>OY787668.1:8028798-13496298 GCA_963678985.1 Spisula subtruncata
TTCGATTATCGATGTCAAAGATTTCATTCATTTTTTTCACTTCCCTATTGAACAAAAGTTCCATTTCCGCTCTTATGCAAAGCTACGATATTCGTTAGCTTAATATTTCTTTTTGAACTATTGATATACATTCAACCTGATTTGAAAGTAATAAACAGGTTTTTTTCTATAAATCGTCGTATTTCTTTACCTTTCAGGCTTCAGGAACGTGTGAATAAAGTTTTAATGAGTTTCATCGTTTTGTTATTTCTAATGAAGATTGTGAAAATTTGTACGAATACGCAGTTTTAAAAATCGTTGTCATCATCCGATAGGTGTTTAACACTGTTACTGCGGACAATGTGTTGACACTTTTACTAACAACTACAATTTTATTCATCTATGCAAACAGCTAATCATACAGTGGATGAAACCCCCGAATCAAAAGAATCCCACACATTTGTCAGGTAATTAATTTAGCCTGCAAAATCCGTGTTATTACGACGCTTGAATACAGACGAAATGCAAGCGTTTCGGGTGTCTTAAATGCAATCGTTTTACGGAAGTATTTTGGAGAAATGTCATACTGTTTATTCCGAGTATACAGTTAATATATCGATGAACATGTCATAAAAGTGTCAATTATGCACTTGATTATACACTACATTAGAAATTATGTTGTTATTAAGCATACGAAAATAATTGGAATTTACATGTATCAATATTTGGTGAAATTGACCATTTTTCTTTATTTTTTACGAATATTCGAATATTGAAATTGGATTCGAATATTCGTTCAATTTTCGAATATTCGAATATTCGGTCCCATCTAATTTAGAATACAAGTATTGATGAACCAAATTTGATCGAGACACTGTGTAAAATAATGCACATGTACACTTCACGATGTACACTTAACCGATTTAAAAACGCCATATGTTTGTTTGGGTACGTTTAAGCCAGTTAATATGCTTCTATTTTGCACTTAATGAATCCAATACATGATGTAAAATATGAGCAAAAACCATTGTAATCAAAGATGAAATAGTCGCAGAACAAAATCTCGAAAAGTATTGGTCGAAAATGTCAAATTGATTAAAAAAATGACAAAATTAATATAGTTAATTGTTTTTTTAAGTTGCAATCTGCTATTGAAACTAACACGTAACTTTATAACGCTCTAAAGTGTCTAGTGGATGGCACCCTCCTTGACATGATCTGTGTAAGCCTGATTTAGCTTCAGCAGTAAAAATACGATGGCCCGTAACCGGAAGTCGAAAATGAAATATGTTACAGTAAATACGAAGACGGAATAAATAAAAAATAATTAGAATGTTATGGAATGTACAATTTAGCAAAATTATTAAATTGTATGCATCGTTGCCTTCAAACTGTAGGTAAAGCAGTAAAATGTGTTGATCAGCAGCGGTGTATTAAAATGACGCTCGAATGACACTACCGTGCTTACGTGCTTGCATCGTCACCTTACCTGACGCTGACTATCGTAGGTGTAAACTACTGTATGAAAACCTCTGCGGATAATGTTCAACGGATATTGCTAGTAAAGTGAGTAATATTATTAATTTTGAGGAGATCAGGGTGTGTTTAAATTCGATATTTTCCAAACAACCGACTACTTATGCATATCTCAATTGAATTTTAACTTCTTCGGGCATTTTTGTAACTTTATAGCACACTATAGTATATCAGATATTGATAGAAAGGTTGAAATGATCCACTATTATGCCGATACTCACTCGCAAAAATTGATAGTATGCACTATTGTGTACAAGCTTCTGGAATGACTGTATTATCAAAATGTAGCTTTTTTAACTGGCCATTTTGTTTATATTGAACAAAAAGTGTTGTGACCAAATTTCAAAACATTGATCGAAAAACAACGAAGAGACACCTCAAAACAGACACAAGTGGGTGTGCAGAGTATTGCACATTAGCTCGTCGTTAGTGTACGGAATATTGCTTATTAACGTGAGCTAATAAAGAATGTAAATGGGCAGTTTTATGGTATTATTACGTCTGTTCGTCAATAAGGTCATGTCTTATTAGCTGCATGATATAATAAGAATATTGTTATATGATAATGCTGACATGTTTTAATCTGTCAGGCCGATGAATGCAATGAACAAAACAGTATGTTGATTTTCATACAAGTGTTCTTACGACTAGAGCAAAGTAATATTTATCTCGGATTTATGCAATTCATTGAGAGTCATGCTTTTGGTCAAATGACAAATACGTACATTTGCCTGCATACATACACGCGAAGGTAGTTCAACTAGTTCAGATGCTGCAATGAGGTTCCTTTGCTATAACTTGCAATCAAATTATATGAACTACACAGTTACTAAATATGATTTTAATCACGTAGACGTTTCCAAAACAAATTTGTATTTTGGTATCAATCACCAATCATTTTGAGATACCTGGTATGAAACTTTGGAAACCATCTACACAAGATATTGATCTCAATAATAAAACAATGCATACTTTGCAGTGTACTGAGTTCATGTATCAAATAATATCTAGTGCTGATGATTTTCGCAAGGGGATCTGGCATTTTCTTCACAAATAGTCACTGCACTTGTGGACCATAATGAAAATTGGTTTACAAATTATGTTATCCACTGAAAATAAAGACGTTATTATTATTATTACTTAAAAGCAATACTCTGTACACTAAATAACAATACTCCGTAAACCAGTGAGCAACTATATAGCAATACTCTGTACACTAACACCTGTATTTATTCTCACATTGCACTGTCATTTGCGATTTGTTTCGAATACTTCATTTACAATACTATCTTTGTAATAGGAATGACAATTCTCTCGTTTCAAGTTGTGTATTGTAACGACGAATATAAACAAAAACATCTTATTTCGACAGATCGAGCTTACTTTTTGCGTGAGTAACGATACGAGTGTTGTCCTTTAATCACCCTTTTTATTAATTCATGGCAATTTACCGTTTGCACTGACTAGGAAAATTGATGGAAGAGATACGGTTGTATGAAAAATATATGAAACACACGTAGAAAGACTTAAAATCATCTCTGAACTTACCTTTGTCAACACTAGAATGTCGCGAAAAATTATAATTTTACTCATATTGCTAGCCATATCGGGTGTACGTTATACCGCAGTGAAAACGCTGCAAGCATAAATATTCTCGACACACGACAGTTAAACTTCTTTGCTATTGCAATGTATAATACGTCACTTATTAGATTGAAGCATGTCAATAGCGCAAGGACACCCTCTGTGCTAAAACACTGACTCCGTATTTAACGCACTACCAAAACCATATTGATGTATTTTGGTCGGGGTATCGTACGTCGTATTTCTATTTGTCGGTCAAATTTAACTCATGAAAGTAACGAACTATTTTTTGTTGAAAATCATACCAGCCATACGACTATCATGTCAAATTTATTGATTTATACTCCCAACAAAATTTTAAATCATTGTTTATACAAAGCTACCAACCCCACAAACATTGCGTTTCTAAATCGGTTAAGTGTAGTTATATAGCGCTAACGTAGCCACTTGTACATGTAAACAAACTTTTACTGTATGCCGATGATTCCGGTATTTTAGTATCTGGAAAAAACAAATCTCAAATTGAGACCTCTTTGTCAGTTGACTTAAACACTGTTGGTCAATGGCTTATCAATAATAAACTATCTCTACATCTTGGTAAAACTGAATCCATCCTATTTGGTTCTATGCACAAATTGAAATCTAACCCCAATCTACATATTTCCTGTAATGGTTGCAATATTGAATCAAAGTCATCTGTTAAATATCTTGGTGTCACATTGAACCAATCCCTCTCCGTTTCTGACATGGCAACTTCCATACTCAAGAAAGCCAATGCTAAGCTTAAATTTCTATATCGTAAACAAAATTATTTGACTCCATATACCAAAAAGCTCCTTATAATGTCTTTAGTGCAGTGTCATTTTGACTATGCATGTTCAGTTTGGTATAATAGCTTAACTTAAGTATTCCAAAATAAATTCCAAACTACCCAACATAAAATGATAAGATTCGCTTTGGACTTAGATTATAACATGCATATTGATAAGCAACATTTTAAATATTTAGGATGGCTTCCTGTACAGAAACGTGTCGAACAAATTATAATAAGTCAAGTTTTTAATATAAATAATTAAATTATTATTTTTATTTAGTTTATTTTACATCACACAATCTAAGACGTATGGTTTTAATTCTTTAAAATTTTCAAACTAATTTCGGTTTAGTTCTATTTATTTAGATTTTTCTTTTTATCTGCTTTCATTGAGGCTAATTGTGATTGAGAATAATTTACTGTAGTGATAATTCATTGTGATAATATTTATATAATTATTCTTGCTATAACCTATTAACTATCTCACTGTGATATATATATTTATCTGTATGCAATAATTCTGTGATATCCTTATTTTATTTGTATTCTTATTTATCCATTATAGACAGTAAATTACTTTTGCCTCTCTATGTCATGACATTAACTCAAGGACCACAATGGAAATAAGAGTTTTCTCTTTTTTGTGTAATCATTGGTGTTGGTGTGCATGACATGGTTATTAATAATCATGCTATAATTTATTTTTAATTATATCCATGTTTGTTTTATTATAACCATGTATATGTACAACCTTTACCGAAATAAATCTATCTATCTAACGGCCGGGGATAATCGAAATGCTGTCAACCGAGGGCCGGAACACCGCTTGTGATAGATGTGACACGAACACCAAGCTTAAATATCATACACTTGCGTGACAAGATAAATATATATTTTGATTTAGTAATGATCTTACCAATATGTAAAGTTTTGTTTGCAGCGGGCGATGGAGCGGAACAATCTGCACCTGTTAGATGTAGCCATTGTCATTCCACTCTTATTTCTGCGTTAGCTGACAACACTAATGAATTTGTATGCAGAGAGTGTAACAGAATATTTCGTAGGGAGGATACTTCTCCACCAGGTTAGAAGAAACACTACATAAAATATAACTTGATGAGAATCTTGTAATTCATCTGTAAAATAATTTCGTATAAAGGAGGAATAAGGAGCTTGTATTTTCAAAGAACATTGTATCAGTAAAACTTGCCCGTAGTTACTCACCAAAACTGAATAGTTTTCCTATAATGCTATGCTTAATTACTGCAGAAGTTACTTTCTCGAATCAACAATTACTTGTCCCGGACAACTGGACAAGGGTTTATCTAGCGGATCTTGTTGTATGTATAGTGCGTTAGCGACTAAGCTGGACCCCCATAAACCTTAAATATCTTAAAAACTACAATGCCGAGTTGAACAAAAGCGGGTATGTATTCGTAAAACACCCTTACCAACTCTGATAAAATAAAACAGAATTTTTAGTCCACAGAAAAGTGTACTTTGCATAGACGCCTAATGCAAAATTTTAAGTCTAAAACAGGGTAAATACGTATGGGTGATAGAAGTGATCGGAACAGCAAAGATCAACAATTTGGTCCAGTATAACTGTACATTAAGTCACACACCAGTGACTGTTGAAAATATATAATGAGGCCCATACATGAACGTTTATGTTAGCCTGTATAATTGGAGCAACTTTGTAGAAATATTTGAAAGAAAGAACATTGTATATACTGTTTGTACAAATGATCATTACAATCAGAAGATGGGCCTCAACTATATACACATTGATGACCAGACAAATTTTGGTCAAAGTTATACGATAATCCCGTTATAGTTGTTACACAATACAATAACATTATTCTAACTAGCTGATCGTAATAGCTTACTTTACTCCCTGGCTTTTTGTTGATAAAAATACCAAAAATAATACATAAGACCCAATGGGGAAAACATTAATTAGACTTCAAAAAAGCATGCAATTTAAACACAGAGTTGGTAAAGGTAATTTAGTGATCTATGCCAAATTTCAATAAAATTGCATAATTACTTTTAAAGATATTTAAGGTTTATGGGGGTCCAGCTTAGTCGCTAACGCACTATACATATACAATATATATTGCATAGCCAATGATGATGCTGCTGATGATGTTGACGATGGTGTTGTCATGAGATGTAGCCGTTGTAATTCTACGATTGATCCCGTCATAGACAGTCTAATTTTGTCGTCAAAAAGACGTGTATGTAGAAGTTGTAATAGAAGTCTCTCGTCGGACGATGCTCAACCTGTACACAACACAGAACGTGAGACCCTATCAATGCTGTTACTAACTAATCAAGTTGTAAAAGATAGTCATGTTTTTAAATACGTTTCTTGAAGTCATTTTTTTCTTCCGAAAAGGTCAGAAAATGCAAGCAATTTACACACATTTGGTAGCAATAATTCCTGTCTAGACTTTATTTTTAGTATAAACCGAAGAAGGATGAGTTTTCAGATATGGTGGTACATTTGGTTTGCTAAATAAATAAAGCATGTCAATGAAAACTGAAATAATTCAGGGAAAACGTCTGTCCCCTCGATCAGTTATCAAAGCTTTCCTGTTGATTACACGCGACTAAACATTTATTTATTCAGACATATGCCAATATGCAAGTTTCATACGACACGCCATTTATTTATTCAGACATATGCCATTATGCAAGTTTCAAGCACGTTTCATGCGACACACTATTATTTATTGAGACATATGCCAATATGCAAGTTTCAAGCACGTTTCATGCGACAAACAATTTATTTATTGAGACATATGCCAATATGCAAGTTTCAAGCACGTTGCATGTGAAAAACACTTTATTTATTGAGTTATTGAGACATATGTCAATATGCAAGTTTCATGCGATAAACCATTTACTTAAGTCAGACATATGCCAATATGCAAGTTTCATGGGACAAACCATTTACTTAAGTCAGACATATGCCAATATGCAAGTTTCATGCGACAAACCATTTACTTAAGTCAGACATATGCCAATATGCAAGTTTCATGCGACAAACCATTTATTAAGTCAGACATATGCCAATATGCAAGTTTCATGCGACAAGCCATTTACTTAAGTCAGACTTATGCCAATATGCAAGTTTCATGCGACAAACCATTTATTTATTCAGACATATGCCATTATGCAAGTTTCAAGCTTTACCAAGAAACCTCCTGGACAGACAAGCAGTTGTTATATTGTGTTTTCAGGTGAGGTTGCTATTGCACGAGACATTGAGACAATATTAGATGCTATACTATGGTCTTTGTCTGATCCTGATCTAGAACACCCAGAGGTTATTATGTTGCTTGGAAATCCTGGTGTCGGAAAGAGTGAAATTATGAACACCATACATGCAGCCTTGATTGGTAAATACGGAGTAATTGCAACACCTGGAGCAGGATCAGCTCAGACTATTACTATGGATATCAATTGGTAAGTAATATACATGTATCTAAAGGGGATAGTTGTTTATGTTGGTAAATTTTGGCCCACTGAGTAATTACATACATGTATCTAAAGGGGATAGTTGTTCATGTTGGTGAATTTTGGCCCACTGAGTAATTACATACATGTATCTAAAGGGGATAGTTGTTTATGTTGGTGAATTTTGGCCCACTGAGTAATTACATACATGTATCTAAAGGGGATAGTTGTTTATGTTGGTGAATTTTGGCCCACTGAGTAATTACATACATGTATCTAAAGGGGATAGTTGTTTATGTTGGTGAATTTTGGCCCACTGAGTAATTACATACATGTATCTAAAGGGGATAGTTGTTTATGTTGGTGAATTTTGGCCCACTGAGTAATTACATACACTGTAGCTAAAGGGGATAGTTGTTTATGTTGGTGAATTTTGGCCCACTGAGTAATTACATACACTGTAGCTAAAGGGGATAGTTGTTTATGTTGGTGAATTTTGGCCCACTGAGTAATTACATACACTGTAGCTAAAGGGGATAGTTGTTTATGTTGGTGAATTTTGGCCCACTGAGTAATTACATACACTGTAACTAAAGGGGATAGTTGTTTATGTTGGTGAATGTTTAGTCCACTGAGTGATCACATACATGTATCTAAAGGGGATAGTTGTTTATGTTGGTGAATTTTGGCCCACTGAGTAATTACATACACTGTAGCTAAAGGGGATAGTTGTTTATGTTGGTGAATGTTTAGTCCACTGAGTGATCACATACTCACTTTGTGGCCTAGCCACAAAGGTGAAATAAAATTTGATGTTTCTTCAAAATCCTCTCAATATTTCTGTTTATGTCTTGGCTCCAAGTGAGCATTTATGACATCAGCGATGTACTCCCGATTTTACTAAATATGTTTCTGGAGGCATAATTAACAGGGATATCACATTTATTTTACTAACTACTCCCAAAGCTTCCATTGACCATGCATATCCTTTTCCCGAAACCTTCTGATGCACTTTTATACAATCGGGCGTACATCATCGGGGCAAACATATCTCAATGGGACCTAGGCATTATTGTATGCTTTATTTTCTCCGAAAATTGTTCAGTAATTACTAGTCAAATGGCAACACCATATGTTGAAATTAAGACGTCACGACGGGATAATCATGCCAATTATTGTCTTAATTATGTATCTAGCAAGGTATGAACGTCTTTATTTTGCCTGGTATGATGTAACCTGTGATCTAACACCGTGCGTCCTTTACTCGAAGTGGACTCTGTGGCATGTCAATTTCATCTTCTGAACACGTATTTTAAGAGATCTGACTAAACAGCATTCCTGTTTTATACGCTGATTTAAAAATAAAATGGAACACGGATTGTTATTCTACACTTAGCGGCACTTCTAACGCTGCCATTTATATATTTCAGTTTTCTTTGAAAGTCCTCAGTGAATTGTTATGAAATTTGGCACACGTATTTATCCATATTTGACACTAGTTCTGGCGAATTTTCCGCCCAATCCGACGATAGAATATTGAATGATACGTCTTCAATAGACCGAATACTAAAATTGAAAGTCGCATTTTTATCGCGCAATACCGGTCACCTGGTCGTTATGTGTGCGTCTAGATGTCCTTTCTTCCTATAATAGTTGTGCATATCGACATTGTATTTGTTCATGTCTTTAAATAATCATTAACAATATTTACTAACTAGCTAGTAAAGGAAACAATGTGGCTTTGCTTCAAAAAAGAGTGTTTACCGTAACCATAACGTGTCTGTTGAGAAAATACGATTTTAAAGAATAAAGGGGGTTAGTCTCAACTTGAAATTTAAATCTAGGGTGACCGAAACTGCATTAAACTGAATAAATTTAACTCTACTACATACTATGAACATTCATTATTGTGAAGAATTTTAAATTTTAACATTCAAGTAGCCTTATTTGAAGTTAAATGATTATTTTAAAGGCATAGGGTTTCTATTTATAATACGAGTAGATTTTGGGGCGGTCTAGGCGTACCTACTGCTATTTCGTTTCCTTGGAAATTGTAATATTGATTAATTCTATGAATCTTTTTTATTATGAACACTTATTATATAACATATGAAGTATTAAAGAAATAAGATATTGAAAATACTAGATTTACCCTTAATTAATACGCTATTTAATTGTGTGACTTTATAATTTCGGGTGACGTAAATTACGCCTTTACCGCGAATTTGCATACACATCTATTTCTAAATTGACTATTGCAGATAAAGGCACATGCTTTAAACTAAAAAAGGTGAAAATATGATAAATTTATCACGAACGGTTTTTGAGATATTAAGAAAAACCAAGTGGCAGCGTTAGAAGTGCCGCTAAGTGTATATGCATTACAATTTTACAATTTTACCTTCTCATTCTAAGCCAGCGATGTGTTGTTATGTAAAATATTATCGGCAGTTCAAGTAGTATTCAGTTTTGTTTTCACTTAGTGTATTTTCTTCTGGGATTGTACTGGTTTATTTTATCGCTAATTCGATTACATGTGTAATGTTGTATGATCAGGTATAAGAATTGTGGAGTTACGCAACACAAAATTGAGGATCCAAATAGACGAGAGAGAATGGCGCCACTTGTCAACAAGTTACCACATATACTCGATGTAGCTGGTTTCAGTGATGAGCTAAAGCACGAGACATTGTTAGAATTATTGATCGGTGGTATGTTCTATGTGTTTGTGTTCATATCTGTCTCTCCTAGCGTTGGTATTCTGAGCATCGTCCAATTTCTATTACAAAATGTTATCCCTTAACTGCATATTGACGCCTCATACCTCCTCCAATGTGCAGTTTAATATACGAGATTTCCCCATTGTTGAATAATAGAAAAAACGCTCACTGAGGTGCATTTTGTTTGTCTTATTTTACGGCTTTACACGTATATATATCATCTATATAAGACTGTGGGTTAAAAAACCAACATTGTGCTATGAATTTAAACTTCAATTTAACTTAGTCGTAATACTTTATATATAATTCATGGTTTGACTTGAACTTTCGATGATGTAAAACGTTGTAAGGACGGCCATGTTGGTTTGCGTTAAATGCCCCACAGTGATCAGTTTCGACTTAGTATCTACATAAATTAGTTACACTAGTCAGGGACAGTATAAAGGTATTCTGCTCCTGTACTAGCATAATATACCCCTTTGAACAATCTGAAGGTGTGCGGATAACACAGTCGATAAAGATAAGGGAAAATATTCAATGCGAAAAGAAAACAAAGCTAGCTCTCAAATTGGCTCCGGTCAAAATGACGAAACTGGAGAAATAATTGCTTTCAGGCACATGTGCACTCTGTAAGAGCTTTCATTGGTTTCTGATTTGACATTCAATAAATGTCACATTTTAAAGCAATAGTTATATATTATATATAATTGAGTCTGTACTCTGATTTTCATATGGCGGCACTTACAACAATAGAACAAGCCCTTTCTCATTAAGTACCAGAAATGTCTTACAATCCTAATATTTTTCTTTATTTCTGCAGGATATATTTCCCCCGGTACTAATATCGTGGATTTACAGGAAAGGGATGAAACGAGTCTTCGTATAGAATATCATACGCCTCGACCAGAATGGAAGGTGAACAAGATTTGTTTTGTCGAGAGTGTTGGGACCAACACTATACCAAACAAACTTATCGAGTGTCTACAGTCAGTGTTGAGGATTGTTGATCCAAAAACTCACCGCAGGAAATGTAACGTATTTCTATATGTTTATCTTCTTTATTTCACTAGTATTTGTCATTCTATCATTGGTTAGATTGCACCTACATCAAACAATGTAAATTATGGTATGAATGTGACCTATTGAACTGTTGTAAGGAGAAACTGTCAAGCCGGTAACGTCACTGAACTATCAAAATCCATTGCCCCTGACCAGTTTTCATCAACACTAAATGGAAACCGGCCCCGGTCCAGAAATTGTGGGGGGGGGGCACACGAAATTTATGAAAAACTAAGTTTGGGTGGGAGTTGGAGGGTTCGTCCCTCCTGGAGACGAATTTTTCACTTTTTGCATTAAACTCATGCAATTTCGTGCACTTTCAGCTTTTAAAATCAAAAGTAAAAGTATAAAATTTCAACTGTTACATCATCAAAAAATAACATGAATTACACAATATTCTTAAAAGATCCTCCAGATATCCTTTAAATAATACCTGAACTTTGAAGAACAGTCGTGAAATAATTGTGTACCAGTCAGTTCCCCCACCCCGAGGATGGGCCGGAATTTTTACTTTTGAGTTGTCAAAACTCCGCCCTTACACGGCCCTCAGGGGATGGTAGTGGGGGAAAGCTGGAAGGTAAAACATGTACGGACGTTTCGCCGGCTATCCATCGTCCATCCCTGGGGTGGGGCCGTGGATGCAACTGATTGGTGTAATACATAGGCTATGCATGGTTATCTCTAAGACAGTAGTGTGCTCAGGTTCAGGTTATTTTAAGAAATATAATCTTGCAAATTGTTACACCCTTACGTTTTAGAAAAATTATTTGAACTTGCGGAAATTGACAATTTTGATGTGCCCCTTGTGATTAAATCCTTTTTAAAGCTTTTTCTTTGACAGGCTTGATATTATCATAATTCCATAATCAGTCATAACAATAAAAACATATCAATAAGAAATTTAATTTCTTAAAAAATGTCAACATTTTTAATCTGTTAATTAATTCAAACGCTGTTGTGACATGAATCCAGGGACACAGACACCTTGATCTGCATCATTCAGACGCTGTAACACATACATCTGGATGATCAAGTGGACCTGGAGATTACACAACAGGGGGCACATGGACATGAAGATTACACAACAGGGGGCGCATTTTATTGCCTTCGCTTCCGGAATATGTAATATACAGGGTTATTGGCACAAAATATCGATCAATAGCCATATCGATTGGTAATATTATAAGGATTTTAGCATTTAAGTAATTTAAAAAAGGGTCACCCCGAGGCCAACTGAAAAGAGATTTAATGTAGTATGAATAGTTCCCTAAATATTAAAAGTGCTACGAAGGTGGTGGTATGTTGGTCTGCGTACAGGTAATCGATGTACAATGTAGGTAGATACTTTCTATTCCATTGTTTACTAAAGCACTGCGTGCTGACATACCACAAAGACTTAAGCGAAGCAGAAATAGAAACTCGTATGACAAACTGTTGGAAAGTTAAAACATGTTTGTTTACACATTTTTGCTGTTTGAACATTTGGACATATCCTACTCGGTTGTTGACCTGTGCGCGGATCAGGATGGTGGAAATGTACCTTATGTGAAAGGTGACTAAGTCTGAATCAACAATCCCAGACTTGTCCATCTCCAGACATCATGTTCTCATCTTTGTCTTCCTTTCAGATACTGCTAGTGTGTACTTGATATTGTCTAAATGGGATTTAGTAGAGGACCCAACCGAGAATAACGTGTATGCTCTTGACGACAGGAAACAGAATCATAGTGTCACCATTCAGGATGCCACAAAGAAACATGACGGTTTATTGCCTCTTTTCAACATGATAGGTGTTGCTGGCATTTTCAGTCGACGATGGTCAAGCTTTATGAGTGAAACAGGTTTTGATAATGTTTATATTAAAAAGAATGCCTTAGAATTCTTGAAATTGCTAGTTGAGCACCGAGCACCGACCCCTCCACCACCCCCTCCGCCTCGTGACTGTCTGACAATGTTAAAACTTTTCCTGTATGACCTTTGGAAAGTGGTAAAGTCAATTCTGCAAAAAGCTTATCGTCTGTGTGGTGCACTGGCTGTTCCTGTCGCTATTTTAGCGATATTGATCGTACTTCTGACCAAAGGTGTGTAACATGTGACTGTTTAGTCATACTGCTATAAATCAACTGATAAAATATGTAACATGCTGTAACAAGGTTATTGTCTTTATAGCAACATGTTCTGATTTGAGAATACGATGCAATACGAATGCACTCCTTGCTTGTTCATTCTGTTCTGTTCTGTTCTGTCCTGACCAGGACGTACACTAGTTAAAGGCTGTAGTGTCATGCTTCCTATCCATAATTTCATAAGTGTAAGTACTATGTATGTATATGCTTCTGTAAACAGCTTCAAATAAATTGTGTTTTTGATCAGGGTATAAAATTCCAATGGTTGACAAAAATGATGCTTGTTTATGTTTGATGACACTATTTCATACATGCAATAAATTTTCTGAAGTCTATGCGGGATATTGGTGATGGAAATGCAGGAGATTGCAATGAAAGCAGGAGATTTTTCTTGCTCAAACTTTAAATGAAGTTAATATACTGTTTTCATCTATTTTACTTGTAGGACATTACCATGCATGCTTCATAAAGCTATTTAAATTAATATTTGTTATTATTTTCATCATATACAAACAAAAAATGTCAAGGTTCAATAGGCCTATTTCAAGAAATGCAGGAGATTTGCTCAGTTTGCCGAAAATCATGCAGGACTAGAGTCTCAAATGCAGGAGACTCTTGCATGATGCAGGAGATATGGCACGTATGCTATTCGAGACATTCTGATGAGACTGTAACCTGTTTAAGGCTTGACATATTCATATTTATGTTATATAAATGATTGCATGTAATCAAGAGTTTGATATAGATTAAACAAATGGCTTATCACCCAAAGACTAAGTATTCATTTCTTTATTTCAATTTCATTCACATGTACTTAAATATGTTTACATTATATATATACAAAACATAAATAAACATAAACAATATCATTATCAAAATCATATTTCTTCTTGTATACTGTATAGTAATGAAAAAAAAACATTTAAACACATAATATTGTTCATGTAGTGATATTAAAGAATATCTCATTCAAGAGTATGAAGAGTTCAATAGCATAAGCTTTCCAATCATACTTCATCGTACTTCACTTCCGTGTAGTTATCACTTATAATTACCTCCCTTTATGGCTAATTATGCACAAATTCAAAGTCCGCAGTGTGTCATTCATTGCGGAGTGAGCATATAAGGCTCGCTTGAAGCATCCATTTTGGGGATGTGGATGGCTTGTTCTATATCTGACTCTTGCGTGTGTGGCTAGGCGCTGCCGTCGTAACTGTGTGGCTTGGGATTGTGTCCTACTACTGTATTTACACAAGGCATACATATAACAGTAAATAAATGCAGTAGGCTAGCAATGTTTAAACCTAACTATCAACATAATTAAAATTTCTATGGTTTATAATATCACATCAGGTTTTAGTAGAATATGTAGAATTTAGTATCGAATCACATAAAGCTTTGTGGGTATGCGTATTTTGTTTTTGTCACATATTGAAGACTGTACAGTTAACGCCTATGTCTCATTGAGCATTTTTGCCTCGGCGATGTACATATGCACTCCCGTTGGAAATAAATGAGCTCCCTGAAGGCGTCGGGAAACAGGATTTCACAAATTTTGTAATGACTTCCCCGAGCTTCCAGTACATGAAGAGGATCCTTTACCCGAGGCCTCCCGATGCTTCCCGATGTTCATTTATTACGCCGGGAGTACATCACCGAGGTAAAAATGCCCAGTGCGACCTAGGCTTAAAGTGTATAGAGCTATATCGGACGATAATTTTTTAAAAAAGTTTCAAAGATTGAAAAACAATTATGCTTTCATATCCATTAGATCATTTTTCGCTTCAGTTTTAAGAGAAACTCTCTCTGTGATTTATTGGACATGCGAACTGTCCATTTTCATACGAAAGTATTCTAGAACAGCCTATGATATTATAAGAATCGTCTATTTTTCGACGATTGAATCAATATACACGGAACCCATCCAAAGTTTTAATTTGCAATTAAGGTAGTCTAGTAGCATACTAAGAACGAAGCAAGTAACTATTTTGACATTAAATGACTGTTATAATATAGCTCTATACACTTTAAACTTACAATATGTAAATATTTATGAGACGTTGTTTTGAGTACGTATTATAATCAGATATTTTATATTTTCACATCTGCAGCACTTTGAGTTGAATAGTACTAGGGGTCTGCAGGTTCTTTTCATGAATGTATAATGAATAAAATTATACCTGCTTTGTAATGAAATTGATACTGAATCTGTGATAGGTTGAGGGTTTGTTTTATATTATAGAGTGTGCTGTGATGTTGTTTGTTTACTTTTTAACTATATTATTATTGGACTCTGATGGAGAGCATCCACTTGAAGAGATTGAGGTCTCGAGATAGATCCCGGGCAGCGACATACCAAAGCTATTACAATGGTACTGGTATCTCGCTTGTTTTACATTTTTGGTACCTGGTAATTGTCCAATGTTGCATCTCGCTTGTTTTACATTTGTCATATTAAGTACCTGGTAATTGTCCAATGTTGCATCTCGCTTGTTTTACATTTGTCATATTTAGTACCTGGTAATTGTCCAATGTTGCATATCGCTTGTTTAACATTTGTCATACTTAGTACCTGGTAATTGTCCAATGTTGCATCTCGCTTGTTTTACATAATATGTCATATTTAGAACCTGGTAATTGTCCAATAAGTAAGGTTGGTTTTGAAATTACCAACAAAAACCTATGTCTACTTAATCAATTGCTTATTTCGCAGGCTTAGAATGAGAAGGTCGTAACTACAAAATCAATACTTTAAGAAAAAACGAAAAAAACAGACAATCACTCTTTACTTATGGTAAAACAACTTGTTTCAACTTCTGTTTGTTCAACATGAAACGTTTCGATTTTCATGAAAATAGGCTTATAAAGTAGCGCGTGATGATGTAGATTTCAAGTATGCATTAGTCGATATAATTATACCGATATAAATGGAGTTCATTCTTGATCAAAGGACCTGAAGTGTTTAGCGTGATTGTTTGAAATATATTTACAATATATTGTATTTATTTAACCTTGATATTTTTAACACATGACTTATTAATAAACATAATTTTTTTATGATATGTATTTAGATTTATGACTTTCAAATTGATGTATTTTTATTTGATATTATTTTATAAGTATTTGTATTTGGTGTTTATAATGTTAACTCACACTAACACTATATACACCAGGAGAGTTTATGTGACCAGTCTATGTCTGTTACCTCGTTATCTCATTTCCTGCTAAACTGCATGGCTATGATATTATCCACTACTAAGACTCATGCGAAGAGTATAAACTTTCAACTGTTGCAAGCTGTAATGACTAGACTATAGATTTTGCGATTGAAAAACCTAAACGCTTGATTGCATACATGCTATTAAATTCAGAACTTTCGTTTTAACTTTTAATGGTTCTTCTCGGAATTCCTTTATTATATGTTTAAGGGCCGAATGACCAGAGCTTTGAGGTTGATCTCTTTGGCCATGAAATATCACTGGTGTACCAAAAATGTTGATAACCACCTCCAAGTTGATCTTATCACAGGACTTATGTTGTGTATACACCTGGCCCCGATCTCCCGAAGCATCTCAAGCAGACATCTCATGTCAAATTGAGATTTTGCCAAAATCAGAGTCTGAATTTATAATAAATCTGAAGTTAGAACTCACTAAAAATTACTGGAATAAACAAAATATAGCATTTGCTTTTTTTAATGCTAATTTTGTGTCCACCATCCCTTGGAAATTATCCGAACGACACAAGGCAATATTTGAGGTGAGATTTATCTCAAAATTGAGATGTTTCGGGAGATCGGGGCCTGTGTATCCTTTCAGGGACCACATCCCACAGTCAATGTTATCTTTGTGCCATGTAGAATTCACAATGTATAATGCATTAGGTAAAACATTTTATAAGTTTTATGGCTACCATAGACATCTTGTTCGATTACATTTTGATAAAATAAATACCATACACGATACATTGGTGTTGTTTTGTCTATACTATAAGATACGAAGTATATGGCGTTATATTTGAGTCATGCTTTAGGTTGATCAGTTAGTTGGTCTCTCCAAATTTTGTTCGAGTTATTTCTCAGTAACATAATATTGTACATGTACAAGTATCACTAAAATGACGAAAACCACAGGTCTGTTCGGTTATACACGTACCGTACGAGGGTCTTTCAATATATTAATAATGCGAACTATCAAATTTCTCTAAAACGTGAAAGATTATTCAATGACATTTCGCATACTAAATATTTATTTACGCTTTGTTCAGAAAAAATGAAGACCTTTTCGTTGATGACGCCTTTAGTGCGTGTCTGTTTTCGACGCCACCTAAATGAACATGGATGCGATAATGTCACGAAAAAGATATGAGGAAATCGGACACGGAACGCATTATATACTATATATTGAATAAACCTCGTATATATTCATGTATAATGTCGCCTCGTGCTAGCCATACATTATCAGCATTTTCACAATTTTGTTACTAAGCCCGGATTTCCTAAAGAACCGCTCAATATATTTAAAATTGAATAAGAATGCTTGACACAGTCTCGCTTAACAACGAACATTATTTTGTCGCAGATATATAAAAATTTATACGAAGCAAATACTTACTGTGACGTAAGTAAGTGTTGTTGAGTTAACAGCCTCTTCCATTCATAACTGTGTGTCAGATCTGGAAACAGAGAGGAAGGGCATCATCAATCAGAAACAGGAGAGTACAATATACTGTTTCAACCTCAATTACAATCAAATTTGCACATATTTTACTTCATGTATTAAAGTAACTAAATGCAAAATTTCAATCAATTTGAGTCACCTTGACAGGCTTAAAGATACTCACAACCCCACTGTTGCGTTTTTATATCAGTTAAGTGTATGTTCTGTTGGCTCAAGCATTTTCTGTATGATAAGTCAGCTAAAGTAAAACCCGACGGAATTCTCAGCCACATAGTTTCACAGTGTGATGTAATCACTCATATCCTGTTTCTCAAACCTGCCAATACATGTTTCGAATGCCCTATACGCTAATGATCTGGAGTTCTGAGACAAGTGCAGCCATTACCGAACTAAGAATCCTGAATGCCCTTCACACGGGGTAGACTAACAAGTAAGCCCTCATTAAAAATCAATAAAACAAAGCCAGTCACTGCGCTCGCCTCGCTCTCCATCTCAAAGGAGAAAAAATCTATCTACGACTCCATGACCATCAAGTGCCAAAGGTAGATATACCAAGCGTCCTTGGTATCACAACTGACTTTAGATCTAGACTGACACATAAGATAGTAAACCTGCAAAAGTGGACACTTAAGGTGTATCATAATACAGAAACGTATTGGAGCAATATTAGGAGCAAATTCAATGGATGCAATTGCAATAAAGAAAATAGAAAATACAGCAAATCTTGGGCAACTTGAGTCAAGAAATGACCACAAGTCAATTACTTTGCAAGCATGGAACGCTATAACACTAACCGTCCAACCCACTCCACATAAAGCTCAAGAAGAGTCAGGTGTAGACTGACACCACTCGGTCCAAAACTCTCAACCACATTGTTATGAAAGAAAGTGGAATAGCAGCAGCTCCTGATACAGCTATAGAGATGCTAGTAGAGTACCTGACAAATACGAGTATGTTGACGGACAAGATGCTCCCACAATCAGACTGGAAGTACTCTCGAGTATTTTATAATCGGAATGCTTGGATTCAAATAAAATTACTTGCATTGTTTACAACTGGGGTTACAACATGTATTGAATGGATATGTTATATATTAACAGGTGACAGAAATCTTCAGAAGACGATGCACTTCATGAACAGACCCAAAGTGACGATATACAAGGCTATAAAAACAGATTATTGGCCTATCGCATGATAATTAAAGCTTCGTATTTCAAGACACATGACTGATTATACTGAAAGTTTAATACATTAGTTATGAATAATAGTATACTAGTAGCCTACAATGTAAACACAAGTTTAAGAACATTAAGTAAACTTGTAGCACTTCTGCTTCAATCGCTTAAAGTCACGATTTATCACTTGTGTTGAATCAATAGATTTATGACCGACTGATATCGTGTAAAGTCTGTGTTAGCGATCATCTTCTACAGCGTACGTAACCTGATATTTAGTAAACAGGAAGCTAATGCATCTCAAAATGCATGTATAGTATGCTAAGTACTTATATTTGAAGTGGAGATGAATAACGTTAATTATATATTGACAACATGATAAATATCAAGACCAGTTAATATTTAAGTCGACTAGCTATAGATGCATTTTAAACTTCTAGGATGTATAAATTAACACTTGGATTTTGGATTTATGCGGTTGTATGTAAGTACTGTAATTATTGTGTGAACAGTAAAATCTAACAAATCCATTTGGTTACATATAGCGAAGGCTGATACAAAGTTCATTTTTACAGAATCTGTAAATGGACATGGCTCATGAAGTGCTAATTTTTAATTGTGCGTCCTTTTTTTGGAGGACGCATCGAGCGAAAAACAAGCCATGTGATTATCATGTCCTTTGGTTTTTGAGTTGCGTTTTATGTGTAAAATGTGAAATGTTTGATACTGTCGTCTGTGTACGATTTTGGTACTTTATTAAAACTTTTGTTAACATGTTGGGCTAAAGTATGTACATGTTTGTGGTGTGGTAACGTAAAGCGTATGCATAAATGGTATAGTGAAGTTTTTTTTTTTTTTTTTTTTTTTTTTTTTTTTGGTATAGTGAGGTTGCTTTACTAACTTGAAAATGACAAAAAATGTAAGATGCATTATATATTATTTCAGGTTTGCCTGTTACAGTATATGGTGAGTATGAAGTCATATTAACAAGTATCAGCAATAAATAGTCGCACAAGCCATGGTTCTAGCTTATTATTATTTCTAGCATAACCAGTTTCGATTTTTTTAAGTACGTATAATATTCGTACCATCAATTGAATTATTCCACGTTATCCTGATATACTAGTACACATGCGCACGTACATATACTCAACACTGGGACCCAAATCAGCGGTACAGGGCACCCAGTCCATACTATCCAACACTACAGAGGTACTGACCAGCACCACAGAACTACTGGTCAGAAAACCAATGGAACAATGAGACCACGACCGCGCTATTGAATCCATACTATTCAGCACCATCACAAGGGCAGATATATTCTCAATTATCAAATTCTCAAAAATCCATAATTCTCAAGTGTTAAACATTGGACTTGCAAACTGCATACTAGATACTTAAAGAGGCATTCCCTATAACTTCGATCGTTTAAACCGATTCAGGAATATTGTACAATTAATAAGGATCATTATTGCTTAAACTCCTTTAATTTTCAACAAAAAGCTCCCACTAATTACCGAGAAAAAAATGAAAAAAATGAAAATATATTTCCGTAACAAGCCAAGATAGCCACAAGTTGTTTCCCTTTGACCACATAATAATAAATGGCTGGAAGCGATAAATTATTATTGGTGATTTGAATATATTTTTGACATTATAGAGATATATTTGCATACACTTTCTTCAGACAAATTATGATAATTGATAGTGCTTTGTATATTTAGTTCATTTAATGTGATAGTAGAGAAAAATATGCTAGTTATAGGAAATGCCTCTTTAATGTCTCTATTTAAACTACATATAATTTAAGGTGGATATTCACTGGAGTTTCATAATTATAAAGTAAAATACATAGCCACTTAATTTCTCTATTCAAAGGGCATTATTCAATGTGGATAATCACTAGACTTCATAATTATAATTCATACTATTTATCATAATACTATTGTTGTTGAACACTCTTCAAAACACCTAATATACACCTAAACATCTGATTTAGGTGCTAATAAGAAAACTGATACTAGTACATTGAACAATGAATATAATTATTTTTCTGCATTTATTTCTTTCCTTTACGAAATGGCTACAAATAGAGCTAAAACATTAAGACTACTTTTGTGACTTTTACTTTTTCAGGTTTAACATGTTCATGTGGAAATATAGAGGAGGGTGAAACTGTAAGATGTCAGTGTGATACTGACAATCCTATACAGTGGTGGTTTAAAGGAGACATTGAACTAACTACATGTGATGGTGCACTGTGTTTCCCAAGCTCAGTCGCAGGATATACCTTCACACACACTGGATCAACGTATCAGATAACTATTTCAACATTTAGTTTTACCGACTGTAAGGGATATGCGAACATGGATTTTACAACACTTGAAATCACCATCTTCCCTTATTGTCCAGGTAAATACACACAATTCTTCCCTGCTTATTTCAGGTTTAACATGTACATGTGGAAATATAGAGGAGGGAGAGGGTGTAGAATGTCAATGTGATACTGTCAATCCTATACAGTGGTATAAAGGAGATTCTGAACTGACTCGATGTAATGGTGCTACATGCGGCAGACCAGATCCACCTCCTGGATATACATTCTCGCACTCTGGATTAACTTATAAAATAGCCATTTTGACCTTTAGTTTTACTGATTGTAAAGCATATGCCGCGAAAGACCTGACAACTCAAGAAGCTGTTTACTTCCCATATTGTTCAGGTAATTATTTATACAAATACTGGCCATCTCCCAATTTACGATCTTCCATACTTAATTAAAGTTACAAGCAAACACCAAACTTGTTCATCACTTTTCGCGGCACAATGTAGTACACATGGCAAAGAGCGATTTATTCCATCATTTCTCCAATTTTTTATATTGATGTATTCATATTAACCAAATTCTAGTTTCTAAATTGATCCACAATGTTTAAAATATTTCAGTTCTTACAATGACCAAGCCAACAAGTGATGGTACAATCAACATAGAAGAAAATACACCAGTAGAGTTTATCTGTAAGATGACGAGTGGGCCCCCAGCAGGTAGTGTAGAGTGGTATGTGGATGTTGGCACATCCGGTAATATAGCTGATGATGTGAAGATTACAGCCGGTATTACCAGTAGTTCTGATATATCACCTACAGACAACCAGGAGTATATAGCAACGAGTACTTTAATATTGTCTCCACCTAGATCATACTCTGGATACAGGATTTACTGTAAGGCTACCAACAAACCTGAACAAACACCTTTATATTCACAGAAAAAACCTCGTCTTAACATCATATGTAAGTATAGTTTACCTTTTTAAGTTGTAATTTTTTAAAACATTAAACTTAAATTGTCAAGAGAAGCAGCTAAGCTCCCTGGCAACACAACCAAATAGGACACGAGGTTTGTATCCGATTTCAACTTAAATAATTTCTGTTGTGTCAACATGCTTTGTTATAAGTTTGTTATAAGTAGTACTTTGATTTATCAAAATACCTGAACGTTATAAATATCTGTATTCAGATTACTCTGATGGACCAACAATTACAGAGGGTTCATCATATAGAGTAATAGAGACTACAACAGGACAATTATCATGTGTTGCAACAGGAGGTAATCCATCTCCAACTGTAACCTGGAACTGTAATGGTGGTTCACAAAATAGTGAAACAACTGGAGACAGCAAGACAAACACTGTGACTTGGACAGCTGGAAAAGGCGACAGTAACACATGTATCTGTACATCCTCACAAACTGGACTACAGTCTATAGCAGTATCAACTCAAATATCCGTATTATGTAAGTACCTGTACATCCTCACAAACTGGACTACAGTCTAGAACAGCATCAACCCAAATAACGGTATTATGTAAGTACCTGTACATCCTCACAAACTGGACTACAGTCTAGAACAACATCAACTCAAATAACCGTATTATGTAAGTACCTGTACATCCTCACAAACTGGACTACAGTCTAGGACAGCATCAAGTCAAATAACTGTATTATGTAAGTACCTGTACATCCTCACAAACTGGACTACAGTCTAGAACAACATCAACTCAAATATCCGTATTATGTAAGTACCTGTACATCCTAAAACAGGACTACAGTCTTGAACAACATCCACTCAAATATCCGTATTATGTAAGTAATGTACAGTTTAGTGTGTACTCACCATTTTATGTACGGTGTAATAGTATCATGTATCTCATCATGAATTTTACTGTTTGAAATATGCATTAATTAGACAAAGCAACATATCCTGATGAAGACATCATTATCCTAAATGGTAATATGTGACTGCCATGTATTTAGGAACTCTCAATTCTCAGACTGTACATGTTAAAGAAAGTTGGCACATTTTACTTGTTGGTAGACTTTCATGTAAATGTATAAAACGTATTTGAATTGTTTTTAGGATTAAACTTATATTTAATACTGTTGCAGATCCCCCGTCAGCACCAATTTTCAAAATCAGTGGACAAACAATCATTGGCGATATCAAGTTAATAGAGAACACGTCTTCACAGATACGATGTGTGAGTACTGGAAGTCCTAATCCTACCATTGTATGGGAGAAACTTGCTGGTAGTTCTGCTTCATCATCAGGACGAGATTTGAGTTTTACTTCAGTCAGTAAAACAACAGATGGTGGTACATATACATGTAGAGCCAGTAATGTGATGGATCAAACAGGAGTACCTACACAACCAGAAACACGTTCATCATCTAGAGACATTTTGGTGCTGTGTAAGTATAATGTTTGGTACTACTTCTTGGAATTTAGATTATGTTTGTTACTAAATATATCGTCGAGATCATAAACATTTACTGGATACATTTTAATCTCAGGAAGCCAAATTCCATCCAACATTATTAAGTATACACTCTTTATAAAAAAAGTATTAAGCCTTTGTTTTGCGTGATACGGTATAACGCAAGCAACGAGAGGTAATACCGTCAGACGTATCAACACAACCGCAGTTGTATTTCTTTCATTTTATATCCGTAAAAGTGAAATAACCATTTTAACGCGCGAAAATGAGTTCAGCGTTTAAACATTAGCGTCATGAACGTCGGCATATTTTCGGCATTATATAACACAACGTCCATTATAACACATCAGACATGCATGCTACGGAGAATTCGACCCGTCGCACTGCATTTCACGGCACGATTTGTTCTGTATTTGAGACAATACATACATTGGCATATAATAAAGTTATATAAGTTTCACTTACAATATATGATACAACACATACGCTGTACATAGGGTACTAGTATACTATTGTATATACAGGATGGACATACCACGTGGTCTGTAACGTATGTTTTGCAAAGACGACAAGAAGAAAACTGTCAACAAAACGAGAAAAACAACAGTTAGTATTTTATTCGTTGAACAATTTTCACGAAACTAGCCCCGAGCTCAAGTCTCTGAGAGCTCAAGTCTCTGAATGATTCGGCACAAAAACCAACAGTTTTTTCCCGAAAGTTGCTCAGCGGTTAGAAAAAGGCAAAATCTGAAAAGCAAAGACGACAAGAAAATATTTATTTTATCATTCATAGCTCTTTTGAGCATAATAATGCAAAAAATGCGTACTGGCGACATGTATAACTATGTATTAGAAACAACCTGTTAACATAATTGAGCTTCATATGATCCATTTCATGAAATATTTTGTGAAATAAATAATTCGTCTGAATTATATTTTTTTAACCGTTTGCGGACCAAAACCTGATACTGCCACCTGTGGGTTTTGACTGGATATACCCGAGTAAATGGTATTCACCGCTATTCTTTCGAAAGGGATAGTTATCTCATTAGTATCAATTATTGAATCGACTATATGGATGGCTTTGAATTAGAAGGTCGTAAGTGCCATTCACGACCTTTTAAGATTCATACATATTTAGAATAAGCACCACAAGGTGCTTCTCATGAGCCCATTTTCATACAAATCTGAACAAAATGAAGTTGTAAAAGTTTGTTTAAACATAAGTAAAGAGCAAATGTCAGACAGTTTTTCCGTGTTTTCTCATAACTTCGATTTGATAGTAACGACCTTCTCATTCTAAGCCATATATATTTTGGATGCAAATACTTTATCCAGTACGTCAGTGGATCGTTTAACTGCAGCAGAACAGTTACATGTAATGAACTTTATACAGTGGTTGCGATTTAAGATTGAGTACATGCTATAACAGAATATCAAAATCACGAAGACATTTCAAGGTTTCAAATGTAAAGATTAAGATATAGATTCTTCTTGGAATTTAGATTATGCTTGTTACTAAATATATCGTCGAGATCATAAACATTTACTGGATACATTTTAATCTCAGGAAGGCTAATTTCATTCAACATTATTAAGTAAACACTCTTTATCAAAAGGTATTAAGCCTTTGCTTTGGGTATAGTTAAGAATAAAAATGTTCAGGTAGGCATGGTTAACTTCAGTGCGTGTTCTAATTATTTCAATACATGTATTAACAGTACTGTTAACTGAAGTAAGCCATCTATGCTATAGATTTAGGGGTAATATCAGTTTTAAATGATGAGTTATAAATCTTCTTGCTGTCTTTCCATTCTTCTTGTCTTAGCATCTTCAGACGAATTATTATTTTCACAAAATGTTTCATGAAATGGACCATATGAGGCTTAATTATGTTAAAGGTTGTTTCTAATACATTGTTATACATGTCGGCAGTACGCACGAATTTTGCATTATTATGCTCAAAAGAGATATGAATGATAAACTAAATAATTCTTTGTCGCCTTTGCTTTTCAGATTTTGCCCATTTCTAACCGTTGAGCCACTTTCGGGAAAAAACTGTTGGTTTTTTGTGCCAAATCATTCAGTGACATGCATATTATTCTTTCTGTGCTTGAGCGTGGGGCTAGTCTGGTGAAAATTAATCAACGAATAAAATACTTACGGTTGTTTTTCACGTTTTGTTGACAGTTTTCTTCTTGTCATCTTAGCAAAAAATTACGTCAAACACCACGTGATGAGTACACCCTGATATTGGTCGCTTCTTACAGTACGTGCATTTTGTAACAATTTTAAAAAATACAGATTCTTCTCTTTCACAGTGACGTAAATAAAATGCTTCTACCCGGAACGGAATTGCATTACGTAACCAAACATAATTGTTGTATTTTAACAGCAAACCTCTTTTTCAACATTTCATATCCGATGTTCTTTACTAATCGGTCTATCTCATTGCAGATCCTCCTGTTGTCGAACAGATGCCTGACCTTTCTAGAGTTAAAGGTTCAACACTTACCGTTGATTGTAATGTTACAGAAGGATTTCCTGCTGCAACATCAACACAATGGAAGACAGATGTTGATTATAAAACATGGAGCAATAAGCCCCTATATATACAGTCCATTAGAAAGTCAGATGCTGGCAGATATACATGCGTTGCTTCCAATACAATGAGACCAAGTGGTGATACTCAATCATATCCTGGGCGGGACGAGAAACATTTTGACCTTACTGTACTTTGTACGTATAATAACTGTTTTATTATTGACAATAATTTTATTTTATGATAACCATGGATTTCAATTAGTTTTGCTCACTCGTTTATCCGGTTGGTGGCGATACAATAAAGAATAACATGTTGCGAGAGATCAACTTTTAAGACGTTGAGGAAACTATTTCAAAATAAAACTAAAATGAAATTGTGTACGCATGGTTGTAACACCACTTACTTTAATTTATGTTAAATACATGTGCTATGCATTGGTACTATCTGCTAGTTGTGTTATTATATGTATGTTAGAAATAATATATTCTATTTGTAGATGAAGCAAGTGTTACCTCCTTTTATGTGGATGGCTATGAAAACGATGCGGAAGTTACTGTTAGTGAGGGAGATTCAGTAATGTTTAAATGCAGCGTTGATAGTAATCCCACAGCAACCATCACATTGAAGAAGAGCAGCAAACCTCTCCAGTCTGACACGTCTAACATTTTGTATTACCATCTGCCCAGAGTTTCTTGTCTAGATGCTGGGACATACTCTTGTGCAGCAAGTAATGTACATAACGACCAGATATCCATGGAGACTGTCAAACTGTTCGTCAATTGTAAGTTTCAAACTGCTTATAATTCACATTTACGTATATTCTGTTGCTTATATAATATATTACAGCTTAGTCATACCACTTGATGTTACCTCTGTTACCTTACATGAATGTAATCATACAGGGTGAATGTTAATATATGATATCATAAATAACTTTTTCAAGATACTATGTATTGTTATGTACTATTGATTAACGTACATAATTATGTAAATTTTATTCTGCATGTACATCATTTTCAAATTTCACATATTATTTTCACATTGAGTGTTCTAAGCGTTCCCTTTTATTTTGAAAAACTGCCACAACCACTTTATTTTTTATTATTACACAGCCGATGCTACATATCCCGATATATATAGATAAGTGGTTGAACCAAGTATTACTTTACTTTAAACAATATTTATTTCCATAATTATGCATTTTTATGTGTTACATAGACAGATTTTTCAAGATAAGAGGTACATATACAATAATTAGTAACAGGTAGTTTTATGGTACTTTTGGGTAGAAATTGGATTTGTAAACAAGTCTTATATAAGACTTATGTTAGTACATTTCCGAGGTGATGAAAATAATGGCTGGTTCGTATAGTTTAAGTAAAATGCATATTTAATTAATAGGATAAGATATAATAAATATTAAAATGAAGGAAAAATGGTGTTCGTGAAAAAGTTTGGTTGCTGCACCTCATTAAAATCTATCTTAACAATAAAAAATAAACGTCAAGAGTTGTGGATACTATCTAGCTAGGGAGACTATGCCGTGAAACGTCGCGTGTCGACAATATATTGTTGGACAAGGTGGAAGATATTGGTATTTTCTTCAAAGGTCAAGTGGTCTGAGCCATAGATTAGGTTCTGGAATGTGATTGGACATGGCAGGTTAGCTAAGAATGTTTGTGTCTGTATAGTGTAGTTACTACAATAAAGAAGGTAGTGACTGGTGGTTTCAATATCGCCACATGTACAGTGTGGTGAGATGACTATTGATTTTCTGTAGAGGTCGTGGTTCAGGGAGCTACATCCGAGGCGCAATCGGGTGTGGAGAACTTGTGATTTTCTATGGCCGTTGATATAGTATGGTTTTGTTTTAATGATATTACCGTTTATTTTGGTTTTGAAGCTGTTGCGTGAGGGACTAAGTTTAATGTCGTCTGGGAGAGAGTTCCAAGTATTGCTTCTGGTTTAGGAGTTAAAAATCCTTACTCAAAACATCCCCATTAAAATAAATCAGACATATCCAGTAGTCCGCTGAACGAAAATGCCAAATAAATGCGGTCTGCAGCGAAGTGATCCGATGGCCAAAGTTAATGAAATCCCTGAAAATGTATACCAGCGCCCAGGACGTTTGTGGCATCGTGATGATAACGCATGTATTTATTGTTTATCACCAATTCATTAGCTTTGTAACAAAGGTCAAATCACTTCTCTATCATAAGATCTGAGATAGTTATTTATGTTGCCATATATCAATGATCATATTGTACTAGTATAATTAGAATTTTAGAAATTCTACATGATATACAGCCCGTTTATGATCACAAGTGGTTGGATTATATGATACGGATCAACTTGTTACAAAATGAGTCATGTTTCATTTAAATTTGGAAAAATGCATGACACTATCAAACACGATATTATACATCAAGTTCAGTCAACTGTTTCTTTGTTACTCTGATCAGTCAATATATACAGCGATAATCTGACTGATTTGAATGCTCAAAAGCAGAAGTGGTGCGTGTGCTTCCTTTGACCCCTAGGAGTAAAGTTGAGGACCATATACACATTGTAACAAACTGCGATAACTTGTCAAAGTTTGAGTTATGATGATTTTAAACTAATTCATGTTATATTTGCAGGTTTACCTAGATCTGCTGTTGCTGTAGAACAGAACAGAACCAGTGAGAAAAATGAAACATTTACGTTCACATTTGATGCTATAGCCTATCCAGTTCCTGTTTACAAATGGAAGAAATGGATTGATGATGATTGGAAACTTCTTCAGAATGGTGACAATGTACAAATGACATCTTCTGGTTTACAGTCCAATCTTACCATACACAGAATGAGACAGTCAGACTTTGGACAATATCTTCTTGTAGTTACAAATGATGTTGGTGAATTCGATCAGCTTTATCAACTTGCACCTTATGGTAAGAAATGATAAATATAGATAAGCTTGATATCGTGGTCCATGTTGATCAAAAATATTAGCTTACCAAAGTTATTTGGAGAGCAGCTGCGAAGACCAATGGCTGAAATAGAACGTATTTTCTAGGTAGCTTTATCAGTTATTTTAATGGAGTTCGTGTATGTAATAATTATAGTACGAAATATCTCACATGTTAATCATATAATTATTCAGATGCGCCAGATGTACCTACAGAATTTCGACATCTAGAAACACAGGCAACAGAATCAACACTACAACTTGAATGGAAGCCAGGAAATGATGGAGGACTACCACAGACATTTTATATAAAATATAAAACTAGATCAAGTCATACATGGAGGTATATTGATGTGTCTGATACTGGAGAACAAATCATGAGGTATCAGTTGACTGGTTTAAAGAGTGATACAACTTATAAACTGATAATTTACTCTTCAAATCGATATGGAAATTCATCTGAATCAGCTATTGTAACAGCGACCACTAAAGGTATGATTTGTAGATTTGTAAGTAATGTCTTGTTTGAAATGTTATTACGAATGTACTTTAGTATTTAAAAGAGCATGCAATAATTGATGAAACACGTATGCTAGACATGATAAAGAAAACATGAGACTCGATATGCTAATGTAGTAAAACAGGGATTACTATAATTGTTTGTGCACATATTTTCACAATCAAGAGGCAATAACGATCAACGGTTGGTTCTTCAGGTGATCTGTTTGACGTTTGTCTTTAGTGACGCAATTCGTTTGGTATGGTTAAACATTGCAGGAAAAGATGAAGAATCTAATATCGGGGGATTGATTGGTGGTTTAGTTGGTAGCGTGTTTGGGATAGCCGTCATAGTTGTTCTGGTTATAATTGTCCTTAGAAGACACCGCCTCATGACAGGTAAGTATTTTGTTAAGGCACATTGTTTATGTGGACTATTTTAGGATCGCTAGAAAAACGCACGTATAAAAGTTCATGACATGTTCTTTTCATGATATTTCACGCTATACCTGCAAACGAGTACCATAATATAGAAAGAAATTAATTTTGTGTTATATATTTGGCAGTATCATTAAAATCATAAAAAGCACCATTGGATATGGGATCTTCCATGTGGTATTTATCTATATTATTGAATTAATTTTAAATTTTCTTCGGAACGTCTGTGTTTAGCTTCTTTAAACAAAAGTACCTCATTATGTGGAAACTCTAGATATTGCTATTCAAGTATTGTACGAGACATCATGGCCCCGATTTCCCGAAACATAACATCTCTATTTGAGCTTAATGTCATTTCAAATATTGTCATATGTCATTAGGATAATTTCCATTGGAGAATGGAATAGCTTTATCTTAATTACATTATTCTTAGTCTGTTACAGTAATTTTAAAGAGTTCTAACTTCCTTGGGAGATATGGGCCTGACATGCCCGTGAAACGGACTGTCTATGCTATGGGGATTTGAGTGAGGTTTAGTAAGTGTATGCTTGTCTGTTTTTAGGAAGCAAGACTCACGACACAGAGCTCAGAGACAGGTGAGCAATACATTTAGTAAAGTAGAATAATCGTTAATTTTCAATTTCGGGTATGTATATTATAAACTTCAAAGAGATACATAGGGTTTATGTGTTGTTTTGTGTCATAACAACATTTTTACTCTACTCTTCATAAATGTAAATTCACAAATCAATGAGAAATAAACAAATAATATAATACAAGATGAGTGATCCGTATCTTTAATTTGTCATGAAATATGTCGTTTGATTCAAGGAATCAACCTGAAGCAAACAAGCCGTCGGAGGATGTTAGTTACTACAACATTGGAAGGTAAAATGACTTCTGAAAGTCAAATAAATGTGCTACTTAAGACAGACATGTTGTATTTTATAAAATAATACAAAATCCTTCTATCCTCAATTTTCATTTGAATATATTTTGTGTTGCGGGTTCACGGTGACTAAACATGGTGATTTTTACATTGCCGGAATGGGATAAAACAAAGAAGAACAGGAAAAGCAAATTTATCACTTTTGGACTATAACGGATAATTAGGTCATATCATGTTTTATTATTGATCAAATCAAAAGGCAGGATATTTGAATGAGTAATCATATAAACAATCAAAATAGCATGTTTTCACAAGACAGACAAGTTTGTAACGAAGTGCATTATTCGCAATTGTTTTAGTTTGATTTATCAGCATTATGTAATTACTTTTTTAGTTATTGTTTATTAATGATCTCTGTTGAAATATCGCATTACATGGATGCATTATTGCCTCTATTGTCTAGTTCTCATTGTTGTTATACAGGGATAATGAAATGGAAGGTGACAGCAACAATGCAACGACAGATAAGAGAGATGGAAGGCAAGTATAATAATAATAATAATAATAATAACATCTTTATTTAACGAAGGTTACATATAAAGTATACAGAGTTTTAAACAATATACATCTTATTTTCATATGAACACTGAGAATCAATACCTAGTTTGATTTTGTTTAATGTCCCTTTAAATCGTACTAGATCATTCAGCAGTTTCGGTAGCTGAAATGTGGTGTAAACATCATTTTAACAATTAGTGGTGCGCTTTGCATTTGACCGTGTAATTGGTGTATGTTTACATATTCTGTGCTCGACTGTTTAAGCTAAATGATGCCTTCCCTGTCAGATTTTCTCTTGTCTTGTTACATATTAGGACATAATGTTCGATTTCCAATCATGGGCATTGATTGTGCTGAATATTAAGCTAATAGTAAATGCATTTAATGTGTACACTTGTAGTGGACTAGAATACGAATCGTTAAGCAGCCAGAACAGGGAGGTGACGACATACTCAACTCTTCAACCAGTCCACAGTAGCCCAACGAACGGTAGGTTATCAATATTTTCTTTTATTGTTATCATTGACTCACATTTGCTGATAGATGGCAGTTACACAAAGGAAATGATTCCGGCAGCCACGGTCATGTCCCTGGCTTAGAATGAGAAGGTCAAAATCAATAGTTTGAGAAAACAAGCGAAACAATCACTCTTTAATTATGGTAAGACAAGCCTTTTCTACTTCAGTTTGGTCAACATGACAAGTTCCGATTTTCATAAGAAGCGCCTTATGATGTAGATTTCAAATATGCATTAGTCTTATAAAGTCGTAAGTGGCGCTAACGACCTTCTGATTCTAAGCCAGCGATGTGAGAATATGTAGATAGAAATAATTCCGTATATTTTGTGTTAAATAAGTTAATCCGTGAATTTTATAGGCAATTTCATGGTAAGTTGTACTTTTATGTATTGAATATATGTACAATGGGTGTTGAAATATGCAGTCTACGAGTTTAAAGTACATATTAAATGCCACTTGACAGACGATGCAAGCTTTTAAACATGAGCAATATTTGTAAGCATAATACAGGTTGACCACGAGTGCGAAACTTTCTTGAGACCCATGTATTGCTGTATAACATAGAACATAAACATCGCGTCGTGTTTTAATTTGTTTGTCATAGGTTCTGTACTTGTAAGTAGTTCTTGCACCTTGCTGACGTTATGTCCATCACCATTACGTTACATTATACGATGTTTTGGAACCTAGATAAGGTATTGCATTTGATGAGTTATGTATATACTACTCTACAAACCCAGAATATCCTGGGTAATCGCATGATATTTAAGAGATCTATGTTTATTTTGTATACTCCGTATTGGTCTAGAATATATTGTTTCCATTTTCAGTCGTTACAAGCGATGACAACAAAACATATGAAAATTTGAAACTACATGTGATCTGAATTGTGACTTCTGTGTTCTCTGCCAGTCGGAGGTCATTGTCATAGACAGAAAAACTAAAACTAAATGACCACTCACTAAGGACTGTTTAAGACGATGGAAAACAACAACAACAATTTTTCACAGATATATAAACAAATAAATAATTATACATTTACATGTTCACGTACATTTGTATCGTAGCAGTGATTATGTGATTGTTTTTGCTCGGGAACCTAAACATTATTGTATGTCAGAGATATTGTGTCAGATAATGTCGATTATATATGTGATGTGTGTTTAAAAATGTTTATATATTGTATTTACAGTTTAAAACATATTTGAAAGGTTTTATTAGCTCATGCTATGATTTATCATACTAAGTACATGTGTATGGTGTCTCTAAGGATACATTTCAGCTATTTTACATAAATAGTGTATGACTGCTTACCTTGTAAGTAATTGCTTCATTATCTTCAAGTGGATTCCCTCTTATAGCTTTCTCCCGTTGACATCTATCGTTTATCCATTTGTTTGACATTGCTATTCTTACGTTAAAACTATAGCACTTATATATTGTAATATTGTACATGTCACTTAAATAAATTTTTACTTACTAACTAAATAACTCTTTAACATAGCCTCCCATACCAATCGAAATGTGGAGCTATTATTATTACGAATATTATATTTTGATTGCCAGAAGTGAATAATCTGTATGTACTTAGTTTGTTATTGCGACATGTATCACGTGACATTATGTAATTATGTTTTGTAAATATGTTCATGTTGTTTGTCAAGAAACTATTTTGTTTACGACAATAAACTATTATCTTCTGTTCTGTTCTGATATAATGACCAGTTTATGTTGATTGTCTTCGTTTACACAATGCATAAGAACAGGGTCAATGAATTTGCGTAATGTAAATTATAATTTTGGTCAATAAGAATCGTATACAATCTAGTGAAGTTTATTTTCAAATATCCCAGGCAATCGATCTAAAATATGACATAAAATAAGAATATATATGCATGTTAAAAATGCGCTCATCCAGCGCTATAAAGCAGTACACAAAAGTCTATCCTTGTAAATCAAACATGAAGCATATAGTAAAAGCAGATATCACTAATTTTATAAATCATAATTATATCTTAGACTTCCATTGCGATTCTTTGTTTCTTATTCTACTGATTAGTCTATAACAGTAATAAAACAAGTTTATATGTATTAAAGGTAAACACGTTATGAACAAGATAAAACAATAGAAAAAATACATTTCCAAATCATTCATATACGAGACAAACCCGACAACACCCGCAGTACAATTCAGTGAATCATATTGCTTATACGTGTAATCACATTCATACATAAGAAATACGCATTGCAATTTAAGCATGTAAAATAAATATATTATTTACAAAGCATGTGAATCGCAATTATTTGGTCTTTATTCCAGAATTAAAAATCTTATGCAATGTTATTAGTTTTAAAAGTAATGAAAGTGCTACTTTATCGAAAATATTGTGGTACAATATCCAAATTTGGGAACCTCTAAGGGAAGTGTCTTTTTTAAAAAGTTAGTCCTTGGTCCCGTTTGGAAAAGATTATTCCGTTCAATGGATCTCACATTGTAAACATTATAACATAGTTACAAGTTCAGACATACATTTAGGTATCTTATTATGTATGAAACCATATTGACATTTAAAAACAAGTATCCCAGTACGGCCAGTATCGTATGCACTCCTATGTTATCAAAATTAAGCCACTAAAATTCAATAAACAATGTGTTTGTATTTGTTGGAACAAGTTTTGTTCAACATAATTTCAGCTTTTCGTTTCTGAATTTTGTGTATTTCTATATGCCATATGATACAACAATAATCAAATTTAAAGTTGTCATTAAATCAGAATAGCAAAACATTTGTTGCTTGTCAGCAATAACATAGTACTTAATTTGTTAAAATTGTGCTTTTTTTAGAGTTAAGTGTTTTCGAAACCGATGGTTATCTGATATTTTCAAGACAGAGAGTTGTCACTATATATACCAAGTACTGTTTTACATTTTCAAATTGTATATTATTTATGTACAGTTTTCATTTTATTTGTGTTATATAATTGATGGTATGAACTTTGTACCATGCATTTCGTTTTAACCGTAGTCGGATTTAACGCCATGTTGATACTATTCAAAATTTAGTTGAATATTAAGTTCTATATATTCTTTATTGTGATTTGATCTATAAGAGTTGCATCATCTGCAAATACAATATAGGTAAATATTAGCCGTCAAAAACGATAAATACTTTCACTATTTGAATTTAAAGTATTTCTGACAAGAATTTTGTTATGGTTACTTTGGACATTAATAGATACTTCACGATATTCACATTATATTACTCTATTGTTGTTACTTTTATTACAATTTTGACATAATCGCGATGGAGTATACCGATTTCGGCCTGTTTCCATAATTATGTAATTTACGATAAGAACAAGTTAATTAAAGAGGCGTTCCCGATAATTTTGATCGTTTAAATTGATTCAGGAACATGATACATTAAGTGAGAATCATTATTGCTTTAACTCCTCATATTTTCAACAAAAAGCTCCAACTTATTACCGAGAAAAGAATGAAACATTTTATTCGTAACGAGCCTAAAAAGTCAGGAGTTGTTTCCCTTTGACCACATAATAATAAATCGCTGGAAGCGATGAATTAGTATTGGGCAATTTAATATGTTTGTGACAATATAGAGACATACTTGCGCACACTTTCTTCTGACAAATTATGATAATTGATAGTGCTTTGTACATTTAGCTCATTTAATATGATAGTAAAGAAAAATATGCTAGTTATATGGAATGCCTCTTTAAATGGATATGCCTGTTTCAAGTTCACTAGGTTACTGTGTAAAAGGATTAATATTGGTTAAGAAATTTTAATCTGTTTTTAATGATACGATCTACTGAGTTCTTGTAACGAGTGATTCCAGAACCGATTGAGATATTCAATTATCCTTTGGTTAAAAGTGTTAATAAATAATTCAATGTTTTCAATGTTTTAACTTCACGTGAAACCTATTTATGACTAGAAACGCTCCAATTAATATCCTAGGGACACATGGCTAAAACATTGTTAGGCATTATACAGAGAAACTATCTATCTTTATAAGTCCTTCTATGGCCAAACCCTAACACTTATTCTAAAACGGTCCGCTTAAGGAAGTCGATAAAAGTAAATGTGTTCGCTGGAATCTGCAATGGTGGTCACGGTGTCTAATTGCTCACACAATTCTGTGATGGAGTTGAAGTTAACAGCAACGCAGTTTTCTGTCATCTTGCATTTAAGGCAACATTCCCCCTTCGTGCGTGTCTTCGATGTCTTTAGAACACCTCTAGTCCCTATCTGACCATCGCCGAGACCAAATCGCACTGTGAAAACATAATATGCTTTGTTCAGCTATGTTGGAATTATAAGGTTAACTGTTGTAGCATTTGTCTTAATACTTTTTCTGAATACAAGCAAAGTATTTGAAACGATTTGTGAAGTACAATAAATATCAGGTAAGCTGAAATCGGAGAGATATCATTCAGAAACGTTCACTGTATTTTACTAATTAAGATGAATTTAAAACTGAAAGTAAATGCGTATTGATTAAATTGATGTTTTACAGATACAAGTCGGCTGATTTGAATATATGTTTGCAAATTAAAGTAAGTGTTCAATTTGCCATTGCAACCGAAGCTACAGCATCACGTTCCAGAATTGCATTCAATACTTACCCTCAGCATTTGAAGTATTGACAATATACTATAATTAGCTATATTTGTCATCGATTTATAATTGGGATATGGAAAATAGATATGATTGTGACAAGAGAAAAAAGTCATGTTCACCGATTTAATTTCAATTTTAAGCAAAATTTAATAACGTTCGAATGACGTTTGCGACGTCACTCAAAAACTTGGCGGAAGTGGTTAGTTGTAAATGTCTATAACTTTGTTAATGTATGTTATAATTCCTTCTCATTTTCAGACACAGTTCATAAGAGGCGCGTCTTTCTAACGATATATTATCATGATTTTCATAATTGTTTCACTAAGCCCGGTTGTCCTGGAACACGGCTCAGTATATTTACATGCATGAGGTATAAATGCAATTATTGAATCTGTTTGCCACACTCAGCACTCAATATTATACATTTCATTCATTGGCAATGAATGCACTAAATTGCACTATGAAATAATCCCATAATTTAACATTTAACATTACGCAATTGTCCTGCTATACAGTGCCAAGTACCGAGTTTAAGTACTGTCCGAACACTCACTTACCTGTCGATACCTCACTTCCCATGACTTGAACTTCACACAAAACAAGTTGGTCGTCAACACCGTTAACACTAGAGAGACGTGTGATTCTCACCCAACGTCCATAAACCGGTGACGTCAGTTGAAATGTATAGCTTCCAGGGATTATCCCTGTATGAAACCCTTTTTCAATGTATGCATCCTGATAAACACTAACCAACAACTGGACATCTCTCAGTTTTACGGCTGGAAAATATTATGGTATACAGGGACAATACCATTTAACTGAATAAACTAAAGATTGTGTCATAGGTCACAAACCACTAAATAAATTTGTTCTTTAGCTCAATGTAAAGTTACAATAGTCAGTCCCAGCTTGATACATGTTAAAGTCTATGGCCAGGTGGCAGACATATATCAATGCAAAGAAGGGGCTACAAGCTTTAAGAAAATACAAAAAAAACAGGGGGTCACGTATCATATAAGAAAAATTTTGTCCGTCCAATGCGGTGAACATATTTTTACAGGCGCGCAGACCGACCAAATCCGGGTTTTACCCTACCCTTCTTTCGCTTTGGTATTTTGGCCAAAATCTCAAAATATGTAAAATAAAACAGCTTCAATACATCACATACATGTATACAATGCCTGTAAACCCAATTAGATGATTCCAGTTCCACCTTGTCAAAGCATACTACCATTTAAACACAATCACAAGTTTATTTAGGGACTATTTGAGTGTATCCTATTTTGGTTCGCGGAGGCATTTAGTGGTTTGTAACCTTAAGACAACCCTTTTCCCCCATTTTGATTGATTTAAACACTTATTTGACAACTACTATGTATATACAACTCCAAATGATGACTTTCCAGACTGAAATGACATGATTTCTCAAAATTTTGACAAAAGAGAGTAAGCGCCTTTAACGCAATTCCTTGGATTCTGCTGGCCATATTGTATGAATACTGGCAAATTAAACAGTTGCAGTTTTGTATAAACCTTACATTGGGCAATTATTTTATGTTGGGTGCTTAATTATGTGACTATTCCTCATATATATACACAATAACCCAGGTTTGATACCTAAATAAGGTCAAAATTGGTATGAAAATGTCATTTTGTGGAGGAAAAATCTTCATTTTTTTCTTAAATTTTCACCCCAAAACACATTTTTTTCACATTTTGAGGCAAATTTCACTGAAAAATGGAATAAAATCCACAGAAAAATGTATTTCTAAACATTTAAAGTCAAAATATTAAAAATATACATTTTAATTTTTTGGGTCATTTCTTAAGGTCACAAACCACTAAATAAATTTGTTCTTTAGCTCAATGTAAAGTTACAATAGTCAGTCCCAGCTTGATACATGTTAAAGTCTATGGCCAGGTGGCAGACATATATCAATGCAAAGAAGGGGCTACAAGCTTTAAGAAAATACAAAAAAAACAGGGGGTCACGTATCATATAAGAAAAATTTTGTCCGTCCAATGCGGTGAACATATTTTTACAGGCGCGCAGACCGACCAAATCCGGGTTTTACCCTACCCTTCTTTCGCTTTGGTATTTTGGCCAAAATCTCAAAATATGTAAAATAAAACAGCTTCAATACATCACATACATGTATACAATGCCTGTAAACCCAATTAGATGATTCCAGTTCCACCTTGTCAAAGCATACTACCATTTAAACACAATCACAAGTTTATTTAGGGACTATTTGAGTGTATCCTATTTTGGTTCGCGGAGGCATTTAGTGGTTTGTAACCTTAAGACAACCCTTTTCCCCCATTTTGATTGATTTAAACACTTATTTGACAACTACTATGTATATACAACTCCAAATGATGACTTTCCAGACTGAAATGACATGATTTCTCAAAATTTTGACAAAAGAGAGTAAGCGCCTTTAACGCAATTCCTTGGATTCTGCTGGCCATATTGTATGAATACTGGCAAATTAAACAGTTGCAGTTTTGTATAAACCTTACATTGGGCAATTATTTTATGTTGGGTGCTTAATTATGTGACTATTCCTCATATATATACACAATAACCCAGGTTTGATACCTAAATAAGGTCAAAATTGGTATGAAAATGTCATTTTGTGGAGGAAAAATCTTCATTTTTTTCTTAAATTTTCACCCCAAAACACATTTTTTTCACATTTTGAGGCAAATTTCACTGAAAAATGGAATAAAATCCACAGAAAAATGTATTTCTAAACATTTAAAGTCAAAATATTAAAAATATACATTTTAATTTTTTGGGTCATTTCTTAAGGTCACAAACCACTAAATAAATTTGTTCTTTAGCTCAATGTAAAGTTACAATAGTCAGTCCCAGCTTGATACATGTTAAAGTCTATGGCCAGGTGGCAGACATATATCAATGCAAAGAAGGGGCTACAAGCTTTAAGAAAATACAAAAAAAACAGGGGGTCACGTATCATATAAGAAAAATTTTGTCCGTCCAATGCGGTGAACATATTTTTACAGGCGCGCAGACCGACCAAATCCGGGTTTTACCCTACCCTTCTTTCGCTTTGGTATTTTGGCCAAAATCTCAAAATATGTAAAATAAAACAGCTTCAATACATCACATACATGTATACAATGCCTGTAAACCCAATTAGATGATTCCAGTTCCACCTTGTCAAAGCATACTACCATTTAAACACAATCACAAGTTTATTTAGGGACTATTTGAGTGTATCCTATTTTGGTTCGCGGAGGCATTTAGTGGTTTGTAACCTTAAGACAACCCTTTTCCCCCATTTTGATTGATTTAAACACTTATTTGACAACTACTATGTATATACAACTCCAAATGATGACTTTCCAGACTGAAATGACATGATTTCTCAAAATTTTGACAAAAGAGAGTAAGCGCCTTTAACGCAATTCCTTGGATTCTGCTGGCCATATTGTATGAATACTGGCAAATTAAACAGTTGCAGTTTTGTATAAACCTTACATTGGGCAATTATTTTATGTTGGGTGCTTAATTATGTGACTATTCCTCATATATATACACAATAACCCAGGTTTGATACCTAAATAAGGTCAAAATTGGTATGAAAATGTCATTTTGTGGAGGAAAAATCTTCATTTTTTTCTTAAATTTTCACCCCAAAACACATTTTTTTCACATTTTGAGGCAAATTTCACTGAAAAATGGAATAAAATCCACAGAAAAATGTATTTCTAAACATTTAAAGTCAAAATATTAAAAATATACATTTTAATTTTTTGGGTCATTTCTTAAGGTCACAAACCACTAAATAAATTTGTTCTTTAGCTCAATGTAAAGTTACAATAGTCAGTCCCAGCTTGATACATGTTAAAGTCTATGGCCAGGTGGCAGACATATATCAATGCAAAGAAGGGGCTACAAGCTTTAAGAAAATACAAAAAAAACAGGGGGTCACGTATCATATAAGAAAAATTTTGTCCGTCCAATGCGGTGAACATATTTTTACAGGCGCGCAGACCGACCAAATCCGGGTTTTACCCTACCCTTCTTTCGCTTTGGTATTTTGGCCAAAATCTCAAAATATGTAAAATAAAACAGCTTCAATACATCACATACATGTATACAATGCCTGTAAACCCAATTAGATGATTCCAGTTCCACCTTGTCAAAGCATACTACCATTTAAACACAATCACAAGTTTATTTAGGGACTATTTGAGTGTATCCTATTTTGGTTCGCGGAGGCATTTAGTGGTTTGTAACCTTAAGACAACCCTTTTCCCCCATTTTGATTGATTTAAACACTTATTTGACAACTACTATGTATATACAACTCCAAATGATGACTTTCCAGACTGAAATGACATGATTTCTCAAAATTTTGACAAAAGAGAGTAAGCGCCTTTAACGCAATTCCTTGGATTCTGCTGGCCATATTGTATGAATACTGGCAAATTAAACAGTTGCAGTTTTGTATAAACCTTACATTGGGCAATTATTTTATGTTGGGTGCTTAATTATGTGACTATTCCTCATATATATACACAATAACCCAGGTTTGATACCTAAATAAGGTCAAAATTGGTATGAAAATGTCATTTTGTGGAGGAAAAATCTTCATTTTTTTCTTAAATTTTCACCCCAAAACACATTTTTTTCACATTTTGAGGCAAATTTCACTGAAAAATGGAATAAAATCCACAGAAAAATGTATTTCTAAACATTTAAAGTCAAAATATTAAAAATATACATTTTAATTTTTTGGGTCATTTCTTAAGGTCACAAACCACTAAATAAATTTGTTCTTTAGCTCAATGTAAAGTTACAATAGTCAGTCCCAGCTTGATACATGTTAAAGTCTATGGCCAGGTGGCAGACATATATCAATGCAAAGAAGGGGCTACAAGCTTTAAGAAAATACAAAAAAAACAGGGGGTCACGTATCATATAAGAAAAATTTTGTCCGTCCAATGCGGTGAACATATTTTTACAGGCGCGCAGACCGACCAAATCCGGGTTTTACCCTACCCTTCTTTCGCTTTGGTATTTTGGCCAAAATCTCAAAATATGTAAAATAAAACAGCTTCAATACATCACATACATGTATACAATGCCTGTAAACCCAATTAGATGATTCCAGTTCCACCTTGTCAAAGCATACTACCATTTAAACACAATCACAAGTTTATTTAGGGACTATTTGAGTGTATCCTATTTTGGTTCGCGGAGGCATTTAGTGGTTTGTAACCTTAAGACAACCCTTTTCCCCCATTTTGATTGATTTAAACACTTATTTGACAACTACTATGTATATACAACTCCAAATGATGACTTTCCAGACTGAAATGACATGATTTCTCAAAATTTTGACAAAAGAGAGTAAGCGCCTTTAACGCAATTCCTTGGATTCTGCTGGCCATATTGTATGAATACTGGCAAATTAAACAGTTGCAGTTTTGTATAAACCTTACATTGGGCAATTATTTTATGTTGGGTGCTTAATTATGTGACTATTCCTCATATATATACACAATAACCCAGGTTTGATACCTAAATAAGGTCAAAATTGGTATGAAAATGTCATTTTGTGGAGGAAAAATCTTCATTTTTTTCTTAAATTTTCACCCCAAAACACATTTTTTTCACATTTTGAGGCAAATTTCACTGAAAAATGGAATAAAATCCACAGAAAAATGTATTTCTAAACATTTAAAGTCAAAATATTAAAAATATACATTTTAATTTTTTGGGTCATTTCTTAAGGTCACAAACCACTAAATAAATTTGTTCTTTAGCTCAATGTAAAGTTACAATAGTCAGTCCCAGCTTGATACATGTTAAAGTCTATGGCCAGGTGGCAGACATATATCAATGCAAAGAAGGGGCTACAAGCTTTAAGAAAATACAAAAAAAACAGGGGGTCACGTATCATATAAGAAAAATTTTGTCCGTCCAATGCGGTGAACATATTTTTACAGGCGCGCAGACCGACCAAATCCGGGTTTTACCCTACCCTTCTTTCGCTTTGGTATTTTGGCCAAAATCTCAAAATATGTAAAATAAAACAGCTTCAATACATCACATACATGTATACAATGCCTGTAAACCCAATTAGATGATTCCAGTTCCACCTTGTCAAAGCATACTACCATTTAAACACAATCACAAGTTTATTTAGGGACTATTTGAGTGTATCCTATTTTGGTTCGCGGAGGCATTTAGTGGTTTGTAACCTTAAGACAACCCTTTTCCCCCATTTTGATTGATTTAAACACTTATTTGACAACTACTATGTATATACAACTCCAAATGATGACTTTCCAGACTGAAATGACATGATTTCTCAAAATTTTGACAAAAGAGAGTAAGCGCCTTTAACGCAATTCCTTGGATTCTGCTGGCCATATTGTATGAATACTGGCAAATTAAACAGTTGCAGTTTTGTATAAACCTTACATTGGGCAATTATTTTATGTTGGGTGCTTAATTATGTGACTATTCCTCATATATATACACAATAACCCAGGTTTGATACCTAAATAAGGTCAAAATTGGTATGAAAATGTCATTTTGTGGAGGAAAAATCTTCATTTTTTTCTTAAATTTTCACCCCAAAACACATTTTTTTCACATTTTGAGGCAAATTTCACTGAAAAATGGAATAAAATCCACAGAAAAATGTATTTCTAAACATTTAAAGTCAAAATATTAAAAATATACATTTTAATTTTTTGGGTCATTTCTTAAGGTCACAAACCACTAAATAAATTTGTTCTTTAGCTCAATGTAAAGTTACAATAGTCAGTCCCAGCTTGATACATGTTAAAGTCTATGGCCAGGTGGCAGACATATATCAATGCAAAGAAGGGGCTACAAGCTTTAAGAAAATACAAAAAAAACAGGGGGTCACGTATCATATAAGAAAAATTTTGTCCGTCCAATGCGGTGAACATATTTTTACAGGCGCGCAGACCGACCAAATCCGGGTTTTACCCTACCCTTCTTTCGCTTTGGTATTTTGGCCAAAATCTCAAAATATGTAAAATAAAACAGCTTCAATACATCACATACATGTATACAATGCCTGTAAACCCAATTAGATGATTCCAGTTCCACCTTGTCAAAGCATACTACCATTTAAACACAATCACAAGTTTATTTAGGGACTATTTGAGTGTATCCTATTTTGGTTCGCGGAGGCATTTAGTGGTTTGTAACCTTAAGACAACCCTTTTCCCCCATTTTGATTGATTTAAACACTTATTTGACAACTACTATGTATATACAACTCCAAATGATGACTTTCCAGACTGAAATGACATGATTTCTCAAAATTTTGACAAAAGAGAGTAAGCGCCTTTAACGCAATTCCTTGGATTCTGCTGGCCATATTGTATGAATACTGGCAAATTAAACAGTTGCAGTTTTGTATAAACCTTACATTGGGCAATTATTTTATGTTGGGTGCTTAATTATGTGACTATTCCTCATATATATACACAATAACCCAGGTTTGATACCTAAATAAGGTCAAAATTGGTATGAAAATGTCATTTTGTGGAGGAAAAATCTTCATTTTTTTCTTAAATTTTCACCCCAAAACACATTTTTTTCACATTTTGAGGCAAATTTCACTGAAAAATGGAATAAAATCCACAGAAAAATGTATTTCTAAACATTTAAAGTCAAAATATTAAAAATATACATTTTAATTTTTTGGGTCATTTCTTAAGGTCACAAACCACTAAATAAATTTGTTCTTTAGCTCAATGTAAAGTTACAATAGTCAGTCCCAGCTTGATACATGTTAAAGTCTATGGCCAGGTGGCAGACATATATCAATGCAAAGAAGGGGCTACAAGCTTTAAGAAAATACAAAAAAAACAGGGGGTCACGTATCATATAAGAAAAATTTTGTCCGTCCAATGCGGTGAACATATTTTTACAGGCGCGCAGACCGACCAAATCCGGGTTTTACCCTACCCTTCTTTCGCTTTGGTATTTTGGCCAAAATCTCAAAATATGTAAAATAAAACAGCTTCAATACATCACATACATGTATACAATGCCTGTAAACCCAATTAGATGATTCCAGTTCCACCTTGTCAAAGCATACTACCATTTAAACACAATCACAAGTTTATTTAGGGACTATTTGAGTGTATCCTATTTTGGTTCGCGGAGGCATTTAGTGGTTTGTAACCTTAAGACAACCCTTTTCCCCCATTTTGATTGATTTAAACACTTATTTGACAACTACTATGTATATACAACTCCAAATGATGACTTTCCAGACTGAAATGACATGATTTCTCAAAATTTTGACAAAAGAGAGTAAGCGCCTTTAACGCAATTCCTTGGATTCTGCTGGCCATATTGTATGAATACTGGCAAATTAAACAGTTGCAGTTTTGTATAAACCTTACATTGGGCAATTATTTTATGTTGGGTGCTTAATTATGTGACTATTCCTCATATATATACACAATAACCCAGGTTTGATACCTAAATAAGGTCAAAATTGGTATGAAAATGTCATTTTGTGGAGGAAAAATCTTCATTTTTTTCTTAAATTTTCACCCCAAAACACATTTTTTTCACATTTTGAGGCAAATTTCACTGAAAAATGGAATAAAATCCACAGAAAAATGTATTTCTAAACATTTAAAGTCAAAATATTAAAAATATACATTTTAATTTTTTGGGTCATTTCTTAAGGTCACAAACCACTAAATAAATTTGTTCTTTAGCTCAATGTAAAGTTACAATAGTCAGTCCCAGCTTGATACATGTTAAAGTCTATGGCCAGGTGGCAGACATATATCAATGCAAAGAAGGGGCTACAAGCTTTAAGAAAATACAAAAAAAACAGGGGGTCACGTATCATATAAGAAAAATTTTGTCCGTCCAATGCGGTGAACATATTTTTACAGGCGCGCAGACCGACCAAATCCGGGTTTTACCCTACCCTTCTTTCGCTTTGGTATTTTGGCCAAAATCTCAAAATATGTAAAATAAAACAGCTTCAATACATCACATACATGTATACAATGCCTGTAAACCCAATTAGATGATTCCAGTTCCACCTTGTCAAAGCATACTACCATTTAAACACAATCACAAGTTTATTTAGGGACTATTTGAGTGTATCCTATTTTGGTTCGCGGAGGCATTTAGTGGTTTGTAACCTTAAGACAACCCTTTTCCCCCATTTTGATTGATTTAAACACTTATTTGACAACTACTATGTATATACAACTCCAAATGATGACTTTCCAGACTGAAATGACATGATTTCTCAAAATTTTGACAAAAGAGAGTAAGCGCCTTTAACGCAATTCCTTGGATTCTGCTGGCCATATTGTATGAATACTGGCAAATTAAACAGTTGCAGTTTTGTATAAACCTTACATTGGGCAATTATTTTATGTTGGGTGCTTAATTATGTGACTATTCCTCATATATATACACAATAACCCAGGTTTGATACCTAAATAAGGTCAAAATTGGTATGAAAATGTCATTTTGTGGAGGAAAAATCTTCATTTTTTTCTTAAATTTTCACCCCAAAACACATTTTTTTCACATTTTGAGGCAAATTTCACTGAAAAATGGAATAAAATCCACAGAAAAATGTATTTCTAAACATTTAAAGTCAAAATATTAAAAATATACATTTTAATTTTTTGGGTCATTTCTTAAGGTCACAAACCACTAAATAAATTTGTTCTTTAGCTCAATGTAAAGTTACAATAGTCAGTCCCAGCTTGATACATGTTAAAGTCTATGGCCAGGTGGCAGACATATATCAATGCAAAGAAGGGGCTACAAGCTTTAAGAAAATACAAAAAAAACAGGGGGTCACGTATCATATAAGAAAAATTTTGTCCGTCCAATGCGGTGAACATATTTTTACAGGCGCGCAGACCGACCAAATCCGGGTTTTACCCTACCCTACTTTCGCTTTGGTATTTTGGCCAAAATCTCAAAATATGTAAAATAAAACAGCTTCAATACATCACATACATGTATACAATGCCTGTAAACCCAATTAGATGATTCCAGTTCCACCTTGTCAAAGCATACTACCATTTAAACACAATCACAAGTTTATTTAGGGACTATTTGAGTGTATCCTATTTTGGTTCGCGGAGGCATTTAGTGGTTTGTAACCTTAAGACAACCCTTTTCCCCCATTTTGATTGATTTAAACACTTATTTGACAACTACTATGTATATACAACTCCAAATGATGACTTTCCAGACTGAAATGACATGATTTCTCAAAATTTTGACAAAAGAGAGTAAGCGCCTTTAACGCAATTCCTTGGATTCTGCTGGCCATATTGTATGAATACTGGCAAATTAAACAGTTGCAGTTTTGTATAAACCTTACATTGGGCAATTATTTTATGTTGGGTGCTTAATTATGTGACTATTCCTCATATATATACACAATAACCCAGGTTTGATACCTAAATAAGGTCAAAATTGGTATGAAAATGTCATTTTGTGGAGGAAAAATCTTCATTTTTTTCTTAAATTTTCACCCCAAAACACATTTTTTTCACATTTTGAGGCAAATTTCACTGAAAAATGGAATAAAATCCACAGAAAAATGTATTTCTAAACATTTAAAGTCAAAATATTAAAAATATACATTTTAATTTTTTGGGTCATTTCTTAAGGTCACAAACCACTAAATAAATTTGTTCTTTAGCTCAATGTAAAGTTACAATAGTCAGTCCCAGCTTGATACATGTTAAAGTCTATGGCCAGGTGGCAGACATATATCAATGCAAAGAAGGGGCTACAAGCTTTAAGAAAATACAAAAAAAACAGGGGGTCACGTATCATATAAGAAAAATTTTGTCCGTCCAATGCGGTGAACATATTTTTACAGGCGCGCAGACCGACCAAATCCGGGTTTTACCCTACCCTTCTTTCGCTTTGGTATTTTGGCCAAAATCTCAAAATATGTAAAATAAAACAGCTTCAATACATCACATACATGTATACAATGCCTGTAAACCCAATTAGATGATTCCAGTTCCACCTTGTCAAAGCATACTACCATTTAAACACAATCACAAGTTTATTTAGGGACTATTTGAGTGTATCCTATTTTGGTTCGCGGAGGCATTTAGTGGTTTGTAACCTTAAGACAACCCTTTTCCCCCATTTTGATTGATTTAAACACTTATTTGACAACTACTATGTATATACAACTCCAAATGATGACTTTCCAGACTGAAATGACATGATTTCTCAAAATTTTGACAAAAGAGAGTAAGCGCCTTTAACGCAATTCCTTGGATTCTGCTGGCCATATTGTATGAATACTGGCAAATTAAACAGTTGCAGTTTTGTATAAACCTTACATTGGGCAATTATTTTATGTTGGGTGCTTAATTATGTGACTATTCCTCATATATATACACAATAACCCAGGTTTGATACCTAAATAAGGTCAAAATTGGTATGAAAATGTCATTTTGTGGAGGAAAAATCTTCATTTTTTTCTTAAATTTTCACCCCAAAACACATTTTTTTCACATTTTGAGGCAAATTTCACTGAAAAATGGAATAAAATCCACAGAAAAATGTATTTCTAAACATTTAAAGTCAAAATATTAAAAATATACATTTTAATTTTTTGGGTCATTTCTTAAGGTCACAAACCACTAAATAAATTTGTTCTTTAGCTCAATGTAAAGTTACAATAGTCAGTCCCAGCTTGATACATGTTAAAGTCTATGGCCAGGTGGCAGACATATATCAATGCAAAGAAGGGGCTACAAGCTTTAAGAAAATACAAAAAAAACAGGGGGTCACGTATCATATAAGAAAAATTTTGTCCGTCCAATGCGGTGAACATATTTTTACAGGCGCGCAGACCGACCAAATCCGGGTTTTACCCTACCCTACTTTCGCTTTGGTATTTTGGCCAAAATCTCAAATATATGTAAAATAAAACAGCTTCAATACATCACATACATGTATACAATGCCTGTAAACCCAATTAGATGATTCCAGTTCCACCTTGTCAAAGCATACTACCATTTAAACACAATCACAAGTTTATTTAGGGACTATTTGAGTGTATCCTATTTTGGTTCGCGGAGGCATTTAGTGGTTTGTAACCTCATATCAAGTGTTCGCCTCGCTAGCCTATTGGTAGAGCTACCACTTCTAATACGAGATTTCTAGGGTTCATTCTGAGGCCGATAAACTTAAACCGTTAAAGTGGTACTGACACTGTCGACTTCATCGTTACACGAGGCCTACCAGCAGTTTCTTGGAATAAAATGCGAAGCGTCATTTTAAGACCCAATGCAAGGGGTATAACCTAAAGCATGGAGAATGGTGGTTTAAGTAAGACTTTCCATGGAGATTGGTGCCAATGGACGGTATTTTTATGTTTTTTGTCACTTGACGGACACATTTCCACAAAGTAAGTTCATTGTCATGTTTTATATGTGATGTGTATGCGATAACCACCTAGCCAAATTTTAAGCGACCTATTGGCGGCCTGTTTTAGTCCGTCAGTGCAGCGATAAAAGCCTGAAAGAAGGGATGGTGACATCGGGTGTTCGTAGTCCGCATTGATTTTTTATTTATTCTGAGGTAACCGGGGCATTCTGGATGGTTTTACTGTGTTTGAGGGTACTTCATGCATGATTTTATGTCTAAAATATTGTTTCTGCTTATTTAGGAGGCTCCATGTGCATAATTTTAACGTTTAAGACGATTTCATGGAGAATCGTCAACTTTAAGACCCTCTCCATGGAGACTTGTTATTATTCTGTAAGTCATATGTCCTGATATTATAAACATGGAAGTAATCTCTATTTCATACCAATTTCAGGGCTACCGTATTACAAAGGGTCTTGGCTATGCCACATTACGAGTACCACATTATTGGAACCAAATACAGTGACAACACCACCTGGCTGCAACAAGTGATGTGATTTTCTTATTTGTTCTCCAAAGATATGCATATAATAATAAAGGATGATGTTTTATAATTGTGTGCTCTGTTTATTATGCACCAGTCAAATCAAACCCTGACTCCCCAATCCCGGGGTATAGTCACGAGTTTTTAACTTTTGATGACCCCGCACTGGCGAATGAGAGGAGGACTTTTGCTCCGCACCTAAATACGTAGATGGGAAATGCAGCCGGGAAAATATTTCATTGGTAAGGGCGAGATTGTTACCTTTTGTAAGGCCCTCGGGCAGGAATTTAACAATGGTTTAAAAAGTCAACCCATTCTTCCCCGTGTTAAGGGTTTCAATTGACCGGTGCATTGTGTATCTGCAATGATATGCAGTTGAACTGACAAAAGGCCTAGTAGTAGCCGTCTTCTCTACTAGATGGATATTATCTTTTTTCGGAAATGTGTGCTACAGGCCACATGTGGAGTAAAACCAGCATTGACAAATTGAAGTAACTGGGAATCATACCAAGATTGCTTGTTACAAACACTGCGCGTTAACCATTACAGTAGTTTATAAGTGGCAGTATGTTGTACGTCAATATTCAGAACAACACAATGAAGCCTCACTTATCTGTCCACCCTTATTTATTTTAAAAATACTTATCATAGCTGTTTATATACCAATAACTGCTTATCATACTTGAACTGTCATATTTTAGAGTTTGTTATTATTATAAATCAAGAGTACAACATGTAATCATGGGAATTGACTTCGAACTGGAGGTTTTAATTTTGAGGTGGTCTTTAAGTGAAGTTTTACTGTTTGTTACATTCATAAGAGTGAAGTTCAATTTTCGCTCTCTTCTCTATAATGCATTCATCTTGTTAGATGCATCGTACCATTGACACTTATTTCAAATGGGTCCTGTGATTTTGCTAAAGAGGCAGCAAGTAGAGAACACAGTATGGTGCTACCATGTATATGGGCGCACTGCCCTACAAACACTGGTTCTTTAACGTACCTGGTGTACAGCACTGATACATGCGAGACAACCTCTGGGTTACCTACCGAATAAGTTGGGTGGGAAACACGGGAAAAGCGTTCAAGGAATAACCAAGTGCCCTGGCCGAGGTTCGAGCCAGGGACCAATTGATCAGCAGTCAAGCGGGCTATCCGCTCGATCACAGTGCCATCCTAGTAAATACTTTGTATACTATTTATAAAGTGGTCATTGTCGAGAGGTCATGGTAGACCGATGGTCACTTTTTGTGCAATCCATATAGTAACAATTACGTAAATTTATTTTGATGTTTTTATTTACAAATTGTAGTTTTAAAGGTTCATTTGTGTAGACGATCAATGTTATAAAGGCAGTATGATCTGATGCTTTATGAACAAAAATGTTCCAGGCAGTACCTCAGTATATTCAGCAACAGCTGTTGAACAATTACATTAATTTAAAAGTAAATAAAAATAAAGAATACAACCCAAATATGTACTATTGTACCTTTCCAACAAAACAAAATAGACACAATATTTCATGTTCTTCTATTATTTTATAGAATCATAACCTTGGACATTTATTAATATACGTGAATAAAGTGTTATCATGAGTCTTTAGTCTTTATTTATTTTCTTTTATTTTCTGGCTTTTCAGTGGGGTTCTTCGGGTCGATACAAATGACCAGGTGATGCTGAAGTTAATCGTTTTCTTTTTGATGGCGAATATCTAAATGGTGACGGCGTATTTAGTGTTTAATTTGCGACACCAAGCTTCTTAGTTACACTTTTATTAGGCAATAAGATTTCATTAAAATTTATCTTCCGTTTTCTTTTCTGCCACTTCCTCCTTGAATGAAGTAACGTCTTTCTGGCACGTATTCTTCAAACCAGGAGTCTGAAAAATAAATAGAAACTATATTTTTAATCAACGAAGGTAACACACTATGCTGCAAAACATTTTAGCACAGAATACTTACATTGATTTAATTCTCCACAGTTCGGGTCTTAAAGTTGACGATTCTCCATGAAATCGTCGCAAACGTTAAAAATATGCAAATAAGAGTCTCCTAAATAAGCAGAAACAGTATTTTAACCATCAAATCATGCATGAAGTACCTAGCAAACACAGTAAAACCATCCCAGAATGCCCCGGATACCTCAGAATTAATAAAAATCAATGCGGACTACGGACACCCGATGTCACCATCCCTTCTTTCAGGCTTTTATCGCTGCATTGACGGACTAAAACAGACCGCCAATAGGTGGCTGAAACTTATGGCTTGGTGGTTATCGCATACACACCACATATAAAACAAGAAAATGAACTTACTTTGGTGGAAATGTGTCCGTCAAGTGACAAAAAAACATCAAAATATCGGCCATTGGCACCAATCTCCATGAAAAGTCTTACTTAAACCATCATTCTCCATGCTTTATACCCCTTGCAATGGTTCATATTATTTTATTACTACTAGCCTTACAACAATATTTATAGTCGAATTCACTTATTGTACTATCGACGATAAAATCAAAACTAACATACCACAGCCGTGACATTCATTAAAGCATGCACAGTCTGTCCTTCCATATACTGTCACGTGATCGATGACGTAAACTTTACCAAGATCAACTTCCCACCATGCATAAGTCGTCGTGTCGGTGTGCGTGCACGAGCCTAGATAATAATCACCTTCCGTGTTACCATCCACAGCCAGATCGGATGTCCCACCCCAAGCTGTATCCGTCTGATCAGCAGATTTTCCGAGCGCTACATTTTGCAGTGCTGTAAAAATATATTTTGGTCAAAACTATCGCACACCTACTTACAGAGGCGCTTATGCACTGGTATATTATAACTGTTAACAAACTAGAAAATTTGGCTATATGGAGTTCTAGTGGGTCACGTATGTGGTTTGTGAAATTGGCAGTTAGTTGTGAGTTGTTAATTTAGAATGGAAGTCAAATATAGTAACAGCTGACAGAAATCAAATTAGAAGTGAACTCAGTAGTGAAGTCAAATTTGAACATTAGAATGAACATTTAACGGATGTGAATGCAGAAGTGAATTCAGTCGAAAAGTCAAAATTGAAAATTTGAGATCACGGCTGACAGCAGTGAACACAGAAGTGAAGTCAAAGCTGAAATTTGCAGTTCACATATCTTTGATAGTCTTTGAGCAATTGACAGAAATTCAAAAGCTCAAAATGGAATATACTACTATACTAAGCTGGAATGATTATTGGCACTTACAAATAGATGTAGGTCATCACATTCCTAAAGTATGTTGAGTTTCAAGTTGAAAGCTTTGATGGATTTTGATATGACTCAGTTTTTGTGTAAAGTGTGTCAATAATTCTATGTTCTCCCTATGTCCTTCCTTTTTTAAGTTTATACGTATATCGTCAATGTCCTGTTTGGTTCGGTGCTGAATGTACTTTTCACATATAATTCTAAGATTGAATATCTGTCCAATAGTGCTGCGATTTGCTCTTCTGCACGTCTTATTTTCTCAGCTTGTGGTTTGACTCTGTTAAGAATTTTGCTTCATCCCTTAATATTGGATGAGAATTTTTTTCTGTTGGTGGTGGAGCAATATTCTGTCCATTGTATAGCGGTTTCTTCTGTGAGGCATTCTCCTGAATTGTCCTGAATGATAGACTCTCGGCACTGTGTCTCGCATTATTTGCACTTCCATATCAACAAATGAAAGAATATGTTTGACAAAATGTGATACGATTTACTGATCACCCTTCCTTGGTGTAGAAATCAACCGGAAAAGGAAGTATCGTCATACGTGCTCCTACGTCATCATTTTCAAATAGCGCAAAGAACCTACAAGTAACGAAAAGCCTTCATGCCTCCAATAACATGGGTTATCCATTAGTAGATAACCCTAATTATGTAAGCTGTGTTAAATTTCTGGATACTGGTCTCCTACCCATGTCTCTTCACCTCTTTTATTGGTTTATTGATCTTTTTTTACGTCTTTGTACTGGTTGGCTCGAATTGGATCCCTTTTCTTGTTTTTCCATTCTCGTCTTTGCTCATATAAGTCTAGAATGTCATTGTTTATCCCACGTTGACAACATCAGTACAGACAGTTCAGAATTGCTAATATATTGGTGCAATTATCACAAACATCAGACTGATGCGATCACTGGTCATGTCAATATTAAGAAGATTTAGAAAAAAATAATTCCTAGAAATGATATGCTATCGTAAGATACTCGGAATAACATACATATGCAGAATACCGTAACACGTGCGAATGTGCAAAAACCAAGTGATCAAGGAAAAAGGTACGGTCGTGTCACAAGGAATTTTGAACTTGCTAAGACAATCATGCAAGGTACATCAAATGGAAGTAGTCCTTTTTTAAAATTTCGCACGTTCATTTTGATTTATTTTCTTTCCAATTTACATAAAAGACGATAGCAATACACTTCAAAGTCGTTTATATTTAGCCAATCAACGCCACATCTCTTAATTTATTTAACAGCAGTATCACAAACACTGACTAAATCCAGCTATCATTACATGTAACATACGAGCGTGTTTCCGAGTGCATTTTTCCAACAACCGAAATCCTTAACATGCATGTACAGTCCAGTAGTTCGCAAATGAATGAAATTTTGAAGTACGCCTCATTATTATTTCACCAATGATTGTGTAAAATTTCAGGGAATGTGAAAAAAATAATAACTTTGAAAAATACCATTATATATTTTTTGCGTTTCTTTTGTCCCTGAGTTTATTAATGGAAAATATGATAATGAGAATCGAAAGAAATACAAATGTTAAATAACTACTAAAACACGAATGTATATTTCCATGATGGACAGACTGACAAAGGACATATCGATGGCTTAGAACCAGAAGGTCGTAACTACCTCTTATGACCTTATACGACTCATACATATTTAAAATCTGCTTTACAAGGCGCTTCTAATGAGCATATTTTCATGAAAATCTGAAATTGTCATGTTGACCAAAATGAAGTTTTAAAAACTTAGGTAAAGAGTAAATTACAGACAATTTTCTCTTGTTTTCTTAATATATCGATTTGGTACTTATGACCTTCTTGTTCTAAGCCTGCGATATCAGTATTATCGTACCGGTAGGTTTGATGAAATATAAAAAAAATACCAAACAAAAATTGCTGGAAATTCACACACCAGAATTAATGTTCCGAACATGGTTCCAACGTCATTCTGCATGCCGACAAGCTCCTATGTCGACAGCAAAGTGTTTTATGACAAAGAATCTAACAAATTATTCAATAACTACTAAAAACACGAATTCAAATTGACGGACAGACTGACGTTAGACATACTAGCAGTATCGTACCGGTAGGTTTAATAAAATATAACAAAATTTACCAACCAAACATTGCTGGAAATCCACAGACCAGAATTAATGTTCCGAACATGATTCCAACGTCTTTCTCCTACCGACAAGCTTCTTTGTCGACATCAAAGTGTTTTATGAGAAATGGCTGAAACTTGTTTCGATGTGCTATCTATACTTTGAAATATAATATTCATGGAGTTCATTTAAAACAATTTACGGACGATTGGTTGTCAAGTGCATTTACTGAAAATGTCATTTGAATAAACCATGAAGGCGATACTGCTCAATAGCACCTACTTTGATAAAAAATATTAATCACGAACTGATTTCCAGGAAATTATTGAGAATTTATAAGGAAAATTCAAAAGCCTAAAAATATCTTATAAGAAAACCAAACACGCTTTTGTATCAATTAAATATGCAACGTTGTTATCATGAATTGCCAAGCATTTTGTTGATAATCAGTGTCTTGTGAAAGTTATGCACAGTGACTGTAGAAAAAAGACACGGGGTCGATAAAATTGTTTTGTGGAACATCGCTGTGCCCTTTTCATTACTACAAAATGATTCAGTATTGAAATTCGTTCCTTGGCAATTATATAAACACTTTCGCTAAAAGTATTAGCCTTGAGTGATTACCTATGATTTATTTGGTTACTTTAACATCACCCCTGCTCAATTCAATTTAAATGTATTGTACACTCATACCAAAGGTGATTAAACTATATATTTTAACATACAAATCATATTCTTTATGGTGAGGAAAAATTAATCACTACAAACCGGTATTCACATGCAGCATGTTATGTATCATTGCAAAAATTATTCAGCGCCCGGTGGGAGTAAGCTCAAACTTAAACCATCTTGTAATCAATAAACTGTTTATCCAAGTTTGAATCTTGAAACAGGCGGTTAACTAGCTATATCTGCAACCACATCAAAAATAATAATTGAACAAATTTGTGTGCTTTTAAAATCGAATGTTGCAGCTCTTAAGTGTACGAATATTTTATCTGTTTTCAATCACCTCAGTGTGTTAGTACGTATGTGTTCGATAATGGATACAAGCAAGAGCCCCTGCCTACGGATATAACCAGTCGGTCAGGATATAAACAGCCTTTTGCGATCGCCATAGTAGTATAGTACTAAAAATATAACTACAAACTTTGCTTACTCTTTTATTAAACCAACAGCCATGTTTAATTTAGAATTCATAATGAAATAATTACCTCTCTAACCATATGCGTATTGATAAATTAATCTATCGTCTACCTAAATGTCACGAGAAAACAATTATCCGACGTAATTCAATTTCTACCAGTATTTGCGAAACGTGTGTAGAACTATGATACAATGATTGTATTATACTCTGGGTTGTAAGAGCCATGAATGTTCACAAGGTGTATAAAGCACCAAATTTGGCACAGTTGTAGTATAAGTCAGTCTGATTAAAAAAATCCAAAGAGACACTCGATCGAGGCCCTGTCTCCTGCTGAAATGAGGCCCCAAAGGGGTACCTCAGAGTGTAAATACTCCCTGGTAAAAATATATGTTTTTTTCACCTGATTGCGAAGCAAAACATATGAAACCTTGGTAAATATTATGATTAATGGTGAAATTTGAAATATATTGCATTTTGGTATACTTAAACACTAAAATGAGGCCCTGCTAGTGGTTAAAACAAAAAATGAGGCCCGAATTCGGGAAAATAAAAACTAAATAATATAATGATATTTAACAACATCTAGCGAATTGGTTACGATGTATTTAAAATGTAGTTCTATGCGTCCATATCAAACTTATTCAATAGTTTTAAACAGTATCCAGAGCATTTTAGAGGACGGTTCTTTTGCATTTATTCCTGCAGAACATAAACTAATACATGCAGAAGTACCCGAATTAAACTGTAAGCGCCTTGAAGTATGCACTATTAAAAAAAGATCGCGAAATCTGAATACAACGGATGCAAAACATTGATTATTTCTGTTACCTCCCCTGTTTTCAGCATTTCTGAAATCACTAAAAGTGTAATAAAAATAAACTAACCGAGCAATTGTCATGAAATATTGTATGATATTTCAATATTTGTCACTCTACTTGTTGCATGCATTAAATCAGTATGTCGTTCAACGATTTTGCACGTTAAACTAAAAAACGGAAATTAACGTATTTTAAAATAGTATTTAATAAATCACATAACCTGCACAGTATAACATAGAAATTACTGTTTTGTTCCTTATATATACAAAATTTTATGTATACCAAATTTATGAGGATTAAAGCAAAACTTTTTCGGTAAATTACAATTGTCAGTTTTTAGGGGTTGTCCCCAAAATCCAAGAACATCTTAAAAACTAATTAAGCAAAACTGTTGGGATTTTACAGAATGATTATCGTAAATGTGTTCTTTATAAATATAACAGGTTTTATATACATTTTACAGAAACATCCAACACCGGTGAAACACCTTAAGCAGATTATAAATTGCTGATTGAATAACAGTAAAATTATGAGAGTAGGCGGGTCTAGTTTTCCATATTAGGGAACAGCCAAATTGTCCTAATAAATGGATTTACTAACTAGTTATTATGTCCATTGCACAAATAAATGAGTAAGTGGTCTAAAATTTTGAAAATCCCTTGCTTTTGATTGGACAAAGAAGTAGGGTAAACTATAATACGAATGATGGACGCTCAACTTTCAGGCATTTGATATTACTCTTGTACACATGGCAAGTCAAGACTAACACCATAAATACATCTTGATATTAATTAGGTAATTGTTTCTGTACAACACGACGTAACACTTGTTGTCTAAAATGAGTTAACAAAATCATATTGATTTACTAAATGGGAAATGATATCACTACGAAAAGGTGATCCGGGCTGTGTCGATTATATATACTATAGCATTTGTTACAAAGCATAAAAACATCACAACGAAACCTACGTGTAAATGGTCTGCTGCTGGATATTTCCTGCAAAGGGTCTGTGATTTGCTGTGCAACACTATTCACCAAACTGAACAGGGGATGGGTGTCACATAAAGTGACGTCGTGTGACGTAGTTTTCAAGCAGTCATTTGTGATACCGACACATTTCGAAAACCATGACATCAATAGGAAATGGCATAACATCGTAGCTTCGTATCATGTGTTTGGCAGTTTCATATACCGGTGTACTTAGTGTCTTGTTTCATTAGTGTTCACACTTTACAGCATCTCCAACCGAGCAATGTTGAACCCATTAAAGTCATTTGTAAACATTCTGTTGCGTCGCCCAATGCATCTGCACTCCTGTTGCGTGGCCCAGTGTCACTACACTTTCTTTTAACACCTGATTGTATTCACATATAGTATGTTTTCACTCGCGCTCTTATTTACTCTTTGGTCTAGGTACATGAACTCAATCCTTGATTAAATTTGACTAAATAGTGTCAATATGTTATTGTGTAAATTGTGAAACATAAATGGGACATGTAGTATATTGAATTTGTAATATAAATTTGCATGAGGTCCCTGGATTAGTGTTGTTGAATTATTCATCCGCTGCATTAGAAGTATCGGTACCAAAATGTAGTAGTGGTGTGAGTTTATTTTGATTCACTTGTCACCATGGTTAATAATTTTCCATCGTTTTTTTTTGTAAAGAAGCAATTGTGGCTATGGATTAAATGCAGCATTCAAATGCCAATACTATCACGGAGTAAACATAGGTATACAAAGTCGTTTATAATATATGCGTTAGTAGCTATTGTAACACATATACATACATGTATATATATATATATAAGCTTAGTTAACGTTTTACATAGATAGATGTTCTTGAATAAGATCAAATGTAAGATTTTATTTATCATATTACCTTAGCAAACGCTAAATATCTTTGATCTTTGAAAATGATGATGTATGCTGCATTTGTTCATAATGTTTACTTCGTGGGTCGACCAAGTCATTGGTTGGCTAATGTCGCTTCAAGCTAATTTTCATAGTCATGTAACAGGCTTAGGGTGCATTACGATATTTCCGGCACGGTTTTCAGGCACTCCCACATCGCAGGTTATGTGATAAAAGTCATTTAGTAAACGTTGGTGTGAGGTTGCGTTGTTAACAGTGAACATCGACTGATGGAGCAGTGCGCATGTGTGGTGCCATACAGCGTACGGAGCCTACATGACTTGAAAATGTTATATTATTTCTCCTTGGTTGCATATATTAGACCTAGATATGTTGATTTATAAATGTGTCCATGCTGGATTATATTTTACGCATACTATTATTTTGACTAACATGCTTGTATCCATTACTGTTTTAACAGCTTCTTAATCATAATGGTACATAATGAACGTGAAAAAGACGAAAACGGGATATAGAACATTTAAAGATGCATTCCCTATAACTTTGATTGTTTAAATCGATTCAGGAATATTATACATTAAATGAGAATCATTATTGCTTAAACCCCTCAAATCTTCAACAAAAAAATTCCCACCAATTGCCGAAAACAATGAACATATATTTCCGTAACGAGCCAAAATAGTCATGAGTTGTTTCCCTTTGACCACATAATAATAAATCGCTGGAAGCGATAAATTATTATTTGTGATTTGAATATAATTTTGACATTATAGAGACATATTTGCGCATACTTTCTTCTGACAAATTATGATAATTGATAGTGCTTTGTACATTTAGCTCATTAACTGCGATAGTAGAGAAAAATATGCTAGTTGAAGGGAATGCCTTTTTAATATGATACAATAAAATGAATTAACTATAAAATCTTTCAAAAGTCTTACAAAAGTCTGTGAAAGTAGACTTGCACGGAGAAAACAGCAACACAAAGGTATTTATTCTCACACATTTTAAATCCGACTGAAGTGTATTGAGGTAAAAAGCCACTAAATGCCTACGCGACCAAATTCAGATACAGTGAAATAGTCCGGTAAAAAAACTTTAAAGCGACTGGAAATGGCGGTATGTCTTGACAAATCAGCATCAGAATCATGTAGTTGGTGTTAAATGCTTTGTATGCATGTATGTGATGTAGTGAAATGGTTCTATTCAGAAATATTTTGATTTAGTGAAAGTAAGGTCGGGGCTAACGGACAGTGAGTAAATCCGTACATGTGAGAAAATATGTTCACCGCGTTTGACTAACCTAATTTTTCTTATATGATACATGACCCCCCACTTTTTTTTCATTTTCTTGAAGCTAGATGCTATTTCTATTGATAAAAAGATTTTGAGAGGGCCCCATGGACAAAAAGTTGACATTTTTTGTCGGACCTAGGTCACTTTACATTGAGTTAAAGAACAATTCTATTTGGTGGTTTTTGAGCTATTAAAAACATTTCACTCGCAGATAACATATGTGTATTTGACAGATGTCCGTTATCATGATTGGCCAAGAACACCATTGATATGATTGGTCGAAATCTGTCTGAACAATTAACACATCTTGTCTCATTTCCTGATGAGACCTGTTAAAGATGCTAGTCTATTACAACAATATACACAAATATTTGACGCAGTTGATTTAATATACAGTTTGAACCTTAAATGGGAATCGGAACCATTCTGAGTCGAGCTGCATGCAAAACAAATTCTTCTTCGCTTCTGCACCGTCTATAAGCTCATCCCAGAAGAAAATTTGTACATCTGGCATTGTGACTAGATATACAGCGAGAATTACATGGCTAAACATTGTTAAACATTAGATGGAGAGGCGATCTATATCATACAAGTGCCTAAATCATTAAGTGATTGTTAACCAAACCGAAACATATAAAGTTATGAACTAAGGCTTAAGGAAGTCGATAAAAGAAAATGTTTTCGCTGATATCTGCAATGGTGGCCACGGTGTCTAATTGCTCACACAATTCTGTGAGGGCGTTGTAGTTAACAGCGACACAGTTGTCTGTCATCTTGCATTGAATGCAACATTCGCCCTTCGTACGTGCTTTCGATGTCTTTAGAAGACCTCCAGTCCCTATCTGACCCTGGCCGAGATCAAATCGCACTGTAAAATATAATAACGATCATTTCAAGTATTTAGCAAATGCGAACTTTCCACGACTTAAATGTGTATTACTTAGTTGTATACTTTGCATTATGGATCCTTACGAAGTCTTGCAATAGCCAACGGGTTCGTCTAAGCAGGAGTATCTTCGGGCAGCTACGCATATAATAACCTCTTATAGTAATGATTGCAAAACATATCAGCCTTTAAAGATAAAACCATTTGTTTTGAAAAACACAATAATAAAACTTACCATTCTTTATCTCACTTCCCATCACTTGAACTTCGCACAAATCAAGTTGGTCGTCATCGCCGTTAACACTTGAGAGGCGTGTGATTCTGACCCAGCGTCCATAAACCGGTGTCGTCAGTTGAAATGTAAAGGCTCCAGGGATTATCCCTGAATGAAATCCTTTTTCAATGTATGCATCGTAAATGACACCAATGAATAACTGGACGTCTCTCAGTTTCGCGGCTAGAGAATAGTATGAAATCAAACAAAACAATAATGTGCGTATGAATACATTTCGACAACCACTTATTATACAGCAATACAAATAAATTAGCATAATAAATATAGTTGAACATTTAGATAGCTTCGTAGCGTATTTTACGTTTATCCCGCCTCATTACATTGTACATTAGGTATAAAGTTCAAGCAGTACATAGGCAGTACAGTTTATGCTGAATTTCGTGTGGGGCTATTTACGAAATTTAACGATGATGCTCGTACAATGTGGTGTGTTATGCACTAGCCAATTGGAACTCTGGACCCAACCTTGGGAAAGGGCGGGGAATTTGACTTTACCCATGTTCAATCCCTGCCCTTATAGGGTCACACCCGCAATAAACCAGTGAAACACGGCTGTACCCTCTCTACTATAAAATCATTAAATGTCAATGGAACAAAATGTTTTTGTGTGTACGAAAAAGACCATTTAGCGGGGACGCCATTTCAAAGATGCATTATTCACTAAGTTAGACACTATAGAATCGTAAATATATTCGTGTGGGATTTAATTTCGTGGTTGATAACATCTACGAAGTCCATCAGATCAACGAAGTTAACTCCCACGAACATAATGGTTTTACAGTAATTTGGTGTGGAACAGAGCCCCACACTCTCGCGGCAGTGTGGGGACATCGGGAAGGTAAAAACACGGAACCGATCCCCTGTTCCCTTCCCTTGATCGGGATTTTCGTTGACTTGTGCATCATAAATTCGCATGTACTGACAATCGTTACTCATACAATTTGATAAAACGAAGATAATGCTCATACCACAGCCACAATAGATGACGCAGTCACAGTCTGTCCTTCCGTATACCGTCACGTGATCTATGGCGTAAACTTTACCCAGATCAACTTCCCACCATGCATCCGTCGTCGTCTCAGTGTGCGAGCACGAGCCTTGAAAATAATCACCTTCCGTGTTACCATCCACGGCCAGATCGGGAGGTCCGTCCCAACTTGTGTCCGTCTGTAGTGTAGGCTTTCCAAGAGCTAGATTTTGCAGTGCTTTGTAAAAGGATAAATGTTTAAAAGTACAATTATTTAAATGATAAAATAATGCAATATTTCTTTTCATACACGTCGCACTAATAATTACCGCATTAATATTGCGGCGCGTACTACCTAGTTCGTACGCATGCGTACAAATTCATTATTAAAATTTTCAATGATAAGTAATACGAAATCAACATATATAATTTAGTTGCAATGGCAGCATACAAATGTAAGCTAACGAATCCTCATACGAATCGTACACATTTTTATTTGTTTCAAGTATAAACAGTGGATTGAGAACGGGATAATTGTAAGCACTTCAAATGCATCTGCTATAATATTTCTTGACGTGAAGTGCTTGGATAAGCTTTAAAAAGGCGTTCCCTGTAACTTTGATCGTTTAAATCGATTCAGGAATATTATACATTAAATGAGAATCACTATTGCTTAAACTCCTTAAATTTTCAACAAAAAGCTCACACTTATTACCGAGAAAAGAATGAAAACATATTTCCGTAACGGACCAAAATAGTCACGAGTTGTTTCCCTTTGATCACATAATAATAACTCGCTGGAAGCGAAGAATTATTATAGGTGATTCCAATATATTTTTGACATTATAGAGACATATTTGCGCCCACTTTCTTCTGACAAATTATGATAATTCATAGTGCTTTGTACATTTTGCTCATTTAATGCGATAGTAGAGAAAACCATGCAAGTTATAGGGAATGTCTCTTTAAGAAAATGCTACATTTGCGATTGAATAGAGATCACGCTCAAAACATAACAACCCACATGTTCTTAAATTCTCGAAACAACAAAGTCAAAGAAATCACAATCAAGAAATAAACTGAAATAGTTATAAACCTAAAAATGTTGAAAATCTAAAAGAATTGTCTGGAACATCTCTTAAGGTAATTTCCCCTGCTGAAATTGAACCTATCAGTGTGTTACCTTGTCAGAAAATGAACACAATTTTCAAGTCTGCAACAGCATTGTTTATTAAATGTGTTATAGTAAATTAAAATTACACATTTGCATTTATGAAATTGATTTTTAAAAAAATGAAATACATTATAAAAAGTGTTTTACATACAATTGAAATTCGTCAATTGTGTCAAAATTCTGTAAAACGTACTCTCTTGAAATCAATATAAAACATATTGGTGTTCTTCAATCTATTATACAGGTGACTATTCAACTTATCAATTTAATTTATGCCATGCACATATCGAATCAAAACATTGGGTCACTTTATTACCAAATTTGTAGAATAACATTTACACTTATCTGATTATTTTAACGATGTCCGGGTGTAAAAACTTTTTTTTAAATGTTGAGGAATGCATTTTAAATATTTTTATTCTATTGTATACCCATTAAGACATCTGCATGTGAATTTTAAAACACATGTATTGTCATTTAAGAGAGTAATTGCTATTTTTATTTCCCTACACCTAGCGTAAGAACGTACTGCACAAACAAATGGAGACAACCGCATGATAAATAAAACAAATCTCCAACAAATAGCACAATAAAAACAAAAGTGTGTTTAAATCTAATGATAATGATTATTTCTTCAATCAAAAGTGTAAAAATGATGTTTGGTCTAATAATGAAGTAGATAAAAATAAAAATGTAACCCTACCCTCCTCGAAATTAAGGCATTTTTTTGCATATTGCCAATAAGTACCCTGTAGATAAATGGAAATAAGATGTGATCTAAACAATTGGCACCATTGAATTTTTTTAAAAAATAACTTCAATGTGTGTGTAATGTTTTAACAAATTTTTAAAGGTTTTACCGAGCGGTTTTGAAAATAAACATTTCAGAAATCCTATCCTAAGTAACCCGATTTTCATCTATTAACCACATATTAATTCTCTAAATTACACTATAAAGTGATGTTATGAAGCCAAAACATTGTCTTATAACTAAAAATTAAATAAAAAAAGAAAAAAAATATTTTGGCTCTAGTGGGGGTTGAACCCACGACCTACAGGAAATCAGTCAATTTGTCATAAAATTACTGAAATTGAGAACTCTTCAAGAGGAGATTCTTTATTAGACCCGGATATCCTTAAGTGTGTAAGATTGGTTTTCCAACACAAAGGATGACCGTCTTATTTCAATAGATTTGCCCATGACTTGTTTTGATAGCAACTAATCCCATGAATGGAAAATTCTCTTCACACCTGTCATCTTAAAATGTGTAATACAAATCAGATTTAAAATATTTAGTGATTTATGGATAAAAAAATATTAATATGCAATAATTCTATTGCCTATCACCTCGATAATAGATTGGCGAACATAGCAATGTGATTTATATTGCGTTTGAGTGAGTACTTTTTTCATGATTTTGACACAAAAATTGGCAATTTTCAATGTGTTATGAAACACTTTTTACAAATTGCATTTTTATTCATTGATACAAATATTCATTGTAGATGTAAATATTTTAATGTAGTGTTATGATTTCAGCTGGAAATTATATTGCAGACTTGAAATATCAAATTGTTTTCCGACACAATTACACACTAGTGACTTCAATTTCAGCCCCCCCCCAAATTACCTTAATCAACAAATCAACTTATAAATGATGAAAATGGAACCCCCATATCAGACCAAAAATCAACAGCCAAATATCCAATACTTATTTTCTCAAACATCTTAAAAATACAGAAATGCTTTCAACACTTAGTAAAGATTCGACTATCTCTCGAAAAGATAAATAAGCAGCGAAAATTGCCTCTGACAACGCTAAGTTTGAAATTCCATTAATCGATGAAAACGCAGTTAAAAAAAGTTAGATTCTCTAGTAAGATGTAACGAAATCCACATGCCTTAAGGATGTTAGTCTATCTATCTTTGGTTACTGCCGAACACCTCGTCAAGAGTATTATTGGCAGGCCGGGTGAATTAAGAAAGAAAAAAAAGTAAATGATTTTTAAAAGAAGAAAAGAACAAAGAACATAGAACAAACAAAAACAACTGATGCATAATTATATAAAAACTAAGGGTGGAGTTGGCCCACTGCCTGCTTGAATGGTTCAAGACCAGACAGTGCTGCAATATGCGGGGGTAACCTATTCTACAGGACAAAATTGTTAGTGCAAAATTTCTAAAATAAGCATCACCTGTTATAATTATATAAACCATCGTGCAAAATAATTAACATGAGCATTAAGATATGTAAGTTTCCATCAGCTCTCAAACAATCTTAAGTCACACCAATTTACAAGAATAACATTTACACATATCTGATTATTTTAAGTGTGTAAACAAAGGATGACCGTCTTATTGCAATAGATTTGCACATGACTTGTTTTGATAGCAACTAATCCCATGAATAGAAAAATTTCTACACATCTGTCATCTTAAAATGTGTAATATATACAAATCAGATTAAATTTTTTTACATGATAAAATATTTAGTGATTTATGGATAAAAAATATTAATATGCAATAATTCTATAGTCTATCACCTCGATAATAGATTGGAGAACATAGCAATGTGATTTATATTGAGTTTAAGTGAGTACTTTTTTCATGATTTTGACACAAAAATTGGCAATTTTCAATGTGTTTTAAAACACTTTTCACAAACTGCATTTTTAGTCATTGATACAAATATTCATTGTAGATGTAAATATTTCAATGTAGTCTAATGATTTCAGCTGGAAATTATATTGCAGACTTGAAATATCAAATTGTTTTCCGACACAATTACACAACTTCAATTTCAGCCCCCCAAATTACCTAAATCAACAAATCAACATTATAAATGATGAAAATGAAACCCCCATATCAGACCCAAAATCAACAGCCAAATATCCAATACTTATTTTCTAAACATCTTAAAAATACAGAAATGCTTTCAACACTTAGTAATGATTCTCTCGAAAAGATAAATAAGCAGCGAAAATTGCCTCTGACAACGCTAAGTTTGAAATTCCATTAATCGACGAAAACGCAGTTAAAAAGAAGTTAGATTCTCTTGTAAGATGTAACGAAATCCACATGCCTTTGGGATGTTAGTGCAAAATTTCTAAAATACCGGTAAGCATCACCTGTTATAATCATATAAACCATCGTGCAAAATAATTAACATGAGCATAAAGATATGTAAGTTTCCATCAGTTCTCAAACAATCTTAAGTCACACCAATTTACAAGAAAGGTAAAAATTACAGACTAATATCAATTCTACCAATTTAAGCAAATGTATTTGAAAACCATATGACTGATCACCGGAAGAAAGTTCTTGAAATCAATAATCTAATATTTCCCTCGCAATCAGGATTCAGAACTAAACATTCACGTGAAACTGCTCTTACCATGCAACACCATTGATAATTGGATTGATGCAATCAATAAGGAGACACTTGTTGGAACATTATTTTTGGATTTGTCTAAGGCATTTGACTTTCACTTATAATAACCTCCCTTTATGTCTAATTATGCACAAAATTCGAAGTCCACAGAGGGTCATTAATTGCGGAGTGAGCATAGAAGGCTCGCTTGAAGAATCTATTTTTGGGGATGTGGATGACATGTATTACGTCTGACTCGTGCGTGTGTGACTAGGCGCAGCCGCCGTAGCTGTGTGGCTTTGGATTATGTCCTACTATTTAGTAAAACATCATTTACTGATTGAAATACGTCCATTCTATCACATAGCATCACAAACTATTACATAATATATTTCACGTACTAATTTCAGAGCTAATGTATTTCTGCACATCTGTCAAATGCAGCTGACATTCTATCAGGGGTACCAAACAGTTCTCTTTCTCATTTACATAAATGCTCTCCCAATGACGGTACGGTACAATTATCATCTACTGACATGTTTGCTGATGACACAACATTCACTGCATCAGGAGATACAGTAGAAGAAATATCAATAAACTCACCTAGACAATTTAAACATGTAGTATTCCAAAATTCAGTGATGATAATAGCACAGAAAATAAAATCCATTTACATATACGAACAACATAAACCTAATTACACCAACAACAATCCACTACAAAAAATTGAACAAAACTATCAAATAATGCAAAAGTTCGCAATAGTATAAAGAAATACCTCCACTTAGTTAAAACATAAAATGTGATGAAATAATATATTACAAAAATCATTTATAGTATACAAAAGTGTTGGAAATCATTTCCAAAATAAATGACGTAAGCATCTTAATTCAAATCACCAAAACCTTCACCCAATCTCAGATATGTTGTAAATACAGAGCTCTTTGTTCCAAAGCCAAATTTTGACCGGAAATACTAACTTACTCGGGAGCAGGTACATGGAACAAAATCATTTTAAACATTAGAACTGTTGCAAGATTGTACGTAAAAATATTCTCGTAAAAAGTCTAAACAGCTTACCTATACAATGTAACAAACACAAGTTTGGTTTTTAGAATGTAGTTAATCTTATACTTTTGTAATTTCATTAACCTAGTTATAGTGTTGTAGACACTGTCTTATGAAATTCTACATATACAAATATTCTTGTTTAGATTAACTGCCATCTTATTTCATTTAAACATCTGTGTTGCTATGTTTGTAAATTTAATGCTTTCGGTATGTTAATATACATATACTAAATAATTCATATCCATACGTACAGTAAACGTAATTTTTCATCTAGTATGTTGTAACGTTTTTTAAATAGGGTGTTTCATTTTTTGAAAATTCTCTCCGATCAAAAACCCTTTTTCCCTATTGTGACCCTCCCCAAATGATGCATGTATACAAATGTCAGCTAAATTGGTCAATGTTTACTCCTTGCTCTTCCAACTCGAACTTTTGACCCAAGAGGGTCTTAGACCCAATATTGGAATATTTTATAATTTTTCAAACTTGTACAAACCATGTTTAATGGTCTTATTCAAGTACCTTGAAAGTTTAATTAGTGTCTCTTATGTTGTTATCAGGCGTTTATGCTAAACATGTAATGTGTGTTTGTAGGTGTCGTATATGTTGAGGCTTACATGGAAGATTGGGAAAACCAAACGTGTAGCCACGTTATATAAAGTCTTAACTTTACTTACACTTACAAAATGAACAGTTTTACAAAAGCCCATAGTTCAAACATGCATGTAATTTTCTCGTTTCAACTATAAGGAAAACAATATGTACAGGAATAAGGGCTGACTTTTAAACCAAGATTAAATTAATTTGAACAGCACATTGAGTGAAAGTATGTTATGTTCATGATTATTTTTCGTCTAAATCTTGAAGAAATGACAAATTCTCCAGATAGTTAAAACTTACATAATATAGTGCAAACTATATTGTGATAACTTGCTATATTCTGATCCCCTTTTAGGGATATATTTATACTAGAAATTCTATCATGTTTCATAATTCTTTGGTTTGGACACAAAGTAATCACATGATCCAGTTTTTCTGGTCGGACAGACGACGGTTTAACCAGTAGCCAAATAGGTATATCGATGGCTTTGAATTAGAAGGTCGTAACTACCTCTTACGACCTTATTAGACTCATACATATTTGAAATCTGCTTCACAAGGCGCTTCTTATGAGCATATTTTCATGAAAATCTAAAATTGTCATATTGACCAAAATGAAGTTTTAAAAACGTGTTTTCCCAAGGGTAAAGAGTAAATTACAGACAGTTTTCTCTTGTTTTCTCAATATATCGATTTGGTAGTTAAGACCTTCTTGTTCTAAGCCAGCGAAATAGGTAAATCATAAAATATAACAATATTTACGCACCATATATTGCTGGAAATCCACACACCATAATTAATGCTCCCAACATGGTACCAACATCATCGCACATACTGACAAGCTTCTATATCGACTGTCAACTAGTTTTAAGAGAAGTTACTTAGCCGATCTCGTTGTGGTATCTATAATTTGATATTGCGATGGCTTAGTATTAGAAGGTCGTTAGTGCCACTTACGACCTTTTAAGGCTCATACATATTTATAATAAGCATCACACGTCGCTTCTTATGAGCCCATTTTCATAAAAATCTGAAATTGTCATGTTGACCAAAATGAAGTTTTACAAACGTGTTTTCCCATAGGTAAAGAGTAAATTACAGACATTTTTCTCAATATATCAATTTGGTAGTTACAACCTTCTTGTTCTAAGCCATCGCTATAATGCTCATATCGTTGGCTTAGAATGAGAAATTCGTAACTACAAAATCAATATTTTGAGAAAATAAGAAAAACTGTCTGATAATCACTCTTTATTTATGGTAAAATAAATTTTTCAACTTCATTTTGGTCAACATGACAAGTTGTGATTTTCATGAAAATAGGCTCATAAGAAATTCAACTGCGATGTAGATGTAGATATCAAATATGCATTAGACTTCTAAGGTCGTAAGTGGCACTTAAGACCTTTTCATTTTAAGCCAGCGTTATAGTCTATTTCAAATAGTTACCGGACTCGGTTGGTTGCCATGTGTATTTATTGCTAATGTATTTTGAATAAAACATGACTGCAATACATCATTTTGATAAGAATCATGTGTTAAGTGCTTTACTTTTAACGTTTACCTGTCTATGATTTGGAACTACCATATCACACAATTTGAATTTTTGTGCAAAATGACACTTTAAGATAGATAGTGTTTACTCGATGGCTGTATACCTTACAAGCCATCTTGGTGTTGCAAAGTAAGTTTAACGTTTAAAGGTCAAGGTTAAATATGATATAACAGGTCATATGTCAAATACGATATAAAAGGTAAAATGCCAATACATGTACGTACAAACTCCCAAAAATGTGTCTAAATGAGCAAAATTAAGTCATTTTATAGCTCTTTAATGCAAAACAGCATGTTTTTATCATTACCTGGGGCCTTATTCACCAACGCCGTAAGTCTAAAACTCAGACTTAGACTTTAAAATGTCATTATTCATAATCACTGGCATTCCTTTGATATTAGATTTAAACATGTGAAATTTTATCTGATTATTTGTTGTTACCCACTGAACGTGTATATAAATTTATATCAAAATTGATACATTTATAACATCATGAGAGCGAATATAACATTTGACAATTTAAAGTCTAAGTCTGAATTTTAGACTTACAACGTTGGTGAATAAGGTCCCTGATGATACGCTTCTATATACAACAACAATATGTTAAGTAATTCATTAGGGCAATCCCCATCTTTGATGAGGGTGTATATTGCTTTGCACACGGCGGTATGTCAGTTGATCAGTCGGTATACCAAATAACTGCGTTGACCTAGGATCTTCAAACCTTACATGGAGGTTGGTCAGCAACAATAGATGGCCACTAATGATTTCATGGTCAGTAGGTCAAAATCCACTGTGACCTTCACCATTCCCTGCTTGAGGGCTGTCATTATGCCATATTTGTCATACTTGTTTAATACACTTGCTACTATATAAAGTAACAAAAATGAGCCTATTTTAGGCTGATTATGACCATCACGTGATTGATTATCGCCTATCCACCCGATCCGCAATCTCATAATCATAATCGACCTGCTGCACGGGCGCACGTTACATTATCCATTTTAACATGACGTCATGTTAGAGTCAAAATGACGTCACGTTGGAGCTAAAATGACGTTACGTTGAAATTACTTTAATTTTGTGGAAGTATCAGATTTTCATCATAAATGACTTTAGATCTCAACAAACTGAACTAAGCGTGAGTTGTTGTTACTCCCATTGAGTTTTTAAATTGAAGATTTGTATTAAAGACTTTAATACACTTCAGAGCCTGGCCGGAAGTTGATAATCGTCTCGTCATGAATAATCACACTCGGGCTAAAGCCCTCGCGGTGATTATTAATTTTCCGGTCCGATTATCGCCTTCCGGCCCGGCTGTGTCGTGTATTAACCTCTGAATATAGCATGTAATTAATTTAGGTTATACTGTAGTTTCAGCACCAGGGCACTGTTTTATCAAAGGACTTACGACCATTTTAAACTTACGCTCAAATTTAAATTCCTTATAATGCGTTTACATCTGCACATTAGGGAAATATATTGTTTAAAATCATTAACTGAATTAATTAACTGATGATTTTACCTATCGCTTTACCAGAATTTGAAGCAGTTACATAATTATAAAGGATTCAATTTTGAACGTAAGTTTACGATTATCGTAAATGCTTTGATAACACAGCGCCCTGGTCCAATGGGAATAAACTGAAAACTGAAACCTCTTTTCATCAATAATCAAACCGTTCATTTTTAATCTAAAAACATGTGACGGATAAAAAATATCTCAAAGTGTATCAGAAAGAATAATTAAAATATTAATGATGCTTTTAAAGTCGTACGCGGCAGTTTTATTGCTTTAATAACTATATACATATATATAGTTAAACGTCCCAGTTTCCTACTACAGTTCATGTACAATCATTATAAATTCATAGCAGAAACCTTGTTTATGTAGAATCTGATCTTTGAGGCTTGGCATCGGCGTATTCGTATATAACCGTAGTCTGGTTCCTAGTGTACTTGGTTATAGCACGTCTTGCACGAACTAGAACATACACTTCAAGAACTGGCAATTACTTCCTGCCATGGTTTAATCACCCAGTAGACTCAGATATCAGATTCTACCTTATTCTAATAGAATTGGTTATTGTCGGTCAGTACAGATTGTCTAAGCGTCATACGTGAGAAACATGTCATCTGACTTTTGCTTCTTTGGCTGAGTGCGGAATCTAATGGGCCAGTTAACCCAGGGTATGAACAACTTAGCTGAGTAATGTTTCTATTGTTATTACCCAACGTGACATTATAACTGGAAATCTAAGTCTCTGTTCGAGAAGAGAGAGCTAACTGATTCAGACTTACACTACATGTATTTACCGAGTTACTTCCCTTTAATGTGCAAAAATAGTGAACTCCTTCGACTGGAAATGCTCAACCCTTTTCTCTACATTAAGTACAAGTGAATTTTAACGTGTTCATACTAGATAACATATTGTACAATCATTGCGAACCATTAGCCAGAATATTGTACCATTGAAAAGGTTTGCGAAATAAACATGAAACTTGACACTTCTCCAAAAAACAAACTTTAAACAAGCACCACAGCGCTGCTAAAAATTACCAGCAAAGCCCCGGATCACGGTTCAGTTTTGACAAGATGCTCTACGTTGTGACTTTCCTAGATTGCTAGGGTATCAGTAGAATACGCTTGTAAACGAGAATGGGCTTCGCATAATGATACTATACTTACTAGTATATATAATAAACGCAATATATAAATAATAATATTCCAACGTCCGATAATTAAGATATTCATTTGTGAAGGTGTGTATTAATCTAAATACATGCCAACAACGTCACTCCGGACACAGCGATCAGAATGTTTGTACCGGTACCGAGGTTTCAAACCAGAAGAAACACATATTCGAGTAAGTGTTGAGGGCGTTCGCTGACGTTTCTTGTGAGATATTTGGAGCCTTCCCAAAGTACACGTATATGTGATTTTGTTCCAAATAAATATAATAAAATGTGTCCAAACTTTGTATATGAGCACTGAACAATATATCGTTTGTAGAAGCAGAAAATGAAGCATAATTATTATGTCATCTTGATTGTTAGATCCCTGAGTTATCTGCTCTAAAATGATGAATATGTAAATTTGGAGGAAAACACCAAACTCCAGACCAGTTGACTCATGAACAAGTTTGGTAAACAATGACGATTGTTATCTTCATTTGTCATTCAACACCTGTATGTGTTGACGGCAATGATAAGCAATCCATATAACACGTATGGTAACAAATACAACTGCACTCAAATATTCATGACTAACAAGTTTGTTTCGTCCAATTGCTTTCTAATTCATGTGATAGAAACAGAAATACATTGTCCTATAAAGTCATAACTTATCTAAGAGACATATTGTCAAAATGTTGTGATAATGATGGCTCGCGAATAGGTTTATTTGACTCCTAACGGATTAATCAAACTCATTATTATTATAAAGAATGTACAGGATATGTCCATAATTTATAATAATCCCACGAATTAGCCTTTTTGCCAAATTTCACAAAAGTTTATACCCGCAAAAATAAACACATTGTCAGTTTCTAATTGCAATTATACTTTAAAGCTAATTATTTCAAAAAAGTATTTTTCTAACGTCGACCTTAATTAGACTTTACCACGTTACTAATGAACAAGATATATACGATAGTCAACCGTGAGATGCCTGATTCTTTCGTGGAATTAGATTTGGCATTTTAATCTAATTAACATTTAACTGACGGAAACTGACTTTAGCTTCCGAAAACACCCGAACATATTGTTCACTTGAAATATATACTTTGCACTTCTCTTATACATTTATGTCATGATGGCTTTGCAACAGCTATATCAAATATTCAAGTATTTAATGATTACCTTGGACCGATAATAACTTTATCAATGCCTTTGTTCCCACGATGCATGTGTAACACATGATACAATTCCGGAAGGAAGCACGGAATTCACGTGCGATTATTTGCAAGTTTACTCCATACAGTAAAAGAATCAGCTTGCCTAACATGATTGATTGATTAATTGGCCAACAATGAATAATTGATGCGATTTGGGGGTTCTGAATGGCGGAAAGGCGACAGGTGACGCTTGAAGTTGTCCTAGTAACATGAAATACAAACATAGCAATCCAGGAAGTTTCAGATCCTAGAATGTATTATAGTTTCGAGTCATACAGTGTTTAAGAGTGGTCCACAAGTTTTATAATATTATTCCGTTTCTTATGTTCTAATAAGCAACCTTGAATCAAAGCGATATGAAGAGTGAAAACGTTCATTCGAAATCTTGAATTAACACTCGAAAATCCTCTTACACAAACTTTTTGACTCGAAGCTCGATATTTTTATCGAAATTCGACAAGCTTGACTCGAAGCTCAAAATTTAGTAATCATCGTTATTTTAGTATAATAACAGTCACCCTTGCAAGAACTTTTTGAAATGTTACTATCAAAAGTACATCTGAGCTTAAAATTCTATATACTTCAAATTGGACGTGAGTAAACTTTAAATTCGACATTTTTCTCGCCTTTACTAGAGTATCAATCTAAATTTAACATTTTGAAACAATTGATGATTATGGAGCGATGTCTAAGGTTGACATACTAGTAGGACATTCAAACAAAGTTTCATTACGAAATATTCCATGCTTTAATAGCGATGCTGTGTGTGTTTTGATTAATACAAATGCTTACGTCATTAATCATTTTCTTCATCAAACATGCATTGCGACAAATCTCATTTAATTTGCTTTTTTTCTTTCTGTTTTATCGTAGCAACGATTTATCTAAATTTGATAACAGCGCAAGAATTAACGACATCGCAATTCTTTCTACGGTGCTAGAATCATGCTTTACCTTTCACATTTTTGCTTCATTTATTCAACGGAATTCGCATAATAAAAACATAACATTTGCGATATGAACAATTTATATTCATGTATTTAAAGTGAGAAAGACTTGACATTACGTTGTCGTATTAGACATTTCACATATAGTTCAGATGCCTGCAGTTCAAACGTCTTAAAGGGGCATTACCTATAACTAGTATATTTTTCTCTACTATCTCATTAAATGAGCTAAATGTACAAAGCATTATCAATTATCATAATTTGCCAGAAGAAAGTTTGCGCAAATATGTCTCTATAATGTCAAAAATGTATTTAAATCACCAATAATAATTTATCGCTGGAAGCGATTTATTATCATGTGGTCAAAGGGAAACAACTCGGGACTATTTTGGCTCGTCACGGAATATGTTTTCATTATATTCTCGGTAATTAGTGGGAGCTTTTTGTGGAATATTTTAGGAGTTTAAGCAATAATGGTTCTCATTTAATGTATACTATTCCTGAATCGATTTAAACGACTAAAGTTATAGGGAACGCCTCTTTAACGGCTTATGTGTTATGTGTGCCTAATAATGTGTACATATATCACATGTTTTAGCAAGCATGTATCAGTAAACTGAGAATCGGATAAAATAACTAATTCATAGTTCATGTAAATAACGATTGAATATGCAGGAGTCAGATGTTGATTAAATTTTTTACTTCTTTATTCATTGTTGCAAATGTTTTGTGTTATGTTTGTAGTACAGCCAGTACTGTGTAGGCACACATTTAATGTTAGTTATTATGTCTAGAAAATCAACGAAAAAATGTCGAAATTACAGTGGTATTTCTGCCCGATAAAATAAAGACATATCAAACGAATTTTGACATCCAGTTGTCATTAAATAAAATGTTTGGCTCCGTTTCACGTCTTTTAAATGTCGATAAAATCAGTTATGCATGCATTTAAGTAGTTTGTATCAGAATTGACGAACACTGCATAATTTGGCTTTCAAACTGTATTAGTTTATTTGCACTTGATAATAGACACAAATGATGGTCAAATCTTATCCGACATAGCTACCAATATGTAAACTATTACATTATGTCCCAGATTAAATTCCATAGGGAATAGTTATTTAAACACTAGTGTGGTTAATACTCTATTTTGTCATTTATTTATTATTTCATAGAGTATTAACCACACTAGTATTTCATTATGATGTGTTCGATAACAATGCCATAGGGTACAGCGTGTTTTGTGCTTAAAATAGTAAAGAAAAATAAATTCGAGTCAGATTTAGAGTGAAGTTGTTTACACCATGCCGTAAAGTTAATGTTCACTGAAATAAATAATACATAATATTTTTCATACACATACCATATCCACAACACACCCACTATTTCTACAAACCAAGGCTCGCTGATTCGAAAAACTATCAAGCACACTATTTGTCACAGTCACAATTTGAAATCGATTCAACTAAACTTCTGCGATATATTTTCTCTCCCACGACATCTGATTGTTCAGTCCTTTAGGATATTTCCGATGTGTTCCAGATATTTTATTTGTTTTAATGTCTTAAAAACCATGTTTGCAAATAAGATTAAGAACTGATCAACTATGACAGTCGTTATTTCTTCTACTACATTTGTATGTGGATTATGAATGGTCGATAGTTTTACAAGTTTTGATCTAAGAAACTCAACAAGTACTATTTTATTGATCAGTGTTGATCAAAGGTTTGAGAAGAATCTTTCAAGCGTCTTTATGATCAGGTCACGTGTCCGTGTCACCATCCTGTGTTTAAGATATCTACATGCGATAATTCCATTATTATGTGGCAGAAACAGAAAAATCTTTCAGCTTCAAGGCGATATTTTATTAGTGCAGGCGGTTGTAACCTACGGATGTTATGAATGTTGGACATCGATTTTAGCATACGCTCATGTTTATGAAATCGAGTGTAAATCATTTTGCAGCTATGCCAATATTGGTTCAAATAAATAACCAGCAACCTTATCTTACGCACTTTAGGTCAGGTTTTTCCTAGTCGACTATATATGTATTCAGTTTCAGACGAGTTTAATTTATTAGTCGTCTGTAAAACTTGCAAAACGACTCGAATATCAAATGTTTTTAATTGAGGTGTTCAAAATTATTACTTGACATGTGTTTATTAATGTCATCCAATAGAAAATACATGACAAGTAGAAGCTGGTATAATATTATATGACGAAGATTTTCAATAAAAGCATGAACTCAAACAGAAATTAAATACTTCAATTTAAAATGCTTTATTCAAATACATTGAGTTTGTTGATTGGCTAACTCTCCCGCAATGCATATTGAAATACTCAAAGCTCTTTTCATCTTCGTAACTCGATAAAATTAAATGTAAATTTGTCCTAACCGGAAGTGGTCTAATCGACTTACAAGACGGACGATACAATTGTGCAGCATTCTACTTCCGGCGAACACATAAAATTATTTAAATTAAACACTCTTTTAAAAACACAAGACTGTTGCTGCTTTGCCCTGAGAATGTTTTTTATCGTACGATGACTTTATACATGTATTGGATAAAGTCATATCGTTTTATGGTGAAAGTCTTTAGTAAGCCACTTGTCAATAGTCGCCTACACAACCGGAACTAATTAACGTAGTCACGGAGGCTTTAGAAAATGTCACGTGGTTTTTAAAAATGTGTAATGGTATAGCTAGTTTACGATAGAAAAAAATCTAGTTTCTTTTCATTTCTGTAATTACAACACCTACAAGGATGAAAATCTGCACGAATAAATGAAATATATCTGCCTAATATACACTGAAATTTGATCAACATCAGAAATGATTTAAAAAACTTTTGTTCATAAATAATATGTAACATATTTGTAGTTTTGTAAATCTATCGCAAACTAGCTATAAGAATTATTGAAAGTCTTTAGTGATGCTTTAGAAAGTGACACGTGGTATTTAATAAGGTGTAAAGGTATGAATTATTTTCGTACAACTAGACTACTTGCAAACACAGTCAACTACTAAACATCTGATTACAAAACACACATTTTCCTCCCTATCAAACAATTTCCAATTATATAAAACATGTTCTTTATTTTCAATACCACCTTTGATATCACCAGGCCCAGTGATTATAAACATTGGAGTACGTACTCCATGCTTCAACTCATACTCCGTACTCCGATTGGAGCATTTCCCGAGTTACAAATCTGCTGTAACTTCTTTATTACAGAATGGAAATATATGACATGGTGGTTCATTTTTTTAGTTAGACCATTTGCTACAAGTTGATGTTGGTTTTGAAGCAAAATTCTAAAAAAGCTGTTTTTCATGTTTGAGTTTGGAGTTTGGAGTTGGAGTATGAGAATGAGAAATGTTTATAATCACCGGGCCAGGATTGACAACAAAGATCACTTATTTTCGGTGTTTCAATGCACTGATTTTAGTTTGCTGAAATCCCATAATTCTCTTGACAAATTAAACTTATATCCATCCTTCAAAACTCGTCAGTAAGAATTTACATCATAATCGAATTCATACACGTACATAGCTAATTAATCTAGTAAAGTCGTCAATGAATGTAGGTAACGAAATAACAGGTGTATTCATTTAACCATTTGCTTTGTCCTCACGCGGGTATATTGCTCCCCTGTCTTCGACATATAGCAAGAACAATCTCAATTGACCTCATTTAATTTATGATAATTATACCTGTTATATGAACGAGAAACGTATGATATAATTAGTTTTGTTACCTGAAATGCAAAATCCACGAATTCAAGGGCCAACGAAATTGTCTTTTTCCCAAAACCACGAAATTTCGTCCCAACAAAATTAAATGATTTTAAAGTACAAGAACATGGTTATGAAGTATAATGGTGTTTCCGTGTTTATTCTTCAAGCAGTTTATATTACATGTGTAATGAACCTTTACTTGAACGTGCATTTTTTCAATGTAAAAAATGGCATACTTTTTAGACAAACTGCTTGATAAAGTTAGGTAGTTGTGTCGTGGTGTTTCTGTTTTCTGTGCTCGACTGGTTGGGTTGAGTGCTAACTAACCTGTCGGATTTTCTCATACCTTTTTTACTGACTCCTTTGTTGGGGTTGGAATCACACTGGTTAACAAGTGTGTAAAGTATCAAAGCAATATATCATGGCATTTACAAAATAGTTGAGGTTGTACCTAAACTTTCATAGTGTACCTAAACTTTAACATAGGTTTATTCAGACGAAAGGGGGGCATACTTGCAACCAAATACTTGAAATATTTATGGTTCATGTATTGTAACTTTATGTATATAGGAAATAAAAATTAAATCACAAAAAAGATTAAATATGGTAAGCTTTCAACCTGTCAACGTCTTGACATTTTTATCCAATTTAAATTTAACTTCCGGAAACATCCGGATACTATTTTACTATTCCACGAAATAATCATCCGCGTTGACTATCGCATATCACTTGCTAATTTGTAACATTGTAAAATGTTATTAAGGTCGACGATAGAAAAATATTTTACAAAATAATTAACTTTAAATATAATTGCAAATTAGATACTGACAATGTTTTCATTTCGCGGGGATTAAAAATCAGTAACAGCACCATTTCGTCGGATTGTAAATTTGCAGATCAAAAATAGTAAGAAAGCAAAGGTTTGGTAATTCTGCGTTGTATTAACCCGCACGGATTCAACCGCAATTATTTGCGAACGAGTCTACACAATTTCGGAAATTTCTCCCCTCGATTAGTTAACGATTGACATAATAGTACTAGCATTCCGTTTCTATCGCGGGAATTCGAAGAAAAAACAAACGATATGACGAAACAAACTTGTTATAATCATGAATATTTGAGTACGTTTGTAGTTGATACAATAAGTGTTATATAGATTGTTTATCATTGCCACCAACACATACATGACGGACAGATGAAGATAACAATCATCATATACAGGTCACCAAACCTGTTTATGAGTCATCTAGCCAGGACTATAGTGTATTCCCTCCAAATGTGCATACTTTAGGGCAGATAACTCAAGGTATACAATGCGTTTCTGCTTCGTTGATCATATATTTCCACCGTCAATATACAAACATGTACTAAGTCTTGAATTAACAAAAGCCACTCAACGATTTTAACGTCACGAAGTTTAAATGTCACTTTTTGGTTTTCGTATAGTTACTGTAGGTAAGGTGACGTGACACAATCAGCAGTTGATGTTTCCATGTAGTTCAAAGAACGTGTGATAGTTTACCACTATCATTTTATTTAGTTTCGTCATAAACATTCGATTTTCCCTAAACGGAAAAAATGTTTCATGTATGTCATGATTGGAACTACATGTAAAGAAATTTATTTCATGACAAAATTAGATTCTACTTTTGGTTAAGTATATAGAAGAAATAACCAGCATACAATTGAAATATTGAGTATTGAAGTATTACTTGGTACTTTTACTGGGTGTTATTTTGGATTCTTTGCTTCTAAATTTGGTTCAATGACAACAGGAGATTCTAGAACGTGCATGTATTTATACTAAGCGTGGTTAGCAAGAGTACATAAGCACTATTCGAAAACGTTCACTTTTGTAAAATTGAGTATTTTTCTTGACGCAATATTTGACTTAATGCAGCGAATATAGAAATCGGAAGAAACCATATCCAACAAAATTCAATTTGATTGTGTTATAATTTGTCTGGAGTTACGTAGTGTTGAACGTTTATACGACATCAATCCTGACGACTTTGTTTCATAACGAAAGTTTCATTCGCCGAGTTAGGGCATTTGCCTCGAAAATGAAAAGCTGCGGTTTCTATCCAAGGCCGCGGCATACCACAGTTGTAAATCACACAAGCATGATTATGTCACTTTAATTAAATATGTCGGAATAGGTACAAAGATAATGGGACAGGGTAGTCTCCGAAAAACTGTCGACATGTTGGGAGGCTTAAAATTATATTTTAATAACAATTCTCAATTTTAATATCCTTTATACTTCTGTTATATGTCATGATTGCTTTACAATAACTCAATCAAATATGCAGGTAGTTAACAATTACCTTGGACCGGTAATTACTTATCAATGCCTTTGTTCCCACGATACACGGTATAACACATGATACAATTCCGGAAGGAAATCGTGTAACACGAGGAACTAAGCTCGGAATTCACGTGCGATAATTTACAAGTTACTCCATACAGTTTAACAATCAGCTGGCCCAACATGATTGATTAATTGGCCAACTATGAATAATTGATGTGATTTGAGGATTCTGTATGGCGGAAAGGCGACGGGTGACGCCTGAAGTTGTCGTAGAAACATGAACTACAAACATAGAAGTCAGGTCTTAGAATGTATAATGATAAAGAGTCATACAGCGTTTGAGAGCGGTCAACAAGTGAAATCGTATTTTTCCTTTTTTTGCTATTAAAAGCTATCTTGAATAGTCATAGCAACATGAAAACAAACATCCTGGTAGTTCATGCTCTAAGAATTTATAATGGTATAAACTATAAAATCACAGTGTTTAAGAGTGGTCAACAAATGAAACAATATATTTCCTATTTTGTTATAATTTGCAATCCTGACTTGTCGTAGTAACATGAATGCAAACATAGTAATCCAGGAAGTTCCAGTTCTAAGAATTTATGATGGTATAAAGTCATTAACTGTTTGAGAATGGTCAACAAATGAAATAATATTTCGTTGTATTCCGGTTCCTCGTGTAATAATTAGTCAGCTTGAGTTAATGCGATATGAAGAGTGAGTAACTTCTCCTTTCTTAGAGCTTCAATATTCAAATCAAGATTTTTAAGTGAGGACGTTCGATATTCGAGTCGAAACTCTTAACTCAAAACACGAAAACGTGCATTCGAAACTTCAAATCTTGAATTAAATCTCGAGAAACCTCTAACACAAACATTTTAACTCGAAACATTCTTTGGAAATTCGACTTGTAACTCTAAAATTCCTCGTTCGTTTAACTTTATAAAAGTCACCCTCGCAAGATCAAGCTTATTGAAACGTTACTTAAACATTGTCTGAATCTATCAAAAGTACATCTGAACTTAAAATCGTATTTACTCCAAATTGAGCGAGAGTAAATTTAAAATTCTAAACATTTCTCTCATTTTAGAGTATCAATCTAATTTTAACATTTTAAAACAATTGATGATTATGGTGCGATGTCTAAGGTTGACAAAGGACATTCGAGCAGTTTTATTACGAAAATATTCCATGCTTTAATAGCGAAACTGTGTGTGTTATGATGAATACAAATGCTTACGTCATTAATCATTTTCTTCATCGAACATGCATTGCGACAAATCTCAGTTAATTTATTTTCTTTCTTTCTGTTCTATCGAAGCAACGATTTATCTAAATTTGATAACCGCGCAATAATTAACGACATCGCAATTGTTTCTACGGTGTTAGATTCATGTTTAGTCTTTTACGTCTTCCTTTTCCATTCCAAAGTGATTTAGCATAATAAAGACATAACATCTGCGATATAAGCAATTTATATACATGTACTTAAAGTGGGGTGGACTTGGCATTTAATTTTCGTATTAGACGCTTCACATATAGTTCAGATGCCCGCAGTTCAAACGTCTTACAGCTTGACGTGTTTTGTATGTTTGCTAATGTGTACATATAGCATATGGTTAAGCTAGCGTGTGACAGTAAACAGTGAATCAGATAAAATAACTAATTCCAAGTTCATGTAAAACACGATTGAATATGCATAATTCAGATGTTGATTAAAATGTTTTTTCTTTATTAATTGTTTCAAAAGTTTTGGGTTATGGTTGCAATACAGCCAAAACTGTGTCGACACAAACATAACAATAGTTATTTGGAGGTAGATCTTTTTCTATTTTGAAAGGTAGAGGTAGATCTAAAGAATTAGCGAAAAAGTGCCAAAATGGTTGTGGTATTTCTGTCAATTACAATAACGACCTAACAAATACATTTTGGCATGCAGTTTTTAAAGTAAATGAATTTTTTATTAAGTTCCGCGCCATTTAAATGTCGATAAAATGCATTATTATATATAAGTTGTTTGTAACAGACTCTACGTATACTGCGTATTTTTTATTTCAAACTAAATTGAGAACAAAATTTAAATGACAGCCGAGTTTTATTCAGAGGATCCGACATTGCTACATATGTGTGTACTAGTACTATAATATTATGATTGTTTTCGATATGAATGACATAAGGCACGGCGTGTTTTGTGTTGCGAATTTACAAATGTTAACGACGATTCGAGTCAGATTGAGAGAGTAGTTGTTCACACAATGTTGCAAAGATAATGTTCACTGAAAAAATAATACAAGCAACAAATATTACCCAATATAACACCGTTTGAAATCGATTCAACTGAAACTGCTGCGGTGTAATTTTACTCCCACCACATCTCATTTCGCGGTCCTGAAGCATATGTACGATGCTTTCAAGATATTTAATTTGTTTTAAAGTCTTAAAAACCATGTTTGCAAACAAGATTAAGAATTCAGCAAATATGACATTTGTTAGTTCTACTATAAGTGTATATGGATTATGAATGATCGATACCTTCACAAGTTTAGAAATAGGAAACTCAACAAGTATAATTTTATTGATCAGTCTTTGTCAAACGCTTGAGAAGAATCTTTCAAGAGTCTTTAAGATCGGGTCACGTGTCACTATCCGGTGTTTAAGACATCTGCATGCGATAACTCAATTATTATGTGGCAGAAACAAAAATACGCGCGAAAAATACATGTCGCGTGCCGTGACGTCATTCCATATTTCATGACCGAAATTGAAAATGAAATATTCAGCATCAAGTCGATGTTTTATTGGTGCAGGCAGTTGTATCATACGAATGTTATAATTATTAGAGATTGATTATAGCATACGCTCATGTTTATGAAATGTGTGTAATAACTTTTATACAATACGACAATATTGGTTCAATAAAATAACCAACAACCTTATCTTGTGCACATTCGGTCATGGGTTTCTTTAGTCGATTGTGCTTATGTCGACTACACATGTAATAAATTTCAGACGAGTGTAATTTACACGCATGCTAGGGACTTTCTCAATCTTTGCAGTTCAAGCATTTAAATTGAGTTCCAAATGCGATGTTGTAGTTGTGCCTGTTTAGGTCGCATAAAGTTATGTCACTGTCCTTATTGTTTTAAACTAGGTCACTCCCCGGGGTTGTTGTGCCTCATTTGGTCCCCGTTTTGGCATGGGTTTCTGTGGGCATTGCTCAGGGTAGTTGTGTTGTGGTGTTTCTGATTTCTGTGCTCGGCTGAATGGGTTGAGTGCTACCCTCCCTGTCGGATGTTCGTATACCTTTTTTGGCTTGGTTAGAAAGCGTAATACTCATTTTGGGCACTGGACAAATCACATGATAAAAACATATATGATTATCTATCTGTTCTACCAAATACGCGAAAAGATGATATTATATAGGTATGAATATGTCATCAACTATCGGTATAAAAAGGACGACTACTCACCATGTTGATGGACAACCTGCAAAGCAGCACCTGATATATATAGTACAAGTGCCATTTCGATATTAAGTAAGCAGCATCATGCTGGAATTCAAACAGCCAACAGGACACGAATAACAATAAAGTAAAACTTGTTTGGTACACTGACCGACGTATACACGTATTACTGTAATATTGTTGAAAATTGACACTGGATAGGATTTAGGATTTAAAAAAATCCAAACCAAATACTAGTATGTACGTAATTAAGCAATTTACCGATAAGCATATGCATATTTGTACGAGGTGTTCAATATTATAACAACATTTTTACAATATTAATTTTCAATTAAAATAAAGGTTAAAAAGATCTAAAATACTTCAATTTGATTTTTTGTATCTAAAAAATATATTGAGTTTGTTGACTGGCTAACTCTCCCGCAATGCATATTGAAATACTCAAAGCTCTTTTCATGTTCGTAACTCGTTAAATTTAATGTAAATTTGTTTCAACCGGAAGTGGCCTGATCGACTTACAAGACAGTCGATACAATGTCGCAGCGTTTTACTTCCGACGAACACATAAACTCGTTTAAATTAAACACTCTTTTGAAATTATCGGAAAACCTCTGCATTGCATTGATATTGTTTTAAAAGTCGTACAATGATTTCATATTAAACAAAGTCATGATCATTTTATAGTGAAAGTCTTTAGTGAGGTTCTTGTTTAAAGTCGCCTACACAACCGGAAATAATAAACGTAGCCACGTGGGTATTAGAACTAGAGACGAGGTATTTAGAAAATGTCAACATTATTTTCTAAGAACAAGACTACTTGCCAATATAACTAACTATCAATAAACATGTATACAAAAGAACACTGATTATTTTTATCCCCATTTTATTGATATGAAACATGTCTTACTGCACTGATTTTAGTTTGCTGAAATACCCCTTGACTTATGAAGTATTCACATTATAATCATATTAATACACGTACCCAGTTGTTTTATTTAGTACAATCGTCAATGAATTAAATAATAGATTTATTAAATAAAATGTATTCATTTAACCATGTACCTTGTCCTCGCACGGGTATATTGCTCCCCTGTCTCTTGTCTACACAATGGACATCGAGATAAATAGCAAGAGCAAAGAGTTAATTTACCTTATTTATCCCATATTATTATTGATAATATTGATTGCTGAAATATGGCATGAGTATGATTGCATCGATCCGTATTGAACCCACAGCAAACTCGCTAACTAGTTACAGAAACAGACACACATTGATTCCTGGTCCCCTTCTTTAATTAAAAAGTGAAACACTAAATTATATGGATGGTAATGTTTTGTAACATACGTATACTAGTACATAACCATGAATTCCTATCGAAAGTATTGCTTAGAAACATTAGAATATGTAGGTGAAAATACTGTCTCAACCTTTCAACGTTTTAGCCTTTTAATCAAATATAAATTTAGTTGACGGAAATTGACGTTAACTTCCGGAAACAACCGAACATTTTGTTCACTTGAAATATAATTCCAGGAAAGAATCAGGCATCTCACGGTTGACGAAAGCATATCTCTTGTTAATTAGTAACATTGCAAAGTCTAATTAAGGTCGACGTTAGAAAGATACTTTCCCAAATAATTAGCTTTAAAGTGTAATTGCAATTAGAAACTGACAATGTGTTTATTTTTGCGGGTATTCACTTTCGTGAATTTTGTACCAAGGCGATTATGTGGGATTATTGTAAATTTATAGATGAAAAACAAACATTAAAATATATGTTTTTAATTTGAGTTTGAATAATCTGTAAGGATTCGCATAAATTTATCAGCGAGCCAGTTTTTCCAAAACTATCTAATTATCCCCTCGATTAGTTATGACTTTACAGTAATTCTTTATCTATCACAGGAATTAGAAAGAAAATACAAACAATTGGACGAAATAAACTTGTTAGTCATGAATATTTGAGTATTTTTGTAGTTGATACAATAAGTGTTATATAGATTGCTTATCATTGCCACCAACACATAAATGATGGACGGATGAAGATAGCAAGCATCATAGGTCACCAAACTTGTTCATGAGTCATGTGGCCTAAAAGTTTGTGTTTTCCCTCCAAATGTGCATATTTTAGGGCAGATAACTCAAGGTAATCTGTGTTTTTCTTCTTCGTTGAGCAAATATAGTTATACTGTCAAGTGTCAATGTACAAACATATACAAATTATACTTAGTATTATATTTGTTTGGACAAACGATCACAATAACTCACAAGAAACTGCGGCCAACGTCCTCTACATATACTCGATCATATGTTTCTTTATTGAAATAACTATTTAAATTTTACAAAGTCAATGCATTACAATCGCAACTTAACGATTTCAACGTCACGATAATAAAATGTCACTTCTTGGTTTTCGTATAAAAAAGAAGATATACGAAATTTTGAAATTGCAAATCAAACTCACATTGAAAATTGAATTACATCTGTGTACCTAAATGGAAAGAAACACCCATGCTTTAATTGACGACTAATAAATTACACTCGTCTGCAATTGATTACAGGTAGAGTCGACAAGCACAATCGGTTCAGTAAAACCTGACCTAAAGTGCGTGAGATAAGGTTGCTGGTTATTTGTTTAAACCAAAAATGTCAGAGCTATGTAAGTGATAACACTTATTTCATAAACATGAGCGTATGTTATAATATGTAAATATCGAAAGTTGACACGTGAACCGATCTTAAAGACGCTTGAAAGATTCTTTTCAAACGTTTGACAAAGACTGATAAAAAAATACTTGAGTTCCCTAGCTCAAAACTTGTTGAAACTATTCATAATCCATATATAAATGAAGAAGAAAAACTAACGACTCTCATATTTTATGAATTCTTTATCTTGTTTGCAAACATGGTTTTTAAGATTGAAAACAATATCTGAAACGCATCAGAAATATTCTTCAGAGCCACGAAACCAGATATCGAGGTAGAGAAAATATACGGCAGAATTTTTATTTAAACCGACTTTAAACATTTCGCTAAAGTTGTCAACTGACTGTTTCGATGTGTTTCGAACTTTTGTACATGTACATGTTTTAAAAAATGACTATAAGCAAACCATTTAAAAAGTGAATAAAGAATTGCATTGCTATTACTATCTGAATGCTGTCATTTAAAGATATTTGAGCTGCAGGAATCAGAACTACATACGAAACGTTTGATACGACTTCGTAATACCAAGTCTTTCCTACTTTAAGTACATGAATATCAGTTGTTTATATCGCATATGTTATGTCTTTATTATGCGAATTCTATTGAAAACCGAAGAAAAAATGTGAAAAATTAAGAATGAATCTAGCACCGTAGAAACAATTGCGTTGTCATTATTTCTTGAACTGTTATCAAATTTAGATAAATCGTTGCTTTGACATAACAGAAAGAAAGAAAACAAATTAACTGAGAGTTGTCGCAATGCATGTTTGATGAAGAAAATGATTAATGACGTAAGCATTTGTATTCAACAAAACGCTTCCGACCTAACTAGAAATTGGTATTCTCAACGGTAAGTGTCGCTGAAGTTGACTCGACTGAGTGGGGATTTCTCGAGTGGGCGAAACGGTCACTTGACAGTGACTCCAGCTACACTCAAGTAGGGTCATGTGAATACCAAATTAGTGCACGAATGTTGGACTAATAAAGTTATAGTATTTTCAAAATAAATAAACCAACGAACCCTTATGGAAGTATATGTTGCTCAATATACAACCATAAATACACATTTTGTAATATACATTTGTAATATTTTGTAATCTTAAAGTATATTTTTAAACAAACAAAGTTAAGTTGCAGTCCACGTCTGAAATATGTGGAATTTAAATTTAGTAGTATTACTGTGATGTTAATAAATTACATGACGCATTGTATTCATGTGAATAATATAAGGAACATGAATACGGAAATGCATGTACGTTCGTACATTGATTTTAATCATTGCCTTTTATTGCTTTTAATCCCGTGAAGGTAACTGAAATTGTTTCATTAAAATAAAAACGTAGTCACTTGTAATACAAACATGCATGCTGTTTCGTGTTTCGCAATCACTAATGTGCAAGCATGTCGCCTGGATATCCTAGTGGTAGAGTCTCCTCGTCAAGTGTTGGGGTTCTGGTTCATTCCCATGTCACGCTATACCAAAGATTAAATATAAATGGTATAAAGATTGCCCATACAAGACGTTGAATATAATAGGCAAAAACTTGGATCTCTTCTCTTTTTGTTTATCGATACAATTTTGACGATGAATATAATTAGGAGTTGTGTGTCGAGAATGATTGAAATGAATTGTAAAACTTGTTTCGCAATCAACTTAAAATAAATTAGTACATGCATGAGCTGGATTTGCACTTGATATGTATTTAATTATTGTTATGCAACATGGTCGCTCAATGACAATCTAGGGAGTATTGACGTTCAAGTGACCTGGCTTTCCTGCGTTGTATCTGTAGTAAGTTGCTCACAAAATGACCCAGGACAGTGAGCTGCTGACAAAAACAGTAACCGAGTTAAGCTCATATGATTTCTAAATTATTAATTAAAAACGTGATTCATATTGTTATGATACTATTGGGCCTGCTTTCACAACACTACTGGATATGGCTTGGTATCATTTAAAACTCGTGTCCATTGTCTAACATTTAACTTAATGTTTACTTTATTATTGTTAACATAATAAGAAGTATGCGTTTAATTAACGCTACGTGTAATTACATCTTAGTTGTATGTAAATGGGTCCAACTTAGTTTTACAATCTTATAATGACTATTATTATTGTTTATTCACACTAAGGTCGTATTTGTGTGAGTTCAAATACGTATTCATCTCATATAGCCTAAACATCATCAAAACTATAATTTTGCTTTGTTTATATCATAGAAAATGCACCGAAACAAAAAAACTATGCAATCATTAAACATGGATTGTTTACACAATGTACTATCATACCATATATTATAACGGTCACCCACTCGAGAAAGTGGACGTCGATTAATGTATGTGAATACCAAATCCCCACTCGAGCTTCATTAACTCAACCGTCACTCCAGCTACACTTGAGGCTCCCTTAGGTTAGGGTGAGACGAGTTGGAGTGGAGGAACGACATGTAAATATGGGTCTATACCATAATAAATTATAAAGGCTGAAACTTCTAGGATTACTATGTTTGTAGTTCATGTTACTATTTCAAATTCAAGCGTCACCTGTCGCCTTTCCGCCATGCAGAATCCTTACATCGCATCAATTATTCAAAGTTGGCCAATTAATCAATCATGTTAGGCCAGCTGATTTTTTTACTGTGTAAAATAACTTGTAAATTATCGCACGTGAATTCCGTGCTTAGATCCTCGTGTTACACGACTTCCTTCAGCATGTAATGGTTAAGGTGCGTACACACAGTAAGTTTTGATGTATATATATTGACCTATAAGTCAAGATGTTCTTTGTAGTTAGGTGAAGTACGCCTCTGCAGTACATTTTCTCAAGATGTCCGCCTTCGTTGTTACCAAGTGGTATGGGGAAATGTATGGGCATGATGTACACGTGGCAAAGCGTACCTCCTCGACTTACACACCAAAACTTACTGTGTGTACGCACCTTAATGGTTATTGGCCGAGTATGAGGTATTCCTTAATATGAACAACTCGTGCACATGAAAACGTGAATACCGAGAACGCGGAGCGTTTGAGGTGTATAAGTTTCACGTGCGCGAGTTGTTTATATTAAGGAATACCGAAATACGAGGTCAATAACTGACTTACACAACTGTGTACAACAATGCACATAGCATGATGTGTGATTAAAAGATCGATTCGAATGCGAATATGATAAGGCTCTTATATTTTGGATGAGTATAACGTCATTAAAATAGACGCCCAGAAGGAAGGAGGTTTACAATGTGTCTGCATACGTCCAGGTAAAATATTATTGTTTATAAAATTGCATTAATGTACCCACATGATAATCATGTGATTGTATAAAGTTAAAACCTTAAATGAACACTTTAATTTTATTATTTATGATATGTAACTGCACTTTGTCACCGAACCGTTTCTGCGAGTTGTTTGAAATAATGCTTTGTGTGATTTTGTATACGTTCAGAAATGTCTTATATTACTTAGTGCAAAAATGGGGAACAGACAATCCTTTTGTTGGCAGGTTTTTGAGTGGTGAACGATTGTCTGTGGTGCGGGTGGCTTACATTTAGGGTTTAATTCTCACAGGAGCATTCATTTTTTTCTGAACATTAACGACTAAATAAGTCAGTATGCGTGAGTCGATGAGCGACTATATCTGTCGAGAGGTTGGCATTGTACCGTCTGGTGAACTGACACATGTCTGAAAAAACTTTAATTTAGTGCAATATTTTGACAGGTAAAGAGTCTATAAACACCAATTTTGGAAAAGCAAAATGTTTTAGTTTAGGTAAGTTTTCATTGACAGGTGGTCTTTTTTCAAGGATAGGCTACAACACGGGTTTGACTTAAGATTTTTTGTGTATCGACAATGTTTTATTTTATTTTAAATGAAAGACTGATGTTTTGACATTGTGTATTGAACATAAATTCATTACCGTATATCTTGTCTTTCTTTATGCAAACGTATATCATACAAATGTTTATATATGTCAGCCCGTTGAGTTCTATACTCGCAAGGACTTTAACAACTGGCGCACAAGCGCGAGTTAGTAAAGGTGCGTACACACAGTAAGTTTTGATGAATACATCTTGACTTATAAGTCAAGATGTTCTTTGTAGTTACGTGTAATACGCCTCTACCATACATTTTCTCGACATTGTTACCAAGTGGTATGATGGAAATGTATGGGCATGATGTACACGTTTAAAAATGTACATCCTCGACTGATACACAAAACGTACTGTGTGTACGCACCTTAAGTTGACATGAACAACTTGTGCACGTGTGCGGGTAAGTAAGTAAAGGTGCGTACACACAGAAAGTTTTGATGTATACATCTTGACCTATAAGTCAAAATGTACTGTGTAGTTATGTCGACTATACATTTTCTCGAGATGTACATCTTTATTGTTACCAAGTGGTATGAGGGAAATGTATGGGCATGATGTACACGTGTCAGAATGTACATCCTCGACTTATACACCACAACTTACTGTGTGTACGCACCTTAAGACGAACAACCTCTCGACTGATTGTTCATGTGGGTTATTAACCTGGGTAAAACAAAGAAACAGTTTTGTAAAAAAATGTGTTATACATGTATCGTGGGAACAAAGGCATTGGCAAAGTTATTATAGTGCGCCCAGAATAATGTGATATTTACAAACATTGACCGAGTTGCCTACAAGTTATACTGGTGACAAATTATAACTCTAACGCGATAATCTGCAATGTCAATATAAACAGAAATCACTGACCATTACATCGATTTAGGGAGAGCAGAAATTTGTTTTATGCATTTAAACATTTTTATGGATGATATCGTTTATTCACCAAATGAATCGTAATCACGGTACTCATTGAAAAGATAATCCCTTTTCCAATATTCTTAGTTTTTTATACCTTGCTTGCCTGTTTGCTTTTAGTGACAAAGGTCCCAATGCCGCGTTAGAGTTATAGTTACTTAAGTAAACACATACGGTCATTTCTACACTTAAGTAACACGGATAAATCGTGCACTTCTGGTTGAACCACCTTTATGGATTAATACAAAATTTCCCGCTTTTCACGTTATCTGGGCGCACTATATCGGTCTATGCAAATCGTAGAATACGTAGAACGTGTACTTAATATAGCAGAATCATTGGCCGTGACCTACCAGTGTTGGAGAAGTACAATGTATGCTTGACAAATGAAACGTGTTATCTAAATAAAGGTTAATGCCTCATAACCTCACTGGTCAACATTATTTCAGTCCTATGGAGACAACCCTGACCCACCATCATTGTACCAATTCCAAGTACGGAGTTTATGAAATTAAAATGACATAATTATGCTTGTGCGATTTAAAACTTTGGTATAGTGCGTTAGCGACTAAGCTGGACCCCCATAAACCTGAAATATCTTAAAAAGTACAATGCCGATTAGAACAAAAATGGGTATGTCTTCTTAAAACACCCTTACCAACTCTCATAAAATAAAACGGAATTTTCGGTCCACAGAAAAGTGAACTTTGCATAGACGCCTAATGCAAAATTTTGAGTCTAAAACAGGGTAAATACGTATGGGTATTGGAAGTAACCGGAACAGCAAAGGTCAACAATTTGGTCCAGTATAACTGTACATTTAGTCACACACCAGTGACTGTTGAAAATATATAATGAGGCCCATGCACGAACGTTTATCTTAGTTTGCATAACTGAAGCAAATTCGTAGCAATATTTGCAAGAAAAACAATGTATTTCTTGTTTGTGTAAATGATCCTTCCAATCAGAAGATGGGCCTCAACTATATACACATTGATGATCGGACAAATGTAAGTCAAAGTTATAAAATTATACCGTTATAGTTGTTACATAATACAATAGCATAATCTTAACTAGCTGATCGTAATGGTAGGGGAACATTTTCAGGTAAAAATGGTTGAACCCTACCATTCATTTTAACAAGCTGAGTCATACCTTAAAATGTTCCTAAATGATTGTGCGTTACGATCCATTTCATTTTTTACCAGTCATGTGATGGCGTTTTGAGAAATCCAAGATGGCGTCCAAGATGGCCGCCATAAAAGTAAACATCACATTTTATCAAATTACAGCCTCTGGGACATTGGATATGATATTTATTATGGAAGTAAGTTGTTTTTACAATAGAATGTATGTTGTTCTTGTCATATTAGGTAATTTTGGTGGAACATTGGGGTGATTTATTTTTTTTCATCATATATATCGCCAAATAAAGGCAAAAAATAGGGGGTAGGGGTAAGATTTTTAACAACCCTGGAAAATTTTGACCACATATATAGCATTTCTGTTGTTAAGTATATGCTATATAACTGGGGGAAAGGAAAATGTTTACAAATATACAATATAAAACTACTTAAATGATGACAATTGACAATCAAAGCGGGTGGGGTACGATTTTATTAAAATCTGAAAAATGGTAATATTCTACCTTTGATACATATTTGAGAGACTATACCATAAATTGTTTATGTTTTCTCACTCCTTTAGTTAGGACAGTTGATATATGTTTTATTTATGCATTTTTCAATCAATATTTGAAACATTTTCTCAATTTTTGTCTTGATTTGGCCCAAAAAATGACATTTTTTTAGGGTAGGGATAATTTTGTTAATAATGAAAACCCTATCAGCGATGGCATAGACTGGACTTGTTAATGATGAAGATGTATTTTAGAATTAGTGCACTTGTAACAATATTGGTAACAATACAACATTTGTCAACATTAATGTCAAGGTCATATTAGAGGTCAAATGTCAAATTCTGAAGGAATTTTTGCAGTATGTATGCATGCACATGAACAGGTAAAATGTACAGGAAGAAATCTTTTATGTTCATATCACTTTCTTTAACAAAGTACATTTAACAAAGTACAAGTTCAGGTTGTTTCTTTGATGAAAGAAAATATTTCTTAGCCTGGCAACCGGAAACATGGTTTCCAATATGGCGGCCATCATCTCCATGTATATATTATTCATAATCCAGCCAAATTAGCATTTAATATGAAGGCAATTGCAACAGTAACTGTTCATGTTTTTAGAGCCCCCCTCTCTGTCTGTGAAAGATTATGACACTGGTTGACTTCTTACAACACTTGTCAGTCGGCCTTTTGGTTAAAGATCCCAGCAATTGTGAATCCCAATATGGCTTAAAATGGCTGTTGCCAACATTGATAAATTCCAATAATACACAGGGAGACAGTTCCTTACACTCGTGAGTCTGTCGTATCACACAGGATGACAGTTGGAACATTGGTGAACCCCCCATCATACAAAGGAAGATAGTTCCCTACACTGGTGAGTCCCCCATAATACATAGTAAGACAGTTCCCTACACTGGCAAGTCCTCATATTACATAGGAAGACAAGTTCCTAACACTGGTGTGTCTCCCATAGGACACATGCTGATGGTTCCATACACTGGAAAGTCCCTCATAATACATAGAATGACAGTTCCCTACACTGATGTGTCTCCCATAGGACATTGGATGGTAGTTCCCTATACTGGAGAGTCCCTCATAATACATAGAATAGCAGTTCCCTACATTGATGTGTCTCCCATAGGACATAGGATGGAAGTTCCCAACACTGGAGAGTCCCTCATAATATATAGAATGGCAGTTCCCTATACTGGTGTATCTCCAATTCATAGGACATTGGATGAAAGTTCCCAAAACGGATCTCTCTCCACAAATGCCAAATATACAGTTCCCAACATGGTGCGTCCCCCATAGTGCATTGGATGACAGTACTCACCACCCAAGATTCTCCGGAGTTTACAACACGAATGGGTCCTCCATAAGACTCAAAGTACGTAATATTAGGATGACGGTCCCCACATAGGTGATTTCATCATATTACCTAGGATGACAGTTATCTACCTAAGATGACAGTTCCATACACTGGTGAGTAACACAAGTACAAAGTATGATTGTTTCCATCAATAGTGAGTCTCGCGTAGTACTTCTGATGACAGTCCCAAACACGGAAGAGTCCTCCATAGGACACAGGATGACGGTTCACAGCACAGAAGAGTCCTCCATATGGCGTTGGAAGGCAGTTCCCTACACTGGTGATTTCCCCATTGAGCTTATAATGATGGTTCCTGACACTGGAGGGTCCTCCATTGTGCATGCAAGGCAGTTCCCTTCACAGGAGAGTTCTTTATAGGGCCAAGAATGACAGTTGTCAACGCTGTGGAGACCTCCATTAAGCATGAAATAACAGTTTTCAACGCTGTCGAGACCTCCATTGGGCATATAATGACAGTTCCTAACACTTAAGAGTCCTCCATAGGGCTTTGGAAGACAGCTCCCAACACTGGAGTGTCCTAAATAGGGCATAGATTGACAGTTTCCAACACTGATGGGTCCTCCATATAGCACGGAAGGACAGTTTTCAACGCTTTGAGACCTCCATTGAGTCTAGAATGACAGTTCCCAACAGTGAAGAGTCCACGATAGGGCATTGGAAGACAGTTTCCAGCACTGGAGAATCCTCATAGGGCCTAGAATGACAGTTGCCAACACTGATGGGTTCTCCATATAGACCGGAATGACCGAATCAACGCTGTTGAGACCTTCATTAGACCTCTAAGATGACAGTAGCCTATACTGGCGAGTCCCGGCAGGGCCTGGAATGACAAGTGCCAACACCTGCGAGTTGCCAATATGGTATACGATAACTTGTGCTGTATTTTCTGAGTCCCCCATAGAACCAAGGATGACAACTTGCAATACTAAGCAAGTCCCTCATAGGATCTTGGTATACTTTTTGCTACACTGGTGAGTCCCCATAGTGACAGTTTCCAACATTGGCAAGTCCCATATAAGATCTACCATGACTTTTTGGAGCTTTGAGTCCCCATGTATGGGATTGTATGATTATTTCCAACACGCAATAACCTAATATAAGTATATAGTTCCAACAAATTTGAATGTGTCTAGAAGTTTGAACCTTGAAATGGTCATTAATTGATATTGGTTTGAGTAACTTTAAATTAAAACTAAATTCAGTACATACTTTGTAGCATTTAATGGTAATACGAACTGTCATAACTAATATTGATGTTATTGAACCATCAATTTAAGATTCCTTGTATAACATTTATTTCATTCAAATGGCTTATCACTAAGCTGTAATGTTCTAAATAAAACATACAATGTCTACTGAAGAAATACATTCTCAACAACTTATTTATACCATATTGAAAGGCAGGTATGTATATTATGTCAACAAAAATATAGAAGAAATACGTACATAGATAAACCATGTTTTTTGAGCCGTGACGGAAGGTTACACTTCTTCATCATGGTATGTGAATATATAGCTTGGTTATTTTGACATGAGCCTGACCTTTATGCAAGATTATATTACAAGGTTCTTGTTTCGAATATATCAATTTCCACAAGCGAATCGTGCGATATCGGTATTTCAAAGTTGTGTTTGTATTACATCTCGAGCGTCTTCATGATACTCCCTGATTATGAAAACATACAGTCGGTGTTGTTAACGTAGGCAATGTATCGACTGTTAACTTATGCTAATCAAAAGGTCAGGCTTGTGTCAAATTGGCCAAGATATAACTGGTTAAAATCTCTTTGTGTCATGTATTGGTTACTGTCATTGATCACATATATTGCTCAAGCCTTAATACATACCCTATAACTATCCTTCGAGGGCAAATCAACCTTCCTGCATAAATTAGTCACGGCTCAAAAAACATGGTTTATCTATACTTGGTTTTTCCGAATTTTACCTTGAAAAGTCCTTGACCTTGCACTTACAGTAGTTACTGTTGAAATTCAATATGATGACCACTAGTTAATAAACATTTTCGATCCAAGTATGTGTCATTATATCTATTTATGAAACTATCACATTGGCATTTACTATTTAGAGTTTATGCATTTCACTATTCGTGGCAACCATATTGGACACCATCTTGGACGTTTCGCCTTTCCCCACTGCATTTTTAATCAGCTGATGAATAAATTTCTTTTCAAACACAAACATATTTCTATTGCAGTTAGTTTCACTTTCAATGCGAATTTGGCTGGATTATAAATTATGTCTTATGTACACTATATTTGCTTGTATGTGAAGATGATGGAGGCCATATTGGAAGCCATATTTCCAGGTGCAATGGTTACACAATGTAACAATGTTTTCCTTTATCAAAGAATCAAGCTGTGTTTGTATTTTGTTATTTTTGTTAAATATATGATTTATTCCTGCCAGTACATTTTACATGTACCTGTTCGTGGTAAAATATACATACTGCAAGTTCTGAAAATCCTTCAGAATTTGACAATTTGACCTCTAATATGACCTTGATAATTATGTTGACAAAGGCCATATTGTTACAAATATTGTAACAAGTTCACTAATGCTAAAATTCATCTTATAATTTCATATAGTTAGTTAACAAGTTCAGTGCGTGTCATCGCTGGAATGGTTTTCATTAAATCCTAAATTACCCCTACCCCTAAGGAAATTGTCATTTTTTGGAACCAAATCAAAAAAAAAATTGAGTAAATGCATCAAATATTAGTTAACAATACATAAATAATACATAATGCCAACTTTCCTAACTGTAGGAGTGTGAAAACTAAACCAATTTATGGTATAGTGTATCAAATATGTTTCAAAGGTAAAATATCACCACTTTTCAGATTTTAAGAAAACCGTACCCCACCCACTTTGATTGTCAATTGTCATCATTAAAGTACTTTTATTTAATGGTATTTGTAAATATTGATATTCCCCCAACTATATAGCATAAACTTAACAACAGAAATGCTATATGTATCGTAAAAAAAGTCCATGGGTAGTTAAAAATCTTACCCCTACCCCCTATTTTTTGCCTTTATTTGGCGATAAATATGATGAAAAAAATTAAATCACCCCAATGTTCCACCAAAATCACCTAATATGGCAAGAAAAACATACATTCTATTGTAAAAACAACCTATTCCCATAATAAATGCCATATCAAATGTCCCAGAGGCTGTCATGTGACAAAGGGTGATGTTTACTTTTTTGGCGGCCATCTTGGACGCCATCTTTGATTTCTCAAAATGCCACCATGAGTATGGTAAAAAATTACCTTTTTCATAAAGTACAAACATTTACGAACATTTTAAGGTATGACTCAGCTTGTTAAAATGAATGGTAGGGTAACTTAAAAATAGAGGCCTAAACTGGCATTTGTTCCTCTACCATAATAGCTTATTTTACTCCCTGTCTATTTGTTGATTAAAATACCAAAAATTAGACATTAGACCCGATGGGAAAAACATTAATTAGACAGTAAAAAGATCTGAAATTTAAACACAGAGTTGGTAAAGGTAATTAAGTTAACTCTTCCAAATTTCAATAAAATTGCATAATTACTTTTTAAGATATTTAAGGTTTATGGGGGTCCAGCTTAGTCGCTAACGCACTATATGCCGCGGCCTGTGTTCGAAACTTCAGCTTTCCACCTCGTCAAATGAAACTGTCATTATGAACCAAAGTCAAATGAATTGAGGTCATTTGTGGACGGTTATTGTGAGATGGATAAATATAATACAAATTAATTTGCAAATATTTGTATATTGACACTGGACAATGTATGTTGCAAGTAGCAGAAAAGCACTGGTCACCTTGAGTTATCTGCCACCTAATGATGATTGTTATCTTCATCCGTCCATCATGTATGAGTTGGTGGCAACGATAAGCAATCTATATAACACTTATTGAATTAACTACAAACTCAAAAATTCATGACTGTAACAAGTTTGTGTCGTCCCATTGTTTGTATTTTATTTCAATAAGTTATAAAACCAGAATTACTGTATAGTCATAACTAATCGAGGGGACATATTTTCGATATTTTGTGAAAATAAATGACTCGCAAGTGATTGAATTCGAATTCTTACGGATTAATCAAACTGTTCAAATTAAAAGAAATGTATTGTATTGTTTTGTTTTTCATCCATAAAGTTTACAATATTCCCACGAAATCACCTTGGTACAAATTTCCACGAACGTTCATTTCCGAAAAAAATAAACATAATTTGTAATTGCAATTATACTTAAAGCTAATTATTTCGGAATAGTATCTTTCTAACCTCGACCTTAATTAGACTTTGCCATGTTACTAATTAACATGTGATATGCGATAGTCAACCGTGAGATGTTTTATTCTTTCGTGGATAAGATTTCAAATAAACATTTGTTCGGGTGTTTCTGGAAATGTTCGTCAGTTTCCGTCAGTTTAATTGAAATGTGATTAAAATGTCAACACATTGAAAGGTTGACAATATTTAACTGTAGTTCTTGATGAAGGTGTTAATTTAATTGAGTCAGTTTTTGACGTACACATGCTACTGTTTCTAAGTATTTTAGTGTCTATTCTCGTCGTGTTTCGCTTTACTTAATGAAGGGGGTCAGGAACCAATGGGTGTCTGTTTCTGTAACTAAGTGTTTAGCTAAGCTGTTGTCTAATCTGGTGACACGGGTTCAAATTCGGATCGGGACACTCATTTACGTACATGTCATGTTTCAGCAAACAATATTTTAAAATTATTATGAGATAAATAAGGTAAATTTACTCTTTGCACTTGCTATTTATCTCGATGCCCATTATGTAGACAAGAGACAGGGGAGCAATATACTCGTGTGATGACAAGGCAAATGGTTAAATGAATACATCTTTTATTTGGTTACCTACATTCATTGACGATTTTACTAAATCAATTAGCTGGGTTCATAGACAGGTGGCAGTATCAGTGTTTGGAAAATAAAATAATAAAATATATATATATATATTTATAGATTTGGATCCTAATAATAATTACGAAAATAAAATAAAAATATATAAAAAATTCCGTATACTATGAAGGTATAAAGCCTACCATATGTCTATGTCCAAAGATTGTGGAACATCGCATCTAAGATAGATTCGGATCCTAAAAATAATTACGATACTGTGAGTGGAGCGGGTATCCAGCGCGTTAATAAAATGGCATCGAGCTGAGTAAAATAACGAAGGGCACACTGTTTTGCCATTTCGCAGTTAATATATACAATTGAACGAGATTTTCGGTGGGAATGAATATCTTATAGTTTTTTTTATTGAATTATGTAGCGATTTTCCCTCAACGCCCGTATTTTATGTTAAAAAAACGAGATGTAATGTTCCACAATCTTTGGGCATAGACATATAGTAGGCTTTCTACCTTCATAGTATACCGAGCTCATGGACGGATTTTTTAAATCATTTTTTTAATTTATTTTACTTTCCAAACACTAATACTGCTACCTGTGGGTACATGTATTAATGTCGATCATTATGTGAATACTTAATGATTTTTTCCAATAATGGATTTTCATAACAATTTAACCCAGTCAAGTGATATTTCTGGAAACTAAAATTAGTGCAGTGAAACATGTTTTATATAAATATATTGGTTTGATGGGGGTACCATAGGTGTATTTTTTATAAAACAGGCTTTGTGATAGTCGGCTATCTTGGCAAGTAGTCTTGTTGGTAGAAAGTAATGCTTACATTTTCTCATTTTCTAAAAACCACGTGGCTCATTCTAATACCCACTTGAATACGTTTAACTAGTTCCGTTTGTATAGGCGATTTTTAACAAGTGGCTCACTAAAGACTTTCACCACAAAACGATCACGACTTTATTTAATATAAAGCCATCGTACGACTTAATCACTATGCAATGCAGAGGTTTTCCGATAATTTCAAAAGAGTGTTTAATTTAAATGAGTTTATGTGTTCGCCGGAAGTAGAATGCTACGACATTGTATCGACTGTCTTGTAAGTCGATCAGGCCACTTCCGGTTGAGACAAATTTACATTTAATTTTATCGAGTTACGAAGATGAAAAGAGCGTTGAGTATTTCAATATGCATTGCAGGAGAGTTAGCCAATCAACAAACTCAATATGTCTGAATAAAATATTTTGAATTGAAGTATTTAATCTATAATACTGAATTTTAATTGGAAATTAATTTTGTACTACTTATTATGTATTTTCTTTTTTATGACATTATTAAAAACGCATGTCAAGGAATAATATTGACATGAGTTAATCGGTAAATTGTTTAGTTATACGCATGTTTGGTTTTATTTTTGAAATTTTAGATACACGTTTGAATTCCAGCATAAGGCTGCTTTGTTAGTTTCAAAATAGCATTTACACTATTTCTGTGAGGTGCTTGGAATGAAATCTAAATCGTCCTTGGTACTATCCAATTTAGTGTATTTAGGAATTTATGAAAACATGTATATAGCCATGCGTTTATTCTTGGATTTTCTCCAATGTCCAAAAATATTCATATGCTTCAAAAACCAAATTATATGACATTTGGAATTACAAATCGAACTCACATGGAGAATTGAATTACATCTGTGTACCTAAAGGGAAAGAAACAAGCATGTGTTTTTGACCGACTAATAAATAACACTCGTGTGTAATTGATTACAGGTAAAGTTGACTAGCACAATCGGTTAAAGAAAAAACAACATGACCTAAAGTGCACAAGATAAAGTTGTTGGTTATTTGTTTGAACCAATATTGTCAGAGCTTTAAAACTGATTTCACTCATTTCATAAACATGAGCGTAGGCAATAACCAATCTCTAACATTAATAAGTTTCAAACGTCTGCACTTATAAAATATCGCCATGTAGCTGACGGATTGTCGTATACAATTTCGGTCATGAATTGTGGAATGACGTCACGGCACGCGATGTGTATTTTCCGCGCGTTGTTCTGTTTCTGCCACATAATAATGGAGTTATCGCATGCAGATGTCTTCAACAAAGGATGTTGACACGTGATCTTAAAGACGCTTGAAAGATTCTTCTCAAGCGATCAAAAAATATACTTAGGTTTCCTAGTTCAAAACTTGGTGAAACTATTTTTAATCCATATATTAATGTAGTAGAAGAACTATAACGTCTCTCATATTTTATGAATTCATAATTTTGTTTGCAAACATGATTTTTAAGACTTAAAATAATATCTGAAACGCATCAGAAATATTCTTCAGTACCACAAAATCAGATTTCGAGTTAAAGAAAATATACGGCAGAAGTTTTATTTAAACTGATATTAAACATCTCGTTCAAGTTGACAACTGACTGTTTCGATGTGTTTCGAACTTATGTACATGTTTTAAATAATGACTATAAGCAAACCATTAAAAATGAATAAAAAATTGCATTGCTGTTACTATCTGAATTCTGTCCTTTAAAACGTAATCTGTAAGATGGTTGAGCTGCAGGTATCTGGGCACTGTTTTATCAAAGTATTTACGGAAATCTTTAACTTACGACCACATTTAAAATCTTTATAGTACTGTTACAACTGTAAAATGTGGAAATTCGAGCTGTAATACTAATCAAGATAAAGTTAAAGACGTCTTACAAACAATAACTGCCCCCCCCACCCCAATGTACAGTTGTTAAATAATTATACTGAATTTAAAGTTGAACGTAAGTTTACGATTTCCGTAAGTACGTTGATAAAACGGTGCCCAGAACTACATGTGAAACTTCTAATACGACTAAGTAATAGCAAGTCTTTCCCACTTTAAGTACATGAATATCAATTGTTTATATCGCAGATGTTATGTCTTTATTATGCGAATTCTACTGAAAACCGAAGCCAAAATGTGAAATTTTAAACATGAATCTAGCACCGTAGAAACAATTGCGATGTCGCTAATTCTTGCGCTGTTATCAAATTTAGATAAATCGTTGCTTCGATTTAACGAAAGAAAGAAAACAAATTAACCGAGATTTGTCGCAATGCATGTTTGATGAAGAAAATGATTAATGACGTAAGCATTTGTATTCATCAAAACACACTAAAACTTTGCCTGTAAAGGATGGAACATTTTCGTACTTTTTGTCAACCTTAGACATCGCTCCATAATCATCAATTGTTTCAAAATATTAAATTTATATTGATAATCTAGAAAAGGCGAGAAATATGTCGAATTTAAAGTTAACTCACGTCGCATCTGGAATAAATAAACTTTTAAGCTTTGATGTATTTTTACAGTTTCAGATAATGCTTAAGTAAAGTTTCAAGTAGCTATTGTGAGAGTGACTAGTGTCATGTTAAACGAACGAGCATTGCTAAATTTTGAGTAACGAGTCAAGATTGTCAAATTTGGAAATAATGTTTCGAGTCAAAATGTTTGTGTTAGAGGATTTTCGAGTTTTAATTCAATAATTCAAGATTTTGAGTTTCAATGGAAAGTTTTCGTCCATCGAAAATCCTCATTCGAAACTCTTGATTTGAATATTGAATCTCGAAGAAAGGTTATTCAACTCACTTTTCATATCGCTTTGACTCAAGGTTGCTAATTATAAAAAAGGAGATTATATTATTTCACTTGTGGGCTACTCCACTCTCAAATGTTTGACTCTATACGATTATGAATTGTAAGACCTGAAACTTCCTGGTTTGCTATGTTTGTATTTCATGTTACTACGACAACTTCAAGCGACACTTGTCGCCTTTCCGCCATTCAGAATCCTCAAATCACATCAATTATTCATAGTTGGCCAATTAATCAATCATGTTAGGCCAGCTGATTGTTTTACTGTATGTGGTAACTTGTAAATTATCGCACGTGAATTCCGTGCTTAGATCCTCGTGTTACCCGACTTCCTTCCGGAATTGTATCATGTGTTATACATGTATCGTGGGAATAAGGCATTGATAAAGTTATTATTGGTCCAAGGTAATCGTTAGATACTAGCATATTTGATGATAAGCTGTTGTATAGCTAGCATGACATATGAGAGAAGTACAAAGTATAGTTGAAAAATGAGAAGCGTTATTTAAATATAGTTTTAAGACTCCCAACCGCACAGGTCATCAATATTTTAGTCCTTCGGATACTACCTTGTCCCATTATCTTTGTACATATTCCAGCATATTTAATAAGCAAACATCCAAAATAACACTCAGTATAAGTACAAAGTTATACATGTATTTCTAATTTTCTTTATGCTGGTTATTTTTTCTGTAGACTTAACCAAAAGTAGAATCCATGAAATGTCATGAAATAAATTCGTTTACATGTAATGTAATTGCAACGATTCACCGAATCCCATAATTAAATTTGTGAAACAAATTATCCGTTTCGAGAAAAATCGAATTTACGTGTAAAAATGGCATTAAGATGACACTGGGAAACTATCACACGTTCTTTGAACTACATGGCGCAACCAACTGCTAAGTATGTCGTCACCCAGCAGACAATAATAAAAGAAATCCTTGAAGTGACATTTCAACTCTGTGAAATTTAATTTTTTAATTCTTCGAGTTTAAATCATGCACTGATTAATTAATGTCTTTATTTGATAGAAGAACATATGGTCGAGTAAATGTTGAGGACGTTCGTAGAAGTTTCTTGTGAGATATTCGAATCGTTTGTTCAAACAAATATAATACTAAGTACAGTTTGTATTTTGATACTATACACTGTTTCGATGGCTGAGAACCAGAAGGTCGTAATTACCAAATTGATATATTGAGATCACAAAAGAAAACTGTCTGTAATTTACTCTTTACCTATGGGAAAACACGTTTTTTAAAACTTCATTTTGGTCATCATGACAATTTCAGATTTTCATGAAAATAGGCTCATAAGAAGTGCCTTGTGAAGCAGATTTTAAATATGTATGCGTCTTATAAGGTCGTAAGTAGGACGTTCTGGTTCTAAGCCATCAATATGTTCAACGTAGCAGAATAGCACACGTTTTCTTTGAGTTATCTGCCCTAAAGTATGCAAATTTGGAGTAAAACTACCACAGTCCAGGCCCGTGGACTCATAAACAAGTTTGGTGGTTGTAATCTTCATCCGTCTAACATGCATGTCGCTGGCTTAGATTAGAAGGTCGTAAGTGCCACTTACGACCTTTTAAGATTCATACATATTTAGAATAAGCATCACAAGCCTCTTCTTATGAGCCAATTTTCATAAAAATCTGAACTTGTCATGTTGACCTAATTAAAGGTTTGTTTTACCATAAGTCAAGAGTAAATGTCAGACAGTTTTTACGGGTTTTCTCAAAATATCGATTTGGTAGTTACGACCTTCTTCTTCTGAGCCATCAATGTGTTGATGGCAATGATAAGCAATCTATATAACACTTATTGTATTAACTACAAACGTACTCAAATATTCATGACTATAACAAGTTTGTTACGTCCAATAGTTTGTAATTTCTAAGTCCGATGATAGAAACATAATTACTATAAAGTCATATCTAATCTAAAGGATATATTTAAAAATAGTTTGTAAAAAACAAATGTTTTTATTGTTCGTTATTTTTATCCACAAATTTCCAATAATCCCACGAAATCACCTTGGTACAAAATTCCACGAAAGTTAATGCCTTCAACAATAAACATATTGTCAGTTTCTAATTGCAATTATAATACCTTAAAGCTAATTATTTCGGAAAAGTATCTTTCTAACGTCGACCTTATTTAGACTTTGCCATGTTACTAATTAACAAGAGATATGCGATAGTCAACCGTGAGATGCCTGATTCTTTCGTGGAATTAGATTTCAAGTGAACAATATGTTCGGGTGTTTCCGGATATTCCGTCAGTTTATGTCAGTTAAATTATAATTTGATTAAAATGTCAACAGCTTGAAGGGTTGACAATATCTTACTCTAGGTCTTGATGAAGGTGTTAATTTAATTGAGTCAGTTATTTTGACGTACACATGCTACTGTTTCTAAACAATAATATGACTAAGATGGGAATATAATTATCCTTAGGTATAGATATGCAGCAAACGTTGAGGCGTGACCCATATAGAGCTAACATACAATGTATTTACTAGTCACGCCTCGACGCCTGTTGTAGATCTATATATGTTTGTTAGAAAACATAACCGACCATATAATTTAGTGTTTATACTCTTTGTGTTTCGCTTAACTATAAGAAGGGGGCCAGGAACCAATGTGTATCTATTTCTGTAACTAAGTGTTAAGCGAGGCTGTCGTCTAATCTGGTGATCGGGGTTCAAATATGGGTCGAGACACTCAAATACGTAAATATAATATTTTGGCAGTCAGTATTATTAAATTATTATGAGATAAATAAGTTAAATTTACTCTTAGCACTTATTATTTATCTCGATGCTCAATATGAGACAGGGAAGCAATATACCCGCGCGAGGTCAAGGCAAATGGTTAAATTAATACATCTACTATTTAGTTACCTACGTTAATTGTCGAGTTTACTACATTACAGTAATTGGCTGGGCACGTGTATTAGTGTCGATGACGATGTGAATACTTATTCAGTGTATAGAATCACGGGATCAAATTATTTGAAATGAATACCGTTTTACACTCAAAGCATTTGCGATTTCGTCCGCTATTGGTGAGTTTTTCTTGATTATAGCGATCGTGCACTTTATATGGATATATTATACAGCCTAAAGATCATCTCATTTATGTAGAAACATTGGACAATTACCAATTTTGCTCTATCTTTGACTGTTGTTAACTGATGCTCGACCAAATTATTACACTTGGTTGGAAACTGCATTTGGTGGAGCATCAATTAAAACAGCTTAAGATAGAGCAAATTCGGTACTTGCCGGGTATTCTTACATATTAACCATTTTAAATGCAGGATCATTATAAACAAGAAAAAACTCACCGTTAGCTGACGAAATCGCAATAGTTTTGAGTGTAAAACTGTAATCATTTGATCACGTGATTCTACACACAATTATTGACGATTTCCATTAATTAATTTTCATTAAAGTTTAATAAGTTTAATAACGAGTGGCTCACTAAAGACTTTCACCATAAAACGATCATGACTTTATTTAATATTAATTTATTGGACGACTTAAAACAATCTCAAAGTAATGCAGAGGTTTTCCGATAATTTCAAAAGAGTGTTTAATTTAAATGAGTTTACGTGTTCACCGGAAGCAGAATGCTGCGACTTTGTATCGACTGCCTTGTAAGTCGATCAGGCCACTTCCGGTTAAGACAAATTAACATTTGATTTTATGGAGTTATGAAGATGAAAATAGCGTTTGAGTATTTCAATATGCATTGCGGGAGAGTTAGTCAATCAACAAACTCAATATGTCTGAATAAAACATTTTGTCTTTAAGTGTTTTAATATGTTTTAATGAATTTTAATTGAAAATTAATGTTGTGCCACTTATAACTATTTTCTTTTTGATGACATTATTAAAAACGCATGTCAAGGAATAATATTGACATGAGTTAATCGGTAAATTGTTTAGTTAAACGCATATTTGGTTTTATTTTTGAAATTTTAGATAAAAGTTTGAATTTCAGCATGAGGCTGCTTTGTAAGTTTCAAAATTGCACTTACACTATTTCTGTGAGGTGCTTTGAGTGAAATCTCAATCGTACAATCCAATTTAGTGTATTTAGGAATTTATGAATACATGTATATAACCTTGCGTTTATTTTTGTGTTTTGTCCAGTGTCCAAAAGCATTCACATGCTTCAAAAAAAAGTATATGACCTTTTGAAGTTACATATCGCACTCGCGTGGAGAATTGAATTACATCTGTGTACCTAAATGGAAAGAAACAAGCATGTATTTTATAAGCGACTAATAAATTACACTCGTCTGAAATGGATTACAGGCAGAGTCGACTAGCACAATTCGAAGAGACAACAACTAGCATGCTGACCTAAATTGTGCAAGATAAGGTGGCTGGTTATTTGTTTGAACAAATATTGTCAGAGCTATAGAACTTGTTACACTCATTTCATAAACATGTGCGTAGGCAATAATCAACCTCTAACAGTCATAGGTTACAAACGCCTGCACTAATAAAACTATCGCCTTGTAGTTGACGGATTGTCGTATTCAATTTCAGTCATGAAATGTTGCAATGACGTCACTAGCACAATCTGCTAAAGAAAAACAACCTGACCTAAAGTACGCGAGATAAGGTTGCTGGTTATTTGTTTGAACCAATATTGTCAGAGTTTTAAAAGTGATTACACTCATTCCATAAACATGAGCGTCAAACATTCATAACAAACGTAGGTTACAAACGCCTGCACTTATATAAAATATCGTCTTGTAGCTGACAGATTTTTGGAGTCAATTTCGGACATGAATTGTGGAATGACGTCCCGGCACGCGACGTGTATTTTCCCGCGTAGTTCTGTTTCTGCAACATAATAATGGAAGTATCGCGTGCAAATGTCTTAAACACCGGATGTTGACACGTGACCCGATCTTAAAGACGCTTAAAAGATTCATATCAAGCGTTTGACAAAGACTGATCAATAAAATAATACTTGTTGAGTTTCCTAGTTCAAAACTTGTGAAATTATCGATCATTCATAATCCATGTACAAATGTAGTAGAAGAACTAACGACTGTCATGTTTGACGAATTCTTAATCTTATTTGCAAACATGGTTTTTAAGACATTAAAACAAATAAAATGTCTGGTACACATCGGAACTATTCTTCAGGACCGCGAAATGAGATGTCGTGGGGGAAACAATATATCGCAGAAGTTTTAATTAAATCGATTTCAATTTTTTACTGCGATAAACGTTGTTCTTTGTAGTTTTTCGAATCGACGAACCCGGGTTTGGTAGAAAATGTTGGGTGGGCTCGGAGTCAAAGACCGTGTTGTACATATGGTATGTGTATGAAAACTGTGATATAATCTCCGGAAATGGCTGAATACGTTAATCGTAAGATGAAATGAGTATCGTAATGTTAGTTATACAGCCTTCATTCAAATAATCAGTTTCAATGTTTTGTACATGCTTTAAGTAAAATATTTCGACAATAACAATATGTTACAAATTATATTAAATCCTCGTGGGTGATGTTTGATGCCTGTATTTTTTTATAGTGAACATGGTGTAAATAACTACATTGTGAATCCGACTCGCAATACCCTATGTCACTCATATCGAAAACACCAATAAAGTTCACTCATTGGTAGCAGTGTTGGATCCTCTGAATAGAACTTGACTATCATTTTTATTTTATTCGCATGTCAAAATCAATGAATATATTTTGAAAACAAAATTACGGATAGAAACGACTTGAATATACTACATTCATGACTAATATTTTATTGACATTTAAAAGGCGCGTAACAGAGTCAAATACTTTATTTAATGACAACTGCATGTCAAAATGCGTTTGTTAGGTGTAAATTTATCTGACAGAAATATCACAGTAAGGCCACACCAAATTAATTTTTGGTTCTACGGATTTTTTTGGGAAAAATTTGTGGCGAGCGAGCGAAATATAAATTTAAATATTTATTTTTGAAAAACCTGTAATTGAGAGCGAGCGAAGGAGCGAAATAAAATTTTATAAATTTATTTTTGAAAATGTCATTTTTGAAAGCGCGTGAAGTAGCAAAAGTGCCCTATTCATTTCTGATGCACCCATTTTGAGGAAAAAGTGTCTATTACAATAGCTTTAAAAAGAAATTAGGCCAAATAAATGATTGTTATACATTTCTTGTTATGTTGTTTGGATTTTTCAAATTATTTTACCAGAATACATGTATTCAATGTAAATGTGAGCAGACATTGTCACATACATATAAATTATAATGAACACAAATGCACTGAGTGACTAGTGGTTAAAGATTCAAATCAACTAAGCACCAAGCTAGTCAATGATCACCATGTACAGTTTTGTTCTTGTAGTGATACATCATGCTCAGACGGCTGTTTATTTAGCACTGTTAGTAGCGCACTGATGCATAATGCTATGCAAGGTTACCGTCATAGGTTCTAGACCCACATTAAGGACACTTCCCTTAGGGATATACAAGGTCCTTTCTTTGCAGGGCCCACTCTGGGGCATTATTGCAAATTATAGTAGCTCGTTTCGAATAATTCCCTTGGTTCTTTAACGTGTCCGGTGTAAAGCACCGATACAGACAAGACTACCTCTGGGTTTCCAACCAGAATCATCTCTAGCTGGTTGGGAAACACTAAAAAGCGTTTCTAAAAATGACCAAGTGTCACGGCCGAGAATCAAACCCGCGACCTCTCGATCACTCGACCACCCTGGTAAAATGCTATGACGGTTGTTGAGAACTGCAGCATGTAATCTTACATAAGCTGTGATTTATCCAGTTGTAATAGATCTAGCTGGAGTTTTAGCAAATGACTGAAAAGTACAGCATTTGGTGCAATAATTAGAGCAAACTATGTTTTATCAAATATTTTGAACTCTTTGATGAAAGTAGGACCTTCTGAAGGTTTCTCTATGTCCAGTATTTAAAATCCCTGATGAAATTATGTAGGATACAGTATAGAAACTTATTAACAGGTGCGTCGCGTGTCCGGGACGCATAAAACTGTTAATATCACATACCACGGACCATGTACGAACGAGACGTCATTGTCGCGAAAATGGGTGACAATTCATGATTTCGTCGGTAGTACGGAATACTAGTAATAATAATGAATACAAACATATCTAGATACGCTCGTTGGTTCATTCCGCAATCGCAATTCTTCCCATTTTACTACGTGTATACACTTATGCGTGTTTTTTGTAAAGGACAGAATCAGGAATCATTTCACCAGACGCTCGCATCGTAAAACGTTACACGATTTTTGTGTGCAACAATTTACTGCTAAAATTAATCGAGTATCTAACATCCTCAGCAGAGCGCGCTTTCCCAGAACATATTCTGTAGTAACAGTGAAAAATTATAAACAAGTTGGCTTTATTTTTCGTAATTTGTAAATATTGATGCTAGCGGCAAAATAATAAAAAAAAATGTAGGAAAAAAATCACATGCGCGTGGTTTTCTCAGGTGCGGGCGCAATAATTTAAATTTAAATATTTATTTTTCATTTTGGAAAAATCAGGAGCGGGCGCTCCCGACGAACGCATGATCAATTTGTTGTGGCCTTATGTCGACACTTTTTCGTTGATTCTCTAGATCTGCCTCCAAATATATTTCATTAATTTTTTGTCTACGCAGTACTGGCTGTACTGTAAATGTAACACGAAACAGTTGCAACAATTAATAATGAAAAACAGTTTAATCAACATCTGAATTCTGAACATTCAAACGTATTGTTCAATGACTAGGAATTAGTTCTTTATTTGATTCTCTGGTTAGTGTTTTTTACCACATGTTAGCTAAATGAAACCATGTGATATATGCACAAATTAGCAAACAGAAAACATCGAGATGTAAGACGTTTGAACTGCAGCCATCTGAACTAGACGTGAAGCGTCTAATACGAAAAATTAATACCAAGTCCTTCCCATTTTAAATACATGAATATAAATTGTTTATATCACAGATGTTATGTCTTTATAATGCGAATTCCGTTGAAACCCGAAGCAAAAATATCAATATTTAAGCATGATTCTAGCACCGTCGAAACAATTGCGATGTAGTTAATTCTTGCGCTGTTATCAAATTTAGATAAATCGTTGCTTCGATATCACAGAAAGAAAGAAAACAAATTAACTGAGATGTGTCGCAATGCATGTTTGGTGAAGAAAATGATTAATGACGTTAACATTTGTATTCACCAAAACACACACAGCTTGTCTATTTAAGCATGGAGCATTTTCGTAATAAAACTATGCTTGAATGTCCTTTGTCAACCTTAGACAGTGCTCCATAATCATCAATTGTTTCAAAATGTTTAATTTAGATTGATAATCTAAAAAAAGCGAGAAATATGTCGAATTTAAAGTTTACTCACGTCGCATCTGGAATAAATAAAATTTTAAGCTCTGATGTATTTTTTACAGTTTCAGGTAATGCTTAAGTAAAGTTTCAAGTAGCTATTGTTAGAGTGACTAGTGTCATGTTAAACGAACGAGCATTTCTAAATTTTGAGTAACGAGTCAAGATTGTCAAATTGGAAAGAATGTTTCGAGGCAAAATGTTTGTGTTAGAGGATTTTCGAGTTTTAATTCAAGATTTTGAGTTTCGAAGGAAGGTTTTCGTGTTTTGAGTAAATAATGTCGACTCGGATATCGAAAATCCTCATTCGAAACTTTTGATTCTTCATATCACTTTGACTCATGGTTGCTAATTATAACAAAGGAAAATATATCATTTCACTTGTGGATTAATCCACTCTCAAATGTTTGACTCTAAACGGTTATAGATTCTATGACATGAAACTTCCTGGATTGCTATGTTTGTATTTCATGTTACTACGACAACTTCAATCGTGACCTGTCGCCTTTCCGCCATTTAGAATCCTCAAATTGCATCAATTATTCATAGTTGGCTTATTAATCAATCATGTTAGGCCAGCTGATTGTTTTACTGTATGTGGTAACTTGTAAATTATTGCACGTGAATTCCGTGCTGAGATCCTCGTGTTACACGACTTCCTTCCGGAATTGTATCATGTGTTATACATGTATCGTGGGAACAAAGTCATTGGTAAAGTTATTATCGGTCAAAGGTAATCGTAAGATACTTGCATATTTGATGATAAGCTGTTGTATTGCTAGCATGACATATGAGAGAAGTACAAAGTATAGTTGAAAAATAAGAAGTGTTATTTAAATATAGTTTTAAGCCTCTCAACCGCACAGGTCATCAGTATTTCAGTCCTTCGGATATTACCTTGTCCCATTATCTTTGTACATATTCCGGTATATTTAATAAAGGTAACATGATTATGCTTGTGCAATTTCCAACGTTGGTATGCCGCGGCCTGGGGTCGAACGCGCAGTTTTTTTAGATGAATGCCCTAACTCGCATAATGAAAATATGATTATAAAACAAAGACGTCAATGTACTTAACATTGATGACATATAAACGTTCACAAACTTCGCGATAAATTGTAACAGTATTATAACCTAAGTATGTCAAAATGAATTTTATTGGATATAGTTTCTTCCGATCTTGATATTTGCTTCCTTAAAATCAAATCATGGTGTCATGAAAAAGTACTCAATTTTACAAAAGGAAACATTTAAGAATAGTGATAACGAGCGTATGTACTCTTGCTTACACCGCTTGCAAATATAAATATCCGTTTCGAGAAAAATCGAATTTTCATGTAAAAATGGCATTTAGATGACAATGGGAAACTATCACACGTTCTTTGAACTACATGGCACAACCAACTGGTGAGTCTGAGTATGTCGTCATCCAGCAGACAGTAAATATACGAAATCCTTGAAGTGACATTTCAACTTTGTGAAATTGAAATTGTTAACTTGAGATTATTTATTCATTGAGTTGAAATCATGCATTCGTTAATTCAGGTCGTTATTTTAAAGAAGAACATATGGTCGACGATATGCTGAGGACGTTCGTAGAAGTTTCATGTGAGATGTTTGAATCGTTTGTTCAAACAAATATAATACTAAATACAGTTTGTATTTTGATACTACACAATATTTCGATGGCTGAGAACCAGAAGGTCGTAACTGCTAAATTGATATATTGGGTTCACAAAAGAAAACTGTATGTAATTTACTCTTTACCTATGGGAAAACACGTTTTTAAAACTTCATTTAGGTCAACATGACAATTTCAGATTTTCATGAAAATAGGCTCATAAGAAGCGCATTGTGAAGCAGATTTCAAATTTGTATGAGTCTTTAAAGGTCGTAAGTAGGAGTTACGACGTTCTGGTTCTAAGCCATCGATATGTTCACCGTTGCAGAAAGCACACGTTACCTATGGGTTTCTGCCCTAAAGTATGCAAATTTGGAGTAATAATACTACAGTCTAGGTCAGTGGACTCATAAACAAGTTTGGTGGTTGTTATCTTCATCCGTCTAACCTGCATATGTTGGTGGCAATGATAAGCAATCTATATAACACTTATTGTATCAACTATAAACGTACTCAAATACTCACGACTATAACACGTTTATTACGTCCAATTGTTTGTATTTTCTAATTCCGATGATAGAAACATAATTACTATAAAGTCATTTATTAAATGACTAACAATTTTTAGCCCTATAACACAGCATTGACCTAGTCTAATAATACGCATGCTTCCACTATATCAGGGCCAAAATATCTATATCAGTTATCGGCCCCGGGCCAAAAAAGTGTTATAAAATCTGATTGGCTAATATACAGGGCCGAAAAATGATATTAATATTGGCCCTCATTTTAAGCAATCTGATTGGCTAAAAGACAGGGCCAAAAAGTGATATAGATTTTCAGCTGAAATTATGGAGAATCGATTTTTACTCACTAAAATGTATATAACTTTTTTGTTAATGAACGGAAACATGTCATATGGGTATTCATTTTCTTAGTTAGATCATTTGCTACAAGTTGGACTATATTTGGATGCAAAAATCTGAAAAAAATGTTTTTCCCATTTTTTCGCAGTCTTTATGTCGGTCTAGTTTGATGTGCTAACGTTACATGTAAAGACAAATTTTAAAATAATTGATACTTATTTAATAAAATTACGGCCTCGGGCCAATACGACTGCCCTCGAACAAATAACAGGGCTAATATCAAATCACCCATTTATTAACACATAATCTAATCTAAAGGATATATTTTCGATAGTTTGTAAAATACTGGCTCGCGAATAAGTTTATTCGAATCCTTACTGATTAATCGAACTCAAATGAAAAACAAATGTTTTTATTGTTTATTTTTTCCATCCACAAATTTCCAATAATCCCACGAAATCACCTTGGTACAAAATTCCACGAAAGTTAATGCCCACAACAATAAACACATTGTCAGTTGGTAATTGCAATTATACTTTAAAGCTAATTATTTCAGAAAAGTATCCTTCTAACGTCGACCTTAATTAGACTTTACCATGTTACTTATTTACAAGAGATATGCAATAGTCAGCCGTGAGATGCCTGATTCGTTCGTGGAATTAGATTTCAAGTGAACAATATGTTCGGGCGCTTCCGGATTTGAACGTCATTTTCCGTCATTTAATTCAAATTTGATTAGAATGTCAACGTTGAAATGTTGACAGTATTTAACTTCTTGATGAAGGTGTTAATTTGATTGAGTCAGTTATTTTCACGTACACATGCTTCTGTTTCTAAGCAATAATGTGAATTAGATGGGAATATATGGTTACGTGTTAATTGTTTATTAAAACGTTACCGTCCCTATAATTCTTTTTTTTGGAACCGAAAAATGTCAGCCCGTTAATTTTGTAATTACGACAATAACAACATATACATATATCACAGTAATGAGAGGAAAAGTAAGCATGCATATTTCGACGGTGCCGCACCAAAACCTCGTAACTCAATTTTGGCGCGAAAACTTTTTTTACAGCATCCGCATCTAGTCGCCATTTAAATTGACAATCGCGTTACTTAGATGGCGACAGGACAGAAATGCGCGGGATGTCTAGCAGATGCGGATGCTGCAAAAAAGTTTTCGCGCCAAAATTGACTTACGGGGTTTTAATTGGTTCGGCACCGTCGATTTGGTACACACTTTCTACATCATACTTATGTGTTGGTGTCTGTGTGCATAATATTGGTAAGATAGGTTTATGAATTTAGTGTTTATATTCTTTGTGTTTCGCTTTACTAAATGAAGGGGATCAGGAACTAATGTTTGTCTATTTCTGTACCTAAGTGTTAATCGAGACTGTCGTTTAATCTGGTGACCGTGTTAAAATACGGGTCGAGGCACCAAATATGCATGCCATATTTACAGCAATCAATATAATTAAATTATTATGAGATAAATAAGGTAAATTTATCTCGATAATCATTATGTAGACAAGAGACAGTGGGAGCAATAAACCCGTGCGAATACAAGGCAAATTGTTAAATACATACATCTACTAGTGTTATTTGGCTACCTACATTCATTGACGATTTTACTAAATTAAATAGCTGGGTACGTGTATTAATGTCGATGATGATGTGAATACTTAATAATTATTTCCATGAAATAATTTTCATAAAAGTTAAATTTGTCAAGATGTATGTCAGTAAACTAAAATCAGTGCAGTGAAACTTGTTTTATATAATTAAAATGGTTAAATGTGGATACCATTAGTGTACTTTTGTAAACAGGCTTTGTGTTAGTCGGCTATGAAGTAATCTTGTTGGTAGAAAAGAATGCTTACCTTTTCCCATTTTCTTTATATCACGTGACTCTTTCTTATACCCACTTGACTACGTTTATTATTTCCGGTTGTGTAGGAGACTTTTAACGAGTGGCGCACTTAAGATTTTCACCATAAAACGATCACGACTTTATTTAATATAAAGCCATCGTACGACTTAAAACAATCTTAATGCTATAGAGAGGTTAAAACAATATAAATGCAATGCGGAAGTTTGCCAATAATTTCAAAAGAGTGTTTAATTTAAATGAGTTTATGTGTTCACCGGAAGTAGAACGCTGCGACATTGTATTGACTGTCTTGTAAGTCGATCAGGCCACTTCCGGTTAGGACAAATTAACATTTGATTTTATGGAGTTACGAAGATGAAAAAAGCGTTGAGTATTTCAATATGCATTGCGGGAGAGTTAGCCAATCAACAAACTCTATATATCTGAATAAAACATTTTGAATTGAAGTGTTTTAATCTGTTTTAATGAATTTTAATTGGCAATTAATGTTTTGCTACTTTCTATGTATTTTCTTTTTGATGACATTATTAAAAACGCATGTCAAGGAATAATATTGACAGGAGTTAATCGGTAAATTGTTTAGGTATTTTTGAAATTTTAGATACAAGTTTGAATTTCAGCATAAGGCTGCTTTGTTAGTTTCAAATTGAACTTACACTATTTCTGTGAGGTGCTTTGTGTGAAATCTCAATCGTACAATCCAATTTAGTGTATTTAGGAATTTATGAATACACGTATATAACCTTGCGTTTTTTTCGTGTTTTGTCCAGTGTCCAAAAGCATTCATCTGCTTCAAAAAAAAGTATATAACCTTTTGAAGTTACATATCGAACTCGCATGGAGAATTGAACTACATCTCTGTACCTAAATGGAAAGAAACATGCATGTCTTTTATAAGTGACTAATAAATTACACTCGTCTGAAATGGATTACAGGTAGAGTCGACTAGCACAATTCGAAAAGGAAACAACTAGCATGCTGACCTAAATTGCGCAAGATAAGGTGGCTGGTTATTTGTTTGAACAAATATTGTCAGAGCTATAGAACTTATTACACTCATTTCATAAACATGTGCGTAGGCAATAATCAATCTCTAACAGTCATAGATTACAAACGCCTTCACTAATAAAACATCGCCTTGTAGTTGACGGATTGTCGTATTCAATTTCAGTCATGAAATTTTGCAATGACGTCACTAGCACAATCTGCTAAAGAAAAACAACCTGACCTAAAGTGCGCAAGATAAGGTTGCTGGTTATTTGTTTGAACCAATATTTTCAGAGTTTTAAAAGTGATTACACTCCATAAACATGAGCGTCAAACATTTATAACAAACGTAGGTTACAAACGCCTGCACTTATAAAACATCGTCTTGTAGCTGACAGATTTTTTTATTCAATTTCGGACATGAATTGTTGAAAGACGTCACGGCATGCGACGTGTATTTTCCGCGCGTAGTTCTGTTTCTGCAACATAATAATGGAAGTATCGCATGCAAATGTCTTCAACACCGGATGTTGGCACGTGACCCGATCTTAAAGACGCTTAAAAGATTCCTATCAAGCGTTTGACAAAGACTGATCAATAAAATAATACTTGTTGAGTTTCCTAGTTAAAAACTTGTGAAATTATCGATCATTCATAATCCATGTACAAATGTAGTAGAAGAACTAAAGACTGTCATTTTTGACGAATTCTTAATCTTATTTGCAAACATGGTTTTTAAGGCATTAAAACAAATAAAATGTCTGGAACACATCACAGGTAACAGTATCGTTGAAAAAAAATATTTTTCTATAAAGGTTTATTTGTTCTAGATGAACCAGAATTTCAATCAATCAAAAACAAAATTTGACTATCAATATCTTCATAAAATGATCATATTCATATACTGCAATGTTTAAAGTAGTTATATGCCAGATCTTATCAGAATTGATCAAATAGTTAAAAAGTTATACTATAAAATGTAGATACTGTTTCACAGCCGATTCATATGGTGCAGGCAACACAAATCCATATGGCCGTCCCTCACAATGTGTTACACCAGCGACAGTTAAAGTATACCTTTAAGTAATGGATTTTATGATATGAAGTTAATTTTTAGCTTACATTCATCCCATAACATTGTTTGTGTAAACACACATCCTTTTATAGATAATTGGTATGCATAAAGCAGTTTTTTATTTAGAAAAACTGCACCTCTCGAACCGGCTCGTGGATTTCTGTACAAATTGACCTTGATAGAAAAATATAAATTTTCAAAAAAAAATATTTTCGTTTTTGTTTTCTTTTTCAACGATACAGTTACCTGTGGAACACATCGGAAATATTCTTAAGGACCGCGGAATGAGATGTCGTGTGGGAAACAATATATCGTAGAAGTTTTAATTAAATCGATTTCAATTTTTTACTGCGATAAACGTTGTGCTTTGTAGTTTTTCGAATAAACGAACCCGGGTTTGGTAGAAAAAGTTGGGTGGGCTCGGAGTCAAAGACCATGTTGTACATATAGTATGTGTATGAATACTATGATATAGTCTCCGGAAATGGCTGAATACTTTAATCGTAAGCTGAAATGAGTATCGTAATGTTAGTTATACAGCCTTCATTAAAATATTCAGTTTCAATGTTCTGTACATGCTTTAAGTAAAATATTTCGACAATTATATTCAATCCTAGTGGGTGATGTTTGATGCCTGTAATTTTTTATAGTGAACATGGTGTAAATAACTACATTCTGAATCTCACTCGAATTGTTCTGTAACATTTTTACATTCGCATGCTCAGCACAAAACACGCAATACCCTATGCACTCATATCGAAAACACCAATATAGTTCACACATTGGTAGCAGTGTCGGATCCTCTGCATAGAACTTGACTATCATTTTTATTTTATTCGCATGTCAAAATCAATGAATATATTTTGAAAACAAAATTACGGATAGAAACGACTTGAATATACTACATGCATGACTGATATTTTATCGACATTTAAAAGGCGCGTAACTGAGTCAAATACTTTATTTAATGACAACTGCATGTCAAAATGTGTTTGTTAGGTGTTAATTTATCTGACAGAAATACCACAGTAATGTCGACACTTTTTCATCGATTCTCTAGATCTACCTCCAAATATATTTTATTAATTTTTGTCTACGCAGTACTGGCTGTACTGTAAATGTAACACGAAACAGTTGCAACAATTAATAAAGAAAAACAGTTTAATCAACATCTGAATTCTGCACATTCAAACGTGTTGTTCAATGACTAGGAATAAGTTCTCTGGTTAGTGTTTTTACCACATGCTAGCTAAATGAAACCATGTGATATATGGACACATTAGCAAACATTACAGAAAACATCGAGAGGTAAGACGTTTGAACTGCAGCCATCTGAACTACATGTATACGTGAAACGTCTAATACGAAAAATTAATACCAAGTTCTTTCCATTTTAAATGCATGAATATAAATTGTTTATATCGCAGATATTATGTCTTTATAATGCGAATTCCGTTGAAACCCTTAGCAAAAATATGAAAATTTAAGCATTATTCTAGCACCGTTGAAACAATTGCGATGTCGTTAATTCTTGAGCTGTTATCAAATTTAGATAAATCGTTGCTTCGATATAACAGAAAGAAAGAAAACAAATAAACTGAAATTTGTCGCAATGCATGTTTGATGAAGAAAATGATTAATGACGTAAGCATTTGTATTCATCAAAACACACACAGCTTCTCTATTAAAGCATGGAACATGTCAGTAATGAAACTTTGCTTGAATGTCCTTTGTCAACCTTAGACATCGCTCCATAATCATCAATTGTTTCAAAATGTTAAATTTAGATTGATAATCTATGAAAGGCGAGAAATATGTCGAATTTAAAGTTTACTCACGTCGCATCTGGAATAAATAGAATTTTAAGCTCTGATGTATTTTTGATAGTTTCAGATGCTGCTTAAGGAGCCTCCCCACCTTTTCGGAAAAAGAGAAATATACGTCAGATTGTAATGATATTTGGTGTGGTTGTAGTATAAGATGTCATCTCTACAAATTGGGCATTTTAGTGCGAAAAAAATATTTAAATGACGTCAAAAGCGCCACCTGGTGGGACGTCGTTTTTCGCATCAGTTTTGACGCGTTTGCTCTATCTACTTTTTTTATTATAGCAATTCTGATTAAATAAAATGTCTCTGTGTGTATGGTTTTTAATACGGCATATTTTGGTGTATTTCATTTTATGCTACATTAAGTATTATTCGAGTTACATCATAAAAACCACGCCATTTTCGACATATTGACGTCCTAAAAAACGCCGTAATTTTTGCGTTCAAGTGCAAATATTTATAAAATGTGCCGACATTTTTTTATCAAAATTTCACTATGATATTGAATAGAGTATTTGCTAAATATATGTCACAGAAAGAGATGGGGTCTACTACTCCGATATTTTGCTAGAATTAAATGAAGCTTCCTTGTAAGAGTGAAAAAATGCGCGACGTTACACAGTTTTTGTTCTACGTCATAAGTAATATTCTAATTTCATTTAGTGATAACTCCGTAATTTTTGCGATCAAAAACAAATATTTAAAAAATGGGACCATCAAAGTTTTTTTTTAATTTCGCTATGGTATTTAATATGTAAATGATAAGATAGGGTCTACAACTAAGTTTTTTTGCTAAAATTAAATCTAACTGTCTTGGTAGGGTAAAAACTGCTTGATGTTATGCACTTTTTGTTGGACGTTAAATGCGACTGCCTAATTTCCTTCATCCGTACAAATTGATAAACCACAGCAAGATTAGGAGTAAGTTACATGGATATAGTTTTATATCAAAACATATCATATTGTTGCAATGACAACCAAAACTCGCCCATCAATATTTAAAACATTGGGTCTGGTAATACACTCAAGAATTATTGAATTCATGTAACGAGGAGAGTATCATGTCTTCATATAGGTTTATTTAATGCATATGTTTGCGGTTAAATCATGCGTTAGGCCCCTACGGTCTCCCGTTAGAGCCATAGCGACATAGCTATACAAAGTCGAAAGTAGGATGGTGAAAAGTCGATAGTATGAAACAACGATAATACGATGAAAAGTCGATAGTACAATAGTGATAACACGATAAAACGATAATGAAAACATGAAACAATGAAAGTACAATGGTGAAAAGTCCCAGTAAATGTAATATGTTCACAATTTGAAATACCAATATTGCACAAATTGCTTGCGGAAATTGATATATTCAAAGCAAGAACCATGAAATATATTCATGCAAAAAGGTCAGGATCAGGGCAAACTCGCCAAGCTATACAGGAAGACATAATTTTATGCACATGAGAACATACACATATATTCATAAAAATAACAAGTGAAATGTTGATGCTGGGCATCAAAGATGCCGCTAGTTCTTTTTAAGTAAATCTTTTTATTTAGTAAAAGGTATTGGTAGAAACTTGTAAACAAACTAAAATTCCGGCGTGATGTGTGATGCACAAGGGAAGTTATTCTCATGTGTTGAGTGTACGCTGCAAAAACTTAAGATTGCTGAAAATGGGTATTTTTCACTAATTCAAGGGCAATAACTCTGGTTGTACTAAATTGAAAGGGAAGTGAAACCCCAGGTGCACTAGAGTACATGCTGTCAAACATTTCTATAAAGGTTTCATGATCCTAGGTCAAATACTTTTTGAGTAGCATGTGAAACAAGTTAAAAATGGCTATTTTACACCATTTCAATGGCTAATAACTCTGGATGTACTAAACTGAAAGGGGAGTGAAACCCCAGGTGTAGAGAAAACATCCTGACCATTTCTGTGAAGGTTTCATGACTCTATGTCGTGTACTTTGAGTACCGTGCGACATAAGGAAAGCGGCCAATTTTTTCTGTTTCAAGGGCCATAACTCCGTCAAAATTGGTTGAATCATAAACCCCTGATAATATGCACCAGGTCACATGATGACAATCATTCTCTGAAAGTTTGGTTGAAATCTATGAAGAAATGTAGGAGGAGTTGTGCACAGAAGAAATTGTTAAGGCCCGCCGACATTCAGCAATCTAATAACCAGAGTTTTCCTTTGGAAAACCTGGTTAAAAACTTGAAGGCAGTGAAACACCAGGAAAGAATAGAAAACATGAAAACATTCTATTTTCTATTGAAATATTTATTCAAATGAACATAACATGTTTTAGAAATATGAGCACCATTATAATATTGATTAATGCTTCACAGATGGCATTTAGCATGTTTCATAAAATAACAAAGTGTATTCCAATAACGTGGTATAGCCTGACAACGTGAAACTGACACTAAAGGACATTGTTATTTCGTGGTTTGTGAGCTTGATAAGTAAATTTATTGCGAATTAATACGTTCAACATAGTTTAAAATATGCATAGAACTAGTTCCATTTGGCAGGAGTATAGGAGCGCATATGAATATTTTGTAAATAAGAAGTGTCAGTTCAATGTTGGCAAGCTATATTTACCCGTTTAAATTTTGGCAAAACAAACTATTCTGACATACATAAATAAAGAAACATAGAGATTAAAAAAACACTTGCATTTATCAAATTTAGATTAAGACAAAACCTAAGAACTGGAAAAAATCGAAAATCATAACTAAAAAATATCTGACAGACATGAAAGTATTTAACATGTTCCATAAAAGTTCGAAAGGAAAATCGCCGCTCCGCGCAAATAGTTTTTTTTTACTTTTTAATAGCCCCTGCTAAGACCCGCAAATTGCAACATATGTAGCCGTTATATAAACACCCGTTCCGAACTGATTTGGACTTTAGTACCTACCGAACATTTATCATCCTATTTTACCCCTGACGGGCGAGTCCAACAGCGTTATAACCAATCAAATCTTGTATCCTCCTGGGACTTGGACTTTAGTACCTACCGAACATTTATCATCCTATTTTACCCCTGACGGGCGAGTCCAACAGCGTTATAACCAATCAAATCTTGTATCCTCCTGGGACATCTGCTTGCACCCTTTCATACTCGATGCCGCCTCCTGGCGGCATCGAATAATACCCCAATTTGAGAGAAACATGTCAGCTTTAACATTCATACATCCAATTATATAATAGTATGTCATATTAATGTAACATATCCCCGAAGTCTAGGATGAGTTACTGAAAATGATTTGCTGAGTTTCCTTATCATAACGTCAATATAAATGATTCAAACTTTTAATTCCATAACACAAAAATCTAAAGTTATGGAAGACGGCATGTTAAGACACTTTAACAAGTTTCAAATTCATGAATTCGCGATTTATACTTCATGATTTCAACTTCATAAGTTCAGATATCACCTTGGACATTCACGATTAAATATTATGATGATAAATCGTTTATTTGTGAAGCTGATGGATGTAATGTTTAACTATCTGAGACGCCCGTTCTGAAAACCATACCCTGCAATGTCTGTCACTGTTACTGTCAAGTTATTGCATTGTTTGTAGTGCATATTGACAGTATACATTAATTCAATATATTTTTTTATAATAAAGTAAATGCTCGATCATGTTGACAGAAGAACATAGAATTTGAAAGTCCATCTGCAATACAGTAAACAGAACTAAACATGCCAAAACTCTTGTCCAACTGTCAGAAATTTCTGAAATGCGTTTCATTGTTTCTCACATAATTAGAAATAATCTGTACATAATTTTAGCAAGAGGTAGTCTCACATGTATCGGAAACGTACAGTAACCAATTAATGCAGCATGCCCAAATTCCTTGTACACAAACTTTCTATCTCTTCCCTCGAAGTCGAAGGCGATCGATTACATGCCAACAAGGCAGGGATCGAACCAAATGTCCACCCATCACGGCCGTCTCATTAACACACAATTCAACGCTTTTCTGGAGTTTCGTGTATATAGTAATTTACTGTGTTTTCGGATGCACTGTGAACAAATACTAGTATTTCATCACCCTTTAACTCACTGAATATAAACATTTATACTCAATATAGATTCATGACGAACTTTAACTAATAATGCCATGTAGTTCTACATGCACACGTTGGTTTCGCAAGTGAATTTAAATTGAAACCTGCATGTTCGGTTATGCACAAGTCGATTGAAACTCTACCTCTAACCCTTGAGAAGAGCAGGGGTAGTTGGGAATAGTCCCGTGTTTTGCCTTTCCTATGACCCTGTACGTACGGCCGTGTCAGTGCGGAGCTATTGTTTTACATCAAAATAGCTGAGAAATAATCCGCAATATAGTCTTACATGAGGTTTGAGACGTACGTCAAAATACTGGCACTTCCTATGAATTGGGACGGATTTCTATTGACTAATGTATCAGCTACATATATAGCTTGACCAGATTAAACTGACACTTATCAAAGTCCGTAAAGCTTGTCGGGCTATGCTCGGTTGTATTTGATTTGTATCTTAATTTACTATATACCGTTATCTCCTGACTTTTACGAATTATACAAGGAGTCTCAGTTTAATCTGGTAAAGCTATACATGGTTCTCATACACGGTACACCACATGCATAATAATATCCATATATAGCCTACTGTATATAGCTTGGCTAATTTGACACGAGCCTGAACTTTTGATTAGTATAATTTAACTGTCGATATATTATCTACGATACAAAACCGATTGTATGTTTTCATAATTGGGGAGTATCACAAAGACGCTCGAGATGTAATACAAACACGATTTGCGTGCAGAAATTGATATATTCAAAGCAAGAACCTCTGGTTCAGGTCAAAATTGCTAACCTATACACCATAGTAAAATTGGTAAAGTATGTACTAAAATAACACTGAAAAATTGTGCACACTTGAGTAATCGACTTCCGTGGCTCATTCCACATTTTTTCCGATTTTCACAATATCCTGTGCGCACTATGCCTTGATGCACTTAAATGTGAACATATTGAAGATTCATAAAATTGGAAAGTTTTTGTCAACATTGTCAATGCAACAGACGCGCAGACAGACATGATACTACCTATAACCTCACATACCAATAGATGCCGGGGGAAATTACCACTTTCAAAGCCTCAGTTGTATTTGATAGATATATTGTATTCCTCCATTAAGGAAAACACTTCACCATTTTTTCGATACCAACCACAATTTCTGTCAAATCTGTGAAGACGTGCACATTTTCTAACTGTAACCTCCAATCGTTATATTCAAAATTTAATTACATCTACTTGATAAGCTGTTGTTAGCTGGTTGTATAGTCTAGATAAATAGTCTTTAGTTTTGTTACCATAATGACAATGACTTAAGTTTGACAGAAAAAGGTTAAAGCAAGTATACACAAGCGACATGCCGTCTTGAATGTTAAAGTGTCGAGTGTGTCGTTTTGTGTGCAAAATGGGATAATTATAATGTATTTAAATAATTACTTTCTTTAACCGACTTCTTAAATTCTGGTTGCCATGACAACAATGGAACACATTGGTTTCCTTTTTTTTCTTTTTTTAAGTCAAATACAATCAAACATATTACATGACTGCTGTCTAGAAGTTAAACTATTAATCATTTAGACCGGTTTACCAATGAATGAAATTAGAATATTGCATATGACGTGGACCAAAAAGTGTGTAACGTCGCGCCTTTTTTCACTCTTACAAGGAAGCTTCATTTAATTCTAGCAAAATATCGGAGTAGCGGACCCCATCACTTTCATTGACATATATTTAGCAAATACTCTATTTAATATCATAGTGAAATTTTTATAAAAAAATGTCGACGCGTTTTATAAATATTTGCACTTGAACGCAAAAATTACGGCGTTTTTTAGAACGTCAATATGTCGAAAATGGTGCGGTTTTTATGATGTAGCTCGAATAATTCTTAACGTAGCATAAAATGAAATACACCAAAATATGCCGCATACAAAACCCTACGCACAGAGACATTTTATTTAATCAGAATTGCTATATTAAAAAAGTAGATAGAGCAAACGCGTCAAAACTGATGCGAAAAACCACGTCCCGCCAGGTGGCGCTTTTGACGTCATTTAAATATTTTTTTTGCACTAAAAATGCCCAATTTGTAGAGATGACATCCTATACTACAACCACACCAAATATCATTACAATCTGACGTATATTTCTCTTTTTCCGAAAAGGTGGGGAGACTAGTGTCATGTTAAACGAACGAGCATTTCTAAATTTTGAGTAACGAGTCAAGATTGTCAAATTTGGAAAAAATGTTTTGAGTCAAAATGTTTGTGTTAGAAGATTTTCGAGTTTTAATTCAAGATTTTGAGTATCAAAGGAAAGTTTTCGTCCATCGAAAATCCTCATTCGAAACTCTTGATTTGAATATTGAATCTCGAAGAAAGGTTAATCAACTCACTCTTCATATCGCTTTGACTCAAGGTTGCTAATTATAAAAAAGGAAATTATATTATTTCACTTGTGGTCTACTCCACTCTCAAATGTTTGACTCTATACGATTATGAATTATAAGACCTGAAACTTCCTGGATTGCTATGTTTGTATTTCATGTTACTACGACAACTTCAAGCATCACCTGTCGCCTTTCCGCCATTCAGAATCCTCAAATCACATCAATTATTCATTGTTGGCCAATTAATCAACCATGTTAGGCCAGCTGATTGTTTTACTGTGTGTGGTAACTTGTAAATTTTTGTACGTGAATTCCGTGCTTAGATCCTCGTGTTACACGACTTCCTTCCGGAATTGTATCATGTGTTATACATGTATCGTGGGAACAAAGTCATTGGTAAAGGTATTATCGGTCCAAGGTAATCGTTAGATACTTGCATATTTGATGATAAGCTGTTGTATAGCTAGCATGACATATGAGAGAAGTACAAAGTATAGTTGAAAAATGAGAAGTGTTATTTAAATATAGTTTTATGCCTACCAACCGCACAGGTCATCAGTATTTCAGTCTTTCGGATACTACCTTGTCCCATTATCTTTGTATATATTCCGGCATATTTAATAAAGGTTACATGATTATTCTTGTGCAATTTCCAACGTTGGTATGCCGCGGCATGGGATCGAACGCGCAGTTTTTTAGATGAATGCCCTAACTCGCCAAATGAAAATATGATTATGAAACAAAGACGTCAATGTACTTAACATTGATGACATATAAACGTTCACAAACTTCGCGATCAATTGTAACAGTATTATAACCTAAGTATGTCAAAATGAATTTTATTGGACATAGTTTCTTCCGATCTTGATATTTGCTTCCTTAAAATCAAATCATGGTGTCAAGAAAAAGTATTCAATTTTACAAAAGTAAACGTTTTAGAATAGTGCTTACGTATGTACTCCGCTTACTAGTATAAATACGTTCTAATATCTAATGTTGTCATTGAACTTAATTTAGAAGCAAACGTCCAAAATAACACTTAGGATAAGTACAAAGTTATAACTGTATGTCTAATTTTCTTTATGCTGGTTATTTTTTCTGCCGACTTAACCAAAAGTAGAATCCATGAAATGTCATGAAATAAATTCGTTTACATGTAATGTAATTGTAACGATTCATCAAACCCCATAATTAAATTTGTCAAAGAAATTATTCGTTTCGAGAAAAATCGAATTTTCATGTAAAAATGGCATTTAGATGACGCTGGGAAACTATCACACGTTCTTTGAACTACATGGCACAACCAACTGCTGAGTATGTCGTCACCCAACAGACAGTAAATATACGAAATCCTTGAAGTGACATTTCAACTTTGTGAAATAGAAATTTTTAATTCTTCGAGTTTAAATCATGCACTGATAAATTAATGTCTTTATTTAATAGAAGAACATATGGTCGAGTAAATGTTGAGGACGTTCGTAGAAGTTTCTTGTGAGAGGTTTGCATCGTTTGTTCAAACAAATACAATACTAAGTACAGTTTGTATTTTGATACTACACAATATTTCGATGGCTGAGAACCAGAAGGTCGTAACTACCAAATTGATATATTGAGATCACAAAAGAAAACTGTCTGTAATTTACTCTTTACCTATGGGAAAACACGTTTTTAAAACTTCATTTTGGTCAACATGACAATTTCAGATTTTCATGAAAATAGGCTCATAAGAAGCGCATTGTGAAGCAGATTTCAAATATGTATGAGTCTTATAAGGTCGTATGTAGGTGTTACGACGTTCTGGTTCTAAGCCATCGATATGTTCACCGTAGCAGAAAAGCACACGTTACCTATGGGTTTTCTGTCCTAAAGTATGCAAATTTCGAGTAATAATACCACAGTCCAGGCCCGTGGACTCATAAACAAGTTTGGTGGTTGTTATCTTCATCCGTCTAACTTGCATGTGTTGATGGCAATGGTAAGCAATCTATACTAAACAACTTTTCTAAGTCCTCATTTTTATTTATCCATAACTTATTTATTATATACATTGAAGTGACAAAATCTCGCACGTGAAGTTTGTACAACAAATTCATCAGAAAAGTATGAAGTGACGTCAGCACGGTACAGAGTAGCATTTAGTGTCGACAACCATGATTTATTACCATAACATCCACGTCTGATTTCATTTCAACATATGCGTGCCTATTTGAGTGTTTAATTCAAGGTAAACGTATTGTTTGCTTATGTTTTATTGATTGCAAGAGCATTTAGCGTTGTGACGTCATGATGTTAATTCGATCTACGTCGAAGACACATGGCAACTTTTTGTTCAGATGGTCAATGAGTAACTTCATTCAACAATGCTTCCCACTCGCGTCTTTGACTGTCAATAGAAATATAAGACTAAATGGTGGTTATCAAAGATATCAAAATATTTATTTGCGACTTTTACTTTCTTGCGCTCTTATGTTATGCGTGTGTCCACTCAATGAATTTAAACCAAACTCATCGTTTTGTTTTACGGTTCTGCATAACTATTACCCAAAAAAGTTCTAGCCAAGTTTCAGTGGGCTACATACACGTTTGACAAAGTTATCTTCAAAAATATGTGTGGACAAATATTCATGACTATAACAAGTTTGTTTCGTCCAATAGTTTGTATTTTCTAATTCCGGTGATAGAAACATAATTACTATAAAGTCATATCTAATCTTAAGGATATATTTTCGATAGTTTGTAAAAACAACTGTCTCGCGAATAAGTTCATTTGAATCCTACTGATTAATCGAACTCAGATGAAAAACAAATGATTTTTTTGTTCGTATTTTTCATCCACAAATTTAAAATAATCCCAAGAAATCGCCGTGTTAAAGTTTAAAGTTCATGCCCGCAAATAATCGCATTGTTAGTTTCTAATTGTAATTGCACTTTAAAGCTAATGATTTCGGAAAAGTATATTCCTAACGTCGACCTTAATTAGACTTTGCCATGTTATTAATTAACAAGATATATGCCATTGTCAACCTTGAGATGCTGGATTGTTTCGTCGAATTATATTTCAAGTGAACAATATTTTCGAGTGTTTTCGGATTTTAACGTCAGTTTCCGTCATTTAATTTAAATTTGATTAGAATGTCAACACGTTGAAAGGTTGACAAAATTTAACTTCTTGATGAAGGTGTTAATTTGATTGAGTCAGTTATTTTCACGTACACATGCTACTGTTCTAAGCAATATTGTGGCTTAGATGGGAATATATGGTTACGTGTAATTTATTTGTTAAAACGTTTCCGTCCATATAATTCTTTTTTTGGAACCGAAAAATATCAGCCGGTTTATTTTGTAATTACGACAATAACAACATATACATATATCACAGTAATGAGAGGAATAGTAAGCATGCATATTTCGACGGTGCCGCACCAAAACCTCGTAACTCAATTTTGGCGCGAAAACTTTTTTTACAGCATCCGCATCTAGTCGCCATTAAAATTGACATTTGCGTTACTTAGATGGCGACAGGACAGAAATGCGCGGGATGTCTAGCAGATGCGGATGCTGCAAAAAATGTTTTCGCGCCAAAATTCAGTTACGGGGTTTTAATTGGTTCGGCACCGTCGATTTGGTACACACTTTCTACATCATACTTATGTGTTGGTGTCTGTGTGCATAATATTGGTATGATAGATTTATGAATTTAGTGTTTATATTCTTTGTGTTTCGCTTTACTAAATGAAGGGAGTCAGGAACCAATGTTTGTCTATTTCTGTAACTAAATGTTATTCGAGGCTGTCGTTTTATCTGTTGACCCGTGTTAAAATACGGATCGAGGCACTCATATACATGCCATATTTACAGCAATCAATATAATTAAATTATTATGAGATAAATAAGGTAAATTTACTCTTTGCTCTTGCTATTTATCTCGATGATCATTATGCAGACAAGAGACAGGGGAGCAATAAGCCCGTGCGAATACAAGGCAAATGGTTAAATAAATACATCTACTAGTGTTATTTGGGTACCTACATTCATTGACGATTTTAATAAATTAAATAGCTGGGTACGTGTAATAATGTCAATGATGATGTGAATACTTAATGATTATTTCCATGAAATATTTTTTATAAAAGTTTCATTAGTCAAGAAGTATTTCAGTAAACTAAAATTAGTGCAGTGAGACTTGTTTTATGTAATTAAAATGGTTTGATGGTGGATACCATTAGTGTACTTTTGTAAAACAGGCTTTGTGATAGTCGGCTATAATGGCAAGTAGTTTTGTTGGTAGATAGTAATGCTTACCTTTTCACATTTTCCAACAATATGTTAATACCCACTTGACTACGTTTATTATTTCCGGTTGTGTAGGCGACATTTAGGGAGTGGTTCACTAAAGACATTCACCATCAAACGATCACGACTTTATTGAATATAAAGCCATCGTACGACTTAAAACAATCTCAATGTAATGCAGAGGTTTTCCGATAATTTCAAAAGAGTGTTTAATTTAAATGAGTTTATGAGTTCAACGGAGGTAGAATGCTGCGACTTTGTATCGACTGCCTTGTAAGTCGATCAGGCCACTTCCGGTTAGGGCAAATTTACATTCAGTTTTATCGAGTTACGAAGATGAAAAGAGCGTTTAGTGTTTCAATATGCTTGCAGGAGAGTTAGCCAAACAACAAACTCAATATATCTGAATAAAACATTTTGAATTGAAATATTTAATCTGTTTTAATGAATTTTAATTGGAAATTAATGTTTTGCTACTTATAATGTATTTTCTTTTTGATGACATTATTAAAAACGCATGTCAAGGAATAATATTGACATGAGTTAATCGGTAAATTGTTTAGTTAAACGCATATTTGGTTTTATTTTTGAAATTTTAGATACAAGTTTGAATGTCAGCATAAGGCTGCTTTGTTAGTTTCAAATTGAACTTACAATATTTCTGTTAGGTGCTTTGTGTGAAATCTCAATCGTACAATCCAATTTAGTGTATTTAGGAATTTATGAATACATGTATATAACCTTGCGTTCATTTTTGTGTTTTGTCCAGTGTCCGAAAGCATTCATATGCTTCTAAAAATAGTATATGACCTTCTGAAGTTACAGACCTAAATTGCGCAAGATAAGGTGGCTGGTTATTTGTTTGAACAAATATCGTCAGAGCTATAGAACTTATTACACTCATTTCATAAACATGTGCGTAGGCAATAATCAATCTCTAACAGTCATAGGTTACAAACGCCTGCACTAATAAAACATCGCCATGTAGTTGACGTATTGTCGTATTCAATTTCAGTCATGAAATTTTGCTATGACGTCACTAGCACAATCTGCTAAAGAAAAACAACCTGACCTAAAGTGCGCCTGATAAGGTTGCTGGTTATTTGTTTGAACCAATATTTTCAGAGTTTTAAAAGTGATTACACTCATTCCATAAACATGAGCGTCAAACATTTATAACAAACGTAGGTTACAAACGCCTGCACTTATAAAACATCGTCTTGTAGCTGACAGATTTTTGGATTCAATTTCGGACATGAATTGTGGAATGACGTCACGGCACGCGACGTGTATTTTCCGCGCGTAGTTCTGTTTCTGCAAAATAATAATGGAAGTATCGCATGCAAATGTCTTAAATACCGGATGACGACACGTGACCCGATCTTAAAGACGCTTAAAAGATTCCTATCAAGCGTTTGACAAAGACTGATCAATAAAATAATACTTGTTGAGTTTCCTAGTTCAAAACTTGTGAAATTATCGATCATTCATAATCCATGTAGAAATGTAGTAGAAGAACTAACGACTGTCTTAATTGATAAATTCTTAATCTTAAAAATAAGACGTAAACAAACAAATAAAATATCAGGATCGAGTCGGAAATGTTCTTCAGGGCAGCGAAATATGATGTCGTGGAAGGGAAAATATACGGCAGAAGTTCTATTTAAACCGATATTTAAACTAACGCTAAAGTTGAAAACTGACTGCGACAAACGTTAGGTTTCAAAGTGTTTCGAATTTTGCACGTGTTTTAAATAATGACTGTAACAAACCATTTAACAATGAATGAGAATTGGGTTGCTATTAGTATCTGAATTCTGCCCTTTAAAACATAAATTGTAAGACGTTTGAACTGCAGTCATCTGACCTAGATGTGAAACAGCTTATACGGCAACGTAGCGTCAAGTTTTTCAACTTTAAATACATGAATATAAATTGTTTATATCGCAGATGTTATGTCTTTATAATGCGAATTCCGTTGAAACCCGAAGCAAAAATATTCATATTTAAGCATGATTCTAGCACCGTAGAAAAACAATTGCGATGTAGTTAATTCTTGCGCTGTTATCAAATTTAGATAAATTGTTGCTTCGATAGAACAGAAAGAAATAAAACAAATTAACTGAGATTTGTCGCAATGCATGCTTGATGAAGAAAATGATTGATGACGTAAGCATTTGTATTCATCAAAACACACACAGCTTCGCTATTAAAGCATGGAACATTTTCGTAATAAAACTTTGCTTGAATGTCCTTTGTCAACCTTAAACATCGCTCCATAATCATCAATTGTTTTAAAATTTAGAATGATAATCTAGAAAAGGCGAGAAATATGTCGAATTTAAAGTTTACTCACGTCGCATCTGGAATAAATAAAATTTTAAGCTCTGATGTATTTTTTACAGTTTCAGATAATGCTTAAGTAAAGTTTTAAGTAGCTATTGTGAGAGTGACTAGTGTCATGTTAAACGAACGAGCATTTCTAAATTTTGAGTTTCGAGTCAAGATTGTCAAATTTGGAAATAATGTTTCGAGTCAAAATGTTTGTGTTAAAGGATTTTCGAGTTTTATTTCAAGATTTTGAGTTTCAAAGGAAAGGTTTCGTCCATCGAAAATCCTCATTCGAAACTCTTGATTTGAATATTGAATCTCGAAGAAAGGTTAGTCAACTCACTCTTCATATCGCTTTGACTTATAACAAAGGAAAATATATCATTTCACTTGTGGATTAATCCACTCTCAAATATTTGACTCTATACGATAAAAAGTTTTTAGACATGAAACTTCCTTGATTGCTATGTTTATATTTCATGTTACTACGACAACTTCAAGCGTCACCTGTCGCCTTTCCGCAATTCAGAATCCTCAAATCACATCAATTATTCATAGTTGGCCAATTAACCAATCATGTTAGGCCAGCTGATTGTTTTACTGTATGTGGTAACTTGTAAATCATCGCACGTGAATTCCGTGCTGAGATCCTCGTGTTACACGACTTCCTTCCGGAATTGTATCATGTGTTATACATGTATCGTGGGAACAAAGTCATTGGTAAAGTTATTATCGGTTCAAGGTAATCGTTAGATCCTTGCATATTTGATGATAAGCTGTTGTATAGCTAGCATGACATATTAGAGAAGTACAAAGTATAGTTGAAAAATGAGAAGTGTTGTTTAAATACAGTTTTAAATCTCCAAACCTTACAGGTCAACGTACGTTATTTCAGTCCTTCGTATACTACCGTGTTCCATTATATTTGTACATATTACGGCATATTTGATAAAGGTAACATGATTATGCGTGTGCAATTTCTAACGTTGATATGCCGCGGCCTGTGGTCGAAGGCGCAGTTCTTTTAGACGAATGCCCTAACGCGCCAAATGAAAATATGATTATGAAACAAAGCCGTCAATGTACTTAACATTGATGACCAATAAACGTTTTCACAAACTTCGCGATAAATTGTAGCAGTATCATAATCTAAGTATGTCAAAATGAATTTTATTGGATATAGTTTCTTCCGATCTTGATATTTGCTTCCTTAAAATCAAATCATGGTGTCAAGAAAAAGTACTCAAATTTACAAAAGTAAAACAAATTAACGTTTTAGAATAGTGATAACGAGCGTATGTACTCTTGCTTACACCGCTTGCAAGTATAAATACGTTCTAATGTCTCATGTCGTCATTGAACTAAATTTAGAAGCAAACATCCAAAATAACACTCAGTATAAGTACAAAGTTATACATGTATTTCTAATTTTCTTTATGCTGGTTATTTTTTCTGTAGACTTAACCAAAAGTAGAATCCATGAAATGTCATGAAATAAATTCGTTTACATGTAATGTAATTGTAACGATTCATCGAACGCCATAATTGAATTTGTGAAACAAATTATCCGTTTCGAGAAAAATCGAATTTTCATGTAAAAATGGCATTTAGATGACAATGGGAAACTATCACACGTTCTTTGAACTACATGGCCCAACCAACTGCTGAGTATGTCGTCACACAACAGACAGTAAATATACGAAATCCTTGAAGTGACATTTCAACTTTGTGAAATTGAAATTGTTAACTTGAGATTATTTATTCATTGAGTTGAAATCATGCATTTGTTAATTTAGGTCGTTATTTTAAAGAAGAACATATGGTCAAGGATATGCTGAGGACGTTCGTAGAAATTTCTTGTGAGATGTTTGAATCGTTTGTTCAAACAAATATAATACTAAGTACAGTTTGTAATTTGATACTACACACTATTTCGATGGCTGAGAACCAGAAGGTCGTAACTACCAAATTGATATATTGAGATCACAAAAGAAAACTGTCTGTAATTTACTTTTTACCTATGGGAAAACACGTTTTTAAAACTTCATTTTGGTCAACATGACAATTTCAGATTTTCATAAAAATAGGCTCATAAGAAGCGCCTTGTGAAGCAGATTTCAAAGTTGTATGAGTCTTATAAGGTCGTAAGTAGGATGTTCTGGTTCTAAGCCATCGATATGTTCACCGTTGCAGAAAAGCACACGTTACCTATGGGTTTTCTGTCCATAAGTATGCAAATTTGGAGTAAAAATACCACAGTCCAGGCCCCGTGGACTCATAAACAAGTTTGGTGGTTGTTATCTTCATCCGTCTAACTTGCATGTGTTGATGGCAATGATAAGCAATCTATATAACACTTATTGTATTAACTATAAACGTACTCAAATATTTATAACTATGACAAGTTTATTTCGTCCAATTGTTTGTATTTTCTAATTCCGATGATAGAAACATAATTATTATATAGTCATATCTAATCTTAAGGATATATTTTCGATAGTTTGTAAAAAAACTGGCTCGCGAATAAGTTAATTCGAATCCTTACGGATTGATCGAACTCAAAACTTAAAAACAAATGATTTTTTGTTCGTATTTTTCATCCACAAATTTAAAATAATCCCACGAAATCGCCATGTTGAAGTTTAAAGTTAATGCCCGCAAAATAATCGGATTGTTAGTTTCTAATTGTAATTGTACTTTAAAGTTAATTATTTCGGAAAAGTATCTTCCTAACGTCGACCTTAATTAGACTTTGCCATGTTACTAATTAACAAGATATATGCCATTGTCAACCTTGAGATGCCGGATTGTTTCGTGGAATTATATTTCAAGTGAACAATATTTTTGGATTTTAACGTCAGTTTCCGTCATTTAATTTAAATTTGATTAGAATGTCAACACGTTGAAAGGTTGACAATATTATTTAACTTCTTGATGAAGGTGTTAATTTGATTGAGTCAGTTATTTTCACGTACACATGCTACTGTTTCTAAGCAATAATGTGGCTTAGATGGGAATATATGGTTACGTGTTATTTGTTTATTAAAACGTTACCGTCCATATAACTCTTTTTTTGGAACCGAAAAATGTCAGCCCGTTTATTTTTTAATTACGACAAAAACATCACAGTAATGAGAGGAACAGTAAGCATGCATATTGGGTTCACAATTTCTACATCATACATATGCGTTGGTGTTTATGTGCATATATTGGTAAGATAGGTATATGAATTTAGTGTTTATATTCTTTGTGTTTCGCTTTCCTAAATGAAGGGGGTCAGAAACTAATGTTTGTCTATTTCTGTACCTAAGTGTTAATCGAGACTATCGTTTAATCTGGTGACCGTGTTAAAATACGGGTCAATGCACTCATATACATGCCATATTTACAGCAATCAATATAATTAAATTATTATGAGATAAATAAGGTAAATTTATCTCGATAATCATTATGTAGACAAGAGACAGGGGAGCAATAAACCCGTGCGAATACAAGGCAAATGGTTAAATAAATACATCTACTAGTGTTATTTGGGTACCTACGTTCATTGACGATTTTACTAAATTAAATAGCTGGGTACGTGTATTAATGTCGATGATGATGTGAATACTTAATGGTGATGTCCATGAAATAATTTTCATAAAAGTTAAATTAGTCAAGATGTATTTCAGTAAACTAAAATTAGTGCAGTGAAACTTGTTTTATATAATTAAAATGGTTAAATGTGGATACCATTAGTGTACTTTTGTAAACAGGCTTTGTGATAGTCGGCTATGAAGTAATCTTGTTGGTAGAAAAGAATGCTTACATTTTCCCATTTTCTATATATCACGTGACTCTTTCTTATACCCGCTTGATTACGTTTATTATTTCCGGTTGTGTAGGAGACTTTTAACGAGTGGCTCACTAAAAATTTTCACCATAAAATGATCATGACTTTATTTAATATAAAGCCATCGTACGACTTAAAACAATCTTAATGCAATAGAGAGGTTTTCCGATAATTTCAAAAGAGTGTTTAATTTAAATGAGTTTATGTGTTCACCGGAAGTAGAACGCTGCGACATTGTATTGACTGTCTTGTAAGTCGATAAGGCCACTTCCGGTTAGGACAAATTAACATTTGATTTTATGGAGTTACGAAGATGAAAAAAGCGTCGAGTATTTCAATATGCATTGCGGGAGAGTTAGCCAATCAACAAACTCTATATATCTGAATAAAACATTTTGAATTGAAGTGTTTTAATCTGTTTTAATGAATTTTAATTGGAAATTATTGTTTTGCTACTTTTTATGTATTTTCTTTATGATGACATTATTTAAAACGCATGTCAAGGAATAATATTGACAGGAGTTAATCGGTAAATTGTTTAGTTATTTTTGAAATTTTAGATACAAGTTTGAATTTCAGCATAAGGCTGCTTTGTAAGTTTCAAATTGAACTTACACTATTTCTGTGAGGTGCTTTGTGTGAAATCTCAATCGTACAATCCAATTTAGTGTATTTAGGAATTTATGAATACACGTATATAACCTTGCGTTTTTTTGTGTTTTGTCCAGTGTCCAAAAGCATTCATCTGCTTCAAAAAAAGTATATAACCTTTTGAAGTTACATATCGAATTCGCATGGAGAATTGAATTACATCTGTGTACCTAAATGGAAAGAAACATGCATGTCTTTTATAAGTGACTAATAAATTACACTCGTCTGAAATGGATTACAGGTAGAGTCGACTAGCACAATTCGAAAAGGAAACAACTAGCATGCTGACCTAAATTGCGCAAGATAAGGTGGCTGGTTATTTGTTTGAACAAATATTGTCAGAGCTATAGAACTTATTACACTCATTTCATAAACATGTGCGTAGGCAATAATCAATCTCTAACAGTCATAGATTACAAACACCTTCACTAATAAAACATCGCCTTGTAGTTGACGGATTGTCGTATTCAATTTCAGTCATGAAATTTTGCAATGACGTCACTAGCACAATCTGCTAAAGAAAAACAACCTGACCTAAAATGCGCAAGATAAGGTTGCTGGTTATTTGTTTGAACCAATATTTTCAGAGTTTTAAAAGTGATTACACTCCATAAACATGAGCGTCAAACATTTATAACAAACGTAGGTTACAAACGCCTGCACTTATAAAACATCGTCTTGTAGCTGACAGATTTTTTTATTCAATTTCGGACATGAATTGTTGAAAGACGTCACGGCACGCGACGTGTATTTTCCGCGCGTAGTTCTGTTTCTGCAACATAATAATGGAAGTATCGCATGCAAATGTCTTCAACACCGGATGTTGACACGTGACCCGATCTTAAAGACGCTTAAAAGATTCCTATCAAGCGTTTGACAAAGACTGATCAATAAAATAATACTTGTTGAGTTTCCTAGTTAAAAACTTGTGAAATTATCGATCATTCATAATCCATGTACAAATGTAGTAGAAGAACTAAAAACTGTCATTTTTGACGAATTCTTAATCTTATTTGCAAACATGGTTTTTAAGACATTAAAACAAATATAATGTCTGGAACACATCGGAAATATTCTTAAGGACCGCGGAATGAGATGTCGTGTGGGAAACAATATATCGTAGAAGTTTTAATTAAATCGATTTGAATTTTTGACTGCGATAAACGTTGTGCTTTGTTGGGAAAAAGTTGGGTGGGCTCGGAGTCAACGACCGTGTTGTACATATGGTATGTGTATGAAAACTATGATATAGTCTCCGGAAATGGCTAAATACGTTAATCGTAAGCTGAAATGAGAAGCGTAACGTTAGTTATTCAGCCTTCATTAAAATATTCAGTTTCAATGTTTTGTACATGCTTTAAGTAAAATATTTCGACAATAACAATATGTTACAAATTATATTCAATCCTAGTGGGTGATGTTTGATGCCTGTATTTTTTTTATAGTGAACATGGTGTAAATAACTACATTCTGAATCTGACTCAAATTGTTCTGTAACATTTTTACATTCGCATGCGCAGCACAAAACACGCAATATCCTATGTCACTCATATCGAAAACACTAATATAGTTCACACGTTGGTAGCAATGTCGGATCCTCTGAATAGAACTTTACTATCATTTTTATTTTATTCGCATGTCAAAATCAATGAATATATTTTGAAAACAAAATTACGGATAGAAACGACTTGAATATACTACATGCATGACTAATATTTTATTGACATTTAAAAGTTGCTTAACTGAGTCAAATACTTTATTTAATGACAACTGCATGTCAAAATGCGTTTGATAGGTCTTAATTTATCTGACAGAAATACCACAGTAATATCGACATTTTTTCGTTGATTCTCTAGATCTACCTCCAAATATATTTCATTAACTTTTTGTCTACGCAGTACTGGCTGTACTGTAAATGTAACACGAAACAGTCGCAACAATTAATTAAAGAAAAACAGTTTAATCAACATCTGAATTCTGCACATTCAAACGTGTTGTTCAATGACTAGGAATTAGTTCTTTATTTGATTCTCTGGTTTGTGTTTTTTACCACATGCTAGCTAAATTGAAACCATGTGATATATTTACACATTAGGAAACATTACAGAAAACATCGAGATGTAAGACGTTTGAACTGCAGCCATCTGAACAATACGTGAAGCGTCTAATACGAAATATTAATACCAAGTCCTTCCCATTTTAAATACATGAATATCAATTGTTTATATCGCAGATATTATGTCTTTATAATGCGAATTTTGTTGAAACCCGAAGCAAAAATATGAATATTTAAGCATGATTCTAGCACCGTAGAAACAATTGCAATGTAGTTAATTCTTGTGCTGTTATCCAATTTAGATAACTCGTTGCTTCGATAGAACAGACAGAAAGAAAACAAATTAACTGAGATTTGTCGCAATGCATGTTTGATGAAGAAAATGATTAATGACGTAAGCATTTGTATTCATCAAAACACACACAGCTTCGCTATTAAAGCATAGAACATTTTCGTAATGTCCTTTGTCAACCTTAAACATCGCTCCATAATCATCAATTGTTTTAAAATGTTAAATTTAGATTGATAATCTAGAAAAGGCGAGAAATATGTCGAATTTAAAGTTTACTCAAGTCGCATCTGGAATAAATAAAATTTTAAGCTCTGATGTATTTTTTACAGTTTCAGATAATGCTTAAGTAAAGTTTCAAGTAGCTATTGTGAGAGTGACTATTGTCATTTAAAACTATCGAGGATTTCTAAATTTTGAGTAACGAGTCAAGATTGTCAAAGTTGGAAAGATTGTTTCGGGTCAAAATGTTTGCGTTAGAGGATTTTTCGAGTGTTAATTCAAGATTTTGAGTTTCGAAAGAAAGTTTTCGTGTTTTGAGTAAATAATGTCGACTCGAATATTGAAAATCCTCATTCGAAACTCTTGATTTGAATATTGAATCTCGAATAAAGGTTAGTCAACTCACTCTTCATATCGCTTTGACTCAAGGTTGCTAATTATAACAAAGCAAAATATATTATTTCACTTGTGGATTAATCCACTCTCAAATATTTGACTCTAAACGATTATATATTCTAAGACATGAAACTTCCTATATTGCTATGTTTGTATTTCATGTTACTACGACAACTCAATGCGTCACCTGTCGCCTTTCCGCCATTCAGAATCCTCAAATTGCATCAATTATTCATAGTTGGCCAATTAATCAATCATGTTAGGCTAGCTGATTGTTTGACTGTATGGAATAACTTGTAAATAATCGCACGTGAATTCCGTGCTTAGATCCTCGTGTTACACGACTTCCTTCCGGAATTTTATCATGTGTTATACATGTTTTGTGGGATTAAAGGCGTTGACAAAGTTATTATTGGTCCTAGGAACTCTAAGTACAATGTTGACAAATGAAAAGTGTTATTCAAATATATATTTAAACCTCACAAACTTGCAGCCTTATAGGTCAGCAGTATTTCATCCCAATGGACACTACCCTGACCAATTATCCTTACACGTTCCTGAGTATGGACCATATTTGATTAAAGAGACATAATTATGATCGTGCAATTTAAAACTTTGGTATGTCGCGGCCTGATATCGAACCCGCAGCTTCCAACTCGACTAATGAAAAAAACCATTATGAAACAAAGCCGTCAAGGTACGTAAAAGTTGATGACATAAATGTATAAACGTACACAAACTCCAAGATAAATTGTAATAGTATTACTACCTTAAGTATGTCAAAATGAAGTTTATTGGATATATAGTTTTTTCCGATCTTTATATTTGCTGCATTTAAATCAAATTATGGTGTCATGAACACGTTCTAAATTTTACAAAAGTGAACGTGTTAGAATAGTGCTCATATACTCTTGCTAACACCGCTTACTAGAATAAATACGTTCTAATATATCATGTTGTCATTTAACCAAATTTAGAAGCAAAGCATACAAAATATCACACAGTAAAAGTACTATAGTTATACATACATATGTTTGTTTCTTATTTTCTTTATGCTTGTTATTTTTATACAGACTTAACCAAAAGTAGAATCTAATTTTGTCATGAAATAAGTGTTATTTTCACGTAGTGTAAATCTAACGATTCATCGAACGCCATAATTAAATTTGTGAAACAAATTATCCATTTCGAGAAAAATCTAATTTTCCTGACAAAATTACATTTAAATACATGGGACCACCAACTGCTGATTATGTCGTCACCCAACGTACAGTAAATATAGATAGATAGATATTGTGAAATTGTGTATACGTTGTGATAAAATCGCGAATTATAATAGTGCAATATGTAATAGATACAGTACTAGTTGTTGATCAAAAGTGTTCTCTTACAAGCGTTATAGGACAAACAAGAACTTGTCCGAGGCGAAGCCGAGGTTAATTTGTTGTTTGTCCTTACAAAACTATACTATTACCCTTGTGAGAGGACACTTTTGATCAAAAACGTGTACTTTATCTTACTAATACTTCGACAAAAAGTAAAATTATTTCCAGAGGGACAATTTTTATCACAATCTATTCTGGCACAATTCCTATTGTTTTTAATTTTAGAAAATATGACTCCATTTGATATAATAAACTTGGCCTAACAAATTCCAAGGGATTAACTGTCATAAAGATTGAGTAAAATATCAAGAAACTATCAATACAACATATAAAAGCTAAGATTGCACAAGCAATTATTTTTCACATTCATGGATTAGGCTTGATGCACAAAGGTATATAGGTGTATGTTATTTGACTCCATTTGTTTTTTAAAAACAATAGAAGATTGTCGACGATTGTCATTTATGTCATGCAAATGTTTATAAAATTAAGTTTATTTTCAAACAGGATTGTGTTAGACGATTCTAATATATATCTAAAACTGCTCTGTTGATGTTAAGGAAGTGTGTTTAATAGATATTTTAAAAACTGTTAATATTATAATAGCAACATAATTAATTGTCACATTTTAAACATAGTTTTAACATTCATTTTCATATGGCTATAATCAGTGATATATTAAATACAATATAATGTTGTATTCATGTGATTCTTAGTGGCACCCAATGTTTTCATGAAAACAAGTATTAAGTTATAACTGCTTTTTGAATTTTGTATAATAGAATAATAATAATTCAGGATTCTTGTTGGTTGAACAATGTATGTTACAACTTTTTATACATTGTTTATAGTTTTGTTGTATTGTTACTGATAACCAATAATGTAAATCATTTAATTTTGATGGATTTTGCTCCTAACTTTGTGGAAAGCAATTATGATTAGCCATTGCTTTATAATCGATTGGGTTTACATAAATTGTGATTATTTGATTTTAGTATTTAGTTCAACCAAGCGACTATTTAAATTAACGTCGCATTTCTTTGTTTTATTATTAAGTTTTACCAATACACTAATAAAAAAGATTTAATGCTTCAAATTCGATCAGGTTACAGTAGCACAGTCATGTTAATCCGTTGTTGTGTATTTTTACAATTTTTAGTCTTCAGGCAACGAGCAGTGACGTTTATTCAACTGTTGATGCATGTATGCAAATCTGAAATAGTTTGAAGCTTAAATTGACCAATCATTTTCTGAGTAAATATCTCACAAAAGTGTCTGCTTACAGAAATAATGTACACTTTTTGAAAGAGTCAGTGGGCATGACGGAGTATTCTTGTATATAAGTGACAGGCCTAAACGTACATGATCCACATTCACACCACAAATGGTTTTATTATGTTTTTGCTGCACAGGCTGTATCACTCGTGGCGGTGAACAGAATGGTATCGTTGCTGTTATCAATTTCCTTGAAACATATGGTATCATTACGTAACACAATGCAGCCTCATGGTCGTAAATACAATATTTGCCAAATGATAACCGATTAATGGAGCGTTACGCATTGCCCATGTACTTCTATTTGGAAATTATGTATTTATAAAAAATGTATTGCTGGCATTGCGCGGGTGAACTTTTGAATACATACATGTGTACTCAGCGAATACCTACCGTGAAGCGTTTTCATTCATATACTCGAGGCATAATGAACATAGTTGTTTTGTTTACATAAAACATAATGGATGTATAGAAGCGTAACACAACGTGACAAACAAATGGATTTTGATCCAGTATGTATGGAATTAGAAATCGAACATGCACAATCAAACAACGTCTGTTAACAGACCGCGTATCGTCTTAAATTGTTGTACAAGTCATTTTAGAATTATTACAGACGGGAGTATTCAACCTGTTTAAACAAAAGGCTAGCTTCATGGCGACGAGGACCACATTTGGAACGGTGTAGCGATATTGTATGAATATACTGTAAAATCATTTAATTTCGATTGGATGAAATTTCGTGGTTTTGGTAAAAAAGACCATTTCGATCGGACGTTTATTCGTGGATTTTGCATTTCAGGTAATAAATACAAGGGTCAAAATTATAGTTCGATGGGATTAAATTTCGTGATTGACGATGAACCACGAAATCCACGAAATTATTCCCACACGAAAATTAATGATTTTTCAGTACGCGGAACAAGAAAAATCGACAGATCGGAAGTAGTCGAGTCATGATTTCTATTCAATATAAAACAAATTGGACGTAGTTTGCACCGGACTAGTGTTGAACCAATTCCATCGGATGTAGTTTACATTTAACTACCGTTGTGTTTATTCAATGTAGTACAAATCGGACCGAGTTCACATTCGTCGACCCTTGTGTCCATTCACATTTTGATATGGGACGCAGTTCACAGTTGACGTTTCGGATAGCCGATGTTCGGATACCGCTGTGCTCAGTCAGTATAGCTCACATGTTGTAACAATACTAGTGCGTTACAATGCATCCACCTTGCCTATCGATGGTCGGCTATTGATTGGGAAATTTTCCAATTCAATTTGTTGTATAGCAGAGATTTGTCCAGGTGTCATGTGAATGTGGAATATAACTCAAGCATACATCCAGTGACATCTCTAGTGCATGGCTTAATTTGAAGTAATGTGTTTATATCTTGTATGGGAGGTAGGTGAACTGTATTCTGTAATATATTTTTTTCGATTATGTCAGCCTTCAGTTTTCATGTAATGGTTTAATTAGCTAATTGTGGCATGTCTATTAAAAGTTAGTGTCACTGGTACGTAAACAGTGTTTTAATGTTTGCCGTGGGGTGGTCGTTAAAAGGTCTCTCCGTGCGTAAAGTCTGTGCTGTTATTCCTACATCAACCTTTTGCTGGTGTGGTGTGGTGTGGTGTGGTGTGGTGTTACGTGTGTGGGGTGTGGTGTTACGTGTGTGGGGTGTGGTGTTTGCTGTGCGGTGCGGTGCGGTGCGGTGCGGTGCGGTGCGGTGATGTGTTGCATGTGTGGTGGCATGTGGTGTGGTGTGGTGTCGTTACATTGATACGCAGTCTTGTTATTTGCGAAACTGGTCTAATGTGTTCGTACTTTCGCCTTACTATGCTCAGTAAGGGTTCGAATCGCATATAGGTTTATATATACAATTACTTCAACTAATACTGGGTGATCATTAATATATGGTAACATAAATAACTTTAATAACTTTGTCAGATTGTAAGGTAATATTTGTTGTTATATGCCATAATTTAACATATGCATGTAAGTTTTATTCAAGACATACATCAATTTCAAATGTTACATATTACTTTCTCAAGAAAGGTTTGACGCATTTTCCTTAATTCTGAAAAACGGTCTAAATCAGCAGCAAATGACGTCGTAAATAACCAATGAATTTCTTGCATTCTTCCAGTTTGACATTGTATTGTAGTTTTCAAATCAATTAAATATACTGGTTTTGTATTATACAATCCTTCCTTCAGCCATTCCCATGGTCAGAAAACCAAGGGGTTTAAATCCGGTGAGTGTAGGGGTCAAATTTAAATGTGGTCTTCTGCAAAATTATTCAAGATCGCAAAATTTCCTGGAATCACTGAAAATGCACGGCATTATCGATGAAGTATTGACATCATATTCACATAGCATGCATCTATTATCCATATCTTACTTAAACTTGGAGCCATTAGATTTGGAATGAGGGTTAAACCACTTATCTATCATTAAACCTGACAAAGTCATTAACAGTTTTTATGTTACCAAATATTAGTGATCACCCTGTAGTATGCAATCTGTCAGGAAACAATCGAGGTAAATGTCGGTTATATTTAGCATGTGTCCAATTTAATTTAAGACTGTGACCATATAGTACGGTATTCGTCATATCTATATAAACGCCGGTGTCCGAATGTGCACCGTTTAACATTATCTGTAGAAAGAAATTCAGGCAAAACAGTTTGAAGGCCAGCATGGCACCAATCCATTGAGCTATCTTATCTTTCGTGTCCTAGTTTTCTCTATGTTTTCCACTATCATCATTGAAGATTAGCTAAGGTTAAGTTGATGTTTACAGTCCGTATGTTTACAAGTACTTCTCTCTTATAAATACAATGCATCATTAGAAACGAAAACTGTATTGGCATCACCATAACCAGTAAGATTTTACTTTATATTATTTGTTATTGCGAATATTTTTACATTTGACTTACGCAACGGTAAAACCATAATAATAAGACAATCATTGTGACCTTTATCGATGGCTTCATTGTTGCGTTGGTCTTGCTTGACGGGTTGAATTATGAGCCAACCTATATAAATGTAAATAGCATGTTGTGTGACCTAGCCAGCCCGCTTAGTTCAGTCGGTAGAGCATGAGACCAGTAGTAGGGGTTCGAATCCCGGACTAAAATTACTAATAGTCTTTCGGATGAGACCTTAAACCGAGGTCCCATGTATAGTGCTATACGCTGGCATGTAAAAGAACCAGGGATGCTTTGGAATTGGGGCATCTTCTGCATCATGCACTATCCCCTAAAAACTAAAAGTACTAAAACTCTTCTGGGGGGGGGGGGCTCGCCCATATGGATTATCCGGTGGCGAGGATGAAGAAAGGCATTACAAATTGTGTGACATCATTGTGAGGTGTAAGGTAACTACCCACAAACATCGTATGAGAGTCAAACACGGCGGTACAAATATCTTACATAATGTTGTTGAGTCATACAATCGTGCTGGATATATCATTTATTGTCCTCCATATTAAAGACTATATATTGTCTTGTTTCAATTTTATATTTGGTTAGTTTCGAAATGTTTATAAATAAACTAAGTCTAAGGTTATTTTGGCGTCTTTAAACACTACATTTGTAGTGGTTCAATGCCATTGCATCATGAAAGCCTCGCGAGTTATTCTTGGCAATTTCTAAATAACGAGTTTAATTAAAATATAATAAACTAACATTTTAATATATAGTATTGACTTCACCATATTAGCTGCTGTTGGAGCAGCCTGTGTAATAGAGTATATCATGTTTGTGACGTGGTTATGTATATCGATGATTGATAGACACAATTTATATTGATTACCTCTCTGCTGGAAGTTTTATCATACATCAAGTTCGTACTTTAAGTTTGTCCAATGTTATGTTTCTATGAGCTGTGAGTAGTTATGTTTACTTTATCCTTTAATGGCACCAGTGGCATTGGTTTCAATTCTCGAAAAACAAAATCAATCGTTTTTGTTAAATTGTGATAATTTTACATGGACTAGATAGGAGCATGTTTCTCTGAGCTATTTAACGTTAATACATGTATTACCATACTTAATTATTGACATACTTAATTGACCGACGTAATGATTGCCGATATATACAGCGTTAGTTAGTAAATAACCGAAACCAATTGCTCACACACGTACTTAGTAAATGATCGAAACAAATTGCTGATGACATGGTATATAGGTTTCACAAGATAGTGGGTACAATTTAAACGTAAATCGCATTTCCTACTATAACAAGGTACTAGTTAATACTCACCATTTTGTTTTTAAAATATATTTTGTCCAGACACTACCCTTCAACCATCATCTTTCCAATAACGACTGACTTACAATCCCTTATTTTTAAAGGACATTTTTTGGTTTAAAATACATACAGGAACTCAGTGGCCTCATTAGTATAGCCATGTGTATTATCATAATATGCGTCACTAGCCCTGCTGCTATTTATAATTTACAATCACATGTATAAAATTCTTGTCTGCATTAAAACTGTCCCTGTTTTCAGATTATATTTTTCCAGCAACTATCTTTGATTAAACTATAGAGTAAAAGTATTTTATAGTTCGACTGAGTCGTTAAATAAGATAATTGAAAGGCATAAAACGAGTATAAAGTTCAATGCATTGCTGCGAAATACCGTAAAACGGAACGGATTACGTTTTATGAAATGTCGTAAAAGTTCTACAAACTCAAAAAGTACACGACACATAATGGATCGGAAGCAACCGATCCATTATTCCGATATAATATTTTATATCGGCTCACAACAGTTGCTCGAACAGTTTTTAAGGTCACGTAGTAAATCTCGCGTAAAACGAGTTCGTATTGAGCGGGAACACTATATTGATATCAAATTTGGTTCCAATTTCAATCCAATTTCGCGTTTCTGTCAACTTCGAGATGAAATTGTAATTAAAAGGAAATGGATGCTCGGTTGCAAAAGAAGATTATTTTGGAACGACACGCGCCTGATTTCGTCAAAGGCCTGTTCAAGTTGAATGCAATGAATTTAACTCCATGCTTGATGATTGGTCAATAGCCATAGAACATAGAGCGAGGTGACACACGCCCGTAACCAAAAGCTCTCATTCTCATAGCAGACGACATGCTACTAATTACGTCGCGCGCGATAATAATTTACAACTCTATGATATGCAGATCATTCATTTTGATACTACGACTCTTTCTGGAACTTTTGGACCGCATGTAGACACACATTTGAATCTGATTCATACGCGGGCAAAAATAATCCCGATATCTCTGCCAAAGCACGCATGTTTTAATTTCATTCCGTTGACAATAGTTGGTAAATTAAATTCGCATTTGCGCCTTTGACATCATGGAGTTATAGGGAGTTCAGACAGAGTGCTATGTTTTCCGCAAAAAAACTTCAGTGATTTATAGGAATATATTTCTCAAGGGGTAAGATTACCAAAAGTTATTTTTATATATAATTGATTCAGTTTTTTACGTAACATGACATTTATATTATCGATATATAGTTTACAACAACGTATGGTATACGTATGTTTCATCAGTTCACTGACTGACCTTTTCAGCGGAGGTTTTTATGCGTAGGCATTGGGTACAAAATTCTTATATAATAATATCATGAAAATACGAAATGACACTTCGTTGACAGCTCACGATAACTGCACTCATAATGTATTAATAATTATAAGAACACAAATTAATTATTATTTTTAACAAATAGAAACTCTAAGCTATGGATTTTTTCCATAAAAATTATATTTTGTTATATTTACCTTTGTTTTCATTCTTTTCGCGTATATTGCTTCTTTTATTTTTTCATTGAATCATTAAATATTAGAGAATGTTTTACTGAGGGTTCCAGATTTGTATGACAGTATTTACGTTGACGCATTTTAATACTCATAGAGTTTAATAGAAATATTAACTCGCAAGAAGTTAAATAATTCTGAATAGAAGTTCTTAAGCGCGAAAACCGCATACTTACGAAAATATGTATGGGTATCTCGCGTCTTGTTTTCTATGCAATTATGCGAATTTTGAGGATTAAATTCCTCAATATCATGATAGCATTCGTTTACATTGTTCAATTAAGTTTAATTTAGAAATAAAAGCAAAATAATGGTTCCTTTTAGACATACCATCAAATGTAAACATATTGTATTTATTTCATAATTTGGCTCTTTTCTTGTTGTTGTTTTTTTGTAATATATGCAAACACTTAGAATTTAGCTTTGTAATTGTGTGTGACAAGATACGTGCTTTATTTATATTTGGTGATATTTATGAAATGCCATGTTACATACTACCTTTACGGAATGAATATTATTATTTTGCATTTGATAAGCTCGTTAACTATAGCCTCTAGGCTTTATGGTGTTGAACTATTCCAAATATTTTTTATATTTTTTTTCAAACTAACCTTCCGTATAAAGAATTGTAATTGTCAATGAAAATACATGTAATACACGTTTAGTTGTTTTAAAATAACTTTGCAAATAGTGTTTCTGTTAAATGTAAATATAGTTTGTAATACATGTTTATCTATATTTCTGTTGTAATTGTAAATATGAACCATGGGCATAATGCCTTAACTCCGGACAATAATCTGTCAAACTATATTATATGTGATTTAGAGTGATACAGCAAGCGGAATTCTGGTGAAACAGTTCATCATCTCTATACAATATTTTTTACTGTGAAACTGTATACTAGTATCAGTCTAGCAAGTCAAATAGTGACGTAATATACTATAATATGACTTAATATACTATAATATGACGTAATATACTATAATATGACGTTTTATCACATAAACCATGGTGTGGGAGTGTAATAAAGCACATTACATAAAAACGATATTACACTACTGAATAATTAATGATAACTATGCAAATGAGGGGGGTTAATCACTATTTTTATGTATTCATACGCACTGTCAAAAAATAAACAAATATGGCCGACCGTGATTTTATCGTCAGCGGTACAGGTAAGATCGATAGACAAGGCAAATCTGAAAATCATGCAGAATTTACAAAGGCAATTCAATTCAAATATAATAAATAAACACAAACCTACATTTATTTATTGAACATAGCATAGGCTAACTCTTCCTGCACAATTTTAATGCATTTTGAGTTTCTAAATCGCATCTCTTTAAAATTCATCAATCTCATCCCGGATATTCGAAGTAGTGATGACGTCACAAAACATAAACATGACGTCACAATGTACGTGACGTTTCCCGTTTTTAGTACGAGTATGTTCCCCTTACCTAACTAATATCAAGACTGGATAGGGCCTAGTAAAAAGGTCTGTGACGTTATTACTGTTAAAATATACCCGTCTTGGCTCATTTTCATTTCCAACATTGAATTAAATGTAATTGAAATAAAGTCACTGTGTTGCACTATGTTTAGATGCTCATTTATTCATAACCGCATTACTCACCTCAATATTCTTCTTTCTTAAGGGGAAGCGGGTCTACTTTTTTTAGTTTTCTACATTTAAATGGCTTATTTCGTTTATGTGATAAAAAGAATCTTACATTCGTGTCTTTCCATATTGAATTTATAAAACTCGTTGGATAAAAGTAATAAAATACTCGGCAGAGCCTCGTATTTTATCACTTTTATCCAACTCGTTTAATAAATTCAATATGAAAAGTCACTCATGTAAGATCCTCTATATATACTATAATATGACGTTATATACTATAATATGACGTTATATACTATAATATGACGTTATATACTATAATATGATCGAGTATGCGATAAAAAAGATGTTTCAACACTTTACGGTGTTTCAATAAGGATGCATTATTCTAATAATTTTATTGTTTCAACCAGGCTTCTTTTGTCTTAATTATTTTATTTTTGAATATATGTCCTGTTACTCCTTTGTAAATAGTATGAGGTATTTTTTAAAACTCAAATTAAAAATATTCTGTATAATAGGGTCGTGTTAAGAAAAACCCGGGTTGACATTTTAAAACATGTTTAGATAATCGTGTTTATCATGGTTGGTGATGCAGTGATTATTCATTTATTATACATGAACTATTTTAAAACACATAATCGGCTACCTACGTTAAATGTATTCAACGCCATTTGTTAACTCGAAGTATTTTCATCAACATAATTTGAGCTATATATTATTTGCCTTGAAACACAAAAAAAACTCAAATTAATTTGTTTGGCGTAAAGACTTCCTCCCCCGTATGGAACCAGCATGTAATAAAATGATCTTTTCTCGCTGTGGCTGGGTGGTATGTCTCCTGGATAATTTCGAAAATTGTCGCTACCTGCATAAACTTATAGAACAACAAAAACTGCTCTCAAGGTCTCAAGGTTTTACATATTTATTAACATACACGTATGTATACAGTACCACCTCTACAGAACGGCCATTCATTTATCAAATTTCTCTCGTTAGCAACATAATAAGTTTGCTCTGAAAGAAACTATTTTTCCTTTCCATAGTAGCAGCTTCTTTTAAACAACTAAACTTTGTGATTTCCAAAGGGTGCTGTTCTTAAAAGGTTGTAAAGTGCATGTAGCGTCTACTATATACGTATTACGAGAAATGTTGTAAGACCTTGAGAATTTCTATTCGCCAAGTGTATTAATATAAGTCACTATATAGTGCTGACGTCCCCGGGGTCGTTTTGATATGCCAACACAATGGCAAAGTCAAGATGGGGTCACACCCGTCAACACGTTTTGTATCTATGTATTGAGTGAACAAGTACATAAACATTGCAAGCTTACTGACACCTAGCAGTTTGTTGTTGTTGCTGTTGTTGGTGGTGTTGTCGGTGTCACGTACTTGTAGATAAAATCTACCACAGTTCTATTCTTTCCTTGACGTTGTTGTTGGAAGAGTTCACATTCTATGTCAGGAAAGATACTGTAATAATTTACTTGGTACTGGGTCCATGAATAACTAGTCTGTAAAATAAGAGCACTTTAATCGTTTCAATTGTTTTTTTCTTCTTAACATTAATACATCTGTGTGATTTATTCCATTGCAAGGGACCCAAGACTGTTCTTATTATTTGGTATATATAGTAAAGCATTGCACAAAGCCGTTCAAATAAGGATTATAAGAGACTTGTTTTTATAAACAAATATCGACACCATTTAACTTAACTAAACTTTTATTAGAATGCAACATTTCTTTCATTTTTCTTCTGTATGGAATTAAGGTCCACTGTTTACAGTAACTATTTATGTGGAGTGAAATAAATTAAAATAAAAAACGTACAAAATTCCTCATTCTATAGGAATTTCATCTTTACTGGGGGATATTGATTTTTGAAATTTTAACATCACGAAATTATGGAAGCTCTGGCGGGACATTTGAAATAAATACTTAATATTTCTATCTAAATACTTAGAATTTATTTCTGAAAAAGTAATACTTAATATTGATTTTTTCTGTTGTATTTAATGTTTTGTAAGAATAACTAGCTTAGCTTATTACATGGTACGGGCGCCACGTGTACAGCGTTTGCCTTTCAAAATCGGTTATGAACCCCATTGTAGCACCATTACTAGTTTTGGTCCGAAAATCATAGTTCTGACATGTCTTATACAAGGAACGTCTTTATAACACTGAAATACAGTTGACTAAAACGGACGATTCACAAAAATATTGTAAATCGAACAGGGCATGGGCGTGGAACTCTATTTGATATACTGAAAAGGACCTGAAAGTGGAATCGTGTGTTTGAAAGAAATCACTATATGTGACGAGCATCTTTATGCACTGCAACAATACATAATGCAGAAACAGCAACATGATCAAACCAAGACATACAAACATAAACCCATTTCAACAAGTAACCCATGGTGCCTAAAAGGGTTTAACAAAGCTCCATTGGATGTTTTGTTTGCATAGAGTTATCCGGGATTTGTATTTGAAGGAAGTGTGTTTGAGTCTCGCACTGGGCCAACTTTTTATATGTGCAAGCTTGAACGAACTGGCAGAGACAAAGGCGCCTAGTAATGGTGTGCCATGAAAACAACGTCATTAACAGAACAGTATTTTAAATTTCTTAAAAATTGTTATTGAAATATTAAAATTTCAATTTAAAATAACAATATTTAAAAGTTAAATTAGAATTATTAAATATGATTAATATTTAACCGTAACGTTTACATTATCATTAATATTAATGTTTATGGTTGCATTGGGGGTCTACGCCTTCTTTTAATCCCGTCTTATGCAAGTTGACGGAACCCATTTCCCCTGGCTAGCTTTTACTAGACGCCATTACTTCTGCAAGATCTTGCAAACATTATCATACAAATATTTTAGTGACAAGAGCTGCACGAACCCAACAATTATCCAATATAGCATTCACATCGACAATTACCAAAATAGTAACCAGTCTTTCTGGTTAGTATAGATAAACCATGTTTTTTGAGCCGCGATGGAATGTCACATTTTTCAGTCGTGGTATGTGAATATACCTGGTTAAACGCCTAATCCTTTGGGCCATAGATTGGTTACTCTCATTGATCACATAATAATTATATTGCTTAATTCTTAATGCATACCCTATATCTATACCCTTTGAGGGCAAATAAACACCCCTGCATAAATTAGTCACAGCTCAAAAAACATGGTTTATCTATAAATACACTATTTTCAGTTGGAATGCAAATAAACAAAGATTTGCTAATGGGGTATGGTATGTGCTCTCCTTTATAACACAGTTTAAGGCTTTTTAGACGGAGGACACTTCCTGCAAGATATTACAAACATTCTCATGTAACAAATCTTGGTTACAGCTCATGGGCACGGACACACATTCTTAAAAAGTTATCCGTCAGAAAACAATTGTTCCGAAAGAGAAAGTAACAGCCATCAATAATAACACCAAAAAACATATTGTTGTAACGTTATTGTTTTATTAATATAAAAGACATGGTTTTATTTTGTTTTTGTTCGTATACAGCCCTTCTTAGCACAGAGTCAGAAACGTACGAATGAAGCTATTCAGTGAGAGCTCGAAACCGTATGACATGACTATGATGGTTAATTAAAATTTACTGAATATAAGCTTTAAATTTCAAATATTAATTATTAAATTTGCAAATATAACTTTTAAATTTCAATATAGAATTATTAAGTATTAATTTCAAATGTCCCGCCAGAGCTTCCATACGAAATGCATGCGTTTTAATTATACTTCGTGACAAAATATTTTATTAATCAACTTTTGAATCTGGTCTCTCTTCTTTTTTATATTGCAAATCCAATACAGTGTACTTTTTAATTTTAATAGCAAAACGTTTAAACCAGAATGGAAGTTGTTGCTTATTTTACCAGTACGTGTTTTCAAAAATTCAATTTGTAAATATGTACAAACATGTGTATTGGAATATATTTTGTAGAGCTGCGTCCATTATGATAGTAAATTTGATTTCTAAAGAAATTAACGCTTTTAAGGTTTTTTTCAAATGCCTTTAATTTGTGTAAGATATTTGCGTATTAAAGTATAAAACTAAAAAAGACACAACTGCTCCGTATCTTTGAGTGAAAAATCACTTTATTCTAAGATACTATTTCTTTAAATTAGTCTAACCGTCACAAATTGAGTCTATATTTTCCAAATTTCTTTTCCAAATAAAATGCTTAAAATGATCACAAAATATGTTTTTAAACATACCCCATGAACTTAAAAATAACTGGTGTCTTTTGAGGGCCGGAGAAGATTTCGATTATTTCCCCTTTTATTATCTCTAACCGTGTTAAACATTCCAGCAATAAAATCTGATAGAATCTAAATTTCTTAGTCAGAATTATTGTAAGTGTGAAACGATAACTCGTGTTGCATATTGTACAGTGTACGTAATCTGGAGCATGTCTTCCTCCTTCCTTCTCAAAACATGAGTATACATTTTGTAATTGTTTAACATTAAGTTTATTTAGACGTGTCACTTATTTGCAACAATGCCATATCATAAAATTGCTTCTTGTGAGCCTATTGTCATGAAAAATCGGATCTTGTCATGTTGACCAAAAGGATAATGTAAAAGCTTGTTTTTCTATAAGTAAAGAGTAAATTTCAGACAGGTTTTTCTTGTTTTCTCAATACAATTCATTTTGTATTTACGACCTTCTCATTCTTAGCCAGTGATATATTATCAGTTAAATTCAGAATGTGAACCAATGTTTTGTAAACATATAACTGACTTAAATAATTGAGTTATATCACTCGTATTCTTATGTCAGATTTTATCGAAGTCTATGTATTTATAACAGTGGTGTGAAAAGAATGTTCACATTTTTAAGTCTAATTCCGAATCTTAATATGTTTACAAATGCGACCCTTGAACTATAGTTTATCACCTATAATTTTTTTTATTGAACGTTCATGGTTTCTCTTGAATCACATATACATAGTTATTACACCGGTGGTTAGTGTATTATGTATTTTATTAAATGGCTTTATTAAACTCTTGCGCCGTGGTTTATGTGATAAACTCATTTTCGTCGAGCAGTGTAGTCTTCCGGCACTAGAACCATGCTTGACCAACCACTGACGTATACTAGTATGTCAACAAATAATCAGTGACGCTTTAATGCTGTTAAGTTCCATGTTGATTATTTTGAAGACTATTAAATAAAAATAAATAAAAAATATAGCATTTGCAACAAAATGTACAAAGTGCTACTAGTGACGTAAACATTTCCTCCCTTTCTTAAAATATAAAGTTTCAATGTGTGTGACAGAGCTTAATTAAGCCCCGTATGCTGTAATAAATTTGCAGAAAAAGTCCCGGAAACATTGTGTGATGTTTTAAGTGCATTATGAGGGGTTTTCAACAACTAATGTGACATTTGCGAGGGACACATTCTAACATATCATAATATCAAATGTTGCGCACACATGACGAGGGGGACTCTAATTTCAGATGATGCATCGCGTGAATCGCACGTTTTTGTCACATTAAAACAGTTTCTACAAATGTGATGCCAATGAGTATCGATCCTGTTGGTATCGATTAAGCAACATATCAGTAATTAGTCTAATGGCACATTAAAGTACAGTAATTAGTATAATAAATGGCCTAACTTTAAAAGGGTTGAAAATGCAATGTTCAGCATACCGGTATACAATGTATTGAAATATTGATTCGAAATGTGTTTTTGTGCATCCATTCGTTTACTAGTGTTTAAAATATTGTATTTATGTAAATATTATAACGGAAACTTATAGTATATTTGTGACGTAATTGTCTTACAGTAATCGTAACTATTCGGGTATTTCCGCCATTGATGCCGAAGTTACGTCGGTAATGTCCGAGTAACGACGAACCACCTTACAGTATTCATTTGCAGCTTCTCTTGTGTAGAAAATTCAAATTTCAGTACAATTAACAACATTTAGGCAATTGAAATTTAAGTTTCGAGATACCCGTTTAGCCACGCTTCTTAATTATGTTTGACCTTTTCAAAGAATCTTTATTTTATTTTCAATTATTTTGTGACTGCTTGTCGTTATTCTAAAAACGTTTGGTATGTTATGTATTGTAGTGCTTTATGAAAATATATTTAAACAGAAGATATTATAGATACTTAGTGTAAATACGAGCCTGCGTTTTAGACGAAGCTCAACTCTTTCAAAATGGCTATCGCTGGCCTATTTTGACCTGAGCCTGACCTTTATGTAAGAATATATTACAAGGTTCTTGCTTTGAATATATCAATTTCCGCAAGCAAATCGTGCAATATCGGTATTTCAGATCTGTGTTTGTATTACATCTCGAGCGTCTTCGTGATACTCCCCGATTATGAAAACATACATTCGGAGTTCTAAACGTAGACAATGTATCGACTGTTAAAATATGCTAATCAATAGGTCAGACTCGTGTCAAATTGGTCAAGCTATAATTATGTGGCAATGCTATTTTTGACCGAATGTTAAATATCAAGGTTGTACATCGCTTGCTTAGAATGAGAAGGTCGTAACTACAAAATCAATATTTTAGAAAACAAGTAAAACTATTTGACAACCACTCTATATTTCCGGTAAAATAAGCTTTTTGACTTCCGTTTGGTCAACATGACAAATTCCGATTTTCATGAAAATAAGCTCATAAGAAGCGCCTTATGATGTATATTTCACTTATGCGTTAGTCTTATAAGGTCGTATGTGACACTTACGACCTTCTGATTTTAAGCCAGCAACATGTTTAAGTACTTTTGTACTTACTAACCCCCTTATAGGTCAATATTCAATCATGCCTATGTGCGAGTAGACGTTTCGGAAAAGAACTTGTTCCATACAAATGCGGCGGTGTATATAACATCAAAAACCTTGTGATGTAACCTTTATACATGTTTTATGATTTTTGCTCTGTCACTATTGAATAGTATCATACTTCGCATTACCGAGGCTTTCATTGAGTACGGTTGATACTTCGTCATTTAACAATGAATCAACCGTGCTAACTGGTGTAAAGCGTTTCTCATAAATATCAGCCACATGCAAATATCAAATTTATTTCCATCGCAAAAAGTACGAACGAGTAATAAATATCATTGGGAATATGGTCAATGCAATACAACTGTAATATATTTTCTTAGCTATAGAGAGAATTGGATGGCATTAAATTCGATATTAATTCTGTCGAATATTCATTTACTAAACATGAAAGAAAATATTTATTAAATCATACACCACTGCATGAACGTGATAGTTGGGGATTATGCAACAAATTTACGACCGCATGACACATGCAAGGCTCTGGTTTCTTTAAGTTTTTGGTTCACATTTTATTTATTGTTTTGAACGTTTCGGAATATCTTTGATAGAGTCGCCTGCTTTCTTATAATAACTATACTCCGAGGTATTTCGAATATTACCGGAAATGCAGATATAAATGTCATTTATTTCGAACGGACCGCAATAAAAGTGACTATTCTTCTGGCACAGCTTTTATATTGCTATGAAGTCATCGAACTTATATAATACCATTGGAACCTTTTGTTTTTTCTGTATTGACCAAGATATTCCGAATATTGCCGGAAGTGCAGAGATGAGATAAATGTCATCTATCCGGGACAGACCGCAATAAAAACGGCACGAATAGCTTCGAATAACGTCGTTTTAGTGTCAACTCAATACCACTGCATGTTCAACTTACACCTGTAATTTCATTAATTCTTATTGAATTATTCTCCTATTTCTGGATAAGTTTGTGGTATAGTGAAGCATGTGCATCTGCAATGGTACAATTTATCTTCTCCGCGGTTTTTTTTTTATATCACACATTGTAATTCACTGTCGTCAAGTCTTTGTAAACCTGTCATGTTTCATGGATTTGAGAACAGTGTGCTGCAAATGTTGTATCGCACTAGCATCACTATTATACTGATTTCGATGGATCGTGTGCCAATATATCGCAATATTATCGCGATATACAACAATGATATATCTGACAGTGTATCACAATTAATTTTTAACTATCGCGATATGCTACGAAGATTTACGTGGCAATATATCGAAATGTTTTCGTGATATACTAGAAAGCAATATAATGGAGTTGTATACAAAAGTATCGCAATATCATACGAATGTATATGTGGCAATGCATCGCGATATAATCACGATGTGCTACGAATGTATGGGGCATAAGTTAAGATAGATATGTATCGCTATATTATTGCGATATGCTACTAACAAATAGAATAAGAACACATACTCGATTGCCAATATCATTCATTCCATTGGATAGCGTATACTTTTATGATATTTATATACGTGTATACGTTCACAACTCAATTAAATAAAGAGTATGTACAAATAAATAAAACATTACTAAAGTCTACGTAGATATACTAAATGGCTTCGAAAACAGAGAAAAGATGCAGCCACAAAGGGCCGCTGGGTTATTCAAACCATTACTTTTTCAAGTATTAAAAGCAAAACACGAACAACATAATATTTCAATATGCATGTATACGATTCTTTGACGGTGTTAGCCATGCTTGATCTATTTGTCAGACTCTACTTTTCATTATTCCATTGCTTTATCGACGTCACTTTGTTTTTATTAAAATTTAAAATCAATGCAGTCTTTATTTCGGTGACAGCGTTGAAGCTAATATATTCTGTATTCAGGAACTGTGTATAGAATACCCCTATCTTTTAGTGACAGTGTCTTTACGAATCAAAATGACAGGACGTATATTCATTGTCTGGCGTATTACATACAACTTTATATTGTGTGTTTAAATAATACTTGATTGACAAAATGTTTCCTGTTCCGTAAAATACGAGGGTTGTCCCAGTAAATCGTGTACTTTGCCCATTACACAAAAAGTAGCCAAAACATCCGTTTCAACTTTTTACTGATGATTAATGAATATGGTCTTAAAAGGTATACGGAATTTCATGAAAATAAATGAAGAAATAATTTGTCAGTTTACATTGTAAATACGCATGGTATGCAAGTGCGGCGCACAGTGACGTCAAAGTAAGAACGTCATGCCGCGGAACATTTTTTTCTGCATCTTAATATATTGTTCCTTTTATTCAATATGTTACGATGACATTAAACTTTTTTCTGATACGCATTTACGAATCAATTGCAATCAAATGAACCATAGAAAAGCTGTCTGATCGATACAACCAACCCTCATGGTGGGATAAAAACTAGCACGGACATATCCTATCTACTGTGAGAAGAGTTAAAGCCCTGTGGTGCGTGGCACAGTATATAGCGTGGGTGTACAACGCGCTGATGTCACAAATATCATTACATATTCGTTGTCATTCATGCATCGTGTTCTAGAAACATTACTGCATGTCGGTCAGTACAGTTTAGAGTATTAAACTATTTTTCGACGGCATACCAACCAAAACTATGAAGTGTACTGTGATTCTTCGCGTGTTTTCTCTTCTAACGACACAATTCTCGTACGTTTTTATTTTTAGTGTGGCTATTCAAACATGCGCATTTCTCGCACATATAATGAAATCGATTTGAAATTTACTGTGATGACATTAAACAAACAGTCCTTAATGCCGAAGTGAAAACTATGGGCAATAACGTATTGAAAATATGAGAATTACAACTTTATTGAACATACATTTTATGAATCACGGCGCGTTTTATGGGTTGCGCCGCATTTGCGTACATGGGGTTGGTTAATCACCGATAATGTGCATCATGCACATATCCGTTCATTGTTTTCACTTGTTTTAGTTCAACAATGAATTCTTAAAGGTAACTACAAAAATTCATAATCATGTGACGTCAAATAAGAAAATTATTAGCAAAGTACACGATTTACTGGGACAACCCTCGTATCTACTCTTCCATTTCCAATAAATGTTTAGGCCAGTAGATAGTAAAATATAGTTTGTCTCTTTCAGACTACTTCATATAAGTTCAAATCGCTCTTGTGCATGGAAACATCAAAATACATGGGTCGAAATTGTCGAAAATAATTTAAAATGCCGTAAATAAAGCATATCAAATAATATTATTTATTATAAACAGCGTACGCTCGTACATAATTGGTTAGGTTTCGATTGTGTTGTTCAATATGTAGACTATAGACTGCTATTTTGACCCTTAGAAACTGAGTCCACTTACTTAGGTAGTTTAATCATTGTTGTTTTTTTTTGATAAAAAAACAGAGTTATTTTTCTCTATGTGCGTGATCGTCCATTCGGTCTGTTCAAGATAATCCTGATGGATATTTACCTGGATGTGTTGGACTGACTGAGGCGACAGGGTGTCCGAGTGGGTTGTCGTGTTTTTGTAGATGTTTAGTACTTTGTGCTCTGCTGTTTGTGATGAACGTTAATAGTCTGTCCCATTATATCATGACATGTTTGTAAGCCTGTGATGGTCCTATTACTGCCAGCCTGTCAAGATTATGCTGCTATGCCTACATACTGCTAGGTTTCATACTTATATGCAATCGTGAAGGCTGAGCCATTTCCGTTTTCCCCGGTTCATATACTATTACAATGCATAAAGTCGGAGGTGATCAGAATGGCTAATACGTATGCTGCTATGCCGACTTGCTGCTAGGCCGAACTAACTGTAGGTTTCTCCATGTAATTTATGAGTACAGCTGAGTTAATAAGAAAGCGCAATAATGTGCAAAACATATATTTATGAAACAATTTAACAGCTCATTTGCATGTGCAAACATTTCTTATCTTTGAAACCCGAGTGACCTTCATGTGTTATAATTGCATGTTATTAAAATATATAAAGGCGCAACCAACACTCGCGTGCTGGCTACACTACCTAAATGTTCTAGAGAAAATATTTTATGAAATCGAACCATAACTCCTAGTGGCTTTATTAAACGAGAAATAATTAAAGTTTCCAGCAAATTGATTTAAATCAATTTATAGTTTTAATTTGCGAACATCTTGACGTGAAGTGGGTTTTATGAATAAGTTAATTAAATGTTATTTAATGCATTGCGATAGACGCATGCATGTATGATTTCATGAAGTGAATAGTATTTTAGGAAATTTAATACTCTTAAGGCAATAACCATATTTTTTTATTTCAACTTTATATTGATTATCACAAAACATGTTTCCATGTAATGCATGGATGTGCTACATTATTGTTGTCGTAAATAACGTGCTTACGTTGTAGCTCGAAAGTTAAGCTATTGTTTTTAGAATACGTAATTGCATAACATCCAAAGCCATTCGTGGCGATTTTTATGAGATATGGGGAAGCCTTTTCTCACAAATAAAGTATACCGTATTTAATACAATATATAATAGAACACTGACAAAATACGCAAAAATAAGCATAGTCCATCGAAAGTGTTGAAGCGTTATCTGTCCTTTAATACTCAAATTTGAGATGAACACTAGATCGAAGAACTCAAAAACAATTATGGTGACCCATGTTTTTTATACCCGCTGCACAACATAAATAATGTTGTATGGGATATCCTGTTTTCAGTTTCCGTCCGTCCGTCCGTCTGAAATCGAATCATCTAATTGATCATCTAGTATCCCCTTCTTTTCATTCATATAATATGTCTGCCTTCTGACCATAGCCTTAAATATATCAACCTGGAACTGACTATTGTAACTTTACGTTGAGTTAAGGAACAACTTTATTTAGTGGTTTTAAACCTCAATAACGGAGGTTACTTCGTGCCTGACCGATGTTGCTCTGTGAGTGGTCAGAAATGTTCCGTGAATTACCGTAATTGATCCGTGAATCGCCGGAACATGTTCCTTGAATTACCCGGATTGACCCGTAAATCGCCGGAACATGTTCCGTGAATTACCGGGATTGACCGGGGTTGACCCGAGTATACATCTTTTACAGTTCAATGTTATGTTATATTTCGTTGACTCATTAAGTACAAGCGATCCGGGATGTTTGCCATGCAGTGTTACACTCGCAAGTGATTGAGTCCCATACTCCATATTGATAAACAATCATTTAACATCTTGTTACCATAGCAACTGCCGACGTAATACTTTGATTATGATTTAATTATCGAGCACAGTTGTATGTTGTCACCGACATCCTTCTTTCATCTGAATCATTTAATTTGCAAAAAAAACTACGCGCATATTACAGGGATACGAAACAGATCGGAACTATGACATCATTAATTAAATTGTTATCGGAAAACGACAGAAGTTCAAGTTGTAAGCAGATGCAAGGCCTAGAGAAAATGACGTAGATGTTTTATACTTAACTTTAACAACATATCGATCGAAACTTTCTTAAAGTGTAAAAAAACTTCAATCGGTTGGTTTACTTTTGTCAGAAGTTTTTCGATGCAATTATCGCGTGGTTAGAGTTCTGTAGTCGTCACTGAACCTGGCGATTCGGGTTCGATTCCGTGTGTCACTTGAATATTCATAATTATCTAGACAATAGAGTTGGGGTCATTTGTGTTTGCATATGAATACAACACCAGCCTATAACTAGGCCAGATATATTTTAGTATGTGTACCTAAATGTAAATTAACTGAAAAAAACTACCTTGCACAAAGTTCTGGATATCATCTATTGTTTGTGTATTGGTTCGGTTAAAGGCATTTGACTTGTCCTTGACAAATCTACTGGCGCCATAGTTTGTGTATGACAAAAGTCGTGTACATACTCATTAATGAAAGCCTGTAGTAGACAAATGTACTGAAACTGTTGGCAGAGTTGCTTGCTCAATTCATTAAGCGATAAAGTACCTAGTTCGTACTCTAGTACGAGATGAACCAACAAAAACACTGAGTACATCTTCAACTTTTCAAGTTCAGTCAGTCAATCCACCATTAGGAAGCTAGTCGACAATGGCATCTTCTGTGATTGTGTATGTGTTGTTGGTTAACATGAATGTAAATAAAGTCGATTCAATTAGTAATACTTATGATTCGAAAGAATAGCGGTGAATACCGTTAATCAGGTATACCCAGTTAAACCTAGATAAACATGGTTTACCTACCGGACGATCGTATATTTACAACCGTTCTCATTTGACTTTGAAAGGACTGTGCATGTATGTGTGTTTTGTGAACATTTGCCTTAATTGAATATGACCTTCAGGTTTATTGAGAAAAAGACAAACTTTAATAATAAAAAAAACATTTCCGATTTAAATTTAATCAAGCCATTTAGCAAATCAATAGTTTAGTTCTATTAACATGATTAATAAATAGTGTGGGTAGATAAAAAACATTATAGTTTTAAACAATCATTTTATTTTTTACGTACTGGAAAATCGGCAATATGTGGTTGCTTCCATTAATAAGGGTAAAATGTGTGTTTATTATAGTGTCACCCCTATTGAAAGTGTCAGTCAATTCTGATTTTTGAGAGACTCTTTCTTTCATGCGCTTAGTACCTCCCAAATACCTTCTCGTAATAAGGGACACTTAAACATCGTAGGTAGGGTAATGCTACGGTCACAATGCTCGTACGAATTTACCAACTCGTACGAGTCTGAAATATTTTAATCCTATCGGTATTTGTACGTTCTTAGCATCTGGTCACAGCTCGAACGGGTCTCGTACGAGCTGTACAGAATGTATAGTTTTCACCAAATCACCGAGTCCTCTACGAGTTGTGAAATCCGTACGATGCTCGTACGAGTCTCGATATCCGTACGGGCTCCGTGCGGGCTCCGTGCGGGCTCCGTACGGACGTCGTGCGAGTTCAGAAAAATCAACTCGTACGGAGCTCGTAGGGCAACTGTGACTAGGGTATAACCAAAAGCTCAGTATCATTTAATCCTGTACACTTGCCATTTATCTGAAATTCTGACTTAATGATGGTAAGCCATGCATACTTTCATTTCTTTAAAAGTACAAGCTTTGTGTGGAATCACGTGACTAGGTTTTATACCTTTTATCGGGCATCTGTTTGTAACCAAGTCAATGGAATATAGGAGTTAACGGAATGATAAGACCTGCCTAATTAAATTTGCACAAAAAGTTAATTAATGTAATCTTGATTAATATCAATGGCATGGACTCAAGGGTGATACCTGGTGACGTGTGCCCCTTCATGAATACAATGTACCACAGTCAATTCAAATGGTATCGTATTTTTTATTCAAGACAACGCGACGAGCTTAATTGTATGCGACTTTTGGTGATGTCGATTGATTTTAGGTAATTTAATTAAACATAAATATATCACACAGAAAGTACACTGGATAAAAGAAACCACTAGTCTTCCGGCATGCATACTCTAGCAGCCCATATATCTAGCATATTCCACCTTTGTTATAGTAACACAATGGTTAGCGCACGTGTCGCCTAATCCGGCGACCCGGGTTCAAATCCGGGTTGATGCACACATGCGCCTGCCATATTCAGCAGAAAGCTAACAGGCAAATAAAGGCTATGCTCGGCATCGGCATGTTATCAATGCACTGTTAGCATGCATACCCTGACAATCCATTGCAGGTTCCACCTTTGTTATAGTAAATTAGTAATACTATCAATGTACTGTCAGCATGCATACCCTGACAATTCATTGCAGGTTCCACCTTTGTTATAGTAAATTAGTAATACTATCAATGCACTGTCAGCATGTATATCCTGACAATCCATTGCAGGTTCCACCTTTGTTATAGTAAATTAGTAATACTATCAATGCACTGCCAGCATGCATATCCTGACAATTCATTGCACGTTTCCCCTTTGTTATAGTAACATATAAGTTATCATTACACTGTCAGCATCATACCCTGACAATCCATTGCATGTTTCCCCTTTGTTATAGTAACACATCTGTTATCAATGCACTTTCAACATGCATACCCTGGCAACACATTGCATATTCCACCTTTGTTATAGTAAATTAGTAATACTATCAATGCACTGTCAGCATGCATACCTTGTCAACTCATTGCAGGTTCCGCCTTTGTTATAGTAAAACATCTGTTATCAATGCACTTTCAACACACATACCATGGCAACACATTGCAGATTCCGCCAAAGATTTAGTAGCACCTCAGGACAGTGCAAGCACGCATACAATTAAGGCCGGCCCTGCATTGTAAATTCAACCCTTTGCTATAGTAACACCTCTGTACGCGTGTCTGTATGTAGTTAAACACAGTATGACAAAAGGACTGACATCAAGAACCTTTTGGTCTATTGTAAAATGTTGCATTGAAAACAGTGATCGGGCAAATATGGTAGCTTCAAGACTCTGTATGAGGACGAGTGTAATCCATTAACCATGCAGGCATAGTTGTTTGATATGAAACATGCACCTTATGAAGTAAGATTTTTGTGACTTCTGGCATTCGTTAACTTTCATTTTAGCTTCGTTCAAGGCAGACCTGTCATTTGTACTTGTTAGCACACGATAGAATGAGACCTTGTGGAATTAGGCCATACCAAATCGTTTCTTCGTTTAGCGTCCGAGGACAGATAGGTTTTAGGTTCTTGGGAAAGAAAATATTTTTCAAAATTCTTATACGAATCTTCACAATCCATTGAGATAATAGTTTCATACTATTCATACCTCTTAAGCATCATGTCCCCAACCCCTACACAGGAGTAGGTTTCACACAAACATGTTTTCGGCAAGCTAAGTAAGTTATTATGATTGACAATGTATGAATGATTTATTGGTTAGCCATGTAATGAAGAAGATTTATTAGCAATTATTACTTGTTTTTTTTCTAGTGTTTTGTTTTTTTGGCTCAGGATAGCTAGATATGCTTTCGAGCTTAGGGCACAGGTAACAGTATCGTTGAAAAATAAATTTAAAAAAAAAATTGAAAAATTTTTTTTCTCGAAATTTAGGTATTATATACAAGGTATATTTGCCTTAAAAACACAGATTTTCAAAGTATCAAAAAACAAAAATTAGCTTTCGATACATTCAATAACTAATTATATTCTTACGCAACATTGTTAAAACTACTCGCATGCAAAATTCCATCGAAATTGATCAACTTATTAAAAAGTTATGCCATAAAGTTTAGATCCCTGTGTCCAGCCGGTTCGAAAGGTGCATTCCAATAAAACCCAAAATACAAATTTCGAGGATAAAAACCTTCATATTTTTTATTTATCGTCATGAATAAGCATAATAATGCGGTAGAATTGAAGGACGCAACAGTTTGAACAAATTTACCGTGGTGAAATATGTGAGCTTCCGTATTAGCCGCGAAACAAATCGTCTACAAATTTTATTTAGTCAAAATGTTTTTATTTTCACCATGTTTGTCCGAAAGTTGCGAATGATTTCCATCTTGTGACAACGACTTTCATTGGTTATAAAAATACATTCGGAATATCTCTAGTCGTCGGAAACTCTAAAAACCACACCGGCCGTCCTTGCAGCGTAATTCGAATAACGCCATCGAGAGTTAAAATAAAAGTTTAAACGATGCATTTGATCGTTTTGAGGTAAATGTAAAGCATGATTTCAAATGTTTGCAAGGCATAATGCTGTATTTGTCCCCACACAGCCTTTTTGCACATGATCAACTCACGTAAATGCCGTAGTCTATGAAAACAAATTGCACCCTTTCGATTTTGCTCTCAATTTCCTTGCAAATGTACCTTGTATATAATACCTAAATTTCGAGATTTTTTTTTTTTTCAATTTCTTTTTCAACGATACTGTTACCTGTGGCTTAGGGCGGACATTAAACGAAGAAACGATTTGGTATGGCCTTATATGTTAGGCGCGGCTGCTGTGCGAAAACTACCCATTGTCACGAAAAACAGTGAAATTTGATAACACTTTACTTCGTGTTAGTATTAAATTATTTACAAGTTAGTTTTGTTCTAATACTTTTTTTCTTCATTTTAATGACATTGTAAATATGAAGCTTTTTGTTTTCGTGAATTTTGTAAGTAGCTTATTGTTGCACGCAATTTGTACACGTCCATCACGTGCTGGAATTCTAAAATGATCGTAATTAGATACTGTTCATGAATCGGAAACAATGGTAATGTAGAGAAAATGTTGAATACAATTTCTGACACACCCCTTTTCTATTTCTAAGCATATAATTACATATCACTAATGGTTTTTATAGTTATGTATTATTCCTATTTGTTCATGTGTTAAAATCAAATTGGCAATATTAATTTAAACGACTGTTCTGTTGACTTCTTCAGTTTGAGCAAGAACCATTACAAAACATTTTACGCTATTTCTAACTGTAGATACATTGCACACATTAACAACCTTACCATGTAAATGTGCATGAAGGAAAGTATAAGCGCTGAATTCATTTTGTCAGAATTATGACCCTAAATTTGTTCTTTTATTCACTATGTAAACACCGTTATTGCAGGATTTTCTTCAAACTTTCACATATGTAAAACATTAACATGCAGATGTACATGTAGTAAACCGGATAACACTGTGGTTATTTTTGCCAGAATTATTACCCTTTGTATTTTTATTCATTATGTAATATATAGTGAAGAATGCTTGTGGACGCAACTCCTCGTCCAGTTTTTGCTGGAATTTCTTTAACTTTCACGCATAACCAACCGTGACACGTAGCTATGCGTAAAAGTAAATGCCCTGCAGTAATTTTGCCAGAATTACCCTTTTTACTTTTATGCACTACATGTATATAGTATGAAGAACATATTCTTGTGACAACAACTCTATTACAGTTTTGCAGGAGATCCCACAAACTTTTACATATTATGAACAACCTTAACATGTTTATGTGCACGAAGAAAAGAAATTTGCCGCGCGATTTTTTTTGTCTTCATTTTGGTCTATTGCCGGCTGAATATATATATTATACTAGTATGCCGAATGGCGACAGCTCTCCTTTATGATGCTGCCCTTCTGATTGTAACACTATGTTTTATAGTTCTATTATGTTTGTACCATTGCCTGCTGTTTCGTCTAAGGTCAGAGGCCACTGAAACCAGCACGGCCGTCGATTGGTTGAAAAAGTGTAGAGAAACCCGTAAGGATAGAATTGCATACAGTGTGATTGGATAAAAATGCTTTGTTTACACTTTTAAATGGTTGTCAAAATTGAGGAATACAATGTTTTCTGTGCAGTTTGAAATATTTGACAAGTGCCTAGCTGTATAATTTACTTCTTGATGGCTTTTTCAAAAAAATTGTGATTGGCAGTATTTTGGGTATTTTGGTCACTCATGGTGGGGGTAGGGATGTTTCAATGAAATTTGTAAAAAATCAAATTGGCTTTGTCTATATACTGAGGTAATGTTTTTGTTATTAATGAACTAATTAAATAAATGAATATTGATTTTTGTGGCAAGATCGATTTTAAGAACTGATTTGTGGACTTATGCTGTAATGAATGTAGGTCTATGGGAAATGCAATAGTGGTCTCTGACCTTGAGCGCTACCGTCCCTGTCTGATACGTGATTCGTTTGTGCGTTTGTATCAATTCTAAATATGTTTCTTTACGATAGGGGTTTAAAGTGACTTTCTCTAAACCTGACCTAATCTCATATCGAGTTTCTAGATTTCTCGTATCTCGAACAAAGTTTATTCGGTTTTATTTATTAACGACGAAAAGAACAAAATGATATCTCTCAATGCATCAATGTTATTCATCCACCACACGACATGGCGATAAATTACAATGTAACTATTTTCTAGTTGATAAATTCTTACTCCATCGTAAATCACTTGTGGTTATTAATTCCCTCAGCAAATGCTCCACTATTTTTCTCCTGTAAAATGATTAATTTTGGAATTCGAAAATACGGTGACATATGGTAGCTTTACTTGACAAGTTGTAAAGCTAGTTTATGATTCGCGTGCAAATATTCGTATCCAGAAAACTGACAGATCCACTCAAAATTGTTGACAGCAATTAAATCTTTCTTTATCTGAATAACATTGAATTTGTTTGGCAGTTCTTGACCCCATGTAATGAAGCTATCAAAATTAAACGAAAATAAACAGCCTTGAAAAACTTCTGGAGCAACAGCCGACAACTTCGCCGTGTGATAAACGCTTGTATTGAATTATATTTATGTTGGTGAATTTGAAACAGAAATAAACTTCCAAGAAAATGAACCTGTCAAACAAACATGGGTTGATTGACATACTCGTAAATTTGATGAAAACATGGAGAGTGCTTATCTAGGTCATATTATCAGAGCTTCTCTTCTGCACTTCACGTTCAATAGAAATGGAACAATTATTGTCAATGAAGCGGTAGGGGATTTTTTATGATTTGGTTTTAAAATATCTGAGAAATATGTCAGGTCGGTGAATAAGCTTTACATTTTTTATCTTAATAATAGAAATATATAGAGCTATATTGGATGTGTACTTTTACGCACGTGCCTACCGCCACTGTAGTTTTAGGCTTCGAAATTGTAACGTTACTTCAGATTTATTTAATTTAATACTAAATTGAATTACGAACATTTGACGTTTCCCTAGAGCATTTGAGACAAATTTATGGATATAAAGGAGTACTCTATGTTTATTATAACAGAATATTTGCCATATTAACAAAACAATCGGTTTATATTCAATACACACTACAGAGTCAGTACTTGAAAGGCGACCGATTAGTGTGGTGTGACATTTGCTTGTCTCTGAAACAGAGCAATCCGGGGCTTGAATGTGTTATGTATAATTATATCTTCTTTATAGTCAAATCATACCTGGAGACTTAGACTTGACATGCGCCATTTTGACAAGAATATTAATAAGAATAGGAAATCAAAATATGATGTGAGAAAAAAGCGTTAAACTTTGAAAAACATAATGAATAGCTACGGCCATGGTAGGAAAGTAACCGGGTATCGTAACTACTGATAGTTCTGGTTAACATTAGATTCCAGGAAAATAGTTCAGGTCAATACAGCCAGGATAATGACTGAAACTCGCTGAGTAAGATAAAAAAATATAGCAAACATTTCACCAGCCTAATGTGCATCAGCTCTGTTTTGAAAGTCATTGGTGTCTTTGTGTTATCAGTACATTCCGAACAGTGAAGTATGTTCGGCTATTTTCGGATGCTTTCGGTGTCTATAGATTTTTGTAAAATCCGACCAATATAGTTCAGCTGGTTCGGGTTTCTAAGCCAATTTTTGCCAATTACCGTCGCTGATGAGCACAAATTTAAGCAATTAACATAAATTACTATAAATGCTGGCGTGACCTTTTGTCCAAATAACCTTATTTTTATCCCAAGTAAATAAAGTTAACTTAACCTAGTTTTTTTCCTTCAAATTAACCGTACAATAAAAGTGACTTCCCATAATCAATACTGTAATACACCAATGAACATGTTCCTTATGTTTCTGTTATTTTATACTGTAAATTGAATGCATATTGTTATATATTTGGGAAAAATAAATATGTTTAAACTAATGAACATGTTGCTGCCTTGGGTTATGTTTCGAAAGCGACGATTTGGAGATCACACTTCTGCTTTTAAATATACGACGCTGTCATGACGTCAACATCATCTATGTAATTGTACAGTAAATAGAACTACAGTACCGGTTTTCCACTTATGGAAGTCTTTTTACATGCTATTATGGTACATGCATATTTGTATATCTTGTACAGGTTCGAAAAGTTGTATAGCTTGGCGACTTTGACGCGAACCTGACCTTTGATTAGCATAATTTAACAGATTATACATTATCTGTATAAATTACAACCTCTGTTGTATCTTTTCATAGCCGGGAGTATCACGAAGACGCTCGAGATGTAATACATACACAAATTCGAAATACCAATAATGCACGATTTGCTTGCGGAAATTGATATATTCAAAGCAAGCACCTTCTAATATATTCATGCATAAAGGTCAGGGCCAGGTCAAATTCGTCAAACTACCGGTGTAGTAACCCATTATAGGTGAACATTGGGACAAACATTATGAATTACCCTGTATAATATTGGCTTCGAATATGAGAGAAAATATATGTTGTTTTTATAAAAACAACTTAGTTAAACACTTGACAAAATCTCCGACTTGAAAGTGAAACTTCGATTAACGCTGCATGAAATCTGCAAGTATATCATTAATGTCTTTAGATACTAGGAATGCCAGTGGTATCCGGCACCGCAGTGGAAACATGGTGAATGAACAAAGAAGGAAATAAAATATAAAAGAGAAAAAAATAAAAAAAATCGTTCAACCCATTAACGAGTTGCTTTAAAGGCATGCGGCACGATTTTTCTGTGACAAGCGATTTCCTCGTGCAAACAAAGACACGAGTTTTATTGCTAACATTGTGTTTAATGTTACAGAACCATTTCCGTATTGGGAGTTATATAACACATTTTATGTTGAACCGAATGGATACACGTCCTTATCTTTCATACAAAATTGGAACTTTACACCCTCTTTGCGATTCATTAACTCCTTGTGTTACATTGTGCATGTTTGTGCTTATTATGGGACGTGCACTAGTGTTGCTAATACGAGCAGACACAAACATTCAAACGTTTAAAAATCGACTATCCCTTGAACCAGACAAACGGACATTTACTCATATAAAAGGTAAAGGTTTGGTTTATTATAGTGTTACCCCTATTGAAAGGGCCAGCCAATTTGACTTATGAGACACCTATTTTTCGTGCGCACAGTACCTCCCGAATCCCTTCTCGTATAGCTTATACGCGTTGATTGAAACCGTATTTGTGCATGAAACATAAGTTGAAAACTATCAACAAAAAAAAACAGATCCTTGGAATTAATTAATCAACTTGAGGTAGGATTTGTCATTCCGCGACATGTAACTAACAACCAAGTTGCATAATGGTGAAGCATATGTCACGGTTGAACATGCATTACCCGACTGCCACCCTGGGTATCCACTGATTCCTAAAAAACATATGGAACAGCTGTATGAAGTTTTTTCACGAAATTCTACCTTCATTTCGACATTCAGACTTTAAATAGCTGCAACTAAGTTGAATGTCGAACACAGCACATTCGCTATTCATTCAAACATTTAAACACATTAAATGGACATTCTAGTCTTACTTTCTGTAGCAATGTTAAATAATGCGACATAATTCGGGCTAATGCGTTGAAATTAATTTAAATCAAAGTATTTTATCGTGTTGTAAAGTTATTAGATTTATGTAAACAATATAATCTGTTAGTCATCGGTTAACGACTAAAAGACATCTTTTAATGATAAAGTAAATGCTTTTCCTGTAGACTAGATATAACTATGTGTTGGTTTTTTTGAGAAATTGAAAATACGAAAAATAGTGCACAAATCCAACCGGTTAGGACAATGTCCGAAGGGCGTGAGTTATGATTAGCATAAATGTCATTTCCATGTTTACCTAAACATTTGGAAAATTTACTCCAAGTTGCAAATATTGTGAACAATCTTTAAAATGTCTCAAAAAGTCGACATTTTCGAGGCAGTACATGGAATTTTCTCGCTTTCATATCGCAATAAACCAATTTAGCGTAGGGTCGTAAAAATTCCAGTGATATTCGGTTAAACAAGATTATAGTTCGACAATTAAACTTTAGCACGAATATTACACGAGCTTGCCGTGCTTACACGCGATCTGAAATCAAAAATTACGCGAGCATCTTCGTTTTAAATCATGCCTCAAGGAACATATGTTAGCTTCTTCTAATTGTCGTTACAATCACTCCTTATAGTCCGGCAGAACTTGCAAGGTACCGTGCAATATCTTCTATACAAAATGTTTTTGCATTTTTTTGTTGTCTGGACCATACCGTTACAGAATCCGAGTGATGCCACCTTGTCATCATTGAGCAATTCTCAGAATGAGGCCCCAAAGGGGGTATATGAATGTGCATGAATTAACCAGTATAAGTACATTATTATTTTATCAAATGTACAGAAGAACACACTAAATGTTGTTTATATTATGCCAAATAGTGTGTTTATCCAGTTTATAAACATTTGTGATAGAAAATTGTGAAAATGAGGCCCCACTCGTGGTTTACACATAAAACGAGGCCCGTTATTAGACAAACAAATCGTTTAAATTAGTAAATGATGCATGTTAAACAAATATTTCATTATATATATTATTCAAATTGAATTCATTGACATTGGTAAGTATAAAAATAGCTAGATAGTCAATTAATTTACTTGAGGCCCTGTCATCATTTAGCAAATGTGGCCTCATAGGGGTATAGTAGGGTTTCAACACATATCATATATAATGCTAAATCAAATTTAACGCAAACCACATGAAATGCAGTTTATGTTATGTTAAGTATTGCGTTGCAAAACATCCTAAATGATGTGTATATCTTGCCTAATAATGTGTTTATTCAACTTATCAACATCTTTTTGTAATAGTAAATTGTGAATATGAGGCCCCATTCGTGGTTTTCACCTAAAACGAGAACTGTTTTTTGCCAAACGAATGAGTTAAACTAGTAAATGATGCATTCTCACACATTTTTATATTTGAATATATTTCAAATTGAATTATGTGGTATTGACAAGTGCAAACATGAATTAACAATTATATTAATTGAATTGAGGCTCTGTTAGGGGTAAGTTTAAATTATGAAATTTATGAAACTCGTCCAGACCATTCGTAATTATGTCAAGTTAGTTCACTAAATCTGATGGAATACAACTTTAACCATAACTATTATTGTTAGAAAAGATTTATTTAAATAGTCATGCACTACATTTTGAAATAGACAAATGAGGCCGTGAGGGTGTGCGTCCGTGTTAAACAATGAAAAAGAGAAAATGATACATAGACCATGTTCAATTCAACATTTTATTATATGAAAATTGAGACTTGCTTAATAATCAAATTTCAGTAAATTATCTATATTCACATAAACAACGAAATTATAGATTGGAAATGAAATGATGAATTGAGGCCCGTACTGTATCGTTAAACCATATTTTTCTTTTACATAAGATGTTATACCTTGATATTACCTCTTAGAACTAGACACTATGAGATACTCGTAATGCACCTATTAATATGTTAAAGAGGGTTTCCGAACGGGAAATGATGCAGAATGATCCTGGGTCCCCGGAAATAGACTTCAGCCTAATTTTCGAATTAAACCACTAACGATGACCGACCTGCACCCAGACCATTTGTTGAAACGGGCATCCCCATGTGAGGATTCAGACCAAATGTTTTGCTTAAGGGTGGGGAATTAGACCTCAAAAAAGAAATAAATACAATGTATAATACTCCTTGGTCCTGGTCAAAATATTGAACGCGTTATAGAGGACGGCCATTCTGTACATAAAGGTACTCATCGCTATCAAGAACGGACATTTCAAACCGATGAGTTCTCACCAAAATGTAGAACATCCCAATTAAGTGTTCGCCGCCATCAGGTTTAGCCATTTCTACTCGATATAAATTGTAATACCCGGTATGGTATAGTCAAGCTCTAATGGTTACATATCAGGAGCGACTGTGATCATTCCGGTCCCTTATGGGTATATGCGACTACGTAGTAGAGCCATGGGAAACTCTTCACTATCGAACGCCGAACGTGTACTCACTACCACCATTTACTGTATTTCGAGGCGAATATGGTGCTTGGTCATTAAGATCATCCATTAGCGAGTTATAGCATGTCCCCTATGATAATGACGTACTCACTTTACCAGTAGCCAAATAAATCTACACAATCCCCATATGGTACCCACCACCACATAGTATTGCAATTCTTGAATATCCTAAAGGCATGCAAGTGCAATACATACGTGGTGGTGGTGAACGTTTCTTGGAGGTGTTGTTTTCTCAATGACGCCAGGAATACAATAGCATGGTCATCACTGGTGATCAGTACTTTAAAAATTTATATTTCGGGGATAAAGAGTATGCTATAATTTTATGACGTGGACTGGTTGGTGGTCGTGTGTGCCTCTTAGAGCCTAGAACAGCAGTACATAGGTTGGGGAGTAACCTTTGTGGTTTGAATAGATTTATTTGTGGGCGTCGGTATGTCATCTGGCTTGGCATTGCGTGAATTGATGATGCACAGACTGATTGTTCTACCGGGTCCTTGTTAATGCCTGCTGTGAGAGGCTGTAAGAAAAACAAAGCGATCGGAATCACATGAGCCTGTGGTCATTGATACACATGTAGAGCCAGTAATGATTTGTTTGGTAGGGGTTAAATACCGCAAATACTGGTAAGAAGATAAAAAACGACTGGCATTGATGTTAGAGTAATATTTATACAAAATGATGCTTCCTATATATTATATGTAAAACGATTACCCCCGTGGCGGGGCAGCAGGGGCTTAATTTGAGCAATCTTGGTAAGGGACCACTAGATGATGTTACATACCAAATATCAAGTTATTTAATGTGATTGCTAATATGCATACACAACGCTTTTAGTAATAGTTTATACAGAAATTGTGTGTAATATTATGTCCAACATTGCATATAATGCAATGGTTTGTAAATTGGTCAACTATCACCAGAAATCAGTACAACGTATTCGTCATTTCGCTGTGGCACTTCCAACAAGCAATTTGTAGTTGTTCTGTTTGCATATTGTGTTCTGCTGTTTTAGTTGAGGATTGCCTTCTCTGTCTGATTTAAGTAACTATTTGATCAAATCCTACATATGTAGTAATCACTAGCACAGATCCATGTCCCCGTTTTTCTATATCCAAATGTGGTGTTCTTAAATTGTGTATACGTTATTCACAGTTGAATTTACACTTGCAATGGCCTCAGATTTATGGAATGCCATATTTATAAGTGTGATTGAGGTTATTAATACTTATCGACACTACTGAATTCATTTGAATAGTATATTCCATACCTGAGTACTGAACTAATCGCCATATTCCTGGTACATTCTTTATGTATAGTTTTTCACTCTAGCAGGGCCTCATTTCATCAACTTATTACCGGTATTTTAAAATTTAATACCTGTATATTCCATTCAAACTTTCATAACTTCAAGTTATCTCCTATACTAAAGTAGTTCATGACCAATCGATTTTTAAATGATAATATATCTTTTCAAATTTTGATTTACCCTTATTAGGGCCTTAATGCCATTAATAAAAGTATTACATCAGCTAATCAAAGCGGTTGTTAATTTGAATTCATCAATGTTTTTTTAAGTTTGTGTTATTCGCAGATGAAGTATGTGTTTCACACGTACACGCATACTTATCTAATTAATATTCTGTGTAGGTCTACTGCCGGGACACATATTAGTTGGCGACCACAAGCGGGGCCTCAATTCAACAATTTACTATGGTTAAGGTATAGTTTATATACACAATACTGTACACAAGATGAACTACATTTCATGTGTTTTGCATTAAATTAGATTGAATATTATAAATTATATGTGTTTAAGCTGATTTTTTCGATAAAAGCCTTATGTATCTTATGTATCTGTATTCATATACCACCTTTGGGGCCTCATTTGACAAATGATGACAGGGTCTCAAGTAAATTAATTCAATGTTTGTACTTACCAATGTCACTAAATTCAATTTGAATAATAGATATAATGAAACATTTGTTTAGCATGCATTATTAACTAACATAAACCATTTGTTTGTCTAATAACGGGCCTCGTTTTAAGGGTAAACCATGAGTGGGGCCTCATTTTCAAAAATTACTATTAAAAATGTTTATCAATGTAATAAACATTTTATTTGGCAAACTATTAACAGCATTAAATGTGTTTGTCTGTATATTTGATAAAATAATAATGTATTTATACTGATTAATTCATGAACATTCATATACCCCCTTTGGGCCTCATTCTGAGAATTGCTCAATGATGACAAGGTGGCATCACTCGGATTCTGTTAGCGTATGGTCCAGAGAACAAGAAAATGCAAAAACATTTTGTATAGAAGACATTGCACGGTTACCCCAAAATATGCTGTTTATCTGCCGGACTATTAGAAAACGTATCGATGCCGGCGAACGTCCTCGTCAGCTTGGACCTATATCCTATAAAATGTCATGTAATTTCGCGATGTCATATATCGGAATTTGATAAGATGTACTTTGATCATGTGCGTATTTCAGTATAATTTTTTTATCATACTACGCGCATTTTAAAAAAAAAAAACAAAAAAATGGCATCCGTTATACGCTTGTATTTAAAGCTTGTAATTTCAAACAAATGTTCCTCGCATGAAATTATTAGTACCGTTTCCGATTTAGTGTTGCGTAGTCGAATACTTAGAAAGAGTGACGAATCGACTTTACATCATGTTTGAATAAAATCTATGATATTTGCGGTTGAAACGAAACTTGTGTCTTTGGAATTATTTCTGAAAACCATAACCCGTAAAGTTTGTTTGAGCACAAGTATATCGCGGGCTCGTTCCGTCGTAAGTGACAAATTGTCTTTAAAAAATGAACGTTTTGAGCTTCGTCACTTCTAAATGTCTTTTTGTTATTGAATGTATGTACAAGCCTGATGTTTACAGTACAACTTGGTTATCTCGAGGAGTGATCGGAATAGGTCAAATGTTCGAGATAAACCGAGTACTCGTAATACGCAAAGTACAATTTTATGTTATTTTTCTACGCACATTTCTCTGTGGTTACTAAATTTAACTATTTCACGGTGTTACTGGTGTATAATAGAACACAGAGCTTGGAACATGTCACGTGATTCCATGGGGACATTCTGCGTGCAACGTGATGAAAAATTCTAACAGATAATCTAATTATGGAAAAATTTAAGGTCGAATGATTGTAATGAGAAAAGGGAAAATTACCATTTATCCAGGGGATTTTACAAACTGATAATTTTTGTGAATTGGACCTTCGTCTTTTATCCTGCATTTCATCAGATCATGCTATGGCATTTTCTATCTCCTTTTCGCTTTGTGTGAAGAGTGTCCTATCGAGTTTACCCTGAATATTGATAACTGTGGTGATAATCATATTAGAGGCATCATATTGTTCCAACTTTGGTAGCTTATCAGTATGGAGTTGATTTAATACCGATCAACGTCTATTTCTATAAAGTCTGTGACTAATATTGAAACATAGTTCATATCCGTGGTGGAAAATGGCATACTCGCGAAATTGATAGGTTTGTGTACAGTAAAATCACCCATCATCTTAGAACGAAGCGGACAGATTCCCTTTTTGTACATACATACATACATACATACATACATACATACATACATACATACATACATACATACATACATACTCTTTAATTTAAGGTGGCACTATAGCATCTCTAATTCAAACACATTGGTTTCCCGGAAAATGAGATTAAATTACAACTACTTATAATTATTTAAACTGCGGTAAGCATGTTTATGTAGATTTTATATTTTGTTTAATACTATTTCACAACAAAACACTAAATCATAAAACAAGTCATTGAGCTGACTCTTAGTGCAGTTGGCAATTTCAAATAAAAAAGAGGTTGTTTTTATAAATCATAAAACAAGTCATTGGGCTGACTCTTAGTACAGTTGGCAATTTCAAAAAAAAAAGAGGTTGTTTTTATCATAAACTGTATTCAGTACCTTTATAGCAGACCTGTACGTCCAGAAATTGCGTGAATGAAATTAACATGTATACGAAAGCACGTGGTTGTTTTTGAACAGGTAGGCGTGCTGAGTAAATTCTAGGTTTTTCAGATGAAAAATGCAATCAGTGACTCACTGTTAATAAATGAGGTAACGTGCTTTTAATTAGTATACTAAACAGCAGCTGTTCTACCGATTGATCATACCAGTTCACCTGAGGTAAATAAGCAGATAAGGCCGCACATATCGATAGCTTAGAATGAGAAGGTCGTAACTACAAAATCAATATTGTGAGAAAACAAAAAAAACGTCTGACAATTACTCTTTACTTTTGGTAAATCAAGCCTTTTCAAATGAAGTTTGGTCAACATGACAAGTTCCGATTTTCATGAAAATAGGCTCTTAAAAAGCGCCTAATGATGCAGATTTCAAATATGTTTTCGTCATAAAAGGTCTTAAGTGGCACTTACGACCTTCTCATTCTAAGCCAGCGATATGATGATTTTGTAGTTCTAATAATGCCTTGGTCACACTGAGATTGTTTTGCCTCGATGATGTACTCCCAATTTAATAAATGAGCATCGGAAGACATCGAGAAAATGTTCCTCGTGGTCTAGGGGAAGCTTCGATGCAATCACTAGAAAATGTGTGATACCCCTGTTCCTTGTACCTCCCGAAGCTGATTTATTTAAAATCGGTAGTACATCGCTGAGGCCAAAAATGCTCAGTGGTACCAAGGCATAACGTAACTATCGAATTATTTACCCCTACCCTAAAATATCATTGGCATTTTTGCTGAAATATAAATCAGATTATTAAATTCAAAGTGCATATAATCAATATTATAATTTTAAAAATAAAAAATGAAATGATTTTTTCCTATCCTTAATTTGCTGCATGTTCCTTGAACTGAGAAAATGATTTGTTTTTGTTTGGCGGTTCCAAATCAGGCAAACAACATATTTTTAGTTATAATTATTTTTTTAATCTAAAACGTATAGAAAAATGAGGCGCTGTAAGGTGTCTCATGTGATTAGTATGTTAAACAGTAGCAGTTGTAGTACCTTTATTCGCAGTCAGTAATGAAACTGGTTGCCTACTGTGTAAAAACGCTTAAGTAGTCTTAGTAGATTGTTTGTATCTAACGAATTGAACGCTAGATATTTTTTAGCAAATTTTGAAAATTTGCAAACTTCGCCAATTTGATATATACACTTCCACGTCGCTAAAATCACCATTTGATTGCAGTGTTCTTCATTTGATTGGCTGGTTACTTTGTGCCGACAGTATTCTTATTAAAGTGAATGTACTTGAAGTTAGCAGCCAGTTGTCAGTAGCCGATTCAAAGTTTTGAATCGCGAATTGCAAATGGCGGCTGACTCGGACATAACTAAGTACTCGGAATCAAAGCACTGAAGGCAGTGTTTTGAATATGTTATGTGTCACGTGACTGATTTGAATATAAAACGAAGAATGAGTATAGTCACCTTAGAATGGGAACGGTGTATACTAGTATACAGATGAGAATCTGTCTTTTGTTTAATATGGATACACAACGTTGTACTGGTCAAGACCACATGGTTGCATCGGTGTAATAAACTTGCATGAAAAAAATAGTTTCAATTTCTTAAGACCGATGAAACCATGCGCCTTTGGTCAAGTCCAAGTTTCCTTAAACATTACAAAATAGAAATCGTAGATCGAAACAGGAGTCTCAGGTTGAGACAAATTCCATTGTGTAGCAATTGAAATGTTACTGTAATGTACTTCAGACTTTCCATTTTGTGAAACCCATTTTAGTCCAGTCACTACGAGGTTTGTGCTGACATTTAAGCTTAGATTGAGATGTGTCAAGATATCGGGTCCCATCTGAATCTGACAAATTCTTCCCAATCATCACTTGCCGTCTCATGTTGGTTATATTATCTTGAATTGTGAGAGAGAATGGTTAGAAGTTAAATGGTCGATAAGTTGGACAAAGGCCTGATGTGAGCCACCAGTATGTTAGATAACGGGCGAGTTAGAAGATGCTCAAAACTTGTATGACTTGATGTAAACTATTTTATTGATGCACTCAATGAAGTTGTTAACTTTGTTCGTGAAGTTTGAAGCCCAGCCACCAAACAGGCCGCTAGCTTACCAACTTAGCGCGCATAATGCAAAGTTGACAAGCTATTCAAGTATCTGATAAATAGCCAATGCACAAAAAGGAAAACTTGACGTTAATATTCTACAAAGTACATACCCATTGTCGGTACCAATTCATGATTGCATGATAAATTGAATATTGATACTAAAATAAAACTATAAGTTAAAAATGAAAAATGGTGCATTTAGTACTAAGTACATGTAATATACTTGACATGAATTATGATGCCCTTTAACGTTTCACGTATTAAATAACTTAATGTATACGTCGATCGTATCACTACGCGGTGTCCTAACCCAATCTAACCATATGTTTGAATGGATTATATGTCAGTTAATCTGATATACAACATGAGAACGAGGACGAATGCATGATATCCAGAGTGTGTATCTGTCAGAATCTATATTATGCTGTTGTATTTCAATATATTGGACAATATCTCATACTGTAATGCTGTTGTTATTATTATCACAACATGTACGGTGCTATTTCATTACCCTGATGGAATTCCTAATGTAGTAGATTCGGATTACATCACATCATTCTTGTAATAAACACCGAAAACAACATGAGAAGCTTGTCATCACACGACAATAGTGTTGTCAACGTACCACAATAGTGTTGTCAACGTACCACAATAGTGTTGTCAACGTACCACAATAGTGTTGTCAACGTACCACAATAGTGTTGTCAACGTACCACAATAGTTTTGTCAACGTACCACAATAGTGTTGACAACATCCACCAATAATGTTGTGGATGCAGTATAATCATGTTGAAAATGTGCTTCAACGTGTTGTCAACTTACCACTTTCAGGTTGTCAATATTAACGTAACATTATCATGTTGTCAACGTACCAATCATATTGTCATATTGTACCACCGATACGTTGTTAACATAAGAACATATGTTGTCAGCGTACCATCATCATGTTGTCAACGAACCACATTCATGTTGTCAATGTCAACGTTCTACCATCATGTTTTCAACGAACCACTATTATGTTGTCAACGTACTAGTGTCATGTGGTCAACATACATCCGTCATGTTGTCAACGTATCACCATCATGTTGTCAACGCAACATCATCGTGTTGTCAACGAACCACTATTATGTTGTCAGCGAACCACTATTATGTTGTCAACGTACCATCATCATGTTGTCAACGTACCATCATCATGTTGTCAACGTACCATCATCATGTTGTCAGCGTATTACTGTCATGGTGTCAACGTACTACCACCATGTTGTCAACGTACCAAAATCATGTTGTCAGCCTACTACAATCATGTTGTCAACGCACAACCATCATGTTGTCAACGCACAACCATCATGTTGTCAACATACCACAATCATGTTGTCAAAGTACTACCGTCATGTTGTCAACGTACCACAATCATGTTGTCAACGTACCATCATCATGTTGTCAACGTACAACCGTTATGTTGTCAACATTTGATCCTGTTGTTGTCAACGGACCACTATCATGTTGTCAATGTAATACCGCCATGTTGTCATTATAATTTTGTCAAGTTGTGTTGTCAATATACCCCTACTTGTTTGTTGTTAGCGCACGAATGACCGACGTGTAAGCAATCTTGTACATGCAGTACTAATGGGTTATGATATAAGTAATTGCACAATTATTTATCGTGAAAACACTTGATAATGGAACAAGGTTTGCAGCAAGCTTGTTCAATGAGGCAGTTACTTTAACGCCAATAAACAATTCTATCTTGTACAATCATGACGGTCGTACAATCGACCGCTCGATACGAATCCTGTCACTTGGGTAACAATGAACAAGCTCTTCAGCATGTGGAGTCGGAAAAAGGCATCTGTCGAATATAAACACTCGTTGTTTTATTAATCAAAGAAGTTGCGACCACGTGGTTTTATTTACACACATAAAATCTTAAATCGTTAACTATAGAGTTCTATACAAACCTTAGACCGACCCTAGATACTATAGTGGTTCTTATTATTTTTTTTCATGAGCAAGATTGTAGGGTGTTTCCCAATTGTCGGGAAATTATCTGAAAATCTTTTTGAGCTACAGGTTTTCGTAGGAGTGAATATAGATTGAGCGTTTTTACCCGACTGAGTTAATGATAAATTGGGTTATTTCTAACCGAGTTATATTGTTATGAACAGGCGTTTTTAATAACGTTACAAACCTACCTAGTCAGTCTTGTGTTGCTCGGGTACGTGTTATTTGTGTGTGGAATTACTCAGTGTTGAGTTTATATATAATACAGGTGGGATAAGAATTCCGACGACAGTGTTGTGACAAAATACCTATTATTTCTGGATCAGCCCTCAAAGATTATATCACATATTCAATAAGTTGACTTCTTGTTGCTTCTATGATTATATTTCTACTGGTAATAAGACGATGACATGTGATTAATATTCATTTTAGGAATTTACGGAAAACATGTGACGGAGATAGCCGAAGAGTGCCGTACGCATCGGAAGTGACGTCATGTATGTAGAAGATGATCGGATTTCCCTTCTTCAGTAGAACCGAGACTGTCGTTCTAACTCTTATTTTTCTCAACATATGCCGGATTACCTCAGGTAGGCTGTTATTACGTAAATATTTAATATTTTACAGGTAGCTATATTGCTCAGAAAAAAATGCATCGATTTGCCCCCGAAGTGAAGTGGTTGTGATACGTATCTTTACTCAGCGCGCTCAATAATGACGTCATAGTGCGTAACATACACATGGAATATAACTTAGTGCATTTGTTAATGAATATCTCTTCGTATACGATTTATCAGTTAGCAAAAGCAGCGTGAAATATTTAACATGTCCACAGCTGCGCTCATGGTGTATTTTGATGTTGTAAGCAAATAAATACTCCAAATCACGAAAAATACGGTGACCATAGTGATTTTAGAAGCTTCTAGCTCAACGCCATGGATACAGAGAATTGTCAAAGCGTGCATATTTCGGTGCTAGGGGGTTTTGCCTAATCAAAAGTATAATAAAATCTAAGATTGAAAGAATTGTATATTTTACTATTTCTCTAGGCCAGATGCATGGTTATCGAATCTACTCCAAAGTTTAGAGCTTTTCAAGGTATAGAACGCTAATTGGTGGCAACATTTTTTAGAAACATTGCTGTTGTTGCATCAGAGATGTTGGATAGTTTTGGTCAGTTTAACGTAGAACTTTATTGACGCCGACCCTTGGCTAATTGACAGGTATTGTAGAAAACTTGTTAGGATACAGAGACTAAATTGATAGCAACAGGTTTACAAGTGGTAAATGAATAACAAATAACCAGGAGAAGTTAAAATGTCAAAAGGTGGTCGAGCGGTCTAACAGCTGAAAACTACGAAAATTGGCAACTCAACTTAAATTTCTTGAAGTTAAAGAATAGGGTGAATGCTACAAATATGTATAATACTTTGTATTATTTTAAAAGTTAAATGACCAAATAATGCATATTAATGCGTTGTAGACCCCAGGTAGATGTTATATTTTGCATCATGGCCTCGTTTTGGAATAACTGTCCAATTAAAATGATGTAAGCGTCATACTACTCCAAAAACATGATACCATCGATGTTATGACGTTGCCGGTAAGGAGGTGACCATTCTGAAATGTTGTTTCTAAGACCATGGCGGTCCCTAAGTGATTGTTGCTAAAGGACATGATAGTTCCTGCAGAGAGCTCGTAATGTACGTTCGCACTAACCGTCGGAACTCCTCGGCGTTTATCTAACGGAAGTGCCTCGGACAAATAGGGAAACTAGGTTACTTACTCCTGGGAAGGTATCAACTCCAAAAAGGAGACCGGTAATTAAAGGGATTCTTGGTAGCATTAAAAAACTGATGATTGGCCGTTACTGGTAACCGCATTACCAAAATTTTGTAACCCTACACTTATGTACGAGGCGTATTTCTCAGTTACGGAAATGCCCGAGTGGTTACGATTGGTTATGTACGTTTGCACTAATTGACACTCTATATAACATTTGTTTCATGACAATGTACGCAAATATCGAACTATGTATTCATGAAAACCAAATGTACTCTCTTTAATTGAACACAAATTGAAACAAAAGGTCAGAAAAAGAATGATCTATTTTTTTAATGTAACAACTATTAAAAACGTTTCGTATATGTCATTTTCTAATTTTCTATGGAACTATTTTCTCTCAATTTGCCCTTTTGAGTTAATGCTGTTTTTTCTACTAATGTATTATGCAACAGAGAGAATTTTGTAAACCCTGGTGGGTCAACAAACAGATGCTCCTGTCAATTACAACAGGGTTCCTCGTTCAAATTTATGAACAATCGATGAAACTTCTATTTTTTCTGTTCCACTCGATAATTGTGTATAATTTACACCGCGTATGATTAGGGTTATAAAATTATCACAATCATGTAACTGCTAAGTGGAAGGCTTGTATAAGTCACGTTTCATTTTCCATACTAGTAATTTGAGCATGGGTCCCTTTGGGCCATTGGTATAGATAGAATTTGACCTCTGGGTCGTGACCTTAAACATTTCACTATATAAGATATACTGCTGAATAGAGTGCAGTTACGTATTCATTTAGAAAATACTTCCTACCCAACGTAATTCTGACTTATTTTTAATGTAAATCATGAGTTTCAGTTTAAAAAAAATGAAATAAATATTTATTAATAAGGCCTTTGGTCACATTTAAGGCCCTAGTAGCCTATCTATTGGTAAGAGTGTTTGCTTTGGGGGCGGGGTTTTGTGATGCGTATTCCGTCCCATACTACGAGTACAAGATACCACATTCGTTATAGTAGCAGCTTTAAATTGAGATGGTTTATTTAGGCTACTGGAAGTTGTAGTTTTCTGTATAAAGTCTAGGTCCCACTAAGCAACCTTTGCCTCTGCGACGTACTCCCGATTTGTATAAATGATCTTCGGGAGACTTCGGGAGACTTCGGAAGTCTTCGGGAGACTTCGGAAGACTTCGGAAGACTTCGGGAGACTTCGGGAGACTTCGGGTTCAGGGTGGAAACTTCGGTGACGTTATGAGACAATTGTTGACATCGTGAGTACATCGGGAAATCTTAATGCATGTATTAAATTTTAATTACACGTCGCCAATGAGGATTTCCTCAGTGGAACCTAGGCATAGATGAATAAAAAAAAAATGTTTCTGTCACGTATAAATCAATCATAACTTTGCGTTTCAATCACACCGTACAGCTCAGATTATGTCATTGTTCGGATAATGTGCAGAGAAAACATAGCAAGGGTCTATATCAACCATATCACTTTCAAATTGTAATATTGATGATGAAACGCAATCCGAAAATTACTGGTAAACACATCAACACCCATTGTTCAAAATAACAAAACCTCTGAAAACGATGATATACATTTCAACCTCTCCACAGTGGCCTTCAGTAGATACAACATCCCCACATTGACTCCACAAAAGCCCTCTGAAGATACAACCTCTATATAACAACACTATCAAATTTTCCAAAATTGAATATTTACTACTTTACTATACTGATAGGTTAGCTTCTGTTAAACAGAAACCTCTAAACAGAGACCAAAATCAGCAACTCCCAAAGGGTTTGCCATACAGAGGATATTATGTGTTGTGATGTTGTTTTTTTATATTATTATTAAACTTCGATTTTGGTTCAACAAGTAAGGCCCACTTCGATCATACTTGTCGGCAGATGTTTTAATTTAGTTAATATAACAGCACAGTGTGCAATTATCAAAGCATCTGCGAATGGTTCTAATAATGTGGTAATTAACTGAAAATCAATATGTAATGGTCAGCTTGAAACAGATACTAGAGTAGACTGTTGTGTAAACATTGATAATTGACTTGGAAGGCAGACTGGTACATGTAATAGCAGTTGTTGATTGAATAAAACAAACCACGGGAGTCTATCAATTCGTTTGATAGCATGATGATATTTTAAGCGTTGAAACTGTAACAGTTGTTACAATGATATCACGGTCAGCCAAAGCAAGCATTCCAAGCATATGCTTTAATTTTTCAGCCAGAATCTGATTTCTGCTGAAACATAGTTGGCATATATGTTCCTCAACCCGTGTGCTTCCACTCTAATCTAGGCGTGTTGCTAGATCACTGTGGTATACCGTACCCTGGGATATTTGGGAATGGAGGGTCGCGAATTGAGAATATATTGTTCTACATTACTCGCAATATCCGATGTACGGTATACCACAGTACTACTCAATTTCACTCGCAATATCCGGTTAACGGTTTACCGCAGCGTATATTCGTGGTACTTTAGCCTGCACTTCACTTGCTCACAATTTGACTAAACATTATTTCTAAGTCCTGCCAACACGTTATCCCGATTCCCATTACTACGCATAGTCTGTTTCCCGGAATCCTATACCATTCAGCGTGCCTGATCTCCACCTGTCGGGGAAACACACTCAGTGTCACATGCCGTGAACCCCGGGGCAACACTTTAATCAATGCACGAACACAGGCAATGAACTCTTACGTTCAATGTCATGTTATAGTCAAACGAATATAATTACATCATGCTGAAAATTGTAAATTGTAAATAAAAGAAATCGATGTAAAACATCAAAGAACTCCATACACTCCGGGCCAATGTAGACGCCTTACATGCTTGACACATGTAGGCGCCATTCATAACAGAAATGGGGAAATCAGACAGGAAAGGCAGCACTCAACTACAACCAGCCTATGTAGACGCCTAACATGCCGAGTCCACGTTGGTTTGTTTAATGAAAGTGGCATTTGAAACATGTACTGATATATTGACGTAAACCTTGCATCTATACATGAATACATTTAATAAGGTACATGCACTGAGGGTATCAAATTCCCAGAGAAAATATTTAGAGTTGTGTTTGTATTACACTTAGAGCGTCTTCGTGATACTCCTCGCTTATGACGACGTCCGTATAGACATTATCCAATCATATGCATCGATACGTGGCCACGTGTCCCTCCACAGTAAAAGGAAAAATACGTAGGCCAAAAGATAGCGCCCTCGTTGGCGCAACCAATCAAATATAGACACAACATCAGATATCATGTTATGCTCATAGAAAGCCGAGAATCATGTTAACATTTCCGTACTATAAGCCAGCACACCATGATAAGAACCCTAATCAATGATTTAAGTCAATTTACGTCCAATCAATTCTAAATATCACACGTCTGTGGACAGAAGTGCCTGGTACTGTCACAAATCGAAAGTGGCAGTCAATCTATACCCTTTATATGTACAAGCATTTAGTTAATTGCTGTCTGTTCATAATATAAAATATTGAATTTTTCAAATAAAACATAATTACTTGTAGCGGATTTGCATTGTGCTCTGCTCTGCATTCAATTTAAGGACTAAGGCCCTGCTTATGAATTTTAATGTAATGTACTGGAACAAAATTGATAAATTAATATTGTCGTTTACGAAATAGATCAAAGCAAAACAAACACGCAAGCACAATGTCATGACGAACAAACACAGAATAACCTAGCACAAATGTGATTGCATTTTACTAGTAATTAAGTAACGAATTTAAATATGTTTATGTCTTTTGTATGGATTGCAGGACGTTGCCGCCGATTATGTATGACTTTAACAATTGTCTGTACAAAACAGTATTGCATCCTAAATAAAGTACACCACACAACACCTTGCAAAAAGACGCAACACAGCTAAAAAAAGTCGCCAACCCAACGCCGTACAATCTCACATGCTGCTTTTTAATGCAAAGAGCTAAAACCTAACACAAAACAAAGAAGTGTACAAAAGTAAAAGCTAAATACAAAAAGTGCTTTTGTGGAAGTATATATAACAAATACACGAATTTATGTTTTGAGTTGAGGATGTTTATCCACAAACTTTCGGATGACCTTATATGGTATTAAATGTAATAACATACATATAGATTCAACATAAACCCGACTGTATGCAAATTTGTATGGGCATTTTGTGCCAGTTGCATTTTTACTTTTAAAATAATTGTGTTTTCTGTTGTTTCAATAAAGACATTTCTGTGGACGCGTTGTGAACATCACACGGTTTTCTGTGACATAAACCTCGAGTCTGACTTTGTCACATACTGTTAACCGAACACCAGGCTATAATTAAATTCTAATGAGGCGCCAGAAATGTTGAGCTAACATGCAAACAATTTCGTGTTCCATGTAAAATAACTCCTATGTGGCCACGTGCGAAGCCTGCTTAATGTCAAGTCACCGAACTAGCGCATACTGGTTCCCGTCGTAATTCACATCGACTTTATGTTGACGTTTTTTTCTGGTTCCCTTACTGCTAGTAATTCAAATCGACTTTATGTTGACGTTTTTTGCCTCTTGTATTATTTTAGAACTATTTTGACGGGCCAATCATGAAAACGCTGTTCATTTTCAGATCGAGGGAATTTAATTTTGTTCATATCTCCCAAATTGGGAATTAAATATAGGCTATTAAACTTTCTAGCAACAACAATGATGATTGCTCTACAAGACAACGATCCAGGCAGATAACGGCTTCTGAGTGATGGCATTATCTTGGCATTACGGTGGTATGTTTCACGGATTAATGCGCCATGTTCAATTAAAAAGGGATTTTAATTCTGACGTAAGAATACAACAAATTCTATTAAATCAAGAGCGCATTGATCCGTCGATGACAAAACATGTGTCCTCTCCTGGCGCCTCGTTGAAAGGTTTCGAATGCTAATCCAATACAAGAACCCTGTCGTTTGGATAATGATTTTACGATGTTGTCACCAACTAACGAAGCGTTTCTCCACAATGTTCCATTTCGCTTTATGTTGTAATTACTGGAGTTTCCGTCATTTCCCGTGATGACATTAACTGTAGTCCATGGTTATAGCACAACAGTTCCAACATAACTTTCACTAGCAGCGCTCATATTCTATGTTTACCTAAACCTGTTTTCCTGTGATGTTAACAAGACTATGAAAAATTGGACATGGAAGGCAGCACTCTTAACAATATGTAACAACCGAACACAAAAAACTGCAATGACACATACCACAATGCCATACACACAACTGAACGAGAAAATGAAGCTAAACTATTGAAAGTACCAGTTTTAGCTGTCCAAAGGCCGAATATCTAAATTTCAGCTATCAAAAAGCTGAAAATCCGAAGTTTGTAATAGTTAACCATACTATGTTCGGAATTGCTAACTTCTAGTTATACATCTGAGGATTGTCCCAAAATGCATTAAAGTGGAAACAAAAATGTGTTAACAACACATTAGACTACAGAACCAAGCAAAATATGAAATACTTTTTTTTTCAAATATAGGTCTAGTCCTTTATCTTTGGTTTGCCAAACGCTGTTCCTTTGCTGGTGAATATTCAGAATAAAATGCGTAACGAAACGTTTAGTCTGTCTGGTCTGGCGGGTTTGCTGAGCTTGTTAGGCGATCGATGGACCATTGTCATGTTTTTTCTGGTTTGGTTCCTGGGTTACACGTGAGATGTTCTTCTGTGGCGTTAGTAACGCCAACTTTTCATGTCGGCCATGTTCTTTACATGCGGAGAAGGTTTTAACTGCTTGTGGAACAACTTAATGTCTTCTTGTTTCCATTTCCATGTAACTGTTCTTGGTACAAGGTCATTGGCCAATCATGCAGAGGAAACCCAAACGACCAAATACTACAAATCGATGGAATAGAATGAGAAGGTCGTAAGTGCCACTTACGACCTTATAAGACTAAGTCATATTTGAAATCTGAATCATAAGGCGCTTCTTATGAGCGTATTTTCATGAAAATAGGATCGTGTCACTTCGACCAAACTAAAGTTGAAATAGCTTGTTCTACCATAAGTAAATAGTGATTGTCAGACAGTTTTTCTTGTTTTCTCAAAATGTTGATTTTGTAGTAACGACCTTCTCATTCTAAGCCAGCGAAATGTCTAAGTTGAACACGAATATTGTTTTGATGTAACATGCGGATGGAATTATTCGTCAAATGTCGTACAAAGTGATAAACACTCGTAAACACTCGTAAACACTCGTAAACACTCGTAAATACTCGTAACTAAAACGATACTTGAACGCATTGTTGTAGAACGATAGTTAATGCATAGAATAATGTATGACTCACTATCGAGAAATATAACATGATAACAACTAGCTGACGTTACTGAACTACTACAAACAATATTCAAATATCATTATTATTAACGCAACATAGCTGATAATACACAGTGGTAATACAAATGTAATGGACTTACTCCTAACTTAAAAAGGGGCAACTCTGGTTAGGTCATTCCAAAAATACAAAAATGTATATCGTGTAACGCACTAGAATATATGGTGAACATCTGCTAGAACTGCATTCGATTTCAGTCACCAAAAATCTTTAAATAAAATCACTTCTGGTATTTTGAAATTGGTATACATTACAATTTAACTATCTATGCCTTAAAGGTCAAATACGATAGAATTTCTTAATTTAACTAAAGTAACACATTTCCATAGATATATATCATATAAATGACATGGCGTACTTGTAATCCACATAATTGCAATATTTAAGATGGTTTATAACGATAAAGTTGACGATAACAAAATTACAACATAAACCCAACCTGGTTGTCTCCCTTGACTTTTAGACCGTGTGACGTCATTTTGGACACAAGTGGAACTGTTCCTCTTCAGTTTAACTAAATTTGAATGGGTCCTGTCGATTTTTTATCGGATTAAATTCATGATCAGTGACGGAAATTACTACAATGTGGTATGTTCTAAGCATTGTATGTGTTGTCATTTCAATCACGTTTTAATTCCCTTCAATATTTAAGAAACAAAACAACGACCACATACTGATGTGGACATTACTGACTTCAACTGCTGGGCGTGTTATACATTACAAACGCAGCAGTGCAAACTGCGCGCTACAGGGGGCATAACTATCACGCTGTTTATACACTTGACGCGCGTGTGTATACATCGGTGATTGATTTTAAATATATATATATATATATATATATATATATATAGCTGTCACTATTTTGTATATTTATGTGTTATGTTTTGTAACAGACCATAAGTAAAGCATTCCGTATGAGGAAAAAATTATGTTCGCAAGAAATGACTTTAGCTGGGTATTTGTACACGCATGTATATTAGACATACATATACATGATTTGTAGTACACACGAAATGAAGCGTAGTTGGCAGTTTCTGTCGTTAATTGTAAAGAATTTATAAATTAGCCATAATTGAGTTACTGAATTCCTAAATTGAGAAATGAACATTATAATTCTAAACAGGAAATTATTGACGAAAAATTGTAAAAGGAAAATTTGAAAAAAAAGTCGGTAGATAACCGGTAAAGTTAGAGACATTGTCCATAGTTCTTGGATGTCGAGTTAATCCCATTTTATCATTTCAATTATGGATACAAATTCAAATGAGAATTAGCATTAACTAAATCGATTGGTACTTTTTTCAACATTACATACTGCACCAGTCAGTTCCATCATCGCCCCCAAACCCTCGGGGATAGACGGTCGTGTTTTTACCTTCAAGCTTTCCGCCGCATTGCCGGTGAAATGTTGGGATTTATTTTAGCGAATTTAGTTGTCAGGGACAGGGGAAATACCGGAAATTGTCCCATTAGCTGTCACCCGCAGGCCGTGGAAGGCGGGGTGACAACCCATAAGCCCATCCCCAGGAGTGGGGTACCGTGGATGCTAAGTACTGACAGGTGCATAACAATGACACGTTAGAACAAGTGCGCTGAAAATTAAGTAATTTGGAAATGTAAACTCACGCATTTCCAACACAATAATCGGCGTTATGATCTTTTCAATATTGTTGGTATTGCAATGCACATGTAATAAAAAGCATGTTTTTTTAATGACACCTCATGGTAAAATTTATTAACTATATCCAGTATCATTGAAAAGTGACAGTATTATAGTGCGATGCTTACACAGAAGTTTGAACATATTGTTTTACCTTTTTGAAGCTTTCCATTACACCAGAAAACATATTAGAGTTTACACGAATCCTAAGCTTGTCATTTTCAAAAAGTTTCACATTGATAAACAAAAACTTGGTTTATTACGCACATTCATTGAAGATATTTTTACGCACTTGCTCAACTGACCATAATTAATACTTACATTTCAATTCATGGCGTTATATTGATTGGCGAATACAAATTGGTTTGTAATAATTTCGCCACGCCCCCTTGCACCTGCATGACCTATGGCAGGCCAGGCAGGGCCAACGATCACACCAAGAGCTGGATACCATGTGATCTATATATTATTTAAACATAAAATAGACCGCCTGCTTTTGGCGGCCTATAGTGCAGTGTCATATATGTGTCGGCATTTTACTGATGTTAAGTCTTTAAATGTAAGCCGGTCTAAATTGTAGGATCAAAATATCTGACCGTGCGTTGAAATTCTGGAAAATGAGGCACGTGTTTGAACTCTCAGACAAGTATTATTTTGTGATTTGTAACAAGAATTTAGTTATATTACGGAAGCAGATTACCAACCGTGGAGTTCGCTACATACATGTATGTTGTTTGTATTTTGTTAAATCCACGATGCTCGCACTGGGTAAGGACACGCCACGTTTTGACATATACATAAACAATACTGTACATGTATACGAGCCCATGCGTTGTTCCATACAGTATTCTACAATTGAAGTGGATAGAACATGCAGAACAACACAAACAAAGAATAAATCTTTAATACCGCTCTATTTTTTATATAATATATATCCAACATTCTATTTCGGATAGTCTGACAGTATTTTTTAATAATTACCCATAAAGCAAAACGATACACAATAGTTGATATCCGGAACTCTGTGCAAGGTGGTTTTCCCCTTAATTTACATGTAGGTACAAACAAATCTGGCCTAGTTAGACTGGTTTTGTATTCATATGCAAATACAACTGACCCCCACTCTATTGTCCAGATATGAATATTCATGACTCAAAAGGATTATAACGGTAAAACTTTATTTGTACCTACAGATTAGTGGATATCCGGAGTAGGTCTAAACACGAACTTTTAAAATCTATATCATAGGCATATGATTTCAACTGTGCGTATCTATTTTTTTCCGTTATGTACTTTCTTGTTGGGGTACATAACGGGAGATGGATACGTGGATCTAGGTTCATACTAGGAAGAATCATTAGTTTACATACAGTTGAATTCAAATGCCAATGATCGATCTATATCGTTTTAGAAAAATGCAATTTATGGATCCATACTAAATTAATAAATTAATGAAACGTTTACCGAGTTATAAACATTTTATATCTGGTCTAATACACTGTTCTTTTTGCATTTTGATTGACAAAAATATATTATTAATACTTGGCCCGTTACAACATCGTCCTATAACACGCGTAATGTACACGCGTCTCCAGTTGCATTGACCGTAAACTTAATCTATGTACACATACCGATTTAGGAATTTTCGTACAGAAACAATTAAATTAAACATCAAATCGGTCAGCAGCTGATTATAATCTCGTGTTTGGCATGTTACAACCCCCCGTGATGTGCATAATGTACCAAGATTAACTGTATGACACTTCGTAGATCGACGCTGTGTATATGTATGTATAACCCCCGTGGAGAATTATTTTATGATTGTGCTTTATATTTGACCCACTATTACATAATAGCACATGCATTTCATGTAACTTTTATGAATTTAAATCGAACATATTCAATAGAGATCAAGATTTATGCGAATATACACTAATAGTATACAGCCTCTGTGTTAATCAGATGTTCCAAAAACACGTCACAAGCTAAGGGAAGTAACTCGGGTTAGTTTATTCACAAAATAAGATAATCGAAATAAGAGATGACGTTTATTGTGTGTTATAATCATATCTGAAGTGTAGAGATTGATGTAATCATATATTCATACCATAAACTTAATAAAACAGCAAAAACATAATTTTGCGTATATGACCTTTAAAGTAGTTGCACTTTGAGAAAAATTTATTAAATAAGCCATTTTCATGCAATTTTGGAACACTTAGTTGCAATTTGGAACCGAACGACCTTTAGTTTGCATAGTGCTTTACTACTGTCCTTTTATATGTTACAATATTTAACCATAATAAGATACTGGATATTCATTAAACTCGATCCTTGCAATCAATTTTCATTATAGTGCTGCTATCCATCTTCTAAATTAGTAAACATGTAAAGTTTATTTCTTAAGAACACCAATGCGGATAACCCCAATTGTAATCTTATATAATCATGTTTACATAGTCACAGATTTGGTTTAAACTGCACGAAGCACTCGTGCGAGTCAATACATTATCTGCCTCCCAGGACACTTGATACCAAATGCATTATCATGTATACAACCAATCAGCATGTAGTCTCATTTCCTGGCCATTTAATATTGATTATCATTCATTTTATGAAAATAATATTGATGCCTATCGATGATACGACACATTGTAACCACGTTGTTAGATTCAATCTACATTACACCATGGGATAGCTACATACTGACAATACTCGCACTATTTCGTTATTTACGTTGAACGAATTCATTCACTGGATACTATATCTATAGTGGTGTTTTGCATTCCAATAACTGAAACACAGATATGAATGCGATAAAATACACACCGTACGAACAATACAGTTCATTATAATAATATTAATGGTATACCGAGTAAAGCCTTAATTTTGAGTTAGCTTTCTGCTGTGATATAGCAGGCGTATGAGTGCCTCCACCCGTATTTATACCCGGGTCGCTAGATTAGACAGGAGGTACACAAATGGGTGTTTCTCTGATGGGCCGGTCTATATCATCCGAAATGGTTCCTACTATATCTGCTTTATGCTAAAACAAATTATCAAAACAACTGATGACTACGATCATATGATATGCTGAATTCGACTTTACCCGGTTTGTGTAACGACAACTGCGTTTATAAACGGTTGGCACACCATCCTAACCACCATAATTATAATTATTGTCCGGTTACAATCGTCCATCTTCACGTTCGTGTATCGACAAAACCTGCATCGTGGTTGTTTTAACTAATAACTTCTATATTAAGATTAGTTTATGCTGGTCCATTAGCAGATAATGAAGTCTATTATCTCTGTTTATACAAGAATAAAGGCTCTTTTATAATTCCACGATGACGAATTGTGCAAACATTTGTTATTTCATCTTTGACATAACCATTTAGACGGGCATCATGTTTCATTGTCACATTGAATCGTTGCCGTCACAGGTCGATAACATTAGAGTCATAAGGTGGTTCTAACTTCTATAACCTGACATAAACAGAATACAATTTTAATAACATTGGTCATTATTCAATGTCACATAGACGCTCATTGTATAACAGATGATGTTAAAATTGTTCAGTATCACATAGACGCTCATTGTATAACCATGGTTGTTATTGTTGTTCCGTATCACATAGACGCTCATTGTATAACCATGGTTTTATTGTTGTTCAGTATCACAAAGACGCTCATTGTATAACATTGGTTGTGATTGTTGTTTAGTATCACATAGACGCTCATTGTATAACAGTGGTTGTTGAAATTGTTCAGTATCACATAGACGCTCATTGTATAACAGTGGTTGATGAAATTGTTCAGTATCACATAGACGCTCATTGTATAACAGTGGTTGTTAAAATTGTTCAGTATCACATAGACGCTCATTGTATAACATTGGTTGTTGAAATTGTTCAGTATCACATGGACGCTCATTGTATAACATTGGTTGTTATTGTTGTTCAGTATCACATAGACGCTCATTGTATAACTAGGGTTGTTATTGTTGTTCAGTATCACATAGACGCTCATTGTATAACAGTGGTTGTTATTGTTGTTCAGTATCACATAGACACTCATTGTATAACCATGGTTGTTATTGTTGTTCAGTATCACATAGACGCTCATTGTATAACCATGGTTGTTATTGTTGTTCAGTATCACATAGACGCTCATTGTATAACCATGGTTGTTGAAATTGTCTAGTATCACATAGAGGCTCATTGTATAACAGTGGTTGTTGAAATTGTTCAGTATCACATAGAGGCTCATTGTATAACCATGGTTGTTGAAATTGTCTAGTATCACATAGACGCTCATTGTATAACAGTGGTTGTTGAAATTGTTCAGTATCACATAGAGGCTCATTGTATAACAGTGGTTGTTATTGTTGTTCAGTATCACATAGACGCTCATTGTATAACCATGGTTGTTGAAATTGTCTAGTATCACATAGACGCTCATTGTATAACAGTGGTTGTTGAAATTGTTCAGTATCACATAGAGGCTCATTGTATAACAGTGGTTGTTGAAATTGTTCAGTATCACATAGACACTCATTGTATAACATTGGTTGTTGAAATTGTTCAGTATCACATAGAGGCTCATTGTATAACAGTGGTTGTTGAAATTGTTCAGTATCACATAGAGGCTCATTGTATAACAGTGGTTGTTGAAATTGTTCAGTATCACATAGACGCTCATTGTATAACAGTGGTTGTTGAAATTGTTCAGTATCACATAGAGGCTCATTGTATAACAGTGGTTGTTGAAATTGTTCAGTATCACATAGACGCTCATTGTATAACAGTGGTTGTTGAAATTGTCTAGTATCACATAGACGCTCATTGTATAACAGTGGTTGTTGAAATTGTCTAGTATCACATAGACACTCATTGTATAACAGTGGTTGTTGAAATTGTCTAGTATCACATAGACGCTCATTGTATAACCATGGTTGTTGAAATTGTCTAGTATCACATAGACGCTCATTGTATAACAGTGGTTGTTGAAATTGTCTAGTATCACATAGACACTCATTGTATAACAGTGGTTGTTGAAATTGTCTAGTATCACATAGACACTCATTGTATAACCATGGTTGTTGAAATTGTCTAGTATCACATAGACGCTCATTGTTAAACAGTTGTTGTTGAAATTGTTCAGTATCACATAGACACTCATTGTATAACAGTGGTTGTTGAAATTGTCTAGTATCACATAGACACTCATTGTATAACAGTGGTTGTTGAAATTGTCTAGTATCACATATACGCTTATTGTATAACAGTGGTTGTTGAAATTGTTCAGTATCACATAGACACTCATTGTATAACAGTGGTTGTTGAAATTGTTCAGTATCACACAGACGCTCATTGTATAACAGTGGTTGTTGAAATTGTTCAGTATCACACAGACGCTCATTGTATAACCATGGTTGTTGAAATTGTTCAGTATCACATAGACACTCATTGTATAACAGTGGTTGTTGAAATTGTTCAGTATCACACAGACGCTCATTGTATAACAGTGGTTGTTGAAATTGTTCAGTATCACATAGACACTCATTGTATAACAGTGGTTGTTGAAATTGTTCAGTATCACATAGACGCTCATTGTATAACAGTGGTTGTTGAAATTGTTCAGTATCACACAGACGCTCATTGTATAACCATGGTTGTTGAAATTGTTCAGTATCACATAGACACTCATTGTATAACAGTGGTTGTTGAAATTGTTCAGTATCACACAGACGCTCATTGTATAACAGTGGTTGTTGAAATTGTTCAGTATCACATAGACACTCATTGTATAACAGTGGTTGTTGAAATTGTTCAGTATCACACAGACGCTCATTGTATAACCATGGTTGTTGAAATTGTTCAGTATCGCATAGAGGCTCATTGTATAACAGTGGTTGTTGAAATTGTCTAGTATCACATAGACTTTCGTTGTATAACAGTGGTTGTTATTGTTGTTCAGTATCACATATACGCTTATTGTATAACCATGGTTGTTGAAATTGTTCAGTATCACATAGACACTCATTGTATAACAGTGGTTGTTATTGTTGTTCAGTATCACATAGACGCTCATTGTATAACATTGGTTGTTGAAATTGTTCAGTATCACATAGACACTCATTGTATAACAGTGGTTGTTATTGTTGTTCAGTATCACATAGACGCTTATTGTATAACATTGGTTGTTGAAATTGTTCAGTATCACATATACGCTCATTGTATAACATTGGATGTTGAAGTTGTTCAGTATCACATAGAGGCTCATTGTATAACAGTGGTTGTTGAAATTGTTCAGTATCACATATACGCTCATTGTATAACCATGGTTGTTGAAATTGTTCAGTATCACATAGACACTCATTGTATAACAGTGGTTGTTATTGTTGTTCAGTATCACATAGACGCTCATTGTATAACATTGGTTGTTGAAATTGTTCAGTATCACATAGACACTCATTGTATAACAGTGGTTGTTATTGTTGTTCAGTATCACATAGACGCTTATTGTATAACATTGGTTGTTGAAATTGTTCAGTATCACATATACGCTCATTGTATAACAGTGGTTGTTGAAATTGTTCAGTATTACGTAGACGCTCATTGTATAACAGTGGTTGTTGAAATTGTCTAGTATCACATAGAGGCTCATTGTATAACCATGGTTGTTGAAATTGTTCAGTATCACATAGACGCTCATTGTATAACAGTGGTTGTTGAAATTGTTCAGTATCACATATACGCTCATTGAATAACATTGGTTGTTATTGTTGTTCAGTATCACATAGACGCTTATTGTATAACAGTGGTTGTTGAAATTGTTCAGTATTACGTAGACGCTCATTGTATAGCATTGGTTGTTATTGTTGTTCAGTATCACATAGACACTCATTGTATAACAGTTGTTGTTAAAATTGTTCAGTATCACATAGACGCTCATTGTATTACCATGGTTGTTGAAATTGTCCAGTATCACATAGACACTCGTTGTATAACATTGGTTGTTGAAATTGTTCAGTATCACATAGAGGCTCATTGTATAACAGTGGTTGTTGAAATTGTTCAGTATCACATAGAGGCTCATTGTATAACAGTGGTTGTTGAAATTGTTCAGTATCACATAGAGGCTCATTGTATAACAGTTGTTGTTAAAATTGTTCAGTATCACATAGACGCTCATTGTATAACAGTGGTTGTTGAAATTGTCTATTATCACATAGAGGCTCATTGTATAACAGTGGTTGTTGAAATTGTTCAGTATTACGTAGACGCTCATTGTATAACCTTGGTTGTTGAAATTGTTCAGTATCACATAGACGCTCATTGTATAACAGTGGTTGTTGAAATTGTCTATTATCACATAGAGGCTCATTGTATAACAGTGGTTGTTGAAATTGTTCAGTATCACATAGACGCTCATTGTATAACAGTGGTTGTTGAAATTGTCTAGTATCACATAGACGCTCATTGTATAACAGTGGTTGTTGAAATTGTCTAGTATCACATAGACGCTCATTGTATAACAGTGGTTGTTGAAATTGTCTAGTATCACATAGACACTCATTGTATAACAGTGGTTGTTGAAATTGTTCAGTATCACATATACGCTTATTGTATAACAGTGGTTGTTGAAATTGTTCAGTATCACATAGACACTCATTGTATAACAGTGGTTGTTGAAATTGTCTAGTATCACATAGACGCTCATTGTATAACAGTGGTTGTTGAAATTGTCTAGTATCACATAGACACTCATTGTATAACAGTGGTTGTTGAAATTGTTCAGTATCACATATACGCTTATTGTATAACAGTGGTTGTTGAAATTGTTCAGTATCACATAGACACTTATTGTATAACAGTGGTTGTTGAAATTGTTCAGTATCACATAGACGCTCATTGTATAACAGTGGTTGTTGAAATTGTTCAGTATCACATAGACACTCATTGTATAACAGTGGTTGTTGAAATTGTTCAGTATCACATAGACAATCATTGTATAACAGTGGTTGTTGAAATTGTCTAGTATCACAAAGACACTCATTGTATAACAGTGGTTGTTGAAATTGTTCAGTATTACGTAGACGCTTATTGTATAACATTGGTTGTTGAAATTGTTCAGTATCACATAGAGGCTCATTGTATAACCATGGTTGTTGAAATTGTTCAGTATCACATGGAGGCTCATTGTATAACCATGGTTGTTGAAATTGTTCAGTATCACATAGAGGCTCATTGTATAACAGTGGTTGTTGAAATTGTCTAGTATCACATAGACGCTCATTGTATAACAGTGGTTGTTGAAATTGTCTAGTATCACATAGACACTCATTGTATAACAGTGGTTGTTGAAATTGTCTAGTATCACATAGACACTCATTGTATAACAGTGGTTGTTATTGTTGTTCAGTATCACATAGACACTCATTGTATAACAGTGGTTGTTGAAATTGTCTAGTATCACATAGAGGCTCATTGTATAACAGTGGTTGTTGAAATTGTCTAGTATCACATAGACACTCATTGTATAACAGTGGTTGTTGAAATTGTCTAGTATCACATAGAGGCTCATTGTATAACAGTGGTTGTTGAAATTGTCTAGTATAACATAGACACTCATTGTATAACAGTGGTTGTTGAAATTGTTCAGTATCACATAGACGCTCATTGTATAACAGTGGTTGTTGAAATTGTTCAGTATTACGTAGACGCTCATTGTATAACAGTGGTTGTTGAAATTGTCTAGTATCACATAAACGCTCATTGTATAACAGTGGTTGTTGAAATTGTCTAGTATCACATAGAGGCTCATTGTATAACAGTGGTTGTTGAAATTGTCTAGTATCACATAGACGCTCATTGTATAACAGTGGTTGTTGAAATTGTTCAGTATCACATAGACACTCATTGTATAACAGTGGTTGTTGAAATTGTTCAGTATCACATAGACGCTCATTGTATAACAGTGGTTGTTGAAATTGTCTAGTATCACATAGACACTCATTGTATAACAGTGGTTGTTGAAATTGTTCAGTATCACATAGACGCTCATTGTATAACAGTGGTTGTTGAAATTGTTCAGTATCACATAGACACTCATTGTATAACAGTTGTTGTTGAAATTGTTCAGTATCACATAGACGCTCATTGTATAACAGTGGTTGTTGAAATTGTTCAGTATCACATAGACACTCATTGTATAACAGTGGTTGTTGAAATTGTCTAGTATCACATAGACACTCATTGTATAACAGTGGTTGTTGAAATTGTTCAGTATCACATAGACGCTTATTGTATAACCATGGTTGTTGAAATTGTCTAGTATCACATAGACACTCATTGTATAACAGTGGTTGTTGAAATTGTCTAGTATCACATAGACACTCATTGTATAACAGTGGTTGTTGAAATTGTCTAGTATCACATAGACACTCATTGTATAACAGTGGTTGTTGAAATTGTTCAGTATCACATAGACACTCATTGTATAACAGTGGTTGTTGAAATTGTCTAGTATCACATAGACACTCATTGTATAACAGTGGTTGTTGAAATTGTCTAGTATCACATAGACACTCATTGTATAACCTTGATTGTTGAAATTGTTCAGTATCACATAGACACTCATTGTATAACAGTGGTTGTTGAAATTGTTCAGTATTACGTAGACGCTCATTGTATAGCATTGGTTGTTATTGTTGTTCAGTTTCACATAGACGCTCATAGAAATTGGCCGTGTTGCCCGAGGCATCAGTAAAAACTACCAAGAGTCTGCTTCATGTGGACGCTTACAGAACATAGGTGTTGATTGATGCGTCGCACAGAATCAAAATGCTACGCAGCCAGATTCCTGTGGGGATTTTGTCAGCAAGAAGTGCCACACGTACGGTCTCTGCGGAAAGTTGAATTAGCCGATGGAACGCAATATTACGCAGAAGCATTTGAACTGGATTAGAGAGATTTTCAATTTTTATTGGTTACCGAAATTCAGTATGGCGTAGACGCTTGTTGGGCTGTAGCTGATTTGAATAAAGCCCCCATTTTCATTGTCTTTGGTATGGCCTTGGGATTTGACATTTTATGCTCCAATTATTAAGATCCACACAAAAGTGACACAATGCAAAATTAATTTACGAATATGCATCAACTTAAGCATCGGTTATTTTAAGCTCTAAAAATTAAAGCAATTATTATTATGACCTTTTAACCTTCAAACTCCACTTTTTATTGTTAACAAAAAACATTCAACCTCCGTGAAATGCAGAATTTCTAATAATGTTTAAAACTTTTTTCAAGCTACGTCCCAAGGGAGGGTCATAACTAATTTATGGAGAAGTTTTTGACCAATCCATTCGCTTGCTGATGAGCTGATTATGTTTTTATACATGCATTATCTTGTCTGTACTGTCAGGCAATAACATGCTTTAAACTTGACATACGTAAAACACATGAGCTATCCATCATCGCTTTTCCTATTAAGTCTTGTAAATTACTTCATACATTTGTTATAAGGTCGCCGGACACCCGAAGAAGCTGACGTTTTGATGCAACGTGTTATTTACGAGTTTCATGCGTAATGTCATGGTAAAATCAATATGGCTCCTAGGAATAACCCATTAATGAAAACCTTTTATGTCCCTTAATAAAATACCCTTTGGAATACCAGTACGAGCTATTATATATACAAATAAAAAAAACTGTTGCCATCTCAAGCCTTGTTCAAATCCCCTCACCTCCCACCGTATCCGCGCTCTGTGAATTCACAAATTTGATAAATACGTACGCGGTAACTGAAGAACACACGCAAATACTAGTATCGAATAACGTGCCAGTTCTTCTGAAAATCTGCATGTTAATATAATAGGACAATAACACCATTGTGTTTACATAATCTCTAAAACACATCTAGTTTAATGCACTGTAAGACAACCATGACCTACATTCGTTTGTATACATAGTTTTTTCTCTTGCAAAATCGCAAGATATGGCCTCATAGTGTCAATAGCAATTTCCGTCTTAGTTTGGGGGAAATGGAGTTCATGAAATACATGAAATACAAACTAAATACAATTAAGGTTTTTACTCACAATTTTTCCAATGTAATATACTTCACCAACTTGTCAACATGGAAACAATTTTCACGAGGTTTTCCTGATTGAAAAGCTTCCGTGTGAAAAGGTTTGTCGTGAGAATCACTATTTCTGGATTAAAGTGACGGAAGGGTTTCACGTCTTGTTAAACTTAAACAATTAACGGATCTTTTATTATTGAAATGAATTACAAGTTCTAGAATGGCTTTCATTGTTTTAACTTGTTGCCAGAAACGGTTTCCAACAACAAGTCGTCATGTAGCATCATAAACGGTATACAGGCTGGTCCATTAATGGCGCATATGTCGCTGGCTTAGAATGAGCAGGTCGTATTAAAGTACATAATCCGGCGATATTTTGATGAAGAAAAAAACAAGAAAAAACTGCCCGAAAATTACTTTTTACTTTTGGTAAAACAAGCTGTTCAACGTCATTGTGGACAACATGACAAGTTCCGACTTTTATGGAAATAGGCTCATTAAAGCGCCTTGTAAATTGCATATTTCAAAATTGTATCAGTCTTACGACCTTCTCATTCTAAGCCAACGATGTGTAAATCCGTATAACTTCACTATTTACTTTACGTATGTGAGTTCGTCAAGTCTACACAATTAACTAACCAAAAGACAGCTTCAGATAACTTCTTGGTTAAAATGCATCTTTTTAAAAAAACATCTAACGTTCTTTAAGCAAGAAAATAGAGCCTGGCCGCTGATGAGTCGAAAGGTCGAGCGATCACTTCATTTGTATTTGCATTCATTATTATCCTATTTGCGATCATCATTTCGAGACAAGCATGTTTGTAATAAATAATAAATTTATCCAATCAAATAAACATGTTTCGGATAACTATCAAAACAGCGGGTGCCGGAAACCGTTTCCAACATTTCTCAGTTTCAAGACATGAAAGTTATCTCCCTTGTCTTTCTGATTAGCAAACCCATTTACGTAATTATTGTAACACTTTGACTCTCATCTATCACGTGTTTGCCCTTTCGTGACAAAGCATGCCCCATTACTTTAACAAGTGCTCCTGAAAACAGAATCAATTTAGTCACCCATGTACGGAATGTGACGGAACAGTTCGGGTTTTAGCTAACCTCCTAATGAGACAATTTCCCGGAATCGTCTCAATAATTAGAAACCTGGGGACAATCAGAATATTGAATATTTACCGAAATCTGTTGCCATGGTAATGTTTTCAGAATGTTTTTTTCTTTTCTTCCATGGCAAAGGAGATGTGACATTTCATTTTAAGTTTTGTTTTTAATGTTGATTAAAATGTGTAATGACATATTACGACCTTGATGCTTCTCGTTGTGTGTTGAGAGCAGTATGTCGTTGTTTTATAGGAGGAATTGAACACTTTTTTATCTGGGAAATATCTGGTACAAAACTGAATATAGTACCCTGACTCTGAGTATAATTCTACATTTTCAATAATGTAAATAGGCAATGTATGCCGAAAGGATGCGAAAGTGTTGATAATGTATATGAATATTGCAAAGAAAAAACTGTTGAAAATTGGCTTTGAGTTTCTGGTGTAGTTAACCTTATAGCTGCCCACCTGTGACCAAAGTGGTTTGAAAAAATAATTAATATCGATTGCGGACCAATTGTGTCCCATATTTATGACTTCGCAAGGTTCTTCAAAATATCTGCAAAATTTCAAAATGTTTTAACTGGTCGTAGAAGTAGTACTATACTGAATAGCAATCGTTTAAAACGTTGAATCAATTAAACTGTTGAAGTACGTACCCCCAAGCAAGAATGAATAATACTGTGTCGTAAAAGACAGGTCGATGGCTTTTAATGACGCACCATTGTCAAGTGCTTTGGAATTTATTTCTAAAGCAGAATTTAAGTTAAACTCATTTCATAGTTTGTCTGAACAAACAAATTATAAATGGAATATTTTGAACGGCGTCCGCTTATTATAAAAGTTGTCGTCAAATTGTCGCTTGCCATTTGTGTATTATTTCAAACGAAAATGATGCAATTGAGAAGTTAATGATTGTGCTGTTATTCATGCTCAACATAAAAGGGAAAATAGCTTCTCTTCTCTCATATCCTCGTGGCGATGGGTAACATCGCGAATGAGGTGTCGAGAGTGATTAAAGAAGTTGGAAATAGTTGTTTCACAATCGACCTTAAGTAAATTAAATGACTATCTTTAAAAAAAGTTCAGTGACTGTCATTATTATGTTTTTGGTTAAAGTCGATTATTAACTGGATAAGACGTAATAAACAAACAAATAAGTGCAGCTTTTTTTCTCAGAGCGAACCAGCATAATACTTTTTTAAAAAAGCATGTGCCTGAAATGACCCATGATTAGAAATAATATGAGCCCTTTCACTGGTTTGTGCAGAAGCTGACTAGATCTACTTAACACAATAAAAAACACTACAAGTCAACCCGCTATCTCTTCTATAGATTTATAAAATAAGATAAAAAAAATACGTGTTGTTGTTGAGTTTACATCATTGATATCTCGTGCATTGATTTATATCAATTTTTAAAAAATATATTTCAAATTCACATCCATTAACACGTGTTTAACAACCAATGAACGCTACTACATTATATCACGTGACACGATCACCGCTTTGCTCTATCTGATAGTATTTTGTCAGAATGCATCCGAATGAAAATTATGATGTCATCACGAATATTTCGGGTTCCGGTGGGAAATCTATTCGTCAAATCTCGAAGAATCTTTCGCGTTTAAATCGCGATTCAGGATTATTTATTTCGCTTTAAATTCCCCTTGTTCGAAAATAATCAAAATTTACGTGCTTATCCGATGCGCTGCCTTTAAGAGGATTTCGTTGAACCTGCGCTTTCTTTGTTCAGTGGCTGTCATGTTGTTTTTATTAAATCAAGAGATTATCCTATTGCGGGTTTCAACAAGAAGATGTTACATTGTTTTTTATAATGAAATTACTCAATATTTTATCTCAGAAAAAAATATGTAACACACACACATGGAATTCGCTCTGAGCAGAACACAGAACTTTACAATCTCAGTGTTAAAGATGTTTTACTCCAGATAAAAATAGAAATCTCATTTTTTAGAAAACAAATGTTTCTAAGAGTCAGAATAATGTATGTACTAAGTGTTCCACCCAGATTTATAGTATGAATTTGGCCCCGTCCTCTAGAAAGTCCATATACTTTACAAAGGACATTTTTTGGGTAACTCTACAAGGTAAAATAATGACCAGTATAAACAAAGTTTTGCATACATTTGCGATAAAAAACTAACGCAATTTAAGCATTTTTCTGACTTAATCATTGAAGTATCAATCGAATAATCTGCAGGGGTTTAAGCTAGTTCATGTTTTGATGGTCATTTTCATTTGGAGTTCAATTTACCTTTAGGACGCCGTTGAAATATTCTGTTATTATAAACTCGATCAGCCATCTTCGGAGCACACGGTTTCAGAGTCCCTTTCTGAGCACTACACTATATACTGTCGAAGATACTGCAGTCATGTCAACAAAACTACGAGCAGTAGCAATAGGCAGTAAACAAAAATGCAACATGCTATATTTACAAACTAAGAAATATATTTACTTATGTAAAAGGAATAAAATTATTCCAACAGTAATAGGATTAAAAAACAGTCTAAACCTTGCCTTGACAATTGAAAGAAAAACATACTCCGAAGAAAAAACTAAAATATATTGGTCAATTGTAGCCGACTTTATTAATTAAGTCAATAAACTGATAGTAGTTTTATACCTCATGGTTTTTATGTCTATCTATCATTCTCTTCTTTGCTCTAACCTCTTATCAAAATTACTTTCTTTTCTCTGTACCTTTTAATTTTGCAGGGGATATTCTTATATATATTATATTTATTACATACATGTACCGGTAATGTGGAAGTATACCACTACATTAACAACTTATTTAGTTATTTAGTTAGCATTATGTGATGTTATATAATATAGTTTTAGTAACTACTAACAATGATTTGTTGTAAGGTATGTGTGGGATGACCTCGACCCTCACATATCAAATGACGAGGAAAATAAAAGTATCTCCTACCAAAAAAAAAAAAAAAAAAAAAACTACGAGCAAATTGTAACAAATTTCACGAGTGCCTTATCTACAATTTTTCTAATATATTTTTTTACCAATATTGTTTCCTTTCTATTTTTTCAGGTTCATCGACGGAATCACCCGACGACGGTCGTCGGGGCCCGATATTTTTGTCGGAACCTCCGTCTTTAGTGGTCATTCCGAACACGAAGGGAGCTGCGATACCATGTGGTGTATATGGCAACCCCGCCCCCTTGGTCACGTGGATAACTGAAGACGGGCTTGAGGTAAGTTATACACACCATTTTGTAAAATCTGATTTCATTTGAGAAATTAAGGACTTTGTGTCCAAATTGAATTGCATACGTTTCCCCAAAAGTGTTCTTTCGGAGCGGTTGAATGTATATTATGACTTTGTTTTGTCGTCAACATATTGTTTGGCAATGAAGGGGTTGAATTTAGCAAAACAGAAACAACAAAACATTGACTTCTTAAGATTTACATTGACCACATCAAGTACAGAATATGGTCACATTTTTGTAGCCCACCTCCGCTCTTTTTACTCTCGTCAATATCTTGAAGAATGCTAAAAATGCTATAACAATATCAGAATTAGCATTGAATAGAAAACATAACTTGCTCCTAAAATACCAATGTTGCTATCGCGGTCCTTAGTTACAATGGCATGACATTGTGACGGAACGTAATGACCTCATAAATATCACATTACAAAACTTTTTCACCGAATACTACAATGATCCAAAGGAATAATATTACAAAATATTGCTTCAGCGTGCAATATTCTAATGCATTTAACTGCAAGTTATTTAATTATATTTTTTCTCTACATTTTCAATGCTCTAGTGAAAAACGTATTTGCACTGTAATACATGTTTATAGCTATTTTTACAAGACTTTAAGTGTAGGTCCCTCACACAGAGCTCATAACTAGCATCGAAACTGTAAATTCTAATTTTCGAATTTTCGCATGAAAACGCGATTTAGCGGCAGATTGTTGTGATGTTTTCATTTCCCTAAAACAGTTATTCTAATATTTCATTAATCAAAATGCTGCGTTCTTCGACTAATAGGGAGTAATGGCTTGGTCCCCATGGGAGCCTCATAAAATACCACTTGTCATAAGGTTCCCCGTGGGAACCCCATAAAACTACTTTCTGTCAAATATTTACGAGGGAAAACAAACGCGAGTTTCCTGGCATATTTTGATAACTGCATTTTGTTTTTGTTGTAAAGTTCATTTTACAAAACTTTGAAAACAATTAAAGAAGCACATGTGAGTAATTGCACTGTTTTGTTTTATTGTAAATGCATTTATAAGATATATGAACTCATGTGCGTCCAATTTCATGTTTGTTTGAAAGTAAATGAACTATTGAGTGTAATTTCGCATTTTTAAGCAGAGAAGCACATGTATGTAGAGTGTAAGAGTCATTATTTTTTTTTGCAACATTGCTTGTCTTTTTGCAATATTTCTTAAACCATAACAAAAATAACATAACAAGCAATTTTGGTTGGTTGCACATAACTTGTTTATCAATGTCAGATAGATTTTTATGCATTATTCCATTCAGAAAGAACATGTCTACATCATTGAAGTAGTAAATTGTGCTGTTTTAAGCTGTCCCCAGACCAGAACTCTTGTGTATATATGCTAGTAACTAACGATAGGGATCAAACTATGTTAACAAAACCATACATACATCAAATACACCTTTCGTCTGCCTGATAATACATCCAAAGCGAAAATTAACGATAGTTTTCTTCAAAATAATTGTATTGAAATATTGTACCCAGCGTTTACGTCTTTCGTGTAACATTTGTACACACATATATAATAATACCATTTCCATGTGGTTTGGGAAAATTCTTTTACCGTATTTGTGAAGAGCAAACCTTCCAGAATAAGCATTCATGTATGTCGTTATGTAATTTTTTTAACAAATTGGATAAAACAGAAAATGAAGGTTGGTTAGTAGAGGCGTATATTTGTATCTGTCGTTACTGTAATGGGGTTGTTTCTTTTCTTAAAATATGATTAGATACAATGTTTTGTATACGTTGGACACATACTGTTGTACTGTGCACAAGACATACATTTCAACCTCTTAGGTCCACAGTTTATTCATTACCAACAAATTTAGTCGGAATAATTCCGTCATGTAACGGTCCTTCCTGTAACGGGCTATTTTGTTACAGGAAGGACAGCAATTGTTACACGGTAGACATTTTTGTATTGAACTTCACAATATAATAGTATGCTATTGTCAAATGTATTGTTACGATCAGATATTGCAAAATGTATGTGCCAGTTTTAAAATAAGATATCAACAAATGTCAACATCATGCTATTAGTCATGACTTTTTTGCCTGTTACAAGATAGACCATATATGTTACAGGAAATACTATAACTTGTTTAAAATGAACTCATATAATATGTGGTACGGTATTAATTAATTAATATATTTTAGTTATTAGTAATTGGTTAGAATCTTCCTCATTAGTCAAAGCTAAACGCAATTTAGAATGCATCACATACACATAAGAACGTACAATTAATTCGTTTGATGTTATGTTAAAGGTAAGACTGTTATGCTTTGTGTTTTACTTTTCTGTTGCCACAAGTGCCATTGCATCCTAGACAATTCTCTGAATACCACAGGTGCTACAAGTGAAACCAGAGGCTATAATGTCAGAGTGATTGTCAATGTGCTCCGACAAATATGGAGCAGAATTCACAATTTTGCATTTAGACCTTTGCGATTTCGATTTGTTTAATATACACTAACCTTTCTTCTACATTATATATAATTATTATGTTATATAGCAGAATGCAGTCCTCCACTTGCACCTTCACGATTTTCAAAATTATCAATGTACCCTAACCTTTCGTGCAGAGTATATATAATTAATTTGCTATGCAACTTGTTTGATGAAATTGCCTAACTACGGTTCTACGTATTTCAACATAAACGGTAATAACTGCTATAATTACTGTCAATGAGAATACTAAACCGTCAATTTTTACAATTTTACTGTTTGCATAACAAGTGATCTGCTGCTGACCTTCTGCTAGTAAATTGTCAACACACTTACTTAGATATTGAATGACCAAAATGACAAGACAGCTGTACTTGCCTTATGTGGTAATGACTTATGGTATGCTTGGCACACTGTCTGACCAATTGCCAAAATATCGACGGATAAGTGCTGGTCCGCCAATGACCCACAACTAAGATTCTGTCAGTATAATATCAACCCAACTGGCAGACATGCAGCCAATAAAATGACTGATGTCAACAAGCTGTTTAAACAAAGACATACATGCTCCTGCCCCAAACTGGCATACTGAGAATACACTGATTGACACTCTGTTGACCTATTAACTGACATACTAAATGTACATCTACTGACATATTTCCAGTTTGCTAGGAACCCACTGATTAACATACAAGTTCTGACTAACACATTGACTTATATGCGGATATGTACTGATCCACTGATTGTGGTAAGTTTTCAAAACAATGTGGATGCAAATGTCACTGTTGTCAAACCGTACATATTCATTTTTCTAACAAATCACAACATTTATGATGAAACGAGTTCCTTAACTAATAGTTATACATCGGATTTCGCTGTAATTGATTGTAAACACCTTCATCAATCTTTAAATGCTTCATTAAATTATTAAAACTTAAATAAATGGCAATAGTGTAAAAACTGCATTCATTGTTGCGAATTACAGTTTTATCGTGTCTTTCATATAAAACCTAACACATACATAGCTGCGAAAAATAATATGTTCAACAAAAAACTGACGTGGCTTTCGCGTGAACATATTAAATGTATTTTGAAGATACAATATCTCTTCATTTAAATAAATCAAAAATATCAAATAGAACCCTTCAAGTGCATTGGTTTATGTCAATGATGCAAAATAGATTGACTCCAATAGTTTTTCATGTAACATGTCATGGATTGTCTATTTTCCAGTGGTGATACGCGTGGCTATTATAGTCATTGATTGTTAGCACAACTGTGTATGCTTTACACTTTATTGTTTTGCTATATATTCAATGAAAAGATACAAAAAATAAAATGCCCATTGCCCATCACATAATATGTCCTTCCTGTAACATGCATGTCCCTAATGTAACACCGTGTGTTAAGTTTATTATATGTTGCTATACCAGTGATTTTGATGAACAAAAGCTGTCTTTTATACCAATAGATCTTAACAGACACAACATAAAAGTTTCTAAAACGAACGGGTTAGAATTAAAAAGACCACGATAACTTAATTACGATCGAATTACATATTTTCAAAAAAGTTTCTCTTAATATGCCATATGTTTTTAACCGTTTCATGTTTATTAAATACAAAAACACTTTTATGTTATGTGAGTCGAGTTCTTTTCAAATAACAAGAACATTTCTACATTTGTATATTAGTGTTCGATATATTGCATGATACAAAGGCGTTACAGGAAGGACATTTCAACAAACCAAGTCAAACAAATTACATCATCCTTATGAAATATGGATTATTTGATGTGGAATTTGTGTGCTATAGCATAGGCTATACATCAATACATCATTTAAACAAGAAAAAATATTGAATATAATACTTTTTTTAAAGGAAAAATCTTCGAGCTCAAATGTTGCAAAAATAAATATTGACTCGTAACATGCGTTATTGGTATTTATAAGTGAATGAGTGTTTTTGTTTCATTGCATATACATCTGAAAAACTTTACATATCTAATAACGTTAGTCATTTAACAACATTTAAAAACTGTTTAGGAAGCACAAAGAAGCGTTAAAATTATGTTTTTATTTCATCGCGCATGCATTTGCAAAACACATGAACCGAGTGTGAAAAGAAATGGTGACATGATCAGCGATGTTTGCGCAAAAACGTAACGTCATCGGCTAAATGTAGTTATTTCTAGAGTTGTAGACTGAGCTGAACAATCAATCAAATTTTCAAATTGGCAAGAGCAGCACGTGACATAGTAAACCATGTGACTTGTGGAATAATGAAGTAGTAAACCACGTGACTGATGGTATAACTACGTAGTTAACCACGTGACTAATCGTTTAATGACGTAGTAAACGTGACTGATGGTATAATGACATAGTAAACCACGTGACTAATGGTATAACTACGTAGTTAACCACGTGACTAATCGTTTAATGACGTAGTTAACGAGACTGATGGTATAATGACTAGTAAACTTGACTGATGGTATAATGACGTAGTAAACCACGTGGCTGATTGTAAAATGACGTAGTAAACATGATGAATGATGGTATTATGACGTAGTAAACCACGTGACTAATGATATAAGGATGTAGTAAACCACGTGACTAATCGTTTAATGACGAAGTAAACGTGACTGGTGGTATAATGACGTAGTAAACCACGTGACTGATTGTATAATGACGCAGTAAACTACGTTACTAATGGATTAATGACGTAGTGAACCACGTGACTAATGGTAAAATGGCGAAGTAAACCACGTGACTTGGGTAATAATGACGTAGTAAACCACGTGACTGATGGTATAATGACATAGTACATCACTTGACTGATAGTATAATGACGTCAACTGAAATCCATGAAGCATTCAACCCTCTAATATATTAATAAAGATAAGGTTTGAGTACCCAGTGAGCTTTTTATCACTCTATTATAGATACAATCTTCAAAGATCCATCACTGATGCGTATAATTCCGGTATAATGACATTTTGATCAATTGTCAGCGAATTGGGGCTTTCATCTTTTCCATGGCTATGTACTATAAATTTGGTGAAATGATTAATTTGGACTTATCTGCAACATCACTTGTTCCAAATTTACTTATGATGTTTAGCCCTTTAAAATAATGATTTACGACCTTATTAAGAAGACAAGCATGTCAGCAGGGTATCAGGGGTGCGTTTGTGGCCGTGCCATGCCAAATATCAAATACGTATTTCTATTGTTTGGCGCTCGGCATGTCATGCATTTAGAAGGATGAACTGAACTGAAGGAATACGGAAAGGAATTAGGTGTCGAGAGCAATTAATGTAAGAAAATGTAAAAGAACTGTGTGTAGCTTCACAATCGAACTTAAATAAATTACCATAAAACCTCAATAATAAGTCAATCCTTGAAAACTGTGATTGAGTTGATATTAATTAATATACACTCATTAAATGTTATAAGTACACCAACACAGTACATAGCGTTACAGTGCAAAAAGTCGGTCGGTCGACATGCCGAATGGTTTTTCAATAATAACTCCAAAACGATTGGACCTAGGATTCTTAAATTTTAGGCCGAGATTATTCATCCTCCAAAGATGTCCCGACTCAATTTCAAGGTCATTTGGATCAAAGGTCAAACGCACCATGACCTTTGAACACACAACACCCACTGGTCCGTACCATAAGAAATATAGGACATAAGATCGTAAAACTTTCCAGAGAGATTGCTTATCATCTGATGAAGGCTCCTACTAATTTTGAGGTCAATAGATCAAAGGTCAAGGTCTTTGCGACCTTAGCTACACTAGGCTAATTACTGTCATGAGACGTGTATGTTTCACAAACCTCTCTTGTACGGTCTGTTATCGTAATTCTTCCGGTTTTGTGTTTTCCTAGTGTGGGTATTGATTGATAATGTCTACGCAACATTTGTTTTTCACGGGCATTTTGCATAATTTGAAAATTCACGGTTCACTGCTCGCAGCGTGCCAATAATAATCATCGAAATATCGGATATTGCTGCTATGCTACTCGCATGAAGACATGCAAAAAATGAACATGCTATCATGCATAATAAAAAAGATATACCCATTACATGTTGGTGTACTTATAACATTTAACAAGTGTAGTGGTTAATTTAAAAGTAAAACACTGACAATGGACATTGCCATTGTGACCATAGCTTTATATTATTGACGTGCTCTTCACGATAAGACATTACACTCGACTATCATAAATAATAAAACAATAACGCATATATGTCGAACTGGCTTTTGATCCTTGATCATGTATCGGACTTGTGCGAATAAAAGGACCATACTCATTAAAGTTTTTTTTATTTAAAACAATCAGAATTAATCATAACCCATATTTGTTCTGCTGGTTATATTAGTGATAGCGTTGTTGGGCCTATTATCCGTTTAAGAGATTCATTTTTACCATTAAGTTTTCATCCTTTTGTTTTTTTCCCGGTGCTATAAAAATATTTGCATTTTTCCAGGTGCTGCCTCGAACCGGAAGTATCGAAGTTCTTCACAACCATACGCTTTTCTTTCCTCCATTTGAAGAGTCCGATGTTATACCTAGTATTCATACACAGGTTTACAGATGTGTGGCATCGAATCGAATAGGTCAGGTCATCAGTCGAAGAGTTCATACAACCGCAGGTACGTCAAGAGTATTCATAGTTATACAGGGGCTGGTAAAATGCTCGATATAAACCATGTACTCGTAATACTGATGCTCATAAAAAGGTGCAAATTCGCCGGGACGAAAAATATTTTGTTCGACATAGACCATTGGCTCGTATTTTCGATGCTCGTCATAACGAAGTTTTACTGTACTTGGTCACATTGTGATCTATTACTATCAATGACATTTGCTTTTAAACTGGTTATTAAAGTGATCTTAAATATGACCACAGCTGGGATAGTACTAGCAGTTTTGCAGTTTTTGCAAGATTTTTAATATGTTTTCAAATGCATATCATTTATTGTGTCCATTTACACGCAAGTAGTTGTCGTACTCTACGAGTCAGCTTCCAATAAAATTGGATACCATTTTTACAACATTGAGTATGATTCGAATATATTTTGGTTGCAAATATTTTGCCACCACTTGAGCATGTGTCTTGGTTCATTCGATGTTGTTTCGGAACGCTTGAGCAGTTTGGAATGCATAGTCTAGTTATAAGAATATCAAAGAAATATAAACGTCATTGGTAACATGCAAAAGACATGTCTGTTTTCTATTGCATAAAATAACAACTGCTCCCTCAATTCCATGAGCTAATTCACTTACATATCAATAACTTGTCCCGACACAAAATATTGTTATTCTATTACATGCAGAACAGTGTAGTCACGTGACGTTTAACGCCATCTGCTTTTACTTAATTTGGTCGTTATCAACATGGAGTAATGCCGATGTTTTATTTGATGCTGGCTTTTAAGATCGGAAGTAATAAAGCAGTTTGAACGTGGATCGATGTAGAGTTACTCTGAGAGAGTCGTACATTACGCAGTTAAGCATGTGAATTAAATGGTATAATATAATATACAGTGATCGTTCGATAGAAACCGAGAGAAACCGAAATATATGACATCAAATGTCATTAGAGATAAAAAAAATACGCAAATTTGATTACTACAAATGTCAAAACAAGTTTGGTTACATGTTTACAGAAGAGTTAAGGCTGAAACTTGGAATGATTATTCTTGATGGAAATTGATTAATTTTAAACAAAAAAAAGATAAAACTAAATGTGTTATGTCATACGTGACACATGTCGTATTGGAAGGCTGTACATTTCTATTTGACACACTGTTACATTAGTTCAAAACTATGCTTTTTTAATAGGAATGCCGGGCTTAGCCTTCATTTGCCAGACAGCTTTCTGCTGAATATGGCAGACATATGTGTGCCTCCACTCGGAATTGAAGCCGGGTTGCTGGATTAGGCGCCAAGTGTGCTAACCACTGAGCTACGGTGGCCACAAAAACAATGCTATGAATATGCTTCAGTAGATATAGTAGTTTGCACTTTTGTATCACTACACAGTTCATAAAAGTTGACTCTGAACTTTATTGGCGTGAATGCTATTTTTCACATCAAGAGTGGACGTTGAGGGTGCCCATGGGTACGGAAGGTATGGTTAAATCCTATGACGTCATGTAGCTGATGAAATCACTGTAAGGGTAGTTCCGTGACTGATTAGTCTTTGACTTTACATTTTTACCCCAAAACGAAACTATTGGTTCAGTATACTTTAAGCAGTTTTCACACGCAACAAACGCACTTCTTAACTCTCATAAGATAGGTTGTACTTCATGCAATTGAACTATTGATATACTTAAAGAACATTGAACTTGGTGTAAACAGTGAGAACATTTCGCGTCTTGGAGCAATAAGCATATATCTCAATATAAATATTTCAGTGGGATAGAACATTGTTGCACCAAAGGCACGAATGCTCCTCTTTTCTGAGCCCACACACTTGTCCGCTGAAACTATCGCGGTTATTCTATCAAAAGCACCATGGGTGTGATCTTCGACTTGAAGTTATGCAAATGTCGCAACGTATTCCTGCTTTCTATTTCTTGTATAGAGAATTACAGTAAAACTTCGTTATCTCGAGGAGTAATCGGGACAGGTAAAATGTTCGAGATAAACAGGGTGCTCGAAAAAAAACCCAAAGAGCATGTGTTGATTATGCAAACGGATACTATTTTAAAAATTGCTCGACATAGACCGGGTGCTCGTGATATCGATGCTTGTCATAACGAAGTTTTACTGTACTTGCTCAAGCAAGGATATGGACATTTCTGATGATTGAAATCAGACAAATCAATAGTTATTTTAAGAATGTAAACATTACTTGAGGGTCAACGAAACACTCCATAGTTAGAATGGTTCTGTTTTTGCTGTAAAATTGGCGGGAAATCTCACGGGGATAGTAAGAACAACAATTTGAACATTTAATATTGATCTTGGTCGTTGATGATTAAAAAACGATAAGAAACACGGCTGTTATATTTTACGTAAATGTTCATTGGGATGAATTAATTTAACACGCACGTGTTTAATGTGTCATTTATTGTCATGCTGTTCTCACTGGGGATAAAATAGCAATTTGGATTTTTCCACTTTTCAAATTTGATTGGTTTCTTTCGTTTAGGGAGGCATACTTGCCGCGAAACTTGCAACTAGAAAAATGTTAACGGCAATGAGCTAAGCGAGAGTTTTTCCCGGGTAAAAATACGATGTAATTAGCCCTGATGCAAATTTTTAGTGAATTTGAATTTTGTTGTTGTTGACGTTGTTTTCGTCAAATAAACATTGATGGAAGAACGTTACAATAAAACGTCAATGATAACATAACTCTTTGCTCATATTTATTTACATCTGTACATCTTATTCTGTTGTTCATACTAATGAGGGCAAATAATATGCAAAACAGCGTCATTGGACTTGACTTCAAGCAGTAAGTCTTGATCTTGAGATGGTTATATTAAGATTGCTCTGAATTCACTGACTAGTGGACTTTAATACACGTTATGTCTAGTTTGGTATATATTAGCTTACTAAATGTATGATCATATTCTAGTATCTCACGTCCCGTTAAAGGTGTTCCCTGACCACCATTACAATAGTTCATATTTCATGTCCGGGAATACTATAAGCTTATAACGTACTGCGAGTACGTACGAGATCAGATTAACAATAATTTGCACCAAACACAATGAGTACCGACAACATAGGGCACAAATTACAACGATTATTAAAAGTAATGCCTTACATAAATTTGAACCCAAACAATGCATACCTAAGGAATTGGTACCGAAATGATTTTGCATCAAAAGCCAAATTGCGTTAACAAACAATGTACACCAAAAGATTGTACATTAAAAACATTGTTCACCAAATACATTGAACAGCAAAGAGAGTTAGCAGCAAAGACACTGAACATCAAATGCATTGAGCAACAAAGGCATTGCGCACCATATGCATTAAGCAGCAAAGCCATTGGACAGCAAATACATTGAACACCAAAGACATTGTGCACCAAATCTAATGTGTAACAAAATAATGTGTATCATAATAATGTGTACCAAAAGCAACAAAAGCAAGTACTGAAACAAATGCCTTTAAATTACAAAAACAAGGATATCAAAACCAAATGTCACCAGAAGCAATTCATACACAAACAATTGCGTTCCAAAAGCAATGTGTACCAAAAACAATAAATACCAAGTGTGTTTTACACCAACAAATATTGAGTATTAAAACAATGGAAATAATATAATTGTACAAAAGCAACTGGTAATGAAATGTACTGGTTCTAAATCGAGTTCCAAAAACAGTACATATTGAGCTACCATGAATATTTAATACCAAAGCAATGTGTATTAGGTTGTGCACTAAAATAATGTCGATGAAGATCAATGTGTTTCGTAAGGGGTATGTTCAAATTGTGGACCGAAAGCAACGGGTACCAAAATATATTAATAAACTCAAAGACCAGATGATACTGAAAGCATCTGGTACCAAATGGCTACAAACAACAATGGCTGCAACAATCAACGGTAACCTTAAACAATGGGTACAATGACCATGTGCATCAAAAGCAATGTTTACTCAATACAACACTGGGCAATGACTACCCCAAATAAATGAAATAACATAACAATGGGTAACAAAACCAATGGTTATCAATAAAATTAGATCAACAACGTACGTTGCAATGTTGCAACGAATTGATTGTGCATACGTCTGTACAATTCCAATTGTCTTGCAAGTGCAGTCGACCGCCCTATATGACAAAAATGAAAAGTTCTGGTTTGATTCGAGTCGAGTCATGTATTTGTATTATGATTAATCATCGGTATACAGTTCTTTGACGCCGAACAAAAACCTCTACAAATCTAATTTCGTCTGCCAAAAGATCTCTGTAATTATGTCAAATAGGTACACACATCTTGATGACGTAATGACAACTTGATGACGTAATGATCAATGTCCTTCGTGTACACATACCGTGCATGTTCTATTAATAGCATTTTCTCTGCTACTTTGAAAGTGTCATACAATATATTTCATCACATTTTAATGTTTCTCGTTTAATGGTGACACAGTTACACACGCTGTGTTTTTCTCAAATCTGTATCCAGGGGTCTGTTTTAAATCATTTTCGATTCAGATAAAAAAATCTATTGTGCATCGACCTTTTTTCAACCTTGCCACTTTACATTTTAACAATGACAAACATTCAAATTGCCTGTGTAAATTATAGAATGTATCGTTATGTGTTAAAACGGGGAAACACGAAACCTTTCCAATGCGAGGCAAATTACTTTCTTGTCAATTTTCATTTGCTCTAATTTTACCCAATCAAATTGTAGAATGTATAAAACAGAATTGGAATTGTCTCACGTGATGTAACTACAAAATACAAGAAATGTCTAATTACATTTTTGATATGTCGAAATGGGTTTAAGATTTTTTTCTCGTGAAGTAGCGAACTTTCATCAATGTTTTCTGGGGGTGATAATGACTTAGAAAAATGAGTTTTGTACATTCCGTCGATCCATCAAATAACTTTGTAGATTAAACACGCTTCACGTTCGTTATACGATCGGGTCGTAAGGGCATATGACAAAACATGTGGTCATGGTAATAAATCGTAAATTAAAGTGCATTATGTCGTGGTAGTACGAGGGGTGTTCCAGAAATAATAGGACTTTTCTCATAACTTCTTACTAAATACTTACAATTTAATGATATTTGTATCATATGCTTAGTAATTCATCGCGACCCACACCATGGTACATGGTATATTCATTGTTTAATATATTGTTTTATTATTCAACCAATTGCTTTCATATTTCGCATATTTGTCAGTGAAAAATGGAACACTAAACAAAGCTAATAAAACGACACCAAATAATGCCGTGTTCAGTTAAAACTGTTTGGTGTCTTTATACATGAAAATACCTTATCAAAATAGGTGAAGGATCTGTTTCACATGGGCTTCCAAGTCAGTGGCTAAAAGCTTTTAAATTGATGAGAAAATGGGTAGAATGTTGCTTTTGGTATGTTTTTAATAGTAAGCAGCAAGTGGAATAGTTGCAAAATTGCAACACATGAGGACCTACACTTAAATTCATTTTGTCCATAAATATATATTTAATTCCAAATCCATGATAATCTACATGTATAAATATGTTCTGTACTTTGAACGCCGACATATTTTTCTCGTTGACGTCTCTCATTTTATCAAATTTCTAAACATTTAGATAATTGCGTAATCCAGAAATAGAATATAATATAAAAAATCATCACAACAAGACTTTTAGTAAATGCTCGTACGTCATGGAACAATTATACTTTTATTAATAACAGCAATTATTTGTTAACATTTATGATTTCGAAGTTAATAATATGACAATGTCACGTAAATTATAAGTTCATATTTTATAGGGCATTTTCATGACTAAAAATCACGCGGCAGATTCACATTTACATCTGTAAAACAAGACCAAACTAAATTATTATTACATGGTTGTAGAAATAGTCTGCCATTTCTATGTTTTAACATATTATTTAATTTAGTTTACGTATTGGAAAATCAACTATGCTCGGTGTCAATATGATGTTTAGGCTATGGGCAATAACTAGGGACTGTCGGTGTACTAGAACCACTAGTTATGAATTTGTTTTGATCTGCAATGACTGAGATTACAGTGATTGCCATGAAATAAAACTTTCATTCAGCGATAAAAATGTATTCTAATCGAAGTATGTATTTGTTTATATCACATGACTTTCCTTGTATCCAGGTTAGTATAGCGAATTCATATAATCGTATACGTAACACGTGTAGTATAAAGAGTTTAAATGCATATGTGAGTTTTTCCAATAAATCAATGCAGGTATTTTGCGTTTTAAGTGTCATGTGATATAAAGAATCTTTCACCCGTTGTCAATTCTTATATTTATATTAAACTCGTTTCCAAAACTCGTATTATATAAATTTATATCATTGACAACTCGTGATAGATATTCTATGCATATGACAATACCAGTACATTTATCACCAAGGTAAAACTTGTGTTACTTGATTTTATATCCAAATGTAACCATGGAGAATCATGTTTAGGTCATTGTCTTTGTTCAACACCACAGTATTGTGTATTTATTGGCAGCACAACTAAGTCATTTATTTAAAATACAAAAGGCATCTGGTGTTTAATGGATTGTATTTGAGTTAATTTGTTTTATATTAGGCATAAATCGTGAGCACAGTTAAAGCCATTAGACGTCTTAAGTTCCAAATTCTAAAAGCAAATTGATGACAATTTTATTCGTTAATCAATGCTACGGATCAAGTGTATGAAAATGTTGTTGCAGGCAATAACAAACATCTAATGCCTTCAAACATTGTGTTTCGTTACTGTGCAAACATTGAATCCATAGTTTTAACTTGATCGAAAGTTATATTGTCACAAAATATTGTATTTAACGTCGTTGTCTTGTTTAACAATGAAATCCTTTTCCCTCCTGTTTGAGCGTTAATCAAACAATTTCAACAACTTTACACCGTAATGGACCCGGATCGAATAAAATCTCCGTAGAAAATTGACGCAATCAATTACATGCAAATGTTAATGGTCCAAATATAGGGCATGCTGTTCAATGCACCGCTCGATCGTGTACTGAATTGCTTAACAAAACCAATAAACTTACATTAATTTCATCCGAGCTCCATAAAACGTCAATTACTCTGTGTGTTTACACAAGGCCCAATAAATCAAGGCTCACCTATTGTTCTAACAGTTACTAGAAAGAGTGCTGCGACTTTTTCTTTTTCTATTCTGTAATGTTTTTTGGAGTAACCCTTTTTTATCTAGCGATTGAATTGAAATTCATTTACAATTACATTACAACCAGGTATTGTTCCAGTATCATGCAGGGTCATTTTATACGACTGTTCTTGGAATAAATAAGCGTTTTATCTAGCAGTGGTTGAATTGCTGAAATCAATTTACAATAATAAATAGGCATTATCTCAGTATAATGCAGGGATATTATTGTATAATTTGTATTTTGAAAAACCATTTTATCTAGTCATTGAATTGACATTCATTTACAATTATAATTACAAATTACAATCGGGTATTGTCCCAATATTATGGAGGGGCATTATAACTTGTCACAATAGCAATAACATCCATTTAAAATAACTTGTCGCAATAGCACCGGTCCATGATCGATAGAATCATTGTTTTCAGCTTTGTATAATTGATCGACTAAGACTTAATGAATCAATTAAGAGAAGAGTTTTATAATTTTCATGATTGAATTCCACAAGAGTGCCGCTATGATAAATTGCCACAATTTGCATTTGGAAGGCGACGCAACCGCTTGTAATTCCTACGTACATTGTCATTTGAATTTAGCACATTCTCCAAGATATGTAAGAACCTGTAGTTCTACTATGACCTCTAGGTATTGGTCCCTTTAGATATTCAAGTATAGAAAAAACAAACCAAATTCCAATTAAATTCGAACGTTTCGACTTTAATCACCCTTCTTCGGTGCATTGTTATGACGTAATTAATTATGACGTCACAATAGAGATAAAATACAAAGTACTTACCAGTCACAGACTCGAATCTTTTTATTGAATTAATACTAAAATTTGATAATAGAATGATTGTGTATATATTTAAGAAACCTAAGGAACAAATTTAATACTACCTGTCTTTTGTATAGACTAGTCTATAAATGAACTAAATAAGCACAGTGCAAAGACAACCGAACATGCATTTTGAATACAACACATTCATTATCTACTGAATAAGTGCCAATTCCTAAACAGAACTATTTTAGGAAGAGCTTATGCTATAAACAAACACTCAAGTTTCATGATAAATTCAACTGATACATATTTATACTAAAAGTGTAATTATAATAACACTAATCTGAACATTTTTAATTAACATTTTTTTCAAAATAATTGCATTGTCAAAAAAGTGTGTTATACCATGCAGTTCGTATAATATAACTTGGAAAGAACCATTAGCGGATAAAAGTCCTCTAAATGTTGAACTCTTAAACAATTTTAGTTCAATCAAATGCTCTGTGACAGATTTCCGTCTTTCATTTCAATGCTCATAACGTCAGTAAAATTACAGGGCGAATAAAAGGGCTATCAGTGCCCCCCGTCTCGTTGTCACAGACATTGTCAGAATTGTCACAATGGCATAATGTCATAAAGTTGTTCTGCATGAAGAAACGGTCGGTATTTATCAGACCCGGAACCCTGAAAGTGACAAGGGTATCGAGTACTCAGAAATATCAATGACTATGCCTTGTGTGTCATCTCTTTTAATGTGTAAATAAACCCTTAAAATAACATGTTGGAAAATTGAATTCCCTCATGGCTAAATTTCATTTGTTAAGAGTATAGCGAAATGTCCGGATGACGTTAAATGGAATTGACATCGCCGTAGTTCGTGAAAATTCCGGCAATTTAAGTGAGGATTGCAATGAATTTCTTAATGCAGCCCTGGAGTTTTTTTTCTCATTTGAATTTTTTCACGAGCTATGTCATTGGAGCTCAGCGTAATAATACCATCAGCTAGAACGCACGTTCAATAGAAGCACACTGAAAGCAGCCATCGAATTGGACAATATTGGCGAAGAGGGAGAGAGTTTGGAAGCTCGTGTGTGTGTACATGTATTATGTTAAATTCTTAGGAAAAAGTGGAGCATGATAATACGAGTCCCGTGATCTCATCATAAAAAACATTTTTGTTCAATGTTTTCTTTCCATTTCTTAATCCCTGGTAAAAATGTGATTTAATGTTATTCAACTTTTTGTTAGAGAAATTCAACTACATGTGTTTATTGAACGTGAATCCGTTTTTTTTCTTTGCTCATTTTAACGTCGCATCGATTAAAAATGTAATATTGATGAACAATTGTAACTTATGACATCAAAATGCTGATGAAGACGAGTAGTACTTTATGTTGTTGATAAACGTCTGAACTGGTATTCACAAAGCATCGTAGGTATTTTTACAGAATCTAAGGTTTGTGCTGTTTAAAAAATATTTCCCGCACATTTGATGAAATTAATCAACCTGGTTTTCTTGTTTTGTTGTTTGTAAAACTGTGTGAGCTAAACAAGAAACTAAAGATAATTAAATTATACATAACTTTTAAGTATTATGTAAATAGCTACTATAATCACTTAAACAATCTAGATTATTCTTCAAATTGCGGAAACTATCATTCAAAGCAAGACATTACTATATATTATTTGAAATCGCATGTTGAGCATTTGTTAAAAATAACCAACACGTATTATTTAAGTGAAATGAAAGATAAAAGTGACTTGGATTTTGAAGGCAAAGCACACAAAGGAGCACACAAAAACGCACATGAACTTATTTCAAGTAAATGCCACAACGACGAACATAATAATAAACTTGTAAATAATGACTTCTACATAAAAACACAGCTGATATTGAAAGCAGAGCACAAACAAGAACACACACAAAGAACCCTGAACTTATTACAAGTAAATGCCACAAGGACACATATAAATTGAACTTTAAATAATGACTTCTACAAAACAGACACCATTCCACTCAGACACCTCTTGTTGTACCGACGAACTACAAGAACATCTACACAGTACAACACAGTGTCAGTCAACTACACCCAGTGGTAAACTATATGCATGTTCTCAAACGAGCAGCCTTTTGTTTGACATGGAAGTTGCAAATGGACATACACAAGTATGCAATCGCTGAATTGAAAACAATGTTCTGGGTATTTTTAAAGTGAAGGTGTAGCGTTACTTGTGTGTTTTAGACCACTGGACTTTATGTTTACTTTATGTTCGTGGGCTACAATTGGAGCGGTCAATTGTTTGTACAAATGAATAACATAACTATCTACTGAATTGCAAGATGGACATTTATTATACCGTCAATTTATACAACAAAGTTTAAACAATAATATGCTGACAAAATAAAACACTTTATATATAATTGTAAGGGAGATTGTACATTTATATGTAATTTTAAGGGAGATTTTACATATATATGTAATTGTAAGGGAGATTGTACATTTATATGTAATTTTAAGGGAGATTTTACATATATATGTAATTTTAAGGGTGGTTGAACATTTATATGTAATTTTAAGGGAGGTTGTACATGTATATGTAATTTTAAGAGAGGTTGTATGTTTTATATTTCAGTAATTGTCGATCAGTTAGAGAAGTATACGGTTCTATTACACGATGTTTGGGTGATGCGAGGTGGTACTGCTGTGTTTAAATGTGAAATCAACCCTCCATTCTGTACAGATTACGTCAACATTACGTCATGGACACAGGGGTCAGTCAAAGTCGCTATCGGTAAGGCTTAGGTTGAAATACTTCTTAGAAATAATTAAAATTTAACATTTTTAGATTAGAAACAGTTTCGCGCTTTTTAAGTTTGTGGTTTTCGCGGTTGGCATACTTCTGCGAACATTAAAAAAACCGCGAAAATATCACTTCTATACAGTAATACACACATACGATATCCAGTCTATTCCAAGTCCAACGTCATAAAATAGTATCATTAATTTTCTTTGATGCATTTCATACCCCGCACCACGTAGGTTGTATGGGGTATATGTTGTGTCCGTCCGTCCGTCACTCCGTCCGTAGACGGATTCTTGTGAACGCAACTCTTCCTTCAGTTTTTGCCGGATTTTCTTCAGACTTTCACACACCAACAACCTTAACATGTATAGATATATGTGCATGAAGGAAAGAAGTTGTACTGCGATGATATTTGCCAGAAATAAGTTCCCTCCGAAAAGCTGACTTCGATGCAACGAGTTGTACGTTGTGTGGCTTAATGGTAATTGTCACGTCTAAATGTCTTTTTATTTCAGGAAGCCGCATTAGTATAACAACTGATGGGGAACTACACTTACGTGACGTCAGAGATACAGACGGCTATACCGACTTCCGGTGCTCGGGTTCCAGTGATATCACGGGTGTTTCAAAAGTCAGTTCTCCTGCAAAACTCGTCATACATGGTAAAACATGATCTTGTTTCTACACTAAGTCTTGCTCTCTTTTCTAATGGACCGTTTTATAATTATGAAGATGTAGCAGTGCATGCAATTACAGAGTTTTATGAGATAACGAGGGTCGACTAAAGTTTACGAGTTTATTCAGAATAAGTTCAACAGTTATCACTATAATTTTGTTTAGGTAAAAAATGCCCCATGTACAAACAACATTATTAAGCAATACGAACAATATTTATTGTGTATAAAGCAAGAATCGAATTGTCTCAGAATCATATCGTATTTGAAATAAGTTGGACACAGTGATATGTTCAAGTATTTCGCACTGCACTTTCATACGTATGTAAAATAATAAGGAATGATGATAAATGTAGGGACTGATTTCAAAATCAATCATACTCTCGAAATAAACGGAAATTATTTATTAACTTAAAAACCAATTAAGAGTATAGCATGTATGTATGTATCATATTTTCATGTTTGTAGATCCGCCGGCTGGAGGACGAGGTCCGTCCATTGATGGTTACCCGATACAAGACAGGACCGCCGGGATAGGTGAATCAGTACAATTACCATGTGTTGCCGACGGCTGGCCATTACCGACGTATCGTTGGTACAAAAATGGCGAGGCGTTAGATTTGAGTTCGGACCGCTATACACAACACGGAGGTATTCTAGTCATTGAAAACAGCAAATATTCTGACAGTGGCGAATATAGATGTAACGCCAGTAACACTCGGGGAACAGCCGCGGCTGTCAGAACTCTCACCATTAAAGGTACATCAGATTATATTTATACAATACAAATTATTTATTGCATGGAAACATTATATGTTTTACAGGAACTGTCAATACAAAAAGACAGAAGGGCAATCGTTAACTGAAGTTATTTACGATCATACCTTCCGCCTTCAACATTTTGATTATGCCCCAAAATTTGAGGAGGGGTTTATTGCTTTGCACAAGTCGGTCGGTCTGTCGGTCGGTAGACCAAATGTTTTCCGTTCAATAACTCCAGAATACTTTACCCTTGGCATATGATCTTCAATTTTTAAAACAAAAATGGGGTTACCCAGAAACAGTAGGTGGTCCGTAATGAGTTTGAGTTTAGTATGAGTGAATTATAATAACGGAGTGAGGAGCTAATGGGAGCTGACATGGCTAATATAGACATAGTGTACGATTAAATAAATCATTGTGATTTTATGTTTTAGCACCACTGCTTGCCGCAATCACTCCTGATATCCAGATTGTAGACTCGGGTAACACAGCAACATTTAATTGTTCCGTACAAGGATATCCGGTCACTGCTGTCACGTGGCATAAGGATGGCGAGGAGCTGGTTCCTGATGACACACATGTTTTAAAATCTGTCACTTTTTTGGAGATTCGGGATATCAAACGTCTGGACCAGGGAATGTATCAATGCTTTGTAACAGATGGTGATAGGGAGACCCAGGCCACGTCACAACTACTACTGGGAGGTACGACACCCTAATATTGTCTCACAAACCGAAATAACATGCTCTCGTATGATATATATATAGACATAATAATAACCATGCAAGCAAAGAATCCTAATTTAGATTTTTCGCTTATTTGGAACTAATGCATACATACGTGTTTGTTTGAGGGGAAGCCATTTGTTTATATTTCTATGTTTCGAATGCTCAATATATAATTTTTATACATGCGATTCAAAATGTGGTAGGGTTATGAACATCCGTTACATAGAAAGGTGTTGTAAATGGAAACTTCTTTAAAAACCAAATAAAAAGATTCAGTCAGTGTCTTCCTTAAACGATACAACTGGCAACGAGATTGTCATATTCAATTAATCTAAAATTAACTAGGAACTATGTAATCAATCATCAGGCTTAGAAAGCCCGAACTCGAACCAAAGTATTGTGCTTTATCCACCAACCAAAGAAATACATTGAGTGTTGTGCGTCAGACGGTTTTGTCCTAATTCAAGCTATATACGGTCAGTAGAAATATGAAACACACAACGAAAGCCTAATGGAATATCATGAATAGGATGTCACCGAGGCTAGATAATAGAGCTATATCACAAAAACAGCTTCATTGTAACCGAGAAATAATAAACAACAGAACTTACAAACCACGTGACTAGTTTAAAGAAAACCGATCACGTGACTTGTTGATTGCATGTTTACACAATCCTATGTCGCTGTCATCAACTCCATTCATCTTGTGACACAAACCTCTATAACGAACCGGAGTAATGTTTGAACAGAAAGTATGACATTGAATCTTTGTCAGATATCCGCCATTAAATGATGGTATTAATATCAAGTTAATGACGTCAATGTTTGAGGTCTTGTTACTCGATTTTATATAAAACCATTGCAGTCGATGTGCTGTGCAAACAAACAGAGTTACAGATCAACATAGATTTTCACATTTTATAGACAAGCAATTGATCATAGAACTTGGTTAACTAGGCCAACACAAATTAATAGTGTGCTTAGTGTTTTTAAGAGGAACATTAAAGGCATTGGATTGGACCCATGAGTCTTGTTTGGGCCATTGTTTGGTTAAATATGCGTCAATTACCTGCACGGCTAACTTTTTGTAGAGCGTTAATAGGCTGGCATGCATTTGAAATGTCCGGTTTCGACTGCGCATGATAATTCCTTACAGTCACATGGGCAGTATAGTAGCAGGGGTCGATTAATAATCACGAAAAAACATGTTTGCAATTTTAAAATACGGCTTAAAACAAAGTAATATCTAACCAAGGCATGAGTATTAAAGGGGTAGTTACCCTAAAAACTGGATGTGATTACATCTGTTATTTATCTAACATTATTTTACAGCCGCCAAGCCTACCATACTGGATGATTTTTGCAGCCCCTTTGTACAACAAAGACAAAGAGCAAGTGTCAGCTGTATGGCCACTGGTAACCCCACACCATCCATCAAGTGGTTCCTTGACGGTGAGCCTCTACGTGATCGTAGCCATCTTAAAATAGGTGACTATGTGACGTCATCGGGTGACATCATCAGTTACGTCAATATCAGTAGCGTGTCGTTGCATGAGGGCGGGGACTACCAATGCATAGCAACCAATGAGGTTGGAGAGGCGGAGCATACGTCCAGGATGAATGTCTACGGTAAGTGAATATTAACCTTCTTGTTTTTACTTATAGTTTGGCCAATTTGACACGACCCTGACCTTTTGATTAGCATACTTTAACAGTCGATATATTGCCTACGATACAACACCGATTGTTTATTTTCGTAATCGGGGAGTATCACGAAGACGCTTGAGATGAAATAGAAACACAAATTTGAAATACTAGAATATATTACAAGGTACTTGCGGAAATTGATATATTCAAAGCAAGAACCTTGTAATATATTCACATTCCCAAGAAATTTTGTTCTTGGCTAGTGTTATCAGTTGCATCAATATCTATTTTTTCTGAGTTTTTAATTTTCGTCATAACTGTTATCATAGTTCCCCATCGTTTTTAGCATGTTTGTAGAGTCGTGGTCATTTGAAGCACGTTCAGACTCTCCGGCGTTTGGGTTTACAGCTGTCCATGTTTTTGGTATTTTCACGGAAAAAAGCAATTACACGGTTTTGTCTAAACTTGACGTATCATTCGAACATGCTCTAAATCTCATTGAAACTATCTAAATTGACTGTTAAATTACTGGTCATAGACCTCGTCAAGTTTGACGGCTGTATGCATTGTTACAAAAACACGAATGTCGTCTCGCGTTTCCTCGTTCAAAACGAGATAACAATTGTTGTGAGATAATGTCGAACATTTAAATAATGTTCTAGCGTGATTAATGATGAAATGTGCATTTCCCATTGACCAGAAGTCAGCACTTGTGTCATGTTTCCAGAATCGAAGGCTTGATAAAAGTTTGATTGCAGATTTAAGCAATTGATACGACATGCAAGTGTCTAGTGTTAGGAAATAAACAAGTCAACTGGGTTAAATGCATTAGATGAGTGTGCTATATAATGTACTGCGCAGCAATTATGCGCTGTTGAAGTATTTAATGGTGTTTGCAAACCATTTGTACTGTTGAAGTATTGTGTTTTTTCCAACTGTTTTGCACTGTTACAGTATTTGCTTTGTATGCAAACCAGTTTCATTTTGATAAAGTTCTGTAAAAGTTCGTAAAAATATAGCCCGGTCCAAAATCCCCAGCAATTGACCGAACATTGCTTTGGAGGCTTAATACTTTGAGGTTTTGTCCTTGTAATGTGTGGTTGTCCTTTTGGTTTGTTATTGTCTGTGGTATTTACTCTTGATATGTTTGACTGACTGATGCAGCATACTTCCTATATATCGAGTTGTTTTTAATCACCATTGTTCCGTTTCAACCTAACTACTTATTGGTGTGCTGGACTGTCAAGTTTTTGTTAGCTGAAACTTAAACTTTCGGCAGTTCAGTCCCTTTTCTTGTTATGTTTTGTGTTTGGAGGTGCTTGTGTTGTGCATTCTGTCGTGTATTGTAGTCATTGTTTTCTGTGCTCGGTTGTCGAGTTTTGATATATTTTGTGATCTGCTTTTTATGTGTAAATTAGCAGTAAATTATCAATTAGCAAAACGCTTGTCGTCATGGTTTGCAGATGTGGGTTCAGCTTCCAGGTTGATACCATTATTTTATTAAAGTTGACAAGTGTAAAAGTTGCGGGTTATTGTAGAGTAAGTTCGTCTCTCTGGTTGTGATTAAATTTACGGTTGTGGCAGATTCCTCTCATTAAAACCCGAATAAACAAACAGTTATGTAGGATATTGATTTTTAACGACAACTGACTATCGTATTCGATAAAAAATGTAAGAACGTCAGCATAAAAGGCACACACAATCATTTTAGTAACTCTTACATATTGAACAACTTGCATCCTAGTTTTTATCTAGACCACATCGACATGTATATCAATGTTTCTTCAAGACAACGCGCGCAAACACTATCAATCATTACATGTGCACACAAAATATTTTTACATGACTTTACAATTACTGAACTGAAGAATGTGTCGATTCAAGATTGATAACAATGGAGTGTGAATCAATCACGCTGTTATGGCGGTTACTTCTGCTGTTCCAGAGACAATTTCTATTCTTTTACCCACATTAAATCAGAACAACATCCACTATTGTTTGACATGAGAAGTTCACTTTGAATCGCAGCATCCTACACTCGAGGGCAGATTTTTTCAATACTTAGTTTGATGATAAACATAAATTGAAGAAACACTATTGTGGGAACTTGTACGGATTCTGACAATAGCAAGGAGGAAATGACTATAACGAGTGCAGCAGACGCCATACTGCTGCAGACGACACGTTGCCTTCACATCGTTTTAGAAAGATTAGATATTTTGGATGAATTTTCTCATCGAAACAAAGAAAAAATTATAACGGTTTTTTGGTTAATATTTGCTAATCATTACGTGTGTGTTTGTATTACCTTCCCACAATTGAAGTCCAATGAATAAAGTTATATCACTGATCGAACATGGAAAGGTGAAAATATTCCAGTCGTAAATATTCGTCTTTATCGGCTGTAGAAGTTTTATTGTGGTATTTTAAAGCGAGTTTGACTAGACGAAAATAGTCCTACAACTGAATTAAAACAAATATTCCGAGCCCGCTTCGATACGACTTAGTGGCGTTGGTGGTTGTGTTGAGGGGTTGAGAAGATTTTTTTTGGACACTTGTTTAAGTGATGACTGATGTAAACGATTGAAGAGGGGACACCGACTCGTCATTCATTTATGACTAGGCAAACATTATAAAGCACATTCATTGTATTTTGTTTAAATAACACTCTTATCCAATGATATTCAATATCAATTTAATCACTATACTTGAAAGTGTTCAAAAGGAAATATTTGATCTGATACTTTGAATAATATGGCTAAGGTTTTTGATCATATAATATAACCTCCGTAAAACAACATGCATTGGGGCCTAAATAGCGGCTGTTGTTCATAGGTTGGTGCTCTGCAGAGGTTAAGTTTATATATGATCAGCTGAGCGGATATATAACGGTGTTGTTGTAAAGAGGTTGTTGCTCTACAAAGGACCGCTCTGGAGAGGTTGTTCCGTGTAGAGATGTTGTTGCTCCACAGAGGACCGCTCTGGAGAGGTTGTTCCGTGTAGAGATGTTGTTGCTCCACGGAGGACCGCTCTGGAGAGGTTGTACTGTATTAATGTATATATTTTTTTCTTTGATTCTTTTAGGAGAACCATATATCCGTATCATGAAGAATGTTACAGCAACAGCCAATGAAATGTTATTAATCAAATGTCACGTGACTGGATATCCAATAGAATCCATCTCCTGGGACAGAGGTAATGCTGTAATGTTATATCATGTGACTTTCCTTGTATCCCGGTTAGTATAGCGAGTACATGTAATCTTATACGTAACACGTATAGTATAAAGTCTAAATACATGGATGAGTTTTTCCAATAAATCAATGCGTATTTTGCGTTTTTAGTGACATATGATATAAGAAAAATCTATAACTCGTTGTCAATTGATATATTTATATTAAACTCGTTCAGGAGCTTTTTTGTCGAAGGATATCTGGCGAATACCTTTGTATAATGCATGTAAATATCGCAGGTAACTGTATCATTAAAAAGAGTAAAACGGAAAAAATATAAAGAAAAGCATATTTTTATGCGAAAAAAGTATGTTTTTGTTATCAATGATACTGTTACCTGAGGCAAACATGTGCAATATTTCAAATATGTTGCAAGCAAAATTAACTTCTCTGGTCCACTGAATTCCTAAATTCATACTTAAACCAATTCCATGTGACCCCTTTATTTTGAAAAAAAGCTGCATATTATGAGCAATAATTATTTAGATGTAAGAGACGGCAGCATGTTTACACAAACTAATAATACTAATATGTTATAATCATGCTCCTATATTGATATTAACTTTCAGAGATATCTTAAAAGCAAAGTGTTTTGTGTTTTAATTTCAACGTATTTTTTTAATATTTAGATAACAATAGTTTGCCGTTAAACCACCTCCAACAAGTCGTTAATGGGACCCTAATGTTAATGGTACGCAAATTGGATGCTGGGAAATACACGTGCGTGGCCCTTAATTCTGCAAATAAAGGGATGAGCAGAGATGTGTTTGTGCGTGTAGTAGGTTAGTATATTTACAAGTATGTATGCATTCATTTGTTATAATAATACAGTATCTAATTTTACATCTGAAATAATGTAGCATGCTTATTTAATATACGCTTATTTAATAAGAAAACGAGTACCGTATATGTGCCGTTATAAGTCGGCATTATTTATAAGACGTGTATTGGTAGTTTTGCATAGATGTATATACTCATGATGTTTATTCCAACAGAACCGCCAGTAATTGACTCATTTAGTATTCCTAAAAGAAAGCAAGGGGACAGAGTAACCCTCTCATGTGCAGTAAGCCAGGGAGATCTTCCAATTTATATCAACTGGACGAAAGATGGACACCCGATACCACCGGACATTGGTGTAAGAGTTGAGGTTTGTACGGAACTACTTTTATCAATTCTACCCTTGCTACTCTCTGAAACTCCATTGCTAAACTAAAATCAAACGTATTAAAAACATTTCTCTGCCTTTATCATTGTTTAGTTTGTTGTACACGATATAACTAACTGTGACATATTTACATGCACATTTATCAAGCATATGAGAATACAAATCAAACTTCAGTAGTTTCCGACGTTTCGGCCAATTTCAAGTCTTCCTCAGGGTACAACATACATGTATTGATCATACAGTTTATGAAATACATAAATGCAATTAGTTGCAACACATAACATTTAGACCCTTTTTCCTAAAGCTACTTAGTAATCTATTCACATACAGCATCATTACATATGGTATAAAAACATTATTTGGATTATATACACTTCATCTTTAATATGTTACCTTCACAAAAATAAAAAATTAATATAAAAATAAAATAATAATAAAAAATAAAGATTTTCTTATTATCTCAATACTGGATATTTGTAATTTATTTTTATTAGACTAATAAATAAATTTTGTTATCGAATGATTTTTTTATTTTATTTTAATCTAGATATATATGTATTCATTTTGTAGACATCCGGGCCTTACAGTAGCTTGTTACTAATTGGTGACGTCAGTCCGGTGCATGACGGTAACTACACGTGCCATGCACGTAACGAGGCAGCTAACACAAACTTTACAGCAGAGTTACACGTGGATGGTAATATATTCTCACCATATTCTTTTAATTAAGGAAATTGAACTAATCACTCAGTTATTAAACTTCTAGCAAGAAGTTGGAGGCATGAATAATAAATGAACTTCTGGAGAGTGTCAGATTCATGTGTCATAGTTTGAATATAAACGATCATCACCTAATATTATTCAATTTCATATGAAATATTGATACATTTGCCAGTGGACCTGTCATAATTTCAGACGAATGTTGAAAAAAGAAATGTGTTTTTTTTTAGAAATAGCGCCATGTTCAAGTACATACTTTTATGTTAGTATGTCTTATATGAAAAAAAAAATTTGATTTGCCTCTACTATTCAGTGACGACTTCTTACCAACCAGAAGTACCGTCGTATCATGACCTTCATTTGTTACATAGGTAGCAATAAATGTTTTGTAGGTTTGCTATACGTACTGTATGTGCTCGACATTAGCCGGGTACTCGTTATAATGATGCTCGTCATAGATGTATAAATTAATTAAGACTTCGAAATTTACTCGACATAGACCGGGGGCTCGTAATATCTATGTAAGACATAACCACGTCTATACATATACTTAGCAACTTTTCTAAGTCCTCACTTATATTTTTGTAGATAACTTTGTCAACCATGTTTATATCTCCATGAAATTTGGCTATACTACGCGTCAATTATCAGTTTGCAAAATTGTATAACAAAAATTTGACTTTGATTTGCATTTATAAAATTAAAACAATTTTAACATATCAACTATAGGAGGTAAAAGTCACATAAACATATTTTAATATATTTGATGACCACCATGTTATCTGATTTTTTCACTTGCTGTCATTGACACGAGTCGTGAACATTGCTGAATGTATCAACTCAGTGATTTAAACGTCTGAATGCTAATTACAGTCACGTCTCCGAATAGCGCGATTTTACGCCATAACGTCACTTTAATACAAAACTCTCTCACAACCACCATTATAGATCTGACAAACAATAAGTTAATCTTTCATTATGTACTCATAAACACGTTTACCTTTAAAAATCAATCAACCAGTGATGTATTGGGTACTTTTTCTTATACGTCGGCAGAAAATAACACTTTACAGCGTACAAACGTCACGTGACGTCTTGGTTCCGACATCAGCTGACGCATCGTTGTGATAGCATTATTGATTTTCGAATGTTTTTTTTTAAAGTGATGAGTCTTTGGACATAAATCCGAAGTGTTTGGAACAAATTTCATGCATTTGTAAATGCTGAGAGGCAGAAAAACGAAAAACGCACGTGCATCTCGGATCGAACAAACCATGTGACATATGGCCAGTTTTTGACACGGATTATTTTGACTGTCATGTATAAACTTCAATTAAGAACTGTTGTCACTTTTCTATTCATAACAAAAAAGTTACTAATAATTGAAAATGAGGACTTAGAAAAGTTGCTAAGTATATTTGCTGGGATACTAAGAAAATAGGGATAGTTTCAACAAAGTGAATATATAGCATACTTGTATTTGTAGTTCCTCTATATAGCATACTTGTATTTGTAGTTCCTCTATATTGCATACTTGTATTTGTAGTTCCTCTATATAGCATACTTGTATTTGTAGTTTCTCTATATAGCATACTTGTATTTGTAGTTCCTCTATATAGCATACTTGTATTTGTAGTTCCTCTATATAGCATACTTGTATTTGTAGTTCCTCTATATAGCATACTTGTATTTGTAGTTCCTCTATATAGCATACTTGTATTTGTAGTTTCTCTATATAGCATACTTGTATTTGTAGTTCCTCTATATAGCATACTTGTATTTGTAGTTCCTCTATATAGCATAAATAAAGCATACTTGTATTTGTAGTTCCTCTATTTAGCATACTTGTATTTGTAGTTTCTCTATATAGCATACTTGTATTTGTAGTTCCTCTATAAAGCATACTTGTATTTGTAGTTTCTCTATATAGCATACTTGTATGTGTAGTTCCTCTATATAGCATACTTGTATTTTTAGTTCCTCTATTTAGCATACTTGTATTTGTAGTTCCTCTATATAGCATACTTGTATTTGTAGTTCCTCTATATAGCATACTGATATTTGTAGTTCCTCTATATAGCATACTTGTATTTGTAGTTCCTCTATATAAGCCTACTTGTATTTGTAGTTCCTCTTTATAGCATAGTTGTTTTTGTAGTTCCTCTATATAGCATACTTGTATTTGAAGTTCCTCTATATAGCATAGTTGTTTTTGTAGTTCCTCTATATAGCATAGTTGTTTTGTAGTTCCTCTATATAGCATACTTGTATTTGTAGTTCCTCTATATATAACAAACTTTTATTTGTAGTTCCACCACGATGGGTTGTAGAACCAACAGACACTAGCGTCATCAGGCAGAATTCTGTATTATTAGACTGTAAGGCTACCGGTATTCCCCAACCACATATCACATGGAGCAAGAACAAAGGTATGCATCCTTCTAATTATCTTTAATGTATCAGCGACTATCTATATTAATACAGAGATTGCACCGTATATATCCCCCAACTAGGCGACCTTGCGTACGATACGAGTAACAATGCAAAGCTATCTGTTCTTTTGAATTGTACTTGAATCTGAGGTATTTCTTCCTGTGTGTTTTCTTTCCTTGCTTTCCGGTCTTTTCATGATACCTTTCCTGTCAGATATGTTGATATACCTATGTAGAAATCCCTATTTACAAAAACATTGAATGCGTCTTTTAATGTCTTTACCGTCTTATAAACGAGTATGGATTGGTTTTAGAGTTTTTAATGTAACTATGTTCTACTCACTGATATTTTTATGTCACCTAGGTGGTTTCCCGCCATATTACGCACCGATAGACTTGACAAACACGGAACGTTATCGTAATTATACAAATGGTACTTTACTCATCAAATCAGCCCTAGAAGACGATGATGGATACTACTTATGTAGAGCTGATAACCATGTTGGACATGGCATTAGTAAAATTGTTTATCTCAAAGTTCGAGGTAAGTTATCACTTAATTATATAAATCTCTCAACTTGCGGTTTGGTGAATTACGAGGGATGCTCCAAAATAACGTGGACTTTTGCTATTGCTTCCAACAGCATCGTTATTTCTTCTAAATACTTAGATGATTTATCATCGGAGCATTAATTGCATTCGATAATGTTAACGAATTTCACATTATACATCAACATTGAGTGCGTCTTATAAAAGATGTCGTCTTAACATATGGTCAAAAAGGCTCACACAGGGCATAGTTTTAATAACTGCAATACGTTTCATTTATTTTACCTGCATTTATTCCTTTACATAATGCATTACAATTAATAATACTGGATGGGATTTGAGTCTTAAAAAGTTCTGTCGAATATGGATATCTGTTCTCAATTCATGTTTTGCCTAAAATTACAATATACTTTTATTTAAAAAAGAGGAAAATAAGAAAATAATAATAAAAAAACTATTTTTCATTGCAGCATTTCAGTTATTGTACGTCGTTACTAAGATACTAATACACACACTTGATGCAAATGAACATTTTCGTGTATTCAATTTTAGCAAACACTTTAAAATGCAAGCTTGCACATTTGTCAGACAGTTATTGCACAACACTGTACATGGTTTAATTAACCAGATATTGTTGCGCTGCATTCAATAAACGCTCATATAGTGTAGATAAAAAAATTATGTGACGCATTTTCCGTAAAATATCACAACGAGCACTCGTAATACAACAATGAAATGCCTGTACGGAGTTTTACTATAGAAACTGCGTTACAACATTGTTGACAATTTTACGATGCAGTGTGCATCCCATTTCTCGTATAATAAATTGCACATTGATGTGTTGGCTTCCTAATGAAACATTACAAATTCATTAATCTAGCCTTTTTGAAAATTAACATGAATTCCGGCGTATGGGCTTTTTCTCATTACTTTAAAAGCATGAAATGTCGCAACTGACATTTTCCTAATTTGAAGTGTTTTCAATTTTGCATTAACAAATTAAAATCTGATACATTTGACAGACGGGAGTATTTTTTGTTTTTGGTTGTACGCCACCGTTTTGATATGCTGGCCTTGTTGGAACTCATGATTATGCATTGGTTTAAGGGGTTTATGCAAATTACCAGATTGTTGTTAGGTTTGTGGCTACTCGAGTTGTCCAATTATTATAATGTGAGAGAATGATGTGTCATTTTATGAGTACACATACTACTACAACCATTGTCTGTATAGGTAAGGTACACGTAGCAGTATTTTATCTCATCATTGTAATTGAATATATCTAAATAAACTTTGATAAAATGGTGTATACACAATATTTGTAGACTCGACCTCTAAATCTCTCTATTTTATGATGACACTACATGACAGAGTGATCATATATACAAGTACTTGGCTTAAAATGTCGGTTCAGTATTGAATACTGTTTGACAACTTTGTTTGAATGATATACTAGTAAAATATTATTCGTTGTTACCCCTAATGCTTGCTTAATGACAATTGCCTTTCAATAAACTGTATTGAAGCATGTTTTGCACTGATTACAGTTCCTGCAAGATTTGACTCGGCTCAGAAGAATTTCACAGTTTTACGTGGACAAAATACCACCATGGATTGTCAAGCAATTGGTGATAAGCCATTATCTGTATCGTGGAACTTTAAAAATCAAACTGTCGGTACGGGAAACCTTGGGAGGTAAGTTGAAGGAAGTAACACAATGGCTTATGCAATGTTATTTCCCGCCCCATTCATACCTTGCCTATTTATTTAAACTAGGCCAACCGCTATTCTATCATTTTCTTGTGACATTGGGTCATCCTGCATTTTTTGGTGGGGACTTGGATTTTTTATTGTTTCTTCGGCTTATGTGTGGGCATTGCTCGTTGTAGTTGTGTTGTGGTGTTTCTGATTTCTGTGCTCGGCTGGTCAGGTTGAGTGCTGCCTTCCCTGTCTGATTCCTGTAGCTCGGCTGGTCAGGTTGAGTGCTACCTTCCCTGTCTGATTTCCTCATACCTTTTTTGTTCATGTTATTGTAATATATATTTAGTATATAATGCCACAAGCAACATGGGGCTACAGTTCGACGGTGCCGAACCAAAACCACGTAACTCAATTTTGGCGCGAAAACTTTTTTTTCGACATTTGCAACTGCTAGACGTCCCGCTCATTTATGTCTTGTCGCCATTTAAATAGGCAATCGCGTTACTTAGATGGCGACAAGACAGAAATGCGCGGGACGTCTAGTAGATGCGGATGCTGCAAAAAAGTGTTCGCGCCAAAATTGAGTTACGGGGTTTTGGTTCGGCACCGTCAAGTTACTCGTACGTGAAATTACGTAATTGACACGAATCACTATGTATATTTAATTATTGTGATAGGTCGGATTAGGTTCTTTATTTCAATTTCAGTGCATGATTATGCTGAATGATAGTTTTAAGCTAGTCGCCTCATAACGAGACTAAACGGGCATTTGAATACAATTTGGTTTCTTAGTCATACGTGATTTTAGTTAGTAGCTGGCTAAATTATTTAGGAATAAAACACTTGCATATGTGCAGATAACAGAAAGCATGTCTATGATACTATGATAATCTATTTTCAAGTTTTTTTTCGTAGTAATCATATTTCTCCGTATAAAGGAATGCCAGTAAATCGATGGCTTAGAATTAGAAGGTCGTAAGTGCCACTTACGACCTTTTATGATTCATACATATTTAGAATAAGCATTACAAGGCGCTTCTTATGAGCCCATTTTAATTGTCATGTTGACCAAAATGAAGTTGTAAAAGTTTTTCCGTGTTTTCTCAAAATATTGATTTGGTAGTTACGACCTTCTAATTCTAAGCCATCGAAATGTACCTGTTGAATCAAAGTGACTGACATTGACATTGGTTGCTTAATTATTTGCATATTTGCTTATGTACATTTAATTCCTGACAAAAACACATTTAAGCGAGATGTTTATAAAGATACAGACCACACACTAGTAATAACTGATAAGCGTAATTACTTGATTTAAGCGCCTGATCCAGAAGCAGTTACCGGGAGACAGATCAAAGATAGATATTGAGTGATTGATTTTAGTTATGCAGTATCATACCGAGCGAAAAGTCATTTTGCACCGCGTATGTGTGGATCTTTAGAAGTGTCCGGATCCCATCCCAAGTATATTGGCAACAATGGGGTTATCTTATTTGACAAGCTTAGATGCTTATTAGCACACCCCTCTAAGTAAATGGTTTGGACTTTCGACTTTTCACAGTCGAAACTTTAGTATTTCATTGATTAAGTTCGTTTTCTGGTTTAGCTGGTTGTTGGGCATTGTGTCATGTAATTATGACATATGATGGTTTTTTTTGTTCTCGGCTGTTTAAGTTGAATGCTGCATTCCCTGTCTGATTTTCTAGTATCTTATTGCTTGAATTCTTTAGCAAAATTACTTGTCAAACACTATCCTGAAAAAAATATTTTGGACCGCTCTGAAAAACAATTCTTGACCGGCTTATTCATACATCGTAGCATTTTAACACAGGGTACATTAATATGTTGTGCAAACTATCAAATCCTGGTACAATAAAACTTCGTTATGACGAGCATCGATATATCACGAGCACACAGCCTATCTCGAGCAAGTTTTAAAATCGTATCTGTTTGTATTATCAATACATGCCATTTGGTTATTTCGAGCACCCGGTTTATCTCGAGCAATTTACCTATCACGATAACTCCTCGAGATAACGAAGTTTTACTGTAGTTAGAAACCCAATGCATGTCATTGTTACAGGTCCTTAAAGAGGCATTCCCTATAACTAGCATATTTTTCTCTATTATCACATTAAATGACCTAAATGTACAAAGCACTATCAATTATCATAATTTATCGCTTCCAGCGATTGATTATTATGTGTTCAAAGGGAAACCACTCGTGACTATTTTGGCTCTTTACGGAAATATGTTTTCATTCTTTTCTCGGTAATTAGTGGGAGCTTTTTTGTTGAAAATATGAGGACTTTAAGCAATAATGATTCTCATTTAATGTATAATATTCCTGAATCGATTTAAAAGATTAAATTTATAGGGAACGCCTCTTTAAAGGAAACGGATAAATCACCTTACCTCACCTCACGTCACACGTATTGTTATTTACCCGACAAACATCACTAGACTGCCATTGTATAATTGCAAAATAAATAAACACAGATGCAGATATTGGCAATTATCGTAATGCGTTTAACGTGTTTGAAGTTCTTGTAACAAAATATCGGTTCAAAGAAAATAATTGCATGGACGCATATGTCATTGAAAAATCTAAATAAGGCGCGTTTGCTTTGTGTTGGTTGGTTGTTTGTTTTTGTAAGCAATTTCTGTGTACACGTATCTATTCCAATGCTTTGACTCAGAAAAATTAGGAAGCTTCCGCGATGCCTCTTTGCTTGGTTTGTTCTGTGGGTTTTTTTATCATGCGGGGTAAGAATTGTTTTCAGAATTATCAAATTAAGAAAATCAAAGAGCTAACACAATGGTTTACGCTAAAGGTTGCATTGATTAAATTAAACAAAACAATGAATCATCTGCACAATTTGGCATGAATATTAAAACATTGCATTTGTCGCAATGATTTTAAAAAACGAGTTTGGGCTTTTAACCATTTCTTTGGGTTGTGCGTGTATAGTTGTATTGTTACTGCTTTCTGTGTTTTGCTGGGTTAAGTTGCTGCCTTACCTGTCCGATTTCCTCATTATGTATTTTATGTTATAATTTACACTATATTATTATAATTCTATTAAAGAGGCAGTCGCTATACATAGCATATTTTTCTCTGCTATCACATTTAGTGAGCTAAATGTACAAAGCACAATCAAATACAATAATTTGTCAGAAAAAAGTGTGCGCAAATATGTCTCTATAATGTCAAAAATATGGTCCAATCACCCAAAATAATTTATCGCTTCCAGCGATTTATTATTATGTGGTCAAAGGGAAACAACTCGTGACTATTTTGGCTCTTTACGGAAATATATTTTCAACTTTTCTCGGTAATTTGTGGGAGCTTTTGATTGAAGATTTGAAGAGTTTAAGCAATAATGTTTCTTATTCAATGTATCGTAGAGAGCCCTAATATCGCCTCTGACCTTCGAATCGACCGCCATTTTGTTTTGGCTCTAGTCTCGTGAGGATTTGGACGATGCGCGCGCATATCTTGAGAAAATGTTTACAAAATAGTATTTTTTTTGCGGGAAATTTTTTTCTGAAAATACGAGGTCATAACATGTAATTTTCGATTACTTTCACAAAAAAATCATAAAACTATACCATTTTCACTATTCCCAAAAAGTCGTGTAGTTGAAATACCCCAGTAAACGCTATGTGCAACGTAATCGAATATTTTTTCACACGTCTGCATTGTTTACAGTTTCATGAATGAAAGTCACGTGGTCGGATAAATTATTTTTAAGGTCAAACCAAAAATATCTTCGGTCAAAGTTGCTTCCGACCTTACGGTCAGAATAGCAAAAAAAATATCGAATTTTGTATTTCTGTAGACCATACATCGGCAGATCACACATCACTATCGGCGATTATCTTAAAATTCATTAAGTGATCCACGCCCGTAATGGCGCTGTAAAAAAGTTCGTTTATAATGCAGCCAAAGTCTATTTATTACCCATTAGAGACTGGCGTGTGGCACGACCAATCAGAATTAATACACTAATTAAAAATTATAGTTACACTATTACACTATTAATATCACTTAACACTGACAAATATGCTGTTTTTGCACTAGATTTTTTTTTAAATTTGATTTAACAATGCTCAGGCTTAATTTCATAATTGGGACGTTTAGCTAAAGTGAATAGTTTTGGCCCAATTGATCGCGCGCGCCATGTGACGTCTTTAGGTCACGGTCAAAATGGCCGACTTTTATTTACTATGACGTTTGCTTTATTCAAATCTTGGAGTATTTTATCATTTTATTGGTGTACATTTGAGTTAGATAAATTGAAGGAATTATATTACCAAGTAAGTGACGTTATTTAATATAAACATGAAGTTTGCCATTGTTTATTGCCTGTTTAACGCTTAAGTAGGCGAATTATGGTCACTCGAGGATATAATATTCCTGAATCGATTTAAACTATCAACGTTATAGGGAACGCCTCTTTAATAAACACGTAAAGCAAAAATTGTAGTTATCATTTTATTTGCTTATATTAACAAAAACATCATTTTGTGTTAAACTTTATGTTCACCGCGACGTACGTTTGTCCTCCGTGTTGGCATTGCTGCCTGCTGTACAAAGCTTGTAACATCCTTTATCGCATGAGGTTTAATAACATGTTATGTTTTCCATTAGATATTTAACCAGAAACACTTCATATGTTTTTGTTTCCAAAAACATTAATGAGTATTGATAAATATAAAAATAACAAAATTGTCATAATGTTACAGAACACTGATCACCGCGGCCTTGAGTCCGCGATAATTTATGACGGCGTAACTATATTTTTTTGCCATGGAGGACCACGTGACCGTGATTTTATTGGCTAATGCCTAGACAGGCGTGCGTACACAAATTTCAGGAAAGATTTGAACGATATAATGTATGTGGTGTGTTTATTACATTCGATAAACTAGTTTTCTTGTATAATATATGTGTTTGTTTATTCAGTCGATATACTGTGAGTACACACAGTACGGACAGGGGCATGTTGTCACAGATGTCTATACACCCAGCACAGCGGACAGATACAGGGGTGTTCACATGTAATGCGGCCAATGAATTTGGCTATGATTCAACCGCAATCTACCTCACTGTTTTAGGTAGGTACAACACACTTCGTTCAACACTTTAAACTACCCACTGTTTTTGGTAGGTAACATATCACTGGCTTACAATGAGAAGGTCGTAACTTCTACTTATGTCCTGATAAGAATGGTACATACTACATTTTTGACATCTGAATCATAAGATGCTTCTTATGAGCCTAGATTGATAAAAATCGGAACCTGCCATGTTGACCAAAATGAAGTTGTAAAAGCTTGTTATACCGTATGTAAAAAAGTAAATTTTAGATAGTTTTTTCTTGTTTTTTCAAAATATCGATTTTGTACTTACGACCTTCTCGTTCTAAGCCGGCGATATTTCTTATGTCTTTTCACACACATTGGTTCTAAATAAAATCAATGGTATTATTGAGTTGGCTTTATTATTAAAGTCATATTTAGTCTTAGACTGATCTTTTTAATCATCTACAACTTGGTAACGTCTCGGCAGAACGATGCAATTTGAGCACTTTAGTTAATTCCCAAATGTGGAAAACACCATAAAATGGATGAGCATGTAATTAAACATCTCGATGGTTTGTTGACAAAAGTACAATTTGTAAACAATAAATGCATGATTTTTTGAAGTCTAATGGAAGCAACTCTTGCAAAATGAGTATTTTGTTCATCATACAATTTGCTAAATACGATATTTGGTCTACTATTTCCAAAGATATAGTTAACATTCTATCATCGAGTATTGGTCTTTTGTTAAGAAACATCCTAATGGTTCTATAATTCATTGTATGTAATGGATGATCGGAAAAAAGTTGTATGTATCATTAATATCTTCAGATAAAGATATTTTAGTCCAGTTCAAATTCTGCAAAACATATTATACACGATACGTAACGTTTGATTGGTTCATGCTCAGTCGTTTTTCATGCACACTAGATGTTAAATTAGTAGCTTTGATTCACATGAAACTGTTAATAGATAGAACAATCGTCCAATGCAAACATATTTCTGTTGAAAGCCTTACCACGCCACCACCTGGGGCCTTATTCACCAACGTTTTAAGTCTAAATTTCAGACTTAGACTTTATATTGCCAAACGTTCTATTCGCTCTCTTGTTGTTACAAATTACTGATTCTAATATAAATAGGTATACATGTTTAGTGGGTAACAACACTTATACTCCGATACGCCCTGTGACTCCATTGATAAAGTGTCGATTATTTTCGTAAGTGTACACTTTTTGAGTTGTAAGAAAGTTGTTTGTACAAAACATTTACTCAGAAAATAATTGGCCAATCATGACAGATCCGCTTATAACTACATGAACAGTTAAATAAATGACATACTGTAAAATCAATAATATTCGAGGGGGATTTAATTTCGTGGATGATTTCATCTACGAAAATCCTTTGAATTACGTTGAACTTTCCATAAAATGGTCTTTTTCACCATACATTGAAATTAAATTATTTTTACTTGTCAAAAATATGTAGCTAGAAAATTGTAAATCCACCCAATGATAGTGCAATATTAGCCTGTACTACTGTAAAACCATCTAATTTGTGGCGTTTTACTCTAATCAATAGTATAGATAACTAAATCATGAATTCCAATATTCTTGATAAATTTAGGCCAGAACAAATTTTAGAGAAATTGCTTATTGTTTCGTAAACCGCAAAATGGGTCCGGCAAAATTTATATTCTTGTAATGACCAAGAAAAGTAGAAATTAATTATAGCAATTGAAGCAAAGTTACAGAATATTCATACCAAGTAAAATTTATTTTCCTATTATTCCCAAGAAAAGCAGTGATTTTACAGTATATTTAAAGTATTTGTAACAATTTAAACGAATTTAAGATTTAGCTGTAAAGAATATATACAGAATACAAATAGTTACTATAATTGTCTATCAGGTGAACTGTATTCTATATATTAATACGACTGATAGCGTCAACATGGGTAGTATAAATATAACCTTGTTATGTGTATTAGAAAATAAAACAATACAAATATTTTCATAGAAATATGACAACTGTGAAAATAAGTTGCATAAATTTCTACCTTTTTGCACTAAGTCCTTTATCAATGAATGAAGAAAACTAGATGCAAGTGTATTATAAGCACTTATAATGTGTATAAACACATTGACACTTGTGAATTTTAATCAAAAGCTAAGTAAACCTATGAATGGACATTTTTGGACAGTTAACTTAATCCCTTTGGTACATTATAGGCCAAGAATATTTTTACATTAGAACTATATTTTCTATGCTGCGAACGATGCTCTGTTCATGGATTGTGCAAGGAACGTTTGGATAACCATAGTTTCTCTGGAGATCATTTTGCTTTTTGTCGGAGTATAAGTCAGATACAGAACTTGTTATCGCTCAAAAGTGTCTTCTTACAAGTGTTATTGTACAGTTTCGGAAGGACGAACAACAAATTATCCTCGGCTTCGCCTCGGACAATTATGTTGTTTGTCCTTCCAAAACTGTACAATAACGCGTGTAAGAAGACACTTTTGAACAAAAACTAGTACTGTATCTAATACATAATCAGATACAATTTCATATGGTTAAATATGATTGTTAAGAAATGGCAATGAGTCTGAATATTATCAATTTTAAGTCTAAGTCTGAATTTTAGACTTATAACGTTGGTGAATCAGGCCTCATGATGAAATTTATTACAGGGGCCTTTTTCACCAACATCCTAGGACTGCAACTCAGACTTAGACTTAGAAATTACAATATTTATAATCACTGCCATTTCTTTGCTACTGCATTGAACCATGTGAAATTTTGTCTGAGTATTAATTGTTATCCACTGAGCATGCATATCTATTTACATTAAAATATGTTCATGTATACCACAATGAGAGCGAATAGAGTTATGCCGAGCATAGCCTTTATTTGCTTTATTTCTACTGAAACATGGCAGGCATATATATGTACATCCACCCGGATTTGAACCTGGGTCGTCAGATTAGACGACAAGCGCATTAACCACTGAGCTACGGAGGCACATAGAATAGAAATGTATAGTATAAGTCTGAGCTTTAGTCGTAGAATGTTTGTAAATGAGGCCCCTGGTCAACAAGTTAATCAACCAGTACATGTTTCAATCAAATTTACATTTTGTAATTAATTGGTACTACAAACATGATAAATGTTTTCTTACTATGCTTGTCTTTATAGAGCCTCCTGACGCGCCTGGAAATCTCACTTTGGTTGAAAAGAAGAGTCGCCACGTGGTCATTGTATGGCAACAACCGTTTGATGGAAACTCTCCGTTACTGGAATACATCATTGAATATCAAAACACTACTGGTAAGATAATTTGATTTAATAAAATCTAGCCAAACAATTAGAACCGACAAAACAACTTTTCAGAACGATTGTAGAAACTAGCAGTGTTGCAAGAGCTAATGTGAGTATTTTTTTTCTACAAATGGCATTTTTGTATCTATGCAAAGCAATTATGTTTACCCCTCTAAAACTTGAATCCGCTGCATATATGGTTTGGAGAAGGTAAGCAACATTGTGTTTTATATGAAAAACAATTATAACACGATGAATCATGTATGAGTTATACCGGTAGAATTTGGCTGTTGAGTATGATTTAGATCACATAATTCGCGTATAACAAATATATTTACCTGTATATCGTTTGTTTACATCTAAGCAAATTGTTAAGGCCATTTATATTCGGTTCATCCCATCTGATATGTTCAGTCGATTTAAACCCACTAGACAGAAAAGTCAAGACTAAACAGAAAGAACCGAACACGAAAGTTGCAGATATGAACACACAACAAACACCGAAAACTAAGTTCTAAGTTTATCGCGTAATTAACATTGGCCTTTTATGAATAACAGATGAACTTGACAAAGACCGATTTATAAACAGGAAAATTCACAGCTAACACAAATGCAAGAACAAGTCACAAGTTTCAAGGTCAAGCAAACAAAAAAGCTCGTTATGAAGAATCGAATCTAGTACTTACTTCCTACAGCATGAAAAATCACAGCTAACATAAATACAAGTCACAAAAAAGGAAGCTTATGACGAATCAGTTGCTAACTTGCTAGTACCACTATTTATATAACAATGATGTTTTCACAGTGGGCGAAGAGAGAAGTCCAGTAAGGAACGTGTCAGTAGAAGCTGATGCTCTAACAGCCACAGTAGATCAACTACATCCATCCTATATGTATAACATCAGGATACGTGCTAGGAATACTGTGGGACTTGGATTAACTAGCCATCAAGTATCCGTCAAGATGCTGGAAGAAGGTAAGTACAGTGGCATCTGAGAACACCGAACATCCCTCAATCACATAATGTGATTTGTACAGTTTTCTCAAATGACCCAAAAACCGAGCACCATAATAACTACCCCATGCATCGTTCGAATTTCTCGAATGTATGGTATTTGTCAAATGAATCTTATTTCAATAAAAATGCATCATATATAGAATTGATCAATGTCATTTCATATCATGTAATTATTATGTTTACCTTTTGAAATAATTTGCTAGATCTTGTTCGAGACTTTTTTTTAGAAATTTCCAAAACAATATATGTTTGCTTGCTTTTTAAGCATGAATACAAACATTTTCATATTTATTCAAAATTCGAGAGAATGAGGTTTTTCACGCTTGATTTTAAAATTGCCCGTTTCGTTTTTACTTCCAATGTGTATTAATGTGTGTTCATGTTTTAGCTCCAAACGGCCCACCTACTGATGTTGAAGTTACAGCAATCGATTCACAAAAACTGAAAGTCACATGGAATGTGAGTATAAAGGAGAAGCTTCAACACAAAACATTTCATCATGTTTTAACTTTATTAATTCAAGATTTAACCTCATCAATGAATCAATAAAACAATGGAGTACATGACCCCGAAGCTTCCCTTAGTGAACCCCGAGGACCCGTTTTCCCGATGCATTCCGATGACAATTTATTAAATCGGGAGTACGTCGCCGAGGCTAAACGCTCAAAGAGACCTTCATGGCACGATCCTTAACGCATATTTTATAAAAAGTTTCTATCCAATTATTTTCAAATCTTGTATTAAGCATTCATAAAATACTAGTTAGCAAAGTCAGTTACCGAGAACTTTTTCTTAAAGAAAGGAGTACTTTAGTGCTTAAAGAACACCTTGGGGAACTCAGTCGGGTCTTGGCCGAGTTTCATTTGGTTTCTTGGGATCACCGCTATTGTGTAATTTCGTTGTAAAATTGGGTTATTTTGCTGCAGGGACTTGGCATTTTAATCATTTTTGGGCTTATATGTGGGCATTGCTCAGTGTAGTTGTGTTGTGGTTTTACTGATTTCTGTGCTCGCCTGGTTAAGTTGAGTGTTGTCTTACATGTCCGATTTCCTGATACCTTTTTTGACGAACTACTAACTGCAAATACTACTAATGTTAACACGATGATTTCCAACAAACCAAAAAACTGTTCTTGTTTGTGTGTTACAGCCACCTATCATTGACCACAGAAATGGAGTGATACTCGGATATCATATTGGATATCGAGAAACCAACATTGCTTCACAAAGACAAGTACTAACAAAAGTATACGACCTTGACAAAGATGACCCGAATGAAGAGGTTACAGTTACTATACCGAATCTAAAGAAGTTTACAGAGTATATTATAAATGTCGAGAGTTACAATGGGGAAGGTGAAGGACCACCGTGTGCAGATATCAAGGTCATGACACTGGAAGATGGTGAGATTTTCTAATTTTTTACAAAACAACATTCGTATCATACAAATTTACAAGAACAACATAATTATTATACATGTATTGATGATTATTTTCTGTTCATCGGGTGTATGACGTTTTGCAACACTGTCAGTCACGAAGATCTATACAAATTTACAAGAACTACATTATTATTATACTTTGATTTTGATTTTTCTGTTCATGTGTGTTATGAAGTTTTGCAACATTGCCAGTCATATTTTAAACTTTGAACAATAGTTACTTATTCTATCGTAAAAATGACAACTTACTCCTATGTTGAGGACGTCATCGCAAACAATGATGAATGCCCAATTTCAATACGTGCATTGAACCTTTGTGTAATCTTTTAACTAAACGATTGGTCATGATGATTTTGACATTACATAACCAAAATTTTTAATATTTGTAATTGTATTGTATTGAAGTCAGTGAAGTTGTCATTATGTTGTGGTACGTGCGTTGACCTTCACATCAATCTTTGGAATATAGTTGTATTTCTTTACCTTTGTCTTCCAAAAAACAATACATAAGTGTTATAATCATACAAACTATGTTTTTTAGTTCCAAGTCAGCCACCAGAGGGCGTTCATGCGTTTGCCATCACATCACAAGCTATAAATGTTGCATGGAAGGCACCCTCACTGTTTGCCTTAAATGGAGTACTTCAAGGATACAAAGTGTTGTTCAAACCTGTCAGAAAGGATGAAGGTATGTGGTAGAAAGTCACATGTTAAGTGACATCATCTTTTGTCAGAACTCTTGCAGGAAGCATCATCAGAAATCAGTAGTTACTCAGATTCCGAGACCATCGTGTTTCGAAAAAAGGCTAGTTCAGCTAGAATGGTAGGAAGATGAGACTGCATGTTTTATTGTCAGTATTTGAACTCGACAATGTGTATGTTATCAAATATGCTTACACGTTCTAGCCCAACATATGTATATCCTTTACCAGTAATCTTTGTCAAATACTAGTACGACTCCGGTACGCCTTAACAGATCTGCAGTTATTTTGTGACCTCAGATGGTCACACGTTCAATATAGATATATATTTTTATAGATATCAACCTAAATCGATTAGAATCCTGACATAATTACAGTTGTGATCGTGCCTTATACATGTCTTAGAACACTTCACTGTACATCTCTTTAAAATTATATATTATAGATTCGCCATCTTTAGTGTTTTGTGATTCGTTTTTTATGAAAACTATATTGCTGACTAAGCAATCAGAACTGGTCTTGTATGTTGCTGACGACCAATCAGAACTGTTGTTATTTCAGATGAAACTGATTCTAACTTTGAAATAACACGCGGTGTTGACTTGACACTACGAGGTCTAGAAAAGTTTACCAATTACAGCATACAAGTACTGGCTTATACACGTAAAGGGGAAGGTGTCAGAAGTGAACCAATATATATCCGAACATTGGAAGATGGTAATATACTCTTAGTTTGTATAGATGGTGTTTATGAAATGAATATATATAAAAATCATAATTATTATAAGTAATAATTGTATGTGCAGCTTTTTTTCAATGCAATCACAACGAAATATTTAAGTAGAACATAAAATAGTTAGCTAAAACAGTACTGAACTTTTTATTTACCTTATGACTATCGACAATAGTTAGAATATAATATTTAAAGTTTGGGACACACTGCATAGTTTCTTACATTAACATGTTTCTATAAAGGAAGGTAAACATTTGCAACAAGAACAAGATAACTGGATACTTACAAAACAGGTATGAGAAAATGAGACAGGGAAGGCAGCACTCAACCTTTCCAGCCAAGCACAGAAATCAGAAACACCACAACACAACTACACTGAGCAATGTCCACACTTAAACCAAAGAAACAATCAAAAGTCCAAAGATGCATCTCAGTCAGTAGTCCTATAATGAAACTCTGTGTTTTGTTTTATTATTTCAGTACCGAGACGACCTAGAGGTATAAAGGCGTGGTCAGTGAGCAACACGAGTATTATAGTATCATGGCAAACACCAGATAGACCCAATGGTGTTCTCACGGCATATAGTATATATTACAGTAATACATCGGCAAGTGCGCAGGTAAATCAATCATTTGTCCACTTTTATTTCCTAAAAATGCCAAGCATTATAGCCTTTGTTTGCCAGTCAGCAATCTCCTGAAATATGCCTCCACTTGGAGGATCGTCGGATAAGGCGGTCAAAACATTAACCACCGAGTTATGGGGGCACACTTTGATAATAGAACTTGTGCGTTTGTATTTATATTCATCATATTTTTGTGGAGGTCACTGTGTTAAAGAAGTAAACATATATGTTTTAGTTTGTCATGACCATTTTCATGCATGTTTGGAAACCTGAATAAAATGATAGCCAGAAAACCTACTAATATTAGACAAAGGAAATATCACGCATAGAACAGTAAGGAATTGGACTTGTTAAAATCTCAAAACAGTCTGACTGCACGAATATTGGCATGTCTGGCTTCCTTAGATTTAAATCAAAATTAGTTTAAGTTAATTGCTATGATCACTAGAGACCTCGTTTAAGTATAAGAGTCCTTAAAAGTTCGTTCACGGCATTGAAAATGACATCATTATCTGATGTCACGCATCATGTGTAGTGTGTTATGACATCACTGATGACGTGTAGTGTGTAATGACATCACTGATAACGTGTGTCATGTTAGGACATCACTAATGACGTGTAGCGTGTTATGACATCACCGATGACGTGTACCGTGTTATGACATCACTGATGAAGTGTAGCGTGTTATGACATCACTAATGACGTGTAGCGTGTTATGACGTCACTGATGACGTGTACCATGTTATTACATCACTGGTGACTCGTACCATGTTATTACATCACTGGTGACGTGTACCGTGTTATGACATCACTGATGACGTGTAGTTTGTAATGACATCACTGATAACGTGTGTCATGTTATGACATCACTAATGACGTGTAGCGTGTTATGGCATCACTGATGACGTGTACCGTGTTATGACATCACCGATGAAGTGTAGCGTGTTATGACCTCACTAATGACGTGTAGCGTGTAATGACATCACTGATGACGTATACTATGTTATGACATCACTGATGATGTATAGATCTACTATGTTATGATATCACTGATGACTTATACTAGGTTATGACATCACTAATGACGTATACTATTATATGACATCACTGATGACGTATACTATGTTATTTCACAGGAAATGAAGATTGAAGTGAACTCGGATCAGTTGTTGTACGTCATCAATGACCTTGAACCCAATGTGAACTATTGGGTACGAGTGACAGCCAACACGAGAATGGGCGAAGGGGACAGTACCCAAATTGTTACAGTAATGCCTGTGAATAATGGTGAGTTACCAGAAAAAGCAAAATTAAAGATGATACTTATAATTGTGTCATACACTGTTCTTAAAATGGTGCATCTAGTAAGGAACAAGACTTAAGATTACATTGAGGTTCATTATCAAAAAAGTGGTACAAAAATGGTAATAATCTATTAAAACGTAAGATGGAATGTTGCTCAATTCTGAAAAAGGTAAATAATTAGTTAAATGTAAGATGAAATTTTTGCTCAATTTCTGATAAGGGTGAGTACTTGGTTAAACGTAAGTTAAAATTGTGGTTCAATTTCTGAAAATGGTGAATAATTTAGTTAAACGTAAGATGATTTTGTTCCTCAATTTCTGAAAAATGGTGAATAATTTATTAAACGTAAGATGAACTTGTTCCTCAATTTCTGAAAATGGTGAATAATTTATTAAACGTAAAATGAAATTGTTCCTCAATTTCTGAAAATGGTGAATAATTTAGTTAAACGTAAGATGAAATTTTTTTTGTCCACAAATATGTAAACCAAAATTTTCTTTTCTTCCAGCATCAGCAAGAATATCGAGTTTCTCTCAAGAAATCGTTGTAACCTGGCAAGCTGCAGTGATGTTGCCTTGTGTTGTTGTTGGTGAACCCGATCCCAGTATCACATGGTCGTCTAGGTTAGTCAGAATTGGCTGATTCATATCACGGAATCAAAATGATCAAAATGACTAACAGTAATTTAAAACTACATGAAGAGATAATTAAAAATTGGTTAGAGAGAAAATATACTCAAAAGAAACACAGCTCACAAAATCTCACATAGGATGATAAAAACAAAGGAAATAATGCAACGTCGTATACTTACAAGAAACAAACCATTCAAAGTATACTTACAAGAAACAAACTATATAAAGTTGGGTGTAAGAGTATATATTCTACAATTTCAGATACGGTACATTGGAGAATAATGACAAAATGTCAATCCTGCAGAATGGTTCCCTGTATCTAATTTCTGTAGTTGGTTCCGATGCAGATAATTACACATGTAGGGCGGGAAATCAACACGGAAGTGACGTCATCACATATAGTCTTAGTGTCCAAGGTAAGTGAATCTATATTCATTCCATTTGTGAAATGAAATGTATAATATATTTTGACACTTTTTTGATAACAGGAAAATAAGTTGTTTTTAATTCTCACCGTTAATTTTCAATTAGCTATTTCTCTATATCACATGACTTTCCTTGTATCCAGGTTAGTATAGCCAGTACGTATAAAGTTATACGTAGCACGTGTAGTATAGGGTATAGAGTTTTTCCAATAAATCATAGCGTATTTTTCGTTTTAAAGGTCATGTGACATAAAGAATCTATCACTCGATGTCAATCTATATATTTATATGAAACTCGTTCAGGAAATATTATTAAGCTCGCCAGAGGCTCGCTTAATAAAATTTCCAAAACTCGTTTAATATGAATTTATACCAATTGACAACTCGTGATAGATCCTCTATATATTTTATGGTCATAATCCAACACCATTTTTCTAACGATGTGACTGTCTTATAAGTAGGGTGTCATAAAATATTAACTACATCATTTTTTTCTAATAGTGAAAATGCTTATGATATTAACCAAGAGATGCGTTTTCGCTGCTCTTGACCATTAATATAGCTTAAAATCAATAAATTCATATTACAAAATGCGACATTTTTATAACCAAAACAGATGTACAAAATCTAAAAGCTTACCTGCCTTTCACACCTTTTTACTTTTTTTCCTTTCAGTTGATGCGAACACAAAATGTAAGTACTAGTAGTTTCGTCACAGATCTAATAGATTAGAAATGCAATTTAAATATCTCAATTTTAACCACATATTGGTATGACTTTTCTATGCGGATATTTACATAGTCTCTGTAAAATTAAACATTATATCTGGCAAAAAAATAATTTAAGGACTTACCCTTTTTCGAAGGCTCTTTCAGCAGTTTTAAAGCCGTCCAACCACTCTTTGTCATTTTAACTTCCCCTGGTCATTTGGGCTTTCTAAGGAAACCTGCGTTGGAATATCTTTGTGAAGACTATTTCTCAAATATAACATCAAATGACATCCTTTGTTGAATTTCGTTTTATTGGAAGATAATTCGTATCATTTTAGCACCACCGAGAGCTCCAATTCTGTCGCTGGCAGCTGTGACGTCATCCACTATACAAGTGAACTGGTTGTCAGGCAGTAACGGTGGAAGTCCCATAAGAGGTAATGTAACTATATATTTAAACCTTGCAGAGTTACCTCTCTTTATTCCAGTCGATCACAACGTCACAAATTGGAATTCTTCATAATATTTATAATAAACATTCAAGTTTATTTCAATGTGACACGAACCTGGGTACCGACATTCCCAATGATTACCCTTTCTACTTTGCATGCATTTCAAAAACCCTTATAGTATTCTTATTAAAATGGTCTACGTCTCATATACAATCATGTATCTGATGTGCAGCATTTTATAGAAACTAGTAAATAATGCCCTCTTGGTAACTATAATTGGCCTTGTTAAGTCCATTTCTGTAATTGGAATCTCTCCTCTAAATACTCGGTATTAGAAATTAATTGATAATAGACATGCTTGAACCACAGGTAAGTAACTGCATCATTGAAAAAGAGTAAATAAAATAAAACATGTATAAATTTGTATAAGCTTAAAGTTATATAAATTTCGATAAAAAACATAAATCTTCATTTTTAAACTCTAGTCCAATGATACAGTTGCCTGTGGCTTGAACCCTAACAAGCGTTCAAACTCGAGGACCATACTTTTAAAATATTTGACTTAATTGCCATTCTTGCATTTTATTTCCATACAGAATTTCTGTTACGATATCGCAAGGAACACGACGTTTGGCAAGAAGTTCGACTAGGACCAAAGAACCGTACATATACATCATCAGGCTTGTTCTGTGGTACATCTTATAAATATACCATCACTGCTATGAACATTGTTGGTAAAAGTGAGAGCAGTAACGTCATTGAGGAGAAAACTGTTGGATCACGTATGTATAATGGCTTTATAGAAGTACTTTGAGACACCCTGTACATGAAGTTGGTGCATTTGAACTTGTTTCAGTATTTCCTGAAGTTTAAATCAGCAAAACGGTACTAGTTGTAAATGTTTCCTAAAGATTAAATTTGATTAACCGAAATAGTCATGAAATTTACATATCATCTTCACTTGGATTATAAGTAAACGTGGTGTACCTTAACATTGTTAGCTTATACTAGTACTTCTACAGGGTGCCATCTTTCGGGAATCGAATGTCTAGCAAGGGTAGTTTTTATGCATCATGCATCCAATTCTCGTTAAATACAAGTGGAACCCTGTTAATTTTGTTTTTAACTGTAACTAACTAATTTGTCTGTGACAATGAAACAACTCCTATTCAAGCAAACATGAACTATTCCTCGGCTGACAATTCATATTACTTTTTACAATCTTCTTTGTTTGATTGCAGCCCCCATCGCTCCATTAGAAAGTGAACTTCTAAAGACAGTCAACGTAACATCGGTCGACCTTGACCTTCGAACATGGCAACGAGATGCTTGTCAAATCCATTTCTTTGCTATAAAGTATCGCATTCTGGGAGAGAGCAAATGGATTGAAGTGGCAAACAATGTGAACTGGAATACGGTATGGTATTTCCATAAATATACTTTTATAAGACCACCTTGAGTACAATACACACATTGGAAATTGATTTTTGTATAGACCTTCGTTTGGGTCAAATAGTCTCATAAGCGATAATATACGTTTTTTTTGGGCATTTTACTATAGAAGTATGGTAAATATATCACTTTAATATCAATTTATCACAATTGTGTACTATGTGTGAACCTGACTTATCAGTATACGTTCAGAAGATTGGCTCTGTATGTCCACTTTACACATGACAATGTGGAAAGTTCATTACGTGTTCTTCTTGCCTGCGTGACTGCGTGAGACTACATAGTAGATTTAATAAAAATAGGACAACAGTCCTAGTGATCAATTTGACAAAGATCAGTGTATCAAGGGAGACAATCAAAAGAAAATGTATCAGCACTAGTACAGCGAAATTGAGAAAATGTATATTTATTGAAAGAAACTCTGCATCTAAGGACATTAAAGCATGGTGCCAAGCTGACAATCTACATAGGTTCATTTAGGTTATATTGTCAGACCCACAGGAAAGTTTCCCTAGGGAGACTCGAATGTTGGTTTCTTTAGGTAGCTGAATGCCCCGGGGAAGTTGAAATGTCAAAAGTTGTTGAGCGGCAGAACAGCTGAAAATAGCCACTAAAAATGGTAACTTAACTTTTTAACTTATACCTGTATGATTTCAGACGATACTTACTGTCGAAGATTTACGTCCTGCTACAAGATATACAATGAAGGTTATAGCTTACAGTGATGCTGGATCCACTGAATGTGACATCAAATTCTCTACATTAACATACTCTGGAAGTGAGTGATATGTTTGTTATTTTACAAGTATAATAATGGAAGTTTTATTTAAATGTTGATGCTCTATAAAATGATTCATATGTCCAATATGTATATCTACAATTTTTCCTGGATTATATTTTGTCGAATATAATTTTATTTCGTGATTACTAGAAATATCAGATACTTGGTTGTCCAACATTTCAATCGATTGATATGGAGTGAAGTAGAAAGTATTAGAAAAAAGGTATGAGGAAATCTGACAGGACAGTAAGCACTTAGCCTAACCAGACGAGTACAGAAATCAAAATCACCACAACACAACTACACTGAGCAATGCCCACACATAAGTCAAAGAAACAATAGTCCTGGTCCCTGCCGAAAATAATGCAGGATACCCCAATTTCTTTTGCACCAATGCAGTTTGTGTAAATGCAACGTATGTACACCTTTGGTAAATCATGCATTCGTGTAACTACACAATCTACCTTCTCTTGCTGGCTTTAGTTGTGATTCAAGATTTTAAAACATTGACCCAAATGCTTTCACATGATGCCTTGTAGTTGAGCCTTGTGAGGTCGACAAAGTGCTCGGTTGAGCTGACAGCTGTACTGTTTGTGATTTCTTTTTTCCAGTTTTATATTGATGTTCCTGTTTATTGTAGGTACTCTGGAGCCACTGTTTGTTGTTCACAAGAATGAGTCGTATTTCTATGAGAAGTTGTATATAATGGTACCGCTATGTGCTGCTCTAGTGGTGCTCATTGCTCTAGGAGTGGGTGTGGCCTTATTCTGTGTAAGGCGGAGACATATAATGAGATATAAAGGTAAATTACTCCTACTACTTTTAATTCTACTTCTACTAGTAACCGATGCAATAAAGTTAAATTAATTAATTGAACCACACTCTTGTTCATTGCAATTAACATCAACAGAAAGAAGACGTGTTTGATACCTCTAATATGTTCCTTTTTAGCTCACCTGTCACAAAGTGACAGAGTGAGCTTTTGTGATCAATCTTCGTCCGTCGTCCGTCCGTCCGTCCGTCCGTCATTAATTGGGTTGTGTCCTCTCTAGCGGTCACAATTTTGGCCTAATCTTTATGAAACTTGGTCACAATGATCATCTTAACAAAATCTAGGTCAAGTTTGATATTGGGTCATCTAGGGTCTAAAACTAGGTCACTAGGTCAAATCAAAGGAAAACCTTGTGAACACATTAGAGGTCACAATTTGAGCCTAATCTTTATGAAACTTGATCACAATGATCATCTCCATAAAATCTAGGTCAAGTTCGATATTGGGTCATCTGGGGTCAAAAACTAGGTCACTAGGTCAAATCAAAGGAAAACCTTGTGAACACATTAGAGGTCACAATTTGAGCCTAATCTTTATGAAACTTGATCACAATGATCATCTCCATAAAATCTAGGTCAAGTTCGATATTAGGTCATCTGGGGTCAAAAACTAGGTCACTAGGTCAAATCAAAGGAAAACCTTGTGAACACATTAGAGGTCACAATTTGAGCCAAATCTTTATGAAACTTGATCACAATGATCATCTCCATAAAATCTAGGTAAATTCGATATTGGGTCATCTGGGGTCAAAAACTAGGTCACTAGGTCAAATCAAAGGAAAACCTTGTGAACACATTAGAGGTCACAATTTGAGCCTAATCTTTATGAAACTTGATCACAATGATCATCTCCATAAAATCTAGGTCTAGTTCGATATTGGGTCATCTGGGGTCAAAAACTAGGTCACTAGGTCAAATCAAAGGAAAACCTTGTGAACACATTAGAGATCACAATTTGAGCCTTATCTTTATGAAACTTGATCACAATGATCATCTCTGTAAAATCTAGGCCAAGTTCGATATTGGGTCATCTGGGGTTAAAAACTAGGTCACTAGGCCAAATCATTGAAAAATCTTGTGAACACACTGAAGGTCACAATTTTGACTCTATCTTTATGAAACTTGGTCACAATGTTTATCTCTATAAAATCTAGGTCAAGTTAGATACTGTGTCATTTGGGCCAAAATCTAGGTCACTAGGCCAAACAGGTGAGCGATCCAGGGCCCTTTGGACCCTCTTGTTAAGGTTACCATGTAACAGAATAAGAACTACGTAAATAGCACTGTCTCTGTTAATGTATTTACCATTATAAGTAACTATTTTATTGAACCCAATGTTTTCATTACTATATAGCACTAATTCAATGTATCAAGTACCGTATATATTCAATTATGTGACGAGTTTCATTAAAATACGCACCTGGCAAATGTGCATGTAAATTGTGGATTACAGCTATAAAATACACTTTTTGAATGTAACCAGTGGCCGTGTCGATGTATAATGTTATGTCATTACAGAGACAAGTTCCAATATAAGACGTGACATCACCGCAGAGACTTCGTTGATGAATGATTTGGATAAACGTAATATTAACTATGAATTAGAGAGTCCACAAGATACGAGGTTTAATCGTAATGTCAATTTGTTGATTTCTCTGACGTCCGATGAGAACTTATCTGGCAACAATGGTGGCTGGTGTTTCCATGATAGTAGCAAAACAACAAGTGATAACGCATCGTTGGAAAGATATGGTAAGGCTACGATGATTATCCATTCTAATAAATCCGAATTTAATCTGGAAATGTTTCAATCAACACCTTGTTAATGACAGTTCCATGCTATCTTATCTTTTATTTGCATGTAACAGGGACGAAAATCACACAAATTTTATATCAATTTCGATTTTATGCATTTGGATTTGGACTAATTATTTATCAAATAGTGCGACAGGAGGGCGGAAAGTTACTGAATGTTGGAACATTTAACAGTTTTCATCATTAGCAATACAATATGTCATGTTTTGTTTAAACTAAAATATGTTTCTCAATTTTTATAATAACACTTATGACTCAATTATAATTATTACAGAAGAAGATGCAAACATCAATCCGTATGCGACATTTAACGAGTTGAAACTAGTGTTCAATGAGAACCCAACATACCATAAAGCAGAACCTGATTCAGATGATGACTCTATCAGTCTGGAGAAGGCAGAAGCTCAAAAAGCGGTAAGGGAAACATCATATGACACTTTAGGTAGACCAGCGCTCTTACAGCATTGTGCAATATATAAATGACATAATACAATTAAGTATTTCATATTTTCATTGATCTAATCAATTGTTAAACTGATTAAAAATGTTCGGAAATACGAACACATGTATGTCCACCATGTATACCCTAAGAAAACATTTATTTCCACCCAGTTGTTAGCATTTTTAATGAAACCTTTTAACTTTAAATCATTATTTTCTTACCAGATGCAGGCAATCGCTGACAGTTCTGATGATTCTAAATTTGTAAATAACATTGCGCATGCGCATAAGCCACGACGAGCAGAACAACATAGTTACGACAACCAAGGTAAGGTTGGCACTTCGTAAATAATTTAAAAAGTCAACATCATAATAACTTTGTACGATAATAGTTTCTTTGACTCATAATGCGAACTGTTTTGATACCCGCTACATTTCTATATCGGATAAGAATATCACCAGCTATGTCTTACTTAAAGCAAATCCCTATGACGTTATTTAAAAGCGATTTCAATTTCACATGATTGAAGCGCTGCAGGTATGTTTCTCAAAAGACAATATTAAGGCACAGCGTTCGGAGCTAAGTACATATTTTTTGTAGCATACATCATTGTGTGCGATGTGTCTTATTTGTTTTTTGTGTTGGAAAAATGTTTTTACCATATATTGTTGACGGCATGACATTTCGTTTACAAGCTACTCGTACTATTGATATATTAACAGCCAGTAAATGAAACGTGAAATATTTCAAACTATATATTGAACGTTTACATAATCACAGATTTCTTACATGCATATAACGTGTACCTTTCAGCGGTTGTATTAAGTCCCCGGAAGTACGCCAGTGCAGATCAGATTCATGCATTGTTTACAATGGCACCACCTCGTCCACAGAGTGCGTATAGTAAGAACAAGAGTCAAGGTACACGAAGTACACCAAGTGAGAAAGGTAAATATACAACACCACTTACTAACTTAATCATCTTCGCTCCCAGTGGGACATAATGATACAATGGTATCTATCCACGTAGGCCTGTCTTTGGCCAAGATTTGTGCTTCACCCAAGGATAATCCCATCTCTAATAACGCTTCCACTATGTTCCAACGTCATGTTGTCTTCGGTCGACCAGGTTTTCTGTGTCCATGTGGTGTCAATCTAAGAGGAACACCGCAACTTTACTATTCTGGAATTGGAAAGACTAATTAATGTGAATTTCAACTTAGAAAACAATTTCAATCATTTCAATTCTGATACTAAAAATATTATTGACCCAAAGCCGTAATGTTGCAACTTGAATGGTCTGTGTCCTGTTAAGACTGGTTCATTTTTGTTTGGTCTTGTTAGCGGAAACTAATATCTGTTTAAAGATGCTAACTCATTCAGTACTTTCATGCCGTTTGTTTTACAAATAGTCCATATGCACATGTTCGTTGGAATAAGTGAATAAAGTATTGAAGAATACACATCAGTACTTACTTAAGGTTTGTAATTACTCCTTAATGTCCGTTAACTTTTGTCATTAAACACGTTATTTATATATGCGATACACATCTATTTTCTGATACTACAGGGAGTCAGCGCCATAGTCTTATATCTAGTGTAACAACTGTATCCAGCTCTAGAGATGAACTCATGGAGGCATTTGAAAACCTGAACAGAAATCCACCACCACCAGTGGTGTATGAAACCGAGGCAGATTCCTTGTCCCAGCCAACAGATAGCTCAAGTATGGGTATTAATGAGATTGACAATTTTATGTACATGTGGTGAAACCAATGTGTGTCAATTCATATCTAACCAAACCATTGTAAGCGGAAATAAATAGGTGAAATAAAACTCAAACACTGTCATACTAGTAGCTGTGCTGCGACTATTTGCTTTTACAGTTCGCCCAATTTCGAAAAGCATTCTGTGTTATCATCTTAGTATCTTGTTTTGTGTCGTTATTTAACAATCTGTCAGGCAAGTTCAGTGCCCTGTTTCATTACCAGTTTCCCATGTATATATAGCAGCTCAAACAGTAACTGACAAGTTCTTTCCTTATAATCGTCGCCAATAAGGCGAAAGAAAATAACATACCCGATCCAGTATCAAACAATGATTGCCCCTGTAACAAGCCAGTACTTTAGCCACTGTTTTAACCAGGCGGACATGTAATTGCCATATGTATATTTGAACCACCTTCAGTTTGAGTCTTTATAACTTAGTATGCATGTCATTAATGTGTGTCCTATAGATTCAGCATGTTATGAGTTTAATTTATTGTTGTAGGTACGGAACCAGGAATTTGCCTCTTCACTGAATCCCCACCGCAGCCAAACGAACGCCGTGAAGCATCATGCGAAGTCCCCAGATATGAATGTAAGCACTTGTACTTGCAAAATGTTAATTACATTTGCGATTCCTTTCAAATACTGTTATCAGATTGAGACATTTTAATGGTGATTTTAACTGTATGATGAAATACTGTTATCTGATTGAGACATTTTAATGGTGATTTCAACAGCATTATCAAAATCTGTTATCGGATTGAGACGTGTTAATGGTTCATTTCAACAGCATTATCAAAATCTGTTATCGGATTGAGACGTGTTAATGGTTTATTTCATCAGCATCATCATATACTGTTATCTGATTAAGACCATGTAATAGATTTAATAACAATGTCAAACACATTGATCGGTTGGAGTCATTGTAATGTTTAACCCACACCACTTTTAAATAATCGGTTTGAACCATTCTAGTTGTGAATTCGACAATACTATCTTGTTCTGTTATCGGGTTGAACCATTTTAATGCCGATTTCAACAGCAGTATTTATATCTACATGATGTTTGTACAACCATGATATAATTTGTATGACAGCACCGGACGAAAATCATTACAAAGAACCAAATGCTGCTGAACCTAAGTCTCATGAGGCCTTGGCTGAACCTAGATCACCACCCAGAAGACCCACTACAACTGCACGTGCTTCCTCTGTGCAGAAAAACAAGGAGACAGCTGCTGCCGCTGCATATAGAAGTACGGGGATAAGCAGGTACATATGCTTAGTTTATTGAAAATGTTTACACATTATGAAGGTAGATTCATGTATATATACATATAATATGGAATGCTTATTTTATTTTATATAATTTTATAGTTATTGGGAATGGATAGCAGATATGTTTCTGTTTCAATTAAACAGTTGCCAAATATTTAACAGGTTTGTTAACCGACAACGCAGTCATTGTGTAATTGCAAAGTAATTCAAAATAATTAGTAAAATAAGTTTTGTTTATGCACTAGGATAGAACAGTTAAATCTGTTTGACGGATGTATCTTATAATTTCAATTTTTCTTATACTTTACTAATTTGCATTCGTTTTATATTAGAACAAATGTACGACCGAGGTGTATAGAGGAAGTGACTTACACATTTGCTGGTGAAGAGTCCCCTAGTCGTGCCAGGAAGCCTCACTCATTTGAGGAGAAGTTACGATGTACTCGAGAAGACAGGGGAACATCAGTGTGGAGACGTGGTAAGATAGAAACATCATGTATATTTCTGTTGTTTGGGGGTCCAACGTCCAATCCAACGTATGTTTGTCTTTTGGTGTTGTCAAAGTCATTTGGTCGCCCTTTTGTCATATGTCTGTGCAACTAGGCCATCCTTCACTTTTGCAGCGGGGACTTGGGTAATTAGGTCTGGTCTTAGCTGCGTTCATTCGGTCACATCAGATCCCCGTCTTTTGTTTATTTTTATGGAACCAGTTCATCTTACTCTTTGGGCTTTTAGTTATTTCGTTGGGTTATGTTTGGGCATTGCTCCGTGTAGTTGTGTTCTAGTGTGTTGTAACTGCTTCTGTGTTAAGTTGAGTGCTACCTGTCCGATTTCCTCATTTCTTTGGTACGTGACTAAATTCATGGAATACCCCGTGTATATCTTAATTACCGGTTAAATGATTTGTTCGAGTATCATTTTACCGGCTTCCATAAAACTATTAGTAATGCGGAACTTGGTCCGATATTAGTTCAATTCATGCCCTGTACATTGTTGAGAAATTGACAGTGACTTGCAGAATGTCTGGTGATAAGTGTGTAAAGGTTTTTATGAAACACACAGACACCATGATATGAGTGTTAAAGTAATTGAGATTGATACATTGGTGATTTAGACTAAACGTCTGGTCATCTTATTTTGCATAACATAATTTTAGAAACGATATTCCCGTAAACCATTATACAATAAATGTTCGCTTATCTATGTTGCATGTATATACCTTGATAGTTTAGCACCGACCATTTTTAAATCTCACCAGTGCATGCGATACTAAAATTCTACTAAAATCAAAAACAAAACTTTATACCAAAATCCCTAATCTGGATAAGTATTCGATAGTATATTTACCAGGTGGTCGCAGGACGCCGCATGCACGAACCAGATATGATACCCACATACAGACACCGGGATCAGCTGACAACAAACCATTAGTGACGTCACAAGTACACAATGTCAAGGACGAATCATCACCGGAGGATGACGAATCTGTCAGTCTTCTTAACAGGTAATTTACTGGTCTTTCTATTTCTGTTCAGATGACTGCTTTATCATCCAAATACTTCATTTGTAAATGCAGCTTGTATAATAGCCTACGTCCATGAAAATTTGATGAAACTTTAAATACAAGTAGTTAGTTGACAAGGGTTTACGCAAAGGTAACGAAGATCCATACAGAAACGTATGTAGCATGTTATATACGGCTCAAGATCCATATAATACGTAGTCTTGTGTTGACGTTGGAGTCGAATACAATATCCAGACACTCAGTATTTGTAACATGGCAAATGTTGTTCTTGCTTTGACACTTATGTTTAGGTGTCGCAATACTATCTTTACCTTTTATCTTAAATAGGTGATGTTGTCCACAAATATCATCTAGAATCATGTTATCGTGTTAATAAAGTGTCCATAGTATTCCATTTCGTTTAGAAATAGTCACTACCGGTATACAAAAATCGAATGTGCTTCAATGATTTGTACGTGGTTTTTTTGGAAATGCCAAATGTCAAACATGAAGAGCCGTCTGATATATATATAAGGCTGAAATGCATATCTACTGTCAAGAGTTTAACCCTCTATCATGCTAGAGAACAAATAGTGTACGTTGCTTAATCAGGACTAGGGTTACATATAACATGACAAGAACTTATTGGAAGTACATATGTTTATATTGTAGGTTTTACCGGCCAGTACCAGCCAGAAGAACAGGAGATGAACGAATGATACAAGATGATGATGATAATGAATATACAGAAAACTTTACAGTCGTGTAAAACACAGACCTTGAAATTGTTGTATAAACACAGACCATGAAAATGTTGTATAAAACGCAGACCATAAAACACTTGTATAAAACGCATACCATGAAACACTTGTATAAACACGGAACGTTACAAATGGTCATCTTGCTTTCACTTGCTTTGAACTAATATTGCAGTGCGATCATCGTGTTAACATATTATGCCTTTGAAAAAGTCCATAGTTCCCAATCCGGAATAATTCAAAATGTGTTTTCGTCGTAACATTTGTGATGCGACATTTGGATGTATTTTCGTGCATTGTTTCGACCGCCTTGCGAAGAATGTTTGTGATTGAATTGATTGTGCTAGAATGCATACGTTACTTTGTGTTCATGGAATTCATCATTCTCATGCAAAGAAGAAAGAAACACTTGACGACATAATGTTTCTATTTGTGTGAAATCATCTCGGAACTAGACGATTTGCTAACAACGGAGTTGATGTTATGTTAAGGCCCGGATAAGGACAGTTTGATTGTACAAACAGTGTTGGTGTTATTGACATTTTCATAATAGAATGTCTGAAATGTGTAATAGTAAACTTAACAGTATCATTATGTGTTTGAGAATCGGTTGTACGTGTACACGTAATAGTGTATGCGTGCGCAGGTGTAAATATGGCTTTACTTGTAGTGAAATAGTGATTTGAATATCAAAAGACTGTATTCATTCGAGAGTGTTATACAATGAAAGTGTTTTTGTTTTTGTAAAAGTGGTGATCGATTTTTGGTTTATATTTTAGTCACTGTATGTGTATACAAAACAGTATATCGCTTTCGATGGAACACATGCAGCTCGTGTGAGTTTACTAAAAGGGCATGATTGTTTCAAGCACGCATTGCAGACACATTGTCACATTGACATGTATTCATGTACATAAACATTTAATTTTTCCATTTGTATATATTCCTGCATTATTACTGTCTGTCATTTTGCATGTTTTGTCAGTGCATGACATTAATTTATTGACTACATACATGTATTTGTCTTGTCTGAAATCGATTTATTACATTTGTTCTATTTTTTGTTTTTTTCTTTTTATATGCAGATGATGTTGTATTTAATTCAGAACTATTCCAACACGTTACTCTGACTTATTTTAGTGACTAACTGAATGCTGTTAAATGTTTGTCACTTACGTTACCATTGGCAGTTGTGCCAGTACGGGGGCGAATGTGTGTAAAATGTCAATTATTTAAAGATTCTGAACATAATACATGTTTATTTACGCCAACATTACGCACTACTCATGTAATTTGCTAACTAGCAAAGTGTTAATGTATAAGTACTGTAAGTGATTCAAAACATTAAAACATGTATATTTTACGTTACACGTTTTACGTTACCATTTTACGGTATTCGACTGAACACACACTAAATGACAGGAAGAGTAACGTTTGTTGGTGAATACAGCACATCTGTTATAACTTACCATTGCCTTACAAATCGGCAGCATATGAATTCTGTCCAAAACATAAATTATCATCACTTTTTTGTTTCTCGTTTGTGCAAAAATGAGATTCATACTGTGCGCTTAGCAAAATATTTATATAGCTTGTAACAGTGTAAGTTAGGATACTTGTATGCGAGAAGTGGGTGCAGTATCAGTTTGTCAAGTTTTCTGTGGCTTAATTATAAAATCTTTAGCTGTCTACGACAAGTAAATGGTTTACGGGACTAATTTATTATTTGAAAAGGGTTATAAAGGAAAAGGGTTTATGGGGGTAACGTAATATGTTTTGGTGTTTACCATTTTGAATCATTTCTTGTTGTTCTGTTAGTAAACTTTATGGTCACATGTGGTGATTTGCCACTGTTATAGTATATAATTATTTTGCTGAGGCCGCGCTGTCATTATATATCATTTCGCATTTATTCGTTAATATTCTTGCAATAACAAGATTATATTCGAGTTTGGCGAAGGCTCGAGTTATCAGGCAGCAGTTCGGCAATATACAAATCGACTTGAGTGTCAAATTGAATGCAAATTTATAACATTTATATTTTACATGTATGTACAGTGTGGATATAGTTGTGGTATTTTGTCTATTTTGGCATGACGTGAATTTGGTACATTGTAACCCCTATCCCCATCATTGTAGTGAAGGTTCCTTCTTGTTAATTAATCGTTCTTGTGAGTCAGTTAAATCTAACAAATGAACCTACTCTTATATCAATGAAATTGTGTTTGAGTATGTGTTGCTATACATGTGTGTGGATATATATTTAGAATCAAAAGGTTGAATTAATGATAACATGATTACAGATCATTATTAGCGAAGCATGTTATCTTAAGTTTGGTATCAGCTGTTCATTCTTGTAAATCTTAATGAAAATATGAAACTAATTTTGTGGAATCCGCTGTTGCCTAACAGTGTTAATCATTTTATGAACAGGGTTCTTTGAACAGGATTTGTGACTGGAAATATAATTGTCTGACCACGTTATTCATTCAGTGCTATCAGCGCTTTGATTTTTATATATTGGGTGTTTTTATTCCAGCAAAACCGCATAAAAATCAATGAAAAAATTACAGCTTAAGTCGATGCTCAGTCTATAGTTGATTCAAAGATCTCTGTCACAACCGCGTAAACAAAAATTCACCCCGGTCGATTATTATAACTGTTTCAGGATTAAATTATACCATAAATAATACACTGAAATGATTAAAAAACTAATGGTCATAGAGCGTTGTGGCTATACTTGCTGCAATTAGCTATTCAGAAATGGAACGTTATGGCAGTTTTGACAGACATCTTTGAATCGACAATACATGATGCTCCTAAAAGGGTGAAATATGCTCCAGTGTAAAGTTTAAAGTAATTGCAAGAAATTTATTATACTGAGATTGGGTGGGAAATGGCAAGAATATCCCGTTTTGCTGGTTTAGAAACGAGGCCATATAGTAGGTATGTTATAGGTCAAGGAAAAACATGAACAAGCGGACACAGTGGAGTGACTTCCATTGACGTCATCTTATCTTGTTCTGACGTCATATATGTGTTGTATGAACCCAACTTATTGTATTTGTCTGTTCATGTCCCACGTTACACATTATTCCTGCTGTACTCGTAGGTATTTTCCCCTGGTAGTAGTTTAAGCTCTTTAGTTACTGATAAGGTTTATACACAAGCAATTGTCAGTGTTTCATTTTTCTCTAGTACCTTAAATACAATGTTCATCTGTCTTGTTTTGAATATTCAGCCATTTAAATGAATAACTTAAAATCTGGTATGTTCATAAAAAGTCAAAAATGAGTTCATTTAACAAACGTAGAAATGTAGTTTACATCATTATATCTATCATGAATATCACAAGAACAACTGGTTAAAGAAAGTATGGGTTGTAACATATAAAGTTGATGTATAACGAACTAAGACAAATTTATGAATTTCTCCTGTTTATGGATAGAATTTCTAATCAGGGGACGTAGATTTTGTAATTATGAAGTAAAAGTATGATTTTCGATAATTTATTGAATTTAGAAACATTGCACAGACAATTGTCGACTGAGCATTCGTAGTGTGGGTGTCAAACAGCCTAGGTCTAGTTAATGATATTGTTTGAGTTGTTCCGAATGCGAAATACAACAGTCGGCTTTCTCACGAAAGTAACCGATGTTTGCCGATTAAGAAAAAGTTGATTTTTATTAATTTATTGAGGCCAAAAAGGCATGTGCAATGTTGGTTTTTGCCTATATAGTCAATTAGTCATTTCTACAAAGACACGCTAGTCCAGTTATAGGTCACTAAGTATGGCTAGTTAATTTGTGATAAATTTACGTTACATATTTTAATTGTGAATTATGAACTATTTAGATATATTTCTGTTGTCATATATGTTTATTACTGTAACTAGTCCCATTGTTTTGTATCATTATTATTAATATTATTAGCATATTTATTAATTAGTATTGTTGTGTTTGTTTTTGGATGCTTAAACAAGTATTATAAGTTGTGTATTCAACTACACGTTTACAGGCTAGGATACCCGAAACAATTTTGTGGTACATTGTAAATAAGCTATGTATTTTCATTTCAGTATTATTATTATATAAGATACCAAACATGCGTCCCTTAACTTAGTTTTTAATAAATCTGAGATATTTTGTTATTGTCATAATGATGTGGTTACGTGGAATGTGAAGTGTTCTTGCAATGGAGTCGCATAATAAAATGGCTGAATACATGTTTTAGATTATGTATTGTCCTCGCCTTTTCCCTACATTCATTCATTCATAACCCGTTTTTAATTTGCTTTAATTTAATAAATAGCATGTTTAATATATCCAATCAAATTTGTGAACGCATGAAAAGATTTGCTGGTCTCTGTATTTCTTAAGGAAGAAAATTGGTCTAAGATGAAATCAAACATACATGATGTTTCGTAATACCTAAACCCATTTCGTTAGTGTGTTTTATTAAAAGGACATTTTTGTCAGATCTAGATCTAATTGGTTTGTTTAATCTATGATTACTCACATAAGTATATGATTAGTTTTCCCTCTTCCTCTCCCCTTCCGCTTTAGAAAGCAAATGTTGAAAGACAGCATGTATTCAACTTTCAAAAATTATTGGTTAAATTATAGTAGTTCTACTGATTGTGTTTGAAGATGTGAAAACATCGTGTTTGAGTTGTGACGTCATTAGATCTATGATAAAAATATTTCTAGTTGTGACATCATTAAATCTATGGCAAAAATGTTACAAGTTGTGACGTCATTATATTTAGAATCTATGTCTCAATAGATTGAAGTGTGATACAAATTCTTATATCTGTGACAAAATAGTTAATGCTGTGACGTCATTATACATGTATAAAAGAAAATGTTCGAAGTTTTGACGTCATTATATCTATGACAAAAATTCTAGTTGTGACGTTATTATGTAAATGACAAAATATCTCAGATGTAGCACTTATGATTGAATGTTTATAGTGTATTTATGGTACCGACCATACAATATGTAAGTTCCAATACGTGTATTATGTAACATAGAAATACCCTTATATATGTCTTTTGTCTCATTATTAATATTAAATGTACGAAGCTTCTTGTGTTTGCTCTTCAATTTGTTTATTACCAAACCGCCATCTGGAACTAAATAGTAGGGCACAAACCAAAGCCACACAGCTACGACGGCAGCGCCTAGCCAGTCAGACATAGTACAAGCCATCCAAATCCCAAAAATGGGTGCTTCAAGCGAGCCTTATATGCTCATTCCGCAATGAATGACACACTGTGGACTTTTTGTGCATAATTAGCCATAAAGTGAGGTAATTATTAGTGATAACTACACTGAAGTGAAGTACGGGCGATTTTTTTTCAGCCGCCACACAGCACTTAACATCCGCCTGCACCCGCCTGAAGCTAACTGGCTCTAATCTGACTAGATCGATTCCAATATTTCAAGTTTAACAAACCATAATAACATCAGCACTAGGAACACAATCGTATGTCACCCACCAATAGCATAGCATACCTGCCAAGCTAGTTAAATCCAAAATAGGAGTGATAAGGCAAAACATGTCACAAGATACACTGAAATTTGATTCAAACTGGATTTAGATACATAAAACAAGGAATGTATAAATTTACTTTGTTCAAAGTTAGGTGAACTTGGAAAACCAGAAATTAACAACGAAAATAGGAGTAACTCCACTTTAATAGGAGTACTTAGCAGATATATAGCAGCTTTACTGTTTGTGTTGTTGTACATGTATATTTTAGTCCCCATACCGGTTTTCAACTTGATGTGTATCCATTATCTTTAAATATAGTCCGGCAGTTTGGTGCATATTTTTAGTCGAATTGTGGGTTTGATGATAAAAGCATGAAACTTTGCATGATGGTAGTTGAATGTATTTTAGTCAAAATTAGATATGGACCCACTTTCAAAAAATTCCAATATGGCCGCCATTTTCAAAATGGCCGCCATTACGAAAATTACACTACAGTGTACTTAGAGAATGTGATTTGCAATGCCATCATAATGTAAAGAAAGTTATATTGTGCTTAAAAGCAATCAAAGATAAGTCATGAACATTTTGATATCCATAGGGTAAGCATTTTTACCAAAAAAAATCATTTTTCTAAAAACAAATGGAGGAACAAGTCAAAATCTAACAGACTGATGTCTTACGAACAGGAAAAGAGCAAAGAAGTTTGTTAAGTAAAGAATACAATTTTATTTGGTTGTAGTGTATTGTAATGCCAACAATATTATATATGAATCCAATTTGTCAAGTATCTTAATAGCGCCATTTTCCAATATGGCCACCATTTTCCAGTTTGTGACATGCATGTACGTTTGTATTTACTTAAGTTCAAAATATGTAAATCTACCTTTTATTTTGTCTTGGTATTGCATAAATATTCAATATATCATGGATGATTATTTAGAGTATTATGAACCCAATAAGTTCAATCAAAATGGTGGCAATGCTTTCAAGATGGTCGCCCTTTGTCCGATAATTAGAAACACAGGCATTGTGTACATTTGTGTATCCTCACCTAAGATTATATCCTTTATTTTTTGTCTTTAAGCCAAAATAACCAAATACTCTTACTCTGAACCATAGAATGCATTTTAGAATAAGGTTATTATACACATTATAAATATCAATGTTTGAAATGTTGGTCAATAATAAATTCGGATATGTCTACTTTCACGAATTAATCAATTTAGAATTTGGTGCACCATGAAAGATGTACCTATATAGATAATATTGCTAAGTTATGGCCGTGAATGGATTGCTATAACTTTATAAAACTTAATTAGTTGATAATAGAGTGTATAAACAATATTTAAGACCTTAATTAATAAGATATGATATAAGCTAACCGTTACGAGAACCTTTTTGCAGTGTTAGGTACCTATATATTATTGGCATTTGACAGGCATTTGACAGGCATTTATATGTTCCTGATACGCGATCATAGTATAATGCTATATATGGCACATAACATCGCCAGGCACAAATACAAGAGGGCAGTGGTGGCCTAGAGGTTGGGCGCACGCTTCGGGATCGATAGGTCCTGGGTTTAACCCCGCCTGGACCACTAGTTAATTTCTCTGAGCAAGAATAACCCACATGCTCCTCTCCACCAAGGTGTAAATTGGTACATGTCAGGACTGGGCGCTGCAGATCGATGTTGGCTGCCAAACCAACAGGTGCGAAATAGTCTCCATATGGAGACACGGACGTAGGTTTCCATAGGTAGACCAATGACCAAGGGATGTTAAATGTCAAGGGTGCTTGAGTGAATTAATAGCTGAAAAGAGCCCTAGAAAATTGGTAACTGGTTTAACTTTTAAGCATTTCGGCTCATATTAAATACATCGCTAGCTTGTCCTTGTGTGTTATCTTAACCATCATATACAGGTATTCCCATACGTTTGGGATACTGACCACCATCAAATACACATATGCAGTAATTTCTGACAAAGTGGTACATTTACTAACAACCATCAGCTACTATGGTCTATCTTGTACTCACTGTACTGCCATTATGTGTCCTATTTGGTACATGCACTCACTACTACCAGATAAGTTTATAATCATAATTAGTCTAACAGGATACCCACAGCCACCAGTGTTGTCCCTGATTCTGTCTAGACCCTCTACTGCCAAATGCAAAACCATTCGAGGTTGTATTGGATAGCTATGAATTTTTAATCTGATCGGAGATTGGTACATACCATAGTAACTCACACCTAATAGCAATTTCTGATGACATTTGCAAATCCTCACCAATAACCCTGGAACTGTCGTGAACTCAAGTTTATCTGTTGAAGCCATTCCTGATCACCATCTACGTTAGTTCTCGGTCGTTATAGCAACCATCAAATGCAACCATTGCAGGTAGCTTTTGGTACTCACAACCACCATGTACATGCATTCCAGATCTTGGTAATTATTCGTAACCCAACGTCTTATCAATCCCGATTCTCAAAATGTGCAGGTCAGTCAATCCCTGGTCATATTGATTACTCACAATCACCAGATAGAGGCATGGCTTGTCCGCTTTTGTCATTCTTGTTCACCAGGCATAGACAGACACAGTCATTTCTATTCTAATGTAGTACAAACCATCACAAGGTGCTGATACTACTGAATGCTTATAGTCATTCCTAATTCATATAAGGTACATAATTACTACACACATCCGTCCTTGATCCTACTGAGTACTTCTAACCATGAGGTAAAACCAAACTGGTCTGTGTGGATCGCCGAAATCAGCAGGCAACTGTCAATGTGTACTAACAGTCTTTTGGTTATGTTTTTATTAGGTACTCACAACTGTCATGTACAGACACTCCAATACCAATATTCCTACCTACTGAAGCCTTCGGGATGGTTTGCACCTAAGGCCATCACTAAAGAACGCCAATGGCTTCTTTCCGCAGGGAATCGCTCCACTTGACCGCATGTTCAACATTTAGCTGTCATTTCTCAATTTTATTGATCTTCGCTAGGTTTCCTTTGGTCATCCCCTATTTCTCTTTCATGTAGTGTCCATCTCCTAACTACCCGTGGTATAGAGTCTGGCTTCATTCATCTGACGCGTCCTATCCATCTCCATATTCGTCTTTGGATTTCTGTATAGATCGGAATAGTGTTTGCTCTCCGATAACAATCTCTCTGTTTGAGATGGTTTTTGGCCATAATATTTGAAAGATTCTTCTTAACCATGCCAATATTCACAACATTTGTTTCCGAATATAATTAACTTAGAAATAAAACAATCTCAATTTTTCTATTATATATTTCTATAATGCTCGATGATCATAGCTATATGCAAAAATAAAATCCAATATATAAAAGCGAATTCCACTGCCTATTCGTTTTGTGATAACGATTTTCCCAGTCGTATTATATACTAGTACATGTTCTCATGTACAGGGTACTCGCAATACATTCATTGTCTACGATAGTTGCCTGATTGGGTACATACAGTCACCAGACACAGATTTCCTATCATCAGTGATATGCACAAACACCAGCTACAGTTATTCCTGTTTTATTTGGTAGTTACAACAACTATACAACCATTGGTGCACACCAAATTTAGTACACAAGCAATAGGGTACATAATAGCAAAAGGTAAAATTCTTGGTACCTAACACTTCTGAAAGGTAATCGTAACGGTCACCATTTCTTGTGATTACGTCTGGAAGCTTGTTTCTACGTTCTATTATCAATTTGCATAAAGTTATAGCTATCCATTGTCATTATAGGTAAAGAATATACAAATGTAGGCTATATAATGACATATATTACATTGTTCTACAAATACTAGTACAAAATGGCGGCCATCTTGAAAGCATTGTCGTCGTTTTGACTGACCTTATTGGGGTTGTTTTCATCCTAAAACATCATCTATGATATTGAATACTAATAACAACGTATTAATACATTATCAAGACGTACTAAAAAGAAAGTTTACATATTTCGAACATTAGTAAACACTAACTGGAAAATGGCAGCCATCTTAAAAAATGGCGCTATTTTGATAGAACAAATTGGGTTCATATCTAATATTGTTAGGAATATCATACATAATAACCAAGTCAAGCTGTATTCTTTTCTCAACAAATATATTTACTCTTTTCTTGTTTGTAAGATCTCCGTCCGTTAGATTTTACATTCCCCCCCCCCCCCAATTTTAAAAAAAAATGCCAATTTCGTAAAAATTATTTGCCAGATGACTATCAAAATCTTCATGGCATCTCTTTGATTGGTTTTAAGCACCTTATAGTCCTCTTTTATTTATGATATCATTGCAAATAACATTTTCAAGGTACACAATATTGTAATTTTCTCAATAGCGGCCATTTTGAAAATGGCGGCCATATTGGATATTTTTGAAAGTGGGTCCATATCTAATTTTGACTAAAATACATTTAACTACCATCATGCAAAGTTTCATGCTTTTATCATCAAACCCACAATTTTTTCACCAAACTGCCTGACTAATATGAACTACTCTGTGGACCCACAGAACACCGTTCGTTTTTTTAACAGATTGGAAGACCGGTATTGTAGATCTAGATGTGTTTACATTGAACTAAAGAGACAAAATACAGGACATGAGTTTAATTTAGATATATATTGTAATTGCTAAATAATAAATCTAAATTGATCAATCAGTAGAGAAACATGTTCCAAATCTTCGTTAATACTGAGTTCATTCCAAAGAAAGTACTGACTGCCCCTTGTAAGTAAGCGTTCGATTTTATAGGATTTCCTGTTTTCAAAAAGTCGGATGTCATCGGTCTTTGTGCATTGCAATTGACGGTATATTTACAGGAGACAAACGGAAAGGGCCGAGCTTTCACGAGTGATACCATTGTCATTTCTCATAGTCCACGTGTACCTGTGTCCACCATTTATTAGTATGATCACCTCGTGATGCCGGTGAGATATATTCCCTCCCTTTAACATCACTACCATAACATTGCATCGTGGGTAATTCCAACATGTACGGTTTATACTTCACCAAAAAATAAGCTTCTGCAATTATTGAATTGTCTCCCTTGTCTACAAGATTGTCACGTGATGTATTGTCACGTGTCATATCACCGCGTGTTAGCTGTATCTCCATGCGTTCATACAGATGTGGGTGAGCTTCTAACTCGTCTAACTTTGCTAAACGTGCCTTGTCCACTTCATACAGTTCTCCAACAATTTGCTGAAATGAAAATATGATGTATGAATGCCTATCAAAAGTTATTTAAGAATAAAATAATTCAACACAAACTCCAGTTAATTTTCTGCATTTAATTGGTATTTAAGTATTGTGTTTATTGTGTAAATTCTAGGACTGCCTCACAATAGGCTGCATGTTATATTATTGCTGAAACATCCAATTACAAAGTCTGTATCCGTACATAGCAGACTGGATCGGATAAGTAGGTGGGATGAAACATCGCAAATGTACAATGATAACTCCCAACCCCTAACGTGAAACTTCTTAAGGTGACTTAAAGATTCAAGTACATCAAACAACATATCGATGTTAGTCCTTGAGCATGCATGTAGTACGTAGTGTAAGGTTAGTTGATTGTCAAGGGACGTTATTCAGACTAGCTTGTATTCAAGTCAATACAAGTTATCGATCGCTAGACATTTTTAAATGCATCATAAAACAAATAAATACATGTAACATGTACATATCTTTGAGGTTATTTTGTCATTTAAATGATCACCATATTTATTACAACCAACCAAAGGAACGACGACCGAGTGGTTAGCGCTCTCAACTACCAATCCGGGCATCCCTGATTCGAATCTCTGGAAATTTCAGAAATGCTTTTCAGTGTTTCTCACCCAACTAGAGATGTAGTCTCAGTTAAACCGTTGATATACACCTGGAACGTTAACGTACCAAGGAGCCTGTTGTGGAAGGTGTGCTAGATTCCTTGTCTCGTGTACGTGCTGTCACTTTTATTAATTATCCCTGGTCGAAATATTTAAATAATTCCATATCCAAAACACACTCACCTGTCCACATCCGGGTTTGTGCAACATGAACGGTACGTTGTAGTCTGAGGCTATCACTAACGGAAACGTCTCCATGGTAACAGCGGTACCACGTGGTATACATAATCCATACTGATCGTCCTCCATTAGATGATGGTTAGGTAGTCCACGTTTTAGAGTACCGTATACAAATACTAGCGTTGTCATGTTAAACTTTGAATTGTGGTCCACTGTAACGTTATGAGGTATAAATTGTACTCAAAGATTCCACTTCGATGCAGATCTATAATTTTGTTTTAAATTAAAGAAATTCCACAAAAACGTACCTCACATAATATAGTCCATGACATAAACAAAGATGCCAGAAAATGAATTGATTTTTTATTAGTAAACAGTCAAATATCACACTTTCTTATAACATAATCCATGTATTATAATTTAAGGTAGCATATGTCAGTGTGACCCTGTTAAACTAATGATGAAGTATAGTTAAGACACCGACACACTATCAAGTGGTACTCATAAACATGTACATGGTTTACTGTACATTCGTTATCATTCGTATGTTGATTAATGTTCGTACGTTTAACCAGACTATGTACAGTTCGTTCAAAGTTAAATAATAACGGTTGTAAACATCCGCTCGGTCTCAGGTAAACTATGTTTATCTAGGTTTAACTGGGAGTAACTGAGTTAAATTATTTCGAATTGGATAGTTTCCTCATAAGTATTAATTCTTGATTTTGGCAGTAACTATAGATTGCATGTACATTTGTAATTTGTATGGCTTTCTTGAAGTCACAAATGTATACCCGCACAATATTGCATCTATATCAAGCGGATCCACGAACATTTATGCCCACGAATACAACTGATTTTACAGTAGACAAATGTGGTTGGTTTTAATGAAAATCTATGTTGAAGTTCCTTCAACTTCTATATGTAGGTTAAACATGGGTGAGGTCGCATATATTATTAATGTAGGTCGCTTCCCTTGTAATATGATAAGTTGATTTGTGTCGTGTGTCGTGTGTCGTGTGTCTTTTTCACCATTTCACCACGCATTTACTTGTATATCCAGTTTATCCACGGTCAGGATACACATCTGACGAACCTCAAACGGGGTTATTTAATTTGCTAATCCAGGTATAATGTGCAACAAATAGCGAATTCATAATGCTGATTCGTGCAGAAAATATCGTACACCCATGCTACGATGTTGTGTGTTGCTATGAAATGCCCGGTTATGAAACAAGAAGTCTTAGGTTTGATCATTCGATACGATCTATCATAATATAGTAAAACTGTCTTCATAACAATTTCCTTATATGTCACTCAGTATACAGCGTAGTTCATCAGTTTTAATCAGTATAAGAAAATCAAATACAGTTCACATTTGTTACATTTATTACATCTAAAAATACCAGCACCCGAAATTAATTTATGAAGTTTGAACATAGATATTTTATTATACATGTACAATGATCGCAATATCTACACTGTTATTTTATTAATATAAAAAATACTTAAAATAGCCATATATCTTTATTTAGCATATTATAAAAGTTCGTGCAAACGGTCCGGATAAACAAACACTCTCAAATCAAAACGACAACAATAAGGTACCCAAAACGAGTATGCGTGCTGAATAGTCTTTCCATTTCATTGGTGTTGGATTATACATACTATATCTCTGGGGTCGAAAATACAAAAAAAACGCTATGAGAAAACGTTAACAACTGACTAAAAATTACTAATTATTTATGACAAAACAAGCTTTTTTCAACATCATTTGATCAACATAACCAGGTCCGATATTCATAAAAAATAGGCTCATAAGAAGCATATTGTGAAGCAGATTGTAAAATTTAGTCTTATAAGGTCGACCTTCTCATTCTAAAGCAGCGATATAGAGACTAGACTGGAGTTAATACACGATAAAACCATACAAACGCACAGCCGAGTAAGGCAGCGATATAGAGACTAGACTGGAGTTAATACACGATAAAACCATACAAACGCACAGCCGAGTAAGGCAGCGATATAGAGACTAGACTGGAGTTAATACACGATAAAACCATACAAACGCACAGCCGAGTAAGGCAGCGATATAGAGACTAGACTGGAGTTAATACACGATAAAACCATACAAACGCACAGCCGAGTGATGAGCTTCCGACAGAGGTAAACGTAACTCTTACACAACTCCTCACCAGTCATCAATGATAACCTCTGCAGGATTCGCATCACTCGGCTGGACGTTCAACGAGTACTAAGTGACCAAATTGCCTGTTAGATTGTTAATTAAAGATGGAATCATTGAAACATATTGAATTATAAGTCACGTGTCGGGTTTTTCATGCTCAGTATGTACTTCATACCACCATAGTGGAGTGGGTGTGTCCCTGTCTTTGTGTAACACATAATTCTTTCCGTCAACACCATCTTTATACGTTTCCAACATCGGTAACTCTAATAATGCCGGTCTATACTTGACCATAAAATACGCCTCGGCTTGGATCTCCTCTGCAGCCTCGTTTTCAACTGGTTTCGTCGTCAAGGTAACAGCCTGACGTATATAATATCTTGGATGACATTCGAGTTTGTCCAAACTTTCAAGCTGGGTGTCATTTACCTCGTAAACCTCGCCTTCAATATGCTGAAATATACGAGCGTAGTATGCTTAGAATCAGTGAACATCGCCTTCAATCTGCTGAAGCAAAATTTCTAATTGCTCACTTTTCAAACTCACATATCTTTGTACATAACAATTGAGAAATATATTTAGTGCACTTAACTCATTCAACCTCATGTTCTTTATCAAATTCAGTTCGTGTTTCACATAGCCTCGCAACCTGTCCTGAGTTATGGCCCATTGTGTAAGAACCAGTTTTTTAAGTTTAATGCAAAACCTGTCAGTGGAAATGTGATAAACTGTAAAAATATAAACCAATTTGAGATCGCTTAAACAGAAAAGAAAAACAATATTGCTAAAATAATTAGGCGTTAAAAAGATATACAGCTTTGAAGTTGAAAATTCTGAAATTACCTCCCTTTTTATTGAAAATAGAACAAAATTAAATCCTCAAAATAATGATACCCACGAGTAATAGATAAGTGAAATTTTCTTTCATTAGTTATCTTCACTGTGCTTCAATTATGGCAAGTTATCAGTGCGTTTCAACTTTAGAGGCGACATTGATTTCCTATGGCGAATTACGTTGTAACCGCCAGAAATCCAAATAAAACTTAAAGTCGGTGTTTTTTTATTTCATTCCACCGCCTCAACCATACAACCTATTGGAGTATAACTTTAACATATGAATAAATTTACTGCCTACTCATCCATATGAGATGATGGTTTATTATGTTTTATGTTTAAAAAAGGGTTATTTACAAATGCATTTATTCATATTTTATGTGATTTCTGGTTCTGAGGGTTGTTGTTTAGTATCTCCAATAATTGAGCATGAAAATAGCGGAAATAGCAGAATTTGCATCACATTTTCATGTTTATGTTGTTTACACATTTCTTTTGCATTTACTATTGACTGAATATATTTTGAATAATCATTGACTGAAATTGTGTCAATATGTTAGGCAGAAATTAGGTGACCAATTAGAAATTTTGTTCAGTGTATACTTAGAATCAGTTAACATCGCCTTCAATATGGTGAATTATAGTATACTTAGAATGAGCGACCGTCACCTTCAATATGCTGAAATATAGTATACTTAGAATGAGTAAACATCGCCTTCAATATGCTGAATTATCGTATGCTTAGACTGAATGAACGTCGCCTTCAATATGGTGAATTATAGTATATTTAGACTGAGTGAATATCGCCTTCAATATGCTGAATTATAATATACTTAGAATGAGCGAACGTCACCTTCAATATGCTAAATTATAGTATGCTTAGAATCAGTTAACATCGCCTTCAATATGCTGAATTATAGTATGCTTAGACTGAGTGAATATCGCCTTTAATATGCTGAATTATAGTATGCTTAGAATGAGTGAACGTCACCATCAATATGCTTAATTATCGTATGCTTAGAATGAGTGATCGTCGCCTTCAATATGGTGAATATAGTATACTTAGACTGAGTGAATATCGCCTTCAATATGCTGAATTATAGTATGCTTAGAATCAGTTAACATCGCCTTCAATATGCTGAATTATAGTATGCTTAGAATGAGTGAACGTCACCATCAATATGCTGAATTATAGTATGCTTAGAATGAGTGAACGTCACCATCAATATGCTGAATTATAGTGTGCTCAGAATGAGTGAACGTGATCTTCAATATGCTGAACTATAGTTTGCTTAGAATGAGTGAACGTCACCTTCAATATGCTGAATTATAGTGTGCTTAGAATGAGTGAACGTCACCTTCAATATGCTAAATTATAGTATGCTTAGAATCAGTTAACATCGCCTTCAATATGCTGAATTATAGTATACTTAGAATGAGTGAACGTCACCTTCAATATGCTAAATTATAGTATACTTAGAATCAGTTAACATCGCCTTCAATATGCTGAATTATAGTATGTTAAGAATAGTGAATATGGCCTTGTATGGAACGCCATAGCTGCCTTAACACCTGCATACTTATTTATTATGCTTGTACCGTTGTGTTATATGCTAATCTGAGTTTGAGTATACTATGACCATTGTTTGCCATTATATGGTGACCATTTGTCATTACATGATGATCATTTTTCATTATATGATTTCCGTTTGTCATTATGTGGTGTGCATTTGTCGTCATATGCTGATCATTTGTCATTATATAATGGTCATTTGTCATTAAATGATGTCCGTTTGTCATTTAATGGTGATCATTGGTCTTTATATGCTGATAATTAGTCATTACATGATGTCCGTTTGTTATAACAAGATTTGCATTTGCCGTCAAATGATGATCATTTGTCTTTATGTGATGAGCATTTAAGTGCTGCTCATTTTTCATTACAAAGAGTAGGCGATTTCCTATAGGGCATGGCCTCACTGGAGCCGATATTTTCACTAAGAACACATAGCAATAAAACCATCTCAATAATAAGACCATCTCAACAATTAAACAATCTCAACAATAAGACAATCTGAAAAATTAGACCATCTCAACAATAAGACCACCTAAACAATAAGACCATTTCAACATCAAAATTATCACAACATAAAGACCATATAACAAATAGAGCATCTCAACAATAAGACCATATCAACAATACGACCATCTCAACAATACGAACATCTCTACAATACGACCATCTCAACAATACGACCATCTCTACAATAAGACCATCTCTAATATACGACCATATCAACAATACGACCATCTCAACAATACGACCATCTCTACAATACGACCATATCAAAAATAAGACCATATCAACAATACGACCATCTCAACAATACGACCATCTCAACAATACAACCATCTCAACAATACGACCATCTCAACAATACGACCATCTCAACAATACGACCATCTCTACCATACGACCATATCAACAATAAGACCATATCAACAATACGACCATCTCAACAATACGACCATATCAACAATACGACCATATCAACAATACGACCGTCTCTACAAAACGACCGTCTCTACAATACGACCATCTCAACAATACGACCATCTTAACAATACGACCATCTCAACAATACGACCATCTCAACAATACGACCATATCAACAATACGACCATCTCAACAATACGACCATCTCTACAATACGACCATATCAACAATAAGACCATATCAACAATACGACCATCTCAACAAAACGACCATCTGAACAATACGACCATCTCAACAATACGACCATATCAACAATAAGACCATATCAACAATACGACCATATCAACAATAAGACCATATCAACAATACGACCATCTCTACAATACGACCATCTCAACAATACGACCATCTCAACAATACGACCATCTCAACAATACGGTCATCTCGACAATAAGATCATCTCAACAATAAGACAATCTCAACAATAAGGTCACCTCGAAAATAAGACCATCACAACAATAAGGTCACCTCGAAAATAAGACCATCTCAACAATAAGACTATCTCAACAATAAGACCATTTCAACAATAAAACCATCTCAACAATAAGACCATTTCAACAATAAAACCATCTCAACAATAAGACCATCTCAACAATAATACCATCTCAACAATAAGACCATCTCAACAATAATACCATCACAACAATAAGACCATCTCAACAATAATACCATCTCAACAATAAGACCGTCACAACAATAAGACCATCTCAACAATAATACCATCTCAACAATAAGACCATCCCAACAATAAGACCATCTCAACAATAATACCATCTCAACAATAAGACCGTCACAACAATAAGACCATCTCAACAATAATACCATCTCAACAATAAGACCATCTCAACAATAATACCATCTCAACAATAAGACCATCTCAACAATAATACCATCACAACAATAAGACCATCTCAACAATAATACCATCTCAACAATAAGACCGTCACAACAATAAGACCATCTCAACAATAATACCATCTCAACAATAAGACCATCTCAACAATAATACCATCACAACAATAAGACCATCTCAACAATAATACCATCTCAACAATAAGACCATCTCATCAATAAGGTCATCTCGACAATAAGATCATCTCAACAATAAGACAATCTCAACAATAAGGTCACCTCGAAAATGAGACCATCACAACAATAAGGTCACCTCGAAAATAAGACCATCTCAACAATAAGACTATCTCAACAATAAGACCATTTCAACAATAAAACCATCTCAACAATAAGACCATATCAACAATAAAACCATCTCAACAATAAGACCATCACAACAATAAGACCATCTCAACAATAGGACCATATCAACAATAAGACCATCTCAACAATAAGACTATCTCAACAATAAGACCATCTCAACAATAATACCATCACAACAATAAGACCATCTCAACAATAATACCATGTCAACAATAAAACCGTCACAACAATAAGACCATCTCAACAATAATACCATCTCAACAATACCAAATACAACAATAATGCGACCATATCTACAAAAAAGGCCACCTCAACAATAAAACCACCTCAACAATAAGACCACATCAACAAAAGTACCCTCTCTACAAAACAACCACCTCAACAATAAGACCACATCAACAAAAGTACCCTCTCTACAAAACAACCACCTCAACAATAAGACCATACGAACAAAAAGACCACATCGACAATACAACCACCTCTACCATAACCAATATCAACAATAAGACCACCTCAACAATGCAACCATCTTAGAAATGAGACTAGCGTTACAATAAAACAACACTACCCCCAAACGGACATCCCTACCAACCGGACAGAATCCCTACCCACCGGACAGAATCCCTATCCCCCGGGCAGAATCTCTACCCCCTGAGCAGAATTCCTACCCCCGCACAGAATCCCTACCCCCTGGGCAAAATCACTATCCCCGGGCAGAATCCATACCCCCACAGAATCCCTACCCCCAGAGACAGAACCCTACTCCCCCGGGACAGGACCCTTCTTCCCAGGGGCAGGACTGGACCCTACCCCCAAGGTCAGGACCCTACCCCAGGGGCAGGACCAAATTCCAGGGACAGGACCCCCATCCATGAATCAAACAATACTTAGATGTTCCAACAAGAAAAATATTTTTTAATGCTTTCATCGTCCCGCACCTAGATTATTGCTGTTCAATTTGAGGTAATACAGACAAAAAGATAATTAACGAAATCATTAAATTCCGAAACCGGGCAGCATGTGTTATTCTTGATGAACAAGACTTTGACACTCCCTCTTCAGTGGATGAAATTTGACAAAAGAGTTGATTATAAAAATCAATTCTCGTGTACAAATCACTCTATGACAACCAATTTCCGAGATATATGCAACAAAAATTCACAAAACTAAACCAAGTTCATTCATGTAATCTCAGATCAATAACCATGAAGAACTATATGTACCATCACCAAATTTTGAATTATCCAGCCTACTCAGGACAAAAACTATGGAATGAAATACGAAAAGCAGTACGAAAATCAGACTCAAGAAATAAATTCCAAAATTTATATACATTAAATGGCAATAGTATATGTACTTATATTTCATGTAATGTACCCTGTATATATAATGTATAACTACCCCCCCCCAGGGCCCAACCCCCTCCAAGGGCCCAACCCCCTCCAAGGGCCCAACCCCCTCCAAGGGCCCTACCCCCCCCAAGGGCCCTACCCCCCCCCCCCAAGGGCCCTACCCCCCCAGGGCCCTACCCCCCCAGGGCCCTACCCCCCAGGGCCCTACCCCCCCCCAGGGCACACCCCCCCATGGGGCCCTACCCCCCCCAAGGGCCCTGGCCCTCCCCCCCCGCAAGGGCCCTACCCCCCCAAGGGCCCTACCCCCCAAGGGGCCCTACCCCCAAGGGGCCCTACCCCCCAAGGGCCCTACCCCCCAAGGGCCCTACCCCCCAAGGGCCCTACCCCCCCCAAGGGGCCCTACCCCCCCAAGGGGCCCTACCCCCCCCCCCCAAGGGCCCTGGCCCTACCCCCCCCCCGGGGCTCTACCCCCCCCAGGGCACTATCCCCCAAGGGGCCCTACCCCCCCAAGGGCCCTGGCCCTACCCCCAGGGCCCTACCCCCAGGGCCCTACCCCCCGGGCCCTACCCCCCGGGCCCTACCCCCCAGGGCACTACCCCCCCCAATGGGCCCTACCCCCCCCAAGGGCCCTGGCTCTACCCTCAGGGCCCTACCCCCAGGGCAGGACCCAGGACCCTACCCCCCCCAAGGGCAGGACCCAGGACCCTACCCCCCAAGGGCAGGACCCAGGACCCTACCCCCAAGGGCAGGACCCTACCCCTAAGGGCAGGACCCTACCCCTAAGGGCAGGACCCCACCTCCAGGGGCAGGTCCACACACCCCGTGGCAGCACCCTACCCCCAAGAGCAGGACCCTACCCCGAAGGACATACCCCATAATCCCCCGGGTTTTTGGGACTCGGACACGGAGCCAAAATGACCGTGCGACCACATACACGCGTCATAAAATTTGTTCGTCTCTGACTAGTTAGAGACAAACAGAGATTGCGCATAATGCAAGCCCACTTTGACAAAGACGAGCTCCTCGGCCACCCCTTCTTATCTAGCCCTCCTTGTCTAGGAGGGAAGAAGGGATGTATGGAAACAACCGAAGTGCAAGCCAAGCCAAGCAGACATAGCTAACGCTGGATAACCCAATACCAAAAATATACTTTATATATGACTGCTAAGTGACTAACTGAAGACTTCATTATGTGAATACAGTAACGTTAAAGTATGTCAAACAACTCGAATTATGCACTATATGAGGTAAATTTTAATTGAACGCTTATACATATATTTTACTGTATGTTGTCAAAGTTTCGCTGCCATTGGCTATACATTTAAATAGATAAATCACAATTAAAATTACTGTGGTTATATTTTTATATTTCTTTTGTTATACGTCGAGCCCCGGGGCAAAATGCGTATTATAAACGTAGTCAAACGGTTACATTATATTAGCCCAATCATTTTCACACCATTTTAAATAACACTACATGCCATAGTCCATAGTCACATCTTAAATGCAGTGATCTCCCCTGACTTAGGAATAGTTTAATACTATTTTATGAAATTTATATAGAGGTTTTAATGTTTATGTTAGAAATTAAGGCTGCTAAAACTTTTTTAACCGACAAGCCTATTGTCGTACGAGGGACGTTCGTTAATCGTACAAAGGGCGTACTACAAACTACTCATCGCAGAACTGTCGTATGTCAATTGTTTTGTCGCGCGACGTACGCATGGTAGTCTCCAAATTTGCATCGTACTCGAAGAGCCGCCATGAGTATGTCGTACAATAATTGAGACCGTTCTACAATGATACCTATTCTACACGTGCGTCGGGACTTTGTTTTCCTGTTGGTATCATTCCAAGTATCATATATACCAAACTATTTAAGGATTTTAAGTGAAAGTATGTCAACGTGATGCATATCATAGAAGTCTAGTCTTAACATCAGCATACAGAAAACAAAAAATGGTCCAGCACATTCCAGAACTCGATTTGCAAGAGAAAATTAACGAAACAAATCGAGAAATATCACAATTTCCTTTGAATATCAACATTCATAAACTAATATCTTTGTTAAAGTATTTAAATATATAAATCATCAGATGCAGGGTTACGAACTTATTACGAACGTTTTAGTACAGATTGCTTGTCGCTAGCCTTTGTGTGTGAGGAATAATTGAAATTTCTTTAACCTTCTGATTGCTTAAAATAATGGCGGCCATCTTTAAAAATGGCAGCCAAAATGCCATTTGGCAAATGGACCCGCGTGACCTTCAACTGATTTTGGACTTCGTAGATATCAAGCTAACCGAAAATAATTGTTGGATCTGTTCACCTATTTAGTACTCTGTAATCTGTGAAAATATGTATACAAATAAAGTTATTGTTTTATTTTTTTGTGTTTTTTTTGTTAAAATGTTCTGTTCTGTTCTGTTCTGTTCTGTTCTGTTCTGTTCTGTTCCGTTCCGTTCTGGTCTGGTCTGTTCGATAAGGAAATTTGACCTGTCACATGGACTATTGCTATAACTACTAACATTTAGAATATGAACCGACTCCCTCTAGTTTAAAAGATAAACATAGAGTATATTTAACTAAAACGCTGCTTGTATAGAACAGAAAACGTATTCTACTTTTAAATTCCTAATAGGAAAGGAATAGGATAAGGCATACCACACAAGGAAAGACAATCTACCTTGTCATAATTATAATGCTATAAAGGAGTAGTTCCCCTTGGATTGTGAAATATGATGCAACATAATTTTATCAAAAATACTTTTTATGTATATGCGTATATTGTTTGTACATGCAAACTTAATTAAGTATATGCCCTTTATGTTTAATATATTTATACTCAATTGTATGTTAGGAAGATGGATAGTTCTCCGACCCGCTCATCTATGACGGGTATAATTATTGGGCTACTGGATGTAGTGCCCAATCAGCGCGGCGTCCAACTCACAGGGCTTGGCAGGACCGAAACATAGCTATATCATATGTTGATAGGTAGGTTTGGGTTCTGGCTCAGCTCGAGACCACCCCGTGTCCATATGGTGTCTCTATAGGTCAGGGGAAACTTCTGAAAGTGACGGGTAGTGATCGAACTCGGGTATTTTGGTCTTTTTTTCGACGGAGTTCGAGCCTTTATCCACCAAATACATATATATATATGGGTCTCAAACTTCAGTATGTTGTACCAGAGACACCACCAAACATAATAAAGGCACACGCTTGGATATATAATTCAGTAAAGGGCCATCAGAAATATAATTATAGCAATAAAAGGACTTATCGGCCATGGTCTACATTCGGGTTCGAGTCCTCCTGTCGCCTATGGATGACCGGTGAGATTAAATCCACAGTATATTGTACGAGATATCACAGCCAACAGGTTCTGGGCCCAAACCGGCATATTAAAATCGGTTACTAGTTTCCAGGCCAGATAACTCTATTAAAATAGCATTATTTTGATGCCAAAAGTTGGTTTGGTGTTCGAGCTGGCCACCCGCACAGGCCGAACCCAGCACAACCCTACTAACATCTATCGATAGATATATGATTGGCCTAAAGGAAAACGTATGACTTACTACAAAGATGTGCATACTTTCTTCAACAATCACGATCAAATGCAATGTAAAATAACCATTTTTTAATAAGGGGCGCTATTCAGTAGAATAGTCGAAGTCTAGTTTTCTCCCTTTCATATGAACGTAGACTAAAATAAAGAAATCAACAATATGTCAAACTTTAAACATTAATATCTCAAGTTCAAATTCACTTATAGTTATGTATGATATTTGGTTGAGTAGGTATTAACATCGCCTACAATATGAGGGGTCATTTATGAATCAGACTGTCCGTTCGTCCGTACAGGCATTATAAACCAATAAAAAATCCACTGCTTTCAGCGTTCGATCGGATATGCCCGCGGTCGGCTGCAAACAGGAAATATTATATACTAGTAGATTATATTATAGGAAGGCAAACTGTAAGAGAGGCTGAAAATAAAACAAAATCGCGAGATTCGGCTGCCTTACAAAGTCGAAGCAGACTGTCGACCAACCGACTGTGACACCTAAGCGCGGCATCCGACTCACAGGACTTGTCAGCTGTCCAAAACATAGATACCTCCACTGTATATAAGTCCCTCCAACGGTTTACATAGGTCCCTCCATCGGTGTACATAGGTCCCTCCAACGGTTTACATAGGTCCCTCCAACGGTGTACATAGGTCCCTCCAACGGTTTACATAGGTCCCTCCAACAGTGTACATAGGTCCCTCCAACAGAGTACATAGATCCCTCCAACAGTGTACATAGATCCCTCCAACAGTGTACATAGATCCCTCCAACAGTGTACATAGGTCCCTCCAACAGTGTCCATAGATCCCTCCAACGGTGTACATAGGTCCCTCCAACAGTGTCCATAGATCCCTCCAACAGTGTCCATAGATCCCTCCAACAGTGTACATAGATCCCTCCAACAGTGTACATAGATCCCTCCAACGGTGTACATAGGTCCCTCCAACGGTGTACATAGATCCTTCCAACGGTGTACATAGGTCCCTCCAACGGTGTACATAGGTCCTCCAACGGTGTACATAGGTCCCTCCAACGGTTTACATAGGTCCCTCCAACGGTGTACATAGGTCCCTCCAACGGTTTACATAGGTCCCTCCAACGGTGTACATAGGTCCCTCCAACGGTTTACATAGGTCCCTCCAGCGGTGTGCATAGGTCCCTCCAACGGTGTACATAGGTCCCTCCAACGGTTTACATAGGTCCCTCCAGCGGTGTCCATAGGTCCCTAAAACGGTGTCAGTAGATCCCTCCAACAGTGTACATAGATCCCTCCAACGGTGTACATAGATCCCTCCAACGGTGTCCATAGGTCCCTAAAACGGTGTCAGTAGATCCCTCCAACAGTGTACATAGATCCCTCCAACGGTGTACATAGATCCCTCCAACGGTGTCCATAGGTCCCTAAAACGGTGTCAGTAGATCCCTCCAACAGTGTACATAGATCCCTCCAACAGTGTACATAGATCCCTCCAACGGTGTACATAGATCCCTCCAACGGTGTACATAGGTCCCTCCAACAGTGTACATAGGTCCCTCCCACAGTGTACATAGGTCTCTCCAACGGTGTCCACAGATCCCTCCAACGGTGTCCATAGATCCCTCCAACGGTGTCCATAGATCCCTCCAACGGTGTCCATAGGTCCCTAAAACGGTGTCAGTAGATCCCTCCAACGGTGTCCACAGATCCCTCCAACGGTGTCCATAGATCCCTCCAACGGTGTCCATAGGTCCCTAAAACGGTGTCAGTAGATCCCTCCAACGGTGTCCATAGATCCCTCCAACGGTGTCCATAGATCCCTCCAACGGTGTCCATAGGTCCCTAAAACGGTGTCAGTAGATCCCTCCAACGGTGTCCATAGATCCCTCCAACGGTGTCCATAGATCCCTCCAACGGTGTCTATAGATCCCTCCAACGATGTCCATAGGTCCTTCTAAAGGTGTACATAGGCCCCTGCAACGGTGGCTATATTTTCATCTTTACAACATTGTCTACAGGTTCTTCTTACGGTGTCCAGTATCTTCCAATAGGGTGCAGGGTATTTGCACCTGGGTTCAGGATCTTTTTGCGCTGGTAAGGGACGTTGTTACAGAGTACAGGGTCCTTTCCACGGTTTCCAATGGTCCTATAAACATTGTTCAAAAGGTCGTTTTAACGTTGTACATAACATCATATATTTACAACAGTGACCATAGGTTCTTCTTGCGGTGTCCAGGTCGTCCAATGTTCATTCTATCAGGGGTTTCTAAATGTCATTTAACGGTGTCCACGTCTAGTTTAGTGGTGTCTGCATGCAGCTGCCCGAATAACATAACCGTATACCAGGCGCGTAGCTACCTATACACGAGTACGCGGCTGAATCCACATGATTTTGGCCGTACACAATTCACTTTAATCACGTATTCCTCACTTTCCATTGCATTCGTATTGTAATTATCCTCCAAAATCGAACAGGTTATTTACGCAAGAGTTTTAGCGTTTCTTGTAATTACTAGCTGTACTGATGCCACTTGCATACACGTTCTTTGACGTTAAAAACTCGTCCCAGTACAGCCGCGTAATTTCGTTGTTACAAACTGAGTCAACTGATGAAGCAACCAGTTGCACAAGCATGTTCTCTGACAGCAAAGTCCATAATTTGATTCATTAATTCGTGAATGCATGCACAAAAGTACTCGTTAGAACTTTACCTTCAAACCCAATGTGCTCCACAGAAACTCGGTAATGTGCAAAACGTCTTTCGGATACAGATGCGAAGCCATGCTTTTGCAATAAGTAATAATGCAATAAGGAAAAACTGATTCCTGACTCACTCTACACTTTAAAGGCGTCTTTTACCAACATATATCACTTAAATTATATATAGAGCGAGGAGACTCTAATGCCTGCGCCATTGGGTGTAGTATCCTAGGGATCGACTTTATCGTCTCTTTGCATGGTTTCTGTTGGATTTATGTTCCAGAATTCTAGACCACTGAATAAACGTTAACATAAGCAAATCGTTGAGTAGAAGCAGCTAGATCCTCAAAGCATCGTTCCTCGCGTTTGAGGGTCGCAGCCGTGTGGGGGGAGTTGTATGGCATTTGCGGTTATATGACAAAATTGCAGAAAGTTCAGCATTCAAAGACTAAACAGCTCATCACCAACAACACTGTGACATTGTTTCCACCGACCCCATCTCGGAATACTAGAAATGGGCACTGGTCTTAACGCACTGTTGTGCTGTTGTGAGTGTTAGTTCTGTAAAAAGTGCTGGCCTAAATATTGGCGGCAGCTAGACTTTTATGAGCATATCTGAATGTTACAATATGTAAAAAATGCTCTCTGGCATTCGTTTGGTTTAGATTTTAGCTTTATTTAATAGAAATTATGTCGAGTTTAAGCATTCGTTTGCAAATTCATTTTCTAAAATTGATATTTTCAAGCACCACGAGAATGTCTGAAAAGCACCAGATTACACCTTTGTTTTTCACAATTTCCCGGGGAGCATGCCCCCGACCCCCTAGCACAATCCTGAATCCACATGCCAAGAGGGCTAGATACGCGCCTGTATACTAGACTATGTATATAAAAGTAATAGAAAGATACCCTAGATTATTATTTTATGCACCGGTAAATAAACCAAGAAGTCATCATAATACCGGCCTGTGAATAGTAGTTACAGCCGTCTTTATAAGCAGGAAAAGCCTGCATCGTATAAAATTTATCATATCTGCTCTGATAGAAATGTAACTTTCAAAGTTTTGTTTGTGATGACAGCGATATTGATGTCATTCGTCTCAAATTATAATAAAAGGCGGAGCTACGAAGGTCCTTCTGACGTCTTCCTCTACGCGTTAGTAACGTCCGAGAGGTACCGATTGAGTATCTTACAGTACGAGTTTGTTCCCTTTGTTCAATCAGGATTGTCTTTATTAGAATTAATTGGACCTAGTTACAAAAGCATCTCGATTTAAGCCAACCCGTAAGTAACAGACTATTTTAAGCTGCTAGCTGGTCTACTACTATTGAGAATAATTTAAAATAATGACAATTTCAATGAATACAACTTGGTCTTTTTCTAGAGGTGGTCTTCTATTGTGGTTATCCATTTTGAATGGTCATCGACGGGGTAAATTCGTGTGTGCGTGGTACTTAGTATATTGTTATACTACTGCACGGGGTGTTTTTCAAAATTTTGAACGTTACAAATATTTTTATTACATGTATTTACTATTTTGCTTTATTTGTTTCATATGATATAAGGAATCTTTGTATGTATTGTTTGTTGGTCTGCATTCAAAAGTAATATTGAAGAATATACACAGTTGAAGAACCATTTAAATTACATGTCTGTGGATCCACATTCCCAACCAAGCATAGTATGATATGCCACAGAAGAATACAAACTGGTGAAAACACATTTAAATTTAATGTTCGTCAAATGCGTTGTTTGAAAAGTGGCTGCGAAAATGTCCTGTTTTTTGTCCAATTCAGTAAGTATTATGTTATATAATGAAGGTGTTTTTGTGTTTTGTATCAGAGAAATGAATATTGTATACCCATGTCGAAACATTGTTCACTTATATTCACCAAGAATAATTGCAAAAAAATCAAAATATATGTTACTTTCTGCTTGGATATAGGCCTTTTGTTGCACAACAAATATTTCCCTTCTTAGACCATGGATATTTGTAAAACAAAAAGTTTTTATGACTAAGTTGTAAGTAAAATTATAAGATATATGTTTTCCTGACAGTTTGTATCAAAAACATGTAGTATCAGTCAATATCACTGGTAGTGCAAATGCCAATGAAATATGGGGTTATGACCTTTGTTGCATGGAATTTTTCTCATATGGATTTAAGTCCCTTTTTGCATAAACAAAAATAGAAAAATCAACATCACTTTCTTTTTTATTTTTACTGACTGAGAAATTACTTAACTTTATGAAAACAAAATAGTTTTGCCATTAAAAAGCTTTTATTGTAAAATAGTTTCTATAATTAAAGCAAGTACCAGTCAAGAGCCTTCGTCATTCAGAAACTTTCTCATCGACTCGAGCCTGAATTTAACTCAAAGACCGAAAACTCTTCACAAAACACAGTTGTGACATAAAGTTTAATCATCTTAGATGATATTCACTGACTTTAATCAATGTGAACGAACCTGTTGACAAAAAAAAACGTCAACAACAGAACCCCATGGTAACCAGCTCAGGCGTTGATGCTTACCAAAATGGACGTTCATGGCTGGTTGCTATTTAAAAAAAGTTAAGTTACCAATTTTCTAGGGCTCGTTTCAGCTGTTAGGCCGCTCAAGCACCCTTTGACATTTAAACTTCCCCTGTTCATTGGGTTACCTATGTAAACCTGCATTCGTGTCTCCCTATGGAGACTATTTCTCTCCTGTGGTGTGGCAGCCAACATCGATCTGCGGCGCCCAGGAATAGACTCTGCCCTCACAGGTACCATTTTACACCATGGTGGAATGGAGCTGTGGGTCTTGCTCAGAGAAATTAACCAGTGGTCCAGAGGAGGATCGAACTCGGGACCTGTGGATCACGAAGCGTGCGCCCTACCTCTAGGCCACCGCTCCCCACTATTAGTGATCACAGAACGATTACAAATTGTTTTCATTTACATTTGTTTTGCTGCTGTGACAGAAATAAGACTTCCAGCAAATTGTAACATGTTTTGGATAAGAACCATCTCCACACGTGTGTATAATTTGACCAAAACAAGTCGGGCTCCAGTCGATGAGAAACAAATATAATTATTATATGTGTTGAGGTTATTATTATTATTATTATTATTATTATTATTATTATTATTATTATTATTATTATTATTATTATACGAAAGGTTCCAACGCACATATATAATAGGTAACTAACTTTGTGGAACGATGGACTCACGACGTGTCTACAGTGCTAATTTGGAGACTCAGATGCGTCGGTCGCTCGACAAACTAATGTCATACGGCAGCTCTGCGATGAGTTATTGGCAGTATACCAAAGTACGTCCTTCATACGACAATTGGATTATCGAACTATTGTCTTGACTAAGAAAGATTTAGCAGAATGTAAATCTGAAATAAACCGTATTTTTATTTTATTTAAATTCATTAAAATAGTATTAAACTATACCTAAGTCAGGGGAAATCACTGCATTTAAGATGTGACTATGTTCTATGGCACGTAATGTTATGTAAAATGGTGTGAAAATTATTGGGCTAATATAAGGTAACCATTTGACTACGTTTATAATACGCATTATGCCCCGGGGCTCGACATATAACAAAAGAAATATAAAAATATAACCACAGTAATTTTAATTGTGATTTATCTATTTAAATGTATAGCCAATGGCAGCGAAACTTTGACAACATACAGTAAAATATATGCATAAGCGTTCAATTAAAATTTACCTTATATAGTGCAAGATTCGAGTTGTTTGACATACTTTAACATTACTGTATTCACATAATGAAGTCTTCAGTTAGTCACTTAGCAGTCATATATAAAGTTTATTTTTGGTATTGGGTTATCCAGCGTTAGCTATGTCTGCTTGGCTTGGCTTGCACTTCGGTTGTTTCCATACATCCCTTCTTCCCTCCTAGACAAGGAGGGCCAGATAAGAAGGGGTGGCCGAGGAGCTCGTCTTTGTCTTAGCGGGTTTGCATTATGCGCAATCTCTGTTTGTCTCTAACTTGTCAGAGACGAACAAATTTTATGACGCGTGTATGTGGTCGCACGGTCATTTTGGCTCCATGTCCGAGTCCTAATAACCCGGGGGATGGTGGGGGTCCTGCACCCCCTGGTGATGGGGGGTCCTGCCCCCTGGGGGTTGGGGTCCTGCCCCCTGGGGTGGGGTCCTGTCCCCTGGGGTGGATCCTACCCCCTGTGGGTGGGGGTCCTGCCCCCTGGGGTGGGGGTCCTGCCCCCTGGGGTGGGGGTCCTGCCCCCTGGGGTGGGGGTCCTGCCCTCTGGGGGTGGGGGTCCTGCCCCCTGGGGGTGGGGGTCCTGCCCCTGGGGGTGGGGGTCCTGCCCCCTGGGGTGGGGGTCCTGCCCCCTGGGGTGGGGGTCCTGCCCCCTGGGGTGGGGGTCCTGCCCCCTGGGGTAGGGGTCCTGCCCCCTGGGGTGGGGGTCCTGCCCCCTGGGGTAGGGGTCCTGCCCCCTGGGGTGGGGGTCCTGCCCCCTGGGGTGAGGGTCCTGCCCCCTTGGGGGTGGGGGTCCTGGGGGTGGGGTCCTGGGGGTGGGGTCCTGGGGGTGGGGTCCTGGGGTGGGGATCCTGGGGGTGGGGGTGTCCTGTCCCCTGGGGGTGGGGGTGTCCTGTCCCCTGGGGGTGGGGGGGTCCTGTCCCCTGGGGAATGGTCCTGCCGGGGGGGTAGGGATTCTGCCCGGGGGGTAGGGATTCTGCCCGGGGGGTAGGGATTCTGCCCGGGGGGTAGGGATTCTGCCCGGGGGGTAGGGATTCTGCCCGGGGGGGTAGGGATTCTCGTTTGTTGGTTTTATATTTTTAAAGATGGTTGCATTGTTGAGTAGGTGTTTTGGATATGGTTTTAATGTTGAGATGGTTTTATTGTTGCGATGGTCTTATCTTTGATATGCTCTTATTGTGGATATGCTCTTATTGATATGTTCTTATTGTTGATATGCTCTTATTATTGATATGGACATCGTATAATGACAAACGGACATCATATAATGACAAACGGACATCGTATAATGACAAACGGACATCATATAATGACAAAACGGACATCATATAATGACAAACGGACATCGTATAATGACAAACGGACATCATATAATGACAAACGGACATCATATACTGAAAAATGCTCATCATCATAATGAAAATAATCAATATGCTGAATTATTGTATGCTTAGAATGAGTGAAGATTGCTTTCAATATGAATAATAATAATAATAAAGACTTTATTTAACGAGGAAACTAATTTGACAATATATGCTTAGAATGTAGTTTACCGAGTGAGTATTAAAACACATTAATTACGGATGAAATTACCAATTTCATATCAAATTACGCTGCACTAAAACAAAGTTGTGTATGAAACCTAATAATACGTACATGTCCAACACCGGGTTTATCCAGTAGGAACGGAACGTGATATCTTGAAGCCACAACTAGAGGATATTTCTCTTTGGTGTAAGCCAGTCAACGCAGTTTGCATTGATCGCTAGGTTTAGCCTTCACATAATTATAATTAGGTTCACCAGATTTTAAAGTTCCGTACACAAATATTAAATGCACCATGATCAAAAATAGACATGTATACTTATTTTTAACCCGGTGTTAGTGTAAGTTTCTCCACACACATGGAGGGTACAACTCAAGTTGTGTCCCTTTGATTATTAATCAAATATCGTATATCTTTACTTTTTAAATGATCAAAGACCTAAATCTAAAATATTCAGGTTGGACACTCAATTGGAAATTGAGAGAAAAGGAAAATAGCATGCCTGCAGATTCAGTCATTTTGCGTATTTTTAACTGTTTTGGTCATCCTATAACTCGGATTAGAATGAGGCAAGTCGGGTATTTTCTTATTAACTTTGAATTTTTATTAAAATGAGAGCTCTGGCTCTTCGGTGTCTACTGTTTTATGCATTGATTTCAAAAAATGGGTTATCATTCCAAAGTTGAATAATATAATTATACGTTTTTTTCCTATGTATATAATAGAAACATAAGATACATTGTATTAAACATGAACGGTTTTCGTGATATTTCAGAAGACCTACCACGAGATATCCCGAGATTTGTTGCTGGTTTCCAATCTGTGTATTTTAGGTATTTGTAATAATTAAAGTGTAAATTTTGAATGCAAGCAATATTGCATTCAATTATATTAAAATTACAATTATTTTATAGACATACGTTTTTAATAAAGTTTGATACTTGTTTAACAAATCAAGATAATCAAATGCGGACTGTGTTGTCGTGTAGAGGGGACTAGAGGGTTATATTCGAATGCCAATCACCTGTGGCTGCGTGATGTCGAATACAAGCTTGAAGCTTATGTTTATTATATTTTAACAATAATCGACGTTAAATAAAGTTTATCTTATCTTATGTCTGACACTTAACGATTATTTTCCTGGCAGACATATACGAGGGGTGATCAATATTTTCGAGGACTTTCCTTCTCAATTTTGAAATATTGGAACTAGAGTATTGAAATTACACGCTGATATAGATCTATCAATTATCTCGCGATTTGTTTTATATACTTTATGATAACGTCATTATTTACTTGATGGCGTCACTTTTTGTAACCATGGTGAAGCACGCACCGTTGAGCATCTCGGACGTAACGTTACTTCTAAAATCCTCGCGATACCTCTAAAATGACTTGACTGAATTGTGCATGGATTCTATGCGCTCCCAATTGGCCATTTTCATATGATTCCGTTGTTTATGTGATTGTTGAGTCTCTGTCAAATGGTTGAGTCGATAAAATAAGGATAAACAGCAAACATAACACCGCGTTAGGGAAACTTTCCGTTAATTTCTGTGGAATAGGAGGCACAGATCTCAATTAAATGTTACTGGCGAAAACGCTTCATTCTTAAATGGAATTATCTAATTTTGTACAGCCAACCCCCATTTTCCGGGTTTTGTTTCCAATAACGCACCGATACTCTTTTTATTCCACCTCACATTCCAGAATTGACTATTAGCTACTTATTCCAGTAGTAAAGGAAAACCAGTCGCATACATGGGACCGGGAATCAGTCCAGAAAGGAGCTATGTGCTGCTCCGACGGTGACACTAGGAATGACGTCGCGCGACGTCCAACATCAAATAAGTTTATTAGTGCATTCGGTCGGACACATTATACTCTAAAATGATGTTAGATGGCTTTGAGCCTTGCTGCCAATATGAATTTACTAGATAAAAAGTCCTCGAATATATTGATCACCCCTCGAATGTCAATATTAAAAACGTATGTTTCAGTCCAATTTTGATTTTTAACTGCATCTATATCCATTATCTTGGATTATGAACTTTGTGGACCCACAAAACATCCTTCGTTATTCAAAGATTGGGAGGCCGGTACTGAGGATGTGTTATTTACATTCAACAAAAGAGAAAAGAGAAAAATCCAAGACATGTTTTAGTTTAGGTAGATCTATATTCTATTGCTAAATGATAAATCTAGATTTATTGATTAATTGGTAGAGCAACAAGTTCCAAACTAGAGTTACAACTGAATTCATTTCAAAGTTATGGCCGCCCCATATAAGAAAAAGTTAGCTTTTAAGACAGTTCCGGTTTTCAGAAAGTCCGACTGCTGGAGAGTTAACTGTGCATAGATCTATACAACTGGTATTTTGGTCACAAAGGTCTTTATGCGTCGCAATTGATGGTATATTTACCGGAGACAAACGGAAATAACTGAGCTTTCACGATTAATATCATTGTCATTTCTCATAGTCCACGTGTACCTGTGCCCACCATTTATTAGTATGATCACCTCGAGATGCCGGTGATATATATTCCCTCCCTTCAACATCATTACTATAACATTGCATCGTGGGTAATTCCAACATGTACGGTTTATACTTCTTCAAAAAGTAAGCTTCTGCAAATATTGAATTGTCTCCCTTGTTTACGAGATTGTCACGTGTTGTTTCACCACGTGCTGTATCGTCACGTGTGATATCGTCACGTGTTAGTCGTATCTCCATGCGTTCATACAGGTGTGGATGAGCTTCTAACTCGTCTAACTTTGCTAAACGTGACTTGTCCACTTCATACAGTTCCCCAACAATTTGCTGAAATGAAATGCATACTATCGTGTAAAGCTATGTAATCGGTAGGCCTATTTACTTAAGGATTGCGGTGCGGTAAAAAGTCACGTAAATTATATAGGACTAGGAATGGAGCCTTAGTTCACAATATAACAAATAACTGACTCATAATTCAAAATATAGAATCTAAATATATTACGGATACACTCATGACTAGCTCGAACCAGTGTTCGAACCAGTGTTCGAACAAGTTTCGCTCAATATGACAAGTGAATTGATGTCTGAATTCCGTTGTCATTCAGTACCATTTGACCCCTGTGATTTGACTTTTGAGCAAAAGTTACAATGTTAACTCCCATACCAAAACGTGTTAAGATGACTTGAAGACTCAATTACATTAGACCCTAAAATCGAGACTAATCTCGATGTTTGTTTATTGTCAAGGGATGTTATTCAGACAAGCTTGTAATTCAAGTAAATATAAGTTACCGAACGTTTGACATTTTTAAGATACGCCATAAAACAAGTAAATACATGTAACACATCGTTTTGATGTTAACCAAAGATAGCGTGTCATATAAAAAAGTCATATTTATTACAACCAACTCTAGGACGACACGGAGGCTATTTGGAAACTATTAGGACACCTGGAGTCCTTGTATCACACGGTTCCTTGTATCTTCAACGTTTTTTCACTTCAGCCAAACGCAAATAAGTATTTGCACTTTTATTGGTTATCCTTGACTGAAAGATTAAAATAATTTCATATCCAAAACACACTCACCTGTCCACATCCGGGTTTGTACAGCATGAACGGTACGTTATAGTCCGAGGCTATCACTAACGGAAACGTCTTCATGGTAACGGCGGTACCACGTGGTATACATAAACCATACTGATCGTCCTCCAACAGATGATGGTTAGGTAGTCCACGTTTTAGGGTGCCGTATACAAATACCAGCGTTGTCATGGTGAAATATGAACTGCGGTACACTGTATGAGGAATAAATTATACTCAAAGATTTCACTTCGGTGCATATATGTATGTTTTAAAATAAACACACACTACACAAATGTATCTAATATATAGTCCATAACATAAACAAATATGCCAGCAAATAGATATGTATCAAAATACAGTCAAATATCGCACTTTTTTATAACATATAGTCCATGTACATGTATTAAGGTAGCATATGTCAGTGCGACCTTGTTACACTAATGATTATTTATTGTTAAAGACCCTGTCACACAGTGGCGAGTTGGTGCTACGAGTTGTCACGAGATATAACTCGCATAAATATCGTGCGTTTGTCGTTCTTGGTCGCAGAGATGTCTCCCCATCCAGCGTGCGGCGAGAAATTCTCGCCGCTTCTCGCAGAAGTTAACTTCTCGTACACGTATCGAGGAACTGTCGTAACAATCTCGCGCACTGTCGCACACATCTGGTTGACATGTCGCCCCTTGTCGTAGCATGTCGCCGAAATAAAGTCATTCTGTGACATAACACGAGTTTGCAGCGAGTTGGGGAGACTTGTCTACGCCATCTGCTCGACATGCGGCGAGATCACACGACTGCCTACGTCATCACCCCGACACAAGACATACAGACTCGCATATAGTCATCTATACTCGTACAAATCTCGAGAACATGTCTCCGATTGTCGAACAGATGTCGTATATATCTCGGTTAAACTCGTGTTATTATCGTACTCATGTCGTGTAAATTTCAAAGAGAACTCGATCAAATGTTGCCTTGAAAACCGTCCTGGACCAACTCGCGCACATTTAGGCGAGTAATAACTCGCCACAACTAGTACAGCTCGCCACTGTGTGACATGGTCTTAAGACACCAACCGCTATCAAGTGGTACTCATATAACATGTACATGGTTTACTGTACATTCGTTATCATTCGTTTGTTGATCTATCTTCGTAAGTTTAAGCCGACCATGTATAGTGCAACTAGGATAACAAGAAAGGCGGAAAATGTTGGTGCACTATTACCTTAGATTGCATGTACATTTGTAATTGATATGACTAACTAAAAGTCACAAATATATACCCACACAAAATTGCCTAGTTATCAAACTGATCCACGTACATTTATGCCCCTGAATACAACTGATTGTACATTTGGCAAATGGGGTTGTTTTAATGACACTTTATATTGAAGCTACTATCTTTAACTTCTGTATGTAGGCTATAAATGAGTGAGTGTGCATAATATTATTGTACAGTATGTGAGTCGATTCCCTTGTAATATGAAAAGTTAATTTGAGTAGTGTGTCATGTGCCATGTGTTGTTTTCAACACATATTTCCATGTATCAACACGGACAGGATACAAATATGACGAATAATAAACAGTGTCATTTAATTTGCTAATGCATGTATTATTATATGTAATCCAACAAATCACGTATTCATACGCTGGTCCATGCAGCAAATATCGTACACCCAATAGAAATGCAACGATGGTGTTTGTTGCTCTGAAATGTCCGGTTATGAAACAAAAAGTCTTGGCTTCGTTCATTCGATACGATCTACCATGGTATACGGTAGTAAAACTGTCTTCATAATAATACCCTGGTATGTGACTCAATATACAACACAGTTTATATACTGTTTGACTCAGTAACAAGTTTCAAGAAAATCAAATAAAATTCATATTTATTACATCTAAAAATACCAGCACCCATAATTAATTCATGTAGTTTGTACAAACATATTTTATTATACAATGATCGCAATATCCAAACCGTTATCTGATAAATTTAAAACAAATTAGCCATATATCTATATAAGTTAGAGCCTACTAGTATTATAATAAGGTCTGGATTTAAAACAAATACTCTCACAACTCAACATCTACTCTAGCAGGAACAGACTAATTGACCGTTAATTAGAAAGTTCCTGATTCTTGTGAGTAAATTGAGGTGTTCAATACCAATATGCGTGCTGAATATTCTTTCCATCTCATTAAGGTTTGATTAAGACATACAATATACAGACTAGACAGGGGCTCATACACGATAAAATCAAATAAGTGACCAGCCGAGTGATGAGCTTCCTACAGAGGTAACTTTCTCATCTATTAATGAGTTGTTTATACTCGCTAATGTTTTACAATGTGTTATTATCAATTTCATATTGTGTTAATCTGTTATGTCTTAAATAAAAAGCCTTTTAACGACGATGATTGTTTAGTTATTTATTTTGTCTCACATGCTGCACAAACTCTCATTTTCTTAGAAAGACCACTTGATGGCCATAAACACAAATCGTACAGAACTGTTCACCAGTCATCAATGGTTACCTATGCCGGATACGCATCACTCAGCTGGACGTCCATCGGATAATACATGTGATTAACCAGTTCCTTAGTGACCAAAATGCCTATTAGATTGTTAAATTAATGATTTAATCATTGAAACATATTTAATTATAAGTCACGTGTCTGGTTTTTCATGTTCAGTATGTACCTCATACCACCATAGTGGAGTGGGTGTGTCCCTGTCTTTGTGTAACACATAATTCTTCCCATCCACACCATCTTTATACGTTTCCAACATCGTTAACTCTAATAATTCCGGTCTATACTTGACCATAAAATACGCTTCAGCTTGAATCTCCTCTGCAGCCTCGTTTTCAGCTCGTTTCGTCGTCAAGGTAACAGCCTGACGTATATAATACCTGGGATGACATTCAAGTTTGTCCAAACTTTCAAGTTGGGTGTCATTTACCTCGTAAACCTCGCCTTCAACATGCTGAAATATAATATCCTTAGAATGAGTGAACGTCGCCTTCAATATGCTGAATTATAGTATGCCTAGAATCAGTGAACATCGTCTTCAATATGCTGAATTATTGTATGCTTAGAATTAGTGAACGTCACCTTCAATATGCTTAATTATAGTATGCTTAGAATCAGAGAACATCGCCTTCAATATGCTGCTTTATCGTATATACTTAGAATGAGCGAACGTCACCTTCAATATGCTGAATTATCGTTTATACTTAGAATGAGCGAACGTCACCTTCAATATGCTGGATTATAGTATGCTTATAATGAGTGAACGTCGCCTTCAATATGCTGAATTATCGTATGCTTATAATGAGCGAACGTCACCTTCAATATGCTGAATTATCGTATATACTTAGAATGAGCGAACGTCACCTTCAATATGCTGGATTATAGTATGCTTTTAATGAGCGAACGTCACCTTCAATGTGGTGCTGAATTATAGTATGTTTAGAATGAGTAAAAGTCGCCTTCAATGTGCTGAATCATAGTGTGCTTAGAATGAGTGAACGTAACCTTCAATATGCTAAATTATAGTATACTTAGAATGAGTGAACATCGCCTTCAATATGCTGAATTATAGTATACTTAGAATGAGTGAACGACACCTTCAATATGCTGAATTAAAGTGAGCTTTAGAATAGAGAATATCGCATTCTATGGAACGCCATAGCTGCCTTAATACCTGCAAACTTATTTATTATGCTTGTACCGTGGTGTTAAATGCTTATTTGAGTTTGAGAACAACACGTCCATTTTGTATACTATGACCATTGTTTGCCATTATATGGTGACCATTTGTCATTACATGATGATCATTTTTCATTATATGATTTCCGATTGTCATTATATGGTGGCCATTTGTCATTAAATGATGTCTGTTTGTCATTATTTGAAGTATGCTTGTCATTAAATTATCATCATTAGCACGTGTAGTCTTTATAATTATGCTGATCATTTGTCATTATATGATGGTCATTTGTCATTTAATGGTGATCATTGGTCTTTATATGCTGATAATTAGTCATTATATGACGTTCATTTGTCATTAAATGATGTCCGTTTGTTATAACAAGATTTGCATTTGCCCTCATATGATGATCATTTGTCTTCATGTGATGAGCATTGTTCATTAAGTGTTGCTCATTTTTCATTACAAAGAGTAAGCGACTTCCTATAGGGCATGGCCTCACTGGAGCCGATATTTTCACCAAGAACAAATAGCAATAAAATCATCTCAACCATAAGACCATCTAAACAAAAACTCATCTCAACAACAAGACCATCTCAACAATAAGACCATCTCAACAATTAGACCAAATCACCAATTGGACCACCTCAACAATAAGACAATCTCAACAACAAAATCATCTCAAAATAAAGACCATATAATAATTAGACCATCTCAACAATAAGTCCATCTCAACAAGAAAATCATCTCAACAATAAGACCATGTCAACAATTAAACCATTTTAACAATAAGACCATCTAAAAAATTAAACCATCTCAACAATAAGACCACCTAAACAATAAGACCATTTCAACAACAAAATTATCACAACATAAATACCATATAACAAATAGACCATCTCAACAATAAGACCATCCTAACAATAATACCATCCTAACAATTAGACCATCCCAACAATAAGACCATCTCAACAATAATACCATCTCAACAATAATACCATCTCAACAATAAGACCATCTCAACAATAAGACCATCCCAACAATAAGGTCACCTCGACAATAAGACCATCACAACAATAAGACCATCTCAACAATAAGGTCATCTCGACAATAAGATCATCTCAACAATAAGGTCACCTCGACAATAAGACCATCTTAACAATAAGGTCACCTCGACAATAAGACCATCTCAACAATAGGATCATCTCAACAATAAGACCATCTCAACAATAAGGTCACCTCGACAATAAGACCATCACAACAATGAGACCATCTCAACAATAAGGTCATCTCGACAATAAGATCATCTCAACAATAAGGTCACCTCGACAATAAGACCATCTTAACAATAAGGTCACCTCGACAATAAGACCATCACAACAATGAGTATCTCAACAATAATACCATCTCAACAATAATACCATCTCAACAATAATACCATCTCAACAATAAGGTCACCTCGCAATAAGACCATCACAACAATAAGACCACCTAAACAATAAGACCATCATAACAATAAGACCATCACAACAATAATACCATCTCAACAATAAGACCATCTCAACAATAATACCATCTCAACAATAAGACCATCACAACAATAATACCATCTCAACAATAAGACCACCTCAACAATACAACCACCTCTACCATAAACAATATCAACAATAAGACCACCTCAACAATACAACCGTCTTAGCAATGAGACTAGCGCTACAATAAAACAACACTATCCCAAACGGACATCCCTACCCACCGGACAGAATCCCTACCCACCGGACAGAATCCCTATCCCCCGGGCAGAATATCTACCCCCTGGGCAGAATTCCTACCCCCGCACAGAATCCCTACCCCCTGGGCAGAATCACTACCCCCGGGCAGAATCCATACCCCCACAGAATCCATACCCCCGGGCAAAATCCCTACCTCCAAGGGGCAGGACCCTACCCCTAGGGACAGAACCCTACTCCCCCGGGACAGGACCCTACTTCCCAGGGGCAGGACTGGACCCTACCCCCAAGGGCAGGACCCTACCCCAGGGACAGGACCCAATTCCAGGGACAGGACCCCCATCCATGAATCAAACAATACTTAGATGTTCCAACAAGAAAAATATTTTTTAATGCTTTCATCGTCCCGCACGTAGATTATTGCTGTTCAATTTGAGGTAATACAGACAAAAAGATGATGAACGATTTCATTAAATTCCAAAAACCGGGCAGCATGTGTTATACTTGATGAACAAGACTTTGACACTCCCTCTTCAGTGGATGAAATTTGACAAAAGAGTTGATTATAAAAATCAATTCTCGTGTACAAATCACTCAATGACAACCAATTTCCGAGATATATGCAACAAAAATTCACAAAACTAAACCAAGTTCATCCATGTAATCTCAGATCAATAACCATGAAGAACTATATGTACCATCACCAAATTTTGAATTATCCAGCCTACTCAGGACCAAAACTATGGAATGAAATACCAAAAGCAGTACGAAAATCAGACTCAAGAAATAAATTCCAAAATTTATATACATTATAAATGGCAATACCCACAAACACACATTGACATAAAACACGACTCATCCTGTTAATACATCTTACCTTTGTAACAATTACTTTGTTAATTATATTTGTATATGTAGTTATTTTTCATGTAATGCACCCTCTATATTCAATGCATATGCATATATAACGATGCATATAACTCTACCCCCCCCCAGGGACCTGCAGGACAGAACTCCGACCTGCAGGACAGGACCCCAGGACCCTACCCCCAGCCCTACCCCCCCAGGGCCCTACCCCCCAGGGCCCTACCCCCCCCAGGGCCCTACCCCCCAGGGCCCTACCCCCCCAGGGCCCTACCCCCCCAGGGCCCTACCCCCCCAGGGCCCTACCCCCCCAGGGCCCTACCCCCAGGGCCCTACCCCCCAGGGCCCTACCCACCCAGGGCCCTACCCCCCAGGGCCCTACCCACCCAGGGCCCTACCCCCCAGGGCCCTACCCACCCAGGGCCCTACCCCCCAGGGCCCTACCCCCCCAGGGCCCTACCCCCCAGGGCCCTACCCCCAAGGCCCTACCCCCCCCAAGGCCCTACCCCCCAGGGCCCTACCCCCCCCAGGGCCCTACCCCCAGGGCCCTACCCCCCCAGGGCCCTACCCCCCAAGGCCGTACCCCCCAGGGCCCTAGCCCCACCCCAAGGGCCCTTGCCCCCCCAGGCCCTACCCCCCCAGGGCCCTAGCCCCACCCCAAGGGCCCTTGCCCCCAGGGCCCTACCCCACAGGGCAGGACTCTACCCCCCCAGGGCAGGACCCAGGACTCTATTCCCCAGGGCAGGACCCAGGACCCTTCCCCAGGGGCAGGACCCAGGACCCTACCCCCCTAGGGCAGGACCCAGGACCCTACCCCCCAGGGCAGGACCCAGGACCCTACCCTTCAAGGGCAGGACCCAGGACCCTACCCCCCAAGGGCAGGACCCCTACCCCCGGGGCAAGACACCCACCACCAGGGACAGGACCCCCACCCCAGGGGCAGGACCCCTACCCCCAAGGGTAGGCCCCCACCCCCAGGGACAGGACCCCACCTCCAGGGGTAGGTCCACACACCCCGTGACAGGACCGTACCCCCAGGGACAGGACCCTACCACCAAGAGCAGGACCCTACCCCGAAGGACATACCCCACAATCCCCCGGGTTATTGGGACTCGGACACGGAGCCAAAATGACCGTGCGACCACATACACGCGTCATAAAATTTGTTCGTCTCTGACAAGTTAGAGACAAACAGAGATAGCGCATAATGCAAGCCCGCTAAGACAAAGACGAGCTCCTCGGCCACCCCTTCTTATCTATCCCTCCTTGTCTAGGAGGGAAGAAGGGATGTATGGAAACAACCGAAGTGCAAGCCAAGCCAAGCAGACATAGCTAACGCTGGATAACCCAATACCAAAAATAAACTTTATATATGACTGCTAAGTGACTAACTGAAGACTTCATTATGTGAATACAGTAACGTTAAAGTATGTCAAACAACTCGAATTTTGCACTATATGAGGTAAATTTTAATTGAACGCTTATGCATATATTTTACTGTATGTTGTCAAAGTTTCGCTGCCATTGGCTATACATTTAAATAGATAAATCACAATTAAAATTACTGTGGTTATATTTTTATATTTCTTTTGTTATACGTCGAGCCCCGGGGCATAATGCGTATTATAAACGTAGTCAAACGGTTACATTATATTAGCCCAATCATTTTCACACCATTTTAAATAACATGCCATAGTCCATAGTCACATCTTAAATGCAGTGATCTCCCCTGACTTAGGAATAGTTTAATACTATTTTATGGAATTTATATAGAGGTTTTAATGTTTTTTTAGAAATTAAGGCTGCTAAAACTTTTTTAACCGACAAGCCTATTGTCGTACGAGGGACGTTCGTTAATCGTACAAAGGGCGTACTGCAAACTACTCATCGCAGAACTGTCGTATGTCAATTGTTTTGTCAAGCGACGGACGCATGGTAGTCTCCAAATTTGCATCGTACTCGTAGACCCGCCTTGAGTATGTCGTACAATAATTGAGACTGTTCTACAATGATCCCTATTCTACATGTGCGTCGGAACTTTGTTGACCTATTGGTATCATTCCTGGTATCATATATTCCGAACTATTTATTGATTTCCAGGGAAAATATGTCAATGTAATGCATATTATAAAAGTCTAGTCTTAACATCAGCATACAGAAAAGAAACAATGGTCCAATACATTCCCGAACTCGATTTGCAAGAGAAAATTAACTAAAAAATCGAGAAATCTCGCAATTTCCTTTGAATATCAATAATCATAAACTAATATCTTTGTTAAACAATTTAAATGTATTAATCATCAGATGCAGAATTACGAACTTATTACGAACGTTTTAATACATATTGCTTGTCGCTAGCCTTTGTGTGTGAGGTATAATTGAAGTTTTCATTAACCTTCTGATTGCTTAAAATAATGGCGATCATCTTTAAAATGACCACCAAAATGTCCTTTGTTAAATGGACCCGCATGACCTTCAACTGATTTAGGACTTAGGACGTAGATATCAAGCTCACCGAAAATAACTGTTGGATCTGTTCACCTATTTAGTACTCTGTAATCTGTGAAATGAGTATACAAATAAAGTTATTGTTTTATTTTGTTTTGTTTAGTTAAAATGTTCTGTTCTGCTCTGCTCTGCTCTGCTCTGCTCTGCTCTGCTCTGCTCTGCTCTGCTCTGCTCTGTTCAGTTCTGTTCTGTTCTGTTCTGTTCGGTAAGGAAATTTGGCCTGTCACATGGACTATTGCTAAAACTACTAAAATTTAGAATATGAACCGACCCCCTCTAGTTTAAAAAATAAACATAGAGTATATTAAACTAAAACGCTGCTTGTATAGAACAGAAAACGTATTCTACTTTTAAATTCCTAATAGCAAAGGAATAGGATAAGAAATACCACACGAGGAAAGACAATCTGCCTTGTCAAAATTATAATGCTATATAGGAGTTGTTCCCCTTGGATTGTGAAATATGATGCCACATAATTTTATTTAAAAAAAACTTTTTTATGTATATACGTATATTGTTCGTACAGGCAAACTTAATTAAGAATATACGCTTCATGTTTAATATATTAATACTCAATTGTACGAATGTATGTTAGGAAGATGGATAGTTCTCCGACCCGCTCATCTATGACGAGTATAATTATTGGGCTACTGGATGTAGTGCCCAACAAGCGCGGCGTCCAACTCACAGGGCTTGGCAGGACCGAGACATAGCTATATCATATATTGATAGGTAAGTATGGGTTCTGGCTACAGTTTGATACCACCTCTATGTTGTTCTTATGGTGTCTCTATAGGTCAGGGAAACTTCTGAAAGTGACCGGGTAGTGATTGAACACGGGTATTTTGGTCTTTTTTTCGACGGAGTTCGAGCCTTTATCCACCGACTACACATATATAAGGGTCTCAAACTTGAGTATGTTGTACCAGAGACACCATCCAACATAATTAAGGCACACACTTGGACATTTTATGCAGTAAAGGGGTTCAAGGCCCAACAAATATAATAATAGCAATACAATCACTTATCGGCCATGGTCTTCATTCGGGTTAGAGTCCTCCTGTCACCTATGGATGACCGGTGAGATTCAAACCACAGTATATTGTACGAGATACCCCATCCAACAGGTCCTGGGTCAAAACCAACATATTAAAATCGGTTACTAGTTTCCAGGCCAGATAACTCTATCAAAAAAGCATTATTTTGATGCAAAAAGTTGGTTTGGTGTTCGAGCTGGCCACCCGCACAGGCCGAACCCAGCACAACCCTACTAACATCTATCGATAGGTATTAGATTGGCCTAAAGGAAACCGTTTGTCTTACTACAAAGATATGCATACTTTCTTCAAAAGTCACGGTCAAATGCAATGTAAAATAACCATTTTTTAACAAGGGGCGCTATTCAGTAGAATAGTCGAAGTCTAGTTGTCTCCCTTTCATATGAACGTAGAGTAAAATAATGAAATCAACAATATGTCAAACTTTAAACATTAATATCTCAAGTTCCAATTCACTTACAGTTATGTATGATACATCATTGAGTAGGTATTAACATTTCCCACATCATGAGCGGTCATTCGTGAAAATCAGACCGTCCGTTCGTCCGTAATGGCATTATAAACCAATAAAAAGTCCACTGCTTTCAGCGTTCGATTGGACATTCCCGTAGTTGGCTGTAAACAGGAAAGATTATATAATAGTAGATTATATAATAGGGAGGCGAACTGTAACAGAGGATGAAAATAAAAAAAAATCGCGAGATTCGGCTGCCTTACAAAGTTTAAGCAGACTGTCGACCGGCCGACTGTGTCACCTAAGTGCGGCGCCCAACTCACAGGGCTTGCAAGAGGAGAAAAACAGGCGGAAACCAGCTGTCCAAAACATAGATACCTCCACTATGCATTAGTCCCTCCAACGGTGTCCATAGGTCCCTCCAACGGTGTCCATAGATCCCTCCAACGGTGGCCATAGATCCCTCCAACGGTGTCCATAGATCCCTCCAACGGTGTCCATAGATCCCTCCAACGGTGGCCATAGATCCCTCCAACGGTGTCCATAGGTCCCTCCAACGGTGTCCATAGGTCCCTCCAACGGTGTCCATAGGTCCCTCCAACGGTGTCCATAGGTCCCTCCAACGGTGTCCATAGGTCCCTCCAACGGTGTCCATAGGTCCCTCCAACGGTGTCCATAGGTCCCTCCAACGGTGTCCATAGGTCCCTCCAACGGTGTCCATAGGTCCCTCCAACGGTGTCCATAGGTCCCTCCAACGGTGTCCATAGGTCCCTCCAACGGTGTCCATAGGTCCCTCCAACGGTGTCCATAGGTCCCTCCAACGGTGTCCATAGGTCCCTCCAACGGTGTCCATAGGTCCCTCCAACGGTGTCCATAGGTCCCTCCAACGGTGTCCATAGGTCCCTCCAACGGTGTCCATAGATCCCTCCAACGGTGTCCATAGATCCCTCCAACGGTGTCCATAGATCCCTCCAACGGTGTCCATAGATCCCTCCAACGGTGTCCATAGATCCCTCCAACGGTGTCCATAGATCCCTCCAACGGTGTCCATAGGTCCCTCCAACGGTGTCCATAGGTCCCTCAAACGGTGTCCATAGGTCCCTCCAACGGTGTCCATAGGTCCCTCCAACGGTGTCCATAGATCCCTCCAACGGTGTCCATAGATCCCTCCAACGGTGTCCATAGATCCCTCCAACGGTATCCATAGATCCCTCTAACAGTGTACATATGTCCCTCTAACAGTGTACGTAGGTCCCTCCAACGGTGTCCATAGCGATTTTGATGTCATTCGTATAGAATTATAATAGAAGGCGGAGCTACGAATGCTAATTCGGTCCTTCCGACGGTGTCTCCCTCTACGCGTTAGGTACGTCCGAGAGATCCCGCTTACCTGCCTATCGTACTCACACATTGTATATGTAGGCTATGATGTTTTAAAGACCATACATATACAAAACATGCTATGTTAAAAATATATTTATGTCCAAGATGTTTAATCAGTGCCGCAAGTTCCATTTTAACAAAACCGTTCTGGCTTCATTAAAATACGTTCAGAACCGTTTGAATAATGGTGACGTTCTATTTACGTCCGAGAGATGATTCGTTAAATAGAATTTCAATGAATACGACTTGGTATTTTTCTAGAGGTGGTCTTTTATTGTGGTTGTCCATTTTGAATGGTCATGGACGGGGTAAATTCGTGTGTGTGTTTGTGGTACTTAGTATATTGCTATACTACTACACGGGTTTTTTCAAAATTTTGAACGTTGTATATTTTCATTATTTATCATATTGCTTTATTTTGCGTCATATGATATAAAGAATCTTTGTATGTATTGTTTGTTGGTCTGCATTTAAACTCAAAAGTAATATTAAAGAATATATTATACAGTTGAAGAACCATTTCAATTACATGTTTATGGATTCACATTCCCAACCAAGCATAGTTTGATACGCCACAGAAGAATACAAACTGGTGAAAACACATTTAAATTTCATGTTCGTCAAATGCGTTGTTTGAAAAGTTGCTGCGAAAATGTCATGGTTTTTTTTCAATTCAGTAAGTATTCTGCTATATAATGAAGGCGTTTCCGTGTTTTGTATCAGAGAAATGAATATTGTATACCCATGTCGAAACATTGTCCACTTATATTCACCAAGAATAAATGCAAACATATGGCAAAATATATGTTACTTTATGCTTGGATATAGGCCTTTTGTTGTACAACAAATATTTCCCTTCTAAGAACATGGATATCTGTAAAACAATAAGTTTTTATGACTAAGTTGCAAGTAAAATTATAAGATATATGTTTTCCTGACAGTTTGTATCAAATATTATCAGTCAATATCGCTGGTAGTGCAAATGCCGATGAAATATGGGGTTAGGACCTTTGTTGCATGGAATTTTCTCATAAGGAGTTAAGTCCCTTTTTGTATAAACAAAAAGAGAAAAATCAACATTTCTTTTCATGAAAAGCATTAGAATGCTTCAAAATACACAATTCTTGCATCTAAACTTTATTTAAATGGTATACATGTATGATTGCTGACCAGTATAAGTTTCTGCTTTCTCGCGGAGTCGAGCCGCTTAGAGCTAAAAGCCTTGCATGCACACTTCCTACAGTTTACTCTTTAACCAATTTTATTTTCACTGACTGAGAAATTACTTAACTTTATGAAAAAAATAGCTTTGTCATTAAAAAGCTTTAATTGTAAAATATTTGCTATAAAGCAAGTACCAGTCAAGAGCCTACGTCATTCAGAAACTTTCTCATCGACTCGAGCCCTCTGATTGGTCAGCCTGTATTTAACTCAAAGACTGAAAACTCTTCACAGAACACAGTTGTGACTCAAAGTTTAATCATCTTAGATGATATTCACTGACTTTAATCAATGTGAACGAACCTGTTGACAAAAAAAAACGTCAACAACAGAACCCCACGGTAACAAGCTAATGCGTTGATGCTTACCAAAATGGACGTTCATGGCTGGTTGCTATTAAAAAAAAAGTTAAGTTACCAATTTTCTAGGGCTCTTTTCAACTGTTAGGCCGCTCAAGCCCCCTTTGACATTTAAACTTTCCCTGTTCATTGGGTTACCTATGGAAACCTGCATTCGTGTCTCCCTGGGGAAACTATTTCTCTCCTGTGATGTGGCAGCCAACATCGATCTGCGGCGCCCAGGAATAGACTCTGCCCTCACAGGTACCATTTTACACCATGGTGGAGTGGAGCTGTGGGTCTTGCTCAGAGAAATTAACCAGTGGTCCAGAGGAGGATCACGAAGCGTGCGCCCTACCTCTAGGCCGCCGCTCCCCACTATTAGTGATCACAGAACGATTACAAATTGTTTTAATTCACATTTGTTTTGCTGCTGTGACAGAAATAAGACTTCCAGCAAATTGTAACATGTTTTGGATAAGAACCATCTCCACACGTGTGTATACTTTGACCAAAACAATTCGGGCTCGAGTCGATGAGAAGGATCGAGTCGATGAGAATCAAATATAATTATTAAATGTGTTATGAGGTTATTATTACTACTATTATTATTATTATTATTATTATTATTATTATTATTATTATTATTATTATTATTATTATTATTATTATTATTATTATTATTATTATTATTATTATTATTATTATTATTATTATTATTATTATTATTATACGAAAGGTTCCAACGCACATATATAATAGGTAACTAACTTTGTGGAACGATGGACTCACGACGTGTCTACAATGCTTATTTGGAGAGTCAGGTGCGTCGGTCGCTCGACAAACTAATGTCATACGGCAGCTCATCGATGAGTTATTGGCAGTACGCCATCGTACTTCCTTCGTTAGATAATTGGATTATCGAACTATTGTCTTGACTAAGAAAGATTTAGCAGGATGTAAATCTGAAATAAACCGTATTGTTATTTTATTTAAATTCATTTAAATAGTATTAAACTATACCTAAGTCAGGGGAAATCACTGCGTTTAAGATGTGACTATGTTCTATGGCACGTAATGTTATGTAAAATGGTGTGAAAATTATTGGACTAATATAAGGTAACCATTTGACTACGTTTATAATACGCATTATGCCCCGGGGCTCGACATATAACAAAAGAAATATAAAAATATAACCACAGTAATTTTAATTGTGATTTATCTATTTAAATGTATAGCCAATGGCAGCGAAACTTTGACAACATACAGTAAAATATTTGCATAAGCGTTCAATTAAAATTTACCTTATATAGTGCAAGATTCGAGTTGTTTAACATACTTTAGCATTACTGTATTCACATAATGAAGTCTTCAGTTAGTCACTTAGCAGTCATATATAAAGTATATTTTTGGTATTGGGTTATCCAGCGTTGGCTATGTCTGCTTGGCTTGGCTTGCACTTCGGTTGTTTCCATACATCCCTTCTTCCCTCCTAGACAAGGAGGGCTAGATAAGAAGGGGTGGCCGAGGAGCTCGTCTTTGTCTTAGCGGGCTTGCATTATGCGCAATCTCTGTTTGTCTCTAACTTGTCAGAGACGAACAAATTTTATGACGCGTGTATGTGGTCGCACGGTCATTTTGGCTCCATGTCCGAGTCCTAATAACCCGGGGGATGGTGGGATATGCCCTTGGGGATGGGGCCCTGCCCCTGGGGGTGGGGTCCTGCCCTTGGTGGTGGGGTCCTGCCCCCTGGGGGTGGGGGTCCTGCCCCTTTGGGTGGGGTTCTGCCCCCCTGGGGTGGGGTCCTGCCCCCTGGGGTGGGGTCCTGCCCCCTGAGGGTGGGGTCCTGCCCCCTGGGGTTGTGGTTCTGCCCCTGGGGTGGGGGTCCTGCCCCCTGGGGTTGGGGTCCTGCCCCCTGGGGTTGGGGTCCTGCCCCCTGGGGTTGGGGTCCTGCCCCCCTGGGGTGGGGTCCTGCCCCCCTGGGGTGGGGGTCCTGCCCCCTTGGGGTGGGGGTCCTGCCCCCTTGGGGGTGGGGGTCCTGCCCCCTTGGGGGTGGGGGTCCTGCCCCCTAGGGGGTGGGGGTCCTGCCCCCTGGGGTGGGGGTCCTGCCCCCTGGGGTGGGGGTCCTGCCCCCTGGGGTGGGGGTCCTGCCCCCTGGGGGTGGGGTCCTGCCCCCTGGGGGTGGGGTCCTGCCCCCCTGGGGTGGGGTCCTGCCCCCTGAGGGTGGGGGTCCTGCCCCCCTGGGGTGGGGTCCTGCCCCCTGAGGGTGGGGGTCCTGCCCCGGGGGTGGGACCCTGCCCCTGGGGGTAGGGGTCCTGCCCCCTGGGGTTGGGGTCCTGCCCCCTGGGGTTGGGGTCCTGCCCCCTGGGGGTGGGGTCCTGCCCCCCTGGGGTGGGGTCCTGCCCCCTGAGGGTGGGGGTCCTGCCCCGGGGGTGGGACCCTGCCCCTGGGGGTAGGGGTCCTGCCCCCTGGGGTTGGGGTCCTGCCCCCTGGGGTGGGGGTCCTGCCCCCTGGGGTGGGGGTCCTGCCCCCTGGGATGGGGGTCCTGCCCCCTGGGGTGGGGGTCCTGCCCCTTGGGGTGGGGGTCCTGCCCCCTTGGGGGTGGGGGTCCTGCCCCCTTGGGGGTGGGGGTCCTGCCCCCTAGGGGGTGGGGGTCCTGCCCCCTGGGGTGGGGGTCCTGCCCCCTGGGGTGGGGGTCCTGCCCCCTGGGGTGGGGGTCCTGCCCCCTGGGGTGGGGGTCCTGCCCCCTGGGGGTGGGGTCCTGCCCCCCTGGGGTGGGGTCCTGCCCCCTGGGGTTGGGGTCCTGCCCCCTGGGGTTGGGGTCCTGCCCCCTGGGGTTGGGGTCCTGCCCCCCTGGGGTGGGGTACTGCCCCCTGGGGTTGGGGTCCTGCCCCCCTGGGGTGGGGTCCTGCCCCCCTGGGGTGGGGGTTCTGCCCCCTTGGGGGTGGTGGTCCTGCCCCCTTGGGGTGGGGGTCCTACCCCCTTGGGGGTGGGGGTCCTGCCCCCTTGGGGGTGGGGGTCCTGCCCCCTGGGGGTGGGGTCCTGCCCCCTGGGGGTGGGGTCCTGCACCCTGAGGGTGGGGGTCCTGCACCCTGAGGGTTGGGGTCCTGCCCCGGGGGTGGGACCCTGCCCCTGGGGGTAGGGATCCTGCCCCGGGGGTGTGGGATCCTGCCCCCGGGGGTGGGGTCCTGCCCCCTGGGGTTGGGGTCCTGCCCCCTGGGGTTGGGGTCCTGCCCCCTGGGGTTGGGGTCCTGCCCCCTGGGGTTGGGGTCCTGCCCCCTGGGGTTGGGGTCCTGCCCCCTGGGGTTGGGGTCCTGCCCCCTGGGGGTGGGGGTCCTGCCCCCTGGGGTGGTGTCCTGCACCCTGGGGTGGGGTCCTGCACCCTGAGGGTGGGGGTCCTACCCCGGGAGTGGGACCCTGCCCCCTGGGGTGGGGGGTCCTGCCCCGGGGGGGTAGGGATCCTGCCCCGGGGGGGTAGGGATCCTGCCCCAGGGGGTAGGGATCCTGTCCCGGGGGGGTAGGGATCCTGCCCCGATCCTGCCCCGGGGGTAGGGATTCTGCCCGGGGGGGGTACGGATTCTGCCCCGGGGGTAGGGATTCTGCCCGGGGGGTAGGGATTCTGTCACTTGTCACTGCGGTATAACGTACACCGGATACTGCTCGTAAAGTGAGTAATATTATCAATTTTAAGGACATGAAATGGAGACCAGGGTAAGTTTAGAGACGAAATTTTCTAATTTTCTAAATTACTGACATCTTATCCATATCCCAATTGAGTTTTAACTTCTTCGGGCATTTTGGTAACTTTATAGCACACTATCGTATATCAGATATTCACAGAAAGGTTAAAATGAACCAGCATTATGCCGTTACTCACTCGCAAATATTGACAGTAGGACTTTACAAGCTTCTGGAACGGCTGTAATACCAAATTGTAGATTTTTTGAACTGGCCATTTTGTTTATATTGAACTCCAAAATGTTGTGACCAAATTTCATAAATATTGTTCGAAAAACAACTAAGATACACCCCAAAACAGATACGCGTGCATGTACGGAGTATTGCTGTTTAGTGTACGGAATATTGCACATAAGCTCAACGTTAGTATACGGAGAGTATGGCATAATAAAATGAGTAAATAAAGTATGTAAATGGACAGTTTTATCGTATTATTACGTCTGCTCACAAATATGGTAATGTTTTATGGGTTATACGATACAATAAGAATATTCTTTAATGATTATGTTAAAATATTTCAACCGTCAGGCAGATGAATGTGATTAACAATATAGAATGCTGAATTTTAGTACAAAGGTGATATTTAGCTTGGATACATGCAATTCTTTGAGAGTCATACTAATGGTCAAATGGCAAATGAGGGCATTCACATCCATATATACAAAATGTACACACCAAGGTTTATTTTATAATCTCTCAACTATTTCAGATACTGTAATGAGGTTCCTTTGCTATGCTTTACTTTTAACGTTGCTAATTCAAAGTATTGGACATTGTAGTAGTTTTGTGTTTGTCAAATGCAATTGCTCAGCTATTTCTCTTTACTGTATGTGAAATACACGGTTACTAGTATACTTAACAACTTTTCTAAGTCCTCATTTTTATTTATCCATATCTTTTTTATTATAAACAATGAAGTGACAAAATTCCGCACGTGAAGCTTGTACAACAAAGTCATAATAATTCCCGTATCGAACTGACTGTACGTCACGTGGTTTGTTCGTCACAAGATTGACGTGCGTTTCGAGCTTTTTTGACGCCACGCGTTTACATATACCTTGCGTGTATGCCTAATGCCTTCATTGTATGACCAATGACTCACCTCGTATGAAAAACAGTATATAAAATTATTTAAATATCACAGTTATGCGTTGAATGATGTCAAAAAAATATGAAGTGACGTCAGTATGGTACAGAGTAGCATTTAGTGTCGATAATCATGACTTATTACCATAACATCCACGTCTGATATCTTTTTAACGTATACATGCCTATTTGAGTGTTTAATTCAAGGTAAACGTATTGTTTGCTTGTGTTATATTGATTGCAAGAGCATTTATCATTTTTATTGTGACGTCATGATGTAATTTCGATCCACGTCGAAGAAACATGACAACTTTTTGTTCAGATGGTCAAATTTAATGAATATCTTCATTCAATAATGCTTCCCACTCGCGTCTTTGACTGTCAATAGAAACATAAGACTAAATGGTGGTCATCCAAGATATCAAAATATGTATTTGCGACTTTTACTTTCTTGCGGTCTTATGTTAAGCGTGTGTCCACTCAATGAATTTCAATCAAACTCAATTTTTTGTTTTACAATTCTGCAAACCTATAACCCAAGAAAGTTCTAGCCAAATTTCATTGGGCTACATACACGTTTGACAAAGTTATCTTAAAAAATATAAGTGTGGACTTAGAAAAGTTGCCAAGTATAGAAGTTTCCCATAAAATTCAGGGACGACTTGGAGCTAGAATTAGCTTGTTACATTAATTTGCTTCATGCAGTCCATACAATCCAATCTAATAGGTACATATCTATATAATATAAGTTATTTTTTTTATAAAATAACGCTGCTTATACCTTGTATTTATTCGATTTGAGTGACAAATAGTCACTGCAAGTAAAAGCAATACTCTGTACACCAACAGCAATACTCCGTACACCAGAGAGCAACTATATAGCAATAATACGTACACTAACACCTGCATTTATTCTCGCAATGCACCGTCATTTTCGATTAGTTTCGGATACTACATTTGCAATATAATCTTTGTAACAAAAATGACAATTCGCTCGATTCAAGTTGAGTATTTTAACGAAAAATATAAACAAAAACATCTTATTTCGACAGATCGAGCTTACTTTCTGCGTGAGTAACGATACGAGTTTGGTCTTTTAATCACCCTTTTAAGAAATTCCTGGCAATTTACCGGTTGCACAGGCTAGGAAAATTTATGGAGAAGATAGCTTTGTATAAAATGAACATTAAAACACTCAGAAAAACTAACATTCATCTCTGAACTTACCCTTGTCAACACTAGAATGTCGCGAAAATTGATAATATTACTCATCTTGCTAGCAATATCCGGTGTACGTTATACCGCAGTGATTGTTGAGATGGTCTTATTGTTGAGGTAGTCTTATTGTTGAGATGCTCTTATTGTGGATATGCTCTTATTATTGATATGCTCTTATTGTTGATATGCTCTTATTGTTGAGGTTGACAAACGGACATCATATAATGACAAACGGACATCAAATGATAACAAACGGACATCATATAATGACAAACGGATATCATATACTGAAAAATGCTCATCATCATATAATGAATAAAATCAATATGCTGAAATATTGTATGCTTAGAATGAGAGAAGATCGCTTTCAATAAGAAGAATAATAATAATAATAATAATAATAATAATAAAGACTTTATTTAACAAGGAAACTTATTTGACAATATATGCTTAGAATGTAGTATACCGAGTGAGTATTAAAACACATTAATTACGGGTGAAATTACCAATTTCATATCAAATTACACTACACTATAACAAAGTTGTGTATAAAACCTAATAATACGTACATGTCCAACACCGGGTTTATCCAGTAGGAACGGAACGTGATATCTTGAAGCCACAACCAGTGGAAATTTCTCTTTGGTGTAAGCCAGTCCACGCAGTTTGCATTGATCACTTGGTTTATCCTTCACATAGTTATAATTTGGTTAACCAGATTTTAACGTTCCGTACACAAACATTAAATGCACCATGATCAAAAATAGAAATGTATACTTATTTTTAACCCGGTGTTAGTGTAAGTTTCTCCACGCCCGTGGACGGTACAACTCAAGTTGTGTCCCTTTGGTTATTAATCAAATATCGTATATCTTTACTTTTTAAATGATCAAATACCTAAATCTAAAATATTCAGGTTGGACACTCAATTGGAAATTGAGAGAAAAGGAAAATAGCATGCCTGCAGATTCAGTCATTTTGCGTATTTTTAACTCTTTTGGTCATCCTATAACTCGGATTAGAATGAGGCAAATCAGGTATTTTCTTATTAACTTTGAATTTTCATTAAAATGAGAGCTCTGGCTCTTCGGTGTCTACTGTTTTATGCATTGATTTCAAAAAATGGGTTATCATTCCAAAGTTGAATAATATAATTAAACGTTTTTTTCCTATGTATATAATAGAAACATAAGATACATTGTATTAAACATGAACGGTTTTCGTGATATTTCAGAAGACCTACCACGAGATATCCCGAGATTTGTTGCTGGTTTCCAATCTGTGTATTTTAGGTATTTGTAATAATTAAAGTGTAAATTTTGAATGCAAGCAATATTGCATTCAATTATATTAAAAGTACAATTATTTTATAGACATACGTTTTTAATAAAGTTTGATACTTGTTTAACAAATCAAGATAATCAAATGCGGACTGTGTTGTCGTGTAGAGGGGACTAGAGGGTTATATTCGAATGCCAATCACCTGTGGCTGCGTGATGTCGAATACAAGCTTGAAGCTTATGTTTATTATATGTTAACTATAATCGACGTTAAATAAAGTTTATCTTATCTTATGTCTGACACTAAACGATTATTTTCCTGGCAGACATATACGAGGGGTGATCAATATTTTCGAGGACTTTCCTTCTCAATTTTGAAATATTGGAACTAGAGTATTGAAATTACACGCTGATATAGATCAATCAATTATCTCGCGATTTGTTTTATATACTTTATGATAACGTCATTATTTACTTGATGGCGTCACTTTTTGTAACCATGGTGAAGCACGCACCGTTGAGCATCTCGGACGTAACGTTACTTCTAAAATCCTCGCGATACCTCTAAAATGACTTGACTGAATTGTGCATGGATTCTATGCGCTCCCAATTGGCCATTTTCATATGATTCCGTTGTTTATGTGATTGTTGAGTCTCTGTCAAATGGTTGAGTCGATAAAATAAGGATAAACAGCAAACATAACACCGCGTTAGGGAAACTTTCCGTTAATTTCTGTGGAATAGGAGGCACAGATCTCAACCAAATGTTACTGGCGAAAACGAAGACTAGTATAGGCTACAAAATATTAAATCGTTGACTCCAAATCAAAAGGGTTATTTCGATATTGCGGATAGGTCGTGCTTCATTCTTAAATGGAATTATCTAATTTTGTACAGCCAACCCCCGTTTTCCGGGTTTTGTTTCCAATAACGCACCGATACTCTTTTTATTCCACCTCACATTCCAGAATTGACTATTAGCTACTTATTCCAGTAGTAAAGGAAAACCAGTCGCATACATGGGACCGGGTATCAGTCCAGAAAGGAGCTATGTGCTGCTCCGACGGTGACACTTGGAATGACGTCGCGCGACGTCCAACATCAAATAAGTTTATTAGTGCATTCGGTCGGACACATTATACTCTAAAATGATGTTAGATGGCTTTGAGCCTTGCTGCCAATATGAATTTACTAGATAAAAAGTCCTCGAATATATTGATCACCCCTCGAATGTCAATATTAAAAACGTATGTTTCAGTCCCCATTTTGATTTTTAACTGCATCTATATCCATTATCTTGGATTATGAACTTTGTGGACCCACAAAACATCCTTCGTTATTCAAAGATTGGGAGTCCGGTACTGTAGATGTGTTTTTTACATTCAACAAAAGAGAAAAATCCAGGACATGTTTCAGCTTAGATAGATCTATACTCTATTGCTAAATGATAAATCTAGATTGATTGATTAATCGGTAGAGCAACAAGTTCCAAACTAGAGTTACGACTGGGTTCATTCCAAATTAAGTTATTGCCGCCACATATAATTTTCATCTTGAAAACGTTCGATTTTAAGGGAGTTCCGTTTTTCAGAAAGTCTGACTGTGGGAGAGTTAACTTTATATAGATCTACACAACTTTATGCCTTGCAATTGGTGGTATATTTACCGGAGACAAACGGAAATGACCGAATTTTCATGATTGATATCATTGTCATTTATCATAGTCCACGTGTACCTGTGCCCACCATTTGTTAGTATGATCACCTCGAGATGCCGGTGAGATATATTCCCTCCCTTTAACATCACTACCATAGCATTGCATCGTGGGTAATTCCAACATGTACGGTTTATACTTCACCAATAAATAAGCTTCTGCAATTATTGAATTGTCTCCCTTGTTTACGACATTGTCACGTGCTGTATTGTCACGTGGTGTGTCGTCACGTGCCATATCGTCACGTGTTAGATGTACATCCATGCGTTCGTACAGATGAGGGTGAGCTTCTAACTCGTCTAACTTTGCTAAACGTGACTTGTCTACTTCATACAGTTCTCCAACAATTTGCTAAAATGAAAATATGATGTATGAATGCCTATTAAAAGTTATTTAATTAAAAGAGAAATCAAGACAAACTCCAGTTAATTTCCGTCATTTACAACTATGAAATGGGTATTTGAGGATTGTGATGCGGAAAAACTTCACGTAAAGTCTAGGACTAGGAATCAATGTCTGTCTCGCTGTAGGCTACATGCACAAAATGTTACATTATTGCTAAACATCCAATCACACAGTCTGTATCCGTAAAAAAGCAGGCTAGGTCGGATAATGTAGGCTGGATGAGAAATCGCAAATGTACAGTTAGTTGTTCAAAGATTCATGGGACGTTATTCAGGCGAGCTGAAAATTTAAGTCAATACAAGTTATACCTATCGGTCGCTCGACATTTTAAAAAAATACGTGTAACAAATCTTTTTGAGGTTATCTCAAGATAGCTTGTCATTTAAATGTTATCTCAAGACAGTATGTCTTTTAAGAGATAGCATTTAAATGATATGAATATTTATCACAACCAACTCTAGGATGACACGGTGACCAAGTAGTTACCGCTCTAAACTACCAATCTGTGGGTCCCTGGTTCGAATCCCTGGAAATTTCAGGAACACTTCAACTATAGATGTAGTCTCAGTTACTAGTATACCGTTGATATACACCGGGAATGTTAAAGAATCAAGGAGTCTGGAAAGTGCACCCGGATTCCTTCCTTCGCACGATTCCTTGTCTATTCTACTTGCTATCACTTCATCAAAACACAGGGACTCGTTGAAAATAAGTGCTTGCACTTTTATTAGTTATCCTTGACCGAAAGATTTAAATACAGTGTAATTCCATATGGAAAACACACTCACCTGTCCACATCCGGGTTTGTACAGCATGAACGGTACGTTATAGTCCGAGGCTATCACTAACGGAAACGTCTCCATGGTTACAGCGGTACCACGTGGTGTACATAAACCATACTGGTCGTCCTCCAACAGATGATGGTTAGGTAGTCCACGTTTTAGAGTACCGTATACAAATACTAGCGTTGTCATGGTGAAATATGAATTGTGTTACATGTACACTATATGAGGTGAATAGTGTACTCAAAGATTTCACTCCGATGCAGATCTATACATATGTTTTAAAAACAAACTAATTTAATACTTCAAAAATGTACCTCACATATAGTCCATGACATAAACAAATATTCCAGAAAAGAGATTTGTATCAAAATACAGTCAAATATCACACTTTCTTATAACATAAAAATTATAATCCATGTATTATAATTTAAGGTAGCATATGTAAGTGTGACCTCGTAACACCAATAATATAGTCCATGGCATAAACAAATATGCCAGAAAATGGATTAGGAGTGAACAGTAAAATAACAAACTTTCTTATATCAACTAGTACATGTATTAAGGTAGCATATGCCAATGTGACCTTGTTACACTAATGATTAAGTATAGTTAAGACACCAACCCGCTATCAAGTGGTACTCATATACATTGTACATGGTTTACTGTATATTCGTTATCATTTGTTTGTTGATCAATATTCCTACGTTTAACCAGACTATGTACAGTCCGTTCAAAGTTAAATGATAACGGTTGTAAACATCAGCTCGCTATCAGGTTAACTATGTTTATCTATGTTTAACTGAGAGTAACTGAGTTAAATTATTTCGAATTGGATAGTTTCCTCATAAGTATTAATTCTTGAATTGGCAGTAACTATAGATTTCATGTACGTTTATTAATTTCTATGACTTTCTTGAAGTCGCAAATGTATGGCCTATAACCTCACAAAATTGCATTACATGTAATACCAAACTGATTCACGAACAGTTATGCAGTTGTACAGTAGACAAATGCGGTTGTTTTAAATGACACTTTAAGTTGAAGCCACTATCTTTAACTTCTCAAAGTAGGTATTAACATGAGTGAGTGTGCATATATTATTGTATGTAGGTCGCTTCCCTTGTAATATGATAGTTGATTTGAGTAGTGTGTCATGTGCCATGTGTTGTTTCCATCGTATATCCATGTATATTCACGGTCAGGATACACATCTGACAAAGCCGCTTAAACAGGATTATTTTATTTGTTGATACATGAATATAACAAATAGCGAATTGATAATGATGAGCCGTGCATAAAATATAGTACACCTAATAGACCTACAACGAGTTATGTGGTTTGGTGCTCTGAAATGCCCGGTTATGAAACAAGAAGTCTTAGGTTCGATCATTCGATAAGACCTTCCCCAGGAGGAAAACTGTCTTGACAATAACACTCTGGTATGTCACTCAATACACAACGTACTTCATATACGTTTTGACTCAGAACAAGAAAATCAAACAAAATTCATATTTTTTATATTTATTACATTTAAAAATACCAGCACTCAAACTTAATTTATGTAGTTTAAACACAGATATTTTATTATACAGGTTCAGTGATTGCAATAATTAACCGTTAATTAGAATGCTCCTGACTCTAGTGAATAAAGTGAGGTACTCAATACGAATATGCGTGCTGAATATTCTTTCCATCTCATTAAGGCTTGATTAAAACATACACTTAACAGACTAGACAAGAGTTCATACACGGGTAAAACAATTTAAGAGTCTAGCCGAGTGATGAGCATCCTACAGAGGTAACTTTCTCATCTATTAATGAGTTGTTTATACTCGATAATGTTTTACAATGTGTTATTATCAATTTCATATTGTGTTATTATGTTATGGCTTTAATAAAAGCCCTATAACGACATTGACTGTATAGTTATTTGTTTTATCCCACAAGCCGCACAAACTCTCATTTTCTTAGAAAGACCACTTGATGGCCATAAACACAAATCGTACACAACTGTTCACCAGTAATCAATGGTTACCTCTGCCGGATACGCATCACTCAGCTGGACGTTCGTCGGATTATACATGATGTGATTAACCAGTTCCTTAGTGACCAAAATGCCTATTATATTGTTAAAATAATGATCGAATCATTGAAACATATTGAATTATAAGTCACGTGTCTGGTTTTTCATGTCCCGTATGTACCTCATACCACCATAGTGGTGTGGGTGTGTCCCTGTCTTTGTGTAACACATAATTCTTCCCGTCCACACCATCTTTGTACGTTTCCAACATCGGTAACTCTAATAATGCCGGTCTATACTTGACCATAAAATACGCTTCGGCTTGAATCTCCTCTACAGCCTCGTTTTCAGCTCGTTTCGTCGTCAAGGTAACAGCCTGACGTATATAATACCTGGGATGACATTCGAGTTTGTCCAAACTTTCAAGCTGAGTGTCATTAACCTCGTAAACCTCGCCTTCAACATGCTGAAATATAATATGCTTAGAATGAGAGAATATCGCCATCTATGGAACGCCGTAGCTGCCTTAACACCAGCATACTTATTTGGTATGGTATTATACAGTGATGTGATATGCTAATTTGAGCACACCACGTCCAGTTGTTATAATTTGACCATGGTTTCTCATAATACGATGTCCGTTTGTCATTATATGATGTCCGTTTGTCATTCTATGGTGTCCGTTTGTCATCATATGGTGTCCGTTTGTCATTATACATGTATGATGTCCGTTTGTCATTATATGATGTCCGTTTGTCATTATATGATGTCCGTTTGTCATTGATGGATGTATTTTTGTCATTTATTGAAGATTATTAGTCATTACATGCTGATCATTTGTCATTATATGCTGATCATTTGTCATTATATGCTGATCATTTGTCATTATATGCTGATCACTTGTCATTATATGCTGATCATTTGTCATTATATGATGTCCCTTTTATTTGTTGTTACAAGATGCGCATTTTTCATTACAACCAGTAAGCGATAGGGCGTGGGTTCAGCCGCCCACTGGAGCCGATATATATATATCACATGACTTTCCTTGTATCTAGGTTAGTATAGTCAGTACGTATAAAGTTATACGTACCACGTGTAGTATAAGGTTTTGAGTTTTTCCAATAAATCAATGCGTATTTAGCGTTTTTAGTGTCATATGATATAAAGAATCTATCACTCATTGTCATTGATATATTTATATTAAACTCGTTCAGGAAATATTATTTAGCTCGCCAGATGCTCGCTTAATAAAAAATTCAAAAATCGTTTAATGTAAATTTATATCGATTGACAACTCGTGATAGATTCTCTATATATTTAATTTTAATGTTAATAAATATATTTGACTTCACAGTAATTTAAAGAAAAATATTTATTGTGAAAATCTCTTAGATTATTGGAATGTTCACTTGCGAGAATAGCTTTAACCCCGTCCTCAATGTCCTTCTGTTGAAGCTGAAAACATTGATCAGTGTAACAATTTAATTTAAAAAAAAAACGTTGTACGACCCCCTCCCACATCTCAACCTTGGACAGGACCATTCCTACCTTCGGACTCCCAGACCCCATACCCCGGATTCCCCCTAGGCAGGATCCTACCCAGGGCAGACCCTAAATAAAACTACATCAACAAAAACACATCAACAAAAAACATCTTAACAATAAAACAATCTCAACAATAAGACCATCTCAATAATAACACCATCTCAACAATAAGACCTTCTCAATAATAACACCATCTCTACAATAACACCATCTCAACAATAAGACCATCTCAACAATAAGACCATCTCAACAATAAGACCATCTCAACAATAAGACCATCTCAATAATAACACCATCTCAACAATAACACCATCTCAACAATAACACCATCTCAACAATAACACCATCTCAACAATAAGACCAGCTCAATAATAACACCATCTCAACAATAAAACAATCTGAATAATGAAACCATCTCAACAATAAGACCATCTCAATAATAAGACCATCTCAACAATAAGACCATCTCAATAATAAGACCATCTCAACAATAAGACCATCTCAATAATAACACCATCTCAACAATAAGACAATCTGAATAATGAAACCACCTCAACAATAAGACCATCTCAACAATAAGACCATCTCAACAATAAGACAATCTCAACAATAAAACCATCTCAATAATAAGACCATCTCAACAAAAACACTTCCTCAACAATAAGACTATCTCAACAATAAGACCATCTCAACAATAAGACCATCTCAACAATAAGACCATCTCAACAAAAAGACCATATCAACAATAAAACCATCTCAACAATAAGATCACCTTAACAATAAGACCATCTCAACAATAAGACCATCTCAACAATAAGACCACCTTAACAATAAGACCATCTCAACAATGAGACCATCTAACCAATAACACCATCTCAACAATGAGACCATCTCAACAATATGCCCATCTCAACAAAAACACTTCCTCAACAATAAGACCATCTCAGCAATAAGACGATTTCAATAATATAAAATACCTCGACAATACGACCATATCAACAATAAGACCATCTTAACAATTAGACCATCACAAAAATTAGACCATCTCAACAATAAGACCACCTAAACAATAAGACCATATAAGCAATAAGAACATCTCAACAATAAGACCATCACAACAATAAGACCATCTCAACAATAAGACCATCACAACAATAAGACCATCTCAACAATACGACCATCACAACAATAAGGCCATTCCAACAATAAGGTCACCTCGAAAGTAAGACCATCTCAACAATAAGACTATCTCAACAATAAGACCACCTCAACAATAAGGTCACCTCGAAAATAAGACCATCTCAACAATAGGACCATCTCAACAATAAGACTATCTCAATAATAAGACTATCTCAACAATAAGACCATCTCAACAATAAGACTATCTCAACAATAAGACCATCTCAACAATAAAACCATCGCAACAAAAAGGTCACCTCGAAAATAAGACCATTTCAACAATAAGACCATCTCAACAATAAGACTATCTCAACAATAAGACCATCTCAACAATAAAACCATCGCAACAATAAGGTCACCTCGAAAATAGACTATTTCAACAATAAGACCATCTCAACAATAAGACTATCTCAACAATAAGACCATCTCAACAATAAAACCATCGCAACAATAAGGTCACCTCGAAAATAAGACCATCTCAACAATAAGACCATCTCAACAATAAGACTATCTCAACAATAAGACCATCTCAACAATAAGACCATCTCAATAATAACACCATCTCAACAATAAGACAATGTCAACAATAAGACCATCTCAACAATAAGACTATCTCAACAATAAGACCATCTCAACAACAAAACCATCTCAATAATAACACCATCTCAACAATAACACCATCTCAACAATAACACCATCTCAACAATAAGACCATCTCAATAATAACACCATCTCAACAATAACACCATCTCAACAATAACACCATCTCAACAATAAGACCATCTCAATAATAAGACCATCTCAACCATGAGACCACCTCAACAATAAAACCATCTCAACAATAAGACCATCTCAACAAAAAGACCATCTCAACAATAAAACCATCTCAATAATAAGACCATCTCAACAAAAACACTTCCACAACAATAAGACTATCTCAACAATAAGACCATCTCAACAATAAGACCATCTCAACAATAAGACTATCTCAACAATAAGACCATCTTAATAATAAAATCAACTCAACAATAAGACCATCTAAACAATAACACCATCTCAACAATGAGACCATCTCAACAATATGCCCATCTCAACAAAAACACTTCCTCAACAATAAGACCATCTCAGCAATAAGACGATTTCAATAATATAAAATACCTCGACAATACGACCATATCAACAATAAGACCAACTCAACAATAACACTACCTCAAAAATAAGACCATCTCAACAATAAATCCATCACAACTAAAACACTTCCTCAACAATAAGACCACCTCGGCAATAAGACGATTTCAATAATATAAAATACCTCGACAATACGACCATATCAACAATAAGACCATCTCAACAATTAGACCATCACAAAAATTAGACCATCTCAACAATAAGACCACCTAAACAATAAGACCATATAAGCAATAAGAACATCTCAACAATAAGACCATCACAACAATAAGACCATCTCAACAATAAGACCATCACAACAATAAGGCCATCTCAACAATAAGGTCACCTCGAAAGTAAGACCATCTCAACAATAAGACTATCTCAACAATAAGACCACCTCAACAATAAGGTCACTTCGAAAATAAGACCATCTCAACAATAGGACCATCTCAACAATAAGACTATCTCAATAATAAGACCATCTCAACAATAAAACCATCGCAACAATAAGACTATCTCAACAATAAGACCATCTCAACAATAAAACCATCGCAACAATAAGGTCACCTCAACAATAAGGTCACTTCGAAAATAAGACCATCTCAACAATAGGACCATCTCAACAATAAGACTATCTCAATAATAAGACTATCTCAACAATAAGACCATCTCAACAATAAGACTATCTCAACAATAAGACCATCTCAACAATAAAACCATCGCAACAAAAAGGTCACCTCGAAAATAAGACCATCTCAACAATAAGACCATCTCAACAATAAGACTATCTCAACAATAAGACCATCTCAACAATAAAACCATCGCAACAATAAGGTCACCTCGAAAATAAGACCATCTCAACAATAAGACCATCTCAACAATAAGACTATCTCAACAATAAGACCATCTCAACAATAAGACCATCTCAATAATAACACCATCTCAACAATAAGACAATCTCAACAATAAGACCATCTCAACAATAAGACTATCTCAACAATAAGACCATCTCAACAACAAAACCATCTCAATAATAACACCATCTCAACAATAACACCATCTCAACAATAACACCATCTCAACAATAAGACCATCTCAATAATAACACCATCTCAACAATAACACCATCTCAACAATAACACCATCTCAACAATAAGACCATCTCAATAATAAGACCATCTCAACCATGTGACCACCTCAACAATAAAACCATCTCAACAATAAGACCATCTCAACAAAAAGACCATCTCAACAATAAAACCATCTCAATAATAAGACCATCTCAACAAAAACACTTCCTCAACAATAAGACTATCTCAACAATAAGACCATCTCAACAATAAGACTATCTCAACAATAAGACCATCTTAATAATAAAACCAACTCAACAATAAGACCATCTAAACAATAACACCATCTCAACAATGAGACCATCTCAACAATATGCCCATCTCAACAAAAACACTTCCTCAACAATAAGACCATCTCAGCAATAAGACGATTTCAATAATATAAAATACCTCGACAATACGACCATATCAACAATAAGACCAACTCAACAATAACACTACCTCAAAAATAAGACCATCTCAACAATAAATCCATCACAACTAAAACACTTCCTCAACAATAAGACCACCTCGGCAATAAGACGATTTCAATAATATAAAATACCTCGACAATACGACCATATCAACAATAAGACCATCTCAACAATTAGACCATCACAAAAATTAGACCATCTCAACAATAAGACCACCTAAACAATAAGACCATATAAGCAATAAGAACATCTCAACAATAAGACCATCACAACAATAAGACCATCTCAACAATAAGACCATCACAACAATAAGGCCATCTCAACAATAAGGTCACCTCGAAAGTAAGACCATCTCAACAATAAGACTATCTCAACAATAAGACCACCTCAACAATAAGGTCACTTCGAAAATAAGACCATCTCAACAATAGGACCATCTCAACAATAAGACTATCTCAATAATAAGACCATCTCAACAATAAAACCATCGCAACAATAAGACTATCTCAACAATAAGACCATCTCAACAATAAAACCATCGCAACAATAAGGTCACCTCAACAATAAGGTCACTTCGAAAATAAGACCATCTCAACAATAGGACCATCTCAACAATAAGACTATCTCAATAATAAGACCATCTCAACAATAAAACCATCGCAACAATAAGACTATCTCAACAATAGGACCATCTCAACAATAAGACCATCTCAACAATGAGACCATCTCAACAATAAGACTATCTCAACAATAAGACCATCTCAACAATAAAACCATCGCAACAAAAAGGTCACCTCGAAAATAAGACCATCTCAACAATAAGACCATCTCAACAATAAGACTATCTCAACAATAAGACCATCTCAACAATAAAACCATCGCAACAATAAGGTCACCTCAAAAATAAGACAATCTCAACAATAAGACCATCTCAACAATAAGACTATCTCAACAAAAAGACCATCTCAACAATAAAACCATCGCAACAATAAGGTCACCTCGAAAATAAGACCATCTCAACAATAAGACCATCTCAACAATAAGACCATCTCAACAATAAGACCATCTCAACAATAAGACTATCTCAACAATAAGACCATCTTAATAATAAAACCAACTCAACAATAAGACCATCTAAACAATAACACCATCTCAACAATGAGACCATCTCAACAATATGCCCATTTCAACAAAAACACTTCCTCAACAATAAGACCATCTCAGCAATAAGACGATTTCAATAATATAAAATACCTCGACAATACGACCATATCAACAATAAGACCAACTCAACAATAACACTACCTCAAAAATAAGACCATCTCAACAATAAATCCATCACAACTAAAACACTTCCTCAACAATAAGACCACCTCGGCAATAAGACGATTTCAATAATATAAAATACCTCGACAATACGACCATATCAACAATAAGACCATCTCAACAATTAGACCATCACAAAACATTAGACCATCTCAACAATAAGACCAATTTCTTAACAATAAGACCATATCAACAATAAGACCATCTCAACAATGAGACCATATCAACAATAAGACCATCTCAACAATAAGACCATCACAACAATAAGGCCATCTCAAAAATAAGATCATCTCAACAATAAGATCATCTCAACAATAAGACCATCTCAACAATAAGACCACCTAAACAATAAGACCATATCAACAATAAGACCATCTCGAAAATAAGACCATCTCAACAATAAGATCATCTCAACAATAAGACCATCTCAACAATAAGACTATCTCAACAATAAGACCATCTCAACAATAAGACCATCTCGAAAATAAGACCATCTCAACAATAAGACCATCTCAACAATCAGACCATTTCAACAATAAGACCAACACAACAATCAGACCATCTCAACAATAAGACCATCTCAACAATAAATCCATCTCAACAATTAGACCACAACAACAATAAGACCATATCAACAATAAGACCATCTCAACAATAAGACCATTACAACAATAAGACCACAAACACAATAAGACCATCACAACAATAAGACCACCTAAATAGTAAGACCATCTCAACAAAAAGACCATCTCAACAATAAGACCATCTCAACAATAAAACAATCACAACAATAAGACTATCTCAACAATAATAAGACCAGTTCAACAAAAAGACCATCTCAACAATAAGACCATCTCAACAATAAGACCATCTCAACAATAAGACCATCTCAACAATAAGACCATCTCAACAATAAGACCAATTGTTGGACCACATCAACAATGCAACCATCTTAGCAATGAGACTAGCGTTACAATAAAACAACACTACCCGCCGGACAGAATCCCTACCCGCCGGACAGAATCCCTACCCACCGGACAGAATCCCTACCCCCGGGCAGAATCTCTACCCCCGGGCAGAATTCCTACCTCGCACAGAATCCTTACCCCTGGGCAGAATCCCTACCCCCGGGCAGAATCCATACCCCCACAGAATCACTACCCCCCGGCAGAATCCCTAAATCCAAGGGGCAGGACCCTACCCCCAGGGACAGGACCCTACTCCCCAGGGGCAGGACCCTACTTCCCAGGGGCAGGACTGGACCCTACCCCCAAGGGCAGGACCCTACCCCAGGGGCATGACCCAACTCGAAGGGCAGGACCCCCACCCATGAATCAAACAATACTTAGATGTTCCAACAAGAAAAATATTTTTTAATGCTTTCATCGTCCCGCACGTAGATTATTGCTGTTCAATTTGAGGTTATACAGACAAAAAGATAATTAACGAAATCATTAAATTCCAAAAACCGGACAGCATGTGTTATTCTTGATGAACAAGACTTTAACACTCCCTCTTCAGTGGATGAAATTTGACAAAAGAGTTGATTATAAAAATCTATTCTCGTGTACAAATCACTCAATGACAACCAATTTTCGAGATATACGCAACAAAAATTCACAAAACTAAACCAAGTTCATTCATGTAATCTCAGATCAATAACCATGAAGAACTATATGTAACATCGCCAAATTTTGAATTATCCAGCCTACTCAGGACCAAAACTATGGAATGAAATTGAAATACCAAAAGCAGTACGAAAATCAGACTCAAGAAATAAATTCCAAAATGCATACATTAAATGGCAATACCCTCAAACAAACATACATTGACATAAAACACGACTCATCCTGTTCGGCCCTACCCCTGCTACCCGGCCCTCCTACGCTGGCAGGGCCCTTACCCTCGCTGGCAGGGCCCTTACCCTCCCCCCAGGGCCCTACCCCCCCAGGGCGCCCTACCCCCCCCAGGGCTCTACCGGGCTCTACCCCCCCCAGGGCCCTACCCCCCCAGGGCCCTACCCCCCCAGGGCCCTACCCCCCCAGGGCCCTACCCCCCCCCCTTGGGCCCTACCCCCCCAAGGCCCTACCCCCCAGGGCCCTACCCCCCAGGGCCCTACCCCCCCCGGGCCCTACCCCAGGGCCCTACCCCCAGGGCCCTACCCCCAGGGCCCTACCCCCCAGGGCCCTACCCCCCAGGGCCCTACCCCCAGGGCCCTACCCCCCAGGGCCCTACCCCCCCCAGGGCCCTACCCCCCAGGGCCCTACCCATCAGGGCCCTACCCACCAGGGCCCTACCCACCAGGGCCCTACCCCCAGGGCCCTACCCCCTAGGCCCTACCACCAGGGCCCTACCCCCCCCCCCCCAATGCAGGACCCTACCCCCAGGGCAGGATCCAGGACCCTACCCCCAGGGCAGGACCAAGGACCCTACCCCAAAGGCAGAAGCCTACCCCCAAGGGCAGGACCCAGGACCCTACCCCCCCAAGGGCAGGACCCTACCCCTTAGGGCAGGACCCTACCCCAAAGGGCATACCCCACCATCCCCCGGGTTATTGGGACTCGGACACGGAGCCAAAATGACCGTGCGACCACATACACGCGTCATAAAATTTGTTCGTCTCTGACAAGTTAGAGACAAACAGAGATAGCGCATAATGCAAGCCCGCTAAGACAAAGACGAGCTCCTCGGCCACCCCTTCTTATCTAGTCCTCCTTGTCTAGGAGGGAAGAAGGGATGTATGGAAACAACCGAAGTGCAAGCCAAGCCAAGCAGACGTAGCTAACGCTGGATAACCCAATACCAAAAATAAACTTTATATATGACTGCTAAGTGACTAACTGAAGACTTCATTATGTGAATACAGTAATGTTAAAGTATGTCAAACAACTCGAATCTTGCACTATATGAGGTACTTTTTAACTGAACGCTTATGCATATATTTTACTGTATGTTGTCAAAGTTTCGCTGCCATTGTCTATACATTTAAATAGATAAATCACAATTAAAATTACTGTGGTTATATTTTTATATTTCTTTTGTTATATGCCGAGCCCCGGGGCATAATGCGTAATATAAACGTAGTCAAACGGTTTACATTATATTAGCCCAATCATTTTCACACCATTTTAAATAACACTACATGCCATAGTCCATAGTCACATCTTAAATGCAATGATCTCCCCTGACTTAGGAATAGTTTAATACTATTTTATGGAATTGATAGAGTTTTTTTTTAATGTTTATTTTAGAAATTAAGGCTGATGAAACTTGTTTAACCGCCAAGCCTATTGTCGCACGAGATACGTTCGTTAATCGTACAAAGGGTGTACTACCAAGTACTCATCGCAGAACTGTCGTATGTCAATTGTCTTGTCGAGCGACAGACGCATGGTAGTCTCCAAATTTGCATCGTACTCGTAGACTCGCCGTGAGTATGTCGTACAATAATTGAGACCGTTCTACAATGATACCTATTCTACATGTGCGTCGGAACTTTGTTGTCATGTTGGTATCATTCCAAGTATCATATATACCTAACTATTTAAGGATTTTAAGTGAAAATATGTCAACGTATTGCATATCATAGAAGTCTAGTCTAAACATCAGCATACAGAAAACAAAAAATGATCCAATACATTCCCGAACTCGATTTGCAAGAGAGAAAATTAACTAAAAAATCGAGAAATATCAAAATTTCCTTTGAATATCAATACTCATAAACTAATAACATTCTTAAAGAATTTAAATGTATTAATCATCAGATGCAGGGTTACGAACTTATTACGAACGTTTTAATACATATTACTTGCCGCTAGCCTTTGTAGATACCAAGCTAACAGAAAATAATTGTTGGATCTGTTCACCTATTTAGTACTCTGTAATCTGTGAAATGTATACAAATAAAGTTATTGTTCTGTTCTGTTCTGTTCTGTTCTGTCCTGTTCTGTTCTGTTCTGTTCTATAAGGAAATTTGGCCTGTCACATGGACTATTGTTATAACTACTAAAATTTAGAATGCGAACCGACTCCCTCTAGTATAAAAAATAAGCATAATGTATATTAAACTAAAACGCGGCTTGTATAGAACAGAAAACATATTCTACTTTTAAATTCCTAACAGAAAAGGAATAGGATAAGGAATACCACACAAGGAAAGACAATCTGCCTCGTCAAAATTATAATGCTATATAGGAGTTGTTCCCCTTGGATTGTGAAATATGATGCCAAATAATTTTATTTTAAAAAACTGTTTATGTATATGCGTATATTGTTCGTACAGGCAAACTTAAGTATATACCCTTTATGTTTAATATATTTATACTCGATTGTATGTTAGGAAGATGGATAGTTCTCCGACCCGCTCATCTATGACGGGTATAATTATTGGGCTACTGGATGTAGTGCCCAATCAGCGCGGCGTCCAACTCACAGGGCTTGGCAGGACCGAAACATAGCTACTAGTATATCATATATTGATAGGTAGGTATGGGTTATGGCTACAGTTTGAGACCACCCCCATGTTCTTGTGGTGTCTCTATGGGTCAGGGGAACCTTCTAAAAGTGACCGAGTTCGAGCCTTTATCCACCAAATACATGTATATAAGGCTCTCAAACTTCAGTATGTCGTACCAGAGACACCACCCAACATAATAAAGGCAAACACTTGGATATATAATTCAGTAAAGGGGTTCCAGGCCCAACAGAAACATAATAATAGCAATAAAATCACTTATCGGTCATGGTCTACATTCGGGTTCGAGTCCTCCTGTCGCCTATGGATGACCGGTGAGATTCAAACCACAGTATATTGTACGAGATACCCCAGTCAACAGGTCCTGGGCCCAAACCGACATATTAAAATATGTTACTAGTTTTCAGGCCAGATTACTCTATTCAAATAGCATTATTTTGATGCCAAAAGTTGGTTTGGTGTTCGAGCTGGCAAACCGCACAGGCCGAACCCATTACAATCCTACTAACATTTATCGATAGGTATTAGATTGGCCTAAAGGAAAATATATGTCTTACTACAAAGATGTGCATACTTTCTTCAAAACTCACGATCAAACGCAATGTAAAATAACCATTTTTTAACAAGGGGCGCTATTCAGTAGAATAGTCGAAGTCTAGTTTCCTCCCTTTCATATGAACGTAGATAAAAATAATGAAATCAACAATATGTCAAACTTTAAACATTATTATCTCAAGTTCCAATTCACTTACAGTTATGTATGATACATCGTTGAGTAGATATTAACATTTCCTACAATATGAGGGGTCATTTATCGTTCGTCCGTACAGGCATTATAAACAATTAAAAAACGAATTTCACTGCTTTCAGCGTTCGATCGGACATGCCCGCGGTCGGCTGCAAACAGGAAAGATAATATACTAGTAGATTATATCATAGGGAGGCGAACTGTAAGAGAGGCTGAAACTAAAACAAAATCGCGAGATTCGGCTGCCTTACAAAGTCGAAGCAGACTGTCGACAGGCCGACTGTGCCATCTAAGCGAGGCACCCAACTCACAGGACTCGCCAGCTGTCCAAAACATAGATACCTCCACTGTACATAAGTCCCTCCAACGGTGTACATAGGTCCCTCCAACGGTGTCCATAGGTCCCTCCAACGATGTACATAGGTCCCTCCAACGGTGTCCATAGGTCCCTCCAACGGTGTACATAGGTCCCTCCAACGGTGTCCATAGATCCCTCCAACGGTGTCCATAGATCCCTCCATCGGTGTCCATAGATCCATCCAACGGTGTCCATAGGTCCCTCCAACGGTGTCCATAGGTCCCTCCAACGGTGTCCATAGATCCCTCCAACGGTGTCCATAGGTCCCTCCAACGATGTACATAGGTCCCTCCAACGGTGTCCATAGGTCCCTCCAACGGTGTCCATAGATCCCTCCAACGGTGTCCATAGGTCCCTCCAACGGTGTACATAGGTCCCTCCAACGGTGTCCATAGGTCCCTCCAACGGTGTCCATAGGTCCCTCCAACGGTGTCCATAGGTCCCTCCAACGATGTACATAAGTCCCTCCAACGGTGTACATAGGTCCCTCCAACGGTGTCCATAGGTCCCTCCAACGATGTACATAGGTCCCTCCAACGGTGTACATAGGTCTCTCCAACAGTGTACATAGGTCCCTCCAACGATGTACATAGGTCCCTCCAACGGTGTCCATAGGTCCCTCCAACGATGTACATAGGTCCCTCCAACGGTGTACATAGGTCCCTCCAACGGTGTACATAGGTCCCTCCAACGGTGTACATAGGTCCCTCCAACGGTGAACATAGGTCCTCCTAAAGGTGTCCATAGATCCCTCCAACGGTGTCCATAGATCCCTCCAACGGTGTCCATAGGTCCCTCCAACGGTGTCCATATATCTCTCCAACGGTGTCCATAGATCCCTCCAACGGTGTCCATAGATCCCTCCAACGGTGTCCATAGGTCCCTCCAACGGTGTCCATAGGTCCCTCCAACGGTGTCCATAGATCCCTCCAACGGTGTCCATAGATCCCTCCAACGGTGTCCATAGGTCCTTCCAACGGTGTCCATAGGTCCTTCTAAAGGTGTACATAGATCCCTCAAACGGTGTCCATAGATCCCTCCAATGGTGTCCATAGGTCCCTAAAACGGTGTCCATAAATCCCTCCAACGGTGTCCATAGATCCCTCCAATGGTGTCCATATGCCCCTAAAACGGTGTCAGTAGATCCCTCCAACGGTTTCCATAGATCCCCCCCCCCTATGTACATAGGTCTTCTGAAGGTGTACATAGGTCCCTGCAACGGTGGCTAAAGGTCCCTCAAACGCTGTCCATAGGTCGCTCAAATGCAGTCCTTCGGTCCCTCCAATGCTGTCCAGGGTACTTCCTGTGGTGTTAAGGACACTTCTATCGGTGTCCATATTTTCATCTTTACAACATTGACTACAGGTTCTTCTTACGGTGCCAAGTTTCCAACAATACGGTCTAGTGTCTTTGCATCTGTGTTCGGTGTCTTGCTTGTGCTGGTAAGGGACATTGTTACAGAGTACAGGGTCCTTGTCGCGGATTCCAAGGGTCCATAAACAGTGTTCAAAAGGTCGTTTTATCGGTGTCCGTAACATCATATATTTACAACAGTATGCATAGGTTCTTCTTGTGGTGCCCAGGTCGTCCAATAAATGTTTTCGCATGGTGTTCATGTTCATTCTATCAGGGGTTTCCAAATGTCATTTAACGGTATCCACAGTGGTGTCTGCATGCAGCTGACAGAATTACATGATTGTATACTATGTAGATAAAAGTAATAAAAGATATCCTTGATTATTATTTTATGTACCGGTAAATAAACCACTAAGTCATTATAATATCGGCCTGTGAAAAGTAGTTAAAAGTAGCCGTCTTTATAAGTTCGTGGGAATTTATCGTATTTGCTCTGATACAAATGTAACTTTCAAAGTTTTGTTTGTGATGACAGCGATATTGATGTCATTCGTCTAAAATTATAATAAAAGGCGGAGCTACGAATACTAATTAGTTCCTTCTGACGTCCTATACGCATTAGTAACGTCCGAGGGGTCCCGATTGCGTATCTTACAGTACAAGTTTGTTCCCTTTGTTCAATCGGGATTGTCTTTATTAGAATTAATTGGACCTAGTTACAAAAGCATCTCGATTTAAGCCCACCCGTAAGTAACAAGACGTCGCGTCACAAGTTGGAGCTATTTTGCGTAACGTCAAAAACGCCGTTATTTAGCTAAATATGACGGACATAAGGCGTACAATTGACAGAATAACTAAATCAGGGGCGTACAACAACCATTAACACTTAAGTTGTGTAACAATGTGTAAAGGGGGTATACTAAGCATCCTTAGGAGTTACAAAACTTAACTTTAGGCAAAATAACTTGTAATTAACAATTCTGCTGTAATTTGTGCAGTTATCCCGTTGCTCTTTGTACAATTGAGACATGATTGGCCCAATGAACACAAAATGCAACATAAAAATCACATTATGAATAAATTACTGTATATAGTTAGGTAAAAAAGATTTTCAAATCAATCTTTAAAATTTCGATTTCAATTTTGCATGGAAATGTCGAAGCTACTACTCAAGTAATACTCATGTCTTGACGTTACTTAGTACGTAATTTTGCTGATGGGGCATTTTGTGTCGACATTGAAAAATACTAATAATTTCACAGTATATTGAACGATTTCGATAAACAATATACTATTCCACTGCGTGGAAAAAACGTATTTTATCATTTTAGTGACGAACATTTTTTTACAGAACTTTTCACGTTCGATCAAATCGAATTTCATGTTCGATTCAGTTTTTAGTTTTAAGCACAGGGTGGGACATTTTATGTCGACAAAGAAAATTTGGAATTATCTTTTGTCTCTTAAATCAAAATTTAAAATGAATGCCGTGTTTAATTATGTAGGAAAAACGTATTTTTCATAATAAATTTCAAAGAGAAATAATAAAAAATAACCGTTGTAGCACAATTTTATGAGTGTAATAACAACTCATTTTCCCGTAATTTTGAAATATCTACACAACTGTTTCTGCAACACAGATTCAAAATATTTGACTTTCTGATGATGTCACTTTCTTTTACGTTAATGACATCAATTTTTAACGTTTAACTATTATTTTGCGCAAACATATAGAAAGTTTGCGTACGCTTTTTGCTCTCCGCACATTTTTTTCTCAAGCCACATGAGCTTTGGTGTAACATCTCTATAATAATAATAATAATAATAATAATAATAACGACTTTATTTATTGTGGATTACATATTTGACAGTAAATTTCAATTTTCAATAAGGTCTATAGTGATATTTCAGCGTATTTTGGTTATTACAAACCATAAAACTGTGGGATTTTGTAATAAAACTAAAATAATATACATTCTGTTCGATTGTGCTGATTTTCTTCGTTCGATTGATGTATAACATATTAAAGTTATTGAATCAAGCGTAATTACATTTGCATCATTTGGCAAATAAATTATGCGAAAATGAAAATAGCTCCAACTTGTGACGCGATGTCCAAGCTATATTAAGCTGCAAATATTGAAGATGATTTAAAATAAAGAAAATTTCAATAAATAGAACTTGGTCTTTTTCTTGAGGTGGTTTATTATTGTGGTTATCGATTTTTAATGGTCATCGACGGGGTAAATTCGTGTGTGAGAGGTACTTAGTATATTGTTATACATGTACTACTACACGGGATGTTTTTCAAAATTTTGAACGTTGTATATTTTCATTGTTTATCATATTGCTTTACTTGTGTCATATGATATAAAGAATCTTTGTATGTATTGTTTGTTGGTCTGCATTCAAACTCAAAAGTAATATTGAAGAATATATACAGTTGAAGAACCATTTAAATTACATGTCTGTGGATCCACATTCCCTACCAAGCATAGTTTGATATGCGGCAGAAGATTACAAACTGGTGAAAACCAATTTAAATTTCATGTTCGTCAAATGCGTTGTTTGAAAAGTTGCTGCGGAAATGTCCTGTTTTTTCAATTCAGTAAGTATTCTGCTATATAATGAAGGCGTTTCCGTGTTTTGTATCAAAGAAATGAATATTGCATACCCATGTCGAAACATTGTCCACTTATATTCACCAAGAATAAATGCAAACATGGCAAAATATATGTTACTTTCTGCTTGGATATAGGCCTTTTGTTGCACAACAAATATTTCCCTTATTAAAACATGGATATTTGTAAAACAAAACGTTTTTATGACTAAGTTGTGAGTAAAATTATAAGATATATGTTTTCCTGACAGTTTGTATCAAATATTATCAGTCAATGTTGCTGGTAGTGCAAATGCCAATGCAATATGGGGTTAGGACCTTTGTTGCATGGAATTTTTCTCATATGGAGTAAAGTCCCTTTTTGCATAAACGAAAAGAAAAAAATAAACATTTCTTTCCATGAAATGCATAAGAATGCTTTAAAATGCATATAGTTTTTGCACCTAAACTTTATTTAAATGGCATACATGTATGATTGCTGACTGGTATAGGTTTTTCGCGGAGTCAAGCCCCTTAGAGCTAAAAGCCTTGCATGCACACTTCCTACAGTTTACTCTTTAAACAATTTTATTTTTACTGACAGAGAAATGACTTAACTTTATGAAAACAAAATCGTTTTGCCAAAGCATTGATTTTAAAATATTTGCTATAAAGCAAGTACCAGTCAAGAGCCTACGTCATTCAGAAACTTTCTCATCGACTCGAGACATCTGATTGGTCAGCCTGTATTTAACTCAAATACTGGAAACTCTTCACAAAACACAGTTGTGACTCAAAGTTTAATCATCTTAGATGATATTCACTGACTTTAATCAATGTGAACGAACCTGTTGACAAAAAAAACGTCAACAACAGAACCCCATGGTAACAAGCTAATGCGTTGATGCTTACCAAAATGAACGTTCATGATTGGTTGCTATTAGTAATCACAGAACGATTACACATTGTTTTCATTCACGTTTGTTTTGCTGCTGTGACAGAAATAAGACTTCCAGCAGATTGTAACATGTTTTGGATAAGAACATCTCCACACGTGTGTATATTTGACCAAAACAATTCGGGCTCGAGTCGATGAGTTATTGGCAGTACACCAAAGTACGTCCTTCATACGACAATTGGATTATCGAACTATTGTCTTGACTAAGAAAGATTTAGCAGAATGTAAATCTGAAATAAACCGTATTTTTATTTTATTTAAATTCATTAAAATAGTATTAAACTATACCTAAGTCAGGGGAGATCACTGCATTTAAGATGTGACAATGTTCTATGGCACGCAATGTTATGTAAAACGGTGTGAAAATTATTGGGCTAATATAAGGTAACCATTTGACTACGTTTATAATACGCATTATGCCCCGGGGCTCGACATATAACAAAAGAAATATAAAAATATAACCACAGTAATTTTAATTGTGATTTATCTATTTAAATGTATAGCCAATGGCAGCGAAACTTTGACAACATACAGTAAAATATATGCATAAGCGTTCAATTAAAATTTACCTTATATAGTGCAAGATTCGAGTTGTTTGACATACTTTAACATTACTGTATTCACATAATGAAGTCTTCAGTTAGTCACTTAGCAGTCATATATAAAGTATATTTTTGGTATTGGGTTATCCAGCGTTGGCTATGTCTGCTTGGCTTGGCTTGCACTTCGGTTGTTTCCATACATCCCTTCTTCCCTCCTAGACAAGGAGGGCTAGATAAGAAGGGGTGGCCGAGGAGCTCGTCTTTGTCTTAGCGGGCTTGCATTATGCGCAATCTCTGTTTGTCTCTAACTTGTCAGAGACGAACAAATTTTATGACGCGTGTATGTGGTCGCACGGTCATTTTGGCTCCATGTCCGAGTCCTAATAACCCGGGGGATGTTGGGATATGCCCTTGGGGATGGGGCCCTGCCCCTGGGGGTGGGGTCCTGCCCTTGGTGGTGGGGTCCTGTCCCCTCGGGGTGGGGTCCTGCCCCCTGGGGGTGGGGGTCCTACCCCCTGGGGTGGGGTCCTACCCCCTGGGGGTGGGGGTCCTGCCCCCTTCGGGTGGGGGTCCTGCCCCCTTCGGATGGGGTCCTGCCCCCCCGGGGGTGGGGTCCTGCCCCCCCCGGGGTGGGGTCCTGCCCCCGGGGGTGAGGGTCCTGCACCCGGGGGTGAGGGTCCTGCACCCGGGGGTAGGGTCCTGCTCCCTTGGGGTAGGGTCCTGCCCCCTTGGGGTGGGGTCCTGCCCCCTTGGGGTGGGGTCCTGCCCCCTTGGGGTGGGGTGGGGTCCTGCCCCCTTGGGGTGGGGTGGGGTCCTGCCCCCTTGGGGTGGGGTGGGGTCCTGCCCCCTTGGGGTGGGGTGGGGTCCTGCCCCCCTTGGGGTGGGGTCCTGCCCCCTTGGGTGGGGGTCCTGCCCCCTTGGGTGGGGGTCCTGCCCCCTTGGGTGGGGGTCCTGCCCCCTTGGGGTGGGGTCCTGCCCCCTTGGGGTGGGGTCCTGCCCCCTTGGGGTGGGGGTCCTGCCCCCTTTGGGTGGGGTCCTGCCCCCTTGGGGTGGGGTCCTGCCCCCTTGGGGTGGGGTCCTGCCCCCTTGGGGTGGGGTCCTGCCCCCTTGGGGTGGGGTCCTGCCCCCTTGGGGTGGGGTCCTGCCCCCTTGGGGTGGGGTCCTGCCCCCTTGGGGTGGGGTCCTGCCCCCTTGGGATGAGGTCCTGCCGGGGGGTGGGGGTCCTGCCCGGGGGGGTCCTGCCCGGGGGGGTCCTGTCCGGGGGGTGGGGTCCTGCCCGGGGGGTGGGGGTCCTGCCCGGGGGGGTGGGGTCCTGTCCGGGGGGTGGGGTCCTGCCCGGGGTGGGGTCCTTCCCGGGGGTGAGATCCTGCCCGGAGGTAGGGATTCTGCCCGGGGGTAGGGATTCTGCCCGGGGGTAGGGATTCTGCCCGGGGGGTAGGGATTCTGCCCGGGGGGTAGGGATTCTGCCCGGGGGTAGGGATTCTGCCCGGGGGTAGGGATTCTGCCCGGGGGGGGTAGGGATTCTGCCCGGGGGTAGGGATTCTGTCCGGGATTCTGCCCGGGGGTAGGGATTCCCGTTGGTTGGTTTTATTGTAGCGGTAGTCATATTTTTAAGATGGTTGCATTGTTGAGTAGGTGTTATTGTTGATATGGTTTTAATGTTGAGATGGTTTTATCTTTGATATGGTCTTATTGTTGAGGTAGTCTTACTGTTGAGATGGTTTTATTGTCAAGATGGTCTTATTGTTGATATGGTGCTACTGTTGAGATGGTCTTATTGTTGATATGCTCTTATTGTTGAGATTGTTGAGATGGATTTATTGTTGAGATGGTTTTATTGTTGAGATTGTCTTATTGTTGAGATGGTCTTATTGTCACTGCGGTATAACGTACACCGGATACTGCTCGTAAAGTGAGTAATATTATCAATTTTAAGGACATGAAATGGAGACCAGGGTAAGTTTAGAGACGAAATTTTCTAAATTACTGACATCTTATGCATATCCCAATTGAGTTTTAACTTCTTCGGGCATTTTGGTAACTTTATAGCACACTATCGTATATCAGATATTCACAGAAAGGTTAAAATGAACCAGCATTATGCCGTTACTCACTCGCAAATATTGACAGTAGGACTTTACAAGCTTCTGGAACGGCTGTAATACCAAATTGTAGATTTTTTGAACTGGCCATTTTGTTTATATTGAACTCCAAAATGTTGTGACCAAATTTCATAAATATTGTTCGAAAAACAACTAAGATACACCCCAAAACAGATACGCGTGCGTGTACGGAGTATTGCTGTTTAGTGTACGGAGTATTGCACATAAGCTCAACGTTAGTATACGGAGAGTATGGCATAATAAAATGAGTAAATAAAGTATGTAAATGGACAGTTTTATCGTATTATTACGTCTGCTCACAAATATGGTAATGTTTTATGGGTTATACGATACAATAAGAATATTCTTAAATGACTATGTTAAAATATTTCAACCGTCAGGCAGATGAATGTGATTAACAATATAGAATGCTGAATTTTATGCATAAAGTGTTTTTGTGAGTAGTACAAAGGTGATATTTAGCTTGGATACATGCAATTCTTCGAGAGTCATACTAATGGTCAAATGGCAAATGAGGGCAGTCACATCCATATATACAAAATGTACACACCAAGGTATATTTTATAATCTCTCAACTATTTCAGATACTGTAATGAGGTTCCTTTGCTATGCTTTACTTTCAACGTTGCTAATTCAAAGTATTGGACATTGTAGTAGTTTTGTGTTTGTCAAATGCAATTGCTCAGCTATTTCTCTTTACTGTATGTGAAATACACGGTTACTAATAGAAGTTTCCCATAAAATTCAGGGAGGACTTGGAGCTAGAATTAGCTTGTTACATTAATTTGCTTCATGCTGTCCATACAATCCAATCTAATAGGTACATATCTTTATAATATAAGTTATTTTTTATAAAATAACGCTGCTTATACCTTGTATTTATTCGATTTTAGTGACAAATAGTCACTGTAAGTAAAAGCAATACTCTGTACACCAAACAGCAATACTCCGTACACCAGAGAGCAACTATATAGCAATACTCCGTACACTAACACCTGCATTTATTCTCGCAATGCACCGTCATTTTCGATTAGTTTCGGATACTACATTTGCAATATAATCTTTGTAACAAAAATGACAATTCGCTCGATTCAAGTTGAGTATTTTAACGAAAAATATAAACAAAAACATCTTATTTCGACAGATCGAGCTTACTTTCTGCGTGAGTAACGATACGAGTTTGGTCTTTTAATCACCCTTTTAAGAAATCCTGGCAATTTACCGGTTGCACAGGCTAGGAAAATTTATGGAGAAGATAGCTTTGTATAAAATGTACATTAAAACACTCAGAAAAACTAACAATCATCTCTGAACTTACCCTTGTCAACACTAGAATGTCGCGAAAATTGATAATACACTCAACCGCTTTAAAAACGCACCACTATTGCAAATAATCGAATTTTGTCAAAATACATTTTTTGCTAAAATTGATAGTTTACAGGGTTTGTTCAGTTCATAAGCTTGACCTTATTAAAGAAAACGCTTTCTTTTCGTTCGGAATTACCCCGCCCAGAAAACTTTTTTGATTTTGCAATTTTTGCGCGTGCAGCTCGATCGCGTCGACTTTTGTGATCAATATTAACTTTAAACTGTACGCTGTTGGTGTACACAATGAAAAAACAACATAGCAATATTTTCTAATTATATTTTAATGCTGCGAATATCTCGAATATTTGTACTTGGTGATTGTGCCATCGCTTCCAACTGAAAAGAGCCTCGGTGCCTTAGCATGATCGGTCAGCTGCCACCATACACTAATTGTGGGCTTAGAACATCGATTCCTAGCAAATGGCACAGTCAAAGACCGACCTGGATGAAACCAGCTAAAAGAATTGAGCCCGAGCTAGGAGGAAACCTTACATAGGTTGTGTCATTGTAATTGGTTCCGCATGGCTGCAGACAGTGTCAAAAGAATGCCGGGTGTCAATCGATAAGCTAAAAGTGCATTATTGCCTTTTCATTATTATTTCATTCATAATTGTCAATAAAAAGGAAAATTATTTTTGTGCATTTTTTAATGAGTTTTTTACCGTTTAGAGCCTAAACTCCCAATTTTTTGTCTTCAAGCTCCTTCATAGTGTTGATTGGAGGTGCCATAGAAGCACCACGGGATATATCCTGACAGTCTGATGCTCATAACCAAGATTTCAAGTTTAAATAAGGCTTGAATCCATCTTATGTTCACATAATGCGCATATCTGAAAAGCACTCGGTCGTATGGTATTAGCCAGGCAGCCATAAGCACATAACATTTATAATTCAAGTTAAACTTTGCTTGAATGGTGGGAAATATCTCGTCGAACATAATTCTATCCTATTACGTAGTTAATGTTATGCTTAAGGAGGAGATCCCACGTGCATGCATCAATGTAGCGGGCTCATATACTTGCTTTTGAAATTGTGACTTTCACTTTCATGGGTCTCAGTGTTATCTATATCATTATTCATTTAAAACTCGTAATAATGGCATGAAAATCACACACCTCGTTGAATATAGACTGAAGATTATTAATCCGAAAATAAATAACCATAAATTGACGTTTTCATCCCTAAAACCGATATTTCATATGTGGTGCGTTTTTAAAGCGGTTGAGTGTATTACTCATCTTGCTAGCAATATCCGGTGTACGTTATACCGCAGTGATTGTTGATATGGTTTTATTGTTGAGATGGTCTTATTGTTGAGATGGTCTTATTGTTGAGGTAGTCTTATTGTTGAGATGCTCTTATTGTGGATATGCTCTTATTATTGATATGCTCTTATTGTGGATATGCTCTTATTGTTGATATGCTCTTATTGTGGATATGCTCTTATTATTGATATGCTCTTATTGTTGAGATTGACAAACGGACATCATATAATGACAAACGGACATCAAATGATAACAAACGGCCATCATATAATGACAAACGGACATCATATACTGAAAAATGCTCATCATCATATAATGAATAAAATCAATATGCTGAAATAGTGTATGCTTAGAATGAGTGAAGATCGCTTTCAATAATAATAATAATAATAATAATAAAGACTTTATTTAACGAGGAAACTTATTTGACAATATTTGCTTAGGATGTAGTATACTGAGTGAGTATTAAAACACATTAATTACGGATGAAATTACCAATTTCATATCAAATTACACTGCACTAAAACAAAGTTGTGTATAAAACCTAATAATACGTACATGTCCAACACCGGGTTTATCCAGTAGGAACGGAACGTGATATCTTGAAGCCACAACTAGAGGAAATTTCTCTTTGGTGTAAGCCAGTCCACGTAGTTTGCATTGATCGCTAGGTTTATCCTTCACATAATTATAATTTGGTTCACCAGATTTTAACGTTCCGTACACAAATATTAAATGCACCATGATCACAAAAAGACATGTATACTTATTTTTAACCCGGTGTTAGTGTAAATTTATCCACTCCCGTGGACTGTATACAACACCAGTTATCTCTCTTTGATTATCAGAAAATTAGTAATAACGTATTGTTTTACTTTAAACATTCTTGAATATTTAAAGAGTAAATTGAATGTTTGTAAATTTGAATTAAATTACCGGTTTATTAAAAGTACAGGTTGTTCAACTTTTTTATTAACATACATTAGTTTTGTTATGAAGTTAGGTTCTTGTTCAAGACATTTTAATTCCGATCAAGACGAAATAAAATGAGGGCTTTGTGTCAACTTCCATATCAAATGTTTATAGTTTGGTTGTAGAGAGGAACATAGGGGTCATATCCACATAACAAGCACCAGTGGCTGCATGTGACATTGAACGATACTCTCCCGATAAAATTACTCAAGACTACTTTAACCTTTTTTACACAGTCACCTGTCCACAAAGTCCAGGTTTTGCTGTTTTATTTGCTGGTCCTTACAAAAAAGGTTTGCCTGAGTAACTTACAATCCAAGAGAAAAGACACGCAACACCCACACAAAAGCAGCCTGCATGTAATTGTCATTTCTCCGAACTTTATCTGAGCAAAATCAAATGATTTGCACAAAAGTTTGAGGGGTTCATGTAAAATATTGACATTAATTTTTTTAATCCGTCTAAGTTCGACGTCATTGTGATTGAAATGTCAGCTTCAGACACACTGTCTCCAATGATTAAGCCTACCACATGCATTTTCCTCCTACGATGCTACTTAATGTTTGGTCTCGAATATTCCTAAACACTTTGAAGATACCAATGCTAATATCCATCGTTCAATGTTTTATGTGGGTGAGTGGTTTTTTCTATTCTGTTTTTGTTTTGTTTTACTTCAATTGACATTTCATTCCATAAAGTCCGTTTCATATCATAAAAAAGGTTTCAGTATTCTTTCCTTGAAATGAAAATGTGTGCACATTTTCTCTTGCTTTTAAACAGGGCCATCATTATTTAGAGAGGACAACAGTTTGCATCACTATTTCATTGTTTGTACATGTATGACGCGGTCTGTGATCGAACCGATGACTTTCCTCACTCGAAGCGGATAATGTTGTTTGTTCTACTCTGCTCGACTCGGCTCTGCTCGACTCGGCTCTGCTATGCTCTGCTCGGCTCTGCTCTGCTCGGCTCGGCTCTGCTCGGCTCTGCTCTTCTCTGTTCTGCTCGGCTCTGCTCTTCTCTGTTCTGCTCTGCTCTGTTCGACTCTGCGCTTCTCTTCTCTTCTCTGCTCGGCTCGGCTCGGCTCGGCTCGGCTCGGCTCGGCTCCGATCTGATCTGATCTGATCTGATCTGTAGATCTGATCTGTAGATCTGATATGTATTTTAATTTATCGTGCATTTCAAACCCAGGAAAAATCTTCTCCGAAGATTGTGTCTGGTTAGTTTCTAGATAAGAAGTTACGAAAATGTCGATAAAAGTCCTCATGTTCTTCTGTCTTGCCATGGAAGACATTGATTTCAATTGAAAGAATAAAGCCGTACTTAATATTGATATTTGTTTTATGTGATATGCTTTATTGAACGGTAGTTACTTAAAGCCACACGATGTTCCGTGTTGGCCATCATCATTTTTAATAGTCGTCTGATTTATATTTGCCGACGGAAATAAAAAGCTAGGGTTGCAGTTTACAGTCGTAAAATACTTGCCAGTTGGTGGTTTTCTTTGTAGCCGATTCACTGTATGGCATACATGCACTCACATACGTGGGAGTATTATACAATCTCTCCAGAGTGACCTCATTATAGCAGCAACCTTTGTATTACAACATATTCAAAATTTATCTAACCTGACACTAACCAATAATTCAACCTAAGTAGAGCAACAACCTCTGTACAAGACCCAGTATTTCTAAAATTCAGACTTAGACTTTAAATTGCCAAATGTTCTGTTCGCTCTCATGTTGTTATAAATGTACCGATTTTGATATAAATGGGTAAACATGTTCAAGGGGTAACGTCAACTAATCAAACAAAATTTCACATAGCTAAATCTAATTGCAAAGAAATGGCAGAAATTTTAAATGTTGTCAATTTGTCAGAGTTTGAGACATACAACGTTGGTGAATAAGCCCCCAGCTCTCATGGTGTGTTGCTCTAGGTTGTGCTGTATTTGATATACAAAGCTTTCGTCGATATAACATTAGCGGCATCAGGATAGCGTAGTGGTAGAGCGTCCGCTTTTAGTGCGTCATGAGTCTGGTTGGAGCCTAGGTCGTTATACAGATATTTGTACTGGTACATCTGATGTGAATACGAATAAGGATCAAGACTATGTAACACCGTATATAGCTCCTAAAATACATTTATAGAACTTCCGGTAGCTGTATTCGCTTTCTCTTCATGTATACATTTCCCATACTATTCAAATGTGTCTGAGTAAATGAATAACATTATTTAAAGACATTCAATGACTGTGAACAAACCACGTGTCACAAAAATCCCTGTCTAACATTTTTCATGTTTCGAATTCCTTCTACATTTTGAAAAACCCTTGTTTAAGTTTTGTAATGCAATCGTTATCAGTAACAAAAACAATAACAATGACAACAACAACAACAACAACAACAACAACAACAACAAACGACATATTTGTGGTGATTTTTATTATATTTAATTTTATAATCAAGTGAATAGTCTTAATAAAAAGCTATTATGATCAACAAACTTCAAGTAGTCATACAGTCGACTTAAAACGTGTGTTATTTGTCACGCAAAATAAAAACAAATATTATAGTACGATAGTTAAACTAGTGCCATGCTTGCATGCGAGGTGTACGCCAAGGTATTGTTAGATATATATGGATATATATGTCAAGTAAAAAAATTCGCTTCACACTATCAACCCAACATCATTATAGAATGTTAGTGACTTTGATCAATTGAAAGCGGCATCACAAAGTACATCTAAATATTGTGCTTTTCAAGTTCACAAACGTGGGGGAATGCAATTAATCTGTACTCGGCTATTTAGCTCAAAGTAAAGTTTCTTTGTTGAAAATTGAATTTAAAGTGCATGGCTGTTATCAAAACAATGAGTTAGGAAATTCTCTCAGTTGGTTGGCCTGTGTCTCCTATCCATAATCAAGTTAAGAGGGTATCCGTGAAACAAAAACGTTTTGTTAACCCAAATACATGTACAAAATAATTGAGATTCTGAAATGAAACATACATAACGTACAAGCATGACACTTTAACCATCGTTTACAAATAGTTGTGTACGTTAAAACATGTGTAACAAATCTCCATTTTAAGCCCTACATGTCTAGTAAATGAACATTTCACAAATACTTTTCAAAGATTCTAAGTTCACACATGCCATTGTAATCTGCGTATTGTTACATAATAACCATATACCATTTAATTTGAATGGACCATGTGTACGTTTACTGATGAGCGTGAATTAAAATATTGTTCTACAACGAATTTCGTTTTATCCATATTGTGAATAATTATGATATAATAAACTTTCGTTATATCCGATTGTAACTATATTGCTTTGAATTAAAAAAATGTATATACACTTTTTCGAGACATTTCCATGTGTGGACATAGAATTTTTGAAAAGTATAATAATTGCTTCGACGTTTTCAAACTAAGTTCATTTCAATATCTGATGACCATACTGTTCACTAAATAACAATAAAAATTGCATAGAAACAATTCCAACACAAACAAAATAAAGTTAGCTATGAGCAAATGACAAAAATGACACCACAATTGTAGCCAAAATGAAACCATTTTCACATTTGACTATATAGTGTGTTACTGTGCCCTGTGTTTGAAATTTGATTAAATGATTGCATTTAACTAATATGTCGAAACATTATATAGCTTCGATTATGTTTAAATAACGAATATGTTTACAACATAATATCTAGATGTATGCAAATATGTCTACGATACGATCGCATTTTGCACCATCGTGCATTTACGTAAAACGTAAAATATCGTATATTCATATATAACCGGTCGCACATAGTTCACGCTGCATCATTACTTCCTTATTTATAACCAAAATGAAAATCTATTTTTAAAATAAAATAAACTAGTCTCAATAACGCTATTTGCGAGAATTTTGATGTACATACGCAATGAACTATATTCTTGTAACTATATATGTGAGTATTTTAATGTGCATACACAAAGAACTATATTTTGTATATTCATGTTACCAGTTGCGGATATTTTAATTTACATACATAATGAAGTACTAGTATACTATTATGCATGTAGCATTTGAAATGATCTATATACATGAATTCCAATCATTCTATGAAAGTCGTAAAATATAAAAACCTTATGCACAAGTTGGACTTAATAAGAATGATTATTTTATTGCGAATATATCTAGTCATTACATAAATAAAACAAACTTATGCATGTTCAATTGTCGGGGTATTCGAACTTGTTTTATATCAATTTGGCGACGAGGGAAATCATTTACATAGATTTTTCATGACGTCACTAAATATACATTTACCCTCCATAAAACGAGTAGTCTGAGATGTAGCTACATATACATTGTAGTTTTTATAGTTCATATAAAAGAATTGTATGCTTGTTGCTTCAATTTGTACAATGATTGTCTGGGATGTAATCAGCGCGTTATAATAAACATCTAGAGCACGATGTACCTATCAATGTGACGTCAATGACGTCATTATTGTTATCACCCGACGTCATATACCAACAAATGCTTTAAAATTAACTACTAGAGTAGTGTATGATAATTTATTCGATTGATTCGAATCGGCTCAGTTCACAGAATACCACTATGTAAATCTTTTAGTGCAGATAAAAATAGTTCAGTTCAAAACGCTAACATTGTCACGAGGTGTTTAAATAAACAAAACACTATTTGGAACGCCACGGACAATACCGTGTATAATTCCCAGACGATAATGTCCGAGCAATTCCAACATGAAAGTACCTGGCAGGCAGTGTATATATCTAAGTCTATCTAAGTACAACTTCAAGTATACATGAATTTATAACAAAGATAGTTGTGTCTAATTCTACGGGCAAATATTTTACAAATACATGTACATAAGTTTGATGAAAGACTAAATGAACTTGGAAAAGAATGATGAAAACTCTAATTCTAAATAATGGAGTCAAAGTAGAATCCAGGATTTGTCAAATTTTCATCTTTATCAGATGACTCGACCTTTTCCCACAGTTTAGCATATACATGTACTGTCCATAGTTTATAGTATGCTGATCAATTTGTTTAATTGGCTACTTGAATTTGAGACCCACATGGAAGATTGGGCAAACGTCACTATTAAAACCACTGAGACACTACATAATTATCATTGATTAAAACATAGTGACAAATTAAACAAATTGCCCATTGTTTATGAATTTATCATGCGTATTCAAAACGACGGAAATACGGAATTCTGTTAGTGACATCGCATATTCGCCAAAGGCATTTAGGGCGCAGTTAGGTACACCAAGAACAGGCTAAACAGACTAATGAATAACACGGATCAGAAAACATATATAAGTATATATGATGGTGATAATAGAAATAGAAATAATGAAATATAATACAGTGTCTTAAGATATGAAAGTGAAATATTTTATAGTTTGTGACGTCATTGGGTTATTACGGTGCCATGTGGAAAAAATACGTTTCAGGTGAAAAAATCGTGCAAATTATCATGCTTGGATTATAAGTTTTTAGAATTTCATCTATAAATATTTCCATTTCAATTTGTTCATGAAATATGCGTAATATTAAACGTGCCATAAAATGAGACAGTTAAATTTAAGGATATGTAAAAGGGTGCAAAACTACGTCACGTATATATTCTATTAAGTAAACCAGAGGGTCGGCATTAACAATAAACATCCCTACTTTATATTGGCGTAAATGAACGTATGATATAAAGGGACATAAATGCACTTTAGATAATATTTTACATATCGGTTTTAGGAGGGGAGATTACTCTAGCATGATATGTTTTAAAACCGTTGGGAATTAGTGAAATGAATAATTTTTCGAACTACAATGCACCTGAATCTTATTTTGTGACTTATAAATAAAACTGCATCGTATGTTCATTAATAAATGAATTATTATGCCGAGCATAGCCTTTATTTGCTTTATTTCTACTGAAACATGGCAGGCATATATATATGTACCTCCACCCGGATTTGAACCCGTGTCGCCAGATTAGACGGCAAGCGCACTAACCATTGAGCTACGGAGGCACATTAATAGCATAGTCTATTATAGTTATATATCTACCATATAATAACAAAACAAACAAGTATGACATTCTGGGTTGATGCTTTATCGTAAATGAAATGCACTGAGGAAAATGTTTCCCTAAATATGTGGCTTAAGGCACCTCAAAGGAAGAGGTTTATCTAAGTATTAGATTTATGGTTTCTAAATGTGTTGATGGAACTTATTGCCAGATCAACAAACGTGTGATTATGTATAACTATGTACATTAATGTATGAATGAATATATTGACTAATGATAATGAAACCTGACTTCTATTTTAATTGCCACAGTCTAGCAAACGTTACCCTAACATAGGGGACTTTTGATTATCATAAGTATTATATTGCCATTTTGGAAAACAAAAAAGGCATATTTATTGCGATTCTTCGACATATTTGACATACCATGCTATTTACAATGACCGTCTATATTTAAGTATTTACTTATATGTATTATATTGTATTATTTGTCAATTATAATTATAGTTCAGCCTATTCTAAAATCGCCGGATGGGTCGCTCGAATTTAAAGTTTTAAAGGTATAAGTTAAGTAAACGTCTCTTTAACGTACGGCTAAGACATCAATACTTACAAAGACGAGGGTATACCGAGGGCTCAATGCAAAACTATGGTAACTACATCAATTATAGAGGCGTGTATCATAGTTGTGCGCTGAATCCTCGATATGCAAAACTACGAGTTGCCGCTTGATAACATGCGTCTTATGACCAACTACGTCTTATATGCGCATATATACGGTATTATTTACCCAAGGTATTTTTTCGTTACATCGTATCTCTGGTTGTATACCAGTATGTCATTTAAAGAGGCGTTCCCTATAACTTTGGTCGTTTAAATCGATTCAGGAATAGCATACATTAAATGAGAATCATTATTGCTTAAACTCCTAAAATATTCAACGAAAAGCTCCCACTAATTACCGAGAATATAATGAAAACATATTCCGTAACGAGCCAAAATAGTCACGAGTTGTTTACCTTTGACCACATGATAATAAATCGCTGGAAGCGATAAATTATTATTGGTGATTTAAATACATTATTGACATTATAGAGACAGATTTGTGCACATTTTCGTCTGACAAATTATGATAATTGATAATGCTTTGTACATTTAGCTCATTTAATGAGATAGTAGAGAAAAATATGCTAGTTATAGGGAGTGCCTCTTTAAGGGATCACTATATCAATCACGCAACAACCACGGTGTGTTCTTGTTTAGTTAGATGTAGATAAAAAAGGGTGAGATAATTTTAACAAATACGTGTATTCGTTGTGCAGTGTATGTTGATGCTGGTGAATAAAGTTTCATATTTTAAAATTTACATTTCGAATAAAATAATAATCAAGCGTTATTATAATATATATGTACAAATAAATAAAGCTAATATCATAATTATAATAATTAATTAACAATTATAAATCAATTATAAATCAATTATAAATCACATAGTTCGATGTGGTTGTGTACAACAATATGGTGCATCGGTACTTTGGTGGTTAAACATCAAATGTACGAGTTATAATATAACGTCAACCAATTTGAAACAACAACACGTTTTCTGAGGTCGCATATATCAATATCACACTGAGTTACTTGGCCGGTATATTGAAAATGTTTCTTCACCAGGGTACATACATTGTTATCCATACTGGTATATATAAACTTCATTTTAGATTTAAAAATCGGAACACTTCGTTTATTTCTGTGAGCTTCCTATTACTTGAATGGCCGAACTATTCCGAATGATATTTAACAATAGGAACACCTCCAATATTTCTGCAAACTTCCTATTTCTTAAACGACCGAGGTATTCCGAATAAATTTCAGACAATCGGACCACCTTGTAAGTGTTTGCAAACTTCCTATTTCGTGAATGGTCGAATTCTTCCGAATGAGATTCTGACAATCGGAACACCTCCATTATTCTGCGAACTTCCTATTCCTTGAATGGCCGAGTATTCCGAATGATATCAACACAATCGGAACTCCCTGTAAATATCCGAGAAATCACAATCGATTGAGACATTCGGAACACCTTGTAATACTTCCAGCGAATTTCACATTTCTTCTATGACCGAGATGTTCCGACTTAAATCCATTTGTTCGTACAACACTTATTCCCTCCAGTATTTTGAATTGATATTTTTGAGCAACTTCGTGTACATTTTGGTGTGTGTTTGTATCTGCTATGAACATGTTTGTTTATACTTTAGTATAAATGTTGTCATAAAGGCAAGACTTAATATTACAAGGGAGTGATCTCCCCTGATATTCATGGCGGCATTGCATTTGTCATTGTCACAAAAACAAAGCATTCCTTCGGAAGGTCGTGATTCCTCCATACAAACCGAGGTCTTCCGAAGTCGGATGTCTAGTTTGCTTGAACACGTTCTTTGAACGAGTGTTTTACCTGAAAGTACAAACAAACACAGGAATTAACACAGTCACTACATTGACAAATGCCGAAGGCAATCCGTGCCTTAGCAAAGAAGAATTGTAAAGCTTAACAGAGGGTTGTGGAAACCCCCTAAATATACCAAGACTTTAACTTTGGCAAAGTATTATGTTCTAACTACTCCAATAAAACAGTACAATGATATTGTGAGATCATGTTTTATAACGAAGTTGGTTATATTGATAGAGCGAATACTGCATATAACGAACTTATAAACAAAGATGTTTACCCATGATTCGTCTTATGGCGACGGGTGTCTTATAAGCGAATGCATACGGTAACATATTTTACTGTAGTCCAAGGACAAAATTGCGAGTACAAAGTAGCTCCTAGGTTTTCTTCTGCAATGACTTTAACATAAATATTCAGACACAATTTGGGCTCGGTATCTTTCTTGATATTGGAATATACACGATACCGTACACACACACACACACACACACACACACACACACACACACACACACACACACACACACACACACACACACACACACACACACACAATTTATGCCACATACGTACAATTACGTAAATCTAAAGTGTCTAATAAAGCAATAAATCCCTGATTTAATAGAGTTCCAAGAGCGGTTTTTTTTCGCAACAAAAAAGCAGAGCAAAGTGGCACTTAAGCATATTTCGTGCATGTTTAGCTCGGAATTTCTTAGGTCATGAAAGTTTGTTCTATGATAACATACTTGCTTGTAACATAGATCGTTGTTGCAATGTAACACTATCCTAGGTGATTTAGTTCATACTCATTACCATGTTTTTGCGTATACCTTTTGCATAGTTCAATAGTTAAGAGAAGGAGACATCATATATATGTGAGATCTTTGGCCTACCATAAGTATGTTCTAAACCTACGTCACTCACTCAGACTTGCTCCATGTTAATTGGTATACGTTCGTGTAATAAGGCTGCTTTATGCTAACATGAACATTTCGTATATATCATTAACCAATATAGATAAACGTAATTTAGATCCTTTGCAGTATTGGGTATATTCGTATTAGAAGTGAGTGCAATGAAAAGTAATACTCGTTAATTTGTATCACGAGGGAGGCGTTATGTATTGGGATGCGGGTTTTATTTTGGTCATGAAGAAATATTCGTCTGGTCTGGTCCGAGGTCTGGTCTGGTTTTGAGTGATATCTTGCCATTTATCTTACTGGCTATTTGCCAGTAGTCAGCCAGTATATTCATCACCTATGGACTCCATTGGAAATCAGTCTCCTTCGGTAAACATACAGATGGTTATCGAATATGAAACACTACATTGGCTGTCTTAACTCAGGCCACTGGTTGAAGCGGTAATCAATTGCTATTCGATCGAACCAATTGTTCTATGGAATTCGTTTATACATATTGTTTATATTCATGAGTATTTTATCGATTTGTCTAATTGGCCAGACTTAAGATAGAGACCGTTTCATCAATGTGGCCGTTAAAGGTTATCAAACGGATCCATTGAATTGTGCACACATACTAGTACATGTACATATTTGCAATATTTGCAATCGTTGTTTCACAACCACAACCTTTCAATAGCCAACTAAATGCTCGATTTACAAGTAAATATACATCGGGAGCATGGTTATCTTGATGCTATTCAGCAAAAACAAGAAAATATAGACCTCTATTATTTTTCGATTATAAACGGAAAGAGTTTGGATTAATTTCTTATGACGTCATCTATGACGTTTACGACAAGAAAACATGGCTGCCACTTACCACTCAAAGTCTTTCTGGACCATTTTACACAATACTCCTTACACCGTAATAATTCCACATTGGGATGAGTCTCGTTGAAAGGGTCTGCACAAAAATGGTTTTCTGTCAGTGTTATACACTCGTAACATAGAATCGGCGCCTGACCCGCAACTGTAACAATAAGAAAGACAACATTAGAAAACAAATAGATAATAATTCAGTCATAATCGACTAATCAGAGTTATCTTCCATTCAATAATAGATCTATCTAAAAACAAGACGGTCCTTTTTTGTTTGGATTACTTTGATTTTATCGCAAACCTCACGGACAATCGTCAAACTCCGAACAGCGGTTACTTCCCTTGAAATTGCAATTAGTTACAATAAGGGGAGGCGACTACTGCAAACAAGTTTGGACAATAAAAGATCGATACTGACCATAGGGAGGTAATTTGTATTCTGCTTAACTTAATATCTCATCAATATTATGCCAGATTCAAATGACGTCATCAATTCATACGCATGTAAATGTTTAATCACGCCATGTTAGTAATAGCACTCAGAACTTAACAAACATAATATTAAACTCTGAATATTATTGAACATATACTGATAGGTTTATTTTCAGCGAGCTGGAGAAAATCCAAATCCATTTACCTACTTTAACGCATTGATTAAGACAAATAGAAATAGATATTTATAGAGACGAACATTGTAGCATTGAACACATGCAGTTTCATGATGATTAGGTCAAACATGTGATTTTTTGAGTGCAAACAATGTTTTTTTTCTGTGATTTGACCAGGTGACCTAGTTTTATACCCAAGACGACCCAATTTCTAACTTGGCCTTATTTCCTTTGATGACCAAGTTTCAAAATGATTAAGTGAACTTTTTAAGACAGTGTTTACAGTCCAAAAGGGTGAACACAATAGATGGCATTGAGCATTTTGACCCGGACTCTGGGATAGCCAGAATTCTAATAATACCAAAATCTAAAAACATCGTCCTCCACATGCGGAGATATTGTCAGCTACTTAAGAAACTGGTTGGTGATATTAGTGCCTAAAGATCGAACGGGAAAAAGGTCTCATTACATACTTAATTAAAACATAACGACATATTACACCGATGTTGATATCAAAATTACTGCATATGGTGTCAGTGCGTTACGAGAAACGGTTAAAAGATATCTTGCAAGTCATTACATGCATACATTTTCAAAATCAATCTGATAAATTGCATTCCAAGAAATCAATAAAACATTTTTTGAACTTTAAATGCGTCTTTAACTAGTGGAAATAAAAATAGCTAATGGCAATTATAAGGAATTCCGAAAGTTGACACGATAAACACCGGGGATGGTTGTTGATGCAACGTAGTTAACAATTTCAAAACAACACGTAGAAATTATCTTGGCAAAAGTCTCTCAGAAAAGCAACAAGATTACACAGACGAAATAATTGCCCTATCCGAACCTTTGAAACTATTGATTGGAATTTAACACAGGAGTAAAACATTTGCCAGTTATCATCTGAGCCAAATTATTTTGGAATGTGTTTTTCATGTGGTGCCAATTGAATCCAGCCTCGTTATGTGTAATTCTCCTATTTCTGGAGGTTTATAGATTCTATAAATAAACGAAAAAACGTGTTAATGAACGCTGTTGTTTTAAATGCACTTCATGAGACTAATTAATGCAGAAGAAAGAAGTCAAGTTTTCTTTAGTGTTGTTTCCTAATCCAGTATTACATTTCATGCACGTAGTAATGTACACGCATTATTATGGTCTCAATATAATTCACTGAACATGGAATGTCACAAATGTAATTTTCTTTGTATCAAATGAAAGCTTTTCCAAAAAGCTACTTGCTGCATTAATAATGACGTCACGTCTCGACAACGCTGTATTACACGTGTAGATAACTTATAACAAGAATGACGTCATAATACTCCCGGAATGCCAAACATGCGATAAAAAAATTAATAGTAATTGCATTTCACTTTATACTTTGTAAAATCAATAGTACAAAACAATGAATATTATATTAAATAAAAGAATATAAAGAAAAGTGACATTCAAATAATACTACAAATGTATGTGACAAACTGTTTGAAAGTTACATTGATAATAGTATGTAAGATTCATTCATACTGTGGATGCATTTCATATACAAAACAATTGATGTTGAAAGTGAAATAAATGCTGAATATATTATATACATATGTTTATATTGATAATATTATATAGAATAAGTGCACAGTGTCGGTAAAAACGATTTAGTGGATTGATGCTTCTTGCAATTGGTCAACCTAAACAATCGAATTCTTCCGGAAATACCCGATGGCTTTTTGGATTTTTTCCGGAAATATCCGAACGTCTTTGACCATTGTTCCGGAATCATCCGAACGTACTTCCGTAACTTACCGATATAACACGGTGGTTGGTAGGTGGTATTAGCTACAATCACATTGTTAGACAAAGTTAGGAGTGAATAATGTCTATTCTAAAGGTACAAGAGTCGTAGCACAACCTCTCCAGAGAAAAGCATTTTTTGAGGGACATAATATACCTTAATTTTAACCAGGCGCTAAATAATTATTTTACTTTAAAGTGGAGCGATGGCCTAGGTGTAGGGCGCCCGCTTCGGGATCGTTTGGACCAGAGGTTAATTTCTCTGAGCAAGAATAACACATCAGGGGAGTTAAAATGTCAAAGGGTGGTTGAGCGGCTGAATAGCTGAAAACATACCTCGAAAATTGGTAACGTTTGTTTAACTTTAAAAATGTCGAGACTCATATACAAAATTTTGTATCTTACATTATTAATTTGGAATTCAATTCCAATTGATGTCCGTGTTTTAAAGCCAGCTGCATATTTCCTTGACGTTTCTATAACGCCGTGACGTCACCGTTCAGACAAAGTACGTTTTGTGGAAGGCAATGAACTGACGAAAAACGAACATGAAACGTTTAAGGTTCCAGCTAAAGTAGGTTTTTTTTCTTGAGAAGTTATGCTTTATATTACAACAAATTATACAACATTGTAAATCTACTCAGCGCTAGAATGTTATATACGGGTTCTAGATACAACATTATAACATAAAAAAGGGAAACTACATGTAGAGCTCTAAGGTTTGGAAATGCCAAACAGTATCTAAGCAAATACAAATTGTGTATTTAGTACTAGTAATACAAATATATCGCTGGCTTAGAATGAGAAGGTCGCCAGTGACACTTACGACCTTACACGTCTGATGCATATTTGGAATAAAAAACCTAAGGCGCTTCTTATGAGCCCATTTTCAACTCGTCATGTTGACCAAACTGAAGTTGAAAAAGCTTATTTTAAGTATTAAATATTGATTTTGTATTTACGACCTTCTCGTTCTAAGCCGGCGATATATCGAGGATTCAAGCAAAACTATGACAACTACATCAGTTTATAAAGGCACGTACCATAGTTTTGCGCTGAGCCCACGATATGCACAAAAGATATTAAAGTGTATTTTTGCCAACAAAGGCTATATTTATGAAAATAGCTATAATGTTAGTAGTGTTTATAATATAATTATGCTGAACTATTTGGGGTTAATTGTTAAACCAATACACAAAACGTATACATGTGTTTTAACAATTATTCACATGATGCCTCATTCCCGATGGTATCCGTCGCTAAGAGGGTTTAAGAAAATAGAGAGGACCCCCCTTCATATGTCTTGGTGCCTGTCATGAAATAATTTGTTTGTTAACGTCCCAACGATCTTCGTCAGAGGTCTTGATCAGTAACAGAATATGTGTTTGTTTGAGATAACATATCTACAAACTATACAAAGCTGGATTGTCTTGTGAGACATGAAAGAAATACAGTAGAAAACACAGACAGTTTACGTCTTGTGTAGTGAATGTATTCAGATATATTCAGATACAACACAAAGATGTGACACGAACACACAAACATCTTGGATATTGGGACGTCTGTTGAACAATTTCCCTTCATATCTCGCTGTCTGGTGGCCATTCTGATCACCTTGGCTTTTATGCATTGTTCGTTTACCGAAGAGAAACGTAAATGACCGAGCTTTCACGACTGCTTAGCCTTTATACTTTGTACGTTAACCGGACAGAAACGAAAATGACCGAGCTTTCACGATTGGTCGGTCTTTATGCATTACACTTTTACCGGAGAAAAACGGAAATGACCGAGCTTTCACGATTTCTCGGTTTTTATGCATTGTGCGTTTACCGGAGAGATTGGGAAAGTTGCCTTTCTTTCTTGGATTGTAATAGTTGTATTGACGTTTCTTCTCCCTCGAGAAATACAAATCTTGTTATCATAAAACAATAATTCAATATTATGTCTACGGTCTAAGGAACTCTGAACTATCATAGACATACACTGCCAAAGGCGGTGTTAATGTAACCATGTCCCCCCCCCCCCCCCGACAAAAAGAACACAACAGACAGCTTTAGGGTAAACACCTCATGGGAAATTTGAAACGAAGAAGTGAGTAATGCGGTTTCTAAAAGCACCAAAACGTACACTCGAATTATCCTTTCTGGTAAAGAGCGACTGCTGTGTTGGTTTTCTTGCATGATTGTTTTAGACAAGGTGTTTCTAGCAGCCCAGACAACAACAGTCTAATAGTTGAACAGAAACATTATAAATTAACCACAAATATCAAATCCTCCCACGGCAATGTTTCCGTGTGAAAGCTGTTCTCCAATTTCTAAACAACTAGGCTTTAAAGATAACCACTGACGTCTATCCTCGAAAACAGAACTTGTTCAATGGTAATAGGTTTTTGACAATTGTGTTTTTTTTGTTTATCATAGGAAATGAACGAAATGGTAGCCTATGCAACGTTTCTGATATGCATTTGCACGATTAATTGAAAGAATGAATTGAACGAACTGGAGCAGCAGGCGTTTCGAGTTTTGCGGCTTTTTGGCATATCGCACTATGTTGTGTCTTTCGATTGCAAGCTGTCTTCAATGTTTGGTTGGTTCTTTTCGCATCCTGTTTGCAGTCTCTCTATTGGAAGAGTTGTACCGGCGGTCGCCCGTATTGACGCATTGATTGCCGTTTTATTTAACCAGCCTTAAGAACTGATGGTAGTCTGAACTTGTCTTAAATTAAAAAAAAAACGGAGTTTAACCATTTTTCAAGTACGTTTTACTTACAGCAGTTTCAATTGATTTTTGAACGGGTCCCTATACATGGATTTCATTGATGTGATGTTATTGATGACCCATTTTGATTGGAACATTGCAATACTGATCTGCAACAAACTAACAATCATCAAATAAAAATGGCCGACCTCTGCACAAATAGGGTTCACAATTTTAACAAAAAAATAAATTTCCAAATTTTTGAAAATCATTCCGGTTTTGTAGCACAGTTCCATAGTTAGACAAGATGAGTAGAATCATTTTATTTGAATTAGTAGTTCTTACATCCCGTCAAGGTTATCGATTAGATAACACTTCGCTGAGAAGTTAAATACGGGCTGGGGAGAAACAACTAGAGTAGTGTATATTTATTCAGAATATTCTGTCTAATGTATTGGGTGGAATATTGGCAGGGATGTCTTCAATAATTAGGCAAGTCCGAAGATATTGCCAGAACTTGTCACTACTTGGTCATACGTCATTTCCACTGTTTTGGCTTTTGTGACACTTGTACTGAACACACTTGTCACGTTGACCTACTTTAGACAATTCGTGACTTAAAGGGTTTGCTAGTCCGAAGATATTGCCAGAACTTGTTACTACTTGGTCATAAGTCATTTCCCCTGTTTTGCTTATAAATATGAACAAGCCTGTGTGACACTTGTACTGGACACACTTGTCACGTTGACCTACTTTAGACAATTCGTGACTTTAAGGGTTTCGTTTCTTAAATTTGTCATTGAGTAGTTAATGAAGTTCTAGTGTGTATAACGTTACTATTGAAATTCTGTAGCACAAATTGCTAAAAACTGTACATAGCCTTAAATAAAAAATATGCATACCAAAAACTACGTAAATGTCGACCATACTGGTTACTCCAATGCAATTTAGTTTACTTCCAGCTTTACTAATTAAAGGTCCGTCACTGCAGTCAACTGACGCATTGTAAGAATTATTATGTCTAGCATGGTCAGTGACTAAATTTGTTTTGTTTAATGCCATTTTCACTATTTTGTATATATGTGCAATACAGATGGTATTATGCCTAGAGCATTATTATGTTATAAAGCGGTTCCGAGCTTTTGGGTAGCACAAAATACATTTTAATGTCAAAAAGCAGGTTTTTCTGTGGACTTACTGATATGCATTCGATTCCGAACCTTAATGTAGCACCAAATGTATTTCATCATTCATAGAATGAACCGATATTTATCATGACATTAAATCATTGATAGCAAGCTTAATTTCACATTTGGCGAGGGTGCGTTATTCTGCTAGCGGTTCTGTAAGCCTCGTTTATGAACGTGAACACGATTTCGTCTGATATCTTCCACTTTGAAGTGTTTCTACAACACATAAATTGTGATAATCAAACGTGAACGAGACTTTATCAGATAAATAATGATGGCATTAAGCTTGTACTACGGACTGATAGATGTGTGTAATCAGTCTTCGCTGGCATACAGATTCCCCACCTCAATCAATGCCGTGCTATCCCGAGTTTCAGCGAAAGTTTGCAATCGTGAAAGGTCGGTTATTTCCGATCGTGAAAGCACGACCATTTCCAATCGTACAAGCTCGGCCAATTCCGTTTGTAACTAGTTAGTATACAATACATGTGTATAAAGGCCGTGGTCACATGATCAGAAGGTGATAGTGTGATACTGGGGAATAATGAGGTACAATACGCAGTGGCATTCTGTTTGATTGTAAGCCGAGTTCAAACTCCGGATCGCAAGGTTGCAGGTTTGATCCAAAACCTCGCGTGATTCCAAATTTGTAACATGTTACACCTTATTTATAGGTACTTTGTTTCGCACTGAAAGCGTACAAGGGCAGTTCCAGGAATAGTTCCATGAATAGTTTATCGTCCGGTGTCAAGTTGATAAATGTTGCCCGTTACACAATATCGTAATAGTTGTCTACCGCTGTCAACCAACAAAAGAGCAAATTACTTTTAATGGACACGTGGTGTTTAGCAACATCAACGCAGTCTATGTTGTGTAATGATAATTAAACGCCGTGATAATATGAACGCATCATTTTTTTATTTAAAAATATATGTTAGTTGTGAAACCTTTGCTGACGGTTTATACATAAATTTAACGTACTCTAAATGGCAAATTCTAAAGCAACGTATTGGGATATGTTTCCTTATTCGACTTGCTTAGTGGGTGGTGGTCACAGATAACATATATCTTGACACACATGTCGCCACTAGAAATCAGTGTAAACGGAGATCCGTTGCCTAAGAAAAGTGCTACCGAGCGCCTTCATTCAGCCACCTCACGTCCAAATTAGATATAGAAGGAGACATGTGTTACCTCAATGGAAATGCGCTACGTAGCGCTTTGCTTAAGCAACGGACCCTGATCACTGCACTAGCTGATTGATTGCTGATTCTGATTAATTTAATACCTAGAATTATTCGTAAATTAGTTTTATGCGGCGGACTTGATTGCGTGCAATCTGTTACCGGCTTATGCCGACATGTCTCTAGATGTAATCTTATTATAACAACTTTGAACCAATCATTCAATCTAATTAAGCATATAATTAAGATCCGTGGGCTGTCATTGATAAACCAAGTCTGTTCATAGCCACTACTTTTGTGTACTTCAATCTTTTTGCACTAGTCTGTCTATGATATTACAGTCAGTGCTGTTCACTTTTATGTACTTGAGACTGATTAAGTGTGGTTCAAAGCCTTATCGTATATCAGCCATAAGTTTGGACTGTTCCCAAGTCACCATGTTCAGATACAGGGTCAACACGCCATGCTGTCACTGTGATTTATACTATGGACCAAACCACTGTAGCGATTTAAATTATCATACCCCTACATTTACATTGTATTAACCAAGATCATTATAATCAAGATCCTTTTTTTTTCAACTTTTTAGGGGGTTTTTTCTGAAAGAAATCTGAAATTGAAGCAAATGCATGGTATGATAAGTTGGGGTTAGAACACAATATAAAATACAATTTACACAATGTATACGTATGTTAGAGTTTACAACAATAGCTACAATGTACATATAGTATGGTGTCTACGTTATATATGGAGACCAGACAAAGCACGCCAGTATAAGATGTGTCCCCAGGTTTATTTTAAGAAACAATACAATTACTTAACACGAATAACCAGATTATGTGACGGGGTGATAAATGATGATTCTCTATTTCTCGATGTTAAGTACACGAGTCAATATGTCAAACAGAAGTTCAAGGGAATTTCCTACCTCTGAACAATGAAATGGTTCGACGTAGCACAATGTCGAATAAAGAGACTGCTCTTCTCCTGAAACATGGCTTTCCAGACAGACGGGTCTCCGTGATACCGGGCGGGACTTAATGGCTGTGTCTACCTGGGACAGAAACAATCTCATTGAAATCAGATCCCAACATTAGCTTCATTCCATTACACTGTGTGTTAGATCTGACAACACTACATTGGAAGTCATGTTCAAATGCCCTCGCCAGTATATTTATAATACGGCTATCCCTCTGAATGCTAGGTAGTACAGTAGAGAGTTTTTCTCGCTTTCATATCTGTGAAATTAGTGCTATGATTGGATGATGTAAAGTTCACATCGACATTACCCTATATGGGATGTTGTCAGATCCTATATCAGCGTAAAGTAGTGGAGCATATCTAATATAGGTCTGATTTTAATGAGATTGGGACAGAAAGCTATTGAAAGGATATAAACATGGGAACACATCTATCTCTACAGGTTCTCTACGTCAACATGTTAACAGCAAATCACGTGATGATAGCAAGAACACGTGACGATCATGTGACAACCACGTGATCATGACGTCACAACCACGTGACAATACTTACAGCCAATGCAATCCTCTTCTCCTCCATACACTCCAGCAAACATTAGGAGCACTGAAAATAGACGGAAATAAACAATCTGAATGTTTTATAATCTCTAAACAAACTTAGCATACATGTGCAAATTTAACGTGCAAATGTCAAGAATGAACTACATGGCCGTGTTAAGTACATTTCTTTCAAAAACTTATTGTTGGCAGCTTTTTTAAACAAATATCAAGAATGGTCCCCTTTGGTGTGTTTAAGTAAATAATTTCCATTCCATTCAAAAAAAATCACGTGCAGGGTTTGATGACAAAATAAAACAAAATAATAATTCCCTGTGTTCATTATCTAAGAAGCGTAAAGCAAACTTTATGCATTTAAGCCCGATACTTTCAAGAAGTGAAATGTCAAATGTCAAAGACTTTGTCTGTAGTTTAAACAATACAATAATGGTGGCATTGACATGTCAAACAACATAGTACAAAGGCTTAATAATGCCAAACCGGTACATTCTCGTAGATACAAACATTTATGAGAAGTCATTATAAACGAACTTATGATTGGAACATGTTATGCAACCAATACGCAAACGTTTTAGCATTTTATTCTCATTTTACGGACAGTTTTCCCAAATAATGATTGCAATCTCATTACTCTCAGGTCCTTATTACGCTTCAAACTTTCCGCTGATCGTCGTAAAACAATCGAGCAAACGTAAGAATCTGATTGAAGTAAACATTTTGTAATAATTGCAAGTCGTTATAACCTAAGTCTGATGCCTTTAAGTCAACCTTTGTTAAGACGAGCATCGATATAACGAGCACCCGGCTTATTTCGAGCAAATTTCAAAATTTCAAAGTCCCGGCGAATTTGCTAAATATATGTTTAGTTGTATACTGATATCACACCGCTATGTCGAGCTCCCGGTTTATTTCGACCATTTGGCTTGTCCCGATAAGTACTAGAGTTAACAAGGTGTTACTGTATTTAAAATACTGAGACGTAACGTCAAAAGGTGAGGCACGCAAGTGTAATGTTTTTGACGTCGAACAGCCTTTTGTTAAAAACGTCAATGTCAGTAATAAGTACGACGGTTAAGAATCCGCACAAAATTAAATTATTAAATTTTAAGTTGCAAATATCTAGATACTACATTCACAAAAGGTCGTATGGGCTTTTCAACGGAATCTCTATTCATACTACGAGTATTGTAAAAGGCATCTTTTGTCGGAATTCCCGTCGACGTCATAATTCGAACTAATTTGACGTCGTTGGACATTTTGTAGACGCAAGGAAAAAAATTATATCTATTTTATTTATAATTCAATCTACTTGAAAATCGCTATGCTTGTTCTATGGAAAAAAAGTAATTTTTTGTTTATTTGTCATTGGAATAACTTTGGATCGACCAAATTTGCAAACGTTTTAAAATTGAACTTTTTTAAAAATTCACTTTTTAACCTATTTTGGACATTTTGTAGACGCAACCTCATCTTCAAGAAAACTTTCGTTTTTTATGGTATCAAAACAATTTTTTAACGAACACATCTACGGAAAAAAAGTATTTTTTTAGTATAAAATTACTCACGTGCACACACACACATTTAAGTTATTCACCTTAAAAGATAGACATTTTAAAATTACGTCACGAAAATACGAAAGTCTCGCTTTTTTGCCGTTGCCCTTTTTCCACTTAATTTTTAAATATTTTGACGGAATCGCACGAAACTAACATGACAGCATGTTTCAAGCATGCTTAAATCGGTGACGGTGTTTCTCTGTGAATCCGTTCAGTAGTTATTACTTTATTATAACTATTACCTAATCGACCCTGCGTTTTTGTTACAAGTCTCGCAACGTTTTTCGCGAAATAATCTTACAAAATAACGCTTGATGCATTTTACGTTTATTATTTTCATTTATCTGTATACATTATTAAATGCACATTTTATTTCTGCGTTTAATGATATAATTTACAGTTTGCTAGGCCGAGTAAAGCAATAATTATCGTTGGAATTTGTTCGCTGTTGGTGGCGTTTTCGCGTGTGCCTCACCTTTTGACGTTACGTCTGAATAGTTATCCACAATCTTTGCACTACCTCACCCGGCACCTGTCTTCAGTTGCCGTAATTATGCCGGTTTATCTATGAAAATTTCTCGTACGAAAGGTGAATGTGTAATTGAAAATACCAGATGATGTGGAAATGAGATTACAGTTATTTACATAAGAACATGAGAAAATTACTAGGAATTACTAGGAAATTAAGCTACGTTGCTCAGATCGCAGCTGCACTGTCGGAAGTTGAACAAGTCCAATCATTTTGGAAAGAAAAGAAAAACAAATGTTACGGTTTGGTATTATATATAGTATGGTGCATGTATAGTTAGGGACTGCTTTATATATACGATCATGAATGGCTTTATGATTCCGTATCTCGTGTACTGTTTACTGTCTATGTCACGGTAACCTATTTTAAATCACATTATTTATACGGTCTGAAAAAATGGACAAAAGTATCATAATTCTTCGGAATAAAACATGTATGAGGTGTCCCTCGCGGACATAGACATAAAGTTCGTGATCAGACCATTCTCTCCGTAGCACCTTGTCATGTACATTATGTAAACACAAGATGGCTTATTAACTTTGAATCCAATACAAAGTTCAACACGTTTTAAATAGGGACCGCATGGAAGCGGAGTGAGACACTATACTCGTGTGGGAGCCAAGTGTTCGTACATGGTCACATGACAACCACGTGACGATTTTGTGACAACCATGTGACTATACTTACATGTGAACATGCAAGGGCACGTATGTTCAAGAACACGAATGATGATCTTGTACAAGCTATGATTTATTCTCTAAAGTTCATACATACAATTATGGTAGAATACGTTCTACAGAAAATAAATAACATTCTCAAGGGACGCTGTCGCCAGCTTTAAATCTTCTATGGTATGGCAATGTTTATTGTAATGTGGAATAACACGAGTAATTACTTGCCGAGTTTCTTTGAATGTCTTACAATACATCCTGAATTATTGAAATGTAGACAATTTATAATTTTCCCCACCTCCATATTTGGTCATTGCACGTCATTTATTGTGTGATATGTTGGTGTTATGGTTGAATGATAACAATGTTTCACAGAATGAGTTCTAGGTTCAACCAACAATCAATAGAAAGAGAATTTTTCATGGACGATATAGTGAAAAGAAAACGATGGCGCTGGATCGGGCATGTTCTACGTAAACCCCAAGAGAACATTACAAGAACAGCTCTCAGATGGACACCGGAAGGCAAAAGGAGACGAGGACGACCAAAATCACATGGAGAAGGACAATCGAAACAGAAATGAAAGAAACTGGCATGACCTGAGGAGAAATAGAAAAGAAAGCGAAAAGTAGAAAGCTCTAGTCCTTGCCCTATGTGCCTCCGAGCGCAACAAGGACTAGGTAGGGTGTAGGTAGGTTTCACGGTTATTCATAACATACATGACGTAAAACTTAACGATACGTTCAAATACATACATACACGAGTATACTTGTGTTAACAATTCGATGATGTCTGTGCACATGTAGACACAGGTAACTGTATCGTTGAAAACGTAAAAAAAACGAATAAATAATTTCTAAAGAAAACTATAAATTTTCAAATAAAAAACATTTGTTTACGTTTTCAACGATACAGTAGACACAGTCAGATTTTAAAATAACTTTCGCCATAATTATCTCGACATTTATAAGCATAAAAAAGACCATATGTGTTACATTTTAGTTTTCTAAACAGTTGTCGAATTCAAAAGATGTCTAAATGAATAAAATACAACGTCACCATATCATGGGCGGTTACTCAAATCTTAAAATCGATCTCAAACCAGAATTGAAGAACACTGGTATTTAATTTTGAATATTTCATGGGTTTTTTTCGCAAGCGATGATTGATATTTCTGTCAAGTTCGAAAAGCTTCAGTCGTTCAATGTGCTATTGTCAATATTCCTCTTAGTTTGTGAGAAAATCATGTCACTCAAGTTTGCTTCTTTAAAATCACTTAAAGCACACGTTTTTTCGGTTTAAATTATGAGAAAATATGTCAATCAATATTGGTTTCTTTCTTACATTACTTGATTAAAGCATCGATGCTTCGGTTTCATTCTTAAGATGTATGCTGCAAGGATAAGTTTGGCAAACGATGTAGGACCGTACGTGTCCGTGTTCCAAACTACCAATGGTAACCCGCTGGATTAGTAAACCCTAGATAGCTGGGCCGGTTCCAAACGTGACCCTTAACTGGTACCATAGGACACAACTATAGTGTTAAGTAGTACCAATGGGGCTATCTGCAACACTGTGTTGGTCAGATTACCTCCATCATCAATCGTGAAAGCTCGGTCATTTCCGTTTGTCTCCGTTAAATATATTGTAATGTGTTAAAGGTCGAGGTGATCCGAATGCTCCAACGTTAGGTTGTAACATGATGAGTGTTCATATTGTACAGGAACGCAGAACCACATGCATCATGGCCATTAAATGTTCACATTGTCATTTAATCACATTTCCATTTATTGCAACCAATGACAGAACATCCATTTACATTTATTACCGTCTTATAAGTGGTTGTATCCCATTACTTAACTTGCTGTTGGATCACCAACCGATGACATTGACAAAATACAACACTGTCTGAATAACCAACTTCCAAAGCTGACTAATCCATTAATCGTGAAAAATGCATTCCAATGATTCAGCATATTGCTGTTACTGTCAACCTCTGTATAACAACACTCTTTGAAGCCGCCACAGATATTCGAAGCTGAGTCTGTTGCTGAACAGAAGTTAAATTTATTGCAAATACTAATAATTAAATAGACTGTTATAAAGAGGTTTTGGCCATACAGAGGCAAGCTCTTGGGAAATTGTACTGTACATGTATATACAGTAAAACCTCGTTATATCGAGGATAGTCGGGACAAGCCAAATGATCGAAATAAACCGGGAGCTCGACATAGCTATGTGATTATAGTAAACAACATATATTTAGCAAATTCACCGGGACTTTGAAACTTGCTCGAAATAAGCCGGGTGCGCATAATATCGATGCTCGTCTTAACGAAGTTTTACTGTGTTTGAAGCAAACTACGTGTACTCTTAACGAAATACTAGGCCAATAAGTCATAGATCTTACAACTTACATTCCTAAGTATAGAAACAAATAATTCAAACGCTCCAACTTCCCTGCGTTATATATTTAGATTTACGGATCAGTTCCAAAGCAAAGTTAACGAGATTATGCTCTTGCATTTTGTCATTTATTGGCAGAAAACGAACTATAAAACAAAGCACGATTCAGAGAACCAACTAATAATTGAGAAATATCGTTTTCTTTGGAGTATGTTATGAAAGACAAAACAATCCTTGTAATGTTTCATCAGTCAAGTTACATCCATTTTTTTCTGTTGTATATTTAGAAGTAGCTCATGTAACAAATTACATTTCATCTATAATGTCATCGTCAGCAATAGTTATTATTATTATATAATTATGTTCTAGGTCGCTATATGGATTAAGGCGTTTTATCAGCACCAGAACTACCCATCAGGTTTGGGTCATGCAATCATTTGAAAATACTTGATTTAATAACTAGCATGTGCACTCAACCACGTGCACCAAACAAAGAACGTAACAAACGATCCAAGTTCGATAACAAAAAAGTTCGATAACACAAACATTCGATAACAGCCTATCATCATCATCAACTTGTAACATTATTCCAATCTATGTTTTTGTGGTTTTGTGGGTTTTTTGCTATCGAACGGATCCGATACCCATTAAATGATATCTTTATCAATGGTGGTTTACACAATCATATCAAATATCTCTATTCTCAAAATAACTCATACTTATTGAGATTGGCTTTGTATCAAAACACAATACACACCCTTCATCAGTTCTGGCAATAATCAAATATAATTTCTCTTCCAAAAATAAAATACGCGTGTGCACTCTTTCACAGGGTTAGACAATTAACATCCATGTACTTTCTGAGCTAAATGTTCATTTAATTTAGAGTTTTCTACATTCTATTGATGTTAAAGTTAATATGTTGCTGCATAAATTCGTAGCTCAATTCAGACCCCTTGTACATAACATATTTTTTTCCAATAATTTATATAAAGGGGAGATAATCTTATTATAAAAATAGATCCATCATGTGAGATAACTCTTGATATGTGTTATAAAAAGCTGTACATTGAACATGTTTCAACATTCTAGCCAATCACTTATCGAACTTTAAATATTTTGAGAAACTTGTGTAGCAGAAATGAAAATGTTAACAATTTCTGAAACTATTTAAATGTGGATACTCATTGATTACTTGGTAATAAGAAATTGGCAACGGTGCATTTGACAGGCTTTTCACCCCCATAAACGATGAATTGGTCTATCTTTATGGACTGGATAATATATCTATATAAGGGTACGCGTACATATACGCGATTAATATGGTATTGAGACTATTGGCCCAATGTTCACTAGAACAAATAAATGGATCGTTTGTTTTAAGCTCCATAAGTCTACAATTTGCTTTTCCTTCCTAGTCGTTGTGAAAAATTGACTTTGTCTGTCCTGTGTGTATTATTGATGTACTAGTATGACGAGTATTGGTATATGGGTCCCCAGAGATGAGGTATGGAATACTTCTCAATGACGTCATTCAAACAGAAAGAAATTAATTTCGTTTGTACAGACTATGACGGTTGATATATGACACTATGCTAACGACAAATTTGAAACTCTCCAAGTGTGATATTGTCTGATTTCATTGTTCCATTGTTGGGGCGTCTGAATAAAAAAGAAGCCGCCATTGCTGTACTGTGGTTAATTTCTCTGAGCAAGACCCACATGCTCCACTCCACCATGGTGTAAAATGGTACCTGTAAGGGTAGTGTCTATTCCTGGGCGCCGTAGATCGATGTTGGCTGCCACACCACAGGAAAGAAATAGTCTCCACAGGGAGACACGAGTGTAGACTTCCGAAGGTAGCCCGGTGACCAGGGGAAGTTGAAATGTCAAAGGGTGTCAACTTGGTAACTTAACTTAACTTAACTTTATAAATAACTCGATATAGTTATAACACCAATGTAGTGCAAAGAACATTTAACATTAAGTCTAAGTTTGAGCGTTTATGGAGCAGGAACAAGTGTACAATCATTATTTCAAGAAGTTGAATTTAAGCTGATTTCGTTATTGCACTCGACATCAAAATCTGAAATCACCGATTAATCAACTACTAGTACTCAAATACAGAAAAAGGTTTACCCATACATGCTTTGTGATCTACAAATCTACCACCACTCAAACTTATTTTAATCAAAATCAACTACATGTAATGTCCGCGAAAATATGAGCTTTTTTAGTTGCTGTATAACAAATTGTGCTGACTGATCAATCTTGTAGTCGCCCATATGAACTACGAATATCCAAGTGACGTTTCTCATCAGACATAACCAATACATTAATAAGCATACACTTCCTTAAAAATCAATCTGTCTTATGTTTTCGTTTCATGTCAAAGCAATATTCACAACTTCACGTCTTCCATTATACTAAGTATATCGACTTGAAGTATATTCTAAACACCAAACCAGACAAAAACTAGCATTTCAATGGCATTTGTCATGAGGGAGAAATTGAAATGCTGAAACATACTCGTCTTTTACAAACCTTTGATTTTATAGACTTGTTGCAATGATGCATTGCATTGACGTATGCGCTCGGTTTTTATTCGTAGACAAGTATACTTGAAAATTCGGTTGTTAGTTACGTTTCATTGTATTTGTACATGTTTGGCAATGTATGGTCAGCATATGATTTACAAATGCATCATTTCACCATGTTCATCTTCCACAACAGGCTAGAAAAACCTATTCTGGTGATATTTCAACTACGGCAACAGGGCAATAACATTTCTTTATTTCTAAAATGTTATTTCATGATTTACGAAACCACGATTGACTTCAATTGTATTATTACACTAGTGAACTATTGAACTAGTGTACGTTTCCAAACATCCACGATTCATGATGACGTAGTACATTGAAGTAGTTCCATTCTTGCAACACTTGTCACTAACTAAGATTAATGGGCTTATAAGCATGTTATACGATGTAATGAATTCCACATGGAACTAATGACAAACGTGTAAGATGGGTGGTACTGACTGACAGGTGTAAAGTACATCATGATTTACTGGCAACTGCTTATAGACTTATAGATCTAGTTAAATAACATTTCTCTAAGTTGTTACGCTACTATCAATTCTCGTGTAAATGGAAACATATTCAGAATGTAAATTCATAACTTCAAAAAAAAATCTGAATATGTACGTACCAACAGAAAAGCATATCTGAATATGCATTACATTAGAAAATAATTCTGAATATGAATAACGTCAGAAAAACACATCTGAATATCGTCGCTTCAACTATAATATCTCGGACCTACAAAACACCAACTTTTCAGGGGAAGCAAAATACTGTTTTTCGCGAAACATCTATATATTCAATAACATTTATTAACATATATACATATTGAAACATTCTTTAAACAAACTTTATTGTCAAATTGAATACACACTTGATATTTAATGAGAAATTAGCAAATATGTAGGTTCGGTGTTTTATAATGCGAAATTTTAGACACGGCATGTAATAATTAACCCGAAGCTACATCTTTAAATTTTGAAAACTGTAGTTCCGGACTTATATATTTACCGTCTTATATAGTTATGTCGCTTTAAAGTGTTATAAAATGCCGGACAAGCATATTTTTTGCAGCTCCGGTATTTTATAAGTTTGAAATACTGACCAATGAAGATCCAGTATTTAATAAAAGCGCCAAAAAGACCGTTTCTGATTGGCTTACGGGCCTGGTTATTATATGGAATGACGCGGAAAATTATATAGATTCGGAAAATGAAATAAAAAAATTCGTAAAAATGTAGGTCCGGGATATTATAGTGGAAGCGACGATATGCAAAATATAAGAAAACACATCTGAATAGGCAAAATATCAGAAAACAAATATGTATATGATAATGTGTAATATCAGTAAAGCAGAACTGAATTATTGTTTCGACTGTCGAGAACCTCTGAAACAGCTAGAGCTCTATATTATGTAAAACATTAGAAAAGCAACCGTATCAGAATGTGTACCGTGACATCATATGCAAAACTTCCAAAGTAAATAAGAATATGCATGACATCAGAAAACCACAGCTGAGAATATATATCGCTGGCTAAGAATAAGAAGGTGGTAACTACAACTTACGACCTTATAAGACATATTAAAAATCAACATGTTTAAATGTCAAAGGGCGCTTGAGCAGTCTAACAGCTGAAAAGAGCCCTAGAAAATTGGTAACTTAACTTTTAACATCACACGGTGCTTTTTATGAGCCTATTTTCATAAACAATGGAACTTGTCATGTTGAAAATCTTTTACCATAAGTAAAGAGTGATTGTCAGTCAGTTTTTTTCTTGTTTTCTCAAAATGTTGATTTTGTAGTTACGACCTTCTCATTCTAAGCCAGCGATATGTAAAACATTAGAAAAGCAAACGCATCAGAATGTGTACTGTGACAACAACACTTCCAAAGTAAATAAGAAAATCTATGTCATAAGAAACCCACAGCAGAGAATATATATATAAGATCAGAAAACCGAATAAACATACCATATATTGCAACATTAGCATGCATATTCAGGAAAAACTATTTAATACTACAAGGCACACTTCTGAAGAATATAAAGCCACAATACAAAATAACCATTTAGTTTAGATGGATCGGCGCTGTTGCATAATTGGGGCAACAATGGTATTATGTTGCATTCCATGTCTGATGTTCGGATCCAATTCTCTCGTATCTCTTCATGTATTGATTCCAGACATTCTTTGAAATGTAATCTTATTTCTGCATTAAGACAAACGGCTGAATAATTATACATGTAGCCAAAACTGTCTTTGTTCGACATCAAAAGAAAGAACATGGAACGAGACAAGATAATTGCAGTAATACGTTTGATATTGCATGTATAAAAGAAGCATAATAAAACCATTATTGCAACAGAATGGTAAAATTACATAATTATAGAGGGAGTCGCCCACCACCAACAAATACTAGTTAACAACATCAAAATAAAGTTCAGATGATACAAAAGACATCCTGATGAACAGTATCCCCCTGCAGTAAGAAAAGTTAAGTTACCAATGTTCGAGGGGTGTTTCCAGCTGTTCAGGCGTTCAACTTCCCTGTGACAATTTAACGTCCGCTGGTCATTTGACCACCAAACGAAACCTACATGCAGTGTTACTTTGATCTTAATAGAAACAAGATAATAAGTGGAAAATATTTGTTCATTCTTGTGGTTTCACCATAACTATTTTCGGGACATTTTATGAACAATATATTGATACACCAACGCATGAAAATGGAGTATATTTCTTTATTACGTTACAAGTACTTGTAAGAAAATTAAATGTATATCACTGTCGCAATATCAGTATTTTCATGAAAATGTTGTCGCAATATCAGTAATTTCATGAAAATGTTGTCGCAATATCAATATATATCTGAAAATGTTGTCGCAATATCAGCATATTCGTGAAAATGTTGTCGCAATAACAGTAGTTTCGTGAAAATGTTGTCGCAATATCAGTAGTTTATGAAATGTTGTCGCAATATCAGCATTTTCATGAAAATGAAATCAATTACGATCTCGCAGTCATTATAATATAAGACGATAATTGTCGCTTAATAAAAGCATTTCTGATCAAGATTAGCATACCTGCAACTTAAGCGTTTACAAAAATAGTATTTGAACAGACTGACACAAGCCAGTGGTTGCGGAGTAACTGGTATGATACACGTCTTGTACCTGTCAGAACTAATTACATAATGACATCTATCATTGTTTACATTGATGTATCACATAAAACATACGGTATGCCTGCTTGGCATAGTTATATGGCAGCGTTATATCTGATGATGGACTTTCTCAATGACGGATATAGTATAGCAATGTTTGGGAATATATTTTGTAGAAGACGCTACATACGACGTCCGGTTGTGTTTGTAGTTGAGCTAATGTCTTGGTCTCACTGAGCATTTTGTCTCGATGATGTACTCCCGATTAAAAAAATAAGCTTCAGGAGTCATTTGGAACAGGGATGTCACAATTTTATAATGACTATCCCGAGGCTACCCCTACACTACTAGTACCCTTTTCCCGATGTCTTCCGATGCCCATTTATTAAATTTGGAGTACATCGTCGATGCAAAAAGTCTCAGACAGTGGGATCAAGACATATGATGTTGGGACATACCATTTGATCAAATGGTATGTCCCAGCATCGTATACCTTAGTCTTAAATGTACACCAGAAGGACGAAGAAAACCTGTTTGACCAAAGACAACATGGCGTAGGACCATGGTGAAAGAATTGTCAGAGAGGGGATTATCCTTGGGCGAAGCACAAAAAATAGTCAAAAACAGACCTAAGTGGAGAGACCATTGCAGCCTTATGTCCCATTGGTGACGAAGAGGATTAAGTAAGTCCTAAGTATAGTTTCGAGAGTTTATGATGGAAGCCTCTGAATCAGGGGGAGGGGCTTATATACAATGTACTGGGTGGTGTTTAATGCACTGGGTGGTGTAGATGTTACGGCTGCCGGCTGTGAATAGTCACATCATTACTCAATATCACATGACTTCAGGTAATACTATGTAATAAGATGTAATCATAATAGTAACAAGGTGTATGTTACATACTGTGCTGCTAGGTACATAGTGAATGACTGAATGACTTCCCGGAACGTAAAACACTAGTGATATAATAGTAAATGACTAAGCTACCTATAGTGACAGAATCAGATCTAAACTAAAGAAGTCAGAAAGTACCTCACGCACCGAATACACACCGTAATTAACTAATGATCAGTCATGGAGTGGGTAATAATATATAACAAATTTCATTATAATTCTTATGAATAGAACGAGTAATGCTTATACCGATCTGAAATTGCAGGTTCCTTGAAAATCGTTATAAGCAGTGTCTCATTGCTGTTGTGTAATATGGTCACGTTTGTACACTCATTTTGTGAGTTGGTTGCGATGCATGAGTGCGGGTCTAGGGCGTTCACTATTTACATTGCTTGGCGATGGTGCCAAATGGTATATCTTCAGACTCAGTGATTTTAAGGCAGTGGGCCCCTAATACACAAAATTTTAAAATTGATCAATTTGCTATTTTTTATTGCTAAAAATACTTAGGAAGCATAATGTGAAATATAAAAAAATTCTAACCACAGGTTTTGAAAAAATTTTTTTTTTGGTCTGATCACCTCCCATATTGCAATTTGTATGAAAAAATGGAGGACCATTCTGACAAAAAAGACAATAAATCATCCAATTTTATTTCAATTTTCAAACAAATTAACTTTACATGTGCCTAATAGTCATATACAATGAAAACTATATCAATTACATGTAAGATATAAGATATAAGATAGCTATGTACATGTATATTACTAGCATAGTTGTAAAACGTCGAGATTTGTTTTTTAGTCTACAAAACATATGATTTCTAAAATCCTAAAAAAAATCAAATTAATGAACAAATAGCACTTTAAATCACCCCAAAATTTTCATCAGACCATAATGCATATATTTAAGCCAAAAGAAATATAGGTTCACCATCAAATTATCAAGATATAACATTTTGTTTGACCCCCACCCCCACTTATGATGCTGGTCAAAAAGCATGGGAAATGGTAACCTGATGATTTTTCAAAAAGGTGTTACTATTTCATTTGAAAATGTCCATTTGCATAAGTAATATATACATTCATTTTCATCATATGAATTTCCAAAGGTCTTAAATCAAATGATGCAATGGTTGCCATGGCAACCAATTCTTAATGCGAAAATTGCAAATTTTTGCTAAAAAGTCTTAATTTGACCCTTCATTTCACTTAAAATTAATGAGAGATAGTTCATGATATGCACTTGAACCGATTCATAGTAAGGAAATATAAACTTAATGAAAATATGTATGTTCTTAACAAACTTGGAGCTGCAAATGCTACCTGGGGTGCAACAAATACTGTCGCATAAATTGAAGCTGCATCATAAAAAGCACAAAGGAAATTACAAAAAAACAGTGTTGGGTTCTGTTTTGCAGTTCTCTTTATTCAACATAGGTAAGTAACAAATAATTCAATGATTTAATTGTATGAAAAGTCATTATTAGGCTCAACTGCAGCATAGATCTAGATTTGACCCCCAAGTTATGTGCATTTTTGGTATTTTGACTCACAAAATGTCGTTTCAGGCATACACTAGGAAATTGTCATGGTTAAGTGAAAAGCATTTGAAACTTTGTCCTTATATATAACATGTTCAGATATGTGATGAGGTATTTTTATTTTATATTGCTTGAGATATCAATGGTCCCAATACCCCCCCTCCCCCTTTCCAGGTAATGAATATTGCCATTAACCCTACTTTCACAATCTGTTTGCCTGGGATTTTCTTTGAAAAAACTGGGTTAAAATTGTGAAAATGCATTTGTCTTCTAACATAATGGAGTTTCATTACTTCTCTGCTAACTAAAATTTCTCATACCAGACTGCACACTTTCTAAATTGAGGTTATTGTTTACAGCATTGGCAGTAAAATTACATGACACTAGTTCCGAATTCGGACATAATACAACAAGCTGTTTCAGAAAATCAATGTCTGCCTTGGCATTATGCACATCGTTATTATTGTCTAGGTTAAGTTTTACTTCATGTTTTGTGACTGTCATGTATTTAAAAACAACACTAAGACTGTCTGTTCCACCATGCACACACAAAAAGAAGGAATCCCGTTTTTTCCTTGGCTGTCAAAATAACTGGGAAGTCAGTTTTGTGTATGAGTAATTATAAACACATTGAATCCAAGCTGCATAATTCGTTTATGTGAAGACTTTCAATCCTAGCATAACTTGTGTTTCAGAAATACACAGAAGCTGTCTTAAGGTTTTACTTCCGGCGCACCGCATCATTTTTTTCCGTCAGGCGTCACTGTATCACAAGCTCTGAAATAAGAATATGGAAGAGTTCAGTTTATATGCAAAACGATACATGTATATTTATAAATTAGTATCAGGAAGTATAACGTCGTGACACAAATGAACGTCATAATGACGTTTTAGAGTGGCGATTGATATTATTAATAAGGGAGATAACTAAAAGACATCCCATCCTCTGAAAAGTGTAGGGACTGTGTCCCTTGGACAATAAAATTTTATCCCAGGTCATGACGTCATACATGATGCAATATAATTATGTTACAACAATAGTCTGGAATGTACTTTAATTTCAATGTAAACAAACATGGAAGAAAGGTGTAAAGAACTTACACCTGATATAAAAAGCTGCATCTGTGATGAATGTGATGCTTCAATACATGCCTTATTATATTTTATATCACATTGGCAATGTTTACAAGTGAAGGGGCTACCTCACAAGTATGAACTAGTGTAGCAGGATGGGCAATACAATTAAGAGGCTGCCCTGTAGGTAGTGGTACTCATTGAAGCATTCCAAGACGTTATTTAACTGGCACATCGACTCCTGTGACCATAAGGCTACCAGATTACATTGTAAATGACAGTATCCAAAATGTAGGTTTCGTCCGAATTAAGATACACTTCGACTGATCAGGACTGTTTTTTAAGTGTTATGCTCATTTCTGTGATACTAAATATACATACATGTACCAAGTAGGTTGTTTATATCAAAGCATGGTGTAACTTTCGCTTCCTGGAGGTTTGTTTTCCTATTGTCAACTAGACTTGCAGGTTGGCTGTCGCTCACGAGATGCGCTTTTCAGGTTTCAAATGACAACCACAACGACAATTTACGACTGAGCAGCTGTCGGTAATATTCTGGTCCATTCCAATTACTTAAGACACGTTGTACGGTAGTTTAGATGCGCAAACTTGACGAAACATCCCAGATTTTTCTCGATACATCCATGTTTACATGTTGACGGAGTTCTGCAGTGTGCTATTTTTAGCATCAGTTATTCTTCCGTTTCCAGGGAATCCCCAAAGCGGAGCTCTCAAATCGAGTTTGTTTTTTAAAATAAACGGTTGGTATTACATAAAACGAACCGATTAGTAATTAAAACTAAACTATTAAGTGAAATTCAGAGCAAAAATAAAATAATATTCTTGTTTATAATTTAACGTAGATTACCGACATTGACCGACATCGGCCGACATCGACGCAGCTCGACGCAACGTCATTATGGGTCCGCTACGTTAAACATAACGTTACTCCATGCTCAAACTCATACTCCGTACTCCAGTTGGACCATATTCTTAGTTACGAAGACTGCTGTAATTTCTTCACTACTGAATGAAAACATATTCCTGTATATCATGGCTACCTACGTTTGACTGCATGTGTATGGTTTAATCAAAGCATGATATCTCAGTTCATTCCTGTAAAGCCTACATTTACAGATTGTTGCTGAACCAAGAAAGTCAGAAATCTTGCTGTAGGCGCTTTTTGACATCTGAGTGATAGTGTAGAGCAATGTAGTCGACTAGTTATATCTTATATGAGGCTTTGCAATAGATACTATTTTGTCGTATAACTGCCATTAACTATAGTCAGATTTATGTTGGCAATCACCTGTGAACGACGACAGTTCTTGCAAAATCAAAATCACCTGACTGCAAAGAACAACAAGGCATTTGATTTTCGGCCTAACAAAGCTACAATAACAACCAGACATACGAAAGATAATACAGCCTATATAATAACACCCGAAAAATTACCGCACCAAATATTTCATTGACTGTCTGATGGCCATATTGCACCACCATAACTACCAGAGACTGACAAGAATAAAACATTATCAAAGAACAATCGACAATGAAAGTTAATCAAGAACCACAGACAACACCCTTAGCGATTACATAAACGTTGTCTGTCACATGTGAGTCTATGTATGATTAAAAGAGTACAATACCTCTACGGAATGAATACGTTGTTTGACTGAAGGTAATGCCATGTTTTACGATCTATTGTTTAAAGTTCCAGCTTATCTGTATAACAGGCTGAATAAAATCGTAGGTTAGTACACAGAGTTGCTAGTGCACATGTCTACGAAATTATATCACAAACTACAGTATTGACTACCCCGAATTCAGACGAAAATTTGGGGAAGTCAAAACTAGTTTGTGATAGAATTTCGTAGGACTGTGGTTGGTGAATCAATGGCCATAATTTTCATAGGCAATTTACTAACACTTGGTTTATTCTCAATTCTCCTTAAGTTAATGGTTGGACTATGAACGATGTGTCTCTTACACATTTTTTCAAATTTACAATTAGGACTGCTTGATGCCATTCTTGCTTGCATTATGCAAATTCAAAGTTCTTAAAACTCATGTTTTTTCCTTCCAATTAAGCATGTTAAGAGTACAATATTTACTAGCATTAACTCGAGCCATTAATAACGAATCTTTTTCTAAGAGCATAATGTACGGTACATGATATATGACAGACAGTCGATGTTGTGGCAGTAGTGTGTAACTCGTTCATTCTCATACACTTAACTGGCACTTTAAAATAAGTGGTTAGGGATAAATCTCATATCGTTACGTATCTGTGTGAGGTTTTTTGCAATTCCAATATATGTATTACGTACGTAATGACTGGATTTTAGCTCGAATTAGAATTGTACGGTTTATGGTGATACTTTTCCTTGCTCAATATTCTAGAAGCATGGTTTGTCGAACAGAATGGCGTACAACAAATTTGTGGAAAATTGTCGCTCGAAATTCGAAATGTGTCCGTTTCAAAACGACTCTGCTTTTGCTTGGACAATTCCCCACTAAAACCTTAATGTTTATTTTGTATGTTTCTACATGATGTAAGAAATTGCATTTACTGTTACCGCTGCATAGCAACAATGTCTGCGATTATAGATAGCCGACATTTGCGTCTTTCAAAGGCTGCTATAGACAGGTCGTATTGTACCACAATAATCACAAACAATATTCAACGCTTGTGTCGTTCAGTGGCTGCTACTCTTGACAGGAAATACGGTGCCACAATAAAGATTTAAATGAAAGAAACTCTAAATACTAATCATGTTGACCATTTGAGAAACGTCGGTCCCAGCAGACGACAAAATGAAAATAACCTTATTATTGAATATTGCGACTGTGTCTCCCAGACGTCTCCGGACAAAATCTGATCAGACGAGTAATACACACAAAATCATCTAACACTTTGTTATTATTGGGCTTATGTAAATAACACCCCACTTCCGGTATAAACATTGGATTTCCGTTCGTACTCAAATCTAATCGTTCTTTGTAATTTCCTGGGTCGTCGTAATTTGTCGAATTATCTTCCACTGTTCATATACTCGGCTGGACACCATCGATCCGCATACGGAATCGACAGACGCGGAAAATGATTTAGTGACGACTGTTATGATCAAATATCGCCCATATTTCTGACCGCCACACTGTTGATGAGACGTATGACCTTTTTGGTCAACGCACTCTCAACTTAACGTAGACCGGCTCCATGTTCCTACTATTAAAATTGTAGACGTAGTCGAAAAAAATAGACAGTTGGTGTACCAGTCTTACTTGATGCCCAATTGGGTCACCTCAGCTATGGGTTACATTTAGAAAGTACTTATTGCCAATATCATTTTATGGTATATATGGATCCGAAGTAGTCAGAAAATATGTCGACAGTGTTCAGATGAAATAACACAATCGAGTCATAACAATAAAAAATATATCTAACATGCCAAGCAAAAGTTACAATGACATTTTCATTTTTCGAATTTTCGTCGACAACCGAGGTGATCCGATACAAAACCATTTTGAACTCATCAACTATTCCCATTGACACATAGACGATATCCAAATTGTTAATGGTGCCAACAGAAAACTAAATACAAATGCAACACTCGTGTGCTTCGTCGAACATTTCGTTGAATCGGAACTAACACGTTACTAAAGATTTTAGAATAAATATTTAGTCTGCATCCAAGAAAATTCCTGCACACATGCATTTCTAAATCTGTAAATTAGACAGAATACCCGGATGTTGATTAATCTAAGTGAAAACACCACGTGACATGTAAACTGAAAGGATCGACCAGAAGAGACCGAATGGATTGATGCAAGACTTGTGTTATTTCCATTGACGTAATGATTTAGCGATCACGGAAAAAATGAGAGAAAATGAATTAGCCAGAAGCCTGGATCTGGAACATGTAGAACCTGCTTTATTTCCGTGTTGTTTAATATCACAGCAACCTACAGCTATCTTATACATCACTTACGTGCTGATTTTAATTGAAGTCGTAAAACACAAAATGAAGATGAAATCGTTAGCATTGCCAAGTGTGCTAGAAAACAAGCCTATGTTTCTGGGATCAGTTCCAATACTCAGTATACGTATTTCACTAATTTTCGCAGTTGATTTATTTAACTGAGCGGTGTGGTACCACGTGCTGGCTTCTGGTTCACCATTCATGATTAATTAAAAAAAATATAGCCCGGCTGAAAATCTTTTCCAGACTGTTTATATTTATTGTTATGTAGGTTTCGTAACAAATTTTCAAACTTCATAGTTGCTTTATTGAGACAATGACAAATGGAATTTTCATACAGCGAATGTGTCCGTTTGGTCCACCGAAATTCTCCTAGATTTATACACGAGGTAATTAATCGGAGACAAACGGAAATGGTCGAGCTTTCACGATTGAACATATCGTCTGTTGGAGACTGGGTTGGTACCTCAGTGCGATATTTTATATCACATAAAACGTCAATTTTCAATTTTCCAACTGGTACCAGTCTAGGCGGAAACACGCAATTGTAATTGTTCAAACAGTTGTCGTATAAGCAACCAGTCAAGATATCCGGGAACATTTAAATTTCCCTCGAGAGATGAAGAGCATGCCGAATGGCAAAAAAATATATTTTCTCTACGCAACGACTTATGCTTGTTAATGGAAATATCGAATCTTCAGAAAATAATCTGCGGTACATTTTCCTGACGTTCTCACTATGTGTGAAATGCATTATCAAGATAACATAGTCTTGACCCAGAGCGGATCGATCATGTTTCTGTGGTACTTAGCTGCTAATGGTAAAAACTTCTTTCACAATCAATGCTGACGTATTATGATTGAACATAACGAATGAACATTACGTTATTAGTTCGTAAGTTGTAGAATCATTTAGTTTGTATTGTATTAGTTCGTACAATAGAATCAGCTAGTTTGCATTGGATTAGTTTTTCGTGTTCCTTAGTGGATGATGGTCCGCTGCGAGTGCGGAAGGTCTCGGTTCGACCCCATGTCGTATCATACCGTACCTAAGACAAAATAAAAGTGGTACCAGTACAGCTCTTTACCACATTCTAAGAACGTAAAGATTTAACTTATAGCTGGTATCGAACATTATTTTGACCCTCCCTTGCCATCAGTATGTATCTCTGACCTACTATCTGAACACTTTACTCAACCAGTCGCCGCGCACGTCAGTTACATGGCTAGAACGGTAACACTGTTGTTAGCGTTGTCAATAAAGAGTAACATGCCATGATAATAATTGTCTAGTTAGTTAGAGCTGTTCTATATCAGGTGGGGAGTTAATAGAGGCACCGAGAACGAAGCTAATCAACCAATCTATGTTAGATATCGAGCAAGGAGGAAGTCGATACAGACATCAAGACATCTGACAGTTTGCCATCACAGTTTCTGGTATTGTGGTCTATGTTTGTTTGTTTGTTTGTTTGTATGTTTTCTAAGTCTATGTTTTGCAATATTTCGCGGTAACCTTGCGACGTTTTATGTCAGTAGCGGCGTGAAATGTCGCAATGTCGAGAAATGTCGGAACTGACATAAAACGTCGCAAGGTTACCGATTTTTGGACACTGCCAATTTTAGGACACTGTCGATTTTTGAACACTGCCGATATTAGGACACTGGCAGTTTTGGACACTGTTGATTTTAGGACACTGGCGAATTTTGGTCAATGGCGGGTTTTGGACACTGGCGGGTTTTGGACGCTGGCGATTTTTGAACACCGGCGAATTTTGGACACTGTCGATTATAGGACACTGGCGAATTTTAGGACACTGGCGGGTTTTGGACACGGGCGAATTTTGGACACTGGCGGGTTTTAGACACTGGCGATTTTTGGACACTGGCGATTTTAGGTCACTGGCGAGTTTTGGACACCGGCGAATTTAGGACACTGGCGATTTTTGGACACTGGCGGGTTTTGGACACTGGCGATTTTAGGACACTGGCGGGTTTTGGACACTGGCGATTTTAGGACACTGGCGGGTTTTGGACACTGGCGAATTTTAGGACACTGGCGGGTTTTGGACACTGGCGATATTAGGACACTGGCGGGTTTTGGACACTGGCGAATTTTAGGACACTGGCGTGTTTTGGACACTGGCGAATTTTGGACACTGGCGGGTTTTGGACACTGGCGATTTTTGGACACTGGCGATTTTAGGTCACTGGCGGGTTTTGGACAGTGGCGATTTTAGGACACTGGCGGGTTTTGGACACTGGCGATTTTTGGACACTGGCGGGTTTTGGACACTCGCGGGATTTGGACACTGGCGATTTTAGGACACTGGCGATTTTTGGACACTGGCGATTTTTGGACACTGGCGGGTTTTGGACACTGGCGATTTTTGGACACTGGCGGGTTTTGGACACTGGCGATTTTTGGACACTGGCGATTTTAGGTCACTGGCGATTTTAGGACACTGGCGATTTTAGGACACTGGCGGGTTTTGGACACTGGCGATTTTAGGACACTGGCGGGTTTTGGACACTGGCGAATTTTGGACACTGGCGGGTTTTGGACACTGGCGATTTTCGGACACTGGCGATTTTAGGTCACTGGCGGGTTTTGGACAGTGGCGATTTTAGGACACTGGCGGGTTTTGGACACTGGCGATTTTTGGACACTTGCGGGTTTTGGACACTGGCGGGATTTGGACATTGGCGATTTTTGGACACTGGCGATTTTTGGACACTGGCGGGTTTTGGACACTGGCGATTTTTGGATACTGGCGATTTTAGGACACTGGCGGGTTTTGGACACTGGCGAATTTTGGACACTGGCGGGTTTTGGACACTGGCGATTTTTGGACACTGGCGATTTTAGGTCACTGGCGGGTTTTGGACAGTGGCGATTTTAGGTTACTGGCGGGTTTTGGACACTGGCGATTTTTGGACACTGGCGGGTTTTGGACACTGGCGGGATTTTGACACTGGCGATTTTAGGACACTGGGGGGTTTTGGTCACTGGCGAATTTTGGACACTGGCGATTTTTGGACACTGGCGATTTTTGGACACTGGCGGGTTTTGGACACTGGCGATTTTTGGACACTGGCGATTTTTGGACACTGGCGATTTTTGGACACTGGCGGGTTTTGGACACTGGCGATTTTTGGACACTTGCGGGTTTTGGACACTGGCGATTTTTGGACACTGGCGATTTTAGGTCACTGGCGATTTTAGGACACTGGCGATTTTTGGACACTGGCGGGTTTTGGTCAGTGGCGGGTTTTGGACACTGACGGGTTTTGGACGCTGGCGATTTTTGAACACTGGCGAATTTTGGACACTGTCGATTATAGGACACTGGCGAATTTTAGGACACTGGCGGGTTTTGGACACGGGCGAATTTTGGACACTGGCGGGTTTTAGACACTGGCGATTTTTGGACACTGGCGATTTTAGGTCACTGGCGAGTTTTGGACACCGGCGAATTTAGGACACTGGCGATTTTTGGACACTGGCGGGTTCTGGACACTGGCGATTTTAGGACACTGGCGGGTTTTGGACACTGGCGATTTTAGGACACTGGCGGGTTTTGGACACGGGCGAATTTTAGGACGCTGGCGGGTTTTGGACACTGGCGATTTTAGGACACTGGCGGGTTTTGGACACTGGCGAATTTTAGGACACTGGCGGGTTTTGGACACTGGCGAATTTTGGACACTGGCGGGCTTTGGACACTGGCGATTTTTGGACACTGGCGATTTTAGGTCACTGGCGGGTTTTGGACAGTGGCGATTTTAGGACACTGGCGGGTTTTGGACACTGGCGATTTTTGGACACTGGCGGGTTTTGGACACTCGCGGGATTTGGACACTGGCGATTTTAGGACACTGGGGGGTTTTGGTCACTGGCGAATTTTGGACACTGGCGATTTTTGGACACTGGCGATTTTTGGACACTGGCGGGTTTTGGACACTGGCGATTTTTGGATACTGGCGATTTTAGGACACTGGCGGGTTTTGGACACTGGCTAATTTTGGACACTGGCGGGTTTTGGACACTGGCGATTTTTGGACACTGGCGATTTTAGGTCACTGGCGGGTTTTGGACAGTGGCGATTTTAGGTCACTGGCGGGTTTTGGACAGTGGCGATTTTTGGACACTGGCGGGTTTTGGACACTGGCGGGATTTGGACACTGGCGATTTTAGGACACTGGCGGGTTTTGGACACTGGCGATTTTAGGACACTGGCGGGTTTTGGACGCTGGCGAATTTTAGGACACTGGCGGGTTTTGGACACCGTCGAATTTTGGACACTGGCGGGTTTTGGACACTGGCGATTTTTGGACACTGGCGATTTTAGGTAACTGGCGGGTTTTGGACAGTGGCGATTTTAGGACACTGGCGGGTTTTGGACACTGGCGATTTTTGGACACTGGCGATTTTAGGTCACTGGCGGGTTTTGGACAGTGGCGATTTTTGCACACTGGCGGGTTTTGGTCACTGGCGAGTTTTGGACACTGGCGATTTTTGGACACTGGCGATTTTTGGACACTGGCGATTTTTGGACACTGGCGGGTTTGGACACTGGCGATTTTTGGATACTGGCGATTTTAGGTAACTGGCGGGTTTTGGACAGTGGCGATTTTAGGACACTGGCGGGTTTTGGACACTGGCGATTTTTGGACACTGGCGGGTTTTGGACACTGGCGATTTTTGGACACTGGCGATTTTTGGACACTGGCGGGTTTTGGACACTGGCGATTTTTGGATACTGGCGATTTTAGGACACTGGCGGGTTTTGGACACTGGCGAATTTTGGACACTGGCGGGTTTTGGACACTGGCGATTTTTGGACACTGGCGATTTTAGGTCACTGGCGGGTTTTGGACAGTTGCGATTTTAGGTTACTGGCGGGTTTTGGACACTGGCGATTTTTGGACACTGGCGGGTTTTGGACACTGGCGGGATTTTGACACTGGCGAATTTTGGACACTGGCGATTTTTGGACACTGGCGATTTTTGGACACTGGCGGGTTTTGGACACTGGCGATTTTTGGATACTGGCGATTTTAGGACACTGGCGGGTTTTGGACACTGGCGAATTTTGGACACTGGCGGGTTTTGGACACTGGCGATTTTTGGACACTGGCGATTTTAGGTCACTGGCGGGTTTTGGACAGTGGCGATTTTTGGACACTGGCGGGTTTTGGTCACTGGCGATTTTTGGACACTGGCGATTTTTGGACACTGGCGATTTTTGGACACTGGCGATTTTTGGACACTGGCGGGTTTGGACACTGGCGATTTTTGGATACTGGCGATTTTAGGTCACTGGCGGGATTTGGACAATGGTGATTTTTGGACACTGGCGATTTTAGGTCACTGGCGGGTTTTGGACACTGTCGATTTTAAGACACTGGCGGGTTTTGGACACCGGCGAATTTAGGACACTGGCGATTTTTGTATACTGGCGATTTTAGGTCACTGGCGGGTTTTGGACACTGGCGATTTTAGGACACTGGCGGGTTTTGGACCCTGTCGATTTTAGGGCACTGGTGAATTTTGGACACTGCTGATTTAAGGACACTGACGAATTTTGGACACTGCCGATTTTAGGATAATGGCGGGTTTTGGTCTCTGGCGAATTTAGGACACTGCAGATTTTAGGACACTGTAGATTTTTGGACACTGCCGATTTTAGGACACTGGTGGGTTTTGGACACTATCGATTTTTGGACACTGCCGATTTTAGGACACTACCGATTTAAGGACACTGGCGAATTTTGGACTGTGAATTTGGGGAGGTTGCTAGCGACGTACATTGGTTGCTATGGTGGTCATAAATGTTACTTTAAAACAATGGCGGGTTGGTTATGTTAGCGTTAAGGTAGCGACGCTTACCTGTATTCGATTTTTTGCGACGTTTTGCAAGTGTGTTTGTAGGGCTGTGAAACGTCGGAAGGTTGTCGCAATCAACGCAAAAACATCGCAATCAACATACCCTGAAATGTCGCAGCAACCTTCCGACGTTTCACGGCCTTACAAACACACTTCATTCGTGTTGGTTCTCGTATACCAGCCAATGTATTACTCACAAATACAAATACAGTTGGTTACGCTAGGTTCACGTAGATCTATGTCTTCCAATTGTCATAACCCGCTAAAGGTATGGGAAGTTGGGTGTCACTGTTAGGTGTTAATTCAGAATTTAAGTCAATTCGAGTTAACTCAAAAATTGACAAATAACAGTTAACAGCTCCTCAGACTCCTCAGACCTCAGTTAACACCAGTGTGTTGTTATGTTTCCTGAATGTTTCCATAGACAACAAGCACGAGGGTATTGTATTAGTGAAACCGAAACTCAGAGACGATACACCCTGCACGTAGTAGAATTGATAACTTAGGTATAATTGAAAATGTAAATTGTGCACTCAATACGTTCATGAAACAGAGTACCATTACTTTTATGTTGTATTCTTCTTGAACGTGTTGTTTTTGTGTATTCAACATGATATTGAATATGAATATCACTTTATTTTGTGTTGTAGCAGATATTCAGATAGATACGAAACAAAGTAGGATATACAAATATATCTTTGTCCAAATAATAATAAATTTACTTCTTCCTTCAAGTCGACCGAACTTTTCTAAAGAATGTAGACAGCCAAGTAAAAGTACAAATCAGTCGTTTTGAAGCCAGCATAGGTTTATTAGCAGGCCAGCGATATTCCACTAGCCTCGGTAATAAAGCATATCTGTGATCAGCATCTTATCACATTAATAATGTTACACATTAACTGTTTTTGCATATACATGTACACGCCTTAATCAAATTTATAAATAAAACATAAAAACGCATTTGTACGCAGAGTACGTGTTTAATGGGCACTAAACTGAATGCAAGTCGATTACGTATGCAAATAGTTGGTGGTATGTATATGAAACCCACTGAATACTATTCAGGAAACAAGAAGTATTGATTCACACGGAAAGCCTAGACAAGCTATATTATCGGTTTAATACTGGTAGGTAGAGAGAGAAAAAAGACATTTACCAATTCGTTGAAATGATAATCATGTGTATTTCCATTACTTGAAGAAAATAGAGTACGTACGTCTGTGTACGTAACATCGCAAGTTGTTACGTATATCAAATATTGGTCACGTGACCTTAATTTCGCGGATTTATGAATTCAGTCTTTTTGTCGCAAGTCCCAGAGTTGAGATAAGACATGTCGTAGTTACGACACGCTGATAAGACGCCCACGGGAACACGCTTTGTAGAAAAAAAGCTTAAATAATAGCATCATGAATGAAATGCAACTAAGTCTATCATTGATATAGTCTTAGTCATGTTTCACTAATAAGACACATCACAAGGTTCAGGCCAGGTGTCCAATACATCTATCAAATCAATTTGATCAAGCTTCCACATTGCATTCCAGGTACGGTAATTGACACGCATAAGTTGTGTTTTTTGAACTAAATACAAATTTAATAAAGATTCTGAATACGGATCCTCCGAAAAAGAAACACCTCAAATCGAACTAACCCTACAACTTTACAAGAAGTCTAGGCTGTAGGATTTTTATTAGACAAATACAATTAAAATCGAGACTGAAGAATGCAACAATTCGGTCATGGAAGATAACCGTGGAAATGAACAGCAATAGACCATATATTACACGAAATGCTCAGAACAGAACAGGATACATGAATTATATTATGATGACATAATATTATCACGACATCTTACAAAGCAACATTCAACATAAAAAGTATGATCTTACTCGATAGCCTAGTGGTAGAACGTTCGCTACGAGTGCGGTAGGTCCCGGGTTCGATCCCATGCCGCGTCATACCAAAGACGAAATACAAAATGGTACCAGTACCGGTACCATGCTTGACGCTCAGCATTAAAGGGAAACTGCATGGCTTCCCTTCTCCTAAACCCTCGGAGTGATGAATTACATCATGAATGAGGTGTCGTGAGTGACTAATATAAGTTACAAAAATTGTTTCACTATCGACCTAAAATAATTAGTATTAACAAACAGAAACAGTATACATATACCAGACTTTTCTGATACACCATGCCTACATGAGAATAGAACTCTTTATTCAACATCACCGAATACTAAGTACATGTACACATGTATATGATATGGGTGGTTGCCAAATATCGATGGTCGATTGTGAAGCGCTTACGATAAACGATTTTGACAGCAACGGAAGGAATAAATATGTTATTGGCTCAGTAGATTCCAGAAATGATAAACTGGACTAGTCAGGGAAGCTGTAAGGAAATAATTACATGTAGCCAATGATTAAGACCGACCAAGAACATCGGCCTGCTCATGACAGCTAATCGAAGCAACAATAAGCAACTAGTTATACAGAGCACCCACTACATGTCTACTTCGAAGTTACGAACGATATGAGTACATGTATTATACAGAAAATGTTAGACCAACCATATAATGTGGCGATCTGATTTTACAGAAACTGAGACCAACCAAAATGTCACGATCTAATTTTACAGAAAATGTTAGACCAACCATATTGTCACGATCTAATCTACAGAAAGTGTTAGACCAACCGAAACACCATGAAGTGTAACAAACCCAGAATACCACTGTCCGTGTCATAGCAAGTAACGTTACAAGGGCATCCGGAACGCCACTATTTGAAATAAAAATAAATAACCATGGCATGATGCAACGATCTGGCTCTCAGCAAGCGTTAAATTAAGGACCACAACTCGAACGTTAACTAGTACAACCGGAACGCCATGTTATATAAACTGTACGGCCATATATACAATGTACAAGTATTTACATAGATCTTTACCAGGTTTTCTCCGATTCCTGCGTTCTCTGACAGAAGCGTCGGCGTGTTCTGTTAATACAGCCATTCCATCGCATACTTACAAGTATGATATGCGTGATCTAATTAATTACCCAATGACAGCAAATCGAATACATTTAGTACAGGTTAATTAATGAGATAAATCAGTATCAAGTATCATGTGATATCAGCAATGGTAATACCTAGGTCCCACTGAGCATTTTATTTCCTCGGCGATGTACTCCCGATCTGAATAAATGAGCTTAGTTTAAACATATTTATTTTCCCAAATATATTACAGTATGCATACAATTTACAGTACAAAATAACATAAACATAAGGAAAAGGGGATTAGAACGAAAGACACTTGGTCTTATTAAATTCTTTTCCCTGGATTGAACTTCCAGTTTAATAACATTATATATATAAAAATTAATAAATGAGCTTTTGGAGGCATTAGGAACAGAGATTTCACAAATTTTCTAATGACTTCCCTGAAGCTATTATCCGATGTCTTCCAGTGTGCATTTATAACTTCGAGAGTACATCGCCGAGGTAACAATGCTCAGTGTCACCTAGGATTAACTAGTACTCTATAGACACTACGTAATACTGGCGTATATTCAATGACATCAATTCAATACCTTGTCATATTAATATAATATTAGGCTCTTTGATTTGTCAACCGTATTTATTTCAATTAAAAACTAATTTAATTTAATAAAATATATGATACCAAATGTATTAAAATATACAATAGAACGTTCATGAATGCCTTTGCATATAATGTTCGGAAATTTCGCGAGGGATTAATTTTCGTTTTATTCGCGAAATCGATAAATTCACGTAAATTTGGGTTCGTAAACTTCAAGAACAACAGTAAAACACAGAACGAAGATTTTTCTGATGATCATAAATCGCGAAAATTTAACATCGCGAAATACTTCAAAAATAAAAAGACTTGAAATTTGTAACTCGCGAAAAATTCAGAATCTACAGGAAATTAATACAAATTTAATCATTGTAGTAAAATGAGAACCAGGAAAAGATATTTATTTAATAAAACCTTACAAATATGTCATCTAGTACGTGATAATAGATTATTCAAACACAACCACAGATTCAAATTACCCTTGAAATTGAACTGTTGCCATATCTTGTATAAATGTGTAAGACATAATAAATGGGTTCATAGATGAAGCGGTATATGCTTTGCTTTGTCAGTCGGTAGACCAAATACTTTCTGTTCAATTACTCATTCATTCTACGCTTTACCATGGACAGTTTGAGCAACATTGGATGACTCCGAAAGATTTTGAAATCAGTAGGTCAAATGCCAAGTACGCAGTACCCTTCAACATAACCGACTACCGGGCTGGCATAAGCACATACATGTACATGTTTTACATATACCAGCACATGACTCATGATTGGATTCGAACCTTTTGTCCCAAAAGTTGATACTAGGCCAAGGGAACGAACAATATTTTGCGTGAAATTAAAAAGAATATAACGCATTCTTACAAAGCCGCCTGAAGAGACGCTGGACATATGTTGTTTGCAACAGAAAATGACGCAGTAGTTCAGGTCGGCGACCTTGTAGCAATGGTTAAAGTGCTAAACAGTAGTGGAGTTAAATCACAACCCGACCAGACCAAATTATTATCACATAAGTTATTACTTGTGAGTTGAAATATTAAACAAATAATTGACATGGCATTTTATGTTGTTTATTTTGCGTTCGACCGGGACAGCTTGACCAAATAACCTCCGATTTCTAGGAACAGACATGGTAAGCATGTTTTAATGGTTTCCGGGAATGTAGAATAAGAAAGCTTAATCATGAACTTGTGATGGAAGTTTGTTTGAAGAAATTGCAATACTTTATTGCTTAAATATCATAAATGTCTTTCTAAGATCATCAATTTATAGTTCAAAGAGCTAGCTTACTGTTCCTGCTGCTAGCTATGAAAAGTACAGTCACTACGAAGCCAAGCATAAGCTTTGAGATATATTACAATGCGGAAAGTATTATACCACTTGTAGTATTGCTGTAATTCAATTTGTGAGTAATACTGCTTTTGTAGCGAATGTGGAAACGAAACATGCAGGTAGTTATGCATTTACTAACATATATAACACGGAAGAAGGAAGTGATTATGTAGCTTTGTTATTCTTACATGGGGAGTGGTGGCCTAGAGGTAAGGCGCACGCTTCGGGAGGGATCGAGAGGCCATGAGTTCAACCAAGAAAAGCAAAAATAACCCACATGCTCCACTCCACCAAGGTGTGAATTGGTACATGTGATAAATATTCTCCACAAGCAGATTCGAACGCTTTTTAAACAAACTATCCATCCCTACACCCAGTAACTCATTTTCACTGAAAAACTTGTTGAGAATTGGAGTTAACCTCAAATAGCCAATAACTCATAATGATACCTTGACATATTGACAATATTCTTCATGTTGTTCTCTTGTTGTTACTGAATAATTTAAATAAAATACATTCAAGTTCGTTCTAGTAGATCAGATAGTGTGTGACTTTGAAGAGATGGTTACTAGAATATTTATATGACTACAATATTTATACATAATGTATCGTAGCCTTTCAATCGTGAAAGCTCGGCCATTTCCGTTTGTCTCCGTTAAATATACACCAATTGCAAATGTGCAGAAAAGACCGAGGAGATCAGAATGGTATCGTACCAATCGTGAAAGTTCGGCAATTTCCGTTTGTCTCCGTTAAATATACACCAATTGCAAATGTGCAGAAAAGACCGAGGAGATCAGAATGGTATCGTACCAATCGTGAAAGTTCGGCAATTTCCGTTTGTCTCCGTTAAATATACACCAATTGCAAATGTGCAGAAAAGACCGAGGAGATCAGAATGGTATCGTTCTAATCGTCAAAGTTCGGCAATTTCCGTTTGTCTCCGTTAAATATACGTCTATTGTAATTTAGCAGAAAAGACCGAGGTGATCAGAATAGTATCCTTCGTACATGTACCGTACATATTCGTTCACGCAACATTACTCGGCGGAATTATTAATGTTCTGTGTTTTGTGAAAGAAAAACTTTTAAGACAATTTGCATCAAGCTGTGGTAGGCTTACTACAGCGTTTGATTGGCGCTTTATTTTCTATGAAGTCATAAAACCGCTGACATAAAAATGAAGTTATAAAAAGGTTGCAGCCAAACTTCTTAGAGAAATAATGTTGTTATAATTGTCTATTATTCGTTTGAACTATGGTTCGTTAAGCGAAATAAGCTGTGATGCAGCTTGATATTAAGATGCGATTTCGACTGGGTTTTTATGTAATTATTGTAAATCGAATGTGCTGGGCTAGTCGGCGACAATATTTGAGTTTGCTCCAAGAGGCCAAGGGATCTACACAAAGTGTGACATTTACCAAAATATCTGAACGGAAGTATTGCTCTGGTACTTGGTGTAAAATAATTGTTGAAAAAAATGCTTGGCCTTCAAACAAGATAAGTCAATGGGTAGTCTGCATTTTACAGAAATACTGTCCAAGCGTTGTAATATACGGGGCATACATGCTCTATGCCTAGAATTCTTCGTTATAAACGGATAATGCGTTGGCATCATTATATAACCCTGGTGCCAGTCATTACCGGCATGTTACCCTGTTGCTAGTCATTTGATTAAATTGGAGTTCGACGTAAAAGGGTAGTTGCCAAACATGCAATGGTCCATTCAATAGATAAATCACTATTGAGAGAGTTCTAAAAACAGTTTCAGTTAAATATTCATTGGTATATTTCGTAATAACGATATAGCGAATATATTTTCTATGTCCTGTGTTGTTCGCTATTTACATGTATAATTATGGACCATCACGGTTATACGCAGCGTCATACCCTTACAGCTCGATAAGTTAGCGACATACGGTGCATCTTATAACTATAACCATCTTGTTAATGAATGATGTCAGTCGGTAAGCCACAAATACTGCTGAATAATTCATTAGGAAACAGTTGCTGAGTATAATTAGGTTGGGCATAACGTCTATTCTGATCACCTCGGTCTTTATGCAATGTAATATAGTACATTTACCGGAGAACAACGGAAATGGTCGAACTTACACGTGTATGAGTTGAAACTATCACCCTTAAAATGCGCTATTTGTGTCTTCTTTATACTAAATTAACATGAATGCTTAAAGCGATATTTACACATTTAGCAAATTTGAAATATTGACGTCAAGATTTTTTGTTTGCGAGTATTCAACCTTAAATAGCCGGATGTTTTGCATCATACGTATTCACTCAGCTTATGAATGCAGATGCACTATATTAGTACATACCTTGTCATGAGGTATGCTTAACTTCCATCATGTATGAAAAACACCACAATTACTAGTAATAGCATGTACATTGGCTTCGTTACAATGCCCAAAATTGTCTTCTGGATCATAAAAATTAAATCGTGTCCCTATATCGAAAGCATAGAATCGTATCCAAACCAAAATACATGTACCTAAAATCGTGAACGGACTAAAAGTCACATAAAAGCACATTAAGTAACTCGTGTCCATATCAAACAGCTGAATTTTTGGCTGCTTTCAAAATCCATAAACTAAGATCGTCACTGAATGACTCAAAGGCCCAAATGCATGTTTTATGAAAAGCTCAATGCTCCGAGTTGGTTAATTTAGGATGCATATTGTATGAAAAGAGCCAAGATAATTGAGTTTGTAAGAATTGTCCCGGGAGAAAACTTCGATTCGCTTCGATTGAATGTTGATGTAATTGCGCCACAAAATATAAACACATGTAGCAGTCTCCCTGATGTAAAGACCAGACACCTTTAACATGGATTTCATTTCAAATGACAGACATCGATTATCTGTAATGTATGGTGTGTCTGATGCTAGCAGTGAACTCCAATCTGTATCACTAGGTCGTTATTATTGAACTGAAGTTTGTTAACCGAGAGCAAATTTAAAGCGCTTCATAGCGTTTCATGGCGCTTTCCGCGGAAGGCAATCCATGCTCACTATATTTTATACATGTATTTGAACAGGGGGCTTGCAAAATAAGTGCTCGATAGCGTTTTGCTTACGTTACTGAAGATTTGAATTATTAGTAGTCTTGCGTGTATCGGTGCTTTACACCGGGCACGTTAAAGAACCAAGGAATCTATTTGAAACGAGCTAGGGTATCGCACCCGGATTCCTTGTATCTCACCTCTGTCTCTAAACATTTGCGATAATGCCCCAGAGTGGGCACTGCAAATCACATGGAAGAAAAAAAGAAAGAAAACTTCGACCTTTATGCATAATACATTAGATAATAATTGCCGAAGAAACCCGGAAATGACCGATGTTTAACGAGTGGTGGTGATCGAGCAATATCACTAGATATCTGTTGGAAGTGATGTTAAATCCATCCTATATTTACAATGTTAAGAGATCGCTATATTCTGGGAACATTTCCAACAAACTGCCATCAAAGGCTAACGATGCAGATACAGAATATTCCAGTAAAATTTACTCAGCAAAACAAAAGTTCTATAAGTGTTAAATGGCGTCGGTTAAATGCTAACTGTCAAGAGATAAATATTTTATGAGTTGTGTGCATGTAAAAGATGAATGTTCATTGCATGATCTATGTATGAGGTAGTTTTTGATAGTTAATAAACTTGGTGCTATCAGTTAGGTTTAAATTCAAAATTTCCATTCTGTACGATAGTGACGTATAACCCAAACACCAACACAGTGATGTCCCTTGTTATGTGACGTCATCGCTTTGGGTAGCACATTAAGCTGATACTAGGTTTCCTAGTTCCCCCTCAAAACAGTGGTTAACTTATAGCAATAATATATGAATATCCTTACACAATTGGTACGAATCGAACAGTTTTCAAAAATAAAACATTTCGTAAATGAGTAGAAGTCAACGCGGTGTTTTAAAGTCAACTTAACACTTTGTCTTCTTAGGCAAGGTGGTATTTCCATGACGCATTTCCATGACGCACGTTTATACTAATTTATAAAACTGCACATCTGCATAAATCTACAGTGGCCCAGATACGGTATAATAAGTTAGTCTCCATTGCACAATGACAAACACAAATTGACGTATTATTTTGGCATTTGATCCTTGTGTCTTAAATGTACATTAGAAACATGAGCGTTCTAAAACATGGATTATGCGCCATGATTCTAAACGCATCGAGCCAAAGATCTCAGTATGAACGACGCCATTACTTCTATACAATAGACACTCGATTCATCATGTTGGGAGGGACTCTAGACAATACAACATTAAATTGTTATAAGTCAAACGCTGTTGTGCATCAAATTTCAGAATTCCTTCCACTTTATGCCGATCAATTCCATAGCAATTCCAGGAAAATGCCAATTTGGCAATTTGTGATCTTTGTCTGAACAAATTGCCATATGCATAAAGGCATTTTAAAACATATTAATATTGAAAAGGACGACATTTTACACCCTTGTAATCGTCTCTTTACATGCCTGGCATTTAGGAATGCCGGTAAACTTATTCTAGAACCAACAGGTCTACGAATTTGTTCTTCTGATCGATTCTGCAACATATTACAAGGAGAAAGAGGTGTCTTTCACACTGGGAGGTATGCCCACAACTGTTTGACACACCATTATATATGTATTACCCAAATACCTGGTTGTGGGTTACATGTCTTCACCCAAGAAATGGCAATCTCCAATTATCTACCCGATATGATTTAGTCAATTAAAAAATTCACATTAATTTATTTTTACGTTTGTGATTGTCTTGTCGACTCTACACATTTACATGAAGTAAATAGTAGGACACAAACCAAAGCTTCACAGCTACGGCGGCAGCGCCTAACCACACACGCAAGAGTCAGACATAGTACAAGCCATCCACATCCCCAAAAATGGATGTTTCAAGCGAGCCTTATAATTTATGCTCACTCCGCAATGAATGACACACTGTGGACTTCAAATTTTGTTCAAAATTAGCTATAATCATATATAATATGAATGTTGTTCGTCATAAATAAAGCTAAACAGCTACTGCAAGTGTAAAGCATTGTTTCTAAGTACATTAATTTTATAGATATTTTAAAATACTCAATTATGTGCAGCAAAAATGTCACTTCTTATTGTTAAAGAATATCTTCTAAATGAGTACATACATGTGGGGCTAGACAGCAGTTAACATCAGTGTTCTTTACAAAGTAACGTTAATAACTTATCACCGTTCATAGCATTATTCAAATATCTTATTTTTAGGTCGTTCTTTTATTTGTTTAGTTTTGGCAAGAACGTGTCTTATAAAAACCATCTTATAAAAACAAACTTCCAGAAATAGAAACAATACATCTCAAAGGAATACATACACACACTATATGACTACAAGCAATTCCATTTTTCAACTTTATTGATCGCACCGCCTACTCGACTCCTCGAGACAGCTGACGAAAACTGACTTTCCTGCTTCGTATTCGTAGAGAGTAACGCTGTTTGACATCATTTCTTCTAGACTAAAATGTCGGTCAGTAGACCGATTTAATTATACATCACTACGGCTGTGGTCTTCCACAAGCGCCTGACAAGTTCTCCACATAATTACAATGGACATCGCAAACCAGTTACAATTGACATAAGTGTTTGCACTTTTCTCTTTCTCAAGACAAATTGTCACGTTTTGTACACTTGGAAGACATGAAGTTGAATTAACGAATCTTCTCGTTATGATGTTCAATGTTGTTTATACACGTATAAATAGAATCAATGTTGTCTAGAAAGTATTAACACCCCAGGACTAGAAACGATGGTCTAGAAAGTATTGACAAAGAATCTACAAAAATATACAGTAAATATTTTGTTACACATTAAATGCCAAATTTTCGTACCCCTCCCTTTGAAGCACGAAGCCGTACACAAATGGAACCTATGTAGACTAGAAATATTTGTATGAAACGATAGCACCGGAATTTAGTACATTTGTTATGTAAAATAATTAAATAAATGAGTTAAAAAAACACACGAATTCATGAGACATACAGTGGATACATTCAACCAAAACATCATGTCTACGAGAAACTTGGGAGAGTAATACAAGAGCTACCACGTAACATGCCAATCATTTCAAAGGAAACAATTATGGCAAATTGGGTAAAATAATAAAATAATGTGCAGTTTCCTTTGTTGTTGAAAATACAGCTAAAGAACAAATTAGTTAACATGAACATTGAATCTAGACTTACAAGCAGACCGCTACTCGTAAAATGAAGCACAAAGCAGACGCGTTTTTACAGCATATTTCAAAATATTATTTAATTACGTGCACTTTACCTATAATTATAAGGGGAAGTAATCCATTCATATTCATCATTATGATAAGCGAATATCCAGCACCAAAATATACATAAACTATGGACTATGGATGATTAAAAGCATGGATTTAACATAATTTTTCAACATGCATGTACGTACATGAAATTGCACATCATGTTGTGTATGACACAGAAGGAGATTATCATTTTCTCAAAGTTCATATGTACTTATTCTCGGCTTGCATTTCTACAAGTGCCTTCATGTTCAGAAAATAGTATATCATTTAAAGGGAACTGTCCCTTGATTGCACATCAAGTCAAATTGTTTATTTTGATTGTTTTTAGCACCCTGATCCTAATTTTGTTATGCATCGTTAATTTACACAATATATAAAGTATAATACATGTTAATACCTCTTATCTTGTTTGTTTGTTCTGTTGCTTTTTATCTGCTTGTTTGTTTGTGTTCGACATACATGTATAAACCGACGTAGGAGTTTGGTTTTCGGTGTTTTTCCTGCCTTGTTGACCAACGACCTCTGACTCCGTGTGAGTGTCCGTCAACCATTTCCGGCATAAAGTATTTTTTTGGGATGTGACACTTGTAATTACCTTAATTCGTGATAGGTGGATAATTTGCTGAGCTCAAGTTTCATAGCCCATATAATTCAGATAGATTCTATTCTATATTTTTTTTAATTTCCGGTATTTGAATAATGAAAATAGGAACACCTTAATTCTATGTACATATTTTAAACTATGCTAATATTATCCTAACCATGGTTTAACATGTGTGTCAGAAGCGGACACTCGACCTCCCTCAGTATAATTACTGTTAGAGTAGTCAACACGTTCATCGACCCATGAGCACAGATGTTCAAATATTTAAACTAACGTATTTGTAACAATCTATGTAAAGTGATCTACAAGCAAACATTATCAATACATATTTGCCATTCATATCATTCTTCACCAGATTACAAAGGTCGATCAGGAGCATGTTAGTTGATGAAACTGAAAATACTAGAAATGCTAAACGGGCTCTAGGATGGAAACAGCGCTAAACAGACTCTAGTACGAAGATCAAACCAATGCTAAACGGACTCTGGCACGAAACTGAAAACAGCGCTAAACGGGCTCTAGTACGAAAATCAAACCAACGCTAAACAGACTCTAGTACGAAACTGAAAACAGCGCTAAACAGACTCTGGTACGAAACTGAAAACAGCGCTAAACAGACTCTGGTACGAAACTGAAAACAGCGCTAAACAGACTCTGGTACGAAAATCAAAACAGCGCTAAACAGACTCTGGTACGAAAATCAAAACAGCGCTAAACAGACTCTGGTACGAAAATCAAAACAGCGCTAAACGAGCCCTAGCACGAAACTGAAAATACAAAAAAAACGCTATTTGACCCTGGTACGACACTAACATACAAATATGCAACTGAAGGCAGATCTACTGAAAAGAGGTCCAAAGAAAAAAATCCGCAAAACAACGTTTAAAGTATAAGTATGCCTCTCTGACAAGGTGCGTCTCTGGAAATGTATTAAATCCTATTTTAGGTGAAATCGGTTAAAGTTGCGTCATGCACGAGTGGAGAAGTTGCCAGTCGCTCGTAGAAGAGCAGTGTTGTTGACAAAATGATCATTAATTCAAAGTAATTGGTTAGTTACATAACTGACAAATTGTTAAAATATTCGCATAGCAATAAACATAATTTGAAACACAAAATAAAACAAAGCAGAACCATCGGCCATCTAATGGAAGCAAAGAGTAGACATATGCCAACACCACCATGCACCATCAACATGTACATTTTCTGTACACCCTCACGGTTATCTTCAAAACCAAACACATGGTTCGGCAAACATCAATCTACACATTTTTATATCTAAGAACATCATAATATTGTACAGTTACGTAGTGATTTAATTGATAAATCATTCGTCAGCCTCGGTTTTTGATTCCTATCTATTTTGCAGAAATAGCAAATTACCACATACACCGAGGGAATTTTTGCAGTGCAAAAACCTTTACAAAAACGCAAACTATAACTGTGAAAAGTAACTAAACATATGTCAATAAGCAATGGCGTATTTGTGTATCTATCTTTTGTTTAATCCCATTTTATTGTGAATGAGCTATGACAGGAATCGTAGTTTTATATAGTGAGCCGCACTAATGAGGGACTCGGACTTCCCGGTATCAATCGATTGCGCAAAAACATGTACCCGCGAATGACAGACTTACATGTACACGAAACTAAATCTATTTAGCAAAAACATGTAATTACGATGAAATACCATCCGCTTTATAGTCAAACGTTGCAGCTTAAATGCACGCTTTTACATGTGCAAGGTGTCCACTCACTCACTCACTCACTCTCTCACTCTCACTCTCACTCTCACTCTCACTCTCACTCTCACTCTCACTCTCACTCTCACTCTCACTCTCACTCTCACTCTCACTCTCACTCTCACTCACTCTCACTCTCACTCTCACTCTCACTCTCACTCTCACTCTCAATCTCAATCTCACTCTCACTCTCACTCTCACTCACTCATTCACTCATTCATTCATTCACTCACTCACTCACTCATTCACTCACTCACTCAATCAATCAATCAATCAATCACTCACTCACTCGCTCACTTACTGGCGTTCGATATATGTGTACAAGGTGCCTAACACATAAATAAAAAATAAGGTTTTTTATATGATTTGCATAGCAGCACATAATTTTAGCTTTACATATTGCAAAAAAAAAACTAAATCATTTTGTATACATGTAATGTCTGTAAGTTCATAAATGTAGGAGCACTCTGATGTTTGCATCAAGGCTAATCATGACGACAATGTACTAGGCGCTACAGTAGGTCTCTGATTGTCACAAACAGCTGTCGGGAGCATTGCTGTACAAGAGATTTCAGATTTAGCTAGCATAATTTGCTTATACAAACATGCCGACATGACATGAATTAAGTTAATATCAGAGAATTATATTCGTAAGTAAAGTGGAAAAAACTTTTCTCATGGCGTATTTAGATAAAAAAAATCTTATCAAACATCGAGTTGGAGTGAGAACAACTCGTGCAGCTAATGGCCCGGAAACAAAAAAACTCTACATAAATGTGCTACGATTTTTTTTGTTCAGATCCAGCGTTTAATAGCCACTTTGATATATTGTAATCATGTGCATCAAAATGACTGCTAAAATGGGTGCAATAACTGCAATAGGGCACTGGAAAATAGAGCATCGATTGCAATACTGCACTGAAATATAGTGAGATAACTGCTGTGGTTTGGGTGCAATAACTGCAATAGGGCACTGGAAAATAGAGCAACGATTGCAATACTGCACTGAAATATAGGGAAATAACTGCTGTTGTTGTTATAGTGGGAAAATAGTGCAATAACTATAATACTGCACTCGTAAATATAGTAACAGCTTTAATACTTTTTATATTGGAATATAGTGCAATAATTTTAATACTTCACTCGAAAATAGCGCAAGAACCTTGATAGTAGTTATACTAGAAAATAGTGCAATAACTATCATGCTGTACAGGAAAAGTGTGTTATAACTATAACACTGCACAGGAAATATTGCACTTTGAGATCTGCAACAGTGAAGATTTCACCCTTTTTTCACTATACCACTACGTGTCTTCGTGTAAAATATGATACAATTTCAATGCCCTTTCTATAGCATATACACATTTTTCTGTGAGAAAGTATGTTGCAGATAAGACATTAGATTGAAATGATAGGATGTAGTCTAATTTTCGCTTCAGATACAATTATTATCTGGCTTATTCAACAAGGGTTGTGTACAAACATTGTAATAGCGAAATAAACTTTCCTTCACAATTCAAACATTCCACAAATTATAGAGAATTTAGAGCCACGCGAAAAAAATCGCTTGAATGTATCATAGGCTATGAGTAAATTTTGTGCAACAGAGTAAATTTTGTGCAACAGAGTAAATTTTGTGCAACAGAGTTTTAGTATTTACGACTATAAAAATTGAGTATCGTTGTCATCTGGAAATGTTTAAAACGCAGACAAGTGCAGCCAATCTGCGGCAACAAAATAGGTAGACCTTGGTACTTGTGGCCAAAAGTTTAACAGTTATATATTAGTAGTTTGAAGTTATTGTAACACTTTGTGATTTAAATGAGCATTTCTTAGATGTTAAAGATAAAATTCGCCAAATAGGCAATGCCCAAGTTCATATTATGTGAACATACATGTAAGTAAGTGAACTTGAATGCCAACTTCACAGACCTTGAATATAATTATACTGCTTTCTTATTGTATGGTTATTAATACAAATGTACATATGTTCGAGCATTGATCCGTCATCTGTTTACGATATTATGATACGATCGTATTTATGCCACAAGACATATGTGGCTTTGAAATGTCATAAAAAGGAGAAATTGTTATATAAAGGTTTTAGGTCAATGTAAGATATAAGAATTTATAGGGGTACAAAAGAAAGGAGATGTAAAGCTACTAGTCAGGGTTCAGGGTTAAGATATAATAAATATGATTTCCTTACATCCTATGTGCGTTGGATATGTCATAAAAACACTGAATAACGTGTTATATGAAGGCTTTAGGTCAATATAAGACATAAGGGTATGTAGGGGTACAAAAGAAAATTAGTTGTAATGTGTCTATATTGTGATTTACAGAAATGTAACTGGTTTAGAAATGTTGGGAAATGTGGTTATACATGTATATCATATTATATAAAACAAATCTGATGTAATATGCATGTGTGCTGTATAGAGGTAAAAGGGTATCTTTTATAAAGGTATAAGGGATTCAATATCGATAAGGGCTATATGTTTAGTGTCATATAGAGGTGCAAGGTAACAGTGTCATATAGAGATGTGAGCTGTCAGTGTCATATAGAGGTACAAGGGGTCAGTGTCATATAGAGGTGTAAGGGGTCAGTGTCATATAGAGGTGTAAGGGGTCAGTGTCATATTGAGGTATGATGGGTCACTGTCATATAGAGATGTAAGAGGTCAGTGTCATATAGAGATGTGAGCTGTCAATGTCATTTAGAGGTATAAGGGGTCAGTGTCATATAGAGGTGTAAGGGGTCAGTGTCATATAGAGGTGTAAGGGGTCAGTGTCATATAGAGGTGTAAGGGGTCAGTGTCATATATAGGTGTAAGGGGTCAGTGTCATATAGAGGTGTAAGGGGTCAGTGTCATATAGTGGTGTAAGGTGTCAGTGTCATACAGATGTATAAGGTGTCAGTGTCATATAGAGGTGTAAGGGGTCAGTGTCATATAGAGGTATAATGGGTCAGTGTCATATAGAGGTGTAAGGGGTCAGTGTCATATAGAGGTATAAGGGGTCAGTGTCATATAGAGTTATAAGGGGTCAGTGTCATACAGATGTATAAGGGGTCAGTGTCATATAGAGTTATAAGGGGTCAGTGTCATATAGAGTTATAAGGGGTCAGTGTCATATAGAGTTATAAGGGGTCAGTGTCATATAGAGTTATAAGGGGTCAGTGTCATATAGAGGTGTAATGGGTCAGTGTCATATAGAGGTGTAAGGGGTCAGTGTCATATAGAGGTATAATGAGTCAGTGTCATATAGAGGTGTAATGCGTCAGTGTCATATAGAGATGTAAGAGGTCAGTGTCATATAGATGTATAAGGTGTCAGTGTCATATAGAGGTGTAAGGGGTCAGTGTCATATAGATGTATAAGGTGTCAACGTCATATAGAGGTGTAAGGGGTCAGTGTCATATAGAGGTATAATGAGTCAGTGTCATATAGAGATGTAAGGTGTCAGTGTCATATAGAGTTATAATGCGTCAGTGTCATAAAGAGGTGTAAGGGGTCAGTGTCATATAGAGGTATAATGGGTCAGTGTCATATAGAGGTGTAAGGTGCCAGTGTCATATAGAGGTATAAGGGGTCAGTGTCATATAGAGGTGTAAGGGGTCAGTGTCATATAGAGGTATAAGGGGTCAGTGTCATATAGAGGTATAAGGGGTCAGTGTCATATAGAGGTGTAAGGGGTCAGTGTCATATAGAGTTATAATGCGTCAGTGTCATATAGAGGTGTAAGGTGTCAGTGTCATATAGAGGTGTAAGGTGTCAGTGTCATATAGAGGTGTAAGGTGTCAGTGTCATATAGAGGTGTAAGGGGTCAGTGTCATATAGAGGTGTAAGGGGTCAGTGTCATATAGAGTTATAATGCGTCAGTGTCATATAGAGGTGTAAGGTGTCAGTGTCATATAGAGTTATAATGCGTCAGTGTCATAAAGAGGTGTAAGGGGTCAGTGTCATATAGAGGTATAATGGGTCAGTGTCATATAGAGGTGTAAGGGGTCAGTGTCATATAGAGGTATAAGGGGTCAGTGTCATATAGAGGTGTAAGGGGTCAGTGTCATATAGAGGTATAAGGGGTCAGTGTCATATAGAGGTGTAAGGGGTCAGTGTAATATTGAGGTATGATGGGTCACTGTCATATAGAAATGTAAGAGGTGAGTGTCATATATAGGTGTAATGGGTCAGTGTCATATACAAGTATAAGGGGTCAGTGTCATATAGAGGTGTAAGGGTACATTGTCATATAGAGGTATACGGGTAAATTGTCATATAGAGGTATACGGGTACATTGTCATATAGAGGTATACGTGTAAATTGTCATATAGAGGTGTAAGGGTACATTGTCATATAGAGGTATACGGGGTCAGTGTCATATAGAGGTATACGGGGTCAGTGTCATATAGAGGTATAAGGGTTAGAGTCATATAAAGGTATAAGGCGTCAGTGTCATATAGAGATGTAATATGGTCAGTGTCATATAGTGGTTTAACGGGTCAGTGTCATACAGAGATGTAATATGGTCAGTGTCATAAAGAGGTATAAGGGGTCAGTGCCATATAAAGATGTATTATGGTCAGTGTCATATAGAAGTAAAAGGGATCATATAGAGGTATAAGGGGTCAGTGTCATATAGAGGTATAAGGGGTCAGTGTCATATAAAATGTATAAGGGGTCAGTGTCACATAGAGGTGTAATTGGTCAGAGTCATAAAGATATGTAAGGGTACAGTGTCATGGGTCAATGTCATATAGAGATGTGAGGGGCCAGTGTCATATAGAGGTGTAAGGTGCCAGTGTCATATAGAGGTATAAGGGGTCGGTGTCATATAGAGGTGTAAGAGGTCAGTGTCATATAGAGGTGTTAGGGGTCAGTGTCATATAGATGTATAATGGGTCAGTGTCATATAGAGGTGTAATGTGTCAGTGTCATATAGAGGTATAAAGGACCAGTGTCATATAGAGGTATAAGGGGTCAGTGTCATATAGAGGTATAAGGGGTCAGTGTCATATAGAGGAATAATGAGTCAGTGTCATATAGAGGTGTAAGGGGTCAGTGTCATATAGAGTTATAATGCGTCAGTGTCATATAGATGTGTAAGGGGTCAGTGTCATATAGAGGTATAAGGGGTCAGTGTCATATAGAGGTGTATGGGGTCAGTGTCATATAGAGTTATAATGCGTCAGTGTCATATAGAGGTGTAAGGTGTCAGTGTCATATAGAGGTATAAGGTGTCAGTGTTATATAGAGGTGTAAGGTGTCAGTGTCATATAGTGGTGTATGGTGTCAGTGTCATATTGAGGTATGATGGGTCACTGTCATATAGAGATGTAAGAGGTCAGTGTCATATAGAGATGTAAGGGGTCAGTGTCATATAGAGGTATAATGAGTCAGTGTCATATAGAGGTGTAAGGGGTCAGTGTCATATAGAGGTGTAATGAGTCAGTGTCATATAGAGGTATACTGGGTCAGTGTCATATAGAGGTATAATGAGTCAGTGTCATATAGAGATGTAAGAGGTCAGTGTCATATAGAGGTATAAGGGGTCAGTGTCATATAGTGGTGTATGGTGTCAGTGTCATATTGAGGTATGATGGGTCACTGTCATATAGAGATGTAAGAGGTCAGTGTCATATAAAGGTGTAAGGGGTCAGTGTCATATAGAGGTATAATGAGTCAGTGTCATATAGAGATGTAAGAGGTCAGTGTCATATAGAGATGTAAGAGGTCAGTGTCATATAGAGATGTAAGGGGTCAGTGTCATATAGAGGTATAATGAGTCAGTGTCATATAGAGGTGTAAGGGGTCAGTGTCATATAGAGGTATAATGGGTCAGTGTCATATGGAGGTATAATGGGTCAGTGTCATATAGAGGTGTAAGGGGTCAGTGTCATATAGAGGTATACTGGGTCAGTGTCATATAGAGGTATGATGGGTCACTGTCATATAGAGATGTAAGAGGTCAGTGTTATATAGAGATGTAAGGGGTCAGTGTCATATAGAGGTATAATGAGTCAGTGTCATATAGAGGTATACTGGGTCAGTGTCATATAGTGGTATAATGAGTCAGTGTCATATAGAGATGTAAGAGGTCAGTGTCATATAGAGATGTAAGGGGTCAGTGTCATATAGAGGTATAATGAGTCAGTGTCATATAGAGATGTAAGAGGTCAGTGTCATATAGAGATGTAAGGGGTCAGTGTTATATAGAGGTATAATGAGTCAGTGTCATATAGTGGTGTAAGGTGTCAGTGTCATATAGAGGTGTAAGGGGTCAGTGTCATATAGAGGTGTAATGAGTCAGTGTCATATAGAGGTGTAAGGGGTCAGTGTCATATAGAGGTGTAAGGAGTCAGTGTCATATAGAGGTGTAAGGTGTCAGTGTCATATAGAGATGTAAGAGGTCAGTGTCATATAGAGGTGTAAGGGGTCAGTGTCATATAGATGTATAAGGGGTCAGTGTCATATAGAGGTGTAAGGTGTCAGTGTCATATAGAGGTGTAAGGGGTCAGTGTCATATAGAGGTGTAAGGTGTCAGTGTCATATAGAGGTATAATGCGTCAGTGTCATATAGAGGTGTAAGGGGTCAGTGTCATATAGAGGTATAATGGGTCAGTGTCATATAGAGGTGTAAGGTGTCAGTGTCATATAGAGGTGTAAGGGGTCAGTGTCATATAGATGTATAAGGTGTCAGTGTCATATAGAGGTGTAAGGGGTCAGTGTCATATAGAGGTATAAGGGGTCAGTGTCATATAGAGGTGTAAGGGGTCAGTGTCATATAGAGGTGTATGGTGTCAGTGTCATATAGAGGTATAAGGGGTCAGTGTCATATAGAGGTGTAAGGGGTCAGTGTCATATAGAGGTATAAGGGGTCAGTGTCATATAGAGGTATAAGGGGTCAGTGTCATATAGAGGTGTAAGGTGTCAGTGTCATATAGAGGTATAATGAGTCAGAGTCATATAGGGGTATAAGGGATTAAGTGTATTATAGATGGTCAGTTCCATATAGATATAAGAGGGATTGCTGTCATGTACATATGTAAGGGGTTTGTGTCATACATATGGATATATTGGTAGACCATTTTCTTGATACAGGGGTAAGTATAATAGTATGCAGAATATCAAGTGGTATATGTTTAGATAACGTTTAGTGATATACACTTAAAAGGCAATCAATAAGTATGATATCAATGGCTTAGAATTAGAAGGTCGTAAGTGCCACTTACGACTTTTTAAGATTCATACATATTTAGAATAAGCATCACAAGGCGCCTCTTATGAGCCCATTTTCATAAAAATCTGAACTTGTCATGTTGACCAAAATGAAGTTGTAAAAGTTTTTTTTACCATAAGTAAAGAGTAAATGTCAGACAGTTTTTCCGTGTTTTCTCAAAATATCGATTTGGTAATTACGACCTTCTTATATCTAAGCCATCGATATGTTGGCCTTATAATATGCTAAATGTTGTTTTATGTATGTATAAACGTTGCATTGTATATATTGTATATTTTATAGCACCGGTATGTAGTTTCAGAATATATGTAATATGTGGGGTATACAATGTTTAAGAATTCGATGTTGTATAACTAGTTATGTAGCAATTGGTTCAGTAAAGATTTGCCGTTCAAAAGTTTACTCCATTTCAAAGTAGAAATCGCGACTGACGTAATTCGACAATAATGCTGCCATTCATTTCAGGACTTCTTTAAGTATTCAATGTATAAATAAACCAATAAAACAGGATCTGTTCGCGGAAAGTAAACACGCGTTTTTCACAGGTATAGCTATAAACCAAGGCGCACATGTGGTGTCCATTCTTTCCCTAGCCTACGGGCAATGTACATTCGTATATATCCTATAAACATATTGATGAAAAACATACATGAAAGATAAAGATATTACCTTGGATTAGAAGAGTGGCAATGATGGGGTATCGGAAACGAGGCATTCCCTTTGATCTAAGCCGACATCTCTACGAGAGGAGAGTTCACAGGCATCTTATCCCGAGGCGATCATCTTTAATCCAGTCTACTAGGTACATCCATGTGGAATTTTTATATAAGTAGTATTAAATCCAGCAGTATAAAATAACGTTTTATGTGAATCACAGATAAAGTAGAACAACTCCTAAACTCCTAAATTCCTAAACTCCTAACTCCTAACTTTAATTCCTTGTGCTTTCCTGATAATTATCACTGCACAAACACAAATATATGCACAATTATACACCGTGTATATATAATGATAGAACAAGTGTATTTGACGGTATTGCTTACAAACGTCTTTATTTCTACTTCGTTAGCATTGTTAGGATTAAACGATACAACAGGCTTAATTACACCCTGATTTAATCCATAAAAACTAGAGCTTCCAACTTTGTTAAGTGTAAACTGTCCGACATAAGGATAGCTGGATAGCTTCATACGCCAGCCAGTTACATAAAATATTCAAATCCCTATTTACGCTCCGTAGTTAATTACTAACAACTTCTAGTATCGATGCTTCATTCTTACCCGAAGATAATTGCTTATTTATGTATGACTGGCAGGACTTGTTAAAACACACCACCAGAGTCACAGACATCGACTTCACAGGTTTCTCTTTCCTTTAAGTATTAATGAATAAAATCAATATGCAATAAGAACGTGTTCGATATATCATACAGAACAGACTTACTTTCGATGCCCGCTAAACAGTAAAAAAATAACTTCCAATCGACTTTCACTCATGCGTATTTTTATCAATACTCCGGACTGCTAAGCAGCTTTAAAACAGTTACCAATAAACACACATACACATTCACATATACTCTTGTATACGGCGAAATTGAGAATTCCAATGCTACATCCCCCAAAACTTCCCCACGATCGCTCGTCATAAGCTTATCGAGCCAGGCTTCCTTATACCCACTTATTGCAAGCAGTAATCCAAACCGACAGTCGAGAACTAGGTTCTAAAGATAGCGAGGCATTATCAATTCTTAAAATAGTTCCTCTTTCACATGAAACATATAACTGTTTTATGTTAACTCTGTATAATCCAGAAGGCTGCGAATCGATAGTTTCTATCCAAAGCATCAGAGAGCAAGCTAAGTTATGTTAACTTGCAACGGTGCCTTAGAATGTTCAAGCTGGTAAATAAATGCGGATACACCGATCTGTGAGACGTTTGAGAGGCTCCTACATCCATGTAACGGAGTTTAATTACACATGAAAATAAATTATTCATATAAATTACGCGGAGTGCTTCGCTTAAGTAGATATTATAGCGCCCTAGGGTATGCCTGATGACAGGCTAGCTATGCTGCCAATACCATTCAAGCACCGAGGATAACCAACTAAACTCACTACAGCAGTTAATCCGTTACTTCTGGAATAATGGAATAAAAACGCTGGATAAGTTACAATGAACTACCTCAGCATTTAGGTAGTTACGACATTCGTGATCTTTGAACTTGTTTGTAAACAAATTACATCGATATTCCTCAGTAACATCGGCTGACAACTGTTCATGTGTTGTAATGTACGTCCTATCAACAAAGAAATGATGTTTTCCCACGACATAACGTGTCAAACATGAACCACAACAGCTGGTACTCGAGATGGTGAAATCATAAATATTTCAGTCAAATCAAGCAAAAAACTCATTAGAATATCCGAAACTATCGATTATCCGAAACTATTGATGAAAAACAACGATCTATTTACATGAACATGTATATCCGAAACAGCTGACTATGTTAAGTATCACCCTATGTAAATATTTAACTAGCACATTTGACGGCTTACGGCGAAGTACCATCGTTTCAGCATTAAATTTATATACATCTAAAATTGCAAATTTGATTTAAATCATTTTTAAAATCCACATGTGAATCAGTATCTCTGTTAAAACATCCACAATGTCTCTGGTCTTTAATTTTAATAAAGTAACGTTATTCAATGAATGCAAGTTTTTGAAAAATCGAATCAAATGTTACTTGACATTTTAGTGTTATATTTAGTATTGTACATTGTGTTTAAATATATCAATATTGACATATTGGCAACGAATCATGTGAAGCAAGTGTCCATTGAAATATAGTTTACTACAATAAGTTAGAAAGAAATATTGGAAAATGAAAGGGGTCGATACGTCAGCAGTGTATTTGGTTAACAAACGTTTAGCATGTACGTTGGTTTGTAATATAACTGAATATGAAAAAGAGACAAGACTGCTTCGATCTCTTCTTGGCTGCCGTCCCATATACACAACGATCGATAATAAAAAATGATTATTCGCAGTTTAAGGCTTTGATTGATATACGCATTATCGTAAATTGCTTGTCGTTGAATTATATTGTTAGATATGATTTACGTTTCAGCTGGTCAGAATGGAAGATTGTAATTGTTAATCGGTCTAAAATTGCTGACTTAAGTTAAATTGGGCTTAAGAGCGGATTTAAATGAATGGTAGTTTAGTCGGACGGTGGATAATTGTGAATGGCTGCATATGTTCAGTCATTTTCTATACATTAATGTATCTGTCCTTCTCGGTAATGATAAAGTAGTTTCGATTGCTAAAAAATGTAATTTACTGGATAAGTGGATCTTTCCACAGGTCATACATAAGGGGAGGGGGGCGATTAATATAGTTAGTTTTCCTATAAGTTGTACGGTTTGAAACTACACTACCAAGTACTTACCCTTTCAATAGAAACCAGCAACGTCTCTACATGAGGAGGAAATTTTACTTTGGTGCCAAACGTTCAGGATATGGTAAGATCTGTCGCAGTCGGGAATCAAACCCAAACCGTTGAACATAAGCCATATACAGCAATGACCGCTGCAACTAAACATTACTGTTCATCCGTTGAACTATGCCCCCCCCCCCCCCATTTATAATTTTAATGTATTTCTTGATATCAAAAGTGAATTCTTGAATCGAAAATAGTCACAACTTCTTGATAAAAGTGGTGCCACATATTGAACAAGTGGGACCAGTTCACAATGAGATAGTCTTTAGGGTTAGCAGAAAACGTGCAAATAATATCGATTCACGGGCATCATCTTGTATTTCCGATATTTAATTGTCGATATTTCAGACAAATCATGCCTAGCACGAAACTGTTATATTATTATTGTTAACAATATGCCAATCAAAACGTCATTATCACGCCATATAACACGTCATATATCACGTCATACAATGGGTGTCCAAGATGTTAGGAATATTTTGCTGACAAATGTTAGAATTAAATTATTCATTATCTTCCGCTCGTTCAACCGACCAATAATTCATTTATCACACATAATAAGTGAGAAAGAATGACACCATGGGGAGGGCACGTGGTCTTTTCTTGTCTTTAGTAAAGTCACGTGGTTTTCAGTTACGTCATAGAGAGCCAACATTGTCGCGTAAATTATCATAGCTGACATTGATCATAAAATAAATAGAAGAAAGTAGAATTATACTGTACATGAGGTATAATCTTACATAAAGACCACCTTAATGCTATAATAGCCCTAAACTAATACGACCACCGCAATGCTTCTAACAACTCAATAAAATGACCACCTTAATAATACGACCGCCGCCATGATACGACCACTCCAATAACACCACCAACTTAATAGTAAATAATACGACATACTCAATTATACGACCACCCCATTAAAACAACCATCTGATTAATTTATAATACTAATAAAACAGTTTAAGTATTTCGTGAGACAAAAATACTTTTAAATTTATTTCTTATTTACTATTTAGATATCACTTTTTCAGGTGGTATTTCTATTGTTTTCATGTATTGGATAACTTCAGTGTACATAGTCTAGGGACATGATTCGCACGTACAGATGAACCCGTCATCTGCCTTACGTTTATTAACAAAAACGTCCGCCGCGAGAATTAGTTCGTCACGCGAACTACTTATTGAACGATTATAATCGTTCGCCGCAAACAATTTCAAGATGGCGGCGATAGACGATTTAATGGCCTAACTTGTTCTATTAGATTTTCAGCCGTAGATTGAAAATTAGGAACAATAATACTTCTTTCGTGTTCTATTTATTCAGCTTTGGTATTCACACTGTATCACAAATGCAAAACACATACAATCGCTAAGATTATAATAAATTAAATCAAATATTTATCTATCCGCCATCTTTGTTCGCTTGGCGAGCTATTGTGTTAAGGTCGTTCGCGATTGGCTAACATGTTCGTGGCGAACTTATCGTTCAATAACGCGAACAACTCACGTATTGTTCGCGAACGTTGGCGAGCGTTTTCGTTAATGAACGCACTGCTGGTAACATTCTAATCGTCTTGGTTTTTTATCAAATGGAAAATATTTACCGAGGACATACGGAAATGGCCGAGCTTTCACGATTGAGCTGGTTAATTCAATAAAATGTAAGGCATTGGGACGGGAACCAGACCTATAGTGTTGACCTTATAACTCGGACACAACAATATTATATATTCCAAATGGATTATACATGACCTTAGCGTATTACATGTTCCAACAGTCCATCTTAAGAGCTTAATACTAGTATTTCACACAGATTTAAAATATGAACTTAAAAATAAATGTATTAAGGTAAAAATAGTAGGCTAATCCGTTAAGACCCGACGAAAACCAAAACAAAATAAATCTTTAAAGGGACTAAACTCCATTTCGATGATAAAACACATTTTAGTAGACGTTTACATCGCAAAACTTTGTTTAACGAATACATAAAGTAGTCTTACAATTTACACTACGATCAAAGGCGCTATTGGTGAAAACTACCGAACATGTTTTACCGTCCGTTAATTAGGTAACGGCTTTTCTCGGCATTCAAACACCACCCTACGTTGCACAACGTTGAATATGTATTTTAATGCGTTAGTCACGCAATATATTTTTGGTTTTTTTTACAGTTAATAAACCGACGTTATACGATTATTTTTTCTTCTAGATGAATACGTCCAGACCCGTAGATAAATGTATTATGTAGGTCAAGCCAAAAAAAGTTTCCCGTAAACAAATGCATCAATCGTGTGATATTCGCGGTAGATTTAGGCGGTTTGTGCATATAGTATCTGCTCTGCTCTGCTCTGCTCTGCTCTGCTCTGCTCTGCTCTGTCTGCTCTGCTCTGCTCTGCTCTGCTCTGCTCTGCTCTGCTCTGCTCTGCTCTGCTCTGCCTCTACCTCTGCCTCTGCCTCTGCCTCTGCCTCTGCACTGCTCTGCTCTGCTCTGCTCTGCTCTGCTCTGCTCTGCTCTGCTCTGCTCTGCTCTGCTCTGCTCTGCTCTGCTCTGCTCTGCTCTGCTCTGCTCTGCTCTGCTCTGCTCTGCTCTGCTCTGCTCTGCTCTGCCATTGTTTGATATACGGACATTGGTGAAATACAGAAGATGGAAAACAAAAATATGGCAAAGTATGACAGGATAATTAGAAAAACAGAGAAGCCAGACAGCTGAAATCGATTCCATTTAAAACTCCCCTGATCCGCCCACTTAATTGTTCTTTATCTTATAATAAAAAAAAATAAAAGAAAGGTTTCAAGTAAGTTGGTCAATAAAAAATCCTATAATAGAACAAGTTCTGAATGTTTTGATTTTTCCTTAAGAGGGTGCTAAATATTATCATGCCATATTTTTAAGCTGTATTATACTTAAGATTAGCGTATCTATATAGGCATTTAAGCCAATCAAACAAATATAGGTTAAATGGCACTCGACTGACATACGTGCACCTAAAACGGGTTGAACTACGATGAATGTGTAACATAATTGATTATAAGCCTATTATGTAAACTATTAAAGTCTAATCGTATAATAAGGCTCGTCGCATGCATTCAAAATAATTAAAATTTATGCAATACACTTACAGTGCCCACCTTTAATAAGTATACACTTTTTGATAGATGCAGAATTATGATTGGTTCAATAATTCAATATCTGTTTATCAGATGGGCAAAACTGTAGTAATTTCTGAAACTACAGTTACTAAATGAGCAAAAAATGACATAGAAGAAAGATGAAAATGTTCAAAATTAAATAACCATGGGGTCAAAGGGGCTGAATTTTTCTTTTATTGCCAAATTTCCTCAAAAGTCAGACAAAGAAATTTCGCACAGAACGCACAGAACGCACAGTCCGCACATGCGTAACACGAACCATAGGTCAGATGGTCCTTATACACATATTGTACGCGTCATTCTGATCACCTCGGTTTTTATCCAATGGAAAATTGAACATTTTGTTTTTGCAAAATTAAGAAATCTATTTTCCTGAGAATTTACAGAATAAATAAACATTTTCTAGATAACAGTTTATTAATCGTTAATACATTTATTTTGCTTATAGAAAAGGGACTTATATGTTGCTTACTGTACTTGAGACTGAAACTAATATCAGGCAATTAGGATCAAACTCGAAAATCTAGCTTCAATTTATTAAGCGCATTTATTTATGTGAATGTATATTTAAACTTGTGTATTTGCCTTTGAAATATACGGAGATGTCAATAGGGTTCAAGTGATATATTTGCTCTGTGTAGAAATGGAAATAAGCTTGAGTATGATCCTGAAAACCAATTCTTTGTTAACATGGGGCTAGCAATATGTTTTGTACTAAGGTAGGTAACTCGTGTAATGCTGTTAATTTAACTACTAGAGTTATTGTCCCATGTGGTTTTATCAAACTATGAACTGCTATGTCAGGTCATGATTATTATCCAAACCACTGATTCCTTCAAGTATCTCAACCATTATAACTTTAAGCATCTTCATATATTGATTATATTCCCACATCCAAAAATATGTATAGCAGGTATTCGTTTACAAGTGTTTAAATTTCCTTTACATGGGCGGCTTCTCACTCTCATATCGATGGCTTAGAACCTACCAAATCGATAGTTTGAGAAAACACGAAAAAACTGTCTGACATTTACTCTGTACAAACTTTTACAACTTCAGTTTGGTCAACATAATAAGTTCAGATTTTTATGAAAATGGGCTCATAAGAAGCGCCCTGTGATGCTTATTCTAAATATGTATGAATCTTAAAAGGTCGTAAGTGGCACTTACGACCTTCTTATTCTAAGCCATCGAAATGTTGATCGTCATGCTGAAAATGTGTTTGGGATGATCGTATTACCAAGGTAAATTTTAACGAGCGTTCTTTATGTTATAAGGTTTATGTTTCTGCATCTTTGGAGGACATGCTCGACAGTTAGTTCTTCTTCCCTGCATGGACAGATCGGAGATGACATCAATTTGTACTTCCGGTACATGTGATGGTTCAGCCTGTTGTGTCCTGAGCGTAGTCGAACCATTATCACTTGTTCTGACCTGTTAATGCGATGGTAGGGATCAGCCTCTTGTCTTGGTCGTGTGAAGTTCTTGATAATGGTAACTTTCTCTTTATATCTCACATGTGCTGGTGGTTGTGCTGATTGTGCTCCCAGTTTTGCCAATTAATCTGCTGTTTCATTCCCAAGCACTCCACAGTGGGCAGGAATCCATTGTACGGCTAGTTTGCAGTGAGTAGTAAGGTTCTGCAGTACTTTGTCAAGTTTTGGTGTTTTATTGTTTGTCAGGACTTCCATGACAGATCTCGCATCCGTGAAGAAGACTACTGACGAGACATCTTCGTTTGAGTCTTCTATCATTGTGACGGCCTTCATAAGGGCTTCGGTCTCCGCTCTGTAGTTACTGCATTGCTACCCTGTGGCTCTGTGGTGTCTCTCTTTATAGTCTGATGTGTTATGGATGTATACACCAGCACATCCATATTTGATAGCTTTGATATTTGATGGCCATTCGTTTGGACTGAAAGTATATGCTTGTACTGTTTAGGTACTATCAGAACCATCAAAAGTAGTATAATCTGACCGCTGAATATCAGTTTAGTTATTGACTGTTAGGTATTTAAGAATTCGATGTGGTCAGTAGATCAACAATGATTCCAAACAATAAAGATGTCGCTGCAATGGACACCATCAGGTGGAAAAGAAACAGAGGAAGGCCGAATGACATGGTGAAGGTAGACTGGTACCGCGGTCCGCTTTGAACTATCGTGATATTTTGTGAATATTCTGACCGTGGACCAGTCTATGGTGAAGGACCAATCGGAACACCTCGTACAAATCTCAAATCGAATCATATTTGTATTATATCAAAAGATAAATGCAGTACGGATCGTTCCGATTGGTTGAACGAACGACCACCAACAATGAAATCAAATGAAAGATTCCAGGAGAAACTGAAAAAAGCAAAAGACGGAAAACAGTGAAGGACCCTGGTAGCAGTATTAGTACCATTCGGAACGAAGCGGGATAAGTAGGTATGCGATCAATGACACTTGCGAAGATTTATCTAAATTTTTTGTTTAAGAAATGTCACTACACATGTGAATGCATGTCATGTCTATTAGCCCTGAAGTCTAACTTCCACTCAAAGACTAGTGAATCACGTTAACAACAAACAGCAAACAACAACACCGACCCATCAACACATCGTAGCATAATATAAATTTACACCAAATCTTTTACAGCCAAAGCAGCATTAATAAAAGTTTTATATTGTACTGTTCTAGTATTCAAGATGTCCATTGTCCAAAGCGATGAAACAAACGACAATCAAAGGCATGGAATTGAAAACCAAGAATAACGTTGATAATTAACCCGTTTCTTAAGTGTTCTTAATTACTACTACACTTTCAACGACTTAAATATATTATCCGATGCAATATAGATACAATTACATGTATTAAGATTTTTTTTTCAAATATGGAAAACAAGACATATTATATAATAATATTATTATATTACTAATACATACATGTAATCACAACAAATGTGCTAAGAACAAACATTGCATGGGGCGTGAATTAGATGCAAACCAACTCGATACTTACAAAATAAAAAAAAACATGCGAACATACCTGGTAAAAATCTACATTTCTTCGATGTGAATGATACAAATGCCCGTTCAGCCGGTCCAACATCAAATCCCGTTCATGCCTAGGGAACCCATCACACTAACGGGTAATGCATCTAATAATTATTTAAAATGTAATAAAATACAATGTAAAACACAAACTTCAGTTAAGCAGATCCAACGTTTCGACTTTATTTCAAGTCTTCATCAGAGATATACATATATACAAATTCTTATAATCATTTACAAATTTTGAATAACTAAATGGAAAACTCGACAAGGGCAAGAACCTATAAATTATTCTGTAGCTTAAGTTCAAACCATACCACAATCTTTGGACATAGGCATATAGTAGGCTTTATACCTTCAGAGTATACTTAGCTCAGTGACGGATTTTTTTTTAAATTTATTTTCCAAACACTGAAACTGCCACCTGTGGATGAAACCAGTCTGAGAATTTATTGAATGGCCCTCGTACGTACTCTGTTAAAATGACATGTAATAGTCTAATGGTGTCACACTGGTGACTTTTCCGGCTGCCATTCAAAACTTCAAAATGACTCAAATTCGCATCTCTCACTAGGTTACACTGAAATTTCTAATGCTTTTATTTGGCCGTTTCCATAAAAAGCAATCACTGTCATCCAAAATAAGCTGTAGAAAATGGCATGTTGATAGTTTCGTTTTCAAGCTACTGCAGGTCTTCTGGGAAGAGAACGCTATGTTCCATGCCTCAATTTAACATTCTTAAAAGTTGACTCGCAGGCTAAATTTGAACTACATTCATGCAATTTGGTCTGTTTATGCCGAGCATAGCCTTTATTTGCTTTATTTCTACTGAAACATGGCAGGCATATATATGTGCCTCCACCTGGATTGAACCCGGGTCGCCAGATTAGACGGCAAGCGCACTAACCACTGAGCTACGGAGGTCAACAATCAACAGTTTCCAATAGAGATAAAAAAAATTTTTAAATAACTATTTAGCATACTTCGACTCGGAAGCACTCTCGACCGGGGTGACACCAAAATATTATGGCACTGTTGTAAAGTCGGACCAGGGGCCTTATTCACCAACGTTGTAAGTCTAAAACTCAGACTTACACTTTATATTATCAAATGATCTATTCGCTCTCATGGTGTTACAAATGTATCGACTTTGATATAAATTGGTATACATGTTCACTGAGAAACAACAAATAACCAGAATAAATTGCATATGGTTAAATCTAAATTCAAAGAAATTGCAGTGTTTGTACATTTTGTCAATTTTAAGTCTAAGTCTGAGTTTTAGACTTACAACGTTGGTGAATAAGGCCCCAGTAAATTGTGACTGGAACATGCAGAGAACATGGGGGAAGGGGCTGTGTGTATTAGACAAAGCAGGAAACGATGTTACGTGCAGATCTATCGTAGCTATCTCACTCACCCCGTCTGTTGATTTAACGTCTTTTCACCACGAATTATAACTCTTGAATATAAAAAACGTCTACACGTTGAACACAGTTTACTTTATACTTTTACCGCACACTTTGCTTAACACTTTACCTAACACTTACACATAAAAATAGCTTTGCCTAATATGGTATCTAACACTTTGCCTTACACCTTTGCTAACATTTTAGCTAAAACTTTTGCGTAAAAATACTTTTGCTTAACACTTTTGTCATACACATGTATCAAAACCTCATTCCACAGGTGACGAATACTTCCCTGTATCCAGATCATGAGTCAAGATCACCAGGCAGGTTATTCTATCACACAGTAAGTTAGTCATAATCCTTAGTATAAGATAATTTAATTCTGATATTATATGACTATGTATATATTACAACATACTTAATCTATTTCAACTCGAATCCCGAGCAACTTCAGGCTTCAGACACATAGAAACCGGAGCATGGACTCCGTGATTTTCGTCACGGAAAACCCGGGGTTTGTGTGCTGTATCAGAGACGGTTAAAGGTGCGTACACACAGTAAGTTTTGATGTATACATCCTGACCTTTAAGTCAAGATGCGCTGTTTAGTTATGTGTAGTACGCCTCTAACATACATTTTCTCGAGATGTACAGGGTGTCTCAAAATACATGTCCGCTTGTTGAGGACATATCACGCCGTAATGTATTGCTTTACATATCTGATTTATATGTATGATCAAAGGGCATTCAAATCAATGTAGAAATTACGAAACAATTATCCAAAACAATGCATACAAAATTTATAGAATGCATTTTGAGTAGCTAACCCCAATTCGGTAAAAACCTGTTTTTGACGTCGTTTGACCATTTTAATGACGTTCACACACCTTTGGGTCAGATGTGCTGTTTCCATATTCTCCACAAATCGATATTTTGTGTTTCGAAGTAGTCACATATCTTGAACTGTGTATCTAACTTTGAAATAATATTAGAAGAAATAAATATTTAGGATGTTTTGGTTACTTTTTCCTGATTTGAATAAAAGTAGCATAACCACATTCATTCTCCTACCAAGGCAGTTTTTGTTGTTTGATACTTTATTAAGTACTATTTTATGCTTTCAAGTTACATTACATCACTATGTTTGGACTGTTGGAGATAAACTGGACATACCGCTATACATTCAATCCAGTATGTTCATTCGACACGATGTGTGCATCTTTTATGAATATGATATGCCTAGAAATGTGTGAATATCAAATTTTCAGTCCTAATTGTGTTTAAATTGTGTTCCTCACTTAAATATGTCCGATTTCATTTTCTAATGACCCCTGATCAGTTTCTCAGCCAGTGTGTGCATAGTAGGGTACGACTGACTATAACTATGCCCACATATGATATAAAATTTACCCATGTTACCGTACAAACTATGTTATCTGCCTCTTCGGATATTTTAGAACGTCCGTTGCTAATGACGTTAGTATAACGTGTATGACGTCATCAACTGTTCGAGTATTGACACATGATATAATTCACCCCACAATTTTTAAATTTAGCTTTCATATGATACTATGATTATCAATTTACTAACTCAATTGGCAAAGTTATGACCCTTCAACAAGCGGACATGTATTTTGAGACACCCTGTACACCTTCATTGTTACCAAGTGATATGAGGGAAATGTATGGGTATGTCGTGCACGTGGCAAAGCGTACATCCTCGACGTATACACCAAAACTTACTGTGTGTACGCACCTTAACGTACAGGGTGTCCAAAAGAAGTTAAAAGTTTCCATGTCTCGTATATATTTATAAATAACGTGTTATTTACATTCTGCAACCACAAATAAACTTGTACATGTATAGAAACAAGATGTAAGTTTTTTTCTGGAATCAGTTTTAAGATTATAACTTGGATAGATACAATAAAATACAATACAATACAATACAATACAATACAATACAATACAATCTTTATTTTAAGTCGGATTTCATTTACAACAAATAACATTAGCTATGTATAGCTATTGTCCGACATGTGCTGAAAAAGATGAAATATCAATTTTCTAAACGTACCAGCATTTTGTCCGTGACGTGTTTTTTAAGTAATTTAGGCCCTACGACGTTTTCGCGAATACCTAGCCATTTCTGACGTTTCCATTCTTGTACTCGTTGTTGGAAAAGCCACAACTCTGTCTGTCCTCTTAAACCGACGATTAACCCTTTCAAAGAGACACTGGTACGCACAAAATGATGACGTTTACAACCGAGGAGATTTTGTGATGATGACGTTTATGGCAGAGTACGAAAACATGGATGACCTTTACTATCAAAGTATAAAGCGTACTATATGTCTATATGCCAAAGATTGTGGAACATCGCATCTCGTTGTTGCACCATAAAATACGGTTGCTGCAGAAAAATTGCTAACACAAGTCATTCAAATAAACTATAAGATATTAATTCTTACAGAAAATCTCGTTCAATTGTATCTTATAACTGTGAAACGGCAAAACAGTGTTCCTTTCGTTATTTAACTTCGCTCGACACCATTTACGCACTGGATACCCGCTACACTCATAGTATCGTAATTATTGTTAGGAACCAAATCTATTTTTAGATGCGATGTTCCAAAATCTTTGGACAAAGACATATAGTACGCTTTATACCTTGATAGTGTATAAGCTCAGTGACGGATTTTGTTTTCATTTTTTATTTTATTTTCCAAACACTGATACTGCCACCTGTGGGTAAAGCATGGAAAGTATACATTCGATTAAGCACTCCTTCACCAAAGATTGTTGAGTACATGCCAAAGTACTTTTTCAATCTAAAATTATCGATGAAACGTGGATTCTGCTTAGTATGATTTATTTTGCTTATCTTCCAACAATGACAGATTGGTCATTGACATTACTACTTAACAGAAACCCTGACAAACAACTGTGTTTGGCGCCATAGTAAGCGCCGTTGCTATCACCATTACGAACGGTAACTGTGTCCCCTTTCATCAAATGTAAAGTTACTGTTGAACTCGTAACCCAACCATTTTCGGCACCGTTGATATACATGACATTAATGATGTCGGTATTTCGGTAAAACGAAGCATGTCCATTAGCAAACCCGTGTGCGACTAATGTCGTGGAAAACACGTACACGCCTTCCATTGGAGCAATAAATGTTCCTATACTCGGAATGTACGCATTGCCAATGTTTGTAACAACATTATCGAAGACAATGGTCTGACTGACTCCAGCATTATCAACAGTGCTCCCGATGAGGGCGAAGAAAGCAATAGGTGACTCAAAGGCAGCTTGTCGAATTCTTTGCACGACTGCATCTGCAATAAAAACATTGAATCAATTTAGAATTTCTAGTAATTCATATTTGATACGGACTATAATTACAGTAGACTAGCGCAGAATATGTATAGTGATAGTTTGTGTAATAAAGGCGTTTAATTGTTTTGTCTGGAGACCTTTGTACCTCCATTGCGAATATGCCCAATATGAAGGTTCCATAACCGTTTGGGCAGCAATGGGGCGTATATATGACTGTGTTTACACGTATATGTCATTGATTACGCTCAGTGTCACTAAATAATTTTCTAACGACAAAGTACGAGTACATACCTCGTTTTTTAGTTTGTGATATGCCTTCACTAATATTCTGCAACATGGGTTTGGATTCGTCGTGGTAGGTTCTGTTGTTTGCCAATGCTTCATTCAAGTGTTGAGAATGAGTAAGGTGTTCTTCGAGTTGTTTCTGTAACTTGTCTATAGTTTCTTGTTGACGACTGTCGCGTGATTCCAGCTCAGTGATTCTATCAAGGTGAACTTTCTCGTGAGATTCTAGGAGATCTACCCGATTGGACAATGCCTTGACAAGCTCTTCGGTAGCTTCCAGCTCAGTGATTCGATCTAGGTGAATTTTCTCGCGAGATTCCAGGAGATCTACCCGATTGGACAATGCCTTGACAAGCTCTTTGCTAGCTTCAAGCTCAGTGATTCTATCATGGTGAATTTTCTCGCGAGATTCCAGGAGATCTACCCGATTGGATAATGCTTTGACAAGATCTTCGGTAGCTTCTAATCGATGGTAAAATGTACTCGTGTCTGAAACGAATTTATGTGACGTACAGATACATTACTTGTAGACAATGTTTGAAGGTTTAACATGTACATGTTCAATTACAAATAAACTTTAAAGTATGCAACTGTCGTGTATATGTCTTGTATTGAAATGTTGTGTTCTGCATTATATGTTGTACTTAATAATCGCGACCGTACCCGGTGGGCTATGACATCCTCCTTGTGAGCGGAAGGTCTGAGGTTCGAATTCTAATGGAAGCTGGATTAGAACTGATGCAGCGGTTGGTGCGCCGCCAGCTAGTTAACGAATGTTGATCTTTGGCAAATATTGAGTAGCGTAATATACCTAAAAGGTCACAGTACAATCCCTGTAGAGTTGCCACAACTTCCATTCAGCAACACCTTTAAAATGTCCCTGAGCTGAGATGTATACATTTGACAAAAACCTCTGTCGGGCAACAATCAATGAACAGTGACCTATATTTGCAATTCCTGAGATGTTGCTCTGTACAGAGGTTGTACTATATTGACAACAACATATTATCAAATACATGCACGTTATTATAGTATACAGTAAAAACTCCCTAATCCGAAACCTCTCCAATCCGAAATCCTCCACAATCCGAAATTTTTTCATGGTCCCAATTTTTTTCGTTCTATATTCTTATATAATGCTACATGAAAAACCTCCGCAATCCGAAACCTCTCCAATCCGAAATCCTTTCTAATCCGAACTAAGATTTCAGTCCGGAATTGGTATTTTGTTCATAAATTGAACTCCGTAATCCGAAATTCAAAAATATGTACCGGACTGTGTATTAAATTGTCAAATATTTCAACAGAGTGCACCATAATTGACTGGTGACAATACACTCCATTGTTTCGGTTTGTATCATAAAAGGTGACACTTTGTAAACAACCTATTGTCTATTGATAGAATGGCCCCTTTATATCTAGCAATATAATTGAAAAGTATGGTACAATGTACATGACATTTAACACCTCTACACAACTAACATGTCATTTTCTATACTTGGACTTAGCTTGAATTGTTGAAATGTAAGTGGTCATGATGAAACAGGGGGTATGATGCAATGTAATTGGGAAAACGCAATTGATTTCGAAAGTTTAAGTTAAAGTTTAATTAAGAAATAAATAATTTGATTACAAACTTATTTTAGTATAATATTATTCTTATTCATTATGGCAAAGGAAATACAGCCCAATGATATATAGGAATACATGTATACTACAGCTCCTGTGGATTTCAATACATAGTGTACTAGTAGATTATTTTGGTAACAGCTAGACACTGAAATAATAAAAACCTCTCTAATCCGAAATCCTCTCCAATCCGTAATTTTTGGGCAGTCCGGAGGGAGTTCGGATTAGGGAGTTTCTACTGTACATGCAAATAAATGAAATGATTAAACTTACCTTCAGCTGAAATGCTGCAAACACAAATGGTCGTCAATAACACGAAAATGAACCAACAATTTGGATCCATCTCTACTGGTGTATGTTTTGTAATTAATGTAATAACGCATATAAAGATAAGAATGTATAAGTAGAGTATGTCAATTTATGGTGGACATGCCTGATAACAGTGTGACTAATTTACAGACCTAATCAAGTCGATAAGAGAAGGATTTATGTGCTAATAGCTGACACTAGTTTAATGACTTTTTCTTTCCATTTTCACCTGGCACATGAAATATACCAAAGCCTCATCGGGACAATATTCTATAGAGCAACAAACTACATGTATAACAATACCTTCAAACTTTCCATAATATGATATTTACTATAAATATTACCTCTATATAGCAACATCCTTTACACAACGGCCAATATAAGCAGCCACCAAAGTGTATTGTTGTACAGAGGTTTTACTGTACGTGCATTCAATTTAGCTTGTCCTGTCAAATATTTTATCCACCATGAGTTGTTTCTACAGATCGGCATTTTCGTAAACGAATCTAGAAACGCGTCTTGATCATTTGTTTTCATGACGAGTTTAACAAATGTTGATCCCAAAGACCACAAGCAGGCGTTCTTTTTTTATCAAATAACGTACATACAGGCATTCTGATCACCTCGGTTTTTATCCAATGGTAAATACCGGATTTACCGGAGAAAAACGGAAATGGCCGAGCTTTTACGATTGACATACAGGGTGGACATACCACGTGACTTTTAAGGTAAGTCTGTAAGTAAAAATATGTAAACGAAAAGGTTCTAACAACCGTCAGTATCGTATTCCTTGACCGGTTTTCACGAGATAGTTTATTTTCAAATACAATAGATATATACAATCCATGAGTATAGAACAATTTTACATCATCAATATCATCCGAGTGGTCAAAAACATATAAGTATATAGTATATAATCGTTATAAATATTTCAAAAAATACATACATACATTTTTTTTCAAAGTTTACGGTTTCCCTTTCATATATACAAAGTAGCATTTAATAAAATAGTTTAGTATAATCTAAACATAGCATCAATTTAATACAGTGTTACAAAGAAAAAACAAAAACAATAATACTAAAAAACAATACATAGAGAAACAGCGAGAGATCCATGTAAATTAATATATTATTCAAAATAATAGTAGTAAATGTTTCTTTGACTAAAAGCTTTATGACAAAATATTGCTAGGTTTCTATTTGTTTTTACATATTTGTTTATAGATATGTTCGACGCCCAAGGAGAGAATGAGCACTACCCATGCAACTTCATTTGTTTCAACATGATGCCACAGTTTTAAACCGAAACCGGCTCAACTGCTTCCGTCATGAACTGTTGCCGGTTTCACAAAACCATTTAACTGTGTGTGTAGTACTCGATTAACACGAAGGTCGTGTCGCACAGAATGCACAGTTCGCACATAAGGGTAATACGAACTCGCTACGTAGGCCATATTATAATTTATTTTATATGCCGCCATACACATATTTTGCACACATGTGTGCATAGTACAAATTTCGAAAAATGTTACCAAGGCTTACTGTGAAATTCTTTCTAAAATGAACAGAAGTGACTAGCCATGCAATGCATATAATTATATAGCAAAGACCTAAATTATGTCTTTCATATAGCAAAGACGTCCATACTCTTTGGACATCTTTGGATATAGCAAATTAATTAAGTTGTCAAACTATATTGGCACCAACTCCCAGAATACATCGCCACTACCCAGTAATTGGAAACCTTCAACGAGAGACTGGCGGATCCCAGAACTGAGCTATACAATTTCATATGCAATAATGCCCTAAAACATGGAGGTATATAAATATAAATACATATACAGCGCCGTAACTACACTGAGGCCAGGGGAGGCAGCTGCCTCGCCTAAGATTTGCGGACCAAGCATATTTTGTTTTTATTAATATATACATGTAATTAAATATCCCTGAATATATTTAAAATAAAATGTCTCAAATTGTCGCATGTAATAAACAATGAGGCAATTTATTCTGAGGTACTACGGTTATCTAGTATGCAGTCCCGTAACTACACTGTAGCTGCCTCTGCTAAAATTTGCACACCTAACCTTTTGGTGTAAAATTTGTCTTCAACTTAAATGTAAAATAAAATGTCTGAATAACAAAAAATTAACAAGCTGTCGCAAGTTATAATCAATGAGTGCAACTTGAGGCATTAGATTTGCACCTTAATGGACGTATACCTAGAGCAACTTGAGCCTTAATGGTAGAATAAATAGTGCAAATTGGGGCACTAGATTTGCACCTTAATGGTAGTATACATAGAGCAACTTGAGCCTTAATGGTAGAATAAATAGTGCAAATTGGTGCACTAGATTTGCACCTTTATGGTAGTATACCGGACAGTTTTCCTTTCTTAAATATAGAAAGAAAGTGGCACCGGCACACCCTACCCTTAACATCGCCAAAATCCAGGTCAATGTTCTGTGAGTAAAAATTGTTAATATGCCAATTTTCGCTCGCTACGCTCACATGGTACTGTTTACAATCAATTTAATGATGAAGTTGGCTACACACTTAAGAGTATTAAGCATGTGCATATAAGTATTTTCTTCTTTGAGCTCTTCTTTGCTATGAATTTCTTGATGTTCCGTTTCAATACCAAAACAAGGGAACAAAGAATGTAGCAGATGAATTTGTTGTTTTAAAAGTCCCGTGGAGCATGACATTGATCCCTTAATGTACTTGCATTCAAATCGTTCAAGCTTCCCCTTAACACAAATGTGCAGCCTATGAGTTCGTAGGATATGCTGATGAAAGGTGTCTCGAATAGAAAAACGATCCTGTCGCCAATGGTTCTCTTCAGAAAATAATGCTTTTTCGAGCTGGCTTCGCCTTCACAACAGCTGTATCAGTGACTATTATCAATTAGAAAATTAGTTTCTATAAGCTACATAGATAAATCTATAAGTGAATACTATCAAATACAGAATATGTTTTGGCATGGTGTTCAAATAATATAAATAATGTTTGTCTAGCTCGCTTCGCTATTCTACTTTTCTGATTTTGTCAATGTTGAAAGTGTATTCGGTCGTTTAATAGCGAGTTTTCAGAAACGTTCTAGGTTAACAAATACACCGGACCACTACATGGTCATAACTAAGGATTTCATCGGGCGCAAGCGTACCCCTTTTTCATTAATTTAAGTGGTCCTTGTTAGGAGTGCAATGTTTTACATTTGTAAATAAATTCGGTTCGCTCCGCTCGCCAAATGAATTGAACACATATATTTAAGAATGTCATGTAGAGAGTAGTTTGTGCGACCTGAACCTCAGATAAATCATGATGTTTTCGCTTGCCAAATAACTACTCGTTTGAAATATCATGTAGAGAACTAGTTTGCATGACATGCAACTTTGGGAAACAGTGCATTTTCTTTGGCTCGCTTTGCTTGTCACCTAACATCAATCTTTCATAAGTTCGTGTAGAGAACGAATTTATGTGGCATGCAGCTCAGGTAAATAATGCAAGGATTGATCATACCATTTAGAGAACGAGTTTGTGTGAGCTAGGGCAAAGCATGCATCTTTAAGGAGTAAGTTTATGCTGAAATTTTTTTTCTGCCTCGCTTCGCTCGCCAAATACCTTATACCCATTAATAATATCTTGTAGACAGCGAATTTCGTGAGGGGGTGCTCGTACAAAAAGTTTTTTTCTGGCTCGTTTCGCTTGCCAAATAATGCATCACCATTCAATATCATGTAGATAACGAAATATGTGGGCTGATACAAATAGTGCATTTTTTATGGCTCGCTTCGCTCGCCAAATAATTTATGAACATTAATTAATAATATCATGTAGGAAAAACATTTGTGTGGGCTCGGGCAAATAGTGCATATTTGCAATAAATTATGCGATTATTAATATCATATAGAGAAGAAATTTGTGTCAGCTTCCACAAAAAGTCCCATTTTCTGGCTCGCTTCGCTCGCAAAATACATTGTAAATGTTCAAAATAGCATGTACAGAACGAATTTGGACGTCTCCTCCTGTAAATACCCCGTCACCCAATCAAGACCCGATTTCGCACCCCATTGGAAAATTCCTAGTTACGGTCCTGTCCAGCCCCAAGACTGCCTCGGCTAAAATTCGTGTCTGGGTACGGCACTGATATATGTAACTCCTTGCCTAAAATGGGCCCTGCAATTTCTTTTGGAAAACAATTTCTTAAAAGTTTTAACAATTTTCACGTTTTCCTGCAATGATAATAATAAACAATGGTATTTTAATAGTTTTTTAATTTATTAATCCTATTATTACTTTATCCACAGAAACTAGAGATAAACGAGTATTTATTTGGCGGCGCTACACTCGGTTAAATTTACGAACAATTCTTATGTTAATCAAGCTCGCCAAAATTTACGTCGGTGCAGCCGCAACATATTTATTTTCACCATATTTCAGCTTATTTCTCGATACATACCCAGTTTATTTGGTAAGGGGATCTATTTTTCACAGATATACTAGAATTCGAAGTGTATAATACTTTTATTAAATGGATTAGGACGATCGACTGTCTCTGAGAGCGCTTTACGTTGGATTGGTATTGCAGTATTCGGATAAGAAGATTCGGATATCTGTCAAAACAAGAATTCACAATCCGTCATTTAATGCATTTTCTATATTAAAACGTAGACAAGAACTCTAACTTTTCACTTAAAACAAATAAATATTTGAACAAGATGCCGGGCAATATGGATGGCCGGAACATGGAGAAAAGAACTGCCAGATGTGGAAAGAATTTTTTTTGTGAAGTGTAGATAAATATTTCTTGTTTGTTTGTGCTTACTTCTGTTGAATCTAGAAATCATTTCAAAATATATATATTTGTCCAGTTTCACTCAGTAAGTGTAACCGGGTGAGAAAAATGTGCTGGGGCTCAAACAGGGTGAATGCTCCACCGACTGAGCTAGCTGGCTGCTTACACAAGTTTCTCTCTGGTATTAAATCCTATACACTGGCTACATAAGGATGCCATCACAGTTATTATTATATCAAAGTTGTCATTCAGTCCGTAAGCAGCTCACAGACAAAAGCATGCCACCAAAATATGTCTGCCTTAAAGTAATTCCTTGCCAGACTGAAATACGGTCAGCTGACACAATGTAAATTTATACTGTTTGATCCTTTCATATCAGTGAATTTCATGTATTAAAGAGTAACATCTCAGAAAAATGCCTAGAGCATATTGCCTTGACTATGTTTGTTTGTTTAAAACTAAATTAAAAGTGATAATCATTTCAAATAGCCCCTGAGTAACCAAAACAGTGTTTTTATCAGCTTTTAAACTATAAATATTTCACCTTTTATCTAACACTATCACACTTTATTCTTCTCACTTTGAAGTCTACTTTCATTACTTTTAATTACTTTTATCTTGCACTGACGCGCACCTGCTAGTTTACCCGAAAGGGGCTTAAGCAGTATACAAAGAAAGAAATAAAGAAATACTGAATGAACAAAGCATAAGTTTATGTTGTTTATACTGAAATTACTGTTTGATCTTAGTATAACTTTCAGCTAATAGTTTAATGTTACATTTTTCAGATTAACAGCATCAACATGCAGCAAGATGTTGAGAATCTTCCGATCGACATTCATTACAACAAATTACTGGGTAATATTTTATTTGTGAACCTTCTCAATCTCTCCCACCGTGATTAGTGGTAGATATATTGATGGTTATATTTTCTTATAACCCATTTAATAAATGGCCCCATTGATGTGTTTAATAGTGGATTCATGTAGGGGCATGAAATATCTGTTTCGAGTCTTATTTTTAGCTGGACCTTTCTAAGAAAAAAAGTTGAGCTATATATAGTCGTGATGGGATCGTGTGGGTCAGCTCGTGTGTTGATAAAATTTATTGTCAAAGTCATTTTCTCAAAGTCTATCAAAGGTATCCACTTGAAACTTGGCATACTTATTCACCATCACAAGGGAAGTCCATACTGACATCAACACAAACAGGAAGTTGAGCATCGTTCACTTGAAGGGAGTGCTCTTATTTTAAAATGAAGGGGTGAAAATTTTGTGATATAATTTCTTAGGCCTGTGGTTTGATGTAAGATTTTTTTTAAAAAGTAAACAAGTTGTATAATTAATTGGTACTTCATATATGATATTTATAATACATTTATGTTTATAGATTGGTTGATAAATCGTCGACACTGTAAGCAGCAATGGCAGGCTGCATCACTGATTGTGAGAGAGAAAATAAATGCTGCGCTACAAGATATGCCACATAGTGACAAATTGAGCAACTTGTTAGAAGGAACTTGTAAGTTGCCCCAATTCCTGCACCAGGACCCTCATTCTCCTATGCAATCAAATTTTTTGGTCAATGACTGTAAAAAATAAAAATTACTCTAGAAACAATTCAAAGAATTAATAAAGTTATGGTCATTTAAAGTTCTCTCATCAAAATTTTAACAATAAAACAATGTTTGAAACCTAATTAAGGTGTAGGGGTGTGTGCTTATGGTACCCGAAGCCAGCTTGCCACTTGTTTTCAGGATATGATATTATACCTCAGTAGAACCCTTAAAACTACCAGTAGTAAGGGGAGATAATCACCATAAATGAAAAATATGTTTGTTTGCCCTTTAATGACCCTGAATTTTAGAAGAGGGTCGGTAGGTAGGAAAAATGTTTTATTTTATTTTTGAATTTGACCTTCACCTAGCATGAAATTACACTTCTACCTAGCATTTTCTGCTACCATACAACCATATATTGTGTTCTTTAATCAACCATAAACATGTACTCAGTGTTATCATTTATTACTTCAAATGATACGTACTTTAAATGTTTACATGTATATTTTCCCAAGAATAAAAATAAAGTTCTCCAAGACTTTGCAATAAAATGTTTTGAGTCGGCATGATTTTTTGGGTCGGTCGGTAAAGGGCAAACAAACTTAATTTTAATTTCAGCCTAACTAATATCTCTTCATGAATGTTTCAGATATCAACTACTTTCATTGTGTGAAGATTGTTGAACTTCTAAAAGATACCACAGCTGGTGAGAAGAATATGTTTGGACAATATTCGTCACAAAAGATGAAAGATTGGAATGACGTGATCAGAATTTACGAGAAGGACTGTATGTTTCTTGGTAAGACAATGTACTTGGTTATATTCTACCATCTTTCCCAGCCTCATGGTAAGGTTAAGTGTGTTCTGGGCCGGTATCTTAGTTGAAAACTTAAAAAAAAATCTTTAAATATTGAAATTTACTTAAACAAGTTAACCCATATTACTGATTGTATACAATATTTTCAAGCATTTTGTTAAGAGCTACCATGAATACTAAGCAAACACGGATTCTTTTTCTATTTGCAGGAAATATATGCACCATAAGTCTTGAACCTGGTGAAAAGGCTTCCATTTCCCCTAAAATTTAAAATAAAAACTATTTCTTGATAGTATTTCCATTGATTTGTAGCAGGGTTGGCTGTTTTTGCTAATTATAACTGTTTATTTGTATTTTATTATTGTTTTTTAGCTGAGACTGCACAGATGATGGCTAGAAATGTGAATTATGAAATACCTGCTCTAAAGAAACAAATAGCTAAATGTCAACAGGTACAAAAGGTAAGAAAGCTGTGATATTTTTTGGTTATTTTAGGGCCAAATTCAGACTCTTTCCCCTAGCAAAATAACCTCCATTTTTCCCAAAAGAATGCATGTATTAATAATAAAATAATATTATCTTAAAAAACGAATACATACATATAATTATATAGTTCTCCACAAGTCCCAGCTGTCAGCGATTTCATTGACTACTGAGGAATTTGTTACTGGGTACTTTTCTTAAACTGAACCAGTTTATTGTTTGAGATAATCAGAAATAATGGTAGACTGACTTGTCAACAAAAAAGCCCCCCCCCCCCCCAGTACCACTGACTATCTAGACGCAATTACTGGCTAGTGACTATATTAAAATTTATGGAGAGCCATGAACCCTTTAAATATATGTGTTTATATACTAACTAGGATTGTGACAAGAAAGAATCAGACTACGCAAGCAAGGCAGCAGAATTAAAAAAGAAATACAGTCATAGTTGTAAGGAACTAGGTATCAAGGTAAGCATTTCATCGACTGTTGTAATTGTTAGAGGCGTTCTGTTTGTGTAAGATCTAAAACAGTATAAATCTACCATGACCTCTTGGTGCTGACCCCTTTAGAGATAGAATACAAAGTGCTTACAAGTCACGCCTCGAGGCTTGTTGTGGATCTGTAGTAAGAGTGAAGTAATTTGTAATTTTTCACAGAAGACCTTCAATGTCGAGGGAAGAGACTGTACATAGTGAGTTATGTGATGTTACAAATCTGCCCTGCGCCTAACGAAGGGTCTTGTTATTTTAAACATGATTGTAGTTAGCTTTCGTTGAATGCAGAGCTAGATATGAAAGTATGATACCCTTGTTGATTCTAAATAGACTCCTTAATGCTATAACATGCCCAATGTAGATAATAAAATACAACACAAACTTCAGTTATAAGCTGATCCAACGTTTCGACTTTATTTCAAGTCTTCATCAGGTATACATACAAATTGTTATCACTAAATGTCTAAAACTTGCAAGATAACCTCGTTCAAATAATCAATAAAACAAACACCAACATAATTTGATGGTACTGTAATCTTACTGAATTACTGTTAACAATTTTTTCTGTTTTCTTTCACATTTTCAGGGAGATAAAATAAAGTCAGAGTTAGCTGCCCTTGTTAAAGATTTACCCAATGTGTTTGATGACGTTGCCAAGACGTCAAAGACACTTGAAAGTGCTGTCAAATATTATCAAGATTTTAGAAGTTTTCTTTTAAACAAGTAAGCTTTTTTAAATGCCAAGCATGGCCTTTATTTTTGCCAGTCAGCTTTCTGCTGAAATATGGCAGGCATATGAGTGCCTCCACAGGGATTTTAGCCCTCCGAAGAAGGCGACAGCTGCGCTTACCACTGAGCTACCGACAATAATAGCGTTATATGTGGGAGACATTTTATTGTTTTTGTGCTGGACGCCTGTACAAATTCTGGGATGTGATAAAGTTTGTGTTTCCATTGGTCAGATTTCAATGACATATACCAAACCAAGTTGTGCGCATTTTAAGGAAATGTATGCATCAGATTTTAAGGAACTGTATGCATCAGTTGATTATAACCTTTGTTATGGCACTTTGATCCTAAAAGATGACTTTGTGGGATACTTTGAGATAAATGAGGATCCCATATTTTTAAAATAAACGTTGTAATATTGTAATTAATTAGCCTTTAGTCAGCTTTCTAAAATATGGCCGGCATCCTCCCGGAATTGAACCCCAGGCCACCAAATTAGACGACAAGTGCACTTATCACTGATCTAAAAAGGCGCTCAAGTTACTGTTATTATGCAACCCCCTCCCATCTTTAATGAGGGGGCATATTGCTTTGCACGTGTAGGTCTCACTCTGTCTGTCTGGTGGTAGAGCAAAATGGTTGCCAATCAATAACTCAAGAACGCTTTGCCCTGGGATCTCCAAATTTTACATGGTCAATAGAAGATGAACCCTATTGATCCCTATTTTACAAACATCTCTTGTTCCATACATTTCAGACCTGTACAGGATTCAGACTGTGTACCATTCTTACGATATATTCAAGTTAATGGTAATACTATAGTATATGAATGGAGACACGGTAGTAAACCAGTCAGGATAGAAGAATCATCTGTTGTCATAGATACCAAAGATGAAGAAGATGTCGTTTTAGATGATGCAGGAAATGTAAGTTACTGTAAAATCATTCATATACCAGGGGAATTAAATTTCGTGGATGGTCTCAACCAGGTTATGTTTGTGTTTATAGCACAATGTGACAATAGTATAATACTCAATTCTCCCCGCAAATGAAAACTAAGAATGAAGTTAAATTGTAAAAATAAATATAATGTTACATTATACTCATAGGAGGTTTGACTGGGGTCCGACAATTCTGGAATGTATCGAGAGGATAAACTTTCTGCAGAAAATGAAAATTATTTGGTGAAAAATTATGGTCATTTAAAATTTCATCAGCTGAATTTTTACAATTATAAAACAATGTTTGAACTCTTTGTGTGGGAGTGTGTAAATGTACTATAAGTCAAACCCTACATCCGCATCGCTGGAGGTGGAAACACATAATGGTAGACGGCAGGGCTCTGGCGAACCTGGGGGGGGGGGGCAACCACCCGTCAGTGGATCAAACTAGTTACAGAAACATCAATCAAAAAAACAATAACATGTAAAGGACCCTCAAAATTGGCCTGGTATTATGCCTCAGTAGAGCCCTTGGTTTTAAGACCAGGTTAATTTGTTCTGTCTAAAATGCGTATTTTAACTATTGTATAGATTGATTGGGGAGAGATAAATGGTACGACGGAGGAATCAAATACTGGTGCAGCTATAGACTTCGATATCTCAGGGATTACTATAGAAAGTGGAGGAACTGATGAAGGCACAGTAAGTATTGTTATAGCCCGTGAATTTAGGATTAACAAATGATCTGTTCAGAAAAAATGGTTGCCTGACGTGAAAATTGGTTGTCCCAGGCAGTCAGACAACTGCTAAATTAAATTTTTAAATCATCTATTGTCAATTTTATTTGCTAATGTTTGTATGTGTTCCACTGCGACGGCCATATGTGTGTGGTCATTTGTTTTTCCCGCTGCCAGATTGGCAAATCACTTCTGACTATATACAGTGTAACCAAATTAAATGCCTGATCTTCAATTACACATGAGATTACTTCTGGATTACAAACTAGTTCATTTATAGGCCAGTTGGTAGCAAATAAAAGTGACAAGAATTGACAAAGTACCCCGGCTGAGAATCGAACATTGAACCCCTCCATCTGTTGTTATATGTGCCACCCTACGATTGATTTTAATGTCATACAGATGGATAATGACGGTAATGTGATAAAAAGAATCTGTTATTCGTAAACATTTCTTAAACTTGCAAGAAAACAAATTATTAAGCTCGTCAAGAAATGTTGATCTCCAAAGGTAGCTCATGATGGATCCAATGTTTATATTTTTCAGGGAAACATAGATATAGAAGTAGAACAGATGGGAGAAGAGATAGACTGGGGTGATATGGGGGATATTGTTTCCGTGGAAAACTCTTCAGGTATCTACCCTTCTTACCTACAATTTGTTACTATACATGATAGGTTCATACAATTTTATGTCCTCATCTTTGATGAACAGGTATATTGCTTTGATCATGCCCATTCGATTGATCAATCTAGGTATGTTGAACGGTAAACAGCATAGTAGGCCAAAATTTTATTTTCAGGTAACCTTCCATTGAAATATGTGTACATGTATTGAGAATATGTGACATGGGTATATATTTTTTAGGATTTTCCCTGAACTTCAGGATTTTGTGCCAAAACATGCAGAATTCATGCCGAGCTTATGTAAATCACAGAATTTAATTCCCGATTTTCTCGCATGTCACAGAAATAAAAAAGTCTTATATAAAACCTTCCTATTTTAGGCCCAAATCGCTAAATTGTTTGTCTCCAGAAAAAAAACATACAGTTTGTATTATATGTAACTTAACATTTTTAAGAATATTTTTTTCTATGTGTAAATTTACAATTAACTTAGATTTTAACTTGTACGTGTATATATTACAGATACAGAGGGTGTGGCTAGAGGAGAAGAATCTCTATCATTGTTAGATAATCCTAAAACTAGGAATCTCTTTCTTAATGATCTGCTGGAGGTAAGATATTTACCATACTTGACATGTCAAAGGCATTTTTCTTGCTGATTATACCAATTTAACTGTATAAAATTCTGCCAACGCCTGTCATAAGCCCCGATGAAAAAAGAGGGGGGTTGTGCGCAGGGCCAGCGACCCTGCCAAAAAAAAAAGAGCTAGCTGCAGAAACATTAACTAAAGACCATTCCAATGGAGGAAGGATCAACGTAACTTATGAAACCACTCACTCCTTCATGTGTTTACGTTTCATTGAAAATAATAAATAAAAGAGAAATGAATAAGTATGCCTCCCCCATCTTTGATGAATGAGGGGTGTATATTTCTTTGCACATGTTGGTTGGTTGGTAAATCAAATGGTTCCCATTCAATTACATGGCTTCAGTTCAATTACTCTCAAGAGTGCTTTGCCCAAGGATCTTTAAACTCTACATGGAGTTTGATTTGAGGTCAGTAGGTCACAGGTCACTGTGACTTTTACCATTTCCAACTAATGGGAATAATATTGAGAGATAAGTAATCACCGACACTACCTTGGCTAAAATTTAATTTAGGTAAAAATCATGAAATTTGGAGAACATGAAAATAACACAATACTGTTAAATCATTTAGTTTCGATGGGAAGAAAATTTTATGGTTTTGGTATAAAATACCATTTTGATGGGACATTAATATGTGGATGTTACATTTTCGGAAATAAAAACAAAGGTACAAATTATTATTTGATAGTATTTAATTTCGAGGTTAAAGGTGAAACACAAAATCCACGAAATTTAATCCCCCACGAAAATTAATGATTTTACAGTACTGTTTATAATATATGCACATTTTACAGCTTGAAGCATTCCTAGGACAGAGATTACAAGAGTTGAGTGGGGAGGGTAGTGTGTTATCAACTAGTCAATTCCAGACTGCCCCATCATCTATACAGATAGAAGCTAAACAAGTGGATGCTATGGTTACAGAAGTGAAAAACATTCTCAGTCATTTAACATCTGTACAAATACAACATTTAATGCTGATTAGAGATTCACCGAGGTATGTACATGTATTAGATGTAATTGTTCTCATGCTTTGTTACACTGGGATGCAATTAATAAAATAATCAGAAAACTTAGATTTGCGGCACCTCGAAAAAAAAATGAACTGCTCTGTGTTTGATTTCTATACTCAGTGGTCTAATCCGGCGATACTGGTTCAAATACGGATTGGTACGTGCATATGCCTGCCATCTTCAGCTGAAAGCCTACTGGCAAATAAAGGCTATGCTCGACGGCATAGAGTTCAAAGCACATCAAATGGAATCAAATCTTCTCCATCCCCGAGTGAAGTTCAGAGTCTGACTTAGCTTTCATATTTCTCATTTACTTGCCTAATGCAATGCAAACAACGACTTGACTGTGGTCACTATTTCCAACCCTCTGCTAGGCATCAAGCCATTGCTTTCAAACTTGGCATGATACCTGTTTACCATCATAAAGATATTACATCGTCAAAGCCATGTGACATTATCAAACATGTCAACAGAATTATGGCCCCTAAATGACTAAGCTATTTGTTGTGGACAAGGCTTCCATAAGTATTTACTGAACGCAGTCTTGTTTTAAATTCAGAATTCACTTACCTAAGTAAACCCTTGGAAATATCCACTTACATAGTAATCCATTTACATAGTAATGTAAATTTTGTGGATTTCGTGGTTGATCTTGTACCACTAAATTTAATCCTATCGAACAATAATTTTGACCCTTGTATTTATTACCTGAAATGCAAACTCCACGAATTTAAGTCCCATCGAAATGGTCTTTTTTACTAATACCACAAAATTTCGCCCCATCGAAATTAAACGATTTACAGTAAATTATTTTTTTACTGTTCCAGATATGTGGAGAGGTTAAAAGATACCTTAAAGTCTACATTAACATTAGCTGATAAAATGTTATTCTACGAGAAAGAGATGGTGTCACGTCGTCATGATGCTGGGGAGGAGGCCAGTGAAGTTTCACCGAAGGTCGAGGTTTTAGTAAAACGTACGAAGGAAATGAAAAAACAGGTATGTGTCCCAGATTTTGTTGCTCTTTTATTTAGAATCACTGTGACATATTGATACCGTAAACTGCATTTGAACCAGGAGCTAGTCAGAGTCTACTTGTTTGAAAAATCCAATGATTACTAACACAAAGTGAACATCATTTTGCTGGTCCATAGAGCCGGGATTTAGGTTTCTAGTGTGTTGGAGGTAGAACTGGGCTGGTCTTTATAAAGCATCTCAAGTGAAAACTTAGGATATTCTTAAAATCTCAAATTTTCCTTAAGTGTATCAGCTAAACAGGAAAACTAATATCAACAATTATTTACTTTGTTTAGAAGCATTATGTAAAGAGCTACAGTAATCAAATAATAAACATGGGTTATTTTTCGTTTCTTGTGAAATATGGGCAACTTAAGATGCTTCATAAATACCGGCCCTGTTCTATTAAATGTTTCATATGTTGTGAGATATTTTATTTAAAGAAAAAGCTGTACATCACGAGTTAGGGTGCACTCACTGACAGTTGGATCAAAGAGGGTTTTGGTTCGCACCACTGTTTAATATCTCGGAGGAAAACATTACCCACAGTGCTCACTTTATCCATGTGTATGTATGTGTGCCTAAGAGGGTCAAAAGCTAATGTTCTATGACTGACAGAAGACACTGAGCATAACAGCCAACTTATTTTAGGTGGCATTCCATGTACAGTCGGCTGTTTGAATTTTGTATGCTTTTCGTGACTATTGCCACCAGTTTCAGTGCTTTGATTGTATTATTTCTCTATATTTGCAGATGGAAGAGGAGATATCAAAGCGATACAAGAACAGACCTGTGAATATAATGGGAGAAATCAACACTATATGATGACTGTCTAGATTATATAATATACCAGAGTTAGTGTTGTGACAGAGTGACCAGTGTCGGACTGGCTTGAATAATGTCAACGCCAAACTGTTCTCAGAGTACTACTGTTAGGGATACAGTCCTAGAAAACTAGTTTGATGAATCAGCCATCATATGTAACTGGAGAAATTGTTGAAAAACAGGAGATAAAACTGAATAAACAAACATAATGCTGGGACTACGAAGGTTTAAATCTTGGATGAAAGGTGCTGCCTCAGAATGAGCTGAAATTTTTATATGGCATATTTCTTTCCAACATAACCTTAGTCCCAGTATTAATATAAAAGGAAGTTGTTGACTGTTGCTTTAAGAAAAAATTATTGTTAAAAACAATTCAAACCACTCCTGATATTGTGGTAGTTTCTTCCTAAACTTGAAGAAGTTCCTTTAATATTTGAATAATCATCAACTAAAACATTTAGTTTTGTTGCATTGCAATCATGTTCAACTGAAGTGATAAAACTGTCTGCAGGCAGACACTTGTCAATTACTGGTCAATAAGTGTTTCAATGTATACATTAATACATGTAAGGTATAAATGCTCATTTTGGCAAGTTATGATGTATGTTTTTCGTGCCATGTTCCTTATGTTATACCTTGGTCGCACTGAGACTTTTCGCATCAGCGATCTACTCGCAATTTAATAAATGAGCAACAGGGAAAGGGTCCTCATGGTCTCGCGGTAGTCATTAGAAAATTTGGGATATCCCAGTTCCCAATGACTCCCGAAGCTTATTTATTTAAATAGGGAGTATATCCCCGAGGCAAAATTATGCTCAATGGGACCAAGGCATTTAATATTACCATTTTTGGACCCACGGTTGTTGATGACCCATGTAGGGAACATCATACAGGACCAATATATTTTTGTTACCCAATATGTTGCAATTTAAAGAGTGCTGTTAAGGATAGATATTTTTAGGTAAAAAAAATTATTTCGAAAATATGGCAATATGCCCATGTTTTTCACATGTGTTTAATCACATATTTTAATCACATGTGTTAAATCACATGTTTTCAAGAGGTCTAAATGTTGTAAACTTGATATTTTGTAGTAGTACGAGAGGTGCCCCACTTATATTTGAACAGTATTGAATATCAAATAGTTCGATGCTTATTATATTTAGTCAAAATATTTCTATATCATCGTGCAAAATAACGTGTTATGAAACACATACAACTATTGATTATTACTTTATTTCTTAGTTTGCACTCAAATCTACAATTTTTGTAGGGGGTATGGTGTTTGGCTTTTTGAAGACCGAATAATCCGATCGATGCTGTGGCATTTCCCGCCTGTAATAAACGCAGCAATATTCCATAGACTAAAGGTCTGTGGGTATATGTTCATTAGACTTTGGCCTTTACTAATCTTGCGTAATATACTTCAAATGTGTGATCTTAAGGTACAGAATGGTGTTTTTGTGGAGGGAGTTGAATTACCGTGTTGACAAAACACCATGCTCCCCATAAGGTCTCCAGAAAAGTTGTTTTGCAAACATTTTGACCAAAAATGGTTTGGAACCTAATGTACACATCAATGTGCATTCACCTTTGACTTTTTAGTAAAACATATGTGTTCCATTAAGCCAGTATAGCAAACAATAGCATACGTTATGCAAACGTTCGGAAACATGTGAAGCTTAGCGAATGTCAACTTATGGGTAGCCTTATCGACATTTATCATATAGTAGGCTGTCCATTCATGGTATATTTCTCAACGATAAAGCATTGCCTCTACAGAGATGACAAAGTTTTGGCATTTACGGTTCCGTTGAAGCATACACATCGCTTAAGACATGTGTCTCCCTTATGTTGTTTTTGTGGTATTGAGCATGTAAACACCGATTTTATCCCGAGTCCGCCATGTATAATTCTCTAAATGAACAAATCGAAAGTTCCAATGGATACTCCTAATGTCGCTGAAGTCCCTATTTTAGTTTTTGGATTTGCCTTACTTATTAATTTACCAAAGTTTAAGATTTTGGTAGGTATCATCACTTTTTGTCAGTTTTTAATATTTTGCGTAATTTCGTGAAAAAGAACAACAAAGCGCAAAACATCCTTCCTGTGACAAAAATTGCATATTTTCTTCACAAAAATTGAATATCCATGCTCAACCAACAACTTTTAAGGGCTTTTATGGCAGTGGCTGACCTTCAAAACGCAAAACACCATACCCTCTACAAAACTGTTGTTTTTGGTTCATTCTATTTTTCAAACAAACCAACCAGTTAGTGTAAGTGTTACCTAACACATATGTTTACACAGTACAAAAGAGATATTTGATTTATACCATATTTCCATGAAAATATGTCATGTTCAACACTGTTCAAATATAAGTGGGGCACCTCTTGTATAAGGTTAAATGTTCACAATTGTCACACTTCAAACAAAACTACTTTTTGCATTTTACTGCAGTTGGTTTAAGTTAAGAAGCACAAAATTTTGCAAACTGAAAGAATTGTGAAAATAGCAACATTTAATCCATAGCAAAAATATCTGATGTAATGGTACAAATGTTCATAGAAACCTCCAACTTGGAAAGTGTCTTATTTAAAAAAGCTTGTGGTGCGAGTGTTTGTGTGCTCAAATTGTTTGAGCTTGTAAGTTAGTGAAAGTAATTGTTTGTTTGCATAATATTATGACTTCAAACGCTTTCACAATATACATTTATTTATAATATTATTTTGTGCCACCAGCATCTACTAATGCCTGAAATACACAAATATTGGACTATGTTGTGAACATAAGTTTGGACTAGATTATAAAGTGTTATATCGTCAGGCTTTCTTTGTTACATGGTGTATTGCGCTGACTTAGAATGAGAAGGTTTTAATTGCCACTTACAACATTATATTACTAATCATAAATGCATATTTCAAATCTACAACATAAGGCGCTTCTTAAGAGTCTATTTTCATGAAAATTGGAACTTGCCATGTTAACCAATTTGAAGTTGAAAAAACTTGTTTCCACAAGTAAAGAGTGATTTTCTAACAGTTTTTCTTGTTAACACAAAATATTGATTTTGAAGTTACGACCTTCTCATTCTAAGCCATCGATTTGTTGAATGTACTTCCTTTTGTTGAATCTATTTGTCAGCGTCTTTAGCATATTTGTAAGTCTGCAGTCTGCTCAAATATATGGTGTTTGGGAAATATATGTTTTGTATATAGATCTGTACACTAGCTGTATTGTTATAAATGTGATTTGTTATGGATAAAAATGAGTAAATGATGATATAAATTATATGAACAATGAAAATGGCTTTGTTATGAATATGAAACATCTTCATTAGTGGCTCAAGCTGAATATGATTCCTTGGATCACTGGTTTTCTTTCGAGTTTGTTGAGGGAAATATTCTTATTTGAATCTGCCATGATGACGGCTTCAAGATTTCGCTCACTAACTGATTGCATCAGTTCCAACCCGGAGATTCAAACCTTCAATCTCCCACTTCCAAGGTGGACGCCCTAACCGCTTGGTTTCAGTCAAGGTATGTAACAGCCAGAGATCAAATCCACAAGCCTTCATTCCTGAAGCAGACACCTCTTCAAATCACTCAGCCATCAAGGATGGTGTTTTGTCACTTTTGAGGCCCACATGGAAGTTCGGGAAGATGTGTCAACCCCATTAACTAAAGGCATTACTTTAATACTTGCTTACTTCCAAGATAAATTTCCTCTTGCTGAAAAAACAACAACTCAAGTCAAATATTTACATAAAATAATGTAATACACAATATATACATAAATAGTCAACATGGTCATTCAATGATTTTCATAACAACAAAGAAATGGAAACAATAACAACAAGACCGCTCACTGAAGGCGATGAATAACGCTATATCAAAGGGCAAATAACGCAGAGAACAAGACATGGTAATTCCATGAAAACCAGATTTTCATGGCAGCCAAGTTCCATCAATCTATTTTTAGTAATGGTGACCTTGACCCCACTGGCCCCATTTTCAATCCAAAAGAAGCCTTTTCATATAAGCTCCCTTCACAGCAAGTATGATCATGATATCTCATTCCTAACTAAATTTATCCAACAGAAACAAAAAGTGGATGCCTATCCTCCCGCCGAAATTGCCAATCTAATAACCAGATTTTTGTTATTGAAAATTCTGGTTAAAAATGATCAAAGCAAAATATGCCACCAAAATCCACTACTATGCATGGTACAAAATGTTTGTGTGGCTTTCATGCGCTGTTGTTTCTGTTAAGAGCTGCATATAAGCCATTCACTATTCCATTTGTTATCTTTTTGTTAACTTTCATTGAAATCCTATTTAATAAGTTACAGAAAAATATCACAGATAATGTTCATCTATAAACAAACCTTACTATAATCCAGACCTGAAGTGTAACTCACATTAATTATTAACCCCAAATACTTAGTATTGTGCGCCCAGGATAATGTGATGTTTACAAACATTGACCCGATTGGTCTACGGTTGCAAGATTGGTTATAAAGATAAACACATACGGTGGTGAATTGTATACTAAAATAACACTGATAAATCGTGCATGCTTGATTTTCCACCTACTTGGATTATTCCAATTTTCCTGCGTTTCTTGTTATCCTGGGCGCACTATATCTGTACGTATATCATAAAGCAGATAAACAAGAGCTGTCAGTAGGACAGCGCGCTCGAATAACGAGTGCTTGATAGTGAAACAAGAAATCAAAACAGAAAGGGGCATAATGTGGTGAAAGAGCAAGTCAACAGTTATAGGGCTTGTTCAGTGACCTTAGATAATGACCCTGAATACATGTGTGAAGTTTCAATTGAATAGCTTTAGAGGTTTCAGAGATATGAGCTTGCAGGCAAACTTTAACCAAGATTTTATAAGTGCAGAAAGGGGCATAATTTGGTGAAAATGCAAGTCAAGAGTTATAGGGCTTGTTCAGTGACCTTAGATAATGAACCGGAACACATGTGTGAAGTTTCAATCGAATAGCTACAGTAGTTTCAGAGATATGAGCTTTCATGCAAAACTTTAACCATTGTGCAGACACCAACGCTGAAGCCAGGGTGACTGGAATAGCTCTCCATCAATTTGTATAGTCGAGCTAAAAACTTAAAATACACGTAACACCAAACACCAGTTTAAGTACATGTTAAATATGTGTAAAGAGATTTTCATATAGAAATGTAGCAATTTTATGTAAAAATGTAACAGTTACCGGTACATTATAAATATAAAAGATTATATAAATCAACATTGTTTAACAAACAGTTGGTCAATGAGTATTTTCATTCATAATAAATTTTACCCAAAACCACCAATTACCCTTTTAATGTTTATGATTATAACTAGGTATAGCTTGGCCAATTTGAGAGGAACCTGACCTTTTGATTAGCATAATTTAACAGTCAATATATTGCCTACGTTTACAACACCGACTGTATGTTTTCATAATTGGGGAGTATCACGAAGACGCAAAACACAAATTTGAAATACCAATATCGCATGATTCGCTTGCAGAAATTGATATATTCAAAGCAAAAACCTTAATATATTCTTGCATAAAGGTTAAGGTCCAAATAGCCAAGCTATACATATAACAAAATATTCATCCGCACAAAAGCCAAGATGCCCCTTTCTCATTTATGTAATAATAATAAATATATTCCAAAGCCAACACAGTTTTACCCCCAGTGACATAATTTCAAGTCTTGGTACATGATGTGGAGTAATTTTTAAAATGAACCAGTAGTAAGAAATGGTAGACAGGTTAAACCCCATATATCCATGTAATCAAAGTAATTAAGGTTTGTTTTAAGAATAAAATTTACAGTATCAATTTAATAACATGAATCAATATCCTTAATAGAGATTCTTCAATGATTATGTCCTTCTAATATAACACTCTATAACAATAAAATAAATTAATCTAGTATTATACATTGAGCATGTAAAACAACAGACAGGATACCTTTTCTCCATATTTAAAGTGTATAGAGCTATATTCTAACAGTCATTTAATGTCGAAATAATTACTTACATCGTTTTTTAATGATACTAGACTACCTTAATTGCAAATTAAAACTTTGGATGGGTTCCGTGTACTTTGATTCAATCGTCGAAAAATAGACGATTCTTATAATTTCATAGGGTGTTCTAGAACCCTTTCATATGAAAATAGACTGTTCGCATGTCCAATAAATCACAGAGAGTTTCTGTTAAAACTGAAGCGAAAAATGATCTAATGGATATGAAAGCATCATTGTTTTTCAGTTTTTGAAACTATTTTAAAAAATATCATCCCATATAGCTCTATACACTTTAAAGATAACATGTTAACTAAACCCGTCATTTTGGTTCTTTTGTCCCTATCAGACCCATACCCTGACAAACAAGTAAAAACATATAACTTTTAATTATAAGTGGGGAGCGGTGGCCTAGAGGTAGGGCGCACGCTTCGGGATTGAGAGGTCCCGGGTTCGACCCTCCTCTGGTAAACTCGTTAATTTCTCTGAGCAAGACCCACATGCTCCACTCCAACATGGTGTAAAATGGTACCTGGGAGAAATAGTCTCCCCAGGGAGACACGAGTGTAGGTTTCCATAGGTAGCTCAATGACCAGGGGAAGTTGAAATGTCAAAGGGTGCTTGAGCGGCCTAACAGCTGAAAAGAGCCCTAGAAAATTGGTAACTTAACTTTTTATAAGTTGACCACATTTTAGCCAGATGGTCCAGACTCCCAGTCCTGTTCCCCCTGGATATGTAAACAAAACTAATAATGCAATTAAAGTATATTTTAAAATGTCTATATATTCATATGCATTATATTTCATACAATACAATTATCAAAAAATAAAAACCACAAATTAAATCAGTTTTGGTCATGGAAAGAACAATAAAAACCAACATTAGACCACGTAAATAATTAGACCACCTCAATAAAAGACCACCTTGACATTTAGAACACACTTTTTATTTTCATTGTCACTGTCTTTGCTCCATATTCAACCTATATACATTTATATGTAGAAGAACTCATATATTAGCATGTATCTTATAAAAATGTTGATTTTCATGCTAGGCTGATCTCGCAATTACCATCACTTATCAAGAGCTGGAACTTTAAATTCATTTAGCAAAATCTCAGTTTGAGTTGTGGTTTCTACTTGAGATACTTTTGGAGATCGGAGCCAGGAATCTCATTTCAATATTGTCATAAATATAAGACTTAAGGTTAGGAGTTCAGTGCCAGTTTTCAATGGTCGAAAGGGTGGTTTTTTATTTGGGTTTCATTTTCATGACTGAAGTAATCAAATGTTGATTCATACTTTTAGAGGTAAAGGAGATCAGATTAATTTGATGATCTAAGAATAATGACAAAGAGCAATCTACAATAAGTATAATGAGAAAAGCATTACATGTTCTACTTAGAAAATGGCACAATTATGATATAAAAATATTTACAAAATGATATATCTGCTGTTATACACAAAGCGACAAAAAATGAAATAACGACTATATTTATAGAGGCAATATAGTTAGGCATTTGCCCAATCTTCCCTATGAGCCTCATATATTAATTTACATAAACTCTAGAAATATAAACCAACAAAAACAATTCAAGAATCATATTTATAAACAAGCAACAAATATAATATTCCTCCAAGTATTACCAACACTATAGCCAACCATACCTGCAAAGCTAAATCCAAAATAGGAGTAATCAAGCAAAACATGTCACAAGATGCACTTGATTTAAAAGGGATTTAGATGCATTAACAAGGAATGTACTAATTCTAATGGTTATAAATATGGAACAGAAGATCATAAAATGAATCAAATGTACCTTTTTTCGAAGTAAGGTGAACTTGGGAAACCAGTAACTAACAACAAAAATAGGAGTAACTCCACTTTAATAGGAGTACTTGACAGGTATGACCAACACAGAACTGTAAAAGTATGCAAGCATCCTTTACACAGCTATATGTATTCTCCAACACCTCTGGTTGGCAATTCAGGAATGGTTATCTTCTAATGTCATATTTTTATGACTTATTGCATCTGATTTTTTTTAATCTTCATTGACCTGCGAGCAATACACAGTGAATACACTATCCATGGTAACAATCAGTTTAAGTAATGAATATGAAAATGCACATGATAGAAATACAATACAAAAAATTCTGGAAGCTACAACAAAATGGCATTTTATAATTTAAAACATTTTATGCTTAAAACTAGAATTTTACAAAAAAATACTTTATTTACAAATTTTATAAATAGTCAAGATACTCACAACTTCGGCAGTAATGAAATATTTACAAATATAGTTTGGGTCAATTTATTTCATGCTTCAACTACATTACCATTACCATAGGTATTTTTCCGTGGGCAAGAACTTTTTTCAAAAATAAGAATACCAACATTTACCCATCAAATAAAGTTGAAAACGAGCTCATTTTTTCTGAAAACATCATATTATTTATTTTTCTGGAAAGTTCTTGCAACAAGTTTTCCATTGAGAGTGTCAAAATTTGTCGGGTTGCATGAAGTGATGAATGGATACAAACATGTGTATTGCAATCAGGATTTCAGTGTTAGCTGCATCAATATCAATATTTTAATCCCCAAACCCCCATATATCTTACAAACCCAAAACCCCATATCTTACAAACCTAAAACCCCATATCTCACAAACCCAAAACCCCATATCTTACAAACCTAAAACCCCATATCTCACAAACCCAAAACCCCATATCTTACAAAATGAATAAGAAAATTAACCACCAAACATGTATAAATTAAGATGCATTGTTAATTTATTTACTTGACAACGTTTCGCCAATGTCAATTGTATTTCTTTTTTTTCATCCGGAGTATAATATCCCCCCCCTTTGATTTACATTGTATTATAACAGTGAGAGGAATGCTTGATGACCAGTGAGAGGGTCAACAGTTGGAAAAGGGCCATTTTTACGGTTTATGGTAGGGTAGGAAGGTCATGTGTTAGAACAATACATCAGGCCAACTTGTATATACTTTAATGGCAAAACTAACACGCAAATTGTCAGTCAAAAAAAAATATTCAAAAACAAAACAATTTCACACCCCCTAAAAATAATTCACAAGAGTGTTTACTTCAATAATTTCACAAAATTACTATGGAAATAAAAAGCTAGGGCAACACGATCAGATTCCTTGTATCACATAAACTGTCTGTGTGTTACCTCGAAGACCAAGGTCATTGTCTAATTAGGTACAGAAAAAACGAATGGCCAAGCACTATGACTGCCTCAAGTCATGGAAAAATACAGAGACTGCATGGTTTCTGATATTCCGACTTCACTGTTTCGCCATGGAAAATTATTCATGATATTGCAACTTGTATTTATCCGTGTTTCAGCAACCAATCAGAGACTGTGTCTTCATGTTTGGACATCCAGTTTATATTTGCTTGAATCTTTTCCAAAACCTGGCTGACAGCTCGTTCTCCCGTTCCAGCATCTCGTGATGAGAAAAACGCCTTCACCTGGATGGTAAACAAACAATATAATTATAAATGTGACACTGTACATGCCGAGTATAGCTTTTATTTGCCAATCAGCTTTCTTCTGAAACATGGCAGGCATATGAGTGCCTCCACCTCAATTTGAACCTTGGATCTCGAGATCAGACTTCAACAGTACTAACCACTGAGCTAAGTGGGCACATAAAATGTTGCTGATTTTGGTAAAAAAAAATTTTTTTTGAGGAAATCAAATAATGTAAGATTACACATTATCAAGGGAAACAATTTAGGTTGATTGTGAAACAAGTACCATTTATATTCTTTTCACACTCGACAGCTCATCCCTGATGACATTCATCACCATGGGGGTAGGAGAGAAGAATGCCGGGTTAAACCTTTATTTGCCTGTCATCTTTCTGCTGATTTGAACCTGGGTCGCCAGATTAGACTGCAGGCACAATAACCAATGAGCTACGAAGGCACATCAAGGTTTTCTTTTTACAATGAACATTGTTTACATCATCTTACACAAATTACGTTACATACTTTGCAGAATTTGAAACATAATAGATGATATCCGGAGCTTTGTGCAAGGTAGTTTGTCCATTAATTTACATGTAGGTACAAACAAATCTGGCCTAGTTAGACTGGTTTTGTATTCATATGCAAACACAACTGACCCCAACTCTATTGTTCAAATATGAATATCCAAGTAACACAAGGATTATAACAGTAAAAATCTATTTGTATCTACAAATTAGTGGAGATCCGGAGTAGGTCTATTTAAACATGAGTTTTACAATGTATTATATTTAAACAAATGGTTGAGAGAGACACATGTATGTTATAAGATATTACCTCATCATAGTCAAACTGTGTATCAAACTGACTGCACACAGATTTAATCACTGATGACATGATAAATGATGTACTACCATATCTGTGAGAATAGAAAACAAAAATGGTTAATATATGGTTGAACTGAAATAAATGGAGAATTTAGAAATCAGAAGTATCAAGCAAGGAAGATACAGCAAAACCATGAACCTGCTGCCTAACCAAGCAGCTACCAAATTTAATGCTCTAACCATGGACGGCAAATGCATCAGTAATTTGTGCTACAAGTTTTGTGCAACTGACAGACTGTAAAATTTTAAACTAACAAATTGAAATCATTGCACCGACTTTTGCATATAAAAATTGCATTTGGTCCCTTTGAGACAACAAAGTTGTATCTCAATATTTACTGTAGTACAACCTTGTAACGACAATTATGTTTGTTTGTTATTCTGGTTACCCAATTTCTCAAAGTTTTTCAGATATTTGTGGTGGCTCATTTACCTTACAAGTTTACCTGGACTGTATCATAACTAGTATTAAATTACTATTCCTCTAGAGAACTTGACAACATCAATTCATGTGGAGGAAAATCCAACATTGATGTTATATAGGTATGATCCTGGATCATAAGGTTACAAATCCAGCCAACTAACCACAGATTTCAGTTCTTACCGTTTGAAATATACATCCCAGTTCTGACGGAAGTATCTCCATGCTATTAGTTCACCATTGTGTGTACTCCCTACCGATGTTAATACACGAAATGCATCTTGTGATCTCACCAGTGATTCATTCATTCCATAGTTCAAAAATCTACAAATTCAGAAAAATGAGAAATCATGGATCATTCAATGAGCTAGATAATGAGCCACTTCTTAAACAAACCTGACATTACATGTATAATCGTAAATTTCATGCTTGAACAAGATTAAAAAAAAAATCTAATAAAAATGAAGGCTTACCCTAACAAAGACCTCCATTACTAAGAAATAAAATATTATTGCAAATATTTCTGCATGTCAGAAATTAAAAATTTGCTAATTTTTGACCCGCAGATATATTTACTTCTATTACAGTACTATATATTGCGGTGTATAATATTTGATTAATAGAAATATTACCTTGACAACAGGCGAGCATCCATCGACATTCCTAGAGCACTGAGTAGTTTGACTTTCTCCGACGCGTCGTTCTCGGTCAGATATGCGTGCCAGACTGTGTCCCAATCCTCTTCCTTACCATACATGATACCAGTCTTATAGATTAAACTCTTCAAGTTTACATTGATACTGAATAGTAAATTACATAAATAACATAAATAACATAAAAAATATTACCTCACTCATGAGTTACAAAACGAGAACATTTTATGTGACGTATCAGATTACGTAGTAGTGTGGTCACATGACCACTAAGAACAGTGTCAAATTATCGAAAAATGTGGTCTAGGAAAGCTTCAGAAAAGTAATTACAAAACTTGTGAAATCCCTCTACATCACTGAGGCAAAAAAATATATGTGGGAGAAATAATAATCCATAAATTAGAATGATAAAACTGGATGATATTCACATACTTTCTGTGGTCTTTTTTCCAGTCTTCAAAAAGTTTTCTCCCTGTTTGGATAGACGCTTCATCATCATATTTTATGGCAAGATTTAAGACGGCTGATCTTAGATATTTCTCTAACATTGTACCAGTATCCGTCCACACAACTTTATCAACCTGAAAAGTTTACACTACATTACACATTCAACTTTCATGACCTATTTTCTTCGGAGGAATTCATGAAGTTAAAAATAAAATAAAGCACCCAATATTTTTTTTTTTTCTTTGGAAATCTAAAATCTTGAGCTTTGTATTTAAACCTACAAAGTTGAATTGACATAATTTTTTTAGAAAAATAGATGTCAACTGTCAGTAGAAAAAATACAAATTATACTTGAGTTGTATCACTATAGTTGCAGTGCTAACAACTTCTCCACGTGTTGAAATCAAGAACATAGGAAATGTCACAGAAGATAAAGAATATGAACCCAACAGTCAAATCCAGATTATCTGGGCAACATCTACCAACTGTATCAAAGTGTTGATAAATTATGTACATGTGACACAATTGGACAGGTTTTCTGTAAACTTATTAAACCCAAAATACGAGTGATACGCATTACATGTCACAAGATGTACTTAAATGTGATTTAAAAGGGATTTAGATGCATAAAGAGGGAATGTATTAATTCTAGTAGTTATAAATATCGGGCAGAATATCATTAAATGAATCAAATGAACCTTTGTTCAAAGTAAGATGAACTTGGAAAACCAGAAATTTACAATGCAAATAGGAGTAACTCCACTTTAATAGGAGTACTTGGCAGGTATGGCAGCTGCTGTAATTAAGAATTCACTGCTTCTTTTCTGCCTTTTTTCTGATTTTCCCTGAAACTGGAAATCTCAAAAAGGGTTCCTGGTGAATCCAAAATAGTTAATTTTCACAGATTTTCTTATGGTACTTTTACTCACCAGATTTTTCATAAGTTTCTTCATATAACTTCTGAAGTTTGAGTATATTGGTTTATCTTGAATCCTACTCTCTAGGAAGTACACGTTAGCAAGTAATGTACTCCAAGGTATGTAATCTTCCTCATTCACAATGTACATGGACAGATCTAACGCTATACCGTAATCTACGAGACCAGCTCGAGCTAGCATGAATACATCGTCAATCAGACCCGCTCTCTCCGTCACTGAAAATACCTAAAATGTAAATAAAACAAGTAATTATGAATAGCAAGAAATACTGAAGTCCCCTGACTGGTTTTCAATGTTTCTGTTACCATGGCAACTACAATTTTTGTCTGAATCAAAAAATAATTAGATGTGCATGATATCCTTATTGGCCCCTATACACACACCAGGTTTTATAAACCTAGCGTAGAAACTATTTGAGCTATGGCAGGATCCAGATTTTATTGACTGATAGACGGAAGGAGGGCAAACCTATAGTCCCCTCTGGTTGAAAACTAGGAGACTAATTAAACATGATGAATAAGAATGCTATGGAACCTTGCTAATTTCTGTCTGAATACCAATACTTGCCCTATCTCCTTAATACCTACATCACAAATGCAATCCAATTACCGCATAATTTGGTAAAATAGGGCCAGAAGGGTGGCAGCCATAGTAATTTTTAGAAATCTTTGAAATACAAATTGCTACAGTTACTTGGCCAGCATCCGCATGATGCTTAGACAATGGGTACACATCATTCATATGGACATCAACTAGGTGTTTTAGGTGAAACACAAACCAGGTTTTAAGGAGACCTTCTCAAATGACTATAATTTAGGGATTTCTTAGAATTTTCTGTCAAATAACTTTTTTGCTACCAATGAGTTGATTCTTTCTAGTGTAGCAAATCTAGATACAGAATTATTCAGGGATTTGTAGGACCCCTATTAAAAGACATATTGTTGCTATGGAAACATACATACAGAATAGTTTCTATGTAGCTGTTGAATCAATGCCTTCCAACTATGCTCATCATAGTTGACTCTATAGTATCCATTGTAACCAGAGTTACCCTTTATCCACGACACGCCCGCAGGCACCGAGAATGATCCTGAAATATACAGTTACGTCATCTGGTGTGTCAATGAACTTTATATTCATGATGTCACTTCCTGTTTTATGAAATTCGTTTCAAAATGGCTGACATGTAGGTCACAAACCACTAAGTAAATTTAATAATTGTCATCCCCAGATTGCATCATGTTAAAGTCTATGACTAGAATCAAGATCAACGAAAGTCATCCACGACTGTTGATCAATGGTCCTATATAGTTCCTGCCCTACCAACTGTTCTTGAGTTATTCATTTGAAACAATTAAGCCTTTTCATTCATATTCAATGTCACAGGGCTTTTGATCTACATCCTACTGACCCTAAAATCATTAGCTTAGGGATCATCTGCTGTCACTGACCAACCTGTATGTAAAGTTTTAGGAATATCAGACCAAGCATTATTGTAAATGAATTTACTATGAAACAGAACAATTTGATCAATTCAATGACAGACAGGCACACAATCAGACACAGAAACAAACCAGCTATCAGTTACATAAAACAAGAAAAGTCATGTAATTTATTACCTGTGGCATCTTTCAGTAACAATTTGTGAACTTTGTCCGAGTTTTCTGCGGTAGTGTAAGAGAAAGGAACTTCCCATCGATACCTGAAAACATGTGAACCATACTTCATACAGGGTGCATGATTCATAATATCTGATACACTTTCAACAGAATGCCATAAGAAAACACTTGATGCCATCCGATATTTTATATACCAATGGAAAGCTAACATTTCAAAGTTTCATTCAATATATGGCATGAATATCTTACTATAAATGCAACCCAGGAATTAAGATTCTTGTAAAATGTCTTTTTTTTGTTGATAAAAGTCGAAATGAAATCCAAATTGATTGTGTCCCCAAATTTATAATATGTGTTAAAAATTATTTTACAGTGTAAGAACAGATGGTAGCTACAAAACTTTACATACCCATAAGGTGATGGAAACTTTTCTACAGTTTGTTCTTGTTTGTACAGTAAGAATCGTTCTTGTTTTATCGTGACTTTCCCGCCAGATTTTGTCATCGTGATTACGGGATATCCCATCTGTTCTGTCCACGTCTTCATCAAACTTTTTACATCTGTATCAATGGATGCTGACTTTGTTGACACGGCCTGTAATAAATAGAGGATCTATCACAAGTTGTCAATTGATATAAACTTATTTTTAACAAGTTCTGTATATGTTATGAGGTCAGTCTCCTTAAGGTTTACCACTGCTCGCTGTTTGTCTTGTATTGTGTCCAGTTGGTTACCATGGGTTTTGTAATCTTTGTGATATAAATAAATCTGTTTATCGGCTGATATGACTGTCTGTAAAATTTAGGTTGCATCATCATGTCTATGGTCATTTTTGTTAATGACAGCCATAAAAAAATACAAGTGCTGCAAGATGAACAAGTTACGCTCAAAAAAGATGCAGGGATCCGATTTGTTTGTTCTGACTTAAGAAATATTGGACATTAGAAATACTGTAAGATCATTAATTTTTTTGGGGATTAAATTTCGTGGGTTTCGTGGTTCAACTTTAACTACGAAAACAAATCCCATAGACCAATAAGTGTGACCCTTATATTTATTACCTGAAATGCCAAATCCACAAATTTACGTCCAATTGAAATGGTCCATTTTACAAAAACCACGAAATATCATCCCATCGAAATATAAATGATTTTACTGTAATTAATAACATTACCTGTGACAATGAACTCCACAAATCATTGGATGCAGCGTTACTGTACTTGAACTGTTTCAGATACGACGTTATACCTGACTTAAACACATCCTCACCCAGGAAATCATTCAACATTCGAATAATAGATGCTCCCTATAATATAAAGGGTATATATTAAGTTTCGATTAAGGAGTTTATCATGATATAAAAATATAGTCATAAGTGATTTAATGTTTACAATTATGCAGACTGGACTATAAAATAAGAGAAATTTCTTCCTCATATTATGGAAGTAAGAAGTTGCTTGAACAAGAATAATTCAAACAAAATTATGATAAAAAATAATTTATACAAGTTATCGCCCTTTAATACTCTTAAAAGTCAGAACCAAATAATCTCCATTTCAAAACACTCCAAATTAAGTACCCACTAATCTCCGCCCTTAAAATATCCCTGAAGAAAGTACCACGTTATTTCCCTTTCAAAACTCTCTAAAATAAGAACTGATTTATCTCCTGAAGTAAGTTCAGGGTAACCTCAATTAAATCTCTCCAAAATAATTACTAAGTTATCTCCCTTAATTAAATTTATTTAAAATAACTATTTAAAACTGCCTGAGTTATCTGTCTATATAATGCTCTCTAAAGTAAGTTGACAATCTGCAAATGATGACACCTACCTTGTCATATGTGATTGTATCAAATATTTCATTGATCTCACTGGGGTTGTCTACCGGTATGTTGATAGGATGAGAATTCTCCAGACAATCCAGATATAACGCATTCATTGTAGCATCCAAGATAAACTGATCATTCTGAAAACAAACATTGCCAGTTAAAGAGAGAGTCTTGACTTTTTACTCAAGAGAGAGACACGGAAATTGGACAGGCATTGGATTTTTTATTGGAAAAAAAACTGAAGTTATAGAAATAAATTAGTATCTTATAAATAGAGAATCTTACATGAGTGTTTTTCCATATTGAATTTATTAAACAAGTTGGATAAAAGTGGTGAAAAACCAGGCTCTGCCAGCTTTGGAATTTAATGTTCATATGCCATAAATGTTGTTTTAAGTACTGTTTAATCATTAATTTTCGTGGATTAAATTTTATGGATTTAGTGGTTCTCCTTCAACCACGAAATCAAATCCTATCGAACAATAATTGTGGCACTTGTATTTTATACCTGAAATGCAAATCCACGAGTTATTGTCCAATCGAAATGGTCTTTTTTACCAAACCACAAAATTAAGTCCCATCAAATTAAATGAATTTACAGTATTTGTTTGTATGATCAAAAGTATGACAAAAGTCTACATAATTCAGGGACAAACCTTGTACTTACCATATGCCATTCTTCATCAATGATTCCACTACCAATATATTCTACAAAGCTAGCAAATCCTTCATTTAACCATAGATCATCCCACCATTCCATGGTTACTAGGTTACCAAACCACTGTAAGATAAAATCATACTTTTTTGCGAGGTAAAACAAAACATTTTGCCATTTTACTATTCCAAAGTAGTTCACATCAAGAGAAGATTTTAATGTTCAAAAATTAAAAACGTTAGAAACAAGTCTATATTCAGTAAATGCTTATGCCCTGCAGGAAGCCTTGTACCAAATTTCACAAGAGGAAATGTTGATGATTTTGTTGTTAGTTCATGAAATTTGCCAATATTTGCACTCGGCTAACTTTACCAGTCCTATAGTACACTCAGTCAGGTCTTGAAACAAGAACATTTGTCCCTATAAATGATGTTAGTACATGTATAATGTTTATAAAATTGTTGTTATATCGGGTGTCATTATATCAAGACCAGACTATATCACCCTGCCACAATATGTAATTGAATTTATTTATCCTCTTCAGATTTCCCACATTTCTCTTTTCTAGTAAAATTTATTCTTATTTGATTATAAATTGTATCTATGCAATTTGATGTCAACAAATATGTTATGTTCTGTATTACAGTACTCTTACCTGATGTGCAAGTTCATGTGCAATCACCACTGCTACTCGTTGTTTATTTCTAGCTGCAGATACCTGTGGGTCATATAACACAGCTGTTTCTCTGTAAGTAATAAGCCCCCAATTCTCCATAGCACCCGCAGCAAAATCTGGTATAGCTATCAAATCTGTAAATACGAGGGTCACTTGAAAAGTACTGATCACTGTCAATATGATACAATTTTCTTACGTATTTCATGGGAGATTTTTACCCAGTGTATCAATAAAATGGAAATGTTTTGGTTTGAAATGATGAAAACACTACAATTGTGAAGTTGAGAGATAGATCTTAATATACAATTTTATATAGTCAGAGACGCTGATGTTGATGTATCAGCCACTGATCAGTACTTTTTAAGTGACCCTCTTACATAAAAATAATTTTATAAATGCCAGATTACCCCTATTATGTGCAAGTCTAACACCTTTTAAACTATAAAAGCACACACACTAATTTATCAAAATATTACACATTTCCTGAAGTATTGAAACCTGAAATATTTGTACATAATTATTATGAAAATGATCACAAAAGTCAGTTCAAGTTGCTTCATAAAGCATGCATCATAAAGCATGCATCATATTGTAATACAAATAAAAGTCTCCAGCAAAACTAATCACTGGACCATGACCAAGGCACGTTTGACGAACGAGAATGGGTTGTTCCAAAATTACCAATAATTATGATGTTACAAAATTATTTGAAAAATGAAAATTTACAGACAAGTCCTTACCCTGTTTTGGTAGTGGATAATTCACACCAAAGAATTCTTCATAATAATCTATAACTTTAACAGCAGTGTCCAAAGCAAACTGGGCAGCATGAATGGAATGTTCTGGTGCAAACACTCGAACCTGGAACAAATATTGAAATTAAAACAATGTTGATTGCTTTAGCAATCGTGAACAATGGACAAGTTCTCAGATTTCTAAATGTTTTTATTAAGAGGTTTATGTTGCGTTTTCATCAACCTTACTTTTAGAGAAACAGAGCAGATACAAAATTTCCACATGTGACCTTGACATTTGCAACAAGTCTGCTAAACTACCCTTCAAAATGGAGTAAGAACAACATTATAAATTTCTTTTATTTTCCATGACCAGGGGCGTAGCTGGGTCAATTCAGAGTGTACGCCGGTTTTTAGATTTAGTTTTTGGGGAGTATATATATTATTTATAGAATAATACATGGCTGAGCAGTGCCTTTGAGTGATAATCGCCCCGGTAGGCTGATAGCCAGAGGGCAATTATCACAGACCTACCGGGGCGATTATCACTCAAAGGCACTGCTAAGCCATCTATTGTTCTGTATAATATTTATGTTGCATCTTTTTCATTTAAACAACACATTTAAAAAAACCGTAATGTGTTCAGTAATTGGTAGATCATTTGCTATTGTAGAGAGTTATCGTGTCAAACTTGGATCTATGCGCACAATGCACATCTACAAGAGCTGTAGACCTAACACTAAAATGTTCGTAACTTTTTTATTATTGAACCGAAACCTATCATGCGGGTATTCATTTTCTTAATAAGATAATTTGCTACACGCTGATGTTAAGTTTAATGCAAAATTCTGAAAAAAATGTTTTTTTTCACATTTTCGGAGGAATATAAAAATATTGATCTCGTCTAGGAAACTCGTTGTTTGATCATAAATTAAAGGTCTAGTAAATAGGTCGTGTATATTTTATCGAAGGTTGATACAAAATATATTTAAAATGTGCTAATCTGCTTCTCCAAAGCCATCAACCGTGTTTGCAAGTGATTCTGGTAGAAATAGGCCTACGCTCAGCGGCCGACGCTAAAATGACGTAACGTTGCGCGTGAACGTTTTCCAAGGGCGGCGGGGCAAAAAGCTGATAATACTTTTGAAAGGCCGATAATGCTATTTTTCAAAGGCAAATTTGTTACTATATATAGTAACATAAGTATTATAGCAACAGACTTCACGTGAAATAAACTGGTAAAGGTATAATGCGAGCGAAGCGAGCTAGAAAAAAATCAGTTAACCTGAGCAGCAGACACGTATACTCATTCTCAACTTGATGATGTTCACTTATAACAGTTCTTTAAAAGCGACTGAAACAAGTAAGAAAAAACTGAGCAACAGACATACATACAAACATGGTCCCTACTTAATAATATTCACTTGGTAATATTTACTTAGTAAAGTACCGGTCATACATGTATACATGCTCCCTACTTGATTATATTCACGAAATACATTATTGAGCAAACCAAGCTAGCTCGATAAAGAACACTGTTTGCCTGAGCAGCAGGTCATACATACACATTCTCTACTTGATGGTATTCGCTTATTGATTTAAATTGAGCGAGCAAAACGAGCTAGAAAACGCACATAGCGAGCTAGAAAAAATGTATATTTGAGCACCATGTCACCCAAACTCGATGCTTTAGTATATTTGATAAATTACTAGGTAGTACTGTTTATTTATATGGATATCGATCTCTATCAGATGATTCATTTTGAAAGGCGATGAGCGAGCGAAGCGAGCTAGAAAATATCTAGAATATACCCTGAATCAAAAAGGAAGACTGCCTCCATTAATGAACATTTATGCCTAACCCTAGGGAGGCATCGATTTTTATTGCATTTTTGAGTCAGTTCAATTTATCTTTTTTTCCATGGAGCGTACGCCCGGGCGTACGGGCGTATGCCTGGCTACGCGCCTGATGACTGTCTCATATCCATCTAATCGAGAGCCGTGTCAACTGCAACAGTGCAGAATCATTCAGGTTTTCCCTACAAGACTGATCAAATTATTGGTTGGCATACAAATTATTGGGAGGCATATAAATTATCAGGTGGCATATAAATTATCGGGTGGCATATGAATGATCTTACCATGATATCTCTTTTTGTTGATTGCGAGACATTTTTATAGTCACTGACAACAAAAGCGACCAGATAAGTGCTCATCTGTACGGTTTCCTGAAAACTGTCCTTCATCAAATTGTCACCGTAAGGTTCACTCTTCACTTGAGGCATGTTAAATAAAGACATGTAGTTTTTATCTCGGACCATCGACAGCTCAAATTTGGCTTTCAAGGCTGGTTCATCGAAGCATGGAAACGCTGCTCGAGCATCTGTTGGCTCAAAATGTGTTGTAGCAATGTACCTAAAATGTAACATCAAATATTGACACCAGAGATAAACAATATTACAGAACACACCATTAAATATCAGAAATTACTGATTATTCATTTTAAAAACCCACTAGTCTTGCAAATCCATAAATTCTTCAGATCACCGGTATACACTTTAATATGATAATTATCATAATTGCCTAGCAAGTTAAATAAAAAATAGGAGTGATAAAGCAAAACATGTCACAAGATGCACTTAATTGTGATTTAGAAGGGATTTAGATGCATTAACAAGGAATGCATTAATTCTATAGGTTATAAAATGTCACTCAATCAAATGTATCTTTGTTCAAAGCTAGGTGAACTTGAAAAATCAGAAACTAACATCGACAATAGGAGTAACTCCTCTTTAATATGAGTACTTGGCAGGTATGATTATATGTATTATTAATGAAGTACGAAACTTTTTTAACATCCTTACCTCTCTTCACCATCTGCTGTTTTGTACATACTCTTGTAGAAACCTGCTAACTTCTTTACAAGATCTGCACGAAATTCCACAACTACAACAATATTTGTCGCAGCTTTTAAGGCGGTTCCCAGCGCAACATAAATCTGTTCATTGGTCTTATATTCAAGCCACTCTTTAACAGGGAACCGTCCGTCACCCGTGTCATGATGTACCTCTAATTTAGTAATATTTAAATCTTTCACATGAAACACTACATAGTCTGTTGATTCCTTTACTTGGCATCGAATCTGAACACTTCCAGTAAACACAGAGTTTGAAATATTAGGATGTAAAAATATATTGTAATGAATGGGAATGATTGCTTTAGGCAATTTTATTGCCTTATATGGAAACGGTTTGCCATTTGTAGCAATATAGTCTTGCTTCACTTTTGAATGAGATTTGTCAGTGTCATCTGGGGGTATTTTTTCAACAATAGGTGTTGTGTTACAATTCCCACCATGGGAGATAACTCCAATCAAGATGAGAACTAATAGAAATAGACATGTGATGGTTGCTATGACAGCTGCCCGGCCTCGTGTACATGCACCTTGTCGTAGTTTCTGAAATAGGTTGGGTTCATAGACGCCTCGCCGGTGTAGACTTTCACCTTGAAATAAATAAGACTGCATATAAAAGTGGACATATTTCTGACATTATCATGTGGAAAACGTAGCAATTTGTTCCATTCTGTTTAAGCATTCTTTGTAGGAAGAAAATGATGAAGAAAAAGTTACAAATTGGTTGAAATTTGCCAATATTTGATCATTTTTGTTCAAAGTACGTATTTCTACATCTTTTCTATGTATCAGTTAATTAAACAACTGATACATGGATGAAATTTTTCCAAACTACTAAAAAATTTCAATTTTCAAAATTTTGAAATTATGTTTTTAATTATACATTTTACATTTTAGTGCAATAATAATTTATTAATCCTCAAAGTACTGAAACAGGATGAAAAAAGTTTTGTATTAATACTAATGTACATGTACTAATTAAATATATAGGTGAACATACCACTTTTTACAATTTGACAAATAAGTTTTATATAAATCTACTCAAGCTGTAAGAAAATGTGGCTGCCTATTTTTATGAGCAAGTAAAATTTATGTCACCTGGCTTCTGGAGGGACTTTTCAGCAGCACTATCATTCATGATTATAAGTCCAACCTATGACTCTAATTAACACTTATTACTATTATAAACAGATAAAACATTCGAACATCCCACGTCATACATGAGAATGATAACCTACATGTTTGTATTGTCCTAGATGTATAATGTCCTAGATAATTTAACATTTTACCTAATTTGTAATTTCCTAATTTAAAGCTTTTTAACAACAACAGTAGCTACCAGTATCTCATTTCAGAAATAAGTGTACTTATGTAATACCAATACAGGTTTCTATTCTACCGTACAACAACATGAAGAATGATATTTTTACTATAAAAGTATACATGCCAGACCTCCAGCATCATGCAGGAGACTCCTGCATTTGATACTCTACTCCTGTATGATTTTAGGCAAATTGATCAAATCTCCTGCATTTCTTGGAATACTGGAACTTTGATAGTCTTTGTTTGCATGATGAAAATGATCAAAATTATTAATTTAAATAGCTTTTTGAAGCATGCATGATAATGTCCTACAACTTAAATAGGTCAAAACTGCATATTAACTTCATTTATTTAAGTTTAAAGCTTGAGCAAGAAAAATGTCCTGCATTACATATATAGTTTATACTTATATACCAAGAAGTACTAAAAGGGGAAGACAGCCTGATAAGAGGCTAACAAGTTCCCCAGAAGACAAAAGGTAGACAAAAGGTAGGTAGACACTGAAATCTCCTGCATTTCCATCACCAATCTCATGCATAGGCTTCAGGAAAATATGGCATGTATGTACAAGGGACATAACTCTGCTTTAAAAATCAGAAATTGAGCAGTTGCACATATATGTATATATGGGGATAGAGCGCAAGACTCTCTCCACCCTTAAGTGGCATTGTGGCCACATGTTAAACCCAAACAGGTAAATATTGTAATTGAAAATTAATTAATGTATACAAATTAATTTAATTGTGAAACAAGTTTTTCCAGCTTACATTGCACCAGTAAATTGAAATTGTGCCCATCTCATCACCACAACCCCGGGGAAGAGCCAAGGATAGTTGGGGGAATAGACCCAGGTTTTTACCTTTCCAATTTCCACACACTGCCAGGTAAGTGCACAGGTGGCAGTATCAGTGTTTGGAAAAGAAAAAGAACAAATCCGTCACTGAGCTAATTATACATTACATGGACTGTATATATATATCGATTGTCTATCTAACTCCCTGTACACTAGCAAGGTATAAAGCGTAGTATATGTCTATGTCCAAAGATTGTCGAACATTGCATCTTACAATAGGCTTGGTTCCCAACAATTATTACGATACTGTGTGCGCAGCGGGTAACCAGTGCGGGGAGCGGTGGCCTAGAGGTAGGACGTGCGCTTCGGGATCGAGAGGTCCCGGGTTCGATCCCCCTCTGGACCACTGGTTAAAATCTCTGAGCAAGACCACAGCTCCACCATGGTGTAAAATGGTACCTGTGAGGGCAGTGTCTATTCCTGGGCGCCGCAGATCGATGTTGGCTGCCACACCACAGGAGAGAAATAGTCTTCCCAGGGAGACACGAGTGTAGGTTTCCATATGTAGCCCAATGACCAGGGGAGTTAAAATGTCAAAGGGTGCTTGAGCGGCCTAACAGCTGAAAAGAGCCCTAGAAAATTGGTAACTTTTTTAACTTTTAAATAAAATGACATTGAGCGAAGTTAAATAACGAAAGTAACACTGTTTTGCTGTTTCGCAGTTATAAGATACAATTGAACGAAATTTTCGGTAAGCATTAATATCTTATAGTTTATTTGAATGACTTGTATAGCAATTTTTCTTCAGCGCCCGTATTTTATGTTGAAACAACGAGATGAAATGTTCCACAATCTTTGGCATATAGACATATAGTACGCTTTATACCTTGATAATGTTAGTATATTAGTTCAGTACGGACATTTTTATATATTTTTTTTATTATTTTATTTAATCGTTTGCGGACCAAACACTGATACTGCCACCTGTGGGTAAGTGTGGGGATTTGGTTCCATCCCAAAATAGCAGGGATATATATATAGAACTGGGACTATATGTCACTGATTTAGGGAGGGAGACTTTTACTTCCTGCATGACCATGGGGACAGAGATTAACCAGGCCTGGGGTTTGAGAAAGCAAAGGACAAAATATCTGCCTTTCCCCGGTGTTTGGGGCAGGGAGACCCAGGGGAACTTTGACATTTTTTACGTCTAAATCCCCACCCTGGAGACAAAGCTTACTGTCTTAATCCCCGGGGTCAGGAAAAATACACAGCTATAGGAGTCTAGAGTCTAGTAATTCCCCGGGGCTACGAGTCAATAAAGTTGTCAAATTTCCGATGCCAGTCAGGAAGATTCACCTGTCTAATTCCCCCTGTATCCCCCACCTCCCCCCCCCCGGCAGGCATAATATTGACTGGTGCATTGCTTACATATCATACAGTGCCAATTAGTCTAATCTGTTAAGTGGCATAAATTTCCTTGTTTACCATTAATTTTAGGGAAACTTTCATGCCATAAACTATTTAAAGTTTGTGCCTAAAATTAGTTCAAATCCAGTCATTGCATACAGTAGGCTACAGGTGCAGAACATAGCACCTGTGTTTCCCATGCACAAACACAAAATGAGTTCCACCTGTCATCCAAAACGTGCAACAGTTTTTACTAAGATCATATGCGCATTGCGTACCTGGAAGGAATGACACATCTTCTATTTCGTTGTCAGACATGTTGACAACGACTTTTCGTTTTCGAATCAGCTTGACAGTGTATTGGACGTCTATAAAAAGAATAAAAACACGGGTATTATTTACATAAACTATGCAGAACCGAACAGCTGTCACGAAACGTTTACGTTACCCGCTTCTCTTTGCGTTGACGATGGTCATGAGCGGTGTGAAAGCGGGAACCATATCCCGTGCGACTAATTTTACGAAAAAGGACGAAAACAAACGATCGTTCCCGAAATCAGCGAAGATGGCGGCGACCGAGCGAAAACCGAGAATTTTAGTTCTTGGAGGTATTTTTTGCCCTTTTAACCTTAATGTCATTCGATGATTTGTGTGGTAATTTATTTCATATAATCATATCTACTTATGGCGTGCATATCACCTCCAAATTCAAAGGTTATTGTTAAAAATCTGGTTTCTAATTGGTGTAAGTGCACCCGTTTCGGACAGAAGAATTTCGGATATCTGTTAAATTGGAAAAATAGGGACCAGTCATTGAATACAATTATAAGTAAAAGGTTTTATTTAATGTTAAATTTGAAAAATGTTACCATTTCCTACGTTTAGTTATGTTAATTTTTATAAATTATCATAACTATTCAAGAAAAGTGGATTGTAATCTAGGCCTAATTGGTTACTTTTTACAGAGCATTTTCTTATGCAGACAGCTTTGGTAGTGCTTTGCTGTGCCAACGGTCTGATCTGCGAGCGCTCCCTGGTAGCATGATATACATTTACACTTTGTCTGCTATGGAGGGACGGGTTCTTACATACATGAAAGTCATTTCCTTGCATTGCCCTTTCTAGCATTCTGATGTGGTTTGGTTAGGCAAAGACTCCAGGAAAGTTTTTATATTATCATCATGAGGTTTATGATTTTCATTGGTGATATTTTAACTTTAGTCTGTGTGAGATTTTCAGACCTGGGAAGGGAGGTAAACCCTATTGGACTTGTGAACATAATTTTAGTCTGATAGACCTAGTGCGACATTTTTTTTTTGGCGCCACAAATTTTCATACATTGCTGAATGTAAAAAAGTTTTCCTCTCAGATGGTAAGGAAAAAGAAAACTTGAATGCTGACAAATAGTGTAGGATTTTAAATTGATTTGACATATTTCGAAATTACAGGTACCGGCTTCATTGGAAGAAATCTGGTTCATTATCTAGTCTGCAATGAACTTGCTTCTAAGGTAAAACTTTCTTATATTAAATCTGTATTATATTCTTCCTTAAAGTCAAAACAAAAACAAAATTAATACTTTGGGGATACCCATAGTTGGACAAAAGTAATTCCTCTGTTGCTAGGTGTAAATAAAGCTAGCTATTTTCAATGTCATAATCAGGGTCTTGATGTTCTCCAATGGTTTGTTTGCTGGATTTGTGACCCGGCAAACTGAGTTTGAGTCCCAGTCTCAGCATGAAATTTTATCGTCAACACTGTTTATTTTCCTACACACGTGAAGTAGGCAAATAGATGACCCCTTGTGGAAGAGTAAGTTATAAGTTAATACTTTCAGAATACAGTCCTGGAAGGCTGGTTATTTGAATCTTCCCGTATAAGTGTATCTATCTCTGAAAAAATGTTTGACATACTGTGTTTAAACAAATGCAATAAATATTGAATAAAGCTTCAAGTTGCTGTTCTCAATGTCATAACCACTAGCCAGGTGATTCAGCATGATTCATGTGGATGGTAGTCTCATCCTCTGTCAGTTAATTGATTAATTAATTACGCAATTCTCTCATTGTATGTTGATGTTTAAGTGCTAATCAATTATGACTGAATCATGCAGTTGTTCTGTCTATGAGTCATGGTTTACAGGACATGTTTAACATGCATGATGCTGTTAGCATGATTAACGTTATGACTTAGACGTGTACATTTTGTACTTGAAACCATCTTACAACCAAGTACAGGGCAGGTGCTTGCTTAAAATTTAGGTCCAACACACACGCTGATTTTGGTTTTTACAGGAGACAACTTTTTCTTAAATATAGGGGGAAAGTAATCAATAATAAATAACTCAAGAACACTTTGTCCTAGGGTCTTCAAACTTTACATGGAGGTTGGTCACTAACAGTAGATGGACGCTATAGATTTTGAGGTTCAAGGTCAAGGTCACCATGACCTTTACCATTAATTTTCTGACTATTGGGCTGCCATGTGGCATATATGTTTTACAAACATCTCTTGTTTCACTTATGAAACATTGATAAGAACTTTCATTTAAGTTTTGAAAATTTCTTTTACTTATGATACTTCGTTTTACTAATGTTACTTTGTTTTACTTATTATGCTTTGTTTCACTTATGATACTTTGTTTCACTTATGATACTTTGTTTCACTTAGATACGAGTGGCAGATAAAGTACCTCCACAGATGGCCTGGATGAATGAGAAACATGTACAAGCATTTGCTGATCTTGTGGTAGAATTTAAACATTCCAATCTTATAAACCCAGGTATGGTTACAAACTTTACACAGAGTCAAGTCTGCTTCGTTGTTACATTCTTTGATAGTATCATGTCAGTAATACTTTAAAATCATTTAATTTCGATGGGAAGAAATTTAGTGGTTTTGGGAAAAAACATTTTGATGTGGGACCTTAAAGTTTAAAATGGTAGACTAAGTATTTTCTATCTACAAAGAATATTGAAATATGGAGATATTAAATTATACTAAAAATGGTGCAGAAGGGACCCATATCTGACCTCAGGTCGCTGTTCCTTCTTTGAGAAATAATCAACTGAAAACGCTATTTAGTATTTTGTCCTCTGTACAAAATACTCAATAGTGTTTACGTTTAAATTTTCAAATCGATTCCAAAGATTTCGTCAATGATCGGAAGTACACGCACAAAACCCGGTACACCGGTATCTTCCGGTACCCCGTTGTATATTGTATTGTATATTGCGTGGGGTATTGTAGTCTAATCACGACTGACACCTAATTGAATAGCTAGGTATAATCCAATTAAAGGATTAGTGTGAATGAATATATATCACTTAATATAATCATTGAATTATATAGACAAGCACATTAACTCCATGCTGGCGTAGAATGAAAAGATCGTATCTACAAAATCATATTTTGAGAAAATAAGAAAATCTGTCTGATAAATTACTCTTTACTTATGGTTAACAAGCTTTCATGAAAATAGGCTCATAAGAAGCGCCTTGTGATATAGATCTCAAATATGGCACTTGCGACCTTCTCATTCTAAGCCAGCGATATAAAATTATAAGGACAAACAAAAACATCTAGTTTTTTATATTTTATTACAGATTATGTTGTATCAGACAATAAACAAAATGTAGCTAGCTACAATTAAGAGCAATTCTCTGTAAAAACCAAAATATTAAAGAAGGGGTCCGGCAGGCATAGTCACCGATTTTGCTGAAACTTGCACCCTTTTAAACATACCACCCACTAACAACAAACCAGGGTTCATATCAAGTATATCGGGTACCGTTGCCATGGAAACTGGGTTTTTGTGATTTGGGCATATTTTGCCACTTTTCCTCATTCATTTTACAGCCAAAATGCGTTATTTAACCATCTCCTGTAATCTTTACGAAGCCAGTCACATGATTTTGAGTTTTGAATTAGATAAGTTCATGAGTAGATGGTTATATAAACGTTAAAAGCCACGGAAATATACAAATGCTAAGTATAGGGCATGCATTTTAGATGACCATGGTTTTCATATATTGATATTTTATCAAATTTATATTTTTCATGTGTTTTTCAAATTAAATTTGCTAAAAAAGCCGGGCACATACCACATGCTTGTTGCCATGCAAGCAAAGACGACAGACTGGTACAAATCAATTGAGAAAAATCTCGGTGGGGCTATGGGAAATATTTTTGAAATTTTTTTTTAAAAATGTCGAAAATGGCGACTTACGTTTTTCTTTAATTTTCCTATTTTCGCCATTTTTAGTTTAATTGCATTCAGAATAAGTCTTGGTAGGTAAAAGCTAGAGTTATTCACAATACGTATTGTCAAAACAACACTTAAATTGTCTGAAGTAAGTCCAAAAATCAATATTTTTGGATTGTATGGGTATTTAATTAGTACCCCACCCACTTTGTTAACAGGGATATCAGTATACACATTTTTCTTAAATATTATGAGGTACATGAGGAATAATATATGTCAGACTACCTAAACAACACACTATTAAATAGTTTTGATCATCAATTATAAAACATACACTCATATCTTCATTTGTTGCCATGGCAACAAAAACTCAAACTTTCCAGTTAATTTGAAAGAAAGTACAGAAAGTTCATACTTTTGCTGCTATCTGGTATCAACATGATACATGTGTATCTTATACAACCCTCTACATAAAAATGTGTAATACTGTGAGGAACATGTTCATAGCAATACCCATTCCAGGGTTGGGGGGGTTTAGGAATACAGTAGATTTCACATGGGGTGTGTCATGGCCATATGGTTCAGTGGGCGACTGCACTGGATTTGTAACAGGACATTCCGTGTTTGTTTCCCAATCGATGAAGGTCATAAAAGTCTGTACATGAAAATTGGACAAGATGATGTTTATCCACCTGTGGATTTGCTGCTTCCTGCTGGAAGGGTTGGTATAACAGTACTGGTTAGAATGCAGTTCAGGAAAACTTGTACGGTTTATCAGCTACTATATACTGTATAACAGAAAATAATTGTGAAATGGCATTTAACCCGGATAAACAGACAAGACAATTATTCCATGGACAATATGATTTTGGCTCTGGTGAAATCCAGACAATGAGATTTTTCATGTGAGAAGTAGGATGTGTGCACATTTTCATGCAGAAAATGGCCTCAGGGTTTTGAATGTATTATAAGCCTGAATTTTGATTGTGCATGATCAACAAACATACATGAAGTTTTAACGATTGACAAATATCATCAAACTCCATGTTAATGCCAAAAGAGTTAAGACTTGCATTAAATAGACTTAATGAAATGGTCCCTTGAACTTAGATACATCTATAACAATAACTTACACAAACATTTTATTCAGAATTGAGTCCATTAAACTATTTATACATTTACACACATTTCAAATGACTTTTCTCTAGTTTGGTAGATCATAGCACAACAGAAATATAGACTATGAAATAATTTGGCATTCCATGCATATTGGTTTGCATGCAAAAACTGTGTTTTGCTTACAATGATAATAATAAATAAATTTATTGAGGTTTTGGTAACTTTTATTTGACATAGCTCATTTTTATATCTACATACAAGCTCAGTGGCTTTTTCAATGACTATACTAACAAAGTTATAACTACCTACTTATTACAAAAATAAGCAATTCAAGTATTTTTACATAAATTTACAAACTACCGGTAGTTACCATCTTGCATGTGACTGTCATGTAAAAGGACTAGTAATGACCTAACATTTTAACAGCAAATTATCCAAAATTACCAGATACATCACAGCCAGTCAGACTGAAATATGGCATTATGCATTTTAGGCTAGACATGAAATGGAATAATTTATACCAAATATAAAGATTCATACACAATAATTTATTATAGAGACAATACATTCAAATATTTGTGAATACTGTACACATACATTTTGGAATTTCAGATAAATAATTTAAAATAACTAGTGTATGCATTTATTTATTGGCTCATTGTTTAATATTAATTGATCACACTGGATAATAAAATATTATATATTATAATTTTAATTAACACAATGTTTACTATGATCAGAAACTATTTATTTTAAACACTATTGTCTGATACATATGATATATTAGATTCATATTTTAAGGCAAGAAAGGTTATAGTTTCAATGCTAAAACAATTATAGTTTCAATTAAAAGCACAGAAGAGTTCTTAGAAAAAAAGTATATTTGTATTCAGACTATGTTGAATCTTGCTGTCAACACTGCACATTATGAGTCCACTGTTTGAAAGCACCTTCACTAAACACTATGTGTACTTTGGTTTCTTAATCAGCTGTATTTGTAGAATCTGAAAATATAAATACACTGAATGACTGATTATGCAACATGTGCAGTACAAACTCTGTAGAATAACAGCAATTGTAGCTAGCCTTTATATTGGTCATTGTTTATAGGTTGTTGCTGTACAATAGATTAAATTTACAAATAAATTTCAACTCTAAAAGGACAATTTTTAAGTGTTGCTATACAGAGGTTACTTTCTGACAAAGGGCTGCTCTGTAGATGAAGTACTTTTTAAAACGTTTGAGTGATGATAATTTCAAAAGAAGCTGATGATTCAACATACTGTGTTTAATAAAAATAAATAGATGTTGAATAGGCCTGTCAGTATGGATTGACAGTTAACGTTTATAACTCAGAATAGCCAAGTCTTGCCATCTTAGTAAAATGTGCATTTATGATTGTGTGCAATAAAGTACCTTGACATCTTGGAGATTGATGCATTGCTAGCTGTTGATATGGCCCTTTGTCACCTAGTCATGACACCATGAACAGAATCAAGAAAGACTGTATTTAATTAGCATAGGCTGTGGTATCATGTGGATCCATAGTGAAATCTGAAAAGATAAAATAATGAAGTGTATTAAAATGAATTTATTTTAAAAATGACTCCTTGTAATTAGACTGCGGATTGAGGGTATCAATTGTCGCAACTGAGAAAAGAGATCTGATTACAAATACAGGGCAGCAGATCAGACTTTAGCAACCTTATTCTTTATAAATAGTCTGGTAAAATGCTGGTTCTCAAAAACATTAACCCTTCCACAAGAACCTCACAACTTCTCCACATGTGGATAAAAACCAATATTGCTTTAAAATTTTCATGGAATATCCAGTGCTGGAATATCATGCCCTCAACCTGCGGTGACGCGGAAAAGACATTTCATCACAGGGTTACTGAAACAGGACCCATTGCCTAAGCAAAGCGACCGTTCTGTAGCACTACTCTAAATTCTAATCTACAGATTCTTTTTCCTGATTTTATTTTACAACAGTGATATCATAAATAAAACTTTAAAAATCTAGAATAAGTATATCTTTGTTTTAATGAGTGTGTCAATCGCATGTTACTAAAAAATCATCACCTACATGAATCTAGGGCCAACTGTCTGAATGTAGTCTTAATCTCTTATCTAGACGAAATCTGACTGTCCGAATTACAAAACAGACACGAATATTAGTCAATTAGCAAAAGTGTTACTGTTTATGAACTCAAAAGGTAAATAAAAACCAAAGCTGGATAGCACTTCACTTACGTTCAAATCAATGTCAGCCTATGACTTTCTCACGTTTCTGAACTGACTGTCCACGTCGGTGATGATGAACTGACCCGACACAGATCAGCTGATAAATTATCCTCCATATCTTACACCAATTCGTTTATACAGCATATGTCTTTGGTCAGAGATTTGTTCCCTTTATCTAAACACCTTTCAAGCATACATGTATCATTCTAACACCAGAAACAGGGTAAAATGCAAGCATTTACAATATTCCGCGAATGTTAAATATTTTCCATTAGATAAAAACCGAGGTGATCAGAATGGTCGTTATAGAGATCGTAGTTATAAAACCTCGTAAATCCGTACAATTCCGTGAAAATATGCGAAAATAGACATTTCGGTAAAAATTGATGATTGATAAATCGGTCAAATCGAGGAGCCCCACTCAAAATTTTATTCATTTTAGATATTCAACATCTCGTTAATTAATACAGTTAAGCATCACATTCAAAGTGCCCGGCTTTTCTCGTAAACGGCTGTAAAATAAGCCTTGTTTTCAGTCTAAAATTAGGATTAACATCAACTTTAAACTGGTATAAATATTCTACAACGTATCCATTCAGTTGATGTTTGTACTTTTTAGGAAGATAATTTATTCATCTTTAATTTGGTATATCAGTTTGTTCACTCAGAAATGTTTGTAGAGATTAAATTGGAAATTTAAATCAACCACCCTAATTTGACCAAAATTGCATTTTTCTCGAAATTCAAAGTCAATTTCCATAGCAACCAAACAACATTTTGGAATTCAAAATTTATTTTCATGAACAGGATGATGACATGTATGTGTGGAATAAAAATCATTAGAATCCATGACTATGCCTGGCCAAGTTTTTTTGGTGGTTACAGAGAATCACTCTTAAATACATATGCAAAGGAAAATTTGAGGGCATGTGGATATAACATATATTTTAATTTTCCATTCATATGATCATGTTTGTGTGTTTTATATTTATATTAAAAGAAAAGGCCACCTCTTTGATTTTCATAATGATTGACACGTGTTTATGAAAATTAAATAACTCACAGCATTCGTGTATATTGAACATGCAGATTTATATACTTACAAGTATATAATTATTATTTTATTGTAGATTCTACTGTACATGAAAATATCAATCTAATAATTATAGGAGAAATTAATACATCAGCACACAACCATTCGCACTATCTATATTGCATACGCATAGTTAATCCCCCACCTCTGGCATGTTTCAATTATACAACATAATTAATGTCAATATACAAGGTAATATACAAGGCAATATACAACGTGATTAGTTGTCAATACCGGGCTATAGTGCGTTAGCGACTAAGCTAGACCCCCATAAACCTGAAATATCTTAAAAAGTACAATGCCGATTAGAACAAAAATGGGTATGTCTTCGTAAAACACCCTTACCAACTCTCATAAAATAAAACAGAATTTTCGGTCCACAGAAAAGTGAACTTTGCATAGACGCCTAATGCAAAATTTTGAGTCTAAAACAGGGTAAATACGTATGGGTATTGGAAGTAACCGGAACAGCAAAGGTCAACAATTTGGTCCTGTATAACTGTACATTTAGTCACACACCAGTGACTGTTGAAAATATATAATGAGGCCCATGCACGAACGTTTATCTTAGTTTGTATAACTGAAGCAACTTCGTAGAAATATTTGCAAGAAAAACAATGTATTTCTTGTTTGTATAAATGATCCTTCCAATCAGAAGATGGGCCTCAACTATATAAACATTGATGATCGGACAAATATAAGTCAAAGTTATAAAATTATACCGTTATAGTTGTTACATAATACAATAGCATAATCTTAACTAGCTGATCGTAATAGCTTATTTTACTCCCTGTCTATTTGTTGATTAAAATATCAAAAATAATACATTAGACCCAATGAGGAAAACATTAATTAGACAGTAAAAAGATCTGAAATTTAAACACAGAGTTGGTAAAGGTAATTAAGTTAACTCTTCCAAATTTTAATAAAATTGAATAATTGCTTTTTAAGATATTTAAGGTTTATGGGGGTCCAGCTTAGTCGCTAACGCACTATACTATATACGATACCGGAAGGTATTGGTAGATACCGGGTTATTGTGTGCGCCCTACGTTATCAATAGGTGTGCTATCCATCCATTGGTTATCAGAAACTGGCGAAAAATTCTCGGTAGTCTCCGAAAAGTGACGGAGATGCTGTTAAACGCCGTATTTGTAAACAAACCGGGCTCGTTATGGCAATCTTCAAGGGAAGATTATTTTACATATATGACAGTAAGAGCGTGTTTTAATAGCTTGATGTGTTAATTATTTCTTCAAATCAGTAACAAAGATTTGTGTTTTTTCTATCTATAGAAAATGTGTCGTTCCGGAACCTTATTGTGGCTTTAATTTGTGGGCTTTTCATTTCAGGGTATAAATACAAAGGTCACAATTATTGTTTGATGGGATTTTATTTTGTGGTTAAAGGTGACCCACAAAATCTATGAAATTTAATCCCCAATGAAAATTAATGATTTTACAGTAGATTTTGTTTTTGGGTTTAAAGGTACTGCTTCTCCAGAGTAATATTCTATCAAAGCACTTACACAATCTTTAACTTATTTTCTTATATAAATTCTTCATAATATGCTTTATAATTGCAAATTTGGAACTGATATGGTTTATATGAGTTAATTATTAGTTAATTATTATTAGTATAGCATATCTATTTACCACACTTCGTAGTTGCAAAAGAATTAAAAATAATTTAAATTTGAACATAAGTTCATTTTCCTAAGTGCTTTGATAAATCAGTATCTGTGCCAGCAGGGCTCGACACTAACACTGGTCCCCTGGTCCGAGGCCAGAGAAAATCAAGAAGGACCAGTGAAAATCTTGAAGGACCAGTAACTGTTTTACTTATAAAGTTTATGTTTCTTTGCTGGGGGACCAGTGTCCAAAAATAGTTAGTGTCAAGCCCTGGCCAGTATTTTTTAAGCATCTTAGTGGTTTTAACAGTATTTATTTTTATAAACATATAACAAATATTCATCTTTACAATTTTTTATCTGTTGAAATCTTTTTAGAATTTGTAATGGGCAAATTTTCGAAAATTTAAAACTTTGATTATAATCTGGTGCAACTTTAATCCTTTTATGTCAAAACTTTATTTTCCTGTTTCATTTTGCTTTAACTATGAACATCTTCCTGGCTTGTTTTAATACTCTGTTAAAATTTCCTGGGTTATGAGAATTGGTCTTAAATAACTGATTATTAATTTCAAGGCCTAGATGCTTTTTAAGTTTTTGATTGATCATTAATGAATGGACAACTTAGTGATATAAACAAATTTTCGAGTTTTTCTTAGATTAATAATTCAAAAATTGGTGATAAAATTGAGTTGGTTCTACTTCCTAAATGTTGGTTGCAATACTAAATTTCAATCTGCATGAATAGATCTAGAGTTCATTCGTTCATTTATTTACATTGGACTTCCAAGGTCGTAAATGAATGGCATTTTGGTTTTCGATGCCAGGTTGGCCTATGACCTCAGACTAAGAGGGAGTCGGACAGGTTTTAAATAGCATATATATATTTCTTTTGAAAACTATATTTGATTGCTTGTTTCCAGGTTCTGTTGCCAATGTATTTAAAGATGAGGCTGGAGGTTTCGATTATGTCGTCAATCTAGCTGCAGAAACCAAATATGGACAGTCTGATAACGTGAGTACAGTTGGATCAAATATGCAGCACTTAGATTGAAAATGATAGAATGCTTGGCTGGAGTATTAAATCCATTTGAAATAGGTTTCTCTGCTCCAATGGTAACGGATACGATAAGTAATGAGCTAGGTGCAGAGAGTGCTTGAACTACAAAATCAATCTTAAATCCATTAGTTTGGAAGTCTTTTCTTTTCTAGCATTACATGGAGTAAGAGATAGTGTATATCCCCCTGCCTTACTTGGGTAAAATATGATCTTAGACTAGTCGTCTTTGCTACCTTGATTCTCTGAACTAGGGATTACTCATGGCCCGTGTAATTACTTGTATAAATATTATTCCCCTAAACATAAAACCTCAGTCCTGGCCCTTTGTGGGAGTCATACGTTTTCCTGTCATAAACCTTCTGATTTTACTGTTTCAATATAAAAAAGAAATAATACCTATTGTTTGTTGTGTCAGGTGTATAAAGAAGGTATTGTGAAGCTGAGTATGAACTGTGCACGAGAAGCTGAACGATGTGGTACCACCAAAGTATATATAGAAATGTCTACCGGCCAGATGTATTCCTCAGATAAAGTATGTATACCGGTTCTAATAATATCATAACAACACCAGCAACTTTTGTAATCTTTGCTAATTGATTTACTATGAAATTCAATGAAACCAGCCCCGTGATTATAAACATTCGCGTATGTACTCCATACTCAAACTCATATTCCGTACTCCAATTGGAGCATTTATTAGTTACAAAAACTGCTGTAACTTCTTTATAACTGAATGGAAACATTATATGGGGGTTCATTTTCTTGGTTAGATCATTTATAATCACCCGTCATACAATAATCCATCGATACAAACAACTTATGACAGTTATCCATGTTTTCGTTCGATAAATATTCATATTTGAACCATTTAAATTATTGATGCTTATTTAAATCACAATAGCATCAGGAAAGGATTAAGGGCAACATTATTTGTAACACATGTAAATATTGGATTTTCTCCCTTGAAAATAATTAGTGATGAATATCTTACTGAGTGTGGTGGGTATCTATGGAGTAAGGGTTTAAATTGTTGGTATTAAGGGTTGAAATTGTACTTCATACATAATGATTATTGTGTATATTTATTAAACTGCATATTTGACATGATTACATTGTTATGTACAGTATTTGTTAGCCTAAGGTATGACTCGTGTTTGGTTCATTGCCGTGTTACTATGGTTACAGATTTGTTTATACATGTTACACTTGTTTTACATGTTACACCTGCCCTGCGTTCAAGGTAGAATCACATGATGCAATGTTCATATCGTTATAAGTAACGTTTCGTACCACTTGCAAAATGTTTCGAACATTACAAACATTCCAACATGGATTCTACCTCGAACGCAGGACTTGTTTGTTTTATTTCTTGTTGTTTATAGTTCCAATCAGTTGGTTTTTCTATGCAGTTGTTTTGCTTTGATGCTTATTTGTGTTCCAAGATGATTTGCAATGCACAAGTCTCTCTGCTGTCCTGTTCTATTCAGTTCTTACTTCATGTTTTTGGATGTTGTACATGTTTGTTGATGGGTGAAAATACAAAAAGCTGGAAAAAATCCTTGCTCGCAAAGCTCGCTCGGAATAATTTTAAGTCATAATTACTTAATTTCAATCGACAGCCCTAAAACTGCTACATGAAACTTTTTGATTCCATATAAAGCAAACATACTCCCTTTTCACTGTTTATATTGCGTTATTTTGTTTTAACAAAAAGGCCAGATTGCTTGAAAAAGTCAGGGAAAAATGCTGTCGATCAGGAAAAGTCAGGGAATTTTGTCTTTGAATATTTGTTGGAACCCTGAAATAAGTGTCAACTGATTATTGACTACCATAATAAGAGAGCTCATTAATATCTAAAATATATGTAAAGTGGTTTCATAATGAAGGTGGTTCTTTAAGTGAGGTTTAACTGTATATTTCTTATGTACTTGGAACTTTGAGTGTGAATTTGCTGTGATAATTTTTTAGGGAACTGAAAAATGCAGTTTTATGATTTCTTTTCCAGTGGCGTAGCTTCCATAAGGCACTGTAGGCACGTGCCTACACTTTATTACCAGAAATTAAAAAAAATAAAAATGCAATAAAAATCGAAGGGTAAGGGGGGTAGAGGTATTTTCGCAAAAGTGGTCTTTTTCAAGGGTGAAATATATTCACTTGACAACATTCTCATTTTTTCTAGCTCGCTTCGCTCGCAAATTAATTCTAATAATCATGGGCGTAACTAGTGGGTGCGTCGGGTGCGAACGTAGTTTTTGTTTATTTGCATCGTATTTTTTTCAAGCTCCCTACGCTCGCTAAACAATGAATCAGTCAACATCATTAAGTATTAAGTATAGCATCCAGACATGTAATTAAATATGCAAATAAAAGCTATTTTATTCTATAATTGCCTTTTGATTGTTTCTGGTCCGCTTCAATAATAAGTATAAGTATGGCATGCATTTTTCTAGCTCGATTTTGTGTCGTCTTCACTACTCTGAGAGTTGGCACAAAGGAGAAGTGACCATGCTGTTGTACAAAGCATTTAAGTTTTATATTGAAAAGAGAAAGTCTGTGTGATTACTTGTGCCTTTACTCAGCCTTCAGTTGCTCGGCGGACGGTAAACCAAGTTTGTATACTTGGTCTCTGGAATTGTCAAGTAAGGAGCCATTTGGTCCGTTGCATAGCTAGGGTAAGTTGTCTGTCTATGATAGCATACTCTCTAGTTGGTGGAGATCTGGACTACTTAAAATGTGAAATAATGATGTCAGCTTTAAATTCAACTATTATTTCAATCTACCCTTGGGGTCCTTTAATTTGGGTATAGTTCATTTCATTTAAAATAATGTTTAAAAACCAATGAAATTGAAAACATTTTTTCTCAATAAACTAAAAGTTTTCTTACATCTAATTAGACAAAACACTTACTTTTACCTTAATGCGACGCAACACATTTCATAGTAGTATACTTCTTTTATAGGCCGAATAATAAAGATGTATTAAGTAATTAATTTAAGTTGATGCGAAGCTCGTTCATATTTTGACCTATGTTAACGTCAACGCAAAAATAGTACTTTGAACTCAAATTAAAACCTTGGCAACATTCGTGCCAAATAGTTTCATGATTGTAATTTTTTTCAAATTAACAAATTCAGCAATAAAACTGCAAAATCTTCACAAATATTTCATTTCTAAAGTATCCGGAATACCCCTCAGAACATATCCCCGGCAAGCTATAAAATGTGCCTACACTTCCATTTTGGGCAAGCTACGCCCCTGTTTTCTGTGCATTTTAAGTTTGATTTATAACAAATACACAATAATTCAAATGATAATACTAGTACATGCCTTTAATTATTCCTGGTGATGTTTATTTTCTCAAACAATTATTGTTGCAGATAGATATATTTATACTGTAAATCCTAAATTTTCGTAGGTGATTAAATTTTGTGGATTTTGTGGTTCACCTTCAACCACCAAATCAGATCCCATCAAATAATAATTTTGCAGATTTCAAATTTGTATGGGTCTTATAATGTCTTAAGTAGCACTTGCAACCTTCTCATTCTAAGCCTATAAATTACAATATTTAATGCCCTACCTACAAATAAATAAATGCCGAGCATAGTCTGTATTTGCCATTCAGCTTTCTGCTGAAATATGGCATACTTACTAATTGACTTATTAAATTCTTGTTTTCAGAAACCAGTGAAGGAAGATGGTAAGGCAGATCCGTGGACGCATCTAGCACAACATAAACTACAAGTTGAGAACCAGCTCAAAGAGCTACACAACTTGAAGTACATAGTGATCCGACCAGCTATTGTATATGGTCTAGGTGACAGGAATGGTCTAGGTATTCCATAATCACATTTTCAATTTATTTAGAAAGAAATGAAAAAATACTGTTAATATTTCTTCAGGCTTATTGTATGAAAGACAATGTTCACTTAACTTTTCAATACGATGATATACTCGCTTATCCATTATATACAAAGAGAATAAAAAAAGCAATAATTTGCTGGCTTAAAATGAGATGGTCGTAAGTATAACAACCTTTAAAGACTGATACATATTTTAAATCTTGTAGATTTTATGTCATTATCATAGTTTACGATCCTCTTTTGTACCAGACCTCAAAACATATTTGGTTAGGTAAAATATTGACGACTACACATGAGAACAGAGTAGATAGGCATGTCACATGAAAGCCACCCTTAGGACACAAAACGAAAAATCTCATGTCGATCAGAGCGACAACAACGGTTGAACGTAATGTTTTCTTGGTGCATATATGTGTTTGTGGCATGCTAAAGGTTAAAACAATAATAATAATAAAGACTTTATTTATAGAGGCAACGTAGTTAGGCCTTTGCCCAATCTTCCCTACGAGCCTCTGGAATTCAACACATTTACATAATATATACAACAACAGTCACAAGTAAAAAACTAAACAATTCAATAATAAGGAATATACATAGTGCAATATAAAATAGTAATGTCATCTTAAAGAGGCGTTTCCTACAACTCTGATCTTTTAAATCGATTCAGGAATACTATACATTAAATGAGAATTATTATTGCTTAAACTTCTCAAATTTTCAACAAAAAGCTCCCACTGATTACCGAGGAGAGAGTGAAAACATATTTCTGTAGCTAGCCAAAATAGTTCCGAGTTGTTTCCCTTTGACCACATAATAATAAATCGCTGGAAGCGATAAATTATTATTGGTGATTTAAATATATATAAAGTGTTTTTCATTATCATGGGGTTAGTGTAACACTTGTATATATGTACTGGTCTGTATATTTTCAGCTCCTAGATTAATCATCGGTGCCATATACAAATATATACGACAGAAGATGAAGGTTAGACATATGTTACATATAATTTATTGTGATGAATTCCCAGTAATAGAATTGATTGTACTAATTTCCAAGTAATAGAATTGATTGCAATAATTTCCCAGTAATAGAATTGATTGCAATAATTTCCCAGTAATAGAATTGATTACGATAATTTCCATGTAATGGAATTGATTGCAATAATTTCCCAGTAATAGAATTGATTGCTATATCCAGTATTGAATTTCTTAAAACTTCAAATATGGACACAGTTTCAGAAACAGCTCAGTGCAACAAAGAATCATAGGTCACAATGCTTGTTAGGAGAATTTCTTTTACAGATTTGCTTTTTCGAGATTTAAGGGCAGATAACTATAATTATAGAAGATTACTATAAATGTATTATAGAAGAAAGGTTCCTTAGAATCCAAAGTAAACAGGAAATCTTCTGTACCAGAGAGAATGAACGTTTGTGTAGAAAAATAGAATATATTTGACGAAAAAGTTCACAAAGTTGTATGTAATTGACTGCGTTACGGTCATTTGAAATTATTTTAGCTACAAATGGTGGTTTTGAAGTTTATCTACTTGCATCGAAATAATTAATATTACATATCTTCAGGATTGGGAAGTACACCTTGTGGAGTAAAGAATTCATGCTTGCTATTATTAATGAGAGGGTATATTGTTTTGCACATGTCCATCGGTGGGTCGGTCTGTTTGTTGGTAAACTAAAATGGTTTCCGTTCAATAACTTAAGCACGCTTTGCCGTAGGATCTTTCAATGGAGGTTGGCCAGCAACAGTTGATGACCCCTATTGATTTTGAGGTCAGTAGATCTAATATCAAGGTCACTGTGACCTTTTCCATTTTCGACTATTGGGCTGCTTTGAGGGCATACATGTTTTACAAACATTTCTTGTATTACAGATGATGTGGACAAAGGATCTCAAGATGAATACAGTACATGTTGATGATGTGTGTAAGGCAATATGGCATCTATGTAGTGTCGGACAATCTGGACACGTTTATCATTGTGTTGATAAAGGAAACACAAGTAAATATACACTCTACTCTTAGACTTAACTATTACTAATTATGCCCCTTTCTTTGATTGCTTTGCTCTCTTGTCTGTCTGTCGTTCGGACGATAGACCAAATAGTTTCCGTTGAACTCAAGAATGCTTTGCCCTAGGATCTTCAAACTTTACATGGAGGTTAGTCAGCAACAGTAGATGACCCCTAATGATTTTGAGGTCAAAGGTCACTGTGACTTACCAATTATTTTAGACCAAATGGTTTCTGTTCAACTAAACAAAAAGACTTTGCCCTATGGTCTTCAAACTTTACATGGAGGTTGACCAGCAACAGTAGATGACCCCTATTGATTTGGAGGTCAAAGGTCACCGTGACCTTTACCAATAATGACCTTTACCAATTTTTGACTATTGGGCTGCTATGGGAGCATTCATGTTTTATACTTTCATTTGTTTATTTCAGCACAAGGAATCATCAGTGATTTGGTGTCTCAAGTATACGGTATACCGTTTGAGTTTCTGGGATCTGTTAAATCAAATTTGGCACGGGTAAGTGTACTATTGTTTATAGACCTCCTTTGAAGGGAAGGGGGTACATTGGTTTGGTAGTCTTAGTCTATAGTCTTATTGATTTTCTATCAGTGCTTCTACTAAAGATAAATAAAATCCATGTGTGGATCAGTCTGAACATGTTCATTTGGAGGTCACTGTGTAAAATAGTTTCTGATTAATTGGAGAATGATTTACTGTAAATCAAGAAATTATTTTGTGTAATTTATTTTTGCGAAGTTTGCAAGTGGTAGAAATTATTGAAATTAAGTAGTAAGAAGTGTTTTAAACATGAATATGGACATGACAATAGCTTTAAAAATGCGAAAATTTGTAGTCACATCGCGGCGAATATACCGATGCTCGACAAAATGATTTAACAACTGATTGCTTTTCTATATTTATTATTTGGTTGTATGTGCATGTATCATAATTAGGTAGTATGTACCTGCCAAGGTAGTTAACTCCAAAGTAGGAGTGATAAAGCAAAACATGTCACAAGATGCACTTAAATGTGATTTAAAAGGGATTTAGATGCATGCACAAACAAGGAATGTATTAATTCTAGTGGGTATAAATATGGGATCATAGAAGATCATGAAATGAATGAAATCTACCTTTGTTAAAAGTTAGGTGAAATTGGAAAACCAGAAATTAATGACGAAAATAGGAGTAACACCACTTTAATAGGACTGCTTTGCAAGTATGGTTGTATAGTATTAAAAATATGTTTTAGATGTTATGTTTGTATTGTAGGTGAACATGTCTAATGTTGTGGAACATATCAATGATAAACATATGGCACCATGGGCCGAGGCTTGTACCAGAGATGGAATCAAAAATACACCACTTAACCCTTTCCTCGATCAGGTATGCATTTATTTACTGTGTGCCTTCGTAGCTCTATAGTTACAGGTGTCCTACTGAGACATTATTCCCAATCCTTAAAATCAGTAATAAGTGTGTTTCAGGTGCTATTAAAACATGATAATTAGCTTCCCTGAGCATGAAGTGCTTATTTAAGGTGAGCTATTGATATCACCTATTTGTCCATCATCTGTGGTGTGGCTGTAGACTGTCTAGACGTCACAATTTTCACTTAATCCTTTTGAAACTTGACTTTACACATAAACACAACACCTATTTATGACATCACCATCAGACCAGCCAGTCTCAAATGACCATAATTGGCAGTTTTCATCAACATGCTATTGCTAATCAGAAAACTATGAGGGTTTGAATCTGAATGAAACTGGTGAAAACCCTGAAAAATGCCCCTACGCATATTAAAGGTTACCTTAGCAACCGTAGATTTCTCAGTATGTTGTAGCTATGATCCTGAATAATTACCGATTCATTACCGGTACTAATGCATGTTGCTTCACCCCGCTAAAAATCGGTTGGATTATAAAAAAGTTATGAGCATTTTCTTGTTATATTTTGATCATCGCTTGTAAATTACAATAATATGAATTTGTTGTAGGAGCTATTATACAATAAGCCTGTGTTCTTAGATGGTTCAAAGTTGGAGGAATCTGGGTTTGAACATAAACATCCACAGTTAGAGCTTGCTACTCTTCAACAGGTAAGGTATTAATTGTATATTCATCATTCCCATGTAAGGAACCTATCTTGAGTGCTACCTTCCTTGTCGGATATTCTAATACCTCTTTTGGCCATAAAATGAACAGTACATACCGGCTCGGCTCCCACCTTGGTACAAACAGCAACAAATTGGGGAATTAAATATTTTAGAATGCATAATATTTTAGTCTTACCCATAGACAACCTTTAAGAACAGGACAGTGTAAGCCGTAAACATTTTTTAACAACACCCATCTAGTAGAACTATATATTATATATAACTATAAGAAATCAGAGAGAGTAAAACATTTAACATACTCTAGTATCTTCACTACAGCATTTAGAACAATATTTGAATAAAATCAGTGTGCCTCCATAGACAGTTAGTGCGCTTAGCATGTAAACTGGTGACTCCGGTTCAAATCTGGTTGGAGACCCTCATATATATACCTGCCATATTTTAGCAGAAAGCTGACTGGCAAATAAAGGCTATGCTCGGCATTTTAAAAAAAATCAGTAAATAAAAAGCATACAATTGATTTTGTTTTCAGGTTTTAGATGACTACTTAAAGTTAGGATTATTTCCATCTAGCCTGTTATCTGGGGAGACAACTATAGCAGATAATGGTCTCGCTGATAGTGATATAGAAAATAGTGAGGAGGAAGACGTGGTGAAAAATGACGTGGTGAAAAGTGACGTGGTGAAAGATAATGTGGTGAAGGACAATGTGGTGAATGATAATGTGGTGAAAGATGTGGTGCAAGGGTTACAGAATGTCCATCTGGAAAATGGTGATAGTTGATGATCAGTGTAGAGTCCTAGCAGGGCTTAATTTTTCAGATTTAGTAGCGAGAAGGCATAATGATGCCCTTTCTGTAGGGGAAAAATCAATAAATCCTGTAGTTTTCACAAAATAAAATGAGGTTTACCTCTACAAAATCAGTTCCAAATTTTACCTAAATACAAATATTTTTCTAGTAATATTATATATACGGCCTTATCTAGAAGGTTAGGAACTATCCCTGCCTAAAATCACTGTTATTGGGATGCCCTAAGATATATAGAAATTTGGTGAAATTTTCCTATGGGGGCTAAAGTTCGGCTGTACAGACTTGCATTTGGACAACTTTTGTCATTGTAGAATTCACCAAAATTTAAAGCTATAAACAAATACTCCCTTTTGAATGTCTTTTGGGAGGTTTAAAACTATAATTAATCAATGTTTTCCTTTTCATTGATTGAAAATGGTTTTGCACTACCGGTACTTAATGATGCAAAATGCAATTGTGACAAGCTTGCTTATGATATAGCACAAAACTGCCGTTTGTAATCATTGTGTTTGGTCAAGAAGCTTTATTAATCTGATCTTAAAATTTCTTTGTTTGAAGTTACTAGACCCAGAAAGTTTTAGCTGGTTAGGTCCATAGGTTTTTTAGCTCACCTGTAACATAGTGACAAGGTGACCTTTTGTGATCACTCTTTTGTCCGTCAGCGGCGTCATTCAGTCAAATATTTCTCCTCCAAAATCACTTGGCCTAATTTGATAAAACTGTGTGGTAATGTTCCTTGTGTTGCAAACGGTTCTACTAAAAATTGGCACCACTTTGTGCTTCACATATTTACATATACTTACATAGGGAAAACATTTAAATCTTCTTGTCTTAAACTACAAGGCATCATCTTGTCTTAATTCTTAGAAGTTGTAAATGATTTCGTGGGGAGGGGTGGCCTAGAGGTAGGGCGCGTGCTTCGGGATCAAGAGGTCCCGGGTTTGATCCTCCTCTTGACCACTGGTTAATTTCTCTGAGCAGGACCCACAGCTCCACTCTACCATGGTGAAAAATGGTACCTGTGAGGGCAGTGTCTATTCCTGGGCACCGCAGATCAATGTTGGCTGCCACACCACAGGAGAGAAATAGTCTCCCCAGGGAGACATGAGTGTAGGATTTCATATGTAGCCCAATGACCAGGTGAAGTTGAAATGTCAAAGGGTGCTTGAGCGGCCTAACAGCTGAAAAGAGCCCTAGAAAATTGGTAACTTAACTTATTTCTTAGGTTACCATTTGTGCATAATATGATAGTTGAGCGACCTAGATACCTTTGGGCTCTCTTGTCTATTTGATTGTTCTATACATACACATAGTATAAAAGAATTTAAAAGGCCTGAAGGGATTTGTACGATTTTCGAGAGTAACTCAAAACAAAGAATTTATTACAGTATTTCACCTGTATGACGTTCCTACTGCTTAAATATGTATTTTCCCAAATATTTGATGTAATTGAAGTGCTACTTTTTGCTGAGGTCTTATTCATGATCACTTTCTGACTGAAACTAAGCCTTAAATTGTTTAAAATTAAACTTTACAACTTTAATGCTCCCATGTTGTTATAAATGTATGAACTGTATTATAATTTGGTATAAGTACATACCTGCCAAGTTTAAATCCTAAATAGTAGTGATAAAGTGAAACTTGTCACAAGATGCACTTAAATGTAATTAAAAGGGATTAAGATGCATAAACAAGGACTGTAGGAATTCTAGTGGTTATAAATATGGGACAGAAGATCATAGAATGAACCAAATGCAATTTAGTGCAAGGTTGATAAACTTCGTAATCAGAAATGAACAACGAAAATAGGAGTAACTCCACTTTAATAGGAGTACTTGGCAGGTATAGTAAGTATACCATTGGTAACAACAAATTCACAGACAAAAGTTCCTTGATTTAGATAAATTAGAATGGAAATGCTTGTGAATTTAAGTTTTTACAAAAAAAAGTCTTGTTTCAGTCTCGAAATGTTTGTGAATAAGTATCTCTAATATTAATGAATCTGTGCTTTTAATGAATCTGTGCTTTATACACCAACGCTGTAAGTCTACATGTTCAGTAGGTAACAACAAATAGTCAGGTAAAATTTTCCTGGTTTAAATCTAATTTCAAAGAAATGGCAGTGATTATGAATAATGACAATTTTAAGTCTTGAGTTTCAGACTTATAACGTGGGTGAATGAGGCCAATGTGCTTTATATACCACATGAAATGTGATTACCTTGCAGTATTGTTTTCACTTATTCACCACACATGTAACTGTTTCATTGTAAATGAAAACAAAACGAAAAAAAAATATTATTTTTTTGTTTTCAAAGATACGGTAACCTATGATTCACCGCTGCTTGTTCGTCAAGTTGTTGCATCCTCATAAATCAGTGGTTAGTCAAGTCTCCAGACTTCCTAACTATTTCAGATGAAAAATAAGCTGTTTGAACGAGAATAATTTGTTGCCTTTATGTAAATTATATAGATGAGAAAAAAGTAATTTTTGAAAAATTGAGTAAAAAATTATTTTTATGAATATGCCTAGAGATTATTTTTAGGCAAGTGAAGTGAAGTTATTTGTTTCATAATTTAGTGACTTATCACCCAAAGAAACTTCTTTGCAATTGTCAGGATTAGTTAATCTTTATACAGCAACTTCTAGTTTTTCATCATCAACATTTCAATGTCTACGAGAATTTTTTTATATTCATAAGTCTGACTTTTTATACAGATATTGAGTGGAGTCTGTGGTGTGTATTTATAGTGGTTGTTATTATCCCACCAATCTTTGATGAGGGGGTATATCCCTTTGCACATGTCCGTCTGTCTATTTGTAGACCAAATGGTTTCCATTCAATAATGCTTTGCTCTAGGCTCTTCATACTTTAAATGGAGGTCGGTCAGCAACAGTAGATGATCCCTATTGATTTTGAGGTCAGTTGGTCAAAGGTCAAGGTCGCTGACCATTTTCGACAACTAGGCTGCAATGGGGCATACATGTTTTACAAACATCTCTTGTTGTCGATGAATTTATTTTGTCAATGTCACAATGAGTGAATGTAAACATGCTCCTTATCTTTGATAAAGGGGTATGTTTCTTTGCAAATGTCTGTCGGCCTGATGGGATCCATTCAATTACACAAGAACGCTTGATCAAAGGATCCTCAAACTATACATGGAGGTTGGTCGGCAAAAGAAAATGACACATAATGATTTTAAGGTCAGTAGGTCAAGGTTGCCATGACCTTAAGCATTACTGACTATTTGGCTGGGCATATATGTTGCACATACCTGTTATTTTGTTGTTGTTTATTTCACTGTTCATAGAATTTTTACTGTCATATAGTGGTAAAGACATATTCTTGTGTGCAGGATTTTTTGCAGATGGATGGTACAAAATGTGCTTGCTTTGTATAGTAATATTTGCAGGTTTATAAAACCATGGTGATCATTTTTATCATCACTTTTGGCAAAATTTACAAATCCTTAGATTAGTGTTCATTGAACCATCATGCTTGATGTATTTACGAAATTAAAAATGTGTTCACCACGAAAACGCTTGCTCACAATATTCAAAATGTTGAGATTTGTCATTTAACAATTTTCTCCAGCGTGTCTAAAAGGTTTTGTAACAGAAAACTACACGATTTTCTGTAAAGGTCTAGACATTGATCAAAGAAATTTCGTACATTATACGAGCAATAATCATTTAGGATCCCAATGTATAAGCAAGGCGCTATCGAGTGCTCGGTAGCACTACGCTTTTAGAAACGGCTTGCTTCAAAAAGCACTTTGTAGCAAAAACATTTTGCTACTGGCGAGTGCTATGTCGTTGCATAGGTGTAGTAAAGCGCTACCAGAAAGCGCTCGATAGCGGCTTAGCAATGCAACCGGCTCCTGGTCACATAATACAAACAAAAATATAAACAAGTCATTAAGTCATCACACTAAGATTTAAGGTGCTTGGGAAAGCTGACTCTTGTTTAAATGTGCTGTGGTACAGATGTGTGCCTCTGTAGCTTAATCTGTGGTTAGGGGGCTTGCCCCCTTACCTGGCGATCCAGGTTCAAATCTGTATGGGGGTACTCGTATATATGCCTGCCATATTTCAGCAGAAAGCTGACTGGCAAATGAAGGCTATGCTCAGTATATTGTACCTGAGCGTTTTCTTACCCCAGCGCTTGGCCTGATCCAATACAGTATGCAATATTCCAATACATACATGATCATGAAAAAGTGTAATGTGTCGCGTGTGGAGGGGAGCAGCTGTACTTATTTTCATACTTGGGCTTAATGTTCGTGAATGGCAATTTTATTCGTGAATGGCCTTGGATTTGTTAGCAAGTTTGTATGCAACTTTATGTTTTGTTACCATGTGTAATGTTATTTATACATTTTACCTCTAAAATTGTAAAAAATGCAAAAGTTGTACATTCCGAAATTTTGTTTATGCATTTGTGTATGAAATATCTTGTGTTTGTTTAGGGGGTTGGTGAAGTGACTGTAAGCTTGCCTTTTGGACAGCCACTGTATATAATGATTATGAGGTCGTTATTTGGTAATATGTGGTCCAATGGTTTGTTGTTAAAGCCTAGGTCCCACTGAGCATTTTTGTCTCGATTTTATAAATGAGAATCAGAAGACATCAGGGAAATGGGACATCGTGGTCTAAGGGAAACTTCGGGGGAAGTCATTAGAAAGTTTATGATATTCTGGTTGCGAATGCCTGTCGAAGCTCATTTATTTAAATCGGTAGTACATCACCGAGGCAACAATTGCTCAGTGGGACCGAGACATAAGATTGCTTTAGGTTTTGTTATTGCTCATGTCTTTATACTGTTATTTTGAATGTCTCGTTTGGGTCAGGCATATTTTACTTGTTATTGATATAATGTACATGTGGCTTTGTATTGGTATTTTGATTGATCTTGTTTACTGTAAATTTCTTATTTTATTTACACGTCTATATTTTGATGTCTCTCACACATATAGTGCTGTAAACCAAGAAATTATTTCGCATGATTTCGTTTAGTTCGTGATAGCTGGTACACGAAATTAAGTCGTCCCAAGTGTTCACAGGCCCGGATCCTGCAATTTCTGAGTGGGGGGGGGCACGAGGTATGTACGGGATTCCGGGGGGGGGGGGGCAAATTGCTTAATATGTGTGTGAAAATGCACAGGAGGGGTACATTTGTAGATGTGGGGAATCCATAGTACTTTTTATGTTATAAGCGTCAACATGTTTATGGATGCATCAAGTGCATTCTCAGCCTATCTGGGAGCCCTGAAATACCTTTTTTTCTTTATTCTGAGAGTTAACCTTAATGGTTTAGTTATGATTATTTAACAGTCAAAAGGTAATATAATGAGCTAGGGCAAAAATTCTCTTGTAATTGCTTTCTGTGATGCAACAGCTACGTATAAATATATACATGTATATTAAAAATATTCTGCGAGCGAAGCGAGCACGAAAAATGCCCCTCTTACAAATACTTTTTCATCTAGAACATAAGAAAAAATACCCATATTATTTAGAGATGTCTGCTCAATACCTGTTTTACTATTTATTCAAAGATTTTAAAAAAAAATCTCAGCCAAATGGGGGGGCACGGGCCCTCGTGCCCACTGCCTGGATCCGTGCCTGGTTCACAGCATTAATATGGTCATTTGCGGGAGACTTAAAAATAGAAATAATTGTAGTCGCCGATATGTCAATGATCGGCAAAACGCAAAATTTAATATTTGTGAAAGTAAATTAGTTTACAGCAATTAGAGCGACTAATATCAGTCTTGTGCTGGAAGGACGTTACAAGTTTGCCTACACTCGTTCTCCTTAGCTACCAGTTAGATTTCAATGAAACGTCACACACATATATTTAGTACCAAACCCAGTTTTATATTCTCACTGGATATTTTCTGAAATTTTAGGTCGGATTATTTCTACCCGATTTATGGCCCTTTTTGGAGACATGTGAAAAATACCTTGTTGTTTCGACTGAGACATATCCCTTTGTATCACACTGTATTATATTGCTCAATTGTTACAATGTTATACTTTATGTCACGCTATTCGGTATTTAAGGAGTGGGGTTTTTTCCAACTTATATTTTCACATTTTGTTTGATGTTTATTCTTGGTTTAAAGGGGCTGAACCCCGTTTCACCATAAAAATATGAACAGTTTTAAAACCACTGCAAATGGTTGGAAAAACATTTTATACAATACATTTTGTTTAAAACATGCTTGAAATCTTTTTAATTATTGACAAATGTATTTAATTTTATAATTATGTCAAAAATATGAAATGATGGGTCAGTCACTGTTTACATAGTAGATTTATATATTCCAGTAAATGCTTTCCTGGATTGTATTGTTTTTTCACTGGAATTTTCCCAAGATCAACAAACGTCTCACTCTAATTTACAGTCCTAAGTATTTTTATTAAATTGACTCTTTAAGAAACATTTGCTGTGGTTTTAAATTATTTGATATTTTGACGGTCATTTCGTGTTCAGAACCCTTTTAAGATTCACCCGAGTGACTTGTTTGTTTTGTTTCATATTAATTAATTCAGAAAATATTTACTAATCAGTTTATTGGTGTTGTTTTATGAATATTTTATTTCCGTGTCATATTGTAATTGTGTTGGGATATTACATAGAAATTATTTGAATTTTGTAAAAGTGATAATTTTCATACATATTTATCTTTTTTTCATGTGCTCATTATTCAGGTATATGTACTCCGAAATTAAGTTTAAATAGGCGTATGATTTGTTGGACAATGCAATAAAGTCAGATATAATATGTACTGCAGGGGTATCAATAGAGCCAAATTTAAAATCAGGAAAATCAGATGGAATCAACCACTTTTGACAAACAAGAGGCATTTAACCACATTATTTCCATATTTTAATCGGTTTTTTAAAATGTATTAAGAAATTCCTTAAAACAATTAAATTGACAATAACTTTGCTATTTTTAAGACATTTTCATCAAATTGCTTTCGTTTTGCTCAGAAATCATGACTCTTTCAGGATATGTAAAACCGGAATTCCAGATTAATCCGGAAAATTGATACCCCTGGTATTGTGAGCTTTATGTTGATGCCAAAATAACTTTTTTGCCAAAAATAAATATAAAATATTTTAAAAAATTGCTCAAATTAAGATTTTGACATGATTGAACCCTTTTAAAGTTGGTCAATTTTGTGTGTATCGTACTATAGATTATTTGCCTTGCTTGTTGTTCTTGGCACCAAATATTTTGTGTACTGTATTTTTGTTGTTTTCCAATATTTTTACAAATGTCTGATTACTTATCGTTAATTGCTATGCATATCTAATTGATTGTTATTTCTCACCTGGAATATTCAGTGCTTATGGTATGTGAAAAATATTGGGAGTTAATCAAATAAACTTCTTAAACACACTCTTGAGTTAGTATTTATCTAGTAGTATGAATTTTGTTTAGTCGCACTGAGGGCGAGTGTGTTAGATGTATAGCTTGACAATTGGGTTCAACTCTTGATGGTGGCAAATCTAGTTAGTGTCCTGAAGGTAGCACTAAATTCAAGGACTTTTCTAGGTTGAAACCAAATTCAAGGACTTTTCTAGGTTGAAACCAAATTCAAGGACTTTTCAAGGTTGTAACCAAATTTAAGGAGTTTTCAAGGCCTATACCAACCCTGAACTAAATCAGCATCTTTACACAAATGTATACCATATATTTCATTGCTGTACATCCAATGTTATATACTGATAATGCCAGATTAACGCTGAAATAGAAACTTGCCACAAACCAATGTTTCTAGGGTTTGAACGGGACTAAACCATGATAAGATCAGGTCCCAATCTCCCGAAGCACTTCAGCCTAAGATAAACCTCATCTCAAATATCTTCATGTCTCTTTATGATAATTTTATCGGAGATTCACACTTGGCATTACTAAACAGAAACAACATTCTGAGTTTATTAAAGTAACATTCTTTAGCTTGGTAGCTTCCGATAAAAAGTCAAATTCAGACTCTGATTTGAGCAAATTCTCAATTTGAGCTGAGTTTTCGATTGAGATGCTTTTGGAGATTGGGGCATGATTGTAGTCTCAACAAATGCAAGTTTTAGACTTGTTGAATGTAAATCTGAGATGAACACAATAATAATTATTTTGTTGTTTTTTATTGCTTTTAAATATTTTATCACAGTTGATCATCTTACAATATCAAAATGATTCACAAATAACAATATAATTACATGAACATGCATCATAACACTCATACCTTATATCCTCATAATCTCACACACACAGTAATACCTCAATAACAAGACTGTGTTTGACGTTTATGCCCTGGTGAAAACCTTGCCTATAACAAATAGCTAAGTCATTCAGGGGGCATAATTCTGTTGAAATGTTTGATAGGGTTACATCGATTTCATAATGTAATGTGTTTATGATGGGAAACAAGTGTGCCAAGTTTGAAAGCAATGCCTTGATGGACTTGAGAAATATTTGAATTTCAACATTTTGTAACACACAAATGGACAGGACAATCACTATATGCCTCCTGCATCAGTAGATGCCGGGGTATAAAAACAGAACCAAAGTGACCCTCACAATTACACATCAGTAACAAGATCATTCCTGGGACACAAAAGACTGGTCTTATTGACTAGGTCCAGTATTGTTCAATTAACAACATCATATCCTACATGAATGGACCAATTCAATGTTATCCTGAACCCTTTGCTACATAGAACAGCTATTTGACACATTTTGTCCATCTGCATACACTAACAAACACCTCATGTCCTGAATGGAGTAAAGGATTAACAATTGAATACTAACATACATGAACTAGATTCACGAGATCAAGTCTAAAGGAATTTCTCAATTATGAACACAGTATATGAATTCTTTCTAATACAACATGTATGATGAAATAACAAATTTTACTTCAGGCCCCAATCTCCCTAAGCCTTTCAAGTAGAAATCTCAACTCAAATTGAGATTTTGCTAAAATCAGTGCCTGAATTTGAGATAAATCTGAAGTTCAAGCTCTTGAAATTTTACTGCAATCAACTCAGAATACAATTAATTTTCTGTTCAGTGATGCTAATTTTGAGTTCACCACGGCATAGAAATAAACATTAAGACACATGCCAATACTTGAGATGAGATTTTGGCTCAGATTGAGATGCTTTGGGAGATCAAGGCCAGTTCCCTGGGTTAAAACTAGGGGTAATTTTCATTATAGGGGGATTATTTTTTTCAATTATGAACACATGGTATGAATTCTTTCTAATACAACATGGATGATAAAATTACACATTTAGTTCCGTTCTTTCCCTTAGTTAAAAATATTGGTTCTTTACCCTGTATGTTTTTCAATTATGACCACTGTATGAATTATTTCTAATACAAGATGGATGATGAAACTACAAACCTTGGTTAAAACTATTAGTCTGTTTCCCTCAAAGGGGGAGAACTCTGTACAATGTTGTATGATAAAAACATGGCAAATAAATAACACAATCAACAACAATCACTAACAATGATCATAATGAGCAAAAAATGCTGGACAAACAATACTGGACCACTGGTATCCATCAATGTTTACTTCTTTCTGAAACAGAGAAGAAAAGAAAGGACTTGGATACAATGTAGTCAAGCGCTTTAGCTGATAGCATAATACGATAACCAGTTTCTCGTTAATTTTTAACTTTTGGCTTTCTGGATATATATTTTAAAGGACTGAACTTGTGATGTGCAACATTGTGAGTTATTCTTGCTCTGCAAAGACACTAAAACAGTATCACAGATTGGGATAAAAAACAGACTTTTTAACCCTCAAAGCTTATGCCCTACCTTATAATCACTTAAAGGGCCATAATAAATGTCAAGTGTTGTGATATCAAGTAAGGTGTGGAGACGACCAATCAATTTTTTCTAAAATAAGAGAGAGACTCTTGGCGAAATCAAGAAAATTGCGAAGGACAGATGTCAGTGGAGGGACTAGCCCTGCATTCAAGGTAGAATCACATTATGTAACGTTTCATACCAGTTATTCGTTGAATGATATGTTAAAAAAAACATGTTTGTATCAATAGCAATACCCATAGACTGAGGTGGTGCGCCTAATTGGTAAATCGTATCCAAATGGCGGACAGAGTCAAACAATGGTGTGTTAATAATAAAACCCATGCATCTGTACATTTTTCTAACTGAGACTGGAAAAAGCGTAATTTTACACACTCTAAATTGTATAATTGTACCATAGAGTTCAATGAAGGATTATAGTGAGAAAAACTTGATTTTTTAACATGTTGCTGTTAGCTTTCGTTGAACGCAGGGCTGGTAGCAGCCTTGTGTGCCAGCGGGCACCAAAAGGATAAGTAAAGTAATGGAGCATAACATGACTACAAACCTTCGTCGTCTAAACATATATGATAAGAATATGTGCACTAATACAGGCCACACCAGGAAGAAGAATGCTGCTCTACCAGTCTGACTCGTAAATGGCCAAAAATTCTGAAACAAAACCGGTATTTATTGATAAATTAAATGTGCCTCCAGAGATCAGTGGTTGGCATACTTGCCGCCTAATCAGGTGACCGGCATTCAAAACTGGGTACAGTCATTCATATGCCTGCTATGTTTCAGCAGAAAGATGACGAGTAAATAAAGGCTATGCTCGGCAATTAATAACAACTTTATGAAATCACTTAATAAAAGAGGCAACACAATGGGGTAAGCCCAGTCTTCCCTCTGAGCCGCATTAGAATTATGCAATCAACATATGAGTATATAACGGTCATAATGCTAAACAGAAAATCATGAATTTCATTCCTGGAACTTGAACCTAATTTGATGCAATCATGTCACTATTGTAGGGTTAACGCATGCTTTTTCGTGCTATTACATCTGCAGAGTCCCTCGGGACTCTGCAGGTGTAATAGCACAAAAAGGCTTGCGTAAACGTTATTATAGCATAAAAACAACAGTTTATGAGTGTGTTTTTCAAAATTATGACACTTTGGCGGGAAATTTTGGGCAACGTCTAGTTACAATTAGAATGTGAATTACTGTTCATATAGCGCTGTAAATCATTTATTTTCGTCGGCTGTGTCCTGAAATGAGCATACTTAAAACTGAACACCAACAGCGCGTGCGCGCGAGAATCTTAACAATAACGTACCTTTTTTCCCCCGTTTAAATATGAGCAAAATCACCGTTTTTATGCTATAAAAAGTATTTGTATCAAGTTAATTTCATAAATGGCAAATACTGTAAAATTATTAATTTTCATGGGGGATTAAATTTTGTTGATTTCGTGGTTTACCTTCTACCACGAAATCAAATCCCATTGAAAAAACCTGGTTTTTATAACTTGAAATGCAAAATTCACGAATTAACCTCCAATCGAAATGGTATTTTTTACCAAAACCATGACATTTCATGGGACCAAATTAAATTATTTTACAGTATTGTTACGAAATACGCCAAAAAAAAACATTACTTAACTTCCTGTATGAAGTATGCATTGTAACAAACTGAATTTTTGAAGCAAATCGAACATAAGCAAAAAACAAAACTTACGAAAAATGAAGTTCTTCTTGTGGGGTCATTTGCCTGAAATATCAATAACAAAGCTTAAAAAACGCATATTATCAATGGCAAAAAATACAAATTACATGTTCACTTGGTTTTATCCCTTTCTAATTGGCCACTGATGTTCAGCTTTGAGGAAAGTGAGCAAAAGATTGTGCGAATCCAAGATACAAGGAATTCGGATTTGCTGCACTTTCCAAATAATCTCCTTGGGTTTTTAACATGCCTGATGTTTAGCCCCTATACACACTTGACTACCTAAGGCTCTGGGTTTCCAACCATTTCATCTCAAGTTGGGTCAGAAACAATGAAAAGTATTTATGAAATTTCAGTGTCCCGGCTGAGATTCACTCCAGGGACAGTTTTATTGGTATCTGCTCGGGACACTGTTACACCCATGGAGACTTTATGTACATACGTTTCATTGCAATGCCATCAAAAGTTTGTAATACTAATATTCTACAGCAGATTGACTAACCATGTGCTGACACAGTACTAAGAAGCATTTCAAAGCATAATTCATTGAGTTTTCAAATTCTCTAAATCATCAATAATATTTGTGGGGGGTTTATAATTTCGATGATTTAGTGGACGACTTCAATGACGAAATTAAACCCATAACGAATATTAATGATTCTAAAGTTTCTGACTTTGTAGATAATGTATCCTTGAAATTACATCCCGAAATGGTATTTTTCGCAAAAACCAGGATCTTTAGTCCCATTGAAATTGAAGTATTTTACAGTAGTTAGCAACAACAGTGGGATTCAAACCCAAACTGGATGGGCCACCATCTAGCAATGTGAAGTAAGAAATCATTAGAGCACACATTTGGCTACCACTTCAACCCCAAGAAAGGAATATTTACTAAATTGTTGAAAGAGTATACCTGCCAAGTACTCCTATTAAAGTGGAGTTAATCCTATTTTTGTTGTTAATTTCTGGTTTTCCAAGTTCGCCAAACTTTGAAGAAAGGTACATTTGATTAATTTAATGATCTTCTGTCCCATATTTATAACCAATAAAATTAATACATTCCTTGCTTATGCATCTAAATCCCTTTTTAATCACATTTACGTGCATCTTGTGACATGTTTTGCTTTATCACTCCTATTTTGGATTTAACTAGCTTGGCATATATCATAGAGCATGTTAATGTGAGATTAGCTCGGCACAGTACCTGTCTAGATTGTACTTCTAGTCTATTCAACCTGTCTAAAACATTGGTCATATCTTGCTGTATTCGGACTAGAATAGTTGTAATCTGTTCATTGGAAACACTACTGGAACAATGTGAGGGCGGTCCTTGCTCACCACTACCACCACCAGCCCCGCCTCCAGCACCACCACCTGCCCCGCCTCCAAGCAAGCTCCGCCTACCACCACTACCTTGAAGGTTTGTCCTTGATGACCCTGATACAAATTATTCCATATTAAATGATATTTCAAAACCAAAAGCGTGAAAAGATCAAGAAAGTAGAATGGGACTTTAATACATGAACACTCTCAAAGTCAAAGGGCCATAATTCTGGCAATAGGCATTTTAAAATTCTAATAATATAAACAATTAAGCATGGTACCATCGAAATCTGAATGGTTAAGGTGAACCGGCACAGATCAAACATTTGTGACATCAAGAAAGGTGTCTGGTACTGGCATTGTATAAACTATTCAATGATAACACCCTAACACTATTTAACGGTCACATGGCATTCATGCTTTATACAGCCACATTTAAAAAAAGTAGAAAAAAATTCTAGCAAAAATTTCTTAAAAATTGTTCCAACCAAAGTTTACATCCCGCCTTAGGGCTGCTTACCTGATCTACGAGCTCCCTGTCCTTTCTGATCCTTCTCAGCCCCTCCATGGCCCTTACCCCTTCCATCAGGGGGCTCGTCCCCTTCATCTACTGCTCCCACAACATTGGAATTATTTCCCGTAATATTTGCTCCCACAATATCCATGCTAAAATTTCCCTTCAATTTCCCAGTCGGAACACTAGTATCAACACTGTTTAATAAATTAGCCGTCTCCATGGCAACTGTTTCAACACCTTCAACATTTCCCGAGGAAATAAACGGAAATCCTTGAGCAACGTGAATATTTTCAGCATGATCATTGTCAGTGTGTGTGGGTGAAGATCGACCGTTTGTATCAGCAAATCGTACATGATTAGTCTTTAAAGATTTAACTGGAATAGTTTGGTGTCCATTTTGTGTGGGACTGTTTTCTTGTTTCAGTAAAAAATTCTGCAAATACACAAAGTAATATTAATAAATAGAAATGTTTCAGTTTTTTCTCATCATAACAAGTTTGTAAAACATACAGGGGTGTGGAAAATCTCGAATTTTTCACTTGCCCATGGACAATTTGGACTGACAAGAATAATTCCACACCCCTGACATGTGTGCCTCATGGAAACCCAGTAGACCCAGAAATGCCAATTGAGGTCATCTACTGTTGATGCCCTACCTTCTGGCCAAGTGGAAGGATCAAACGCTCTTGAGTTATTCAATGGAAACCATTTGGTCCATCAACTAACCTACCAATCAACAGACTATATGGGTGTCAATGGAACCAAATTTAAAATCAGGAAAATCATATGTGGTCAACCAATTTTGACAAACAAGAGACATTATATCACATAGTTTCCATATTTAAATCAGTATTTAATAAGAAATTCCTTCAAAACAGATTAAATTGACCATAACTTTATTTTGGTCAGAACACATGGCTCTTTCAGGATCTATAAATTGGCAAATGAACAACAAACCTCTAAATCAGCGGATGTATCGCAGAATTCATCTTCACTGTCCGTACTCAGGTTTAGCACTCTGTCTGACAATGAGCTACCATTCATATATCCCGTATCAGTTTCTGTCTCGTCCTGGTCTGTATCACCGCCACCATCACCATCATCGTCTTCGCCGTCAGGTTGTAATGTATCTTGTGTATCACTCTCATCAGGTGATATGGCTTCCAGAGTTTCTGTACAATTATACATGAAACAAGACCGTGTTCAGTAAACGCATATACCCCGGCGGACTGAAGCATTTGTCCAAAATAATTAGTTAAATCACAGTAAATGCTTACCGGTATACCACGATGAAAGTCTCATCCATAATAACTAGCTACCGGTAAGTCAATCAACTTGAAAGTTCAGTTCAACAGGAACAGACGAAGGAACGAACAGACAAATGAACAAACGGAACAATTACTATATGCCTCCTTTACTATATGCCGCTGTATCAGTAGATGCCGAGGCAAAATAATGTGAGACAGAGGCCGTGCTAGACTATTTTCTTCAAACTTAACAAATTTAATACTCCAATCACAGTACATTTCTCTGAGATAGAATGAGTGCACACCTCAAATACACCTTTTAGGACAAATATCAAGAATGGTACACTTGGAAAATGAGTTTTGATAACTTTAATATTGGCATTGGATTGTCTTCCATCTAACATACCTGCCAAGCTAGTAAAATAGGAGTAACTCCGCTTTAATAGGAGTACTTGGCACTTGGCAGGTATGCATCTACACTTCTAGATGGAATTGCATGATGATAGACCAGGGATAATGGCATTGATTTAAAGGGTTAAGGTGTACCTTGTTCACCGGAGGTATCTGTGGAGTGCTCAGTGATATATCCGTCATCTAGTGGTACACCATTAGACTTGGCTTTGGTCGGTATAGCATCTTCATCTACAATCTCATAGAAACTGCCTAGAACAGTCATAAAATCACCAACAACTTGTGTCTGTGGCATCGCTTCAACAATCTGTAAAATATCAAAGTAATGTGTTTATTTGTGTGTGTTTCACAGGGACATGCAGTTGTACCATACAACTGTAAGGTAAAATCAGAAATTCAGATACTTTGGACCATAAATCAGAGAAACTCCGATAAGATCTGAGTACATGGCAGGAATGGTAGTATGTATGTGGTGATTGGGATTTATCCCAACTAGATAAGAATGAAGTTTCATAATAATCTGACCAAAGGTTAAAGAGAACAAGCTCAGATTAACTTCTTGAAATGCACTGAGGTAAATGAAGGCAGACATTCAGCTCAAAATCAATATGTGTCCTCACTCACACAATGTAGGAGACTTAATTACAAGCATTGAACACAAATAAATGACATGCTGAAATCTAGGGAATGATATCAGTTTGGGAAAATATTATATCGCTGGCTTGGAATAAGACTTGTGCATATTTGAAAGCTGTATCACAAGGCGATTCATATGAGCCTATTTTCATGAAAATCGGAACTTGTCATGTTGACAGTGGCAAACTGAAGTCCAAAATGTTGTTTTTTCCATAAGTAAAGACTAGTTTTTTTCTTTGATAAAATTTCATAGGGAATAATTATTTACACTAGTATGGTTTATACTCTTCTTTATTTAACGTTTCGGCATAAGCCTTTCTCGAAAAATACATTTAAAAAACTTATCCTACATTCCTGCTGGCATTTCTGTCGACCATTGTTTATGTTCTTCTAGAAAGACTTATGCCGAAATGTTAAATAAAGAAGATTAACAAGAGGGCCTGAAAGGCCCTCAGTCGCTCACCTGTTGCACATTGGTCTAGGTATCAGTACATCCTACATTCTGACCATAGTTCATGAAGATTGGATCAAAATGGTGACCTCTGGAGTGAACACTAGGTTTTTCTAAGATTTGACCTAGTGACCTAGTTGTTGACCCCACATGACCCAGTTTTGAACTTGGCCTAGATTCCATAGAGAACAACATTCTGACCAAGTTTCATGGAGATACGATAAAAATTGTGACCTCTGGTGTGAACACTAGGTTTTTCTTAGATTTGACCTAGTGACCTAGCTTTTGACCCCACATGACCCAGTTTCAAACTTGGCCTAGATTTTATAGAAAACAATATTATGATCAAGTTTCATGATGATTGGATCAAATTGATGACATCTTAAGTGTACACAAGATTTTTCTAAGATTTGACCTAGTGACCTAGTTTTTGACCCCACATGACCCAGTTTCAAACTTGGCCTAGATTGTATGGAGAACAACATTCTGACATAGTTTCATGGAGATTGGATCCAAACGGTGACTTCTAGAGTGTACACAAGGTTTTTCTAAGATTTGACCTAGTGACCTAGTTTTTGACCCGGCATGACCCAGTTTCGAACTTGTCTTAGATTTCATGGAGAACAACATTCTGACCAAGTTTCATGAAGATTGGCTCAAAACTGTTGCCTCTAGAGTGTATACAAGCCAATTGTTGACAGACGACGACGGACGGACGGACGAAGAGTGATCACAAAAGCTCACCTTGTCACTATGTGACAGGTGAGCTAAAAACCATACAAGTTTTTTTCTTGTTTTCTCAAAATATCAAGTTTATACTTACAATCTTCTCATTCTAAGCCAGCAATATAGTGACTATAACTCTTATCCAATGCTAAATGATATTTAATCTTATGTAGACCTGTACAGTGACATGTAAGGCTAAAGGATACATACACTAGTATGTAAGTACATGCAACTATTGAGTGCTCATTGAAAATGTAAAGAAAGAGAAAGTAATCAAGGAACAGGTGAAACAAACTAAACAGAAAGTATAAATACATGCAAGAAAAATAGCAGAGTCTTCCGTCAAACTTTCAACAATTAAATATAGAAATTGGTCAAATTCATTTCAAATCGACAAGCAGTCACGAGTTGTACTACATTATGGATATTAGGAAATGCAATTTTGATGGTTTGAAACACAAGCGACAATATCATAATTCAAGCCCATTTATTGTATAATATCTTTCTATTATCTAAATACTACATAGGCCTAACCCGAATTGCAAAATCACAATATGGCCATATGCGATTTGGAAAAATAATAAAACCATTAAAAGACATAATATTGTTGGTGAACAGCGTTACTTTGAAAGGATGTGGTGAAAGAAAATGATAAGACAAGGTTAGGTTTAAGGTCACCTGTGCATTGAAAAATAATAAATCCATTAGAAGGTGAAAATTGTACGGTGCATAGCATCACTTTGAAAGGATTTGGTGAACTCTAAAAGACGATGGTATGATAAGGTTATGTTTAAGCCTTAAGTAAATAAGGGCACATCAAGTATGGAATTTTCCGTTAGACGGTGAACATTTAATGGAAAGCTGTGACGCCTTGAAAGGATAGATCTATTAGTTTATACTAATTTATTATAATAGGTTAATTGAAAAACAATTTTTCCAACTTATATTAATCACTATCAACTCCTCATTCCTGATGTTTTTCATCACCATGAGGGTATGAGAGAAGAGAAGCCAGTTTCCCTTATATGCTGAGCATCTACCGGTAGCTTAAGGATGTGTTGAACTCTAAAAGACGATGATATGATGAGGAAGATATGTGGCTAAGGTTATGGTGGTTACATAGAGAATTATGCATACCCTAGGATCCCCTTTTTTGGACATTTCATCCCATTGTTTCTCACCATCTTTCAATTGCTGAAAAATATGAGGGAAGAGTAATGGGCCTTGGGCATATGTACTTCAACTGGGATCATATTTTGTCTTCATGGAATCAATTTAGTCTCTAGATGCCATCTGAAAGTTCAGCCATAGTATACTGAAAAATCATTTAATTTCAATGGGAAATTTTTTTGTCGTTTTGGTGAAAAAGACCATTTCATGGGGTCATAATTTCAAGGATATCTTATCCACTTATTCATATACTATAGAAATTAGTAATATTAGTGGGGATTTAATTCCATGGCAGAGATCATACACAAAATTAAATCCCCACTAACGTTAATGATTTTACAGTTTTCTATTCATATTCACAGTGACTTGATGATTTTTTATTTCTGATAATAAATATTACAAATTATTATAGGTGCTAAGTGTCGTCATGCCAGGGATTTAATTTGATTTAATTTACACCTGCCCTTTCAGATTTTTACTTTGAAAATGGTTAAATCCAGCAGAAAAATATCAAAATGACTCTTGAGATTCAGGCAACATGATGGAAATAATTCAATTATCCACTTTGAGAGTACAATTTTGGCAGGGGGTCTACATAATGCCCAATACTGAAACCCCAACACATATAACTGCAAATCCAAATTTCCTGATTATTCCGGACCGTTAGAAAAAAAAAGTTACCAATTTTCTAGGGCTCTTTTCAGCTGTTAGGCCGCTCAAGCACCCTTTGACATTTTAACTCCCCTGGTCATTGGGCTACATATGGAAACCTACACTTGTGTCTCCCTGGGGAGACTATTTCTCTCCTGTGGTGTGGCAGCCAACATTGATCTGCGGCGCCCAGGAATAGACACTGCCCTCACAGGTACCATTTTACACCATGGTGGAGTGGAGCTGTGGGTCTTGCTCAGAGATTTTAACCAGTGGTCCAGAGGGGGATCGAACCCGGGACCTCTCGATCCCGAAGTGCGCGCCCTACCTCTAGGCCACTGCTCCCCACCGCTGTAGAACCCCTGTGTTGTATTGGTTGGCATGGGGAGTGGTTCATTTAATGAATGACAAAAGCAAGTCACAGATGTTTACTTAGAACAAATAAAATTCAACAAAGCAGGGTTGGCGACTACCCGCCCGGTGCATGAAAATCCACCCGGGAAAACCCGGCCCGGGTTGGGCAATACTCCTAAAATTGACTTAAGTGGGCAATACTGGGTAATAAGAAGTTTTTCAGTTGTATTTTGTTCATTAATGGTGATTTTGTAACAATTAATTGCTGGAAATGAAATGAAACACTTGCTTAGCCATAAGTAAAGCAAAACATAGTGAAACTGGTTTAATTAGCACATATGTATATACTACATGTACAGTCTTCGAATTTGGCCACTAGCCCGAAGCCTGAGGCTAGTAAAAACCGGGTCGGGTAATTGTCTCTAGGTGACTAGTCCAAAAGTCTAGTGAAAAATTAAAATAATTTTAATAATTAAATGGTCTGACTAGTAAATTTCTTCTCGGGCTAGTAAGTTCTGCCTTGTTTGGTAGCCCGACTGGCTAGTACTTAGAAAAGTTTTTGGTGAAGACTGCATGTAGTACAATTATGTGATTTGCATAAATACATGGAAAATTCAATATCGAGTAAGCAAATTGTAGGTCTATACCATTTATATCATATGAATGAATAATTTTTACAAACTTGTGATCTCTAATAAATGATCTCGGTGAACTTCATTTGAACACTTTTTAATACATCTTAAATCCTATGTATTGCTCAATTAGCAGAGCAGTGATCTGACAGGGGGCTTTTTTGACAGGTAACAAAGGGAGCCTTAAGGAGGTGTTACAATCACTTTACAGGTGATTAAATAGGTGCATTGAAGTATATAATGTCTAGATCAGTTATGAAGTTGATCAACTTTAAATGTTTTTAATAGTCATTTTTAACATTTTTTCAATTAATTTAAAGTAAATATTGAATTAATAATCCTTTTAATCATATTTTATAATAATTATGTTACATAATTATAAGTTTATCATGACCCTCACCCCCAAAATAAATACTGATTTTTGTCACCCAGTATTACCCAGTATTGCCCAGTAAAACCCGGGTTTTCCCGGTAAAACCCGCCGGGCTGGGAAATACTCATAAAACCCGGGTAATTGCCAACCCTGCAACAAAGGATAGAAATAAATAAATAATAAAAACATGAAGACAGGGAATGAAAGATAAAACAAGACTGCCTTTAATAAACACTTATGCCCCAGTGGAAGACTTGCCCATGATAATATCTAGTCCATCAGAGGCCATATTTATGCATTACATGGCTTTCACAATCAAAGCCTTTTTAAGGTGTTTATGACAGCTGACTAATATGCCAAGTGTGAAAGCAATCACTGCAATGTCATGCTGGACTTCAAAAATATTTGAGTTTCAACAATTTGAGGTTTTGGTTAACTTTCTCGAACGGACAGATTATCACTATATGCCTCCTGCATCAGTAGATGCCAGGCATAAAACAAGAAAACATAGCTTTTAAAGACAGACTATTAGTCAAAATACCAGGTAAACATGAGCACATAGAATCTTGGATTTTTGTTTGTATTAATATTAACATGTTGTATGGAAATTGTAAATTCTTGAAATACATTGAGGTACAAAATTAGCAGTTAAAAAATTTAAATGTCCCAAATTTTGGAAAATTTTACCTTTTTGGATCGATCACCTTATGCTCAGTGTCCAAAGTATGTTAAATCCGATTCAAACAATATAATAATAATAATAATAACGTCTTTATTTTCAGTGGATAACATAACTGGTAAACCAATTTTCATAACTGTCCACAGGTAATATCAGGTTAAGGACTACCCGAGTGTAGGATAAAAGCCCCTACGGACAAAAGCCCCTACGCTCATTTTTATACATGAGGACATAAGCCCCTACGCATTTTTTTACACTAGGACATAAGCCCCTACATACTTTTTTACACTAGGACATAAGCCCCTATGCATGTTTGTTTGCGACATGAACAACTCAGCCATGTACCAGTGTCTACAAGTTCAATTTTTTAAGTTGTAATTAAACATCAAATGAGACACAACATAATAATAAATAATTATTGTAATTATAACAAGTTACTCTGATCAAATGAGTGTTTTGGGGCATGTTACAAACAGCTAGTCACTACAATACATGATAATTGATCTTTCTTTCAATTTACTAATTTTATACCTGAAATTAATGCATATTTGTAACAAATAAACAGTAGATACAATAGAACAGTTTGTACAATAATTGTAATTAGAAGAAAAGATAGAACAGTACAAACAAAACATGCGTAGGGGCTTATGTCCTAGTGTAAATATGCGTAGGGGCTTATGTCCTAGAGTAAAAAAATGCGTAGGGGCTAATGTCCTCATGTATAAAAATGAGCGTAGGGGCTTATGGTCGTAGGGGCTTATGTCCGTCCCCCGGACTACCCAATACAGTTACAAAATAAACAACAAAAAATTTATAACAACACAACCAACCAGTACAACTGTCACAAAACAACTTGTCAAGTGTACCAGACTTTAGAATTTCTTGGGATGATGATGTTTATATTTTCGCCATTTGACTCAAAAGGTAGTTAGATTTTATTGTTTGGCATAATTTTGCCTACATTGCTTTCATGAAAATGTAATTTTAGATTTCATAAAAAATCATATTCATGATTGCACTCCAAAACCGAACATACAGCTTCAAAATGATTGAAAATTGATGTTTTACTTAATTTAAAATTATATTAATTTAATGCCAGATTCTTTGACCATCCAAAATACAAACACTGCTGCTAGTTTGTGCACAGGTAACTGTATCATTGAACAAAAAACGAAAAAAAAATTAGAAAATATAAATTTTACATTTTTTTTTCATTTTACTCTTTACTGTACAGTAAATATCAATGATGTGCAGTTACCTGTGAGTCTGCATACAGACAAAACAAACTAAACTTAAAATGTCCCAAATTTAGAAAAGTTTACCTTTTTTAATTCTTCTACATAATTAAGCATAGCAACGTCCTGGTCCATATCCCCGAGTTTACTCCATGCCTCCCTACAATATTAACAGTACAAAACATAATTGAAAACGAGACATAAATAGAAGGATTTTTTTTCATTTTTTCTCATCAAACATTTTTAGAATTATTCTAAATTCCATTCTAAGCAAATTCAATTCAACGGCCCACAAATGTCAGTCTTAGAAATTTCACATTTAAATTAACAAGCTATCTTCTGATAATGATCATCATTCATGGCTGTTAGATATGTGTCCCTTTGACTCAACAATATTGTTAAAGGGCTGTAGTGTCTTAACATGTAAAATTTTGAGAATAATACAGTAAAACGTATGTCATGAATTACCATTTTGCTTTCTTTACAATGTCCCAGAAAGATGGTTTTGGTGATTTACATGGCCCCTCTGTAGATTGTTTGTAGTAGCCATAAAACAATAACATCATCTCTTTAGACGGTTGGAAAGGTCCTAAAATAAGAAGAAACAAGAGATGTTTGTAAAACATGTATACTTGATTCTCATCGACTCAATCCTTCTCATCGACTCAAGCCCTAATTGTTTTGGTCAACTATGCACACATGCGACGATGCATGGTTCATATCCGACACATGCTTAAATCAGAAATGGTAATGGTCACAGTCATTTGATACACAAAGCGCTTGGATTTAGAATTTAGATAAAACGTTTGGCTCTAGCAGGCACACTTAATTATCCTTCCAGACTCTAGGATGGGGAATTGTACCCTAAAATTTGTGTAATTCCCCTGGGTTTGATCAAACGCCTCTCTTCTTGGGGCAAAATATTGATAGATTTGCACTGCCCATTTGAAACAAATCAAATAGTCACAACTATTTTGGCACGAAACAAAAACCCACACTCACACGGGCCGTACTAAAAGCAGTCGAATGCCTTCGATGAGGAGACATTGGAAAGTCATAAACGCGGGCCTGCTCCCACACTATCCCCATCCATCCCCAGACATTTATGTATAAAAGCAAAAACAGAAGGGTCAAATATTAGAATTTGTCATTTTTCTGTGTCTAATTTTTTAGATGCGAGATTTTGTCAAATCTACAAAAAAGATTCCGTTATAATAGACGTGGAAGTAAAGAAATATAAGTCATTTTACATAATATATGTAACAAACTTGTAAAATACAAACCATCTTTCGGTAAACTGTGAATAACTTTCACTGCTGCGTCAAATTTCTGCTTTGGCGACGCAGTAGCCATTTTGATATGTCATGTGACCAAATAGACACGTTTAAAATCCGTACCAAAATATCCGGTCCAAAAGTACGGATAGAGGGCCAGAATTATATTTTTTTCATAAAATAATCTACCATTGTGACACTGTATTAGATCTATCAGAAAACATAACATACACAATTATATTACCTCAAAATTAAGACCGCTCTTGAGATCATTAATGCTGGTTTTAAAACTATTGAGTTGGTCTAATTAAGCTAATAATGAGCAAATACTAAAAAAAAACACCTAAAGCAGACGACACAAAAAATTATATGCAACCAAAACTGCGCCCATGTTGCATAGCAAAATGCTACCCAATCTGGTAGCGTGTCATTGCATAGACTCAGCAATGGGCTACCAAAAAAAGCTTTTGGTAGGGCCTAGGTTTAGTGGGGAAATTTTTCGAAATTTTGTTACCTGAGTGACAATGGAAAGATACTTTCAGATATGTAAGCATATGGCTTGGTCATGTTAAAAAAGATGGGAGCAGCACTAAGGTTCACCTAAATCAGCGTTTCCATGGCAACCGTGTGGCTACATCTTTGTATTTCTCACTGTATACGATAATACGGTATTACCTGATATCTTTTTAACGAATAAACATATTTTAATGAAACTTGGTATATTACCTCGCAATATCACAGCAATGATGAAAATATACACATCGATTGCAAACGTTTGATATCAAGGTCACGGTCAGATGTCAAAGGTCAAAATTTGACTTTATTCTGGATATATCAGACCTTTTTCATGATTATATTCGTGCAATGAAACCTATTCTTTTGAAGTGATGATTTATAAGTATGTCTCTGTACGTGTACAGTGATTGTCATATAGATGCGTTTTCTCATTTAAAGTTTTGGTAGAGGTCAAATGTCACATTTTAAGCATTAAAGGTCAAATATTCACTTTGTATGAGTTTTGGTTAATTTATTTAAAATGTTTTGTTTTGTTTCAGATGATTTTAAATCGCACATAAAATACACACAAATACAATTAATGCATGTATAGTAGAAAATCCTGATCGAAATCGCAGTTTAAGATCTGAAGAAATGTTACTTTTATTTACAAAATTTGTGGTTGGGGTAAAAAAATAAAGAAATATTCATATTTATTCCAATAGGGGACCTTTGATCAGAACCACCCAAAGACGTCACAAAGTCTTGTCATAATCGGTTGACGGCTGACTATCAATCTAGTTATTGACTGTAAGGCAATGTGTCATCTCGTATCCATGGGATAACAACGAGACAATAAACCCAAACAGCATTACAAAGACATGGCTAAATGAACATCCTCAGGTAGTAAAAGAGACAGGAGAAAACCGCTAAAGATATTGCGAAGAACATTCAACCATGAATTCAAAGTCATGGGGAAAGAAATTCGGAAAAAATGAAAATTGCAACATGCGGAAAACATTTTCAGAGAGCACGAACACGATAATATTATTTTGATTATTGTTAATCGGGGCTAATTAAGACACATGAAGTGAGTCTCATTTAACTCTAATTTATAACCTCCTTAAATATATAGACCGTTAATCACCTCAACACCAAACAGTAAAGTAAACAACAACCCAAAAAGTATTTAAATACCGTACTAGAAACGAACTACCAGATGGAACAAAGCAAGGATTTTAGAGTATACTGTTTATAGACAAAGTCCTGAACAAAGAAACAGGAAGGCTTTTACTGTCAAATAATGATAATTTGTACACGTGTATGTACGTGTCTATTGTATGATACTCTTTTTTCTGTTCTTTTCTGTTGCAAACGGGTGGTATTCTGATGATTCTATAATAGGAACATATAAGTGGTATTCTAACTTTTTGAAACAAATCACAGCCATTCCTAGTTTTGCACATGCGCACAACAATAAAAGAAAACAACAACAATTAAAGGCGTGGACGTGAAAACCAACACACACAATGATTCTACTAGGGAACACTTATCTTCCTTAACTACAAGCTGTAGTAAAACAACCACTAGCGACCAATGGGTAGCCAGTACAATAATAAACATATTCTTATCGACTATATGGTAAACAGTTATTGTCATAATTAATATTACTTGTATATACATATAATTACAGTTCACAACAGATGTGTCTAAAACAAGCATGAACAAGGGACGTGAATTGGAAGCATGCAAACGAAACAGTTACTAAGTACAGGGTGTTTCATAATACCTGTCCCCATTACAAACGAATGACAAGAGTATGTGCTTGATCTCATCTGATATCTTCATATACCAATGGAAAGCCAACATTTCAAAATTTTCTCATGACATAGGTTTGTAGTGGGGACAGATATTATGAAACACCCTATACATATAACATAAATTCTAACACGATTAGCGGATTAATCCAATACACAAAGAACGAACCGAACCATGTTTTATTGCCCCCATAAAACATGCCTATCAAATTGGCTGTTTCTATTTACGCCCAGTATCACTTGCCATATTTATGAATGAATGAACGTAAACTTAATAGTAAAATTTAGTTAATTTACTACGAGTCACGATGACAAGGCGAGTTGCACGAGAATCCAGTGTTACATCTATGACGCATCTATTTTTAGAAACTCCAATATACTCTAGAAACCAAGTTTTATTAAAGCTTCTGATAATCAACCCATTTATATTTTTCATTTTATGAAATAGATACCATATACTCGTGTTATTAAAATTGTTTCAATGTTTAATTGTGGTACTTCCTTCAGAAAATTACGAAGGTCGTTTTCATTAACGAGGGAGGTAATTGTACCAGCTAATAAGCCACTCAATTTCAACGTGGAATTATGTTCAATGTCAAATGGGTGAAAATGGAATGCGCGCAGTAAAATAGTGCGGGATATTATCGTATTTAGAATCGAAATAAAAACTCTGTTCTTGTATATTGTCGGTGAATAAAACACGGGCACTCGTTCGGATGCGGAAAATTAAATCACTCGTGCTACGCACTCGTGATTTAATTTTTCCGCATCCAAACTCCTGCCCGTGTTTTATTCACCAACAATAAACGCGAACAGATTTTTATTTCTTAAATAAAACATGCGGACTTACTTGATACAAATTGTCACCCGTTCTTTGAAAATGGTGCCAATGTCCGTTCTACGTAGAATTCCATCAGTTCAACACCGAATTCAGTTTCCATGGAGTCTTCTATGAGTAAATCCATTACGTCATATTTGGACATGTTCTTGAATAAACCTCATTGCTATGGAGAGGCAAACTACTAGACTTTTTATCATTATTTAGCATGGATATTTCGATGGCTTAGAACCAGAAGGTCGTAACTACCTCTTACGACCTTATAAGACTCATACGTATTTGAACTCTGCTTTACAAAGCGCTTCTTAAGAGCATATTTTCATGAAAATCTGAAATTGTCATGTTGACCAAAATGAAGTTTTGAAAACGTGTTTTCCAATAGGTAAAGAGTATAAATTACAGACAGTTTTCTCTTGTTTTCCCAATATATCGATTTGGTAGTTACGACCTTCTTGTTCAAAGCCAGCGATTTATAGCTTTAAGTTGTTTTATCAACAAAGTCTGCAGGGCCGTAACCCGACAAACCCAATATTTTCTAGAGACTATTTGAAACATTTATTTCTTCAAAAATGGACACCTGTTTCTAGAGGCTAGATGAAAGAGAAAGGGTGGTCGAAGACATGTGTAAAAGTACTCCGTGAATAGATGAACCTACGTTTTCTGACAGTCTGATATCTGTACAATGACTATTGAAGAAAATACAGCATTATTCTAGGTAATTGATCGATCAATGGTCATAGAGCATTCATCTGCGGAAATTCATCTGAAGAAAGGTCCGCGTGGTCTAAGTCCTGTTCGAGGCTCATTTATTTCCGTCGGGAGTACATCTTCGAGGCAATAAAAATGAACATTGCAATTTCACAATTAACAAAACTTTGGAAACGCAGTATGGTAAAATCAGAACAAATCGCAATGTCAAAGTTTCGCGACATTAAAAGTTCTCCTTTTATATTCAGAAATATTTTTTGTCTTTGCTTTATTGGCCAATCAAAATTCACTAACATTTTTTGCGAATTTATTGTTTTTACAATTATATGGACTACATCACAGACGTGCGGTTCCATCGATTTTATAAACTTGCATGAAAAAAAAGTTCCTTTCTAATCAGAGCTCGGCACTAACACTGGTCCCTTGGCACAGTTACTGTAGTTTATTATTAGAAAGGGATTTTATGCAAGTGTATTAGATCGATGGACCCGTGCGCCCGAGGACTACACAGCAAAACTTACTCCCTCGCGATTTGTTCTGATATTTCTAATATTTTGACATTGAAAAGTCTGGCCAGTAAATCGTGAATGGAACATGCTGAAGGACATGTGAGAATTAGACAAAGCAGAAACGGTGTTACGTGCGATTCTATCGTAGCTATCGAACTCACCCCGTCTGTTGATTTCACTTCTGTTTACCACGAATTATAACTCTTGCATACTGAACATCTAGGAACGAACACTTTCACCTAACACATTTGCTCAATACATACTTTTCCCCCTAGCACTTGTGTGTTACATATTGGCTTACAATTTTGCCTAGTGTTTTGTCTTACGCTTTTATCTAGCACTTTGGTCTTACACTTTTTTTACACTTTTACCTAGCACTTGTCTTGCACTGTTGCCAAACACTTTCCTAGCACTTTTTCTTAAACTTTTGCCTAGCTCTTTTGTCTTACACTTTCGTCTTACATTTTTATCTAGCACTTTTGTTCCCACACTTTTACCTAGCACTTTTGTCTTACATTTTTGTCTTATACTTTTACCTTACACTTTTGTCTTACACTTTTATCTAGCGCCTTTGTCTTACGCTTTTGCATATCACTTATGCCTAACAATTATGTCCTACACTTTTTCCTAGTACCTTTGTCTTACACTTTTGCATAGCACTTTTGCCTTGCGCTATTGTCTTACACTTTTGCCTAGCACTTGTGTCTTACACTTTTATGTTGCACTATTTTCTTACATTTTTGTCGAGCACTGTTGTCTTACACTTTTGCCTTATACTTTTGCCTAATATACACCCCTATGTGCTACTTTAAATGACGTCTCGGCAATCAGTCCAAACAATGTGTGTACGTCTCAATGTCAATGATTCCTGAAATAAAATGAATATTTTCAAAAAAAACGAACATATTCTTTTCATTTTCTGTACAATAACTTCTTTTCAGACGTAGAAAGTTCTATGTATGACTACGTATATATTACAATGTTTAGACTTTTGCACGCGTTGAAACCAAATAAGCATAGATTCCGTGATTTTTGTCATGGTTTTGTGTAATATTTCAGACACGAGAAATGTGTGGACAGCTGATCACTGCAGCTATATGTCACGTGTTTGGCGGATATTTCTCATATAATGGCTTTGGGGTGCACGGACTGTTTTGGTCTGCAAAATAAATAAGACCAAATATGAATAGTATCCCATGTATGAGAATCACTCTCGTGCGTGACAAACCCCGGATAACACACAAGTGACCGAACTGTCATCCTTTGTACTATAAGATACTCTCCAGGTAGGGAACTGTCATTATAGGGACCAAGAGGGACTCACCCGTGTAGGGAATGTCACACTAGGTATTTTATGCTAGGTAGTATGGTACTACGAGAGAATCACCAGTGTCGGCAACTGTCATCCTAGATGTTATTGGGGACATGTCATGTAGGGAAAAGTCATCATAGATCTACATTTTTATCATTTGAGAAAACGAGGCAATCTATGAATTATGGGACTCTCACTGGCATTATCTGTAAAACGGTGGTCATAACTGGACATGCGTGATCGTGGCCGAATGGTTAAGAAACTCGCTTAGTTTTTTTCTGATGCTAAAGGTGCGTACACCCAGTAAGTTTTGATGTATACATCTTGACCTATAAGTCAAGATTTTCTTTGTAGTTAGGTGATGTACGCCTCTGTCGTACATTTTCTCAAGATGTACACCTTCGTTGTTACCAAGTGGTATGAGGGAAATGTATGGGCATGACGTACACGTGGCAAAGCGTACAAACTCGACTTATACATCAAAACTTACTGTGTGTACGCACCTTAAGGTCCGGCGATCGAATCACGGCGGCTCCAAAAATTATTTTTTTTGTAAAATTTTATTTTTCGTCCAGCACTTCTCTTTCGACTTAGAAAACCACTTGATGTTATATTACTTGAAAAGCTATTGTCCCGTTGTAGTTCGCCAGCCTGTCAGTACTTCAATTTTATGCAAAGGTTTCCAAAGCCTACTTCTTATGACTGCTTCTCTAGTTTTACCTTACTCTTCTTGAAGAAATATGAGGGAGATCAAAACGTTAATGCTATAAATTGTGCATTATTGGTCCATCCAGGAACATGATTGTGACTAAGTCTGCAACATCTACGAGTTACACATTTTCTTGCTTCAATATTTTCATCATCCCATGTCTGCCTAGTGGTACAGCAAAGATTTAGAAGCAGGGTCTTGGATTTGATCCAAAACTGCGGCTTACCAAAGTCATTAAAATTGGTACTGGTAAATCTCCATGGTGGAAGCTCAGAATAGTAAGTTCCAGTCTCCAGAAGCATCTTAAGTAGAAATCTCAACTCAAATTGAGATTTTTCTTAAATCAGAGTCAGAATTATAGACAAATCTGAAGTTCCACCTTTGAAATGATTCTGTAATAAACTCAGGATGTGATTTTTGTATTATAGTGATGTCAATTTCCAATCATGCCTTGCATTGAAATTAACATAAAGACACATGTCAATATTTGAGATGAGATCTTGCTCAGATTGAGTTGCTTCGGGAAATCGGGACCATGTAACCATTTGTTGGTTAGGTGTCAGAATAATGTGCTTGGGTAGTCTGTAACCACATCACTGAAATACTGCTGACCAGTGGGACTTTAAATGTTCTTTTTAAAGTGTATAGAGCTATATCTAACGGTCATTTAATGTCAAAATAATTACTTGCATTGTTTTTAGTATGATACTAGAATTGCAAATTGAAACTTTGGATGGGTTCCGTGTACTTTGATTCAATCGTTGAAAAAAAAGATGATTCTTATAATATCAACCGTTGACTTAGGGTGTTCTAGAACACTTTCGTATGAAAAGGGACAATTCACATGTCCAATAAATCACAGTGAGTTTCTGATAAAGCTGAAGCGAAAAATGATCTAATGGATATGAAAGCATAATGGTTTTTCCTTTTTTTTCAGATATAGCTCTATACACTTTAAATATAATTGCCGATTTACCATAAATAAGAACAAACCAAAATACAATTCAAGAACTATTTTATTCCATTCCTACAAAATACAATTTATTCTATGTGTATACATACATGTACAATGCGCACATATTAAATATTATACTATACGTTAGAACACAGTATAAGTGTAAAGTCATTGTCAATTTTACAAACAATTACACATCAATATTACAATTATTGAATACAACAAATATGGATTAAATAATATTTCATAACAATATAAATACCCCCAACAGATAATTCATTAAAATTTACCCTAAATTAGAGAAAAAAAATAGAAAAATAAAAAAGAGAACATTGTTAGTAAGATACCCTTAGTTTCAAACAAGTATAGTGCTGAGAAATTAACTTGATTCTGACTTTTATTCTTGAATATTATATATTGATATAATATTATAAAGTACTTGCATTGGACTGGAAGCCTTAAGACTGACCAACTATGAAATGGAGAAGAACTCTCTAAACCACGCGAGCTCCAGAGATCCACAATGTCGTGGTGGAGTGATGCCAAGCAGACTGCAAAAGATTCTGTCCAATTGGGAGCTGTGGTGACAGCCCTATATCCCAACTGGGATGAAGAAGAGTAAGTAAGTAAACATTGGTTGACTTTGCCAACCGGTTTGATTGAAGATAGTTTAAAACCATCCACAGAAAGAGACAACGGAGGTCACAACAATGGAATTTCACAAATATATAGAGACAATGGTTTTGTAACTGCATTCAACGATAAATTTTTTACTGAAGCACACACAAGTTTAGTGAGAAACTCGAAATACAAATGGCAATAGAGATCATACATAGAGAGGCTCACAGGGAAGCCTGGGCTTGCCCAAACTGTGTTGTCTCTTTAAATAAAGTTGTTATATAATTAAACAAAGAAGTCTGTAACAATAAGAAAGAGAAACATTAATAACTTTTTACATAACATAATGAGCGTTCATAGTTCTTATCGTAACATTTCTCAATGATGTCAATAATATAAAACATAACATTATACTTCTAAACTGGATAAAATAAAAAGTATATTTTGTAGAACGACATAGATAGAACCACATGTGACCGTTCCCCTTTGGTATGTTTTTATGTATACAGTAAACCCTAAATAGTAAGACTACTCTTGAAAACTGGCCCCAATCTTCCTTAGCATCTCAATCGGAGATAAATCTCACCTCAAATTTAGCCATGGTCATTTGGATATTTTAATTGGTAGACCAGAGTCAAAGTTTACATTCCAAGACAGAAAGCACTATTCTAAGTTTATTAATACACTAAAGAGTTTGAACTTCTAACAGCAAAATAAAACATCTTGTCCTTTTATTAAGTCTACAACACTTTAGTATGGCCACATGGAAGGGTACAAGGCATATGTTGGTTTAGCTTTAGTTACTAGCATTTTGTCAAAGGATGAAGACAAAGAATGAAAAATTATGACAATGAGACATTTCCATACCAAAATTGAGAACTCCCAAACTGCAAACTCCATAACATTTGTGAATTTTGAAAATTCTCTGTTTTAAACTTAATCAGTATCATTGCCATTTAGACAGATCATTGAAAACTGCAAAAATCAGGCATTGGCATTCTAGCAAAGCGTATGAATTTGCAAGATTGTCCCATCGCGAAAAAGATGCAAAAATAATTCATTGTTTCAAATGTTGGTGTATATTCATGTATACAACAATAACTCACAACAACAATGAACATTCAGTGAGGTATGCTAGTATTTGATCACACAATATAGGGATCACAAAGGCCAATATATTTGTAGATACACACAGAATACAGGCTGAAAAATATACGTCACCAACCATCCTAGAAATATACAATTTAATACATTTATACTCAAGGACTTTAAGAATGCAAAATTGCAAAAAAAGTTTAATACACATATTTCATTTATTAATAAATCATTTTATCGATATGAAATTTTTCTCTAAAGATCTCGGAATTACTCAAAGTTGCTTTAGTACTCATACTAAACAATTTTCTATGAATTAAATAATCAAATTGATATTTGGCTTTCATTGCAATGATGAGATCTTAAAGAGCTTAAGTATAACATATACATGCAGACCATCTATTCACACACATACAGTGACAGATTTGAGACCAGGACAACAATTTAAACCAAGCTGCAACAACAGCCGCTGCCCTTGATTGTATCGGTAGCAGCTGAGCTTGCAATCTTGGATATATGTACATTTGTAATCACAAAGCAAAATGGTGGTCATGAATGAAGTACAGTCCAGTTAGGATATTTTTCCAATGACGTAGCCGTTTAGGTGTACTCAAAAGATTACAACCATTGCCAGAACAGGTAGAGTTTAGTTTAGCATTAAAATAACACAAACCAGTTTGAATAATCCTTTATAATAGGTTTTACACCGTAAAAGTGGATTCTACCTCTGCGTCACTGTCATCTTACCCTAACTGGACTATATCAATGCATAAGCTATGGTGGTCACATAAATAAACTATTTCCAGTAATAAATTGTAAGATACAGAACAGAACCCAGTTTCTCAAAGCTTTTTAAAGCCAACACAGCATAAGTTTTAATGATTTCCGTTCTAGGCTATTAAGTATATCACAACTGACATTTCGCCAGAGAAGAGATCGCTCCACCAGATGATGTGATGTGTGTCAAAGGTTTAAAAGTTAATCCATTGGGCCATGTGATTACAATTTACCAGGGTATCGCTTGACAATTAGCTTGATGTCAATTAAATGCCATATTGAACTTTAAAAAGTTTTGAGTAACTGGGTCCTGAAGACCGCTATATTGCATTAGTGTAAACAAGCATATAGCCAAGGTTTCTTGTAAACAATCAAATAATTAATTAACACTTTAAGGGCAAATCCAAATACCAGAGAAACAGCAAAATCATTAATAGAAGTACCCCTAACACACACAATGGTTAAATAATATAACATTTAAATTGGTTAATAAAAACCCTATTTGCAGAAGTCGTATCACATTCCACATGTGTTTTGTAGTAAACACCAACTAATACCTAGGTCACAAATCAACCCAATGCTAAACAATGTCCCTGTATCCGATGTGAGGGGGTGTCCAGGAATCACTCAGGGTGGGGGACAATGAGTAGCAATGCATACTTAACCAGAGACTTTAATTACTCCAACCACAGCCTGATCACCAGCCGATATCCACCTGCCTAATTTGACCGAAGTACCCCACCCGATGATCATATTGGGTTGGTAACCCAGGTATAAAACATGGCAATTATATACCAAAGAGACAGAAAAATAAAATAAAGTTACAACATTTAAAAAAGATCTCCCAAGAACCCATAGTTAGAACACATTTTAAGAAGAATACATGTAGTGTATATCAACAATCAAACACGATAATATTTAACAAATATAGCAAGTGATGTTTGTAAAACACGTATACCCCATGGCAGGCCATTAGTCGAAATAGTCATGGTGACCTTGACCTACTGACCTCAAAATCAAACGGGTCAACTACTGTTGCTGACCAATCTTCATGCAAAGTTTGAAGATCCTAGGGCTAAGTGTTCTTGCGTTATTGAACGGAAACCATTTGGTCTATCAACAGACATGAGAGAGCATAAGAAGCTCAGTAAGACATAACATGTTTCCATGGAAAATACAGTAGAACTTCAAAGCCTCACAAAGTTTTGGCTCAACCACACTAGAACATTGAAACAGGTTCTTCCTCTAGTGTGTAAAATATGGTAGATGACAGAAACATAGCTCAAACTATTTGATTGCATCAAAGTTCTTCTGAAGCATTTTATGGCCTGAGATTTCATTCAACCCTGAACTAGATGAGCCGATGACATGTGACATGTTAAACCATAAATTATGAACATAATGTTAATTCACTAACAATGCAATAAAATTTGAACCCTTTTAAATCCCTGTATAATGGTTTGCAATACTGATAAAAAACAAGATTGAAAATGGTTTTGTTTGGATTTGCAGGACTAGGGAACATCGCTTCAATAAAATTGTACATAAATATACATGTATTAGGCATTAAAACACAACATACCGGTACACTAGTTAACTCATACTGCATAGAGAATTATGCATTACCTAAAATTTTGGCAAATCAGGTTGAATATCTTAACTTAAACAACTACAGCTCAACAACAACTGGTAGGTCAATATCCTTTTAATGTTGTAAAAATAACAGGCTAACAAGGTCTAAAACTAAAATTGTGTTTTCCAGAAGTCAAAGAGGTTACATAGCATTGAATTTCCTTAAACAAAGACTTACACATCAACCAATTAAACAAGATGCCTACTAAAACAAATACAGGTAAAACAGATTCAGGATAAAAGTTAAACATTAACAAAAACAGGCATGAAATGTTGTAGAAAGTGTTAACAATATGACTATGCGCTATAAGAAACTAACAAATTATATATGGCATTATGAGCGATGATGACGTCTACTGAATACTAGGATAGTCTGTAGTTGTTACATATGCTCGGGATGATTCTTCAAACAGTTAATGAACTCTTCCACTGGTAATTCTCCCTTACAGATTTTATGGACGGCAGTAAACATCGGGAATCTGAAATCATAAATATCAGTATATTAAATATGTCATTTATCTTACAGAAATCACAAATACCAGTATATTCAAATTGAATATGATACTTTGATGTAGGGCCATCACATTAGCATAACACTATTCAGACCCCTATGTATAATAGTCTCTTTATTAATTCTCACTTTTGATACATTTTGGCTATGTAATTTCTCACACGTTGGCAGTAATAGCAGGATGGAAAGAATTTCTTTCAATTCCAATTTTCCAAATTCAACTATCAACATTGATTTGAATATTTTTCAATGAACTAGCAACACACTCCTGCTGCTTAACATGTTCCAAACATTAACTGTTCTTTATGTAATTGTCACCGTAAACTTTAAAGTGGTAAAGCAAGCAACCTAGAAATAGTGATGGATTTTGTGAATTTACTAAATTCACTAATATTTCATGAAACATATTTTTTTATCATCTATAGAACTCTACTAAGAAATTTGAAAAATTGCTGATGTTGCTGCCCGCTAAATTTATGAAATTCCAGGGGTCACCTGGAGCTAAATATACTGAGTGTCAAGCAAGAAAGATATACCAGTATCATTTTTAATGACTTTCGATATGTCTTGGATCAACAGGAGACCACTCGAAGCAGATGATCTACCACTAGGGTTTCGAGGCGGACATCAATCATTAAAATTCTAACATAGCATGTCAAATTAGCCTTCTTCGCATATTCTAAACTAGCTATGGTATATTATGCAATAAAACACAGCTAATTGATGTCGTTTTTTTTAAGAAAAACTGGGAACTTCTTTATACAATAAAATCTATTTACTTCTCTTCCATATTTTTGCTCTTCAACATGAAGTTAACTTCCTCTGCAGTAGGTGGACCCTGTAGTTTCTGTCCATTCAACATTTCCTTTTCTAACTCTTCTATCGTCTGAAATCATTCATTTAATAGAAATTAAATCATAGTTATGTACCAGGTGTTTTGACGTTTACTAAAGTCGTGTCTCTTTGCTTCTGGTTCTAACTTTACTATTGACTGAAATAATCCATTTAATACAAATTATACATGTGTCATATATGTATGTATCCAGTTTTTTTACCGTCTCCTAAAGTGATGTCTCGTTGCCTTTTTTATCTGACACCATTGCCATGTTGATAACTTCAGTGCTGACCTTAAGTGGACTCCCTTTGTTTGAATTTTGAGTGATGTCTTGGTGCAGCACCACATTGTCATTACCACACTGACAACATCATTTATATCATAATCCCCCTTTACATATACAGAACATTACGGTACATGACTTATAAGTGTTAAAATATTCAGTTCAGAAATGTGAGTTGATGAATGTTTACACAAGATGGCGGACCTTTAAGGAATGTGAAAGAAATCAGCATTTGCATATATAAAGGTAAACTTCAAATGCTTTTCTAGACCCAATAATGATGCCTCGTAATATTTACTGACTGCTGACTCGATAGACACTGTACGTCAACATCGGAATGTCAAGGTAAAATAAAGTCTGTATTATACGAGACAGCAAGCCATGAAATGCTAATCACGGACAGGTAATTCCATGTAATAATTGAATGAGATACCTTATGTCACGGACATTACACTATTTTGAATTATTTCATGAAATAACTTTTTATTTTGTACAGAAAAGTTCATTTATTCTGAATTTCTGGATTATTCCAGAGCTGTAGAACCCCTGTAGAAGGACTTCTTTCTGTACAGAATTGTTTATAAAGCGTATTTACACAGAATTTGTACAATACATACAGGGTGTTTCATAATATCTGTCCCCATTACAAATAAATGTCAGGAGTTCATATATGATCTCAACTGATAACTTCATACATCAATAGAAAGCCAACATTTCAAAGTTTTATTCACTATATAACATGGCAATGTTTCTTTCAAAGCAACCCAGTAACAAAGATTCTTGCAAAATGTCATTTTTACAATGATTGTCAAAATGACGTTCAAAGTTATTTTTAACCCAAATTGATATCATAGCTTGTAAAGTATTGAATGATAAAACAAGTTTGATTAAGTTTATTAATAAAATAATCTTTTGATTTGAAAGTTTATATTATACACAACAAGATAAAAATATTTTGATGTAGCAGTTACTTTGGTTTCTAGATGCTAGGCAACGGAAGAACATAACCATGCAGATACATTGTTTCTCGAGTCAAGCAATCAGATGACTGGTTTTCAAACAATATTTTTTCCAAATGAATGTTTTAAATTCACAAATAGGCGTATGTAGTTTTTAAAACAACCACCAAAGCAATTTATAACTTTAAAATAATAATTTAGAAAGAAAACAAGCAAAGATCATGTAATTGTTGACTTGTATGAAAGCGAGAAAGTAATGTTTTTATGTTAGCTTCTTTCATTGCCTAGCAACTGGTAACCAAAGCAACTGTATCACACATAAGTCTTTAAATTATCACAAATGGATTCAACTTTCATATGAATACAATATTTTTGTTTTAAAAAAGTAAAATTGTCATATTATATACTGAATAAAACTTTCAAATGTTGTCTTTCCATTGGTATATGAAGATATCAGATGAGATCAGGCATGTGAGCATGGCATTTGTATGTTATGGGGACAGATATTATGAAACACCCTGTACTAAGAAAGTATTCAATGGTGCATATATAAAGGATATAATAATAATACAGATATGGTGTATGTATGTTAAATTTGCCATCATTTCATTAATGTACCTTTATGTATAGAATATTATGACATAATAGGGTTTGACACTTAATAATTCAACCCCCATGAAAAATAAGTATTTTACAGTCATTTTTTCTCTATAAGGGCCTAAATGATTTTAGTACTGGTCACTATACTTGCTTTTCCTGATGGATTACCACATTTTGAAATTCATTATTGAAGCAGAATACCACATTTGAAAGGTTAGTGTCAAACCCTGCATATAGTTAATACAGTGTTCTTAAACAAATTATGTTAAAATACATGAATATACAATAAGTGCAACAATACAAACTTCAACATAATATGAGAACCAGCCACAACCAACACCTTCTGAAATAAATGCCAAATCATCTAACTTCTATAATATCAAAAACAAGAGCTGTCTCTATGAAAGTATGCATACTCCTATTACTAGACAAAATGTTTGATAGCCAGGGAATCCAATTGACTCGGATGAAGAAGTTTTGAACTTTGCAAAAAGCCACATTTTGACCCTCAATATTTTGGTTTTGAAGTGTCAGTTTTCTTAAAATCAAGAGTATTTTTCCTATAAAATGGTAAAATTTAATCAAAATGACCCTTCAGATTCTGAAGCTATTGGAACTCCTGATAGCGTAACCATCTCCTGTGTCAACAGACTTTGAAGTTGTACCTAAAATAAATATTAGCTTGGTGATGACAACAGCACCAACTGAAATATTTGAGTCGTGGAACTTAATGCTTTAAAAATAAAATTTCATTCAAAGTTGAGAAAGGACCCACATGCAGTAAACTTTCGATCAATGGGACAGAACCAATCCAGATGCTAGAAATACACATGAGCTCAATAGAATGGTTTAGGTAATGTAGGAATTCAGGTTTGCAGAGTTTTTGACATAAAACTTCAAAGACTATGCCCAACTGTATAAACAACAAACTGAATGTAAGATGAGTCCTATATAAGCCATAGCCAAACATATTTGTAGGGGTACAACGTTTACTCTATACATACCTTTCCAGATTTGACAAAAGCTGCAGCAACTTTCCTATTTCTACCAGCATAGCATGTTGTAACTAAATCTGCTACACCACAACTTTCTAAAAATGTACTTTGTGTTGATCCTATAAACAAGAACAACAAATAATCAAATCAAAGATCAAACATATTGGTAAGAGCCAATCACTTGAAAATTATTAACTTCTTTTGAGTCAGTCTATAAACAAGTGAATTGTATTATCTTTGTGTTTATTGATATAGTGATATAAATTACAAGGGTCCTATGAAGACAATGTACTCAACTCTGAAAAGAAGACGAGTGCTTTGCATGCCATTAACGCAAAGCTCAGCGCCAAACATTGTTCTAAGGTTAAATTCAACTAATAAGTTCTTTGATTTTTTAGTAGATTAAATTTTATGCAGAAATATTCTTTAAATTGTCCCAAACTCATATTTGCAGGAGTTCTTGAGTCCTTAACCTTATATTAACATTCTGGACACTGAACTAGAGCAAGGAACTCACTGATGGCCTTTTTATTTTGTCTTTGGTATGACCAAGCAATAGTTTAATTTATGAATTTAAGCACTCTAAGCACACACTCCACCACTAAGCTTTTGAGGCACTGATCTACCTATGTATCATTATCTACATTTGTAATCAGCTATAAATCATATCAAATCAGAACATACCATGATAGAAAGCTTCACAAAACTTCACCATTTCCATGAGACCAAGACGTATTACAGCTGCCTTTGTATTATCACCGTATCCTAGACCATCAGCAAAACCTGCTCCTGTAGCAACTATATTCTGTAATACAAATAACATGACAGTTAAAATGAACTTACCACTTTTCTAAGTTCAGCTACCCTTTGACATTTTAACTCTCCCTGGTCTTCTGGCCACCTTCATTTGAGGCGCTTTCTCTCCTGATGACTATAATTTCGTGCTTTTGGCAAAAAAGGCCATTTTGACATGGCCATGATTCGTGGCTTTTGCATTTCAGGTAATAAATGCAAGGGACAAAATAAATGTTCGATGGGATTTAACTTTGTGGTAGAAAGTGAACCACAAAAACCACGAAATTTAATCCCCCCACGAAAATTATTTTTTACAGTTTATAAACTCACCTTTAATGCACCACATAATTCTACAGTATCTTCATCTTCGCATACAACTATACGGAAATAATCGGCTTGAAATAATTTCTTCAATAATACACCTGATTCTTTATTGTTAATACCTGAAAAATACAAACATGATTAAATTAACCATACACCGTACAAACGATCATTTAGACAGCAAGCATACCTGCCAAGTACTCCTATTAAAGTGGAGTTACTCCTATTTTCGTTGTTAAGTTCACCTAAAGTTGAACAAATGTACATTTGATTCATTTTATGATCTTCTGTCCCATATAGTACTAGAATTAATACATTCCTTGTTTATGCATCTAAATCTGTTTTTAATCACATCTTGTGCAATGTTTTACTTGATTACTCCAACTTTGGATTTAACTAGATTGGCAGGTAAATCAGCGAGTCAAAGATCTTGCAAGGAGCTGAATTCATTTTGGTATTTTATTATTAGATTGTATCTATTTAAAGCCAAAAATCTTATACAACTTAAAGACCAATTGACCCCTCAGTCAAAATCCAGATGGTCAAATATGACTTTTTGTAATTGGAACGAATTGCAGGGGTTAAATATTAAAGTTTAGATCACAGTGCCATATTCAGCGAACAGACAAATTCATTCTTAAATCTGCATTTGCATCTGACTTTTAAAACATTTACACTTTTAAATGTGTCCACAAAAAAAACAGGGCATTAAATATATATCTACATGTAAATTGATGAGCATCGTAATTGTATAAATACCTATAGTTGCCTCACAGTAGTTTTCTGCTGCGACTTCATTGGCAATATTAGCACCCATTAACACTGCACATGGTATCTTTAATGTTCTTTCTACTTCAGTTGATATAAGTTCTATACCTCCACCTTCTTTCATAGTGAAACCCTGTAAAGAAAGAATGAAGTGCTTTGCATTGATCAGGCAGTTGTAACCACGCCCCACTCTCAGGGATGGGTAGTGGACAGAAGGGGAAATGGCCGTGTTTTTACCTTTCAGCACTGCCGGCAAATGTGGGCGATTTTGTCATCGAACTAATACCCCAGGGACAATATTGAGTTATCAGGGGCTTAGGAAATACATCAGCCGCCGCCACAGGGTGGGGGAATAGCCGGGACCAAAATAGGCAAATCAATATACAATTCAACTATTCATTTGTGAATTCTTGAAGTAGTCCTTCTGTTAGTTTTTCGAAAAAATAAGCATAGAAATAAACAAGGCAATGACCCAAATTACTTTGCTCCAAATACATCATTAGAATGACAGGAATTCTATGACATTTGACAGATCCCTTAGATGGATGTATTCAGAGAACAAGACACGAAGAGGGACACTCAGACAGTTAACCAGCCGGAAAGTATAATGATTGATTTCAGGCTCTGTTACCATTACAATGAATAAATAACATGTAAACAACTGACAATTATTATTGAATGTTACATGAATGGTCAATAAATTAATATTTATGGAACTCATTAAACAAGTTTTTTTTATTAATTATCAAACCTTAGGTTATTTTCAGTTTATTCTGGTTTTCTGGCGTTTCTCAGTCATTATTAAGTTCTATAAAGTAGCCGACTCACCTAAACACTTTTCAAGGACCGCATTCTATCCAGAACTAACTTACCCTTCAACAAGGAAGCGTTTGAAGACGATTCAACAAGAGCCTCCAACATGTGGGCGTATCTAACAGAATAAAGCTAAATACAAGAATACTAACCTTAATTAATGATACACCTAATGCAGTTGTTTTTATATGTCCTACAAGTTGTTGACACACTTTTGGCAAGAATTGATGTGGAATTACGAAAATGTAAATATCAGCATCTTTAGCAGAATCTAACAAATCTGGAACAGCTACCTGAAAGACACAACAATATATCATGTTTTTAATAATTAAATACAACTTGATTGGTACTGTTAGAAAGTTAAGCAGTGCAGTGATATAGATAAAATTTAAAAATAAATGTCACAGAGAAAACTGATATTTATCCCCACTGATATTTATGAAGAAACTAGACATTGAAACCAACACCATATTGTTATTATTTTAACAAAAATACAAAAGTAAGGTCAGAAACCTCTCCATTAGAAAAAAACAGTGGACGAAAGGACACATCTATAAAACAAAAAATCACAAGAGTTTTTAATTTTTTCAAGGATGCTTACAACACATATATTATACTGTGATAGAAGTACAGTAGAAACTACACCTCAAACTGTTTTTGACTGGAAAAATAGGTGTAAGAGTCATCTACTGCATGCTAGTACATCATGATCATTTTGCCGGGACCAAAGAACCAGGTGTTCCACATTTCTAGGGTGGTCCAGTCAGAACTTTTTTGACGCATAAAAGCTCTACTGTAAGTACTGTTTCATGAACTTTTTAAATTTGAGACACAGGTAAAGTACTTACAACATTTTCAGGTAGCTTGTGACCGGGTAAATATTTAACATTTTCATGATCTGTGTTTATAATTTCTGTAAGTTTTCTTCCTTTTATATCTTCTTCAAACACCCACATCTTGACTTCTGTTTCAAATTCGCTCAGGTTCTTAACATTATTACCAACCACCTTGGCAATCGCTGAACCCCTGAAATACATAGGAAGTGATTAAAGTTAATGCTAACACAATATATTTCTCACTGGTTTATCTGTTTGTTCAAGTGCTATCAATTGAGACAGTTGTAAGTGGCTATGTGTCTGTCATTTTTACAGTAATGTTATTAGCGCTTGTTTTTTTCTGTTTTATTTTGCCAGATTTGCTGACCTCCAACTTAGGGAATTTCTGTTTCTATTTAACCATTTCTTGAAAATGTTGATCAATTCCCCAAAATAACAAAATGTTTATTTTCCTAAAACTAATAATTATGTAAAGATTGTCCTGAACAAAAGCAACACAAAATGCCAGTCCATTATTACAGACAGAAAGGGATTGAAGCAGGTAACCAATCAGGAAAGGACAGAAAGATTGGCTAAATTTGGAAATAAAACCAGTTACTGTCGATCCTTTTCAGACTTTTACTGGTCCTTCTTGATTTTCACTGACATCAGGCTAGCGGATCAGTGTCGAGCCCTGCATAACCAAAAAACTTCGCATGTGAGTGACTGAGTAGACACCAGCGAAGACGACAACATGGACCGCAAATTTGCCTTCAACAATATATCTGACAGATTATCTGTGCTGTTTATGTATAAATTAAGGAGTTAAACTTTGCTTGCTTTTTAAAACTGCTGCATAAAACACCAAAATGTGCTTTGTTTAATTAAAAATTTATCATCAAGACATTGTTGAAAGTGCAAAATTAATTGCCTGAAGAAGCCTGGTGTGTGCATTAGTTTATGCAATTAGTCAACAAAACAGATGTAATAAAATCATTTACTTTGTACTTAATAGTTATGCATCAGTTTTAATGTTAAACATAAATAAGAAAGGCATAATGGGTTACTAAATTATGTCACACAGTAGTGTTTTCAGCTTGAGGCAAGATTAGAAGCATGCACATTCATAACTAGTGCAAAGTCGACCTTTAAATTAATGTTTGTCTGGCAAAATAGAGCCAGCGAAATTTAGACATGGGAGGGAATAGGGTAATAGTCCTGACTGTAGTGAATTTATATATATTTCAAGCTTCTTAGAATATTGCATACTATTTTGAATATTCCTAAATTCAAAATAATTATGATACTTGTGCATTACAAAGGAGTAAAGACATACATGTATAATGCATACACATAATTTTATGAGCTTTCAATAGACTTTATTTTATATGACCACCAAGTTTTAACAATATATACATTTAATAATTTATTCAATTCAATTCCAGGATTGAAATATAAACCTGTAGGTTTTCTTGCATGACAATTATTGAATAACGTATACTGTTTTGAAGTCATAGGGATATGTCTTTTATTAAATAACAAATAAACAAACAACTTGAATGAATTATAGATCGTAACAGAGTATTGAGCTGTGACTGCACTTTAAGCAGTAGACTTTACTAAGAGAACTGTTTAAGGTCATGGTTATACATTTGTACCATTTTTCTCAGCTTGTCAAAGCATTTTGAGTCTTTATAAGGTGATAATGAACTGGTGATATGTAGTAAATAACTTATGGTAGAATTATCATAAAGCAATCAATCTTGTCTATGTATTTTAGATAAGGAGGTCAGGATGTATAATGTTCTATATATATGCCATGGTTATGCATATCAGCAAAATATAATCATGCCTATACTTTTAACATAGTAAAGAGTTAACTCAACCCATGCTTGTTATTAAAAGTCCTGTAATGTTTGCCCATGAACCATATTAATTCATATAGTAATGAGTTTTTGTATATACATTTATATGCCTAATAATGTCAATGAGTATTAACAGAAATAATACATACAATACAGTCAAATCTTGTCTGTAAAGACCATACATTTTTTTTAGCAAAATTATGTTCTTTGTTGACAGATGGTCTCTCTGAACAGGTTTAAGTATCATTGATTAATGGATGATAGGAGAAAACATTAGTTACTAAAATAAATCTTAAGTTTGCAGAAACGTTTTGTTAATAGATCAGTGGTCTTAATTCACAGGTGGTTTTCAAAACTTTGATCTATATATAGTTCAACCTCCCTAGAACAAAACACTTTACTAGGTAACACAAAGCTTGGTTGTTGATTTGTTGTAAAGAGGTAATTGCTTTCAATAGGTAAAATTAATAGTAAATGTTTATTTCTGGAAACAAAAAAATTATGTTGCTTAAGAGAGGTTGTTGCTCTTTGAACGGACAAATTGGATAGGTCACACTGTACATAGTCATGAAATAATGTAAAATCATTTAATTTCGTTGGGATGTAATTTCATGGTTTTGGTAAAAAAGACAATTTCGTTGGGACTTGAATTCATGGATTTTGCAATTCAGGTAATAAAACAAGGGTCAAAATTAATGTTCGTTGGGATTAAAGTTTGTGGTTGAGGTGAACCAGGAAATCTACGAAATTTAATCCCCCATGAAAATTAATGATTTTACAGTAGGTTCTGTATATCATGAATGTTAACTTGACAAAAGTATTATCAGTACTTGCATCTCATGAATATTATATATGATTGATCAGTCAGCACTTGTATGAAGCCAGTATGTTTCCTTAACAGTCAACATGGGTGTTGTTCAAATTGTCGATTTAGCAAAATATATCCGTCCTTAAATCAATGCTGAACTGTGGTATAACCGTATTGGTGTACTATACAGTATTACTAACTCTACAGAGATAAAACAAGTCAAAACAAAAACAAATAATCAAAATCAAAACTAATGGTAAAAGATTTGTAAGCAGGAACATTAGGTCAAGTAATTCAATAGCTGTTTAATCTAAAATTAAGGGATAGTGAAATATGACACACTTCCAAACTTTATTCAACTCAAACAGTCTAGTGAAATAAGCAAGGAAGTATAATTATTAAGCTCATTAAGTTTGATATACATTTAAATATGATTTATCAATAGTGATCATGTCAAGTAGTAAGGATGCTGATTTCTGTATGATTACTATGGTATAACAAATAGGTCAACCATTATCATTAAAATACTACTATGTCACAATAATACTTCAAATATATGACATTCAGTGCTATCAATATTTTCTTAAGGTCAAATAAGCCAGACTATAAAATCCACCTGTGTAAACCAGAACCTGATAAGGTATAATTAGCCACTCCAGGATTTACGAAAATAATGTAATACGACCTGTGTAATTTAAAAGTATATCTAGGTCAGAGGGTTTTATTTCTTTTTTTGCTACTGAGATCCCCGACATAGGCAACGCCCCCGCTTGAAGATGATTAATCATTTTCCGATTGTAGAGCCTAGTAGAGGATGTTGCTGTATTATTATGATACAGAAGATGCCCCTGTTTCATTAGCAGCCCTGGTATTGTTCTTCCATGAGCTGATGCAAAGTAGCATAGTTCATGAATTGAAGGGTTAAACTGCTACTGTCATATTAAATAAACCATTAAAACCTAGCCAGGAGCACAAAAAACTATAAGGTTTTATTTATCAACAGTCACTGTGGCATTGCAGACACATGTGTTATTTATTATGAAACAGCTATAAAGTGTATGAAATTAAGCAGTATAATGTCAGTATGCAGAAAGGTACAATATGAGATACTTTATCCCACTTCTCCAAACTTTGTATACACTCCATGTAGCTCACCCAGTTTGTATTGCCCCACCAAATTAAACTGAGACTCCTTGCATAATTCGTGGAAGGAGATAATGGTATATATAGTAAATTAAAATACAAATCGAAGACAACCGATCACAGTCGGACAAGCTTTACGGATGAGTGTCAGTTTAATCTGGTCAAGCTATACATTAATTTATGAACAGAGCATTAATTAAAACATGGTCCAAGGCCAGTGAGAATCAAGAAGGACCAGTGAAAATTTTGTTTTATTTACAAATTTTACGTTTCTTTGCTGGGGGGGCCAGTGACCAAAAATAGTTAGTGTCAAGCCCTGACCCTGATAAAAACTTGATTAAAATACTAGGTATAGAACGTTAGTTTTTTTTGTGACAATTGTTAATGTTATGTCCTCCACATGTGGAGCAGTTTTCATAAAAAACTATAAAATCATTTAATTTCAATGGGACAAATTTTCGTGTTTTTATGAAAAATGACCATCTTGTGGGGACGTAACTTCAAGGATGACTTATCCACTAAGTCACATACTGTAAAATCATTAATTTTCGTGGGGGCTTAAATTTCGTGGATTTTGTGGTTCACTTAAACCACGAACTTTATTCCCAACGAACATTGATTTTGACCCTTGCTTTGTTACCTGAAATGCAAAATCCACGAATTCAAGTACCAAAACCACGAAATTTCGTCCCAACGAAATTAAATGATTTTACAGTATACTATATAAATCATTGATATTCTTGGGGATTTAATTTTGTGATTAAAATTATCCACAAAATTGAATCCCCACGAATATTAATGATTTTACAGTAATAAATTAATAAATCAATTCCAGGAAAACAAGTTATGCAACATACGTAGGATAACTGTCTGACCCTGAATCTGGAACCATCATGAAAGAAAACTTTCTGAGGAACATTTTAAAGATTAAACAAGATGAAAACGAACAAACATTAACTATATGTATTTAGACTGCCTAACATAATCAGGACTGGCTACTAGCAAAATAGGTCAATTTAGTGCTTGTACCAGATAACAGTCTGATCCTTGATAATGCACCAGATTAACTGAATCTGAAAGCTAAGCTAGCGAATCTTCAGCTAGTCAACAAAATCTATCAATGTTGCTGTTGTTATCACTGCTTCATTTATCAGTTAGTGGGACAAATAAAATAAACATTGAGACAGCCTTGACAAACACTTACACTATTTAATTAAACATGATTATGCAAATTTATGTAACATAAATAGATGACCCAATATAATCCAATGTTTGGTCTGTATAACCAGACATTAATAAATATATCATAAACAGGCCAGGCAAGACTGCAAACACAAACATATCAACGAAAAATAATACAATACGTAAATATACTTATTGTGCCTGATCCCAGACATCATGATAAAATCTCCAATACTAACAACATCACAAAACTGTCTACAAGTTGTCAACTTATGGAAGACACATAGAAATTATTTCATAAAGAACAAAACCTTTACATTAGCACAATATTCTTTCAAATACATTATGACACCATCCTTTAAAACCATGAAATCATAGCATTTGTAGGAACTTGGAATGTTTTGAAATTTGGTACCCATTTTTAATTTTTAACTGCAACTTAAGTTTTTTTTAATTTTGAGGATGTGGCCAAGTAGACCTTCAGTTAGGGGCAGAGATGGGTACAATTCTAATATAATTTAATTACTTATTGCAACTAATTGAAAATAATAGTTAATTTAGCCAAAATTAAATAATTAATTACTCACTTGAAGTTCAATTTGGCATATATTATAATTGTCAACTTTGTTTTCAGTTAATCTCAATGATTTGTACATTGGTTGCATACTGATAGTTTGGTCCCAATTACACTTAAAGCCTTCCCTTTTTACATGTGTTGCCACCTCCACCTGACATGACACCCTAAATTACCAATACAGTTCACAAGTCTGTGCAGACTTGTGACATCAAGTTCAATTGCAAGGACCATGTTGCAATTTTGGATAGATTTTCTGACTGACTAGTGGTATAACAAGAGCATCGCCTATGAGTGCTGAAAGCTCGACTTTCTCATTTTCGATAGTAACAAGGGCAGATAATAGTAACAAGGACAGATAACTCAATAAATACTGGTCTAGGGGTTATCCGCCTTATAAGTATGGACTTCTCTTGTGATGGTGAATAACTATGCCAAGTTTCAAGTGGCTAACTTTGATAGTCTTTAAGAAAATTACTCTGACGATAAACTTCACCAACGCAGAGTCGCAGACGCACATGATCTCATCACGACTATAGCTAAACTTTTTTTCTTCGAAAAGTTGAGTTAAAAATCAAGAATCAGGACTGTGTTTTTTCTCTTCATTATTTATACAAAAGAAATTTGCTGATTGGTTCACAATGCATAATACGGGTAATTTATCCTGTTGTTCGGCTGTCAATTACTCAATACAAGTGGAGCTGCTGAAATGGTTTACTGCATGTGTATACAAATTTATGGACCATCATCAAGGTTAGAAAAAGCAAGTGTTGAAAACTTGTTGATATGCAATTTTATGCGTCTGCTTAAAAAAGTATGCATTGAAAAACTCTGATAATGTACTGTTGCACTCGAAAACCACTTAAGTGTTAACTGGATTTTGAACCATCTTATTAACATTACACAATCCTGATGTGGACAGTTGCACAAGACGCTATCACATTCTTCCCAAAATTGACCAAAAGACTTAAGAGAATAAAGAGATCTGTCAGTCCCTAAAAAATCTGTCAGTCCAAAAGTGTTTTGGCACGAAATACCCGGGGATGAAAAAATAATTGAAAGTATGAGTGAAAATTTATGGAACGCTCATGGAAAACATTTATACCAATATCAGGGTTGCCAATACTTTTTTGGGGCAGGGTGTATTCTCACTTTGTGCGTCATTTCTCCCGGTTTAAAATTTTTATGCGACTGCAAGAATCGGGCAATAATTGAGCGACATAATATCATGACGGTGTCTTGCTTCGTTCATGCATCGCTTTGAGTGTCGCTTCTTATCTCGTGCCACGACCTTGGAACACAAGTCACGAGAATCGCACCACACAGGAAGCGAGGCATGACATTTCAAAGCGAAACACGGAGCGACATACGAGAATCGAGCAACACACGCAGGGCTCGACAAATCCACTTGTCCACTTGTAATTAAGAGTAGAAATTCACATCGGACGAGTCAACATCCAGCAACGCTCGTCCTGCAGGACGAGCACAATTTCTGGCAGAAAACAATCAAGTTTCAATAAGTAATCGCACATTAAACAACATAATTCGATAAAAAACCATCTCGTATTCGATACAAACGCCAGATCATCTGTCAGTCAAAAACGAAAGTTGGAAGAATCAAAACATGAGTGCGCTGTGACGTCACGGGAATTCCCCGGTTATGCTCGATTAATGAATGACACTGTTCTTAGTTTAATTGATCGAAACATAATTTTTTAGCGTTAAAGTGACGTTTTCGGTTCGTCACAGTGCGCAAAATGAATATTATGTATGAATGTATGGATTAACAAACAAACTCCTTCCATCGGTTTGTGTAATTAAGGACAAAATTTGATGCCAACATAGTGGTCATCACGTGAAGAATAAAGTTCGTATAGACACAGTGTAGTTACCAATCAAGCTGATCAAAAGTTGTCTGCTTCAGAATGGAGAAAGGAGCAAAAATGCGGAATACATTTCGTCTGTTCAAAACCAGAACCTCGTATCTGCATATTGTGGAATTTTTCAGGAACAAAAGAAAATGTTCTCATTGTTTATTGAATTATTTTTTCTTGGTAATTTTCGACTATGTTATGCATTATAACATTATTTAAACTTGTTTAAATGTTTTGAACCAATTAGCCTAAAAATGGTGACTGTAGTAGCCTATTTTAGTTTGGCTCTATAAAATCGTCTGTTTTTCAATTAAATCATGCAGGTAGAACATAGTATCTGTCGATAATAGATTCTGGCTTTAAACCATTAACAGACATAATTGAAATACTTATCAGCCAGTACCTGCTATCTTGCGATGCGACAGTTTGGCGTATCTCATTATTGGACGGTGATTGTCATAATTACTGCCAGAACCTTGTATCTGACGATAATACACACTGGCTGTTTATGCAAGTAAATAAACCATGATTAAATTGATATGAAGACTGTGGTATGTAACAATACAACATTGTGGCATTCAAAATAAACATCATATAGATGTTAAATTGAGATGATGACTATAGTATAAAACAATACAGTATTATGGCGTTCAACATAAGCAGTATATAGCTCCATATTTTATTAGCCAGAATAATACATCATTGAATTAAGATTTGCCTTTTCGGTTCTGTTTATAATATCTAAAGATAATGTATGATAATAATCGCACGATATTGATAAGTGTCTTTGTATCTGAGTCATAAACAATTACATTGTCGGTACCCTCTGTGATTGTGGTGTCATAACCAGTAACATTAAGATCACTAACAGTCCCCTCTGAGATTATGATATCATTAACAGTACGGGTGTCGGCATTTATCAATTCAGCACTAGCAGTGTCCCCTGTAGATTTGGTGTCACAACCAGTAGCATTATCAGCAATCGCGGTTCCCTCTGTTAATGTGATATCATAAACAGTACCAATGTCGGCAAATCAGCACTAGAAATCCCCTCTATTAGTACGGTGTCATAATCAGTGACATTATCAGCACTTGCAGTCCCCTCAGTGGTGTCATATCCATAAACAATATCAGCACTAGCAGTCCCCTCAGCGGTGTCGTAACCATTAACATTATCAGCTCTAGCAGTCCCCTTAGTGGTGACATGACCAGTAACAATATCAGCTCTAGCTGTACCCTTAGTGGTGTCATGACCAGTAACAATATCATCACTAGCAGAGCCCTCAGTGGTATCATAAACATTAACATTACCAGCACTGGCAGTCCCCTAAATGGTGTCATAACCAGTACCAATATCAGCACAAGCAGTCCCCTTAGTGGTGCCATAACCAGTAACATTATCAGCTCCAGCAGTCCCCTCAGTGGTGTCATAGCCAGTAACAATATCAGCACTAGCAGTCCCCTTATTGGTGTCATAACCAGTAACAATATCAGCACTAGCAGTCCCCTTAGTGGTGTCATAACCAGTAGCATTATCAGCACTAGCAGTCCCCTCAGTGGTGTCATTACTAGTAACATTATCAGCACTAGCAGTCCCCTCAGTGGTGTCATAGCTAGTAACAATATCAGCACTAGCAATCCCCTCAGTGGTGTCATAACCAGTAACATTATCAGCACTAGCAGTCCCCTCAGTGGTGGCATAACCAGTAACATTATCAGCACTAGCAGTCCCCTTAGTGGTGTCATAACCAGTAAATTTATCAGCACTAGCCAGTCACCCGTTTTACCGGAATCCACGTAAATTACCGGAATAGACCGGAATCCAGATAAATTACCGGAATAGGCCTATATTTCGTTAATAAACAGTAGTTTTGCATAGTTTTTGGTTTAAATCAATCTTATTCAACATAAGCAACGTATATGCAAAAATAAAATAAAATATGTTATGAAAAAAAAGTTATTGAATTTTTAAAATTGGCCGGCGTCCGTTCGTCATTACGCTATCTATGCAGAATTTACTTGACCGAAATAGACATATATCTCGTTAATAAAACATAATTTTGTTAAGTTTCTGGTATAATTCAATCATGGATACGAAAAATAAGTTGTTTCTTAAAAAGAAGTTAAAATATTTAAATGAAAACTGATTTTACATGAGTTTTAAAAACGGGCATTTCTCGCTCTGACCGCTCGTATTGACATATAGAATTAACGTAACCGGAATCCACTTACTATAACCGGAATAGGCCTATATTTCGTTAATAAACAGTAGAATTGTATTATTTTTGGTTTCAATCAATCATATATACCATAAGTAAATCATATTCAAAAGAAAAATTTAATATGTTGTGTAAAAGTGATATAATACGAGTTTTAAAATCGGTCGTTTTCTGCTTTGAACGCGCGATTTGAATGAGAGTTAACATAACCGGAATCCACTTTCTATAACCGGAATAGGCCAATATTTCGTTAATAAACAACAGAAATGTATTGTTTTTGGTCTAAATCAATCATATATACCATAAGTAAATCATATTCAAAAGGAAAATTTAATATGTTGTGTAAAAGTGATATAATACGAGTTTTAAAATCGTTCGTTTTCTGCTTTGAACGGGCGATTTGAATGAGAAATAACATAACCGGAATCCACTTACTATAACCATAAAATATATTATGTATTGTACGTCAACTATTTCCTAAAGGAAATATTAATATGTTGTGAAAAAAGGATTTTATATGCGATTAAAAAACTTGCTATTTCGGGTAGCGCATTACATTTTGATCCAACCGGGATAGGATCGTATTTTGTTTTAAAGTCAATATTTTGTATCTTATACATTATTATTGAATTACACATATCAAAGGTAAGTCATTTCCGAAAGGAAACAGTAATATCTTGAGAGAAAAAGAGTTTATATGCGATTGAAAAATGGCAATTTCGGGTAGTGCATTACAATTTGATAAAACGTGCGGACATAGGCTCGTATTTTCAAATTTTGTTGTTAAATAAATCTTTTGTATCTTAATAATTTATAAGCATTCAATCAAATGTATCTTAGATAAGCTATTACCAAACGGTAACTAAAAGAATTTAGAAGCGAATGAAAATATGCCTCCGGTGGATCAAAAAAGTATTGCACCCCGCGATTTCAATAACCTTGAAATACGAACATCATACGGCATTTAAATCCAACATTGAATATGTCACTAATATTTCAACACTGATATCGTAACACTGGACAAACTTCTACAGTACGCACGTGCCACAGCAGTCCCTGTTACTAAATATGCACTTCAAAGTGTTTCACGGCGGTTCCAAAATTTTCTCGGGTGTCACAATGATGGTGTGGTCGACCGTCAATCATGTGTGTTGGGAGAATATCTTGCAGTACAGGAACAACCATTAGGCCATGTTTGTTTAATTTCTTGGTGTCTACTTGTCGAAAACTTTTTTATGCAACAATAACCAACCTCGATCTTTATTTGTATACATCTACGGAATGTACTAGCGAAATGGTGAACTATTTATATTGTTAAAATGCGTGATCGTGTTGAAGATATGCAGTTGTAGAAATAACCAATCTATTTAACACCTTGCCCTTACTGTGTTTTCCGATGTAAGAGACGCGCGGCATCACTTTGTAACTTTAGATGTCGCCGACGCTGGGTACATCACAGAATGTTGTCGGCTAAATATCAGACGTTGCCGACTTACGTCGGTGGATTAAAGGAAACTGTGTGAGAAAACCACAGGTAACTGTATCATTGCCATTTGATATTGAGAGTAAAATTTAAAAAAAAACTTCCTAAATTTTATATTTTCTACATGACTCCGACACTCGTATGTATAAAATGCTATGGTTTTCTTTAAACCACAGCATTACATACTAGATGAGTAATAATTATACTGTATTTTACATTAGGGAAAATAAAATGCACACTAGTGACCGGCTCGTCGATTCCCCTGCATATAGACCTTGTACAAAAAATTAATGTTTCCAAAAAAGTATTTTTATCAGTGAAACAGTTACCTGTGTGAAAATATACATCAAAGGTATACCTGACAGTTCATTAACAGATTATAAATCATATTGTATCATAATGGATTACTATTTGAAGGTAATTGTTACGTGTCTTCGCAATACATGTTCATTACAGCTATATCATTTGTGTCATTTGTGATTAACATAAGGACTCCCTGATAAAGGATTCAGCCGACAGGGTCTGTGAATGCATTGACCAAGTGATAGAAAATACATACGTAGGTAACAGTGGCCTGTTCTATGATAATATTCAGAATCCTTGATATATGTCAGTAATTTTATTCATTAATTGATTTTTGCGGTTCAAAAACGATCATTAGGTTTAATTTTATCCAACTGTTGCACAATGATTAGTCATGCCTGGGGCTACAAGCATACAATCCACACACAAGATGTCATACAGAATATCCAATAAACATGTCACTTATCAGTATGCTAGATGTCAAGAAATCTAGTTAGTTATAGCCCCTACTCTTCATTCTAATGAATCAGTGTATAGTCAAGTCTCTGTATTACGCTGGTAGAACGAGAATGCAACTCTTTAGAGTAAATAACAAACACAAAATCTGTGTTTTAAGAAATATTTTAAATTTCCATTTGGAAATAAGTTATTTATCGCATATATGATCGAATTATAGCAGAAACTAAACAAAATTACCGTAAAAAACGAGATTCGGGTCTGTTCCGGTTACGTTAATTCTCATTCAATACGCGCGTTCAAAGCGAGAAATGAACGATTTTAAAAATTGCACAAAATCTTGTTTTACTAAAATAGTTTGATTTCCTTTTGGAAATAACTTATTAATAGTATATATGAACGAATTATTGCAGAAACTAAACAAAATTACCATTTTATAGCGAGATATACGAGCCTATTTCGGTAACGTCAATGCGGGAAAATTAAAACTTGTATAAAATCATTATTCACCAAAATATTTTAATTTCCTTTTGGAAACTATATAATAATAGTATATATTATTGAATTATATCAGAAACTAAACTCAATTAACAATTAATAACTTGATACAAACCTATTCCGGTAATGTTAGTTCTCATTCAATACGCGCGGTCAATGCGGGAAATGAGCGATTTTAAAACTTGTATAAAATCATTATTCACCAAATTATTTTAATTTCCTTTTGGAAACAATAAAATAATAGTATATTTTATTGAATTATATCAGAAACTAAACTCAATTACCAATAAAAAACTTGATACAAACCTATTCCGGTAATGTTAGTTCTCATTCAATATGCGCGGTCAATGCGGGAAATGAGCAATTTTAAAACTTGTATAAAATCATTATTCAACGCAATATTTTAATTTCCTTTTGGAAACAATATTATAATAGTATATATTAATGAATTATAGAAGAAATTAAACACAATTGCCATTAAATAACGAGAAACGAGTCTATTCCGGACACGCTAATTCTGATCCAATATGGTAATGACATCGTAAAATGAAGAAATTTTGAATCTCGAATAAAAAAAATTTTCGTGAACATATTTTATTTTAGTTTTGCATATATGTTGCTTATGTTAAATAAGATTGATTTAAACCAAAAACTATGTAAAACTACTGTTTATTAACGAAATATAGGCCTATTCCGGTAATTTATCTGGATTCCGGTCTATTCCGGTAATTTACGTGGATTCCGGTAAAACGGGTGACCCGCACTAGCAGTCCCTTGTGCTGAATTTGCTCTTACAGTTCACTGTTGTTCAAACAGTTTGACCAATGTTACAAGTTTTTCATCGTTATCGTCAGACCACATCTAAAATACATCAACTATTTTATTTTAATTGTTTATGTTGTTTTTTTAATTCATTGTTATAAGTTAAACACTTAACAATAATCAAGGTGAATGATTAAATTTCAATCATTCCATTGAAACGTGCATTAAATCCATATGATATAAAAACTGTAGTTTAAATGTAATTAATTATTACAAACTTATTCAGCTGTAATAATAACATAAAATATTTATGTTATATTGAAATACAAATACTGAGAATATTTTAAAATATGTACATCCTATTAGTTTATTCTTCACAAATATATTATTAAGTTGTATTTTGGTCAAATACCGCATCAGTTATGCTTATTATCTGGTCGACAACAGGTTCTGGAAATTTGAGATACCACCTTATTAACACTAATTAGCTAAATTTGGAGGAATTTAATATTCCTAAAGACCTTATCTTTTGATAGGGTATTCTGGTCTGAAGACAGAGCAGATACACACTATAAATCACAGACAGCTAAAATAAACCATCACCACATACAAGAGTATTGTTACAACAATTCAGTATTTAATCCTGCTACGGCTGTACGTATCTGCAGATAAAATATTCTGGCATTGTTTATAAATATAGAAACTGATGATTACCTCAAAGCCAAATTCAAGTATGTTCAGATACAATATTCTGGTTTGAAAAATGATATAAAATTATTCATGGTTGAAGAAAACCAAAATGTAGTATGTTTATATGATACATTCTGGCATAAATATCTGCTTCACAATTTTGGAAACCCCCTTGTATCTTTACATACAATATTCTGGCTCAACAGAATTTAACTTATTATAATTACAGATACAATGATTGATCTCTGATCAATATCTTTAAAACTAATGCAGATATAGAAATGAAATTTTCACACATTATGCAATTTTACCCAACAATCAGAAATATGTAAAAATCTTATTTTCACAAAATCCTGTAGATACAAGGTTCTGGTTTTCAATAGACGATTTGTATTTTCACAATTTTATTGACAGTTTGAGACGAGAATCACATCGTTCAAAAACAGATTTCCAGATTTTTCTTTGACTGAAAAATACGGGCGAGTTGATTTTGCTGCTGGACGAGTGTTTTTTTAGCATCGCTCGTCCGATAGGACGAGTGGATTTTGAAAAATTTGTCGAGGCCTGACACGAAGTGCGGAACGATATTCTACTGCAAAATATTGTGGTTTTTGTTACCGTGACAGTGAGATCTCGAGTTTGAATATCAGCGCCCCGCTTCGTGTGTCTGCCGATTGTTGTGTGTTGCTTTGTGTGTTGTACACTTCTTGTCCTATGGATGTGAGGCTTGATATGTTTTCGGGGAGACTGCTTTTAAAAATTAAAGTTTTAAACGTTTACTGCAGTTGACCTTCGCACAAGAATAGTCTCACTGCTTATCAATAGGAAAAACTTCTAACTGTGTGATTGTTACATTATAGAAATAGGAAACGAAAGTGCTCATGCCGCTTTGATTAGGTAACGGGCTCTAGTCTAGAATAATTTTCAGGCGTTCTAAATTTGACAGGCCCAGTGCCATGACATGGATGATGGACTAAACTTTTTACAAAAAATACACTAGTTTATTACTTACCAGTTTCCTGAGCCAACGATACAAATTCGTTTCTTTTCAGTCGCTGTTTGTTCCGTCATCTTTAAAATAAGTCTTCGAACTTCTTGATCAAGAAACGACGCTGTGTTCGTCTGCGTTGTGAATTTGACCTCTTCACCGGTTGAGTAGATGCGAAATGGTTATCAAAAAACGAAACGATGTAAAATACGAACTGGTTTACAAGGTCCAGTGTACAAGGCGACACTGTCTATAAATTAAGGATCTTTTTGCAGACGCTCAATTTGTACATTTTGATGAGCCATGAAAATACTTAATTATTATGATCAATAATGATTTCCTAAATTGAACGTTTTTAATCTCTCCAAGTCCGTGGTCATTTCATGTATCTATAATATACATGCGTGGTAATTCCTAGATACAAACATGAAAATATATAATAACTCCATGTTCCTTGGGCCCCTAGGGACCTGTCCTTTGACCATGTCTCTTCCTCGCTTATATAAATGACCTATCAGATGTCATCAAATCAAGACTTTTTGCAGACGACCGAATTGATTACCTGGCCATAAACTCACTAACTGACACCAAAAACATTCAGGAGGATTTACATCCCCAACTTTTTTAACCATCCGATATTGTAAACCCGATAGCCGTTTACATATAGAAGTAAGAAGGCTATAATTAAATAAATCGCTGTAACTTGTTTTACGTTTAACACACAAAATTTGTTACTATCACAAATGCTTATTTAATTTATCTACCTAACATTCACGTTCCCATTCTTCAAGTCTATATAATTATGGCATAATTATATAGACTTGAAGAATGGGAACGTGAATGTTCTGGGCCATGAAATTTAACCCTGACAATATGTAAAATTCTAAGAATACCAAGAAAGAATACCCTTATTATATACCCACACATCTTACATGACACCCCTCTAAATAGTTCTGACTCTGCCAAATACCAATCTGAAAAAATGAACGATATACACAATTATCTAATAACGAAACATGCACTTGGCATGGAGTGATAAGTAATAACAGGACATGTCATTCACGTGGGCTCTCTATGAATATGGTGATATAATGACTATACAGGTCTTGGTGTACCAACAAAATAAGGCATTCGCTATGTATGAACTTAGAAAACTGATTGAGAGCATCAGAAAATGACTTTTCTACCAAGTTTAATTCGTTCATTTAATTTAGAATCGGGTTTTATACGACATACGAAACCTACATTATATCATGTGTACACGCGAGGACAAGAACGACAAGAAAAAACTCATTGGAATTAAAAACACCTGAGATATTATTTATTTGAATGTTCTACAGCATTAATAACTAAAATAGAAAAGAAAATCTGACAGGTAAGGCAGCACCCAGCTTAAATAGCCGAGTACCGAAAATATTAAACACCACACGCCACAACTACTTGACACAATGTCCAACACACAACTAAAACTAGCTAGCTTATGTGGATAACACTAATCTTATTCCCATCAGAAAAAAAACTTCATTCCATGCTCTCTAAACCGGCCAAATTTTACCTCATTCTTCATTCACATTCTTCTACCTACCACATACAATAATTATTGGAATCTTCTTCTTCCATTTTTCGGCCACCATCAACTGATTGAAGATTTTGCAAGTGCACAAAGAAAAACATGTAAAGAAATGAAGACATGGGTAAAGAAAAATATTAAAAAAATGTTAAAAACAAGGCCAGTTGTTTTTGAGAGAGCATCGACTGATCCGATTTCGATATCGTATACGATAGTGTTGATTAGTTTACCTCTTTGATGAAACAAACATGAGATTGGCCTAACGATTCGTACAATATTATTATAGAGTTAAATTTATGTCTGTGATATTATGACATTAACTTGAACATGAATACGTGCGCACAGTGTGTAGTGACGTCAATACTGCATTGACGTTTTATGACGTCGACATGAAACAATCAATTGTGATTAATTTAACATGAATTTTTATTCTTATGATAAAAGAAACGAAAGAATAAACAAACGAAGGACACTAACTGTGACTTTTGCAAAAGTAATTAATTAAGTAATATCCTCATAGCATCCTTGTTTATTTGGGACCGCATACTATAAACTGTATCCGTGTTGTAAGCATTTCCGCCCTTCACCTGGGTGCAGAAAGAAATTCGGTTTTGTTTATTTCACCAAGCAAGAACAAAGGCGATGGCATCAGCAGCATGGTTGCCCTTAGGGCATGTTTCATATGAGTGAGTTGTCTTGGACTGTTTACATGTAAAAAGTGCCGTTGCTTCAATGTTCAAATTTTACTAAATTTCGGATACTAAAATTTCGGATGTTTTCATTTTTTCGTGTTGTCTGCTTTAATTTTAGTCTATTAATTGTATAATATAAACACTTACATTAATGAATGCCTGTTGTTATGATTGTAAAATGGAAAAATGATGAAATATGTAATATTTGAATCGATAGAAGTTGTGTTATCTTGCATAAAATCTACTTCCTTCTTCTAAAAGTTCTTTCCTACTGTCCTACTATTAATGATAATCTACCTATATAGATCAGCTTTTAATGTTAAAAGTCTCACGAGGACATAGACAAAGCATGCATCTAACCACAGTCGTACATTAGAATGTGCATCCATGGTCCTACTAAGAGGGGGATAATGATAAAAGCATACTCAATAGAGTAAAAGTAGACTCATTTAGTGTGAGTCATGTTCGATATAACTAACAGTAAGAGCTGCATTTTGCAACCATGTAGCCGTTATCCTTTGCTCCACAAACCTCACACTAATCAGATGGAAGATTAACTATAATGTACATGTACATGTCAGATAGCTTTTTATGGCAAATATCAAGAATTATCTACATTGATGTAGTGTTTTGCTAAGTCCATTTCTGTAAGTAGATTGTCTCCCCTCCATAGTCATAATTGGAAATTAATTGGTCAATTTGGTGATTGATGTTATGAGATAAGATAAGATAGTGGATTAATGAATGTATCCATGGGATAAGTCAATGATAAACAAACTATTACTTATTATAGCTTACTTTAATCAGGGTAAATCCTAACTATTTTGTCACTGGTCCGACTGAAGAAGCGTTAATATTTGTAAAGAAAAAACAGCTACTGGTCCTTCCAGACTTTCACCGGCCCTTCTTAATTTTACTGACCTTGGGTCAGTTTGGGCCAGTGGACCAGTGTTTGTTTATTAACAAGGCTCGACACAAACACTTGTTAATATGTGTGTCATACATTTGTTCTATATATTTATAGGAAGATAGAACTCTATTCATTAGACTGGGGTGATGAGATCGATCTGTCCAAGTTTTTTGTTGCTGCTGCTCCCTATGGAGGACCTATTGGTAAGATATTTATAATATATATATGATGATAACGCCATACCAAATTGCTTTTATGTTTGACATCAGGTCTGGCTTTCTGAAACCAATTAAGCTACATATATGTATTACAAAACAAACAAATAAGGCAGTACTGTTTCAAAGAAACACTGCCTCACATGGATTTGTATAGTTACAAAAATGGTCCAAAAAGGTATTTCTTGATAATTGACTTCAGAACCTATAATATTTTGGTAAACTGCATGATTGGCATTTACTCTATAAGGAATTAAGCCCTGGTGTAATTTGTGTATGTAATTGTTTTTCAACTGCATTGTAAGAATTATATTTTTATTTCATATAGCATTGATGAGAGATGACAGTAACAATCCAAATGTGAACATCAAACCAACCATACTGTGTTTTACATCGGCTGGTAAACATATCAGTTCTCTCAGGGTAAGATCATGCTAAATTGTGTTAAAGCAGTCCTAAATCATTCTCATGAATCAGTGTATAGTCAAGTCCCTAGACTATACTCTGATACAAGACCCCTTATATCGTTCGCAAATCTAAAAATAGCTCTATTTCCACACTAGCGTGATTCCCACTATTGTCCAATCAGAACGCGCGTTACGACAGCCGCGGGAATATTTCTATAAACAAACAAATTGTGAACATATATTATTTAATTAGCGAACGGTGATTGAAATTAAATGCTGAGTTGTTTGTTGAAACATATTGAATCGAATTCGGCGTATAAAAAGTATGAAGAATAAGAGAATAACCTGATATCGGTTCTCAAATGGAAATGTAGATCTACCGGTGATTCGAAAAATATTTATCGGAAATAAAATTTAAAAAAACGGCGAGTCGAGTGGAGTGCTGACGTTAAAGGTAAAATCTGTTTTGTATGAAGAACTACCGCTAGTTTCAATCCAAATAACCAGTTATGTTATGATAGTAAAATCTTCTTTTGATCATCAATGCAAAAATATCACAATTTTTTTTTTCATACGTCGATTTAGTAGTCGGAAATAAAATGCAAACACTGTCGGTTTATATTCTGTATGTAACCTCGATTTTGATTGGACGATTGACGAGGGATCTTCGGAAAACACCCAAGACGGAATTTAATCAATTGCCTTATAAGGAAATGAACGAAATGGATTTGATTGGTTGAGACGTTCGTTCATTACGCTGGGATTGGTTAGTTTTATACCAGAGTGTGTATTACGGATGAAAAACACGCTGGTTGAACGAGAATGTCCTAAATTTACTTTCTTTGATAATTACATAGAGCAACTGGAAATCACTTCATATTCTTGTGATCTCTATTCTGAGAAGTACTGTAGCAAATTGACTAATTTAGCATCTTAATGAGTTCTTGCAATACATCATCAGGATGAAGCAGGTCCCAATCAGAAAATGATAATATATCATTAATAAAAGCTTGATTACTCCCTTGTGTGAGTCAAAATTCAAAATGATAATATATCATTAATAAAAGCTTGATTACTCCCTTGTGTGAGTCAAAATTCAAAATGATAATATTTCATTAATAAAAGCTTGATTACTCCCTTCAATATACAACAAACTAGAAAACTTGTATTTGAAGATATTTAGAATAAACTTATACATGTACTTATTTGTTATACCTCAAACAACTTATACCACTTTTACTTTTTTTTTTAAATGAATAATGCCGAGCATAGCCTTTATTTGCTTTATTTCTACTGAAACATGGCAGGCATATATATGTACCTCCACCCGGATTTGAACCCGGGTCGCCAGATTAGACGGCAAGCGCACTAACCACTGAGCTACGGAGGCAATATATTTACTTGATGTATTATAAGTGATTATTATGTGATTATATTATGTAACAGTGGAACAGCGGTCGTTTGAAGAAGATGGGTTGGTCACATGCGGAGGATCTACTCTGTGTACAGGACGATGGTGTTGTTCTGGTATATGATATGTTCCTTAACTTTAAACAACAGTTTGGTATGGGACAGGTAAGAATTGAATCCTGAATGAGCTTTTCCGGCTTTGTCATGCAGATCTAGCCCATTTATATGTCCTCATCATAATGAATAGAGGGTTTGGGAACAATTTCTCAGAACAGTTTGCAGGAGTTTTATATAGTGGATATGCTAGAGATTGAACTTTTGATTAAAAGTAATGAAGCTTGCGGTTTATATGCAGCGTTTACTTCTTCTGTTTTGTATAACAATACCATATGTTGTAAATGAAGCCCTTCTAGCAAATATTTGTGACATTTTCTTAATGTAAACAACAAAATGTCAGGTTCCAGTATGTCCAAGAAATGCAGGATTTCATTCTTTGCCATACTACTTCATTTAACATTTTGTTATTATTTGTTTACTAAAAAAAATATACCTGTCTATATTTCTAGGAAGCCAAAGATACTAAAGTGATGGATGTTAGAATATTCAGTAGTTATAAAGGAACCGGAATAGCCGTGCTCACTTGTTCCTATAGAATATTCATTGTTAACAGTATTGATGACCTACGCATAAGGAAACTTGCTGAAGTACCAGGTAATATTCTGTCATATTTTGTATGTTTGTTGGCCTTCGTAGCCTGGTGATAGAGTGTCCCCTTCGATTTTGAGATGTCTCGGGTTCCAACCTGGTAGTGATTCAACAAAGTCATTAAAGATGGAACTGGTATATTACCCTTGCTTGGCACTTGGCCTATAGTTCATTCCAGGGGTTAATGCTGGTTAGCGGGGTGTCAAGATAATATGGTAATATAGTTTCTCTGTATGACTTAAATAATGTTGTCAACCAGTGTGACCTGAAACAATATGAAAAACAATAATGCATGTTTACGGTTGGTGTAAAAAATTAATTGCCAGATTATCATACTTTTTTTGCCAAAACAAAATGATATTACAGTCAAACCTCTCTACAGAGACAACCCATGGGAACAATCTTTGTTGATAGTTGGTCTCTCTAAACAAGTTAACAATGGTTTGATGGGAGACATAAAGTTGGTTGTCTTATTCGATAGATTTGGTTTGCTTTCCTCATGTGCATTGTTAGTTGGCAGTAGAAAACATGCATGTAGCTTGTACAAGGATGGACACGTAGCACAAAGGCAGACAGAACGCAACAAAAGTTCTTCATACACGGAAAGTGCTACATCGTATCTGTGTGCTCTCAGTAACGTACAGAGGTGGCATTGACCACATACAGATTCCAATGTGATACTTTCGTTTTTGAACGAACACAACACATACTTGCTCATATGTCTAGTTGTGACCACCGCTTAATGAAAATGTTTTGAAATATTGTGTACTGTAAAATCATTTAATTTCGTTGGGACGAAATTTCGTGGTTTTGGTAAAAAAGACAATTTCGTTGGGACTTGAATTCGTGGATTTTGCATTTCAGGTAATAAAACAATGGTCAAAATCTATGTTTGTTGGGATTAAAGTTCGTGGTTTAGGTGAACCACGAAATCCACGAAATTTAATCCCTCACGAAAATTAATGATTTTACAGTATTTGATGTATTTCTGTGTTGTAAAGGTTTGAACAGTGCACCTACAGCATGGGGTATTATCACAATGGATGGACAATCTCAAGCTTTAGTTGCCAAGGAGAGTGAACTGTACCTGGTTGATCATGGTGGGCAATATCAACAACAGGTCGGTATAGGTCATATTGCCATGACTTTGTCCATTAGTTTATACTAATTTATTTATTATTTTTATATGCCCTGAAGAAGGCTCGATGTGAGCCGAAACGTCGGATTAATTAAAATGAAGAAAAACGAACATGTTGTTTAGTTGTTCATTCCACACATTTATTTATTGTATTCAATAACTTATTTTAAGTTGATTGTGAAACAAGTTTTTCCAACTTATATTAATCACTCTCAACACCTCATTCCTGATGTTATCCATTACCACAAGAGTATGAGAGAAGAGAAGCTGGTTTCCCTTATATGCTTAGCGTCTAGCAAGGGAATTTCTGGTACCATTATTCCAGTATGGATTGGTTCATTTCATATTTGGTATAACATGGCCTGGGATCGAACCCGGGACCTCCTGGCCGCACTCGAAGCAAACGCTCAATCACTAGGCTATCGAGGAGGCGGTAACTTAATCCATTCATTTGCTAAGTACCAACCAGTAGTGTTTTAGCTGAAAGAACAACAAAAGATACGAGCCATATTTGAAGGCAGATCAGATTACTAATTTGAAAATTAAGAAAAGATATTAAAATATTTTTAAAAACTTTGAATGCCCATAATTTTGAAAGGCCCATTATTCTAGCATGGATTTTGACAGAACTATGGCCCAGTTTGTATGATACTGACATAGGTTTTGATTTATTGTTTCAGAATATAGAGTTATCAGTGCCGGCTGAAGCTGTAATGGATATGGCAATATCATTCAACAATAAATATCTGGCATTGTTCACAGAGAGCGGTATAGTCTGGATTGGTTCAGCTGATCTCAAGGTAAATGTTTAACCCTTCTATACATATTAACCTATAGCACATCAAAGATGACGTCATGACATGAAAATATAAGGATAAATAATTAATTTTATAAAGATTCTAGCAAAGTGAATGATGTTGATTTTGTCCACCATGCAAAATACACAGTGGGGATTTTATCCACTGTGACAAAAAAGAGCAGTGTTGATTTTATCCACTAAGTGGGGATTTTGTCTGTATCCCGAAATTCAATGTTTGCCAACTTTTTGCAGTTACTGTATATGATTGAACAATGGTTGAAAAACAGCACTTTACTTGATACATACCTGACTTTACACATTAGTTAAACTTGAACTGATGAGAGTTGAATGTTTTTAATTAATGGACACCAATGGTTTTTTTTTCATACTTTACAGAAAAAATACTGTGAATTCAACACAAAATCCCACCAGAAACCTTCACAGTTTATGTGGTAAGATTAGCATTCTTATACAAGCTAAACTGCAAATATTGAAATATGAAATTCCAAATTTGCTTGCTGTATAGTTTAGTGAATTTGTCACGATCCTTACCTTTGAATTCGCATAATTTAACAGCCGATATCTTGTCTATTTTATTACACCTATTGTATGTTTTCCTAATCGGAGAGTATCACGTAGAAGCTCGAGATGTTATACAAACACAAAATTAATCTGAAATATTGATATTGCACGATTTGCTTGCAGAAATTGATATATTCTGACGAAGCCAGTTAGGTATCATTTGTTTGAACTCCTTAAATTCTAACTCTTTAACTGGTAGTGGGATATTAATGGGAAAATGTTAAAAACATGCAATCTAAACTGACCAATTACAAATGTTGAGTTGTGTTATCCATATATAGCGGCTTTTAAAAGGTAATGCTGTATTCTTAAAATGAATATTTTGTTTCTGTTTTAGGAGTGGCCCTGGAGCTGTTGTGGCGATATGGGATAAAATGATATTAGTTATTGGACCCGACAAGGACTATATATCGTATCCTTTTTTATGGTCTAGATATAAATAGCCTAATTGCAAATATTCAAAGTAACTTGAAAGTGAAACCGTCATGGGACTCGAATCCATGACCTCTTGTACATGTAGTCTGAAGCTGTATTAAATGAGCATTGACATGTTCGCTGATGACACTACATTGTCTGCTTCAGGTAAAACATTCAGTGACGTAAAATCGTCCCTCCAAGAGCAAGTTAATATCACAGAACAATGGTGCACACAGAACCCCATGTTACCAAATGCACAAAAAACTAAAGTTATGTATATTGCTGCATCTCACCAAAAACTAAAAGACAGATCTGAACATAGTGATTCAGATATAATTCTTAACAATCAAGTTCTTACGAACTCCAAAGAAGAAAAACTTCTTGGTATCAAAATAGATCAAACTCTAGCATGGAAAAGTCACGTTGATCATGTTCTTAAAAAATGTAATTCTCTTTTATACTTACTACTACGCATCAAACATTGTCTCAATCTAGACTCTCGTAAGCTCTTCTTCAATGCATATATCCTGCCCCACCTTGACTATTGCAGTACAATTTGGGGATCATGTGCAAAGGAACGCATAGATAAACTTTACAAATTTCAGAAACGGGCAGCTAGAGTTATTCTAGATAAACCAAATGAGCATGAATGGTGCATGTCATTAATAAGTCTTCACAATTGCTACACTCCTTTCCTCTTTATTTCTTGGCTAGGACCCTGGTTTAGGATGCTGGATTTTGACCTGTTGATTTTGGTATTTACTGGTTAGGATACTGTTTAGGAAAACTGGTTAAGTGAAATGGCCGCTATAAATAAAGTTCTGAAAAATTGTTGAGAAACGATTTTAAACTCAAATAATCTACTAGTATTTGTCGAGAAACAACTTTGAACCTGAAAAAAAAATTGCTAAGAAATGGCTTTAAACCCGAATATTTAAATCGTTGAGAAATGAAATTCCGATAAAGAAACAAAATGTTAAATCGTTAAGAAATTAAATTCCGATAAAGAAACAAAATAATGTTAAACCAGGCCTAGACACTAACTATTTTGGCCACTGGTCCGACAGGGCAAAAGCACCCAATTTCTAAATAGGACAGTTACTGGTCCTTCAAAATTTTCAGTGGTCCTTCTGGATTTTCACTGGTCTTGGACCAGCGGACCAGTGTTAGTGTCGAGCCCTGTAAACATCTTGAATATCATTGTTGTCTCTGACCACTATTTGTATCACAAATTGTTACCTTGACGATATACCAGATATCCATTTGATTCAAGCGTACACCTTGTAGAGGAAGAAGATGGTGTAAGAATTATCGGCAGAGATAATGTTGAGTTCTTTAGGAAAGTTCCATGTAAGTCTGACACTAGGTTACGTCTATTATTATGGCCACCCTCCCATCTTTGATGAGGAGGTACATTGCTTTGCTTATGTCTATCGATCTGTCTGTTGGTCGGTGGGTAGACCAAATAGTTACCATTCAATAACTCAAGAGCACTTTGCCCTAGGATCTTCAAACTTTGCATAGATATTTGTCAGCAACATTAGATGACCCCTATTGATTTTGAGGTCAATAGAATTTCGGCCTACAAAGAATGCTACAAGGAAATAAAAATAATACTAAAATTTCTGCATGCTTAATTTACCACCTTTCAAATTTGTTCCAGGATCCCCAATCTATTTGATTTGTGATTCAGTAATTTATACAAGGACGTCTTGATTTCTGAACATGTCTGGTTTGTATTTTCATTACATATGCACACATATTGTAGTCATTGTGTATGTTTTTACAGCTGTGACAGAACAGATATTTAAGATTGCATCAATGGAGCCTGGAGCAATGCTGTACGAGGCATCTAGAGAATTTGAGGTACCCTTGTTCTTGAATTATTTCGGTCATCTATGTTAAACAGTTGATTTAGTCCGTTTTCCCTGTAGCCAGTGTAGGTAATATCCATTAAATCTCAATGTTTCTGTATAATATCAGTGTACCCCCAAATGATGTTTTTTACCACCAAAATGCTTGCTGTACCCCCAGTTGTGATACTCTCTACTATATAACTGGGTACAGAATTGTAAGGCCTGTTTATACCTCCCAAAAAAATGTCAATTGGAACACTGCATATTGTTCGTAAATTATGAATTATCAATTGATTCACTAATTATCTAGCAGTATCTTTTGTGTCAAAAGCAACCACGACCTATCTGAAAAAATGGCGGCTCCGAAAGTTGTTTACATGGCAATGGTTATGCCGTTATAGATGACGTCATGTGGTTGAAAATTGTAATACTTTGCCCCGGTCTCCCCTACTTACTTAGTGTCGTCTGGGTTTTCAAGGATTAATATTGGGTAACATGGTTTTGTTTTCAGAAAAAGAGCCAGAAAGCAGATGATTATATTAGAATGATAAAGGACTCATTAGATCAAGCAGTATCCCAGTGCATACAGGCTGCAGGTCACGAGATAGAACCATCGAAACAAAGAGCTTTACTCAAGGTTAGTATAATAAAAACTAGCCACACTTTTACCAACCCTGAATAGTGCCTGACTTGTTTAGAGTCTTCTTTTATTTTTTATGTGCATGCAAAACATCTCTTGTTGAAGGATTATAAAGAATCACACAGTGATCACACCACTCAACACGAACTGCTAACTATCTAGTGCTGAATTTTGAAAACTTTGTAAACTGCTAGCTTTCTCTAATTGTGGCCCATTCAATAAGACAATGTGACAAATACTGAATTTGATGACTTTGTATATGAATTTGTAAATTTGATATGTTGAATACTGAATTTGGATGAATTTGTAAATTTGATATGTCAAATACTGAATTTGGATGACATTTAATGAAATACAATTTTCTGTTTTATGTTTCAGGCAGCATCGTTTGGTAAATGTTTCCTCACTGACTACAATCCCGAGCCATTCTTCAACATGTGTCAGATGTTACGTATACTCAACCAAGTACGACTACCCAGCATCGGAATACCAATCACTTATTCCCAGTATCCTTATAATACCACTCTCGCCTCTGGATGACATTCCAGGGCTTTTTCTTCTTCTATAGCAGGGGCCGTTTACAGGGCCCTTCCCCTCAGGAAAATTCTATTAGATCTTGCAGTTTTTCCCTTAAATCCAATTTACATAAAGTCTTTCTTCCCTTTTGCAAAATATATCTGTTATTTTTCCCAAATTTTAAGATTTAAATTTAAAGTCCCCTTCCCCTACAGTTGACAAAATCCCTGCATTCAACTCTAGGGTTGACAATATTGATGTCTCACCTTAAAGGCTGTACGGAATTGAGAGCAAATGTAATATTTCACGACCTAGATGCATACATATTGTTGCCTGTTGTTTTTTGCTTAAAATATGCGACAATACCACAATCCCTAACTAATTAACACTCTACACACCACTACAAAATTGGTTTGGACCAGGTAGCCGTTCGTGGAGTTACTATAGTAACCATTGTTTGTGTTTGGTTGGATAAAATTGTTTCAAGTTCTGTCAAATAATGAAGTTGGTGACTAAGTCTTATGAAACGAATTTTTACTACAATCATATGTTTCAATCTTGCGCTATGGTGATCGTCCATGTATTGAAGGAACAGAATATCCTTAACCATATGTTTAGACTAGAACATCTAACGATGCATGTGTTGATAGACAGACTTGTACAGAGGAAATATTTCTACCTGGCTATAAGAATCTGTCAGTATCTCAAACTACCAGAAGCTGAGGGCGCTAGTCGTATATTGGCACATTGGGCCTGTTATACTGTAAGTGTTTTAAGTCTTGTATTATATTTCTGAAATATATTAAGAAAACCCACCAGACAAACAAAAAACAATATTCATAAATTAGCTTACAATACACATCTTTAACAATTCAAAATTATAACTTACAGGGGTCAACACTAACTATTTTGGTCACTTGTCCGACAGAAAAAAGTGAACATTTGTAAAGAAAACAGTTGCTGGTATTTCGATGATACATTTACCTGTGAGTTCAGCACCTTGAAATACCGGTAGAAGTCACATTATGATTTTGGTGTTGTTCATTGAGTTGACTGTCACAATATAATTTTGTGATATCATCTGTCTCGTTATCGACTCTTTCAAAATGTCTCACCTTGTATTTACTTGTAGGTTATGCAGAGGAAGGAAGATGATGACCATGTAGCTAACATTATACGTGACAAAATGGGTGACACACCTGGGGTATCATACTCAGATATAGCCAGTAAAGCTTTAGAGTGTGGCCGAGAGGAGCTGGCCATCAGAGTATGTATATTGTATAACACACGCTTTCAACTTTTCCTACTTTCTGCTACGTTGACTACATTTTACTACTTTAGCCTTCTTTGCCCTACACAGGCAATTTCACCACATATGATTTTCATATGAAACCTTTCCTTTGAGAATGATACGAAACGTGGGCAATGTGATTCTCATCTGGAGATCCTTTCATATGAGAATCATATGTGGCGAAATTGCCTATGTACTTTTCGTTTTTCTTATACTCCCTAACTTAACATTGCAAGAATAACATTATTTCAATGATGGTGTTGGTGTCTAAGTAATGCTAATGTTATAAGTACAACCTCTAACATTTTCAAAGTCCATTGACATACCGCTTGGATACTTTGTACACTTGTTCACCATCATGACACCAACCACTGCTTAGGAGTAGGTACATCTATGAAAGCTTATTTGGGTTGCTTTGATTATACTTACAATAGCACTGAGAATAGTTAGTTTGTCTTCCGAATGTCTTGCTCATATTGTGGGGAGACATTTTGATTGTATGTAGGATTTCTATGTTTGTTCTACATAATCATTGGTTAAATTTCAATGAAACTTCACATGGATACTTTGAACCAAGCCGATAGGATACTTTTAACTAAAGTGACAGTCCGTTGTGAGAGACACATAACCTTCTAGTTTCTTTTCATTTCTGTTACTAAATTGTAGTAATGTATATTATCATTTCAGTTATTAGATTATGAACCCAAGGCTGCCAAACAAGTTCCACTACTCCTGCAGATGAATAAGAAACAAATAGCTTTAAATAAAGCCATCGACAGTGGTGATACTGATTTAAGTAAGCAAACTACCATTATTTTATATTCATCACAAGTTAATAATTCCCCCCCTCCCCCGCACCCTCATCGATTATAGGTCTGTAGACCAAATGGTTTCTGTCCAATAACTCATGAACACTTTGCCCTAGGATCTTCAAATGTTACATGGAGGTAAGTCAGGAACAGTTGATGACCTCAGTTTTTAGGTCAGTAGGTCAAAGACCAAGGTCTCTATGACGTTTACTCTTTTCAAACTATTTGGCTTGCTTAGCGGTATACTATAAAAAAAATTCAGTCATTTTGTCTTCTTTTGTTTTTGCCATCTTTTTTTACCGTTTATATCTTCATTGATGGTAATTAGACTGCTACCGTTAAGTGTGTGTGTGTATTCTGTCTTCACTGGCCATTATCATCCTCCATTTGTATGATCTGTAAAATTTTATCAGCAGTTGTTTCTTCTACTTTTGACGTTAGAGATTGATTTGTGGATTTTATAACAAAATGTTATATATGCCCTTGTCCACACCCCCACTTTAGGACCAATTTCAATATTTCTATAAACATACCTTTGTTTCTTTATAACTTTGTTAATACTTATTTTCTTGCAGTTTACATGACTTTGTAAATACTCTGGGAGATGGCTTAAGTAATGTTTAAATAACTTGTGCCTACTGTAAATACTCAGCCATAAGTCGTACAAAAACAGTCCCGAAAAAATTTAAAAGTCACCCCACGACTTATGGAAGAGTTAACTACACTCCTCCCAATTTTGTGTGAAATCACTTCATTCCTCCCGACTTTATCTGAAAATGACCACATCCCCCTGACTTTATCTGAAAATGAACACATTCACACCAACTTTGTCTGAAAATTACTACCCTCCTCCCAATTTTGTCTGAAAATTACTACCCTCCTCCCAATTTTGTCTGAAATTGACCACATTTCCACCAACTTTGACACTGGGCACATGATTTCAGCTTTCACAAAAATTCAAAACTATACATGCGACCTATGAAAGGGTTTTGAAAAAAAACATGATTTTTCATTCAAAAGTCCCCCTGCGACTTATGGCAGCATACGACTTATGGCTGAGTATTTACGGTAATCCTTTTGTGCATATATAATGCAATAAAATATTATTAAACTATAACAAGATGATACATTTTATCGTGTTTGTATATTTACAGTATATTTTGTATTGCTGAGATTGAAAGACACAAAGGAGAATCAAGGTGACTTCTTCCTGAATATCAGAAACATTCCAGTGGCTATAGCATTGTATTTACAGGTAGGATATACCATTGTCACTTTAAATGCAAACTTCAGTGTAGTCTGGTTCCCTGTTTTAAATCTTTCAGTAGTTTGAGTCTGGCATCATCCAATTAATCAATCACTCCAGTGGTCAAATCAAAATGGTGGATGTACATTAGTTTCGAAAAATGAAATTTGATAACACAAGAAAATAATCAGTTCCCAAATTCCTATAGAAGGCTAAAATATGTAAAGTTGTGAAAAGGATCCATCCAATTTTTGGTCAGGAGTATAGGTTAATAAATGCGTGGGCAACACTTACAAGAATTCATTAAGGTTACAAATATAAATACTGAAAAATACTTTAATTTTGATGGTGAAAAAAATGTGGTTTTGGTAAAAAATACCATTTGGATGGGACGTTAATTTGTGGATTTTGAATTTTCGTATTACATAAAAAGGTCAAAATTATTGTTTTGGATTAAATTGCCCTAAAAGTTACTCACCCACAGAATATAATTGTTTTACAGTATCGTAATTTGGGTTCCAGTACAATGATTTGATTGTGTGTATAACTTTCTATATTACAGTATTGTAGACAACAGAATCCAGAGCTTGTAGAGCCACTATACGATCAGGACGATAACTTCCTAGAACTTGGACATTGTCGGGTCATGAAAAGTTTTAAACAAGAGGTGAGTGATATAGGGGTTCTACAGAGGCATAATGCCCAATCCTGAACATTTGGTGTTAGTCTGTTTTGAGTACCATTCAAAGCACACAGCCTTTCACAAAAACCCTGTCTCAAACATTGTTGTATTGTCAAAATTCAGCAAATTAAATTTCAAATGACCAAATAACTCAGTCAATATTTGGATTTTTTTCTTCAAAAAATGTTATTTTCAGCAGAAAAGTTCAGATTTCTGGATTATTCAGGAAAAGTAGCATCTCTAGTTATAACTGTGAGCTTTGTATGTTTTCCAACAGTCTGCACATTACTACTGAGCATAGGCTTTATGTGCCAGTCAGCTTTTGGCTGAAATATGGCAGGTATATGAGTGCCTCTACTGGTATTTGAACCGGGGTGACCAGATTAGACGGCAAGTGTGCTAACCACTCAGTTATGGAGGCAAACATTACAGTATTTAGTTGTAAGTTCTTCAGGACTGGGAATTACAACAAATTTACATACTTACACCTAGCATTCATATCTCATGTATAGACATTGATATTTGATGTTACCCAGCACTTAAAACTGTTATATGTCATGGTTTACATTGAAAATATATTTGAAAGTATGGGATGGGTTTTGAGAATGATCCAAAATTCCTAATATTTTCTGAACGCCCCTGGTGAAAGCTTATAAAAATTAAACATGTAGACCTATCTTGGAACATTTGACTGGAAATTTATAAATTTGTGAAGTAAAGAGTCTAAAAATCACACATTGTTAAGAGATTTACGAAAATGGTTCTTCTTTTTCACAACAATATGTTTGTCAATTTTCTGCTGTATATTATAACAAACATATCTCATTTACAGAGGCTCGATGACCGACTCAAAGTACTAGCAGAAGCCAAGGATAGTTACACAAGAGGTAGAAATGATTTTGCTGCAAAGGTAAGCTTGTTTAAGTTAGATTTGCTGTATAGCTGACGATTTCAGTTGCTGCCTTCATTAGTGTTAATTGTTGTAATGAAAATTGTAAATCATTCATGAAGTTTAGGTTTAAGCAAGAAAGTTTGAAAGGAAAATCTTCATAACAAAGGAGAAATACCGTCTCAAACAGTCTTTATTTAATGAAAATGGAAGTAATCTTTCCAATTTATAATTATATTTTTTTTCTATGCACTATTGGTCTGATGAAGGTGGATTTTTACAGACAAAATTCAATCAGCAAAGTTAATAATTTTAATTTCCAAAATTGGGGTGGGGCATTTATCAGAAGGGTGTATAGTTAGGAGTTGTACGGTATTTTGTTCTATTTCAGCAAGTAGAAGATGAGATTAATCTGTTAAAGTGTCAGCGACGTTTAGAAGAGGAACTACGTAAACCATACATGGACCTATCTCTACATCAAACCATTCATCAACTTATTGTTGATAACAATAATAAAACTGCTGATAGACTTCGTAAAGATTTTAAGGTCCCAGAGAAAAGGTAAATTACAGTGATAATTTACCACAATTGTCTCATGTAGTTATACTACCGTAAATTGCGGATGTAAGTCAACATTTTTTGGGTCCTAAAAACTGTATTTTGCATTGACCCTTTCATAACTTCATAAGTCTAGTGTACAAAGTTGGTGTTCCGCCAGAATGAAAGTGTGACGATCCATGTACCGGTACTCATTATTTTTAGCTCACCTGAGCACAAAGTGCTCAAGGTGAGTTATTGTGATCACTCACCGTCCGTCGTCTGTCCGTCCGCCCGTAAAAAGTAATACTTAGGTGGCTACTTTTTATGGACAAACAGGTTGAAAATAGTTAAAAGGAAAGTAGAAAATTGTTTTACGTGGCTAAAATGAAGGTTTATGTGGCTAAAATTAGACCGTTATGTAAGAATGTCCATCTGTATGTCCGTACTCACCCACTTGTAGTTGTGAGGTGTGGAACAATAGGCTATATTTAGATTCTATTCATTCCGTTGCTTAGGGGGTGCAAAATGTTGCTTATGGGGTTTTACAAACAAAAGGATGAACAAAAGAAAACCCCACAATGTCAAGTCAGTGAGAACGTCCGTCCGTCCGTCCGTCCACACTTTCAAACGACATCTCCTCTGAAACCATTTGGCCAATTTTGATGAAATTTTGCCAGGATATACGTGGCATTGGGGGATTTAGTAATTGTTCAAATTATGGTCCTGGGGTCAAATTGGCCCCGGCCCCGGGGTCACCGTTTTACATAGACTTATATAGGGAAAACATATAAAAATCTTCTTCTCTAAAACTACAATGCCTAGAGCTTTGATATTTGGTATGTAGCATCATCTAGTGGTCCCCTACCAAGATTGTTCAAATTATGCCCCTGGGGTCAAAATTGGCCCCGCCCCGGGGGTCAACGTTTTACATAGACTTATATAGGGAAAACATATAAAAATCTTCTTCTCTAAAACTACAATGCCTAGAGCTTTGATATTTGGCATGTAGCATCATCTAGTGGTCCCCTACCAAGATTGTTCAAATTATGCCCCTGGGGTTAAAATTGGCCCCGCCCCGGGGGTCACCGTTTTACATAGACTTATATAGGGAAAACATATAAAAATCTTCTTCTCTAAAACTACAATGCCTAGAGCTTTGATATTTGGTATGTAGCATCATCTAGTGGTCCCCTACCAAGATTGTTCAAATTATGCCCCTGGGGTTAAAATTGGCCCCGCCCTGTGGGGGTAACCGTTTTACATAGACTTATATAGGGAAAACATATAAAAATCTTCTTCTCTAAAACTACAATGCCTAGAGCTTTGATATTTGGCATGTAGCATCATCTAGTGGTCCCCTACCAAGATTGTTCATATTATGCCCCTGGGGTCAAAATTGGTCCCGCCCCGGGGTCACCGTTTTACATAGACTTATATAGGGAAAACATATAAAAATCTTCTTCTCTAAAACTACAATGCCTAGAGCTTTGATATTTGGTATGTAGCATCATCTAGTGGTCCCCTACCAAGATTGTTCAAATTATGCCCCTGGGGTCAAAATTGGCCCCGCCCCGGGATCACCAGTTTTACATAGACTTATATAGGGAAGACATATAAAAATCTTCTTCTCTAAAACTACAATGCCTAGAGCTTTGATATATGGTATGTAGCATCATCTAGTGGTCCCCTACCAAGATTTTCAAATTATGCCCCGGGGTCAAAATTGACCCCGCCCCAGGGTTCACCAGTTTCTATATTTACGCTCTACCTTCGTTAGTCTTAATTGTGTAGGGCTTCATTTATAATCAGGTGAGCGATATAGGGCCATCATGGCCCTCTTGTTACTAATTTTCCTTGTGAATATTTTGCAATTTTAATTGAATAAGATTGCCTGATCAAATTTTCAAAAATGTAATGTTAAATATGCAACATTGAAAACTAATAAAGATTGCTTCAAAATCTTGATGTTTAGATGTTTAAGTGCTGATAATCCTAATCTCTCAATAATGTTTGTGATAACAGAATACAGTAGGTTTGTTTGGCGTTTTTGGTTGTACACAGTATGAGAATAGTATGGGGACAAATTTTACTCTTGAAAATGTTATTCTTGAAACTATAGATATTGGTGGCTGAGAATCGATGCACTAGCAGAAGCTGGAGACTGGATGGAACTAGATAAATTCTCCAAGACTAAGAAACCACCTCTAGGAATGGAAGTAGGTGTTAAATTGAATTACATCTGTGTTAAGAGACTACTTTTAATTTTATTAATCTGGTGAGACCACCTTCAACAAAGATGATTTGGCTGCTCTCACAAGTGATTTAAACAGATGGGGCATGCCATAATTCCTCATCTTTGATTATTGTGAGCATATAGTTGATGATCAAACTATATAGCATAGGGTTTATACTGAATTATTTACTAATAGGTCTTTTTTTAAACATACAACTTTTAAGTTGTGCACCCGCCTTGGTATCCATGGCAACAAGCATATGAAAGAAGAAAAGTCAATTTTTATCAATGGACACTCTTAAGAGAACCCTGGACCTTCACCATATTCGATGAGTGCTTTACCACTAGGCTATCAAGGCCATTTGAGTTTTGTTAATTTGCTATATCTGGTTCTAACATTTACTGATCTATTTATTGAAGTGTCGAAGTGTAGGTTTGGAGATCTCATTGTATTACTATCAGTACTGTATGACTCTTTTAATCACAGCAGACATGTCTTACTTAGACATCTGAATAAACCTTGATTTTAAACTTATCGCTGTGAAAAAATATTTTGACTGCATACTTATTATGTTTATTTTGTGACTTCAGGCATTTGTTGATGCATGTTTGAAGTTTGGGAACAAGACTGAAGCTATTAAATATATCACACGAGTCTCCCTGGATAAGAAAGTGCAATCTTGGTTAAAATTAGGGTAAGTTCTTGGTGTTTTGGTGTTAATTGACTGGGATTTCAATAATTTCATCAACTTGATAATTTTTGTGGGTAATTTATTTGGTGAAACGTGCCATGTTGGTAGTTATAGGGTAATTATTTATGTTTATTGACTGTAAAATTAATAATTTTCATGGGTATTTTACTTTGAAATTCATGAATTTTGGTAAATCATCAGTTTTGTTAGGGTGGTAATTTGTAAGCCTATATTTCAAAACTAGTGTTTGATGGGATTTGATTGATTTTCTGATTAAAGGTGAATCAAGAAATCCACAAAATTTAATCCCCGCGAAAATTAATGATTTTACAGTAACTGAAATAATAGATTTGATACAATGTATACGCTATTTCAGTGATTTACGGTCAGCGGCTGAATCAGCGTTTGAGAATAAGAGTGAGGACCAGCTGATAGAAGTACTCAAACGGTGTACACCCACTGATCGTGGATTAGAGGACAAGATACAGAGCTACAGACAACAACTGGGCAGTGGTAGGAGATAGGTGTACCCCGGCATGAGGGTGTACCAATGTGATATGTACTGAACTTTCAGATTGTCAAAATAAGCCACCAAACACAGATTAACTAAAATACTGTAAATATAATTATCCACAACATTCGCCTATACCATCAGGTGGTACGTAAACAATTCTTTTTTGTACTGAACTTTCGTAACACTTTGATGGAGCCACTGAGGGGCATGTCAGATTGTTTCTTTTGTAAAGTCAAGGTGCTCTTTTGTGATATGTACCAAACTTATTGAAATGACCAAGGGCATGTTGGCATCTTTTCCTCTGTAAGGTTAACGTGTGTCCTGGTGTGATATGTTCAGAACTTTTGTAATGTGATTAGCCTTAAGGGGCATGTCTGACTTACCAGTAATTACTCTGTACAATAATTATTTATAATAACATCCCATAAATAAACTGCTTAAAGAGGCATTCCCTATAACTGGCATATTTTTCTCTACTATCTCATTAAATGAGCTAAATGTACAAAGCATTATCAATTATCATAATTTGTCAGAAGAAAGTGTGCACAAATCTGTCTCTATAATGTCAAAAATGTATTTAAATCACCAATAATAATTTATCGCTTCCAGCGATTTATTATCATGTGGTCAAAGGGAAACAACTCGTGACTATTTTGGCTCGTTTCGGAATATGTTTTCATTATATTCTCTGTAATTAGTGGGAGCTTTTTGTTGAATATTTTAGGAGTTTAAGCAATAATGATTCTCATTTAATGTATACTATTCCTGAATAGATTTAAATGACCAAAGTTGTAGGGAACGCCTCTTTAATGAGCATGTGCCCAACGGAGAGCTTGCAATAGATGTTATATGTTCAGAAATTTTGTAATGCATTGATGGGGCCAAGGGCGGGTCAGAATTCTCCTCTATAAAATTATTGTTTATAACAATTTCTTCTCACACTTAAACCTTCACTTAGGGGTTGCATCATCAAACAGATTATTATGCAGGGGTCCTATAATTCCGGATTGGCTGCATTAGAAAAAATAATCTTTTCTGCACAAAATAAAAGTTATTTGATAAAAAAATTCAAAGAATTGACAAAGTTATGGTCATTTGAAGTTCCGCAATTTGTATTTTAACAATAAAAGTGTTTGAAGCTTTGTTAAGGATGTTTGCAAATGGCATCTGAAACAGTTTTGCGACTTGTTTGCTGGATTGGACATTACGCCTCAGTAGAACCCCTGTGCTGATAATTTTGAGACACTTCGGGAGATTGTGAGGATTAAATATTTCTTGACTGTATGTATGTTTATTACATGAAGTGGACTATGTCTTGACTTTGATGTATTTATTTTACAGATGTATATATCCTTGTTGAATATGATTATTTAACCTGTGCAATATGGTCCTGTTGATGTACAAGATTGTCATCTTGTTAATAAATTATTGTAACTCTTTATTTCGTTGTTTTCTTTCCTATGATTGTCAAAGATGGGACATTATGTGATTGCCTGGTCAGTGCAAATGTTTAGAGATTGATACACAACATAACCGGGCCGGAAGGCGCTAGTTGCTTTCTGTGCATTTGACCGAGACAAAGTACATGGTCATTTGGTTTATCCCAGCCTAATTGGCCAATGACCTCCAGTTTTGAGAGGAAATACAAAAAGTTAGTGTGATACAAGGAATGTATGGGGGGGCTGTTCTCCCTCATTCTGAATAGACTCCTTGGTTCTTTAACAGAAATAGTGATACATGGCTGCCCTCCGACCCTTCCATTCTGTAGGGATTCCGGTGAATAGCACTGATACACTCAAAGACTATCTCTGGATTTCCAATCAGTTCATCTCTTGATGGGTGGGAAACACTGAAAAGCATTTCGTAAGTGTCCAGTGCCCCCGCAAAGATTTTAACCATAGATATTCCCACTGGTAGTCGAGAGCACTCAGCCACTGTTCCACTAAATCAAAGGTATTTCTGTGTATGATGAGGACATGTTTAAAAACCTGTATATATATAGTGCCCATAAAGGTTGATAGAGGTGGATGTATGTACATAATAGAAGATCAACAACAGACATTGAGTTCATGTTTTATTATTGTAAATAAAATGAGAAAACAGATCATAATCATAACGACATTATTATACCAAGTTCGAATTATTTTCTACATTGTTGAATATGGCAACGTTTCATAATTGTAAACATACTATTCAAATAGCAATTTGTAAGACACATACTGCATCATAGACTCTCATCAAATATACAGATTTTGCTGTAAAAACGTTTGCAACAAAAGCTTTAGAACTGGGAGTGAATGTGACGAAAATAGTCGTTTATAACATAACTAAATAATTAACACATGATTAAAATATTAATCAGATGTAACAATATATGTGTAACAATGAAAAAAATCACAAGTCAATTCTCAACAGGTTTTACAAACTTGTGTAACATGAATATAAATGTAACGTGTTGAACCCCAATCTCTTGAAGCATCATAAATGGAAATATCAGCTCAAAGTTGTCAGATTTGAGATTAGTCTCAAGCCAGCGATGGACAAAATTCTGCTGTTTTAAATTATGTACACTATTTTTGTTTTGTGTAATCATGATTTTTAGTTCATTCTTTCTGAAAACAATATCCATCAAAAGTGAAAATTATGAGCTGATTTTTCGTTTAGAGATTTTCATGAGATTGGAGCATGGTGCCACTCAAATACATACATACAAAACACCCAGAACCACCTAATGGGCTATTCTCATACCTCAAAAAATATACAACAGAGCAAAGGACATTTCATAATTATAACTAATTTACCAAGCAATTTACTTAGCCACAGTGTGTACACAATAGTAATATACAATATATACAAATCGTCCCTTTGGTGCAACAAAGTTGTATCTCACTCACTATATCGATGGCTAAGAACCAGAAGGTCGTAACTCCCTCTTACGACCTTATACGACTCAAGCATATTTGAAATCTGCTTCACAAGGCGCTTCTTATGAGCACATTTTAATGAAAATCTGAAATTGTCATGTTGACCAAAATGAAGTTTTAAAAAAGTGTTTTCCCATAGGTAAAGAGTAAAATACAGACAGTTTTCTCTTGTTTTCCCAATATATCGATTTGGTAGTTACGACCTTCTTGTTCTAAGCCAGCAATATGGTGAGATAAAACTTTGTTGCGCCAAAGGGACTAAATTCCTGAGTCATATTAATACCTGGTGCGATTATGACAGACTGTTGATCATAGAAAAACGGAACAAAACATTTTTACATGGATTGTCCACACTTGATAAAGTGATATTTAGAATATTAAACATTTGGTAAACATGGTTGACTGTAAAATCACTGAATTTTTAAGGCATAAAGTTTTCATAGAGTCAGGGATGGGGTACTCGTACTTGTACTCTGTACTCAGGTGACAAAATCCGTACTTGTACTCGTTCTTACTCGAGAGACTGACAGAGTATGGTAACATGCAATTTTTGTGGGGTTATACTGGTAATTCTGTGGATTACAAAATATGTAAGAAGACCATGTTCCGTATTTACGAGGTTGAATATCAGTGGGGATTAATTTCCAAGGTGGAGTTCTACCACAAGTTCTCAACAAAATCAACGAAAAATATAACTCCCACAAAATATTGATTTTATAGTAAAACACTTAATAGTAAAATGATACCCTGAAAATCGCAAATGAACACATCATGAGAAGTTCAACCTTGAGAAATGAAATAACAGGGCTATTCTAGAAGTATTTCTAAGCAAACACTGGATAGAAATTCCTAAAGTATTCCCCAGCAAACAATGGAGGGCTGGTTCAGAAGTATTTTTCATGAAAACACTCGAGGGCTGTTCCACAAGTATTTCCTTGCAAACAATGGAGGGCTGTTCCAGAAGTATTTCCCAAGAAAACATTAGAGGGCTGTTTAACAATGCTTTTCTAGCAAACATTGGGGGGTGGATACACATATTTTCCAAAATAACACCGAGGGCTGTTCCAAATCATATGCCCACGCCATTTCATTTGTCCTTCGATATGCTAAGTGTTACTGTTGTTCCTTTTGTTTGGTTTAACAGATTCCATGATTTCTTTAAATCTTTCATTGTTTGATTTTCTAGAACTTTTTCTTATCGGAGAAACATCAACTGTACTCTGAAACAAAAAACAAGAGATTCATTTAATCGTTGTAAGAACAGTTAAGACTTCCATACTTTTGTGACCTTCAGTGGAACATCAAAACTATGGGCAATTTTTACGACAGACAGGGAGTCATTTAGGTAAAACATTTAACATAGTAAATTATATTGGGCAGGTCTAAACATGGTCGTATTTGATCTTGTTTCATAAAGAAAGACTAAGATTCTGACATCTAGATACTACACAAGAGTCTCTAGACTGACCCAAAATAAGTCAATATCCATTTTGACATAGATTTAGTTGAGATGATCATTGTGACCAAATTTCCTAAAGATTAGGCCATAAGTGTGATCTCTAGTGACTACATGCAAGGGCAGCAACTCTGCAATGCTTAAACAGACACACCTTAATTTTATCATACTCAGTTACACTTATAGTGCGGTGACAATCAGACCCAAAGTGGCCTGTTAAATGAGTAGGTGACAACTCTGGTAACGAGTAATGTTATATACCAAAATGTTTTCATCTCTGTACTAAATGAAACTACATGAAGCTTACCTTCTCTTCTTTGACCTGCATTGTTTCACATTGTGCAGTTATCTGATGACTTTTTTCTGCATCATTCAGTAGATTGATTCCTCCTTTATTATCAATTTGTTCTGTCCTGTCCAAGTCCCCTGTTGTAACTTGCTTTACAGATGAAGTATCTGAGGGAAGAATAAGATGAGGTGATTTAATTGTGTAATAGCATTAAACACAAGTTGACAATATAAGAGGGCCCAAAGGTCCCTAGGTCGCTCTCCTGTTGCACATTGGTCTAGGTATCAATACAATTAACATTCTGACCATATTTCATTTAGATTGGTTCAAAACGGCGACCTCTGCAGCGTACACAAAATTTGACATAGTTTTGACCCCACATAACCCAGTTTTGAACATGGCATGGATTTTATGGAGAACAACATTCTGACCAAGTTTCATGAAGATTGGATCAAAGCTGTGACCTGTGGATTGAACAAAGGTTTTCCTAAGATTTGACCTGGTGACCTAGTTTTTGACCCCACATGACCCATTTTCGGGCTTGGCCTAGATTTTATTGAGAACAATATTCTGCCCAGGTTTCATGAATATTGGATCAAAACAGTGATCTCTGGAATGTACGCAAAGTTTTTCCTAAGATTTGACCTAGTGACCTAGTTTTTGACCCCACATGACACAGTTTCAAAACTTGGCCTAAATTTAATGGAGAACAACATTATGACTAAGTTTCATGAAGATTGGATCAATTTGGTGACATCAAGAGTGTACACAAGGTTTTTCTAAGATTTGACCTAGTGACCTAGTTTTTGACCCCACATGACCCAATTTCGAACTCGGTCTAGATTTCACAAAGAACAATATTCTGACCAAATTTTATGAAGACTTAATCAAAACTGTTGCCTTTAGAGTGTACACAAGCAAATTTTTGACGGATGACGGATGGACGACAGACGAAGAGTGATCACAAAAGCTCACCTTGTCACTATGTGACAGGTGAGCTAAAAACGTATGTTCCTGCAACAGCCCAATAGTTGGAAATGATAAAGATCTCAGTGAATTTTAAGTATGATAACTCAAAATCAATAGGGGTCATCTATTGTTGCTGTTCAACCTCCATGTTAAAAAAAGATATGAGAAAATCAGACCAGGAAGGTTGGTAGATCTTAGGGCAAAGCATTCCTGAGTTAATGAGCGGAAATATTGACTGGCCAACAAACGAACCAACATGTGCAAAGCAATATTCCCACTCATCAAAGATGTGTGGGGGTAAATGCTTACCATACATGTATAGCCAATAAATAAAATGTTAAATATTTATTATAAAGAGTTTTATAGGAATATGTTAAAGTGTTTGAGTAATCGCTTTCTTACCTAGTTCAATCTCTATGATGTCAGAGTCTAAACTTTCAGTACTTGAACGACGTGTAGTCTGTTGCTCGTCACCGACAGCTTTGGCAGGAACAGTCGATAATGAAGGGAGGCTTGATTGGAATACCTAGACAAAGAAATCACATAGTTCTGTAATATCAACTGGATTTGTGATTTTTTATTTTCATAATTCTTTTTTTAAATCAAATTTGTAGTATTCTTTAAAATTTCAATGCCAGTTCATGAATAAGCTACATTGAACTTCTTTGTTTGTGATTTTTTAGCAGGACGACCAAACGGAAGGTTGCATCACTATCAATAGATGTCAGGGAATAAAAATAAGTCTTGTTGCAAACACTGTTCTATTCAGTATAGCTAAAATTTGTCTAAAGCAATTTCTATTAAATATTTATAAAGTAGATATTATTTTTGAAATAAAAACACGCTTGTCTCCCCCACTGCAACTCCACAGGGGTTATCTACTTGACGAGATCAATCATCCTATCAAGTTTGAAGACTGTGAGTCAAATGAATCTCAAGTATTTAAGCGGAAATGATTTGACCTTGAACTTTGACCTCAAAACAATAGGGATCATCTAATCAATGTGACCAATTATCATATGAAGTTTGAAGACAGTGAGTCAAAAGGAACTCAAGTTATTGAGCTAAATTAGATTTCCCATTTCCAGTCAATTTGACTTGCTGACCTAAAAATAATAGGGATCATCTAATGAATGAGACCATTTATGCTATGAAGTTCGAAGATTGTGAGTTAAAGAGAACTTAAGTTATTGAGCAAAAACAGTTTTCAGAGTTTGGGTTGCCTTGACCTGCTGACCTAAATAAATATAGGGCTCTTCTACTCAATGAGACCAATCATCATATGAAGTTTCATGACTGTGGGTCATATGGTACTAAAGTTATTAAGCATAAACAATAAGTGTGACAGACGGAGGGACCTACAGACGGACATACAGAAAAAAAACAATATATCTCCCCAGGAAAGGGAGTGACAAAATTAGTCTTTATTTAGATATTTTTTCATCAAGTAAGAGTTAAACGTTTTTTTTATCACACTGTACATTAGACAAGTTTTACCATTTGAAGTGGGTTTTTTCACCCTATATATGAGAACACTTACCTTTTGAAGTTTTTGTGATTTTAGTTCCAGCCCAGGAGAAGTAAAAAATCTTGGACATTCAGAGATTTTCATGGCACGTCGAGATTTGGAATGTCGTCGCCAACTATTATCCGGAATAAGACCACTTTCCATCAGTAGCATCTGCTTTCTTGTTGCTGGAGCCAGTGCAGGTTTCTTCTTTATAAATTGATAATCTGTTTTAACCAATGAAGGAGGCAATCCTCCAAGACACGTTTGTTGATCTCGTTGAAATTTGGTTGATCGCTGTTTCCCTCGTTTCCCTAAAATCAAGGACAATCATGAGAACTGTACAAGCTCAAACACACATGGGAAAAGTTAGAAATTGTAAAATTCCTGAAATTCTGAAAAATTGTCAATTTGTATAGGAACAAGTTAAGTTCAGTTACCAATTTTCAAGGGTTGTGTTTAGCTTATAAGCCGATCAAGCACCCTTTGACATTTTCACTTGCCCTGGTCATTGGGCTACCTATGGAAACATGTTTGTGTCTCCCTAGGGAGACTATTTCTCTCATGTTGTGTGGCAGTCAACATCGATCTGCGCTGCCCAGAAATACACACTGCCCTCACAGGAACCAATTTATACCTTGCTGGGGTGGAGCATGTGGGTTATTCTTGCTCAGAGAAATTAACCAGTGGTCCAGACAGGGGTTACAGCTTTTTCTAATTTTAGCTACAGCTATCTTGACACCCACCGGCCCGACTTTAAACCCCAAGCAAGATTTTCATATAAGCTACCTACACAGTAAGTTTCATGATGATATCTCATTCAAAACTCGAGTTATCAATCGGAAATTGAGGACTCCCGCCCAATACTGAAATCATTACTCTAATCACTAATTATAGATAGTAAATAAGCCCAGCCCTTCACCGAACCCTCATGACCATGGTTTCAAATGAATCAACAAGATTTCTATCTCAGGTGATATAAAAAAAAAATTCTGATGTTACATGTACAAGATTTATATAAGAAAAGTTCATACCTGTGGTTTGCGATCCTGTTATATCACCCATATGAATATCCGATGAATCGCTTAACTCTTCATCAACTCCTTCTGTAGTAGCCTCTGAGCTTCCCCAAGAGTTTTCCCTTGATATTCTTTTGTTTTCAACTTCTTCAGAGCTTCCTCGTGCATGATCCCCTGATAATGTTATATTTTCAACTTCTTTTTTAACTTCAGAACCTCCCAAAGCATGGTTCCCTGACGCTGTCATATTTTCAACCTCTCTAGTAACTTCATAATCTGCCTGAGCATTTTCCACTGATGTTATGTTTACTGATACCTTACTAAGATTTGCAGCTAACTGACTACCCTCACTTGTGACCCTTTGTGTTTCAGTCTTGCTTTCTACTAGACTAATTGTTGGTTTTAATACTACATCATCTTCAGCTTTATCAGAGATGACTGAATCTGTTTCAACACCAGTTTCCACCACATTATTCACACCAGTGTCAATATTTTCATCACAAGGTGTTGAAAGACTTTCAGACAGCCCTTCAGGTGTTTCTACTAAATTGAGATCAATAGAAGAAGTTTCTACAGAAACAAAATCTGCAATGGATGAATCGTACATGACTTCTACACTTTCAGTGTCTGATTCTATTATATTAACATTAGCACTAGCACCACAGTCCACAATAAAAGGCACAAATTTGGAAACATTTTTACTCTTAGTTTCTAGCCCATACTTTGAAGGTCTCTTCCTACGGTATTTCTTTTCTGGATGGGACATAGGTAACTCCTCTGTATCATTGCAATCAACAACAAATGGTACTATTCTCTGCAAAGTTTTGGATTTCTTTTCACTTGACAAAAGTTTCTTGGTTTTATACTTATCATAATTGCAAGAACTTGGAGTTTTAACATGTGGATGCGTAACAGAAGGACTAGGCACATTATCTACAATATCAATGACTTCACTTTCACTATCATCAATGACTTCACTATCACCATCAATGACTTCACTTTCACTATCATCAATGACTTCATTATCATTATCAATGGCTTCACTTTCGTTATCAATGACTTCATTTTCATTATCAATGACTTCACTTTCACTAACATCTATGACTTCACTTTCACCAATGACTTTAATATCATTATCAATGGCTTCACTTTCTTTATCAATAACTTCACTTTCATTATCAATGACTTCACTTTCATTATTAATGACTTCAATTTCATCCATGGCGTTACTATCACCGAAGATTGAGCTACAATCAAGGATTGAGACACTATCACTGACTTCACCATCATGAACATTATCACTTCCATTAAGAGCTCCACTACAATCATGGATTGTGCTATTGTCAATGACTTCACTTTCATCAGTGGCTTCATTATTTGCAAAAATGTCACTTTTGTCATTGACATCAGTATTTGTGATGACCTCACTTTTGTCATTGACATCAGTATTCGCGATGACCTCACTTTTGTTGGTGACATCAGTATTTGTGATGACCTCACTTTTGTCGGTGACATCAGTATTTGTGATGACCTCACTTTTGTCAGTGACATCAGTATTTGTGATGACCTCACTTTTGTCGGTGACATCAGTATTTGTGATGACCTGACTTTCGTCAGTGATGATATCATTATGTGCAATTACCTCACTTTTGTCATTGACATCATTATTCTCAATGACATCACTATTGCCGACGATATCACTATTTGCAATGACATCACCAACATTGCTATCTTCCAAGACATCAGTTTTTGCAATGTCAAGATCCCGACCATATATTTCCTTCGTATTAAGGCTATCATCTGTCTCCCCTGTCTCAGTAGCAACTTCAGTATCATCATTTGTTTGAACATCAGTTAGATTTGAACACATTTGTCCATCATTATTTGAAATCACTCCAGCACCAATACATGTGCCTGAACTTTCATCATCTTTATACTTAGCATTCACAGTTTTGGTTGAAATCCGATTTGAACGTCTTGTTGTAGGCTTGTTTTCAGTGCTTTTATTTGTAATTTGTTCCAGTTTATTTAACATTCTTTTCTTTGAAGATAGAGTATTTTGTTCAAGCCTTGTTGGTGTTGTTTCAGCCTCTTCTGCATTGTTCCTCGATTTAGTTATCCTTCGAGTGGCATCAATATCAACATTCTTAATCTTGAGCTTTTTAGATTTTGTTCCTTTTTCTGTATTTGTTTCATTTGGACTATCTTCCATAACATCTGCTTTTTTTCTACGAGTTCTTTCATTAACACATTTTCCATTTTTATCATTATTAGGCCCTTTGGCACTCTGCCTATCTTCCCTAACACTTGGTTCTTTTCTACAAGTTTTTTCATTGATCCTTTTTTCTTCCTCATCACTTTTAGACCCTTTGAGACTCTGCCTATCTTCCATAACACTTGCTTCTTTTTCAGATGCATTTTTATTTACTCCCTTGTCCTTTTTATCTCTCTTACGCTTTTTGATACTTTTAGTCGATAATGCATGAGTCTGTTTACTCTGCTTTAAAAGTCTGGAAATCTCTAATTCAAGCGCGTCGTCATATGACTCTTTAGGAATTACATAATGCTTAGGTTTATGTATCGACACACTAATGATTTCCACATCCTCCTTATCATTTACTTGTTCAAGATTTTCTGAGGCTGAAATTTTAGCTACATCAGTATCAATGAGTGACCCCAGTGTATCTTGATTCACCAATGTCGAGGAAGCACTATTTTCCTCAGGATTTCGAGCATTCTGAATACTAGGGATCTTTGAGGGAAGACCTGCAGCGGCGTCATCTTTATCACTAGAGTGGGGTCTTTTACTTCCACCTACGTCTTTTGGGGAGTCAGCCATTTCTTCATTTTGATTCAGAGTATTGGATCTTATACTGCAAAGTCTTCTTGTAGCGGAAGCAACAGTTGCATCGGGACTGTCAAATATCTTACTTTGTTTCCATGTAGTGTAACCAACATTCACCTCATCTGTATCTTGAGTACGGGATTTCTTACTGCCTTGCTGTGTTATAGGGGAAGAGGTACTAGTAGTTACATCATTTGTATTAGGAGCATGTAATCTTTTGCTTCTTCTCCTTGTAGGGGAATCTACATTTGTATCAGACGTGTCAAGTCTCGTAGGGGAATCAACATTTGTATCGGAGGTTTCAAGTCTCTTACTTTCTTGTCTTATAGCAGGGGGATCAGCAGTTGCAACGGGATTGTCGGGTGTTTTACCTCCAAGTTCCCTCATAGGCAACATACGAACAGTATGCCATTCAAATTCTTTGCGGGCTAGTTTTTTTGTAGTCAATTCAGCACTTGGATCATTTTTATTCACAGAATGGAATGTCTTCAAGTTGCTACTTTGTCTAGTTGCTGAAGAACCAGCAATTGCTGCTGAGGAACCAGCAATTGCTGCTGAGGAACCAGCATTTGTAGCTGAGGAACCAGCAGTTGCAGCTGAGGAACCAGCAACTGCATTATCCTTACTAGAAGTATGAAAGTTCTTACTGTGTCTCGTTGCCAAGGAACCAGCAACTGCTGCCGAGGAACCAGCAAATGCTGCTGAGGAACCAGCAACTGCATTATCCTTACTTGAAGTATGAATATTCTTACCGACTCTTCTTGTAAGGGAACCATCCTTATATCCACCAGGTGTGAGCTTACTTGTTTCAATATCAGGAACTACATCAGGTAGCGAGTATATATCATCTAGTGAGTATACTTTATCCAAAATTCCTGACTTATCATCTAAGTCTATATAAACATTATCAGCAGCTTCATCGGTTAGATCAATAATATCAGTAACAATTTCTTCACCATCATTGCTTATATCTACAAGATCACCATCAACACTAGTGTGTTCTCCTTCAGTAACCGCATCATTAATTGGGTTTGTAGTTAGACTTGATAATCTATCTAGTTGTAATTTAACTTTCTTTAGTTGTGATGTTAAAAATGAGTCGGATTCTTTTTTGGTAGCATTTGCTGTTTGAATGTCACCTTGACCAGTTCTGTAAAAGAAATGAAAACAACATTGCCTACTACTGTCATTAATTTTTGTGGGTGATTAAATTTCGTTGATTTCGTGGTTCACCTCAACCACGAACTTTAATCCCAACGAACATTTATTTTGACACATGTTTTATTACCTGAAATGCAAAATCCACGAATTCAAGTCCCAACGAAATTATCTTTTTACCAACACCACGAAATTTCATCCCAACGAAATTAAATGATTTTACAGTATTAAATTATTCAGGGGCCCTACTGAGACATAATGCTCAATCCTGAAAACAGAGGGCTGCTATGAAGATGCTATACTGTATATTTAGATCAACCTCATTAAGTACCCAAGATTCAGCTTATGCCTTTCTGAAGCAATATTTAAAGGATCAAACACAGTATTGTTATATTGAGGTTTAAGTGTACACCAAAATGGTCACTTCTCAAACCACCGAAAGTTCTCACATGGCAAATGTTCACAGACCACTAAAAGTTAAATATACAAAATAGTTACACCCCTTTCACTGTAAAGCTAACAAGAGTTACTCCCCTTACACGATTGCAGAACAATATTCTCCTTGTCAAAAACTTACATGTTTTTAAGAGGTGAATTTTGGACACTTGGTTCACAGTAGACAGATTTCTCTGTAATTTTGTCTGAAAAGAGAAGAAAACACTTCCAATGTACAATTTTGTAGTATGATTTCATTCATTGCAAACATCACTCTGAACTAGAAATGTGTCTGAAGGACCCAAATGCCTTTACTTGCCATTTGGCCATATCACGAGCGGTAACAATCCACAGCCATTGTCCAGTGGTTAAAGCTTGGTTTGTAATCAAGAGATTAGGGTTCAATGCCCAGTTCCGGCAGGTACAGTCCAGGAAAACTGGTAAAGGTGAATTGGCGTTAAACATAAATAAACAAGAGTTGTCACCATTCGGCTGCCTGCAAAGGGCCATAACTCTCCTTCATGCAATCTAGATGTTTAGGCTGTTAATGTGAAAAAGTATGAAGGAAATCCAGTCAAAAATGTAGGAGAAGTTGCATCCAAAAGAATAGAACTACAAGAAACTAGGGACTGACAAACCCATAATGGAATGTCAGATGGACAAGCCAGTATACCCCTCCTTACAGCTTGTAGTACGGGGTAATAACAAACAAACAAGAAGAAGGATATTTGAGACACACCATTGTCAGTATGTTTAATATAAGATAATTGAGTCATACCATTGTCAGTATGTTTAGGATCAGAATAAGACCAGCTTCCATCATTATCAAAAGCTACTTCATTTACTGTCTCAGGTACACATTGTAGAATGTTCAGAAATAATCTAAAATATAAAATCATGAAATAATCTAAAATATAAAATCATGAAATAATCTAAAATATAAAATCATGAAATAATCTAAAATATATAATCATGCAAAATGATTATATTGTTCAAGGATGTCAACAGGGATAATTTAATAATCAGGAAAATGTATGCGTCTCAGCATTTTTGCCAAACAATAGCCCTTTAGTAACATCATTATCATATTTAACTCAGATTTTAAAAAAAAAATCTTCGGAGCAGATTAAATTTACTATAACATTGCCATTTCCTGAGAATTTTCATTAAATAACTTTCATTTCGGTCAGAAGTCATAGCCCTTTGAGGAATGATAAATCCAGATTTCCTAGAAAATAAAGTTTCCTAGAAATTCCACCCATAGTAATGAAGGAACAATGTGAACCAATATTACTAATGAAAATTGCATGAGCATGGGTAAAAGTTCAAAATTTTCAAAATACTGAAATCTGCTTGTCTATATACTAAACTTAATGATTTTCATAGAATTTACATAGGGGAATTATTTCTAAAAATACTGAAATCAGTATTTAGACTGAAAACTTTTACCCTTGCATGAGCAATAAACCAGTAACTAGAGGTTTGTAAAACATTTATGCTACAGTAGCCAGGGATTATTGTTAAACGTCTCAGTGACCTTGACCTACTAACCTTCAAATCAAAAACTTATTTAAAAGGGGTCACCAACTAATGATAACTGACCTTTCATGATAGAAAAGTTAAACAATCATTGTCCAAACAGTAATTGAGTTATTGTTCAGTGAGCCAGGGGCATAAAATTGATCAGCCATCAATATAATGTATAGTAATTTCTACTCACCCATCAACATATATAAATTCTAGAGGTTTGTCACACATGAAGCATTTCTTCTTTGACAATGGACGTTTCTCGTTGAGCTTCAGCAGGGTTAATGCATCCATACAATACAGATGTGTACAGTAAGATCCTCGACATGGAGTCACTATACGGGATTTACCCAACTGAAATATAGGAAAACGTAATCATTTAAGTATCAGGGGTGTCAACAGAGCCAAAGTTAAAATCAGGAAAATCATATCGCTGGCTTAGAATGAGAAGGTCGCAAGTACAAAATCGATATATTGAGAAAACAAGAAAACACTGTTTGCAATTTACTCTTTACTTGTGATAATACAAGCTTTTATAGCTTCATTTTGGTCAACATGACAAGTTCCGATTTTCATAAAAATAGGCTCAATAGAAGTGCCTGGCACTGGAGATTTCAAATATGTATGAGTCTTATAAGGTCGTAGGTCGTAAGTAGTAGTTACGACCTTCTCATTCTAAGCCATCGATATGTGGTCAACCATTTCTGCCAAATAAGAGGACTTCAACCACATAGTTTCCATATAAAACTCAGTTTTTATTATAATTTAAGAAATTCCTTCAAATCAGACACAATTGATCATCATAACTTTGCCATTTCTCAAGATACTTTCTTCAAATTATCAATAACATCTATTTTGGTTAGCAATCATGGCTCTTTCAGGATGTGTAAATCCGGAATTCCGGATTAAAAAGGAAGATTGACACAATTAAAGTATAGTCCAGAGAGTTTGGCGTGATCCTTGACCATTAATCAGCAAAATTACAACAGCTGATTTTTATATTTTATGAGAGGGGAGTACCACAAACATGCTCAATGTATAATACAAAGTTACAAACACAAATCTAAAGGACCAATATTGCATGATTTGCTTGCAGAAATATATGTATTCAGTGCAAGAACAGTGTAATATATTCATGCATAAAGGTCCGGATCAAGTCAAACACTTAGTGCAAGAACTTCAAGTGTCTTTTTAACTTACTCATATATTAAAAAATTTATTTGTTTGTTTTTTAAATTATTGTTTTTAGTCCCTTTGACCAACAGTCACAATATTCTGACACCTGACAATCCATCAGTTACCTGGAACTAAATATGCTGTAATAAATGTGTATGCTAAATGTTTCAAAATTTACTAACACTTTTAACCAGCAGAAATAGTAAAACAAGATGAATAGCCAAATAGTAAAACAAGATGAATAGCCAAATAGTAAAACAAAATGAATAGCCAAATAGTAAAACAAGATGAATAGCCAAATAGTAAAACAAGATGAATAGCCAAATAGTAAAACAAGATGAATAGCCAAATAGTAAAACAAGATGAATAGCCAAATAGTAAAACAAGATGAATAGCCAAATAGTAAAACAAGATGAATAGCCAAATAGTAAAACAAGATGAATAGCCAAATAGTAAAACAAGATGAATAGCCAAATAGTAAAACAAGATGAATAGCGTGGAGAATTTGACACGACCCTCAGCCTTATATTAGCATAATTTAACAGCTGATATACTGTAAAATCATTAATTTTGGTGGGGAATTTAATTTCGTGGATTTCGTGGTTCACCTCAACCACGAACTTTAATCCCAACGAACATTAATTTTGACCCTTGTTTTATTACCTAAAATGCAAATCCACGAATTAAAGTCCCAACGAAATTGTCTTTTTTACCAAAACCACGAAATTTCGTCCCAATGAAATTAAATGATTTTACAGTATTGCCTATTTTATATTTATAATCCTGATTGTATATTTTCATACAACTGTGAAGTATTGAGAAGATGCTCGAGGTGAAATACCAATTTAAATGACCGATATTCAAAGCAAGAGCCTTGTACCTGTAATATATTCATGAATAAAGATCAGGATTGTGTCAATGTCTCCAAGATATACTTACTGGACAAGTTAGTTGAGTCTTGATGCTTGTATAACTGATATCGGAGTCCAACCCATTATCTGACTTCAATATATTCTTAACTGTATAAAATATAAGGTACAATAACATCAATAGTACTCATGGCAAAGCAATTTTCATGGTTGAACTTCATGTAGGTGAAAGGTTTTTACACATCAATATGTCAACATAACTCTGGCAAAAATCATATGACCTTTTATTCCAGATAATTTTTATCGATAAAATTTAATGATCCCGAAGGGTGCTCGAAACGAACAAATTGTAATTGGCACCCCTTCCACATTACATTGGGGTCTAGTTGATGGCAGGTCTAAACAACATATTATAACCAGCAGAGAAATAATGAAACCACACTAAATATTAAGGCGCTGGGAGGAGGCCAAGTCTTGCCTTAACATGCTGTGGTACCGCAACCCCTTCTGCCCCGGGGAAGGGTGTGAAGGTCACACTATACTTACTCATGTTTACAGTGATTGAAGCAGATCGAATATTACTTTGCATCAGTTTGGATACCACGCCCTCTATGTCTAACATTTTCACAACCGATACAGTTAGGCAATAACGCTGAAAATGTAATATACACATTTTCACAACCGATACAGTTAGGCAATAACACTGAAAATGTAATATACACAAAGAGTTAAAGGAGTTTGCATGCAAACCTAGGGCTTTTAACTCGAAAAAGGGGCATACTTTTGTTAAAATGCAAATTAGAGTTATGGGGCATGTTTCATGACCCGGTATACATGTGTGAAGTTTTAATTGAATAGACTTTAGTAGTTTCAGAGATATGAGCTTGCATGAAAAACTTTAACAATTACTGGTATGTCAGCCCCGACGGAGACGTTTATGACACAGTTACTGGAATAGCTCTCCGTATACTAAATATAATATCCCTAAAGTCAAGCAAAAATTGGCTATGACAATAAACTTAACCAACCCACACGATCCCATCACAACAATAAATTAATTGCTCGATTGTTTTCTACAAAAGTCTCCAAAATTAACTTAAAATCATTATTTTTCACTATTATGGCAAATGTGTAATTTGGTGATTTCTCTAATTATGAAATTTGAGGTTAATTTTCGAGGAAATTAATTTCGTGATCTTGTTCATCCTCGATATCAACAATAATCATTCCACAGAGAATAATAATAAATTTACAGTGATACAAACCTTAGTATCGGGCATCCATTCAATATTCAGTGCATTTTCACTGGGACTAAATTTGCTGAATTGACAATAATCAGTTATATCCAGGCTTCCTCGATGTTGGTTACTCCTCTGTATGAAAGTAAAACAAGACATGGAAACTCCACAAGATTTTCAAGGCAGCCAAGCATTATTGAGCAGAAAATGTTTTCTCTTTTTAATAACAGTGACCTTGACCCACTGGCTCCAATTTCAATCATAAGCAAGGCTTTCATAAATGCTATCTACAGTAACACATTAAGTTTCATCATAATATCTCATTCCAAATTCAAGTTATCTATCAGAAATCAAATTGTGGAAACCTGCCCACAAGCAAACCCGCCCATGCACCCGCCTTATTAACCAATCTTGTAACCGTTTTTCCTGTTGGAAAATCTATTTAAAACTAGAAATATGTCCATGAGACGGGCACCCTTATGATAGCACATATTATAGAAATGGGGAAGGGGAGAGGGGACATTTTTCATTATGGAGTATGAAGTAAAAGTAATAAAGGGCTATAACTCCTTCCTTTATGGTCATTTACACATTGAGGTTGATCATCTGTTAAAGTTTGAAAAAGTTCCACGCAATGGTTTGTGAGGAGTTCAACACACAAGATTTTTCACTATGCAGTATCTAGTAAAAGTATCGAACGGCCATAACTCCGGTAAAAATTAACACATTATTATGTAACATGTCGATGGCTTAGAACAAGAAGGTCGTAACTACAAAATCGATATTATAGAGAAAACAAGAGAAAACTCTCTGTAATTTACTCTTTACCTATGGGAAAACACGTTTTTAAAACTTCATTTTGGTCAACATGACAATTTCAGATTTTCATGAATTTCAAAATAGGCTCATAAGAAGCGCCTTGTGATGCTTATTCTAAATATGTATGAATCTTAAAAGGTCGTAAGTGGCACTTACAACCTTCTAATTCTAAGCCATCGATGTGTAGTTCATGAGAGCAGTACAGGGTGTGATAAAAGTGTATACCTGAACATGTATAATTTTTGAGTTTACAGAAATAATACAGTCTGGTATTTCTCCTTCCTGATGTGATACATCTGCAGGCTTCATCTCATACATTCTGTAGGTAGAAATTACATCAACTGTCGTCTCAAAACACGTCTTTATACAAGTTTGAAATTCATAAAAGGAGAACATGCATAACAAGATTGACATTCAATACAGAAGTACCAAAACGTTACGGAATTGAATCTCTTGAAAAGAATATTTGATTTAGGTAAAAAAATTGAGAACTAGAAATGTGTCCATCTACGATTGGGGTACATAGTAAAATAACATAGAGCCATAAATTTTGTAAAAATTGCCACAGCAAAAAAAATCCATCCTTTACGGTCAACTGCACATCAAGGTTGTTAATCTGTGAAAGTTTGAAGAAATTCTGCACAAATGTTAGAAAAGAGTTCAACACACAAGATTTGCGCTATGTATGGACAGCACCAATGCTATATGCGACCACCACAAAAACTGAGGTGATCTGTTGGGGATATTTTTCAACAAAATTGGATTATTTCAGATTTAATAATTCTTCCTTACCTAGCCTTTACCCTGAATCTATCACAGTCAACCACATGCTCTCTGAAATATGGAAAACATTTTCTAGTGATTCTGTAACTATCAAATAATCCTTGGCTAGTTCAAAAATCCAAAATGACTGACTGACTGACTGACTGACTGACTGACTGACTGACTGACTGACTGACTGACTGACTGACTGACTGACTGACTGTAAAAAACTGTTGAAAACCAGTAGGGGACTAAAATCATGGTACTGCTACCACGCTATCCTCCGCCCTTCCCCGGGGTTGTGGGGGGAGGGGCATGGTTTCAATTGACTAGATCTAAGCAAAATGACAAAAATATACTAAAAACACTGTACTCAATGTCTTACCTTGATGCCAACAACATGCCGGAGAGAGTTTGATCTATGCTGAATATGAATTCTATGATCTGTGTATCACCTGTAATAAATGTGCAATACTGTTAAATCATTTAATTTCAATGGGACAAATTTTCGTGGTTTTTGTGAAAATGACCATTTCGTGGGGACGTAATTTCAAGGATAACTTATCCACTAAGTCTTTTACTATATTAATCATGAATGTTCATGGGGATTTAATTTTGTGTTAAAGATAATTCACAAAATTAAATCCTTTAATGATTTTACAGTACTCAAAGTACATTCAAAGATAGCAACATTACTGTAAAATGTTTGAGATTTTGCCAACTAGGTGAGTACAATTACTCTCCATATTCTTTAAAAGGTCGAGCAAAAAATTGAGTATTATAATTTGTCAATGCATAAGCACTGTTTTCATTGTCAGGAATTATAAAGACAGATAATCTGGCAACAGAGACCATACATTGCTGTTCTGATGGGTGATCAGTTTTTGTTTTCTCAGTTTTTCAACAATATTTTGGTAATATAAAGTGACAAATTCACCATCGAGTTTTCCTGAACTGTATCGTAATGATTATCTACTTAACAAATTTCAAATGACCGTAACTTTGTCAATACCCGTGAAACGTTTTTTTTCCTGGGGGTAAAAAGGGGCTAGCCTATTCTTGACCCGAGGAAAACTAGACTGGCCCCATTTTTCCCCGGAGGAGAAATCAATAAGTTTCCATGAGAGGTTTAAACTCAAACTTAAAATTCATATTGCTAAACATTATTCCGAGTTTATTATTTTTTTCAAATTAAGGCTCGGATTATCAAAAACTCAATTTGAGATGTTATTTCTACTTCAGATGTTTTAGGAGATAGAAAGCAACACTTACCTTTCCTAGACCCCTCAATGAGTTCTGGTAATGGGGCACAGTTAACTGGTGAACACAACACATCATAGAAGCTTGGAACAGTCTTACTATGGGGTAAATGCTTGATCTCTGTAAAAATTAGATCATATAAAATGTACAGTGTTTGTTTATTATAGTCTCACCCCTATTGAAAGGGGTCAGCCACTATGACTTTTGAGACACCTATCTTTCTAGGCATAGTACCTCCTGAATCCATTCTCGTTTTGCTGGACGGGATTCGAACAAACTTTAACATCCCGCTCTGTAATATTTTTATTACAACTTGAGTGTGAGAAAGTAAGATAAAGAATGAAGATTTTGACCTAAACCTGTTTTAGGCATGAATATATTAGAATACATACATTTTGTATTGAATATATATCAATTACCACAAGCAAATCATGCAATACCAGTCTTTTAGATTTGTGTGTTAGCATTACAAATTACAAGTCGAGCTTCTTCATATTACTCCTCACTTATAAAAACATAAAACTAGACAACATATCAGCAGTTGAATTCTGCATGCAAGCAGAAGGTTAAGGGTCGGGTCAAAATAGCTGCACTAAAGCAACAAATTGTAGGCTTAGAATGAGCAGGTCGTAAGTACAAAATCGATATTTTGAGAAAACAAGGATAAACTGTCGGAAATTACTCTTTACACATGGTAAAACAAGCTCTTTCAACTTTTGGTCAACATGACAAGTTCCGACTTTAATGAAAATAGGCTCATAAGAAGTGCCTGTGGAGGTGATTTTAAAAATGAATCAGTCTTATAAGGTCGTAAGTAGTAATTACGACCTTCTCATTCTAAGCCAGCGAAATAATCTATTGAAGTCAGACTCAATTGGCACTCTTTTACTCAAACACTTACTTTTGTTCATCGATGTATCTTTAATCACTTTCTGTGACGGTCTACCAGGAGTATGTGGATTTATCCTATAGGACATGTATGACCAGCAGCATGACTTGGAGTTATTTACATATAGTTTTCTTTTCGACAATACACCATTCAGTAAATCACCCGGCAAGGTGTCTGGACGGGGCAGAGTAGCAAGATTAAGCTTCGTCGTTTCACTGTAACTTGTGCCTGAAACAAACCAAATACAGTAATGTAAAATAATTAATTTCTCAACCATGAAATTTAATCCCATCAAAAATAATTTTGATGCTTGTATTAATTACTTGAAATGTAAAATCCACAAATTATCGTCCCAACAGTTATTTTTTACGAAAACCATGAAATTTGTTCCCATTAAAATTAAATGATTTTACAGTAATTGCAATGGTAAATAGCACTTCTGAACATGTTAATGAAACATACCGCTATAAGCACGTATCCCAATATACCAATCTTTCTTTTCCTCTTGCCAGAAATATGTAAAAGATGTTTTACGCCAGGTTTTACCGATGTTCCTACAATCTTTCCAAGTCTTGTCATCTTTGGATTCCATTATCTGAAATTATTTTAATTTGCTTGAAAAGTGCAAATCATAGCTTGGTCCCACTGAGCATTTTTTGCCTCGGCGATGTGTAGTCTGATTTAAATAAATCAGCTACGGGAGTCATTGGGAACAGGGATTTAACAAATGTTCAAATGACTTCCCCAAGGCTTTCACTAGACCATGAGGACCCTTTTCTGAATTGCAAGCGATTTGTCCATATCCACTGTACCAACTCAGGATTCCCACAAATATTCTAAGACAAAATTCCCTGATTTTTCACAGACTAGACAGCAGTTTTCCCTGACTTTTTTCGAGTGCTTGGACATTTTTCAATTTTTTTTGGTAGAACAAAATAATACAATAGAAACAGTGAAAAGAGGTTATATTTGCTTTATATGGAACCAAAAAAATTCACTAAAAGTAATCATTATTTAAAATTACCCCGAGCGAAGATTTATATCCCAACTGAATAATCTCTATATACTTACAACAAAGCCATCTATATAACCCTTCGATTTATAACTCCAACTGAGAGAAAGTTGTAGACCGTTCCATACACCTTTCAGGTCACTTGGGGCAGCAATCAACTCATCTACAATTTTCATTGCTAGAAATAAGAGAAATAAAACAAATGTTTAGAAATTAATACAACAAGAGATGTCCATAATCAGCACGCTCCACTATTCTCAGTGCCATGCGTAGATAGTATAATCTTCACATTGAAATTAATCATGCTTCATATATGCATACCTGACAAGCTAGTTAAATCCAAAAGAACCTAACAGTTTAATGTTTGTAAGCAAAAACTTAAGAACATAATCTTAGTTTATTCTTACCCATTACTGTAGACAATGGAATACGTCCACAGTGGTTACCCTCCTTCGTCTTAACAGAACTTAATAGAGCAGTCACTTGTTCTTGTGACTTGCGCAAATCAGAATTGTACAGCTTCATTGCCATACAAACTGCCGTGGCCTGCGGTAATACTGATGAACATGCCATCTCTTTGGTACGAGCTTTCGGAATGGCAGTTTGAGTCGAATGACTAGGTTTGTTTGAGACTGAACTGGCGACAGTTTCTGGTTTGTTTGTGACGGAATAAGTAACATTTCCAGGTTTGTTGGTGAGCGAACTAGCAACATTTCCAGGTTTGTTTGAGACGGAAGATGCAACACTTTCAGAATGACCTGGTTTGTTTGAGAGGGAACTTGAAACACTTCCAGGAGGACCTGTATCAGTTAAGTTTACAGAAGACTTGCAACTTTTCAAGCGTTCACTTTGTGAGTTATCTGCTTGGCCAGTTGATGAAACGTTCTTGGTTCGCAGCTTAAAAGTATACTGTCTAAGAGCTTTCAAAGTATCATCCTTAGTCACAGGAGACTTCACAGGCGTGTTACTAGAACATGTGCTATCTGGGGTATTGTCGAGACTATTACTAAGTATTTCACCAGCATCTGAAGATCCAACCGTAGACTTCACTTGAGCTGCTTTTTCAACTTGATTATTTACTACACTTGTACTAGCAGACCCGCCAGACCGTTTGGGACTTGCTGCAGCAGTTCTTCCACGAACTACAGAAACCCGAGATTCATGTGACATGTTTTTCAGTACATTCCCAGATGAAATTCCATTTGAATCTAATACACTCATACAATCTGTGAGGATAACAGTTGGACTTCGCAGCATTTTTATCTTTTTCTTTTCGTCTGAAATGTCATTATCGGCAGCTACAATGTTCTTTCTTTTCCTTAGCTCTCTCTTTTCAGGACTTCCACCCTCCATCATGTTCATGTGACGTTTTAACAATATCAGGTCATGTGACTTTTTGATAAAATTTGATCTTGTGACTTTTCGACAATTTTGTAACAAACTGACTTAACAGTAACTGAGTAAGCGAGGGTTTCAAATTTCAACACAAAAATTACCAATGAATAATACTGATTATAGTATAATAGATCACTATATCAAGTCACTTATTTTCGTTGATCATATGATGAAACATCTATGATCAGACTAATATTCAAGCTTCCACTTTAGTTTGTATCAGTGTCCTTTGATGAAGATCTGTTTTGTTGTATCACATGAGTAAAAAGGCTTTAAAGGTTGTACTTCCTAGTTTTTTCTGGTTTGAAATAACTCATCAGCATTCACCTAAAACAATAAAATATTAAAATGTACATGTACATTACAATTCATACATTTCAACACAACATATAATCAAAACTGCGTTCAGTAAAAGCTTACCAGATTGCCCCAGTGGAAGCCTTGTCAGTAACAAATAGCTACTAGTCATTCAAGGGCCATAATTCTGTTGAAATGTTTGATAGTATTACATGGCTTTGATAATGTATTTGTGTTTATGATGGACTTCAAAAACATTTGAGTTTCAACATTTTGTAACAGACAAACGGATGGACGGACGACCAGACGGGTGCGTTGCTATAAGCCTCCACATTAGTAGATGCTGGGGCATAAAATTATTATTCCAAGCAGTTGCCAGTGACAAAATGCAACAAGGAATGATACTTATGTTACTTTTCCAGCAAATCTGAGTAAAGGTAGTACTAATAGAACATGCACTTGGATTTGTAGTATGTGAAAACAAAATTATACGCTTCAATCACTACTATCACTTTAAATAGCCGCATATTTGTTCACAATCAATGAAAACACATTATATTATTAACCTGCCCAATACTTCATTGATAAATTTCTACAAAATCATAAAACAAACCACTTTTATACAACCCTAAATAACATTGATGCAACATAAATATATGTGAAGTAATAAACATATGCAGGTTGAAAATTAGTAATTTTCATGGGAGATCAAATCCCATTGAACACTAATTTTGGCCCTTGTATTCATTACCTGAAATGCAAAATCCACAAATTTAATAATGTCCCATCGAAATGGTCTTTTTGACCCAAGAAATAGACTTTTTTACCCAAACCACAAAATGTTGTCCCATCGAAATTAAATGATTTTACAGTATCCTACAGTACAGTACTACAGTACATGTAGGTGTTCTCAACAACTTTAACCACAACCTTGTCTGTATGAATATCTTCCCTTGAGCAAATTATGTGTAGCAAAAGTTATTTTTAGGCAATACTTATTTACTACAAACATGATGTACTGAGGCCCATATGGAAGATTGCATTAATGTTAATATGTTAGCCTTGTAATGTGTTATACTGTGTGGCGACCCATGGGAATTGGACATTTTCGATTTTTTGATGTCTAAATCCCTACCCTGGAGACCATGCTTACTGTCTAAATTCCCAGGGTCAGGACACATAATAAACTAGTAATTAACATGTCTTGGAACCAACCAGTCAATGCCCTGGGCCTTGGATTTGATAAAGTGGTCAAATTCCTGTCTGTTGGGAATAGTCGTTTGTTTATTTCCCCCTGTATCCCCGCCTCACTTATTAAACGGTAAATTTGAGGTGGTGGAACATTTTTTGTACATGATTGCATCATGCAATACAGTCACAGTATAGCTCCTAGCGCAGCATTTGCAGCTATTTCGTAACCATTCATTTCCATTATTATCAAATATTTTGTATCAATGTAGGTTACGAATCAGGTGATAATCAATTAAAGAATAACCGCATGTATATCATAGTCTCATGATGCTGATAGAGAAAAAACAATGAGACAACAAGTTGCCCAACTATAGCCCTACCAAACGCTATGCTAAGAAATGGTTTGCTGCAAAAAGCTCTACGCAACGGAAAAAGGGAAAATTTATATGCTACCAGCAAGTGCTTGCAGACAGCAGAAACACTTTGCACAGCACTCCTATGCATCAGAAGGTACATTGTAGCTAGAAATCACTCATCTAGCAAAGTGGTATGTAATGGTATTGTTCTATTTGCAAGCACATTGCAATAGAAGAAGTTGAGCACTAATAGCATCAATTTGATGATTTGGGTTTATAAGGCAATGGCTGGACTCAAGATATTGAAAAATTTAACAAGTACAACAATTGAAAAAGTTATATAATTTCACACACTGTTGTGTCTGCGGTCTGGCCGATGAACTTTAGCCCAACTGGTCCGTGAGATTGTATGTGATTCGTCATCACTGTGCGTGAATGTGATGGAGACAGCACAATGTGGCAAGATGTGGTTACTTTGCAATGATGCATAAATGGTCTCCTTGCACCAGAGTGAACTAAGAGTGATATGAGGTGAGCCATTTTTAATAGTGTTTTAGACAAGTGTATGTAGGGCCTTTTTCCAAAAATTTGGAAGGGGCCTTAGCCTCTAAATTTTGGGAAAAATATCGTTGTATTTTCAGTTTTGGGAAACAAAAAAGTAGGTATAACTTGGGATTTTTTGGAAAACTGCACGATTTTAAAGAAATTTCCTATTGGGAAGTAGCCTTTTACAGGCCTCTTTTTCATATATGGAGAAAAACCCCCGAGTATATCCTCATTCAATTATACATAACACGAAAACAGAAGCCTAAGCAAGGAGTTATTGAGCGCTTGGTTAATGTCGGTAGCGCTACACTAAGAAACAACTTGCTTCAAAAAAGCACTACGGAGCGGACAAAGTGAAATATTAATAAAAAGTTTGCTGTCCATTCTCTCGGCTAGCAGATCGATGCAAATGCGCTACGGTACCTAGCGGAAGTGAATCGGTATGCTGCATAAGAAAGCGATCGCCTAGCAAAATGTTGAGAAACGGTAGCTTCTAGCATGTCGTTGCATAGTTAAACAATCTCAACTTAGTGAGAAGTCAGAAATTTAAAAAAAATCTCAAACAGTCCCTCGTCTAGTCGTTGCATAAGCGTAGTAAACCGCTACTAAAAAGCGATATCGCCTTGTATATGCGTCTTTGCAAGTCAATCAATGTCAACTTGGGGGGAAAGCCACCAGAGACAGAAATCGTGTAAAGTGGTTTTGCAACCTCCTGGGTCACAATCTGTAAAATTATAAATCACACATTTTACACAGGCGTGACAGTGACATGATCACATGTTATTCACGTCACAGATCGATTGAGATAATCTTACATCTTACATCGTTGTAGGGTCGCAAGTTTGGTAAACTTATATAACCCCCTCTTGTACAGATACCCAGGTATTTTCCGGATGAACTGTATATTTCATGTCATCCATAAAGTCATCTAGTCTATTTTTGAACGTATTCAAAGACGGTGCACTGATAATATTTTCAGGAAGGGCATTCCAGTCAGAAATAACCCTGTTTGAGAAGAAGTATTTTCGAATATCTTTCCTGCAGGATGGTATGTCAAGTTTAAGACTGTGACCACGAGTGATTTGATGTTGTGATTTCTTAAAGAATAGTTCATATGACAAGTCCTCCTTGTTGTTTATTAACTTATAAACCTGGATCATATCCCCACGAAATCTTCTATAAGATAAGGATGGAATTTTCAGCAGTCTAAGTCTATCAAAATAGGAAAAGTTCCTGACATAATACACCAACTTTGTTGCTCTCCTTTGAACTCGCTCTAAAGCATCAATATCCATCTTAAATCTGGGAGACCATATGGTGTTTCCATATTCCAGGTGAGGCCTAATAATAGACTTATACAGCTTACGGAAATTTCTAGTAGTAATATGGAGTAATATAGTAGCATTTTATGAAACTTGTGAGTGATGCATTAACCATCTTATTGAACCAATAAATAAAAGAATCAAACCTAAAACGCATCAATTGCTGAAAGTATTTTCCAGCATCGAGGCGGACATTTTTGTTGTTGTTGGAGCGAATAAAACCCAGACAAATCCATACTTTCCCGAACCCGTACAGTACGGTTCATGTGGTCTTTAGCAATAACATTCAACTAACGCCATCTTCCAAGTTCTTTGTTGTTTACGAAATTTGCTTTCCCTCGGCTCTGCCGGTAAGTAGATCGTATTATTATTTGACATGCATGAAGCATGATACTTATTTTATTAAATAACGTCTACGTTTACTCAAATGTTAGGCCCATTTCTTGGAAGTGGCGGTGGAACGATTCGACCTCAATCAGGTTCGACCCAGGGCCAGACAATGGGCAAGTTCTAACGAAAAAGTGTATTTACAAAGAAAAAGCAGATGTAAATATAAGTATTTTACCACTAAATGATTTCCTTATTTTTTGTGTGGTCAGTCGTTCGAAACCCCAGCCTCCAAACCCTGGGGTTGGGGGGGGGGACCAGATTTTTACCTTCCATATTCCCCTGTAGATGTGGGGCAATCTGCTAGGAGATTTTTTAATTTCTGACCTTTATCTCCATCGCAGAGGTAGCCTCTTAGTCGAGATTGTTTGACTAATGCCCCTGCAATGACAGTTGAGTGCAGGAATTTTGTCCGCACCAAAATAGCGGGGGCATATCAAGGCGAGTCAATTTGGCGTGATTTACCTTTTGCGTCACCCTGGGCCGGGGGCAGGGATTTTATCCAGGAGGCCGTTGCATAGGCTAGGTCCTATCAGCTTGCTTAAAAAAGTGCTTCGTAATTGGCGAAGCAAAAAATTACTTTATTAGTGGCAAGCGCTCGCGGCTAGCATACCGTTGGGTAGCAAAGCTGAACCGAAGCGGTCCGTTGCATAAGAAAGCGCTATGTATCGCTCGTCTAGCAAAGTGTTAAGAAAGGATTTGCTAGTAGCGAACATGTTAGCTGATAACATTTGGTTGCCTAGACGTAGTAAAGCGTTTCCAAAAAGCGCACAAAAGCAGCTTGGCTAAAGCAACGGGCTCCTGGGTTTAAGCACAAGTAAAAATTTACACCATTCCTCAGGGTTGAGTTTTTAATAGACTGGATCGATGCATATTGCAAGTATTAGAACTGCACAAATTTTACCAAATAGTTTCTTTCTTGATGACTCTCAAATGTAGAAAAGTGCTATATACCGCTATTGTTACACAAATTATGCTGCGAGCAATGCTCACCAATAGTATAAACATACACAGGTAGTTTAGTGAGTAGGTTGGGTAATTTAAAATTGTGAACCAATTTTGAACTTATAATGTTAATTCACTTAGATAGGAGAGATTCCATAGTGCATTGATATTAAATTAATTAATATCATGATTCATTTATTTTTTATTGAACAGGCCTCTCAACAAGTATGGCATTACCAAGTTTCAGAAACATCCCACAGACCCCGCCTACGTGTAAGTAAACTGATTTTTCTTTACATTAATTGTTAATACAATAATTTATTATTTTGATGCATTTGATCATGAATGAATTATACAATTTAAATATCTATAAAATGCTGCTGATAAAAGTAAATTTAATACAAATGATTAAATTTTGCTGGAAGATTTAAGAAGTTTGTAGTAGATTTATGAAGTGTGAAGTTATACTGAAATTCTTTTTATATCCTGGCATCATTCTGCTGATTGAGCCTTCCACCGGGGCATAAGCTTTAACAGAACACAGTCATGATAGTTAATGATAAGATATTGAAATTGGACTATTTTGCTATTAACTTTTTGACCTGCTGAACTATCCAATTGTACAGTTGATACTCTGTCTAGTATATATGTATTGTTACATTTTTGTTTTAGCTCGGTCAAGATCAGAGCGGGGAACACCTGGCGGAGAGTCATCAAGCAGGGTAAGATAATACTTCCAGAGATGTCAATCTTCCTGATTAATCCGGAATTCCGGATTTACATATCCAGAAAGAGCCATGATAAAAGTTATTTGACGAAAATATCTTGAGAAATGTCGAAGTTATGGCCAATAAAGTCTGTTTTGAAGGAATTTCTTAAAATAACTGAGTAAAAATTTTACTAAAATATGGAAACAATGGTGTTGAAGGCCTCTTATTTGGCAAAAATGGTTGACCCCATGTGATTTTCCTGATCTTAAATTTGGCTCTATTGACATCCCTGTCCTTCACCAATAGTAAGATCTAAACACAGATTGCTTATCAACTGTCATTTTGATATCAATTTATTAATGCTTTATTTGTACAGTGCTACCTCTGTTGAGCACAACCTTTTTTGAGCTGCAAATAATGCCAAATATTGGCTGTTGTTTAGAGGTTGTTGCTCTGCAGAGGTAAAAATTATAAGGTTTTGGGGAATTTTAACGGTTTGGTTACCGAGAGGTTGTGGCTCTACAGAAAGGTGTTCTGAATACAATGTTATATTGTGAAATTTCTATGTTGTAAATCGGGTACTATTTATGATGTTATAAATATTGCTGTGGTTCTTGTATTGACTATAATTGAGCTCTTTGAGAATAAATTTTCAACTAACACTGATAAACCATCATAAAATGATAAATACACTTTTCATAACATTAATTTCCATCCTGGAACCTTTAATCGCAAATTCATGAATCTGTTATTTATTAAGTTTATTGCAGCAATTGCTGAAGTATGCAAAATAAAAATAATGTGAATTTAAAGCATCTTACTGTATTCCTTTTAAAATTGGAAGTAATTGTGTTGCTTTATTTCTTTTTCAGGGTTCCAGTAGTCCATTTGTATCATCATCCAGTGGGAATCCCAGTTTTAATCCTGTAAAACTCAGTAACAAATCAGCAAGTTTCAGTTCCAAGTCATCTAATGTAAGTTTTCAATCATTTATCATAGATGTCAAGTTTATAGATAATTGACCTTAATTGTCCTCATGACATATATTAATTAAACTGAGAATAAAGTTGACCGAAAGAAAGGTGTGATTTGTACTTAAAATATGGTCTGGATTTTACAGTGCTGCTCCTTCAGTTTAGTGTTGACCGATGGGACTAAACTAGACAAATGTTGAAATACAGCATGTTTATATAATATTGCATGTGTCCTACAAGTTAACAAGAATTTTCCTGTCATAATGATATTTTATGATTGTACACTTTGTAAACTGTACAGTATTATATCCCTGGCTTAGAATGAGATGGTCGTATGTGCACAACCTTGTAAGACTGATGCAAGTATACATCATAAGGCGCTTCTTATGAGCCTATTTTCATGAAAATCGGAATGTTGACCAAACTGATTGAAAATGCTTTTTTTACCATAAGTAAAGAGTGACTGTCAGACAGTTTTTCTTGTTTGTCAGTTTTTCTTGTTTTCTCAAAATATTGATTTTGTAGTTACGTCCTTCTCATTCTAAGCCGTCCTTCTCATTCTAAGCCTGCAATTTGTTTGATTAATTTAGATAATGTGTGTGGATTTATTGCGTGTTGTATATTAAGTGTATTCTAACATTATTGTGTGTATTTCAGGTTGACTCAAGATTGCCAAAACCGCCTAAACCTCCAGATAAGCCACTTATGCCATACATGAGATACAGCAGAAAGGTAATGGAGCTTATAGTCCAGAGAAATTCACGCGATCCTGACCTTTAATTTAAAGCATAATTTAACAGCTGATATTTTGTCTATATTTATAAAGCCCGATTGTATGTTTTCATGACCAGTGAGAACCACAAAAATGCTCAAGGGGTAATTCTATCTCAAATCTAAAATACTACTATTGCACAATTGGCTGAATTTGAGATAAATATCAAGTTCTTGAACTTTTACTGAAGTAAGCTCAGAATAATGTTTCTGTTGCAGTGATACCAAGTTAGAACTTACAATTTGCTCCTAAACAACTTGAAATTTCAAACAAAAGGTGACAAGATCATTGGAAATTAGTGCTGAGATTGATCTCAAATTGAGAGATTTCTGGAGTTCGGGCCTGGGCCCGTATTCATAAAGCTCATAAGGGGAAAATATACCTTAGGTTGATATATTTACCTAAGGTTTTTTAAGGATTTCCCTTAGTTTTATATGATTTCACCTTAGATATCTGAATATGAAGACATGATGTTGTTTCAGATATCTAAGGTGAAATCATATAAAACTAAGGGAATTCCTATAAAACCTTAGGTAAATATATCAACCTAAGGAATATTTCCCCTTAGGAGCTTTATGAATACGGGCCCTGGGCAGTACTTTTTTATATTTATATATTTTATCCTAACTATGTAGGTATGGGATGAAGTGAAGAATAGTAATCCTGAGTTAAAGCTATGGGAGATAGGAAAGATTATCGGACAAATGTGGAGAGATCTCAATGACTCGGATAAACAAGTTTATATGGACGACTATGAAACTGAGAAGGTGGGTTGTTTATTATGTATAAATGGATAATTATTTTGGAGACATATAGAATCCGTCATGAGTTATTAAGCAAGCCTTTTGCCTTTGTGTCAAAATGAATGCTTTTAGTACCAAACCTTGTCCAGAATTTTAGAACCAGTGATTTTATCCTGTGTAATGGCCCCTTATAGGTCACAAACCACCAAATAGAGTTGTTCTTTAACTCAATGTAAAGTGACCTTGGTCAGCAAAAAAAAATGTCAATTTTTTGTCCATGGGGCCCTCTCAAAATCTTTTAATCAATAGAAATAGCATCCAGCTTGAAGAAAATGAAAAAAAAGTAGGGGGTCATGAAAAATTTGGTTCGTCAAACGCGGTGAACAGATTTTCTCACATGTACGGATTTACTCACTGTCCGTTAGCCTCAACCTTACTTTCACTTTCACATTTAAGCCAGAATACACAATATTTCTGAATAAAACCTTTCACTACATCACATACATGCACACAAAGCATTTAACACCAATTTCATGATTCTGATGCTGATTTGTCAAGACATACCCCCATTTCCAGTCGCTTTAAAGTTTTTTAACGGACTATTTGACTGTATCTGAATTTGGTCCGCATCGGCATTTAGTGGTTATTTACCTTAAGCCAACCCTTTTTGGGTTGTTTAAGTGTTTTTTGCACCTTTTTCAATGCTACAATATATATGCAGCACAAAACAATCAATTCTAGACAAATTGGGCATGAAATCAAAAAAAAAATGCAAACCCGCATATGCGCCTTTAAGGAGAAATTTGGTCAGCGCCTGTCAAATGGTATGAATAGTGACATGAAATGGGGTTGTATTTGTGCTAAAATGGTATTCTGAACCCCAATTTTGCTTTAGATCCCTAATTATATGTCTATTCTTCATATTTAGTCACAATTATCCATGTCTGATACTAAAATAAGGGCAACATTCACATAAAAATGTCAATTTAAGAAAAAATAAATCTGAACTTTTCTGGATTTTTCATGATAAAAATCTAAATTTTCACTTTTTTAGATATTTTACAACGATAAAAGTGGTTAAAACCCCATCTTGAGTGCATTTCCATTCATTTAAATGCAAAAAAATGAAAACATGATTTTGAAGGAATTTTGCATGTCTTTAGGTCACAAACCACCAAATAGAGTTGTTCTTTAACTCAATGTAAAGTGACCTTGGTCAGCCAAAAAAAATGTCAATTTTTTGTCCATGGGGCCCTCTCAAAATCTTTTAATCAATAGAAATAGCATCCAGCTTGAAGAAAATGAAAAAAAAGTAGGGGGTCATGTATCATATAAGAAAAATTTGGTTCGTCAAACGCGGTGAACAGATTTTCTCACATGTACGGATTTACTCACTGTCCGTTAGCCTCAACCTTACTTTCACTTTCACATTTAAGCCAGAATACAAAATATTTCTGAATAAAACCATTTCACTACATCACATACATGCACACAAAGCATTTAACACCAATTTCATGATTCTGATGCTGATTTGTCAAGACATACCCCCATTTCCAGTCGCTTTAAAGTTTTTTAACGGACTATTTGACTGTATCTGAATTTGGTCCGCATAGGCATTTAGTGGTTATTTACCTTATAGGAGACTCAGGTTTTTGTGTCAATACCCTCCAAGTTGTATTTTTGAAAGTAGTGCTACTAGAACTTAAAACAACGTTGCATCATGCTTTATTAGGGCCCTGCAAATTTTTTGCAGGTGCCCTATAGTAATCACCCTGTCCGTCTGTCCGTCCGTCTGTCCGTCCACATTTTTCATGTTTTTTCTTAATAACTTGCAAACCGTTAAAGGTATGGACTTCAAACTTTAAACATAAGGTCACAGCAACAATACACTATTGTATGCCAAGTTATGTTACTCCAGCTACAATATTGTAAGAATTATGGCCCTTTGTAAAATTACAATTTTCCTCATTTTTCATCTTTTTTTCTACATTACTTCAAAATCGTTACAGATATTCAAATGAAACTTGCTATACATATTGACAGTGACAATACGCACATGTGTAGCAAAGGGCAACAACTCTAGTTTTAATAAATTTTGGCTTGTGCCCCTTTTTTCGACTTCAAAACTTTAACTTTGGCCATAGTTCAAAAACTTTTCAAGATATTCAAATGAAACTTGCAATACTTATTGACAATGATAACGACAGGGCCCTGATCACGACAGTGATGGTTCTAGTTACATTTAGTTATGCTTAATGCATAATCGCAACATGTGTTTCATTTGTTACTTCAATTGACTCTTTGATCCTTAAATTTTTCCAAAAATTCCAATTAAAAAAAATTCCATTTTCCTTCAAAGGACCTTTGAATTACGGCTGTTGATATATAGGAGTCAGTCTGCTAGAAACACGCTATATGGAGTTTTCCAGACTTTGAAAGTAGCAATCACAATAGGGAAAATACATAAAAAGTTTAGTTTCATTACATGGTCAAATAAAATGGCTGTACTCTGTTAATAGTTTGTTGACTCTTATTTCAGCAAAGTTATAATGATGCCATGAAGAACTATCACAATTCACAAGCATATCAAGCATGGGTGGCTGCAAGAGGAAGATGTATGTATTCAGTATACATAGTTCAACTTTTCCTTGATTACATTCAAATATAAATAATTATCACAAGTAACTGTATCTGTAAAACAAAATTTGTTTTGTAAGTTCATCTTTAAATACTTTCGACTTAAAGTTTAAACTTAGAGAAATGCGAATTTATTTGATAATCCTCATGAGTCAACTGTTTCATGCAATGTTAATAAAAAAATTTTGGACAAGGCTTCCACGGGGACAAAAGCGTGTATTTAATGCAGTCTTGTTTAAGGGATTTTTTCAGCAGAGGGGAAATTTCTGCTTGTTTCACTATATATCTTCGTTAATGAATGTTATATGTTTAACAGTGGCAGCAGAACAAGCATTGGAAGAAGAGGAAGAGAAACAGGCCCAGTCTGAATCTAAACGTAAACGTGAGGTATGTAATACTATATGTCTAGTATTTGTGTATTTTAATCAGCCATGATTTCTGACCAAAATATTATTATAAATGTTATTTGATGAAAATATCTTAGGAAATGGCAAAGTTCTGGTCAATTTAATCTGTTTTGAAGGAATTTCCTAATAAAAACAGATTTAAATTGGAAACAATGTGGTTGAAGGCCTCTTGTTTGTTAAAAATAGTTGACCGCTTCTGATTTTCCTGAATTTGACTCCATCAACACCCCTGAACATTCGACGTCCAGCTCCCTAGTGTAGTATTCATTCTGATAATTAAAATTCATGCACTAGAATCTAGAACTTGGAGGAATTAACTTTTCTCCAGAAAAACAAAATCTCATTTGATGAAAAGGTATTGGATCAATTAAGTTTATTTGAAACTGAAGTTTTGTTTGTTTTACAGTCAAAGCAGGAAGAACGAGGATCAAGAATCAGTATACAACCTGCTGATGATGACGATGGTAAGTATATCTCGTATATCTTATAAGGCCAAGTTATAGAAAAAACGTTCTTAATCTAGAAGCCACACTTTTGTTCCAATAATGTTAAAACAGTGTCAGAGGGTATTTTTTTGGGGATATCCACGGCCATATCTAGAGGCCAAAAAGCACTGAGGCAAATCTTTCCTAGTGTCTATAATCTATTTGAGGTATTTTTTCTTCAAAAACCTGCATATTTTGGTAATTTCTTAAATTTTCACTGAGGCAAGTGAAAGACAAGCACCTGGATATGTTTCTTGAGAGTTTTACCATTGTATTAATCTTCCTGACATTAAACCAAGCTATCAAAGTAAGAATTGAAACTTAACAGTATATGTTTACTATAAATTAAATTTTGAGAACCCTGTTTGATGTTATATATTTTATATTTTCAGACATGGATGATGGTTTTTCTGTGAAGCATATTGCTCATGCTAGATATCTGAGGAATCATCGTCTGATTAATGAAGTATTAAGTGAAGCTGTAGTACCCGATATCAGAACCGTTGTCACTGCGGGTAGAATGGGGGTTCTCAAAAAACAAGTGCAATCACTTACCATGCATCAGGTATAGATATGTTACAATACATCATTACAATACAATAAAACACTGTAATTATCTGGAAATTGTGTCTGATTTCAGGCTTTTGAATCTTGAATTTTCCTCCTTTGAATATTAAAAAGTTGAATTTAGCGCTTTGAAGCAGATTTTCAGGTTTGAGAATTATTGCTTATTACCAGGCTTGATAAATACAGGTGTTGTGCTGTCTACTAGGGGAGGCATATTATTATTTTGCTGGATAGGGCCGCCATTATTGTGTGATTTGAGATGGATTACGATGAAATTTAATGATTTGAGAATATATTGGTGTTTGATCGTAGACCAAGTTAGAAGCTGAGTTACAACAGATAGAGGAGAAACATCAGGCTAAGAAACGTAAATTTATCGAGGGTAGTGAACAGTTCCATGATGAATACAAGAAATTATGTGAGAATAAACCACAGATCACGGATGATATGTTCCAGAGTATGATCTCCAAGGCGAGAGAGGAACTCAAAGTCAAACAACAAGAAATGCTCGCCAAACAGGTTTGTAGTAACTAGATTAAGCCAAGGAGTGAGTTGGTTCATAAATAAAGTTCAGTGAATGAATGAGTGAAATCTCCAATTAATCTGTAGTTACTTACTGTACAATTTGCTGGCTTAGAACAAGAAGGTCGTAACTACCAAATCGATATATTGAGAAAACAAGAGCAAACTGTCTGTAATTTACTCTTTACCTATGGGAAAACATGTTTTTAAAACTAAAAATTTTGGTCAACATGACAATTTCAGATTTTCATGAAAATATGCTCATAAGAAGTGCCTTGTGAAGCAGATTTCAAATATGGTAAAGTAAAAAGGTAAAGTGTTTGTTTATTATAGTGTCACCCTATTGAAAGGGCCAGCCAATTTGACTTATGAGACACCTATGTTTCTTGCGCACAGAACCTCCCGAATATGTATGAGTCTTATAAGGTCGTAAGAGGTAGTTAGGACCTTCTGGTTCTAAGCCATCAAATAATGCCATTTTCATTAGGAAATTGACTACATTTCTCTTATGTAATTATGTTAAGACACATGTGACAGCGTTGTCTAGTTGATAACATTCTTGACTTAGTATCAAGGGGTAACGATATGATGTAACGATTAATCAAAAACATTGATTAATCATACCTAGTTGAAGCTACTGAATCGATAATCGATTACAAGTTTTCATAATCGATTAAATCGGTTTTGAACTGCATGCATTTGTTTGTTTGGTATTTAAGTCGTGGTTAGTGTACAATTATACAAGATACCAATAAACTTTGATGTTCAGGTTTCGCAAGGTCCCACTTTTTCCAACTGCTATTGCATTAAATAAAAAAAGAAATTTTGGGACCAAAATATTTGGTCGGTTGGAACAGCATATGGGTTTTCACACATTCCACTATATATGTATTGGAAGATCATAAGAAACAAGCTACCAGGTATGTTAGCTGAGCCTGAGTGGATAATTGATTGTTGATTGTGTTGTGTATATATATAGGAAGAAGATCGTAAGAAGCAAGCTATGTTAGCTGAGGAGAGACAGAGATGTGATGCTGAGAGACAGAGGTTGGAGGATGAGGAGAAAGTGAGGAAAGATACGGAGGAACAAATGAATAAACAACATCAGGAAGCTGTACAAGAGATTAATGCTGAACAGGTTTGTTGCTTTAACTCACTTCAGGGGGAGTAATCCCGAAATTCAGCTGTACTTTAGTAGAAAGAATGCATTTTTCTGCTGAAAGTGAAAGCTATTTGATGCAAATATTCAAAGTATAGACACAAGTGTCATAAGCTTGAGTTCTGACAACAGAACAATGTTTAAACTAATGCATCAGTCAGTTGCATCCACGGGATGGACGATGGATGACCAGGGAAACATCCGTGTTTTTACCTTCCAACTTCCCCCGCACTGCCGGGAAATTTTTTCTCCAAACCAGTACCCTGGGGATATATTTAGTTGCCAGGGGGCCGGGGAAATACCGGAGATTTACTTTGAACTTTCCCCGGCAGGGCCGTGTAGGGCCTGGTTTTTACAACCCAAAAGTTAAGGATAGGTGGTGTGAGCCAATATGGTATTCAAAACAGACTTGCAACTAATTTTCAGGATTGAGTCTTATGTCTCAGTAGAACCCGTTACTTCAATCCATGCAGACATCAGGCCTAATGATTGTAAAAAATTTTTTTCCATGGTTTTGATTTTCGATTGACAAATGCGGAGGTTATATTAGTGACTTCACTATACCTGTTTTTGTTTTTAGGGCGTACAGGAAGGAATGAACGTTGATTCCGGAGAAGCTAAGACAGCTGAACCAAATAGTCAAACTGGAACGGAGGTTTGTTTACAGGATCTTGTTATTATGAGATAACTGTTAACCATTGTGTTACCGCTTTAGAACAACCAACTCTCATGCAGTATTCTTTTGAGTCCCAGCTGTGGTTTGATGAGGGGCTATATTGCTTTGCAACTGTCAGTCAGTCTGTTGGTCGGTCAAGAAACCAAATTGTTTCCATTGATTAACTCCAAGAACACTTTGCCTTGGCCAACAACAGTAGATGACCCCTTTTGATTTTGAAATCAAGGTTTCTGTAACATTTACTATTTCCAACTATAAAGTCGCCATGGGGGGGGGGCATACATGTTTTACACATTGTACTGTACAAGTTAAAGAGGCATTCCTTATAACTAGCATATTTTTCTCTACTATCAGATTAAATGAGCTAAATGTACAAAGCACCATCAATTATCATAATTTGTCAGAGGAAGGTGTGCGCAAAAATGTCTCTATAATGTCAAAAATATATTTAAATCACCAATAATAATTTATCGATTTATTATTATGTGGTCAAAGGGAAACAACTAGTGACTATTTTGGCTCGTTACCGAAATATGTTTTCATTCTTTTCTCGGTAATTAGTGGGAGCTTTTTGTTGAAAATTTGAGGAGTTTAAGCAATAACGATTGATATTCCTGAATCGATTTAAACGATCAAAGTTATAGGGAACACCTCTTTAAAGTTGTGTCTGTGTTATGTAGGTACCTGAATCTACTGCTGGAGATGCTGAAGAAGAAGATGATGATAGTGTTGGAACACAAGAATATGATGATCTTGATGGTTTACAACAAGCAGAGAATATTGGTCAAACTGATGATGTGGAAGCTTCAAATAGGTAGGCTGATAGATTTCAACGTACCTCCAGTTCTTGTATTCATCTGTCATCCTGAATTACATTTTGTTAATTTTGTCTCCAAAATAAAGTGGGGGCGGAGACATGTTCATTTTGTGCTGGATGTATTTCAGTCTGGATGTCACAAAGTTTGTCACATGATACTAAAAAGAACGGTACTAAGTCTAGAAATCCTTATTGTCAGGAATTATGGGTTGGATCATCTCAGGCAGTTACGGCCCTTGGTGGGAGACTCACTTTTGTATATAGCGTTTTAAAAGCACTAAATGTGTAATAAAAAGATCTGTTGATTTTAAGTGAAGGTCCTTCTGTATTTTATCAGAATATAAGCAAGTAATAATAATTACTGCAGGATTAAATCACAATTTAATTGTGATAAATTGCATAAAAATTCTAAATCAGTAATTAGAGATTAATATTTTTTAAAATATGGACACATCCTCTTTAATTTTCTATGTTTGTGTATTTGAACTAGATCTGAGGAAAGTATGGAGGCTGAAGAAACATCATCACCGAGTCACAATAGACGAGGTAACGTATACACTTACGATACTTAAATGTGCACACTAATGATACTGACTATAGAACCATAATAAAATGTTAGAAAATATTTAGTTTCAGAGTCAATTTTCAATCAAATGTGTTTATATTTACTATGATGTTTAGGATTATAACATGAAAATAGGAGATCTTGCCGATTTTCATTGAGTGTGACTGCTTACAATGATAGATAGACTGATAATTTGAAAATAGAAGATATGATTTTTGGATAGCTTTCTAATTCTAGTTGCTTCCACAAATAGTTTTTAATCTAGAACAGATAATAAACTTAATAGTGCAATAACATAAAAGCTTGCTGTAACTTAACTCACCAGCATGTTGTGTGAAAAAGTATATCCTGGTGGATTCCAATTTTAAATAGAAACTGGATTCTAGTTGTATTTGATTCCATGTATTACAGTATTTTAGTTCAATTCTGGGTACCGTTCTTAAGAGAAGCGCTACTAAAGACTCGGAAGCTTTGAAACTGTTTGCTACCAAAAAGTTCTATGTAACAGGCAAAATGAAATATGTATGTGCTATCTTGGAACATAAAATTGGAATAAAATGAAAATTGTTTTTTATGCAGGAATTTACCTTAGAACAGGAAAACAATAGTTTTTTTGGGACTGGAATATTTTTAATGAAAATATCAATTAGATTTATAAGAGATAGAATTTTTGTCAAACATTAGCATCAAATCAGTTCTTATAAACACTTGAGTGTGATTTTAGTATTAGTCTTTGTTCTCCTTATACTTAACAAAATGTGTTTTATGTGATTGAGTTAATCTGTTTGTTGTGAAATTAACAGGATTTTCTGCCTCTAACTATTACTGACTGTGTGAGTACCCCCTGTTAGTTTTAGGGCTATATATCATCTAGTTCATATATTGTAAGTCAGTCAAAACATGAAAGTAAGGGCTGAAACATGTTTTACGTATTAAGGGCAGAAACATGTAAATAAGGGCTGGAAAATGGAGTTAAGGGCTTTGCAATAAACTAGCCATTTCTTTATATAATTTTGTTGATTGGGGGTTACAATTAAGCAGAAAAAAAGATAATTGACCGTACGTTAGTCGAATATCAAGAAGAGAGTTGACCAAATGATTCGCTTGAAAGCCTTTCACACAATCCTTCACCAATCAAATGGATGGAGCAATCTCTTAGCTGGTCTCTCGTCACTAGATATGAACTCATTAAAGAAAGAAGTAATGCATTGTTATAAGATGAGATTGATGAAATTATAATCCATAAATTTGTTTCACTAGATATAAAAATGGACTAGATGATGTATATAGAATATTGGTTTAGTGACCGTTAAGTTCTTGTTACCTGTGGTACCGTTATTTTAATTGATTGAATTAGTATTTTAACGTTTACATGAGTTAAGCTTCACCATACAAGAAATGAGCTGTCATTTATATGCAAGCACTTGTAACATTTGTGCCAGTTAACTTATGAGTCAGTTTAGCAGTTATAACTTGACCAGATTTAGTAGGCACTCCGGACATATTCCGTGCATATTTCGGACAAAGTCGGTGCAAAAATAAACAAATATTTCCGATAAGTACCGACTACGCTTACGGAAAATAATACACGCTTCCAAAGTTTAATGAGTGCCTACTTAATCTGGTCAAGCTATACTCCTTTGCAAGGTCATACAAGGCAAATATAAACAATTGATCTAATGCAAATATTTCCCTTGTTTGTACTAGGCGTTCGGGTGCTATTGGCTGAATGGACTCTTGCCTGATAGTAGTCCTTTAACTGGTCTTTTAAATATTACGGGTCTATTACTTAAATCAGGGAACCTTAATTAGTCTATATATATCCATATTCAGTGAAATAGTCCTTGTGAAGTATGGATTTTCTTGCCTTCAAAAGCTAAAAAGCTAAGACAACAGACATTGGTTGTTAGATATTTGAAGCTCTATCTTGTATGTTGCTGGCCCTCTTTTAGGTACTGTAGTCCCTGCATCATGAATATTCATGAGTTTCCAGTATTTGTAAATTGTTACGTCAGTGAAATGTCTGTCTAACTCTGTGTTAATTAATGATGAAACTTTTTTTTGTAGCTGAGTGCATGAACGTGAATGTTTATGTAAACATTTAATGTTTTATACAACCCTTGAATGTTTCTACTCTTTCTTTTACTCTCCCTGCTTGATTTTCCTTTGTAATGTTTTGGCATGTCTTATTAAAAAACTAGCATGTAGGATTGCTAGCTCATAAATCTTTTTTTCTTTTTTATCTGCATACCATTATAATTTCTGAACTTCTATAATTGTCAATAATTGGTCATTAGATTTAAGGTTGTTATACTGTGTATAACATGTTGTAGTTTAAGGTAGTTATGACGTCTATCATCATCACTTGGACTTATTATAGAAAATATTGAACTGTTTATCTATATTGTTATGTATTTCTCTGATTAATAATGTGATAAGATATGTATTTGGTTTTCAGCTTTTGTGTTATGGTGTTAATCATTTGTTTTCAGCATAAATTTGCGTCCCAACTTTGTCACAGTTATTTACTCAAATAAATCTATGAGCTGCATTTTGAAAAATTGGCAGACCAGAATTATATGAAAAAACTTAATTGGTGTATTAGCAAGATACTTGCCTAGTTATTACACTCAATGCTTAAGTTATTATGACCTGACATTCATAAATACAACTGATTGTTAAAAGCACAGTGGTAAAAGAAAGGAAAAACAACTTTTGCCGCTTATTTGGCCATTTTGACAATTTTTTTGTGTGATTTGCCCACAGTCAAGAGTGGACTCAACCCTGTGATATTTACTGATATTTTCTTGGGGATGTTTTCAGTGAAAGATGATGGTCATCCGAGGCCATTCAAGTGTGACAGCTGTGACAAAGCCTTTAAGTTGAAACACCATTTGTTGGAGCATTCACGCCTCCACAGTGGAGAGCGTCCGTACGAGTGCACGAGCTGCGGAAAGAAATTCCGCCACTCAGGTTCCTATAGCCAGCATGTCAACAATAGGAGCAAATTTTGCCGTGTGGACGGGGCTGTTGGTTCCGGCATGCCAGTGTCCCCCTCTGCTGGCAGTCCCGGCTTTGCTCCGGGATCCGACGGGCAGTCACCAAAATCATCGCCCCTTAAGTCAAAACCCAAACCCGGAGCTGGACGGAAGTCTAAAGAATGTAAGGATATGTTAAGTTTGCTGCACGTGAGCGAGGAGAGTTGTGACGGCTTGTACGATGTTAACATTTACAGTTCAGGCATGGTAGAAAGGTTATCTGACTTACAGCCTGCTTGTTGCATTGTGGGAACGCAGCCCTGTAATAATAGTATCCCCCTACCCCTAAACGAAATTTGAAATTCAAGTTTAGAGATATATACATGTAATTTGAATTGACAATATAACCTTTCTATGCTCCCAAATTAACCGTGAATGCATTACGTTTACTCTATAAGGGGTTTCATTAGGGACTGAAAATGGCCGTCTGTTGAAATTCTTAGAGTCAAATTGTGACCTTTTGGAATTTTCAGGGTTCAAATAAGTGGTCAAAATGAAACCCCTTCACTTTTTGGAAAGGATTCAGCTAATCAACAAGAATACAGCATGTCATTGTTTATTTTTTTGGTTCTGATTTTATCTAACAACATTATTTATGTTGCTAACACACTAAAGTACACCCTATTATGGGCAGACTGATCATTTTATTTTCAGGGGTGTCGATTTTACAAATTAATCTGGAAATCTGGATTTTATATCACGAAAGAGCCAAGATTTCTTACCAGAATGAAAGATATTTGATGAAAATATCTAGAGAAATGACCAAGTTATGGTCAGTTTTATCTGTTTTGAAGGTAATCCCTAATAAAAATTATTCAAATATGGAAACAATATGGTTGAAGGCCTCTTTGTTTGTCAAAACTATTTCAATGTATCTGATTTTAAATTTGGCTTTGTTGACACCCCTGTATTTTCATCTTGCAGGTATATACATTATTAGTTAGAGCTTGTGTTTATTTATCAGGCTGTGTCCATTAAAATTGGAACTAGTCACCATATGAGAAAAGGACATTTTTGTCTGGATAACATTGACATTTGTCCATAAATTTTAATATTATAGATATTTTCGTTTCATGATATAATGCCCTGTGTGTGTGTGTTTTTGCTGTGCATTAATTTATTGCTTTCTTCTTTTCATTGACTTACTGTCCTACTTTTGTTTCTGTTAATCATTTTGAACACCTTTACTGCATAGAGACTGGTCAGACATGAATCCACACAAATTCACCTAATAAATGATCCTATGTCCAATAATAAGTATCCAGGGGAGACAATCCAATTACAGAAATAGACTTACTGAGTCTAGACATGTTATCAGAGGAGATTATTCTTAATATTTGTCATATATGTAGGATATGAGATGTGTATGCTCAATCTAGCTCATCTTTAAAGATTTTTTCAGATTTCTGCATTTTCTTGTCTTTTGTAATTATAAATATCACAATTTTGGCCAAATCTTTAAGAAACTTGGTCATAATGTTCTTTATAACTCCTTCACTGTTCTTCATTATTATTTAAATAATCTATAAAGATATTTTCCTTTTCTAAATGATTTGTAACAATACATATTGTGCTAGTCACAATCCATTATCGTTACATACATAATTGATTCATTCAAACATGGTTTGCCCATGATAGTGGTCCTGTCACCTTTCCTTGCTATGTGCTAACTAACATTCTACGGTTTCTAGGCAACACACTATAACTAATGCACCAGTCAGTTGCATCCACGGCCCCCACCCCGGAGATAGACGGAATTTATACTTTGGGGTTGTCTCCTGCAGGGGACAGCTGATGGTAAAATATCAGCATTTTCCCTGCCGCTGACAACTAAATATTGTCTCTGGGGTTTCGACTCTGTAAAATCCCCAATAATTCCACAGCAGTGCCGAGAAGCTGAAAGGTAAAAACATGGACGCTTGCCTGGCTACCCACCGCCCATTCCGGGGATGGGGCGTGGATGCAACTGACAGGTGGATAACTGAAGCTTTCTGTTCAGTTGTTATGGATAATGCATGAATATAAATGAGCGTTTTGCAATTTTAGTTATTATTTGATACTGCTACTTTTATTGCTAATTTTAACTTTTGCATATGTTCATAGAAAGTTTGGGTGTTTGGGATGCTAGTTTTAGTTCTTGTTCACTGCAATGCAATTTTCAGTTATCATTTCTTTTAGAAATTTTGTTATTGTTGTCGAAAATATATTGTCTATGTGTATTAGAGTGATACACACACGACTCTATTGCCTGTGCGTTGTATATTAATAGTAATTTAATACACACTACATTCTTTCTTCTGTGCAACAAAGTTCAAATTTATCAGTAAATCCTGGCAATAAGAATTGTTTCTCATCAGTGTGACAAAGTTGTATCTTTGCTTTATATCTTAAATTAGTTAACATAAGTATGACATGAGTAACTTTAATTTATTTCCTCGTGAATCAGGCTTCTTAGAGTCATAAATGATTTTTTCATTGTTATGACCTGACTATAATCATTATGAAACTTTGACAGGTAATGTTTAATTGTGTCAAGATTACCTCCAAGCATTTGGAGAAATAGTCTTGAAGATATGGCAGGCAATATGTTGTTAAGTTAACTCAGAAATACGAAGGTCTAAAGCACACATAGGCCAAGAAAATATAGGACAACCTTAAAACAATTCTGTCAATGTAAAGATTATTTGCATGCATATTATAACAATCAGTCTACACCTCAAACTTACCCGTGAGCAATTTTTGCCATCTTGCTTTAAATATTCTTCTGTCCTGGTGTCTACTTGACATAAATATATTTTTGGTTACTCTTTAGTTTAGCTTGAACTTATTGACTGTTTTGTTTATTCCAGTACTTTCTGCCACTCGATCCAGCTATCTTTACTGAGTTAGGCATTTTTCTGGTGATCAACAGGTGAAATCAGCGTTTTTTGCTGGAGTTAGGCGTTCTGCATGATGTTTATAAGCTTGATTGAATATCGTTGGGTTTTTTTTGTCCATCGACCCAACTGCTAACTGAATTTATTGACATTTGGAGTATGATACTCCAAAGCTGGTTCCTATCATATTGTGTTGTGTTTTTTTCTGGACTGTCCGTTGGTCAATGTTTTCACTAATCTTCTTGTGAAAAAGTGCAAGAACTAGTCTAAGATTAATTCCAAAAGTCCTAGTTCTATATTAAATACAATTTAGTTTTCATTTACATATTTCAGAGCACTTGAACTAGTGTGTTTCATGGTGTTTGTACACACACTGAAAAGTCGTAAAAAATTGGTTTTGTCATGAAAAACTCTTTTAAATAATTGTCTTGATTTTCAAGTTTCCATTATAGTGAAATCTTCAAAATAGGAAAGGCGGTATAAGATGGATGTGTTACGGTTCAGATCTTTAATCATAAAATTGTTTTATTTCTACTTGATGATAATTTTCTCTTACAATATTAAATTGAGATTTTGCCTTAATGATTTAGTCCAAAAGTTTGCTCTAGGGAATTTGTAGAATAGAAAGTCTTGGAATCACACTGCAGTTGGGTTGATATGTTTGTTTGTCTCAAAAAGTTGAATTTGCAATTTTCCCTGAATGTCGTTTTTCCTAGTTTTAAAAATCTTGGACTAAAATGTTATTTTGTTGATTTTCTTCCAAACAAGTTATTTGTCAATAATTCTGTAGGAGAACTGGCCACAATCTCCATGCATCTCAAATATCGATACTTAAGCTCAAATTGAGATTTCACTCAAATCTTAGTCTGAGTTTAAGAAAAGTCTCAAGTTGAAATTTTAAGCTCATTAAAATCTTGCTGTTTTTTACTCAGTGTGGTATTTTCTTAATTTCATTATGCTGATTTTGAGTACAGACTCAAATATTTTTGCTGAGATTCGGAGCAAGTGACAAATATTTGAGATGAGAACATTCTCAAATTGATATATTTCACGAGATTGAGCTGTGTACTTGTTAGTGATTCTGTGTGCTGTTATTTGCTGTAGTAAACAAAACAGTTTTATAATTATGTTTGATGTGACAACTAATGTAGATAGATAGTGACATGTTGTATTTTTTTTGCTAAAATATTTATTTTTTCCGAAATATTTTTCCTCCAAAATATTGAACCTAGGGTCCAACTGTGGCGACAATGCTAGCGTACATGATGATTGTGCATGTGTGATGGCTCTGATGTCACAGTTTTATTGAAAAGTGTCCTAGGGCATCCTTATATACAAAATATAAAAGTTATAGTAATTATATTATGTATATAAGGATGCCCTAGGACATTTTTCACGGGTCTGTGGTTCAGATATATTGATATAGTTATTTTAGATGCTGTTTCTTTGAGATCCATTTGATATTTTTTGAGATCCATTTAATATGTTTGAGATCTCATATTTTTGAGTCCCTACATTTTTGCTTGATTGGCTGACTTTCCAAAGATCAAAGTAATGCATTTACATGGTGGAGATAAAATCAGATGATAGATCAAAAGATCGAGATTGTGTGAAAGTTCGAAAAATATGAGAAAAATAGGTCAGTCTATCTCATATTTAATTAGTAATCTGCTTTAATTCCAGTCGCTCCTTATTTCCCAGTCAGGGCTCGACACTAACACTGGTCCCCTGGCCCTGGGCTAGTGAAAATCTTGAAGGACCAGTGAAAATTAAGAAGGACCAATGAAAATTAAGAAGGACCATTAGCTGTTACAAATTTAACACTTAACTATAAGACCAGTTACCAAAATAGTTAGTGTCAACCCCTGCCAGTGTTTGAGAGAACGAATTTTCTCATTTTCAAAACAATTTGATATATTCCAATCGTACCTATACATAATTTCCTATGCATAGATCGTTATGTGTTTACTAATCGAATGTGTTTTTCCTTTGTTTTATTTAGACCAGTATGAGAATTCATGGAGAATTATGAAAGTGTCAACACCTTATGCATGCTGTTCTGTTTTGAAAACCCTTTCATATTGATTGAAAAAAACTTGTTTTCAGTTTTTAAAAAAATTACCAATATAATATTTTTTGAGTGCGACATGAAAATTGCATTGTAGTAACAACAAGTCCATTTGTAAAACTAGTTTATTTTGTTTTGCATGAGTGCATGCTGGGTTAAAACTTAAAACTTAAGTGTCGGAAAATTTTATAGTTTAAAGAATGTTTTCACTTAAATGCAATAAATTTAATACAAACTTCTCTTTAAAATAATTTATAATATATACTGAATCAGAAATTTGCAGCATCTTGTTCACAAAATAAAATGCTACACTATAATCTTAATTTGTATCTTGATTTCTTGTTTGACCTGCAATATATAACTTATATGACATTGTATGACTTGCTTTTTGAGCTTTTTTCTTGCCATGCTAATGATAGTTTCTTCGCACATAATGATTAGTTTTACAAATTTCAGCATTTTGTGTATGTTTTAAAAAGTATTTTTTTATCACATTCACTTTTCTGATATTTTGTGAGCAGTGTGTGATACACTGTCAATACATTCTATTGTCTGTTTGTTGTATCTTGATACATACACATTCATTACTATTGTCTGTGCAGCGTATATTAATACATACATTATTTCTCTTCTGTGTACCTTACAGTTGGAGATGCTGAAACAAGCGAGGCACAGTCTCCTTCCAAAGAGAGTTCCACCCCAGCTGCTGAGAACGAGACGCCTACATCCGAGCCTCCTGCAGAAACGAATGGAGTTAAAGACGAGACGGCACCTGAACCACAACCAGTGATTGAGAATGAATAATCATTATAAATCAAGTTGTATATTGGAATGTTTGTGTTCATGTACATAGATCTGTCATAGTCTCATTACACAGGCCTGGTATTATTCAGACTTGTATCTGATTTCAGGTTTTGAATCCTGAAATTTCCTTCTTTACCTATATTGAAAAGTAAAATTTCAGATTTTGAAACTGGGATTTCCTTCTTTGTCTATATTGAAAAGTAGAATTTCCGGTTTTGAATCCTGAAATTTCCTTTTGTTTATATTGAAAAGTGGAATTTAAGGGGTTGAAACTGGTATTTTCAGGCCAGAGAATGGTTGCTTACTACCAGGCCTGTTACATTATTGTCATGTTTTTTCATTGATTCATAATTTTCTAACATTGTTTTGATTGGCGCTTGATTTCTTTTATAATATTTTGACCCTCTGAACTGAAAAATAAGATTTTGTTTTGATTTCTGATTCTGAAAAAGTGAATTCTCTTCAATTATGTTTAATATAGTTAAGATTGTAATTCAGTACATCTAAGTTAATACTTTTCCCATTAATGTCTATCTAATAGACAAGTTAATGTATGAAACCATGATATTCCTGATTTACGTTGATCGAGGATACCATTTACCAAAAATGTATTTTTCAGGATTTCTGGTTTTTCAGAATTTCTAACTTACACCGACACATGTATAATTCCATCTGCCATGTTTCTAAAGTTTCATCATTTGCTTACACATTTTTCGTCATACATCTTTGTTTCAATATTTTTTGTACTTTACAACTCTTTGTTGTGATGTAGTCGTCAAATTTAGTGTAATAAATAAATAAATGATTTAGGCAACTTTTGTGTCATGATTGTTTTTCCGTTTGAATGTAAAATTTACTAACCATTTACTCAGTCTATCGCTGGCTTAGAATGAGAAGGTCATGCGTACAAAATCAAGAGAAAACAAGAAAAAAACTGTCCAAAAATTACTCTTTACCTATCATGGTAGAACTAGCTGTTTCACCTTAAGTTTGGTCAACATGACAAGTTCCTTTTCATAAGAAGCCCCTATGATTTTGATTTTAATTATCTATCAATCTTAGGTTATAAGTAGTACTTACGACCTTCTCATTCTAAGCCAGCGATATATCTCTAAATTCTGACAATTTTGATACTCTGTTCACTAAAACTTCAATTGAAAGGCTACCTCAATTTTGACCATTATTTGCAGGTCCATTTTCACTGTTTATGTTAAGCTCTTATTTCGGCAAAATTAAATGGACCAAATGATGGTCTCAAGAAATGGGTCTTATAATTGAAGTTTTACTGTTCTAATAAAAGACTGGTTATCTTGTATACACCCCTCTCCACACCAGTTACCTGAATTGTTGATCCGATCGTCATCTTCTGGAATATCTTCATTATTCAACTTCTTGGAGATAGGATTGATGAAGATGACCACATATTTCTATGGAGTAAAGGGTTAACGCCGACTAATCAACTGACCCAAAATCCTGACAATATCTGCAATTAATGTTCGGTACCAAATACGGGGGTGCCTGGGTTTGATCCCAGGCCATGTCATACCAAAGATGAAATAAAAATGGAACCAGAAATTCCCTTGCTTGACACTCAACATATCTGCATATAGGGGAAACTGGCTTCTCTTCTCTCATACCCTTGTGGCGATTAATAACATCAGGACTAAGGTGTTTAGAGTGTTTAATATAAGTTGGAAAAACAATTGACCTTAAATAAGTAAGTATAAACTATGGATTTATGTGATGCTTTATTTTAATCTAACCAGTAGTTAAGGAGAACAAGCATCCAGCACAAAAACAATATCCCCTCTTATAGCCTCCGTAGCTCAGTGGTTAGCATGCTTGTCATCTAATCCGGCAACATATGCCTGCCATATTCAGCAGAAAGCTGACTGGCAAATAAAGGCTAAGCTCGGCTTTTTAAAAAAGATATGCGAGACATAATCATCAAAGAGGAATAATGGAATAAGAAGACAGATTATTTATAGTCATCATTTTTATTTGACAATATAGTAAAACAATTGAACATAACTAGCATTCTAAATATGTTTATCATGACAAGGACAACCATAAATAAAGAATAAATTGTACAAGTTGTATAATTAAATAAAACATGTCCTAATTATCATCACAGGTAACTATATCGTTAAAAACACAAAAAACAAAACCGAAAAAGTTTTTTTGAAAATTTAATTTTTTTTTTCATTTTCAATGATACAGTTACCTATGATTATCATTTTATATGAATACTTAATTCCATAACAATTATAATTGTCATGGGCAAACAAAAATTTATAGTTTTATTTATAAATCAATTAGTCACAATGGACCACATCATTCTGGTTATTGTAAAACCAGTCTCAATACTGATTATTATTTCATTTCCCATCTCACGACTAGATTCATGGTTTTGTAACATTTCCATAACAGTGTAAATAATCTAATATGTGAAGCTTCATAATTCATCAAAATAATAAATCAAAGTCCTCATTGAGTTTGACTCCCAACTATTTAATTTTATCAATAAAATGAATTTATATGTAAAGAAGACTGTGTTCTGAGTAAACACTTGTGCCCCGGTGGAAGCCTTGTCCATAATAATTAGCCAAGTCAATCAGGGGTTATAATTCTGTTGAAATGTTGGATATTGTTACATGGCTTTGACAATGTAGTGTGTTTATGATGGTTTTAACAAGTATGCCAAGTTTGAATAAAACTATTTGAGTTTTAACAAATGTATGCATGAGCAGACGGACAAACAAGACAATCACTATATTGAGGGCTCATGGCAAAACTATGGTAAATACTTAGTTTTGCATCAAGCCCTGGATATGCTCCCGCATCAGTAGATGCCAGGCATTATATTAAAGTATCCGTTAGAACATGAATTCTTACTTCATTTAATTAGCAGATACTGAAGAAATACTGATCATGATATGAATGTACACTTATATATCAATACTATAGGGTACTGTTTTATCATCGCACATATAGGAAACTTTACCAGAACTTATGTTCAAACTTAAATTCTTTTAACCACTGCAATTTGAGGACATGTCGAAGGCTCAGTGCAAAACTAAGGTAACATCAATTTATATAGGCATTTTTTATTTTCGCACTTAAATTTGAAGGCAAGTTTAATTCTGTTTATTTTTATAAGTGCTTTCATAAGACAGTACCCAGTGATGTACGGTTTAATGCAATATATGAAATAAAAATCAACTTTCCAAAAACTAAATGCATAAATGCTGCACATTAAATAATACATTTGTATACTTTCAACTTCACCGGCTATTTTAATACATTAACACTATGTGCACCGGCTATTCTAATTAATACATTTATACTATGTACTTAAAAGAAATAAAAATATGAAACTAAACAATATTTGGTTAATGAGAAAGACTTATAACACAAGTGGTATCTAAGAACCATCGTATATGAACATGGGTACAGTAGATAATACTGTTTTATCAAAGCAATAACACAAACGGTTTCTTGCGTCAAACTTTAAATTCTTTATAATTCTTTAACCCTGATGAAGGCTTTGTAAAAGCCGAAACGTCGGTCTTAATAAAATAATGATAACCTTAACATGCGTTGATCGTGAAGCTACATTTACACTTCGGTGTCTTTATTGATAATTCTTTAACAAAAACAAATTGTTGTAAAATGGTTTTGCAAATATTAACAATGATTCAGTTAATGAACTCCAAAACCATGTCAGTCATAAATTTGTAATCTTTAAAGCAATACAAGGAATTTAAAATTTAAGCGAAAGTGTAAGATTTTCCTAAGTGCTTTGATAAAACTGTACCAATGTCTGTATATTCAATTATAAAGTTTCAATGAACGATAAATCAGCTATGATTATCAGGCACACTTGTAACATATACATGCTCTATGGAATGCTACAAGAAGCTTAAATACTAAAAACAAAATTGAACTAGAAGGGTTTTTGAGACAAAAACAAAGTTCTTGAGACAAAACAAAGGTTTCCCACAAAAGGCCATAATTCAGCAAAGTTTTGATATTGCGGACAATATGGAAACTAAGCTTCAGGGTGAACATACTATTAAAGTGATATTTTTGCTAAGACCGCAAATCTGTCAACAAAAAAAGTATTTTACTTTTTTTAACGAGACATGTTAGAAGCTCAACCCAAGAATAAGCAAAATCTGTAACCTGTCACATAGGTGAGACATTTTTAAAACATATTGCCCAAATTATATTATTATAATTAAAGCCTCAATCAAAAATACGGAAGTTCTGGACGGGATAAAATTTTGTGTCTTAAATAAGCCTCGGCCAGCAAGGTTGTTTTGCCAGCACTGCCAGCGAACAAACATGGACACATATTGACAAAAAAACAGAACAGTACAGTATAATATAAACTTTGACAGTTATTCATTTATCTGGTACAGGCTGAAACAAGAACATTGCCAAGTCATGATGGACGTTCGACTTTCTCATACTTGATAAAGTACCCTTACTCGTCTGTTCAGATAAACCTTCATTATTTCAGAAATGGGCACTAAAGGAAAACTTTCATAACGTCCTCGCAGACGACTTCGTCATGACATCAGCTTTTTTATTCTTCAAAAATTCAACCTTACAAAAGAAATTTGCTTATGGAATTTGCCTATTTTAAGCAAAACTTATTTTTTTAATTTTACCCATATAATTTTGGAGACATGTATGTATATGTTGATAAGGATACTTAACACGAACACAACACATTAATGCAACATTACAATTAAATGGATCCATGAACTACATTTAGCATTTGTACCAGGTATTGCAGGGGCCCTACAATTCTTCAATAATCATGATTTCCACTGCTCTAGAAAGAATGCACATTTTGGCAGAAAAATCTATTTGATGAAATATTTTTACTAGAGATGGGACCGAATACCAAAATCAGTATTCGAATATTGGAAATTCATATTCGAATATATTTGAATATTCGTTCGATTATCGATGTCAAAGTATTCGTTCATTTTTTTCACTTCCCTATTGAACGAAAGTTCCATTTCCGCTCTTATGCAAAGCTACGATTTGTTAGTTTGATATTTCTGTTTGCACAGTTGATATACATTCAACCTGATTGGGAAGTAATAAACATGTTTTAGATCTATAAATCGTCGTATTTCTTTACCTTTCCGGCTTCAGGGACATGTGAATAAAGTTTTAATTAATGAGTTTGATTGTTTTATTATTTTTAATGAAGATGGTATAAATTTGTACGAATACGCGGTTTTAAAAATCGTTGTCGTCATACAAAGGGTGTTTTGCTCTGTAACTGCGGACAAGGTAAAGTTTGTTTATTATAGTGTCACCCCTATTGAAAGGGCCAGTCAATTCTGACTAACGAGACACTTACGTATATTTCATGCATACAGTACCTTCCCGAATCCCTTCTCGAAATGCCGGGTGCCTGGCAGAGATGGGCCTACGGTAACCATTAATTTAACTAGCTGGCGGCTGACCAACCGGACAATGTGCTGACACTTTTACCAACAACTACAACTTTAATCATCTATGCAAACAGCTAATCATACAATGGATGAAACACCCGAATTAAAAGAATCCCACACATTTGTCAGGTAATTTATTTAGCCTGCAAAATCATCCACGTTATAACGACGCTTGAATACAGACGAAATGCAAGCGTTTCGGGTGTCTAAAATGCAATCGTTTTACGGAAGTGTCATACTGTTTATTCAGAGTATACAGTTGTAATATATCGATAAACATGTCATAAAAGTGTCAATTAGGAACTTGATTATACATATCACACATTATGTGGTTATTAAGCATTCGAACATAATTGGAATTTGCATGTATCAATTTTTGGTGAAATTGACAATTTTTCTTTATTTTTTACGAATATTCGAATATTGAAATTGGATTCGAATATTCGTTCAATTTTCGAATATTTGAATATTCGGTCCCATCTCTAATTTTTACCAAGTTGTGGTCATTAAAAATATTATTGTCATTTCAAATTTTTGAGTTTTGAAGAAGGGGTGTAAGCCAATGGCAACAGAAACAGATGTATGACAAAATTTCTTGATTTAGTAGTAAGACTCCATAGGGCCCATGTACTTATGATAAATGGGTATTTTGTACCAAAACAAACTACGATAAAATGTGAAATAACATAGATGTAACAGCACACACTGGACAGTCAAATTTTAACACATAATCATAAACACGAGACAAAAACAAGAGGGAACGAAATGATAAATTATCTACAAATAAAAAAAGATCACAATTTCAATTGCAAAGGATAACACATACACATACAGTATACAATGTTTATACTTGTATATATCACTACAAAAGTCCCCCATCCATATGCAATCATTTTGCAGCATCTACAGGGGACTTATTCATCTACATTGTAAGTCTGAAACTCAGACTTGAAATTGACAACATTTATGATCACTGCCATTTCTTTGAAATTAAATAGAACCATATGAAATTTTATCTGATTATTTGGTGTTACCAATTGAACATGTATACCCATTTATATCAAAATTGATATATTTATAACAAAATGAGAGTGAAAATAACATTTGATAAAGTAAAGTCTAAGTTTGTGTTTACACGTTGATGAACAAGGGCCCTGTAGGTCACAGGTCATTATAATTACATACAGGACTATAAAACATGAATTTACAAGTTTGATTATCTAGTATAGAGAAGCACCATTACATGAATGCTAGAATATTAGAAGCAACAACAAAGAGGTATTAGCAAAACATGTTGGTAAAACATGTATGCCCCTATGGCAGTCCAATAGTCCAAAATGGTAAAGGTCACAGTGATCTTGACCTACTGACCTTAAAATCAATAGGGATCATCCACTGCTGATAGGCACCGGTGAACCTCTATGTAAAGTATAAAGATTTTAGATCCAATTGATTTATAGGAAGGAAACCATCATATGGTCTACCAACTGACATGTGCAAAGCAATATATAACCCCTTTTCAAGGATTGGGGTCATAATAATGCAACAAAGTGTTTTAATAATTCATACAAAGAACAGTTTTTTACCTATCAAAATATTCTTAATAATACAGTTGTAGCACACTATAGGTCAAGGGTTCTGGATTTGCTGCATTACAGAGAATTATCTTTTCTGCACAAAATAAAAGTTATTTTCGAAGAATTTATCAACAAAACTATAAGGGCTACTGATATATAGTGTGCAGCTACCGTGTAATGAAGTTTATTTTGACAGGAGAAAAATGTACTCTACCTGTCTAGAACATGGCATATCCTAATTATTGAAACATTATTATAGACACAGAATATAATAAATAATAACCAAATAATTCAATGCTAAGATGACTATGAATACAATGATCTGGCCCCGATCTCCCGAAACATCTCAATTTTGAGATAAATCTCATCTCAAATATTGACATGTGTCGTTTGGATGATTTCCAAGTGAGGATGGACTCGAAATAATCATCAAAATCTGCAAATGCTTTTTTTTGTATATTCCAGTAAATTTTAATAAGTTCTGACTTCAGATTTATTAGAAATTCAGACTCTGATTTAGGCAAAATCTCAATTTGAGATGAGATTTCCACTTGAGATGCTTCTGGAGATTGAGGCCAGAACAAAGGGATGATTTCATGTTATAGGGTATGTCAATGTCACAAGAAAATGTTTCCCACACAAGGGAAACATCAGGTGCCAGTTCCTTAAGCAAAGCGCTACCAAGCGCCTTCATTCAGTTACCTCCTGATCAAGTTAATATAGATGGCATGGATTACCTCCTGTGGAAAGCTCTTTGTAGCTCTTTGCTCAAGCAACGGACACCTCAACAGAGGTTTAAGGTGACTGGAGGGCAAATATCTAGGGTTATAGGGGGTTTAAGGATTTTTTGGCTTATAATACAATACACATTATGACTGTCATTTTTCTTTCAAATTGTTTCTTAACTGCTTAACCAAACTATCAACTATATCAAACTATAGAATACATACAAACTATGTACATGCTATCCTAGTGTTGTGCAAAGGCAAGTCATATTATGGCACCTCAATCAAATATTGCTCAAACAAGGGAAGGGTCACTTAAACATCATATCAAAGGCATTTCCAAGGTATTAGCCTCAAAGAGTGTACACAAGACCATTTTTACAACATTACATTAAATTTATCTATTATGAATTTCAAATATTTACTACCATATACTGGTAATATAAAGTAATATTTCCAATATCCAAAAGGAACATGTTATTATTCTATTTGATTATGTTGGTTCTTGTAATAAAACAACAATTATAATTTAATGTCTGTACAAAGTACCTTCAAAATGAATTTAATAATGATCCAGACTGTTTGAAAAAAACATTAAAAACAAATACACTTTGGTAGTATTTTGTCAAAGCACTTACATGTTGAAACAAACATAATGTAGACATGATCATCAAATATTCTTGTTATGATAAACGGACTAGTTAAACATGTATGGGTACAAGTAATTAAACATGTACAAAATGATATGAACACCATTCTTAACCCCTAATCTTCTATGTATTTGTGTACACTAGAGTCATATTTAAAATGATAATGAAATATTTAGGTCTTGTAGGGTCAGCCAAAATCATGATTTAAATTCCCACCTTCCAACTTTATCAATTAAGATGACTAGCCATTGTTATTAAAAGTTTTCAGTATATTGCAGTTTTTCTAACGCTTTTTGAACGGACAAAAATTGCCTTCTCCGAAATGAAACAATTTTCTAGTACTAGTATGCTTTGTAATTTTTAGGTGCTGAAGTCATCCACCAGTAACGGCAACTTTGGCTATCGATAATGCTAACATAGATTGTAACGTAACAACAAATGACAAAACATAGGGAGCAAATTTAAACTTGGATAACAATTTTTGAAAAACATTTATGGATTTATATCATACAGAATTCGATTATAATACACGACGGAGAGGCTTAGCAAGAAGATGTAGGATAACATGTGGTACAACAAATATAAAGCTGTCAACCACTCGGTAGACTAATGCATAATATACCCCTGCATGCAAATTCTGTACAAGCTCTTTCCTTCTTGAATATAATCATGCCAAAGCTAATAAATTATCTGAGAAAGTTAAAGGGAAATTCAACCAAAACTGTGGAAGTTGTTCCGATCAATCCGCAAGTTTTTGTACAACTGACCTGACAAGATGACTCATATAATACTCACATTCAAACTTTATTTGTGGGAGTCTAATAATAAACTATAATACACACATATATATACACTACACTTATATATCAATAATATCACAATGAATAGGGTTTTTTCTCTAAAGTCCAATACAAACATGTAGGGTCGGAGGTAATAAACTTGAGATTGACCTCCGTACTCAAATACCCGGTATTATTCTTAAACATAAAAGCCTCATCTTTACACATAAAAATGTCATATTTAAACATAAAATCCTCATGCCTAAGCATAAAAGTCTCATGTCTCAAGATGTGATAAAATTAACCTAAATGTGCTCAATTTTTTCTATGATCGTATAAATAAGTACAATAAATACAATATCTGACCAAAGAACATCCAAACTTAGAAAAAACAGGTTCTCAGAATGAAGAATTGTCACAATTTCCAAGTCATACTGGTACCAAAGCATGTACATTATATCATCAAAATATGGTTTGAAAAGGTAAACAAGTTTTGAACTCAGAGAGCGATCTCAAGTTGACAACCTCCGACATCTACATCACTAACTAGTCCTTGAATTCACACTTTTATTGAATGTCCGTGATGCACAAGTTGAGAAACTCCGTGAAGGATTCTGGGACCAAGGAGCTGGTGAACTCCAATCTGAGACAGGTGTGTCCGACTCGTAGATTTTCGATGCAGTCTTGTTATAGACTGGTATACACTCGTTAGCTTCATCCGATAACACCTGATAATAAGAAAAAGACAAAATAAATAATTTTACCCCAAATTCAGGAACGAAAAATATTGCATATCGGGAGAATTATCTCTAATGGTATATGGGTCAGATTGGGTCTTGCATGATGGCTTTCAAACAGTTAATTTACTAAATTTAATAAAGAATATTAGATCACTCTGACCTTGACCTTTGACAAACTGACGGTGACCTCAAAAGCAATGTCTATTTCTCATTGAGATTGACCATCAAACTCACCAGTCTTTTTACAAGCTATGGCTACGAAGTCTGAGGATTAAACGGAACACTTTTGAAGTCATGCTTGCTCTGACCTTGGCTACCAGCCTCAAAATGAATGCTGTAAAATCATTTAATTTCAATGTGACCAAATCTCGTGTTTTTTGTGTGAAAAAGACTGCTTTGTGGAGACTTAATTTCAAGGAAACATTACCCACTATGACAAATTTTGATATTTGAGGGGAATTTAATTTCATAGATTATGTCATCCACGAAATTAAATCCACCACAAATATTGAATATTTTACAGTAGTGTCTATACAGGTAAATATGCACTGAGCTCTGTCAATTCCAATGACTATAAGCATCCTATCTTTTTTTTAATTAAAAATAAATCCACCACAAATATTATTGATTTTACAGATTATAAGCATCCTATATTTTTTTAATGATTTGAAATATTTGATGTACCTACCTTCAATAAGATGATGGCATCTGTACCGTGTCCATCCATAGAACTCACGACAAGATCACCTTGGAAATATCTGGCATATAATCTAGAGAGAGGTAGACCATATCCGTATCCAGCTAGCGGGGCTGATCCCTCTCTACAATGTGAAGGTTGGGGCTGCGGGGCTGTAGTATACATGTACTGGAACAGTAGATCTATCTTACTGTAAGGTATACCACCACCTTGGTCGGATAACTGTGGGAGAAATAAGTTAAAATACAATTTACATTCTATATCAGTTCATTCTGAGGGCTTAGTGCGAAACTATGGTAATTACATCAATTCATAGAGGCTTGTACCATAGTTATATACTGAGCCCTCAATTTACAAATTATGTGATTATCAAAAAAATCTAAATATAACACACACCTATATATTAGACAGAGACAAAATTTGAGAAAAGTATTATCGAAACTATGAAAATTACAAACTAAATCGAAAGAAACATTACCAATAAAAGTTGCATCATGATAATTGTTGTGTTGTGTTGATTGAAATCCTATCAACGGTTAAGGAGAACAAACGCAGACACTTTGCAATATCCAGCACAAATAACATATATCTCCCCAGCTACACATGGACAACATAGTTATCAATGAATAGTTAGTTTATACTAATTTATTTAAGGTCGATTGTGAAACAAGTTTTTCCAACTTATATTAATCACTCTTGACACCTCACTCCTGGTAATATCCATCACCATAAGAGTATGAGAAAAGAGAAGCCAGTTTCCCTTATTTTCTGAGCGTCTAGCAATAGGATTTCTGGTACCATTTCTATGTCGTCTTTGAAACATTGTTGTCAAATGGTATGACATGCCAGGACCTAGATTGCTTGATTGGATTACTAACATCCGTACCTTGGCCGTTCTAATAATAGATCATTGTGAAGGAACAAACAATCACAAACCTTGATAGTGAGATCCTCTTTGCCCTTACATATTGTTATTTTAATGGGAGGTAATTCTGATTTATCATCATGTCTTTCAACAACCGCTCTCATTGAATTCTGAAATACAAGAAAACTTGTAATACTCATAGAAAACAAAGCATAAGGGTTATCAAAACCTTCTACAGAAAATTTGCCATATCAACACTAGATAAGTAAAATGTATACCACCATAAACAAAAGAGATTTTTATTTTCATATTATGCAGTTATCTCCCTTGCACTGTTAAGTTATTAATGCAAAAACTTCCAGTGGCTAAAAGATCTGCCAGTGTCATCTTAGATTGCTTCTTGTCTGCCTTCTATCCTTGTATGTATGAATTCAGAATCAGATTTAGGGCATCAAGATATGCTACCAAATAACTAATTTCGAAAATACACTCAATAAATTTGGTAAGTTCAACTAAACTGGTAACACATTTCAAATTGGTAATTTTAACTAAACAGGTAAAAAGCAAAGAGAATATTTTACATTTTTCGATAAAGGATATAAAGTCGGTTTTCTGAGGACAATACCAGTAAAATTTGGATGACTTTGGTACATTGTCACCTGGGATCAAATAATGGACCTCCCACACTCTACCTGGCCCTGATCTCAGGTAACATCTCAAGTAAAAATCTCAACTTAAATTGAGATTAAGCAAAAATCAGAGAGACTTTGATTTTTGCCAAATCTCAATTTAATTAACTCTTAGTCGGAATAAGAGATATATAATTTACTGGGATCAACTCAGAATAACATTTCTGTTTAGTAATGATAATTTTGAGTTTAGTTTTCCATGGAAATTAACATGAACAGACATAGCAATATACGAGATGAATTCTTGCTCAGTTTGAGATGATTAGGGAAATCGGGGACAGACGCCATGGAATGAAGGCATATATTTTGAACCAAGAGTCAAGTCAACCACAACCACCATGCCTGGTTCTCAGCAAATATCAAGATAAATTGAGACAAAACTTACCTTAAGTAATTCAAACAGCATATGATATAGATGTGACGGTACATACACAAGTTTTATAGCTTCCGTACTTTCATACGCTGTAAAATAAAGATAAATGTAGGCTTGTATAATGAGTTACAAACATAATTATAATCAAGCATAATAATAATTAAAATGTATTATTCAAGTGGTCAGTGTTTCAATTTAGTGCAAGACCAGAATCCCTGAATTATCTTAATTAGCTTGGGACTTTTTAAACTTTTTAAAAAATTCATTTACACTAGAGGGATTTTTCAATGGGAAGTTCACAAAGAACAGTTATTGCACGATTTGTTCATGGAAATTGATATATTCAATCAAAAGTTCCAAATTCTCTGTGCTATAATTAAGGTTGATAAATACAGCATACTTACGATTATGACTTTCTATTTGAACATTAGGTGAGATCAAGTAGTATTGTTCACACAAGAATCTAGCATTTGCATATGCATCTGAAAACAATATAATAGATCATGTAAACATTGTCACACTGAGAACTAGAAGGAGTTTGGCACAAAATGTATGACTTTCACAACGGGGCCAACTCTGACAAAAAATCCTGACAACATGCACAACTAGGCTTGAATTCATGTTTTCATGTGAAGTCTCGTTAAAATTGAACCAGTGGTTAAAAAGTTTATACTAATTTATTTGAGGTTGATTGTGAATTAAGTTTTCTAACTTATATGAATTACTCTCGACACCTCATTCCTGATGTTATCCATCACAATGAGGGTATGAGAGAAAAGAAGCCAGATTACCTTTAATTCTGAACGTCAAGCAAGGGAATTACTGGTACCCTTCCACCAGCCACTTCTGATATTTGCTAATTATCAGGCCTGGGAGAACAAGCCTGGCCAAAAATCAGTGTGTCTCCAGCTGCTACATGTGACTGACATAATAATAAAATTATTGAAGGTATATAATGTTTTACCTCTGACAACATCCAAGACATCACAATGTGGATCTATACAACCTATATGTTGTGGATGGTTGGCCAATTCACTTCCATATAATAATGCTGAAAATATATAAACAATACATTGAATACATAGTGATTTGTCATAAATTGTTCAACTGACAATCTGAAACAGAACATAAGCGTACAAGATGTTTTGCGAACTGGCTGCTGTATGCCAAGAATGTTAGGGGATGCCGAGAGCATTCAGAAATATGCTATCGTATGCCGTGCTGATGTATGTGAACAATATTGTCCCATTATGCATTAAGAAGCTTTGTATAAAATTAACATTTAATAAACACTACTAAAGTTGCATCGAAGTTCCACATACATTACAAATGTTAGAGAATACTGGATAACTTTCAAAATCATCTTTGGGGTAGATTCTACATCGTTGGTATAGGTTGAAGTGTGACTACTACCTCAGAATTTTATTTTTGCCAGAAAAAAATCTTGCCAGATCTTGCAAAACAATAACATAATTGCCAAGGGAGCTAATTCTTGATAGATTGTCCATAAAAGGTGCAAATGGAATTTATGTAAACACACCCTAGACAACAAGACATTTTATCAAGGGAGTTAATTCTTAATAATTTGTCCATTAGGAGCAAATAGAATTTATACACCCTAGGTCAGTAACCTTGTGTTCCCATTATGTTCCTGGACCTATTACATCTAAGTTCCCATTATAGTCCCTGATCCATTACGTAAGAATATCAATAATTGTTCTCATTATGTTGTATAAAATTGACAATATACTCTACTATAATTATATCCCTAAAATTTGAGTCTAAAGTGGTTTTGCTATTGCCAATATACATCAGGGCTTAGTGCAAAACTATGGTACATGTCATGTAATAGAGAAAGAAATTACTTTCTAGAAGATTTCAGGAAGAAACTGGGATTGATTGTGATTAACCGAATACCACTTTGTACTAACAGACATAAATAACCAACCAACTTCATCTTTAGGGACATAAAAGTGATATTTGGTTTTCTCTTTGCCAATTTGGCGGCAACCATCAAATGCATACAGTCGAACCAATTTCAGCAGGTAATCTGAATAAACCAGTTTTACATTTATTTAGTCAAATATATTTGCACAGAAATGTGACTTAAAAGTTAAATTCAATTAACATGTGTTTAAAAAAACTTAACATTAGTACACTAACTTGTTTATCTAAACTAGTAAAACGGTTTTCGGCTCCCAGTATTTCTCAGAATATTTATTTATATGCTTCTTGTATAAATAGACAGTCTAGTATTAATATTACTGTAACAATATTATAATTGATGTAACACATTTCTATAGGGATTACTGGTGCAGAGCAAGCACTGTGTAATTGACATTAATACTTTGTCAGGAATCAAAATTCTGAGAAGTTTTATGCTTAACCAGGGATTTCTCTCCAAGACATAAAGGTGATGATAATTGATCAGTGCACAAAATAAGTTTTCATTTATATTAACAGTACTTATGCCGAGAATAGTCTTTTTTGCCAGTCAGCCTTCTGCTGAATATATCAGGCATATGTGTGCCTCCACCCTGATTTGAACCCGGGTCGCTGGACTAGGTGGCAAGCGTGAGCTACAGAGGCCACACTGAAAACATTACCCGATTCTCTTAAAACTTTACTTGCCTCATTGTTTAAATTTCTTGTTAATGTGAATTTTTTGTTTGGGACACTTTGCTGGCTTAGAATGAGACTTACAAGAAGCACCTTGTGATGCTGATTTTAAATATGTATCCGCCTTATAAAGCCATAAGTAGTAGCTATGACCTTCTCATTCAAAGCCAACGAAATAAGCATATCTACTAAAGAAAACAATGCCTCAAATATTTGCCTCAGTGCTTACTTTTGTGTCTGGATAGTAGCAGATCAGCCGAGTGACTATAATTTCACTTTCTGACAACCACAATTTGCTCAACAGTATGAATATAGTAATCTAACTCTGAGTAACTCACCATGTTGATTGATTAACATACGTATACTAATTCTGTTAGTATAGAATCTATCTAGGAAATACTGTATCTGACTGTCTGTACGGGTGTCACCGTATGCATCACGTAGCTCCATAACACCCTGAAATTACAAGTACATACTGTATATATTAGCGGGTCGAAAAGTTAGCCAATCCTGAATTTCACATATTTTTATAGCAATCTGAAATATTAGCGAGTTTTGATACTTTTTGGGGTGTTAATTGTGTGAAGGAAAAAATCCAGAAAATGACAGCAATTTGCCTATATAATCACCAAGTTGCTTATTTAACTGTAAAGTTGTAGTAAAATCTTGTTATACCATCCTCGAAAACCAAGCAGTGACTCCACTCCCAAACTCGCTTCATCAACAGTCGATGTAGCGAGTGCAGCCTGGGTTTGTGAGGATGTGTAATACCAAGAAAAACAGAAACTAAGATATAACAAGTTTCAAGGGATTTGTCTATTAATAGCTGGTTATTATTTGAGCATGATGAATAAATTGTAATAAGAAAATTTATTATAAATTGTGAACCCCACATCACATGTCAATCTAAATTATTGAAGGTATCAGCTGCATGGGTATGGAAATAGAATTTGCTATGATGAGAAATTACAGTATCCGGCAGAATTTATTATAGTTAAGTACTATGCACAGTAAAATATTTGTGATTGGAGATGCAAGAGCATTTTGACGTCTCCCTGCAAAACTATTGTAACTACATCAATAGTTTTGCACCATAGTTTTGCACTGAGCCCTCAAATTATTTTTAAGTTATGTGACTTTCATAGTTCTTCCTGGCATCGGATAACATCAGGAATGTGGTGTCGAGAGTGATAAATATAAGTACAGTAACTGTAGAACTTGTTTTACCATCAAGGTATCAACCTAAAATAACTGTTACCAAACCAAAACAGCTTTACTCTAATCAATTTACCTGCAGTATTCTTAGTTGAGATAGTCTACCATGCCAAGACTTAAAAAGCATGATCATGGAGTAAAGGGTTAATCAATGTAGGGCAACTTGAGATGATGTCTAAGAAAGGGTCACTGAGTGGCAGCTGCCTTTGAAAGGGCCATTGAAAAAAGTCCCTACCCTACTTTGAAGACTATTGTTCAAGAAAGGGCCACAGGTGAAGTTGTGTTTCAAGCGAAGGCGACTGGAGAGGTTGTGGCACAAGAAAGGGCCACAGAATATTTTTGTCAAGAAAAGGCAACTTTTAAAGAAGTTATAATTTAATACACGTAGTGCCATTCTCATGAGATTTGTTAATGCTCAATGTCCACATTGCAAGGCAGGCACTATTATTCTCATGACATTGTTGATAATTCGTAACCTCATGATAGCTTAAGTTTAAAAGTACCTATAGTACTGTACAAGTACCTTTGAACTTAAAACTTTGACTAACTTTTTTTCTATCAACTGTTATTGATTTGTAGAGTATCAGTATTATATCATTTACAAGTGGACTATATATGCTGAGTTACAGTTTTTTTCAATAAAATTTCCAGTTTGGAATACTCTAAGCACCAAGTTTTTTATACCAGAGTCAGAAGAAAGATAGATCTGTGATCGAAAACTGGCAAAAAAACATTTGATGACCTATATCAGGCTATTGAATATTTTATTGCAAACAAGAGCTGTCACTGTATTTTAAAGGGACATATATATGCCGAGTAGTGCAATTTTGCTAGTACTCACAAGTACTTTAAATTGCAATTTATAGAATTTCAGAAATAAGGCATCTTAAATTACATTGAACAGGGGTCCTGCTGAGGGATAATGCCCAATCCTTGGAATCGGACCAAAGCCTATTCCTAGGGATTTGGAGTCCCTGTTGGGAATATTCGTCTGTCTAATGCCCACTATATCCCTGCTCCTCCACCAGGCGGGCATAATATTGACTGGTGCATCATGGTGTAAAGGAACTAACTTGCAAGTATTCATACAACACCCTCTAGTTAGATACAAATTCATTGTACCTCTACACTGGTACACTCCGGTCAATCGAAACTTAAGTCAATCACAAACAGTTATCTTTTACAGATTACATCTCGACCTGCATTGCACACAAAACTATGACACATTATGATAACCCACAGTCGGAAGATCCACTTAAAATAGTACTTTAATCATCACATAGTATGGATACTAATCATAAGTATCTTACACAATCACATGGTATATGTAAGTCTAGACTACATCAGTTTCTAAATATACCGTAACATTGTCATTATTCATTTGAAATCAATTTTTAGAAATTTCATGGTCACCCATCCCAAATTTCAGTCTGCACATTCGTTGCACAGGGATCAGTTTCCCTTATGTAATTGAATATGAATACAAAACCTTTATCATTCACTGTTACTAAAGCCTGGGAACTGCTGCTTAACTAAATAACCTCAGAAATACTTGGATGGTCCAATACAGGGGGTTGGGGAGGGGTAGTCCTACTGAGATATAAATGCTCAAATGGAATAAGATGCAAGTGCGATCAGCAAACATCCTAATAGCAAAACTCAAAAAATTGTTTCAAACATTGTATCTTTGTTAAAATAATAATAAAATTAGCTGATGGAATTTTATGCTTTCAATCCTGACTATCAAAATCTATAACCCACGAATAATAAGCTTTTAGGCCCTAATTTAAAAAAACTGTACAGAATCTGGGCCACATAGTATTATGTCGAACAATAGCTACATCGGATTTGGTACATTGCTACTAAAAAATTTAAATCAAATACTGGTATCATATTGCATTGTATGTTATACTACACTGTTTTGTCACTTAGATTTTGGACAGACACAGTCTACAGTACTGATTGACAACGATGAATAGATGAATACATACAGACAAAACAGCTGTTGATTAAGCCAGTTATTTATAAACATAGGTGCCCTAATTATATGATAAGGTCTATTAAAGGACAAAACTTTACACCAATACTAGTCATGATGGAATGTTCAAATATAAGTTAATATAAATATAACTACAGTAGTACGGTGATTATAACCTGACCCTTGACCTTCTATTAGCATAATTAAACAGCTCAAAACAATACTATGTTTATTGATGATTTAGCTGATATTGTCTAAATTGATAAACCTTGGTGGTATGTTTCTAAAAGCAGGTAGTAAACTAGCATCACAAATACGTCCAAGGGGTAATAGTATACAAACGCAAATCTAATAGTTATAATGCCCATTGCAAAAAATAAATGAATAAGTGGTCCAAAAATATGAAAAATCTCCGGCTTTTGATTGACAAAGAAGTAGGGCAAACTACATGTATAAAGGACCGATATTGTATGATTTGCTTGCAGAAATTGATATATTCAACACTTTTTTTGGTTTCATGCATAAAGGTTACTATGTAGGAGCAGGTCAAATTGTCCGTACTATACAACAATATAAGGTATTGGTACAACAGAACTGGCCTGAGGGATTTTAACTATTCTGTGGCCTCACTTCATGAAGGCTATGATAATCGCCCCTTCAGAAGTGATGAGCATGATGCAAATATTTTCAATAAAAGTAAACTTATTTTTAAAATTTATTCTGCTTTTAATATGAGACAGGAGATAGCCACCTGCTATGATCTATCATGGTTACTATCCAAGTCCTAGAGCACATAAGATGAAATTTAATCAGTTTCAGGTCAAATGAAGTCAAACGATACAACAGCCTATCATATTTGACCTAATAAACTACCCTACTTAAACTGCGTCACGTTTTTTCAAAAGGTTAGCATTTATAACTTCTACAGTAGATTAACTACAAATATGGATACAATATTATACTCAACTTTCAAAATAAAATCAGCTTACATATAGGTAGAGTTTGACCTCTGAGCTATGACCTCAGCGTTAACACTCTATAACATATACTGCTAAAAGTGCAGTCATGGTTCAATCATCTGTTTTAATATATTCATGAAAACTCGATCATTTCTCAATGTGTATCTCTGTTTGATTTTTATAATTATTTGAGGCCGATCAAGGAAACATTTTCAATATAACTTATATTAACCACTGTTGACACCTCAATTTCGATGATAGGAATCACCACAAGAGTGCACAAGGGAATATCAAAGAAACCTACTTTTCAATATATTTCTTTTCACTCGCCCCTTAAGGAAAATTTGCAAATTTATTTTTTAACAGACCTTTCAGTAAAGTATGTGTTAAGCATGTGACAATATTGCTTACAATATCATGAATATGTGGATTCACGTCCCATGTGAGTTGGTAAATTGGCAATCAATATTTAATTAAAACAGTATAGTTAATTCAATTACACGGTTAAACGTAAATTTACAGTTAAATGGTTTATCATAGCAGTTCCAATATAACCAGCATTGATGTTAAAACAGCTTCAGGGTTTGAATTGAATTTCTCCTGATTAGCATGAATAATAAAATTCTAGCTCCAAGTCTGGCGATAAAAATATCCCACATAACATAGCCGGCACATATTTCTTCAATTTAATTTGGCACAAAAAAACCTCTGTGGGAAATTTTGGATTTTTTTTCTAAAGCTTGGCCTGAAACTCTGGTTTCGGTTAATGGTCCATTCTTTTCAGCATAAAGGGATTGTGGTACGAAGGGGCTGATACATAAATGGGTCATCGTCAGCGAATGCAAGGGGCAGCAGTATGAATTGGGTCACAATATGAAGGGGCTGTAGCAAGAAGGGGTCATACCATGAAGGGGTCACCACATGAAAGGACTTATGTAAGTAGGAGTCAAGAGTATGAAAGGGTCTAATTAATATTTATCTTTTATAAATTGTAGTATTAGGATTCATCATATATGAAAGAGTCAAAATATTTAGGGGCTGCATCATGAACTGACAATTAGTATAACAGTTTTATGTTACATACCTGTGCCATAGTTTCTACAACATTTGAATGTCGATTTCGTATCTTGACTAGAATATCTGCAAATCTGAAATAAACAAATATTTAACTACATGTATACAGAATTGATTCTAATAGTGTTGTAAAATATTTCCCCCCATGAACATGTCAGTATACATGTCGGTATATCAAACCTGAAATCCGTGTTTCAAAGCCTGAAATTCCACTTTTCAATAACGACAAAGAATTAAATTTCAGGAATCAAAAACCTGAAATCAGACACAACCCTGAAAAATACCAGGCCTGTTAAAACAAGTAATTAGGAATTGCAAGCAATATACAAGTCCCCTATCTGGTTTCCAATGTTTCTGTTGCCATGGTAACCACAATTTTCGTCCTAATCGAAAAGTAACAAGACATGCATAATCTCCTTATTGGTCCCTATCCACATATTTCATAAACCTAGCTTGAAATATGGCAGGATGCAGATTTTCTTGACGGACTGACAGACAGATGGAGGGCAAACCTATAGTCCCCACTGGTTGAAAATGGGTGGGAGCCTAATAATTATGAGTATGCCAGTATGTGTTTTCATTTGAAAGTAAAAATATTTGTAAAGTCTGATGTATTGAAGATAAACCATATGAAACCCTGGCTGTATTAAATATGCACAAGTCTGAAAGACCAATTAAGAAAGGATTTTCTCCCAAAATCTTGATGTTTTCTTGGCAAAGGCCATGTAATTTATTCATGCATCAAAGTTCTGTAATCTCTGATGTGTTAACAAGGTTACTTCTTTATTTGACCTACTGTCACCTAGAGTAGACCTACAGTCACCCAGAATATTTCATCACTAATAAGGGAACTATCCCATTTGTAAGAATAGTGAGAATATACAGTAAAATCAGTTACATCCAGTTAAACCTAGATAAACATACATAATGTAGTTTACCTGAAGGACGAGTCAATGTTTATAACCGTTATCATTTAACTTTTAACAGACTGTAGATGATCAAATTCCTTCAAACAATAATTCCAGGAGCTTTTTTCTTAAAACTCAAAGCATTGAATCAATAATTTAATTAAGTCTTTATTACTACATAGCATTGCACAGGAATTTTTAACAATGCAAAGGGTATAAAACACTTCGGCGTATAATATTTTACAATTAAATGCAGAAGTATTTGATATATTTTATTACTATGGAATCCCGGTTGAACCACAGGCCCTCGATGCGATTTTATGGTCCGGAAAATAAATATTACTCTTACTACATATATGTATGTAGTCGAGGGCCTGTGGGTTGAACAATAACATCTGTCGAAGAAACAATAAACGCTTGTTTTTTGGTTGAAACAACCATCATGCAATATTCAGTGTTTCAATGATAAACTTCAAACATGCCCTCCAAAGAATTACGCATTGTTAATTAATTGCAAACTTGCAAAGCACAAATTTTTTGTAAATGATGTAAACAGCAAGATAATATAACACAAACGTTTACATATTAAAGATCACAGGGAAATAACTGAATTTTACACCAATATGGGTTAATTAACTAATAATTAAAGAAATTCAAATAAAGTAATTTGCATCAATAGCTTTGTATCCTATAAGGTAATATTTGTAACATGCAATATTATGCTGGTTCAAACTTGAAAACAAATTGCACAAATTGCACAAATTAAAATGTGCAGAAAACTTCAATTGAAGTTTCAATAATTAAACAGAATGGGAAAATGCGACGCAGCTGCAAATTGACATAAAAGTTAAACAACTAATTTGTTTGCTAGAACACTACAAAGAGACAAATTGATACAGTAAAACAAGAACAAACACTAACACTGTCAGAAGATGATCAATATATTGCAATACTATAGTTAAACAGGGGTTCCATTTGTGACAATTTGTCTCAGGAATATATGTAGGGGATTTGACCCTTGATATTTCCAAAAATAGACATTTTTTATTTTATTTGAAGGTTATTTCATACTTCAGTAAATTTTCAAATAAAAATATAATTAGTGAAACACACGGAAAAGACGGGTTGGGTTTCAGTAAATTTTGTAAAAGCAAATTCAATTGCACTTATTTGATAGTATTTACATTTATAATCTTAAGCATATCATTCGACATATTCAACCCACATTACAACCAATGAATATGCAACAAAACACTTGACTAATATTGACACACTGGTGAGATCATAGTTCGAAGTTCTAACACTCAAATGCTACTTCATAACTGATTTTTTTAGCAGAGTTTTGTCTGGTTGCCCCCACTTGTCCGAGAGCATGGCTAGCTGTAGATGTTAAACTAATAATTTGACAATTTTCCTGTAGATTGATAATGATAAATTTGCGAATGTTGGGGACTGATTATACCAAGAAAAATAAAATATACAATGCTGGCTTAGAGTGAGACTGATACATGTATGATTAAAATCAGCAGACAAGACCCTTCTTATGAGCCCATTTTCACCAAAATCGGAACTTGTCATGTTGACCAAACTGAAGTTGTATCAGCTAGTTTTACCATAAGTAAAGAATAAATTTTTGGACAGTTTTTTCTTGTTTTCTCAAAAGATCAATTTTGTACTTACGACCTTCTCATTCTAAGTCAGCGATATGTATGATGTATGAAATGAAATGTGTTGCTTACTTTGACAATGTATCATGGTCCTTTTCTTTCACACACTCGTAATTATTGTTCACTTCAACATTCTCAAATTCAAGGATTTCCGTGAAACTTTGTTGATACCTGGAAAAAAGAAAATTCCTAGTATGATGAAACATCACAAGTACTACAATATCATTGATTCATGGATGAAAACGGGGAGGGGCGGTATTCACAAAGCTGTCAAAGTATCTAAGGGAAATCTTAAGGGATGCCCTTAAGTGTATCAACTAAACAGGACAATCAAGTTTATAAGTGTTATGTAAAGTGCTATAATAATCATAAATAAAATGTGGGTTAGTCTTCATTTCATAGGCAATAATTGTATGTGCAGCTCAATTTATTAACTTCAGTCAAATTACTCCAGTTTTCCCCGAAGAGGCTTGGTGAATATCAGCCAAAATCTGATTTGTTTGTAAGCGCAGCACGTCTAAATACAGTCATATTAAAGTGCATAGTTAATCCTTTTTTTCCTAATCAGATTGGCCATTGACCTTTTTCTACGAGGAAAAAAGAGGTGCCTGCTGTGCAGTTGTGTATTGCACTGAATAAGCATGAGATGTCCATATTTCTGTGTCACCAACCAGTTCATCAACATTTGACCGAATGCCATAGCCTAGAATCATAAGCAGGGACGTCTTTGATATGCAGACAATACAGCTCAAACAAGTGCACCAGTGGCTACCTAAGAGTGCTGGACGCTCAACTTTGTTGTTTTTTTGATAGTACCTTTGCTCATCTATGAGTAAAAAGGGTAGATAACTCAATAAGTATAGATCACAGGCTACTGTAATCAGCCTTGTCAGTATGAACTCCTTTTGTGATGGTGAATCACTATGCCAAGTTTCAAGTAGTTGCCTTTGATAGCCTTTGAGAAAATGACTCTTGACAAATTATAATGAACTTAACCAACCCACAAGCACACGCAGACGTCACCACAATAGCTTAACTTTTTTTCTTCGAAAAGTCGAGCAAAAAATATTGACTAAACACTGAAAACCCTATAGCAGCACAGACAAGCTATACTAAACAAGAAACTGACATAGTGAACAGACAAAAATATAATAAAACAGACAATATTGACTAAATACTGAAAAATTGTCCTATAAAACCCAAATAGAACCAGTATATAAACAAGAAACTGACAAAGACCTGACAAAAACATATTCTAGCAGACGGAATCAATACAGAAGACTTATTGAATACTCAATAGCAGTGAGTCCCCCCTATGATCTAAATGTTCTAAATCTTCATTTACAAAGTCACATTGGAAAATTAGTGCTACTGCAAAGTTTGAGGACAAATTGAGGACAAATGGAGTCCTGAGATAATTATCGAGAAGCTATCAACTTCTGTATAGGAATTCTGTACAGAATAATACAATTAAGGCACCAATGTTGGTTTATACTACAGTAAAATCATTAAATTTCGAAGGGACACAATCTTGTGGTTTCGGTGATAAAGACCATTTCGACCATTTTAATAACCCCATTGATTCATTTTGGAGCACATCGTGAGTCCCTGACTCACAAAATCTGCTGGGGACTCATTAAATTTTGAAAATATATTATTTTTACATAGTGGGACTATGGGGGAAAATGATTTTCTAGGTTCAATGGAAAGGGACTCATAGTTTTCAAAACCAAAATGAAACACTGTAACCCATGAAAATGAATGATTTTACAGTAATTTACTTTGGATCAATTGTGAAGCAGGGCCTCACAACTTATATTAATGACTATTGACACCTCATTCCTGATCCTATCCCTCACCACAAGGGTATAAGAGCCAGAAATCAGGTTTCCCTGCTATGCTGAGCATAAATATTACAAGTAGCAAGGGAGTTACTGGTACCATTTTCATTTCATATTTGGTACGAAACAGCTAGGGAGCTACCTGGGACTTCAAGTTCAACTAGGGCACCCAAGCAGAATAATGCTCTACAAATTATGAGCTACAAAAGCCTCAAAGTGGACGTTTTACCACTGAACTTTTGAGACCTCTACACAGACTCCTTACCACTGAGCTATCGAGGCCTCGAAGGGAACCTTTTACTTAATTAAGGAGACCTCAAAGTCAATGTTTCACTACTAACCTATTGAGGCCTCAAAGAGGACATTCTACATGTACCACTTAGGTTACACAGATTTGACTGTCTCGCCAGAGCAGCCCTCAGTAGGGCAACAACCCCTCAACAACAAAATTTTCCTTTGGTGAAATCAACTTTAAATATAAACTCAACAATGACCAATATTTGCAGCTCCCATTGAATGGGTTTTTCCCCTTACAACATCAACATGCAAACGAGCATGTACACCATAGCTTGAGGCTGATGTAACAGTACTTACACGTAATTCACATGATTAAATAATAAAATCAATTGATAAAGAAACAAACATCACATATGGAGCTGATTGGCTTATAGCCTGCTTAGAGCGTCTAATTCAATTGAATACAGATTTAGCAGACGGTTAATGCACATGCATCCTGGTATGCACATATCACGGTAAATACATGATGTATAATGGGATGCAAAGTTGATTGGCTTGCTCGTAAATTCAAATTCAGCGTACATTTCAATATGGTTTTGCACAATTGCTTGCTCGTATACATGTATATATAAAGTGATGCAATAATTGTGATGCAACAAACCGCTTTATAAATGCATGTCAAAATATATGCTGGGGTACAATACTCATTTTAAAAGTCTTGGCAAAGCAGTTTGTTTAAAAATTGCTAAACATAGCCCAGGTCTAAGCAACATCTTAATATAATGAATTGTATGATTTTGTTTTTATTTTGTATCATTCTTACATTCTTTTTGGACAGGACTGGTAACAAAAGCCATAAACATTATAACGCTCGGGAAATTCCTGCCAGGTTTGATCCTCAGCCGAAACACTTGAGTCATTTCAGAAACCTTTTTCACACATAACCCTGGAGAACCCCCCCCCCTGATCCACACATGCATGATGTAAGAGCTACTTACCAATTTCTGACCATAGCCACTGATGGCATCTGTTGTAATGTTTCTGGTAGAAGATTGATTTCTTTCATAATATTGGCAAGACGTACAGGTAACTCATGACGGAGGAATTCATATGATGACGCCTCGGTACCAGTCTTTGTTCCTGTAATATACAATCAAAGGGTACCAGTCTTTGTTCCTGTAATATACAATCAAAGGGTACCAGTCTTTGTTCCTGTAATATATAATCAAAGGGTACCAGTCTTTGTTCCTGTAATATATAATCAAAGGGTACCAGTCTTTGTTCCTGTAATATATAATCAAAGTCATGAAAGCAATGACACTGTGAAATTGTCAGTATTGCTAAAACAATTATGATACATTTAAGTGTATAGAGCTATATTCTAACAGTCGTTAAATGTCAAAATAATTACTTGCATCGTTTTTAGTATGATACTAGACTACCTTAATTGTAAATTAAAACTTTGGATGGGTTCCGTGTACTTTGATTCAATCGTCGAAAAATAGAGGATTCTTATAGTTTTCATAGGGTGTTCTAGAACACATTGGTATGAAAATAGACAGTTTGCATGTCCAATAAATCACAGAGAGAGTTTCTGTTAAAACTTAAGCGAAAAATGATCTAATGGATATGAAAGCATAATTGTTTTTCACTTTTTGAAACTTTTAAAAAAAATATCTTCCGATATAGCTCTATACACTTTAACAAGTATGCATTTATATGTCCACACTGGGTCCAGACTTGCAATTGTTATTCAGAATTTCAGATCGTTCTCACAAACATCATTTTAGCCAAGTTAGGCCCAAGTACCATCCTTCAGTCATCTCTTATCTAGAACACACACCAGATGGAAGGGCAATCACGACAGGGACGTTCCTCACATTACAAACTTTTTGACAGACACAAAAATTTCCTTAAAAAAATTATTAAATCTAAGATATTTTAAGAATGCAATGGTTCCTAGATTTGGTCATTCAAACGATGCAAGTGCATGACAAGTTATGCCCATTCTGAGTAAGACCGCCATTAAACTGCATTGAAAGCCTATTTATATAATAGAATAGTAATTTTAGAAGGGTCATATTTTGTATGTTACATCATAAATGTTTTAATGAAAGACGCTACTGTGTATGGTGATAACAATATGAATTAATTCTTAAACTACAATAAACCTTGAATTCATTAAACATGAACAAGATGTGTTACCGACATCTTACATCTTATGTAAGTCAAATAGATAATTTGTATGAAATTGATTACATTGAAGCCTTAATATTTATTAATATACCAGTAGACAACCACAAAGCTGGTAAACAATCATGATTGATGATTAGTTTCAAAATAAACAACAATAATTGAAAATGTGTCAATTAATGCATGCATGTATGACATCAGGTGTTTATTCATATGCATGAGCTGAAAACAGTCTGAAGAACTTCTAACAGAGGACTAAAAACAGAATCAAAAAGTTTCTGAGTTGCTAAATGCAGTACTGTAAAATCATTAATTTTTTGGGGAATTAAATTTTGTGGATTTCGTGGTTCACCTTCAACCACGAAATCAAGTCCCATCAAACAATAATTTTGACACTTGTATTTATTACCCGAAATGCAAATTCAATTAATTAACATCCCATCAAAAATTCAAATGATCTATTTTACAAAAACCACAAAATTTTGTCCCATCGATATTAAATGATTTTACAGTATATCATGTATTTGTGTCTGACTGCAAAAAGGCTCATGTTTAATATTTATCATCTTCGTTTTAATCGGTTTTATTATCTTACTATGCTAATTAACTCTGAAGTTAACTGCTAAGCTGGGAAAGTAGCTTAACTTTGGGCATTTTACAGTATTCACAGATTTACTGATTTAATACTGCAATTTGTATGCAGCAACGCACACTGCTCGCAAAAATACGTTTTATCATTGTTACCAATATATAGAAACTCAGTCAATGCAAAACACATGAACAACGATGTTTATACTTTATAGTGAGTCAGCAGATAGCTCTATGTTCTAAAAATAACCACCATAGGTTACAAATTAGAATGACGTGTGTATTTACCTGGCTGAGAGATAAACAGAACTTTGGCTCAAAAAATACATAAACCTAAACAGTGTTAACGAGCCATCCTTATAGTTTATTATCAACCCAAGGAGAATGTACTTTATTCTATAAATAGGTTAACATGCTGTAAAATCATTTAATTTCAATGGGATAAAATTTTGTTGTTTTGTTGAAAAAGACCTTTTTGTGGAGACTTAATTTCAAAAATTTTATCCACTGTTAAAGCCATGTACTATAGAAATCACTAGTATTCGGTCGAATTTAATTTTGTGGTTGAGATCATCTACAAAATTAAATCCCCATTGAATATTAATAATTTAACAGTACATCAAAACAAAACACTGAGTCTTGTTCTGTTGTTTTTTTACCAGATAATAGTACTATGTAATCAATGTCTGAAATTACTTAATAGACTTAACCCATAAACTTGCTGTCTAGATCTTTTCTTAATAAGTGAATAATATAAAAGCTGCTTTTACCATGTCCATTCATGATATTGATATTTTTGTTAGAGGTCAAAATAAACCATTCTGTGTTCACTTATTATATTTATGTGAAAATAATTTGAACACCCCCCCCCCCCAACGGAAATTTATAAATATGTACCCGTCACTTTATGGAGAGGTGAAAGGGCCTAATATCTCCATATATTTTAGCGGAAAAGAAGGTGGCAGATTTTCCTTGACTGTATTCTAACCATTACTTACTCACCCTTCCAACAGGAGTCAGCAACTTCAACATAAGTTATAGAAAATTGATTTATATAATTAATGATTGAAGCCAAATTTTCATTGAAGGTTAATATCTGTCGTAACTGGGAATCAAACAGTTTGAGCCCAGATCGCAGGATTTATAAATCAAGTACACTAACCACAGGGATTTCGGCAGAATTTTTTCCAAGTGCAATAAGGGTGGGAACGGTAGGGGTGTCCTGTCCCATATTTTGAAGAAAAAAATCAAATTTGGGGATGAAATGGTTCAAATTTGGAGGGTTATATGGGCCATATCACAGATACAACAAAATTCATTAGATACCAACTTTTCCACATGAAATAAAAACGAATCACCGTAACACAATCTTGAATGTGATGTATAGTTTGTAAGACATATTTAATTCCTCAGGTATGACTTTTTAAGCGAAATTTTAAGCGCACTGGCAAACTGGATTTTGGAATCCAAGCGCACTGGGCCAAGACATTAAAACACCCTGGGAAATCTCTGAACCACTGGTGACTTGTTAATGTACAACACAAAAGTACACCACAGATAATATGCTAGGATAATGACCTCAGACCTATAATTTAAACTATTATCTGATATTTACAGATAATTCTAAACTAGATCAAAACAGAACAGGACTAGCCTAAATGTCTAACATGCCTTTTTATCACTACGCAAATAGCTCACCGATTTAAAGCATGTTTACATGTCACATAAAAATGCCCATGAATAAATTTTGAACTTAATCTGCGGGTCAGACAGTGGTGAAGTTAAACTTTTCATGTATCAACATGAGCGCGACAGGATGTAAACAAAGCATAATAAATAAATCGGGTCAGTTTATTCCCTTGACCAAGTTTATGGACAATAACAAAGCTAGCTATTTGTACACAATGTCAATAATACATTTTTTGTAAATGTCATGAATACATTAATATACTTTTGTAACACCAGGACAATCACCTGATGTTGATCTATAAATGTATTTGAAACAACACAAATATTATGTTTATTTTCATACTGCAATTGATCACAATTATATTTGATTATATTCATTTATATTTTTATACAATTACTGAATTAAATAGATCTCCATTAATTTCTACACATATTAAGGTGTTTAATTTGTGTTTATACTTTGGGTTGACAACTTGATATCTCAATATAATTATGTAATATTTATATGTTAACTTTTTAATAAATACTTGTAAAGTTATTCTCTTATAAATTAGACCAGTATTAAATTCAATATGTACTGTATTTAATTTAGAAGTTTCGTTATCAACCATTGCAAAAATAAATAACAAAGACTTAGGTTTTAAATCTCAATAACTCTGAGTCTTACACAAGTTTACAGTAGTTTATTTTAGTTACTGGTGAATTGGTAATGGTAAACAAATTAGTTTGTTCTAAATTTAATTTAACCACCGTAACTTATCTTAACAATTGTAAAAATTTCCTCAATTTTTCAAAGGTAATTTTATTAGAAGAACTTTATTTTTAATGGTTAACAAATTATACATAAATTATGTAATCTGACATGCTATTTTTATGCATGTTTTAAAATCATTGGGCTACAGTACAGGTATATTTGTGTCAAAGGAAATGGTATTGGTTAAAAATTATTCCTTTGACAATATCAAGTATCAAATATCATTATTCATGACAATTATGTAAAGATCTATCAACTGTAGAGCCATTGTATTGACAAAAGTTCAAAGATCAACTTTGTTAAGATTAAATGACATTCAGAGGTTAGGTTTTTAAAGTAATCATGATAGTGATTCATTAAAATTATTTATGGAATATTTTAAAGTACACACATTTTGACTGATTTTCAGTTTCTATCATTAGCAAGCCAAAACAAATTAATATTGTGGTTCCGAACTTCCGTTAACATGCTGACATATAGGGAAGCACCAAAAGGGTAGGAAAACATTTTATTTTTGTATAAAGTTAATTTTTTTGATGTACTGTGAAACCATGAATCACCTGTGAACTTTTGACAAAATACCATAAAATAATTAAGGGTAGGTACAACTGTAGGGCATAGGGGCAAAAAGGGTTTAAGTAACATTGCTGGAAAAACGGTCGTCACTTTTTTGTATTTTTTTGGCCTTATTTTCACTCAATAAAATGATTTAAATGATTTTTTTTCATTAATTGGCTTGAGCAAAAAAATATGTCAGCCTTTTATATGATATGGAATAATACTGAAGATAATATTACCATGATCTTTGTAATTATATGGAATAAAAAAGAAAGCACATTTGAAAGTCCAAGGTTAATAATTTATTCCTCAATTTTAGACAGAAGTTTTTCGCTTGCATGGGGGCAGCATTGCCATATTATTCTTTTTGCAGAGGTTTGCTGTCAAGGTTATGCCCGTTTTAAAGAAAAGTAAATTCCTGCCATTTTCCGCTTCTTGAAGTTCTTCTGATGTCTTTGTGTTCAGCTTTTAAGAAAAGATTCATTATTTGGTACCCTTTATGAATGAGTTATCCAGCCTGATCTACTTTTAGAAGGGGATTTTCATACACAGTTACAAAGTATGCCAATGGATGGGCCAGAGCTATATCTGACAGCAGGGTCTTACATTACAAGCTGGTAACCCAACAGAAGCTGGAAAAGATTGGTCTTAGTGGTCAAAACTTTTCTATATTACTAAAATGAACTATATCAACAGTTACACTAATTAAGTTATTTAAGTCAGGGATTTTAATCATTTTATATACTACATCCATATAAATATTTCAAAGTTACAATTCCTGCATTCAATGACAATAATTATCAACTCATACTTGTTATTTGCCCTTAACTTATGACAGAACCACCACATATTTGTTTGTTATTAAAGTAACACAGAATTGCGCAATATTGTCATCACATGTGGGAGTGGTCGCATGTGAAGACCGATCAGAATTTTCCGTACATAACTTTTTGTTGGGCAGTCAAACTTGTGAAAATCACACATGTGTTTTGAGTCCCAGGTACTGTTCTGTTCTTCCTTAATTAATAGTTATAAATCTGTAAACAACTTTGAAAGCTATTTTAATTGATTTATAATTAATAAGACTGGTTACATGAGGGTCTTGTAACTTACCGAAGTTCAGCAACTGTCGCAGCGAAAGAGCATTTGGATGAAACTCTCCAAACTTATCGAATTTCCTTATCTGATCAGCACTGAAACCATCAGTCATCTTATCATTTTTCCTGCTTGCATACGTTCTCAAAACTGACATTGAAAGTTTTTGAAGACGCCGAATTCGCGGAACACTCCTTGTAAACGACATCATATTTTCTTTTTAGTGAAATAAATCGGAATTTTATACGAAAACACCAGAACAAAACACTTAAACAAACAATAAAGTCACACAAAATAAGAGTAAACAAACTTCGTGTTTTGATTTTCAAGTCATTCTAATAACCGGAAGTAGAAAACGACCTTCACCTTTACCGATTTTTTCTTAACGTTTTTCACGTTGGCATTCGATTTCGCACGTACGGCAAACGTTATAAAATTTCACGTTTTATGCATAAGATAAACTAGTTAAAATGATATAAGAAATAAATGGTTGAATGAATATTGCATTAGCGACGAGTATGATGCAACTAAAAGAACAACGTCGGTCAATCAGCTGTTTCCAAGCGGGGCGCATAAGGGGTGAACGGTAACACACAACTAAATCGCAACTTACCGTGTTCCACGAGTGTTTTTATTGACAACGGTGACGGATTGAACATTGAATAATGATCCACTAAACTCGCCACTCTCTGACATAAAATCCTGCAAATTTTCATGATGATAAGTCCTCTCTGTGTTATAATATGAATTGTTTTCTTGACAGCGTCCACACACCAACTCCATTACCTTTACTATTATCGGTTTGGTTGGTCATGTGACGTCATGGAAATTTTAGTCTGGTTCCAGTTTCGCGTGGAAAAGCGAGCGTCGATAAATTATTGGAACGGGCACCAGGCTGGGGACTTTACTGGCTGCGTCTGGTTCTTTCTATTTCTATTTCTATTTCATACTCCCAACAATCAAAACCGATTATAACAGGGAGGCGCAAGTCAGGGTAGCAGTTTATTAAAAGTATAAAGGGGTGCAAAAGTTATATAGTACAGAGTGAAGGTGATAAAGAGAATTTACTGTGCAAATTTAAAAACAGTAAGATATTTGTATGCAGTCTAGAATTTTTGTGTCTCCAGCCTCTCACGAAAAATTGGGAGGCTGGGACTGGACTGTATGTAATCCGGTAAAGAGTTCCAGAGTCTGATAGTTCTTGGAAAGTAAGAGTTTTGATGATATTGGGTACGAGATTGGGGTATTAAATAGTTCAAGTTTCTGGTCGGGATAAGGTGGCTATGGTCTACATATACAAGTTGATATTGGATTTTATAGAGGAAGATCAGGGATTGTGAGATGCGTCTGTGTTCTAAGGTGTGCCAATTTAAATTTAGTATCATGTTTGTAACGCTGCTTGTGTAGCTGTAGTCATTGTGAATATATCTGGCGGCAGCCCTCTGGACGCTCTCAATTTGGTTGCATAGGTGTTTTTGCCAGGGGTGCCAGAGTACTGAACAGTACTCTACTTGAGGTCTTACATAGGTGGTGTACGCTGCCTCTTTGACCTGTTTGCTATTTGATTTTATGTTTCTTTTTATGAATCTGAGTGAGTTTTTTGCTTTTGATGTGATGTTGTTTATGTGTTTTGTCCAGTTCAAGTCTTGAGTAATAGTCACACCTACTCTCGACGGCGAGTCATGATCTTGTTTATTATTTGTAAACAAATCTGGTTTAAACTGGGCGCGTTTCTTAAATGTAAACAACGCGAAATTAACTTGCAGTTGACCAGACGCTGTGTGTTCAGTGAGTAGGCTTACGTGATGAGGAAAATACGTAGACTATTCTGCAATTTCACCCCAATTAATTTATGTATTTTTTTTCAATAGCATCAAGGTCTTACAAGACTTTTCAATCCACAGTCATGCATTTTTAAATACCAATATTATTTATGGCCAACATGTATTTTAGGTATTTTGTCTAGCAGAGGAATTATTATGTATTTGATTGATTAACGGAATCTAGTAAAATTCCTAATATTAAATTATAGATCTATTAGGGCACACTTAGATCTATAAATTTATTTACCAATAAAGTCGTATTTTTGACAGTTGACTTGTATGCCACGGATCCAGGCAGTGGGCACGAGGGCCCGTGCCCCCCCAGTTGGCTGAGATTTTTTTTAAAACTTTGAATAAATAGTAAAGCAGGTATTGAACAGACATCTCTAAATAATATGGGTATTTTTTCTTATGATCTAGATGAAAAAGTAATTGTAAGATGGACATTTTTTGTGCTTGCTTCGCTCGCACAATATTTTTAATATACATGTATATATTTATACGTAGCTGTGGCATCACAGAAATCAATTACAAGAGAAGTACTATGGACTACCCCACATCTACACATGTACCCCACCCTGTGCATTTTCACACACATATTAAGCAATTGCCCCCCCCCCCCGGAATCCCGTACATACCTCGTGCCCCCCCACTCAGAAATTTCTGGATCCGGGCCTGAGGCAACTGATATAATAAACTTTGTATATTTCGAGATCTATAGATTTAGCACCCGGCATATTTGTTTTAACTTTTTAAATACAAACACGACTATCCAGTATTAATATATATTTCTACTGTAGTGAGATATATGTCATACATCACGCACAGTAATAATCAAATAATTAACAAAATAGCTGTAATTGGCTTTAATATGTATTATTTATTTATTTAAGCCTCATTCACATATATACAAATACAATCACATTATATTATATCACAGAGTCATTATTATGTGACCATTCTAACAGAGAATTATAAGAGACTGGTAAAATTATTCACAAGAAAAGTTCCTTTGAAGCGTTCATGTGTCCACAGATATGGGAAAATGAAAATGATTTTACTTGAAAGCAAGATCAAAGTTTTTACTACAATTTAACTTCATAATCATGCAAACACCTACGTACGTATAGGTAATTGGTTCGGTTAGCACATAGTGACATAAGCAACGTAGTTACTTGCATATTTCATTCATCACATGCTCACGTGCACAATTCTGATTACCGTCCGGAGACAAACGGAAATAATCGAGCTTTCACGATTGGCACGTGAACATGTGCTATAAATCTAGTATGATTTGGCGGCGGTGCGTTCACCGGAATAGTAAAGATTCCGTTTCGCACTTTAGACTCCACATACTGTATTTTTTCGAGCTTAAAATTTAACATATTCAGTTGATCTATATCTATTTAGATATTTGATTTCGTCGAAAGCTATTTTTGTTTTCAAAATGTAACGACTTTTGTCTCGGAGCTATAGTCCAAAGCGACAAAAGCAGCAAAGCCACGTAGTACATGTACATTTTTTGTATTGCTGTTTCTACCTTAGGATTGTTTCACTATTCTTCTGTCGATTTCCGGCGTCTGTTGATTAAGCCTACCACTAACCAGTGACAGTTATCCTGGAAACAAAAGGCAACCTGCACAGGGACAAAACGCTTCTTTTCTATATATATTATCCCATTTTCCTGCGCAGGGACAAGACATTTCTTTAATTATATATTTTCCTTTTTTCATTTCTCCATGTCCATTTTATACCTTTGACTGCATGCGCGCGACAACTTGATACTTATCCAAGGGAGACACATTCTATAAATCGTAGCAATGTTGTTGTCGGAGTTACTTCCCTGGACTAAATTAATATCGAAGGCGTGTACAACGATTTTCTAACCGAGACAGTCCGTGTATCTTCTGGCTCTAATAAGTTTATTACACATTCTACAGGGTGCCTGAAACGATTGTTTATCACATAACCTGCTGCAAGTAATGAACCATGTATCTTTCACAACAATAAAACATGTGGCGATTAGGAATGAATTGATGCAACAAAGGCAAGTTAACGGTTTCAGTTTACTTCTTTCTTTTGTGCTATCAGAATCGTAGAGTTTACCCAAAAGCCAACGGACACAAATCGCTGGCTAAGAGTGAGAAGGTTGTAAGTGCCACTTACGACCTTATAACACTAATGAATATTTGCAATCTACATCATAAGGCGCTTCTTATGAGCATACTTTCATGAAAATCAGAAGTTGTCATGTTGACCAAACTGAGGTGGAAAAAGCTTGATTTACCATAAGTAAAGTGTGATTGTCAGACAAGTTTTCTTGATTTCTCAACATATTGATTTTGTAGATACGACCTTCTCATTCTAAGCCAGCGATTTGTGTACTGTGTGAACATCAAGGGATTCTGCTTATTCTTGAATAAACTCAGAATATCTTTTCGGTATATAGTGATACATATATTTTGAGTTCACCCTCATATGGAACTTAACGAAAAGGCACACACCACTTTTTAAGATGAGATCTTGCTCAGATTGAGATGCTCCGGAAGAATGGGGGTATGCAAATCCAGGTTTTGATACATGTGGAAATGAAATTTAATAGTTTCCAAGAAAAAACGAGCGAAAGAATGGAGACGTCAGAAAAGACTCTAGGTAAATGTGGAAACGTCGTAAATTATGTACTACAAAAAGACACCACAGACAAAATGCTTGTAAATTTAGAAAAGCAATATTTTTTCTATACAAAGTAGACTCTATTCAAGTTATAATGTTAACATTGATCCCACAAAAAATACATCTTGCGTCTATACATGTACAAGTTTTCTTTGTGTTAGCAGAATGTAAATACTTTATAGATATATACGAGACACGGGAACTATAAACTTTCTTTTCGGACACCCTGTACGTTACCCGTCTCTAAAACAGCACACAAACCCCGGGTTACCCGTGAAGAAATTCACGGAGTCCATGCTCCGGTTTCTATGTGTCTGAAGCCTGAAGTTACTCGGGATTCGAGTTGAAATAGTTAAAGTGTGTTGTACTATATCAGAATAAAACTCTCTTATACCAAGGATTATGACTAACCTATTGTATGATGGAACAACCTGCCTTGTGATCTTGACTCATGATCTGGAAATAGGGAAGTATTCGTCACCTGTGGAATGAGGTTTTGATATATGTGTATGGCAAAAGTGTTAAGCAAAAGTATTTTTACGCAAAAGTTTTAGCTAAACTGGTAAGCAAAATGTTTTTTACGCAAAAGTGTTAGATAAAATGTTAAGCAAAAGTGTAAGGCAAAGTGTTAGCTACCATACTTGTATAAGTCAAAGCTATTTTTATGTGAAAGTGTTAAGCAAAAGTGTGCTGAAAAAGTGTAAAGTAAAATGTGTGCGTCGTCTTGACGTTTATTATATTTCAAGAGTTATAATTCGTGTTAACAAGAAGCTCAATCAACAGACGGGGTGAGTGAGATAGCTACGATAGATCTGCACGTAACATCGTTTCCTGCTTTGTCTAATACACACAGCCCCCTGTCCTCTGCATGTTCCAGTCACAATTTACTGGTCCGACTTAACAACAGTGCCATACTATTTTGGTGTCACCCCGATCGAAAGTGCTTCCCAGTCGTAGTATGCTAAATAGACTAAATAGTTACTTTAAAAAAAATTGATTATCTCTATTCAAAGTACTGTTTTATGTGGAAACTGTTGATTGTTGAACAAATTTAATGAATGTAGTTCAAATTTGGCCTGCATGTCACCTTTAAGGGTGTTTAATTGAAGCATGGAAAATAACGTTCTCTTCACAGAAGACCTGAAGTAGCTCGAAAACGAAACTATCATCATGCCATTTTCTTCTGGTTTTTTTTTGGATGACAGTGATTGCTTTTTATGGAAACGGCAAAAGAAAATAATTTGGAATTTTAGTGTAACCGAATGTGAGTTTGAGTCATTTTGCATAGATTTGAATGGCAGAAAATTACAGGATACGTACGAGGGCCATTCAGTAATTTGCAGAGTGGGTTCACCATTGTGTTACCTTATGATACAGATACAAACAAACTACATTACCTTCAACTACATCCTTTTGGACACTACTGCAGAAACACATATTTTATCATAAACTACGCATTTTTTCACCAAAATATGTAGATACCACTTTATTAAAACCACTTACGACCTTATAAGACTGATAACGGCATATTTTAAATCTGCATTACAATGCGTGTCTTATGAGTCCTTTCTCACGAAAATCGGAACTTGTCATTTTCACCAAAATGAAGTCCAAAAAGTTTTCCATAGGTAAAGTGTAGGTTTCACTTTCAGACTATTTTCTTGTTTTCTCAAACTGTCGATTTTGTACTTACGACCTTCTCAACGCGGGAAAAAATAGAATACTCCATATGGGTGGTAAAATCAAGCGTGCAAGATTTGTCAGTGTTACTTTGAGTGTTGATTTACGGACACATACATGTACGTGCTTTGTGTGAACATCAAGGGATTCTGATTATTCTTTTTGTAAATGAAAATCAGAGTCAGAATCAAAGACAAGTCTTAAGTTCCAGTTCTGGAAATTTGACCGTAATAAACTCAGAATATCTTTTCTGCATATACTGATGTATATTTTGAGTTCAGCCTCATATGGAACTTAACGAAAAGACACACACCAGTATTTAAGATGAGATCTTGCTCAGATTGAGATGCTTCGGGAGAATAGGGGTATGCAAATCCAGGTTTTGATACACGTGGAAATGAAATTTAATAGTTTCCAAGAAAAAACGAGCGAAAGAATGGAGACGTCAGAAAAGACTCTAGGTAATTTTGTGGAAACGTCGTAAATTATGTACTACAAAATGACACCACAGACAAAATGCTTGTACATTTAGAAAAGCAATATTTTTCTATACAAAATAGAATTTATCCAAGTGAAGTTATAATCTTATAACTGATCCCAGAAGAAAACTTACATCTTGTTTCTATACATGTGCAAGATTTCTTTGTGATATACCATAGATTGGCGATTTTTACATGAGCCTGACTCTTTGATTAGCATAATTTAGCAGTCGATATTATTGCCTACGTTTACAACACCGACTGTTAGTTTTCATAATCAGGGAGTATGACGAAGACGTAAAGGTCAGGTTCAGGTCAAAATAGCCAATCTATAGCAGGATGTAAATATTATATAAATATTCGGACACCCTGTACGTTAAGGCGCGTACACACAGTAAGTTTTGGTGTATAAGTCGAGGATGTACACTTTACCACGTGTACATCATGTCCATACATTTCCCTCATACCACTTGGTAACAACGAATGCGTACATCTTGATAAAATGTACGACAGAGGCGTACTTCACCTAACTATAAAGAACATCTTGACCTATAGGTCAAGGTGTACACATGTACATCAAAACGTACTGTGTGTACGCACCTTTACCCGTCCCTGAAACAGCACACAGACCCCGAGTTACCCGTGACGAAAATCACGGAGTTCATGCTCCGGGTTCAATGTGTCTGAAGCCTGAAGTTACTCGGGATTCGAGTTGAAATAGTTAAAATGTGTAGTGCTATATTCATAGTCATATATCAGAATAAAAATCTCTTATACTAAGGATTATGACTAAACTACTGTGTGATGGAACAACCTGCCTTGTGATCTTGACTCATGATCTGGATACAGGGAAGTACCCGTCACCCGTGGAATGAGGTTTTGATACAAGCGATTGACAAAAGTGTTAAGCAAAAGTATTTTTAGTATTTTTTACGCGTAAGTTTTTGCTAAAATGGTTAGCAAAAGGTTGTTTTTTACGCAAAAGTGTTAGCTAAAATGTTAAGCAAAGGTGTAAGACAAAAAAGTGCTGAAATAGTATTTTACGATTGCAAAAGTGTTAATTAAAAGTGCAAGGCAAAGTGTAAGCTAACTTATTAGGCAAAGCTATTTCTATGCAAAGTGTTAAGCAAAAGTATTTTTTGGGCAAAAGTGTGCGGTAAAAGTGTAAATTAAAATGTGTTCACCGTGTTGACGTTTATTACATTCGAGAGTTCTTATAATTCGTGGTGAAACGATGTTCAAGCAATAGACGGGGTGAGTCAGATACCTGTGACAGATCTGCACTTAATCTCATTTCTGCTTTGTCTAATACACACAGCCATTGTCCACTGCATGTTCTATTCACAATTATTGGTCCGACTTTACAACGGTGCCATTATATTTTGGTGTCACCCCGGTCGAAAGTGCTTCCGAGTCGTAGTATGCTAAATAGTTCTTTTCAAAAATTTGATTATCTGCTGTTTAATTAATGTGGAAACCGTTGATTGTTGACCAAATTTCATGAATGTACTTCAAATTTAGCCTGCATGTCACCCTTAAGAGTGTTTAATTGAGGCATGGAAAATAACCTTCTCTTCACAGAAGACCTGAAGTAGCTCGAAAACGAAACTATCAACATGCCATTTTCTTCATCTTATTTTGGATGACAGTTATTGCTTTTTATGGAAACGCGTACGGCCACAGAAAATCATTTGAAATTTCAGTGTAACCTAGTGAGAGAATTTGAGTCATTTTGCGTAGATTTGAATGGCAGAAAATTCACCGGTGTGACACCATTAAACTCTAAGATGTCGTTTTTTAACTGGGTACGTACGAAGGCCATTCAATAAATTCGTAGACTTGGTTCATCATTTTATTACCTTATGATACAGAGACAAACAAACTACATTACCTTAAACTTCAGCTTTTTTGACACAAGTGCAGAAAATATTTTAATAAACAACGCATTTTTTCCAAAATATGTATATACCACTTTATAAAAACCACTTACGACCTTATAAGACTGGTACATATTTGAAATCTGCATTACAATGCGCGTCTTATGAGCCCATTTTCACGAAAATCGGAACTTGTCATGTTGACCAAACTGAAGTCCAAAAAGTTTTCCATAGGTAAAGTGTAGGTTTCACTTTCAGACTATTTTCTTGTTTTCTCAAACTGTCGAAGTTTTGTACTTACGACCTTCTCACTCTAAGCCAGTGATATCTTGTACGTATAAGCGAAGTTACGTCAATTTATCTCTGGTGTTAAGTCAATTCTGCCAGAAGTTAACTCAGAAGTTACCGCAAAAAATAAGTCAAAAGTAGAAAAAAATCAGTTTACTTCCGCCAGAAGTTAGTCCAGACAATTGAAAAAGTATCTCCGTAGGTTTGAGATTAGGTTTAGTTCAAGCAGATACCAACACGTCCGAATGAAGTACGTTAGGGAGATGGCTTGCCTGTGCAGAATCGGGAATTGTTGTCGAACTGGCTGAACAGACATTGGTATCATTCACATATATTTTACCAGGTATGTTCGCATGTTTCTATTTTGTTGGTTACGAGTTCGTTTACATCTTATTCACGTCCCACGCCATGCTTGCTCTTAGCACATTTGTTGTGGTTTGTAATTACATGTATGTATTACATGTAGTAATATAATTATGATATGTCTTGTTTTCCATATTTGAAAAAAGTTTATACATGTTATTGTACCAATAACTGCATAGTATGATATACATGTATTAGTCGTTAAAAGTGTAGTGGTAATTAAGAACAGTTAGCGTTAAATATCAACGTTATTCTTGGTTTTCAATCCCATGCCTTTGATTGTCGTTTGTTTCACCGCTTTGGACAATTGACATCTTGAATACTAGAACAGTAAAAGTATAAAACTTATATTTTACTGGTTTGGCTGTAAAAGCTTTGGTGTAACTTTATGTTATGTTACGATAGCTTGGTGGTTTGGTGTTGTTGTTACTGTTTGTTGTTTGTTGTTAAAGTGATTCACTAGTCTTTGAGTGGAAGGTAGAGACCAGGACTAATAGACATGCATGTTATTGATCGCATACCTACTTACCCCCCTTCGTTCCGAATGGTACTTAATGCTGCTACCAGGGTCCTTCATTGTTTTCCGTCTTTTGCATATTTTTTCAGTTTCTCTGAGAGTCTTTCACATCACTTTGATTTTATTGTTTGACGTTGGTGGTCCTTCGCCATGTCTATTTCGACCTTCCTCTGTTTCTTTTTCCACCTGATGGTGTCCATTTGAGCGATGTCTTAATTGTTTCGAATCAGTTTTTGTCTACTTACCACATATTATACAACATCGAATACTACATTGCCATAACAGTCAATAACTAAATTGATATTCAATCGTCAGATTATAATAATTATTCTTTTGATGGTTAAGATAGTTTTTCTAATGATCACGTGCGTTTTCGTGTTGAGTTTACTGCATGAGCAATGGTTGTAGTAACAGTACTAGATACATACACACAAACTACTTAGAGACACATACATTTCTAACTCAACTGTGGTATCATGCGAAGTATAAAATAAAACTCATCCACCTTTGGAAAGCTTCTAAAATAAAATAAACCAATCAACTTAATCAATGTAAATAACACCCATATGACGTATTGCAACCTCTACAACAATCGTAACTACTCGGTCATTTCCGTAACTGAGAAATACTTGACTGGTCCCCGGTCTGAATATTCTCAAAACGATAGTTCAAAGTGGCACTAGTCTAAAGAAGTACGCACTTTTGTTAGATAAACACAGAGGCGTTCCGATCGCCACTACAAGCCCAATGTCGTCTTCACACACGTGCATGGCGAAACGCACGGAATGTAGTCTACACGTGGACAGTCAAGGCGGACCAGAAGGTAAACTGAATATCAAGGTTTAATTTTTTCTACCAGTATTTTATTTCACACCACATTCATGTGGCAGAAATGCCGTGTTCTTTTAAACTTTTTTTTATATCCAAAATATAATTCAACAAATAATTTATGCCCGATTTAAAACATCTCAAACGTAAATATAATACAATATACTGGTATGCAATTATTATAAAGCTACAATTAACTAGTAATATAGATCTATGTAACATAGATTGAAGGAAATAAAGAAAACACATTGCACATTTCTTATCATAAATCAATGCTTTTCAATATATTTCAGAGCCAACATGCACGACCTGACGTTGATGGAATTACAAGGGAAATGACAGTTCTAAAACTAATTTATTAATTAAAATTGGTACTTAAGATTTGAGGTGATTCGTATCAATTAGTGAGCATTGCCATTATTTGCCGATCCCCGTTCTGTTGCAACTGGAGCGCTGAAACATGACAGACATATCAGTGCCTCCACAAAGATTTGAACCGGGTCGTCAGATTAGGCGACAAGTGCACTAACAGAGACTACAAATCAAGCGAAAGTGTCTCACTTATAACGGTAAATAGATTAAATAGCCTCAACAAAACATGGGTAGATGTTTCTGGTTAATCCACATATAATGTTAAGCGATGCTCAATCAATATTGTTTCAAACGCTGCAAGCACTAAACAATGTCAGATTGGTTTTATGCAAACTTAGGGAAGCCTATGTATTTTTGCTGTTGAAATTCCATATTCACATTGACAATGTAAATAGTGTAAATGTTGGTATTCATAAAATGAATTGGTATAACTTATAATCATGATAGCGCTAAATTGCCTGAAATACATTCCAATGGTCAAAGTGAAGCAACTCTGTATCCCGAAATAATGTTTAATGGTCAAAGGGAAACAACTCTATATCCAGAAGTAATTTCTAATGGTCAAAGGGAAACAACTCAAATAGCCAAAATATTTCCAATGATCAAAGGGAAAAAACGCTAGATCCCGAAACAATTTCTAATGGTCAAAGGGAAACAACTATACATACAGAAATTATGTCCAATGGTCAAAGGGAAACAACTCAACATCCCGAAATAATGACTAATGGTCAAAGGGAAACACTATTTCATCCCGAAATAATGTCTAATGGTCAAAGGAAACAACTCAACATCCCAAAATAATGTCTAATGGTCAAAGGGAACAACTCAAATAGCCAAAATATTTCCAATGATCAAAGGGAAAAAACTCTAGATCCCGAAATAATTTCTAATGGTCAAAGGGAAACAACTATACATACAGAAATTATGTCCAATGGTCAAAGGGAAACAACTCTTCATCCCGAAATAATGTCTAATGGTCAAAGGGAAACAACTCTACATCCCGAAATAATGTCAAATGGTCAAAGGGAAACAACTCTTCATCCCGAAATAATGTCTAATGGTCAAAGGGAAACAACTCTACATCCCGAAATAATGTCAAATGGTCAAAGGGAAACAACTCTACATCCCGAAATAATGTCAAATGGTCAAAGGGAAACAACTCTTCATCCCGAAATAATGTCTAATGGTCAAAGGGAAACAACTCAACATCCCGAAATAATGTCTAATGGTCAAAGGGAAACAACTGTTCATCCCGAAATAATGTCAAATGGTCAAAGGGAAACAACTCAACATCCCGAAATAATGTCTAATGGTCAAAGGGAAACACTTCTTCATCCCGAAATAATGTCTAATGGTCAAAGGAAACAACTCAACATCCCAAAATAATGTCTAATGGTCAAAGGGAACAACTCTATATTCTGAAATAATTACCAATAGCCAAAGGGAAACAACTCTACATGCAGAAATAAGTTCCAATGGTCGAAGGGAAACAACTCGACTTCTAGAAATAATTTCCAACGGTCAATGGGAAACAACTCTATATCCCGAAATAATTTCTAATGGCCAAAGGGAAACAACTCTGTATCCCGAAAAAAATCTATTGGTCAAAGAGAAACAACTCTACATCCCGAAATAATTCCTAATGGTCAAAGGGAAATAACTCTATATCCCAAAATAATCTATAAATGCCAAAGGGAAACAACTCAATATAGCGAAATTATTGCTAATGGTCAAAGGGAAACAACTCTATATCCTGAAATAATTTCCAATGGTCAAAGGGAAACAACTCCATATCCAGAAGTAATTTCTTATGGTCGAAGGGAAACAACTCTACATAGCAAAACAATTCTAATGATCAAAGGGAAACAACTCTAGAACCCGAAATAATTTCTAATGGTCAAACGGAAGCAACTTCATATCCCGATATAACTTCTAATTGTCAAAGGGAAACAACACTAGATCCCGAAATAATTTCAGATGGTCACAGGGAAACAACTCTTTATCCCGAAATAATTTCTAATGGTCGAAGAGAAACAACTCTACATCCCGAAATAATTCCTAATGGCCAAAGGGAAATAACTCTATATCCCGAAATAATTTCCAATGGTCAAAGGGAAACAACTCTGTATCCCGAAATAATATATAAATGCCAAAGGGAAACAACTCAATATAGCGAAATTATTGCTAATGGTCAAAGGGAAACAATTCTATATCCCGAAATAATTTGCAATGGTTGAAGGGAAACAACTCTATATCCAGAAGTAATTTCTAATGGTCAAAGGGAAACAACTCTACATAGCAATTTTGTTCCAATGATCAAAGGGAAACAACTCTAGATCCGGAAATAATTTCTAATGGTCAAAGGGAAACAACTTTACATAGCAAAAAAATTCCCAATGATCATAGGGAAACAACTCTATATCCCGAAACAATTTCTAATGGTCAAACGGAAACAACTTCATATCCCGATATAATTTCTAATGGTCAAAGGGAAACAACTCCTTATCCTGAAACAATTTCTAATGGTCAAAGGGAAACAATTCTATATCCCGATTAAAATTCTATTGGTCAAAGGAAACGCCTCTATATCCCGAAATAATTCCTAATGGTCAAAGGGAAACAACTCTATATCCAGAAGTAATTTCTAATGGTCAAAGGGAAACAACTCTACATAGCAATTTTGTTCCAATGATCAAAGGGAAACAACTCTAGATCCGGAAATAATTTCTAATGGTCAAAGGGAAACAACTTTACATAGCAAAAAAATTCCCAATGATCAAAGGGAAAAACTCTATATCCCGAAACAATTTCTAATGGTCAAACGGAAACAACTTCATATCCCGATATAATTTCTAATGGTCAAAGGGAAACAACACTAGATCCCGAAATAATTTCTAATGGTCAAAGGGAAACAACTCCTTATCCTGAAACAATTTCTAATGGTCAAAGGGAAACAACTCTATATCCCGATTAAAATTCTATTGGTCAAAGGAAACGACTCTATATCCCGAAATAATTCCTAATGGTCAAAGGGAAACAACTCTTTATCCGGAAATAATTTCCAATGGTCAAAGGGAAGCATCCCACCATCCCGAAATAATTTCCAATGGCCAAAGGGAATCAACTCTCTATACTGAAATAATTTCTAATGATCAAAGGGAAACAACTCTATTTCGCGAAATAATTTCCAGTGGTCAATGGGTAACAACTCTTTATTCCGAAATAATTTCAAATGGTCAAGGGAAAGCAACTTGATATCCCGAAATAGTTTCTAATAGTCTAAGGGAAACAGCTTTATGTCCCGAAAAAATTTCTATTGGTTAAAGGGAAACAACTCTTTATCCAGAAATAATTTATATTGGTCAAAGGGAGACAACTCAACGTTTCGAAATAATTTCTAATCGTCTAAGGGAAACAACTCTGTATCCCGAAATAATTTCCAATGGTCAAAGGGAAACAACTGTGTATCCCGAAATAATTTCTACTGGTCAAAGGAAAACAACTCTATATACTGAAAAAATTTCTATTGGTCAAAGTGAAACAACTCTATATCCATGGTCAAAGGGAAACAACTCTATATCTCGATACAATTTCTAATGGTCAAAGGGAGACAACTGTGTATCCCGAAATAATTTCCAATGGTCAAAGGGAAACAACTCTACGTCCCGAAATAATTTCTCATGGTCAAAGGGAAACAACTCTACATCCCGAAATAATTTCCAATGGTCAAAGGGAAACAACTCTATATCTCGAAATAATTTCCAATGGTCAAAGGGAAACAACTCTACATCCCGAAATAATTTCCAATGGTCAAAGGGAAACAACTCTACATCCCGAAATAATTTCTCATGGTCAAAGGGAAACAACTCTACATCCCGAAATATTTTCCAATGGTCAAAGGGAAACAACTACCGGTATATCTTCATTAATTTCTTATGTCAAAGGGAAAACATATACATTTCTAACTTAATTCCAACAAAACTATTTTCTGAATGGCATTTCTCATGATCAAAGGGAAACGCATCTATAATTTGTATTATTTTATAGCATTAATTTTAGTGGTCGAAGGGAAACAACCACATCTTCATTATAAATCTATCAATGCCATTGTGACATAACTATCGAATACAAACATTTACGAAACAATTTTAATTAGGTTATATACTATTATGTTGAGTTACATCTTATTCGCTTTTCCTTCCAATGGCCATGCCACGGCATTTTGTGGGTACATAACAGTAAGCATCTCATGACTTCTTTTCAAAAATTTAGAAATATAACTTTTCTCTCATCGGATTGATGCTTTAGCTCACGTAAGAAGTACGGGATAGTTCTGGATATCTTAACTAAATGTTTTTTATTTAAAAAACCCACGTGTGTTTTACAATAGAAAGACCATCGTCAAAGACCTTCCTTGCTTGAACTAGGACAGGGATATTTTTGCTGATCCGTAGTGTATTACATTGTATATAGATCACAAGTAGACAGCTGCCTGTGTTTATGAGCTCAAAACTCGCGGAAGTAAGTATTGCTTGTTTTTAAATTCTTTTTGCAGGGTCCGAATTAAACAAAGTGTACACATTTATTCGCAGTTAAAAGAGGTATCAGTACACAGCATTCTAAGCAAAGCCGTGTTCTTTTCAAGGAGAAATCACGGGAAATGTGTGCGATTTTTGACAAAAAAGCGATGTTTGAAACTTTGACCCCCCAAAAGGTATTTTTAAACAAATCCTAACCTTTTACTTTTACCAAGATGAAATTACATCCATTCCCCGTCTATATGCAGATTTCCACATTTAAATTCGTCCTTTTCGCTGAGATATTGAAGTTTAAACAGGACATGGTGTCATTTTTTCGACAACAATGGAGACAGCTGATGATTAAAAATGATCACATAGAAATCAGACGCAACGGTACAAATGTTAACAATGAAGACAGTCTGAACGCAATGTTTTTGAAATGCAATAACAATGAAATAATTATACTTAAGTAGAATTGTGTATAACTGGATTTCTATAATTTGCTATTTCTAAACTTTTTAAAAAAACCAATGCTTATTTTTGGATAAACCCATTCACGATAACTAATCTAAGCGTTTTTCGTAAAAAATCGCACACATTTTCCATGATTTCTCCCTGAATAATACACCATAACTGCGAATAAATGTGTACACTTTGTTTTGTTCGGACCCTGCAAAAAGAATTTAAAAACAAGCAATACTTACTTCCGCGAGTTTTGAGCTCATAAACACAGACAGCTGTCTTCTTGTGATTTATATACAATGTAATACACTACGGATCAGCAAAAATATCGTAAACACAGACAACTGTCTCCTTAGTGCCATCTGTTTTCTATGTATCGGGCTGTACGGTGTGTAGATATTCTCATAGTTTTAACTATAAAGTTAGTACGAGTGGTTTCCCTTGTTCCACACAACTTTCATTGATATTAAAATTATAGTGGCATGTTTCAAACAGACGTATTTTGTAACATAGTGCTTAGTTGTATATCAACGCCGAGTGCGCATTAATTCTGTATCTAAAATATTGATAAACACTGACCAGCCCTCATATGAGGATTGACTACTTTACAATGTCCCCGATAACATCTTAATAATATATATGTACTGGTTCGTTCTTCTTTATAGTTATGGGTACATGTATATTCTTTGTAACAATGGATCTGTGTCTACAAAATTAGCCGAAAACGACAATGAAACAAAATCTTAACTCTTGAATTAACTCTCAAAGGCCTAGAGTGGTAGAGCGTCCGCTTCCATGGACCAAGAGCACGATGCCTCGCTTTCGATCTAACGCCGCAACACACCAATTTCGTACTTTGTACATGTACTAGTATATATTCATTGCTTTGTTCCAGGTAACTGTCTGCTGAATCGTTCCGTGTCAAGTTAATGTGATTGTGTGCCTCCGTTGTTCAGTGGTTAGCGCCCTTGTCGCATAATCCGGCGACCCGGGTTCAAACGGAGTCCGGCTGGAGGCACTCATATGCCATCCTGCCATATGTCAGCAGAAAGCGGACTGTCTAATAAAGACTCGGCTCGGTAGTCTTCATATGACTGAAATACTGTTGATCCGTGGAACTGCAAGCAACATTTAAACGCATATAAATAATACAATATGTACTTAGAAAAGGTGCGTGCCAAATTCAATACTAGGATTTTGAAAATGTCAGATTTTTAAATTCGGTAAAATGTACTGATTGGTATTTAAAAGCATGATCGGCATGATTGCTTTTATACGTTTGTGGCAAACGTGACGTCATAACTGGATGATTATGCTCTTTCTAGCCACCGTATGTCACGCGATTTGTAGATTTGTCGTCTGCTAAACGTTTTACGTTAATCACGATGTGTAACCGGATCTCGGGAGTGGATATGGACGAGAAAGCCGTCGTGATCATTGTCATTATGGGCTATTAATAACAGTTGATCTGTCGGCGGTGCATATCCGACGAAAATAATTATTGGTGAAAATAACAGTGAATACCTGTCTGGTTTCGCACTTCCGACCGCTCGTGGCTATGGCGACGGCTAACAACAAAAACACCAGACCCGATCTCCCTAAGCATCTCAAGTAAACATCTCATCTCTAATTGAGATTTTGCTAAAATCAGAGTCTTAATTTGAGATAAATCTGAAGTATAAACTTGTTTTAAATGCTACTGTTATAAACTCTGAATAAGGATTTCTATTGGGATGCCAATTTGGAGTCCAATCTCCCATGGAAATTAACTAAAAGATACATGCCAAAATTTGAGATGAGTTTTAGCTCAGATTGAAATGTTTCGGTAGATTGGGGCTAGAGTCATTCTCGTTCAACCATGGAGCGTATTTTGAAAGTACTTGTAGTATGGGAACTTGACTTATCACTCATTTACGAGAACATGCAAGAATAAAGTCGCAGTTTTTCTCAAAACCGACTCAACAGTTCCTAACTTGATAATTATGGTTTCGTGTGAAATTTTGCAAAAAATGATATGAATTGCTTTGGGTAGTACTCATTCTCGTCTTGAGCGTCGATGTTATATCTTTGAAATCGGTCAAAGCAAAATACTGACAGATTACTCCTAGCGGTTTTCGGTAAAACTAAAAATGAAGAATAACGCATGTTTTTGTTTGCTACAGTGGTTAAAGTTAATTCTAGCCAATCTATGTTAATCTTGATTTAGTATACTCATTATGCATGTACATGTATTTGCTTATTACTTTATTTATTCGAAAGTTAATTTTTGTCATGTTAAGCAAAGATTCAATTCAGAAAGGTTCCCAATGTTGTGCTTCGGAATATATCAAATTCAAATCCTGTTCTGCAAATGTAGATGTAAAAAGCGTGTTTCTGAGGGTGTTTAGTTAAATAGAATAGAATAGATTTTATTTGCATATTTAGTCCTGAAAAGGACTTTTTACGAAACAAAAATAATACAACTGATTAAATAGGATGGTGATAAATGGCGAGAAAGTGTTCATATTATATGATATCAAACATAGAGAAATCGTTTATGTGTGTAACACGTCAGACAAATTTTGGCCCGGGTTTGGGAGAGACATCTTTATTATAAAATATAACACAACATTATAACATAACATTTAGTTATGTCACTCAGTTATGTTATTATAACTTTACGGATATAAATATATATGTTCATATTCTGAGATTGCTGCTAAAGTAGCACAGACTTTTTGTTCTATAACGATATCGGATCGGAAAAGTATCATACATATCCTCTTCGTAATATTTCGCAATGGTCAACATCATTTGCGAGGTGGTCGTTAATGGCCGTCATAAACATTAAGACCGTAGCATCATAATGATGTATATATTATAGAGCTGTCGTCCCGGATACTGATGTGACGTTATAAACATGTCGTTTTGTGTAGTCTGATATTCGACGCATTTCATGACGTCGGCGCACTTTCGACATGACGTTTCACTCGGAATATCGATCTTCCGTTGCATTTTGCCCGATTACTCAATTATACACCTATACTGATCTCAGATTAGAGCATGTCACCCAAGTATATAAAAGTAAGGTTGTCTTGCGAAAATTAATCTGTTTAAATGGTATAAAATATGTGACGATGAGAGTTGAATGATGCTTATATCGGTAGGGTAGGCTCCATATACTGTGTGATTATCGACGCTGGAATAAATTAATTTGTCAAATCTTTCATTAACTTTTTTATGAATAAAATGCTATTTAGTAAAAACTAAGTATTCTAGTAGGCAATAAAACAGTTCAAATCAGGTTTGTGAGTTTTGGATTCTTTAGACGATCAAAAAGTGGCAGAAGTTTTGACGTTTCAGGACGTCGTAACGTCATAAAAGTGCGCCGGGTGGCTGTAGGTCATCTTTTAAATCGTTAGAATATTTTATTGATATTATCATTTAATCAACTTTTTATTTGTTTCTCAGTACAGAATTGAATGTAGTTTAAGATGATACAATAAATAATTCAATCACATTACGCATATCGAAAAGAACGGGTCAGTTCACGAACTTTTTGATACCCCCTCGTATACTGTCATCGTTTTTAAGCAAACATAAGAAATTAAGAATACAATGACACTGGGATGTGCTGTATTATATCAAACATCTATGTAATAAAAAATGTTATTTCTTGCTATAATTCATGGTGCGTATCAGTAGTAATGTTATTGCCCGACGGGACAAAGTCATTGTGGTATCCGCTGACCTACATCTGGGACACGTACAACGCTAACTAGGACAGTGTAATTGTGGTTAGCATTTAACATCGATGTTTCTTCGGATAAAAAAATAGCAATTTCTGAATTTCAGAATTTCAGACATTGCGCTGGCTTAGAATGAGATAGTCGTAAGAACAATATCAATATTCTGAGAAAACAAGAAAAAACTGTCGGAAAATTACTATTTACTTATGGTAAAACAAGCTTTTCCAACTTCAGTTTGGTCAACATGACAAGTTCCTATTTTCATGAAAATAGATTCATAAGATTTTTATCGTTGTTTTAGTAGTGATTCATATAGGCGAAAATTTCGCGAGATAAAATTTTAGCAAATTTAGTGAATTCACCAAATTTCTCAATATCTTCTCGTCGCCGACTTAACCACGTATACAAATGTACATTTATATCATTATTATATTCACGACATACAGCCGCGTTCATTGTTTCTTAACAGTTTTGTAACAATGTCCATAACCGGTCGGTACTTGACTTCTTGGGGCCGTACAGACTTTGAACAGGACGTTAATGTCAATCAGGGGATTGTTTAATAACCTTTTTATAAATATCACCTGTGAATTCACGCATGTCAAAAATATATAAAAGTGGAAACACGCGAAGATTGGTTTTACTATTGAATTGAGAACTATTATTGACAGAACGCAATAAATGTCAACCAGATACTGTTTAAAGTTGCTTCAATCGTTTCATGAGTTCTCCGTTGTCTATACGCCTCGTTTTTTGTCGTTACCTGACTCGGTTTTATGTCTCTTTGGATCACGTGAACCGTTGTTAGTAATCGTGACGCAACAAAATGCGACAGACGACAAAGCAGACGTTCACCATGGCAACGGCAACAACGTGTATTTACATGCATTTATATTCAAACAAGGACTGGTTGCCATCGCTATAAGGAAATGTGCTTAGTGCTCTTCAAATTAAAATACGAATATATACCCGTACTTTCATGTTTTGTGATTGACAAATGCAATTGATTCTTGATCTCAACATACCATTTTGATTCGTTTACAGCTGACTATCATATTGTCGAAATAACCGTTAAGTCGAATGTATTTTCAATAGTCTTCTTTGTCTTCAATGTAGAGTTACCTCCCTTACCAGATATGACGTTTGGTGGTATTCTTACGTTTGTGTCGAAGTTGTGTAAGGTATAACCATTTTCTATGGCTCCGGAAAACAATAGAAATACTGGAAACGACTTTTGTCCTTTTCGTTTTCGTTCGTTTCTTCTGTTGAGTGCTGCCCTTTTCCCTGTCCGATCTGCTAAGCAACACATATCTGTGAACATTTACCTCTACTACAGAAATTTAATTACAAACTCAACATTGGCATTCTGACTTCAAACAAGTGATATAACTTATATAATATTATTTGATGTCGACGTTTGCGTTATACATGTATAAGTTCTTTTTCATGATTGTGCTTACCACTGGTACGTACGGTCATCCTTTGTTCTTGTGATCCATGTGTGCACCTGCTGGACAGAATTGTTGGTCATGTTTTGTCTCTTTCTGTTGCTTTTACCTCTTTGTCTGTATTGCAGTGTTTACCGTACATTTGCCTTTTGGCCCGTTTGGTCGTATTTTTGTCTCCCACTTTGCCTAGTTGGTGAGACATAATTGCTTTTGTGTGCTGGTCGTCTGGTTGGAAGCATATCAGCCATTCTGATCAATTCGGCCTTTATGCATTACAATGGTATATTTACCGGAGACAAACGGAAATGACCGAGCTTTGACGATTTGGATATCTGGATGTCACACTAATATTTTCCGCGCTAGTTCTCATTGACCACTGGTCGAATTTCAATGCAGGTTTGTGTGAATACTTGGTACCAAGTCTCAGTGTGCAGATTGTCAGGAATTTAAGGTAGATTGGTTTTACCGCAGTTGTAGTCCCTAGTGGGTGACACACACTTTTGTTATCATAACTACTCGTGTCTTTCCGCGTCTTTCCGTGATGAATTCGGAAGTTTGTGTGTTAGTAACGTCCAAAGTGTCACGATTGAAGATTTTGTGTCAACACCTTTCTAGTTCATCATTATTTTAAAAAGTTGCATATTTTTGCAACCTTGAAATTTAAAAAGACCAATAACTGATAAAACTAATATCACAAGTTTTTCTGTCATATATTGTTAAGGGAAAATAGAAATGATAAATGTAATGCATTTTGTCTCCTATTAGTAAATACGAACTTGATCAAGTGTTTAAAAAGTATTTATTTTCAGCAAGTATTTGCAAAAACGATGCGTTTCCTTTTCGACTTTTGGGAATTTACTTTGTTGACAAATGTAAAAAAAATAGAATTATTAAAATTTCCCAAACATTAATGCATTTTTAAAACAGAAAATAGCTATTTTTTGTCTAAAGTACTTTTTCGTTTAAAATGATTTATACAAAAACGGACAAATATGCTAATTTTAATATCATAAATTAAGATATCATAGCACTATAAACTGAAAAATAATGCAAACTATTAACATTGTGCCGAAATGAAAAATGTACAAATAAGTTTTAATGGTGATTTGTTATATTTTTGTCAAATAAGTGACTATAATCATAACATTTCTTCCAAAATGTATCGGCTTAAGAAAATGAGAAATCACCGAAATTTACGTAATTTATTTAAATTTGATAATTTATGAACAATAACACAAAAGATCAACAAAGAAGCGTTGCATCTACAGTTTTTCATTTAGGGACGTTACCCTTAGCGAAATGTCCGAATATTGCTTATAGCTCAAAATAGTTGAGTATGCAGTTGCTTTGTTTAATTGTATAGTGCATATTTATGCATATTCATAATTTCGCAGAATGGGAATGCATTTTTTAGCTGTCCTCTTCAACTATGTGTTCCTATGCTTCACCTAAGACTTTTAAATATTTGATGCGGATAGCGACTGTTCGGGCTCCCAGACACTCATATTCAGCCATTTGACAAGTACGTCTGTCGGGCAACATTGCAGTTTAATAAATGAACATATATAATATTTGTGGGACATTCTTGCCGAAGAGCTACCAGGGTATAAAGACTCGCTGTTGAAGCTTTAAAGTAACGACGTATGGGCATATAGATACATTCTAACACATTCTGATTATCTCAGCCTTTATGGGTTGGTTTACCGGAGAAAAAAGGAACTAATCGATATTTTACGATTTCAGATATATCAAACACAAACTCTTCGACTCCGCTTCTTTGCGAAAGCGCATAGAAAAACACTTCTCGAAACTAATACGCATACATTTTTATAATAGAAACAAAATGTCAAACACCTTTTGACCTTTTAGTTGAAAGTTTACTAGTTGCTTTCACACGATGTCAAAGTTATTTTTAGCTGTCATGTGATATAATTTTATTAACATTTGTTAATAATTTCCTGAAGATATGATCATAATTTGTTGTTTAATTGGAATTGAAACCCACGAGTCCTAATGGGTTGGCACCGTGATAGAGGGAAGTAGCCAAACGTGACGTGATCATCCTGGTTTCGATCTCCCGAAACATCTCTAGTAGAAATCGCAACTCAAATTGAGATTTTGCTTAAACCAGAGTCAGGTTGCTATACATAAATATGAAATTCCACCTTGAAATGATGCTATAATAAACTCAGAATGTAATTTCTGTATAGTGATGACAATTTCCAGTCAAGTCTTGCATTGGAATTAACATAAAAACTCATGCCAATAGTTGAGGTGAGATCTTGCTCAGATTGAGTTACTTTAGGAGCTCGGGACCTGGGTTATCAAGCAATTTCACATTTCTGGAAAGTGTTTCTTCTTCTAAACGGGTAAGGACAGTTGGAAAATATCGGTTAATTGAAAAACTGCCTGACTACAAAACATATAATTTATTTATTATTTGACAACATTTACGTTCAGTCTGCTGTTAGAATAAAATCTATAATATAACATAAAATTATAAAATTTTAAGCTGATTTGACTGGTAATGGTTTTCAAAAGCCATTGATAAATGGATTGGATATTGTTTCGAAGATGACGTTAATGACGTCACAGGACAAACGTAGAAATACTGCCATTGGCATAACCCTCACTGCATGGCTGTATATCCTTTTAATTTGTAATGAACTAAACTAATGTTTAACATCGTCAATGAACAAACTGCCATCCACATTACGAGTATGTAAGACTGTTAAGTTTTGCCAATAAATTCCTTTTATTTCCCCATATGCCTGTTTTTTTTTCTAAATGCCGCTTTTTCTTCTGTGGTACATCTTTACCGTCGTTTATATATTCAGTTTGGAGTGTACCGTCTTTTGTAAGTTGCTGTTTTTTTCCAAATAGCTTGGTCTCAAAGAACATTTTTGTGGGTCAAACTTTCTGTCGCGCTTCCTTCAGATTAAGGTTTCAAAATCTGCGATTGTTTCGACCGGTATTCGAATCAGGGACATTTCGATTAATAGTTAACAGTATTACCCACTCGACCACCGCACCACCTGTTTGTTAGTTACATGTATGGAAAGTCTGTTGACAAAAGTGAAGTAATAATACGTGTAACGTTACCAATTCATTGTAGCATATATAAATCGCGTTTAATGCTACGGTCACATTTGCTCTACGAGCTCCGTACGAGGTCCGTACGAGTTGATTTTGCTGAACTCGCACGACGTCCGTACGGAGTCCGTACGGTGCTCGTACGGATATTGATACTCGTACGAGTATCGTACGGATTTTTTCGACTCGTAGAGGTCTCGGCGACATGGTAAAACTTTTTCACCGAGCTCCCGAGTTGTCTACGAGCTGTCTACGAGCTCGTATATATTTTGAGTCAGACGTATTTCGCACGGGACTTTAACGGTCAAAATCATAGGATTAGATAGTGAACAGTATGACAGCAGTTATGTCAACAATGTTAATTGTTATGTGTATGTAACAATATGTTATAGACAATATATTGAAATTTCGACACATTTTTCAATATCGAATTGATGATACATGTGTTTAAGTGCTATTGTGTCAATCCTGCATCTGTACCCAGTATCTAAGATCCGATACAAAGATAATTAAAACGTATCGATTTTAAAAAACAAAACATAAATTAGGTAATGAAATCCAAATTTAATACATAATTATGCCCTTCAATTTTAACATCTGCTATTTTTTTGAATATATATCTTTTAATACAAAACAAATAGTTAGTGTAATGATTACATCTAGTATATTTATACAAAACAAATACAATGACTAAATACTTTGATATATATTGCCTGTGTTTGTTTTGGTTGAAGCTGAGGGAAAGAATGATTGGTTAGCATATCCAGAACGAAATACAGGGTGCTGACGGATTACCAATGCGTATAGGTCTATGATTCTAGGTGGTCGGGTTTATCCATGATGTGACAAGTCTGGCAACCCAATATAGCATGTTCGGCACCCAGTAACTTTATATGTAATTGTTTGTATGATTGTTTATAAAATAGAATCAGGTATGAGCATAGGTCTACAGGGAAGACTGGACTTTCCCAACCGAGTTGTCTCTTAAAATAAAGGTATTGCTGTTATATTATAATAATGACGCTACTAGCCTTTGAACGAAGTATTTAAATGATTTTAAGACTTACCATGTAAGTACGTCAACAAGCCTTTTAACATATGGTATAATCAACCATTCGGGTGACATTGTGGTCTCTAGAATACGGATCGACAAGTCCATCAAAGGTTTTAATCTCGACCAGGACATATGATCATTTCATTGTTTCCACTCAACTAGAAATGGACTAGTTGGTAAACTCAGAGGTGGTCTACACCTAAAACTTTTTAGAAACCATGTTGTACATTCGAAAAGGGTAGGGGTCCCACTTGCCGTTTAACATTCTGTCTCTTCCATCCTCCCGTGTATCCGATATGTACCCGATGATTATTGATGATCGCGCAGACACCGACCGATGAGTAGCAACGTATTTTTTAAATATACTTTAAATGACCCTGGCCGCCGTCACTCGATGCTACACGATCCCCCGATTTGCAGCATGACAACGTTCGGCTTCAGTCAAATTAGCCAAAATGTACACCGACCCTTCATTGTATTATGAGGATGTCACAACACAAGACGTACTCGTCTCCTAATGTAAGATGGCAATATTTTTCCAACATTCCAGAAGACTGGACCCCACCTCACCAAACCTGGATCCGCTCACGTTCAATGTAAAATGAATTGACATGTCCGTGATTCGCGTGCACATATCTTATGTGTACACATAAATATTTGTCTATACATCTATGAGTTCTTTTTATCTTTTAGTTTATGACAACTGTGCAATATACATGCATTCCATGTACTTTAATGTATATACTCATCGTACTATAATAAACTCTATACACGTATATAGCCCTGATCGTTCAATGTCGATCAAGAAGTAATTATACGTTTTTTCCTTGCATTTATAAACATTGCATGGATATTCCATCATTCTTTAATCATCTTATATATAATAATAACTAAAAATAGGTAATGTCAGCTTCTTTGTGAGTTCCCTACTTCAATAATACCTACGAGCTCGTAGACTACTCGGGAGCTCGGTGGAAAATTTTCACCGAGCTCCCGAGTCCTCTGCGAGTTACGAAAATCCGTACGATACTCGTAAGAGTTTACATTGCCCGTACGGACCCCGTACGGACTCCGTACGGGCTTGCTCAATTTCGACTCGCACGGAGCTCGTACGACTAATGTGACCAGGCGAAATTGAAATATGTCGAAAAATAAAATTCTTCTCGCACGGAGCTCGTACGGTCATCGTGCGGACACCTTACGGACACCGTACGGACATCGTAAGAGTGACTTGCGAGCTGCGATTGACCTACGAGTACCTTGCGAGTCCCGTACGATCTCCGTACGAGCGCCGTACGATCTCCGTACGAAGATTACGATGTCCGTACGGACCTCGTACGAGACATTCTCTTTTAATCGTACGAGGTCCGTACGAGCTGTGACCAGAAGCTAAGAACCTAAAATATCTTTAGGATTTGAAATATTTTGGACTCGTAGCCTACTCGTACGAGTTGATAAATCCGTACGGACATCGTAGGGCAAATGTGACCGTAGCATTATTCTATACATTTTTGCCAGTTCGCGAAATCTGCGATCGGAGCTATAAACGAGCCATTGTAACAGAGTGTAGGGTTATCTAAAATTCGGCTTTTCTTTCGGAAACCGATAATTACCGGAGTAAATTCGCCGACTATGTACTTATCTCTGTTGAATATTGCCTAAACAATATAATTATTACGACACCTACCAATTTAAACAGGTTGAAACGCCTTTCTGTTCCATTGGTGTTATGGCTTCCAATACAATAAGCTCTTAATCTTCGTGGAATGCCATGCAATAAAATACGGTACGGATGGTTCAAAACAAAGCGTTTATTTTACGCCTTATGTGTCTTAGGTCACTAAACGATATTTTGAAAAAAAGTTTAATATATCAGCTACAAAATACGAACAGTAGGTCAAAGAATATTTGTTGAGATTTTCATTACATTCATCGCACACACGATTGTTGAATCATATGTCGAGCCAACTTCACACAGCTTATTTTGTTGGGGATATTTGCATTTCATTGGACAAAAAGTCAATTTTTGACAAAGGAGCATATTTGTTGAGATTTTCATTCATTCGGCAAAAAGGCAATTTTTGACAAAGGAGCATTTGTTGATATTTTCATTGCATTGGACAAAAAGGCAACTTTTTACAAAGGAGCATTTGTTGATATTTTCATTGCATTGGACAAAAAGGCAATTTTTGACAAAGGATCATTTCTTGAGATTTTCATTGCATTGGACAAAAAGGCAATTTTTGACAAAGGAGCAATTCTTGAGATTTTCATTGCATTGGACAAAAAGGCAATTTTTGACAAAGGAGCATATTTGTTGAGATTTTCATTACATTGGACAAAAAGACAATTTTGGACAAAGGAGCATATTTGTTGAGATTTTCATTGCATTCAGCAAGACGACACTTTTTGACAAAGGAGCATTTCTTGAGATTTTCATTGCATTGGACAAAACGGCATTTTTTAACAAAGAATAATATTTGTTGAGATTTTCATTGCATTCGGCAATTTTTGATAAAGGAGCATTTCTTGAGATTTTCATTGCATTGGACAAAAAGGCAATTTTTGTCAAAGGAGCATATTTGTTGAGATTTTCCTTGCATTCAGCAAAGAAGCAATTTTTGACAAAGGAGAATTTCTTGAGATTTTCATTGCATTGGACAAAACGGCATTTTTTAACAAAGAATAATATTTGTTGAGATTTTCATTGCATTCGGCAATTTTTGATAAAGGAGCATTTCTTGAGATTTTCATTGCATTGGACAAAAAGGCAATTTTTGTCAAAGGAGCATATTTGTTGAGATTTTCCTTGCATTCAGCAAAGAAGCAATTTTTGACAAAGGAGAATTTCTTGAGATTTTCATTGCATTGGACAAAAAGGGAATTTTTGACAAAGAATAATATATTTTGAGATTTTCATTGCATTCGACAAAAAGGGAATTTTTGTCAAAAGAGCATTTGTTGATATTTTCATTGCATTGGACAAAAAGGCAATTTTTGTCAAAGGAGTATTTGTTGATATTTTCATTGCATTGGACAAAAATACAATTTTTGAGCTATGACGTCGCGAATGTCATTGGATTCAGGCTTTAATATACTAGAACATGTATTTAATGTTTGTTTTGCTCCCAAGTTGGTTTCGCGATGGTTCCGTTTCCTTGCAAATTGCATCAATACTATTATATCAATGATTGCGAAACATTTCTAAGGCTAAGGGAGTTCGAATTTTGAGGTTACTTTCCAGATACGGCAGATTTTGGTTTCTGACTTTTTAAAAAAAAATTCTGACAGGTTGAACTGAAATTCTACTTAAGGCTATTTTTGTATTCGAGGTGAAGTAAATTTCGTCTTGGCACTGTAGCCGAAAGTCACGTGGTATTACAACAGTGAGTAAACACGTAACGTACACCACAGGTAACTGTATCGTTGAAAATGAAAAAACGATACAGTTACCTGTGACGTACACTGTAATATAGCAATTTGTTTAGTCGAGCTGTTCAGCCAAGTTATATTAATATTGGCATAATTTTCTATCATTTAAGTTCCGAATCATTATTAAATGCATACATCTGCCGAGTATACAGTATGATCGGTATTATAAGCCACGTTAACTTCATTCATCGCTCAAAGTACTATTATAATTTATAAAATTTATCAAAAACGAAGTTTTGTACCAACTGAGAATTACCCCATATAACTCAATGTCATGGCGATTCTTACTATAAAATTATGATCTTAAACCTACATCGATTCTTAATAAAAAATGTATGTTTTATTCAGGGGTTTTGTGATGTATGTCTCCGGTATATTTTCTTTTCCCACGCGTAGATGAAGCATTTCCGTCAAACTGTCATTTCCACTACAAATTTTCAATGATTACGGTCGGTCCGGGTTTTACGGGTTTTTATCCCTCACGTGAATCGTTGTCAGTCGGACGCTTGCTGCCACACGTAACGTACGCGCCATTATCCAGCGCCAATGTTTTGTCGTTCGCGCTGTTCCGTCAAGAGGAAAAACCATCCGAAAAGTAAGCAGAAAAAATAATTTTAAAACAAAACAAAATGACACCCCGTTGATGAATGTTCGTATCGAAATTTCTTGTCATGTGAGTCGGTGCAATTTGTGTGCGGTATTGTCCTTTTGTCGTTGTGTGTAATCATATATGGAGTATTTTTGCGACAACCAAGCAGGAAGTAGCTTTACCGGAACATATAATGTGTCGTATAACGAACCGTTTTTTTATATTGAAATGTGTATTGAAGTTTCAAAACTATGTAAATAATTTTCATCATGTTGCTGAACATTAGTTTTTTCTGCAAGGTATGTGTAAGATCTAATTTGGTTGCAAATTTATCGGATAAGTGTTTCAAAAAACATACAAGCACAGAAACAATTCCCTGTGTCATTACGTATTAGTCATATTAAGCAAATGCTTTATTGGGTCTTAAATATATTGAGACCCGTCTTTTCCCCCCGTCGAAGACGAAGGCGATATGGTAATGGTAAGCCGTTTGAATGTATCCGTTTGGGCTTCTGTGTGTAACTCTTACATTTCTTAAGGGAATTTGAAGAAACTTTCATTGAATAACTACTACATCACATGTTGTCAGGATTTTGTGATTCCACCCTTTTCGTCTGAGTTATGGCCATTTGTTGATATAGTACATTTATCTTCTCTTCGACGGAGGATATGGCTGCTTCTTGTTAACATATCATGCAACTGACAATCCCTTCACATGTGGAGGACGTAGTTTTCGGCCGACCCTGTATTTGAACTATTTCTCTTTCTCTATCTACCACGCCATTTTGTCTTGCTCCAACTTCAATTCTATTACAAGTACATTATCTCTGAGCAAAAGTTTGAAACAGTTATTGACACACGAACTGCTGTTGGTGTTTTGTCATTTTCGAATACTAGTACTAGTAATTTCAAAGTAACGTTTGATGTGGTGCTGAATATATACACTGCGGATATGCCTGCTCTGTTTCGCTTTTGGTGAACTCGTATCATGATGTTGTTCTTGAGAAAAGGAAATATTTCTAAAGCCTTCAACCAAACGAAAGCGTATATAAGAATATCAATATTGCAATACATTACAAAGAGCAACATCATTTGGTGCTGCAAGTATTGGTCCTTGTTTAAGGGTCGTGGATAACGTTATCCATGCTCCAACTCATACTCCGTATAGTTTTTATTGGGGTTCATTTTCTTAGTAAGATCATTTTTGTTTGGTGTTGAATTTGATGCGAAATTATAAAGAAAACTGTCAAGTTTGAGCATGGCGTATGTTGTTGGAGTACGAGAATGAGAACATGTTTATAATCACCGGACCTATACACAGACACAGGTAACAGTATCGTTGAAAAAGAAATTGAAAAAATGACTTTGAAAAATAAAATTCTCGAAATTTAGATAATACCTAAATTTCGAGAAATTTTGTTTTTTGAATTTCATTTTTTCAATTTCTTTTTCAACGATACTGTTACCTGTGGACCTATATGCATTGGTTCTATGTACCCCAAAATGCTTTGTATAAGTTGAATAAAGTCTTGATACGCATATTGAAAGTCGGGAAAGTGAGGATCGAACATATAATGTATGACATCATCATCTAGTGCAGTTCGAAGAAGAATACATTGTATCACTCTGTTATCGCAATAACTCGAAATTTCAAATGCCTTGCACAGTAGCGTGTGCTTTACTGATTGCTGGATAGCATTAAAGACAGCAGAAATATATCTTACTTATAATACGGTAAAGAGTCTTACAAAGGAGCTTATCATAATTTCATGCATGGGCAATGTTTCATCATAGAAGGACCTCTTCTGCATCATCTAACTAGTTAGATGAATAATAATGTGTTCGACTTTTTTCACCGAAATAGTGGTTTCATTTGGATTAATTGATGTTAACAGAAATGAACCACTAGGACTGAGGCCAGTCTGTTGATTTATGTGTTTCTATATTTGTGCTGTAGGTGTTTCTGAGTCTGTAGTTAAGTGTGTTACATTAGACTAGCCATTTCTATATGGAAAATATCTGCCTGTATGGTCGAACACTTTGAACAGTCATTTTTGAGGATCCATTGAGTGGTCACTTTAGAAAGGTGAGAAGTTTTTCTGTTGTGGCTTACCCGGTTTGCTGGGGCGTAACTATTACAATTAGGTCGCTTTGCATGGTGTTTGAAAACTAGATCGAGTGGCAGTTGTGTCTCGTTTGGTCGCTTTGGTCGCTTTGGTCACCGTTTTGGCATATATTTGTGAAACTAGGTCACATCTTAGCCACTTGGGATCACCGTTACTTTATTATTTCCTTGTGGAATTGGGTTATCCTGGAACTTTACGGCGGGAGCATGGGTTTCTCAATCATTTCTCTAGGTTGCTAGTGGGTATTGCTCCGTGTTGTTGTGTTGTGATGTTACTTTTTTCTGTGCTCGGCTGGATACGTTGAGTGGTCCCTTCCCTGCCCGATTTCCTTTTTTAATACCCAGGTCCAAGTGGTGTTACAGCTCAATAAACATAATCCCTTTATGTCTTATTGTTAGCCTATGCAATTCAACTTGTATGCCTTCTTGTGGGCAAAAAATATCAGAACATTTCTGTCACTTTAAGACTTCTTGCGATAACCGAACTCGTTTTTACACTGCATGCGTTATGCGAGTAATACGTATTCATTTTCAAAATCTCTGACTTAGACGTAATATTTGAAATATTCAAAATTAAAATTAACTCATGTTTCTTTCTTAATGTATGTAAAACAACGAAATTCCACCTGATTTATTGTTGTCACATAGTTAATGTGTTTGCAAATTTAAACGAAAATTGGTATATTTGTAACGACATGAGAGTGAAAAGAACCTTTAACATGTAAACTCTAAATTGCTGTATTAGTACCTTTAACTTAATATTGTGTCACTTCGCCAATTGTAAACTGGTAGCATTAATCAAAATTTCAATTTTTGTAAGATTGTCATAACCCAAATGCATTTTTGAGAGTTGCGTAAGTTCCTAAAATAATAAATATTGTTTAAATGCGTCACACTGTTTTCTAGAAAGAAAACATGTCTTTGCTTGTCTCAGAAATATAATTTCTCTGAAATATTTTTAATCATAGATTGATTATTTAACACTCAAACTTTCTAATCAACTTCAGAGATAAAAGTAGGTCAGACAGATCCATTGTTTTAAGCCAAATAACGTTAGCGCCATGATGTGAGCGCAAATATGTGAGCGCCAATATTTTTTTGAAAAATCGTCAAAATTTAGCAAGAACGCCAGCTGCAACGAGTTGTTTCTCTCACTTTCTGAAATGGATCGTTAATTACATTAGTTCATCTTTTTGTCGGCGCCGAGAAGCCTATATAGCTCAAATGTGTCGTAAACAATTAAAGAACGATCATTTACACTAGGTACGAATTCGTGTGAGAACGAATGATATATGACGTCATTTTTTTGAAATTCGAAAGAAGACAACACCAGTTTGAAAATTAACAATGTATATATTTACGCCTTTTCGTACATAGTGATCATGCTTACACATATTTGACTAAACAACATAAAAAGGGTTAGTACATCAACATAAAAATATCTCGAATTTTGTTACAATTTTACATTTATTCACCGTACACAACCGTGTAGGCTACCAATTGTTCCTGGTGCGCGTGTTCCATTGTATACAAGCGTGCACCAGAAGTAGTAAGTGTAAAAAAACGTATCAGGCTGGTGAAGCTCTCAACAAAATAATTATTTTTCTCTTACTTACGAACTCTTTCGTTTTCAAGTTCTTACATAACACGTATCTCCCTTATACATTTTGAAGCCAATAGTCAAAACACTGGTCAAAATAACTAACCCGAAAAGTTCAATGCAACATATACGGACTGCGGTGGTGTAAAAATGGGTGTAAAGATTAAGAAAGATTGGCTAGGGAAATGTTTTCAAATGTCCGGGATATTTAAGGTGCATCAGAACATCAGGATAAAATAAATATTTAGGCAATACTTATAACAATGAGTTTGTGAAGTTGAAAGAATACTGTCGGATTAGTAATTTTGACCAGTTCTATTATGTTTTGTGTTCCCCAGGGAGCAATAATTGTTTAGTGAGAAGTTATTGTTGGTCCATAGTACAAGGATTGAACACTTTGAGGTAGAGAAATTCTTTGACTCGTCAAGAAAATATAATTAATAAAGCACATAAGTATGATATAATTATTCATGGTTGAAAACTACAAAAACGTAACTTCTCTTTTCGACAGTTGAATGTAAACGAAATAAAATTAATTATTGTTTTTACTTAGACCAAAATGTCAATTTTATCTTTTAAAAACCTCCATAGAAAATAATCCATTGTTACGAGTGTTTACTGCTCGAAATAAACATGTCAATATCATGTTTAAGAATGTAACGTTACTATTTATTTTTCATCATTATGAAGTAAAATTGGTCATTTTGTGTCATTTCGAACATAATTAAAGAAACAGCACTCGAAGCTTTAATTTTTATACCCTTTTTACATGGAAACTGTTGAAGAAAGATTTGAATGTAATGTCAGAATATCATACTTTTTCTCAAAACATACTGTTACCAGAATATTTGTTCACAATGTTTTAACACTTGTGTAACTTTTTTCATTTTCTTATTAGAAGCCAAAGTTTTGAAACTTGGTATACAAAACCTTTGAATAAAGTAAAATATAAAGTCTGTTAAATTCTGTGATTAAGTTTAACTTTACGAAAAACGTTCGTAGTTTTTGTGTTAAGCAATTTGGAATATGCTTTGGGTTTGTTTATACAATAACTTTGGTATACAATACATCGCCGCCTTACAAGAATAAATACGATCTTATTACGAAACATACATATTTGGAATTTGCATTACAAGGTGCATCTTTCGAACAAATGTTTTAAGAAAATCGAAAATGGTCATATTGACGAAGCTGAAGTTGAAACAGATTGTTTGCCTAAGTTATGCGTAGTTTTCAAACGTACTTTCTTGTTTTCTCAAAATGAAATTGTGTACTTCGGATTTATTGTTTTAAGACAGCGATATTATAAATTACATATCTACGACCCTTTGTGTTTATGATTCTATTTGATCAAAATAAATACATGAGTGATTTGAACTATGTACGTGAACGATGATACGAGCTTGCAAAATGATAACACATTGATATGAACAATGACATTGTTTGGTGCATAATTTGAAAATTAGAAAGTTTTGTATATTTAGTAAAAATATAGAAAAATACACTGCACGTATGGAAGGCATATGTATTGCAATGTTTTGTAATGTTTTGGAATGGCCAAATTCGAATGTTATTTATATAATTATATATTAAAATAGGAATGTAGTTTTGTTGGAATATGTGTAATATATAAAAAATAGATAAACGTTGTTGCATTCATGCTTTAAAAATGTGTATTTTCTTATAATTTGATAAACACAAATATGAATTTCTGTACATTGTCTAAATCAGTACGAAGTAAATATAATAAAAACACAACATCACATTGTGTTTGTCAATAGATTTTTAAGAAATAATGATCAAACGATCGACTGACGGAAAAATGTTACTTTAAACTTCAAAAATTAGAAACGCTAGATACGTCTGATTATTTCTAAATCACCTCTCGTAAGTTGCGGACAGCTATTAAAACATATAACCGGGAAAACAGTACAGGCATCAGTGAAATTATTTTAATGTTTAAGCTAAAATTAATCGAAAATACGTACAATTGTATCACAATAACCACATGTTCTTATTTCTAATTAGTTTTGATTAATTAATTTTATTTTGATTGGAAGAAATGATGGTTTTGTAAATGTTTAGGCTCAAAATTATTGTATGGTTATGGCGAATAAAGTCGTAATATTGAAATTTGGTGTGAGTATGAGCAATGCCCTAGAAGGAAATTTAAAATTATAAATTATTTTAATTAAAATAAATCTCCCAAAATTATATTATCACTTTCGTATTAAGTTTGCTCCGCACGAAAATTTCCAATTCAAATAGTTCGGTGTCTTATGTAAAATGGGTACAAGAAAAACGTACGTAATAAAAGTTCTACTAAAGAGCCAAACTCCAGGATTCGTTAGAGAAATCCCGTTGCAAATCCAGACTATACGATACTTTTTTTCTTTCTACATGGTTGCAGAAAAGAACCTCATAGTTTATCTTGAATAGACCCGCTACATGATTTATATCTTGTAGTAATAAATGACCACACATACTAACGCACCGGACTTTTATGAGGACCTATTTCCATACCTTTATTATCTTCTAAGTGTAGTTTAAATTGTCCAAATTTAAGTTAGAAACAAATCTTACATACATTTTATTTGCTTTAAAGAATACTCAAAATGTTCAAAAATAAAACACCAAACCTTTAGAATCTTTGTTTAATTTGTGCTGTTTTATTATTCCAAACTTTGATTTAGAATTTTAGAAAGAAGCAAATGATTCTTTCAAGAATGCATAAGACGTATAAAAATATAAAATCATACCATTAATATATTTGTTTTAAAATTTCGCTGCTTTATTTTCAAACTTTTATTTAGAACTTTCGACAGAAAAAGCTCAAATGATTGCTTTCAAGAAAACACAAAATCTACAAAAAATGTAACACAATGACGATTGCGGCTATGCACGATACAAATGACGTGTAGGAAAGGGTTCATGGTAAACAATGAAAAATATATTATGCATGTTCATAACAGATACACAAAATGTTGCAATGTCACACTATAAAAGCAATAGAAAAACTTGGGTTTTGGGGGATATTTCACCCCCAGTATGTAAGCACATTGAATGAACAGGAATGTCTATAGTCTATTCTCACGGTATGGTATCATTTGAGCTGTTCAACAAACAAAAGATGTGAGACAGGGCACTGTGTTCACAACAACAACAACAACAATCCCTGACGTCACGTGACTAGCACTAACATTACTAGAACACACACACGTGAGCACTTTTTGACTGCTATATTTATTTCTCAAGTGACGTCACTGGAATCATCTGATGGATTCCGTATTGCACATAATGTTTCCAAACAATAAATGACAAGAAACGACTGATTTCTCTGCTGTGACGTCATTCGTCTATGACGTCACGCTACAGAGAAAATCAAAATGATGACTAGACAGCACAATATGGCAAACACTCTGCTACAGTCAGTTTGTATGTGTTTTGTTTCTTCAACGTGCATTCAGATAGAATGCGGCTAGTCGCACACATATGTGACTCCACGGAATGGAGCGGGAATTCTTTGAAACGATTATGCTTTTTTCAATTCAGGACTTTTTCAAAATAAGAGCATTTTCACGACTTCTTGATAGAATCTAATGCTAACGCCTATCTTGTGTCATGGCACATGGCTATTGTATTAACACCCAACGAGTCCAATCCTATTTGACAATTTTCCCGGTTTGATGAGCTGAACTGCGCTTCCTTCATTCTCTTCTTCTGTTTCATGCGTCTGTTTTGGAACCAGATTTTGACTTGTGTTTCATTCAGTCCCAACGATGCGGCTATCTCTATTCTCCGTGCCCTTGTAAGGTATTTATTAAAATGAAACTCTTTTTCCAATTCAGTAAGTTGTTTGTTTGTGAAGTTTGTGCGGCCCATGTTGGAGCCTGCACCACCGGTCTGTGTTGTTTGTGCCGCGGGGTAGCCGTAGTCTGCGGTCTTTGTAATCGGGGGAGCTGTTGCTGAAAATAGACAAAGGAGAAACATATTAGTTATCGTTTAACTTCTGCTTCAAAACATGACTTTAAATAAACCACATAGACAGTATTCCAAAATAACAATATAGATTTACACATTTTTGAAATCAAAACAAATGTTGCAACAATAATAAAATTTTGGTCACTGACTTTCAACCGTTTTGCAGCATGCCAATCTCATACAAGGTGCAAAGCTTTTTCCACAAGTATGTTGTACTGAATATGACATATTCAAGTGTTGGAAGGATATCCTGCATGTGACTTTTGTTGTTGCTCACATGCTATGATTTGTTTCATATGAAATATTTCTCTTTGATTTTTGAATGGCTGTGCTATGTACAAACGTATTCTAATACCAGTTTTATAATTTATTTACTTATTACACTGATAACTGGTATATGCATTTTATTTATTTTTTGTTTAGGAAAAAATCAGTAAAATGTTTTAATTTATAGTTCTATATATATTATCTTTATCTAAGGTAATTTGGTTTGGTAGTCATTGTGTTTGCTTATAAGAGTTTGTTATTGTGATCCGTGTAACTGTGTAGCATTTTGTGGTTTTGGTCATGTGCTGTTTCTATTTCAAGTGCTGACCTTTTTATTATTTACAACGATTTAGAAATGTTCGACCGCTTTAAAATCATAATGACGAAACATGTAATTTGTATTTTATCAATAAACACACACGTATTACATCTGATGAAAAAGCAAATCATGACATAACGACATTGTAACATACTTTAATAAATACATATTATGAAAAAAATTGTGCTTCAACAATTGAAACATATTTCATGTCACAACCCAGACAAAACACAAACCTAGCTGTATGATTTACTGACAGACTCGACTTTATGTGAAATAAGATGATATTATTTGATAGCCGACACAACATGTTTCGTTCGATAGATGAAGTAAGTTATTGTTTCTACCATTAGGTCATAACGTTAGATACAATGTACGTACCATATACTCGCTAGACGGGAGTAGATTGTATTTCCCTATATACAGTGCCCAAAAAAATACAAGTATACACTTGCAAATCAAACTTCGTCAAACTGTCAGACGATCACACTTGTATTAGTTTATGAAACTACAGTTACTAAATGAATCAAAAGGTGGAAGAAATAAAAATGAAGTTGTTCTAAATTAAAAACATGTGAATCAATAGGCTGTTTTTTTCTTATTACAAAGTTACATTTCAAGCCGGACAAAAAACTTTATACTTTGTATCTAGGGTACCAATCAATGTATGGTCTTAACACTTAATAAACAAAAATGGTTCATGTCTTAAAAAATAATGTTGCTTCACTGTTCTGCAAATAGTTTTATAACAGATGAGTAAATTGGAGGAACTACACACTGTATACTTATTTTTGGCGGGCTGTGTACATTCAGAACAAAACTGGCGACTAGATGACCACGTGTCAATAAATCGATTGGATTTTATTGTAGATATGAAAAACTTCGATGTTTTGCATTTAGATCGTTACATATACATTAATATTGACACTCACAATTCAGAGGCCCACCCAAAACACACTAATTAACATTTCTTGTTATACACGTGTAGCGAGTCATCTTGTCTGATTTGGTTAAAATGAAGTTTAAGTTTAGCGGGCAATATTTTTTGTTGTTTCATGCTGTGACAGTTATTACCTACTCTCATGCATTGGCCTGAGAACCATGTTGGCAATTATGTTTAAAAACTGGTAGTCCCCCCGAAATTTCCAAGTCCGCATGTCAAAACTTTTATGTAGTCGTACTGACGTGGTTGCTTGTAATGATAATTGTAGGTGGACAGTTTTTTGTTTGGAGAAGTTGGAAAATGAAAAGAAGTTTGGACGTTTTTCCGGATGCTCCTTGGTGAATCAGATTGCGTAAAAACCTTTGCTGGTATATGCCATTACAATGTATGTAGATATCCATGAATGAAGAAAAAACCTGGCCACCGTTTTTTGCTGATGAAAATCTTTTACAAATAGTGTCACAACGAGACTGACACATTGTTTTGAAGTTTTTTTAATCGAAAAAGAGCGAAGACAAAAAGTGAAATGGCTTTTCTGACATTAATTTGACCGTTATTGGCTTTACATTCATTTTATACTTGTCTTTGAAATTCAGAAATGCAAAGTTTATAGTCCGAGTGAATTTTATGTTCATCAAATAATGCAGGGATGTCTATGTTTGTTGTTTTTTGTACGAAAATACGAGCCGGGAAGACTTTCCTCTTATAAAACACGTAACTTCACCGCACGGATATCAACGTGGGCTGTTTGTTCTAAGTGTTACGGCGAATACGTATAAAGCTTCAATATTTCAATATTGTCAAATTGGTTCACAGTGAGTCATACGCTCATTAGTAATTCTTCGGAATAAATTAACATCGAAGTCCTTGATGAAAATACCTTACGCATTGACAACATTATGACCTTTGGCGACATTGGGTAGTCAATTTATTTTTTGTATATCACTGGACCATATGTTGTTACGTTCCTCAGCCACGAATTAAGCGTTTTGACCAACGAGTAACTCCATAAGTTTGCCATTGAAATGCCACTATAGTTGAAAATGAATACAAATACTTACTAAAGTAAACAAAATTAATGCATATTTCGTTATTATAATCATATGTACGGTGGTGATGTACACGTACGAACGTCGCCAAGTAGCGTAACGCTTTTCTTACATTATTGAACCAACAAGTGAATGACTTAGCTATTTAAAATATATGCATATTTTAGTGGGAATGAAATGTCATTAAAGTGAGTTATGATTTTCTCTACTATTGATGTGAAGGAGAAATCTTATGACTGGCGACTTTAACATTGACAGTTTTATTCTATACATCATTACCGATTTATATGTTATGATGACTTCAAAAGAGAAAGGCATTAATTAATGCAGAAAATGTATAATTTAATCGTATTGTTTTTGCTTATAACTTGAAATGGCCATATCATTGTGGTGAAATTGTCGGGGGACTTTGTTTTAAGATGTATGAAATAATGCGAATTCTGAATTAAAATAGTTTTATGTTTTAGATATGATAAAATGTTATACAAATGAGCTGTTAATAGGTTTTATCGTTAGCTAAAGTGAAAAAGTCGACAATAAGGCGTCTGTCGCGTAACTGTTCAGCTTTTTAAAAATATTTTACAGACGTTAAAACACTTTCTGAAAATCATAACTTCATTGTTTCTCCATAGGGCAATAATATCAAGTCTTCAGTTTTTTCACGTGTTTAATTTTGCTGCGAACTTTCGTCCAACTTACTCTTCTAAGTCCAACTATTATTGACATAAGCTGGAAAACATTTGCATTTTATGTTTATGTTCTTTTTCTATAAAAGGAAAACTTGTTCCAAACTTATTAAATGAATGGTTCACATGATAGTATATTCATTTACAATAATAGTAAACGACAATAATGAAATGTGTATTACAAAATAAATTCTACCATTTGATTTTAGTTTCATTCAGAAATGTTGCAAACACTTCATCAATTTCACGAAAATGTTTGCATTTTTGCGACGAAGATTCTATTGCATATGAAGTATGTCTAAATGGATTTTAAGAGACACAAATTTAACTATTTACAAGCAAAAACTTAATAAAATTATCATACGATTATAATATCACATTACAAAAAAACCGTAACATATCATAGGTTCTGCTATTTCATTTCAATTTGTTCCGCTTTTTATGGTTTCCGTTTCCAACCGTTGTCGTATATTTTATGCCCCATATCAAATGTTTCATATGTTATAAGACGATATTTACGAGGAAATGTCCGACATAAGATGTACTATCTACTTTGTACCAATGTTGCGAAAACTAGCTCTACCAAAGACATTTATTAGTTCGATGGAAAATATTTTCGGCATACGATTCTTTTTAGACTGTAGCGGCCGACATTATCTTGTTAGTGGGATGCACATCAATCAGCCCAACACCTCCGTCTGTCGGCGGTGGAACTCAACATGCGAAAATGAGAGGAAGAATTAAATTAGCCAAAAAGATGAATAGAATGTCGCCAGCAATTTTGGTATCCTTGTGTCTTTTAAGAATAAAGGTCTAACGCTATCAACTAAATGCCTAATCATTCAATGGGAATGTTGGTAAAGAATATTTTGTGGCTGCCAAAGGACCAGAGGAAGAGTCAAAGTATCGTAGACACTATGTCAGTTAACGATGTCCAGTTTCTAAACTAAAATGCTTGAGTTCTTCCAGAACCGGCACCTAACCGAACAATTATCAATACATACGTCTTATCATATATTTACGTTCACGCATTCTTCTTGAAAAATTAAGGATGTTTCACAAGGTGGCAACGTATTATTTTTAAATCAGGGGTCAATGACGGAATTTTCTATGACGCCAAGTTGATTCGAATAGTACACTTTCATCGTAGCTACGTAAACATATTTACGTATTCTGATACATTATTTCAAATGATTTGTGCATGTTGCGAATAATGAATAGCGTTTGATGTTGGTCTGTATATTATAAATGACGTTATTTATCACTCCATTTAAATTCTAGCGTATGTTTTACAAATTCAAATATATATTCATGAAATATTCATAACGGCATAGTTTTTCGCACACAACGATAATTGTATACACATTGTTTTCGAGTTACCATTTTGTGGCTTTCCGCCATCGATTGCACCTGGACCTTTAGCACGTTTGTAACAGAAGGCGATGTAGCCTGTACGTTTAACCTGATATGTTTGTGTTACTCGTGTAAGACTATGAAAAAACTCGGTACACTGTTTGAACAAATTGAACAAGTAGAGTGGTTCGTTTATGAATGTTTGATTTGTATTCACTGTGACAACATAGTAAAACAATACAGGTCTGAATTAGTATTCAAAGTATACGCCATATGTTCCAAACCTAGCATTTTTGTCTACGACAATGTCTACTATCCTTCAGTGTTCATGCAGGTTTGGTTTCACATTAAGGGTCTTATTTGCTATAAAACCTATACTCGGTATGGAAATAAGTCTGGTAGAAGTGATACAGGATCCTTTAATAAGTATGCGCTGGCTAGTAGTATGTTTATTTCTATACAAACGGTCGACAGTATATGTTTCGAGTAAGCATATCTTTGTCAGAAAGTATGATACATGTGTCTCAAATCATTATAATTGCAATGTCACTGATGAGACGAAATATGTATATACTTTGATAACATACAATCAGTTGAGAAATAGTTCAAGGCTTTGTATATTTGCATGTTGTGTATGCACTGAGAAAGAATAAAATAGATGTTCTGTTAAGTTCTGTTCCGTAAATTATAACAAAATCTGCATATAACGGCATACCACTAATGTAGACATTAGGCAAAAGGAATGGGAGAGACAATGGCGTGTCATAGTTGTATATGATAGCTATAAGAGTAAACACCAAACGGGTACGTGTTGTGACGTTGCTACCATACAATCGTGTTTATAGTCGCGTTTCCATGGCAACAGTTGTAAAACTAACACAAGATATGCTATTTTTAGCACATTGTCGTAAGAGACAGAAACTTGGAACGCGTAAAAGCAGAGGCGCCTGAGCACAAATGCTTACTCATTGTCAACGACGTTTTCTAGTGAAAGCCATCTGATGTAACAACTTCATGCCCAACTAGCAATACTTCCAAACTGTCATACTCCTGTCTGTGGACCACATTTTACTCACATGTGTGTTTTTTTCCTCTATGACAGCAAAATGATGCATTGCGCGGAGTATTGGACAAATAGTTCCGCCTTAGTGATGTTAATATGTTGTTTACTTTCCATTCGAATCCAATATTGTGTTTAATTATGCGATCTAGAGGATGAGTTTGACATTCTTGTTTTAGCAGGTGATTGATCAGCCTCTTGCATATTGCTTTTGCCATCGGCTTATAGATTGCTAAAATGCTTTGGATGGCAGGAATATCGCTATGAGTACCACGCTAGGGATTGAGTATTTCTACGCCTAACGTTTGTTGTTAACTCCTCTGTGGCCATAGTGTAAATGATATTGCCTATTTCATAGAAACTTGTTTATTTATATCGCGCTTTTAGCATTGTCACACTCGCCAAATGAGTTGTGGCTAGGCATTAACCGTAAAAACAAACATGGCTGAGTAATTTAATAAATATGATATTATATTCATTCTGAAAGTATAACAAATAATGATATTCTCAAATATTATGATGATGGCAATGAGTGCGAAAGGGATAATATACTTAAAACTCATGAATAAAACCTGACAAAAGGGGTCGCTATAGCGAATCTGTATAATACAGAACGTTTTGGTCTTAAGTATTCAGTTGTAGCCATTTTCACATTACGAAAAGCTGCATCGTTTCGAAATTATGGACACATATTACAAATTAAAACAGGGATAGCATTGAAGGTGGAAATGCAACAAAATTATAAAACAAAGTTGCAACACATTCATTTTAGTAATGGTTTGCATATTAATCAATTGGATAAGAAATGATAAAAAGTTGATAAAAAAGAGGTTAAATTATTATTTTTATTATTATACTATTAACATTGATGCATTTGACATGTTTTATTCCCGTTGATTATATGAAATGAATGTTTAACTAAATAATCACCATTAAAGGGTGCATGATAGTCACACAGTATGCTATTCATTAAAATGTTTAAAGAATATTTACAAATTAAAACAAAATAACACTACAGCCTATTATCGTTAAATAGTAATATTTAAAATATTTTACAGTATATGAACTATCAATATTTCGAAAGGCAATACCTCTTTATATTTCAAGTGTGTTACCAGTATTTATTTGTTTAATGTTCCGACCGTTTTGAAATATTTCATTTTTATATTGTCATTAGAAGACGCGGGAGGAATATCTGAGAGAATTTTACACACAAATACGGCAACATAACTCCGTACTGTATTAAGAGCCGGATTGTTGGTCAATTTAGACATTAAAACTTGACGGGCTGACACGAAAACAAAGGAGTTTGTTTAATTGTTTAAATTTCTCTGATTTCTCAGCATTATTACACAATGCCTTTCGTCTTTTGTATAAACCGTTTCTTACTATATTCTCTATTTTGATTCATTATTTCGCCAATTTTAAACGTGCAGAATGACATCCCATGATGAATAGGTCCTACGATAGTTCCAGCTTTGGGAATTCTCTCGGAGACGATAAAATTGCGTCCCTTATGCGCAATAAATCAAATGTGATATTTGCTTTAAATTACGTGTCATTGGTGTCAAAGTGAAGGAAACGTTTTCGTTTGTCGTTATTGTATCGTTTAGGCTCAAGAATCTAGAAATGGCAGACCTACTGGAAGAGGTTGACAATATCTAGCCATTTATTTGGAAATATTATTTTCTTTGACTGACTGTTTGCCTTTTGTCATATCAATATTTGTTTGTTTGTATATTCGAAATTATATTGTTTAAATAAACATTTTCTATATTTTGTTACCTATATTTGTTGTGTATATTTGAAAAGTAAATATATACTACATGTAGTATTATTATTATAATGTATATATTGGTAATGTTTGTTTCAACCTTTGGTTTTGATACATTTGTTTTAATTGTTCAATGGCATTCTTGTTTTCATTGGATGGCATGCCATTTCGAACATGTTTTTGCTCTACATACTGTTCAATAGGACTGTCAAGTGACTTTATACACTTTCATCGAATAACTTAAACCATACTAATAAGCCATTCGAAAAGCAACTAACGCATACAACAAAGCACATACGAGTAAAAGAACATGATCATGCCACTGTGGAATATTATATTACTAGTCCGGGATTAGTACAAACTGATGTAGAACTGATGTACAAGACACTACGATATTAAAAAAAGCCTTACGAATCACTTAGTTGTTATTATTTGATTAATTTCTGTTGCTTTCAAATGGTTTTCTTCCTTTACGCGTTCGTTTTAGTGTGAGATGGTTTCGTTCATTTGCCTGAGTGACTGTGTACTCATGTGTCGGATTTAGTTATGTCCGGCCTATCACTTTCAACGATTAGAATAAGCGTACACCATACTGGTATCCAAATAATTAGTTAGCAGCGTATATCCCTAAGGGCAGTCCAAAACATGCAATTACGCTCACGGAAGCTTTCACTTGAATTGCACTATCGAAATTGTAAATGTTTATACCGGCGCCGCACACGAGGCGCACCAGAGAAGCGCACGGGACAGGCACGTGTCAAGATGGCACAAGCACGAGTTTCTTGGCGTAGAATAGTCTGACGTATTGTTACAGGTGTTTTATCAATTGAAATAAATTATTAATCAAATACTGTATTTTATCTAGAAATGTTCGCAGAAGTACGGCGTCGAATTTCAATCGATATTAATGCAGTTGGATGATTATTTCCTTTCAAATTTAAAATTGGTACATGTTTTCATTGTTAATTCTAGAACTGAAGTTTGTAAATCGGAAGCCTCACTCCACATGTTGCGTGATGATTTTTTATAAGCTCGAGGCTCTAATGCGCAACATGTTGTTCATGTTTTTGCAATAAAAACTACCTCACAATTCGCGCAATATCCGTTTGCCAATACTAGTATACCGTTTGTAAATAAAAGTTTGATAAACAACTAAACATGACTGCTCTAAGCACTTCAAATGTAAACGTAATGTTACTATTACCGCCATTGGCGAGCTATGACAATATCTACTAAGGCTATTAGATTGGAGAAAAGTCCAAGGTGAACACCTATGTGGAAACGTGGACCTCCCATATGATAGACATGGTGGAATCTTTTATAACAATGTTACTTATACATCGATCTGGTTGAAGGTGATTTGAACAAAATGAGAAGCATAGAGACCCTACCTAAAATCGCACCTGGACCTTTAACACTTTTGCAACAGAAGCCATTACTTTTAACCGTATATGTTTGAGTTACTCGTATAAGACCATGAAAAACTCGGTTAACTGTTTAATACTAGCACGATTAGTTGAATGTTACGTTGTGTATTTAATTGAATACCTCAAAATGAAATTCATTGTTGACACAAACTAAATTCATGGAAGAATTGACATTCCAGTGGAATGGGAGGTTTCACAATGTCATCCAATGATGCTTCAGCAACTGGACAAGTAACAAGTAAAGCACAACGTCAATGAACAATATATTTATGAACAAAGAATCCGAAAACCTCAAAAACACGATACCGAAACAAATGTACAACCAAATGAAACCAATGATTCGCCAACATCTTTATGTTAAAAAAGTCAATGAAAAACAATTTGTTAAACAAAGGACACGAGAGAACCCGAGAGCTAAATGAACGTACATCTCAAATACAGATTTTCAGGTGGGTAAATATTGGTCTAAAGGTTCAGGTTATTTACACAATTAACAATTTAATGGTGTTACGGAAAGAACAAACATACTTGTCTGCGCCCACGATTTGGGATGTCAATTTAACAATAAAAAGGAGCATACTTCTTGAATGTTTTACTGAAATGAGACATGGATCGGAAATAACTCAGTGGACACTTATATCTTTCCCTTTTTTGCGATCTATTTGATTCTTATTTTTTTACATTTTATAATTAGATATTAATGACCAAACGTATCATTTGGAATACCAAAGCGGAGAAAATCACGTGTATCGTTTAAATCACTTGATCAGGGTAGAATAAATGTCCTATACGAAAGTCTTAGAGATTCGATGTTAATTCTAATAGTGGACCATCCATTTATATTTTAATCGCAGTCTTATAATAAGCGTTCATTAAAAGGACCCACTTTTAAATGGAAGATTTTGGTAGTTTGCAAAAATGCATTGCAAATATCTTCAGAATTAAAAATAAATAATTGAATTTTTCATAATTGTCATTATTGACCCTTTTCGCTGTCGGTGTTCAGATTCGTTGACATACTTAGTAACTGTCCAGTCGTTATCAATGAACTAATAAATCACACAAAAATCATCAATGGATTTAATGAAGCGTTGAAAGTCATTCTCCAAGAATATTTGTCATCACATTAAAGTGTGATATGGCGATAGAAAGATGGTCGCATGGTCACAAAAGCTTGTTTGTCTGCGTCTAATATTTCATCGTTGCCTTGTTTAATATTGTCCAATCAATCTAGTCCAATTAACGCACTTGTTATCTCCCCTGAATTTCCTGTAACGCCAAACTTCTCTCAATAATTGAAGAGTATTTTCATGTAATCCTGCTATTTTTGCGTGGTCTGTTTAAGTTTAATGTCTCGTAGCTTAGGTAGGTTTTAATTGAAATGATAGTTAACGTCTGTATGGTTTTAGTCTGTTATTTTCAGACCAGCGGACGAAAATAAAGACATATAAATCAGGGGCACTATTTATTTTTGCTCAATGTACGGTGTACTTAAAGCGACATCATTAGTTTAAAACTTTTTTTCGAAGGACAAATACAATCTCCTTAATGCAAGTGATTTAAATTTAGCAATTGGGAAACCTTTCAACATGTTTCAAATGTGTTTCAGAAGCAATTGGAGAACGATTGGAAACACATTTAAGTGATTTACTTTTGTTAAATGCGTCGTATTTCATATGCGGTTAGCAGTCTGATTGCTATGAACGGTGCAAGATAAAGTTGCATGTATTTAAATCATTAAACGTATTATAATTTATACTCGGAACAGGTGTTAGTGCTCATGCTTACACGACGATATTAATTCTAAATTTATAATACGTATGAAACTGGTATACAAATCCCCAACAACTGAATATGCTATTGCCCAGATACACTGCACATGCAACAATGTAATTAATTAATTACAAACCATTTTCCAAACAACTTAAAGCAGAGAGAAGTTTCTCTGAATATTCTAATAGTGCTAATTAATCCAGGCATTGACTTGCTTGGAAAAAAAGCGTTAACGAAGAACAAGAAACGGTTGTGAACACAATGATAGATGAGAGATGCACGCACACACATGCATGTACATATAACATAAATACCATGCACGTCTTAAATTGCTTGCAGCAAATTTACTGCTAGTAGTATTAGTTAATCTCTTACTGCAAACAGTAAAGCTTGCTTATAAACTGTTTATTCTTTATAACAAAAAACTTTTTCTAAGAACACAGATACAGGATTTCGTGTGTCTTTATATTATGTTGATGATGAATAAAGCAGATAGTTTCATTTAAATAGAACTGATTAATTGTTCCGAAAATGTAGACTATGTAATGAATGTCTATTTTTTAGCTTGAACAATACTTCCAAATAATATTGTAACGTTTTAATGACGTAATAGAATGAGACCATGCGCTTATACATCATGCCTGTATGCGGTTGTGTAGATACTGGCTAGTAACAATTGGCGCCGATCGCCATCTGTAGGCTTATTTCAAAACATACAGTTACAGTGTCCTCTGCTATAACATCAAACTCTCTAATATTTCGAAATATAAATCATTTACAATAGTCACATATACACTATACTGGAACACTCGGCTCTATTGGTCTATGTTTTTTTTTATAAATTTGCATTCTGAATGCGTAATTGAATTAGATAAATCCTCCAAATATAGAATCTAGTTTCAAAGTCAAAAGGGCAACACACCCTGCAAGTTTAGGATGAACATAACAAGAGCACCATGTGGACATTGAAAGAATCGTCCACCGAGCGTATCAGTCATCCGGTGTTTTATTTCCGTGCATGAATCAATTTAAATTGATTGTCTACCACAGCTTGTTTTTTTACAAGGGCTACACTTTTTACATCAAGTTTTTTTCAGGATTCTGATTCCGCTGAGTACTGAGAAAAACCCCGGAACGTATAACAGTCTAGCAACCCCGTCTATGGCATCATTCTTTAATTCTTGTGAGTACGTGTACACGTAATTACATCACTGATGCAATGATCAACTCTACTTTTTCTAATTTTCTAGTCTGTTCAATGATTTGATTTTCAAGTTTCTATTTCACAACTTTTAGAGTTCAGTCTTAGTGTAAATCAATGTTTTTGTCCAGATCGGCTCTGTTTCCGAAAAGACTCTATCGTTGTCATAAGGTCCTCTAACATAATGTTGTTTCTATGTATTGGAAAAGAATCCGCAGGTGCCAACAATTCATTCTCGATTTGGTATTTGAATGGACTTTTTACAAACACCTGTTTTGCTATTTAATTAGCCTAAAATTTAATCATGTAATGTTTACAAGGCATATTCAAACAATTCGATTCTGTTTTTGATATTTTATATCTGACTTTAACATTGTTTGATTTCATTTTGTACGCTAATGAATCAAACTTCATTATTATCTTTATAATATGTTTCTCATAACTGGGACCAAAGCATCCATTACATTTTTATGCGGGGTAGTAAACATTCATCATTTTGATGCCACGTAGAATTGTGAATGTAACAACGCATATGACAATAGTCTGTGACGTTGAGGGCTTTGCCTTGCAGAAACATGCTCCTTGTCCATTGCAATCAGTATTGTTACTTACTCTTTTGTGTAATTCCGCTCATTTTAACGTATACTCGCATGGTAAAATTGCTATCTAAACATAGTATAATAATGCATTTTACAAAAGTAAATACTTATGAAAAGATACTTAGATAGATGAGTGTGAACAATTTGTTTGGATCATCTGATGATCATTCTTGATAGACATTCATGTTTGTATCTTTGGTCACCGAATGGCTCTCCAGCCCAATGCTTTATTTTCTACTGTTCTAGAAGTAAGTTTAAATTGTACATGCTTCTTTTATTTTCTTGGGTCAAGTCATACAACAATTAGTGTATAAGTAAAATTAGTTATTCGCGCGGTGATGTTTGATCTTTTGAAGGGACGAACACTTCTACCGTAGCTTGTGCTTTGGTCACTATGATTTATGTGAAATATTTATTTATTTAATTTCTCTATAACAATGCTTTGATCCGTCCGATTTAGTACCTGTACTAGACGATTCAAAGTCAAGTATTAAAGAAGAAAATATCTTTTTTGATAGTTTTATTATACGTATATGTGGTTGTCAATTCAGGTTGTCAAGTTAACAAGGATTTGAAGTTGACAACTTGACGGTTTTTACCGAAGGTTTCCTCAATTCTAATCACATTGTTATCTATATTATCACTGTTTAACACTTTTTATTATCTCATAAAATATCAATAAAACTGACCATTAAATATGTTCTTTACCGGGTAAATTGGTTACGGGCACCCGGTTAGTGGCGTATACCCCGGTATATGGTGAAACTTGACATAACGCGTATTACACCGGTATATGGGTAACTCAGTTTTGGAACTTGTAGCTGGGAGCATTCGCCAATTATTTGAGTAGGCAGTCTGACAATAAAATATTTAGACATAAACCCCGGTTTACGATTTACCCCGGTATATCAAAAAAATAAAATGTGCAACAATTTGAACAATGCAGTGACTGATTCCTTCTTGGTACTAATTATATTATAAACTTAAACAGCAGTCGAAAACATTGACACAGTTTTTTATGCATGATGGAACTAACTCACAGTTGTAATTTGCGTTGCAGAAATAGGGGTAATGTTTTTACCTATTTGAATATTAAAGTTTTCGAATTATTGGGAAGTTGTAGAAAATTAAAACAATACTATATAAAATATTACGAACATGTTTGAGTACGAGTTAAGAATGAAATATGGCGGGTGAACATAAATCTTACGTCGGCACGATTGAAACAAAACCTCACGTAAATTGCGTGTGGACAGCGGACTTCAAGTGAAAGTGTGAAACTGACAGAATAAGTGACATTTATATTTTTGTACGTGGTCCTTATATGTCCTACTTCAATGTTTAATTTCAAAGTTTGAATGGCGACGAGTAAACATCGGAGCGAAATGGACGTAAAGTCGGATATATTTCTATTCGGATATGGCGACTTTGAAATGGCCCCTAAATGCTTTAGAAACTTTTTAATACGCAAAAGCATATTTCAGCCGACATTTTTATTTGTTTGGAGAATCTTCATATGATGTTAATTTTACGCAAATGGCGTTCAGGTGGAAAACACATCGTACTGTATTTTAAATGACATTTGTATGTTTTAATAACAATAAATTAAAGAAACGGGGCACCATTGTAATTTTTCAGGATTTTTTGTTGTTTCATCTGTAGAGAGCTTTTTTTTAAATTACGCGTGTAATGATAACAATGAAATATGTAATAATATATGATAACACACGATAACAATTTATACTAGTGAAATGATAATGAGGACAATGATAATAAAATACATAATGATAATAATACAAATAAAATAATATTAGCAATATATGTCTAGAGATAGTAATAAAAGAACATGTGATAAGATTAGTAATAAAAAGGACACTTTTGCTATAATAATAATTATGAGTATGCTTGTACAAGTTTACTTTATCTTATATTAAAGACAAAAGTGAACGAAAGTTGGGTGACCTTTCGAAAGTATACCTTACATAGGCAGAAACCATAAAACACCTGTTTTGGTATAATTTTATATAGAGAAACCCGATGTGCATATTGTAATTAATATTTTTTCTAGATGTCTCCCAATGTTGAACATACTTCTAATGACCCTTGGTATTTCAACTTAAGTGGTTCATACCACCTTTTTCGTGTAACACAGTGATTTAAAAATATGGCTTGGGAAAACACAAAACTGCAATTAATATTTCAATTTTTGCAATGTTTGTGAACACAGTGGTAAGATGTTGTGCGTTAATATGTTTGCCGCACACATTTCGGTATTTCATCTTTTATATCCGTAAAATGAAATACTACTATGATATACTGTAAAAAGATATTCGAGGGTATTAAAGTTCGCAGATTTTGGTAAAAGTGGTAGTTTTGATTGTTTCTTGAATTATTGATGTTTAATATTCGGAGAGAAAGCAGAAATAATAATAATAATAAATGTATAAATAATAAAAAAAATAATGAAAAAATAATAAAAAAATAATAATTTATTTGAGTCGTTATCTAAATCATAAATAAAGCATTTACTCGTTACAGTTTTATAATGCTTGAGTACTAATGTGCCCAGTTGAGATATTTGTTTCAGAAAACATAAAACAATTTGTATTGGTGAGACAAAAATAAACTATTAACTGCAACTAGCGTTTGTAAACGGCCGCAAATTTACATATATTCATATAGTTTCACACATCTAAGTCATTTCATCATTTCATCCAAACCGCCAAGTTGTTAGCTATCAAAAATAGCAATAAACCCGCCAACAGTTTATCCCTCTTTGATGTCCCGTCTAACCGACCATCTTCTTTAAATACAAACACAAGACTCATTACAGGTAATAATGACCCTACTCAATAGTTTTCCTCCGTTATTTCATGGTAATATGATTGACAACGGATCAATCATCGATTTATTAATACCGTATATTCGGATATTCTTATATGCAAATAGTTGGCATTTATGACAATATCATGTCAAATATTGTGTCCAGTTTACAATAAGAAACGCAGTTGATGGTCACGACAGGTGGGCTTGAGACGTACACGGCTCGTTGTACGGGCCTGTGTCTTTGGCATACATGGCTCTTAGTACGGACCCGTGTCTTTGGCATACACGGCTCGTTGTACGGACCTGTGTCTTGGGCATACACCGCTTGTTGTACGGACCTGTGTCTTTGGCATACACGGCTCTTTGTACGGACCTGTGTCTTTGGCTTACACGGCTCTTTGTACGGCCCTGTGTCTTTGGCATACATGGCTCGTATTACGTACCCGGGCATGAGGTAAACATGGTTCTGTGTGCTCACCCTCGTCGCCAGTTATATGTTATGTGCTATCTGTTTTACATATTATATAATCTCTCTAAAGTAATTAAAATTAAACATTGATTTAAGTTTTATAATAGTTTAATGTAGAGTTGATTTTCGCTTAGGACAAACAACCCAACAAAACTCAGCCAAAACACAACAACAGAAGCGCTCAGCATCCAACGTGTACTCGTACATCGAAACAAATCATGCCCTATAGAATCAATACTAAAACACGCTTAGGCAATCTGGTTATAGACATGCATGTCCATTTTCATACACATGTTTAATGTCTAAACCGTAGCAGTCACCAGATACACAAACACAAACAGCAACACCGACCAAAGTCCACAAGTATGTGTCATCTTGAAATGGCTACCTGATTAGTCAACTGTAAATAGCGAAGATGCATAGTAAGAAATAATTAGCATGTTGATCGGATTATTAAATTAACAGAGCTGTCTGGATGACGGATAGCCCCAATATAAAGGAACGGGTCATCCGTTAGGCGCTTAATCAGACTGACCGGTTGGTGAAATATATCGCCGAAAGTTATCCATCACTGCCCATCAGTAACTGGTCGCTCAGACACTCTTGGTGTAACATTCTCTAAATCAAGGGTAATTGAGATGTCAGATAGACAAACCAATATTTGAATTTAGATGCACTCATATTGTTTAATTAAATATTGCAGCCATAATAATTATAATAATGATTATTTTATTTTACGATGAAACGCCCATTAAGCCATAGGCACATACATTGTTTGTGCGTGTGATTATTGGCTTGAAATTATAAAGAGTTTCTCAATTTTTCAAATTTTGAATCATGAAATACTTATATTGGCTAATTAATGTGCATTTGTATACTATGTAATCATGAATATACATGTATCATATTTAGTTTATGCGTATTTATTGCATGACGCAGTTAGGAATAAGTGAAACATTTTTTCTAAATGTCTAACTCAATGACTAAACTATGAGGAGTTATGTAAGTTGGAATTTAGAAGCAGTTGCCTAATTATTAAATATATGTCATAAAAATAAAATATTCGTAATATTGTGTAATTAGAAACCATGTACACTGTATTTGTTTTCATTAAAGTATTTGAACATGCGTACCATGGCACTCGTTTGCGTATCAATTATTTTAACACAATAATTTACAAATTATGTACATTTGTATTTTGATGTCATGGCAATGCAAATATATTGATCGAGAGTTCACACGGAATTTTGAGAACAATTTTAGTAAAATGCCACTTTTCTGTAAATGGCGTTTGTCAGTAAATATCGGTTCTTTCATTTGTGCAATTTTAGTGCACACGATCACTGTAAGATTCGTAAAATACTTTTAAGGGCACGATGCAGCAAAAAGTACTGGTTTTTGAAATTGTCCATGCTCCGGAGAAATAAGCCTAGAGGCTATGTAGAGAAAATTGCCATGCTGTCGATAGAACGATGGAGAATTTGAAATAAATATCGAGTGTGTGTTGTTTCATAGAGAAAACCAATGACATTTTATTATGTTTTTGTCAAATGATGCTGCTGTACGGCTTTTAAACTGATATAACAATCAAATATGAATATTTCATTAATACGGCTTGGTATGAAATCACCATGTTCCTGTGTGTACCAATGCATAGATTGGGGCTTCGTTAACACATTTGGGTTCTCGGTAGGAATGAGACATATTCCAGAATCTAATTTAAAAAGAATTAAAGTCATCAAGGCCTATAAAACGCTTTTATCATACCCACCCTGCGGAAAAGTAGAATAGCTTTCCGGAAAAGTTGGCGGGGAATTTATGTCCGTCAGCGAACGGATGGGGACTCTTTATGAAAACACTTAAAATGTTTTAATATGACTACGTCGCCTAATGATGGACAACTTATCGACTATTCGCATGATAATCACTAGTTACCTTCGTTTTATTGTTACCAAATGGGCTTCTGTCAGGTAGAGTAGCTTAGTTACTGGTTTCACGTCCACTCACGAACAAAAACAATTGTATAAATATAAATTACTGTACACATGCACGAGTTGTTCTGAGCGCCAAAGTATCAACGATTTAGTTGGCTGTAAACAACATAGAATCCATTGTTTTATGACATAAGTTCGTGAATTGAATCCCAATCTAATGAAACAATTAACAAGATGAGGAAGCCGACAATAACCTAACTCAAAAAAGTTCAACCGTTCGGATCCGTGACAATTTCAATTATTTGGACTGCTACCAGTGTTTTTGCGGAAAGAAGACATAATGGCTGCTATCAAAATTCAGGAACCAGTCGTGGAAGCTTTTTGAAAGCTTCCGTTTCACTAAGATTCCTCGCGATTCCATGGACGCTTGCACACGAAACAATAATTTATTCATCAATACAACCAAGCTCCCGCGCGAGTCAGACGGATTTACATTGAAGTTGTCACATTCAACATTGTAATTATGGCGTGATTTGAGTTGATGTGAGTAAATTATCATGATATGCAATTCCTTAATATCAGACCCTGTCTTAATATGTTTATCTTTTTAAAACGTTTCTGATCGCCTTCGGATGAAATAACCACATGGTCTGTCGATCGACTCGACAGCAATCCTTGTACGGTGTCAGATATCTGACTTTTCATTTTGGTTTATCACATGTTGCGTCTCCATCAGTGAAGAGCACACACTTAGGAACATGCCATACAATATGCAACCATTAAACATGTCTAGAAAATGCTTCTCTCTCTCTCTCTTCAAAACATTGTTTGTTTTTACTTGTACTTTTGTTAATGCCGATCAAAGCTTTTATTTGCCAGTAAACTTTCTGCTGAATTATGAGAGGCATATCAAACTAGTATATGAGTTTCAAATCCCGAATTTGAACCTGGGACCCCAAATTAAACGGCAACCACCTCCCTACGTCAGTTGTTAGTCAAGTCCCTCTGAAGAATACGCTTGTGGAACGAAACTTGTTGTACTAGATATGTTATTAACGGGTACAATAATAAACATTGATACCAAGAAAAAATTTAAACAGCAAAATATTATACTTCGTCTTTCGTTTTTTTATTCAAATCTAAACAATGTCTTGAATAAAGAGACGGAATCACGCCAGTGTTGATTACCTTGTTCAAACGCTTGTTGATTAATCATTTAGCTAGTCAAGTTAAATATTCTAATTTCTATAAACATTTTAGACTGACCATCATGTCCTAAAGTCTCCGCCCATTGATTATTTCACAGCAATAATTAGCCGATTTTTAAATATCGTCTAAAATTGATGATCCTGCCTTTTTATATTAATCTCGCCCAAGTATTATCAGAAAGGAAATTTAATGAGAAGACGAGACGGCCATGAGACGGCCATTAGACGAGACTATTGTACACAAGTTTTCATCTAAAGTATTTCTCAACCGCCTCCAACACCCTCCACTGTTCTTCAACTCTTCGAGTAAGCCACTAAATGAGTCTTAAATTATACCGATCGATCATAATTTTGGGAGCAGCGCCATTAATATCGGAGTTTAAGGTGACAAGTATGATAAAAAGAAACAAGGACTGAAGTTTCCAGAAACTGGTATGGAAACCCTAACTCCCAGAAGTGATCACTCAAATGCCGCAGTTTGTGTTTTGCCACAGAGTGACACCGGTATAGAACTAATTAAGGGGTCCATTTATCATTTTCGTCTCCGCCGTCACCATTGGCGACCCCTAGCAACCTGAAGGCGGAAATTTGCCAGCGATATCTGTTTGGCTTCGTTAAGAAATATGTTTGTTTTAAATAGAAGAGAAATATGAGATTGTTTTAATGCGGACATAGTGTGGCTTTAGTTTGGATACTGAGCCTTTTCGGTGATCAATTCCGTTTCTGACCTAAATGTGGGAAACTGGCTGTGAGTAAATGTGACATAGAACGGATTTTAATCAACTAGTGGACACTCAGTGAATGCTCTTAATAAATATTCGAAGACCTTACTTTATTTGTGTTTAATACATCCTATTCACAGCCAATATGTTGATTGATATTTCTAAGTCACTTCTACTTTATTGTGACGTGGCAATGTCCTTTGATTAAAATATACAAGGGTATTATATATAACCCGCGCAATGTCCTTTAATTCTTGTATCACAGCTTCAATTCGCGAAGTAGTGTCTTTCGTGTCCTCTATTTCTCTGGTTTGTTTGGATGACTCATCAGCCACAAACAATAAACGTAAGAATTTCAAATAACTGAATAAAATATGAACACAATTAAAGTCACAATAAAAGCATATGATTGTAAAATTTATTTCAAAAGTGTAAATTATCTTAAATACTTGAATAGTTAAATACTCGTAGTTGAATATGTTTTAGGACATTTGAAATTAAATAATTTTAAGATTATTTCATTTTCTTTCTTTTCACTGTCCACCTTGCAAGCAAGACGTGTTACTTGTGCGCCCTTTAAGATAATCAATATTCGCATCATTGATATTAACACCGTATGATTCGTTTGACTAATCATCATCAAAAATTTAGTTAATCGAGGTCATGCATAGAAAAACAATGACATTTTTACCTGTATGATTCACCTTTCCTCGAAACAATAAATGTGATTTTATGTTTTTCTTGACATTTTCAATACCTAGGATATGTTAAATCTATAATTGTTTTATGTTCGTCTGTCAACCGCTTGGCATTGATACGACACAACTTGTACTGCATTAGGCAAACAATGTTTGGATACGAATATCCGATTTTTTTCATAATTTTCAAAGTTCTTGGCAGATTCTTTTGTATACATGTACATGTGTGTTCCCACCGAACTTGTGATCAAAACCATCTTCCGAAAGAGAATTAAAATAAACTTAGTAGTATGTAAGTGTACAGAAATGAACAATTTATTGGGGGTCCATTGAGTAGTCAGCCAAGTTTGATCCCTCAGCAATCCCCCCAATAAGCTCGAGGTCCGAACTCAAGTTCGAGCCACCTTATGGCTGACCATGCATCTTACGTTCGCAAACACCATGAACATAAATTCACAGTGTCATTTCAAATTGTTTAAATTCGATTGAAATCCTTCAAGTTTATATTATGAATAAATTATGTATGATAATGAAGATGTAATAGTTATATCTATGAAAGCAAAACCTGGGTCTGAGAAACTTGGAACAATTATGACAGTCGAGCAATAATAAAAATACTGATTGAATGAATGTTGATGATATATTTTACTCACTAGCACGAGGAAACATGGTTCAAATCAGAAAAAGACAATGTCCATTCAAACAACGACCTAGTCATTTTGGTTGCATCACTGGCATATGTTATCTCAAGAAATTCGCCATGTAATAATAATTCGACATGACAACCTTATTGCTAACGACATTCATGTACGTACATATGCTAAGACAAGAACGTCTTATATGTTTTATTATAAAGTAGGCTAGGTTGAAAGTAGGCCTAAAGTATCCAGAAATTCCCCATGCGATAATTGCGGATAACAAGCTAAAACGAGGTCTTTGTGACACTCAAGCACTCAGTAAAGAACGTCAAAATGAAGACTAAACGCCACAACTACAGTGTCCGCATCCTACAGGCCACGTGTCAGTTATTGCAGATACATGAATAATTTTGAAACTTTCGGAAAGTTTAGAAATTTTAAACTGAGACAGTTAAGAGCATTAATTTCAGTTAACAAATTTGATACAAATTACAACGATGACTAAATCTCCCATTTCCTTTGTCATTTTAGCGATTTAGATGAATAAATGTTTTAATTTCATTGTCTTACAAGCGGTTAACATACAAGAGCTACTTTAAGCATTTGGCCAAAAAACACGACCTGTTTCGAGCATACGAATTTCAGATGACATAATTTATGTGTCAGAAATGGACATTTCATTTGCATACACGACCTGGTCTGCAGATGTAGATGTAGGCTATTGTCGCCAAACAGGTGCCAATATACCACACGCATGTTCGTACAGACCATCGCCATGTTTACAATCAACCAGAAAACAAACCAAAATCGTGTAACAGAAGGGTGATTTAAACAAACCTATCGATTCATCAAAATGATTTGTTTTTGCCTTTTCAATTGTTTTAACGACTGTTGAATCATTTTCGAAACAAAACGACACACCAGTAATCAAAGTAAATGTTTTCGCTCATACCTTTGTCTTTGATTGCGGACACCATATCTCAAATATAAAATTAAAATGCACAAGTGTGATTGGTTGATAAAAATAGAACGTGACGACATTCTGACGTCATACCATTCGCACGCAATTTGATAATTTTATTCGAAAAATACCTAACTGATTGCCTTTTAGTTTTATTTTATTTAACAGAGCCTATAAATTTCATAGAATACACCTACAAGCATTTATTTGATCATTTTATTCAAAACAATTGGAAGAATCCGCTTTACCGTCGATTTAATGTCAATCGGGTTCATAACCTTTTGGAATAACAAGAGAACGCATCTAACCATTATCTTAATGTGTCGTCTGTTTATGGAAGGCATTATACTCAAATTGGACACCCGATCTAATTCTGCAATAAGCTTTCAAGATACTGAAACATCTAATATCTTGGAATATTGATCATTAGAACTAGACGCTGTAATTGCAGATTTTAAGCTTGCCATTAATAGCACTACCTTGGACCAAAGACGTTGGCGAAACATTTTCTTCCTTCGCTTGAAACGCTTTACAAATATCAACAGGACGAATATAATAATTTATGAAATCGGACAGGGAGGGCAGCACACAACTGAAGCAGCAAGTTTTCTGCAATTATGACGTCATATGTAGTAGATGGCCAACTTCTTAAATCGCATATATCTAGTAATATTTATGAAGATATAGATGTATTCAAAACTACTGTAGACTGTTAAACATTCGTTATTGGAAAACACATTATACATAGCTTGGCTTAATTTTATTTTTCATTTTTCAAACGCGCATTTGTTATGGAATAGACATATATAAAAGGCAATTTCAAATTGTGTGGGAACAATTAACATTTAAAAGTTTACTGTGGAGAAAGACATCTTCTTTTGTGTGGTGTTTGGCACGTATATTGTAATAAGCAAGCAGACCAAGAGCAAACTATACCGAGCAACAACACCACCAATGCTTAAATGTATCCCTACGAATCACATCTCATTGAGGCATCAACATTTTTGTTTTAGATGTTAAAACTATCCAAGTTTTTGCAAAATTCCTATCACAACCAGAAAATACATTTTGGTCAGTGGAAAAGTTGTACCAGAATTATAACTAAAATTAAACAAATCTTTGCGATGGCTGCTATGCAATCGTGTAACTACGGATATCATACAGTAAATGCGAAAATCAATGCATTTTGGGGAAATATTTTGCAAAGTTTGTTTTATTTAGGAAAACAATAGAGACAGGAACATTCCGACAAATATTGTTATCTGGTGTGATTATTTCCTTGTAGAAGAAGAAAGTAATTGCATTCGTAGAAATCACACAAGACACACATCGTCTTAAGTGGGTGATTATATGACAAGCCGGACAATGGCTTTAGTAAACCGGACTGTCCGAACTATGTGGGAGATAGGAGACACCGGTAGTGTTAGAGGACGGGAATCAATGGCGTGTAATTATATCATTACAAACTGCCTGATTTGTTCCGGGAGACACTAGAATGGACCCCAAACACTGAGTCTCTCTTCATTCATCATCACTGAAGCAGTAAAGGTCAGCATATGGTGTGAAGTGGCTTGACATTTAAAACGATGTGATGTATTTTACATCGTTAATGAAGTGGACACTATAAAACTACGGGGAGGATCTTCAACCATTGAAACATGATACCAAAATATTGACTGTTTTTCTCTATGTATGTATACAGTATGCGCCGAATACTAGTACTTGGATGTGGTCAATAGGATTTAGACGATTACCTTTACTAGTCCTTATTTTGAATTTGTAATTTGATACCAAAATATTGATTGTTTTTGCTCTATGTACGTGTACGTATGCAGTTTGCGCCAAATACTAGTATGTAGTCAATAGAGTCGGTTACCTTTAGAAGTCCTTATTCTGACTTTGAAATTTGATACCAACATATTGACTATTTGTGTTATGTACACAGTTTGCTTAATATTAGGTTGATATGTAAACACCGGCTGCATTCAGTCGTCTATATTTTTTGATACCAAAACATGCGCCGTATATATGACTTACGTTTTGGGCGGTTGCATTTAGCAACTTGTAATTTGATATCAAAATTGAGTTTTCCTTATTTGTTTTGTACATTTGGTACCAACATATAGTCCATACCTGCCAACTTATCCTATTAAAGTGGAGTTATTCCTATTTTCGTTGTCAATTTCGTTGTTTTAAGTATACAGAAAAACTTCAACAGTTAATAATGAAGGCATTACACTTGTTTGAGCCGGTTATACCGAAAGTCCTTATTTTAATGCTACACGCATACCCAAAACAGTAACTAACCGTGTTGTATCTGTTTTTACCTTTTAAGGCATTAAACCAGAAATTACGAGTGGTATTGTGTTCCGGTTCTGTTTCAATTAACATCGATTGTCTTCGGCAAATATACAAATCAATTAGATGATTTAGCCTGTCTTTTAGCCCGGCAAGCTGGTTCTAAAAGTACTTTATATCAAAATAGATGAATCCGTTCAAATGAAACAGGCGAGATGTGATCTACCATGGTTATATTAACATTAAATAAAATACATGAATAAATAAACTTATGTTGAATACTAAAAAGATATTTTCAAACTCTGGGAACATCAGTGGACAACCATTGTATCTATATAGTTGTAAGTTTTAAATACTAAATGAAGAAACATAACCAGTAAAAAGATCAAAATATGATCAAAGATATCATTCAAAACATGAGCGAAATTTTCGCTGGTCGACATTTTTGTATAATTATTATTATCCTACTAAAAACAAGCGTCGCGTTGATCATGATTGGACTTGACAAGCGTCTGTCAACAATTATTACCGAACAACACCCCCACGTATAGTAAATGCATTTTACTTGTAAATTGTAAACATAAGAATGTCCTGAAATGCGAGTTTTTGTGATTTTTTACATAAAAAATAAAACTAATCTTGATTCGTATATGCAGGGGACAAGAATTAAGCCAACTTTAAGGTGGTGCCGTTGACCCCCATTTAGTATACAAAATGTGTGAATCTAATCGGAATTAATTTTAGCCGACTTTTATGTCACTAAAATTAATTGCATATACACAAAAAGGTTATATTTATATTTTTCAGGCACTGGCTGACGAAGAACTGTCGATTTACAAGACATGTGGACTTTTCTAGTACAAACTGTAACAGCTTATATCGAGATAAATGAATTAAAGGACCTGCCACACTAGACAAACACGTTCATGGTACCGCTTAAGCTATATTTGAATTTTAAAAGCTTTAATAAGCTTATTTAGCTTTTAGCTTTATTAAGCTTTATTTGTAAATAATTTGATAAAAAGCTAACGTCAGTTTAGTTTATTATTAAAATTACTCACATCCACGCAATGGTAATAAACACCACTGCTCAGAATACGATATGAACAAAAACAGTTCGAAACATACTATATAATATAAGAAAACACGAACGATGAAGTACACAACAGGAAGGGGGACTATAGACCTATTTTCATACGAAATATCAACATTTGCATTGACATGTTGAAAAATGAATGATACATTAAGTTCGGTTTACGAACATCAACTTTGAAAATGAAACATTATCTTATTTTGTTCTCCTTGTTTTAAGCGTAGACCTACATGGGAGTCAGAAATTACGGCTTGTAAAAGGTCAGACCACAATGTAAAATACAGCCAAAACAAACCTATAAAATGACCCAGTTATTGGTAATATACACCATAGATCGACGTCTGCACGTAATATTTGAGACCCATTGACCCCAAAAGGGTCGTGTGCATCATGGACTTGTGTAAATGTTTAATTTTCAACTTTAAACAATCAACTCAAGAGCTGCGAGTCATGTTGGAGTGCTAATTAAATATACAAAACGAATTAGCGAATTTGCGTGCACGGATGATCAACAGCGAATAGAATTTATGTCTCAGTTATGTTTGGTCTATGACGATATGTACACATACAGGAGAAATTCTGTCCGTCTGCTATCATATCATAAAACTCAAACATACATAATACCGACTGTCTCATTGATCCGGGGACAAACTCCTATTTAAAAATCGAAATATCCTCTTTACTTTTTAAGTCCATTCCCATCCCATACAAGTTGTCTTTTATCGCTTCTTATGGGTTTCTTGCTACGGCTTTTCTTGATTACATTCAAACGTTGTTTTATATTAATTTTGCAATAACATGTATTATAAATAATGTAAAACGCTGCTCTACTTTTCCTGTTGTGTCTTGATTTTTCTATTGAGTGCTGAATTTCATGCCCGATATGTTATTATATTTGTTATAAGATTGCAGAGCTTGGAACATATTTAGGTCTAAATTATAGCCAACATTAAATGTGTACACATGGACAAGTAGTTTGGGTTTTTACCATTGAAACTGAGCATAGTCCAAAGTTTTTTAAAAACAAATATGGTTTGAAATTCAAACATCTTTTGTTGAATAAATAATATAGAAAATAGTCTTGAAACATGCGAAATGAAAAAGACGAATGAGTGACACCTATGAATGACAATCTGACATATACAAATATGCACAGGTATATTATCAAGTATTGCTATATGCTGTTCACAATAAGCATACATGTATTTTATTTTGTTTTTCTTCAAATATCATTTGATAAAAATTTCATTTGAATGGTTAAATGTGATACTAATTGAATTTCTAGATTCGAGTTTATCTTTTAAATAAAACAACAAACAAAAATTATTGTTGAACTCTTGAATGCTAAACTGGCAAATATTACATTTCAAAATGGTTTCTGTGTCATTTAAAGTTTTCGATGTTTCGATCCCCATAGTATTTTAAGAAGTTTACATTACATTAACTTTTTAAAAACAAAGACAGTCCAGAATTGTATCTCAAAGGTTTGCTATATCATCTCACAGACGCGTAAGTACTAAGTACATATAAAAATTTAGCCACGCATTTTCATACATAAACATCGCCAAAACAAGCATGGATTGGAATGTGTGTCAAGCAATTTCTTGTCCTAAATGTTCGCATTTAGCAGAGGAAATCACTGTATGGAGTTACAAACAACGTTTCCCAATCCGGTTGTCGCTTCTATATTCATCAGAACCCCGCACATTAATAAGCAGTTGTCCAAGACGATGTCGCGGTTTAGAATCCCCATTGACTTGAATGGTATTTGGCGTTAAACAGACAGTATTAGCTATTGCAAGTTTACAAATATCAGTCGTCCCGAATTGCCGCCTGCTGGCGTCTATTACTATAGTATTAAGAAGCTGTCTGACTGGCCTTAGTAACAATAAGAAGATTTTGTCTGACGTGAAGTTTGACATCGATAGTGTTGAGTTTCAGTTTCGTTTAGACGGAAAACACTACACTTGATCCTACGATCCGCCTAGTGTTTGTAGGGAGAGAGAAAATGTGAAATGTGCATCGTCCGAACCAATGTAATGTAATGAATGGTCTTGGGTTGTTTTTTTTGTGTGTAACGTATTTTGCATCATTTGTTGCTAACAGGGGTAAACAAGAAAATATAAAAGATTAAAGGGTCCAGTGTGAAGGGGTCAAATCCACTTGACAGGGACCTGAATGTTTTTGTTTAGCGAAATAACACGGCCGCTTTTTTGAAGTCATTGAGTCACTTCTTGTCTAAATTGAAATCAAAATATTGAACTAGTATTTTGTATTTATGGAATATCCTTGTGATACGTAGAACACTTGACAAGCAAACATTGCACTCTGGATATTTTTGTGCCAATTTTTCATAAAATTATTATTTATGATTCGTTATTATTTGTTCCATTTTTTTGTATACATGGTTATGCCTATTCATGCAGTAATGAAATTATTCAAATAAATGACATAGTGTATGTTACATTTTACAACGTTGTATCCTACCAAATATTATTACAATGTATAATAACCATTCATTTTGGAAATCTAAATGCCAAATGAAAATTTGCCAAATAAAATATACGGGACTCTCGGATACCGTTTCAAATATCAGCTCTTTGAAAACTAAAGTTTTGATATTTGTAAATAAAATTTTGAGTATTTTTGTATTTTACAATTTCCAAAAAATTAAATTAACACGTGATTAACCGAATTGTTAGGCAAGCAAGATTAAAACAATTCCTGTAATTTATATTTCTTTAATTTCTTGGTAATGGTGGTATACATGGTATCGTAGTTTAAATGATGTCTTAAAGATTATCATCGAAGTGTCAAATGTTTCTTATTAAACTAGAATTCACTGGTAAATAACTAAGCACATTTTTAATTATTTTGTCGTGTTTAGAATCGTCTTACGGGTGCAGATGGATGGGACAAAAGTTAGGAAATAATTGTTAAAATGTATTGAAGCGGAGACCCCATCTCGGTGTGTGCATTGTTTTAAATATGAAAAAGGGAAAGTCCAAACACCTCTGACATGGCACACGTTTAGATATTATTTAGCGTATCAATTGTAGCCCATATTTCACAAGTCAATTCTAAGCTGTTTTAAACTGCGATAGTATCTCGACAAATGACAGAAAGTAACAATTATAAAGCAATAAGAAGATCTGCCGTGATAGGAAGTTAGACCGTTTCAGGGCATGTTTTCCTTCCAACTTCACTTCCTTTTATCTGATTTAAGGCACAAAGCCCGTAATTATTACCGTATTGTCGCTAGATATTTATCTGTATTTCTTTCTGAAAACACAGATGATATGGGTAGTACGTTCAAAGAGATCTACCGGCAACTTTTCGTGTTAACCATAATGATACTTGAATTGATATTAATTTATAACAATTTTATCGAATTTGTCGGCTATTTTCGTATACGTATGCGAACCTGATTTTTCGCAGATGAAAACATAAGGCATTTAATCATTTGATAAAATCCATATTTGTCCCATTGTCTTTTATATCTTGTTATTATTATTAAACAATATTTTTTAAATGAATATTTCAAAAATGTGTATTTCTCTTAAGTGATTTAAATAATTTCATCTTTTGTGTCACCAGAATTTGTTGGTCTAAATTCTACATGCTTGAGATAAAATTAAAATACATTTCTTATCATTAACGAATGATAACGTTACAAATGAAGCAATAACAAATTATAATTGGACTTTTATCTAGTCATATAAACTTTTATATATTATTGTGATTATTACTAGTAGAGTCTCAAAGGGAGACTGTGTATACCCAAATTTGTTGTCTTTCTAATGAAGTCTTCATCTTATAGTATCTTTATTGTCCTCCATATTTGGAGAGTCTAACATATTAAAAAAAACATCACATAAAAAGACAACGAATTAACATTTACATGAATGTACAAATTTGGAATTTTAAAACACCCCACAAAACCCTTCCATGAATTACACCAAGAAAAAATGGGTGTTTTCCTACTGAACATTGAATTCAAGCTGGTCCGAAAATATCCCTGCTTGGTATATACATGTTGTAAAATTTCTCAGTTTCCGTTCTGTTCTAAATGCAATTTTTCATAGTTAATTTAATTAACCTCGGCGACCTAGATAGCCTGAGTTGACTTTAATTGGCTCCTGAAAACCAATAAAGTAATTAAATTCACTTAACTGGGAAGTGCAAAATGTACCGTTTGCTAGGTTTTGTAAAACGAACTTTAATTTTGATTAAATTTTGTGCAAAAAACAAGCCCTTAATTTCGTTTTTTTTGCTCTCAAGACATGGCTATCATTGTCAGAAAGGATGACTTTTAAAACAGACAGATAAAAATATTAGTGACTTGACTGTAATGGGTAAGATAAAAGTATAAACTTTACTCCCCATCCACGATGACATTTTTTTATCATGTGAAATTTAAACAAAAACAATAACATATATATTTTACATACTGGCATACGTTTGTGGTTTTTATTTGAACTGAAGCTGGATATTTATGTATGATGTATATTCATCTATTGATTTGTGGTTGTTGACCCGTTTTCAAACTTGATATTTTTATCATTTGTGTGTTTATCTGAAGAAATTCTCCATTTTTCTTTACAAACACTCAGACTAATAATTTATTGTACAATTTATACACTTGAAATATTTAATAAAATATGACCATATTATAGATGAATTATTCATTGCTGAATTTCTATATCAATCCCGGACAAGTAACTTCATTTTGCCAGCTTTTTAAACAAACTTTGAAAATCCTAAAAACAAATACAATTTGTTTGACAACAGTGTCTATTGAAAAGGTTTGGTTTAGATATAATATTATGCCTGTTCAGAAATTATAATGATTCAATTGTAATACACACAAAAATATTATTAATGAAATTCACAAATTTTAGGCTGATCAAGAATTTATGTTTCATAAATGACACAGTGGTGTTCAAGCATTTTAAAAAATTCAGACCAAAAAATGTTTTTAAGACATATAAAAACAACCACGATCGACTTAGTATATGGTCACCTTACAGAAAAATATACATATACATGTTTCAAATACAAATGTATGTCCAAAAAGCAAATATGAGAAAAAGAGATTTCGGCTTACCTTGTTTGCCCGGGTTGCGTTTAATCTGCATCCACCGAAAGGGTTTGGCTTGTAAATTTTGTGGAGATGGAGATTCTGATTTCACAGGGGATGGCGGGGTCATCTGTGGGAGGTAGGCTGTATGATTTCCATTAGGTATTGAGCATTGTCCCATACTGTCAATGCACGGGCTCCCGTACACCGCGCGCCCGCCTCCCGGGGAATGGGGTGGTATGCCGCCGTGAGATGTTTGTGTGTCGCAGTTGATTGCTGCTAGCCCCGTGTAAGGGTCCAAACATTGTGGCATTTGTCCTTCAAGCTCCTGATATCCGGTATTCCTTATCCCTCGTCCCATCATTGAATTACTTCCATTTATGTTATAGTTAATATTTTGATGTTGCGAAACATGTCCGTTAACTAGTGATAAGTCCACCCCTCCGTGGGATAAATTTAAATTAGTACTATCAGCACTGTAATATCCATGTTGTCCAGTATCAATAGATCTACTGGTCATAGAATACCCGTATATGGAGCCCGAAGTGTCCTGCGAACTAACATAACCTGTCCCGTAAGAATGAGCATCTAAATTACACAAAGTATAATCAGCCTCGGAATTCATCTTAGACAACAATCTCTTGACGTACTACTATAACTACCCTTAGTCCTTGTCAATTTCTAAGACTTAAATTGCCTGTCTAGTTAGAGATGAATCTGAAATAAATGACTGTGAATTACGATGTGAAAACGACAACATTAGTAAAGCCCATCTAAACCACGTGACTCGCGACAGCCAATCAGATATTAGTTTCAAGCATGACCGATGAAAGTCGCTGTGTTGATAGATGCGGTTGTGATGTATTGCTCTAAGCATTTCTGTTATGTTTTGAAGTCAAACTGTTTCAAACGCCTCGAGTTATTCTACTGATCGCACGTTAATATTTGACGACGTTACGCGCTAACTTTTCACTACTCATTCAGTGTTTACGTACCGGTTCAGACAGTTCGCGATTTTCCGCGATGACAAAATATGTATATACTGTCGATTGACAGATCAAGCTAGCCTTGGTCGGCCTTTGACACTTAAAGCGTTTGACTAAGAAATTTTAAATGTACGAATTTGAAACTTTTATTACATAGATAGACAGAACGTTAACGTTCGTTTGGATGTCCAAAATATTAAAAAAATATTCATTCCGTAATGTGGTTAGGCTGTACTCCATGGTAGCCAAGTTGTTCACGTTGTCAAAATTGTTTGAATTTATTAGATTTTCACATTTTAAACATAAATATACTAAGTTGAATATTTATTGCCGAATCACCACTAACTTTAGCGTGCGTATGCCCAAAATAATTTTATACTACTCACAACGTGTGGTTGAACTGTGCCCTACTGGTTAACAGAGTCAACTCCGAATTTATTCGATTTTCATATTAATTTTATACAAACTTTTGAAGCATGGAGAAATTTTGCTAATGTCACACTGAGCTATAATGTCTGTGTAATGCCCCTATGTGAGTATGCTGCAGGTTTTAATCCTTATAAATGGATATTTGCTAATATGAATTCCATCTGAAGATTCGTTTGGGCTGCTCGCGATTACGGGTTATAAATATATATATTTTGGTTGAATATGGTTGAATATCCGGTATTATGGAGTTATTTCATACATAATTATGCTAAATATGTACCATACAAACCTATCAAATTATTTTTAAATTTCATGTTAATAAAATTTTGTCAGAAGCCTTTTTTGCGCACGATTAGTAAACTGTTCCATATATATGTTACGGTAGGATTCCAGAAATTCCTATTTGCATTCATGCAAAAGCGCAGTAGATCTAGGTATTTGTATAAATGCATGTTATATTTCTTATTTTCTATATGGATTTCTACAAATATTACACAAGTCAAACGGACGAGCGTGTCATTGTGCGTGATATTTTACCTAAATTCAGAATGAGATGCTTTGGTCTTGAAACACCAAAAGATGATTTTGAAAAATCGGACATGGAAGGAAGCACTCAACAGAAACAGTCAAGCACAAAAAACGAAAATGCTATATACACAGACCATAAGCAACCTTCAACTTTCAACAATTTACGAATTTTATCAGGCATACACATATCAGCACTTTTATGGGTTTGATCAATATGCTGTACTGACTTTTTCAAAAACTTTTGCATTTTGTTGTTGTTAGAATTGATATTTTGTCTACAGCATATGGGGTTCTAAAACTTGTAAAATATGAGAGGTACTGTATAGCGGTTTGATCCCCAGACCGCAAGTACAAAATTCGTTATTGAATTGGTTCTTTCATTTGTTTGGCGCGCTACATTGATGGTTCTATAAGACTTGCTGGTCTCGATCTCTTCAAGGAACTCAAGTAGAAATCTCAGCTCAAATTAAGATTTTGCTCAAATCAGAGTCTGAATTGTACATAATTTGATGTTTGAGCTATTTGATTTAAACCGTAATAAGCTCAGAACAATGCATTTGTTTTGTGATGCCAATGGCTTGTTCAGCCTCTCCAGGATGCTTCGGGAGATCGGGGCCTGTTTCGCCTATGTGACTATGTATATAACTGAAATACTGATGACCCGTAGGCCTAATCACAATACATTAAAAAGTAAAAGTTGTCAAAATTACATAAATAGCAACCTGTTTTCAACTATTTTTATTTTTTCCTGTAGATTTATGGTCTTGGTGCAAGTTGTTTTAATTCCGCGTTCAAAAGTCGAGGTTATTTTTGCACCTCGCCGCAACTCAAACACTCACAAATGCGGTACTTCGCCATCTTTATTCAAAATCTCAACATTTGCCAACAAAGTCATCAGAAAAATGAATCCAACAGGCGCCGAAGATTTTAAAGACGATTATATTAAACATATCGTAATTTTGGGGACATTTATACGACATTACAGTAGTAAAAACAAATGTTACAGCAATGAATGCCACGAGCACTCAAAATGTTACGCCAATGACTCTGACAGTGCTGCGTCAATACTGGCTTAAGTTATACAACAGCGCATCCAAAAATGCGTTTTTCATTTGTTTATATAATTAACATTTCCATTAAATTGCAAATAAAACAGAAAATACGCGGACTATTAAATTTAATTCGCACAGTTTCATAATGTTACGATGAATTTGAAACTGTCAGTACCGCGGAGTGATCCCGAAATAATTATCCAGTAAAAGTGCTATTCTTTGTGACCGTATACCCGAATTTCCATATTTTTTGACATTAATTAATTAATATAGTCTTTTCTCCATGGGGCACACGATGGTTGATATCAGTTTTTCTCTCACTTAGATAAAAAAAACCATCGTAGTTGGGACTCTCATATCAAACACATACTTGCTCATACTCATAAAAAACAACCCTTATAAGGAAATGGCTAAGTATAGGCTAAGCATGTTGCCTAATCCAAAATCTTTGGAAACAAAATATGTATCAAACTAAACAGCTAAATTTCTTTGAGAATGAGGCGTTTTTATTTTTTAAGGAAATTAAACAGCGCATACGCATCTTGTAGTTATGGTAACACGTTTAACAATAATTGATCATCAATAAACGCTGTACCGACGTCACGTGTCTGTGAACCAACGTGCGGTCAGTGACCAGGCGTTACGTTACTGACGAGGGGTTCACTAACCGCCGTTACGTTGGTCGAGAACATGTTAACATACGACATCCGTATTGGGAACCGGTGGTCGAAGGTGTGTTGAACCGAATTTTACTCGCGTCGAATATGGCTTGCGTGTGAGCAATATTCGGAGTGTGAAAACACTAAGGTCTTTGAGAGCGTGCCTAGTTTCCGAGGATTGCTCGCCAATCTGATTAAAATCATATCCCCAAACCCGCTAAGCTATACCGTAAAGAAGACCGAGTACATTAGTCAGATTGATGGCTCGCCATATTCGGTGCGAGCCATATTTGTTTCAGCAAAGGTGTGGATACAAGATGGGACCCATTTGTGAGCAGCTAAAGGTGCGTACACAAAGTCAGTTCTGATGTATACATCTTGACCTTATAAGTCAAGATGTACAGTATAGTTACGTCTACCATACATTTTCTCGAGATGTACACCTTCAATGTTACCAAGTGATATGAGGGAAATGTGTGGGCATGATGTACACGTTGTAAAATGTACATCCTCGACTTATACACCAAAACTTACTGTGTGTACGCACCTTAACTGTTTTTTTCGTGTGCCTTCTAATCTGATATATGCCATTATAAAATAAAAGGCATAAAGAAAATATGTTCAGAAAGGGTGTGCATATCTCCACAGTCAAATGATACCGATAACGATACCGAACCGATGGTTCATAATAGCGCATGTCAACCTAATTGAAAGGAAAATGCAATTCGGCTTATTAGTCATATATAGTTTCTAAGCACCTTTACTTACCAACTGCTTTGCTCAAGTTAAGTCACCAACTGGACTCTTTTTGTGATTCGAACCAGTCCCTGTGATAACTTTGCATACTGGACCACTGGTACGTAAGACATATAGGCCATTTTCACTATAAAATGCAATGGTATTATTACATGTACACTAAAAGTGCCTACGTCACTACATGCACACTTTAAGTCCTACCTCACTACATGTACACTAAAAGTGCCTACGTCACTACATGTACACTAAAAGTGCCTACGTCACTACATGTACACTAAAAGTGCTTCCGTCACTGGTACCAGTGTTGTCGACAATTGTTCTGTGTAGAATGATGACTTACTATCCAGTTAGGACATCAGTAGAGTGACGCGGTGGTAGAATCCACTATCACGGTGTAAAACCAATTGCTAGTAATAGGCTAATACCAACATGTGCAGTATAATTACAATACTGTAGTAAAATGCGCCCTGTTTATGCAATGGTCTTAATCTTTTGGGTACACTTAAACGGCTACGTCACACGCACAATATCCTTACTGGACTGTATGTTAGTTGATATACAGTGACTCAGTGGAAAATCCACTATTATGGTGTTAAACAAGTATAAATGTTTATTATAAGTAACAGTTCAATATCAAACTAAATGGTTTTAATATTTTAGGTACACAATTACGATGTCGTCACTGTCAAAATATCCTAAATGGACCTTAACTGGACTGCATGTTAGTCGATATACCACGTGACCGTATCGACATGAACGCTTACATGTACTGGTATATATGGCTATCATGTCGTCTGATGCATTCCGCATGTCCAAACTAAGTGTCAGCTTTACACATTTTTTCGTCTGCTCAAGTTTATTGACTTAATGAGTAATCCTAATTACATATAGTGTCATTGTACTAATAAGTACGTTAAGTCCGACCAGAAATATTGAAACATTTTGTAACTCTTCAGAATCACTAATTACAGTAAAAGTTATCATTTTCGCGAGTGCATTATTTGACAGGTGTTTTAATTTCGCGGGTAATTCGTTTCGTGAATTTCTGTATATGACTTCCGTTACGATCAGTAAAGTTAGCGTCGTTAAAAGTTTGGCAAATTTCGCAAATTTAATGAAATCACTCATAATTCCTCTTGCATGTTATTTTGATCTACAAAGAACCCCTATTAAGAAATTCGAAAAAAATCGCGATTTTTTCGCGCGCCAAATGTCTTATAAAATCGTATGAAATTAGCGAACATTTGGACCAGTGGAGATACACACTTATATAATGCTTTCGAGTTCGTTCATGGCTCCACGATATGTTTGTATTTATTGTATCAGCTCTATAACACTGGGGTAATAAAAGTAGTATGACCATTAAGGAATCCATAACATCTTCTGTTAATATGACATTATCATTTAAGCAAAACTTTTGAATTCGCATGATTTTCCTCTTTGCGAAACTCCGCCAATTTTAATGCTAAAGCGCAAATGTGACAAGAAGCCATTTGAGATATTCCTTGAATACGAAACTGAAAATCAAATAAACTCATGAATTCGCGAAACCTTCCCCACCGCGAAAGTTCGCGAAATTAAAGACTTTGCTAGTTTAATTACTCTTACAACAATTAGATGTGATATTTCATTTGGCTGTCATACATTCACATACAAATGTACATTGTATCTAATGTTGCTTGCTGATTTATAGTACAATGTTGAATTGTTAATCGTTCGTTTTAAAATATGTGTCAAATAATCAGAACACATTAAATATAATTAGATGTATTGGAGGGGTCTTTATGTTACAATCAGCGTGCACGTATCTTAATTACATGTATAATTCGCTGGCTTAGAACCAGAAGGTCGTAACTACCAAATCGATATATTGAGAAAAACAAGAGAAAATTGTCTGTAATTTACTCTTTACCTATGGGAAAACACGTTTTTAAAACTTCATTCGGTCAACATAACAATTTCAGATTGTCATGTTAATAGGCTCATAAGAAGCGCCTTGTGAAGCAGATTTCAAATATGTATGAGTTTTTTAAGGTCGTAAGTAGTAGTTACGACCTTCTCATTCTAAGCCATCGATATGTATAATTAATTGGCGACCATTGGGTGTTTTTAGAAGACCAGAATAAAATATTGTGTTTAGTTGTGTTCCGTTGTTTTCATTAGTTATGTGTCTTAATATTTGTCTTACGACCCATTGGCTTTTGCTACTTGTCATGTGACTCCTCGATTCCTGAACCCTTGTCGTCTGGCCCATTGTCTTGTGACTCCTCGGTTTCTGAACACTTGTCGTCCGGCCCATTGTCTTGTGGGCCCATTGTCTTGTTTACTTTGTAAGTTTGTAGTATCTTGTATGGCATCCCTTGTTCGTTGCCTTTTTCAGCGACTTACACCGTAAATGCACATCCGAGACCACTCTATAATCGTCTGACATTCAAGGATTTTAGGTCAAACACACATCAATTTATTATTGACATAATTGTTATACGTATATTTGCACTTTCTAGGAGTGTAGGTCTTTAAACTCATGTCAATGACCATGGTCGTTTTATGTTTCCGTTATATTAACTATGGATGTAGGTACAGGGTTTATCTCCACATGTGGACACACGAGTCTTGTTAACTTTTACGGTAGAAAAATCTGCTCGGTCTTGTCAGTATTCGAACCCCAGTAACATACAAATGTATAACCAAATGTCTAAAATATGTATTTTAGATCCTTGACATAAAACAGCCCGTATTAGCATATCAAAACCTTGCTTTAAAATTGTTCTTAATATTATTAATATAGTAAATCAACAAGGACAGGGACATAGAATAAAAAACTATAACAATAAAAGCATTTTTATATTGATGAATTATTTGGAATGGACACAAAATGCGCACAAAGATCGTCTAAATAAAGGGTTGCCATAGCAACGGTATTTGTACATAAAATAGTCATCTAGACTAGACAAACGTTAAATTAATTGGTTTTGCAAATATTTAGTACTTTTCTTTTTCTCTTCTACGTTTTCTGTTCAATTGTTTTAATTCAAACAGCGATAAATAAAAGTGTTTCGTGTAATTTGTCATAAGCGGTGATTAAAAAGAACAATGCGATTCGTGGAGCCGCTACGTCATCAAAAGTCAATCCATCACAGAGAGTCATTATACAACGAAATCTCAAAAATAAGACAAACCCTCAGACCAGGCCCCGGTCTCCCGAAGCATCTCAAGTAAAAACTCACAACTCAAATTGAAATTTACTCAAAACAGATCCAGAATTTTAGATAGATCTGATTTTCAAGTTCTTGAAACTTTACTAAATAAACTAAAAGGATGATGGTTCTGTGTTTTGATTCCCATTTTGATCCCAGCATGGTATAGCAACTAACTTAAATACAATTGACAATATTTGAGATGAGATTAAGCTCAGATTGAGATGCTTCGGGAGATCGGGGTCAGAGAACCGGACTCATTTTCTAAAACACTCTCATTCTCAGATCTGTTGATCTCAATTATTGTCTTAAGAATTTTAGATTAATTTCAAATTATCAATGTACACGGGACTCAAACCCGGTGGCCGCGGTTACTTGCTAGGAGTTGATTACTGGAACATTACTGGAACATTTCAAGAGCTATAGCTTTAATATGGTTTTAAAACCCCATGTTGTCGCGTATTCTAGTAATAAAACATTGCTTGGCGAGTAGAATACGTAATCCGTAGATTCTAAAAACGAAGTAAGTCGACATTTACCATAACGTTTAAAACATTTCCTGTACGTGCATTGAAGAATAAATTATTCATATAACCAACCGCGTTGCCTGTTTTTTCTTCTGTTCTTAGATTGAGTTTCGTTTTTTGCTTTAAGTTGACGAAGAACATCGGAATGCAAAGAGTATTGAAACATAGTTCGATGACAAGACTTTTTAATTAAGAAAATCACAAATATGTACCTGTGTTTTGCCTCACATTCAAGTATGGTCATCAGCTCGGAAACAATTAAATTAATCACTTGTGCTTTTTTAAAATGTGCATCCGAACGAGTGACCATATTTTGATAATCAATTATAGATAATATACGATCACATATTTATAACAATATTTCGATTCTAACGGTGTTCATATGCGTGTCTCCGTAGCTCTGGGGTTACTGTTAGTGTGTATAATCTGGTGACCCGGGTTCAAATCCGGGTGGAGGCACATATATTTGTCTGCCAAATTTCAGCAGAAAGCTGACTGGTATATAAAGGCTAAGCTTGGCTCGGCAGTTTCAGGATTGAGTGCCATGCTTTCATCTGAATGTAATATTAAGTTGTTCTGGCTATTACAGTAAATGACACCATGACGTGACGTAACCATTCAGCTGCATTTTCATTTTTTGTCTTCTTAAGAAGTTTAGCTCCTGTATAGTATGCAATATACCGAATTCGTTAAGATAGTACCATTAATTGGCCATTCAGTTCCAGGCAGCTGCTATTTCGTCATTGGAAATGTGACCGTGTAGCATCCATATAATGAAGTATAGTTGACCAGTGCTTCGTCGGAACACCAACAAAATGTTTTCAAATGCAGGGAATATGCCTCTCTTTATGTTAATTTTATATTGATGTAGATATTGTCCTGTACTTTATGCAACATAAAAAGACAAACAAATGCTAAAACCCCTGCACAATAAATAAATAAATAAATAGATAAATAAACAATAAAAAAACTCTAACTTGTAACGTTAGACCTATAAAACGAATCATTTGTTTTATTGAAATGTAAGAATGCTTGTATATAAATAATGTGCTATTTGAGACCCTGTTAAGTCACATAATTGTCATGATGTTCACCACACAGTTTAACGTGATGTCATTATTATTGGTTTAAAACGTTTTTATGTTCTTACACTTATAGAGTGTAAGTGAAACCACTCGATCACCGCGCTCTTGATGAGTGGCGAGTTTGTAAGGTAGTATATTTGACGGACAATCAATCACGAAATGTCTCACCTTTTCTAAATCACATCTCTCAATTTGTTCGACAAATCTTTCAATATTCATCACCAATAAAGATGAATAATTAAAACAACCTGGGTAACGTTTACCCCGCGGCATATGCCCGATATACGGGGATTAAGCTTTATTCGTCGGGGCTTTTAAACTAATCTGCGTCCCCATATTTTACGAAGTCATGAACACATTGATAATTCGCTGCGAGTATTTTTTTGCATATTTTGTAATTTTTTTATTCGAATTCGCTAAATAGGATTAAGTTTTAAACCATGCTATTTTCAATTCAACATCGTAACATTCATTCAGTCGTTTGTATTATGATTTTGCTCGGTTGCTTTGGCGCGGGCGTCTTGAAATGCTCAAGTGAACATATTTAAAAATTGCAACAAAACGGCTTCGTATTCTACAGTGACTGAATAGGTGTCTTGAAAACCATCTGGTATTATGAAGACTTTTCAACTTTGCCAGGTATTTGATCACTGTTTAGAAGGGCAGACAACACCAGAAGCATAATGTGGAGTTCAACGTGTTAAGGAACATCTTAGCGCGACAAGTCTGGCTTACAAGTTCGTCAAAACCTGACACATACAATGCTGGGAAGTGATGTGAATGACAATAGCTGTCTAACGGAAGGATCCACGTGTGTTCGGAACACCTCATACAATTCTCTTTTCGAATAATATTTTGTACATTACCGAGGAGTTCCGAATGGTGTGCGAGTTTAGCATTTAGTGTAAGGTATGCAGAGTCCTTCGAGAACAAGCACTCTGCTTAGTTGTTGTTTTTATTTGTCATAACACCATCGTAAAAGACAAACTACCAAAAAAATGGCAAAAATGCATTCTTAATTTTTGTGTGCCGCCGTAGCGCAATGGTTAGTACCCTTGCAGTCTAATTAGGCGACCCGGGTTCGGGTGGTAGCCAGCCATGTTTCAGCAGCAATACAGCAAATAAAGGTTATGTTCGGCATTCTTCATTTCAATTTTTGAAATAAAAATTATCTGAAATATCCCTTTTTTAATTAATCATGCAGCTCATTTTATAAGTCTAGATTACTGATACCAAAGTGAATTTGGTTGAATGATGGAGCATTGTTTTGTGCGTGCCCCTATATTAAGGGTCTTATTATTATTATTGGTATTAGGTTGATCTTTAGATGAGGGTGTAGCATGAATTGAATTGGTATCAAAGTTATAGATAATGAAAAAATACACATAGATCAATATTGCATAATTATTGTGTACTTTTTTAATATGTTGTCTAATGTTAAATGACTGAATGGCCCCCGGGCACGACTTCCTTGACACAACGACACGGAGAGAGCCAAAACACAGCGAAGTAAAATTTACACCTTAAGGGTGTTCTAAAATCTTAAACTCGCACGTCAAAATTTGATAAGTATACAAAAATTAGTAAATTATAAACATATTAAACTGCAATAAACTGTCCATGTCATACATAGTGACATTTGGCTCGTGGTCATTATGGGACGACAGGTGACGGGTCCGAGTCAGCGTGATTTATGGTTTATTTATAGAAAATTTACGTATGTTTGACAATATTTTTATTGAAATTATTAAATTGTAAACAATTGTAAGCTAATGTTTATTAATGAAATTAGAAATGTGTTTAACTGTTGTTTTTTGTTGGTTATCTAGGGATGCTTGATGAACATGTGACGAATTAATGGGGTTGACAAACAGTAATGAACGGAGTTAATATTATGTATTTTGCCAATTTCTTTACTTATGGTGAACGCTTCGTAAATAGACTAATTGTGGTGTATAAACTATATCTTTACTTTCTGTTTTCAAAACTGTCCAATTTGAATAACACACTTTAAACAACGAAGTTATCGTTGTCCATTCTTTTATTTGTAAGTAAATCGAAAATAGAAAACATCGTTTATTAAAAAGAAAATGTGTAACATTACAAATGTAGAGAATCTATATAAAATACCATTTTAAATATGCAATAGGAGCAAGTAAAAAGTCATTACACAGGAACCGGCTCTTACTAGCTTGTTCTCGGCAGGTTACTATGTATTCATTAATAAACACCCCTTATTATTTCATTACTTTCATACTTTCTGGTCGAGTGCTAAAGATGATATGCGTGTAGCAACAAGACTATGGCACTATTTCCATAGCAACATAACAACATGGTTTATAGATTGGTTGCTATGTAGAGGTTGCTGTTTAGTTGGTGCTATAGTGAAGCGATTGTGGATGCGTGGCATTGAGATGTTGTCAATGAGTCGTTGCTTTGGTGACGTTATTATAGGCATGTTGTTAAAGTGCTATGGAAATAGTGGCCTAGTCATGTTGCTACACAGAGGTTCACAGTGTATAAACGAGTTGATTTCCGGCAATTGCAACAATGCATGCACGTTTAATTATATGATAATATTTTACATAACCTGCTTTAATTGCAATAAGTCATACAAGTTGGAATTTATAGTATCTCAATCAGCCATACAGTGATTTGGTGTGAGGTTGCTTCGTAGTAAGCTTCATATTTATAGAAAAAATACTTAAGCATTAAACTTTCTATATATACTAGTACATAATTATAAAAGTGTATACTTATGTACGTACGAGGGTATATCCAAAAGTAATGTCACTCCTCCCGTGGTTTAATTGTTTATAGGCCGATATGCATAAATATTATATCAAAATGTTCAGCAATTCAATTCTGATTAATATATAACGAGCTGCATTATTCGATTTTCATAACTGGATTATATGAACATTTAAAATACACCTATGACGTCATATCGCCGCACACGAAAATTACGATTGTTTTTCATTATCATAACAATTTTCTTTTATGCGTTTTTATAAAAAAGAATTCTTGAAAGCAGACAATACTTTTGTGACGTGATAAAACAAATGTTTTGTGTCTGTTGCTTAAAATTCAATAACGTCACTCAACTTTGAAACTCGTAATATATCTCCAACGCATTGATTACTTAGCGAAAACACGGCAAATTTGTGACAAAAAGACGCTGCGCGTAGAAATGCACTTTTACTAAATGTTTTGAAAGTCACCTACTTAAACTTTAGTTATACAAGGCGGCATCATAGGCTCATGTGTATGTAGTGTAATCTTTTAAGGGGGCATATGTCACCAAATCATTATCGATAAAGAGTCATATGAACGGTTTTTAGTAGATCCGAAAAGAACACCCATAGTATTTTAACGCCGTCAATTCAATTCGACGTTCAAAACTGCAATCATTATGCGGTGAGTTCAATATTTTGCTGTGGGACTATCTAGGGGACACTTAAAAATAATTTGATTTCGCAGAGAGTAAGTGTCGGGTGGGTTACACATTTTTAAATGTCTTGGAAATGACTGCATGGTTTATGAGTCGTTAGAAATCACAAGGGATGAACTTCTGCTGGATGAGTAGGTGTCAGCAAGTAACGTCATTGTGACGTCGTTGACGTCGGACTTGCGGCGATGTTCGTAAGTATGTCCCATGAAATTTTTCATATTTCCAGAACTAGTATGTGCATTGTTGTGAAATTTGGTCATCATATTCAAATTAGACTGAAGTTACGGTGTGAATAATTTCGTGGTTTTACTGACATTATATACGATTTTATAGCATCAGTGACATTACTTTTGAATATACCCACGTATATCATATAATCGGAGCATGATGAATCAGAGAAAAGAACTTTTAAGAAAATCAGATAAGTAGATAAATAATGTTTACAGATTGCAGAGAGCATGTGTTGCGATGTGTTACCAACACAATCACTGCGTTGTTCTCAGTTCACAGCTTATTTCTACACAATTTTCATACAATTTTCCCGTACTTTCAATTTTACAGCATACAGGGGAAGTATAATAATGAAGATATTTACACATTCGTATAACATCATGCACATATTTCCTCGCCTTGGTGTGAGTGTTAAGCATGCTACGACTATATACAAAGTGTTATAAAGCATGTCAATTCAGATGCGTGATTACGTAGATGAGGTGCGCTGATGATGCGGCAGATTTCCTTCCAGAGAGCACATACCATTTGTTCCAACAATTTTGAAGTCGAAAATACGCGATTATCACGCGCGTTTACACATTATTCGAGAAAGGAGCGTATTGCTATCGTATTCCCTCCCTGTCGTGCGTTAAGAATCAGCTCAGTAAATCACGCCCGTTCGATTTTACAAACTGTTTCATGTCTCTATGAGTCTATTTTGATATATGACGATTCGATTGAAACGGTGACAACCCCTTACCGCGATCGTTTATACCCAATCTACCAGAGGTATACCCTGTACAGGCTGTAGTTTGTGTGTATGTAATGATATTATGATATTAATAATGAGATTCACACTTTTAAGACTTTCACCTAAACATCCATGGTTGATGTTAATAAAGCTACGCACGTTTCAGTTGATTTCTTCAGCCGTATAACGCCGCTGTGAGAGAGACGCACAAAGCTCGAAAGGTTAATACATGCAGCATTGACATTTCACATCAATATTAGGGACCGTATAGAGTGGGGGAGAGTGATATTATTAAGTCTCCACTACGCTTGTAGGAATACAGTAATGTTAACCGCCAAAGCTATGTAGCTTCGCCATACATCGTCACTTTCGCTCGAGCAATTTAATTTCAGTAGTTTCAATGTGAACACCGGGTAGCGCTGCATGGGGCAATGCAAATGATACAATTATTGAATGAAATCGATTATTAACTAAATCGCTTAGTGGTTTGTTGTGGAATAAGCATATGGTTCTAGAGTGAATAGATTAGCTGGATCAAAAGAAAAAGAAGCCGCATTTTTCTGACTCTAAATTATGTGTGTTTAGTAAATGCCGCTTGGTTACTCTTTAATATACAACGAAAATTATTCGCGTGCGTAAGCTCAGTTGCTTTGAAATAATAAAAAATAATAATTCAAAATGTATTAATAAAAGGTGTTTCATTTTGGAGCAACCAGTGCTCACAGGGGACCTTGATTGATGCACCCGAAAATTTAAAGGTATGTCTTTTCAGTTATGAAAATTCACGAAAATAACAAATAAAAAGTATGCTGGACTAAAATTGAATAATCCATAGGCTGGTTTGATCTAAAAACATATCACATGGTCCCTGCCTTCCGTTTCCTGGACATTATTGACTTGAAGGCTTGCGATAAACCCGATATATCCGGATACACCTGACCCAAATTGAAAGTAGGGCAACATGTGAACACAGTACTTGTTTAAAACCTTTTGCAGTGGTTTTAGAATTTTTCATATTTTATGGCCATTTGCAATCCACAATACATTTCAACGCTTTCTGATCACTTTGGCTTTTATTCGTTGCAATATTGTATTTAACGAAGGCAAACGGAACTGACCAGAACAGAGTGTTTGTGTCGAGCTATTTTTGAAATGTTTTAAAAGCGTTTCAACAGACCAAGTTTAATGCGCATTGATTTACGCATCATCTTGATACCATGATACCATAGTTACGGCGTTTATTGAGATTATCAACGTTGCCACCAATCTGATTACCTCGGACTTTATGCTACGCAATTTATTTACCGGAGATAAACGGAAATGGTCGAACTTACACGATTGCGTTGTCACATGACTGTGACCACGAATAATGTCTTTAGCCGAACACTTATGCCAAACGGGACTTATGCTCCTTAGATATGACGGGCTTCAGTATACATAAGCGTCGGATTGAATTAAAAAAATGAGGGAGTATATTAATTAACTGAAGATTAAGAGATGATTTTCATAAAGGCCTAATTGTTACCCATCGAAGGGTAGTTTAAGGATGTCTTGTTGATATCATATATGCTAAACATAACGAAGCTAGAAAGATAGAAGCCATTTTCCAATCATATGACTGAAAGAAGTTCCATATGACATGGCCTACTGAAGTCAGAGGTCAATTGTAATGCAATACACCGATGTACTCAGACTTTCTACAAGCAAATCGGTCATCCATTGGCAAAATGACTCTTTTGGGTCACTTTGTTTATCACTTTTGATTTGTTACATGTGGTTATCTCACACTATTACACTCTTCAAGCAAATCATTTTAATGGATCCTTTATTTTGTTTCTCTATATTTATCACTTTTGGTTTGTTGTGTAAGGTTTTATCACATTATTACACTCTTCAAGCAAATGTATCCTTTATTTGGTTCCTCAATATTTATCACTTTTGGTTTGTTGTGTAAGGTTTTATCACATTATTACACTCTTCAAGCAAATGGATCCTTTATTTGGTTCCTCAATATTTATCACTTTTGGTTTGTTGTGTAAGGTTTTATCACATTATTACACTCTTCAAGCAAATGGATCCTTTATTTGGTTCCTCAATATTTATCACTTTTGGTTTGTTGTGTAAGGTTTTATCACATTATTACACTCTTCAAGCAAATGTATCCTTTATTTGGTTCCTCAATATTTATCACTTTTGGTTTGTTGTGTAAGGTTTTATCACATTATTACACTCTTCAAGCAAATGGATCCTTTATTTGGTTCCTCAATATTTATCACTTTTGGTTTGTTGTGTAAGGTTTTATCACATTATTACACTCTTCAAGCAAATGTATCCTTTATTTGGTTCCTCAATATTTATCACTTTTGGTTTGTTGTGTAAGGTTTTATCACATTATTACACTCTTCAAGCAAATGGATCCTTTATTTGGTTCCTCAATATTTATCACTTTTGGTTTGTTGTGTAAGGTTTTATCACATTATTACACTCTTCAAGCAAATGTATCCTTTATTTGGTTCCTCAATATTTATCACTTTTGGTTTGTTGTGTAAGGTTTTATCACATTATTACACTCTTCAAGCAAATGGATCCTTTATTTGGTTCCTCAATATTTATCACTTTTGGTTTGTTGTGTAAGGTTTTATCACATTATTACACTCTTCAAGCAAATGTATCCTTTATTTGGTTCCTCAATATTTATCACTTTTGGTTTGTTGTGTAAGGTTTTATCACATTATTACACTCTTCAAGCAAATGGATCCTTTATTTGGTTGCTCAATATTTATCACTTTTGGTTTGTTGTGTAAGGTTTCATCACATTATTACACTCTTGAAGCAAATGAATCCTTTTATTATTTACTTTCAATGGATTATGGTGATTTTCAGTGAAAATAGCAATGACAAATAACAGCGAAATTATCTTTTTGTTATTTTCACTGTTTTGGAGCTAGTTCCAGTATCGTGCAGAAAAAGAAACGCAATGTCAACTGCGCCAGGCTTCAAATATTCGTTACGTCATTGTGACGTCATAATAATGTTTGTCACGTCTTGACGTTCTAATTTCAACGTAATTTTTCCAATTTAGCCAATTACTCTACGAAAATATGAAGCAAACAATAAACTGAAAATTTGTTGGCCTAGTTATCTCCCATTATTACACTCTTCAAGCAAATGAGTCCTTTATTTGGTTTCTCTAAGTATATTAATTTTGGTTTGTTGTGCATGGTTGACTCCAATTATAACACTATTTAAGCAAATGGATCCTTTATTTGGACCACTTTTTGTTTATCACTTTTGGTTTGTTGTGAAAGATTATTTCCATTACTAGTATTACACTATTCAAGCAAAATGGATCCTTTATTTGAATTCTCTATGTTTATCACTTTTGTTTGGTTATGTAAGGTTATCTCTCATTACCAATCACCACGTTCTAGCCGTTTTTCGTTTATTTCGTAGGAATCGGCCAGGGTACCCGTTTATTATTCAAATGGGCGAGGACGTCGAAATTTACATAGACCATTTGGGAGGTGTTTTGGGGAGACATTTCGTATTTATTTTGCTATTTTAAAGTGTTTTCTGTTAGATTAATGCTTCCGTGAGTCGACCACAAAGAGATAATATTGACCTGGTCGTTTCTTGCAGCAGTGCTTTGTTAGTTCAGCATGCTGTTTTGCTCTTCATTGTGTACCTTTATGTCTCTTATACGTACTAATAGGCCTATATAGCCAAATTTGATTTTGTGTCTTGCACCTGTGATATTGCCATGTGACGTTTGGATAATTTCCAAGGGGTATGGACTCCAAATTAGCATTAACAGCAGCAAATGTCATTCTTTTTTATTACAGTATTTTTTTATGAGTTCTTACTGCAGAACTATTAGAAATTCAGACTCTTATTTGGGCAAAATCTCAATTTGAGATGAGATTTCTGCTTGAGATGCTTCGGGAGATCGGGGCCTGGTTACTTTAGTACCATACTCATAGACTTTTCCCAGTAACCTTTTTCATAAATTTATGCAATTTGATGTAATTTGCAACGTAATTTTCAAAATCCACTGAAAATACAACAATGAACCAATTTGTATTTGAATTGTACTGAATATCTGAACACTGCTAGGTCTTAGATACATTTGCTATGTCGATGGCTTACAATTAGAAGGTCGTAAGTGCCACTTACGACTTTTTAAGATTCATACATATTTAGAATAAGCATCACAAGGCGCTTATTATGAGCCCATTTTCATAAAAATCTGAACCTGTCATGTTGACCAAAATGAAGTTGTAAAAGTTTGTTTTAACATTAGTAAAGACAAAATGTCAGACAGTTTTTCAGTGTTTTCTCAAAATATCGATTTGGTAGTTACGACCTTCTTATTCTAAGCTATCGATGTTTTGAAATACTGTTGGTGATAATTTTGAATTCAGATCATTGAGAACCCTTCACAAGAAGGTCTAGGAATATGCAAGGATGTCGTATAACGTATGCTGATACTCATAATACGTACAAGTATTCCATTGGTATAGCTTGGCCAATATAACACGAGCCTGACCTTTTGATTAGCATAATTTTACAGTCAATATATTACCTACGTTTACAACACCGAGTGTATGTTTTCATAATCGGGGAGTATCACGAAGACGCTCGGGATGTAATACAAACACAAATTTGAAATACCGATATCGCACGATTTGCTTGCGGAAATTGATATATTCAAAGCAAGAACCTTGTAATATACTTTTGCATAAAGGTCAGGCTCTGGTCAAAATAGCCAAGCTATAGTTCCATACATGTACTTGCAAAATGGCCGATTTTGGGGAAGGCCCCTATAAATATAAGCATCATACACTCATTTTATATACTACATAGACCCAATTACAGGACTGATTTAAAAAAAAGATATGAGAAAAACCGGACAGTGAACGCAGCACTTAACTTAACCAGCCGAACACAGACAGGAACAATACAACAAAATAAAATTACACTGACAATATCTACACATACTCATTATAATATTCTTACGAAAGAAATAAAAGCCCAAGTCCCCGCTGTAAAAATGCAGGATGACCAACACTGATCATAATACGATGAAATGACAAAGACACATACATATAGAACAGAACAGAACAGAACAGAACAGAACAAAATAGAACATAACATATATTTATTAAGACAAGTAACAAGTACATAGTCTTCAACTCTGATATACAATGTTTATAAATAAACATGTAATACAAACAAAATACACATGATAAGAGGTCGACCTTTGCTAAATAGTTAATATTCCTTTATAGGGACCTATACATTATACACATACCGATATAAACAACAGTGAAACGATTGACAACACGCATATTGTCTCGATGTAAGCGTTTCAATATGAAAGAACAATATACGCATTTAAGTTAATGGTTGCTTGGCCTTTTATATGTACGTTTCGTACGTGATCAGAGTAACAAAATATCTACGTAACAATTCATATAAAAAAATTACCAAGCTACAAAACCGAGTGAGTATATGTGAGTGGGTGATACTAAATACACGAGTGACAGTTCTTTCATTTGAATTATAATCTTCCCCTTTGAAGCAATCAAATGTTGGTGTATATTTTATATAACAAGGTGCCACTTTCTGTCAAGCAATGATCTATTTATGACAAGCAACAAATGATAGCTACGTCGCTTCAAAGGAAAATCCAACGCGACGCAATCCATTGTACCGAGTACGACCGTTAGCGCATTTATTTTGTTAGCGCATTCATTAGCGTTTAATATCGTCAATTGGATGTACTTTGAATCTTTGTTTTATTTTCTGTCATCGATATATTGTGTATCGTCTATGATTGCGCCCTGATCGGTGACATATGGTGTTTATAATTTTAACAGAATATTTTTGTACATAAAAAGTTTGGCGATATTATACGTCCGTGCAGTTTAAAGGGAGATAACCGTTACAACTAACCGAACAACACGGATAAGGACATCGGGGTTTCCTTTCTTGTGACATAGCATGCATACCAGCAATGTTTAATGGAGTCGACGTTCGGTTATCGCAATAAGGCATATTATTTTTCGCATGGTTATTTGTGGGCATTGTTTAGTGTAATTGTGTTATGTTTCGTTGTGATGTTTTCTGTGCTCGGCTGTTTAAGTTGATTGCTGCCTTCTCTGTCCAATTTCATCATATCATTCTTTTATGCACGTTGATCTGTATAGTTTCACAATAAACCATATAGTGATCGGAAGTTGCATGTACTTTTAAAGTATTCCAATACGTCATTTAGTGATTTGGTTTATATGCCGTGATACTGAATCCTTTCGTTGGTCATACAGACATATCACGGGCTTAGAATGAGAAGGTCGTAACTTCTACTTACGACCTTATATGACTGAAACACATTTAAAATCTACTTCCCCAGGTGCTTCTTACGAGCCTGTTTTCATGAAAATCGGAACTTGTCATGTTGACCAAAATGAAGTTGAAACGGCTTGTTTTTCCATAAGTAAAGAGTAATTTTTTTTTGTTATCTCAAAATATTGATTTTACACTTACGACCTTCTCATTCTTAGCCAGCGATATAGGAGTACACATCACTTTAGTATTTGGTCTTCCTTATGATTTTCTGATTTTTACCACAACTATGGTGGACAGGCCATCTGGGTTTGGTGTGGTGTTTCCGTTTGTTTGGCTTTCGTGGTTTGCTTTTTGCGTATAATTATGAAACTAGGCAATCCTTCTCTTTTCCAGCGGGGACTTGAGGAACTAGGTTAAGTCGCAGCTACGCTTACTCGGTCACTTTGGGGTCACCGTTTATTTGGTATATTTTATAAAACTGTGTTATCCAGCTCTTTTGCTGCGGGGACTTGGGCTTTTTATCTTTTCGTTAGGTCATGTATGGGCATCATTCCGTGTAGTTGTGTATGTTGTTTCTGTTTTCTGTGCTCGACTGGTTAAGTTGATTGCTGCCTTCCCTTTTTAAACCTTAAGTCTAATGTGATTAAATAACAAAGTACACGATTGCAAAGCACTTAGGTGTTGAAATCACCAAAGTTCGTTTCGATTCAATCATGAGATAAAATGTTGCTGCAACGCACAGTTGGCACCACCAATACTAAATTGCTTTGATTCAAAATGATTGGTAGTATTTCGATCAGCATCTAGTATTCCATTACTTTACGCTTAATTGTGCATCCCCATGTTTAAGACAAACGATTTACATTTATTGAAGTATTTTTGCTAACTTTATGCTCACATATGCTTATTTCGCTGGGTGAGAAGGTCGTAAGAACAAAATTCATATTTTGAGAAAACAAGAAAAACAAGAAAAACACGGTTAGAGAATTAATGCGAACATGTAGTTACTTGGAAAACAAGTTTTTTTCAACTTCAATTTGATCAGCATGACAAGTTCAGAATTTTATACAAAAGGCTCATAAGAAGCACTTTGTTATGCTGATTTCACATATGTATCAGTCTTATTCTTAAGACCTTCTCATTCTAACCCAGCGATTTAACCATGGTCACTGCATCCAATTTACAAATTTATTGAAACAACGACCAAATGTACAATTAACGTGCTATGTTGAGCGCTATGTACACCACATGCACCAAAAACATGTTTTAAATCGTTAAGTGTTAAAAAAGTAAGATATATTTTTCACTAACAATTCTAATCTTTTAAACTTTCAACACGTTTTCTATATTTTGCAGACGTTTTTGAAAACTCTGTGGTTTCTATAAAAATAATGGATGACGTACCATGCTATATAAATCACCATACTTTATAATGTATTACCACTAAAATTCTAAATTTATTTGGTGTTCGGCGCCTTTTGCATAATTTCAAAATTTTATAATTATACAATTTTGGGAAATTAATGTTAAAAGTGTGATAATCCACCGAATAAAGCGATCCATTATAATTATATAGTTACGACGTACTTATGTGAAGTATTCCTTACTTTTGACATTTTTTAGAGAGCCCCAATGATAATAATCACAAAAAGATATTACTAAATCGGACAGGGACGGCATCACTTAACAAAAATAGCAAAACATGAACGGCAAAAAGAGGAATAAGAACATACCAAAAGAACAAATCAAAATCATTAATGAGGAAATAGGTCAGAGAAGTCAGTACTCAACTTAACCAGCCGAGCACAGACAATAGTAACATCTCAACATTACTACACGGGGCAATGCCCAAGCCTAACCTAAAGAAATTATAAAAAGCCCAAGCCCCACCGCACAAAGACAAGATGACCCAAATTCACAAGGAAATAACAAAAACAAGAGTGATCCCAAGTGACTGGATGAAACGCAGCTAAGATGTGACCTAGTTCCCAAGTCCCCGCTGCAGGATGACCTCTTTTCACAAATATATGCCAATGTAGGGACCTAAGCGATCAAACGAGGCATAATTGCGACTTGACCTAGTTTACAAACACCATGCACAGTTACCTTACTTTAATAGCTACTCCCCCAGCAAACCGGACAAGCCACAACAGTAAAAAGGGGAAGGAGATGGTAAACATAAACTATTTCTAGCTTTATGTAGTCACAAAAACGGTGACCCTAGCGCAAACAAGGCATAACTGCAAATTGACTCCAAACCTGAATAGCTGAGCAAGAAAAAAACCAAAACCATTCTTCATTCAATTCTCTAATATCAATATCAACGTAATGTAAAGACAATTTTAATAACAGGATTGTGGTTTTTCGATTGTCTTTTATTTTTCAACTGCGAAGATATAAAGCATATTACATGTTTATTGAAAGCACTGCAATGCTATGTGTGAAAATGCTAATATATGACCTCTCCAAATCATTCAAAAGTGTCGTATTGCACTTAACAATGACGTCGCTGCAGACAAGTATTGAACTGACCTCCTTTCACATCTATTTGTATGATTTCCCAACTAAGATAAATGTGCATGGGGACCGCATACTTAAGGGAATTGCATTCTGTATAATTTAAAACCTTCTGCCTGTAGCATAAATGTCATGCGCATTAACACATTATATTTACTAATGGAAATCCTTTCTAAACAATCTATACATCATTTCTCTTTCTATTGTCCGTAAACTATATTTGCAAATCCGTCCATAAATTACAAAAAATATTAATTAAATATTATCAATTAAGTTTCATAGCTTACACAACTGTGAAAAAACCCAAGAAAGTCTATTAACCCAATTTCTTTTAACATGTTATTTCCAGTATACTTTGTGTAACTATATACATGTTATTTTGAAAGAAGGGAAAAGGAAAACAATACATGTGAATGCACAATACAAGATGGTGAAACATTGCAATGTGTTTCAATCTCACCTTTGCAAGTGGAACATTGTGTACAACAAGACAAGACCACCATGGTATCAATCATGTTTGGTAGACCACATCAATCAGATGTAGTTAGGTGGGAAATCGTATTAAAAGCCACCATAAAAATACAGAAACAAATCAGAAAACCACAAAAAAGAACTATTGAAATAAGCAAGCCTGCAAAACAAATGCACCGTCATGTGTCGATTTGAAATACGGTCTTCTTCAACTTATGTAACCACTTTTCAGATCTCTGAATGTGTGGATTTTGATGTCGACCAGGATATGGTGTTCAAAGTCCTTTGCAATGTTGCAAATCATTGTTGAATCAGTAAAAGAACCAGCAAGTGTTAAATTGCAAATATCCGTTTAAAACCAGATTTGAATACATTGCTTAAGGTAGATCGTGGTGTAAGTCGTATAACAACATCGGGGAATGACCAAACTTTGATGTTGAACACCAAAAGTAAGGGCAACTCAAATGCTTCTACATACTAAATATGGTACACATCACCACGAGATTACGAGATAAGAGATACAGAGAAGTAGATTGCTCATTTACAACTTGACAAGAGACAAATGTACATAAACGCACCAACACAACACCACACGAAACAACAGGTATGGATGTTGTGTTTACCAAAGAGAAAACCCAAAAAGCAAAAACTAAATAACAAATGGGGATGTATGTCTACTTACTACACATATTGTCATTGCAATAATCATAGTCCATTACTACTTGTTACAATGTCAATTTGGCAGTACTGCTTTGCTTAACATCTTATGACCAAGGCCAATTCGCATACAGAACCCAACATTGCCTAGATGGGGGAGTCAGGTTGAGCACTATCCTCCTATTTCCAAGGTGAGTGTTGTTTAAATAGTAGGACACAAACCAAAGCCACACAGCTACGACGGCGGCGCCTAGCCACACACGCAAGAGTCAGACATAGTACAAGTCATCCACATCCCCAAAAATGGATGCTTCAAGCGAGCCTTATATGCTCACTCTGCAATTCGTAGGACATTTACATTTGAAGTATTCGTCAAAATTATTTATAAGTTACTATTTTCAACAAATAAAATGTTCATGCCAAGAGTATTTCTTGTTATGAAATGTATCATATCTACTGTGTATCTGCATTTTCTAAAAAAAATAACGATCTTAATTTTAGAAAATTGCATTTTATTAAAAAACGGTTGACTATGAGGCCAGGTTCCGAGTAAACAAACTTAACAAAATCTGACCTTCTGTGTTGATTGCGAGGACAATGCTCTAATAAAGTGTAGTGCGGATATAAATTAATGAGAAATATGGAGGGCTTCAGTAATCAGTCATCAGATCGACATTATAACGGTTATTTGACGCTTTATAGTGTTATATTCAATGTCCTAGAATACCATCGTGCACCGGCGATGATGGAGCACATAGAATCTAGTCTCTCTGATTTCTCTAGCTTAAGGCGAAACCATCCCGATTGTGAGTCGACAACAAAGAGCGTAAAACGTACATCAAACATAAATTATGGTCTTATTTTATTTGCCTCTGTTGTGAATTTACATAATTTAGCAATAAATGAAACGATGAAATTATATGGACGAAATTAGACAGAATAATAAATAAATTCCTTTGCTTAATTACTAGTATTAGTAGGTTATATTTAAATAGTTTGATTGGATAAGATACTTTTATATGCATACTGAATAATATGCGTTTGAGAAACTTCCGTTGTGTTTTAGGTTTCATATGTAATAATACGTACCATTGTGTGTATATAGAAATTTGAAAACAATGGTTACAATAATGTTATGTACATGTATTGCAAAGGAGTAATTGGTTGATTAAATGTGGTGCTCGAACCCATTTATATCGGTAATGGTCACATATGATATCAATGACTACGAAATATATTTAAATTAGCACATATAATGTCGAAAAACTCATTGCTAGCGCCTTTGGTACTGGACGTTTTCATGTATCTCCTTGTAATAAGGTCAATGGTTGTTGAGGAATAGCCACAAACATAACGTTTGGATGGACGAATGGACAGATTGAGCTAACAAGCCATTTAGAAAATGAGGTGGACATATCGACCAAGTTCTTGATAGTAGAGATATACAATTAAGCGATCATAACAAATCGGCCATTGAAGGTTGAACGCAACAGAAAAATCAAAATAAAGAAGACACAGAAAAAGCACACGCAAAACATATCAGAACACATACACATATGACGACAAAATGAAGAACATAACTCGTTCACCTGTCAAGAGCAGTTTTTAGAGCAATCGAATGTCAAACACGGAACCATACAGGCTGGGAGATCATGTTCTTTCGTGTCATTAACTGCTTTTCAGTTGCTTGAGAAAGTTGAATTTAATACTGGTTTTTAATTTCAAGCAAACCATTAGGTCAACGTTTCACAATGTATGACTACAATGACGGTTGAGAGCGAAATTGTTTCCGGGTGCCATGCGATGATTTTAATTTTCATAGCGAGACATTTTCACAACCTTTGGCAGCATCATATGAACAAACTAAGTTTATAGATTTCGGAGACGCTGTTTTTCGCATTTTAAATTACATGTATTAAGATGTGTATTTCAATAAGACTGGATGTGGAATAATACGCCCGTATTTTGCTGTTTCTTAACATAGACTATTTTAGTTTTATTTTATTTTGGGAACAGCAACAATTACACGAAACAATTACAGACCATTTGCGTGTGTGTGTACTTTGTCTATCGTAACTTAGTTTGACGATACTTATGTGTATTGAATTGCAAAGCCATGTACAACCAATTACAAACAATATGCGTACCTTGTTTGCAGTGGCACGAACCTAATTCGTGTTGACCGTTTGCACCTAAATGACAATCAGTCTTAGCTAAATGTGTCGTGTGTTTCAACGTTAATTGCAGAACGATCTTGAACATTTGTTGCGTTGAATTACCAGAAAAGTTCAAAGAGCCTGATCTTGTTATCCATGACCTTTAGTGGGTCGAGATTTAACAAAATTACTTAACTATAGTGTGTCACATTTCATGGCATTGCCAACTATGTAATTACAACGGCTTATCTTTGTTCCTGTTGTGACAGAAGCAATTTATTAAAACATGCTTGCCACCAATTAGTTCATAAACATGAATAGCATAAACCAATCAAATGCGAGGAAAAACATTGAAGGCTTTCTTCCATTCATTCGATACGCATTGGTCCGGAAATGGTGTGCCTCGTGAAAATTCTGGTCATTTTTCTTTCCTAGTTTAGCTATTTACTAATTGTATTCAGTAATTGTAAAACTGACTATAACCAACCCTACAATGGCTTGAATGTCTCTTAAGACCCACTTAGAAGTGTTCTTATGTTACACAGGACTTATCTGATTAATACCGACATGGGCAATTACTCCCGGTATCCTTTTTGTGACCAAGACACCTCCCGGCACCAAATGTTCGGCTTGTACTGGTTTTAGACAACGGTTAGCTGTGTTTGAACATACTTTAGTGGTGATTGATATCTTTGGGGTTGAATAAATTGTCGGAAATGGTCAATAAACTGTCTCAGCACGCGACCACGACAGGCTATTACCACCTTGTGAAAGCTCAAAAGACATTCCGAATTTTCAAATTGGTCTACCAGTTACCATTAATGTCTAAAATATACACTAAATACACCATTATTTCCCCATTATGTCCAGTTACCTAAATATATATAAGTATTTAATTGGTTTAGCGCGTGGCAGCGTTTACTTATATACAATTATTTATCATTTGAAGTTGAAATGGTGTCATCAAACAGGAATATAATATAATATCTCTGCATTGGTTTGTTGTATAAATAGTTTCTAAACATTAGTCATATTCCTGTATCATTTTCTCTTCCGCATCGTCAAGGCCAGCATCGCATTTATAACCAATGACTCATTCGATGCAAATATATGCAAACAAACATAACCGGTTGAAGCAACAATGTATCATTGAGGTTATTTGATCAGAATGGTTATTCATTGAAAGCCTACCGTAGTCAAGCACCAAATCGAATATTATCTCTTTATACAAACCTTCTTGTTCCTTTCTTGCCCTGTTATTTCTGCTTAGAGCTTCGGTTACAGTTATATATATGTCATGACAATATTATGTACATTGTAAATATGGTATGTGCATATCGTTTGTGCGTATAGGCCGGTGGTCAAAATGCAAAAGTTAATATTTTATTCTTCCTTCCTTGCAAAATATGTTACTGTCCATTTTCAGCGATATAGCAGTGACAGGTTCACCCAATGGTCAAAGTTCTATGTTCTAATATTTAGTATTTTTCGGCATTTCATTATTCATTAAAATCTCATTAGCATGGTATGATTATTTACTTTAGAAATTAGGATCATTAGGTTTGTCCATTGTTCCATCTTGAACAACAATATCTGAACCACCTTTCAAAACAATCTTTTTCTACCAAATTGAAGCTCATACATAGTTGACATTAATCAATCTCGAATTTTGGATAAATCTTCGTGTGTAAACAGTATACATCATAATTGCTAATTGCCTTCAATTAGGCAAACGAAGACCCTTAGCACATGGTTTGACATGTTGCTTGACCACATCATTAATTGCTTTTTAATGATGTTTTGTAGCTTCAAGAAACACTATCCAAACTTAAAATCAGATATAAATTCCCTTTTATACCGTTGAAATACAAGTATTACATTTTTCACAATTTAGTACATTTACAATTATTTCGTGTCAGGATGTTGTTGGCTTTCCGTTTGTATAAATTTTCTTCAAACTTTTCTTCAAAATTAATTGAAAGGCTTAATATGGATTCGATTTGTAGTTAAACGTTAATGGTAAGCCTTTTTTACATTAACAATTAAGAATAATCATTCTATTATTTTATACATGTCGTTGTAATAACATTTGTCATCATCAGTTTTTTGTGTGTGTGTTTTATTCCCAGATCATCTTATAAAATGATTACAAACATCAATTTGCTACAAGTAATATGCCACAAACATAAAGGGTTAAGTTGTGTCAACATAGTGTAATATTCAAATTATTTTTCGTCTTATGGTGTTTTCTTTGGAGTTACACTCATGCTCGCGATGTCGGAAATGCCAATGGATTACAAATTTGTAAGATGTAAGATGAAAGTCCGTCGGCTTATTTATTCAAATTCGTATTGACATATATTTTCAAAGTCACTGTGAGAAAAAGATAATATGATGGATGTGAAGTGAATAGATGCAATACAAGATTCATCGAGCTTCAAAACAAAATTATTTCGAATTTATTTTATTTTTGCTGTTGTTACTTTTAATAAAATATACTTCAATAATAAGAACCTTTGTAGTGGTGTTACAATTATTATGTTTTTCTTATGTTGCGACATATTATAAAACGATAAAGCTCGTTGTTCATTCAAATGCAAACAAAAATACTGAAACAATTTTTAATTTATTCTGCTTCGGCATAATACATAAGTAAAAATGGTACATCTCAATCGGCAAATAGCGTTATATATTTCTAATGTGTTTTCCACGGACTGTGAATTTTCCATTCAAGTATGCAGTGTGCAAAATAATCTAAATATTGGGTGAATATTGCTGCTAATATTACTTGTCGAAGACGCGACGGGACTACTAAGTGATGAACGAACAAAGAATAAATAAATAACTAATAATAATTAACTTCAATATTTTAACTTTGCCATTTTAGACTGTTAGATATTCACAAAATATTAATTTCAAATTGAAATATCTGATACCAGGTTTCAATTTTGCCGGATTCATACTTTTTTAGAATTTTTGAAACATTTCTTCAAAATGTTTTGACAGGTTTTCCACAAAATTAATTCATTAATGATTTTGAACTAAAAATACTATGGCCATGGTCACGAAATAAGACATAATATTGATAATGTTGGCAGGATGCTTGTCAAAAAATATAAATTATTATGACATACTGAATTAAAAGCCACCAAAACAACTTTAATGTTAATTTCATAGATCGGACCATAACTGAATATAACAGCATTTCTCAAAAATGATGGTGAATACGTGTATTGCTTGTTTTAGTAAAAATATAATAACTAAGTTCCATGGCGAGATTGGCCAAGTTACGGCCTTTCTTCCAAATCAGGAAATTAGGAAAGCTGCGGATTGTCTTCCACATTTTGAAAAATATGTTGGTTGATTGCGGCAAATCATAACAACTCTCTCTCTGGCTTTTTGATAATTAACTCCTGTCAGTTCAAATGTTAACGGTGCTGTATTTGACTGAAAACGGAAAATAGCAAACTATTGGATGTTACAGATGAATTGAATATGCCCTATTGTTTAGCATCACCAACTGAAAACTGCAATAAACTAGATTAATAATTTACAACAAGGTTATTATGCATTTTAATAAAAAAATATATTCATTGATTGCTTGAAGAACAAAGCTTGAATTTAAAATAATAACTAAATATATTTACAATTATAATAATCTAATCACTAAACATATTTTTAAATTACATATTTAAATCTTAGATGATTTTTGTCTTATACGTACGTGAAAAGTATAAATATCAAAATGCCAAGCACATAATTTCAAGTTATGATATCTAAAATGCAACAAATGATGGTTTTAGAGGCATTTTAAGCCATGCATTAAGCTTATCCGAGATAACATGGGTTCCATGCGGGATAGGGACATATTAAAACATCGGTAAAAAACTAATTTGTGTTTTCTCGACGATAATTATTGTGATACATTGTGATTGAGATTTAATGAAATGTTATAAAAGATAATAACAATTGGACAAGGAGGACAGCATAGTATGACAGAAAAAACAACAGAGCACGACAACTACAATAACACACACAAACAAGAAAAACCAAATGCCACAAGCACATGTCAAAATTACATACACGCAAGGCAAGGCGATATCATTTTCAAAATCCCAAAGGTCCGTAAGAACATAAATATATATATCAAATAGATAGAACAGAAATCATTAAAATGCCATAAAATATATGATTTCTTGACTTCAAAAACAAATATATGGAATATGTGAGCCATCAATTATGGAAAACTTTGGAATAATAATAGTAATAGAAATAATAAATAAAACAAGGAAGGCATATTTCATGGAGACAACAGGACACGTAAAGCTTGAAAAGAAAACAACACTTTCAAGTTTCAAGGACGAATATAAAAACATAAAAAGAAAAGTGAAACTGATCAGTATCAAAGTTGTAGTTTCAAATGTCAATTTTGTCCAACAATTCCAAGCGAAATGAATATGTAAAATTTGACTAGGACGAAAAATGAAACACAAAATGTCATCATGTGTTCTTTGAACACATTGTATTTATTATCGTTCGTTGACAGAACTAACTTACCATGCAAACAACAGCTGTTAGTATAGAAGGTATCAATTAAGTCATGTTACATTGTATTAAGTTAGTTATAATTCATCCGACCTGATGGCTTATCTATTTCTTGTACAAAAATGAATTTCTGTAATTGCAATCAATTACTTACATGCTCTTACCAATACATCATAACATAAAAATAGCACAAGGGATAACAATGGATTGATTGCATTTTATATATTACTATAATTGTTCGAATTAAAGGACAAACGGTTGGTAGAATTTATGCCCTGTCTGAAACATTTAACTAAGAATAGGCGATTGACAGCATTTTAAATATGGCCTGAAATGATCTAACTTAGAACAATAACTTGCAAGCATTTGCTACATTTCCTGAAATGTTCTTAGGACAATCGGTTGATGTACATTTCTTGCAATATCTAAAATGGTCAAACTAAAGAAAAGCGTGTAAGAGTATTTCAATGTACGTACAATTCGATATATCAAAATGTTGATGTAACACATTCCCAATACACTATGGTATATCACAAAATATTCGAATAAATTATTTGCTTCATCTATTTATTACAAATATTTGATAGTATCTATATTTTTAGTACTAATTAGGGCCCTGCAAATTTTTTGCAGGTGCCCTATAGTAATCACCCTGTCCGTCTGTCTGTCTGTCTGTCCGTCTGTCCGTCCACATTTTTCATGTTTTTTCTTAATAACTTGCAAACCGTTAAAGGTATCGACTTCAAACTTTAAACATAAGGTCACAGCAACAATACACTATTATATGCCAAGTAATGTTACTACAGCTACAATATTGTAAGAATTATGGCCCTTTGTAAAATTACAATTTTCCTCATTTTTCATCTTTTTTTCTACATTACTTCAAAACCGTAACAGATATTCAAATGACACTTGCTATACATATTGACAGTGACAATATGCACATGTGTAGCAAAGGGCAACAACTCTAGCTTTAATAAATTTTGGCTTGTGCCCCTTTTTCGACTTTAAAACTTTAACATTGGCCATAGTTCAAAATGTTTTTTCTTAATAACTTGCAAACCGTTAAAGGTATCGACTTTAAACTTTAAACATAAGGTCACAGCAACAATACACTATTGTATGCTAAGTTATGTTACTCCAGCTACAATATTGTAAGAATTATGGCCCTTTGTAAAATTACAATTTTCCTCATTTTTCATCTTTTTTTCTACATTACTTCAAAATCGTTACAGATATTCAAATGAAACTTGCTATACATATTGACAGTGACAATACGCACATGTGTAGCAAAGGGCAACAACTCTAGCTTTAATAAATTTTGGCTTGTGCCCCTTTTTTCGACTTCAAAACTTTAACATTGGCCATAGTTCAAAAACTTTTCAAGATATTCAAATGAAACTTGCAATACTTATTGACAATGATAACGACAGGGCCCTGATCACGACAGTGATGGTTCTAGTATAATAAATTATTAAGTAATTATTAAATTTGGTAAAGCGACACAGTACACTTAACAAGGCTGTTTTAAACGTAAGGAATATGGCACGTGGGACTTTAGATTGTTTGTATGTGCGTAACATGCCATTTTCTGTTGTATCAGGTTGGTAGTGGAAAGAAAAAACATCCCGTGTGCAACTCGATATTCTGCCGAAGTGATCGTAGTTGCATTTGCCAGAAATGACTTAAAACACAAATTACAGGATATGTTTTAATTAAATGGAATTAAATAAAATTTACCACAGCCTCATGTAATAAACATAAAATTCTATATAATAAGTTTAGTTTTAAAATATTGCAACGTTTTACACATTAATATATGTTTGCTGTATTTACTTTTAGATTAAATAATGTTTAGTGGTAACGGAAATTCTGCAGCTTCGTCCTTAAATGTAGAAGACTATCGGCACTTTCTCCAAACAATACTCACTAACAAATCAACAAAAGAAACAAAGACTAAATATATTATTCAGTTAAATAATAAAACAAATGCACACGTTCTCTACTCATGATGATGGTAAGCTATTTTCAATGTTAGTTTGAAATACGTGCATACTTTATTTTCCAAATGCTATAGTGAAAATTTGAATTATCATTCCGCACCATTTTGTAAGAAGGGTTTGCTAACTTTTTTATACTTAAATGCATTTCTGATTGATCACATGATATAAATGTTATACCGCAGTTGGCAAACTAAATGTCTTGAAAAATACTTTTAAATCAAATAAATGTATTTTATTTCATTCTAGTCTCGCTGTGTAAAATTCAAAAAGCCAAACCATACACACGATTGAATAGAAAATGTTTTGCATGTACATAACTTGTAGAGCATGTTTTGCCAATTTGGTAAACAACATAAAAATCTCTCCAGTGCAAAGTTTCAGTTTGCATTAGACATTAAGCATTTTCTACTGTTCTGTGAGGCCGTTTATGGACAATCCTACACAATTCGAAAGTATAAAATTCTTTGACATATCTGAATTATAGATGCGCTCCTGGCAGTGTCAGATTTTATCGTAACGTAGGTAGAATGGTATGTCAATTTCATGTCATGGATAACTATAACAACAAATCGGACACGGATGGGACGCTGAATGGAAAAGGCAAACCACAAAAAGGAACAAATAAAAAACCCAAAGAGCACAAGCAGCGTCACAATAACAAACACACAAAATGAGAAACCGTATAGCTTCAAAATAATTCTGGAGTTTATACTCAAATGTGAGTTATATAACCATTCCCCATCAAACAAATGCTTTTTGATGAGTATGTATACCAAATTTCGGCAGGAAAGGTGCATACTTCTAATTTGTAAAAGGTCACAGTAATGTCAGTCACCAGGCATTATCAATCTGATACAAATCATTCTAATGTTACCAAGACCGAACACATGTTCCAATTTTACAGAAAGATCATATAGATTTTCTATATTTTAGTCAGATTGCATTCGTTATTTTGTCAGAATAACAAATAGTTCCATCAACTTATGTCAACTTAATTTTTCGAAACAATACACATGTAACATATTATGTTGGATTATATTATGTTTTGGAACAGCTGTTTTTCTCTCTATAATACGTATATGTTACGTGAACATTGTATAATATATGAGGTTCATACTAAACTGTTACTGTACATGTTGTTTTGTATGTCGTCATCAAACCGTTGGGTTACATTTGATCTTGGAAAACGTTTGTACAACTTCGTTTGTCGTTCAAATTGTTGACAAAAACAATGTCTGGTCAAAATGAGAAGACCTTTCTTATCTTAGTTTTAATTATACTGGTATTGTATTCACGGAAAACTAATTAGATCAATAGACTGTCATAATGAGAAAAAGAAATTATTAGGTTATACATCTTTTGAATTCAATATAAAATGTATGATATGACAGTAAATACCGTATGCGATCCATCTAAAAATACAGAAACATATTTCACAATTTACCGCTTCTTCAAAATCATTTTATAATCATTATCCATTACACTTGTGGTTAACGTATTTTTTATTTTATGTATTTCTATCACAAACACCGTATTTTTATATTAAACCTATTTCCAAAAAGAATCTCTTTTAGTACTTAAATATACTTGCTTTCAATATTTCCCTTACCCTTTTGGTGTTGTTTTAGCCTTTTTAATGTATTGTTTTTATCATACTCATAAATATGTTTTGATGTATCAAGTTCTCTTTCTATTCAGTGATATTAACATTTGTGTCATTTTGTCTTTGAAATGCTAATTAGCACTTAATTTAAATATAGTTGATGGTCATAACCATTATCACAATATAATAATTTTTCGAACAAATTTGTAAGGTTCTACTCGCGTAGAAATTGCCATTGTGTTCATTTTCTTGGTATTGTTATGGAACGTCATCAGAAAATAACTGGCTAATTTATATAATGCTAACAAAATATGTTAAGATCTTTTACATTTTGGATTTTAGTAATCTTTTTTTTCAAATTGAATGCTGCACTTTAGGTGATATTAGCATTTTTGTACATTTATTTTTCTCAAAATATTAAAATTTCTAACGGAATGCTAAAGACACATGACATTAATATTGAAATTTGTAATTATTTTTGATGAATATTATTCTCACAAAATGTATTGTTTGCTATCATAACAATTAGATATAATTACAAATAGCATTTGTCATTGTGCGATGCAACTGATGAAGGTGGTAACTAGTCATTTGCAAAAATAATTTATTCTGAGCTAGCAAGATATGGCGCTTATAACAAACAAAACTGCACTATAGGTAAAACAATGCTGTGAGAAGTTTTGGTCTTTAAATTTGACTTATCACTTTTGTTGTATATTTTGTCTTATAAACTTCATATTTCGAATGAAATTATTTTTGTTTTATTGGAAAACTTTTCTGCAAAATCATCTAAACATTTCGCATACCATACGCATGTACTTGCATTTACTGAAATACGATGTTATGTTTTGAATGCCAGAATGAACCAAAATGTCACTTTTTGAGTTTCATGCTGTTTTCTTGTATGTTTTTGATCAGTTATGGGTTTCTCCTTTCATTTGCACTACGCGAGAGTTTTAAATATTATTCTGACATTGCTGATTATTACCGAGATGTCCTCTATTTGTAATTATTTAAACCTCTCGGTCAAGGATAACCCATGAAAGTGCAAGCACTTATTTCCAATGGGGTCCTGTGTTTTTGCTGAAGGGACAGCAGGTGGAAGAAACAGTGGTGTGATACAAGGTATCCGGGCGCGATGCCCTAGCTCTTTCCGAAGAGACACCTTGGTTCTTTAACGTGCCCGGTGTATAGCACCGATACACGCGAGACTACCTATGGGTTGCTAACCAGTTCATCTCTAGTTAGGTGGGAAACACAGAAAAGCGTTTCAGAAATGACCAAGTGCCCCGGCCGAGGATCGAACCCGGGACCTCTCGATCAGCAGTCTAGCAGGCTATCCGCTCGACCACCGTACCACCATGCGAATTTCTGCGAAGACATAGTTTGTTTTGTTATGGAACAAGTTGACACGGATTGAAAGTTTATTCAAAGAAAGCTTCGGTCACCGTTTTTTGAAAAATTATTTCTTTGTGAAATTGGGTCATCCTGTATTTTTTGCGGTGGGACATGGACATGTAATCATTTCTTTGGATGGTGTGTTGGCGTTACTCCGTGTGGTTGTGCTCTGTTTTCTGTGCTCGGATGGTTAAATTGGGTGCAGCCATCGTTGTCCTGTTTCCTCGAATACATTTTGTCTATCGCTGGTTTAAATGAGAAGGTCGTAAGTAAACAGTTCATATTTTTAGAAAACAAGAAATAAATGTCTGAAATTTACTCTTTACTTATGGAAAAACAAGATTTTACTTATTCATTTTGGTTAACATGGCAACTTTCGCATTAAAATAGGTGCCGAAGAAGCGCCTTGTGATGCCGATTTCAAGTATGTATCAGTCACGACCTTCTCATTCTAATGTAGCGATGTATCCATTACCCTTGAAATTGATAATGTGCTCTTCTTAATGCATTTGTACCACGAACAGAACGATTTGTACTAAATAATATGGTGTTTCAATATACAATGTGTTTGCCAAATAGTCACGTGGCATTGTTATTTTCGTTTATATAATATTTGTAAATATTATAACGTTGTAACTCACGGTACAACAAATGTATTATTATCACAAATGTAATGGTTGATGTTAGTTATAATGACAAAAAAACTATCAATAACATTCGTCATGTGTATCCTATTGCCATCATCTCGAACAAAAACCGAGTACCAAACATATGATATCGGTAACAGGTTGGCACCTGTTGACAATGTAATCAAAGGTTTTTGTTGATCATTGCAGTCTTTTTTTAATCCCATGAACTCCTGATAATGATACGAATCATCTAAAAAAAACGATAAACAACAACAAGCTGCTGTTTCCAAAAATCCAATCCCAATGTCTATGTCAATGCTTTTTTTGGTCAATTTATATAACCAGTTGGTCTTGCACATTTGTGTTGACATATTGTCCATACAATCTGCACAACAGAGCTTACTATTAAGTCTAGCAGGATACACTGTGATCCAACATCTTAACATACATTTGAGACGGAAAATGATATTTCAAGCATGTTTCACTCGGAATTTATCAATGAGAACGCATGTCCAGTTGTTTTAGAATTATCTCACCGTTTGGTGCGTATTTAGATTTCAAATTGGACCTTTATAGCGGCAATTTATCGGACATGGTTTAATATCAGTAAAACAAATAAAATACGCCATTAAAACAATCCTGTATGAGTAAGAAGAATACAATTGTTATTTAGAATTGTCCCTGCTTAGAGCAATGTTTTGTACAATCAAAGTCCTGATTGCTATAAAATTATTCAAAAACTTGTGAATGCGTTAACTTGTGCTCCAAACGTCATACATGTTAACTATTCTTAAATGATCCGTTGTTTTACCCGTATGTTGTTTTTGGGCTCTACGCTGTTTGGTTTTAATTGTTTAAGTCATTTACAGTAGACACTATGGTCTAGCAATAATCCTGAAATGAATTTCCAACCATTGCTCTTCGGTAGTATTTTGGTAAGCCCTTATTTAGAAATAATAAAACATGTCATTATTAAGGAAAATAATTGTGTTAACTTTATAATTACAGGCAAATTACAAACTAATAGTAAGTCTATAAAGGAAAAGAACTCAAATAAGACTTAGTCTTTCGTTCCAATCCTTTCTGATATTTAAATTGTTATTGTAATTATTTGTTGTTAAATGTGTATACTGATGTAAATATTGTGAATAAATATGTTAAAACTAAGGAAAATCATCAATGACTAGGATGAATGCGATAATGTAATACGTTTTCCATTTTAAATTCTTCTTTATTATCAATATACAACAGTGCAATAGGGGATATGTACGAATAGTGTCGTGAATGTTATATCTGTTTGATCATGTTCGTCACGTAATAAAGTAATAAAAATCAAATATTTATTGAAATGTTGCATTTGTTCACGAAATCTTCTGAAGTACTGAACCAAATGATACAAGGATTGTGTTATATATGACTAGTCGTGTTGGTTATTACGGTATAAATTTCCATATATGCGGTTTGTGCGGGATAGTTATGGGGTTCGAGTAGTGTATTTGCGCGATTATAGTATTTTAGTAGCTTCCAAGCTTTTTATTTCGTTATTAACACACGGTCGTAATCTTGATTAATACTTGCATGCACAGTAACTTTTATTAATTCATTGTTTTATTTAATTTTATATGAATAAAATGATAATTATGTGCATATATACAAATCTACTGACTGCGAATAAAACCACAATACATACTTTGCTTTGTCTTGATAATCATGCACATATAGCTACAAATGATGTTGCGTGTTACAAAACATGTTAGAATTTACAATCATTTAAAAGGCCTAAGCTCTTGCGTGATAACACTGACACAAAGTTAGGATTAATATAATAATTCGGCATAGTCAATTAAATTTCATATCATGACAAATTCCCATTGCCGGGAAGTGTCATCAAATAAGAATTGCTTAAATCTGATTATTTTCTTACTTATTAAAAAACTTTGTGTTGATATGTTGCTCCTACTTTTTCCTACAGTTCTGTATCAGATCCAGGGCAATATAATAGCATACTTTTTAAGGGTGCAAACGAATATTTATGATTAGGTTTGGAAATCAATAATGTTTATTGGCATCCCGTCAAAATGACATACCTTCGGCCACTAAATAAAAATGGCATTGCTGTATGCTAACTATTGAATCTGCAATTGTACCATAAGGTTTTGTAACGTTTGTATTGTTTTTAAAAACCCATCGGAAAGTGTTTCGTATTGTAAACAAAGTCCTTTATTATATGCTTTCAATGGATTATGGGGATTTTCAGTGAAAATAACAATGACAAATAACAGTGAAATAACATTTTTGATAATTCACTGTTTTTGACGGAACTACTTTCTTCAATGAAAAAATAAATTACCTCCCTGTATTGTTTGTTTAGTGACATATTTACCTCCTTGATTATGTTTGCTACTTGACAGCTGTCAAAAATGGAGTATTTTGCTGAATTTGATACCAATGGCTTTGAATTTGAAGCCTTTTTTGGCCTTTATTCGAGCCTCATTCACAGGTAACTGTATCATTGAAAACGAAAAAAAATCGAAGCATATAGAATCTATTGCCTGTAAATGATCATACTAAATGCATTTTGAGATTCAAAATCGCATCTCGTAAAAAAAATCAACATGTCGTCCTCGTTTTTCGATGTTTTTAACTGTCAGTACGAGTATTTCCCCTTACTAATCAGACTGGCGACATAGAAAAAATAAGTCTATGACGTGATAATGATTAAAAATTCCCGGCATCGTGACTTAAATTCACAATGGTGGATGCCAAACTGTTTGTTGACAATGAAATTACTCCGCGATCAAATTTAATAAATGCCTGTTATTTCGCTTTCAATAAAACATTAAAATAATTTTGTGTTCGTCAAATATTATATTTGTTTTATTTATAAACTTTACATATATCTTGTTTTATGTTTTGCAGAAAAATACTACAGCAAATAGTTGCACTACTTTCAGTGGAACTTCTGTTAAAAAAAGTGAATAGGTTGAACTGAATTTGGGGCGCCCCACGGGGTGAGGTTCCAAGAGGGAATTGTAAAATATCAATAATATGATTAATTACGCATATAATAAACAGAAAATCTGTTGATTTTTGGTGTTAGATTGAATTTTATTTCACTCGTGATCACATAAATCTATATTTTCACTCGTGGCTACGCCACTCGTGAAAATATTGATTTCTGTGATCACTCGGTGAAATAAAATTCGATCTTACACCAAAATCAACAAATATCCTCTATATATTAAGTATAAGTTGTATTGCCTTAAGCCGCTAACCAAAAATATAATTAACTTATGAAATGTATGGTCTTAAGGACAAAATATTTTATACTTGAAAAACAACAACATGTATGTACTATCTCTGAATCAACACACCATTTCAAACGAAATGATAAAGAGGGAAAGAAACACTCGATAGAAACAACAGAGTACAAAAATGCGCAACACTCAGAAGAAGAAAAGCCACATACCAAAAAAAACACAACAGAACTACTATAAAATCACAAGGACAGTCACAATACCACCATACAACAATATACGGAAAAGCAGTCCACACCACCAGCAAACATGCACAAAACATTAGTATGTATGCCATTTGGCATAATTGTAAAAGAGCATTTACAGCAGCGAAAGCAGCAAAAGCAGCAAAAAGACAACAACAGGTAACAAGACCAGCTATTAAAAATAACTAGTCTAATAATACGGGAAAGTGCCATTATCTAGTTCTATAATTTTCTTTAATCCATTTAACCATGGCATGATACAATATTTCTTATAAATAGAAGGGTCTCTCAAAAGGGTATTTTTCTGACTGAAATGTGCTTTTCTAATATGGTAAAACACATTTTCACAAAATGATCAAAACATTAATATTGCTCGAGATCGTAAATTTGAACAACGTGTATACGTAATTTCAGAATAACACGTAGATCGCTAATATGAATTTGAACAATTACGTGAAATATTCTGCAATTTACGCATGATTTGTTATGTAATGAATTATGGTCGTTTTTACATAAAAAGAATTCATAAAACGCTTTGAAAATCGGTTTTTATCAACGCCGTGATAGTAATTTGTCAAAGTTTTAGCGAATTCCTACTTCATCATACTTTGTCTTATATCTTTGTGTGTTGTGACAGTTTAGAGTTAGTTGTTCTCACAACAAAAGTTATTATGCACTATAAAATGGGTGTATTTTATACTTTTATATTGCCCCTCTCTAATGTCACCTAGTTTTACGCTGACCATAAAAACAACCAATCCATCAGCATTCCCATTGTTGTGTTCCTAGTTCCTTGACCCGTCGATCACAAAACCGAATCCATTCATTCTGACATGTATACGTAATTATGCCAAGTAATTCTCATTCTCATTATACTCATTTCCCTTTATTTTTATTACTAGACGCATAATTATGTGGGTTTACAGGCATTGATATAATTACTGAAAATATGGTTGTCATTGCTTCTAATAGAACATCCATAAATCAGAAACACTTTTCCACAAGTGCGTTATTTTGCTATTTTACCACCGTGCCATCATCATGGGGTATTTTCAGATGCATTTCAAATACAATATTTCAAATTACGGATAATATAGCCAATGTGATTATAAAAGAGATTGAATAAATTGAAAACTTCAATGTGTCATATTGCATACTAGTATTCAATTGCATCATGCACTCAACATGTGTTTGCTATTTCACGAGTATTCAAATGTAAAAGTTTGAACATATTATTTCTTACTCCTTATTTTAGTTTTGGTAAAAATTTCATTGCTTTTGTATTCTCATTGTTTTTGATGTCTACAACGGTTGCAGCACATACCATATTCTCTAATTTAGAAGGACATGGTTTACTCTCCTTGTGATGGGTTCCTATCTGATAGTATTTAATATTGCTGCGGTTTTTGTGTGACCTAGGTAGGTTTGAAGCGGCGGGTTGTTGAAGTAATGAGTCGTTTTTGCTCTGGCTGTTCGGTTTATTTCTTCATTGGCTCTTTTACTTTTAACCCGTTTGTTCGTTTGTGACTATCGTGTTCTGCTGTTTCCGTTAAATGCTGTGTTTCATGTCCGACAATTAATATTATTTGTAATTTGTACCTGTTATTTGTATTGTTTCTCTCGTGTGCGTTCTTTTTGTGCATAAAAATATAAGGAAATCAGACAGGGTAGGCTGAACTCAACTTAACCAGCCAAGCACAGAAAATAACATAACACAATTACACAGAGTAATGCCCACATTTATTTATAAAATCCCAAGTCCCCGCTGTAAAAAGCAGGTTGACCTAGTTTCACAAAAAAACATTCCAAAAACGGAAATACTATGCTCTGTTGTTTCCATTGAATTTGTTATTTCTTTTGATGGCCTGTCATAATATGTATTTTATTGGTGTTTCAGATTTTAGTGTTACTTTGCGTTGTGATATAAAATTGAAGAACATATTTATAACAAATTGTCTCTAAATTCAGCATGTATATTAAAAACAAAAATTAAGATATAAAATACAATAAACTTACCATTCCAATGTACTAGAAATCATAACGTCAACACTATTATTCTTATCCAAAAGGATTTTTTATGTCAATATAAAACATATTTATGCAATTACATAAATAGACAATTTGAATTTCCAAATCATGAAAGTGAACTTTAATGTCAATGAAAAATATATTTATATAAATATACTTTTTGATAGAACGCAGTTTGTAAGTTAAGCAATAAACTGTAACCGTGTATGATTAATTACAGAATATATATCATTAGTCAGCATTTTTACAAATCAAAACAGTTTGCCACCATATAACAGTCACATCTTATAATACTTTTATATTTTATGGAAGTTTATAGAAAGTTATAAAACATATGTCGTCTAGAATGGACATATCTAGCTTCTTTCCGAACATGCTATGTTTATCTTCAAATCGCAATTGGAAATGTTTCTATAGTCAATTGAGGTTACGTATGCTTAGTTGTTGGTTTTCGTATTTTAGGCATGGTATTTGGGGTTGTCCGGAGACATTAATTGGGTCAAGCCGCAGCAACGCCTCCTTTGGTCACTTAAGGTTATACAGCTTTTACAGCGGAGTCTTTGGTACTTCCTTTTTTCGTCAGGTTATATGTGGACATTGTGCCGTTTGTTAGTGTTATGATATGTTGATTATGTTTTCTATGCTCGGTTGGTTGAGTGTTGCCTTCCCTGCCCGATTTAGAAATAACTTTAATATATGTAAATAAATATTTTTTAATTTACTTTAGCTTAAGATGTATCTGATAAACATATTTTCACATTTGGATTAATTAATAAACTATTTACAAGTATATTCACTACACTTAGATAAAATAATAATAAAATTGATTATAGTAATCGCCAAAATTATGATTTGTACCTGCTGTAGATATTATTTTCCATTACTTCAATTTTTATAAATACTGTGAACTATTGCCATAATATATTTAAATTCAAGCAATAAAAAATAACAGTAGAACGGCTACATGCCAAAATTTGTTAAAAATAGGCTATTATAATTTTATAAATTCACTTTCAAGATGATATAAAAATAAAAATTAAATGGTACTCGGAGAGTGTAATCGCTGTGTATCTTAAATTCATTTTAAAAAGTTTGTTACATAACCGATATAACTACTGCTGTTACTATTACAAATGCTCCTCTTTTTCCATTTGTAAGTATAGTATCTGTTTATTTCATGTCACCAGTTTCAGCCCTTGATCATCTACCGTTTGTCAGTATCTATGTTGTTTCTCATTTGTGTTGTCTTCTACATGTTTCTGGCGTCCCCTTTTACAAATTGTTATTGCAGCATATTCCTTTATAGCCTTTTTCATGTAATTTAGACGTTCAAATGTGTTGTACAATAATGATTTAGACATAGTTAAAACAACATGTAATGGATACAAACATGATAGTCAAAACAGTGTGAGTAAAATGCATACAACTATGGACACATAATAAATAAACACATCCACCAATAATTTATTCACACAAGTCAAATACACAATAGAAAACGCTTCAAGTCCAGTTGTCTTCGTAAGATGTATGGGCAGTCCACACGCGCATTACTCCACCAACCATTTCTCACTTTTTGTCGATGCGACCTTACTTCATTGCTTGTTTACCGAAGTTTTAGTGTTGCAACAACAGTGTCAGAAACTGCTGCTACTAGAAACCACCCCAAACGTATAAAACAGGCAACATAAACATACATCATTACGTCTATTGCTTTCTCTCTGTTGTTTTGTAACGATATATGTGAGGTGTTTTGTCGTATGAATCGGTGCTTTAATGAAATCGTAATTTAGGCTAAGCAATTTTGAGATACAGTATTCAACAGAGGTTGTTTTTGAAGTTGTTGTTTTGTGCCTGATTTCGCAGTTGTAGTCAACTTGGTAACGCCTCATTTAGCCGCTTGATCTTTTACAGCGAGGCCATTGGGAACTATGTCCGGTCTTAGCTGCGTGTCATTCTGCCACTTGGGATCACCGTTTATTTGTTATTTCTTTGTGATACTATGTCACCCTGCTTTTTAAAAGCGGTGATTTGGGCTTTTGATTATTTCATTGGGTCATTTGTGGGCATTGATGCTCCGTGTATTTGTGTTATGGTGTGTTTTTGCTGTCTTCTGTATTCGGCTGGTTAAGTTGAGTGTTGTATTCCAGTCCAATTTCCTCAAGTTGTTTTTGGCTAAATGTAAGAAGCAGCTTTTAAAACTTGTCTCTCGTGAGCACATTATGTCAATTTCCGAAACGATCGACTACTACTAATTGCAAAAGAATAATTCTACGTACCGATCACCTTCCTGTCGACTGGTACATACGGTTGCAACCAGGTCTCTCCATTGCTGTTTGGCTTACGCAATGTTTTCTATTTCTCCTAATGTATTTCCCAATGTTCAATATTTCGTTATTGATTGCCATGTGCCATGTTGTTATTTGGTCTTCTTATGTCTCCTTTCATGTTACGGGTCCATTTAAGAAATGCCCGGTCGAATTTATCTATATTTGAAATACACGAATAGCGTTACAATTTTCGATATTTTGAGACTTATAGTTTTGTTTGTCTTTTGGATTGTTTACCATATTCCTTTGATGATATATGGCAGAACAAAAGGCCTAACTTGTGCTTCTTGCTGAATTGAAATCGCGTTCTCATGTACATACGCTGTACCCAAAGTTACAGAAGAGGCGTAACATTTCCGACCATGTGATTATGCATAATGTACTTTTCCAACATCGTACTATACTGAGTGGGTTCCAAAGAATGGTGAAATAGCACTGTGCGAAACTGCAATGTTGTACTAACAGAATTGAGCAACAAATGTACATTTTATATCCTATGCGCATAACAGGTGTAACAAGGCTTGGTGATTTGATAAAAAGAACAACCACAAGTCTATTTTGCAAATTTTGAGAAATAATGTCATTTATAAGGGTGTGGCTATTTCAAGAAGGACGTCTTGGTATTGACCTGTCATCCGCTCATACATGGACAAATACACCAATATTATCGAAAGATATTAATCAATTTGTTTACAACAAAAACACTAGTATATTAATTAAGCCGTAGAATAAAACTAATGCAATGACTTCGTGTATTTCATTTTTGCAACGAGTAAATCAATTCAAATCTAAAAAAAGTATTAAGATGATTTTCTTTTGGCTTTTGAAATGACATTGGTATGACAGATGAATGTTAACCTTATTTGCCATGTTGTAAATACGAATGCCGTCATGGGTAGATTGTTTATGAAGCCTAACAAATAGCCAAAATTAACAATCATGCCGCTTATGCTATATCAAGGTATATGTATAACGTGCTGGATTCAATTTTGAGTCTATCGTATTTTACATCACACAAACAGCACCAACTCGACGCTCAGAAAAGGTTCATAATTATGACAAAATATTTTGACTTTGGCTTTGTTCCTTTCTTGTTTTGTCGTTTGGTTGATTTTTTCCAATTTGTTGTTATCTTTAACATGGTTGTATTCTTATATAACAGATTTGATTTGATCTTTGATCGCGCCAAATATTGTCGTATTGTAATTATTAAGACCTTTTGAAAACATGATACATGTTGATTCTTATTCGTCTTGATAAAGGCAATGCATAGTCTGCCTTTTGTTTGGAAATCCGGTCAAAGAACGCTATGCTGTTATATTTTTGTCCTAAAATAAATCTACCCGCTTTGTTCGTTTCTGTCAAAAGGTCAACTACCATAACTACAAAACAGAAGTCATGTGCCTTTTGTTTTGTATTTTTGTACATGCATGTGTACATTGCATTTGTATTTGTTATTTGTACGTTTAGCAACCGGACAAAGGTGCATTTAAAAATAAGCATGCACCACGTGGTCATGTGAACTGACGAACTAGGGAATACAGGTTATAAAATATCTAAATCATTTAGTACTAAAAGTCTCTGTTCAATATCTGAAAACAATATTAATATGCTTTCAGGTAAAATGTTTACATCGTAACGGTGTAACCACGGCAACTCATTGTAAAATATCGGAAGTATTCATTGACGAGTTGTGTCCCTTTACCTGTTTTGTCAAGTCAAATACGTGTATTGCGTATGTCGTCAAATGCGTTTAAGAAATGAGGTTAATTGTGGCTGAGCATGTTTGGACTGTATTGAAAGATTCGATATAAAATGTTTCTTAAGTGCATGAAGAAAAGGTGGTGTTTATAATACCACCAACCCTTTTTTATCATTCAGTAAACAAATACTTGTATTGTGTTGTATGTTCACAAATACATGTTAGAAATGAAGTTTAAAATTGCGGAACATGTTTTAAAAATTCGCATAGATTCAGTAGAACATTAGTTTATAGTGTTGCCACACTTTTTGTCATTTAGCAGTGCCTTAAGATGTCGGATAAATGTCATTTCCAATACCAGAAGAAATACTTTTATATTTGAATTGATTTGTTCGTGCCAAGAAATGAAATACACGAAGTCATTGCATTAGTTTTATTCAACGACTTCTTGCATATACCAGTGTAATTTTGCTTTCAACAAAGTGATTAAAATCTTTTAAAACTATTTTTTCAAAGATATTCGATATTGGTGTATTTGTCCATGTATGGGCGGGTGACAGGTCAATACCAATACGTCTTGAAATAAACGTGCCGTCATATATACGTTGTATTATACCTAGCTTGCAAACAACACGACCTCTCAAGTCCTCCTTAGAGGCATAACACTACCCTCACCATAGGAGCTGTAAGATGTCTTCATATATTCGAGTTGACATGTACATGTATACCAACTTAAGAAACCAGTAAAAACCACACATTATTTCGAGCAATAACTCCGACTGGCGTAGACTGTAGTCGTTCTCTTGATGTGTCAGAATTTTATAGTCTGTTTATTCTGATTAATATAATAAGAGAAATTACCATGTTTATGTATAACGTATTCTTTGAACAGGTGACTGACCTGTCTTGACGAATTATATCAAACTATAATTTGAATTTTATTATGGCTCAGTTACAATTCTAGCATATGGCATGATCCTTACATAAATAGATACAGTAAATGTAACAATTAACACTTTCAAGTGACAGTATGTCCTGCTTATAACATATTTTATGACAAGAAAATAATAAAATCTCAAAATATTACGCGGATATGCCACAAAACTTGCAATATTCAACTTATAACTCTTGCCGCTCGTCGTCACACAAGCAATCAAATTGTCCACATTCATCGTATATTCTTGCTTGCAAAAGTATGACAATTTCAATGAAACTAAACTACAAACAACCTGTATAAAATATGAGGAAATCGGACAGGGAAGGCAACACTCAACTTGACCAGCCGAGCACAGAAAACAACACAACATAATACGACTACACCAGAGCAATTTTCATACATAACCCAAGTTCCTGTTGTAAAAGGACAGAACAACATATTTTCACAAAGAAATAACATACAACGGTGATCCCAAGTGATCGAATGAAACGCAGCAAAGCCTACCCAAGTTCCCAAAGTTCCCACTGCAAAAGAGCAGGGTGATCTAGTTGCACAAATATATGCGAAAATGGTGGATCCCTAGCGATCAAATGAGGCGTTACTGCGACTTGACCTAGTTAATAAAGACCATGACCAAAACCGCGAAATCAATCCACAAAACGATGTCCCCCATCGATCAGATCACAAACTGCCATCTCCATTGACCTAACAAGTGATTTCCAAAATAAAAACACAAAGGGAGCAGACAAACATAAATATTTCCACATGTCATAATATCAAACAGTGAACAACAAAGATCTAAAGCAGAACTACTATAAAGGCCTACATTCATGTATCAATTTAATCCAATAAAATTATGAGTGTAGAACAGTAGTGCACTTCATCACCAACATGAATTATAATGGTAGTCAACAGAAATCATACATAGCTTTATGGTAGTTACTTAATACCTTTGGAGACATTTTTTCGTAGCAATGGTATCTTGATGGTGCTCTTGAAATTCCGATGCGTTTTAGTAAACATTGAAGTAACTTTGCTCAGTGAAAGGTGAACACCGGCTGGTGGAGTAATGTGCCTGTGGACTGGTCATAAAGCTTACGAAGCCAACCGAATTAAAACAATTTATACCTGTATTGTGTATTTTATTTGTGTGCATAAATTAGTGGTGATTGTGTTGATTTATTTTTATTTTTTCCATAATTGTATTTTATCCACATTGTTTTGACTAGCTGCAAGACAAAACCATTCTTACATTTGGGCCTTCCAAGAATCATAATTACGAAAGAAACAGACAAAAATTCGAGACTTCAAATAAACATAACAACAAGAGTAAGCCACCCAAACAGTTGATACGTTTAAGCAACAATACTGCAAGACTAAGCAATACAAACATTTGAGGCTACCATTGAATAAGGGCTCCAAGACTAAGCCAACTCCAGATTAACATGACTACAAGAGAAAACAATATTAACAGTTGATACTTTTAAGCTACACGACTGCAAGAGTGAGTCATCTTAACATTCAAGACTTTTAAACAACATGACAGAGGCTTCCTAGCAAATTGCTACAATATTTATTCGTTAAAGTTGAAGCTTTTCAGCAACATAACTTAAATAACGTTTGTAGTAAAATCACTCTAATTTCTCAATATTTCGACCTATTTGGTCTGTCACAACAAATTATAAATATGCAATAAATTATACTGTCAAGTTATAAGATGTACTGAAAAATGTAGATTTATTTAAAGTGTGACATAGCTCCCAAGGAAGACCAATAGGTCGAAATATTGAGAAATTAGAGCAATTTACTAAAGAAAAAATTACATTTACACAAAAATTATTGTGATCTCTTTTAGGGATATATTATTACAAGATAACTTCAAGACTAAACCATTTTAACATTTGATGCTTTCAATCAACAATGCTGCAACAATAAGCCCCCAAACAACTGAGGCTTTTTAGCAACATTACTGCAAGACTTGTTGCAAGATTAAGTCACCTTAACTTTTCATGTTGACCAAGATGGCTGCATGAGTGTGCGCCGGATCTACTAATCTTTGTCATGCTTGCAGTAGAAACTTGAGGGAACTAGGTCGGATCTAAGCTGCGTTTCATTCGGTCACTTGGGATCACCGTTTTTGTAAATTCATTGTGAAACTAGGTCATCCTGCATTTATTCAACGGGGACTTGGGATTTTAACTATTTCGTTGTGTTGTTACTGATTTCGGTGCTCGGCTCGTTAAGTTACGTGCTGCCTTCGCTTTTCGATTTCATCACATCGTTTTACATGCGCTTGTTATTTGCTTCAGTACTTGTCTGTAGCTGCAAGCAGACATTATTCAAAAGTATTGCTTGTCCCTGTACATTGCATTTAGATTCGAACAGTGATATTTGTGGAAGGCTCACATTTCGATTATTTATTGTACCACATGCTGATGTTTGTACTCTACATATCATTTAGATGCCACATTACAACATGTACGCCGCAATATGCAAGTATCCTTAAATGCCACAGTAACCTTTATGAATACAGCCGCATGGTTTTGAACACAATTCGTCATAATTATTCCCCTACAATATGCTAATCATTTTATTGATAACATGCTTTTTAAAGATTCTTTATGACAATTTTTCATAATTATCCCCGTGCAACATGATAATTATTTTATTATATTTTATTAATAAAATATTTTTCAACATTCTTTACAGAAGAAGGGAGATTAGGTATCCGTGTTTGTAGATAATGACCGAATTCTATTCTATCCTGAGATATATAGTGTTGTCTTAAAGATAATTGCTCAAAATTTTACTAATATCTTGCACCATAATTCATTCAAATGAAGTTAAATGGATTTGATCTAAAACTGTCTGCATAGATAAATAACATGCATTCCAATGATAAGTTTTTGTTGGTTTCAAAGAAAATTGCCAACTGCATAAAGAGCTGATTTCGTTTGAGTGGCATTCTTAGTCCTTAACTCCTTACACAATTTGTTCGAAGTATCTAAATCATTCGAGTGCATCGTGAAAGTTAGGTACATTTGTATTACAATACATTTTACCACATACAATAGCTATAGGTATGTTACACTAAAAGTGTATCCGCCCCTCAAATAACGAACACCTTAGCGATTGGTGATAGGCGGTACTTTCTCCACGCGTTTTCGTGTTGATTTAGAGACCTCGTATCCAAACATGATAGATGCCGAAGATTTAGTTGTAAAGAACAAATTGTAGAATATGCATATATATGATCACGATGGGGTCAAAGATTTTTCTTTTGTCATTTATGATTTTAAAGTATAATTTTACTTTACAAGAAAATTGTGTTCTTAGTGAGACTGTCTGCACATTTAAAATTAACAAAAAGGGACATCCAATTTGTTTTGATAAAGACTTGCGAAGAGTGATCATTATATAGAGATGAGGTGTGTGTTTATTTTTGGGTTTTCATTACTCAGCTCTGATTTGTGATGGTAGTGGCAATGGCCCTTGGTTATGGCATTTCCTGTTTGATGACATCGTCAAAGATTAAAGATGGGCTCTACACTGCAAAGCGCTTTCACAAACTTCTGACTATTGTAGGTCATTTGGAAAAGTGAGCCGCAAGTCAATCAACTGGATTTGGACTGCTTAGATAATAAGCCAACAGAAAATCAATGTTGGAGCTGTACTTTCTTAGTTTGCAAGACCTCGGTCATTAACTAACTATAGACATGAAATAAACAAGTGCATACTATGTACATTATTGAGATGTCCAGAGACCCCACTGTGAGAAAGGGCTTGAAAAGCTTTGTGATCGTTTAATTAGGGTTTATTGTTCTCACGTCTGAATAAGTGTGTGGTAGCAATGTTGTGTCTAATAGTTGTGGCATCATTTCCCGTTTGGTGTGGTCAACCAGATTGGTTCATTTTTTCAACTACTCCGAGAGCTTCTTTGTCAAGCTCTAATTCCAAACCTGGTCCCGACATTTTGGAAAAGTTATCTCCCTTATCATCGATCATAATGAAGTAGGAGTCTGATATTGAAGGGCAAGTTAGTACTGGTTGAACGTTAGAAACTGGTTGCTGGTTAGGTAAAGGGATCCGTCGAATATGTAACTTTTCACTCTCGTTGACTGCTTCATTATAAACTTACCATTTCTAATTCAGTGTGTTTCTCTACGTATGTATCTTGTGTTTCACCAATAGCATTGTGCCCATTTAAATACTTTTTATTCCAAATGTGTTGCATTGTTTGCGAAACATTCATGATGCTAGCTATCGCCATGAGGATATGAGAAGGGAAGCCAGTTTCCATTATATGCTGAGCGTCTCACAAGGGACTAAGTGGTACCATTGTTACTTCGTCTTTGGTATGACGTGACATGTGTCGAACCCGGGACCTCCTGCATTCGCAGCAGACGCTCTATCATTAGGCTATCGAGCAGGCGGTTGAGCCCAGTTGGTACAGTGGGTAAAACAGTATATTTGCTCTGATAGCCGAAGGTTCCATTTGTGTTCCGTCTGGCTACTTGACCGCAATTAAGACATCTAAGGTAACGTGACAACTTCTTATTATTGCAATGAAAAGTTCAAGGGAGGTAACTTTTGAAGACATGATACAAACGCGTTTGTGGTTATCACACATTACCTTATGTAACGGTTTACAAAAAGCAACATCAAAGTTTTTTTTAAACATTTTTTATTTTTCATCATCAACATATTAAAAGGTAATACATCTATATGTCATTATTGATGTCATACTAGAACGCCTGTCAATCACCAACAATGCATCAAGGGATGTTTAACGACAATTTACATCAAAAAGTCAAATGGTTGTTTCAGAAAGACAATAAAATGTAACTAATATATTATCATAAATCGTGGTGAAATCATTATCATTATTACCCCACGCTTTAGTGTAGTTTGTCGTGTAAGTAAAGAGGCGCCATCCACGTCGAATGTCGGCAAACTAATGAAAAATATATAAGTAATGATAACTGTATAAATGGATTTTGTACCGGGTTAAAAGCTGGAGAATAGAATCTATTGATTGCTTTACATTTTTAAAAGGCGAAAATGTAGCGATTTTTTTATATATATATTTATTAAAAGTGGTGTTTGTTTGATAAGATTGAAGGTAGACGAACTGTTAGCGAATTTTAAAATTCGCGAAATTCGCCAATATTATAAAGTGGCTGTCTTACACACGTAGCAGTAGTTTGTGGTAAGGACATTCATAATGAAGCGTCGGAGGTCAAACATGTACATACATAGTATGTGGTTATATGCTGTGGTTAGAGGTTATTTCATTAACAAATAATAAAATGTCAAACCCATGCCAGTGATTGTCTGTATTACTAGTTAGTAACTATTTGACAGCCAATTTATAGCATCACATCTGTTTATAACGCACCCATTCGTTAATTTATAGATTAGTATATACTAATTTATTTAAGGTCGATTGTGAAACAATTTTTTCCAACTTATATTTATCACTCTCGACACCTCCTTCCTGATGTTATCCATCGCCACGAGGGTATAAGAGATGAGAAACCAGTTTCCCTTATATGATCAAGCGTCTAGCAAGGAATTATTTCGTATTTGGTATGGTGCGGCGGGACCTCCCGCACCTCCATTGACTTACCATTTAAGACCACAACTTTAATGTTTAATGTCAGATTCGCTAATAAAGAGGTCACTCCAAACGTTGGACCACAATTTCAATACCAGAATGGTCAACGTAGCGAGAATTTGCTTCTTGCTCCTTGGCCATTTTTAAAAACTGAATGTGCTTTTTATTTAGCTTCAATTTTAAGACCAACTCAGAACTAGAGTCATGATCGATCGTATTATTTAGGTTTTATTGTTGTTAATCTGAGTGTATTTATTTTCAAGATAAGACTCCTTTCCAATGCCTATATCTGGTAAAAATTATACAATAATCTGACATTACTTTTTATATCAACAGCATGGTCCGTAGCAAAAAAGTGGCTGCCAAACTAGCGATGAATAGCATCAGGAATGAGGTGACGAAAGTGAATAGTACAATCTCCAACAACTTGTTTCCCAATTGGTATGAAATCAATCAGTTAGCACGTAAATATACTTTAAATACTTAAAAGAATTATTAAAACTAAATATTTTATTTATAGAAGAAATACAGTTGGGCATGCCCAAGAGTGTTAGGAGTTTATAAATTAAAGTAAGTTTTGTCTATCAAAGTGAAGAGGATTTTGAAAAAGATATGAAACAGCAGTCTTGAAAATGTATACAATTTGAAAATGTGTTTGCGAATTGTCAAACAGTCAAAATAGAATTGTAATGCTGGGTATGCCAATACATTGAACGGCAATGGGTAAGCTGAAACTAGTGATGTTTTGACAATAATTCCTGGACAGCAAATAAACAAAATAAACGTGGTCACACTATTTTCATCTTTTAATTAATATACAATAATAACAATAATTTAGTTCTATCAACAAATAATTACATTTAGAAGTATGTTATTGGCACTATTAACTAAATAAGATGCAAATGATCCCAAAGAATTTTGTAACAAATCAAGAATTCTGCATGTCCATAATTTTAACAGTTTAAAATATAAATATATTTGCCATTAACGCATGTTTGGTATGAAGAAATTCAGAAAAAAATGTATTTGGAATATTAGGAACACTGCTTTTTAGACATTTAAAATCCCGAACTTCAAGTCACTCATGTTTATAGTTGTTGTTTGTACTACAAAGGTACCCGAACATAAAGAATGAAAAATGCATTGCGTTTTATAAAACTTTATTAAATGGTGACTTGTTATAACCGTTAGAGAAATAAAAAAATATCAGGGCAGTTCAAAAAAATCATTCTATGTTTTTTTGTGATGTAAAAATTCATTGAATGATTTTTTGTGATTAAAATACATTAACATATATCTTTTCATTATTATGAGTCGGGTACTACTGTAACAACCCTGGTCATGATTGTCTGTTATTAAATCAAATAGTAAATAAATGCTAGTTGATTCTAGTGAATATTTTATTTCTTGTTGATTTGATGAATATGATCATGGGACATAAATAAATAAATATATGGTTAAAATTATTACATATAAACATTGTCAATAAGACACTGCACATTACTTGAATTATTCGAAGGTCGATAATCGGTTGAATATGCATATTGTTATTATTAACATTTTATTTATTAACATAATTTATTTAATATATTTAGATGTATGTATCTTTGGCATACATATTCAAAATAACAGTGGAAAACATGATAATTTTCAAATGCATGTTGAGAATTAAAAAAACAAAGAACTTGTTGACAAAATGTCTATTACTAGTATTTATTCAATTTGGTCTAGAACCAAATGTTTCTTCATCTCAGAATTATGTAAGAAAAATGTTGCATTTTGAAAATAAATTTCCTGGGATACATGAAACTACTGTTTATAAATACAAACTATTTAACTCGCTTAAACAATGTGTAACGTGCAAAGTTTGATGCAGAAAATTAGAGTCTCCTAGACATAGATATACAATGTATGTTAATTGGCATACATAAAAAGACAGTGAATAAATATTTCTTTGGGAACAAACCATTCATTAGTTGTATATTGTAGAACTATTTCTCTGAGAAGAAATGTTAATTAATATTAATCAAAACAATTAATCACAAAACAGAATGTGAAGAGCTGAGAACTGAAGTAAAATTACTAGCAAATGACACTTGTTTATTCATGTAAACGGACTATAACATTATGTAAATTCAATTTATTTCGTAAAATGCTATTATTTTGGTGCAATAAATAATACATGTATACACCGTACGATGAATAATTCAAAGTTATTATCTAAATATTCAGGAATATTTTAACAATTTAACTTTATTTATTTGAACTATATCGCACCGTAGCCGATTACCGGAATACAAGTGTTCAAAAAAAAAATTCATATTAAACGACGACAATATGCTGTCTCAAAATATTTTAAAATATTTACTAGAAAGTGCAGATAAACCCTTTAAAAAAGAAAAAGAAATAAATAACAAATACGAGTGAGTGTTTAAAAACTTGGGGCAAAACAAAAATTTCAATACGAAAACAATCGAAATAAAATTAAAATAAAATTGAATAATTGTTAATTCCTTGGACACGTTTATATAGTATCAATGTAATAAAAGATCCATTTGACACAGGACAAAGAAAGTCGAATGCTTAACATGACCTATTTAACACACACACCGCTCAATTTACTTTCAAATCGTAGTTTGACATTTTGTTTTGCCACGGAGTTAATTTCAAATGACAAGAAATATTGCGAGGTGTCATTTATGACCTAATTAAATGTTAATTAAAACATTACAAACAGGGTTAAGAAGTTGGGAATCCTTGTGGAGAATAATTATAAAATTCAGCAAACATAGAACTAAAATCACTACCGGTACCCGAATTATATTGTCCGTCCGAACTATGAAACTGTTCAAAGTTCCCGTTATGTTCCGCCATATTGGACACATGCTGAGGCGGTGTGGCGTTTACATAGTTTTGTTGTGATAATATTGACGATGACACAGTACGGTTGACACCGGCGTTATACCCTACCCCGTAATTACTTTCATAGTAAATACCATTTTGATAGGCGTTTAACTGTCCTGATGCGAGACTACTGGGCTTTAATTGACGGTTGTTGGTGCCGAATTCGTCCGCTGACACAGGTCCTTGTAAATCTATATTTTCGCCAAGTATTCTATTATTATATCCAGAAAAGCCCCTGTTTGAATGATAGGTGTTCGAATTCATGTCAAAGTTCGATGTGTAATGATACGGGGAGTTAAAATTTCCACATTTGTATCCGTTGTCGCCACCGCGGGCACTATTTTCTGTTGCGTATGGATAACGCTTTTGTGGCAGTTGTAAGGCGTTAAGTTTTTCCAGCGGAGATAAGTGATTAGATTTGGGACCAGCACTTTGTGGCTGCACAAAACTTTCCGACAAATTATCTTTTGAAGTAAGCGAAGCTCTCGATCCGTCGGGAAAACTCTGAGAATAATTGTCCATAAGATTGTAGCCACCGTTGACCATTCCGCGGCCAGAATACTGATTGGCACCCACAGGGAAATCCCGTTCACAACCGGGTGTTTGATAAAAGCTGTCAGAAGCCGTCAGTGTGTTCTCACGGGGAGAAATACGTGGATCGGCAATAGAAGTTCCCTGATTAGAACCACTTTGGCAGAACTCTGAACTCGCCGGCGACAGATATTTGTTTTCAAAATGTTGTTGAATTTGTGACGTGGAACATGATGTTGGCGAACTTCCGGCACTACTTTGACCTGTATCAACACCTACTCGATGAGATTTTGAATGCTGCGTGTCCAAAGTTTGTTCATTTATTTGTTGATGCCCATCTGATGTTAGAATCGGTGATGTAGGCGATGCTTCGGTTGTATGAGTCATTGGTGAACGAAACACTGGCGAATGTTGTGATACAGGACATTGGTTGTTTACAGAAAGCACTGAACTTGGTGACGCGCTGCCATCCACAGAATTAACCGAATCAATTTTACTAGTCTCCTGAAGTTCTACGCTTGCTTCAATATTGTATTCAATGCCCTTTTTGTCACAAAACTCACTTTCAACTCGATCCTCACGTTTAATTGTTTGACCTATTTCCAGAAGGCCACCATCGGGTTTGCCATCCTCTACCGACAAGTCGTGTAGCGTTCCAGATCTATCAAAATCACATTTTAGTCTGTTGTCCATATCATCAATAGTGTCACCATCGAACGAGTTTGGACTTTCAGGAAATGACCCACTTGAACCAAGTCTGGCTTCTGACTTCTGCCTCTGCAACTACAGAAAATGACAGCTCAATGCATATGAAACAGATAATTAGACATGTAGAATAAAAAAACAGATTTTTTAAAATATATTATGCCTTGTCATCTACTTGTGTGGAGGCATAACATGAATGTCCTGTCAATTCGGCCGTCCGTGTGTTCGTGTGTATAATGTTACATCAACCATTCAAGTTGATAAATCTCAAATGCTTTCGAAGGCAAATTGCTTACAAATTTGGCATACTTGTTAACCATTATTTAAACACAGTACACTGTTAAAGCTATTTGAGAACAACCATCATTTCTACAGAATAATGAACCCTGATTGACTTAGATAGTTATTATGGACAAGGCTTCCACCGGGGCAGCTTCCACCGGGGCAAAATCATTTACTGAACACAGTCTCGTTCTCTGTCAATATCAGTATATTCAAGCTGAACTCGAGATTAACACCAAAAGATTGTTTTTAAACCTCTGCAAATACCGTTGTTTGAAAAATGTTAATAATTTAATATAATTTATCATATTTTTTTTAATTGATATTCATAACATCAACAATGTTAGAAAGATGTTATATCATTCCCCATTTTAACTGTTATATCTTGCCCAGTTTGCTCGGAAAGTAACTTATAAAATTAGGTCACTGTGCAAGGCGTTTGTAAGATAGGTCAAGTCGCCTGATTTGATCGCTTGGGATACCGTTTTGGCAATTATTTGTCCTGCAAATGGGGCTTGGGGAACTAGGGTGGGTCTTAGCTGCGTTTCATTTGGTCAATTAGGATCAACGTTTGTTTGTTATTTCTTTGTGAAATTGGGTCATTCTGCGTTTTTTGCTGCGGGACTTTTAATCATTTCTTTGGATTGTGTGTGGGCATTGCTACATGTAGTTGTGTTGTGTTTTTACTGCTAGTTAAGTTAAGTGTTACTCTCCCTGACCGATTTCCTCATATCTGTTTTGTTTGCTATCAATTAAATTTGTATAAAACAAAAATACTAAAATCAAGATATTTTTCATTAATAGCTAAGTATTAGAAAATAACTAAAAGATAATACTTTGCAACAGCAAATTAGATAATGCTAAAAAAAACCTAAACTGAAAAAAATCTTTAACCATTCAAGTGGCCAATCAAATAGTATTTAATTGCAGAATGAATGAATGAACTAGTATATCGTTGACTATCTCAACTAAATAATTAACAATATGTATATCTATAGCCAGGTAATGTCAACACAATGTCGCTAATGACTTTCTAATCTCAGAGACTCTACTGGTATGTGAATGCTATTGAATATACAGGGTGTTTCATAATATATGTCCCCATTTCAAACAAATGCCATGGGTATGTGCTTGATCTCATCTGATATCTTATATATGACTTTTTCAGGAATCATAATTCCTATATTGCATTGATAGTAACATTGTCATGTTATAATGATACTGAATAAAACGTTAAAATGTTGGCTTTCCATTTTTATATGAAAATATCAGATGATATCCAGCATTTTCTCATGACATTAGTATGTAATGTGGGCATATATTATGAAACACACTGTATCTTAATTATGTTTTAGACCAGAATGTTGTAAAATCATTTTTCATAAGCATTGAATCCTTTAGCATGGCATTGCTTAAAGTACACCCGTAATACGTAAGGAAAGTCCAATTTTATAGTGAGCTGTTCCGTGGTCATGAAACGCAAATCTTGCAGTTGAAACGTGAGTCTTATATAGAATGAATGCATTACTTAAAGAAGCTTACAACGTATAGAACGCTTCTATTGATAGGACGTTCTATATATCTTAAGTGGTCTTATAGAACGACTCACGTAATATACAGAAAATCCATCAAGACAATGCTACGCATGCTCGGGTCAAATTTAGAATTGAGTCCATGTATAGAAATGACTTAAAATAAAATTAATCAGTTGCTTGTGACGTTCATATGAAATGCAAGTGACTCTATTCGTATTTAATAACGGCAATGCTATTTTCCAATGAACAAAAGGATTGAGCTATTTCTTAAAAATATAATTGTATATCTACATTACCTGTGTCTGTCTTTTGTATTTCATTCGCCGATTTTGAAACCAAACTTTGACTTGACGTTCGGTGAGATCTAACGAGGCGGCTATCTCAATTCGTCGAGGTCTGCAGAGGTATTTATTGAAGTGGAATTCTTTCTCTAGCTCAAGTAGCTGTGTGTTGGTATACGCCGTTCTGAGTCGTCTAGATCCTCCGCTGCTGTTATTTCCATTAGTATTGATAGCCTGTGTATTATTGTTTGAGGGAGGGGTACCGGCGAAATCTGTAAAACAGAAAAAGAAAATATTGACAGTAACGCTAGAAATGTTAGGACCGTTTTCAAGTGTACGTTGTTTGTTTGTATGGGTATCGGCGTATGTGCTTGTATGAGATGTTTGAATACCAGCATCAACCATGTTACCGTCAGTTTGATTTATAGGGTCTTCTTGCTCACATATTGAATTTCACTTTACTTCTGACATAAACAGAGCCAGATTCTGTTTATGTTAGTTATTATAAAACGTGTTATTAATGGTAATGCGCTTTGTTAAATAAGTTTATGTAAACATTATTTTTTATTTTATTTAGTTTATTTGTAATTTTATCATTGTGACTATCTAGTTATTGTCTGGAAGTATTTGTTTAATGGAATCGTCCCCTTTATATATATCTTATGATTATTGTTCATTTTGGTATATGTACGGTTTGGATTACAAATGTACTCCATTAGTTCAATTTTTCTTTTTATTCATATTTTATTATTATTACCATTGTTATTTAGATATATTTTTATTTATTCTTATTTGTACAGGTTTGAACTGAAATGCTCAAATAATGATATCTTTGTTGTATGACCTATGAAAGTTAAATTCAGTCCTAGAGTCAAAATGATAATGCGAAATGGTCAAATGTCAGGTTGGTCAAGTGGCTATAAGTGTGTGTAAGGAATGACATGTCTGTCCCATTTAACATTTGTAGCCAAGGAGAAAACATTTCAAGAGCTCCATAATTTGAATTGTCTCATACTAAGATGCTGATTTAAGACAAAGTTAAACAGTTTTAGCTAAAAATTCTCTTTGGAATATAGGCTAACATCTGGAAATTGGAGCATTTAATTAGAAATGTAATGTTTGCATGTTTCCCTTCCGTGTACTAAATGAAATTCAAATAATAATGTGTGTGCATATAATAAGAATTATCTACAATGTACTATATTAATAAGAAGCAATCAACATTATGATGCTAGTTTGGATAGCTATTTAGACGTAGGTATTGAATTTCAAAGTTGTCACTTTAGCAGATCAGCCACTTTCTGTACTATACTCGCTGTCATTTATAATATTACACGTTTCTCATTTCTATTCATCATATCAGATTCCCTACAACTTCCAGTTTGATCTATCAGTTTTCAAATACTAACGAAGTACTGTCGAGAAGACACGGGTAGACTTACGCTTACCCTATAAAGATGTATTAATTGACGGTTTTTCGGAGCCGATGGAAACGGATCTGAAACAAGTTTTACTCTCGGATTACAACAAGATATAAACAAAGAATAGGTCAGACGTGGTTATGACATAAATCTAAATATACCGATATGTCAAAGGCAGTGTTAAAGGTGTCAACTGGAATAATATGCTGTGAGAATATATTTTATCTTTTAGAAACAGGAATGGCAAAAAAGTATTTTAATTATTAAATTATTAATGCGTCCGAGCGTAATAATTCAATCATATTTGAAATGTATTTTGAATGAGTTATTTGATTCTAAAGATAATTGTTAAAATTTTTTCTGCTATCATGACAACGGAATTTTATACTTTGACATGAACTGAAAGTTCCGCATGTACAATTTAACTTCAATAGAAAGTTGTAAGTTTTCAGTGAACAATACAACTTCTTTATAAGAGTTTGAAAATATTTAGTTAACATACATTTTTTAAAACATTATTGTCATTTCTGTTCCTTCTAAGGATGAAAAAGTATTTTACAAACATTTGAAGTCAAACTTTTGTTTCGTTGCCTAAATTGAGGTAATTTCAACAAAATAAGAGTAGCCACAATTGCAGAAAACCTCAATGTAAAGATATCCAGAAATAAAAATATTAATATCAAGAAAATTTCCAAACTCCCCACGTACATGTACCCCATATACGTATTTCTAAAATATGCATTTCCGTACATTATGTTACGCCGGTGACTGAACTGCCAGATAAAAGCCTTTAAATGTCAGCTTAGATATGCATGTGCATTTAAAACCAAAGTTTTGTGCGTAACAGTTATGTATAAATGTGTATGTAGTGCATTTACCACAATAGGAAACTTAAAATGTGCAAGTGTTCTTCGGTAGACACTCGACATTAGACAAATCATGTGAATCTGGCTTCTTTTCTCAAATATCCTTATAACCGACAAAAACAATCGGCAGCCAACAGCAACAATACAGCAACCGTAGTCTATAGTAACAACAACTGACAAAGAAAACATCCAACAGCCAACGGCCAATAACCGGCAACAATCCTCCGATAGTTGCAAAAGCAATCAAAGAGCAAGAAAACAAGAAACTACGATGACAACCACCGACAATACCAAACGGCTAGCACCACCACCACCAACAACAACAACTAACCATCAATGGACCCATGACTGTAACAGACAACAACAATCATCGACAACAAGAAAAGAACCAAAATCAAGAAATGTAAGCAACACCAACCAACAAAAACAACAAGAGCCATCGCCACCAACATGAACAACAAAGCAACAACAAAGCAACACCGAAGCAACAACAAACGGACTTGGATTTAAACGTCATACCAATGTTAATAAATATATCAGATATACGAACTGCGACAGAAAACATAAATATTATGCAAATCGTTGGTTGTTTGTAACATATTTTATACAGCAGCTAGTAACATGGTGATCGTGGTCTCGTGATCTAGATCAGATATGTGACATCTTGTTCAGGTATTATTTAGTAGCCAGTAAAATGTTGTTTTTTTATTTGTGTATGTGTTTTTTTATTCGAGTTTAGTGTGGTTTCTCAAAACATATTGATATTCAACACTCACTTAGCTAGCATACTTGTTTTTTGAAGAACACAAAATAAAATAGTTTTAACATGAATATTCTTAGTGTTACTTCTTGGACATTTCTTCAAGTTTGAATGATACAATCAAGTATTTAGCGACTGATTTAGCTAACCGGATAGCATTTTAACATGTACTAAACATGGAACCAGCATCATTTCAAGCGCACTGTCACGATTTTCCCGAATTGGCGATTCAAGATTCCAAAATTTAAAATTTCAGTTTGGTCTTTCAGTATTTCACCTTCATGATTTGACAATTTGAAATATTGAATTTTCGATTTTGCATTTTTACCACAGGCCTGTCGTTCTTGTTCGTGCAAGTGTTTGTATTAGTTTGGTAGACACGAATATTATGTGAACGTATATGCATTATAGTATACAATAATCTAATTTGTAGACAGCTGTTGCCATTTGTTCATGTAGGAAAATTACACGCTGTTAATAATAGATACAATCTGAATTTAAATTAAACATGTATTCTCTATATTACATTATGATCTGCTATAAGAAAAGAATTATAGGAACATATTTTACTAGTATATTAATACAATTGATTAAATTTAATACTAAAGCATCGTCTGAAAACGTCTGCAATTGGTTTTAACTAAGAGCTGACATTAGGGAAAATTGAGGCAAGCATGGGATTTGAAACGTTCCAAAATATAAAGCAAAAAAAACTAGAAAAAAACTTCTACACTCAGCCACTCACATGAACATTATCGTATTAAATAAATGAGATGTGACCTTAGCTAGCACATAACTTACACGTACATAATAAACACTCGTACATAGTGCAAACGGTGTTATTCTTGTTGTAAAATTCACATAAAAGAAAATACCGTATCTGTTATATTAATTACAGCGAAGGTAATATCTTGTCACAAACACAGAGGTGTAAATGTATTAACCAGAAGGCAAGCAAAATTAATATCTTCCCTTCTCCAAAGGTTAAACAGTCCTCCACACATAGCATATATGTTTATCTTTGTTGACTACGCTTTGTACTTAGAAATTTACAATGTTTTTGAAAGAATGTTGGATGGTGTTTTGTACCTGTTAGCATAGATAAATCATAACGTAGTTTGTTTGTTTTAGAAAGTCAGAATTGTTTTTCCCTTTGTAGACTTTCGTTGTACCATTGATGCTTTTGATTTATGTAATTTTCAACAATATAGTCAACACTCATTGCCTTTTTGTGTCTTATTGGTTGCGCTTGTCTTTGTAGACTTCATTTTGTACTAAGAAAGTCACAATGTTCGTGAAAGAATACTGTAAAGTATGTTGTACCTATTAGTATAGCATAAATCATAACGTATTTTTGTTTATTTTAAAAAGAAATTCTCGTTCCCCTAAAATACTCTTATTGCATCCTTGAGTGTGTTTGAATTATATTATTTACAACTATATATTCAACAATCATTTCGCACTTGTATATGTTGGTTGTACTAGTTTGTGTTGACTTCTCTTTGTACTTAGAAAGTTACATTGTCTTTAAAGGGATGTTGGAAGATGTTTTGTACCCGTCAGTATAGCATAAATCATAACGTAGTTTGTTTGTTTTAGAAAGAAATACTCGTCTCCCCTTATAGAATTTTGATTTATGTAATATTCAACAATATAGTCAACACTCATTGCCTTTTTGTGCTAGACTTTGTAGACTTAATTTTATACTAAGAAAGTTTCAATCTTTTTGAAAGAATGCTGGAAGTTGTTTTGCACCTATTACCATAGCATAAATCATAACGTTTTTTGTTTGTTTGTTTTTGGAAGAAATACTCGTTTTCCCTCGTAGACTTCCTTGTACCATCGATGCTTTTGATTTATGTAATTTTCAACAATATAGTCAACACTCATTGCCTTTTTGTGTCTTATTGTTTGCGCTTGTCTTTGTAGACTTCATTTTGTACTAAGAAATTCACAATGCTTTTGACAGAATGCTGGATGGTGTTTTGTACCTTAGTAAGCATAGATCATAACTCATGTTTGTTTAAAAGCGAGTGTTTGTTACCCTAAAATAATTTCATTGCAGCACTGAGTGCGTTTAATGAATATGTATCTTATTTTCGACAATATAGTCAAAACGCATTGCTTTTTTTGTCTTATTGGTTGTGCTCGTTTTGTAGACTTCATTTTGTACCAAGAAATTTACAATGTTTTTGAAAGAATGTTGGATGGTGTTTTGAACCTGTTAGCATAGCATAAATCATAACGTAGTTTGTTTGTTTTAGAAAGTCAGAATTGTTTTTCCCTTTGTAGACTTTCGTTGTACCATTATTCCTTTTGATTTATGTAATTTTCAACAATATAGTCAACACTCATTACCTTTTTGTGTCTTATTGGTTGTTCTAGTCTTTGTAGACTTCATTTTGTACTTAGAAAGTCACGATGTTCGTAACAGAATACTGTAAAGTATGTTGTACCTATTAGTATAGCATAAATCATAACGTATTTTTGTTTGTTTTAAAAAGAAATTCTCGTTCCCCTAAAATACTCTTATTGCATCCTTGAGTGTGTTTGAATTATATTATTTACAACTATATATTCAACAATCATTTCGCACTTGTATATGTTTGTTGCACTAGTCTGTGTTGACTTATCTTTGTACTTAATAACTGGCACTGCCTTTGAAAGAATGTTGGAAGATGTTTTGTACCTGTAAGCATCGCATAGTAGTTTGTTTGCATGCACCCACATATTATTCCCTTGTAAACGTCCATTGTATTTTTTATTTATCTTACTTTCAACATTATAGTCAAATTGTATTTTACAACTTACTTATTCACTGACTAATCATTGCCTACATGGATCTTATTGTTTGCGTTGGTTGTTTCTTGACTTCGTGTTGTACTTAGAAAGTGACAGTGTCTGCAACAGGCATGTTGGAAGGTGTTTTGTACCTGTTAGCATAGCATATAGCATAAGATTGTTTAGAAATACATTCATGCTCCCATAAAACACCTTTGTTACATCACTGACTGAAGTTGATTGATTTATTGTTTCAACAATATAGCTGCCAATCATTTGCTACTCGTTACCTTTTCACACTTGTATTTTGATTTCTCAAAACGACATATATCTTATTTGAATATTATATCTTCTTTTTCGTCCCGTTTCTTGTGTTCGACTGAGAGATGATTAGTTAGGACACCAGTGACACATGGCAATTCTGTTTTATCCATGGCATCTTGGCCAATGACCTCTGGCTTCGAGAGACAAGTCTCTTTTTGTCTATATACATTTTTCTTATTTAGGTGTGCAGAATGCATAGTATCAATCATTTGACCTTCTGTCTCATTACAAGCTTTGTGCAAAACCTGTAACATCAATTACAACCAATACAACGTGTTTTCCCTTTCTTTAAACAGACTAGAAAAAATACGACCATAGAAAATAGAAATATCTCTTCTAAATAAACACACAAGATTACTTTTTTCTAAAGGCTTGCCAACAAAACTGCAATAACCATCGTTATGCAACCGTCACATGTCGTAAATCAAGAAAATTACAGGTTGCACACAAGTGCACAAACGCGTCTACTCCGTCTAGTCTTTCTGTGAATGATTTGTGATTTGGTTTGTGTTTGCCTTGCGTAACATCGGTACACGAACCTCACAAACACTTTCAAGTGTACCGAACATTGTCTGTCTCAGCCAAAAGCTCTCACAATCTGATCGTTTGTTTATATCTGATGTTATCCTGTACCTAGTAGACCATAGAAAGGAAAGTCTGATAACATTGAGCCAAGAATGTTTCGTTTTAGAGATCGAACAACCTATAGTTTATATTATGATCTCACTACGTATAAACAGCTTTCATCGACAAATTTATACTCAAGCTACTATAACAAAAGAGTTCGATGATAGCTGTACTGTGTGATTTAGAAAGAAATCCATGCTCCCCTAAAATACTTTAACAGCATCACTGAATGATTTTAATTGATTTATTTCTCTACAATATAATAAACATTCAGTACATTCTTTTTACTTTTTGTCTTTGCATTTTTATTTTTTATTTCATTTAAAGACAGTCTTATATCTTAGTAGGCTAATATATAATTTAGTTTTGTCTTTTTGCGTTCGACTGTGGTCATTCGATTTTACCCCTGCCTATTTTGCCAATCACCTATGGTTTCTGGACAAGCCCCGTTTTGTCTTTAAACTAATCAACTACATTATCGTATTTTATACATTTTCCTATGTAGGTGTGCAGAATGCATAGTATTAACCATTTGACATTGTGTCTAATTATAAGCTTTGGGCAAAACCTGTAACATCAATTACAACCAATCCAATATTTTCCCTTTCTATAAACAGACAAGAAAAAGTACGACCGTAGAATAAAAACAATATCTCTTCTAAATAAACACACAATGTTACGTTTTTTCTCTAAAGGCTTGCCAACAAAACTGCAATAACCATCGTTATGCAACCGTCACATGTCGTAAATCAAGAAAATTACAGGTTGCACACAAGTGCACAAGCGCGTCTACTCTGTCTAGTCTTTCTGTGAATGATTTGTGATTTGGTTTGTGTTTGCCTTGCGTAACCTCGGTACACGAACCTCACAAACACTTTCAAGTGTACCGAACATTGTCTGTCTCAGCCAAAAGCTCACACAATCTGATCACTTGTTGTTTATATCTGATGTTATCATGCAACTAGTAGACCATAGAAAGGAAAGTCTGATAACATTGAGCCAAGAATGTTTCGTTTTTAGAGATCGAACGACCTATAGTTCATATTATGATTTCACTAAATATAAACAGCTTCCATCGACAAATTTATACACAAGCAATAATAAGAAAACACTTACATGATTGCTGTACTTTTCGGTTAACATAAAATGCCCTTCCAACAACGTTAACAAATAGAATATGTAAAATACATGACAATTTCTAAACCGTGTACAATCTTCATAAACAACTACTTTTCAAAAATATCTAATGCACACAAAGTATGTCTGTTGTTTGCTATTTTGCAAAGGGTTAATATACAGTGCCCACCAAAAATATGGATACATTTTTTGACAGATTCAGAATTATAATTGGTTTAATTATTCCATATCTTTTGGCCAGACGGTAACAACGTTTGCAATTTCTGAAGAAAAAAAACAGTTAATGAAGGAGCAAAAAATATGACAGATAGAAAGATGAACATTTTCTGATTTAAAAATAAACTATGGGGTTTAAGGGGCTGAATTTGCCATATAATATGATCATGTGTCGTTCAAAGCTGACAAAAAAACTTAATATTTTCCATCTAGGGTACCAATCAATGTATTGTCTTTACACTAAATAAAAAAAAATATCCCTGGTCTTCAAAAACATTGTTACTTCTCTGTTCTGGAAGTAGTGTTACACAGGCAAGTAAATGGGGGAAAACTTTCTGTATTCATACTGTTGGTGGGCACTGTAAGTTGCGCCCCTTACAACGACGACGTGGTTTCAACATACATGTTTACCATCGATACGGCATGGAACATGGACATACAATTCGCAATTCAATTACAAATACAATCTAATACAAACAACACTATTTTAATCAAGATTTAGAAATTCCGTTGTTAGATAAACGAAGATTGCCATTCGCAAAGTGTTTACGCAATGTTGCATCGAAGTACTTGTTTGGGCAAATCCCAAAGGGACTAGTCCATCGATTGGCATCGTTGCCATGAAAACAAAGCAATCGTTTCATTCCTGTTGTGAACAAACAGCTCGGTTTCACGTGGATCGGTGGAACAGTTTATTCTATGATTACGGGACTGGTTTGCTGATAAGCCTCGGTCTACATTGTTTTACTAGAATACTACGCCAGAGAAAGCTGAGCAGTTATCAACAAACATGTCAATCAAGGTGCAGCGGGCCCTGACATTCTACAGAAATACTATGAAATGTTCTGACATGAACACATGTGTTGTTCTGTGTTCCAACATTCGATACACTGAAGCATTGTGGTTAGTTTTTAGTAATTTAGAACTAGTATGCTAGATGTTTAAGAGAGTTTGTTAGAAATTCTGAAAAAGCTGAAAACCTGAAAAATGGTTAGTTTATATTCGAGAAAATGAAGATAAATTCATTTCCAATAATGATTCAGAACAAGAATGCTTGTATTACATGTGTGCACCTTCTGAAAAATATGAAATTCTGAGCCTTTGTCAATTTTTGTCAGTTGAATATAAAAAAAACAAAAATGTTGGTACAAAAAATGTACAATTATGCTTGCCCTGTTAGGACTCTGAAAATCTAAAGTCCTGAATCAATTGTCAATTTATTGTAGAGAAAATAAAAAAGACGGACGTTTTGGAACATTACACACCTGATGGAGTTCTATCTTTGCACCTATGTGTGTAAACAGAAAATATCAGGACATTGTCGTTTAATACTGCTTTCCAGTCTCCCTACACTACAACCTATCTATATTGGTAACTTTACTGCTAGTTTCCTGTTCATAATGATTCTTCTTCTCCCGTCATCCTACCCTCTCCAATCCCTTTCCTAGCATTAGTTTCCCTTTCGTACGAACACTCTATTCTAATATTTCTACTACTTGGATATTGCTTGTTTGTGTCCGGTACTTATCAGATTTATACGAACGTTCACTGATATTGACTTTTATTGTTGAGTGATAACTGTTGAATCAATATATCTGCTTGTTATATTCATGAATTAATCGTCTATGATAGCTGTTAGAGTATGATTGTATCCAATACTGGGAATAAGGGGAACATGTTGGTGTCTAAATAGAAAATACAGTGAGTCCACTGAACCTTACCAGGCTATGTGTATTGAGTATGACACTAAAGTAAAGGAGGAAATCGGACAGGGAAAGCAGTTCTCAACCAGCTGAACACTGAAAACTGTAACAACACAACACAACACATCGACACGGAGCAATGTCCACACATAACCAAATGAAACAATTAAAAGACCGAGTCCCACGTTGTAAAAGAACATAATGACCTAGTTTTACAAAGCAATAACAAATAAAACGGAAATCCCAAGTGACCGACGGAAACGCAGCTATGACCCAAAATAGTTCTCCAAGTCCCCGCTGCAAGATGAATTAGTTTCATAAACATGATAATATTATGCCAAATCATACATGAAAAGTAGTACTCAACAGAAACTGCAGCACAATTAAAATGCCTATAAGAACACACAGAATAAGAATATTCACAAGTAGCAAGAACAACTCAACTTTTGAACTTCAAATATGTACAAGAAAAGTGAAACCGAACAGCTACAAAACTTGAACATATGACCAAGGAACGGAAACCGAACAGCTATAAAAACCTGAACCTTCAAACAATAAGTTTTTCATACAAACCACTGGAACTAAATCTGAGCTCAGAACTTTGTAAGGGTATTGATTCAGCGTAGTGATCACCTTAATGTGCTAGAACACTCTCAGGAGAGGACGCAATGGAAGAAGATTTCAGGAATTTTGTTAAAGACGTACGTCGAAGGCTAGAAGTTTTGGTATTGATTCAATGTAGTGATAGGTCAGACCATCTTAACGTGCTTCAACACTCTGGAACAAATTCTGATCTCAGTTCACCTTGTCAATCAGAATATAAACATATTGCAATAACATGATAAAGCAGGAATAGTTTTGCGCACAAGGAACTCTTTATTGTACATTTGTAAGTTATGGAAAAAAATTATCGTAATATGTGCGGGAGAGATGTACAAATATACGTAGACACATGCTCGGGCAATATTGTAGTGCTAAGGTTTTGTCTGTAATAGACTGACACAAGTGGATCTGTTATAATACTGGTCTCAACCTTGGAGGGCTGTCTACTAGATCATTGTTTCCAACCATACAAAAAACTGTGTTCTGGTGTTGTACTAAAATCCTTTAGAATAGATTTAATTGACCATGACAATACCATTTCTTGCGATATTTCCACAAAATAACTTTGATTGATTTTGATCAGACATCACACCGCTATTAGAATGGATAAATCTGCAATTCTGAATAAATATTGGTCCCCCCTGGATAATTCGCTATACATCCTTAAATACGAAACAAGTACATTTACTAACCTTTTTGGTCCAAAGGCAAGGAAACATATTCCATTATTGCAAACTATTAGGCTATTAGAACACTCTAAGACTTATACTTTAATAGCACATTTTAAGTTAATCCTACATGTCGATAATGTAGGTATACGTCAACTAAATTATTGCACAATGTGCTATTTAAATGTCATAATACTTAACATGCACAATGTGTTATTTAAATTCCATAATAATAAGCATGGCACATGTGTAGTAGATGACGACATACATGTTCGAGTATTATAATAATTTCAAAGTAATGAAATATGCACATTTATTTCTCCATTCATGAACATAACATTATGCAATTGTAACAATAACACACCGCATTGACGTTACCAGTCTATTTTTGCATTGGCATTGGAATACATATGCAAAAACTGTACAATAAAGATAAACTTCAAGTCATACGAAACAATAGCATTTTTCTGCCTATAGATACTCGTAGCGGGTTTGTCGTACCATTTGGTACCAGGCTGTACCTATGGTCGTATCTGGATTTGTTCATCGAATGTCAAATTTATACTTATTACCAGAGACACATGTACATGTATTACCTTAAGTTAAAATATGAATCGTTTTAATTATCTTTTTTTTAAAAACTATATAATGTGGAACATTAAATTAGCAGTAATTAAGTTGTACCCCTTTCACCGGTGTTTGATGGTTTAGTTTCAGAATTTCTTGTTTAAAACTACATGTAAAAGATCAAAGTGTAGTTTTATGTTACCAAATTTGAATGGATAGTCATTTATTTGGAGACATTTACTTCCAGGATCCCGATTGAAACTGAAATCCTGACACCATGTGTTTCTAAACGCTTTGCACGACATGCGATTTCGAACCTCTCTTCGCAGATGTAAAATATGTTTCAGACGTATCAACTGGACACTTTGTGCGAACACTATTTAACCAAAAATATATGTGGAAATCAGACAGTAATGGCACCACCTACTTAACCAGTCGAGCACAAAAACAGAAACAACACAACATAACACAACTACACGGATCATTGCCCACACATAACCCAACGGAATGATTAAAAATCCCCGTTGTAAAAGAGCAGGATGGCCTAGTTTCACAAAGAAATAACAAACAAAGATGGTGATCCCAAGTGACCGAAAGACAAGCAACTAAGACCCGACATAGTTCCCCAAGTCCTCGCTGCAGGATGACCTAGTTTCACAAATATATTCCAAAACGTTACCAAAACGTTCAAATATGTTTAACTTAGTTATTAACTGATAGTATATGGTTTGATTACTTATTAAGCCTGAATTCTATTAACACAACTCTTTCAAGATTCAAAGAGTTGTGAATAAGCTAAGACATGAAACACTATATTTTAGGACATGCATAACCTTACACGTGGCTAACATAGTATGGAAATAGTACGCGCCAACTCATTCACAAAATGTGTAACAAAAATATACATAACTAATATTGCCTTAAACCGCAGACAAATCATGCTAACGAACTGTTTAAAAAAACTTTACGAAACTCGTACAAAAACGTGCGTTGATTTGTATAGCCAGCGCTATGTTTAGCTACGCTATTATATCCAGTTATCCAGTCAGAGCCCAAAGTTGTAACTTGTAAGCTAAAAGTTTATATTTTGTTTGTAGTCATGGTCGAGCAGCCCGACTAATGCTGACACAATACATTATTATACTTAGGTACAACCCCGTACTTGATATGCGTACATTACAAAAGCTAAGGTCAGAAGGTCCTATGTGATTGAAATGTAGCAGGCACGCAAGCCAACGGCGCCTAGCACCTAGTCACTTCGCTGTTGGCTGTACATAGCAAAACCCGTCTGTGTAACAAGGGGTAGGGTTTCGTACAATTGTGATAAATGCCTGTTTCGGTTGCAGGCGGTATTTATTTATTGAAAGAGAAGGACGAAATGTCTAATTTGTGCAAACGTGTTTAAGATGTTTGGTCGTTTGTATGTCTTGTCTTATATGAGTAAACCAACACGTCAAGATTATTATTTAACCTGAGTTCAGGTTCGTAAATAGTTAAATACTAAAATGCATTTAGTAAGGTTTATTTATTTCATTTTGATATATTAAATAACAATTCACATTGAGGACATACAACGGTTTAAAGACATCGTCTTTGATTGATAGTGACAGGGCTAAAAGATCGCAGGTACCCGCGGGTACCACCAGGCTATGTGTAGGGATTAAATACCAAACGGGAACAGAATGGACATCGGAGAAGAAGAAAAAACTCGTCAGAATGAGACTAATACGTTTCTACACAATGTGTTTTAAGAATGAAATACCATCAATATTCGAACTGCTCTGTATCTAAAAAGATAATATGGAAATTGAAACCGTCAGGAATGAGGTATCGAGTGTGACTCATACCGGTAGTATTTGCAAGAACGGGTTGCACAAGTAACGACCAACAAAATATTAATAACTCACAAAAATAGGTGAAGAAATTTCTCTGATGATTTGAGCGTTCTTCGTCACATTGTAAAATAACCAAAACGCGTTTATATCGAACTCGGATATTGAGAATTCTGTGTGAGAACTGTGTGTTTATAAATTATATTGCTCAGGTAAATACGTCAAATATTATAGGAAAGGAGTATAATATACATACAAATGTTGACTTTGGTGTAATTTGTAACTAAAAGTTTAGTGGGGAGACTCATGTGCAGGGGTTTCCTTATGTAGCCCATTGACCAGGGAGAGTTAAACTGTCAAAGGGTTCTGGAATGGCTGAATAGCTGAAAACAGCCTTTGAAAATTGGTACCATAACTTTAACTTTACTTGAGGCTACACATACCATGTTCACTTTACAAGGAACCTTAAGATACAGTTTCATATCACTTGCCATCGTTAATTGACAGCTTATTGAGCGTTTCCTGATCGGGCAATAGTTTATACGCCGAATACGCGGTCTACTAACCCCTAACAACCTAATAACGACCCCAAATAAGACATTACGTCACTCAAACATTAGTACAGACAGGTATTATTATGCAAATATACTTCAATGTACTGAATGCTGCACTCGTGTCAATCATTTTGTATTCATGCTTGTAACATATGGCTGAAAAGTAGTTCATTGTATTGTTTAATAGGCAGTATGGTTTACCTTTAAGCTTATAAGTTATAATAGGTAGGCATAAATGGTCGTATGTGTGTTCGCAAAATTTAAAATTACAGTTAAGTTTTTAAGTCATTTTTGTTGTACAAAATGTATAATATAATTATGTAGTATTATAGGTAAAGGTAAGGTAAAATGTGTTTATTAAAGCGTCATCCCTACTCAAAGATCTAAATTATTTAGTATTTGTCCCTACGGAAAGGGCCAGCCAATTTTGACTTATGAGACACTAATCTTTCATGTGTACATTACCTCCAAAGTCTATGGCACCCAGCATATATGGGCCTGTGGTAACCGTTATTTAACTAGCCGGCGGCTCAACAGTAACAGGCGATACGATTGGCTATCCATATTCACATATTGAATAAGATCAGTATTGACTACCAATTACAATAATTTTTAAAGATTTTTTTCATATGTATTTACCAAAGAGTTTTACCTATGCTGCAAATATTATTTTTATCCCCACTTAAAAGTATGGAAGCCTAACTTGGTTTCAGTATTTGCCAAATAATTTAATAGTGTTACACCCTGAAGTGCCAAAATAAAATAGTCTTTAAATAGGACACCATCAGATAGTTTAAACCAAGTGCATGAAGTGCCTTTGAGACAAAGTTCTGATCTCCTCGGCCTTTTTCCATGGCTATAGTCATAGTATAATTACCGGAGAAAAACGGAAATTCCCGAGCGTTCACGATTGCTTCCTCTAAAGCCCAGCACGTGAAGTTACTTTCTATGAGCTTAATAAACTAACACCCTCGACACTATAAATTGTCAACACAGCATTAATACCCAATCCTTCAGAAAATCAGGGTTCTTTCCTTAATGTATTTTTGATGACTATGCGGGTATTAAGGTCTCTACTTCTTACAAGATTTCAGGCACTTCCATTGATGTTGACATTGTAAAGTTAATAACATTTTTGTTGTTCAAATGCCGGGGACTCGTTGTAACACATTTTGTAAAGCCATCGGATACAGAAATATCCATGATTTCTATTTTTTCTAATTAAAGACTGTGTGACGTCATTTGTACATTTTTCCACATGTCAATAACCGTAAAGGAACCACAGACACTCAAAGTAACCAAAACTACATGTCCCGTATAATGTAAATACTGAAATTACATACATTTGAATGACATATACCCATAGCATACCCCCAACGTATCAAGTTTTCATCCTACCTTTCCAGTTTTACGAAATGCAGGTACGTTGAACGCAAACTCATTGGGATGATACTAGTTTACCCCTCCCCCAATTGTATCCAGTTTTCACTGAATGTCTGTTCATTACTTGGTCCAACCACAACTTCACAAACTTGAGACATTTCAAAAAGGAAAAACTGCACGACAAGCTCTATCATCTTCAAATGAACTAAGATACTGATTTTGGTACCGATAAAGCAGTGTTCAAGTTACTTATGCCCTTAAACATAAATAATTATAATACCCGTGCAAAAAGATACACTCAAATCGGACAAGGAAGACAGAACTCACCAGAAAGAGCCAAACACGAAAGGCACAAAAGATACACTCAAAACAGGAAAAAGACGGACCACCAGCACACACAACAAATGCGCAAAAACAAAACTGAACAAGAAGAAAATGAAAAAAAAATTCTACTTTCATGTATCTGAGTCCATTTGGCCCTATTTATATGTGTTTGCAGCATCGCACGTGTGCAATCACATGGCCACCGCACGTTTGATGTCCCTTCTTTAAGGCGACAATTGCAACAAATTATTACATATTAAAATGATATTAGTACACTCTTCGTAGATACGATGCTGCTATAACGTTCACGTCGAGATGGTTGAGCTATTTTATACCAGCGTTCACGCCAATAAAACACAAGTTAATGTGAGTGATCACTCGTGAACTGTGAAACATAGCAATCGTAGGCCATAAACAAGCCGACATATCCACATTATATCCCCGCTATAATAGTGAAGGCTGATTATCCGACAAATTGAAAGGCCAATTTCTAGATAATAAAATACAAATAAATGTCAAAAAGTAATTTATAACGGTAACTGAAAACCTCTGAATCTCAAACAGTCAAACAGCCAAGACGAATGCTGTAAATTTAAAGTACTAGACTAGTTTAACGCATATTTTATCCTAATATTGAAACCGCCGTTCAGGTACATGGTAGAGCTTTGGTTCAAAATGCTCTTTTGCGGCGATATGTTGTAGTTACGCTACGTTAAGTGTTTTTGTATGTATGATTAAACAGATATGTAAATGTTTATGACTTTTAGGTGACGGAAAATCTGTCGCATCTGTGTTGTGGTGTTGGCTATAAATTTGTGAATCAAAAATTTATAAAATGATATATGCGGTGTCTAGTAGGTATGGTGGCGCAAAAGGGACATAAAACATGTATCCGACGTCACGGCGAACACGATAACCACCATGACGAGAACGCAATTATTATAATAATTTTATGAAGACTTGAACGTCTGGAAAGTCTAAGGTCGGTAGGGCGATCAAGGACAACGGTCGCGTGTGCTTGTAATGGCGGTGGATATTACATACACTGGTGATCATTTTACGTAAGCGCGTGCATGGAGGTTCATTTCTGATATATGGTTACTTCTTTGCCATCGTGGATACCTGTTATTTGAACTTATTTTCAAGATAGAGAACATTATAACAAACTTGACGTTTGGGCGATGACGGAGCTGCTTCAAAACCAGGTAGTGGTTATTTTTACGGATCCGTAGGAATAGTGAAACACCCCCGTAAAATAATAAAACTTAAAACACCAAAAAAAAAATTCGGCAAGACAAATAAAAATAAAATTTAAGACAGACGTCGATTATTATTGTTATTATCATGTCGCTGTGGTTGGTTCATTACGAACAACTGTTATTTCTATATTAATGATGCAAAGAATGTATTTTGTCATGAAACTAACAAGCACTTCTGGAAACAGAGCCGTTGATTTTATATACATGTAGTTAGTTCAAATGATATGTCGTACAACATAATCCAGCGACAGTGCATTAAAGATCCGATATTGATGTCACTGTTTTTAAGTATTAATGTTTTTAGTTATTTTTTTCACACATTTGGAATTTGTTTAAATGTTAAAATAAACGAAGAACCGAAAAATTGCTTGAAAATGCTTTACTAAAATATCCATTTTGAATAGATGTTTAGAATATAATGAAATATCAAACAGGGAATGCAATGCTCAATAAACACAGACAAGGTTCATTTTTGATATATGGTTACTTCTTTGCCATCGTGGATACCTGTTATTTGAACTTATTTTCAAGATAGAGAAAATTATAACAAAATTGACGTTTGGGCGATGACGGAGCTGCTTCAAAACCAGGTAGTGGTTATTTTTACGGATCCGTAGGAATAGTGAAACACCCCCGTAAAATAATAAAAATTAAAACACCAAAAAAAATTCGGCAAGACAAATAAAAATAAAATTTAAGACAGACGTCGATTATTATTGTTATTATCATGTCGCTGTGGTTGGTTCATTACGAACAACTGTTATTTCTATATTAATGATGCAAAGAATGTATTTTGTCATGAAACTAACAAGCACTTCTGGAAACAGAGCCGTTGATTTTATATACATGTAGTTAGTTCAAATGATATGTCGTACAACATAATCCAGCGACAGTGCATTAAAGATCCGATATTGATGTCACTGTTTTTAAGTATTAATGTTTTTAGTTATTTTTTTCACACATTTGGAATTTGTTTAAATGTTAAAATAAACGAAGAACCGAAAAATTGCTTGAAAATGCTTTACTAAAATATCCATTTTGAATAGATGTTTAGAATATAATGAAATATCAAACAGGGAATGCAATGCTCAATAAACACAGACAAGCTCGAAAGGCACAAAAAGGATTTAAGGAAGACAAAAAAAGGAAGACAAAAAGGAAGACAGAAAAGGAAGGCAAAAAAGTAGACACAAAAAGGAAGACAAAAAGGGAAGACAAAAAAAAAGAAAGACAAAAAGGAAGATACAAAAAAGAAATATACGGACTAGGTACCAGCAAACGTCAGAATGCTCAACATACAACTTATCAACGAATGAGAAATTGAAACGTAACTCATAGAAAGCCTTATTTCAGGTGTCACAAAAATCCTAAAAAATTTAAGAATGACTGTAAGTGGTTTCTGAAGTCAACCTCAACAATCTTCAAGGAGAGTGCTTATAAAGGTTTTAGCATGTTGCCAAATCCTATTTCATTCGAAATAAAAAAAAAATTAAACTGGAAACATTGTTTACTCCAATAATTGCATAAAGTTTCTAAATAAAACTCTTTTTAAAAGTGTACCATAACAAGATAAAAAATGCATGCTATCTATTATAACAAGAGCATAATCGTTCAATAAATGTGCAGATAATTTTAATGACATGTAATTATATTTTAAATACATGTATTTTGAATAGAGACATGCCATTTTTTTCTAAATGTAAAACTTGAATATTTGTATTTTTCCAGCTTATAATTAATTCACTTCCACGCAGAACCTTATTTTACTACAATTTGCAATAGCTTACTATGTTTAATAAACTAATAATATAACAACTGCTAAAGAAAGGCAACAATTTCCCTTTTACTATGTGTCTGTTGACTATAAAAATAAGTATGCATACCAAGTCCGAAATTACAGAATATGTGTTGTGAATTTTTAAAGTTTAATTTAAGAAAAAAAAACACATACGAATTTATAGTCTATGATTACATAATAAAAGTACATTGTAATATAAATTATCTACAACTCTATACTAAATATTATGGTCCTCTTATTAAGCATACCTATATAATTTATCTACAACAGTTACTATATTATATAATATCCTCTTATTGAGCATTTATACCGAACGCACGTAGACATACTTAAGTCCGAACGCACATAAAAATTTTAGTAAAAAATACGAAAAACACACACAACACGATTGATATAACATGCATAAATTATCTTACCCATTTTCTATTTTTATCCTCACAGTTATAAAGTTCTAAATTCTTCAGACACATGACTAACACCGGAGAAAAACTATGCTACACAAAACGTTGTTTTTAGCCTGTAAATTGGGATATTATCAAAAACAAAATCATGTCACTATCTCAAGTTACGTTTAATACGATTACGAAACGCTATTGTTCGAAACCGTACAGCGGAAGAGGTATAATACATTGATAATACGGAGCCCTAGCATACAACTATGTGAAACTTGAGATAGTAGTTGGTGGTTGTGTGTTATAAAATTACACAAAATTGCTAGAACAAAGTCACTCTACTGATGATCCATAAAACTGCCTCCGTTTTCAGAGAGTACGTTGTCTTTTGAAATTGGCAATATTTATCAAAGCTTCAAGAGAATGACCCCGTGCCGTGTCATAATTGATCGCATTTCGAATTCGGTTCCAGTTCGAATTTCGTTCTAATTTTTTGCCTTTTTATACCTTTCAGTCAAAAAGAAACACACGTGCTTTTATACCTAAGATCATATTTCATAACGTTTCAAAATATCGCATATTAACTTACAGTACAACTCGGTTACAACCGAACAAACTAAATGTGATATACTAAGTATGTTGTTATTATTTCGTTATAAGCATAGTTCGTAATATCGATATAACGAAATTTGAAATATCGGTGTGCATAGCTAAGCTTAATTCGAGATATTGCAAGAGTATGTTTACGAGTCCATCAGTGCTTTGGTAGAACAGTACCCCGTTCCAGAGAGGTTTTGCATTGACCATTGTCTTCACTAATTTCTATTTATAGGCACTTTTGTAGTACATTTGTAAAAGATGCGAGCATAGCCTTTATTTGCCAGTAAGCTATCTGCTGAAATATGGCAGGCATATATGTATGTGCCTCCACCCGGATTTGAAGCCGGGTCGCCAGATTAGACGACAAGCGCACTAACCACTGAGCTACGGAGGCATGTGTATTCATGATGTGATAATAAAATTATTATCTAATACGTATATGCTTTGTATATGTGTCTAATTTGTTATAAATATATGTTTAGTTGAGTTATTTACAAAAGGTCACGTGTTACGTTTGCGGGCCAATCTGATAACATAATTATGACTTTAATATATTATTTCGTTCCACAAGATCAAAGGACGCGGTGACACAGAGTAGACTAGTTTTTGTAACTGATTTAAAAGATATAGCCACGATTCAACCGGATTAGGTTGATAATAATGTTAAACAGTTTACATGGGTAACGGAATTATCGCAGACTCACATAGCGTTCAAGAGTCGTACTATAGCCTAGTTCCCTACATCAAATCATACTATAGTCTGGTAGATAGAGAAACCACTTCGAGTGCGGGTTCGACAACAGACTAGCTGCGTCAAGCAAAAGACGAAATTCTATAATGGTACCAGTAATACGCTTGTATGCGGCTCGGTCGGCATGTTAAGGAATTAGGTTTCTCCCTTACGCTCGCATATCCTCTTTGCGATGGATACCTTTAGAAATGAGTTGTCCCGAGTGATTTATTTAAGTTTGAAAGGAATTGCTTAACGATCGACCGAAATTAAAACTAAAGTCAGTACATATTGGACAGACATTCTTTGCCTTAATTCTGTCATCCAGCTGATAGTCTAACTGTTTGCTAAATACGTAAAACTACGTCGATTTTTTGTCTGACATCTAACCTCGCCATTATCTGGCTGATCATGAAACCAGCTATTTCAGTACAACTGCAGTCGTATATTACATAGTCTAGTTGAAACCTATCAGGGTATATATCTAGTTTGGTATCGGGCAGTAACTAGCACGGGCATTACTGAGCCCACAAATTGGTTTCAAGACTAGGAAACACATAAAACAAACACCCAAACGCATAAATCACAGCGAATAAAAGCGCTTTTATACAATGGTTACTTGTTTAAAATACGTCCGTTCATTTTGAAAATCAAGCCCTGAAGTCTTAATTTAAGCTGTTTGACAAACTGCAAAGGGCACAATGGGCACTGTACAATTTCATAATGCCAGTTAACTATACCGCGAGCACACATCTAAAAATCGGACATTTTGTATGATATAAAATTATGTTATCAAAGGTAACGGGATCATTGATAAAAAGTAAAGCCAAAATTCAAATTTTGTAAAAAAATTATTTTTCTTTAAATGTTTGTTTGTTCTAAAGTGTCCAGAACTGCAAGGTATCAAACCAGAATTGACTTTCGATATCTTCATTGACTAATCACATTGTATAAATAGCATAAATGTTAAAGAGCAAATGAAAGTTACCTGAAGTTGTCCAAGAAAATTATAATGTGTAGTTTTTCATCAATGATACTGTAACCTGTGTGTCAAAACTAGTAGATTTCTACCCCGAGTTCCATCGGTTCAACCGATTTGAAATATACATTTATTGAGTCGTACCCTCGAAGACATCTCATTTTTCATGTCATGTTTTATCAAAGTAATATGGATTAATTGAATAAAACCATGTGTATTTGATTTCTTATAATTTATTACGCAAATTCGGTTGTATTAATATCGGGTGAAAGTGAGCGCGAACTGATTGATATCAAAGTCAGATGGTTCAACAAGGTACCACCAAAAGTGTTGAATTTGATATCAATAAAAATGTGAAGCTATCAATATAGCGTCACCCCACCATGAGAAAAGTTTTAAAAGTTTTAAATTAAAACATCAACTGACTGACACACTCTGAAAAGGGCAACAGAAACGCAACTTAATAGCTCTACTTGACTTTAAACTAGTATTTTGAATACTTCATTCTGGTTTTAACACAGAAAACATGTAATAAAACTGAACTTGTGACATTGAAATGAAAATGAAACAAATCGTAAAATGGTTATGCTATGTATTTTTATTTACAAATTAATATATCGATGGCTTAGAATGAGAAGGTCGTAAGTACACTGTCTGGAAATTACTCTTTACTTATGGAAAACAAGCATTTTCAACTTGAGTTAGATTTAAAATTGACAACATTTATAAGCACTGCCATTTCGTCGCAATAAGATTCAACCATGTGAAATTTAATCGGATGATTTGTTGATACCCTATGAAAATGTATACTCATTTATACCAAAATTAATACTTTTATAACAACATGAGAGAGAATAGAACATTTAACAATGTAAAGTCTAAGTCTGAGTTTTAGATTTAACATGTTTGTGAATAAGGCACCAGTATGTAATAATGTCTAGGCTTGTGGAGGACATGGGCGACCATGTCCTGTCTGTATTTGAACCCAGATTGTCAAGATGGCAAGTTGGTCCTCACACACTGAGCTAACTGGGCGTCTACTCACCGCACCGCACTTCACATTCGCTGTATATAAGACCGAACCATTTATTAACACCGGACCATTTCTTATCGCCGGACCATTTCTTAACACCGGACCATCTCTTAACACCGGACCATCGTTTAACACCGGACCATCTATTTCGACTGTCGTATGTCCGTCTTTAATATCAAGCAGTTACGACAGTCTTGCGGGAAACCCAGGAAATGTTGTATTCTGATAATATATAAACTGTTCTAAATTGCAAACATGATTCAATCTAACTGGAAATGTGTTTAAATGAGAATTGGGATTCTTTAGAATCAGATATATATATCTTGGAGAGAAACAGCTTCTCGCAGAAATAAACACCATTCTTCAAGGCATGAGAACGTATTTATAAAACAGCATTATATTTTTACAACATTAACCGCACACTGAATTTTACATTAACACTATCTTTCGCAATATGAAATCATGAAAAAACAGCATACTAGTAGTTAGTTTTGCGTTAACAATTTATATTAACACCATACGTATTAATATGCAATCATGAAGGAAACATACCTATGTGCAAGCCTGTTTATTCGTGTGCGGTTTTGTTAAACATAAACATATAGACGAATATCAAGACTGATCGCACTTGATACGCTGGCTTATTAAGTCCATATTCTGTTATAACCGGGATTGTCTCCCCTCTTACCATATTGGTAAGAAGCCCCAGGCGATAACCGGGTTTCGATTGCCAGACGAGGCAGACCTTGTTTTTCCCGTATTTTATTTGTCCTTCTTACTTTTACTTACTTATGGTCCGTTATTTGCTAAAACATGTAGGGCAGCAACATTTGTCCTTCATGAACATGAAAACGCCAGCTGTTGTGTGTGATAAACGGAAGGACTAGCTTATAACAGTAACTGTTGGTCAAATCATTCCTTCCACAGGGGGGTGGGGTGGGGGGTGGGGGTGGGGTGACGACATGCGATAGTTTCCTTATTATAATTATGTCTCAAAGCAAAACTCAAACGAATCTTTTGAAAAAACCTACATAGCTTCGAGGTCAAAAGTTTTCTTTGCAAATCTAGAATGTTTTCATCATTCTCATAGAAGATAGAAGAAGTTCTGATGAAGGGTAACACAGATATGTCAAGCAGAATACGTCATTAGTGATGACGTTTTTGTCATATTCCTTACATGTCATGTCAAGCTTTGTTTTCTATTATGGAGATTGCGGTTACGTGCTGAAAATAGGTAGGTAGGAAAAAAACTTATTTTTTAATGTTAATTCATTGATTTTACGCACTTGAAATCAACGACCTGTTACAATATGATTTCCAGTAAAACTTCCAATAAAGTGTTTGGGGTAGTGGAAAAACAATAATTGGTAGGTAGGGCTACCGCTACCAGACTACACTATAATTTAGCTTTGGTCTTAGCTGACAACTGGTTACTAGTCTATCAAAGCAGGCACTTAGTCAGGGTTTCAAACATTTCATTTCTAATGCATATGGTAGCTGAACAATTACATTTTACACAATAAGTATAAACAATCTACATTCATAACGATGAAAATAGTTTCACACATTTGATCCACAAGAAAAATGCAAATGCTGCCGACATACATGTAGAAGTAAATTAAGACACTAGTAACTGCTTAACAGTGCATTTTTTTTAAATACTGCAGTATTGCAAGCAACACTTGTAATGTATGCAATCTTAAGTTCTTAACACATAGATACATGTTTTGAAATTTCAGTTATGCATATACAATTAGATGTAATTATTATAACATGCAGAAATATGTGTCAGTATTGACAGAATAATTGTATATGATTAATCAAAGTTGAAATATTATATACATTATGCCCATTAATGTTAACTACATAACACATAGAACGATAAGTGACTATGATTAATGCATAATAAAATAATATGTCGCATTACATGTCGTATTTGTATTGAAGACAAAGCATGTATGTAACAATTTTAATTTTTTTAAATGATCAAGAGTCTTTGATATACAACTGTATGAAAATCGAACATTTGTTTAAAGTCGAACGTGTCACAATGGGTCTGTCTGTATTGGCGCTGCGCGGGCGATCTGTGTTTGCGATCACCAAGTTTGGACAAATTTTGACTTGCGATGGGTCTAGCATCGTCTATGCACTCCATATCCAAGAACTTTGATTTAGGTTAACTGAGTGGGTCAACTGATAAGAGTGCCTTATGACAAAATTTATAAAAATAAAAATGAATTCTAGTTTACGCAATAAATCTAAAGAAGTTGCCACAAAACAAGACACATCCTAGTTTATATATATAATAAAACAATGGCTCAAGGTGGCGCGCTTAGACAGAACATCTTCTTCATGCATAAGCTCGATTATATCATGCGACCAACCACGCAGAAAAAATCAAACACATTTTGCTTTTGGTTATTCCAAGATCTTACCCCTGGAACACGCCTATTGTTTATCACTGTCAGAGGAGATTTTAAGGGATTTATGGTACGTAATGAAGTTGTGTAATAGCTAGGAGGGTTGACCATACATCACACCGACCCAGTGGTAAGTCGACTCGCTGAACATTGTTCGAGGCTATTGTATAAAACGCTAAAGCAATATTTCACTTTTTTTCGCACGTGTAGCTGTCATTGTTATTTCATAAATATTTATGAATAAATACACAATTGACAGCAGTGAATTTCATTAGATATAAGAGGAATTTAATCGATCGACTTGCGCACATAGAAACACATACATTTTAATGGCGTTTCCGGCAAGCAAACATACTCTTTTGACTTTGGTTGCGTTTGGTCATAACACTATCGTTGGGTTCTCAACATTGGAGCGGAGTTTGCCGAGTAATGGTGAAATGGAAAGCAATGTGAATGGTCTAGCCGTCTTGTCTAGTCTAACATTTATAATTCATTATCAGGAATGAATAAATTAAAACAGATAAAAATAATCAGTAAGCCGAATCGATTGGCAAAACCTAAAATGATCATTGGTCGTACGATGATGTATGTGTAATAAAATGTCGTCCCGGAAAAATGAGGGCACTAGACCAAACGAAGAGATTCAACGTACGTTACCCTAGCCCCCATTGTCATTCATGTAGTTCTCGGATGTAATAATGCGTTACTATGTAAATGTATGTGTATATGATCTATTGTAAGTTAAACAAACGTGACTGTGGCAACCTGCAGGCCACATAAATCATACCAGAGACAAGCTGTGTCACAATTGTCTGAGCGTACGACAGTTTCATACTCATATATTTCAGAGGGGCTTCTTTAAGCTCGCTGGTAGACAAGCGTATGTAGCTATGGTGTGTTTAGTATGCATAGTCGTTTGTTGTACTTAAACATGCCCAACGTCGAATGTCGCAAGAATACTTATGTAGTTACGGCCGGTCATTATTTTTATTATTTGTCAAAAAGCAAAGGTGTGAAGATTTTCAGTCATGTTTTCTTGTCAGGCCAGAGGCTAACGTTTGTTTGTATAGTTAACAATGATAAATTCATGGTTCACAACTGAGTAACTTTCTTTCGAGAATATGAAACAAACTGGAGGATGGGAGTATGGATTTGTATAGAACAGAATAGAAAAGAACAGAGCCCAGAATTACAACCAATATTCACACTCAGTACACAAATATTGAAATTATAATATAACGAGTCATTGCATTATTTGTCATAGATTGCAAATCTAGACGAGCAAAATGTATAAAATGGGTGTTTAAAATAATATGTGATAGAGTTTTTGCCATTGTGTACTATTTATAAGGTATAAATATAATTAGTGAATCTGAGTGCCACACTAGAACTCGGACTGATTATTTACACCAATAATTTACAAATAAACTAAATTACACAATGAAATAAACTAAAATAATATTTTGTACCTTTGAAAACTTCTTGCTCTAAAAAAGTGTGGCCACGAACCTCAAAATGATGAATTTCAATTTATGAGTGTTGATTACTCAGTGTAGGTATTGGTTATAATGATATATTATTTTATTATGATAATTATATATATATATGAAGACATTGAGACTCGATCAGTATATATTATCAACTATTTCTTTCGAAATAGAATGTTATATTACATGTATTTTAAAATTGTAATTTCACAAAATTTGAATCTATAAAAGGATGTATCCATTGGACGAAACATTGCGCATATATCTCAATCACCAGCCGTATGGCGTGTTTTTTGCTGTAGTAAATCACCACCAAAACATAATATAACGCATGTGAATGTTATTATAACCAAACTGCATTGCTAATAAAATAGATTAGAAAAATTGCGTTAAATTCTTTAATTCTATTCAGGTTTTTTCTGTTCTATAAATGATCAGGAACAAATATTATACCGACATAATTATACGGCACATCGCTGGCTTAGAATGAGAAGGTCGTAACTACAAAATCAATATTTTGAGAAAACAAGAAAAACAGTCTGACAATCACTCTTTACTCATGCTAAAAGAAGCTTTTTCAACTTCAGTTTGGTCAACATTACAAGTTCCGATTTTCATTAAAATAGGCTCATAAGAAGCGCCTTATGGTGTAGATTCCGATTATACATTTGTCTTACTCATTCTAAGCCATCGACATACACATTGCTTTGTCGTCTCATGTCCTGGTGACGATGGATAACATCATTAATGAAGGGGGCGAGAGTGATTAAAAAACTTGTTTCACAATCGACCTAAAATAAATTAGTAAACATAAATGGTATAAAATCGTCTTCATAAAACAGCATCAGGCATCGTCAAAAGTTCTTTTACATGGTTCTGTCCAGTCAATATTACATTGTATATATAAAAAGAGATATAAGGAAATCGGACAGGGAAGGCAGAGCTCAACTGTACAACTCAAATATTTCACAAGAAAAAACCCTCTTGCATTAAATCTTTCAAGCAATTAAGCTCAGAAATTCAGATGAACAGCAACATTCCTACACTGTGTGGTTTCGCAACGTGGAATGCATTTTCTCATAAGTTCGGCAGAAAGTTTTCCTCAGCGTATGCTGCCGTCACGAATACCTTTGCTTTGACTACACGCAAGCCACGTGTAATATATGAGTACTGGTGTATGAAGAATGGAAATAAGTTAGGCTATATTATTAAAATACTGCCAGTCAGTGTTACATATCGGAGAAGTTGAAGAAAACGTACATAAAAAATACAAAAATACCTCGTAGGTAAAAGTCATTATAATTAGACAATGGCTATAGATACGGATCCGTACCTTTAGTAGGACGAGGCTAGTACTACGGAACTGGTAGCCATTCCACATTATTTTATATGTTTATGATCATGGTATAGTCTAAAGATGACGGGAGATTTTTTCTCTCATATAAATATAACATCATTAGATTATTCCACTTTATATATTAGATGTACAACATGTATTTATCACCTATGATCACGGGATAGTCTAAAGAATATGGGGTTTTTTTATTTGTTTTCTCTCATATAAATATTGTATCATCTGATTATTCCACTTTATTAATTAGATGTATTTAAGATACCTGGAGACCACCAATGACATCCTTCCTGATATATGTTATTTTTAATTACTTGAAATGAAGTTAACACTTTGTAAAAAATCAAAGTTATCTTTCAGCTACATATAAAAATCCCCATTAAAATCAGTAAAACGTGTTAAAAAGTCTTTAATCTACACTTGTGTCAAATAATGTTGTCTGTTGTAGAATGACATACATGTATGTATTTTATAGTATTCAAAAGATAAAATAAGTTAATTGGGTAAATGCTACAGATAAGGTAATACCTAAAATTAATTACCCTAAACATCCTATTTTTATCTAGTTTAGTATAAATATATCTATGAGTTTTAGAGTGATTCTGCAACAAATTTTTTTATTGTTACACTATGATATTTATGGAGTTGAAAGACATTAGTTATGAGCTTTTGTTCTTATCAGTAATACCTGGTGAGGAGCAGTTTACAATTTTATTGGTATAATCGGCATGTGAAATTCTTTTGACCATAGCCTTTGAACAAGGGCTCGAAAATTTGAAAATGATCCAGTGTTATTTTAAATATTATATACTTTCCTATTGAGAGCCAAGCAATATTTATAATTATTAATTACAATATAAGCTGTTGAACATATCGCTGGCTTATAATGAGAGGGTCGTACCTGCCACTTACGACCTTATACGACTAATGCATATTTGAAATCTACATCACCAGGCGCTTCTTATGAGTCTATTTTAATAAAAATCGCAATTTGTCATGTTGACCAAACTAAAGTTGAAAAAGCTTGTTATACCTTAAGTAAAGAGTAATTGTCAGACAGTTTTTCTTGTTTTCTCAAAATATTGATTTTTGTAGATACGACCTTCTCATCCTAAGCTCGTGTTATGTGTCAAGTATAATGTCTATACGCCCACATACATTCTTGTACAGTGTATATGTAAATAAATAAACACAAACAAACAAACAAACAACCACTATCATACAAGTACTGGCACAGAAACAACATATATTTGGGACAGGTATGCTGTTTCTAAATTCTGTGCTGATCCCTGTTTAAGGTCCCACTTTGCAAGCAACAAGTATATTAATCTATTCATAGCAATTTTGTAAACATGTCGAGCCAAACATGATTTTATTTCATTCATAAGAGCAGAGTGTGGCATTTTCATTTTTATTATAAAACAAATCTAAACATACACAACTGTCTTTGTATTTGCATGTCTTTTTTTCTATGTTATTATTTCTGTAAAAATGGATTATTTGATTATGATGCAAATAAAACCCTTGATCAATATGTGTATTTCCTGGTATGCAAATCAATCAACTTCTAATTATGAATGTCTGTAAAATATTAAAATCCTGATAGGGCCTCTACAAATCTGCTGTTACATCCTCAAACATTTGGGATAGGAATATTCTGCCTGTGTATTTTGCTTCATTGTGATGACTCTTTTTAAACCACAAAATTTCTCTTTTTATATTTCAACACTGTGAAACGCTCATTCTTTTTCTCAAAAAGCAGGTTTTTATGAACACTGGATAATATATAATGAGTCATAGAAAATTATGCAATATTTCTAAAGTTATTATTCAGAAAATTAGGCAATGTGTCCCTGCTCTCACTTACTTTAGGCCTATATGCAAACGTGTACAGGCATATTTGATATGTCCTATGAAGATCCAGTTTAAAAAAATATATATGCTAAGTATCTTTTTGATATCTATGAAAAAAACGTATCTGCTATCTTGCCAGGCTGAGGATATGTGTTCATTAATTTGTAGAATGTGTCTGTGTATGTGAGTACTCGCTTAAACTAGTTGTTATTATCATTCTTAGTTCCATCTTATGTTTTCTCTTTATCACCATACTTGTGTTAATTGTGTTCAGCACCAATACGGATTTAGCGTTTACAAAATACGGAGATAGATGATTTTCATATAGATTACATAGCGCAATTATATCTAAAAAGACTGAAATCAGTATTTTGACTGACAACTTTTACCCATGAGGTTATGTTTTCTCTATATTCTATGATATCAACTGTTACTGTTTTATGCTATTGTTGTACATGTCATGTTTGTATGACCCTTGATTGGAAAATAAAATTACCATATTCAATTTACATGCATGCTAATTTCGACTTGAGTTCTAGTAGTATTTCTACATGGTTTTTTATAAAAAATATATAGTAATTTTATAATATTTAAAAAAGATCCTCTAGGCTCATTAATTTGTCATTTGGAAAGATTTGTTCCAGTCACATATTTCTGACACATTGGACAAGACAGCATCTGGTCTTAGATAAACAAGTTCATATAAACATACATATGCATGCAAAAATGGAGACTACTCCAAATAATCTATAAAACATTATTTTCGAAACTCAGAAAAACATTGCAAAGAAGCTGCCATATTTACTTCTATCTGGATCTACATTAGATTTTGAAAATATCTTCTATCTAGATTTGGAAAATATTTTAATATCATAGTAATAAATCAATTTGAAGAAGCTGTCATATCCAAACAAGATTTTGAAATTATTTTATTATCATAGTAATTAATAAATTTGAAATTTAGATGAACAGAAAAGTATACAACACAAACTGTAGTTAACACACATTGTAAATGTTGCATGTTTTGGGTTTCAGTAAGGTTAGGGTGACCTTTATTTATTTGATGGTTAATGAATTATTCATCAATATTAAGTAATAGATCAAAGAGAGGTACACAGCCAAAGGTATATATAATATAGTAATTAATAATAATGCATATGCATTGTGTATCATTATATTAGCATTGTTTCGGGCATTTTACCATTTTTCCTTCATGTATAAATTTTACAGAATTGTGTTGTAGAATTTACAACCCAGGGCATAAGAGGGGGAACTTGAATAGATATAAATGTACAGAAAATAACACAGTTATTATAATGCCGGTCAATGTGACCCTTGGCCTAATAAAATTAATATATATTTTTGTATCAAATCTGTATTTAATTTTCAACTTTTGAAGAATTGAATCAGGGTCAGAAGATGATTTCTTTATCTAGTAGACTTTTGATAGGCATAACTATATTTACAAAAAACCCACGTAGATACAGGCACATACGTGTAGGCCAACATTTTCGATTCGGTCAAAACTATGGCAACGACATTTATATAAAGAGACGTGTGCCATAGTTTTGCACTGAGACCTCGATAAACATTGCTAGATTTGCAAAAATATTTCTGGCTATTCCATTTAGCTTCAAAGACTGCATAATCCTTTTTGTATGACAAACCTGTTGTTAATAGTACCTGTATTTCATGCACATGTAGATCTATTTATATACACTTACCGATATCAGGGACTGTTTGTGGTGGGTCACTTTTTCTAGGCTGTTGTTGTTTTTTATCTTTCATCCATGAAAATTCATTGAACTTGCCACCTAGGTTGTGTTCGGTACCCTCCGGTGTACCAGACAGCGCCAGATCTCCCCGGGACGGGGACGGCGGCAGGGCACCGTTGAAGGACTGACAGAACCGGGTGGCTACCGCATCTTGCTGGGTGTTGAGGGCTTGCGACGTAATCTCGTGGTTCAATAAGGGTACATTTGTCATAAACTCAGCTATACACGGCTCGCTATTTATAAATCCACTTTCCCGGTTATCCCCCATGTTAGGTCGTCCTCGTTTGTCGTTTGTTTACAAAAAAGTATGCGAAACCTTTTTTTCACGTTATATTTATACAACCTACACAACACACCTTACGCTTTATCAAACAATTTAAATATCGCTGTTAATTCCTGTCGTCAAACTTTAACCATTAAAAACACCCGATCCATTTTCTTTGCTTACTAAAGAAATCTGTCGCGATATATAATTTATGCATTTTTCAATCACTCTCTTTCTGATATCATGACGGGTGAACATTAAAAACCACTCTTATGATAGCAAGGCAATCATAGCCATCTTACATTTTGACATATCACGTGGTTTCGCTCAGCCAATCACGAGCCACATGTGTTTCTATTTGACGGTTCGTCAATAAATAGGCAGTATCCATTTAACTGCGCGTTTAACTTCATTTACCGTGAAGCGGCTTTTGATTTATTTGTATAGTCTTGTTGAATATATAGTAAAGCGTATGTACCGTATACAACGTAGTATTTGATAGTTTTTTGAGGCCATAAATTTCGTATCACAAGATTAACTAAACTACATTTTTTATTACTTTTTTGTCGTTGTTTTTCACCCCTACATTGTACCATTGTGCCAAGGGTCTGCGAATAAGCTGTTGCAGAGCCTACCTAACGTCTACTGGAGCCTCACTAGCTCCAAAGTCTTATGCCATGACCGTCTGTGTAGTCAATAAACCATAATGAGTATTTAATGGGGTCATTTCGTGGCTAATAATTTTGTTATATTTCATTTTCACATGTCAGATTTAGGAGTTAATGCCATTCTACCCCATCTTTTCAACAAACTCTGCCATTATTTCGCAAAAAGGAGCGAACGAGGGAGCATTTTCCGTGGATTCAGTATTTTAATATAAATATGCATATGTAGATCTACATATATGCGTGTGAAACTGTGTTCATTTGAATATTTAATTTATCTACATACACACATTAAACACAAGCTGATCGTTTCTACGTTTTTATTTCATGCTAAACTGTATTTAAAATGTGATGAATTGGACATTTTCAACCTAAGGGTTCGGTGTAAATAAACTTTTGACTAAAAACTAATGGGAGACTATTTGTAATTTGATAGCCGTGGCATGTGAATGGTCACTTCGTGTTTATGACTCCCTTTTCGGAATGACTGGTTTTAGTGTAGACAAAATTAGGACAGAAGCACATACAAAGACATTTTGGATAACCTAAAACGTCATTTACATGAGCTCAACCAGAATTACTTTATAAACAGCCCTCGTGATTCACTGACCCAGGAAACTGGAATGGCTAAGTACCGCCATGTTGGATTAAATTTTTATGTACATGTGTCGCTTTTGAGATTTTTAACATTCGGGACACGACTAATGCTTAAATATTTCAATTGAAATGGATTTTTGATATACACAATGTTCTGTGCCCGTATTATACTGTGGAAATAAAACGCGGTACATCTTCTTTGATGTGAGTGAATTAATTGGGATTATATGCGTCAAAATTGGAATAACTGGAAACTTCATTTACATACTAATGCTTATCATCTTGACTCTGAAGTGTTTCCCCTTGTTATAGGCGCTCAAGATAAGACAGGAGCTCGCGAAATATTGTAGCAATAATGTCGGCCCCCTTATGGATGATTGGGCACCGCGGGGATCCTTCATTGTGTTACCGGTCATCACAGGGTCAACTATATGACAATAGGGCGTGAAAATACACACGTTATTAGACTAAAAAGACCACAAAACGCCGGTGATATATTAGCAGAAATTATTTATACGCATCTTGAGTCAATTCATTCGTGCTTTTATATCATATGCTCTCCTCTCCACAATAAAAATTAATACACCGAATACTAGTATTATTTATTTATTTATTTGTGCTGATTTTATTCCACACTGCATAAAAGACTTTGTCTACATGTTAATTTCCAATAAGCTGATACGCCCACGGAGGCTTTGTAATTAAAAATAAATATTGACAGAATCTATGAAACAGAACAGAACAGAACAGAACAGAACAGAACATACCTTTTATTAACCCAAATCGTAATTACGACACATGAGTATACTGTACATTTCTGTAACAGAAAATTCAATTTTTTAAAAATAATTATCATGTATCCTGTTTATGATTTAAGGTAGCATATGGTATGTTCTGTTCTATTCTATAAAGAATAAGATACAGTCTGTCGACGTATAAACTATTTTTTTTATATTAAAATACTCATTTTTATCATTTTTATTAAAATATAGTCCACAGCGAATTTGACTAATGATATGTGTGTTAACTATGAAGCATACATACTGATTTGACTTCTTGATATTTTATGGAATTTTTTATACATTTATTTACATAAACACATATTCACATTCAAATGGTCAAACGTTTTTCGTACAAAATCGACTGATAAACATTACCAAAACAGAAACGACTATGTTGAATTAATTCATGACATTTTCAATTTATGCGGGATAATTTCTATTTATCTTATTTATATACGTATAATATGTGACACAAAATAGAAGCAGGTTTCAAATATTGTTTATAAAGTTTTATTTTTATTCAAACTAATGTATTTTGTCCAGTACTTTATATTAACAAAACGGATATGTTGATTGGCATTATAAATACAAAAGCATAATGTTTATTATTTACTACAAACGAATGTAAATAAAACAACATAAATAAAACCCTATTACATTTAAAATCAACCGAAAGTTGTCTCATCATAATTTCATTTTAAAATTTCAAAAAGTGTGAAATGTGCAAAGAAATCTTGCCACACTGCCATAAATATTCTACTACAAAATAATAATATGAATTACGTTTTTTTTACTGTTGTCAAAAAATGTTCATTTCTGATATTATATGAGAGAAGCTGGCAAATGTGATGAAATTTATAATATTTTCTTTTGTTTTCTATTAATTTGTTACAATATCCCAAGAACTCTTTCCTACTTCAAGTATTGAAATGAATTCGTTTCTGTTGTCAACTGGTAGCTTTGGTTAAAAAAAAAAAACAACAGAAAATAATAAGAATGTTCCCTAATGCTACTTTTTTCTGAAAATTGAAAGGTGTTTGGGAAATTTGAAATATTTTATATAAATATAATAGTTATTTAACATTTTGAAATTATGGTCACATAACACTGACGAAAAGCTTACATTTCCCACTCTTGTGAATCTTATAACCTAATGGTGTATCAGTTATTACTGTCTTTTGAGCTGCTGAAAAATTAATGAAGTTACACATGTAATTTCCATAAATATTTTTAAGACTTTATTAATATTCATAACTTATTTTCTATTAATTTATGCATGGTATGCAGATAACAGAAATAGTTCGATATTAATTCTCCGTGTCTCATTGTCTGAATTATTTCTAGGTCATCGAATGAGATTAACATATGTGTTGAATTAAATAGAGCACAATAGAACAGAACGAAATAATTAATTTAATCAAAACCGTTAATGAACACCTCTCTTTGTCGGTGGTGAATGAAGACCCCCTCCCTGTCAAGAGAATGTCGGCAGTGGTTGACCACCCCTCCCTGCCGAGACACTGTTGGTAGCAAATGGTCAGCTGTCCCTGCTGAAACAATGTTGGTAGTAAATGGACAGCCCCATCATAGGAAATTTTGGTAGTCATTGGACAACCCTCCCTGCAGAGTCACAGTTTGTAGTAAATGGACAGCCCTCCCATCATAGAAAATTTTGGTTGGAAATGGACACCCCTCCCCGCGCCGACATAATAACTGAACTCAAGCGAAAGTATCGCTGTCCACTATGTCAAACTCCCATCCTTCGCATCACTTCCTGGCATACATACTATCACAAAGTATACATAGAATAAATTAAATATTGACAATCAAATTAACATACATATTTAATATATGTACACCCAACCACAGCTGCAAGACGATACATTATTGACCAAAATATGACAACTATTTTAATATCATTATCAGGGCTTGAAAACTTACCGATGCATATATAAAATCACCCTTTGATCTGAAGCCTATATTTGACAGGCGAACACCATTTTGTTGAAGCAACACTGACTAGACACTCACCACTATACACGGTTTGTGAATATATTACGTATGTATGTAATAATAAAAATATTAAATTCTGAACGCATTGAAATTTCATATTCGTCGAACGGGGTCTTATTTTACCGCAATTGATCCGGAAAGATATAACGTTTTTAATATTTATATACGTGTTTCGAAGGACTAATATAATCATATGAACCCCATATCGTTCCCGATCGATTGCATGAAATTTAAATTATTAAATTATATAAAAGTACTGCAGTTCAGCAGATCTGTTTTATATGCACATTTCATTTTAAAATAACTCACTACATTATAATAATAATAATAATAATAATAATTATTATTATTATTATATTACTACTTATAAAATATTCATATTGCCCCCTTCCCTTTCGCTGAAACAAAAAATATCATTCATTCATACATGTGCATACCGCGATGTGCACATTTGGATCATGGAAACAAAACAAAAAACAACAGAAAAAACACGCCGCATTTTTTCTGACAAATGTCAATAAATACCAAGGTATAAAATATCATGTATACATGACTATTGTGTATTGAAATCATCTTTCATGACAGTTACAAATGTGTTTTACTATATTTTCTGATGGGTCCGTCTGACATATTTATTATCATGTGATCATTGACGGATAATTTATTTATTGCACGATGACGTAACGCACGACATGCAGTCTGCCTGACCACTTAATATGCTGTCGAGGAAGATGAGCGTCTCAATATGGCACAACATGACTGGACAATAAATCAATTGACGTTATTGTAACCTGTCAAGTTTCATATCAGCTCCCCCCAATCCCTTGGAAATTTTCAAAATCTCAAGCTAAGCTAAATCTTAATCTCAATTAATGTGGTAAAGTTCCGAAAATAAGATCACTTTGATAATTTTGAAATCATGCTGATTTTTCCAAAGTATTAAATTTAGAACAAAAAAGGTCCGCTAATAAGACCGATTCGCTATTAAGACCACCTTTTTGACTGGTCTTATTAGCGGAACTTCACTGTACACCAATTAGATTATTTTTCAAATGAGACTGGACTTGCATGACCACGGGTTACTCATCCCCATAAATCAGTGGTTAGTCAATTCTCCAGACTACATGCTACATATATTTCAGATGAAAAATACGCTGATTAAACGAGAATGCAGGTAACTGCATGTATCATTCATAAATATCAAAACGAAAACATTTTTTTTTGTAATTTACTATTTAGAAAAACATAAAAATACAAATTTTTCAAGAATGATGCAGTCACATGTGGACTTGACAGAACTTAACTGTCCAGACTTCAATAAAGTGATATCGCTGGAGTTCTAGGGAAAATCGCTTCTCATACTCAGATTATTACTCAAACTGAGACCATAACAAATCCTCAATTTGAAGCTAATTTAAAAGTGAATATTTGAAACGCCTCTCAGAACTCAATCGTGTTCATGCACCGCCAATTTTATATTTCACCATCATGGTGATTGAATTGTGGTATTTTTTTCCACGATCAAATAACGTTTTTAATTCTTAAAGTTGTTCAGCATTCATTGGACTCTGAAGCACGACGGATGAAAATTATCAGTCCTAAATGGCTGCTGGATGTATATCAAAAATACATTTGAAGAAACACCATGGATGACATAAACTTGTACACTTAGACATATAAACATAATGTATTCAAGTTGGCGGCCTAGCGGCCAGGTGGCGTGAGGGAGGCGTAAAATTGGACACATACACATAGTTACATTTCTAATTGGTCACAAAGCAACTCTTAACTATGGTATGTATATAAAGATGACATAGGACACTTTTGACGGACCAGCAGAGCAGAGCAGAGCAGAGCAGAGCAGAGCAGAGCAGAGCAGAGCAGAGCAGAGCAGAGCAGAGCAGAGCAGAGCAGAGCAGAGCAGAGCAGAGCAGAGCAGAGCAGAGCAGAGCAGAGCAGAGCAGAGCAGAGCAGAGCAGACGAAGTACTAACAGTCATCAATTATCTTAATTTATTGCTGCAGACGGTCAGTAGGCAAACATTCATCATTAGAGACCCGTTTTAACATGGCATTAGCAAGTATGATCTATTAAAACTTGTTAACAACGCATTTAATCAGATTATAAATACAGAATACCATAATTTTACGTAAATGAGTTTTTTTTCTGTAAAATTTACATCAACAATTTTACTAATGGATACAATATTGTCGCCGTCCGAATAACACGTCTATGCGATTTACAAATCATATGAAGGAACCTCTGCTATTCTGATTAATGTATTCATAGGTTGCATATTGTTTTGGAAGCATGACCCCGCCAAGTTGTAATTCGATAATGTACACAAACAGCGCTTGAGCATTTCTCATTGGTTCGTGGATTTCCAATCTTGGCGGCTTCGCGTTAACGCCTCCCCTCAGTGTAAACAGTGGTAAAGACACGAGTCATTGAGTCGATTTATCATTATATTCCATTCGTATACATTGTAGAATCTGTTTTTTCGCGTACTGTTTAGAATATCAGAATAAAAAAAACAACGCCGAATGGATTTTCAAATGACTGCACTCGAGTGTAAATGGACTGTTCAATAAATTATCGGATCTTCTGCATTAGTTTATTAATACCCAACTTTGACATCCGTAATCGCGGATCGTAAATCAACGCATATCTTGGCTCTGTAGTCGGTTAATTTAATGAAAGAGAATTCGAAGTATTCACCAACCACGTGCTTTCACGTTTATGAACTAGACGAGTGCAGGTTTTGTTGCTTTAAGTAGTTCGGTAGAAACACTGAGAAAAAAATCGCAGGAAATGTCTGCTATTCGCATGTTACTCTGAAATAGAACAGAACAGAACAGAACAGAAGAGAACAGAACAGAACAGAACAGAAGAGAACAGAACAGAAGAGAAGAGAACAGAACAGAACAGATATTTACTGAAAAAAATCACCGGAAATGTCTGCTATTCGCATGTTACTTTGAAATAGAACAGAACAGAACAGAATAGAACATATATTTAGTAACACCAGTAACAAGTACATAATCTACAACTCTGAAATGCATATATATATATATCCATGGCTTAGAACAAGAAGGTCGTAACTACCACTTACGACCTTATAAGACTCATACATATCTGAAATCAGCTTCACAAGGCGCTTCTTATGAGAAATTGTCATGTTGACCAAAATGAAGTTTTAAAAACGTGATTTCCCATTGGTAAAGAATCAATTACAGACAGTTTTCTCTTGTTTTCTCAATATGTCGATTTGGTAGTTACGACCTTCTTGTTCTAAGCCAGCGATATGTATATATAAATATATAAATGTGTATTCTATAAAACAAGATGATGCTAATTCTACTTCTAACAAAATGGTAAAGTTTTATATAAAAGGTATTTCTATTATACTGGGTACGCTATAAACTACTTACGTATTGGTCCAAATCCAGGATATATTTTGAGGTAAAAAATCAATAATTAAGTCATCAATTTTCTGGAGGAGAACATATTCATTTCGTTGTCAAAATCAATCATAACGATAATTAAAATTGTATTTTCTCTTTCTCTTTGCATATTTAGGGCAGATATTTTTATAGATACATTTTATTAAATACATTTAATGTCACAGACTCAGGAAAAGAAAAAAAAAGACTAAAAATTTGAATTCGACTTCGTAAAAAACCGTTGGCCCAGTTTGATGCCCGACTTGATTTCAACCGCTTAGTAGTATACTATAGTACGTTTCCGTACAATGCCCAGTTTTCACAAATCAAGTCAAAATCAGTTGATATACATGTTCATGTATGTACCGTACTAGAAACTATAACGCATGAATGGGAGATGTGAATTGAGGAGATATTTGAATTGTGAGTGACAGTATCACAACAATCTTCACACTCGAGGTGTTCGACTTGATGACTTTTTACCACATTTTTAGATTTTAACTTTCACTTTCGGCTTAAATGCCTGAAGCATCGTCGGTTCGTTTTCTGTTTGTTTCACTTCAATCATCGTCAGCCGTGCGCTTGATATGTATACTATGATTGTTGAACGACACATTTCACGTAGATAGTGAAAACACTTTTATAAACATTTTCCCATGACATGAGATAGTTGTATATAAAACACGCATCTTATGATCTAGCCTTTATGTTTTGCGGGCACATCGGAGGTGGCGGTCAACTGGGATTTTTAAAAGAAAAACAATGGGGCAGTTTCAAGGGCAGTGCAGAGATAACTCTGCTGGATTATTTGGAAACTCCTCCATTGTTTCAACTATCACTGGCCAACAGTATCACCGTCATATGAAGACTACCTCATATAATTATTCTGACCCTGTGCGAACCAGCGGTCACCTGGCCCCGTTTTATTGAAATATGCTACACCCAAGGATAGGTTCCTTGTGCAATCAATGAAGGTTGCGAGCAACATCTTTAAACATACCAACACACAATTCTGATACATACCGAAAACAAAATGTTGGATGGAATAAGTTTCACAGCATAATTTGTTTCAACATACTGATCCCCTTGTTTGCAATTGCAATATTGCATATTTACCGGAGATGAACGGAAATGACCGAACATTCACGATTGTGTATTTCAAGTGAAATTTCGGACATTTCCGCCTTGCTCCGGTACATATACAAGCTTATTGTAATGCATACAGACCGATGTGGTCAAAATGAATACAAAAACACTTTGATGGACTGGTTCCGTTGTCCGATTTTGACTATTTTTTATATTCAGACAAGAACTAGTCTAAAACATTGATGCCACAATCATGATAAAATTGTGAACCAGCTAGCATTGATCGGGGCAAGCCGTTCTCAGATACTGTCATGTACATTCTTGTCTTTCTGGGGGCTTTATCAAAAAGCCATTAACGGAATAATACCCGCGGTGCATGGCGTGGTTGTAAATAGCGTAATAATGAGATGTAGAACATTTGATATGCACTTGACATACTTATGAACCCTGCTGGCTTGATAACCGATCGCTTTCACCACACGAACCCAGCTTGCCATTGTCAATCTAGACCCTGTTCAGTAGAGAGGTACCACTTTGGATCAATATATTCAGTGTTCGATATATCGCTGGCTAAGAATGAGAAGGTCGTAACTTCAAAGTCAATATTTTGAGAAAAACAAGACAAACAGTCTGACAATCACTCTTTACTTTAATATGGTAAAACAAGCTTTGTCAACTTGTTTGGTCAACATGACAAGTTCCGAATTTCATGAAAATAGGCTCACAAGAAGCGCCTTATGATGTAGATTTCAAATATGTATCAGTCGTATAAAGTCGTAAGTGGAACTTACGACATTCTCATTCTTAGCCAGCGATATATGGTTGTCTTTAGACACACAGTAAAACCTCACACAAAGACCACTCCAAAATTGAGGCCATCCTTTTTAGTATTTTTAACCTCAATATTAAGGTCATCCGAGGAATGAGACCACCTTTTAGTTAAGACAAAATACAGCTGATGTTGGCCCCTTAAAACTAACTTAGAATGAGAAGGTCGTAAGTCTACATACAAACTTATTAGACTCATACATATTTAAAATCTGCACCACAAGGCATCATGAAAATCAGAACTTGTAATGTTGACCAAACCACGAAGGTATATATATAATTATACGTTCGTGTTCAAACTGAAGTCAAATGGGTTATTTTTCCATAAGGAAAAAATTATAAATAGTTTTCAGACAGTTTTTTCTTGCTTTCTCAAATTATTGTAACAGTTGTATTTACGACCTTCTAATTCTAAGCCAGTGATATGTACAGTACAATCTAACCACCAAGAATTGTAACAGTTCATAGTCTCCTCATAGTGTTGACAGTAACAGCGCTGGAAATTCGTTCTTGAAATACATCAAATGGTTCGACTATTTTTCCTACACATAACGTAAATATTTCTGTTTCGTCGGATCGCCTGTAAACATGCTTTGCTCGGAACTTTCAACTGCGTTATTATCGTGTTTCATTTCACCGGAGACAAGTCGAGTCATCTAGAGACACACATCAAAGGCTGCAATATGTTGAAAAAATAATCTTAATACATTTTATTGTATGATCCGGTATGCCAAACTGATAATGAATTTCCAATATGCACCATACGTCGGTTAGAACCAGCTATCCGAAACTGATAATCGGACATACATCAAAGGTCATTTTATTCTTCAAGATGGAAAGATGGAAGAAAAGTACAATTCACAGACACGAACAGGATATCTCTGGTTTTTAAAAAAACAACAACATGAAGTCAATGTAAACCAATTAACGAACGAACGAACGAACGAACGAACGAACGAACGAACGAACGAACGAACGAACGAACGAACGAACGAACGAACGAACGAACGAACGAACGAACGAACGAACGAACGAACTGTTGTTAATATAGAGTTTCAGCTTACGGGGAAGGGCATTCACCGAATTAAGAAAAAACCCAGCTCCAACCTGTTTGACAATAGCTCTGACACACGCATATGTTTGCATGAACTGACTTGCAGAAATTAGAGTCGCGTCATCGTCATCTTTGCTGTCAGCTGCAACAGAAGCAACACGCATATTGCTGACCGATATTTTTTACGGTATTCTAATGACGGGAAAATTTTTCTAGAAGCAACAGTTTCTACGCTATCATAAAAACGTCACGAATTCCATATTGACCTGTCATATTTCCGGCGACTCTAACTCGTGGGCTGCTCTAAACACAATATGGTGCTTAATGTATGATTATAAACTCTCATTTATCACTTACCCGAGTAAATCAAGAAGCTGCACGCAAAATACCAATCATTTTAGGTATCAAATTCTATATTGCCACAAATAATTACCGCCCTCTTTGGTCACGTGGTCAGGAAGGTGATACATGTCAAGTGCCCGGATCGCCGCATCGCGCTTCTGAAACTGGCGAACGTCCCTTAAATCACTGCAGACTCCTAATTATGGCCTAAAATAACACATTAATGTATTGAACAGTGTGTCGGTTCATAATACGAGCAAATTGAAACTAATTGTACCGAACGGTGGCTTTGTTTGAGATTTCAAAGGGGAGCAGACCTTTTTGACATCAAAAGGGGTTTAGGGGCCGTTCAATTACACAGATCGATACGAATGATCAGATTTTGTTAATGAAACCAAATTTAGGATGTTTTGAAATTGATCTAAAATCGTTTTCATATGAGGTGCATCGGAAGTTTTGATATTGTTACCAAGGGACTTTAGTTGAATTTGATTCACCCTTGACTTACTAAACTCCTCATTGTTACTCAGTTTTCCAATCGCTTTGATCTCTTCATCCCGACAAAAATCGGATTACCCACCAAATATGACGAATAGAGGAATGCTTTGAAGGCATTTGACTTTAATAACACGACTTCACAGATAAACAAATTACACCATCTCAAAATAGTTGACATTTAATCCCAACATTGCGAGAGCATTGAATTCAAACGCCGTATTTGCTGTAAAGGTGGGATACTGATTAAAAAACCTCACAGCAAAAACCTCATGGAATGCGCACCCCGAATACAGGACCGCAAGCTTCAGAATATAATTTGATGTTCTTCCGTAGCTCAGTTGTAAGCGCGCTTGTCATCTAATCTGGCGACCCGGGCTCAAATCCGGTTGGAGACGCCTTCAGCGTAAAACTGACTGGCAAATAAAGGCTATGCTCGGCATTTTTGTTTTGCATTATATTTATTTCAAATACAAACATCTGATTGCTGATTTGAGGTGGCTACTGAAACAGGTTTGATTTATATCCATCCATCGTTGAGCGTATTAGATCATGTGCTATTTAGAGAAGTTTATTGAATTTCAAAGGCGAGTGACTGCTTAAGTAGGGGTGATCATCGAAACGCATTCTGGAGTATTTTTTTTTTAAATATTTGTTTGCACATAATTATGTCTCCGACTCAAAATAGGGACGTATTTTTAAAGAGTGTTTCGATTAGAGATCCTTTCTTTTTTAGATTTCTATGACATTTGCAAACAAATATTGAATCTAAAGACAAGTGGTTGTTTAATTCACGATACCACTAAAACAGGTTCTATGACCATCGGTTTTAAGCGTGTTTAATTTTTGTTTTTATTAAAGTTGTGCAAAATGAACATTTTCCGTTGATTAACAAACGAGCGGCTGATTTTATTTCAAAGCCTGAAAACATAGCACCCGTCTAACTAATTATCGTTTCATCTTGAACTGAAAGTAAAAGCAACTACGATTCGAATGAGTGATAAAACTGAAACAACTCTCGATTATTGCTATCACGTTTTCAAATCGTTGACTTCCGGCGCAGCGTTGCGTGACGTCACGCGAACCTGTCAAATCACGTGACCTCAGGCTCTCATATTGCATAGATAATAAGGCCGACAGAAAACAGTCAATTAACTTATTAGTAGCGTATGGTGTACATTGTACGCAAGTGACGGCGGGTGTGTATTTTGACACATTTGTCTTGTACGACTTCTCTTGTCTCCCGGAGCCAGATTTTTTCGCCAGGTGAAACGTATAATTATCTCACACCGATAGCATCTGTGGACTTAGTCAGTTTTGATTTTCGGAGTAATCCACGAAGTGATACGATTATTTCTTGACGTGAACTTTGAGTGGTATCAACTAATCGATGATTTGCTGGCCGCTAAAAATTTGTCCAAATAGGCAAATACACACATGGTTTAATTTCCATCTAAAATAAAATCAGTTGATTTAAAGTAATTATTAACGCGAATAAACGCGTCATGTCATGCAGAAATGTTAACATTTGAGTTGTAAGCCGTTCAGTGTGGTATTGTACCTGAACCGATTTTCACACCTTTTCATTTTTAAACAATATTTTGAAAAAATACTGGTGAATGATGCAATAATACCTTAGAAAAACACAATGCTATTTTGGTTATTTCTTTATTCTAATATAGTCCTGTCCATCAGTACCCATAGTTGGATGACCACTTCGGTTCGTCCACAACACCCCATATTGAATATCGTGCTTGGTAGTTAGTGCATCCACAAGACTCCGTAACTCAGTGGTTAGTGTGTTTGCCTGGTTCAAAACCAAGTCAGGGACACTCATATAAGCATGCGATATTTCAGTAGAAAGCTGATCGTCAAATAAAAGCTTTGCTCGGCCTTTTTAAAAAAAACACCAACACCATCGACCTACGTGCTAGTGGTTAGAACTTTTGACCAGACTTCATTTTGACCGGTGTGCATCATAATAAGTATTGTTTACTGTACACAAAATTTTTTTTGTTCCTTAATTGACCATAATGCACTGCAGTTAGTTAGGAGAGCCACCGATATAATTCTAAATAGTTTTGTAACTTACATCTCATTTTAACTTCTCATGTTTCGGACACCCTGCCCTTGACCGAAAAAAATACAAAAAAGTACAAAACATGTACCGTAACTATTGTACCGTAAGGGCCACATATAATTTGATAATGTTTTTCATAAATAAGGTTTCATCATACAAGCATTAAAACGGTATTTAGTATCATTGATTTACATAACGCATATAGTACTTTCGCACCATGATACCATATGTTTTAATTAGTACCTATACTGTTACCTTTTTTATGTAAACTTAATTTGATTTATACAGACATTTGCATAATTGTTCTAACCAAGTGAATGGGTATTACCGCTATGATACAGTCCACCCTCAACCCGAGCGGAAGCAATAAAGATACTATAATGTAAACTTTAACCTACATTACCTACTTAGCAAAGTTATTTACTGTCTAGGCGGGTGTTTTTTATTTGTAGTTACTCGAATCCTTTCTATGCAATTCCGGATATGTTTTGGTCAGGGTACGTTTGGAGCTGCGTACGTTTTGGTCAAAGTACGTTTGTTGATGGGTACGTTTGGTGCCAGTACGCTTGGTGCTGGGTACGTTTTAGTCAGGGTACGTTTGGTGCTTGGTACGTTTGTTGATGGGTACGTTTGGAGCTGTGTACGTTGTGGTCAAGGTACGTTTGGAGCTGCGTACGTTTTGGTCAAGGTACGTTTGTTGATGGGTACGTTTGGAGCTGCGTATGTTTTGGTCAAGGTATGCTTGGTGTTGGATACGTTTTGGTCAGGGTACGTTTGGTGCTGGATACGTTTTGGTCAGGGTACGTTTGGTGCTGGATACGTTTTGGTCAGGGTACGTTTGGTGCTGGGTATTCTTGGTGCTGGATACGTTTTGGTCAGGGTACGTTTGGTGCTGGGTATTCTTGGTGCTGAATACGTTTTGGTTAGGGTACGTTTGGTGCTGGGTATTCTTGGTGCTGAATACGTTTTGGTCAGGGTACGTTTGGTGCTGGGTATTCTTGGTGCTGAATACGTTTTGGTCAGGGTACGTTTGGTGCTGGGTATTCTTGGTGCTGGATACGTTTTTGTCAGGGTACGTTTTGTGCAGGGTATTCTTGTTGCTGAATACGTTTTGGTCAGGGTACGTTTGGTGCTGGATATGTTTTGGTCAGGGTACGTTTGGTGCTGGATACGTTTTGGTCAGGGTACGTTTGGTGCTGGGTATGCTTGGTGCGGGATACGTTTTGGTCAGGGTACGTTTGGTGCTGGGTATGCTTGGTGCTGGATACGTTTTGGTCAGGGCACGTTTGGTGCTGGGTACGCTTGGTGCAAGGTACGTTTGATGCTGGGAACGTTTGTTGGTGGGTATGTTTAGTGCTGGGTACGTTTTTGTCAGGGCACGTCTGGTGCTGGGTACGTTTGATGCTCTGTACGTTTGGAGCTAGGAACGTTTGGTGCTGGGTACGTTTGGTGCTGGGTACGTTTGGAGCTGGGTACGTTTGGAGTTAGGAACGTTTGGTGATGGATACGTTATCGTCAGGGTACGTTTGGTGCTGTGTACTTTGAAGTTTCGGGCCGAATCGCAATCGAATACAACGGCGTTTTATAACACTTGTTTTGATTGGTTGGTCGCATCTCAAATTAGGTTGACATGACTTATTCTGCCAATCACAAACCGTGTTTGTTAAAATGTTTTGCAGAATCAATTTTGCTGGGTGCTTTCCAATTCAAGCGTCTGTAAAAATGGCTGCTGAAATACGACACAGAAGTTTTGTTTAATTTTGTTGTAGTTATAAAATGTATTATCCATAATGATACTACTCTTAATGAATAGGCTACTGCAATATTATTGTGAAAAAAGCACGGTAAAATAAGTCCGGGTAAAATGTTTTTCCCTCCTCCTATGGACATTTTTTCTTGTCGGACTTTGAGTAACTACAAACATACAAAAAACTGTGGCCTTACGGGAGTATGTATAAACTGTTATGTTATATCAAAGGAAATTGATTGTTTCATACATATCCTACATTGTCTCTTGCACTTTTTGCTTGTACCCTTTTCATAGACTTATACTGCAATGTAGTTAAAATCTGACTTTCCGAGTTAACTTCTGACAGACGTGAAAACAGAAGTGAACTCAGAAGTGAAGCTAATCGAGTTAACTTCTGACAGAAGTGAACACAGAAGTGAACTCAGAAGTGAACTCAGAAGTGAAGTGCATTAGAGTAAGCTTCTGACAGAAGTGAAAACAGAAGTGAACTCAGAAGTGAAGCTAAATCGAGTTAACTTCTGCCAGAAGTGACCACAGAAGTGAACTCAGAAGTGAAGTGAAAAAATGAAAATTTTCCAGAAGTGAACTCAGAAGTGAAGTCAATATTTTTTCACCTACTTCTGCCAAAAGTGAACTCAGAAATGAAGTAATTGTTTCACTTCAACCAGAACTCAGAAGTGAAGTCATTGTTTTTCTCTTCACTTTTACCAGAAGTCAACTTAGAAGTGAAGTAAAAAAAATTCAGAAGTAAACCCAGAAGTGAACTCATATGTGAAGTCAAAAATGAAAATGTTCACTTCACTTCTACCAGAGGTGAACTCAGAAGTGATGTCAAAAAATGAATGTTTTCACTTCACTTCTACCAGAAGTAAACCCAGAAGTGAACTCAGAAGTGAAGTAAAAAATGAAAATGTTCACTTCACTTCTACCAGAGGTGAACTAAGAAGTGAAGTCAAAAGTTGAAATTTTCACTTCACTTCTTCCAGAATAAAACACAGAAGTGAACTCAGAATTGAAGTAAAAAATGAAAATTTTCACTTCACTTCTACCAGAAGTGAACCAAGAAGTGAACTCAGAAGTAGAAGTGAAGTGAAAATTTTCATTTTTTGACTTTACTTCAGAGTTCACTTCGGGGTTCACTTCTGTTATTCACTTCTGAGTTCACTTCTGTGTTCGCTTTTGTCAGAAGTTAACTCGAATTTACTTCACTTCTGAGATAATTTGTATATACATATTGACTTAACTTTTGAGTTAACAGCTAACAGATAACTGCCAATTTCACAGACCTAATGAAAGGTGAAATGCCCCCACTCAAGGTCAGAAAAGGGCTTCTGAGTAGTAAGTTTGCGCCAATGTATGAGGTCATATGAACATTCAGCTTCCTGTGGTTATATTGACCACATCTTCTCTGTCTACACGCGTATGAGTAGAACTGATGCAGATGCGGCCAAAACACGTCACAAATAAAATAGGGTAGGTGCGTCTCCATGCGTCTCCATGACGATAGGATAGATGCGTCAAAGCCCACGAAGTTTGGGCGAAACGAGAACTACAATGTGATCCACGAAAGTCCAAACTGGTCTCGCCGCTAACAACATATCAGTACATTGACATCATATTCTTCGCGGAAAAGTAGGGATACCCTGTTATAAAACCTGAACAAATCAACGAATTATGTTATTTATATCACATACTAATTCACAAGGGGGTAAACTAATGACACCAGCAATAAAATGTACATTTACCTAAACATTATTGGCGTAAGGGAAAATACTCGATGTGATGATGTTATCGGTTTTCACTCTATAGCGATTTTCTGCGAGATGATTTCTTGCATGAAGTCGCCATTCTCGTTTAACCAGCGTGTTTTTCCTCCGTAATACACTCTGGTATAAAACTAACCAATCTCAGCGTGGTGAACGAACGTCTCAGCCAATCAAATCCATTTCGTTCATTTCCTTATAAGGCAATTGAATAAATTCCGTCACGGGTGTTTTCCAAAGATCCCTCGTCAATCGTCCAATCAAAATCGACGTTACATACAGAATATAAACCGACAGAGTTTGAATTTTATTTCCGACTATTAAATCGACGTATGAAAAACATATTGTGATATTTTTGCATTGATGATCAAAAGAAGATTTTACTATCATTGCACAACATAACTTGTTATTTGAATTGAAACTAGCGGTAGTTCGTCATACAAAAACAGAATTTACCTTTAACGTCAGCACTCCACTCGACTCGCCGTTTTTTAATTTTTTTATTTCCGATAAATATTTTTCGAATCACTGGTAGATCTACATTTCCATTTGAGAACCGATATCAGGTTATTCTCTTATTCTTCATACTTTTTATACGCCGAATTCGATTCAATATGTTTCAACAAACAACTCAGCATTTAATTTCAATCACCGTTTGCTAATTACATAATCCACGTTCACAATTGTGTTTTTTTTATAGAAATATTCCCGCGGCTGTCGTAACGCGCGTTCTGATTGGACAATGGCGGGAATACACTAGTGACGAAATAGAGCTATTTTTAGATTTGCGAACGATATAAGGGGTCTTGTATCAGAGTATAGTCTAGGGACTTGACTATACACTGATTCATGAGAATGGAAGTCGCGGATGGAAGCATATCTCTAAGCAAAACCTTCCCAAACTTCAATAATTTAAGAAGGAAATATTATTCTCTGTCGTTCAATTCAGAGTTGTTTGGACAAAAAAGTCGCTTCAAGCGCTAGCAGTCCTAGTCTGGTAGCAGTCTATGCGTCTATGATTTAAAATCATTGTTTCCAATCATCGCGATGCCAAGAAGCTCATGAATTCGAAGCTATTTAAGGACAATATCTCCGTTTTACAGCACACCTTCTACGGACCCTATCCTTCGAACGTTTGGTGGTACCAAAGAGAATGGTACCAATTAAACAATACAACTCTGTATCCAAATTGGCGCCCAACGTGGTTTTTAATTTTTTTTTCTAAAATGAAAATCAATAATGTTTTGTCAGATATTTCAAAATAGCAGTTCTATTTCAAATCGACCTCTAAGTCAATTATGTAATAGCATCGTGTCGTTATAATGGTGTACTTATTTATCGGGCAAATAAAAACGGAGCAACATACAAAAACTATAAATTGCTCAAAGGGATTGTGCATAATGACACAGAATGCGAACTTTCAAAGGAATCAATTGGTCTGTAACTTGACGTAAATCAAGGATATAAACGATGACAAAAAATGATATCAAGTCATCTAAAATATTGATAATTACATCAAAACCAATTAAGTTTAATAACATAATTTGCTTAATTGGGCATGCATAAAAGGATTCTATTAATTTAGTTGATTTGTTGAAACGGAATAAATACTTCGATCCCATTTCGCTTTTTAACAAATTATCTGTGATTATTTCCACAGTGTTAACTGAAAGTTCAGATTTTCAGATTTCTGTTCGACTAATCGTTTCAATCATTTTGAACAAGCCGGTCGTAATTATTTTTCATGTTATAATATGTACACCTGGTTTTCATTTCAATATTCAATTACATACACAATTTTTGCACTAAAATATTCAAGTTAAAAGTTATTTCTTTTAAATTACGCCGATTACGACATGCGGTACCTTTGCATTATGACGTTTATTGACTGTCACAGGGGCCTTATTCACCAACATTGTAAAACTGAAACTCAGACTTAGACTTAAAAATGACAACATTGGTTATCACAGACATTTCTTTGCAATTACATTTAAATTTTAATCATTACATTGAAAATTTATCTGATTATTTGTTGTTACCCACTGAACATGTAAACAAATTTATATCAATATTGGTACATGTACATTTATTACAACATGAAAGCAAACAGAAGATTTAACAATATAAAGTCTAAGTCTAATTTTCAGATTTAGACTTTATATTGCCAAATGTTCTATGCGCTCTCATGTTGTTATAAATGTACCGAATTTGATATAAATGGGTATGCATGTTTAGTGGGTAACAACAACTAAGTAGATAAAATAGCATACGGTTAAATGTAATTTCAAAGAAATGGCAGTGATTATAAATGTTGTCAATTCTAAGCCTGAGTTTCAGTCTTACAATGTTGGTGCGTAAGGCCCAAGTAGTTTGTATTTTTGCAGCTATAGTGTTTGGTTTCGTTGATGATATTTGGCCTTCTTTGACTTGTTCATGTACACCTACTTCAGCTGTTGCGTCCTTTTCACCTATGCATAGGATAAACATGTTGCAATCGTGAAAGCTCGGTCATTACCGTCGTCGTTTCCGTTCTTCTCCGGTAAATATACTGCAAAGCATAAAGGCCGAGTAATCGTGAAAGCTCGGCTATATCCGTTTGTCTCCGGTAAATATACTGCAAACCATAAAGGCCGAGCAATCGTGAAAGTTCGGCTATATCCGTTTGTCTCCGGTAAATATACTGCAATACATGAAGACCGAGCAATCGTGAAAGCTCGACTATATCCGTTTGTCTCCGGTAAATATACTGCAATGCATAAAGGCCGAGCAATCGTGAAAGTTCGGCTATATCCGTTTGTCTCCGGTAAATATACTGCAATGCAATAAAGGCCGAGCAATCGTGAAAGTTCGGCTATATCCGTTTGTCTCCGGTAAATATACTGCAATGCAATAAAGGCCGAGCAATCGTGAAAGTTCGGCTATATCCGTTTGTCTCCTGTAAATATACTGCAATACATGAAGACCGAGCAATCGTGAAAGCTCGGCTATATCCGTTTGTCTCCTGTAAATATACTGCAAAGCATAAAGGCCGAGCAATCGTGAGAGTTCGGCCATTTCCGTTTGTCTCCTGTAAATATACTGCAAAGCATAAAGGCCGAGTAATCATGAAAGCTCGGCTATATCCGTTTGTCTCCGGAAAATATACAGCAATGCTTAAAGGACGAGCAGCGATGCAAGTTCGGCCATTTCCGTTTGTCTCCGGTAAATAGGTTGCAAAGCACAAAGGCCGAGGTGATCAGAATGGAACGTGTTGGTAAAGCGTTTGTAGACCCGCATGTATCGGTGTTATAGAACGGGCTCCCTAAAGAACTTATCGAAAAGAACAATAATCAAGGTCCTTGGTCAATTAGGAAGGGCAACAATCGTTTGAAGTTTTCATCGAGAAAAATACTTATAACGCTGGTTTACGTTGCTCGATACGTTGTCGTAAAAGAGTCGTTTTACTACATCCGAACAGGAAATTAAACGGAAAACGAATTAATGTTATATTCAGTAAACCATGAAAAGGTGTTTCAATCTTGTTAAGCAATTTCTGATGACACAAAAGCATCAGATACACTTTGTATTTCATTTTTCCACCTCACTTACGATTGTCGTTATTGTGCGCACTTGATTGGTCGTACCGGATTTATTAAAGGCTTAGCTGAATTGATGCATTCAAATAACCGATTTGGGTTTATGTTAAACTCAAAGAAATTTGATTAAACAACTCTTTGTATTTTCGTTCAGTTTGATTTTCCGCCGTCAAGATGAAAGTGGCTACCAAGCATGGTGTTTTGACAATTAAACATAGCGGATTAGACTTACTGAAATAAATGTTGCACTTATCCCCACATCTGTTGAACATGTCCCCCCATAGCCACGCCCTGTTCGGCTCTGTATGTCTAAACACGACTCGTATACATCCATAATACGACTCTCTTGCTGTTATAATTAAATTTACAGTACAGGGTATGGGTATAAGCTAGTTTTGTTGGACCACTTCAAGGTGACATTTATATCAAATGAACCACACATTTGGAAGTAAAGAAAAATGACTTGGTTTGGCAATACCGAAATTTTGTGAAATCCGAACAAATCAGGCAGTGCGAATGGTGTTCGGTTTTCTCAGATTATACATACCTCATAACATAAGTCACACATTGTTTCTAAACAAGTGACCGACCAAACTCCACCATATGATGACGTCACGATATAATTTCGTGACGTCAAATTGTTTAGGCCTTTATAATTGTTTTCACACCGTAAAATAACAATCTACCACTGTGTCACCCTTTTTGTATCCTAACTGGACTGTATATGCATGCTATGTGTGCTAATATGAATGTGTATACATGGAATATGTTTGTGATTTTTACTCTTTTTTGACAAAAATTCCGGTGAAGTGCTTAACACTTAGTCCTTGTATGAACACATATCTTGGTCTAATCTTTAATTACGCCGCACGGAAACCCGTGCTATCTTTATCCTCAAGGATTTAAGTCCTATGTCACAATTAAGAAACTGGAATCTACAGTCGATATTTTATATGGATAACAAAGTAGTACCAGCGTGAAACTAGACATTTGTCAGTTATGCTAGCAGCAGGGGTTTGTATACATTTATCTAGCTGGATTAACGTAACTTAAAAAAGGACTGAAAAATTTCATCATTATTTGAAAAATATATACGCCCCCCTAGCGGGAACGGCGGGATTGCTAATGGGCGAAAACTCATTATATTACATGCTATATCTATAATATGTTATAGAGCCAGCAGGGCTCTTTAAGATGAAAAGCTAGAATGTAAAGGGGGCGTCTCCTCTCACATTCGGTAGAGTAAGAACAGAAATTGGTTAATAAAAACGACATATGAATATAGAGATTCTGTCTGTAGTAGTTATGCGCGGAAATAGTTCCGTTGTCAGCCGACAGCTTATCTGCCATCTTTCATCAGATATGTTAGGTTTGATATTTTAAAACATCAGTTTTTTATGCGTACAAAAATTACTGAGTATGTGTAACTAGTCCGAGAGAGAATTGTGGAAGAAAATGAAGCGAATTGGAACTTTTCTTTGATGCTGCCTGAACAACAAGTAATTCTGTCCTCTATGTAATTTAATTGGTATAGGAGATGAATATCACTTTACTGTTTTGTCTAACAACATGCGGCATTATAGTAAACATGGATAGTGCTCGATATAAAATGAATCATATGAAACGTATTTTTTTACGTCAATTTCATATGCAATACCATACCAATACTATCATCAGGGCCTGTATTCACAAAGCATCTTAAGTGAAAACCTAAATATTTTGACTTAAGTAAAAAAAATGATCTGTCCATATTTTGCAAGAAACTAAGAATAACTCAATTTTTCTTATTGATTTTCGTAGCGCTTAACATAATCACTGGTAGACACCGTACAGCGGAAATAGCCCCCTATTTTGGACGAAAACGAAAGTAAAAGTGGTAATCGATTTCGGAGGACGGTAAGTTTTTAACCATTATTCGGTAAATATGTATGCGATTCACTTGAAGTGAACTGATTTATGTAGCGTAATGTTTATTCTAAAACTCCAATGTAGTCATTTGCTCTGTAATTCCGTTAACTCTTGACAAACAGCACCGAAATGTACCTCTTTTGGCGGACGGTGCAGAAAAACGTACATTTTTCTTTTATCGCAGCTAAATTATTCATTTTCCAAGACCCTGTTAAGATTTAAACGTTAACCTGACATGTTCTTTACCTATGTTGAAACCCTAGTCAATAAACATGCACTAACAAGCATGTAATGGACGAAAAACAATATTGCGTTGTGTACTGGGTCTAGTTTTTTACTGTACAGAGTCTAGTTTTTATTCACATAACAGGTGTTCGGGGTCTAGCCGGGAGTACGGGGTCTAGTTAATGTTATTTATTTGATTTTCTCGTTACATTTATGTATTTTTTGTATGTAAATAGTGTTAATATAGATTAATTTTCAGGTTTAGTCCGTGTGGTTAATCATACATGCTTGTCTATGAACATAAAAATAACTTTGTGTCACCGATTCAATGTATATATTCATTTGATATATTCATTTATATAAAAATAGCCATGGTTTGAAGCATTTCAACGAAGGTACAGAAGGTAAAGCGTATACATGTACCTGTAAACTACATTTGTTTGATAGTCATGATACTTTTCGTTCATGTAGAGCATGCTTTGGATATCATGCATGAAATATTGTCATATTTACATGCAGTCCAATTCTATAAACAGGTCAATTCTGTGCTAGAATGTGAGCCAGAGTAAGACGACGGTTCTTCGATTGATCGTTACATCGGAGCGTGTAGACATTTGTTTGTCATTTTAAAATATTGAAACTTAGCATACTAACGACACATAGATGAAAGTCAAATATTACTTACTAATTATGAATGTAAACTACGTACCTTTTTTATTATTATTAGTTCTTGAAAAAAACTACATTTAGTAAATCGTATCAAGTACATGTATTGTAACTGAACACTGCATTAGTCTAGCGCGTGGATTTATAGATGTACAACGACCTTCGAAATATGACCTTTGGACCTTTGGACGAGTCCACTAGCCAGGGTTGAAACGATTTTTACCGTTTTTTTCTATTAAATGATGGTTTTATCTAAAACAAATTATGTTAATTTCTAGTTGGCAACATGGCCTTTTGTATAACCTGTCCTATTCACAGAAACATACTTTTCATATGGACTGTGTGTTCGAGTCCTCTGCTGTTCAACTTTGTTTTTATCGTACTTTTGTATTAGATTCTACAATATACATGCATGTTTTTATACTTTATAAACGATACATCTAATTCATACATTTGACAAAAATAGCTTCGTTTTTATATTTATTTAAGTATGGATATTGTATTCAATGCTCATCTTACATCTGAACATTGCTCAGACGACTATTGGGTCCATTTACAAATAACTTGAGTCATTTGTTTCGCCGGAAACATCATTTTAAGAGTTCTCTTTAGAAACGTCAGAATTGGAAAATAGTTACTCAATGCGCGCGGTTTGACTGACAGTTGACCGATACTTCGGTTCAAAAGTCTGCACATAGGAATGTTTTCAGTGCATCAATGTATAAATTAGAACAAATAAATGTTTAGAAATGTAGATAATAGACATGCATGCGCAAGTTATTTAACAAGTAGTAGTTGTAGTAGTTGTTCTTTTTCTTTTTTCGTTGTATTTTTGTTTTTTGTTTTGTTGTTGTTATGTTGTTCTTTTTTTCGTTGTTATTCACATCTATTTGCCACATATAAATTCCTATAAGATTAAAGAAAAAAAAGAAAAAAATATATTTTCCAAATTACACTATAAAGTCATGTCACGAAGCCAAAACATTGTCTTATAACTAAAAATTAAAGAAAAAAAAGGCCTATAGGAAATCAAATAACATTTTCGTCCCCAATAATTGTTATAATATAAAGATATCACTGAACAATTTAAACAAAGCAAAAGTTTTGGTAAATTCGATAAGTGCTTGTCAATATAGTCAAAATTAGGAAACTAGACCCTGTACAGGACTGCTAGACCCAGTGCAGTAAAAAACTAGACTCTGTACATTAAATTTCTTAAAAAGGCTAGACTCTGTACACAACGCAATGTTGTTTTTCTTCAATTACATGCTTGTTAGTGCATGTTTATTGACAAGAGTTTCAACATAGGTAAAGAACATGACGGGTAAAAGTTTAAATCTTAACAGGGTCTTGGAAAATGTCTAATTTAGCTGCGATAAAAAAAACTTTACGTTTTTCTGCACCGTCCGCCAAAAGAGGTACATTTCGGTGCTGTTTGTCAAGAGTTAACAAAATTACAGAGCAAATGACTACATTGGAGCTTTAAAATAAACATTACACTACCTAAATCAGTTCACTTCAAGCGAATCGCATACATATTTACCGAATAATGGTTAAAACTTACCGTCCTCCGAAATCGATTACCACTTTTACTTTCGTTTTCGTCCAAAATAGGGGGCTATTTCCGCTGTACGGTGTCTACCAGTGATAATGCTTCATAGCAATGTAAAAAATTGATAATCTTGATTTTCTTGTTTAGCTGATACACTTAAGGAAATAGTAAGATGTTGGGAAAATTCTAAGTTTTCACTTAAGTTTCTTTGTGAATACCACCCAATAATTATATATAAAAAAACAATCAACACAATGTGTGCTCCATGATTTATGCTATTGCCATTGAAGTCAACAAAATCTGGTGGACAGATCGGTCTGAATACAGTCAAAGGGAACAACTATATCTTCACTCTATGGTGACTTATCGGCTCCCGGCAACAGATGGTTGAAAAAGGGATGTTGTTATCGCCGACAAACTAACAGAAGAAGCTAATGCATAATTTCTTGTCATTTGATGCGCAATCTTACACTTTGATTGACAAGGCAGGAATTTCTTCGGTAACTCATGCTCGGCTCGAGTATCACGAGACGCAAGATACGATCTTCGTGATATTCGTGGAACTAGCTGATTTCAATTATTTATTGAAAACTAGAACTCACTTTATAGAATTTCATTCTATTTGTAGGCTCCCTTTGTTGGTGAAATATGATAATACTCTATAGTATCAGTAATCAATGCCGAGCTGTTCGCTTTGAGATGATCTTTATTCTGTTGAAAAAAACATTGATTATTATAAAAAATATATCTTTGAAGTAGGGGGTCTCCTTAAAGGAAGTAGCACTATTTTCCTTTGGAGTCAGTTCCTTGTGGCACTAGTATGTGCATTCTCGTTTAACCAGCGTGTTTTTCATCCGTAATACTATAGTCTAGGGACTTGACTATACACTGATTTATGAGAATGTAGTATGTGACGCTGCCCGAGAAACACCCATTTTCTCTTGGTGTAATTCAGGGATGTTTTTTTTTAGTTTTTCCCCTATAATTTTTTTACATGTCGTATATATGCTTTCTCTGTACATTTTCATGTACTAGTATATTGTTGTTTTTCATTGTACGAGCTCTCCAACACTGGAGGAATAAAAATAATTTATTTATTATTATTATTGTTATTTTTCCATTTACTCGTTTGTTAGCAGCAATGCAACACTATTTTTTGAAGACAAGGAATCTTATAGAATGTGTACAGGGTGCTGTTTGTATAAATCCAGTATTGGGATTCATACCTGACACAGTTACAAATAGGGTTCCCTTTATATTGACTATAGTGGTTTGCATTCAAATGCAAACAAACTGCACGACACTTATAATCATTCGAACCTAATTAAACTTAACGTACTGAAAAAAATTCGGCCGAATTACTGAATACAAAAATTGTGTAATAGTTTTTTTTCTAAAATGACGAATGTATATGATCGATCGTGTAATAAGTAACCAGTATAACCGCGACCAAAATTCGTAGCGTTCGTCAACCTTGAGACACCAAAATATTTTAAGAAAATCAGAATAGCTCGCGTGTGAAATAATTCAATCTAGTATCCAAATTTCTGATCTTATCTTGTGTTATTTTTCCTATACGCTCGGTTCTCTAAGCGGTATCTTTTTAACGCGTCCTTACAAAAACCGTCTAGTCGAATCAAAGCGATGTCAATCATGGTTTTGTATGTAAGTCACCCGATCTCCGAGTTGGAAACCCGATCTATACATTGGAGACGTATGTATTAGTGTTTGCTTAACAAACCGTACATATTATCTACGCAAAGTTTCAGTACGATATAGTTTATAATCTTAAAAGACAGTAGGCACGTCTTTTTGAACGCCATTTTTAAACAGATCAAATTTGAATTGTGCATTCACACAAGGGCAGCCATGTTAACGCATCAGTTGCATTTCATCTTAGCCAAAATCCAAAGGTTGCGCATAAAACATATAATTAGTACGCCCGATCAACTAAGGTTAGAGACGGTGTTAGTCATTGGTGAATAAGAATTCGTTGATTAGCATAAAAACATTATGTGCGTATAATGGAGCTGAATAATTGAGATTAAATACAGTGGTGAAAGAAATGTTAACAGTCCATTAACAATGTTTTCAAATTGCTTAATTAAATCAATGTGACTGGGTCGTACGCCGATGGAACCAAGCGTAAATGAAATGTAAAGTAATCCCCCCTTTTTCGCGACGGTGTGGAAACATTAAGAACTTATTTGCATTTAGCGTAATTTCCAAAATGAGCTTGACGTATATTTACATTTCTAAGAGTTGTTTCTGTGAAAATTGACACGCTACAGTTTTGGGGATAAAACGCTTGATGACGCGATAAGAATAAAGTTGTGAGAAACACTCTCGCATAGTCTTGTCATAATGACTGGTCCTTGATTACATTTCGCTGGCTGAGAATCAGAAGATACATAAGACTGATACAAATTTAAAATCAGCATCACAATGTGGTTCTTATGAGCATATTTTCATGAAAATCCAAAGATGTCATGTTGACCTTATTGAAGTCGAAACAGCTTCTTTTACCATAAGTAGAGAGTAATTTTCAGACTGTTTTTACTTGTTTTCTCAAAATATCGATTTTATTTTACGACCTTCTCATTCGAAGCCAATGATTTGTCTGCGATAAAGGTCTGTAGATCGGAGCAGAATTGATAATTCTGTATACTAGTATTAGGAAAGAATCCATAAGTTAAACCGATGATTCGTGCATCGTATAAGTATAATAATACATGTAATTTTCAAGTGAACATACCCAATGCTTTTCTTTTGCAATGAGCGGTCATTTAAGTGACTCGTTAAAGATACCAAAACTAGGTTCGCAAGAACAGATTAATTAATTCATGCTCAATACACCACTGGTCCACAAACTTTAGGCGACCAATCCACAACTTCCGCTAGGTAACCAACCTACGCCACTAGCCACTGATCGGCTGACACTTAACGCTGCACCGACAACCTGCCGTTTGCTGGACCGCCAGCACCACGTTACTGGTGTATGAGGGGAAGTAATTGAAAAGTTTCCGGAAAATGCTCTTTGGAACCTTACTCCCGTGACCAATATTACTGAAACTTAGACGGATAATAGATTGGTATATCTTATTAATACAAAACCTTATTATACTGAATATTAAATAATATATTTTTGCAAAAAGTTGAAAAAAAAAACAGCCTAACAATTCAACAGATTCTAACCCAGGTAATTCAACCAAGGGCATAATTAGTATCCCCATGATATACAAAACATACTTACCTCCCTTTGATAAAGTGAGCCCGAAAATAATGTAAATGATATTGAATGATACGCTTTTGAACGAACGGGAACGTCCCTCGCCACAAGTTCATAAACTTAGCTATTGCAAGAAATAACTAAACAGAGCAACAATGAAAACTAAAATTAAATAAAACAACAAAACAACAAAAATCATATCGGAACTTAAGAAAACGCATTAGTATAAGGTGTTGAAAATCATTGTCGTAATTGATTTAGGTGATTTATTTTATTATTTCGATTGGTTTCCATTTTTATAGATGATATTGATTTATTAATTTGATTGTCTACACGCAGTTTATTACGTGTTTTTTCAGGTGATGCTATTGTTGATACTACCATTTACTCCATGGAAGAGCATGTTCTTGTACAACCCTTCTGGAAGACCGGACCATGATCTTAAACTACCGTATACTCCATGGAAGCCCGGACCCGGTGTGTGTATGTGGTCACTGCGTTGTTGGAATTGTTCGGTACCACATAGAAGGTGGCTTAAAGTTCTACTGGTTTTTGTTCTTTAAACTATGTGATCACCATTTTCTAGAACTTTTCATTTTGAGCCTACTTAATTTTAGAAATTTAGAAAAGGGAGATAATTCGTGGTATTTATCACCAAAAGCTTTACTGATGTATACATCAGGCCTGGGCCGAGTTAGTGCGTTATCAATGACAGCAATTGGACGAGCTGAGACTGGGAAAAGTGATGTTTATATGTGCAAGTACATAATAATAATAAATATCGCATGTGTTTTGCAAGTTCCAAAGTTAGAAATATTATAGCCTGTCCCGATATCTTTGTAATATAACCCTTTTGTAGTAATGCTTTCGTATATATCATTATGATTATCTACATAACTGAACAGAATAGAACTGAACAGTTCCGGTGCCTTATATGAAAAGTATGAAACGCAGATAGAATTATTTGTAATTTGTTGAATGAAGTAGCTGTGCCAATTAAATTCTAACTAAGTTTCTTTACTTGTTGTAATACACCATACACTTTACCCCAGTAAGGTATACTCATTAAATAGTTTAGTATTTCAATAAGCCATATGTATACAGTGATCAGAAATCACAGATGTTTTGCTCACAATAAGTCATACAATGATCAGAAATCACAGATGCTTTTGCTCACAATAAGTAATACGTATAAGATGAATCACATAGTATCGCAAAAAGGCATTCAGTGATGAGGTTTACTACATATATCTTGTTTTCACGTACACCAATTAAAAACAATATTTTATATCAAATGAGCATGTGTGCAAAAGAATAATGTGACAGTCTAAAGATTCAGGTTTAATATATTTGTGAATATAAGCCCTATTCTGTTCTGTTCCGTTACAAGTTCGCTTGATAATTGATGTGAAATAAATATTCTTTACACCTAAATCACTGCTCGAGATCTAAACACTAAATCAAGACGTTTGAATACTTTTCATGCCGATTTAATATGCGCTATCAGTTAATGTCCATAATGTATTAAACACAAGTATATTCGTACATATTGAAGATAGAAATAATTATCTATATGACATTTAGCAATAATTCATTGTAGTTTTTCTGGATACCGTACAAAATTGAACAAATTGATCGCATCGCTATTATTAAATTTTTAGTCTTTTTCGCGGATCTATTTCAGGCTAAAAAATTTCAAAATCTCAATTTTTGATTTCTGTAAATTCGTTGACATTTGCCAAGAGTCTCTCCAAATCCTGTTTACTGCATTAGTCAAAACGTCTCACAAACTGGTATACTAATGAAACAATCTGTCTTTATGTCGAACTTAATATTTCTTATCTACACTGCTTCAGTATCTTAAGCAAAAAAGCTTAGGTTTAATCGGAATCCCTCAGGACTTTTCATTCGGAACATGATAATGACCCCAAAGTGGAGCGCCGAAATTTTCAACCTCGTACTACGAATCTCCGCATCGACATCTGCGGAATAATTTGATAAAGGGCGCTTGTAAAAGACGGGTACTCTGGATTCCAGATTGTTGAGAGATTAGTTGGCCAACATGCCGAGCTGAGACCTTGTATCTACACAATCTGTGTAGCGAGGCTGAATCTTATAGCGTGCTAAGAATCAGTTACGTTGCATTTTCATTTGGTAAAGTCATTAAGACAACTATGTTGCAATGCTGATCGGCTCTGAGACATATGACGCCCCACTACTTCAAGTATTCGCTTCGTATTCCAATAAGCCCCGTCTTTTTAGCTATACCTCTTAGAGAGAATTATTTTAACACTCATTACAGCATCTTCATGATATAGCGTCTACTTCAGCTCGAGAAATTATTGATGAAAAGTCGTTCGATTGAAAGAACGGAGAGAATATTTCTTGGGTCTGTTACACTTCAACCCTCTTTGCAGCACATTCCAGTCGATGGTTTTCTGTACAAGAATGTTTATACATTGGTATTACGTTGTTGAAAACTCCTTATTGTTTCCCGTTTGGAACTTGCATTCTTAAAATCATCGAAGAGAGCTTTACTGTTTTGTAGTGTTACTTTGTTAGCCGTATTGTGCTACGTGTCCTGGCTCTAACTCAGCAATTGTCGGATTATTATGTAGCGTTTTAGCCGTTGTTTAGTAATATAGTTTCTTGTTTATTTTGCTGATGCTCTATGTTTTCTGTTAAGAGCTGAGTTCTCTGTCCAATTTGTAATAATTTTTTTATCATTGAAAATTTTCAACATGAAATTGCCATCGACAAGCAGAGCAATCAGAATAATCAGAACAATTCAATAAACAATGAAACTCGCCTCCAATACCATTTAGGGTACATATATTACATTTTAAACACCTTACATCACCAGTGTGGTTGACTATGAAATGTACGGCCAATTTCGTAATGCTCGCAATAGTCTTATATATTGAAAAAACGGACGTCTAAGTTAGAACATCAAAACACTGTTCCAAGTAAATAGACCGCGTGCCCGGACCGAATGACCATGTACTTACCACTGCATCAGTCGAACGTAAACAATCAACTCAACAAGCACATGTCAGGTTAAACAACAAGGAGAATCAAATATTCGTACATGTATGTCACGTGACACGCATCTAGTCATGATATGTTTTAAATTTAATATAACATTACAAACTCTTGGAATTTTGCAATGTTGAAACAAAGCATGTTTGATTGTCAAAAAATGACTGTGCAGTTGATTAGCTCTAGAATAAACACGTTGTCTTTGTATAAAGCAATACATGTATAAGATCAATGTTTGGTCAATAACAGAGGATATATTTACATTCAATTTGGTATATATGAAATTGATTGTCAGAAATAATCAATTGAGTTCTCTAGCGTTGCAAAATCTTGGAATTTTGCAATACTAAAACATGAATGGTTGCCAGCAATATATAATCAGTTGAAATTAATCTTAAACAGTTGTTTGATTTCAGATGTCTTCTTCTTACACAACAGTTTTTAAGCATTCCTTTTTTGTTGAAAACATCTTCACTGCTAAGACTTGACAGTCGGACATGAGTAATGTAACATTTAGTAAAGAAGGGTGCATTGGTTAGCAAAACAATATATCGTTGGTGTATTTTGACAATATGAGTATGACATATAAAAGATAAGCGGGGTCATCCGAAAGGGGCCTCGAATGACAACAACACTTCTAAAAATACGAAACACAGGCATACGTCCATGGCAATATCATTGAATACTTTGGGAGAGGATGGGTGCGGTGGTGTAATTGTGCCCTTCATGACATTACATTGAATTAATTAACTATATTCGATGAATTATTCAGTGCATTCTATAATGATCTGCATTCAGACGTAGAATATCATAAATATTCCAATATGTGTTGATTCTTCCAAATTATACTACATACATTTGAAATACGCAGCTAGAACGATTTCAAGCCGCCAAAACATTTTACGCAATCGCTCCATGAACACTGTTCTGTTCTGTTCTGTTCAAATGCTGAAATACGACGTATACAATTCCTGACTTAAGTAAATATATCAGATATCCAACAATCAGCAGGCAGCGATATTTCGTGTCTGTAAAAACCATTCAATCCCCTATAGAGTAATGGGAAAATTGTAATGCTTATTTTCTTTCCTGTTCGTTCTTTTTGCCTCTCTTGGAAGATTAGTTTCAATATCTACGATAAGACATGGAGTACTCCTCGAGAGAGACGCTGGCCAAGATGTTTTGAATTATTTGTATTTTTTTTCTAATTATCTTAGATCTTGTTTCATCTCTAAGAGTTCGTCAATAAAACTCGCGCATTACACGTATAGTTTTAACAAATAGTTATTCATGATTTGAGTCCGATATATCGTGATGTGATTTTTTTGACGGATATAAAATGTTTGAACGATCCAAGGGAGACTAATCGTACTGATGCATTGTTAAGACGGACAAGAGTTGTCTCACATTGAAATGAATATTGCTGTTTGTTATTCTGCATTTGGAAATAAAACTTGTTATACGGCGAGATAAATGCTTAGCCGGTTTTATTAAAATATCATGTTACTAAATATGATTTGGAACAGAACAGAACAGAACAGAACAGAACAGAACAGAAATGAACAGAAATGAACAGAAATGAACAGAACAGAAATGAACAGAACAGATATGATAAGCGTCTAGTAAAGTTAATTGTTTTCATTATTTTATTCTCTTAGATTGAATTTGTCCATGATATTTCAGTAGCAAATAAAATAATACTAATGTCAAAACTATTTTTATTTTATTAAAAGGTCAATCAACAAGACATTAAGCTAATTTTCTCAAACTTAGGTAACATTTGATATTGCATGATTTGATAAGATGTCATTTTTGTTCGGATTTTAATTATATTGAAAATTAATAATGGACAAAACACTTGTTAACCTATGTCAGTGTTTGATTTATAAAGTTTGATTAAAGATACTCAACTAAGAATGAGTATCGAACTATCATGAACAAAATGTCTGTTAACCAATATAATTTTATTTTAAATCCAACGAAAATGTTTTAAAGAATGATGAAAATTTTGTTTTTGTTTTCATAATTGTTGCTACTGGAATAATTAAGATGGTTTTGTTAATTGATAAAACAGATAATAATAGTAGTGTTTTTCATGGTCTCAAATACTACAGAGTCGACTATTTGTTTCTTGCTGACACTGTTCGTTTTATTAGTATAATGTAGAGCAAATGTGGTTAGACGCACATAAAGGGAAATTCATGTGTACTGATTTCATGTTAAATATTTATTTATATATTTATTTTATTTCAAAAGAACAGTACTTATTTTTAGTTTAACCCCAAGAGAAAAGTGAACTAGGCTTTTGATTGTTTCTTTGGCTTATGTGTGGGCATTGCTCAGGGTAGTTGTGTTGTGGTGTATCTGATTTCTGAGCTCGGCTGGTTAGGGTGAGTGCTACCTTCCCTGTCGGATTTTCTCATACCCTTTTTACATATCAAGGGCTGGTTGCAAAACTATGAAACTATGGTAACTACATTATTATAATTATTATAATATGCAGCTACCAGGGTTGCTCCGAGTCCTCGATAAATTTTCGATTCATTTGAAGCGGTTTGGGACTTGGGACCAGAGTAATTACTTCATTGCGTGAATTGTTTTAGCGAGCCTGTCCGCTAATTTAGGCACGGTCTCGATATTTGTTGATTGCTGACCGAGTTCTTCAAAGTTTTCTATTTATACACTTGTTAGCGAGCGACGATGAGTAATTTATGTATTATATGAAACCCTATACAGGCTTATTGGTTATTTACGATTCCTCTACGATACACTCACAGATTTTCCAATTTCCAACCAAACACCATTTTCTCACTCTGTCTCAAGCGCTAGCATTACTCTTAGTATTCTATAGGCGTCAAAACGTTTCACGATAATGTGCCTTCAAGCCGGACTTATTGGACCCTCATAAATCATACATGCCGTACCATTGATTGTCTATGACGGCATCACAAACAGTTCAACATTGCCTTTCTCAATGGACATAATTGCTGCCCAAGTATTACTTTGTTTTGGCCATACGGAATCCATATGTCCAAACGCCGGAACAATCTCTCTGAGATTGGAAGCGTATAAAGGGCTTAGTTATTGATGCACAGCGTGTATTAATGACAGCAATTGTGGCATAAATGTAGAAAATCCTCGGCCATCTATTGTCCGGTCTGATCTGTAACATAATACGGACTATGTTGTGCGTAGTGATATCTATAATGTTACTCCGGCAGCTACTCTGAATGATAAATGGATGTTGGTACCCATTTAAGGGATATTTCTGTATATTTCTCTTACATGAGTGATTTTAATAATTCATGAACTTAAATGCTTAACTGTATATAAATGTGACGACACTGTATGTATGATTTCGCTTGAGATTTGCATACATACATATTGGCAAAACGCAATTATTGCCGCCGTTGTCCATAATACATGTATGACTTTATGTGGGCATTGTTCCACGTTAGTTGTGTTGTGGGGTTACTTGTTACTGTGCTCAGCTGGTTAAGTTGAGTGCTGCCTTCCCTGTCCGGATTCCACATACCGTTTTATTTTATGTATAGTATGGAATTTTATTTCTGCGTTTTGTGTGGTTTGGGACTGTTGTGCAGTCACCACATAAATAAATTCCGCACATTTAAATGGCCAATAGGAATTTTTGAAGCAAAAAATTATTGTTGAAAACCTGACAAATGAAACAACAGTCATATTATCATGTAATCATACTTGATTTATCACACGGAATTTTGACTTTATTCAAGTCTCTGTGGATTTGTTTTATTTTAGTTACAGAGTTTTGTACTCTAACTACAAAGGGATGATTGAACTTGATACTGAGATCATAGATGTTAAAGTGATATGTGACTGATGGTATGTACGCTAGTATGTATATGTGATACTATATTATTTAATTAATGGTTGTGATATGTGTTGGTCTGTCCACCAATAAAAACATAGAATCTTATTTACTATCTTCGCAGGAAGATAAACCATTTCATTTCCCGAAGCATCTCAAGAAGAAATCTCAACTCAAATTGAGATTTTACTAAAATCAGATCAGCAATGAGATAAATCTGAAATTCAAGTTCTTGAAATTTTACTGTAATGAACTTAGAATACTATTTCTGTTAAGTGATGCTAAATTTGAGCCCAGCCTAGCATGGAAATTAACATTAAAACGTATGCCAATATTTGAGATGAGATCTTGCTCAGGTCAGGGACTCTTGATACTATTGAAAGACAAGATCCTGCTCAGATTGAGATGCTTCGTGAGATCGAGGCCTGACTTAAAGATGATGCCATCACGTTGATTATAGTACAGAGTTATTCTTCTTAGTATTCCGTTGTGGTTGCAGATAAGCCCTTTGGATGTATGACTACCCTCTGTTGCGTCCATATCCTTTTGTTTACTGCTACTGTGATGGTAGTACCATGCAGATGTCCAACTCTTTGCATATTGCTTCTGTGCCCCGTATGATTATGTTATGTTGTGTAGTTGCTGTTTTCTGTGCTCGACCTGTTAAGTTGAATAGTGCCTTCCCTGTACGATTTCCTCAAATATTTGTGTCATCTTTTATATGTTGACCGTGTGGTTGTCGAATGTCCTTTGTATGTTGCATTGTTGGTGGTTGTAATGACCTACGCATGATGGTAGTTTTCCCTTTACATGTTATGTTGTACTTGTCATTTGTATGTTTTTCTGTGGTGGGTATAGTTACTTTGTATGTTTGTTCGTGCTTCGGTGATGCCCACCTCTCTTCGCATATTTCTCTTGAGATGACAATGTCTTCTTTGCAAGTTTCTTTTGAGATGACAATATCTTCTTCGCATATTTCTTTTAAGATGGCCATGTCTTCTTAGCATATTTCTTTTGAGAAGACCATGTCTTATGTGCAAGTTCTTTTTGTGGTGACCATGTCTTATGTGCAAGTTCCTTTTGTGGGGACCATGTCTTCTTTGCAAGTTTCTTTTGAGATGACCATATCTTCTTTGCAGGCTCCTTTCGTGGTGACCATTATCTTTTTTCAATGTTACTTCTATGTTGACATTGTACTATACACATGATTCTTTGGCGGACAAGCATCGTTTGGATTTTGCTTCTGCACTAGTCAGGTACTAGTATCCATCGTTTGTGGTTTTGTGTGGGGTTTTCGCTTTGAACGTTACTTCTCACACAGGCTAGTTATTTGTATGTGCTTCTATAGAGGCAACATTGTGAGTGCATATTTGCTCTATGGTGACCACGTCTCCCTTGTGTATGTGTTTTCGTTGTGGTTTAATTTTCTACGTGCCTCTGTATGTTGCGAATATATTTCCTTTGCCTGTTTGCTTTTACCCTTTTAGTGACCCTGTTCCCTTCACCTGTTGTCCAATAGAATGTGGTAGCCACTGTTTTAATTTGAATTCACATTGCGAGTCGCTTACTAGTATTAAGCATGTCCAACATTCATGTGCATTACTTCTGTTGTATATAACACAACGAGCATTCCTGTGACATGAAACAGTTGTCTCTAACGGATAGTGTCACACTGTAAGTAATTAAATGAAACAAGCCGTTGGGATATAGGGATGCAGGTTGTCTTATATGGTATATATCACATTTTAATCAAATGGTGCACCTTGCAGTGTACATCGTACATGTTGACTCTTACAAACGTCAATGTCTCGTTTCTGTGACGTGAGAAGTATCAGAAGATTTCGTGTTTTAATGATTTCCTGGAAGGCGTGCTGTTTGGAAATCATTATGGTGCTTGGACCTTATTCACTAACATTGTAAGTCTAAATCTCAGACTTAGACTTTAAATTGCCAAATGTTTTATTCCGTCTCAAGTTGTAATAAATGTATTGATTTTGATATAAATGAGTATACATGTTCAATCGGAAACAACAAATCAAATAATCAGATACAATTTCACACGGTTTAATCTAATTGCAAAGAAATGGCAGTGATTATAAATATTGACAATTTCATGTCTATGTCTGTCTTACAATGTTGGTGAATAAGGCTTGTAGCTTAGTTGTGTTGGTACCTTCGTTTTTATCCCTGCCTTCCAATTAATTTACAAAGTAAATACAGTAGAGTCACATGTTCTTTGCCCTGGGGTCGTATTCATAAATCATTTAAAATATTTTATGTCTGCACAAAATTAATTTTCTTACAATTTTTTCTCAAAGATGAATTGCAATGATTCTACCCATTTCACTATAAAACCAGTAACAAATAACTTTTTAGGATAAAAGTTGAAATTCTTTTTATTTCTAGGTAAAATATTGTCGTCTAAGAAAAATGTTTTTTTTATTTGAGCAGGACGTGAAATACTATCATTCTGATCACCTCAGCTTTATGCTATGTACATTTACTGGAGACAAACGGAAATGACCGAGCTTTCACGATTTGGAACATTTTAGGTTACAAACCACTAAATGACTGCGCGGACCAAAATCGGATACACTCAAATAGTCCCTATAGAAACTTGTGATTGTGTTTAAATGGTAGTATGCTTAGACAAAGTAGAAATGGAATGATCTAATTGGGTTTACTGGCTTTGTATACATGTATGTGATGTATTGAAACTGTTTTATCTTTAGTGGTGTGTGACCTTTATGGATATACATAGAGTCAGGACACATATAACATAGACATACAATTTACTGAGACCAGTCGTTTATTACAGTTAACGTTCATCAACAAATTTCATGTGAAAGTCTGAAAAAGTTCATATTTTGAGCTTTCACATAAACATATACACGCACACATATAATATACGTAAGTTGAATATAATACAACAAATCATGTGACATCTATGACCAAAACACACGAAAAATATTGTCAAACATAACGCGACTTCATACTTGACAAATTAGTACGTAAGAAACAAATTAATAATTAGCTAAATACTCGTATCCGAAAAACGGACCATCCGACAAATACGTCAGTTTGGGAAAGAAAATCGTAAAGTAAACGGTTTTTTAAATAATGTTTTACATTTATATACTGTATCATTAATTTGTGTTTCTACGTCATTCACAAAATACATATAGAGTATTGAAGTTAATGAAGGAATTGTTCTACATATCATATCATAGTTATGAACACTGACAAACACTAGAATGTGGTGGGCACTGTTTCAATTAGAACTCACAAAAATGCAACATCTAAAATATTCTGAATAACCAAATCAGAAATATAAGCCATCATACTGGATCTATGTAATACAATTATAATTTTCAAACAATATTGAAATATATTTAGTAATTACATTAAGTTTTGTTTAGTTTTCTTCGTTAGTTTGAGCAAAAGTAATTTTGAGAAAAATATAAAATTAGTCAACAGTTTTAATTTCTTTAATAAAATATATCTAATTATGATTTCAAAATTTGTGAAAAAATCCGGTCGAAATGTCACTGTATAGAAAAATAATAGAGAGTGTAACTTTACTGTGAATATTCATAATAAATTTGTGACGCCAAAAAAACTTCCTTTTAAAAAATTGTAAATATTTAAACTATATAACTGTACATGTTTATGATAAATTTGTGACACCAACATTTTTTTTGACATTTCAAAAATGTTACTGTTGGAGGAATTATTTCTCAATGCATTGAAACATACATGTCAATGTTAAAATTGTGATCATTGCTTCAGCTTAGAAAATAATATAAAAACACACAGAATATAAGTTTTATCTTTCAAAACAAGGAGAAACTTTACTAGACCCTTTTCATAACTTTGCTCGTCTCTATTTCCCTTCTTCGATATCAAGATCAACACTAAATGTACCAGATTTCAAATCTTCAAAGAATGGTTTTCTTATTTGTGTTTTATCACTGACCTAAATTCACATTTTAGGTCTTTGATTCTATCATACTGAATGTGTAGACTTCTAAACCGATGGTTTGTAAATTTTGGCATGCATGCACACACAGACCTATTGGTGAAAGTGAGCCATATTGAAAAAAATGACAATTTATAGTTGGGAAAATGACGAAAAACAAAACAAGACACGTTGGTTCACATAATAAACTGAATAGAAGTTCAGGCATATGTATCGATGAATGTTTGAAATAATGTAAGTAAAACCGGAACTCATTTTACTTTAGGCATATTAGGCAGAACAGTTTTGTTAATGCAGACCGATCAGTTGGCTTCAACATTTCCGCCAATCGTAACTACTCGGGCATTTCCGCAGCTGAGAAATACGCACTTTAGTTAGATATACACCGAGGAGTTCCGATTGCATTTCCGACAGACTATGTGTGTATAATCCCTGGCAGATTTATAGACCTGACAATGCCAGACATATTATGAGATAATCCGCGTATCTAGGTCCAATTATACGCAGGTTACGCATCATAAATATAAGCCCCACTCCCTCGTGTACGCTTTCATTGTCTGTGACGTGTAGTAAATTTCACTAACAACCATGACGGCGCTAGAGGAAGTAGTTAGACAATCGTTATTGTTTTAGGTCTGTTGTATTTGTTACATTTTGTCGCAGTCATTTACGGCAATCAGTTTGATGTAACCAGTTTTCGAGGAATTTTGTTATAATTCAGTCATCAACTAGTTCTTCCACAAGCCGTTGGTAACTTCTCCACATGATCCACTTTTCCACATGTGGAGAATGGCATAATCGTAACCATAGTCACAGACAATCTCAGGTTATAGTAACAAGCGAGTGCTCTACTCACTGAGCTAACTGGGCCGACCTGAGACAATTTAGTGAATGCAATTGTACCAATTTTAAATTCATTCTAAATATTTATTTTGTGTAGTGACATGTTCTATAAAAAGTGCCGTGCGGCTAGCGAACAACAGGAAGGATTGGCTAGTCGTACGGAGTCGTTAGACTAGACACTATATTTTCCCGAGTAGAGAAGTGCGGAAAATAAAACCTATCATACATGATGGATACTCATAAATTAATACCAAACTAGTATATTAATTATAATAATAATAATAAACACATGTACAATCATGTCAGTCACACATTTACATAGCACATATAAATTAACATTTAATAAATGGATATGAAACATTGAATAAAGTGGATGCATCCGTATTTTTACCAATATCAAAATTGCCGTTTAATATTATAGCAATTGCTCGTTTATATTCTTAAGAAAAAAAAGAAGAAAATGACCAGATACTTGCTTTAATTTAAAACTTTTTACTGATACTTTAATGAATTGAATTTTTTGGAGTGGGTGCATAATATTACGTTGTAATTAGTTGTAACTTGTGACCAGTATTTCCATGTTTGTGTTTGAAAGGATTTGAAATAAATGATTCTTACCATTACACACAGAGTCTATGTGATTCTGGTTGAATATGAATACAAACAAGTAATTACTATTAAGATAAATGACCTTTTACAACATGCAACAATACGGGTACATGCGCTTTAAGTGAAAAAATAAACTTTAAATGGCAAACAGATTCTCGTTCTGTAAGGGTTACTAACACTACAGTATGGCGGGTTTTATTCGCTTTAAAACAATGGCATCTTCAAACAACAAATATATCTCATATAAATGAGAACCGAATGCTCTTTACAGCAACAGTATTTTTGAATCACAATTGTTAACGTTGTACCCAATGCAATTTAGGTCGCAAGTATTTTATCAGGGTTGTCCACATGTGATAAGAAAAGTTAAGAAAACAACAGCATCGAATTATAAAGAATTTACACATAGTATACTAAAGAAGTTGGTACCCCTATTGATCAAGGTTGTCCATCGTACACGAATAACCAATCACCCGTAAAGATTTCTAGTGCATAATATGCTAAATCAAAATACAAAAATGATTGCGCATGAAATACATTTTTCTGTTGATGTTTTTCTCAAAAATCTTGCACAAACAGATACGAAACTTTTTTATCCATACATTGATAAAAATATAAAGAAGTTTGTAAAAAAGTTGGTAAAAAGTATAAAATTCTGTAAATTTGTGCTAAATTTAAATCAGAGTGTTCTTGAAAAAGTGCGGAATAAAAAAGCGCCGACGTTGAAGTATCGTTACGTGTTCTAGAAATGTTAAGTAAAAACAACTTCTGAAAAAATTATTAAATATTAACCACATGGTTCGTGTGTAAATTCATATATTGCTCCTGACAAAAAGTGTCAATCATTTATAAGAGTATTGTATACGTTTGTATAATGTTGTATTTCAAAACTTCTCGGCTTTAAGTACGTGTAGTTATTCATACAGTTTTCATACAGTTTTCATACAGTTTTTCACAAAGTACATGGTGAGCGGTTATGTCAAATTGAGGCTGACACAAAAGCAACACACGGTTTTCAAAAATGATTTTTAAAAACGCCGCATTTATCTTATGTATACATTAACCAGGTTGCCTTTTCACCTTTTAACAAAAGTATTTAAATTAAAATGTAATAAATTCGACGTATTTTCATTTTAAGTAAATATTGTAATATTGTACATTATTTTTTCATCTGGTAGCAAAAATGATTTTTAAGAATATGTAACAACCCGGCACATTTTCCTCATTTATAAGCATACTCGGAGATTCAACATTTTTCTTCATGAAGCAAACATGATTGTTTAAAAAATTGTGATGACCCCGATGAATTTTCATAATAAGTATACATTCGTTTTTGTTACTGATGATAATAAAAATCTACATCTGAATTTCATAAAATAATTAATTATATAAAATAATAATTAACTAAAAATAATTACAAATGAGTTAATTTCGGTATATAATCATAAGCCCCCTGATGATAGCCATTCATGCCCCCTCCAACCCCACACGGCATACCCGGGCCAGGGATCATGTGACCTCCTGACATTTGTCCTTGATCCGGGTCCTCGTGTCCACCATTAACATCCGGGTACATCGGATACGAGTTCATTGAGTTCATATAATGATGGCCGCCATTAAATCCACCGTGAGAATTTTGGTTCATGTGTAAATAGTGATTTTGTACCGGATGATGTCCATTATACCGTCCCATGTCCATATTATGCACATTATTCATACAATTCATGGGCAAGTTCATATTATTTCCACCATGCTGCTGGGGCGGCACGGGAGACACCGACTGTTTTAGGCACGTGGGGCTGGATTGGGGAGGTTGCTGGTGTGAGTATAAGTCTGAATGTGTTGAATATGGATGAGGGGGCATTGTCACATTTTGGGGATGAGATCGAAGCCCGGGGCTCGGGGTCTGAGGATGGGGTGATGACATATGCCCCGGAGGCATCTGATGACGACCTATAGGGTCTGGGCTCCCGCCGCCCGGTTGGGATTTATTGCCACTGTCACTTAAGGAGTCCTGTCCCCCTGAATATGACTCCTCACTGTCACTGTCCCCTGATAGACCACCGTCCAGTTTACCCAGCCCCTTATCTGAATGTTTCTGTCGTTGTTCCTTTTTATACTTCATCCGTCGATTCTGAAATTATAATAAAGCAATATTTATAATAATTATAATAATGACTTTATTTTACAATGAAACGTCCGTTAAGCCAAAGGCAAATGATAAATGATAACTATTTTACTATTATTGGTGTAGAATTAACCCCATGACATTATTTCATTTTCTCTATTACTGTTGATTTTTAAACCAAATACATTGTTACAGGGGCAAAATGTTAAAAACAACTTTTCAAAATACTGAAAATTACTTGTCAATAAACTGAACTATAATTTTTTTTATAGATGATTATCATATAAATTACATAGGTTAATGATTTTAAAAAAATACTGAAATCAACTGAAAACTTTTACCCCTGGAATTGCTGAACATTTTGTTGAAATTAAAAGGAGAATAATTCAAAACTATTTATTAGCATATATGCTGTCGTACTCTTTGGAAATAAATATATTTAAACAAAAAAAATTATTTACCGGAAATAATAAACACATTATTGATATATAAACATATTAAGGCTGGTATTCAGAAGTATAATAGCTTAAGTTAAAAACTTCAATATAACATATACTAGTCGCCCATGTTTTGTTAGTGATTAATATAGTAGCTACTACAGTCCAGTTAGGATAAAATACAGTAGTGACGCAGTGGAACAATCCATTATTACGGTGTAAAAACAACAAGTTTAAAAGCTTATGGCAACATTTCAATACCAAACTAAACTCTACCTATTTAAGCAATGGTTTTAATATTTTGGGTACACATAAACGATGACGTCGCTGTCAATATATCCTAACGGGACTATATTATATGTAATGCTCATAAAAACAACATACACAATTTATAATTTTGAATATAATGTTTAGCTGATTGACTTTAGGGAATTTCACGATTTGAGGAAAATTCTAAGTTTTCTATCGACCCTGAGCTAAAAATGCCGACTCAATGATAAGACCATCTCAATAAAGTACACGTTTTCAAGTGCCTAATGGTTCTTTAAATATTGAATTTAACCCCGAAGTCTGTTCGACCACAAAGTCTACATTGACAAAGGTACATTGCTTTCCAAAATACTTTTATTCCAAGATCTGATGCTATAATTGAAACAGAAGTTGATATAAGTGCTACTGATGCTATTCGCGTTCTTGCATAAATAATGAAGAGCCTGAATAATATGACCGAAGTATTGAGGTGGTTTTGTTTATGAGGTAATCATTTTACTGTAGAGCTGTATTTAACAGGTGGTGTTATTATTGAGGTGTCATTAAATTGAAAATTAAAAGTGCAAAATGGGCCTGCACAGTGCGGACTTAGTTTTGAGTTTTTTTAAAGGAAGGTTTCCCATTACGGCTAAATTGAATCAAATACTAGTAGATTAAACCTTGACTTACTTGAAACCAAATCTTGATTTGTCGCTCGGTGAGATTAAGAAGGGCCGCCATTTCTATTCGTCGGGGTCGGCATAAATATCGGTTGAAATGAAATTCTTTTTCTAGCTCTACAAGCTGGGCACTGGTATATGCTGTTCTAGCCCGTTTGGTGGGTTCTGGAATAAGAAACAGAAACATTGTAAAACACAGTCAATATACAGTGCCTTAAATAAAACGCAGCCAATATGCAGTGCCTATAATAAAACGCAGCCGATATACAGTGCCTTAAATTCCCCCTAAACGTCCAGACAGTGCTGTATTTACAGACATTGCAAGTCTAAAACTCAGACTTAGATTTTATAATGTCAAATGTTCTACTCGCTCTGATGTTGTAATAAAGGTACCCATTTTGATATAAATTGGTACACATGTTCAGTGGGTAATAACACATACTCACATAAAATTTCACATGGTTAAAAATAATTGCCAAGAAATGGCAGTGCTTATAAATGTTGTCAATTTTCAGTCCAAGTCTGAATTTCAGTCTTACAACATTTGGTAAATAAGCCCCTGGCTTTCCACTGGAGCGATCTAGGGTTTGGTAATGCTATGATGTTCACAGATAATGACTAAATTTATGTCCATTCTACGGGTACCTCCGACACCCAGGCCTTTGACACACAAGCATATTATTAAACTGACAGTTACCAGTACAAATATATAATTGTGGGCCGAATCCGAATTGAGGTGGCTGATGTACGCTGTTTCGAGGCGAGAAAGCCTAAATCGACGACATGGTGAAAACCAGCCACCAATGTTAATAGTATGTCAAAACCTAAACAAACAGCAATTAATGAGCAATCATAAGCATAAAACAAATACTTTTGGTACACGACAGAACCCATTTCACCCTTTACCAAGCATGACATCATACCAGTTGCTATCATTTGAAAGCGACTCTTTGTCATCATATACATAGATGAACGTAAATCTGCGTGTTTTCAGAAAGAATATTAAATATGACGTCATATTGACGTCACATTGAACGTACAGAAACATGTAATGACGAACGTTTCGTTTTGGATTGAAGATAAATATAAACGGTGCTCTGTCGTGGGGTCACACACAGAAGGCAATATTCCAAGATTAAAGCACAAATATCTCAAATAAAGAACCAAAATAGAAGCAAACATTTCGCTTCTACAAAGTATTTTGTTGACAATTCAAAATGGCGTGCAGGTAACGATAGCGTGTGTATGTAACTCCGATTTCCCGAGGAAGAACACCATTTACAAATTTCAACAAGTAAAAACAGCAAACATACTTGGTTTTATAGAAGGGTAATGTGCTATATAGGAAGTGAAAACGGATGTTAAGAAATGCATTCACGTGATAGATATTGTGCTTGAAGTTGAACAAACGGTATTGAAATGTAAAATCATCTTTTGATAAAGAACAAATTGAAATATTTTGTTTTGCAAACGACTGTATCTTGAATTTGCTTGAAATTCTAAATGTTGCTAATGTTTTTATTTCTCGTGCAAACGGTTCAAAGTCGTACAAGTAATTTTTCATGAACGAATAGTATTTTTTTGTTTGCAATACAGTGCTACTGAACTAACTGGGTTTTTATTCACAAAACTTGCAATTCATTATTTTATCAAAAATAATGTAAAGTTATTTTTGCTTGAATTATACTACTTAAAATGTATCCATGACTTTCGTTGTGTGAATGCTTTTTTTTTAAATTTTCGTTTGCCAAGAACTTTTGGCGTTAGGGTATACATTGGTAACAGGAAGACCGCAATTTTCGCTAGCAAAAATGTTCGCGAAAATTGGTCATTCGCGAAAACACTTGCTAACATTTCCACTAAGCAAACTTAACCACGTTTTCATTAAGTTTATTCACCTACAAATAATTGAATGAATCTTAATCAACGTAACTGTCATATGCGGATATATTAAATTTCAGTCGACATTTATAATTCAGAACTTACATTTTTAATTCAAGTACGTTATGAATTGCATGCGATGCCGGTTAATTGTTTCAAACAAACCGAGCCTCCAGGAAAGTCTAAATGAAGGTGGACATAACATAGGACTTTTTGGCTAAGTCGACAAGTTAATATATGTCATCCTTTCAGAAAAACGTTTAAAACAACCATTAATATCTTATTCTTTGGCCGATTTTAACGAGACACGTTCGACGCTCAAGCCAAGAATGAGCACAACCTTTGCAACGTTTCCGAAATGTAATTACTTGTAGACTTAGCCAAAATGTCACTTGTTATGTCCACCTGGAAATATTGACGAGTGAGAGACATGTATAATCAATGAAGATACCGATCTATTGATCGAGTAATTTGAGTAATTTCAATAAATCCATAACAATATTTGCGTTGTTGCCACATTATGTAATTATGACACGAGGTTGTTATATTCCGAGGAAGGCTATAAATAATGGATACGTAGTAATTGCTGCGGTTATGTCAATTAAAACGGTCCATACGTCAGCACCAGAACACCGTGGCATCGTAATACGCATATCTGCTTGTGGAGGCACCGCCTTGCTTCTGGATACCAGTATGTGGTTGTGCAATCCACCATCATTCAGGTGCAATGGAACATCTGTTAACGTATGTCTGTAAAGTTACCCTTAATGTTAAACAAGTCAAATTCAAATTGATCTTTCTACCCAAGCGATTCAATAGTGTACTTAAATATGCGGGGGTTTACTAATTGTATTACGCATTCGTGAACTGCTATTGTTTACAGAATTGTTAACGTGTCTGTCTTGTGTGAGCCGACATGTTTAGTATCTTGCCATTGTGCTCTTGTGTTGATAAAGATGTCAGAATGATGCGTTGTCTTAATTAATTGCCATGGTTAACTCATTGCATAATTATATGGTTACCTGACAGCAACAATACTAGTGTTATCGGTAATAACAGAATAGAACCGAACAGAATAGAACCGAACAGAATAGAACAATACAGGATAGAACAGAATAGAGCAGATACAACAGAACAGAACATAATATGATATAAAAGAACAGAACAAGGTCAGAACAGAACAGAACAGTATGGAATAAAATAAACTTAAATAAAATGTAATAGTATAGAGTGGTCGGTTACAGCACATTCAAGGATCGGACACAAAGGTTACAACGAAAACGTACACCCACCAACTGTCAATTATGTAATACACATGTTTATCGCAATTATCTATATATTCGCATTTTATACTTATAAGTAACAGTCAACACAACACGACTAGAAATGTAAGAATACAATAAATTCAAAATAACAGACTCAGCAGTGTTTTTCGTGGAATTGTGACTTGCTCTAGCTGTTGGTTATTGCTTTCCCTTTCGGGTTTACTATCATCTCTTTGTATCGATAATGCAAGACAGTGTTCACCAATTATGCATGTTTGACCCCTAAGAGACCAGTTAACATGATCGAGAGAAAAACACAGTTCAAGATATCAGTTTAAAGCACAGACACACCAAAAACAACGCAAAAACAGACTTTACGAAATCGTGATTAAATTTTCAATTGTGCTGGGAATTAAAAACACTGCACAAGGTTTCATGCAATTAGGCCAATCGCTGCCACCATTACAGCCTGTGCATCCCTGGTCGGACTTCAACGCAAGTCAACGCAAGTCAACACTAACCGCAGTTACATTATTATGGGTATCATGTACATTTGATGGACGTGAAAGCCATAGGGAGAACACTTGAGCTCCATATTCATCCTACTAATGTTACAGATGGTTTAACGTTTTTCTGGAAAACGTTTCAGATGCGAGCTTTTTTGACAGATAAAACAGACTCAGAAAACACTTGAATTTCTTTCATGTTCTCAAAATCCGCGTTACGCCCCATAGCAACCGTATTCAATAAATCTTACATATAAAAATATGATACATAACTTATGTGCGTTTAGTCAAAGCCCCGAGTAGGCCTATTTAATATATGTAGTAGCATAGTCGTGTTTGAAAACCTCAGTATCTATGAATTTTATCAAATACTTGAAGACGCAAACTGTGTGCTGACATATAGATGGAAAATCCACAAGACCATTAGTCTAAATCAGAAACACTTCAACTTTTCAAACCTCAAACCACGCAAACAGAATGGCACTTCGTTTGATTTGAATGTTATATCACGTCCAATGTCCGTTGACATAAAAAATCAGAAATCGTATCATTATTAACATTTTTTTATTATGGATTCATCCTTTTCATGTACAAGGAAGCCCTTCATTAATAATAAATTCACGTTAAATGTGCCAAAAGTTACAAAGAAGGAAAAGTTGAAACGAACAGATACAAACCTGTAGGAATAAGATCAAGTAATGTAAAATAATATATACATAAGTGTTGATGGACAAGCAAAAGAACCCCAATAATAATATGTCGGATAGTCAATCTCATTGAAAACTAACAAAACCAATTTCTCTATTACAAGAGTAAGCATATGTATCATATACGAGGGTCAGTCAAGAAAAACTGAGAGTTGTTAAATTAAGCCTTCAAAATGTATTTACAATTTTATTTTCTACCAATTATCGTCCACTATTATCCATTGTCGATATTCTGATGAATTCCGTGGTCGGATATAGGCTGAGAAATAAAGGTGACAAGCAACCAAAGAACATCTCGTACATAATGTTCATGGCCACATGGAAGAATGGCTTTATAAATATTGTTTCATTTGAACTTGTTCAGTTTTGTGTTGGTCATTGTGCTAATGTGTCGTGTCCTTGCAACTGCTTTTTAATGTTCCTGTTTATGATGATTGTGCTTTGCAGCTTCTCCAGATTGTAGCCTTCCCTATTTGCGATTTAATTATCTTCTTGACTATGACATCTTCATTATAAAGGTATACGATACACTACTAGTACTGCAAGGTGATAAAGTGCGAAGTCATCCGCGTGAATGACCAATTTTATCTATTTTTAGCATCAAAATCCCGTTTACTTTTGGAATTACACTTACCAGGACAAGGAGTGCATGCGCACCACTTTCAAAAACGAAAACATTTTTTTTAATTTTTAAAAATCTTATTTTTTTTCGTTTTACTCTTTAACAAATATACATGTACCTATGGGAACATGAACTGATAAAATCATCAAACGATTTGGTTACCGATGTACGAATTATTATAAGTCCACGAAGACAACTCATGACGGATCCTGTATATGTATTAGATCAACTAAAAATACAGAACCGAGCGTGTGTTTTATCCATTTTCCAGGAAATCATTTTTTATCTGAAAACCATCGTATATCATTAAATGGACTATAACGTGTATTATCTATCTGGCTTTTTTCTCGCCCAATTAGTGAGTTCTAAAGTTACACTCGAAAATTACCCATGTACTCGTGTGTAAGTCAACCATTACTGACACGGGTCCTGTTTAGGGCCTTCCTGTTAGAATCTATGGTGGGAAATACTAGTACTTGGCTGGTATTCACAAAGCATCTTAAGTGAAAACTTAAATATATTGACCTTAAGTTAAAAAATTTAACTGCTCATATTTTGCGAGAAACTAAGAATAGCTCATAATTTCTTGGTTATTATTGAATCGCTGTACGATTAAAACATATCGTACATAACACTTCAAAATAATGAAAAAAGTTGATTGTCTTATTTTTCCTGTTTAGCTGATACACTTAAGGAAATTGTAAGATTTTGAGGAAATTCTAAGTTTTTACTTAAGAATCTTTTTGAATACCACCCCTGGCTGACAATGGCCAACCTATTTAAGTCTGATTATTAAGCTTATTGATGCAAGTTGCGTTGATTAATTTTGCTTGGTACTTTAGTGCATTCGCATTGATATGTAAAATAATACTAAAATTTACTCTTTTTTTAAATATTGAAGTTACTATAAACGATTTTCGGTATAATTTGATAGCATATAATAATATGAACTAAGGCATCGCCTAAATGAGGGATTAAATACACATTGGATATCTGCTAAGCTATGTTTCAGATAGAAACTGACCAAATATGAGTTGAATTTAGATGTTAATATACAATAGGCCTATACAAAGATATTTATTGATCAGCAACTGATCACTTTTCCTCGTTAAATTTAAGACCAGAAATAATAATTATTCAAAATTTTAGATTGGCTATGTATCTGTGGTTTTTGTTTGGAATAAGTGTAGGCATCCCTAACCTGGAGTTTTACCTATATTATACTGATTTGTTATACATTGCAACGTAACGTCATGAGTCTATTTGGCGTACTTTTGGTATGACGTCATTTCCTGTTATTTGTGACGTCATGACATCACGTCTTGTATTGGCGCCGTGTATCCAGTACAGTAGCGTATTTCTTACTTCCCTTTGCTTATCTAAATAGTTTGTTTTATTTATTGAATATTTTTAAAGATGGTGATAATTCGAAAGAATATGATAGGGGGCAACCGTTTACAGATTACTATTTTTTTATTTTCAAAGGACCATTCACCTCGAAAAACTGCCTGAAATTTTTGACCGGAAATAACTTTTTCTGAAAGCATTAGTACCTGCAGAGACTCGACGAAGATAAGCACGTGGACATTATTGGTATGGGTATTTACAATAGCCAGCTTCGCTGGCTATTTAATCCCCTATAAATAATTTCTCGCCATTTATCACCATGCTATTCAATCAATTGTATTATTGTTGTTTGGTAAAAAAATCCTTTTCAGGACTAAATATGCAAATAAACTATATTCTACAATAATTACTCGATGCGTTTGTACCTTCGCAAACTTACTATACTATTATGTATTGTGCAATTTCGGAATACAGGGCGTTCAAGAACTTTGTTAAAACAATTTAGTTTAATATACAACTTCTTACAATGGATTTTCGATAAGTTGTCAGAAAAGTAAGGAATGTGTGGATTTTTTGCATTATTTATTCCTTGTATTACTTTTCACTATGTACTTAAGGGATCAAGATTATGGGCAAACTAATAACTGACTTTAAAAGTTCTAGAAAACAATTTTCTTTTGTATATTTGTCCAATTATTCAGTAGAACTATTAACACAGTTATCTTATAATAATAATATTATACTGTGATTTACGTAAATAATAAACTCTTTCTCAGTTGCCAATTTGAGTCGAACGATAATTTATGTTCTAAACACCAAGCCATATCCTGCAATTACCAAAAATGTCTGCAACAGGCAAACATACTTTTTGCTGAAGAAAATTAAACTGAAATAATTAACAATATTGCGGCATATTACACGTCTCGAAACTTTCTGAACAGTCCCCACATTGTCAAATTAAATGCTGTTAATCGATATTGTGTCGTGTTTTTCCGCTGTATAAAATTATAAATATTATCATAAGAAAACGTGATTATAACATTTTCAACGCTAGCACTTGTCAGTTTTATTCGACAGTATCCGTTAACTGCGCGCGCATCAAATAAATATTTAAAATATGTTTTCAACTAATATTTCCACACAGTTTGATCAAGATCTTTACAATCACGAATATTTGCAATATCTGTCATCAAATTTTACTTTCCGATACATATCATTTCCACTAAATGAAAATATCGAAAATGTTGCTATAGCGATTAGTTTTTGTGATATGTTGTATATAATATCGGTTATATTATGTTTAATAACATTTTATTATGTTTAATAACATTTTATTATGTTTAATAACATTTTATTATGTTTAATAACATTTGAATTTATCTAGAGCAGGTTGAACATACTACGTATGTATTTGGCTAAGACTGCAAGTAGAAATGTGGCATCAAAACTTACAGGGTATGTCTACCCTTCAACGAATTATGACGTTCTTTGCCTTATGACCGAGTCTCATAACGATATTTCATTATTATTAAAATTACTGTTTCGGAACATATATCATATTGATGTAAATATGCATGTAAACAGATGGGCAAAAGTGCCTTATGTTTTTCAAATACACTTCATAATGTGACGTCATGATTTTCAACGACCAATCATTGTCTCGTTTCCTGCATATACATGATATAGATAACAACTTATGTATTGTATTGGACTTTAATGATGTCTGTGATATTTGTACTTGCTTTTCATCCCCCTTTGCGTTACGAAGTTGTATTTTAAGGATGCCTGTGTGTTTTGTACATGACGGTCATGATTGGTACTGTGTGTTATGGTATTGCGCTTTAAGGATGTTCGTGTATTTTATTCACTATTTGTTAATGGTTGTCATGCTTTTCCCGCTTTACTTTTGCTAATATGTGTACATTTTTGTGACATGGTTGCCCCTGAATTTCAATTTGGTCTTATATGGTTATTATTATTATAAGTATATTGTATGGTACACGTCAATGACGTCATTTCCTACGTCACACAAAATAATTAAGCTACGTGTATAGTGATATTCATACATGCTGACGACACGTTTTAAAACGGGAAACTTTGTATGGTATAAATAAATGTTAACACGATTTATGTTATGTAGTTTGTATTTATTATTTATTATACTGCTTGAATGTGACGTTTCTTGCCTGATTACATCAGTAGGTCATTATGGATAATCTATAATTCATGTGCCTTGTTTATTAGGAGAATACGTTATGATCGATTATTGAATGAACGAAGCTATGAATAAAGGCTAATTTTACGATTCGCTTTAAGTATTAATCACAAACGTTACTTGGCATATAAGTAGGTCGTAACTACTACTTACGACCTTATAAGACTCATACATATTTGCAATATGCAATACAAAGCTCTTCTTATGAGCCTATTTTCATTAAAATTAATTGGACCTTTGCATATTGACCAAACGGAAGTCTAAAATGTTGGGTTTTCTATTGTAAAGAGTACTTTTCAGACAGACTTCTTGTTTCCCCAAAATGTCGATTTTGCACTTTCAATCTTCTCATTCTAAGACAGCGATATATGGTTTGCATATGTTTGGTATGTTAATATAATTTTAATGAACCAGCACTTTTGCTTATAAACACAAATGAGAATAAGGCCATCACCAAAGAACGTTGTTGGAGCGGTAACCTAAAGGAAGGACATGCGCTTAGGTGAGATAAACCGGGTTCAAACCTTTCTCTGAGCAAGAATAACATACATGCTCCATTCTGCCAATGAGGACAGTATCAATTCCTAGGCGCCACAGGAAGATATTGTCTGCCACACACACATAAGAGTAATAGTCTCCCCAGGGAGACTCGAAATAATGTTTCATTAGGTAGCCCAATAACCAGGGGAAGTTAAAATGCCAATGGGTGCTTGAGCGGCTAAACAGCTGAAAACAGCCCTTATCTATTAGGTGACCAAAATCGACAAATTCTTTAAAAATTCATTTTGTATTTTTACGTCTTAGCATTTCTGAAGACGCTTAATGCCAATAATCGTCATCCTATGCAGTCACATAAAAACATTCTCACATCAACAACACATAGCTCCTAAGCGATCCATTCAATGACCTTGCTGATCAGGAATGTTTTACTCTCGAAAATATCAATGATATAAACATGATTGAACACTTTCTGTCATCAATCGATACTATCTATAGTTAATGGCTTTCGTCCTCATAGTCACAGAGTTCAAGACCTACCAGAAAAAACTGTTGTTAAAAATATATGACAAAAAGGACAGAAAAGGCATCACTCAACTTAACCAGCCAAGCACAGAAAACAGCAACAACATACCATAACACATACGATTACAAGGAGCAATGTCCACAATTAACCTTACGATTTTTTAAAAAAAGCCCAAGTCCACGATGTAAAAGCAGGATGACCTAGTTTCACAAAGACATACCATATACCGGTGACCCCTAGTGACCGAATGAAACACCTAGTTCCCCAAATCCCCACTGTAAAAGAGCAGGATGACATAGTTTCATAAAATTTATGTCCAAACTGAGAACCCCAAATGGACAGAATAAGGCGTTACGAGCTTGAGTTCTATGTACGTGCCCGAGTTCTTAAAGACAGAAGGGGAACATTGTCTGAACTAGTCATTGGCCTGTGTAATAATGCTATAATTTGTACACGCGACAGAACAATTATCCAAATTAATGTCTGTATATTTTTAACGATTTCGCGAAGCCAGTTCGTCAGTCGTGACCAGATCTTACGAATGTATTGAACAACTATTTCAGTACACAGAATCCGAACAAAGAAGTGCATTTTGTAGAGTTTATAAACGAATTGCACAAACTTTTCAAATTTTAAACACTTATTCTGATAACTACTTGTCACATTTTAAACATTAATTTGATTATGTTTTAGACTTAGGATATCGGTTTATAAAAGTATATAAAACCTGATAGGTCTATATCACTGGCTTAGAATGAGAAGGCCGTAAAACAAAACCAATATTTTGATAAAACAAGAAAAATAATACCTGAAAAATACCGGTACCAGGTCTCTTTATTTATGGTAAAACAATCTGTTCCTCTGAACTTCAGTTTGGTCAACATAAAAAGTTCAAATTTTCATGAAAATAGGTTCATAAGAAGCGCATGGTAATTCTAATTTTACCTTTTCAATCAAAGCCAGACTTACATCTCGTTAAATTCAATGAGAAGTGTCTGACTATTGATGCACCTAGTATTTCACTAATACACGGATACCTCCCGTCTAATACTACTAATGACGATTTCTACTTGAAAATACTTTTTGCTAAGCCATTGTTTCTTCGGCAATGGTTTAAACCGTAGATCATAAAGTCAAAATATGTCCATACGATACCATCAATAATCGGTCAAATACTTGAAATGATTAGATATTGAGACTAGATCATTTATGTTTTGATAGTTGACTCTTCGCAAATATTGTTGTATCGTATCACAACTTTTACAAGAATGTATAAATCGTCTTTCTCCGTCTTTCCGCTTGTGTAAGCCATCTTAATATGTTGCTTTCATATCAACGGAAACCCGCAAAAAGGTTGAACAGCAGGGTCCCTTTGATGTTGTTTAACACGCAGGGAAATTATCATTTTTACCCGCTAGAAGTCAGACCCTTGGTCCGTATTTCTAATCCATGCGAAACCTGTTTTTTACTGTGTGTTTTTCCCTTACAACTTTTACATTCACTCAAACTGGTGTGCAATGCTCAAACACTGATGCTGATAACGAAGATGCCTCTGAACTTTTGCTGCTTACAAAACGTGTGGGAATAGTCAACTCTTTGAAATGCCTTACATCGCAGGTATATCGATAACTTTTACATGAGTGATAAAGTTTTTAACACTAGTATCAAACGAATTGTTCCATGCTTCTATCACTGTTAACATCAGGGAGTTACGTATCATATCTACTTTGGTTCATATTATAGGTCTCTGAGGACAAATAAAAATGGAAGCTTTGATAAACTACAAGATCTTGGGTCCTGGTATTTAATTTAAGATTACGGTTTTGTCGGAATGTCGATGTGTTTCTCTATATCTACCTGGTAAATATCAGTGATTTTGATTCACAGTTCTTATTCGAAAACGTAAACATTCATTTCTACACTTGGTATTTGATACAAATAAATTGTACACCAACCCAATATGCAATTATGAATTAACTTCACCGTGATACATCTTCCTGGGTCGGGCATCAGTGGTTCATTGAATACATATACACTCAACATAGTCCAGGAGATGATGTCGATGTTTTACATTTTTTGTCGAAACGTAAAATTTGTCTTGTTTGTCTTATTTGATGGTCTTATTGGTTAAATAATTGGTGAAAATTAATTGCTTAATATATAAACCCTCTTTTACAATCGTCCAGAAGAATCCAAAATATTATCTATGACATGTCGATAAGTTATATTATTTTGATATGATTTTATGTTTTATTAACAACAATCTTCTATAAGAAACAGTGATATGTAATCCTGTATGATGCTTTACTTGACGATGGATCCATTTCTAGTAATATGTGCAATATTACTATTCTAAGTATTTTAATCGCATCCATTGTAATTAAATCAAGACTAAAGTTGCATTGTGCTTAGGCAAACGTAAATCATTTTAGATTGGTTCACACGGTCAATCAAAATATTCTGGAGTTTTCATAGTTTCATTGCATTCAGTTTTAATATTGTTTGAATTTTTTTCACGTTCAGATACAATCGGCGCCATATTCAAACGGGAAACTGTGGTAAAGGCGCACTCATATAAACTATAGTTAACCACAATCGACGTTAAATAAAGTTTGTCTTAGTACCATATACAACAATCAACACTATTTAAAATGTTGTTACAACACACTAATGTTCAGTGTCAAACAATCTGAGGAAACCAGTGCCATATCCCAAAGTGTTACTGTGGTACTAGTATACATGTAAGGTTCATAATAGGGCACTAAGATAAACTTAAGTTGGCAATAATCGACGTTAATTTAAGTTTATCTTAGAGCCCTATACAACAATAACACTTTTGAATATGTTGTTACAACACAACAATGTCCATGGGCACCAACACATACGTAAAACACCATGAACACCATCAATACCAACATTCGTGTAAATAATGATATACGATACCGATAATAGAGTTAACATATATCACTCATCTAATGGATGTAGTTGATGTAAACAAAAACTATTAACACTCGATCGTATACTAAACATACTTATGCTGATTTTTTAAAATATACATTGTATCTTTTCATAATATGGACCATGTCGCTGGTTCGAATGAGCCTATTGCCATGAAAATCGAAACTTGTCATGTTGACCAAACTGATGTTGAAACAGCTTGTTTTACCAAAAGTAAAGAGCAAATTCCGGACAGTCTTTTCCTGTGTTTTTTTTCTCTCTCAAAACATCGACGTTGTACTTACGATCTTCCCATTCTAAGCCATCGATGTATGGGAGCCAAAACGGTGCTGGAACACAAACACAAATCGGACACGGAAGATATCGCTGAACGGAAACAACATACCAAGAACGAATGCCACAAAATGAAAAACACGGTATAGAAAGACAAACGTACAGGAAACAGTCACGAGAGCAACCTCAAAACACATAAACAAATCAACTACAGAAAGACAACAACCAACAAGACAAGGTCCATTTTGATAATTTATTCTTTTTCCACGTACAAGCTGAAATACGTGCATTGAATAAAACTTTTCTTAAATTTTCTTGCTTTTTATCAGGCATGGGAATTGCACATGGACAAGGCGGGAAACTAATTTCTTACGCGATAAAAATTAGTTCGCATAACTAATAATGACTAAATGAATATTTAGTCCATGAATATTTAGTCCATCTTCACTTAAGTAAAACAATTGCTTATCATGCCTGTCACTAAAGGTTCTATAATCATTATATTTACGTTACCATAATGATATATTTCCTGAAAGAAATCGATAATAATGCTTTGCTTTAATCCTACAATCGACCCCAGCACTCTTTAAAAAGCAAACATTAGACCCTCATAATTCAGACTGCATGGCCTATATTTCTTTAAAATATAGATACTGTACCACAAATGGTAAATTCTAAAACAAAAGTGTCCAAATGGCCATTGCAATTCACAACGAATGTAGAAAAAAATGATATCCTTCAATAAAATACCCACATTTCTGAATACACATATCGCTGGCTTAGAGTTAGAAGGTCGTAACTACTACTTACGAGCTTTAAGACTGATAAAAGTTGTAAAAGCTTGTTTTTCCATAAGTAAAGAGTAAATTTCAGGTAGAATCTTCTTCACATTAATGTTAGTCAAAAGCACTTCCGCATTATTATTACAAACCAATGCTTACCACTTCCTTTCAATTTTAAATGCTGTCGAACTTCAAACGCTATTACCTCATGAATATTTACTACATTGGCGGTATAATACATACACGATTTCTTATGGATATATGTATACTTAACTTCAATAATATCTAAGATACTCTCTCTCCCCCCTCTCTCATAGTCCTGAAATTTTACAACAATTTGACAGAGTTTACACGCAATCCATATACTCCTATGAATTAAACGACACTTTTAATTTTATAAGTTAAACTGGGTGTCATCATAAAACACATGCTGATGACTTTTAATGCAATATTATATGCGTTGCTGTTTCAGCATAAATGCTATAGATCACTCAAAAATAGTACACAGGTGGTGTAGCTATTGTCAAGTTAAGTTCTTTCTTGTCAAATAATTTCTTTTCTCTCATTTCATGAAAACGTGAAGAAGGAAAAACACACAATTAATGTATTAGTCAAATGTTTGCATTCACGTTGTCATATGTGAACTTAAATAACATCTTAATTTGTAATTTCCAAACCAATTGTTAGATAAGTATAAATAATTGATTGATACATTGATAAACGAAATGAAACATTGAATTGACTGTAAATGGTGGTATGAATTGACACATTCGTTTTGCAATCTTTTAATTGCCTTTATAGTCATTGTACAAATACATGAGTTAAATTGCATCTGTATTAAAAATCATAAAAGAAACACAAGTTTTGGAAAACCGTTTAAAATGCATTTAAAGAAACCGTCTTGTCCTACTGTTGCTATTGTCTGTACTTTTGACGTTCGTCACTATCAGTCCCAATATTCTTGCATGCATGCATTGTTCACTTAAAAACATGATGGAACTTAAAATGTGAGTGTGTGTGTTTGTTATACCATGGTTACTTAGAAGTTTACTGCATCTTTGTAGGTCACCATACAGTCGATAAAAAGGAATAAACATTATAAGGTTTCTAGTTCGTGTTTAATTGTGTGTTGTTTGTGCTGTTGATTTGTTCGTCCTTTCTGGTTCTTGCTCTCGGTGGTTTGTCCTTGTGATGTGTTCTTTTTTGCTGACGTTTTGATTCGTCAATGATTCAATGTTCTTGATCTAGTGGCGTGTGGTTTTCCTAGTAGGTAATTTGTTCTTGTTTGTTGACGCTTGCTGTTGGTGATGTATGGTTGTCCTTGGGATTGTTCTTGTTTGATGGTTCTTATTCTTGGTGTTGTACGGTTGTCCTGGTGATTTGTTTTTGTTTGCTGGTTTTTGCTCTTGCTGGTGTGTGGGTGTCCTTGCAATGTGTTTTTGTTTGCCAGTTCTTGCTATTGGTGGAGTGTGGTAGTCCTTGTGATATGTTTTTGTTTGCTAGTTCTTGCTCTTGGTGGAGTGCGGTAGTCCTTGTGATTTGTCTTTGTTTACTAGTTCTTGCCCTTGGTGGAGTGTGGTTGTCCTTGTGATTTGTTTTTGTTTACTAGTTCTTGCCCTTGGTGGTGTGTGGTAGTCCTTGTGATTTGTTTTTGTTTACTAGTTCTTGCCCTTGGTGGAGTGTGGTTGTCCTTGTGATTTGTTTTTGTTTACTAGTTCTTGCCCTTGGTGGAGTGTGGTTGTCCTTGTGATTTGTTTGCTTGTTCGTGCTGGTGTGTGGTTGTCCTTGTGATTTGTTTGCTTGTTCGTGCTGGAGTGTGGTTGTCCTTGTGATTTGTTTGCTTGTTCGTGCTGGTGTGTGGTTGTCCTTGTGATTTGTTTGCTTGTTCGTGCTGGAGTGTGGTTGTCCTTGTGATTTGTTTGCTTGTTCGTGCTGGTGTGTGGTTGTCCTTGTGATTTGTTTGCTTGTTCGTGCTGGAGTGTGGTTATCCTTGTGATTTGTTTGCTTGTTCTTGCTCTTGGTGATGTGTGGTTGTCCTTGTGAATTTTTTCTCTTGGTAGTGTGTGGTTGTTCTTGTTAACTGGGTCTTGCAGAATATGTGTCTGAATTTATTAGCGGAAAGGCTGACTGAGTCGGCATTGTTTTGCAGCTTTTCAGTTCCATTTCTGCCTAATACATTCAACAGTTAAATTATATACATTAACCATCGTGGTTTCGTAATCATCAAATGACATCCAAAGTTCACAGACCTTTAGCACATTTGCTTGTCATGTGTTTAAATGCCCACTAATTTATTCGTTATAACACATACCACGCGATTAAGTCTAATAAGTCAGTTGATTTATTGCAAATGGAAAGTCAAATGACGTTTAACAGTATTTAATGAATTATAATAAAGACGTATCACATGATAATTTATCACAGTATAAAGCTCGAAACTGTCTCTCTGTCTTGTCTATGAAATTTAGCAACATCACCTTAAGTGTTTGATGTTTAACTTGTGAATTCAAAATAAAAAACCATCACATTGTCACAAATTTGTAACAAATATACACTACATGCCTGCTTCGACTCAGACAGACCTAAATTATGGAAGTTCGTTTGCTTTCCCATCAGCTTGCCAAAAGACCCCCTAGTGTGTGAGAGAAAGTTGTCTGCTACAAGGAATCTGGAGTGATACACTACTAGCTTTTCTTTTTCAAAATTGACTTTTAGAACCTCTTTAACGTCGTTAACTTGTTTAATGTACTTTTTATTTAGAACCTGTCCAAACATGTATCAAGTCTTGTCTTATTGACCTTAAATCAGAAGCTAACAGGAACTATATTTCAAACGATGTAACATCAATAGATGTGTTTGACCCGGTTCATTGATTACATTGATTTTGCGATCAATCGTGTCCACATACTCACCATGTTTGAGTAGGCACAGTCTATGCTTGGGAACTAGTTTATTTATGGGAGAGATAATCAGACCTCAATCGTCAAACATCGCATTGGGAGGACAGCACTTAACTCAACCAGCCCAGCACAGAAAACAGTAACAATACAACACATTTACACGGATACCCATATATAACACAGCGAAACAACCAAAAGTCCGAAGTCCCCGCTGTAAAAGAGCAAAATGACCTAGTTTGACAAGGAAATAACAAAAGAAAACGGTGATCCCAAGTGACTGAAATATATCATGATTTATTTATTTGCAAGAAACAATGTAATTTTGTTTTGAGGGTAATTGTAGAAATACAAACATAACAATGAAGTACGTTATTGTTTTTATTTTAAATTCGGTTATGCCTTCGTTTATTACAGTTCCTTCCCTTCAATGTCGACAAATATGACTCACTGAGTCTGTTAGTCAGATTTTCCCAAAGTTCAAAGTTTTCAGGCAGATCTCTGTGTTTTTTTCAAGGCGTTTACCGTAGATCTATACATGCTACCTTTTCTTTATTGACTACAGGGTATAACCATTCCTTCATGAGTAAGCTATTGTGAATGACAGAAGTTACGTGGTAAGTTAATTAATTTGCATATCAGATTTTCTCTCTATTGTGTCGAGGGTGACTTTGTCTTACACGTTATACTCAGTGTCGCCAATCGCATTTCCTACCCGCTCACTAGTCTCTTTATATGCTTTATACTTTTCCACTCACTTTGACAGCGGTTCCCAGTCATTTTTGATGGGCAGCTTTTGCTTAGCGTATTGAGGCCCTCTGTCTATCTCTTCCGAACTTTGATTAATTAACTCTTTTATCTCGTAGAATCTACTAGGCTTGTCATATACGACGTCTCTGTATTTTTTCGGTCTTTTCTTATTTATCGTATACGAAATATAAGAAATCGCCCGTTTGTTGATTTCATGCGATAAAATTCATTTTTTGGATATCTTTACGATGTGGTTTAAAGAATTTTATAAAGATATGAAAACTCAACTGTAAGAACAAGTTATTTCTGACAGGGTGTATATTTTTAACAATTACAAACCCCAAAATATTTGCCATGATGCGAATTTGACTCGGGAATAATTTTCAGATAAATCTATCGTTAGCCGTTCACTCGCTATGTTGTTTGTTAAATTTTATATTAATATATTAAATGGTATTCGTTGATCAAAAGAGATGATTTCTCACAATGACTTCAAGGTCTAGTAAACATTTTATTTCCCTGGTGCCAGTATAGAAATTTCCTCTTTCAAACTATCGGATTGGGGCGACTGTAATTCGAACGTGTTCGGGAAACACATACATCATTAGGCTGGTTAGAATAATTTATCTTTTTCTGTTTTGTCTGACCGTGCCATGTCTTTAAAATGCCATCTGTTGTTTGTTTGTTGTTTGGCTGATGAGTGTCGCTGTGTGTCATATATCACATAGTTACCTTACACAAGTTACGAATACTATTTGGACCAACCACACGCATTTTGGGTCATCTTTTGGCTTTGTGTAAGAAAGTACGTCATTGTACATATGAAACCAGGGCAATATGGGTGTATTGGGTTCAGATATATAAAATGATGAGATATGCTTACGCGAAAGTCATGTGTTTAATATATATTTACAGGCCATATACAATAATTACAGCAATAAATAAATGACAAACCTAATTGGTCATCCGTATGGCTAATATAGACTTAGGTATGAACCAAATCGCCTTTCAAACAATAAATCAAGGTATTAAACTAACCTTGGTAAATGAATTGAACTATACATACTATATACGAAATGCTGAAAAAGGGATCTTGAGTTTATTAAAATACTTGGACACATACGAGGCACGTGGTACGTCCAGACACATATACACATGTAAATACAGACACGCAGCATTAGTTTTTAATTTTGTTTCTAAACAAAATCAGTATACTCGTATTAGCCGTGACTTTTCTGTATTTAATATCAATGAATAACGTGTGGACCAAAGGCATTTATGTCCGGACTGTCCCAATGCTAGTAATAACAGTTGTAGTTTAGTATGCATACGGGTAAGTTTTTCATAACTCTAGTAATAAAACTTGTAGTTTACATGTAGTTTGCATAGTTTGCGTACGTTTGTCCTAATTCTTGCAATAAACGTTGTAGTTTAGTATACATACGTGTAAGTTTGTCCTAGTTCTATTAAAAACGTTGCAGTTTAGTATACATATGGGTAAGTTTGTCCTAATTCTAGTAAAAACGTTGTGGTTTAGTATGTATACGGGGATAAGTTTGTCCTAATTCTAGTAAAAACGTTGTGGTTTAGTATGCACACGGGGATAAGTTTGTCCTAATTCTAGTAAAAACGTTGTGGTTTAATATGCATATGGGTAAGTTTGTACTAATTCTAGTAAAAACGTTGTGGTTTAGTATGCACACGGGGATAAGTTTGTCCTAATTCTAGTAAAAACGTTGTGGTTTAATATGCATATGGGTAAGTTTGTACTAATTCTAGTAAAAACGTGGAGTTTAGTATGCATACGGGGATAAGTTTTTAGACATATTGTCTAACTTCAGACCTTGCAATACGTCTACAAATATGTTTTTCTTTATGTTCCCTATATTATAGTCATTTGTTTTGGCTTCTTGTTTTCCAGAATTGCTTTTAACCAACTAGCGTATACTTGCAATAATATTACCAAAGTAATTATTCTGAATTAATTGGTATCCTTTTACGTTTGTAAACATTTTATAACATCAATTCAAGTTTGTTAATATCAGTATTAGTATTTGGTCAACTACAATAGTACCACATTATTGATATTTTATCACCATATTAACAAATTAATAAACAATCTTATTTTTTGGGGAAATATAATTTGTAAATTCGTAAAAAATTATTGACATATTGTTTTATTATTAGTTGGTATGTATTTAAGGTCGATTGTGAAGCAAGTTTTGATATATTTTATTGTCAACGTAAATCACCTCATTCCTGAATATGCATCTACACTATCAAGATCATTTTCAATATTAATTCTACAAGAAATTTACGCTAACAGGTCATACTTTCTAAATAATAAATTATTTTAGATGCAATAATAACAGTTAAGATAACAATTTGTACCCTGAGGAAGACTTGAAATAAAGTCGAAAAGTCGGAAACTACTGGGGTTTGTTTTGAATTCTTATATACTTAACAGTCAATATTGAAATACGCATGTTTTGTATATTAGTTCTGGTAAAATAAGTTTTCCTACATTTGTTATTTTTGCCCATAATGCAACAATGTTGCAACAACATCGTACACGGACATTTATTATGTTCTCGTGGTATATGGTATGTTTGTATATCTGGGCCGGTATTTATATGTAAACATTTTAGTAGAATACCAAAAATTTTCTTAAAATCTTAAAATTTCCTTAAGTGTATCAGCTAAATAGATTTTTAATTGCGTTTTATACATCATGTTAAACGTTACTATAACCACTATGGAACCTGGTTTATTCTTCAATTGGTGGAAAATGCACATTGTAAATTCTTGACTAAGTAAAATAATTAATACTTAGTTTTCCAGTAAGATGCTTTAAAATACCAGTCCTGATAGCCAAATGCAATAAAATATTGCAAATGCTAATATGAAAATAATGTAAATTTGTAACTGAGAGCCTTTTGTAAAGCTTGGCTTGTTATGTTATGTACTATAATTATACAACCGGAATTTTGTAATGCATTGTAATACATTTTTATCAACGATTTTATCATATTCTACTTAGTTTGACTAGTTCATAAATTATTGACAATATATTTAATGTTGTAGCCTATATAATACATTTTCATAAACGATTATACATTTTTCTACCTAGTATTAGTATTTTATGCTGTATAATATGCAATATATTAATTATTTAATGTTGTAGGCTACATATTATTATTAAAAAAAAACTTAATAAATTTTTAGAACGTCCATAACAATTATTAAATTTATGTATCTACAAAATATCTCCCGTGTGTAAATATAATTTCATAAGGTGGTCCCATGGGTGAGCGTTTAAAATTATTACTGTACTAAAAACCTATTTACAAAATGCTAGTCATGCAAAATATGTTTTTCCATGGTACATTTTATTAATTCACAAAACATTGAAATCAGTATTGATACTGAAAACATTGACCCAATGAAGGTATACAATGCTCTAATTATTTTTATGAACTGTGAAAAATATTAAACATAAAAATCAAAATAAATCAACCACGTGCCGTGGCTTTTTGTGTTAATTTGATTAAAAAATTAGCAGAGTAATACACAGTGATGTCGAAATTGTTTGGTACGTCTTGACTTGTATTTTGCATGGGTTATATTAAGTTTATTAATGCTGTTGTTTCGGTTTCGCTTTGAAACAAAAATGTAGCTTACTATAAACTCCACTGACTACCACATTGAAGAGTATACACTCAACAAAAATATTTTCAAATGATACAGATACAATCATTAAGCATTTTATTTATGATTAATGTTGTAATATAAGTTCTGTACTGCATGGCTCTGTTTACAATAGACAATGCGTCGGTTTCATTATATCTAAATGCCCTAACTGGACTAATAAACTAAATTCATGGCGCAATTAATTTCGGGATTAAAAAACCGTCTTCATAATTTGGTGTACTGAAATACATGTTGTGGAATATATATTGTGCAGTGATTTCAATGATGTTGCTGATAGCCGCACACTATTTAGCTGCTTAATTTGAATCTGGTATAATTCAATTTGACCTAAGTATTGCGTTTCTGGAATTAGCGGAAAGAATGAAAACAATGAAAACACACATCACCTAGGTAATAAACGAACAGATAACCAAAACAACAAGCGATAACAACATACAACCAAACACACCAGCGTAATGCACACACCGGCTAATCTCTTGCAATTCTCAATTCTGAATCTTCTCTAAAAAAATTCAACTTTCATCAAGTACCAAAGCCATAAAAATGGAGATTTTTTCCATGTTAACCTCCGTGAAAATAAAGAAGCAATTACAGCCATAATTTGAGAGCAGGCAAACTCTAGCATTTCCTCTCCTTTTCTCATAAACATCAAACTATAAAGACATAAAACCCGAAACTACTAGGAAAATGAACAAATAAAATTGTAACGTACACTTAAGTTTGACAACATTTTACAGCAAACTTTCAAAACTAATCCGTACGCCAACAATAGCGATGCCGAGCTATAAATTTTCCGCATACGCCGGGTCTGACATTAATAGCTGTTAAAATAAATATTAACGTGCTGTATCTTACACAAATTATATTGCTACCGGCGACGTCCAATTTGATTTATTGTATAGCGAAAGCACGAGTAAAAAAGAAAAATTGTATTGTAATGTTTCTTACCTCCGAGCGACTGAGATTGATTTGTCTGAGCTGGCTGCGGTTGTTGAGGCTGCTGCTGTTGTTGTTGCTGTTGTTGCTGCTGCTGTTGTTGCCGCTTGGTGTTTTGTCGCGATTCCTTCATCCACGGATATATCTCCTTTTTCATAACTCCCGCAGTAGGGCTCGGAGACCCAATGTTTGGAGTACAGTTCATATTTTGAATACATCTCGACGAATACTGCTCCCCGTATCCATTTGGGCTCAAATCTCCGTTAGGCACTACATTGTTGTTACCCGTAGGCATGTTACACTGCCCCTGTGGAAAATAATCCCCTCCCGGGGGTGAGGGGCTAGGTTCCCCATAACTCCCTCCATTACCCGGAACATTTTCATAACAAAATCCATTTTCAGCCTGATAGTAGGAGTTAAATGGCTGTTGTTGTTGGTTGTAATAGAAACCTGCCGCTTTCTGCATCTCTTGTTGACTAAAATTTATTTCATTCTGTTCAGTAACTGACATATTATCCTTCACTTCATAGCTTCTATTCTATTCTCTATCAATCACGTGATAGCATGCCAGCCAATCACCACTCCTCTCAGCCAGTCTCTTTTCGCCGATCGCTGTAAAAAGGAAACACACTCAGTTCATACATTATATTCTTATAGCTTCGTACAAAACGGTATGCAATGAAATTCGCATCAATTTTACTTCAGCTATTTTTTTCGCATAAATAACTAAATTCTTTGACACACTAACAGATCTTTTAAGCACTTGAAAGAAAAGTGAAACTGGGCTTATTTTAAAAGAGAAAACACCTATGTACGATCTATTTGATGTTAAGAAAAAGTCGCGTACGTATTTATAAACGTTTAAGTGATGAACATGTACAAATACATCAAGAGGCTCCGGTTATCTTCGATGAACAGCGAAGTATTCGCGGTGAATTAGCTATACGATTGGTCTAAGAAATGGTTGTGTTGTAACGATTTGTAATACAGTATGTCCGCTGATAGTTCGCTATAAATCAAAGACGGCCGCTCATAAATGAAAGGTAATAAAGAATGCGTTGGAAATAACGTTATTTTAGCGCCTGCGGTGTCCCGTCTTTGCTCGTTTGTTAACTAAATTAATATATTAACTGTAAAGAAGGTGTGAACAAAAATACAGAGGTATTTGACCATGGAAAGGATAAATCAAATAAAATGTCGGAAAATAATTATTATGAGTCATACGTGATGAAAAAAATGGTTTCATATACATGTACGCATTTAGATAAAAAATACGGTGAAATAACGAACATTTCTTGAAAAGTCAATTCTCGTTTAAGTCCATTTTCGTGCGGTAATAGTCTGGGAACTGGACTAAACACTGATGTATGAGGATTGGAGAGTATTTAATGTAATTTGGTTCAGTGATATGCTGTTCATATTTATAAGAATAATATGCATATGACCTGTGACCTAGTACTTCATATTGTTTTGAAGAGTGCATACAAATATTTATGAATCTAGAACGAAACACTAAAACAACATGACAAATAAACTTGGCAAAATAAACAATAAATATATTAAATAAAAAGAAGTACTTTCTAAAATAAACTAATATACCGTTTACGCGTATGTTGACCAAAATTCTTAAAATGAAGTACTTGAGAATTAACTCAAATTTGATTAAATTTAACCTTTATTTATACATGTATTCTGAACAAAGAGAAAACGCACTTTTCTATACAACAATCCTAACCCAGCAATACTAACTAACCAACCTTTTCAGTTTTTTCAGTCGTACCGATTTGAACTAGTAAAACCAACATACATTTTTTAGAAAAAAAGCATTTACTTCATACGCCGACAACAGACTGTGTTTTTACTGATAAAAATCACGTTTTTGTATGATAAATTATTGGTCTGTTATTAGTACGACACCAAAACTGATTTTGTGGTAGCCACCATCCCTTTTCCTTCCATTAGCGAAATTACAAATCTACACAAATTTGTATTTTTCATTCTGATGATTTTTTTCGGGGCATTTATATCAGCACAATTATTGTTTAGTCATCTTTTCGGGCAATTCATTTACATAATCAAATATATAAGCCAGCAAAACTTATAGCTACAATTTATGACGTAAACAAAATTTGTTTCGAATTTAATAATTCGATGAAAATAATTCGATGAACCGGAATGTTGCGATATTTAAGCATTCCTTAAACATTTTGAATAAAAATTAGTATAATTCTAGCAGAAAATGCTGTAGAAACAAAATGCACAGCGGATAGTTTTACAATTTGTGGTGTAATAGACACTATTTTTAACCCACTAAGTTAATGAGCCTAGTCTAAATTTGACACATGTTTTGGTACCTAGACTGTTGTGTTTGTTATTCTAAATGTTTAAAAGTGAAGAATAAACAGAGGCAAACTTTGCAGACACGGCGCTGAGCTTATGTGAAATATGAAATATGCATAAGAAAATAAGCCAAGAACTTAAACAATCATATGCTATAATAATGTGCCGGGCATATCACTTACACTCGGGGTACTTGATACTTGATCTCGCCTGTTTAGAAAATAAACCCTCTCAGATTGCGTGATGCCTTTTCTATATAATTTAACGATGCATGTATAGCATTAATTAATTTCTCGCAAACCGTGTAATTGATTTTAAGTCTATTTATTTTTTACCAACGAGATTTCCGCCTGAAAATGTCTTTACTACGAATGTTCATTACACTGTCACGAGGTTAATTTGTGAAAAAAAGTGATTTTTGATATTTTATCGACCGGAAGCACCGAGTGCTACTTCCGGTTATTTTCACCGACCGGTTATGCCGAGTTGTGGGTTGATTTCAAAACGACGGGGTGCCTTGTTAAACATATTAATTTTGATGGCTAACGTAAAAATGCGTTTTCAGTGAAATAGAAAAAGTCAATTTTACCTGATGGGTCTATAACACGTTATCTGCAACATGATATCAAATTTATCAAGTTAATGCAATTTTGAAAGGTACAAATAATTACAAGCACAGTAATGACATCATGTTTTTATATCACTTTTTAAAGAAAAAAAGAAAATATATGCATGGGTAGATTTGCTTATTTCCTGTATGTAACGAAAATTTTATTCAGTCGTTAAAACCAGTTTTGAAAATAATAAAGATTCACGCAAGACCGTACGCTGATGTCTATTCCGCCGCTGTGCTAGAAAGAGTACATTCGACACAAAGACATACCATACCTTAAAATTATTTGAAAAATCCGCAAATTCACGATGCTTTGTTAAATCCAACACCATGCGAATTTTAACCAGTCCGATCAACAGTATGTTTTAAAAATTCAGCATAAAACACACAACTGTTAAAACGAGCGTCTTCTATAACCGTCAGCCCACCTATTCACATAGGTAGATGTACCTGCTTCCGAAAAAGCCACAAACATATGCTCAAATTGTGTGTTTTTTATTTTTATTTCTTCACTGGAACGCTCAAACCACCAGCCAGTAGCGAGTATAAAGACTGCCTTGACATTTTTATTTTCCGTATATCCAATTTCCTTTAGCACCGACACCCGTAAGAACTAAAGCCCCGTGACACCATTATAATATAGACTTACAGCTAATGTCTAACAAAACGAAACACCACTTATATATCAATATATTCACGAGAGAGAGACCGAACATATACATATATAGCCGGGGAGAGTTATTTTTCAAAATATGTGTGTACACCAATTTTTATCCCCCAATACATCAACTACGTACAAATGTATCTCATAGTACAGCGCGTTTCCCTCGTCTGATTTTAATTTTCCGTATTTCAACATTTGACGTACCATAAAGATTTAGACACCGATATACACACTGTCCGCCATCTTTGATTTATTATCAAGACGCGAACAATTGTTACTAAGTATTATGATCCTAAATAGTAATTAAGCTAATGAGAAATTAATTTTTATGTTCGCTAAGTACCACATGCGCGTTTGTTACACAGTGTTATAAATGTTCGTTAATATGCTTCATGTTGTTACTTTACTGACATTAGGTGTTTGAATGGATCTCATATTGTTACTGCAGTGACATTAGGTGTTTGAATGGATCTCATATTGTTACTGCAGTGACATTAGGTGTTTGAATGGATGTGTTAATATCACGGCAATTTGATAAACTGAATCCTATTCTGGATGACTTCATGAAACGATTATAGAGGATGTTAAACTCATGACCCGGCGAAGGAGTTAGAAAATACTATTTTTTTTATATTTAGCCTCAGATTTACTTGAAGTGTATAGAGCTATATAGGACGATATTTTTTTTTAAAAAGTTTCAAAAACTGAAAAACAATTATGCTTACATATTCATTAGATCATCTTTCGCTTCAGTTTTAACAGAAACTCTGTGATTTATTTGACATGTGAACTGTCCATTTTCATAGAAAAGTGTTCTGGAACACCCTATGAAATTATAAGAATCGTCTATTTTTCGACGATTGAATCAAAGTACACGGAACCCATACAAAGTTTCAATTTGCGATTAAGGTAGTCTAGTATCATACTAAAAACGATGCAAGTAATTATTTTGACATTAATGACTGTTAGAATATAGCTATATACACTTTAAAACTGTACTCAGTCTGTTAAAACCGAAATATGACAAAGTGCAACGACAAATCGTATACTAATATCACGAAAATGTAGTGAGTGCAAACAAAACAATATACTAGTACATGTATTAAATTTGTATTTACATTAATTTGGAGTTAAAAACCACTTTGAATACAAATACCATAGAGCAGATCGCATACAAACCAAAGCCTTACAGAAACGACGACAGTGCCTATCTACCCAATCCAAAGTTAGACACAGGGCGAACAATCCGTGTCTCCAAAAATGAATATTTCAAGCAATCCTCTTATATGTTCTTATCCCGCAATGAATGACACACTTGGCATTTGTGCATACAATCGGGGCACCTCGGACAATTCTAAGACGAATCATCTCTCGGACGTAAAATAGAACGTCACCATTATTCGAACGGTCCTTAACGGTTTTTGGTGTAGCCAGAAAGTTTTTGTGAACAGGCTAAAATGGAACTTGCGGCACTGATTAAACCTTAAAAACACTTAACTTAGCATGTCGTGTATATTTATGTTCTTTAAAACGTCATAGCTTACATATGCGATGGATATGTTACGGTTTATTTTCTTGCAATCCGCATCACACGCGTGTGACCGAATCACCGTGTGGAATTTTTCCCCAAATCACTTCACTACATACATCCGAGGGAGCTTCCGGATTCATGATGGAAAGACCCGAGTAGTTACGATCGTTGTGTATAATGTAACATAAAGGGAGGTTATTATGAATGATTGCATAGCCACCCTATCATGACACTGTACTGTTTTGACACTAACAACCATGAAAACGACAAGACACACATAGAGCCATGGTTTAAAGGTAGGGTGAGCGTTTAAGAATTGTGAGGTCAATGGTTCGATCCAAGTCTGCGAGAATAATCAACAATGCTCAACTCGACCAAGGTGTGAATATGTACTCGTACATGTACATGCGAGCGTGTTTTGTTACAATCGTGTTCAATATTCCTGGGTACCGTCCCAAGATGTCGGTTCCACAAAAACCAGGAGAGAAATACTATTCATAGGGAGGCTTAAACCTAGATAGCTAAATGACCAGTGAAAGTTAAAGAGTCAAAATTAGGCTTTACTGATGAATTACCAAAAGCGGCATTGGCATGAAAAACAATGGCAAGTTAACATAGACATAAATAAGCCCCCATATCAGTACATTTGTATAGCTTTGCCAATTTGACACGACTCTGACCTTTTGATTAGCATAATTTAACAGTCGATATATTACCTACGTTTACCCGAGTGTATGTTTTCCAAATCGGGGAGTATCACGAAGACGCTCGAGATGGTATACAAACACAAATTTGAAATACCGATATCGCACGATTTGCTTGCGGAAATAGATATATTCAAAGCAAGAACCTTGTAATATATTCTTTCATAAAGGTCAGGCTCAGGTCAAAATAGCCAAGCTATACCGTATATTGAAAGGCCAGAGTATCAGAACATCCGACACTTAACACCTGCAAGAATGGAAACTATGTTCACAATCCGTTACTGGTATTCCTACATACGGGTATTATTATTTGATTTGGGACAACATCTGTCGGTTTAGCAATAAAAAATCCTAACGCATTTAAGTAATCAAATAATAAAACGGGTATCGTGTAATATAATTACTTTATTCCTTCCTACTTATTGGGCCTAAATAATCAAATGATTTAATGCACACTTCTGTGAATGGTTTATGCATTATTAGCATCACGTTGCTAATACTTGAACGGCGTGTATCATAGATATCCAATATATCCGACTGGAATCCCTTTCTTTATATACTAGATTAGACAAATACAAGATTGTAAGACTTTCAAAGCGCATCCCACTGATTTGATGTGCGTAGAGAAATAGTTGAATGACTTGTAAAAATTAAACAGCATAAGCGATGCCAACAAGCATGCCGCAACACCATCGGGTATCGTCCTTTCTAACTGAATATTGAATACAAGTAATGCAAACCAGCAAAGCCGAATTTTGGATGATATGGTAAAAGCGATGCCAACAAGCAATTCCGATTTTTTTATGATATGGCACAAGCGATGCTAGAAAGCAAAGTCGAATTTGGTGGATATGGTGCAATCGATGCCAACTAGCAACGCCTAATTTTGGTGATATGGTACAAGCGATAGCAACAAGCAAAGCCACATTTTGGATGATATGGTACAAGCGATGCTAGTAAGCAAGTCAGAATTTTGGATGATACGGTAAAAGCGATGTCAACAAGCAATTCCGATTTTTTTATGATATGGCACAAGCGATGCTAGTAAGCAAAGCCGAATTTTGAATGATATAGTACAAGCGATGTCAACAAACAAAGCCTAATTTGGGTTGATATAGTACAAGCGATGCTAGTGAGCAAAGCCGAATTTTGGGTGACATTGTACAAGCAAAGCAAAGACGAATTTTGGGTTATTTGTAACAAGCGATGACAACAAACAAAGCCGAGTTTTGAAAAATATGGTACAGGACATGCCAGAAAGCATAGCCGAATTTTGGATTATATTGTTGGTCTACAAGCGTCACAAACAACTAAACATACATGTGACAATCAGACTGGGACGGTACTCAACGAAACCAGCAAGTATCTGAAACATTACAAACCATCACAAGATGATACCCAAATAAAAACGACACAGTTGCCAACACAACGAGCGACGGCAGCACCCAAATGAAACAGCCGAGCACAGAAAGCATCACATACCACAAAGCGAGGAACTGAACGTAACAGCTAAAAGGTTACGTTTCAGCTGTCAAAAAGTTGTAAATCCAATGCGCAAAATACTATCGGGTACCTACATGTATATTTCAAATTATTAGTACCGGGTATACCAACAGGCAAACCACATTACTATCGGGTATCTATATTTCTAACTGAGAAAAAATTGTATTCTTCAGTACAAGCGGTACGAGGCTTCACCATCGGGTATTTATATTCCCTAACCACAACGCTAAATCTAATTGTTGGTAAACTGCGAAATATGTGCTAATACGTAACAAACTCGGGCCTATATTCAGCCAATTCGATTACTTGTTACATATATATTCCTGAATGATGCATAAAATATTAAGAAACATGAAATATTGATATGTGTCTGCAGCAAATGAGGTGTTCTTCTCCCAGGAGGAGCACGTTAGATAATTAGTCAGTTGTGCTCAAAATAGATACAATATCCAGTTGTCTATTATTGCTATAACCATATGCAGCGCTAGAGTCATCCAAAAGTCACCAAGAAACTTACAGAAATAGAAAACTAAATATATGTGCTGTTCAATATATTTATGCAATATTTAATTGTCTATCGTGCATGAAGATACAACACGGTGCAATTATGCTCTAACCCCAAGGGTAGATGAACACATAAAAAGTCACAGTAACGCCTAATTCGGTCGCTTGGTGGTCACTGTTTTGGCTTGGCATATATATATGTGAAACTAGGTTATCCTGATTTTTTGTTGCGGGGACTTGGGTAACCAGATCGGGTCTTAGCTGTATTTCATTCGGTCACTTGGGATCACCGGGTTTTGTGTTATTTCTTTGTAAAACTGTGCCATCTCACTTTTTTACAGCCGGGACTTGGGCTTTTGGTTGTTCGTTGTGTGTGGGCATTGTTACATGTGGTTATGTCTTGTTGTTGCTGCTTTCTGTGCTGGACTGGTTAAATTGAATGTTTCCTTTTCTATCCGATTTCCTCATGTCTGTTTAATAAGTATCAATCATTTTATCTATATATTTACCGTAGATGGTAATGCTAATACTAGACACAGATTCACAAGACACAAATACAATTATGGACTGAGTAAAAGGCAGTGCCCAACAGAAACAGTAAAGCACCCAATGCATATACAGAACACACAGAACAGAACAGAACAGAACAGAACAGAATACTTTATTGTCGTAAACAAAATTGTTTCTTGACAAAGAACATGAACATATTTACAAAGCATAATTACATTATATTACATCATACAGAACACAATAACAGAAAAGTACATAGTATGATTACATATTTTTAACTTTACTTCCGGTAATCGAAATATTCGATTCGTCGAACAGAAAAAGCACATTATTACAATAACTAGACAAAGTCCGAATGACATGTAAAAAAGTGAACAAGAAAAATAAAACTAATGAACTACTTAACACGACATAAAACAAAGCGTATACGTTGTCTTACACCACTATTGTACATATTCCTCAATATATAATGTTTCTATTTAGTTATACATGTATCAATTTTGAGTTTCGATTTTGCACGGAACCTAAAGTCAAAGATATTTGTGAGAATATTTGAGCTGAAACTAGTTCTGTTTAAGAAGCTACAGGAGCTTTGGAGACTGTACTAACTAGGTCTTCCGCGCTCCACCGAAACAATTTCTTCTCCTTCTTCAATTTTATTAAAACATAAATACACCAGCCACTAATGACTTATATATACATAACACTAACGAAACTGAAACCAATAAACCACAGTTACTATATTTAGAATAGAATAGAGACACTGAAATGGTCTTCCATATCTTTCCCAAAACAAGGTTGAGAGTATGTTTCAGTTAGGTGCACCAACTAGTTGTACCAGACAAGAATGGTACCCGATGTACAGACCTATGTTCACATCAATCTAGTCGGCAACAATGACATTTTGATCACAGATTGCATCAAGTTGTTTCTTAACTTAAACTTCAAATTATTCCAAGAACGATTCAACACGTTTGTTAATTGCTTGTACACCACGACGAAAAAACATTGGATTGTTTTCAGTGAAACGCGAGATTTTCTTCAACAAACGAAGAAACAGCAACAGCTGTCTTATCAAATAGTTTTAACAGTCTAAACACGCCTTCTACACCATAGATACAAAAATACAACAACGAAAATATATGCGCATTAATACTTTGAGCTGATGGGGCTTTTAACTTTCTTTGTACGCTCAAATGGACATCTGTAAGATTCTGAATGATGTCCGGAGTCAATTCAGTGGATGTATGCTCGCTTCAAGTTTGCAAATTCAAATAACATACAAAGATGAGAGCGCGAGTGTTTAACACTTACAAATTTCTGCTTGCTCCGTTGATCAAACGCGACTTTTCATTGCCAATTGACGCCCATTGCCTACTTTGACAAGTTTGTCAGTGTGCTGAAGTGGAAAAGTCAAACTGATGAAAATGACACCTTGTCGACAAAATGTCAACCGAAAAATTAAATAGAAACCCGATATATTTTCTTTTATATTTTTCGATATGATGGCAATTTGGAAAAAAAGTCAAAACGTTAGAGAAATTATGTTACGTAGATGACTGAAACACCTCATGCTCGTTTACAAACAAGAAAAAAATCAGTTTCAGCTTATCGTTGTTGCGCATCGCTCCAATGTAAATGAGGCCAAACATGTCGCGAGTGATATCGCTAGCTAATTTTATAACAAATGATCTGATAAGAATTTTCTCAAGTTAAAATTAAGTTTGAAACGCGAGTGACGAGCAAGGAGAAAATGAAAAGATGTAATACATACATTATTCATCGCTGAATATTACGCAGAACAAACGTTATGTAAATCAAAATATTTCCGATATGAAATTGGACACCCGTTTTATTTATTCATAACGTGTCGATAGTGCGATAGTTGAATAGTTTTACAATGAGTATGATACGCTCGACCATTAATGCAATGAATAAAACGGCAACGATTGCGTTAACTATTAAAAATTTTAATTAAGAAATGTTCAACAACATTTAAAACTAAACACGTTAAAATCTGATAAGGTGATGAATGCAACACAAGCTTGAGAAGTATTCAGTTTGGCTACTGATTTAAAGGTTACTGAATTTGTCTAAATGTCTCCAATCGAATCATACGAACGAATATGAATTCAATGTGGTTCTGATTGTAACACATTTAAATTAAGGACTATTGAGCTTTTTATGCTATTTTCAGTTTTGTGTTGACCATTGTGGTATGCGCTTATGGTATGTCATATTTTGGAAATTTATGTGTCCTTTTTGTGTCATTCGTGCTAAGGCTATTTTTGATGGGCGTTTGCTTTCCTGTCCGATTTGATTTTGTCTTTTTGTAAGTTTTGATATGTAGGTAATCCATCAATCTTTTTTAACATATAGTTTTGAAGACAACTTCAGATTTACGATCAAAATGGCTTTGACATGCTCTTTGATAGTCATGTTTTGAGGGTATCTTACTCTTCGTAATAGGAACTTCCGAGTGTAAAAATATAGACGTTATAAATTGTACAATCATAATTGTTCCTACGTCCCCAATGACTGAATACATCAAATATATCTTTTTTAAGTTTATTGAATCGGGTTTAAAGGCATTTCACTACTATGAAAGTGTTTTCATTCTTCGATGAATTCGTTCTATTAATATTTTTTTTTACAGTGACTCAGAATGTAAATGTAGTACATACACGTATCAATATCATACTATTTGTCCCTAGCAGAATTAAATAGTAAACGCTTATGCCCCGGCGAAAGACTTGTCCATAAAAGTAGCTCGGCCATTCAGGGACCATCATTCTGTTGAAATGCGTGATATTGTAACATGGCTTTTATAATATAATGTGTTTAAGTATGCCAAGTTTGGTTTGAAAGCGATGCATTGGTGGACTTAAATGGTTCAGTTTCAACATTTAGTAACGAACAAACGATCAAATGGGCGAACGAACGGATAAACGAAAACGCGGACAGGACAATCACTATATCTGTATATGCCCCTGCGGCATAAAATACTAGTAGTCGTTGGGAACAACATGCACTGTCCTACTATAGATAATACACCATCCCTTAATTCAATTGTCATGTGACAAGCATTTTTCATAATAAATTGATAATTTTTCAGACATAGGAAAATGTCACTCTCGGACATTTGAGAAATGTTAGAAAACAAAAGTCAACAAACATAGTCATATTTCTTGTCGGCATCTCTTTGTTAATGTTTACACTTGCCTTCCAATCTGCAGCATTTCTGTTAGAAGTACAGCACGATGCATGTTTTTGTATGCTATGTTTTGTCAAAACCTTTCTATAGAATAGAAAATACACCACATACTTTCTAACACACCGTGTTAAATTATTTGCTTATCTGTTCGCTGAATATATTTCTCCACTGACAGAAGTTGATTAACAAATGCGTTCCAGAACCTGGCTTTCTAATATAAGCATGGACGGCATTTCCTTCTGGTTTTCAGTATGGCAAAAGACGTTCGCAGCACAACGCCACAAGAGAAAATTTCGAATTTTCAGGGGTCCTTTGGTGTGCACGTGTTTCGTATGAAGCATTGCACACAGAATGTTTAAACAGCTATATACATTGTAAGTATATTCCAAGACTATAGTAAAATATACATTGGCTATGAGTTAGGCTCTTGAATCAAAGATGCAAAACTGTAGATAATGACTTTGAAAAATATACTAAAATATACTTAAAAAGGTATGAGCAAATCGGACAGGGAAGGCAGCACTCAACTCAACCAGCCAATCACAGGAAGCAGTAACTACACAACACAGCTACACAGAACAATGCCTTAACATAACCCAACAAAATTATTAAAAGCACAAGTCCCCGCCGCTAAAAAATGAAGGATGACCCAATTTCACAAAGAAACAACAAAAAGTTGGCCAAAGTGACCGAATGAAAAGAATCATTCCAAAGAATCGTTTTGAAGATTGGTCAACTTAAATTATTCTTGTTATTAATCATGAATGGTATCGCATACTTATACATCGCGAAAGGCTTAAAACATGGTATGTTATGACACTATATTATCCGATTAACGAACCAAATTAGCAATTGTAGAAATATTTACACACGTAGTTTGTCAAGGAATGATATTCACAAGACTATCTATCTTTAGAATAGAGCCACTGACGTCATGCCTTTAATAATTAACAAATCTGAATTTCATAACTCATCAGTACCTTTGAAATAGTTTTGCCACTGTGTTTAGATTGACCTGGTATACACTTGAACCTTAAACTCATTTGGAACTGTTTACACTCCAAAATCAAATCAAAGGACGTAATTTACATTCTTCTCCAACTTCTCCGAAACAAAAAAATGTAATTAGCGTCAATGATCCTCTGCGACAATTATTGTAATCAGCACCCAGTAGAGTAAATGTCCGTGTCTTTCCTACAAATACGCTTAACATTTCCCAGAGATGTTTTAGACAAAATATAACATTCATAGACCCGTTAGCGGGACATGTACACATGTAGAAGCATTTTTTGGATTACAAATATACCGAAATAAACACAAACTACGACATGTTAACTTGTTTAAATCATTTCCCAAAGAAAATACCACGAATTCTTATATCTTCTATTCTGACGGTTTCAATTTCATTACCTGCTCATGCTTGTAACAGTGTCTGTCAAAATTAATCAACAGGAATGGAGGGAATTCTAAACACATTTCTCATATATCTGCCTTTAAATATCTGCCTCGAAAACACTTCTGTTTTTCTGTGTAAGCACTAGTAGACGCATGTACGCCTGTACTTGTAAGCCGTTATGCTTTGTGTTAGTTTTACATGTTTTATTTATTTAAAATCGTTAGGTTTCAATGGGAAAACAGCGACGTCTAAGTCCAAAGCGTCAAATGCTCGCAATTTTACGATTGTGTAATTTTATGACCAAGATATGACGCATTTTTAGGGATTTCCCGAAATGAAAAACAAATTTGTGGTACCCATATGTCCATAATATTGATTCTGAATGCGCATGTAAATATGAATATTAATTAAATAACGAAAACTGACCCTATAAGTATACTTCAAAGTACCCGGGGTACGGTGAAGTAGTACCCGGGGGACCTTGACCCGATCAGCATAAGTGAGCACTTAGGTAATTGAGTAGCAAACGAGAAAAAGGGAAATTATGAACCATCTTTTGTGCTAAATGGGTCAAAACCTAACCCTGAAGCATACTGAAGAAATTAGAGAAATTAGCAGCGGGGAAATACTTCGTTTCATCTATGTGTATACTAGATACATTAGCCTACGTGTAAAAGAATAGTATTATCATAATAATAGTCTTCGAATCATAAACAGCCGCACAAAAAGCGCCAGAGTGGCACGCATTACAAGCAACAAGCATGAGTAGCATGTTTACAATAGTATCAGCCATTACATCATGTAGCGTTAAAACAAGTTAATTTTGCATAGCAAGTAACGCGAGAGTTCGTTGTTGTACGCGATTTGCTCGAATAGAAATAATAGCAAGAGTGATTACTAAGTACTTATAAACTAGTAAACGTCGTGAAAGAATCCGCATTATGTCATCATTTGATTGATGATATATCGCTGGTGCCACTTGCTAGAAATTCCCTTATCTATACGCATTGTAGTTTTACACTTCCCATTCTATGTTACAGACAAGTCATTTTATACGAAGAAAGAAAGGCCACGAGGCCATGGCTATCGAGTGCTTAAACAGATCACGAGACTTGCCACAAAGCTGTATACAATAATTAATCTGAAGCCGAACGTCGAATAAATACGACGAATAAAGACAATGGCTATTACTGAACAATATCACTAGACTGGCATCAAAGCAGTGAATAAAAGTTTACCTCAATCAATGTATCGAATAGATATACAACGAACACTTTAGTATAACATCATCGAACTGGCCACAAAGCCGCACATAATATAAATACTTTTATTTACAAAATCACTTTAGTACATTATTATAAGACTAGCAACAAACTCTCACATAGTAGTGCACCAAAGGCCATGTAGCAAAAGATCCAACGCAAAATAGTACAATATCATAAGACTGGCCACAAAACCAAACACAATACGATAGCCCAGTTAGGGTATTCTGACAGTGAAGTCATCGTTTATGTATACCCAAAATATCAAAACCATTGCTTAAACAGGTAGAGTTTAGTTTGATATTGAACTGTTGGTATAAGCTTTTATATTTGTTTTTACACCGTACAAGTGGATTGGTCCACTGCGTCACTGTATTTTTATCCTAACTGGACTGTATGTCGGAAGACATGCATTGAATACATGACCACTAAGCCAAACATAAATTATTCCTCCATAAAGCCGTCATAACATAAATAATCATAAGACTGACCTCTAAGCCGAATATGATAAAATAGATATTCAGAAACGAAGCAATAAAGCTAGCACAAGGACTACCATTGCAACCCAGGAAAACAAGTATAAAAGGGAGACCAAGAGATCACTGTATAAGTAAAAGAAATAGGATGGAGAAATTCTGATATTGAAACCCCCGCAGTCACTTACACCGGACCGATACATATTCTTATTCATTATGACGTCGTTAAATTGACCACCATTTAGTCATAAAACCCAACTTTTGACGTTTACATTTGTCATATGACGTCTCGCACAATTGTGTACAAGACCATAAGACTGACCACAAAGCCGACCATGATACTAATGTATATTGGTAGCAACTCACACAATATGCACAACGTACACTTTTGTTCCAAGTGATGAGAAATGTGAGCCATTAAAAATGCTTAAACTGGTTTTGGAATCCTACTTATACTTATATATATCTGCAATAATGAAGATGATAAGAATAAAATCATTTTGGACCTTGATACTCTTTTAATATCATAGAGGCAGGCCAGATATAGCATGAAATGTAGCATACTTGAAACTTATGTGTTATCATTCATTTAAATTGAGTTTAACTGTTTACAACGCAACCATAGCTCGGTTGTAAAACATGAAAGCATCTGAAAGTTAAATTAGTTGAATCATGTAACTAGAATGTGTAAATACATCATACAACGTAGAAAATGTGTCCCTAATTATACAACATGCGCAGAATATAGCGGGAACCATCATCTCAAATTTCTATGCAAATTAGGGGCATGTTTTCACCTTCGGGATATATACAAAATACGTTCGGCATGGCGTGTGTTTTACCCTGGCGACACCTCTGTATCACTAGATGACATCATTGTATCGTCTGGCTCCCCGACGGCACGTGCTGCTTTAAGTTGAAAACGACGTTGCCATTTGGAGTTGAGCAAACTTGATTTATCGCCAATTGTCATTCTGTACCCATAGACAGGCAAAGATCAAAGCATACTGCTACATTACTGGAAAAGTCAAAAGCGTCGAGCGTCCATTAGGATTGGCGACAAACTAATCGAGTTTCGCTGATCGGATCACGAAAGCAGTCAGTGCTAAATTGATTTCCGTGTTCCGCGGAATGGCAGTATTTTCTAGAAATTAGAGACGCTAGCGATTGTTTTTTTTCTCTCTCTCTCGCTCACTCTCTCTCTCTCTCTCTCTGAACAAATTTATTCGTAGGATAAGTTCCACAATTTCTGATATTCTACGAGAAATCGTGGAACGTATGATGCTGAATTGATGTATTTAGTATTGAAAGGGTAGGGTAAACGCGTCTACGCTTTGGTTTATAATTTCATATTGAAGTCAGACACGTAACGTCAATTATAACTATTTAATGTGATATTATACATTAATTATAATTTATTTTGTAATTAGTTTAGTTATGCATGCACCGGTAATACGGAAGAGACGAATAAAAACAAATAGCGGGTACAATTTCGAGTTCCTTCTAAAAATTCATAACAAATCGCACAAAAGGAACACATAAACACGAAAATACAACAATTGAAAGCACAGGAAACATTAATTTATGTAAACCTACATAAAATGTATTTGCAGTTATTATACAAGTCCTATATCCATCTGACAATTAAAAGAACAGTTTATTATTCATAGGTTTGTTAATACCAAGGCCTTCCACTAAACCAATTAGAAAAAAAAACAATGTACAAAATATAAAACCCATGTCATGACATATAAAATTTAGGACAATTAAAAACCATTCCATAGTACTCTGCTACATGAAAACATTAAATGATCAAGCAGAGAGTCTTCTAAAGCAAGATTCATTTGTTCTAAATTTAAAATTAAGTGCATTTTTCTGACGTATTTTTCTGATGTACCAAGTATCACTTAACTAGGATAAATAGAGAAAACAACGGAAACATTGCACCTTTCATCGTCATACCAAGTTCCTCGAACGTCAAAGTATACATCTTATCTAACATGCAAACACACAAGTTCGCGTGTTAGCACAACAACAGTTTCTGGATTTACCTCGATAGAAATTGTCATCATTTCTTGTATTTTCTTCACTTTTGTGTGTCGATTGTCGTCCTGCTTTTTACAAAAAGGTAGGGGACTGGATTTATATCAGTAAAATTGTCATCATTTCTTATATTTTCTACACTTTTGTGTGTCGTTTGTCAATTGTCGTTCTGTTTTTTACAATAACAGTAGTAGGGAACTGGATTTACTTCAAGATAAATTGTCATCATTTCTGGTATTTTCTACACTTTAGTGTGTCGTTTGTCGGTTGTCGACGTGGTTTTTACAACAAGAGTAGGGCACTGGATTTACCTCAAGATAAATTGTCATCATTTCTACACTTTTGTGTTTCATTTGTCGCTTGTCGATTGCCGTCCTGTATTTTTACAAAAACAACGGGGAGCTTTCATACCAATGGCGACGAGGGAGAGAGAATATTCGTTGTATTATCACCCAAATCCTTTATTCTGTTTGCGAAGACACATACTAGCTATTTAGTTATAATTTAAGAGTTGCTTAAACAGAATCTAAACAAGTCATTTATCATTTTCTTGACAGAATTATCGCCCTCTTGTTGTTGGATCGGTAACATTAAAATGAATTATTCATTGATGTTAAATGAAACAATACAAGCCACGACCGGAACAAAGATTTGTGTGCCTAGCAGAATGTTCAAAAACTAATTGAAGGATCAATTCCTAGCGATTCGCCTATGATATTATCAGATACTAGGGGGGGTGATGGGCTTTGGAGAAAACGTGACGTTTAGTTTCTATATGTTTGTTTTCAGTATCAATTGTGCGTAGAAATTGGCCGGTTCACGTAAAATAAACACACATAGTGATCTCGACAAAAACGAAAGGTCATTGCTGTTTTAAAAATGTTGAATAAAACATGCACTATTGTCGCTTGCATTCGCTTGTCAAACATAACAGCTGCCGTGTCGTAAGTCCTCGTAACACGGTATGATTACGGTCGTGAATGGTTGCTCGAGTCACAGTAACAGCACTGGTAGGCACGGAGTACACGTGCAGTACTCTCGACCTCTGCATGGTACGTATGGTCAATCATTTGGATTTGTCAGACACGTTTTATCTCCATTCATTTGGTACTAAATACTGTTTGTTCTTTGTTTCGTATGTTTGCATCACCGCTTGCAGCATGGTTAGTTTTTATTTCATTGCTAAAACTGTTGGTTGGCTTTGATGGCTTCCATTGATTTGTTTGTCTTTGGATTTTTTACGACCTGTTTAACGGCAGTCTTAAAATAAAACTCTGAAACTGAAAAAAAGTCACTTGACCTTACGAGTTTTCATGCTGGTATATATTTATATCTTTACAATATGATTGAAATCATCTCGTCAAACCCGCTACGCTATGACATCGCAAGATCCTTAAATTTGATTTCTACTCTCAGCATACTATTGTACCAGGTACCTTCTTTGTCGCCCGGTGCCAGCATAATGGAAACGAGTAGTTGTCATTTGACTGCAATAGTAGTGGATCAATTGGACTTAATACAATGTTTCAGCTGAACCCAGTCTCTCTTATCATCTAAATCCGAGCAAGATCTTATCTCTAATATATTGTGATGTATCTTTATGTAAATTCCCTTGCGTGGATGAGACTCAAAATTTACAGCACAAAAATTTACAGCACAGAAATTATTACATGTATAAACAATAATGGAGTAAAATTTCTCGATCTGGAGCTTCAAATTTATCTCTATTCAGACTCTGTTTTTTTTTACAAAAATCCCAATTTGAGTTGCGACTTATACTTGGTGATTTGGGAGATCGGGGACTGATGTGTTCTTCTACAAGCGACTGACCATTAGGTTTCCCATGATCACACCCATGACATCTCGCCTAAAGCGGACGCTCTCACAACCTACAGACTATACTAGTAAATAATAAACATTTTTTCACGTTTTAAATATGGTATGATGCACTTTGAAATATCTTTTATAAATCATACGATTTGTAAAACTGCATTGATGACCCAAGTCCAATAACATTTTTTAGATTATTTTCGACTTATTCTTTTGCTTGTCTTGTTTTCGTGATAATGTTGAAATGAGGTTTGGTCGGTGGGTTGACGCTTTTATCGAACCTTGTCATAGCTTATAAAAACTCACGTGATTCAGATTTGATTGAGGGATCTTTTTTGTATCATACTTTTCTTATCCCGTATCGTTTTCAACCGCTATGACAAGAAAATTTCAGAACCTGTCCAAAGCCGGATTTTTGTCTGAGTTGTCCATTTGCGTGATTTCATTTCTCATGTTTTATAAAACAGGATTGTCTTTTTGTCTTTTTTTCTATAGTCTACCAGACGTTAGAACCGTAAGGAACATTTGAACTTTAGCTTCGTCATTCCACATAGTCCATACGACATACATATTGATATGAGCAAATTAGATGCGTAACACGAGCCGACTACTTGTGTCAGAAGTAGTGATAAATCATAGTTGAAGTATAATCAATTCGTTTAACCAAATTTGCCGAACTTGGCGCGATTTTCGACGCCTGGATTTTTTGAAACATTTTTTCCGTTGTTTGTTTTGGCAGAATCGGACGCTTTAATTTTCCGGCAATGTTTCTGTAAAGTAAACCCACAGCTTTGCTCTCCGGGAGACAAATTTGTTTATATTTTTCCTCGATGTTATGATTTAATGTTCGCTACCACAATGTTTATTCTGGTAATAGAAGGCGAGTAGGAAATCAAATAGTATGTTGTTATACGGAATTGGACGTTGCATGAAATTATATGCCGATTTCACGAAAATTGCTAATATGTCAACTTTACACCTTTTTAATGCTTCATATGATACCTGCTCAGCTGACGACTGCAATGGTATCAAAGAAACTACTCATGCACAGTATGTTGCTTTTGCAGGATTTGATTTCAAAATATGATGCATTTTAATTAGAACGTGAACCGATACGTCTTGAAATATTAGGCTAACAAAACATTGATAATAGAAACCACATAAACTGACTGAATACCGCCAATTAGTATAACGCTATAATTTAAACAAACATTACCGTTTATAAATAGCTGATGATGGACTTATTTCTGTTCCATCGAATTAGAAAATATTACAACAAATATCAACTCTCAATGCCTGATGATTGGGCCAATATGCCTAAAGGTGACAAATAAGTATTCGAACACAGGGCATTCGTGACAAGACTAACACGGTGCATAGTTTTATTCAAAATACGACAAAGAAGAAACAAATCGTTAAAAATAAATAGTGTATGAATAAATTTGGAAAACTACAAAGTCTAGAACTTGGTTCAAGAAATCACGACAATGTTGCGCCTTTCTCGCTTTCTCATGGCGCACCAGAAAGCCTTGAGGCAATTTCAATAGATATATTGTTCGTGTAAAACACCAGAAGAACGTAAATCACATAAGTATGCAGGGGATTTTCATACCAGTGTCAAACATGGGCCAGACACCGCCGCGTAAATCAAGGCAAACTAATTTTGTGAGATGCTTAAGTGCGATAATCTGTTATTTGGTCATAAAAAGATAAAATTCAAGTGAGCGTGAATGGGTTGGAAATAAAAACTTTCGATAAATGTTGATTTATGGTTTAACTAGGAAACACAATGCGCGAATTATGCTTCATCGATAGAAAATGTGGAGAATTTGTCAAACCGTCTCCGCTTTAAATTGATCTGTAATGTTGTAGAGAGATTGCCATTATAGATGCCAATAATAATTTTATTGAATTATTAGATTTTTGTACTTTCAAGACAACTCGTTCGTAAAAGGAATACCATGCTTGAGTTAATATGGAAGGCGGATCTATTTATTTATACGTTTTCACAACACCGTTTAGGTGTCGTAATCTTTAATAACATTTTTCTGTCTCTGAAGTAAAATCGGTTATTTAAGCAGAACAAATTTATATTTGCCTGAACGATATGAGTTGTCTTCACATAATTTATATAAGCAGAAAATGGAGGCATTAAAGTAATTTATATATTCAGAAGTAATTTATATATTCAGAAGTAATAACTAATATTGATACCTAAATTTGTAGAAAACATCTAGAGCTGGCATCACTTTTGCACTTATAATCAGTGTGTTTGTGCTCCTTTTTACTTGTTGTGTGTTAGTGTGCCTTTTGCTTTTCTGTTTCTGCTGGACCTTGCGTTCCCTGGCCGATTAATTATTATCTTTTTGGTCATGTAACGAAATTTAACAACAACACTTGCGATTTATAATATACATACATGCTTCAGTAACAAATAAACATCATTTTAAAACAGATTTCATATGACGTAAACATAAACATTTTCTTTATAATATTGTTTGATTTGGGTATTCAACGCATACATTTGTGACGTCATTACAACTGCATTATCATTGCACATTGCGCTTATAATTATCATGTAAAAAGTACACGGTATGTTAGATGGAATAATTTAACTAACTACCAATGTGTACAATTTCTTGACGGAATTCAACAAACATGTAGATTTAAGATTTGAGATTTGTAAAACGATAAATGTATTTCTAATAGCTATCACGCAGACACACAGAACTATTCCATAATTCTTTCTACCTATGAGCGGGATTTATTCGCATTCCAAAATCAGTGAGTCAGTTATCAATCGACAAATGTCTTCCCAGTTTTTCGGGAATATTTCAAGTTGAGTCTAAAGTCATTAGTGAAATGATTTAGTTCTTTACCTATACGTTTTGCTTGTTGAACAACAGCTATTGAAATCTTTAGATGTATTGCCCTATAATTCTTCCGATATGTTGTCATAGTTCGTCTATTTGCATATTGTCACCCGTTTTATCTATTACTGATACCATCGATTAAAGTGGAAACGTTGTAAACCAACTGGAGTTAGTCTTGATTTCTTTTATACTTGATACCATCTTTGGAATATGCACGCATTGTTCAAACAGAAACAGCCATTGTGAATGCAATATGAACTAAATCTAATCCAAAAGAAAAATAAACGTAACATGTTTCAGGGTTGAGTGTTCATGAACATGTATAAGTATTTGTGTTACCAAAAGTCTTGTTCGCTAACTTTACAAACTTATTTGTTTCATTTCTTTTTCAAAAAGTGAATTTTTGTTTTTGTCCCATTGCCCACAAACTTTTGTTCTAATGTGCCCAATTCAACGACTAATAGTGTATATTTGAAACCTTCCCTTCTCAAAAAGTGATTGTTTGTAACATTCCTCTTTCCACAAAGTTTAACATTTTATCACCTCAGTATGATTTATACGAATATATTGCAACCGGCACACATATTCAGCAACAAATAAACGGGAACGAAGAAACGAGATAAGTTGTGGCGGTTCTATAAATGATCACTTTTTAAATATCTACAAATATTGCCAATGTACACAACTGTGTGAAACAGAGAACGGACAAGGAAAGAGATATAAATACTACATGTGAAGAAAAATATAGTTTTTAAATTTCAACAATTGTTAGACTAGACCATGATTGATCGCCTTTCGGTTGCCCTTCATCTGCATAAAGTAAACAATATCAGTCGATTTATCAAGCAAGTATGCTAATACACACACGAGGCAATATTGCTGAAAATTAGAATTTAATGACGAAGTGTTTTCGGTGCTCGGATACATTTTGTTAACATTTTGGTCGTTAGCAACAGATTCTCCTCCCTAGCTTTTTGTCTCTAGCTTGAAACAAGCTTACTGAATCCTTATTCCCAGGATGGGGAAACAATGTTTGATAAATTACGCTATAAAGCAGAGACGGGCAAAAGCTATTAATAAAATAACTGTCATCCATTTTATGTACGTTTTCACTAAGGATGTTTATTTCTCGGCCGGTTCTCAAACAGAGAGGATACAAGTTCTGAAATTGTTGCATTTGTAGGATGGTGATGTTGTAGAATTTTGTGCGAAATAAGTTTTTAAAAACTTTTTTAAAGGAATGTTAAGTTCATGGAACTTTTTTCGTGTTACTAGTTAGACCAATCAAACCCAAACCTGTGTAAAATACTATGTGAATGTGTATAAGTACAAGTGTTGAAAAGTTAGAATATTCTAATGTTTTTCTTAGCAGCAAAACTATACAAGTTCTAGAAGTGAATTTACACGTTTGGAATATTAATTTATGGTGTATTGTTCGCTTTTCTGGCAAAGCCGAGATAATGTTATACGCACTCTGAAAGTAATATAATTGTTCTCTGCACTGGAGTAGAACGTGACTTAAGTCTACTGGATTTAGTTAGTTTAGAATAAAACTATGCTAAATGCTGACGTAAGCATTCATGATATTAGAACTACCTTACTTAACTCAGCTGAAATAGTTATTGTGGAGTCAAAATACGCTTAATGCAAAACTAAGTATTCGACTGTGGAATATGTAATATTATCACATATACATTGGAAAGGCTTGTAGTTAAGCGACTGTGCAGTTTGGTCGTGGTTTGAAAATAAAGATACTACATTTTGATCTTAGCCAGTGTAATGGATGACACAACTGAACACATCTAGTGTTCCTATCAATTTATAATAGTTATGATAATACAAAATGAACTGCTTGGAAAATGTGTCTTTTTCTACTTATTTCAAAAGATTTTTTAAAAACAAATGAAAAAGTAAAACAGTTGCTTTCCTCTTGCCTTTATGTGTAATTTAGATTTTTTTTCAAACTAACATACTGTATGTTTATTAATAATATAAATGATGATAATTATAATAAAACATTATGTAGAGTATGTTTGTACAGTATATGTATACACGCCGACAGAAAAACGCATTTTTCAGATTTCCAACAAATTAATTGTATTCGTAAAATAGTGCATACTCGAACACGAACATTGTATAGTGTTTTCTATGAACCACCCAGGAATTTATTGTCAGACAAACAAAAATCACTTTTATCAAAATAGTTTTCTGCATTTGTTTCATGAAAGTATTTACTAGTAATTAATAAAATAAAGGCTACATTTCGTTTGCCGTTATGTATATATTTATATGAAAATTGGTGACAATACAATCGCTTAATATCCCTAGAGCAATGCTGATATGAAGAATATAAGATTGCTCGATATATACTGAGTTTATTTTGTACAGCTTACATAAAATGGTAATGCTACAAAGCTCAATAAAATTTGGCAAAAATATTTTATTATAATAATAAGAGCCATAATTTTGGAGAACGTTCTTCACCATTTTAAAATAAGCAAGTTTATCTATCACAAAAATTTAACACTTTTCGATAAAAGAAACATTAATAAGCTGTTTAAGAAAGTTATGGAACTGCGTTTAAATATTAGTATAAGTATTTGGTAAATAATACAAGAAATGTGTACAATTACAATCTATGATGAAGGCGTAATGTCAGAACTTCTATTATTATTTTAAAATAAAATATTCGAAAGATAGATCATTTTTTGCAATTCTTGATTTCTTTGGATTTGCTCTATAGTACATCATCACAACATGTTTGTACAATTTAGATTTTCACATGATATACATGTACAAATGTGTTCTAGTTGAAATGATGCAACAAACTAGCATTTAAGGAACATTAAATATTGTAACCATCAGTAAGTTAAAACTTGATTATAACATACACGTATGCATGGTTATGACCTACTCACGTTTTTGTTGTAGACATTATATTAGCTTTCTACCCGGTTTTGGAACATTAAAGATTGGAATTTTAAGAATACTTCAGACATTTTTTATAATGAGAAAAACAGCAACAATAGATTGTGAAAATTTATAATTCAACTTGACATGTAATTTGGTGTTATCTTGAAGTATTAACACAATGCTAGTTATACTATGTGTCTGATGCCTTTATTTATTCATTTTATTTGTCACAAGGCAAATTGAATATATCTGAATATATTGATAAAATTATATATGCTTAAAAACAAGTGCACTATTAAAATAAAAAATTATCAACAAAAATGATATATCTAACACAAATACCGAAAATCTTAATGTATTTTGCATCTATGATTTAACATGACTATTGTTGTTCACCCTTGATTTATATTTCACAAACATAAATCAGCATTTAATTTCCAAATTGCCAATCAATAGATCATGCTTCCCAATTGAGCCATCAATCGATTTTTAAAAGAAGTAAATTAATTATTTATATAATTAATCAACATTTGTGCGGTTAAAACAAGAATACTACTACTAATAATAATTATATATTAAATAATAATAGTAATAATACATTAAATAATAAATTATTTCAAGAAGAATCACGTAGATTAATCATTGAAATGTTTCGCAGCAAGTTATGAAACAATGAACAAGAAACGTCCAAAGAGTATTGGTATTGACCCTTGTGACGACACACAACGTTATTTGAGAGACCTTTAATCCGTGGTTTCCGACATAATTGTACACTGCAAAGATGAAATAATATTGTTGAAGTAAACTTGGCTTGACAATAGCGTTAGTCTAGATATTCAGTTGATAAATGGAAATTCTAAATATATCAAACAAGCTGACGTCATAAGTGCTAAACATAAAACATTCTACTTGAAACAAAAACATTTCAAAAACGCAAAAATACAATACAAAACATTGGCATCTGTTAAACTATACGGGTCATTCTGCAAACAAAAATACCTGGCATGAGAAAAATGACAGCATTCCTTGTTGCAATGTCTTATTATCAGACGTATTATTATCATGCATTGACAATTTCGTATTTTAATTTCATGGTACAGTTCAAAGTTCCAAACGTAACAAGGAGTATATTTCATAAGTTATTATGAGAAAATCGGACTCAACTTAACCAACCGAAAAAATTAACAAATCACATGCAAACGTCCCATAACAAAATTAACAGTCCAATAAAATGAACTGTCAACTCGACATGTATATTCTAGCTGCAATGGTCGGTCATTTAAACCAATAACGAATAACAAAAGACTAGACGATAATTGCAAATCAGAAAATGGAGGAATGACGCCTCAGAAATAGTACAGTACAAAATATACACAAAAATGAACACAGTGAAATGAACAAATGAAGTACAACCATAAAAAGCCGGAAAGTAAACTAAACAGCTTCAAAAACACACACCTGTGTCAGCCCTAGCCTGCCACCACAACAATAGACAGTACCAAGGACGACATATGAAGTAATATTCAACAGACTCGCGTTGACATTTTTGGAAATCAACTGGATGTCAAAGTTGCGAACGAACCAAATGCTAAAAACGAATTATTCGATTGTTACACATTACGATGAAGATAATTATCTAAAACATACTAGTAGTTGCAACGTTATAGACCTAAACTAAGATATGTTTGAGTCAATTTGACATTACATAAATATACCAAGTAACAAGTTTGAGGGCCATGGGCATTTCAGAACTGTAAAGTTGGAATAATAAACTAAATCGGAGAATGTAGTAAACAACTTTACGAAAGACACGAAACGCACATGTTACATGAACAAATGATGGACGACCACAAAAATTGTCAAGACAAAATAAGACAGAACATGTACAAAATTACGACAACATACTTCGATATCATGCAGGAAACTACAATTATTTGTTATTGCATAATTCTTTTTTGAATGTTTTACACATCCAATTACAGATCTGGCCTTTTTAAATATATAATATCTAACTTTGTATATTTTGTTTACTGCGCATGTTTAGATCAGGCATATTGAAGGGAAGATAACCTAGTTATAGACAGGGGAACGATGATTTAAGAGACCTTGGCAACATGATAGCTCGGATTAAAAAAAATATAGTGTAATTTGAAAATATTTTATTAACTTTGTTCGAAAATGTATTGAACCAAACAAAGCGAATTGAATTATTGAGATAATAATATTCGTCTTAGAAGTCGTGGTGCACTCAACAGCAGAAGCAGTACAACACGAAAATAAAAAAACACAAACAAGATAACCGAGCTTGTTTAGGAAATAACATCAGCAGCATCACAATCAAATAAACAACTTCAATGACATCTCATAATACAACCGCCACCATTAGAACCCTTGTAATGTGGCTAAATAGTTCTTTATTATTATTTCTTTGCGCTTGTTTTCTGTGCTTGGTTTTGCGTTTAGTGATGTTAGTGCTCAGTTTCTTTTCCTGTTACTGTTTGATCAGTTGAATTCTACCCTTCTCGATTGATAAAGATCGTTTGTGTCCTAATATGTAACTCGAAATTGTGGTATTCATTTTGAGGTTCTATTGATACAACTATCTTGTCCTGAATTACTTGTATACAAAACACAATTACAGGAAACCATGTACCATAACCTTGCTTTGGTAGTCCTGTAATGTTTAGAAAAGATTTGCCAACGATTCCTATTCACCCATTTGCTCTCTTGAATTACAGGTTGTATACTTTGTTATTTGAGTTAAGTAGGTCAAGTCGCAGTTACACCTCATATGATCGCTTAGGGTCACTGATGTGGCATATATATGTGAAACTAGGTCATCCTGCAGCGGGGACTTGAGGATCTATGTTGGGTCTTAGCTGCGTTTTAGGTCACTTGGGATCACCGTTTCGTTTTTGAGATGTTTTCGAGAAACTGGGTGTGTCATCCTGCATTTTTTGCCGCGAGAATCGGACTTAATCATTTCGTAGGGTTGTGTGTGGGCATTGCTCCTTGTAGATGTGTTGTGTTGTTACTGTTTTCTGTGTTCGGCTGGTTAACTTGTCCGATTTTCTAATATTTATTTAATATGACTTAGGGTTGTCCTTATTGGGTTACCCTTTGCACTTTTCATCATAAAATAATTATCTAAATGATACATAATTAGATACATTGGCACATGATTTGGACATGTGAAGTTCTTGCTTATTCCATGTGCTATCGTCTTTAGGGGTATTGTTTTTTAATTACACTTTTAATAGGCGTGTGATGTGACTAGTTGACTTAACTTGTGAAAACATAAGTACAATTAATGTATAAATGAGATGTATGTTGCAAAAACGTTTGATGAAATGTACAGTAACGAAAAACTTCACAGACCAATATCACATGCGTTTTGATATAGATCTATCCAGCCGGATATAAAACGACTGATCAACAACAACTTATCTGGTTTAAACTTCGTACGACAATGTGAATGTGTGTAACTGTTTAAGTTGGCTTTCATGTATATATGTTTGGTATAAACTTCTCCTATTGTTGATTCTAATGAACTATTGTTCAAACCGAAAGCTGTGATTTCAGAAAAATCTACATTTTAGCTAAACGTTTTACTTACTTAGAAAGAATGGAGGCTGCATGAAGAATTGATTCTTAAATTTCTTGAATTCAACTACCGACTAATTCGATCTAAAATCTACCACTTCAGAATGTCTCAATTTTACCCGTGTCTGCTTGTCACACAATCAACCTTTTTTCTTTATGTTGGAAATAAGATTTTTTATCCAATGTCTGATTCATAAGTGTCTAGTTCCGACACGAATTGTGTTACAACAGGTAACACTATTTTTTAAGGACAGGTCCTCCAAGTGTCACCGCCAAAATTCTTAAAAATGAATTACTGCGCTTAATCCCGTTTAAAAAATCATGGCTCATTTGAACGACATTTTGTAACGCTTCTGACGGAATGTTGTAAAGTTAACAAACGTTTCGGAATAAATTATAAACTCAAATCAATTGAAGCAAAAGCCGCTTAACTGGTGGGGTGAATAAAGTGAGATGGGTCGATTTGAATTTGAATGTCTGCTTCGTATGACTAACAATGTGGTATTGTAGGATGTTGTAGCCTACTCGTGGTTGGGCTACCCCTCCAAATGATGTGTACTTGTTTCGCGACCCTTACCCACGTCTCAATTATTTTAGTTTTTTAGACAGAAAGTCAGTTTAGCCATTCGAAGTCATTCCGAATGAATGTAAACTTGTATTTACATGTCAAATAGGCTTTATTCAGATTTCAGCCAAAATGACGAAAAAAATGACAGACCTGGGGATAATCTGTATTCAAGATAGGGTTGCATCTGTCAACATCGCGACGTTAGGGTGTTGGTCCGTATAACGATTGTCTGTAGATGTCACTCAAGCGCCGTAACATGTCCCCAAAATACCAAGGGATTCATTGCACCGGGATTTTAAATAGGGGTTTCGGATGTCGAACTTGGCTTTGACGGTTGTTATATATTGTACGTTCGAGAGAATGTCAGGAGTAGTTGTCAAAATATAAATTAGTATCACTATACAAATTATACGTCGAATTGAGTCGGAATATAAAGTTAATTAAAGATAGACACCGCTGTATATAAAGGCATTACAACTGAAATATGCGCCCAAAGGTTTACCGTATTTAGTATAATCTTTACTGTTTGCTGTATCCAGTTTTTTTGTTGTAAAACATTCGTGCTTTTATTGAAGTAACAAAGTAACATAAGTGCTACAGCAAATGAAAAAAAGTGAACAAATGATGACAAGAGGTCACAGTCATTTGTCTTGTCTATATGCATCGGACAGGATTGTCTTTTTGGACATAAAACTATGTTTTGAAATACTGGACAATTTTGAAGACTATCAAGGCAGGTGGTCAAGCTTCATTTATTAAATTAAAAGTTAGGTTCAAGTTAGCGAAAGCTGTTATGATTGTATGTTCCCTTCTTAACGTAATAGAGATACCACGGATTCGCGATGGGTGACGTGGTAGCATTGACGTTTCTTTAGCAGGTCTGATTACTTTAACGTTATCGACGGTTTTCCGGTTCAGCAAAGACATTTTGTTCGGTTTGCGTTTTATGTAAATATTGTTACCTCGATTGTGCAAACTGATCTGTAATGTTTTACACATAGTTTGATAATCATTTTCATAAGTATAGCTTTTCATATCTAGATCGTCCTTTTTGGATATATATCTATATATATATATATATATATATATATATATATTACATCATTTTGCTGGTGATATTGTTCTTTTTCTATGCTACGGTTTACAACCTTTGCCCATCTTTTTCAAATTTTTGAATCTTTCTCAATTAAGCAATGTTATTATATTGAGTGTCATCTAAAAATGTATGAGGAAAAAGAAATGTCTTAAAATTTAAAGAATATATTGAATGGCGTATCCATTGACATGCCTTGGCATGATTGTGTAAGCAATAATAACGTGCATCTTAATTAATAAAGTTACATAAACATACACTTTTACATTTCGCTGGCTTAGAACCAGAAGGTCGTAACTACCAAATCGATATGTTGAGAAAACAAGAGAAAACTGTCAGTAATTTACTCTTTACCTATGGGAAACACGTTTTTAAAACTTCATTTTGGTCAACATGACAATTTCAGATTTTCATGAAAATAGTCTCATAAGAAGCGCCTTGTGTCGCAGATTTCAAATATGTATGAGTCTTATAAGGTCGTAAGTAGAGTTACGACCTTCTGGTTCTAAGTCATCGATTTATCTTAGACCACAAAATATATATTTACCCAAAGAAAAAACCCAACAATAATTGCAGTTATATCTATCTCAGACACATTTCGGTTTGCAATGTATTTTTATATTAAATTTGTAATGCCATAATGAATTATTCATAGGTTTCACATATCAAAGGATGGTTTATACATAAATGGCTTCGTGAGAAGTTCGTATTTACTTAAGTTTTAGATTAAGAATTAATGCCGTATCTATGCGAAAATCTGAACATTTTTTTGTAAAATGACCAATAAAATTTCATTAGGCGTTTGGCATGTACATTTTGTACATGCTACGATGATGTAATACCGGGTACATACATGTAGCATGTACAATAATAATACTTGCATTTATCATTTGGACAGCGGTTAAAAAATACAGAACGGTTAATTATGAGCACTGTCTGAAAACCTCTATCATCGTCTCCATTTCCTTTTTGAATTGTATACACGTTTATCAACGGAATTAACTATACCAATTATATAGGTCATAGGGATCGGTTTTGAGTTATGACCAATTTTGTGTACATTTTGGGTTTTTTTTATTCGGAAAGAGTCTCTACTGGTTCAAATATTACAAAAGTACTTCGTAAGACTATATTTGGAACTGAGTTTGTTTTAATTCCATACTGCAAAATCATTGTTGTTCGCTGGGCATTTGTGAACTGCGTTAATCAGCGTAAGGCGTTGTATTTGGAATTCATGGTATGCAAAATCATCTTTTAGTTTCTAAAGGTTCAATGAACGAAAGAGTGTATTTCTTATGGTTGCGTTCGTGCACAAAAACAACGAAAATAAACCCCTTTAAAAATATTGAGCTTACGTTAATTTGATAAAAAGAGCATTTTCAGCATCGAGTGCATCACTTACTGTTGCTTCTGGTGCCTCTTCGATGCCAATCTGTCTGATTGTCTGTGGGGTATGTCTTCTTTTGCCTCAATCTTGAAACTGTTCAAATGGTATCACTATTTCTTTCACCCTAGTTATCTGAAAATGCATATAAAATATTATTGCTCAAATGTTTGCAGAAGGAACATTCCTCTATCATTGCAGCATTAGATTAAGAAAAAGGGGGAAAAGAAGAATTAAAATCTTGCATTTATTAATATTTGATAAATATGGTGGAGACTTGGAGCCAGCCCGTCGGCAAGAGATACATATCACCGACGGCAACCAGAGATGGGTATCATCACCTTACACCGGACTGTCGTGTTCACTGTTAACTGTTGTCATGGGTTCAACGCCACTAGTGAATTGGTGAGCCTCAATAGTTTCTTTTGTCATGCGCACTGCAAGTATCTAGAATAATCAATTTATTTTCATTTGCAGAACGCTCGGACACAAGTGTGTGTTAGACAACGTGGCAGCCAATGATTTACGAGCTAGGTTTAGACGCTGTTTGCCCAGTCAGACGGTTGATTAAGGGATCGAGAACTTTACGGCGTTGATGCTTTCTGCGATAATGTATATTTGCCTATGTCAGCTTGTGATTATCGACATGCATTTTTGATATACATCGACCACTGGGTTATACGATAAACATCTAAAAATTGTCGTGGACCATGTACTTAATCATTTGACAATGACTTTAAGAACACTTCGCACTATCGATATTTAGTGAAAGGCGTCAAACTTATTTGTCGATAGTAATTTTAGCCCGATGATTTGATTGGGTTTGATATTTTAATGTTAAATATAGCCGGTTTCGAAGCCATGATTTGGTTAAAATGCACTGGTGACTGGACATTATTAAATTGATGAGCTAGGGGCATATTAATACAAGTCCCTCTATTTATGCGAACAGACCACTGATTTCATAGGGCAAATTGCGCTGGCAAAATATGTTACCAAATTGTATTTGCACAACCTGGATAATTCGCGTTAGGACCAAGCCCAGTTTCGCGTATTCATTGCTCAATGAAAATTGAACTGTGTTTTTTATCCGAATATAATGCATTTGCATTTATGTTGTTTTCAATGTCCTTTACGTCAAAATTAAATTGTATTTTGTAGATGGAATAAAACTTCAATGAAACACCCTGTATGTTCGTTTGTGTGGCGTGCACTTTCAAAGGGAACTAGCGGTTTTATTTTAAAATTTCAAACAAATATAAAGAAAACCTTATTTGAGTTTAATGCAAAAGTGTTAGTTTTTTACGCACTTATTATTCGTATCCAGAATCCAGTTCAGTATAATTTAAAAAAATCCATTACTATTTTTTTCTTATAACATGCCCGGAAAAAAGAAATATTGAATAATTTTAAATGAGTTGTGTACATGCATATTATAATGTCATTATTTGACTGCAAGATGATTAAGAAATGTTACTACAGTGAAGTCAAAAAGGTGGTCTTAATAGCGAATCGGTCTTATTAGCTGACCTTTTTTGGTTTTTATTTAATACTTTGGGACCTTAAACTGGCCAAAATCTGCATGATTTCAAAATAATCAAAATGGTCTTATTAGCGGAACTTTACTATGCATGATAAATGAATAAACATAATAAAAATAAATATTTTGGCGTTTTTTTTGTATATTTTGTGTACGCTAATTGTGACCAACTTTTAATAAACGGACTGTATACGCAACGAAATTATTTTTTAAGCTGATGTCATTGTATCTTTACCACGAAGCTTTAAAATAATTTCAATAAATTACAATTCAATGAACACAATCAATTCACAATTTTAAGGAACAAATTACATGTGTAATATGTTTTGTTTTTTAAATTGTGTATTGGTTGTACATATTGTACCTGCATTACTAGTATATTATTGTAAACGGTTTCGATGTAAAACCTTACCAATTCAAAAATATCATAATTTCAAAATGGCTCATAATTAAGTGCATTACATTACAATAGTGATCTATGTTCAAATAATATTACTAATGACATTGTCGTGTACCGATTTCAAAAATTCACACTCACGTTGTTTAATATTTGCTTTTTTTACTATTTTTCAAAAATTAGGTATTAGCGCAGACGTGTACCAAATTTATATTTTGTGTACTCATAAACAATATGATTTGCATCAAATGTATAAAATTTGGCATTGGTACACGCCTGCGCTCGCATTGAATATTGTCATTGTAGTATGACCAATTTCCGGTCATATTTTCATATTTTTGCCATTATAGGATCAAATCATGCCCCTTATGACGTCATCAAGCTCATTTGAATTTGTGTAAACATAAAACACTGACAGTTAAGATATTGGTTTATAGTTTTCTGAAAAGAACACTTTCATAGCATAGTTTTTATTTTCTCCCAAAACGCCCCTCATCACCCCTGCTCCTTAAAAAGCTATAAACTGTAGTAAAGGGTTGCCAATACCAATTTAGATTCAATTAATGTATTCCTACAAACCATGTCAGTTTTTCAGTGTGCAGGGTAAATTTATAAAATTTAATGAAGAATTTAAAATATGAACGTGAGTTTTATATTTCCATACACATACTTTAAACGTATAATTGTATTAAATTGATAAATACAATGATTGTTGTAAAATAGTCATTTATCATTAGTTTATGTAACCGTTCTTTAATAATTCTAGTCAGAATGACCACACATTTTTTGTGTTTATATGATGATATTTGCATACTGATTGTAAATGTGGATGAGAGAAAAATAAAAATAAATCTCTACAAATAGGTCTACAAAGTTGTGACAACAATATTATGAAACCACAACATACCTAAACAGTTGATCATGAAAATAACTAGACTCATTTTCGCTCAGTGACTGTTCACCACATTGTTATTAGAAAATGAATACATCATACTATAACATTAATTGATCGTTTTATGATAACATTCAGCCTTCGGCCATTAGCTCTCTATGTTAGATATTGTCTATAGGATCAAGTTAATCTCAGTTAATGTGTCTACATCTAACACAGTTGGCGTTACATCAATTTGAGACCAAACAATAGATACAAAAATCTTACATCAAAATCAAAATTCCTGACCTTTGAGCAACAATGTATAATTTTCCTCAACCGTATCAAATATAACACTAGTACACAATTTATATGTTTTGGTTGACCTCCGTTTTGTATGCAGCTTTAAATTCGCACCTTTTGAATGAATAATTTCAATTTTACTCATGAAAAAATAAAACCGCACGCACATATTGTAGGAAAGTTAGAAGACAAGTGACATAGGGCAGAACAAAGATCTGTTACAAATACGTCGTAATAAAATCCGACGATTTTCAACAATTATGAATCGGGCTCGTAAATCGGTTGTAAAAGGTCCGTAAAAGTCGTAGGACGTAACTCAACACCATATAAATTATCCGCGGCATGTCTAAATCAAAAACCGAAATCTGTACTTTTAAATTTCGTCTATATCGGTTACTATTTTGACTCATTTTGAAACTCGACTATTTTTATTATATTCACGGTCGGTAATTGATACTTTATTTTATTATTTAAATAACAGTTTTGTAAGTTTATTTAGAGCATAAGTTATCAAACCAATGAACTATATAGTAAAATGTTGGACACAAAAATGTCCGAACGGAAGGAAACGGATAGACGAATTTGTATAATAAAACAATGGAAAATGTTGATATTTTGGTAATAACAATGATACCGGATTCAAAATAATCATTTCAATGGTCATTTTAATAGTATAGTTGGCGTTTAAGAGTTCATTATAGACTTCTTCAATTTCAAGTTTAGATGCTATGTAAAGAAAAATATGTGTCCAGCTGAAATGCATATGATATCGTACACAAACGCGTAGACGGACGCCTTCAATCAAACAAAACATGCATGAACATTTACGGAAAGGAATTCAGTACATCCACGTATTGCAACCGTAATATAAGCGAGTATGGGGACGAAATAGTATGCGTAATTCTAAATATATATATATATATATATATATATATATATATATATATAGATACATTCACTAATTAACTTTGAGATTGAAATGAACGCAGGAATTAAACAAGAAGAGCGTATGATTGTAGAATAACTCACGTATCTTTGAAACAACAAAAATGATTTGATTATTCTATGTATAGTATACCTATGTCACCTTTTCAAATTTGTAAATGATATATTCCGAAATGACGGTCAACTGACAAGCCAGTTTCTACTTGCTCTTCTTGCAAGCATCTGACAATTCCCCATACGTGGCCAATGGAAGGACATGCCCGCTACCAGATCAGAGCTGTAACCGTGACACCGAAATATTTCACCTCCCGAATAGGGAATTGAACCCGAATCTACGCCATGTGAATGTATATAGCACTCAACATATACGGTAAGTTATTCTAGCGAAAGACCTTAAACAAAAAAAACTTAAATACACAATTTTAAGTCTTTGGTCTAGCTACTGAGGACACTATTAATACATGGTATAATATATGTACATGCATAACAAAAAGGAAGCTGTACATGTAATTAGCGCGACGCCGCAAGGGGTATTTACCCAAATGAATAACATAGCAACAGGAATCTCCCTCGAAACCAAAGGGCATTGGCCCATAAGACTAGGACAAAACTGAGTGACCAACGCATGTACTATAGTCTTAGTTGATCGCCAACAGGCAGCATTACACTATAAGCAGAAACATAATAAGAAAAAAATAAACGCGTTAAATGAAAGGAACCAATAACCACTGACGATCCAATAATTTATACCACATATCGAACAATGAAAATGCTACCAGCATATGCTACTTACATGTATATTGATACGCGTACCTTTTATCGTTCAAGTATTAGTTGGAACAAATAAACATCAAAAGCCCAACAAACAATAAACAGATAAACAAACAACACAAACGCCAACTTACAAAACTGAATAGCTAGCATATATATCCAAAAACTATTATAAAATATTTTCTAAAACAACGACAGCTCCTATCTATCTTCGGAAAATATCACATGTGTTCTTCGACAGAAGCACGCATAAGATACAATACCGTCATAACCTAGCCACTGGTATCAAGTTATGAAGGCATATCCCGATGACGAAAAGAAATAAAATTAACTAACAAAGCCTCATCATATCTTAGCGTATACCATACAGCTTGTAGTTTGACAACCTCAATCTTTATATTTACCAATCCAGTTGTAATAAACTTCACAATACTCAGCCTCTCAAGTATATTTCATAAGATAGCAATCTTAGTTTATTTTCGTTGGTTTCTCGTTGCGTATTAATATGTATATTGAAAATAGTTCAGCGTTTTGTTGAGATGAAGATGAATTCCTAACGTAATTTGCGTTCTACTTTTCTATTCGTTCAGCGATATTAACAATTGTATTCGTGTTTAAGCAATTTACATAGACAAAATCGAAATCTACGATCACTGTTTCCAAAACATCAGCTGATTCAAAAAATTTAAAAGAACTTTTTTTAAAGTTAAAAAGCACACAATTCTAAGTCATTCATAATTATGTATATACCTGTTTCGGTTTCACTGTCAAACACAAAATTATATCTCTTGTGTATCTGTGAAAGATAATTGGAAAATTCCATTAGGTTATTAACGTTACATATTTTATAATTATGTAAAGTTCCCTGAGCATGTGTTACGTAGTCCCCTATTATGTTTACACAACACACACACATATTAGTCGCATAATGCATCAATGTCCAAATGCAAAATTATGACAGTACAAGTATCCACATATAAGCGTTCCTAAGAACCCTATTCCAACACGCACATTTTAAATGCCACGTTATTTAATGTCCCAGTATCTAATGAATGCCAATCAGAAATTTCCTAGCTCATTACAATTTTTATTTGAACTTTAAAATACGTTCTGACGTTACAATTACGTTATGTTGCTTTTGGAAAGTAGTTTGCTTATTTAAATACACAACATAATGTTGCCCGCTGAGCGTATTACTTGCTGACAAGTAATACTGTTATTAATAACACCATATAGGACGATATATCATTTTATACTAAATGGGTACAAGGCTTCAATCAGAAAGTGCCGAAAATGTCAATGTCTAAATTTGTCGACACGGTTTTACTAAAATATCTTTTGGAACCCGTATCTGCAAACGTTTAATTTGATCTTAATTTTAATTTACAAATTTATGAAATTTACTAGAAAGTAACGACACATTTAGAATACTTTGTCGGGTTTGTATACATGCATAATGCATAACATAATGAAGCTAATGTGAAAAATGTTAAGAATTAATAGCACTAGCTTTCAAAATTGGTCTGAAAGTTAAAATATCAGAAAATGCGCCTTACTTATTGGTAAACCAATACGCTATACCGAGGTGTTCAGTGAATAGTCACTTGAAGTACATATAAATACTTCATTAATTTAGTATATTAAGTTTGCCAAAAGTGTTTCGCCAACCGATGCAAAACATCATCAATATTTAAAACAATCAATTGAAATAGTAGTGGAACTTGAATAAGTACTGATGGAAATTCCGACCCATGGTCAATTGGTTAAAGATTTTTGCATTATATTTGGGTCATTCGATCGAACTTATGATTGAGGCGTGCATGTCAAAACGTATTTAGTAATCGTCACAATTAGTTTAAGATCTGAAAAACTATAACAGGTGTAAAAAGGTATGAGGAAATAGGGATGGTAGCACTCAACCTAACGACAGAGGACAGAAAGCAATAACACCACAACATAACTACACTGAACAGTGTCCACACACAAGCCAGAGAAACAATTAAAAGTCCAAGTCCTCGCCGAAAATGACCTAGTGGTTGAGATATTTGAGGGTCGCCTGATGAAATGTGTTCTTACCTGACTGGTCGGTGGGCCGCTTAATGTTTTCATCTGAATATTTAACACATAGTTACTACGCGTCTTATTCCAAGCACCTGACATTTAAGAAAAAGGAACCGGGAAATAAAATTTGCTAGGGAAGTAGATAGGTGTTTTATAAGTCAAACTGGCTGGCCCTTTCAATCGGGTTGACACTATAATAAACAGACAAACAGTAACAAATCAATTACAGAAGGACATAAGAGTATCTGACACAAAATGCATTGCTATTACAATCACTAGTGCGTCTAGACATTTTCTGGTTTTAAGAAACTTTTTTTTCAAAATGAATTTAGTTAAAGAATTTGGTACTCTCCGTAAAGCCGCCACAAATACCAATCGTGTTTTGTAACAAAATCATATGGTTCTATATTTACTAGCTTATCATCTAATATCTCTTTTATCTTTTTTTTGAAACTTCCCTATCGATAATATGATGAACCTGAGAGATTAGAAAGAACGAAGTATTTGTGCAACAAGAAACAAGTACGCCAGTGATTACGCGCTTCATTAGTGCCAAGATGTTTTAGTATGGAATGAGTTCCAAGAAATTAGAGACAATGGCGAAAAAATGCTTTACAGATAGGTTACCCATGACCCTTGTCATGTAAACAAATGTAAACTAAAACAACTAATAGTACAAGGCGAAACAGTAAAGGACGTATCTTAAAGTATTTACTATTTTCTCTTTTCTAGAACAGGTGTACGAGTGTGTACAACAGACAACGGAAGGATAGCACCAGCTGCTCAAGAACTACTTTCGTTACTTTTCGTTTTGTACAGACTGTGTTTAATTTGATAAAAACATTGGGAACATTAATTAGTCGCAGCTTGTACCAATAAACTGTGAATCATGAATATTAAAAACCATAATAATACAATCAAAAATGGAAAGAATCATTCAACAGAAATAACAAGGAACAAAGAAGCACATATGAAAGATAGCATGAAAACAAACGTAAATGTGCACTCATAAAAGAACAACATTTGTCAAGGACTGTCACAAGGACAACCAAAAAATGCAAATTTACATTCACATTAAACTCGGTTCCCTATTTTAACAGCCAGATTTTTGCCTCTGCAATCAGTCAATTAGTCTAGTCGGACAAAATGCCACCAGTAAGCAATGCATCAATAAAACAACCATATTATCACAAGGACAACTTCAAAGGTATAAAAAGATAAACGAAAAGGTACACTGGCAAAAACGGTTTGAAGATACTATGATGATCACAAAAGTTAGCATCCCTTGTAATTGGGTACCCATTCGTTCCTTATGTCTAGTTTTAGCATATGAACCTTCATGAACAAATTCAATACATGTATATTCTACTTGTTTTCTGGCATTTGTCAACAAGACTTAGAGTTCAATCAGTTGCACCAAACCAATTTTCATAGACTAAGCTCTTTCGAAAGTCACCACTAACGCAGACCAATATCGGGGACAAACCCACTATCTGAGGCAACCAATGCTAATAGAACACAGTGCAAAGCCATGTCACGTGTAATTCGCAACAACTTATTTACAGTTTTGTAATGTCTTCTTTAACAAAACAAAAACACATACCAAATCCTCCGCTCCCAGTTTTCGTAACCCCAAACGCGTAAGTGATTTATAATCATCCGGGAAAGACTGACATTGCTTTTAATTTGAGTCAAGTTTGACTTCAAAGCTTACTTAACAGTTCTGTAGCCACGTAGACACAAGTCAAGATCGTGTACTTATAATTCAATTAACTAAGATATTTGCATCAACTCAAAGAGGAAGTCGCTAGTATATAACGTGCCTCTAATGACATTACTGAGAGTATTGGCGAGCTTAGACTAATTGTTAATGTTGCTCAAGACACACAATTGTGAAGTATTTAAGTAAATAAGTAACACAGTTAGATCATTGTACTTCGCAATGACAAAGTAAGGTAAGGACATGATATACAGCTAATATGCTAAACAAATAGTTCATTCAGTAAAACTCACAAAAGAACTGTGTATATAAATTATGATCGTTGAAAAGGCGAATTGCGAACTAGTTTGGATATGCGTCTGTATATACCATATCTTTTCAGTATGCAATCAAAATTTAAAATATTCAAATCACTGAAACAAACAAAAATATATGTTATAAAATCTATGACAGGCACAATGGACATGTGATCTTAAAATAACCACCCGGATAAATTAAAGTCACATTTATATTTACTATTCCAATATATCGAATATGTCTTGTTCAAGATGACCATTTTTTCATGATACGCATCTCAATAAAAATGAAAGTTTAATGCTCTCTTCATGTTTCGTAACATAATTTTCTTGAAACCCAAGAAACCAGAAGTAATTTCCTACAAGACAAAAACCACGACGGCAATACGTTCAGACTTCAACATCCATTGCTTAAGCAACTTTAAATAATATCTGACGATTGAAAAACGCATCAACTCAAGAGCGAAAATTGAGAAAATTGGGGAAATTGAGAAAATTGCGAAATACTACAGAACTGAGAAGCGATTATATAATCACCACAAGTCCTTGCCTTCTGGTAAATGAAAACATTTTACTTCAGCAAAGTTGTTAAATACCAGATTCTCCATACGTTCCAAATCACGGCAACTCATATAACCTATGTTTTGACGTATACATCATATCAATTTCAAAATGAGAAACAATCTTATGTTTTTGTCCCTTTGCAATCAGCGGGGATCCTGCTTGCTTGTCAGTCATACGCAGTAAGAATGTGGTGAAACACTTCAACACAACTCAAGAAAATTCTAGCTTATCATCATCCGAGACTTGATACTCCTCTGAAATGTGTATTTTTGTTATAAACCTTTCCTCTGATGTCTTAAAAGCAAAAATGATTACCATCTGCGCTCTATGAGTATTTACGTTTTTGAATATAATTCATATCTAAATTTCTGATAGTATGCCGTGTGTATTTATTTTGTTTTCAGGAAAGAGCGTTAACCGTACTTGTTAAATGAAAGATTTTATAGTTTCATCACGCTCGTTAATTTGGTGGATAATATATTTATATATATATATATAAACAAAACCTTTCGAATGTAATTCTATATCGTTAAGTTCCGCCTGATTTACTTCTATTTCTGAACAGTTAGCTTTTCAAACATATTTAAATGAGTATTTAAATGTTTAAAAATCTGGTAGTGCCGTTACAGTAATAGTGCTGTAATTTTTGGTATTCGTTCAATATTCGAACATATTTTCAAATGACATATCAAAAGGGCCCACCACAAATGAATGTTGTTTTCATAGATAATCATATAACCCCCATCGGATTAACATAGTGTTGTTACCGGTCAAACATTTTTAAATTATTCTTAACTATTTATATTTTGAGAGAAGTCATGTTTGTATAAAAATACAGTATGTTGTCAAGAACAATTATATAGAGCATCTTACACGAGATGTTAATTGATATAAATTTATATTAAACGGGTTCGGCAATGTACATGCATATCATATAACACTAATGGCGCAGCGTTCTATTGGAAAAAACATACCCAATTGATAACGTTAAACATATTTTAAAAGCCCAAGTCCCTGCTGTAAAAAGCTGGATAACATAGTTTCATAAACAAATACTAAAATCCGGGACCCTAGGTGACTGAATAAAACGCAGCTAAGACTCTTATTGATGGCCATAATGTTACGCCGATTCACTGTTTTCGAAGTTGGTAAAGTTAATATGGACGGTCCGTAGATTATGGAATCACAGTACGTTGCGCGCATATTGCAGGTAAGGCCAATACTGTGATATTGCAGGTAAGGCCAATACTGTGACGGACGCGTGGTCACGGACACCGGACAAACACAATTGGATGTTACATCCGACTGTGTTTAGACACATCCACACAATGTACGGCAAACATACGATAGATCGTTTCGCGAATTGCCAAAACACACAGTTAGCATGTTTCAACAGTCGTTACTGGGACCCTCTGTCGGAGGGAGTAGATTCTCTGGCCAAGGACTACTGGGTTGCCGAAAACAATTTTGTAGATGCGTCGTTCTGTCTTTTACCACGATTACTAGATATAGTACCAACACAACAAGCTCATGCGACGATCATAGCTCCGCAGTGGAAAGCTCAAACTTGGTATCAGAGATTACTACGAATGGCGGTTGCACTTCTGCTACGTATTCCGAACAGTCCGCGCACGTTTCGAAGTACTCGCTGTAAAAGAGCAGGATGATGACCTTGTTTCACAAAAATATGCCAAAACGGAGACCACAAGTGGATCGAATTCGTTATATTACTATACATCGAATTGGATTGATGCGAGCATGGACAATGTTGATATATTTTGATGTGGAATGCAACATTTATTTCGGAATCTAAAATCCCACCACTCAGCTCAAGACTTTAGTCAAACCAACTATTGTTGTATACGTATTTAACGACAGTGAGTGTACGAAATGAACGATTAATCTCAATTTGTAATAACAACGTATGTATACCTAAAACAAAATGTCCACTAGATCCTTTGGCAATAGAATGTAACAATTTTCAAATGTCATCAAATCTCAATATTCATTATTTGCCATTTCCATGCAGCACTGGTGTGGTATTCAAAAATAAACTAAAGGAAAACTTAACATTTTCTGAAAATCTCAAAATTTACTTAAATGTATCAGATAAAAACAGGAAAGTCAGGATTATCAATAGTTTACATAATTTAAAAAGCATTATTTAAAGAGCTACAATAATCACAAAGCAAAATATGGGTTATCATTCGTTTCTTTAGATTATATGCAGCTCAAGTTTTTAGCATAAGTAAAACTATTAAAATTTTTCCTGAAGATACTTTATCATACAAGTCCTGACAGCTCGTTCACAGATCCTTTAGGTGCATTTCGTTCTTTGCTGCTTCTGTTGAGAGTATCTGTTGACTTCCCTTCTCCATTGGGGCATTAATTATTATCTTTTGGAGTAATACTGAATATTTAAATCAAATCAAAACGATGTTTTTAAAAAGTTTGAAGAATCTATTGCTATCACTTTCGTAAACATAATTGGTACCTTCGGAATCGTAGAAAGTAAATTAAAACACGTTTAGATAGACCCTTTCATGTTCCTGTGATTAAACAGGAAAATTACCGTTTATATGTTTAAACAGGTGCAAGGTAAATGGGCGAGGAAGCGGCTTTGCATGGCAATGAAGAAAAATACGTTATCTTGTTATCGGGGCTAATAATTATTGCTACTTAAGACAGCGATACCTTCTTTAAAGATAGTGAGGAATTTTAACATGCTATGTTTCACCGTGTTAGCATCAAAGGCCGGACAATAGGCTTATCAGCAATGCTCAGCCGAGTGTAACCTCGCATAAACACTACAAATATCGCATTGTATCATGCTTGGACGAAGGCATTCGCTAGGTTAACAAGGATTATGTATTTTAAGTTTCAAGATTTGTTTTTAATTGTGGGCACGTGGATCGAATATTAAATTATCCCCTGAGAAAGATCTCGCCTGTCTGAAATCTTATAGAACCGACATTCGCCGGAAAATCTAATCAGCCTATGCTCAATGAAGTGAGCAAAATGAATGCAGTGATCTCATGTGAAGGGACTGAGGCTGAAAATTTAGAATATTAGAATGAAAAAGCCTGACATGATGAAGATAAACGAGCTAAAAGCTCTTATTGGTCGTAGAAATTGTTTGCCTAGTTCCACTTAATTAACCCGCTCCGAAGATTCAATCTGGGGAGAAGACCGTTGCACAATATTGTGTAAACGTCACGCGTAGTAATTCGTCGACAACTCGCGGGCAACCGGAAGGAGCTAGGACTAATTAAAACAATCTGATGCATGCGAATGAGGCCCCGAGTTTTGCTATGAAAATAACTACGACGTTATGGAGCTCTGTTAGGCTCAAGTCGTCCCTTTGTATTTTAAGTAAAAGGATATGTTGGGATAATAATGAACTGGAAGGATGTCAATTTGGAATATTGACGAAGATAGATGAGGGGAAATCGCTATCAGTAAAACTAGCAATTTCCATCACTAATCCGAAATACTAGCCTCTTATGAAAAGAATGTTTCCCGACCAATTTGTAGTACAGAAGAATCGCGCATTTTATTAGTTCATCTTTAATACATGTTCTTGATGTTTATGTTAAAATGCAGATTCGATGAAAAGATAAAATATTCCGGAACTACTTTCTGCGCCATCTAATTTCTAAATATGTCTTCAGAAGAAAGATTGAAGATAATAAGCCAGTATATTGTGTTTGTTTTCGTCTTAATAAAAACATGTAGTTTATTTGCATTTCCAGACGGTCATAGACCCATGTGAATATTCTTAGCACGTAAACGAATATTGTGATTGCTGACCTAACTTTTTGTCAGTTTTGTAATATGTGCAATTTCTATACTGAAGATGAATACCATTTATATATGACTTCGTAATTACCGCCGCTACCAAGATGTACGTTCATAATATTACAAAAACAACTATGATATTATTTTAAAAATATGTTTATTACTTACAAATGCATTAAACAAATGAGCCGTTCTCCAGGACAACCGGGCTTAATGACATTGTTTTGTAATTATGCAATAAGATTTAGTACAATGTCTAAAATGAGAAAAAACCTCGTGTCCTTTGATTTCATATTTAAGTTATTGTAGTACTATCTATTAGCTACAAGTTTTCCTTAGAATTATGTTAAAATAACTTATGTTGTTGCTATTGGGATCGGTTTCTAAAATGTACTCATATCAAGGAAAACAAGGATTAAGTAGCCAAAAAACTTGCAATTTTTCCCTGTAAGCAAACACACATAAATTCGACACGATTTTCGTATGTAAATAAGAATATCAATAATAAAATGTGCCAGAATTTTAAAATTTACGTCAAAAATTTATCAGATACTGGATGTATGAAATGCCAGTTAATGTTACATTAAAAACGTAGATAATGACGTTTGCGATGTCACTCAAAACGGAGACGGTAGTGGTGGGTTCAAAAAGTCTATAACTTTGTAAGTGTAAGAAATAATTTGTTCAAATGTTCAAAAACTGTTCATTTCTGACCATATAATTATTATCAACATTTTCAAAATTTTGTACTAAGCCCAGTTTTCCTGGAGAACGGCTCAAATGAGTGTTTTGTTCCATCATATTTGACAAACATGTCCCTAGGCAAATCATAGTCATAAATGGACAATAGAATACAATTGTGAACATTGATGCACATACGCAAGATAAGATTATGTGTTACGGTATTAATATATAATCATGTTGTCATTCGAATTTGTTAAATGCAAAATGTAAATAAAGAATTACAAGACCTGTAGCCTGCAAGTGGCAAAACCCAACCAACACATTCGAAAATACCTAACGGCGTTTTTAAAAATAAACCGTTACAAAATTGATGACCAATCCGGATCAAGCGTCAGCAGCCAATAACAAAAGTACTACCATACATTACATGGGCAATACTCAAATCACTCCCCGCTCAAAAAACCGGTGCAAACTGTTACTGTTCTTTTAACAAAACAAAGCCATTCATATCCTAGTTTAAGGCTTACTCGTTGCATATTAGATGTGTATTTTCGATGTATATATAATGTAATTCCCAACTCCTACAATCCATGACAAGCAATACAATATGCATCTACGACCATGAGTTATCATTATTTAACAAAATTTGTGCATCGTCACCGGCCATATTAGAATGACGACCTACAACAATTCGAACCTCAGACTATCAACTCCCAAGACGGATTATACCCTCACCACTTGATAAAACAAGTCATAACATAACCAAAACCACTGACTCTGAACATGAAATATTGCTTCTTAGTGATTATTAGCAATGAACACTTCAGACAAGCATAATGATTTTCATTATGACAAATATGGTTTGCAACCTGATATGTTTGGTCATTAGTCATTTAGATGACCTTGGAAACACCATTCCATGATATTTACCATATTTTCAAAACAATAAAGATCAGATGCCTCATAGATGCACAATTGATGACGCGACAGACATATGCATGAATGTCATAGTGTAGCCTTGTTCTATTTATCTTATTGGCAGCGACTGTCTTATTAGCGTACAATATGATACCAAACTCATGGCAAATCTGGAAAACTGCGCCTTTTGATTTATGAAGATCATCGTCGAACTCTTCGCAGAAGTTCACACAATATTCTAATGACACAACACACGGTCACAGTATCGCAACACAATATACATTCTTTTCTCCGCTGGAGAGCCCCGATCAAATTAGACCTTTTTCAACTGATTGAGAATTGTTCAGTTTTTTTTGCAAATACGTCGTATTTTGGGTCGTTGTTTGTCGAGTACGTGTAGCAGGTTTTGCGGTCTCCTTAGTTTTATAACTTCGAGTATGATGAACGATGTAACTGCACCGAAGGTGGCCCCTGTCTCATTTTTCATCCCCTATTAAAGAAATCATGGCCACGGTTTGGATTACACAAGACAATAGCGGGCTTTGAATTATCAAACACTGGCGTATGACGAGGGCGTGTATCTGATTGGGCACACACATTTAAGGCAATCATGCACCATTGAAGGACATTGAATCGTCAGAAAGTGTGATTGTTGCGACACGGTTCGGGACATGAGACACGCAAGAGTCAGAACTGGTAAAAATTGATGAGATTTGAAGTCGTTTGGAATGACATGGTTGTGAAATGTAAACTCCGGCAATCACCAACATTTGTTATTGAAGTGATCAGATACTCCCAGTGATGTCACGAGACAAATCAGACAACGTGCGATAGTTTGGTACTGGCATTGGCAGGAGAAGATCTGTATCGTTTCAAATACTCTTCTTAAGACGAATTAGTTTATTGCGTTGACGGTGGTGACTTAATTATAAGTTAATTGGGATTTTATTGTAACAAATTTAAACATCGATATTGTATGAAGTCTAAGGGAAGGAGAAGTCCCTTCGATGGAATATTTTGTTCTTACACTGTTTCGTGATATTGTTGCTTCGTTTTCAGCTAGTTCTATTAATATTATAAATTAAACACCGGTAATGAAAACATAACCTAAATGTAATCATCAGTATCATATTTTAGTCATTGACTTCATCATCTATAAGCAAACACTATTTATGTTTTAATACAATTAGAAACTTTATAGTTCAAACAACATGCTAGTCAAGGTCAATTACAATTTACCACTCGGTCAATTTGATACAATGTGTAAAAAAACTCCAAATAAAATAAGTGAAGGAAAAGTTCAATGACCTTACATCCAAAATAAACGTTCGATGTTTGTTTTATTATTTTCAAATTGATATTATCAATTACCAATATGAACAAGGTCAAATACTTAGCAGTGTTCCACGGTGTTTTACAGTTGTATAGTGTAGTTTTGTGGGTCGTGCACATTAATTGGGAGTAGAAAAAGTACAATATAGTTCAACTATACGTACTAAATCGATATACTCTCAAGGTTCTATGGATCGTCAAGGTATCATGTATTATGTATACGGAAGTTGGGCTTAAAAACGTCAATAAATCATTATTTATCACGTGTGACATCACCCAGTGTTAGATATCCCATCATATCGCTTGATTCCCAAAGTTCTTTTATTCTTAAGATAAAAACCCCTGTCAAAATTGTCAAGCTTAGTGTCTACGTTTGAAGACAAAGCATTTGTAGGCCTATGTATATTTTTTCGCTCTCCCTTTCTTTCCAAACTGTTGGTAGTCTCAATAGAATTGATCAAGAAGATGCGGCTATGTGATCTGATTAACATCGTCTCCACATTCTTACTAGTATACGTTGTATTTAGGAAGATTGTTGGGCACGTTTGGGTGAGATTGCGCGACCTCTTAGTTCGGCTAGTCCAATGAATTGAGAGACGGGCAATTATTTTGTCATTACGGTTTGGCAATTGGTCACTTTGCATTTATACGGTTTTGATATGAGATGAAGTCGGGTGCGTAATACTGTTTGCTTAATCACAAACAACTCAAACCAAACACTGTCAACGTGTAGCTATTTAATAAAAGGGCAACCCGGTGGTCCTTTGCTCTTTCTTCTCCGCCGAAAACCACACAAAAATCACAAGCGCGCCAAGGCATTCCATCGCTTTCAAAACATCGACCAGGGTTCCAGTGATGTTTTGTTTGAGACTAAAAATATATCCATCATTTTCGCTTTTATCATAGGGTTCGTTGAAACATTGGATTGAAACCTGTCATTTTCACGGAAACCGGTCTGTTATTTTAGATGTCCGATTGTTGCGATTGAAGTACACTTGAAGAAAAGAAACACAAATAATTTAAAGGAAGTGAAAAGCTAAGATGGTTGGTAGGCGTCAAAGAATCTTGTTTGATGATAAATGCTACGTGTGGTGGTCGGTGTGTGGCTATAAGACGATGAAAGAGAAAACGGTACATTCTTTCAAAAGTTCAAAAACGTATGCGTGGACAAACAAAAAATAGTCAAATTTCCGATTCGAATTTTATAAATGTAAACGCTCTTGAAAGTCTCGGTTTGGAGTTGTGGTATTTGGTTTGTTTGAAATCAGTAGACTTTTCTAAACTATTTTACACTGAAATAACTTTGCCAAGAATGTTCAGTCGAAATATTTCAAATATGTGTTGGAATGTTATGAAGTTTTCTAAATCAGTTACACATTCATTTTTAAACGCTTTCCATTTAGGATACTGCAATGTCCTAATTGTACTAGGTCAGATAAGCAATGTTCTGAATTCTAAATGATCGAGTGCATTCTAAGTCCTTCTTGGCTGTTGTTGAATCAGTACAGTTGTGGCTTATCATTAACTTGCGTTTATTGAGTGTTTTTATTTCATGTTTTTTTAAAGTTCTTGTTCAAAACTGACTAAAGCATTGACTAATATTGGATAACATTTCATGTCAGAATTTAATAAGCAAATAAACGTAGATACATATATTTGTAAGAATGTGCAAGAAATAGTGATCGTGTTCCGGTCATCTAATCTACAATCACTCCGCATTACATTTTGGGAATAGAATATCTATACTTAACTTATTATAATATATATCTTTTCAAGTATTGGATCAGTCTCTAACTTGGACCCGATTTGTTGTTGTTGGCACGGGAATAATAAACAATACTTCGTTCTATATTACTATCTGGAATGTCTTACCACAAACAGTTATAGACTGTAAAACCCTGATATCATTTGCAAGAAATTTGGTCACGTTCTGGGCTAGCCAAGACACTAAATATAATTATACATTTGTAAAACCAAAATAAAGACCGATAGAGCACCAACAAATTACACAACTGTAGAGCTGAACCAAGTTGTCTTGAAAATGGATCTTCTTTCAGAACAGGCATTGTGAGTATTTGTGAGTATTCGTCCCAATCTTTATAGACTACATAGTCTAGCAGCAAATGCATACCTTGCCTGGTCGTTCAGTTCAACCTATTCTGAAAAGCATTTAGATATGAAATTTATTATTAAAACTATAAATAAAGCCCATTTCTTTTATTATAACAATGATGAATTGATTTTTGGAAATTGCCAATATCAGCACTAGTTGTAGTAAGTATTGAAGTTATACCTTAGTGAAGGCATTTAATTGCATTACTCGTCGGTGGTATAGTTTGTATTAAAAATATGATGTCAATGTTTAATTGTCAGCAACATTCAGGTCCCCTTTGTTATTATGGTTCGGTAGTATTGTGGATGGAGTTTACTCTATCTGCATTAATGGGGACTGAACAATTTCTGATCTATTTTTGTTCGATTTCGATATTCATTTTTAATAACATAATGGATATAGATGTCACATAACCTTTTGAATGAAATGATGGCATAAGGCATATCTAATTCATGGGTACACTTGATTGAAAAGTTCAATTCACAAATATAACCAGACGGCGTCTAATTGGTGAGTTCGGTTGAAAGAAATCACATTTTCTACTTCCCCAGGCATTTATCTATGCAACTTCACTTCAGCGGGGTGCCGTGCTCAGTGAATATTCATCAATCATTCGAGCCAATCAAAATGTTTCCCTGTTAATCACGTGTCGGCTTGTATCTTCTATTTGACATACGGCAGACAAGTCTTTTCTGAGAATGTATACGCAGTTATTGATGATGCTCGGAATTTTGGATGATTTATAAACTTTTCGCTCTTTTCCGAACACTATTATACAGATACGTTAAAACACATACAATATGTATAACCTTGAGTGGTTTATGTCACTTTTCGTGCCAATGTTTACTTTCCGCTTATTGTAAAATTGTCGGTAATTAAGTTTTTGCCCATCGTCCGTATGGACTATCCTAATACATTCTTTGAAGACGCACATTAACCTCTTTACTGCTTACATTTCCATTAACGTTTTCGATTTTCTTTCTCTTGTATGTTTTTCGAAACTGCTGTCGTTTATGTGCAACTTATTATTTTTGAATGTCGAAATAAATGTCGAAATCGACATTCACGGTAGTGACTTTGAATGTCGATTACCGCGCAATCTTCACACATATTTCACAACTTCCAAATTCAGTATAACCAAAAACTTGAAGTATGCATGCATCAATATAGACATGTCTTTTACCGCTGCTATGCCAATGTAATTACATTGTCCCGACGCCGTAATTACCAAACTATTGGAAACAAATAAATAATACATGCATAATCGTCTACTGTGTGGTGGCTTGGTTTGTAAGCGTTCTGGTCTGGTATTCACAAAGCATCATAAGAGAAAACTTCGAAGTTTCTAAAATCTCAAAATGTTCTCATGTGTATAAGCTAACTTAAATGTTTCATTGCAACTGCGTAATTTTCAAATTTAGTATTATCATGTTTAAAAGGAAGTTTACTGATAATTGCAATCAGCAAAACATACAATGTACTCATACAGTATTCGAATATTATTATTAGATATGCTGTCGATTATACCTCTAAACTTTAAAAGAACATTCACTGCCAGTAACAATACCGAATCATCTATCAAGATTGATGATACCATTATATAAACTCACGGATATTGATATATTGTGGAAAATTTGCTTTTCAATGACTTTATTTATAACCGAGTAAAATGTTTTAATAAGATATAAGAACACAATTTTCCAGTTAATGTCCGCACTACTTCCTCTTTATTATCAATATTTAAAAATGCTGAGCAAAGCCTTTCTTTGCAAGTCAGCTTTCTGCTAAAATATAGCAGGCATATATTTGGCTTAATGTATTTTAGGATTTCATATTTGTGTAAAAGAAATAATGTAAACAAAAACCTCGTAAATATGTAAATATATAAACATCTTTTAAAATCTGGAAATGAAAATTATCAAGTTTCATAAAAGGACTTGAAGTTTACATGTACAATTTAATTATGACATCGTTACTGAAACTCGTTTCCTAACATCGGATACAGTGAATGGTACATATTGTCAACGCATTCATTTTTAAGGCCGAGGTGATACGCAGCGTATATAAATCACTTGATGCCTTATTGAGATACTATAAAATTCAATGTATACGGCTTATTGCGAGAGCAAATGCCTCTGTTATTTCTGGTCACTGTATGACTTATTGGGTAACAGGAAGTTGACTTGTTTACTCAGTTCGATCAGAATATACCTTAAAGTGTATATTCTAACAGCCATTCAATGTCAAAATAATTACTTGCATCGTTTTTAGTATGATACTAGACTACCTAAATTGAAAGTTAAAACGTTGGATGGGTTCCGTGTACTTTGATTCAATCGTCAAAAAATAGACTATTCTTATTGTTTCATAGGGTGTTCTAGAACAGTTTCGTATGAAAATAGACAGTTCGCATGTCGAATAAATCACAGAGAGAGTTTCTGTTAAAACTGGAGCGAAAAATGATCTAATGGATACGGAAGCACAATTGTTTTTTTTATTTTTTGAAACTTTAAAAAAAAATATCTTCCGATATAGCTCTATGCATTTTAACACTGTTTCATATCCAGTTTTTTATATTTGCAGAGCAAAAGACAATAGAGCAGAGCAAAACAGAACAGAGTGGAACGAATCAAGAGCAATATAAATAACATATGTAGGGCAAGAACATGGGCAATGTTATGGACAGAGGCAAAGGCAGAGGCAGAACAGAACAGAGCAGAGCAGAATAGAGTGAAGCGGATCAAGAGCAAGATAAATAACATAGGTAAATGCAAGAACGTGGCCAAGGTTATGTACAGGGCAGCAGAGACAGCACAGAGGCAAATGTCTCAGGAATACTCATAAAATAAACATTTGTCATAAGAAACCCCTAGTTGGTATATATATGCTTTAAATTGTGAGGAATTGACTGGACACATTTTTAAGGACAAATCATCATCTAACTATTTTTGTGAGAGGCTAGAAAATATATGAAAATTAACAAATGGAGACATTTTGTCGGACTCTTTACAGTGACTACTTTTCAGTTTACGAAAACGTTTATGTTACATGCATTTTAAAATATTAAATTTTGAAGTTTTATCCCCATTTTCCGGTGTTAAAAGTGGTTATTCCAGGGTTATAATAATAATAAAATAATAAAACTCACACCTTTTATTTTCTGTACACCTCCAACACTGACATTTATTGAGCACGTATGGACAGCAAAGGAAATGAGGTTAGAAAAATTTGTGACAAAAAAGAGCTGACAAAAAGGACGCGCGAATATGTCAGAACTAAACATGGACTAAAATGTTAACCTCAAATAATTTTATACACATTTCTACGCGGTCGTAAACTTTATACAATTTTCAGGTGACATTGTTTAAAGCTACAGCCATCAAACTTTCACTTTTCATGACGTTTATTGCCATCATATATTAATATAGTCTAATATACATTCAAGCGCCTTTTCAATAGCTGTATTATTTTTATTATTACATGACAGTGCGGCAAACGATAATAGCTTGGATCGCGAATCACGTTCAACGTATTCATTAAATAACGATTTATTCTTAACACAATGTGTACCAGATCGTTGAGGCTAACATTTCTGCGTCTGTGGGCAACATTAGTTAGACGTATTATTTTGAATTATGGACAAAATATTCAAATTATTGCGCAAAACTCGAAGTAAGGGGAACTTATGACTGATGTAGAATGCCATTAACGACGAATTAAGGTTGATTTATTTTATTCCATGTAGGTCCTAGCTGCAATTTACCGTTCCAGAGTTGTGTGTGGGACTCCCAAGGTGGCCCAGGCAAAAAAAGACCAATGTTAGAACACCGGTTGAATATTTTGTTTAAATTTTATTGTTTTTATTTACTTTTAATACAGTTTTGTTTTGATAAATAATAATACATGTATGCAACATTGTATCATTAATGAAGAGTATGTTGAATTTTTGAGCGATTAATAATTTTTCAAAATATATTTACACTTTATTGACATCATCCATGACGTCACTGACATTATGTTACTGGTTCTGAACTTCCGTTAAATTTGATAAAAAGTTCAATTGTTTAAAAACCTGTTTCTAAGAACCAGTTCCATATAAACAGCACTATAGTAATCATAATCAGTTCTATTAAAGTTATCATTTTTCCAGTGAAAAGTCAATATTTTCTATGGAAATATTTAATATTTCTTGTGGAGTTAGTCATCACGGCAAAAAAGCGACCTAGCATAACAAGTTTTGATATAATACAACGCGATGAAAAATCAGATTTCAATCAGACTCACAATTGTTTTGTTTAAACATTTATTTCGGACCATAGATTTTAAAACATTTAATTTTGAATTATGTTTTATGTTTTATAAATGTGGTATGCATCTTTGTCTTTACTGTATCTATAATTTATCATTATAGTTAGCAACTTAGCAATGCTATTTGAATCACGACCGGCGCTTTAATAAATAAACAAAGCCATATTTTATGTCCAAGACTTCTAAATAAATGAAACACTAATACCAAATTCATATGTCAATGCTGAATACACACGCACGTTACCCTTTCCTTCTTTCAACATGAAGAACTAACATAAATATGTATATATTTAGCAATGTTGGTCTATTTACATAAATTACAGTCATGTATACATGTGTAATGCACATGCATGTACTATCTTTCTTATTACTTAACAGTTTAGTTTGTATAATCGGCGTGTGAAATGCCTTTTACCATTAAAATGAGTATTCAATGAGTCTGTTGAATTCAAAACTTACTGCATAAATGAGTACATACAGCAATTTGCATAAACACGAAAGTAGTCAACTTGTCTTTGAAAATGAATAGCTACCATATCTTATTTCCATAGTACATGCCTGCATGTACATAAAGTCATTTTGCATACTATTACTATTACATTAAAATTTTATATTTGTCAAAAATGCTCTATTTGAGAATTCTTTTGAACTGAGACATAGCTTTAGATATTGTAATGTATCAGCCGTTATATATATTTAAAGTCCAGTTCATTTTCAAGCAACATTCTTTAACCCTATACCCATTTTTTCAAGGATACAATTCCCTTAATGTATTCCCCATCTTAACCACCGACTAACATATTTTTCTAATATGTATGTTCAAAAACAACAACAAAGTTCGAATTGACACACAAGAAAACAGTTAGCCAGCCAAGTCATAGAAAACGTTCCGTATTCTGTGTAATTTCTCAAATAATTTGCGGACATTGTCTTTGTTTTTATTCCGACATCAAATGACTTCTTGACCATCTAAGAAGTATTTCTGCCCCGCCCACCGTTTACTGACTGTCTAAATCTCTTTCTTTAGACTCTTCTATAGTGTCAGTATTATTAATTACAAGATCACTTACAATACGTTTGAAGTCATGATCTGAAAAAGGTCAAAGTTGCATACTCGTTCATTATGTCAATAGTTTAAATACCGCTTGCTTGACTTAATTGTTCAACTTGTTTAAATAAACAGATAAATATTGATGATCCTCATTAATTTTATTTCAACAAAAACTTCGAAAATCCCTTTAAAACTGAACGTTTTAAAGAATTTTCCAAAAGCGAACAATGAATACCCACTGATCTGCATACCATGTTCTTGTATTTAGGGATTTCTGTATCAGGATTTTGTATGTTAAACAAGTAAAATCAATATTATGTTGTCATTATTCGTAGGGTTTATATAATAATTATGTTTGCTTACTCAAATGGTATGCCTTTTGATAAATTATTAATTATTTAATACTATTCACATCATTACGACAAAATGTTTAAAACGGACATGCATGTATTCATTTTCTTTTCTGTCCCTTTCTTTTATTCGTTCGTTCGTTCGTTCGTTCGTTCGTTCGTTCGTTCGTTCGTTCGTTCGTTCGTTCGTTCGTTCGTTCGTTCGTTCGTTCGTTCGTTCGTTCGTTCGTTCGTTCGTTCGTTCGTTCGTTCGTTCGTTCGTTCGTTCGTTCGTTCGTTCGTTCGTTCGTTCGTTCGTTCGTTCGTTCGTTCGTTCGTTCGTTCGTTCGTTCGTTCGTTCGTTCGTTTTGCTTATCTCTTTTATTTTCATTCCGCCTTTATGCATCTATTCATTCAATATGTCTTTCATTCCAACCCTAGCTTCTTTTAAATGCTCTGTTTTTGTTATTGTTTCGTTGCTGCTTTTTTATCCAATTCTTTTATTATTCACGCATTGTTTTTCCTTTTTTCCATTTCATTCATTCTTTCCTCCCTTTCTCCGCGCATTTAGTCCTTTTATCTAACTAAGTTTCATTGTTGTTCTAATCAATATCTATCACTTTTACCATATCACTTAAGCCCTGTAATATAATTTTATTATTATATAAATTATTATTATTTTTGTTATTATTATTGTTATTTTGATTATTATTATAATTAATAATAATAATAATTATATGACCTAGTATAAATGGTCTTAACTTTGTGTAGACTCTATCAGAGAACATATATGTTTAAAAGTGTAGTCACGGATCAGGTGACTCATATTGGATCTGTATTATTAATTTATTATAATTGTTATTATTTTTATTATTATTACAGTTTACAGTTTATTATAAGAATATCATTCGTAAAAAAGTCCGTTAGTACTAAAGACAATAATCGATGAACACGACTACCACAATATTTTATCAACTACTTCATTTCTGACGATTTAAGAGTCAATAACAATTAGTTTTACGAATGTTTATTAAATGCCACCAATATGATACCAATGTCGTAAATGTACAAATGTAACCATTATACGTGATTTATTTTAGTGTATAGACACATTTACATACCTGATTTATTTCCCGTAATGTTTAAATGCCGCTGAGATAAATCCTAGAAAAAAGGGAAACAATCGCCTGTGTAACAATGAGGCTTAGTTCTGCAGAGTTGCCGAAACTTTTGTGACTGCTAGACTACGCATAGGATGAATGCATTTTTAATACCCACCGAAACTCGCATTACCTTTGCGCGAATGAGAGGAGAGAGAATAGTGAATAAAGAAACGAACTGCGCGTTTCTACCGAGAAGGCATTCATGCCTTGGCTACGCACACATGTTTTAACTTATATACATGGAACGGGGCAATTTATCAAATTGCCATTCCATGGCGATAGGGAGAGGGTTACAGACATAGCGGCGCTGCAGATCAAAATTGAATACAGATTTTCTAATATCATTAATGCAAATGTATTTTTGACGCCGACACGCTTCGATAATGTTGTCCTGCTTACCAACATTACTGGGGTTGAAATGCGTAACGAAATTACTGACGATGAAAATGCGTTATCATTTTTTGTTGTTGAAAATATGAGATATACATTTTTGTCTTCAAAGAAAAATGTTGCGTAGTCTATACACATACACCATATAAAGTAATAATTTTATTTACGCCAACGTCGCAACTTATTCCCGAACTTTGAACATGCACCGACACTACCATTGGATAATATCGGAATAAACATACCACGTCAGGTAACTCTACACGGACCAAATTCGTTAAGTATTAATGCAGTAGTCTCCCTTGGATCGCACGCGCAAATCTAATCTAAATATAGCCATTTCATTGGCTGACACTGATAAATGGCTCCGCGGGATACAACATCGTTCGCTGTTTTTAACCAATCAATACCGCGGAATTGAATTAGCCCTTGACAGCGTCGATGATTTATGATTCGCTATCGTCGAAACGCTGTACGATGTTATTATACATGACCAATAGAGCGATGCGAGCGTCTGTCAGCCCAGTAGGGAAGAGGAAATCTGCGGTTAGGCTAAAACTTTTACGAATACTATTATATTACGATCGTCTGCCAAATTTCGATATATCGTTGCAAAATTTTGAATTAAAAAATACATGTAGTTTGTTGCCAGTGTCTGTTATATAACAGTTTGTTTGTGGCTTATTGAGTTTTGGAAAACAATATTTGATTAAATAAATTGCGCGAAAATACGATGATGTTTGAAGTCAAGAAAAGTTGTCTATTTGAATACTTTGAGTACATAGGTCTACAGTTAAGGAAAAATAAACCATGGAATAATATACATAACTGTCGGAGGAAATTCATAGTTCGAAATCGTTTACATCTGACCAGAAACGTAAATATCATGACAAGTTTTTGTCTATTCGTTCCTTGTTCGCATTTAACATACAACACGTGCAATAATTTCATAATTTCGCTAAAATTTCAAAATAATGTTAATTTTGAAAATTACGATTCCAAAGAAATAAAACTTGCGGTATACGTAACGTTGATAATTTACGACTGTCCCACAGAAGCGGATTATAAAAGCGTCGTAAACTTGCCAACATTGATCATAAACTTGACTTGAAACTGACAGAAATGTAGCTTGCGAAATATGTCATGTGTCGCATTATTCTATATTTTCTGTGATTTAGAGTTTTGCGAATGTTTACGATTTTTTACATAATTTTGGTAATTTAACTCATCTTGGAAATCCTTACGATTTGTGTAATTTAATCTTAAGCATTTTAAGTACCAATTGTTGTCTAATATGCTTAATGTTCTAATAATTTAATGCTGTTTTAGATGCTTAAATCACCACGTTCGTCTTTTATACAATACAATTTACATTGATTTCGGCATTAATTATATAAACAAATACAGTTTTTAGTCCAAAACTTTGATAATGCATGACAGTGATTTGATACAGAAACTTTATATAGGTATATTTATCGAAATATATCAAAAGAAGTCTGTAATGCTTACAACGTTTTTAGCGCACCAATATCCCGGCAACTATTTTGCACCAATATACAATGTACATGTACTGCAGTCGGTTGTCGGAACTAGTTTTTCAGGAATTGTTCATGAACCAAGACATCAACTAAATCTTCCACAAACAACTGAGAACTTCTCTCCGCATGTGGAAGACATGACCCTAGGGGAAGGGAAATAAGTATTCGAGCGAAATACCTATAACGACATCGGCCAAAACCCTCACCAACCTAACTTAATGTCTTACTTTTTAACAAAAAATACTAGTCCGAGAGTACAAAAAAGCGTCATTTATTCGCTTGAAATAAAATAATCATTTTTGCATTATAAACAAGGAAATAAGGTGGCATGTTTAAGTTGAATGTATAAAAATTCCAACGTGTAATAGTTTTATCCTAATGTCCACCGACACACCTGTCAAAAATAAAGACTATTCATTGTATTGTGAAGTTTAATATACTTAAAATTACCGCATAATTAATGATACGTTTTGGACTTTGTGTTAGGGAGCAATGTATATCTTTAAGTTAACAATAGTATTTCTCAAAACCCATGTAACGTTTTTGGCTCTTTAAAGAATATTTTGCCACATAACGCTAATGCATTTTTTTCTGACGTGTAAAAATGGTAAAAAACCCTAGAAAATAAATGGGAGAAAATACTCCTTAAAAACTGCAAAAAAGTTTTGAAAAATGTCTTAATTTTATTCCAGTAGACTTTTCATTATTTGCCACCAATCAACCAAATTCTTGATACATTAAACGTTCAATAGTGAAAGCTGGATAATTTCCATTTTTCTCCGGTAAATGTGCCTTCTTCATTGCAAAAAGGCCGAAGTGATCAGAATTATTGAACGTTAACTTACGCCTCAAATAAACGGCGACCTCAAAAATTAAGACCACGCTTTCAAGTCCATTTCAATGTTTTATCCGCTAATTAACCTCAATATTAAGACCAGTTTCTACAAATATGTCTGCACATTGAGATATTCTAAAAAACACTTAAATATGTACTTGGAAAAATTCTAAGAATAGGTATAACTAAGACTCTAATAATGAATTTCGTTATGTCAGTGGAGCAAATAATGCTAATATTTGATTGAAAACAGACTATATATCAAAATAAACTTAATTTAAAAAAGGTGTCGACAAAAAACCATAACATTTCATAATTATGAAAATCCATTTCAGACCAATGTTTCAACGTTTTATGTTAACAAAAACAACAACACAAACAACAACAACAACAAAATAAAACAATAATTTAAAAAATAATTCTGAGAAATGCATAAACAAACGTCACATGAAAATGAAGCGGATTTTGTGGTAAGACTAATGCTTATTAATTAATTTATTATATAAATTATTGTATATTAAGTCTGATAATTTATGCAACGTGACTGGATAATGTAAATTCACTACTCAATTACCTTGGAAATAATTGAAGTTATTTGGAAGTTCTAGGAATTTTAGCCATCCAATTGATTCAAATAATATATTAGGATTGTCGCTTACAATATTACATCTGCATATTAAGAATAATCCTAGCATTTATGATAGTAAATTGTCCATCCATTTGCATAATAAATAAATAATTTATTAATTCGAAAATGTTTAAATAACACAATTTTCACATATTTAATTGTCCGTCCGTAAGTTCAGGCTATTTTCAGTTCAGGCAATGTCTGTATGTCTCTTTTTCCATATAAGCACATGCAACATATATACAGTATTATTTTTAGCGAGACTTTCAGAAAAAAATCGAGCTATTGTCGACGGGGTCGGTGTGCGTCTGCGAGTGCGTTTGCGTTGGTAAAGTTTATTGCCAGAATTATTCTGAAAGACTATCAGAGGCAGCCGCTTGAAACTCAACATAGTTATTCACAATCACAAAGGAGGAGTCCATATTGACAAGGCTGATAAACATGTGACCTATATCTATTGAGTTATCTGCCCTTGATAGTACTTCGTACTTGTATTGATAGACTTTTCCAAGAACTTCGAAAGTCGAGCGTCCGGCACTGACTCGTAGGCGGTGCTCTTTTTTACTCCTTATTTAAGATTTGTAGCTGTTGGTGCTAAAACTGCAATACACTTTTTTCTGTCATTGTTGCTGGTGAAAATGTTGTTCGGTTGCATTAACTTGATTGTTATGACCACACAAGACCCACGTCACGGAAATGTCATTTATTGTTCCACGTTAGTATAAACTATGTTGACACAAGATGTATGTTTTAAAATTGTTTCGAAACACCTGGTCTAAAATAAATAAAAAATCTACGTTCGTAAAGAACATTATTTTCAACCACTAAAAATGTCCAACTTTTTTTTAAATACCGAAATGGCGAAAATGTGCGGACTGGTTGGGCCAACATCGCGTCAGGTTTGAAAGCTCTGTTACTTCTTTGACATATGAAAAACGTAAACTTTCATTTTAACGTCACACCGTCATCTGTCACCGCCTGGTAACAAGACATTTGTAGTCAAATCTAATTTGCATAATAATCTAATAAATACTAAGTGCCCCAAAAATGTTGGTAAGAGAAAGGTAACGTTATTATTAATTGAAAGTTGTAAAACAACGCCAAAATGACTTTTATTTTTATTTTTTAAGTAAGTGAATTATTTAGAAATAATTTGATTTATTGGTATTGAACGTTACACAAATAGCCTACATAAGTCGTATATTCGGATCAGTAATCTGTTTACATAAAAATGAATTTTCTCTTATTTATTGCGCCCGATTTCACAGATATTGTATGTGTACGTGTTACGATATAAACTCATGTCGATTTGACTAATTAAATGATATTTGGCAAATTGTTTTGTTATACTGTTGGTAACGTCATATCAAAATTTCAACGCATTTGTGAATTAAAATATGATTCCACGGACTTTTTTGATCGTGCCATTGGGAAAAATATTGATTTCAGAGCATTTGCTATCCTTTAAAACGGAAAAACTATGTTCTAAAATAGTATGTTGCATAATATTTATATACAAGTATCTGACCTAAAAAAGGGACACAACTCGAACTAAATCAATGCAAAAAAACTTACAATACGATATAACGGGACACATGTAATTAAATCAGCACAACCATGAGATAACTCGACATAATTTTACAAACGGAGTGAACTCGCTATAGAAATGTACAAGAGAAGTAAAATCGTCATTAATCGTAGTAAAATCACTCGTTAATGCTACGGTCACAATGCTCGTACGATGTCCGTACGGATTTACCAACTCGTACGAGTCTGAAATATTATAATCCTAACGATATTTGCATCTGGTCACAGCTCGTACGGATCTCGTACGAGTTTTACAGAATGTATAGTTTTCACCAGATCACCGAGTCCTCTACGAGTTGTGAAAATCCGTACGATGCTCGTACGAGTGTCGTACTCCGTACGGGCTCCGTACGGACGTCGTGCGAGTTCAGAAAAATCAACTCGTACGATACTCGAACGGAGCTCTTTGGGCAAATGTGACTAGGGTATTAGACGGTATAAGGAAATGATAATGAAGGGAAATAACTCGTGATACATTTACATCGATAGATTGAAAATAACTCGTTATACATTTACATCGATATAAGGGAAATAACTTGTTGAATATTCACATCGATATTAGGGACAAAACTCGTTATATATTTACATCAATATAATTGATATAACTCGTTAATTTACATCGATATAAAGGATATAACTCGTTATATATTTACATTGATAGATTGAAAATAACTCGTTATATATTTACATCGACATAAGGGAAATAGCCCGTTATGTATTTACATTGATATAAGGGAAATAACTCGTTATATATTTACATCGATAGATTGAAAATAACTCGTTATACATTTACATCGATATAAGGGAAATAACTCGTTGTATATTCACATCGATATTAGGGACAAAACTCGTTATATATCTACATCGATATCATGGATATAACTCATTACATATTTGCACCGACATAAAGGAAATAACTCGTTATATATTTACATCGATATAAAGGAAAATAACTTGTTATATATTTACATTGATATAAGGAAAATAACTCGTTATATATTTACATTGATAATAGGGAATAACTCGTTATATATTTACATCGATATAATGGATATAACTCGTTACAAGTTTACATAGATATAAGGGAAATAACTCGTTATATATTTACATCGATATAAGGGAAATAACTCATTATATATTTACATTGATATAAGGAAAATAATTCGTTATATATTTACATCGATATAATGGATATAACTCGTTTTATTACCCCTCACTTTTTTCGTAATGTTAATTTCCCATAGACAAACATGTAGTAATCTTACTGTTACGATCAACCGGATCAATACACCACGTGATTGAAAATTTTTTTACTGTCAGCAGGGTGATAGTACTTTTTTGACAGTACTTTTCATGTCACGTGGTATATTAATAAATGCAAAAACAAACATGGCGGCGTATTTCACCCGCCTAACGATGGTTTTAGTTCGAGTTCTCTATACCAAGCCACGTATTGGGTTTCGAAAAATATTGCAAGAATTAGGCGTATCTACGCTATCTTAGAAAGACATTAATACTTTTCGCTACATATTTTCCTTTGGGTAGATTGGAGTTGTTTATTTTACGGTCAGCAGCCGAACCAAGATGTTGGATGTTGAATCCTTTAAATGATCAGGTAATTAACTACTTACACACGATTTGAGTACTTGGGGAAACAAGGAACAGAGTCTTTAACTCGTATTATTCATACATTATGCCATGAAATCGACTCCTGTAGAGTTCACCGTAAATTACACCTTGCGAAATTGAAAGTAAGTTCATTCGTACCCGTAACGATTCGTACCTATATCTACCAAAAATAGATTGTGGACGAAAAAAGTTCGGGGTAATAAAATAAATAACACATAGCTTTGAGGGTGACAGTAAAAATGTCAGCCCTCGGAAAGTACTGTTACCCGCGGGCTTCGCCCTTGGGTAACAGTACTTTCCTCAGGCTGACATTTTTACTGTCACCCTCAAAGCTATGTGTTATTTATATAATATATTTACATCGATATAAAGGAAATAACTCGTTATATTTTTACATCGCTATAATGGATATAACACTTTATATATTTACATCGATATAAGGGAAATAACTCGTTTTATATTTACATTGATATAAGGGAAATAACTCGTTTAATATTTACATTGATATAATGGAAATAACTCGTTACAAATTTACATTGATATAAGGGAAATAACTCGTTATATATTAACATCGATATAAAGGAAATAACTCGTTATATATTTACATCGATATAACGGATATAACTCGTTACAAATTTTCATCGATATAAGGGAAATTACTCGTTGCATATTTACATCGGAATAGGGTAAATAACTCGTTACAAATTTACATCGATATAAGGGGAAATAACTCGTTTTATATTTACATCGATATAATGGATAAAACACTTTATATATTTACATCGATATAAGGGGAATAAATCGTAATATATTTACATCGGTATACGGGAAATAACTCGTTATAAATTTACATCGACATAAGGGAAATAACTCGTTTTTATTTACATCGGTATAATTAAGGGAAATAACTCGTTATATATTTACATCGATTCAAGGGAAACTACTTGTTATATTTATGTCGATTCAAGGGAAACAACTCATTATATATGTTCATCGATTCAAGGGAAACAACTCGTTATAGATTAACGTCGGTACAAATGGAAGGACACTGCGCTAACCAGGCGTAGTCAGTATTATCGTGAACGGCAATACATGCGCATTGGTTATCATAGAAAAATTTCAAATATTATCAAATAGAATATGCAACGTACAGTTGTCATGCATTTAGTATGTTTTTACTAAATTCAGGCTTGGCTTTAAGTCAAAACCAACAAAATCCGTCATTAAACTTAATAACTTCAACAAATGTTTATATTAATTTGTTGAAATTATTACAATATTAATAAACTTCATTATTTAAGCCATAAATGCCAGTCTTACTGTGCACACCGTAAATATTAAATCACGATTTTTCATTATGACACATTTTATTACTTTCTCTCAGTTTATTTATTTCTATTTAATTTATAAATAATGTCTTCTCAAATGTTCAACTCTTTGTTAGCTCTGAAGACGGAAAACGATTTAGTCCAGATTCGCTTTAAATATGTGATCACAATATAATCCAAATCATATATTTTCAAATGTATGCATAAATTGACGTCATGTACGTATGACGTCATTTCAGGATTATAACATCGCATGCAAAAAAGTGCAGAAACAAAATGAATTCTGCACTCGAAAAGTGTAATAACCACAATACTAAAGTCGGTATCGGGTATTTTATGCACACTCCCGTTCTAATAAGACTATCTCGTGTTCCCAGCTGTCTTTCCATCACTGATCACCAGAAATTAAGCTAAAGCTTATGTCATGACGTCACTTCTATGGCGTCATTCTGGTGGCAAAGGTACACCAATACATAAACATCATTTAAATAAGTAAACCTGACCATTCATCAATACTACTGACAGATGCGACTGGTTAAATGCCACACAAATCTCAATTTTGTTTTGTCGTCTCAGTGGCCCCATTCTCCCTCAGTTTAACGATTTACCTCCCTTTGATTAATGCAAATTCTTATAATGTGCCCAATTGATACACGCGCACATACATATATTTAGCAAAATTAAAGTACTATCCATTCTACATATTGCGTATAAGCCAGGATCATTATTATAAGAAAATAAGAACGGACTAACATGGTAATATTGTCCTCCTATGTCGAATGCCAGAACAAAACAAGTTGTATTACTGAGCAAAAAAGGGAAGTAACAATATCATAATAATTGTTACACGTAATGGTTGAAGTTTGAAACTCCGAAAAAACTGAAACTCTTAGAAATGACAATGGATTAGTAAAGCAAGAAAAATATACATTTTGTTCAACTCTAAAAGCCCCGAGTTCAGATATATGTTTGAAAATGTTCACCCAAATTTTTATTTTGCCAACACTTAGAAGAAGTGCACAAAGGTAGCAGGTTAATTATTAAACATACGTGTATATTGAATGTCATATCATAATTATTTGAACTTTGATCAAATGTGCAGTCTGAGGTCTAGATACCTTTGCCTTTCATAATGACATTATAAATATTTAATTTCGAGACAATGGGTGACATTAATTCAAAGAACTTATCAGTGTTTCTGGTAATTAACTTAATAACTATAGCAATTTGTTAGATTTATTAATCATACATTTTTAGAATAATACAGATCATATAAATACCATGTTTAAAACCGTGTTAAATGATTGCTCATTTGACGAATTACTTGTATATCGGAATTATTTATTGCTTAGTGAAGATAATTAGGTGTAACACATATAATTTCAATATCTGGACACGCGTACGAAACATTAAAGCGTCATCTAATCTATTAACCATGGATTATTAAAAACGAATGTATTTGAAACTGGATACATTTAAATTGTTTTCGTTTTGAAATATGACGATTATAATTGGAAAACATTTCGCACGTTTGAAAAGCGTATCTTTACGCAAATCTATACGCTCTAGCCACGGAGTCGTAAATTCAGGCAACGCCTTTTTGCAGTTAGCTGATACGTGTAAAATAACCCCCTATTCATTACAATGACCGCTCACTATCGAAACACCAGCCGTAAGGGAGACGTACATGTCTCAACTGAAATAAGCTCTTCAGCTTCGAAGTCAAAAAAAGACCCCAAAGGCATATGATCAAGAGGCAATATGTCGCTCTGAACAAAACTAAGTAAAATTAATGCATTTCCGAGGCTAATGCCATCTTCCATCTGCTTTGACTGAGCTACAAATACATTTATCAAGTCTTCACCCCCTGATCTCAATATGGCGGAACAAAAAGTTGGATACTTTTGGGATTCGTTTTCGAAATGCATTTCATTTATCAGCGTCCGTCGTTTCACAGCAAAACAATTTATTATTTCGAATACCCATTAAAGAAGTGCTCGAAATCGCGAGCCTCAGACTGGTATAATGCGGATACACGAACAAAGTCACGAACAACATTTTAATATTTCCTCTAGTATTCGTCTTCTGGTTTTTCTTCTAAGACTTGAACATTTTGTAAGAAATTATTTCTGTACAAGTGCCCACTAACGAAAAGCACTTTACAAAGACTTGCAATGGTTTTTAGTCTCATCTCGTTTGTTATTTTGCATTTGCCAGATTTGCTGATTGGTTGCGATAGTCTTCGATACTCCCTTTTGATTTTTCAATGAATATGCCTGTGTGAACCTACATTGTATCTTATTACAAGGCCATTTGATTGAATGTGATACTTGAGACGATTAAATTTGAACCAAATCGACATTTTGACAATTGTGCTTGTTAATAATAAATATATGTTGCCAAACATATAGTCTGTCTAACATACTATCAATCTACTTCTTTCTCATTAAATTTCCCTTTGTACCATCAAACATCAATCTAGCTCAGAATAAAATCTAGCTAAAAGTGAACAAGTTATGCAATTTGATTGGTAAAATATATTATCTAGTTGTGTAACCAACTCCTGCACTTACTTTCCGCGAATTTTGGAATCTGACGATGCAATACAACACTAGCAAGACTAGCACAAAGTGCAATGCACCATAAATAACATAATGATCTGCGTACACGTCACTATCAAATAACTTTTTAAAAAATATTCAATAATTTTTGTAGCTTAATTTATCTAGTAGTTGTCATACACATGTATTTACATGGATTTAGTGTATGTATTTTTAATTGAACAGAACAGATCATATTTTTATTATTATTTATTATTTTGACATGTGAGAAAAGTTGAAAAAAATATACTTTTAATGATGACTGTGATAGTAACGTGATGGTGCAAAGGAAAAGAAATAATAATTTCTGAAAAATGTGTTTCCACTATATGGCGTCACACAAGGTGTGACTTTAATCCATCTTTCACAATGATAATGATAAACAACATATGCAACTTTATTGAATATCTTAGTGTACGTTTTCAATCACTTTTATATGTGTTAAGACCCTAAAAAAATATTACAATGGTGGCTGAAGCTGAGGTTCAACATTTTGACGTTATGTTGTACAACAAGATCATTATGACGTCATGACGTTCTAATTTCCACACACATACAGAAATATTGAACTAGAATGACTACTATTGTTGTTAAAAGACATGATTTTACAATTTTATTCTTGATCTCAGTGAATGACTTTGTTACTTTTTTTCTGTTTCCAGTCTGTGAACAATTGGAATAGGAATCTTTTTATAAATTTGCTGTCAGTTTTTATGCATAAAAATGAATATTTTTATGAACAACTGACAAGACGAAACAGCAATTTACAAGAGACGGCATTTTGCGCAATTCTTGCGTCAAGGAAACCAACCCTCAATCCATCACAAAAAGGGTTGGTCACTAACTTCGTTTCCTTTTATTTCCAGAAGCCATTGGAAAGTGCAATAGTGTTATTATGTGTCCTTTGCAGTAATCATTCTTGAACATGTACCAGAGATGCTTCCAGCTTCTCAGGGAAAAGAAAGCTAACAGCCGGTTTAAAATAAATTCCAGCAAAGCTGCTTCTATGGTTAGCTCTCCTAATGTGACTAAAACAGTTCATATGGCGTAAAACCAAATAAATAAAAGTACAACTGATTGATCAGCCCTCTTACTTGATTAATTATTTTTCATCCGGGCTCTAAGTATTGCGTGCAGTTGATTGATGCACATACTTAAAATTTCAGTGTACAGATCCTGTCTTCAAGGTGCTAACATTTACAATTCAAAGTATAAAATTAATAATACACCTGAGTTAATAATGATCAAATGTAACACCACATGTTTGGGGCAACATAGGGCAAACTTGCGCACGCAACACTTCAGGAAATTTTCTTAAATAATATTTCACACACTAGAGCTTTTACCGTGATGCTTTGCTAAAGTATCTATCACATTTTCTATACAGAACAATTTATAATATTGTATATTATATTGTTTAATACTAACCACAATGCCCAGCTGTGTTAGTGGGTTGTCAAGGCGGATATAAAAAAACACAAACTTCGTGACGTCATCATTATATGTGTGAAGCCGTACCGCTGATCACGGAATGTTGTACTCATGGTGGATACAGTGCACTATACTCATAGAAACATCCAAGCTGGGTTTTGCACCCACTCTCCATTGTCCTAGACACAATTCAAACCTTTTCTGAACACTAGTCCAAATCCGGGAAATTCAAATCCAAATCAGGTCAAATGAGCCTCACGGAATATTTCACGAGGAATCGGAGAAGATATTTCACAAGAAAAATCACACGCACGCTCCGGTTGCAGCCACATATACATTTTCAAAAAGAAAAAAGTTTAGCACAGAAGTTAAGTTCCCAAACTTTTAAGCAATTTTCACTCGATGGTTCAGTTTTGATTTCGGTGTTCAAAGTGACTCGAATTGCAGCAAGTTTCCCAGATATAAGGCAGAATACAATGCAATAAATCAGTGAAATGGGCGACCCCATCGCTTAATAGGTCTCCGGAGCCGCCAGTATAATTCATTTGCAAACAATCAAGAAAATAAATGTATCCTAGTAACTTTAAAAAATCATAAATCAGACCAATTTTCTTCTCATAGATTGTATTAGCTTCTCCTATCTTTGCATGCAGTCTCTTTCAGTGATTCAGAGGTCACCCAAAGCCGGATTAATTGCAATGTTCGCTTATATTTATTTTGATCAGTGATGGCAATTTAGTTTTGATCTAGGAGACACGTGAATTACTTTGCTCAAAGTTTGAATGTTTGGCGACATCTGTTTCGATTGTTGAAATTATTATAGATCTAGACTCTGGTCGGTCTGAGAAATATTACGCGAATTTTGTTAGAATTGCAGCACTGAAGCCAGATTTTGTTAGGGCAATTATATACGTTCTCGCAAGTTTGACATACGTGTACTTGTACAAATTAAGCTACAAATAATGATTTTTTTAAAGAATTCCTATACGAAGCAAATAGTTCAATCAGTCTGTTATTTAAACCAAGTGCTTTATTGCCAAATGTATTGTTATATCATAATATAAAACAAATAGCATTCTATATTATAAAACCGGTTTGTCCAATTTCTAAATCACACATTGGATTTGTGTATTTACGATTATTCATATGTAGAACAGACAAGCTTTAAAAATTGTAAGATTGTTTAAGTTGGACTGGGCATGGTGTATTGCATGAGAAAATCATTTTAAATGCTACTGAACGAGTATATTATATACAATGTATATAACTGTTTAAAGACAGTACGTAACGTTGCGCAAGTTAATTGTCGGGTTCAACACATAAACTATTGAATTCATATTCTAAATGGCGTTACATGAATACATGATATTGTACCTTACTATCGAACCCCGAACCATTTGATTCATTCTTATTTTTTTTAAAAATACCCATGTATACGCTTTACGTTTTCCAAACTCATCAAATTCCGTAAATGAAAACCTATACTAAACGTTGGCTATTTGCTGAAACACAGTTTATATGCTACATTTCCTACAAATCAAACTCGCAAAATTCAACACCATACATTTTAGAATTTCGATATTACATTACATCATTTTCGTTAGCAACGCCCCTCTATTTTTACATATGACATGGGCTAATTGATGTATTTGATACGTTAACCGTATATCAACACTATCGGAAGGAGCAGAAAATATCTTAGATGTTAATTTTATCTTGGCGTATATAATATCGCTGGTAATATCTTGAGAACGAAAAGCGATTTTCCTTCTCATTAATCATGCTACATAACAGTTTGTGAAATTTGAACTAGGTATCCATGAAAACTGCTTCGTAATCGCAAGAAACTAGCTGCGCTCAATCCCGAATTCCAAATGCTGCATACTAAATACTTCATGTGCCCCATGGTGGACGAATCTTTTGTTTCACATGACGCGCCAAAACTGTCGTGTTATAAGACCAAACATACATTGTATTATAATGATGAAGTTAAAAAAAAAATTTTTTTATTATTTCTTTTCACACCAAAGTCTTGTTAATGATCATAATAATATAGCATCGTCATACTTGCATGTAACGTTTCAACGTTTGGTAATGAAGTTCTTTTAAAAGTGCAATAACGATTTCCAAAAGATTTGAGTTCGCTATATGCAGTTGTTGGTTTGCTATATCGATACAACGAAAATCGTAATCTCCGGCAACAGAAACAAAAGTAAAACAAACAACAGCCATTATAGCAGCAATAATCACTGGGTTGTTGTTTTCATTATAGAATGATGTGAAAGTCCCACTAATCTGTCTACTTTGGTTATATTCTGAAAGCAAGCAGATATTTTTTCAATAGTAATATTGCACACTAAGATGTAATATATTTGATTAACGGAAAGTCATATTTTAGAACTGCAGTAAGATACCAGTGAAAAAAACCGCTAATATGTCTACTTTGGAAAATGAAGTTCTTTAAAACGATGCAATAGTGATTTCCAAAAGACCCGATTTGTTAGTTCAAAACGGAAATTCTAACTTTAGTAAGATACTCATGGACAAAAAATGATTGTAATAAATCGTATTTAAGCGATGGTCCTTTTGTCTGCAATTTGAAGATCTGACATAAGTTTACACGTTGCTCTTAATATTTCTCACAGCTCTATTTGTCACGGTTTAACCCCGCAATTAATAATGCTGTACTCATTGCGTCGTTTCACTTACGTGCACATTAATTAGCGAGTGAACGGACTTACATAATACGAATACATAAAACGCCATAATTTTTATCATGGAATGTGATTTTAACGAAAACAAGACATTTATTCCTTAAAGGGGTCAAAACTGTGTCATCGTTACTGGATAAGACAAAGCAAAAGTGTAGAGAAGAAAGGTGTGGTGTTCAGAGGCGATAAGTTAATGCGTTCTCGTTTTAAAATAATATGTAGTGTCGGCTCTATGCCAACGAGTTTTTAGTACTTTTTACCATTTCCTAAAACTGTGAACTTTCGGGTTTCAATAAGTAAGTTTTGAATGCTAGTAAAATGCCAAGCGGTAAATGTTAATTTCAAATGTCAAAACATGACACCATTTTATTTTGGTCTGCGTTATATTTGCGAAACAGCATATGGTAAAGGTGGGATATGATGGTTGTGTTAACTATAATCTGACCGATATGTCCTACACGGTCTACACGATCTATACCTTAAACCGGATACAAAAAATATAAATACAAAATTTATGACCAAGGGCAAAAGTATGCGGTTTCAACAAATTCAGCTTGCTGTCATGGTTCGTGTTTATTTGTAGGACACAGCTTGCAATTAGTCACTTTACAATTATGAAATATTAAGCTTGAATATTTTTTACGAGCATTGTTAACAAACACACCTGGTTCTATCATGGAGTTGCGTCAACATTTTATAAAATAGTTTAGACACTTGTCCGTGAATATGATACCGCTGTTTTGGACACTCCTTTTAAAAAAAAATGTTTTTGTGTTTTTGACTTCGCATACAATCATTAAATAAATATTATTTTTTAAGCAAGTGCTATTACGTTTAATACAACCAACAAAGTATCCATTACCTGGGCTTCTTCTGCTTCTGCTCAGGGTCCTGGAATCTCTGACCACATGTATGAGTTAACTCAGTGCTGTGTCTTTTGAACTGGACTACTGATTTTAGTGTTGTCCTTTGGTAAGGAGTCTGCTAGTCAAGTGGTGTGTCTTTGGCAAGGTGTCATCCAACTCAGTACAAGTATTGTGTCTTTGGTAAGGGGACATGCTAGTTCAGTGTTGTGTATTTGGTAAGGGGACATGTTAGTTCAGTGCTGTGTCTGTGGTAAGGATCTGCTTCTTAAGTTGTGTGTCTTTTGTAAGGAGTCTAGCTAGCTAGCAAGTCTTTTGGCTTTGGTTAGGAAGCTGCTACTTAAGTTGTGTGTCTTCAAGTTGTAAGGAGTCTAGCTAGCAAGCTGTTTGTCCAATTCTTTTGGCTTTGGTAAGGTAGCTGCTACTTCAGAGTTGTATCCTTACGAAGGTGTCTGTTAGGTCAGTGTTGTGGCTTTGCTAAGGTATTGGTATTCTATTTGTTTTAGTTTGTTCAGGGTCTACTAATTCACTGTTGCATATTTCGATAAGGAGCTGCTTCTTCAGCGTTAATTCTTATGTAAGGAGTGGCTAGTTCAGTCAGTTGTGTCTTCGGTACGAAGCTGCTAATTAATAAATCACACTAAAGCATATGATTATACCATACACTCAATAAGTTATACTCCCTGACTAAATTGCAAGTAGATTGAACAGTTGACGACGATCGGACTATAAACTACACTTGTGTGAAATGCTAATCGTTAAAACACAATATTGCAAGGCATAGTCATAATGACGAGTAGGGTTGCATACCGTTGATGAGGTGATCAAAATGTGCGAAATGTGTCTAGCTAAGTGGGCATTTCCTCTGACGTCACGAGAACCTAAACATCTACTAATTGAAACATGTATGGATCCGTCAATGGTGTCACGTAAGACGCTGATCGGAGCCGTAGCAGCGATGCCATCGAGTGTGCTGGGTTGTGCGCTTGACTGGCATTCCGTGGAAAATAATTGTCGGCGAATCGAAGGCTGAAAGGTGAAAATTTAAAACACATTAAACAAAATATACTGTACTCAAACCAGAGACCAGGCTATTAATCAGTTTCCCTTTACATACGAGAAATTACGCCACTTGGCAAGGAAATATATGATTTGAGATGCTATCGGTACTTTGCACTAATGAGGTAGTCCGGATAATTTGTTTTTCACGTCGTAAAATTGACTGTCGGCTCAACTAATGTCCCTAATCATTCTTTCAAACATGTTCGTGTATCTGATAGAAAATTTAAATTAAATTGGAAGTCACTTTAACATCAGCGTTGATCATCAAGATCTCGAAGTATGTCGAGCAAAGTTGAATGTCTCTAAGTAGGCGAGTCATGTTGAATTATATACATACAATGTACACCTACTTTCGATTTGTGGTGTCAAGAATTGTTCGGGAACCGTAGAAATCTAATGTACCTTAGGAAATATTTGACCTACTAGTATATATATATTCGTATGTACTTAGCCATGACACATGCTCTACTGTTGCTAACACTTAATATAGTGAAACTATTGAATGATACGTTACCAAAAATTTAATCATGACACATTGAATTTCGTAGTTTCAAAATACCAAATGGACATGCGAGGGCACATCAAACCATTTCACAGTGCTTTGACATAGCTTAATGCAAAACATGTAGTATGAAGTATCGTTTTTATCAAACGTCAGCGATGGCACACCTATTTTAATCATACACATGGGTTCCTCGTCTGCTGGTTTGGTGAAGGGGGATTGCAGGACGAACGACACAAACCTTAAGCCTCGGTCCCACTAATCATGTTTTTTGCCTCGGTGATATACTTATGAAAACAAAATCATAGACCTTCAGGGGGGGGGGGGGGGGCAGATATTTCACAACTTTTCTAATGACCTCCCTGACTGTATATTATAATGTTTTATAAAGATAATAAGGGACAATGGAAATATATTGCAATGAAGTTGTGGTTTACTGTTTAGTTGGGAGAAAATGACACAGAGAGAAAGTAATAAAATAAAACAAAATATCATAACAGTTTTTTATGTTTGAGCTTTGCATATAAAACTATGTCGAAATAAAAGTTGAATACGACCTGGCATTGATCTACAAAGGGAGTCGTTAATCTATACGGTTTAATAGGAAATGGCCAGTGTTCACAACACATGCGTATCCATAGCAACCGCACATTGGTTTTAATCGCACAATACTTCTCTAAATCACGTTCGTATCCGAATGTCAAATAACTTCCTATTGGCCATTAATTATGGCAAGTCATAATGGCCGAAGCGTGTAAAACAGTATTGCCCATTAAGAATAACCGAAATACGTCTGTATCCGAACGCTGTCCAACATAGCTAATATATGTCGAATTGCTAAGTTGTCCGTTTTTACATAAATGTGAACATGCACTTATAAATATTTAAATATTTTCTTGCAATGGTAGCGATTCAGTGGGCGAAATGTTCTTCGTTTAGCCATTAAGCAAATATTGCGAATATTTGGAAAATACAAAAATAAAACAATTCAACAGCGGTTTACGAATAATTATTTCGACATTAATTTATGGACGGCATAGTATTAAAATTACACTGCACATTTATTTGAGCAACATTCAAAATGTTAAAACTGTGTTTTGCTGAGGGTGTGAGCTGTCTTGATAACAATGAATTCATATGCGAAATGTTGTAAATAATACAATATATTGTCCACGAACCATCTAACTTTGTAATCTGGTTCCGGTTGAGGGTCGGACTTTTCCCAAAACGTTGTGGTCCCGAGAGCATATAATGGGTAAAATGTCTTCCCCTGAGTAGCTGCATTGCACTGCTTGTAGTGTTGAAAAGGATGTCATGCTCCAATAGTAAAATAACTATAAAATGTTTTACTGATCATAGAGAGAGAGTAGCTCCCGTGAGATTGCATTGACAAGTCGCTGGCTTAGAATGAGAAGGTCGTAACTACAAAATCGATAATTTGAGAAACAAGAAAAAACTGTCTGAAATTTACTCTATACTTATGGCAAAACAAGCTTTTATAACTTCATTTTGTTTAACGTGACAATTTCTGATTTTCATTTTCATAGGCTTATAAGAAGCGCCTTATGATGCAGATTTTAAATATGCACCAGTCTTATAAGGTCGTAAGTAGTAGTTACGACCTTCTCATTCTAAGCCAGCGAAGTATTAGCATTGTATCACCCATTTGCGTTTTTCTCTGTTTTATAATGTGGACTGGATAAGGTATTCGGAACATCTTGGTGTTATTTGTTACTTAAGCATCTGTTCCGAGTATTATACGCGGTACCATACTATGGTAATCGTATGGTTCATATTTTATAGAGGTACGTGATGTATCCAAGCTTGTAGAAGGCCCCTTTTAGGGAGTTTACAGTGTATGAAATGCGGAAAATTATTTTCTGAGCTGTAGATGTGTCTATGTAACATAGTTTTATATTCCACAAACCATCACCAGTATACAGCAGGATATTTTATTTATGACTTATAATAACAATTATACGTAATTACGTTATGTAATGATCTACAAAAGTAGCGGCACCATTTATTGTTAAAAACCCCGGAGAATGTAGGTGCATTGCCAATATTGGAAAAAATAAAAGAACACGTATACTCGTCTGGTTATCATTAAAGCCGATATGTGTTTTAAAACAATAGACTCAATGTTTAAGTTCCAATAATTTCTTTTTCTGAAGTCAGACGAATATACCATTTCAGAGGTATCACCATTATTCCAATCTTTCAGCGAATAAATCAACAAATTATTATTATTTGTTTCATTTTCTCATACAAAAATACAGCAATTGGCTTAATTGGAAATAAAATGCGTTACGTCATTAATTATCACGCTTTTTGAAGCCCGGAGCTGTTGGACGTTGGGTTTCTTTTTCTCCAATATATTGGAACCAGCTCCAAAGCAGTGAAAATAACAAAATTGTAATTTCACTGTTATTGGTCACTGATATTCTTCCTGAAATTCACCGTAATCCATTGAAAACATATACATATATATATATATATAGTAAATGACGTAAATGAGTAAGAAATTAAAACTGTACATAACTCAGATGAAATTGAATACACATCTAAATTTGAGAACAGACTTTTCAACACTAGATGTACTAAGTTTAGAAGTTTAATATTGTTGAAAAAATATCATCAATTATTGATAATGTTGCACAACTTTTATAACTCAGTGTATTTTAAGTTCATCATCCGTGAAATGTTCATAATTAGACTACTAACACGAATGATAGCAATATGCCTTATTTTATCACATTTGTATTCACAACGCGTTTTCAGAGACAATAAATGTTTCTAAAATGCGTGAAACCATTTTGCAAGCCGTAAAAATGACAAATGTCTAAATTGTCTTAAACTAAAAAAACTTAAGAATGATTACAAATTAAGCTGGTGAAAATAATCCATGACTCATTGGCAAAGACTTGAGTTTGGAGTTTGTTTAAGTAGTTTGAGTCTAATTGTTGATACTAATGCTAGTTTGTTATGTATGTTATAGGGTCTGTCTTAGTGAAATTTATAGGTCATCCTGCTTTTTTACAGCGGGGACTTGTGGAACTTGGCCAGGTATTAGCTGCGTTTCATTTGGTCACTTAGGGTCACCTGTTTTTGGTATTTATTGTGAAACTAGGTCATCCTGCTTTTCATACAGCGGGGACTCAAGCTTTTTAAACAAAAACGCTAGGTTATGTGAGGTGTTGTTACTGCATGTTGTGTTATTGTTGTTTTCCGTGCTGTTGGTTAAGTTGAGTTCTGCCTTCCCTGTACGATATCTTCATATCGTTTAATCGTCACACAACAACAACAACAAAGTGACAATATTTCATAGATTTCTAGGGTGTACGGTTTTATTATTCAACATGTTTAAAATGGCTTTTGTATCTTATTGGGTGCAGCAAAAAGAACAAAAGCGCACACCATTGTCACACCAAACAATTCATATACAGCTTCTCGACACACCTTTGCCGTCAAGCTTAAAACACACATTGTGTTTTTTCTTGGACACATAACACCGCTTGTGTTCCAGTATTCAGGTTGCATATGTTAAACATAAATTATGAATGCCAGAGCATGTCTGATGTGCATCTCAATGCTCACATACCAAATTCGGTTAAACTAGGACATATTTCAAACCTGTCCACGTTGACACGTTACGGGCGCGCAATTTGATGTCATTCTCACATTTTGCGTTAATAAATTACCCAAATATGGGACTTAATAGCCAACGGTAATTTTTAACGCTTCGTCAAATCGTGGCATGTGTCTACTGCGGTAAAATACACGTCAAAGCCTTACCCACAACGGTTGGACATGCCAAAATATACAAGAGAATTTGTCAGTTTAGGGTAATTAAGAAAGTTTAACCGAAATGCATGGCTAACTCAGCTGGACTATTATATCTAATTTATGGCTTTACTTCCGTACGCGACAACAATAAGTTTTCATACGAAGTGGCAAGTGAAAAAATACTTTTAACACTTATTTAAAGGAGATGTATTCGCATATTTGCAAGTCTTAAAATTGCTATTAAATTGTCGTTTGCAGCACTGCAATAAGTTTCCATATGCTGTCAAATGGCAAGTAAAATATATATTTAACAATTAAAGCGGATGCGTCGGAATATGTTAATGTCTTCAAATTATATATACGATTTTATTGTATAGTTATTACTGGTCTACACTCTTTTAATCAAATGCAGTAAAACATCACAGGGAACTGTAACATTATCATTTAAATAAAAGAAAGAAAAATGAAATTATTTTTTGGGTAAAATTTATAGTACATATTTTATGAAGCTGTCTTCATGATAATTTCGTGTCTTAAAATTGCAAGTTAATATTTACTAAATATTGATGAATACAATTAATTTATCATTCAAATAAAATAACATAAAAATGAACAAAATATATTTCACCGATAAACTTATGGCTAAATAGTAACGGTTCTTACATTTCAAGTATTTTTTTTATAAACAAATGGTCGCGAATACTGGTCATAACTAATGTATATAAAAATATTAAAACATGCAATCATTGATAATTATATCCGACGTGAGTTTTCAGCATTTCGCTACTTTTAATTCTTTAGCAGACTATTTAGCAGACTGTTTAAAGTTTTCAGTTCATTTACAATTAGCAAGACATTTGACCTTGGTCAATTACAAAAAAAACAAAACAAATGACAAGATAATAATTACAAAACAAAAAAGTAACCATACAAACAAACATTATAAGCATTAATACCGCTACATCCTCTTAAAATATAGAAATACATTATACTTATACGGTGGACGGGTTAAGACACTAAATAAGTTCCACACTATCGCTTTGACCCGGTCAATACTATAATTAGTCACTGTCAAATGCAAATTTTGAATGTAAACAGTCACGTAAAATAATGAAAATGAATGTCAAAACATTTCGCTGGCTTAGAATGAGAAGGTCGTAAGAAAACAAGAACAAACTGTTTATACATTTTACGAAAACCCATTTTTGGACTTTAGTTTGGTCAGCATGACAAGTTCCGATTTTCCTTAAAGTAGACTCATAAACATTGTAATACATATTTCAAATATATGTATGGTTCTTATAATTTCGTGAGTAGTACTTACGACCTTCTTATTCTAAGCCACCGGTCTATGCAGAATTGGTATTTTCTATTGTCCTTATTGTTGCTTGGCACAGAGCCTAAATACGAATGTCATACTTTCAAGCATAATGTGCTTGTTGGCTGATGTTTTGGCGTCTTGCCTCGCTATAAATAATAGCCGAAAGCTATAAATAATAGCCGAAACTTATCTAATTTTAAAGCATCTCAAACCTAAACAAACTTAAGCTGATCAACTCTTGCTTTCCTCAGTTTTCCCACCTGATTAACTGAAATTGTCATCGTTTATTTGCTGATTTGCCTCGACAAACGTCTTTCTAATACGCACGTATGTCAAAAATAGCAAACGAAACAGCTGTATTAAAATGTGTAGTAATGCATTGACCAAACCATGAAGTGTAGATGCTCTTCTATGACCAATGTGCAATAAATACTGCTATTATATGATTCCTTTGACTTTGGTTCCAAGATTGTAAACGGTCTTTGAGATGACATAGGCATTGAACAATCATCACCTATGTCACCAATGACATGTTTCTACATACCGATGTACAATGCATTTAAAAAAAGAGCGAAGCAGGGAAGGAGTTGCAATGCTCAACAGAACAGCAGAATAAAATCCAATCTCTGTTGGCATTTATTAAAGTGCAAACCCGATGCTGACAAATGTTTGCCCGTTTTCAAATGTCATGCGAGCTGCTTTAATTGAGGCAACATTATCTCCTAACCAAGCTGCCTAAATGATTGGTTTGTAACTTTGGAGCTTTTGTGCACCAAGGGACCAAATTCGATGTACACTTTTAAAAAACGTGGGACAGTTTCGATTTCACCCCTGACTGTTTACACTGTGCTTAGTAACCAACATCATCATATAGCAAGCAAGCATGTACATTATAGTAATAGGCAGACATTTACTGTTATTTAAATAGAATGCGCTGTAAACCCTTATACACTAATTATGATATATTTAAAGAGATCAGACATGCAACAACTGGTATCAAGAACGCTTCACCAACTTGGCCAAATTAATTTCGAATCGTTTAAAGAACACCACACATGTGTAATACAATGCCTCATTCCGAATCTAAATTTTTGTCATTTGGTCATTGTAACATGACTCGTACCAAATAAGCAATTTCACTAACGTCAAACAGGTCGACTTTTAAAACTTAACGGACACCAAAGACATAAACCTGACAGGGAATATAGCACTTTGGATAATCAGAAGAAAACAAAAAATGAAAAACATCACCAAGAAAATAAGAACATAGAAAAGACATAGGTAACTCGTATGTATACCCGTTTAAGCGACCAATTTTGCAACAATAGTCGTAAGTGACATGGACAATCATCAAAAGAAACTAACATAGGATAAAAACACATAGTGGTAATGATACACACCAAAGCGATATGAGGAAATCGGACATAGAAGGCAGCACTCAACTTAACCAGCCGAGCACAGAAAACAGTAACAACACAACACAACTGCATGGGACAATGCTCACACACAAACAACCCAAAGGAATGGTAAAAAGGCCAGAGGCAGCAAAAACAATATCCCAATGTGAGGCAACAAGAGAATTGCGTCTGGAGATACCGTAGTTGGTGGTAACGACAACCATTAAAATAAAAATAAAAGCAATACATATAAACAGGCACAATGGCTAAGAAACACCTAAAAGTAGCGAGGGAAGGGAAGAGGCAAACCAATGATATGAGAGTGATGATGTTAATGGAAACGTAGAGGGTATTTTTGGCACCGGTGTGATACAGACATTTATTGTAATGTGCTACGTCAGAACTTACCAATAAGAAAAGTATTTGAGGTGATGAGATAAATGTGATATAAATAGTCACTGGTAATTAAAATGTTCACTGGCAATTGCAAAACGCGTATTATTATTATTTCCACCTGATGAAGCCGAATAGGCGAAACATTGTGGATAGATAAACCAACAGTATTTTTGTTAATTCAACACTTGTTTGGTGATTTATTTTCACTATTTACACTGACAATTGCAAAAGTTGCGTTATGTACAATATTGAGTTCGTAACAACGCATGGACCACACACACATGAGTATCTCCGAGAGAAGAGCACTGGGGCATCAGTAACATGTAACCATCGAGTAAAGTTAGCCTCTTATGACAAGCTCAGTATCGCTTTAACTATGTGATGTTGTCATTTGTGACTCGTGATTCACTCTCTGTTTAATTAATTTAAATCATAAAACACTGAAATGACAAGTTAATTTTCCGAAAGAGCTACTATGCTATGTACGCGTCAACTTTAGTGTGACTGAAATTGGTTTGCGGCCAATGCTGTAAGCCTTTTTTAGGCAAAATCCTTGTCGGCGGTTTTAACACAAGGTGTACCGTCACAGGTGTTTTCCCTGAGCTACGTGCAGTATTATCAAGTTGACATGTATGGTGTTAACCACTGTTCCTATCTTTTTCTCCGAGGCAAACAAGTTGTTACTTGTGTACGCTTTTCTCGCGGCGGTTTTGTTTTTGAAACCGCCTCATGTATGAACGGTCATGTAAAATGTAAAGCGACGATTATAAAAATGCAAGATAGGTGTACCGTGTAATGACAACCCTAGTATAGCTCGCCATATCTCCATAATTAAAAGTTTTGTTCCTACAAAACAATAAAAGATATTAGGAAATCGGACAGCGAATGCCTCACCAAACTTAAAAAATCGAGTACAGAAAATAACAACAGCATAACATAACACAACCAAACGGAGCAATGCCAACACATGTCCCAAAGAAATAATTAAAAGCACAAGTCACCGCTGTAAACACAATGACAATCTGAATTCATGAACCTACGTAGTCAGAAGGTTGTGTTCACCTTGCAATCTCGAATAACAAAACTACAGCATTTGTAACCATTGTCGAGTATTTATTGTTTGCCCCTCTAAAGCATTCTTTAAACATTCAGGATAAGGTATATACGTTTAAGAAACTGATTCCATTTTCCGGAATCCGATTGTTCTGAATTATCAACAACACACAGTATGTGGCGATATTGGTATATTGGATTTGTATTTATGTATCTGTCGTTTTGTCTGGTAATAATTTTCTGGCGTCTGTATTCCGCCTGAATCTGCTCAAACAATTTCAATTAACGGAAATCAATATGAAGACGATATTAACACAGTGTAAAGTTTACCCCAAAACGTCAAAATGTTAGAAGCTATTCAGACGACAAGATAACAGTGTCTCTAAGGGTATGCGGTAAGTTTTGTTTTTGAAAGTTCGATTTCATACAAATATTGCATGCATTGAAAACTGTTGTTGGTGCCGGTTTTGAATCATGAAAATCACATGTTCTTGAAATTTACAAATGTATGATGAAAAATTTAAACAATCAAACGATGGATACAAGGGAAACAACACCAGCAGAAACAGCATTCACGAAAAACACTAAATGAAAACACGAAACAGAAAAATGACCCACAGCAAGCACATGTAAAACAACAAGCAGAACCATTCTCATTATAATGTAAAAGCAGACCCTTATTACGCTCCACTTCATTACGCTAAAAAAGAATCTGACGACACTCCGTAAGGGGTCATGTCCATGTGAACTTTAACGTCACCCAATCAAATTAATCGCTACTTTAAGAAATCTGAAAGTGCAGAGAAACTCTGTTCAACTACATGACGTTATTGTGAGCCAGAGAGGTAATTTGAACGTGACCACATACGGAGTGTAGTCACATCACTAACAAAGTAAAGGAATGGAGCAAATGTTAGGGTCAGTTTTTAATGAAATTGAAGCAGAATAAGAAAACATGAAATAAAACGAAATAGCTACAAGAGTATGACAACAATATTTGCACAAACTGCTGATATTTATATGGCTACTGAGATATCAGCAATCGACAAAGCAGGCCTTCAATTAGTCTGTGCCCCTTTCAATAAATTGGTTGGCACTATGACTATGCAAATACTAACTACTCTTAGACTATATAAGTTATCAACCACTTTTCAGCATTGTTATATAATTATACTTGTACCAGTAGATCAATAAAGCTCCCTGTTGTGCTTGTCTGTAATATGAACATGAGCTAAAGTTTTCCTACTCCCTCACAAAAAACTTTTTTTTAGAATGGATGAAAAGTCAAACACAAAATCCCGTTAAATCAACTTAAACTTGTATATTATTGTATACTCTATCCACTAACTGTTGTTGGATGGATGCTCAATGTGCACACTGAATTTGAAACTAGTGTGGTGCCTAAAACTGACATGATTTCTGATAAACAGGCTAGACCTGAAATTAGTGCATCTTTGCATGGTACGTATTGTCTAAAACTGACGCCTGATGGATCTATTTGCGATGTATGACGTCTTCGAACACATAAACTGAACTTAATAGAAAATGTACTGAACGGCACAATTGCTTAGAGCAATGTGATATACGAACGAATTATATAAGACAAACGGTTATCACATCAACTCCACTAAAAGGTTGCATAAATAAAGCAATGCAACTCTAAATTTACTTGCATTATGCAACCAGATTGATCGTTTTTCCTACTTCTCTGTCAAACAATATCGAAGGCCTTGTCGATGATAATGACTAAACGTGATACACGGCAAACAGGGAATAGATTACTACAATCACATAAAAATACATACATCTTCCACAAACCCAGCAGCTTAACTTATCTTGATAGGAAATCATTCCTTTTCTCTTTGAACTCGTTTTATAGCCTCGTTTGTTTAACATCGACATATCAGCTTGCGAGAAAAAAACCTTGTATCAACTTATAAACAAACATCTAACAGTAAGAAACAAGAAAGTCGATCCCATATCATAAGCCAGTATCGTTTGTATGATCGGATAACATTTAAACATTTGAAGTTTGTTTATACTGTACATTTTACACTCGTATCTCTTTCGCGTTTTTTGTCTCGACTAGACAGAAGCATTTGATAGTCAGATTGATTCGCGTTTTCACACTTCTTACGTATCATAACAAACATCTCGGCTTGCAGAGAGATGAGCCCAGTTCTCTATTAAAACACTCGTCACAAATTGATATGCCATTCCTATTCCCTTCTAAAATGTTTCTCACTAGCAAAAACCTGCGTTTCTTGGGAATACAACTGGAGCCGGATCCTGTCATTGAAACGTGGTTATTTCATCAACCGCTTTGGATTTATCTACTAATGTTGCCATTTAACACGGTCGAATTCGCTTGAAACAGCAAAAGTAACGTGATACGTGGTAAAAAAGATCGTTTGAGTAATAGTAATATATAATGAGAAAAACACACCATTTCGGTTCCGATTGTGGATTTAGCACGGCCATAAAGAAGAATATGTCGACTATAAGATTGATTTATATATTAGTTTTAATTTACAAGAAGATTCAAGAAGTGGTTCTGTTGAACAGGCCTGGTAATAAGTCAAAGAACTAAGACTGCTGCTATGTAACAGGCTTGATTTTTGTGGTTTATCACAAGAACACAAATAGTTCTTATAAAACTTTTTCGTAACTTGATTCTAAGATGTGTCTAAAATTATTTGTTAATCTTTTTTGGAATAGATTTTGGAAAATAAGCGTGTAAAATGTCTGTAAATGATAGCTAGAAAAATAGCGTTTTTGAGATATGCTCGTTTGGTCTGGTTAGAATATACTGGTTTAAGATGATCACGTACAATGGAAATAGAAAGCATAAAAAACAGGTCTGTGTTGTTATCTGTAAAGAAGCTACATACTTATCTAACATCAAACTCGTTTATTGAACTTAAAAACTGAAATGCATTACTTTATTCAACTGTCGAACTCATGTTTATGGTCTATGATCTTAATGTACTTATTGGACATCAAACTAAAATTGTTTCGTTGTCTCAGGCCCAGCCAAGGTAAATGGTATCATTCTTTCCTACTTCCGCGAGTCCTTCAACTTATCGTTTGTAACTGTCTCTTCATGTTAACCATGCCTAGTTTATTCAATGTCATTTTGGTGTATGTCTCTTCATTTTGCTTTATTGGCCACCGACGCTTTAATTTGCCTCTTTCACATGTTTGCCATTGCCTCTGCATTTTACCTCTGTTTCATTGTTGGATTGATCACTGGCTCTTTGTTTGACGTCTGTCCCTTTGTCTGGCATATGATTCGTCGTTTGTCCACCCCTCTCCATTTTGCACGTGTCTCTAAATCAGTTTGAACTGAAAATATAGTTTGTCAATGCTAACAATACACATAATTTGGCATGATTCATCATCACTGAGCGTCATAAATACATAAATACATATTGTATTATTAATGCTAAGCAAATTAACTGCATTTACAAAGTTATGATTCCTAGTTTCCTACGATTGAAAAATGGATTGATGAATGTACACAATTTAAGACAGAATGTAACTTAAATAACTCAATAAGTTTTTGTATAAACATAATGTTGGTTGGAAAAAAATCATGTGTACTGAATTGGATCTAAAATCATCAAAACATGAACATTTACTGAAAAACGTGTTATTCGTCTTCTATATCGTCCGCGCTACAATATACACATGTTCGTGTTCCATGATTTGAAGGCTTAAGACAACTGTCAGCATCCGGCCAAAGTTCGTTCTGGGTGATAAACAAACTCCATGGAAATCGTTTAGCTCAATTGACCTTGATGCTATTTCTGAAAAGGGTAAGACAATAAGTCAAATAAAACGAAAACTGAACAACAGGATTGCGTTCTAATGTATCATAATCATAGAATATCGTAAAAACATTCGGACTTTAAAACTTAAAAGTTTTTTTTAATACAGAAACCATGGTATATTTTACGCGGCATTGAGACGATAAGCCAAATGGTCATCGCTTGTCAAAATCTCTCTGATATGTTTATATGTTCTAGGACAATATATTATACATGAAACGCTGATAAAGCACAGATACTTCCGGTTCAACACGATGCGCTTGGTTTGTCTTCCTTTTGTAATAAATCATACATCTCTACACTCTATACGCCTTGTATAACAGTTCCGTTATTTACGGGGACAGCGGTTCCATGGTTTGTCTGTGCTCTGGGAGTTATTGGGGGATTTTTTACAGTACCGTTATATCTCAACATTTATACACCTGCTAAACGTTTCTTGATCAGAGTTTGAAACAGATTGTGCTATAACGTTATGTTTAACCCATTCTATGCAATTATTTCTTCATCGCTGGGTTCTAGCTCAGTTTGAAATACAAAGGGCTAAGATAGTTCTACGCATATATTTCCACGATGCGACGTTGCTGGTTCTACTTTGAACGGGTAAGTACTGATTTGGATACGTACAGTAAAGCTGGCCTGATACGGCGATCAGACGAACCAACAAGTTTCTCCTCCACATTATTTTATCAGACGGAGAAATAACTTCATATTTATACTAAAACACCTACCTTCCAACAAGTTCAAAACGTATTAGAAAATCTTTGACAATTACGTTACTGTGTATTAAACTAGTAGCATAAAAGGTCTGTGAAGTTGGCAGTTATCTGTTAACTGAAGTGAAGTGAAGTGAATTCGAGTAAACTTCTTTTCAGAAGTTAACTCAGAAGTGAAGTGAAATCGAGTTGACTTCTGACAGAAGTGAACTAAAAAATGAACTCAAAAGTGAAGTCAGAAAAGGAAAATTTTCAGTAAAAAAATTGATCAAATTTTCACTTCACTTCTACCCAGAAGTGAACGCAGACGTGAACTCAGAAGTGAAGTCAGAAAATGAAAATATTCAGTTCACTTCTACCCCAGAAGTTAACTCTGAAATGAAGTCATAAGATGAAATTTTTCACTTCACTTCTACAAGACGTGAACCGAGAAGTGAACTTAGAAGTGGACTTAGAAGTGAAGTTTAAAAAGGAAAATTTTCACTTCACTTCTACTTCTGGGTTCACTTTTGGTAGAAGTGAAGTGAACATTTTCATTTTTTACTTCCCTTCTGAGTTCACTTCTGGCAGAAGTGAAGTGAAAATTTTCATTTTTTGACTTCACTTCTGAGTTCACTTCTGATAGAAGTGAAGTGAACATTTTCATTTTTTAACTTCACTTCCGAATAAACTTCTTGGTTCACTTTCGATAGAAGTAAAGTGAACATTTTCATTTTTTAACTTCACTGCTTAGTTAACTTCTCGGTTCACTTCTGGTAGAAGTGATGTGAAAAATTTCATTTTTACATCACTTCTGAGTTAACTTCTGTGTTCACTTCTACGACTTCTGGTAGAAGTGAAGTGAAAAGTTTCATTTTCTGACTTTACTTTTGAGTTAACTTTTGGGTTCACTTTAGGTAGAAGTGAAGTGAAATTTTTCATTTTTTACTTCACTTCTGAACACAGAAAAGAACTCAGAAGTGAAGTAAAAAGTGAATATTTTCATTTTATGACTTCACTTCTGAGTTCACTTTTGAGTTCACTTTTGTCAGAAGTAACCCGATTTCACTTCACTTCTGAGTTCACTTCTGGGTTCACTTCTGTCATAAGTTGACTCGAATTCACTTCACTTAACAGTTCACTTCTGGGTTCACTTCTGTCATAAGTTAACTCGATTTCACTTCACTTCTGAGTTCACTTCTGTATTCACTTCAGTCAGAAGTTAACTCGATTTCACTTCACTTCTGAGTTAACTTCTGAGTTAACTTCTGCCAGAAGTTAACTCAAACGGACTTAACTTCTGAGTTAAAAGCTAACAAATAACTGCCAACTTCACAGACCTACTATTAGGTCTAAAATTGTATCCATTTGCGTACATGTTTGTAGAGCATCGTAATTATTATCAATACATTGTATCTACAGATACAATAACTCTATTATCATTGTTTTATTGGTACATTGCCTACTGCAAAAACATAATATCTACCCATTTCAACAATAGAATACTTTTAGTACTAAATAATTTCATAATTACGTTTTGTTTAATTCCTTGCACTTATTCAACTATTATTTGTCACTTCAAGGTACAAATGTGCACTGGGCTTAGATACACTGGGTGCAAATAAGATACGTTTCTTCATACCGCTGACGCAACAAAACATATATTTTTTTCTTATCGCAAATGACTCAGCATATTGCATATATCAAGCAACATTGCAACATTTTAATAGAACGAGTCAAGTTAACCTATGCAACTTGTTAAGCTCGACTTTTCGAGCTAACTTTGGAATTTACACAAACATGTCAATTTCTAAAAGACTATCAAAGGTATCCATTCGCAACTCAGTACAATTATCAACCACTACATGGGAATTCATGCGGACACTGTGACCTATCTGTATGGAGTTATCTTCCCATGTCACTTTTAAAATTTTCACGCACCGTTGAGTAAGGCTACTATAAAAAAGATATGATGACATCGGACAGAGAAGGCAGCACTTAACTTAATCATCCGAACTTAGACAGTAGTAGCATCACAACACCTCTACGCGGAACACAATACCCACATACAGCCCAAACAAATGATTTTAAAATGCCCAAGTCCCCGACGGAAACATGCAGGATGACCCATTTTCACAATTAAATTACAACATAGTGATGATCCTACAAGACCTAAGACCTTGAGTTACTATCACGTCGAGCGTTCTACACTTTTTGGCGGTGCTCTTGTTGCATCCAGTTATTTTTACTATTTATTTATAAACCTCTAAGTAAAAATCACGGTTATCTTCATCTCCACGATCAGATTAATTATGCAACACGTTTCACGCATCTTGTTTATTTAATAATTCATTATCTGATCGTGGATATTTGATATATTACCCAGAAGTCCAGTGATTATAGTTTGATTATATAACTTACACTAACTGACATGTGCGGGTAATATTAATACGCCGTAAAAACGCTCATTAGTTAAAGTGTGGTGCTATTGAAAACAAAATCGATCTATTATTAGACATCAAACAGAAACAGGCAATGACGTCACGCATCTTTAATGACGATAAGTACTGATCTATTTCTAGAAATCGAACAGGAATATACAATGGCTCACTGATTTGTGTTATGGAAATCGAGCAGACAGTTTCAATGACGTCACTGGCTAACTTTTAGACTTAAAACAGTTTCAATGGTGCCACTACATTAAACTTCAATGACGTCACTGAGACTCAACAAGTAAACTACAATGGCATTATTGGTCTAACTTCTAACAGAAAGCTCCAACTATGTAATTGATCTATTTTAGAGGTCGAAGAGAAAGCAGTGACGTCACAATATTACACTATTTGCAAGAAACAAACCTCAAAACGCTTTATAAGTATAATACTATGCATCGTACGAATTCAAGTCCTGCGACTAATTCCGTCCTTCAGCGAGTGTGGCGCCTTTGGCATCCATGGATGTTAGATGGTGTAGGTGTTACATTTGTACAAATTTATGTTTCGTTTCGAATTTACTTTATACTTGTCAATGGATGTTACGCCATTAAGATGTTTGTGACATGGGTATGCTAAAAGCTACATATTAAATCAGCTCTTTTGCAGCGGGGATTTGTGCGTTTGGTTGTTACGCTGGGTTGTATGTGGGCATCGCTCCAAGTGGTTGTGTTTTGTTGTTTCTGTTTTCTTTGCTCGGTTGGTTATGTTGAGTGCTGCCTTCCTTTTAAAACTTTCTCTTTTCTTTTTAAACAACTGTCCCAAAAAGGCTCTCGGTAAGGCTTGGTCATAGAGTCAACATAATGTGCAGTCCTTCTGACCAAATTGACATACATGTAGCAACGTTCGGTTAAGCATATTTATAGAGTCAACATAATGTCTCGTAATTGCTAAATGTTTATGAAATAGGATAGATATTGATGCATGACGAATCGTAAAGGGGTCCACAACTATTAGTGGCATCACAGTGACGGTCAGGATTATTTCAAAACATTTTATTCATAGTCTTGAAATATATTGGTAAATTGACTACTAAATTCCGTATGGTGAGTTCTGTTACTGACCTCCAAATTCATATTATGACGTGTTGTTGTCAGACACTACTCTTTATTTATGGAAAACAACGTTTTGGACTTCAGATTGCTCAACATAACACGTGTTTTATAAAATGTACACATGATGTAGAATGTTTTGTGTTTTCACCTTTAAAAATGATATAGAAGTTAAATTAATATAAATCATACAAATAATTACTTAACTCACATTTCGATGATAAATGTGATTGTTTTAGACATTTCAATGTGTGTACTTTTATACCAAAGGAAGTAACTTACATTTATGTTGTTGAAACAATTAGTATGCGTTGAAGGTCGCTGTTGCAATGGTGTTTATCATTTTATATGCATTTTCTATCAGACACGTTTATAAAAAATTGCTTTAATTTAGATTATAAGGTTATAAAATATAAACCACTAAAAGCATACACGTACTTCCAAAAACATCTGTTCGGTTGGAAACGGTGATATGCCTTGACAGAATGGAACTAGAATCATAGTATTATGATTAAATGTAGTGTTCACATGTAGGTAAAGTAGTGAAGCTGTCATCTTGAACACTTTGAGATGTCGGCATATTTACCAAAGCGAAACTCAGGAGGGTAGGGAAAACCAACATTGAATCCGTCCGCAAGACCATGAAACTGCCAAAATGCCAACCGCCTTTCACAAAATGTTCCTTGTATTAAACTTGATCCCCTGTTTTATTTGGTATTGATATACTTCTTTTCAATGGTATATTTGTGTCAACTGGCCATAGACTTTAACATGATACTATCTAGGGCTGACAATCATCACTTTACATTAAGATGAAGAGCAAATTTATTTAGTGGTTTGTAACCTTGAGGTTGTATGTAATAGTGCGGGGACTCCTTATTTGTTTACTCGTTTTTTTTTACAAGAGCATATGGGCATAAATAATATAATTAAAATACATTCTGTACAATTCATTTCTGTCATTAACAAATGTGAAATGTTGCTTACGTCTGTTTATTTATGGAAATTAGGGGGAGCTTGATAAATGTCGGGTTACATACTTTGACGTCATGGCTACAATGTCCTAGAAATAATACAAACGCGTTACTTAATTTCACCAAAATGAGCAATTACACACTTTACGCGACATACACGTGACACGTTCGTATGTTTCACGTTCTTACAAGGGGTTGTATGTGATGTTCTGAATACGAACATTCCATATATGTTAATCAACAACTGTAAATAAAACCTAAATGTAGATTGTTTTTGGCTATTGCTTTTATTTAGCCTCGACAATTATGGAGCAAGGACCCTACCTAGGAAGGGTGTTAAGATAAAGTTTAGGTATTCCCAGGAAGACGCATGATGCAGAATTTGTCCCATGTCCATTTACAAAGCATTCTAATTGAGGAGCTCAAAACTCTGGTCGTTGTCAAAATTAATTGAATGTGTAAGTAAGCAAATAAGTATACAATTGCACATGTGTACATCGCAGAAGAAAACTATACTTATATTGAGTTCAGTGTCCAGTACAACGCTGTGTCCGAGTCACGATTGTATTTGTTTACATATTCGTTGCCCCTAGCCGCGAAATATTGAGAGCCTACTCTGGAGAGCCTACTAGCTGTCCTCAAATTTTGCATTAGAAACGATACATTCATGCGTGAAAAAGCAAATGACTTACTGGCAGCATATCAAGTTTTTGTTACAAATTGTAACTTACAATCATTTTCTTAACACTATACTTTCCACGCGCTCTTGTTTCGATGACGGCGTCAGTCTATGTGTACGATCTTGATGACGACGTCAGTTTATGAACACGCTCTTGATGACGACATAAGTTTATGTGCACGAACAAAAAACGATGTAGCGGAACAATGTCTCAGACCAAATATGCGAAATAGAAATTCGCGAATATCACAATGTTTACAGTGCATTGAAAATAATGTCAATTTTGTTAAAATTTATTTTCTAATACAGGTTTGTTCTATCACTATAAGATTGTTATCAACGGATGCTTTGCATGCGTTGCAGATAACACGGTGCTGCGAACTGTATACAATCTTCCTATGTACAGATTCAAAACGCACTAAACACTCTAGAATTTTTGTAAATGATTTCACACCATATCGTATCGGCTTCGGGTGTATGTGACTCTAACGTGATGAGGGATATACGCAAGTTGTTGCACGGTGTTGTACACTTGTTGCATATTGAACAGTACCTTCAGTTATTTATTTTAATGCTAAACAAAATTTATAAATAGCTTGAACAAGAGTCTTGCAAAACTCCCCTAACGAATAAATTGATATCAATTTAGCTAGATATAGATATACTCTCGACACCTCATTCCTTATGGTGTTTATTGTTTACTAGAGTATGAGAGAAGATAGTCATGGTTACCTCTTATTCATAATCTCCAGAGCAATGGAGGCCGTTTCGTTCTCTTGATTTACCCTTGACCCGATGTCCTGAAGGATCTCAATTTGAACTAAATCTCATCTCACAAAATATTGACATTTATATTTGAACTTAAAATGAGATTTAGATCAAATCAGAGACTGAATTTTAGATGCACCAGAAGTTTTTGATATTGCCATTTTACTGAAATGAACCCAAAATAAAGTGTTTGTTTCGTAACGGTAATGTTGAGGACAGCCTCGTTTGTAAACGCAATAATATCTAATTTGTTTACGAAACACCAACGCGTGTAAACGGAATATTGTCTAATTTGTTTACGAAACAACGTTGCGTGTAAACGGAATAATATATAGTGTATTTACGAAACAATGTTGCGTTTAAACGAAATAATATTTAATTTATTTACGAAACACCAACGCGTGTAAACGGAATAATATCTAATTAATTTGTTTACGTAGCGTGTAAACGCAATAATAACTTATTTGTTTACGAAATAACGTCGCGTGTAAACGGAATAATACTTAATAATAATTACAGAAAACAACGCTGCGTGTAGACGGAATAATAACGTCAAAGATAATTGACAATATTATGTGGGGTGAGATTAAGCACAAATTGGGATCCTTCTGAGATCGGTCCCAGGCGGTTTTACGGTCGAGTATGTACGGTTTCTATAAGTAAACACGCACATGTAAGTCAGCCATGTTTGGCGGCAGCATGATATGTCTTTGACGATACCAAGTGATATGTCTAACGATTGGATAAGATAGTGCGAAAACATACACTATCATAGAAACGCTTGAATTATTTTACGTGCAGCCAACGTATCATGTTTTCGGCAACCATTTATTTTATTTGACAAAATGTAATTGAATTAAGTTGATTGATACGACTGAACGATTCCATTGCACGAGTCGTTGCTTCTTTGACATACACAAGTCTTCGTTCGAGAGGTATGCGCACTATTTGATGGTACAAAAGTAATTGTTTTATAATCATATAATAGTGCTAAAGTATGATAAATGTGGAGTAATTACATAGTAGCATCTTTGTAAAAGCACGTGTCTTTTTGAACGACTTTCAAAAGCACACGCAGGATAAAAGTATCGCGTTCTCTTTAAATTGAATTCAATTGAATAACCGTTTCTACGACTGCGTTGTTTCTTCTCATTTGGCAAACCTCACAAGTGGCGGTCACTGATGATCTGCTACGATCCGTCCATATGGTCAATAAATTGCTCCGTTCTGTTTTCTTTCATCGTCAAGACGTGGATAGACAGAGAAGGCTGGGCGATTAGTTACCATGACAAGCCAATCTATTCAAATGGAAGTTTTCCTTCTTCAACGAAAAGCGAAGCCCTTTAATTACGAGCAAACAGCTTTAAGGTATTACGACGTCCCTTGTGTGTTGCGCTCTATCATGATGGATGTGGTATAACGGCAAAACACACATCAAAACACATATAACCGTACTGTGCTGTCGGATTGTAGGCCTGTAACTTAGAGGGTGATAATAGATTTGTATTCAGAAAGATGAGGCTTCGTTCAATAGATGTCCTTTTGAATTACTCTGTTGGTATTTCACGTTTACTTTCAAATCAAGAATCATTCTAGATATATTCCATGTTTGTAAAATCCAATTACGTTACCAAATGGAGTAATATACTGCACGTATACAAACGTTCGAGGGATGATCCATAGATAATAATTTACTCTTGTCAGAAACTACTCTTTACTTATGTAAAACAACTTTTTGGACTTAAGTTTGTTCAACATGACCCGTTCCGATTTTCATAAAATAGGTTCATCAGAAGCGCCTTATAAAGCAGATTTCAAATATGTTTTAGTCTTGAAAGTTCGTAAGTAGTACTTACGACCTTCTCATTCTAAGCCAGCGCTATCACCTCTTATTGACATTTTTAGGATTCTTTTAACCAACAATAGAATCTTATTGCGTTCTTATAATGTTTATGGTGGAAATAAAAGGGCGAGTTTAGTGTTCAGTTTAAACGAAATGCTTTATTTGTAAATAAGAAATGCAACCGTTTACACGCAACGTTGTTTCGTAAAGAAATTAAATATCATTCTGTTTACACACAACATTGTTACGTAAATAAATTAAATATCATTCTGTTTACACGCGACGTTGTTTCGTAAGTAAATTAAATATCATTCCGTTTACACGCGACGTTGTTTCGTAAATAAAGATATATTATTCCGTTAGTATTCCGTTTAGACAAAAATCTATAATTTGTATCGTCTTGATATTGGACTGAGAAAGAGAAGGAAATGAAATGGGCGACATGGATATTGTAATTAATGTATTATTATCTTTACTGGCCTCCATATTTGGAGAGTGTAACATGTTTACAATAACACCACGTATCAAGACAACGACTGAATGTTTACATGAATATACAATAACATTATATAGAACTAAATACAAATGTTTACAATATTCTTGACAATTTACAGAGAAAGCATATGTACATGATTGTACAAATTTGAGAGATAGAAAACACTGAAAGAAACCCATCCCTGAATTACCCACAAGAAAAATGTGTTTCTCGTGCAGCGCCTCATACTCAATCGTGGAATCTCGGCAATTTCCGCTTGACTCATGTAAATATATAGGTATTTTGCAGTGCAATAAACCGAGATGATCAGAATGGTCACCTACCACTACGTGCATATTGACACAACCTTACCGAATACAATAATTATTGTAATGTCGCGAAAACATATGACAGTACGGTACAAATAGTATAATGACAGTTGGACTTTTTTCTAAGTGCCATATTTAACTGTAATATAATATTTTACCTTGTCAAAACCACGTGTGTATAGTATAGGTGTAATGTTTGTATATGGTTAGATGTCAAACTGGGTGACAGATGGGATCTTTCTGAACGCGGTTTAACCGGATAACTTGGTCGTATCTCGTACTATAATCTAACACTGCGATATTGGCGTACATTAGATCCTTTTCCTATACAATATCCTCTCTCAGGCCGAAGTCGAATAAGATATCAACCTTTATTTGATAAATAGATCGCGTCCAGATACTTGTGTTCCTTAACAATGTATTTATTAGAGTCAATAATACAGCCATACACGCGTACTCTCTCATTGGTGCGAAATGAAATGTCAAAATACGTGGTTTTGTCATTTTACTACTAGTATGTATAGATCTGCGTTTGCCACTTCTAGCCAGCTATTTCATTGAATTGGACTCCATTGTGGATAAGAAAGTTAAATGCAATGAAATACAACTACGTATAATTTGAGTTCATTGGTGTCATTGTCTATTTTAGAACTAGAACGTAGAGACGATTGAGTGTAATTATATACAAAGACAGATACAGTGAAGAAGTTTATCCGAAAATAAATCATGCACCTCCTTACGTATAAGAAGGATTTTCTGTAAAGTCGAATATTTTCAAAAGTCTCGACATTACGCATAAGCTGATGTTAGAGATCTTAATACGCTTGGCTTAGAATGTGAAGACCGTATTAACTAAGTACTACTCATACATGTTTGAAATCTGCATTACAAGGCGCTTCTTAAGAGCATATTATCATCAAAATCGGAACTTTTCATGTTGACCAAACTGCATGCAGTTGAAAAAGTTTTTTTTTTTCATAAGTTAAGAGAAGTTTTTCAGGCAGTTTTTTCTTGTTTTCTCAAAAAATTGATTTTGTACTACGCATTCGAAGCCAGCGATATGTTCAAATATATTTCGACATAACCAACCAACGGAGGAATTCAATGACCACAACGTCAACAAAGGGTTTCATCTAAAATCAAGGACCACTCCATCACATACATGTGCACAAATACTTAAAACCCAATTTCATGATTCCAAAGCTGACATGTCAATGCATATTACCATCACCAGTCAAACCAATGATTCTTTCAGGACTCTTTGGGTATCATCACTTGGACTGTTTATGTATTCAGTGGTTGCTAACCTTAATACCAAAACAGTTTTAGCCAATGGCAGCAAATTATATCATTGGCATCAATGACAATCAAGGACCACACTACGAACCTATGACTTCCAATGACTAAATAATGTATGTCTTCTTTACTCTTCTCAGTGTGCGTTGATTGGCTGATGAAGGAATCAACGAAGTACCAAGAGGTTTACAGTGGACCTTCGCAGAATCCACGGAAGAACTTGATTTTGCTGATGACATTCCTCAAGTAGCACAGCGCTACCACGACATTCAAACCAAGTCACAGATTATCGCATCACATAGTATAAAAATTTAGCTCAACAACAATGCCACAAAGACCAAAGTCATTACAATCAATACACGGACGGAAAACCAAGTCATCATCAACAAAAGATGTCAACAGCCAGAAATCAAAAGTCAGAGGCGCATTTGCTGCCTTACAGAAAATCTGGAATCCTCCCAACTCAAGACATCAGCAAAAATCTTCAAGACCAATGTACTGGCTGTGCTGCTGCTCAAAGTCATGGGAGGTCACCCAGTCCATCAGCAGTAAACATGATGTCTTCCAAAGAAGATACCCTAGACGAATTATTAGGATCTTTTGGCGAACACCGTCTTCAATATACATCTCCATCGTATCACCTCCACCACACCACTTTCAGACGAGATTCAGCGTAGAAGAGGGCGATGGATTGGACATGTCCTTATTTTGTAGCCATAGTCGACTTTTCTAATAGAGCACACATCACTGGCTTAGAATGAGAATGTCGTAAATACTACTTACGACCTTATTAGACTCATCGCAAATATTTGAAATCTGAATTACAAGAAGCGTCTTATGAGCCTATTTTCGTAAACATCAGAAATTGTCACCTCGACCAAACTGTAGTCCAAACTTTTTTTTTTCATAGTCCAAAATTTTTTTTGTTTTCATAAGTATACACAAAGAGTAGTTTTCAGACATTTTGTTTGTGTTTTCTCAAAATATTGATTTGGTACCTTCGCATTTTAAGATAGCGACATATAAATTGATTTTAGCCTAACGAGCGCTTCTTCATACTTGTGTCATTTTATCTAGAACAAAACTAGGTGTGTCATCTTAATCATTGGTTGTAAAATCTTACACGAATTTTATTTTATAAAATCGTCCCGTTAGACGTATAACGTGTTACCCCTTGCACTCCTGACTCCAGATCGCTGATTATCCTTGACAAATCTGTCATAGTCTATCTTCTTAATTAGTCCGCTGTAAAGATCAAACAAATATTTTGCAATAGGAGTTTTATTAATTAAAAGTGCAGCACATGATATTGTATCTATCTAATTTCATTTATACCTTGTAGACGCACAGTGTTTGAGCTATATGGCGCCGCTCGATTCACAAAACGCGTTTGTAGTATAATACTTAACTGCACAAGGCCCAGTTCGACAGACAAGCCATATCAAATATCAGACAAACGGCCATGGTGTTTTAATATTAAATATAAACTGGTAATAAAAGACATGTTATTATGATTTTCTATCCCGTATAGGTGCGATGATAATCAGTTAAACTCCTGCCTACCAACTAAAATTGAAATTGACGTATCTATTTAAGTCGTGATGTTTCGGCTCGGGTGTCAGATATTTGCTCGTTAAATGAAACCAGTTACCAAAAACCTTCGGTACGCCAAACAGCCTATACGTCTCTGTAATAAACAGTTTTTAAAAACAAACATAACGTAACATAATTCAGAACTGACGTTTCTTATTGAAAATGACAGCGTTCGCGGATAATTGATAATAAACCCCTTTCGACACCCTCCGGCTAGCCATATGACATAGGCGAATAGACGCGCGCCAAACATGCGGAGAAGTTGAAAGACATGTCTAACTAAAAACGAATATTTTTGCATGAGAAAATATCTAAAACTTGTGCAGAACAATTACGGTCTATAGGATTCTGTTTCAATTAAAATAGGAACATATTTTGTATTTTAAGGTGTAAAGATTTATAGCTGAACGATAAACAGTGATATAGACCGATAAAAAAGTAATATTTATAGAAACAAATACATGAAATAGATCTGCATTGACTAAACGTCTTCAGTGCGTTTAAACTTTTCTCGCAGCATGGTACTTGTGGTGAGCATGCGATATTGCGATATTCTTACAAGGGAATTTTCGGAGATGATTTGCAAAAACGCGACCGTACGATGCAGTCGACTAAATATACTACTATTACCGAATCACATAATTATATTATCGCTAGAAAGAATGTTTTGTTAAAAGGGAAGCTATTCAAAACACATTATTCAAGCTTCAGCTGACTATGATAAACGACCGAACACGACAGAATCAAGGAACAAGTGTACGGAGATACTAGAAGCTACGGAACGAAAAGTTAAATGTTCATTATATAGCAAAGCGACTCATTATTAAATGACTTGATATTATAAATGCATCAAAACTGACATCAGTTCTTTTCAATATTATAAGTACACGAACTTGATAAACGAAAGTAAACTTTCGTACGGTACGAAGGGTGTTCAAAAAAGAAATTAGACTTTTTGTTCAACTTGGAGATTGCATTTGACATAGTTCAAAATCAATAAATAGGTGAGCATACATGCTCATGATTCCGATTTGTTCCACCATCAGTACACCAGAAACTCAAACGCATGAAAGTGAAACACAAAAACACAACGTTTTAACAATTGACTCCACAAACCCCTAATCTATTCCTTCATTTTGAAGTATAGAGCGCATGACAGTTGTTGCGCTTTTCCAGAACGCTTTGTCGTAGAGCTTTTGGTGCCTTTTTCACGAACCTTTTGATGCACGGCGCCTGTCTTTTGGTGCATATTTAATTTTACCTTTTTTGGTAGAGCTTAAACCTGTTCATGCGCGGTTCATGTATATTTAACTACTGTTTATTCTTCATGAATCTTTTGAAGTATGGCGCAAGACTGTTGATATTTTTTCTGGAACATTTTGAAGTAAGGTGCATACCTATTTGCGCAATGACGCACATACATAGTTGGGCATTCGCAGGAACACATTGTGGTAGCGCACATGGAAATACTATGTAGTCTCCTTTTGGTGAACCGTTTAAAGGTTGAGTGCATGACTAGTGCAGATGAAACGTAATGTCTTTTTCACAAATCTTTTGTGGAAGGGCATATATGATTATTTGTGCCTTTTCGTGAATATCTTGGAGAAAGGCTCACTTCTATTGGTGCCCTTTTCTGGAACCTTATGCAGTAGCGCACATAACTATTGATGCTTTTTATATGAACTTTTGCAGAATATCTTATGACTTTCGATGCAATTGTATAATGCATGTTTAGGTAGAGCGCATGACTATTGGTGCCTTGTTCATAAACATTTTGCAGTATAAAGCATCACTCTGATTGTCCTTTTTTGTGAACGTTTTGCCCTTGTGTATTTGTTATGGCATATTTAATAATAATACATAGGCATATGTATTTGTATATGAAGCACTAAAAAGTCAATAATACATTTGTAAACAAGAAAACAAGAACACAAGGAGAACATTTTACAACATTTTATTCTTATTTGCTAAGAGCAAAAATAAACTCATAACAATAACTCCAATAGTTTTTCATCAATAATGTACACGTTTACCGTAATTATAAAAATGTACATAATAATTATTATATTCGTATACTCATATTTACATGCAAAGTTGCTCGCAAACAAATTTTGTATTTGATAAAAAGGATCATATTCGAAGATATTAATTGTTCATTGACAAGTATAAAGCACTTCAATTTGTTTTAAACCAAACCACTGTTATAATTGTTAAAAGTTTTGTAACAGCTTGAAGTCGCATGAAAAAGCTCTATGTAAATTAAACACTTTGTAATTTATAGTAATATTACTATATCCAAATTTTTAATATGTACCTCGTAGAAGACACTCGCACAGTTCACGGGCTTATCAACCCAATGCTGTAAAGTTAAATAAATAATTTCCTATCCTCTTAATCAAAGATAGCTTTGTGAACACAACAAGTTAATATCATTTTTGTTCATTTTAAGACAGCAATAGATCTTGTCAACGAAATAGAACTTAGAAATAACTAACATGGTTTGCATAACTGGTATATCGCTACGTCATGTAATTTCCTAAATTCCCATTTTATAACAAAATATTATATAATAAAGTACGTATGTCGTGACTTATATTTCTAAAAATAGATAATTGTATTTTACTTTCTTCCAGACATTTTAAATTGTTGCCAAAATACTAACTTGAAATAACTGATTATAGTTCTTAATAATTTAGAGTAGCTTAACTCGCGTCATAAAATTATGCATCTGCCAAAAGACTGAAGCCCCATCATTGTTTTTTGCAGCCGTATAAATCGAATATATAACATAAAAGTCACCGTAATATTCACGTAGCGAAGTCATTAATTTCAATTTAGATCGTATATATTATAGTAACGTAAATATCAATTGTGCCAATCAGAAACCACGTGATAATTCGGTCGACGGAGTGGGTAAAAATAATAATACTTTTAAGCAGGTAAAGCAGGGTCTTTATTCGCAAATATTTTAAGACAGTTGCTTAGACTGTAAAAGTAATCTAAACGTATTTACTACATTTACAGTTGAATCACAACCAATACCATTTTGACTAACCTTCTAATATCATCAACTGTGAACATTCATGGATGAAAGTTTGAAACTAAATTAAAGAAAAAAAATCTTAAAAAAATCGACAACTTATATGACTGAAGGGGGAAAATGTTAGTATTCTCCAAAATCTTCTTGTGCATAAGGCATATGAAATATATTGTAACAACTAAGGAGAGAAAGAAACAATTGAAACAATAGTTTGTCATCCGAGTTTTCTGTCTGAATTTCAGTTTCAGAATATTTGCGAATATGGTTCCTGGGACATATTTTATGCTTTAAACAATGCATGTAAAGAACACGTACAACAATCTCCTTTGGTAATTAGCGTAAAATTATAAATAATAAGATATATAGCAATATACAAGCAAGTTAAACATTTATAGACAAATACAAAACGTTTTTTCCTTCATCAACCACAACTACAACAGCAACAACCAAGTCTTCGTCAACTACACGTACCCCGCGCCACTGCATGGAGCGTCATCAGTGTGTTCAACTACGAGTACATACACTCACTTGGGACGTCACTTTGTTTTCAACAATGCACATTAACTGCCACTGTATGGACGTCATTATGTTCAACTACACGTATGTATCACCACAGAGCGTCATTTTGTCCAACACCCAAAGTCTTAGCAACAATGCTCTCGACGTTCCAGGATTTCTTGCCCCATTGTCTCCATTTTCTTTTGCCCCTCTGTCCCTAACTCCGTATTTGAATGCTAACTTTGTAAGTCTGTCAAACTATTTGTGAACATCGTGTAAGTGTGTAAGCGACTATTTTATGTAAGTGTTTGATAGCGGCATTGGTGAAATATTCCGGCAAACAGTTCACCATTGGTTTGTGTTGTGCGTTCACTAGTAAGTTCTACTTTGTGAGTTGTGTCTAAGTCATGAACACGCGCTAGATGCATCACTTCGTGTGTTGTTGAAAATACATCGCTTATACAATCAAACAATGGAGTCTTCTTCGCACTAAGACGTATTTTAACAAGTTCCATTGCTGTAGTTAAGGTCTACCTTCGGCGTAACACTGCTCATTTTGTTTGTGTCTATTTATAGAGCCGCTCTCCTTTATCCCGAGCATTGTTATCTAAGCAGATTTTGGAAAGTCTTCCGCGCGGCTCTCCAGCTCAACAAACTTCAACACTTTTTTATTCAAAAGCTAACAAAGTACACAAGATGCTCACATGCCCGCAAGGTCCGGATGCATCATACCCATATGATGTCCTATTTGATGCATTGCTAAAAAGCTGTTAGGATCAAAATGGCCGACATTACTAGTGTCCATCAGCCTCGTTTTGGTGTTTGGCAGCTTATGTTCCTTTTTCCACTTCATTCGTCTGTTTTGAAACCAGATTTTTATTTGGCGCTCAGACAAAACCAAAGAATGTGCAATTTCTATCCTTCGACGTCTTGTAAGATATCTGCGAAAAGACAAACATGAAAAACATGAAAATAAAGATAGAACTATTTAAGATGTTATACAACGCGTGTTGGATAACAAATTCTTGTTTGGAAGAAGCCTGATAAACTTGAAGGCATGCCAAAGTTGATTGTCGGGATGCTGCAAGCTTTCAAGATGCAGATACTCTATATTACTGTAAATAAAACTAATGTTTTATATTCGTGGTGCTTTTTATTTGGTAACCTCGCGGATGCACTAGACAACGATGTTAAATCCCCTTGAACAATTGGCCTCAAATGTACGTAAACGGATATATCTTTTTTTCTTTAATATTTAAAATCGAAGAATTTGAGAACCGTCAAATCAACGTTTGATCAAAATCCGAGAAATTAATTACCCGCAAAAATGAAAGATTTAACGGCTTAAGCATTAGGTTGCTAAACTTTTATCAAAATGTCGAAGAATGCCACTCTGAGAATTTTTTTATTTGGAACCGAGTTTGATTGTTTCGACCTATATCAATCAACAGTTTTGAAGTGAATAATTAAAAATATTAAATATTTGGCAAATGCGCTTGTTTATAATTTTGACACTTTCGTTTTTGGAAACAACCACCTAAAACAATAACATGCAGATAGCAGATATCGATCTTGAAATGAAGGAGGTTGCGGTTATGAATTGATATTGCATTTTAACATGAATCTAATGGTTAAAACATCACATGGTTTAAGTAGTAAAGTGGGTACACTAATTGAAAATGTAACTTCTCTTTGTCGATATTAAGATAAATTTGAAATGTAATATAATTGATCAAATATCTAGGTAGGAAACGGCGATTGACCTAGTCGATTTTTTTTAATGGGTATGGAAGCACACTGCAGTGTATCCAAAAAATACATTTAGCGTTGATAACGTTTTTAAGGTCAACAATTCTTGGTAGATTCAAAAATACTTTAGAAAATCGGTTGTCAGGACAGGGCATGCATTCTAATTTACTAGAAACAGATTTAAAACGTTGCAATTATATGCGACCAGAACAAACTAGTTTATAGACATACAAATACAATTAATTTATTCCAACGTTTGCGAAGCATAGTTTCGTTAGCTGTCCAACCAAGAATTTCGTTGGCATTAGTTTTTGAGTGATCTTAATACTGACGTGAGCTTTTAGTACTTAGATAAAATAAAAATAAACAAATAACCCAGTAAATTATGAGCAGCTCGTTATTATAAGAATCAAAAGCATTTCTAGTGCATGCTTTGAACAGGTTTTTAGTTGCCTTCAGTTCTACTAGTATATTCCATCTTGTATTATACTATTATGCTATATTTATACGCATTTGTATATACGTATTACTCCGGATTTTTTCTTGATGAATTAAAATACATATATGTAATATAATAATAATAAAATATGTAGCTTTATGTGTATATAAGATGTTAACCTACCTATTAAAATGGAATTCTTTCTCTAACTCCAGTATTTGATGTCTAGTATATGCTGTTCTATTCCGTTTTGTGTCTGATAGTATAGAATTAGAGTTGCCTGAAAATATAAAGAATAAAAATAATATAAAACACTGTCATTTAATTACATGTTCCATACTCAACATAATTATCTAAACACTAAAACCAATATAAAAACAGAACTACTCTAAACTACACATAGTAATTAATTTGAACGAATAAATCATATTTTGTTTTGATGCATTTTTAAAAGCAAAACGAGCAGTACTCAAGTATCCGGTTTGTTTAAGACCGCTTTAAGTTTACAGAACAATACTACGATATGTTCCATAAAAAGCTGTAATGAAAATAACAATAAAAAGACGTTGTGTTTCTTTTTTTCTGTTTACTAATATTTTTAAAAGCATTTTGTATCATACTCATAATATTATAGCATAACAAAATTATTTGTATGAGTGTATATCTATGACGTTGTAATTATCTTTATCGTTTATTTTGTACAGCCATATATATTATCTAATTCATTTATTAACAATTTTACATGTAAATAATTGCATAGAATTGTATACTGTAAGCTTTCTCTGCATATTAAGAAGCATGTTGTATTATGTATATATGTACTGTACCATTGTTCTATTATATATGCATTGTATTGTCCTCATAGGCTTCCAGCCTAATGGAATTTAAAATAAAATCTATCTGTTATAAAAAAATATACACGTATGTGAAATTTAATCATTTCTCTGTTTAAAATGTCAATATCCTATGAAAAAAATAAAACCTCTTATAATCAATGTCATTTCGATTAGACCCCGATGCGTCTTTATTGTGCCATGGTCATTATTTATATAATAATGTAGAAAAGTCACACAAAAATCACATTCGAATCTAGGAAAATGCAGGTGTTTTTAAAAGCATTATAGAAAAGGGTTACTTTTTCGTATGAATATTAAAACAACATCATTCGCATAAGATCGAATCCAATATTATTTTCGAAAGAAGTCAATAATCGGCGAAAGAGTCAATACATTATTTCTGGGCGTGAGGACGAATCATAATTGATTGATGGGTGGTGGATGCATACTTGTTCATTTATAACTAGAATTCGCAGGAAAATATGTGCATTGCATTATAAATGTATTATAAATTCCCAGTATGCGTGTTTTGTACACATTCACGGAATCGAAATTGTCATAACATTCAAAGATTTATAACGTTTATAAAGAATGACCACGTTCACTGCATTTGTTTACAAGGTTCAATTAATTTCAATGTTATTATTTATTTATATATTCCTATTCAAGTTGTTTCATGTTTAGTATTGTTTCCTTTTGTGTGTGATTTACTGTGTTTATAATTCAATATTATATTGAAAGTATGTTAACACAAGTCAAAGGTCCCTACATGTGGTCATTCCCCAATCATACAAATAAAAATAATAAGATCATATTTCTATTTATTTCATAAAATGTGTCCTATGATTTCAAATGACCAATACATTAGACTTGAAATGAAGAACGGTTATAATATTGAATATTTATATAATTGAACAAAAGGCATCTGAATACAAACGTATCTAGCACAACCAAGGCCAATAACCCATGTATCTATACTAGTTCTCATAACTTCTTAATCTAAAGTAATTAATTTCAAACGGATAAAAATGTCACATGGAGCGCTTTCAATCAAACTATGAAACTCCTACCGTCAATAACAACATGATTCACGTGATTCACGAGAATCACGTATTAATATTTTATTTTCCCGATATAACTCAGATTCGAACCCTAGGACATATTGAGTCAATAATCAAATCAGATAATAAACACGTTGTAGAGCGAGTCAAGTTCAGCTTCAAAGACTACGCATTTTTTTCTTTTGTTTACTAAAAGTATCGTCTACTATTACACAATGCCGGACTGACACGGTTCGGACAGAATATTGTTTTCGGATACATCTTTGTAAATATTGCCTGCATGGTGTCGTTTTCATGGGAATAGAAAATCAGACAAAAATCTCAGATGACATATTAGCATATTTTCATATTTCATCTGCAATCGATTTCTGTTAATGGTGATAGCAACGAGTTATGACGGATAAAAATAATCAATGCCTTTTATTGTGGACGCTTGTTTTTCACAGAGTAAGGTCAACCGCACCGGGGCATGAGCCTTTAAGGTACATAGCTCCCGATGGCGGTGCAATTTTTATTATTTGTTTAAGATGAAGAAAAAAATACTTGTCCGTACTAAAACATTTTTACTGGTCAATAAAATGCAAATGCTAAAATATTCAGAAATATATTACCAACAGACCTTGCGGATTTCTAGTGAAATTCGTCATAACATTTCTCAAATATTATTTACATTCGGTAAATTAGTGACCTATCATAAGGTACTAATAGTTCAATAAACATTTGCGATTCAATAGGAAATGCAAGTATGTGCCAATTGCAATGTATTTTTATTAATCTAAACATTTTTAAACTATTTGCAGTGCTTTTTTAAAAAAAACAACAGTTATTATTTGATGCTGTAATCCTACAATATCCACTACCCAAGCATTAAGGTGAATAAAAAGCAATGCCACCAGACTCAACAAACTACTAGACATATACTAGTACATATTCCAACTATGCGACTACATTATAATTTAAAGAAATAGAAACTATTTATATTAATTATAAATTCATCGTTTTTAAAAACCAGTGTGCAACATTTTCAGTCGATAATTAATAGATGTTCAAACAGTTGTTCTCCTAGCACCATCGATTCCAATGACGAAACGTACTATGTGTTTTTTATATCTATGTTGTTTACTGGCGTTACAACGTCTAATTTCTTGTTTTACTAGTAGAGTGAATAACTACATTTAGTATATAAATCACTTTATGTAGAAACCATGTTTTCTAAACATTGCCAAAAATGCAATTAACAAAAATTAGTTGACGTTTTTATGTACATGATATTACTATTTTATTACAACATTTAAAACTACCAAAGTAATACTTTTTAAATACTATTTTGGCCACACGATTATGAATTGAAATAATTCAACGTTTCTATAATGCATGTACGGGTGTTATCTATGTCATTAAAATTAATAATTATTTAAATGTATTTATCAAATATAAATATACTATAAACTATATTGTAAATTTCAATTTTTGTACTACATATACATAAATTCAAACTTAAGTCAATGGTATATCTAACAAAGAAAGATCTATATAATTGGGTAGAATTTGCCTTGATCAATCAGGGAGAATGAAGTCGGGGTATTTGTTAAAAACATTTGCCCACCTGTATTTTAGTTGTTTGTTTTGAAATATTATTCCAATTTTAACGGAATGAAAAAGATGCATGCAAAACATTGAGCGGGTCGGTACGATACTCTCTGTTAAATAAGTTTTTAGTTTCAATTATAGTTTCAAAATTTAAATATCAGTCAAGCTCTGTTTTTAACAAACATTTCGATAATATTATATTTCCGTATACATGTATTTATAAAATGACGAAGCGAAATCAACACAAGACGATATTTTGTCTTGATGGAGCATGCTGACTTAAAATTTCTCAAAACAGTGTGTGCCTTATTTTGACCAACAGACACCATCATCATGACAAATCATTTTTGTTCTCTAAAAATATTATTATTACAAAGTCATACTTTAACAGTAAGTTATACACTAGTGTTAATGCGTTCCTAAAATAATCTTATATTTCAGTACCAACAGTGGGCCTTGCACGACTTCAAAATATTATACAGGACTCAAGCTAGATTCTTGTATATCTTGAAGCGGTGGTGTACAGTTTAGATCAAAATGAATGTCATACAAATTGCATATTCATTGTTTCACACTTTTCTCATTTTTCGACATGTTCATTGATAAAAATCTTTTCTGATCGCCTCCGATTACAAATCGATAGAAATCTATTTTCACTCCGCGCGATTTATTAATAAAACACCCCGCATAATGCCCTCAAAACACTGTCTAGATCTAGTGCTTGCCAGTCCTTTTGTTTCATCTAATCGCGTTTTGTTCACTGAACTCAATCCATGGACAGGTGATATCGTTATAGGCATCAAAATGAAAGTGATAAATTGACAATGAACGCGACAGTTGGATTGGAAACGATTGCCCGGAGCTATAGACTCGTTGATGAAGTCATCCGCCAATTGTGGCGTTTTATGCGTTAGGCGTGTGTTTTGTGTCACCGTACCCAAGGCTTGTATTTCCCGTGAGCTTCAGGTACGGATCAGCCGTCCCTTTAACGGGATATTATTTTACTGCAGGGTTAGAAATAAAAAACCCGCCGCAAAAAAACCTTGCATAATCTCATTAAAATTAAAATCCTCTCTATTACCTTTAAGCGAAAAGCAACAGGTTTGCTATTAATATTTGTTTTCATTTGACGATTTTCAGTATGGTTGATTTATAGCATTTAATTAATTAACATATCCGTACATTTTAGAAGCGTTCGTTCAACGGACAAGAACCTTAACTCAAAATAAGTGCAATTCATTTAATGTATTTAGGATTCTTGCAATACTCACTAATACTCATTTTCATTACATTTACCTTAATTGTAATAATGTAATATGCTCAAACTAAGGGCAGAAAAGTCCTTCCTACGCTATTGAATGCTGCACGGAGAATGTTCCACTATGACGTCATAAAATTATGTGGCTAAAGTCCGTATGAGCCGGACTTTTCGCGCTACGTTACAAATTATTTTGAACAGAGTGCGCTTTAAACGAATTTGCTTAAAATAATAAACGCGTAAAATTGGTCATAATTTGGCACCGACCACTGTTACTATTTTGAGCCGTTAATATAACCTTATTTAAAGCAATAAGTATTCATCGTCGGTAGAAATAATACGCATTAAAACAACATGGCGCAGTATATAAATCTGAATAACATGCTAGCGTTATTGCTAGCAATATCAATAAATAAAAACTAAACATGCAATGCATTTTATCCGAGTTTCATTAGAGTTATGTCAAGCCAATATAGGTTATTGGTTTGAAATAACATGCTCGTGAATATCCGCGATATTAATACAATGCCTGAACATTAGATTAAAGCAATGCATGATGTCAACCACACTACTGCTCTCATTTCCTATCCAAATCGATTAAAGGATGATACATCATTCAAACAGAAAACTATTCATGAATAGATCTTCATGGTTTGAAGAGTGTATTTGCAATGCTGAAATAATCAATAAACTACGCTAATTTTATTACAGTGACATAATTTACATGAAAATGTATTAAGTTACTATAAACACTTATTTTTCATGGTTGTAGGCGTCGTTTGTATGGTTTTTACAGTACAACTTTTCTAGAGCGGCCATTTATTGAGCAACAACCTCTCCAAAACAGCACCTTCAATATTCCAAGAACTGATTTTTTCTACAAATTTAACCTCTAAAGAGCATTAACCTTTCTACAACGGCCAATATATGTAACTGACAAAGAGTTGTATTTACATATGTTGTACTGTACTTACATTCGTTCGCAAGCTTCAGTGCATTGATAATGAAATCAGAGCACAGTCACTCAGTGACAATGATTTACCGTGTGTTATACGCGCGCATATCCCCAAGGGATACGTAGAGAAATGTAGCGGTCAAGTAAATTACTACATAATACTGGTAACGGAGATTACCGTAAATTGACTTTGATGTTGAATAGACAAGGAGGTTCAAGGTAATGAATAAACGCTTTGCACATCCATATAACACCCGGGGGATACTTGGGATACTCGAGTATCCTGGAGTTATTCAACAATCTTTGACCTTTCATACTTTTTTCAAAGCGCTCCTTCAGGAAATAGCGTTTTAAATACTTGCTATGTTTCACGCATTGCTTTTCAAGTTTTCAGATTGCGTACTCATAGTTTAGTAGCTGTCACTATGATTAGGTAATATACATTATATGGCACTTTACTACATATTCAAAAACATCTTTTGTTTTGGAGCGACCTGTTAACATCGGATTGTAATATCGAACATTATCAATTCCATGGCGCTCTTTTATGATTACCAAGTTCTGAATATGGCTACTGGTTCGCAAGAGCGTCGTTTTTAAAATTCAAACAATATTTCTATAAATTCAGTTTTTGACACAACTACGAAATTCTGTAAATTCATAAAAAGTTCGTAAAACGTCCAAGTTTGGTGCAATTATGACCATGCAATTATGACATAACATAAATAAATGCTAATTTAACGCGGTACGCTAACAATAAAGAGGTTCACGAATGATTGACAGCTAATCCCTGCCAAAACGTCTAACATACTCTTGCTTATACTATAACATACATACATTGGGAACACATTTTCCACTACAGAACGTACTGATAATGCTTAGACAATTACGCATCTAACTGCTTAGCTTGAAATTCATCTTCAACACGTGAATAGAAGCGCCGAAATCAGACATGATGCTCACATGTGTTTTAAATTCTTCCACGATGGAGTAATTCCAGATCATTTGTAACATAGCACAGTTCACCTTTAAATTTATTGAATTAAATCGTAAACTCGTTTATAACAGGGCATCAGGTTCGTAATATGGACTGGGAGCTGTCAAAAAATGACTGGTATTAAAATACTGGTCAAAAGTGCCAACAAATTATTTTGATGTTTAGCTTTTTTGTTTCATTTTTTGTCTTGTTCAGATCCGTTTTTCAACATGTTTTCAGCATGTTTTCATCTTTTATATCTTTAATATATAGAGGTCTATTGATCGTATTACATAAATTTTCATTGAGGCTTACGTCACGTGCGTTAATAATAATTAATATGATAGTATCCAGCTTTAAAGCAATAATTATCTAAAAACAAAATAAAACACCAGGGGTTCAGTAGTTATGATTGTTCTTGGCTTTGACAGGACAGCATATTGAACCAGTGTGTATATGTATAATCTCTGAGAATGGATCACTGGCCACAGAGTGTTGATATATAAATGCTAATATATTTTAAACTGGTGTCGAATAGATGGAACAAGTAGGTATTTTGATGATTTATCGCGGTTTTATTGCATTTAATGAGAACGTCGGAATGAAGGCATGCATGCACGGTAATGCTATCGGAGCGTATATATGCGTAACCACCACATTTGCTGATTGCCTTTGCTCCTGGGGCACAATTTAAAGACCCGAACAAGAACAATAATGGCAGAGAAATACTAGCGGCAGAAGCAGTTTTAATTGGACTGCACAAATGCATTTCCGAAAATACAACACACATGACCACATTGCACTGGGATATCGGGGCAAGGTTATCTTCACACAGCCCTATGCATGATCGGACTTTTGCCTGTTTGAGGGAAACGTTCTGACAGTTTTCTTATCTTACTAACAGACACTTGAAAACCCTACGGCAAATTTCCTATTTTCGCAATAAAACGTAAGCACCAGTACGTGTGAACATGCGTCTACCCTTTCGCACCAAAACGTCCCGGAGATTTTTTCTCTCTGTATCTGTTGAAAAAAAGCTGTTGAAACGCTGTTGGATACCAGATACAATTTGAATCATGGTCTATCCTAGACGTAGATGGTTACATGACAATGAGACATGGACAATATTGAAAGTGTTTGCTTTGCACCGAGTCAGTGCATGGTAACAATGACCATTTTTTATTTATTTCTATTACACTAGTCACCGGACACCGGCGAGTCGGAGGAAAGCGACATAGGAAAATTGACACAGCATTGCACAGCATTGTAGAAAAAGGATACATTAATATATTTTCTGAATTAATATTTGTATAGTGTCACGCCTGCGTAACGTTTCAAAATATCATGACAACAATTTCGGTGTTAGTTTTTGTTATGAATAAATCATAATATTGCATGTCAAATAGAAGATTTATTCGCGTCAGCGGTCGAAAACGTTGAATGCTCCGGCTCGTGTCAGCCATGGTTTATGATTTTTGTATCAAGTCAGATACTGTGGTATTCGTCAGTAAACCCATCCCCGGATAGGTAGGCCTTACTGTTTGTTGAAATGAATGCCGGAGATGATGAAAATAAACAATAATGAAGAAGTACATTGTACTGTGTATCTGTATCGAGCAAAACATTTCGTAAATATTTCGTAAAATGCAACTTGTTACCCCGAAAAAGACTTATAAAAGTTGAAACGTTGGGAAAGTTTGCATTGAAGTTTGTCTTGTTTTTTCATAATTATTGTAAACTGTAATAGTGTTTTTATTAAATCAATTACGTTTATGACTATATTTTTTATTTTTTTACATGTGTTGCTGTAAATCAGCAGAACTATGAATTTCTTAACGTATTTTGTACTTGTAATACTGACAGAGAAATTTTAGAACTTAATTTGATAAACTAACAATATGTTCTAATCCATAACATCAGTCCATATGTATTTACTATTTAGTTATATTAACACTCTTGGACAATAAATTAATAAACCAAACCAAATTATTGTAATTAATTATAGTAACACGTAACCATAAACTTTTGAAACAACCATCGTGCCAGAAAATAGATAAATAAAACTATAATATTCAGCAAATACGTGGTATAACATATGTTTGGAATGCAGAGGCCATACTTCAGCCCGATAAAACAATGCCTCATTTTGCTAAATATTATGAACAGATGCATATTCAAATAAATTCCGCTAGATTGTAAACATTAATAACAGTGTAGAACATAAAATTCATAGTATTATAAATTAATCCCTATGATTTTATACATAATTCATTGTGTTTATTGTAAAATAAATCATTATATATATGTTAAAAATTTGAGCGTAGTGATGACTTTGGAACACAGTACAGTTACAAAAATTATGACTATTTATTACAACTGAAGCTCTAGCTGTAGTGAGAAAATGTGCTTAAGAAAACACCATGTGAAGTAAAAGGTACAATACAAAATTATCAAAATAATTATTTGGTATAATGTATGAAATATAGTCTACCAATGAATTGTAGTTTTTAAATGGTTCAAGCGGTAGCAAAAATTCAATAATGACTTTCAAGCGATTGATCAAGATTTTGAACTATCTAAAAACCTTAAAGTCAATGGTATTAATTTAAAATAACTTTTCTACTCCAGTACTCAGTTATAGAGTTACAGTTTCCGTTTGGCGTACTAAAAGCAACAGTACTATCGAATTGTTATGCTACGCACATCGATAATGCTCTTATGCTAATATACTAAAACTGAATTGCAGATGAGCATATTACAGCTGAACAGGGCAACACAATACTCGAAAATGTTGCAGATGGATTTGAATCCATACATTTCGAATTACTTGTATGTAAGGACTTAGCAGTCAAATGGATTTGAGAATTATGTCAATGAAAAAAAACCGCCATTACAGTCTGACGTAACACAAAACAAACATACAATCACTTAAGCAAACATATAATATACGAGGTGTCAAACTGGACAACGGACGTGCACTTGTTATGAACATCAGTCACATTAGTGTTTTGTGTGTGTAAACAAATTGTCAAGTTGGATACACGACACTTGCACATTATTTCGGCGAAAGGTACATGACAATTATGGACAAATTGGTGCGCAAATGTTGCATCAACACACATTACTTTTTAATTTACAAGTGAGGCGAATGTCATTTTGCAGAAACAAGTTGTTATTTAAAAGTGACACTTGGACTAAATGGTGCAATCAGACATAGAACACATAAAACAATGACATTCAAACGGGTATTGAACTGTTCATCCTGACAATGCGTCTGTTTCCATGTTTTGGCCAAATGTAAATAGTCCAAATGTAATACTTGTGGTCCAAATGCCGATAAGGCAAATAATATACTTGATACACTTACACTTGATGGCAAGCAAAATGGTATTCGACAAATTAAGGAAATATCAAATACATGTAAAGTAATGTAGTTAATTAGCATGTTGTTATTGTCCATGAAAGTATTTAGATATGGACGAAACCGAACGCCATGTTTTGAAATGACTTTAGAAGAGAGCAAGGTGCAACTTGCAATTGAAAACTATAATGTTCAGGAACAATAATTGACAATCAGGGACACATGCTAAAAACGATATACCATCAAAAATAATGTATCCCTATTAATTATAAAACATTATCCACATTGACTGTCAATCGGACCAAGGTTAATGGATTTAGTCAGTGAAATATGTTAACTGAAGTTCATTAAACTACTTCATGATAATTAGGCGTATTGTAAAATGTTGATATGAACTCGAAAAGCAATAAAACCGAAACCTCGCAATGTCAGCGCTGAGGTTTATAACTTTGGTAAAACTATTGCAGTTGTTGTTGCTTTAGTTGTTGTTGTTTCCAACTGTGAATCACCGGCATTGTATATTTTGAACAGAGATTTACAGACGACTAGTTCAAAAATGAGTATTCAGTTAAACTTTGAACGAGGTTATCGATGTAACAGTTTGCAAGATAATGGAAGTGTCTGTAGTTATCAGTTGCCATGTTGTATGAAGGCCTGCGTTGTTTCGAACATTGGATAAAGTCCTTTGGTTGTATTTGTAATACTACGTTATACTTTTGTTAATTCATTCAAATTTATTTTACATTGTTTGTTTTCAATGAACCACGAGTCAACCTGCTCCCTTAAACTGATACTCAATTATAGGATACATTATACTTGTATTTGACAGATGCAATACCAATGTCTATCTCTTTAGAAATAATTATGAATACACTTTAGATAGCTTCTTGTATTTTTGTACCAGAATGGGAATTTGGAATTCTAGGAATTTTCAAGGTTCAGAAAGGTCTACAATGACTCGTGGAAAATAGAAGTAGCGATCTGTATTTTGGAAACAGTATGTATTTTCCACTAGCCCATGATTCCAGCGACTGGCGCCAGGAGTCTACCGAATTGTGCTTGGATAGAGTAAAAATCCTGATAGTTCTTTCATCGGCCGCTTTCAGTAGCTCAAGATAATGGCTCATAAGATGAGATAACTACATATTTTGTAACATATTTCAAGCAGCAAGTCTAAAGAATGTCATTAGATAATGATTATAGAATAGTCAGATGTTGACAGATCTGTAAGCATAGACGTGTAAAATACATTGCCTTGAATGTTCTACTGTGCTCTGTGGCGGCAGTAGACGGTTTGTTGTGGCGCGGCTTTCGACAAACCGTTTCAAAACAGAGCAATTCTAACGTATTACCACGTATTACGCACAGTAATAGATGAGTAATTACGTGTTTGGAATCGGAGCGATAGCTTACTTTTGTATTTTTGATACTTATGCCAATGCTTGAGTTAGCTACATTTTGATTTTTCAAAGCAAATGCAGACATTTAGGCGCGCTTGTAGACAGATAATTTAAAACAATAACAGAACGATTTTTACGGTCTGTATGCTGAGGAGTTTTTATCGTGATTTTTTTTTCTCATTTTTGTTGTTGTTATTATTATTAGATCAATATAAGCATGCATGATTCACGACGACGCTGTACGAGCGGGAATAGTTAGTGATTAATAGTCATTGTGATTAATCAAGCAATGTAATAAATAAATCAATATAGTTTTCTGTGTTCTGTGTTTTATGAATATAACCCTCATTGTATCATCTACTTATCCTTTGATATTGATGAAGAGATATGAAGATTTATAACCTGTATTTGAAAGCTAAATATGTTGCACATCCGCGAGTTATTAGCAGTTAGCATCCATAAAGCAACGCGTGTTTTCAGTAAAAGCGTCTGATTAATCGTATGTTTAAAATTGATAGCAAAATTATTCCAATTTCTCTGTGTCCACATAGCCATGAACTAAATAATTCCTGAATAGTAATAATACGGGTGATAAATTGATCATTCTAGACATGACAAATGAAAAACGTTTCAGACAAATAACATCTACTATTGGAACGGTTCAACCACATCCCAAAAACGACTGGCTTTTTAAACGATGCTGTAACACAATCATGAATTATGTATGTATTTATTTCCGTAGTCTGATGAGTTGTGACTTCTATTTTGTGCATTTACAACTACAAAAACTGAAAACACTATATTGTAGCGTTTATTTCATAATCTAATAAGTCGTGGCTTCTAATTTGTTCATTTACTTTTCATAAATATCTTTAAAATCTACATTGTAACGTTTCGTATTCTGATGAATTGTGATTTCCATTTTGTTCATTTACAATACTTAAGAAACTACCAAATCTATATTGTAAAGCTGCAAGACATCTTTCAACTAATCCTTGATAATTTCGGTAAAGAAATTGATAAAAAAGACATCGACTGTATCAATGAATAGTACCTTCACATAAACACATCGATTCTGTGAGAAGATTATGATCAGTGGGGGAGGATTGTGATAGATTTCGGTAAATAAAATCCAAATGATAAGTTGTGATACAAAATGTACATATTGATTGATTCAGGTAAATTAAACCCCAATGATAAGTAGTGATACATATTGATTAATTTGGGTAAATTAAACGCCAATGATAAGTACACTATAGTGATACAATATTGATTTATTTTGGGTAAATTAAACGCCAATGATAAGTTGTGATACATATTGATTAATTTGGGTAAATTAAACGCCAATGATAAGTAAACTGTAGTGATACAATATTTATTTATTTTGGGTAAATTAAACGCCAATGATAAGTAGTGATATATATTGATTAATTCGGGTAACATAAACCCTAATGATAAGTAGTAATACAAATTGATTGATTTGAGTAAAATACTAAATAGATGCAACAGAATCGACTGTTGATATAATAGCAATAAGATTTATTCTAGTGTAATTCAAGATGATATATACGTTAATAAATGAGATATTTAGTGCGTGTTTGAGAGAGGCATTGCGCATGAATTAATAAAAACAAACGATGATATCATTGACATCGTATTCAGTGCGTTATAATATTGAAATAAATATTCAATTGCAGAATGTGCATCATCCGAGTTTTCAGGTAAAACCATTTTTAACATCTTTATTAACATCTGAATTGGTATTTTTATATTATTGAAATAAAACGTCAATTATATTATGTGCAGACAACAGAGTATTTAGTGATATTAACTTTATGATAATTACAAACTTTAACATCTTTATTGATATCCTTATAATTGCTCAGACGTTATGGAGTACGGTTACATATAGCATTTATTGAAATCCTCTAAACATACCTTTCATAATAGCTTGAAGAATTCATATTTTTATTAAAAATGACAGTTTCGTGGGTATTGCATATGATATGTATGCATTATCTATGGTATCAGCTTTCAGGCTTATGGTTTAAACTGTTATACCTGCCAGATTCGGTAGGCACAAACATATAATGAAGACAGATTGAACTTGGGGAAAATCTGATTTCAGAAAACAAGTACTAGTGCTCTATATATTCCGATCTGTGTTACTTGTTTTTTTCTGGGCATTTTCTAATGGGTTACCTGGTAATGTTTATGTAATACATGAGAATTAATATATTTAAGATATTTTATGATAATTTATCACGAAGCACCAATGAAAATGCGGAAATATGTCAGAAGCTAAGTCTTAGAATCTCTGTTCGTATCACTGTATTTCCGGTTTGAAAAAATAAACGTCCGTCTTAAAGTAGCAACCATTGATAAACAGAACACCATATATTCAAAATTTGTTTCAAAGGCGTTGACCAATTTTGTTCTAATGCGTTTTGCATCTTTTGGACAAAAAGGTAAAAATGTAATGCCGAGTTTATCAAATGAGGTATGGAACTACTAATTTATAATTTGGATGCACTGTTTGTAGGTTACTATTTAGACGACATTGTTATAGATGCAACGTTTTGGGTTTACAATATCGTTAGCGGTTACTTAAAATATAACGTGGTTGGCATACTGTTATAATTGTTTTATATTTATTTCCATTAATAAAGTAATTTTCAAATGAGTTGGGCAAAACGTGCCCCAAAAGTTCTACTTGAAAATGCCATATACTGTGGAATAACTGCATAAAATGCGCGTCACCAGCGTTATATTCATTTCCTGAATTATGGTCTGTAAATTCGACTAACTATAATAATTGATGTAGGAGGATGTCAACTAATAAACTGTTAATAAATTTAGATACGTATATGTGTATAGTTGAGCAAGGCGTTTGATACACTAGATACTCAAATAGAAATGTATCATAGCCGGTATGTGTATAATGTATAATATATACTAAATGTTCATGAACGTTACGTATGAGTACATGCTAAATCGACCATGAGTTTTAAGGCATATTCATGGGCCATTAATATTATAATAAACTTTTCAAATCACCTAGCTCCTGTCGTTACACTACCGTAATGTTGCTGTGGTGTTTACAAAACTAAGATTATTGTCAGAGCATCTCGGAAGCTCATGGTGAGAGGCGAATCTTTTAACTAAACCAACTTAATTTTAAATTCAATATTTATTTATACATGTATATATACCATTTTGTTCAATCAGCAAGGTATGTCCACTGCTGTGTCGCCTTCAGGAATGTTTTGAAGTCTTGGTAGAGAGGGTATTACAAATATGGGCGTCCTTTCATATAGATTTGAATTCACCAAACGGGTATATCGTATTCAAAAAGTGTAATAAATTCAATTTGGTGGATCATGATCATTTGATAGGGTTTTCCTGACCGAAACAACTAACATCCTTCGTTTGTTAACTGCTATATAGATAGTACACAGTACGTCATAGATCTATGACGTCATTGTACATATAAAGCTCTCTCGCGACGCCAAACATGCATATAATTGAAATAATGTTATTTGATTGCCTACATTGTGACATTTTCAGAGGAAGCACTGTCTAATATGTAAGCCTTCCAGTTTGTCTTTAAACTACTAGTAAGTAAGTCTTAGTTTGAATTTCAGAAATATTATTCGAGCAGTGGAATTGTTACTATTAAATTTATACATGTCTTTAAAGGCAAAGTATATTGCATGGTGTAATAATTATATAACTCTATCATTGCCAGTATTTATTTATGGGTTGAATTGTTACATCATAAATTGTGTCATATGTAATGTATAATGCGTTTTACTGAAACAATGCTTTGCAATTGGATACAGTTCGTAGCAACATGTGTCGCGACTGCAAACACTTATAGTTATATTCACAACTACCGGTATTAACTGCATATATTTTTTCACTACAATATTATATGTGTAGACATATGTTACGAGCGAGGGTCATTTGCATATACAAATAGAGTATGACTCCCGGGTCAATTAAAATGCAAGCATATAGGCGACATATGTGCGTGTATGGTGAGTAAAGTTGACGAACGGCAAAAGTTTTCGCTCGCTGTCATGGGAATGCTTTACCGTCGCTATGTAGGACTAAGTATTATACATTTTCTAATATTTTGGAGAGAAAAAAATACATTTATAAATATCAGCCTGGATGATAATGACGTTCTGTACTAATGACGTTTTAACGACTTGGTGTAATAAATGTAGAGAGCGCTACTAAACAGAAACAAGAAGATATTCACTGATAATTTGATAGTTACTTTTGAAGCAAAAATTATTTTTTTTGCCAATTTGCGCCGAAACAAAATAGGGCCTTCATGTATATACCATATCGCCTATGGTCGGACAGCTCTAGATTTATAAACTTTACGGCATATACTTTAGATCTAACTCCCTTTGAACCTAATACCGCCTTTGTATATTTGAGACATACGTTAATTTTGTAACCAGTTATTATTAATAGATAAAATAACTTATCATGGTTTACGTCCTGGTACAAGTATTTGATTGATTCAAAATGCCAACTCATCTTACTTAACGTATTTGTTTTCATTCTAAAAATTCTTTCAAAATCGTAGATTCAATGTTTCAAAAGTTTTCGAAATATGTCGAGAAATATGAATTTAGAACGCATTTCGTGTCAAAATACACTATATCAAAATTGTATTTTTATTAATAACTATTATCAATAAAACACTTTTCATATTTTAATATGTTTCTGTGTACTTTCGTATTTTAAAAACAAAATGATCTTCTGATCTATTCTGAAAAAGCATAGATCTAAAAACAAGGATCTAAAAATTAAGATATTTGAGTGCACAGTAAGAAAATATTTCTTCAATTCATTTTGTAATTATTATTATTATAACCATGCGGTGTTAAACAATGCAGTTTATGTTCTATTCTATTCTTCTAAAAATGTAGTTCATATTTATGGCATTTTATTATGTTGTTTGGATACAAGATATATTTAATACAAATGTAATTCTGGATAGCCAAAATGCTAAGAAGCAAGAAGTTCAGGCAAATGTCTGAAACTGCTCACCCATAAATTTTTCTACTGTTCATCAACTAATTTTAATACTGGTAGTTTATTATAAAACCTGCAATATGTTAATGACTAAAACGGTATTTGTAATTCTGAGGCTTAAACTCAAAACTCAGATATGGTTATAAAAGTTTGAGGGTTGAAATTGGCACAATAGTTCAGTTAAAATCAACAATGATACAGAAAACGTTCACAGATGTAGTGTCAGTGAAAATGAAATGCCAATTAGAGTTAGAATTATATCATAAGTCTGTGTTTGAGTTTTAAAGTGTTGGTGAAACCAAAGACAAACTTTCATAGGTTTAGAGTAAGCTGACAAGAAATGCCAGTGAATTTTAGAATATGTAAATCATAAGTCTGAGTCTGTGTTTGGGTTATAAAATGTTGATGAATTAGTTAGATCATAGTACTGTTACCTCTCTGAAGAGGACCGCATTAAAGTGAGTTTTGTTAGTATCATTTTAAGAACCTGGCTGGGTTTAATAACATATTATTGTTAATGTGGTAAACTATTCAAAGTACTAGTATATCTACTTATACTCTGACAGCAAAATATAAGTAGCGACCGCAAAAAAATGATGAACTGTTTTCGTACGATTTGAAGAGGGGAAATATCTAGAATTAACGTTGATGCGGTCATGTACGATGTATAAGTGTAATTATGACTGAAACTGGTTAATGTACGTAGTTTGCTTACGACGTTATCTTGGCATGTAATCAAATAGCATCATGGTAAAACATTACACTGTATAACGGAAATGAATAATAAAAAATCCTAAGGCGTACTCAAAATGTTGTAACACTGCGAACATGAAACTGACGTTGACTTTACTAAAATATACTTATCGGTCGTACATCTAGACTAAATTTACGATTTTTTTTATTTCTTTACAATTTTACGATTTTCAATACTAATTGGTATACATTTTTACGATTTATTAACGATGTTAATTACTAATTCATATAGTGTTTATGATTTTTAATACCATTTGGTATACAGTAGTCAATACAATTTATTTACAATTTTTAATACTAATTTTCACTTTTCGGTTTTTAATTCTGTTCTGTTCTGTTCTGCTACACCGGTAATATATTGTTTTCGTTGTCTAAAATAATTATTCATTACCTTCTGAACGTAGACTATGAACTTTTCAGTAACTATACGTTCGATCGCTTTATCATCGTTTCATGATAGTGGTATATATGATGAGAGCATTATTTTACTGACAAGTTTTCAACATGTAATTCAATTCAATGCACATTCTTTTAAGAATATAAATAACATTGACCTGATCAAGAAAAAGATCAGAACATATAAATCACCTAGCACACATGAAACACAACGTTGCACATAAACTTAAATCGTTTTTCTTTTTGCATTTTTAGAAGTTTTCAGTAAAACTGTTTTCCAAAACATAAACAGAAACATGATTTCGTAATTTTCCAAATTTTACTTTTACTATTTCTTTACTCCGGGCTGTTGAAATATACTGCGTATGTTATATGTGGTATAATACACTGTCATTTTACGCAATTTTATTAAATTCTTTCAGCACACTTTTAACCTACTTTTGAAAAAATAAAGGTTTAAAAAAGCCGTCGGTAGCTTTAAATTGTAAAAGCAAATCGCTTGAACGAAAGCAGTGACTTTTGTACGCGTTTGAGCTACTTTGAGAATTATTGTTATGTTGATACCTAGTAACCATTATGTTAACGAGAGCATTTAGGATGTTGTTAGACTTAGTAAATGTTCTTAGTATTTAAGTATAAGTGTTTGGGGCTCAGCTAATGTGTTTTTCTACCATTCTAGCGGATTTAATTAACGGGGTAATGTTAGATTTCAGCTTGCGATACCGTACTAGATCGTTGGTCGTAAATAAGTCCTAATGTCAATTGAGGTGTTAATTATGCGAAATCGATCGTTAATGTGACATACTTGATTTCATTATTACTAGCATGAGTTATAACTGAACATAGGGTTAGTTCTACATTTCAATTTTGTAATAAAAAAGCAGCAACTCTGAGCAATTCTTACCTGAGTTACCGTTAGTTCCATTGCCGCTCTGTGATTTTCTCATCCAGGGATAGATGACAGGTTGCCCCCCTTGGTCTTTGGAGCATGTTGATTCCGGCGACCCCTCGCTACCTGGCGACGGTACTGACTGTGGACTGGCCGAGGCGTCCGGAGATTCTGGCTCGGTGCTTGAACTTGGCGGCGTCGTAAATCCATTGACGCGACTGTTACCACTGTTAGAAGATGTGTTCGTAGTGTTCAGCGTATTTAGAACCGATGCACTAGCACTGTTTACTGAGTTTGTGGAATTCGGAGATTGTGCATGCGCCAGCGGAGGTGATTGTTGTTGTTGCTGTTGTTGTTGTGATTGCGTATGATGCTGATGATGATTGTGGAGATTAAGTCTCTTATTCACACTTTCATTCGTACACGAAACTGGCGTCTGATTATACACGTGATTCGGCGAATATTTCTCCTCTATATCATAACGCCTATAGTCCGCAGGTCCGTATCCGAAATTATGAATATTATGTCGATAAAAGTCCGTATTTTGTGGAGTCATATAGTTAGATTGTGCATAATCCTCACTAGGTGGAAATTTCGGCTCTGTGTAAGCAGCCGGGTTCATTAAAAAAGAACTCATGATCATTAATAACCGTAGAATTGGTAGTAAATAAACGACTTCAGGTCTATTCACACTATAACGTAAACGCTGGTGAGTTAACTCCGCCCACAATTTTACATATCGATGTACCACGTGATTAGCGACGTCCAATCGGCGTAGATCTGCAACAGGAGTAGCGATCCATCAAGACGCTGTCAAGATATTCGCGATCGAGAATACGCTAGTTTATAAAAATATGTATAACGACTTTGAAATTCGCGTGAAACTACAATATTTGTAACAAAATTGTATTCTACTGCAAGGGGAAAAAATAAACGTTAACAAATAAACGAATTAAATAGGGGTTTATTCATTTTTATTTCCATTTTATGCGTGCAAAATATAAAAGAAAATATTCGGACGTGTGTAAAGATTTTCTATTTTATTCATTTTTATTTTTTATCTGGATTTGCAGCACCAAGTTAGTAAATTATTGATTTTTAAAACTGCTTTTAATTAAATTTCAATATTTACAATATGCAATAAACTTATTAAACACATTCAATGCATACACAGTTAAAGCTATCGAGTTTTCAGATTTGCGGCATAAAATATAAATAAATTACAACTACAACAAATTAATGTAAATTGGGTTCAGAATGGGCAATGACTACATTAGTTATTGTTGGCATATCAATATATTTATTCAATGACATACATACGTGTTACACTTAAATATTACCCCTTAAAATACGCAAATCATAATTATGAAACTAGACAATTAACTTGCCACAAGTATGCTGGTTGTCCTAGCCTCAAAATATTCACATTTATCATAAAAATTAAAATACTAACGCTATCAGATATAAACAACTATTTTCAGTGTTCGTTCAGATTTTTTTACAATAGCAATTATCACTTCTATACTTGGTACGTGACTGTCGACTTAAAACGAATGCCTTTTTGGAGATGTTACGTATTTTGCCTTGACGACCATTTCGATTTGAAAAATATCGCGATCTTGCCTTAGTAATTATAATGCCATTAAAGTGTTTGGTACCCCTAAATTATTTTCAGTTTATTATTAAATTACCAAGATTAAAAGACATTCACGATTGAAATGGGCCGCTAATGTGAGACAATTTCGACTATTTGAGCTCAATCGAAGGTCGACATCTCAGCTCAATAAAAACAAGCCATTACTAACGCCACGACTCGCATCGCACCATACATCATTTTAATAGTCACCCCCTATCATGCGGTCGCGTGCCCACAGAAAAACTATTATATAATCATACTAGTTGACAATTGTATCGGGGGATAATTATTGGTTGAAAATACAAATGTTCATAGAGAAATTATTACTTTAACATTCCCAAGGAAGAAACATTAATCTCCAAACGTCCAGGGAATTTGATGTCACATGGAATTGTTCATATGTGCTAATGATACTTTCAGTTTTGCATGCACTACAGACATTTTTCAACCACAAACTGCGTTCCCTAGACACTGTTTGTCGGTCAATATATTACTGGAAACACTGGGGAGAGATAAAGAAATTACCCATGCAATGTTCTACGAATTTGTTGCACTAGTAATAGTTACTAAAACCCCATTTCATTATCTTGAACTGATAATATGAAAAGAATTTCATATATTATTGTTAAAGCTAATTAATAATATATCTATATAATAATAAGCAGCTTCGTACATCTAAATTTTGCATTAAATACATGGTTTCCTATTTGAAAACCATAATGTTTTAAAATAATAAGATCACTCTAGTTGCATATGAACTGAAATATTCATATGAAAACTCACTATTCCAATAAAAAATTAAAAACTACTGTCGAACAGGCTATTTTGCTCCTGAAATAATGTCGTAAGATATATAATTTGTTGCTTCATTTCGAATATTTTCAAATATTTAATAATTTGTTACATCTCGGATGTTCATGTCGACTTTAAGTGATTGGTGTTTTTCCATAAATCGTAGAAATAAAATTCAACGAGCTTTTGGGAAATGGTATTTTATCAAATTTATGTTTTCCAGCAAATTATTAATGTGCTATCCATCCCTTTGTAGTTCCGCTGTGTTAGGGAATTGTTAGAATCAAGTATATAAATGTTACTTGTTTTGTGTATAAAGGACCCCACATAACAGAACAGTCATTTTGTTTCAGACTTGTAAAACGTGCATGATGTATATATAAAACATAATTAATAGATAAAGTTAAATTTCACCTCAAACCCAAAGTATAATTTGACCAAAAAAAATTAAAATAAAATGACCAGCCTTAAATTAGGCGCTCAGGTTCTTGTTCACTGTTTTACTAAATTCATTCATCCTCAATATTCAGATCAGCAAGGTACTCTTTTATTTACTAATATAATTATGTATTTTTCAAGCAAACACATTATTGCTTCTTACGACCTTATAAGACTGGTACATATTTGAAATCAACATCACAAGGCACTTCTTAGGAACCTATTTTCATTGGAAAATTGGAACTTTTCATGTTGACTAAATGTAAGTTGAAACAGCTACGTAAAGAGTAATAATATGTTCTTGTTTTATAACATTTTGATTTTGTACTTACGACATTCTCATTCTAAGCCAGTGATGTTGTTTTAGAAACATAATAAATGGAACTCTATTATAACAATTTATAGATAATGAAAAAGGGAACTTATACAAGAATAGAAAATGATATTTTAAAATAAATAATTCGACTTTATTTTTTCATTTAATTTTGGCAAAAATTGTTTGAGAATTTTTATTGGATTAGCTTATATAAATCCCAAAGCAACACTACAAATGCAATTTTCAAATTATCATTGGTAACATACTCGTGAAAAAGAACTTAGCATTTCATTTGAAATTGGAAAAAAAATGAAACAATAACATACGTATTCATTAAAAAAAATGAAATGCATCTCGCACGAGACCAAAGCAATGACTGTAATGTCTGTTTTTGACGTAACATTTCTGTTATATTGGACTCTGCTCTTCTCTGCTCTGCTCTGCTCTGCTCTGCTCTGCTCTGCTCTGCTCTGCTCTGCTCTGCTCTGCTCTGCTCTGCTCTGCTCTGCTCTGCTCTGCTCTGCTCTGCTCTGCTCTGCTCTGCTCTGCTCTGCTCTGCTCTGCTCTGCTCTGCTCTGCTCTGCTCTGCTCTGCTCTGCTCTGCTCTGCTCTGCTCTGCTCTGCTCTGGTAATAATGTTGGAATAGAGACATCCACATTACGAGCTAGACGTGTTCATAACTTCGAATGAATTTTCTTGAATTTATTTGTTCAACAACATGTTCAAGTAAATCTGATAGATGGACCATATTTTGACATATTAATCAAAGCATAATTATCAGACTCTATCACCTGGCCATTTTTCCCGATGTGAGAATTTCTCGAAGTTTCCAACAAAATTTAATCTCAAATTAGGTTTCTTGAAACGTTGTGGAATGGTTTAAATTTTGGTACAATTTTGGAGTTTGGTCTTGGCGTGGTAATTCACTCTACGCTGTATACAATTATGTTTGAACTGATTATAAAGCAAACTGACCACTGTTGGACACTCAGAGTCATGCAGTTCAAGAAAAATCATGAAAACGTTCACCCAAGATTAAATACACACTTGCAAACACTAATCAAACCGTCTCTAAATAAATTCACTCTACGTTTGAGAAGTAACTGCTCACTAAGTCCTTTGATAAATAACGACCCTTGACATAGATAGTCGAATGTACATCATGACCATTTATCATTGACGTTTTTTCGTTGTTAAACCAATGATCATTATTGCTCTAGGAGTTAAAAATAAAATTTCACCAAAAAAACAGAAAACACAAGCAAGAAACGGAGATATTTTGAATAAAACATGAGTTGATGAGTAAGTTAGAGCTCAAGAGTTGAAAATATTGAACTATCCTCAGCATTGTAAGTTAGTAAGACTGTTATTACCATGACCGTAATTTATAAAGCATCTTTTAAAAGTGAAAACTTAGAATTTTCTTAAAATCTCAAATTTATCAGTTAAACAGGAAAACTAATATTGGCAATTATTAATTTACATTGTTTTGAAGCATAATGTAAAGGGCTACAGTAAGCATATAGAAAACATGGTCTATTTTTCATTTCTTGTGAAATATGGGCAGCTCAATATTGAAGTTTTCATTTAAGATGCTTTATAAATACCGGCCCTGTTTAGTTTTCACCACCCAGCTGTTTTACATCAATATATAATACACCGGATCGTCCGAATTCGAAAAGTGATCATTCGATTGAATGAACAAATATTTCCTTCTTTTATACGATATAAATTATTACAGAACTTGATTAAAAATGAAAGTAAAATAAATTTCATGTGCGCTTTAAATACACCAGACCCCGATCCCCCGAAACATCTCAAGTAGAAATCTCATCTCAAATTGAGATTTTACTAAAACCAGAGTCTGAATTTGAGATAAATATTAAGTTCAAACATTTTATATTTGCTGTAATAAATTCGGAATATTGTGAAAACTTTTCTGTTTTTTTTATGCCAATTTTGAATCGAGCATCACATGGAAATTAATTTCAAGGCACATGCCAGTTCTTAGATGAGTTTTAGATCAGATTGAGATGTTTCGATAGATAGGGACCAGCCAGGATCTTTTTGTTAATGAGATGGTCTAAATATTGAGGTTCAATAAAAAAATAAGATGGTAGAGTGATCTAACAAAACATATTTTGACACATATTTGTGATATTTTAATATTTTCAATAATCTATTATTTCTTTAAATAAAATGTAGCGCTTTTAGAATGCATAAAGTTTGATGGAAATCTGAAGTTAACCACATTTGAAATACGTCTGATTTTTTAAAAGAAAAAAACCCAAGCGAAACAGATTCATAAAGTTGAAACACAAACATACGTAACGGCATCTTTTTCAGATTTCCACAAACCGAAGCGGGGGAAATCTTTCAACATTATGAGATCTTCTAACATACAACCCAAGGTTGGACGATTTCTAATCAACTGTATCAGTAACAAGTGTCCATAATCACTATATTACCTGTCTTACTGATAAGCCCCAACGTTTAATCGAATAACTAGAACAGATATATACAGCCAAGAATCAAGCTCAGGCTTATACCGCAATCATTAGTAGGATTATTACGCTACATGTATCTGGGTCAATCACGTATGTTTTAGTGCTAATGTTTCTTTCTGAATTTTATTTAGAGAGTTTTTTTATTCAAACTATTGCTCTTTACTACACAATCGTGCAGTACAACCTCTCTAGTGCAAACTGCTGTGGACTAAGCATTTGGTTGTTGAACTGAGGTTGTTGCCATTTAGAGGTAATACTACAGAGTGATACTATTGCGCTGGGGGCAGGGTTGGGGATAAGAATGTTGTGGTGCACAGAATACAACAGAACAGAACAGAACATGCAGTTTATCTAAGATCATTAATTTTAAAAATAAAATTCATACATTGCGAATTTTCTCAAAGTAATAAGTATCAACTACTTTTCAGCAACATTTTAGCGGTGGTAAAAATGTTAACCTTTTCATTTTATTATCCCATGAAAATGTATTTTTATTAATTACTTAGCACCATTTTTATGCACATACAAATTGGTGTTTTTCAATTTGTATCATAAATTATACCCAATAAATCTTATCCATCTCAAAGTGCTCAATATTTCGCCATCAAGAAGTCTACATTCACCAGCAAGAGTAAATATTTATTTTTATTACATTTTTATGGCCTGTACGACATGCTTTTTAATCTTGTGATTACACAATTCTAATGATAATAGTCTGGCAAACACGAAAATACTGTTAAAAAGACGCTTAGACATTAATAAAACATGTCAACAAATCATATAGCCCTTATAGACAGTTTACATAATGCACGTGCGATAACGTCCTCATTTGTTGATGATGCGGCGATAGGAAGATAATAAATTGATAATATTCTGGTGATAAATATGTAACTGAACCATTAGGACGTGTGTGGATCTACATATTGACAGCTCGTTGACAGGAATTGACAGGTAACGTAAGATTCTGGGTGGGGAAAACGGGTAATTGTTTCAGGGGAAAAAGGTTACGGGGTAGGCTTGACACGGATCGCGCTGAGTTGAGTTGGGGAGACTAATGAGCCACGATACGGTCAGCTGTGTCTAGGGAAGCGGAGAAGTTGTTTTTGTGTTTAGGGTAATTTTTGAAAAATTAGGGGATTTGATTAGGATCGGGGCTAATATTGAACCATGCGTGATCTAACTGGTGTCTGGTTGGGCGGAGAAGTTTTTGGGGAAAGTAATGATCGAGTTTAGCATTATTTTTAGCGATATGAATCTTATTTGATATCATTGACTAAATAGTATTATTTAAGTCTAATATGTAATGATAGGGGTCTAGGGTGTCTGAGAGGGCGGGGTAGTGGGGTCCAGACCCCTAAACCGTTGAATATATCACAAAACAAATCAATTGATAGATTGACCATTATCTAAATAATAATCATGATTAATTAATACTGATTTAGTTGTTATTAAAAGTGATATAAATTTGGCTGATTTATCATGACATCCGGTGGTTGTTAAATACAGATATTTTTATCACATTTCAACAGTCATACTTTATTTATAACACATGTTTTTCTTTTTTATTTCCACGCGCAGTTATATACAATTATAGAAAAGGAGTTATTTTGTAAAGATATATCCTATTTAAAGCAGATGCTTGTTAAATATACAGATGCATTTGCTTAAGAAAAGGTCTAATTGGAATTCGAAAAAATGACTGTTTGGTACAGGTGACTGTAAATGATTTAGGCGACTTAGCATATTCAATGCAGCCATGGCTCATGATATAGACTTCCTATTCACGAAACTTGCACACATAAACTGCTTCGTTGTACTGAATACAGAAAGACATAATTTTGTTAACGAACGTATTTATAAAACAATAGCTATATGATTATATCAAAAAAGATGAAGGCTACAAAGAATTGTTCAACTCACCCAATATCATTATTATGATCGCTTTATTATCAGGAAAAAACTTATATTTCTCTTAGCAACCAATTCAAAGAATTGTAGCCCATTATTGCTCAACAAGTGTAGGTATTTAACTTCAAAACAACAAAGACAGACCGGAATGTATGTTGTATTATTAAACTAATGACATTGAAGCCGATTTGTGATGGATTCGATACGAACACATTACAAAACAATTAAATCAAGTGGGACTACAGCTCTTGCTGTCTTAGACATAACTAAAGTAAAGATTCCGACAGATTCCGACCGCGCCAATGGCAGCGGCAAAAAGCTCCGCAATACGTGTACACAGTTAAGCAAATGATTTTCTAGAGTCATCATCATTAAACTAGTTTACCAAGTTTACTCTAGACATATTGAGCACAACCATTAGGTAGAAGATATATCGCTATAGATAAGATTCACAGGATAATTACGCCGATAAAATATTACACCTATCAATGTGAAGGTCTGTTAAAACTCGACCAAAAGTCTAGTTGCTTAAATTTAGTTATGCTTGAATCATGTTTAGCCCCGTGTTTTTTATTTATATTTCATCAACTTGCGTTCGAGATTATTTCAGTCAGTCTTCAGTTTTCCAAACTACAGACTACAGTCTCTGACCTAATCACTACGTTTCTCGAAATAGTTATGAGCAAATACAGTAACTCTCCCGCAAGTAACTAAAACTGTTCCACTTGTGGAGTACATAGCTTAGCTATGTCAAGGAAAAACAAAAGCAGGCACCGATCTCCCGAAAAATCTCAATTTGAGCAAAATCTCATCTCAAATATTTCCACATGTAGTTCAGAAAATTAACATGAGAGACTTAATTCAAAATTAGCATCACATAACAGATAAATTATTCTAAGATTGTGACAGTAAATTTAAAAGTGTTTAAAATTCAGATTTATCTCGACTTCAGACTCTGGTTTGAGCAAAATCTCAATTTGAGATGAGATCTCTAATTGAGTTGCTTCGGGAGAATCGAACCTGCACCACTCAGCTAACAAACACATGTTCCCGACCACTGGCTAAACGATTTGAAAAGACTACCTTTTTGAATGTCTAAATTAATGTTGAGCTCGACATGGAGTGGACCGTAATGAAAATTGGTTAACCCATCATGTTATCCACTGAAAATAAAGACTTTATTAGGACAACATATTATAGTTATTACATGTAAAACTTAAGGCTTCGTGGTTCGTGCGCTTGGCGTCTAATCTGGTGTCCCGGGTTCAAATCCGGGTGGAGACAAATACATATTCCTGCATCATGTCAGCTGAAAGCTGGCTGACACACAAACAAAGTTAAGATAATGTTTTAAGACAATTGACTGTATACATGTTTATAAAGAAACTATGCAAATACAAGTAGGCCGATTTGATAAGAATAACATATTATTTATTTAAAGTGACCGTGCATGTCTGGTCCCTACGCAAATACACGCGAGTCAGTCGTTTCAATTGTTTTTGCAAGATCGATAATCTATCAGATTGACATGAGTATCATTGGCGCGCGTACTTTTGTACATTTATTTTATCGAGCTAATGTTTTGGCGAGTGTTTATTTTATTTCTAATGAACTGGTTGATTACAATGGTGTTATTATTACAAGTTAAATAATAAAATAATAATAATAATATAATTATTATTCATCTTAAGTTAACGTAATGTTGTGATAATAAAAAAACAACGAGCAAATTTGTGCTGACAGGCAGACCTCCGATAATATCGTGAGTTTCAATGTGAATCGCGATAATCGCGATTATCGCTACAAAGATCTCTAGTTGTATTGTTTAAAGTGTGAACACGGCGTCATGATCGTTAACGGTCATTTGTCATATTGCGAAAAATATAAAAAAATCTACAAATCTGTAAGTGATCGGCGCGGATTTTTTGTGAGTAAAACATCGAAATCTAACTGACTGTAGACAAGTTGTCTGTAGCTATATTATCGAAACGAATCTCATCGATTCATCTCCAGTCTATTATTGCTGCTGCTACTGATTGCCATTGGTTCCAGTTTTGCCTAACTACAACAAACTGCAGCAGTTTCTAAGCCCGCAGTTGCCGTAACCATGGTAATTACGTTAGAGCTATACTAGTAAGCTTTTCCACTCACAACGTCGTAACTATTGCCTAGGTCCCACTGAGCATTTTTGCCTCGGCGATGTACTTCCGATTTAATATTTTAAAATGGACACCCGAAGGTATCACATAATCGGGAAAAGGGTCTAAAGTGGTATAGGGGAAGCTTTTGGGTGGGGATCATTAGAAAAAATGTGAAATCATGTTCCCGATGCCTCATGGAGCTAATTTATCTAAATCGGGAGTACATCGCCGAGGCAAAAAAGGCTCAGTGTTGATATGCATTCTGCACGATGCTTTATTTTGAAGCATTGGTGTATTCTGAATAATCCCATTTTGTTTAAAGTAGAGAAAACGGGTTACATAAATTACATTATGATTGTATGTTTAAGTTATTCGACTTCAATGCCATTTCTAACAACTTTTGTTCAGTTATGCACGTACAGCACTACAGGGACCGATTCACCTAACCAGTTTCTTGGATAATTTGATCTTAGCCACTTATCCCACCACCAGAAACCGACAACTGCTTCACTTGTGGCGCGAAAACGTCATTATTGTCATACGTTTATAGAAGGCCTAATAGACACCCCAATCTGAGCTAAATCTCACCTCAAGTTTTGCCATGGGCCATTTAGATAACTCTGCATCACAAAACATACAATACAATTATATTAGTTTAGTATGGTAAACTTTAATAGGCTTGAACTTCGCAATAATCTCACATTCACTCTCTGATTTGAGCAAAATCTCATTTGAGATGAGATTTCTACTTGAGATGTTTCGGGAGATCGAGAATCGAACTAGGAGCGCCTGGTTAGGAATCCAGCGCACTAACCACTGGAACCAGACAAGAGGGACATTACTTACAAATTTACAGCACAACCTCTCCTGAGCGACCCACTGTTGAGAAACAAGCACACATTCAAAATGATCATATCAAGAAGACATTTGCTCTAACTATATTAAATGACCTCTGTAGGCTATGCTCGAAGTTGGGTCTCGGGTGTAAGCTTGCTGTTCACATCGCGCCCTGACCACCACGCTGGTTGCCCACGCCTTGGTGCTCTGGAACAACAAAATCTTAACAATAAACACTATATTATTTAAAATGGCGTTTGAAATGATAAGACCATGCGAACAAAATAAACAAACGCTAAGACCACAAGAATATCAGCATGCATGGCTTAGAAAATAAACAAAATGGTGTCTGAAAGTGCAAACACAAAACCGCAAATAAAAGTGCAAAATGTTGAACAGTTTCATGAGTCACCTTGTTTAACAATTAGCGTGTTATTAATTACCTTACACGAGTCCAGCTTTTTAGAAAAAGTTTTTTTGTACGATTTGCTTGTTGCAGCTCACACCTGTGATTATTGAAACAAAGGCTTACAGTTAACTGGCAGCGATGTTGACTCGTTTGGTTAAGCCTACACATATACAACTACAAACGTGTCTCCTCTAAACTGTACGGTGTCCGGTTAGGGCCATCTCTACACAGTCAGTAAAAGTCGACAGTACGATATTGACAACTCGATAGTACGAAAGTCAAACGTCGATAGTACGATAGTGAAAAGTCGAGCGTACGATAGTGAAAAGTCACAAGTACGATAGTAAAATGTCGATAATACCATAGTGAAAAAAGTCTCTAGTACGATAGAAAAGTCGATAGTACGATAGTGAAATGTCGATAATACGATAGTGAAAAGTCACTAGTACGATAGAAAAGTCAATAGTACAAAAGTGAAAAGTCGAGAGTACGATAGTGAAAAGTCACTAGTACGATAGTGAAAAGTCACTAGTATGATAGTGAAAAGTCGAGCGTACGATAATGAAAAGTCACTAGTGCGATAGTGAAAAGTACCACGGATAGTGAAACGTTAGTAGTACGGTAGTGAAAAGTCACTAGTACGATAGTGAAAAGTCGAAAGGCAGTGTTTTCATGATCGAACTATCGACAACTCATTAACACATGACTGTTGTTCAGTAATATCACCATCGTACTTTAGCGATTTCGTTGTTTCGACTTTCTTCTATGTAGCGACTGGCGATGGCCATAACAAAGCACCATAAACTATTCTTTTTAAAAGTGCGCAGTTAGAAAATTTTAGTTGACATCTATTTATCAACGTCATGAGACTAATTAATCAGGCACTCCCGTATCATCAACACCACACACCGTTCCACTGACCACTTGTCACATGCTGTGGTCATCTGCTAAAATGTCCGCCTTGTTTTTTTACTAGGGCATGAAAACTTTTACGCATCAAACTGTCGAAATGTGAAATACGTTTCCGTTGTTTTATGTTGACTGACCTCTTCATTTGATTTACTATATACAGTATACCAGTAAATGTGGCGATCCTGAGCTCAGCATAAAAATCGGTTGACAGCTTCTGACGGACATAAGGTTTGACCAGGGATTCTAGATACATGTACTATTATGATATTTATAGATAAGGTCCTGGTTTCACCAAGGAGACGTTTTTGGAGACGAGACCCAAGCGTGAACTCCTGAAATAAAAGAACATGTTGTGGCCTTATTTAACCACATGTCTTAAAAATAATATCACAAACTACAGCTTAGACTTCCCCAATGTTTCACTAATTCACTATAAAAAAACTTTGGGGGAGGGTCAAAACTGCAGTTTGTGATATGATTTCACAGGCTTGTGATTTAACAACTGCATGTGTTTGGTTTGTCTCAAGCTTAGTATCTTGTTACAGAAACGCCGATGTCAGCTTTTGTTTTTATGATGCTGTTCAAAATACTAACTCTTCGATATGGTAGAGAGGTCAGTATTGTGATCATTAGTTATTGTCAGACCGCAGGTCTAAGAAATTATACCACAAACTACAATTTGACTTACCCAAATATTCACCCATTCATGCACTATAAAAGACTTTTATATTGAATGGTTGAAGTTTTCGGGAAGTCAAAACTGTAGTTTGTGATACAATTTGGTAGGTCTGTGGCCAGGGCTACGGTCATGGTTGCCAATCGGTTCAGTTCAATGGCGCCACATTCGCCACATGACTCGAATGGGACTACAAATGTACTAGATCTTGGACTGTTTAGTGAATCGACTTGAAAACGAAAATTGATATTGACTGCAATTGTATTTATCAATGATTACATATGATTTTGTTTTGTATGCTTTTATCCATTTCATATCGATTGAACCATGCCTAGATTATGGTTTTAAACTACTTTTGAACGTCTATTTTGCATGATAAAAGTACTTCTAGTGTACAAATTGGGGCATAATAATAATTACGATTCGATTTAGAGTCCAATATTGCATGTAAACACTATCTACGAAAATGCGAAAACAGTTTAGCTGAGATTTAGCTAAGATTTGGGATATGTTTTTAAGAAATTGGAATCAGTAACATATCAGCAGGAATTACATCGCAAAACTACGAAATACGGTTAGTGCCATATTGAATAGCATGCTTCGTTCGTGTCTTGCTCTTATATCGTGTCTCGCTCTTGAACGCAAACCACCATTCTGAATTTCTGACCACATCGGCCCTTCTGCATAGTAGTAAGATCTATTTTTACCGGAGACAAACGGGAACTGCTAATGGCCGAGTTTTTACGATAGGCGAAACACGAGAATCCGTCGTGATACGAAGCGAACTATTCCTTATGACACTGCCTGGAGCTAAGGTGTTCTAGTAAATGACGCATTGTTGGAGCTTGTTTCAGATGACGACATTAGCTGGGAAGAGGCTGTGTTGGTATATGATGATATTGGGACCGATCTCACGAAACATCTCAGGTAGAAATCTCATCTCATATTGAGATTTTGCTAAAATCAAAGTCTGAATTTGAGATGAATTTGAAGTTAGAAGTCTTTACTAAGAATACTGTTTTATGTTTTGACGCTTACTTTGAGTCCACACTCAAATTATCCAAACGACACATGACAAGATTTGTAATGAGATTTTGCTCAAAATGAGATGTTTCGGGAGATCAGACCTGATTAAGGATATGTAAAAATATATGACAAGATGTGTTTGCATCTTGCATGGATTGATATTGCAAATATTGACTAATTTTCGCATTGAGAGCATAAAACATCAAGTGCTGTAGCAAACAATAATAACATCGGTGCTCTGTCAACATTAGCAAAACACTTGGAAACCCTACACAGCATCCAGTCCGTACAAATTGTTTTCTTCATGTCATGATTGTTATTGCTCCTGTTATTGCTCCTGCAATTTTGAGCGTGTACATGCTAAATGTTTCAGTTTTAATAGTTTAGTTTATTTTATTGACATATGAGCACTACTTAATATGTTCGTTGCCTTAAACAGTAGGCGGTAGGTAAAAGTGATATCAATAATAACGTCACAATACCGGTAATATGAATATTTATAATTTCGTTAGTGCTAAAAGGTAGTCCGAGCCGATACAGATATAGAAATGCAAAACAATTATATCATAGCATCTTTCAAATTAATTTAATTTACTATTTTAAGATCTATGCTAGATTCTATGTCACATGTCCTAACCTACTGATGGATATAAATAATTAATGACATGCAAATCGTAAAAGTGTAACATGAAATTTTAACGGCTGTTACAAAAATTTTCATCGCTGTCACAAAATGACAACAGAAGCTGAAAAAAAATATACAGGCGCGTTTTACTTGTTAAGTGAAACTCATGTTTTGCTTCGTCCTGTGTGGTAGCGGCAATACTAGTATATGTTAGACGTATGAAAAACTATTAATTACCATAAATAATACGCTTGCCGAGGTAAAGACATATTGACCTCAATGTGTACATGAATGGGGAGTCAATGTGAGTATATATATCGTGGGAACTCGACAACAATATTAACGATAAGCTCGTAAATATTGCGATGGAAACAGCTATACTCATAATACAATTATAATTGTTAAATTGCACGGGACTTTTAATGTCGTTACAGTACAATTATACTTCAATATGGTATATCGTCATTTGACCTAGCCAGCGTCCCTATGGGTCACAAGCAAGTTCTAACTTGCCCCTCCACGTAAAACAATTTTCGTGCACTGACCGAACCACAGGTGGCAGTATCAGTGTTTCGTCTGCAAACGATTAAAAAAAATTCAGTATGCTAAAGATTGTTGAACATTGCATCTTTCGTTCTGTGCGCTTTGCCGATACATTCATTATGCTTTTACCTCCTTTCATTTCGTTTGTGTGTATCCTCTTGCGCGCTTTGCTGTTAAACTGTTGAATGTTGCCTTTCTTTTCGTTTGTTGGTGTCGTTTTGTGCGCTCTGCTAATAAACTGTTGAATGTTGCCTTTCTTTTCGTTTGTTGGTGTCGTTTTGTGCGCTCTGCTGATAAACTGTTGAATGTTGCCTTTCTTTTCGTTTGTTGGTGTCGTTTTGTGCGCTCTGCTGATAAACTGTTGAATGTTGCCTTTCTTTTCGTTTGATGGTGTTGTTTTGTGCGCTCTGCTTATAAACTGTTAAATGTTGCCTTTCTTTTCGTTTGATGGTGTCGTTTTGTGTGCTCTGCTGATAAAATGTTGAATGCTGCTTTTCTTTTCGTTTGTAGGTATCGTCTTGTGCGCTCTGCTAATAAACTGCTTAATGCTGCCTTTCTTTTCGTGTGTGTGTCGTTTTGTGCACTCTGTAGATAAACCATGGAATGCTGCCTTTCGATTCGTTTGTGTGTCGTTTTGTGCGCTCTGTTGATAAACTGTTGCGTGTTGCCTTTCTTTTCGTTTGTGAGTGTCGGTTCGTGTGCTCCGCGGATAAACTGTTGAATGCTGCCTCTCTTTTCGTTTGTGTGTGTGTGTCGTCTTGTGTGCTCTAAACGCAGTCACCGTTGACTATAGGATCATGTTGATATATATCACATACCCGACAGTCTCTTCTGTCCTCAATGGAAGATGCCAAGGAAATTTATCACTGTCCATTGGGTACCAAATGTCAGATTTTGACAATAATGTGCAGCCTGACAAGGCCTGTTGGTACCCTTTGCTTACATGGTGTAAGTAAATCTCATCAAAATTGTGAACATGTTCAAACTGTAGCTCGTAAATCCATGGTTTTAGATGGAACCACGCTATGAAAAATGCAGCCCTTGGTTCATTTGATCGCCACGGAACATTATCAAAACGCGTTTGCCATGGTAATTTTATGACGTTATGAGGATACAGTGTAGTGACGCCAAGGAAATACACTTTGAGATAATGATTTTATAAGACGTGATGAAGAATTGTGATTAAATTAATATTATGATACTCAAACTATTTGTGTATGGGTTTGGTTTTAATAGTGTAGTTCCATCTTAAGGGTGTAAGGGTACACCAAACCCCAAATAAGCACAAAAAGTGTCCGCTTCATTCCGCAACAACATGCTTATTATACCGTTATTATTACACATCCACGAGTCTCGTATTTTCTCTACGCGAAAGTCAACATCCCAAGAATAGTTAGACACCATTAATCTTGGTCTCTCTGGAAATGGAATAATTACAAATTGTAAGTCGGTAATAAATGAGAGGCAAGCCAAATGCCAATTCATTCCATTTGAGTACGATAAAGATACGACGAACAAGACGACGTTCGAAAATGAGAAATTCATTTTGTTGGAAGAAGTCTTTAATAATGATAGTTTTGTCGTAAAATAACAAGCACGAGGGCTAATACAAAAGTAGTGAGGTTAAATGATGTATACTTGTTGTTTTCTCTCGTACGCTTTCGTTCAGAGGGGTTGACACAAAAGTCTTTGTCGCAAACTAATAATCGCGAGTGCTGATACGAAAGTTCTAAACGTGAAATAATAAATACTTTACGAGGATTGGTAACAAACACCAGGGTTGATACAAAATTATCTGTCGTAGAATATTAAACACCAGGGCTGATACACTATTCTTGGTCGTAGAATAACAAGCATGCAGGTTGAAACACAATTCTTGGTCGTAGAATAACAAACATGCATGAGGGTTGATACATAATTCTTTGTCGTAGAATAACAAACATGAGGGTTGATACATAATTCTTGGTCGTAGAATAACAGAAAAGAGGGTTGATATATAATTCTTGGTCGTACAATAACAAACATGAGGGTTGATACACAATAAAATTCTTGGTCGTAAAATAACAAACATGAGGATTGATATAACATTAATTGTCATAGAATAACAAAAACGAGGGTTGATACAAAACAGTGTTGTAGAATACTTACAGATTTTCTACGTTTTTAGCTACATTCCTACATTTATTATGACTTATGTGACAGCATGTTGGCCATGTTTCTTATAAACCATATACTGTAAATAAGAAATTATTTCGCGCGATTTAAGTATTCAAGATCTTGATATGGAAATTGTGGGAGACTTAAAACGCGAAAGTTTGTAGTTGCGAATTCAATAAGCCGCCGATCAGCAAACCCGTCAAAGAGTATTTGCAAAAGTAAATTGGTTAACAATTTAAACAGGAATAACTTTAAAATAAATAATAAATCCTTTCATTTGAGTTATTAAAAGAACGGACCAATCAAAATGATCTAAAACTATTGACACAATATGAAAATAATAACGATAAATCACTTGAAATTGACAAATTTTCATTTGTATAAAAACTGAATTAATTGTAACTTGAATTCCGCTAACATGGTTTGGAGTGCCTTTGTGACAATGTCAGGACAAAACATAATATATCAAAACTAGAAATGGCGAGAAAAGTAAACAGTTACATGCATAGAAAACAGTTTAATCATCGTGTGATTGCAATTATAAACGACGTTGATGTCAACAAATCAAATGAAACAAATAGATAATAAAAACTTCGGACAGTGAAGGCAATATTCAACTGAAACGGCTGAACACAGAAACCATAAATAACACAGACCACAATCATTTTAAACACGAACTTATGACACAATGTCCACCACACAAACGTACGAGAAAATAAACTAAACCACAGATAATCCAAGTTTCAGTTGTAAAACGTAAAAATCAATAATATAGTCTAATATAAAACCTTAAACCCATCTGAAATATATCTATTAGTTTCAGCTGTAAAACGTAAACAAATTTGACATAACTAATTTAGTTGTAAAACGTTTAAACACCTGAAAGACATAGTGTCAGTTGTAAAATATAAAACCATATGAAAGACCTCGTTCCAGTTGAAAGACAACTGGACTAGTGTCAAACCAAACATCGCCATATTGCCATCTCTCAGTGTTGTGAACGCTTGGTTATTGGCCTTATGGCTTAGGGACTCGTTTATTTGGGGATTGGATAGGTGATGCTCCTGCACGACACTTGTGTCATCTCTGTTTCTCATTGGTGTGTCACATCTTTGCCTGCGAAATGGCCTCTGTTCTTCTTCCTAAGTTCCTAGTTCAAAATTACAATATTGCTCAAATCACAACAATTGTAAGATGGATGTCTTGTGTATGTTATGATATCTGTGTACACGTACCAATTTTGAGGCTGGTCTTATACAGAAGCGACATTAACGTATTATGCAACACTCAGCCAGCTTATAATTCACTTTGATTAAGATTTGCAAGAGTTTGGGTAAACTGTTAACTTCAGAAACATAAAATGTTGTTTGTCAGTAAAATACGGATACTTGGCCAAATGAAAGAACTTTGCAGACCCCGTCTGGTCGCAAACATAAGTTAAGAAGGTCAAAAGACGTCCTTTGAATTCATAGAGTGCGTCTCAAAATCACACGATTATTTAGGAGAAGGTACACCATAAACATGTCAAAAAGTGGTGTGTCTTAGCGTTTAAAGTAACATTTTAACTTCTTGCATCAATACAGGGTCATGTTAAACAAGCCATATAATACTGCAACATGCATTGTTTGCACACGGACAATAAACAAATACAGATTTTTATCAATTCTGAATTGATCGAAAATTAATTCCCAAAATGCATCGCAAAAGTCAAAGAGCAAATTCGTTTTTTTCTTTTTCGATAGCGAGGTTTCGTGCTGCGTTTTAATCCTACGGTGTTGCATTATTAACAAAAACTCTAACTGACTCGTCTGGGTTGTTTGTTGTCGCCTAGTAGCTGATAAAAATGAGAGTAATCCTGCATGAGACAGAAGACATTAATAACGACAATCTAGATAAATGTATTCTTTCACATTGGACATGGCATTTCGCAAGATGGCCAATGCTGCCGTAATAACATTTTCTTTTCAAATTAAGAAGGAGGTAAACCCAATGTGCATTCAGACATCGTGAAAAATGGACTTGATTTCTCCGTGATAAATGAACCTATTGGAGATATGTCTACCAGGCAATCCCACATTGTGTTCAATGTTGCCGTCTCTATTCTCTATTTCTCTCGTATCTATACTGTGTATTATACTGTCTATTGCTTTGTCCTTTGGGGAACATTGTTTCTGCAATTTAGACCTAACAATTCGTGATTTTTGCTGACCATGGCGCTGTTATATGTATACCAAATCCCGTGAGACTTCGGCTCATAGATAGACTGGTATTCACAAGGCATCTTTGCTAACCATGACGCTGTGATAAACTAGTATCCCGTGAGATTGAGACGCTTTGGTTTAGTATTCACAAGACATCCTGCGGGAATACTTAATGATAAATATTTTGACTTCAGTTAAATAAATGATTTGAATATACAACATATTTACAAAGAAACTAAAAGTAACCCAGCATGTCTTTGTGATCATTATGTGTCTTTGCATAAAGCTTTTATATATGTAAGCATTACTAATCGTGATTCCTAGCTTTGCTAATATAGAAATTTTAAAACAAGAAAAAAAGATTTTTCACCTTAAGATGATTTGTGATTTGGCATCATTGTAACGCAACAAAGACAAAACGGGTTACTTTATGGTAGAGTCACTTCCTTTGGGTAACAGCTGCATTGACATTAGCTCCAACGCAAGAAACTCTGCTGGCAGAAGATTCGATTCTAGTTCGGTATTCGTCATATTATCGAGTTGACTATCGAACCCGCTGCTGGCAGCAGATTGGAACCTAGTTCGGTATTCGACCTCTTTTAAAGTTGAATAACTTACTTGGTGCTAGCAGCAGATTGGACACCAGTTCGATATAGGCCAAAGGTTGTCGAATACCGAACCCTGTGCTAGTTCGGTATTGGCTATCAGTTAAAAATTGTATATTGAACTACAAACTTGTAACCCGCTGCCAACTTCACAGAGCTAAGAATCATACCAACCCTACTCCAAATGTGACATGAAAAGCCACAGCAGTGCAACAAGGAACAAAGAACAAACCATGTTAAAATATTATATTATTTATAAAAAATTTCCAATTTATTATAGACCGCCTCCGTTGTTCTAAGACTGTTAAAAATAATCAACTTATGTGGAAAGATTAATGTTCATCGCATGGACGTATTCTTCTGGTGAATGCTTTGGTCAGTTGGTTTTACGTATAAAATGCGCCAGTTCTGGCGTGCTTCCGTAGTTTAGTGGTTAGTGCGTTTGCCGTCTAATCTGGCGACGTTGAGGCACTCATATACTAGTATATATGCCTGTCATATTTCAGCAGAAAGCTGACTTGCAAATAAAGGATATGCTCAGCTCGGTATTAGTATTGTCAGGTTTCGAGCAATCACCAAGTCAAATAGTCAAATGATACTTGGCATGTACACGTTGGAATCTGGAAATCAGGGCAATCAGAAAGGAGACGGAATTTTAAGCCAAATTGGCCGGTTCAATTAACTGGTTCTTTTTAAGAGCATGACACTCTATTAATAAATATACACTACTTTACTTTCATATCCAACCACGTAGAACCAGAAAAGTGAACAAACAGGCTAAAGCCATTGAGATTTTCTTCCATTGTTTGAATGTACAATACTTTTAGACTTTCGTACCCCATACAAAAGCCTTATCTTTTTGATGTTTGCAAGGGTTATAAATTACTGGAACTAAACCCTTCTATTTATTATCGCTTTACTGTTCATTGGCTCATTTAGGGGTCAATTTTCAGAAGTTGAAAACCTAGCGAATTACCGCTCTTGATATATGGTGTGTCCTAATTTTCAAAAGTTTCAATTGCAACACCGTAGACCATGATTTATGACACCTCCTTATCTTTACTCTTTCATTCAAGTTTCCCCAAATCTCTCGTGCCGTGTTTGCAGGTCACGTGACCATCAAATTCGAATCGTACGTTGATCAGACAACTACAGGCAATTTTTCATTTTATTCACGTCTGACAATTCATTTTTCTTCCGGTCAGCGTTATCAAATTATGGCGGAAAGAAAAATGGTTTTCTGCCATCAAGCCATCTGCATACGGATGGCAAGAGTAGGACATGTTCGGCGAACGGCCGGCTTGTTAAGTAATTGGTCACTTTTGCTTGCCTGTACTAATGAATTGCGCGGAAAGAAAAATGAAAGTGTTTTATGTCTGTCACCAAATTAAAGCCTTCGGTGATATATTAGCCACGGAGAAGGTTGTCACAGTCTAGGGATGAATCTTATAAGCATCTTGGAGATGAAAAATTACGGGTGACATAGAAAATGCAGTATTTAGCGGAATACGTACAAAAATGTATGTCTAGTATCATTTTTTATATAAGTTATATGAATAACCGTGTCAGGAGGACCACGTTAACACATGGCAAGGAGAGAATTCAGATGGTTCAGTGAAACAAACCTGAGATTATTGTTGATGAAGATCTGTCATTCATATAACACTTGCTATCGCTTACTGACTAAACAGTTTCTTGACTTAAAACCCCAATCCAATGGTTTGATATGCCGTGTAAATCACCTATGCAATATTAGTATGTACATTTAATTCTCTTTCCGGCTTTGAAATTGACTCCTTTCTGACCTAACTGTATAAATTTTAATGTAATTATTGGTTTAACTAAGCTTAAAGGAAAAGCAGCATTTATATCAGAATAAAGCGGAGACGTTTCGAGTTTTAGAATGGTGTTGATTCTGAATTTGCTTTAATGTTTGTTTTAAGCAATGCTCTTTTGCAAGCTTTTTAATGTAGGCTAGCGATTCGTACACAGTAACTAGTGGTTTTCCATGTCCCAGCAATGTAGTTCTATACGTCGAATTAATTCTGATGAAGCCTGCTGATCAAATTTTGACCAGTGGGTAGGAGTCCGCTATTTTTTATCTCTATCAGTCCGTGAACACGGTCGTGTGACTGCGCCGGTTGGAATTTTCTGTAAACCGGTTCGGACATACCAAGACGGTGTATTGACATATTGAACCAACATATGAGCATAAATGCTTTATAAAATACTAAAATAAGTGTAAATGTACCTTTCCGCCATGTACATCCGCCATGATCCTCGGGTCGTATTAGCGATGGGGTCTGATGAGCAAATATGTACGGTAGATTGTTGATTAATTAAGTTAAGTTACCAATTTTCGAGGACTGTTTTCAGCTGTTCGACTGCTCAATCACGCTTTACCATCTTACCCACGCCTCCTGGGCTTTGGGCTACCTAGTGAACCCTCAATTGGTTATCCTCGGGGTGACTATTTCTCACATGTGTGTAGCAGCCAAGATCAATTTGCGGCAACCAGGAGTATGGACACTGCCCTCACAGGTACCAATTTACACCTGGGTGGAGTGATACGTGTGGGTTATTCTTGCTTATGGAATTTAGCGAGTGATCCAGATGAGTGTTGAACAAGGGGCCTCTAGATCTCGAAGCGCACCCCCTACTCTAGGCCTTCACTCTCCCATTGGAGGCAACTCATGTATATGTACTAGTACATACAATGCACTCCTCGTTAAATTGGTGTTTCGTTGAGGTCTCAGACATGGATAACCAATGTCAATTAAAGTGAATAAAACTTTGGGAAAAATACAAGGGGTAAATTACTATATTCAGTCTGCACGAGGCCTTTATAGGTATTTTACGTTGAGCCAGAACAATGAACTTGCAAACATGTATACATGTATGTAATGTGACCAATGAATTACCGTTTGAATAATTTATATCCGTGAAATGCAGCGCATGTTCCCAGCATTTGACAAGTCCTATTTTTCAATGCAATTCCGAAGCTTTCCAGAAAATTTCATGAGCTTTTTCTAGCTGAAGATTAATTAGCTAGTAGAGTTTTAAAGTTTTAATACCGGTTCATGTACAGGTTGGGATTAAAATTGATGTGATGACTCTGCAAGCATGTCTTGCTTTTAGGAATTTAAGACATACAACCAAACCTGTCTTTAAAACCACCTGCGAACAGAGGCCACTATTACAACACATGTCTGCAAATATCACCAACTTTAAACACACATAACGACATCAGACAATTGACAATGATATTTATAATGCCTGGGTCACAAATCACCCCGACGCCAGGCGCTGTCCAGTGTCCACTCGGTATTCGAACGATGTGAATAGAGCGTCGTCGTTATTCAAACGGTTCTTAACGATTATTCGAATGTAGTCCGAGTGGTTTTGTAAACAGGATAAACAATTGAATTTGTACTACATGTATATTTATGTTATTTTAAATGGGTAAGTTTTTTGTCTATTTTCTTATAAACCACACCACCGTATGGAAACTTTCTACAAATTACTACGCTACGTACATCCGGTGGAGCTTCAGGATTCACCACGAAGATACCCGGGTAGTTACGATTGGTGCACGATATCACACTTGAACAAGACAAGAGTGGCGTAAAACGCACGATTCCTGATCTGAAGGAATGTGGGTATGATTCCCAACCATTGGACGAAGTTGTTTCTCGAATGTTTTACCATCCACGCATAGATTTAAACAGGGGGTGGCTATCGAGATTGACTAATATAGGTTGCAAAACACATTTTGGCAATTGATGGAAACATCAACAGTTCCGAGGAATCAATCCGCATTACAATAGCGTACCATTTTCGAGAGGCAACATATGACTGGTAACAAAAAGCATAAATATGATTATCATAACCATTGTAATATCCTAGTCACATTTGCCCTACGAGCTCCGTACGAGTTGATTTTTCTGAAATCGCACGGCGTCCGTACGGAGCCCGCACGGAGCCCGCACGGAGCCCGTACTGATATCGAGACTCGTAGAGGACTCGGTGATCTTGTGAAAACTATACATTCTGTATAACTCGTACGAGATCCGTACGAGCTGTGACCAGATGCTAAGAACGAACAAATACCCTTAAAATTAAAATATTTTTGACTCGTACGAGTTTGTACATGACCATAGCATAAAAATATTCGTTGGAATATTGCACGATCGCTGGTTTCCTGTGAAATAGGTACATGTAGTACGATTAACTGCCGTGTTGTGATGTTCCGAAACGCAATCCCACAAATTGAATTTTATCTACCCGACGGGTAGCAATATACTCTTACAAGCCAAGGAGGTAAGAGCGCCTTTAATTCATCGATCTTATTTTCCCAGAAACTGCTTCATACAGGTTGCCGTTGAACCTCCTTAAAATCGAATAAACTTTTGGAGATTGTTCGTGCTCTAGGTTTTTTGCTATGAATCAGTTTTTTTATTAAATTGAAATAAAGTTTTCATATGTTGTCTTGGAAAATTGAAATCTAATAAAAATCAGTAAAATGTTTAAGATTCTTCTGCTTCTGTGACTATTTTCAAAGATGTGCAAAAAGTGGTATTACGTCCCTTTATATCATGCTTATCGGTGATTTACGTCGGGACGTCGCGTCACAAGTTGGAGCTATTTTGTGTAACGTCAAAAACGCCGTTATTTTAGCTAAATATGACGGACATAAGGCGTACAATTGACAGAATAACTAAATCATGGGCGTACAACAACCATAAACACATAAATTGTGTAACTATGTGTAAAGGGGGGTATATTCAGCAACCTTAGGAATTACAGAACTTAGATTTAGGCAAAATAACTTGTAATTAACGATATTGCTGCAATGTGTACATTTATCCATTTGCTCTTTGTACAGTTTAGACCTGCTCGGTGGAACCCCAATGAACACAAAATGCAAAATAAAATCCCTTTATGAATAAAGTACTGTATACATTTCCGAGTATATAAAAAAACATTTTCAAACCATTTTTTAAAATTTCAATTTCAATTTTGCATTGAATTATCGAAGCTACAACATAAACACTAAGATATTTTGACGTTACTTAGTACGTAATTTTGCTGATGGGACATTTTGTGTCGACATTGAAAAATACTAATTACTTCGCCGTATATTGAACGATTTTGATAAACAATATACTATTCAACAGCGTGGAAAAAACGTATTTTATCATTTCAGTGATGAATAATGTTTTACAGAAATTTTCACGTTCGATCAAATCGAATTTCATGTTCAATTCATTTTTTAGTTTTAAGCACAGGGTGGGACATTTTAGGTAGACAAAGAAAATTTGAAATAATTTTTGATCTCTTGAATCAAAATCTAAAATGAATATCGTATTTAATAATATATGAAAAACGTATTTTTTATAGGAAATTTCAAAGAGAAATTATTAAAAATAAATATTACAGAACAATTTTATCAGTGTAATAACAACTTATTTTCCCGTAATTTTGAAATCTCTACACAACTGTTCCCGCAACACAGAACAAAACTATTTGACTTTATGATGATGTCACTTTCTTTTACGTTAATGACATCAACTTTTTACGTTTAAGAATCATTTTTCCGCAAAAAATATAGAAATTTTGCGTATGGTTTTTGCTCTCCACACATTTTTCTCAAGCCCCACGAGATTGGATGTTACATCTCTACAGTAATATTTCACCGTGTTCTGGTTATTTCGAACCCTGAAAGTGTGAGATTTTGTAATAAAACTCAAAACATATACATTCAGGTCGATTGTGCTGATTTTCTTCGTTCGATTGATATATAACATATGATATTTATTGAAACAAACATAATTACATTTGCACCATTTGGCAAATAAATTACGCGAAATTGAAAATAGCTCCAACTTGTGACGCGACGTCCGGGATAACGGTGGATTATTCCCTGATAACTTCACAGTAGATAAATTCACAGTCGAAAATTTCACGCAAACGGACTACTTTCTTAGAAAAATTTTCTCGCCATCAAAAATAAAATAATGAAACAGTTTCACTTATTTTCCAAACCTTTAACAAATAATATAACATTACATGTACATAAATGTAAAAAAATATGGACGAAATTGGAGCCATTGCATAAGAACTATTTGATGGCAACGCGGCGCTTGCATGGCAACTCGTGATAATATTACTTCCGCTGCTCACTCGGTGAATTACCAGTCGATCGTACGCCGTAAAATATAAATATCCTCTATGTCTTGATTGCAGCTTGCAATAATTTATATTTATTCCCATATTGTGTCCACAATTTCGTCCGTATTATTTTCTTGAAGTGTCCATACTAAGTCAAGGATTTAGTATTAAGTTAACTTGTTGCTCTTTTGACGACCAATGTAGTTCTCGTGTGAATTGTATGCATACGCACAACACATAGTTGGTGTTGAGAATTTTTAAAAATGTAAGACACGGTCGTACAAAGATGTGAGGCAAAGTCGCAAATAAGCTGCAAATATGCATACTTAAGAATGGACTCAATGAGACACTGAGTTAGTCCGCTCATGTTTTGTATTTTTTGACATTTCCTATAACTGTTTTCTATCATTCAAGTGAGAAACGTTTAATATTTGCGTGCATGAAAACTATAAATCAAGAAAAACAATTAATGTTGCTTGGAGAACGCTCATTCCGTCATTTAAGCCCTGATCAACGTACACTCATGATTGATTTTCGTCCGTTGCTATGGTTACCGTCGAACGCTTCAAACTACGTCATAAATCACGGGAATCTATTTTTAACCTGATACCCTCGGATCGTCTGCGGAACGCCGGAAAATAAAGAAATTCAATCACATGGCCATAATCAGACGAAACACAATGAAATAAATTAGTTGTCTTGTTATTTAGGAGATGAAAATAAATTATTCTTAAGGAAGCTATGCGAACCAGACTTTACATATGTTTGTGCATGATTTATTGGTCCCGTGGTAATTGTATGATTATATTATTGAGACGTTTTCTTGTTGCGAACTAGGTTGTCATTTAATAAAACAATAACATCATCTATTCACAAAATGCCTGAAATTTATGGTAGATTTTTGTACTAAAAATATTGGTTCAATTGACTTTTTCATGAACTAAATCATAATTTGATAAGAAAAAATGTACACACATAGATCTATGCGCATGTATATTTCAAAAGTATGGTATAAAAAATATTTTGGAAAATTGTGTTGCATTTGTTCGCTTAGATCTAAGATTCAAATTCTATGGGCTTAGTTATAATTTAATAAAACTGTATGCACATGTATCTGTATTTAAATAAAGTAGAATGTAATATTAAGATTAGGTGCTAGTCCTTCAGAGCATTATTTATATAAAAATATTATTCTGAAGAAGACTTCGATCGAAACGTTAGTATATTAATACAATGAAAACAATATGTGTACGTGCTGTTGAATTTGTATCATTACACTAGAATTATTTAGGCATTTCTTTTTAAGATAGACGTTTTACTCATGTAGATTTACAATAAATAACTTCAATCATTAAATAATATTTTAAACAGTTGTACACATAACTTTAAAATAATAATTACTTTTTACTATTAAATATTTTAATTTTACCTTAAATGTGGCATCTTAACACCAATGTATACACTTTCTATGAACTCAAATATTATTCAGTTGAATAATGATAATCATACATTACTCTTCAGGTTTTTTTTTAAAATATGGGAGAACAGTATAAATTGCAGTGCGGTTCTTTTAATTAAGGATTAAGACGTTTACTTTAATAAGCTAAAGTCAATTTTCAAATTCAATTCAATATTTCCCTTTGAATCATTGCATTTACATGATAAAAAATAATGACAAAAATCCTAATTTAAATAGTATCTAAACGTATCTTATTGATTATTCTACAAAAGTAATTGATTGATTTGATATATAAAAAAATGTAATTAATAATTGATTATTTGAAGGTTATTATAATTATAATTATCATTATAATTAGATCTACTGTTTTAAAGTAAAATTAATTATTTAATACTGTTTATATACTACGTATGTTTATTGATCAATACCATTTATTCAAAGCAAATCAGAAAAAATACAGCCTAGTTCTTAATGTAAACTTTGTAATTACTATGCACCAAAAGAATACATCCTTGCGAATAAACTGTAAACTGTAGCCAACTAAAAGACAAGCGAATAACAAATGAATTTATTAAAAATACATTTACTAAACACAATTATTATGAGTTTTGTAAAGGAAAAATGATACAGAGCAGTAACGTTATAGTGATGAAAATTATTATTCACTTAGTCTGCCTCGGCAAGAAAGTTGTAATATAAAAATGATTAATACACAGAAAATATTTAGCCTCTGTAAGCTCTAAAGTACTGCTATTCAATTATTTGCAAAAATATAAAATATTCGGGAGATTGCTGCGTTCTCGTCCGTTATTCTTGCATGGACTTAAAAAAGTATTTTCTGCCTAACATTTCGAAAAATACTCATTCTCGTTCAACCAACGTATATCTTTTTTCGTCCGAAACAAGTCTGGGAACTTGACTAAGCCCTGATTTATGATGCTGCCAATAATGATGTCTGTTTTACATAAGCATTTTTTTTCTTCAGCATTCTGTGCTTTATTTATATGTTCCCATTTTTATTGATTTTTTTATTTTAATTTTTAAGATTTTCCTTTAACGTATTCATTAAAAAATCCTCACTCATCATACATGTATTTGATTCAGACGACATCATTGGCCTAATTTGCAATTAAAAATAAGTCTCGTTCAACAAGCGTATTATTCTTCCAAAACATACTAGTCTGGGAAATTCTTATGTATGAAAATATTAAAAATTGCTATCATGTTCATTTCGATATCTATGTGATCACACGCATGACCACTTTGTAATGATGTCCAAAACACAACAACTACTCATTTATTTATTGTTTCGAACATTGACTCTATGCGACACATTTTATTTAAGCATAAGGTCTCAAGTTTTGATCGCATAAACCGAAAGCAAAGTTTTAACATCAGTAACACCAAAACAGCAACATTAAGAAAAAGATAATTTCGATGTTTTGAAACAAATTGTTTTCGTCTATAAATAACACTCAATTATTCAATTGGTCATGCAAAATAGAAAATTTAATTGTTTTATTGCATATAGTTCTTTATATAAATATAAAGTTCTTTTTTACAAAAAGCGCAAGCGTAATTTTCGTCACTGTGTTCTACGGAAAACACTAATAGAATTCTAAATAATTCTAAAAATGTGAGAAATTCTACCCACAAAATTAACATATATTCATATTATACTGTAAAATCTCGATGGGATGAAATTTCATGGATTTGGTCAAAAAGAGGATTTTGATGGGACCTTAATTCGTAGATTTTGCATTTCAGGTAATAACAATAAGGGTCAATACTATTGTTCGATGGGATTTGATTTCGTGATTGAAAATGGCCCTCGAAATCCACGAAATTTACCTCCCTACGAAAATTAATGATCTTACAATATGTTTATCCACCGTCGCTGTTGTAACTTTCTCCGTTAACGACGTGACTTGCTATGCCAAGCTAACATAATTTGACATAATACATTAATAAGTATCATGTGATGCACATGTGATACGAACCGTGTTTCTTTCTCCCGACGGGGATTCTGGGTAGAAGAATGTGTATGTCAGATGCGTAGTTCATAAAATAAGTAAGAAGCTTATCAAAGTGTAAACAATACTTGCAATGGACAGCTTGATTTATAAATGATCATAGAACGTAAATTGCATTGATCAAATTCAATGACATATCAAGTGTACGAATGAAGGGAGCTAATCAAATATTATTACCAATTATGGTATTCGAGGTTACCTCCCTTACGAGCATATAAACTGTGCCTATTTTGATTACCTCCCTTTGATTAGCGGGAAATAAAAACGGTGTTTATTCTGAACTAGCGGTGCTATACATATTCCGACCAATAGACTAGAATTGATTTATACGTATTAATACTGTCAAAATTACTTAAATTTGCACAAATTTATTACATATCACCATTAACTATTGTAAACTACTAGCATGTAAAATTGTACTGTATTAAACATGTAAAATGACAGGCATACATGCCCTTTTCTCTTTTATACATCATTTGTTTACCATCGAGTTTGATGCCGAATGTTGACATTTTGCAGTTATATTCGGCGACCGATTTATCTAAGCATTTATGCTCGTCTAGCGTATCCTTCCACAAAGAACCGAAAACTTAAGCACATGTGGAGCAATTTTTATTGTGTTATAAATCAAAGACTCAGTGTGCAGTTAATTTACGGTTTTGATAGGGACTAAATGTGAATCAACATTTCTTTGAATGTCACTGGGTCTTTTATCGTCACTGCTTTTAGCAGACCCCTCTTTATTTGCTTTAAACGACCTTTCAGAGGGGGTCTTTTTACCATACAAGTACGAACGTTAACATAAACACCCATGCAATAAAATGTATCAAATCCATTTAGTGTGTATACATGCAGTGTAATAAGAACAGTACATACAGGCACCGAGACCGTGATGCAATGATGCAGGTTGTTTTGGTGTGCGTGGAGTTGAAAACCTAGCAGCACGGTAGCATTTCAGCGTAAAGTCATGGTAGTCTAACGACCTGGCTGCATTAAGATGTCAGCCCTGTAGCCTACGGTCTAATAGTCTGCTAGTCTATATGAATGGCTGTAATACTAATAATGAATAATGAATAATGAATAATGAATAATGAAGAATAAAGAATGAAAATAATAATAAATACTATTGTTCCTTCATTTCCAAGTGTATGTCCAATCCATTGCCACCTTCCTCGGAACTACATGACAGGACGGCCAGTACGTTTGTCTCTAGTTCAGATCCTAAACTTGGTGTTGGTGTTACCTTTGAGAACTTTCAGATACCCCACAATGCTGTTAATGTTCCCTTGACTTTCGACATCCTGCTGATGACGTCCGGTCTTACCGGAGCCAAACGGAAATGACCGAGCTTTGACGATTGAGTTCGCCGGAGAAAACGATAACATTTTTATGCAAACGTATAGGGGCGACCAAACCAATGTAAACTACTAGTGTCCTTTCAACTCCTAACCCTACGAGGTGACGTGGCGTAGCCCTTGTTCCATTCCAAATACTGTTTCTCGTTGTTAATAGCAGAACCTAAAATCAGGGTTTCAAGTTAGGCGCCATGTAACCGGTACGGCATTGGTCCGCTTTAAATTACAGCTCAACCAAGTATGACCTCTTCCTGATATGTTGAAAACATCATTATACATAATATACACAATCGATCGAAGTTGACACCGAACATTAGCGGAGGAAGTCGAAACACAAACGTTAGTTTTTATCATAAACATTTATCTGGACTTCGGAATATTTTAAAACCCCATTAAGAAAGTCAAACGTAATATTGTTAAGCGAATAATATTTCGATCAAATTGTAATTCATGCGAACACATTAATGTAGAACTTCAAAGGGGTAAACTCACTACTGTCGTCAACTCTTGCTGTCTGTCTGAATTATCTGATTATCACGTGAACTCGTTTATCGACCAATCAGATCGCATATACAAAACCACGTGACTTGTGTCATCCAATCAGATGATTGCAGATACATTGAATTTCGTATTTTAGTTTGCGTACGAACAAAGGGTTAAAATCATTATTGAAACGAACTGAATGAAAACAAAATCATATTTATCATTCTTTACATTTTTTTTGTGTTATACCTCATCTCGAGTGTACAAAGCTACACAGCGGCAAGTCTTCAATCATAAAGCTCGTAGTTCAACTGTTGCATCATTTTAGGGTTTGTTCAGTTTTGATAAAAAATATGAACATGCAGGATAACGTTACTAATGACTTGATTTACATTAAGTCAACATTAATACAAAATCACAACATCAGGTATGACTTATTTACAGATATAATGTAAACTTGATGAATTGGATACAATTATGTCGACCTCTTTGATCAAGACCAAGTAAAACAGCCAACGTTTCGGAAAACAGTACAAACTTTGGAAATGTCAATAAGAATCCAGAGCAAGCAACTGCACACGATTAATAAGCAACTCAGTTAGAGTAATTGTGTGTTCACTAATGGATTTTAACGATGGTGATATCATAATGGCCTAAACGATATCCTTGATAACGAAAACATCTTTTTTTCGTGTTAGTCTTTATCAATGATACCTGTGGGCCTAAACACCCTTAAAATGCAGATGGCCCTATTAGATCTACTCAGTACAGAGCTTTGTAACTTTAATGAAATCATACAATACATACACTTTACCCAAATAAAACCCGAACACTCACGTACGTGTATTGGTTTCAGTACACACACTCATATTTCCTTAGCCGCACAAACAGGAAAATATTTTGTTTTTGTTATATCTTAATCACATGGGTAGGATAAGATTCGTATTCATTTTATGTCTATGCTAATGTCCATGAAAAATATATTTGTTGTCTCAACTTCCTCTTAGCCAGTTGAACGTTCTAGTATTTTCGTCAAGGACATACATGTTTTCCTTATTTGTGACGAATATCAATGTCAGGTATACAATTTGGCCCACAACAATACAATTTCTCAAAAAATATAATAATGTACTTCGTTCGTTATAAAATGGCTTAACTCTATAGAATCACACAGAACAAAGTATGCTCTAATTGGGCAGCCAACAAGAGCTTCTAAAACATTGCAGCCCTGAATGAGTTATTGCTACGGATGACACTCAAACGATTACACACCACAGACAATATTCACTTACCTGACATTATCACCTTACCCTGTTCAGACGTAAGTCACCGACGTGTGCAAATGTCATCCCCTAGATGGAATAACACGGAGGGAAACTAAGCATTGTACTAGACACGTATGCTATTCGGACAAGGCTTCAAAGATGTTAGCACTTCACAAACTTTGAGCCAGCTGGACAATTTCCACAAAACTTTCTTTGATGCCAGGGAACACATTGAGCAATAACCTTCAGAACACCACACCAAAAATTACCAGACAAGTTTGTGACAGAAAAGACAGCAAAGATAAATAAGAGCTAGCATCCCTTAATCATAATCTAGAGACATATCCAAAAAAGATGAAGCAACTCACCAACCAGCTAAATGATGTCTATCGACTTCGGAGAAACGCTGTCATGCACAGCGAGATGATAAACCCGTCACAATAAATGGGTCCTACTTGGCAAAGCGCAGAGTGGACATGTTGGACAATATACATGTAAAATGTTATTGACATACTAGGTACAGAGAATGCAAATAAGACAAAAGCTCTAGCACGACAGACAGTCTAACTTCAGAGGAACTTATTATTGCATTGAATGGGTAGAAGGCGAAGAAATCCCCAGGAACAATTAACATATTGATGACAAGGCCAAACAAACCATTTTGATTATCTCAAACAACAACTGGCACTTTGGAAAATTATCTTTTAAATGGACAGAGGCACACATTGATATCATTCTGATGAAAGTGATCAACGAGAGCAAGCCGTCTACTTGCAGAAAATTTTGATATTTGAAGCTTCTGGAAAGAATCATAAACAAGAGACTTATCTGGCTTGAATTAAATGATCGTATTGTACCAACACAAGCATCACATTGTAACAGATGCACCGGTTAACTTCACTCATCACATTGGAGACGGTTTTCAAGTGAAGACAAAATGTTTGACATTCTTCCTTTGTTTGTCGAAACATTTCGACAGCATCAGGAGCTGAGGTTTATTTCAGAAGCTGCCAAAACTGGTAACACCACATATTATATAACTTTCTGTACGACCTGATACAAGATTAAAACTTATCGTAGTTGTATTTTAACTAACTGTTGTTCCCTGTCGTTTAATACTGGATACACATTGTTAGACAACTGCCTTTGTGATACCGTTTTAAACACCTTACTCGGTGATGATCAAGTCAACTGAAGTTCTTCTGAGACAAGTCAAGCCAAACTAAGAATCCAGACTAGCAATTTTAGCAGACATGTAGGTAATCACTGTAAAAAAAGCTCAACATCAAAATGGAGCTTGCTTGAACGAACAGGAGAGCTACTTGATATAAGACGAGAACACGAACCATTTCTACCAGCAGATAAGGCTGACATGCTTCCACCCTTCCTACCCAGACAAAACCCTGAAGCTTAACTAAAACAACAGAATTAACACATTTGCAACCACAAGATTTGTCAGGAACCTACAAAGAGGGAAGCATCATCTCCAGAAACAAGCTATGCTAATACATGACACATTGGTTCCAAGAAAAGTTGCTCTATATACTGTCAGAATCTTGTACATGAAACAAAATGAAGCTCTTTGGCAATCTCGCTCATTAGAATGGATCCAAGAACGATACCAAGCTCACTCTAGGATACAAAAACTTACTGATTGAATATTTGAGATGTTGGACATCGCGAGAAACGAAGCCGCTGAAGAATTAGAGACATACGGTACAAGGCAACGAACAAGCATACTACTAGTATTCTCTGTTGTTAACTTCATGGACACTTATCCGTGGAAAGATATAAAAGGATTGCATCTGATGGAGACCGCTGGATACCAGTGCCGGAAGATGATCAGACATCATTCAATTTACTGCAATTTTCTCGAATCTACATGAAGCACGGCATAAAGTTTGTCCGACAAACACGTCCATTGAAACCAAGCCGTGGTGAGATACCAGCGACCTACAGAAGACCGTGCAGCTAATCACCTCCTTCAAACTGAAGATGCAAATGGTCATAGAAGTTTGAACACATAAGAAAATTAATAAAAATAAGTTAAAGCATTATTGTGTTTGTTGTCACGTTGAACCTATAAACATATAGAGTTACATGTAGTGCATGTGCAACATTTGCATGTATAGATAAAGATATACCAAAGGTCCAGGCCAGTGTATATAGTTATCCTATGGAACAATTACAACAGTTCACTGTAAATCGGTGACAAGTTTCCAGAATGCTACTACAAACTAAACAACGTGGTACCGCACAAAAACAATGCTGTGTTTCATTTGGTGACTTGATGTCAACGGGTTGTGCTGTTGCTGTTTTCTTTGCTCGGCTGGTTAAGTTGAGTGCTGCATTCCTTGTCGGAATCCCTCATATCTTTTTTAAAAGTATTAAAGGTTGAACCTGTAATAAAATCTTTCGGAAAGACACATAAGATAAATACTACAGGGTACTATTGAATGTGTCATTATGAATAAGCTTGCCGTCTTTACTGTTTATAACTTCCTAAACCAAAGAGTACCGTATCGGACAGTATACATAAAGGATTCATAGTTTGGTATACACGTTTTGTATGAATTATCTTCCTTTTACGCTATAATTTCACGAGATAACGTCTGCATTCATAAATTCACAATGACCAAGTAATCGATCAAATTTCACGTCTATAAAGGGGCCTGTCGTACTCCCAATAGGGGTGCTTTGAAATTGGACACACTTTTCGTATCATTTGGCGCTTTCAATGGGAGCTCCAAAATATGACTTTATGAAAACCTTTTTCAAAATAAGTTAATTTTAGAAGTCAACCACTTTAAACTATGAAATTGTAGCATACCATTTTTTATTTTAGCGTTAAGAAAATAATAATGTTAAGAAGAGTTGCATTGCACATCGTGTAGATTTGTCAACTTTTCATTATAAATAATGGCTGTTCACAAAGTAGCATATTATATTTCATGTTTGTTTACAAGTATAAAAGCTGTATAATGATTAATTTGACTTTGAAAACATAATATGCACACTATGATAACAGCTACTACGCAACTTGAGATCCCAGTTTTCTATAAAAATGGCAGACGAAAACAGTCAATGAGCGTTGTTTGTATGTATTTAATTATTTAATTCACATGTTTCAATTTCGTTCGTGTATCCTCTTATTAAAGCGACATCGTGCAGCCAACATCGATCTGTTGTGTCCAGGAGTAGACACTGCTCTCACAGGTACCAATTTACACATTGTTGGAGTGGAGCATGTTGGTTATTCTTGCTCAGTGAAACCAACCTTTGGCCTAGACGGGGGTTGAACCCTGGACCTCTCGATCCCAACGCGCGTGCCCTACCTCTAGGCCACCGCTTTCCATCAATACCGAACACCTTAAAACAATCCATCAACTGGCTCCTAAAGGCAGTTTATACTGTATACGGTATTAATATGACTAATACACGTAATGTCGTAATGTGATAATGTTTTAATTGTTCATCATGGTCATTTGATATATGTATCCGCGTGGATTATTGCATAATCCTGCTTGATACTAAATCAGTTACGCAGATAGCTGGCATATCCTATTGCACCAAATACAGTGCACTTTGTATAATAACTATATTCAGTGCATATACACTTACTCAAAATTAAGAGGGGTACCACGATGCATTCGAATGGATTGTCTTGTCAGGTTTCACGATTGTCCGAGGATGAATAATGTATTCAGGTCATATACAGGCTATTCCCCAGGGACAGAAGGCGTTATGGTAACCCAGCGCCTGAAAGCCAGAACTGGTTTGTCCCATTTATACTAGACATTTTGAAATTTGAATCAAAAGTTGAAAATGCTCAACTTGAAATCAATAAGTTTTTCTTTTGAAGATGACTCAGTGAGATTTTATTTGAGCAGCAAGCCTTGTCACAGATGTGATCTAAATTTTGAGCAGCAAGTCTTGTTATGAATTTGGTCTAAATTTTGAGCAGCAAACCTTGTTATGAATTGGGTCTATATTTTGAACAGTAAACCTTGTTATGAATTGGGTCTATATTTTGAACAGCAAACCTTGTTATGAATTGGGTCTAAATTTTGAACAGCAAACCTTGTTATGAATTGGGTCTAAATTTTGAGCAGCAAACCTTGTTATGAATTGGGTCTATATTTTGAACAGCAAACCTTGTTATAAATTGGGTCTAAATTTTGAGCAGCAAACCTTGTTATGAATTGGGTCTATATTTTGAACAGTAAACCTTGTTATGAATTGGGTCTATATTTTGAACAGCAAACCTTGTTATGAATTGGGTCTAAATTTTGAACAGCAAACCTTGTTATGAATTGGGTCTAAATTTTGAGCAGCAAACCTTGTTATGAATTGGGTCTATATTTTGAACAGCAAACCTTGTTATAAATTGGGTCTAAATTTTGAGCAGCAAACCTTGTTATGAATTGGGTCTAAATTTTGAACAGCAAACCTTGTTATGAATTGGGTCTAAATTTTGAACAGCAAACCTTGTTATGAATTGGATCTAAATTTTGAACAGCAAACCTTGTTATGAATTTGGTCTTAATTTTGAGCAGCAAGCTTTGTTATGCATTTGGTCTATATTTTGAACAGCAAGACTTGTTGTGAATTTGGTCTAAATTTTGAACAGCAAACCTTGTTATGAATTGGGTCTTAATTTTGAACAGCAAGCCTTGTTATAAATTTGGTCTTAATTTTGAACAGCAAGCCTTGTTATGAATTTGGTCTATATTTTGAGCAGCAAGCCTTGTTATGAATGTGGTTACTTATTAAACTATCATGGTTAAATCTGAAAATAGTATATACATAAATAAGGGCATAAATACCATAGACACATCTCGATTTTACCAAATTTACTGAATTTGTACAAATGAAGGGGGGAATTTGTAACACTCATGCTTTGATTTGATTAATTATGTTCCAAGTCTCAATTTTGAACCGTGTTGTGAATGAATTCACACATTAGACTATATTAAATCAAGAATTATTAATATTATAGTTTCATATAAAACTATTATGGATGAATCTAAAAATAGGAGCTTGTAATATTAATATAATAGTTTCATAGAAAATATCATGGTTAAACTTAAGAATAGGGGCTTGTAAAAGTAATATTAAAGTATCATATACAGATAAAACTATTGTGGTTAAGTCTAAAAATAGGGGCTTGATATATCATATTATATACTTAAACTGAACCTTGCCCCCCCCTCTCCATTTTCACTATAGTGGTGTGTGTATAATGTTAATATTTACAAGTTTTGAAAGCCTGTTATGTATCATCATGGGCATAGCAACAGTTTGTGTGAGCAGATAAGATTTCATATCTTATTCTAGACCGTTAACAAATACGTTTGATTGATATACCACGTGCACATGTAACAAGAAAATGTAACATGCGGAGATTCATAATTTGTAAAAAACCTTTACACTTTCTTTCGTTCGTTCTTTCTTTCTTACTTACTTATTCCGTGTCTGAAGAAAGAAAATAAACATTACAAATACGGCGTATGCTTGTATGCTTGCCGAGAATGCCGAATGCCGAGCATAGCTTTTATTTGCTTTATTTCTACTGAAACATGGCAGGCATATGTTTGTACCTCCATCCGGATTTGAACCCGGGTCGCCAGATTAGACGGCAATCATACTAACCACTGAGCTACGGAGGCACAAGCTTGTATGCTTATTACAATGCAGCAATACCTAGTAACTTTGGACTACAAACCCAAGACTAAATTTTCTTCACTTTGACATGACAAATAACCTTTAGTAACATTATTTTATTTATATACTGATTGCTATGAAACAAACGCCATGATATGCTTGGGTTTGTAGTCCAAAGTCATGTGGTATTAAATTGTTACACTGTATTATAAACTATTGAATGCGGTCTGGCTATGTTTGTGCTCGTCCTTTGCGTGTAATATAACTTTACGACCTTTTATTGCCCGTCTGTCGACCAAGTTCTGTCTTTACTTATACTTGAGCGAATCTTAAAATTGATAAGTGGTTGAACCTTTAATTAAACTGGCCGTTCAAAATTTAAGTCAGATAGGGCCTATAAATTCGTTGTATTTCATTTTAGAGTCACGATTCAAATTGTAACTCACTTGAAGTTTTATTGTTAACACCACCTTGTTGAATGTGTCGTAAATAAACTGAGACACAGCATCATAGAAAAATATCAATCATTTTATAAATGTTCACATAGCGATTTAGCATATTTATGGACACATTAAGATGAGATAGGATTTCATTTACTTGAAGTATTTGAATATAAAGATTAAAGGAGAAAATTATATCTGAAAATTATAGCAAGATTTTGTCCTGTATACATACTCGTACATATAGAAATTTCACGTTCAATCGAATGAGAAGGTAGTTTTTTGAGCAAACATAAAAAACTATACCCTTTATACTTACGGTAAAACATCTGTTTCAAATAAGGTTACAGTTTGGTCAACAAGACAATTTCCGATTTTCATGAAAATAGGCCAATACGAAGCGCCTAGAGTGATGCTGATTTTATTGGTGAACCAGTCGCATAAGGTCGTAAGTAGTACTTACGACCAGTCCCATTCTAAGCCAGTGCTATTTGTAGAATTTTCACGTAGATCTACATGCTTTATAACGTTATATAACTTAAACAAACGGAGGTAACCGAAACAGTCACTTTTGATGTAATATAAATTAATTTCGAGAGTTAACCGAAACAGACATTACCCTAATATGGACATTATCATTGAACAAAACATGTACTAGTTTTATAGCAACGTTTATATGCATTTACAATTCAGGAATAATCAATTTGAATGGCAGAGGTAGAATTTATTCAAATACCTATTACATGAATTTATAAAACCTATAAAAATCATTTGAACATTTCACAATTACAATAATCTCAAACAAATTGGTTTTACATGGCATACAGATGGTATTAAAAGTATCTGACTTAATTATATGATTAAACAAAATCACAACTTCAAATTTGATAGTGTTTGTTATTTATAATCTTATAGTTTTTGTATGAAATGAATACTAAAATGACTAGTTCTATAATATTATATAAACTGTATAAAAATGTATGAAAATTATTATACTTACAATAGTTTGAACGCCGACTAGAAGACATATATGTTGTCTTAGGCTCCGATTCCAAGCAAAATCCTGTTATAAGACACCCAGTCGTGCCCTTCCTATTTCCAGTCCTCAATCGGGTACTTTCAACATCCGATCCCTTGGTTGCAGGTTAACATAGCGCCGCAAACACCCCACAAATCCGAATCGGTTGTTTATTATCCACATATTCGGATCTACAGGGTATGTGCTGGTCACTGATCTAAGTAAATTCTCCACTTCATAATTAAAACATCCTCTCGTATTAAATCCCCTCTAAAACTTCCGTAATCCTGAGTCTGCTATCCAGCGTCCTGGGGGCGGCCATTTTGAAAATGGCGGCTTCCGGTACGAGAGCTCTTCAATATTACACTAAAGGTGTTGAATGAATATTGAAGCTGCGTGAACACGTGAATTATGATGTAAAACACAATAGAGAAACGTCTACGGTTTGAGTCCTAGTCTAACGTATGGATGTGTCTAAACTATTATGTTTAAAATTCAAAATATGAGCTATGTCACGCTTCGAATGAGATAGGTTTAGTTTCCGCAGAGAAGAAAAAAATCACATATTTTGTGTGGATATCATTTCTGTATTGTACACCAACAGCGCAAACAATACACACTATATCTTATTTCGCGATCCTGTATTCATGAAATAGATGAATCAGGCTGATAGTCGGTTGTATACGTTTCACAAGAAACATTCGAGCATTTGTGAAGCATATATCAAGCCTGTCAGTCATGCCGGAGTCTAAGTTACTTTGTATATATAAATTTTATGTATATCACGATATCGTCTGCTACAATATTTAAGGAGGCCGGTTTTGTAGACGCTGCGTTTGAAAATTATTGCGCATTATACGAACATGCAATCACTGCAACTAGCATGTTTTCAACATAACTGTGCACAAGTTAGATGATATGACATAATTTAGATGAAGCGAAATTTCTCATAATCATAATTTTATTAAGAATACAATTACGACATATGATGTATGATCACCGCAGCCTCATTAGGCACGCATGATAATCTATCATATTCTAATTTAAATATACAGTAAAACCTCAGTAAAAAAATCACAGCTAAATACAACAAGACAATGGCGTTTATCAAGCACCGGAATCCAGATCATAGATTCTACGCCTTTGGCTTCAGACTCCAGATTCCAGGCCTCAGACATCAGGCTCCACACTTAAGGCTTCAGATTCATATTCCATGCTCCATATTCAGATTCCAGTTTCCAGATGCCAGCCTCCTGATTCAGATTCAAGCCTGAAGATTCAGAGTACAGACTCAAGTTCCAGCCTCAAGATTTCAGATTCCAGCTTCAAGATTCAGATTCCAACCTCCATATTGAGATTCCAGGCTCCAGATCCCAGACTTAACACTTCAGGCTCCAGATTACAGATTCCAGCCTCCATATTCAGAATCCAGATGCAGATTCCCGCCTCCATATTCAGATTCCATACTCCAGATTCCAGCCTCCATATTCAGATTCCAGATTCAGATTCCAGGCTCCATTTTCAGATTTCAGACTCTAGTCTCCAAGGAATGTATTACTTCTAGTGGTTATAAATATTGGACAGAAGATCATAAAATAAATGTACCGTTTTGTGTACGGTAGGTGAAGTTGGAAATCAGAAATGTATCAACTAAAATAGGAGTAACTCTACTTTAATAGGTCTTGAGTTCTTGGCAGATATGCTATGTAGCCTACCGGGACATACACTAAGATAAATAGCCATGAAATGTAACACACATAGTTTAAGAATACTTATGTTGTTTTCTTACAATCATCTTAAATGTTTACTTAAATATATTATGTTGATTTATGAATATTAACAACAGAAACATTTTTCACAACAGTGAATGTTGCTTTAACCATTATTTAAATAAGTCTGCAACTTATTTTACACATTGCACATTTATCAAATGAACAGCTAAGGTAATTGTCAAAACCATTCGTGTATGTTGTTTTAAATAATTTAAGTCTGCAAAGAAACAACATATTCATTGGTGTTGTTGTTTGTTAATGTTCAAATGAGACAAATTTAAATATTGCATATTAATCGAACGTTAAAGTATACCTAGCAATTTACTTGACTTTCTTCACTTTTGTGTTTCGTAATGTGACGTCATTCTGATCACCTCGGACTTGATGGGTTGTTACATACAGTATTTTTACCGGAGACAAACGGAAATAGCCGAGCTTTTACAATTGATTGTGACGCCTTCCGAGGGTTGCCTTCCCTGTCAGATTTATTTTTGTCATTTTGCAAGGACTAAACTAGTTCAAATATTGACTCTTATGATAATTCGCTGTCTTAGAATGAGAATGTCGTAAGTGGCACTTACGACCTTATAAGATTAATGCATATTTGAAATCTACATCATAAGACGCTTCTTATGAGCCTATTTTCATGAACATCGAAACATTTCATCTTGACCAAACTGAAGTTGAAAAAGCTTGTTTTACCATAAGTAATGAGTAAATGTCAGATATCTTTTCTTGTTTTCTCAAAATATTGATTTTGTAGTTACGACCTTCTCATTCTGAGCCAGCGAATTGTGACTGACCAAGAGACGACTTTGTGTAAATCTCATGTTTAAAACAAGCCAATTTAAAACATCATAATGTAAAAAAAACATTATTTGTTTCGCACAGCTGTTTACACGCATGGTGTTTTTAGCAACAACATAATTTTACAGTGTAAAAACCTTAATGTTATCAATTAATCAACTAGTATTTTTACTATCTTGCAGGCGGGTCCTTGTTTAGGGGACAAAAAACGGGGACACTTTTAGTGGGCATTGTTAACCAGTTAACGCTGACATTAAAATAAAGTGACATTTGTTGATGTCATACATACAAAAAAATATAGTACACATAAACACTCCTCTCACATTCAGAATCGAGAATGGTGCAAATAAAAATCTTTAAAGTTTGAAATGATATATTTGTCTTTATTCACGATATGAGGAAATTATTTCATAACCACATAATAGCACAGGATATTGTAGAATAGGTATAAAAATCTTAAAGTTGAAATGATATATTTATATTCATTCAAAGTATAAGAAAAATGCATACCATATGATATTGTTGGATAGGTATAATAAAATATCGAATTACCAATTTTAAAAACGGAAGTCGTCTAGAAAGGCAACATGATATTTTTATAAAGTAAAAAACGTACAACCGATTTAAGTTTTACTGTAAATAATAAGTTTGAATGTTTAAATTTATGCCGGTTGAACGGACACCTTAACACTAATAAATACCGTCATTTAGAAAAAATGTTTTTGTACAGTATTTACATAATTTAATACATAATTTATATCTATTATATACATTTCCATTATAATCATTATTTAATTTCATTGTAAATGGGCCTTCGATTTTACTTTTGAGACAAAATAGGCAAATTTGTCGCATGATAAAACGAGCTGTTCAGTTTATAGGTCATCATGACAAGTTCCTGTTTTAATGAAATAGTCTCATAAGGAGCACTTGATTTGAAATATGCATCAGTCTTATAAGGTCGTAAGTAGTAGTAATTACGACCTTCTCATTCTAAGCCAGCGAAATTTAGCAACCGTCTGGTTAATACTGGGTCATCCCTTGTATGATCGATGCCGAAACTTGGGACTGTTCAAGTGTAATGTCAACACTACACCCTCACAATAAAGTATTTACTGTCTTTGTACGACCATATATTGTCGATTCAAAGATGTCTGGCAAACCGCTAGAACGTTTTATTTCTAAATAACTTAATGCAGTAAGTATAACCACTACGCTATAGGACCATTAGAGTTTTAATCATATAAGTATATGTATGATGGTAGAATTTAATCCTGAGAAACCTGTAATAAATCACCCGGGTTGAATGTTTGTTTACCGGTTGTGACAGAGATCTTTGAATCACCTATACAACAGACACATTTTCTCTTATACCATGTTGACAACATTATAGGTGATTTATTCAGCCTCGGTCTGGTAGACATACCAGTCATCTGCTTTAGATACGAGTATAAATGATGTATGGGTTGATTGTGCTCATGTCGAGCTTATTAACAAATCCACATTAAGTACAATCGATAATTCAAAGCATAAGATAGAATGATTAAATACAAGCACTCATATCGTAGTATTACGGCTTGATGAAGCCAACCAATCAAACCGCTTGAAATTTCAACTTGCACATACTTTCGTCACACAACATTACGTATGAAATGTTTTAATAATAAATTATACAGTGTTACAATGCATGTTATACTTTTCGATACACCGAGTTTAAAATACGCACACAATCGATTAGGAATTTATTAAGTTTAACTTGTTGGAAAAACGGTTGTAAAACGCGTGTTCATTGGTCAAAACGTCATGACACTGTTGAAATGTATGGATCTTTTTAATTAACTACAAACGAATTTTAACGTCGCGAAAACTGATAACAAGGTATTTACAAAACTGAAGGATATGAAACCTCGTGGTCTGTTTTTGAAAAAAATATGAATCGGTAGGAATAGTTTTACTTTGTAGCCATAGGTTCACGTGGGTTTTCATTTTAAAAAGTATGAGCAGGTAATGAATTGTAATTCTCATTGAAATATACATACAAACGTGTACATACGATACAGAGGCATCCTTGGTAACATAAAAATAGTTTGAAAAAAAATGTTATAAAGTTTAATGAATGCTCAAGTTTGATATACCTTTTTGAGAAATGTTCAAGTTTAACGAAAACTTTCTAAAACGGCTTGACTTCTCCATTAAAGGTGACAACAAACTGTATCGAATACTCATGTGCTTGTAAAATAGCGAAATCAGAGTCTAGATAAAACGTGACTTATTGAATGGGGAGTGTGATATATTTTTGCGCGAAACTTTCTATTCATTTGCTTATTCCCCAGTGTACACCACCTGTGTATTATGTTCAACAGTTGCACGCTGCCTTATTGTTGTGCATGTCTTAGTGTTTTGTTTTCTTTATCAGTGATATTATGGGATCGCTTACACCAGAAAATAAATCTGTTAAATGTTTTACCATGCCATGCAGCAAAATCAGTATAATAAGTGTAGGATTTGTTATCGTTAAAATTGTGATGAAATTAACCTCGAAATCACATCACTACGCTTAAAATAATTCTTCAAAATATGCATAATCATATTAAATTGAAAACTATATTCTATATTAGTGTTTTTTGTATATCATACCCGGCAAAATATATTTTTATGAAGAATCCACGAAATTTTATACTCGCGAAAATATGTGATTTTCCGTTTAAAAATACATTTTATCAGGTCCAATGTTGACATGTCTTAATGGGTGCACATTGTTGTGCTATGGCATGTGTACGCTTTAAGCATGACGTAGATGATAAAATTAAGACTTACCAAAAAGTGGGCGTGACACGGTTGTTAATTATAATGATACATTTATCTAAAATTCGAACAAAAAGCGTTCTCGGACATGCATTATTTTACACATAAACAAAATACATTGTCATTTACTAGCATTATTCACAGACAGGGACACAACAGAGACCCAAACAACAACAGCAGAGCATAGACACTGTAAATGAATTGAGGGTGTGTAACTACCCAACCGCTATTTTCAAAAACAATTTATATATTAATTTAACACATTTCAAATCTTTGCTTATATTTTCCCAACCGTTTCCCAGTTAGTTTTTGAACATTGCTAATCATTTCCCAATCATATTCAAATCGTTTCCAAACCTTTTCTGTACATTTTACAACCAATTTCCAAATCTTTTTGATGATCATTTTCCAATAATTTTCCGATTATTCTCCAACCATTTTCTAACCCTCTACCAACCTTTGTCCAATCATTTTCCAATTAGTTCCCGAAGATTTTCTGGACATCTCCTAAACAAAAATGCTAAAATAAAGCAAATGCCTTACCTTAGATTCTTCCAGCGCCCATATGTACACCCGCTTTGTAGGTTTCGCGTCCACACACAAACTGACCGGACAACAGATAACTCCCTCCCAGGAAACAACGCGAGTCCATGTTGGTGCATCTTAATTTGTTACAAGTTGGTTTCTTTGCTAATTAACATTTGCATTTCTTAACTGATTTCTACGTATACTGATAGCCTTCTAACCGGTCCTACGTGTCTTATATAGAGCCTTGATTAATGTAATACAGATTACAGCCCCGTACCGGCTTCTCAGCTGATACCATCGGCGGAGCAAGGTTCTGGATATAAGGGGCTGGTGATTCAAACGTTGTTATCTTCTAGATTCTATTTTATAGACTTCAGTTCGATCGAAGTTAATTGATAACGATTGTAAATAGAAGCTCGTCAGTCAGGTAAACTATGTTTATCTAGGTTTAACTGGGTATACTTGAGCTAACGGTAGTCCCTGCTATTCTTTCAAATGGAGTAGTTACATGGTTATGCTATGCTGGGTTAGAAGATACCGTAAGAAGTCTTATTACCAAGTGCTATGGCATAGGTCTTTTTAATTGTATTGGAATCAAGTTATATTGCTAGCTTAGAATGAGAAGGCAGTAGACATAGACATATTTGACATCTGCATCACAAGGCGCTTCTTATGAGCCTATTTTCAAGAAAATCAGAACTTTTCATGTGGCAAAATGAAGTTTAAAAGCTTTTTTTAATAAGTAAAGACAGTTTTTTTTTTCTCAAAATATCGATTTGTACTTACGATCTTCGCATTCTAAGCCAGCGATATACTATAGTTACATACTAAGGAAATATGTTTCAACATCAATAATTCTGAGTTTGCGATGGCGATCAGTGACATTGATATACGTATAGCTTGGCCACATTGACATGAGCTTGACCTATTTATTACCATAATTTAACAGTCCAGATATTGTCTACGTTTACAACACCGAGTGTACGTTTTCATAATCGGGGAGTATCACGGAGACACTCGAGATGTAATACAAACACAAATCTTAAATGCCGATATTGCACGATTTGCTTGCGGAAATTGATATATTTAAAGCAAGAACCTTGTAATATATTCTTGCATTAAGTCAGACTCAGGTCAAAATTGCCAAGCTATAACGTAAAACTAAGTAAGGAGGGGCGACCGATTAATTCGGACACTATACAGGTACGCCGGTGAAAAAGCCGACAGATCAGCGCAAGACTGATAATATTCATGAACCGAGTTAAGAAATTTATCGTAATTTACAACAGAATAATTGGTTCGAATAAAGATAAATCATTGTAAATGCTAAACTCGACGAATCTGTTGATAACAAAGTAACCGCTACGGCAAATAAACGTTACGTTCGAGTTTTATTGCTGCTCTAAAATCAATTGGGACAAATGCTTGATACGGGGTTGAGTAGAATATAAAATTACGTTGGAGAAAATGTTGTGTACATAAATTGTTGACTAAATTATACAGCTGTAAACTCTTCATAGACGTGTTTATTGGTGATGTCCACTGCCCAGTCTTGTCATGATGTGGTTTAATGAGGGTGGACTGCAATTATTTTATTGATGGAGCAATACACAAGTACTGACTTGAACAATCATAGATGAATGAGGCCACGCTGAAGCAATGCAACAATATCACACCATCTCAATACCTAATACACCCAACCGCTTTAAAAACGCACCACATATGAAATATCGGTTTTAGTGATGAAAACGTCAATCTATGGTTATTTATTTTCGGATTAATATTCTTCAGTCTATACACAACGAGTTGTGTGATTTTCATGTCATCATAACGAGTTTAAAATAAGTTATGATATAGATAACACTGTGACCCATGAAAGTGAAAGTCACAATTTCAAAAGCAATTATAAGAGCCCGCTTCATTGATGCATGTACGTGGTTTGTCCTCCTAAAGAATAACATTTATTACGTAATAGGATAGAATTGTGTTCGACGTGATGTTTCTAACCATCCAAGCGAAATTGTTAATGTTATGTGGCTTTTGCTGTCTGGCTAATACCATACACTCGAGTGTGGTCCAGATATACGCACTATGTGAATCTAAGATGGATTCAAGCCTTATTTAAACTTGAAAACTTGGTTATGAGCATCAGACTGTCAGGATATTTCCCTTGGTGCTTATATGGCACCTCTATTCAACACTATGAACTAACAAACCCTGTAAACTATTAATTTTAGCAAAAAATGATTTTCGACAAACTTTGACTATTTTCAATAGTGGTGCGTTTTTAAAGCGGTTGAGTGTACTTGTACCATTTATTAAAACAACGAACGATCGACGGACAGCGTTCCGGACGCTGTCAGACGTACCCCACGTACGCTACCTTCTAAAGGTAGTTATTCCATTGACGAGCATACTATTTACTACATCCATCACTTTTGCAAAACACGTAATCAAGCGTTCTTTAAAAAAAGACAAATGCAAGAGACCTAGTGCTTGATGTTTGAAAGGTCAAACTTAAAATTACACTACTGTACAGTAGACATCCAGTTACAGGTGCTTTTAAGGGTAATATTAAAGCAAAACAATTCCACATAATAAGAAAAATAGGATAGTAATCAACTGATTATATTCCAACAGTCTAAAATACAAAAACTGCAAACATCTCCCACGTGTACATACGAGTAAGTAAGCAAATTACATTAAAATGCAAATTGGAACAAAAGCAATTCGGAAAAAAATGCAAATTGGAACAAATGCAAATTACTAGAATAATCTGTATATATAGCTCTAACAAAGCAATTTAAGTGTAAAAACGCAAGGTGTATGTTTTAAAGAATAATTCAGAATTCAAATTCAAACGTAAGTTGATAATTCCATAAGTGCTTTGATACGCATAATTATAAAGCCCTTTTCATGCTACACTCTGTTAGAGCATTAAACTTTCTTAGCTTATTATAGCTTGGTTATTTTGACCTGAGTCTGACCTTTATGCAAGAATATATTACAAGGTTCTTGCTTTGAATATATCAATTTCCGCAATCAAATCGTGTAATATCGGTATTTCAATATCGGTGTTAGTATTACCTCTCGTCGAGCGTCATCGTGATACTCCCCGACTATGAAAACATACACCCGGCGTTGTAAATGTAGACAAAATGTCGACCGTTAAATTATGCTAATCAATAGGTCAGGGTCGTGTCAATGTGGCCAAGCTATACGAATTACTGGATATTAGTCTGTACATTGTATCAGGAAAATATACTTGGTCTTGTTCAAGGTTAGATTCAGTAAATTACGTGGCATTCTAAAACTGTTTGAAACACTCAAAATTTGAGCACAGAAGTGAGTCAAGTATAAAAAAGGCTTAATAAGCTTATGGTGATATGAAATATCTTATCTTACTTGACTTAAGGATAAGAACAACCAATCAGATATGACCGCATTGCATTGTAAGTGAGTCAGTAACTGGCGATTGGATTGGATATCCTTATTCTGAAATGAAATAAGATCAATATTGAATACCACCCCAGATCTTTTATTGCACTTTTTTAATCTGCACGTTAAGTAGATTCTATTCGATTTGGCACAGTATAAATACACTTATTAAGTCCTTTTGAAGGAACAAATGGTCATTACTCATAAACACCAAGCAAGTGTTTGTAATGCATTATCTTAATTAGTATATTGTCTTAATAATCATGTACTTATACATTAATTTTAGCATCATTAGATAGAGTCATTAATCGGATCGTTAGTGGGTTAGATACTGCCTTGAGTTGAAGATGGACACATCTAGCTGAAAAGTAAACAATAGTAATGACTAATGCGTGACCAAGGTAACGTTACAAAACTAGCGTTCCTCACATCAATAGCAAACCAGATAACTGATCGAAAGGTCCCTGGTTCGATTCTCGGCCGGGGCACTTGGTTATTCCTGAAACGTTTTTCAGTGAACCCCCCCCCCCCCCCCCCCAATAAGAGATGAAATGGTTGGCAACCAATAGGTAGTCTCGTTTGTATCAGTGCATTACGATGAACACGTTAAATTACCAATGCGTTTGTTCGGAAAGACTTGGGAAGCGCATCCGGATTCCTTGTATCACACCACTGTCTCCTGTACTGGCTGTTCCTTCAGCGAAACACAGGACCCCATTGATAATAAGTGCTTACTCTTTTATGGGATATCCTTAACCAAAAGGTTTAAATAATTACACATACATAAAAAATACTTACTAGGCCTTTACTAGTATACACATTATGGAAAATACCTGACTGGGCCTTTAACAAAACAGTTATTATTTGTGAGTATTACACGGCATGGTAAAAATCGATTATCTCGAAATTCTCGTGCGCTTGCTTCATGTTTTGGGTTGTAGTTACCAACACACCGAGGCAATGATTGTGTCGTGTGTAATGTAATACATGATAGACTTGACAATTGTTTTCTTGTGTACAAGACATAGTGTAGACGTTTGTTACATTTTACAAATACTGTTTCGACGACAGAAAGGAACATGGAAACAAGTAAGAATGATAATTAATTTATAAAAATAATGCAAAAACTATTAAGCAAAAAAATCTTATTACATAAATATTCTTAAAGAGTCTGAATTGTCATGGCACTGACAGTATTGACAAAATGGTTGTATTTATAGTATGTGTGTTCAAGTGTGTTTACGAAGAGCCAGACGTAGAACTGTAAAAGAACCGAAGCAATGGCAGACATATCGCTGCCTTAAAATGAGAAGGTCGTTACTACTACATTCGACCGTATAAGATTGATACGTATTTGAAATCTGCATCATAAGGCGCTTTGTATGAGTTTATTTTCGTGAACATCGGAACTTGTCATGTTGACCAAAAGGAAGATGTAAAAGCTAGTTTTACCTTAGGAAACAGTAAATTTCATACAGTTCTTTTTTATATTCTCTAGATATCGATCAAGTTCTTACGACCTTCTCATTCTAAGCCAGCGATACATGATCAGGATGCACTAGTTTTAGCAACAACCAATCATTTTGATAGGTGAATATGTTTTTAAACTTACATTTTCTGAAAGTATTATAGTGCGGACATGATATGATGGCACAATAGCATTGTCCATGCGTAACCAGTTTTGTTCGAAAGACGACATCATTCTATCTGACCTAAATATTTTCCCTGTACTCAACATCTGCTGAAGTGGCCTGTATACATAATACTTTTCGGCTAATATTGTAAGCCGTGGATACTCTATCTTGTGTGTTCTCCAGCACACAAGATGGCCACTTTTTAAATCCATTGCCGGAAACTGTAGATACAATTTTGGTGTTATTCTGCGATAAGTGCCTTTTTCTGGAGCTTGTGTTGATAATGGTGAAAAAGCCATCTGTTTTTTGTTTTGTTTGTTTTGTTCTTTGATTGGTGGTGCTTGTGTCTCACTGACATTTAAATCTACAGTTTTTGCCTTTGCACAAACGAGTTGTTTAATATCACCTGCTATCTTATCGCCAGCACACCAATGTAATTTAAAGCGTGGAGCCAGAACGGTTGGTTGCTAACTTTAATTGGTCGAGTTCCATGACATTGTATAGATTATAACGTTTGGCAATTGAATCCTTCAAATCATCTCTAACCAACTTGTTATTGTATGTTGCCGATAGATCCCGAAGTTTAGTCTGTTACATACTATGTTCATAAATCATGATCATCTAAATGATTGTTTGGTTCCTAAGTGTAATGTGATGAACATATATGCATATACATATAACTATAACACAGACGGTCCTGTTTCGAATCTCGCCAGAAAAATTTCATTTGTTTCTTTTTAAGCATGCTTTTCTCGACTTTCATGCATTTATAGGAGTGTAAATAACATTTGCATTAATAATTACCCAAGAGCCTTTTGTCCTACTGTAGGATCTTTACACTTTACATGAAGGTTAATCAGCAACCGAAAATGACACCTATTGATTTTAAGGTCAGTAGGTCAATGGCCAAGGTTATAAACCCCATAATAAATAATATTGTGTTGTTCTCCTCATAAAATAGTGGTGGCAATTCCTATTAACAATCTTAATGTATAGATAACCGTGAAGTAAGGCGTTTTCCCACAAACATGTTTTACCAAAGTTATGGCCCTTTGTTGCTTTTACTATATCCTCCATATTGGAAAAATCCCCTCCGGTTCCCAATTTGAACAATAGGCACTTTAATGTGGACACCCGTGTCATATGGGTCTAGTTTAAATGATAAATGGTTCCCGTTTAATAACTCAGAAATGATTTGACCAAGGATCGTCAAACTTTCCGTGGACGTTGATCAGTATCGTTAGATGACACCTTGAAATTTGGTCATTAGGCCATATTCAGGCTGGCCATAGTTGCCGGTTACAACGTTTAGTATAAATTCCTTATATTTAAGGCATGTGTACTAATGTTGAACTTTCAGATGATGAGTAATTTCCAGCCATAATACTGAAATATGTTTGCAACACTTATTTTCTAAGCCGTAAGTTATATGACATTGTGTAATTCGTAGTTTTGAACACTACCCAAATAAAAGAATAGTAGCCAGCTCATTATTTATTAAATTGTTGTAAACATCCCGTCATTATTCGTCACGTAGCCACCATTATCCACTTCATCACAGACACCTTGCACAAAAACATATTTTTTTGCTTTATTGCTCATGTTAGAGAGGTGGCATATTAATTGTCAATACTTAGTTTTTATTTTTCATCGATATGGTTAAAACAACAAATTATCATGTACGAAGTACACTTTTCTGTTAATATCGCTTACTTAGGGAGATGTTTTGTCATTTTCCTACCCTTTCCCGTTGATATTTTAGAAGGTTAAAGTACTTGTGTATTGATAAATCATTGCTATATAAATAGTGACAGAAAAATTTACACATTGGTTCGTAGTTAAACAGTTACTTCATATAAACTTATTTCTCTATTGTCGATTTGTTAGGGTCGTAACCACCATTATCATCCAGCCACCATTATCCGACCCAGCTGTCATTATACAGATACAGAACGTGATTCTGGCCCATGCTTGTCAATATCGGTAAACTATGCACGCAGTCATCCGTGAACGCGATTCGAGAAATTCGTGCAATTCATGGTACACTTATTGACATCTCCTGTACTATAAAACCAATAGGTTAAGAGAAAATTTCTTTAACACAAGCGTACTGTCGAGTTACATTTATACTTACGATTGAAATTGAAAGATGGATCCTGGCAGAATAAAGAAATCCTATTATTGCAGCGACAATTACACAACCACCCCCTGATTTTGTAGAATATCGTGAATATGCAAAATATCAAGGCTACATGCCAAATCGTTTTCTTAAAAAACAGTGGTTAAGAAGAATTCCTTAATTTTAGAAAGTGTACAGCAAATTGAACGCAGTTTACAGTATTATGTTTTTATACAAGCTGAACGTTTCTCCACTTTCCACTCTCCGCTTTGGATGTACATGTCTATTGGGGCATACGTGTTTGACAAACATCTCTTGTATTCTCTAGTGTCTCTATTATTTTTCTGTCCCTTTTTCGTAGATCTTGTTTTCTTTTCACCTATGTATCAACCCGCCTATCTCCCTAAGTCTCATGTTATGCATTCTTCTGATGCCCTTACCTTCTTTCAAACAACTTTTTGATTAACTAACAGTTGTTTTCTTCACTATCCAAACCAGCCCGCCATAACCTACTTCTGTTGTCGAAATACAAAAGGTATATCTCATTTGTGAGCAAAAGTGGCATTAGGGCGATACCTTAATAATTGGTCCAGTTGACTAAAGACAAACTATGATAGCTTGTTGTGTTCCATTACAGACTTTGTATCTTCATATAAAGTCGCTGATGGCATGTTAAATTTACCCTCCTCCACCGGCAAATGATCTGCTACCATTCTGCTGAGCAACCCATGCATTGCTAAAAACAGAGTGTGCAATAGAGGACACAATATTTCATTTAAATTCTCATTGTCTTCAAACAAACACACTGTCTGGCAATCATCCCCAGTGATCGTGTCAAAGGGATATTCCTCTCCATTTATTATCAACTTAGTAACACAGTCAACAATATTCGCCCCTTTATGCAGAAAGTCTACCAGTTATGTGTATTGATATTATTTCTAGCACATGACATGATCTCTAAAAGTTTCCATAGAGGCCCATTTATCAGTTTCGATATTCATCCAAAAGCTTTTAATCCGGCTAAATACAGGCCCCATGATTATAAACATTTCTAATTCTCCATGCGCCAACTTGAAAAAAAAACACACATATTTTTTTAGAAGTTGGCATCAAAACCAACTCCAACTTGAAGCAAAGGATCTAATTGAGAAAACGACTCCCATTTCAAATGTTTCGATTCAGTAATAAATAGTTTACAGCAGCTTTTGTGACTAAGAAATGCTACAATTTGAGTACGGAATATAAGTTTGAGCATGGAGTACGTTCCTACCGAGTTCATCCCACTATGAGGTCCATGTCCGGGGATAATGCGTATTTGAAAACGACCCGTGATTGCCGTATATCGGGGTATAGGGTCACCATTTAACTTTTTCTCGCTTTATTTTTAACGTATATTTCTAATTATTACTGGCAATGTAGTCGTAGCCCGCTGGTGTAAGATGCACTTGGTCTTCGCTCAGATGGGCCCTGTCTAATTGCGTGGCTAATTTCAGGACGCGTGCACCCCGGGATTTCAAGTTGCCTATCGTTCTGTTGACTAGCCTCCGACACAGATCCCAGTCTGAATGAAACCCATACCGCTTTCGTGGAAATAAGTCTATTACATAGACGGGACAGTCAACCACGGCACGCCAGCTCGAACCAGCTGAGGAGGGCTGCGAAGATCTCTCCGGACGCTTGCCTAATACGCCTAATGGCTTTCTGTTCTGGTCTGAACGCTGCTTGCAGTAGCTGGTTGATGTCATTATCGCCCAAATGAATCACCACATAGCCTGGTTGACGTCTTCTAGGGGACTCGATTGCGTGACTATGATCGTCGGTGGCCTTCTTCCCGCCGACAGCTAGCTTCAGGCTGTCTGCTGGTAGGAAGAGAGTCATACGACGAAAGTGTAACCGTTTTGCAGCAAAAATAACTTTTTATTATCTGTGCTGTGCAGCAAATGATAACTTGACGGTGTAAAATATGTAAGTGAAACGCCTGTTCTTGCGCACGTGCAAAGCATGGAATATGTTTTTCAGGTTTGGGTGCATGAATAGGGGATTTGTAAAACAATTGCATAATCGTTATCCGCATTAAAACGTGATAATCATGATTTAGACTTTTTTAACATTGCAACGTCATGTTTGCTAACAAAAGGTATATTTAAATAAATACATGGTAAAAGTTTTCATTTTGGGTCAGTGTATGTGATTTTTCTTCTCCAACACACTGTGAGTATGTCTGCCATTGCAAACTAGCTCAATTATGCTCATCATGTCCCACTGCAAGTGCTTTAGATGTAGTTCTTATCAGTGCAAGGGTTCCGCTTTCATTCTTCTGTTATTTTTAACTCTGGCCAGTCCAAACAGCTTTATCACCAAGATAATTTCTCACAAGTTTCTTTGCACAATTTTCGCATACATCCACCATTCCTACTAAAATATGAAGTCCACAAAAAAAGTTGGTCATATGAGTCCGATTTTGTCATTCGGAATTATGCAATTCCCCCATCTTTTATACGCATGTGGTAGCACTTCTGTGCGATATATTTCAAGCAACGTATTGAAATTATTTTCAGTTGAAGCCCGGTCTGACATCGTATCGCGTATGTTAGCAAGAATTGTGTATCCAACATTCATATCCCATTCCCTCTCCTTTTTGTAGGAGATTGTAGTTATATCATGTAATATATTTTTAGCGTGGCTAGTGCACTTTGGCAGTTTTTATCAACCATTTCACGCAAGCCAAAGATGTATATGAGTTTTGATATTCATCTGTTACAAGGTAGGTTGGTTGAGTGCAGCCTTCCCTGTCGGATTTTCTCATACTTTTTTGTGATGATTTCCCATATGTCCGTGTCTCGTCTGTGTAGGGAGTTGTACTGGATTTTTTAGCTAAGGAAGTTGAGAGTTGTTTATGGGTTACAGCCAATTTGCTGTCAACTATCCTGTTTACAGGTGGACGGACCTCGGTCAACTACATTTCTACATAGTGTAGCAACAGTTTTAATCACTTCTCCCACTCTGTTCATTGGGACTTTCAAGTCAGTTAAGTTCATTACACATTCAATTGTTTTATGGAAACTGTTGCATTTGCAAATCATCGGCGCTGAAGAATTTTATCCGTCGTAAATTAGTGAGACAATCGTATTGATAACGCACAGTATCTTCTGGAAGTCATCATCACTCAGAGCAACATCGTCTTCCACTGCTGCCAATTACAATCTAGCATCTTCTTCTAAATTTACCGAAATTATAGACGGACAAACAAAAATACTTCAAACTTATACATTAATGATACACAGTACCTTCTGTAGTAACGTCAATATCAGTAGGGCTAGAAATGTCTTCTACAACCACCCTTACAGCATACGCTTGCCATAGCGCCTAGAGCAGAAATACAACCATATGGCATTTGTTTTGCTGCATTAACTGATGCACTAAGATCTTCTCCACGTATCCTAGCTACTAGGGAAGCCACATCTCTTGGGATATTGACTTCATGGTGACAGAGTGGATTCAGATGTGGTGCATCAGTCTGCAACAAGAGTCTGTTTTCTTCGCTGACTTCTATTAATTGACTTCACTAGTCCAGTGAAACCAAAGTGGCAGAATAGGAATGCCTCTCCACTTTTCCACATCTTTTTCTGTCCCATTGAAATGGTGCAAATGCATCGACTGATTGACCGAGCATATTCTCCTCACATGAGAAAGTTCCTCCTGGTATACGCCCCGCGGACTAGGAGCATCCCTAAGGTGAAGGATGAGGGGACTTACAGTAGACGAGTGAGCAAGCACCCTACGAACCACTCCCAACTGTTCAATCCACATTCGTTATGGAGTGGTCCAATCCAGGCCTATCTCACCTAACAACACTTCTGCAGGGTGCTCCGTCACTAAGGCCAGCAACTGCCTCTCTTTCCGGTCAGTAAAAGCCCGAATCTTCTTCGGGTGAATTCCTATGATCAGCCTATAGTCGGGAGGACAACAGATGTTCCCCGATTCCGGATAAGCATCCGGGTCACAGAACACCTGCACACCAACTACCCTCACAGGAATCTGATGATTGAAACCTGAACCTGCACTGACTACTCCTTCTACAGGAGAGTCGCCTAAACCTAACGCTTTTCTCAAACGGTCAGCATGAAAGTGGGAGTCAATCACATCAAGGGTAAATTGCCTTATCTCCGGCACAAGAATTTTTTTCTTTAATTTTATAGGAAATAATACGTGGTATATAGATGAAAATCGGGTTACTATGGATTTCTGAAAAGTATATTTAAAAAACCGCTCGGTAAAACCTTTCAAAATTTTGTTAAACATTACACACACATTGACGTTATTTTAAAAAAAAATCAATGGTGCCATTTGTTGAGTTAATATTTTATTTGCATTTATCAATAGGGTACTTATTGGCAATATGCAAAAATTGCCTTAATTTCAAGGAGGGTAGGGTTACATTTTTATTTATATCTACTTCATAATTAGACCAAACATCATTTTTGATTGAACAAATAACCGTTGTTATTAGATTTAAACACATTCTTGTATTTATTGCGTCATCTGTTGGAGAGTTATTTTGTTTATCAAGCAGTTGCCTCCATTTGTTTTTGCAGTACGCTTTTACGCTGCGTGTAGGGAAATAAAAATAGCAATTACTCTCTTAACTGATTGTAAAAGTGTTTTAAAAAATCACATTCAGTTGTCTTAATGGGTATACAATAGAATAAAAATGTTTAAAATGCAATCCTCAACATTCAAAAAAAAGTTAAAGACCCGGACATCGTTAAGCCCGAAGGGCGGCGGTAGGTCGTGTCTGGCCAAATTCTTACTGAAATGGCAGCAGCCTGGAATGAAGCATCTGGCCAATCTGCTTGGCACATCCGCCGCTTGCTGTACTACTGATCTATAAGGATGAGCCCTACCTGTTCTTTCCCTAGGGGGAGCTACTGCACGAAACCATTCGTAACTCTTGTCACATTGAAGCATGAATTTCTGCATCATTGGTTTTCTGTAAACCCAATATCTTGGCTTTTTCACAACATTAAACATGGTGTCTTCCAAGTGTGACCAGTTCAGACAGAACTGTTGAAAAACCTCGATCCACGTTCCTTGTTGAGTTGTCCAGTCCAAACCTATTTCGGAGAACGCACGAATCTTCTATGGATGAATCCCTATTGTCAACTTATAGTTGAGAGGACAACATATGTTTCCCGACTCCGGATAAGTTTCCGGTTCGGAAAACACCTGCACCCCTCCAACTACATTCACAGAAATCAGAAGGTTGAATCCCGATCTGGCATTGACTACTTCTTCTACAGGAGAGTCGCCTTAACCTAGAGCTTCCCTCAATCGGTCTACATGATAGTGGGAATTCACTACGTTTAATGTAAATTGCCTTGCATCAGGCACAACCACAGTAAAACAGTGTCACTTACTTCCCTAGTTACAGTACTGTCTTCATCCACCCTCAGGAACATCTTGTACATCAAGAGAGCCATCACAAAATATGTTTCCCTGGTCTGAGGCAGGATGAGTGGCGGACTTAAACATATATCCTGGGGGGTCCCACCCATTCACCATACCCACCTCCAGGATCGGCTCCGTATTGAAGGGGGTAAGGCAGTCTTCCACTTCAAAGGGATAACTTAAAACGTCTAGAAGGTACATCCAAAAGGCACTCTTGCCACAAATTGCAACTATGTTGCATCGTTCACCCTGGTACTTAAGCCCGAATGGCGATGGTAGATGGGACCGACGCACGTGTTTGGCCAAATTATTACTGAAATGGCAACAGCCCGAAATGAAGCATCTGACCAATCTGCTTGGCACATCCGCTTGCTGACTGATCTATAAGGACGAGTCCTACCTGTTCTTTCCCGGGGAGCTTCTACAGCGACCCTCACTTCCCTCCTGTTTCCATTAACATTCTCAGCCATCCTGAAATCACATTTTAAAACCTGGTTTAAAAACACCCATATCATTCCTGTGAACAGGTAACGGGTTACATAATGACTTACACAATGGGCATTTGCATCTTAATTTAGATGCCCCTTTTGCAGGGACATATACACAGTCTCCAGGAAACCACCCGCAACACTTGTCACACTGAAACATGAATTTCTGAATCATTGGTTTAGAGGAAACCTTGGGGTTTTCACATAATTAAACATGGGGTTTTCCAAGCGTGACAAGTTCAAACAAAACTGTTGGACCCACCGGGGAATTTGCCTATCAGTACATATTTTTAACTTGTGATGCATGAGTACCACTCAGGATCTTTACCAGATACAGTGTTGTCGTGATTCCTGCCATAACCACACAAATACCCTTCCAGGGATTTATTAATTTCATTGAAAGTAATTTATGCCAGCTGAAATTATTATGTGCACTATCCCCTGTTTAAAAATGACGTGTTTCTACCCCTTAAGTCATAGTCCCTTTTCAATTTTCTCTAATATGTCTTAAGTTTCGCTCTTGCCAGTACACGCGCCTCTGTTTGAGTTCTCTTGCAACTCAGCGAGACGAAGTCTACATTAGGTGACCTTTTATACCAACAGTATTTCTGCTCAATCCTCAATTTAGTACGCGCCCTGGTGGTCAGCTGAGGGTATGTCATGCTTAAGTTCAATCACAGTGTTTGCAAGTTCCTTGGTAGTACCATTACATCTGTTTCATCTCCTATTGTCCAAATAATACCGTCCCTCATTGAAAAAGATTATTTAAAAATTAAAACGCTTGGCTAGCCCACAACAACATTTCCCTTCTTCAGGATCCATATTCTGTTTTAACCAATCTACTAAAAATTAAAGGTCCGTGTCTGTCTCAATGGCCTGCTTTACATTGAAAGTTTCTAGCCTAACATTCTGAACTGTCGGATTTTCCCAAAACACCCCAGTTTGTTTGTATATACACTCTACAGTCACCCACAGCACCTTCAGTTGGTTCAAACAAGAGATCTCCATTTGATAATGGGATAACGTCTTCTTCTTCTTCGTGGAACCTTTCCCATTTCATGTAATCCTTAGTGCAGTATTTGTACCCACCATAAGGTAGTGCAAATTAGGAGGTTTTAGGGACCATGCCATACACCACAAAACAAGTCAAATAACATGTGAAATAATGTCTTAATTTAGTTATTGATATACAATGTACATTATTGATTAGCAATATAATGGTTAGCAATACAAATTTTCATTTATACAAAGTTATGAGTCTATATTGTCCATATTTGAATACGACGCGACTTCTCAAAGTCATAATTGTCGATTGATGGGACTTGCAGTGAGACTGTCAGTAGGAGGTTAAAACTTTGTTCCTCTGCCCTGTCTTAATTCTTTTTAAGGTAGAAAAACCCGCCTCACAGTCTGAAATCATACATTATCATTCACTTGATGATATATAACATTGACAATGACAATGACATATGTATTAAATGTTATTTCTTAAAGAATAATTAATAAATCAATTTAATTACCTGCAGTAGACATAGGCAGTGGTAATCCAATCACTGCTATCTTCTAAATGTGTTGGTGACTCTCAGCCAAATGTTCACTGATCCAACACATGGTTTCTTCAGCATTTCACATATGACATTTCGCTCCAAGGCTCAACTTGACCTGTGTCCAATTTTCCACACACTTCTCTTCCTGCAGGAGGAAATGTCATGCTAGTTCCGGATTCATATTTCATAGCAATTTAGAATTATAGTAAACAGAAACAATATTTAAACTGGTAACATTTAAGTATGCCTTAAAATTTGACTTACTTTAATTTCTTGCTGCTCCCAAAGGTTGGGTTCATGGACTTCAGGAGCACTGCAATTAAACACAGGCAACTTCCCCAGCAGTGTGGAAGGTCAGGGAAGCGGTACTCCAAATTACCGATGATGTTGTCAAGAAATGGCATGTACACCTGAAATACATACTTATTATTATTATACATCAAATTAGCTAAGCATTATTGATATTTAAGTTAAGAAGCTGCATGAAATTCATACATTTATTATAAGTTCATTAATTTTTTATATTATCTTGTCATGAAAGATATTAAGATTAGCATCTGATGGCAACTTGATCTTGTACTCCTTGTCGTGGAGATCAACTATACGGGTCTTCGCCGACTTGTTATGTTGACCAGCCTCCTCATTTCTGCTATTGTGCCAACAACTAGGGGCTTGATGATAGTGATGACAGGTGAGGTAATACATCACACATCATGTGTACGGACAGGATGCAAAGGTAAACTTGGCCAGACCCGCTGCTCTTGTGTCGTTCCTCTCTTCTGCTTCTCTCTCCAGACTCTCATCCACCAGCTTCAATATTGGGTCTTTGAGCAGCTCCTGTAACATGACATAAATTATTTACTTTATGTACTTGGTAATTATACGTCTTATTAAGAATTGTTATTACTTTATTTTTTCTAGTAAATCAAAAATCAATTTAAGTTAAGTATTCCAAACTTACTTGGATGGCGTGTAGGCCTGCTGTCCGTACTGCACTCTTTGCATAGAAGCGATGAATGTCACTCACTATGTCTTCAAATTTGGGGAGATACTGTACACCCTTGGAGGCCTGTCCTACAGCAAGTGCCAATCTATATGTCACATAACGGTTGTTCACAAGATGTGGAACCCTTCCACGTTGCTGTACCGCCACACCATTTCGTCTTCCTACTATAAACCTGGAACTATCACTACCAAAGGCCATCTTATGTATAGGAAGATTGTATTCGCTAAACAACATCAGGAGAGCAGTCAATGCTATAAATGTATGCACTTATAAAATTATTTTCCACAGAGAGGGAGGGAGACTATATTCTTAAGATAATGTTTGCACCATTCCCTCGGTAAGATTTATTCGTGCTTCTTATTCTGTTAAGATAAAAAACAACCCCATTTGTTCTCGAACATTTCATTTTGATTGCCGATATTGTTTTCTCTATTTTTATCCTATGTATCAGGTATTCCTTAAATGGTTCTATTGTTGAGCCAGTGAGTGTGCATTTTGACTTGAAAATAAAATAATTAGTAAGACATATGGTGTAATTTATTATATTAGTGTTTTGTTTATCGTTGCTTAGCACAGTGCAGAAGGATATATCATAATAGTTGAACGTATTAATGTCACGGGTTCTACCCTCTGGCTTATCTTATTGATGCGATAAGGTATAATGGAATGACAGATAATGTCGACTTAGGCCATGTGGACGAAAGTGGCTGAAAGTATACAACAAATACGATGAAAACACGTCCGTCTCTTAAACCATTTACTTTTCGACTGATTTTTAGACTACGATGACGTGTTATGGCGGGAAACAAAGCCACAACCATGATATGATAGTGAGGCCCTGATGAGGGTAAAGTGTAAATGTTATGAATGTTACGGTGTAATGAATGATGCGATGATATGACGATATACATAAATGGTTTAAAGGCAAAATGAATGATTTATACGGAAATAAACATATATACACAGTGTTAATTTGACCCTGTGGCATTAATACAACTGTAGTTGGAACATATAATTTTAAGAAATTATGGATATTTCCCCAAAAAGTTTGTATGACATAAGAAATGTTGTATGTGTATGCTCCAAAAACAAGACGACCCAACCTTAATAGGGCACCGGTGTTACTGTGAAGACCCACAGGCCTGTGCTGAATTAGCATGTCATACTGACTCAGTTCTTCTAACAATCTTGCTAACTGGCCCTGTGGTTCTTTGAATCCCAGTAACCAAACTAGACTACTATGATCAGTACGAAGTAGGAAATGCCGCCCTAACAAATAGTGCCGGAATAGAAGAGTGAAGTGGACACTCGCTAGCTAATCTTTCCTAATAGTGCGGTACCTAGTTTGTTCACTAGACAACGCACAGCTAGTATACGCTATGACATTCTCAGCAGCCACGGCATAGTTAGATGCATCAGTATCGACAATGAACATATTATGCGCATTAGGTAGAGCTAAAACTGGTTCTGTGAAGGCTTTCTCCAAGTCCTCAAATGCCTTTTTCTTTTTCGCTATTCCAATAAAACCCGCTTTTCTTAGTGATACATGTGGCATACAATGGAACTGACTTTTCCGCAAAGACCTTCACGAATAATCGGTGGTAATTAACAAACCCAGGGACACTTTGTACTTCCTTCACCGAAGTAGGTGTGGGCCATTCTTGGACTGTTCTTATTGGGTCATTTCCCATTTCCAATCGCCCCAGGAACTCCTCCTTTCTTTGAAATAGGACACACTTTAAATGCTCTAATCTTAAACCATTCTGACGGAGTCTATCCAAGACCACTCAGAGATTTGCAAGGTGCTCCCGAAAAGTTTGACCCGTTACTAGTATATCATCCAAGAAGGCTAACAACGTCTTCCATGTCATGCCTCTCAGAATAAGATTAACTACCCTCGAGAAAGTTGCTGGTGCATTACACGATCCATAGCCCAATCGGAAATGAAAGACCGGATAACCCCATCGTCTGACATTTTCTTTAATGGGCTTCCTCCTCTTCTACGAAACATGATGGCGTTCTACGCATTCTTAACTTAACTAGGTCTTCGTCCCCAGTGTTGATATTATTCTCAATACTATTGAAAATTCTAAAATCAAAATCATTTTCTGTAAATACATAATGGTATTCAATTAAAAGTTCACCAAGTGTCATTTCCCGTTCCTTAGTGAAACCAACCCTGGATTCCTTGAACTATTATCTTAAATGGTATGGGATGTCCGCCCCATGTTAAAACTCTCAGTACTTCAGTGTTAGACTTTACAAATGCAATGAGTGGACGTTACACATTATCTATGTATCGCCTAACATTCACATTACCTGGGAGAATAACCAAGTCATTTTTGTGAAACTGGATAATCCCAGCCCAAACATGTATACTGCCTTCATCTCTACGATTAACCCTCTGACGCGGCCGTCACAGTTTTGAACATTAAATTTTGATTCGTCAGAAATACAACCTTTCCCCATTGCCGACGGGTCGTACGAAGATGTTGTACTCCTGCTCGGATCATACCAATCGCCTCAGCACGTTCATATCGTGACAATCGTGGCATGGTTATCGACGAGTTTATGATCAACTGCACACAAACACACACAAAGCTCACTACCATTCGCTTGGTAAAAACTGGGAGACAGTAATTCCTTGGTATGCTTATGCTCTGAACGGTATTCTATTCTCCTTTCAATCAATGGAAGTAACTTCTGAATGCATCTGAATTAGGAGGAATGACTTTACAGTTTGCGACCCTTGTTACAAATTTAGAAAAATGGGTTTATCTATTATGGATTGGCCGGTATATTGAATAGCCAATGTTTGTTCGCGTGTTTTAAGTTGCAACTGTATCATTGTGTCACGGGTCGCCGTATAGTGGGTCGTACCACCGTGTACTGTTGCGTACAACGATTAGTATAAGTGTGGGTTCTGTCTACTGGATGGTGGTTGATATATAAATGACTGAAACAACAATGCCAAAGACATTAACTATTTTAAGAGATATGATGGCCAAATAAACCAATACGATTATTATACAAAGTATACGCCCGTATGATGTGGTACTATATCTAGAATGCCAAAGCATTCAATAACATACATTTTACGTACATGTATACACTTTTATACACTTCGTCTATATTTACACGAAGGCCAGGGTAACAGGTGGCATACACAGGTTTTCGAAAGTCTTGCTATTATTCTTCATGATTAATATTAACTAGATCTATAATGTGAACGGATGTGAATGCATTTATGAAACATGGCTTGTAATAGTTGTTAATGATTACAAATTATTTTACTTTAAGTGATTGGTTAATTCATTGTTGAGGATTTTATGAAAGATTAATTATTTAGTATTGTCATTAAACATTTGCTCGCAAAATAAAGTCTTTATTAGTCCCCTACCGGTGAAACCGGAGGGGACTTATGGTTTGCGTTCCGTCAGTCCGTCCGTCAGTCAGTCAGCACACACGAAAGCTACCTTAGGTGGTCGGAGGTGTGGCCTAATACAATAGAAATCTATTCAATTCATTCCGTGAGCACTTAATTCTTTTGTCCTTTAAGTGGTCGTTCCTTTGATCTTAAACAATGGAACGACCACCTAAGGTAGCGATCGTGGGGGCGTCCGTCAGTCCGTCAGTCCGTCACAAAAGTTTGTCCGGATCATAACTTCATAGCTCAGCAAGCTATGACTTTGAAACTTTACATGTGGATAGATATCAATTATGAGAAGTGCAGTGCATAAGAACCATAACTCTCCCCTGCTTAATTTTTTAGTTATTCCCCTTTGTTAATTTTCATACTTAAATTTTGTCCGGAGCATAACTCAATTACCTAAAGAGATTTGTTTTTGAAACTATACGTGTGGATAGATATCAATGAGGAGAAGTGCAGTACACAAGAACCATAACTCTCCTTTACTTTTTTTAGTTATTCCCCTTTGTTAATTTTCTTACTTAAATTTTTGTCCGGAGCATAACTCCATTACCTAAAGAGATATGATTTTGAAACTTTACATGTGGATAGATATCAATGAGGAGAAGTGCAGTGCACAAGAACCATAACTCTCCCTTGCTTAATTTTTGGTTTATTCCCCTGTGTTAATTTTAATACTTAAATTTTACAATTGGCTACCGGTAGAGTATTTTCATTGCTTGGTAATAGTCTTGTTATTAATATGGTCAAAGCCATTTCACATGCCGCTAATACCCACACAACTATTAATATTATTCGTTATCTAAAATACTTTCAGGTACCCCATGGGTATACGTTCATAGTAAGAGAAGGTGTGAGTAGATAGTGATCAATGTGATATTATAGAACAGAGCAACAAAGTCACACACCATTGGAAGAACTTGAGGTAAGTAAAATGTCTTTTGATGCAGGTTTAAATCAACTAAATGAATGCGTTTATTAACTAAATAACAAGTACAAATTAAGGCACTCTTTCCGACTTAAAATAAGTCGAGCACAGTTGTTTCTCCTGATTTGCCAAGGGAAGTAACTATGCACTACAGAGTTTTCACCCTGGTGTTCAGGGGATGTCACTAACTGGCTTCAAATAAGGCGAACAGTTGTTTCACCTGAATTGCCAAGGGAAGTTACTTTATTGAATTATCTCCCCTGATATTCCCCTATTGTTTATCCGAACCATAGTCATCACATCATTTCAAATTGTCGTAGAACAAACGCATTACATGTACTTGTAAACAATTATTAATGATGTTTGTTAAATACACTTATTCGTGTGTAGGCTGTGGCAGTCGCTTTAAACATATTTTTCTTGAGTTATGTATGTGGCCCTGTGAGTGTTAAGCTTTGCATTTAGCTATATACCATTCTAGCTCTGACTGCCCAGTCCGTAAGCTTCCATATTGACCTCAAAGCTATGTTTTATTTGTTTTTCCAATTTGATTACAGTACGGTCTGAGCTTTTAAAAAACAAAATCTCAGGTAACTTGGGCCACGGGCCCTGCGGACTCCTAAAAATGTGCAGCTTCTCCATCAGCACATTCAATACTCAATATGTCTCCTACTGGTTTCAGTTCCAAATGACTCAGATGTTGCTTATAAAATGAATTGAAAACAATACTAACGCAACTTCCAGTGTCTAATAAAGCACGAGTTTTAATCTTGCCTATTTCAGTGTTCACTTCGTTGGCTTCACCAACAAGGGTAGGTTTAGGATCCACAATTTCGGAGGTGCTCGGGTCTGATCCTACTACAGGAGCACTAACTCGTTTGGGCAGTCCCTGTAGATGTGTCCAGTCTGCTTACATCTAGTGCAGACCATCTGTGATAATATGGTTGGACATATCCTCTGTACATGTCCCTTCTGGTTACAGATAAACAGGTTGGTGCAAAGGTATCTCCCACAGTGGGTCTACGAAATTCACCCCGGCCTCGTCCCCTGTATCCTCCTCTGTATCATTGTTGTGGTCCACTCCAGCTATGGTTTTCTCAGCCTTGGGTTGTTGGTTAAAAGGGACTTGAGCTTTCTCCAAGTTGTCAATTCTTTCAGTCATCTTATCAAAAGCTGCTTCAACTCCGCTAATTCAGTGTCCTTTTGTGGTCCTGAGGTAACAACAGGCTTGCAAGGTTTTCTTCAGAAGGCTTGCCATCCATCTTCATCTCTTCCTCTAATCGTCTGAACTGAATGTAGCTTCTGTTTAAGGATGTGGGTCTCATGTCGCCTAAATCCTTCTAATTCAACAGCTTTATCAAACAACTCCTCCAGTCGGAATGTATATTTCTCCATATATTCCCTTGGTTCCTGATCACAAGTAAAAAATATTTCATAACTGTGTCCAACGTCTCGATGGAGTTCCATATGCACTGTCTAACTTTTCCAAAACATGACTAATAGAAGCATTAGGTCCTAAGTTAAAGACTTATTTTGCTTGAATTAGTTATTGTATGTTGTTTCATCAATGGCAATAATTGTGTACATTTCAGGCGAACACGAGGATCCTAAGTACGATCATCACGAGCAGCCTGATTTGATTTCGATGACTGACAAAGCAATATATAGCAAATTTTATGGAAATGAAGGTATGTGCAAATTAAAAACAATTTATGTAACGAGGAAATGCAGTGACAGTCATGAATGACATTGAGAGTGGAGAATGATATTGAGAGTGGAGAATGATATTGAGATGTGTTAAATTAGCTTGGTAAATGACTTTCAGTTCGAAATTCAAAATGACGAAGTTGAACGTCGAATCCGACATTCACTTCGAAAATAAAAAAAATCATTTTAACCAGTTATTTCTGCAAAGAAAAATCCTGCTTATTAGATTGGTGGGTACGTAGGCTGGTGGGTGCGGACGTGAAACAGTGAGTTTCCGCTCAACAACTTGAGTTTGTATTGGCACACATATGTTCATGGAACTTTGTATATAGCAATGTTTACTTAAATAGAAAAATGTCTTCCGGGCAATAACTTGAGTTTGAATTGACAAATCCTCTAAATAATTGGTATATAGCGAGCTTGTGTGAATCCCTAGCAGGGGATTATATTTGGAATTAGTGATGTCAACGTCACCGTTTCTAAAAATAGGCAAAACAGTGTCAGGTCAATGACTTCAGTTTGGATAGATAAGTCGTCATGAAACTTTGCATTAAGCAAGCTGGTGTGTATGCCTACCTTGGGATTGTATTTGAGGTCAGTGGGGTCAAAGCCATCGTTACTAAAAATAGAAAGAGGACTTCCGGGCTTTTTCAATGCCGTAAATGTCGAATGTAGAAGGTTGAGAATGATAATGCTGTTTCAAAAATGGTACTGATGGTTGAATCTGTATTGCAAACGTAAAATATATTTGATGATGACTTCTCAGTTGAAGAAGACACCGAGAGCTCAGAATGCAGTTGACTGTTAAGCGTGACTTTAGTGTTGTGAAGTGTTATCGAGAGTAGAGAATGAAATTTAGTGTTGTCAACAATTTGAGAATAATTTTAGGTGTAACAATTGGTATAAGAATTAACAATGATTAAGTTATTATTTTTGTATGTAATTTTCAGGTTGTCACAAGACGAGCACCCGGTGTATGAGTTCATTATTAAAGGACACACTTGTATATAGCGAGACTGAGCGAGACACACTTTATTCCAGACTTCTGGCCAAGACATATCCTGTTGACGCCTGAGCCAAACATATTTTGTTCAAACTTCTGAGCAATTTGACATTTTCGACAGACAAGAAAAGTGAAGATCGCAAATGATATTGAAGGTATGTGAAAATTAAAATAATTTTGAAGGTCTTTTAACACATCACATGTCATAAAAGATTCGTACTAGGACTTTAATTTACTTGGCAACCGATTGGTCGTTTAGACATAATTTGACAGTATAATTTATAAATAACACTGTCCCTCTCAAAGCTATGCGTTATTTATTTTATTACCCCGAACTTTTTCGTCCACGATCTATTCAATTGTTTGTTAAGAATGACATTGTGTGTTGGGCATGACATTGTGTGTTGTGAATGACATTGTGTGTTGTGAATGACAGTGTGTGTTGGGCATGACATTGTGTGTTGTGAATGACATTGTGTGTTGGGCATGACATTGTGTGTTGTGAATGACATTGTGTGTTGTGAATGACATTGTGTGTTGTGAATGACATTGTGTGTTGTGAATGACATTGTGTGTTGTGAATGACATTGTGTGTTGTGAATGACATTCTGTGTTGTGAATGACATTGTGTGTTGTGAATGACATTGTGTGTTGTGAATGACATTGTGTGTTGTGAATGACATTGTGTGTTGGGCATGACATTGTGTGTTGTGAATGACATTGTGTGTTGGGCATGACATTGTGTGTTGTGAATGACATTGTGTGTTGAGAATGATATTGTGCGTTGAGAATGACATTGTGTGTTTAGAATGACATTGTGCGTTGAGAATGACATTATGTTTTGAGAATGACATTATGTGTTGGGAATGACATTGTGTCTTGTGAATGGCATTGTGTGTTGAGAATGACATTGTGTGTTGAGAATGACAGTGTGTGTTGAGAACGACATTGTATGTCGAGGATGACATGCGTTTGGAATAACATTGTGTAATGGGAATGACATTGTGTGTTGTGCATGACATTGTGCGTTGTGCATATCATTGTGTGTTGTGCAAGGCATTGTGTGTTGTGCATGACATTGAGTGTTGAGAATGACATTGTGTGTTGTGCAAGGCATTGTGTGTTGTGCATGACATTGAGTGTTGGGAATGACATTGTGTGTTGATGTCATTGCGTGTTGAGAATGACATTGTGTGTTGATAATGACATTGCGTGTTGGAAATGACATTGTGTGTTTGGATGACATTATATGTTTGGAAGGCATTATTTATTTGGATGACATTATGTGTTGAGAATGACATTGTGTGTTGAGAATGACATTGTATGTTTGGAATGACATTGTGCGTTGGGAATGACATTGTGTGTTAGGATGACATTATATATGTGGATGCTATTATATGTTTGGATAACATCATATGTTGAGAATGACATTGTATGTTGGGAATAGGCATGAATTGTATTGTTTTTTCTGTTGAGCTTTGCTTGAGAATGACTTCGTGAGTTTAGAATGACATTGGAGTTAGATGATGTCTTTAAACTATAGTTAATATGTGTACTCTGGATTTGTGTTTCAGGTTGAGACTCTACAAGATACGTCGTTTTTGGTATACAGTTCAACCTAACCTATATGCTGTTTGAACATATTCGAATGACTACATGTGTCCAAATCGACTTCCTATCGATTCGAATATAAGCATACAGGCTGGTACCGTGAAACTATTGTACTTCTGGAAGACTTGCTGATACTCCGCCTTCATAAATCCATAGGAACATTTATGAAGCAATAAGAACATTTATCAAGAAATGTTAGTACTCACTCCACCAGACTTTATACTCGTACCACCTGCTATCGTTTGTGATCTCTTTTTAGTAGTTTGCATGTTGCATGTTCGTTTACATATATATTATTGCAATGATGCCTATCCATTCCATTTACAAAAGAAAACACAACAAAACAACAACATAACCACACAACTACTAGTATTTAAAAATGCTGGTGGTAACATCGAAATATTATTGACATGATGTATAATGCATATATTGTAACATGCCTTATAGGAAGCTTGTGCAATGTTTGAAGTTGGTCCGCCCTGCTTTCCGTTGTTTTCCAGAAAATTACCAATGCAATGTATTTCGGTAGACACATAGTTCATGTCAAGACACATAGTTCATAACAAGACACATTTCAGTATGATGAAACCATTCATATACAAAATGCCATCCAGTAATACATTGGTTGAATGAACAATAAAATCAATTTGTTGACCAATAACTAGCTGGATGTGATTTTGTATACGAATATATGGCATGTATGGTAGAGCACCAACATATTCTAGCCCATCTTTAAGCCGCTGTATATGTCCAACTTTGGTTTATAAACGCATAACATTCCCCTACACCATTTGGAACCTGCTGTCGAGGCAAAACCTGTTCCATTGGACCTAAGCGTGGCTGTTTTTTATCTACTCTAGGCTACAAATGCTCAGTGGGAATTATACCTGATAGGTGGCTGATTTTGGTATCCAATTATTCCGAAGGACGTGGTAATGAGCGGCGGATTCTTTTTATATCCATATATACAGAAGGTACCGTAAGGATCTATTACTGATCAATTTTCATAAATTATAGAACAGGTAGCATATCCCTGATGCTACACATGCTCAGTGGCACCTAGGCATGGCACGGTAGGTGTTTTTTATTCATGTGTATCATCCATTATACAGAAGGTAGCTCATTTGAAAATGGGGCTATATTGCTTGTCCATATATTGAAGGTACCAGAGGCCAACCTGTAACAGGTTGCGCTTTACTGCAAAGTATATTATACTTATGGAATTTTGGGCGCAGATTCATGCCCCGTTTTGGTTTTTTTTTTTTTAATAAATCGTTCCATCCTTGAAATTCATCGTCGTGTAAAATTGTTTCTTTCTGCTTTGCAATTAATTATCATTGTTTATAAAATCTTGATACTGATGCTTTTATATTGCCTTGTTTTATCCATCGTTGATGCTGGTTATTGAAATAATAAATATATACCGTTATCCAGCAGCTTTTGTTTTGTTCTTTTATACGCCTTGATGCAATCATTACCATTTAATTTTACAACAAACAAGTTTCATGATTTTTACTTTTATTTCTATACAATAAATCAACAATGGCAACTGGCCGGTATACTTAGAATGCGTTTGGGCTCATGGTTCGTGCATACTTAGTATTCCGGATGGATGTTTTCACTCAAACCTGCAGTAACATTGCACATTCCTGCCTATTTTGGCTAAAACGAGTTTTGTTCAAGAACTATCCACACAACAGAATGTAATTATATGTAAACAGAATGTCGCTTTTTGCCCGAAACCGGCTCAATTAATTTACATGCACTTGAGTCGGTTTATGGCATAAACTGTGCCCTGCTTTACAAAAAGTATTAAGTGACGAGGGTAGTTCTCAATCTTGGTTTGAGCATGAAACACATCTAGTGAAAATCGGTGAATGAATAAGATACTTGTGGTTGTTTTTAACCTTTTACTTGTAGTCTTAGCAATAAGGTCAGGTGGAATGTCAACCCTGATGTTGCTCTAACTGGGCAGTACGGGTGGCGATTCAACCTATTTATGTACTCAAGATCAATAAAAACGCAAACCTTTGTTAACTAAGAATATATTTGTGTGATTGGAATTCAACATGTTAGGCTACCTTCCCTGTCAGTAACTGTTGTTTGTCATATCGTTTTGATAATAAAAATGAAAACCAAAGCATGTTTATTATACCAAAGTATGTACGTCGATTGTCTAACATGTCGGGATTTCAATCACCAAAATAAAAATTTCAAATGATACGTTTTTATTGACTTTGAGAACATATAGGATTTATTGACGTCATTAATGACGACATAATCGTTGTAGTGAGACATGGAGTAAACGGAATCACGCAATTCAAACCACCCAACACGAATATGTCTAGAGCATTCATTCTGACAATGTTCCAGTTCATACCAACTCTGTGACTGGAGTATGACCGCTGCAAGTGTTTAGCCATTACGTTCACTCGAGGAATACGTCGAACACCATTCTTCATGTTTGCCTGTAAACTGCTAACCTGAGCGTACGTTTGATATAGTTCAGAGGTTCCTAAAGACCTAGGTGTTTTTACTCAAGGGGGTTGGCCCCAACATTCTCCGTAGCATTTACCAACAGGTATGTCACTGACACTAACGTATGTGTTTCCTTGTGGTAAACCAAATCGATGTTGTAGATGCATGACTTCCAATTAATACATTTTTCCTCAGACACATTCTGAAAATAAAAATACAAAATCGTATGTATCACAAAATGAGTTCAAATATTTAATGGCCATAAACAAATTGAGGAAATCAGACATGTAATGTAACACTCAACTTAACCAGCCAAGCACAGAAAACTGTAATAACACACTGCTGAGTACACTGTCGGAATCCCAAAATTCGACCATTGTTATAGGATAAACGCTGCGTCATCATGACAACCATTCAAACGTCCAGCACAAAACCGATACTATAAAAGTATATGAACAAGCATATTGTTGGACTCGAATACAAATCTAGACGATGTCAATATTGTCTGTTGTAGCAAAAACACATCAATTCAGACAATCAACACACTTGTTCAGAAACGTAAAAGTAACAAAGACCGTAATTCTGGTTAAATTTAAAATGACTGCAAAATTCCTATCCTTTACGGTCAACTATACATTAAGGTTGTTAATTTGTGAAAGTATGAAGAAATTGTGAGGAGTTCAACACACAATATTTTAGTTGCGTACGGACGGACGGATGGACGGAAGCCACAAATGCTATAATATACAATACCCGTTCGCAACAAATGCTATACAAGCACAATGTAACTGTCAACAACCAATGTCATACAAGCATAATGTAACTGTCAACAACCAATGCCATACAAGCATAATGTAACTGTCAACAACCAATGCTATACAAGCATAATGTAACTGTCAACAACCAATGCTACACAAGCATAATGTAACTGTCAACAACCAATGCCATACAAGCATAATGTAACTTTCAACAACAAATGGTATACAAGCATAATGTAACTGTCAACAACCAATGCTATACAAGCATAATGTAACTTTCAACAACAAATGGTATACAAGCATAATGTAACTTTCAACAACAAATGGTATACAAGCATAATGTAACTGTCAACAACCAATGCTATACAAGCATAATGTAACTTTCAACAACCAATGCTATACAAGCATAATGTAACTGTCAACAACCAATGCTATACAAGCATAATGTAACTGTCAATAACCAATGCCATACAAGCATAATGTAACTGTCAACAACCAATGCCATACAAGCATAATGTAACTTTCAACAACCAATGCTATACAAGCATAATGTAACTGTCAACAACCAATGCTATACAAGCATAATGTAACTTTCAACAACAAATGGTATACAAGCATAATGTAACTTTCAACAACAAATGGTATACAAGCATAATGTAACTGTCAACAACCAATGCTATACAAGCATAATGTAACTTTCAACAACCAATGCTATACAAGCATAATGTAACTGTCAACAACCAATGCTATACAAGCATAATGTAACTGTCAATAACCAATGCCATACAAGCATAATGTAACTGTCAACAACCAATGCCATACAAGCATAATGTAACTTTCAACAACAAATGGTATACAAGCATAATGTAACTGTCAACAACCAATGCTATACAAGCATAATGTAACTTTCAACAACAAATGGTATACAAGCATAATGTAACTGTCAACAACCAATGCTATACAAGCATAATGTTACTGTCAACAACCAATGCTATACAAGCATAATGTAACTGTCAACAACCAATGCTATACAAGCATAATGTAACTTTCAACAACAAATGGTATACAAGCATAATGTAACTTTCAACAACAAATGCTATACAAGCATAATGTAACTGTCAACAACCAATGCTATACAAGCATAATGTAACTGTCAATAACCAATGCCATACAAGCATAATGTAACTGTCAACAACCAATGCCATACAAGCATAATGTAACTTTCAACAACAAATGGTATACAAGCATAATGTAACTTTCAACAACCAATGCTATATAAGAATAATGTAACTGTCAACAACCAATGCTATACAAACATAATGTAACTGTCAACAACCAATGCCATACAAGCATAATGTAACTTTCAATAATCAATGATATACAAGCATAATGTAACTGTCAACAATCAAGGCTATACAAGCATAATGTAACTTTCAACAACCAATGCTTATGAAGCATAATGTAACTGTCAACAACCAATGCTATACAAGCATAATTTAACTTTCAACAACCAATGCTTATGAAGAATATCGTAACTGTCAACAACCAATGCTATACAAGCACAATGTAACTGTCAACAACCAATGTCATACAAGCATAATGTAACTGTCAACAACCAATGCCATACAAGCATAATGTAACTGTCAACAACCAATGATATACAAGCATAATGTAACTGTCAACAACCAATGCTATACAAGCATAATGTAACTTTCAACAACCAATGCTACACAAGCATAATGTAACTGTCAACAACCAATGCCATACAAGCGTAATGTAACTTTCAACAACCAATGCTATACAAGAATAATGTAACTGTCAACAACCAATGCTATACAAGCATAATGTAACTGTCAACAACCAATGTCATACAAGAATAATGTAACTGTCAACAACCAATGCTATACAAGAATAATGTAACTGTCAACAACCAATGCTATACAAGCATAATGTAACTTTCAACAACAAATGGTATACAAGCATAATGTAACTGTCAACAACCAATGCTATACAAGCACAATGTAACTTTCAACAACCAATGCTATACAAGCACAATGTAACTTTCAACAACCAATGCTATACAAGCATAATGTAACTGTCAACAACCAATGTCATACAAGAGTAATGTAACTGTCAACAACCAATGCCATACAAGCATAATGTAACTTTCAACAACCAATGCTATACAAGCATAATGTAACTTTCAACAACCAATGCTATACAAGCATAATGTAACTGTCAATAACCAATGCTACACAAGCATAATGTAACTGTCAACAACCAATGCTATACAAGCATAATGTAACTTTCAACAACCAATGCTATACAAGCATAATGTAACTTTCAACAACCAATGCTATACAAGCATAATGTAACTTTCAACAACCAATGCTATACAAGCGTAATGTAACTTTCAACAACCAATGCTATACAAGCATAATGTAACTTTCAACAACCAATGCTATACAAGCATAATGTAACTTTCAACAACCAATGCTATACAAGCATAATGTACCTTTCAACAACCAATGCTATACAAGCATAATGTAACTGTCAACAACCAATGCTATACAAGCATAATGTAACTTTCAACAACCAATGCTATACAAGCATAATGTAACTTTCAACAACCAATGCTATACAAGCATTATGTAACTGTCAATAACCAATGCTACACAAGCATAATGTAACTCTCAACGACCAATGCTATACAAGCATAATGTAACTGTCAACAACCAATGCCATACAAGAATAATGTAACTGTCAACAACCAATGATATACAAGCATAATGTAACTTTCAACAACCAATGTCATACAAGCATAATGTAACTTTCAACAACAAATGCTATACAAGCATAATGTAACTGTCAACAACCAATGCCATACAAGAATAATGTAACTGTCAACAACCAATGCTATACAAGCATAATGTAACTGTCAACGACCAATGCCATACAAGCATTATGTAACTGTCAACATCCAATGCCATGCAAGCAAGTTGGTACTGATCTGTTTTTGGTCGTTTTGAAAAACAAAAGACTATATTGATACGGTCTATAATACATACCTCAAGATGGCTACGTTTACTGGTTGTTCTTTGCCATATGCTGGATGGAACAAGGATGGTTTTCCTCTCTTCTCTTTCAGACGATTTTTGAATGGCAGCAGCTCTTGGATATGACTTGTGTACGCAATACACGACATGCCAGCTGTAGAATCTACCTTAAATTAACACATTAGGAAGATTTATTTACCATGTTCAATCTATTTGGACTATGGTATTCACTGTGTATAAACGAGTAGATTTCCGGCAATGGCAATATGGCTATGATCAACAGTGATCAGATTTTACATGTGCTTTTCATAGCAATAATGATACAAGTTAAATTCTATAGTAATCCAATAAGTCATACAGTGATTTGGCTGGCACTTGAAATTTGGACAAACATTTTGAAATTACAGTGCAAAAGGATTTCATTTAAGAAAAACCGTGATGAACACTGCGAATGACTGTGAATATGACCTAGATTTCATGAAGATCACTATTGTGACCAAGTATAATAAAATACTATAAAATAATATACATTTCCAATGTTTCTTCCTTTCATTTGTCCTAATGATATATATTTCTTATCTTAGAACATCAGAAATTCAATTTGACCTATATTTTATGCATATGATCATATCATTGTTACCAAGATTCACGACTAAAGTTCGGTCATATGATCTCCAGTGTGTTTACAAAGTTGTTATTTGATTTTACTTTTCAACCCTCCCCCGCCTTGATCAATAATCGAACTTGTCCCAAATTTGCAGACAGTATTCATAAATATAAATTGAAAATTGTTACATTGAACTAGTTTTTTCGCCAGATGACCCACTTTTTCACTTGACCAAGATTTCATCGCTTGCTGAAGAAGAGAAATTAATAATCTATCACTTAGATATCTAAATACTGTACATTGTAAATATTATACGACGATTGCCAGTGTATTTCATAGAGGTATTTGTGATTTGACTTGATCAAGATCTGGTGTCAGTTGCCTTAGCAAAGCAATACGTAGCGCTTTCCACGGGATGTAATCCTGGTACGTGCTAATGTTACACTCTATGTATGTTTCACGGTATGTTCCACTATGTTTCACTAACGCAGAGCATACAGGTACCGCGACACATACGAGTTAAGGATAGAACTAGAGGTAATCCATGTATTATACATCGAATTGAACGGGAGGTAACTAAATGAAGGCACTCGGTTGCGCTTTACTTAGGTAACGGACACCAGTCACCCGGACAAATAGTTTCGAACTTACCACCTGCTTACGGCGACAAAATCATTTCATTTTCAGGATACAATTTACAAATGCATATGAGCATGTGAACATACAAAACAAGAATGACGAAAGAAAAACGACACACATTAAACGAGCATAAATTCTCACTTTGTGCACTTTGGGCAATGTGTGCTCAGATTGGCTATCAAATCATTAGTGATATGACAGTCCCAAGCATGCCAATTTTACCACCATCCACCCACAGGAGGGTGGAATGACGGTATGACACACGAGCAATGTAAGGCGCTATAAACTGATAAAACTTTTCAATTTAGTTTCACAACACACACTTGTGCACAGCTCCTTATAAAACAAACAATGAATGGCTTCTTTGACTACACTTTCAGATACACCACGACACTTTTCTAAAAATGTTTCTGCAACAAAAAGAGACAAATTGTCTGAAGGACAAAACAATTAAAAGTCTTACCTTTCAGTTGTACTCTTTCGAAAAAAACGCTTCGCACATTTTTGCTCCCTAAATTTGATCGTGTTTTTATTATTAGAGAATTGAAGTTTTCGTCTATGGAACATGGCTGCCTTTTACCGTGTCAACATGACTACACAGGTGGTTTAGCGGGCTAGTGGCCGTACACACACAAGAATCTCGGGCTGCATATTATCAAAACTGGTTTTGATGCGTACTCGCATTGAACGGTCGTATCTGTGGCGTAGCTGTCTGATCGAAACTGCAAGAAGAGTAAAGCTAGCCCCTCATCTAAAGTGAAAGTGTAAGATAAATTTTTAGGGTTCAGAACAAGATACTTTCGGTCAAATGATGAGGTGGATGATTGACTTGAAATTCAAACACAGAACTAAGTAATGTCGCATACGGGACTCGTTGCCCAATTGTGTTGAGAGCGAAATGAGTTCCAGTAATCCAGTAAGTCAATGTATTGTTCCTTGCATATACTGTAAACTAATTTAATTTCACTGGGACGAAAAGTCGTAGCTTGTGTAAAATATACCATTTCGATGGGATGTTAAATCGTGGATTTTGCATTTCAAAATCAATACAAGGGTCAACATTATTGTTCGATGGGATTTGAATTCGTGTTTGAAGGTGAACCACGAAATTCTCGAAGACATATAATCCCCAACGAAAATTAATGATTTACAGTTTGTTATTTGTATTTGTAGAGAGAGGCTGCACAAACAGATATAAGTGCATAAACACACAACCAGCCTCTTGTGTGGGTGACTTACAAATATCAAAATCTTTGCTATAACACCTCTGTAGTTGGAGGTCGTTTGAATTCACGCTTTGTCCGTGCCTGAAATCCAGTTTGTATAATCATGAATCACGATTTTCTCGTGCAAGCATCTATTCAATAATAGAGAATTTAGTGTACACGTAGCGTAGCCAATATACCAATACTCGCACTCATACATACAGTCGGTTCAATGTTTAATGATAACGGTTATAAACATATACTCGTCCGTCAGGTAAACTATGTTTATCTACGTTTGACCGGGTGTTACTGAGTTAACTGTAATCCCCGCTATTACATCGAAAGTGATAATTCCCTTTATTAGTATTATTTTTGAATCGTCATCACCATAAATAGTGAAGAGTACTTTTATTAAAGTATAATGACAAGATCAAGAACAAACTAATGTGGCATAATCTCAATTATAAGACCACCCTGTGGGAAATTTTATTTCTAAATTGGTCTTTCAGTTGAGGTAGCGCTTGGCAAATAGCAAATGAGTGAACACGGTAATGGGTCTAATTTATCCAGTTGTTTTAATTTTGAGCGTCTCGCAGAAACTGACTTGGTAGCTCCATGGACGACAATAATGACATGGGATGACAACTCTAGTTGTTTGAACAATAGTATCATACGAGTTACTTACCTTTGTATTACATGTATAACTATAGTCTGGTTCCCCTCCCAAATATAACAGTAGTAATTTAATGTAAGATTTAGGTACCGGGAACCAGACTAGTATACAACAACAAGAACATTTATTTAGCTTATAACGACAGTTTGGTATAACTTAATGTGGCACAGAAGATGTTAACCAAGCAAAGCGCTTTATAACACTTTCTACAATGGACTGAGGGAGGTAATCTACGTCCACTAGAATTATTTCATTGAACGTGATGTAACTGAATAAAAGCACATGGTACCACTTTGCATAGGCAACTGCCCACCTGATTTGCCTTGCTGATGATGATATGACTTATTTTAGCTATAACTTAATAAATATATTTAGCTATTCGTAACCGATGCGACAGCACCTTTACTTCTAAATTATTGTAATGCTTGACTAACTGTATATCGGATCACGAACTGGCTGTATAAGAACCGGACACTCTCGCACATTGAAACATTCGACCTCGACGCCTGTACCATTTGGACAATAGGTACGATCAATACAGGCAATTTGCGGTGGCGGTCAATCCATGACCCAACATCCCCGCAGTCATATCCAGCACCATTTACGCCTCTAGTAAAAGGAGTTAAGCACTTGTGTGATTCTGGTCAACAACCGCAAAATATATCTGAAAAAATAGTAAACTTAATTACAATTTAATAGACAATACAGAGTTGAATTACATTAATACACAAGCAGTGCCGCTGTGTTTTAGTTTATTTTCCATTTCCTTAAATCAATACTCATTATTTTTCTCGTTTCACATGATATGGTTATACCTAGTAGCCTTTATTTATTTTGATAATGAGTTATAAATGAATCAATTAGGGTCAATGGTTGACTTCCTTTTTATCGTCGCGTCCACTTGTATAACATCTGATGCGACGGTTGGATCCTGCCGAGTCCCTGTTGCGCGATCCTCCCGTCTTGTAGCGCTATCTAATAAGAAACACGTGTTTAGAATACGATTATCGTGAAAGGCCGGTTATGATTTTTTGAATGGAACATAAGTACGGTGTATATTTTGCAAATTTTGTATATTTTGTGAGATAATGATATATTTATTCTTCTTATAGACCGCTGAGAAATTGACGGAGATCTCAAATTTATGGCAGTCAAATGAGTGCAAACTCATCAGTCAAAATGTGTTCCGGGCACATATCCCTCAGATGATAATCTGCAAAAAACGAAACGAGCACATATCAAATATTAAAAGAAATAAACAAGATATGGTTGTCGATATGCGACGGACGGCCAATGAAATTGTGTGAAAACCGTCAAGCGATTGTCTGATGTGTTAAATTCGGTGATTATGCTATGAGAGTCTCGTTAAAATGTCGTTAAGTTTATGAGCAAGTTTAGATGTTAGATCAAACTTACAGCTGACTAAGTGAGCGTTCTGACATTTTTATAACATGGGCTTATTGTTCACACTGTTACGCACATTATGGGTTATGTATTATTTATTTTCTTAATGTGGATCATTTGAATAAAAAATACTTTAGTAGATCAACAAATACCTTAACAGTCGAGTCATTGTAGTTTAATGTTAATTTTCGTTGTGTTTTGCGTAACAAAGTCCAAGCGTGTTCGATGCTGGAGTGCAATCCGTTATATTTACAGTACGGTCAAAACTCTGTCCGATAAATTGATGAAGTTAAATTCGATTGTCTCCCTTCGAACATGGAATTTCGCATTGGTTAATTTTGTATGTCGGACATAAACACTTGACAGACTTGACTTCTAGTGGGATATCACAATTGCACTTGTGTCAAAATATTGGCAGCGTTTCCAGATAAATTTAAATTTACATTCCGCTGGTTTAGATTGAGAAGGTAGCGAGTACTACTTACGACCTTATAAGACTGATACATATTTGAAATCAGCATCACAGGGCGCTTCTTTTAGTATGAGCCTATTTTTATGAAAAGTGGAATTTTCCGTATTGACCAAAATGAAGATGTAAAGCTTTGTTTTCCATAGGTATAAAGAGTAAATTTCAGACCGTGTTTTCTAGTTTTCTCAAAATATCGATTTTGTACTTACGACCTTCTCATTCTAAGCTAGCGGTATTTCACTCATGATAAACCAGAAACAATCTGTAACTTTATAGAACGTTCTTGATATAAACAAATCGCATCATTGAAAATGTATTTTCAACATATTGCAAACAATTTTTCAGAATTCGAAATTTGATCAAGTAACCATTCAACAATGATCATAATAAAACAGAATGCATATTCTATTCAGAAAAATATTTTCCATGAAATGCATAAATGTATATTGAATAGCGTTTTTCATCTAAATTCAACGGGAATCATTTAATCACAGTTATCAAATGCACATTATTATTTAGTCTGATTTCAGCCTAATCTTTGAGCTGCAATACGCCTACACAAAATGTACAAACTAAATTTTAAAGCATGCCACAATGGCATTCCATATACAAATAGCGAGGGTTTGATTTAGTCATATCGGCGCATACTAAAGGATAAAGAAAAACATAGTAAGTACGCGGAATGATATCAAAATGTCCGGTTAACCAAAAGCTAAATTACAAAGTTTTGACTCGCAACCGGCTAGGTACCATGTACACATCGGTCGGCATCGTTGCGCAAAGCAAGGTTGACTAGTCGATGTTCGTCCGGCCTCGGGCCCGATTAACCAAAAAGTACACCGACCAATCGTATTGGTCCTAGATAAGTACGATAAACAAGTTAGGTAACTCCGCCGACATACCTAACTGGAACACATGTTGAGAAACGGTGTTAAACCTGTAAAAAGTACAAACAAAAAACGGTTACTGTGATTTATTGCAAATTGCAGTTTTCAAACATGTTGAAACCACAAACTAACCGCATGTTTTACATGTAATAAATCTCAGTATATTTAAATAAAATGAAACCCAATACAACTCGGTTGTATGCGGAATGTACTAGTATTCATAGCGTTCGAATTCGTATTATCCGAATACCAGCACACTTTTTCTGATTAGTAAAACATTGATTAAAGCAAGAAATTTGTGTAGAACAGTTACTAGACTAGTATGCATCCAATGGTCTACATTATGAGCAATGCATTCGTGCACATATCAATATTCATAATTCCTATTCAGACATTACCTCGGGAACGTTATTGATAATCCCTCGTTATTACAATGTACGTTAGAAACGAATACTGATCACCCCTCGTATAAATATAACGTATGTTAGAAAAGCGTTTTGATCACCCTTAATATAATCCTAATATCTGTAAAAAATGCTATATCGTATAATTATAATGAAAGTCAGACTTTTTAACATTCCTTGAATAATCAAAATATCCGTAAGAAATGGTTTTTGATCACCCCTTGTATAATTATTATGTCCGTAAGAAACGCTTTTTGAGCACCCCTCGTATAATTATGAAGTCCGTAGGAAATGCTTTCTGTTCACCCCTCGTGTAATTATACTGTACGTTAGAAACGGAGGAAGCGTTAGACGAAAATCTGATATACACCAACCGTACTGTCAGAGTATAGACGGTACAATCTGGCATATTTACGGCAAACAACTGCCAGAAATAAGCTTTTATGTAGTTAAAACTTGTATTTTCCCCTCTCACGTATCAACCGCGTGTCCCGCATTTAAATTAATTTATTGACCTTGTGATCTTGCGGTAGAAAGAAATATAACATACTGGTAAGGCGATACGGAATATATATAACCAACAACCATCGTAGCGAAATTTTACTGAATGATTTGAGCTGAGCGTATTTCTACACATGAGCTTTAGAGAATTTGTAAACGTCCAAAACAAAAACGGATATGAAGGTGCCAAAACAATCTCAATGGTTTTAAAATATTTTGCTTTTATTTTTTAGAATCAGAATAATATGTGATTAGAACAGACCTAGCGAAAGCTCGTTAGAAAAGGAGATCGGCTTCAACACGTAGCTCATTTATTCCCCTATGGTAAAGACTCTTTACAAAATTTGAAGTGTGTTTTCGAGTAAGTCGTAACTGACAGTCCCCTCTTCAGCTTCTTTAAATGCTAGCCAACATCGTGTTTATTCATTAGTTTACAAAAACTTTTACCAGGCAAAAACTCTTGTCTATTAGTGTCGCCCATCGTCAATATCATTACAAGTGCAGCTTTGAGTACAAAACCGACATCCAAAAGAATAACATTCGCAGTCCCCTTTAAATTTTGGCAGAACATTTTCAAGGGCTGTACCTTGAGATTAAAAAAAAATGAATTATGCCGAGCATAGCCTTTATTTGCTTTATTTCTACTGAAACATGGCAGGCATATATATGTACCTCCACCCGGATTTGAACCCGGGTCGCCAGATTAGACGGCAAGCGCACTAACCACTGAGCTACGGAGGCACATTACAAGTGCAGCTTTGAGTACAAAATCGACATCCAAAAGAATAACATTCGCAGTCCCCTTTAAATTTTGGCAGAACATTTTCCAGGGCTGTACCTTGAGATTAAAAAAAGGTTGTCTCAAACACAGTCACTACTTTAAGTAAGATATTAATTTGAGCCGAGCTTTATACCAGTAAACTAAAGAAAGACGCTTCAGGAGATTTGTGGCTGGTTATTTCAGAATCTTGAAAGAAACAAATGATTAACGTAAATAGTTAGAGGCAATGTTTGTCGGCATTGTAGGGGAAGTTTGTCATAATTTGTCCAAACTGGCTTGTTTTTCAGCCGTTATAATCACATAAAATTTGTTTCATTGGGGACAAAAATACGACTTTCCTACACTCCAATGAAGTATGTATGGCTACAGGGCATATTAGAAATGAACACAATTGTACAATTATTTGGAATCAAGTCTGTACTATATTTTATCTGACATATTGGACTTATTATTGTCTTGGCATACTAGCATAATATGTCTTCTGTACGGTCTGATCTTAGACACAATATGTTATTTATTACAACTACGTCGACCAAACACAGACACGCCATTGCAGTTTCAAAAAGTACTTAAAGACTGCTTGTTCCTTGTATGTAGAATATAGAGAAAGAAACAAGCTCACTTTTGAGACACACTCAACATATGCAGGATCTTACCACGCATTCAGCCCCTGCTGAATAACGGGAAATACAACAAAACGTCTAGATCTGAGAGCTTCAGACCATGGCTGGTACTGATACAGACATGCTTAGTATCTACACTAAGAGAAGTTAGACCTTAAATTAATCCAAAAATCACGAGGCTTAACTTATAATACATGGTCGAAGGTTTCATCCTCATGCAGGCAACCTACAAAGGACGGTGGAGTTGAGCACTAAGCCCCTTCTTAAGATATAAATGACCACAATGGAAGAAACACAGAGGAATGAAAAGAAGAAAAAAACAACAAGAAGAAAAATAATAATAAGAAGAAGAAATATTCACGGCATTGCTTAGAATGCAGACGTCTGAACCACTAGGTCCGGTTATTATAGTTATTGCGTATTTACACAACACATCAATAAACAATTGATATGTTTTTACCTTCGTTCGAGGGTTGTTTAAAAGAAAAAAAAACACTCTCAAACTTAAATTCTACACAGCATGAACAAAACATTTTTTCATTTTTTACAATCATGTTATTTTTATCTTTCTCGTATCGGGTAATAAACAAGATGCATCCGTTACAGTTCGTGCGCTGAGCTGCTTCCGATCAGAGACATAATAGTGTTTCTGCCGATCAGACATTGTATAACCTGTATGCAGTGATAAACATATCATTATGTGTTGAAATACGTGACTGTACACTTTGACAAATATCTGATTTTTACGATGATCTAGTTCAACTGTCAAAGATTACTCATGATGCGGGCACTTAGTTAAGTTTATAAGCACCCGATAGTAAATGTGAAATATTGTTCATCGTTAGTTGCATCTGACGAAATGTGCGTGTATTTAGTTAGGTATATCAGTGTGTAATAGTGACTGCATGCTATCGTTACCTCACCGTTACAATATAAAGAAAAACACTTCCGATTCGGTGGATATGCTACATGTGCATAGCTCGAAAATAACCTGTAATATGATTCGACAGATTCTCTAATGTCGAGTATCGCGATAGCATCCACGCAACGGTTCTCCATCAGTATAACCGGTACTAGAACAGTTATGGAGCAATCCGGGTTGGCTTCGAACACTTGGTCGTGAAGGATGTTACATCTCATAGGCTACATTTATGTCCTATTATATCCAGAGGTTTACATCAGGCCCAAATTCCACGATACAACTTAAGTTACCGTTTAGCTAATCTGCTACTTTAAAGAAATATTTCAGGTTAAACGATCTAAACTTTTTACTGTATTCTAGTACGTATATTCATATTACATTGTGTAATGTTTCATCCCAAGGACAGGCAACAGTTGCAAAGAAAACGCGGTAGAAAATTTCTTCCACAACTCAGAAACATACAGTGGACGGTGGTCGTTGACCACCACACCCAATCAAAAGCTATAAATTACCATAGAAGATGAATCACAGAGGTAGGGAAAGAAGAAGAAGAAACCTTCACGTCCTTACTTAGAATCCACTCGGCCTGGTTATTACAGTTATTGCGTAATACTATGTACATAACACATCAAGAAACAATGACTGTGTTTCTGTTTTTGTTCGAGGGTTGTTTTTTTTTAAAAAAAACTTGAATTCTACACTTCTACACAGCATAAACAAAACTTATTTTTCAGGTTTTTTTTCAATCTTGTTTTTGATCTTTTGGGTATCGTGTAATTACAAGATGCATCCGTTACAGTTCGTGCGCTGAGCTGCTTCCGATCAGGTTTCTAAAACAAACCTAATCTATAAACGTAATCGTGTTTCTGCCGATCAGACATTGTATAACCTGAATTCAGTGATAAACATATCATTATTGTGTTGAAATACGTGTACACATTGACAAATATCTGATTTTTTTTACGATTATCTAGTTCAACTGTCAAAGATTACTCATGATGCGGACACTTAGTTAAGTTTATAAGCATCCGATAGTAAATGTGAAATATTGTTCATCGTTAGTTGCATCTGACGAAATGTGCGTGTATTTAGTTAGGTATATCATTGTGTAATCGTGATTGCATCGATACGTCATCGTTACAATATAAAGACAAACACTGCCGATTCGGTGGATCTGCTATATGTGCATAGCTAGAAAATAACCAGTTATATGATTCGACAGATTCTCTGGTGTCGAGTATCGCGAAAGCATCCACGCAACGGTTCTCCATCAGTATAACCGGTACTAGAATAGTTATTGAGCAATCCGGGTAAGATTCGAACACTTGGTCGTGTAGATTGTTACATCTCATGGGCTGCATTCACACCCTCTTATATACTGAGGTTCACATCAGGCCCAACTTCCACATACATCTTAAGTTACTGTTTAGCTAGTCTGCTATTTTAAAGAAATTGTTTTGGGTTAAACGATCTAAACATTTTAATGAATAATAGTACGTATATTCATATCATATTGTTTCATACCAAGGACAGGCAACAATTTCAAAGAAAACGCGATAGAAAGGTTTCGTCCATCAGTCAGCAACCAACAGTAGACGGTTGTCGTTGATCATCACACCCGTTTTTATAATGACCATAGAGGATGCAACACAGAGATCGGAGAAGAAGAAAGAGAAGAAGAAGGGGTATTCACGTCCATGCCTCAGAATGCAGAAGGCTGAACCACTCGATCAGGTCATCGCGTATTAATACAAAAACAGCAATTAATATAAAAAATGTCTGTCTTTGTTCCAGGTTTTTTTTTAAAAAAAAGAATGCTCTTACTTGAATTCTACACAGCAACATTTTTACAATCTTTAATTTTTTATCTTTCTCGTATCAGGTAATAAACAAGATGCATCCGTTACAGTTCGTGCGCTGAGCTGCTTCCGACCAGGTTTACAACAAACCCTATCTAGAAATGTAATCGTGTTTCTGCCGATCAGACATTGTATAACCTGTATGCAGTGATAAACATATCATTACGTGTTGAAATACGTGAACACTTTGACAAATATCTGTTTTTACGATGATCTGGTTTAACTGTCAAAGATGACTAAAGGTTAGATGCGTCTGACGAAAGATGCGGGCACTTAGTTGCGTATATAATCATCGGATAATACATGTCAAAGATGGTTCAAGGTAAGTTGCGTCTGACGAAATAAGCGTGCAATTAATTAAGTATATCATTGTGGAATAGCTTTCGTTACGGTCATCGTTAAAACATTAAGATAAAACACTTCCGATTCGAGAAATAGTTGAGCTAGACTGCTATTTTAAAGAAATATTTCGGGTTAAACGATCTAAACATTTTTAGAAATCAAAATAAATTTAGTTCCGATCTGAAGACGAATGAAAGAAAACACGAAAGAAAGGTTTCGTCCACACTTCAGTAACCTACAGCGTATGGAGGTGGTTGTTCACCACACCAAATCATAAGATATAAAGGACCATGGAGGATGAAACACAGAGAAGGGAAAAGAAGATGGAGAAGAAGAAGAATTTAAGTCTTTGCTTAGAATCCAGAAGTCTGAACCACTAGGTACGGTTATTACAGGCATTGCGTATTTACACAACACAACAATAAACAATTAATATGTTTCTATCTTTGTTCGAGGTTTGTTAAAAACGCTCTAGCTCTTGAATTCTATACAGCATAAACACAACTTTTTTCAGATTTTACAATCTTTTTTATCTTTCTCGTATCAGGTAATAAACAAGATGCATCCGTTACAGTTCGTGCGCTGAGCTGCTTTCGACCAGGTTTACAACAAACCCTAATCTAGAAACGTAATAATGTTTCTGCCGATCAGACATTGTGTAACCTGTATGCAGTGATAAACATATCATTATGTGTTGAAATGCGTGTACACTTTGACAAATATCTGTTTTTTTACGATGATCTGGTTTTAACTGTCAAAGGTGACTCAAGGTTAGATGGGTCTGACGAAAGATGCGGGCACTTAGTTACGTTTAAAATCATCCGATAATAAATGTCAAAAATGGTGCAAGGTTAGATGCGTCTGACGAAATACGCGTGTATTTAGTTCGGTATATCATTGTGTAATAGTGCCTACTATCGTTACGTCATCGTTAAGATATCAAGATAAAACACTTCCGATTCGGAGGATCTGATGAATTTGCATTGCTTGAAAATAACCAGTAATATTGTTCGACAGATTTCGGACCACGATCTCCTAAAACTTTCATGTAGATATCTCATCTCAAATTGAGATTCTACTCAAATCAGAGTGTGAATGTGAGATAAAAGTTAAGTGCAAGCTCTTTAAATGCTTCTGTAAATAAAATTAGAGCTGTCTGTTTTATGACGAACAATTGTAGTGCATATGCCAAAAGAACTTAATATCTAAATGACACATTGCAAAATTTGAGATACTATTTAGCTCAGGTTGGTTGAGATGTTTAGGGAGATCGGGCCCTAATATTGAGTATCGCTCAAGAAGTTGCTCTCAATCGGAATAAACTGTACTTGGGAACCGTAACTGAACAATCCGGGTTCGAACACTGTGTCATGTAGTTTTTGTTTCATGGCTTGGATGCATTCATGTCCTCTTGGGTATAGAGGGTCACTGCAGGCCCCCATTCCACGGACATCTACGAAAGGTATTGTCCATGCAGCTTACCTGTTATTTTAAAGAAATATTTCTGATTAAACGATCTAGACATGTTTTATATCTTAATATATTGTTACATCTCAAAAACAGGCAATAGTTTAAATGAAAAAATGCTGTTAAAAAGTGTCGCTAAATATTATACAAAATGAGAGAGAGTTCCTAAACTAATTAAAAGGTATGTAATTGTTTTACTATAATACATTTTAATAAATTACCTGACTTAATGTTGAAAGTTGAAAGTGACATCATTGATCGAATTTGTTTATATAACATTTGCTGTAAATATGATTTAGCTGATTAATAAAACCGCAAAAATGGGCGTTTTATAATTTTACTCCAATTCGTTTTGCCCGCCCTATATTTTTTATGTTTCGTCTATTTAAATCATTCGCATTTACCATATAATGTAATATACAGTATTATGCTAATGGCGTTTTTTAGAAGCGATGAAGTGTTTCTTACTAATGATATTTTAGCGAACATAACGTATAATGGTAAGGTTAAAATGAAAAGATAAATAACAAAATATTGGGTTCAAGTTTCCCCAACCACTTCTTTTGGGGTAGTTCTGAATTTCCTCCTCTGAAACGAAAGGTTTCCTGTTCAATCTTATGCTGCAATATACTTAAATCTTTAAACTAGTTATGACATGGTTGTCGCCCTTGCTATTCCCTATGCGTATGGTAGTTCAGCGTAAGGGCTGGTTAGCCTGGCATCAGGAAAACACAGTGCACAATCACGAGGTCTATGACGCCACATTTGGGTACTGCGCGCAGTAAAATTACATCAACCAACGATTCAAAGAAGAAATATTGTCGTATTTTGCTATGATGTACATTTGTAAAATATCGTTTGTATGTTGCAAATCTCTATATCAATACTTACCATCGACAACCAAGAATATGCCATAGACCACGTGATTGTTCACCGAATATATGCCAGTAACGGAAATACAGCGCACAATCAGATTCGTTTCAAATTTGAACTGAAATATTTCAATTAGACGCTTCTCCAGATCAGACTCACAACCCAAACTCCGGAAGAATTTGAATGATAATTGAGAGTTTACGGATTATTTATCTGAAATAAAAATGGGAGTTATTGTAATCGTGTGAATAGTATTTACGAAAAGCGACAAAATATGAGCTGAAAAGAAATTCGGCTGAGCACCGAACATGTTGGGTCTGTACAACACATCGTTATTCATTGGCCTGAGCTGCATGATGAAACTAATATCAAATAAATTACACATAACTGCTTTAGAACATAAATTATATTCTTCTTCGTAGCTTGATCTTTATCAACGTAAAACACCGCACTACAAAATACTATTAAAGTGAATTTATAAAGTAATCAAGAACTCTGATAAAATATTTATGAGCGAAATTTGACAGCAGTTGAATGCTTGGCGTCGTTGAAGTACCATCTAGATTTGTAAACAATGAAAGTTATGTGTAATATAGTTTTCATAATGGGTGAATATCTGCCCATAAATCGACGATTTTCTTGATAGGGCAATGATAGCGTTACTACAGTCTTGTCAGCGATGTCCTGGCTTATTACGCATTTCCTAAAATGAACACTTGGTTTTTAAGATGTTGTTTACTTCTAATCGAGTTTAACGTCGTCTTTATATTTTTCTTGTTTTTCCAAGCGACATCATTTTAAATCATTTTATGTCAGTCAATTGACTGTTTCAACTTTTATTATCTATTTTCTGTCAATGTTCTTTCGTGGTAATGACACAAATAGTAATTGTGAATCCTGACGTTGGCAGACCGAGCATGCCGCAAATGCACAGGACCGCCAGCGTGTAATTTGCGGTCTAACAAAACACTGACCATGTCAACCCCCAACATAACGGACATCGCTACGACGGCCTACAGACGGGTGGAGTGCGAGGTTGAAACATACCAACAATGCAATAGGCCTCCAACTCCACGACTCGATGAATATAAAATGGCAGCCCAGCAGTTTGGCTCCCGACAGCTCGAGGAGCAGCCAACTTTAGGAACGCATATTAATGCAAGCCAACAAATACGTTTTCTGCCTACTTTCCTCAACACCATTTGCTTCACTCCAACATATAACTCATTACCGTCCCAAAGTCGAGTACATTCTAGCAAGACACATATTTCTAAGATGGCGTTGTGAGTATGTTTTATTTATACGTAAGTGCTCTAAACCTCAGGTCAAAGTGGTAACGACTGGACTTCCCGTTTATTTTCATGTTTCATCCATAATATTTGTCCCAGCGCTAAAAATTTGCACATTTTCCGTATTAGGCTAATGACGTCATGTCTGGTACATTTAATGGACCTCATTGATGGGGTAGTGGTATTATTTTTCCATATAATAACATGAATCAAAATATCGACCGAATCAATCGTTAACAATAATAGCAGCGGCAAGAAGAAAGAGATTCTCCAGCAATCGACTCGTATTTCAAGGGACCCCTTCTAAGGGTGACAATACCCTTAATGTTTCACCCGCCGGTAGATGTTATGAAAGTCGCTGTGCGCTGTGTACGCCGGCCATATAGGTGAATTTAATACTACATCAATCATTTTTTTCGGTAGGCGGTGTCGGATTTGGCATGTTGTCGATCAAGCTATTTACGGCCCATTCATTTGATGGCGATAAGTCATATCTCTTTGAAACACAGTTAGGCAATGTGTTATGTAAATAATATAAACTTTAGTTAAGTAAATTCTATGAGAACATTTGCATACCATTCTATCTTTGTAACCTGTTTTTGATTTAAATAATTTTCCTTTGATGTGTTTAAATATATGTACGTCATACATCATAATTGACATCAAAGAAAGTGATTTAACGTACTAACTACTCTTCGTACGTACTTATCATAGTCTGCATTTATATCGCCTCCAAATAATTTCTTTCCATTAGCAATACTTATCTAATAATTAATGCATTTCTTACTTGGCATCTAGCGTAACGGGCTCTAGTAGAGCCCTTTATTGATTTCCGACCAGTTTTTGTATTCTTGATAAATTGATCGATTTAATTTTTATTTATTTATTTTTAGGTACCTGTTGTAATTCTGTTCCCGTTTAAAAATAGCCAAATAGCCATCTCAAAGGTATAAAGAAACATGGTTCAATGTTTTGTAAAATTTTCGATGTTTTAGGTCCTATTTCAAAACTGACTACCAAAGAAAATATGGCAGCTGTTAGTTCATCCATACAGAAGTGATACAGTTAGGCAACAGTTTAATGCAAAAACGGTATGAACCACGCTGGCAAAAACACATTAAAGTAATGAGAAGGCACCATCGTACGCATTTATCCGAGATGACTAGTACATTCATCGAGATTTCCAAGATAAAACCATGCTTTATTTAACCCATTTTATACAGAAACCAAAATACCATTGATAGAATAAAAAATGTATTCGGATATTTTATCGTCATTTAATACGCTCGGTTTTTTTGCTGTTGCGATGTGCATACATTATATAAACATAAGAAGGTTGAATTACGAAGGTTGGTGGGTAACAACGATGAAAATGCTCAGCATGTTGTTTTGATCGCGGCATTGTTTTCTTTTTATTTCTTTTATTTCTCTGTCTTTCATGTTTGTTTCTGCTTTGGATTATGATGAGGTTGGTGCAAATGTATCTGGGACGTATTTAAAATCAATGTCTAATGCTAAAACTAAATTGCAAATATTTCGAAAATATCGTTGAAAAAGTCAAACAACTCAAATTATTCAATACTTGTCCTTTGATCAGTCTTTACAATAATTTCATTTCATGTTTTATTCAATAACTACAACGTTGATAGTATTAATAATAATGGTTGTACATGCCCAGTCTTCCCTGTGCGACTCTATAATATAATGTCAAGTGTAAGAAACTCGATGATACGTAACATCATTCCTTAATTTACAGTAAATTAATATTTCTAGTTTCTAACATAGTATTCTAATTGTATTGCCTAATTCTTGTGTTTGTTAATAAATAAAAATAATAATATTCAATTAGACCCTAAACAATAAAAAAGTGAAGTAGACAAGTTGATCTGTTTTCTTCTGGGGCATTTATAGTGATACGTTTATCGTCATTTTTTTATTTGAAAAAAAAATCAGAAATGTATCTAAATATATACGAACATTTGCTTTGTTTTTTTTGTCAAAGCTCGTAGATTTTATGCTTAGTATTACACTCTGAAAATTTTAGCAGTTTTCATAAAAAATAAAATTCCTTATAGTTCGGTGCCCAATCATAAATTGTGGGCAATATATTGAAATCAATACCCACACATTTGCAGTTTTTATCAAATGTTCTGAAAAGCCCTGACAATTATAAAACTTTCCTTAACAATTAAAAAATTTCTACTTCTATCGGTGTTTCATCAACGAATTTAAATCAATACACACACATTTACAGTTTTTATCGAAAGATCTAAACTTTGAAAAAAACCCTGAACAATCCCTGGTATCAACAGGAAGTTCTAATTCCATGTTTTGTTTAATGTACATGTCAGACACTTTCAGTTGATAAATTACAAAGCCAAGAAAGCAGCATGAACAACATGCCGTGTCCGGGATGTAGGAGCGATAAAGCGTTTGAGTATTATATACAGTGCCCACCAAAAATAAGTATACACCTTTTTACAGATGCGGAATTAAACTTGTTTAAATTATTCAATATCTGTTTATCAGTAGATCACAATGATGGTACAGAAAGATGTGAAAATGTTTGTTGAACATAAAATGCCAGAAAAAATTAAAACTTTTTAACACCCTGTAATTTCTGAAACTACAACCACTGTTACTAAGTGAGTCAATAATATGATAGAAAAATAAAGATAGAAATGTTGAAAAATTAAACTTGGTTAAATTATTTCATTTACGTTTATCAGATAGTGACAATGGTAGTTAGTTATGAAACTTATATGGATGATACTAATTGAGTAAAAATTATGACCAAACATAAAGATGAACATGTTGGAATTAAAATAATCACGTGACAAAATACCCGGTTGACGGTTTTCCCATCAATTTATGATGAAGTTACTTTTTAAACGGGACAAAAATTGCTATTTCTTACATCTAGGGCACCAATCAATGTATGGTCTGTACATCTAACAAACAAACATAGTGCTTGTCTTCACAAATATTGTAGCATCTCTGTTATAACAAACTAGAGAAATAAAATCACGGTGTACTTATTTTTGGTGGGCACTGCATATGGTTTATGAACAAGTCAATGACTTTGCTAGTAGTCTACGTATAAGCTGTATTGAAATCCACAAGTGTCCATTTTGGCAAGTGAAACGCGACTCTCAAGTCTAAAGAAATAGTTAAATAGAAATGGTTAAATTAGGTACTAAATCACGGTTAAGGTTAAACAAGCGTATTGTATTAAGTGTTTTATTGCTTTTCATAATCGAGAAAGAAGAAAGATATTGCGCAGCGACAAAACATTTGGGTGATATACGGCCCACTAAGTTGTAATATTTACATGAAGGCACGAGGCAGTTGAAAAGGCAGTTGAAATTCAAACTCATGCAGGATATGTGAGATGTGTTATTAAATCAAGAGAGCAGCCATGATAAAATGCACAATTAAATTCATGTGAATGTCAGATGTAAACGTATGTCAATTAACTAAAGCAAGATTGTTCTTATTCAAACCAATTAAAATTCTACAAATTCCGTTCTATTAGACAAATAAACACACTAAGCGTGCGTTTGAAAAAAAAGAGTTTGAGTTTGACAGAAAATTAGACATGTTTAATAATTCCCTAACGGTAAATTGTCAAATTGTCAAAGGATGCTTGTAGAATTAGTTATCAATGAGCAAGGTCGTGTTTAAATTAAAAACTTACTTTCACGCAGGTTTCAGTGACTCTGTTTTGACATTTTTGACAGCTAAAGAAGCTGATTTTGGACTTATTAAAGCTGTAATAATTATGTTAAATACAACTAAACATTTAGCCATAGTGTTAACACGAATACACTTACGGTTGCGGTTTCGTGTATTATAGTAAGCTGAAAATTACTTTTGAAACTTAGAAATTGATCTTAGTCAATTAAATATTCAAGTGCTAGATGTTTTGGCTACGATGACTCGTTTTTTCGAAACTTAAGAAGTTGGTAAAACGGTAATGGAACAGTGGACAGGGAAGCGACACTCTAAAGAAACAGAAGGGCAGAAAATGCACTAGTTTTTCGGATTGATCAAAATGATGAATAAAATTTTAACTTGCGACGGTAAACCTTGTTGTTGAGATGATCATTTCGTGATCTACTGTTTTTATTGAGTGCTGCTCAGAAGTTGTCCGATTTGGTATTAATAACACCACTTGCCCTTTATAGAACTCAGGTCACTTTGATGACGACCGAGTGCTATATGTATATCTATCACCATAACCACTTTCTATTCAACTGTAAAATTAAAACTTTTAAACCTTAAAGCTACGTCCGGTGCTTGAAGAAATAGAGGCCAATAATAAATACGCGCAACCTGATTACATGTTTGTGTCTTGATAATAAGGAACACTGATCAATGAGGACTTTGCTGATCCATCTTTTAAAACCACTTACCAAAACCATTAGCAAAGACGGTTTATAAAAAGCATATTTAAAACATATGTTTCAATCGCTTTTTCCTCGTCAGATAGCTATATGTCTTCCGTTATGTGAGCGATAGTAAATTACATTTAATTGCGCGCACCTAGTCTATGCTAAGATTTAATAAGTGGCAAATGAGATTTTTGATATATTCGTTCACTTGAAATTTTCGACGGCTATCTATTTAGTACATGGGTATGAGTAGAATTCTTGAGTTTTGAGTATATAGAAGTTTTTTTTCGTCCGTTGGAATGTTTCTGGTGGAAATAGTTTTTGTAGGCGTAGCTGCAGTTATTTCAGAAATTAACTACGTAATAGCGGCTTCAGAGACAATATCTCTATCGCAGAGTTAAAGCTCTCCGTATATCTAAATTAGTTGTTATTTTCCATAAATCACTTTGGAGCATGAGTGATGTAACATTGTGTTTAAGCATTTTTTTTATGCCGTGCTGCAAAACCTTTCTAATGAACCATTATCAGCATTAGCAGTTTGCGTTCAGTTCAGAAGCATACATTAGGAAACAACATCAAAGGCGGAACGTTTTTATAGATGCTCCCAACTATCAGTGTTATGCAATGTACCATTATTTTGGCGTGTTTGATGTATTGTTTTTCTTGAAATGCAAAATCAACGAAATTTCGTCCCATCGAAATTAAATGATTTTACAGTATATAGATGCACCCAGCTATTATTGTTTTCAGCAATTCCATTTACCATTCTTTTGGTATGTTTGGTGTATTTGACGTTTGTTATACATAACTTGGGTATTTTGATATACTTAAATTGATTATTAGTGATTGAAAGTTGTGTTATAAATCATATTGGAATAATTTAGTTTATAAAATAAGTTGTATTTAAATTGATACCAAAAAATATGTTAAAAATAAAAACGAAAACACTTTCACGAACGCATAAGATCGCAGAGGCGACTAAAACAGCAATAAAGAACATTGTTACCATATTTGGAAAACATTCGGACACGTGTATACAACCAACAAGTGATGCAAATGCATGAGCCAAAATATTACATCGATGAGTGTTATATGATTGGATGACGGTGTACCTAGCTAAGAGGTCATAGCACATACTAAAGAACCGATGCGTATAAACGGAAGTTGCAATCTTATACCCCTTGCTTACAAACTATGAACAAACTTGATTTGCTTTTTGAGTCAGATATCTATAGACAAATGACTGAGTCAAGTATTCTGACATGCGATGTCAAAATGTTGCAAAAGGATGACACCTCATTTACCAAAACTTATCGATTGTAAGCATATTATATTTCATGAATGTAACAAATACCAGATTTTTATCGTGAAACATAATTGTTATAAATTGCACTACATGTGGAGAGGAATTCTATACTTTCCGTAACCCTCGTATTCCAATAGTTTGTTTCTTCAAATCCATGCACGTCTTGCGAAGATATTTTTTCAAACAACAGTGCTGGGGCTGATAATACAAGACGCTGTCGTTTTGGTTTTTGATCATCGTTGACAATGAGCGGTGACCTAGTAGTATGGTGTTTAGAATAGGGTCGAGAGTCCCGGGTTCATGCAATCCCATCTGGAACATGGCTTAATTTCTCTGATCGAGAAAAACCCAGATGCTCCACTAGACCGAGTTGTGTTTTGGTACCTGAGAGGTTGGTGTCTGTACGTATTCGATAGGCATGTGCACCGTACCTCAATGATAGCTGAACATCCACCAGGAGAGAAATAGTCACACCAGGGAGACATGAACGCAAGTTTCCTTGGATAGCACAATGGTCAGTAAAGTTATACGACAAAGGGTGAATGAAAGGCTGAAATGCTGAAGGCGGCGCTCGAAAACTGGTAATTCATTTTTTAGCAATGATACGATATGCCATAACGACAGTGTCTGGGGATTAGCCTCCGCAGGTTGCATTTTAGCATGTTAGCATATACTATAACATATTCCATTTATTGCTTTTCGAAAACGTTATATTCTAGAATGTGGTCTGCAAAGTATTTCTAATGATGAATATGCTTTAATATTTAATCATTTTCACTACCATGGGATAATTATTTAGTTGTGTTGTTACATTGTTATCAGTTTTAGGCAGTTTTGCTCAACCTTTCCAATTATTTCCTTAGTTTTGCAAATTTAAAACTCAATTGTTCTTCAATCTAAAGCAGTATGTGTTTCACTTGTGCATTCCGTGACGTCTAATATTCTCAAATACATCTCGTTACTAAATCAGCAATATCATATTAGGCGCCTGGGATATTTTGAAATTGAATTACATTCTTGTACGTTACCTACCCATTTACTGCAATGCGTCAACATAAGAAATTTATTTCACTCAAGCAAAGCCCAATTTACACCGTAATGGAAGCGCAATAACTAATGCAAAAGCAGCATTGTTTGTAAAAAAATAATAAGGCATTCTTAGAGATTTTTTTCAAACATAATAAAATATGCATATCTGATTTCCGTCTCTCGACTTTATTAGTCAATCTTATTTGCTGATGATGGGTTTTTGATAAAGTTGCATTATTTTAGAAAGGAGAAAAAAATTGCAAATAATCCCCCAATTAAATTCATATTAGAATAGTCTTGTTCGGATGTGCCAGATATTAAATAATCCTTTGATATTCATAGGATTTGATAATAGCGTGGTCTTTCCACCGCAAAATTGGCTTAGCTTCGTATTTCAGTCTCTATTTACATGGATATACACAGGATATATATACATATAAACATTACTAGAGCTATGTTAGAACTGCATGATGTCTCATTAGCTAGACACTTGCCTTGGAGAACAATCATTATTCGGGTAATCATGCAAAGTACCGACACCATTTAGTTCAAACACCTGGTTACTTTTGAATAATGAAGCCTTCCAAAGCTCTATGACATAATTGATAGTGACTCGGTTTCAGCTTGAAGTCGGTACATTAATCATTCATATGTATATTCGTATTAAACCGTTTCCATTTTGTAGTCGTAGATAAATATCGGTAATAGAGAAAGAAAATGCATCCAGTTTGTTTATTTCATCTATGAGTGCTTCGCTGATGGCCAGAAAGCAATCGTCTTTTTTAAAGTGTCATAAAGTTAGCCGGTATAATGTTACGCAATTAGTAGTATTCTCTACAATAGGTGGCGAACTTATCAACTTGAGACACCATTGACAAGGCCAACTGCTTTGTGACAGTGCGTGCGAAAGGTACATCTAAATTGTGTGTGATGACTACAAGTTATGTCACTCTACAGTAGGAATCAATCTCGACTCAGGCTAGTAGAACGAGATAATCTATCTCAATTTTCCAAACATTTATTTCTCGTGATCATGTTACGGGCTATGTGTTATTGCACAGTGCAAAGTGCAAACTAGAAGACAAGTCGAATATGTAGGGTTGACAAGGTGAAGTTTGTTGGCCGATCAGAATGTATGAATGGGGGATGAAGTAAGAATGTAAAATATTGTGTTACTGTGTCGAATTCACGAATAAACATCAATTATTCTCAATGCAATCTGCCGCTGTTCGCTAAAATGTAATGAAACGCAATCAGTGGGTATTTCGGTGCAAAACTATACTTCAATCGATGATTGTTGTAAATTATGAAAGTTTTGCACAAACGTAAATGCGTGTCCTTCACTGGGGAAAACAAGACAGTACACTACAACATTTCACCTAATTCTGTTTATGCATTGTCCACTTAATAGTTAAAAAATGTATACATTGATTTAGAATTGTTGCCACTGTGCCTTTAACTTGACCGTCGTCCTTGTGATATGTGGCTGTTGTTGTGGTTCAGTATTGTTTGTTGGTGTTTACCTAAGTATTGTCTTAAAGGAAATACATGTGATGCGTGTCAATGTTATGTTCTTAACGCATCCAACAGCATTTTACGTGCTGCTAATGGAACTGCTCCTTATCGCCTAACTGATAATTTGCACTTTTGACATTTGCGCTTATTTGGACTTTCCTTGGCGACATTTTCATTGTCCGATTGATCTTTTCGTAATGTTATTTGAAACACAATATTATGATAATACATTAATATAACTTAATAACATTTGTTAAACGCATACAACACTAATGCTACGTGGTTTCACAGGTGGCAGTATCAGTGTTTGGTCCGCAAACGATTAAATAAAATAATAAAAACATATATAAAAATGTCCTTACTGAACTAATATACTAACATTATCAAGGTATAAAGCGTACTATATGTCTATATGCGAAAGATTGTGGAACATTTCATCTCGTTGTTTCAACATAAAATACGGGCGCTGAAGAAAAATTGCTATACAAGTCATTCAAATAAACTATAAGATATTATTTCTTACCGAAAATCTCGTTCAATTGTGTCTTATAACTGCGAAACAGTGTTACTTTCGTTATTCAACTTCGCTCAATGTCATTTTATTTATGCACTGGTTACCCGCTGCGCTCACAGTATCGTAATAATTGTTGGGAACCAAGCCTATTGTAAGATGCAATGTTCCACAATCTTTGGACATATACATATACTACGCTTTATACCTTCATAATGTACAGGGAGTTAGATAGACAATCGATATATATACGGTCCATGTAATGTATTAGCTCAGTGGCGGATTTGTTCTTTTTCTTTTCCAAACACTGATACTGCCACCTGTGCGTGGTTTTGGTAAAAAATACTATGTCGATGGGACGTAAATAAGTGAACGTTGTATTTCAGGATAAACAATTCATTTGTACATCAAACACGCCGAAATAATGGTACACTGCATAACACTGATAGTTGGGTACATCTAAAAATTCTCCGCCTTTGATGTTGTTTCCTAATGTTTGCTTCTGAGCTGAATGCAAACTGCTAATACTGATAATGGTTCATTAGAAAGGTTTTGCAGCATGGGATAAAACATTCGAAAACACAATGTTACGTCATTCATGCAGTGATTTATGGAAAATAAAGACCAATTTAGATATACGGAGAGCATCTAATATCAGTAGCAAATAACTGCAGCTACGCCTACAAAACAAAACGTATTTCCACCTTTACCATTCCAATGGACCCAAAAACTTCTATAGACTCAAAACTCTAAACTTCTACTCATAACAATATTACTTTGTGCAATGGAAGTATTTTGTATGAATTCTTTAGACGAGAATAAGCGTATACGAAACATTTGTAGTCTTAGCCAAACTGTCACGTGGTATATCCACTATGTCAATAGGATGTTACTTTATGAGTTGTGTATCATCGACAATCATAGAACAGTCGTCGAGATCAGAAGTAATAATGACAAATCCGACACTTAGCAGACACAACAGCAAATATAGAATCTGAATCACGAAACGCCAACCAGTGACAAACAAAGGTCAATCATTCCAACATGGCAAGTGTCTAAAGCCAACTCACAATACTGTCCCACAAGAACAACACCACATCTCAGAACATGCCCACAAGAACAGTCAAACTGTGTCTGCAGTACAATACAAATGATAATGAAGCAATATACCAGTAAATGCACGAATGTACACATTTAAACTGCTTATCCACCATATTAAAGTAATCATATACTTGAATTAACATGTCTGAACTAATTCTGATACAAAATTGCTGGATTAGACAACACAGTTCAAAAACAAATGAACTAATAGATATCGGTAAAAGAGAAAGCGATTAAAAGACAATGACCAAGAACACATTAATTGTAATCTTTGTTATTATTATTTTAATACATTCTATGTGGTTTGTTACCGCATGATGATGCAATATTCTTAAATATGTATACTATGCGTGGTGCAAAATAAATTATTATATACTTATATGCTTATTATGTTTTACGTAGCCCAATGCTAAGTGGTTAGACAATTTAACCCTGTAGTACGAACACAGATACGTGTCATTTTGTCACAATCACCGGAATAATAGTTGATTTAGCAGATAAGGTGCACAGTTATGAAACAGTTGGAGTAGAACGTGCTGAACTACATAAGGTAATGTTTAGATCTCTAAACGCCGTCAAGATCCGTAAGCCACCTGACCTTAGAGACGATAAGATCAAAAGGTTTTGTAGTAAAGGCTGAAATATGATTTATCGAAGCCTTCAGAACAATTGTAAGCACTGGATGCTCCCTGTCATTTTGTCATATCCGTTGCAAAACACATAATGCTTTCACACAAATTGCGTTGTTAATTGTTTAGCATTTGCTGTGCTAGAATGCGCCAATACAGGAGAGAGGATAAGGTTTTCGTAAGACAAGCCGGGTGAGGAACACCGAATAAAAAGTTAGGAATTCATTAAGCGATTGCGTATCAATTGAGAATATAGATTAAGTTACACGATTATAACACGCCAATTACCATATACGTAAATTGACACTAATTGCACAATAAGATGCTTCCCGTGTATATGTTGGAGCGAGGGAGGGGCGATGGGTGCAAGGACATTCAGTTGTTACATAGTGACACGCATAGAAATTTTGTAAATAATTAGATATTGATTATGACATGACATCATGAACAACAATAGTGATGGCTTCAATACAACCAAGGATTTCGTAAAATGACGTGCTTTTGCTTATGGAGCGGACGTTGAATGGATATACCTGACCAAATGAATGAACATGTGTTATGGAGAAGACGTAGAATGGCCACGAGTTACCAAGTTAATTGGAGTGTTGTGATCTCAACGTGCAACTGGGTGCTAAAACAATCGTCAATCTCCCGAAAAAGGGTTTAAGACAGCCGCTGCTTATCCTGATCGCACACCAAGCAACACCTTTGTATTCTTAAATGCCGAGCATAATCATTATTTGCTTTATTTCTACTGATATATGGCAGGCACCTCCGGAATTAAATCCGGGGCACCATATTAGACGACAAGCGCACTGACGACTGAGCTACGAAGGTACATTCTAGAGGCGACAATGAAGGGTAGAATCACACTGTACAATTGGTAATATTTGGTAACTACGTATTTCACTAAATTTAATGACGACAAGTGTCACAAAACCAATTTAAAGGTCACTACTAAAGTCAGATATAACGCATGACCTAATCTTGAAAGGGCAACACCCTGCTATTGCCTTTTTTCTATACTGGTTTGTAAATTCGACATAGCTAGGGACTTGACCTGACTTACATTCCTGGGTCCATACATTTTTTTTCATCGGACTAATTCGAATGGCTGTCTTACAGAAGAGGCACCTTGATGCATATTAATTAATCTGTTTTACCCATGGTTGAATAATGCATAATACTGTTATTTATATCATGTACAACCCGCTTTAAAAATGCAAGGGGAATAGTCTGCAAATGGTTTGGCACAAGGGGAATACACTTCAAATGATGTGCACATGCATCTGGCTGTTACGTTGATTGTTTCCATGCAGACCTTTGAGCAAAAAACTCCTGACAAATATGAATTGAAATTGAAAAGAAAGTTAATAAAATTGGACACGTAAACGAATTACTATTTTTATTGCATTTAATCCTAGACATATTTTACGAATGAGGATATCAAAGGATTGTTGCTATAATCCGTGATAGAAACCAATAGGGACTGAACAGTTCATGCCAAGTGGCCATTCCAACTTGAGGTAACTCCATCACTGGGGCAAGGATTGAAAGTTAGACTTTGTATCGTAGGAAATGCCATATCTGTCACACTGCATAGTTTTACGTGACTTAAAGTAACAATTCACACTTCATCTACACTACCATTGTCCGTAACATCCGTTTAATGGAACTCAGGCACGGTATGTCAAAACGTATGACATTTAAACTGAATTGTAGGAGGCGATATTTATTACGATTCTCATGAAATAAATAAGTATGTTTATGAATTCATTGACTAATTATTTTAGAATAATAATTTTGAAAAGTTAACGGTAATTTAATTACGCAGATTAATTTCAGTTTCCGTTACAACACCATCTGTTAATTGTTAGGTATAAGGACCACGTACTTGTTTATGAGGTATTCATCCATATAAATCACCAGCAATTCGAATATCTAGTAAACGGTCGTTTTTCTTTCGTTGTAATGAACTCTGAGAAATACGGCTTGATTGAAATGAATCTGAAAACTGAGATGTTGAGCTATTATACTATGTATACATGTAATAGGTTTGAAATATGAATCGACTGTATGTTTTTAAATATTTTAAACGCTGAAGTTCTCCTCACTTGGTTTAAAGTAAAGTTACATATACAAGTATATTTGACACCAAAACTGTCAGAACCCACAGATGTAAAGGAATTTAAGAAGCGTTTGGTTTCAATTTCATTTAATTATTTATTCAGCGCTGTTTCAAATTAATCAATTACGCCACACATATTCTGATCCTGATACAGGTCAGTTTTGTCATCCAGGTTATCTTATAAACAGTTTATGTTAAACAGTCCTGAAACATGTGTAAACACTAAACAGAAATAAAACCCAAACTTTAATGCAAAATAGGACAAGGAAGGAACAACTTATCTGAAAACACACGACACAGAAAACAAACAACACATACTATAATCACACGTCACTTTAATGTCCAACAATAAACAGAGCGTTGAAAGTCTTAATTTTTATGAGGAAATCGGACAGGGAAGGCAGCAGACCAAATGGTTTTCTATGGATTTTGTCAAGAATTACTTCAGATTTGTTTAGTCCAAAAAAATGAATATATGTGTTTTCGCATTATCGTTGGACATGAACATTTATAGCAGTTAAACAAGATGATAATAGTTAAAAAATATTTGTAGTGGTACATGTACAAGCACTTGAATTTGAAATAAAACGAGTTTTGTAGGGATTCTGTGCATCCCATACATAGTTGGTAGTTTTTGTTGGTCTTTGTATATACTAGTTTTAAATGATTCACAGCGTGAAGTATGAAGATGCAATATCAGAAAACTGTGTTAGTATAAAAACATTGGTAGAAGAAAGTTCTTCAGATAGAACTTTCACATATTATGTACGTCAGATGATGATAATATTATTTAAACCTTTTCATACAGGAACTAAAACAAAATCATTATGGAAAGGTTGTATATCTGATTATAAATGTCGGAAAGACGATGCAGGCATAGGGACCAAACGTGCAAGCTTCCGATGGATAGGTCACGTAATAAAAATGGAACAAAACAATATACAAACGAATGGCTCTACACTCACTTGACGACAACAGGAAAAGAAAAAGAGGTAGAACAAGAACAACATGGAAAAGAACAGAAACATCGAAACTTACGGACATTTGGTACTACTGGGACCAAGGACCGAGAAGATTGAAATGTCACATTGGTGATTAAAATGATAAGGAACTAAGCATAGCGTATCACACTGATTCTAAAATTGATAAAATGTAAACAGAAGTTTCAAAAATGACATCTATATTGTAGTAATAATTTGCCGAATTCTGGTAATTGTGTGAGCTCTTCGCATGTTGCCGGAAACTTTTAACCATTTATGTCGTTCCGGAAGAAGAACATGTCATAACCCTTTCGACCATCAAGTGACCTGTGTGTTTCCTTCGATCATAGCGTTCTTGACGAAGTGCCCTAATATTCCAATTTCCGCTATCTTGCTTTGCTGCAATAGACAAACTCTATACATAACTTATTGAGCTGGGTGGAAAAACAACATATTGGTACTATTTATATTCATGAAACGCTCGGCGCATAGCGTCATTCCTTATTCCATTTGCAATTGTTTTTGAACCTTCATGGCAAACATCAGTAATACGAAACTATTCACAACTACATACCATAACATAATTTAAAAAAAACGATTATCAAATGGGCACCCGTACCCGCAGACTGTACTTCAAACGTTCAAATTCGAAGAAAGCATTATAATTGTTAAGCAATAGTAATATTTCCAAATATAAACATTGCCATTTATTGCTTGCATTTCTTAAACTGCAAATTGAGAGTGGATCAAAATTGACGGTACTCTTTGGTTTATCAACGTAAGACGGAAGTCGAGGGAAACCTGTTTGGAATAATTTAATTTGCAGCCTAGAATAAATACTCTCCCCTTAACGATCCAATCTTTGACGGAACTAGATATGCTTCATTACTCACAGCTGTTCTGCCTAACGATAATGTGTTTTTGCAAAGCCGATAGTCTTGGCATGCGGCCCTAGAGGTTTGGTTAAGTCCACGTTGTCCAAATTCGTTGTTTAACAGAATTTCCTATGCGGTCTGTTTGATTAATATATTATCGACCAAAGTCTGCTAAATTTGTATAGTCGTATAGCCGCACAGCTACACTATGGACTATATACTGTATACGAGAAATTGTAAGTTGTGTTTTGTACTGATGATGAAGTTAATGCATTACAGAAAATGACAGTTGGCTAATGGACACCTAACGCGTATCGTGTCAGGGCCATGGTACAATGTATGGTTTGGAATGACTGTAGACACGATAAGATATCTGTAAGAAGAAAACATAATTTCTACTAAAAATTCTGAATAATCTATAAAACAACTCGATGTTACAGGGTATATACGAATGTAATACGACACTGTTTGTTTGCGCGGATACATTTGTAAATTTGTATATAGGTCAAAGTGAAACTGGCTGAATTCGCTTACATTTGCTTGTAAACAGGATAAACAATACTATTGCAGTTGCAGAAGTTATATGGTTGAAAGATATTCTATGCTCATCTAAACACGTTACGTCGAAAATGATATTCAATCTTTATTAATTTGTTTTCACATTTGCCGAAACATCTGTAATTTAAGTCATTGTGGTAATATTAAAGCTGAAAATATATTTGTATTTTCACACGACGAAACTAGCAACTGCAGCACTATATTTTCGTATATTTTTTAATTCATTGAAGTTTGACCGATCACTATTTTGAGCAGATACCTCACATCAGCAATATCGTCGAAACAAGTCAGCTGACAGGGAAGGAAATTTTCAACCGAACAGCCACAAATAGGGACACACGAAAAAGAAAATGCAACATCATACTAGCACCAGCAAAACAACCCCAGACACATTCAACAAACAAAGTGAACACAAACAGCTTATTGACATAATTTCATATTCTCAAATCCAAATGAATCTTTTACAGCTACATTCGTGGTTTTAAGTTGCTGAAAACAAACCGTCAACAACGAAGTGGACCAATGACGAATAAGCGATGCAAGACATGAGTGATCAGAAAAAGATAGGAAAGAATAGTTCAGGTACTAAGTAAATTATACCCTCCGGCCCGACGAGAAATGCATCTTGATGAATTGTTAAGTATACATGTATAAAACATATTCGTGTAATGATGACTTAATTGAGCACCCCTACACTAATTTCTTGTATAGCTACCAGATACAATGAGCCTTTGCAATATTAGTAAACACAGTATATTGTTGTCACGGTCGTATATTGTACATACTTGTCATATCAGGGGGATATTTCCCATGTTTTCCGAATATTTGATATTCACCATCACTCGTCAGGTTACATTTACGTTATTTGTTTCGCATACGTATCATACCCGGAGTGTATGTGTACGCGTGAACACGATATAACTCTACCCATTCCTTAATACAGGGGTCGGTTTCATAAAAACACGCATACTTTGGTAATTGTTCACGGCCAGCCTCTCATTAGCTGAAACTATACAATATCCTTACATATAATGAACCCTTAAAGTGTCATGTTGCGCTGGTACACAGACGACCTCCGCCCATGTACTATTTATTTTAATTTCACTTCAAACACATACAAACCTTGGCGTGTTGATTTGATAGCGTTGAGAACATAAAGTATATAAATACAGGTGTATGCGATGTCCCTTTTTGGTTACAACGTGTGACACTAACATTTTTCAGTATCATCCAAATTCCTTGTATGTATAACTTTAAAGTCATTTGTCTTGTCGTTTGTGTGTTTGAGTAACATACACTATTCGACACTGATAGATATTATACATTTTCTCAGCAGGGCGGTTTGATATATAGTACCCCTTGTACCGTATTGTTAATTGCGATGCTTTTCAATATTAAAATGTTTGTTGAAATATTGCACATGCATCTGGTATATAACAAACTGTGTTCACTATTATTATGCACCCATCTTTGATGAGCGAATATACTGCCTTGTTGTCGGTCTGTCGGAATGGTTTCCATTCTATAACTCAATGTGCTTGTCCCTAGGATTTTCAAACTTTACATTGATGTTGATGAGCAATTCTGGATGTCCCCTAGTGAGTTTGAGATCAGTAAGTCAAACGTCAAGTCCATTATGCCCTTTGACCCTTTCGACGATTTGGACTGCAATGGGGACATACGTCTTTTAGAAACATATCTTGTATTAGAATATTCATCTAGATTTAAGGAAACAGAATAATGTGTAATATGTTTTTTCGTTTGAAGCACATTGCTTCTTTTGCGATGTGCTTCCATCTGTTTTTTTTGTTTCTTTTTACTACAGCGTTTCTCGTCTAATGTGTGAGTATGATGTCTCATTTATTTATCAGTTCAGTTGCATTTGTTTCTTATAACCCTTTGTTCTTGTGACATGGGGATGTTTTGTGGCGTTTATTTTCTTAGTGTACTTAGCAGTGCATTATGTGCTGCTTTGTTGATTTTGTTAAGTGCTGCCAATCGTTAGTGCATTTAGGGCGCCACTTCGAATCTTTACAGTTACACGACTGGGTGTAATTGAATTTCTTATTCATATCTTTAGGTGCGTAACGTAGGGATTGGTGACATTAAAAAGTTTACTAACTTAAATAATGCACGTGCGAATATGTTTCTTAAATCCCTTATGAACCGCAAGTTCTTTAAAGTAAACTGTAAGCTCACATAAAACCTTGGAAAAGCGATGTGCATTTTAAAAATGTTAGCAGATCAAAACGCAAAGTGAGTGCGGAGATGAATTAAGAATGAAAATGGTGATTTTAGACCTAGATTATCATTTGCTGATAGCTGATGCTCATGAAATGCATTAAGCGAAGAACATCTGTATACATTTTTAATATGCATATAGAGCATGGTCCAATGTAAATGTTTACGGGTTTAGAATTGTGTGAACGATTTAAGCTTGGTGCTTAACTAATTTGTTGCAACGACTGAACACGTTTATTTATTGGTATACTGATTATTGCACTTTGGTAGATGACTTATGACTATGAATGTTGAAGGCGCTAGAACCAAAGATGAGCATTTTCTAACATTTATTATGATTTTAAGGGGTTTACTTGCTTTGTATAGAACTATAATTGATTCATGATATAAAACATAATTAGTTTAGATTGTTGCAAACGTACCATAAGCTACAACATGTAAAGTGTATCATATACCTTTTTTACAATAAATCACAAATATAATTACTTTTATTACATATCCGTGCATTTTTAAGGTAAGCTGGTTCCTTTGTCAGTTTGAGTATAAACACATTGTAAATATACTTAACAACTTTTCTAAGTCCACACTTATATTTTTGAAGATAATTTTGTCAACCGTGTATGTAGCCCAATGAAATTTGGCTATTACTTGCGTGTGTTATATGTTTGCAGAATCGTACAACAAAAAGTCGAGTTTGATTAAAATTTATATAATGAACACACTCATGGCATAAGAATGAAAGAAAGTAAAAGTTGCAAATGCAGATTTTGGTATCTTGAAACACCACCATGTAGTCGGTGGTCCCTATTGAAAGTCAATTATCCGAGTGGGAAGCATTGCTGAACGAAGAGGCTCATTGAATTTCACCGTCTTTACTCAAAAGTTGGCATGCGTCTTTGACGTATAGCGATTTCACGTCAAGACGTCACAATAAATACTAAGCGCTCTCTCTATTAAATCGACAAGCAAACGATACGTTTACTTTAAGTTAAATACTCATGTAAGTAGGCATTTATACGTTGAAAGTCGGTCAGACGTGGATGTTTAGGTAATTGTTTTCTATTGACGACACAAACTACTACACTGTACTGTGATGACGTCACTTCCTATTTTTCTGATATCATTAGACGCATAAATGTGATATCTAATTTACTTACAAACTGTTTTTTATACGTGGTGAGTGATTGGACATAAATTTAAAACAATTGGAACTCACTCCAGGGTAGTGTAATCACGTGGCGTCACAAAATCACAAAACGTACGTCAATCTCGTAACGAAAAAACACGTGTCATTATGACATTTCATGACGCGGATTATTATGACCTTGTTGTACAAACTTCACATAGGAAATTTTGTCACTTTACTACATAGAATAAAAGAGTTATTGATAAATGAAATTGAGGACTTAGAAAAGTTGTTAAGTGTAGTTACTGTATTGCATTTTATATTGATCAAAATACGGACATACGTATTAACGTCAGTATACGGTCTGACAAACGCTGACGTTATGTGACTGCTCTTGGTAATTCATAGTCGAATAGCAACCCTGAATACAGTTTCCCAACGTCTTGACTTCATTCAAATTAGCATTACGTGTGATTTGTAGATACTCGTAAGCATGCAATGTTTCCTTTTGTTTTATATTACGCACGCATACGCATAACACACACGTATATACAGCGGAAGTGTCATCGACGACTGCCACATCGCCGACACTACGTCTTCAGAAATTGATTACCTAGTGTATGAATATGCCGAACTGTCAAACCTTTCCGCTGTTTATGTCTATGAAACATCATTGGTTTAAAGTTAAATCACCCAAGATGCTTTTAAATAATGATGCATTGTTTTGTTTCATAATACGACATGATATAAACAAACAAATTAGTTATTGGCTTATTGAATAATTCGGTGCGTGAACCGCATATTGAGTTGGACTACTTGTAGGTATTATGAATATTAAACGCACATTAAGTCTTAAAGTGTATATAGCTATATCAAACGGTCATTTAATGTCAAAATAATTACTTGCATCGTTTTAAGTCTAGATACTAGACTACCTTAATTGTGAATCAAAACTTTGGATGGGTTCCGTGTACTTTGATTCAATCGTCGAAAAATAATAATTTCATAGGGTGTTCTAGAACACTTTCAAATGAAAACGGACAATTCGCATGTCCAATAAATCACACAGAGAGTTTTGTTAAAACCGAAGCGAAAGATGATCTAATGGATATGGAAACATAATTGTTTTTCAGTTTTTGAAACTTTTTTAAAAACTATCGTCCGATATAGCTATATACACTTTAAGTCTTAATCGTAAAAAATAAACTCTTGGAAAGCTGGTCAACTAATTAATATCATCTTCGTACTACTGAAACGAATTACATATTTTTGAAAATGGAATGTGTTTATAACAATGCCTTGATGGAATTAAACAATATTTGAGTTTTAATATCTTGAAAATTTTTGTTAACACCTTTAATATAATGGACGGATGTACATATATCACTATCAATGTATGCCACAGTAGATGCGGCGGAATAAAAAACGAAATTATTTTTAAATGGTTTTTTTAAATTGTAAGGCTTTTTTTTATTGATAGTTCATTTGATGCACGTAGTCTTCTTAAAACATGTCCAATGTTAACTATGAATCAGAGTACACATGCTCATACCCTATATAGCTAGTTTGCGATAGAAAAAAATCGTGTTTTGTAAAGATTTCTGAAAATCTATTCATGAGATTTTGGTAAAAAATTACACAGAACTACAATAACTTCCTACCTAGTCCCATTTTGAATTTCATAATTTTAAGTCACCAATTAAAAGACATTTATTCTTTATTACATATTGAAATTACATGCGTATTTACAGTTTACCGCAGGGAGGTAATCTGGTATTCCATTGATGATTTACTATCAATTATTTAACCGTTACAATCCGTGATCAGCGGGATTGAGATTGCTGTTATAAAGACAAGACTTAGGAGGCCCTTGTGATTCGGTTTATTTAGGTGTGTCGCTTGTAAACAATGTACAGCAATAACATGTACTTCGTCATATTCACAGACGGGCCTCGCATCTCTTAAATTAAGTAGGTTGCAAATACGTAAATATACCGTTATGCGTATCACATGACCGTAAATTAGCTGTTTCAAGTATCAAGTCTTCTAACTTGATTTTTCACACAAAACTACAAAAATGTTACATAGAACTTATGAACAAAACTTTTTTAACTCATTTCTGATGTTGCTGAAATTTCAGTGTGTATTAGGTAGATATATTTCATTTATTCGTGCAAAATTTCGTACTTGTAGGTGTAGTAATTACCGAGAAATTTAAAAAAAACACGATTTTTTTCTATCGCAAACTAGCTATACCTGATGTTGTCAAAAGTAATTAAAAAGAGAACTTGCAATATTGGTGTGTCCAATGTTATGTTAACAAAATATTGACTATTCTAAATAATCGAATTATATAACTTTATGTGACTTTTCTAAATATTTAGTGTTTGTTTTCTTGTAGACATACTCGTTATAAAATAATTCAAAATCAGAACATATAAAACCATGATTGCCTAATCTTTTTCGACACCCCTCTGTTATTCCGGAGTTTCAAATTTGAAGTCGGAGAAAAACATACGCAATATAAATAATAAAATACACTCCATTATCTCGGATTCTGTTCAATGACGTGTTTTAAGCCAATGTTCTAAAACCCGTTCATCGCTTCCGTTGTTTTGACTGTTTTCAAGAAAACCATCAAATGCAATGATCCAATCGCCAAGCAGGCAGAGAATACATTTAAGATTGATGCTTACATAACTCCATATCACGTCATCTATATCGTAAACTAAATGTTCTAAAGACTTGGTTATCATCACAAACGCAGCACGATAGGCAATAAAAGTAATAGTAAAACTACACATACTGATAGTTAAATAATATGAAGATATACATCAAATAATTCTGAAGCTGACATTTCGATGGAGCATTAATCAACCCATTGTCGCTGCAGAATGCCTTTTTCAGATGGATTCCATGGCTGTAGTTTTATCTGACATTTTCTTTGAAGAACGGAAGGGAATAATCTTATACACAAAAATACGCCATCTTGTCGGAACTTTTGATTATATGTCTGATAGCATGTAGCCAGACATGTGATGACATGTTGTAGTTTTTCAGTTATATTGATCCTTAAAGTTTTTACAATTGTCGCGGAAATGTGTATTGTTTTATATTTCTGACTTTAGTTTACACAATCTAGTAATGTCATAAGATATGAATATTACTTATAATGTCGTAGAATTGTGTACATTTTCTATGTTTCTTACATTAGTTACATATTAACCTAGCACTTGCATTGCTCCCAGGTCAATATGAAATTCTTGACCATGCAAAAGCTCTCTATCTCTATCTATCTCGCGTGTTAGAAATGTCACAGAGATGTTTACATATTTTATGTGTCTGACCTTAGTTTGCACCGTCCAGCACTTCAATTGTATTGCCTTAAAGTCCACATTTATGTAATTCTTGACCATGCAAGATCTGTAATGTTAAAATTTGTCCGAGAGATGCATATGTTCGGTATGTTTCTGACATATGTAAGAACCTTCTAGTAATTTATTGCTTTCCATCCATTTTTCGTTGTTCTGAACCATGCAAGAGAACTTGGTCCTTTGTAATGCTTGCGTAATGTCGCAGAAAGGTTCTGACTTTTGGTATCATTATCTAGTACTTGTATTGCATTTAACCTACACATTTTTCTGCATCATGCTTTCAAAATGTCGCAGAATTGTGTACATTGCGTTTGTTTCTGGCACTGTCGTGCATCCTTGCGTCCTTTGTTCTCACCTTTAATTTACGTTTTTAACTCTTGACTATCCTTGAGAAGTACGTATAATTCTCATAAAACTTAGTAGCAATTTTAACATTTTTAAGTGAGATACTGTTTCGTTTATGTCTGAACAAAATGTGTAATTTTATTTATTTTATGTGACTGTCATATCCTGCTCCCATTAAATATTGTGTGCATGTATATTGATTTATCCTTGTATTAACTGTTGTAATACACATTTAAAGTGTTATTTAGTAATGTTCGATTGCACTGATGTTAGTGGTAATATAATTTGCCTATTTGGTTATCTGCTTAGGCGATAATGCTTACCTAGAATGGAAGGACTAAGCGTTCGTATAGCGAGACAGTTTCAGGTTGCAATCTTATCATTACCGATTGCCAATGTATGTTTACAGTTGCTTTGCAATGTTTTTTTGCTCATGTTCATCTTTGCGGTACAGCCAAATATAATGTGATATAAACGATGCTTTCATTGACTATCATGAAAGGATTACTTTGTAGTTTTTTTATGAATTTACTAGTTTGTTTGACTTTTTGTATTTTATGTATTGTGCACCCTGTTCTGCTGATATTTTAGTTAGTTATTGTCGAGTTATGTTTGTGATGTAAATGGTCAAAGACATTGATAAAGTCGTAAAAATATGATTGAATAAATTAATTTGTGACGAATTGAGGAAGGCGTAGTGGTTTTCATTTATTTTTAGATGCACTATACATCCGTACTTGAATCTTATTCTTTCTGGGCCATATTCACCAACGTTGTAAGTCTTAAATTCAGACTTGAACTTTATATTGCCAAAGCCTAAGGTTCTATTCACTCTGATGTTATTATAAATGTACAAATTTTTATGTAAATGGGTATACATGTTCAATGGGTAATAGCTAATAGTCATATAATTTCACATGGTCAAATCTTATTGCAAAGAAATGACAGTGATTGTAAATGATGTCAATTTTAAGTCTAAGTCTGAGGTTTAGTCTGTCAAAATTGGTGAATAAGGCCACTGGGGATACAGACGGTCTCTTGTGTGAGAGTGTAGGCGCTGTCACCGTTGCTGTATGACTACTTATTGTATGTGGATGTGCAGTTTTAAATATATATAACACAACATACGCTATATATTCCATGGATTTATTTTACTATATAATGATCGTTCACATAAGCTTGTTAAAACGACAGCTCCTTAAAACTAGTAATGCGAACGCTGCAAGAACACAATGCTTATAGAATACAATGACTGGATTGAAAATAAGATATAACATATTAATGTACAATATTCACAATAAAAATACATAATAAAAACTATAATTGTTCACAATATGTTAAATAATGGTAAATTTGTACAAAATTGACTTTTGAACAATAGTTACCTAAATGAAAAAGTCGGTGAGTAAAGGTGGTATTACAATTTAATTTTGTCAATAGGCGGCTAATAAAAATATAAGTATTTCGTGCCAAATTATTATTTGTGACATTCACATAATAAGAATGCATTTCTAGCACACTGTAGATTATCTTATCTTTGAAAATGTGAACTTTAAATTACAATAATGTAATGGAACGCAAATGCAGCAAAAGCCAATATAACGCGATACTTCCAGAATTGCAAAATCGACGACACAAATTAAAAATTATTGCTCTTCGTGTGTCTTCTTTTGATTGAAACAGAGAAAACACTGATCATTTGACCAAGGAGTCCTTCCGTTGACTTAGTAGAAGCCATCGTATAAATGATAAAACTTGTGGCACAGTAATACGCATAATTTCTTTATTGTGTTTATATAAAGTGAAGAAATTGCAAACAAATAAATGACAACTAAACAATCTAACATTTAGAAAAAAATGAAAAAATAATAAAAAAGAAAAACAAAAATATCACATTACAAATTTAACTGACAACATTATATTTGCGTATTGTTTACCCTTATTGCAAGAACATGACTGTACCCATGCCCTGAATGACGTCATGATCCCGAATGACGTCATAATCCCGAATATTCATGTGGTTGTTTACCAACAATTCAGTAATGAAAATGAAATGTGCTATTCACAAGCCGTCATTCACTGAATAAAACAAACACACAACTGAAAATATTAACATATATTCGTTTATTGGAGCGACATTCTAATTATTTCTAATTTTCAATTATGGATGCTGTTTTCTATCCATATAGTGGTTCAATTCTTTCCTTTTTTGGAACATTGTTCAATATAAAATAACTAGCCATTAATTTAAGTTTCGAAAACAGTTCCCAATTTATCAAAAGTAGAATCAATTTTAGTATAATAGAATTGCATTACATGTACGCATAGAAAATTCAAACCGAGTTTCGTATATGTTTCGCCATTTTAGAAAACAGGAGTGCAATTATAAGCTAAAGACATACATATTGCTACATACAAGACGCGACTGACCATTATTGTTACTAGGCAGTAGTTTTGTTCTGTATGTCTGCATTTTACCCAACCATTCACCATAATCGAATATATAACCATTACAAATTCAGGCCCATAATACCGAGTATGAATAATTGAATATTTCTGACAAAAAATGGAATAAATTGTCAGAAAGTCTAGAGACGCACAACATGAGAATAACATAAAGTCCCCATTGTATTTCTTTTTCTTTCTGCAATAGAAAGAATATTGGGAAAAGGATGAAGGAAATACCAATTTCTATACGTGGAAAAAAATCAACAGTATATTCCTCACAAATATCAACATATACAGCAAAGAATCACTAATAAAACCACAATTCAGTTATTATAAAACCAAACAGGGTTTTCAATATTTGCAAAGAACCAAGATGGGGTCAAGTGGAGCATTTAGCTGCATGTAGAAGTCATTGACATTTCTAGGTAGTTAGATAAGTAAGATTGTAAAGAACCAACATCGTAATTGTAGAACAAACGTGATCCGTAATTAGGATCAGTTCGCTTCAAAGACCAACTCGTTATGAAGAAATATTTCAGATTGTCCTTATGGGCTACATTTTATAGTTTGGAGTTTTCTAACGTCGTGACGACATTTTGTTATATGTATCAACAAACAAACATCAATTGTTCAATCGTGCTGCATCAATTTACCCTGATTCGCAACCGAGCACACAATGACTATTACAGATAAACATTTTGTAGAAATTCTTCACCAAGCATACATCACATACAAATCTTGACACAAACAATGGCGTGGATGATAACTCAATGACGTAGTTCAACATTCTCGATTTAAATTCCATTTTAAATAGGCTGAACTAATGCAATTTGATAAAAATAAAACAATTCAGAACAATCAGAACAAATAATGAAAACCAATACTCTACTCAACGGGTTGGAAATAAATCAACGCTGCTCAATATCTTAGTTTTTCTTCAAAATGTTTGCATTGGAGTACTGAATAATGAGCTAAAATGAACATGCATTTACATGTTAGCACATGTTTGTTTACAAGTATTTGTCGTTATGCAAAACCTTTGAACTGAAAACGTGTAAATGCACAATATACAAAATTGTAAAGAGAATGCCTTCGTAGAGCAAATTATTCACAGAAAAAATACGGCAGTATCGATAAGACAAAGTGGACAAAACTAGTAACATTTCTCGTGAGAAGCATGATTTACATAATTTCAATGAAAACATTTGAGTCAAACTTAAATGATCTGCTGACGTATACCTACCCGGTTTCAATAAATACTGGACACAAAAATATCGGCCATACGTCAGTAACAATGAATTATGAACAATCTTCAAACTACATCAAAGTCTGTAAAACAGATGAATGTTTCCAACCTCAGATGTTTCCTGACCTCCAATTTGTGCGCTGATAACAGTTACGCATGCTCCTTCGTCCTTGCTGGGTGCTTTCGATGAGCTTCGACGACACTTGTCAAAAGTATGCACAACGTATCTAAAACCCTCTCACAGAACATGGTGAAATATGAAATGTAACATCAAATAAAATTGCACGACGATCACATATGCTGGGCATTTGCCGCTGCTGCGGCGGCATGAGCCGCTGCCGCCTCCTTTGCGCGTTCCTGTGCCGCCTTCTCGAGGGCGTTGCAAATGTTCATGTTTTTGGCTATATGTGGTAACTTGTGCTCCTTCTTCCATTTCATACGCCGATTTTGAAACCAAATTTTGATTTGTCGCTCAGTCAAGTTCAAAGCATGAGCTATTTCTATCCTACGTCGACGTGTTAGATATTTATTAAAATGAAATTCTTTTTCTAGTTCTAAAGTTTGGTGTCGTGTGTAAGATGTCCGTGATCTTTTAGATTCGCCGTCATTGCTTTCTGAAAATGAGAAAAATAACATTTTATTTAATACATGTACATACACATCTCGAACCTGAATTAAATTCCAAAGCAAGCTTTTCAAGTTCGGACCTGGCACAATTCCGACATAAACGTCTATGAATAAATCTGTATGCACATTTCAAAACAAGTACAGCGCATTGGTTATTTTCATAATAAACATTTACACTGTGACAAAAACAATACTTTGATACATGTTAGAAAGAAATATTAAGTAAGGCGTCGATGTTTCTAGTATACACTATTTACATAAATTTTATTTTTATAAACAAGACACACATAGTAAGTTAACAATTCAATAGGTCGGTTTATTGTTCGACTTCTTAAATCTTAATTTCGTAACATATAATGTGCAAGAATAGAAACATATGATGTTCTGGAAATGTCACCAATATCAATTCTGTTAACGTATATTAAGTAGTTTGTTTTGATTTGTTCGCGTCTAAAGAGCGTATTACATTTTTAAGTCAAACAGTAGGTATGTTAAGGAAAGCAAAGGCACTTCATTTATCAAGTTCGTGTTTTAAACCAGTGCTCATATATGTGGCACCCTCACAATTTCTGAGAAAATAGAACTATATATGTGTGAACCGTACAGAATTTTAACAACACGATTATTATACTTTGATATTTCCAATATATTATACTCAAAATCAGAGTTTAATTATAAGACATGGGTAACGATTTTACCACGTTGCATAATTATGCATAGTGATGCTCTTATTGAGTTCATATTATATACACGACGGGATACCTAAATGCCTGCGCGATAAAATCGAAAATTTAATTAATATAAAGTAGTATCCGAACATGCAATTATGAAGATATTAAATTGTTAATAAAATTCCAACGCCCATGTACACGAACCGTAAATTAAAACAATATTTAAAACAACCAAGACACTGCTCCAATTGCCTTACATATTTAATATACATAGAACAGTAAACACTCCAGCGAATAGGGAAGACAAATGAGAATTTTCACCAAAAACCCTATATGCACCAAAATGCAAGTTATCATACAATTTCTGACAGTAGATGGAAATATTGCATTAAGAACATGTTAAAAAGAGTTTGGTGAATATATCAAATGTATGTTACTGGGTTAAATAATTTCAGCGCCGAATTTCTGCTTACCTAATCTGATTAGCATATTATTAAATATTAATTAGCACAAAATTGTTCCCGTAGCTAAAACATTTAGACAATCATCCTTATGTAAAGTGTATAACTGGACTGCACCCGATCATGGATATTTCATAAGGCTGACGTTGACTTAAAATGATAATAAAAGCATTGTTTGTACTATTGAGCTAGCTATTCACAAGAGGGATGATCCAGAATTGACGTGACTGAAGCTGTTTGCCATGTTCATAATATTTGACTGAAAGTATGTGAAGATGTATAACTATTTAACCAGTACCGAATAATATTAATTAAGTTTTAACAGGCTATCATTTGCATCGTTCAAATATATACGTGCACTTGACAAAACGAAATGGGTTCTATTTATAAATCCAGATTTAGTAATTACTCATTTTTTGAATTCCATAATGACGGTTAAACATAAGGACAATATGCCGTAAGACAATTCACTTAGCGTTTCGATATTTCAGCGCGTCGTTTGTTTCCCCAGGATAACGTAAATACATGACCCATAAACACGAAGGTGTGCGCAACCGTCAGCCAATTCTCATTAATGATACACTAGTCGCCCGAGGATCGCTTTTAATAAATGGGCAACAGTCAGGGAGTACGTTTATTAACACATATTACAATTTAGACTACGTAAATATAGTTCTGCAGCCAAAGCCAACATATTGCACTTAAGGTAGCACTACATGTATTTTTTGTGGATGAGATATGATTGAAATTGTTTATAATTACATTTTTGTCGATTTAAACTGTATCTTAGACCATACTCACAAATTCTTGGACGATATACCGGTACAGTTTAAAAACCCATTCTGAGTGGTGTTTTGATAGATGCAAATTAACCTAGTTAACTCTTTATCTACAAGCACAATGTTCTCAGATTTTATTATATTTTTAAGCAACACTAATCACATTTTGCTTGAATTCAAAAGCATACCGTCATTTTGACTTGCTGGTCAATTGAAAACCACAGCACAGTTCAATTTTTGGATTCCCAACCAAACATTTACGATCACCTGATACATCTGACTACAATACGTAGTAGTATTTTGGTGTTTTTTTCCCGGCTTAGGAAAAAACGCATTGTCATTAATACATACGTATGTATCTATTTAAGTTCTGATTCAATGGTGTTTAAGCGATGTATGTTTGACATAATTAGTGTATATAGCTGCCCGGTAAATACTCTTGTCTGAAACATCTATAGTGACGTGACTAAATTCGAAATCAATACTTGCAACCAAAAATGCATAAAATGTACAGAAGCCATGTTTCTAAGAGACAGTGGTATCTTGTTATTTCCACTACAAAAACATGAAACCCCACAACAATCAATTAGAAAGCATTTAAAACACAACTAAGAATTTTTACTTTTTGCACCCTTTGGGTTTGCATTGTCTTCGTTGTTTGCATGTGAATCATTTGAAATAATTCCATGACTTTCAATTCTAGCGTGAGAAATGTTCATTTGTTTTGTTCTTGTGTACGCTACATTAAAGGACGCCGCCTAGGTGAACGAACTTGCTGAATAATGAGGAACAGTTGGTACAATTCATCGAATATTTGCTCTAATAGTCGTGTCAAAATATACATTATAATCAACACATTGGTCTTAAGTCCGAATTTTATTTTGGGAATAACACGGCACCAAACTTCTTAAGCATCTCAATCAGGGATAATCTGATCTCATAATTTAGGCCAGAGTCTAAGTTTACATACCAAACCAGAAAGCAATATTCTAAGTTTATTACAGTAAAATTAAAAGAGTTTGAACTTCAAATTCGGACACTGATTTCGGCAAGTTCTCAATTTGAGACGAGATTTGTACTTGAGATGCTTCTGGTGATCGGGCCAATGTCTTATATTTAAGTAACATTTCAAAAGAAAGAAATGGCGCAATCGTACGTACGACCTTATTAATTAATTTATCTCATTAATAACTAAACCACATATGACTCAGCGTAAATATTTAAGCGTTATGATAAATGAACATATAAGCCTTATAACGCTGACTGCCTAGTTTTATAGATTGCTTAATTAATAAGAAACATTGTGACAGAACAATAAAGTTAGTTAAGGTCACAGAGCAACGTCGAATTCAACACTACGAATAGTTCGCGTTTCGTCCTAACAAATATTTGGTTCGTACGTTGATACGGTACAAATAAAACCATATATTTATTGTACATTTTATACATGAAGCTGGCTTAGTCACTATGTAACGTCGCGTCAAATGTGCTAACAATAACTCAAAATTCAGCATCCGATGCATAAATGAACGAGTTATGAGCTGAACTGGGAACTTACATAAATAACTTCAACAACGTACGAAAGTTTATCTTTTACACCTATGACACAGACATGGGACTCCGGAATTGTTTGCAAATACGTTAATTATAAATGCACATGAGTTATAATTTATTAATGCTTGTCTTATTCTATCAAAATTCCGACTTTAGTAATTTACAAAATCTAGACAGTGCAAAAGCATCACTTTATTCAGCTAGTTCGCTGCCCAGTCCAACGAACTTATATCAACTTTAGTTTTGACTTCCCCCAATTTCACCCATTCAATATAACAGACATAGAAATAATAATAGTAATAAGCTACGTGACAAAACGGATGAATCTAAGCATAAGGACTGATTCCCTTATCGCGACGACTGGGGGAAGATTAGACAGTGAACCAAGGAAGAAGTCTTCACGAAGAAGAAGAAGAATAACTAGCTATACTGGAACACATTTATAGAAAATTTACTTGTGGTAACACAACATATCCAAAATCACTTACGAATTGAAACGGATTGGGTTGATGTATATGAATCGAGCTAATTTTGAATACATAATGGCACTAATTAAGAATTATCCAATGGTCAAATGATCATAAAATAATAAAATCACGCTAGTTATGTAATTGCAGTCTAAATGACCAAGACCATCACATTTGTTATGCAAATCTACCAATAAAAAATAATAATGTAGAAAATAGAAAATGCTCAGCAATGTCAAATCTAACATTTTGTACATTCTGATTTCACCAAGACATGGCTTCGAATTAAGATAAGATAAGATAAACTTTATTTAACGTCGATTATAGTTAACATAATAAACATAAGCTACAAGCTTGTATTCGACATAACAAAGAAATTATAAATTTAAGTATATGCAAAGTTTGAGAATTAACAGTGAAAGCCAAAATTGATAACTTAAAGAGAACTACTGATAAAAATTAAGTAAAAGGTGTCGAGATACAAAACATGAATTGACCGAGGGTACAATGGCACAGGGTGGCTGGATTGCTACAAACGGCCTTCTGAAACTGATAAAATAACTTTTTAGTGGCTTAAAAAGCCGAGGTGCTAAATTTGTTAAGAGTTCTGTTTATATAAAACAACTTAAGTATTTTTTTTGTTTTTTTTTATTAAGCACATGGCTCATATATACCTTCTCTCAACAATGTTAATACAATCTAATAAGTCACAGTTGAAATTTATCCTCATTTACAACCCGCCGAGAAAAGACTGACAATTACGATGACACTTATTGTTTCAGCGACGCCCGCAACTCGTTAAAAGGTAATAAATGACAGAAATACTTAATGTTCCCTAAAACATTACAGATGAGGGAAGGGAAGCGCGCATGCAACGGTTAACCTTTTTTACTAAATTGGTGGCGCCAGCACTTTTTTAACAGTAACGTAAGATCTCGCCAGAGCGAATCAAGTGTTTTATGAAGTCGTACGTAGACGACTACTATTACATCATTAATTCTAATTGTAAAATATTGAAGCTATATTTATTATAATCTTACGCATAAAAAGTTTGTTTAAGGGTACCCACTTCTGAGATCAAAATAACTACGATTTTTTAAAACCATGTTATTTGCAAAGTACAATCTATGTGAAGTTCATTTTTGAGTCGAAAAACATAGGCTAATGACTTACTTTTTTTGCTATATCCAATCGAAATGACCCACTTCAAAATGGCCATTTTTGCGCCAGTAGCCATAGAAAAGGGGGTAGGGGTAAAGACATTGCTTATACTTAAAGATATGTGCCCCGAAATTACCCTAAGAACATCAGAATTCAAGTATTAATCGATATACTAAGATTATAACTCATAAAAAGATTGAAAGTTTCACAAATAGTACCAGAATTGTAGTTTAATGGGCGTTTCAATCAAGTATTAATTGTATAAAAAATGGCGCCAAAACGGAGCAATATTCAAAAGTTTAACCAAAAAAATATTGTTGAAATAATAACTACGATTTTTTATGACCATGGTAAAATGAAAGGAAATTATATTGTGTTCCAATAGGAAACATCAAAAATATATGCTAATGTGCGTTTTAGAGAGTTATAACGTGAAATGTGTGACCTACCCCTGTTTGAAACAGGAAAAAGACAAATATTTCGTAAATTTATTCACTTTCATTCCACATGTCATGTTTAATCAACTGGATAACCACTGTTCCTATGATATCATTTATTTGAATATGTAATATCATGTATTTGTTCATTCATTGCGTTCAGAATGTACCAAATTGACTCAAAACCATGTAAAATTACCCCACCCACTTTTATAACATGCAAATGTGTCCTTTCATTTTCTCACATAAAAAAGCTGTTGTTAGACCTAATCTTGCAAGGAATCTTTAAAACTACTTGATTCTGTTCACAAGGAAGTCCCGTGCACTTCTTAAATTTGAAACGGTTGTCATGGCAACAGTTATTTAGAAATAGAAAAAAGGCGATTGTCGGCTTTATGTCAAGAAGATATTGGTGTAAAATTCATTGAAATTGTGTATATTCATTATTTTTTTATGATAAATAAACTCTCTAACATATACATGAGGAAATAAATGTCCAGACCAGGTATAATGTGCAATTTAACATACAATCTTCATTTGTAACCCCCATCTTTGACCGCGGTTGGAGGCGTAACACTCCAAATGTTGTCATTTTGTTGACAAACTTGTATACTGTGAGTTATTTGAGAGCTGTTGCTTTCATGAAAACCATACAACTGGTTATCACCTGAAATGGCAAAATACTATGGAGATGGCAGAGTATGCATTGCCATACATCAACAGTTCCGTTACAATCGACTGGTCCAGTTGTACATCTCAGATCTCAAGCCAGTCATATGTTGGGAAAGACTGTTGCAGGAGCATTGTATGGTTGGTTCCTGGAAAACCAGTTTAATCAACTGATGTCATATATAACTACACGCTTAATTGGAACAAATAAATGAAATTCCAACAAACAAAGTTGTTTAAGGTATGCAAGTGTTGATGAACACTATTTACGGATGAAAGTTCAATTTTTTTTGAAAATACCAAAAAAGTCTTAAAATACGGCATAGATGTTTTTCATGTAAATAACAGAATGCAGTTGTTTCTCAAAATACTGTATTCATGACTGTAATCAGTATTTAATTCTACTGACAACTTTCTTCCATTACAATGCATGTTCTGTTTCAAAGAAATACAACAAAAGATTAAATAAAGCATAACTTTATTAGCTCATAAAAAGTAAGTCATAAGAGTATGATTTCTGTCAGCCATTCATTTCAAAATAAACAAGAGATGTGTGTAAAACATGTATGCAGCCCAATAGTTGAAAATAGTACAGGTCACAGTGACTTTGACCTACTGACCTCAAAATTAATAGGGGCCATCTACTGTTGCTGACCAACCTCCATGTAAAGCTTGACGTGAGTGGGAACCATGTGGTCTACTGACCGACAGACTTGAGCACAGCAATATACTCCTCATCAACTTTTGGGACATAATAATAACTCTTTGAAGATAAAATAAACCTTTGCATCTCTTAGTCAAGACCAATTAGCAACAATTGAATGGTAATTATAGTATAACATGTTTCAATATACCAATAACCCTTTTTCACCACTATTGGACCCCACAAATGCAACAAATCAACCAAGCATAAATAATCCATAGCTGACGGGACAGAGTTGTTCCCATCATAGTGAAATTAAAGAAAAAATATAATCCAACTATGTGTCAGTATTATACTGTTTTGCAATTATCCACAACTATAATTACAGTTAGTCTTGTGTGTAAATATGCCCCATGGTATAATACATGTATGTAATACAAAGACTGCAAGCAAAATTCAGATTTTTTTTCTTATTTTACTATTGCTTGGTAGCCCTCTCTAAACAGGTTCAATACCAATGAACAAGAGTGCTCGCTCACATGTTGAACAATGATCTATATACCAGTAAAAAATACATTCTGACCTTATTTCATGAGGATTGGATCAAATCAGGGGTCTCTAGAGTGAGCACAAGGTTTATTCTAAGATTTGACCTAATGACTTAGTTCTTGATCTGACATGACTCAGATTTGAACTTGGATTTGCCTAGATTTTATGTAGGATTGCATTCTGACTAAGTGCCATGAAGATTTAATGAAAACTGTGACCTCTAGGCTCTAGAGAGAACAAAAGGTTTTTCTAAGCTTTGACCTAATGACCAAGTTTTTGAACCAGCATGACCCAGTTTTAAACTTGGCCTATATTTCATTGAGAAAAATATTGTGAATAAGTTTCATGTACATTGGATAAAAACTGTGACCTCAGGTTTGAACACAATGTTTTTCTAAGATTTGACTTAGTGACCTATTTTTGACCCCACATGACCCAGTTTTAAACTTGGTATAGATTTCATGGAGAACAACATTGTGACAAATTTTTATGAAGATTGGATCAAAACTGTTGCCTCTAGAGTGCACACAAGCAAATTGTTGACGAACGACGGACAGAGAGTGATCACAAAAGTTCACCTTGTCACTATGTGACAGGTGAGCTAAAAATAATCTGATGAGAGACAAAAGGTGGTCTTCACAGTTATACAGGCTTTATAATAAAGGTGGTCTTTAAAACAGGTTTGAGTCTTTGACTATATGTATTATAAATGCAATATAATTGTAATTGGTTTTACACATTTTATATATCTGTAGTTCTGCACTAGAATTATAAAATTTCAATAATTGCACAGAGTAAATATAACTTTCAACACAAATTCAGAGTCTGAAAATATTGGTATAAACATCCAGTGAACATTTATTGTATTTGCTTCTCAAGTATAGTCTATATCAAAGTTATGCTCTTGATATACTAAATCATTGGCATAATTATTTAACATAGAGCCTTCAAAATGTCTGGTAGGAGTGTCTTCATGAGCTTTTCACATTATGATCATCTTGTGTCTTCAGAGAAATCTGAAAGTAAACAAATATAATTTTTATACAAAAGGGACACCAGATCATTCAACTATTACTGCAACAGAATTTGCAATACTCAATGTGATACAAATGTATATTAAGTGCAAATAAGTCATGTGCACTACATGTATATAATTGTAGCAATATACAAGTCATGCATATAAATAAGATTCCTAAACTTGCACACAGGTTTCACAGTATTGTCAATCCATTTAAACTGTGCATAATGCCAGAGGCAATTTCACTCAAATAACTCTTAAAATTATTATTTTATAAATGATGTTGTCTAATGGTTTATAACATGTAACCGAGTGATCTATCATCTAGATTATATTCCCAAGTTCTGGCAGGTTGTTCGTTCTAAGTACCCTTCCTTGTACAGCTGACTTTTCATCCACAAGTGGAGAAGTTGCTGGCTCTTTGTGAAAGGCAAGGATGCAGTCCAGGAAAACTGCTAAAGAAATCAGCTGCCATATATAACTTAAAAGGGTTGAGAAAATATAAAAAAAATTATCATAAACAAGGTTTTATACATATTAAAACAGCAAAGTTAAAACATTGTTACCGGTGTTTGCAGATTGTATCCCGAGTGATTGAAACCAGGCCAACATTTTCATGAGAGTACCAATTAATAGAACTATACATAATAATTCTTCCAAATTAGGTTTTCATTGCTTTCCCTGTCACACTGGTCCAACAAAACCTGAAATAAACAAAACCAAACAAATATTAGATAACACCTTTTTATAATTTTATACGAATGCATTGATCAGTGAAACTGATTTCTATATGCTTTCAAATTTATCCTCTTCACTAGATCATCCATATCATATGGGCGAGGCGACCTTGGACCCTAGAAGAGTTTTAGTTTTGGGGGATAGTACATTGAGTCATGCTTTAATAGGTGGGTGACAACCCCTAATCACACTCCCAAATAGGATGGCGGACGGATGGTCAGGCAGCATATTTTTGGTGCATAATAATAATAATAACGTCTTTATTTTCGGTGGATAACATAATTGGTGAACCAATTTTCATTATAAAATGGCCCACAGGTGCATCAGGTTGGGGTTGTCTTGTGGCAATCATTGCTTCGTGAAGTTTGTCAGATCAAGATGTGGCTAAGGGACAAAGACATTTGTTGGGTACCACAGATCTGATGTCCACTAGACATTGGACCTCACCGACATCATACAAATCACAAAATTGATCTACCCGACACCATTTTTATAGGGGGTAGAAATGAGGGGAAGGCAGAAAAATTCTCTGGCTATTTGAACATGATTGTCGGCTACTTTTTGCCATTTTCTTCTTTGTTACTTTATAAATTTTATTATTTATATAGCAGTGAGATATCAAATTAATTCATTAATTACATTGACATCAGCTGGGTGTCCAATTAATTTTTATAAATAGCAGACGGTTTCCGAATGCCATGCCATATGTCATGATACCGATTAAAACCCGGCCAATTTCCCCGGCTATCAACGGGTTGACCCACCCCTGGGCCGTGTATGCAACTGACAGGTAGATATATAAAAAAAGAGAAGAAGAACTTAGACACATTAAATGTTTAATCTGTTTGGCTAGATAGGACCCCCTAGTGCTATATGAGTTTTAGGTTATAACTAGCACCCCCCTGTGGTGTTTACCCCCACCCCCTACAATATTTAGTCTAATTCCCCTGGCATTTGCCTGCTCCTGAGTCCGTTGCAAAATATTGATTGGTGTTTTTATTGAAAGTCAGTTTTGAGACATGTCAACTAATTGATTTTCAACTTACGATCAGTGACGATATGTAGCTGAATCATTGAATGCTGAAGGTCAGATCTGTCATTCTGTGAATTTCTGTGGCCCGACAACTTGAGTTCCTTGCTTCTGTCAACTTCCACAGTAACGGTGTACGTTTAAACGGTTGGACCTGGCCATGTATAAGTTGGTCACGTATTCTATGACAACATTCTATGATTCTATTCGCACACATACTGTTTTAAATCTCCTTTTATCACGACGAGTCGTTTTCATTTTAGTGAAAATTTGCATGTGACGTAAAGCAGTTTGCTGTCGTAAAATTAAAACACTGACGAATCAAAATCATCACCACGGTTGTTTCCCTTGCAGTCGACGAAAATCGTTTTATTAATTTCTATGAATTTATATTTTTGGCAAAACTGTTTTTAATACAGAGAAGGACAGCTAAGAAATCGTTTTTAAGACCGTTGCAAATTCCGTAAACATGCTGCGCGAAAAGATGCGCAGTCGATGCAAAATCGTCAACTGTGGGTACCCTTAAAGCCAATCGGATAGATCAATCATCGCAAAGGCAGTGGCATGTTTTGCTTTTGGAAATTTTCCGGAGATTGAATCTAAATTATTGCGTTAGTATCCTAACACTACCGCTGCTGTTGTTGGGGTTGCAGTGGATGTATTTTGGACATTGACTCACCCAAAGCGACCGTTGCATCGGTTGAATGGTGTACTAATACTAATTCACGAATCAAACAGTATCAACAGTATTAGCAGCAAAATCATTAGCAACAATGACAAACGCGTCAATATCATTAATTACACCAGTAAGAGCAACTGTAGCAGTATAAATCTTTACATTATCAAGAGGTACACCAGTTATTTAAACACTAGTGAGACAGTATATCGCTTGCATAGAATGAGAAGGCCGTAAGTTCAAAAAAGATATTATGAGAAAACAAAAACAACTGAGCGAAAACACGCTTTGGACTTCGGTTTGGTCAACATGACAAGTTCCGATTGTCTTGAAAAAGGCTCATAAGAGGCGAACCTGTATTGTAGATTTAAATATGTATAAGCCATCGGTATGTACTATATGTAATACTAATATGGTGAACGTTATCATAATTAAGGTCAACAAAGGACCATACTTGTTTTTTGGCACAACTACATATATGCTGTCAATATAAAACCTCAAAATAGAATATCTGAAGAATCATATTTAGATGACCCAATAGTGTTTTTTGACTCTCTAAAATGTTGGATTTCAATAGCGAAAAATAATTTACAATAATCTGTATTACGTACAAGTGTACAGTAACGAAGCAATGTTACGTATTTTCATTAAACGACCAAAATGCGAGTCAATGTAATAAGCATAGTCGTTGATTGAACGTTTGAATCGGAATAGACGTGACCGTGACGATTAGCATTAAGCAGTTAAACGTTTGTGAATGTTGCTATGTTAAAAGTAAGCGATTAAAACGTGTCGCGAATGAACATCGAAGGATCGCATAGTCCAACATATAAAACACATTGTGTTTTTATATTTACATTTAGATTTGTTAGTTCGAGAAATTACCGAACTTTAAGCACTTGAAACATGAAACCTTGAACATTGTATAACCCGTCGTTTTAAATTTACAAACACACACACTCATTTACATGGAACTAAAATCATGATGAAACGAATCAGTTTTAAAAACTGCCATTATCAATTACAGAAAACTATCATCAGTCTGGCACATGTGACACACGATAATTTACAGGACTGGTATGTCAAAATGACAGTGGTAGCATTGGCTGGAATGTCTTTTGTCATATTATACTCATAACATGTCATAAGATACAAAATTACCGATGTCATTCTTTGTCATCTAACCAAGATTTAGGATGCTTAATCTTAAAACTATGAATACAAAATGATCACACAATTTTGCAAATACAAATATAGAAGCGGTTGCAACTAATGCAGAAAGTCCCACCCATACAATGACATTCCCTTTGATAATGTTTAAGCTGTTTAGATAACTATAAATAGAACCACATTGAACAGGAAAAATATAAGGAAACGTCGGACAGGGAAGGTGTCACTCAACAGAAACAACTACTTTAACTTTGTTAACACTGGTCATGTGTTGTGATGTAACTTGAGCTGATGGGGGTTTTGCTGTTACTTTCAAGACACTTATTACTACTCTCACAGATCCTACTGTTGAAATTATTGAGCAATTTTGAATTATATTTAAAGGTCAATACACTCATAAGTGCAATGCATAAACTGTGAATATGCTCCGAATACAGCATTGATCATTAATACCTGAACTCCTTAAATTGTATTTATATGAAATTACTAACTGTAAGTCACACAGTTTATCAAATCTAAAGTTGCATTGATGAAGTGATCAGAAACACCTGTATTTGTATCTCAAGGTATGATATATAAATCCGTTTTACATTCAACTCATCAAAAAAGAATCGTTAACCGATCGCTTACTTTTTTCTTAGCAACATACGAGGTGTTTTGGTTATTCCCTCCCGTAAATGCGATAGATAAGCCAACTTCGAGCGATGCTTCATACAGCTTCACAGTGATATCGAAATTACAAGAATTCAAAGTGAGAAAGTGTTTTGCAATATGCATGCCATGTGTAGTGTATCATTTGTAAATAAGTAATGAAATATTTAACCAGAGACAATCATCCGTATACTTTAAGCGAAGCAGGCCACTTGGGTTGGCACGATTGAATTAAGAGGTATACAGTTTCCAAAACGTGTCACCTGTTTTAAAGAAAACAAAAACACTCAGTCTTATAATTTTCTCCCCTGAGAGCATGAAATTTCACCAAGGATGTACTTGTAACACATATTACATATAAACCAAGATGCATCTCAAATCAATCATACTTGCATTTTACAGTAACAGTATTTGTCTAAGAAGACACTCGATTCTTCTTGTATGACGATCAAATGGCACTACCGTTTGGGGAATACACTTCGCTATTCAAACATCAATTGTTCTTGTTAATCTTTGAGAATTGAAACAAATCGAATGATACGATAGGGGAACACGTTTATTTACTTTAAGCTCGTTATACACAGCCATTTGAATACGTTTAATACTGGTATAAATAAATGAGACACGGTCTGGAATATTTGAATTTGTCATAAAACTAACCGTTTGATGTTCGATTATTTTTGTATGATCCTTATTCTGGCTTCGGTACTTTTCTAGTGAGTGTTGCCTTCCTTATCGATTTGACATTATATGTTTGCAATGAATGCAACTGACTTCATCCAAAACTGCATTTCACTTTTGAACTCAATTCAATTCCATACCATCTAAAATAATTTCACCAAATTCATAACTTCATGAATCATTTCCTATTTCATCAAAACTTTCTTTGCTTAGTACCTAAATGACTTACAGTACAATCATGGTACTTATATTAACTTCATCATAAATAAGTATGCGTACAGACACGGTTACATTACAAGCAATTTCGAAGTTTGGTTGCCGTCTCTTAAAAGTGTTAACCACTCATTAGCACTCATCTTACTACGAAGTTAATCAGTTTATGTTTATATACATATATACATATTTTCTCTTGCATAATATTTTCAGCAACTATCAAACTCCAATGACCAGAACCTGCCCCGCTTGCATTCCCGTTTCCATAGAGTACACCTTGACACATGGTCGTATTTTTACGCTAAAAGTAACATATTCTCAAAACGTTTTTATTCCGTTTTTAAAACCTGAGGCATGCACATATCGATCAAACACATTTCAAGGATTTGAAAAATGTACACGACAATTCAGACAATTATTTGTGCCATGATTCTTACGTCACAGTGGCATTCTGTGATATCTCCTGATATTATTGGTGCTATCTAGTGAGTTATATGATATTAATAATGTTTTGGATACGGACAAACTTTTGTTACAGTTAGTGTTCTAATACAAAGTGTGCCAAGATATATTGCAAACGAGTAAAACTTAACCTAGCACTGACTTATTTAATGATAGATATATCTGACTTAGGATCTTTAACGTACTCTCAATAACACCTAAACCGTAACGCTAGAATAATTAAAATCCAATTTACAGAACCATTAACTAAAGAAACATTATTTATTAAAATTAACCAATTGGTCGCGAAAAGACATTTCCGAACCGGAAATGCAATCATACACAACGAGTTACTCCAATACAAACTAGATGTATTGATATGACCGAGTTGTGATTACGCTAGATGTCAAGATTACACCACTTGGTACGATCAACTGTTTCGTTGAATGCTTATATGCTACGCCCTTTTGGAGAATATGTGTATGTCTAATATTGTCTATTTCGGTCTTCTACGTCCTACTTTCAATTTCAAAACAATAATACAAGGACAGACAAATTACGTTAAATACATTAATATACATTTAGCATACTTATTGTACTGTAATAAGTCGTCGCAATCATTGTAGTAAACATATATTATAGGAATGCTTAGTAAAATAGTATAATGTATAATCATATGAGTCTGCATCCGAAAACCTAATAAATAAATTATACGAACATTTTTGAAGAATTGGCATATGATGACGATGCCATAAAGTCATACAGTCAGAAAATTAAGACATTAATGAATTCAGAGATACAAGAATGTGGAATGTCAAACATAGGCATATTTAATAGCATAAAAGATGCTTTGTGCGAAATGAAATATAAAGTTAGCCTTTCTTAGATATTTTACAAAGATGTGTGTTCAACTAGTTGTGAATGAAAAACGTTGTACATTTGACTGTGCACTTGCAAGTCTTGAATAGAATGGCGATTTGGTTACAGCATCAAATTGTTAACCATATTCGAAAGCTAAAATACAATGATTTGAAATTAACTCTAACCAGGCTTCGATAGGTCCACGAATAAGTATTAGTGTAACTTAACACAAGTTGGTAACGTTTCTTAAATTTTGTTATAATGATCAGTGTTTAAATATTGGTGAAAGAAGTTCGTTGCATATTTGAATACGGTTAATAATGTTATGCTATGGTCAAAACAAAATGGCATTCAAGTGTACGAGCTATGAAATGTATAAGAATATACATGAATGTAAAGCATATTTGCAACCATTAGCGTAAAGTTGAATTAATGTACAAGATACATTTTCTCTTGTTCAAGTGGACGAATTCTGGCTATGTTTTCGTTGCCATAAGATAGTGGTTTAGGTAAATTAGCCGTTAGTACTACTTTCGTTTGAACTCTGGGTGTTAACATTTATTTCATTAATATTGATGACATTTGCAAAACAGAAATCACATCATTTAGGCAATCTATTAACATGACAAGTAAATCATTAAACACTTTTTAAAACTCGGGTAACAGATTGCGCATATTTGCAAAACTATGATTCAGCAATCAGCCTCTGATGAGCTTCAACAAAACAGCACAGGTTATGACATAAAACACACTACAGACAAACAAAAATAAGTATTTACCCTCGTCGTTATCAATTCCTCTTCCGAATGGTTCTGTCTTTTTTCCTGTATAAATGAACAAAAAGAAATTGCTACGTACAATAATACACAAAATCATACATGCTAGCAAAAATGACTAAGGATAACATAGTAAAATAGATAGGCGGAACATTTTACAGCTACTCAACAACTAAAGTGCAACACATAGTACTAGCCGTAATGTCTACTATTTACAAATCGAAAATTATCTAAATATATACGATCAACTAATTGGACATGGCCGTTCACTTGAAATCTGTTCTTGAAGTCGTTGGCTTCTAACATATATGTTGAACCTTTAGCAATTAATAAAAACAATAAGTAACTACTAGCCGTTCTTTCTACGTATAATAAATTAAAATATCTAATGTCAAAATGGCTATAATTTTACATAATTTAATTGTATCGACATCTTCTTAAACTTGCATGTTTTAGTCTTAGGAAGTACTAGAAGCAAAACGCAAAGATTACCCAAAATGATTACCATTTACAAATCGAAACTTATATAAGATAGGTTTAACCCATTCACTTGAAAACATTTCGTGATTTCGTTATTATCGGAACTTCAAGACCTGCGCGAACCATCCTTAGAATTTACTGAAGAACAATGGTATTATCGGTCCATTATAATAAACCTCACATTGAATTTAAGATAAATGCTGGTTAAAGTGATAAAATATTTAGAATCTAGTCTGGTATGTTGAACTACCCGTCAATTGGCGCTTAAAATGTCTACCAAAATTAGGTGAAAGTGATGTGAAAAATATATTCGATTAGTTTCTTACAGACCTTTATATACATCGTTCAATGATTTGACACTATGTGGCCTTTGAAGGTTTTATGCATTTTGGAAACAAAGTCAGAACTATATAGATAATGCCGTTTTAATGTGGATTTGGATTGTTGGTGATTGCCCTGTTTTGAAAACTACTTAAAAGCCATAAACATGCAATACTCGCTGCTACGATTTCTTCTTGAGACTAAATATACTTTATATTCCTTTTTGATTTTAATCGGTTCGCCTTTATTACCTATTGTTAGAAAGTTTTTCTTAGTTAATGATGTGATTGAAATGATAGTGTTATCCATGGTTGATGATAAACCTTTCTTATCTTGTTATCATTCTTGTTTTAGTTTGAATCAATTGTTAGTCCAGTTTTATAATTAACCCTTACACAAGTTTGCTATTAATTTCTTCGATTCGTTTTCGAATTTAATGTTGTAAATGCTCGTTCCATTACCAACTTTCAGTGTTGTTTAATTAAAGTAACTCATACTGAGCAAAGGTTAAAACACTAATTACATATAAATTGGTTAATCAATAAATGGATCGAGTTTGAATACTCTAATTTCATTAAGCAGTATCAAGAGATTTATATAACCTTATGACGATTGATTTAAACATATTGATGTGCATGGTTATGTATCGATGAAGGCATTTACACTTTCGAACCATGTAACATACCCATATGAGTGTAATAAATAGCATATTCATGCGGAATTATATTGCACTTGTGTGTGTTGTTTTGCGTCCATTTCACCGTAACATGCAATTTAGAAGTTGGTTAACTTAGTGAATGCTGGTTCAGATGTAAATTGAACATTTAGCGTGGGTATATTGTATACTTGAAAATATCGCTGTAACCATAACTGATTGTTCTTGGAGGTTTAGCAAAATATGGTTGTTTTGTAATTTTACTAGATTAGAACCTGATGTAAACAGTAAACAAACCGTCTCTACATGGTGAGTGCATTTTAAAAAACACCTTCAATCGTGTTTTACACTAAAAAGGTATGAGAAAATCCGACAGGGAAGGAAGACTCAACCTAACCAGCAGAGCACAGAAATCAGAAACACCACAACACAACAACCCTGAGCATTGCAAACACAAACCCATGCCAAAACGGCGACCAAGTGAGGCACAACAACTCCGGGGCGTGATCTAGTTTAAAAAAACTAAGGACAGTGACCTAACGTTATGCAACCTTAAGAGGCACAACTAGGACTTCACCTAGTTTAAAAAAACTGTTCGTTTTTAATCTAAAGTGGACATAAGTACAACAACAATTTAGTTTAAGTTCAAGATAAACGTTTATGGGCAGAATCAGGATATAACACTTGCATTTAACCTTTAACACGTAACAAACTTATTAGTAGGGCAAATAAATTATCGTTGGTTGAAAAAAACGAAACAATATAGATGCATAGTTATCAAAGACGAAGATATTAACTAACGAATAGCCTCATTGGTCGCAAACTATTGTATATATCATGTGATGGTGGATTGAAGAAATATGTGTCTTAAAGGACTGGTGTATATTTAGTCATAATAGTATCTTAAGGATACAAAATAGTGATACGGTTGGGCAATAAATTATGACCATTAGCGTCATCACGGCGTGAAAATTCATTTATATTTTAATACAAAACCTGTCTGTTTGCGTTACCCATATAGTCAAACAAATTAAAAATGCGACAGTTGATCAGATAATATCTAGGTTTTGCTATCGATTATATTGTTGCAATGAAAGGTGAAATTGTTTCCAGTATCTTTGAAGTACCATAAAGTATCAATCAATATTGCGTGTCGCCAATTCTCCTGGGCAACCACTGCGATCCCAATGTTTCCTTTCCTGGAACAGTGCAGGATCTTATCCGGACTTCGTATAATGTCTGAGTATTCTGATAATCTAAATTCAGTCAATACTTGTATCTGGTACACAGATTATCATGGCGGTGTTTATACTGAAAAATGAAGGTCCGGTTTTGGTGCAGTGTAATACACTAGTTTATTTTGTCGAGTTCGAATTGTTTGTCCTCTAACGGTGCAATACACACGTATTTTAGTCAATCTGTTCCTTCCACAACTTGTTCGCAACCAATCCCACGTCTCGAAAGAACATGGCTTGTAATGTTTAGTTATCAAACCGTATCTGTTCTTGGCAGATGAACGTCTAGAACTATACTGATTTCAAAAATGCATTTCACTTTCAAACTCGATTTCAGAAATGTCTTTAGATGGCAAATTAAATTGCATAATATGTATATTATTTTTATCTTTACCATAACTATATGAATCACTTCCGATGTCATCAAAACTTTCTTTGCCAAGCACTTCAATGACTTACAGTGCAATCATATAAATACTAATTCGTATAAATACGGTTACATTTCAAGCAATTTCGAAGTTTGGTTGCGGTAACTTAAAAGTGTTAACTGCTCATTTGCACTTATACATTTCATGTGTATTGTTAAGTTGTTACTGGTACATGTCGTTATCAGTTTAAGATCTTCTCTTTTACATACATTGAATACGTTCGTTCATTTTGTTATCTTTGTTCGTTTCCTACATTGTGATCTGGGTTGTTTTGGAATGCCGCTTTTCCAATTCCAGCTGGAGTAGCATCTTTTTGTAGAGCAGTTGTGTGGTATTTTATTTATAGCGTATAATTGTTTACCCTTTTCACATTTAAACAAAACATTGAATGCAAATGAATAATGCTTTATATACAATCAAGTATGTGATATAATTATGCAATAAATTAAAGTCGATCTCGACATTGGTCATACGGTAGTAGATAGCTCAGCAAAGGTTACGCCCCTTTGGTCATGACTGATCGGTTTGAAGAACAACTGGTGAATGTGTTAGCTGCTGGATGTATAATCAAGTTTATACATTATGCATACTGGTGAACAAAACGGTTTATGTATACTTCTTTGTATTTGGATACAAGTCCTTAATGCAATAACACTGCCGCTTTTATATGTCGTCAATTGTCCAGGATTGTGCAGTTTATAGGTCATTGTCTATATTTGAGCATCGGCGACCAATCAGTAATATTTATGTTTTGATTTTAACGCATATTATAAATTCATAATTCAACATGTAGTAAGGTATGATTACATATTATTTATGGGACGACGGCATTGTGTAAGATGATAATCCCTAAAATGTTTATAGCTTTGTTTGTTTTCTCATTGCAGATGTTCGAACAGTGACTACCTTGTAAGTAAGCAATGACTACTTGAAACATATGCATCACGTAAGCGTACTCGTATGTCTTATCGTGTATGTGTATATGAGCCTTTCGTTATACCTTTAATCGTGGTATCTGATTTTATGTGTGTTTGGTACTTGGGTGTTTAAGTTATGTGCTGCACCCCTGTCCGAATTTCCCTTATTATTTTAAAGAACGAAAATCAACTGCATATCATTAATATTATTTTCTTTCCAACGTGTATAAATTAAAGTAAATATAAAGTTAGCTGTTCACACCATCCTCTCTATTGAAAACAGACTGGAAATAAAGACATCCCTATGTAATTGATATTTTCAAGATTGTATTGACACAATTTTTACGTTGTATCGGAATTGCACTTGCATAGTATCTTGCCAATATAAATATTAGATGCTTGTATGGAAAGATGCTATTTCCATACTTGCATTTACTGTTTTTGGAATGGCAGAGCAAGTGCTCTTAAGTTAATCCAATAAACGTGGTTGGATGTGCATATTTGTTCCAAGCTCTTAACTATGGACATGCAACTGAGTCGTTTAGAATGCAGTTGGTAAAAGTAATAAGTCGGGTAAGTAGACATATGTTCGATGTCATTCACATTGCATACACATGTAACAGTATCGTTGATAAAAAAGCACATTTTCTTAGGTTTTACTCTTTAACAATGATACAGTTACCCGTGAATGAGAAAATTACTACTCGACTGTGTCCAGTTATCAATACTCGAAATATAAGGCCCACATATTCGAGTATAGTTTAAACAAAATTTATTTTCATAAAAATATTACACGAAAAGCATGTATTTATACACAAATCAACGATTGTGAAGAAAGCTTACATGATTTGTAAATTCAGTCCTGCTTTTTAAGTTTAGTTGTTGGCATAAAAATAAATCAAATACCGAGGGACGGTTGGTGCCCAAGCCCGTCAGGGCGAGGGCACCAACACTCCCGAGGGACTCTGCAGATGTAATAGCACGAAAAAGCATGCGTAAACGCTATTATAGCATAAAAACAACACTTTATTAATATGTTTTTCAAAATTATGACATTTTGGCGGGACATTTACGGCGACGTCGGGAAAACAAACGCGACGTCGCTTAGCAAACGTTACGTCACATACAACTTTTTGTTATGAGCGTCGACTTCCGGTATTAGCAAATACCAAGAAAACAGTGACATTGGGGGTTTGCTTACGTTTATTATTTAACTATTTTAGAAAATTAATTAGTAACGTGTTAGTTACAATTAGTATGTGAATTACAGTTCATATAACGCTGTAAATCATTTATTTTCGTCGGCTGGGTCCTGAAATGAGCATACTTAAAACTGAACACCAACAGCGCGTGTGCGCGAGAATCTTTACAATAACGTACCTTTTGTTCCCCGTTTAAGTATGAGCAAAATCACCGTTTTTATGCTATAATGATAAATATTTTGAAATAAAAGGATTATCATTATAGTTAAATGCCTTATATTCGCTTTAAGGATACATGTGTTCCAGGACGTCAGACGGACTTGACTGTATGTGAACTAAGACGATTGATACGCCATTCTGGCTTTCGATGAATGAATCATATTCGAATAACGAATAAATAATGCAAAAGATACGTCATATATGTATAAACCGAATCAAAAAAAATATATTAACATTTGAATAAGGTAGCACATTCATAATACATAAAAGGACATCGAACTAGTTCATCAGAATAAAGAATTATATCGAAAAAATTATTTATTGATCGCCTTATGGCTCGAGTGTACGTACGTATTTAACATTAAGCATTGCTAGTAGTTTTTCGTGGCAAGCTGAATTCTATCAAGGCTGCTGAAAGATGAGTATTCGAGATCTGGACATCATTTGCGTGACCAAATACCATTCCCCTTCACCAATAAACCAAGACAAACGTGTCTGTTGTTTCCTAAATAACGTTGTTCTCAAGGATCAATATTGCATGTATAATACCCTTATTTTCAGACCGTACTTTTTTCTAAGACACGGAATGTGCTCGTGCTTATTACTGGTAGTGCCTTAGACGAAGACAAACGTAAAAGACAACGTAAAGATTTGTAAATAGGTAAATATACATGTAGCAACACTTGATGAGTGAGTAGTTCCAATTGCGTACTTTCTGTCTGTCCTTCATATGTCATATTACATTATCAACAGCCCATGGTAGGGTTAATCAGTAAGTCATTACGGTTTGCATTCCGCTGGCACTGGAAATAGCTGATGATAGGAACATTAAGGAGATGTCATTGTGCATTTCCATTAGTTTGTCTGGTTAAAGATACGTTATCTACATTTATAGACCATTTGTTTAATGATTAAATACTGTAGAAACATCAAGTGCACGATAACTGTAAGTATACCACGTGAGTTTATTCCTGTCTCTTAGTTCTTTCACCATTGAGTCATGGCTATTTTATACAATCTTCAGATTTCATTCCTGTCTCTTAGTTATTCCACCGTCGAGTCATGAATTATTTTATGCAATCTTCAGATTTCATTCTTGTCTCTTAGTTCGTCAACCATCGAGTCATGGCTATTTTACACAATCTTTAGATTTCATTCTTGTCTCTTAGTTCGCCCACCATCGAGTCATGGTTATTTTATGCGATCGCAGATTTCATTCTTGTCTCTTCATTCATCCAACATCATCGAGTCCTGGTTATTTTATATAATCTTAAGATTTCATTCCAGTCTCTTAGTTCTTCCACCATCGAGTCATGTATTATTTTATGCAATCGTCAGATTAATTTCTATCTCTAAAGAGCTTCCTCCATTTTATACAATCTTCAGATTTCAGTCCTGTCTCTTAATTCTTCCACCATCGAGTCATGATTATTTTATACAACCTTCGGGGTATCTATGATCGACTTAAGTGTGAAGTAGACCGCTATGGATTGAGTATCATGTTTCAAAAAATCAATATGCAGATAAAATTCGAAAATATCGTATATATCACGCTTAATGTGTTAGTTTAACCCATAAAATAATGTCAATATCTCTGGCCGTATGTCGCTGGCTTTTATCCGTATACAAGTAACGTAATTTAACTCGAGTTTTCAGTTAAAGTCTAGTTAATATGACTGTTTGATGTCAAAACGATTCTTTTACCACTTTGATATATTAACATCAACACCGATTCATTTATGGCGTTTATATATTCCATTTATTAATTTTTAAAAACGTTTAAAGAGAAAGAAAATTAAGATAGAATTTTTATTTCAATTCTGACAGAGCTTATAGTACTTGGGGTAATAAAAACGTCAAGTTGAACATTTGCCCATGCCTTTCGTATTGCGATATGCCCCATAAAAATGATTTATTGTAGCAAAGGCGCCAAAACAGCAAAAAGCCGAAGTTGTGTGAAACATTTATATACAGTTCATTTTACGTTTAACCATACCGTTGAATTCGCTTTATTTAAGAGACAATTAGACGATAAAGCTTAGAACTTCATAAAAATACCATAAACTGTTAAAGTCGAGTACCATTTAGTAAAGTGTTTAATAAGCGGTAGTTGATTTAATGAAATATATGCTCGTTTTGATAATAGTACGGATGCATATTTAATTAGAATACGGTCGCTATATTTGAGTGTCTTGTTCTAACCACTCAGTATTTATGTATGCTACTTAAGTGAGTTCAAATATCGTGAATTATCATAGAACATAACATCCTGACTTCAGCAATTTGCTGGAGCTAATAATAATTGCCATAACTATACGTATTGAGGTTTGATATGCCAGTTTTGAGTTGGTCTATAAAATAGGCACTGTAACACATGTCATGTGAGAAGTCTGTCTGTATATAATAAGACTACGTTTCAAATAATGTCGGGTTTCTCTTGACCTATCAATTGACCATTTGACCACCGATATTTCTGAAATGTCTTATTTTAACTGTTGCGATTCTGACTGAATCAACTAATAATATTAGATAAAAAAAGTAAAAACAACTCTTGCATTTCAGCCCATGGAGCGATAACTGGACATTTGATATTATGTAAAAACAATTCTTAAAGGAAAGTATACTGCTCGTGCAACAGAGTAATGTCCTCTTTGTTCCCTTGCCTGTTCGTTTTAGGTATGTCTTCTGTATCATTGTCATGAAGTATCACATTAAATTCATGTCCAAAGGCAAACGTTTTTTCCCATTGTCAATTACTTACTACATATAATACTAGTAGTTGTTTGTTACCCAGGCCGAAAATATTATATCACCAACTACAGTGTTGACTATCCCAACTTTTCACCCATTCACTATAAAAGACTGTGTTTTATATATGGGGAAGTCAAAACTGTAGTTTGGGATATAATTTCGAAGGCCTGTGCATGTTATAACGTCTAAATGATGTTTAGGTAATAAATATTTTGTTTAACTATACATAATACTAGTAGTTGCTTGTAATAATATGTAAATGGTATTTTTTATTTAAGCAATAATAGTTTTGTTCAATTGTAACTCACCAAACATAATGTAACTGTCGGTTCTTTGGAGAGGATGTTGTACTTAGTATTTTAATTTCATACACCACATTATGTATTTTGTAAATTGACTAACGGGGTAATATAAGAGTAAAGAAGGTAAAAGTGCGCCACTTGGGATCACAGGTAACTGTATCATGGATAACGAAACAAAACGAAAACATTTTTTCTTCGTTTTATTCTTTATCATTGAGATACAGTTACCTGTGCTTAGGATATGATACATTGTATAGAGTTTTTACTGGATTTTTGGCATTATACAATGTCATTTACTGCTTTCATTGGACCGACTATTACAGGCCTTTGCATATATTTTTTATTATCGTTTGCATAAATTAAGACAAAAAGATAGTGTATCTTTATATAACGCTCAGCACCTCTGCTATACTATTAAACATGGATACTGTTATACCAGTCCTTTCATTTAAGGATATGTAACACTTTCTCATGATCAATTTACAAATTACCTTAATCAAAGTTTACAAAGTTACTTCCCTTTAAGGATTTAACGTTTGTCAGACGATATTTTTGTTTCGAATTGCATAACGAAAAGACACTTCATCAAACGGAATAGTTAAAGGCAATTCATCAAGACTAGAAAGCAGTATATATAAAATCTCAACACCGCTTTTAAAATCGGGTTCTGCTTAAAAATATGCAAATCTAAGAATAAGTGCAACATTTCTTGGAAAATAAAATTGTATTACTTATGGATATGTATATTTTTTGTATGAATTCAAAATTCACGTATTCGGGAAACATTAATTGGCAAGAAAAACGAAATAACTAACAGACGACACATTCTTTTAAACCTGTTACGTGTTAGAAATAATTGTAAAGTACATTGATATATGGTGTCGCCGCAACAAACGTTTGTTTTATTGTAACAAATCAACTGCATAGTTAGAAAATATAACATGAAATGAGTTATTATAACTAACTTCACTGGTTGCACACATATGGTTGTTAAGTGCTTACTTTTCACCTGAAGAAGTCATATTGATGAACCGTTATGGGGAATTAAATTAACATTAAATAAGTTTTATTTCGTGTTTGGTATTGTAATTTCATAATTTACACCGTTTGCCCAATTCTACGAACAATACATATTCATAACAAAAGCGGTCAGTATATACAGCCCATTTGTGATCTAATTGAATCATGTACCAACCCATCTGACTTGTTAAATAAGAGTTATTACAGCGTTTGATTATACTAAGAACAAAATATAGACATACGGTCAGTATAATAAAGTTCTTACATCAAATGGAGCGGTCAGTACATTCAGGCAATTGTAACTTGTTTATTTTCGGACAGAAAAATTACACCAAAAAAGTTCTTACATCGTATGAAGCAGTTAGTATATGTATACCATGACAATTTATTTTATAAGAAGTTTACCCCTATATGAGTAATTACACATGGTAGTGTGCATAATTCTAAGAACAATAATTATTTATGATAAAATAATATGATGTTCCTCCAATTTAATTTTACAAGAAGGATACCCCAAATCGATGATTTCATAAAACTGTTCGAAATAAGGACATCTCAGCATTTTTCATACAACCATTCGTTATTTCGCCTCTACTAAATTTGACAAATGTTTTCTTTTTACCTTTCATCTTCAAAAACGCATGTGGTTTACAAGGACGCAGATCGATAATTCTAAATTTATAAGCATTTTTACGATTTTTTTTTATTTTCCGACGATAACCTGGTTGTCAAAATTGTGTTTCTTGATAAGCATTATGTTTTGTTTTCAAGACAACATTTTTACTATTGACATCGTTATTTGCAAAAAGTTGATGATACGAGTAAATTTGAATTGTTACGAATCGATAAAATTGACAGTATTCTCACATTAATTTTATGTGGTTGTCCGTACGAAATATTTCCTCAATTTATATACACCATACTATTTGCATTATCAAATCATTTTTATGTTGTGTCTGCACCTTGGTTCAACCGAATTTCAACATATACCCATCCCTCAAAGTTATCAAGTTTTAATAAATAATCTGACAATAGCTCTGTACATCCAAGAGAGTTAAATAAATCGTGTTAATTTGTAGCATATATTCAGTTCAGCAAGCACATTACAACATAATATGTTTGTCAAATAATATAACGTTATTTAAAAAACAATGAGGCAACATCTATAAAAGATATTAACAAAGTGAAATAAAGAAATGGTGTGAAGTTGTAAAAATATTCAGTTGAATCGTGTCATTTTTACCTGCGTGCCAACGTTAGTTTTTATGAGTTATTCGGACATAATTCCATGAAGAAAAATACCAAGTTAATTAATGAAATGAAATATCATTAGATAATAGTTGAGTCGAAATATGTGTTGATGTTATTTACGTATAATGAATTAAGAATTAATAAATAAATTTGCGTAAGTTCTATATAAAAAAATTTAAGAGCTAATACATCATGTTAAAAAGTAACATAGGTCAGCTGTACATTTCTAAAATCAAAGTATATTCTAGTGTGAGTTTGAACAGTTTAAATAAACGACTTGACATAGCAATAAGAAATTGTCAGGAGTAAAACTTTGTACTGTCAAATTGTACCATTGGTGAAGTCACAGTGGTAGTTTATCTTTAAGCACTTTTAAATATATATTACTTTACAATATTTCTTTAAAGTGTTGTTTATAAACAAGGCAACATTTCGATCTTCTGACGTTATTAGGTTTTATGAATAAATTGACGCCTCGTTTATAAAATCGTCACGAGAATGAAATAAATGTTGATAAATCTTAACATAGCACAATAGAAAAGATCCAGCAGTATTCGTGTCTTCAACTTTTATAAGGTTTCAATAAATAAATTGACAATGGGTCTATAAAGAACAGTGCTAAGATAATTGAATTGTAGCAACTATACGAAAATATTTCCCAGTTGTAGGAAATAAATTTTAAGACATATCTATAAAGAAAATAGCCTAGAGAATTAACGAAATGTTAAATCATTGAACGGCTTAAGGAAAGTAGTCAGTCTGACTACTACAATGATAAAACAACCGTGAACACGCATAAGGAATAAAAAACACAAAGGAGAAATCTTTCTAAAACCGTTCGAAAATTCAAAATATGTCCAATGCGTTAAATAAAATGGTAACTAATTCTCATATTGCAATTCAAGACATTGTCGCACAGCACATAAAATCGACAATAAATCTGCATTAGTGACTGCTATAAAGAGGTAACGTAATGTATTTTTGTGAAGTGACACATTCCTGTCAACAAAGAACAAAACAAAACGTAAGGAGACATTTCCTTCGTTTACAAACTACTTCGAAAATGAGATGATAAATTATGGTCAACTCAAAAGTACATGGACAGGTTTGTGTGAAAGTGTTCAGATATCTTATTGGAATGATAGTAAACAGTATGATATCCTTTTTGATTACTTAAACTAACATTGAAATATTTAAAGTTTTGGTGAAATAATCCAGTTGTATCACACCTGTATTGTCCGTATGCCAAGTTTATTCGAAATATTAACTTTGTCATAATATGAGTAAATATAAATTATAGTACAACATGTAATATGGCAATAATCTAAATTGATTGCAATAACAACAACAGCCGCCACAATTAACAATATATGATTAATTAAGACTTTGGGGTTAGGTACTAGTACATTTTTTATCAAAACACTGTTAAAATGAAAATGCACTCTAATATTTATAGTTAATATTTATACATTTATTATATAGATTATATTTTGGTACCTTGGGTAATAAGATATACCAACTATTTAATATAAAACAGCGGACGTTCCTTTTTTGATGTGGATAGTTTATCCAAATAATTCCAAATAAATAAATACATTGTAATATTTAATCCAAATATATGGCACAATTTTATTCAGACGTCTTTTTATTTAGAAGGTAGCATCATTAATGTATTTTATCATTATGTATGCAGTGTTATTAATGATGTTATGTTTCGTCAGAATTGTAGCGTATACGTCAGTACAGACAGATTCAATTAGAAGAAACTCAACAAGATAATCGCAAGACAGAAAGACGCCATATGTGAATATTTTCAAACTAGTGACGTCTGAAATTAAATATGTAATGTATGAATACAAATTGTATAAGGTAGTTGTAATAGAACGATGCAAATTAGATGTGTATTTATTACTGAAAATACAGTTCGTCGGAGATAACTATACACCAACATAATTGTCTAAACATAACACTGCAATGTCGAGTGTAGATTGAAAAACTTTATGTTTTAAAAGTAAGTATTCTATAACAAAATGGTCGCCGAAACGGCTTTTGTTATTACGTTAGATATATATTAAATACATGTTGAATACATAATGATTATGTCCGAAAACATTATGCTGGCTGGTAGACATGTACTTTTTAAAGCACAATTATGTAACTTGTATATGGGCCATTCCCTTAATTTTGATATCAAAATCTTCACGAAAAGACCTGTTCTTAGAACAATGAAGACTTGTTTGTGGTCATTCTTATACTATTGACATAATTACAGTTTTTATATTTCTCAGTTATTTCAAAGGCGATCACACAAAATACATGTATCATTATTCATAAATTAGAAAATATTGATGTGTTTCCTGCCCACATTCATGTACTTACACTTTTTCAAACATGAAACAATTATCATTACAAATAATTAACAACACATTGTTGAAGCCAGTAGTATTTTACCGGTATCAACCCTTTTTGAAATATTCATATCTGACGCCTAACTTGCATTTAACCGGAAAGTTTCATGATTTAACGAATGGCAATATCGAAATGACACTGCACATTCTATGCTATTTTGCATCTTTTACCGTTCATTATATGTTGGTGTTTTTTGTTGAAACGATCAATGCGTCTGAATTGTATGATTGCAAGAGAAAATTATTCATGTTTTATGTAAGTCTCGATTCAATGTTCTAGTAAAGCCATAAAAGGTTCATGTTTACAATTTTGTTCTATTACATTATTACGTGAATCATTGCATAGGTATACCAAACATGCCTGACCTGACATTAATGCTAACGCATTCAACAGCCACCTGACTAACAAGGTTGGATTCCAAAATAGGTTGGGTTTTTTTTGTCTTTGGGATTGCCTTCGGTTATATGAAGATGGGGAACTTATAAAATGCTTGCGCAATATATATACTGGTTGACAATTAATAGAATCAAATATGACTTGGTTAAATGCTACGAAATCTGACAAAATATAAAGTGAACCACTATTTCAACCTAACACAACATTGAAGCCCATTTTCACACAAACAGAATAACCTGTGATTCTACTGAAAAAGACGAGTAACTACAAAGAAGAACATGATGATTGCGACGAAGCCTTAGATGTATAAAACAAATGAGGCAAAGAACATTTTAATTTTTAAAATATCTACCAGAGTACGGAAAAGGCCATTTTATTCCAAACAATGCAAATGTCATTAGAGAGTTGCACAGTCATTTCGTCATTCGAAATACGTATCAAAATTGGAAGTCCAATTATCAAGCTTGTTGCTAAATAAATGAGTTTAAAATGTCCCCAATGTCAGTTTTTACATTACCTACGTAACGCACATATGCATTATCAATGACTAAAAGTGATAGTTAATAGTTCAGTTTCAACTTCCAGATGATATACTGGTATTCCAATCTATACATCTTCGACGTTATGTATCTATGATTTACGATGTATTGTATTAAATGAGTGGTACATATTTATGTTTTATTTAGTGAAGTATCAATCTGGTATAGTTCTGATGTTTGATTTCGACTTTTTGTTCAGTTGTATGTTGGGTATTGCGCTGTGTGATTGTGTGTCTATGCTATTTCAGTTTTCTTTGGCTGCTTTATTTCAGTTCTGCCTTCTCTATCCAATTTGTCGTTTTATTGTGTTATTTTTTACTATATGCGACTGTGTGAAAATCAACTGTTCAATCACTTGTTTCTATGATTAATAATATATGAAAAGGTTGGTTTTTTCAATGGGATTGAAAAAACTCAGTTTGTGTATATCAAAAATATCTTCCTTATGAAGACCATCTGCACTCCTAGAGACTGTTAAATACAGTAATTATTTCATATGTGTCCTGTTTGTGCTTTTCGATATCGAACCTTTCTGTTAAGTGCTAGCCTTAATGTCCGAACTTTAATCGTTGCATGTACATTCAAACTTTTTAAGACATAATTGTACACGTAAAATAAAATATATTCTTAGTACAGTTCAGAATCCATTTAGAGTATGACATTGTGAAAGTTTCCTGATATTATGTGTAAAGTTTATAACTAAATGGACACGACAGGTCAGATAAAACTTAAATAAATATAATCACCTATGTTATACAGAGGGAAAATGCGTTTTAATATTCAAATATAGCAATAGGCATACACCATATTGAGTGGGGAGTGTACTTTAATTGTACAATTTATCTAAAGGTGCATGTATGTTTAATCACCTTATAGTACTTCCAATTGAATTTACGATTAGTAGTATGTGTTATTGAAAATTACCCTTCTTTCAAAATCACTAATTCGGCAAGACAATTATATTAAAATTACGACAAGTGTACTGAGTGTAATGTCATATTACAAAAGCTAAATGCATTACACACATTTACGATGTCTGCCAGTACTGAAAGCATAATTATTGTGAAGCTAAATGTTAATAGTACATGTCATCGGCAACAAAAGTGACTATTATTGCGCTATTTTCAAACAGTTTGGTAATTCACCTGTTTTGGAAAATACTGGACGGGATCAAGTTCACAGTATTAAGTTGCGATGTTTAGGTTGTCCAGGGTATATTGCAAATATTACACACTATTTCATAAATACAACAAATCGGACGGAGAGATAAGCACTCAACAAAAACAGCAGAGCAAAACAAGAACGGTGTTTATATTAATTTTTTTAGCTCTACCTTGAAGTGGCCCTGGTTAAAATGACGAACGAAGACATTGTATTGTTCCTGGTTGAATTTTAAGTTAGGAAGTTACTGTTGCATTCTCAGATTCTCAAACGTGCAATTTTGGTAATATGAATCAACATAGAGGGAGTTTCTAATGATTATTTGTTTATATTTTGTCTGTCGCTACATTTTACATTTTGATCGAGTTAGTATTACATAGCGTACTGCTTGTTTTATACTGCATTTGGTTTCTTGAATTCAATAATAAAAAAGAAAAAGAAACACTTCACGATAAATAAATTGTAATGATATATGTATTTGAACTGTTTAACAACAATAATAAATTCCAAAAGTTTAATTCCTATGAAATAATAGTAATATATATATATATGTACCAACATTAGCTTAAACCTGTTATACATTTACGTTTATGACAAGTAATGGCATAGCCTGGATAAAGACAGTTTGAACTATATTCTTTGTTTGATATATTTAACGTCCATTGTTCATGTTATATCAGGTCGTTTGGCTTTCTGATTGAACACATTGAAACATTACTTACACCTGTTATCGACAACATTTTATGTCATTTTCGTCCAGTTTTAGATTTTACATTCTTCCAAGCAAACAGTCAGTCAGTATGGCCGATGCAATCAAATTGGATGAGACATAAGTGCCAGTAATTCAACTTGTATTTGAAGAAATAAGCATATGTATAAGGTGTTATTTATTGTTTTATATTAATGCATTATTCATACATACACTAAAGACAGTAAACATGAAATACTGCTCTAATATTGAATCCTAGTGGTATATTTACATATAGTTTCATTAAATAGCACGTATCTGAATTATCAAGAAAAAGCTACGAATGATTAATGTTTTTCAAACATATGCTACATGAGAAATCGAAATGCCATTAATATTGCTTTGTGAGATAAAAACGTCGTCATTATGCAGACTAACTCGCTTTATACGAAATTTTCAATAAACGTATCGATTTCTTGAGCTGAATGTACGCATGTCCGAATATTGTAATCCGAAAGTATGTCCACCTTTTTGTCCAAAACGTAAATAAATATTTGGCAAAATGATCGAATGAAGAGTATTAAAGAGCTCAAAATACCATAATGGCGCCATTGCCATATTTGCTGAGTTCAGTCCTTTGCTAGTATTTTCTTCAAATATTTCGTTTGATTCATTATCCTAACAATACAAAGCAAAACATACAAAATGTAATTACCGACGACTATTATAAGCAAAGCCTCACTGCGGACGATAATGATAAAATACTAAAGTCTCTACAGTCTGTATTTTTGAATACTAATTAAACGGTCGAGTAAAACAATCCGTCGCTTGAAAAAATCATTTAAGACTTTCGTCACCCTATATATCATACTTGTCGAGTTTTAGTACTGGTTTTGACAAGAGCTGATATACCAGATTGTTTATTGTAATTTACTGTTGTCTCTTTTTAAATGCTTTAAAAATTCGGTGAAGAATTTTGATCAGCTCTTTCAGCCTCAAGGATTTGTTGTTTGATAGAAACGTATTGTTACTCTAATTATTTGTGGCATGCGCATCTACCGGAGGAAGGGTTTTTGGTTTTCTTAAATATCAAATAAGACAAACACTCTAGAGATTTCTTAAGAAGACGTTTATTGAATTAAGCAACACCTTCTTATTTACAGTGCATACTTTTGTATTTTAATACGATCTTTGACGCACAATGTGTCAACTACCATTTGTCACATTTATGTAATTAATTTACACGGTCAGGAAAAATGAAAATACACCCAATTTGGCCATCTATAGCGACATACACACATTTTAGATTGTGGTTTTACATAAGATCCGTCACTCTCATATTCAAAATTGTGTTCTTTTGTGTTGAGCTATTATAAACTTGGAAATGGTTTTATCAATATGGCTTTAAAACATAAGAGGGAATTCTGATGCACACTCTATAGTTAATGTTTGGAACAGAATCAAAGAAAGCCTATGCGTATGAAGTTGTATTTTATGAAAACAAAACCAGTAGCTATGACTTCCTAATTCCAGACCACTTCGGTAAAAATAACAACATAGAGAACTCATGTACTCTACGGCTTTATTTAATCATTGGAATTTCATGTAATTTTATCTTAATGATTTATACCCGTTTTTATGTCTATTTACTTCATATCAAAGTCAGTTTTTTTTCGGCAAGTTTATACTCCCTCTAGCTTGCAACAAAACGCGTACACCATGTGGCAACCCTCATTTGCTAAACTATGAATATAGTGGCGTCAGCAGTATGCGATAATGTGGCGTTCCCCTGTCCTAATCATTTGCTGACAGAATATGTAAAATCTTAATAGTGTGAACCTGAGCAACGCACGTTATGTATATACAATATTTTTGTGTAGAATAGAAAACAACTTTAGTTAACTTCAGGGTAGAATAATTATATTAAAGATGGTCTTCGCTTTGGTAATTTATTATAAAGTAAATACAATATCATTTCACAAAAAATTCTAGTACAATAAACGGATTTATTTACATAAAATTCAAAATATCATGTTTTGACCGAAAAACGTTTGTGCTTAGTATGTAATGTTGTATCCGGTTTGTTGGCATAGAAATACACTACACTAGTAAAAGAAAATTGTGAATTTTAGAATGAAAATCAAGTTAATGTTTGCCCTAATAACATGTCAAAATTCACACCTGACCATTCATGCTACATTTATTAATATTTCATATTTCACATTTAACTTTACGGGGAAAGTGTGCTTCTGGTTTCGTTACCCTTAAACTAGATGAAACATTGATATATTAATTAAACTGGGCAACAATTTAAGTGTTTGTTTTCTAAGCGGTATCGTTTTCACAAAGGAATTTCTCAAATTCACGCATAATTTTGTTTCAAATGACGCTGAAATTACTCATATGACTTGATATTGATTTCTCATTAATTATATTACTTTCATTTGATTTCTAGTTGAAGTGTTTATATTACTGTGTATTTATTTTCATTTATTTACACTAACATGATGAAAAGAATCCTACACTTTTCGACTGTAATGCTTTCTAAATGTTTGTTTCGTGAAACCTAAACTAATGACCTGAGAACGCAAAACAGTTGTGTAACATTAATACAATTTACACCGTTCTGTCAGAAAGGCGGCATAGACATTATGAATGTTCTAATTCGTACCGAAAATTCCCGGATTAAATCTAGAGCTAATTATTACCTAGACAAAAATGCACCTTTTTATGACCAATTCATCTTAGTTTTTGAATTTAAATATGAATAAAAACAGTCTTTAGCTTTTGACATATTATTAGTTTGTGTTAAGATAATGAATTATGATATTTTTTACATCATCTATCATGTGTAATGTTGGCTGCTTGGTATGAATCAAGCTAGTAAAAGATGAAAAAGTTTGCTTTCAGGATTTTTTATATTTTTGTATGAAACTACAGCAGTGAACAATTTCAGTTTTCATGTCAAACGGCCATATTTGCCACTAGAATTAACTGTAACATATAATTAAACAGTAACCTAATACGCAAAATGAGTCAAAATTGAACTGGCATAAAAACGTCATTTTAAACTATGTAGCCTTTAATTACATTGTAAACACAGTTTTCAGCCATGCAAATAAATGACACAAATTAACCAAAAAAATGTAACAGCGAGCAATCAAGGCGCATTTGCCAACTTCTAACCTATAAACAAACTGTAAAATAAATTACATATGACTCTATCACCACGGCTAGTAAATGTTGACGAAAAAAACTGAATATTTTGTATATGAATATTGAAACAAGCCGCGAGGGAAACGAACTAATGAGCCATTCAAAACTTTCACTACATTTTAACACAGGTACTATGACATAGTATCCTAGTTTTAATATTAACACATCTGCAAAAACGTGTTATCATAAAACACTCACCCTGACTATACTGCATTCTCCTCATCCACGGATATATATGGGGTGGGGGATAATTCTGTTGTTCCCCGGGGGAATTCTGCTGTTGACCATGGCTTTGAGTATGTGTCGGGGTGGGGGGAGTGTGTTGCTGCGGCGGCGTCCGGCTCTCTTCCACACCTCCCCCACCACTATTTCCGCGCATTTGTCCATTTGGAAAGAAAGAATTTCCAGAATTTGAATTTGTCCTTACACTGCAACTTGATCTATCCGCCGCTCCGTGGATTGGGTGCACATTCTGCGGCGTATGCGATCCCGTGTGTAAGTTTTGAGGTGAGGAACACGGGCTGTTTGGCGGTAAATGGCTTAGTCTAGATGTACCGTAATAGTCGCCATTTTGATCGTCCAATCTTTCCTGTTTCGACACATAAGGATAACGCGCTCCGGCAAAAGCCGGGTACACTGCACCCGACGGCGGGTAATTCACATTTCTGTAAAAGTTTCCATCCGCGCAATTATCCAAACCCGCTGTTTGACCATAACACGTGGATAGTGAATTCACGAAATAAGAGCTCATCTGTTTATACAGAAGTAATTGCAGCTATAAACCTGTCCGGCTGTCAGGGTACGGCAAGCTAGAATGAATTATGTTGATGGCGATGACTCCACTATTTTCATACGGGCAAATAGAATCGACCACTTAAATCAATGAATACAAAGCACGTGTTCTCGACAGCCAATAACAGAGCCTCTTCACCAAACACTGTGTAACTGTAGACGCTGAAATTTGAATACAAATCGTTGTATGCATGGCGGGCAGTGAAGCAGTACTTTGAAAACGAAGTAAATAAAATAAATATGAGAGAATCGCTTGTATACAAACTTGCGAAGAAAGACACGGCAGTTTTCAAATTTGATTTAGTTAAAATGTTACTTTTTAAAACTTGATGGAATGTACCATTTTGTGTTCTTAATTTTTAGAAAGAAAATCTAATATATAGTTCTCTGGATATAAAACTTGTATATTACGAACGGACGTATTTATGTATGATTTATTTTATTGTATTTATTACGAAATAAAAATATATTTACGTTTTCAGCGTCGTTCAGTTCTTGTTTCGACCATTTGAGATTTCTGGAATAGAAAAAAATATTCAAATAAATTCAACATTTTAACGGTTTCAATTTGTCTGTAAAATTAACTTAATTCCGTCATTAACCCTTGTTTGTGGTTATTTTTTGCGATGGAAAAAATGTTTGATGGTTTTTTGGTAAACATTGCTTCCAAATTAACCGGCAAATGAAAACAAAATTAATAATGTGCAAACACAATTCTTCAAAAGCTTAGACATATAACACTGTACCTTTCTGATTTCCACAACTAACAGTAGTAATAATCATAATAATAATACAGACTGCAGTTTACGAGAAATCTTATTTGACAATACTAAATAATGAATTTTTAATATTTTACCCCATATGAAGTCTCACAATATGATGTGAAAATATTATAAAAGAGTATATGTGAATGTATTTGAAAAAAAACCGGTAGTACACCAAATGTGCATTTTTATATTCATGAAATCATATTTTTGATCTTAATAAGGTTAAAATTAATAATTTCATTGGCACGTTGTTTGAAACAACGAATGTATCAAAAAGCAAAGCGCAAATACATAAGTAACAGCCCGATGAATGGAACAGAACTTTTACACATTTTGACGAACACCTTGAATATGATAAATGACCACTGATCTGACAACTGTCGTTAACAAATGCAATACGAACATTTCATGCAGTAACCATGTTATAAAAAGTGCCAATTCCGGACAAGTTTAATCATTGTCATTGTTCAGATGTATTTTATTTTGAATATGTTAACGTCTTACTCAAAAGAATGTGTCATTGTTAACAACATCTTTGTTAACTTTTGCAGTAAAAATTGAGGCGTACATTAGAATGTGTTACCTACTACGACAGCTATATTTAATTATGCCGACGTTAATATAACTGCTCATATATTGCAAGACATAAAAACAATACCGGAAATATCACATAATTACATAGCAAATGGATATAATCATAAAATTGAAATAAAGGTGGAATATTTAGTATATTAAAAAAATAACTTGAGATGTAAACATGACATTTTTCATTCATTCAAAAGACAATAGTTTGTATTTAAGCAAGCACTTTTGTTTAGATATGGAATTCAAAATATTATAATTTTTATTTTTACACACACAACATGACCTCAAAAAGGACGATGCATCGATAAAAGAAAACCCAAATCAATGTTCAACACAGCTGTCGTATATGTCGTGCAGAACGTATGCAATATATGAATAAGAGGTAATAAATAAAGTGCCATAAGTTGTTTCCCCAGACCCAACCATATTGTTCAGCAAATTATTCCCAGTAGCTAAAACACTTGTAAAATCAAGCACTTCCGATTAAAAAATATTAAATAAAATACTAGTAACACAGTTCGAGATACACTACCGGGAATTGACCACCAGGAGACAGTGCATGTATAAATTATACATATCGCTAGCTTAGAATGAGAAGGTCGTAAGTGGCACTTAAGACCTCATAAGAATAATGCATATTAAAAATATACATCATATGACGCTTTGTATGTGCCTATTTTCATGATCCGAACTTGTCATGTTGACCAAACTGAAGTTGAAAAAGCTTGTTTACCAAAAGTAAAGAGTGATTGTCAGACAGTTTTCTTGTTTTCTCAAAATATTGATTTTGTAGTTACGACCTTCTCATTCTAAGCCAGCGATATTGGAATAATCATTGAACGGACACGGAACATGAACTAACATTGCATATTATCACATCACATGGCAACATGAATAACGAAAAGGCACATGCCTACACGATAAACTACGCTACATAAGAACAGTCAGGGCAACCGCCAAATGTACAAGGAAATCGAAAAAAGAACAGTCAGTGTAACCGCTAAATGAAAAGGCACAGTGGCATAAACAGCCTAATCAACAATACGAACAACAAACGATACACTCTTATTCAATGATATTATTCTGATAGTGTGTTGCATCGTGTTGATGAAGATTTGGAACAGCGAGTTAGTTTGCCAATTACTAATATATGCACAACAACGTAGGAAGTATGAGAAATGGCGAGTTAGTTTGCACTACCAATTACTTATGTGTATCGCAAAGTGCTAAGGATATTCCAAATATCGTTGGTTTAGAATAAGAGGGTCATAAGAACAAAATCAATATTTTGAGAAAAAAAAGAACAAACTGTCCATGAATAAAATAAATATATAAATTCTTTACTTATGCAAGCTTCAGTTTTGGTCAACCTGACAAGTTCCGATTTTCAAGATAGAATACTCACATGAAGCGCCCTGTGATGCCTATTTGGAATATGTATTGATCAGTCTTATCTCATTCTGGGCCAGCAACATGTCCAGTTAATCTGCTGTAACTCGGAAATATTTCAGTTTCAACGAACATTTACAATAATCATTTATATGAATATTGTATATAATTCCCACACTTATGCATAATTCCATTAGTGGAATTGGTTTAGCTTCAAAGAGTATTTCAAAACAAGTTAAACTGTTTTCACATCAATCAATATGTCGATGATTGATCTCTTCGTCCATAATAATATTATCTAAGTACAGGTACTCGCTTGTTTTACTTGTCATGTGAACTACTTCTTTGAACTCAAATGTGTTTTCCCATTAAAAAATGAAAACAAAACAAAGATCCTACACACATATAATATGAAAACACCTGAAGGTATCTAAAGTGTGTTTCATTAAATGCACGTTTATCTTATACTGGAGTAGTAACATTGGTTAAAGGGTACTCTTTACATTGTTTTGTTGTTTATTGTGTTTGTTTCAAAAGTTTTGTGAATACAGTTAGGTGCGAGCAATGCACGCAGTTGTTATTGTGGTCTTCAAAATGAAACATGCATAACGTTTTTTCAAAGGTGTGAGAAATCATGGTTTAAAGTGTATTATTAACGCTGTTTTCTTTTCAAATTGGTTTTATAGTAGAGACAACGCTTTCCGTTGTTACACTGGTCTTCAAAATGAAACACATACACCAAGGTGTGAGAAAAATGATTAAGTTATAATTTCAACACTTAGGATACATAAATAGTTAACACAGATATGTCGCCGTGTCACAAAACAAACGACGAGACAGTTTGTCATCTAGGATATATATTATACAAGTCATAACAGATAGAGAAATGATGGTGCTAGCCCCTCAGTGGAGCGCAAAAATGTACACAGCCAAGATGTTGAACGTTGACATACAACTTAGATAGACAGGGGGAAAGGTGGGCATAAGTCATGCCACTTTCGTAAATTGTAGATAAGACTACGTCAATTAGTAAGCTAAGAATGTTAGTGTTGCTGACAAAGCTCGGCAACTGGTGAGCAATATGTTTATATGTCCTCCGCACTCTTATCTCTGTATCAACCCTCTATGATATATTATGTTATGGACATGAACATGTGGTCAGATTTTAGAAGGAAAACAACATGCAACATTCAGACATTACCAACCTCATACTAAATACAATGAACACATATATTAATAAAGTCATATGCCAATGTTTCTGCTTCCGTTGATGCATTTTAACACTAGTAGGTCGCCTCCTGAAGTACTTCTTATATCATATGACATGACTAATTAGATTTAAATATTAATGACTTATTAATATATATCGCTAGCTTAGAATGAGAATGTCGAAAGTACAAAATCAATATTTTGAGAAAACAATAAACAAAACTGTCTGAAAAGTGCTCTTTACTTATGGTAAAACAAGCTTTTTTCAAATTCAGTTTGGTTAACATGACACGTTCCGGTGTATATGACAAATTCTAAATATGTACCAGTCTTCTCATTCTAAGCAAGCGATATGAGGGTCTTTTTTTTCGATGACCCCTGCAATATGTTTAACTTACATTGTTTAATGCATTTGTGACGATTTTGGTAACACAGCAGTGGCCAATATTAAAAACAAGCAATTTCAGTGTCTGTTAATACAACCGGTTGTTCTAGGGTTAACAAGAACAGCACGGTTGTAACAAATCGGACGAGGAAAAAAACAGAATTCCCGTATACTTGTTCCAATCAGTCTTATTGTAACCATACATTTATGTTTAAAAATTACAAATAATTTATATGTATTGCTTTAGTAAGTTTAACTAGTAGACTAAACATGCGGATCTTATATTCTATGATTTAAACATATAATGACTGAAAGTAATACGTACACATACATTAACTGCAAGGTTGTTATGAATTTATAATGTTTTGTTAATTAACTGTGAGCGTATTTGTTGATGTATTGTATAAGTGTATATCTATGGAAGTACGTATATACTAATTGGCAATTGCAGACTATTTTTGTATACTACGTTAATGATTCAAAAGTTCTGCTTATGACTAGCTTTCAAACAATAAAACATAAAATTGAAATAAAACTATGAATGGACGTATATATCTCATTCACAGACCGATTTTCATTCATACTTTTCGCCAGCTTTGTATTGAAAATAAAACCACAAAATCAATTTGTGAATTGAAAATCGACACCTTAAGGTTACTAATGATTCTGAATAGTGTCTGGCTTCGGCCACTATTTGGGCAGCCACGGCTCATTAACGGTAAACACAGAGGGTCATGATATACGGGCAAGATAACAAATAAACAAAACAACTTAAACTTTGTCCATATAAGACGATGAAAGAGCACAGGGCCGGGATTAACGGTACGAGTGACCCCAGTGTCGACTCTATAACATTGTAAACTCGATATGAAAGTAGATATCGTTGATTTTCTGCAATCACAAGCGAACACAGACTACGATAATATGGCGACGCCAGCACGCGACTTTCAGGCTTCGTTTACTATAAAAATAATCCACAAATATGATCGATTTTCCATGCGCATTACTTGCTGTATTTTTGCCAACTAGTAGTATTAAAGGAATGAGCGTTTTAGCAGCAGAATTACGAAGTGTTCCTGTATTTACCAAGATTGAAAGCACATGCGAAAGTACCGTTAACGCAATGATGGTATAGACACATTGAATTGCAAAGGAGCATTGGAAATATAGCCAAAGGTTCATTCACAATATGACCAAAGGTGCTTTGACAATATGACCAAAGATACATTGCAAATATGACCAATGGTACAGGGACAATATGACCAAAGGTACAGTGACAATACGAACAAAGGTTCCTTGACAATGTGACCAAAGGTTCATTAACAATATTGCCAAAGGTACATTGACAATATGGCCAAATGTGTATGGACAATATGATCAAAGATAGATTCCCAATACAGCCAAAAAAAAGAAAAACAGTGAACATGATGTCTTGATTTCGATGCAGATTTTGATGTAGAGTGTTGCATAAAGTGTAATTAAGCATTAATTGTATTTAGACGAAAGATCAATAGCCAGCCGCTACCTGCTTGGTACCTCACGCAGAGGTTAATTGTTTTGGCGGGCTTATCAGCCCCTTTGTCCGAAGTGGCATTCTTTGCGCGGTAAGCAGCCGAGTAACTGCATTTTCCCTCCCTCCCGTCCCTTGTGGGCGGTGTCTCTTTGTTATCGGACAGATCTGGGGGACTCACTACAATTAATTGCACATGCTTTTTATTGTTTGAAATATATGTATTGAATATGCCAGGTTTTGTATGTCCGCGCTTTGCATATGTTTAAATATGTTTATCTTTGAATGTGCGCGCTTTTGCATATGTTTAAATATGTTTATCTTTGAATCTGCGCGCTTTATATATGTTTTGTGGAGCTGTTCGTTAGTTTAGTAATGAAGCTCTCTTTCCCCCTTTACACTTGTGTTGTTCTTTCGTTTAATTATGTCGTTGTAAATACTAATGACAACGTTTTAGTGACATAGTCAATTTTTTTTGGATTGGGTGAGGTTTAACACAAATTCGACTGCATGTGCATTTTTACATGTGTAGGATTATGTGGATGTCATGATTTGTTCTGTTCATATGGCAGGTAAAAAGTACAACAACTATCAAAAATATGGATATAAAATATATTCAAAAACAGCCCCAATGACAATGCTGCGGAGTAATTCATATAAATTGAAATGGCAGATAAATCGTCGCTGTATCAGGGCCTGTGGCGACATAAAGTCATAAAAGCTAACATGTAATTATCGTTATGATCATCGAGAATGACGAATGATATAAGCGGCCCGTATGCTACAATAGATTTATGTAAATTCAATAAATCGATTTGCATAATTTATGCAAACATCAATGGATTATATAGTCAATCATAGTATGCACATTGTGTTTCGTGTATGTTCTTACAGGAATTGATCGTAAATTATATCATAATCAGTTTATGATTTGTCAAAATAGTTTGTGTGTTATATTGAGTTATCAGACTGTCTTTAAAAAGTAGTTGATCAATTTATTAATAAGTAGTTGGATTTTTCTGTAGTATGCATGATTAATTACGCATGCTATTTATAATAGGTGACATATTTTTAGTTTATTGATTCACAGAAAGCATGATTGAACATTATAGTTGTTTCTTTCAGGTACAAAAAAATGAACTTTAAAAGGTACGATAAACCTTTGGATCTTTGCAGTGTTTCCTTTGAACATCTAACTGGACACCAGATATACTAATATGTCATGATTTTGAACCTCAGCAATTGGGTGAAACTGTAGGAATTAACTTGACTTTAAATGTCGAAGGTCTTAGGAAGACATGGTGTGTTGCTTTGAAACTATGTAATTCAAGTATAAACAGTTAAAGAAGGCAAGCCAACATTGTCGTCTACAGCGCTGCTTGCCCTTTTTCTTGGGCAAAACGGAATCACGAAGCTATGTACGTTTTGTTTTGTGTGCAGTTTTATTGTTTCTCGTTCATTTTTATATTTGTCATTTCGAGGCGCGGTTTGGTTTGCGATTTCCTTTTTCGCCAGTTCTTTTTTATGCGTTCCTTAAGTGTGATCTGTTGTTTATGTTATATGCTGCCTTCCCTATCCAATATGTTTATATATTAAGTATCAATTCATATTAATGTTTACATGTTTAACTTAACCCACTGCGAGTGACAGTTAGTAGGAAACAAGCCAATAATGTCAAAGGCGACATGTCTTTGATTAATTTGACTGAATCTGAAAAATGTGATACCATTAAATAATGAATAGCAGTAAAATTGTATTTCCGTATTTATTTGGCTACATGCACTTCGTTCTCGTATAGATAAACCCACTCTTAGAATGTTGACATTTTGAACGTAACAGCAGTCATACATTATCACGTAATAACATATGAAAAATGTCTGTTAGTTTGAGTCCAAGTAAAGACATGTGTTATACGAGCCGATCAAAACTTATGACACACTTGTATTTTATCCAGTCACATCACAAGAACACCAACATACACTATTAGCTTTCTCTCATTTATTTATGACAACGCTGCCACCAGCATTTGCATGTATGTGGTTATTTCTGAGCACGACACACAGAACCTTTTCGTACCGTTTTTATTTCGAAAAAGGAAACAAACTTTGTCCACTTTTAGAATACATACTTTGTATTTATGACACATTACATCCATAAAAAGAATGCAATGAACTTACCAAACTACTTCTGATTAACATAGTGTCTTTTTTAGGACTTTCAAACAGATTTAACAAAATAGTGTTGTCCACCGGGCGACACAATAGACAAAGAGGAAGGCCAAGAGAAACATGACGAAAGACAATTAACACCGAAAGCAAGAACATTGGAGCGATCGTTGGAGAAATAGAGAATATTGCAAAAGACCTTGCTGCCGCGGACATAGAAATGACACATTGTATTAGAAACAGCTACTTTGACCGGTAGTACTTGCTTAATGCTTACAACCGTATATTAGAAACACCCAGGGCATGTATGCACACACCATCTTAAGGGAAAACGGAAATAGTTTGACTTAAGTTGGCTGCTGATATTTCCAAAGAAACTTAAAATAACCCGTTGATTAGTGATTAGTGTAGCTCTGTACATAATGAATCTAAACAATGTAAATTTGATAATCAAGAAAATTGACGGTTTCCCTAAATATGTTTGTCCACATCTAGTTTAACTATTTTAGTTTGAATCCGTTCACAAATATTGTCGCTAGTTGCATGCTAGTCCGGACGCAAATATTGTGCATAATGTGTTACACCAATATTGACAATATTTCAAGAGCATCTTCTACAAGCAAATCATAGAACATTTGAAGAAATAATTTTACCCCTAGTATTAACATTTCTGTATATTAGAAGTTAATATTACACCACAACATCTAGAAGATGAAATAAATCCAATACAGAGCATCATTATAGCCTGATTATTGTGTTGAAAATGGGCAGTTAAGAACTCACAAGACCATGCACTCGACTCGGTGTCAATGGTCAACAACATGCTAACCGATTCAATTTGACACTTCACTCCCGTCTTGTCGGGGAGCAAGATCTAAGGGTATCGATTGACCCCTAGTTTTTGCGGTTCGAATGGGCAAGACAATTATATCTTTGTTTAAATATCAGCGGACAGATCATACATTATCGATGGAACAAATAATGTTCCCAATCGAAAGCTCAAATAAATTGGTCATCTTTTGGCCGTACAATTAGGCACTTTTACAAATGGTGTGATCGCCGATCAAACACAGAAACTAGTTGCTAATATGTTCTGGGGCAACTTTTCAATTAAAGGGCAAGCAAAGTCAAACAGATATTCAGCACTGTCATATATCATTGTCGGGTGATGTTCACATATAAATGTAGATGAAGCCAGGGAATTGTTTTCGTATTCGGTCTCTGAGAGCATTGTGTATGTAGGGTATATTAAACACTTTCATCAATGCATTCTTGATTTGGAATAGGGCACAAGTATACGAATGGGGGATAGTTCTTGCATACAAACTGGACAACCCGGGCAATTTTAGCATTGCAATTAAGCATACACAAACAAATATCACCTCATGATCATAATGAACATGTCAAATACCAGTACAGAACAAAGACACATGTGATCGAACACCCCGGGTTTTGAAATGAACCAGACAATTTAAAGGAGGCATAAGTAGGTTTGAATTAAGTTGTACGCAGATTTATGGGTGGAATGAGTTAAATGCTCTTTAATAAAAGTTATGTTATATCTACATTATAGAACGACGTTTAACAAGTGGCAGCACAACGATTGGGGACAATACTATATCAGACAGGAACAAAAACCTTGAACAGAGAAAGCAAGGGCCTTTATTTCAAACATTGCATGTCTAAAACTCAGACTTTACATTGTCAAATGTTCCATTCGCTCTCATGTTGTGATAGCTAAGTTAAATATTTTGTAAAATGTATCCATTTGAATGTTGATTCGCATTAAAAGGTAGGAGTCTTGACATAAATGTGTTCTCATTTTCAATAGCTTAATCCTTTAATTCGAACCACTTCACTTGTTAACAACATTCAAAACTATACACGAACCGTCGAGTCAAATCCAAAACATAAACAATATTGCCACTTCACAATGATCTTTACGTCTACTTAACGTGTTTTCTAATTAATAAAACCATGCATTATGGTTCCAGACTCGCCAGACCAGCAGTGCTTGGAATCTTTTATTTAGCCACCATATTGTTTTATGAATTCGTGTATATCGCCCGCGCAACCTGAATGTGAGGCAAAGGTAAAATAATGAGGGCATTATTGAACAGAATGATAACTTAACGGAACATGGATACAGTAACTAGAAATGTGGGTGCCCCCATTGGCAGAGGTATAAAGCAAACACTACAAAGCGCCGTAACACTGGTATACAAGGATCCAGCAAAAAATCATTTTTTGTTTTTAATCCGTAAAAGTTTGCTGACATTCCACCAAACGGTTTATGAGGAGTTCAACACACAATATTTGCGTTACGTACATGTACGGACAGTACAAATGCTATATACCCCGGTACCCCACACTTATAGATATGCGAGGGACACAAAATGAACACATATATTCTAGATACATGGACAAAACATACAAATAAAAAACATGGGCAACATATAAACCAAGAACATGTACGGATCATCATTACCAGCAATACCCTTTTCTTCTAGCATCTGAGTTCTAAGAGTTTTATTTGCGTTTAAAATTTCTGACGACCGGAATAACGAAGTGACATGACACTGGCTGTGTGCATCCTTCTTTGGTCAGTAGATGCCGGGACATGAACAATATAATATATTCCAAGGCAAGATGTTTTCCATGTTTTGTATTTTCTGAATTATATTTACGAGACGGTAATGTTCCTTTTTACAAGTTCTCAAGTTTGCAAACAAATTCGAATTCAATGGAACATTGGAGCCGACGTGAAACTATCAATAAGAAACTTGATATAAGAACACGCGCTTCTTTGTTGCTATAGTGATCATGGGTTCGCAGACAAACAAGAAAGCTGTATAAAAAATACATTACTATCCCCCTCCCAAACAATCTATTACAGGCCGATTTCAAAGGATACTTGCCAGCTCTTAGTGCCCCTTCCAATTTGGTATCAGAAAATAATGTCTTTTAAATTCGCTGTTTTCATCATCCAGTCGCCTGAACTAAACTCTGTTTTTGAAATTTAAATACGTCTGATTCACTCGAGACCCACTCTCAATGAGCACAAACATTAACAAATAATAACATTTGACATTGATGGAATATAACAATCGTATATCGAGTGATGTCTTTAGGAATCCAGGACGCTTACTTGATCAAAATCACTCGTATCGAGAAGTGCAGTTTGGAGTATATCGCTCAAAGCATTTTACTGTGCATATGCAGACGAGTTTTGCATGCACAAGGAAAATGCTACAGAAGTAGTTTCTGTAGTTTATATAGACCAAGATTAAATTCTTATGCAGCATTTGTGTACAACAACAATTTGAATATACAGTTGATTTATTTAACGTTGGAGGAACTCGCCTTAATTTTGTTTTCCAATTTAATATCAAACATTCAGATTCGGCGTAGTTAAGGTCAGAACTTTTTTGGTTTGGTATTTAATATTCAACATACAGATCATGCATGCGTCTTATAAAGTAGCCTTACATTAACCTTTATACACGCATATACTAGCAAATTCGCTTGGAGACTTACAACACAGTATACCTATCGTTAAAATTGGATTGTAAATCAAATTTAAAAAATGGACTCATAAAAAATGTAAATACTATATCAGTAGTATGACAGTTTAAGTGTTCGTGGTTCAAGACAGAGGCGGTGTCAAGTAGGTATATCATCATTATTATACTGCAGAAAATTGAATGCTTACCATAAAACAATGCGCAATTACGTTAATTAAGTCATAGACGAAAGAAAAAGAGCAACAGTTACGATAAGTTAGATCGACTCATTAATGTATTTCAGATTCATAAAATATGCGAAAATGCTGATATTTAAATTTAAAAGTTCTGAGCCTGAAGGAAATAAATGAAAAAAGTGAACAAACCCGATTTTGTAAATTGTGTTAATCGAATTGAAACGGCATTTGCTTTTAATACCGAACATACAGAGATAATTCGAACTCGTACGAAAATGGTGGCAGCGCCTAACCTCCCATGCAAGACTGACGCTTAAGTTACTATCCGTATCATTTAAAAGTAGGCGTTCCTTATTTGTAAAAATATTTCACATGTTTTGATTTAAAATGACAAGATTAAATGTACAATTATTACATATATTTTATAATTGATACATTAGGAGTGATGACGTTTCATACGCCTTTACGCACGTTACGCAAATACACACGTTTTAGAATAAAGAAGAAAACCAAAAGTAACTGTATCATTTATAAAGGTTTTTGAACATAAATAGAGTTATACTTTGATGAATTCATACATCAATTTGCAATAAGTATGAAAAATAAAATGCACTTCAGCGTTTGACTGGTCAATTTCTCGTGAAATATACCGCACATAATCTTGTTGTTAACGTTAAAGTACCCTATGGCAATATCCAAACACCAGAAAGAAAACAATAAACGTACCGTTGACAATTAAAAAATTCTTTATGCTCTGACTAACAAACGGTTACATCAGCTCAACGAAATAGCAGCTAACAAATAGCAGCTCTTGAAATCCTCAATAATGTCAAGTTTGTTGAATGCTACCTCGCAATCAGAAGCGTTTTACAGTTTTTTAAATGGCATTTCCGCTTTCATATCCCTAAGTTTATGTCCGTCGTTTTCTGATTCACTACATACAAAGAATGGTATGGTTTACAGACCAGCACAAAAATGCAATGGTTTTCGCGTAACCGTTCACTCGAGTTGTTGTAATTGTCCCACATAAATTAAACCCGGCCATAAAAACGTCAATTGGACATGTCGGCGGTGTAAAAGGGGATGAAAATGTACAACTGAAAAAAACGCAATAAGATTTATTAAAAACATGAGCGATTAGAAATGGCCTGTCTAAATTAGCATAAATATGTCACTTAATGTCGAATATAAAATAAAAAGCCCGTAGTGATTAGTAAAACTTCAAAGGGTATTTCGCATGTATGCGGATCTGATTAATCCACCTCGCGGCCGTCTAATAGGGGTTCAAAGTGCAACTACTAATGTCAAATATACGAAATTGAGAATATGACAAAATGTTTATAGTTCTGTTACGGTAATAAATATATTAAAAAAATGTTCAATAAGGCAAAGTGTGGAAAATTAATGCCAAACCAAAGTGGCCATGAGGTCCCGCAGTTGCCAATCCGTCGGCCGGATGGTAAACATCCATCGGAAATAGATACTGATATTGTAGACTTTCAAACAAAACTTTAGATTTGAATTTGATGTAGCAAATAAATAAGATAAACGTTAACTTTGTTTTAAACAACCCGATCTGATAAAACCCTTATCAGTGTATCTATTAATACCGTTCTTTCCCGAAAGCCAGTCTGCAGTCAGTAGAGCGACGATTGAAAGAGTGTATACCTTCGAAAAAGACTTTAATTTTCTCTTAGAAATCGTATCTCAGGTTTTAAGATAAGCGGACACTCGGTCTTATTATCGTGATACAAAACACTACACTTTTATCAAAGCGACTGGTTTTAACTAATTTATGGACTTAAAATCTGGAATGTCCTAAATCATATTACGGCGGCTGCAGCTTCAAGAAGTAATTTCTACCCCCTTCTCCAAAAACCGATTGCCATTTTTCCTGAGTGACTAAAAGAAAATCTTCAAACTATCAACAAATATTTTCGTTTGGAATTCGTTCCGTGCGGCTTTATGTGCAATAACGGCGCGGGACGCAAATTATTCGCCCATAAAACTAAGGCAATATTCTTTTAGACCTGATGCTTTATGGGAATAATTACTAAGCGTTAAAGTGAAATTATATTAGTTTAGATTGCTAAGATTAAAGAAACTAAACAGTCGTTATATACCGGTTACAATATGGATCTCTTCTTGCATTACGTTGGCATTTCGGCACTTTCTGTTAATTTGATCACGTGTTTTATATTACCAGTTATTGTAAGAGTATAATTGAAGGAAATAAACCTTTATAACTGACGCAATAAAAGATATATGCGTTTTATTGCAACATTGATGGTAACAATTTATTAATTATCGTACTTAAAGAAACTTAGAACTACAAACATAAGTTTTCAAATTTAATTTTAATTAGTTCGGCACGGAAAACCGCAAAGTACCCGTGCACGCCAAAAATCGTCAATAAGGGGCGGTTGTGCATTTTTTAAGTAGACTACTTTTAATTTATTCGAGGTAAAAAGCAAATAAATTTTCTCTAACAAACTTAACTTAATTTAACGGCTGCTGTATCGTGATGTAATTTATGCATTCGGTTTAGAACAATAATTTCGTTTATTTGAACAAGATGCGGAACAAATAAATATCAGACAATGTACAATATAATTTATACAAAATAAACCTCGACCTGAGCACCAAAAACGTTTTGGCTCTGAGCGGAGTTAGAAGACAGCTTCTATCTTGAAACACAAACGAAAGAATATCCATGTACATGTGTGCATTTAAGATGTATGATTTCACAAATGTAGTATTGAAAACAAAAAATTGATACAAACGTGTTTATTGGATACAACCACAGCTTATATTGCGATCTAATAATTCTAATTGCAATGGTTACCTTTACCGCGGGGTATTAAACGATAAACTAACTACTTATATAGTTTGTTTATAAAAAGGTATTTGATGGTGTTGTCAATAATAGATAAAAGTCACTCTTGAGTTATGCTCATACCGATTTAACATAAACATAAACTTTTTTCAAGCATAACTTGCAGAGTAATTCGTGATCAGCCCCGAAGTCATTGAAAAATATTCTCTAAATTCCCATCCGTGCGTCAGAAATAAAGACGAAATTAGGGCAACTTTATATGTGTCTGGACAAATTTTATTTTATATACTAAATTTCACAATTCGTCTTCATTACGTCACGAGTTGAAACATTTTTATCGCGCAATAACTAACTCGTTCCTGTCACAATGACATTTATCTAATCATAGCCGGAGCAATTAGCGTGTGACAAATTGAACCGCTATTTGTCGTCCATCTTATTCAAGGTAAATTAAAAACCGTTTATGCGAAACAAACTGAAGTATTAAGTCAGCAAAATAATTTACGCAGTTCAATGTAGCTGTAAAAAGATCGAATGCAAAGGTCGCCAATACACAATCGTATCGTTCTTAGAGGGGTCGCGATTTATGGTTGCATTTCGTGTCGAATGTAATAACGGGCGTCCAGACAGTAGCCGCGATGTTGGGCGTGTAAAATGTTCTAGGCGTTAAGACAAGACCTAACTTATGTTTTGACGTGTGTCCCATTACACGACGTTATTTATTTATATTTACTTTCCGACTGATTGCCAGCGAGCTGTAATTTATGTTTCTACGGCATGCATATATTTGTAGCCCGACACTTACTTTCCGGAATACTGAATAAAAAAACAACAATTACTGAAACTTGTGATTCATTATACTCACAGTAATACACATTACGATGTCTACACATTGATATTAGTTAAATCACACTACTGTATTCTTAGTTAAATAAGCTGAAATAAATTATTATGTTATGAATAATAAAAAAAGTGCAATGACTCACTATTTGTTAAATATATAATATATTGTATCAATCTGAGCATGTTTTGTTAATTTTTTTAATTAGTTAAATCCCGTTTTAATCACCACACTGTGTCTAAACATCTCCGTAAATAAAATAATGGTTATGAAAATGCAACTGGAGATATATAAATGTATGTATGCCTCATTAGAGACTCCCTTTTTTCGTTACATTTATATTTTTTTGTTTTAGAAATTTATTATTCCCGTCAGTGATGTTTTAGCGGTTTTTTAGTCATTCCATGTACTAATAAATTCATGCATAGAGTCAAATAATTCAATTCCCGCATATATGAGGTGGTTTCCAGAATTAACCTGACTGGTGTTATAGCTAGTATGTGTGTCCATGTTTATAATTTTGACTGAAACATGTGCAATAAATAACGAATACTAATTAATTAACAAAACATATTTATTTCTGAATTTGTTAGTATCAAAATACTACTGTCAATATGTCTCAATAATAAATGTGTTGACGTCAAATACAGAGATCGATTGTCAAAACCGTTATATTATTCTGTATTTATAGCTTAGTACAAATCTCCACATTGAAGAGTGACACTAAATTTCAAACCTTCCGAAGTTTACTAAATTTCAAACCAACATAATGTCGCCGAATTTCAAAGCACCAGGGTACAGTTGTTTTATCAAAGCTTTTACGGAAATCTTAAACTTACGTTCAAATTTAAATTCGTTTATTATACTTTTGCAACTGTGTGGCCTCCGTAGCCCAGTGGTTAGCGCACTTGCCGCCCAATCCGGCGATCCGGGTTCAGACCCGGGTGGAGGCACATATATATGTCAGTCATATTCAGCGGACGGCTGACTGGCAAATAAAGGCTACGCTCGGCAGTTTTAAAACAAAAACAAAACAAAAACTAAAACATACAAACAATACATATCCCCAATTGGCAGTTGTAAACGAATGATACAAAATTTAGATTTTGACCGTGTAAGTTCACGATTTCGGTAAGTACTTTGATAAAACAGTAAACAGACGTATATTAGACATCAAAACAACATAATGACACTAAATGTCAAGCTCATAGTAATGAATTAAATTATTTTGAAGTGCAGGAAAAAATGCAACAAACAGTCTCGATGTGAGTAAATACTTTTAAGTCGTAGGGACTTTCCAGAAATTATTCAATATGGATTGAACAATAATATTTTTATTATTTTACGAATCTTGTAACAATGTTTCGAACCGTATTGAGTACGAATGCTGTCTAATCTCGTTGCAATATATATCACTTCTGTACTTGTTAAATTTCAACTGAGGAAAAAGTCGAACGATTGCAGTTGGTGAACAATAGTAAACATGTTGGAGTATCCGGGACCACGACACATGTTGTTACAGAACAAGTTATTTTAGAGAAACATACAACATTTCTATTTGTTCATGAAAAGAAGAAAATGATTTATGCTCGCACTGACACGTGCTATTTTCGAGATGTTAGAATCAGGGTCATATAGCTCATCAGCAGCGTGTAATCGCTAGACATTGGGGAGTCTGTGCACGAAAAATGCGATTTCTGGTGCACCTTTGACCATTAGTCGGTGGATATAAAAAATCTTATAGCAAAAATCATTGTAGATCTTGGAAGATATCAAAGCAACATCAATTTAAAAGCGTTTCATTAGACATAGACGAAAGAAGAGCATTTATTTTACATCAACAAGTACAAAAAGTGATCTATAATGCAACGAGATTATATAGTAGCATTCGTACTCAATACGATTCGAAACAAGATTCGTAAAAAAGTCAAAAATATTATTGTTCAAACCATATTGTATACGCAATCGCCTCATGAATATGCAATAGATTGATTATAGATAGTCTCTTTTCTAACCACAAACTCGAGAGCTGAAGTTAGGCAAAGTTAGTTATGATAACGTAATGAATATTGCATTATCGTACTCGCTTTGAAGGTGCAGGTAATTTGAATCTAATAAATATTTATTCACATTTGATATTCAACACAGGTTTGTAAGTGTCGTCGCGTTTTGTTGGGGAAGTTGTCAGTTATCTTTGTAAAGCATCTAAATAAAGTGAGTCCCGCGGTTCTATAAACTACTACGTCGTAGTATTCAAAATGCGTTAAAGAAGATGTAGCGAGATTATGTTTATAATTTGAAACTTAATTTCATACAATTGTGATGTAAGCAATAATTTAGAGCTATGATGCACTATGTAATGCATAAATTGCAGAAAGACATATTGCTTAAATAAAATATTTATATAAATTCCATTTCAAATTATGGACCATTGATGGCATCCAATGGCACATTACAATAGTTATACACATACAAGGGTGGTGTCGCAAATGACATACGCTTGATAAGACGACACACATAACTTTAAACTATACAACATGTTATGTTATTGAAACATAATAAGTAATACTGAAAGTTTATTAAATGTATATACATTGCTATGAAAGTACGGACTTTTAATTATTACAAGTCCTTTCCTTATAACCAAGGCAATATTCGCGACTACGTGTATTTGTTTTCTGAATCACGCGAAACAAGATATTCGTAGATTCGTAGCTATAGGCTTCGTAAGAATATTCACCAGCAATTGATATACATTTAAATCACAATTTAAAGGCATGTCACGATGCCGGTGCATCCGCTTTAAAATAATCCAAACTCAAACATTAATGCTTTTGTAAAGCGTAGGCAACAATTGCATAACCACATAGATGATAAATTAATGACCTGTGATTATTACTTTGTGATCCTGCGCTCATGAGTACGTACGATAATGTCATGATGTATTAACAAAAACGGGGGAAGTAGGGAAATATGACCTGCAAAATGAAACAAAATGGCGACTGTGCCCAACACCCTATCTCGCTGCAGATAAGTAAACAACGCTTTTAATTAACGTCTCGTGCAAGGACTCCAGGAAATAGCTCATATACAACTCATTAACCAATATCCTCACTTAACATCAGAACATGAATACTCGTTAATGAAATATGACGTTAGACGAGTACATGCATAGCTTGTGCAAGATTACATAGTTAGGGTTTTCCTATCCCTCATATATGAGTTGAACTTTGTATAGTAAGTATAACGCTATCATATAAAAGTGGATGCTCGAAGCAAGTCCAATAGATGTATATTATATCGTACGACATTATCCGGTGCATTCCTGCATTCATCGCAACAACCTGATTGGTTCCTTCCTACGAACGCCAAACTCCGTCGTAAATGAACCATCAACCGGTTGTGTGGGATTTGAACACGATTAAACATTCGAAGAGTTCGTATTATTTAAGCGTCTTTGTCTATTTCTGTGTCTGCTACATGCTGTATGCCCTGTCTGATTTAGTGTGACCTCTCTGTTATTGTATTTAAGTATTGTATATCCTAAATAGATTATCAGACATTATAAATAAAGGTTACTCAGTAAAAGGTAATATATACCCAATAGAAGGCAGTACTCAACAGAAACAACAGTGCACGTAGGGCATAAACAGGAACATACCACAAGGACACACGTCATAGAACACAAGTACAAACAAGCTTAACAAGAAGAACCATTTCAAAGTCTTACTCACAAGTTAAACGTTCATTTGCGTTATGGCAGTTATAAATATACAGAGGTTAATGTTCGATAACAACAAACTTATATACTCATATTTAGACATTGAATACATGCACAATAACCACTATAATTTAAACCACTTTCAACTTCGTGAAATAAATTTCATAGACTGCGTGAAAGCATTTTATCAATACCAAGGGAGCGCTTCGGGAAAATACAAATGAATGAGATATATCTCAACGGATAACATCCTTATAAAGGTATGCTACAGGTGTTCCAAATGCTCCATCAAAACGTCAACTTAGCTTCACTTCTAGTATGGAGTTTAGTTTGTGTAAAGAAAACATATTTCAATAGAAATTATACTAAAAAAAGATATGATGAAATCGGACTGGGAAGTCAGCACTCAACTTCACCAGCCGAACACAGAAAACAATATCACAACATAACACAACTACAAGAAACTATACCAACACATAACCCAACAAAATAATTAAGACCAAATGAGGTGCTACAGCGACTTGACCTAGTTAGCAAACACCATGTACAACACCGCTTAATCCAATCACAAAACAATGCCTCCGCCTAGACCAGATCATAAACACGTGGCATATTGACATCCCCAGTGCCCTAACCAGTCCCTCCCAAAAGTTCACCCTTATGTTTAGATGGATCCTGGCCACAAGAACCATGTCTACTAGTTTGCAGATGACCTAGTATGAATTATATGTGGATACATACATATTTTAATAATATAACTCTAACCAATACAAGCAATTGCGTTAGATGTTCATGCCGAAAATGTATCAGCTTAGATTCAAAGGGGTGTCAAAAGCATCATCATGGTTACATTATTAGTAAGTCAATGACATTAACATTCATTTTGGGGTCAGAAGAAAAAAGACTTGTGGACCAGAATGTTAAAATTATATTCAAATGACAAGAGCATTAAGTTTGAATGAACCTAGCATACACCTTAACCGTTCTAAGAATTTTGATAACACCAGATCGCGGTGCTGTCGAAGAAGTCAGATAAGGAAAAGCCAGAGGTGCCTTCAAAACCCCTGTTGCATTTGGACGACAAGTAACATTAGCAAAAGCGCCGAAACGAGATTATATACAAAACTGCATTTTATCACTGTTACTTTATAGAACAGGGTGTTGGAAAATGACCAAGGATGATGCGGCTACGCAATGGATACTTTATACAGATCTTGAAAATATTGCGGTCCGAGAAAAAAGATATAAATGCTTGCAAAATCAAGAGCGCTGGAGGTGGATTGTCTAAGTCTAAAAACAGCCAGAAACCAATCTAACAAACTAGTTTTGCGATGGACTCAATGGGGGAACAAACAGCGAGCTTGCAAAGCTGAGACGCACAAAACAGATGGAAACCAAGGAATTGGCATGACATTGGTGGCACTTGAGAGGAGGAACAATGTTCAGGTAGGTAAGTTTAATTTTAAACACGATGTACTATAGTGTTGGTGTTAATCTGGACATCATATGGCATATTATATCAACATTCGTTTTGTTTACTCTTGCTTGCCAAGCTTGGAACAAGGGACTTGCTAGGACACTGGTGGTAGTTGTTTGTCACGTGTTTGTAATCTGGTGGGGACATTGTTTTGTGACCGGATCTCGCGGTTTTGAGCACGGTGTTTGTTAACTAGGTCAAGTCGCACGGACGCCTCATTCGGTTGCTTGGGATCCCAGTTTTGGCATAATCATATTTGTACAACTAGGTCATTCTGCTTTTTTTTGCAACTGGGCCTTTGAAAATTAGATCACAGTTTTTTTATTTCCTTATTAAACTGTGTCATCCTGCTCTTGAAGACGGAAATTTGGGCTTTGTTGTTTCGCTGGGTTATGTATTGCTCCGTGCAATTGTGTTGTTGTGTGTTGTTACTGTTTTCTGTGCTCGGCTGGTTGAGTTGATTGTTGCCTTCCCTGTCCGATTTTCTCATATCTTGTTTAACTTTGAGCTTGCTGCTGCTGTATCTTTTTAAAAGCCGAACATAGCCTTAATTTGCAAGTCAGCTTTCTGCTGAAATGTGGCAGGTATATGAGCGAATCCCTTCACCTGAATTTGAGTGTAGTTGTCGTACGTTATATATTGATGTTTTTGTTGTGGAAGATGATGGTGAGTTTATGCTGTTATCAATGGAACATAAATTATGGTACGAAATACGTGTATGATCAGTAAGATAATGCTATAAAATTTCAGAATAAATCCTATAAGTACCTATAAGAACTAGATCTACACGATGTATATATTCCGTCAGTATATGTCTTCTATACAATGTCTATGTTCTGTCAGTATTTGCGTCCAACACAATGTATATGTTCTGCCTGTATATGTGTCCTACACAATGTATATGTTCTGTCAGTATTTGCGTCCAACACAATGTATATGTTCTGTAAGTATATGTTTTCTACACAATGTATATGTTTTGTAAGTATATGTATTCTACACAATGTGTATGTTCTGTCAGTATATGTGTTCTACACAATGTATATGTTCTGACAGTATATGTGTCCTACACAATGTATATGTTCTGTCAGTATATGTGTCCTACACAATGTATATGTTCTACCAGTATGTGTGTTCTACACAATGTATATGTTCTGTCAGTATATGTGTCCTACACAATGTATATGTTCTACCAGTATATGTGTCCTACATAATGTGTATGTTCTGTCAGTATATGTTTTCTACACAATGTATATGTGCTGTCAGTATATGTGTTCTACACAATGTATATGTTCTGACAGTATATGTGTTCTACACAGTGCATATGTTCTGTCAGTATATGTGTTCTACACAATATATATGTTCTGTCAGTATATGTGTTCTACACAATGTATATGTTCTGTCAGTATATGTGTCCCACACAATGTATATGTTCTGTCAGTATATGTGTTCTACACAGTGTATATGTTCTGTCAGTATATGTGTTTTACACAATGTATATGTTCTGTCAGTATATGTGTTCTACACAATGTATATGTTCTGTCAGTATATGTGTCCTACACAGTGTGTATGTTCTGTCAGTGTATGTGTCCTACAAAATGTATATGTTCTGTCAGTATATGTGTTCTACACAATGTATATGTTCTGCCAGTATATGTGTTCTACACAATGTATATGTTCTGACAGTATATGTGTTCTACACAATGTATATGTTCTGCCAGTATATGTGTTCTACACAATGTATATGTTCTGTCAGTATATGTTTTCTACACAATGTATATGTGCTGTCAGGTTATGTGTTCTACACAATGTATATATTCTGTCAGTGTATGTGTCCTACACAATGTGTATGTTCTGACAGTATATGTGTTCTACACAATGTAAATGTTCTGACAGTATATGTGTCCTACACAGTGTGTATGTTCTGTCAGTGTATGTGTCCTACAAAATGTATATGTTCTGTCAGTATATGTGTTCTACACAATGTATATGTTCTGCCAGTATATGTGTTCTACACAATGTATATGTTCTGACAGTATATGTGTTCTACACAATGTATATGTTCTGCCAGTATATGTGTTCTACACAATGTATATGTTCTGTCAGTATATGTTTTCTACACAATGTATATGTGCTGTCAGGTTATGTGTTCTACACAATGTATATATTCTGTCAGTGTATGTGTCCTACACAATGTGTATGTTCTGACAGTATATGTGCTCTACACAATGTAAATGTTCTGACAGTATATGTGTCCTACACAATGTGTATGTTCTGTCAGTATGTGTTTTCCACAATGAGTATGTTCTGTCAGTATATGTGTTCTACACAATGTATATGTTCTATCAGTATATGTGTCCTACACAATGTCTATGTTCTGTCAGTATATGTGTCCTACACAATGTGTATGTTCTGCCAGTATATGTGTCCTACACAGTGTGTATGTTCTGTCAGTATATGTGTCCTACACAGTGTATATGTTCTGACAGTGTATGTGTCCTACACAATGTATATGTTCTGTCAGTATATGTGTGCTACACAATGTATATGTTCTGTCAGTATATGTGTCCCACACAATGTGTATGTTCTGTCAGTATATGTGTCCTACACAATGTATATGTTGTCAGTATATGTGTTCTACAAAATGTGTATGTTCTGTCAGTATATGTGTTCTACACAATGTATATGTTCTGTCAGTATATGTATCCCACACAATGGGTATGTTCTGTCAGTATATGTGTCCCACACAATGTATATGTTCTGTCAGTATATGTGTCCCACACAATGTATATGTTCTGTCAGTATATGTGTCCCACACAATGTGTATGTTCTGTCAGTATATGTGTCCCACACAGCGTATATGTTCTGTCAGTGTATGTTTTCTACACAATGTATATGTTCTGTCAGTATATGTGTCCCACACAGCGTATATGTTCTGTCAGTGTATGTATTCTATACAATGTATATGTTCTGTCAGTATATGTGTTCTACACAATGTATATGTTCTGTCAGTATATGTGTTCTACACAATGTATAAATTCTGTCAGTGTATGTGTCCTACACAATGTGTATGTTCTGACAGTATATGTGTTCTACACAATGTGTATATTCTGGCAGTATATGTGTTCTACACAATGTATATGTTCTGTCAGTATATGTGTCCTACACAATGTATATGTTCTGTCAGTGTATGTGTCCTACACAATGTATATGTTCTGTCAGTATATGTGTTCTACACAATGTATATGTTCTGTCAGTATATATGTCCCACATAATGTGTATGTTCTGTCAGTATATGTGTCCCACACAGCGTATATGTTCTGTCAGTGTATGTGTTCTACACAATGTATATGTTCTGTCAGTATATGTGTCCCACACAATGTGTATGTTCTGTCAGTATATGTGTCCCACACAGCGTATATGTTCTGTCAGTGTATGTGTCCTACACAATGTATATATTCTGTCAGTATATGTGTCCCACACAATGTGTATGTTCTGACAGTATATGTGTTCTACACAATGTATATGTTCTGTCAATATATGTGTTCTACACAATGTATATGTTCTACCAGTATATGTGTTCTACACAATGTATATATTCTACCAGTATATGTGTTCTACACAATGTATATGTTCTGACAGTATATGTGTTCTACACAATGTGTATATTCTGTCAGTATATGTTTCCTTCACAGTGTATATGTTCTGTCAGTATATGTGTCCTACACAGTGTGTATGTTCTGTCAGTATATGTGTCCTACACAGTGTATATGTTCTGTCAGTGTATGTGTCCTACACAATGTGTATGTTCTGTCAGTTTATGTGTCCTACACAGTGTATATGTTCTGTCAGTATATGTGTTCCACACAATGTATATGTTCTGTCAGTATATGTGTCCCACACAATGTATATGTTCTGTCAGTATATGTGTCCCACACAATGTATATGTTCTGTCAGTATATGTGTCCTACACAGTGTATATGTTCTGTCAGTATATGTGTTCCACACAATGTATATGTTCTGTCAGTATATGTGTCCTACACAGTGTATATGTTCTGTCAGTATATGTGTCCTACACAATGTATATGTTCTGTCAGTATATGTGTCCCACACAATGTATATGTTCTGTCAGTATATGTGTCCTACACAGTGTGTATGTTCTGTCAGTATATGTGTCCTACACAATGTGTATGTTCTGTCAGTATATGTGTCCTACACAGTGTATATGTTCTGACAGTATATGTGTCCCACACAATGTGTATGTTCTGCCAGTATATGTCTTCTACACAATGTATATGTTCTGTCAGTGTATGTGTCCTACACAATGTGTATGTTCTGTCCGTATATGTGTCCCACACAGCGTATATGTTCTGTCAGTGTATGTGTCCTACACAGCGTATATGTTCTGTCAGTATATGTTTTCTACACAATGTATATGTTCTGACAGTATATGTGTTCTACACAATGTATATGTTCTGTCAGTGTATGTGTCCTACACAATGTGTATGTTCTGTCAGTATATGTGTTCTACACAATGTATATGTTCTGTCAGTATATGTGTTCTACACAATGTATATGTTCTGTCAGTATATGTATTCTACACAATGTAAATGTTCTGACAGTATATGTGTTCTACACAATGTATATGTTCTGACAGTATATGTGTTCTACACAATGTATATGTTCCTACAGTATATGTGTTCTACACAATGTATATGTTCTGACAGTATATGTGTTCTACACAATGTATATGTTCTGCCAGTATATGTGTTCTACACAATGTATATGTTCTGACAGTATATGTGTTCTACACAATGTGCATGTTCTGACAGTATATGTGTCCTATACAATGTATATGTTCTGCCAGTATATGTGTCCCACACAGCGTATATGTTCTGTCAGTATATGTGATCTACACAATGTATATGTTCTGCCAGTATATGTGTCCCACACAATGTATATGTTCAGTCAGTATATATGTCCTTCACAATGTATATGTTCTGTCAGTATATGTTCCCTACACGATACATATGTTTTGTAATTACATATGTGTTATACACAATATGTATACAATATAGTTAGCCATGTAGGCATACAGTAATTGATATATTACACACTGCATAGTTTATGTCAATTTGACAAAATATGCCTGTGTATTGGTCCTATGTTTTTGTTTTGTGTTAAGATATGAATACCAGTGTTATTTTTGAAATTTTTCTATGTTAAACACAAATAATTTCATTAACATGCATACACATTTAAATAAAAGATACATAGTTGCATAAGAGAACAGGGCATTGATATTTAGTATTTTGTGATTTTATGATGATGTAATATATTTGTGTACTACAAAGCTAATAACCAATGTTTTCTACATTAAAGTTTTGATGAGTGTGTGTAATGGTTTATGAAAATAAAAACGCTTGACAACAAGATAATTATAATATTTGATAAAATCCTACTATGCTTAGAATAAAGATAAGTTATTCCAAAGTATTCACAACTTTTTGAAGAAATCTTAAGATTAATGAATGCCTGTTTTGTATGTCGAACATATTTGCAATTATGTACCACATACTTCGTCTTCAGCCATCATCATTGTTGAAAATGGTATTGTAGTTACTCTACGAACTAATGCACCATTGTGAAAATTTGCCAGCATTAAAACACATTTGATTTAAATATGCAAATATTTAAAATAAAACTTAATGCGTTGCATCTAAACAGTACACCAAAGGAATGATTGGTGTATTTCCATTACTGTATACTGGTGTCACTTCATTTGAGAACAGTTGACACTAACGCAAAATGAATTTTATTTTTCAAAGTAGCATTAAAATGTCCACCTAATGAATTGTATTTAATTCATTATGCTAGAATAAGACTATTATTTTAGTATATCTATCATCCCTAGAACCATTACGGAAGCAGTGTTTCTTGGTACGTGTGGTATATTTGGATGTAACACATTTTGCATATTCATTATTTACGGATTTATTCCTTCCCTTGAGGTTGTCATATCGAAAATACTTAGTAATCGTGGGCTTTGGCAGTTGCTAATTAGTAGAGAATAATAAAAATACATTAAATTATATATATAGTTGTATGCTTTCTGCTTCCGACGTTTGTGTTAAATTTATTCGCCAACGCTTAAGCTAAGTTGATACATTGAGCGCGGTTTCCCAAATCGCCATGCCGAGTACTTGGCTGTTTACTGATGAATAAATGTAAACAAAACAAAATCAACCTAAGCACCGCCAACTCAGTCTATTGTCTACAGTCAATGGTCGTGATGTGTTTTATAAACAATCTTATCAACAAGCGCATAAACTAATTAAATTGCTTTATACAAGCATGTGTAATACACACACTTTTTGGACTAATTGATTAATGTATTTTGTATAGTATACGGGCGTGAAACAATAAATATCTTTACTTCCGGTTTACATTTTAATATGTGAACACGATCGATAACCAAGTACTGGTGTTTTGGACAACGTTGCTTTGAAATAGATGGCGGTGTCAGTTTATTTTCGGAAAACATTTGATGTTAGATACGTACGTGTACATACATACATATACGATACTTGCATTGTTTCTTGAATGTGTGAATTTGCCTTAGTTTGGCTGTAGATTATTATAGGCATCGTGATGGCAAAGCGCATTGTATGCCGATTGGTATCGAATTGGTAAATCCATTGACACTATATGATTGTTGGTATATTAATTAATAAATAAAAGAAGATAATTGAGCATTACCAACCCATACATAAAGAATATATAGCCACATGTGGTCATACAATTTCTACATATGCATTGTGAGAAGAGCAAGCATTTAACGCAACACGATTGAGAGTTTTCGGTTCAAATACAACAAATACACGATAAACAACACAAAAACACAACAAAACTGCGATTGATCGTACACATAATTTAGATTTTGAACAGCTTGCCTTATAATTACATAGCAAAGACTCCTATCGTGTAATTAAATATATGCTCACATCACTTAAGAAACACATTCATTGGCCTTAAAATTAGGTTAAATTGTACAATTACTTCAATACGTTAGCGCTTTATTCCAATCCGCATGAACCGAAACCAAGAACAAAGACATAATTCTACTATTTGGAGTGTACACATTTGTTCAGAACAAGTACTTTCCTCTACACACACATGATTGCAATACGATCCAGAAATCATTTATCTTCCAGAAATCACTACTCTTCACTCCTAAGCACCGCCATTTGTCTTAGCAATCGAGGTCAAAGGTTATAAAACGAGGCTATTACGTCATTGTATTAATTACGATGGATGACAAAGGATGATATTGCTTTCAACACAGTGATCAAAGTGTTAGTATTGCCTGTACTACCATAGGTAATAGAAAATATGACATACCAAATGCGTAATGGAACTAGTTTAGGTTTAACTGAATGTGCAAATCTTCGAGGCGATATTTTAGGAAATATTTGATTAATATGCGTATGTTCTGAGAAGCGCAAATAGCGGATGATTATCAAATATGCCCAGTCTAAATATATTTTGTGCTAAAAAACGGCCAGATATATTTACAGAACACAATGTCCATACATCTGTGCTGGCGTTTGTTTACTTTTCGAAAAATAAATAAACAAACTCGGCGCTTACGGTAAATCAGACCATTGATAAATAAAGAGTGTACACGGAGTTTGGCGCCGTTACAGCTATTAAGAAAGTATTATATATTCCAATAGCAAATACTTATAATATAATTAAGATATAATAAATTTGTAATTATGAATCGATTCCTTGACACTCTGCATTAGATTGAGACACTGGCTTCCCTTCTCGAATACCTTCATAGCTATGCATATCATCAGGGAAAATATGAAACAATTTAGAGAAGTTGTTTTGTAAACCAACATGATTTCATTGAATCTAGTTTAAACTCACGATTGCATTTTGGCCTTGCTTCAAACACCTTATAAACACCTATAAGTTCCCTTTCAATCATTGCGTTGTATATACATAAATACTCTTCTATTAATTGACAATGGTTGTTCTTAGACCTGGACATAGTGTTTAACATGTACCTAGTTGACAATGCTACCTTTTTAACATAGCATCTACAAATAACCTGTTTGTTTACCCAGTGGGTCATGTATCATGTTGCATTTGTATCCACAAGAGTCATGAATATTCACCAGGGGTATAATGCCACTTAAACATTGTACCAACGAACACGTTATCTATATACCTCAGTAGACCATGTGTTCCTGACTTATTGGTATCCGTATTTGCATTTCTCAAAAGTACAATGTTACCATGTAAGCATTACAACAACAACAAAGACTGGTCAAACGCCAAAGGTAATTTCCTAAGGACCATGCACTACTGGTATATTTTCACCTAAAATTGCACGTTTGTCATAAATACATTCATGATGTATACAAGCAATGGTTATTAAATGAGTATATGAATGTGTCATTCGTGATGCATTCCGTCGACACATATCTTATACACGCATAGTGCAATGCTACATTTAAACATGGCATCGCTATCTACAACACAACAACATGTGCATATACCAAATACGTCATGTTTCCATGTATTCCTTGTACATTTGCATCCACAAATCGTTTGAGCATTCACCCAGAGTATAATGCTACCTTCCTGACATAGCACCTGTACACATATTGTGTGTCTGTTTATATACACAGTGGATCGAGTATTCTTGGTGCATTTGCATCCATAAAACGTTTGAGCATTCACCCAGAGTATAATACTACCTTCCTGACATAGCACCTGTACACATATTGTGTGTCTGTTTATATACACAGTGGATCGAGTATTCGTGGTACATTTGCATCCACAAATCGTTTGAGCATTCACCTAGAGTATAATGCTACCTTCCTGACATAGCACCTGTATACATATTGTATGTCTGTTTATATACACAGTGGATCGAGTATTCTTGGTGCATTTGCATCCATGAAACGCTTGAGCGTTCACCCAGAGTATAATGCTACCTTCCTGACATAGCACATGTACACATATTGTGTGTCTGTTTATATACACAGTGGATCGAGTATTCTTGGTGCATTTGCATCCATAAAACGCTTGAGCGTTCACCCAGAGTATAATGCTACCTTCCTGACATAGCACATGTACACATATTGTGTGTCTGTTTATATACACAGTGGATCGAGTATTCTTGGTGCATTTGCATCCATAAAACGTTTGAGCGTTCACCCAGAGTATACTGCTATCCTGTAAACGTAGCGCCAACGCACGTTATTTATATACATAGTTGGGCACAGAGCTACAGTGACAGCATTAACATAAACAAACACATGGTTTATTTATTAAGTAGACCTCGTACATCTATTCCTAGTGAATTTGTATCCACAAAACTTGCATATTCATCCACAGTTTAACTTGTAAACATTGCATCTACAAAACCTAGTCAGTGGCCCATGCACAATTGTTTCCTTAGAAAAACTGAATCTACAAAACCTTGTCAGTGACCAATGAACAAATACTACCTTGGATAAATGGATAAATTACGTCTACAAAACCTTGTCAGTGGCCAATGAACATATGATTTCTTGGAAATATTGCAACTACAAAACCTTGTCATTGACCAATGAACAAATGCTTCCTTGAAAATATTGCATCAACAAAACCTTGTCAGTGGCCAAAGAACAAATGCTCCCTTGGGAACATTGCATATACAAAACCTTGTTAGTGGCCAAAGAACAATTGCTTGCTTGGAAATATAGCATATGCAATACCTTGCCATTGACCAATGAACAAATGCTGCTTTGAAATATTGCATCTACAATACATTGTCAGTGACCAATGAACAAATGCTTCCTTAGGAACTTTGCATGTACAAAACCTTGTCAGTGGTCAAAGAACTAATGCTTCCTTCGAAATATTGCATATACAAAACCTTGTCAGTGAACATTGAACAAATGTTTCCTTGGAAAGATTGCCTATACAAAACCTTGTCAGTGGCCAAATTCCAAATGGATCTTTGGGAACATTGCATATACAAAACCTTGTCAGTGGCCAAAGACCAAATGCTATTTTAGAAACATTGCCTCTACAAAACCTTGCCAGTGACCAATGAACAAATTCTTCCTTGGAAACATTGCAATATACAAAACCTTGTCAGTGGTCAAAGACCAAATGCCTTTTTTTAGAAACATTGCACATAGGAAACACTGTCAGTGGCCAATGAACAAATGCTTCCTTTGAAAAAGTGCATACACAAAACCTTGTCAGTGGCCAAAGAACAAATGCTTCATTGGGAACATTGCATCTACAAAACCTTGTCAGTGACCAATGAACAAATGTTTCCTTGTGAATATTGCATCTACAGTGGCCAATGACGAAATGCTTCATTGGAAACATTGCTTACACAAAACCATGTCAGTGACCAAAGAACAAATGCTTCATTGGGAACATTGCTTATACAAAACCTTGTCAGTGACCAAAAGACAAATGCTTCATTGGAAACATTGCATGTAAAGAAACTTGTCAGTGACCAATGAACAAATGCTTCAATGGAAATATTGCATGTACAAATCTTGTCTGTGTCCAAAGACAAGACAAAAGCCTTCATTGAGAGCATTGCATCTATAAACCAAAGTACCAACTGAAGAGTGCACTCTTATAAACACGTTGTTCATTCATCACAATAATTCATCGCAATAATTGTTCCCAAACAACATTCAATATTTGCACTAGAAACGTGCTGGGCAACGATTTTGCAGAAGGACACTTGTATTAACAAAATAAACACAGTTTGACAAAGGACCAGAAGAAAATATACAAAATAAACACGTTTTGAAATGTTGCAGAAGGCCACGTGTACAAACATAATACACATAGTTTGTCAAAGTTGCAACAGAGCACTTGTATAAACAAAATCAACTCATTTGGACCTTGTTGCAGAATGTATTAACAAAATAAACACAGTTTGACAAAGGACCAGAAGAAAATAAACAAAATAAACTCAGTTTGACAAAATTGCAAAATGACACCTACAAAATAAACACAGTTTCATAAAAAGGCATTGTGATACTGTGTACTAGAAATCATGCCCATGTAGTATCATACTTAATTTTATACGATAGGAAGTAGTATCTGAAACCACTGATTGAATTCAATGCGCCTGTTTACCTTGTTATACCTTCAGTCTACTATTGTCAATAAAATGTCCAACTTTCAGGTCCATGTCCTGCATTGTGATGGAGAAAAGTTTTCATTTATTTGATAGATAAGGGTAATGAGAAATTGTTTATCATGTCGCTTTCTTTTCCTTTTATTTCCTTTTCTAGATTGTTTACACTGGTCGATACCAAGTTTTGATAAATCACGTTTCATGTGAGCGACGGTTGGAATTTGTGCCATATTTGTTTAGACCAATGCTTCGTATGCCCAATACACCAATATTACCAAATTAGATTTTCAGTAAAACTAGTAAGGGGATGCATACCATACTTCCTCGCCTAGGTTTCAGTTGTATATGTCCGAGCAATCGGAATTGCTGTGACAGGCTGTGTTAGGTACTCAATGGTGGTATAAATAACTCAGAAATCGCTTCAAACAGTAAATTAGTAAAGTTTCAAACATTAATGTCTCGGTCAAATGCGTATAATAGGTTGTTAGATATACTAGTACCTCTGTCAAATGTTTTGGAAGGATGATTATTATTTTAGATACAAGTACAATCAACAAAGGAGCGGAAAAGCCTAACACACCTTTTAGTACTGCATTTGTTTTACACGAACAGATTTGGGAGTGCATATAGCAACATACAAACTATGGTCAAAAGTTAACTGATAAGGTAGCCATGTGTTTCTAAGATATGAATCAGAGCTTAGCTTCAGCAAAGGCTATAACACAAACAGAAAAGGAGCATATACATTATAGTTGCAGTATTAACACATATAAGTACTCCGATGTATAAAATGTACCACCAATAGCAACATAGAATGCAATATAGTGCTTTCAAATGTTTGTGAATACTGTAAATAATAGTAAACGACGGAACACAAGTAACAACCCTACAAAGTTAACATTCATTTAAACAAGACTCTTAAGCCATGGTGGAAGCATTTTCCATATTTATAAACTTGCTAAGTAAATCAATGTCATAATTATGTAGAAACGTTGGAAAGTGTTACACGACTTTGATAATATAAAGTGTATGATGGTAACCAAAGATGTCAAGTTCTAGAGCAATGCTTTGATGAGCTTCGAAAGTGTTTGAGTTTTAACGGACGGACGGACATGAAATCAGTTTATGCCTCCTGACAAATTACGCACTAACCGAAGTTGTATAATAAGTCTTTTAAACTCGACGCGCTCTTCTCGTGTAATGTAATCATTGACGTGATGCAGTCTTAATAAACGCTTCAATAATATATTTACGGCTTCATTGACAAATACTGACCACAACATTGCGGTTTCATTCAGTTTTGGTTTGCACTTCATTTATAGTTTCAAACATAATTATTCCGACTTATTATTTATTGTCGTATTCTTGACCTTTGTAAGTGGGAGTTGATAGTTGGTGGTTTGTAAATGTGACTCGTCTTACAGTTTATACCTTACAATTATAAGATAAATTTCTCACACCATTTTCCTTGTGTCACCGATAGACTTGGATATATTATGACATTATTGTTACGATATTAATATAGACATTCCGGTGTACTTTAAAAGACATAAAATTGAAGCTAATACTCGAAATAAATATTCTAAATGACATAAAAATGAAGGTATTTCTTGAATATGGTCAATGTTCGGACAAGATGGTCAAATAATTACTTTACAAATCTGTTTTATGAATAAATACCTTGTACGGTCGTATTAGTCGTGTTGCTTATGACTGATATGACGTTTATTGTCGTCATCGTAGATACGAATGTCACATTGTCCATTTATTCATTTGTACAGATGTTGTTATGACTAATTAGATATGAATACACTTTTGAATGAACAGAAACAAATGTCCAAAAAATGTACAGCTTTCGATGCTTTTTTTTCAAACATTAAGCTGAGTCCATGTCACAATACTAGAACGTTTGTTATTTTCGCCGTCAAAAAGTGTATAATAATTTATTGTATTGCTTCAGATCTTCTGGCATGCTTCGTGGTGCTGTTGTTGTTGTTGATAGGCTATCGAGGATAGAAGTATATTACTTTGAAAAGAAAACCGTTTTAAGTCACTTGATTAATGTATACACTGTCGTATCAATCCTATTAGTAACTAACTGTGCCAAAATATATCATTTCAGAAACATCTACAACAATAGAGAAACAGTATAACGAATCATATGATTACACTGAAGGTCCCAATAATATAGGTTACCTAATGTATTACATATACTTAAATATCAGTTATGATATAAACGAGCAATGATAAATAGTCAGTTTGGTTACATTTGCAACAACAAAGAAACAGTATTTCGGCGTATGTAACATTTAAGAAGTATCAATATTTATTTTATCTATAAATTATGTCAATTATTGAATATTACCAATAAATAATCAATTTAGTATCTCCTAACAGTATTGTCTTTGTCAAATGAACAACTGATAAAAAAGGTATGAGAAAATCCGACAGGGAAGCCTAAACTGTATAAATTATATAAGTCACTTATGTATTTACTGTGTAATTCTGTTCATACCAATCAGTTATATACATTTATAACATAGCTTTATAGATTCTGCAATAACACAAGCACTTTACCCCCGTTAGATGCATACACTTACTATAAGTATTTTCATAATAATATTACATTAGCAACAAAACAAAGCAATATTGTATCGGTCAAATGTGAAACTTCTAATACTTAACAAGGCAATTATTAAGGGATGCATGTAAACACGTAAAAAGTATTTTTTAAGTCTATGACTTATAAATCATTTACATTAGTAAGACACTTAATTAATTAATATCCATTAAATTAAATCATTTATCATAATAATAATTTCAGTTATATCTTACGGTATTTTCATGGTCAAATATACAACTGATAAAAGTATAAAGCACTACTTTATTAATATAGGTTCATATCAACCGTTTAAGTTAAATAATATAATTGATAATAGCAATTATAATGATAGCACTATGAATTTTAGCAACTTCTGTAACAATAGTAAAGCTGCGTTATTTTTGGTCAAATCTATAAGCAATAATTTCTCGGCCACTTATATAATGTATATACGTTCCAAATCAATCATTTGCGTTAAATAATATTATAAAAGTATAGTAATTTCATTCAGATGTTTTTAATATTAGTTTCTTGGTCAAATGTAAAAATGACAAAGCATAGACTATAGAATAACAGTCACTTAATACTTGTGTACATATACTTATCAATCATTTGAATTAATTAATAGTACCAATGTATAGTCATTTCCAACGCCATCTGCGTCAGTACAAAAAAGTCCGAGACATGCTTCTATGATCCCCTCTCTCCCTTCTTTTTCTTCCCCATACAATGCTCAGAGCTACAGCGCTCGAAGCATCGTTCTATGTATTTATGTATCTGCCTCATGCTCGGCTTCGTGAAGCACGCGCTCTCCCCTCTATTCTTCTCAAGCGTTTTCTACCAACCATTCTTATGCAAAGCGACCATCAATGACCACGTGACGAGAAAAGACATTGTAAATTGGTTTTGACTAAAATCTACATTTATCATACTCGCACAAATAATTGTAATTGTTTAGTGCTCCAATTGTTCGTTTTCTCTACGGGATTTTGAAAACTCAAAGAATTCAGGCTGAATAAAAGCTAGGATGAAAAATCTGTTTTCTTGGGAAGAAATCAAACCACGGTTCATCCTACAATTTTGGACAAAGAAGGAATCTTTAATTGACAACAAAATAGATGGAACTCCAGACAGAATATATATATCAACTACATTCAGTTGAATTGTTCCCCGCAGTCAGTTTAACTTAATCCTAGAGTTTGGTCGGAATGGATGGTTAATTGTACAACCCGATAGTCCTCTAGAGCTGTGAATGTGTAATTTTCCTCTGGTCTTTGCGAGAAACATGAATATTTTGTAACAGGCGCAATCGATAGTCTAAAACAGGACAGAAAATCCAGATTTTGCAACTTTCCTCTGCTAAAATTAAGAGACATAAATGCTGTACAATATTATAAATGATTCATTACGTTAGGAAAGCTCCTGGTTCTTGAGTATGCATATATTTGAATACCAATTAACTTCTGGGTTTTTGTCGATTTAACGTAGCGGTTTGGGAAAATGTCGTGATCCTAAACAATATTTTTATGACAAATATGCAATTTGAAGTCTTAATCACCCGGTAATGAACGTGGCTGTATTCATAGCTATGTTGTAAGATGCTGTAATGGTTATAAATGACGCAAGTGTATACATTTGCGTGCAATCTAAGTCGCGGGAACACAGCGCAGAATCATTATATTTTATATTCAATATTGCATAGTAATACAATAGAATTAATGGCTTTATTTCGCGTTTTGATTATGTTGTGCAGTCAGTCTCTTTCTGTGGTCATTTGGAAATGCTTGTTAAATAAAAATTAATATAAATGTGTGAACAATGTATTTAATGGCCATTACTAATGTACAGTATTAATTAACTTGTAAAATTATTCAAAACGGACGGTAAGCGAAATGAAAAGCGTAAACATACCGTGTTTGACCATGCTAAATGTGACTTGCTTCATATATAATGATATTCGGGATGACAATAAAGCGCGTATGGAGGCCATCACATTTTAACAATTTCGGTAGTTCACAAATAGGGGTTAAATGCGCTAATTGGTAGCTAATTCGTATTTCCGGTAAGGGCTGTGCCTTTAAGAAAAGGGTTCTGAGTATTCGTAGTGAATTATAATGGCCGGGTCAAAGGTCTAGATGGTCACTTGTCAGATAAAGGCGTCTCACCATAATAAGCGCTGACCTCTGACACGGCTGCGGACATTGGGCACATTATAGCTAAATAGCGTATGAATATGTCTCATGTCTTATACTGAGTGAAATATATCAACAAAGGTCAATCTTACGACCCAACATATTATCTAAATAGCCATTCAGAATAGGCAAGGCCTTGTTTCAGAGTGTTTTATGGCCGTTTGAGATTTTCGCTTTGACCTTTGTATTTGGGCGTTTGCCAGAGAGAGAAAGCAATGTGCATGTGTATACGAATGGAATGTCTGTTCTGGTAATTTATGGCCGAGCCTGCCAGACCGGTCTACAATGTATGTCCGTTTGACAGATTCGCGTTGGTTATGGCCCTGTGAAATAAATGAAAGTGATGCAAAGTGATACAGTAGATATTTCTAAGACTAGCTTATCTGTATGTACCATTTTCCTGTAAGACTTTGAACAGAGACAAAACATGGAAAATGAGCTTTGCCGATTGAGTCTGTGTAACAACTCCCCATAAGTGTGAGTGAAACGAAAACACGAGGCTAAACTGTGTCAGTGTATTGTTTGAAAGGAAATTAAAAACATTTAATTATTCAAGCTACAGGGTCAATTGCACAGTATTGAATGTACATAACTTACTTTTGACTACGTATCAGATATTCATTGTTTTTATTGGTAATCAGATTGATTTGAAACGAGCAAAGTAATATGGATACGTCACATTATAGCATGTTTACTGTATATTATATTCAATTCATGAATGTGGATTCATCGGGTCAGCCGCGGGTTGACCGTATGCTCTTTGTTTTTGTCCTAAATAATTAGCACATGTTTGTGATTAAACCCCAACAATGCACCTGGGCAGTGGTTACGGTTGGGAAAGAAACAAACTAATGAGGATATTTAATAGCGTTTAAGCAACAATCTGTCTACTTAAGGTCAGTTACCTTAAGTACGGATACTTGGTTGGGACGAAGGACTAGAATGCAACTGAAATCGTCATCAAAATATGCATACGCACATTCGTGACCAAGTGATTTTGGATCAGGGAAAATGTGTTTTAAGCAGCCTTCTTTCAGATATGGCTGACCGGTCTGTGTGCCACCATCTTGTTAAATAAATGATACCCTGTGCGCCATCACCTACTGTCTTGTTGTAAACCTCAATGGTCAACTTTCGGGTCTTTTTTATTCAGTTTAAGATGAATATCTTTGGTCTATGCATTGGTTTAATTGCTTTTTATCCTTGTCATTGGGATACACATGATGCCCATATGCGTGACAGCCCAAAGGCACAAAAGATGCCTAATTTCCAGAAACAGCCATGTCTCTCTCTTACGTGCCTGGTGTAAACAATCATACAAAGGGTCTCATTATTTAAAGTCCTGTCCGAAAGACTGCTGTCAGTTAAGCTAGTTATTGTAGATAGGGAACATTGAAAAGCATGTTTTGTCCAGCGGGTAAGATACCTCGAATAGTTTTAGTATTAAAATTTTGAGGATTGCTATTTCGTTGGTAATGTTTGTACATCATCGTCGTCATCATCATCAATAACACCAATAACAACATCAAAAACAACAACAGCAACGGTACTACAAGTTTAATCAATCAATTATCCATCTAGATACAGCTTAACTTATACATGTAGTATTCTTTCGAGAACAAATGGCACCTATGCGTGTTTTTAAAGACATTTACGGCATTAAGTTTGAATATAAGAGAAATGACCCGAGTCTTGAAAAGTAAATTTGATGTAATTATTATTTTACGCAAAACTTGAACTTATTGTGTCAAATATTTTATACGTTAGTTTAATTTATTAAGAGTGTACACGAAACGTTTCAAGGATAAAAGTTCGTTGTAAATGATATATACAAAACTATACATGTGGTAAAATGAATTCTTATCTTTCTTTGATGATTTAAGTAAAAGTTAATTATTTTATTAATTGTGTTATCTTATCAACCATTTCGTATCTTACTCATTTGGTTATTTCAAATGTTTCCAGTATGCCACCCTGTATCATCTATACGGTTTATGACAATGCAAAAAAGTAATGTAAACTTAATTTGTTTTATGCCCCAGCATCTACTGATGTGGAGGCATAAAGCGACGCCCCTATCAGTTGGTTCATGTATTCGTCCGTTCGTTCGACCGTTCGTAAGTTGATTGACTTAGCTAGTTATTATGGACAAGGCTACCACCGAGAATAATCGTTTACTTAACGCAGTCGTTTCTCTTGTAAAATGGACAATAACTTTATTATGATTGCCAAATATTCATGATCCTGTGGACAAATGTTTCTGGACCTATTTAAGAATGTAGCGTTCACAGTAATTATTCTGCTGGAAGAATGCTAGGCGAAAATTGAGCTTTCAAAAACGAAAAGTTTGATTTGAGTAAACACAATGTTCTGGAGCTCAGGGAGAACAAAAATCTTAAGAGAAGCCAAAATAATTTAGTTGCGAATTATATATTATAATCGCTCAACTTGATTCATTATAGTTTTTATTTACAAAATCTTGCCTACTGACGCCAAATACTCCGCGCATTTGTAAACCATCTTATTTTCAATTTCAATTTTCACAACGCTTTTTTGCCCCCAGACTTCGTAGACTCGTAGCTGCATGCTTTGTTAATAAGACTAAAATTTACGACGGACATTTCGGGCAGGCTGTAAAGAAAATAACAAAAAACTATCCTAGAACGTCTGTTCCTAATTCATCCACTGGATGTTTAGAATCTTCGGTAATTTCCGCAGTAAATATGACCTGACAGCTCTTCATCGCCTTGTTACTGTGGCAAATGATATACTCTCGTGTCATATTATATATCATTCCAACCACACCAGCGTTGCTGATGTACACGCTGGATATATAGCTTGTTTCTTGTGGCGTTGAAAAAAACTTTTCCAGGAATGTCCGAAAAACAGATATGGGACTCGGTGCGAGTTTGAAAGCTAACTCATTCCTAGACATGTCATGTTTTCCTCACAAAACACTAAGTGGTATGAGGGTGTTTTCGAATTCGATCATTTCGTGTGGATATCTTGACTTCTGTTAAAACAACCAAAAGTAATTAATTACACACGGAAGAAATGGGCTTTTCTTTGATATTAGGAACATGTTCCATTTGGTTCGCGAGGGAGGCTGGCGCTAAGTAAACTTGTGTTTTCTTACAGTCGTCACCGAAACGATCTCTCGTGGGTGCATTTAAGCTTGTTACAGTCTTAGCCAAGTAACGGACATTTTCTTTCTTATTTGTTTTAGCATGTAAGCATGGATATAATCTATACTGTTTTTTTTCTAAATATGAATATATAAAGATATTTGGCATTGAATTTTAAGAAAAGAAGAAGGTATCGGTCGTTTTGTATTAAGTACAATGAATTCATGGAAATTCGTTGTACATTTTTGGTGCAAAGTTGCAAATGGAACATGAACAAAAAAAGAAGTAAAACCATTCGGATAGGATTAAAGTTCGAAACAATTGATTTATAATTTTATATTGAACTTCAAACGGTAATATACGACCTCTTATTAATGCCATCTAAATTATAATCATTCAAAAGATAGTGAAGTGGTAGAAATAATTTTTATTCGAAGTAACACAATTTGAATTGATTAGTTTCAAACAAAATTAATTAAAAGCACGACATTTCGAGAGAAATATATATGTGTATTCTCTATGGATCAAACAAATAAAATTTGATTTGAAGGCACTTGTAACTTTCTTAGAAATTTTCTTCGGAAAATGTAAAAATAATAAGTACATTATCTCTGTAAAATATTAATTAAAGGCACCATTCGAAAAGTAAATACGCTAGGAAATTAGGTGTCTTAGAAGCATAGCTGGCCAGCCCTTACACATGTGCGTGGTGCAATAATAAATATAATAAAAGCAATGTAATACATGCTTATGGTCTATTAATTACTGAGCTTTGGAGGAAACCTAGGTTGCTATTTATTCAAATAATCATTTAAGCCGCATCTTTATCCAGAAAGTAAACAATAACAAATCTGACCGTGGAGGCGCACTCACAACAGGATAATTTTGATTATTTTCTATATAAATTTTAAGTATGACCAAATGAAATTGAAAGTTGTCGAGTAAATGGCTGGAGTTATATGTATTAGAAATTATTTTCTTACTGTCTTATTGTACCAGGAATCTTTATTTGTCTGCAGTATAATAAGCTTTTAAATGTTGCGTTATGGGAGACAATAAACCAGTGGTATTAATAATGTATTGTTATATAATGTATCTTTGCATTCACATTGGCTAAATCAATGCACTACTCTAATTGTTTCGTATTTTACCCGATGTTGCAATAAGTTTATTTAAAATCAGAATGTATGCATAAACAATTATGATACAGAGTCCTAATTTTGAAATAAATATCAAAGTAGATAGAGCTAATTCTATAATTTTCATTATTATCTGTTTACTAACAATTGGACAGTTGTGTTTAGAAATCAGCATTTTAGAATAAAATGTCGGTTTTCTTCTATTGTTAACTTTATTGACACATACAATGAAGTCCTACAAAATGCTCAATTTCATTTGTTTCATAAGGGACATGTCTAACTTTTTGCTGCACAAGCAACGAGCGAAATTTAAAATTGCAAATGCATGTTACAATTTAGATTTGTCCATCAAATGAGTTCGAAACATATCTCTGAAGCATGGGGACAATGTACAGTGAAAACAGGTTAAATTACAAATGCCTGCTAAAATGTTAGATTTTTCATCAAATTCGTTCGAAACATACCTCAGAGTATTAGGGGACAAGTGTAACGTTGTCTTTCTATTCACGATGATGTTATCAGATGAGGGGGCTTACGTTACTTTAACCATTCCATTACACAATAAATACTTGAATTTATTGTCGGGTCACTATTAGCAGGTAACGGGTGTGAACAGCGGAAGAAATGTCTCTTATTCCTTGCGTTTTGACCGTGAAATTTAATGTATTTCGCCATGAAGAGGGCATTCATTCGTGATTTTGCCGTGATTTATTTGTAACGTATTAGGTACAAGCACCCCTTTCACTCAGACACCGATTCAACTAAACGAATTTGAAACAAATTCACCATTAAATTTCACAAAAATGGCAACCAGTCTTTATGTTGATTTGTTAGTATAATGTACTCTTAAGTATTAGAACCGTGAAACGAAAAATACGTAACCGCATCTTTACGGGGTAGCATTTCGCGATTCCGACGCCACAAATATTTTTAAAAGTTTAAAGTACAGCATTGCGGTCTTCGTATAACAGTACAATACGGGTAAAAGTTCCATTATATACAAAAATATAGTTTTATGTGAGAAAAAGTGAAATGTTAAACGGTGTGTACTTAAAGTAGGATACATTAGATACTCACATAAAACTTATAATATGGTAAATTATAAATATATTAAATAGTTCTATGTGAAGATGGTATGGCGTCGGATGATACTCGCTAGGAAGAATCACCGCTGTTTTATTTGCCCATGGAAGTGTACCCTACATATCTTTTTTGTGGTTTACGGGGCGTTCCAAATTTTTATTTGCAGTACTTTCAGATGTAATCCGCATATAATGAGAAATAAATTGCGTACAAATAAATACGCCGATCTCGCTGATTTTGGAAAAGACTACTACCCATTTTTTAATAAAATATTCATTTGGAATAATTCATAAAGATTATTTGAACAAATTTATTATGCGTAGGCCCTATCCGTTGGAACATCAGAACGCCTTATTTTATTTCCGACTGCATGCTATCGATCTATGTTTACAATCTTAACGATTACTACATTACTATTCATTTACCAATATTATATTTTTAACAACGATGAGCAAAAGTGTATGTTTGCTGAGCATACACATAGAAAAGTAGTTCGCCAAGATGACTCCGCGCGGGGACGATCGATTGCGCACAGAACTGGAAAATAAATGGCGTTTTTACGCGATCGTAATATTTTAACATTGCGCGTCTAATGCATTGCAAAACTATGGTGTTGATGCGACTATTAAATGCAACACGCTCATTGTCAAGCAATTCAAAACAAGTATTTTATCGGTGACAAAGCAGCGTTAAAACTCCCATTAACAGGTTGAGAACACAATGTTTTAAAAAGAAATAAAATAATAAATAATTGTTCATGCACATGATTTATGAATACACTACCATGTTTTGTGTCATTTGTTTTTATCTTAAATTTCAAACAATAACTTTTATAATAGAGTCGAACACATTTGATTTATAGTATATTCATCAATTCAACTGTAAACAAAAACGATACGGATCATGTACCATTGTTCAGCAGTGTTAATTAATTTCAAATTAGATAATGTTTATTGGTTTTATAAAGCTTAAATCAAAATTGATTTTGCTAAATATTGAATGCGATGAGATTTTGAAAATACTTAATAAAAGGTAATTAATAAGTTAAACTACAAGCCTAATCAAACGTCACATTTTGTTTAATAAAATGCACATATTAAACCACTAATCTAGTTGATGTTAATAGAGCTTACAATGCCTCATAATAATATTTTTTTCTACTCTGAAAATTTGTAAAGATGCTTTTTCTGTAAAAAAAATAAAACGATGTTGAATTTATCCTATGGTAATGTCTATTCATTTTATTTCATAAAAAGTGATCACAAAATAACAACATATATAAACATAATTACAACAAACTTGTACATATATGGATACTAGTTCATGTATGTAATTTCTTAAAATCATCATTGTGCATAATAAATTCATGAAAAATCCGCTCACAGAAATAATTAGTACAACACATATTAACACATGTATATCAAACATGCATTATTTTTAATTATACATTTTTAATAATTTAACAGATACAATTGCATATTATAAAAATGAAAACAACTCATCATACTACTTAGCACTTGCTAATACTGGCGAAAATAACTTACCCAAACTTCTATATTTTTTTCTAAAAATATGCAATGCCTATCTTCGGCTATAGGCTATCTATAGCTATACTATAATTAATGACCAAACGCGATACACAAATGTTAAGATTTAATCCCTTTGAAAACAGTGTTTTATGAGGCAAAGTTATATTAATAATAAGCCAGTATTTCTAAAAAGCGATATAGAACGATTAACTTACCTTCGCTGTTCCCGTAAATCTAAGCGATTATTTTGTTTGCTGCTAAAGCGTAAAAGCATAGCTCGTGTTAAACCCGAAAATAACGATATTATTCAAAAGTTTCGTACGGGCCAATCACGCATCGTAGGCATGTATGACTTAACCAATAGGCGAGCGATCTTAACTGTGTATGTGTATATGAATATAGCGTAGAACGTACAAATAGGCGCGATTGGATTCACCGCGTAACACCCCCTTCTTTTCAGACGTACACTGTTAGGTATATTTTTGAGTTTATATTTTCTTATTTCGTTAATTTGAAAATATTCGGTGATTTTATTTTAATATTTAAGAAAATACGCAACCTAAATGGTAAAACATTTGTCTCGAGTTGTGTTAACCTCCGCACAATGTTAGTCGTGTTCTCAATACATGTACGAAATGTTTAATCCAAAAACGTCATCTTGATAAAAACAAAGCATGCTAAATTTATATTGACGAAGCAGTTTGCAATACAAAATTAGTTTGCATCAATATGATAATAATCATTGGTGTTTAAAAGTAAAAGCTACATGCTGATGTTAAAAATAAAAGTTATAATTAGTGTCTGAAATAAACCGTTTATTTTTATTTTGAAAATATAGTACAATTCAGATTATATAATTATATACCAAACATATAAGTTCTGTGAGCAAGAAAAATAGGTGTCTCATAAGTCAAATTGGCTGGCCCTTTCAATAGGGGTGACACTAATAAACCAACACTTTACCTTTTATAAGGCTACAAAATGTGTTTATTTTTGTTTATACGGGACTCTAATTTGATATTTTATTAACCGCATAGATTGGGGAAACTGAAACGTTTCGTCCATTTACACAATTCAAACATTATGACTTTAACTGAAAACACAACACCCATAATGTGATATCTAGGCATAACGCAACATTAACAGTCCAAATGCATCACTCACGTCATATATTTCTTCATCGTCCATGATATAATTGGAATCGGATTCGGTTAGACATAATCGATGCCTTCATGGAAAGTATTTTAGTTACGAACTAACCACATATAATACAATTCCTCCACACATTCAATGAGTACTGTTTACACTTGATCTTTCACAGAATTCACTTAAAAGGTTTGCATACTTCAAAAATCTTCTTCAAATATTACTTTTATAATTATGAGTCTGAACACACATATTTTGGTATTGGTCGTCAGTTACAAATCTGCAAAGCTATTTTTCTTTTGACTTTATACTAAACACCAAATTAAACAATTACGTACTTTATTACGTAAATAATACAGCCATTCTATGATTACAACTTTGATCACCAGTAACGCAGTAAAGTAATCATTAAATTACGAAAATAATAAAATTAAAAATATGTTCAATATTCCATTGAATATATAATACACTTGCATACATATATATAGTTTCAAACAAACTTTACATGCCCAGAGTCTATTACATTATAATTATATCTAGATTTGAAAAGGCTGATATATTATATTATTTCTTACACATAGTCTAAATTTGGTAAACCACAGAATTCCATCAAACTAGTTTAAAACCTGCACATGTTTGGTGAATATCCGGCCCACTTTTTTCTAGTGTAACCATGTTTTCTACAATAATACAATGCATGCATTAATTTTAATTTAAAATGTATTTTATAATCATTACACGTCTTCAAAGGTGTTGTTGTCATTTTAAGAATTGATCTCTCTTGTTTTGATTAAAATTGTTTATTTTATATACGTGACCAGTATGGTCCCATGACCTCATACACAGTGTAAATGATTGATCTTATATTTGACAGACTCTTAAGCCAAAAGACCCCAGCTTATTCTCGCCCAAAACAGTGTATAATCGAGTCAATTTCGGTTATCGCAATAAGTAATGTACTAGTATGTTTTATAATTTCCAAATGAGTAATACAGTGACCGGGAATCATAACTGCTTTTTCTCGCAATAAGTTATACAAGTTGAATTAAATAGTCCGCCGATAAGGGATAAGGTTTATACCCTGTGAAAAGACCTTGAGAAAAGGTCCCGAAATAATACGAAAATCTCTGCCAAGCTTATGCTATGGACAAAGCTGAAATTTGCCAAAAAAAAGACTAGCACAGACGTTTTCGGGAACGACGGAATCAATATAGTTGTGTATACATACACCGGCTCTTAGAAATATCCCATGGTTTAGCATAAGAGAGACTGAATGCATACATCATCTCAGAACGTTTTGAATATGTTTGTTTTAAATTATTATGACATAAAGGAGTTTTGAAATATTCCTGGTCATGCCTCTTTGATTTGTTGGCAGACTCCGGCTAATATATACTAATTTCTAGTCTCAACGTTATAAATGATGAATTGGAATTATTACAAATGCATGCTGGGTTTGACGTAATAGTAATATACAAGACTATAGACTATAGACATTAATAGACTAACACATTAAGTTGTCTAAAAACAGGTCAGCATAGACATATAGTCAGCCTAACAAACCTATTGCCTGGCATAATAGGAACCATTAACAAAGATAAGCAGGGAACTTTATCATATGCCCTGTGCATTATTTGTGTGAATGGTTTGATCTATGCAAATATGTTTCCGTAAAGTATGCACAGGAATGGCTCTCTTTCTTAAGATCATTTCGTGGAAAAAATAGAAATCCATATAAAGTGTTGAACCTTTTCCACATTACTTTTTCGTATATCACTTAGTATAATAAATAATGGATCATATACAATTATATAATTATTTGTATCGTTTGGGGGGGGGGGGTTAATACAAGATTTTATATTTAATCCAGAGGAAAAACTTTTCATCAATTGTCCATTTGGTCTGCTTACTTAGCTGCTTCAAAATGGGGACTTGATGCTAATTTTAAGATAGATAGACTTCCAGACATCACGAAATTTAAACGGATCGAACTTAGTAATTAAACACGTTAAGATACAGTTTTGTTTGGAAACTGACTACCTAAGTACTAGAACCACTATGAAGCTCACATTTGGTTTGGATATAGAATAAAATTAATTCATAACCGCAAAAATCAATAAAACGGAGTGATGTAAATTCACGTATCATTTAAGTAGTTTCGTCAGCCCAAAAAACTCAGAAATTCCAAAGTCAGTCTCCCGCAAATCAGTCCAATTATTCAAACAATAGAGGAAATCTTAATAAATTTATTTCTTAATTCTCTTGAGGACTTTTATTTTCACGTTTCAAAAGCCCCGACACCGCCAATTTCAAAAACCTGTTTTAAACGCTTCTAGGATTTTTCCTCAATCTCGCTTAAATCTCGCTTAAATCATCATCGTCCCGAGACTCTTCGTGATTACAAGCCTGTCTATATTCGCGTTCTCGTTTGTTATCCCTAATTTTAACGATATATTTCTTAATGGTATTCTATCTGCGCTCCCTTCGCCAAATTAATTTTATTTTTCGCAGAATTCTACATGGATTGCGAAGTAAATGAATGATAAATTACTAATCGGACGAACTAAAGGAATTTAATTTCTCCTTTGAAACGAAAAAGCAAAAAAGTCGTAAGTTGCAAAAACTTTTTGTTCCCTAGCTGGAATAATGAAGTAAATAGCAAGCAAAGTAGAAAACCTATTACTGCAATTATCGCCGTAAATGCGTAAAATCAATGCATGTTCAGTAAAAAATCTGTAACGCATTAATTCGTATGAATTATTTAGGAACTCGACAAAAAAGTTTTATAATGATGCAGAATATACGTAGGCTTCCACCAGCGTTGGTGATAAAGATTGCTTTCGCTTCCCATCAGTTTTCTCAGAAGCTTGCGACCTTTGATAGTGTTAACACGCAAGGCATGTACATTGTGCATGTGATTGTCTTTCGAAATAGCTGTTTTGAGTCGGTTTTGGACAAACGCTTTGACCAATTGCACAAATATATTATGTGGTATGACAAGTATTCATTCTCAGCTTCTTGTTGCAATCAGCAAAAAATAAAATACTCACGATTGTTTTTAACTTTGACTTCATATATTTCTTCTTGCATCGTAACCAATATTGACGTCACATACCACGTGTCATGTCCGCACTGACGCCAAAATAAAGACTAGTGATTGTAAACTAAAAGCCAACAATAGTCACATGGTGTACGTGCCTCTACATTATTTTGCACGTGGAAAATGCAAAAGAACAAAACGTATGTTAGTATATTGCTAAATAGACGATTTCATAATTATTCAATATCATGGGTGTTCTCCAATAAAGCGTTCATATTATGAATTGTTGTATGACTGATACTGTCCGCTCATATTCAATGGTACCTAAACACTTTGCTTCACTAAGAGACACGGTTAACCTACACATGCACAAAGGCTCCAAATTACTTCATAAAGAAGCATCATTTGTGACAAATAAAATGTTCTTCAGGGATCAAGGGCCTTATTCACAAACATTCTAAGACTAAAACACATACTTTAAATCGTCAAATATTCTATTCACTCTCGTGTGGGTAACAGCTAATATGCAGACTAAATTTCACCAGGTTCAATCCAGTAGCAGAGAAATGGCAAAGATGATACAATTTATCAATTCTAAGTCTAAGTTGCAGTCTTACGATGTTGGCGAGTAAGGTCCCTAACGATGGACATCGCTGATTGGTCGATTGGTGGTTTGGGCTGGTACAGAAATAATGTAGTGCAGCATAATTAATTTCCAGGCTTACCGAAGAACAATTATACACTTACGGACTTTGAAAACGCACCACTTATTCAAGCCATGAAATTTAATAGTAAACATTGTTTAATTTTATTAAAATTTTGTCTATAGATGGCTCAATTTATGGTTCAACATCTAGCAAAATTTCAAAATGACAGCTAACAATGTTACTAAGTCACGTGACATCCACGTGCTTAAGTCTCAAAACCAAATTCACAGTTATGGAGAGTGCGTGTAAAGTTATGTTTTGATGCGTTAACAACAGCAGGTACTCTTTACAATTTCAATCCGCTTCTGTAGAATGTTCCTCTATTCATCAACAAAGGTTCGGACAACTTTGTGGGCAGATCGGGTCATGGAACTTATCCGTGGACTCAGGTTTGAAAGAACAAGTCATATGTTTTGGTGGGATAAATCTGGGACATTCCATCACGCAGATATTGCTTTCTTCAAGAAAATTGATCGTTATTTATGTGCATGGTTACATTCATACTGTCCAAGGTTAACACCCCTGTCATCCGGAAATAGTAATACAAGAAGGAAGTGACTGCATGTTGAAGCACGTGTTCAATGTTAGATGAAACAAAAATTGGCAGGGTACTAAGTGAAAATGTTGTATTTCACAAATAAACGTGTTTGATATTTTTATTTGATGATTCAGCATATCTATCGACACCAAGCATTCTTTTGAAAGGCACGGTTGTTGACCGGAAGTCGCCTTTTTGGCGGAGCATGCGCATTAATTTATCCGAATTAAGTGACTTTTTAGGCCTATAATCCCTATTTGAAGATCAACGGTGGTGTCAGTTGGCATTAAACGCTATTGTAGACTAATACTTATTGTATCATGACAATGTAATCGCGCAAAAACCACACGGCTACTTCCGGTTTGTAACATATCTTTACCTCCAGATATATCAGTGTCAGGTTGACATTAAATGTAACCTTTGGTTTTGAAAACTTAAAATGTGTTGTTTTTTTGGTATGCTAATGAATCATTTTCACATCGTCATTAACACAGGTCGGATATTGTCATTCGCACGAGACTCACGCGCTAAAAATGAGATTTGGCCACGTGGTCACTACAAGCGATTTGGTTAGTAAAAATGGATTAAAATATTCTTTACCAACAACGTTCTAACCCAGGAACATTATTCCATTGGTAAAAAATAATCCTATATAGTTCATACAAAAAATACCGACCCCTGAAAAGTGGTGCGTTTTCAAAGTCCGTAAGTGTACATATTTAAAAGCACTTACCTGACAGTCATGACTGCCTTGTCGGTTAGATTGACTCATCTCTTCAGTTCGTTCAACCAACTTTTCCAGCCGGATGAAGTCACTTGTACACTTAGCACTATCAGCAGTGACTGTTTCATGATGCTTTTCACACACGCACGTAAACATTCTGTGACATTTCGAACTGGTTCCCCGGCTATCACTTGCAGGATCAGTGGAACAAAACACATTGTATTGAGCTTCAGACTGTTCATAATCAAAATCGCAATTGACACTAACTTAACTTTTGCATTCTATGCCACTTACATTATCCTGGTTTCTACTTTTACAAATAGACGTGTTTGTACAATAACTAGGCTAGTTTTTTTTCAAATACCTTTCTCGCACGTTTTACACGTGCAATGCGTGGTACCATTGGACGCAGTTACATGAACTCGTGTTCTACAAGAAAATCAATAAATATACTACTCAAAGTTTAAAGGTCAATAAATCAATAGGCACGTCCGAGAGCTTATAAACCAAATCACTGTTTGACTTCTTATACAATAACACGTTTATGCTTTATTGTGATAACCGGAAAACGACTCGTTTATACACCGTGTGTCTGTGTAAAGTTAAATGATCAAAAATAATTAAAAAACAGTGTAAAAATTACATACTACAAATGTAATGGTAATTGTATCTCCTTATATGTGTCTATGTTTTCTCATTTTGGTATGTATTGGCTCAATGTCGTCTTTCGGAGCACCGATAATCCCTATTGACAGGATCTGGCATTGGTAGAACATCATGCTACATGTATGTTTGTCCTTTTCCTGTAGTTACACAGTCTAAGACCCACCATGCCAAAATACGGACTGCAGTAGTAGTCTAGCATATATGTTTTCACAGATGATTGAATACAACACAACCATTTTAGTGATGCTATAGGCTTATAAACACTTAGATATCAACTGTTGACGCAATTGACAATGAAAAATCAAACGTATCGCCCATTTAAACATTTTCAATAACATTGAATTAACAGCGCCTTGTGATATAAGAACGTGTTTCAACTGTGCGCTAGCATCGCGCCAGTCCCGGACTGTCGTTTACTGCCAATACTAAAGAGTTTAACATACGTATAGTTATGCCCTGTTCCTGTTATTGTGAGGAGATCGGACAGGGAAGGCAGCAATTAATTTAACAAGCCGAGCACATCAAACAGTAACAACTGAACATAACACAACGTGTTTCTACACGGAGCAATACCCACACATAACCCAAAGAAATAATTAAAATCCCAGTTCCATGTTGTAAAAGAGCAGGATGACATAGTTTCGAAAAGAAATAACAAGAAGAAACGGTGGCCCAATGTGACCGAATGGAACTAAACCAAGTCACGACCTAGTTCTCCAAGTCACCACTGCAAAGGAACGGGATGACCTAGTTAAAACGGAAAGGAAAACAACACTTTGCAGAAATACCTGAATAAAAAGTCGCTCATCACGAAGGTAACTTGGAAAAAACTAAAGGGCACAACGCAAACGAACTACTACAAATAACAACGGTTGTCCACGGCGAGTCGACACTACTATTACTACTACTAAACTAAACGCGACATGACAAACACTGTAAGTACCCGGAGCAATAATCGACAAACAACATTTAAGTGTCCATCTAGAAAGATTCGAAACAGACGTCTCCTACCGCCCTTCAAAGATTCAAAAGGACTCACATACATAAGACCACATTGACAATACTACTAAAACGGATATGGAAAGAACATTCGATAGAACAAAGAAAATCGGTTCGAACGACACTGGAGCACACAAAACAAAAATCATAGACCACAAGCGAAGCTCATGGGTCAAGTGCCAAACGAACAATAAACATCGAACCATCACAACGACACCATTTGTACACCCTAGTCCAACAGACTGATTCAGTTCACAGAACAAAATAAACATATTGGCAAGATACTTAATGCCGAGCTATACTACGCATAGTCCATATAGAAGCACTTTATTTAAGTTGTTTCGGTCGTCTGTTTCAAATTTGTACCTTATCAGCCACCAAGATTTTGTTTGTTTTAAATTATTTCTCTTTATATCGAGCCCAAACAAATCGTTCCATTTCTTATCAACGGTACAGTAATCTGTGATTATAGTCACATGTTAATATAATTTAAGAATATAAAGTTAACAGCTGGGAATAAGTAGATATGAAATAACTGATAAAGAAAATTGCGGACTAAGCCATCCTGTATTTTAACAACGGGAACTTGGGCTTTTATTCCTTTATATAGGTTATTTGTGGGCTTTGCGCCGTGTAGATGTGTTATGTTGTGTTGTTACTGTTTTCTGTGCTCGCCTGGTTAAGTTGAGTGCTGCCTTCACTGTCCGATTCCCTCTTATCTTTTTTCCCAAAATGCCCTGTTTAACTTGTAATCCTAAGGAGAATGCGTTTAGTTATGTGCTCAGTATATTAGAGACGGAGAAACTCTTATCTAATAGTACACCACTTAAATTGAAAAGCTGAAGAAAGGATCGCAAAAACGATCTCAAACCCAACAAGAACATGCCATTTAAAAAACAACCACAAGAAATGACACTGTTTCAATCAATGAAGAGGCTCGAGACGATTAAAGTTACGTTAAGATAATGAAATAACAACCAATTGCATTGGAATCTATATCAATAACATTGTTCAGCTTCAAGGTATCGTTACAGCTTCATTACCTAATGTTTGATTTAATTGAAATTTAAATAAGACGTAAATAAAATTTACCATTGTGTTCCTCCGCTGGCGAAATTTCGTTCTCTGAAGTTGGCTTATTTTTTCTTCAAATTCTCAGCTGAACAGAGCCCTTAGGACTACGTTTCTATTACATACTACAAAATGTGACAACAAATTCGATGGAAAATACAATTACCACAACGAGTGTTAAAACTCACTTCTTTCCGAGATTGGCTACGTATTGGATTTCATTTAATTATACACCTTTGGAACAAGCCATCAGTCTTTTGACTGTTTCGGGAAAAGACGAAAACTTCATGGAAGCAGTATGATTGATTTGAAAATAAATTATAAAGACATGAACTCATAAACATACGCTGTTATATATGTTTAAATCGCTTCTTGGCGTTACGCAAAGCAAATCCATGGCGTAAGGTTCAATCTAATGTGTAAAAACTATATTAAATATTTTACAACTCAACTCATGTTGTGAGGGCAAATTTGCTAATGTGACTCACATATCTGGCTAAGAACAATAAGGTCATACACAATGACAAAAACGGATATGCTCCTTTGAGCGAAAAACAAAACAAAACTGACTGAAAACAACTCTTTACATAGGGAAACAGGCGTCGTCTACTTTCAACATGACCATTTGTGATCCCCATGACAAAATGCTTATAAGATGCGCATTTCGTAGAAAAAATCCAAATATGCATGCACATTATAAGGTCATCAGTAGCACTGGCGACCCTAATTACTCTTTTAAGCCAGAGTAAGAGGTCAATGATTTAAAGCAATTGTCAGGTAATTCAAATGAGTATATATTATATAATTCAAATACCATTTGTTCCAAGATCTGTCACTGGCTCTAGTTTTTCCCAATCATGGTTAGCGCCTGTTGTCAACAGTTTTGGTCAAATACAATGTATGTCGCCACAAATACGACGTGCATATCACAAATACAAGGATCTTATTGAGGAGTATGCTCAGATGCAATCCTAATTCGGAGACTCGCTTTGAAACACGAATGATTTATTGTGGGCATGTTCGAACAATTCACTAATTGGTATACAAAGTCCTATTTTATATAGCAACTTTCGGTACATGTATTGGTAGAAACAAACTGAACACATTAAAGTAACTTTGTTGATAGCTGTATTATAATAGTTCTAATCAATTAATCAAATGTAAATGTTTGGCTTGTAGGTGTAGGTCAAGTCGCAGTTACACCTCATTTGGTCGAATAGAGTCATGGTTGCAGCATAGCCTGCGCTTTTGTAGCGGGAACTTGGATATCTAGGTCGGGTATTCGCTGCGTTTCATTCGGTCACTTTGGATCACCGTTATTGTTATTTCTTTGCGAATCTAGGTCATACTGCTCATTTTCAACAGGGATTTGGGCATTAAATTATTTCGTTGTTTTATGTGTGGGAATTGTTCTGTGCTGTTATTTCGTGTTGTTAGTGTTTTCTGTGTTCGGCTGGTTAAGTGCTGCCTTCTCTGCACGATGTCCCTGCATTCCTAATGCTATAAAAAGTCGCTCTTCGATTTACATCTGAAGGCAAAATGCAACACAAGGACATTCCGTAAAGACCAAGGTCAACGAAATTGGTATGTTATTGGGTGAACTAGGAAAGACAGCAAAAACAGAGAAGTGTGGAAATCTCTAGTCCTTACCCTATGCGCATGTGCCGATGCACTGTTTAATAAAGACGAATATACGTGACAATAGGCTTTTACAACAAAACGGCAGCGATCACACAAGCCTACGGTAAATCGCCTAACACAAGCCTACGGTAAATCGCCTAACACAAAACATTGCTCCCTGTGTAATTTTAGAAAATATATTTATTTCAGTCTTGGATTCCTGAAACTTTAATCTCACAATACAAATATACACCAACAATTGTGAACTCTATCTCATTCGTTGTCTGGCTGTCTGATGTAGACAAATTACATCGGAAAATGAATCCAAATTGCTCAAGCTTTCCACAAATATAATTTATTTTAGAATAGTGCTATGGGCAACATAAATCATAAGTTCATGTAATATGTGAACTTCTGATTGATGATATATATTGTTTTATTCAATATAGTTTATATATTTTATATTCTGTACATACGACAGTGGATTGTTCAATTTAGAATAAAAACAGGAAATAAAAATCATGTCACAGTCAGTGTCTCTACGGTACAACCCCTCAAAAATAACCTCTAAAATGTCGTTCAAATTGACAAAGGTGACAAGAGCTTTAATTGGACAACATTTAGCGTGAGACAACGGCGTCTTTTCAGTACATGCCCTCAACACATAGTCTTCGTTTTTCTCACAAGGGCGAAAATTACATTTTAACAATCGAGGGAACATTCAACAATGAGATCATTGCAGAACTCGTTACGTCCAGGGTCATGACTTCAGTCATAAAGTATCTACGTTGCTATTACATGAACTGTGGATATATCAGATTGTCACTTCGTGATGCGGTCCAAACTGTTCAAAAGTATGTGCTCGCCATGTGATTGTAATGGGTATGTGCTGCTCGGCGATGGTGCAGAAATGTGTTTGTAATGGGTATGTGATGCTAGGCGATGGTGCACCAATGTGTTTGTAATGGGTAGTTGTTGCTAGGCAATGGTGCTGCAATGTATTTGCAATGGGTAGGTGATGGTCAGCGTTGTTGCAGCACTGTGTTTGCAATGGGTAGGTGATGGTCGGTGGCGTTGTTTTTAGCAATGCGTTTGCAATGGGTAGGTGATGGTCGATGGCGTTGTTTTTAGCAATGCGTTTGCAATGGGAATATGATGCTTGGCGGTGGAACAGTAATTTGTTTGCAATGGGTAGGTGATGGTAGGTGTTGTTGCAGCAATGTGTTTACAATGGGTAAGTGTTGCTAGGCGATGGTGCAGCAGTGTGTTTACAATGTGTAAGTGTTGCTAGGCAATGGTGCAGCAATGTGTTTGCAATGGGTAGGAGATGGTCGGTGATGGTGCAGCAATGTGTTAGCAATGGTTAGTTGATGCTATGCGATGGTGCAGTGATGTGTTTGCTATGGGTAGGAGATGCTAGGTAATGGTGCAGCAATGTGTTAGCAATGGGTAGTTGATGCTATGCGATGGTGCAGTGATGTGTTTGCTATGGGTAGATGATGCTAGGCGATGTGTTAGCAATGTGTTTGCAATGGATAGGTGATGATTGGCGATGTGTCGGCAATGTGATTGCAATGGATAGGTGATGCTTGGCGATGGTGCAACGATATGTTTGCAATGGATAGGTGATGGTCGGCGATGGTGCAACGATGTGTTTCCAATTGGAAGGTGATGTTTGGTGATGGTGTAGCAATGTGTTTGCAATGAGTAGGTGATGCTCAGTGATGTGGCAACAATGTGTTTGCAATTAGTAGGTAATGCTCAGCAGTGATGTGGCAACAATGTGTTTGCAAGTTTGCAATGGGTAGGTGATGGTCGGTGATTTGTCAGCAATATGTTTGCACTGGGTATGTGATGTTTGGTGATGGTGCAGCAATGTGTTTGCAATGAGTAGGTGATGTTTGGCGACGGTGTAGCAATATGTTTGCAATGGGTAGTTGATGTTTGGCGACGGTGTAGCAATGTGTTTGCAATTGGAAGGTGATGTTTGGTGATGGTGCAGCAATGTGTTTGCAATTGAAAGGTGATGTTTGGCGACGGTGTAGCAATGTGTTTGCAATGAGTAGGTGATGTTTGGCGACGGTGTAGCAATGTGTTTGCAATGAGTAGGTGATGTTTGGTGATGGTGCAGCAATGTGTTTGCAATTGGAAGGTGATGTTTGGCGACGGTGTAGCAATGTGTTTGCAATAGGTATGTGATGTTTAGTGATGGTGCAGCGATGTGTTTGCAATTGGAAGGTGATGCTTGGCGACGGTGTAGCAATGTGTTTGCAATTGGAAGGTTATGTTTGGCGACGGTGTAGCAATGTGTTTGCAATTGGAAGGTGATGTTTGGTGATGGTGCAGCAATGTGTTTGCAATTGGAAGGTGATGTTTGGCGACGGTGTAGCAATGTGTTTGCAATTGGAAGGTGATGTTTGGTGATGGTGCAGCAATGTGTTTGCAATGGGTAGGTGATGGTCGGTGATGGTGCAGCAATGTGTTTGCAATGGGTAGTTGATGGTCGGTGATGGTGCAGCAATGTGTTGGCAATGGGTAGTTGATGGTCGGTGATGGTACAACAATGTGTTTGCAATGAGTAGGTGATGCTAGGTGTTGTTGCAGCAATGTGTTTGCAACGGGTAGGTGATGGTAGGTGTTGTTGCAGCAATGTGTTTGCAATGAGTAGGTGATGGTCGGTGATTTGTCAGCAATGTGTTTGCAATGGGTAGGTGATGCTCAGTGATATGGCAACAATGTGTTTGCAATGAGTAGGTGATGCTCAGTGATGTGGCAACAATGTGTTTGCAATGAGTAGGTGATGCTCAGTGATGTGGCAACAATGTGTTTGCAATGAGTAGGTGATGGTCGGTGATGGTGCATCAATGTGTTTGCAATGGGTAGGTGATGCTTGGCGCTGGTGCTCCAATGTGTTTACAATGGGTAGGTGATGCTAGGCGCTGGTGCTCCAATGTGTTTGCAATGGGTAGGTGATGGTCGGTGATGGTAAAACAATGTGTTTGCAATGAGTCAGTGATGTTCGGCGATATGGCAACAATGTGTTTGCGATGCGTCGTTGATACTCGACGGAAATTGAGCAGCACGTGTTGGCAAGAACAGTCTCTGTTTAAATGTACCGGCGCGATGCATATCATTTTTGTACGAACACATATTGCATCACATTTGTTAGTGCATGCGTTTCCTGAAATTAATTTGTATCTAAATTGGACATACTGCCTTATAAAGCAATGTCATGATAAAATAATTATGATGAAATATTTATGACATATGCTATTGTTAACACACCATTTCCTTCGTCAATTTTATTCTTATCATACTTCATATTTAGAATGGCATTTGCAATAATTATTGCATTTGTATGGTGATCTTGCTTCGAGTGCAGACATGACTTCCCGGGCGCATGTGATTACGTAAAACTTAAGTAATATCACACCAATCACTTGGCCTTGAGCATAAACCTTTTTTTAGCATTTTTGTTCAGCAAGAAACCATTTTCATAGTGTACGAATACCTTTCACCTCTCTTCAGAACATCATACTTTCATTAACAACCAACAATGTATTTTCGCAGGGATTATACTGTACTCCATAATTTTATTTGTATTTTGTTTATACATAAATTTCATTCCAAATAAAGTACAGTAAAAATTGGTAGCGACACCAACTTAGTTACGTCTATACCCATTTATTAGTATAACGTTACGAGATGAAAAAATAAACTTTCCCAAACCTAAGCATTCAAGAATTCAAAGCCATATCCGCCTTTTCATTGGCATAATTCATTTGTCTTCTTTATAAACCGTTCATATCTGAAACAATTATGTATGTAGTTTTTCAAATCGAATTTCGAGATCGGAGAAAATTAAAAACCACCGACCAGCTTTACTGTTCAACTGGGACGCCTCCCCGTAATCTTATAGAAATAATTTGTTTGCTGACCCCTGCGTTATCTCCTGCCCATTGGCAGTCCGACGGAACTAATGTCTTTTCTTTGCAATCATTGAAACGGCATTGTTCGGCAAGAACGCCGGAGTGGAAACCATTCTGACAAATTAATTCAACAAATTGATAATAAACGCGTTTCGGATTTGAGAAGCAGAAAATTGAACACTAGCACTAAGGTCCTGCAAATTGGATTCATGTTCGTCACTGACATTGGTCATTTATTTCCGAGGATCTGATTATGTTAGCCGTGTCAGAAGGTTAAACTAAAGATCTCAGGGGAGTTTTGGTCAGCGTAGTTACAAGCTGGGTGCGCTTCTTCGGGGAATTACAAGCGACGGCCGTATATATACACGGAGTTAATGGAAAAAATATTATTGTGTGATTTTTTATAATATACCGGATAATTGTTTTTACTTTTTGGTAGTTTCTACGTACAATGTATACCCAAAGGTGTTTCAATTCTCAGATGATTTGATTATGTGAAATATATTTTTCCTGTTCATGCCGACCTTAAATAATAGGTTTGCTCGTACTAAGTGTATTATACCGTAGTTATTTATATAGAAAATTAACATTTTATTAGTTTGTTTGCTCTCTGTTGGAGTGTGTTTTGGCCGTATGAGGTACTAGTAATTTTTAACGAATTGCCCGCTTCACTGATCTAAATAGATTTCGAAATTGTATATTGGATGTTCATGAACAATAGTGCGTTATATCTAATAGACGTATTGCTTTAACTGGATTGTGAGACCATTGTAGAGACCCTTTTGCTAGTATATATATATGTCATGTGTTTGTTAATTCATGTAATGTAACTAATAATGTACAGAAACACCTCGTTTCTTTGAGGACAAGTCGAGACAATGATCGAAATAAACCAGGAGCTCGACATATCAGTGTTATTAGCATACATCATATAAACTCAATTTACTTGATATAAGCCGGGTGCTCGTAATTTCGATGCTCGTTTTAACTTAGTTTTACTGTACTTGTATTATTGTAAAACATGTTAAACGTTTTTCAAAGATGCCTTGGTGCATCTGTACACTTTCTCTCTTTAATTATTCCAACATTTATAGTTCTTGCTGTACCAAGTACCGTAATAATATAATGCTTAGATGGTATTTAAAACACATATATCCTCACATGTAGTGTTGTCCACCTTTATGTCTTCTTGTTTGTCTTCCATTTATGGATTTAGTTTACTTATTGAAATTCAACGTCCAGCATCCATTTTGGACTGGACACTTCCATCCAATATTGTTGTTGTTTTTATGTTGCCATAAATGAACTGCTGAACCTAGGACAAAAAAAAACTTGTGCAAACATAAATATCAGTTACGGAGAATGCCATGAAGAATAACAAGTTGATTTACTATCAACTTAATCTAAATTAGAAATAAAACAAAATTGAAAATGCGTCAGTTATGAAAACAGGTATGAGGAAATCAGACAGGGAAGGCAGCACTCGACCCAACCAGCCGAGCACAGAAATCAGAAACACCACAACACAACTACACTGATCAATACTCACATATCAAGCAAAGAAACAATCAATAGTCCAAGTCCCCGCCTAAAAAACCAATTTTACAAAGCAATTATAGAATAACATGTATGACAACATGGACGTACAATACCACCACCGGCAATAGCAGAGCACAAATTTTAGATGCATTACATTTTTTCATTGTTTCTTTTTTCATTTTCCGACGATGCAAAGTGCAGCGGTGGTGCATGGTTCGTCAGTGGTGATATGTCGCCTAGCCCGTTCCACATACATCTTAAGCAAATTGCAGCGATGCCACACGGCTCGTCGATGGAGGCATGTTACCAACTAGACAATAAGCAAGATGCAATGGTGCCACACGGCTCGTCGATGGAGGCATGTCACCGAGTACCGTAGAGGACACACATCGCCATAGTATGGTCTATCAACAAAACCACACAGTCGCACACTAACACATAACTCTTATTCCGTCACTCGTATATCAAATACTGGCATTGTCATCTGACATTGATATACTAGGACGGCAAATCATGCTGCAAAATAAATAAATTTTCGCGGGTTTTAGATTTGGAAGATTGGGCAAAAATGGTAATTTTGTGGGTTTTGTCATTTGTGTATTTTAAATATTACATAAACTCTCTTGTTTACGTTGTCTTGAAGTATATTGTTCGAGGAGATTTCATTCCACGATTTAGCCCATCCGGGAAATCTGCAAAAATCAATCCACCGCGAATATTAATAATTTTACGATAAAACCTATCGTGTTTATTATATAACACTGAGGAGAAGGCCATGATTTATGAAAATTTATTGGTGTGTATTTTCCTGTATAGTGATGTTGTTCTTATATATATAATCTAACTACTGTTGTTGGCAAATATGATTTATTGGCGACAGGTTAGGTGTCTCCAAATTATGACTCCGTGGTGAATCATTCTAAACAAGGATTAAGACACCAATGTTCCGCTCTAAGACGTAAATTTGTCAACTTTATCTAATTGTGGCTTGTACTATGGTGTTATTAATTTATTATATTTCTGCCATTTCTATTATGGTGTGTATGCAATTAGCCCTACACTCCATTGCGATGCATGCAAACAAAGTAACCGCACTCCATGTTGCAGTACAAAACCGATATTTTGAGAAAACAAAAAAACTACTCTTTACTTATGGAACAATCAATTCTTTGGTACTCAGGCTTCAATCTCCACAAGCATATCAAGCAGAAATCTCATCTCAAATTGAGATTTTGTCAAAATCAGAGTCTGGATTTCTTATAAATCTGAAGTTAGAACCCACTCACAATTACTGGAATATACAAAAAGTAGTATTTACAGCTGTTGATGATAATTTTGAGTACATCCTCACATGGAAATTATCAAAATGATACATGGCAATATTTAAGATGAGATTTATCTCAAAATTGAGATGTTTCGGGAGATCGGGTCCAGGTTGTTTATGGTGTTCTATCGATCTCATGAACGAAACTTTAAATGTAAAAAACACAATGATTACGCCTTACATAATCGTGCCCATTGGTTTGACGATATTTAGGACAACTCCAGAAACCGACAGAAGGACTTCAACGACCCTTGCTTTGTTGTGGCGTCATACACAAGTGAGTAATATAACTAGTTAATTACCGAGGCTTAAGTATACTGACGTTATAGCCATTGTTGCTGTTAATTTCAATAGGTAACAAACTGCTAAATTACAAACTATTGTGAACCCTTCAAAGCTATACACCCTGACGTCGTATCCGAACATATACTTATCTCAGAAAACGCTTTACCAATTAACACATTGAACATAGAATGGTACGGAAATACAAAAAGATGTATTTGATATTTCGTTTACTTGACTTTGACAATCTATACCATATATTCTACATTAACACGAGTCTTAGATGTTTGATATTATCACCAATGCGTACATATGAACGCTGATGTTAGATCTCCAGGTCGGACATAAATCATTGACAATGACATTAACGGACTCACCATTAAATTAAGGTATACGAAGATAGCGATATGTACGTCCCGGGCCTGTGGAGACTTGGCAAGACTTTGTTGTTTAATTTACATTGAAGCATTCCGCTACTCACCTACGTTTTATACAGCCAATAATGTTAAAGGTACTAGATACTGTTTTACCATTATAACACTTACGAAACTTACACCCAATAGTTTTCAAGATGCTGTGCTAAAAATGATAATGAAAAAATAATCGCATTAGCTTTGCAGTTTGGAACAGGGTGCGTTTAACTTAGTTCTTGCTTAACGGTATTCAGAAAGCAAACGGGACCCTGATGCTAAAAATAGATAAACGCGGTCATTCACGGTGATGCCTTCGGGCTTTATCCCCTTGCAGTCTCAGAAGTCAAAGTCACGTGTGTGCTTTTTTAGATTGAACGTTGTTTTAACATTACTTAAGTTATATACGACATATCGATTTCACCAAACCAGTTTTCTTAGATTATTATATGTTACCCACTGCTAACTTACCGTTCCACTAGGGACCATCAACGTAAAACATGTGGGGTAAAATCGTCTTTGTTTTATTATGTCATGAAAGAGTATGGTCTGCCGTTTCGAAGACTTGAAATGTAATATAAATTTATACATATTTCTTGCGAAATTCTAGTAGAAACTCCATTCAAATGTGCATTCTGAGGTATGCCTACTGGATAAACTAGCTAAAGTGACGCCACAAATATGCAAATTCAGATTTCAAACAATTTTCAATCAGTATTCATTTGTTTAAAAATTTAACAATGTGTAGTTATTTCAAAAGAGTTCCTACTTTGATAGTGATTTTGTGGTCAGTACCTTTAAGATTGGTCATCAAAAATACATTTTACTTATAACCCATTTTATTCCTGCAGCTTTGGTTGTTGTTTTGTTTATAATTTGGAATATTCCGACATCACGATCGCTTGATTTCTTATACACGGAAAGATACAAATTGATCTAAACGAAGCCACTTTGTTATACCCTTTTCCTCGGAACAGCTAGTTGCCAATTCGTACAAAGAAATATGCATTCTAGAGGCTTAAATGCTTTACACGAAAAGTTACCTAATGATTACATGCATTGTTGTATATGTTATGTTTGAATCGGTCGTAACCGCAAAGAGACAATCTGCAGCGTAAGTTATTTTATTACGCATGTTTTTTTCAAAACAGTATACAAATGCCCATGAACGTGCATTACCAAAGTATTATATCAATACAAATGGGGGTAAATTGATAAGCTTTGATAATGTTCTAATTTTGGGCACACTATTAAAAGCAACATTATGATTATTTAAGTAGATTATTTCAATTGCTATCATGAAATATTATCAAAATATGCAATATATATACTCGTGAACTTTTAAAACGAACGTTCAGCTGCGTTAAATGTCAAATATCCTAATCGATATATTATTCTGCAAGCAGTTAAAATTGCATGGTGACTTTAGAATTTATTATACATTTTCCATGAAACAATTACAAACTGATTTGACAGTGAATAATCTAAGTTATTCTAATAGTATACAACCTAAGTACGAAACACTAGGTATAGATTAAACAGAAAGCAACAACACAACATTCGTATTTTTTTAGTTGACTTTTTATTTTTAACTATCATTACAATGATACGTGTGTAACGTTCCGAAGTATAGCATGGATATGCTAATATGTAAGTTAAACGGCATTACGATAATCACACCTAACATTGGTCCGTTCTACCTTCACATACCCTGCGATATTGACAGGAAATTATTAATGCACGGCACTTATCTTAATGGAGTTTTCCGCATCCACCTGCATCGGAATATTGATGGCAAAGTCATTATGTGAGAACGTGTATTCCTGTAAAACTCATTTACAGGTACAATGTAGTAAGAATTCGGATGTAGCCGAATGCTTGCTTATAGCGAATGTTCGACCAACCCTTCCTATAACTAAGACTAAAGAGTATGTTAGACAATGTTAAAACCTAAAATAATTATAATGTATACAAACAAACAAGCAAGTCAACCTTCCCGAATCAAAGAAGTCGTTACAACCAAACTATGTTGTATACCATATAGCTTCACAAACAAAACGATCAGTTGTTTGCGTTGTAACGAATTATATATATGCAGCATTCACTCTTGTACTGATACATTTGATTTGTCAAAAAGCATTACATAGAAACAGTTGGCTTTGGCACTTACTAGTGTAGGTAAAAAGGTATGAACATTCTAAGTAGGTTCCTTGACGAGTCTGGGTGAAGCGTATATTACACTACTTGAAGTCGGTAAAAGGTTTCGACTTCATTGCTTGCAGTCAGTTAAAAGGAATTGCACAGCTTAACCATGGCGAGAATTGAAGTTGGTAAAATGGTACACCATAGAGCCTGCTCTATGTCAATTGCTTAAGTCACATAAGTGTGTCAATGGCATTGGTGGATATAATTAAAAGCTCAAACCTGTTTGACACTAATTTGAATGCGTCCGTCTTATTTTCATTATGCTTCGTCACACATACGTTGACTCCATTTTTAAGAATGAAACAAAACAGCAATACTATATGATACATGTGTACGGTGGCTCCCTTTTAAGCACAAACAATACATGTTTGAACCTAGATAGCAACATCCCAATAAATTATATTTTTTCGTGTCACATTTGAATCAACGATGTAAAATGCATTGGAGTGATTGGTGTCCCATTTAATTTTGTCGTTTCCTGAGTGCATCCCATTTCCTAGCTTGTGGCACTCCAAATGTAGAATTAGGTGTACGAACCGGTCATATTTCCATAAACAAGTAATTAACCCAAGCCCACTTTACACTACTGGAGCCATTAAAGCCAAATAGTTTCCGTAGCTCCCGTGTATGTTAGTAGTTTACCAAAAATATCACTTCTAAGTGAGGAGGCATCAAGTGTGAGCTTACAACATTATCATTTGTTTTACATTTACACAAGAGCACGTTGTTGCTTTTTGAGTGGTTTGTGTTTTGTTTCGATCGCAAGTCATTGTATAACAAATCACAACTTAGCTCTTATATTCGTTTATACGTATTGTCAGTATATTTACCAATTAATTATACCGAACATCGGTACCAACAATTCTTGTTTTAGTCGCCTAGTCAATTTGGGAACATATCAAACTGTCAATTTATGAATGAAGTGTAAAAAGATGTATAAAATACATGTATAATATAATTTGATCTACTAGCCGGAGTGCTGATAATGAAGCTATTCTAAAATAGGACGATGACACAATCACTAATTCTGCTCCAACACTGCATTTATGCAATATGATCACCGAACACTTTAAAAAGGAAAGTTACAAAATTATATATGTCACAGTGCCATTTCTGATAAGGGTTGTCCTAGTGGTTTGCGGTTGGCATAATAATTCGTTCACTTTAACCCGTTTAAAATTGATTGACTGGCTCGGAAGACTGTCGGGTGGTCGAGTTGTGTTGTTGCTTCGGTAACTGTGTCGTTTCGATTTCTGATTAATGTCGGTGTTTATGACGTCATTAAAATATTAGTCTAGATTTTTAAGTTTTTTTTGTTATTTAGAAATTTACTGAAATTTACGATTCAATTGTCCCTGGAGTAGCAAAGAAATCATCACCTGAACAATGTGTTAATTTCCATTGGACATTGGCATTACACAACAGAAACATTAATATGGGACTTTTTCAGCCAAAGAGCTCAAACTTTCGGACCGCTTAGGATGTGGTATATTAATTAGGCAAATATTTGTAATGTAGGTTGCTACCGAAATAACTGAGAACTTGATTAATATAACTGAACTATTCTTTGGTTGACAATGCTTCTTGTACACTTGTATGTAGTACTACATATTGCCATGGTTTGAATAAAACTGACCCTTATTCGGACTTTAATATTACCCAAATTAGCATAGCGTATACAGACTTGTCCCTTAATCTTCCTTTTATACATGCATTTCAATTCATCGAACAATGGCTTACCGTGTCGACTGACTATGCGTTTGTTTACATTGGAAAGCGCTTGGAACAAATTTTCAGACTATTAGTAAATATGCCGACCCTAGCCATTAGACGATTAGAAAGTGTAGAGAAACAGTATAAACCATAAATTGTATCTTCACGCAGTAGTCCATAAATTATTTCTAGTTAACAGACATGATTTGTGTAAAGGAACGGGTTGATTTGTATTTTCCTTTGCCGCGTTGACAGTATTGAAGAATTTCATTCGGCTATTCCATAACTCAACGTCAGAGTCTCTGGACGACCAGTGGAAAGTGCTAATTCCGAGTTCGTTAGACGGTCCACGGTGAGAATCTGTTTTCTGCGCTAATTCTTGACAAAATAACACCTTCGCTTCACTATCATTCGTATTCAGAATCGTAGGTTCCATTCATTTAATAAGTCCCGCGAAGCTCCGTTGCTCAGTGACATGATAATGAATATGTTCTACGCAAAAGACAGGTCTTCTCTTGTATTGCGAACAGTTGTATTTAATTGTAAATGCCGAGATCTTGGGAATTAAACCTAATTACAAATAAAATGAAGAGATTTGTTTCTATTTGCCCTTATTTGGTTTCCAATTCTAGCTGCTTCTGATTCGATTAAATAGTAAAACGGTTCAAATCATGTAAATTAGATGATAAAAAAGCGGTATCCCGGAGGAGAATAGTGATTGAATCTCGGCTGTGATTGATACGCCGACTTTTAAAATATCGGAATTATACCGATATCTTTTAATTTCTGCTTTAAACAGACTTAGGAAAATTTGGTTAACGTTTTAAAAGGAGTTTTTACCGGGAACCTGTTCTATTTATCCTGCACAACTGTATTTAATTACTACGTAGTACCTTCGGCAATGACACTTTTAATTAAGTTTAAAATGTGCAATTTTCAAATCTGAAATGCTTTTAAATATATGCTGTTGTTGATTCGAGTGAAATGCTCCAATTCCCGACGGCGTCAGTTTGCCCTGAATACGTGTTGGATTCTCATTTTGCAAATGTACATGTTGAGTTTCAATCACGTTGCCCATCAAATAAAAGAACTAATAGCGCAAATGTGCTAACTGACTATTGCTGGCAGTTAGCGAGACATCGGAAGCCAATTTTTGGATAATTTTGAATAAATAAGTAAATAAAATGGTAATTAATTGCTTTCGTTTTGAAACAAATATATTACACCACAATGAAACGGATATTTATTTTGCTTAAAATAAATGTATTTTAGTCACAACTAATTGTATGATATATTCCTTGGAAAAAATACACACTTTTATGAAAAAATCGCATAGAGCGGAGTCGTTCGGTGCGGAATAGAATCAATTTTGAGTGGAAGGGAGAGCACAATCGTACACTTGGTGGTTTTTGGGCATGGTGTTTGGTATCTAGGTCAAGTCGCCGTAACGCCTTATCCAGTCTACTTGGTGTCACATGTTTTTTTAGTATTTCTTTGTGAAACTAGATCATCCTGCTCTTTTACAGAGGATGATTGTGGAACTGGGTCGGGTCGTAGATGAATTTCATTCGTTCACTAAGGGTCACCGGTTTTTTGGTATTTCTTTGTTGAACTAGGTCATCGTGTTTTTGCAGCGGGGACTTGGTCTTTTTTTCGTAAGGATGTGTGTAGGTATTACTCTGAGTAGTTGTGTTATGTTGTGTTGTTGATGTTTTCTGTGCTGGGTTGGTTAAGTTAGGTGTTGCCTTCCCTGTCCATTTTCCTCATATTTTGAAACGTTTTATTAAAGCACATTGCAATGATAGCATTCTAAAATATGACAAAATTTTGAAACGTTTACAGTATGTAAAAAAATTATCAGATGCAGGATTTGTGAAATGCCAGTTAATGTTACGTTAAACATGTTTAAATGACGTTTGCGACGTCACTCAAAATGTAGGCGGTGGTGGTAGGTTTAAAACGTCTATAACTTTGCAAATGTTTATAATAATTTGTGCACATTTCCAGAAACGCTTCACAGGAGTCTCGTCTTTCTAACGATATAGTATCAATAGTTTCGCAAGTTTGTCACTAAATCTGGCTTTCCTCAAGAAATCCAAAAGGGTTTAAAATGAGTAGCTTCCTGTGTGGACATTTACTGATTTATTTTGGTGAAAATGTGCAAGACAGAAAACCTATTATTTTTGTTTAGGTTAATGTTTGTTTTACATAATGTAAGTATGTGTTTGGCTTTGTAGTGAATCGCTAAAAGGTGCATTATCTTGAAAATGAATGTTCTTTGTCGAAAAATCTTCAGATTGATATTTTAATGTATGGTGATCTATTTGTATTCACATAGGCCTTGTATTAGTACGCGTCTTTGTATGAAATAAATTTAAAAATCTTATTGCGCGACTTTCGTATGGAGGCCTTTTGAGCTATATACGGGTTCATCCAACAGGATTTGAACCGAACATATTAGTCAACGGACAAAATAATATGAAAACAAAAGTAAAATAAAGTGTCAGTATAAAGTTTAAGTCTATTTTCTGACGTACGTTGTTGTGCAGAATAAGGCTAGCGTCGAATAATGACTCGCATATGATGAAACTTTATGGCGCCAAATAGATCTACTGTAAAATCATTAAATTTCGATGAGACGAATTTTTTAGGTTTTGGTAAAAAGGCCATTTCGATGGGACATTATTTCGTGGATTTTGCATTTCAGGTAATAAATACGAGGGCCAAAATTATTGTTCGATGGAATTTAATTTCGTGGTTGAAGTTTAACCACGAAATCCACGAAATTTAATCCCCCACGGAAATTATGATTTTACAGTATGCCATATTCTTTGAGCGTGCGACACAACCCGAATATACGCGAGCCATATCCGGTACAACAATGCGTCCGTTCAAACGACTGTACATTTATCACGAATCGTTACGTTACAAGTCGGCAGTTCACTCTGATGAACCAAATGTTCGTCATCTACAAGTGACATGTTGATGCTGGGCATCAAAGATGCCGCTAGTTCTTTTTAAGTAAATCTTTTTATTTAGTAAAAGGTATTGGTAGAAACTTGTAAACAAACTAAAATTCCGGCGTGATGTGTGATGCACAAGGGAAGTTATTCTCATGTGTTGAGTGTACGCTGCAAAACTTAAGATTGCTGAAAATGGGTATTTTTCACTAATTCAAGGGCAATAACTCTGGTTGTACTAAATTGAAAGGGGAGTGAAACCCCAGGTGCACTAGAGTACATGCTGTCAAACATTTCTATAAAGGTTTCATGATCCTAGGTCAAATACTTTTTGAGTAGCATGTGAAACAAGTCAAAAATGGCTATTTTACACCATTTCAATGGCTAATAACTCTGGATGTACTAAACTGAAAGGGGAGTGAAACCCCAGGTGTAGAGAAAACATCCTGACCATTTCTGTGAAGGTTTCATGACTCTATGTCGTGTACTTTGAGTACCGTGCGACATAAGGAAAGCGGCCAATTTTTTCTGTTTCAAGGGCCATAACTCCGTCAAAATTGGTTGAATTATAAAACCCTGATAATATGCACCAGGTCACATGATGACAAACATTCTCTGAAAGGAAAATTGCCGCTCCGCGCAAATAGTTTTTTTTTACTTTTTAATAGCCCCTGCTAAGACCCGCAAATTGCAACATATGTAGCCGTTATATAAACACCCGTTCCGAACTGATTTGGACTTTAGTACCTACCGAACAACATTGCCCTGGTAGTCATTCAATTTTAAGGTATGAGATAAACTGTTTTTATAAAAGTCGAATAAAAAAAATTATAAGCCGGAAATAAATGAGTGTATAATCATTTTACATACATCTTGTGATAATAATATTAAAAATATTTTTATATAAAATTTTGCTATAATATTTATCATCCTATTTTACCCCTGACGGGCGAGTCCAACAGCGTTATAACCAATCAAATCTTGTATCCTCCTGGGACATCTGGTTGCACCCTTTCATACTCGATGCCGCCTCCTGGCGGCATCGAATAATAAAACTTTTTTTCAAATAAAACCACAAAACAAGTACATGTATCCTGAATTGTGTTCCTGGACTTTATTCCACGCATATAAATCATATAGTATAATTCACTTAAATTAATGTGAAATGTTTCTATAAAAACTTCTCACCTCCTAAAATTATTGGATTCCCAAGGGGCAATTGAAAACTGAAAGGAATATTACAATCTTTAAATAAATGTGATTATTTTTTTATTTTCAGACTTTCAGCATTTCAAAGAATTGGACTCGTTTTATTCTCATAACTTCCGCAAGATTATGTGTGTCTTGTTCCAATATACGGAGATTCCTATGGGCGAGGCCCTAAGAAGAGTTTAGTCATTTTAGTTTTTCTCGGATAGTGCGTGGGGCATGCAGTCCTGGGATTCGAACCGACAACCCCGAGATCAGTAGTCTCGTGCTTTAAACACTGAGCTCAGCGGACTGACTACTAGGTCTGCTAAGCGTTGAGTAAGGGCTTTGTATCTTATTATATCAGCGCCATTTTAACGATCGTAATGGACACTCGACCAATATACTGCAAAACCGGATGTTTTTTGCGAAATATTGAAGTAGTTTTTGGCATCAAACAAAAATATCTGATGAAAATAATATTCGTGTTCTTTTTTATAATTCTATATTGATATTAATGTATACTTGTGATTAATGTTTTTAATAATAAGCATTAACACTTTTTGGCTACGAGTTCCCTACTTTTTCCTAAAACCGCCATTACGTCTATGTTTTGTTTAGAAGTGGCGAATTCCAACGGCGATTTGATAGCCTTAGCGGAACAATTCACACGTATGGTCAATAAATAATATATTTTTGGACATGTTTGTATATTTGAAATATGTTTTCCATTTCCTTAGTCTCCAAGCATCCACGTATCTATCTGCCATGGATGGAGTTTAATCCGTCAGTCGTGTCATGCGAACGGATGACACTGAAGTTTCGCCGTGTTCTGACGAATAGAAATGGATGGTCGCATCGCTTTCAGACGTGGAAATAAATCTTACAGGTTGTAAATTTAAAACAGGCCATAAATCAGACAAATGCAATAAAATGTTTTAGCTTCAGATACCATCGCTAGTCTCAATGGCGAACAAAACGACCCCTATTCTAGTTAAGAACGATTTATAGGCATAGCCCGAGACCCGCGTGCAATAACAGCTTTAGAAGCGAGAGACCTTGGCTGTGATGACATGGTGTGCTTTGTTTTGACCGACGGTCTGTGAAGGAATACAAATTTTATCGCCCATTTTTGTCAAACTAAATAAATGGGAGGCTGTTCGGTTGGAGATGGTAGTGATGTTCGGTTAATTTATGGCTGCGAAAAAATAACACATTTATACATTTCATACAAATGAATTAACTCTCTACTGCGCATGCACATAAATCACGCGGCACATCCGGGTACATTTGTGCACTGTCTAAGTTATAAATAAAAAATGAAATATTTTGAAACAGAAATGTATCTGGGGTCACAACTGATGGGTTCTGTATACAATAAGAGTGTTAACAAGTTCAATGGCTGTAAATATATCTACAAAGTGAGCTCAATGTCGCATGGTTTATGTCCGTAGTTGATGTACGGCAAGTACGCCGACGGAATAAATTTCAGATTGCATTCGAATATTTTTTTTCAATGTAAGTGATATGGGTAGTTTTTGTAGCACACACATTACGTTATAGATAGAATTTTAGTATCGTAGATTTTTGTATAAAAACACACAACTTGAACTATCTAAAATGGTTGAAGGGTTGCAATTTTTTTTAATATATCCTTTTTGCATCATATGTCCACGTTACATTATGCACATGCCCTTTATTTTCAGTAAATGGAAAATGGTTTCTTTGTCCGACGTTATTTCATTAAATTTTTTGTTTTATTATTGTTCTAAGTATAACTTTATGTTGTTTTTATTTTATTTCGTATATGTTCTGTTGGGTTTGTAATAAGTACCATTGACGACCACCACCATCCATATGGCCCATGTTTTTGCTGCTTTTTTCTTCTTCCAAAATGGAATTTGATTTAGTGATAAAATACATGTATTACATAGTCCAGTATAAGCAAACAAGATTTATTATAAATCAACAAAACCCTGTTTAACTCAGAACAATATGCATACTTGTTAATGATTATAAGAGTTTTGAAAACTTGTTTTTCGACCCATTAGCTTATGCTTTTATTTTAAAAATTATAGTGTATGTATCACTATTGAAAAAATGCACTTTACAATAATTTGTTAATACTTGAGGCTAATTTTATTTGGAATTTCCTCTACAATCTTAGAAATGGTACCGGTGTATCAATTTAAATAATTATCGATAAAATAAATTTACCACAAATAAAAAATATGCCTAATAAATCCATTTTACTTGGAATAGAATCTATAAATATGGAAATACTTATAATAACATATACTCAAAGATAAATGGAAACGTTTCGCAACCACTGAGAATATGCTGTGGTATATACAATGATGGATATGTGGTAAGAAATGCATTTTATCATTATTTACAAGAAAAATGCGTAAAAATGATAAATTGTTGACAGACTATAAGAGAAAACTTTGAGAAATTGAAACTGTTCTGTTTAGCTGTCATTTTGTGATGCATGTTGGGAAGTTTTGAAGTAATGTTTTGAAGATAGACTTTCTCTTTCTTGCACGTGTGTTGATCTATTTGACTGTTTAATGGTTTGATGCTTTGATAAAATTGGAGTGATTGTTTTTGAATCTGACGTATTATCCCTGAAATGTATCGTTTTAGATGATACAAATATATTTTTCATTGCGTTTTATTATATTGAATTTGTATTTTGTCTGGTATTTGAATTCGCTGTTTGCTTGGCAGTCTGTTATTTACGATAATATAAATTTAATATTTTGATTTATTTTTTCACTATCGCGATATTGGGTAATATAGTCTAGCATATTAGGTTTTGTAACAATATGGTACGGGCGGATTTTTGTAAATTGTTACATAACATGCTCCTCGTAATTTGAAATTTTGGGATTACAAAGGAAATGAATAAAACATTGATATTATAGTAAATATGATATAAACATGAATAAATAAAACCGTAGACACATTGTTTAAATTTCAGTAAAATATTTTTCTTGGATACTGGTCTCCAATTCAATGTGTAATATAACCAGTAGCATACGGAATATTTTTTTTTTACATAATATCAGTTGTCAATAATCGTGTCAATATAATTAACCTTGCAAGTAATTATTATCAAATATCATTTATTATCAATTTATTTATTTCTTCATTTTATTTCCTATGTGTATTAATTGCTTTCTATCTTATTTCACATTCCATTCGCTCCCTTCGTGTCTTATCTTTGTTCGTCCTTTCAATTTTTTTATTGTCTTTATGCATCGTTCTGTTTCGTTTTTAACTTCTACTTTATCATTTTTTTTCTTCGGTGTTGTCATTCAGCATAAAAAATTTTTCTCTGTTTTTCCACTTCCAAATTTCTTCCTTTCTGTATTTCTTATTAATTTGGTATCCTTTTCCTATCTACTTCTTTGAATTTTCATTATTTTACTGCTTTCTTTTTTTCTCTTTTTTTATTTCATTGTTTCTTATAATTTAGCATCATTTTCGTTTCTACTTCTTTGAATTTGATTCTGAATCATGATAAACAGTTCCATAAACACAACACGACCGTGACCATCAGAATCCCAACATTTCCCAACACGCAGATGATAACACAGAGTATGTATGCCGATCATGAAAACACCGTGTCGAAAAGAAGATTGAAACAAAATGTCACTGAGGCCTTTGTTGTTCTTGTCTGAAGACATGTTTCTATGCTCGATGTGTTTCAATGAAACCATTGTCATGGATAGTGTTGGAAACTTCAATGGTGAGGCGATACAATGGTGTTAGTTTGTGACACAATGCCTATATACACCTCAGTGTGCATGCTCTTGAAAGTGTAGCACTTTTTGCCATGGTATGTTATGTTGACGGTTCGTGTGTTTTATCCCTTTTTGAGTTCAGCTCTTTTTTGTTTACATTATTCTTATTCGTTCACTGTCGAAATGGTTGCACGTTTGGCCTTTTGTTGATAGTTTCATGTTTTATTCTCAATATCAGTTGAGCCCAAAGTTTTCATGATTTCTATTCCATGATTCGTTCTAAAGAATATTACTGTGGATGACTAACACACAAGTTTTACAAGATTATTTACAAATAACTTGAACGCCATAAGGTCCGTGGACAATGCATACTATAAACTCCTTTAAAGTCAATGCAAATAGTGTGTTTGTTGACCATAATGCAAAATTGTTTTTGCCAATTTCGTTATCCACAAAATAACAAAATTATTATTAATGAAACCAACCTGATTCAAATCTGTTTTAAAGTACCACTGTGAGATCATTTGAACGACGTTTTATATATGAGAATGTATGATATGTTAGATCATCAGTTTACCTTGTAGAGAAGTTGACCAAAAGACAAGGGGAAGCTAAAATGTCAAAGGTTGGTCGGCTAAACTGCTGAAAACAGCCGCCTAAAAATGGGTAACTATTTGTTGTTGACTAGCATGGGCAAGTATTCGTCAGGAGATGTTACAGACTTTCGACTGGAGTTTCACAAGAAGTACTGGCAAAATAACCCTGAATTATATTTAGTACATACATGCTAACTCGTTTGTTTTCTAATAAAGCTTAGCTTTCTTATCAATTTCGTTTTTGTTAAAATGAACTAGTTTTTTTTCATAAAAAATAAGAATTGTTTAAAACTTGTTTTATTCAAAACGAAGATTTCATCAATGGTTACTAATCTCGTCTAATGAAGTGCGTCTGTGTGGTTCTATTTATATTTCACATTTGTAAGCGTGAATACAAAAATATATTAATGATGATGAAAAAATGCAATGTTTATCAAATAAATGTACTAGCTGATTTTTGTCACATTATAATTAATATACGGTACGTGGTGACCACTGGTTTATATCTATGTGTTTTAGTCCCTTTTGTGCAGTTTTTGTTCTTGTAATTTTCTGTTGAGTTTGCCTTCACTGTCAGATTTTGTATTTTTTTTGTAACTCCTAATTTTGGAATTATTTGCAATTTATACATGAACATGTAAAGTTATGCATTTATGCAAATGCGACGTTAAATTATGTAAAATAACATAATAAAATAAAATCAAAAATACATTTTCTAAATTCTAGTAGCATTTAAACATACACAAAATTGTCTGATATAACTGAACTACATGGCATTATACTTGTAAAACACATAAGTCACTCATGGTCATAGCAGTATAGTTTAAACGAATAAATCATATAGAGTCCCAAGATATGTTCAAATGCTTAAATGGTCTTTGAAGTTTCGTCATTTGTGTGAAAAAACTAATGATGGCATTGTGACAACGTACATAAATCATTTTTGGATATCTTATGATAAATTGTTATGACAAATACGGAACACTGTTAAAACTCAGCCCAACATTTAAAAAAAAGTATTTATAATTAATACATATTTTGGTAATATGTTTTTTTTCTGAATTTTGCCAATATTTGCATAATATTTAAGCTAAATGTTTTTAGTATTTTACCAAAATGTGAGGAAATGAATCACTAAGTACGGATGATAAAAAAGTAGGATAGATTCATGTCCTCGATAACAAACAGTTGGCCTTCAAAATCTAAAACTAATATATGCAAAAAAATTAATGTTCGGATTCTGTTGGTTGCTTTTGGTCTTCGCATTTATGGAAGATCTACTTTATTTGAATATTTCCATTTATCATTAATTTTCAGCTGTTTATTTCGAAGGTATTTGTTGACTACATGTAATAATAATGATCATTTATATCATTTTTATACTTGAAGGAACTTTGAATCATGACTTCCAATTTGGAATGAGTTGGTTTGTCTTTTGCAATAATGTTTGCATCCTTTCTATAATCTACGTATCTTGCTTTCATTTTTGTAACCAACGTCTTTTGCTTTACTTTTACAATTATTTTGTTTTCTTTTGCAAGAACATTGGCTTGTCTTTGCATTTAAAGTTGCTGTCTTTTTGCATTGCAATTGACTTTTCGTTTGCAATACACTTGTTTAGGATACACAAGTAGCATGCTTTTCTTCGTAAAATATAAATAAACTGCATCTACTAGTATGTAGCTTTTGCTACAGGTGTAGAATCAGTCAAACATGAGTTAGTGGACAGTTTAATTATGCAACCCCTTATTTTGGTGGCCATATGATTAACGTATTAAAAAGACACTAGTTTTTAAAAGGGCGGGGGGGAGGGTGTCACCATTCAAAATACAAACATTTTATACGCATTTATGTGTACCTATATGTGATAGGCTGTATGCATTTATTAGTGATTAGATTAAATATACAATGAACAACGACCAGAACACGGGGTTCAACAAAAAGTTAAAACACATAATGTTGATTGCCTGTTAATAAATTTGGTACATCACAATACTACTCATAACAAACTTGTTCCAGCTAGAGGGAGGTAACTCGCGTAATACTTGAATAAATACTTAGCAGAGTTGTACATCTTCTGACAGAATTGTACAAATGTTTATTTTTTCAGCCGTACACATTTTCGCTGTTGACCTATAATAGGGGTGTTCACAAATCCAATTTGATCGCCGTCAAGCGTAGTATTGGGCGCATCGGGCTGGGGGTATTTGGGTCAAAGTGGAACTAAATCTGGAAGTGACTAGTGGTTTAGCGACAAAAAGATTTGTTAGTGACAAGTCGATGTCTGCCCGACGACTTGCGGACATCGTACGATAATAGCCCGATGAATGCGATTTGTGACCCAGTAATTAGAAAGTTACCTTGATTTTGTACGAGCTAGTTAAGTAGTACTAACTAACTACCAACTTTATTTCTTTATTTTTGTCTTTATTTCATGCGTGCGTACTAACACTATTGAAACCACTATTACGGTAAAGCGAACATTATATTGTTATTCAGAATTGACATTTTAGAGGTATGTGCATGTCTTTATAATAAGCTATTGGGGCCCTACACAGTAAAAGTATACTTTTAAGGTTTTAAGTTCAAGCTCTTGTTGCCAAGCACACAAGCGTTTGGAACGTTGTCGTTCTTGTGTACCGCTATTAACGGCATGTCCGCGCGTGACAGCTCAATACATACACTCGCAACTTCGGAAATTGCCGTTTGCTTTCGTAAAATGCAATAAGGGTCGAACTGACTCAATAAATCACATTCACTACGCAATTCGAAATGGGAGTATCGTGTGAAGAAAGGGAGAAAACTGCCAAAATATTTTAACTTATGAATGAAAGAGTTGTCCATCTTGTTGATTATAAAAGTGTAAGAAATGGATTTAAAATCAAATACTCTATAAAGATATGTCATCAAGCTTTTGTTAATGTTTCACTTGCTTAGACGTGCATGCAGATGTGTGTGAGTTATGCCAGCAATGACCATATTGAAATTGGTATAATATTAACATACCAGGTCGGTGACCAGACAAGCTGTGAGGTCAGCTGTAGTTTTTTAGCAATAAGGCTAGGATGGGCACTAGGAAGTAGGTATGGTAGTGCAAATATGGTCACAATAGTTATATACTTAGCAACTTTTCTAGGTCCTCACTTATTTTTTCGTAGATAACTTTGTCAACCAAGTTTATATATCTATGAAATTTGGCTAAGATACGCGTCAATTATCAGTTTGTAAAATTGCATAACAAAAGTTTGACTTTGATATGCATTTATAGAATTAAAACAATTTTAACATATAAAAAAGGGAGGTAAAAGTCACAAATACATATTTTGATATATTTAATGATCACTGTGTAATCTGATGTTTTTACTTGCGGTCATTGACACGAGTCGTAAGCATTGTTAAATGTATCGACTCAGTGATTTTAACGTGTGAACACTAATTACAGACACGTCTCCGAATAGCGCGATTTTACGTCATAACGTCACTTTAATACAAAACTCTCTCACAACCACCATCATAAATCTGACAAACAATAAGTTAATCTTTCATTATTTACTCATGAACACGTTTACGTTAAAAATCAATCAACCAGTGTTGGATTGAGTGTTTTTTCTAACACGTCTGCAGAAAATAACACTATGCATCGGGCAGACGTCACGTGATGTCTCTGTTCTGACATCAGTTGACTCATAACTGTGACATCATGATTAATTTTCAAATGTTTTTCAAAAGTGATGACCCTTTGGACATACGTTGGAAGTGTTTTGAACAAATTACATGCATGTTTTAACTGCTTGGAGGCAGAAAAACAAAAAACGTACGTGCATCTCTGATCGAACAAACCATGTGACATATGGCCTTTTTCTGACACGGATTATTTGGACTGTAATGTATAAAATTCACTTGAAAAATTCTGGCACTTCACTATTTATAACAAAAAAGTAACTTATCATTGAAAATGAGGACTTAGAAAAGTTGTTAAGTATACGAGAGGTGTTCAACTTATTTATGAACAGAAAATGAACATCGATATTTTGATACTCTAACAATGAAATTGAATAAAAACTTTTATATTGTGTAAATTAGTGTATCAGGAAGTATATATAATAATTGTAAATTGACAATACTTACGGTCAAATCATAATCAGCATTAGGGTAGACGGTGTTGTTATTTGTGTTTTGAAGGTCCAAAACACGTCATAATTACGTTTACATTTTCCTTCTTTAATCGTTGTTTTAGTATCAACCAGATGGAAAATTATATTGTTAAAGCATGAGAAGACTTCGACATCCACTGTTTGGTTATAATATATATCAAAGTTATATTAAGTTTGTTTATTTGGCGTTGTATATGGTGACTTGAAGCTGAATCCGGACGAAACACTATGTTCTTGGAGCAGTCACTAGGAACGATACGTAACACTTTTTTTGTTGAAAACCTGATTTGAAACGGTTCTTACATAGACCACAGCTTTCAATTTCGTCAATTTGATATTGATTTTGATGTGCGTATTTCCAAAACAAAAAAACCCCAATGCCTTTCCATGAAAACGGCCGAGAACACACAATGCTGGACAAACAAGAACTTCTCCCTATCACTGTGACCTTTTCTAAAAAAGCATACCATAATCTATCATAACATTCTTTAAGATTTAGCATTGTTTTCCCATAATGAAACAATTTTTCCACATAATGTTGTTTATTTCGCATTTCTAGATTCCAAGACTTTTGGCTGTGAGGCATGTTTTTCTTGATTTTCAGCGTAGGAACTTCGCATTTTCCCAGAACTATGCATTAAACTGTTTCGAAATAATGTCACTGATAGTTTCCATGGACACTCCCATCTGTGGTACTATTCCACGTTTTGCTAATGGGTTCATCATAGATATCATAAAACCAATTTAACTTTATAGTGTAGGTTTTGGCAATGTTGGGCAATTTTCAATTTTTGGTGCCATTTCACAATTTCTGGAAACAGAACTTTAATAACGCGTCTTACCACAAATATTACTAATGTTCTCATTAAAAATGCAAATAAAAAAATACCAGCACTTTCTTGATGGTTATAAAAGGGCCATTTTGCCTTAAAAACAGGAAAAACAACATCATCTACTAAATTGTTGCTTTTAGCTTTAACCAAATGAAATATACAATGTATGATGATCATATGTTCAACATAAAACATTTTCTCGCATGGTCTAAAAAAGATATTTCACTTATTTTCATTCAATATTGCACAATCGGTGTTCATGTTTTGTTCATAAATAAGTTGAACACCTCTCGTAGTAAATTCAACCACTCGAACTCCAGTTTCCAAGACCGTTTGTTAGGGCGTTGACGATGTGAGTTACGGAATGCCCGTACGTGTCAGCTCAATGCATATTCTTGAAACTTCGGACACCGTCGTCGTCTCCGGTATATGAACAACAAGCCGAAGCGGTTCAATCCGAAGCGTGTACGTTCATGACGATAAGCTGTGTAACTAAAACATTGTATGTAATTATTTAACCTTTCGGTCAAGGATAACCCAGAAAAGTACAAGCACTTATTTTCAATGGGGTCCTGTGTTATTGCTGAAGGGATAGCAGGTGAAAAAGACATTAATGTGATACAAAGTATCCGGGCGCGATGCCCTAGCTCTTTCCGAAGAGATACATCTTGGTTCTTTAACGTGCCCGGTGTATAGCACCGATACACGCGAGATTACCCCTGTGTTGTTATCCAGTTCACCTCTAGTTGGTTGGGAAAGACAAAAAAAGCGTTTCAGAAATGATCAAGTGCCCTGGCCGAGGATCGAACCCGGGACGTCTCGATCAGCAGTCAAGCAGGCTACCCGCTCGACCACCGTTGATTGCCATTTTGTCCGGTTCGACCAATAAGTTCCTCTTATATAATGTGTTTGTCTCGAATGTGTACTTGTCAGGGTCCAAAATATATGGGTATCAAAAATAGAATAACACCGTTCTCAATGTAAAAAAGGTTTGAGAAAATCCGACAGGGAAGGTAGTACTCAACCTAACCAGCCGAGCACAGAAATCAGAAACACCACAGCGCGTCATACGTCATAACTTGCATTGCAATATATTGAACTATAAAAAGTGCTGCAGAAACCTGTTGCACTTAGTTGATTACCATGTGCGATACTATGCCTCATGAGTTCTCTTTTCCCGAGATAATGATGCAATGTTGCATCAGCTATGAGTTGAAAGCTGTCAGATTTTAGATTAAATCATATAATCAATGTCTAAATGTGTTGATCAAGGAGTATATAGACTGTTGCGTGTGTATTGGATATGTAGCTCATGAACTAAGGGAAGATAACATTGATGAACAGTCGATGTTGTTTTCTCCCTTCATCACTTTCTGCATATTGTCATAATTTATGTAGGTGTGTACTAAATGAAGCTTTGGTGATTGTTTGTGTTTTGGGTTTGGGTTTGAAACTTTAAAAACTTCAACAACTCCAAAAAGTGTTTTTTTTCCTCTTAAGTAATGTCACTATTGATTAGTTAGACCTGCCGTCCACTAGGACTCCGAAGGGTTCCCGAAGCTGAAATTCGCCTGATCTGGAAGGATCAGGATGGTTCGGCAAGTCTTCGGGTGTGTTCTGGAACCCTTACGCATCATTCCGCAACGCTTCGGGACCGAAAAATCTTCGGCATCGAAATTTCAAAATTTGGAGGCCGAAGGTCTTGTTCGTTGATGCTTCAGGAGAGCTTCGTGGTAATCGGGAAACCATCGGCAACAGTTCGGAGTGTTCGGGAACCCATCGGTATTCACTCCGTATCATCGGGACGACTTCTGCGAGGCTTCGTGATCATTTAGCTATCCCAAACGGTTCCCAAAGGAAAGCCGAATCGATGCCGGAAGCTCCCGAAAACGCGGGAAAAAGGGATGAGTTCTACAAACGGAAGCTATGCCGATGATGTTACAACACACGCCAGAACAGTTGCCGAAGGCACCAGTTGATCGCAGAAGGGATGCCGTGTCGTCACGGTATATCCCGAATGCGATGCCGTCAGTTTGCCGACAAGTTGAGATAGTAGTTCGGCATCGTCTAAATACATCGGTAACCTTTCGCGCAATCTATCGGCATCGATTCGTAAACCCTTCCGCATACTCCGCAACGTTACCGCGTCCTTTCCGCACGATCGGGAAACATTCGGTACTAACGCCTGAACTGTCGGCATTCAGTCGGGATACAGATAGGCTTCGGCATGTATACCACGTTTATATCGCAACCATTCGTATACCGATCCCCAAATACTTCCCTAACAAACTTCACGACAAAACTCCGCCAATTTTTATTCCCTTCAGCATGACATCGGTGTCTAGTGGACGGCATGTCTTAGGTAAACTATTTTCAAAGCAAAACGTAATTTGGCGACAATGCACTACCTTTACGCACGTGATGTTAACCAACATTCGCGAATCAATAAACATTTACCGTTTGATCTTCAGTGAGTAATAGAGCAAAAGTGCAAGTTCATAGTAGTGCATAAGTTACATTAAAATGGAGCTTGTGCGGAAAACGTGAAATGTCATGGGATAGTCAATAAATTACATTTGTGTCAACTAAAATAGTTTAATGTTAGTTCTTACCATTCATATTCGGTGAAATACGCAAACGTTAAGTACAGTTAGAAAACCAAAGTAAGCTCCTTTAGACAACATTGATTCGGCTTGAATTAGATAATAAGATTCTGGTAATACATTCAAACCTTTGTTCTAATATATAGATGATTTACTACAGCAAGTAATCGTATGAGATTAGCTGAGCAACAATCATAGCTACAATCGTATAATCTGCCATACAGACATGTTTGTTCAAGATTTATGGCCGTTTTAATGTACCCGCGCTCATTGATAGTCATGATAAAAACATTGGCATTTTCGCTTTTGAATTTGCGTTACAGCCATTGCGTTTTACAAGAACATGTTTCTCATAAACAATCTTTAGGATAATCTACTTTACATAACTAATGTCACAATACTCTTATAGACCTAAGTGTCATGAAAGCCGTTTTTTCATGCTACATAAGCGCTGATAAGCCAAGCCAAAAATAGAAGTTCATCATATTAATGTTTCTAGTTTGCTCTCATTCCGTACATGTCATGTAATTGAATACCTGACTACACAGAATGCGTCATTCATATTATAAAATTTGTAGCAATTAATGAGCAATGACTTTTACATAAAAAAAATATTGTTTTCATGTCGAACGTATCGACCTATCGCTGATTTAGAATACGAAGAAGGTCGTAACAGGTACAAAGGAAAACAATTTTGAGATTGTTTTGGTCTTAAACGACTCTTTACTTGTTGAAAAACGAGCTTTTTAACTTCAGTCAGGATAACATGACCTGTTCAGATTTTCAAATAAGTTTACAAGAAGTGTTTGTGATGTGGATTTCAAATAAGTACATGTTTTAAGGTCCCATTCTACGGACGTGGTGTAAGTGACAGGCAATATCGGAAGATAACTAAATCCATTTCGACTGACAGCGCGAAAGGGGTGGGTTATTTTTAGCATTGTAAAATGCCTCAGCAAGATCTCTTGGTGAAAGGGGACTAACAGATGTATTAGTAAAACATCATGTTATATGCAGAACAACCCTACAACATAAGATAAATAAAGCAATGATTAATTCTAGTGACAAAAGCAACATATCCAATGTGGCCAACAACGGCAATACATAAAGGAAACCATTTTAACGATCAAGTATATCAGATGGGCAACATACACAGGATGCCACAACAGCAACATTATAGAGGAATCAAATACAAATTAAGGCAATATACACAATGTACGATGTCACAACACCATAGAGAAAACATATGTAAACGGGGACTAAATATCGCAGAAAAGTAACATACGCTAAGAGGAATGACCAAAGACCATACATGAAAAAATGGAAGGAGTAAACATAGCGGAAAAGCAACAAGGACTCGAGATAAAGAATGATCCAACATCGCTGAAGCTTCAAATGCAAGAACTTTATTCGACCGAAATCAATATGCATTGTGTGCAAGGACCCAAAACGTAAAGAAAACTCATACGATCGAGGTACAATAACCTTTCATAATACCGGACCAATTATAAAGAATACTCGAATCTAACATTCAGCCTACAAAATATGCAAAACCAGACAACATTCAAACAAAACAAAAAGAATGCAAGGACTACGAAATGACCAAAGGAACGGAAACACACAATACACATATGGACCACAGCATTTATCAGACTAACATGGCTTTTCTACAATATGTCGGGCATGCAACACAATCATACAAATGTTAACATAATAAACTAAAGAAAACTAGTAAAGAAATGTAGAATATTAAGATGCTAAATATATATATATATATATCTGTGCTCAATGCGACATAGTGAATCCTGTCAACAACTATAGAATACGGCTCGTGCGCACATAACATGTGTACAACATATTAACATAATTGCTTTGTCACGCGGCGTTGCTTGTCAACATGCATTTTACTTGAAACACACGTCATGGCAAAATACAACAGTGATTAATGTATTACGAAATGCCACCCATTTAATATCTGCCCCTGTGGAATGGCTGATGTCCATTTTTCTACATATCGCTGCCTATATGCGTTACTTTGTTCATAAGTTAACGCATTATATATAACCAATTTACCAACCTGAGTTTCGCTTAAGATGTAGGTTTTCAATAACAAATACATTAATGTTCACATTACACTGTATGCTTTTTGTTTGAGATCTAAATTCCAATGATTATGTGTCCAGATTGAATAAATTCTAGTGGGGAGAGATGTGCCAAGAATTATGTGGGTTGCCATTGAAAATATCCATTTATCAGCGCATTGTGTAATGCAAGAAAGTCTGTCTCGACAGGAAACAAGAAACATTGATTCCTTCAAGAATTGTGCACTCGATGATTTCGGTACGGTCGACTTTTTATCTTCATTGACATTGGGTCAGAGTAAAGATGCTGTAAGCGATTGTGCTTCGTATAACGATGTGGTTTAGTCTTTAAACAATCCACTTGCATCTTCAATCAAGTTTTGTGTCTACAAGCAGCGCATGTGATATGCTTTTCCATTTACTTGCAGCTTCGACGTTTCATATGGGTGTATATTCCATTAATTTCATGCACGTAACATAATGATTGATTTTATAGAGGTTTTGGTAAAGTGGTTAAGTGATATACATGTATATACAGCAGATTCCACGCTGTCAATTGTCTTACCAATAAGTTATATATATATTCTGAAGCATCTAGCGGACATAAATATTCATACTACGACCGTCCTCCGCATTAATTGTTGAGGGAGTTTTCTCCCTTAAGTATAGCAATACTTGAAAGGGACAATTAACTGGTTATTGCCTTGAAAATTACAGCGTTAGCAAGAAAGAAAAGTGTAACCTTCACTTTAAGAACAGGCTGTTGTATACTAACGTTTTTGCATTGGTAATTGCAGAGTTTTAAACAATGGTCTTAAAGGTTCAACCACTAACAAAGAAATTTCCCTGACTATCGAAATATGTATTTTAGTACTAACTATGTAATACATTGGCAATTGCAGAGTTCAAATTCGCAATGGATTCAACCAATCGCAATAAAGTATTAGAATTTTGTGACAATAAAACATTCTTTTGAATGCGAACTTTTTATTTAAGTGGAAATTGCAGAGTTGAAAAACGACACGCTAACGAATCATCAACCGCAAAAATATTGACTACATATATCATCTGGACCATCTATTTTGTCTTAAAATTATCCACCTCCGTGTTAATGGTGTGTGGAGTGATCTTCCTTAAATACTATTATTTAAAAGAGAATTTTGAACAGCAACGTGATATTGCATTGGCAATCGCAGCGTTCATAATAATAATTAGCTACTAGTAACTGATTCAACAACCCACAGCAAAGAGGTGCCTTGGCTATAACTTGGTATTGCAATGGTATACGCAAGAGTTCATGTAACAGTAGGTTACAACAGGATTCAACGACCTGCAAAAAAAGTTCGGGATGATAAGACTTCTATTAACATGATTATCATAATACAATGGTAGAAGGAATGGCATACCAATGTAAAATCTAGACAAATGGTGTTAATTGTATAGCTTGCAAAAGGTACAAATATGAAGACACAACACACTTGGAAAGCAGTTGTAAATGGCAGTAAATCTCATAGAAATTTACTGGTATTAGCTGCAACTTATCGGTAATTATATCATCTTTTGAAGATAATTAATGGTATTGTGTATGATATATAAAATTACTAAGAAGGTTGGCAAAGCACCAGAGAGAAATAGAAATGACATTGTAAGCTCCTATGTTTCAATGTGGCTAAATGTGTTTTAAATACTTACTAATTTTAATCACTAAAACTGTTTGTAACCAATTTAACATCTAAAACTATCTTTACTTTAATCTGTGCGCACCGATACTGGATACAAAGTATCATTTGGTTTGTCTACAATAGACATGTTCTATGGAACCATGTTAGCTGTATCGATGTCAAACCTATATATATAAATAATGCCTAAAGTAGAATTGAACAGGCAAATACCTAATCCATGAAGTAGGTAATGATGCATATGGCAAATACAAAATGAAAGACTTGTAATGCAAAATATATTGTAAGTTGCAATTAAAAATACTTTCTGTAGACAATAAGGTAATTCGACAGAGCACGTTGCTTACATTTGGTACATCATTATAGCCTACAATCGCTGTTTTACAAACAGCCATCATTGGATGATTTGCAGCTGTGCGCTTATGTCCTTGTACAAATACTTGTTATAATGCATAATAATAATGAGGCACCACGTTATTGATATAGCGGAGTAAACATGGTCATTGTGATGAATGGTTTTCTCTATCGCGGGTACAGCCAAGTGACCATGTTAATCACCATGTCACGGTCAGGTCAGAGACTGTATATCGGCTCTAATACGTATACAACAATGTAAATCACCTCGACATCGGTATGCCGGAGTGAGATTTGGACATTGAGTAAAATGCTTATCTCTAAAGTGGGTATAACCGTCTGAATCAACATGGCATTGGCACGTCGGAGTCTGTATATCGGCTCTACTATACTAGTACAATCATGAAAAACACCTCCAAAATGGGTATACAGGAGTGAGCCGTGGGTCTTAAGTAAAATGCTGACTGCTTATCTTTACAGCGGGCTTCCACTAGACAACCATTTGGAACACCACAGTATGTGTACTAGTTGTCTGGAGCAAACATGCTTATCTGTGTAGTGTACACCGTCAGCACTTGCGTAGGGATTCTGGTATGCCAATAAATTCACATGCGGTCATAGACATTTTGTACTCCGGGTGTTGATATTATACCATTGTGGATTACATTCAAGTGTATAGTCTTGATGAGATTCGTATAAATTATTCCAGTCTCTTACAATTCCACTGGCATAACACACATAATCTTTATTATGGTCATTAAAATTTGTGGTACACGAATATAGCTCACATATTATATCCTTTTTATTTTCAAATAATTGGAAAAAATTCAAGTTGAGTACAAAATGTGGTAATTATATTTTATAGATACGGAGTTGGTGCTCGATTCCTGTCTACAATCACTGGATTCTAATTGTTTTATTGCCTCATAAAATAGCTGCGATAATAATCCGAACGATGAAACAGTTGTTTTTGATATAAGGCGTATTTTAGATGATTATCTCAAATAAGTCGAACATGGCTATGTAGCCGATGGGGTACTTAGATATTATATGATCATACTATGTGAATAAGCATGTTTAATTCCACATTTAATTATATAGAAGGGCGTCATCCATGATAGCGTTATGTTCCTACATACACATTAAGAATCGCTGTGTCAACAGGGCATATCATTGTATAGGCAAGTTAGAATTTTTGCTTATTGTTTCGTAAGTAAATCAACATGGTATTAAACATTTACTTTTAGGATACAATTATTTGTTTTAATCATTCAATTAGTTTTCTTCATTTGTTCCATATGAGTGTGAAATATTGCATCCATGGTACAAGTAGTGAAAAACATTTATTCATGTGGAATTGAAGGATGGTGGTAAATATGTAGTGTTTGTACCCAAAATGCTTTGAAGCTGTCCGTACATTTCCTACATTCAATTGATGTCCATATTGCTGTGTTAAACATGTGTTAAACATGTATCTGCAATTTATGTTATGTCATTTTGCAACTTCGAAGTACGCTACATCGCATACCTCAAATGGTATTTGTACAATTTTCTTTGTATGGTGTCCATGTGGTGTGATTATCCGTGTGATTAGTTGATGCTTCCTGACTCTTAAATCCAGTTATGCGGTAACAGGTCATCTAAGTCAATGCCATCTGATCTTCTCCAGGTCGCATTGCTGTCAACGAATGAGCGAACTATTTCTCAAGGGTGTTAAATATACGATTTGTTTGTTTCATGTGGTTCAAGGTTCCACACATTGCCATCATGCAGTGTGGACAAAACATGTTGCGCCTTTTCTATTCTATGCTTAATGGTTGTACCCTCTGGGTTGTTTATAAAACCGCCAATCGCTGGAATAATCAGGTAAGCAGCGTGTTCTGTCGAATAGCGTTATTGTCAACAGACAATACTGTTACTGTGCGACTTCATATATGTTTTGCGTTGTTAACCTTTTGAAGTTGACATATGCAACACTGCCAATTTCATGGGTTAGGAAATTGCCTCTTCATTTCTACTTCAGGCGTTAAACATATGCATATGGTTGACATCGTTATAGCTAACATGCGTTCCATATAACATGTATCCGATACATACGTATATTAAAGTATAGACCACCTAAATGTTATTTTGTCTCAACAACCGTACGCAAAGGTTAACATAGAGATTAGATGATAAATGTTTAACGGAAACATTAATTTTGCTAGTAATTTAAATTAGTAAATATTATAAACTGATTCAGACAAATGGAAACATAAGAGCATGTATTGTCATTTCTATCGCTCTCTGGTGCTTTGCCAACCTTCTCAGTTGTTTTTCATATCACACAAACTATCATTAATAATCTTCAAAGATGAAGTGAGTACCAAAACATTGCAGCTATTACCTTTAATTTATATGATATATACTGCCATTTACAACTGCTTCCCAAGTGTGTTATGTATTTGCATTTCTACCTTACGCAAGCCATATCTTTAACACCATTTGATTGGTCTGGCATTACTCTTACTACCGTATTGTATTATGATAAGTATCATTCAATTTCATGGGTGCTTTGAATTACTTGATGATAATCATGATAATAGTCCTACAATCATTTATTGTGGGTCGTTGAACCGTGGTGTAACCTAGTGCTGTACGAACTCTTGCACATAACATTGCAATACCAAGTTAGTACTAGTATTTAAAATGCTCATAAAGTCATGACAACAATGTTCTGCGGGTGATTGAATCAGTTAGTCTATTGAACCCCTTCGCATATTATGCGGAACTCTCCTAATGGTACTAAAATACAAAATTCTCCTTTGTATATTTCTATAATTCAATGTATCACTTTTCCGAGAGAGGTTGAACCAAATAAGGTATTGAACCAGTTAGCCCATCATTTCAAATGCTGCAATTGCTAATGCAAATAAAAGTTAATATCCACAATCCACCTTCATAAATCTATATTCAAGGGAGTTCACTCCAACAACCATAAACACGGAGGATGATCGTTTCATGAATATTTATGTCCACCAGATCTTCCAGGTGTTATATGATTGGCAGCGTGAATAAATATACATCACTTAACCACTTTACCAAAACCTCTATACATGTAAAACACAGCATGATGTTACGTGTAAATGGAATACATACCCTTATGAAACGTCGAAGCTGCAGGTAAATGAAAAATCATATCACATGCGCTATGCGCTACTTGCAGACGAAAACACTTGATTGAAGCTGCTGTAAATGGTTTTAAGACTAAACCAGATCGTTATCAGAAGTTAAATCGCTTATAACACTATTGCACGGAGCCAATGCCAATGAAGATAAAATGTCGACCGTACCAAAAAGATTGAGTGCACACTTCTTGAAGCAATCAACTTTTCTTGTTTCCAGCGGAGACAGACTTTCTTGCATTACACAAAAGCTGATCAATGGGTATTTGCAATTGCAACCCACATAATTCTTGGCACATCTCTCCCTAATAGAATTTATTCCACCTGGACAGAAATTCATCAAAAGTTAGATTTCCCACAAAAAGCATACAGTGCAATGTGAAAACTAATGTGTTTGTTATTGCAAACCTACATCTTATGCAAACCTGAGGTTGGTAAATGGGTTATATATAATAAGTAAACATATGAACAAAGTAACGCACTCTGGCAGCGATAGTTTATCCAGTTGATCACAGAAACATGGACATCAGTCATTCCACTGCGATTTTAAATGGGTGGCATTTCGGTAATACATTTCTCAATGCTGTATTTTGAAATGCGGTACGTGTGTTTTAAGTACAAAGCATGTCGTACATGAACAAGAAACGCCTCGTGACAAAGCAATTATGTTAATATGTTATAGATGTGTTCGGTGTACACTAATCGAACCCTTTTGTTGTTTCCATGGCTATGGATACATAATTCTTCACACATATGTATTTTGCAACTTCTTAGTCCTTTATAAAGAAACTTGTCTCAACACATTTTTAGTTTATTGGGTAGAAATGAGTATATGATTGCGTTTCAATCCCATCGCAAATTGGCAAAGGCAATGTTATTCCGCTAAACGCTAGAGTCGTGTGTATATTGTGTTTCCTCTATGTTGCTGGGTCTTTGAGGATATCGTACACTACATATTAAAGACAATTATACCTTATAGGTCTTGTTTTTTGTACCTTCATTGTATTTGCTGTATCCATGCTGTTGAGTCATTGTACATAGTTTATAATGCTTTTCGTCTATGGGTTTGAGACATTTTAAATAAAGTGTGAATGTTATTTTTCTTTTAGGCTTAGTCCTTACATTCGTGTCCTCAGAACTGTTTGGTCGTTGGTTATTGTATATGATGCTTTTTAGGCAGCTTTGTCCTTTTATTGATGTCATGTATGCTTCGTCCCGTGGTGCATAATGCATGGTGCTTTTCCGTTATACACTGTCATTGCATTGGTTACATATGTGTTCTTGTGTTGCAGTCCATTGCGCATGATGCTTTTCCGTTAGACTTAGTCCTTGCATTTTTGCTTTCCAACTTATTTGGTTCTTGGACATAGCATATGTTGCTTGTCCGTTAGACTTTGTTCTTGCATTCATTTCATATATTTTCTCGTGTTATTGTACAATATGTTTGATGCTTTTCTATTCGGCTATTGTGTTCTAAGGGTTGTTCTGTCGACGGACATCGTATGTGTTACTTTTCTGTTAGGATGTGTCTTTTTATTTATTTCATGTAATGTATTTGTGTTGTTGTCCATTGTGCGTATCGCTTTTCTGCTAGGCGTATTCTTTTTCAAAACCCTCTTGCTCTCTCGATTTATTAAAAGTTATGTTATACAAACCATTGTTACCTATCATCGAATATTCACGTACATTTCGGTAAGTGTGACACGAAAACAATATATTTTATATCAGTCATAGCCCATAACAATTGTGCTTTATGTGATGCTACTGTCTTCAAACTTAGGTGATGAAAAAAAAAAATATATTACTTGTACCCACTGAGAGTAACATAGAAACATTAATATGATTAAGTTTTATTTTCGCAATGGCTTATCAGTCGACATGTAACATTTAAAAATAAGGTATTCATGACATTCAGGTCAAGTCAATAAGAGTATTGTGACATAAGTTATGTGAAGTAGATTACCTAAAAGATTGGATTTGCGAAACATGGTCTTGTAAAACGTATAAGTTGTATCGCAGATATAAAAGTGAAAATGCCAATGTTTTTATCATGACTATCAATGTGCGTGGCTACATTAAACAGCTATAAATTACAAACAAACATGTCTGTATGGCAGATTATGCGATTGTTGCTGCGATTGTTGTTGAGTTAATCACATACGATTACTTGCTGTAGTAAATCATCATAGATTAGAACAAAGGTTTGAATTTATTACTAGAATCTTATTATCTAATTCAAGCAGATTCAAGCTTGCCTAATACAGCTTGCGTCGTTTTTTTTAAAAAATGTACTAAACGTTTGCGTATTTTATCCAACATGAATGATAAGACCAACATTAAAATATTTTGGTTGACTCAAAAGTGCATTTGTAATTTATTATCTATTCCATGGCATTGCACGTTTTAGACATGAGCCCTATTTTGATAATTATGTTTTATTTACTATTATGAACTAGCACTTTTGCGGATTTGCTCAATGAAGATCAAACGGTTAAAATTTAGTGATAGGCTAATGTTGATAACAAGGATGTGCGTAAAAGTAGCCCCTTGTTGCCAGTTGACGTTTTGCTTTGATACATAAACACCGACTTGGCAGCCGATTATTAAGTTTTCTTTGTGGTTGCTAAATATGTTATATGTAGCTGTACATCGAATTTACTCAGGTGCGTTGTGCTTAGATATCAGTGGTCTTGGTTCTATCATGATCTGTATTTAGAGTGTTATGGTGTGTACAGCGTGTTGATGGCGTCCCATTCCGAATAGAGCTGTCCAAGTAATAGTGTACATTTATAGTCATTGTTGTATTGATCAATGCTGCGTCATTTTATTGTTTTTGCATTTTCTGTTGTATTGAGTTATTTGTTGATTGACTTTAATTATTGACATATTGTGCACTTTTACCAATATGTGACAGATCTAATGATAGACACTTTTTTATTGTCGTTCTTAGTGCATTCGTCTTTTGAAGCTTCGTGCGGAAATTAATCATGATGCTGTTTGGATGTTTAAAAGAAATAACTGTATCTTAAACGTATTGTTTTAATACCATGTTGATTTACTTACGAAACAATTAGCAAACAGCTTACTTGTCCGTAACTGATATTCCCTGTTGACATAGCAATGCTTAATGTGTACACTGGAACATAATTCTATCATGAATGACGCCCTTTTATATAATTACATGTGGAATTAAACCTATTTATTCACATATTATGATCATATAATATCTAAGTACCTCATCGGCTACATTACGATTTAGGTTTTATTTGAGATAATCATCTGAAATACGCCCTATAAAAACAAATACAACTGTTTCATCGTTTGGATTATTATCGTGGCTATTTTATGTAGCAATAAAACAATTAGAATACAGTGAGTGTAGACAAGAATCGAGCACCAACTTCGTATCTATGAAATATAAATACCACATTTTGTATTCAACTTGATTTTTATCCAATTATTTGAAAATAAAAAGGATATATTATGTGAGCTATATTCGTGTACCACAAATTTTAATGACCATAATGAAGATTATGCGTATTATGCCAGTGAAATTGTAAAATACTGGAATAATTGATACGTATGTAATCAAGACGATACACTTGAATGTGCTCCACAATGATATAATATCAACAGCCGGAGTACAACAACGTTTCTGTGACCACATGTGAATTTATGGGCATAACAAAATCTCTACATAAGTTTGCAGTTTGACTCTATAGAGTTAAGCATAATCGCTCCACCATACCTATGTTGTGGTGTTCAAAATGTTTGTTTGATAAACGACGTACAGTAAAGATAAGCATTTATATGTATGTAGGGGTCAAGTAGCATAAACCTGGATACCAATACAATTTTGAGCACCAAAGTTCATTCCGGCATATGACACATGGATGCATTTTAGAACAGATACAAAGAAAATCGTTGCATACGTTATCAAAGACCTAGATAAACGATTCACAAAATTTCATTGTAGCATCGCTGTATATTAAATTATAACCGGACTACCATTATAACTGTCTACTAGCGATGTGAAAAATAACTTACGCCATCGATTTGGAAATTGCCTGCTCAATTCTACTTAAGGCTTTATTCGTATTCATACAGTCCTCAATGATACAGCTAACATGCTTTCTGTATCGTATGTAATTACAGCAAAATGTAGAAATATAAGCGTATTTTTGTATTTTGAAGTAAATATTAAATTGTAAAATTTATATTGGAATCAATAATATTATTTTGGATTAGTATTTCAATTAGTACACATTTAAAACAGGTTTAAGCAATTCGAAGAATAAAAGCATACAATGGCATTTATATTGCTCACTGGTGCTTTGTCAACCTTTTTAGTTATTTACATACATTGTATATATAAAACAATATAATGATAACATAATTGGTAAACTAATTTTCATTATGGTCCACAAATGAATTGTCTTCAAAAGACGCCATAAGAACCGATAAGTTGCTGCAATGTTCTATAAAATAAACATCCATTTACAACCAATGACATGCAAAACCGTTTTTTCTGGATCTCACATTATTATTATAATAATTATCATTCAATTCCATGGGTGCTTTGAATTACCTCATGACAATTATGTTAATAGAAGTCTTACAATCCTGCATGTAATTACAGGTTGTTGAACCCTGTTGTAGCCTACTGTTACATGAACCCTTCCAAAGTTAGTATTCGGACGCATGCTACAAATGTTAATGCAACACTTTTCTGCCAGTGATTGAGCCAAATAGTCTATTGAACTAATATCTTGAACGCAATAACAAGCTACTATTCAAAATCCTCCTTTTAATAGTCCTGTATTCAAGGGAGATCACTCCACCAACCATAAAACAGAGAACGACCGTTTTATGAATATTTTTGTCCGCTAGATGCTTCAAATGATACACGATTTATTGGTAAGACAATTGGCAGCGTAGAATGTGTTGTTTGTATTTATATATCACCTAACCACTAACCAAACCTCTATAAACTTTATCATGATGTTACGTGTATGAAATAAATGGAATACATACCCATATGAAACGTCGAAGCTACAGGTAAATGGAACAACAATTCACGTGTGGTGTTTGCAGAAAAACGCACTTGATAAGAGCTGCTGCATTCTGTTTAAAGACTTAACCACATCGTTAAATGAAGCACAATCGCTTACAACACCTTTGCACGGAGCCAGTGTCAATGAGGACAAAAAAGTCGACCCTACCAAAAACATGGAGTACACACTTCTTGAAGCAATCATCTTTTCTTGTTTCCGACTTTCTTACATTACACAATACGTTGATCAATGGGTATTGCCAATTGCAACGAACACAATTCTTGGCACATCTTGGCCTAATAGAATTTATTCCACCTGGACAGAAATTCATCAAAATTTAGATTTCCCACAAAAAGCATACAGTGTAATGTGAAAACTAATGTATTTGTTATTGTAAACCTACATCTTAAGCAAACCTGAGGTTGGTAAATGGGTTATATATAATAAGTAAACATATGAACAAAGTAACGCACTCAGACAGCGATATTGTATCCATTTGATCACAGAAACAAGGACATCAGTCATTCAACTGCGAATTTAAATGGGTGGCATCTCGGTAATACATTTATCAATGCTGTATTGTGCAATATGCGGTGCGTGTGTTTTAAGTACAAAGCATGTCGTACATGTACAAGAAACGCCACGTGACAAAGCAATTATGTCAGTATGTTATAGATGTGTTCGGCGTACACTAATCGAACCCTTTTGTTGTCCGTGGCTCTGGATACATAACTATTCACACATATGTATTTTGCAACTTCTTAGTCCTTTATAAAGAAACTTGTCTCAACACATTTTGTTTATTGTGTAGGAATGTTTGAATGAGTGTGTTTCAATCCCATCATAACGTTGCAAATTGGCAATCACAATGTTATTCCGCTAAACGCTAGAGTCGTGTCTACATTGTGTTTCTTTTATGTTGTTGTGTCTTTGTGGATATCGTACACTACATATTAAAGACAATTATACCTTATAAGTAATCTATAATGCGCGATCATTGTACATAGTATGTCTTGTTTTTGTTCCTTCATGGTCATTGTATTTGTTGTCGCCATGTTGTTGAGTCATTTTACATAGTTGCTAATGCTTTTCGTCTATGTTTTTGTGACATTTTAATTAAATTGTGAATGTGATTTTTCCGTTAGGCTTTGTACTTGCATTAGTTTAATATATTTTCTCTTAATGTCGTACACCATGTATGTTATTTGCTTTTAGTCTTACATTTGTGTCCCCAAAATTGTTTGGTCGTTGGCTATTGTGTATGATACTTTTCCTTTAGGCAGCTTTGTCATTTTATTGATGTCATGTATGCTTTGTGTCATTGTCCATAATGCATGTTGCTTTTCCGTTAGACAATGTCATTGCATTTGTTACATATTTGTTCTTGTGTTGCAGTCCATTGCACATGATGCTTTTCCGTAAGACTTAGTCCTTGCAATTGTGCTCACCAACTTGTTTGGTCCTTGGACATAGCATTTGTTGCTTTTCAATTAGACTTTGTTCTTGCATTCATTTCATATATATTCTTGTGTTATTGTACAGTGTGTATGATGTATTTCTATTAGGCTTAGTCCTTGCATTTGTGTCCTAAGGGTTGTTTGGTCGATGGACATCGTATGTTTTAATTTTCTGTTAGGCTGTGTCCTTTTATTTTACTTCATGTATGTATTTGTGTTGTTGTCCATTGTGCATACTGCTTTTCTGCTAGGCTTATTCCTTTTCCAAACCCTCTTGCTCTCTCGAGTTATAACGTTGTGGTTTACCAACCATTGTTGCCTATCATCGAATATTCACGTACATTTTTATCTATCCCTTATTTGGTTCTTCAAATTAGCCGTCGTCATCTAGATCTACTTTGTTATAGTTTGTGCAGCGTGTTTATGGCGCCTCATTCATAATAGGCCTTCCAAGTAATAGGGTACATTTATAGTCATTCTCGTATTAATCAATGGTGCGTCATTTTATTGCTGTTGTATTTTGTGTTGTATTGAGTTATTCGTTGATTGACTTTAATTGTTAGCATATTTTGTACAATACGAGGGGGTATCAAAAAGTTCGTGGACTGACCCGTTCATTTCGATATGCGTAATGCGATTGAATTATTTATTTTATCATCTTAAACTACATTCAATTCTGTACTGAGAAACAAATAAAAAGTTGATTAAATGATAATATAAATAAAATATTCTAACGATTAAAAAGATGACCAACAGCCACCCGGCGCACTTTTATGACATTATGACGTCCTAAAACGTCAAAACTTCTGCCACTTTTTGATCGTCTAAAGAATCCAAAACTCACAAACCTGAATTGAACTGTTTTATTGCCTACTAGAATACTTAGTTATTACTTAATATCATTTTATTCATAAAAAAGTTCGGTCAGTTAATGAAAGATTTGACAAATTAATTTATTCCAGCGCCGATAATCACACAGTACATGGAGTCTACCCTACCGATATTAGCATCATTCAACTCTCATCGCTACATATTTTATACCATTTAAACAGATTAATTTTCGCAAGGCAACCTTACTTTTATATACTAGGTAGACATGCTCTTATCTGAGATCAGTATTGGTGTATAATTGAGTAAACGGGCAAAATGCAACGGAAGATCGATATTCCGAGTGTAACGTCATGTCGAAAAGTGCGCCGACGTCATGAAATGCGTCGAAAATCAGACTACACAAAACGACATGTTTATAACGTCACATCAGTATCCGTGACAACATCGCTATAATATATACATCTTATGATGCTACGGTCTTAATGTTTATGACGAAGGTTTTATATTTCAAATCGGATAACGATTCACAGAATTATAGGGATATGTCGGAAGTCAAGTGCATGATATTTTGCAAGTGCGCCGCGGAGCATAATTTAAGTTACCATAGTAACCACCACATACTCGGATAAAAGTTATATTAGCTGGAAATTGGCAAATGAATTCAAAATACGTAGTTTTAAAGAATGTGTGATTTTTACCGAATTCGGCCAAAAACTAAACAAATGGCAGGCACAGTCCACGAACTTTTTGATACCCCCTCGTATGTACTAGAGTTAATAATAGACACTATTATATTTTATTTTCGTTGTTAGCGCATTCGTCTTTTGAAGCTTCGTTTGGAAATTAATCATCATGCAAATTAATATTCAAAGAGATATGTCATGGAACATGTATATGCATTGAAACATTTCCCAATCGGATGGCGGATGCAAATTTTAGATAGTAGTAGTTTGGAATATTATCATTGAACAGGCATACTGTATTGAACAAACATAGACCGCTCTTTTGATGCTTAAAAAGAATAAGTGTATCTTAAACGTATAGTTTTACATGTAATGCCATGTTGATTTACTTACGATACAATAAGCACATTGCTTACTTGTCCATAACTGATATTCCCTGTTGACACAGAAATGCTTAATGTGTATACCGAAACATAATTCTATGATGGTAGACGCACTTCTATATAATTACATGTGGAAGTAAACCTACTTATACACATATTATGATCATATAATATATAAGTACTCCATCGGCTACATAGCAATATAAGACTTATTTGAGATAATCGTCTGAAATAGGCCTTATATCGAATACAACTGTTTCATCGTTTGGATTATTGTCGTGGCTATTTTATGAGGCAATACAACAATTAGAATCCAGTTAGTGTAGACAGGAATCGAGCACCAACCCCGTATCTATGAGATATAATTACCACATTTTGTACTCAACTTGAATTTTTTCCAATGATTTGAAAATAAAAAGGATATGATATGTGAGCTATATTCGTGTACCAACAATTTTAAGGACCGTAATGAAGATTACGCTTATTATGCCAGTGAAGTTGTAAAATACTGGAATAATGGATACGTATCTAATCAAGACGATACACTTGAATGTAATCCACAATGGTATAATATCAACACCCAAAGAACAACATGTCTATGACGACATGTGAATTGATGGGCATACCAAAATCCCTAAGTAAGTGCTGCAGTTTTACGTTATTGAGATAATTATGCTCACTCCAGTATACCAATGGTGTTTTTTCCACATTGTCCAAATGTCGCTCCTCCATTGTCAAATCATGGTGCATGTATGTCATACGGTTGTATTTGTATTGTAGTGCCGCTATAGAGCAATGCGTTTTCAGCAAGAACCGATGCTCACTCCGATATATCCATGCCATGGTATTTTGTGCTGATCTTCTGTTCGGTCGTTATAGAAGACAACATTCATATTCAAGGTCCAAGCTCACTTAAGCATATCATACCCATGTCGCGGCGATTTACGGGGTTGTCTGCAAAATCGCTATTCGGAGATGCAATCTGTTCTGTCTACTACTGTTAGTATCTATTTTCGCTAGTGCTTTTACTTTGCGACCCAGATAATTATTTATATGCCAGTATGTTTTAAGCTCCTATCCATATGTAGTTGTCACCGCAATCGAATAGACTGTTTAATTCTACTAAGACATAATTCGCAAGCATTCGATATAGTTACCATACATTCGGTATATCCTGTACTTTGTAGGTACAGCAAATTGTAGAAAAATCTAGGTCACAAACCACTAAATAAATTTGTTCTTTAGCTCAATGTAAAGTTACAATAGTCAGTCCCAGGTTGATACATGTTAAAGTCTATGGCCAGGTGGCAGACATATATCAATGAAAAGAAGGGGCTACCAGCTTTAAGAAAATACAATAAAAACAGGGGGTCACGTATCATGTAAGAAAAATTTTGTCCGTCCAACGCGGTGAACATATTTTTACAGGAGCGCGGACCGACCAAATCCGGGTTTTACCCTACCCTACTTTCGCTTTGGTATTTTGGCCAAAATCTCAAAATATGTAAAATAAAACAGTTTTAATACATCACATACATGTATACAATGCCTGTAAACCCAATTAGATGATTCCAGTTCCACCTTGTCAAAGCATACTACCTTTTAAACACAATCACACGTTTATTTAGGGACTATTTGAGTGTATCCTATTTTGGTTCGCGGAGGCATTTAGTGGTTTGTAACCTTAAGACAACCCTTGTCCCCCATTTTGATTGATTTAAACACTTATTTGACAACTACTATGTATATACAACTCCAAATGATGACTTTCCTGACTGAAATGACATGATTTCTCAAAATTTTGCAAAAGAGAGTAAGCGCCTTTAACGCAATTTCTTGGATTCTGCTGGCCATATTGTATGAATACTGGCAAATTAAACAGTTGCAGTTTTGTATAAACCTTACATTGGGCAATTATTTTATGTTGGGTGCTTAATTATGTGACTATTCCTCATATATATACACAATAACCCAGGTCTGATACCTAAATAAGGTCTACATTGGTATGAAAATGTCATTTTGTGGAGGAAAAATCTTCATATTTTTCTTAAATTTTCACCCCAAAACACATTTTTTTCACATTTTGAGACAAATTTCACTGAAAAATGGAATAAAACCCACAGAAAAATGTATTTCTAAACATTTAAAGTCAAAATATTGAAAATATACATTTTCATTTTTTGGGTCATTTCTTAAGGTCACAAACTACTAAATAAATTTGTTCTTTAGCTCAATGTAAAGTTACAATAGTTAGTCCCAGGTTGATACATGTTAAAGTCTATGGCCAGGTGGCAGACATATATCAATGAAAAGAAGGGGCTACCAGCTTTAAGAAAATACAATAAAAACAGGGGGTCACGTATCATGTAAGAAAAATTTTGTCCGTCCAACGCGGTGAACATATTTTTACAGGAGCGCGGACCGAACAAATCCGGGGTTTACCCTACCCTTCTTTCGCTTTGGTATTTTGGCCAAAATCTCAAAATATGTAAAATAAAACAGTTTCAATACATCACATACATGTATACAATGCCTGTAAACCCAATTAGATGATTCCAGTTCCACCTTGTCAAAGCATACTACCTTTTAAACACAATCACACGTTTATTTAGGGACTATTTGAGTGTATCCTATTTTGGTTCGCGGAGGCATTTAGTGGTTTATAACCTCTAAATTATTTTTTTGATACAACTAGGCAATGTTAAAGTAAATATTAAATTATAAATTTATAACGGAATCAATTCTGTTTTAGTTTTTCAAATCAGTAAACATTTAAAATAGCTTTAAGCCAATTAAAACATGAGAGCATGCAATGCCATTTATATTGCTCTCTGGTGAATTGCCAATCTTCTGAGTTATTTAGTTTTTTATGCAACACAATAAAATGAATTATCTTCAAAAGACGCTATCAGAACCGATAAGTTGCAGCTTTTACCAGTATTGTTCTATATAATTAACAGCCATTTACACCATTTTCTGAATCTCACATAATTATGATAATTATCATTCAATTACATGGGTGCTTTGAATTACTGTATGACATCCTGAATTTTATTGCGGGTCGTTGAACCCTGTTGTAGCCTATTGCTACGTAAACTATTGTAAATACCATTCCAATACCAAGTTCGTATTCTAAAGCATGCTCCTAAAGTCAAGGTAACACTTTTCTGCGAGTGATTAAACCAAATAGTCTATTGAACTATTATCTTGAACGCAATAACAAGTTACTATTCAAAATTCTCCTTTAAACATTCCTGTATTCAAGGGAGACTACTCCACCAACCATAACCATGGAATACCACCGTTGTATAAATATTTATGTCCGCTAGATGTTTCAAATGATATACGATTTATTGGTAAGACAATTGGCAGCCTGGAATATCTTGTTTTTATTTATATATCACTTAACTACTTAACCAAGCATATATATAATTCATCATTATGTTGCGTGTATGAAATAAATGGAATACGTACATACCAATATGAAACGTCGAAGCTACAGGTAAATGGAAAATCATATCACATGTGATGTTTGCAGAAAAACGCACTTGATTGAAGCTGCTGTATTTGTTTAAAGACTAAACAACATCGTTATTTGAAGTACAATCGCCTACAACACCTTTGCACGGAGCCAATGTCAATGAAGATAAAAACGTCCACCGCACCGAAAGCATGGAGAGCACACTTCTTGAAGCAATCATCTTTTCTCGTTTCCAGCGGAGATAGACGTTCTTGCATTACACAATACGTTGATCAATGGGTATTGTCAATTGCAACGAACACAATTCTTGGCACATCTCTCCCTACTAGAATTTATTCAAGCTGGACAGAATTTCATCAAAATTTAGATTTCCCACAAAAAGCATACAGTGTAATGTGAAAACTAATGTATTTGTTATTGCAAACCTCCATCTTAAGCAAAACTCAGGTTGGTAAATTGGTTATATATAATACATAAACACATGAACAAAGTAACACACTCTGGCAGCGATAATTTATCCATGTAAACACAGAAACATGGACACCAGTCATTCCACTGCGATTTTGAATGGGTGGCATTTCGGTAATACACTTAAACGAATTTCTAATTGGCCACCCAATGAAATATTATAGTATGCGATATATTCAGTCAATATTTCTAAAATTGTGGTTATTTTCATTCCATGCACTTATCTATCGATTTCAAGAAATAAATTACGCATGCATGTGTAAAATCATCCATGCGGAACAGTAAGTGCAAAATGGCTTACGTGCACTTGGTTCACGTGCCCGACATGTTTGATTTTTGAAATCAATCGAAATGTATTTTCTGTCGATTGACTTAATAAAAGGTATTAATACTGGCGAGAATAAGTAATACGGGACGCGGTGAGGCCGATTGAATGACGAGTACCAGCACCAAAATCCAGACATGTACGTCAAAACGTCTTTTTGTAAAATACGATATTTATAATAACGTGTGGTTTAGCTCGAATTACTGGGAGTAATATATTTTCTATCAATAAAATTGGACAGTAACGGGGTTTCGATTATTTATATTCTTCTAAAAGCATTTTTTCAAACTAATTTATGAAAACACGTGGCCAGTCAGAAATTCGTTCAATGTAAGCATGCATCTGATGTCATGAGCGCGTTCCACATGGCTCCTTTTCACAAATTATAGTGTTTAAAGAAAAGTCGATCTACAGAGAACAAATTTATACCAAATACGATACTATTCCAAGCTGTGCACGAGGAAAACGTGCAAAAAAGCCATTTCGCACCAACCGTTACGCATGGATGACTTTGTATATGAATACGCCATTTCTTTCCAGAAATAGATAAGTAAGTGCGTGGAATGAACTAATAACACTGCCTAAGATTTATTGATAAAATTTATCAGACGATATAATATTTTTTAGAGTGGCCAATTAGAAATTCGTTTAAGTGTACATTACTCAATGTTATATTTTGCAATGCGATGCGGTGTATTTTAAGTAAAAGGCATGTCGTACAAGAAACGCCGCGAGACAAAGCAATTATGTTTATCTGTTGTACACGTGTTCGGCGAACACAACGTGAGAGAACAAACCCTATTGTTGTTTCCATTTCTATACACCATTCTTCACATGATAATGTATATTTTACAACTTCTTAGTCTCTTATAAATACGCATGCCAAATAGTTTGTGTCGTTGTGCATTGAGTATAATGCTTTCAGTTATGATTAGTCCTTGCATTTGTGCCCTTGAAGTTGTTTGGTAGTTGGGTATAGTGGATGTTGCTTTTCCGTTGCGCTTAATCCTTGCATTTTTTTCATCTATGTTTTCGAGTCGGTGAACATCATGTATGTTGCTTTTTCGTTTGGCTTGGTCCTTACATGTGTGTCCTCAAAGTTGTTTGGCCTTCGGGCTTTGTATTTGTTGCTGTTTCCATTAAACTATTTTCTTTCATGCATGTATGTGCCCTCGAAGTTTTTTGGTCGTTGGAGAAAGTGTATGTTAATTTTCTGTTAGGCTTTTTCCTTTTATATATTCCATATATGTTCTGGTGTCGTTGTCCAGTATTTATGTTACCTTTTCGTTAGGACTTGTCCTTACATTTGTGTCTTTTAATGAGTTTGATCATTGGACATACTGAACGATGCTTTTACGTCAGGCTTTGTCCTTGCATTTGTTTCATCTATTTTCTTGTTATTTTAAACTGTGAATTATGCTTTTCCGATATGCTTAGCCATTGCATTTGTGTGCTCGGATTTGTTAGGTCGTTGCACATAGTAAATGTTGCGTTTCGTTAAGGTTTGTCCTTGTACTTGCTTCGTCTATACTACTGTGCTGTTTTTTGGCTTAGTCCACACCAAAACCGCCTCTCGAAACTGGATTAGTTGATGGTTTAACAAACATGCTTGCCTATCATCGACTATCCACGTACATTTCGCTAAGTGTGACACGAAAACAATATATCTTATTTAAGATATAGCTCATATCCATTGTACTTTATGTGATGCATACTACCATCATCATGTTTAGGTGATACATTATATATACCGATGGAGAGTGCACTAGAAACATTAATATGATTAAGTTATATTTTCGGCATGGCTTATCAGTCGAAACGTAGCATTTAAAAATAAGGTGTTGATCATAACATTCAGGTCAATAAGAGTATTGTGGCATAAATTATGTGAAGAAGATAACCTTAAAGATTGGCGAAACAAGTTCTTGTAAATCGTAATTGCTGTATCGCAGATTTAAAAGTGAAAATGCCAACGTTTTTAACACGACTATCACTGTGCGTGGCTACATTAAACAGCTATAAATTATAAACAAACATGTCTGTATGGCAGATTTTGCGATTGTAGCTGCGATTGTTGTAGAGTTAATCTCATTCGATTATTTGCTGTAGTAAAGAACAAAGGTTTGAATTTATTACTAGAATCGTATTGCCTTATTCTAGCAGATTCAAGTTTGCCTAATACAGTTTGTTTGGTTTTTTTGACGTGCACTAAACGTTTGCGTATGTCATCTATCATGAATGATAAGACGCATACGTTTAACTGCATTTTGATGATTATGTTTGATTTACTATTATGAACTTGCACTTTTGCGCATTTGCTCAACCAAGATCAAACGGTAAGGATTTAGGGAGATACTACTGTTGGATAAAATTACGTGCGTAAAGGTAGCTCCCTATCGCCAGTTGCATTTCTCTTTGATAATAGTACACATGAGACCCACATGGAAGATTGGGTAACCAAATGTGTAGCCTCGTTAAATAAAGTCTTTACTTACTTACTTACTTACTTACTTACAGTGACATGACAGCCGATTATTAAGCATTGTTTGTGCTGCCTAAAGTCAGGTGGTCATACCGGTAAGTAGCAGGTTGGTAATTTACTTTTATGCCCTATCCATGTACATGAATGAGTGGTAATTCAAATTGGCTTCTTCATAACGTTTGCGTTGGCTGTCAATGGTCTGTTTGCAACTTGATTGAGTACTCGATACAATTGTGTATTGCGTGGCTTGTGCTCGTTATATTTGGCTGTCAGTGGTCTACTCGTGAGTTGCTTCTAGCCTTTAATTGGCTCATTGAATTGGTGTTGTGATCTAGACTGGACCATCGGCTTTTGACTGGAGTCTTTAAACAAGTCGCTGATATCACAACGATATCACAAATACGACTGGCTATCTCGGCGCATCTTAATACATACTACCGGTATATAAATAAAGATTTCCAAGTAATATTGTACATTCATAGCCAGTCGCGTATTAATCAATACTGCAACATTTTATTGTTGATGTTGTTTGTATTTTTGTTGAGTTATTTGTTGATTTACTTTAATTGTAAACAGATTGTGCACATCTAACTAATATGTTCTAGATCTATTGATATGCACTATTATATTTTATTGTCGTTGCAAGCGCGTTCGTCTTTTGAAGCTTCGTGTTAAAATCAATCAGGATGCAAATTAATATTTAAAGGAGTGTATGTGCTTCTTTATTTCTGTTTGAAACATTCCCCAATTGCACATTTTCTCCATTCAATCAAGTATTGCATTTATGCTTAATAATGGTTGTCACGAAGTAATCCGTTATATATTTAAACGACGAATTTGTGACGTTACGGTGACGTCATTTTTATAAGATATGCAAAATTGTAGTTACATAATTATTACGAAATTCGATTAAAACAAGACATTTTAGTGAAGTTTTTAAAACAGTCAAATGAGTTCTGGTGTTTTGAAAGGTGTGTGCATAGTGTTACTTTATTTGTGTTTAATAATTTTAAGAATCGTATGTGTATTTGTATTATAAATCTGTCACGGCCTCTTTTAATGGCAATACATCAATCCATTTATATACCAATTATTATGAAAACGTTACAACAATTATCAGCTATTGATCTTTGAAATGTCGTCAATCGAGGAATACTCTGGATAAAGTTTTGGTTCACCATCGTCTTGTCAGCAGACATGTTACAAATTCGGTTGCGATTCAATCGAAAACACAAAGTTAATGATATTATTATAGCAAAGCAACACAATGTGTCACATAGAATAATGTCCATGGCCTTTATGCACCTCTGATTATTACTTTGACGACATTGGGACAACGTCGCTGTAACAATATTCATTAAGTAGTCCATGACATTGAACCTAGTTATTACATTCGTATATTTATGTTATGGCTAGATAAATAGGTTAATCATATAGAGTTGTTTCGGTAATGTCTAGTAATATCGTATCATGTGTGTTTTATTAGAAATGTAATCTTTCAAATTAAATTAATATCGTATTCACCATGGTGCAAGTAACTACTTTATATATTTTAAAGCCCATTAAATGATTAACGATTGTTTCCCTCATAGTGATTGTCTTTAAAATCCATTCGATCTGATTTTGAGTATTACTTTGTTTCATGAAACCGAAACATTTGAATTCGTTTAAATGAATATGCTATTTCCTTTAATTAATGTGGAAACGCCACCATTGAAACTTTTCAAAAGCATTGCATCAAGGCGTGTATGCGTTATTTCTGTGTTACATTGCGATTCACGAAACAACGTCATGTTGTCATTGAAATAAACACGGTCAAGAATTGTACATTTAGAAGGTTACTCCGAATTATTTTGACAAGATGCACCAGTATGAAACAAATATCGGATTTCGACGTTGTTTCAGATAATTGTCACATCCGGTGATATATTGTCAAGGAATTATTGCAACTTTTAACTAGATCTACTGAAGGTCATCAATTGAAGCTTATGTTACCAAACATGTATAGCAATTGTCACTGTTACAGTAAGTATGAAAATACGTTTTTCTGTATTCATGGAAATACTTTTTGAGTGGTTGAACCTTTTAGCCTATTTGTAGTCGAGATGACAAAATACTTTAACGTACCGTTTTTTAACTCTGCAATTGCCACAAAAATAAAAAGTTCGTAACTATGCAATAGCACGTTGTATTGTCACAACATTCAAGAACTATAATTATAATTGTGAGTGGTAGAATTCATTCCGTACCGTATTCTGCAACTGCCACTGTAATACTTAGTAAGTATGAAAATGCATGTTTCTATTTTCTTGGAAATACTTTTTTGAGTGGTTGAATCATTTAGTCTATTGTTTTAAACCCTGCAATTACCAATGAAATAACAAGTATTCAAACGTATGCCCCTACAGTGACGGCAATACTATTCTGTGAGTGGTTGAACCAGTTAGCCTTTTGAACCAATTAGCCTACTATTTGGAACACTGCAATTGGTAAAACAATAACTAGCTACCTTGCAAAATGAACCTTTTAAAGTTTTTTTATATTCCAGGGAGATCACTCTACCAACCATAAAGCGAAGAACGATCGTTTTATGAATATATATGTCCGCAAGATGCTTAAAAAGATATGCGATTTATTGGTAAGACAATTGGCAGCGTGGAATATCTTGTATATATTTATATATCACTTAACCACTTTAGCAAACCTCTATACAATTCATCATTATGCTACATGTATGACATAAATGGAATACATACCCATATGAAACGTCGAAGCTACAGGTTCTAGTTAATGGAAAAGCATATCAAATGTGCTGTTTGCAGAAAACCGCACTTGATTGAAGCTGCTGTATTTTGTATAAAGACTAAACCACATCGTTAAATGAAGTACAATCGCTTACAACACCTTTGCACGGATCCAATGTCAATGAAGATAAAAAAGCCGACCGTACCGAAAGCATGGAGTGCACACTTCTTGAAGCAATCATATTTTCTTGCTTCCAGTGGAGATAGACTTTATTGCATTACCCAATACGTTGATCAATGGGTTTTGCGATTGCAACGAACACAATTCTTGTCAAATCTCGCCCTACTAGAATTTATTCAATCTGGACAGAATTTCATCAAAAGTTAGATTTCCCACAAAAAGCATACAGTGTAATGTGAAAACTAATGTGTTTGTTATTGCAAACCTACATCTTAAGCAAAACTCAGGTTGGTAAATGGGTTATATATAATATGTAAACATATGAACAAAGTAACGCACTCTGGCAACGATAGTTTATCCATGTGAACACAGAAATATGGTCATCAGTCATTCAACTGCGATTGTTAATGGGTGGCATTTCGGTAAAACATTTATCAATGCTGTATTTTGCAATGCGATGCGGTGTGTTTCAGGTAAAAGGCATGTCGTACAAGAAACGCCGCGTGACAAAGCAATTATGTTTATCTGTTGTACACGTGTTCGGCCAACACAAAGTTACAAAACAAACCCTATTGTTATTTCCATTTCTCTCTATACATCATTTTCCATATAATAATTTTTATTTTACAATTTCTTAGTCTCTTGAAAAAAAGCATATCTAATAGTTTTTTCTTAGTTTATTGAGTAAGAATATTTGTGTGCCAAACATGACGATGAAAATTGACCAAAAAAAGGACGTTGTTTATGCCTTTGTGTAGCATGGCTTGCTTTTTGTCCGTTTTTATTCCTGCTGCCTCTATGTTGTCGGGTCATTTTACAAAGCTCATGATGCTTTTCGTCGTTCTTTGTGTGTGCATGCTTTTCTTCTATGTTCTTTGGACATAGTGAATAGTGTTATTTTTCCGTAAGGCTTAGACCTTGTTATTGCTGCATGTCCGTTCTTGTGTCGTTGTAAATTGTATATAATACTTTTCCGTTAGGCTAAGTCCTTGCATTTGTGTCCTCAAAGTTGTTTGGAAGTTGGGCATAGTGGATATTGCTTTTCTGTTACGCTTAGTCCTTGCATTTATTTCATCTATGTTTTTGAATCGGTGAACATCATGTATGTTCCTGTTTCGTTAGGCTTGGTCCTTAAATTTGTGTCCTCAAAGTTTGGCCTTCGGGCTTGGTTTATGTTGCCTTTTTTCGTTAGACTACTTCCTTTCATATGTGCCCTCGAAGTTGCTTGGTCTTTGGAGAAAGTGTATGTTGATTTTCTGTTTGGCTTTGTCCTTTCATATATTCCATCTATGTTCTTTTGCCGTTTTCCAGTATATATGTTACTTTTTCGTTCGGTATTGTCCTTAAAGTTGTGTTGCTAAAGTAGTTTGATCGTGGGACATACTGTGGATTGCTTTTCCGTCAGTCTTTGTCCTTGCATTTGTTTCATCTATTTTCTCGTGTTGTTGTAAACTGTTTATGATGCTTTTCCGATAGGCTTAGTTCTTGCATTTGTGTCCTCGGCATTGTTTGTTCGTTGGACATAGTGAATGAAGCGTTTCGTTAGGGTTTGTCCTTGCATCTTTTTCATCTATGTTGTTATGTTGTTGTGTGGCTTAGTCCTCTCCAAAACCGCCTCTCGAAACTAGATTAGTTGATGGTTTATGAAACATGCTTGCCTATCATCGAATATCCACGTAGATTAAGATAAGTGTGACCCGAAATTTTATATAAGACATAGCTCATAGCAATTGTGCTTTATGTGATGCATACTACCGTCTTCATATTTAGGTGATACATCATATATACCGACAAAGAGTAAACTAGAAACATTAATTTGATTAAGTTATATTTTCGGCATGGCTTATCAGTCGACATGTAACATTTAAAAATGAGGTATTCATGACATTCAGGTCAATAAGAGTACTGTGGCATAAGTTATGTGAAATAGATTACCTTAAAGATTGGATTTGCGAAACATGTTCTTGTAAAACGTAATAGCTGTATCGCAGATTTAAAAGTGAAAATGCCAACGTTTTTATCATGACTATCAATGCGCGTGGCTACATTAAACGACTATAAATTACAAACAAACATGTCTGTTTGGCAGATTATGCGATTGTAGCTGCGATTGTTGTTGGGCTAATCTCATACGATTACTTGCTGTAGTAAATCATCTATAGATTAGAACAAAGGTTTGAATTTATTACTGGAATCCTATTATCTAATTCACGAAGATTCAAGCTTGCCTAATTCAGCTTGCTTCTTTTTTTAAAAAAAATTGTACTAAACGTTTGCGTATTTCATCCAACATGAATGATAAGACCAACATTAAAATATTTTGGTTGACTCAAATGTAATTAATTAACTATCCGATGACATTGCACGTTCTACGCACAAGCTCCATTTTTAAAATTATGTTTGATGCACTATTATAAACTTGCACTTTTGCACATGTGCTCGACGAAGATCAAAGGGTAAGGATTTACGGATAGGTTATATGATGGTTAAAATGGCGTGCGTAAAGGTGGCTCCTCGTCGCCAGTTGAGGTTTTGCTTTGATAATAGTACACCTATTTGGCAGTTGATTATTAAGCTTTGTTTGTGGTGCCTAAAGTCAGATGGCTTTAAGTTCGCAAATTACTTGTATGCCCTATCCATGTAGCATGAGTGGTAATTCAAATTGGGTTCTTGACGTTTTAGTTTGCTGTCAATGGTCTGCAACTTGCTTGAGTGTTCTATACAATTGTGCATCGAATTGCTAGTGTTCGTTATATTTGGCTGTCAGTGGTCTACTCGTGATTTGCTTCTAGCCCTTAAGTGTCTCATCGAATTGGTGTTGTAATCTAGGTTGACCGTCAGTGTTTGTCTGGAATGTTTCAACAAGCCGCTGATATCACAAATACGATTGGCTGTCTCGGCGCTTTTTAATACATACTTTAATATAGCATACACATAACTGAAACCATTGAGTGTGTTTTTGTACAGCGTGTTTATGTCGCCCCAGTCCAATAAAACTTTCCAACTTATATTTCACATCCATAGTCAGTCGCGTATTAATCAATACTGCAACATTTTAGTGTTGATGTTGTTTGTGTTTTTGTTGAGTTATTTGTTGATTGACTTTAATTTTTAACAGATTGTGCACATCTAACTAATATGTTATAGATCTATTGATATGCACTATTATGTTTTATTGTCGTTGCAAGCGCGTTCGTCTTTTGAAGCTTCGTGTTAAAATCAATCATGATGCAAATTAATATTTAAAGGAGTGTGCCATAAGTGTACGTGCCTCTTTAATTATGTTTCAAACATTCCCCCATTGCACGTTTTCTCCATTCAATTAAGTAGTGCATGCATGCTTTAGAATTGTTGTCACGAAGCAATCCGTCTATATATTTAAACGACGAATTTGTGACGTTACTGTGACGTCATTTATAGATATACAAAATGTAGTAACATAATTAGTACGTAATTCGAGTTAAACAAGTGAAACTTTTAAAACAGCGAAATGAGTTCTGGTCGTTTGAAAGGTGTGTGCATAGTGTCACTTATGTGTTTAAGAATTGTATGTGTATATACATTGTAAATCTGTCACGGCCTATTTAAATGGCAATATATAAATCCATTTATATATGAAAACGGCATAATAGTAATCAGGTATTGACCTATGAAATGTCGTTAACCAAGGAATACTCTGCAGAAAGTTTTGGTTCACGATCGTTTTGTAAGCAGACAAGTTTTAAATTCGGTTGCGATTTCTAGTAATTGAAAACACAAGGTTAACAATATTATTATAACAAAATCACATAATGTGTCACATCCTAAGTTGTCCATGGCCTATAGGTACCTCTACTTATTACTTTGGCGACATGAGGGCATTATCGCTGTCACAATATTCATTAAGTAGGCCATTGCATTGAACCTAGTAATTACATTCCTATGTTTATGTTATGGGTCGGATAGATAAATTGGTTAATCAGTTTTTTCGGTAATGTCTGGTTATATCGTATCATGTGTGTTTTATTAGAAATATAATCTGTCAAATTAAATTAATATCTTATTCACCATGGTGTAAGTAACTATTGTATATCTTTCAAAGTCCATTAAATGATCAACGATGCTCTTTCTCATAGTGAGTATCTTTAAAATACATTTGATCTGATTTCGAGTTTAACTACGGTTCATGAAACTGAAATATTGGAATTCGTTCAATAATACCTTTTTTGAGTGGTTGAACTATTTAGCCTATTGTTTAAAACTCTGCAATTACCAATGTAATAACTAATATTCAACCGTATGCCCTCACAGTGACGACAGCTCTATTTTATGAGTGGTTGAACCAGTTAGCCTATTAAACCAAGAAGCCTACTATTTTGAAGACTGCAATTTGTAATACAATAACTAACTGCTATGCAAAATTAACCATTAAAAGTTTCTATATTCAGGGGAGATCACTCTTCCAACCATACAATGGAGAACGTTCGTTTTATGAATATTTATGTCCGCTAGATGCTTCAAATGATATGCGATTTATTGGTAAGACCATTGGCAGCGTGGAATATGTTGTTAGTATTTATATATCACTTAACCACTTTTCCAAACCTCTATAAAATCCATCATTATGTTACGTGTATGAAATGAATGGAATACATATCCATTTGAAAAGTCGAAGATGCAGGTAAATGGAACAGCATATCACGTGCGCTGTTTGCAGACAAAATGCACTTGATTGAAGTTGCTGTGTTTTGTTTAAAGACTAAACCACATCGTTACATGAAGCACAATTACTTACAGCACCTTTGCACGGAGCCAATGTCAATGAAGATAAAGAACATGTCGACCGTACCGAAAGCATGAAATGCACACTTCTTGAAGCAATCATATTTTCTTGCTTCCAGTGGAGATAGACTTTCTTGCATTATCCAATACGTTGATCAATGGGTATTGCGATTGCAACGAACACAATTCTTGTCAAATCTCGCCCTACTAGAATTTATTCAATCTGGACAGAATTTCATCAAAATTTAGATTTCCCACAAAAGGTATACAGTGTTATATGAAAACTTATGTATTTGTTATTGCAAACCTACATCTTAAGCAAAACTCAGGTTGGTTAATGGGTTACATATAATACGTAAACATAGGATCGAAGTAACACACTCTGGCAGCGATAATTTATCCATGTGAACATAGAAACAAGGACATCAGTCATTCCACTGCGAATTTAAATGGGTGGCATTTCGGTAGTACATTACTCAATGTGGTATTTTTCAATGCGATGCGGTGTGCTTTCAGTAAAAAGCAAGTCGTACAAGAAACGCCGCGTGACAAAGCAATTATGTTTATCTGTTGTACACGTGTTTGGCGAGCACATAGTTACAAAACAAAACCTATTGTTGTTTCCATTTTTCTCTATACAACATTCTTGTCATAAGAATGTATATTTTACAATATATTGCTTTTCCGTTGCGCTTAGTCCTTGCATTGATTTCATCTATGTTTTGGAGTCGGCGAACATCACGTATGTTGCTTTTTCGTTAGGCTTGGTACTTACATTTGTGTCTTAATAGTTGTTTGGTCTTTGGGCTTGGTTTATGTTGCATTTTCCGGTAGACTATTTCCTTTCACATGTGCCCTGGAAGTTGTTTGGTCATTGGAGAAAGTGTATGTTGATTTTCTGTTTGGCCTTGTTCTTTCATATATTCCATATATGTTTTTGTGCCGTTGTCTAGTATGTATGTTACTTTTTCGTTAGGCCGTGTCCCTACACTTGTGTTTTAAAGTAGTTGGACATACTGTACATACGTTGATTTTCCGTCAGGCTATGTCCTTGCAAATGTTTCATCTATTGTCTCGTGTTGTTGTAAACTGAGAATGATGCTTTTCCGATAGGCTCAGTCTTTGCAAATGTGTCAACGGAATTGTTCGGTCGTTGGACATAGTGAATTAGTCCTCTCCAAAACCGCCTCTCGAATATGTTGATGGTTTATCAAACATGCCTGCCGATTATGAAATGTTATCATCAAATATTCCCGTACATTTAGATAAGTGTGACACGAAAACAATAAATTGTATATAAGTAATAGCTAATAGCAATTGGGCTTTATGTGATGCTAACTACCGTCTTCATATTTATGAAATACGTACCGACGAAAAGTGAACTAGAAACATTAATATGATAAAGTTATATTTTCGGCATGGCTTATCAGTCAACATGTAGCATTTAAACTTGAGGTGTTCATGACATTCAGGTCAATAAGAGTATTGTGGCATAATTTATTGTAAGTAGATTACTTCAAAGATTGGTTTTGCGAAACATGTTCTTCTAAAACGTAATAGCTGTATCGCAGATTTAAAAGTGAAAATGCCAACGTTTTATCATGACTATAAATGTGCGTGGCTACATTCAACAGCTATAAATTACAAACAAACATGCCAGTATGGCAGATTATGCGATTGTAGCTGCGATTGTTGTTGAGTTAGTCACATACGATTACTTGCTGTAGTAAATCATCTATAGATTAGAACAAAGGTTTGAGTTTATGACTAGAATCTATTATTATCTAATTCAAGCAGATTCAATTGGCCTAATACAGCTTGCTTCGGTGTTTTTAAATTGTACTACATCTAAACGTTTGCGTATTTCATCCAACATGAATGATAAGGCCAACATTAAAATATTTTGGTTTACTCAAATGTAATTTATTAATTATCCGATGACATTGCACGTTCTACGCACAAGCTCTATTTTAAAAATTATGTTTGATGCACTATCATAAACTTGCACTTTTGCACATGTGCTCAACGAAGATCAAACGGTAAGGATTTACGGATAGGTTATATGTTGGTTAAAATGGCGTGCGTAAATGTGGCTTATTGCGCTTTGCTTTGATAATAGTACATTGACTTGGCAGCCGATTATTAAGCTTTGTTTGTGGTGCCTTAAGTCAGATGGTCATAAGTAGCAAGTTCTCAAATTACTTGTATGCCCTATCCATGTAGCATGAGTGGTAATTCAAATTGGCTTCTTGGTGTTTGGGTTTGCTGCCAATGGTCTTTTGCAAATTGCTTGAGTGTTCTATACAATTGTACATCGAATGGCTCGTGTTCGTTATATTTGGTTGTCAGTGGTCTACTCGTGATTTGCTTCTAGCCCTTAATTGTCTTATCAAATTGCTGTTTTGATCTAGGCTGAACCGTTGGTGTTTGTCTGGAATCTTTTAACAGGCCGCTGATATCACAAATATGACTGGCTATCTCGGCGCTTCTTAATACATACTACTGGTACATAGCATACACATAAATGTAACAATTGAGAGTGTTTGTTTGTGCAGCATGTGTATGGCGTCCCATTCCAAGTAATATTGTACATTCATAGTCATTCGCGTATTAAGCAACATGTGATGGTTGATGTTGTTTGTGTTTTTGTTGAGTTATTAGTTGATTGACTTTAATTATTAACAGATTGTGCACATCTTACTAATATGTTCTAGATCTATTGATATGCACTATTATATTTTATTGTCGTTTCAAGCGCGTTCGTCTTTTGAAGCTTCGTGTTAAAATCAATCATGGTGCAAATTAATATTTAAAGGAGTGTGCCATAAGTGTACGTGCCTTTTTATTTCTGTTTGAAACATTTCCCAATTGCACATTTTCTCCATTCAATCAAGTAGTGCATGCATGCTTTAGAATGGTTGTCACGAAGACATCGGTCTATATATCTAAACGACGAATTTTAGACGTTACTGAGACGTCATTTGTATAAGATATGCAACTTTTTAGTAACATAGTTGTTACGTAATTCGATTATAACAAGTGAAGTTTTTAAAACAGCAAAATGAGTTCTGCTCTTTTAAAAGGTGAGTGCATAGTGTCACGTATTACTATGTGTTTAAGAATCGTTTGAGTATAACATATATATTAGAAATCTGTCACGGCCTCTTTTAATGGCAATATATCAATCCATTTATATATGAAAACGTTATACAAATGTAATAGTAATCAGGTATTGCCTATGAAATGTCGTCAATCAAGGAATGCTCCGGAGAAAGTGTTGCTTCACAATCGTCATATAAACAGACAAGGTCCAACATCGATTGTCGTTCAATCGAAAACACAAAGTTTATAATATTATTATAACAAAAACCACATAATGTATCACATACTAAGTTGTCCATGGTCTATATGTACCTCTAGTTATTACTTTGACGACATGAGGGCATTATCGCTGTTACGATATTCATTAAGTAGGCCATGACATTGAACCTAAATGCATTCCCGCATTTATGTCATGGCTAGACATATCTGGGTTAATTATAATATATAATTGTCTCAATAATTTCTGGCAAAGTCGTATTATGTGTGTTTTACTAGGAATGTAATCTTCCAAATTAAATTCATATTTTACTAACCATGGATACTACTTAGATCTACTATCTTTCATACTACCTAAAATAATCACCGATACTCGCTCTCATAGCGCTTGTCTTCAAAATACATCATATTTTATTTCCTTCGTTTCGTAAAACCGAAATATAGTAGAGTGGATTTCGTTAAACCTATACATTGTATTGTGTTTCATTTAATTAAGGTGGAAACGCCACAATAGAAACATATCAAAGACATTACATCTAGCCATGTATGCGTTATTTCTATGTTGCTTTGCTTTTCAAGAAACAATGTCAATAACATTTTTTCTTTGATAATTTGTGACGTCAAAGTAACGTCACTGAAATATACACGGCCTGTAAGACACGGCCATGCGTTTGACTTGTATTCGGGGTTGTTTTCGATGATACTCGATATCAACCTCGCCAGCTCTATCACATAAAGTGTGGTTCCAACTTTAAGAGGCCTTCCCTATAACTAGCATATTTGTCTCTACTATCACATTAAATGAGCTAAATGTACACAGCACTATCAATTATCCTAATTTGTCAGAAGAAAGTGTGCGCAAATATGACTCTATAATGTCAAAAATATATTTAAAGCACCAATAATAATTTATCGCTTCCAGCGATTTATTATTATGTGGTCAAAGGGAAACAACTCGTGACTATTTTGGCTCGTTACGGAAATATGTTTTCATTCTTTTTTCGGTAATTAGTGGGAGCTTTTTGTTGGAAATCTGAGGAGTTAAAGCAATAATGGTTGTCATTTAATGTATACTATTCCTGGGTCGATTTAAACGATCAAAGGTATAGGAATTGCCTCTTTAAGCATCAAACCAGAATAATACTAGTATATCACTGAAACTGTGTACAAAAACCTTCGACAAAAATAGATGGAATGTTATGAACACAAGTGTCTGGTCAATTTACACAGTTTCAGTGGTAAAGTGTGGGTTTTGATGACTACTGAATGCCTTTCAAGTCACTGCTCTCGTATGGCTTGTGCAACAGATGGAACCTATTATTAGAGTAACTCTTAGTATCATCGACACTTTTCCTATTTCATTTATTTGTTCAGCTCATACGTTACGTCACTATGGGTGATGACGTCACAAGTTCCATCAAAATTACTTCAGAAACAGGTATCTCTCTTAGACTAGTAGTGTTTAGCTTCCAGTTTAGTGTTGTTACAGTAGTATGTGTTCCTAAACATAAGTTGATTTGTGTGATTTGGTTGTGTTGTGGTCCTATATGCATCTCTAGAGATTTGTGACTTTGTGGTTTTGTGGTCTGTTGCTGTAGGTCAAATTGATGAACACATATGTTTGTTTCAGGCTATACATTTATTGCGGTCGTGTCACCTATATACTATAGTAGTCAAATCATATACATTTATAAACAAGCCATGTAGATTCTAGTTTGTCCATTGTACTTACTAGACAGTTCGAAACTTGAAATCAGCATAATAGGTTAGTCTTGCGTTATAGCAAAGATGGCATAAAATGGCATTGTTTATTTCCAAAGAGAAAATTGCAATGTTAATGTATAGTCGCAAATGTTATGTAATCAGATGGCTGCTGAATAAATTTTTTTATTTATATAACAAACAACAGGTTTTCATTTTTTATGTTTATTTTGGCGTATTTCAACGATGTCTGCTAATAGTATACAATAATAGGTAGTAACCATGTCAACATATACACATACATGCTCATTCAAATAATTTACCATACTTTCAAACAATATCTTTACATAATGAGACGCTTATACACAAATTACCCCCCCCCCCTTATTTTCAAATTTTCAAACCATAAAGTCAGAAGTAGACCAAATAGCACAATGGTCTAATCTCTGAAACAATTGTGAAAGCTCGGTCATTTCCGAGAAAATGACTGTTTCGCTAGATAAAATAGTAAGTGTTTAATACCTGGATTGCGACAATACAAGTAGTTTTTTCATTATTTTTTGTTCCGAAAAAAGAAATCCAGCTACTAGAGAAAGCTTAAAGAGCAAAATGCAAACATGCTTTATAGAAATAAATAAATGTTCAAAATAAGTTGATATTAATATTTCAAATACCCTGGATTTTAGAAGTAGATCATATATCAGAGTTATAAACAATTTAGTGCAAGGGAGCGATAGCAATCGCTGCACCAATGCAGATTTATTTATAAATTGCTGATAGAATAACAGTAAATTATATGAGTATGCGGGTCTAGATTTCCATATATGAGGAAACAGCCAAATTGTTCTAATAGGCACTCAGATTTATTAAATAGTTATTATGTCCATTGCACAAATAAATGAATAAGTGGTCCAAATATTTGAAAATCCTTGGCTTTTGAACAAGTAGAATAAACTATAATAATATTGTAGGTAAGGCAATTCCAGTTTGCAAAGTGTATACAAATAAGATGCTTTTTCATTTTGATTGATATTTAGTTTGCCTTCACATGCAAATATCTACAAATATCACAAATATGTGACTGACAATTTTGAGCACTGCGTATAAAACAAATAATTTTGAAAATATAAGCAAAATGCTTGCTACATACTCATTGTTGGCAATGAGTGTAGGCCCTTTGTAAGTCAATGTAGCTGATATCGAACCCATGACCATGGTCAAGCAATGTCTGATAATTGAGATAAGGGTGGTTTTACATTGCATCTTAAGAAAAAATCGTTTTCTTCAAATCGTAAAATGTCCTTAAGTGTATCAGCTTTGCTAGAAAACCAAGATTATAATTTTCTACAGTTTCGAAGCATTATTATAAAAAGCTATAATACTCACAAGGGAAACATAGGTCATTCTTCGTTTCCTTGCAAATACATGATTGTACAAATGTACCCGTATGAGCAGTTCATTTTTTACTTTAGCTGATATATTTGAGTTTTCTTTTAAGAAGCTGTGTGAACATCAGCCATGTCTATATGGTTTTAAAACAATTGTATCTTGCATCCATAAATAAAGTGGAATACGAACAAAACTTGCTGGCTAGTATTATAACAGTATGAGGATATTTATAATATATTTAATCATAATTTTAATTGCCTATCAACACTAACCAAGAAATACGCATATCCAAAAATGGACAAAACCAAGTGACACTAATAAGAAGTTCGCGCATGCGCACTGTATGTTTCTGTAAGCTTATGAGGATGTAGAAACGAGTACACAGAATGAGATCTGGTGAGATTGGCTAGTATGTTCATAATCATATATTCAATCATATAAACTATAGAGATGTTTGTAAAACATGTATGCCCCATGACTGCCGAAAAGTCGAAAATGGTAGATGTCTCAGTGACCTTGACCTTTGACTTGCTGACCAGTAGGGATCAGTTGCATGTGCTAGATAACATTCGTGTACAGTTGAAAGATCCCAGAGCTTTCTTGAGATATTGAACAAAATGTTTCCGTTCAATAACCCAAGAACGCTTTGACATTGACCGGCCGACATGTGCAAAGCAATATACCCCCTCAATTAAAGATGGGGCATAACTAGAGAAGAACCACTGTGACATTTAAACATTTATAAAACATTTGAAATAGTACACTTATATCTACAACTGTACAACAATAAGAATATTACATAACATCAGAGGCATATTCACATACAAACTCATACGCATGTGTCCACAACGTAAATAAAGATAATCGCCACCATCCGATTTCCAATGCGGTAAAAAGCTGAACACGAGAACGCCACCGTGCACTGTTTGTGAATTTCATTGTACACTGCGCGTCTTTGTGCGTGAAGACCATCTTACCACAAAGGTGCCATGTTATTTCCAATCAAGTATACCCTGAGTTTCTATTGTTTTTATCAGAGACAACAAACTCGTCGATCTAATGGTAACAGGTTTTTTCCATTGTTTTAAAAAACAACAGTCATTGCACTAAGCGGCACTGATCCAGCTCTGACGTCATCACTTTGTGTGGTTCATTTTTCACTACTTGTAAATGTTATTCCACAATGCTATTTAGCAAATTGTTTTGCTTGAGGTAAAAGTGTTATCAGCTAACACGTGCGAGTATTGCATTCCCGTGAATCACGTGCCGTCTCGTTACTATTCCCGTGTATTGCGTGCCGCCTCGTGCCAATTCACAGAATCACTCTATGAACTTAACTTGGATCGATTTGAATACGGCACTAGGTACGGTTTTCTTCGTGAAGTTATTCCCTCCTACCTTCTGTAAGCAGATAGTGTGTATTTAATTCATGGCGAACATGATTGTCCATCGTCTATATCCGGAATAAGTGATGACGTCATATCACGTGGTCTGTCTGAATCATTTTCCGGTTTAGATCGATCGGGTCCGGTAAGCTTCGGAATATTATTCTCCTTTTTCCACTTCATACGTCGGTTTTGAAACCATATTTTTATCTGTCGCTCAGTTAGTCCCAACATATGAGCAATTTCAATCCGACGGCGTCGGGTAAGATAACGATTGTAATGGAATTCCTTTTCCAGTTCCAATGTCTGGTATCGAGTGTAGGTTTGACGTGTTCGCTTCTGTTCATACGTTATCTCCGCTGAAATTAAATAAACAGACACACATTAGTTATTTAGAAATTCCACTCGGGTTGGCAGTTTTAATTCAATAATTCAATAACCATATTGCATATGCAAACTTGTGGAGTTTGTGTATTGTTTATGCTGATTGTATTTTGTTGTCAGTGACGTTTGTGTATAATAATAGTAATGGTGATAATAATAAAGATAACAATAATGATAATAATAATTTTAATATTATTATTTTCCATGGATAACAGTTTGTCTATCATGGTCCACAATGCTGCACGTGTTTATGAAGTTTGTATATGTTTGATGCAATTGGCAGTTGGTAAGCCGCCATAAAATACCATTATATTGCTATAAAACAAATATAAATAAACTTTGAAAGTACACTCACAGTGACACATATACCTTTGCCATTTATTTCTTCATAAGTATTATTAGTAATGCATATTAGTATTATAACGCCATGTAATTGCATTAGTATACTTGTAATTAATTTTACGATATTATTTTCAAATAAATTTGTTAATATAAACAATGATCCGCGCTATGCAGAATGCGTATGTACTCCTAAGTTAGTTGGCGGGGAGAGGACTAAAATTCAATTTGATAAAAGTAGAACTTCGAATTCGTATCCGTAAAGTAGAGTAATGCACAAACTAGCATCTGAGTGCAACAGCGCCTATGTGATTTTTTCTGCATTTTTCTGCATTTCTGTTAATTAAGTGTTATTTTCTCGGCAATTATCTCAAAATAACACAAACGACAAAATACACCTTGTGGGTATCATTCGGATATTTCGGTTCCTATGGTTGGTCGTAACGTAAAATAATGGCCCATATAAAATTGGGGCATAAAATATCAATTTTAGGTGGAAATTCAAACACTTCGGGTGCAACAATATTTAATGAATAATAGCTTATTAATGTTATCATATTAAATATTGATGCAAAACACATGTGGTATATAATTATATTTTATGTATAACAGGTATCAATTATTGGTGCATTCGGCTTATTATGCCAACTACGTATAGATATTTTCACCATCAGCACATTTTATATCATTTATGAGTTTGCTCAGTGTTTAAATTCACTTGATTAATTTGATTATAAATTCACAATGCGTATATTATTACGCATGTATATATAGATACATGATATTATAGATAATTCATGTATTTGTATAAATATGCATGGTGTGAAATGTGCTGTAGTTGTGTACTAATTGTTGTAATTTCTGAGGATTTTGTATACTTAAATATTTTTCTACAATACAACGTTCTGTATAAATAAGTATGAATATTTTTTATTCATAAAAAAATGCACATTGTTTATTTATTGTATTATACGCTCTTCCAAATTGGTTGAATAATAATTATTACTATATTAGATTAGACCGATTATGAGTGGTAATATTAAATGTTTATATTAAAAAAAAACAATACCTATCGACCCTATTTTTACAAAGCCAGTTGCCGAAACAAGCTATTTCTTTCTTTTTTGTCTAATCGAAAAATTTATTGAATACTATTTCTATAATTATGTATATTCTTATATTACATTCTAGTATTACTAAATGTATTTCATTTGTTCTATATAATTTCGTACATATATTATAAATATGCAATCGTGGGTTTTCAGAAAACAATAACGTTATAATAGAACAAATATAATTTTTCAACAATTGTAAAACCTCTTCTTATTCAAAATGGCAAATATATGTAAAGTATTTTCTTAAAATAAATGCATGCTCCGCAGGGTAGCGTATGAATCTATTAATAGAACGCATTTTTTTGTTGACCACCAATTGCAATCATAACATTGGGCAAAGTGCAAACGTTTCAACCAAAGCAGAAGTTAATAACAAATATATATAAATAATACAGTGCATATTTAGAATAAAACACAATAAATAATAACACAGGAACAATAAAAAACCTGTAAATGAAATATAATAAAGTCGACAACAGCACGTATTTTTTAAATAAATTATCACCTACGTATCGGCTTTACGTCTTCTTGACAATAATATTTTTTTAACAAGGCATGTTTTTATTTCTAAAAAATATTTACTAAGACAAGTATGATAACCAGCTATAAGTATATATTTTTGTTTATAAATATGAAATGAATATGAACAAATTAATAATGCATGCATTGGTGTTATTATAATATTTGAACTAGTATTGTTGAACATAAAAATTGCGGTTTTGCAGAAGCATTAATGTATATTGTTGGTATATAATTCAGAATTTGGTTTTCCGTTTCTTTGAATTTGAATTTCAACAACGTGACGCTGGAGGAATAAAAATTACATGCACATATGCATTGATGAAATTAATGCATATTGTTAAAAATCATGTAGACCATGTGAGCTTAACTTCGTGCTGAGGTCAGAGTACATGCGTTGGCCGAAAACCTTACTTAAGTTTTCAATTATTATAATATTTACTAAAAATATATGTTATCTTTCTAATAATATATTATTTAATGTGCATGTGTTTTTTTCAACTGCATTTGTATCATTTTATTTATTTTATGCAAGTATATGAATTATAATATTATTTTATTTTGTATAAAAAAACTATATAACTAGTATGCATTGATTCTGAAAGCGGAGCATCCATTTCGGACTGGACATGTTCAGTTAATAATTGTGTTTGTTTTTCATGATGGCATAGTAAATGAACTGCAGAGCTCAGGATAAGCAAAAATAAAAGTATACTAAAATATAGTCACCCCCAATATCAATTAGGTAATTATTTATAGTACCGAAAGCCAATAACTTACAACTACTACTTATTTTATCTAAGATTGGAAATTAATTTATCAAACGTCTGCTCGATTTTATTGTTTATTTATTACCATTTATTTGGATTTTATTTGCCCGTAAGTGACAAAAACGTAACGAAATAATAATCTTCTTTGATAGAAAATAAGTCTAATTATCTATTTCGGTATAAAATTGACCACTTAATGACAAAAATGTGTGACTAGGGTAATAAATGCCGCTCACTGTCCACTTCAAAGAATGCCGCGGTCATCCGGGACAATACAGATCTATGCCCGCAGGCATCGGTACGAACGTTTAACAACCGACTTGTAGATCTTATGCTTGAACAAAATTTACGATTGTTATTTTCCTTTGATAATACAGAATTTATAACATACGAACTAGACTACGAACAAGATTTTAAGCGTTGATATTTTCGTGTGAATCTCTAGTCCCATAAATCACGCTGAGAACACGATTGTAGGGGGGTCCCTTGCCCCAGGGACCTGACAGAGTCACACTGGTGACCTTGAGGTACTAGTCAATGATTTATGGCCTTCCGAATGTTAAATATTAAATAGTTTCACTTGAACATATGTACACAAGTCATGTACCGAAAAAATGCATTCGCGTTGTATTGACGACTAGTAGTATTAAGTTCACTTCACAACAGAGCCTTCTGACTGAGAGCTTCGTATTGACGATTTACTTCACTTCACATAGCCCTTCTGGCTGAGAGGTTTTAGGCCGGTAAACGAGTGTCAACATGACACGCGGACGTAGAATACATATCATTCTGACATTAATGTTCCGCATTAATATATAATACAAGCACACGTACAGTTATGTATGTAGAAAATGCAGAACGTCGTCCGAGTATTTCAATGCTACATTTATATCTTAATCAACGTCACGGTTATTCAGAACTCACTGCAGGGTTCTCCCCAAGTAGTGTTGACATTTATGAGTGATCATTTTAACTTTCGGCTTGTACAGTTTGGCTTGATATGTATTAAACTTCAGAAATTGAGACATTAACATTCACAGTGATGTAAATTAACTTACAAATTGCTTCAAATTTCATTAAAGAAAGTAGATAGTACAATCATTATTATATAACTAAGCTTTCGAAGAAAGTAAGTTATTTTCACTTTTTTCTAAATTTTCATTTTCAATTGATACTATATTTTGCCGATATTTTTACAGAAATTTCTCAGGAAAAAAGGTATTTTTCTGGACCTCAGTATGACCACGTTATTCTAGTACTCCGTAAATTTCTATAAGTTTGAACTAATTCATTTACCAGTTATAAATGTATTGCAAGTAAGTTTTAACTATTTGTTTAGCTACAAGAAGTTATTAAACTTAGTAACGACTCTTTCGGTATGTTAGCGGTCTTAGCAATTTCGTATATATGCGAAACATCAAACTTGATACAGTGTATGTCCATGCAAACCATCATTTTGTTATATAACATAGTTTAAGTTAAAGATATTTATTACCCAATTCATATAATATTATACAATTTCTTTCATACAAATGTACATATAAATATTATAGACATGTGAAATGGTCGAGCCACAAGTTGCATAGTGATATCAAAACAGGAAAACGGCGGAAATTGACAAACACTGGTCCTATTGTTCAAACTCACAACTACATTTCAAGCATTTCTTCAGTCCTGTTCTCATAATGTTTAGTACACTAATGTTTTTTATTCGATACCTGAGAAAGTCAAGAACCATTTTACTAAGATGTGTAGTACGCATGCATGTAAAGAACTCGTATAGTTCGTGTTACAACGAACTTAACTCGACACACAACCGCTCCTAAGAAACAAAACCAACAACTTAAAAGTTCATTTGCTTACTCGGAATTTACCAACAACGGGTTTTTCATTACAAAAGAATTACCTTTCCGATCCGATCTTTACAATGGATTAGGACAAAGTTGTGCGCTTAATTCTACATTTGTTCAAAGTCATACAAATCATTACCATCAGTTAAAACACATGTGCGCTGGCATGGATGCCACGATAGAACAATTACCAAAATATGTGAAATAAATTTTCTACGAGGGGCGATAAAAGAGTTTCCAAAAAGACGAATAAAAATAAAAATCAGTGTTTTGTTATCGATCCTCATATGTGCATAGACTCTATACAGTATACTGCAAAGGTTACCAATTATTGTCGCATATACAACCAGGTACGTCCTACTGAATTCTAAACATTTTTAAAAAATAAGTTATTCAACAACAACTCAGCATTTCTAGTATCGCCCTATGTTTGGCATTCGTATGACCCATCTGCCGGAAGTGTTTCCTGTCGCCTTGTCCTAAACCTATTCATTCATTATTTACCCGTTTCCAGACAAGCTTGTGTTAATTTATGTCCCTATTTTCTGACAGTGTCCATTAGGCTCTAAACTAACACGGAAATAAATTGAAGAACAGTTAGAATAGCACACACCCGATATTGGAAATCGTTATTCCACCAGTTTTTATTATCATCAGCAACAACTTTATTCACCTAACCGGCATCAGCTACGTTGCCCCTCGTCGCCTGTCGAGGAGATCAATTTAATGCTTGCAATTTAAGTAAGACTATATAAATGCGTTGATTAGACGACTAGATAAATGCTACAGCGATGAAACATATTAATAAGTAAATAATGGATTTTTCTCTTTTTCTCTCCTACCGGAGGTCTGAATCTATCGTTTGTCTGTAATTTATTCTTTTAGATATACCACTGGATATGAATAATAAAACAAAGTGTTTTCCTAGGCACGCAAAACGAGTGTCAATAGCATTAATGATTAAGCGTTTAAGTAAGTAACGGATTTGGATAAAATCGATCGTTTGATAATGATTAAGGTATCTCTGTCAGGGTTTTTTTCCATTTTCAGCCCACATCTCTCACATCCTAGTTGCTATAAATTACGTCAGAAGGAGGTGTCCAGACTATTTGTAGCAATATAAGTTGTGGAACTTAGTTCACATTCAACCGAAACCAAAATCTTAAAAGTATAAAGCTTTTTTTCGCTTTGTGAGAAAACACTTAAGACACCAACCACCTTCAGCACTGGCGGTCGCCACATTTGAGTAAGTCTAAGAACTTTCGCAGCCGTCACATAAATGTAACGCATTGACAGTGGCGCCCCAAAACAATCACATCTGGTTTTGCGACAAGTAGCTAAAACCATAGATTGTACCGAAACCAGCACGTGTGTCCTACAATCACTCATATTGTGGCTTGAACATACGATGTGTAATCTATTATTCAGACACATGCACATATTTGCGGCTAAATGTGTACGGAAACTATGGACAATGAATGATGCTGTATATATTTAGAATTTTAGACATAGGTTCAGAGGTGAATAAATGAAAAACATCAAGAAAATGTTGAATAATTTCATTTGGTCAAAAGAGTATAAGGATATATATAATATATTGGTTGAGGTATGGTATGGCGATCGCCATTGCTAAGGCATCGCTCTTGAGAAGCAGTTGCCAGTGTTAAGACGCGTATTTAAAAAATGGTTTGCTTAATGTGGCGGCCGTCAATGCTATGTTGCTTCAATGCTATGCTACTCCTTGTGCAATACGATTGTCAGTCACTTAACATGTGATACATGCTACAACGAACAGTTTTCTGCCCACACCAGTCATGGTGGCTGGATGGTTAAGGCGGCCGTCTCTGAGCCAGATACTCAAAATACCGAACATGTGTACCAACGTCCGATCTGACATGACCAGTTGGTTAGTTTCTAGCAAGTTAAATAAATTTAAATTGTCTATCTATGTGGTTATTTGTATTAAATGATATGAGACACAATAAATTAAATAGACGATATGTGAATCATAAGTCACGTTGTCTGACCCTATATATAAACATAAAACCTCGATACTACAAACATGACTAATATATGCGTACGAAATAAAAACCAAATAACGATACTGTTGTATTTATGTATCAATTGCATTTTTTCGGTGAGTGTGCATCTCTAGTATTTCAAAGGGCAGTAACTCGAAACGTAAGATGAAGCTTAAAGTCTTATTTTAGCTGTTGACACCTTTCGGTAGGCACCGTTGTTCTCTATAAATAACTCTAACAAGAATAAAAACCATTATGGTCAAACAGGTGCATTTGGAAATCATATTTCGGCGATGGCTAATCTGTTTAAGGTTTTGAAAAAACGGCGTGGCTCTAAAATTACAAAAGCCATTGCAACGCAATATATGATACGTATAAATGGAAAGCACTTGGTCATGACAATAGCGCACAAAGTGATATTGAATTCAAATGTTAAGTATAAAATACAATTATTTTGTGCATTTGGAGTGCTATCAGTATCATTTTAACGTATCCTTGATGATGGATTGTAGTGCCGTTTTCGTGTACTAAGCAATGACCATACTATGAGTCAGTCTAGTAGTATTTGCTTCATAATGAATGGAGTAACCGACTTCAAACTTCGAACATAAATTCCAAGTTAGGAATCAAGGCAGTGTTAGGCATTCTCGTAAATGTATACTTTTATTAATGCTGTTCGCCATGGCTGGTGCGCTTCAGTGTTAGCATGGTGATTAGAAGAAAATAAAAATACACATCATAGTAATTGTTGTAACGGGATAATAAATGCACAAAACGTGAATTCGTTATAAGCATCCCCAATTACGATTACTAGAAACTGTTTTCCCCATCTTAATTTTATTAACGTGTATGTGTCCTTTGGGTATGATACAAGGCTAAAGCGGAGCTGTAGGTTTAAATGGTTTAACACATCTCATTGCAAGTTGTAAAGAAAATGGACATATTATATGGTTGACTTTCTTAAAATAATGTACACAGAATTAGCAGTTCATATTTCAAAACACACTTTACTTAGAATGTGTATTGGCTCTTACATAGATTGACCAGAATCCTATGCTGCTTTTTTCTAGTTGATTCGTATATTCAATGATAAAATTCCCTATCTTTAGTAACCTATGTTCAACCAATTATTAATCATAGTCATGTCAGATTTATGAATATTGATGAGCTATATGCAAATATACTCGTATGTTTATATTGTGGTATTGATGAATATTTATTAGCCATACTGTAAATATATATATTGATATTGCAGTCTAATATTATCTATACAGTATTTGATAGAGTCAGGCGTCAAACGAGTATATTGGCATAAACATGGGTACACAAGTCATTTGCCAAGCATAAGGTGAAAGTAAATAAATTATGACAAAGTACCTTTGATATAAAACATACGAATCTGTTTTCATAAAAAAAATAATGACAATGTCCGTGTTAAGAACTGGTAATATGAATGTTTAAATGAAATAAATACATCGTAATGTTTAATGTATAATAAACTAGTTTTCAATTGGCTTATAATGAATAAAAATCACATTAATTATTTTCTTATAAAATATTTCTTTTCTCACGTCGCATGTAAACATCTGTTAACTGCGTTTTTGACTGAAGTAATGGAAATGACTTGTCTTAAAAACGTGTCTAAAAATAAGAATAAGTTTTCTAATTCCGTTTCCTATGAAAGAGGTGTTTCTTTGACAAATACGCGGCTCATATTAAGTGATTAATTAAATACGTAATGAGAGCACTGTCAACTAAGTCATTCTTAATATATTTGTTTCATTCAGTCGTAATACGAGTGCACTGCGACAAGTTATGCACTTTTAAATGAGTCTAAATGCGGCGTTTTTATTTTATAAGCAGGTGTAGGTTCACATAAGGTTCGATTCGGTTTGTTTGTAATATTTTATCTTATGTCTAGCGACCGCATTCTCGTTTAACCAGCGTGTTTTTCCTCCGTAATACAGTAATATAGTCTAGGGACTTGACTATACACTGATTCATGAGAATGACCGACCGTCGTATAAGGTGGAAATTTGTAAAATCCAGTTTTCCTGGAATTAATGGTCAATCAGGACCCGATCTTCCAAAACATCTCAATCTGAGTTTAATCTCATCTTAAATATTGCCATTTGTCTTTGCACTGGAGGTTGGTTTCAACATTGGCATTAAACAGAAAAAATGTTGATCGGACGTTATCACAGTAAATATGATGAGAGTAAACTTGTTTTTTTTTCTCAAATTCAGAATCTGACTTTAGCAAAATCTCAATTTGAGATGAGATTTCTACTTGAAATGCTTCAAGAGATCGGGGCCAGTACTAGTTTGGCAGCGATGTTCGAATTCGTACTGTACGGCATTATTGCCTGACAATGCGTAATGCAAATGCATTAGGCACATTGACTTTCATAGGTTTGCGAGAACTGTCCTTCTGAAAGCAAACACAATATGACCAACTTGTGGAGGACATGACAGAGTTCGATGGCAAGAAAGAACAACCAACCTGGTATAGTACGTTCTGAACCGGTGTAAGTTTCAAACGTAAAAATAATGTTTTGTTCAAAAATACGTACACACATGTATACCGTTTGTACACAAAGTTTACAAACGTTAAATAGGGTCACAGACATTTGAAAGACACAGAGTAAACAATATTGTAACATTATAGGGGACACTGTGTGGGATCCATTCTACCCTAAAACAATATAAACACTCGTAAATTTAACTTAAACGGCTCTGTCGAAAATGATACTATACTAAACAACAAAAAGAACTGAACATTTTGCTTCCTTCTCCATTCAATAAGTTCTTTCAATTAAATTTGACAGCATTGCATGTTATGTAAAGCGCATCTCATGAGTGTATTAATTTTAAATTAAAATATTAAAATAAAAGTTCGGTTTTCATTCGGTTTTTAAGCATACCAGGATGTCTGTAATTATCTTTAATTGAATTTGAAGTGTTTGTTATAGATCTTAAAGTACAATTATAAAGGTATGTTTCTTTTGCCGACCAGTATAGTCATTTAGGAACATACATGCACAACGAAAACAGTTGGTGCAATGTGAATAAGCATTTCTATATAAGATGTTCTGTCCAAAGTTTTCGTGTACAGTAACTTGTATGCTACTTATGCAACGCATATCACAAGTTCATAGAGTTCTAGACTATAAAAATAGCATACTCTTTTGTCTAGGCTCAAGATGATAGGGTACTTTGATTACAATTATGAATCTTGATATATTGGGATAATATAATTATATACTTAAGTCAAGCTATAGCCCAAATATGAGGCTGGGTTCAGAGGATGGTATGCACTGGTGAAGACACATGAAATTTTTCAGTATTCCCATTGTGTACGAAATATACAAAAAAATAATCAGAGAATGATGCGTACCGGTAAAGACAGTTTTATTCCAGAATGCATATTGCTTACGAAATGTACCAATCAGTAACACTTTGCATCCGAGAAAGAGGTGTGACGGTACAGACATCATTTTCATTCCAGAATTTAGATTGAGTGCGAAAAACACAATAGAATGCACGTGTGTGCTAATTTTGATCATGACGTCACTCAGACATCGTATAAAAATGGAATGTGTTGCCATGGTAACCATTTATTGAGATATAATATCGTTAGCACAGTTATCTTGTGAAACCATATCATTAATATATACGATGAAACCCCTCTAAACCGAACATAGTGCGAACCAAAGGGAAATTTAGGTTTTGTGAGGGCTTCGTCAGACAACGCATGTGCTATTTTAGTCTAGGTTCACTTTTCAGTGGTCTGAAAAAAGTTTCTAAACATGAAGCACATGCCTTATTTGAATAGAATTGAATGCAATTGTAGGTTGTAAAAAGGTCTTGCAGTCTATAAACAGAAAGTATGGTGCATAACAGCAGTATCTTAGCATCCTTTCGTTGTATTTAATGTCAATGAAAATTCGATACAATTCGATTCTGTAAATATAGTCACCAGTAACAGTGTATGCATTCAATATAACAATACTTTCCTTACGCCTAATGCTTTAATAAAATACGAACAAACATTATACCAGTATAGGCCAACAGATGGTGCTTGGGTTGGTTACAATCGATTGCAACAAAAATGTATACGATATATAGAAAGCCATTACACAAATTAATTTATCAACGTGATTTTTCATATATTATGCGAGAAATGCACTCCGTCAAAATGCTTAATTAGAAGTTTCGCATATGTTCTGATCATAACTTCAACTTTTTTTATACACACATAATATAAAATAACCAATCAACGCTTATTTTAATGGAATTTTATCATACAAAATGCACTTCATCTAAACACATAATATAAATTAATTAATCAACACTAATTGTGTTGTTTTTATTGAAAAATGCACTTCATAAACATGTTTAGAAGATTGCGATAGGTTGGCGTTTACGTATAAACGGGTTCTTATAAAAAAATTAAACAACATAGAATAAAAGTATCCACATTATAAAGAAATTAATCAACACTAATTTTGAATGTTCCTGCAAAAATTGCACATTTTATTAACACGGCTGCAATGATTATCGGCTAGCTTTCATTTAAAAGATTCTCATTCTGATCAAAAGGAGATGTTATATACAAGTATAATATAAATTAATTAATCAACACTAATTTTGAATTGTTTATGCAAAACCTTGCACTTCATCAACTAGACCAAAACTGTAATCATTCACTTCAGCAGTAACAAATCGGTATGAAGGAGAGAATTAACAGTCAGTCAACATGACAAATCTTTATAGTCGACATCGCCGTTCGCATCCATCTTGGAGATGTGAATAAAAAATTGTTCGTCTTCAAGAAGTGAAAACAGGTTACGATTCTGAACTGTGACAAATGTAATTTAAATGAAAATTTGTCTTGGCTGTGACAGCATATGTGTATATACAACTCTTAATGTGCTGTGGTGTTGACAATGCGGTTTTCAGAATGGTTTATAAGTGTGAAGTTACATGTCTATTATGTTTTATTTATTAGCTGGCTAGTTTGTTGTAATTGATGTTACAACAGAACGAGTTTTGGTAAAATTGCCCGCATTGTAATGCTAATTTTCGTTCAACCAGCGTATTATTTCTTCCGAATCATCCTAGTCTAGGAACTTGACTAACCACTGATGTTTAAGGGGATATAGTATGCAAACTTTCAAAACGCATTCGCTAGTTACCTTAAACAGTTTCCCTACTAGATTGTCTTGACGATTGCATTCATGTTCTATGCCAATCTAAATCAAAGTGTTTGCATTTGAATTTTTAACTTAAGAAACACACACACACACACCACACCAGTGTAAAAACGATGTCTAACTCATTATGTGCACTGAATTTGTTTATTTTCATTTCAATTAATCAATAAATACATGCAGAGCAGACAAGAAACTAGCTAGTACAAGTGATCGTTAAAAGTTAAAATAACAAGTGCCCCTAGCTACAAAATGTAAGAGGTCTATACAACCACAAACTTTTTAATTTTAGTTTCCGACAGAGTTGTGGAGATGCGCCACATGTAAACATATATCGGTAAAGGTAAAAATAAACATCATTGATTTAATGTTTTACCGAAGTCTAAATCATTTGAAATTTTGAATCAATGTCCGAGCATGATCATGATAATTTAGTGTTTAACTAACTCTTGACGAGTAGCATCGTTATTCCACTCCAGAAAGTTTTAAAATTGCGGTCTGTTGATTCAATGTACATGGGCCACAAAATGGAATAACATGCTCCTCCAGAAAGGGTTTGCAATTAAAGATACAAGTTACATTGATTGAATGTTGTAAATATACATGATGCTGTTTGAATCAATGTTAGATTCGTTTCGTTTTGTTGGGTTATCCATAGACCTAAGCTACACAGATTGGATACACAATTGAAAATTGAGAGATAACCAAAAATAGCACGCAGCAGATTCATTTATTTTACATAAAACATTTTAGTCACGAATCCAATTTTACTGGACAATGCATCATGTTGAAGAGCTACGTTCTTCTTCTGCAGGAAGTAACTCGTTTTTGTCTACCTTTCAAAATACAGAACATTATAGAGTTTGAATGAGAATGAGGCAAATAGGGAATTTTCTGAAAACTCAGTTAACTTGGAATTTTCATTGAAATGAGAGTAGGTCTTGCTATTCAGGGTTTACTGCTTTATTTCTTGACAAATTTCAATAACTGAGGTATCATTTTAAAGTTGAATAATTGATTAATGCATAGACGAATAAGTGTTTTCCTATGTATATTAAAGCAGGAGTTATAACGAATAAGAAAACGAGCTTTAGTGCGATTTCAGAGGTCTTTGGGCTTTCAAATATCGATGGATCACAAACCCGTTGTTACTGTTCTGTTCTGTGACATGCTCCTTCAGAAAGGACTTGCAATTGATGCCACGTGACCAATTCAAATAAATACCAATAGCGGTATGAAGCAATTAATTTATAAGCCCATTTACAAATTTCAAACTCGTCTTTGAAAAACATATCTCACACAAAAGTGCGAACATTAAAATACAACCAGCGTTGTGAGAGAACTGCAAGTAGTCAGCTTGATCGAATTTGTCTGTCCGGCAGACAGGAAAGGTGTTGTCAGCGAATATGTCACGCTTCAAATCAAAGGCAACCTCCGACCTTTGGCGTTTCTTTACAGTCCGTTCACATGCATTTGTAATGTTGAGAACCAATGAAGGTCATGTCTGATTTAAAATGATTTACTTCTTGGAATTTCCGCAAGGATCGCTCTTGAGGTGATTAAAACGTCAAGATGGAAAGCTTCTATGTTAAACAGTCGTTGTTCGCTAGTTTTCATCCTAGCTAGTGAGAACATCTTCTTCACAGTATGAGCCGAGGGCATAATGACCAATGAGAAATAAAAACAACATAAAATCCAACGAAATATTAGTGTTTAACGGCAAATTGATGGTAAACATATACTTAACTTGTTATTTACAATTGCAGTTTAAGTTATTTAGTGCAGATTTGGGTAGTAAACGCAGTAAAAACAGCATTATCTTTCATGGACATCCAGTCAATTACCCGAGTTAATGAATATGCATGAATGGTTGTTTATGTGTGTAATAATAATGACAGGTGACGAATGTGTATAGTGAAATATACACAGTGATCAAAACTGCTGGCTCGACAAAAAATAAAATTAAAAAACAAATTACTCATTATTGAATGTAATCGATGAAGGCAATAGCGTGTAAATTGTGTGCATGTATTATTCAATATAGTAAAATTATCGACACACGTTGGTCGGGCCGTTTCAAAATTACTTATATACATTTGGTATATAGTGTACACCATTAGATAATTTCCAAATGTTGTCAAAATGTAGCTTGTTCTTTTAATCATACTGGCGAATCAACTTTTTGAACAATCACCATTATATGATATTAGAGTGTGACTTTGTATATACTTCAACATTTGACAGAGTTTTGTTTGAAGTACATGCAAGTTGTTTCCATATGTCTTGCGAGGCTGTTTTTATGATACTGGAAGCAATAATAAAACCGGAAGCACTCAACTAGACCAACTGAGCACAGAAAACAGAAAGCAGCAACAATACAACACAACGAAGCAATGTCCAAATATAACCTTACGAAAATACGTGTTTACAATTGCAGTTTTTACATTTGCGTCTAGTCTGAAAAATCATATTATACATATTACATAAGGTACGATGCTCTGACCATGATTGTGTTGCTTAATTATTACTCACTTTTTCAATTATTCCCAGACCTATTCAAAATGTTACTGTCTTTATTCAAAATCATTCGATAAATACCAAGTAAGATGTTTTATACTTGATTTATCATGTCATATGTTTGGCTATAAATTTAGTAAATTGTTGCCTTTGGTTTGTTTATGTTTTAAAAAAGACTCCAGCAATACTGTTTGACATGGCCACATCATAAAGCAAGTCTTAAGTATATGTAATAGATAAATGCATCAACAAATGACATAATGCAATCTTCATTAGATTGTGACCAACGTCTTCATTCTGCCGAAATTTATTTGGTACTTCCATACGTTATATATCAACATCGTATATTTTTGTTTTGTCTACAAAGTTTACAAATTATATAATTATGCCGTCGGCCAATTAACGATATATATAGTATTGCGCTTGCTAAATAGTGTATATAGACAAAAGTCATGCAGTTTGTAAACATTTATAATCACATTTTATAATTAAATATGAAATAAATTTGTGTCGACTTCATAAGAATTGTAGTTAATAAAACAGATGATCCAGCCCTCCAGATAGAAACTGACGAAAAGCATTAATTAGTTCATTTTGTTCATAAGTAACCTTTTTCACTCATGTCATGATCTTATTCGCCCACTACGAAGGTTTGAGACAAGAGACAATAGATTCCTATTTTTATTCAGAGTGTCAAGGAATGTAAATATTGGCATGATTAGTATTTCGACTAGGTACAGTCAGTTTGAGTCTGGGCGAAGTACCTTCAAGCAAGGGAAATTCACATTGGCACAATATCTAAAGTTCGTTCTGCTGCCTTGTCTGTCCGATTTCCTCATACCTTTTTGCAATGGTGACATTCGTTCAGTTCTTGCCCATGATAGCAAATGCAATAGGGACATTCAAATCGGAGATAAATTGGGCAATAGTGGTTTGAAATGGCAATGAGAAATAACAGAGGTATAGATGATGCGCTTTTAGCAAACAATGAATGCAGTCTGACTGTTTTCCCTGCGTTGCCTCACCTCCCCAAAGTCGGTATATCGTCGAGACAACAATTATGTTAGTTTGGGGATCAAAACCGTCGGTCTGTAATAAATCTGCATCATTTGATCGACCAGTGTAACCAGTAATCTTCAAGTTTTCATTGGTAAAAAATCTAAAATTCTCAAAATTCATTAAAGTTTTATTTGAAGCGCGGAAACTGAAATTCTCAGCCTGTTATAATTGTCGCTTTGTTATAGGAAGGACAGACGCCTCGCTGACAGGATAATGCAGCAAGGCTCACAAAATAGAGTCATAAAATCGCACTATCCCCCAATATATATCATGCGTTAATTTGATACATGAATAAACAATTTGTAGAGCGATTTGTGTCGGATTTGTTGACGGATTCAGTATCGAAATCATCTGATGATACAGAGTCGATCACAATGGTAATAAAACAAGTAGCTCAAATGACAATAATTAGGAAAATATGCTAACCAAATAGGGAACAGGCAAATATACTCATGTACTAGTAGAAATAATTCATCAAGTTGCAAAAGTGAACGTTGCAAAGATATGCGCGAAAGCCAACACAATTAATTCAAAACCTGAGCCAGTCAACTCTGTTTACTGTATTTATTCCATTGCTTCTATATTTGATATGAAGTGTATGAAGTCATAAAAGTTTTGTTTTGTTTATTGGCTTCAACGTTATATTACCACAGCCAATTTTCTTATATAAATTCCATGCGTTTGCTGTGATTTTTGTATGGCACGTTTTGCAAACTCTGAAGATACGAACAGAACAGCTAGATGTTCATAAATGCCCATTGACACGAGTTGCTTTATTTCCGAACTTGGCGACCTTTATTTAGAAAATATAAGTTCTAACACCATAAGTTGTGAATACATTCAGTTTGATAAATGCCGAAATGACTAAACTGTCCACCGAGTCTCATTAATTTCGGTCCTGATACTCATAGTTATGTTACATTTCACATACATGTACTTGTATATAACAATACGTTTGTTTTTGTGAGTGAGCATCTCCAAAGAAACGTCCCTTGCAAAATCGATTCCATAGTATTCATTTAGACTTTAGTGTCATTTAGTATCTATTCGTTGAATTAAATGTTGAAATGGTGGTAGCTAAAACATTGCTATTTGTATGCAAATATATTTAATGCCTGTGTTTCCATTTCAAACTGAACTCAAATATTAATTATGACATGTTGTACTATTATTGAATTTTATTCGACGGGATTGACATTGTACATTTGAATGTAGAAAAATAGTGTGCGATATAATGTGCATAAAATATTTTATAATACTTTACAGATTTAGGAAACACATTTTGATAAATATTTACAATAATTTTCAGATTTAGGAAATACAATTTTCTGAGGGGAAACAAACCAGTTAAAATTATTTGTCGAAATTACCAGAATGTAAATTGGCTTTGAAATAAATTAATCCATTTGTCTCGTCGGAAGAACTTTTACTTATTGTTTTACTCAGAATGTTAAAACCAAGTACAGATTGATAGAATTTAATAACGTTACAATACACACAATGATTATCAGTGATATTGTAATATTTTGAGGTAAAAAAACGAAGAAAATACTAAATAAAATATACTGTGTTTCTATTCTCAGAGCGCACAAAATACATTCCGTTAACAAAACAAATAAAACTAAAATAACATCAATTTATCTTATTAATAATAATATTTAATATCAAAACAACCCCGCCATAAAATGTGCATTCTCATTATTAATGTATATTCTGATCTCGTCTGTTTTCTTATTATTTATAATTAATATATTTATTTTCAAACGATTTCATCATTTCAGCGGCATACAAATGTTTTGTTTATATAATTTTGACGTTTTGAATTATGAAGAACCGTTGCAATTGCGAAAGTTTATAATTATTAAAGTTTGTTTTTTATTCTGGTATATTTTGCTAGAAATAAATACTAAAGTGTACGCCGTCCAGGGCTTTGTATTACAAAAATATCATTAAAGTAGATAAATTAAAATGTACGTCAAATTTTATTTAGTTGTAAATTATGCTTTATTTTGAGTTCTCTGCACTCCATTTAAATGAAAAAGATGATTATTATTTGTGTATGTAACTTTGGTCTAATTATGATAGTTTACTACATTTTTATTTGCATATTTCATCGGAATAATAATTGTTATCACAATATTAATAATTATTATTAGTATTGCTATGAAAGAATGGTAATTAAAGGTGTATACGTTTTAGCTATATTTTTTTTATATAAAAAATGATGTATTGTATTCCACAGTTTAGTTAATTATTATGATAGAAATCAGTGGAAATACCAAATGTATAAATGCAAGAATTAAAATAAGAGCAAACGAATGAATGAAAAAATATTATTATTAATTTATTTAAGTGTTATTGTGTTAGTTCATTTGATATCTTATTTTCAATGAAATATTATTAAAATGATGTTGCTGAATATAGTTTTATGTGCAACTAGTGAAGTCAATGTACTATCATTTGTATAAATATTCTTGTGTATTTGTAATACAATATTGTAGTAAAATTTATATATGCATTGTAACTTTACTAAAATATTATCATAATTTCCTCAAATATTGGAAAGCATACATGTAAATAAATTGGGAAATAAATACAAATAGCATTATCTGTTTTATGTGTATACATATTTTGTGTATTCCAATACAAACAAAAACGTAAAAATCGACTTCCATGTATTATCTTCAAAATAAATCTAAGAGCAGAAGAATCTTCATGATTAAAAGTCGGTACATAAAGATCAAACTATACCGAACTATATTCGCCTCATTTACGCAATAATTCGACCGAACAGAATTTCACAATATTTAAGTATTTGAAACGCTTTAGTGTCATTTTTAAAATGCTGAATCGTTTAAAACAAGTGATTCAATTCCTACGTTTTAACACCAAACTATGACGAATTACGATCCGTTTGAAGTAAAAGTACGGACAAAATAAAACGTTCAGAAAAGGTATTAAAAACAAATGAATAACGTTAGTATACGACTACCTTAAAAAAACTTGACTTTTTTTTTATCTTTTGCTTCAATGGTATTACAGTTACTGGCATTGTTAGGCGTAATATCTATTCAAAAGATGAAAAAGGGAACCAGGAAAACAAAGGGTTACAATAAAATGAACGGTAGTTTACCATAAACTAACGTACGATCTTCGGAACGTATTTTTGTCTGGAGTCACGCAACTTTATCGTATATTTTAGCGAAACTAGATTCAAATATTCCAGTCTTGGTTAAACTTATTTTAGAGAGAAAAAAATACAACAGGAAAAAAAATTTCTTCGTTCTATAAAAACTTAACATTTTACGTATCTTTTGCTGTCGAATTTATGTGAAATAACTCAAAACGGCACTGTTGAATATGAATTATATTTTAAATTTGTAGACAAAAACAAATCGACAATGTCGGTGTTACAATTACGAATTTAAATTTCGTGGCTAACAATATGTAAGTATATCTTATATTATATTATCCTAACTGCTTCTCCCTCGTTATAATATTTTAAAAGAGAATTTGACGCTGAATAACTTAACTATAAGTGAAGAGAGCTGATTGAAATAAAATACCCATTCCTCAAGTCGTGGTGTCAGTTTTATTTCAGATTTGTCTCAAATTAAGACATATTAACACCCTATACATTCAAAATGCAGATAATATATGCTTTATCATTGCATACTAGTTTTAAATAGTTTAAAGGGTTATTAAATGGTAAAAGTAGTTTCTTTGTATTTGGTTGAAACATGTGTATAAAACGGACAATTTCGAGCTACAATTTCGGTAGTTTCATGACATATGTTAATGCAATTTGGCAATATAGTTAGGTTTTAGCCAGTTCCGTGTATTATCATTAATCTTCCTCTTAAATTCCATTTTAACTGACCAAAAAGGGAGCATAGTGACCCTTTATTTACCCTCCAAGCTACTAACATGTAAATTGCCACGAATTCAATAGACTTTCAGAAATATTAGCATTATTATGTACGTATTCCAATTGAAAATGAAACTGATATACATAGAAAAGTTGCGTTTACTTGTTTTGTCAAATGTTTTTGAAAACACATAATATAAAATTCGAAATTTTGACCTTAAGGGCCCTTTTCTCGTGTTGCACATCATATTAAGTATTCGACTTGCTAGTATATCTGTGTAACTTCGACACAGAACAGATACAGTTTTACAAAAGCGTAGTATTTTACAATATATTTTGTCTATCGGTTGTAGTAATGTATTAAATAACACACAGTTATGTACAAATGCGATCTAAGTGTTTGAAGTTTTGTAACTTATGCCGACAGGCTAGTCGGACAAAAGTTATAGGTGTATTGTATTGTATTTTGTTCCTCATATTAAACATGTCTTTTTTAAAATTGTTTTGAGAATAACTATATTTGATGTTTCTTCAGGTGCACGTACACATACTAACAATATATATTATTGAATGTAGTAAACATATCAGATACTAAAAATAAAAGATCTAATGGTCGTTTGTGACCACATAAATTGTGTAAAGTGAATATATACACCACAATATGCGTGTATCTATTTTAAGGGATTCAAATGAACTGAAAACTGTAATTACAATTGCAAATACGCTGTCGGTTGTTAAATATGATATTACAACTGTAAATACGCTACAAATACGATGTTAAAGTTGTAACTTAATTGCAAAATACTAAATACAGTGGAAAACTGTAACTGAATGAACATGAACTGTAAATAATTTATAAATGAACTGTAAATACATATGAAAACGTTAAAATAAACTTAACATATTAATAAAAAAGGGAAAATACATTAAAACGGACCTATAGAAACTATCTTGTTGATATGGTTCTACCCATATTTGGCTTTCAACACTTATTGAACTTATTGAAAATCAACTGTAAACAAGCTGCAAATGAATTGTAAATTAACTGAAAGTACGCTGAAATCTGTAACTGAATTGACAATGAATGTGAATGAATTGTGAATACGTAGAAAACTTTTAACATGAACTTTACATAAATTGTAAATGTGCTGCAAATAAATTGTAAAATCTGTAAATATGTTGACTGATGAACCACTATACGTACCAGGTAATTGTCGCATCCAGGGATAAGGGTTGGGCATCATACCGTTACAATGTGGACCTATTGGCGGGCTCCCGCTCATATTATTATGAACCATGTCCGTCGGTGAAAGCCCATGATGTGCAGGATTATTATTTATATGATTAAAACTTTGTTCGTGAGGAGAAAACGTATTTGGTGGTGGCGTCGGTATACAGGTCTCCTCTGATTTTAAGTTGTTTAGTCTATCATGAACATGTCTGTCGTCGGAATATTGTCCCATTCCCGGCGGTGAACCACCGGCGTTTATATTAGCGTTAGTGTTCGCATTCACATTGCACGAATTGAGATAAGAATTTGAGTTCTGGTAAAAGTATCCATTTGTTCCAAAATGCGGGACTTGTTTTCCCGACAAGTTCATAATCCGCCCGTGTCCTCCAGCGTCTGAAAGCTTATCATAGCCCGATTGGTGAAAACTATGATAGTTAGGCATTCCATATGAATTAACCGAGTCGTTGTCATAGCACATATTCTGTGAATTTGAATGGTAATTTATATCCATAGATTTTCCTTCGTGACCGTAGTATGTGTCCGTCTGACCGCCGTTCATCGGCATATGCGCCGGTACAACCGAATTATAGTAAGTATTCATTCCTAGTATATCAATTTAATCACTAAACACAGTGTTTATGAGCAATTTAAACGCTCATATCTACACACACACAAAACATACGACTTGCTACGTAAACTTGTACTTCTTGATATTTCGTTTACATCAATTCCGTTTCAATAACTTAGAGTCACTGAGCATGTCTTTAGCGCATCGACCAATCAGGCTTCACCGCAATGTCACGTGGTCTAGAAAATACACACGCTAATTTTATATTCTTATGACGGACTGGGGTTTTGCTCTCTGTAGTCGAGTTATAAATTATAAAATGACAGATACTTTTGTTTTAAAAGAACGTAAATATTGTATAGAATATACATACGAAATTGTATGAGTTGATTTTAACCGATAATAACACGACACTGAGTTTTGCACCGGTGAGTGAAATTTCTTATGAATAAAATTGTAGAAATAAATCACGAATAATTTGCAAATACACTGTCAAAATGTAAGATCCAGCCTTGTAGTGTGAATATGTTCGAATACTAAACTGTAAGAACCCATTCCGATTAAATATTCATTCTTATATACCACAAATCAAATCATTGGACGTTTACGTCACTTTTCAGTGATCGTGATCAAAGAATTAATTTCCCCATTTAACACGATCGCTTTGATATCTAAAATGTTTTACAACCGAGTAATAAAATATTAATTATCGACGGATTTTAATACAAAAATTCGATTGATTTTTATCAAAGTATTATAATAGTAAAATTTTTATTATCTTGCTATGAAATCTTATCAAAGGTGAATTGTCTTGTATACCAATAAGGTACCAGTGTTTCCTACACGTGAAGGGCTATTGAGGGTCGATGTAATAACCTGGTTATCGGAACTAAAGGGGACAAAAGGGGACAGAAAGGGGCTAGAAGATTTCTTCATCTACAGCGATCAAACAGGTAAACATCTTTGATCTAGCGAAGATAGTGGCCCTTATTATGTAATTTTACATTGTCGAAGAAAGTGAAATTTCTGTCCCCTTTAAATTTTAGATAAAGTTTTTCACTTGTCACTTCAGACTCCCTTTTATCAGGGGCCGAATTGTGAAGACGTATTGTTTAACGTGATATATACCGGTTGTAAAAACTACAAACTCGATAGAGATAACCGATCAAAGTTGTAGTGGCCCCTTTGGAAATGAATTGGACCCCTAAATTATATTTAGGGGATCTTGTGACACCTTACACAGAAGCTACTTATGTTTATCCCTGTGTATCGTAATACATGTATCAATAATGCACAAAACACTAGATTCCAGAAATAATATAAATGGATTTTTTATTTCATTATTATTTGTATCAGTCCCACACAAGCCTAATACACATTGAATTTATATTTTAACCAATGCACCGTAAACTTAAACATTTGAATGTTTGAAAATAATAATGCGGAAGTTCTAATGCTACAATTAAATGTAATACAACCCGCTTAGATAGACACAATTATTATTTATAGTACGTGTCCATTAAAACTATAGAAATGAGATAATATTTGATACGAGAATAACGTTTTACTTTTTATGAAAATTGTAACATTGGTCATGTCAAATCAAGTAAAACCTATTATTCACTTTTTCTGAAGAATTTTTTTTTTCAACTGGTCTTAAAGAGCACAGCACATTGCAGAAAAGAGCATTTATATGGCAATAATTAAGAAATGTAATATTTTATGTATATATGAACGAACCAGAAAGAAAAAGTCTTCCAGACATCTCATTTGCATCAAATAAATTATGTACACACATTAAATACAATCGAACACGACATATTTTACAGTTCAATTAAAATTAATGTACATTTTATTTATTGCACTCTTCATAAAATAATACTAAATGTATTAACAGGTACATGCATTTTAATTTGTGAGTACTGCCAAACAAGTAAATTGGACTATGGGTGTATCAAAAATACAAAATTATGAAACTTTAAAAAATACAAAATTATGAAAATATGGTTGTCAACTGACTAGACTATTATGGACAGCTTTCGACAATATGAGTAAATTACACTCCTAACAAAGTTTCATATCTTTAGAATGCATCTGGTATTTTCTTGAAATAATAACAAATTATTAACGTATGCAAATAAATAATTTGCTACGGTTTCTTTTAAAAAAAAATTGAAAGTGTAACAAACACATTTCAACAATGATGCGATAAAAAATATTTGTTTTTCAATTATGTTATTTTTAAAGCTAATGTTTTATCAACATATCGTCGAAGTTATTTATTTGAATAGTTTTTAAATGAAAAGCATATACATTTTTAAGTGCATGTATTTTGCAGAAACACAAGGAAGAAACAGTTAGTAATAATGGTGCGAACTCAAGTAAATCGTCGTCTGATTTAAAGAGGATGTGGAAATATGAACGAAACTTAAATAATATTACAATAGTTCAAAATCATATTTCGTATTATAATAATTGATATTAATTTGAGCTGCGGTATTATTGTAAAATTACCAACAAAAAATATCACTATTTAAAAGATTTCGATTTAATTTACAAACAAAGTTTTAAAAATACGATGCGTCTTATGCTTGAAACATTAAATCTGATATTTTGATCAGTTTATTTTAAACTCAAATTATTTGGAAAAGTCTTGTGAGTAGGAAGAAACTGCTTAAATACGTAAAGATCTTTAGTTGTTGCTTGAAAAATCACACACGGAATGAACAGCCACGCCAGGTGAATACAAATAAATATTTATGTACATGCTATAATTATGCAGAACTTTTGAACCGCCTTGCATAATAAATGTCAGCGTCAAAGATAGTGTTGAATATTCGGTTCTGCCTTTAACACGTTGATTTGAATACATAACATTTTTATGTTTGACGCTCCAGTAAGCTAGTCGTGTATTTCAAAGGGTTTCAACACCTTATGATCTGAGGAAGTCTGTAAAGTATCTTTGTCAAGGAGAGACAGTAGTTTATACATGTGCATAATGTTCAAATGGTTAAAGTTTTTTTTAAAAGTATAGTTTGAGTGTCGAAAAAAAGACGGGACAAAATCCAACCATTTTTTAAATAGTTGAATTATGTTATTTCCCCAACTTGATGCAGTTTTAGTGGAAAAAAGATAGAAATGGAATAGACTGAATTTTAAGCATTTACATTAAATTTAAATTCGGATTGGGTTATTCAATTTGATCTAGTTTGTGGGTCAAAAGATAGAAATGGGACACCAAGTAACCGTTTTTGAAATTTGGATTTTTCTTCTAATTTGTTCGAATAACCATACATGTATTTCACATGTGCAGGTTGTGTGTTTCATAATTATTCGATGTGCATGTTCTGTGTTTAGATTGCATGGTTTGTGCTTCATGTACAGTATTTGTATTTCTTACAGTAAGAAATACTATGGGTTTTTTTTACAAAAAATGTATAAAAAATAACTTGAGTTTTTATACAAATTATTTATATTTTCCCAAATTATTTGCTTTTCACTCGAACAATACTTAGATACAAGTATTTTTGTTTTATAAATGCGTATGGTAATATTACATATAGTAATTCATACAAAACAGTAATGGTGTGCTTCTTTTATAATGCAAAAAACTTTCTATAATATGAAAGAGTATAGTTATCATGTATTTCATACACAATTATATACAAAGTAGTTTTGTTCCATACAAAATTCATGCAAAAACCGAGTATTTCATACGACACAGATAATAATATTCAATAAATATAGAATATGTCATACACAATATTTCATACAAAATTCATACAAATACATCAAGTAGTTCATACAAATTCTTTAAATGGACACATTTCAATAAAAAAAAAAATCTTGTCAATAATTTTTCATATCATATTTTAAAATCAGTTCAATCAACAAACCAGTGTCAAGTTATTTTTTCTCTCTGAAACGATTAATTAAATTAATTAACACATCATATGTTTAACGACATGTAGGGCCATCGGACGTAAATAAATCGAAAATAAAACACAAACTAACAGGAGCAGTATTTATGTTGACGTTTTTATGTATCGTTTTAAATCATAAATAATTTATAATTCTTTCACCTAGTCATATATTCACCTATAAATATGTTTAAAACAATAAATTATTTTCATTTTTCATCAAGTAATGTATCTACCATAAATATGTTTTAATGATCACTAGCTAAATACTCCCGTTCAATAATTTATAGATCTAGTCTGGGTTCACTTTATTTCGATCGAACGATGGACGCTGTTTTACGTTTATTTGATGTGGCTGAAATTTTCTCCCTTATTTAACATAACGACTATATAACCTGTGAACCACTATCTTACAAATCGCCGACCACAATTTATATGTTATTCGTATTTTATTTAACATGTTAAACAACCGCTAACGACTATTTATTTGACAAAACGAATCTTTATTGTCGATCGTGAATCAAGCAAGGAGTCATATATAACACATAGTTTGCTACTGTTATTTATTAGATGGCGATTAACAGAACAGAACAGAACAGAACAGAACAGAACAGAACAGAACAGAACAGAACAGAACAGAACAGAACAGAACAGAACAGAACAGAACAGAACAGAACAGAACAGAACAGAACTTTATGATAACTTATCAGGGCTAAATTGTCCAGGAGTTTTCGAAGGGACACGGCTTTCTAACATTTGAGAATATCATCTGCAAAAGACGGGTTTAATTGGTTGGTTAATTGTAAATGGTCCCTAACACAAGTTTGATTCAATCCGAATTTTGTACCACTTGCATTCCATAAAAGTCACTCGCAAGTGCTAAAATGGTGCACTGTTTATTTTTAACTAAAAACATTACAGGAAACATATAATGTAAGTGCACTGCTAGTGCAGATTTACCATCAGTGTTCCACAAGAGAGCTATACAATTTATCTTTATGTATTCATATGCCTAATATGTCGCTGTTCAAATGCCCGAAATAGAGGTCAGTGTAGTTCAATTTGGCAATATCTTACAATAACCTAAACAATTGAATACTGTTTAAAAAAAATCAAATACAAAATGTACAAATGTATTCCCTGTTCCAGTTACAGTTTTACCCATTCCTTTGAAATTGTGGACTATTTGCATTAAAATGGCCAACGATTGGTACGGATATTACGGATCAAACGGACTTTTCCCCAACCCGAACAATGTCAAAGTCTTGTAATGGTGGAAGGAGATTTTTTAGTAAAGCCATTTTATGATATAACCGCTACCTTTGAAGTGAGACACAGTCCACAATAAAGTCAGCAGCATGTTGCAAAGGGGAGTTAGGTACATGTTTCATGATGAATGTACAACAGCTAGCCAGGCTATAAAACTGTTACAACTATATCCCCTAATGGGCGGACAGAGGCACAAGTTTTTGCAATGCTCCCCCGTCAGCGCTTTGGTTTTGATGTCTACAGGACATATTCTGTCCAATTAATTGATGATTAAAAATCTATGATTTCTCTAACGCTTTGTAGTGCTGTATATTGAGGGAGCGGACATCAAAGTACAGACATTTCGAAGGCTTAGAATGAGAAGGTCGTAACTACAAAATCGAAAAGAAAATATCTGAAATTTATTCTTTACTTATGGTAAAATAAGCTTTTACTTCTTCATTTTGGTCAACATGACAAGTTCCGATTTTCATAAAATTAGTCTCATAAGAAGCGCCTTATGATGCACATTTTACATATGTACTAGTCTTATAAGGTCGTAAGTAGTAGTTACGACCTTCTCATTCTAAGCCATCGATTTATGGTAGATGGTTTTAGAAGAGATTGTTTCGTGGTAGTGGAATCTAATAATGTGACTCTGACAATCTTCCTTTGAGTATTTTTGTGAATTTGGATGACTGTATTACGCAGTATAATATTCCGTTTTCACTGATTAAAAAACTAGAAGAGCACGATTCGTGGCATGGTAACCTTATAAGTTGACCCTGACTACGTGTACTAAGTATCTGCCTTTGAGTATTTTTGTTAACTTGGGTGACTGCATTTCATAGAATAATGTTCATTTTCACTGATTTCAAAAACCCCGACATTGTGCTACCGGTATCCTTGCTGAAGGCAATTATACCATGATGGCATTTGCCAAATTGAACAGATATCTAAAATTAAGTAAATATGATATGTTTCACATAATTGTAAACTATAGTGGTCTGTACTTAGTTTGTAACATATCCCTAGAGTGCGGTTAAGTTTTGTGCAGTCATTGTGTGAAGTTTACTGCGATGGAATCATAAACAATTGGTCTCAAAAGTGGGCAATTTTGGAACTATGCATCAATTATGTGCTTTAATATCGACCGAATGTACGGGGCTAACAAGCACATACACATTACCTACATTTTTTTGATACGTCACCAATATTGCTGAAACTCAGTCAGAGAATAGTTCGATGTATTGCACATCCATAATAAGTAGTACTTACGTTTTCTGATAAGCCAGCGATTTCTACATCACAGTCAAAACGCGTGTGCTACTAGCGCAGTGGTTAGCACCATTGCCATCTAATCTAGAGACCTAGGTTCGAATACGGATTGAAGCACTCATATGTCTGCAATCTTTCAGCTGAAAGTTCTCCGGCAAATAAAGGCTATGTTCGGCATTTAGAATTAAGAGGAATATTTCAAGCATGCGTGGTCAAACACCAATGGTATTGATATGAACATGGTAAGATTGCTAAAGCACCAGCTACGCACCACCTTATAAATCATTGTCACATTGCTTTATTCATACGAACGAGCGGCTTAGCACATTATAAAATGATTTTACTAAATAAATGTGACAGATTTATGCAAATGAAATAACACAAAGTGTCTAATAATGACACATCGCCTTTTTAATACATACAGAGACATGGCATTAACCAGTAAACTTAAAGTTAGGTGGATATGGAAATGTAATACGAATTAATGAACGAAATGAACGAAATGAACGAATTAAACGTATTGAACGAAATGAACGAATTGAACGAATTGAACGAATTGAACGAATTGCACAAGTTCAACTGAATTAACAAAGTTGGCGAAATTCGAATTAAAAGACAATTCATCGAATTAACGAAATTTGACTTGACGTAATCAACGAAATGGCTGAATGTCACATGGACAAATGGTACAAAACATGAGGTTTGTTTAAAACATACAATAAATAGCAAGATACCACTTCAATACCTTCATGTCGATGGATAACATCAGGAATGAGGAATGGAAAATAACTTGTTTCACAATAGACCTTAAATAAATAAGTATATAATAATGCTCGAATACCACTCTCCTTTTATCGTAAAGTAAGCGACCCCCTTACTTGGCGCACAACATAGTTGGTCCCAGGCCCCGATCTCCCCAAAATAATCTCAATCTGAGCGAAATCTCATCTAAAACATTCGCATTTGTCTTAAATTAATTCATTTCCATGGGATGCTTGGCTCAAATTGGCTAAAAACAGAGAACATCTGAGTTAATTACAGTAACATTTAAAGAGTTCGAACTTCAAATTTATTTCAAATTTAGGCTCTGATTGAGTAAACTTTCAACTAGAGATGAGATTTCTACTTGAAATGCTTCGTGAGATCGGTCAAATCAGCAAGTAATAACTATGATGATTGGCAAGCCATGGCGATATACCAATAATCTTCTAAACTACTTTGGGAAAGTTGGCGTGTTCAGTTGTTTTATTTAACATTTTGCTATCAATCATTGACTTATCAAACTGATACATATTGAAAATATAAATCACGTGGCGCTTCTTATGAGCCTATTGTCATGACAATCGGAACTTGTCATGTTGACCAAAATGACGTTGAAACAGCTTATTTTACTAGAAGTAAAGAGTAATTTTCAGACAGTATTTTCTTGATTTCTCAAAATATTGATTTTGTACTTACGACCTTCTCATTATAAGCCAGCGAAATGTTGCAAATTTATTTGTTTCAATTACATGTATGTTGGAATTCCTGAATACGTTTTGAAAACTATTTTTGGTCAGACACTTTTCATGTTGTATGAAATACTTGTTTCGTTACGTTCGTTGTATATTTATAGAAATTTACTACCAATGTTGTAAATTTCAAAATACGACCACAAATATAAAGTCTGTTAGCCTGTCATTCCGTCCGTCATATGTTTCACATATAACAATGGTATTATAGCTAAAAGCGATGTTTCACTGGTCTAATAAATCTTTATATACCAACTTACCAGCAATAATTAAGACATTGTAAGTCTTCTAGTGTCCCTTGTGGGTCTATGAATAAAATATAGCACCGGCTTAGTTCTAACGCTGAGCGACACATAAAACGTACGACCGAACAAGTATTAGTTAGAGGCAATAATTTCAGGAAACCGCTGATCGTAAATCAAGCCTACGTCGAGCCTCTTAGCCTATAACATCGCTTTATTTAATCGACTAAAACATTTTAACTACGTACTTGAACAATTTTACTCCAATCATGAAAACATTAGCTCATAGTTTATTAACTGAGGGAAACAGAGTATGTTTTTTTTTTAAATATTGTTTAGTTTGATATGATCTCGCTTGTAGCTAGCATTAGCTTTTGTCCATGTAATATATGGTCCTAAACATGCCGATAGCATAATTATACATTATGTTCACTTGTTCAGCCAATTCGACCGTGCTATCTAACTTTTACCGACTAACCATAACAAAAGTACATGTATAGCAAAATACATTACATGTATAGTATAACCATTTAACGTACATGCATTTTAGTGAAACCAAAGAGTCCGACCTAGAATACTTTATTTTAGGTTTTTGGTAAAACCTCTTCCTGGTCCATATCAGATTGTTTCAATAGTTTCAGTTGGGAATTAAATACAGTGTATCGTGTGTTGCGTTCACTTCTTAAAACTTCTTTTCATATTTCAACTCCAACTCTACTGGTTTATACACATATTAGTGTTTCTCAACTTTGAATAGAGCACAGCACATAGAGCACGATAGCCTTATTTACCGACATTGCAAGACTGCAACTCAGGCCAAGACTTAACATTAACAACATTAATAGACACTGCGATTACATTTAACCATGCGGAATTGTTATGTTTAGATGACATACTTAAGGAATATTTATGTTTTTAAGACAATACTAAGTTTTCTACTAAGATGCCTTTTGATTTCATTCATTGGCTCCTCCACAGGAATACTGACACCATTTCGACATGTCAACTTCTTCACATGTGTAGGACATTGTCTTAGCTAACGCTATGTAAAGAATGTCAATGCAACATTGCAACTCCAAATTCGGTGTGCACTGACATGATTTCTAAACACTTGAATTATTCAAACTGTGCCCTACCTTACACAAGATCAAATCTAGATCAATTAACAGTTGCACTCTGGGGGTATCAGTTTTACATGACATAATGCATTAATTTCCAACAGAATGCATTAAACATACACCGCAAACGGAATTCATTCACCACTTTAAAGCGACTATGGAATGTAATGAACATGAACTCGGTGTGTCAGTTAATTTATCTACCCCCTATCGCAATCTTGCAAGTGTGATGTAATTGTCTTCGATTGATTTTTAGTTTATTTTTACTTCAAATGCTTAAGGAGATTTATAAATTAGAGCATTTATCTTAAGTGTGACCTTGAACAAAAATAAGTCTTTTTTAGCCTTCCTCTTTTCATTTGTGACACATTATTTTCCTTTGTTACACATTTTTCTGACCGTTGCCAAAAGGTTGTTTCTGGACGCTGTGTACAGTTTCTTCTTTTGTGGTCATTATTTCTGACCAATGTAAGCAGGTTGTTCCCGGCCGTTGCCATGGGCAGGAGTTGTGTCCATAGCTAAAAGGTAATTTCGGATCAATGTCTTTCTTACATTCAAAATAGAAGTACTAGATATCTAAAATATGTACTTGACTCAGATTGTCTGTCTTGAAAAATAAAAAAGATGGACACCGAGCTCATTATTCCTACTATTCCTATAGCTTCTATACTCACTTCATCAAAGTCAATACTTTGATGTTGTAAATAACGAGTTAAGACAAGATACCTCTACGCTATGATAATACCAGACATATGCCCGCAGACTGAGACAAAGAGTAGGACAGAACCAAAACTTTGATTAATGACAAAGCTAAAGTTTTCGATGTTTTAGGGGAACATAAATTCTCATTTTTGATGTTTTTTGACTTGCAGTGAAAAATCAACTGACGTGCTGACAGGTACCGAATGACGGTCCAGTCCGCCAGAATGCTCGTCTGTCAGTGGGTATGTTTGTTGTCCTGCATACAGTTGTGTTTGCACATATACCACATGCGCAGGGGTTGTAAACTATTCTTGATCTATAAGACAACATTCGACCTGTTGACAATCGACAGCGCAAATAAATCACAAACATGTATTTCATCGTGATTCTTAATCTATTAAAGAAATAGTCGTGAAAATGACCAAATTATTTATAATCATTGGTCTTTAAACTGTTTTATTTCGTAAGGTTATGTGTGGGCATTGCTCCGTGTAATTGTGTTATGTTCTGTTGTTGTCGTTTTCATTGCTCGGCTCGTTAAGTTGAGTTCTGCCTTCCCTGTCCGATTTCCTCATATCTTTTTTATATTGTAGCCGCAATTTTGTAAAATATCTAATCACCAAGATACATTTTGTCATCGCCTAAAAACTTGCATCATAGTTCATGATATATAATAGTCAGAACTTTAAGTTAAACGATCATTACCATAGCTAAGGTAATATTACAGCGTTAGTCTTGATATTGTATAGTTGCACATTTGTAAAACTTGTTCAGCATGATTTTGTAATAGTATTCCAATGTTGGTTTTAATATTTTAGCGGACACTTTGTAAAACCATATGTCATCGCTGCAATAATATTGCAACGTCATATTTGAGCCGCATCTCAATTCGTCAGTATCATTACGGCAACTCTGTTTTACTATAAATGTAATATCTCGTTGGACCTGATAGTTGTAGTCGTAATTTTGCAGGACCATTTGACATTGAAATTGTCATGAATCATTATGCATGCGACACTAAACTTGACAATTATAACAACATCAGACACATCAGTGTTTTATTTGAAAAACAATAAAACCTGCATAACTGTGTCGATGAGCATCTCTAGTATAACTGTGTCATCAAACGTCTCTGAACTTGGTGTATATGTATGACAATACAAATATAATATGATTGTTGACTCGTGTTTTAGATACGGACTGTACGTTTTGTGTTTGTCTCTTGTGTGGAGTGGGTGTCTAGCGGCTGGCATCGCTCCTATATGGACTTGCATTACCGTCGGTGCATTGCAATGTTTATTGAAATGGCATAATGTTTTATTTAACAGATTTGTTATATTTTTTTTACAATAGAAAGTTGCAAATAGTCTTTCAATTTTATGCACATGTTTGTGTGTGCATATTTCTTGATTTATCTTGACACCATACATGTAAATTTGTGCATATGAAGTCTCCCATAACTTAATAAGCCGGGTGCTTTTTCATGTGCGTCTCTTGCATTCCTGTATATCCCGTCTCGATATGGGTCACGTTCCATCCATAATTAATTAAATGCAAGGCATACATCTGTTAGACTCTAAGACTCTCACTACAAAGACAATGGGTACCGCATATAAGCCTGCACATCTTCCCGACATTATTCCCAATTACGCTTATACTACTACAGTAATACAGTAATACAGTAATACTGTATCAATTAATTGATATCAATGTTACATATCTATCATTGACAACATAACACAACTTGTTCATCTGCAACCACCAAGTGTAGATCTTCTGTACTAATATGAGCATACAATCATACCAGTATATGCATACCATGATGAGTGTATAGTACGTGTATATCAAGTACATGAATACGAAACCCACTATCCACTATAGAGCGATGGCCAGAACTGGGAGCGATCCGCCATCGAGCGCTTGACTCTAGCGATTGCAAGAACAGGGGGCGAAGAAGCATTCACCTAAGTGTAAGGCGAACATCCATGGCGAAAATGGTATTCCGTAAAATTTGACATTCGCATAAGTTCACCATAAAAGGTACTGGTATCTGGGTGAACCTTTTGAAAAACATTGTATGACTGTTTAATGGAAGGTTGTGCACACTTATATTGATATTAACGATGTAAATTTTGATTTTCAACTATTGATTTATCATTTAAATGCATGTATTCAAAATGCTTCTTCATCTTCTGCGATTCCGTTTCTACGACCGTCTATGTTCAGTTTTGGGTGGCGATGAACTTCACCATCATCTATAAGTTACTGACCATTCTGCACAGCTTACCCCAAGGAGTTATGTGTTGGTTGGAAACGTGTCCGACACGCAGGTTTTCTTTGCTATTTTCATAACTTTGTCAGTAACATTCTGACTATGCCTACACGTGCAGGTATCTATTGGCATTCGACAATGTTTTCCTCAGTCAGAAGACTAGGTTGGCAGTCTTGTTAGGGTACCCAACAGTTCGGATATGCCTGCCTGTAGTGCTGAATTTGATTCTGTTAGAAAGACAACATTTTGTCTCTTTACCCGTCGCTCATGCATGACTTAGGCCATGTTCTCAACCTGTTGAGAAGCTTTGTTGAGTAACTTGCAGAAGAGTAAGAGGGTAAACTGGTTGACAAACTATTCCTGGATGGACTGCCGTATAAGTCGAACAAAATCATTACAAATCATGCAGTGCTAAATGCGACGAAAACAAACACATTGCGAGACACGACTGAAAGTTATTATTAATTTGAGAATGTCAACACTCATATTATTGGCGTGAAGTTATTACTTATTTGAGAAGGACAACAATTATATTATTGGCGTGAAGTTATTATTAATTTGAGAATGGCAACAATCATATTATTGGCGTGAAGTTATTATTAATTTGAGAATGGCAACAATCATATTATTGGCGTGAAGTTATTACTTATTTGAGAATGGCAACAGTCATATTATTGGCGTGAAGTTATTACTTATTTGAGAATGGCAACAATCATGTTATTGGCGTGAAGTTATTACTTATTTGAGAATGGCAACAATCATGTTATTGGCGTGAAGTTATTACTTATTTGAGAATGGCAACACTCATATTATTGGAGGAACAATAACACTGCATTATACAAAAATGTATATATATACTCGTATGTGCGTTGGGAATCCACTTTTGTCGTAGAGTTCATTCATCAAATTAAATGAACGAAACTTTATGAATAACGTTATTAATGACTTTACAAATTATGACATTGATTATGTTAATGTATTATGGCGATGTTTAAGTTTCAAACCAAACTCGATTTTATTGCAATGGCATACATAACGTTCAGCCCCCAAAAGAAACCATTGAATCATACATGTTGCAGTATGTTTTCAAAATTGTGATGTCACTATAATTTAGAAGACTTTTGTGGACTTTCTGCCGGTAATGCGAGATTTTAAATATATAATACGATATGATTACTGGTTATTAACACATGGTAAGCATACAAAATATCTGGATTTTTTGTTACTTTATTTAAATGAAATATTAAATGAAAATATTAATAACATTCGCGACACATATGATCCTACATAAAGAGTATAACATATATACAAAACAAATGTTGTTTCGCACTTCGTATTAAAATATGTGCGATTTATTTTTTATTCGAGTCCTATTTCGTTTTCCCAAACTGGATATACTTTTAAGGGGGGCGTCAGCTTACGTTACTTAATGTTTTATTTCATACATTATTTCACTTAGATGCGCACGGATTTGGTTGCGTTTTTTAAGGGGAACAAACATACACTTGAATGAATCGCACACATATCGTATATCGCTGGGATTTTTGGATCACTGGGTTATGTAACTTACATTTCATTACACTTGGACACCTTTAAGAGAAGTGTCAACAGTTTTAAGTTTAAAGTTTTAAGTCAACAGTGTGATTTAAGTAGTGGCGTCACGAAGGCAACCGTGTGTCAACGGCGGGTTTTAGTTTCAAAGAACAAATGGACAGTTGTGTTGGTGATGTTGTAAATTACGGTGTAAAAATTTACGCGGTCATTTTTATTATGAACAGGCATGCGTATGTTATTGATTGTTTTCATCGATCTTGCATAATAAATGTCATTTGTAAACAAATTGCCCGTACCAACGAAGGTAACGGTTTTCCTGGACTGTATCCGAACAGCTTACCCTTCAACAAGGAACAGCCACCTTATCCACATGTGGAGGAAAATCAAACATGTGGTCACAATTCATGGAAGGGTATAACCTGCCCCAACGAGTGAGCCGAGTAACCAAACTTAAGCAATCTAAGCACTGCACCTCGATCGAGACTCACGTCCAGAATGTAGATAATAAATTATAAAATAATCTCCCGTACGTATTGGCTCATTATTTTAAAGTAACCAGTTCGAAGATCAGGTACGGCAGTGAGCACTTTTTTGCAACCAGAAACAAGGAAAATGGCCTTCGAAGTATTACCAGGGAAAAATCTCAACTCAAACGTAGATTTTTCTCAAAACGTAGTCAAATCGCTAATCGTAGCTACTGAACCAAATTTATTTAAGGAGCTTAGCTTTAACAGCACGATAATTGAGTATGTCCAGAAATAACTATTTATAATACATTTGCCTCTCATTCGCAATAATCTTTGGTTGCCAATGATGTTGTTCTAGAAAGGTCATATTGTAATAAGCTTTTTAAGTTTCTTTTAGTTATTTAATATGAATTTTGAAAACAAGCTAACCACCGAATTGTATGTAGATTTACCTTCACTTTACTTTACTAAACAGACACAAGATTAAAAATTTTGAACTAAATGTTGCTCTTATCATATTCATAAATAATAAAATAATATTCATATAAAATCCGTACGTTAATAGGCCATTACACAGAGTTAATGCAGTCGAAAACGTATCGCATTGCAACACAAAATAGTTAGACACGGTTTGTATGTTGTATGGGGGAACGAAACATTTTTATTTATGCATAATGCTCTATCTCCAAGTTTTAAACGGTATCTTTATAGCTGTTTAAACGTCCTTATTATTGTTTTCAATAAATGAACAGCCAGTCAATGTGTCAATATGATGATATTTCGTGCCATTTGACCGCAGTTTTCGATTCTTTATAGGAGGTGTAATGGACATTTAGACAAAAATTCGGCCCATTAATAGTTATGTCTTGCCTATAAAGGGACATTTATAATTCTTTAGTAGCAATTTTGCCATTTGTTTTAGGCATATAAACTGTCTATATGGTTTTGGTGTGTTCATTTGCTTGCTTTCGAGAAGCGAGAAGGAGTTGGGATTTTACACCTTATTCAATTCCTATAGGGATTTATAAAAATGTGTTTCTCTGTTTTTCTGTGCTTTTAGTTCACAATCATGGATGTAGCCTGTATGTTCTATTGTTTTGGAAAGTTATTCATGTTTAGGAATACGTGTGAGCATAACCATATGAAGCAACTACTCCATATGTGTATCAATTAAATTCTGCTGGTTTGTCTTTCATCTGTGGATATCTGAACATGTCAGGTCTTTTAGAGGCTGTTTGGTGGAAAGTGGTTATGCCGGTCAGAGAAAGGGGGTTACGTGTACAAAAACGTGTGCTTCCATCTGGATTGGCCGTTGTCTACAGTTTTTGAGCCATGGTGATGTCATTGTACGCAAGTATTGAGCGTTGTGAATTTCACGTCTGCAAGTATGGAACCCTGTGGATGACATGACCGCTGTCATGTGAATGACATGTCTAAAAGTATGGAGTCATGTGAATGCCATTGATGTCTCAAAGTGTGGCGCCTTGTGGACATCATGTCTCAAAGTTAGGAGCCTAGTGGGTGCCATACATAAACGCATGGAGCCATGTTAATAGCATTGTCTGAAAGTCTGCAGAGTTGGCATAGTGGGATATACACCTATCCAGGAATATTGCAATCGCATAAGCTAAGAACACGACCTACTGCCGTACAACAGTGCTGTGCAGATTTGTTCCTTCGTCAGACTCTGCAGAATGTTTGCCCATCTACAATATACGAATCAGCGAATCATTTACATGTTCCAATCTTAAACAGTACAGGTACCAACGAATCAGATAGAAATATTGCGTGGTAAACTCCTTTGCCAGACCTTGCTCCTCTGAGTTCTACGTGCGAAACAGCGCAATCAAATCAAGGAACCAACGAATCACATAGAAATGTTGCATACTTGGACCGGTTCGTTCGTCAGACTAGTGATCGTATGTCGGAATCATATTCTTCCTGATCAGACCCTGCTCTTTGGTTGCATATAGCAATGCAGTTAGTTAACAGGTAATTAACGAGGTCAATTAACTATTGTACAATTTCTTATCATTGGCTAATGCGACAGTTATAATGACGTCACACAAACCAACTTACCTTTGAAGTGTAGGTACGACATCTTATTGCCTTAATGATTGTATGAAAATATTTGTATTTGGCACGCACCCTGTGGGGTACCCATATCAATATTATAAATTTAGTATGATTCGGCGAGGGGGAATTTTCGTGAATTTCGTTTGAATGCTCACAACTGTGAGCTTAAATCACCGTGCTACTTTGAAATAAGTTTCAGTCCGTTTCCAAATGCTTAAAATCCTCAAATTCATTACCCAGCGAAATTGTATTACGTGCACATTCATGAAAGTGTTTACCCCCACTAAAATGAATGACTTAACAGTATGTTAAATAATGCTAAATGGTGACTTTTTAATGTAAGTGTCGGATGATGTCCACTTTAATGAGCAGTACACCTAAAACGCATTTCTATTGAGATCCAACTCTGCTATAAATTTTGTGCATACTATTTTAAACACACTTTGCGTAACAGCAAGGTTAACTAATTGCTAATACCTTGGCTAAAGTTATCCATTGTTTTGGGGTCACTAGCCTCTATAGCATGCTATCATAAGTGTATATTGCCATTACTTAACTTGTTGACATGCCAAAAGGTGACTGAACGATTGAATTGCTGAAAGCGACCTTCGAAAATGGGAACTTTAAAATTTGAAAACTAAAACTTTAAATGGTTCAATGGAATTTTACTACATGTATCTTACATAAATCTGTGACTTCATGTATATTTTTCAATTGAATAAATCCATGGGCTGAATTGATTGAGTTTAAAGTTTAAACATGCTCGTTCCCTTATTACATCGTTGATTGAATTGTCTTAGTTTTCTGAATTGTCCTAGAGTGGGTATTAAGATAAAGGGCTATTTTACTACACAGTCCTAGAGTCCTTTGCCTTTAGCTTATGTATCTCACCACTGTCATACTAGACGGGTTATCTATCGGCGGTCTGGACACGCCCATCCCTTTGATCTTTTCATCAAACTAACAGTTCAGGTGTCACTAAACGATATCAACCTTCTGTTCGTTCACAGCAACTTGTAGATTTTTATCTACCCCTCATAAACCACACGTAAACGGTCAGGTTCATTTCAAAATCTTACAAACCCTTCGTTAAATATCTTTAAAGAGGATGAGTATACATCGATTCATGTGTCTCTGGTAAGTGCGCCAGCCATATTATCTGGCGACCCGGATGGAGGCACACGTGCCTGACATGTTTCAGTAGAAATAAAACTTAAAATTGCGATTCGACCATATATCCATGGTACATCTCTAAAGCGGACTTTCACGTATCTATATATATAAATGCTAAGAATATATATATACATGTATCTTAAAATTTGCAATTTGATCATTTCTTGCATATGTAGTAGTCTTAAAATTGTAAGTTGATCATGTCTAATATGGCGACCCTGGTTCAAATCCGGATGGAGGTGCTCATACAATCAGTTGCCAGTCCAATTTCAGCAGAAAGTCGTCTGGTAAATAAAGGCTATGTTCGGCATCTTTTAGTGTTAATGTTACGATTTTTCTCTTACAAATGATTATTGAAAGTGGACGCGCCGGTCTTAAATAGATATTGTCTGTTGAAACAAAAGAAATTATAAAATTTTAACCAAAGCCTATTTAAGAATAAACTATTATTTAAAAAAAAAACTTGTGTAATAAATAATTAGTATGTCTTAGGGGTTTGTTTTGTATTTTCTTTCATAAGAATATAAATTAGTAATTATATATCATCAGACAAAAATCACAATGGCAATGCTTGTAAAAATCCGGATACATTCCCTTTAAATCGAGTTCAATGTTTAAGAACATTACATTTTATGTTTTAAGGCAACGTGCAAGCAGAAGATCACCAACGCTGTGTCTTCTTTGTTGATTGCGGTATTCGCGGGTGGCATGCGTTAGGCATATTGTGCAATTAATCCTTGCACCAAAATCTTCCACTTCAAGTTACAGTTTTGAAGCCACTGATGTGCCTAATTAGGCTTATTGTATCTTAAACGATCAGTCGACAGTAAGCCCTTTCGTAATCTGAGCATTCTGTGTTATTATAATTCTATGGATTTGTATAAAATTATTAAAACCCTCTTGTTATTATATTGTATTATATTCGCGCTGATTAGGGCATATCCATCGAGAGAAAAGACTAGAGATATTGTCTGGAATTTTATCAAATATATCAACAGCTTTCTTGATGTTCTTTTTGGAAACCTTTTTCTCTTTCATCTAAATTGATGTGATTTAGTTCCATATCTACGCTGAAGCTTATTGCCCATTCCCCATACGCCATACACAATCCAGTCACTGTGTTATTGCCAGCGTAAGCATATTGGATTCTATTCATTTCAAGAGTATTCAAATAAAACCAATCATAGTTATGGCGCTACAATCATCCTACGAATTGGCCGCCCTGGTCAATAAAATACGGATGCGGATGTTCTATCCAGGACTGAATGGTTTTCCAATCAGAGAGAATATCTGCCGACTAAATTGCTCGGCTACAATCTACTATCCAATGGTACTAGGTTAATCAACGAAGGATACCAATCTATTTGGTCTTCTTTCTCGACCATGTATGAATAGTCCCTGGGTACCAGTTGTAATGAACATTAATTTGATGTATGTTCGCCATTACCACGACATTCGGAACTGAAGACTACAGCGCTAGGCTACCGAGAGCGCCGTCTGTAACTTGATCAAGATTTAAGTAGCTTTGGCTGAACAATGCGTAGCCGTATGGTGGGGAGGCGTTTGGGGGTCGAATTTAGATCAAATTTGTAATTGCAGGAACCGTAGACCGAATGCATACTGCATCAGTATACACTATCATTTGCGGTAATGTTATAATTATGCATATTACAATTAAAGTGAAACTGTTATTAAGGATATGGATACTTCTTTATTGACTTATTTGTGGAATGGACGAAAGTCTTCGAACGTTGAACCGAGTTGCACTCCACTAACTCCACTAGTAACGTTGTCCTTGTAGTTTCCATGAAGATTGCCCTGTGTCGTGCTGTCCGTTGACAAACTAGTACGCGAATTGCATATAAATCACACAGGACACCGTGCGCATTGACTGTTATGGCTGATTTTATGTCTTTACAGTAAATGATGTCATCAAGATAGTTGTCGAACACGGAATCAACCGCTTGTCACTGATGCAAACTTATTTATTGTCGTTCAAAGTCTTAACATGTACGTTTTAATTTATGTTTCGCTCAAAGACTCCACTAACTTACTAGTTTTATTTTGGAAACAGTAAACAGGGCTATCGTAACGTTGGGGTCGTTAGATATTCGAAGTTCCACTTACAAAATATACTTACTTTTTGAAACTGTCAACATGGTTATTGTAACGTTTTGGGGCGTAAGATAAAGATCTACTCGAAGTTTCACGAACTTATTTTTGGAAACGTTGATCAGGTATTCTTCAGTTAATTGTGTATTCACTGTTATATCTTCAAGATACATTTTTGTAGCTGTCGATTGCTTTGATGACAGTAAAACTAACTAAGCTGTAGTCCAATACTGCTGGGCATAAACAGGTTAATTAAGAGAATACACGAAAACAAAGATGTTCAAAAATAGCCTTGACGTAAATTAAGTCTGCCATGACAATATAGGTCCTTTATGTACATGTACATTGCGAATGGCATACCCGCAATTAGATTATTTAAGTAGTATGTCTTCTTGTCGCTCTCATAATTTATTATAGAAAGCGTATAATAAATAACATAAACAGAATTTTCTTATGTTTTAAATATTCCGCGGGTGATTTTATTCAATCAAATTTTCCGGCACTTAATTTTAATACCCAGGAAGTACCAAAGGGCGTATTTCCTTTATTTTCTTTAAATAACGTGTTATTAACCGCTAATTTTAAGGATTGCAGGGTTTTCAGGAAAAAAAACAAATTTCAGTAAACTCTATCATATGTATAATTTATTATGACATTATAAACAATGTATGATAGTGATGGTTTAGTGTGAATATAATATCATGAATCTAGCATAATTACTTTACATATATTATTTGTTATTTAAAAAAAAAATTGGTAAAAGGGCTTGCGAATTGTCGCATTTATAAATTAAATAAATTATGATATGTATACATGCGTAGCTTCTATGCAAATAATATAATATTTTTGTTTGTTGCTTATATTATTAGCTGGTGTTGGAAAACTAATAAATATATTAATGAAATTAATCATAATATATAACCGTAAATTGTATTTTAATTTCTATTTCAATCAAATTAGCTGAATATGATATTTATTTCCTAATTCATTGAAATATATTACAACTGCAATTTAACCATATTTCATCACAATTAATTTTATTACAAAACCAAAGAACTTTTATAGAAGTCTGCATGTCATTAAAGAATACTTGTTGCTTGAAATACAATTGAATAATAAAATATATAAAATGTGAATTCTGCATGACAAGGTATTATCTTAATTAATACTTCAATTAATACTTCTAAAATAATAAATTTGCTAAATTATACCAATAACAAATATAAACAGCCAATAAATAAATAAATATTTATTTTTTTGGAAGTAAACAAACACATGGATACAGTGGCTCGAATGAGTATTTTGAGGCAGTTACTTAAAAAATACATTTTATCAAAACAAATATAAAATACAATGCATATATACGTAAAATGCAAATGTATTATACTTTTATCAGTTGTGTTATGTATTACTCTATTTTTTTCCGTAAAATTCTGCATCGTCGTTTTGCCTATGTGTTGACATTGTTTTCTGTATTCAAATACTATTGAAAAAATATGATAAAAGTCTCACATATGCAATATTTATGGAAAAGGTTACTGACAATATCTCATCGCAAATAATGACTTTTTTTCGAAATAAAAAACATTAGAATTCTCAGTATATTTTGTTCGAACTTAGTTTGTTTTACTCGAATTTCCGTACGAAGAAATGTTTACAAATTATTTTCAGGATGATTTATTATTTTTACTCGAAAATCACGTATTTTACTCTAAACTCTCTGATAGAAAAAGAAGTCTTCATTTATTGAACGAATTAGTCATTTGCAAACAAATACTTGTTACAATTAAGAGTTAAGGCTTTAAAACTTGATATAAAAGTCAATTATATCGAAAGTTTACTTTATTGTTTTATTTCTACATGAAATATTTTTATAGTCTCTGGTATAATATTTATCTATAATTATATTTTCCATATCCCAACCAACAGACTTCTGTGACGTTAATATCATATTATGTGGTTAGTACCACAGGTAACAGTATCGTTGAAAAAAAAGTAAAAAATGAAATTGATAAAAAAATTTCTCGAAAACTTTTTTCTCGAAATTTAGGTATATAATACCTAAATTTTGAGATTTTATTTTTTCAATTTCATTTTTTTATTTCTTTTTCAACGATACTGTTACCTGTGGTTAGTACATGTATATATAAACATATATGAGGAAATCGGACAGGGAAGGCAACACTCAAACTTAACCACCGGAGCAATATAATACAATTACACGAAGCTATGTCCATACATAACCCAACAAAAAAATTAAAAGCCCAACTTCCAACACTTATCTTTGCGGCATCAAAATAAAAAAACATAGAAAAAAGACTGACTCTAGCTTTGGCATCACGAAACAGATAGGCTTAGTATTTCATCACAATCACCACGTGCTTACTCACCATAACACATGGTTCGACTGATCAATTGTTATGATGAATTTTATATTGTTTTGCATTTTGTCCCACTTGCATTCCGTTTATTTTCGCACAATAAGCTTTAATTGTGATGAAATGAGTATGATGAATAACCAACACCTTTTATTTCTACGCTCATTTGTCAAATGGAAAAAAATGCCGAGTAGCCGTTTTTATTTTTCAGTCAGCTTTCTGTTGAAATATGGCACAGGCACATAGGTAAAGTTTGTTTATTTTAACTTGTCATTCCTTCTAATAGGACCAGTCCTTTCTGATTTATGCGACACGTGTCTTTCATGCACACAGTACCTCCCGAATCCCTTTTGAAATACCGGGTATAAATGAGTGTACCGTCAGTCTTCGAACCCGGATCTGACAATACTAGACGACAAGCGCTAACCACAGAGCTACGGAGGCACAACTAGGACTATATTGCTAAAAATCTCGGAAAATGATACCCCATAATGCATTAACAATACACATATGAGCTTACTAAGTTTTTCTTGCCTCTTAGTTTCCGTCTAATGATATGAGTATGTTTGTTTAGTATACGTTCGGATTTTTTGTATGTACGTGCTTGTCGAACTGAACAATTTGATATTCTTCTAGTATAATATCCGTTGTTTTTGTCTTCGGCATTTCTCGTAAAATATATCCACGATATATCTACACTGCTATTCGGACGAACAGTGTTTCAACTGAAAAAGAACTGCTCTATTACTCTCTACTCACGCACAAATTCTAAAAAACTGAATGCGCAAAGGGGGAGGGGCTGATACCATTAAGGACGCATTGGTGTGCGTTTTATAGCCATCTGCACTGTGCGTTTACCTTGCCAGTTATTATTATAATGCATGAAGAAAAGAAAGGAGTATTTGATAGATTTGGAAAGTCCTGACAATCTGATCGTTCATAACAAACTTGCTGATAATGCATCGTACAGGGTGTTTCCTTCTTTATACTATTTTCAAATATATCGCCCAGATTTATTATTAGTATGGACTCGCTAGTCTTTCTACACATGACAGCGTTTTCGGTGTAGGTTAATACATATTTATATATCAGTATCGGCCATTATTGTTAGTATCCTAATCATAATGTAGACCATGCGTTAAGATATGGCTTCGGTAAATGGCTGTACAGGGTTTTTAGATAAAATACAAAAAATACCAAAAAATGCATTTACCCCCATGCAATAAACATTTAGACGAAAACACATGGTGTTTAATGTTGGTTTTTGTAAACCAAATCCCACATGGAGGGGAAGCTATGAGATGTTTTGATCGTCGAAATAAAAGCAATTCTTCTGTTATAGAAAACATATTATCTAGGTGAATTCATGCTGGTTTCTACAAATTACTACTAATGTGTTAATATTTATGAAATATCGGTCTACAGAGTTCAGTTGTCATGACTGTTTCTTGTTGGCCCAGATGTTCCGATGTTTGATAGGTTTGTTAAAGAGTCTAAATGAGAAATATAAATTACATACACGATAACGTATCCACAGATGTAGAATAGGGTAGGCCTATACTTCGTAAAATAAAGAAACCGTCTAAACTCGTTTGAAGGTAGGTTGCGAATGGGCGATAGATATAAAATAGATACTTGATTGTAGATGTGTTATCTTGTTTAAAAATATATATTAATCCAATTAGCACGTTTTATAGACCATTGAAAAAGGTTACTAAACTCACACCAGGATTTAGCAAACGAGCTCAAAAGAACAGACACTGATGTGATACTAGCTTATGACAAAGAAGTATTTTGACTTCTTTGCATATGATAAGTGTAAATTTCACAGAAACTTCAACCCTCTCAAAGCAGCCTGTCTAGTGTACCACATTACAAAACTAAACTTCGGGTCCACATTGGCTGTTCTGAACATGTTTTTGTAGGGAGCTCAATTGCAAAGTGTTATTTGTTCAATGCAATCATATAACATTAACTCGTATTATCTTTCTTGTTTCTGACATTTTTTAATCACACACAGACTGCGAAGTCCATCTTCTTATCTTGTCAATCAGTTAACAGGTATTGTACACGATTCACCAGTCCGTTCGTTACAAAATGTTGAAACTCAAATATTTTAAGTACATCCATGCATTGCTTTCAAACTTGGCATACTTGGTCACCATCATAAACACAATACAGTATCAAAGCCATGTAACACTATTATGTATTGCAACATAATTATGACCCCTGAAAGACTTAGCTGTTTGTTATGGACAAGGCATCCATTTACTGAGCGCAGACTAGTTTTCTATTATTCGGGTTTCTTATATCTAACCCTGACTTTGAATGTTGTGGAAACACGTTGGTGGACATGTTTATTGTTTCCTCAGCATGCTTTCACTACCAGACTAACACTATGAGGTTATTGAAAGCATACCAACATTATTACACAATTTTTTAAGTTGTTCCCACAAGTTTAAAATGCCTAACAATATTACCATGATTACGTAGAAAAGCAAAACTCAGTCCGAAAGTTTCGGCGTCTTCATCGTTTTCCTCTCTACTCTTTCCAGATCATAAATAAACCAGTAGTGGTACGCAAATCCTCCTTTATTGATACCACATTCCTAATACGACGGTAACAGCCAATAAACACCAACAAAACTCTTGAAAATTGACACATTTTATGACGCTTGTTGTAAAAAGGCAAAATAAACATTAGCAAAAATCATGCTGGAAATTACTGTATCATAAAATGTTCATAAACATATCATGAAATGGAGTTGTCTCGATACTTGTCTGTAGATTTACTGTCGATAAAACCATAGTGTATGTTTTAATTAAGACGTTAGCTATATTTTATAGAAAAAGAAGATATTTGATCAAATTGAAGCTAAATTTGTAATTTGATGATTGCGTCATTAAATAACCTTTGCTTTATTAAGATTTATGATGTTTTCTTTGCAGTTTTTGCAGGCTTGTTTGGCAGACAGTTGGCCTTACCAGTTGCTTATGGAATAAATGACTCTGCTCTCCTATGTGCAGATGCATTTATTGCCTTTCTTTCCTTGATTTGATTTAATTTGCTAGCCTCGCTTTTCTGTGCATTGCATTCCCTTGCATTATCTTGCTCTTTGTTGTGCGTTGCTTGGCCTTGCAAATGGCGCTTGTTAAACCGTTGTTGTGGTTAATGCCTATGCCATCGACTTTGCCTTTGCTGTTGTCTTTGCCATTGGCTTTGTCTCAACCTATTTCATTAATGCTGTCGTTGTCTTAGTATTAACCATTGTGTTTACTTTTGTCGTTTTCATTGCAGTTGTATTTGCCTTTTACTATGTCTCGCTCTTAATTGTTTTGGTTCCGTTGTTTCGCGCGTTCTTGTCGTGTATCGTATTATCATGTATTTCAGAGCACTGTTATGAATTGTACTGAATAATGTAATACCCTTAGCTGGAATGCACCGCGTTCGGAACCTGTCATTTTCTACAGTTAACATAATAAAAAAATGATTGCATTACTTTGCTCGGATTCTGCATTACTGTAAACTGCATTGTTCTGTTCTGCTCGATATTGTATTGCCTCATTTTGATTCTATAATATTGGTTGCAGTCCTGTACCCTTTTTGATTGCGCTGCTCAAGAACAACATGCCATAATGGTAGTTGTTATTACGTACCTTTGTGTTGCACTCAATGTACATGTTGCGTTGCACGACCGTATTGGGAACATTTGTTTGGACGTAATACTGTGGTGGGGTCATACTGCATGTATGATATTGTAGTATTCGGACAAATGATGAATTGCAGTATGTGTTTAACTTACTAGGACTAGTGCCACTTGACAGGTGGGGTGGCGAAGCTCTGTTGTGATTTATATCAATTGCTCAACTGGCAATTGCTCAACAAATACGAACCTTAGTTCAGTCGATGTATGGAACTGTATTGACACATCTGGTTTGCGGCCATGGAACCCATGAGTTCCATAACCCGGTGAACGCATTCCAATCCTACATTGCCGTCACAGCTAACAACATTTCGGTTATCTTTTGCATTATCAGCTATGTTCTCGGAAATTCACTGAATACTTGCTTGCGAAAGATCAGCCCAAACATTTGATTTACTATCCGTCTTTACAAGTATAAGTATTTCGACATGTTTAGCCTTATTCGCTAAATACTTCTAAAACTTCTAAACTCAAAGCTGCGAAGCAAGTACCTGCTGTTTAAATACGTAAGCCCGATGTTAAACCATTATGAATTCAACTATAAAATTGATTTACTATCGTGCTTGATAGCTCCATTAGATAAATATCAAAGGACCGAGATTTCACTAACATGCTTTCTGATGTAAGGATAAAAGATGTTTTAATATAAGTATTCCGTTGTGTTTTGTGCTTCTAAGTGATCCTAATTTCATTTTGGTAGAAAATAAGAAATTAGAAGCCGAAATTAGAAGCAAACGTGGTTCTCATAATACTATTCTAGATGACATAAAGAACCCCGAACTTCGCACGTGTTCGCTCTTGCACATTCTGGAAACCACAAGAATATATTAAATGATAATTATGAATTCGGTGTGCTAATGTACTTCTTCTCAATCTAAATAAAAAATATAAAATTGTCATTTCGAATTAGTAAACTTTAATGGTACAGTGTTTGATAGAGCGAGGGACAGATTTTGTTACCGAAAAGTTCGGTTCATCACCCCCTTATTGTTGTTGGGTGTGCCATTTTTAAGTCGGTCGGTCGGGTTACCATGCTTTAGACCACAAATGTCTAAATTTAGGATGTTTTAATTAATTTCTAATCACAGCATAGTGGGCTCATTTTCTCAAAACAACGTTTTTTTAAATATTTATATGTATGATAATTCTTCATGACTGTGTGGCTAAAACTTACTAGTATCAGTAATGAAGCCGTGTCCAACTCTTCAAGTTCTAGTTATCAGTGTGTACCTGGTTTGTTTGGTATTGGCATTTTGTAGATTCCCAACAATGTTGATGTTACGTATGTTGGCATAAGCACCAACCAGCTCTCCATGACTATATCCTAACCCATCTACAAGGAGTCATTGGTGGTTTTGGAATGGCCTCGTTCCTAGCCAATCTGTACAGCAAATCAAGTCCTGGACGTTTGCTCTTCGTATGACCCCTCAGGTTTAGAACAAAGACCTTTGTAGATTCGAACTTGGTCGTTCTGCTGGATCATTCTTACAACCAAGTAAGCCTTTTGCAGTTTTATCACCAAAAAGCGTTTGCTTACAAGTATTGCTTGTCGGTTGAATCTCTCAATGTCCAAACCTGTTCCCACACCTACACTATATATAAATATCCAGCGCGTCTGTAATACTGTCATCGAAGCTAATTTAAGACTAACATATTGCTTGTACGTTGTCCGAATTAAAATAATTTCACTATAATTATAGTTTATACTGACGGGCATATATATCTCTATTTTTCCCGTTGTCTGTACGTTTCATCCTTTCATTCATTTTGAACTCACTATGTAGCCTTCTAAAACTCTTCCATGGAGTGTTCGGGTCATAGCTTGACCTGCCGAATCGTCTTAGTCAAGATATCCCGTAGATAAATAGGCTTTATCGTAGCAAGATGAGCTGATTTGTTTGTGGGCTCTTTTGTGCACATTTGCTTCTTTTTGTGCATTTGACTCCGATAAGCTAACTTTGAGTTAGACTGGGGCCCTTTGTATGTATCTTGTCTCCTTATGACTGACGTTCCTTTGACAATTGATTGGTCTAAATACTGTATCATTGTAATACCGTCTGTATTGGATAAGTTAGTTATGACACCGCTCCTTGCGTTCAATTCGACCCTCTTTCGGCTAGATCAGATTAGATTGAGTTAAATTATGTGCAGCTCTTCAGTGATGTATACAATTTAACCACTGGAAGTCTTATCTCTAAGATAAGACGTATGACCCGCTGACCCTATGACATCCACATTGTACTGCCGTCAAAACAAATTAGGAATTTCCGATAATTATATTTCATTTTAAACCGAATCAGTGCTACCCGACTGGTCCGTACATGATTCAAGATGGCGCGCAATTTCTAACGTTTCGCATTTATGCAGATATTTCAATCTGAATTAGAGAGCCAACATTCTTTGGCCGTAAATAACGAACAGCGCGTTTAATATTCCGAAATGGCGTCATTCGAATAACATAACTGTCATTAGAATTAGTTCATTAGATTTGCTATGTAGTATTTGACATTGTTATTAATAAATTCCAATTTCATTTTACAAGTTTTTCTATGTCAATCAAATTTCCCTCGGCCGGACAAATGTTTGCTAAGCAAAAGCATTTTTAAAATTGCTAAATACAAAATTGAATGAATAATTAATTTCTCTGATTTTGAATATGCAAATTGACATACTCCTTATGTGTGTTTATGGTTATAGATTAATAATATATTTTCTAGTGAGAAACGTCTTTATAAATTACTTTGTTAAAACTAAAATTTACAAGCAGACTCATAGCACGGTGTCAAACTTTTGAGCTCTTCAATATAAAGTTAAGTTTTGTACTCAATGCACTTCGTACCATATTGAATTCGCACCAGTTTTGACCTGTGATAATATGCGTAAAAATTAATTTATTTTGTCTGTCAAAATATATGGTCTAACAATAAGTATTCATTATAGGGTTTCGCGGACTTGCGTGCCAAAAATCATCGACAATCTTGGTAGACATGTTGAAATAGATTAACTCCACAGTTATTGTAGTGCGTCAAATGCCGTTTTCAACAAGATGCCTTGAACAATTAAGTAATCGATGAACCAGAAACTCATTAAAACAAAGCGTGTAATTCAATTTTACGCGTTTATATTGTTTCCAATGTGTTAAACGACAAATCGCCTGCCACCACTAGAGTGATGGACGAGTTTTCGAAACACCTAACCAAAAATGTAAAAATGCTAATATGGTAGGGCAGGGAATGTACTAAACCTAGTGTGATGTTGTCACACCGCTTTGGTTTATAAATTTACGTACATATTTTGATAAGTAAAAAATGTGTATTTTTTATGTACGAGTAGATATGCCGATTAGACAAGCGCAATCATGATTGTTTAAAACACTTCATATCGTTTTATGCTTGAGTGTTTTCAGTTCGCACATGTTTTTTGTTGACATAGTGTAGACGCATACAGTTCGGCAGCGTGTAAGTTAGGGGGTGGAGTCCTGGAATAGGTCTGAAGGGGCTGAATTAAGGAGAGGAATAGAGTTTGGAGTCCTTTATACGATTCTTCCTCAAACTTTAGCTTTATACGCAAAGCCAACGCCTAGCCATGTCATTTCTTTCACGCTACCATGACTTTTGATGAATTTAAGGAACTATTGGAGTTTTATACAAGTTTTCAAATATTACAATTGAGACATGAATGCGCTGTTTTTATGATCTACATACGTTTATTCATTCGCACAATTCATGGTTTCTTGAAAACATAACACGTTTAAAACAAATGTCAAAGAGTCAGTGAAAGCCAGCGTGCATTTATTTTCAGGAATTAGTTTTATATATAACACTATTATAATGTAAGTGTGTACACATGGGTAGTGAAAAATAATAAATCCAGTAGAAAACATGCGGTACAAAAATAAATGACCCACTAAAATACAATTATATACCCTGTCTAGTTAGCGCATGATATACAGTCGATGTGGAAACAATAAATTCCCTTCGCAACATTAATATTATTTATTGAGTACTTAATTTACAATTATAAATTCATATTTGAAGTGTAAAATTTCCTATTTTATTTATAACATCATAAATTTCCAAAGACGATGTACAGAGATATGGTTATATAAAGGGAGACGGCGTTGAAAATCATGTTATGCATGAATATTCAAAAACGACTGTGATGTACGACTTTTAAGAGGGAATAAATAAAACATAGATTTTTATACTGTCGTTGAAGCTCTGGCCCGTTTAATTTTATGACGTTATGATTATAAAGGGGACACTTTATTCAAGTAGAAGGAGAAAAAGCCATCAACATTAGTTTATCATTTGAATCATCATACGCTTGCATTTTATTCGCTTGATTCAATAAAAGTCTTACATATGATTTACAATTTTCTATTCTTCTTTGAAGAGGCTTTGACTATTGAGTTATCAGTCAACAGAATCATTGACTTACAGCCTTTTGGGTGTTAGGAGTTCCCATTCGCCCGCCAAACTCCTGGTACGTAAAACAGTCATAAAAACTCAGATTTGAATTTCGATTGGTCGAACTCGAGAAATTTATCAACTTTGTATGAATAAAACTGTTGAATGCCGACCATTCTTATAATAAACAGTTTTGAACCTTAAATTTTGTTTAAAATTTTTCATTCATTAAAATTTTTATGTGTTGGACTGCAAATGCACGAACTTTTTTTTGCATTTTGAAGTATGTTTCCATGTAGTGGGAATGTCCGAATATTTCCTATCCGAAAACTCTGCAAGTTGAGTATATTATTTTATACGTAGTAGCGACACGCGTGCCTTGTACCCCATTTCCAGTCAATAATTTAAGATTGAATTGTGTGAGTTATGGTACACTTACCCTTAAAATAAAATGAAATGAAATTAAAATGTGTTGAATTCATCATTATATTTATAAGTGGTAAATTATTTATATTACATGCATAATTATGCCCTACGGCAAAAGAAACTTAACACATTATTTGATTATTTTTATTAAAAATTATATTTATTGCTATGCGGCTTCTTTAATATTTATAGATGTATTACGATGTTGTCGATATTATCATATAATAAAACTTGTCAATTAAGCAAAACCAACATAAACACTTTATTAAATAATATGAATAATTGTGTATCATTAATTAGAACGCAAAACAAAAATAATTAAAACTTGAACAAAATTAAAAGGAAGCGTTGTAGACTTCGTGTATAACATCGAGCTACATTATCCAAGGTTATTTCCTCTTGTATTTATTTGATATCACATATTTACTGGGTTACAAAATATTCCCTATTTTCTCACCCAGGTATTAATTATTGATGCATGTGTCTATCAAGCAGTTTATGCCAGTACCATATTTGTTTTGGTTTTTTATTTGGTTTGATATGAGTTTATAAGGTCCTTGTATCGTCCCATACCTTTCGGTAATTTGGATTATTGATAGAACCCCATATGTTTTGGACTTTAAAATACAGGACTTTTAAAGTGCATTTGCACTACTAGAATTGCTTACATTCTGTGACATTTGATAACCAGTAATTTTGATTTCTTTCCATCAACTTTGATGTAAAGCAAAAATTGACGCGCTAGTAAATACATTTAAAATTTAATTGTTGAACAAAACTATACATGTAAATACAGAAATTAATATACATTGAAATACAGTTATTATCTTTGATGACGTTTGCGTTGAGTCAAACCTTAGCCTCCTTTTTGAAGAAGTGAAGTAGACATTTATCATGTATTGGGCACATCTATGGTGTTAAAGAAAAAGCGTTTGATTTACTTGTAAGCCAGTTTACTTTCGAAAAAAAATACATTAATTTGCATCAAAGGGATTTATATGTTCGTTTCAACTATAGCCCTTCTCTTCGGTAAAACGTCAATACAAAGAATGACTATTGACCAAAACAATCGAAAAGGAAATGAATTTTGATCAAAGCTTTGGCTAAGGATAGCCTCAGAGGTGATACGAATGTGATTGAAGCAAGGAAACCAAGATGTCAAGAATTTTGAAATTTACGATTTTTCACGTTTGTAATCTTGACAAGAATATATTAATTTTGGTCACTGATTACGGAGCAATAAACATGTAGGTTACCCAGGAAAGACAGGTCTTACATAAGCTTCGACTGAAAATAGCCGTCCGTAGGCGATAAAAATTGCTTAATGGCCATTAGGGCCGCGTGCTTGTATAATCGGGCGCACACGTCCAAATTAGATGTACGTAACGCATTTAGTATGGCGTGGCCTTCTTGAAAAGACAAAAACCTCGTAGATTATTATTTTCCGGTGGTCAAAGTGTAGCCAGGGGCAAAGAGATGTGGCCGATTTTTATCGAATAATGACCCAAAACTGCCCAAGAATTTATATGGCTTTATTTGGGGCGATTAGTACGTTGTTTAAAGGGAGTCCCTGGGACATTACCATCGAAGCTCGCGGTTGCATGATAGACGTAGCTTATAATTTGGGTTCAATTCACTTCATGGGGGTTGTTATTGTCGCTCAATTAAGTATCAATCGGTAAACGGCAGTGTAACATATCTTATGAAGGGGTGTTACGATATGTTTTATTGTGAATGAATTCCGAAAGAAGGAGGGTGGTGGGAAAAAACGGAAGTACGAGAAAAGCTTAAATTGAGCGAAAGTAAACGCATTACGTGTTCACTCCCTTTTAACTTCGGGTTTTACGATGTGTGCGGTGTTTAAGCTGCATTGTGAACATATTGTATGGAGATTGTATTTGCAAGCCTTAGGTGTGACATGTGACAAAATAATGTTTTATTTTTTATAAGTTTCTTTAATCAAGAGCGCTTCCCATCAAGTTAGACTGGGTTCTTGTTGCATGTGCATTATGCATTGTCCTCATATGCTTTCGGTTCAATGAAATTTAAATAAAATCTATGTATTGGGGCTTGCACTTTAAAGTGTTCTCCTAACGCCAGTGTTTAGCTACGTATAAATGCACACACTTTAAGTATGTTACGACTGGTGATCTTAAATGTTTTATACATTTCATAGTTCATAGAAGACAACACGATCATGTAATTATTTTACCCAACCACCTTTGTGTATCAAACAATTCCTTACTCGACAGCCTGTACAGTGATAACAATGATCGACAACTCTGCAGGTCCTTATCCAATCCTAACTACTCGGGTCACTCCGTCATGGATTCGGAAGATATGTTGCGTCAAATGGCCGAATGATCCCGAATGCACATTTTCGCGATAATGTTCTTCAATAATTGAGTATATTGTCCATTCCTCCTTCGTGTGTCTCCGTAGCCTAATCAGGCGACCCGGGTTCAGATCCGGTTGGGGGGGGGGGGCACTCATATGCCTGCCATATTTCAGCAGAATGCTGACTGGCAAATAAAGGCTTTGCTCGGCATGCTCGCAGTGTGCGATTTATTATAGAAAAATATGTAATCAATCATAGCATTATAAATAGCAAACTTTCAATAATATAATCTGTATTGTTTCAGAGAACGACAATGTTTGACATATTACCAATTGGACAACCTCTAGCTGACATCGTTTCCGAACATTTCCGACTGTATACGGAAATTATGGTGAGAGACGTATTGTTACACCGCCATGTTGTGCGGCACCGTAGTCTTGGGATTCTGAAACTGGCTAAATGTGAAGAGTAGAAGGTGACGTGTTGTTGTGATGTCACGTTCTTGAACCCAACACGGTATGAAAAAAATATTAGTAAGTAATATATTGCATTATTATTACCTTCAATATAGTCATATTAATCTAAAGCAAAACGATATACTAGTACATGTATATGAAATGTTCTTGCATATCGTAGGCTAATGGCAGCATTTCATTACATATAACTAGTTACTAGTACTTTATGACACATCATTTTCGAGTTGCTACTTCTCTATCCGTTACCTTAAGTATGCGCGAGACATTCATCCCAGGTTATGAAATATTATTTCAAACAATAGAAACCTTTTTTCAGATTTAATGTTTCAAGCTATTGTCCAATTCATTACAATGCCTTCTTCGACTTTCCTCTCCTTAAGTATTTAATTTCATTAATTATAACATTCAATTAGTTGAATTAACAGTACAGACGATGAGATAAAGATATCATAGTTTAGAAATAGAATCCACAATTACCTCCCTTTGACCACATTGAAAAACGCATAGAGTGTACCGTATAAAATATAAAAGAGCGTTTCATTATTACAGCGATACTGTATTCGTCTCGTCGTTTCGTTGATGGTTATAATTAGCATTTGTACATCAAACAAAACTGGGAAATTAGATATTTTATGAAACTGGTATAGAAAAATAAGAATAATTTAGTGAACATAGCTAAAAAACACCGAGAAATAATAAGTAAGAAAACAGCTAGGTTAATACTTTTAAAATAACAATGTGAGTGTGAACTTATTGGAGAGGGGGCTGTTCATAAATAATACATGACTTGTGTTCATATATCGTTAAATTTGTTACTGTATTCAGGGTCGTCTTTCGTGTTTGAAACGAAAGGATGACTGCTTCGTGATCGGAAAGTTGCGTGTTCAAAACCAGGCCTCGACGGTATAACACAAATCGGCGTTAAAGTGGTATTGGTATAGCTACCACTGCCTTGTTTTAGCGTTCATGATATGACTGTATGTAACCTACTCTAAACAGAGCTAGAGCATTGTGCTTGACAAAGTTCGTGTTATATTTCAACTTTCAGTTTTTGATCGGTGGTGGTCTGGAAGTATTAATGTATTCTGTAGGTCTTGGTTAGAAAGATGAGGTATCAATCTTCTTATCCAGACTTGGAGTAGTTGTGTAATATTGGTGTTGTTCTACGTAGTTTCGATTATTCATGCTGGTTTTATAGTTTACAGTGATATGTGTGCAATAAAAGCAACATAACATCATCTTGTATCTGGTAGCATTTAGCTGAACTTTCCATGTATGTGTGGCAAACACTTCGAGGTCAGGGTTGCACTACCTTCAGTGGTTAGTCAACTCTCCATGCTATGTTTTGGACGAAAATATGCGTTGAATGAACGAGAATGCTTCGAAACTTTTAGTTGAGTTTGACAATTGTTGTACACCTGTTTGTTTGTGTTTGCCTATGTGACATCCTTTTGAATACATTTGGATGTTATTATTATGGTAATGACTTGGTGTTTATAAGTTTTATATATTTTCCCTAAGTTAAAGGCCTTCGCGTTTTCATTGTCGTCGTTTGCCAATACATCAGTTGCGTAGATTCGTATTTAGAACAGATTGCTATTCAACGTATTATTGATGCGACGTTTTTATACCTCTACTCAATTCTAATTAAGTGTGTTTTTACGTTACATACAGCCCTGTATATTAGCTATATCAAACAAAGATTATTATGTTTATATCATAAGTCGCAACCTTCTTTCTATCGCCCTATTTGTCTGACGTGTTACCATTTAAACGTAGCTCATTAGTATGCGGGAAAAGTTCACCGTACGGAACAGGTTTGAAATTTACGCGCTTATTAACATATTATCAATTAATTAGATATGTGTGATGAAGCCCTATGCTTTCGTTCGTGATGTATGATGTTTTGACGGCTTTAGAAATAAAATTTCTGCCATGAGATTTTTAACTTTGGTATTTCCCGACATGTCAACATATTCCGCGTCATGCGTCATGATGACAATTGCAAGTACAAATGTACTAGACGTTTGCCTACGAACAATTTCTTATATCGAACTGTTCAACACATCATTGACAGCTAAAGATACATCTAAAATCATTTCCTGTTCCATTTATGAATTGACCAATAAGATAACAATGACAACCTTGATGAGCAGGACACAGTGGTCTCTTGTGTGTTAATATTTATGCTACATACTTGGCATTTCTGCACACATGATCGCAGCAATCGTCGTCTTCAACAATATCAATACATCATCACCGCCGTCATCCTCATCATCATGTACAACAACAACAAAATCACCATTACCATTATCATCAATATCATCACAATTACTAATACATGTACATCATCATCAACAGCAGCGTCTCAAACATCACTATGTTTGGCATCGACATCGCCACATAAAGCATCATTGTTGTCATCATCAACACTTTTATTACCAATACCATCATTCCGGTCAACGTCTGCTTAATCGCCAATTTATTGTACTTTTGTGATCTTCATGCATATTTTTTCATATTCTGTGTACAGTTGGCATGCGTTTAAGATGGGCCATGAATACGACGTTTTGTGTGTGTTAGAATACCATCAAGGAATATCATCGACATGTTGTGGATGTTTAAACATGTTAATCAGAATAATCAGGTCCTTTATTCATGTTATTGGAAGTTGGACATCTTAGTGTTTAAATCATCGGCTAAGCTGCAGCTCCTACAAATATTCCAATTATAAAAACACAACGTGACAAGCTATATTAATCCTACTGAAAACCATATGACCCTTCCCAACTGCCTCTATCCGCAACATTGCAATACAAGGCTGCCGTGAGGACCTCATAAACAACTCGGCATGTCTGCCCAACCTTTCAAAATTCGTACATGATATTACCCAGAGATTGAGTACAGCTGCTGGCTATGATTATAGAAGAAGTGTTCGACGCTCGTAAATCTTCAAACTCTTAAGTTTCCCCTTGGTTCTGGTGAACGGTGCGAGAATTCCGAGTATCAAGTGCGAGACGGGGGAAAGACTGCTACCACTTCTTATAGTAGCATATGGCTCATTGCTGTTGGCTTTTCTATGAATCGTTTTAATGTTTTAATTGAATTTTCTAGCGAGCCAAAAATATGTCGACAAAACTATGTGGAAAATGGTTTAGGTGATAACGAATGTAGTTCGGAGTGAAACCGTTCTTCGTGCATTGAACTGTGTGTATGTATGTTCGTAGATTCAATTTACTAAAATAAAGTTAGGTAACAATCTTAAGTACTAGCAAACAATTAACATAATTATAATGGAACGTGATAATTTTATTGTTAGCATATGTCTATATTACTTTTATTTCTCTATAGCTTTGGCTTCAGGCCTTTCAGTTAATATTAGTTCTAAATGAACTGTGAAATAACTGGGTCCAATGATCGCCCAGTGTATGTTTTTACTTATCGGGTCAGCAGTTGGACGGAGATTGGCCGGGCATCGGGGCAATTTGTCAGACCGAGTCAATACGTGGCTTAGCTTCAAAGATATTTGTCACTGATCATCCGATGACCGCTTAATGTCCATCCGTCGATGACGTACATCGTGAGATCATCAACCGATAGATGTCCAGTACCCTTTTAATACCCATGAGTCAATACAGGTTAATCACCAATGCCAAGACATCGGGAGTAGATCGGTTACACCGAACATGATTATCCTCCTTTTTTTCGTTGCCATTTGACCCAGGTATAATACGGATGGCGCAATGGCAGTTTATCTCCAATATTCAAAATGATTCAAATTCGAAGGTTAGAGCCCCGATAGGTACCAATTCTGACAATGTCTATTTGTAGGCTAGATTAGGAATTATGAACATTCCGCATGTGCGTTTGTCCCTGTAGGACTGGTGTCGGTTAAGTGAAAACCGAAAATTAGCCAGTGGTTGCTCTTTTAAAAGTCGGGATGTCCTACAGTATGGACGACTATATTCTGACTTTAACTCAAATTGAAGCTGTATCAAAATAAACAAAACATCATACTCGAACCTGAAATTTATTTATTTTCGTTTATGTAAAACCACAACATTTCAAAACAAAAACACACAAAAGAAATATGTTTATAAATGAAGGACGCTGTACACATACTTATATGTACCTAATATGTCCAAAAGGAACACAGGCGCAATGCTTGTAAATAAATTGGCATAATAAAACTAAATTTACACCAATACTTTACAATGGCTTGGGAATACTTTGGGTTATTTGGGTGATAATTCAATTTACTTTTGAAGTAATAACTAAATATAACATGAAAAGATAAGTTTATTTACCAAAATCTGGCCCCTTGCAGGTATATAAATTTTGATATTTTTTAAGAAAAAATAATAAAACTAAAGACTAGATTAACATAAGGAATTTATTGAAGATGTGTTGCATTATTTTTTTTCAATTATTACTTTTTGGTACTACAAATTATTGTACATGTATTCATTTTTCATGGTGCACAACGAGAGTACAATTAATATTATAAGTGCAGGATATTCAATTATTTACAGGAATGATATTGGTGTTGATTTATCTAGTTATTAATTCAATTATAATAATTTTGATCATATTATGTATTATGTGTATATGACATTGGAACTACGTAATAAGAGTTTTGCAGGGAAGTGTAATTATTATACCAATATCTAAAACATGTTTTATTTATTAAATGTATGAAGCTTGTACTAAGGGAAAAATAGCGCATTTGTCGATCGATATTTGCGATCTCATTTCGATATTGATTGTTCATTTTAAAATTCTGACAACGTAGCAGTCACGTGTATCCCTAATAGACAAATTACATAAATGGCATTTGCATTACATGATGATAAATTCATATTGTTTCAGCCAGTTTCATAACCAGCGATAGAATGTAATAGCTCTAATTCGATTTACCGGTCACATCGCATCACCCTGTATACAATATTTATTTCATCTATTTTGATTAAATCGATCTGACACACTCCTTCGATCTTAACTCTAATTTTTGTCATTTATTTATTTTTTTCGTCCATTTATTTACATGAAAATCGCATTGCCATATCGCTATCTAAATTCACCCTTTTCACTCAGATTTGGAAAAGCCATCTACCGCCCGTACTTCACATTTAACATTTCGACAAATGTATTTTTCAACCAACCGATTTTCGAAACCCAAACTACAAACCAACATCTTTCTTCACGTTTACATATGTTTCGTTCGGTATATAATGTATTTTTGAAATCGCTAGTAGTAATCTAAATTGCTAATATTTGCCTTTGAAACATAAGGCATTTTGAGTAAGCACAGGTGTTTAAAAGATGCGATCTTAAAAACTTGAGGCAAATTTTCTAGTTTGTTCACCATCTTCTACTCGGATTTAACATTCATCATCATTTTTTTCCAGATAGCGTCATCAAGGGTTTTGATGAATGGTATGAAACACGAATCTGTACTAGGTAGTTTTCTCAATTTCTTCACCCATCTTTCTAAGGTTATCAGGTTCATATTTATGATGTTTGTTATTAGATTTTATAATAGTTTTTTTTATTATTAAATCATAATATATTTTGTTATTCTACTACATAATAAATGTATAATTTATGTTATATGTCGACATATATGTAAAACACTCCAAGCAAATTTAATGCCCATCGGATTTCGGTTGAAACACTCAAATAATATAAATCGTACGAGAAATTCTCTTTTATTCGTACGAGGTCCGTACGAGCTGTGACCAGAAGCTAAGAACCTACAAATACCGTTATATATACCTTGATATACGACGCTCGATTTTATATTGATTGAATGTTGTGTTCATGTAATACTCATGATACTATGATACTTGCATATTTAATGTCAGTTAAACATATGTGTTGTCCCTAGACAAATTGATTAATTTATTGATTTAACATGATACTTGATATTTGTAAAGTGATGTGTGTATGCATGCATTTTTGTAAATATTTATTGTATGTTGTTTCACGGTGATAAGATGTATTATGCTTAAGCCGAATAAACTTTTCTGTATTCTGTATTCTGTTATAATCCGTACGGACATCGTACGAGCATTGTGACCGTAGCATAAATAAACACATATTTTACACAATATAATTAAATCATAAATACTATTTATCATTATTATATTAATATTGGTATTCTTTTTGGTAACTCACTTTCTTTAGTAAAATAAATAAATAATAAAAAGTATTGTATTCGCGCCAATTTTATTATTCTAAAACACGAATAATAATGAAAAAGCAGAACTATGGTAATTTATTTAAATTAAATTTATATTCTAAAAATGTCCAGCCTGGAAATGAGTTTGCCTTAAAACTATACCTGTCTGTGTGTTAGGTGTAGCAATTGAGCCTCGGTGGATTAAATAAAATATCTAAAAACAAAACATCAAATTTGGCAATGTTAATTTAATATAATATTATTATTTAAATATTTAAAAAATCGACGCATTTGCACGATGCGTTTTCTTTATATGCAACTTAAACACATCACAAATTATGAAATATAGTTTTATATTGAAGATATGTTTGGGGAAAAAATAGTAAAACAAAATCTAGTAATAATTAATGTATCCCTAAAGGGAATCACAATAACGTTTATAGAAAAACCCTCTTTATTTCATTAATTATATTCTGCGAGTATAAGAGTGATTTTTCTACAAACAGTAAAATCAATATTTAAATGATTTTCCCCGTTATTTTCCCGACATTTTCTTCCATTTCATTCTACGATTTTGGAACCATATTTTCACCTGCCTGTCTGTGAGACACAGCGTCAGTGCTATTTCGTGTCTCCGCCGTCGGGTCAAATAACGGCTGAAATGGAATTCTTTTTCCAGTTCCAAAGTCTGGTGTCGACTGTAGGTCTGACGGCCACGCTTGTGTTTGCTTTCTGTAATAAATGTAATATTCAATAAATAAAAAATAAAAATTCGACAATAGAATTAATATTCCGTATTCAACGTAAAAGACATTGGCCATCCTGATACATCGGAGGTTAGTCAAGTTCACGGACTATGTTTCGGACGAAAAATACGCTGGTTGAATGGGAATGCGTAAAATAACAACCAGAATGTAAATTATTAAAAATAATCGGTATTTTATTTACAGTTTTCAGCGCAATGGTTGGACAGTTTTGAATGATACTTTTTATTGTAAAATTAAAATGAAAAAAGCTAGCCGTACTTCTGGTGAATTTTTGTTGATTTGGTGAAAACGAATCATGGACAAGCATGCAATGTTTTGTTTTAAATTTGCCAGGAATGGTAGTGTATGTGTTTATTTTCCATATAGATTTGAATCAACAAAATGTCCCCGTACTTTTTAGAATATAATCGTTATAAAGTATTCGTTCATTATATCTATATCTAGTATTCTACGATCCTTTCACGAATGCTTCAATATTGAAAAAGCTTTTCCTTGGACGTTTTGTTTTATGTTTGTCCAAACTCAACGAACGCATCTTACATAATATTTTGGAAAATGAATATGACCTATAATTTATGTATCGATATATATGCGCGAACATTCCGACATTTCGATTAGAAAGAAATCTAACCATATAGAAACTCAAAATGGGATCAACTCATAGAAATGTTGGGACCTTTCAGTAAAATACATAGCGTGTTCGGACGGGACTAGACGCTGTGAACATAATATTTCAGGCTTGAAATATTTCTGTAGTTGAGTGCTGCCTTCCCTGTCCGATTTCCTCATATCGTTTTTGTGAAATGCGACTTATAGCATACACTCACAAATGTAAACCTAACACCCGGCCATATAGCCTTCGCTTACTCGTGAACCTTTTTATTGTAAAAGGCAAAGTGTTTGTTTGTTATTTAGTGAAAGGGTCAGCCAATTTGACTTATGAGACACTTATATTTTAGTACACAGTAAACACACGCGTACACTTTGTATCCGAAGTATGTATGAATCCAAACCCTTATGTTTCAGAACAAACTCACATACATGTACAACATGTACACGTACACTATATTATGATATCCATGAACTTGACGAAACAAATCTATCACATTCCAAGATAGAGAATTTTATAACACCATTGCACTACTTAATATTCCTTGTTATAAACGGACGAAATATTGATAAAATATTTTTTAAAACCTGAAAACAACACTAGTTTCTGCACACAACATAATCGCATAACTAGCAACATGTATGCGCACACCAAAGACAAAATATTTAACTAACTTGTGTTCTAACCAGAGCGGGATCTTTATACGATCATTTCGTAAACATTAATTTGAAATATAGGGTCATAAATGATTCTCCCTCCAGCTTGTCCACTAATACATCTATTGCAGTGTTTTATGGTGAATGTACTCATAAAATTCATACAGTTTCCCTACGTGTGAGGGTTTATGGGCCTTAATTGCCAACTGAACGACTAATTTGACATCTAACTTTATTTGTGATTCTAAACCGAGAGTTTGGATTGGTTCGTGCTATCATTAACACCAGCAATTTGCAAATAAATGTTTTCTTTTAATGCAAAATGACGAGGCATTACGGCGCAAACTATACAAGCTTCAATGGTTCTAAAAGTTCTAAATTGCTAAACACAAACATGCATTGTAACGTGTTGCTCTATCTAATTTTCAACAACATGATTATAAAATCAGTAAATTCTTAGGTATGCTTTGAAATTGCTTTAAAACACACCATGCCAGAGTTTTAGTTTCTTTGATTTTTTAGTTTTATATATTGATATACATTTTGTATTGCTGTGCACATGCAATGAGCGCCAGACAACAGTTTAATATTCGGAGTGTTTGTTCATAGTTCAGTCTATTGGATAAAGTTTATTTGAACGGTTGTCGATATAACCGGCTTAGAATTGTAACGATTGTATAATAAATAATACTTAAATACATTTTTAATTAGCTTACAATTCAGTGTAAGAATAATCAATTCAAGCGAATAAAACGAATAATTTATATAAACAAAGATGAACTACTTTTTATGCATAAATCAGCGCGAGCGAGTGAAGCGTTGCACGAATCAATACGAAGCTCCGCCCACCTACTCGTAAATCACTGCGCCGGTGAAATAGACATGCGCAGTGAAGACAATGATGGATAGCTCTTATCAGAAAACGAACAAGTTCGTATTTCGATAGATATATTCGATATGTTCAAACTGTCATTTGTGCTCGGGGAACACATTAACTATTTTGGTATGTGAGTCGTTCGGCTGGCGGAGAAATACATGCATCTGTGCTTAAAAGGACTATTTCTTGTACAAATATTGTCAATAAACCATGAAAACGATTTTACAGCAGAAAACTGTCCAACTTGATGTTCATGGATCGCTTTATTAATATGATTTTCTGGGAAACAATATTGATAAATGGACCTGTCCTAATGCAAACGACTAGAGATCTATATGCAAATATTCATCCATATCCAGATAGCGTTAGCTTTTGTTTTACGTTAATCGTAACTACAATGATCATATCTGACGTCAAACTAGTAAAAGTAATCTGTATTTTCAAATCTAGCTGAATCAGTTAAGCCAATATAGGCGGATGGTATTTTATTGGAACACTTTGATGTCTATGACCTATATTTCCCTACTTCTTTTTATTACTCGATTTAAGCGCCGTAATTATAGCCATTCCCTAAATATGCTTTATAACCCCGGTTTAATTGAGAATGCTAGGAACTCCAAGGAATGAAAATTCGCTAATGATTAAGGAATAAATGGATTAGCGTAACAAATCCACTGAATGCTAATTAATTATTTGACCTCTAGGATAAATTGCATTCTTATCCCATGTAATTAGCAATATTTAGCATTTCAATTTCTTTGTAAAAAATACGCTGCATGTACCGCGCTTATTTATTGGCTAATAATAATAACCATAAGTAACCAATAATAGTAATGATAATAAAGAAAACTGTGCTAATATGTATAGTTATTTGTTTTCGTTTTAATGATTATTGATAATTTATTTAACATTGGCCTGGAATAAGTTATACTATAGCAAGGCACATTAATTAGTGAGTTATATCCCCTTTAACGTGTATATGATTGTATAAAGGGAAATCCTTATTTGAACTTACAGTTTACATGTATACACGATCATGGATTTCTATCAGCAAGAATGTAAATGCACATTTCACCTTTACCTTATGCCAAGAGCCTACCATAGCCTTTATTTGGTAGTCAGCGTTCTACTGCAACATGGCCGTCACAAAAGTGACCTCATCCGGATTTGAATACGGGTCGCCAGATTAGAGGCAGAAATTGCTACCACTGAGCAACGGGGGAAAATTACTATTATGCATACATGTGCGGACATAGCTATTTAACGGACGTACCATGTTCTTACCATTATGTACCGACCTCATCCATGCGTACGGTGGCGATGTATGATCGCCTGATTCATCATCCCCTGAGTCCTCTGTCCGCAGAGTTAAACTTCTTAATCTTATCTCCCCTTCAATTGTTGAACATTTGTTGTGAATTTGATTTTGGCGGTTTTCTCTTGTATATTTTACAACATCAACGCTGTAGTGGTTCTCCGGTGGGACCTGTGTGACTCTAAATACGTCAACACAGGTTGCGTCACTACTTGGTTTAAATTGGTCAATACAGCGTGCGTCCGTAGTTTGAACACACGCCGCATTCTCAAGGGTGTCCGTGTTTTGACAAGACCGTTCACCTCCGTCAACAGCTGACACGAGTTCTTCTGGCATCAATATTAGATAATTTCCCGACGGTTTTCCTATGTCATATGTCAGACCTTGTTGTCTGATACACGTTAATGGCGTTGTAGAATATTGCTTCACATCAAAGTCCTGAAAACGCTTCATGTTATTGGAACAATTGTCACTTTTCACGCAACTGTCGTGTCGCCTAACTAAGGTACTCTCTCTACTCCCAATATGTATCACTGGTCTACATTCGTTTTGTATACATCACTATTCTCGCTATGATGCGAAACGCTGAGCATTGAGTTCGGCAATTCGTCAATTCGACAATTTCGTATTCATTATTTATGTAAACAACGGGTCTCTCAACTCTCAATGTGTTGAATACGGCTTCGAGCGAGGTTTGGAGATCAAAAGTGGGATCATAGTCCTTAATGGAGTCATAAATCGCTCAAGATCGAGTACCACTTTAGTAGCTCTGAAAAGAAACAGAAAACATCACGTCAATGCCCAGCTTTTGCGTGATTTCACAATTTTACATCTGAATCAAGCCATTTTCATTTTCAAGTACCCATCCTATTAGGGAATTCATGAATACATTCGGGTCAAACATCGTACGGTGGACCTCACAATACGCATATGAATGAAAGTTGACGGCGCATCATTTTGTCCTTATACAGCCAAGTAAACGCAAACTTACAAGTAGGCCTACGTGTATACGCGATTTTGGAAAACATGAATGTTACAAAAACTGGTACATGTACGGGTATGCATGCATTCGCCTTTCATGTGAACAATGGGGGTAATGCACCAGTCAATATTTTGACCGCCCGTGGGAGGGGGGCGCGGGCGACCAAATATTTTTAGGGTTTTATGTCTAAATACCCACCATTTAGACAATGCTAACAGTCTGACATCCCGGGGGTGGGGCGCGTAATCACACAGTACTTTCCGGGTCTTTGAACCGGACCGGGAGTCGGAGTCTGGAAGATTCGTCTGTCTAACCCCCCTCACCCCTGTATCCACCGGGTGGGCATACTATTGACTGGTGCATACTTCTAAAGACAACAACGATTTTCTATGACCATTGAGTAAAGTTAAATACATAAACGACAACGACAATAGCGACATTAGTTTCTAGGCCATCGTTGGGCTTCTAGCCTACGCATATAAATATAGCAAACTACTACTATAATGGGCTAGCTATGTTTTGTGGCATGGCACAATTATTGCTAGTTTTTATATTTATCTGAACTTGAGATAAAAAAGGCTGCTGAATGCACACGGATACATGTACTTATGTTATTAATCCATGAAACTTCTATAATAGGTTGCTGGGACGGGGCTTTTAATTTAATTTCCTGTCCGATTTCCTCATATCGTTTGTAGTTATATATTTTGTTTTGTATTTTCAGGATGCAAATGACGATGATAGAGGATTTTATATGATGCCTGGTGAATTACACGTCTTAAAGAAACGCTTCATGATACTTATAGAATAGGAGGAGTTGCACAGTCTTCACACAGCGTTTGTGAACACCTTTGGTGACGTAATGCATGGCGTCATAACATTTACTTACTGAAAGAGCCCTTAATACGGGGCCTTACTACGGAGCCCTTACTACACCAAGAAGGGGATAAGTTGACGGAGACTACGAGAACCTAACGTTGAACATAGTCTGCTCCCCGTCAACAAAGTTGCATTACATCAGATTGAGTTACAATAGACGAAAAAATGAATACACGAACATCGCTGCTTTAACTTGAAAGTTACTGAAGATTATTCATTGCAAGCACGTCAAAATGTGATCCTTATAATATGTATGAACGAACAATTACACAAAGCTTTTACTTCACCATTCATCAACGTTAAACAATTAACCAGTAATTATTCATTAGAATTCCTTGCCATCCATCATTTTGGAAAGTAAAGTGACGTCAAAGGTCAGGGGGCGGTGCTTTATACACTTTGTAACGTATTCTTCACACCTACATAAGTAAATTTGACACAGTTAAATAATTGCTGTACGTAAATTATGCCTATATTAAGACAGACACAACATTTCAAATATGCTTCGCATACTTGTTTATGTTTTGACGATCTATAATTCGCAGGCTTAAAATGAGAAGACCTTAAGTACTACTTACGATCTTTTAAGACGCATACATATGTGGTATCTACATTATAAGACGCTTCTTGTGAGTCTACTTTCATGAAAACCGGAACTTGTCATGTTGACCAAACTGAAGCCTCAATTTTTTTTTCAATAAGTAAAGAGCCTCGATTTCAGACAGTTTTTTCTTGTTTTCTCAAAATATCGATTTTACTTACGACCTTCTCTAGTGCGATGAACACTCTTTTCACTATTTGCAGTATTCGTATGCAAAAATTCCTTTTAGGCGTTGAAGGGTTTAGCCATAAATAACTCGGTTCAGTAGCACCATGACAATCTAGTCATTGGACCCGATTCTCTCACGAGTGATAAATATATCATCAACAATTTGATGACATAAACTGCGAGAGAAACTGGATAAACCACGTGACGTTTTGGCTAAGTCGACAAGTAAAAACCTGTCGACAAAAAAGTTTTTTTAAAAAAAACACCGTAAATATGTTACTAGTATTCATCGATAGATTTTTACGAGACACATTCGACTCTAAAGCCGAGAATGAGCACTACTAACTAACTTTACTACAATACTAGTAATAGTCTTGTGAAACAGGCCACACTTTATGCCCGAAACCAACTCAACTGCATGGATTGCAGCTGAGCCGGTTTCGGGCTAACTCTGTGACCTTCAGTTGGAAGTACCTGTCTTGACCAACTACTTGTTACTAAGTAAATATCTGTGGTTGCTTCAACTATGACATGGTTATGAACATATAAAACAATGGCGGGGTTTCTCCAAACACTAACAATCACATGTGTATGAAGTTAGCAGCCAGTTGCCAGTTGCCAGTTGCCAATTCAACTTTTTGAATCGGCAACTGGCAACTGTCAGCTAACTTCACAACCTAGCAGCCGATTCGTCGATTTCGAAAGTTGAATTGGCAACTGGCAACTGTCAGCCAGCTGACGATTCAAATTTCACTGTAGACTCGAATTGGCAACTGGCAACTGTCAGCCAGCTGACGATTCAAATCTTTCGGGAAAATCGAATTGGCAACTGGCAACTGTCAGCCAGCTGACGATTCAAATTTCACTGTAGACTCGAATTGGCAACTGGCAACTGTCAGCCAGCTGACGATTCAAATTTCACTGTAGACACGAATTGGCAACTGGCAACTGTCAGCCAGCTGACGATTCAAATCTTTCGGGAAAATCGAATTGGCAACTGGCAACTGTCAGCCAGCTGACGATTCAAATTTCACTGTAGACTCGAATTGGCAACTGGCAACTGTCAGCCAGCTGACGATTCAAATTTCACTGTAGACACGAATTGGCAACTGGCAACTGTCAGCCAGCTGACGATTCAAATCTTTCGGGAAAATCCAATTGGCAACTGGCAACTGTCAGCCAGCTGACGATTCAAATTTCACTGTAGACTCGAATTGGCAACTGGCAACTGTCAGCCAGCTGACGATTCAAATTTCACTGTAGACACGAATTGGCAACTGGCAACTGTCAGCCAGCTGACGATTCAAATCTTTCGGGAAAATCGAATTGGCAACTGGCAACTGTCAGCCAGCTGACGATTCAGATTTCACTGTAAAATCGAATTGGCAACTGGCAACTGTCAGCCAGCTGACGAATCAAATTACAATGTAAAATCGAATCGGCAACTGGCAACTGTCAGCCAGCTGACGATTCAGATTTCACTGTAAAAATCGAATTGGCAACAGGCAACTGTCAGCCAGCTGACAATTCGAAAAAAAATGTTTTTGTGAAAAATCGAATTGGCAACTGGCAACCGTCAGCCAGCTGACAATTCGAAAAAAAATATTTTTTTGTGAAAAATCGAATTGGCAACTGGCAACTGTCAGCCAGCTGACAATTCGAAAAAAAAATATTTTTATGTGAAAAATCGAATTGGCAACTGTCAGCCAGCTGACAATTCGAAAAAAAATATTTTTTTTGTGAAAAATCGAATTGGCAACTGGCAACTGTCAGCCAGCTGACAATTCGAAAAAAAAAAAATTTTTTTGTGAAAAATCGAATTGGCAACTGGCAACTGTCAGCCAGCTGACAATTCGAAAAAAAAATATTTTTTTGTGAAAAATCGAATTGGCAACTGGCAACTGTCAGCCAGCTGACAATTCGAAAAAAAATATTTTTTTTGTGAAAAATCGAATTGGCAACTGGCAACTGTCAGCCAGCTGACAATTCGAAAAAAAAAAATTTTTTGTGAAAAATCGAATTGGCAACTGGCAACTGTCAGCCAGCTGACAATTCGAAAAAAAAAATATTTGGTGAGAAATCGAATTGGCAACTGGCAACTGTCAGCCAGCTGACAATTCGAAAAAAATTTTTTTTTTGGTGAAAAATCGAATTGGCAACTGGCAACTGTCAGCCAGCTGACAATTCGAAAAAAAAATTTTTTTGTGAAAAATCGAATTGGCAACTGGCAACTGTCAGCCAGCTGACAATTCGAAAAAAAAATATTTTTTTGTGAAAAATCGAATTGGCAACTGGCAACTGTCAGCCAGCTGACAATTCGAACAAAAAAAAAAATTGTGAAAAATCGAATTGGCAACTGGCAACTGTCAGCCAGCTGACAATTCGAAAAAAAATATTTTTTTTTGTGAAAAATCGAATTGGCAACTGGCAACTGTCAGCCAGCTGACAATTCGAAAAAAAATGTTTTTGGTGAAAAATCGAATTGGCAACTGGCAACTGTCAGCCAGCTGACAATTCGAAAAAATAAATATTTTTTTGTGAAAAATCAAATTGGCAACTGGCATCTGTCAGCCAGCTGACAATTCGAAAAAAAATATTTTTTTTGTGAAAAATCGAATTGGCAACTGGCAACTGTCAGCCAGCTGACAATTCGAAAAAAAATATTTTTTTGTGAAAAATCGAATTGGCAACTGGCAACTGTCAGCCAGCTGACAATTCGAAAAAAATAATTTTTTGTTCAAAATCGAATTGGCAACTGGCAACTGTCAGCCAGCTGACAATTCGAAAAAAAAATTATTTGGTGAAAAATCGAATTGGCAACTGGCAACTGTCAGCCAGCTGACAATTCGAAAAAAAAAGTTTTTGTGAAAAATCGAATTGGCAACTGGCAACTGTCAGCCAGCTGACAACTCGAAAAAAAAATGAGTGAAAAATCGAATTGGCAACTGGCAGCTGTCAGTCAGCCAGCTGACTATTCAAATTTTTCCGTAGAATCGAATTGGCAACTGACCTCAGCTGACAATTAAAAGTTCACTGTTATATCAGATAAATAGGAAACTCAACAACTAACATGATTTTGAGGCTTGTTGTAACTTTATTTCTCTTGTCCGAATAATAGCTTGTTTTCAATATTGTGCGGATGTGTATGCAGATTCGACCCTAGAAAAAGTATATGTTTATACCCGATTGTATATATTGCGAATTTTCAATTATTACATGTATTCTTACTATTTGACCACCCGTGATTAATAAATGTTGTGATTATTATAAACCCAAACATTAGCGAGATTGCCAATTCTACAAGTTCGCAAAAAAGGCTTGAGAATGGCACTAAAAACTAAAAATAAATTAATCAAATTCCTAAAAGTACCGTATTGAATGGTAGGGTAACTCCAAAAATAGAGGCCTGAACTGGCATTTGTTCCTCTACCACTTGTGGTCGATTCAATAAATAATACTAATGAGGGAACTATCACATTCGAAAGAATAGCGGGAATTACCGTTAACTCAGATACATGATGTATACCCAGCTAAAGCTAGATAAACAAAGTTTACCTGACAGACGACTCGATGTTGACCAACGATTCTCAATTGACTTTGAAAGTACTGTAATTGGAGGAATATCAATTCTTTGTTTGGAAATATAAGCGACAGTCACAACCCAACGGACGTGTAACTACGTGAATCCGAGTCAGTAGGCATTTGTGATTACACAGACATAACGTTTGTAGCATTTGGCCAGCGTTCGGCCAACCTATTCATCCCCGCATTTGCGAGCCTTTTTCTGCCACCTTAATTCGTAAGGACAACGCATGGGAGCAGTTTGTACAAATAGATAACCTGGCCATAGCACGGAGATCGTAGGCTGTTAGAACTTTATAAACACGTAAAACTCACTTGTAATGTGCGCAACCTACAATGAACTCAATCACTCACGATCAGGGCGTACTCATATCCTCCGTATTTCAAACCTACGTTTTCAAAAGTTCGTAGTGACCTTAAGGTGCTTATAGCTTGGCCAATTTGACACAAGCCTGATCTTTTGATTAGCATAATTTAACAGTCGACACTGATTGTATGTTTTCATGATCGGTGAGTATCATGAAGACGCTCGAGATTTAATACAAACACAAATTTGAAGTACCGATATCGCACGATTTGCTTGCGGAAATTGATATATTCAAAGCAAGAACCTTGTAATATATTCTTGCATAAAGGTCAGGCTCATGTCAAAATAGCCAAGCTATACACACAGTAAGTTTTGATGTATAAGTCGAGGATGTACGCTTTGCCACTAGGTAACAACGAAGGCGTACATCTTGAGAAAATGCACGACAGAGGCGTACTTCACCTTACTACAAATAACATCTTGACTTATAGGCCAAGATGTATACATCAAAACTTACTGTGTGTACGCATCTTCCCGAAAAATACTCACGTCTGGTTATGATCCGAGTTAAAGGCATCAGCTTTCTTTTGGCCGTTATCACATGTCGTTCCTCCACTCCAACTTGACTCACCCTAACCTAAGGGAGCCTCAAGTGTAGCCGTAGTGACGGTCGAGTGGAGATTTGGTAGATCGACCTCCACTTTCTCGAGTGGGTGACCGTTATAATATATGGTAAGATAGTAAGATAGTGTAAACAATACATGTTTAATTATTAAATCGGTTTTGGGGGATTCGGTGCATTTGCATGATAATAACAAAGTCAAATTTTAATTTTGATTTTAATTATTTGAACTCAAAAAAATAAGACCTTAGTTTGAATACACACTAATAATAATGATCATAAGAAAGTAAAATAAGTTTAAACTTAGATGTAATAATATGTAGCGTTAATTAAACGCATGCTAATTATCTTGACAATAATAAAATAAACATTAAATTAAATGTATGACAATGCACACGAGTTTTAAATGATACCGTGACATAATCCAGTATTGTTGTGGAAGCAGGCTCAATAGTATCATATCAATATGAATTCCACAGACCGCTGGGCAGGTAGTTTCAGATTAATAATTTAGAAATCATATGAGCTCGGTTACTGTTTTTTATCAGCAGCTCACTGTCCTGTGTCATTTTGTGAGCAACCTACTACAGATACAACGCAGGAAAGCCAGGTCACTTGAACGCCATACTTCCTAGAATATCATTTTGAGAGCGACCATGGTGTATAAAATAATTAAATACATACCAAGTGTGCATATAGATTATGCATGTACTAATTTATTTTAAGTTGATTGCGAGGCAATTTTTTACAATACATTTCAATCATTCTCGACAAACAATTCCTGATATCGTCAAAATTGTATCAATTAACAAAAAATAGAAGAATTCCAAGTTTTTGCCTATTATACTGAACGTCTTGTATGTGCAATATTTATTACCATTTATATCTAATCTTTGGTATGGCGTGACATGAGATCGAACCCGTACCCACACACGCGAGCAATCTACCACTAGGATATCCAGGCGACATTCTTGCACATTAGTTATTGCAGCATAGTAAATAACATACATGTTTGTGTTACAGATGACCACGTTTTTATTTTAATAAAACTATTTCAGTTATATTCACGGGATTAAAAAGCAATTATTAAAATCAATATATAAATATACGTGCATGCATTTCCGTATTCATGTTCCTTATACATGTATTATTTACACGAATACAATGCAGCATGCAATTTATTAACATCGCAGTGAAACTACTATATTTAAATTCCACGTATTTCAGACTGTACTGCAACTTAACTTTATTTGTTCACAAATATACTTTAGGATTACAAAATGTATTTTACAAAATCTGCATTGATGGTTTCAAAACATTCTTTCAAAAGGGTTCGTTGGTTTATTTATTTTGAAAATACAATAACTTTAATAGTCCAACGTTCGTGCGCTAAATCGGTATTCACATAACCTTACTTGAGAGTAGCTGGAGTCACTGTCAAGTGACCGTTTCGCCCACTCGAGAAACCCCACTCCGTCGAGTCAACTCCAGCGACACTTACCGTTGCGAATACCATTTTCTAGTTAGGTCGGATACCCACTCAAACGCACGGACGAAATGATATTAAAATTATCTCAGTGAGTGACAGTGGAGGGACTGTCGAGTAGAGGAAGTGAATATGGCCGAGGCATTTGGAAATGCCGTCACGGACCAGTTTACAGACCCTTTAAAAGCCTTGACATAAATAATAAAAACGAAGAATTAAAATGAAATTATACCATCATAAAGATGATGTGTGAAGTTTGAAACTGCCGATTTTCAGTAGGCGGCTTTATCGGCGGGATTTCCCTTCTACCAAGCCCTTCAAAATTTCACCCCGGGGGAAACTTTTTCCCATGAGCTCCGATACTAGCAAGTTTTGGTGCGTTGGGAAGCTCTTTTCGTGCTTGTTCATTTAACACCTAACTCAACCGGCTAGCTTGCCTTTGAACAAAAACTGTCATCCAGCGTCTAACGGCCGATCTTCTGAAGGTTGTTTATCGGCAGGATTTCCCTTCTACCAAGCCCTTCAAACTTTCACCTCGGGGAAAACTTCTTCCTATGAGCTCCGAACCGGCCAAGTTTGGGTGCGTTAGAAAGCTCTTTTCATGCTCATTTATTGAACACTAAACGCAACTGACTAGCTTGCTTTTTGAAAAAAATGCCACATCGCGTCTATCGACCGAGCTTTGCAGGCGGCTTTTCGGCGTGATTTCCCTTCTGCCAAGCCGTCCAAATTTTCACACCGGGGAAAACTTTTTCACATACATTCCGATCCCTACAAGTTTGGGTGCGTTGGAAAGCTCTTTCCGTGCTCGTTCATATAACACCAAACTCAACCGGCTAGCTTGCCTTTGAACAAAAACTGTCATCGAGCGTCTAGAACGAGCGAGCCTCTGAAGGCTGTTTATCGGCGGGATTTCCCTTCTACCAAGCCCTTCAAAATTTCACCTCGGGGAAAACTTTTTCCCATGAGCTCCAAATCGGCCGAGTTTGGGTGCGTTAGAAAGCTCTTTCCATGCTCGTTCATTGAACACTAAACTCAACTGGCTAGCTTGCTTTATGATAAAATGCCACAGCGCGTCTACCGACCGAGCTTTGCAGGCGGCTTTTCGGCGTGATTTCCCTTCTACCAAGCCGTCCAAATTTTCACACCGGGGAAAACTTTTTCACATGATTTCCGATCCCTACAAGTTTGAGTGCGTTGGAAAGCTCTTTCCGTGCTCGTTCATATAACACCAAACCCAACCGGCTAGCTTGCCTTTGAACAAACACTGTCATCGAGCGCCTAACGAGCGAGCCTCTGAAGGCTGTTTATCGGCGGGATTTCCCTTCTACCAAGCCCTTCAAAATTTCACCTCGGGGAAAACTTTTTCCCATGATCTCCGAATCGGCTGAGTTTGGATGCGTTAGAAAGCTCTTTCCATGCTCGTTCATTGAACACTCAACTCAACTGGCTAGCTTGCTTTATGAAAAAATGCCACAGCGCGTCTACCGACCGAGCTTTGCAGGCGGCTTTTCGGCGTGATTACCCTTCTACCAAGCCGTCCAAATTTTCACACCGGGGAAAACTTTTTCACATGATTTCCGATCCCTACAAGTTTGGGTGCGTTGGAAAGCTCTTTCCGTGCTCGTTCATATAACACCAAACTCAACCGGCTAGGTTGCCTTTGAACAAAAACTGTCATCGAGCGTCTAACGAGCGAGCCTCTGAAGGCTGTTTATCGGCGGGATTTCCCTTCTACCAAGCCCTTCAAAATTTCACCTCGGGGAAAACTTTTTCCCATGAGCTCCAAATCGGCCGAGTTTGGGTGCGTTAGAAAGCTCTTTCCATGCTCGTTCATTGAACACTAAACTCAACTGGCTAGCTTGCTTTATGAAAAAATGCCACAGCGCGTCTACCGACCGAGCTTTGCAGGCGGCTTTTCGGCGTGATTTCCCTTCTACCAAGCCGTCCAAATTTTCACACCGGGGAAAACTTTTTCATATGATTTCCGATCCCTACAAGTTTGGGTGCGCTGGAAAGCTCTTTCCGTGCTCGTTCATATAACACCAAACTCAACCGGCTAGCTTGCCTTTGAACAAAAACTGTCATCGAGCGTCTAACGAGCGAGCCTCTGAAGGCTGTTTATCGGCGGGATTTCCCTTCTACCAAGCCCTTCAAAATTTCACCTCGGGGAAAACTTTTTCCCATGAGCTCCAAATCGGCCGAGTTTGGGTGCGTAAGAAAGCTCTTTCCATGCTCGTTCATTGAACACTAAACTCAACTGGCTAGCTTGCTTTATGAAAAAATGCCACAGCGCGTCTACCGACCGAGCTTTGCAGGCGACTTTTCGGCGTGATTACCCTTCTACCAAGCCGTCCAAATTTTCACACCGGGGAAAACTTTTTCACATAAATTCCGATCCCTACAAGTTTGGGTGCGTTTGAAAGCTCATTCCGTGCTCGTTCATTTAACACCTAACTCAACCGGCTAGCTTGCCTTTGAACAAAAACTGTCATCGAGCGTCTAACGGCCGAGCTTCTGAAGGCTGTTTATCGGCGGGACTTACCTTCTACCAAGCCCTTCAAAATTTCCCCTCGGGGAAAACTTTTTCCCATGAGCTCTGAACTGGCCAAGTTTGGGTGCGTTAGAAAGCTCTTTCAATGCTCGTTCATTGAACACTTAACTCAACTGGCTAGCTTGCTTTATGAAAAAATGCCACAGCGCGTCTTTCGACCGAGCTTTGCAGGCGGATTTATAGGCGGGATTTCCCTTCTACCAAGCCGTCCAAATTTTCACCCCGGGGAAAACTTTTTCACATGAGCTCCGATCCTAACAAGTTTGTTTGCAATGGAAAGCTCTTCCCATACTCGTTTATTTAACACTAAACTCAATTGGCTAGCTTGCCTTTAAAAAATGCCACAGCGCGTCTAACGACCGGGCTTTGCAGGTGGCTTTATCGGTGGGATTTCCCTTCTACCAAACCCTCCAAAATTACATCCCGGGAACAGCATTTTTACATAAGTTCCCATCCGGCCAAGTTTGGTTGCGTTGGAAAGCTCTTCCTGTTCACCATCATTTGGCATCAAACTCAACTGGTTAGCATTTCTTTTAAAGAAATGGTCACAGCGCGTCTAACGGCCTATTGTCTGCAAGCGTTTTTATTAGCGGAATTTCCCTTCTACCAAGCCCTCCAAAGCTACACCTCGGGGGAAACACTTTCACAAGTAGCTTGGATTCGACCAGTTGTGGGTGTGTTGGAAATCTCTTCACATGCCTGTTTGTTCAACATGTTAGCTTGGATGTGAAAAATCTGCCATCGCCCTGGTCTATAAACCTAGCTTCGACAGGCAGCTTTCTCAGTGGGGTTTCCATTCTTATCCAACCCTCGCACCGGGCAGCTCAAAAGTCGCGCTCAGTTATTGACACAACGTCCCTACCCCCGGGCAAACCACTTGCCGACCAGATTGAGCTGTCATCGGGTTCCATCCTAACACATGTACCGTTCGGGTTTCTGTCGTGAGGTTTTGATGGTTCTGTACGTCCGACTGCCGACTGAGTTTATTTTGTGATACATGTGCTCGCTACTTAACGACTAGCTAGCTAGCCAACCGAGACGGTACGCCAAATTGCGCCACTGCCTACCGGTCATGTGTTTTTTCGCGACGCATGTGTTCGCTATTTAACGGTTCGGATAGCTGGCTAGCTAACTGAGTGATGGGCTACCTATACACCGGCCCGTCTTTCCGTGTCGACTCTGACGGTACTCGGCTGGCTATCTTGCTGATCGTCTCGTGGATGGGGGGGGGGGGGCTTATTGTTTGTAACTCTTAAGAGATGCGAGGTTGTTAGTATATTGTGGTAAAAGAATTAAATGTATTACGAACTTATCAACAGATTTAATCATGGGCAATTTACTTGACATCTACATTTTGTATTTAGTATATACCTTGGATATTTTGAAAACATCAAAATATTATTAGAAATAATAATAATCATAAATGTCATAATAATACATTGAAACAATTCAATCACATTCAATTAAACTTTGCATTAGGACAACCTCAATAATCCAACCACCTTAGAATTAAGACCATTTTCACTGTTTTATAGTGATTCAAACTCAATATTTACACTATCTCAAAAGTCCAACGAATCTCATATTTTGAAACCCAAGTCTATTTTCAAACAATATATATGTTAATGACTGAATAATTATTGCATGATTTGCGTATTTATAAATTGGCTGGATGTGCAATTTTAAAAAATGTATTAAGCATGTAAATGTACATGGATATCTACGCCAACAAACCTCTAATCACCTACATCTCATCTTCTGACGTTATACGAACAATCTTGCGACGAATGTGAACATGAAGTTCTAGGCTAGTGGCCGAGGGATGATTTTTAGTCGGAACCCCTCCCCATGGTAGAACATTTCACAACCTGGTTTTTATTGAAGCGGGAGATATTGTGCGTTGGAAAACGATGGTTGTGAATCTTGGATCAATGTAGGTCATTTTGAAAATCGACGTTTTATGTGTGTTTTTTAGTATTATGAGAGGCAATTTTACACGTATTTTGTCTATGTACAGAACAAGGCAGGTACGACTTAGCCCAGGAAAAGCAAACCACAGTCGTTATTATTGTAGGATCATATTACATTATGGATGGCTTATAACATCTAAAAAATCCAGCTCTTTAATAGCTTGAGAAATCATACTTTTGGGGTAAAAACATAAAAAAATATAAACGAAAAGTGCGAATTTTAGGAATTGGTGCAACACAATTTCATATATCAATCTATTCGAACTAAAATCACTTGGGTGGGGAGGTAGTAATCTGTAGTTTAATATATCAAAAATCTATTGACCAGCTATTACTCAAATTGCGATAATTTTGGGTTAAATTGTTATAAAACCATAAACGAAATTTGCGAATTTTAGGAATCGGTGCACCACAATTTCATATATCAATCTATTCGAAATAAAATCACTTGAGTGTGCAGGTAGTAACCTGTTGTTTAATATATCAAAAATATATTGACCAGCAATTACTCAAAATGCGATAATTTTGGGGTTAAATTGTTAAAATTATAAACGAAAAGTGCGAATTTTTGGAATCGGTGCACGACAATTCCATATATCGATATATTCGAAATACAATCACTTTAATGGGGAGATAGTAACCTGCAATTTAATATATCAAAAATCTATTGACCAGCTATTACTCAAAATGCGATAATTTTGGGGTGAAATTGTTAAAATTATAAACGAAAAGTGTGAATTTTTGGAATCGGTCGACTACAATGTCATCTTTTATTTCATTTGTATTTAATCACATCGATATGTAGGTATGAAGGTCAGGTTGAATTCGTCGATGTCCTATTTGCCGAATTTATGTGCGAACTCGCTAAATTTGGGGCAAAATTTCACAAAAATAAGAGAAAATGCGATTTTTTGGAATCGGTGGATTGCAGAGTCATTTATGATGTAATTTGAAACAAAATCACCTCAATGAGTACATAATAATATATAGTTTAGGGTGTTAGAATATCTTAAGCATAGGTACACGGCATGAGATAAATGAGATATTTTGAGGTAAAATATCACGAAAAATGAACAAAATGTGAATTTTGAGAATAAGTAGACGACAATGTCATTGATGATTTTATTTGATATTGAACAATCGTGTCGTGTATGTATAAAGTCCAGTGTGAAACATAACATGTAGCGTCTGGATATTGTTGAAATTGAGATATTTTATCCCAAACCTCTAAACCGAAAAGCTGGATGTTTGGAATCAGCAGAATACAAATTCATACATAGTTTATTATTCTGATTGGAACAAAGTAACTTCAGTAAAAACTATCTTGAATTAAGTAAATTTGCAATTGTATACAATTCAATGTTTTGAGGCTAAGCCTTACAAAATATAAGATACTAGTATACGACAGAGGAAAGCCAATCAAATAAGCTCATCATAAACAATTGGTGCCCTGTTGAGCTGAAATATTACCCCAACATTTGAACTTCCCAGAAATGTTCCAATGTGTTTTCATTAGCAGATTAATCTTCCTAGCGATAAAGGATATCAAATCGCCTATTGTTACAACCATCATGAGTCCTATCGGATGCTCAACACTAAATACGTACATGTACATGAAATATGTTCTTGACGTGCATTTCAATGCCGTTTATGCCAATACAACTATAAATATCAAATGTCACTAAGGTACGCACCAAGACTTTTTAAAGACTGCAACACTTTAACCGAACCTAATTATTATCTACATTGTACGATATATTAATTAATGGATAAGACTGGAGACTAGGTCCCACCGAAGAAATCCTCATCGGCGATGTGGAATGAAACATTAATGCATTCATTGAAATATCCCGGTGAAGGCATACTAGCGATGTAAATGCAATTGTAGATTTCTCATAAATTCCAAGAAGCTTCCCCAAGTCCAGAGAATCCTGTTCCCGAAGCTCATTTAGTTTCATCGAGGGTGAATCGCCGCCGAAACAAATATGCTCTTTTTGAATGATTGAAAATTGAAATTAACACTAATTATTTCCTAACCACTGCGGGTTTAAATAACACGCATAGCTGCTGAGTAAGACAGACAGGTTGGAAATAGCCAATAGGTTTAATGCTCTTATAACCAGCGCTTTTTCTGGTGGTCCAAATCAGATCATGTGCATGTCTTATGTCTGTGCAAATACCTACATATTCGTGTATAACTCAACGTTTGTCAAGAGTAATGCTATTGAAACTAGTTGTTGGTCGCAACACCATTACCCCGCAATTGTACCCTGCCATATTGCATACATGTATGGATATATATTTGTTGACAAGCTGTTTTAAAATAATATTTTACAATCGAACGAGTGTCTCAATCTACAAGATATGTTCTGCTTAATTTGATTCGGTTCGGCTTTGTTTCGTTCTGTCCTGTTTTGTTCCGTATATTACAGCTTGATATCATGTGTATAATGATTCAGCTGGGGTTATGGTGTTAAACTGTTTTATGTTGTTATGTGTTACCCTTGACTACGACGCCAATAGAACATTGGTGTTTTAGTAGATTCAAAACAATCAATATTGATTAAAACTTACATAATTTAACATAGTATCGGGTATGCGACATGTTCCTTGTCAACATCTTCATATCATGATTCTAATGAACTATTTTAGTTTGTTAAATACTTCGTGGCTGAAATCGCTGGGTTAATTATATATGCTGAACTTATATCAGACGTGTTCATACGGTTAACAAGCATAATCTGGAGAGTGGGATGGCCAATTCAGAGCTCCATAACTGTCCTTTTCCGTATGGTCGATTACAAGAGAAGTGCAATGACGGACATCATACAAGATATAATTACAAACGTTTATTCAAAGCCACAGTGTCGGTGTTGCTCGGTGATCCTGACAGACCTGTATTATTGCTAGCAGTAAAGTTCTAAACCTTCTGTTTCAGTGATATCTAATGTTGACATTATGACATCAGCATACCCAATCGTATGATGGTCAAGTGCGCTTCCTCCTTCCTTCCAAGTCATACTATATTTTTCGATATAAAAACAATATTTACAAAAACCGCGTGACCAAGAATAATGATACTATGGTTATAAAACATAAAGTAAGCTTACTATAATTATGTTCTTACTGTGTAATTTAATTAGCCCATCATTCATCAATTTTCCTATTTTTCTATGCTCTTCAGAATTGGAGGAATAAAAGTTATATAAACAAAAAAAAAGATACTCAGATTTGGTGATCCCTCGTTTCCGTTACACCATAGCATGACCTATCAGTGAAGTCAATGTATAACTGTTGACTCATCCATTGTAGAAAAGTACTCTCAAACTACCAAGGTCGTTTTGAACGAGCATGGCCCATGTCATGGAGCGTATACATGGTATTCTCGAACACAGAACTCCTCCATGCAACATTGACCAAATTATTATTTTTATAATTGTATGAATATGTAACCTGTATGCGTTGTTTGGGTTAATTCGAAGTAGGGATGGCGTGTCAAAGAGCTTGAACCATTATGAACCAGTCCCAGCTTCCATGGTATTCCGCTTTGTCAACACCATATAGTACACCTGATTTCAATGGACTGGTTTTCACTGTGTGGTGAATACCACAGACGACCCTCATCTGGCAGTAAGTAGTACCTCGCCCACATATTCCACCAGATCGTCACATGTCTACTATGTAGGCATATTTCGTATGTCACTATGAATAAGGTTGAAGCTTACACCGAATGATACTGTACCCTAATATTGAACGATAGAATGGGACAACAGTTTTGAAATCTTAAATAACATATTACTTTACACATTTTGTAGTGAATTTTATCAAATCAGATCATCAATGACACTGTATTCAACTGATTCCGAAATTTCACATTTTTAGCTTATTTTTGTATCTTTTTATCCCTAAATATTTCAATTAAAACAGTAGCCAAATACTACATTTCTGATGTCTGAAACTGCATGTCATTACAAACATGTCACAGTTGTTCAACATCACATAAAATCATTAATGACAGTGAAATCTACCGATTCTCAAAATTCACAATTTTGGTTCTTATTTCGTAATATTTTAACTCAATATAAATAATTTTGCAGAGTACCTAGGCTTAAGCTATTTTAATATCTTAAACTACATATTATTATGTACTCTTTGAAGTGATTTCGTTTCAAATTACTTCATAAATGACACAGCAGTTCACCGATTCCAAAAAAATACATTTTTCGCTTATTTTTGTGAAGTTTGACCCAAATTTAGCGAGTTTTGCACATATTCCAGTAAGTAGAACATCGACGTATTAAACCTGACCTTCATACCTACATATCGCTGTGATTAACTTTCAAATGAAATAAAAGATGACATTGTAGTCGACCGATTCCAAAAATTCACACTTTTCGTTTATAATTTTAACAATTTCACCCCAAAATTATCGCATTTTGAGTAATAGCTGGTCAATAGATTTTTGATATATCAAACTACAGGTTACTACCTCCCCATTAAAGTGATTGTATTTCGAATATATCGATATATGGAATTGTCGTGCACCGATTCCAAAAATTCGCACTTTTCGTTTATAATTTTAACAATTTAACCCCAAAATTATCGCATTTTGAGTAATTGCTGGTCAATATATATTTGATATATTAAACTACAGGCTACTACCTGCACACTCAAGTGATTTTATTTCGGATAGATTGATATATGAAATTGTGGTGCACCGATTCCTAAAATTCGCACATTTCGTTTATGCTTTTATAACAATTTAACCCAAAAATTATCGCAATTTGAGTAATAGCTGGTCAATAGATTTTTTATATATTAAAGTACAGATTATTACTTCCCCATCCAAGTGATTTTATTTCGAATAGATTGACATATGAAATTGTGGTGCACCGATTCCTAAAATTTGCACTTTTCGTTTATGTTTTTTTATGTTTTTACCCCAAAAGTATGATTTCTCATGCTATTAAAGAGCTGGATTTTTTTAGATGATATAAGCCATCCATAATGTAATATGATCCTACCATAATAACGACTGTGGTTTGCTTTTCCTGGACTAAATCGTACCTGTCTTGTTCTGTACATAGACAAAATAAGTCGTAAAATTGCCTCTCAAAATACTAAAAAACACACATAAAACGTCGATTTTCAAAATGACCTACATTGATCCCAGATTCACAACAATCATTTTCCAACGCCCAATGTCTCAGCCTTCAATAAAAATGTTCTACCATGGGGAGGGGTTACTCCCATTTCTAAGCACCTTTTTGAGGTTTGGCCACTAGCCTATTCGTCGGTGTATCTGCATTGACTAACTGGAGTCGTCCGTACCCTGACATGTTCTCGGCATATATCAGATCCAGCCTATCAATGAGCAAGACAGCAGAGGTGCGATTGTCCCCAGACCTAGCATGGTAGTTAGACGGAATACGCAGGTACATACTGTGTTGATCCGAGATTATCCGTGTCTCTCGTCCGAGTTATTCCGTTGCTCTGAAGTGTCTATCCGGGCATTCCTTAGTCATCCGAATGGGAGTCTGGTAGATTGTGTGTTGTTGTCGTTATGTAGCTATGATTATGACATTATTTAAAAGATAAATATTGTATCAAAGAATTTATATGATAGTTTGCATTATATATTGAATTACCCTCGTGTGTTATCACGTAGCTGTTGCATTATAGAAATAATTAAAAGATAAAGTTTGTACTAGCTCATTATATCATATACAGTTACACCTCTCGGACGACAACTAATCGGAAACACACATATTGTTGGTCATTCAGATACTGTTGCTGTATGTAGGTAAGAGATATATTATAGTGAGAGACAACTTCTGCAATATATGATAATGCTCATACTAGAGTTGCTAAATATGCATAGGTTGCACTGCGTATAACTATGGATGCGTTTGTATCGGTTTTAGGTAATTGTTTAATACATGTCCTTGCTGTATATGGTCATAGAATTTTAATTTGTACTAATATATAATTATATGTTTGATATTGTAGGCAATCCCATTGTAGACACGAGAGCGCTTTCATGTGTGTTTCTCCGACTCCGGCATGTATCATTGCTGTATAAAAGAAATGATTCCCGCTGATTTATGTTTAAATGACATGCTTGAAGCTACCCGGTACTAGAGATAGCGAAAACGTAGGCCTATCATGAATATTCCCATGTACCTAGTGATCAGTCCATGTGATAGAAAGTGTACATACCCGACAGGTTCATGCACTGAAACCGCACTTGTTGATTATCTATACCTCGCCTGTGGTCGGGTGATTTGAGCGTTTGCATTGGAAGGGAGTCGATTGTTCGAACACAGGCAGATAGAGTTGTCTATATAAATCACATATCATCACATGCTAAACATGCCTCACCCGGGCTAGGCATTGCTATTTATTTCTTTTTACATCACTTTAATTTTGTCAGTTATTCCAACTGCGTATGTATCTTGCGTATTTGCGTATGCCCAGCTACGCCCCTGCACACTTTTAATGAGTCAGTTTATTGGTATGAATTACATAGTGTTGTTAATAATGACCTATTATGCTGAGACTACGGAGATCATAGGTAGCTTCACTGGAGCTTTTTCCAGACCAAAGTAGCTGGGAGTATCAACAGTGAAATTCGAATTGCCAGTTGCCAATTCGATTTTGGAGTAAAATTTGAATCGGATGCTGGCCGCCAGTAGCCAGTTGCCAATTCGATTCTACAGAAACATTTGAATTGTCAGCTGGCTGGCAGTTGCCAGTTGCCAATTTGATTTTTCACATTTTTTTTTCGAATTGTCAGCTGGCTGACAGTTGCCAGTTGCCAATTCGATTTTTCACAAAAAATTATTTTTTTTCGAATTGTCAGCTGGCTGACAGTTGCCAGTTGCCAATTCGATTTTTCACAAAAAAAGATTTTTTCGAATTGTCAGCTGGCTGACAGTTGCCAGTTGCCAATTCGATTTTTTACAAAAAATTTTTTCGAATTGTCAGCTGGCTGACAGTTGCCAGTTGCCAAATCGATTTTTTACAAAAACTTTTTTTCGAATTGACAGCTGGCTGACAGTTGCCAGTTGCCAATTCGATTTTCTAAAAAAAAAAATTTTTTTTCGAATTGTCAGCTGGCTGACAGTTGCCAGTTGCCAATTCGATTTTCAGAAAAAAAAATTTTTTTTCGAATTGTCAGCTGGCTGACAGTTGCCAGTTGCCAATTCGATTTTCTAAAAAAAATATTTTTTTTTCGAATTGTCAGCTGGCTGACAATTGCCAGTTGCCAATTCGATTTTCTAAAACAAAATTTTTTTTTCGGAATTGTCAGCTAGCTGACAGTTGTCAGTTGCCAATTCGATTTGCAGAAAAAAAAATTTTTTTTTCGAATTGTCAGCTGGCTGACAGTTGCCAGTTGCCAATTCGATTTTCTAAAAAAAATTTTTTTTTCGAATTGTCAGCTGGCTGACAGTTGCCAGTTGCCAATTCGATTTTTCACCAAAAAAATTTTTTTTCGAATTGTCAGCTGGCTGACAGTTGCCAGTTGCCAATTCGATTTTCTGAAAAAAATATTTTTTTTTCGAATTGTCAGCTGGCTGACAGTTGCCAGTTGCCAATTCGATTTCTAAAAAAAAAAAAAAAAATTTTTTTCGAATTGTCAGCTGGCTGACAGTTGCCAGTTGCCAATTCGATTTTCTGAAAAAAAATTTTTTTTCGAATTGTCAGCTGGCTGACAGTTGCCAATTCGATTTCTAAAAAAAAAAAAAATTTTTTCGAATTGTCAGCTGGCTGACAGTTGCCAGTTGCCAATTCGATTTTTCACAAAAAAAATTTTTTTTCGAATTGTCAGCTGGCTGACAGTTGCCAGTTGCCAATTCGATTTTTCACAAAAAAAATTTTTTTTCGAATTGTCAGCTGGCTGACAGTTGCCAGTTGCCAATTCGATTTTCTAAAAAAAAATTATTTTTTTCGAATTGTCAGCTGGCTGACAGTTGCCAGTTGCCAATTCGATTTTCTGAAAAAAAAAATTTTTTTCGAATTGTCAGCTGGCTGACAGTTGCCAGTTGCCCATTCGATTTTCTAAAAAAATAAAAAAAATTTCGAATTGTCAGCTGGCTGACAGTTGCCAGTTGCCAATTCGATTTTTCACCAAAAAATTTTTTTTTCGAATTGTCAGCTGGCTGACAGTTGCCAGTTGCCAATTCGATTTTCTGAAGAAAAAAAATTTTTTTCGAATTGTCAGCTGGCTGACAGTTGCCAGTTGCCAATTCGATTTTGAACAAAAAAAATTTTTTTTTCGAATTGTCAGCTGGCTGACAGTTGCCAGTTGCCAATTCGATTTTGAACTAAAAAAATTTTTTTTTCGAATTGTCAGCTGGCTGACAGTTGCCAGTTGCCAATTCGATTTTCTAAAAAAAAATTTTTTTTTTCGAATTGTCAGCTGGCTGACAGTTGCCAGTTGCCAATTCGATTTTCTGAAAAAAAAATTTTTTTTCGAATTGTCAGCTGGCTGACAGTTGCCAGTTGCCAATTCGATTTTCTAAAAAAAAAATTTTTTTTTCGAATTGTCAGCTGGCTGACAGTTGCCAGTTGCCAATTCGATTTTTCACCAAAAAAATTTTTTTTCGAATTGTCAGCTGGCTGACAGTTGCCAGTTGCCAATTAGATTTTCTGAAAAAAAATTTTTTTTTCGAATTGTCAGCTGGCTGACAGTTGCCAGTTGCCAATTCGATTTTGAACAAAAAAAATTTTTTTTTCGAATTGTCAGCTGGCTGACAGTTGCCAGTTGCCAATTCGATTTTGAACTAAAAATTTTTTTTTTTCGAATTGTCAGCTGGCTGACAGTTGCCAGTTGCCAATTCGATTTTCTAAAAAAAATATTTTTTTTTCGAATTGTCAGCTGGCTGACAGTTGCCAGTTGCCAATTCGATTTTCTAAAAAAAAATTTTTTTTTCGAATTGTCAGCTGGCTGACAGTTGCCAGTTGCCAATTCGATTTTTCACCAAAAAATTTTTTTTTCGAATTGTCAGCTGGCTGACAGTTGCCAGTTGCCAATTCGATTTTCTGAAAAAAAAATTTTTTTTCGAATTGTCAGCTGGCTGACAGTTGCCAGTTGCCAATTCGATTTTGAACTGAAAAATTTTTTTTTTCGAATTGTCAGCTGGCTGACAGTTGCCAGTTGCCAATTCGACTTTTCACAAAAAACAATTTTTTTTTTGAATTGTCAGCTAGCTGACAGTTGCCAGTTGCCAATTCGATTTTTCACAAAATTTTTTTTTTTCGAATTGTCAGCTGGCTGACAGTTGCCAGTTGCCAATTCGATTTTGAACAAAAAAAAATTTTTTTTCGAATTGTCAGCTAGCTGACAGTTGCCAGTTGCCAATTCGATTTTACATTGAAATTTGAATCGTCAGCTGGCTGACAGTTGCCAGTTGCCAATTCGATTTTCCCGAAAGATTTGAATCGTCAGCTGGCTGACAGTTGCCAGTTGCCAATTCGATTTTACATTGAAATTTGAATCGTCAGCTGGCTGACAGTTGCCAGTTGCCAATTCGATTTTCCCGAAAGATTTGAATCGTCAGCTGGCTGACAGTTGCCAGTTGCCAATTCGATTTTCCCGAGAGATTTGAATCGTCAGCTGGCTGACAGTTGCCAGTTGCCAATTCGAGTCTACAGTGAAATTTGAATCGTCAGCTGGCTGACAGTTGCCAGTTGCCAATTCGATTTTCCCGAGAGATTTGAATCGTCAGCTGGCTGACAGTTGCCAGTTGCCGATTCGATTTTACATTGAAATTTGAATCGTCAGCTGGCTGACAGTTGCCAGTTGCCAATTCGATTTTACAGTGAAATCTGAATCGTCAGCTGGCTGACAGTTGCCAGTTGCCAATTCGATTTTCCCGAAAGATTTGAATCGTCAGCTGGCTGACAGTTGCCAGTTGCCAATTCGCGTCTACAGTGAAATTTGAATCGTCAGCTGGCTGACAGTTGCCAGTTGCCAATTCGAGTCTACAGTGAAATTTGAATCGTCAGCTGGCTGACAGTTGCCAGTTGCCAATTCGAGTCTACAGTGAAATTTGAATCGTCAGCTGGCTGACAGTTGCCAGTTGCCGATTCAACTTTCGAAATCGACGAATCGGCTGCTGGGTTGTGAAGTTAGCTGACAGTTGCCAGTTGCCGATTCAAAAAGTTGAATTGGCAACTGGCAACTGGCAACTGGCTGCTAACTTCACGCACATAACAATCACGGCAATATTTTCTCATGCTATAAAATTTCTTTTAAAATGTTTGGGAATCTAAGCACGCAAGGATTGGAGAACATGTTCGCATTTGAGCAAAACATCATGGGCAAAAACATGGACATTTTTCAAAATATCGATTTTACTTACGACCTTCTCTAGTGCGATGAACACTCTTCACTATTTGCAGTATTCGTAGGCATAAATTCCCTTTAGGCGTTGAAGGGTTTAGACATAAATAACTTGGTTCAGTAGCACCATGACAATCTAGCCATTGGACCAGATTCTCTCACGAGTGATAAATATATCATCCACAATTTGATGACATAAACTGCGAGAGGAACAGGATAGACATACCACGTGACTTTTTGGCTAAGTCGACAAGTAAAAATCTGTCAACAAAAAAATTAAAAAATACCGTAAATGTCTTATTCTTTGATCGATTTTTACGATATATATTCGACACTAAAGCCGAAAATGAGCACTAATAGCATATTTTACCTACAGAATAGTAACATTGTTGTGAAAAAGGCCTCATTTTATGCCCGAAACCAAACCCAATTGAATGGATTGCAGATGAGCCGGTTTGGGGCTAACTCTGTGACCTTCAGTTGTTAGGTCCTGTCTTGACCAACTACCTATTACTTAGTTTTACAATATTATCTGTGGTTGCTTCAACTTTAACATGGTTATGACCTGATGAAACAATGGTGGGGGTTTCTCCAAACACTATAAGAAGCACAGCAACATTGTTCTCATGCTATAAAATGTCTTTTAAACTGCTTGGAAATCTAAGCACGCAAGGATTGGAGAACATGTTCGCATTTGAGCAAAACATCATGGGCAAAAACATGGAACCTACTTGGTGATTTAGCAGTTCATAGGTGTGGCAAATGCATTCTGTCTAGAAAACCAACCATTTAAAATGATATATATTCGAGGAATTGATAAAAAGTTAAAAACCAAGACAATGAAAGAACACAAAAAATCCCCAGTTCTCACTGGGTCGTAAGTGGGCTCATCCTGTGGACTTTTTTCTCTTAATAATTTGGAATAAATTCGTGATAACTAAAACGCATTCAACGTTTTATGAAAGTGAACAAGTGAACGGGTTCAAAGTGACGTTTAGTAAACGCATTTGTTTATACTTTATGCTTTATAGATAAAAGTTAAAAAGTTAAACCGAAATAGAACTCTTTCCTTTCTGAACAAGACATTTTAACCGAGCGTCGTGGTGCATAAAAGACAAATATGTTTTTTTTCTTTTCTTCTCAACGAAATCTGTTCATAAAGTATTGTCATCATTCAACATGGTTTATTAATGAGTTTTTCATGGTAAACGTTCGTTCAATGGTTGGTATCTTCTCTAAACACCTGGTCAGAGGCGCATCAATTATAAATTTAGAAAGTCATGCTGGTTTTTTTTGGGTTTTATGGGCGATTGTTTTATCATTGCACGTTTTAATTATAAATTAGAAATCATTTTATGAGTTGTCGAATAACTACAGTATAATTGTTTAACAATTCCATTAGCTTTGGGTGTACTTCAATTTACATAAAAGGGGAATGGAAAGTAAAGTACAACGGGGTTATTAATAAGTTTGTCGTGGGAAAATGTACAATTAGTTTATTAGTTTATTCACAATGCCAACTCATCGCAAAACTTCGTACAGTCAAAGAGATCGCAACTTATAAAGAGGTGAGTACATGTTCAATAAAGAAACCGTTACGCCAACACGACCAGGAAAAGAATACTCATTATTGCGAACGGCAACTAGCAATTTCAAGCTAGTTCAATCCAAAATAGGAGTGATCAAGCAAAACATGTTACAAGATGCACTTAAATGTGATTTAACTATTTAGGGGATTCAGGTGCATAAACAAGAAATGTATTAATTCTAGTGGTTATGGATACGAGACAGACTATCTTAAAATGAATCAAAGTTGTTCAAAGTGAGATGAGCTTGGAAAACCAGAACTTAACAACGAAAATAGGAGTAACTCCACTTTAATAGGAGTACTTGCAAGGTATGCTAACAGTGACATTAACATCAAGAACATCGCCAATATCAACACAATCAAAAGCAGAAACAACGAACTAATGTAACACCACAACTTCATATCCAGAAAATAGACCAGTTAGAAAAGTTATATCGACCATATTAAAGTACGAGTCTGATATTTGGATTGTGTTCCTTCACCCCGTTAATATCTGTTACCGACTGATATAGAAGTTATTTCATATTTGCTTTATTTCATACTACTTTATATTTAATATAAGGTCGATTTTCAAACTTATAGTAATCACTCTGGCGAAACCTCATTCCTGATGTCATTCATCTCCACGTGGGTATGAACGAAGAGAAGCCATATTCCCTTTCATAACATAAGCTTGGATAGTAACAATAGTATCAACAAGAACACCACTTCTTGTTGCAAAGAACAAGCAGATACACAAACAGCAACAGCACAAGTTACATAAACAACGTCATAGAAAAGCAACAACCCCAAATACCGTAGGGCCACATCATCGGATACCCACGTGTGCCCTTAGGTATCCCAGTGATTGACCAATGACCAGGGGAGTTAAAATGTCAATGAGTGATTAAACGAACGGACGGACGACTGAAAACAAACAGTTCACGAAAATTGTGTACTAGTACTAAGCTTAACATTTTTTCAAAGATCTGTACTAAACTACCTAGAGGATAAGAGCCCTTTAACTTTAAGAATTCGTCTCAATGAGAATCATATTGCGCAACTGCGGATACACCATTCACGATACGAGACATATTTTAGAAAGCTATGAAAGCTAGTTTTATGATCATCAAATGGGCAATAAGCATCAACATATCAAAAGAAGCTCTCTTCGCCTTACCAATAAAACGACTATTACGTTTTGAGTACCATGGCGATTGTAGAAATTAGCGTGAACAGCATGCTGCGAAAATGCAGTTAATGTAAATATAGACCAGTAATAAAATTGTTTCAATTAGTAATTACTTATGATAAAGAAGCTGAGATCGTGAGTCCCAGCTTGTTTCTTTTGATTGTGGTATCAACTAGTTTGTTAAATTGATAGTCATTCTTTTTTTTTCTTTTAAAAAAAACCAACACATATTGCTAAAGCGGTTTTAGTTTTGGTTAAAAAAATCCGTAGTAAATTTGTACTACCAATTCAAGTAAATCTTTAAAAAATGTCAGTCACAATCTTTAACATTTTCGTCCTATGACCATCTGGCAAACATGCGATTTGCATCATTCAATAAATACATGAATAATAACTATGTCCAGCTTAAAAAAAAATGGAATCTTATTGATACGGACTAGTATTCTGTTAACTTTAGACGAAGAAAATATACATTGCAATGCATAAAGTCCGAGATGATCAGAATGGCAGTTGACATAACGATAGCAGTAGGCATATTTAGCAATGTCTGCAGCATACATTACATGTACGATGGATGATCAAGAATAAACCGGACTGTTAGAGTTATTTTCATTCTATTTTTAGTAGTTTATTTCTCGTAGTTTCTCATTTATAAATTAAGCAGAATCGAGGTTTGAAATGTAATTGATGAAAACTGCATTAAATTGTTAATATTGATTTGTTACTTACATACTTAAACAACTAGCATTCAGTTTTTTGATTGCCGAAATTAGGTCATTCAGCTTTTTGACAACATTCATTTTCTCGTTTGGTAATGTTTTGAGAATAGTATTTTAGTAGCTCCGCTGTTTAAAATCTTTGCAATCTCCCATGGCCGATTTTCTAATACATTCTTACGAATATATGTACATAAGTATATATACATTACTTGTAGTTTGCTAAAAGTATTTTACTATACAATTCGCATCGTAAGGTCAAACACAAAAGTCACCAGCGCATATATAATTATGAGAGATGTGTTTTCACATGTAGACCTGCATGTCATTGGGTACAAAGTAATTTACTATAAGTACAAATTTGTCCTAACCCACAATCTGACCGCGCTGGTATTGACCGACATTTCATATTAAACATAATTGCCATATTGACCGCTTGTCCATTGAAAATACGTGTATAACTTGACCACCGTGCTTAACATAGACGGACATATCGTTTGATGTGGCTTACTGGACACCGACGATTGATACGTTTTAAATTTTAGCTGTTCGGTTTTCCAAATGAAAACCTGAGCGTTTGATATGCTTAACATTCCAAGCAGAGCAGAGCAGAGCAAATGACGCAAGGTACACTCATATACCAGTAAATTGCGATGACAATCAGTATTGCAAGTAACTTTTGAGTCATCATTTTAAGCAATAGAGAATAAAAGTGTTACAATAAAATAAAATGTTATGTTCTAAAGAATGCGATGCTATACAGTATAATTTTGCTGCACGAATTCGTAGTTTGAGATACCCCGGGTATGTTAACATTTTTGTGGGATACTAACGCATTTATTTAGCAATTTTTAATTTCATTTATTTTAAATTAATTCGAACACATGCTTGTATCGAATATTCTAGGTTCATGTTACCATTGTTAAATATCACTATTATATTCATGCGATATAAATTCCCATTCATTTAAAAACATATGGTAAAAAACAGCGCTTGGCGATATGAAATTTCGCACTTGATAAATGTGTTTTTGTCCTATGCAGTGGGCTTATCAGCTCAAATCATCGCCATTTTTGTGGTTTTCGTTCAGTTACTCTACTCGTCAGGTGCGAATATTTTGACGATAATGTACCGGTTATATTATAAATGTATTTTTCTCACTACTTTGTACATAACCAAGAACACTTTTCTGTTTAGATTATTATAAGATTGTGTTTTTCGAGCTTATTTTTCGCCCAGGTCACCTGTATAACGCATTAATCAAATCGTTTCAGAAAGGAAATTATTTAGCTAGCTATCTGCTTTACATTAAATACGTGTCGAGGATGTGAAAAACTATTTCTCCCTCTTTCATCTAGCTTGTTAATTTTATGACATAACAGCAAAAGCACTCGAGTCCACAGTGGCATACTTTGACCAAGTGAGTTTCGCTATTGCTCTGGCAATCTGGCAACTATATAATTAATATGTTTTCAGCGCATACCCTCCTGTTGGATACCAGATCGTTGGGATATACTCCACGCAAGGTCAGATGGTTTGGAAAGTGGGGAAACAGATGGTTAAGTTATGTATACTGCGTGAACTTTATGAATAATAGGTTATTAATGACGATCTATTAATAATATATTTGTACATACTGTATAGCGGGTATATTTCGCGGGGGTTTAATTTTCGCTATATTCGCGGTCAACATCGAATGCGCGAAATCTAAACCCCGCCAAATAATCACCAAAAATATACAAATTTTACAAAGGGAGACAATGCATCAAGAAACCTTAAGAAATAATCCAACATTACTATGCAAGACGTACAAAACGACACATTGTATCGCTTCTGTAAATTACGGTAATAATAAATAGACTACGACATGTATAAAGTATGATTAGAAATTGGATATTTGTAAAGAACGTGTTTACATCTCTATGCATGCATATCAATATCGTTTGAAGGTTTGAATTGTAAGCCGTTTCATCACACTTGTTCAATTTCAATAACAGTTTTGTTTGCAGAACGTGTAAATGCTTGCCGAAATAATGATTTGTTTGTAAATAGATCTACTTATTTTTCTTATGTTAGCAGTTAATTATCAGTATGTTTGGTTTGTTGCGTTTTTTTATCCTCACCACCGGATAATCCTTATGGGTGAGGCCTCCAGAAGACTTTTAGTTTGGGGGGATAGTGCATTATACAGAAGATGCCCTAACTCCAGAAGCATCCCTGGTTCTTTTTGCATGCCATATTTATAGTACCCATACATGGGACCTCGGTTTAATGTCTCGCCCAAAATACTATCAGTAATTTTAGATGGCCAGCCCGGGATTCGAACCCACAACCCCAAGATCAGTAGTGACTATTATACTCGTACTCTAACGTTTACCACCCATTCCATGTTTACCAACAAGGTTTTAATTTCGCAGTCAAGGCCGTTAGCGCGAATTCAAGACACCGTGAATTCAAAAGGATCCAATTAACGCGAAAATTGGACACCGTGAAATATACCCGCTATACAGTACCACAAAACAACATTTCGATACGATAGTGGTATAGTGGCTCTACACAGATGTTTAGTTTTTCCCATTATTTAAGTACAGTTGATTCAGTTATTTTACCGAGGACAACGCAAGTACGAGATAAAAGCACTGCGTGGTCCCTTATTGCTTCTGGCCCCTCCAAGGAACACGTCATTAAAGGGGATTAAGCCATCATGATTCGACGAAGAGATCACTTTACAACGTTCCTGGAACTCATTTATTATCCAGTACTATATTGCTGTTATATATTCCCAAGCAGTTGACAGCTTTTCTACACATGGACGACACACAAGAAAGGTGATAATGAATTGGACAGGGAAGTCAACATTCAACAGACTCAACAGCGCAAAGTAGACCCACACAATATAATACTAATGTACCAAATGGGTCATGTGTTGAAGGAGCCTTATTCACCAACATTGTAATACTGAAATTCAGACTTAGACGTACAATTGACATCACCAATAATCTTTACCATTTCTCAGCAATAATATTTAAACATGTGAAATTTATCAGATTAGTTGTTGTTACCTACTAAACATGTATACCCATTTACTAGTATATCACAACCAGTACACTTATAACAATATGACAGAGGAATAGAACATTTGGCAATATAAAGTCTAAGTATGAGTTACAACGTACCTGTGACTAAAGTCAAAACGTTCAGCAGCAGAACACGGACTACACAAACAAGACACAAGCAAACGAAAGGACACATACAGCAAGTACAAGCCACAGTGACAACAAACAATAACAACAGACATGACACCAAGAACATACATACAGAACACGCCAGACGCTACCCATGCAGTCAGTCGCCTCAGTAAAGCCTATGTCCCACATAGCAGTATTAAAAGGGCTGTCTCAAGTTTAGGCGTATTTCAAAAATAAAATTAAATTGTAAAGTAGTTTAAATTTATTATCTGCTATACATCTATCATAAAGCAATTGTCAGTGACTTTCTATTACATAAATACTTTAATTCTACATTTAAGCTTATGTCAAACATCAGCTCACACCAGAACCGATTTCCACCGTGATTTGTCTGGTCCCCGTCCCAAACCTTCATTTTAAGCGGATTGTGCCGGACCCAATCTAATGTAATGTAAGATTTTGGACCGGGAACCAGACAACATATTGGTTTGAATCTTAAATCCAAAGTTTCATTCTCATACATTAGAAGACTATGAAATTCAACTTGTATGACTTATTGCGATTAAAAACACATGTAACTTAGTTCCCAAACTATGTTTAGGACAAAATATAAGCTGGATGGCGGAGAATGCAGTTTGATACATGGATATAATTGTGCGTACTGCAAACAAGATAGGGTAACCAATGTTTTACATTGTGATCAGAATTTGTGACAGTTTTCTCCCTTGTTCTGACGAAAATTATTAATGATATTTTTTATTATTATTTGGGGATGGTCTAAGGAACATAGATAGTTCACAGTGTTTAAACGAACCATTTTCCGGTAATCGCAATAAGGTATATACGATATATCATATAGTACTCCAATAAATCATACAGTGATCGGAAGTTACAAGTGCTTTTAATAGCAATAAGTTGAATTTCATAGTTTTCTTTAGTATAATAGCTTGGCAGAGTGAAGTTAGTAGCCTAGTTGCCTTGTAGACCGACAGCGTTTTAAATAGTAATCATTATTTAATTTTAGCATAACACAATTATTTCTAAGATCTCTGATCCCGATCGCTCAACAATCGTTTGCTTCGAAGCACATCTGCCCGGCTAGCTCAGTCGGTAGAGCACGAGACTCTTAATCTCGGGGTCGTGGGTTCGAGCCCCACGTTGGGCGCTATTTTTTATTTTTTTTTATTATTTAGCACACATGAAAACTATAAAAATGCTTTCAATCATTTCAAAACTTGAATAAAATCTTGAAGCAGAATAACATTATTTCTAAATCGATTTAATCAATGTCACATGTGAGCGGATGTAAATGTTCGAATCCCAGTATGGTCGTTCTGGCCATTTAGTTATTAAATCACGATTGGTATTTTATTCTGTAGGAGCCGCGTAGTGCATATGCCCACAGATAACTGTACCATAAATAACGAAAAAAACAACAACAACATTTTTTTGTATAAATTATATTTTTCTTTCAATATAAATTTTACATTTTTAGTCTTTATCAATGACACAGTTACCTTTGTATTTGCCATGAAAATATGTGTTTCATAACTCAACTGTGGTGAACCTGTGGTAATCCTTTATACGGTTCATAGGGTTTTCAAAATCATAACCATTTACATTCGCACTTTTCAATAATAATGTACACTTTAAGAAATAGTCTTAAACTAATCACCATAAAAGCATACGTACCAATAAATAGTATGTTAATTCATTAATCCTTGCACAATGCAATACACTACATGTACTTGTAATTATGTAAGTTAGAATTATATTGCGGCATTATGTGTGAAGCAACGCGAATAACCTTACTAACATACTTGCTGACAAATATGCTAACAGCACTCTGTCAAGACAAAAATATTGTTATAATATCACAGACTGTGGTACTGTCTTCATACTGATTAGGCCACACCAATATGTGTTTACGTTTAGCGTCGTCGTGCTCCAAGGTTTTGATATTAATTTTCGAAGAAAAAAAAGAAGAAACACAATACATTTTCTCGAATTTCAAGCTCTAGAGGCGTCTTGCTCTGGTAAAGTTGCGTTCTATTTGGATTCTCAAACTGACGCCAAAAAGGTATGAGAAAACCCGACAGGGAAGGTAGCACTCAACCTAACCAGCCGAGCACAGAAATCAGAAACACCACGACACAACTACCCTGAGCAATGCCCACACAAACCCATGCCAAAACGGCGACCAAATGAGGCACAACAACCCCGGGGCGTGACCTAGTTTAAAACACTAATGACAATGACCTAGAACGTTATGCGACCTAAAGAGGCACAACCAAGACCCGAACCAGCTAAAACAACGGACAAGGTAGGAACGGGGTGGGAAATAATATCACACACCCAGCAACCACATCAAACTAGATACAACAACTATGAATGCGTTTACTGGCCTGTCCCATGCACAAAACACACTATGCAATAAACATGCCTTTGGCGAGTGTCTCAAATATTGTTTTACATTTTTGGCGGGTGTTGTCACTCGAATAGATCAATGTTACTACACCACTTTGTATAAACGAGTCGATTAACGGCAATTGCATTAAGGAGTACACATTGAATTATATAGTGCGACAATAAGGCATACAGTGATCAGTGCTTTTAATAGCAATAAATGCTTCAGGTTGAATTTATAGTAATCCGAAAAGTCATACAGTGATTTGGTTATACAAATGTAAGTGAGGAAGTGTTTTTGAATGCTTTGTTTTTTTTAATGGGTAGCTGTGTTTCAGAAAGCCAGACTCTACGCTTAACATAACATTTAATATTTTGTATGGCCTTACTTTGTTACTCTACTGACATCTGTGACGACAAATGTGACGTATTTAGCGAGACAGAAACATGCTCCTGTGTATATAGTCACCTCTGGGAATCCAAGACAAATTGCTTTAATGTTTGCAAGACTCAAACTGATGACAACATCACTTCGATTATTTGTGGTAGTCATTATTATTGATCGCTGGACGTTAGCTGGGTCAAGATTACAAAGATATAAATTGTAAAAAATATATAAAAAATATTTACATGAGTAATTAAATACTTAATTATTTAATCTAAAAGGAACAATGCATTTCGCCTATCACTTTAATAGTCCATCAAATGCAACAAATTGGATTTATTGCATCAAATTGGTTGACAAACCATGACTTTGCCAGTTATATTTTCTTTGTAATAAAAGTGTTTACCAGACTTAGTCATCTGTAAGACGAATCAACACAGTCCGCGGCCTTGTTTTATGTTGAATTAATGTTCGATATAACAAGCAACCAGGAGACGAAGAAGTCTCAAAACTATTTGGAAAAGAGCGATAGGGACAGAAATGATAGCTATTGGTTCAACCTGAAGAGAACCAGGAAAAATGACATTTTAAGAAATTTGATCGGAAAGCTCTATGCTTTGTCCTATGTTCCCTCCGGTACAGCACTATGTAGCAACTATTATTTAAGGTAGGTATAGCTTGCCCACATTAACATGAGCCTGACCTATTGATTAGCATAATTTAACAGTCGATATATTGTCTACGTTTATAACACCGATTGTATGTTTTCATAATCGGGGAGTATCACGAAGACGCTCGACTTGTAATTCAAACACAAATCTGAAATACCGATATTGCACGATTTTCTTGCGGAAATTGATATATTCAACGCAAGAACCTTGTTACATATTCCTGCATAAAGGTCAGGCTCAGGTCAAAATAGGCAAGCTATATAACAAACAATCAGGCGTCTGAGTCAATGTTATGGTGGGATGACGTCAACGTGAATCCACACGTCAGTTGGATGCAAAATTTAAATTTAAACGTGTTTTGTCTATTTTACTGCTACGTTTGCGCATGCGCACTAGATTAAGCGCCATGTTTTATTACAATCGCTACCACAACGTTTTTCTTACTTCAATGGCAACACAAACAAACACATACGACTATGCACAAACTAGATATAACGACCATTAATACGGTTGCACATGCGCATGCGTACAACATTGCACGTCATTTTTCTTAATCAGAATCGTAAATGACGAAGCAGATCCGGTAAAATATAAACATTGGACACATATGGTACATACATAATCATACTTATAATTCAAAACAAAGGTGTGCAGAACAAGCATTGGGACGTGAGTTCCAAACTTTCAATACGAACTGGATGCTTACGAAGGAAACATGCACACTTACCAGGTAAATATCGTCATTCGTCCATTGTCGTTGGCATGCAAACAGAAGGAAAACTAAATACATGTAATATGTTATATTGAATACATGACTATGAATTCAAAGCAATGGCAGTACGAAGTAGTTCAGTCTGAGAATACCGAATACAGTCCCTAATGGTACAATGTACGATCTGGTTTGTACTAAGTTAGAGGCAAACATCCCATTTTGTCTATCGATTGTCCTGTTGCAAAACAATACAATACAATACAATACTATACAATACAATACAATACAATCTTTATTTTAAGTCGGATTTACATTTACAACAAATAATATTAGCTATGTATAGCTATTGTCCGACATTTATAACAAACATAAAGTATTAACAAACAAAGACATTCCTGTAAAATGATTATGTCAGCATACATATATAAAATCTTGCAATATATTACTTTAACATGTATAAATTATATTTAATTAAATCTGTATTTAAAGTAGGATAGCATACATGTAAGCAAGTTAAAAGGCAGTTACAATATTACAAGTACAAGAACACAGAGAAAGCATAAAAGTAAATAAACATAAATAAGCAAGTAACTAAATTAATTAGTTAACACATTAATTAATTGACAAATTAATTAAAAGTAGCCAAACATTTTAAATCAAGTGTAATTATATACGAGCATTATCTGTATACAAGAACACAGAGAAAGCATAAAAGTAAATAAACATAAATAAGCAAGTAACTAAATTAATTAGTTAACACATTAATTAGTTAACACTCGTATATATATATATTATTTATGTCTCATACAGACATATACATTGTACACGCAATAAATGTAAAACTGAAACATTCTTGTTAATCAATGAATTAAGATATGCAATAAAATTAATTTTAGCTTTAAAAACTGAGAAAAGAAAAAGAGCACTATAGCGCGTAATTAAAAAAATGAGTGAAAAAGATCATAAACCCGATGCGTCTTATAAATCAGCTCGACTCATATGGGGCTTAATATGGCAGATATAAAACTCAACAAAACGAACTTATATACTCCTATTACGATACTTGTAGTATGTTCATATGCGTTGCTCCTGGGAAACAACCAGTACCAGTTATCTGCAACATACTGTACCCACAATTGCCTTATATGAACCATTATTAAGTCTGAAAAAGAATGGTGAATGGAACATTTGGAAGGACCTGTAGATGTTAGAATTGCAACAAAGTGTTAAGTGCAGGTAAGTCTTTGAAATTTGACTCACAGATCTGAAGAATCAATCCAGGAATCACGAATCAAATATTCACAAACAACTCTAGTCTATCACACCACATATGGCACTAAATAAAAGTTCACTTCCAAGAATGATGCATGAATTCAGAGTCTGCCCATCGTTACTAAGTCCAGGTATCTGAAATAATACAGTTTAGTAAATAAGTAAAAAAGTTACCAACAGTCGAGGATTGTTTTCAGGTGTCCACCCGCTCAACCGCCGTATGCCATTTAAGTGACTTCCCGATGCGCGCGCCCTCCTTTTGGCCACGACTCACCACTAAATAAAACTTAACTTTAATCACTGTCCTCGAATGACCTTTGTGCTTGGGTTATAAGGTGTGTGTATGCCAAATTTGACATTGACCTTTGTGCTTGAGCTATAAGGTGTGTGCATTCCTAATGTAACATTAACCTTTGTGCTTGGGTAATGAGGTGTGCGCATTCCTAACGTGACATTGACCTTTGTGCTTGGGTAATAAGGTGCGCACATTTCAAATGTGACATTGACCTTTGGGCTTGGGTAATAAGGTGAACACATTCCAAATATGACAATGACCTTTGTGTTTTGATAATAAGGTTTGGCTTTCCAAAATGACATTGACCTTTGTGCTTGGGTAATAAGGTTTGGCTTTCCAAAATGACATTGACCTTTGTGCTTGGGTAATAAGGTGTGCGCATTCCAAATGTGACATTGACCTTTGTGCTTGGGTAATAAGGTTGGGCTTTACAAAATGACATTGACCTTTGTGCTTGGGTGATAAGGTTTGGCTTTCCAAAATGACATTGACCTTTGTGCTTGGCAAATAAGATGTGCGCATTCGTAACGTGATATTGACATTTGTGCTTGGGTAATAAGGTTTGGCTTTCCAAAATGACATTGACATTTGTGCTTGGCAAATAAGATGTGCGCGTTCCAAATGCGACGATGACCTTTGTGATTGGGTAAAAAGGTTTGGCTTCACAAAATGACATTGACCTTTGTGCTTGACAAATAAAGTGTGCGCATTCCAAATGTGACATTGACCTTTGTGCTTGGGTAATAAGTTTTGGCTTTCAAAAATGACATTGGCCTTTGTGCTTGGGTAATAAGGTGTGCGCATTCTAAATGTGACATTGGCCTTTGTATTTGGGTAATAAGGTCTGTGCATTCCAAATGTGACATTGACCTTTGTATTTGGGTTGTAAGGGTCAACCCCCACCCCCTACATTAGAATTATCCAGATCAACTTAATTAACCCAGTGAATACAATGACAGCAACATGAATGTGTTATACAACATGTGTACATTATCATCCTTTTGTGCTATCAAGCTCATCTGAGGATAAGCATCTACAAATTGACCATCTTCAATGACAGGAAATCAAGGTCGCGAAAACTAGTGACAATTGTGATTCTCCGTCAAAATCGCGCTACAGAACAATGTGAACCTCAGTAAGTAGTTTGAACATGATAAATTCATGAATAACTCACCATTCAGTGCTTAATTTCAACCAACAGACCGGATTTTCAGTGTTTTACTCAATGTGTATTATGCTTTTATTTGTTACATGCAGTTTTATTGTTGTTTGATATCTATGTTGTGGCTTTTTGTATTTTATTGTGAAGCCACCTTTGAGCCACACTCACATATGTCATGTTGTTTAATATAAGCTGACTTTGGTGGAGCCAGCTTCCTGATTGGTTAGTGTGGCCATGTGACCATTTTGTGAAGTGTATATAAATGACGCCAGAGCCGTAGTTCATTATCTTCTGCGTCACCGAAGACATCACATAAGTTACTTGACTATCGCTAACAAAATACCAGTGGCTAGGAGAAATTTCTAAACTATGGAAAGCCAATGTTGTCTAATGATGTCAGATGTTGCCTACAGCATTGGTTTATGTAGATCTACATGTACGAGACGTTTTTACCAAGTACCGATGAGCCAAAGATGTCGTTTATTTACCAGCCATTGTAGATCTACATATACATTATGTAGAATGTAATATTAAGTCAAGCGAAGTAGATCCTTTTATACAGTCTAAGTCCCTCGTTGTTAGGTCCATGGGTTTATAGCGATTTGTGTTTGATGCATGTCACTAATCCGATGTACTTTATGATGTTATGATGTCACTTTTATGAATACAGTTGCGTATCCAGTTAATTTATCGTTGTGTTCACTGTTGTCCTACTCATAGCTACACCCTTGTATGTGTGACCACAGATCTATTTTGATCTCGGTAGCAATACGGCAACCGCCGTTATTGTATGATGAAGACAAAACCAGTTGTCGTCGTTTCTACCACGGGATATGTACTTAGCGACAAAAGTATCTGTTCTTGCCTGCGTGGGTGGAGTTCCAAAGGTGTGGATATACACCCAAGCAAGTTATCATGGAGACCGTAGACGTTATATAGTAAACCAGCATCCTCGACTACTAGGGTTACCTCAAGAAGTGAACCTGAGGAGGTACCTTACAGGGTAACAAGGTCTGTGCATTCCAAATGTGACACTGACCTTTGTGTTTGGGTAATTGGGTGTGCGCAATTCGCTTAATCGACATTATCATTTATGTTAACGCCTATGCTAAATAAACAAAATGTATCAATGTACATAGAGGATCTACCACGAGTTGTCAATTGATATAAATTTATATTAAACGAGTTTCGGAAATTTTATTAAGCGAGCCTCTGGCTTGAACGAGTTTAATATAAATATATCAATTGACAACGAGTTATAGATTTTTTTATCATATGACACTAGAAACGCAAAATACACATTGATTTATTGGAAAAACTCAATACATATACTACACATGGTACGTATAACTTTATACGTACTGGTTATACAAACCTGGATGCAAGGAAAGTCATGTGATAAATAAAAATCATCGATTGAACAAACTCCAATGGCACGTTTGACCTTAGTTCTACTAGTAAAACTCAGATATCCGTCGCGGTAGGAATATGCTCTAGTGAAACATAGTGTAGCATACCGTGAAGCAAACGCAGGGTCTATCATTAGCACTAGTTTGACCTACCCATGTGACATTGACTTTTAATATAAGGGTACGGTGTTTAGCATACGGCGATCATTCTTGTTGCGGTTAACATCCATAACATTGATCAATGCATTTCAAAGTTATGGACCGGAATAAATACAATTTGACGTTTGGTCTCCAATGGTGTACGCTAAACTCACCTTCTCATCAAGTATAACATTCATGCGAAATGCAATCAATTTATGAAAATGCATGGTCACGTTTGTTCCGAACAAAATCGGAAGGAAGGTTATTCAACACATGTATCAAAGTGGCTGGTATGTCACGTCCAGCACTAGCTGGCCCGATAACATGGTTCGCCTGACTGAAGACTGGGATAAGGCGGATTTCTTACCTTCGTTTTATTAACCATCTCGTCATTAGGTGGCGCCTACTTTCACTTTTATAGTACACACCATTTGGAGTTCTACTTTCACTTTCAAAGTAAGCATCACGTAATTTGATATCTGCTTTCACTTTCAAAGTAAGCATCACGTAATTTGATATCTGCTTTCACATTCAAAGTAAGCATCACGTAATGTGATATCTACTTTCATATTCAAAGTAAACATCACGTAATTTAGAATACTACTTTCAATTTCATAGTAATTATCACGACATTTGAAGTTCTACTTTCACTCTTTAAATCCAGTTGATCCGTGTGATGTTGGTGAACACTATGTATCAACGAGTGAACTTCCGGTTATCGCAATAATCCAAACTCGTTAAATTGTAAATAGTCTTCCAGTTAGTCATGCAATTACCGGAAATCAGATGATTTGTGTCATACAGTTGATACAATCATTCAACACACGTGTAGAATTCAAATATATTTTAAAGACCGATCTGTTCTGTTCTATTCGGCTCTGTTCCGTTCTACAATAAGTAAATTGCTGTTTTAATATATAATAAGCTTTCGAAGTATAGACATAATTAATTGAAATCTACACAACAGCAAATTAATATAAAATTGTATTGGAACAAACACATATAAGTCGTGTTCACGATTTGCGCACGTGTAACTTGTGCACTTATCCAAGTGTGTGGCTGGTTAAGGTGCGTGCACACAGTAAGTTTTGGTGTATAAGTCGAGGATGTACGCTTTGCTACGTGTACATCATGCCAATACATTTCCCTTATATCACATGGTAACAATGAAGGTGTATATCTTGAGAAAATGTATGGAAGAGGCGTAATATACGTAACTACACAGTACATCTTGACTTATAGGTCAAGATGTATACATCAATACTTACTGTGTGTACGCACCTTTAGCAAATACTACCGATTTCCATGAGGAAACCGTGCAACGGTTCGAGATAATTGTAGCTCCCCATTAAAATAAGATGTACAGTCCGTCCAAAGTTAAATGATAACGGTTATAAATGGAATGCCAGGCTCAACATGTTGGGTCCAATCTCAACGGTTGAAGGTGAAGGTTCATGCCAAATAAAAAAAAGACGTGGCAATGCATGTCAAAGTTATGGCCAGGACAAGCTTCAATGTGATATTCAACTATGACCTTTACTTTTAAAATCTGAACCTATGAGTAGGTAAGGGCACGTCTCCTCATTGAACTGAACAGTTAATAAATGCTAGATGTAATCAAGATAAGTCAAAGCATGATATGAGTTATTGTCCACACAAAGTCGGACGGGCGAACGCACGCACGCACACACACGCACACAACAACGGACGAACGGACAGGCGCACATACATGCACTAGAAGTCGGGCTCGACAAAAATGAGTAACATACCTGGGCATAAACATAAATGAAAAACTAAACTGGTCCAATGTGTATTAGAAGTGCGAGAAAAACATGAAGATCGTGAAAACACAGAAGTCCGAGTATGTGTGCTTTGCGGAGAAAGGTTGTGCGAACACATTAACGTGGATGTCCAACATTCTTTTTGTATACCTTGAAAAGCGTTTGATTGTTTTAACAGTGCACCAAGGATAATGTGAAAGGCGGGAAATTTGGAAACGCCCACATAGGTGGTCTTAACCCCAATTTATCAGCGTCATTTTAATAAAGAATTGTCCCGGTGTTCACTTAGACCCCCGTGTTTCAACAGTAGGCAACTTCGGCCAATGTTTGTAAAAATATCGCATTTTCCTAGGTGCACTATCATAATTTAATTTTAACTTTTGTTTTCATTTAGTTTGGCTTGAAACCACCAGTAAATGACACCGTTTTCTTGCGGGAATTGATATATTCCACCGACGAAGCTTGTGAGCTGCTGTTCGTCCATAAAGGTCGAGGACCACGATAAATTTTCGGTTTGTATGTACTACAATAATAATGAGCACGTGGAACACGTGCTTTCCCATTTAAATGTCTCTGTATAAAAGTGACAAGACATGTTAAATGAATATTATAAATGATGGTACAATAATTTTATGCAAAACAACAAAAACGAGCAAGTGTGTTTTTCTGAAGGAATTTTGATTGATTGTTTTAATGTAATATTAACTCTTGTATACTATTTCAATTATTTCTGGTTAGGATGCGATCATTTCTGAGTGAAACAAATATGATTTGTTGCATGGTGGTGCTGACATATTTTACGTCTATTTTTACTGACATGTACATCAAGGGAAATCGCCGAGTCAACTGAAGATAGAAGTGAAACTGAAAGTGAAAGTACAACTTCAATTGTCAAAGGTTAGTGTAGAACTTTGCGTTTTTGGCGTCACGGTTCGTTCGTTCGTTCGTTCCGTCGTTCGTTCGTTCGTTCGTTCGTTCGTTCGTTCGTTCGTTCGTTCGTTCGTTCGTTTAATCCAACACTTGATTTATATATTCAATACTACTATTTCAGGCAGAGTGAGATGCATGGACCTAAATACCAGTCGACAGACTGACTGTGCATAAACGGGTTGTTGAGGTTCGAGATCCAGTTGTATTCACCATTCTTGGAACTAAATCCTTATTTAGTGTTATGTGTTGTGTTATGTGTTGTGACAAAAACTGATGTTCTAAGTGATCAATTGGTTCGTGATTCCTGGATTTTATTCTACAGATCTGTGAGTCAAGTTGGAATTATTTACCTGCACTTAACACTGTTCTTGCAATTTCTAACAATTAGTGTGCACAGGTCCTTTCAAATGTTTCATTCACCTTGTTTTGCCAGACTTTATAATTCCAAAAGCAAACATAGTACTAACTGATACATGTGATGATTATATCTGGCCATTGATCCTTTAAGTACCTTACGTGAAGCATATCGATAAAATTTTCTGGAAATACTCAAAGTATTTTTTTATTATCGAAAGTTTGTTGATTTAGTTCCATTGTAAAGTCTGGCTCAGTTATCATATGTTGTAGTTATTGAAAGAATGCGTGCTTATCATACAAGTGACATGTATAAGTATCATAATATATTGCATTTTTACTGACACTATGAATCTATTTCAAGTATGATTTACAAACTGTTGATTTTTTTATTATCCATTATTAGAATTTTACTATACATACAAGATGTTGGCAATGACGGATACCAAACAGCAGTAGCATGAACTACACTGTAGATAACTTGTACTGGTTCTTACCAAGGAAACAAGTGAGATAAAACATATAAATAGTATAAATAAGTACACCACTTTCTTTGAGTGTAGCGTACCGTAGTGTCCCATGTATGAGTCGATCTCGTTTATAAGACGCATCTGTGTAATGGACTGATAAATTAATGATTTTTCATCGAACCTCGTACAAACCAGTTTGTCTTAAACATGTATACAATAGTTTTTGCATACAATGGGAGTCGACACTATACTGAACGACGTCATCACTAAAAATGCCATCGTACCATCGCATTATACCATAAGGCTGTCACACCAACGCCAATAGAAGTTAAAGAGCACACATGACCTCGTTTGTTGTTTCATGGTAACATTGCGAGATTACTAGCCAATGACAGACAGCGGATGCAGGATCGTTTTTACTATGTAAGTACGCACGTTTTCTATTTAAGCAACCAGTTCGTTTTGTATGCTTTGAATTCACGCCCCATGCTTGTTCTGTACACTATTGTTTCGACTTGAAGTATGTTATTATACATGTCTAATTATATGCCATATTTGTTGTTCAATGTGTATATGCATGCCGGAATTTTATTAGTCGTAAGCGACTGCGATTTTGATTTGCCACATTAAACTGAGTGAGACTTCGAGTCTAAACTTGTTCAACTTTGAACAGTCTCAGTTTAATGTGGTTTACTCAAAAGAAGAAATGACGTTTATTTTTCTGCGCATGTGCAATTGTGCATGGGCAAACATAGAGATGGTGGTGATGAGTTTGTGCTCATTTGTGTTTCTTGTCTTCTTTCTTTGGCGGAACGATTGACAGATAATCTTATGGATGAATAAGAAATAGCGTTTATTCTGGTGCGTATGTGCAAACGTAGAGATGGTCGTGATGAGTTTGTGCTCATTTATATTTCTTCCTATTTACCTTGGAGGAACGTATAATAGTCGTAAGCGATTGTGATTAACATGTTAAGAAGAAATGGCACTTATTCTGGTGCGCATGTGCAAACGTAGTAATGACCGTGATGAGTTTCTGCTTATTTGTGTTTATTTCTACTTTCCTTGAAATTTTTATGATGGTCGTTATTGTGATTAACATGTTTTCTTAAAAGAAAAAATAACGCTTAGTCTGGTGCGCGTGTGCAAAGGTGTTATGGTTGACGTAATGGTTGACGTAATGAATGTGTTTCTTCATTTTTTCATTGGAGGAAAAGTGTAGCTGATGTTTCCATGGTTGTAGTTTTGAGAGGTATGGGACGTATCTTTGCTCCCTGGAACATGTGCTGTTTATGCATTATATGCATTTCTTATATCAGACCTTTGTCTTATGTTTCTATAATCAAACCACTGTAGTGCGTTGTCTATGCTGTATGGAAGTTTTCGTTGTTGTTAAGCATATTCTGAACTGTATCTATTTTCCTGTTGCTTAGGTTCATAAACAGTTAAGCTCCTTGTCAAAGGAGAGGGCTAAGTATGTTAGACACATAATATAAGATAACATATTCAACGATATTTGCTAAACATGTTAGACACATACAATATTTGCTGTAATATAAAATATAGTTTGGTTCATCAGACTAAAAAAACAGTAATGTTGCTCGATGCAGTAATGTACTATAAATAAAACGTATTACTAAACAACATAACATAAAGGATCCCTGTTCTAATAATACAAATCTTCACAATGATAAAACTCGATGTTCATAATATGTTGAGTATGTGTCTTTAGTATTTCGTTATATGATACTTAACGCATGATCATGTGACACATGAATGTTAGTATGTGGGATGGTCTCGAGACGAGGAAAATAAAGTTATCTCCCCTGACAAAATATTATGAACTCGATGGTGGTTCTTATGACAATGCAGTTGTATATGGCGCGTTTTCATGATTATGCTATATAAATACGACGACCAAGATGGATGCAAACAACATATAAAAAGGTAAATATTTATTGTTATATATTCAGCCATTTATGCACAGTCACTTTAATATTGCCTATAGTATATTATACTAGTAAGTCAATTATTCACGTTCTAGCATCTCAAACAAAATTCAAACTTATAAGGAAATAAAGAACATTGGGGAAGTATATATTATGGAACTGTTCCGTGGTATTTTGATAACAAGAATACATTAAACAGAGTAAACATGATAAGACTAATTTTGATTTTTTTTTAGTCTCCAAGGCAAGTAAAGACATGCACATTTGAGCATCTGAACTATAATAAACACGATCGTAAATCAATTCTTATAATATCCGAATATCGCAATCATGACGAATTGTATGCTTCAGTATTTCCGTAATTTCAGATTCCACGGATTATTGGGATGTGTCTACAAAAATATCGATGACGTCATCAATCATGGATGGTCACGTGGAAACAGTGTCACAGTACATCACTAGCTATTTGATAAATGGTACTGAAGACAGTACAAGGTAATAGCAATACTTCTATTGAACAATTAAATAAAGGCGCAGCAAGTTGCATAATTCTATTCTTATGGGTTTGTTATTTCGTGTACCATCAAGACAGATTCATAGAGCACTTCAAGCAACAGAGAATGTAAACTGTGACTTTGATTAGTTACTTGCTTTAAACTTATATAAAACTTTTATATTTTACATAATTTAGATAAATGATATTCTTATGTATTTAAGGTACACCTTGCGCTATGCCAAATGACACATGCGCACTAAACCGTTCCAGCATCCTTTAAGGACAGCAACTCTTCTCTTTTGTACCACACATGAAAACCACAATTGTCTGACCACAAGCCATGCTTGTTGTATGTAGCTTTGTTGTGTAGGGACTCTTATCCATGTTGTAATGACTCAACAAACACATTTAAAATCAGAGAAGCTGCATCTAGACAGACCCCACATAACGAGTGTTGAAACTGTTTGCGAATACTTAAATAATGTAATGACTCAAAACACAGGTTCAAGTAAACGGAAAAGTGCTTCAAGACCGACCGCACACAATGTGTGTTGAAAATGTATCCATCTTTGAATAACTAAAAGAAAACACTTGAATTGAAAAATGACTGTCGGACAAGTAGAGGAAGTTAAAGCCATTAAAAGTCAATCCAGACACTTGAGTGGATATTGATAGATGACAAAATTATTTCAAACCACCACGAAGTTACCGGTCGATGTACACGTAGCTCTTGTCGAATGTTTTGAGTTGATAATGACTTTATTTCTACTATTTTACTATTTTAAAATATTATGAAAAACAAAACAAACTTCAGTGATGGGTGCTGGGTGCAGAGTGTAAGTATTGGGTGTAATTTCGGGTCCAGCGTCATCTTTTAGGATTTTTTTTAATACAACCCGACTATGGATCAGGAAATATGATTTATCGATGTTGCAGATGTATAAATACATCACAAACGACATGGATCGACATTCAAGATGCTAAGAAATATTACCTGTAAAATCATTATTCGATCATTTTACTGTAATGAAACTTTGCGTAAAACTTTCACCCAGATGTTTAACATTTTGTATTTCTTATTTCTGTGACTTTTCAATTTACAGTGATGTTGATTGCTGGTAATTATTTTTAAAATGCCATAATTTGATTTGAAAACAAAATCACAATAACATCAATAAGATACGCATGTATGTAAATGTCATATTTGAATCAAATCCCTTCATAAACAACTGAGAAAATGTGAAAAATATAGCTGTTGCGTTAAGAATGTGCGTAAGTGTACAGCGAACCTGTCCGTAAATGCGTACATGTATTTCATTTTCTTGAAAATCACTTAGAATTACTTGTGTATATTCAATATTCTAATGTATTTTTAAAAAGTTGGCTAAAATTTATGTAACTTAAGAGTATCTCGATCTTGCTTCGAAGTTTTCTGCATATAGTGACATTTCAAAAACAACACTGCAACACTTAAAATATCCGAAATTATTCTTTCACTCATTATGTACGATAGTTTTGCAACTATCAATCGAGTGTACACAGTGTACGCTATCTTTGAAGCGATGTCATTCATGAATATTTCGTGATTTTAGTTAGCTTGACGCATTTGTCGCCCTTTGTTCGTTACGGTCAAAGGGAGGTAACCACACTGATATTAAATCGGATTTTAAATCGAATTGTCTCCCTTTGTCCGGTCATAAAATTATCCCATCATAAAAATAACATAAAATTGCAATAAAAGTTGGTTTCTTTCTTGCTCTAATTGCTATTTCAATATTTTCAATGAACAGGTGTTGTTTGAATTAGTAACTGATCATATATAGGAAAAACAAAGATCTATTTTTTATCCAATATTTGATTAATCACACATTAGGTTATGAAAAATCGACTCCTTTCATTCCCCTAATTTTTTGCTGTAGACATCTCTCTGGTCTACATTTTTTGACGAATTACAGACATTTGACGGATGAAAAAACATAAAACCTTATCAACACATCCAGTAAATAAGATTTATACTATAAACAGTTATTATAAGCAGTTTCCCACATTGTAAAATTGATGCATATTTTTTTATAGACGCACATTACGTCCGTCTCTGTGTATCGTCAATTATGAGGTCACAGTTGGGATATCACACGTTGCTTTCCACACTCTGTTCAATTCTTTAAGTCTACCATTTGATGAATTTGCAAAATAATGAATAAAAATTGTCATAGTATTTTTTTTTTGGTTTAGTATTCGCAACGTATGTCTATGCAATGTAACGTTACTTTTTTATTTATTGCACAGTGCAAACGAAACTGACTTGTTCAAAGTGTCTGATGAATTTGCGAAAAGTACAATTATTTTTTTCTGAAATGCTCGTTCACACTATGCAATCAAATAATGATGAACTAAACTCAATATATTTTTATTTATGTATTTAAAATGACGCGAAAATATTTACTTGTTTACTATGGCCTATCAAGGGAAATTGTCTCCAAAATTGAGACTACAACTAACCAAAATTTATCCGACAAAATGCCCAAATTTATAATAAAACAATCATTTAATTTAGTTTTTCTTCTCATTCTATAGTAATGGGTTAAAGTTCAATATTTGAAACATTATTGTCATCTTTTGGACACAGTTTCAAATTTGGCACACCACGTTTGAATAAGAATTACATTATGTCGATTTTATTATAAAACTAACGTTATCATTAGTTCTTATTATTCTATACAAATTGCCGACATTCAACGTTCGAAACTTTATATTATTGCCATCGTTTTTACATAATTTTATATTTTGGTCACAACTTTTGAACTCTAGTCAAAATATCGAGTACCTGTGCTGGTATTGTGGCCTATATTTTACAGATGTTTTATAATAAGTTATAGTATACTTAGTATTTAATTTCTGGAAATCTGAAGAAATTTTGAAAATGTGTCTAATTGTGAATTTGATCAAGCGACTAATAACCTGGCGATACGTCGAACGTTTATTTTTAGTTACTCCAAAAACAAATTCATTTTCATGCATATATTTGGTACTGTTATGAGTGCGACAGGACTGGTTATGGCTTTAATTTCTGTTTCAATATACATGGACGGGTTACCGTCCCAATGAAAGATTTTTGGGCCGTGAATCCGACTAGATTCAACTTGGTGGTTTGGTGTGATGACTTTTAAATATTTGTACAATCACCAAGATAAACAATTTAGAAGAATTGTAAAGTAAATAACAATAATAATTAAATAAATAAACATATAATGTGAATCGTCCAAATTACATAATTCTAGATGACACACTTTAGTACGTTTAAAATGTTATATAATATATAAACTGAGTTTTGTGTTTTGTTATTTCAAAACAATCATGACGCCGGCAATGATATTTGAGTTTCTAATTTTGATACCATAACTTTAAATAAAAATTAATCGTATATAAACAGAATTCAGGTCAGTGGGTAGTGCTCATTCTCTGCTTAAGCGTTTAACATAGTTCGTGAAAATCGGTCAAAGAATAAGATACTTACAGTTATACGCAGTACTTTTATTTTGTTACTTGTTTTTTTCTTCTGTTTTAAATATGTACTATCTGACATTCTTGATACCACCAGCATAGTCACACAGTCACATAAAATTGAATTCGCAAAGAATGGTACCCGCAATTGCTCCAATGATTACAAAATTGTAAACTGTTCCCCAGGGAGAGGAAACAAAACAATTAAATAACTAATTATGTTATTTTCTTTTCCTTAGAAATTGAACGAAAAAAACTTAACTTCGTCTGCGTATCGACTTTCCCAGATTTACGCTCATTTTGTGGCAATTATCAATCGACAAATTTTAAGTTTTAATTCGAACGAAATGATTCTTTTCGTCATTTATTGCCAAAAACGGCCGTTTTAGTCCGTTTAATCGCCGCGAAGCAATTTTTGGACAATTGTGTGTTCGGAATATAAGCGTGCCGTAACGTTACTTAACTCTAAAAGGACATTAGTTTTGAAACAATTGCACTTTGAAACAATTAAGGACAATTACGGCTAATAAGACTGTCGAGGGAAATACTAAAATTAAACTTTTCACACATAAACTGTATTACGATACATTTTATGATGCCGCGAACGCTAATTTATTTGTTGCTAAGGGACGTGTTTTATTTTTATTTTATTGGAAACGAGTATTTTCACAGGGATTTCAGCGGCTCATTTTTATTCAATCAGTTGCACAGGAGACAGTACCATACGCTTAGAAACCATAACAGTAAAATCGTAATTATTTCGCAAAGTAATGACGTATCCCGTTTACGCATAAATCACTTGCATTTATACAGTATTACTTTAAATAATAGAATAAACGCTTACAATAATTGTGTATTTTTGTTATTTATGTGTAATAATTATTAAAATTGACCATAAAATTGGTTCGTAACGCTTATGTTGTACCTTCCTTATCATAATATTACTTTCATAGTTTTGCGCTGAAATTAAATGTTTCTTTTTTATAATTGATATTAGATTTTCTATCTCGTTTTTATTTTTGTGTTTCTGATCATCAATCAAGAAAATGGGCGCATTATGTATTATTGCAATATTACAAACGTCATTGTATTCGTCTATTATGATGTACGATGCATGCATACTTCAAGAATATTGTTTGAAATGATAATAACGTTCTGTAATTCATGCAGCATCTCTCGATCGCAATTGCGTCAGAAAAGTCATTCTAAGCCAAGTATTATACAATAAAATAACAGTAATATGGCAACATAAGACAATTGTTTATTCACTAAATATCTGCCTATATTATATGGGGTGTGCTTTATAGATAGTCATTATTTGTGTCCAGCTAGATGGTAGTGAAACATCAAATGACAATCTATTGATACATCAACAGTCAGCATAAGGTTTGTGACGTCGTAACAGCGTCAATTATGACGCCAACGCCGTAAAATATGTACTATTGAATTGCAAATAGCTTCTAGTTTCCAACGCTACCGAAATAGTATAAGGAAATGTAAAATATTCCAAAAGTACACTTCCGCCTAAATTATTATCTCACGTCACAAAAGTCTGTATCAAGTTGGAACATCCCTCTAGGGGTTTGAAGCATACACACGCCATATAACATAATTATACTGATAATCTTCTTCTTCTTCTTCTTCTTCTTCTTCTTCTTCTTCTTCTTCTTTTTCTTTTTCTTCTTTTTGTTGTTGTTCTTCTTCTACCGATTAAATTGCAGGGTCCACACTTTTCGTTCATCTTAATTTTATCCTGTCGATACAAGCACCATGCATTTTCTAAGATACGACATTTTAGTTTTCTTATTCTGTGTCTCTTTTTCTTCCGATTAAATTGCAGGGCCCACACTGTTTGTTCATTTTAATTCTATCCTGTCGACATAAGCGCCATATTCTAAGATACGACAAACTAACCACATTGCTAGAGATGGCATTGTAAAGGTTTTAACTTTTTCCCGACAGATGCACGACTTTTACGAAATTCCTGGGGAACTTTTCAGTCAGGTTGGAAAGACGAGCCTGATTTATGTTCGGAGACTTAAGAAACAGTGGTCCAGTTGTCACAGGCAGATACTTTATGAGCACGCTAAGAACCCGATTCCGCGTTCTGTCACGAACGGCTGTATCACAACGAACCTAACGCTTAGTTTAAAGTCATTCGCAAACGAACAAAGAGGGAAAACTGTGTAATTCTAGACTCGAATAGTAATTATATAGAGAAATAAAACGAATTTGACACAGCTAAAGATTATGATTGCAAAACCATTATTGGCGCGCGCAACACTGACAATAAATAAGAAATAGTGGTGTTGTTTTATGTTATTTTATATATGTACAAATTAGATGATACTCGTCTATATGGAACTTGAGTCTTACGTCTATTTTTAGATCATGATCAATGCTGTCACATATACAGCGCATTATCGTTGTCGCTTGACCATCATAATGTCGCATGACGTCATAATTAGTGGTTAGCGCGCTTGTTAGCTAACCTGGCGATTCAGTTCAAATCCGGGTGGAGGTATTCATATTATATGACTGACTTATTTCAACAGAAAGCTGACTGTTAATTAAAGGCTACGTATACTCGGCATTTTGTTGTGTACATCTAGTCCATGGTGGTATTTTCTTGCTCGTTAGTACACCTTTATATTCTTTAAATTCACTACGACGCATTTTCACACCACACCAGTCTATTTAGCTGATGGCATTTACTTACATTATAAGACTCCATGCCACGACCTTTTCACAGATTCATCCGCACAAACGCTATGTGGCATTAACCCTTTACCATGTTGTACCACCGTGCATACGCCCCATCAGTATGCAGCTTAGGTTTTAACCCTTTACTCCATGACACCGCATTTTCACAATGGATACATGGATACGGAGTGTGTAAAGTTAAAGCCCCTTGGTATAGTGTATAACTAAAAGGTATCGGTGTTTGGTGCCTAGAATAAGGCTAAAGTGTATCATATCTGATTTTGTTTAACTGTTTAATTTCAGACAAAAAGCTTTCAAAGCAACGTCGTAAAATTAAATTTAAATCAGGGTATGCAAGCACAATTATGCTGAATAAGCTAAAAGGAAACATTTTATTTTTTCTATGTAACGGTTAAATAACATTAAAACACACATAACATCACGCAAAATTATAGTAAACAGGCAGATTTGTTTCAGATGGTGTCTTTGATTTTTTGCTTATTCTTGTGTTACGGGTAAATGCCATTTAAATAAATAGATGCATTATAGTATTATTCCACTTAATCGAGTTGCGAGGTGAGTATCGTGATTACAACGCGATACGAAATAGTCCCCTACGGAAATTATGTTATCATTTCTCGACCTGCGGCTCAAAAGCAATTTTCCGCGAAACTTTATGGACATTCTTATTACTCTCTGGAGTGAAACATTCTTAAGGAATCCTACACTTATTCATGCGATTTTCCCTTGATTCTTGAATTCCGGAACTAAGTTTTCGATCGGTTCATTTGTATTCCTTTCGATCTTGCGATGCATTCGGTCATAAATCAGTAACCTTGTTCCCCTCGGACGGGTAGAGCAAATCAAACGCGTGTGGAATTATTCCGACCAGGTTTAACTTGACATTCGTATGGATGCCATGAAAATGGAACTAGACAGCTTGTAACAAACACGGCTCAATCATTAAGTGTAGGTCATCTGGAGAGAGAAATAGAAACTACTCTCCAATGTCACATACTAACCATTGTCCAGTCATAATCAGCTAAATATTGGATCTAAGAGAGAACCGACTTAATGTCACTTACATGTAGTACTTGTTTGATTGTATGATTGGCCCTGTAATGATGTCTGAATACTGCAATATAACAGACGGTATGGAATTAAGTAAAATGTTAATATGTCATCATTATATATTTATGAAAAGTATTGCCCAGTCATGATGGCTTGACAGCCATTAGCAGTAACTCACTGGACATGTCGTTATGGATAGACATATTCCGCTTCCATGGGTGTTTTTGATTGCACCTCCACTAAGCTATTGCAGAAACAAAGAGCGGAGTACTGGGGAACTAAGAGTAAACAGCACATAGTATGTAGTGATGCCCATAACAAACAAACCTTTTGGCAAGAAATAACCTTTCTGAGTAGTGTATGTAAAGGGAACATTTATTTTTCCTTTAGTATATTTGCAATCTGAACAATGTTTGCACATTACCATTTGGTGTCCTCTTTTATTCGTGTTGGTCTGCTACGGATGCCATGTTTTTGGATTATCATTGTTGACCTCTAGCATTCCCGATGGTCGGCTACGGATGCCGTGTTTTTATATTACCACGTGTTTACCTCTTGCACCCGTGATAGTCGTCTACGTATATAATATTTTCACATTATCGTTTGTGAACGTTTGGCATTCGTGATGGTCGGCTACCATTGTCACATTTTCACATTTGCATTTGTTGACTTCTTGCATTTGTAATGGTCGGCTACGGATGCAATGTTTTCATATAATCATTTGTTGACCTCTTGCATTTGTAATGGTCGACTATGAATGCAATGTTTTCATATAATCATTTGTTGACCTCTTGCATTTGTAATGGTCGACTATGAATGCAATCTTTTCATATAATCATTTGTTGACCTCTTGCATTTGTAATGGTCGACTATGAATGCAATCTTTTCATATAATCATTTGTTGACCTCTTGCATTTGTGATGGTCTATTACGGATACCTTGTTTTCACATTGCTATTTGTTGACCTGTTGCATTCGTGTTGCACGGCTACGGATTCCATGTTTTCGCATTATTATTTGTTGACCTGTTTCTATCGTGTTGGACGGCTACGTATTCCATGTTTTCGCATTATTAATTGTTTACCTCTTGCATTCGTGATGGACGGCTACGGGTGCCAAGTGTTCGCATTATTATTCGTTTACCTCTTGCATTCGTGATGGACGGCTACGGGTGCCATGTTTTCTCATTGTCCTTTGGTGACCTCTTGCTATTTTAGGTCATGATTGCGTTTTGCCATCGAGCGATTAAAGACAGTACAAATGTACAAATAACAATTTATCTTATTGCAACATTCGATATAATTACACTTCGCCTAACTAACTGACATCCACTGCAATGCTGTGTTGGCGACATTTATTTTACAGAGAACCGATACAGCATCTCGCCCACGTACATGACATAGAAAGATTCCAGACGACATAAATTCTTCAAGCTCTGACAGACAGGGTATAAACTGTAGTTATGCAGACAAACTCGGTAAGATGCGACTTAAAATGAATGAAACTTATGCGATCTCAAGTCGGAATAATACTTACAAACAGCATGACGAAGGCAATAATTGAGATACAGTAGTGAGCATCTGCTGGTTTGTGTTTCTTGTTTAAGTGTGTCGTATCGACGAGTACGACCTCCGGAGTAAGAAAGTAAGACAAATTTGAAACAAATGAAAAAAAACAACACAAATGTACAAATTACAGGTAAAGAACCACTAAATGCCTCCGCGGACCAAGTGGTAATACACTCAAGTAGTCCTTAAAAAAACTTTTGTTTGCCTGTAAATGGAGATATTTCTTGACAAATGTAGAGTTGATTGATGAAATTGAGTTTAAATGGTTGGTAAATATGCATGTGGTGTAGTAAAACTGTAATATTTGTATTATTCCACTATTTTGTTCTTGATACCAAAGTGAAAGTAGACTAGGGTAAAACCCAAAACTTACAAATCCGGACATGCGTAAAAACGGATAGACCGTGTTTGAAGGACAAAAACTTTCTTAGAAGATACATGACCCCCCTTTTTTATTGCATTATTTTGAAGCTTAAATGCCCTTCTTTACAATGATATTATTATGTGGTCCAGGTGGCCATAGACTAAAAAAAGTTGAAAATTGGGGCCTACTATGGCCAATTTACATTGAGCTATAGAGCAAATCTATTTGGTGGTTTCTAACCTACAATGATGGAATAAGGTCGCACATTATCCAAGACGTTCTGACTATGTCTACTGGTATAGCATGCCAACCATCCACTTCCTACTTACAAGGTTGTGAATAAGGAAACATCGTTTGTTTGACCTTCTTTGTCATGCTTAATTACACCTAACAATGAACAGGACGAGGCATCATACCTGTTATTTTGTCTCAGCGAATCAAGGGCTGGCTCCTACACGATTAACTCCATCACAACACGCCAAATGTATGTTTATTATATAAAGCAGTTTCTATCATGCTTTCCTCCATACTTAAGGTAGCCGTCGGTAACCATTACTTCCTGTTTCCTGTCTGTTGTCTTTTAAGTCTTCGGAAACAGGTAATAATGTCACTTATTACATGCTCTCTAACCATCAAAAACCGTCTGGGTTTAGATGACGCACATTTCAGACTTGTAAATCAATGACAAGGGAAAATTTGCCATACTAGTACATTTGTACTAGTAAACCATCATAGCATTTGGTATGAAAGAAACTTTTCTTATACGCTAGAAGACAAACACAAATCCAACAAACAAGAACACCACCTTTCCCACGAACCATCAAAACATTTTGATACATGGTATAGAAGCAAATGTATACAATACCAATGACAACAAAACCCTTGACAGATACAAAAATAAGATCAAAATATTTTGTATTGACCATCAGAAACGTTGGTATAGAAGCAACAACACACACTAGCTATGTTAACATAATATTTGTCGGTAACCATCAGAAGTATGAAAGCAATAGTTCTTATTCACTATACACATATTCATAACAACAGCACCCTTGATCGATAGAATAAAATGTCTTATTCACTAAGCAAATGTATTTGTATACAGAATCTTTGCCGATAACCTTTAGAACAGTTGGTATTGAAACAGCATGTTTTATTCACTAATCAAAAATGTAGTAATGAAGCAACTTATCATATTCAACGCTCCGACAATGCCAACAGCATATTTAGCGAGCACCTTTAGAACGTTTGGTATAGAAGGAGCTTTGCCTATTTGCCTTTCAGATATACACAATGTTATCATCCATGACAACAGTATATTTACCGGGAATAGTTCGATATTTTGGTCTTTAGTTGCGCAGATAAACACACCAACCATGGCAACAACATGTTTGCCAGGAATCTTTAGAACTTTTGGTACAATTGCAAAATTTCTTATACAGACAACATGTCTTTTTTACTAAGCACATAAATGCGCCGAGAATGGCAACAACATATTGCTGTGAACCTTTAGAACATTTGGTATAGAAGGAACATGCCTTTAATAGTCACTACGCAAATAAGCTCAGACTACGACTTCAATAAGTAATCAATAGTCACTACGCAAATAAGTTCAGACCATGGCAACATTAAGTAGAGCAGCATCATTTCATATTCACTACGCAGATAAATGCACCGACAATTGCAACAACATATTTGCCAAGAACCTTTGATAGAACTTTTGGTATAGAAGGAACATTTCTTATTCACCAAAGTGTCTCTGATTGTTCTGTTGTCGGCTTCAAACAAACGCAATTAAGACGAAGGATGATTTACTGCCAACCATTTAAGATCGGTTTTTAATTAAATTCTTTGTCATCAAACCTGGTGACACTAATTTCCTTTGAAACTTTAGATCCAGGTGTTATGACAGTTCTGCAGCCAACACACTTAACCAACGCAGTTCAAGCATAAAACTGCGTACATCTCACAGAAAAACGTACACACATAGCCCGGTAAGGCGTCAGCCTTTCAAGCCTAACTTGCCAAAATTATAAACGGGTGTTTGGGATGTCGTACAGACGTATACAAATTATAGTTTGTATCTCACATACGACACTATTCCCCTAAATATGTCTTGCAAAGATGCAATTGAAGCGCAGACATACCGATCGGAGCCTGGTAAGATTTATGCTTTTAATCAAACACGTTTAGACAATTGGGTTTTCTCAAATCATTTTGAAAATTATAACACGTCCGAAAGCCACGGTAGTAAATTTTGTGTAACAATAGAGCGCTAGTGACATACCGAAGACGTTATTAGCTGATTGAGCGAGTCAAATGGAAGAAATTCGACAGATGAAATGTGATTTCGTGAAATTGGTAAAGGGGTGTCTCAACAATAGGATGCTGGAACATCGTGGAGAAAAATCCAATAACGAAGTGTTTGCCATGGATGGTGTTAAATCGAATGATACAATTATTCTACGAATCCTTATTTATTGGCGACTGTATTAATTTGTGTTATATACTGCTATTAATCTACTGATGATTCAGAATGTTTTGTTATTCTTGAGTAAAAGTTTTGAGTGTCCTTAGATTCCGGAGTTTTTAGGAAAACCCGATTCCAGACTCTTTATGGATAAAGCCAATTGCAGATTGTTTATTTACCACCTAATGAAGTCATATTGGCAAAACATAAAATTAGCATTATTTAAGTTTGAGTGTTTGGTGGTTTGTTATCATTATTTGAGTTAATTGAAGCATTGTATTGTATAATCTAGTGACGAAGTGTACGCGTAGGATTCGGAAAGCTGTGTGTATGCTCTTGGTCCTTGATGACGTCACACCAGTAGCAAACCCGTGATTATGTCCCTTCCTTCCCTGCTTGTTACCCAGTACTAATGTAGGGAAACGGGTATCTCTCGTATTCTCGTTATGATCAGAAATGAAATATTCATAGGAATTGAACTTGTTGCTACAATTTACACCAATAAATAAAAAAAACACCGTACAATTGTAATTAGCCATTGCCATGCGTCATGGTTGCAGCCAGTCTTGGAAAGCATCGCCTACAGTAAAAAAGTGTGGTTTGGACAACATGACTGTACATTTGAACTTAGCATACAGTAAATTATACATAGTGTGCTTGTATGTGTCTCCTCAGTGATATCGACATTGCATTGTAGCGTCGCTTAACAGCCATTGCATCACCACAGCTGTTCACGAAAAAATATCATAATTTTTTTTGGCATTTTAACACCATTGTCAAAGATGTTGTCATTTTGTACGCTGTTGGAAAAAATGCGCAGTGTTTCTATAATGTCTTATTAAAGGAAAGTCTTTTAGTTTATACTGTTGCAGAAAACAGAAATTTCAAATCATTTGATACGTTGCAATCGTCACTGTCAATACACATTGCTATTGATTTGGTCGTGACAACGGCCTCACAGTCTTGCAGTTGGTGTTAGTATTCGAGGTGTGCAGTCGTCATATGATACTTGGTGGATCCGATTTGTTCATGACCTTGTTAAAAGCTGCATTTAGTGCTACCACGGCTTGTCTCGTTGTCTGTGGTGTAGCATAGCATTCTAGGTTATTGATGTCTTCAGTTTAACACCTTTTGTTTTCATAGTGTCCAATACCTCTTCCTAGGTTTGTCTCGTTTTTAATTTGTCCTTTGCTCCTCGTTTGCCTGCACTTTCGATACAGAAAAAAGAAAGATGACGGCTCTTTTCTGTGCCAATAGAGCTTCTGATATCGTGTCCCTTGGAACGACCAAACATTTCCCCTCATGTGTAATTGGCTGAACAAAAGCAAGTGTACACGTACTTAGGTGTATACATTCTACAGTTCGGTAATAAAATAATGCAAAAAAGTGTAATTCTATATAAAAATACGCTTTCAAATATAGGTGCTTACAAAGGTTTTTGCGTCCAGGACGTTGTATGCAACCATTGTTGAGATATTAAAACGGAACACAGGTGTTGAGATTCAAGACGGCATTGATTGATTTGTGCCCTAACTGTCAAAGAATTTAGTTTCATAGTAATAACATCATTATTTTTCGAACGGTTACTGACGATCAAATATCGTCGTACATCGATCACACAACCTTACCTATTAAAGCCACACACGAGTTTTTTTATGGAAATGGATACTGACACTATTGTCGGAGTATGTAATATCATAATTCCATCTGAAATTTCATTATCCATTTGCCCTATATTGAATTCAACGTCTTTGCTTGGGTGTACCCGTTAGATGAATGATAAAACGCTATGCTAAATTAATCATTATAAAGTTTACGCAACTCTCTGGCAGTGCCTATAACATTTCCACATAAATAACACCGAACCGTCACAGCAATTTCATTGCCGTAGATTCTGCTCCTCCATACGACTAGGAAATAGATTTCACAATTTTGACCGTCGGGATAGATTTATGTCCCCCGGTTGGATATAATCTAGTATAGATAAGAGGGCTGTCGGTCAAGTTCCCATCTTGATTAAGTTCTCCGAGAAACGTGACTTCTTTCTCCGTCATATCAGATACTCTGAAATTGGATCTGACATAGAGAAGCTCGATTTTCCACCGGCTTGGTTAAAATATGGGCGAACAAATGGATACACACCTTTCGGATGACTTCTGACTATTCTGACTAGACGCTTCAGAGACGCTGTATCGAGAAAGTTTCGTATTATATATGAGCTGTGCTTGTAGTACGTTATATTCTTGTGCACACTCTCGTCGACTTGGGTGTAGATAGACATTGACGTCGGAGCGGTATTAATCAAGAGCACACACATTCTATCGAAAAGTTCCAAACCTTACGATACCAATAACGCTGCGTCGAATGATCGATGTTTTGACATTTTGAGATACATTTTACGACCCGGACCGTGCCTTTGCAACTCGTGATTTAAGATTTTATTTTTTTCATTAAAGACATTATATATCTCTAATTGAATATTATTGTCTTAACACTTGTCATGAGTAATGGTGTACGTACGTGTACATATGATCATATGCAAGTATATCACATGACTGTCCTAGTATCCGGGCTAATATAACGAGTTCATATATGTTTATACAACAAATGTGTCGTATAAAGTTATATCACATGATATTCCTTGCTTCCGGTTTAGTATAACGAGTTTGTATAATCTTATACTACACACATGTAATATAACGTTCATCGTAGATTCTATTTTACCAACAGAAATATGTGTATGTGTGGTGTTATTTATGCCATATGATATAAATTATCTCTCATTCGTTGTCAATTGGTAGTTTTATATTAACCTAGTTCACGAAATAGTATTAAGCTCACCAGAGGCTCGCTTGCTAAACTATGCAGAACTCGTTTGATATAAAATTATATCAATTGACAACGAGTGCTATATCCTCTATGTTATACTACTAGCCGTTTGTCAGTGAGAACCATAACTTCTAGATATGCAATGAGTTAATATATTCAGCCACCAAACAAGTTGTCCCCCTTTAGTTGTCATACAGTAAACAAAATAAACAACGAAGTTATATACTGTCGATTCAATAAGTAGTACGAAAGAATAGCTGTGATTACTGCTAACTCAGTTACACCCAGTTAAACATAGATTAGCATAGTTTACCTGACACACGAGCTTATGTTTATTACCGTTATCACTTAATGTTGGTCATACTGTAGTATTACACAGTACAATTAAATCACTTCTACACAAAATAGTACATTTGAGGAATGTTTTAAAAGTACCAAATACGTATATGAATTGATAGCGACGCAATTGGTTTATTGGTTTAACACATTAGTCACCAAAAAAAAGTTTTAATATTATAGACATAGAAATCTCACTGGTCAATAGTATTTCGGTTATATGGAGAAGAATTTTTTTTTTGTTATATGGAGATTATCAATCCATATTTTTCTCATAACTATCTCCTGAAACATCTCAACCTGAGCTAAACCTCATATCAAATATTGCCATATGCCATTTGTAGATTTCCATGGGAGGGTGGACTCAAAATAAGCATACAAACAGCAAACATTATTTTTCAAACTTCAAATTTATCTCAAATGCAGACTCTGAGTTCGCAAAAATCTCAATTTACCTGCGACTAGTAATGCTGATAGTCACCAGTCACATTTTCACGGTTATGGAATGAATAATAAATTTAAACTGACGACGTTATGCTGTCGCGCCGGAAAGCTTCTGACGTCACGTTTTGTTTTCACACTTGTTGGAGAACTTTGTTCCGTCATTTGTTCTCACGTGGGATAATTATACACACTATTCATGTGATAATATTAGTTATCCAGTCATTTAAATCGAGTCAAAACAACGCCAGGAATAATAAGTTTAAGCTGACGACGTTAGGTTTTTCGCGCCAAAAAGCTAGTGACGTCACGTTTTGTTATCACACGTGTTAAAACAGTAGTTATCCAGTCATTAGTATCGTTGGTGTGTTATTCTCATTTACAGCAATGACAATATATCGACCTGACCAACCGATTCATTACTAACCGAACTTAAGACCACCTACTGTAGGCGATATGAAATTTTGACAGCCCATTTCCATTTTAGCACCTTTCGGCTCGTTGCTAATATTCTTAATGAATTTCACGTGAGGTTATCTGCCAAAGCGGTCAAGCTAACGAATTTATGGACCAATAAAAACGTCCATGACTGGACAGTCCAAAGTAACTTTGTAAATGTGCCGCCGACCACAGAAAATGTTCATTGGGAACATTAGTGTTAATTGCAATTACGATGCGAAAGCTTAACTGCCAAGTTATACACTCATAAAACAAACAATACTAATACTATCTGAATTGTTGTTGGCAACACGTAAAGTCGTACATGCTCATGCACTGAGCGTAATAGAACATATTGATTTCATTTTCATTTAATTGGTTTAACACCATGTTGCAATCCAACTGAGTTGTGTAAAATGTATCATATTATACATGAATAAAATAGTACGTCAAAACAATCCGTGAAAACTACATTTAACTTTGGGAATTATCAATTGGGTTGTGTCTAGGAACATTTGACACGTGGTATTGTTGATTATGGTTCCATTATAAAATATAGCATTTTTAGAAACGGGTACCTTCTGCAAATAAATATATAAATTGCACTACTTCGTTTACAATTTACAATCATGGCATTTTGGTTCATTGAAATATAAAAGTAAGCTTAGTCATTAGATCTAAACTAAACCAAACATTTACATAAACTTGCACAAGCAGAAATCATACAGTTTAAAAAAATGACATACCAATATTGTTTCTTCAGTATATAGTTGTGTGTTAAGCAATTTGCAGCATGCATAGGACAAGACCGCACCGCTCAATTGAAGCACAAGGTTGCAAAGGTTAAGAATGTTGACCCATGATCAAACATTAAATAACAACATGTACTCCGTCCGATGGAGATTTATGGGACTGACCTTTGCCCTTTTGTCCATGTTGTTGTGTTTAGTATACATGCAACTATCTAGATTTCTATTTGGTTTGCCCATTTCCTATCAAAATTGGGTTGGCTTGGCTTTTTACGATGCGTTATTGAGACGCCGTGTCATGCCAATGGTATCAATATTTTCTAAACGTTCAAACTTGTGGTGAGTTTGGCTTATTGTTTGTTATTGTTATTCTCTTTCAATATTTCTGTTACATAAATCTAGCTGGTTTAGAATGAGAAAGTCGATTACTTACGACCTTATAAGATACATTATATGATATCAAAGGCGCTTCTTATGAACCTAATGTCAAGAAAATCGGAACTTGTCGTGTTGACCAAACTGAAGTTTAAAACGCTTGTTTGCCATAAGTGAAGAGTAATTTTCAGACAGGTTTTTCTTGTTTTTTCAAAATATCGATTTTGTTCTTGCAGACTTCTCATTCTTAGCCAGCGATATACATGTGATCTGTACTTTTGTCTCAGTTATGTTCTGCTGTCGTTGAATGTTGCCTTCCCTATTGTTTTGTAATGTATACATGTCATAAACAGAAATGACCTTATTTGCTGTCAACATCTCATTTATTTATATAGCTGCGTTTCATTCGGTCACATTGGATCACCGTTGTGTGTTATTTCTTTGTGAAACTTGGTCACCCTGCTCTTTTAAAATAATGGCTTGGTCTTTTAATTTTTTCCTTTGGGCTATGTGTGGGCATTGCTCGGTGCAGCTGTGTTATGTTGTGTTAATACTGTTTTGTGTGCTCGGTTGGTTGAAATGGGTGCTGCCTTGCTTGTCCAATTTCCTCATGTTTTATTTGCCGTACTGAACCATTTCCAACAATACGTAATTCTTACTGTTTTCATGTTCGATAATCCAGTTTTCTTAATTTTACTAAGAGGACAAGAGTTACCCTCCTTTACGTTATACCGATGACGTTGACAATTTTAAACCATGTGTATCTCATTATAATAAAGCAACAAGGCCTACAATAAATGCAAGGGGTTGGATACACCAGTACTCCATAATGACATTCGTGAATTTTCGGTTTGTCCTTAAGGTGGTACGCGCGCCTTTTATCTAACGATCGAATTTTCTTCGAAACGCCTTAAACTGACAGAAAAAAAACATATTTAAGAATATTAAAGTTATAAAAAACATATGTCACCAGGCTCGTTTCAAGATACACGGTTTCCAAATGACCTTCTATCGTATTTTGTTTATTCCAGCTAGTTCTTGCATATATGCAACCGTTATACTCTTTTGAATACTTCATAATATTACTTCATTCTAAGCAATCATTGATGTAGTATGTGTACATTGTTTCCTTTTCAAATAAACAACAATTTTGGCTTCCTGGTAAACAAATTCCGTATTTGTACATGATAGTTACACCACCCACTTGCAAAAATATTGAAAAAATGTGTATTTTAATCGAGTGTCCGAAAAACTTCGACGATTGTTAAATAAGCCATGTAACCATGTAACTATATTTTCTGTTGTTCAGTAAAAAATGTGTTTGGTAGCAATAAGTTTGAACCAAAGCGTATGCAATTTCTTTTCTGTGACTGTGGCAGATCAGTGGAAACATATTTCAACATCGCAACAGTATACCATAGTTAAATTAAACCTAAAGTAATGCCTAAGTGGTGTAACCGAAAGCCAAAAACACTTGGTATTCCTCTTCGTGAACTACATACTTGTACGCGTACGACAAATTTGTGATTGTACTACTGCTATAAATACTAGGAACTGTTGTTCAGAATAATCATAATAATACGTACACCCATAATATTTGATATCAAATTAATGTCAAATGAATAACCTACATAATTATACTATTATAACACTTCAAAGCTATATGTTCACAACTTTTGATTTATTGATAGTTATTTGTCAGTCGAGCGTGGTGGCATATGGTCGCCCTATATGTAGTTGTTCAATCCAGAAATCGGTGGTTCGGTTCGGTCAAATGACATATCGATGGCTTAGAACCAGAAGGTCGTAACTACCACTTACGACCTTATAAGACTCATACATATTTGAAATCTTATGAGTATATTTTTATGAAAATCTGAAATTGTCATGTTGACCAAAATGAAGTTTTAAAAACGTGTTTTCCCAAAGGTAAAGAGTAAATTACAGACAGTTTTCTCTTGTTTTCTCAATATATCGATATGGCAGTTAAGACCTTCTTGTTCTAAGCCAGCGATATGTACTGTTCCAAATACGACAAGAAACACCGAAACACGTCCCAATGGGATAGTAGCAGTATACATCTACTAGACATAGGGTGTATCGTGTATAATAATGTCTGTACAGTACAGTGTGATTGGAACAGACAAGGTGACTTATTAGTCTGTAAGTGGAAACATAATAACGAATGTACTTAATAACGCATGATGCTACTAAGTATAGTAGATGTTCTTTCTAGACCAAATAAAGGACATATTAGAATAATATCGCAACGAACTGAAGAATTAGCGGAACCTACGCATGGTAATTTATTAGAAGTTCTTCTAGATCAAATCAGGGTGCAATAAGGACACTGTCATGGTTGAAGAGAACATGCTTCTGCAGTGCATCAGAACATGGTATCGTTAGCCCTGTCAATATCCAACCTTCAAAATCGGTTCTATAGCACCAAAGGGGGAACCTAAAGATGGCAGCGAATGGACACTGTTAAATTGAAACACTTCGTCAAATATAGAATTGAAAAATGTGCACTAGTATTATTGAACACAATGAGGAACTAACAACTATAACAACAGATTTAAAGCCTTTATCAGGGTTATACATACAAATGAAAAGGGCTCTCCAAAACTGCTTCCCTAAGTACTAAAATGTAGTGACATTGACACAGGACGTCGTGTTGCCATCACATTACATCATTGTGTGATCAGTTCTAAAAATAGACTAAATGTCTTCAAATATAATTTATTTAAATCGAAGTTTTCATTGTACATTAGTAAGAAAATTTGTTATTGGCACTGAGTGGAATCGTATCAATTTAAGCAGCAAAATACTACGTATGATGTATCTGGTATTTAGTTAGAATTACAAATACATGATGACGTCATGTGACGTCAGAACTACAAAATTTAATACAAACATCTGAGCACAGTCTTTGACACCAAACCAAGCAAGAAGTGTTGCTCAGGTTATGTTTTGCGAAATGTGTCTGGTTTATTTTGTTTTGTCAGTGTACCTTTCCATTTGTACTTGTTTTGGACGAAAAGATTGTAATAATGATTCTGTAATAGGAAAAAAATAATGACCATGTTAGCTCATAATTTGAAGTGAAGGAACTTTGCTAACAGTTAAAATGTTTTGTTGATTTAAGTTTGCGTGCGTATATATTCTTGATTACAAACAGATTGCTAAAAAGCTATTGGTTCGAATTGCAAGTAATTGCAGAAGTCGTTAGATGTTGTTAAAGTTACATCAGTGTCTGGCTGTTTTGATTGTCCACAAAATGTATGTCATGCGGATGTCCTCTATTGTTTTTGTTGTTAACTTACATGCACAGGAAGTAAACTAGGTATAAATGTATGGTCGTGTTGCCTGTGACAAATTAGCATTGCCCAAACTAAAACCCTGTCCATCGATCATTCGCTAGACAGATTCGCCATAAAAAGTGGCCACCGCTGGTAGAGCCTAATCTAAACCAGGCGAATATTGTTTCTCGCGCCTAAATAACGAACTTATTATATTTATGGGAGAGTTATAGGCGGCTATTTAGGTTCATTTTTATGGTGATTATTTAATGCGTATCTGTGGGGTTCCTAGCCACATCTCAATTGAATATGACCATCGAACACGATATTGGGAGATTCATAATCAAATATTTATTCGATATTTCTACGTATAAGGGAATATGTGTTGATTTGCTATATATGAACCTCACACTGACGGGGCGATGCGTCTAGAATTTGTTGGGGGTCTTCGTTCAGACGAAAACAACTGAAACAGTTTGACTTTTTTCAAAGTCATATTTAATGGAATCGATGTAAGACGAACTAACCAGATCAGGTAGTTTAGCAAACTTGATTTATGACCAAAATAAAAATCATAAACCGTCTGGAACGTTTCAAATTTTATTTTGTAAATGATCAATTATACAATTATCGATAATGTTTTTATATTTGTTTCATGTGTAATAATCATTATTGTTATGACGTCATTTGAACAGCATTTAAAAAAGGATTGAGTTCCAATTCGAGTTCTTTTACAATGTTTTACAAACTCAATGCTGTGATAAGAGTTGTACATTTAGTTATGCTACCACACAGTCGAACAACGTTTTTATTTACCAGTCAGCTTTCTGCTGTAATATGGTGGGTATATGAGTGTCGTCATCCGGATTTGAACCCAGACTGAGCTACTGGGGTAGGAGATTCGGCATTGTTTCATCTGCAGGGTTGTACCATTTTACAGTGATTGTTAAACTTTTTGGGACATTCTGAAAGCCGAACAAGTTTATTTCCAAATTAGCTTTCGATCATATTGAAAGGCCAATGAGGTTTCAGTCCGTATAAACAAAGGCCAGTGAGGTTACAATACAAATAAAATTGTGGTAAGTAATCCATCAAATACATAACGCTGAAAGCTTTGAATGTTGAACCGATAATATGAATTAATGATAATTCAATATATGTGCATGTGTATACATGTACGCGAATTCATACAATGTTGATTCTTGGAAATAATGAATCGTCAAATGTTCAACTTATACAATTCAATACTGAAAATCTCCGAACTCTTACAACATATTCTTAGATTCATACTGCCGGAATATTGTCACATATACCTGTATGGCCAAAGTCAACGGTTTGTCCAGTTTCATTACACTAGTCCGAACTTCGAATTCGGCATTCGTATATTTTGCATAAATAGGGTTATCTGCTAATAGGTAACCCATGTTATTTGAGGCATTGTGGCTTTTCGTTACTTGCATGTTCTTTGTACTATTTGTACTATTTGCACGTATGAGGACCCTTGATTTCTACACAGAGAACGGGCGATCAGTAAACTGTGCCAAATGTTGTCAACATATTTTTTCAACACAACTATAACAGTATTCACGTACATTGTATATTTCACATTTACAGGAATTTCAAATCGTTTACATTAAAATCGATTATGTGATGTTGATTATTCGCAAGAAATGACAACATTCGGGGTGGAATAGAACATTAAAATCAGATATGGATCATAATCTGGACAACCCGGGTACATTGTTTTTCTATTTCATACTAACATCTTCGATCACAATACTCAGTAGCTATGGTACATGACGGGGCTGTTTCGGCTGGTGCAAGTTATGACAACTGTACGCAATCAATGATGTTATTGTTTAACACGGTTTTTCAATCACTGAAATTAGTATTGTCAAATGGCATCATAAATCTCCACATGACGGATCATGAAATGCTGAACCAGTGTCATATAGACAGATTTTATAACTTACACCCAGGGGAGAGGGGAATGTTAGTCTCCAGTCGTATCACACATCTATACAGTACACAAAACACCAAGTAAGCTTGTCAAGGGGGGCCCTGTAATCAAATGATTTACGCGTCTCGGAAAGTCGTTAAAACTTCAAAAACGGGGACAAGCGATATCCGTCCCTTTATGACCGCATGTATTTATTTCTGTTATTTTCAGTTATTTTCGCCGTTTTATTCTTTGTACGAATGTACACGTTGTACATGTCTAGGTATATATCAAGCTCCCTAGTGGGATTGTGAAAGGGTATCCAATAGACTTTGAATTTCCAACTAACGGATCAGCGTCTCATCCCACAACAGGGGTACAGGTTTACGACCAGGGCATTGAATGAACTGTGCCCGCTGGATGGGTGTAAAACGGCCATTACTTTGACGGAAATTAGAAATCCAGATCGAAGCAATTTACCCGTTGATGACATAAAGCCTGTTAAATTTACAATGACACTTTAATGACCGTAGTTGAAGTCAAATTATCTTGTTCCGCATTATGTAGTAGACGTGACAGTACATACATATACCAGTCATACTATCAGTACTGTAAAGTAATAAATATTCCCGGTGATTTAATTTTCGCTGATTTCGCTGTTGAGCTATACCACGAAAAGAAACACCCGCGAATAGTTGACCTCAAATAATAGAAAAATAGATTTACTTCTTTCAATAACTTAAATCCGCGAATTTAAGAAACCACCAGGTTACCATTTTACCATGATTTGAGAAATTTAATACTCGCGAAAATTAATGATTTTACAGTAGCACATACAAAAGGAGTCATCCGAATACATATTGTAGGCTCAATTGTGTAACCAATTAGTCACAGTCTGCATAAAATTACATGTAATTAAATTCATGAACTTTAGCTATGAACTTTTACTAATTTTGGTTAATAGTGTAACCGAATCATACATCAACCCCCACCCCAAGTTTTATGTATGCATTCTAATTAGGCTAGCGTTTCAGATTTCACATATTTATTATTCTGTATATATCTATGAAATGAGCTAAAACTAATTATTATTACCTATTTAACAGTTTTACAATTTCTTGCACATTCACACATGCAAAATTATTAATGGAAATTAAAAGAGGATAACCGCTTATTAGAGATGTTTATGCATTTTTATAGAATTAGTTATATTAGCCACAATCATTTTGTTGAATCATTGCTAAATAATAATAAAAAAAAAAAATAATAATAATAATAATAATAAAATAATATGAACAAGGTTCCAAGAAGTTCAATTATCAGTTTAATGTATATCTCAGAAAACTGGTTTGAACTAAACTGAACTAAATAAGTGCACACACAGATATAAATTTTAATGTTATATAAAAACGTGTTTTGATTTTCAAACCCCACACACTCCTTAACCACACGAATTTGAGTGTATGTTATTCGGTCAAACACGATTTGCAATGGTTTACTAAAGTCGGTCGGACCCTTGTCACATCGTAACTACTCGGGTTTTCCGGCATGGATCCGGAAAAAACAGAAGCTATAACATCAGTAATTTCCCAGGTTTCTCGATTGTCCCCAAAACAAATGTAATTCTTGACCATTCTGGTCAGTTCAGGGTAACATCATGACCTTTGACGCAGCCGCATGTACATGTCTATACTTAGGCTCGGGTGACAAGCTTTTAAAATGCATGCACCTTTGAATATGCAATATTAGGCAAAAACGACTTTCCTAAGTGTATGTTTGTTAAAATATTACTTTAAAATATGCCAGTTCAGCACACATGTGTAAAAAGGTTATTCGTGAACTATTTAACATTTTCAATTATAGTGTGGGTCAACCATGATTTGGTTTACTTATGTAACAATCGTAACTACTCGGGGTTTTCCGTAATGGATCCGGAAGCTGTATACTATTATAACCTCAGTAATGTCCGAGGGGTCCCGAATGCACCCGCAACTCACCGCAGTGGCTGTTGAGCACTGAGCAGAATTCGGCTAAGTCACACGCGTGTTGCGTTAATTTGGGTTACCTTTGCAATAAATTTTCGCCCTTTTCCGCAATTATGTGTTGTAGGACAAAAACTTGACACTTAGTCGAACCCCTTCCGCAAGATTGTCACGAAGTTCAATAATTTTAACCGCAGTTCGATTCTCTGACATCTTCATTTATTGAATTTACGAGTGTTGCAACCGCTTTCAATAATAATATATGTTCGGTTAAAGTTAAAACCAAATACCTACTTACCCTTCCGCAAACTACGGACAATTTCCTCCGTACTGGTTGACTTTAACCTAGTTAGTAAGTAACGTTATTGAATATCTTCTCAATTTAGGGAAACTAAAAATTTGATACATATACACGTATTTCAACATTGTATCTTAATTAAAATATTTGAATCTATGTCTAATGTTCGAACTTCTGCACAACCGTATATCGCTGGCTTGGAATGAGAACGCCGTACAAGTACAAAATCAATATTTCGAGAAACCAGAAAAAACTGTCAGAAATTTATTCTTAACTTATTGAAAAACAAGCTTTTACAACATAATAAGTTCCGAATTTCATGAAAATATGTTCATAAGAAGCTCCTTATAATGTAGAGTTCTAATATGTGTCAGTTTTATATGGTCATAAGTAGTAGTTTACGAGTTTCCCATTCTAAGCCAGTGATATACTTCTAGTTTGTTCCAAGAGATGAAATGGTTGTTAACCCATTTGTTGCCTTTTGTGTGCCCAGATGCTAAACACCGGGTACATGGAAGGACCAATGAGTATACTCAGAAAGGACTAGGGTATCACACCTGGCCCCGATATCCCAAAAAATCTCACCTCAAATATTGCTATGTGTAGTTTGGAAAGTTTCTATTGGAGGATGTACTCTAAACAGAAAACACTATTCTTAGATCTTTACAGTAAAATTTAATGAGTTCAAACTTCAGATTACCCAAAAATTCAAACTCTGATTTGAGCAAAAACTCATTTTTAGATGAGATTTCTACTTGAGACGTTTCGGGAGATCGGGGCCAGGACTCCTTGCATGTCATAACTGTTTCTTCCCTCGGAAGCCAGAGGCCATTTAAATTTACAAGGAAGAACTAAAACCACACACGACTGTCTCTTTCGATTTGAAACAAACAACCAAAAATCGAAAATTAAGAATTGTAAATATGTGGCTTGTGGTTGACTTGAACATACCGGTAGTTGCATTCTCATAGTCATACATCAGTGGTTAGACAAGTTCAAAGACTAGATTGTTTCGGACGACAAATACGCTGGTTGAACGAAAAGGTTCTTTTGTTGGTAGGTGTAGTTTGCTATTGGTGCAAGGTCTATCTATTAAAATCGAATATAGAACGACACTATGTATACTGTTGTTGTTGTTGTATGGAATATATCACGTGACACTTCTCTTGTTGTTGTTGTTTATAGAATATATCACGTGACTCTTCTCTGTTGTTGTTGTTGTTTTATAGAATATATTACGTGACAAAGTATTGTTGTTGTTTAAAATGTATCACATGACACCCTGTTGTTGTTGTTGTTATATATATATTATATATCACGTGACAAATTGTTGTTGTTGTATATAATAATATCACGTGACACGTCTCTGTTGTTGTTGTTGTTGTTGTATATAATACATCACATGACAAATTATGAATGAAGGAGGGAGGTTGGGGAGGTTGATGTGTTATCCATATGCGCGTGTTGCATGTTGATAATTCGAGGTGATAATAGACGTATTATCCGGTTTTCACCAATCTCATAGCATACGCCGACGATCATGGGAAACTTTTGCGACAACCGTAACAAGTTTGATTGTGTAACGCAGATCAGAAGTAAACTAGAATGCTTAAGAAAACAAGAGATAAACGGATTTGTAAATGTTGGTAAATAGCCCTGTCTGGGAGACATGGAGATATAGTCTAACAATTTTTTGGAGGCTTTTGATTTACGAGTCATGTATTATTTCTGAAAACACTATGAAAATTGGTTATAGGAAGCGTGCGTCTCCGCGTAAATGTTGGTCTATAAAATGATTACCTGCCGTGGATGCATAGATATTGTTGTTAAACAACAGTCAGGCTCAGATATGATCGAATATTACATGTTGTTTTTAGTTTTGCGTAAATCATCGACAGCGATTATCATCGAACGTTACGTAAATGTATTTTTTGTAAATTTGAACATTTTAAAACATACATTTACATGCTACAAAAATCCTGATACGCGCGCGTCTTGTGTTTTTTTCTTTCAAGTAAAACATCATTGTCGAACCAAGCATGTGATGTAAATTTTTAACTTTACATATTTCACTATCGTTTTGTGCATCAAGACGCTTCAACCATAGGTGGTCTTATTTGTCGTTTTACAAAATTAGAGTAACTGTAGGATTCAGCTCATACGCTGATTTTAGCCCCTACGGAAATATTCCCCTATGGACCAAAACCCCTACTTCTAAGCGTCTAGGTTCGTGCCCATAGACTGTAAGGCTGCTTTGCTTCCAAGTTCAGGATGAAAGGCCGTCAAGTTTTCGGTTCTGTACTGTTTTATTTCTCTCAGTCGTATGTCATCTCAGCCGGTTTGTACATCATGATGGTCGCGAAGTTGGCAGCTAAAGCATAACAGCCAAGCTGCGTGAATTTGCAATCCGAAAGCCAAGCAGCATAATATTTGCAGCCTTACATCATGAACTTGGGAGCTTGACACTCGACATAGTCTATCCTATTAACTTGCTGGTATGACCGGTGTCCGTTAGACTAACAAGTTGAACTTCAAACGATACTTTTAGGACGTCTGCTGGAGTGGTACTTGGAATGTTCCTAAAATAGAGTGTGTTCAGATTTTAGATAGGAACACATAATCACGTAAGAAACAGATGCATTCAAAAGCGGCATCATTGGGAACTCTCCTAGGATATGAGTTATTGTGCGCCCAGGATATGGTGATATTTACAAACATTGACTGGATTGGTCTATTGTTGCAAAATTGGTAACTTAAATAAACACATACAGTCACTTTTATACTACATAGCACTGATAAATCGTGGACGCTTAAATGTTCCACCTATGTGGCTTGTACCTAGTTTTTCCACCTTTCTCTATATCTTTGGCACACTAAACCTGTCCTTTTAAGTCACCATTTACCGAAGTGTAATCATGGACAGATTATTGTTGAACAAGCACGGTCTTCTATGGATAGTTTTGCTTTTTTGGCTGTTGGAAGCCTCGCAACCATAAGGACGTTTAAACATGTTTTGTTTATAAGCAAATTATGCTCGCATTGTATTATTTGAAACATTTTGCCCCATCTCGAGACACTGCCGCTTGTTCCTTTTAAACATGATCAAGTCTTTGCAATATGTACATTTTAGTTAATTCATTCAAAACCTGACAGGCCGTCCACGACAACTGGTAATATCCCCTTTGCGTTATTTAAACATACAGGCTCGCAGGTCGCCATTAATCTGCATGTGCATTTAATCCTATTTTTAAAATTACATTTTAGAATAAATCTATTATACTATTCCATGCACTGTTTAAACACATATCCCTTTGATCTTTAATCACCAAGGCCGACCAAATGAAAGATGAATGCAAAAACGCGGTAGCTCATATTGAGCACTTATTTATTTGCTTCTGTAGATAAACCATATCATAGCGTATCTGTTTAATAACAAACACCGTAGACTGATTACGTAATACCCTTAGATCGATTTGAAAAGTGAACAAAATAGGCCTGTTCCGATAAGACACGGATGTCGCACCCTCTCCCAGTTACCTTCAAGATCGCTTTCCTTTGAACCCTCATCCGCAAGCCATGTTCCTCAATTAAATGACTATTTTTCAATAAGTTCCCTGTCTACTGCCTTTAGATGACCCTCGGACTGATAATAGCCGCCGCAATACCGAGATATAGAAATCTTCGATATTAGATTTTGTAAGAAAACGTAATCTTTTTCTAAAGTGTGGATTTTAGCCTTTCCTCTTTCCGAAATTCCGTTTCAGCCATTTGTCTCCAAGCGCTTTGGTAAGCGTGACAGTTTAAATTGACTCGATTATGGTTATATCGAAGATGAAAGAAGTTTACGCGGAGATATGTATTTAAACAAACAAATCAGCGTTCTTAAAAGGCTCATTTCTTGCTGTAGATGATAAAAACATTGTACAATAAATCACCGACAATTTTCCCCCATTTCATCAAGATCATGTCACGGTAGTATTACGCTGACGCAAGATCGGATTTTTAGATGTCTACGTTTCATACGGAGCCATGCCTACTAGAACTATGGAGCCATGTTTCTTCAGCCTTCAGACTCCTTGTGATCATAGAGGCATCTTCACACCCAGTAGTGTTTAAAATGCTATTACACATTAAAACGTCATCTATCACCTAGATATACAAAGCGTTGATAAAGCCACCGACAAGAAGGCTGCGAAACCGCCGCAAAACGTTTGAATATCGTTGCTTAGAAACAAATGCTTTCAACTGGTTTTTTAAGGTTCAATACGACCAGGAAAATATATAAAAACTAAAATGACGAAAAGCACTTTCACCGGTATTCCTGGTTCTAACAAACGAGGAAGATAAAATAAGATAGCGCTGGATCGTAGAGAATGCAACACGTGACGTCTAACCTTGTGACTTGCGCTATCTATATTCTGGTTTTATTTAATTTGAAAGTATTTACATGTTTGAACGCTTTACATTACGCGTCTGTATATCAGAATATCGGCAGATTCATTGAGCCGCCACATTGTCATAAGTATACGCTTTGTAATATTCTTAAGTGCTCCGGTAAATAGATAGCCCCCTTTTCTAAACACCATAGCTATATAATACGTCATCGCAACAATTTGCATATAATATACAAGATTAATGGCCATACGTAAGTTCTGTGAAATATAGACGGAAATACAAAAATATCTACACAGTTTACCAGAATACTAGAATTAATAGTTGTATTTTTATAACAAGGATACTATAATTGCCACGTCGTTGTCTTTTCCTCCCGATGGTTTGGCCTAATGAGCAAAGAACTTGTAAAGCAATGCTGAAGTGCTGTAGCGTTTGTTATCTTACGATTTCAAATTAAAACTTTCTTGCGAGTAATCACCGATCTTGTATCATTATAAGATAGATTGATATAGCTGATGGACATTTATAGGGTATTGAGTTTACCACATCCATCTGTAATAAATACAAGCAATACAGAAATACAGAAAGTCAGGAATACAGAAATACCGCGCGGAAAAGACTTCTTCCAGAAACAAAACGCCGCTATAGCTATATACACGTGTGAGGTTTCACGGCAGTTTTATGAGATTTCACAAATTTTATGGACCATAGGAAAGGCGAATAATTCCCGACACTTGCTACGCGTATGAAGACACGAAGACTAGGAAGCATCTGAAAAGAAAATCATTTGTTTAGTTTTCACCAGCCGTTTTTTCCTTAGTATTACATACGTCAACAATAACATTAGGTGCTGCTAAGCGATTCCACAGCTTTTGCTATTTCCCTCGATGCCAAAGATATCCTAGCGTGTGTTTCCGCGGCTACCTAACAAATTGTTTCATTGAAAGCTAATTCACATTTTGTTTTATGATTCTAAAACTTTCATTTTCTCTGATAGCTATTTAGTAAGCTAGAAGGCTTGTTTGATACTTTTTGAAATACTTGAGAGTTTTGCCATACTCTGAATTCAAATTTGTACACATCTCAAAGCAACTTTGATAATTAATTCGAATTGTGTTTAAATTACTATTTAAAATGTTCAGTTTCGCTTAGAAATTTAGTTTGATGCAAGTTCCAAATGTTATAGATTTCGACCATAAAAATCTGATCTCAAATAGGTAATCACTATTCATATATTTCTGATTTTATCAAGGAAAACTAAGTTTTGTTAGATAATTGAAAAGTTCGCAGCTCCTTCCGGCTATTTTGAAGACTTGTTGAAAGGCTAAAGTATTCTGTCTGTGGCTCATAGGGAAAATTGGCCAAATGTCTAATTATGTTGCCTCTATAAATGAAGTATTTTTTTATTATTTTTATTATGCTTGCAAGTAGTAGTAACATTTGAACATTTGATATACAGTGAAACATTTTTAGATGCTACATTAATATCAACGCTAATTCTAAATGAATACAATAAATGGCAATTCCATGTTTATTGTGGTGGTGTGCTTATTCAAAAACAATATTAGGTTCACTCTTATAAGGTTCCAATTACTGGTGCAATGTGTGATTGCGATTGCTCTTTACAAATGGTATACACCTTTATTTCTAAACATTCTTCAGCAATGGCGTTATAACTAGTCATTTACATTTCCATAAAATGTATTTTCACTGATGAATATTGCATAATTATTAAACATGCTTACTGTACTTAATAAAGCATAACTATAGTAAAACAATTTCAGCAAGAGACCCGCGGGAGGAGTCTGATATGTCTGCTTGCGTAGAAGTTCATCTCGAATATAATTATTATCTCACTTGTTTATGCATGCTTAATGCGATCGAATTCCCAATCCATGGTACAAGAACACACACGTTTTATAAACTATTTTCACAAACTACTAGTACTTTTACATCGGTAATTAGAATGTATTTAAGAACATAACATGCTATCATTTAAAACTCGGAATTGAAATAGCAATATCTAATAAATCAGAGTATGAATAGAAGACCAGCTCCAATGTGCCAAATTACGCTATAGTCAAATTACTTCAAACTTTGCATTTAAATAGAACAATGATTGATACATAGTGTACTATGAATTGAACGCATGAAGTGTGTCATACAAACTTACATGGTTGCCATAGTAACGTCAGTTATGACTACCCGGGCCAACGTTTTTCTGACCGTACGTTATTACCATTTTCTGACTAAATCTCACTCAGTCAGTCAAATAGCACTCTGATTTCACCTGATACAATAACAACAATGCTTTATGTTCTAAATTAATTCCTTCAAGGTATGCACTTCCAGGTTCCTTTTGCAAAGCATTCGAAAGTGTCCCAAAATTAAGCAGAGACGTCAAACGTTTCACAATAGGCCATACCTTCCTGTGATCATCTACAGCAGTACCAATGGCGGTCTGGAAGCGTTCATACTGTTCATACTATTCATACTTCCTACCCAGTGACATACAACATACATATAGACTATAGGCCACCACGTAAATAAAACGCATTTGTGTCGGTATCTTCAAATTGATCATCTAAACAAGGCTTGTCAAAAATGCATAAAAATGATACCTAATCGAATTTGCACCATTTAGCAAGTTTTACAACTGCTATGTAAAACATTAAAAACAACCGCAAGAGGCATTTAAGTGTATTTCTGTACCGAACACATTACAATATACCGGGAGAGATGCACCAAATGAACTCGAATGGCGACAACGTAAAGGTCGCCACCTCCTTTTCTGCAGTCATTTTAATTTTTCCCTCTGTCAAATACAGTTTTTATCAAAGAAATATGGACTTACTTGCTTGTCATCGCAATGTGCGGTTCTCATGTTCGTTAGGGACGTTTTAACATTGTCGAATGCAATCGTTTGGGTTAGTTTAAAGTCGTTCTGACACATTTCCGCATCTTAAGGCTCATCAAACGATTCATGGTTTTCATTACAAGGTAGAAAAACATGGGGTTAAGCAAGGACTTGTATGTTTTCATGGATGTTAAGTCTGCTCTATACGTGTGTGTTCACATTTTGAAAGTCTTGTCATAACAAGGCTATGTAAACGTTTATGAATATTGTATTGTCATCGCTAATTGTGCATTTCGTTTCATTTGCCACATGCGTTGCAGTGGTGTATGTTATGCAATAAACATCACGAATATTTTCATATGAATGATAGCGTGAATGGGAATGGACCCGATCTCCAAAAGCATCTCTACCTGGCCTTAACTTCATCTCAACTAATGCCATGTACCATGGGAGTATTGATCCAAATTTTGCATCACAGAAAATAAACATTATGCCGATGTAATAACTGAACACAAATCAAAAGCTTGAACTTAAGATTCCCTTCAAGTTTAAACTCTCATTTGAGCAAAATCGCAATTAATCTGAGTTTCCCCGCTGCTCAAACCGGACATACCCGGACAAACCCTATCTCCGTCCACACGTTTTCCTTTTTTAACTGAAAGCGCCTTCCACCAGATACAAGCTGTTTTAACCGTAAATGTATCTGTATCTTATGACGTCATATCTAAAACCAAATATGTCATATCTAGAACGCAAGACGTCATTTTAACATCATGATACGCACTTTCTTTAACTGAAGCCGTATATCAAAACCAAACGGTTGTATATACACGCAGAAACGTATTACCTATGACCGGACACGTCCTATCAACCAGTGGATATGCCCTTTATTCAACGAAAATTGTCCGACCACCAATCGAAGACGCCCTATCTGCAACATAAGACGTCATTTTTACGATCAGAAACCTCAAATCAAAAGTCGATGGTGTCGCATAGATCTACTACCTGAAGGTGTTGCAGTAATTCCGTGTATTATCTCATTGTAAAACGTTCAATTCAAAACTTATCTGCTTATCACCACAATGTTTAGATGTGTTATGTTTAGATAGGTACGATATATCTACTCATTCTTCATCGAAGGCAATAAAGATAGTCGGTCCATGAATAGTGTATTTTATTATATCATTGGTGATAATAAATAAATATCTGTACCACGTGACACATTTGTCTGATTCCTGTCAAAAAGACTGGTAGAAATCAGTAGAAACCTCGTGGTTTGAAGCAAGTTAACCGTCAGAAAGATTTTACGTTTTCAATATATAAGAGGGGTGTTCATTCAATATCCAAACGATCATTTGACACCTCATGATCAAGTTCAACATCGGTTTTATCATACGTTGTTAAGAATATAAAAATTATTATAATACGAGAGCTGTTAATTTATAACCCGGCGATCAGTTGAAACCTAGTTGTTTGAAGCAAGTTGGCAAGTTTGGTCATATCGTTTCCAGAAAATACTAGGGTTGTTCATTTAATACCCGACCGATAAGTAGAAACTTCATGGTCAAGTTAACTATATGTTTTATCAAAAAAGTTAAAAAAAAAAGTTACCAATTTTCAAGGGCTCTTTTCAGCTGTTAGGCCGCTCACGCACCCTTTGACATTATAACTCCCCTGGTCATTGGGCTACATATGGAAACCTACACTCGTGTCTCCCTGGGGAGACTATTTCTCTCCTGTGGTGTGACAGCCAACATCGATCTGCGGCGCCCAGGAATAGACACTGCCCTTACAGGTACCATTTTACACCATGGTGGAGTGGAGCTGTGGGTCTTGCTCAGAGATTTTAACCAGTGGTCCAGAGGAGGATCGAACCCGGGACCTCTCGATCCCGAAGCGCGCGCCTTACCTCTAGGCCACCGCTCCCCACATTCAAACACTTTTATGAATATATTTCTTATTCCAGGACTGTTCTTTCAATGTCATAGCACTTTATGGTATAGGGGGAGGGGGTCTGTGAGATTTTTCCTGTGCTCAACTGTTTAATGCTAAGTTGAATGATGCCGTTTATATCCGATTTTCTATTATCTTTGTTCATCATATTTTTTAGTAATATCGAACGTTTGGGTACTGAAAGAACAATCCCTGTATATACATATCAATGGTTTAGAATTCGAACTTACGACCTTTTAAGATTCATACATATTTAGAATAAGCGTCACAAGGCGCTTCTTATGAACCCATTTTCATAAAAATCTGAACTTGTCATGTTGACCAAAATGAAGTTGTAAAAGTTTGCTTTACCATAAGTAAAGACTAAATGTCAAACAGTTTTTCCGTATTTTCTCAAAATATTGATTTTGTAGTTACGACCTTCTGATTCTAAGCCATCGATATGTGCAAGTCATTCACTGTTTTCGCATTTGTTCCACTTTTAATATTTCGTAATTTTATTGGAACACACTTACATAATAACGCATGATTTATAAACTTCAACTTTTCATGTTATGTAATGTGTGTTATATTGTTAGTATGTTGAACTTTTAAAAAAGTTGTTAAAAATACGCAGATGCTATTAAAGTCTTATTTAATGTAATATCAATGAATATTAAAACATGAAACACATCATTTTAACAGGTTAATGTGCCATATAAAGAAATCATATCTTCTTGTTTTCCTTCGTGAACATAATGATTATCATATCCGCAACAGCCTTAACATCCTTAGATGAAAATCTAGATGTCTATAAAATTATAATCGAATATGAAACGCCGATAATGTAACACCTGGGTTTATCTTTTAAAGTTATTTCCACATTGTACTGAGGCTCTTGAATATCAGTTTCATCTTTTAACCATTTGGTAAGACCATTAAATACATGACTTTAATGGCTCCGTGCTCGCTGTTCCTCTTCTATTCAATTAAATAATTGGAAACGTATACCAATAAGCCAAAGGGTAATGTACTTCTAGTTTCGTTCGTAAAGAAAACGCTGAAGTTTTAATGTATTACCATACTCAACTAATAGAGATTTTTGAATTGTTAATATTCAGAATTGAGAGGTTTTCTATAAGTCTTGTAATTTATCATTCACGAAAGTAACACCTGAGCAACTGGGTCGGTTTTTATTTGATGTTTGCTCATTAGTCAATAACCCTTGTACATAATTATTTAAATCTGACAAATGAACGCGTTCTCTTTAGTTTTTCCAACATTAATTTGACCATGACATTTAGCATTGTAGCTGTATATTCGTACTATCATTGCGACCTTTTCAGAAAACTGTTGGAATTAATTCGCAATTATGTGAAAATCCACTATACACGTTAATGTTTAAAGACGCTGATGGTGTAGTCAATAGCGTTAAAACCCTACCCGCGGCCTACACTGCACATTTATCATTTTAATGTTCAGACGGAGGGTATCGTGTTTTTAGATTAATGTCTTCAATCAGAAAGCATTGTAGAATACATTCAATTCGCAATTTGAAACATATTGTATGGCAAGTATCAGTAATGGCCGCTACTCTTGAGTTGAAAAACATCGCATCTAACGCATGGGTGGCAAATGTCTTTTGGTGGTTACACGTAGGGATTGTGGCAATGGAATCCGTATGAAAACAAACATTAAACTGTTAGGGAGAAAAACATAAATTGAGATCAAATCGGCGCTTGCGTACTTTGATTTTTCAAGGGGATGACAAAACGTCTGTTTTATTCATCATCTTAGGAATTAAAATGTGGGTGGTTGGGGCAAAAGTCAATCTGTGAGGACAAAGTGATTGTAGAGGAGCGAATTACCAGTGTCAAACAGTCTTTAATGAGAATTATACCAAATAAAGATAAATATGTTTTTTCATGGTGTTGAACTAGACCGCGAAATATCGCCGAGTTGACTAAATATTTTAGATCTGATATTTTGAGGTGGACAAAATACGGACTGAAACATTTGACCATCAATTTTGACTATATCCTTAAAAAACAGTCGCAGCTGCTTAATCAAAGGTTTAAAACCATGCTCATTTTGATATTACGCATTTTTACTTAAAAACAATCAACATCAAATAGCGGTTCTTGCACGTTACAGCACGTGTGTTTGTTCTCATAACTTCAAGACTGTATTTTAGTACGGCCATAATTTCAGAGTGATGCTCAAATGACGTACTTTATGTTTGAAACCCACTCATTTTAAACAGTCATGTACGTACACATTATATGTGCGCGTGAGTTATGTAATTTGGTTTGTTCAATTGTTCAATTTCTACGTCTTGAGTTTGGTATAATGTTCTTTGTGAAACAAGGTCATCCTGGTTTTACGACGGAAACTTTTGCTTTTCAAAATGGAAATTCGTAAGGTTATGTGTTGTCTGCCCGTCCGATTTCCTCATATCATTAAAAGCGGCGACGCTCATTCGCTTATTAGGATGAAAATGCCAGCATGCACTCCGGTATATACACGTTGTAAAGAAACGGAAGCGATAATGAAACAATTGAGTTTGTAATAACTAATACTAGTTGCATATACATTATCTGTGTCTTACCAATCTTCAAAAATTGGAGGCAATACAGATACATATATGAACATAAAATTATCAGCTTATGTATCTTAACAAGAAGTTTTCCAATTAAGTAGTTTTAATAAAAGAAAAGTTATTACAGCGTTACACGTGTCACCAAGAACATGTCTCAATTGAAAGTCTTATGCGCATAGTTGCATGCACGCTTGTTCTTCAATGTCATTGGAAATTCAGATCACTGCAGAATAGTCTCAAAGCGCCTGGTCGATTCCGTAGAATTACACACCCATCAAATTGTATGATTGATCTAAAGGCACCGTCTCTGAAATCATGGAAATCATTTACAGGTGTGTAATTCTCCGTTTCATGAGATGACTTAAACTCAATTTCTTCTGATGAATTTATTTGCTCCTCGTCGCCTGTTCATTAACTGCGAGTCTTTGAAGACCACAGTATCATCATGCGTATTGTATAATCAAACAATGGAGCACAGATCTTCTTTCTTCAAGTAATAACAGAGTGGTGGAACGTTTACCAACGAAACGTATCATTTTGAATACACCTTAATAACATCCTAGCTTAGTTTATGAGCGCTGAATTAAAATTACTAGAATTGATTTGTTAAGACACCGCTGTTACACGGGATCGGTTCATACTGTAAACAAGGGGTCGTCGGTCTGAGAATGCATCGAGTTTCAGAATTAAATATCTCAATTTGCATTTTGTCGGCGCTATGTAGTCATGGCATTGCGAATGACAGGAAATGTAACTGCGTGTAATGTATACATATCAGTTCGATAGTTTTCAATGCTGATGACGTCATGTGATTTACAGGCCTTAATACAAAGACAAAACGATCCAAGGGTAAAGGAAGCTTTATTTCTAAAACTAATCTACACCAACAGCTAAAGGTAAACGCTTTACGCGGTAATATGCAAGCATTTACTTAAAAAAACAATGTATAAATAAGTACAGCGAAACACAAAACAAGTAAAGTGAAAAATAACCATCCTGACCATAGAAATACGCTTATTCGATTGATGAAGATTTGTATACCCTAAACACGCCGCTTTTAATATTTAGGTACGCCTTAATAAGTATTTCATCTAGTTATTGAACGACGTTACCATGACGTTTGTTTTAAACGTAACATAAACAACGTGTGTACTTAGTATCAGTTTAAAACACTAATTATTCTCCACAAATACGCAGGTTAAACGTGGATGTTGCTGACGGTATTGCTGAAGGTGTCAACAAGCAATATTTTTTTATAAGGATATGTAAACTAGTTTAAAAATACATTTCCATCTTAAGAATGTTTTGTGACGTCGATTTTCTCAACTAGGGGCCAGTTTATTAGAATGGGAACAAAAAAGCTAGGATGTGGCATGTGCATAACATCGTCTTACAACAATACCATCCACTGTCTGAACATAACCAACTACAAATTGCTTTACAACATCTAAGTATTTTCTTCCAATCCGATGTAATGATCTGACAATAGCGTTTTATCAATGTTGATGTCTTCGACAGAGCTGTAGTTCTTCCCTGCAATTCACAAGCAATTATAATGTTCTTATACAAATGTTAAACAATAAATCCCCAATAATATCTTCTCCTACAAAGCTAATAATTATTTAATGTTTTAGTAAAACAATATGGTCTAAACTCGTCTTTCCGAACCTTTAATTCATCTGGTATTGAACCATTTATGTCTGGGGGAAGTATTACTGAATGCCATCCAATTAAATCGTATCCAGACTCATTAATCTCTTGGAGGAATTGCTTATAATAAGCTCAAGACATTTCACAATTCTGATCTATACTTCCTCTAGACTGGCAGGGTTAATACCAATTCTAAATGTCAAGGTCATTTGCTCTCCATCATCCAGACAAGCGAGATCATTGACCAATATGGCAACGACAAAATAAATGACCACACTCACCACTGTCTTAATCAACAAACTTATATTTACAAACTGTTGAATAAGTGTGTTCTGAATTAAACCTTTATAAGCAATACTCAAACACGACTTTTTTGTTGCTTTGGCTTGTCTGTGCGCTACAGTATAAATTCGTATTCTTTAATTATATAGTATAATATAAGTATTATGCAAGGCACGTTTGTCATCTAATTTTCAGTATCGTTAACACCAATATTCTGTTTTCTCCGGGTTTACAAGGCCTGTAGCTTACCAGTGAGTTTATTGTGGCTGATACATTACTATACAAAATGCATGATTTTGTTAACTCTCAATAGTCCTTCCAAAGTACCGACAGCAGTATTATTTGTACATGACCAGAGTGGCACTCCTTTCGGCACATCAATGTTCTTAGAAAAAAAAACCTTTGAAAATGTTACTTTATCATTTATTAATCACATTTACCTATCTTACAAACGGAGCTTTGCTTCGTTCGCCCGCCATAGGTTGGCTCGTTGTGACCAGCAGTCATGGTTATATACGTTGGTGTTAGGAATGAAACCACAAATTGCTAGTTGTTCGTGTTGGACACTTAGAGACAGATGGTGTTAACCAACGTAAGTCCAAGAACTCTGACAGAAAAATTGAACATTGTTTGCGTTGGAACTTCAATGCTGAGTTTGTTTCAAAAACTTCTACACAAACTTTCCTGGTATATTCACTGGATCTTAACATGTCAACTTTGTGTACAGCATCGGTACAACTAGCTGGTCCCAGAACCCCAGCTGAAACTTAAGTTGGCTTTAACGACGACACGATGTTGTTACAAAAAGTTGCCAGTCCAAGAACTCCCAACGACTTGTCCAAGGCGCTGAGGTAATTACTGAAGGTCATCCAAGAACTTCAACAGAAACTAATTGAGTCCACTCCCATTGTCGATCCTACCCGTTATTGATTTCTGACCTGGTTCTAGCGGCGATATGTATACTCAAGTCTGGTATATGTCAAGATTATTCTCTACCACATTCTACGGAATAAAGTCTAGACTAATTTGTCACATTAGGCAATGATCCTTCACCATCTTTTTTTCTGTTCAAATTACATGACTGACTCGTCTAGTCCTGTTAAGGGTAGTCTAAGGTTGGATAATTAGTTTGGTTGTGACAGGATTAGGACTGAACTGTATCTTGTTGCTAGTCCTAGTGTAAGTTCAATAACATCTTCTTTACTTGTTAGACATTTAATAGAATTGTGATCATTTTCGTCATTCATTGCATGTATCAATAGTTAATCAATTAGTATAACAGTATGTTTTTGTGATCGCTTTGCAACTGTAGTATAGCGTAAGGCTGCTTTATTTTAATTCAATAATGCATATAAGGCATACTATTTCTATATACTCCCTTGGTGGTGTGTTGTACGCATTGTACTTGGTTCTGGTTTATTGGCAGTTGTTCTGGTTACATCACTGGCTTAGAATGAGAAGGTCGTAAAAGACTCATACATATTTGAAATCTGCACGACGACATGCTTCTTGTGAACCTTTTTTCATGCAAATCGTAACTTGTCATGTTGACCAAACTGAAGTCCAAAACTCTGGATTTCCCATAGGTAAACGGTACAATTCAGATACTAGTAGTGTTTCTTGATGTTTTTTAATACTGATTTTGCGCTTACGACCTTCTCGTTATAAGCCAACGATGTATGCCTGTCATGCTATGTTGGTGTTGTTGAGTGTTGCCTTGATGTCTGATCTGTTGGCTTGTACAGTACAGTATAACAGGAACATTAAATAACATTGGAGTATACTCCTTGCATCACACAACTATCTCTGGATTAGACATTTAACCACGCTTTGACAAAGATACAATGAACAAAGGTATAAATGACTTAGGTGTATGTGCTGAATGCTTTTCTGAAAGGTCATTGACTCATCAATACGGGCCAATAATTGTCGTTATCGCCTTGTTTAGGAAGCACCATTAAAGATACACAAGAGCCACAAAAATTGCAAGTAGTTGAGCCACCGGTCACTCAAGGAAATGGCCTGAATCGTTTCGGTCATGGTATAGTGTTTGAAATACTCTACGAAAATGCATTACTGTCTTGCTTCACAAACACCTGGTACTGTTTGCATATTAAACGATCCAAATTGACATGCGTTTCAAATTTTATTACATGCTTCGGGCATATCTGCTTTGTACCGTGTATTGATACGTCTTATCATCTGGCTGTAAATGTTGTTGACAAATTTGAGAACCGTTACAGGTGTATGAATCTGACATATGTATATACATTGTATAAAGTCAGCGAGTCAGCAATGCACACGTGCAATCCTCTCATATATTCCTTGCCCGCACATTCTTCGTCGCTAGGTAGTAAGAAAAGTCATGTGTCGACTTTTTTCGAAATTACTGAGCTCCAATATGAAATATCTTACAACTAATACAAATGCTTTGACAATAGTTTGAAATCTCATGTGTCAGTGTTTATGCTTTTGTCTTGGTAGATATTCCTCCCCATACTTCACTTTCCCGATGCTTTACTGTAGTTCAAAGTTTCCATTGATAGTTTGCAAATTCTCCTGTCAATATAACTAATATAACATTTTCAGAAAACCTGTTTATTATCATTATCAATAATTCAGAACCTTTAAAACTTATACAGGTACATGCACAGTTGCCGGTTTATAGTCATATGGGACACAGTACCTTTAAACCTCATGCTTGGTACAGTTGGCTTTTTTATAATCATCATCAGGAGTCTGTTGAAGAGCTTTGATTTGATAATCGCATTCCACCAATACTCAAAGGAATAGATGCATGTTGCATTGCATGTTGTAGCGCATTTCTGTTATGGTGTTTATCTCATTGTGTTACGGGGCGACGAACAAAGCTAAGCGTTGGAACGTGTGACTCAACTCATTTAAATGATGTCTGTGTTCAAACTAAGTCAAAAGGTCCAGTCATCTTTGTTGCAGTTGTATTATACTACATAACGCTGGCTAAGAATGAAAAGGTTGTTAGTACCGTATAAGACTGATAATATCTAAAACCAGCATCACAGTGCGCTTCTTATTAGGCTATTTTCATGACAATTGAAACGTGTCATACTTACCAAACTAATGTTGCAAAGATTGTTATACCATAAGTAAAGAGTCAGTTTTTGTCTTGTTTTCTCAAAATATCGATTTTGTACTTGCGACCTTTTAATTCTGATCCATCGATTTATGCTGCGTTATTTAATGTCGTAAATAAAATATGTTCAAACTAACTCATTGAGTGCAGTCATCTGTGTTGCATTTGTATTTATATTACACATATATGATGTGACAATGTACTCCCAATGTGTGCTTTTGTAATTACTAAACACCAAATAGCATTATGTATGTGGGTTGATTATCCCAAACTTCAACCCATGAAAGCATGTTTTATTTGGTGCATAGAGCTCCAAAACAAACGAAGTTCGCCTGTTTCCAATGTTCAGAAGTTCAGACTGCTATGCTTCGCAGTTTCGTTTGTCTAGCTTGGTTTTACGCGAAATTGGCTCATGTACCAAATCCACTGTGATTAAATGGATGGCATAGATCTATGTATTTATAATAATGGAATTATGCAATGTTGACTAGTAGTTTTTACTGTGGAGGATACCTGGTGGTAATCATATACGAGGGGGTATCAAAAAGTTCGTGGACTGTGCCTGCCATTTGTTTAGTTTTTGGCCGAATTCAGTAAAAATCACACATCCTTTAAACCAACGTATTCTGAATTGATTTGCAAATTTCCGGCTCATATAACTTTTTTCCGAGAATGTGGTGGTTACTATGGTAACTTAAATTATGCTCCGCGGCGCACTTTAAAAATATCATTCACTTGATCTCCCACATATACCTATAATTCTGTGAATTGTCATCCGATTTGAAATATAAAACCGTCGACATGAACAATATGACAGTAGCATCATCCTGGTGTATATGGTATAGCGCTGTTATCACGGATACTAATATGACCTTATAAACATGCCGTTTTGTGTAGCCTGATTTTCGACGCATTTCATGACGTCGGCGCACTTTTCGACATGACGTTACACTCGGAATATCGATCTTCCGTTGCATTTTGCCCTTTTATCCAATTAAACACCAATACTGATCTCAAATTAGAGCATGTCATCGGGTATATAAAAGTAAGGTTGTCTTGCGAAAATTAATCTGTTTAAATGGTATAAAAGATGTAGCGATGTGAGTTGAATGATGCTAATATCAGTAGGATAGACTTCGTGTACTGTGTGATTATCGGCGCTGGAATAAATGAATTTGTCAAATCTTTCATTAACTGATCGAACTTTATTATGAATAAAATACTATTCAGTAAAAACTAAGTATTCTGGTAGACAATAGAACAGTTCAATACAGGTTTGTGAGTTTTTGATTCTTTAGACTATCAAAAGGTGGCAGAAATTTTGATGTTTCATGACGTCGTAACGTCATAAAAGTGCGCCGGGTGGCTGTTGGTCATCTTTTAAATCGTTCGAATATTTTATTGAAATTATCATTTATTCAACTTTTTATTTGTTTCTCGGTACAGAATTGAATATAGTTTAAGATGATAAAATAACTAATTCAATCGCATAACGCATATAAAAATGAACGGGTCAGTCCACGAACTTTTTGATACCCCCTCGTATATCCATAAATGGATCAATACTTCAATACTAAATGCAATAAAATATATATCATACTGGACAAAGACCAACTCTAGTACTACCGGGACATAAAGGTTTCAAAGTCATCATGGTGGGAATGTGGTCCTAAATGTATTATTATTTTATTAATGAAGTCAAAACTTCTTTTTCAATTTTGCATTATAACATGTGTGGCTGTTCAAATAAATACATAATACAATAATAAAACAAACTCAAAACGTGTTTAACACTTTCACTTTATTTCTACAAAAGTCAATAACATTGCTCGTTTCTCGTTTCAATAGCACAAAATACATATAACAATCATATAATACACATATACACATACACAAACAGTTTACAACTGACAAATATCGACAACAATATAAACTATTAGATACACGTCCATATAAAACATACATATACTTGTAATTATCTCTCACGTACATGTATGTAAATAATATGAGTCTGACAAGATTCGGCTATGTTCTGTTCCATGGCGCACATTGGAGGTTGAAATAACAAAACGGTAACCCAAAATGATGTTTTTAATCAGTATACCAGTTCTCAGTTAAATCACTGAATGGCAGAGGATTGCGTATTTACTATAAATTATACAATGCATATTCATAATTTAGGTTATGCTACCATTAACGAATGACATAACAGTTCATCTTTCTAAGAATATTAAAGGTAAATTTTTCATTGACATATGAGCTGATATATTAATCAGTTTGTGATGCTATTACATTGCTCCATTTATTATGTCGGTATAAAACATGATGCCAATAAGAATTAACCGGCTTATCCCACCGTATCTAAAAGATTTCTTGTAGGTATCAGGGCATTATGCTACACAAATAAAACCCGTTTCCAAACGGTTAGCAAAGCTTTTTAGATATATTATGAAATTCGTCGCCATGGTCATGGACACATAGTTTACATCTATACAGCGCACACATATATCGTACCTCCTTTTATGATTATAAACATTCAAATTTACCCTCTTAATTATCATCACAATTAAAATATAGCAAAGAAAAACAAATGCACAATGATCTAACTACAAACACTATAGGTATACCCGTTTTAATTGTCATTCCGTCAGTGTAAAAAAGGTTCGTGCAAAAGGTGACTCAAGCTGGAAGCAAAAGAAATTATGAAGAGTAAACACAACTAATGGCATATATTTGTTGTGTTTGGGTGCAGTGTTTAGTAAGAATTTGTATCGTTAAACACCAAATGACGTTTTTCCTCGTCGCCATTTATAGACCTAGTAGAAACAACTACATCCAAACATTTGAAACAAAATCAAAATGAATTTTTAAAAATGTAACACGAGATCAAAGGTACCACTTTAGGTTTAAGGGTCGGAAAGTATGTTTGGGCTGTACTTACACCGACAGTTTCTTTTTGTTCCCTCATAATCGACATAATTTGGTGTCATTTCCTAATAAATAATTGAAAAGAGCCGTACCAATTCCATGTCTATTTATAGTAACACGTGAATCGATTTGTTGTACGCACTGCGTACTTTCAGGACCTCATATTTTTGTCTGGAAAAAAATCTTGAGTGAACCTCCACGAGTATATTGACTGAAACAAACCACTACATCTACATACAGTTCTTGTTATTATCATCTGACTACATTTATGACATATAGGTATCAAATTCATATTGCACAATATCATTACACCCGGTTATGGAACAATAGTAGAGTGTGCTAGCGTTAATCTTACCCCCAGTGCCACTATGCAGACGCGTACTGTATGGCCCTATCGTATTATTCTTTTTCTAAGATCATAAATTCGCCCTTAAGACGGGATATAAATCAGCATTGCTGAGAAAAGTTAGAAAATTGGAGAAATTTTGCCCGTGTCTCAACAAGATATACGGGAAAGACTCGGTACAATCAATATATTTAGGTTGTTATTCTTTATCATTCTCGCAGTTTTTCATAGATATTAATTTACATAGTCGTTTATTTGACATTTACTAGTACATGAGCCCATGTACTTACTCGAACTTATAAAGTATGCATCTGCATAGTAGCTGAATATATTACATATATATAGCATCATCAACACTAGGACAAAAGTTGTGCTGAAAAGCACTCCAGAGCAAATAACGTCCCTAACCCTAGGAGCATTAAACATGTTAAAACACTACCGAACGTTGCTGTTGGTAAAAAGAGATGTAAGCTGTGACGTGTAAGTAATTATGAAAAGCATTTAATGACACTAACTTTGACTAACCTAAGTTAACAAAAGGTTAAGCGATAACACTATTGCCAAGGGTGAGATCGGAACAGAAGTAAAAAGCGGCAGTGATGATCGAGATGTATGGGGGCGTACCAAAAACAAACAAGAGATGTTTGTAAAACATGTATGCTCCAATGGCAGCCAAATAGTCGAAAAAAGGTAAAGGCCATATTGTCCTTGACCTTTGACCTACTGACCTCAAAATCAATAAGGGTCATCAACTGTTGCTGACCAACGTTCATGTAAAGTTTGAATATCCTAGGTCAAACCGTTATTGAGTTATTGGTCAGGAACCATTTGGTCTACCGACCGACAGACAGACATACCGACAGACATGGGCAAAGCAATATATCCTCTCATCAAAGGTGGGGACATAACAACTAGGTTTCTTAAACCAAGTGGTTTCACGTATTTCATTGTCGGCGAACATTGAATATGTATACATGGAATGACTATTCTAAATATATTTGAGTTAAAATGAAAACAATAAAATATATTTATGAATTGTTTACATTATTTATAAAAGATCTTGTAGTAGTATTTTGTACACACCAAATAATTTGGAGCAGTAGCCTTATGGTTTGATACGTAAACATTTTTAAAAACACCCAGTTCCTAACAAAGTCGCAAACATGCCTGTATTTTAGTAAGTTAAGGGTGATAGGTCAATGTAAATGGTTAAAATACAAACATCATGCCGACTATATTGCAATCAGGTTTAGGGGTGTTAATAAAAACGTTTAGGTATTTGACAACACCGCTACCAAATATTTATATTCTCGTGTCGGGTATATATAAGTATGTGACTGAAGTATCACAATGTTTTTTTAAAAAAAGAAAAAAAGCTCACTAAATATAAATAGTAATAGTGCAGAAATGATAAATATGTGTGTGTATGAAATATGCTTGAACACAGCATGTTATGAACGCAAAATGTTTGCACATTTAACGTGGGTCATGGTTGTAAAATTTTACCCTTACTATATCCGGTATATAAGCACACACGATTGGTAGAATGTTAGAATGCGGTTTATGAAAACACCACGACTTCCTGACATTGTATATGCACTGTGATATAATCTTCATTATTCCACAATTCAATGTGATTCATTCTCGTTTTTCATCGCATGTATTAATTGATTTTCTAGAGCAGTTACTGTATGTTCCCTCTCCGTGTCTCTTTCTCACGAACTCCTTCACAGCCGCTGTTCAATCAATCAACCCATCCGTCCTTAAGATCGTCTAGTCGGTCAAGTACGGTACTGAACACCGGCATACACATGACTGGCATTTATCCTCAACTTCTCGCTGCAAACGAGGCGAGGTGGCTTTTAAATAGTTTGTTGTTCTCCAAATGTCTCGAGAACTGTGATTTTATGATGAGTCATCGCTTTCTACACTTTTATCGTCGTCTATTTTATCACCTGAAGTCTTAGAGTCACCACTTTTAGGTTTTGATGTGGGGGTGGTGTCATTCAATTCCTTTATGGCTTGTCGTTCTTTCTTCATTTTCATTCTGCGATTTTGAAACCAGATTTTTATCTGTCTTTCAGTTAGACACAATGAATGTGCCACTTCGATCCTCCTTTTTCTGGTGAGGTAGTGGTTGAATTGGAATTCTTTTTCCAGTTCTAATGTTTGATATCGACTGTAAGTTTGTCTTCCACGCCGTCTCTGGGCGGAGTTCGGACCTGAAGTGGACAAAAAGACAAACATGAGAATTAGATGTTAACAACAAACACTTTTGACACTTTTAATGTGTTTGAATCATCGCCAATGTTCCGAACACAATCCACAATATCTTAACAAAGCTAAAGTATACAATAAAAGTATTGTAAATCCAAAATATTTTGAGTCAAAGACCAATGACCTTGTACACGTCTTCATATTTGGAATGCCTAGTACATTGTTTACATATGATTTAGAATAATCTATGTAATTGCACACCTTATTTGTAATTGTCGGCACTGAAATGCATAGTTGTAGTTTCTGTTTATTCAAATAATACAGGAAACATAAGCACAACATATTAACAACATCAATTTAGCTATCACAGTGACACTGGATAAACGACCTTAATTGAATTGTGATTTTAATTATCTGTGGCACATAAAAAAGAAATAATACATCGGGTTTAATAATACAATGGGTTCCTCTATCGCCTGTTAGTCTCACAAGTTTTGCCTACTCATAGTATAAATTTAAATATGAGTGCTTTATTTGCGTTCTGAATTGTACCTTATGGTGACTTGGAAAATATGTGCACATATGATATATGAGGTTGTCCTCCTTTTGTGGGGGCACTCGTCGTCCTTGTTAGAATTTAATATATGGTTTCACTAATGTCACAACTGTGCATCGTATTTCATTGCATCATAGCTGTCTCATAACAGTCGAGAAACATTTCAGAATTACATGTGCATGTCATCATTTGCGTGTAGATAATAATTTAGAATTTCTTGTTGGACTGGGAAAATAGCAATACTATCATCTGCTTTACCATAGCGTTTAATCACCATATCATATGGTTCAACAATAGGTATATCGCACACAGCACGCATGCACCTAATGCATAACGCCATTAGGAAGTCAATGACAGTTTACAACTAGCTAGTAATTGGGTATAGTAGTATGGAGTATCCCATTGCATTATCATGAACCTGTGGGTATATAACAAAAGCTCCAATTACAAGGTCAGGCCTAATCTGATAAATCAAATATACAAATTCTTTGATTAGTGTGGCGGTTCCAATGGTCTATTGACATAGGATCAGTCCACAAAGTCATATCTAACGAAACACGCGAACCTACGCCATAAGATCAATGACTCTTTAAACAATACAAATACTAAGCTAAAAGGTAACCCATTTGCACATTGTTTACGACTACAGATAGTTTAAACAAGATCAGAGCATGTTGGATATGTGTTAGAATGATTTATGTATCATATGACATATTACCTTGCCATAATAGCATTACCCATTGGCAATCTTTAGAAGTTTCTGTTTTATTTGTCAAGTTAGGCGTATGATTGGTTTGACAATAAGCATTGGGGTTATTTTCGAAATGGTATAAATATAATACTCGTTATTACCATAATTGTTTTACAATACAAATACAGCGATATTTTATTGTATTACTTTGACAGTATAAATGACTAAGCTTTTGTATTTATTTGATATCAAATCTTTGCTCCATGTTTTTGCATACTTGTACCATCAACATACTGCTAAATACATTGACCCATTTGGACTGGGAATACCTTACATGTCTAGTGTGATGCTCGTATCATATTTACCAAGGCCTGGAACACAATAAGGCAAGTATTTAATAATAAATGCTTTAAAGTCGGTTAGTATTACAATAACAGTACGTCATATCTGATGCTCCCATGTGAATGACGCCATCGCCATTAGTAGAGCAAATTCCAAACGTTTGCAAAGATAGCAAATATCACAAGAGTCACGCTGACCAATGGCAACAACACACATACAAGAATTATCCCAAAGAAAACATAACAAATATTGCTTTCATAAATATCAAAGCATTTGTGGTGTCTTGTGCCAAACAAGGCGTGCTCCAAATAAACAAACACATTACTATTGTAACAAATATTATAACAAGACTTTGTTCATTGCCAGTCGTTTACAAAAGGGATGCGCTCCACATAAGCATACAAATGAATATATTATTTTCATAAACAATCTTTATCTCTCTCCCTCAACCGATCATCTTCTAATTCAGACAATCATTCGATCCGGATGTTATTATTCTGTGTATGATATATTTTTTATATTTTGAAAAAGGGACAGGACTTATTTTTCTCAAAACTTGTTTCCGAATCTGTTATCACTTGTAATGTATAACGACATGTTGTAACTAATTTGAACTATTTGAACTAACACACAATCAGTATAACAAATTATGTTACCTTGAACTATTTCTAGCAATGTAAAGTTGACGATGTATACAACGCACGATTTGAACCTACATTACTAGGTGAGCAAAAAAACAACCGCACACTAATATGAGTTCAGCTTGGTTAGTAGGTTTTTCATACATTTAAATAGTATGATCATTTTGTACAACCTACTTCCCCACACTTCCCCTACTTCGAGCCTTGAGGTCAATCATTATGTACATGTATTTATATATATGATTTTATTTCGTTGAAACATGTCGAAATTGGGTTACGTCAGTATACAATCAGAGGTAACTGTAGTTTTGATAAAGACAATTTCAAAACGAAAAATATTGTAAAATTTATACTTTCAAAGAAAAAAATTGTTTCCCTTTTTTCGTTTTCAAAGATACAGTAACCTGTGTATACAATCTGATAATACTAATATTTTTGTCAAATACAAAGAAGCAAAGGTGATACCGGGTAAAATGAAATGCCTAAATTGTCGCTCTTGCTAATAAAATAGTGCTGTTTGCAAAATGAATGTATTTGTTAAATAAAGTACAATATAACATAAAATTATGAAAATAATAATAATAATAATAATTATGATAATAAGAAGAAGAAGAAGAAGAAGAAAGAGAAGAAGAAGAATTATGATGATGATGAAAAAAATAGTTTATTTATAGAAAACAGAGTTGGACATGGCCAGTATTGCCAGTAAGCATATTCATATTATGAGCATATATTTTGTACGTCGATATTCGTGAAAGTCTTGTTATTTCTCTTGTTGCTATCTGGTATATATTGTATGCGACATTTACTCAATTCAATTTACATTCTCATTAAATGTATCACTTTTAGACTGATACATGTATGTGATTAAATTTCATTGACTTTTAACCACAATGGGGAAATCATTTAATTTTATATATTGTGTATTGTATCAGAAAATAAATATAGCTTTAATGAGACGAGTACCGTTTCTCATCATCCTTATTATAGACCGTATGTACTGTCGATCTTTAGTTTGTCTATCTCAATAAAATGTCCAAATATACGATGGGCAATATACGTAGGTACTGTCGACCTTTAGTTTGTCAATCTCAATAAAATGTTCAAATATACCGTGGGCAACATATGTACACTTAAATGAAACAAACAAGTACGTATTACAAACGGCAAACTAACAATTATCTTTCAATTTAACCTTGAACAGGATCTAAGACTGGCCAGTTATTTCTTGTTACTTGCGTGAGGTTACACAGCGTCAACTACCATTGGTCGACTCCTATTACAAAAGTCGTATAAACTTAAAGTATAGGGTTGGACAACTATTTCTTATGTTCAATTTCGATTAAAAGGTACACGTTTTACTAACCCCTATTATGTTCCACATAACCTATCGACAATGGGTCATGTGTGTCGTGTTTGGTTTTAAATTTGTCATCCGATACTAGATCAATCGCCATCCCGAACTAATTGTCCACATATGCCCTCACAGACCGCGGTGGGATCAATGCAAATACGTTATCATATGTTGGACACAAGCTGTAAGTTAATCCGATGACACGGAGCAAATGGTCACGTCAGTTGATGGTCTAAACACGCGACTAGAAATGGACCAACAAACAATGGAATGACAGGTACCAAAAACAAGCAGCATCTGTTTAAGTCAGATAAGATATTTAAAACGACCGTGAACTACATAAACACAGATGAGACCAATCGTGGTGTACGACTTAGTTACAGATATGAGAGGAATGCGTCAGTTAATCTTTAAATGTAAAATCATAAAAGACAATAATTAGATTGGAATTACATCTTGAAGTCGACGTCCTAAATTCCAAGAAGACATTTCTAAAATTGGAATTGCTTTTCACACAATTGTACATACAATCGTGTTTTTCAAATATCAAATCATAAAAGGCAATTAGTTCGCAAACGGAATCTTTTGAAGTACATTCCCTGAATTGCAGAAGTTAGTTCTACTTAATATAGAGTTTGTTTAATGTTCAGTGCATGTAAGAAAGGCAACAAATGGTGAACATAAGACGCTAATACCAACCAACACAAAAACATATGATGAAATAAGACAAGGAATGCAGCACTCCATTCATAACAACATAGCACTTAAAATATAAACAACATCACATAGAAGCACGGCACAATGCCTACAAATAACCTAACGCGAAAAACAAAATGCAAAAGTCCTAGCTGTTGAAAAGCTCGATAACCAAGTTTTATAATGTAATGCCAAAACGGTGACTTCAAGTGACACAAGCCATATTTAAACCAACTCAACGAATTTTGGAAAAGACTAAGGTAAGAAGTAAGTAACAATACATGTACATCAGCAACTCATTACAACAAAGGCAACCAAACCATCGGTATCCATCAACCTCATTATTGGTGCCATCCTTGCTACGTTTGTATGGTCTTCTAATTGAAAAACATTGTGGTATTCACTTGCTAAGTACGCTCTATTTGATGGTTATCACAAACAACATTGTCTCTCATTCTAGCCTGTAGTTTGCCTTCAAGATAACGATGTTGCAGTGTGGCAGTTTTATGGTATATGAGTCAGTCTATGTCTTGATGTGAGCTCTAAAACGGTCAAACATCTAGCCTAACAAATCACTTCCAGGGCAACAATCTCAATGGCTTTTTGTACATGTCATGCTTGTGGAACTATCAATCTTAATACATTCGCCGGAGATATATGCACCTTGGAATATTTTATAGTTATATATAATGAAGACCAATTCTGAAATGATGTACTATGTATCATCTATGTTATGGTCCTGTCTTATTTGTCTTTGTCTTCTCGTTTTTCGGTTTATGTCTATCTTATATCGATATGTAATATGTTGGCTGAATGATTTGTGAGATGAGAAGTCTAGTATCTTTGTGTTTTTGTTTATATGTACTTTGGCATAGATGGGCAACGTGTATGTTAATATCCTCTTGGTTTTTGTTTGTGTTGAATTGTGCTTAATCTGTATAATACAGAATCATGTTTGTGGTAAATATGTAAAAATGGTTTTGTATACACTTTTGTCTTTGTGCTTTCTGTGGCATGTTTGTGTAAATGTACAAGGAGCACGTGGCTTTCCAGGTTTGACATATATGTGGATGGTATTACAATAACCATATTAGTACTACACTTTTTATATTAACAACACAATATTGTGCATAAATTTTATCTGGTTATAGTTCAGCATAAGTTCATCACGTTCGGGTTAGAGCATTAACTATATCTTAATCCAAATGCATAACATAAAACATTGGCTCAAAATATAAAGCTGGTCAAAATTATATTTAACTTGTATCATTAATGCATTTTAAGTCTGAATCATGTTCGCAATTTTACAACAATGTCAATGGTATTTCTCTATAAACCATATCATAAACACCGCTTTCTCGATTTATGTAAAATATAAGCAGAGTCTGCAGACCAAACTAAAAAAAGTCAATAGAACATAATAATACGAACATGTTTTGCAAGACGTTACTTGTATCAATCAATAAACCCTTCTTTCTCTCATCCGAATTTACTTCCTCCCAAGACTAATTGCATTCATTCTAGATCCATGGCTAGAAGAAGATAAATATTTTCATCATTCCATCAATTTCATCAACATTTCATCAATGTCGGTTTCAGAACGTTTGGCAGAAACATGGTTTGCATCCATGTCTGTCTCCCTGCCTCTCACTCACTCTCTCTTTCTCAGTCAAACCACGGAGAGAAGGAAGGTGTATCGATTTTGTGCACTCTGATTTATTTCAAATGTCAATATAATTGACTCACGTTGAATAATTTACGACGGAGAGTAATAATTATACTTTATATAGAGAATGTTCATTGACTAGAGACTTGAAATACGGATGAAACGTAACACTAATGATGGAAGAATGAAATCAACTGATGTGGAAACTACATACAACACAAACGTTGTAGTAGAATGTCAGGAACTCACATGGTTGGCTTTGAAATGTATAGGTACATTTACAAACACATTTACAGACATTTTCATTCACGCATACTTTAGAAGTTGGCCATGTACTCGAGCTGGAACACGTGGAGCATTTCAAGTACATGTATTGTCAAAGTCATACCATGGGTGAACTTGGAATGAAGTCTACCATAATTCGTCATGACAAGTACGTTTTGTTTTTGTATCATTGCCCGTATGCTTATTGATTTATTTCGCAAATTGCTGCGTCACTTCACAAATGAATCCAATTATTTTCAATAATTGAGCAACATTAAACACGGGCATGAAATCCTAAAACTGCTGTATGATTATGACGCAAACGCTGGAGATGATATCAAACATCCAACAACTATCGGGAGGGGGACAACAAATTAAGATTCTATATTCATAGTGGAACTCCCACAACTTGATTTATATGCAGTGAAATTGTTACTTAATATAAGTATAAGATATATGATTATATATTTGTTTCGTTTCGTACGCATGCATTTCAAACCTAAAGTATTTAAATGGATAACATGCGAACATTCCAAATACTGAACTGAACGAACCTAAGATAGAAACAAAAGATGAAACAGATATTATAACTAATTATTTGTATTCCTTTGTACCCCCTTGAGACAAAGCTTCAAACATATTGATGCTTTCATTGCTTCTCAATATCATTACATTGTAGTTTTTGCCCCATCTAGGTGTGTGTCATTCCCACAAATCTGTGTATGGAAAAGGTGTGTTCTTGTTTTTGTTCAACCCCCCCCCCCTCCCCTTATGAACACCCTAGATGTGCTTTGTATTAGTGTTGGTTAGCTGAAGAGGATATTTCCTTGTTTCCTCTGTCAATGGTAGAATTAATGATATAAATGTATGTAATGTTTTCATTCATTCATGGAAACTTAAAGTGGTCTTGACATAGAGTGTATCTATCGTACTACGTAAGGTTTAAATATTTCAGAGGCTCATTCGATAGTCAGTTCAAATTATTTGCTACAAATACCAAGAACAATAAGTTTAGATTCGTTCAATACAGATAAAATTGTTTTGTTTACTCATTGGGTTGGTAGAACTTGAATGTATCCGGCCGTACGTATGATATAATTATACGTGTTTAGAAACTACTTTAAAGCAATTATGTAGAGCATATACTCCTTTTCCAATGTTACGGGAGACGATTAATGAATTATTAAATGCCTAAATTACTTCTTTTTTAGGGTAATTAAAGCATCGAATCTATCCGATGTAGCGGCGAGATAATCCACAGTGCATTCAGCTTTTTGTTATCAGCTCTATCTAAAATGGTGGTGTAAACAATGTGTGACGTCATCGTGGGTGTCAATTGCCAAGGTCAAGTAACACTGAATGGAACACGCAAATCGTATCTACAAAAGCAACGTGTTATATCAGTTGCATTTCCTAACTACAGTCTAACTTGTCTTTAGTATCCAAGTATCCAATTAATGTATATTGTGGTCAAAGCTGGTGGAAGCCTGATGTATACCATATACAATGAATGATATGGTGCTGTTGTTGCTTAATGCAAGCGCATATTTACACATGTTGTATTGTACACGTATTTTAGCATTTGAACAATCACAATGATTTGCAACACTGTTTCACTAATAAAGCCAAATGAATCGATGATGTCCAACCATAACCAAATGAACTAATGGCGCTCAACCAATGCCAAAATGAACCGATGACTTCAGACTAATGCCAAAGGAACCGATGTGGTCCTACAACTTCCATATAACCCAATGAAGACCGACTAAGGTCAAATGAACTAATGACTTCATACTAATGCCAAAAGAACCATTAACCGATGGTGTCTGGTCAATTCCAAAATGATAAACGTTGACAACTAAAGTTAATCCAAATACACAATGTCTTTTATCATAATATAATGAAGGGATAGATATAATATCCAAACTCCTACACTCAAACATAATTATGTTGCATATTTGTGTTACAAATCGTCAAATGGTATCCATTGTTTAGCAGAGCCGTACGCTTCATATTAACTATAAGGTTTAGATGTTTCAATGATATTAACATTTTTCGCAGCCTTTCAACAGCACCACAACATTGCAAGTTTATTGATACGCAAAAAAATGTGTTATTGGTTCTTAAATGTCCTTGTTCGTTTTGAAATTAATATCAAGCAGTTTATTTGTGTTGTATTACTGTTGACAAATGCATGGTAGTGTTATGGAGGAAGTTAATTATGCAGTCATTATGAAGTTTAGTGGAACAGCAAATCTTAAGAACCCTACGATAATAATGCAATTTACCTAAAGGCATCGTGAAATATCGGTGATTTTGTTATGTGTTTCTAGTCTCTTGTAATTGCTTTTAAAACAATTATCTTTGCATTTCCAGTGGAACCGTAATGAATTTGTCACCTTCGGTACTAGTTTTTGCTCACTCTCATTGTGCTGTTGAATTCCATGCGTCGAGATGTGGTGTGTGAGAATTTGCTATTGACTTATATGATGTGGATACTGACTAATACAACTACATAGCTCTAATGGGTACTAATAGCTATGGCTTCTACAAATTCCTGCCAATCGCAAATGGTATGAGGAAATCGGACTGGGAAGGTAGCACTCAATTTAACCAGCCGAGCAAAGATAACAGGTCCAGCACAACATAACAAAACTACACGGAACAATGCCCAAACATAACCCAACGAAATGAGTTCATGCCCACGCGCAATACTTTTTCATTTCGTTCAGAAGGACATATGCACCGTTTCACGCTGTATGGTTTTGTATCTATTTATTTAAGTAACCTATTTTGCAATAGTAGAACAAGCTGGTCAATGTTTGTAAATATCGCATTATCCTGGGCGCAATATAGCTACACCTTGCAGTTATAACCGTAATTCCAACTTGTAGTAAAATGTTTAAAATCTATTAGTTATAATATGACGCAGCTTATGGATAATACAACTTAACTACTATAACTGATTTAAGTTTTACATTCATAAAACTTTGGGCGATCGGTTGCCGTTAGTTCATATGAACTATTTTACAAGCTAAGACATACGAGTACATTTTGAAAGTAAATATTTGGAGGGTAAAAGCAATGCATTGTAATTAAAGTGAAGTATCTAAATAATGATTATGTGTGCGACTACCATATGTTTTTTTCGAAACTCTCATGGAGAGAACATTAAGGCATAATGGATGTGAACATATCAAGTTTTCAAATGCATAAATATGGTGAACACCTGTGCTTACAAAACACATTACTGTGTGGTGGATGTCACCGTTGGCTTGTGGTCGAAATACTTGCGCTATACAAACTTATCTTGTATTGAAATGAAATGGTAATTAAAACATACCTACATACATTTAGGGTAATAGATGGATGAAAGGTATACTGTTAATTAGTTATATTAGTGTATAAATTGGCTGATTTTAAGCAGTTCACAATGCATTATGTAAATCAAAGGAGATCACCTGCAACCTGTAGTTATATACAGGCTTGGTCATGCTGTATATTTGTGGCTTAATTTATTTATTTCTCTACTTGTTTATTTATTTGTTTACTTATCTATTTTGCGTTGACTATTAGTGGTCTTTCGTCACCTAGATGTGTCCATTTTCTTTCTTAATGTGTCAAAACGATTATTGCAATCTGATGAAGCTAAAATGTATTTGAATTAAGATTATTAGTTTTCATGAATAGGTGTATATGAATTATAGTTAAGGACTATGAATATGATATATAATTATATATACAAAGTCCTTAAAAACCATTTGTTAATACCCTGTTTGTTTGGCATTACCCGATACGTTTTGACGAGTCATTTTGATGCTCCAATAAAATATGCATGAATATCACAAGACCAAGCCGTTAAGTATCATTGGTAAACATAAAGATATATTCAACACTTAAAACCCGCTCATTAGAAATTACCAGATGCGTTTTGACGAGTCATTTCACGGCTCTTATAAAATCTGCACAAATGTAAAACTTATCCATATATCATGTTTAAATCTTTCAAATGCAAATTATCAACTTTATGGGTGACCTAAGCTCATCGCACAATCTGATACATAATACATCCACAATAACAATATTATCTCACATATGAATTATGTATTTGAAGAACATTTATATTATGCTGCTTTTGATATAACAAATGCTTCATTTCACTTTATTGGCTCGATTAGCACTGCTCTTGTCATTTACCATTGTCCCTGGTGTATTAACGATCCGTTTACTTTCGTATTTTCGCATTACAACATATTTAATATGGTACTTACACAAAGTAGAAAAATAATATTTATTTTTAAAATGTTCTTTGTCGGTGAACACCTTGTCAGCAATGAAAATATTAGTGTTCTTGGCGAGTCATTATGCTTCGGGATGAGTTAAATAGTTCGGACATTTTTGTTGCTTTATTTATCATCATCAATCTCTACCTTTTGGATTAAACTCTCAAAACATGCGGTTACTTGTTCGATAGTTCATTACAGGTGTGCAGCCAGCAGCTGGTTGCAGATTCAAATTTTTGAAATGGCAACTGGCAACTTGCTGCTTACTTCACATCCGTTAGTTCATAGTCTATTATTACGTACATTATATTTGGTATCGTTTGCGATTTGAGTTAAACTCGCTTCAGATATTACTGTAATCAAAACGTATCAAACCGGTAATAACATATATGTTGTACAGGGAAGGCAGCATTCAACTGAAACTTAAGTAAATTCGATTTAGCGTCAACAAAGTCGCACTACCATAACGTACCCTTTGCATGTGCAATCTATAAATCCTATACGATATCTACACATGCTCATGTTGTGTTATCAGTAACTACCTTGTCCGTTTCATCTCTTTATATCATTGCATTGTGGCTTAGAACGTGTGTAGTTATATCTAAGACTTTTTGCCCACTGCTTCTATTCGTAACATTTGCAATAATGCAACATGCCATGGCAAAAAAGTCTTTCACAATAAATCATTTCTGTTTCAATCAATATTTGCACAAAAACTTACAGTTATCTTTTAACTCATTAGATGTTTCCTTCTTAACATCGGCTAGAAAATAGTAGAGACCGTATTCGTCGTGTCAGAGACTCAAAAACTATTATATAAACCTAGCATGTGATAAGATTAATAGAAAGCGTTTGCTATTGTTCATGAGCATCCATCAAAGACGTGTTTTGTGTTATTAATATTAATACACAAGCCATCTTTTTGAGCTTCAAGGAAAGAAAATGTCATCGACTTAGGAAGCACTACGTTATTTTAATGGTTTTGGTCATTTTGACAAATTTGGCGCCTTCGTATGAACATAATTACACAAGTTGGGGCATAAAAACTAAAATGTTTGCCTTTTAGGACTGCAAAAAGTTATCATATACTTCAACAAAGTAATGTTTATCGTGTTATATCTAATCACAACACCACCCTTGGTCTTAGGCATTACACTAAAATGCTTCTAATTTAATAGGCAAAAAGTACGGTTTGTTAATACAAGAAAAAGAAAAAACTAGACGAACATTTAACATGACCAGTTATATTCCACACGACATAAAAGCTGAACTTTGATTGCGGTAGAACTTTCAAACCGTGCATACAAAATATAAATCCGTCCATCAAATGAACAACTCGGCTTTCTTCTTATCACACTTTGTCACGCAATGGGTGTCTAGAAGTGGAGCTTCGGTCGATCAGGATTTATCTACGTCTGGTATTAAGATAGTCATGTTACATGTAGAACTTTGGTCTCTGCATTTGTAATATGTCCAGTCTAGTATAGTGGAGTGCTATATCATTTCTACATTAGAGTATCTCTGTATATTATGCAAGAACATAGGAAGGAAAACAATGTAGGTCAAATAACTTTGTAACTGTTGTTGTCATTCAGTCAAGTTTGGTGTGGTTGTTGTGGCATGTACTTGGTGTATGTGGTTTGTTTTGGTATGATCTTTCGTATGCAGTTTGTGCTCTGCTTGTTCTGATGAATGCGGCCTTTACTGTTCGATTCAAATGAACATTTTGTTAGTTTAACAGTAGGTGCAATACAGACCACATATTAGTACTCGTAGCCTTGTGTGGCTGCAACAACCCGCTGAAACATGTGGTGTTGTATTATTCAGGAACCAGAGGAAACAATAGTGCTCAAAGTTGCTAGTCCTCGTAAGGGAAACTTATTTTTGTCTTAACATCGTGCAATGGAGTATAGAGCTAAACAAGAAAGAGTATCAGCTATCAATAAAGTCAATTCCGTTGATTTTACAAAGTTCTGAATCATATTGTAAACAGCAACCATGATCACAGGGAGACATGAAATAGCCTTTAATTAGCAGAATATCATTTCTTTATAAGAGGCATAACGTTTTCGCTTTTATCTATACAAACTCATAATATTTCAGTTTTCCACAAGGATGACCGGGTTCTATTCTATTCAGATCATATGTTTTGCTCTGGTTGTATGAAACAGCCCTTGAAACAAAGTTTACAAAGTTGTAATTGCTGTTGTGACAATTTGTGCTCAGTCCGTTAGTATTTAGTGCGCAAGAAAATGTTTATTTCAAATGATTTGTGAGAACATCACTGATCGAATTTATATGGTATACAATGGCAATCATAAAATGACAACATAACATAATTGCACATTGTAACACATGGAGTTTTACACATGCATGAGATGCACATGAGGTTGCACACTCGTACTTTAAAAATTGAAGGTTTTGAACTGAAGTATAAAAGTCATGTTAAAAGGGAGAAAGTGTCGAACTGTTGAATAGCTAAATAAAGATAATTATGCTGGTTTTGACTAAATCAACTTATTGACCCGTTTAATGATTACTTTAAGTGCTAAATAATGTTATTATTATTGAGTGATTTTTTAAAACTAGGGGGTTGAGAATGTAATGTGTTGACATGTTTTGTTTTGATTTACTATTCTAGACGTGTAAGTGAAACTGTTTTTAAGAGCACATAAAAGGAGAAAGAGATGCGACAGTCACACTTTAAAACCTTCGAAATTTAAACAATAAAACTGTAAGAGATGAAACTAACTATGTATCTCATACCCCTATATCTGTGACATCTGCAAATACATGGTTTCAGGCAAAATTTACACATATAGATGGTTAAAGATAATATCTGGTACGTTCAATATGAGCAACAAATTGTCGTAATTGAGGCAATTAACGTTTTTAAGACCTGTATATATGTCATTATTAATCACATAAGTTTTAACATATGGGAATAGAAAGTGTTTTATACGTGTGTATACTTTAGAGGGCAATCATACGGTCTAACAGGTTTGGAGCGAAAGTCAAAATAAGTGTTTGAGCACATAATTTGGTGCAATTGGTTCAAACAGTTTTAAAAATAATTATGTATACTAAGTGTTCTGTTTTACCTAAAAGTTATTACAAAATGTACAATGTTATGATATATATATTGTGATATTCGAAGTTGACCCGATGATTGCTGAAATACTCTTAATAATTAATATCAAACATAAGTAAGTATTTTTGGATCGACCCTTGTATGTATAGTAGATAGGTTATGATTAAATGTATATAAATTATAATCTACGAATATGATGATGGGTACATTTGAGTTATAACATTATTTTCTGATTTACTGGAAATGTTCCATTAAGCAGTCAGATCAAAGCTGTTGAGATACATTATGCTGTATGAAATACATTAATAAAAAATACCAGGTTTACAAATTTACACATTCGCGGAATAAACAACGTTTACAATGTATTCGCATCATCGAAAACTACATAGTCACATGTTTTCGCGACATCCAAAACACGCGAATTTAATATTGTGAAGTTAGTCACGCGGTTAAATTTCGCGATTTTTACACGTCATGAAGATCTATTTTCAGTTGTCCTACCCTTGTTCATCATTATAAATTTACACAATCATATCGAATTCGTGAATATAGTGAAAATTTGCCCCTCGCGAAAACATGTGATTTAACAACATTACTACTAAGTATAATCATTGATATGAAACGGATGTAAGTATCTTACAGTTTGAAAGCCAGGTGTTAAGATAAGTGAGTCAATATCTATGCGCATAATCTATCATTCTACATTATTGGGACATCTATCAGAGCTATAGATCGATATGCGAGAATCTGCGTAATTTAACGCTTTATTCAGTGAATTGTGGGGAAAAATTTATGCCGACAAAATCGAAATGAAATCCACCCAGTTCATTTTTCAGCCATTAACATTGATCGAGAATAATTTCTGCTATTTTTTTCAATAATTCAAAATTCATGATCAATTCTTCGGTTTAGGCGTGGTGTACTGTCTTAGGATTTCCATTATATTCAAATACAAATGTACACACACACACACAAACACGCTTATAATACAACTGAGAGTGTTTAACAAGTCAGTGTGTTTTTTTGTGAAAATCAAAATTCATTGAAAAAAAATATAAAAAAATCTCACACGCAAAAAAATGATTTTTTCTTTCATATTATTCTATTCAATTTGGTGCAAAATAAATGGATAATTTGGCCCGTGTTTAAGGAGTGAACTACGATAATTGTTCCTTGCACGCGATATTGCAGTTCAACATTTATATAGAGACGTGTAATCTAAACGTACACAATAATTACTCACCTTACCAAATCACTCATACGCGAATCATAACCTTAATGACCCTAGTCGTTCAAAAAACGTTTAATGTAATGCACTTGACATGATTTTATTTACAAAATTCCTAAGTTTGGGAAGGTGATCCCCTTTTAAAAATCACTTTGTTTTCACTTTTCAAAAGGACAAAGATCTAGCTAATTCTATCAGTGTGATCTTTAAGGCTATTGAATTTGATTTATAGACTATTACTGTTTTCTAGTGTGAAGGGCCATAACTCTAAATTCGACATTTATTGCAATCAAATCACAATAAAAGGTAGAATAGTCTGTCGGTGTAAAATCACTATAAACCTGTAGAAAGTTTTCTAGTCTAGCTTGTGTATTTTTTTAAATGCCGAGCATAGCCTTTAATTGCCAGTCAGCTTTCTGCTGAATATGACAGGCATGTGTGTGTCTCCATCCGGATTTGAACCCAGGTAGCCGGATTAGGTGGCAAGCGTGCTAACCACTGAGCTACAGAGGCCACCTTATTATTACATTAATATACACAGTGTATGTTTTTAATTGCATAAATACGTTTTATGCTTGCAAAGTATTTTGATTACTTAAATCCATTTTGAATATGACAGCACGGATTTGTGATATTTGGCATAAAACTATGCGGACTTTTGATTACAAGATTATAGTGCAGAATTTATGGCCTAAACACACATTAGATGCTTTTATTGCATAATTATATTTGTTATGAGTTTGGTTTAAAAATGAGTACATTTTAATAACAATAAGTCATACAAGTTGAATTTTTTTGTATCCCAATAAGTCATACAGTAATTTTAGTTTAGACGGTGTAGGTATGGACTATATGTACCAATAGCATCACCTTCGCGGACAGTTAGAAGAGGTATACATATTAGAATGTCCTACCAAAGCAATGTACAATACAATACAATACAGTACAATACAATACAATACAATACAATACAATACAATACAATACATATTATAAATGGTGGTTGGTGAAAAAAACTTGACCTGAATAATTTATTTATTCTTGCTAAAATTGTTAAAAACACACATTTTTGTAATCCGTCATTTTGGCAAACCATTTTTCGTTGACCTTTTGGTAATTTTGACAGGAAGTAAAGTGTGTTTAGTTGTATATTTTGACTGATGAACGCTATGATCAAGCTTCTAGTGGCAATGTGTCGACAAGGTCCCACAAAGAGGCTGTTGCCGACTGACTTTGACCATTAATTCCGCTACAATGCATACTAGGGTAACAGTTTATACTAATATTTCATCCAATGGCGGCCTAGTACGTAGAACGTGTTGCAGATTTATGTATATACTTTAAGTCATTATCTACAACAACCTACTGCTGATATTAGTAGACTGCTTTAATTATGAATGTTGCTGTAATTATGTTGCACACTAAGTGGCATGACATGTATTTCATATTACTAGTATATACAAAAACAATACTGAGTATATCTAGTATAAAATGGTATTAATGTGCTCAAACATCATAGCTTTGCAATATTGAAACTTATTTCAAATACGATAATGTACGCTTTATTTCAATTATAATAATACACAATAATATAATCTTATGTTTCCGGAGTTTTGCCGCATACTTACAGTAAGTATGCGGCAAAACTACACAAACTACTGTACATAATACACATTTACCGAATTTAGGCTACCCTTATCTCAACCATCAAGAACAATTGGTCTTTATCAAACATGATAGCACGTTACAGATATATTTGTACGCGAGATAATACAGAGAATTCCTCAGCTAGAACGTTCTCCTAAATTTTAGCAGTGATGTTCATAGCAAGTATATTTTGCATATGTACTGTTGATTCAATACTAATGAGGGAACTATTCCATTTGAAAGAATAGCGGGTATTATAGGGAACTCAGACAACACACGAGTAACCCGATAAACACATACAAGTGTAGTTTACCAGACGGACGCGGCAATGTTTATAACCGTTATCATTTAAGTTTGAACGAACCGTACCAGTGATGTTCAATAAAAGAAACAAGAAAAATGATCTGGTCCCGTGATTAAAACATGTTCCATTCTCCATACATGTTCAAAATTAAAACAACCCAGTGTTTTTAGAATATTGCATCAGAACCCACACCAACTTGTAGCAAATAATCTAACTAAAAAAATGAACCCAAATATATTATGTTTGCATTCATATGTAAAGAAGGTACTGCAGTTTTTTGTGACTAAGAACATGCCCAGTCAAGAGTACGGAGTATGGGTTTGAGCATTGATATAGTTACGTTCGGCTCTGTTTATAATCACGGGGCCTGATGTTTGTGTCACTTTTAGTCTACATTATTTTCAGAACTTGTAGCAATGCACAATGATTTTGCATCGAACGTGTGTAAGGCAAAGTAAAAGGCGGAGTGTTTGTTAATTTGGCACCCCTATTGAAAGGGCAAGCCGATTCGACTTATGAGACACACATCTTAAACTTGCGCACAGAGCCTCCTTCCCAATTCCCTTCTTTCTATATACAGGGTGTTTCATAACATATGTCCCCGTGGCATTCGTTTATAATGGGAACAAACATTATGAAACACCCTGTATGTGTTCTCAAAATATGAACAAGTTGGCTACCAAAAGTTGAACTATTCGTTTGCATGTTCTAATCGATGGTGCTGTTGATGCGTATTGTAGTTAGGACAATGTTTTATAGGAGTAGACGTTCGTGCTTGGAATTTGTTATTAAATACAGTCGAATAGCATATAACACTTTCGCTAGTTTTATAGAAAATGAGCCACAGCAAAATATTTCTTCTACAGATGTTAAATAGATGCATCAACCAATTTTTCATTCTTGACATGTTTGGATTTCAACTGCTTTTGCATGTCAAATTAACTGGCCCGGTGTGTCATAATTTCGCAATGTATACCAGTTTTTCTCAGGATGGTGGCTAAATCTCAACACCTTAATATCAAAATATGATTTATTTTCGTTATTTATGGCTATAATTATTGACACATAACAGTTTGTGTGTTAACATAATCATTATATAATACTATATATTCGCTGCCCAGGCAGCAAGGACCGTACTGTTAGTGTTACGTATCTTGGCTGTCAACAACGGCCATTTAAACATCTTTATGGCCTCCGTGCTGCCTAAGGCTTCGCAATGAGATCGCACGCGTTGTGACACTTTGTCTTGTACCATGGGTATATCGTACAATAGAATATCTTCATGACAAGCTATGACAGTTTCATTTAAGATATTAAATATGCAAGTAGTTTTAATATCGTTAAACTTGCAACATGGTGTCCTAATTTCAAAAGAAGTGTCAGTTTATTATGCCAGAATCATTCTGTTTAGCAATGACATTAAGATCGTTAACATGCCAACAAATAGATCATTTTGGTCATTTAATTGTTTAACATTGGTCAAGTTTTTGTTTAGCTAAATTCAATGTCGCACAAATATGTTATTGTTTACAATGCACGTGTGTTTCATAAATTCATATAGACAACAAATTTATTGTTTCTTCTCAGAATTAACAGGACATTGAAGGAAATATCGCAGACTAACGGCGAACTGGGTCAACCGTTTGTTATGATCATAATTATAAATAAAATTAATAAGCTAACACAGATGTGTAGATTCTGCATAATTCGTACAACTAGTATACGAAACCACAGAAGTCAGTGGGCACAAGTTGCAAGACTTGAGTAAAACTACGCGTTTGGTTTTTATCAATGCATAAGGGAAAATGGTTTGGCCTTTATTTCGCTGGTCGTTATCAAAATCATGAGTAGAGGATGCTATTTCATTTACACAATATGCTAGAATTAGTCTAAAATGTTTGTGTTAGAATCGGCTCGTGTAAATTGTACAGAATATGGCGAAAATGTGTCCACATGTGGGTAAAACGGTATAAAAAGGTATATAAAAACATTCGCATATTTAGCGATTATCTATTAACAGATTGCAATTTCTAAAAAGTAATTAACTTTGCATCGGGTTTCTATTTTCGTATCACGCATTAAGCTTCATGGTATGTTTCATAATAAGCGATATGTGTGCACGTGTAAACCGAAAGCGTACGAGGAAATAAAGATGAAATAAAAGTTTCTCCTTGCAGGTGTAGGGGCCTAAACTCTCCGATGGTAAACAGTGAACACTATTTGCTCCAAGATTTCCGGCACGTGCAGAATTTTACCAACTTTTTAATACAAATACCAACATGAGTGTATGGGATGTTAAGAAATAACTCTTATTTTCCGTATCGCCAATCCTTATTACAAGTTTGTTTATAGATTTTGAATTTATGTGCATGTTTACAATGCCATGTGTGCTTATTTTCGTGACCATCTTGACGTGCTATGTAAATGGTCAAATACATTACATGACGCATAAATGAACTTATAAACAGAACAGAACAGAACAGAACGGAACGGAACGGAACCGGAACCAGAACGGAACCGGAACGGAACCGGAACGGAACCGGAACGGAACCGGAACGGAACCGGGAACGGAACGGAACGGAACAGAACTTATTGAAAATGTTTATAAATTAATACCAAAAATAATAGATCTGCCAATTTTGCCAAGATTTTAGCAAGCTTTTCGTTGAAGAAATTATACTCTCAGTGGGTAAATTGTAAAAACTTGATTTAATACTATACATGTATATGCAATTATAATTTACAGTATTTAGTTATTATTTGATTAACATACTGAACTTTATTTTAATTTTATATTACCGATACAATGTTATAATTGTGCAAACTCACTGGCCAGCATGCAACAATACTAAATAATACACATAATGTTAAAAACAAATAATATCATAAATAAAAGATATGTTTTGAATGAATATTTCGTTGTTATTATAAGAAATGTAAAATGTATCAGAAAAACTACAATCGGGCTGTATCCGGTATGTTTTTGTTCTTTACGGTTAATATTATGTTTCTCATAGAACGCTGGTTTTATATGTGGGATACATTTTGTTATTTTTGTTGGAAGTTATCTGCGAAACTTTGAATAGGCACACAATGTACGTGATTTTGTAATTTATTTGAAATAGCTGGGGCTCAATTCTGTCTAAACCATCAAGAAGTATACTAGTATATTATATTCTAAAATATGTAACATAATAAAATAACTGTATTTAATGATCATAAACAGTCAGGAATGCAATTCCTGGTGCGGCCCTTTTAATTTAAAATTGTAATTTAAGTATATATGAAGTTATCAAATCAATGCACGTGTTAGTTTAAATTATGCGTTATATATATACCGTAATAAAAAGGGAATTATTTAGGGGTGAAATTACACGTGTTTGATTAGGATCGGAGTGCCCTTTACACTGGCATAATTCTCAGTCACGTAGAATATTTCCAAGTTCGCACGTGTTGGTAATAATAAATTTCAAAGCAATTAAGATCTCATGAGCTGATAATAAAATTCTACATTAATAATAAAATATAAAATAAATATTGTTATACAATGTACTAAAACAGAGGGTCTAACATAATTCATGTTTCAATTCAATGATTCACACAAAAAACACCACTCAGTGCGTGAACATGGGGACTTTCACTACCATTCTATAGCTTCAAGTATAAATATATTTTAATAGAATAATTACATGAACATAATATGAACTTTGTGTTAGCCATAATAATTTATGGGGTGTTAAAATGCGTCTGGAGTATCAATAACATTATAGAAAACAGGTTACATTTTTGCAGTCGAAAATATGTGAATAGTATGAATTTTTCATGTCGTTGTTCATTGCATAGAAACAGTTGGCATTACATCAAACGATATGGATCGCAAGCCGACGGGTAGGAGATCAGTAGATTCAAATTACGACTCGATACTGTTGTAAATTATCCCCACATTCTATTGTTTTCTGTGGTCACAGAACAAATATATCAAAGTTTTAATATTTTACAATATTTCAGAATTGATAGGGTTTTCTAGCGTAGAATACATCTATTGCATACAGTAACTCACTCGTGTGAACACGCGAAACATTTGAATGAAAATTTAATGAGTATGGACCATAGAGAATGTGTTGAAAGCCATTGTTGTGTTTGCGAATGTGCTTTGTTTAGATTTCATAAAACCATTACATTTACTCCTGTGTATCTCTTCTTTGTTTTATGTTCTGGCAATTTGTTAACCATATCATCACTAATATGGAATTCTCTGGTATGACATTGTCTCTCTGTTTTATTTATTTATATATTTATTTATGCATTCATATGTTGTTGTACACCATAAATGCTGACAATACAGTTCCTATCTACACTCATTCAAATACGAAACGTTTGGGAACTTTGTGAAGCGTTTGCGCAACATGTTTACAATAAAAAATGCAAATAAACCAAAATGCATATTACTTGTGTAACTTGTGCTATTATGTGAGTTGTGATTTATTGTGTATTGTTTTCAAGAGATCCTCGTATATCATTATATATACATACACACTACACACATATTGTTATCTTTCAAATTGCCCGGAAGTGAACAATTTCAACCCATGCGTTTTATTTCAACAGCCAAACATATCAACAAATTCTCATAGATGCCTTTTATTCAAACAATTTCTATCCATATCTGCGTTTTTTTCGAAAAAGCCAAAATATGAGCGATTGCTACCCATGTATTGTATTAAAACAGCAAAAATGAGCAATTTTCATAAATATCATTCAAACAAACTAAAAATGAACAGTTTCTACCCAAGTTTCTACAGACAAAATGAGGGGGGGTGGGCACTTTTCATCAATATCAATAAAACAGCCAAAAATTGAATCCAGCTTTCATATGATTCAGACATTGAATATGTCCTCCAAAATTATTATTATTCAGATATATTATAATAATATAGTCTAGTGACTTGACTATACCCTGATTCATGAGAATGAGAATAATAAAAGTGTACTATAAGTTTATTTTTTGTATAGTTCATATGAATTGTTGTACTTATATGCTCCAAAAAGCCAACATAATCAAAATACACACAAAATGAAAATGAATATCATGTTATTATGTAAGAAAGCTTTTTGACTGACCAACAAAATATACTTAGAAGGCTACAAAAAGCAAACAAAAATGCTTAAACAAAACGCTGTATGAGTTGCATAAAACGTCGTAATTTATCAATAAATTATTCTTTGAAAACAGAATAAAAGAAAATCTACAGTTTCTGTGTTACTACCAACAGTAGATCTGTATTAAATTCCAAAGAACAGAACGACGTTGTTTTGTCGTAGTTTTTTTTGTTTAAATTCTTGCAAAACCTCACACTGTTCTAGACTTAATCATTCTAAACCATATAAGTGTAATTGAATACAAATCTCTTTAGTGTATACCTCAGCCGTGATATTTCTTAGTTTTAGTTAAAAAACGCACACAGTCTCATGAATGAAATTGTAGTCATGATGTAAATAACAGGCTATCAAATGACCGTGGATTTACGGGGAAATACTATCGTTTAACTTGTAAACGTATCCGAACAGGAAACAAAGACTTATCTTCGGTATTTATTAATCTTGAAAATTACTAAGTAATTTTTCAAAACCCCGGAAGCTTTATCAATAGCGTTTGAATAACTGCGATTATGCTAGTTTTATCAAAGGGGTGATATTAAAGTACTTATATACTTATCAAAAAGTCTAGATAAAGCACAGAAATAGAGGCTTATCACAAATTAATTTATATTTTTAAAATATAAATAAAAATTGGTAGAAATACTGCAATACAAAATGCTGTGCTCTGTAGTATTTTATCATGATAAAACGCTAAAAATATTACAATTACAGTTGTTATATTTTCAAAACAAGATTGAATAAAATTCTGGTGATATTTATATTTCCATTTCTTAAAATATATCTTGTATTATTATCAACATTCTACATGTATGTTATAATGTACGTTATGTATTAATATATTTAATTTGATAATAATTATTTAGCGCACCAGTAATTTGCATGCTGCTAAATTGCAATTTATATATTATTTTCATTATTATTCTAATTATTTTATTTATTTACGAATACAGTTTGCCTTATTGTCGGTTATAATATCATTATATTGATATAAACATTTTTAAACATAAATAAAATAGAAAAAATAAATAGAAAAAGCACCTATTTTGCAAGTTTTATACTTATTTAATTTCTAGATTTTGGAAAATAAATATTAGCGAAATTAATTTTCCTTTTCTATCACTCAGAATGAGCGGTCTGTCTTATGAAAAATATTCATTCAGTTTTAATGTAGAAAACATTCGTTTATTGCACAAATTACCAGTGAGAGTAAAAATAATTTGTCAGATTTTATTATTTTAGCAGAAGATCGACACATGTTAGTCGTAATTTTATAAACATGTATTATTGCGCAATAATTTCGGAATTTGTGACATCATAAAATATGCATCAAATCGTATCATTTATTCCACGATGGATTGTGCTCATTAACGAAAGAACACCTAGTTTTATAGTATGCGCATATGCTGTGTATTATGCCCGCATAAAATGCGCTATCCTATTAAGTATGATATTTATTTACTCCGCGAATAATCCACAAACGATTTTTATATTCCCCGCCACCATTAAAATGTCTACATTTCCCCCCATTGCCGGTTGTTTATATGTCCACAGTGTTTAATTATTTATAGTAAGTTGTTAAGACCAACCAACACCAACTGACCGTTAGAAAATACGTCCCCATTATTCCGCGTCAACTTCAAGATTTTAAATTCATGTCTTAGTTTGATATAAAAAATCTTGAGCAACATCCATTAGCTTCCCTAAACACCGCGCTTATATTTCACTACTACAATGGGCAACTTATTCTGAGGGGGCTTAATGTTGTTTTTATTGTTTATGGCCAATTTATGACCATGTGCTAAATTAGCGATTATGTCTTCAAAATGCATGCACATAAAATCTGCGAATTTCTCATAAAATTTGTGGATTAAAAGGGTTCTAGCCCTGGTAATATTACACTAGATGTCCTGGCCCCTTATTTCTAAAATGCGGGTCTTTTCACCGTTGACAACTGTCCTGTTGTGAAATTAGAAGGGACGAGTGCTTAATAAATGTAATAAAAAGTGAATAAACTGATCGAGTTTTATAAGGTTGATACTACGAAATAATTGTTGTCATTTGTTCTGAAATTCTTGTGGTCTTGTGTAGAACTAAACCATCTCTTCAACCAGACCTTATTGTTTAATAGTGACATCAATTTTAATACATATATACAATTGCTTTTGAAGATACATATAAGATCGTAAATTTGTATTTTAATAGCTTTTCTCTTTGTTAAGTCGCCCGTGTAGAAAGCAACTTTAGAAATCATAACAAACATGACCTAGACAAACCAAATGGTGTTGTGTGTTGAATTCGACTTAATTTTCTTTGTGTAATGAACATTATGATTACTGGTCGGTATATTAGGAGGGTTTTGGGTTTTACATGAGTGGTAGTGTGTAGAAACACGACATCACATTAAAATGTGATCTACTAAACTAAATTGGCGGAAACATAATATTAATACAAGCATGATGCGAATTATATATTAATAATGTTAACGTGCTAAATCCTAATATAAACTTAACGTAGGTTTTTCGAACATAAATACAGCAATCTAAATGATAAATGACTTTCAATGTGTCTTCAACCTTAACTATTTAACACCTGTTAAGGCAGTATTTAGGATGAATATGGTTTTGAGCACTTAGGTGATGTATTCGAAATCGAATCGTACCCTTAAGCTCTACGTAAAAGTGACATTTTAATTTCCAACCACACGAACAATATTTACCATATACAGCCTTATACGACCACAGTTAACACAAGTTTGCCTTGATCGTTTGTTTTTGTCATGAAAATTGTTTTAGCCAAGAAAAGTTTCAACAAATTTGCCATGCTTATAAGCCTTTAATATTGACTCCTAGTCTACATATAGCCTGCATATACGGTGTATAATAAAATGTGTAGTCGTTTAGCAAATGTTTAGCGTAGTAGGACTGGTCTCAGCGTATGAATAGACACATATTCTTAAATACAGTCAAGTAAACAAAACATGAACATATTTGTAGCCTACATGATATAGGTATTATTTTGTATATGAAAGTGTGTTGTGGTTTAGCAAATGTTTAGCGTAGTAGGACTGGTCTTAGCGTATAAATATACACATATTCTTAAATACTGTCAAGTAAAGAATAGATAAATAGTATTTAAACATGTTTGATTAAATATACAAAGATACGTACCGACTATTCCCATCCATGGATAGTAGGGCGTGGATGATTCTCCCGGACTTTGTGGCTCTTTTAAATCTTTCTGTAACACTGAACAATTGCCACTTTGTCCGTCTATGTTAGCCGAATATGGGCTGCTACTGTTATGTGTTGAGTCGGGTGAGTTTGAGGTCCCGTGCCAAGCCCCTTCCGCCGTTGTACAATTTGAGAAACTCCGGTGGGTGGGATGCGAACTGTCCTCCGTCGGTGGATATGTTGGGACTCGTCCACCGTGAGCGTTTGGTGTCCCGTGAATCGCATGATCCCGTCCGTATAACGAAGTAGTATCGTGGTTCTGATGAGCAGGGTAAGTGTTGGCTAAACGTTGGTGATGTTCACTATTAAAACTACTATTATGATATCCAATTTGCTCCGCGAATCTTGACGCGAAAAGTCCATAATTCCCTGCACCGTAACCAACATTTCCACCCATATGAGGATTTTCACTCGAATATTGCGCAAAAAGCGAGGCCGGATAATATGAGTTCATTTTTCTGTTATAAATTTAGTATACGTTTTAATATCTGACTACATGACCTATTCCGATAGTAGTAAAACTAGTGATTTGTGGCTCACATTGCCCACTGTCCGCGAATATAAATCATTTGCATACAAGTTACAAGCGAAGCGCGTCAGCCAATCAGCGCGCAGTATTCGCTATACAGTTCGGCTTTTTATGAGCGTATCGTATCGCACACCGAGTTTTTCATCGTTGGGTATTGCTAATGCGAGCAATAGGCCGTTTGTAACATACAGTGACTTTTATATTGCTTTGAGTTTTCATTGAATTCTAGTTTGAGGAGAAATTTATGCAAGTTTTTGCAGCAAAGCTAGAATTTTATTTCTTAGCGTTTCGCACAAATTGTCTCTAAAAGAGCTTTGGCAATTTTACGAGAAATTAAGGGACTAGTAATGATTTTACTACCCCGAGATTTGTTGAGCAGTTTACTTACGTTAATGTGTAATTCGAAAACAGTAAATGTGATTACATATAAAAGAGAGACATAGTATATTGAGGAATTTAAACAATGACAGATTTTCTTGCTCAAGAAAATTTATCACTCCGGTTTATTTAAGATAAATTATTAGAATTAATGTTGTACTTTTTTATTTGTTTAATAAGTTAACAAGACTAGTAAAGTAAATATTCTTTATACTTTATCATTGACGAATCGTCTTAATTACGCATTGTACCAATAATTTCAGAGACCTACATTTTTCTTTACATTAATAGATAATAACAGATGGTGAAATTAACCGGAAAAAAGCGGAATTTCTTAGAAAAGAAAATAAACAATGTACCGGCGGTGTACAAAGCATTGTTGAATAAGCAAGATAGCAGAATATTTTCCGCGGCATAACTCTAAGATGCGGTATTTTAGTAAATGACTATTATCACTATAGTTATTACTACAGTTACTAAGTATTTATTGCTAGATTTAACACATAGCATATGCAGTAGATCATTTCGCTTTTCCATAAAACAAATACACGCACATTACTCTATTCTGTATAATAAATACGCACTAATACATGGCATGAAGGCAATTAATGACATGAAAAACCCATCCATTATTTATGCTTGTTAAATTTCTTATAAACTGTACGACCATGCATATATACTGAAAAAGAACACCGGCAAAACATCTTGAGACAACGTGGAATTAACGGACGTGTGGTACACACGAAGTCAGTTTATTGTATGAAGTTGTGTGTCAGCCATTACCAAACTATTGTTGTTTTGTTTTCATTTTTATTTAATCACATACAGTCAACAGAATCTAATACTTATACTTTAAAGATGGCATAAGAATAATAACATCATCAGCGTCATCATAAAATACAAGTAATAATATATATTATTTACATATTAGGATAAGACTATGAGCACCAATAATAAATAAAATGCTTAAAAAAGATATAAAAAAAAACAACAATAATACATATGATAATAACCCCATCATTATTATAAACATCGTTTTTCATATAATATTACTATAGTTGATACTTGTATTTATATTTTTATATAAAATATGAACATCAAAAAGAAACATATACATTGTACTATGAAGCTATGTTCATAATTAAATTCCCTACTCATAATGATGAAAATAGCATCATCATCGTCATAAACAAATAATTGTTACTGTAGTTTGAAGAAACAAGAGTGTAATATTTAATATAAAAATGCGATAATGCTATAATGATACAAATAATTCAGAAACAACACATACTGCTGACAATAACAACAGAGAAATTTAGTTTTACAATAATAAAATAACATTATGATAATAATAATTGTGATAGTTATAATAATAAAATTAGTAAAGATAAGGACAAATATGATACCGCAATAAAGAAAAAGAAAACAACCAGATAATAAATTGCGAAAGAAGGTGGTAAATTGATTACAGTTAATCCTTTTTACTGTTGTTGATGATAATGATAACAATAACAATGTTCTTGCTGCTTATGATGATAACAATGGTATTGCTTCTTCTGATGATAACAATAACAATGTTATTACTGCTTATGATGATAACAATGCTAATGTTATTACTGCTTATGATGATTACAATGGTGATGTTATTACTGCTTATGATGATTACAATGGTGATGTTATTGCTGGTTATGATGATTACAATGGTAATGTTATTGCTGGTTATGATGATTACAATGGTAATGTTATTGCTGGTTATGATGACTACAATGATAATGTTATTGTTGCTTATGATGATTACAATGATAATGTTATTGTTGCTTATGATGATTACAATGATAATGTTATTGCTACTTATGATGATTACAATTATAATGTTATGACTACTTATGATGATTATAATGTTGATGGTTATGATGATGAAAATATTTCAAAACACGATGAAGAAAGTTACAAAAACTTAACCACAGTGTATAATTATCATAAACACAGGACAAAACAATCCGTTGTTTATAGCATAAGAATGAAAGTGTGTAGTTTATATGAGTCTTATTACGGAAAGGCTAAAGAAAAACAACATTGCTATAAATTATTCTCAAATCATGCCGACACACATGTATAATGTAAAACCCCTGGTATTTGAAGCTATCGCCAAGATCGGATAAAAACTTTGAAATTGATCGATGTCCACATACGTTGCGATATTCCCGGTTATTTAAAAGATATAAACAAACCGAACATTTACTGTCGAAAAATTAGCATGAAGCCCTGTACAATTTGGGTACGGAGTCGTAAAAATGTTACGCGAGCGTCATTTCGACATAGATTTGGATGAGATTTTTCGGGCGCCTGGAGCCATGAGTTAGTCAAGCCACGCCTATTTTTTTACATACACCATATGTTTCATTTCCTGAAATTAATTGTGTATAACGTGTAAACAAATGACACGATTCCTAGAGATTTTAATGGTCTGTTGGCCAGAGTATTCTAGACTACACACAACAGCAACCGCGGAACGTAACATTTCTAACAACTCAACTCTGAAAGTTTTCTAATAGTAATGCTGACATTCGAATACATTCGGATAACGCAGATGGGCCAACTAGAATGTACAAAGAGTAAAGATATCCCGGTATCATTGAATTACCTCTCGGCATACTATCATAGTTAAAATGGCATAAAATGAAATTGCAAAAACGTCGTGTATTTATGGAAAGTTGACGGACAGAAACAAGACGTTATGAATCCACAGATTTCAATCAACATGTCTGTTTATTTTCAGGTTTCAAAATGAGCCATAAATGCCTCATCCTTTGACATCTAGATCGCTGAGTTAAAATGTAAACACTGATAAATAGTTCATAGCAATTAAATAAGAAAATGGCAAAAATCCAACCAGTGAAACAATATATGTGAATCTCAGAACATACGAGACAAATGCTAAATGAAATCTAACCAGCTTATAATGATTTATTATCCGTACATGACGATGCTGCACAATATAGAACTAGAAGTAAATCAAGATAGGCTTCATAGAGTAATAATGGAAACCGTACTAGTTCATGTTGGTGCTGTCACCAGAAGAATATGACATTATTATTAGCATGTCGTGTGTTTGGCTATGACGTAGGCTGATATACAAATACGTCCAAACCGAATAATGTCTAGACAAGGACATTGCAATCCAAGGAGAGACTCAAGTTCGTGCATACTCCTCTGATAAATTGGCAAAAACGAGAATTAACAATTAGACCAGGAAGGCAGCGCTCAGCAGATATAGTGCGAGCCTTCCTATGTTTGAAAATTCTTAAAAACATAACAAATATGACGGCAAAGGCACCACCCATCAGAAATATTAGAAAACATAAGTTGCCACACGAAAACACACCAATAAAGTTCCCAGTATGTAAGTAACACGGACAACGAAAGAAACTTTAGAGCTGTACATATAGTATCAGGGGCCTACATTTGAGAGAAATCTGGGTAGGCGGGTTACCCTTAGGTACCCGGTATATATAAATTGATACGCTACCAAATATTCTAAAAGAAACAGCGATCACACATAGAAGCGGTATCTGATAACCAAGACATACACACACAACTGAGTCCACCGCCCAAATATTTTCAAATTTAGGTCAATCTTCAAAATCTCATAGAAACCGAAAAGCAAATTTCGTGACCACAGTGATCCTTGTCTGGCGGGTTCATTACTATTTTCCTAATATACCAGTTATCTATTTACGCGGGGTATTCTTGTTTGGTCAAAGATAAGTTTTAATCTTCTATTACACGAAACCTTTTACAAAACGCTATCCCCTAAGCCCTGATAAAAGTTATTGCGCTGTATTCCATCTTGAATCATAGACATATTAGCTATATTAGAAGAAGATAGTTATTTTACCGAACAATGGTCAGCATGCCGGTTTTCTAAGTGTTTCTAAGTTGATTACATGCCATTGGGAAAAGCCTAAAATCAATAGAAGTAATTCCAAATATAGTGGAAGCAAGTATAAGGATCAATTGTAGAGTATTGGATTCCTGTGTTCTGAATCCTGCGCCACTCGCCAAAACTTTTGCGTTTGTCGGACGCAAATTGGACAACATAAATTTACGAGCATAGAGGATAGAAGGGGTTATTTTCTTAGATTGGTTTCTCAAAGAGATAAAAAGAACCGGGATAATAACCATGTCTATATTTGACTATCATGCACATGACTAGGCTGAGAAAATTACCAGATTCGGAGATTTTTTGATAAAGGGCTTTAGCAAAACGATGGGAACTTTTTAACTCGACAGCGGTCCTCGCATAATGACATTGCCGAGCATTGGTTGTAACCACGCGACCATGTCTTCTTGGACGCTATTAACAGACAAAGCGTGGTTTTAAATTAGACAATGAGCGTTCTTTTTTCGTACTGTTCAAACTATAACATTCACCCGTAGTAACTCCCACAAGGTTTGTTATGCGAACATTGCGATTATGCAATAAGGCGGTCAATGGCTATGACTGAGACATACTAGAAAACGCAAAAACATACACTTACGTTTTTTCTATATTACATTCTATGATGAAGCAAAAAGCACCTCGTCTTTTGTCAATTTGAAGTTCATATTTGATTTGTAATGTAACTGTAGTAATGTCAAAACGTCAGAATGTTTCCTATATCTAATATATCAATTCTTAGATTTTATTAACTTATTAAGCAGTTCGACTTGGTTATAAGATGTACAGATGACTCAGTGTATTGTACTGGTATATTGCTTTAGTGTCTAGTTGAATTATACCAGGGAGTAATATTTATGTGACTGTCATGAAAATGAAATTATATATTTAGAAAAAATCTTATTTGACTTAATAACCTATCATCGTATTGCGTACTTTTTTCAACAGTAAAATCGTTGATCCTTAAAGTGTTAAAAACACCCAAGACGAGTACGTAGGGTGATATGCATATATCTGTTGCCGATATAATAGGTTTGTAACCTTATCATTCTAAGAACAAAAAGGTAATGAATATCTTGAGTATCTCCCAGTGAATATTATTTTCAAAAAAGGAAACGTAAATACGATGTATCAAGCAGTTTAATAAATTATGATTCTAGACACTTTAATTTAGTTTGACCTAGTTGTGTTGTCGCACGGAAATAATTAATGGTTTTAACCAGATGGCGATTGTGTGCGGTGAAGACAACGTTTTTAGACGTCGTATAACACCACTGATAAGGACAATGCATTACATTATATAAGGCAAGGAAGACACACGACTGTGTTGTTAACATAAGCCCGTAAATCTGCGGATAGACATCTTCGAATAGAAGGACGTATACCGCTATAACATACTGGCGACCCTCCACAACTACAGCCAGACGTATGTCTAGAAGGACCACCTAAGCTCATTATAACACGGTTTGTCCAATCTTATATTATGGTACATACATAAAAAAACACCACACTACTTATTCATTGCCCTTCTGGTAACTACAATTATTGTCAACGGACATGACCTTATCCTTGTACACAACATAATTGTGTTGACACATTCAGTGTGTGTCAACTACATGATAACAAATCCATCAAGGAAAGCAGCACACAATCAAAAGAAGCAGCAGCACAATAATTGCAAACAAGCAAACATGTATCTTTGTGAAACTGAAGTTTACAACTATTTTACCTTTGTGTTTCGTGTTTACCTTTAGTAACAAAGACATACTAGTTACATGTGCAAGCAAAACGTATAGGAGAACATAGCGCATTATGTAGCTGCGACGTTATACGCTATCCCAATCTCACAGAACACATTGCAACAACTAATCTGGAATCACTAAGCCAAAGAAAGCCAGAAAAGATATGCCAGTGCAAAATGAATGTATTGATATTTCAATGTGACCAGTTTGGGTACCTGCATGGTCAAATCGTGATCTGATGAACATAACAACATACTGTATAGAAACATTGTGAGTCAACTAGAGTATGTGTAAAATTAATCTCTCCTAATAACGCACATGGTCAACAACAAACTTTGTCAATATAACATACAGGACTGTGCTTTCGGACACAACTTCATGATAATTTAAAACGGCATAGCATAGAAACATCACATGTCGTAACATTAAAATACCAAGTTGATATAAAAATGCAGGTTCGTGTTGTACAGGAGATAATTATCATAATTGCTTTGTGAAGTTTGAATAATGAATGTTTTAAATCAGAGGTAAGGGCCTTTATAATTTTTATGTATGTTCATCCTGTGATTGATGTTGCCAACCAAAAGTAGGTCTCTACGAAGAAAAGTGATCATTATGAATGAAGACAACGACAGCACGTCCATCATGGATACAAAATGCCACCTTAGCTACACTTTGACAGATTTAAAAAGTAATAAACGGTGATAGAAACTGTTACATAGAAACTCTAAGCTATATTTGTATATTATTCACTATATTGCCATGAGTTTGTTTAGCTGTGAATAAATCGGTAGTGTCTTGGAGTCATTTGAACGTGTTTCCCATTGCCGTATGACAATAAAATAACAATTCGTATGTTCACTGCTTGTGTCTGACGTATTTATATCTTTGCTGGTGCTTTTATGTGTCAAATAAATTATGTATGGGTCTACCGTTGTGGGTTGTGGTACTAAAAGTTCAGTTTGTTTTCACTACTGTATATCATTATAGATCACCGCTGGATCCTTCTGAATATTGTCAGCATATTCCTTCCCTGCATATTGCGATTTTCCTTATGTTCGTCTTCCTTGCGATGCCTCCTTTCAACGTTTTTGTAGAATTGGTGGCACATACTGTGTGTATGAGATGCTCCATCAATTCAACCTTGTTTGTAAATGCTTCCATTATACAGACTGTCATGGTGATCCATTTTTGTGATGTTTCGAAGTTATTCCATGTCGGTACTGATTGCCACAAGACAAGTCAAACAGTCGCTGAACATGACCAGTAGTGTCCTTCCATTCCGAATGCAAGCTCCATTCCTTACAATGAGCACATTGTTATATCATTCCATTTCGTGTCCTATAATGTTTAATTTTTAATTCCATCATCCAGTCCAGACGTATCAACATTGCCTCACTGACCCTGAGAAAGGAGCGGTGAAATAAAACTACACACGCTCGGTTCAACAGGGTAAACATGGCAATGTCTTTGCTGATGTTTCCCTGTTCTCCATCAATTGCATCTTTGTTACCGGCGCAGTTACTATATGAATTGATGACGGTCAATATTTCATTTGCGTGTTGCACTGCACATTTCCAAATACTACTTCATTCAATTGGCCTGTTTCCAAAGTATGAGATAACAGTTGAAATATTGATGCACGAGGTTTCCATCCGGCTTTGTGTGTGACTTTGAACATTGGTTCGTTCATCTAATGGAGTATGCCATTCATTATCTTCATTTTAATCAGCACTGCATTCTTTGCACTCCAGATAACTTTGCAGTCAATAGTCATTTGTCTACAAATGTCAATATGTGTACAGAATAGTTTTATATCATGAACTGTTGCAGTGTACAGTGTAAGTGTCCCCCGATATGTTGTCCTGTTTTCTTTTGAACAGGTGACTGAATTGTTGCAATGCTCCTCTAATACTAGTATTCGGATGCATCTTGTAGCTGCTGACTCTTGTTGTGGCATCATGCAGGGCCCAAACATGTGTGTGCACGCAGAATTGTATTGTTTCATGTACATCCCTTTTATCCAACATAATTAAATAAATTACATTAGCCATGCTAACTGTTGCATTTACTTGTTCGAATAATGGTAACACCAACCACTGATCGTTATCAATACAATATGTCCTCACTTCTTTTCTATATTATTACTAGTAGTATAAACGACTTTATGGTATTTAGTACTATTTACAAACTGCATTGTATGTTTGGCCTTGTTTGATATTGCAATGAAAACAGCCAGAAACTATGTTGAATTAATTATAACAGATGAACAATTTAAAAATGAAATACTGTAGTTTTTTACTGATAGGGAATTTTCTGAAAGTAGTTTGGGCACTCTCAACGTGCTATAACAGCGGTTTATGGTAAACATTATACCCAGACACTGCTTAGAAGTGTCTGTGTGTTGCTTGGTGGGTTGTCCTTGTGATTTCTGGTCGTCTTGGTACACTAATCTGTGTTGTTCTTTGGTGCTCTGTTGTTTCTTCGTTGTCAGTTTGTTATTGTCTTTTTCAGCTGCTTCAGATGTTTATAAAGTTTGTTTTCAGTTGCTCTGAAGGAACGGGAAACTGGCATCACACTCTGTCGAACCTGTATCTGGAGTGTGAACTAGTATGTTAGTACCAAACTTCGCTTTGGAAATATTTGACATATATTACATGACGTGATGTACTATTAGTATACCAAATGCATTTTCTGATCCAAACTTTGATAATTTGTTTACTATTGTGAGGTTGAGACTGTTCACAAGGTTTTTTTCTTGAAGGGAACATGATCAGTGGGAAAGGTGACTGATTCCTCGAGTCATCCAGAAACCTGCCTCCAATAAATTGCCTTTTACATAATGTCTAGAAAACATTATTAAACATCAGTTCTAATTTATGCCACTAGAATTTACATTATTGCATTTTCAACGAGTGATAAGTGGGAAATTTAGATACAAATATGTTGAATATCGATACTCTAGATAGTCTCAACAATTCTCCATGTTGCGATCCACTGGGCTGAGTCGATCTTAGTATAGATTGAAAATGTGATTCAGATGAAACTTATAATTTATCATTTTCAACACGTTTTTAACCAGTCTGCACCACTATTGCCTATTCTATAATTGCCCCTTTATCGTTCTAAACTGTTTCACACCTTTCGTTTGTCTCGTGTAATTTATATTTTACAATTGTAAAATAGACCTTCCAAATTCCCATTTACCTACAAAGGCTACCGTGATTTATTGCATTTGTATGTTAAAATTTAAATAGCTACGGTGATATAGTAGTGTTGGTGTTGTTATCAGTTGGCTTTTGCTAGACCGTCTCCGCTTTCAACTTCAACGGGTATATTCGTGGACTCCGGTTTACGATGACAGAGATTTGTGCGCGTACAATAATGTAAAAAATCTCAACATTAGTTGATTCTACATTCAGGACTCTGATTTAAAATTTAAAAAGTCTTTGGCTGAACGTTTGATGAAAATAAGTAAACATGAATCTCCGAAAAAGTTACTAATAAAATCGAATTATTGTCTTTTTTAATTTTTTGTTTCTTCTAAACGACTACAGAGCCGTTCTGGGTGATCGGTTGCATTATCAGCCAGAATAGGCTTTAACATTTGGATCAATATGAAGATGCTTGCTAGATTTTAAGGCTTCACTGAAGACACATGGTACACCCGGGCCTTAACATATTTATAAATGTTGGTCGGAGTGTGATATGAATCAGAGTTCTTGCATATCAATTAGTGGTGCGTTTTATTTAGTTCAAGTGTTTGAAGTTTTGTCTTGTGCATTAGATAATTACATTTGACTTTCAAATTTGTTCCGCTTGCGTCATAAAATAGACGTTCGTTTGACATTGTTTGATTGGCATTTATAATATCGCATATATCTAATTCAGAATATTTCACCATTTTGCTAGCTAATGATGATAGCGTTATGTATTTGTATTGCATTATATCAACAAAGTATTTAATTATTTGTACATTTGGTACAATTTATGTAATATCTCTTCGCTATTGTGCCTATAAATCAGAAATTAGAAAACATCAGAATGTACGTTTGACAGTCACTTCATACGCTCACAAAAATACTATTAATTAGTTGATAACATAATATTTGACATGCATCGTGTTTAAGTCAATATCGGCTTACATTTCATCGCTTGCATACTATCACAATATATATCTCCTCCAGTGTCGCTTTAACTTGAGATTGCATTACGCGCATCATTCGTCATAGGCAAAACCTGCACTTTAAGTTCGCACTTCTTAAACTCAGGAGATATGCCACTTGTATCGCCACTAGCGACGTTATTAACGTTAATTTCAAATGCATTGCATAAATAATTTAATATGTATCACTTGTTTTCACCCAAAAAAAGCGAAATAGCAAAACAGAAATACTAAGAGATGATCTGACGAAACCCGTTCCTTTTCCGATCGACAAGCATTTAAACATGATGGCCGCCATATTGAATAGAGTTCGGCAGATAATTCACTATGTAAACATTGCGGCGAGTGAATGAGGCTAACAGCTTTTGTGTGTGAATAAGGTAGTAGATTGACTTTAACATTCGCAAGGACTATCAAAATTTTACATCTTGTACATTTTACATTTACCACACAATAGAAGCAATATAGAAAGACATTAAGGCATATAATGGGCAACATTACTCGACGGGTTACCTGATGTAACTGCATGAACGTGGAATAACCGCCATGACAGTTCATCTTCGTGTGTGTCAGCGGATTTTGAAAATGGCGTTTTAATATGTTAACATATTGTAGGCTTGTGTGTAATGTATGTAAATGTTTAATAAATTTAATGTGAAAATTTTGTTGAGCATTAATGCATTAAATCATTTAATAAATGTGGTTTCGCCGTTTACATTTTTGCTATTTCATTCAATATTTAGTCATGTTTAGCTAAAAATCCGCCATTAAACAGAACACTATAACTGCATATATTTTGTAAAATATATATTGCAATTATATAATTATGGGGCAATAATGTGCTTATTATTTGTTCAACATAAATGCATTGGTAAACATTCGACATACGGGGTGTTTTAACGCATTGTTGTTTGTTCTGGGCTAGTGAAACTTGATATTGAATGACATAAATATTTTCTTCAACATAAATAGTAAACACTACATTTTCGGGTTTGCCATCGTATCCCCACATTTTTTGACGGTATAGTGTATTATATCCGTGTGAACATGACATAAATAATTCCTTTTTTCTTTACTCTCATATAGGATAAAACTCATATCACATAATTGGTCTAAAAATGATAAGAAATGTCTAGGAGATACAGGAATGATTAAAAGCTGGAATATAATAGCGATTTTCTATGTGAATAACTCAATTATCCTACAAAAAAATCCTCCTCCTTTTGGCTTCCAGTTCCGTTTCATAAAACGCTTTCCAACAGATGTTTAAGTCAGTTAGTTGTTCAAATACCTAAATGTTTCCATATTTTCTGTGAAATTTTATTACCTTACAACATTAGGCTTAACATATTTGCTTTACCTTTCAGCTGCTTAGTTCAATAAGTTCTCTCTTTTAATTAGAGATAATTATAATTTCAAATAAACAATAAAAAGAAGTTATGTCTTAAATCAGGAAACGCTAAACCGCTGTTGTAATTTTATGAAGAATATATCAAACTTATTTATAACATGAAAAGTTTGTTTTTATGATAGTTCGCCAGCGGTTGTGTATATTACTAGCATACTTATTCATAACCTATGAAAATAGACACACATATTGTCAAAATAAATATAATACACTTCTACACTTTATTAGAATAATATACATCATTTTTGGCAACTATGTGGACATAAAAATTAACCCCATCGACCTTCTTCATTAAGAAAATCACATTAATTTATAGTTATTCAAAATCAAACTATCGATATATAATTATTATGATAAAATTCATATGTTATGAAAAAAATATAGACTCTTTTATTGTAAATATCTTCATTTTTGAAATAAAAATGTGATTTCTTTGGCCATTAAAACAGTTTTAGTGTCATTTTGAATCAATGCCTGTCTGTGTAAAAATAATTTCAACGCCGACATTATTTGAGATTTCATAAAAGCACACCGACGCAACAAAATATATCAACTTTTGTACAGCCGTAAAATTCGAAAAATATCTTTATTGTGTTACTTATGGTAACCTTACACCATATAAAAATATTACCGTTTTACCCTACAACGCCAATCAGGATCATGTGTGAGTTTTATATATGTATAATTGTCTCAAACCTGAAGATTAAATAGCTAACTTTATTGCAGCAAGAAAATCATTTCTAACTAAGGTCATAGCGTTCGGGACTACGAAACATGAATAAAATGGTAGGTTTATTCGTGTTTTACATTGATTTTATGATCTTTTAGATCGTTCTATTTTATTTACACGGTGTTTTCATGGCTTAGCTTATACTTTATGAGAACTTGCAGTAATGGTTAGGGAAATAAAGACTAATTGAGACATATCTCGTGTAAATTGGCATTTAGTACGGTATTCTTGTACGGAATTTGCCGAAGAATGTCGAAGATATATTTATATTGACTGCAGAACGTGGCAGAAATTAGGCCCTTTTATTATATATGGTATAAAAGCATTCTTATGGAGGGGCAACATTTTTCTTAACGCTTCGTGTTGTTTTTATTGATTTTCCTGTGCTTTTTTGGGAATTTCTAGAATTTTTTCTTGAATGTTTGTGTCAATTTTGGTACTGTTTTTGACTACACAAATGTTCTGAAAAAAAACTTGCATAAAATGTTGAGAAAAAAACGATTCATTTGTCGCTATGTTACTGCCAAATATGGTGACACTAGTGGATGACTTGGGAATTGTATTGAAGTAATGATAGAGTGGCATACTAGAGCACATAATCAAATGATTTCATACTTTCTTAACGGTGATACTCTCTCTGTATAAACGAGCGAAGCCTCAACAACGACGTGATATGTGTAATACATTCATCCGACACTTGAAGTTTCCAATTTTCTACGTACTTATCTTTTCATTGAAGCCAATATGCGCAGGGTCATAAAAGTTTCAAAGAGAATTAAAACAGCGGGAGGGAAAGGCATTACTTATTTCCCATCTTGTCGGCTTTTGACATATCTGGGGCTTCACACTGTGAGAGAAAGAATCCTGCCCGCATTTACTGGCTCGGCTCTAGACAGAATCAACATTTTAAGACCAAAAAGATTGGCATTTATGACCGTTGCGCCGCGGTTTTGATATTCTAAAATCTGTATCTTGAATTTGTTTAGATGCCTTAGCAGCGAAGGAAATACAAATCGAAAATGCGAAAAATATGTATAAAGACAGATTCTTACACAGTTTTATTGCAATGCTCCATTTTGAAAAAAACATTTGTCGCAGGGTAGCTATAGAAACCGTAGATTCAATATATATATATAGCATCTGCCGGGGATGTAAAAACGCTGTGCGGATAGTAGGTGTTGACTTAGAAATTTGGAAAACTCAAAAACGGAATTAATTTGTTTTGTACTAGCTTAAAATAAAATGAGATAGTAGTTTTATTGCCTAGCAAATGGATCAAAGGGTTTTACACCGAATGACCTAAGCGGGACCCGCTTATCGGGTACATTTATCGAAATAGTTTATGAAAAAAGTGAACAACACAGCACCCCTAATTTATACATCTGTGCCAATTATAGTAATCACGAACTGTTTAATGCGCGATATTAAATGTCGACATTGGTTGTACGAAGATTTATATGTCTAACAAAATAAATTTATGTTCAAGATATTACATCAGAATAAAAATCCGCCACTAGGCTAAAATGTTGAATATTTTACATAGTTTCTACAAATGTTAGCTTTTATTTCTCTCCTAATTTCTGGTGTAAAATCGATATGAGAGTCAGGTGCATACTGGGTAACCATTTTTAATGGTTTTTTTTAAATGTTTATAAATATTATTAATGTTTACTTGACTGCGATGGTAATTACAGTGTATTGATTAATTTGTTATTTGTTAAATAATTTTATGTATTGATTTTTTTATTAAGAGTTCATGTGTCCTTTTTGTTTTGATGTATTAAAGGCGACATTGCACGGTATTAAATAGTCTGCGGGGCTTCTTCGATTTATTTAAAAACCTTTTCACTATTTTTCGGGGCATTTGAAAGTACTTTTGAACGAGAAATTGCATGAAAATCCGCTATCTATATTATATATTATTCACAAATCATTGTAAACAAGTTTTGTTTTTAATATTGAAATAGCGTGCACTTATGTACAAGGCTTTAAAAACATCGAATCAAGGAAAGGCGCTTTTTAAATGGGTCGGAATTCGGATCAAGAAATGTTTTGAAATTCAATACATATCCATTACGTTTTTAGATGTCATTTGGTACAGATTTAATGACCAGAGTAATCGGTCGTTTGTTCTCGCTTGGTATGGTATCTATGTTGTATGGTTTCGTTGCAGTTGAAATATGTTTAAAAGTATTTTGGAAATACAATTCGACTTAGTAAGCTGGTTGTGAAGGCTGTATCGCAGTCGTTTGTCTGCGTACTTTTTCGATTTTTATTAAAAGGATTCTGTATATCTAGTGAAATGATGTTTTAATTTACTTTGTATCGCTTTTGCGGCTGTGTTAAAACATGTACTTTTATCTATGAAAGTACATGGTTAAACTATTGATTTTTTTCTAATACATGTACTAATATTTTTCTGGTCAATACTTTTGATAGTTTGGTTGTATTTTGGCGAGAAGACTACTTGTATAATACAAATTGGGTTTTCTGAGGTTTTCCGTATTTTGATAAATCAACTACTTCAAAAATTAATGAAACGATTATCTGTTTTGGTAAATTTTGATCAACCGCACGTTTATAATGTGTCGATTATAGGCGATTATTTGAAGTTTACGGGTTCAAAAGAAGTTCGCATTTGACCACGGGTGGTGGAGTGAGCGGGCTTTCTTTGTAGTAATGATATTATCAAATCTTCTTTTTGATGCGTACGTTATCCGCTGCGTTATTTTTCCAAAATAGGCAATATCGATGTTGGACCGCGAATACCTCCAGCGTAGCGGAGAATAGACTTCCCCCGTCGTACTGTGAATTTATTGGCTAAACGCCGAAGTACGCAGGACTATTTTAACGCGTAGCAAAAGATTGATGGATGAGAAAAGACCGGAGGCTACACACAACATGATACAGTTAGGCGAATGAAATCTACGCCGTGTGTGTGTATATATTTATAATGCTAGTAATATCGATGAAAACACGGACTAAGTAATAGTTATAAATGTTTACTCTGCTAAATAAAGCCACATAATTTCAGCTATATCTGCAATGAAGTTTATATGATTCGCAATCAGATTTATGTTAAATGTTATAAAGCGAAATTGTGATGGGAAAGGGGCTTTTTATCAGTGGTAAGCGCGTATCATATTTTACGGATATATCATCGTTTTGATAAGAAAGGCACGGCCCGTCCAATTAAATTTGTAGGCCTATACATACGGGTACGCTAGTCTCATCCGCTAATGATAAATACAGGTCGGATAAACAAGAAATAAAACCGAGTAATTGGGTATAAATGCCAGGCGCCACTAAGAATACCGTAAAAATCAAATGAAAGTCAATTTGAACAAATTAGATGAAACGCGCCGCCAGAATTTTGTATTCGGATAAAATGTACAGAATGACAGAAATAAAACTATCAAGTTCATTTTATCGGTACCAAATATCTTTATAGTTTCACATGCTATGGTTTTGCTAACCAGGGTAACTCTGTTATATTTTCCCGAGCGATTCTATGACATTTACGAGCTAAATGATTGAAATACATTAATTTAGTTCTTGAAATATAGCCCGCAATTTTATACTCATTTTTTGCAAACATTATCTTTATATTAAATTTCTAAGAACTAAAACTGGGAATTTATCAGTGATTTTTTTATCTGAATGCATTAGACTATAAGAATAAAATTCCTCCGATAAACGTCTCAGTTATGCATTGTAAGTGTTTTGCAGTTTTTATGAAACAATTGTTTAATAAATATACCTACATTAATAAACAAAACTTGCTTGTAATTATTACAGTGGTCATTTTCGATAGAATAAAATACAAGGTTACAGTTTTTCTAAAATATACATGTTTGTATTAATATTTAAAATAAATACACTGTTTATATTATTAATATTCAGAATACGAAAAACGTCTTGTACTATGCAAACATGTCCTCAAAATATTTATAAATTATATTTACAATAATGCTTAAGTACATAAACGTTATAGGGCTACGATTATGCTATAAAACGAACACAAATAATTATATTGGAATTATTTTTAAAAATATTCTATAGTTTTTTATGTTTTTCATGCGTCGTTTGTTCTGTCTTTAAAACCAAAAAACTTAATTTATCAGGTACACTGTATTGGTTAAAACTCACTAATTTCAACAAAATAATAATTTCCTAAATATCTGATAAATGTATTAATTGTTTATTAAATTATATGAAAAAGAAAATAATTCTAATATGCACGAAATGGCACAACTTTCAAATATTAAATATTTTTTGTGAGAAACATCTTCAAAATAAGCGTAAATGATATCTAGAGAATAAGAATTAAAATATATAGAATATATTTTCTTTCACCACTCGGCGAAAGAAAAATCGATCTCACGCGGAAATCAACGCAACATTTTACCATCCGCTATAAAATTCAAATAAACACGTTCATTTATATTTATTGATTATTTTATTCATTGATATTATTTAAATAATGTATTTTAAACTACACATTAATGAATAAAATAATTGTCTTCAAAATTTACCGAATTACCGAATTAACACATCTTAAAACGAATAAAATAATTAATGTCTTCAATATTTACAGAATTATTTATATGATAATTATTTGAACATAATACTAACAATACAGTTAGAGATAATATTAATAGACGAATATATAACTACACATTTATTCAATACAATTTCACTAAAACGGATAATTCGAACAAAACATTTACATCTCTTACAAATATTATATATATATATATATAAATAAAACACACACACGAACGCGATTTTTTTTAAGTATTAATTTAATGTACATGGACTACGCGAACAAGCAACTCCATTATAATTCAGTTTAGCTTACACTTTTGTTAAATAATCATTATCATTATTTGAAAGATCGATAATTTGCACACATCCTAAGCACCCTATTTTTTATTAATTAGTTATCCTAAATAACCTCCTATCTAAATCCAATTATAACGTTATATCCATGAAATATATACCAGAAGAAAAAAACTCAAAGCATTTGAAATCACAACGAACCAGCTTTACAAGTGCTCACTTTTATTAGAAATAAAACACTGTACAATTATTAAAGGTCCTTTTAGTTTTCTTAAGATTTTTTAATGAATTCGAATTAACAGATGTTTCAACACACATGAAATATTGGCTGCATCTGTGTTGATAAGGTCCCCGTAAGACGAGTTCAATCATAATGCAATTTTGATAATAAGCCCATTTTCAAAACCTTCTTCACCGCCAATCAATAAAATGCTCTATCACGTTAAAGGTTTCAACATTTTGTGCACGGCTTTTTGAAACATTTCCTCGCATAGTCAGCCATTGTCTACTAATCTACGTTCCGTTACATACTGCCTTAACCACAATCTAGAACGCCAATGTTTTAGTTGTTTATGGCGCTAGCTCGCTTCCATCGGTTCGTAAACCACCCCGTGCTCGACATAAATGGCCATTTTGTTGATTTCATGGAAGTCACGTGACATAATAAAATTTCTAATGGGGGGAGGTATAAAGGTCAGTTAGTCGTTAACATTGTTTGCTTGATTCTGAAGAGAAACATTCGCATGTTTACATTAGCTTCGATCAAACGTACGTTGTCAATATAAGCAGAAATTTAAAATTCGGATAATGTGGTGGAATATTGAGTATTGCAATAAAAATATCGCAAGTGTATGGTATGAATATACATTTTATGTATGTATCTAAATTAAAGACGTGACCATTACATGCTATTCCTCCGCTGGCCGCAACTGAGAATATTCATTTTCGACAAAACATCATATCTTACATGAACGGCGTGCGCATACGTACACACTTTGTTTAGTCGTTTCATTCTACGAATTTCGCAATGTTTCTAAACGTAACTTCGAACTTGACTCGCTGACAATGCTAGGCTTCAATGATGAGTGGTTCAAAGTCTTGAAGGAATTCACACGAGACTCAGTGTCCACTATAAAGCATTTAATTTACTTGATTGTGTAAAAATGGAGGAAAACGAATGGCTGAAATGAGGGGAGCGAATGGGCCGACGTTTCCGAAGCATACGTTCGCCAAGGTATCGCTTTGACTTGGGGTTAAAGTAATTTGAACAATAACGAGCCCATGCCCTAGGGGCCTCACCCTAACGAACATTTTCCGACCCACAGTTCCAATAAACGTCACGATTTTGATGAAAACGGCCATTAACCTGACGCTAAATGAACAGAATGGAAGTTTTAGATCTATAAACATCGCAGTTACATTTGTTTATGCGTTCCAACTACCATTTTCTACTGAAACCATTCCCCAAATCCCAGGACAATTTCAGCTAATTTTCTGTTTCGTCGAAAAAAAAGAAGTTCGAAAACGAAGATAATTTGAAGTTTGCAAGCGCTGCGTTAAATAGATTTTACATTAGTCAATATTCATGCGCGGAACTAATTTTCTATACGCGGGTCGTTTTAGGATAATCTTGTCTGTTTTGTTCGTGTATGGGGCTGCAAGGAATGTCTAATTAGAATGGATCACATCTCTGTTCGAACGATACAGACTTCGAATCCTGCTTTCCTAGAAAAAATAATAACATATTCAACTTATAGAATATAAAGCAGCCCCCTAAAAAACCAACAAAACAAATGAACAAACTCAAATAGCAACTAAAACGACATGCCGCTATGTGGTCGGAAAATGATTAAATACTTATATGTTTGTGTTTCATTTTTCGTTGATAGACAGCCGCAAATATCATTCCGTCCAAAAAGACAAATTGTAACTTGTTTAAGCATAATTTTAACATTATTCAGTGAAAGAACAGAAAGTGAAAACTGCATTATATTCGTATATTCGTATTTATATTTAGGTCGCATTATGAACGTATGTAGATACGTGTGCTTAAACACAACGTCGATTGAGGACACAACCAGGTGTTCTTCTGATTATTATTCATTTATTTCTCTAATGGGGGAATAAAAAGTCAGATCAAGGGAACGAGAACAGATCTATTTGTACTTAGTTACACGCGAATCTAGTGACTTGACGGTTTTTCTGTTTATATCCAAGGCCATGGCTACCTTACGGACATCAGTGGTCATTCGGTGGTCATTCTCTGGTCAGTGTAGGTGATTCGGTGCAGGTACTTTTATCTATATACATGTATACGGAATACTCCAAATTGCATTTGTCTTTTTTAGATGCCCAGCATAACCTTTTTTGCAAGTCAGCTTTCTGCTGAAATATTGCATGCATATAAGTGCATCCACCCGAATTTGAGCGCTGGTCGCCGGATTAGGCGACTGAGCTAAGAAGACTCCATGTCCGAAATTACACGGACTTGGGAAACAGTTTTAATATTCAGCTAACAAACTTTGCATTCTTAAAGAGGATGTGCCGGTACACTGGTATTTCTGCTGAATTGATTTACTTTGTCGATTGCTTTGTTTCATACAGAAGCTATTTCTAGTACATAAATGTATAAATTGAAGTACCTGCATATCGAATCATGCAATTAGTAATTTTTTTCATTATCTCCTTGACGACAGACACGTGTTATTTACTTAGAGACAAAATTGATTGCCGGACATTAACCTAAATTGGGATCAATCGTCTGTCTTAATTTATTATTCAAATATTGCACAAAAAATCATCTCAAAATTTATATAAATTTGAACAGATCACATACAACCAAGCCTGATTGATAATGTTAAGTCCACCCCTAAAACCTCGAACCCTTCTCTGAAGCCCTTCGAAAGGTCCTTTAACAAGGATTGACATCAAAAGAATGACAAAATAACCCTCATTTTTTACTTGAATTTTTTTCACTAATATTTGGTTTTCAAGATAAAAAAACGTAGACACAACATCAAAACTAATATGGTCTCTTTCAAGTTTGGACACTGGTCACTTCAATGTCCGAAGTTTACAATATGCTTCTTAAGTGACGAACGGATTAATTGACACACAGCAGAATAAAAACGTATTTACTTGTGCAATGATGAAACTATTATGATTTATGTGCGTCGATTTAAAATGTCACCACTACATGATGGCCATGGGTATCCATACGTGGCGTTTACGGCGTACGTGCGATCAGTTTGTTTAAAATCGATATAATCAAACGAACCATGCTAACCAGTGCCCGGATTTTTTTCACGTGAAAAGCCAGTCACAAATACTAAGTGCATGATAACAGTTGGGTAATAAGCATTTAAGCATTAAAGCAATTAAGTGGTTGGTAACTTGAAAGCCCATCAATTTTAAAGTGATCTTGCTTTTTAAAAAAACACCACCAAACTTGGCACATGAAAACCAATGAGAATTTGTTCTTCATTGATGTGCGAGAGTATTTTAGGAGTTAATTAGCATTTGTAAACATGAATAGCAGCACTTGTGTTGTTTTTACTTTCTACACAAATAATTTACATTGAAAGGGAATTTTTACTAACAACCCCCTATTAAGCAAAAACCCTAGTAAACCGACCATTGTAATCGGCTCGGACATTAAATGAAGTGTTGGTATATAGTTAGTGTACTTGAATCATTTGACTTTGCACTAATACATGTCAGGTTCTATGGTCGAAGTATGTGTTGTGCCTCCTTACACCATTTATTTGTTTATATTTAAATTTAGTACAGTTTAACTCTACATTAATGCCACCTCTTTAATACGACCACACCTTTTATGTGGCTATTATCTCAATAAACGGGCCAACTCGTTAATGAGACAACTTTCCTTAGACAACCAATGTTGGACTTATAATCTAATCAATTTAGAGGATCACTGTACTTTTAAGAAAAGAGGCCCGTATTTCAAACACGACGTCCATATCGTAAACATTCGTACGTGCTCTCTTTTAGACACGGATTTTAGACACGACCGTCAATATCATGAAACATCGTATATGCTCCCAACGAATAAATACATCTGTTTGGGGTATAAGATTTCAACATAGAAAATAAAAACATTATTACTAGGTCTTCGAGAAAGTGAAGCGAATGGAGATTATATTGCAAGTCGAATGCTGGTCACGCAACTCTAGTCCATGGATGTTAATCTCACAATACGTTCGGGTCGAGCATACTGAACTTTGAGTATCGTATATAAAGACATGAACACTTGAGAAACTTGGGGTTTTTTATGCTGCATTTAAGTACCATTTAAATGCCTTCTCAGACAAAGGTATCGTTAACCCCAACATTTTATTGCTATTTGTCACGAATTTAGAATGACGTAAACATGAAGAAGTTAGTCGGAGATTTTAAGTGTTTGTGATTTCGGATAAGCCAATAATTCGGACACGCCAAGAACGACAACTGCGTTGATGCGCGAAACTTAACAAGAAACTAATTTGAACTAAACATATTTCACGTAGTTCGTATATTGGAATAGTGTTATAGTCATATGCTTTTGTGTTCCATAAACACAGTAAAATATCTTAAATTTCAGCCTACATGCCATGCTTCAAATTATATGCTACAACTCACTGCGAAAATGTGCGCACGTGCGAGTCTAGTATAAATGTTGAATTGGCTATTATTGCAAATAACGATCAAATATACCGCATGGCTACATAATAGTCGGTGTCAAATGGTGAATGAGTTTGAAATTTTCCTGTACTCTAATTTTTTGGTTTTATTTTGTTACTTCAGCCTTGTACTTGAAAAAAAGTTTTGCCCTCAAATTTTCATGTCAATATTTTGGCGGCCATCTTGGATTCAAAATGGCCGCCATGTAATTTTGTGATAGGACTTCTAAAATCTATATATCTTGATCAATTTTAAATATAAATGGGTCAAAATGGTGTCAAAATGACTGTAATGAATAATCCTATGTGTAAGAATTGTTTTTTGTTAAATACCTCATTTGCATTTCATGAATATTAATGAATATGTAAAAATAATCACATTTTTGTCATAAAATTGACTGAAATTAAAGTTTACCCAATATTTACTGCAAAATGTGACACATGTGAGAAGACTTATTAGAATTAAATATAATAGAAGTGAAGATTCTAATTTTGATATCACAAAAGAGTGATATAATGAAGAACAAATACACAAAGTTCAAGTATCAGTGGGTGGGGTATAAAATGACAATTAGCGAATAGACATACAATAAGTTATCTTGGTGGATTTTTTTAGTAAGATGATCTAAACAGAGTTTTAACATTCATGGAGTATAGCTTTTTGAAGATTTGTGATTGATCAATTGTTAATTATACAAACTCATGGTTCATTTTTTATGAATCAGTCAGTCTACGAAGACAAAAAGAAACGCCTGAATTATGACTTGTAATTAGGTTACCTACACAATTGCCTGATGTTTAGATATTCTTCATTGTCGATACATTTACATTCTAGTTATTGCTAATAGCATGTAACATCTTTTATATTTGGTGACCGTGTAGTGACGGTTTTACATGATGTGGTATGTTAGGGAGTGCCATTTGGCCCAACATCGCTAATTTCAACTCCCTGGGTTTTCTGTCGGGCTTAGCCTTTGTCGATCCAACAACTAACCACAAGGCAGTGGTTTCCTACTTGACCCAGTAGGCGGGCAACCTTATAACCCTTGGTATCACTGGGGTCACTTAACCCAATGACTGAGGAACCATTGGTGGGCAACTGATGTGGAGCTGCTGCTGGTTCTCTTCCGAGCCCTCCATAGTCTGGCCTAGGGCCGTAAGGTGCCCAGTTGATCCATGCCGCCACGGATAGGCACTCTGGCAGGACTTGCTACGGAGAGGCTATGTACTGACGGACTTTGACTTACAAAATTGCATTGCCAGTTAGTTACCCCACTTGTCAGCGGCCAGAGCTGAGGGTTTGAAGTGCTAGGCACAACTCATCCTGCAAAGGCACTAGGGTGCATCCTGTAACCATTTGACATCGCCTTAACAGGCCAGAATAAGTGATTATGGTTCAACTACGCTCGGTGAACAACTGGCTGAACTCTCACATGTATCGAAAATACAAATTGGTGCCATCTCCGACCTGTCCATACGGGGAAGAAGAACAAACTGTCGAGCATGTCATCCGAAGATGCAAAAGACACAACCAGGAGCGATCTGCAATGTGGCCCACAGACACAACTCTTCAAGAGAAGCTCTATGGAGATGCTGATGATCTGAGGAAGAGCACAAAGTTCATTGCAGACACTGGGATGATAGTGTAGGACGAACAACTAAGTGAGGTGAGATATTTGGTAACGGCACAGTTGCACTTCACCAACTGTGCCAAAGTAGCGGCAGATGCTATGTCACCACTGAATTTCAATTCTTGTAACAGTTTTAAAGTTTTACCCTTCTTTAAAAAAAAACTTAAACATGTTGTAAAACACTGGTTCAATCACTATGTCTTGGCATCCGTACATTTGCTTGCAAATGAGAACGCAGTTTATGTTGATAGCATGCACTGTAAGTTGAGGGAACCTTTTCAAAACATAACAGATGAAAGAGATAAAATGTCACCTATGCGCAACCGTGTATTTTTTGACAACTGAGCAATTTGCATAACTACGACATACATGCAGCAATAGTTTGCGGTCCTGGTAAATCATATGTTCCTTATTGAGCTAAGTTCTTCATTGAAACATTCATTAAGCCTGATGCGGTTTTCTTCTTTTTAACGTTATTGATGTTCCCGGTTAAGTATCTGAACACGGTATGGACATTATACCCACTGAAATACTGAATAGTGATGGTGAGCACTATCTATTTGTACTTACTGTCTTGTATCAGTCAATATTGAAGAGAAGAACATTAGACAGTATGTCAAGTCACCCCTGCAATATCATGCCCAGATTAATCCTGGGCAGAGTCTGCATAAAGCAATATAAGTACCGGTACTTCTGAGGAGCGGACTGACTTCAAAGCAGAGTGCAGATGTTAAACTGTAGATTTATCATAGACAAACATCTCCAACACCAACTTGACATTTACCACAACTCGAAACCATATAATAGGGTTTGGCATGATGACAGCAATTGGTGTCAGACATGTCTCCTACTCTCACAATTATTATTTAACCTCTTGCACGAGATAATAATGCAATCACACCACTCTAAGAACATGTCCCTCTCTCTAATGAAGGGAGTAATGGCAAGCTGCAGGACTTGGTAAACAATCTGGCTACCAGCTTTGTTGGCCCAAAGGAACCCTTGCTAGTAACTGTAAAGAGGAGAAAACTCCAGTGGTTTGACAACGTCACAAGGTATGGTAGTCTTAGAAAACAATATGTAGAATGTAGGGGACAGAGAGGAAGATAAACCCTTTTAAGCCAAATATACAGATAACCTGTCATCAGATTTACAGTTTGTGAGCATATCATCTACTGGTGTTTCATTTGCAATTACAGTCCAATTAACAATTATTACTTCTCCTTTCTTCCTGTGCTTTACAGTTTACTGATAGCTATAAAATATTATTTCTTGTAGTGCAATAATCGATATATACATGATTTTCAACAAAAACCTTGGACATTTCCAAACACGTTTATGTATATGTTTGCAAGAAATTCCAACTGCCAGTACAATATCCATGACGTCAACAATTATATATTCATGTATTTCATTATTACTGCTGGTACTGTGTCAAATTCTTCAATGAGATGTTTCGATTCACTTTTGTTTTGACCCACCACTTTTCATTATAGTTTTATTTACATAATACTGGTAACTCATAACTAGAGAATGCTTTTTAGAGATATACTAGTAATTGTCGGCCATATTTGCAACAATTAACAGTCTTGATAATAGTGTTGTTGGTTTTGCCTTTCATTGTCGTTGAGAATATTCTGGGGGGTTTACTTCCCTTTGTTTTATTCACCCCAATGATTTACCTTCATCATGCCAACTACGTAAGTGTTTCACTTTATCTTCTTTTTATCCAATTCATGTATTGTCTCATTTCCTCCTTTTCTATGTTAAGAATATTTCTATTCGCTTCACCTGGCAACACTTTTTTCAACAGCAATGGATCGGTTAAAACATTTTCTAAATCTTCGAAATGATAGTAAATGTTTTCATCTTTGTGCACTGTTTTGATTGTGTCTTCGGTGACTTTATTCAACAGATGGCGTGTCGGTGATATAGATGGTTCTGCATTTCCAATAATTGCATCATACTGTTTCCTCTGATATTTTTACTATCCCAAAGGCAGCTAGACCAAGGAAAGAGGTTGGTTGGTGTGTCAGTCCATATATTCCCCATCCCTTTATTTACATGTTTGGCGTAGGACGAATCCAAATGACACTTGTGTAATTTCTACATGATATCATGATGTTATGGTAGCATTTGTATATTTGCATCTTTCTATTTAATAAGACTACTCCAATGTGTCACATTATGCAGAAAATATTTGGTAAAACTTCAATTTTAGCTAATTTTATGACAAAAATGTTATTATTTTTACATATCCATCAATAATAACGAAAATGCAAATGAAGTAATCAATCAATAATGATTGGAAAAGGCAGGGTTATTCATTGCAATCATTTTGAGATCATATTGGCTCATTTCCACTTATAATTGACCAAGCTGTAGAGGTTTTAGTAATCTTACCACAAAATTGCACGGCGGCCATTTTGTTAATAGTCATTTTATACCCCACCCGCTTATAACTGAACTTTAGCGTAATTTCTACATGATATCATTCTGTTATGGTAGCATTAGTATATATACTTCTTTTCTATTGAATAAATCTACTCCGATGTATCACATAATGTAGAAAATATTTGGTAAAACTTCAATTTTAGCCAATTTTATGACAAAAATGCTATTATTTTTACATATTCATTAATCTTCACGAATATGAAAATAAAGTAATCAATAAAAAAAATGATCGGATAATGCAGGGTTATTCATAACAATCATTTTGACATCATTTTGGCTCATTTCCACTTATAATTGACCAAGCTGTATAGGTTTTAGTAATCTAACCACAAAATATATGGCGGCCATTTTGAATCCAAGATGGCCGCCAAAATATTGACATGAAAATTTGAGGGCAAAACTTTTCTAACAGTATATGGTGTATATAATAAAATGAAACCAAAAAACTAGAGTACAGGAAGATTTCAAACTGGACCCCATTTTTTAACCATTCAAAACCCACTATAATAGTGAGTTAATTAATAGACTCATTAACAGGGTAATTTTACGACTATATAGTGTTGATGTTCATAAGTAAAAGTAATAAAGGAATGGTACTTCAATATTAACAAAGAGCAATGAGCGGAGTTAATTTGCCGCGTCACATATTAGTACAGGCAATTTGACACGCAAACATTATCACAAGTAACGTAGTGAGAGAAAGAGCTAATATAAGACAAGCTTTGGAAAGTATTTATGCGGTACTTAAATGTTACTCACATATAAAATGTATAAGTTCCAATATTCCAGATATTACACTATGATCCTTAACGCACCACGTGCTATTTGGCCCGTATTGAAACCCACCCGGAAAAGATAACATTTTGCCCACGTCTCGAAGCCCTTGAGGGTATCGCATTACTTGGGAAGTTTTATAACTTTTAATTTTATTTCGATTTGGCAGGTTTATGACTTAGATAACAACGCGGTTCCCCCTACGACATGATGGGACCCGCTCGATTCATTTTCTGAAGTATTGTCCTTGTTCCCGATTCTTATCGAACAAGCTGTGTATTACATTAAACCATCAGAATGCAAATATTTCCATCAAGAATGAAATTAACTTTATTGTTCTAGATAATTTCTCTAGTTATAGACCGTGTTCATAAAACGACGAATTATGTAACTTGTAACTTGTTATCAATTATTCTTGATCAGATACAAACGCGATTGACGAAAAAGACTTTTACGACCAGAGCACGGTCGGTGCCGATCGGCATCAAGAGAGGAGTTAAGCGAAATTACCGAAATATTGTTAGGGTTTTATTTCTTCGATAATCATATGTCATTTATCAAAATATCTCTAAAATTCCTGTTTGATGTACCTCGTAAAATATTAAGAACCAACGCAAGCATATTGTGTTTCATTTTAACTGTCTAATGCCCATATTTTACAAAGATAAGTCTTCATATTTATATTTGCAGTAATAAACATTTTACTGATTATTTTCCCGCCAAATGTATTTGAGGTCATAGACATGGGAACCTCGACGCAAGAGAGACACACATTATACGAAGTACTTTTAAATTGTATGTGAATTCGGACAAGCCAATAATTCGGATATGCCAAGGACGACAAATGGGCATCTACGTGTGCACTGAATACTAGACTATGCAAATACACAGTTCGACTGCCTTGCTATTACGGAAGTATAATCAAAGTTGCCTTAAACATTCAGCCACAGACGTACCTAGAAGACTTGCCCAATGTTCATAAAGATATCATTGTAAATTGCCGCATGAAACAAACTCGATGGCTTAATGTATAAGCACATTTTTTGCAAGTTGCAAACACTCGGAATTGATGTGGAGCATGCGGCTTTCACTCGTGACAAATCTCATGTACGTTTTCTCATGTACAAACGTACATCTACTAAAACCTACAAATTCGGACACGTTTAACGTCGTGACATCCACTTCCCTTATCTATCAAATACTTTTTAAGGGGTTTATGCCAAACTATGAATTGAACATAACTCTGCAAGAGGTGTAATAAGTCTGTTCAAGATCCATGCACCAACTTTAAGACCTACTTGAGCGCCGGAGTCCATTTCGAAAACAAGTTATGGGTACCCATAAATATGCCTTGTTTTGACAGCAGAATGCCTAGTCGACTCACGAAGCTATAATAAAGTATGATATACAAATTATACATGTACATTGTACAGATAATCTCAACGAGTTTGAAGAGCCACGTTCGTTCATTTTAAGGAGAGTCACGTGACTAATGGAAAATTTTAGCCACGTTTATAGTTTGCTTAAAAGTTCATGTTTAACACTGAACTGTTCTAGATCCTGTCGATATTGCAATTAATACGAAATAAGTGTTTGCGACCATTTTCTATGCCAATAATGTAGACCTATACTTTTGTAAATGGGATTAATAAGTTTAGCTTTTTATTTTATGACCATCTGTATAATAAATGCAATACAAAAAAGTTAACATGTTCCTTCACAACATACGAGATAAATTATTAGTCAGCCTTTCTCGTCCATGTGTACCTGATACCATATAAAATTAAGGAGATTTTCATAAGATTCAATGAAAAGTCGAGTTTTGGTCGATGGCGTCGCGCAAAGGTTCTCTACAACCTTAAAGACGCATGTTTTAATGTTTTTTTCTTGTGGTTTAATAGTTTATTTCTGTCTCATCCATTTACATTCTTTACATTGTGTGTGTATTTATGTTTGAGCTTTTCGTAGTCTGATGTTTCCGTTAGTGCTCCCTTTCATTTACGCTTTCCGAATGAACATTTTATTTTGTCTTAATGTCGAATTAAGTTAACACACATCCTCGCCCCAAAACTCTATTTACCTACGATGCTAATTATTAATATGGGAGACCAATTAAACGTCGATTGTGTGCAATGTGCTCTATCAGGCTGTTTTGATTAAAATACTGATGTTTGATACAAACAGCAAATCTGAAATGAACCTATGACGGACCTGTTTAAATCAACATTTAAGGAAGTAGTAGCCTTCGGATTCGTCAAAAAACCGTCACTATGGAGTAAATGATTAATTGAACGATTCTTGAATTAATAGAACCTAAATAGAAACTGATATCCAAACCATTGGTTAATTACTTAAAAGCGTTGGTATTGAAATAAGTAGGAACCCAGGAGAGAAATAAAAACATTCGAACCAGGTATACATGTGTTATTTGTATTAAAACGCAATTAGCTTAATTAAGCTTTTGTAAAATAATTAACACCTTGGCGATTCTAAATGAAGACGGTCATTGGCGAGTACTAGTATAAGTGCCTCTAAGAGTATTTAACGAACCTTCACATTTTACCTACCACAACAGGGTCGTTTTATAATATTTACATTTAATATAATCCGAATGGAATGAAATAATATCACATATCACTTATCCCTCTTGTACATAACCACTCATGGAAAACACATACGATATAAATGAACCTAATAGTATAATAAATGGCTTTTAACACCTGTATTCTACTTAGCAATACTTTCTTCAAATAATGGTCATATTTCATTTTCTAATTATTACGTTTGGACATGTAACTATTCGTAAAGTACCTTAGGGAAAATCAAACTAACATTTTTATGACGCAAAAATTGCCATAAAATTGTTGATGACATTGTTACCATGTACATTAGAATCAGATAGCCCTATCAAGCTTCAAAAAACCGAAATCATTGTCAACTTTTATGGTTTATTCAAAATCAAGAATAGTGAAACATCGGCAAGATTAAAGACAATTAAGTAATTTGTGTACAAAAGGATGTAGTGTCTAGATTACGCGCGATAACGATTTTATGGAAAAGTTATAAATACAGAGCGGAGCGGACTTTATATACATAAGCGACATTGTCGATATTAAATATTTGCCTGAAGGGGCTTTAAGGCGGTCATACCGAAAGCTATCCACATGAGCATCCTACGCGCGGCATTGTCTCTGTGATGTTTGATTTATAGCATCATAAAGATTGCGTACATCAAATGATAGTGTCGTACAAATACCGCACACAAACGAATATGGGAGTAATGTCCATTTAGTCCATATAGTCCGTATCGTCAACGTTACTGATGTTTATTTCTGATAATGTTTTATATAATTGCAAACAACTACATAGGCGCGCATGGACACTCAGACAATACGTATTCGACGTTCCTACATTCACAACTATAGCATGCGACTTAAGTGTGTGTTGTTTTTTGGGATAAGATCTAGTTGCCTTTAATAATGATCTATTTTATGTATTATCCGCACACATTTCATCCAGGAGTTTTCAAAAATGCGCGGGAAAATGATTAACCGTCTTTATTACTTGACCAATATTGCTAAAATATCAAGCAACATTCACTAGACAACGTGTCCTAGGCAAGGTTGCCGTCCGAATACCGGTAGTAGACGAATCGGGTCCAAAAGGATCAGTTATATTTAATATATTCAAAATGGCAGACATGAATGCCACTTGAGGTAATTAAGAAGAAAGTCTTTGAACGATATTTAGAAAAAAAATATTTAAAGAGTAAAATAATAAAACGCTATGGTCATACTAAATAATTTTAATACTAATATCAAATTAATCGCGTAGTTTAATAATTCGACTAACATTTCAAATCGGGACGACACGTGTAGGCATGTCGCTTACTTCCGGGTATGACGTCACGAACCCAAGACGAATAAAAGGACACAAACTCATGCTAAACAATCTCAGGACCATGGAGCAAGTCATTATTTGGTCATGGGGAGTTGACTGACAATCGACATTGGACATTAAAGCATTTATGCCGTTTAATTAATTAGTTACAAATATTCTATGTTTTAGACATGCAAAAGCTGCTTCAACTTACCCCATATGACCTGTGCAACCGTGTCAAAACAGACAATCGCAGGTCCTAAAATTATATAACTCCGAATTCATTTAAAACATGTCGAAAACTCACATGTGCACAATAAGTGATGACGTCACATCAATTTTTGTGACATTTAAAACGACGCAACACAATTATATCCACAAACTACGCCAGTGTTTTTATTAACACAATAACGTTACTAATAACGTTTTAGGTGATGATATGCATTTTAAACACAGCTCAAAAACAAAAACACAATAGAAATGTACGATTTCCTTTACACGCACAAACGATCACAAAACATCCGTTTTTACGAAATGAGGCGAAAACATTGAAATGCAGAGATTTAAAAGCTAAACCAAGGGAAGAGAAAAAGAGACCCACCACAGACTAGATTTTATTAGTTTATGTTCCTAGATCGTGTTCATTTTGTTCATTATTTTCTTTAAAGTTAACTGAATTATCACATGACCACGAAGGCTACAATAAAAATAATATTTGCATCACTTTGTGTGGGTACGAACAGGGGTATAGGCATTGGCGATACACCGACAACACAAAATTACAAATGTAGGGTCTCTTGATGCATTTGAATTGTAGCCGCGGACGTGGTCTAGTGGTGCGCTGGATATGAAACCCGACGATCTAGAACCGATTCCCGGTCGTCGGAGGTTATACATTTCCATTCAAAGTTGACAACAATGTCGATTTTCCTCAACATGTTGAACCGTCAAAGGGTAAGTAAGTAATGGTTAAGATTTAGTAATAAGATTGGTTAGACGAAACCGTCGTGTATAACTGAAAAAAATATTGAGAAAAAAACGGCGGTAAACGGACTTCTAAGGGTAAAACAAGAAAAACGTATGTCACACAATTTCCATTTTAAGTTGATGCATGTACCGCGATGTAAACAAATCATTACCACTATCACCACTCCACTGCATGGTCGACAAAGTATTAGCAAAATAAAATCACATCAAAACAATAATTACTGGCCTTTTAGACTGGGCAGTTTCTCGGTGTCCCGTCCTAAATATTACAATAGTAGTACTGTAGTGTACTATACTATATTGGGAACTGGAACCAGACTGAATCCTAGGATGGTATTCAATATTTATCTTACTTAACTAAAGGATAAGGACAGCCAATCAGATCTCTTCATATCAAAATATAAGTAACATGCGATATAATTGGTTATCATTATAGTCAAGTCAAGTAAGATCAATGTTGAATACTTCCCCCGGTCAACGAAACGGCCAAGCCAAACAGGTCCAAATGGTGTCTTTACTATAAAGGAAGACGAAGAAGGTATAATAAAACAACGTTTTCAAATACTAGTGAATTGTATGGTACCCCCTGTTCTTCCCAAGTCTTCTCTTAAAACAGCCACGCACCCTCCATAAACCTTCGAATTGCTGTACAACAGAGCCGGCAGTTATCTCGTAAACCAGCAATATTATTGTGCACTAGAAACATAAAAACCCAGATAGCCGTATGATTATAACGCTAACGATTCTTTATGTTACACATCTTAAAACATTGTGTGTATAACTGAAGCCGAAACACAGATGTGTGTACATGTGTAAAACTATAACATTGTATATAGTTTCTGTTTCTGCATCGGTGAATTTATCTTCTTACTTTTGAATGTAAATTATCTAATTAATGTTTTAAGGATGTAGACTACCATTGCGCGACGTCATCGACCAAATATCGATTTTTCACTGAATTTAATGAAAATCTTCATAAATATTCTTTACCATTTTGTCCGTATTTTGTTGTTTTCATTTTTTCAAAATATAGCTTCGTTTCCTAGCGATATTTTGAAAAAATAAAAACGACAAATACAGACAACATGTTAAAGACTATTTATGAGGATTTTCATTAAATTCAGTGAAAAGTCGATTTTTGGTCGATGACGTCGCGCAATGGTAGTCTACATCCTTAAAACGAGTTTGTATATTGTTTTGCGAAGGTTGAAACATTCCGAACAAAGCAAGCCACCTTTCAGCTGAAATATGGCAGACATATATATGAGTGCCCGCCACCCGGATTTGAACCGGGACGCCAGATAAGACGACAAGAGCACTAACCACTGAGCTACAGTGGTACGAGTAAACACTACTTGACCTTAGTTTTGGACTTTTCTTCGAACATAATGTCGCATCATCGATAAGCTAATGGTAGGGCGTTCGCTTCCACTGCTGGAGGTTCGCTCACAGGCAACAAATGACACCAGTAATTCCCTTGTTAGACATACCCCATAAAAAGGAAACTGACTTCCCTTATATCCCCATGATAATCACCTAAATTCAACTATATCATTTACTAGTAAGTAGCTGATGGCCACATTTACGCACAGAAACAACCTTTTTTATACAAACATCTAAGCAAAGCGCTCCCTGGCTCCTTCATTCAGTTATCCCATTCAATCAACTATAGAAGGCATGGGTAACCTCCCATTGAAAGCGCTATACGGCGCTTTTTTTTAATAACGGACCCCATGTCTCGAGATACAAATCCCCGATATACTGATAATCTCGAATACTGGCATTATTACAGGGACAAATGTTCCAAAGCACTCTTTATATCAATTCAGTACATTGACGAATTCGTTACTTCGACACCTTTTCTTGGGAACTAACAGTGTCGTTATTTTGAGACCTGACTGTTTGTAGTAACCGCACTATAAGCGTAGGTGGTGAAAGCACATTCCCTAGTCGAAATATAGTTGATATGCATAATATTGCAATTAGTGCTGCAATGCTGAATCCACCTGTGGTCCCCATTAACAAAATAAATAGGCTAGCGATCATCATGTTTAGATGGGATGACAAGCAGTTGGTGTTAAAACGTTATCCATATACAATGTGTACAAGAACACTTTTTAGAAGTTTGTAAGTATGTTAAGGAATGTTACAAACTGGTATGAAATAAACACTTATGTGCAAACATGATTTTAAATTATGCTTTACTTTGACTCGGACAGTGCCACCGTTTCACAATATGTTGATGTTGAAAACGATTGCGATAAAAAGGTGAAACGCAATCAATTAATAAAACGCATAAACGTCTAAGAAATCTTTCATTCTCGTTCAAGCAGCGTATTTTTTTGTCTGAGAACTTGACTAACAACTGATGTATGATGATGAAAGAAATTTGCAGTTTCATTTATTAAATTACTTTTATAACTAGAATATAACAAAATGTCTTTACCTGTCGTCTCGCTCACGATCCTGTCGTAGTCTTAACAATGGTGGCCACCGAGCAAGCATCCGTGTGAACTCGTCATGTATCATTTTGGAAAAATGATGAAAAGGGTATAAAACAATGTGTCGAAACATACCGAGTATATCTAGTCCGTAACATTAGCAGTTCATTTTTTCCACAATTTCAAATTTTCAAACACAGACCATCCATCCATGGTCTTTCAACCCCGCACAGAATTTGCTCAAGGCGCGGTCCTGCAAGGTCTTTATAGCTGGCTCGCCCGCCAGTTTATGGTACTTCAACAAAAATTTACAATGTTTTCATAGTCCAAACAGAGATGGAGAAGCACTCTAAACACAGTATATGATTTACACAAACGACACTTAAAATTTATAGTTTAGTCAAGTGGATGGTCTATCCAAAGTTTTGCAAGTTTGTAGCACCCTTACACGACGAAGCATGTACAAACAAAGCAACAGTCACCTTAATCTGTTCTAAATAATTTTATAATACACACGTGGATGGTTTTACAAGGTTGCAAACCCTTACATTACCAAGTTGAATCTCTACATCGCTGTCACTGCTGATATGTTTGTGTTTGCCCGTCTGTTTCTGTCCTCACATACCCACCATGTAGCTGTGTGCGTACATATCAAATATAATTATGTTAAATGCAATACATATCTGATAGTTATTGCCTTGCATCATTTTACCTTTCATAACACTATATTCCATTCTATTACACTACATCGAAACCGGAGGTCATTTGCCAATAAACCAGGGGGACAAAACTAGATGGCTGTACACCAGCGACGGCCGCAGTCCAGCACAAAGAAACACCACCAACAACAGTTACGTCAACTTTCACGATATACTTAGCATCACACTAGCAGGATGCAGCAATCGCACATACTCACAATGTTCTTAACTTGACTTGAATTAACTTGATAACTTGGAACGACTTAAAGTGATAAATAAACTAAGGGTACATTAATATAATAGTTCTTTAGATAAATATAAACCATACCTTGAACAATAACTGCGATGGACATTCCCAATTGAAACGAGACCTACAGAAATCGTTAACATAATGCATTACATACATTGCAATCATTTGCCTAACCATTTACCACTTTTACTTAACATCGAGATGTTGAGAAATGACCTCAGCTATGGCGTCTCCTGAATTTGTGGTTATCACATTTGTACATCATATACCAAATACCGTTCATGAAACAACCTAGACAGGAAATGACGCAGTATAAATTCTATAAAAGGAGGATCAACGATAATACTTCCCTATTCTCTTTGTACCCTGCAAAAGGTTCTCCATTGGTGTATGCCCATCGCAATTCACCAGGAGTGTTTTCCATACGTTTGATTATGCTCGCGATCATCTTCTCCTGAACCAACGACAGAAACATTCGAAATAAGAGCGAATGGACAGAGTGAATGAGCAGAAATATGCATGGTATAAGAACCAACACATCAACGAAGTTAACAGCGTGAATAAACAGCTGAAACATTTCATTACTTTACAGTAATGTTCATACTAAATATACGCATGTAAATATAGAACGACGATATATAGCTGCAGTTTCATTGAGGCCGTACTGTGGTGTTTACACCTTTTGAACTGGCATCAGTTTTGGTGACTTAAATCTAACAATAGCACCACCTACAAGTGCTGGACGTTCGACTGCTTCGTTTTTGATAATAACAAGGACGGCTTACCTAATACATATAAGTCATATGATTATCAGCTTTTTCAGTATGGACCCCGATTGTGATTGTGAATAGCTCTGCCAAGTTTCAAGTGGATACTTTTGATAGTCTTTGAAAAATGACTTTAATATTGAATAAACTTAACCAATGAACACGCAAACGCACACGCTGACGAACACGTCACGACTATAGCTCAACCTTTTTGCTTTGACCAGACAAGCTAAACTATTATTTTTAAACCCGCAACCAATAGGAGCAGCATAGTACAAATACAAAAAGAACAACCAAAGAGCACAGAATATGCAGGGAAGTACAAACAACACTTAAGTTACAAAGACAAGCATGAAAACAAACAAGGAAAACTGAAAATGTAGAGTGACCATCAGACCCACTTCCAATTGTAGGGGCACCATTACATTATAAGACAACGATACGAAGCCGCACACGTTTCAACTAATACATAAACGAGTAGGTAGCATGTAAATAAATATAACCAGCAAAAACCTGATGGATCACTTATTAACTAAACGACATGTCTGTTGACGATGATACTACTTTTACCTTTGCAATAAACGACGAAGCTTCGTGCCGGATAGTCACACCATAGCCGCTGCAAGTCCCATTGCAATTACATTTTTAAATACATGCATAGTGTGTGTTGCTGTTTTTGGCACTGGCATGTGTCAACTTCTTCCAAATTTACTACACATGTTATCATGTGAGGTATCACTCATTACATAATATATTAATACAGAATATATATATTTCTAACTCATGTAACAGGGTTATCAACCTACGATTTATTGTTATATTATTTTATGATCCACATACGAGGTTATACAATCTATATTCCTTGAACCACGGCTCACACATGTTGTAAATTGTTCGTGTCAACGTGTGTCGGAACACGTGGGACTAACACGCGCATGCTATATTTCATTAGGGTTAGTAATGTGTCTATCGGAAATATATGGCGGCATTTTGAGTTTTTTTCTTCAATTTTATAAGACCTGCTTTGACGCCCATAAAGACATTTTAATGTTTTCGAAATATGTTTCGTAGTCAAGGGTTATGAATAATGCACTCGTCATTTTGATATACATATACATGGTACCACCTGTATGGGTGAATTTATTTTTGAAACGATGATGACAAATCGGACAGGATAGCAGCCTACAGAGGACAAGTAGGGCATAACAGACACACACACGTGATCAATTGCTACATGTAGAACTGCATGAAATACATGTATGGTTCTGATCAAAAATGACAAATAGTGAGATTTGAGGACATTTTAGTCTTGTAGTTTAGTTTGAAAACTAGTAGATCTAATACTGACGGTTTTAAAATTTACAATGGTATAATATTCTAGTAGCGAAACTTAGTACAAAGAGAAGAAGCTTCTAACGAGAACGACATAGCAAACAGGCATAGGATGAACTAGAAAATGTTCATTTATTGTAAGTCATTCACACCAATAAGTCAAGAGTAAGTAAGCAAGTTAATGTGCTCGTACAACCGGATACAAACATACATACAAAAACATAATGATGCATGCTTGTGTAATGATACAAGAATAACCACATATCGCAATTAAGCAACTGAACCACACACGTACAGGTGACCAAGACGTCCAATGCTGCAAAAATACAAATACATGCTTTACATTAATGTGCCGTCTTTGTTAACGCATTAATGTATTTTATATGTTGTCAGCAAATTCTCTGCATCTTTGGTGTTCCTCCATTTGAAGAGCTTCCGATGTGGAAATGCATATTACAAAAGCCATGTCATTTTTTCTATACTGTCGAGTATGTACGCTCCAATACCAAAAGTGATATGGATGGGGGCGACAACATTTGACACACTAGCACTGTCATACATTATGTTCGCTTTGTCGCATATGTATATTATTATTATGTAACCTATTTGACACATACGTGCGTTCACGTGTCCATGTGTATGTATATGTTTGTGTTTAATCTATTATGTGGGTTCCTTTTGTGCATTTTGTGATTCAGAAGCTATCTCTGTTGAGTGCTGGCTCGAGTTTATTCCTCTTTGCTATGCGATTTGTGCCTCCCATGTTCTACTGCGTCTGTCTCGTTTTTCCTGTTCGATGAATGATGTCTTTTTATATGTATCTGTATTTATGTATCTTAATTTATGTATCTTTATTTATAAAAAAAACTATTTACTTGCAACTTTTGCCTTTCACCCTCTTGCGGCTTCTTACACAAAATGTTTTTTTTTGTTTGAACTCATTTCAGATGTACTTTCGAGTTGTTAAATGAAGTCGCCGTGAAGGAACTATCACACGCAACAGATATTGCTACACAAATTGATACATACCTTCGCATGTTGTTATATGATCCATGGGCAAAACATCGGATGGTTGGGTTGAGTGCTACCTTCCCTGTCGGATTTTCTCATAGCTTTTTTGTTCTCAGGCATGCTACACATGCTTTGATAGTCCACACAGCCTATTCAAACTCCCTCCATATGGTTCAACAGCTCATGACGTATTTAATCATATTTCCAAAGAAGACTGATAGCAGTAGCAACGTTGAATAAAAGCTGGAGATTGTTTCATATTTACCACATTGTATGTTTCCATGGATGTTCCCTTGATCGTATAAATTGTATATACTTTTGACTTGGTTTAATCCTCTTAATCCCGGCTGGGACATAGGGCCGTGACGACAGCTCGCCATTGCACACAATCTAAAGTCAATCTTGTGCCGTCTACTTGGGCTCTCTCCATGACATTCTGGATCTTTAGAGTTCTGTATCGGGGGTTATTCTCTATTTAGTGCTTGGTCTGCCTCTTTTCACGCAGAGGTATAGCATTTGTTATGAAACCGTCACATACAAATAACGGCTTGTACCCGATGAGGTGGTGAGAGGAAACCACAACAATTCCCAGCAACTCCACCAAAAACTTATTTCAAAATAATATGCTAAGCCTTCACTTCTTACACATATTTTTCAGGGATGGCGTTTTCATCCATTGTTAATTTTTTGTTATGAAACGTAGAAAGAATGTAGATTGTGTTTGTGTTGCTTCAAATGTATTTATTCATGTATTTAAAAGCAGTTCGCGATTGCAATTCGTTAGGATACCATTATTGCTGTTGTTTATGCGCATATACATATCATATGCCACCATTGTCATTAAACTTCTGACTTGAACTTGACGTTACATTGCTACTTTGTACGTTTTCTGTTTATAAGTACAACTGAACGTGTTGTTTATAATGCATTATTGTAACGAACTTAAGCCATTAAAAGCAAATACTGAACATTAATGGTGCGCCTACGCAGTGTTTTGTTGCACTTATACACCATTGCCTGTGTGACAATAAATCGTGTTGGTAAATACTGTGATATATCAGACAAGCCGAAACCTACTTATTACGGAAGAAGCAACATTTTATATAGTTTTTACGCACATTGCAATACGGAACACTACAACTCTGGGAAGAGTTGGGAAAGTCTTAGCCAACACAAAGAAGACATGAGATGTTTAAATAGTAGGGCACAAACCAAAGCCACACAGCTACGGCGGCAGCGCCTAGCCACACACGCAAGAGTCAGACATAGTACAAGCCATCCACATCCCCAAAAAGGGATGCTTCAAGCGAACCTTATATGCTCACTCTGCAATGAATGGCACACTGTGGACTTCGAATTTTGTGCATAAATAGCCATAAAGTCTTATGTGCTCCAGGATACAACAAGAGCTAAAACAGAAGAGCAAACAAATAGTACAAAAAATGTACACCATATGCAAAATGTAAATAATACACGTCGTAAAATAGAAAATGAGGCGTTATGTTTTGCAGACAAAAACAAAAACAACTCCTGAGATTGTTGCAAACTGTACTCCTAGCCTATGCGACCGAGGTCACAAATATGACTTCAAGAGAGGAAAATCACATAATATAACATAACACGAACACCGTAAAATAAATAATAGGACGTTATGTTTGGGGAAAGATGGCTAAGACCAGAGAAGGTTGGGTAACTGCAGTCCCTGTCCCATGGGACCGCAGATAGTAACGCAAGGGCTACACCGAAGGCAATGAAACGATAGGAAAAATCACCCACCATAAAATGTAAAGAAGAAGGCGTTACGTTTAAGGAAAAAGTCAAAAGCGGCTAAGTTTGAGACGAATTAAACGGAATAATTAAAACCACAGGATAAATTCTTCCTATATAAAATGTAAATAACACGAAGCAGTAAAATACAGAATGAGGCGTTATGTTTGGCATAGTTACATCTGATGCACCGATGCCTTTGTTGTTATTGATTTACGGCCATATCTTGTTACTACACGAGACAGACAGAACATTAAATCGAAGTAAAAACAATGTTTAATGGTACTCGCCATTAAGATTTTGTGTAAGAGATAGTTTATAGATAATGTCCATGGGAAATTAACCCAGTCTCTGTTGGCTAACAAGATGGGAGATTTACGATGGCCACAATATTACAATTATGCTCAGTAGTTTTGTATCTTCGAAAAACATTATTTCAATAATGGACATTACAGATGGCCACTTCCAACATATAGACCAGTTTCATGTCACCTTTAAAATCGAACATGATATCGATGGAAAAGAGCATAAAATAATGTTTGTGGTTTCTTCGTCGTTCTTTATATTAACGAATTTATCTCGATGGCGTTGTGGTAGTGCGTCCCCTTCGAATGTTGGATGTCATGGTGTAGTTCCGTTGACGCGCTATGCACACCAAAGACGAAAAAGATATGGTACCAGTTCCTTGATGACTCGTAACTTATCCTAAAAAACTTGCTTCTTTTCTAGTACACCTTCGTACTGATGGATGCCATCAGTAATGAGGTGTCGAGAGTGATTAATATAAGTTGTAAGAACTTGCTAAAGAACAGTACAAAGGAATGCATAATTCATAATTAAAGGTAAACATGCATCGCATGATTCTGGCATCCAGATACATCATAATATCAACTTGCTCAGAAATTGATGATTTGAGGATGTTATACAAAGCTAGTATAGTACGGAGCATTTGACCTGGTCCTCGAAAATCGACAAGGATAATTCATCAGTTAATACATTATCAATATTTGCAAAAAAGATATGAGGAAATAGGACAGGGAAGGCAGCACTCAACTTAATCGGTCAACACAACATAGCACAATTGCATGGAGCAATGCCTACACAGAACATAAAGAAAAAAGTCCCCGCTGTAAAAAACCCCAGAAATAGCCCGCTTGTAAGTGTTCGTGAGTATGTAGTAGGTCAAAGACGCTCGATGTGTACAGGCACCAAACTAAAGGACCGATATTGCGCGATTGGCTTGTTCAACATTACCCTGTAATATACGCATGCATAAAGGTTAGGATCAAGTCAAATCCTTACTGAAATCAGAGATACCTTTGTATAACTATATAGAACGTATTCCGTATAATGGAAAGGATCAATTCAAATCATCCTTACTATAACCAAAGAAACTCTGTATAAAATCCAGAACAGTCGGAAATAACTACTCTTTTAGCAAATGGTACCGTAAGGTCATGTGTGATGCTTGTTAAGTTATTAAATAATGACGCACATTTACTATTTATTTAGCATGTTTATATAATTCGAACCTGTCCACAACCAGCAGTCCCTATTAGATGTTCCTCTATATGTTGTCGGCACTACATACATACTTAGACTTGTGTGTTCCTTTGGGACCAAAATACAAGAACGCGTAGATGTATCGCGTGTGTCAATGTCGCCCTGACGCGATATTGTGACATATCCCTACTACGTCATCTTGGAGGTCATTGAGGTAGTGAAGCCTTAGAACAATATCTTCTGTCGACATTCTTCTATATTTCCCAGATGTGTGAAAGTTACTGAAATATGAGTTCGAAGAATAAATGATTTAATGTCGCTTTTTCCTCGAACTATGTTTTTGGCTTAAACAAGTGTATAGTACGCCACACATACGTATATATACGGTAATTCGCCGGACATATCCGAACCAGTGTGTTGATACTTCCCAGTTTGCAAGTGTTATGTAAATTATGGGCGGAAAACCTAATCAAGATCTATTTCCATATTTCCTTTTATAAGACATGTATTGGAAAATAAACAACAACTGGCGAATCTGGTAAACATACCTAACGTATCTGGTGTGCACGCATCGATCGTTGTTTTAACGTTGTCTGCAATGCTATGTTTAAACATATCTCCACAGAGCCGCGCTGTAACAGTCTTTCTCTCAAGTTTCCCCGAGTTAGGCGGACTGAAATTTGATTTGTCATGATATTACAATACAATTGATCTCCAAATGTCAATCATTTTGCATTTAGATAGGTATAGCCACGCCCCCTGACGTCCCATGTTAAAGTAGTCTCCCTTGTTTAAGCCTTATCATCTCTGTGAGAGTTGCTTACCTTTGCAATGATGGCGGAGTACTTTGTTTGATATAAATGGTTAATAAATATAAAACGGTTCGGAGGGTTTAATGCTTGTAACATAATTTTAGTGTAGTTTAGTGATTTTTATTCGATTTATATTGAAACTCATTCCTCATAATTTGAGGTTACTTTTGATGTTTAGATAAATGGATTTGTGAATTAAATCGATCATGATAATTATATAAAAATAATGTAAATATATCAAATTAAATACAAATAATTTAACGAATAAGTTATTTTGAAAATATGTATTTCGCAAATTGTCTACATATGTACATGTTTTGTTTACCAACGGTATTTGCGGCAATTATTAAAGGAATCGCACTACGGAAGTCAGACAATTGCTTGGTTTGTCTTTGAGTCCCCTTTTTATTATTCAATTTTGTAAATAAATTATATAATTAACATTTTATGATGCAATTACAATGAAGATTTTGACTGTATGTATACACTAGAGTATAACATTAATTATTATCATAATAAAATTATACAATTTAATATATAGCTATGAAAAATAGTTATAAAAACATTAACATCAAATTAATAAATAAATATTTTTTTATTAATTTGTTGATGCCTGATACCCGGTAAAAAGACATCAGAAGAATTGGGAATTAATTTTGATTAAAATTGTGGACAATATTAAACTAAGTTACAATGATGAACATAAATGTCTATATGTATGTGAATATAAATATATACGTGTGTGAATATAAATAATATTAAACAATTTTTTTTCTCATTTGGTTAACACGATTTAAAGCATACAGCCTATTTTCATAATATTGATGCTAATATTTTATATTGATGCAATCATATTTGTTTCAGAATGAATTTATCCAATCATTAATAACATGATTCCGCATAATATTCTACAATCATTGCGTGTTTTATTTGTTTGACAGCCATTGCAACATCTAGGAATAATATTGACGCAAATTGCCAATCCTTTAAAACAAATAAAAACAATGAACAATATCAATGCTATGTACGATATATTTTCAAACGATGCTGATAAAAAATGTTTTCTGAGATATTTTTGTCAAAAATGTTGGTAAAGAAGTTAGCAATGTGTGTTTTTTATTTTATTTTGATTCACACATAAACACTGCAGAGATGATCAGATCCGTGATGTAGTTTCTTTCCATCTTCCCATCTATGTTCATACACATACGAATATGACCATGGCAATACTTGAGTGTTTACCATAACTTAATTCCTCCAGATAGTTGGCTAACCCTTGTATGGACAAGTCCAGACTAAGATGAGATAAAAATGCTGAAATTAGGACAAACTATCAAGACCCCGAATGAACCCGAGAAAGGTATACACTTGTCATACTCAAATATATTTCTGAGTTTGACAAACCAGAAAAAACCGAAAACGATAGGAAATAACGTTGACCTTAGATTTGGAGAAATCCGTGTTCGTACGCCCATTACCTTTTTTCTAATTTAATCCTTAGGAAACTGTATGATTTTTGTGGGGTTTATTTGAAATACGAGAAAATGTGGCTTGATTATTTTGATAATTTTCTAGCACCCGTAGATAGTGCAATAATTATTAAATTACTCTTATGATTACGATAACATTAAATATAGCCAATAACACTTAAGCGTCAAACTTTGAAAAAAAATCATTTTTTAAAAAATGAATTGTTATTATTATCAGTAAAAATGTGCAGTTTAATGGCGAAGAGGACAACTGTGTATGGGTACACTGGCGATATTTTTGGAAACGTGTTACAATGACATCGATTGTGTCTGGCATTATAGGTTGGAAATCGCGCCAGTTTGTTTGATGTTTAAAATCTTTGCTAATGTGTGATTGCAAGATATTACCATATCATTAAACATTACGTTCAATCCACTTAAAATCGAAATGATAATGTTTAAATGCTCCAGTCGAACATTCAGTCCCATCGGCTTTCACACCTTTTCTGTTTTTTTATTACCCCGGCTTTTATTGCAAACATCAATATACGACCCAGTTCATTTAGTGCGATCACTCGTCCTTTCCCGTACTAACAGTCTAAATATTGATTCAACACTAATATCTGTAAGTATACTCTTTTGTTTTTAATAGTTTCTTGTATTAAGCGTACCCCGCCTGTGCTGTGTCCGTTAACTAGACCGGAATGAAAAAAGATTTCGACTTTGGTATTAGTATTTGAAAAAGTTCGTATGCTAGTATAAGAGACGGTGGGACAAAAAAATCGCATAAGGGACAAAACTTGATCGAACCACCAAACCTTCGCTGTAGGCAAGCCCACACAGTCACTATCAACACAAAAGCAAGTAGTCCCCTTAGTAAACACACCGAGGTGTTAATGTTTTCATGCTCTGCTACCTTCCTGTTTATTTTGATACAGGCTAAGATATGCATGAAATTAGCGTAAATCAACCTTTCAAAACGCGTAAGAATATATAAGGGAGGCGCTACTTATTATGATAAATGGCAATGGTACTGACAGCTCGGTTGATTTAAATGCCTTGGATAGATATGCATGAGACATATCGAAGGTTATAAATTTAAGAGGTTACTTCATTTTCGTTTTTATCTTTAAGAAAGCAGTTCTTTCATCTCCACACTATTACGATATCAGGAATGAATTATTTTGGTAGCCAATGTGGTATGAATTTGTATCTTTCACAAAAAATTGATTTATTGTCGGCCATTGGTGAACTTAATAAACTTTTAATATTTGGTTTGAAACTGACGAATGTATAATGAGTAAGCGATTCTGGTCGGGTTCCCATCGAATTAGGTATACATGAAAACATGTTGAAAGAAGGCGTACACGTGTTGCTTCAGCGGGGTAGAAGAACGAAATTAACATGTGCGTAAAATGTAAACTAAATAAGCACATATGTGTGGTCATGTAAATTGAAAAACGTAGAGACTACACACAGTACGCATATAGAATTATAGATCCTAAAATAATTGAAGTCAAAATGATTGTGTATGTCTATATGAGCAAGTGCTGGATAAACATAGATGTTCCTTAAGTAGAGCGATGGACAAAGAGATAATAGCACATCGTGTGGGCATTCCGTTTTGTAGAGTAATTGAATCTCAGCAAAAATTCAAAGTACCCAAAAGCTGTACCATTTTCCTTCGTGTAAATTACCAAATGAATGACAGTGAATGCGCATTAATATACACATTGTCATATGTACATCTTTATTAACATACGGTATGAAGTCCCCCGTATAAATAAACCTCTGTGTAAAGAACTGACACCATTAACACTGTTGCTACAGAAAATGTGGCCCACCAAATTGAATATAAATCAGTTGTTGCTCACGATTTATGTGTGTTCCAGTTCGTAATTATTTTGGTAAGTGAATATTCAGGAAAGCCAAATGCTGTGTACGGAGTGACACTGTATTTTGAAACTTCTTCCAGCAAGAAGATCACTCTGTTCATCCAGTTGATGGACTGCTAAATTGGCACGCTGCATGTCTGGTTCGCTTGATTGGTCAGATCAATATGTTCCTTCAGTTGATGAACTATGCATTTTGTATACCCACTTCAATTTAGTGTTCGGATCACCCCATTTTTTCAGTTGATGGACTGCTAGGTTGGCACGTTGCATGTCCAGTTCATTTGATTGGTCAAATCACCCCGTTTCTTCAGTTGATAAACTGCTAGATTGGCACTTTGTATATCCAGTTCAATTGATTGGTCAGATCCCTCCGTTCCTTCTGTTGATAAACTGCTAGGTTGGCACTGTGTTTATCAGATTCAATTGATTGGCCAGATCACCCCATTTCTTCAGTGGATAAACTGCTTTATTGGAACTGCGTATACCCAGTTCAATTGATTGGCCATATCACCCGTGTCTTCAGTTGATAAACTGCTTATTTGGAACGTTGCATGTCCGTTTCAATTGATTGGTCAGATCACACCGTTTCTTCAGTTGATAAACTGCTAGATTGGCTATTTGTATACCCAGTTCAATGGATTGGTCAGATCCCCCCGTTTCTTTAGTTGATAAAATGCTAGATGGGAACGTCCCCTGTCCAGTTCCATTGCTTGGTAAGATCACCGCGTTTCTTCAGTTGATAAACTGCTAAGTTGGCACTTTGTATATCCGGTTCAATTGATTGGTCAGATCACCCCGTTTCTTCAGTTGATAAACTGCTAGTTTGGAACGTCGCATGTCCGTTTCAATTGATTTGTCAGATCACCCCGTTTCTTCAGTTGATAAACTGCTAGTTTGGAACGTTGCCTGTCTGGTTCATTTGATAGGTCAGATCACCCCGTTTCTTCAGTTGATAAACTGCTAGGTTTACTGTGTATATTCGGTTCAATTGATTGGCCAGAACACCCCGTTCCTTCAGTTGATGGACAGCCAGGTTGGAACTTTGTTGATCAGGCTCAATTAATTGGTCAGATCACACCGTTTCTTCAGTTGATAAACAGCCAGGTTGGCACTTTGTTGACCAGGTTCAATTGATTGGCCTGATGGCCCGTTTCTTCAGTTGATGAACTACTCGGTTGGAACGTTGCATGTCCGGTTCAATTGATTGGTCAGATGACTCCATTTCTTCAGTTGATGAACTGCTAGGATGGTACATGTTCTATTCATATGTCGAACACTTCTGTTCTTTTGTTACATTTTGCTCGGTTCATATGTTCTCGATGTGGATATATTTTTTATTGTTTGTGTGACCGAAGCAGTATTGGTTTTAAACTGATACAAGGAAAACTGGTTCTAAAAGTCAACCGGCCCCGTGATTATAAATATTGGAGAACGTTCTCCATGCTCAAGTTCATTCTCCAATTAGAGCATGTTCTTAGTTACTAAAACTGCTAAAACTGTTTTATTATGTAATGAAAACATTTGGTATGGGGGTTCATTTTCTTAATTAGCTCGTTTGCTACAGGTAGGTGTTGATTTTGATGCACAAGGCTAAAAAAGCTGTTATTCAAGTTTGAGCTTGGAGTACGAAGTTTGGTTATGAGAATGAGCACATGCGTATAATCACCGGACCTTTGACCTGTCACCAACGCTGCATGTCTAAAATTCAGACTTAGACTAGACATTGCCAAAATGTTCTATTTGCTCTCATGATGCTACAAATGTACCAATTTTGATATAAGTAGGTAAACATATTCAGTGGGTAACAACAAATAATCTGATAAAATTTCACATGGTTAAACCTAATTGCAAAGAAATGGCAGTGATTATAAATGTGATCAATGTTAAGTCTAAGTGTCAGTACCAGTCTTACAATATTGGTGAATAAGGCCCATGTTCTCGGTACCTGCAAAGTCCTTACCAATCTTCATTTCCATCCATTTTGGATCACTCTATTTTCACTGCTTAGTACATCACGCCAACTTGGTATTTCTAATGCCATTATGAACCAAGTAGTTTGGACATGACTAGAAAATTCACATTTTGTTTGTCCGTCGATGTATTGTTGTTTCTCATCCCTGCAATTACTATAGACGTAAGGTCTTAGCTGCGTTATATTCGGTCACTCGGAATCACCGCCGTTGTTTATTATTGTTTGTGAAATTGGATTATACTGCAATTTGTGCGACAGAAACTTGGGCTTTAATCATTTCTGTGGGTTGGGTGTGAGCAGTGCTCCATGTAGTTGTGTTGTTACTGTTTTCCGTGCTCGACTGGCCTAGTTGAGTGCTGCCTACCCTGTCCGATTTCCTCATTTCGTTTTTAACTGATAAAGTATAATGTAAAGTTATATGTACATTGAAAATGCATTTATATGTCAATGACATTTCCAAAACCAAATTGTATAGACATTGACGACATAAATAAGAACAGTATTCAATACTGGTTGATTATAACAACTTTCGAAAATGACTTTTGTCAACAAGTTAACGAATTTCAAAAGAGGGTTGTGTGACCCTAACCATTTGGCACATGGTCATCTCAATGATGGTCGTAATCGAGTTGGGCGATTTTTCACTAGTTACCGCCCTCCATATCTACTCTCGTGGAACAATAAGTTAGTTCTAGTTCATAATTAATTCTAAGACTAAAAAGGGTCCATCGCCTAAGCAAAGCGCTAAGAGACTCGTTCCACGGAAAGTAATCCAAGCTTTTTGTACTTCATATAACACGTTGTAACATAATGAAGGCGCTCGGTAGCGCTTAGCTTATGCAGCGGAACCCTGGCCGTCTTATATGAATGAAGGTATAGAAACGCGACATGGGACCAGAACAAAGCAATATGTAGCGCTTACATTAAAGTGAAAGAGCAAGGTCAGGTTTGGTGCTTTCAAAAGGTCGTGGGTAATAATATGTATATTCGAGCAAAGCAAATGCTGAAAAGCCAATCCTTAACTGTACGAATATAATTGTAGTAATTACATGTAATTGTTAATGAACAATTATAGAAACACTTAGCCTGACGGATGTGGGGTCAATACGGCAATACATGGTGCAATAGCGGAAGGTAGTTTCTATTTTTAGCCTGGGCTTTGTTCCATCGAGTGCTGCTGGTCACCATTGGTGAAACTTCTACTGAGTGTTGCTTCGCGGCTTGTTTTTGTACTGTGAGATATTTCCTTGGTATTTCTCCTGTTATGTTTGATTTGCTGTGGCTACACCATGTTCATTTTTACGGTTTTTCTTGTGAGTTTTACTTGGTCTACGATTGTCATTTGTGTTTTGTCTCGATTGTACTTTTAGTGCTCTGTGTTTCCACTGAGAGCTTTATTCCCTGACCGATTTGTTGTCACCTTTATCACATGGCTTTATTATTCCAGGAACACCATCCTTATAATCGTATATGAAAATTCAAACATTGTTAAAGAACTTTAATTACAATGGTAAGATGATACCAGAGGTATAATTTATACATCTAATAATACCCACCAACTAGTCTGATGCATGTTGTTTTATATTACTTGGTTGTTGTATCTACGGGAGATATTTATTGTTCATTAGTATTATCAGTCCAGATGTATACCCATGACATATTAATAAGCATCCACTGAAATTAATAAACCATTTTCCTGACTATGCTGCCGCAATAATTTATTTCTCACATATTGTAAATTATTGTCATATTATTGTGTTTCTTTGTACATAATGCAAGATATGTCTTTCTATGATTGTCTGGTTAATCATTTGGTATAGTGTATGAATTCATGCGCAGGTTTTGAAACATGAATTATTAGAAATAGTCTATTTGGAGCACTGGATGACCCATTAATGTGAAAGATAGCTAGATCAGCACATTCAAATATAACAAAAGCCCATGACAAAACGAGTCGAGAAAGATTGTACTTTGGTCATCTGACTGGTGAGCGTTATTGGGTTGGTTTGGTATTTACTAGATCTCGTCCTTTATATCTACACTAATTGCAAATTTCTCATGGAAGGATCAGTTAATTCTAGTTGATAATTTATTCTAACACTGATCAGGTCAATGTGCTCGTTGCCTAAGCAAAGCGCTACGAATCGCCTTCCATGGAAAGTAATCAATGCATTTGATTTTTAATAAAATGCGAGGTAACTGACTGAGGGCGCTCGGTCGCGCTTTGCTTAGGAAACGGGTACCTGGTCGTCTTATATGAATGCATGTATAGAAACGTGGCAAAGGACCAGAAAAAAGTAATACTATGTAGCACATACACTGAAGTGAAAGAGCAAGGTCAGGTTAGGTGCTTTCCAAAGGTCGTGGGTAATAAAATGTATATTCCAGCAAAGAACATGCTGTTGGAAAAGCCAAGCATTAACTATACATATATAATTGCAGTAATAACATGTAATTGTTAATAAAACAATAACAGTAACACTTAGCATGACGGACGTGGGGTCAAAATGGCAATACATGGTGCAATAGAGGTAGGTAGTTTCTATTTTTAGTCTGGGAGTTGTTCCATCAAGTGCTGCTGATAACCATTGGCGAAACCTCTTCTGGGTGTTGCTTCGTGGCTTATCCTTGTGCTGTGAGTGAGATATTTTTGGGTATTTCCGCAGTTATGTTTAATTGGCTGTAGCTGCATCATGTTTTATTTGTACGAGTTTCCTTGTGAGTTGCGTTGTAACTGTTGTTTGTGATCGGCTGGTTAAGTTGAGTGCTGCCTTTTCTGTCCAATTTCCTCATATCTTGTTGTACTTGGTCTACGATTGTCATTTGTATTTATCTGCGTTATACTTTTTGTGCTCTGTTGTTTCCATGGAGACATGTACTCCCTGGCCGATTTGTTGTCACCTTTATCACATGGCTTTAATATTCGAAGAAACATCATGTTTATAAACGTATATGAAAATTAAAACATTGTTTAAGAACTTTAATTACAATGGTAAGATGATACTAGAGATATAATTTATACATCTAATAAGACCCACCAACAAGTATGATGCATGTTGTTTTATATTACTTAGTTGCTGTATCTACGGGAGATATTTATTGTTCATTAGTATTATCAGTCCAGATGTATACCTATGACATATTAATAAGCATCGACTGAAATTAATAAACCATTTTCCTGACTATGCTGTCGCAATAATTTATTTCTCACATATTGTAAATTATTGTCATCGTCATATTATTGTGTTTCTTTGTACATACTGCAAGATTTATCTTTCTATGATTGTCTGGTAAATCAATGGGTATATTATATGAATTCATGTGCAAATTTGAAACATGAATTTTTAGAAATAATCTGTTTGGAGCACTAGTTGACCCATTCATGTGAAAGATAGCTAGATCCCTACATTCAACTATAAAACACCACTTGACAAAAACGAGTCGAGAAAGAAGTTGTTCATTGTAAGATGGTCATCTGACTGATGGATGTCACATTTATCGAGATGGTTTGACTATTTTCAATATATTGTCCTTCAAGTCAACAATAATTGCAAGTTTCCCATGGAAGGATAAGTTAATTCTAGTTGACGTATTTATTCTAAAACTGATATGGTCAACGTGTCCGTAGTCTAAGCCAAGCGCTACGAAGCGCATTCCACGGGAAGCAATCCAATCATTTGATTTTTAATAAAACGCGTGGTAACTGCATGAGGGCGCTCGGTAGCGCTTTGCTTAGGCAACGGGCACCTGGTCGTCCTTTATGAATGAATGTATAGAAACGTTGCAAAGGACCAGAACAAAGTAATACTATGTAGCACATACATTGAAGTGAAAGAGCAAGGTCAGGTATGGTGCTTTCCAAAGGTCGTTGGTACGCATATTCCATGCAAAGAACATGCTGTTGGAAAAGCCAAGCCTTAACTATACGAATATAATTGCAGTAATTACATATAATTGTTAATGAAATAATAACAGAAACAATTAGCTTGACGGATGTGGGGTCAAAATGGCAATACATAGTGCAATAGCGGTAAGTTGTTTCCATTTTTAGCATGGGCTTTGTTCTAGTGAGTGTTGTTGTACACGAAATGTCTACGGAGTGTTGCTTCGCGGCATGCCCTTGTGTTGTGAGATCTTTTCTGGATCTTCCCCTAGTTGTGTTTAATTGGCTGAGGCTGCATCATTTTCATTTGCACGGGTTTTCTTGTGACTTGTAAGTTGTGTTGTTACTGTTGTTTGTGATCGGCTGGTTAAATTGAGTGCTGCCTTTCCCATTACCTCATATGTTTTTTACTTGGTCTGCGATTGTCATTTGTGTATTGTATACATTGTACTTTTTGTGCTCTATTGTATCCATGACGGAATGTACTCCCTGACCGATTTCTTGTCACCTTTATCACATGGCTTTAATATTCCAAGAAACACCATCTTTATATACGTATATGAAAATTAAAACATTGTTTAAGAACTTTGATTACAATGGTAACATGATACTAGAGGTATGATTTATACCTCTAATAATACCCACCAACAAGTATGATGCATGTTGTTTTATATTACTTAGTTGCTGTATCTACGGGAGATATTTATTGTTCATTAGTATTATCAGTCCAGATGTATACCAATGACATAATAGTAAGCATCCACTGAAATTAATAAACCATTTTCCTGAGTATGCTGCCGCAATAATTTATTTCTCACATATTGTAAATTATTGTCATTTTCACATTATTGTGTTTCTTTGTAAATAATGCAAGATTTGTCTTTGTATGATTGTCTGGTTAATCATTTGGTATATTATATGAATTCATGTGTAGGTTTTGAAACATGAATAATTAGATATAGTCTGTTTGGAGCACTAGGTGACCCATTCATGCAAAAGATAGATAGATCAGCAAATTCAAATATAAAACCACTTGACCAAACGAGTCGAGAAAGAAGCTCTATATAAAATTGTAAGATGGTCATCTGACTGATGGGTGTTATCGAGTTGGTTTGGTTATTTACAACGTATCTACACTAATTGCAAGTTCCTTATGGAAAAATTATGTTAGTTATTGTAGATAATTTATTCTAGAACTAATATGGTCAACGTGCCCGTTGCCTGAGCAAAGCACCACGAAGCGCCTTCCTGAGAAAATAATCCAAGCATTTGGTATTTAACAAAACGCGAGGTGACTGCATGAGGGCGCTCGGTAGCGCTTTGCTTAGTAAACGGGCACCAGGTCGTCCATCATGAATGAATGTATAGAAACGTGACAAAAGACCAGAACAAAGTAATATTATGTAGCACATACATTGGAGTGAAAGAGCAAGGTCAGGTTTGGTGTTTTCCAAAGGTCGTTGGTACGGATATTCGAGCAAAGAACATGTTTTTGGAAAAGCCAAGCCTTAAATATACGAATATAATTGCAGTAATTACATATAATTGTAAATGAAACAATAACAGTAACAATTAGCTTGACGGATGTGGGGTCAAAATGGCAATACATAGTACAATAGCGGTAAGTAGTTTCTATTTTAGACTGGGCTTTGTTCCATCGAGTGCTGCTGATCACCATTGGCGAAACTTCTACTGAGTGTTGCTTACTGGCTTGTCCTCGTGTTGTGAGATCTTTACTGGATCTTTTCCCTGTTCGGTTTAACTGGCTGTGACTCATTTTTACTGGTTTTCTAGTCAGTTGTACTTGGTCTACGATTGTCATTTCGATGGCTTAGAATTAGAAGGTCGTAAGTGCCACTAAGTGTAAGATTCATACATATTTAGAAGAAGCATCACAAGGCGCTTCTTATGAGCCCATTTTCATAAAAATCTGAACTTGTCATTTTGACCAAATTGAAGTTGTATAAGTTTGTTTTACCATAAGTAAAGAGTAAATGTCAGACAGTTTTTCCGTGTTTTCTCAATATATCGATTTGGTAGTTACGACCTTCTTGTTCTAAGCCATCGATTTGTGTTTTTCTGGATTGTACTTTTAGTGCTCAGCTGTTTCCGTTGAGAACATTATACTCTGACCGATTTGTTGTTACCTTTATCACATAGCTTTATTATTCCAAGAAACACCATCTTTATACACGTATACGAAAATTAAAACATTGTTTAAGAACTTTAATTACAATGGTAAGATGATACTACATGTATAATTTATACTCCTAATAAGACCCACCAACAAGTATGATGCATGTTGTTTTATATTACTTGGTTGCTGTATCTACGGGAGATATTTATTGTTCATTAGTATTATCAGTCCAGATGTATACCCATGACATATTAATAAGCATCCACTGAAATTAATAAACCATTTTCTGACTATGCTGCCGCAATAATTTATTTCTCACATATTGTAAATTATTGTCATCGTCACATTATTGTGTTTCTTTGAACATTATACATGATTTGTCTTTGTATGATTGTCTGGTTAATCATTTGGTATATTATATGAATTCATGTGCATGTTTGAAACATGAATTATTAGATATAGTCTGTTTGGAGCACTAGTTTACCCATTAATGTGAAAGATAGCTAGGTCCGCACATTCAAATATAACAAAACCACATGACCAAGCGATTCGAGAAAGTTGTACATAAACTTGTAAGATGGTCATCTGACTGATGAGTGTTATCCATTTGGTTTGACTATTTACTATATATCGTCCTTGATATCTACACTAATTGCAAGTTTCTCATGGAAGAATATGTTTGTTCTTGCTGATGATTTTTCTAAAACTGATAAGATCAACGTGTCTGTTCCTAAAGTAAGCGCCTTCCACGGGGGCGGTATTCCAAGCATTTGGTATTTAATAAAACGCGATGTAATCAGGGCGCTCGGTAGCGCTTTGCTTAGTAAACGGGCACTTGGTCGTCCATTATGAATGAATGTATAGAAACGTGGCAAGGACCAGAACAAAGTAATACTATGTAGCACATACATTGGAGTGAAAGAGCAAGGTCAGGTTTGGTGCTTTCCAAATGTCGTTGGTAATAATTAGCATATTCGAGCAAAGTACAAAATGTTGAGAAAGCCAAGCCTTAACTATACGAATATAATTGCAGAAATTACATATAATTGTTACAACATGTAATGAAACAATTACAGTAACAATTAGCTTGACGGATACGGGGTCAAAACGGCAATTGTGGTAGAATGTGTCTATTTTTAGCATCGGCTTTGTTCCATCGAGTGCTGCTAATAACTATTGGCAAAAAAACAACTGGCTTGTCCTTGTGCTGTGAGATCGTTTCTGGATCTGTACCCAGTTGTGTTTAACTGGCCGTGGCTGCACCATGTTCATTTTTACGGTTTTTCTTGTGAGTTGTACTTGGTCTACGATTGTCATTTGTGATTTGTCTGGATTGTACTTTTAGTGCTCAGCTGTTTCCTTTGAGAACTGTATACCCTGACCGATTTGTTGTTACCTTTATCACATGGCTTTAATATTACAAGAAACATCATGTTTATACACGTATATGGAAATTAAAACATTGTTTAAGAACTTTAATTACAATGGTAAGATGACACTACAGGTATAATTTATACATCTAATAAGACCCACCAACAAGTATGATGCATGTTGTTTTATATTACTCGGTTGCTGTATCTACGGGAGATATTTATTGTTCATTAGTATTATCAGTCCGGATGTATATCCATGACATATTAATAAGCATCCACTGAAATTAATAAACCATTTTCCTGACTATGCTGCCGCAATAATTTATTTCTCACATATTGTAAGTTATTGTCATCGTCACATTATTGTGTATCTTTGTACATAATGCAAGATATGTCTTTCTATGATTGTCTGGTTAATCATTTGGTATATTATATGAATTCATGTGCAGGTTTTGAAACATGGATTATTAGATATAGTCTGTTTGGAGCACTATGTGACCCATTCATGTAAAAGATAGCTAGATCAGCAAATTCAAATATAAAACCACTTGACCAAACGAGTCGAGAAAGACGCTCTATATAAAATTGTAAGATGGTCATCTGACTGATGGGTGTTATCGAGTTGGTTTGGTTATTTACAATGTATCTACACTAATTGCAAGTTCCTTATGGAAGAATAAGTTAGTTATTGTAGATAATTTATTCTAGAACTAATATGTTCAACGTGCCCGTTGCCTAAGCAAAGCGCCACGAAGTGCCTTCCTGAGAAAATAATCCGAGCATTTGGTATTTAACAAAACGCGTGGTAACTGCATGAGGGCGCTCGGTAGCGCTTTGCTTAGTAAACGAGCACCTGGTCGTCCATTATGAATGAATGTATAGAAACGTGGCAAAGGACCAGAACAAAGTAATAATATGTAGCACATACATTGAAGTGAAAGAGCAAGGTCAGGTTTGGTGTTTTCCAACGGTCGTTGGTACGCATATTCGAGCAAAGAACATGTTTTTGGAAAAGCCAAGCCTTAACTATACGAATATAATTGCAGTAATTACATATAATTGTTAATGAATTAATAACAGAAACAATTAGCTTGACGGATGTGGGGTCAAAATGGCAGTACATAGTGCAATAGCGGTAAGTAGTTTCTATTTTAGCCTGGGCTTTGTTCCATCGAGTGCTGCTGATCACCATTGGCGAAACTTCTACTGAGTGTTGCTTCCTGGCTTGCCTTGTGCTGTGAGATCGTTCCTGCATCTTTCACCAGTTGTGCTAAACTGGCTGTGGCTGCATAATTGTATTTTTACGGGTTCTCTTGTGAGTTGTTCTTGGTCGACGATTGTTATTAGTGTTTTGTCTGGATTGTACTTTTAGTGCTCTGTGTTTCCGCTGCAAGCTTTATTCCTTGACCGATTTGTTGTAACCTTTATCACATGACTTTATTATTCCAGGAACACCATCCTTATAAACGTATATGAAAATTCAAACATTGTTTAAGAACTTTAATTACGATGGTAAGATGATACTTGAAGTATAATTTATACATATAATAAGACCCACCAACAAGTCTGATGCATGTTGTTTTATATAACTTGGTTGTTGTATCTACGGGAGATATTTATTGTTCATTAGTATTATCACTCCAGATGTATACCAATGACATATTAATAAGCATCGACTGAAATTAATAAACAATTTTCCTGACTATGCTGCCGTAATAATTTATTTCTCACATATTGTAAATTATTGTCATTGTCACATTATTGTGTTTCTTTGTACATTATACATGTACATGATTTGTCTTTCTAAGACTGTCTGGTTAATCACCAAGCGCACTAACCACTGAGCTATGGAGTCACAAGTGAATTCACGCGCTAGTGTTCAATGGAATGAGTACATGGTGTATGTTGTGGCTTCGAAACAAGCAGTAGACAGTTTAGATGCTTGAAATATCCCCGGAAATAGAAGTAAATGCTGAATATATGTAAAGTAGGAATAAGCTTCGATAAAAAATCTGTTGAATACGCATGGTCGTACAATTACGCACTTAATTACATCTGATATGTTTTCTTTAAATGCACATAAATGTCAGAACGACATGATCCAACACAATTCAGAACATCATTGAACCGATTCAGACCAGAGTGTTGATATGCAAAGTAAAGAGCGCAAAGCGATACAAATATAACAGGAAATCGAATAAATGATAAGGAACGAAATACATTTTACGAGTATGGAGCGATATAATAATTGTGACCACATGGTGAATCAGCAACAGGAGGGTGGCATGCAGTTTCCACCATTGTGTTTGTATTTCATTGTACTTTTTCGACATATCACTACAGAAAATTAAACGCCACTATCTGTTGCTGGTGGTGTAAAATCTTATAAGATACGAGATTATAAATAAAGACAAAAAAGCCAATCTAAGCGTTGCGTGTTCAATCATTTTCTGACTAGATTTGTCAATTGTGACAGATTTCATACGCTTCAATCCGTATTGTCAATTGAGAACAAACAAATAATTACGCAGAGTATGTTAAAACTTTAGACACCTGTTCGGTTTGGAAAAGTTAATTATAAATATATGCATGTTTCTCTACATTTGAGAATAAAAAGAATTCTAAATGAGGATTAATATTTACACAACTGTTTCCTCGTATTTTATTATTACGGCTGCATAAATGGATTCCAAGTCACAAATTGATAATTAAGCAAACATTTATGTGTAACAGAGTGATAATTAAGCCCTTGTTACGCTAAGATATTGTTATATGCACGATATGTTTTGCTCAGTGTTCTTAGAAATGGATGAGGACTTATGGATCAATAATGCAACAATAAAAGACATGAATAGAGTATTTATTCCCCTGTCATTATTTACTCGTTGAGAAGTAAACATTAACAAATACGTGCGTTCAAGTTTATTCAAATCCTAAATCAGAAACAAAAATAAGATTGAAGTTGATTTCAGACTGCTTTGGCGCGTGTGAATAAAATTCGGCATCCGATACAACAGTGTTTGGCGTTGCAATAATAAAGATGTTGTCCCGTTTTCTTTTATTTCAAATAGTTATGGTATTACCTACCCCAAAGCAAATAAAATCATTCAATACTGTGCATGGCGTACTTGGCTGTCTAATGTTTTGTTATTTGTTGCGCCATTACACAATTGAATAGATCATCATTGTGGTGCATTAAAATCTCATATAAACAGTTGCTTGATGTTGTAATACTATGAAAAGTGCGATCCAGATTCTGACTTTAGTATGTAACTAGTATAAAACATGATGATAACAGCCAAGAATACAGTTTGATTGTATATCATGAAATATGACATGCTTAGTTGCTTCTTTGTATGATCTTAAACACGTTTGGTGTTCGGAATCATTGCATATAAATATTCCATATTCAAAAGACGTTGAACATTTTCATGAAGCGCTTTATTGTCATTGTGCTGTTGGTCGTGTCATTTTTTGACCGCTGAGGACAAACATTGGACTGTGTAGTTAATTTCAAATGATACTGTCACTTTTGCGTGGTGCTAAATGAATTGTCCTAGCGATTCGTTCATGAGTTCTGACTCCTAGATGACAAACTTTGGAGTAGGTTTGGAGCTGTTTAGGTACTTTGCTGTCTTTATTTTGATGTTTGTCCTCTGTGGTGTTTTTGGTCAGAAAAGTTATAAATTTTCGAGGGGTATTTGCAGCTGTTCAGCCGTTCAACCACCCGTTGAAACTTTTACGTCCCCTTGTCCATGGAGAGGCTATTGCTCTCCAGTGTGTATGGCAGCCAACATCGATCAGCGGCGCCAAGGAATAGACACAGTCCTCCTAGGTACCAATTTATACCTTGTTGGAGCATGTTGTTAATTATTGATTAGAGAAATTGACCAGTGGTCAAGACGAGGGTTGAAACCTGGACATCTCCAGGTAGGTCACCGCTCCACACATGGCTTGTTATCTATTAAATTTGTTGCCTTTGATTTTCTGGTATTTCAGTAGAATTACGCTTTCTCCGTCCGATTGTTTATCATCTTTCTACAAACATAGATACAGTTGGCTCGAAGGTGACTACGTAATTGTACTACTATTTAATGTATTCCTCTTGATGTTTCATTGACATAATATCTTCTTTACTCATCAATACAATGAAACCAATTGATGGCATTGTGTTGCCAAGTCGATGTATAAGGTTTGTCTCAGATGCCGACATAACCCAAACCCGTTGACACAAGCTGTACCATGTACAAAGATAACACCACGTGTCACTTTCAATTGGAGATTTACCAGTTCATTTTTCTGTCACTTAATTGCGTTAATTGATACGATAAACTATTTTATGGTAGTGTTAGCACTCTAGTCAGCAAACCACGCGGATCTCGTGTTTCATGATTCGGAAAATAATATTGTTGAGTGTCGACGAACTGCATCAACAGTGTGAATGAAATATTATATTTACAATGTGGTTAATTGCTGAAGAATTATATTCAAACAGTATGCTCACTTTGGTTCCATAACCGATCAGTTTCACTCTAGTACCGTTTACCATTTTTTTCCGCCGATTGGAACATCATTCTAAATGTACATTTTCAGCCCATTGGATTATTAATGCTAACATCAAAAGACTAAAAGCTGTTACTAATATTCGATCGATTAATATCAGTAACCTTTTTTAAGTATTTATATCTTAGCTATTTGCCCTTTTGCGAAGTACCAATATATTTGCACACGTGTTAATGTTTTAATGTTTAGTAAAAGCACTAATGGTACATACAGCGCACACAAAGGACGACCATTACCTTTGATGATTAAATTGCTATATGAAACGCACATCTGGTTTAACAGAAACTCGCTGTGTTTTATTATTTAAACTGACTAGAATACTTAGTATATCAGCAATATTCAATAGTGCCATATATTTTTATACAGAAACAAATGCATCGATCACCACTCAATGTTAATTTTATGCCCCACCACATCTTTTTGATGGGGCGTATATAATATACATTGTTTGTGCCTAACGTCTTGGCCAATATTTGTCACTATGTCAATTGTGTTTACTGTTTGGATTTGCAATCGTATTCATTTTTAAACAGCCCTCGTTTCGATGATGACAGACAAGCGTTCCATAGCTGGCATTTTCTCTTTGTGACGTCAATATTTGTTATTCTTACGAGGGATGTTGCAAAAGTAAAACGTTTACAAATCATGGATTACGAACAAATACGTATACATTCATATATGGTTCAAATATTACCGAGCTATTGTGACGAAACGCTGACCCAGGGCTCAATAATGCCGGACGACGTCAAAGAGTGTACCCACGCGTCAGCGCTTGCAACCATCTGGTTGTTTTTAAGCGGCGTTTGTGATGATTCTACAACGTCACTGTCCACACATAGAAAAAATAGGTGAACAACCTGCAACTAAATATACATGTATTGTGTTCGTAATTTAATTGCCACCGCAGCTCATTGGTAAGTACACTTGCCGTCTAATCTGGCGACCCTGGTTCAAATCCGGGTGGAGGCACACATGTGAATGCCTGTCGTCAACGGAGAGTAACTGGCAAACTAAGGCTATTTTTGGCATTGTATATTTATTTAGGCGGCAAACAACGTTCATCCGTTGACAGATATAGTGAGCTAGGGAAATAAGACACTGGCAACTCCCAAAAAGGCTTATTTCTGCCCATGGACGACAGTCTGGGTTATATATAAAATGCAGTAATATAGACAGAAGCGCCTATTGCTGTTAAAGGTAAATAACCACTAAATGCTTACGCGGACCAAATTCAGATACAGTCAAATTGTCCGTTAAAAAACTTTAAAGCGACTGGAAATGGGGGTATGTCTTGACAAATCAGCATCAGAATCATGAAATTGGTGTTAAATGCTTTGTATGCATGTATGTGATGTAGTGAAATGATTTTATTCAGAAATATTTTGTATTCTGGCTTAAATATGAAAGTGAAAGTAAGGTTGGGGCTAACGGACAGTGAGTTAATCCGTACATGTGAGAAAATAAATCTGTTCACCGCGTTTGACGAACCAAATTTTTCTTATATGATACATGACCCCCTGTTTTTTTTTCATTTTCTTCAAGCTGAATGCTATTTCTATTGATTAAAAGATTTTGAGAGGGCCCCATGGACAAAAAGTTGACATTTTTTTTGGCTGACCTAGGTCACTTTACATTGAGTTAAAGAACAACTCTATTTGGTGGTTTGTGACCTAAATGATTAAGTAATTGGCAACTGCATGTTGTCTGTCAGGCTAGAGTGCATAAAGTTACATTTTGCCCTACAGGCTATTATGCAAGCATGGCAATATATAAATTAATAAGTACTATACGTATGCAGCTCATCAACATACGTGGCTGTATTACATGTACCAAGCACTAAATTCAAACAAACATGTATTTATTGAAGCCGATTATCTGTTCCTATCACATGTATACGGTATCAATGTTTGACGTTCCATGGCATACAATAATTAAAGTCAATATAACACTGACAAGAATTTACGACATGGTCGTCTTCAAAAGCGGATCCCATCACCAGACGTAACAATAGCAGCATGTATAAATTTAGCACCATGAAATATCACACTGGAGAACATTATATCATTAATTTGTCAGGAAATCATGCGAATACATGCACTTGTCACTCATGTGTGCAATGTTCGTTATCGAAATACCCTGGAAAGCATTGTATCCAAACCAGCCAATAGCGTTCAAACATTGCCGCTACATTCTACGATGCAATTTATTTATTCCACTAACATTCTGCTCATCAAAATTAAGCAATATTTAGATAATACCTAAATGACATTTCCCTTTGATACGCTCCCTGGAAACTAATAAACTGTTACTGTATATGTTACCCTGAGTGCAGCGTGTCTTTATTTCTCCGTAGTGAATTCTGTAACAACAGTATCTGTGACTCACGATTGGAGGGTTGCGAGCCGAGTGTGGAAAGGCGTTATATCATTTCAGACGGCGATGTTAGTTTTAAATAATTTAGTAATTGTTTTGACAACTTGTTGAAATATTAAACCCTGTGCGGTTTGGTTTCCTTTTTTGCACATTTGAAAGTAACACTTTTTTGCGATAGCTTCCAGATCAGTATGTTGGCTTACAGAACATCAAACGAACCGTAGAACTTATTTAAATAATTCACAAACTTTCCTTCCTCGAATAATTATATTGCAGTATTCTCATTAATACTAAGTTATAATTTGCATGCAATAGCTTTATAGGGAATTTTAGAATACGCGAGTGCAAAAGGTACGTTTTCAATCGTCGCGGTTCCTTTTATGTACACATATAAAATAGGATCAGCATAATGACACTAAGCGACATTAACGTTTCATTAAACAGTCATCAATTCGCTTATTATGCAAATAATAAATTAATTTTATTAAATGAACAATGCATATTATCAATAACAACACTAAGCAGATTATACGTGCGGAGTGACTTTTTACGTCCGCCACACAACACAACTAACGCTGCCCAATCGCACCCATCTGGACACATCGTTTTCTTTTTTCTGATGTTTCCTGTTGACGAGAAGTTTTTAAATTAAGACTATTCCCTCCTAATGGACATGTGCAATCAAGAACATGCCATATACTATTTATTTACTATGCCAATTAGGTGCAATATTAAACGTTTCAAACAGATTATGGACTTTCGAATGGAAACAGTGAACGTGCATAAAACGCCGAAATCGCTGCCAGGAGATACATAAACCAACATTCGTATGTTCCTCCACCATATATGTTTGTATGGATCATATAGGACGATTTATAAACTATTGTTTCCTTCAGCTTTGTAGACTATCGTACAGGTCTTTTACAAGAAATGTTTGGTTCGTATGTTTTAGTCCCGTCATTTAACTTTAACCATTGACTTCATACTCTGAAGTAAGCTGTCGATGTTATGTAAGTAGTTGATGTGTTTATTTGAGTTTACTTCAGATCTGATACTTTCGCAATGTGCTATTAATGACCATAAAATGCAATGTATATTACTTGATTCCCTTCACGCAATTGCCGTATTTATTTATCTGTATAAATTTTGCATTGGTTTCAGCAAGTTTATTGGCTATTTTATATTTGTTTTATGTTCGATGTGGTAGTTATGTTGCCCATTGTGATAATATAATGCCTCACACGAATACAGTGAAAGGCTTTTTTCTAACAGTTGGAGTTGTTCTGGTTTTGTTGACTCTTGTGGAATGCGTGTATGCCCTTTGTATCGATTGTAGGTCATGCGAAACGGACCGTTGGCATTAGCCGATTTTCAGGGTTATTTTTCACAATAAATACGTTGACTTACTTAAATCAGTTAAGCTGCGTATATTTCCCAAGAAAAGAAAAATAGCCTATGTTTTCTTTGTGACTATTAGCCATTTGCACAATACTTGTTAACTTTGTAAAAAATATAATATATCTTGATTTTCCTGTTTAGCTGATGAAGTTTCTATTTTAATAATAAGTTTTCCGTTTGTGAATACAGCCTAAGTCCAACATAACGATCGTACTGGATTAGCTAGCATGTTTTACTAATTTTTGTATCATTCGCTATTACAATAACAATGAGTAACGTTCTTAGGCTTTATATTGTCAAATGTTCGATTCCCCCCCCATGTTGTTATACATGCACTGATTTTAATATAAATGGAAATACATATTCAGTTGGTAACAATAAATAATCAGATAAAATTTCACATGGTTAAATATAATTGCAAAGAAATAGTAGTGATCATAAATGTTGTTAATTCATAGTCTGAGTTTTAGTCTTACCATGTTGGTGAATAAGGCCCCTGTTCGCCGTTTGAATGAACGACGCATATCGTGCACATTGCATCCTATATCAAATATGTTACCACGTCGTGTAGTTGAAACATGTCAAATAGGTTAAGCAGAGCATCCGTATATTTGTGAAATTCATAAGTTCAAAGGGAAGAAATTTAATATAATTAACATTTTAGGATTTAACAATGACGTCTCGAAGATTTATTAAAAGAGTGCTATGTTTTTATTCTAAATTTTAATATCACTACACGCTAACCAATCGCTTGGCAACAAACCTTTTATGTTACCACTCAAAATAATAAAACAGAATATATAAGTGCGGGAGTTTCATGTCGTGATAAAATACTGATAACAATGGAAAATGGTCTTAATTTACTTGCTTTTATAGTGCTACCATCAGTAGTTTCAATCAAAATGGTCATTAGTTTGTTCAATGTACCACAAACACATGTCTAATAGATATATGTAGTTATCATACCTCCTAAGTTCGCATCGCTTGACTATCAAAATATACTATGATCATTATTTTGACAAGAGATGGCCATACATTTTCAGGAAATCTGTTTTTATTGGATTTCGACATAACCTGCATCAGTATTTGTACCTTCGAATGGGTGATAATTGCAAATAATGTGACCTATAAATAACACGAAATAGTCTTGTACGTTTACTACGACTCGATAAATACTTAATAGTTATTTATTTACGAAAGTAATTTATTCAAAAAATATATTAGATTTTTGGATTAAACCTAATCAGACTTCATATACGTTACGAGTGATCTTCACCAACTGAACATTTTCTTAGCATTTCGATAAGTTATGTGTGGTAATATGTTAGCATAAAGATACCGCTACCTTCATTGGTGGCAAGAAATGGCGCTAATATACGTAGCGTTTGTCATTCTCGCTAAAATACATAGCGTTTGTCCATCTATCATTTTCGTTTTTGTAGAGAGCAACGTATACGAATACCGTTTACAGAAGCTGTGTAGGGAATGTTTTTCAAATTATCTCCACTGAGGTCCAGTCTCTGGGAATGGTAATGACAATAGCATGGCCATTAACAAATGTAACACTGTCATAGAAAAAGAACAAAACATATTTATCGTTGATTCAGCGTAATAGCTTGTTCAATGCCAATTTGACCGTTTTTTCCGGCGGTCAACATTTTCTTTCTCAGCATTCACACCTAAATCAATTAGCTTAGACATTGTCCTAGGGTTTTTATTCGCGAAAACGACGTGTCCACACGGCCAACACTGACCACTAATGCAATAATTATCGAAACTCCATTTACGAAGTCTACCCAGGGAGACATAGAACAAGTCCAATGGTTATAAAAGAGTCTAGAATAATTAAAATAATATGTTAATGGATAGCTAGGGACTCCGGTTTATATCATGTCGATATGGAAAGGACACTTAGTAAGAAAAGCAAGCCCTTTTATGGTAGTTCTGTCTGATTAGTCACGACTAACCTCGTGATGTCACTTATAATTGTTCAATTCCAAGAAAACTGGACATCACTTTATCCAATTTACTACACTGATCGTTGACCATTTCTTTAATTAAGGAATGTCCAGAATCGAAGAATAATTGGATTTATAAGGGGCATTATGGCGAAATGGAATCGATTTATTGTCCGTTCTGATTACATGCATACTAGTATACAGAGAAGCTACATCGTCTAGCACAACCGTACAACAAACTTCATGTTTGATATAAAAACCTTTGAATCGCTGGAATCGTATGGGATAAGTACTAACTATATGAAAATGGGCAATTAACCAAATCGAAATTACCCAATAATAGATGCTACTGACGAAATTAGTTCTTTTATCGAAGTAGTTTTAACCATTTCAGGTCACCGTATAGCTTACATCAAAGTAGTAAAGATGATTAATTATATTACAGTTGGAAATGCATCTGAGAAATAAGGAATATTTGCGTTTGGTGAACGCCTAGTGTGCTCATCAAATATTTTGAAATGGATTTGAACCGCACGAAATATGCCATTAACCCCACACAAATGAGCTTATCGAGTGTACGTCTTTACTTTCAAAGCATTTACTGAGATTTCCGCGCTACCGTTTAAATGCGAGGGATTTTCTAACTTATTATGCCACCAACGTCATGTGAAAAGTAGATATGTATTTGATATAAATATCAAAAGGAATCATTTCTCTTTGAAAATGAAAGCTTACATAAAGACTTATTTTGTAAGATATAAGAGTCCTAAGGTTAATTCTCGATCTTAAGTTTGAGACGCTGATAATGTTCGCCCTTCGATCAGTTTATACTGATTATTACATACAATAATGTGCATTATATGATGCGGTTATTACATTTTACAATATTTGATGCACGCAAAGATCAATGAAACAACCAATTTATTGATCGCATTAGTGAAGTATATTGGTACTTAATTGCATGTTTATTTTGCAGATGCGCACATGTATTATCCATTAGGAAACCTTGAAAAATATATTTACGTAACCATAACCCATTATCATTTATTTCAACGTAATAATAATACTTACATAGAATGCACCAATATTCTACGTAACAATCTGCATTAACAAATGTTTCGAAGAAGCAAAACATGAACTACTTTTAAGTTACTAGTTGCTGCTCTTCAACAATTTTATATAACCCATAATACGTTTAATGATGATTTTTAAACATGTTATACACTTGTGAGTTCTTGTTTGCACTGTCAAAGTATGTGTAAATTGACATAAAATTAATAGAATTTATTAATATTGTTATACGAAGTCAACGATTAGCAATGATTTAGACTGTATTCGTCAGAAAGCAGTTCAATAAAAGGTTGATGTTTAATACGTCTTTGGGTCTTTGGGTTATGTTACCCAGCGTAGGTAATCGGAACATACGGAGCACTGTTTTACCAAATGAAGACCTTAAGGAAATCTTACACTGAAGTTCACAATAATGTTGGTCATTTAAATTCTTTATAATTCTAATACAGCTTAAATGTCAAATTTATCACCAAGACCAATAATGGTTCTACAGATTAAGTATGGACAAAACCTATCAGTCCATTATATGTTAACCGTTCTTATAGAATGGAAATGAAATTAAAATTGAACGTAATTTTAGGATTTCTGTAAAACAGTATTACAATCATTCTACACTATGTAAGTAGATGAATTATTCAAACAATTAATGATAGAGGCAACCGAATTCTTATCATCGATTAAAATGCTATAACACAACATTTAATTTGGTATTGAATTTCGCATCAACAAACATGATGCAATGTTTCAATACGTTTCAATATCAAGTCTTGAAATGTCTCTTATCATTATTCCGGACAACCAATCCTTTTAAAAAGTCACCACATAATACAGCACGGTCTTTTCGAGCAGCATTCTGTATTAAATGGTATAAGTTCTTCTTTGATGTTATTGAGTATCCTGATATGTAGTACGATGCTGTTTCTGAACGTTTACGTGGGTTACCCGAATTATATTATGACGTAGACGAACACGAAAATTTCCCTTATTTATTCAAGAAATCGTTGCTTTACACTGAAAAACGGACAAACTATGCTTGTTTAATTTGAAACATCCTTGTTTACGTGAGCCTCGAATTTAATGCGCGTAGTATGTGTTCTTCGTACTTCGGTTTTGGTGTGATGTCAAAGAATGGTAGCTAGTTGTTGATTAAAGTTCCATCTTCTATTCAATTTGGTACTCTTGGTTCTTTGGTACTCTTGTCGCGGAGTTCGAATAATACTAGAGCATTCTGATAAACTTATAACCATCTCTAAATGATATAGCATGTTTAGAAGTTAAATACTAGAAAACATAAAAGGACAAAGTACATTGCTTAAAATATGTTTGCCTTTTTATATGCTCTATCAGTGCGTGTATACAATTTAATTTCAAATTGCGCATATATATATATTATCATTATTATGTGCGTAAAACGTAAATCCTGTTCGCTGTTAACAATCCACATGTCCATGCGTCATTGTTGATACACGGAATGAGTTTCTAGAAATTGCGAAGGAGTAGATCTGGATTATATATAATGAATTATCCGCCTGTCTAATTCAGTTTCTTATAATTTCGTATTAAACTTATGACTTTCTTTCTTTGTGAAAGTTAGTAACGTCTTATGATTAGTCCAATAAATATCATGGAATTAATTTTTAACCAACTCTTAATTCAATTTCCTTAGATTTGTGTCTTTAATGTAGATGTACGTATATGTAACTTGAAATAGTTGACTTTGTCAAGCGAATAAATGTCAAAGTGTTTCATGTCTTATTTGGCACATTCTGACACATATAATCCTGCTATTTCAAAAGGAACCGTTATATTGTCACCCGACTTTTGCAATAATGTAATATAATAAAGTCAAAGGTATATATATTCCTTGTGTAAATATATATTCTACTAAACACTTATATAAGTGTATGTTGGTCTTATGATGTAATAAAAGTTGGGTTAATTGACACGTTGAATGGTTGATAGTGATGCATCAAATAAACCCATTGTTATGGTATTGTGTTTATAAATTCTAACTGGTTCGTTTTGTTGTTATGTCGCAACACCCACTCGTAACACAACTCTGTGTTTTGAACTTCCTTTAAGACAGTTTCAGGTTCGCATTCCTATTTGTCTATCATACTAACATTTGTTGCATCGTAAATTTGTTTCACAGTCATTGACAATTAATATTGCCTTATTAAATTTCTGGAAATTGGTGCCATTCAAGACCACTTTGATTCCGTTTGTGTCTAAATCTTATTTTTCTGGTCTCAATAGGTGTAGGTATACCAATACCATCACATTGGTTTGATTTATGAGCTATAAGCAACCACACAAGGGAGTAGTGAATATTACACTTTTACTGGAACTGATTCGTATTACTTTATGTTACATATTACAATAATAATTTTACCTAAATTCGATAGTACATTAAAGTGCGGAGTATATATATTATATATATTATACTATTATCAATAAACATATATTTTGCCAGTCTTTTGAATGTGCATACGCATATTGATAGTTATGGTGTTATGTATGCATAGGTTCTAGCATTGGCATTTAAAATAAAACTGTTTAATTTGAAAATATTTTGCTCTACAAGATCTAGATTACTCGATGGCGAAGCAGTTAACACAACTATATTCACAAGTTGACGATATTTTATCAACACCTAAGTTAAACCGTATTTCGTATCGTCCACAATATGTTCATTCGTGCAAACTGTATCAGTAAATTGTGTAGGAGATCTCAATATAGATCTCGTCATTGTCTTTTAATGTACAGTTCGTTTATTCGGGTGTTTCACTAGAATACAAACAATGCAATATCAATCGTAGCTATTTTCTTGCTTAATTATTTTAATCAAACTCAAAGAAAATAAAAACTTAACTCGCTAAGCCACATACTCATGTCCATGTTATCTGTTATATTGTTTAACTACAATGTTTAGGTATACCAGTGTTTGTATACATAGGACTGACCTAAACAAACAAGATGTACACGTACTCTGTTGTTTCTATCTAAACATATGAACCCGAGATATTATGTTTTTATATGATAATAGGTGGAAACATCGAATACAATATTCATTTCGGAATGTATTACATGTATCACATTTTCTTCACCTTGACATGCACATGCATGAAGTTTGCATGAGCATTGCTGAAAGGTATTTATAATGCTATGGCAATACTTCATAATGTGTATGCTCATCTCAGTACTGTTTTATTAAATCACTTACGAAAATATTAAACTTTATAATAATGTTAAAGCTACACAATGTTGAAACTGAATCTGTAATACTAATGATGATTCAGTTAATGAACGCCTAAATAGCATTATGACCCCAATTTGCATTTGTTAACGATTTATAAATTATTTTGATTTAAACGTATCATATTATGTTTAATATTTTCGTAAGTGGTTTAATAAAATAACACCTTGTAGTTTAGCTCATCCAAATGCATTAGCTAGCCATGAAAGACGTGCATAATGATGCATATGTTGCTAAAATGTAAGAACCAGTTCATACTTATTTCTCCAGAAATATTTCATCAAATACAAACTATTAGTACGTGTCCTATTTGTGAAATGGTTAGTAAATCACACAAAGAACAGAGTCAAATGTATTTTACATGTTCATTTATTGCGTAAATTCTCGTTTTTTGTAGAAAGTTTTTAACATACAGCACATAACAATATAGGTTTACCAGATACTAAGTACCTTCACTTACGTCGTTAAATTCACAAATAAACAATAAAAACGAATAATGACAAAATATTATGTATGGAACCACTACAGATTGACATGCAAAAACGCGGGTCTATATTATTTATAACGGTATACATAACGTACACGGCTTCAAGTCTGTCTATTTAACCGTTCTGAATTATAAATACCAATTGCTATGGAAATAAATGGCACATTAACATGAAATGGTATACATTATTTTATAAAACCATATAACTTGTCAGCATAATTCTTTTTCACTTTCATTAAGTGTTAAGAAATGGGCACACTTTACCTACAACAATTGACTCGTTCATCCAAACAAATGTTTATCGTCTATCAGTTGACAACACATGCACAGTACTTATTCCTTGATAAATTCTGAACAAAACATAATTGCTGACACCATTCGAGCAAGAACAGACAATATTCACTATTTCAGCCGACATCTGACACATGTAATATGGAGATAATATTGCATCGTGTCTGATTGTTTGAACTTTGAAATAGTGACGTCATTGTTTGTTTGTGTCAAACATGTCTACTACCTATAAACATGAACAACACTATACCAACTGTCGTCTTAAAACAGTTGTAGTATACCATGTATATACGCTGAGAGGGATTCAAACCGATATATTTTCGAATTCATACGGGCTATACATATTATTTAATATTGTCAATAAGTTTTTTCGGAAAAAACAATCTTTATGATTATTATTATTATTATTGAAACGCAGAATATGTTAAATGTTATTTACAATTGAGAATTAGCATTATCATTAGTTGCAGTTCCCTTGGAATCAGTGATCATTATTTAACATTGCATGGATACATTTAAAATACCACATTACTGCAGCTGTCACAGTGGGCGGCAAACAACAACGTCATTATAATTTGCACTTACTAAGTAAATTAATAATCTTTTCAACAGAAATATAATTATATTTTTCTATTTTGAGAAATTATAAAATATTGGTTAGAACAACCTCTCAGCGTATGTCTATGTCTATGCCCGTTCTAACAATTTCAGAAAAAAATAATATAAATAAGATAAATAAACGTGTACAATATACCCACTGAAATATATAAATTAACTGACGAAATATAATTAAAAATAACATTATTATGAAACATTTATTATGACTACTGAAATGATTTTGATTTTCAATCTTGAAATTATGAAATTTATCTAGGTGGGAATGAACTTTGTATTTTTCCCATTCGAACTAGCCGTCCGGGCTAAATGTACACATGTGAAATAAAGGAGACCCTGAACTAAGTCATGTGACTTAAGGATGATGTGATTAACATTCGCTCAAAAACATTCAAAATCACGTGCCGTATGAGAAAAATATAACAACACAAAATGTAAAATTGTAAATAGATGATACAATATGTAATACACGGAGACCTGGAAGTAAAAATTGAAAACAAATACATATTACATCTGAAAATTTACCCATTTTCGGAGAATAGATTAGATACAACATAAGTAAAACATATACATTTTAAGAACTAGAATAAAGCTATGAATGTTTGGCAAGAACTATGAAACAATAACACAATGCCAAGTTTGAAACGTAAGAACATTGAAAAAAAACAAGTATTGATAAACAATGTATAATATGATGAACGTAATTATAGAAGATGGTTAATAGAGGTTCCTTTCTTTATATTTATTATTTCTATGACTTATTGTTTGCTCTCTTGATAGGTACTTTATCTTAAGTGATGCTGAGAAAAAGTTAGAACCAAGTTTTGTGATAATTAGTCAAAGTAACACATTCTTAGCAAACAATTGCATATTTCTTTTACTGGCTGGTGATATACGTCATGACATTGGCTACAGGCCTGTCCTCTACATATCTCTGGCTTAGAATGAACAGTTCGTAACTACAAAATCGATTTCTTGGAGAAACAACAAGAAAAACTGTCGAAATATTACTCTTTACTTAGAGTAAATCAAACTGTTTTGTATTATCTTGTTATATCAAATGACAACTTAGGCGAAAACCTTATTTCCAACAATGTACACATTTAAATAAAACATACGTGCTAAATTTCACTAATATTATGCGGAGACAATTTATTCAATTTCTTTACGCCGAAGTCTATGACTTTTTTATGACTTACATGACTAAAAGTATAGCGGGAAATATATACGGCGAAATTATAACTAAGCATTCAGTCATTAGTAATATGCAGTTCCGACAAATCTTTTGAATATTCAATGGCCAATATTGTATCTTAAATTATAAAATTAACAACAATTTAATAACAATGAATCAATTTTAAGAATGGCAATATACATCGTCTGAACACTTGCAATCAGTCATTGCAATTCTCATAAAACACAAGAGTAGGTACATATAGTTCAACTAAATATCGCTGGCTTAGAATGAGAAAGTCGTAAGTACAAAATAATATTTTGAGAATACAAGAAAAAAATGTCCGCAAAGTACTCTGTACTTATGTTAAAACAAGCTGTTTCGACTTCAGTTTTGTCAACATGATAAGTTCCGATGCTCATGAGGCTCACTAGACGCGCCTTGTTATGCTGCTTTTAAATATTTATCAGTCTTATAAGGTCGTAATGCACGACCTTCTCATTTTAGGCCAGCGATATAAATGTACATTACATTCACATTGATGCAGACAAAGTTGCATCTAGTGAATTAAAACACACGATTCACATTCATACAATAACATCATAAAATTCAAATAACAAATTCTCGTTAAAAATAAATATAATAGACATGTGCAAAAATATAACAAAAAATAGATAAATCATGTGAAAGCATATGCGATTGTTCATTTCATACATCAGATCATTGAAGTGGTGTTAGTGCGTGACGTAAAGTCAATTACATTGCATATTTCGGTGAAGAAATGCTTCAAAATTGGAGATTTGGAACTAATTGGAGTTGTGCAACCACTTTCACAAATATTTTATGAGAAACTCCATAAAAGTATATAAAACAGGTGATTAACTTCCGATTCCATTGTGATAGTCATGTGTAAAGAACATGTAATAATATTTGTAGCGACTTTGAACATTCCATAAGTATGTCGATGGTCGCAAGAAGTTAAACTCCACTAAAATAAAACTCAGATGATAGATACTGGTTTATAGAAAGTATATGAACACGTCTGTAAGAATGCCTTCGCATTCGGTGATGGAAAAAGAAAAACATGAACAGGAATAAAGTGAACACTTGTTTGGTATGCTTGGTATACAAGCACATCCCCACATATTTGCACCTTGGTATCTTCAATATGGCAGTTCATTTCTTATAAATAAAATGTCATGGCTAAAATGTCGCGGCAATGAGTCCTTTATACCGTCAATGCATGCCCAGCTGATTAACGACGGCACGTTTACGCATCTTGTGGCGAACGTACTTCGTTAGCTATGTACGTTTGGCACAACCCTGGACTATATCCCGAACCTCGGGGCTCACGTTCTCACTTTTTTAGAATTCTCGAATTATGAGTATCAATCCCAAATCTTCTAGACTTGACAACATGAGCATTAACTAGTCTATTCTACCATCTAATGAGTTGCTTCAACTTGCCGGTGTCTCTGATGATGTCGAAGATGTGTTTGATTTAGTTTTTATTTCCGGAGAGCGATTTGCTTCATTGAGTTCTTTTATAGCCTGCAGCTCTTTCTTTTCTTTCATTCTTCTGTTTTGAAACCAGATTTTTATCTGGCGCTCTGTTAAACATAACATATGAGATAGTTCTATGCGTCGACGTCGTGTCAAATATCTATTAAATTTAAATTCTTTTTCAAGTTCTAGGGTTTGGAATCGTGTATATGTTTGTCTTCCACGACGTCTTTGGTTTGAATTGGGCCCTGAAATAAACAGAAAAAACATTGATAAATATAATGTCATGATCATCCTACTTAATGTATACTAGCATGTGACTATAAGAGTGACATTTCCCTGTCTTATTCAAACGGATGCCGATGTATTCATCTAATATTTATTGTAAGCATTCTGTAAAGGCGCACTGAGATGTTCATGTGTGGTTGGACAGACAGAGATGATTTATTTGGTATTTCATTTCAAAAGCAACCTGGGGTTCTTCTATTCTGGAGTCGGCTCCTGCATGACTAGTGTATTATGAATCAGCTTTTCATGAGTCGACGTGTGCTGAGTTATTTGGTTTAAAAAACGTTGATGAAATAAACAGTTGTCGGCTCATAGGTATGAAATTGCATATATAGATTCATATTTTACTTCACTTGATATATATTACATGTGCAATGGATGGTTAGCGTCTTACACGAAACTGTTACAATTATTGATGGTTATCATAACGACAGGACTACTAAACTTTGAAATAACACATATTGTATGCGTCTTATTAGTATTATATAGTTTCAGTTGTTGCAACCAGTTGTTCAGTGCTATCCGTGCTCTTTTCTCATTCCTGCATTTTACGCTTTGCCCCACGTTGTGTTTAGCTATCAATTTATACTCTTTTATACATATTTTTAGGGATAATAAGACATTTCCCATTTACCTCCGAGAGCGGCAATACAGACTCAAGTTTCATAATAGCTATAAAGCCATTTACCCTCAGCAAAACAAATATAGACGCCGTAATTTTACAGCGTGTTATAATGACCTTAATGGGGTCTTTTCATTCGAATCCCGCAAAGCATAGACCTTCCCCGCAGTTCAGAAAATTCAGTAATGACTTTTTGCGATGTGGGTTATTTTGGATTAGACTCTAACCGCCCAATGCGTAAGTCCTTTTCGCAGATAAAATGGCAGATAGAAGTGATTGTGGAAATAAAATAATTGCCAATAATACTTCACATATGGGTTATAATTTCCGTAGTAAGCACTTATTTGCATGCGAAAAACATGTGTGATCTTAAACTCTGTTGGCTTCAAACAAATAACTGTTATCACTTATCCATACTTTATTTATATTTACCGAGACTTCGACAAAACATTATGTTTCTTCAATACTAATTATTTGTAAACAACAAACGGGTCTGGTTCTGTAAGCTTACTCATTGGTTCTTATAATCATCACAAGATACATGTTATTAATTTTATCCAACTAATTTAAAATTGCTAAATAGTTCCTTGTGCTAGGAACGTTCGTTTCACTAACATACGTTTCCTGCTAATAATTTATTGTATCTATCACGATATCTAAAATTTTATATTCTACATGTAACTCGAAACAGTATTTTATAAAAGAAATAATTAATATGTAGCTGTGCTTTTTTTGCATAATAAAACAAATGCATGAGTTCCGAGGCGTTTGAGTGCACACATTTATACATGATTGACATTTAATTAATGATTTATAAATTTTGTAATTTAAGTTTTGAAGTGATTAGTTTTCATATTTATCAAAACTTATATAAGCGCATACACACAAATAGTAATTGAATATATCATAAAAATTTGACCAAAGCCAATAATTATTTTATTTTCTCTATTTATCTATAAATAAGTAAATAAATAATTATTGATATGATATAGTTCACTAATTGAGGTAGAATGTCATAACATCATCAGTGCATCATAAAATAGTCAAGCAGTTAAATAAGTTTCCTCACTGCCACAGTGGCCAGAAAAAGGCGTAGCTCAAAAATAAGTTACAAAGCATTAAATAACTTTCTTTCCTTGTTGTGGCCAGTATAAGGCGAGCCTCACACATAAGGTACAAAGCATTAAATAATTTTCCTCGCTGTGGTCTTGGTCAGAAAAAAAGCGAACAACACGCATAAGTTACAAAGCATTAAATAACTTTCCTTCGCTGTGGTCTCGGCCAGTAAAAGGTGAACCTCACAAATAAGAAACGATGCAAGTATTCAATCATCTTAGTCGGAGATTGTGGTATATAAACACCAAAGATCAAGTAAAAGGCAATTTAATATAGAGCTACCAGTACATAAAAATGAATTATTTCTCTTATGAGAGAAGGCTCCATTTAAGACGTTTCATGTCACCGGAGTCCGGGCTAGAAAGCTAGAATCGTCTAGATGGAATTGATGGTTTAGGCAAAAAAAAAAAAACAAGAGCATCCGATTACGGTAGTTCAATGGTCAGGAATATTTTCTGGGAATCCCGAAGTGTTAGATAGATCGGATTGCATGTTAGGGAAACATATTCGCCGTAATGCCTTCAGTAAATCATCGTTAGCCGAAGTGGGGATAATGACCCATTTTATCCATCTATTTCAATAACTCCAAATATCAGGATGTATAAATATGACTGGTGAAAGTATGCCGTGAGTAATCAAGCTGAATAGTGTTATTTAATGCATTCTAGCAAATAATGTTATAAATCATGGTACACATCCTCATGTCAAGAACAGTGTCTTTCGGAAACAATTGCATCCATTGCATTGCAATCCATTCACACCAAAGCAGAGTGTTAGATTTCACAACGACGATTAAGAGAATTAAACGAAAAGATGGTGTGAACAGTTGTGATTTACTAGTAAAAGGTAAAAAAAATACGAATATAGAAGTTTGATACGACTTGTTTAGCACGAAAGCGTCAACCCTTTTATCTGGAATTTACACACAAATACCACAAACCACTGTTTGATGTACACAGTGTTCCGAGAAATAAAACGACAGAGTAAGACACGGCGGATACCAAAACCTACTAAATCATATTAATTCAAAAGACCCTGATCATTTGAATATGAATTCAAAGGAGTTGTTGAATTGAGAGCATTGTTGAAAGTCAGATAGTCACTATAAATAATGTTGGTTATGAAATAAACAATGAAACGGCATTATACTGTATTATACAGTACGTATGCACTGATACTACTACTATTTTCATTGTTTAAAAAAACATTATTTTAGACAATGAAACGGCATTATGTTGTATTATATAGTATGCATTTACATTACTGCTACTTTTATTTTCTAAAACATTATTTTAGATAATGAAACGACACTGTATTATGCAATATGCACTGCTATTACTATTATTTTTATTGTTTGAAACAGTATTTTAGACAAACTCACAAAGACTTGCATAGTCGTGTCTAGGTAACTTGAGTATGGAGATAATGTTTATGTAAATACTTTAGAACTGCATTTGAAATATGACTAACTGGTCTGATATATTAGGGACATCTTTCAATTCATTCTCTAAGTGTAGGGAACTATTCAGCAAAGAGCCATCCACTTTTAGTATAAAGTAGAATAACTTTGTGTCAACACTTATTTGTAGGGTCAATAAATTAAGACTTATTCAGATATACTTCAAACTATTATTTTGTAGTGTTTGAATAGAAAGGACACTCTCAAAGTCATTTTCTCTTGCTTTATTTGAACCCTCATTAAGTCATAAATGGTTAATCAATCTATTAACATTATATCAGTTGTGTTTGAACGTCAGCATTTATACGTTATTTATTTGATATTTTCTATATGCTACCGTTTTAGACACTATACATTTACTCGGTTGTCGTTGTCGGTTTGAATTGTTTCCTCACACAGTTTCATTCATCGCAGCTCAAGCGGGACCTTTGATCTTCTTTCGGATTGCGTGACATTTGCTAATTATTCAGTGCTCATCCATGTACCTTCAGAATATGAATTTGATATTGTTTATGTCTTCAGGGCCCTATACAATCGATACACAATAAATAATGTACAAGACAAGATATATCACACGTGAACGACGTCATTCGGCTACCATCGGCGATGTGGAGTGAAAATTGGCAATTGTCATTATTACCCGGTGGTTTTATATTCGGCTTAACTTTAAAATAGAAGTGTGTTCATCGCTAATTGGCCTGTGTTTATGATACAAAGACCACACATAAAAACATCGTTAGGTCATGTTACGTTATGTCTCGGTACGAATTACATTCGACATGTCGAGTTACATAATAGTCTGAAAACTGCGCAGTCAACTTAAAATGCACCTATGCCCCACACATGATTACTATCTGGCTTGTTTATCAGGGGTATCTTTCACATATGTCTTGAGGGAGTTTGATGGTTTTTTTACAACTAAAAAATAAATGCGTTTCTTATTATCTGAATTTTAATAAAGGGCTCGCATAAGGGTCATTGGAAAAGATCCAAGTTATGAATTTAACGCTGAATTCAATTTCAATTAATAATGTTTCCTAAAAGCATGTTTATTTTTGTAATCTATTGCAATGCCAGCCTCGGCGTGGCTACGGGTCTGATCCTCCAAACAAAGCCTATGTTTTGGAACATATTGTAATCAAAACACGTGGACAGGGAGCGTCAACTTTCGTACACTACATAAACGTTAGTTTCCTTGAATAAAACATGAAGATAGTGCTATTTTATTCCGTCCCGTTCGTGACGTTGGTTTCACACTCAGAATTATAATCAAGTTCCTTAATTCATTAAACTCTTATCTAACTATAAATATCTCTTCGGCATACTGTATTTTCCCTGACTCTTAATACGATCAATATGCAATTCAAGAACAATTCTCTAATTCTGATTTTTACCAGTTTCTAATTATCCTTAATGGATCTTACGATTTTACAAACGTAGCTGAGGGATAGTATATCACTAGCGTTATGTAAATTGCTAGATTTCAATTCGATCTGTTCAAATTATCTTACAATTTCTTTAAATGAGCTGGACACGAATGCGCAAAATACTTGAATTGTGATTAAGAACGGAATGTGCGCTTCAATTCCAGCGTAATGTACGGCAATGCATACGTTTTGCTGTTCGCTCGTAAATTGAACCTCATTATAAGAAAATTTGCAGGGAAGTCTCATTTTTTGCGTTCATTTTTACAATATCATTGCAGGTAATTAAGAAATGAATATAGTATTTCAGCGTAATTAGTTATTAGGTGATAATACGCTTTGCTCGTTAATGTTATCAAAATGCGTACTTAAACTTTCTTTACTTGTGCCCGCAACGATATTAAAGATACGCTTAATTTAAGGTTGCACTACTTTCCCTTTGTTATATAAGCTTTTTGCAGTTATATGTAATGAGCTTACGATGTAAGACAACACTGGAGTTGAAGGACATACCTGAGTTAATTGGTAAATGACCCCAATTTTGCCACCCATGATAGTTTGTGTGCACATTACGTGAAAAAACCTCAGAATTTATTGCAACGTCGCCACATGGCCTATTCAGATATAATTCCCTAATATTAAACCATTCATGTCTTTTGTTCTATTAATTATATGTTACCCACTGGAATTAATATAAACATGGTGTATGTACATAATGAAGGTGCGCATTGGACGGATCTGTTGTTTGTTTCAATGAGTGTAGCGTTGCTCCAAGGCATTAAATGCAAGAAAGTTGTTCGTAATTTCCTTTCAATTATCATTTTGGAATATTAAGGAGGTAAATAGATAATTGTCATAATATCAAAGCTAGGTTTGAAATCAATACAGCATTTTATCACCGCCCATGAAATGCTATCTGACATTTGTTATCCATGTTTTGAATATGAACAATGGGTATGCTGATTATTAAGCTCTTTGCATGTGATAACTTTGATAAAGCATAAACCATTTAGGACATATTTTTAAAATGGGCACAAAAACGAGTCATAACACTTATTATTGAATAGTTTTACTCTACATAGTTAGTCGTTGGTGTTATTAATATATCATAACTACAAAACGATACTACTAACAGTCATATTGGTAGGGACAAATGACAAAGGAATAAAATGTGCACTACATGACCGTCAATCTAGTCTCATGTGTGTATACAGTGGTGTTGGAACATGTTATAAAAAATGAGGAAATCGGTCAGGAAAGACAGCACTCAACTTATCCAGCCGAGCACAGAAAACAGTAACACCACAATAGAACACAGCAACAAGCAATGTCGAACACACCACCTAACGAAATAATTAAAAGACCAATTCCAGCTACAAAAGATCAGGATAACCTTGTTTCACAAAGAAATAATAAGAACGGTGATCCCAAGTGACCGAATGATACAATACAATGGCCAGACCCAGTTCCCCAAATCATCGCTGCAGGGTGACCTAGTTATACAAATACACTAGTAATGTGGCTCCAATATGCAAAAATGGATGGTGACCTCAAGCGGGATAACAAACAAGTAGCAACATATACCAAACATACACAAAGATGAACACACAAAACACATTGGTCATATGATTGCGAAGGAACAACAGAATCAGACGAATCAACCCATCAAACTGAGTGATCGAAGCTGTTATATTGTATGAAATTTATAGTTTCAGGAATAGGAACACGCTGATTCATGAACAATCAATTTGACCTTCCCTAGCAGACTTCCTAACCCGTTCTTTCAAATATGATTGAATAGCGTAATCATTGTGTCAGTGAGAATGACTGGGTAGTTGGACTAGCAACGTAACATTCAGTCACTTGGGATCACCGTTTTTTTGTTATTTCTTTGTAAAATTGGGTCATCCTGCATTTTTACGGCGAGGACTTGGGCCTTTAATCGTTTCTTTGGGTTATGTGTAGGCATTGCTTCGTGTAGTTATGTTGTGTTGTTACTGTACTCGGCTGGTTAAGTGGGGTGCTGTCTTCCGTGTCCGATTTCCTCATATCTTTTTGAGACACAATGTACTGTCAACCATCTTTGGTGTAAATTATTAAAATCAAAATTATAACAGTTGTCAGTTTATTTCAAACACTCTGCACCAAGTACATGTGATATGAGGTAAAAAATGAATACAAAATGAACAATAAACATATGAAAACAACAGATCACTGGTTCGGGCTCTTTTAAAGAGGTTCGAGCTTCCATGTGCGCATGCGCGATAATTCAAATTATAATGTAAGAATAGACATAAAATTATGTTCCAATTATTATATATCGATGATAATGAAAGACAATAAACATAATTACAGTGCATACAGTTAATATTTTTCAAACATTTTTACATGCAAAAATGGGAGGGGGATGGCACATTTGTGAAATATATGGGTGTATCGTAAGTCAAATTCAACTTCATCATTATGTTTTACAGCAACATGTACGTGTATGCATGCAAGTTTTGTGATATGATAAAACGCATGGAATTGGTTTCGATTTTTAGAGTTCTACTCTTACACAGCATAGGGAGTACGTCACTTTAATTACAGATTGTTTGACTTATTGTTCTAGGGCTGATAACTAAACATACCAAAGATTTGGCAGCTGGAAGAGACAATTTCGTCTACAATGAGATGCCAAACTTTGTCTAGAAATGATGTGGTATGAGTTATTTGCAGATTGACTTCAGGGAAAATACAAATATATATCCGGAAAATATTTGATCCGATGGAAATGTGTTAAATTTGTGATGTGGGGTTTTTGATTCAGATTTGTATTTCTAGTCTGCACTTTTACGAATGCATGAAAACTCATTAAAGTTATTAAATGATGGTTTTATGTCAAGAGTTGGCAAACACGGTCAACGTACAAGGTTAAACGCAACAATTCCAGACAACCATAAAATATGAAAATATTTCAAAACATCTGCAATAAGCTGAACATGCTTCCATACATTCGGGTTGCAAAAAGTATATTTTAAATCATCGCCATAATATGTCAAAATATGTTTTGATTGGTCACTATTTTAATTGGTAGCAAAAGAAGTATGAGGAAATCGAACAGGGAAGGCAGCACTCAACTTAACCAGCCGAAACACCATAACACAACTACACTGAGCAATGCACACACATAAGTCAAATAAACAATGAAAAGTCCAAGTCCCCACCGACCGTCAGTTCGCACTACTTCAAAGATTGCATGAACATATTCATAGGCATTTAGCAAGAAATATTGGCGCTTGAACTCTGTATCATTTAGTATATCCTTTCCATTGACTTCATAGAAATAAAGTCTTTGCTATTATTTTGGTATTTGGAGAAGTATTCTGTAAACAATGATGGAAACAGAATGTAAAGCTGACTTGTATGTACTAACACTAACAATAATTATGTCATGTTTACAAAAACTTAAACATTGATGCCTTCGCAGATCGTGTGTAAACCCCGTTTAGACGTTGCAATGTAATGGAAATATTGAACGTGGTGCTTTTAAGTTTAGTTAACAGGCAAACCAGTACTCTAACAAATTCCTGCATGCATTAGCTTTGCACCACAAACGACAAGTCACTCCCATATATGCTTTGTAGACCACGTAAATAGCCAATTAACAAATTAGTTCATTTGGTGTGTATGGGTTTTGGAAAAGGAATAATAAAGTGCCAGCATTAACAATTTACCACGCTACTTTTGCCCAGTATCATGTTGACATATACATGAATAGTCTCTAACTAGATCTTACTATTACATCTGCTGAAAGTGAAGCAGCCAACGAAGTTAATCATTCTTATTATTTCAAATTTGAAATACAAAAACATGCGGAAAAAGACATTCGATATTGGCGCGTCTTAATTTGTAAATAATACCGACAAATATGAACTGTCAAATTGTCAATATTAGATATTTATAACTCATTAAATGAGATCGTTCGTTGGATTACTTCTGACTTTTTTGTTCAGTATTATCTAATCATATTCTCAGAATATGTGGACATCTGATATGATTTATGTTGCAAAATATTGTTACGTATAGACGGTTCTCTATGACTTGTATTTCCGGAATATACGTTATTTTAATGCAATGGTGTAATTTAAAAAATAGTTCAATAACGAAATTCATGGCATTATACATGTTTGAACAAATTGAGTGATAAAATATAAAACTAGTTGAAAAATGTCAATGGGCAATTAATTAATACTTATAGAGCCCTTTGAACACCATTGTCCTCATTTGGTAATGTATCATAAATATGGTCGTCATCATATCCATATGTACTGGTATATGGTTTCAATTGTTCTTTAAGCCAAAACACCATTATTGCTGAGAAGTATTTCCTTCTCAAAGTAAAGAAATAAAATGACATTCGATTCTTCGATTACAAAATAGGATTCATTTCTAAGAAATAATAGAACAAGACCAGAGTTAATGAGCAATTTACTAATAACAGTAGAACATTTTATCCAGTTGTTGAACTCATTTGGTATTATTAACATGGTCGCCATGATATTCGTACACAAGCATGTACAAGTTTCATTTTTGTCTTGAAACCAAATCACCAACGCTAGTTATGAGTATTTCCTTCTCCCACTTAAGTAATAGAAATAATAGAAATGACATTTTCTTTGGTTGCAAAATTAGACTCATTTCTGTTGAGAACGAGGATTAATTATTCAAATGAAAATAAATATGTAAAATATAAAATTTCTAGAATTTGTTGAACGATAAAGATATATAGATAACATGTAAGCGAGGTGTTAAATTCCAATTTAATTGTGGAAGAGCATGCCATTGACTTCCATGAAAAACAGATGAAATCTAATCGCTATTTCAATTTTATTTCTCTCAACATTTTCTCATAACGAATCTATTGTTTATATTAAAATGTACCTAATGAAAGAAATTTAAGACGAAAGCTAAGGTTGTATATTAGTTAATGTACATTGTATACATACCGTCAAATGCGGAAGTGGATAGATGCTAGTCATTTGTATTAAACGCATTCTAAATGAAGAGAAAAGCAGCACGTGAATGCTTTTAATCATTTCTTTGGATTGTGTGGGTATTATTCAGCGTACTTGTACTGTGATGTTACGGGTTGCTGTTCTCAACTGGTAACGCTGAGTGTTACATTCCCTGTCTGACCCCCTCATTTGTTTTTAGAATTAGTATGATATTTATTTTATGGAACAAGATGCGTATTTCGTTTTGGTTTTATCTATCAAGTTAATACTATAATAAGCAATGTCCGATTCCATTCTAGTTTTATAAATCCACAAATTAACGACCTGACAGTTGTCATTTTCAGCCTGGCACACTAATAAAACCCACGAAAATAAATTATTTTACTGTTCGTTTTGTATAATTTCACGGGTACTTTTTGTCCGGTCAATGGAGCCACGAAGGGAAATATTTATTCCACACGGGCCATGTAGGTAATAGCTATCTAAAGAATATTCCAAGTCAAGTCTACGATGTTGTTCAAATTCAAAATGTATGCGATTATATACGATATATAAACAAATGCATGAAACAATGATCTAAAACCATACCGCATGAAGTGTTTCTATGCATAAATAACAATGATAGATAAACGCAAAATTGCTTAAATAAAGCAGCATTTGAACAATCATAAGTATACGATCAGCATCATACTGAAAGTGTTGCCACATATGCCGAAATGGAAAAATAAATCATAATAGCAAACTGAGCAGGGTATCCAGCACTGACCTGAAGCAGCAGAGAACTAAGACGCAAAAGACACCCGATTGCGAAAAAAACAAAAGAATAAATGAAATCGTCAAACGAATAACAACAAAGTTGAACAAGAAAAAGACATGCAACTGAACACCCATCCGAACCCTACACTCGAAAGACGTTCACTAATAGATCATGCAATATGCAAAAAGTTCGTGGTAACAAAAAGCGGAAAACTATTAAATGCTGTATTAATTTCAGTCAGTCTTTCATTTTAAATAGCACTTGAGTAGATGACTTATAGCAAAACTTACTTAGCATTGAAAGGTGCTAAACTCAAGTTGACCATAAAAATATTAAATGTTTTAAAAAACTGTAAAAATATTAAATATTTTAAACAACTATAATTAGTTTTAATGATTTTAAAATATTAAATTCTGACTGAAACACGCTTTAAATTTCATTTTACATCGAGTAGATACGTTGAAGAGGTTATGTTAGGTCACTATTTTACTGTGTTTCTTACAGAACAATCACCGTTTTAAGTTTTTTATGGACTACACAACGGAATTGCATAACATTGTATTGTACTTGCAAATATTTTTTGTTCTTTTTTCTCGAAGTTCAGCAGCGTACCTTAGCCTTGTTTTAAAACGATGTACGAATAAAAGGAATAATTGATTAAAGTGAAATGATACTATTCCCTTTTCGACATGAAAACCCTAGGCATGAAGACAGAATGAATTAAACGTTATGTAATGTTGTTAAATACGTATGACCAATTGAGTATTCATGTTTTGTTTGAAAACCTTCGCATTATCTTTGTTTTCCAAAATAACCTTACCAGAACGTACATTTTTCATTCTTACAGAAATGTCCTTAGAAAAAAACACTAGTGACACTGCCATGCATTTTGTTATAATTGTTGTAAACAAATGTATACTGCATGTATTGTCTTACGTCATTTTGACTTTGGTACAAACACTCATCATCAAGTTGGACAAATGAAATCAGAAACAGTAGAACACTGAGACACATCCCGCAAATGTAAAAGCAAAACAACGACAACTAGACCACGTTCAGTAAACGCTTAAACCCAGTGAAATCCATAACAAATAGCTAAATCATTAAGGGCAAATAATTCTGTTAAAATGGTTGGTAGTGCTACATGACTTTGATAATATAATGTGTTTTTGATGTAACCAAGTATGCCAAGTTTGAAAGCAATGTATTGATTTACTTAAAAAAATATTTTTTAGTTTCCACATTTTGTAACGGACGAACGAACAAACGAACGGATAAAGGAACAAACGAACGAACAAAAAGGAAGGCAATCACTACCAGCATCAGTAGATGTCAGGGCATAAAACATTCTAACTTACTTCGTAATCGAACTGCTAGTATCTTCGGGTCCGAAATATTTCAATTTATGATAGCAAAACTGATGAGTTTGTGACGCTATCCTTTGACTAGAAGTACCTAACAAACTGAGATTTAGATCTATCCTGTATTCGTTATTTATTTTTCATTTACATTTATGAATTATGTAAGACTATAAACTATAAATACGTGGTATTCAATAAACCTTCTGATCTGTTGTGTATATCAATTATCAAACGTTCGTCAAACAATGGAATGAGGTTGTTGTTGCTGCTTCCACTATTATAGTTGCTAAAGTATGATTTGTTTTTATATTTTATTATTGCTTACTTACTAAAACATTTCATAAAACTGTCATCTATCATTGGGCAGGTGTCTTAGGTCATCTTATCTTTATTGAAAATAATATCAAAGACTAAAGTTATTGTTCAGGATATTATGTAAAACACTTTGATTTTCACAAAAGTCAATTAATGGTCAATGGTATATTTGTCTGTTTGTGTTCTTTCATAAGAAACGTTTTGAGAGCTTGTATTCTGTGTTGTGTACAAAGGACCAATGACATCGCGATTCCAATGTTGAACACATGCTGCAGTCAAAGATCAACTGAAGTACAAAGTGTACCTCATGTAATATACGATATACCAATGGAACTAAGAGAAAGCAACTTTGATTTAGGATCATTTAGATTTTGCCTGTTGTCGTATACTAAATTAATACACACGTTAGATCATATTCCACAATAAACAATAACAATTCCTGGACCCAGATGCATTACGGAATCTAATACATTTAATTTATCTTTCATAAGTTTTATATTCGAAACAGCGACAAATAACAGCTCAAAAACGGCTTTGGTGTCTAATAAACAATGACCCCACCTTTCCACTGATAATAAATAGTTATTTAATACATATCACTGTCATTTTGAGAAGAAAAGAATTAAACGTAAGGTTTTGTTTTACCATATAGTTTCCCTGGAAAAAATGTAGTTTATACAAGGTATAAATATACCGTTTTATTGGCATTATCGCCATTCGTGTTTTTGTAAAAAGGTATTTGTGCTTTATTAGATTAAAACTCACCCTATTATGTTTTGTTTATCACTTTAGTATTCTTTAACAATAGTTCGTTTTTTAATCAAAACCTGATTGTTTGTCGTGATCAGATTCATGGGTTGAGTTATGATTTCGCCATCTCATAATTCATGTATTCAAGATTAGCAATCGGTGTCTACGTAGTCTATAATACGTACTTACTTAAAAGTCAGAAATGGCTAGGTTTTAATTGTACTCTGTATAAATATTTGCATAACTCGTTTGGTGGCTTGCAAGCTTCCTTTACAACAGCAATTCGAGGCTGGCCCGAAAAAATGTCCTAACTGCTTGTTATTTAAGTCTTGCAGGCAACCCTCGAATTTTAGATGCATATAATGAAGAAACGAATCTTGTTTTTACAGCAGTAACTGCTAACATTTCCATATGTTATCATTTCCAACGCTATATATTTCTAAAACACTATTTGATTAAATCGGTAGAGAACATTTAACTAAAATCATAGAAAACAAGTTTAAATGAAATATTCAGTTTTATATTTTGTTATTGCATTTATTATATATAATTTAGAGTATGACAAAAGGAATTTTAGCATAACCAATGCCATTGAAAATTTGCTTTACAAAGAGGCTACCATCTAGAACATAGTATACGTTGTACTCTTGCGTACTCGCAGTTCCTTGTTATATGTAATTTCGACGGTTTGATACGGTTGCATTGCAGTCCATTGAGTGGGTGTGTGGTTGTGTTTGTTTTAATAAAAAACTCGTCATATCGAGGTTAAATGTTGTACAGAAGATAAAGGTATTTATAAAGATAAAACGGTGTTTAAAGAAACGAAAGATGAAAGCAGTATCAGCACAAACAGATCGTTATATCAGACGTGCACGTATTTCGTACAATTGTTTCTTTATCATTAATACGACGGACCATCTCGGTGAAAACTATTTGAATGACAAAATAAGGAAGGATACATCTTTTATTATACATTTTAAGCCATTTATTCGAGAAAATGCTGCAAATAACGGCGCTGAATATGTCGCAAAAGAAAAGCATATCAAAGAAAACCAAGTTCTTGAATAAAGAATCAAAGAAAACAGAGACTATACATCAAAGACTGTAACAGACACATAATTAAGAAGAACAAATTCCACTAACAACGGCAATGAAAACAGTACAATACATAATTTATTAATAAGGGTTCGGGGAGGGAATGAAACGTAATACTTGGCGGAGAGGACTTTTTTGTTGCAAGTTAGATTTTAACATCATTTCAAAGAGCGCCGTGTTTAGTCATAAAACTTCATTATAATATGCATATAAAATGTGACAATTAGCTAGGCAGTGGACAAAACATGTTTATACATGAAATCTAATATACATACTTTTCGAACTAGCATCATGATATCAATTGACATTGTTTTGTTTTCAGTCCTTATCATTATTATGTAAACAGAAGAAGGTATATGGGGAACCTTCATAGGAATGTGGGAAAACTATCACCTTGGAAATAAATATCACTAAACCATAATATTTGCACTTATATTTTTACAACCGTGTGCAATGTATTACCTTCCATGTCGGATTTTCTCATACCTATCATATCTTTCAGATTGGAAATAGCATAACCACATAACCATTGATCCTAAGAAACGTCCATCGAGACCAAGCTGTGAGAAGATGACATCAACAAATCCACACTGAAGATAATGCAAGTCATAGCAGAGGCAGGCGAAAAAGAGGTAAGATCCGATTCTCCAGAAGTAGAAGCAATGTTTTAGAGAGTGTGGATACTTAATGTGTATTCGGATACTTCTATTTATAACCTCCCAACACCAAGACACCAAACATAATCTATACCCATTATATTTAACTCGAAAAAACTGCCTTGGAAAATTGATCCTAACTTATTATGTAACTGTTGCCAACAAATGGCTAGAGGCTAAAACAGTCGGTCTATAATTCATCTAGTAAACGCATGTTTTCTTGCTGGTTTCGGCTGTGATCAATATCGTTTGGTAGCGCTAAAACCCAATGTTATGTCTGGTTAAAAGGCCGAGTGGCCTCACCCAGGGAAGCATACATCCATTATCAATTACGACTAGCACATAAATATTCGGATAGATCTTTACACTCAATTGCATGTGATAATGGTACTATAAAGGCTCTGCTATCAATAGAAACACGGCAATTGTATCATTTTTTGCTGAGTTTACTGGCAATAAAAGTTTGTCATAGTGGCAAATGATAATTTGATTTTTATTTGTTTGTGGCTTTTGGCTGTTGATTTTGTTATTGATCGTCAAACTACGCGGGACCGAACAATACTTATTGATGTGTATCTGCAGCCTTACTTTGAAGTTCATGTAATTCTCATATAGAGTGTACTCAAGTGTACTCAATATATATCATAATTACTCTATGTAATAATATTAAGCTTAGACAAATAGTGGGTGAACTCAGTAATATCTCCATTAGTGGTATTAATTATTAGTAAACTGTCACCGATATATTCCCCAGACAGACAATAATAATTGTTGCTTCATGGTATTCCCGATACAAATGTATAATACACATGTACAATATTTAAAAAGCATGGTACTCTGATGCAGGTTTTCATACACTAGTACGGTATTTCGTATTACCGGTAAACGCGAGAAGCAAATACTGACCGGAGCACAGTGTCTGCATTAATGAAGAAGCTGAGAACAGGGTAGCCACAACCAAACAAAAATAATACAGCACAAAAGGAACATTACAACGAACAAGCATAAAAGTAACGTTTACATTTTGACTCGCATATTCTGTCTGTAGAAGTCAAACACGCATGCCTCTAGAACGAATACTGCAAATTAGTGGTGAAAATAAGCAGACAAGACTAATACTTGGCTTCGAACTGCTGATGACCCCCATCTGTGCAACCTTTAGCCACAGCAAAAGCATGTGTCCACTAGTTGCATGCATGTGACCGCTTATAACCAAAGACGAAAAATGATAAAGAGTATCAGTAATTCCTTGCTAAATGTTCAGCATTCAAATGCCAATGTTGACTTCACCGGTACCAATGCGACCATTGCTACCATCAGGAGTAGTGTACCGAGAGTGATCAATAAGGTTTATAACTAGTTTGGCAACCGACCTTAAATGGAAAATGAAGCAACAGCACTTGTTATTGAAATGTGTGCCCATATCTGCACACAGTTAGTACAGTTTTGTTAAAATATTGCCCCTGAATGTCCCGCCTATTTTCACATTGTTTACGCCCTCCCTAAAAGTATCGCAAGTTGATCTATATCTCAATAGCCTTGTAGTTATTAAATGTACAAAAAAATAGTTCCACTTATCTGAATCAATCTATTTAGATTTCAATATATTCTACTCGTTCTCCATACGATCGTTTTCCCCCAAATCTTGTGTAATACAAGTAATATCTAAACAAATAGTCAAAGTAAACACAATCCTTTGGTCTGCCGCAGATTCTACAGAAAATGTAAACATTATTAACACCGCCATCATACGCCGTTAGAACTTCAAACGTTACTTTGGTAAAATGGGAAAGCAGACGAAAACCAATGCTCGTAAATTTATCGAATATCATTAGTCGAGATGTATAAGTTTATAGAAAACTTGTTCAATCTATCGATCACCAATTGATAAATGATATTATGCGGCAAAAATCACAAGAAGACGGTAGCTATGCGTTTTTCTAGCTTTTAGCGTTCATAGATATGAGATTGTATCACGAATGAGTTTCCAATGAAATATTTAGCATCATGTTCAAGTTTTCACCAACAAATATTTTATTGCATTTCCCAGTAGTAAACACAGAACACCGATAAGCCAATATGTTTTATAACACCCAGGAAATGTGACTAACGTTATTTGTTAATCAAACTTTTCACTATGATTTTGGATTATTATACCATAAAATATGCGCCCGTATTGTATGACTAATGAGTCTGGTGCAGTTGCTGAGCACTATCCATCAGCATCTTGAACCGAGTTTTAAGTAAGATACGTTATTTATGTATGGGCTTAGCATGCATCCACGTGGTTTGTCTAAAAATGGTAAGTCACCAAGTTTAAAGATATTGATTACGCATTGACTATTAATGTCCATACTTCATAACTGTTTAATATTTCATTAAGGATATCTTTCCAAGCATCCCATGACGTTGATGAACTTAGTACGTTCGTGGAAGAATCGAAAACTGTTCAGGAACTGATACAAACATTTTTTTTAATTTTTTCAACAAACTGGCAACTTGGGTAATTGTACTTTACATTGATCACGTGATTATGACTCGTGAGTCCTTTAGTCAGGCCATAATTACGATGATCAGGATTGGTGTAGACACGGCTAGCAAGAGGCGCCACTGTTAGGTTTGTTTTAATAACAATCAAGGTTGTAATTATATTCATGAACTAATTAATGATGTCATTAACAACTTGGAACACTTAAAACCACCCGGGTGTGCCTAAAATACTAGTTTTAATCCTTTATTTGGCCCTTACGCACTGTGTTATGACTTTTGCAAGCCAACGTGTCGCTAATAAAACGATCATGTACCCTTGGTTTGGTTTGGGATTTTTATTTCAATTATCAACAGATCTATAATTGTCGTTTAATCATCTGTTAATATTGTCGTAGACAGCTACGTCATGTTTTTAAAACTCATGTCTATGAAATATGACGTCTGAAATGATTTTGAATTATGAAATTCGAACTAAATTGCAGTGTAGCGCTCACAAGTCTCATTATTTACATGATTCGAAGCCAGATAATGATGACGAGGGTAAATCATAAGTCCAATCCAGGTAACCTTCTGTAAATATATCACATGATATCGTATGTTTCGTCATAACAATGGTAACGCTGCTTTAACACATTTTCTAAAGACATGCGTACGTGTGTGGGTTGATGTATTTTTTGTAAATGTTCTGTTTCAGTTTCTCTTGCTCTTTTGTGGTTTTCCTTGTGGTATTTGCTTGTAGTCTGCGATATTTCAAATTTAATTTTGTGTGCTCTTGATGTGTCTTTTGTATTATTCTGTTCCTGCTGTGTGTTATTTTACATGACCAATTGTATTTGTTGCTGTGGAAATTTTATATCTAATGATGAATACAGCATATATAAGTGAAGGAGCAGCCGAACATACAAAACAAACGTAATACAGACCACAGGCAAATGGTAGAATGAGCAACTGAACAAGATGATAAAACCAAACATCTGAAAGTCCATGTTTAGTTGTCCTAAAGCTAAATGTCCAACCCATAAATCAACAATACGTACACAGTATGTTGGAAAAGTTAACATCGTACTGTTTAGATATTATTAATATACCAGTGATTTTGAACTAAAATACGTAATTTTCGGACCACAAAACTGAACCACTCGCAAAAAGTGCTCGCTTCAAGGTTTTATAAACCAGACTTTGATCGGTTTGGCGCTCATACCATAGCATTACAGTTCCTAACAGAAACAGACAAATGTGTCAGTCGATTCTAGACGTGTTTAATTTAAAACGTATTGAAACAGTTTCAGATATAGATTGGAAAGTAACAGTATCATTTGATTCTGTCTAAACTCGTTGTCAGATAGATAAGTTACAGTGTAACATTTTATAATGAAACAAAACCGATGTCTACCAAGAGAGCTTCTTGTACCGGTTAGCACTTCAAGTGTTAGTTGTAGTTATATAACTCACACAACTGAATCAGGAAATTGACCAGAAAATGTTTGGTATGTGTAGCCTTTTTCAGTAGTTTGGTATGTGTAGCCTATTTCAGTAGTTTGGTATGTGTAGCCTATTTCAGTAGTTTGGTATGTGTAGCCTATTTCAGTAGTTTGGTATGTGTAGCCTATTTCAGTACTTTGGTATGTGTAGCCTATTTCAGTACTTTGGTATGTGTAGCCTATTTCAGTAAAGTGTTTATTGACTGTACCGACACCCAATCCTTCTTTAAAAGGCCAGTTCATTTGGCGTATGTGATACGTTCTTAGACATTAAGTGGCCATGACAAGTTACTTCTGAGGCCTTTTCAAAATTGTTCAACGCATTTTTCTGGGATGATCGAAAGTGGAAATGCAACTGGATATATGCACTCCTTTAACGCTACTCTAACTTATCATTTTAACGATTACACACATTCGGTCTTAACTAAGTTAAGTTTATTGACGTCAGCATGGTTTAGTCCGGTGCAGATTCCTAGTATGTACGAAATATCTATTTAGCATTTTGTACCGTGTGTCTATTAAGTTAATTACTTTTCTACACGAACATTGTTGGGTTTTTTATCAATACATAGATACATAGATACACCGGAAATAGAGTTTAGCTGCATCGTCAATGATAGTTAGCTTACAGGCAACGTCATGTGTTTCATGACCGTAATCCAGTGCGTATTCAGGTAAGGTGTTGACCAGGTAATGTGAGTGTGTCATTGGCGTTGGCTACTGTCATGTGTTCTGCATATTGGTAGGTTATAAGCTGTTGCAGTGGTGAGTGATATATATGCCAGGGTATTGTTTTAAGGAAACTCTTCCGTTGGTTGTCGTTAGTAACACAGCTCTAGCCATTTTGTTTAAGATAGCAACCAATACACGGTTTTTACGAAGTTTGTGCCCCCTCGGAGAAGTTCTGAATGATATATGTAACGTTCCTCAACCGCCTCGTTATTCATTTCCTGAAGTCTGTCAGGTATAACTTATCACATGTAACATATTCTAACTGCTGCAAGAATTTCTTCCAGCTTTGAAATAGTTTCTTTGAATTGATACGAATGCCAAGGAAGACAGCGAAAGCGATTTGTTTCAGTTAGCAATTTGATCCTCTAATGAACGCACGCAAAGTCGGCAGCAACATACTTGATGACACGTAGATCTGCTAACCAGTGACCAAGGATCGGTAACCTAGATCAATTGGTTCAATCATATTCAAATCTGATAAGGAGTACGATAGCTTTAATGTCCCCATTAAATAAACATACACGGAAGACCAATCACTTTGCAGGCAGGTGTCTCTCTGAGTTAACTATTACTACGTAGATATATGTCTTGACACAGGACACAGTAAGTAAGTATACAGCAATGTCTTTCTCTTCTTCCCTTTACAGAATTAGAATTTTTACTCTCCTTATTTTTTTTTAATGCCGAGCATAACCTTTATTTACCAGTCAGCTTAAGCAAGCGTGATTATACTGGTTTTCGTAAACCATTAGAATGATAGTAGGGGAAGCAACTTTATAATACTTCCCAAACGTGACCACGTAGATCATAACACCAGACAGATGGCACATTCGGAATAGAAATTGCCAACTTAAAAACAAAAGGAACACCTCACTCTAAAGAGATCAACATTATTGCCATATGTGTATGCATTTACATTTAACTTTAGATGTTGCCAACGCACGTGACTTTAAAATTAATGTAAGAAGATAATCGTCTAAGTAAAATTAATTCTAACTTAAATGATTGTATACGTACGGTGGTTTAAAAACTTCGTTCAATGACCGAATAATTTCATACACTTATGTAAATATCTCACATGTTATAGAATCGCATGATACAAGATATATTATAGCCTTGTGACAACCAATATGTTAATTTGACCATACCACGTGATTAAGCGGTTTACTATAAGCACACATCAAAATGAGCATAAATCACATATGATATGAATACCGACTAAAACGCGTTGTGTAAAAGGTGTTTTGAATGATCTAAAATTGTCGTATATATCACGTTAATTTGATTTTAATGTACATTAACCAAATCGGCGGTAGGTGAAATGGAATTGTTATCAAATTACAAGCACTTCCCACGACGTTAGATTAGGTCATAATAATGTCCTTGCCGTCGACTTCAACGATATCAGATTTCGGACTTTGTCGTGTCTTTACAAAATGCTTTCTTCGCTGCTTCAACAAGTTAAACCATGGAACTGATGGAATCTTTGAATAATGTATGAATACATTACGATATAACTGTTAACTGTTCTATTATATTTGTTTGGATATAAGTTTTGCGATTTATAATGTTACTATGATAATTACGTTTTTTATGTGAATACTATTTTATCATACTTGCAACCATCTGTTACATTTTATATCCATCTAACAAAATATATGTGAACGTTGGTAATATATACATAAAAAATAAACGTCATCAGCTGTTTATGTTCATTGTTATATTTTTATTACGTAACACCACGTTAGTGTATTCCACAATTTAGATTGCTTTAATGCTAATTTTTACTTTTCTTAATGATGCTGTTATTGTTTATCTGTTTTGTTCTGTTTATATCTGTTAATGTTTAACACTACGTATTTATGTCGATTTTGTTATGATTATCACAAGTATTATTGATTATGTATTTTTATTATCATAAGTGTTGATATCGTTCGTGCTGATGTTGACATTATTTATTTATTTGTCATTTTTTAGGTTATTATTATCATTACTGATGTTATTATTATCAATTTTACTGTTGTTATTATCATCAATTTTACTGTAATTATAATTGTAACTATTACTTGTATTTTTCTAATAACAAAGTTCAAATTTTTCAAGTTTTTTATTTACTAAAAATAATGTTAATATTATTCTAATAACATCGTTATCGTTGTTGTTATCACTATACATATTATTTGTGTTGTTTATGTTGTTGTTATTAATATAACTTATGTTCTTCTTTTCACTATTTCTATTACTTATTAGTATTATTATCATCAGGATGGTAAATATCATTATTACAAGAGTACTGTCATATTTAGTTGCATTTCGGTTTTTTATAATGGGTACAGGATATTGTGATATTTAAAAACGTTGGCTGGATTGGTCTACTGTGGAAAAAATGGTTCATTAAATAAAATATCAAAACGATCGCATGGTCATACTTTATTTCATTTTGGTGAACACCTATTTAGCAAGAACCACAGAACCAACTGAATATTTCTCAGCTCTATTTATTGTCGTTGAAACCGTATGAAAAGACATATTATGTCATAAGCTGTGTATTTTAGTATTGTCGGCAAACACCCGTGTGTGTATCGAACAATATTATAAGATCTTTAAATAAACTATTATCGTAAAAAGGTCTGATTTATGACAACATTCGTTTAATTTTCAGGAAAATGTTGTTATTACGTGCTATTTTATAGCCAAAACTAACCTCAAATAGTGTAAACTGATTTACAAATGATTCATTTATATACGATAATGTTCGGAGGTTAAGGAATGTATATATATATTACGATGAAATTATCTTCCAAATCGAACTAATTTTGTGGTATGTAAAGACTATTGATCATGTTTAATTTGGTTAATTTTATATATTTTTCCAATTGATGCTAAACATTGTATTTTGCATTCCGGACTAAAGTCTTTGGACCTCAATGTCAAATCTTAAATGCTTTCTACATGCTAATTCGGGCCCAACTCAAGTAAATAACTCAGATTCGTTATTTGGAGTGGATGTTCTTGTGTCCACACCATTTGCGCTATTAGACATAACGATATATAGAGTGCTAGAGACCCTCGAAAGATCCTGTGTATGATCCTCTTCGCCTGTTTGTTTGAGAACACAGAGCCACCCGACTAGAGCTTTAAACACTGACAACCATCGACATGTCCAAATAATTTTGTAGGAGACAAGTACTCGTCCCGCTAGTAAAAGAATAGATCACTAAACAACCAGTTATAATATTTTACATTTGGAGTGTCTATGGTCATTTCGTTCTCTACTGTTTCCATGGAGTGCGGAGTCTGAGCTTTAAACAAATCAGCTCAAATTATATAGCAGATCTTTGACAGATTTATATAAGGATGTAAATCTAAGTTCAATCTTGATACCTTATCATCACAAAAACAATCACCATATTGTTTACGGAAAGTTTACTGTTTCATACTAAGATTTTGATTTGAGTATTATCTTAAATTGAGCAGAGCATTTGAGAAATTATTTTTAGAGTTTGGAGCCTTCGATCACAAACAAATGTCACTATTTCAAAACATACCTTACAGTGTAACATTCTACCAAAACATTTAAGCATTTGAAGAATTTATATTTTAAGTTACAGATGTGTTTCCTAATCAAAATGCACTGGTATGCAAGCTAAAAATAGACTGTATTGCATGGTTCTATCAATGATCGGCGGATACGTGTTTTGTACCATACTTTATGATAGCATATTTCACGTTTCCAATTATCTGAACTTTGGGCGTTTTATAATGATTCCAGTTTCACAAAAGTTCGAGTAACATTGTTCTAGTTATACGTTGTGAAGATAAATTGTAATGGTTCAAGTTTTTATGACTTCTTCAAGATTATCGTCCGCTCAATCGACTAAATATTTTATGCCTGGTGCCTTATTCACATTTAACATTTTAAGACTAAAGCTAAGACTAAGACTTTACATTGTCAAAACTTCTATTCGCCCCCATCTTGTTCTAAATGTACCGATTTTATTATATTTAGGTATATATTGTTAATGGGTATCAACAAATATACATACAACATTTCACATGGTTCAGTCCAGTGGCAAAGAAATGGCAGTGATTATAAATGTTGTCATTTTTAAGTCTAAGTCTGAATTTCAGTCTTACAAAGTTGCATGTAACACTCGGTGCCGTAACGTAAACTTTACACCACAATAATACATTGTTAGATATGTCATTGTTATCATGGCATAAAAATACGTCACATACTTGCTGGAAATTGTCTTATTTTGATAAGTAATGACATATTCATCAAGAAAAATCTCGAATTTGTCATGATACTACAATAAAACGTTATCAATCTTGAGACATGATTTCTGACCATATACTTTGAACAAACTATGTTTATGTCATAAGCGCATGGCTGTCGACGAATGGTCTAACTGCAACCTACATTCCTTTCCGTCCGCCCGTCCGTCCGTCCGTCCGTAATCATGTTCTTGCAATTTGAAGTAAGCACCGATCGTATTATTGCATTACATGTACAACACTAATAAGAAGATATTTTGGACAGCCGCCTCCATCTTTATCCGCAACGGAAGTGACGTATAGTTTAGGATAAATTCCCGTAGCCGTTCACGACGGATCAATACGTCAAATGTTACATATAAAGGAAACATATTCATTGTGTCCGCCCAGAAAACGGTTAATTTATACAGTATAGTTCATGTTCTTGCGCGGTGTTTCATCTAAATGTCGTGAACGGAACAAACCAAATGGCCCAATGTTTGAACATTTCTTGTAACATAGTCTTGCTCATATGAACCATAATGGACTTGTGTACGTTTGAATGTAAAAATAGCTGCAGTTGTACTGTTTTTGGAATTTTTACAGTCTATGTAAAGGGACAAATACATTCGAGAATAATGTACTTTTTCAAACATAATAACGCAATTCGTCCGAAGTTGTTTCGCCAAACTTACTTTTCGTACTTCAAATATTATTCGTACCAAGTTTTTTCACACAAAAACAATTCGTACTAAATATGCATTTCATCCCAAGCTATTTCGTTCAACTTACATTTCGTACTAAATAATCTCCACATAAATCATTTGACATCAGATTATGGAAGCTTTATCGATTTAAAACACACGATCGTGTTGCAAATTGGTTAATACAAGTATTTCCTTTGATAAGCCCACTGGGTTGGATGCAGCTGACGTAAATGTAGTTGAACAGCATTATATCAAGGGGAATATTTAACGATTTTAGCGTGAAAAAGTATAAATGTTATTACCTTTTAGGCTTTTACTCATTAGCTTTTAGGTTTTAGTGCACTCACTAAAAGTCATGCCTAACACCGTTATAACAGTAACAAAAACTCATTTAAAACGTATGAAGGTATCAATGCTATTTTTAACTTAAATGCATCAGAGGGCGTCAATAAAAGATTAACTTTACTGATTTTTGAAATTTGATATATTAAAAATATTTTGTGTTTGTTTGTTTCAATAACCCACAAACCCGGCGTCCATCCATCCTTTTGGTGTTTTTTACATGGCAGTTCGTTAGAGGATTCCGATTTCAATGTCTTTTGAAAATGTTCACAACAGATTCCGAGAAAAGGGAATTAAATTCATTCGAGTGGAGTTTGATTTTGTATCTCAATGTTCAGATTGTGTTGACTGTTCTACAATGGGTTGCATATGAACAAACGAGCTTGGGTCTGTTAATAAGGCGTCTGGATTGATTTATGTAGAGCTCTGTACAAATAACAATGGACCAAATTTTCTGAGAAACTGTATCTAAAATTGATACAAATTCCAATTACCTTCTTTAGCCATAAATAACAGCTATCTTTTACGAGCCATCAGTATCGCGAGAAAGCTTTTCAAACAATTCAATAACGTAACGAACCACTCTGGATTTCGTTTCAGAAATTTCACAGAGAGTACACATAATCTCGATTGGAGATCGTTGTTTTTAAGGTCGTCTGCAGCCAAAAGCAAATCAATACGCATGACTTTACATGGAGCGGCTGTGGACTTTGGCTCGCCATAAACAAGACGCGGAAGTTCCAGGGAAAAGGTTGAGCGTTGAGAGACAACAATGGCGGTTTCGAAAGTCCGGAAGAAGGCTTCATTTGAACTGCCAGCAAAGCTAAACATTTGACGAGGGAATCAATGGGATGAAAGTATATATTGCCATTATTTTTCATGCATCGATAACAATTACTAGGAAATCCACTTGACCAGGAATTAATATGGACAATGCTTACCCGTTAATGGGCGGCATTGTAACTATCATCTTGAATTATGGCGGGATGGGGCCACGGTCAGTTAAGATTTGTCGTAGGAAATAGAGGATTGCCGAATAATATTACCATTTCACACTCGCCTGTTATGGAAATAACTGAAGATCAATGCTTTGTTCCACAATTTAGAGGTTAATTAATTTGTTACCACTCGCAATATAGGCCGCAATAAATCTTTCCAAGGCTATTATTTAATTCAAATTGTACAAGCATGCAAACACAACGGATATTGAAATTGAGATCGTCTTGATTGTTTTCAAACTATCTGCATTAATATTTATGAAGCTGACAAGGAGTACATGGGTATAAAACTATCTCCAATTAAGTTTGTATATTATTACTTTAAAGGCACACAAATTGCATGAAATTTAGCAGTCGATCGAGGTCCATATTTTGTGCTGAAACCTACAGAAATGTCATGTAAATTTAGAATGTCTTTTACAAGTAGATGTATTTGGATAATGCTTAAATGTGTTTAAATATTTGATGAACATACTGTTTTCGGTGTGATGGCTCATAACTTAATGCAATGTTATGCATTATCAGTAAGCGCTTTTTGTTGTTTTCTCTGAATAAATAATAAAGTATACAAATGATAAAATACAATTTATAACAGATAAGTATATATAAGTATAGCTTTCGACCCAATAGTTAATTTGTGAAAATGAATGTTCAGCATATGTTAAGAAATATAAATATTGTTTTAATTAAATAAGTATTCAATAAAATTCCCTTGTAAGTACATTGGACGTATCGAATTATGCTTATAACGAACTAGCATTTAGTTCCCGGACACACTCCTCAGTAACACAGTCTAATACAAACATGCTTCACACTGGCATTGTTTTATAAAACAAATCTCGTTATATCCCTATTATGAACAATGCTTATAACGAGTTGAAAGTCACATCCCCACAAATATTCGTTGTAACCAAGTGAAACTAACATTTTAAATAATCTACACCGTGGAAGACCTTCATGAACCAGGGTTAATTACATTTCACAATTCTTATGTTCTATGCATTATTTTCCTGATATATTTGGAAATTGAAGTTTGTGAGCTAAACGAGGGGTTTACTATATGTATACAGTGCCCACCAAAACAAACTATACATAAGTTATTTCCCCATTTACTAGCAAGTATAATACTATTTGCAGAACAGTGAAACAACAATGTTTTTGAAGACAAGGAATATTTTTAGTTGTTTAGTATATACATACTATATTGATAAAAATACATAAATATGTATAACCGAGAAATATACCTTTAACTATGTACAGTAATACCTTGGTTCCCTGCATTTACACACATGTATCATATTTGTACAGATATCAAATAATGTGATGTAAAATATGTAATATTCATCAATCAACGTGTACGATATATTTATAATCATTAAAGGTACTGCTCACAAAATGGCAAAATATATTATTTTAGCAACTTTAAAAACTCTGCAAATCGTTTAAAGAATGATTAAATAATGAGCCATGCTTATAAGTTAGTTTGAATCTGAAGTCGGATACGAAGATATATAGTATGAAGTTGCCATTTTATTTCTTACTTTTGTGCGTTTGACATCACTTGAACACACATTATAAAAGTTCATTTTTCCGCCACAATATTATAACAAAATATGTACTTTTTACCTAGTAGATATACGTCAGTAAGCGCTTTCATAGAAACTATTTTTCAACAGATATTTAGAAGATATATTCGTAATATAACGCCTTACATAGTTTGTTCTTAGAAACAATAGCGAAGCCCGGTACCTTTAAATAATAAACTACCCTGAGACCATAACTTTAAATAATAAAATAACTCGGAAATGCATCGCGGTAAATATAGTTGGACACTTAAAGACCACCCAAAATACGAGACCACCTCAAAAGTAAGTAAACAATATTCAAGTCCATTTGCTCACATATTTGTTCTTCACTTTTCGTTAAATAAAATCTGCGTTTACAGTAATACATGTTATGGAAATATGTGGCATTTCTCTTTTTTTGGTAATTAATGTAAATATACTTTTGTATTTCTACATAAAAAATAGTACATGTATATAGAAAAGGTAACTTCTGCAGGCGCACATTACGTAACTAGCTCTCAGAACGTTGCAAGCATTGTAATTATGTGATTTAATATATTTTATTAGTATGGTTATATAGTTATTTAAGTGAAATTGTTTACACTTAATTTTGACATTTGTTATTATGTAGTAGTTTTATTGTGTGTGTTATTCGTCTTTTAATGAATAATGATAAATAGCAAACTATCAATTGTGATGATGGGTTTGTTGTAACTACCACCTACATTTGTACTTCTTTTACAATAAGTTCTTATCAGCATAGAAGTTCTTTAAGAAGTTTATTTAATTTAACTATGTCAAAATTGTGATTGTGTCTAAAAGCTCTTTGAATCGTGCAATGGCATTAGATGGCATTGTATATCAAATTAATAAATGTTGTAAATATTACATACATATTACTTGCATCACCAAACAGAACTTATAGGGCGATTTAACTAGGGAGCTAACATAAGTATATGTTCTGGTTCAGAGGTTGATCTTAGTTCTAGTTTGAATAACACTTCTATTAATACATTCATTATATGTAATTTCATATATTAAGCAAACTTACGCGTCAATACTCATTATATGTAATTGGACCATCCGAATTACCTTTGAAGTACCTGTCGATTAGAGATAAGTTACATTTAATCATAACAACGTTCAGTATCTTGTCCTTAAGTCAAGTATCCATAGCTTTTATATTTCTCACGATCGCTTGGTTAAAACTTATAATAAAGGCAACGCATGTGTCTAGTTACAAACTACATGTGTGTTACGTTATGTTTCCAGATGCGAATTTCGTACACACATATACTATCATTTGCCGACAAGCCTGTCTCGTAAATAACATGGTAGCTTTCTAGTCCCACTATTATTTGTATAATGTAAATATAAGCCACCGAGTCTAGCTCCTTGTGGATATATCTTAATATATATTAATAAGCTTGCTACACGTATACCAACAATGAAAAGTAAATTTGGCATTCGCAGACATTCATTTGCAATGCTTCGAGAGCTCAAGACCCGACATGGCTTTGCTACAATGGCGTGTATCGTTTAGAAATATTTACATAGATCTACATAAAATGAACCTTATTGCAACATAAAAAGTTTCAAAAAGGTAAATAGATTTTTTATGGAGGCCATGATCCGAAAACTGATAGCCGCAATGTTGTTGTGACAATGAAGTGCATCGTTTAGAAATAGTGATACGCATACAATGGTCGATTTTCTCTTTTTCAAATGACTCGGAATATATTTTCTTAGTAGACAATGTATGCAAAGGTACAACATTATGTACATATAATTCAGAATAAGCTACAATTTCACCAATATAGGTGGCATCCATTATACTAGTAGTTAAAATTTTAAAAATAAATGTATTTAGCAATCATTGGCAGAAAACTGTTCGTAGGGGTACTTGTTTACCTCATCTATATCCTTAATGGCGCAGACATGACGCTTCTAGGCAATATATAATATCTTTATCAACTCTCACTTTTGAACGCATTTTGTGAACGTGAATGAACGTGAATGAACGCAATGTCTGATAAGAATTCTACACACATAAGGAATAATATTAGTTATAATAATATCAATCACGAAACGGACGGACAGACGTACGGGAGGACGAACAACATCGTTGGACCAATCAGCAGTGCAACAGTTAGCAGTTTGCAGACATGAAAATAAGTAGAAGCACTTGTCACAGTAATAAACGTTACATGTGTAAATACACTTTAGAAATGAAGTAATTTAAGAAATAATAGTGTACCCTAGCTAACGGGCTGTGCTTTAAACATTAATAATCCTATGAAAAAATGTGACATTAATAAGGGAAAATAAATTCATTATGCCATAGCATATTTATATGCAGTAAAATAAATAGTTTTAGCTTTTTTTGTAAACATTATTGCCATTAGCAGGGTTTAGGGATCTGCACACGTTTACTGGAGACGACGTTGTGTGGCAATATTGCATACATTGAAGTTGTTCTTGTGGAGCAGTATTTGAAGTTATACCCCACCCTACTGCAAATTCAAAACAAATCCTGTTTTGTGATTCATACCAACGCAATCATCAGGTATATTAGCAAAATTAAAATGCAACTGTAAGTATATAGATATGTCTAGGTCGCATTATAACGTGACCAAACTAGTAACTAGATTTGTTTGTTTAACAAATCATACATTTGTGTCCAATTAGTTGAACATACAAGTGTCTTTTTCAACACATGCGATAGTTTGCGTATTATAGTATATACAAATGTATTTTGTTCCTTGCAAGTGCATGTTCATCAATGTTATGTATGCCAAAAGCAAGATATTTGTACTTTTTGTTAAAATGAACACAATGCTCTAGAATTGGCCCAGCTAGTATGTCTTTAATATTAAACTACCTCCTGCGACGTTTCAGAATTTATTGAAAAAAAGATAATTTAATGAATATGAAATATATCCGTTCGGTTTCCGATTTTATATTCCAACTTGAAAAAATAAAAGAGACTATGTGTCACATTCTAAGAAATTTATGACAATATCAGATTGTTCGAAGTCCGTAATTTAAATTCTCAAAATGAAGCCCTACATGTTATGTCTGGCTTATAAAATGTTACTGTCAAGTATGTACTCGTATATTATTTAATCGGTTAGAACGTTCAGACACATTATGGTGGATCTAAGTATTATGTAAGACAATGCTAGTCACTTAATTAAGACATTTTAAGTTCCTTAGTTGACAGACGGCTGTTCGGGAAAAAGTTCTGATAAATCTTTAACCTACCACACTTGTTTGAATGGCTTGCAAGCAGTCGACGATGATGCTGTTAAAGACGACGATGTGGAAGAACAGACAGAGGAAGCCTAATGTTTTTAACGACTAGTTTACTTGGTTTTTAATCGCCGACGAAAGCACACATCTAGGTACTCTTTTATCAAAGCGCTTACAGAATGAAAAGCTAAATTATTCTATATATTTCCTTAACTTTTGGCATTTTATTTTTGTAAGAATTTATTTACTGAAATGTTATCAATATTACAGATCCCTTTTCCACAATTTGCAACTGTTAGAGAATTATTTATAATACTGAGGATTTAAACTATGAAATATTTCCGTAAGAGCTATGGTAAAAAGTACTTAAACGAATAGTATTATTTTCAATAAATAGTAAAATTTGTGTTACATTGATATAAATATAATAACTAGTAATTTTATATTTGGCATGTGTCTGTACAATTTCCTAGAATTTCAAAATGGAGTTCAAATGTCATCGAACTTTTCAAACCGTCGTCGTATGACTTCAGACGTTTATGCTGTTATATTTCATTAATATAGTATTTATTCTAATGGGTGTTTTATGAGCTATTCATATTCCGGGTTTGTTTTTAATAATTTGTGTTTCATTAATGAAGTAATTTTATACCAGTTCTTGTGAAAATGTCATGGTATTTTCCTGCTTAGGTTTATTTTAGTTGTTATATTACATTATAAACAACAGCATGGACTTTAAACAAATGACCGTAATCATGCTAATGATATCTATCAAAATGAATACTATAACTGACCAGAATTAGTGGAACAAAGTCCCGTAGGAATTTTTATATTTACCGGTTGTTGTGTGTATTTTTGGCAAAAGTATGCTTTGGCATAGACCTTTCCATAGCGAAACCATTTTACTTACCGCCAATTTTAAAGAGTATCTTTGCGGAAATGAGGTTTCGTAAACGTTTCATTAACTAAAATTATTTCATTTACCCTGGTTTAGAATGAGTATCCTGGCAGAAAAGGACTCTACATGGCTTATCCAAGCAAAACTATTTCATTGATAGCTACAAATATTTTGAATGAGTATCTTGGCATACTATTAAGGGTTTATCATAGATATTTCGTAACGCAATACTAACTTTTTTATCGGTATATGCACTTCGAATGGTTTCTTTGCAGAAAATGACTATTTTTATGGATGTTCCCCTTGCAAAAATATTCATTTAATAATGTCTTTTAATATTTTATACAAAAAAACTTTGTGGACATACATTGATAAACATATTTTATCTAGAGTGCAATTGGCAAAAAGGGGATGTTCAGTGGATTCCCCACTCCCCCAAGCAAATATCATTATATTAAGTCATTGCAATAAAACAAAAAATGACAGACATTGTGTTTTCTGATCCAGGCTAGGAAATTAGCAATCATTATATTATCCATGGAACACAAAAGGTGATTTCAAAGTGTGAGACTATCGATTTGGCGTTCATTAAATGTTGCATTTTCCATTGAAGTGACAAAATATGGGTGATTTTAATGACCTTTACCATACAGTTTCTCGTTATATTGTTTTACCGATATGTTCACACTGCTGGGCCTAATTTTATGGGCGATCGTTCGCACTATGGAAACCGAAGCTCACGAACGCAAATTATGGATTGAAAATATTTTTTATTATATTGAAAAATACGACTTTATTAATCCACTGGGTGTGGAGATACCGGTATCACGGGCGAGATATCCGTGTTATCTTAGAAAGATGTGTGAAAATAACAAGTGAACATAAGTTGACAAAGCGATAATCACTTACTAAGAATCGCACTGGGTTTTAAAACATGTTTGTGATGTTTTCGATTAAATTAGAAATTCTAAAAGGGACAAAATGTACTAGATTGGTACTACTTTCCTTGTACATGAGTATGGTGTGTAGGTACTTGTAATAAGTTGGTTTTAGATAATATAATATTTGTTAAAATATATAATACTATTCGGTAATATATTTTACATTTTGTTCATCAATTTAGTTTGAACCTCCCACGTCCAATGATAGGTACACCAAATGTTTCAAATGTCCTAGTAAAATGAGTAATACAAAAGAACATCTCAATAGTATGCATTTACATTGATTTATTTCACAAAACAAAACCACAAAGACATTCCAAATGTTGCTTATTTCACGTATGGGTAATTTAATGTACAGTTCACTTTTAAATTGAAGTTTTCTTATTTGTTGCGAAACTAAAATGTCAATATTTCACTTATTGACAGTTTTTATGCTGATATTTCCAAGTAATATTTCCTCATTTGCATTTATACACAGCAAATTATCGTTCTGGATACGTTAATGGGATTTTAAAAGTAAAAATGCTTAAAACGGCATTAAATGTTCCACGAAGATGGTTATGGAGTCATAAAATTGAAATAAAATAGCATTCATACCAGTTAGCAAGAACTAATAAAAGTCGCTATATATGACCAATTTTCAATGCTTCAGACAACTACAGGAACTTTATACTGCGAAATATTCCACGTTCCCCATACTCAACCCTAGTTGTCTAGCGATATCAGTTGTGTAATGCTAAATAGATAATTAAGGTATCGTTTTCAAGAGGGCATTAATATCAGGCATATTTTGTTTCCAATTTCTAAGTGGAGCATAAATATATGTGCATATAATATACATGTGGGAATTGTGTAGTGTTTTAAGTTGGTTGAATATTTGACTTTACAACAGGTTTCAAAACAATTCTCCCTTGCTGAAAATACTGATGATGAATATTTTATCAAAATAAAACACATAATTCACAATATTCTGTCATTAGATTATTTATTAAAATGTGGAAACACATTAAGATACACTCAAATGGGAGAATGTGTGAAAAATGCTATTAATAGTTAATGCTAACTGTCCTCGAACTAATATTTCCTTTCAAGGGGGAGCGAAAGTATGAGCAAAATATGACAAAACGTTATAGTGTGAAAGTTTGAATTACTCTCTGATGTAAGATATTAATGGGCATATCAATTAATTTAGAACGTTGATGTACATTTTATAGTACTATTTTTCAACATTATACTTCTAGTAATGTGTATTTTTTGTATAAATTTTCACTTAGTAGCGAAGTGAAATGTTTGGTGTTTTTTTTATTTGTTCTTTGAATTAATAATAATAAAAAAGCACGTGTTGAATACATTTGGTAGGCATTATAGGTCACATTTATTTAACAAATTATAATAAATGTGGTCACATTGCTCTAACATAACCTTTGAAAACAAATCTAGAAAGGAAAACAGAAAACCGAACGATTTTAATGTATATTTTAAAAAATATTTCGACTGTTTTGAGTATTTTAACTGGTATTTCGCTACACCCTTTTTGTTAAAACCACGGTTTTATGTGTAAAGCTCAATTTGATATTTTAAAAATGTGTTTTATCGCATGTAATCTCGGTTCAGAAAAGAATAAAAAAAACATGAAAAGGTAAAACTTGACAACTGGCGGCGTTTATTTCACACCGATCAACTAGGCTACATAATCTACATAAAAACAAACACCCCTGTGTAAATGTAAATGATTTTCGGTGAGCTAAATATATAAAACGTTTTAACTTCTGATCATCTGAGCACTTTGTTGAAATAAACCGTCAGTTTTAATTCCGCAAACACCTGTATTGATATAAATGCTACGATTAATAATTTTCATAAAACATCTTTATTGAAATATTATAACAGTATAATTCCATTTCTTCGTTAGTTGCCGCGGTTTTACGATTATTCATAAGAGACTTTATCGACATGTATGAAAGGAAATTTTACGACTTTTGAATGGATGGTTTTATTGACACTTTCTAACATTTTATTGTGATTTAGACATCGACTTGTAAAGTATATGCCGACGAGTGCGAGCATAAACGAGGCAATATAATACACGTGTTGATTATAAATTTACTGCCTTAAAATGTAACGACTCAATATAAAGTAGTTATTATGATACAAATTTACGTATGTTTAAATTTACAATGGAAAATCGTAAAACTCACCAACTATAGACATCCACGGATAAAACGACGGCGGAGGGTTGTCGGTATCGCCCGGTGGAATCCCAGGCGCGCACCCTGGGCTCATAGGCTCATTTTTGTTGTTATTCATCTGTAGCCCTTCCATATTGTCTCTGAATCTCAAGTTTGAGAGATTCGATGCCATACTCGTCATATTCGGGTAGAACGAAGGTCTACCCTGAAGTCCCATCCTTATGTCATGATTCCGTTGTTGAAGCGCTTCCATGCGACATTGTTCAGCTTGGTATGAATTCATATAATAACGTGATGAACGATAGTCCGCACCCGACGGACAAATGTCGGGTATATTCAAAAAATGATCCATGTACCCCGTATTTTCCGCTGCATGTATATCGTGCTCCGGCCTAGCTGCTGCACCATGCCTTAAAGGTAAATAAGAACTCATATCTTGCGCAACTAAGTTCGACTTTTCCCTAACACCACTGTTTATGGATAGCGAAACCATCTATCTAGTGAAAAAATAATAAAGAGTAGAAAATCATTCAGATTGCTGAAAGACCTGCAGTCAGTGCCGAAGATAAATGTGCACATTTTCTCTACATCCAATCAGAGTTACGAGAAGTATGACCTCTTGTGACCCCGCGACGCATGAACACACTGAATCGATTCCTACGCTAGAGAAAATACTCCCTTCGTTTTCGCTGTTGCGTAGATACACTGAAAAGCTACAAGTTTCGTGTAGCGAATACGGTGATAATATAAACAAATGATTACAAATATTTTTAATTTAGGAACGCTGCGATGGATCATTTTTACTTTGAAGCTAAATGGGTATAATGTGGAAGGAAGGCCTACAAATAAAAGGTCAACTACGCACGCTATAAATCTATACTTCAAAGCGTTTATCTGACATCGTACTAATTATTTACCAATTTTTCAAACTGTATACACAAAACTACAAGTCTGGCCGTATATACTACACCGTGTATGCTTATTACTTGGAATTCATGTTTATCAAAAACCGGATAGATCTGTTAATTCTACTATATTGCGTCAATTACTAAATTTCAAATTTCACCATATTACTATTTGCAGTTGCATTAAAATATGCACAGGCATGGGGTTTTGTTAAACGTGTTGGCTTCCCTTTGACCTGAACTGAGCTAAGGTATAGAAATAATGGAGTGTTTATTGGTTTGAAAACAGGTTAGTTTTCGGGGACATTAGGCACGGAGGGGTAGTAATGATAGTATTATTGTTAAGGTGTAACATCAACAAAAGTTTAGTTACGGTTCAGACTAGGTCAATACCTCACAATGAGAAACACTAATATTAGAGTTAACATAAATTAACACGTCATTTTAGTCCTACAGTTTTATGTGTAAGTTTGTCATTGGCCTTCAGCAAACATTGTTAATGATTTTAATCAGCACATTTGTGACGATATATGTGTTAGCCTACTAAGTACATATAAAGAACAATGAGTACATCAATAATGTTGATACTTACATGACCATGATTCGGAACACAATTAAGAAAAAAAGTAAACAAACCCCGGACAGGAAGTGGCATGGGTACATTTATAGTATTCAATTTTGCATGTCAATGTACATGAACAAAATTTACAAGAACGAATACAGCTCTGGAAAGGAAAGGGTAATTTTGGGTACCACGACCCATATATTTTTACTTCCATGATTATGCAAATTAACAAAGTTTAGAAAAAAAACTTTTAAAAAAAAATCGGTAACTTAAAAACATTACAAAACTACATGTATGTGTCACCGATAAATTCAAATTAATTCATTAATTTTAAAAGCCTGTTATTTGCTCACTAAAATTTAGAGCACGGTTCCCCTTTTTTCTCAGGATAAATAGACTTGTGTGGCAAACCTATTTTCCATCCTAAACTGCTTGATAGTCGGATGTATGAAACAATGTCTTGTTTAAGAAAATCCTCCGTCTTTAGCCTATAATTTCCTACCAATGCGGAGGTCATAAACAATTATCGTAATTATACACACTGTCTAAATTCTGTTAGTTTCTGTTACTAGGCTAAATTACATTTAAACCTCAATTTCCGAGCGAACTATTCCTCCTACCGAGACCTCCTTAAATGCAAATTTTCCGAGAGAAAAAGGAAAAATGATTCCTAACCTGTATGGAAAGCGAAGGATCTTTGGAGTCTCAGGAGAAAATAAGTCCATTTAGTAAATACTACTCAAAATTTACTTCATTTTTTGTATTTGTGTTGTAATTTCCTTAGCTGAGTTCCATTTTATGTATGTAGAATTGTGAAGTACGTAAGAAATGCTTTAAAGATAATTTTACACTGAAATAGGCATACATTGTGTTTTGTTTCATAGAGAGTCGCCGGTAGACAGTTTGGTATCATATAGCCCGTTGAACACAATGGTTACTGCAAGACAGCTCAAAGTTTTGACAGTTTTTATACCTCATATGCGTGAATTTTGAATATTTTTATGTGTTTGGAAGTCGAGTTTAAACGTACGTTCGGTCATATATGCACAAGTACATAATTATGTTGGCCTGCCTATTGTCAGTACTATATGTTAACTACAATTCTACCAAGTTTGATAATATTTTATTAATTTATACGAATATGATACAAAAGTTAAATTTTGAACTATTTTCAGCCATACTTATCACCATGTATTTAAATTTTCATTACTTTAGGAGCAATATTTGTACTAAAATGGTCCATCGTTTTATTAAATATCAAGAATAATTTAATTATAGCTTAACTATTTTTATATTGCTATAAAATGTGGTACTCAACTTAATATTTCATTTACAAAAATAGCGATAAGATCCATTATAAATCTTTATTGGTCGTTTCATTGGTACCCACTTCACTCAATGAATTACCATGTTGATAAAAATAATCTTCTAAAATATGACACACTAGAAGATGAACTAGAAAAATCACAAGAAGGGGTCAAGCAGGATACGTTCGTGTCTTTTGCTATGAGTAAATTTGCTAAATAACTCCCAACAAAATAATAATCATGCTACCGCTAATTGCAAAAAATGTATTTTCTAACTATGATATTATTTTGAGAATAGGAATGGCATATAAGATGTATTTTATTGCGTTGAAACCAAATTAATGTATTTAGCAATCACCTAAGTGCACGATAAAAGTTTTTAGTCAATCAATTACGGAGAAAAGTATGTATGTTTTTGCTGAATATTGTCTTATATTTCCACAAAAGTAACTGGTCTATGGAAATATATGGCGACAGTTCATACTGCGTTTATAATAAATACGCCCCTAATGAGGGAATAATTTAACAAGGATGTAAAAAAACTTCAATATATGCGCGAACTTGTCCCCCTCTGGAATGCCTAAGAAATACATATCTCTCCTTAACAGGCAGTGAAGTCTCAGCTTAGCTTAACAATTTGCCTTGTTTTTATCCAGTGTTATTTTCTCTATCTATTCGTGCGTTTGTCTGAATATCTCGAAGATGCTATCAAAATAAAATCAATAAAAAACACTTCGTACAAGCACCTTTAATGCCAGTTTAAATCTTAAAGTTAAATAAAATTCACAAACGTCAGTGTGACCATAATTTGTTTTTAATCATTCACAATAAACTGCAGTTTGACATTACTATTATCATACTAGCGTTCATAAACAATGATAAAAAATGTCAGTTTTGATTCAAACCCGACAAATGTTCATATTAAATGGTAGAAACGACTTCTTCTGGTCATAAATATATCGGCTGACTTTATAACACACATAATGTTTCGTGTAGTTGAAATATATTGCGACTGATCCTGTTGTGTGCACGCTGTTTATCAAGTTTAGATTTCAAAAGCAGTTAGGCGAATGAATCCGGTCTCATTTTGTATTAAATTTCGGTGATTTTCGGTCAATTGACTTTCCCGAGGGTGGTAATTTTACGGCCGTAGAATACAGTTCTTTATTTCACCCCTTGTTTCAATAAAACAAGAGTTAAAAGCAACGAAGGTAATATTTCTATAATTATTAGACGGTTGAGACATTTTATGTCCTTCTACGCCGAGGTCATCTACACAAATATTTGTGGGGCCATAAAATTCCCTTTGCTAGTAGATATAAAGTTTTTGGTGAAGTAGCACCTGCATTAGTCTAGTGATATGAGGATAAAATGAAACATGTTTCATTTTTCGGAAAGGATTTGATATTATGAAAACTGTGCGGTCAGAAAATGTAGGAATAACGTTGTTCGGTGAAGAGTATTCATTGTGCGCTATGTTTGGATCAATGGCGAATTCTCTAACACAGGGAGAGTGCGTTGCGTGTGATCTCCGTTAAGTTTTTCTCGTCTGGATTTTACTGGCTTTGTCCCGAAGATTTGTGTTGGTTTTTTAAGTAAATCTTCACATTTTGTTGAATAGTATACCAATGTACAAACACAATCGCTCGTTTCAGAGGCTTTATTATTTCATAGACAATTTTTGTTTTGAGAAAACATGCCATTCCATCGTTGATGTTTTTATTTTCATTTTTTTATAACATTTGCTTTGAAATAAGATTTCTTAGATTCTATTATCTTGACTTTTGAAGTTGGCTATATTGCCGTAGAAAATGGAGACGCAAACTTTTGTCGTTCTGAATTAATTGTATTATACTTTCTATACAAAATATCAGTGAAGTTTGATCACGGACATGATTGATAATGGCCTGTTCTTTTTATATCTCGGATTGTTTACGACTGGAATGAGAGAAGTCAAAGAAATAAATTTGGCTATCGCAGTCGGAAGACTTTATCGCAATGTATTTTATATTCTCTTGTGAAAATTTATTTCTGCTATCTGTTCGGCGTTTGATAAATAATTAAATTATTTTTTTCTCTCATCCTAGGCAGTAATTAAACATTTTTTGCGGAGACTAGGTTTGTTCCTCGATGAAACCTAAGTCTAAAGCGGTTGTCTTACAGTAAGGAATGTCCGTGAAAGGGTGCTCTTTGTTTGCTTAGTGCTATATAATATTTTTATATTTTTGCATATAATAAATAAAATTTATTTGGTAACAAATCATATTTTGGCTTGTCTCAGAGAGGCGTTTGTATTTTTCTAGTTTTGGTTTTTTGAGAAAAATAATATTTTCTTTGTGGTATTTTCGTTGTTTCGTTGTTCATCACAAGTACATTTTTCTCAGAATTGAACAAGAAGTGTGTGCAGAAAATATTATAATAAAATATAAATGATTAATTTGTCTGTATTGTGATTAAGTATGTTGTGTAATATCATATATACATTTAAAACTCTAAGCAATACTTTTTTTATAGGCCAGTAATAATTGATATGTTATGTGGAAAATGTGGACAGCTTTTGTATACAAGCAAATATCAAGGATGGTCCTAAATTCTTATGTACAAGCTATATAATTTTTATTATAATATAATTTAGCAAATTATTAAAAACAGCAATACAATGATTATAATATTTATATAATAGAGCCAAAGAATAAATTATTTATAACAATATTTCAATTTTTTTTAAGAAAAAGGATAAAAATATTGTTATGATTAAGGCCTTTTTGATTTCCTGGTTACTATTTTATTATTGTAAAATACCGTTACTATTTTTCTATCATTTGTTAGAAATAAAACCCCATTTCTACGTGTGTATAATTCATTATAATGCATCCCACGCACTTGCAAAAACGCGAAAATAATTGAGATTAATCTATTTGGACAAGGGTTATATGTTGCAAGGCGGAGACGTTTGTTTATTTTATACCGGAACATTGTACCAAGGGTCAAGATGCTGTAAAACCAAACCACTCTGGACTGTAGTGATAATGTTTATGTAAAATAAGAAATTGTTTATGTTACTTAGTTTTGATCTATTGACCACATGTAATAAATAATTTCACATCGTGTTAAATTAAATATATATATTTATTTATTTTTCAACAACTTAGGCGGACAGTTTGTGCGTTTAGTGTGGGCTATGATTAAGTGTAACAGTGAATATTTTACCCTGTATTATATTTTTATTTTTCTTATATTAATTTGCTAAACAATATGTCTGTTTAATTACACCAACGATTTTAAGAATTATTAATTGGAAAATTAGGTAAATATTTGAAATTAATTAATTCGTCTTAAAATGTGTGAAAATACCATTTAAAATTCGGTATTTCATTTCGGTAAAAATATTTACACGGTGGCCCGGTAAAAGACATTAAGCAACATCAAGTATCAAATTTGTCAAGATTGGGGATTTTACCACGCGTGTATCACATACATGATAAATGTATTTTTCTTGCTACAATAAGCCGTTGAAAGATACAACATTGTGCTAAACTGAAGCATGAAAAAGGTCGTTTGGATAATGTGGAAACCAGCTACAATCGGTGTTATTTGATAATTTAGTGAACAATAATATTTCAAAACACATTAAATCTACTTTAAAACGTTTTAGGGCTTACGGAATATTTAAAAAGATTTTTTGCAGCCAATTAGTTAAGTCCCCTTTGATCACTAACGTGTGTATTATTGATTTGAAGTTTGGCATTATTTTCAAGTTGCATAATAATGCAAATGCGTATAGGGCTCATCAATATAAATGCAAGTACATTTAACGTAATTTCGGTGTTGTTTTGAAGTTTCATATACATGAGCAGAAAAATGAAAGTGCATCGGAAAATAAATCGGAGTTTGTTAAGTTGTTACAAAATATGTGAATCCTCAAGCAGAATGTTTAATTCAATTTAATATAATTTAATGATGAAAATAAGCATTAGCTCTCTGACAGGAATATTATTATTCCTTTAAATACGTCATGATTAATAATCAGGACATATTAAATCAAATGAATTTATAGAATATGTTTTGATATAATTACTCGGCTTTATTTAAACCAACTAATATAATTATTCCTATTGCAGAGAGTGGATTGATCTGGAATCAGCATTTCGTATGCATTTCAACTACAAACCATTGTTAATATTTGAAGGCTTTCAAAATTTGATTGCTTCATACCATGGCTGTTTCGAAACAAGTTACTGATCCAATTCAAGTTTTACTTTACTTCATCATAATGTGTGTTCGAGGCTTTGTCCATTGATTTCTGTGAGCTCCTGTCACGGATAGGTTCATAAAGACTGTTAAAATCTCACTGGTAATAAGGCTGTACGGATTGCAAAGCCACGTTTGCAAATTGCACTATAATTACAGAACGCTATCGATGTACAATAAAAAGAAGCTCTCTTATGCCTTGTTTAGCTTTGAAATTATCAAGGTAAAGGCCATTCAGGGCGACAAAAGCTATTTATAGACACACAACATTGTCATCTAAGCGTTTGAAGAAAACGTACTACAACCTACTTCCGGTCTTCATAATGTAAATAAAATACATTGTAGCACACGCGCAGTATGACAAATACATTTGTACAGTGAATACACGAGTTAGCAACACCAAACCTCTATTAAGAGGTCAACTTGTTTATGCAGCCATGGTATGTTTACCTACACTGCTTAAAACATGATTGACCGAACAGCGTTGTTGTCTGAACATCCATACAGCATGTTCGTATGTACAGGTGTTTAGCTCAAACTAATCGAATAACATTACCCTTAACGAGAATCAAACAGTTTGATTATAAAGTAGGTCATCTATTAAAATGTTATTCCTATTTTAAAGGGCCAACAAATTTACCTTATGAAGGATAAAGGTCCGGTTCTTTCTGAGAAGATGTACAATCTATCTTCATCCTATGTATGGTTTAAGGCTGGATAAATACAAGAAAGGAAGCCTGATGACATACACTAACTTTAACTAGCTTGCGACACACCAACCGGTCATATCAAAACAGATCATTACCGGAGTTCGAACCTTCGACCGACCTTTCTCCGCACAGGCGCTTGGATAAATAACTAGGTCATGTGAGGTTTTGTGTGTTTCACATGTCAATCTGTATACTAGTATATTTGTTACACCTTATTGAACGTCTACTGTCTACATTACGAAGACCTAAATTAAAATATACAAACATGACTTAAACACACCAAAATCAAGGCCGGTATCCTATAAGCAATATATATTCATACATTTAACATGTTTACGTCATTTTTAGTCTTCTACTAATGAAAACATAATCTAAAACGCCATTTAGATGATGTTCTAATGCAGTGGAACCACCAAGGCTTCTATCAATATCAAAGAAACCGGTCTTGCATAAAGCTAGGGATTCAGAAACACTGAAAACATCGCCTTTTAAAATGATCGACTGAGAACTGCAAGATTACACCAAAAGCCCCTCGGCTAAGATAGCCTAGTAGGATAACATTTTATTGCCCATTTACCTCACAAACTTCCCATTACAGTTGAAGATGAAAACAGCGCCGCTGTTGGTAAATGGGCTCTGTATACATCAAACATATCGCCTAGCGTGTTCGGTAGATCCTCATTTAATATTCAACATACATCCTAAACCAAAAAGGACGTTTCCTATGTCAGTTTTTTTATCATTTCAGTGCTTGCATATGTTCATCATGACTAATGGAGCAAAGCTGAATACAAATATGGAGTCGATAGATGACGGCTATAAAGTACACGAACAAAATGTAGCAATGATCCCATTGGTCAAAATGCATTTAAATACAGTACAGCATCTAGATCAATAGCATTTAAAAGAAACACTTAGTTTGGTTGATGTACAGAGGTTTTTGCTTTATAGAGGGTATTTAGATTTATTGTTGTGCAGAGGTTGTTGCTCTATGTAGGGGTTTGATTTGGTTGTTGTGCAAAGGATGTTGCTCTATAGAGGGTATTTTGTTTTGTTGTTGCTATGTGGAGGACTATTGGCTTGGTTGTTGTGCAGAGGTTGTTGCTGTATGGAGGGTCTTAAGTTGATTGTTGTGAAGAGGTTGTTGCTGTATTGAGGGTATTTAAGTTGGTTGTTGTACAGAGACTATTGCTCAATTGATGGTATTTGGTTTGGTTGTTGTGTAGAGGTTGTTGCTTTATGGAGGGTCTTTGGTTTGGTTGCTATACAGAGGTTGAGGCTCTATCTAGGACCGGTCGAAAGAATTTGCACTGTATACAGTGAAACATGTGGTAAGCAACGGACACAACACAAACACTTGCCTTAAACAGTCAGTACAATTAAACCCCAATCAAACGGCTTTAAGCAGTCGCATTTAATATATACTAATTGAATGTTCTCTTATACCTTCGGAAATGTATTGTCCTACAGTAGTTACATGTTCGTGGTTTTCTCTAGTTCTGTGTATTACTGGCGTTCTTTATGTTCACGAGCACGAATTGCCGCGAAATGTTCGACTTCGCCAATAAATACATGTAGCGAAAATTAATCCCTCGCGAATTTTTCCGAGTTTACTGTATACTTACCACCTTCAACTTTCTTCTTAAATCACTATTTTCCTGTGAAATTGGTTCTCCTACTATTATTAATTATCAATTTCAATAAATTCTTCATTGGATACATTTATCAAAGTATCAATGAAACGTTCTCAGGTTCCCCGAGTATCTTTACTTGTGCCATCCGTATCTTTAACGTGTTCCTATCAGGTATTTAATTATAACATATAAAAGTCTTTTTGATGACATAAATAGTAAATTAATGTTATTATTATTGTGTTATTGCTAAGTGTTTTATTACCTAATACAGTGTTTGTGTTGAGCGCATCAACTATCATTCCACGAGCGACTTCTTGCCGTGGTTAATAGCACCATAAAAGTTCCTCAGCACGATATTATAGAATGCTTAACATGATTAAGTTATGGTTGTTTTAATAATAAACAGCAATGAACTGGCATTTAGTGTTTAATTGAACTGCATATAAAGCGTTACAAAGTCATAAAAATGTAGAACTGATATGTTGTAAGCCATAAAACCGTACTGGTTTACTAAGACAGGTAAGCAAACGATGTTTGAAGAACGTCAAAACGAAAAGATGGATAACACGCCAGAGCATACTAAAATAAAAACGGACTATTATTTCATCATCTCATTTAAATTAATCATTTAAATCCATTATCAATTATTTCATGTATTAAAATAGCGAAACATTCGAAGGGATTAGGGCTTTGGTTTGATCTTAATAATGAGAAACAGTAGTTTGGTTCAAGGCTAATTATATAAATGATTAGATTAAGCCTATGTAATAAGCTGACGCACATTTGTGGATTTGGGCGGGTAATAATTGTAATATCAAATATATATATGCAGATATCAATTTGAACATACTACAAATATTAATATGCAGTATAATTGCTTGATAACATTAAAACCAAATTGACTTTATTATCGGTATGAACATATAAAAGTCATTAGAAAATCATTAAATGAAAATAAACGTTGAAGCTATGTTTAAAGGTATTCGTAGAGCGTTAGTTGAGTACACTAATTAACACAACAATTTCAATTAATATAATGTACAGATGATGTAAACATGAATATCATATACTTACTGACACTATAAAGTGTGCAATTTGTGACATTAATATAAGTTCCAACAATGTCATAATGTTCACTTCGAACAATTTGCTAGAAGACAAATTGGTTTTGTTTATTGCTTTTATTTATCCTCGCCACCGGGTATTTCATATGGGGTACGTCCCAGAAGAATTTAGAATAGTGCAGATACAGGAGATGTACTCGATCCAGAGACATTACTGGTTCTTTTGCATGCCAGGTGTATAGCTCCCATACATGGGACCTAGGATTAAAGTCTCATCCGAAAAACAGTTTGGTTTATGATACTGTTATTAATACTTTTTGAGTATCAATATATCCAGAGATGCTGCTTAATATATGCATAAACACTTTCGTATTTCGTCCTGTATGTTGTTAGTATGTGCCCAAATTGGCTTAACATCCGTCCATATGTGTAATATAAATGGCTAGGGTCAGTTTCATAGGTCTGAATGTCATAGCCCAGATCGGACTTTTCTGTAGATGCTTAAACACATTGTAGATGAACCAATATATTTGTGTTAAACTAGTTTTTTAAAGATAATTTCATTTTACATGCATTGTGGTCGAATTAAGTACCGGTAGATGTACCTCACTACATAATAGAAGTACTTATACGCCAGAACACGACTTTGGATCTCTTTTTTGTTATTTCTGTGTGAATCTAGGCCATCCCGTTTTTTACAAAGGAGATTTGGTCTTTTAAAAACAATCGCTGGAATATGTGTGGCTTGCTCCATGCAGTTGTGTTATGCTGTGTTGTTGCTGTTTTCTGTGCTCGGCAGGTAACTGGTTAAGACGAGTGCTACCTTCCCTGTCCGATTTCCTGATATTTTTTAATTCACATGACAATAAATTAAGCCTCAGTTTAGGTACTCATAAGTTGCTGTATGTCTACATGACTATGCTTTTACAAAAACCTCCTGGACGTTTTATACTAAATAGCCTTGGGGAAAAACCCCTAAACTACCAAATTCACCAGAGAACTATAGCTCAATGTCTGAGAAACAACGTTGTGTGACTGTTTCTTTAGTTGATTTATGATCAGAAAATAGTGAATTTTTTCTGAGTTGCACTAAATAAAAGCACTTTAGAAGTTCAGAACGACTAGAGTACACCACAATTGTCCAGACGAGTAGGGCATTAAACCCACTAGCCCATAGTACGACACTGTATTTTTTATGATTGTTTGAAATCTGTTTCTAGATACATTGAATAAATATATCACAAGTAAATTAATATAATATAATATAGTTTGTTTGAATTTTTGTATTATATATTTCGAAACGGGTTGATCATTCTGTCTTGATACTAACGACCATTGGACATCAGAATATACTACTAAATGTAAGCGGTTCGAGTGTACGTATTTCCATGCCTATATATAGTATGCTGTTCGTCTTCATACATGTATACGACGAACATGCAATGTTAAGATTTAACGAATACCACATTCCTCTTTTGCTTCTGTAGTCCATGTATTTGATGGAAATGCACGCTCAAAGAATTTGGACTATTCAAATGCAATTACATGTATAATTAACGCAATAATGGCGAGCTTGCGACAACTGCTGTGCACAATAAATGTGCTTTATTCATGTTCCATTGCGTGTTTTGCCTCTGCCGGAGCTCAGACATTTCTTATTCCACTTGAGCTAATGTTATTATGTTTATAAATTGATACACAACTAGATTCCTTACTATTGTTGCGAGTTTTAAACACACATGTTTCGTTATATCTTGTTTAAATGGTATAGGCACAGATGTGGTAATCCACTTGTTCTTCCAAGTGGCCAACAAAAGACGAGAATAATTTACTTTTTGATTTTCTAAGTATAATTGCTGGGATCGACAATTGTACTTAAGTAAATTGCACTACCTACAAACGCCTTCCCGAACATCAATGCTCATATTTTCAATGTTGTGTAAAGTCCTTTAGAACAGTTTGTTCTTAAGCTTTTCTCTGTGTCGACAAGACGGGTCCTGTGCAATAGTTTGTTATTAAGCCTTTGTTCTATGGCGGCAAACGCGAGTATATTACGTAAGCTGTTGGACTGTGCAAACACAGTCTACCTATTAATGAGTTCAAACATTTGGAACTAACCAGTTTACAATTTAAGCAATAGTGTTAATTGCCACAAGTCCTTTGGGAAGGATATATATAATATTTACGAACTATATCTTAGAGCGTATCGGCTGTAGATAGTGGCATGCCCGAACCATATGCCCTTTGGTGGCTCATAAATGTCGACATGGTACAGAGAAAAAGTCAAGAAGCCAAAAACGTGTTAGGTTATCAATTGACCTTTCTAAGTACGGTTATGCATCCGCCCTATGCTCTGGCTACCATGGTTCATTAATAAAAGTCATATTCCCCTTAACACCACCCCAAATACCAATTTAAAAACTAAGTGCACAACACAAGATGTTCGACTTAAACATTATAGAACCTTTGAGCTCATGTTACTTCACTGGTTTCCAGTTTCCTTAAATTTCCGATTAGTTCCATCTCTGTACGGGTTCATCGCTAGCGTTCTAAGTGCATCATCGTCTTAAAAATTAGGTTACACCGGAATGGAAGGTGATACAAATTGAGAAATTATGAAACTGGCTTCATTGTAGCGTTCGCAGCTTTCGGAGGCAATTACTTCCTATAATGTCAGGTCTTCAAAGTCATCTTACGCAGCACGTCAGGATGTATTTGTTTTCGGATTTTGACCTGAAACATCAAGTTTGACGTTCTGAAGGCATCCGTGTTGGTAATTGTTATTTACTAACATAATACCGCGACTCCTGATGCCGAATTAACGTTTTCATCTTCTAACTTGGAAGAGAAAGTGCTGCAGTATAAGATTTCACTGTAGGATGGCGCAATCCAATCGCAATTTGACACACTGTATGACTGCTTTCCAAATTGTCAATAGCGTTACTTGGATAATATGTTTTACTGTAATATTAATTTGAACATAATGTTGGGTGGGAAATTGCTTTTAAATGTAATAATGCGACATTGTAGGAATCTCAGGTAACTTTGAAAGTGCGTATCGATTAGTACGAACTGTCTTCTTTGATTATACGCATTGGTTATAAAAACAAATTGCGCTTACACCCCTATTTCGAGGGGCCAACCAATGTGGGTTTAGGAGTCATTATCCGAGTACGTTTACTCCATGATTCCATCAAATACCAGACACATAATAACCATTGCCTGAATTTGAATAGCTGGTAACATACTTATCAGCCATATTAAAACCGAACCATCTCCAAACTCGGAACTAACCAGCGAATTTTCGCTAAGTCGCACTGCACCAAGGTGCGGTTGCCAATCGACTTGGTGTATATGGCACTTTTAAACTTAAACTATGTTCTTGATTTAATTTTTAAGAAACCATTTCAACAGCTATGCCATGTATGGGAATACACCTCAAACATTGCACTGAATTTCTTTTTCCTCAAACAAGCGAGATAACTGATGGGTAAATCATGATAATTTTAACTGATTGATAGTTATGAATCTACATGACTATCGCTGGCAATTCTAGCCCTACTACTAATGATACTATAACGAGTCTCATTTTTCTCATTATTAATCAATGTCATGGGCAAAGGGCAAATTAAACATTATCATTTTAATAGTAATTATGTCCCCGTTGTACTTAAAATTGACTTACGTTTTGCATGCAGTCCTATCAACCATATGTCAACAACCGTTGCATGTATTTGTATTTAAATTGGCTTTCCTTGTCATTTTATCAACTAAGTTACATAACTCGTGTATCAATGGAACATAAATGGTGGTCTGTTTTACTGACAAATGCCCGTCAAAAGTGTCGCGTCTAGCGACACATCTTGTTGTCTTTGATAACTCGGTAAGCAATCGGCACACTTTCCTTATATGGGGGAATGACCTTAGACAATGTTACAAGAGAACATAACATTTCGTATATGCCCTTTCGAACTTGGGAACCGAACATTGATAACTCGGGGACAAGTGGGTTCTCAATCTACGGCACCTACTAGGTGGGCTCCCGCTCTTGCCCTATCTCTCTCTCATGTTTAAGAACATTACCATTGCTGCATAGCAGATCATGGAGACACAATATCGCCCAAGTTGTGTCATTCATTTTGATACTATATGTTTCCGTCTCGATGTTAACATTTAGCCAAGTTAGCGCTTTGACAAACGATATCATTGTGTGAAGTGCATCATTCATTCTCACCCGAGATATTTAAATTGTTTCGAATTGTTTTACATACATAAGATGAATGATAAAAGAGATGCGCACCTGCAATACAGAAGGATCAATCTATCAAACTAAATCACAGTAAGATCAGTGTATGTTCTTATTATTAATGAGCTGCAAGGGTTGATGTACACTTTCGTTTAATTAAATCATCAATTGCACAGGCTAACGCCTTTGAATTTGATCCATGTTTGGTATTTGCCACACTACCAGTCAAAACGTTTTGAAAGAATTCGTCTTCTGGCACAGGTGGTAAAAGTGAAAAACAACGAAACCTTAAAAAATTCTAATGCATCTGTGGTTTTTTACTTTCTACACCTGAACCGAATAAAAATATGATAGAGGGGGTCGGTTGCATTGTTTTTTGTCAACTGTAACATATTAACAACATTAAGTGGTCATACTTGGTTTATTTTACTGATATCAATTGTATTCTCACCAAATAGTGCGAGTGTACGATTTAGATAATGCAAACAGATGTCAAGGCAGCTTTAATTAAACGTGGGACACGCCATCTGTCTTTCTCGATTACTTAGTACTTTTATGGTAGTCCTGCACTTTAATTATGAATTTTGGCAAATTGGCTCTTTGGAATTTGAACTACATTGTACCTTTGGTACTTGGGTTTTTAATAATTTATTATGGTTGTGTGTGGGCAATGCTCCATGTAGTTGTGTTGAGATCTTACTTTTTCTGTGCTCCGAATTCCGCATATATTTTTTATATGAAAGTAAAATTTGGAAACCAGGCTTACCTACAGATATTTTATGCATACTTGACTTTGGAAATGCAATCAAAACGCAACATACCCTGTGTAATCGATAATTGGTTTATTACAAATGATGCACGGCCATGCATTTTAGCCTACCTCACTTGGAACAGGGTTTGAGACAGTTTTAGTGTTGTATGGTTGCTCCATGTGCAAATAAAGATTTGCATTATTCTTGTTACCTTTAATACGTGATTTTCGTGCTTGAAATGAAAAATATAAAATGGACAGTTCATTGTAGGCTACCATTGGAACAGACGAATCATTACTGTTGTTAAACGGAAAGCGTGTTGCCCAAGAGAGGGCTATAATGGGAGAGTTGCAATGAAATCTAGTATGTTTTACACAAATCCAGATATGTGATTGTTTCTGAATTTTAATTGTTTGAAGATAGTTACATAATATGTTAGATAAGCAGTTGTTTCCGCACATATGTTTCGGGTTATAGGTCTTTGTTTCAAATTATTCGCATGACTAGAATTTGTAACTTATCTTGAATTCCGAAATGTGGGTTAAAACGGCAAATTAAAATTATATAATTTGTCGAAAGTGGTTCAAAATGGTATAACCTCATATACATGTAAAACTATTTTGAATAGTAAGAGAACAGTCGTTCAGATTTAACTTTCACATATTTATAAACAATGTATTTGCAGTACGTGCAATTGCATCCGTCTTCGTCGTTGTACAGAGCGCCCCAATGTTATCATGAAAATCAATTGTATTTGATGCAAACATTTGTTAACTTGTAAAAATGACAAGTTACCTATGCAGGTAGTTAAAATATTGTACCAGATACTTTTAGACCGAATATACTGTAGTGGTCCGAATTAAGGATGGGTTGACTTTTGTTAAGACGATTTGTGTGAACATACTTTGTCATAATTATATTGTCATTCCAATGCAACATATCTTATTTTTACGTACAGGTGCTACGATCTTTCATATAACCACGGTTGTTTGTCTGCAAACCATCTATCAATATCCAGCAACTACGCATTTACTTGTATAAGTGGACATACATGTACACAGTAAAACTTCGTTATGACGAGCATCGATATTACGAGTACTCGGTCTATTTCGAGCAAATTCAAAGGTCCAGATGAATTAGCTCAATGTTATATATTAAATCTCACCATTATGTTGATGGTTATTTTAACGAGCATGTATGCTCCTCGTCCGACGTCCATTTAATTCGTGGCAAGAAGTATTAACGGTGTATTTCGACGTAAGCGATTTCATAACGCGAGGTATCATATCATATCATAGCAACCCATGAGACGAACTGTTTCTGGTTCATCAGTTTAGCCGACGATGCCCCTATGGTTACATAAACTATATCAATATCGGTGTTAAAGGTAATATATTACTTTTGATATACATTTATTACTACCCCCATATGAATAGTTATTTTATGATTACGAATAACTGCACTAAATAATTTATACCATTTTGCCAGCTTATTTAGTCCATCATTCATGAACAGCCAAACCTGTAAGTTAAAATCGCCCGTTTGAACAACAAAAAGTGATATTTGCTGACATGTGACTTTTTTAAATACTATATGTATCATCGACAAGATGTAGGTGAGGGATATAGATATTTGCAATAAGCTTTGCAATGATTCAACTTTTGCGATGTGCTTTGTCAAGACGCTTTGAAATAATAAGAGATCTTGGAATAAGCTTTGTAATAATTAGGGATCTTGGAATAGGCTTTGTAATAATATAAGCTATTGGAATAAGCTTTGTAATAATAAGAGATCTTGGAATAGGCTTTATAATAATAAAACATATTGTATTAAAACTGTGATATACACCGGACACGTTCAAGAACCCATAAGTCGATTCGGAAATAGCTGCCCATATGCCTTGTATCAAACAATTGTCTGTCCTTTCCCTCGAACACCGAAGAGCAGCGGCTGATTCGACAGGGAAAGCCTATTGACCACGCACTACGACTGTCCTAGCCCAACGCAAAAACAACTAGAGGAGATTTTCACCATAACTATAACTGGTTATTCTAACTAGACCACGAACGTATGATAGCAATCAAAGAAAGATATGTCTGTATTCACCATAAGCAACATTAAAATTGAAATAAAATTGAAAGAATTTACTCAACCTTTAGATAAATAGACATATAACGTCACATAAACAATGTTTAGTCGACTACTACCGTTTCAGCGTTGTCATAAAATTGTCAAATGATAATATCTGACGTATTTGAAATTTGTATACACACCGGGTAGCCATCGATAGGGTACTAGTATTCTACTTCATCGTAACATTTACACAAACATAAATATCATGCAACGCATAGCCATGTCAACTGGAAATTTGGACTTTCGTTAATACCAAGACAGCGGCTGCCTTGTTAAGGTTGTTTCGTCAAATTAATATCAAAACATTTCCACTCCATATTTGATTTTACGACTTATTTCGATGCAGTTGATTTCACAAAAATCTAGATGTAAATTGTGATAACAGACATCCTGATTTGTGCGATAAAAGTTTTGGTAGTCGCGTCAAAGCTGTAACAAGTATTGTTGAAACACAACCGCATTTGTATGGTTGTTGCACCAAGGACAAACTCTAGAAAGCACACCAATTGTTAGGGCACATGATAGCTTTTTACGACATGAAGAATTTTAGCTCGCCCCATTTCAGTGCATCACCAGCACACATGGTCGTAGTAATAAACCCAATGCTGTTTACTTTGATCATGACGCAGTCAGTGCCCTTAAATACAACGAGAGGCGGTATCACGCCATCTCTTCACAAAAATAACCTTTATGGAGCATTTCAGGTTCATTTTTACACGAAATACAAACCAAACATGTTAAAACTGTTTTATACAGCGAGGTTGACATGCTAACGTGGAAACACGAGCTACTTGTCCGTAACGAGGTTTCACACGCAGAAGCTTTCGACATGATATTTGACTTTTAGATTGATTTTAAATACAGTATATACAAATGTTTCACCAACTATTTTGCTTTTATGTCAATTGTTTCAATCGATGCTTGTCCAATGATTAAATATGCACCAAACATTAACAAAAGATGCATCACCTAAACCATTTAGAAAACACATGATATAGACTTGAATACTTGTTCGCAAATAGTATTTTATTTGAACTAAGCAGACATAACATTTGTGCTATCGTGTCAGTTTTGTGCTTCCGTTATGGTACCATTTCTTACTGTCACCGTGCTCCAAATTATCACATGCTCACTGTCTGACACTTTATGCTCGATTGTTAACATTCATGATATACTTTGACGCGCAGATCGCTGATGATGTTAACATTCGTGATATACGTTGACACGCAGATCGCTGATAATGTTAACATTCGTGATATACATTGACACGCAGATCGCTGATGATGTTAGCATTCATGACATACTTTGACGCGCAAATCGCTGGTGATGTTAACATTCATGATATACTTTGACGTGCAAATTGCTGATGATGCTACTATTCATGATATACTTTGACGCACAAATCGCTGATGATGTTAACATTCATGATATACTTTGACGTGCAAATTGCTGATGATGCTACTATTCATGATATACTTTGACGCACAAATCGCTGATGATGTTAACATTCATGATATACGTTGACGCGCAAATCACTGGTGATGTTAACATTCGTGATATACTTAATTAAGATTTTTTAGTTGTGAGATGTGCGTACATTGTGATGCATTCGGCAAGCAATAACCAATTGACAAGGCGATTTATTTGCTTCGCCATACCAATACATTTTGTAGCGTGATCCATGTTTTATTCTAATAGCGGGTAGAAACTTGGAGAAAGGTTTCGAGTAGAGATAGTGATAAAGTATACATAATGGCCAAATGGTCATGAAAGTTACCCTAACTAGTCAGTTTAATGTACACAAAACACTAAATATGTATGCACGCCAAACTAAACACACATGAAGACGAGCCATGTTCTAGGGAGTTTAATACATTTAGGGGTCATATCATTTCAGTTACCCACAGAAATGGTTTCAAACTGGCCGTATAGACATGCTTTATGAGACAGGTATTGTTATTCCGCCAAAGAACAAGTTTTGTCGAAAATGAAAATCTTTCTAGGGGCTTCGTATCATTTACATCCAAAATTGCTTATATTAAGCCCCGTGTCAGTTGCGCTTTAATCAGTTAGATTTTTATGTGTTTCCTTAATTTACTGCTTTAATAAAACCTCTTATCAGAGAATCACGCACTTCGAAATTAATGCGGAAAATATAATTTGCATGTTTTGGAAATGTAGGTTGGCACAAATTTTTGTTTGATAATATGTTTAGAAGGAAGGCAATACACGGAGGAATTTCGGAAACAAGACGTCAATATTCTGAATCCAAAACTGATTATATATGCATCTGATTTACATAAACACAGAACGTACGAGCAGGGCTATTATTAATGTACACATTTTGGAATACGAAATGAAATCAATTAAACGCTGTACATCCGCATTCTGCATAAATAAGCGTTGTAACGGTGCAGTTATGCATCTAACATTTTTGAATTCCGCGAAATTCCGAATCTAGATACAGAAATGAGTCTACGAACGTACTTAAGGCAATTTGGAAAACATTTTCATGTACTTGCATGATTGGAGCGAGAACTCTTCAGGCATCTAACATTGGAGATAAATTAAAACCGTTGTTAATTTTGCAATTCGTCATGTACGATGTAATTTCGGTGATTATTTGCGAATTTTATACTCCATTTTCTCAACGAATTTCCCAACGAAAATGTTGTTCCTTGTGTTGTTGTGATGGTGTTTCTTGTTATAAAATGTGCACGTTGTTAGCTTACAATTAAAACACAATTATGATGCTGTAACATTTTATTTCATATACCAAAGCAATTATACACACCAACAGTTTTCGCAAACACCAGCAGTACTGTGTACACCATCTACATAATGACCATTCGAAATCTATCTACACATCATTATATTTAATGCATATATCTGTGAAAGCTACGAAGTCATCTGCATTGAGATAGGATTGATGCGTGAAATATGTGTCCAGGAGTGAAACTGTAACTTGTATTATTTGAATATCCGTCTTTTAAAACATAGCTTCATGCATGTATACATGTATTTCAAATCATTCACGAAGACTATATTTGGAGTGAAACATACACGAAAAAATAGCATAACATGAACGTACAAATCAACATAAATTATATTAAACAATAACTTTTGTTTGATGTTAGAATTTATTCCAATGATACTCCCTAACATAAAGCAACAACAAACTAACATGAGCGCAACATTGTTCCAAATAGGAAGTTCTTCAGATGGGACTTCTGAGCACGAACAGCAACGGCATACGAACAAAAATACACCGTTGTTTCAAATCAGAAGGACGTTCTTCAAAAGATACTTCTAAACACAAACCATACACTGTTCAATGTTTCAAATACAATGTTCTTGAAAATGGTTAATGGTTAATATTTAGAAGACTACATACTACCATTAAGCACATCATTCTTCCAAAATACGTGTTTGTATTTTAGCAAGCATTTTCAAAGAAAAAAGTCTAGTTATGGTCGTGACGGGACCGTCTGCATTTGCGTGGGCATGTGCATGAGCTTTAGTTTATTATCAAGAGTCATTTTCTCAAAAACTTCCAAAAGTATCCACTTGAAACTCAACATAGTTATTCACCATCACAAGAGAAGTCCATGGTGACAAGGTTTTAACTTTGACCCATATTCATTGAGTAATCTACCCTCCGTACTCTTAGAATTTCACCCATAGATAAGCAAAAGTACCATCAAGTATGAAAAAGTCGAGCGTCCAGCACTCGTAGGTGGTGCTCTTGTATCGAAATGATATGTTACTAATTTCTGCTTAGCAAGCGTACACATATACTGTTAGAACTGATCATCCTTATAAAGGTACTATACAAGTATACGAGCAACTTACTATACTTGTATGTGTATGGTGAATAAAACCTTTGATCCGTACGTACATGTGAAGTAGTTCAGATGTGACAAGTTCAGAAGCATTTTAATGTTCCATTTCTGCAAAGAAACTCCTACAAAAGTCTAAAAGGAGAAAGAGTATACAAGTCAAACCCTCCGAGACTATTCTGTTTATTTAACAGACAAGTATCTTCTGTCGACAGTATTATCATCATGTCATGTCCATTTATAAATGACGTGATATACGAGCAAAGGCATAGTAAGCTGCCATCCTAAGCAGTGTTTATGGTCTATCTTTGCCACCATCCAAGTGAAATATGTGGGTAACCGTTCACTGGAAATAATACCATGGTAGCGCAAGAATGGTTTGCAATATAGTCGAATACACTTTGTGTAGGAAGTACTGAGCTTATTGAACTCGAGGTGACAATGTCGAAATATTGCTGTAGGCTTAGGTGAAACAGTGACAATGTTGGGATGTTTGTTTTTTTACTTAGGTGCAACAGTAAAACATACCAAAGGTGTAAGCGTTTCGGAAACACGTGTACGCGCGCCGTAAAGGCGATAGATGTACGGAATCGAACGTCAACTATCGAGTACAAACTCATGAAAACTGTTGAAACTTGCACATGGTAGCTGTTGACAAGAATGCAGTTTCGGTGGCAACAAGAGCTGTAAAAGAAATATAATATTAATGGGAAATGCAGCATTCTAAATCAAACAAACATTCGATGCGTGAAGTCCTTTTCTGACACCTTGTATATTTTCAAAGGGTTTCATTTTTTCTGTGACTAATTAAGCAAACTTTAACGTAATTTAACTGATTACAGCGAAATGCAATTGAATTAACTTTTGATTTGGTTCAAACACAAGCTCTCTCAGGGTTCTGGTATGCCGTAAGGAATGAACGCACCACCAAATAAATGACATTTATTTAGTTAAATGTCAAAAAACAATGTTAATTTCAGAAGTTTTATAGTTTTCCCGGAATTTAATGGTTTGGTTTATGATGAATTCCGAAGTTTTCGTGTTCAAATCTCTACATCAAATGACTACTGGTGTGCCTTTTACGAGATTCTTGAAATTTTGATAAAAGTATTCGATAGTGCTATATCATCAAACTTGGTTTAAACTCTCAAGTGTTTTTGTCACTGACCTTTACTTTGGAAGTCGGTTTCAAAATCGAAATGTGAAGGGGCACCACCGCATTTACATTGGGTTTATTTAACAATTGATATCCCGTGCCACGATTTATGTTTGCATGATGTGGTGACGTGCATTTCTGTGCTACAACTTTATATTTTGCTTGTCATTGTTGTTTTTACTTTACTGTCGGTTTCTGACACTAATACACCCAACTAATCAACACGATAGTTAATGTCGTTTATATGCATTATATTATGGCACAATATGAAAGAACACATATTCAAAGTGCCCACCAACAGTCTATTTGATGCTTGAACAATAAATAAACAACCAATTCACCCAATTCATAGTTGGTTGGCACATTTGCATATGAAAACCTTTGTAAGCGAATACAGTCACTTCAATCGGCATAGCGGTCATAGGGTGTTTATAACATTTCCATCTTGATATTCGTATTGCAACGTCTTGTATTAAAATGTGAGGGTGATGTGTCCAGTGGCCATAACTTATATCACTCAGAAATAAGTAGCTATTTTAATATCGTTTTTATTTTTATTATAACATTATCATATGTATACTGGTTTCGCGCACTTAAGTTCGTGGTTAATTTAAACACAACACAAACATTATTTTTCTTTTAAACCTCCTACTACACCTCTTTAAATGAGGTTATTGCATTTTCATTCAATTCCATGACGTATGTGATGTCTTCACCATTATACTGTGTTCTATATACGACTGTAGCATTCATCAACATATTGAGGGAGTAATAATGCCATTTCATTACATATCCAAAATTATTCCCTGTAAATAGTATATCTTCGCAAAACTCATCTAAAGTGTCATTCATTTCGCCACAATGCTGTTTGTAACGCGGTGTATTTGTAATAAATACGGATGCTAAGTGTCCATAAACCACGTTTATTTGGCTATTTTCAACTAGCGTCTTGTTTATTAACAAGTTAACGCTGTAAAGTATTCCGATGACGGTTATTACTTGTTTACAGACTTTTTTCGTGTAGTATGAAGTTTTATTTTGCCAATTTCTTGGGTCAGTGAATTCGCTTAAGGGTGAAATATGGTCTAGTTTGCGGAATGTATGGCTCGTTGAGTAGTTTATCTTAAAATAAAACAAAGGAAATCGGAGGAATATGATACAACGTAGTGGAAACCATGTGATGGTATGCACTGTACGTAGATGAACCGGGTCAGTTTGTCTCAATTATAGGTGCTCTTAAAATCAAAATACACATGATACTGTAGCGGTACAGAAACAAGAAAAAGCGTATTGTTGCTTCTTAAAAAATACAGTGAATGCATTACAGGTGACTGTTTTTAAAATACAACTATTGCGAATGCTTTGGATTATTTTCATACAAAAGTGCCATGCAGTTTTGGATATTATCACATATTTTATGCTTAATAATTACGCACATTATTTAGCATTTTTTGAATAAATGAGTAACAATGAGTCGTTTGTTGTTATGTTAGTATTTTATTGTCAATGTATATATTCATAAATAATAGCAAATAAATACAAGAAATAATTATAACGGAATTAAAAAAGAATAGCAACATCGAAAATTGTGGCCATATTCACCCCTCCACCTTTCCCGTTGTGTTCCCTAAAATATTATTGCACCATTGTTTCATCTCACAGAAGTTTACAGTCCTTCAGTGGTGTTCCTTTAACTATAGTGACAGTGTTAAAAAACGTTCATCCTTGCCAAAGTGGAACAGTCCGTTGGTACAGCCCTTTGGAGTTTCCCAAATATAAATAGTATCACGGATTCACCTTTGCCAAAATGGCGCAATCCGTTGTTGTTCCCGCAAATAATAAAGAGTAATTGATTGACCTTTGCCAAAATGGCGCAATCAGTTGGTGTTCCCTCAAATAATAAAATAGCCATTGATTAACCTTTGACAAATGGCGCAATCCGTTGGTGTTCCCTCAAATAATAAAGAGTCATTGATTGACCGTTGCCAAAATGTCACAATCCGTTGTTGTTCCCTCAAATAATACAGAGTCACTGAATCACCTATGCCAAAATGGCACAATCCGATGATGTTCCGTCAAATAATACAACTTGTTATTGCTTCATCTTTGCCAAAATGGCACACTCCTTTGATGGTGTTCCGTCAAATAATATAATGCCATTGCTTCCCCTTTGCAAAAAGAATGGTAAAATCCGTTTGTATTTCGTCAAATAATATATTGCAGTTGCTCCCCTTTGGCCAAAATAGTACAATCCGTTGGTGTTCCGTCAAGTAATATAGTGTCCTGTTTCGCTTTTGCCAATAATGGTATGATCCGTTGGTGTTTCCTCAAATTATACAGCGTCATTGCTTGCCCTTTGCCAAAATAGTACATTCCTTTAGCTACATTTGTACAATCATTTGATGGTGTTCCTTCAAAAATGAAATAGTCAAAAGTCATTGCTCCACCTTAGCCAAAAATGGTTCAATCCGTTGGTTTTCCATCAAATAATATATCGTTATTGCTTCACCTTTGGTAAAATTGGTACAATCCATGGACGTTCCGTCAAATACTACAGAAGCATTGCTTCATCTTTGCCAAAATATGGTACAAGATATATTGCCATAGCTTTATCTTTTTAAAACATACTGCAACGACAGTTGGTGTTCCTTGTATCTTCATATTATCATATACTTACTTGCTTTGTAGTGGTGGTAATGTTCTCTCCATACAAACTTGCATGGGCACGACCTAGCATGCTGGACAAACTAAAATACACATGCAAAGATGCACACACAAATACAAACAACGTCAGTACAAACAGAAGCACGGGTGGTTAGAGGACCACCATGTTAGTACTTCCAGTTTGAAAAGTAACCACATTACATTTCTACCTCGGCTTAGCATAAGCACTGTCTTTTCATTTTGCCACCAATGCATACACCATACATAATTGTTTAGTTATGGGAGTTTACTATTTGGCGATACTTGAAACATAATACAGAATGGAAGCCCAGTGTGTTCGAATTTTAACAAACACACAGGCGGTGCTATTATAGACATGTGTGGCATCAATAACCAATGGACACCCACGGAACGACCCATCAATGGCAAATTATAAATCAGAATGTGCTGTCAAGCTTTGACTTTCTTTTTGTTGGTCTATTAATATACATACGCACCACAAATCATAAACTTTGCATATTAAGGAAACACATATGAATGGCTTCTTTGATGTACGCATGCGTGCCATTTCCGACACTCAATTGTTCTTGAATGAATGAATGAAAATCAAGCGCAGACTGGAGTCAAACGTTTTAACTTACATAATTATTGTAATGTCATAAATGGTCGAGCATATTCCTTTCTTCACTATATGGTTGAACTATAAGACTGTCAAGCCTAAAACATGAACGAATAATTATTTTATTACATTAATTGCATGTAATATTACTGCCGATAATTACCCAAACCTCTTTTATCCATTTCGTCAATGAACGAGTGATGATTAGTGATTGAATTAGACCATATCACAGTGTACAATCAAGATTAATTGGAGGTTTTGTAATCAAGGAAAAGTTGAAAGTGATTTTATCTTGAAAGAGTATGATGAAGGTCGACATCAAAGATCTCATACAGCGATTGTGCGATAACAATTAAAAGACTATAGTAAGAGGTGAGCGTATATAAGTTATTACGTACGCCTTATATATAAAAACTATGAATACAAGTATACGAATTGGGCATACACCATATATATGAATAATTATGCAAATATACGTTACTTGTGACCACCGGAGCAATACAGCAATGCGTCTGTAACATTAGTGTTTTAACCCCGAATACTGAAACTAGTACTCCGTACTCCGTACTCCGCATGGACTAAGTTTACTAATTGCGATTTATACATAATTTACTTACTAAATGTTGCTACATTATATGTATGATAGGTTACTTTAGTACACAGAAAATACTAAACCTCTACGTCAGTCTCTGGCTCGTTCAAAGTCTACATCTCAGATTCTAGCTTGGCTCAACCTACCGCCTAAGTAGATGTAAATTCGCGGTTCAAATCACCAGTTCATGAGTATATACGTAAACTGCGTAGTAATATGTAACCCTCAGGTTTGTTTACATTAGGAAAGTAGTGCAGTGGATTCATCTCCCTTTGTAAAATAACCCGATAGCTACACGGGTTATTTACCTTTGCTATTTAAACCAAAACATTTAAGAAACTATGTATAGGCAACTCAAACACATACAACATACCAAACGCCTTTAAACAATGAGGCTGCGTACATGTTTTGATTTTTGAATAAGCTGAAAATTACTGAACAATGCGATGCAATAATTAATTATAATATTTAAAACGCGTAAACAAATTGTACAACAAATAATAATGGCATTATACCTATAAAACCAGTGTTTGTTAAAACACTACGTCACATTGGCTTCGGGGTCGATGAAAATGCAATATTAATGAGCAATTTGCGTTCGTTTCAGTGAACATAAATTAATACCAATGGTGTTCCTCGCACAAGAAGTTCCTCATAATATGATCTCATAAAAGGGTGAACGACTTTTCCCTTCATTCGTGTATGATGTTGAACCTGTTTTGAATGACCACGCAATATATAAAGCAATTGATAAAACATAGTAGGTTTTCAGCACAGGTAACTTTATAATATGGTTGGATGGGACTTGATTGTAATTGTCATAAAATACATTTCGTCTATTTTAAGACAAAGCTTTTAAACGACAAATGACATCTTGATTCAAGACCATTTACTTAGTACACAGATTTATGTACAACTTTCCGTTAACACGAGGTATGTTTGGTTGCACATTCAATGTTCCCAACAAGATGCTTCAACAATTCATAAAAAATTTTTGGAATTTACATCAACACAAGACACAAATATATTCACAAGAACATAACAAATTGGTGAGTAAACACGAATAAGGAAGAAACTCGTGGTGTTTGGTAGCTTCATATCTATATGTTAGAGCAACCCAATATGTGTTAAAACAGTTTGAGAACAAATGCCATTGTTGCACACCTGTTTGCAAGGGCAACACATTTGACCTACCATCTACATAATTTATATAAAATAAATCTGTCAACAAAGTCCCCCGTTTGTGTTCTTATGCATGGTCATTCCAAACAGGTTTAACAATACACAAAACGAACTTTGGCTCAGCTTATATTCATTCATTACTACATTTTACGAACAAAGGGAAACAACTCCCAAAAGAAGAATAAACATATAATCTGAGTTACTCACCTTTAAAACACTTCAGTACGACACTACACTGCACATTGGAAACAATGACGGTCGGTCGACGAAACTTTCGCAAACAATGTCGCTATATGTTCCACTGGTTTACAGTATTACTGTCATTTCTAGGCTACCCTGCGACATCATACTGACGTTGGTGGAAACATGCAGCAGTTACCTGGAACAAATTAAGCTAAATATCATGCAAAGAAGCTATCTACCATTAGATTGAGACGAATTTGGAAGGGTTTACCAAGGATCATACCATATATACCTCGCACTTATCACTAGACTTTCAAAACATTAGGGTATTATTATCACCTCTATTGAAATGGTTAGCCAAATTGATAAAACGTTACACTTCATTAACAATAATAAAGTCTATTACGAGGAAACTTATTCATTTATGAACACATTCCTTTCCAGATGCAACGTACCTTTTCTAATCCTTATTTAACAGGCAACTAACCACACGACACGTACTTGTATTAGAATTTGAACGTTAAACACCACCCTCCCCACCTGAACCACATGATAACCATAATTAATTAAAACAAAACCTTTACACATTTTAATATAGACAACATAATACTACTACTACTAATAATAATAATAATATATGGCATGTTTTTCTAGGCAAAAACGTACACCGTGCTGAAATATGGCATTTGCAGACAACCCAAATTCCTTACCAGAAGTCACAAGTGAACAAATGAAGACACTGAATGGATTGCAAAGTTACATCCCCATATCATGCATCAAACGGTCATTTTCTTAAAGTAACTTGCAGAATGATGTATTCTGAGCACTTGAGGTGGAAAGCACACTAAGATGGCAAAAGAAAATGAGTAAACAATAAATACATAATGAATAGTCTAAGGGAAACAACTCTTGCAAAATTAGTATTAAGGATTTTGCCATCTATACATTGTACTTGTCATCAAGTAATGGACATTTATGAAACGCATTATAATGGAGCAACAATTCATTGTATTTATTGTGTGATCGGGCAGTGTTTGTAGCAGATCAGGTTAAGTTCAAAGTTTACATCAAGTTTAATGTGATGTCCAAATGAAACAACAATAAATGAAGAAAGTATTTAACACACAGCCATGCAGAACTTGTGATATAAATATTTGCATACAAGATGGGCCAGAATTCAAGAAGGACTTCCAAATAAACATCATCCGCATCAACAGTTAACTTACTATGTGACTGTCTTCGATTGGCATGTGTATAGACTATTTTTCATAATTAAACTTTGTAACATAAATATAGGAGGAAATCGGACAGGAAAGGCAGCACTTTACCAGTCGAGCACAGAAAAGAACAACAGCATAACACCATTACATGGAGCAATGTCCTCTCAGAACCTTACGATTTTTTTGTTATAAACCATGGGTTCGGACACTTTTCGCGAATATTGGGCAAAAAATCCAAATGTACCATGCTTGTATTTAGTTCAGAGTCAGTTTTGAACCCTCTTCAACAATTTGCCGAACACGTTGACGTCAGTAGGTCTAACCAGTTCCGATTCAAGATGATTCGGGCGAAAGGTGATGAGCATTTATAAGTACGGATACAGCGTTAACCGGTGCAAACATTATTCACAATTTTATGATATTAAATCTCCCAGATACTCAACCATGTTGAACAGCGGTGGAAGGGGGACAACGCCTATACAGTATCAAGTCGTCGTGTGCACAGTTGTCGTTCTTAGATATAAATGTACACGTAAGTAGATAATGATTTTGTGTACGGACAATTTGTTATTTTTTTATTATTATAATTAGTGATAAAAACAATATGTCAGCGTACAACAGTGACGAAGTTGCAAAAGCATTGTAAATACCAATATACAGGGTGTTAAAAAAGTTCGTAGACACTTGATTTTGTTCAATAAATGCAAAACCGTTCAACCTGCATTTTCAAAACTTGGTAAGAATGTAGAACTGTTCCTTCTCTTCATGTTGTGTGAATTAAATGCTATTATTTGCAAGAATGTATGCATGTGACGTCATGACATCATCCTTGGTGATTTTGTAAACAGCGATTAACCAAGCAGTTTTTCGAACGGCGGTGATGTTGAAAACTATTTGTTTCTCCACTAAGGCTTAATGATGTTTCATACTGTGTATGTGGTTATTTAATAAATTAAATATCCAGCATTCTGGGTGATTCCAATGGTTTGATTGCTAAGTAAAAGGCTAAATATCGTAGAGAGCCCTAATATCGCCACTGACCTTCGATTGCCCGCCATTTTGTTTTGGCTCTAGTCTCGCGAGATTTAAATGATGCGCGCGCATATCTTGAGAAAATGTTTACAAAATAGTATTTTTTAGCGGGAATATTTTTTGTCTGAAAATACGAGGTCATAACATGTTATTTTCGATTACTTTCACAAAAAATCATAAAACTATACCATTTTCACTAATCCCAAAAAGTCGTGTAGTTGAAAACCCCCAGTAAACGCTATGTGCAACGTAATCGAATACTTTTTTCACACGTCTGCATTGTTTACAGTTTCATGAATGAAAGTCGCGTGGTCGGATTAATTATTTTTAAGGTCAAACCAAAAATATCTTCGGTCAAAGTTGCTTCCGACCTTACGGTCAGAATAGCAAAAAAAAATCGAATTCTGTATTTCTGTAGACCATACATCGGCAGATCACACATCACTATCGGCGATTATCTTAAAATTCATTAAGTTATCCACGCCCGTAATGGCGATGTAAAAAAAGTTTGTTTATAATGCAGCCAAAGTTTATTTATTACCCATTAGAGACGGGCGTGTGGCACGACCAATCAGAATTAATACATGAAGAGTAAATATCACTTAACAGTGACAAATATGCTGTTTTTGCACTAGATTTGTTTCTTAATAGAATTTAACAATGCTCAGGCTTAATTTCATAATTGGGACGTTTAGCTAAAGTGAATTATATAGTTTTGGCCCAATTGATCGCGCGCGCCATGTGACGTATTTAGGTCACGGTCAAAATGGCCGACTTTTATTTACTATGAGGTTTGCTTTATTCAATTCTTGGAGTATTTTATCATTTTATTTGCGTACATTTGAGTTAGATTAAATGGAAGGAATTATATTACAAGTAAGTGACCTTATTTAATATAAACATGAAGTTTGCCATTGTTTATTGCGTGTACAACGCTTAAGTAGGCGAATTATGGTCACTCGAGTATATATAAAAGATGGTAGGTCTTTGGGTGGTACGCATTCTGGAGGTCACAACTGGATCGGACCATGGGGGTAGAATGTAACAAACGAAATTAAAAATAAACGATGTAAATATATCAGAAGTGTTGCAAAATCACTAAAAAATGCTGAAAACGATTTGATTCATGTTATTGTATGGAGTTACTTGTGCTGAGGCACAAAGATGATCATCGCTTAAATACCCCACCCACCCGTATCTAACTGTGAGGTATTATAAGAAAATACTGACTTTTGCTAAAACCTACCCTGACCAGAAGCGGTTACCATGGCGACATCACAAACATGCGTCTGATCCTATACCCTGATTCGACTGATTTTATGCAGGAAGTTGCCTGTCGCGTACCCCTGCCAGCACCATGAAATACATACATGATTATGTTTACCACTTGATACATGAAAACGAATGATTAGGCAACTCACTCGACCAAATTTAAATTGAAAACCCCTCGATTATAATGGACTCCCGCATTAACAAAGATCGATTACCTAAAGCTTTGACGACATTTTGCTTCGTCACGTGAGTCTATCAAACCCTTAAATATATCATATATTTCATGTCAGGTCCACTTGAATAATATTTAAATAAACAAAAGGAGGTCATTGTTGTTGCTAATATGCCATAAAAATGCCAAAATGTTAGTCCAAAATAAAATGCCAGATAAAATAAGATTGTCTACGAACATTTTAACACCCTGTACAAATGTTAAACAAATGCAGAACTACACCAACGATGATGACAAATTTAAATTGCGATGCACATTTTGTACCAACATTCAAATCACATTTTAGAAGATCCAATAGCCAATTATTGGCGAATACCGCTGTCAGTGTATATGTATGTGCAGTAATTTAGTATTGCCAAGTGTTTTAACCCAAATTCCAGTTTGATGTTCGAATTGATGAGAAGAATATTGTGGCCAAGTTTCATGATAACTGTTAAAGCCAAAATATTGACTTGGGGTTTAAGTAGGTAGTTGAATGCAGCTGAGTGCTGTCTTCCCTGTCCAATGTTCCAGTATCTTTGTTTCTAATGCAGCACAGAACAAACAAGACTGCGTTCAATAACCGTTTGTGCCCCCGTGGAAGCCATGGCCATAAAAAGCTAAGTCAATCAGGGGCTATTATACAGTTAAAATGTTTGATTGTGTTATATGCCACATTTGAAATCGACTTCATGTGTGATCTGGTGATACAGGTGTTATGGTTCTTTGTCACTGCACTTCTCCAAGTTGCCATCTATTCATATACCAAGTTTCAAGTAAATATCTCAAATAGTTTTGAATATACGCTCCGGACAAACAATTATCATGAAAATACTGAAGGGGAGATAATTCAAAATGTTAGACAGAGTTGTGGTTCTTGGTCCCTGCACTTCTACAAGCCACCATCTATTTATATATTAAGTTTTAAGGCAATATCTTAAACACTTTTGAAGATACACTCGGGTCAAAATTTGATTCTGAAAATACTAAAGGGGAGATCATTCAAAATTTAAGACAGACAGAGTTATGGTTATTGGTCCCTGCACTTAGCTTCTCCAAGTTGCCATCTATTTATATTCCAAGTTTCAAGTCAATATGTTATTTAGTTTTGAAGATGTACTCGGAGCAAAATTTGACTATAAAAATCACTACAGGGGAGATAATTCAAAATTTAAAACAGACAGAGTTATGGTTCTTTGCCAATACACTTCTCCAAGTTGTCATCTATTTATATTTCAAGTTTCAAGTCAATATGTTAAATATTTTTGAAGAATCGCTTCAGACAAAATTTTATTTTAACAAGAGCTGTCTCCATAGGACGACACATGCCCCCGTGCATGCTTTGATAGTAACGTAACGTTAAGATATCAGCACCGTCACAGATGTGTCATAATATATTGGGCAAATGTGATATTGACATATTTTTCTTTGTGTAAAGGGCCATAACTCTTAAGCGTGTAGGTCAATTTGAAATCTTGTTATCTAACATGACCTAGATCTTATGGCCGTACACCTTTTCATGTTTCAAAAGGTTTGGTGAAGATCAGATGATAAATGCTTGAGTTATTGAGCGGAAACCAAAAAAAACGCCATTTTCCTACGTGTCAAGGGCCGTAACTCTAAAGTGGCTACGTCAATTTGACTGGTTATCAAACCTGACCTAGATCTCATAGCCTTTCACATTTTCATGAGGTTTGGTGAAGATCCAATGACAAATGCTTAAGTTATTGAGCGGAAACCAAAAAAAACGCCATTTTTCTATGTGTCAAGGGCCGTAACTCTAAAACGGCTAGGTCAATTTGACTGGTTATCGAACTTGACCTAGATCTCGTAGCCTTACACATTTTCATGAGGTTTGGTGAAGATCCGATGACAAATGCTTGAGTTATTGAGCGGAAACCAAAAAAACCGGCATTTTTCTATGTGTCAAGGGCCGTAACTCTAAAGTGGCTACGTCAATTTGACTGGTTATCAAACCTGACCTAGATCTCGTAGCCTTTCACATTTTCATGAGGTTTGGTGAAGATCCAATGACAAATGCTTGAGTTATTGAGCGGAAACCAAAAAAAACGCCATTTTTCTATGTGTCAAGGGCCGTAACTCTGAAGCGGCTAGGTCAATTTGACTGTTTATCGAACTTGACCTAGATCTCATGGCCTTACACATTTTCATGAAGTTTGGTGAAGATCGGATAAACACTGCTTGAATTATTGAGCGGAATCGAATCCGGACGGACGGACGGACGGACGTACTCATGAGACGGTATTTGTGGGGTTTTTCTTTTGTTTGGTTGCAACCCACAAGTAGCATTTTGCACCCCACAAGTGACGGAATGAATGGAATCTTAAAATAGCCTATTGTTCCACACCCCACAACTACCGGTGCATTCGTACGGACTGACGGACGGACTGACGGACGGTGCGATTTTAATATGCCCCCGAACCATCGGTTCCGGGGGCATAAAAATACTAAAGGGGAGAAAAGTTTAAGTCCAAAATTAGGTCAAGGTCAAAATGGAGTCAGGTGATACAGGCCTGTGGAGAGTGGTCATATACAGCATCCATGCAAGTATGACAGCTTTGTAGCAAGCCATATTAATGCTAGAAGAAACGGTCAATTTGGGTTAACCAGGCCGGACGGACGAACGGACATACCTACGAGAGGTACATTATGAGCTGCACCCCACAGTCTTACTTCCGGGGTGCAAAATTCAACCCACAATGTCGTTTTTGTACAATTCATCGTTGTGGGGTGCACCCTACAAACATTCCTATAGTGTCCATTTAAAGGGTTTTGATCATACCCTAGTTAATGAATTATGAGTTGAGTATATGTAGGCATTATGGGGTGACAATCACACCTTTTTGAACTTGTTGTGTTTACAACTGTTAAATCCCTGTGAGGTGCAGCCCATAACCAGTCCAAAAGTTCAAAGTCCAAGTACGGACAATCAGCCCATAATCATTCTGGGGTGCACCCCCCTTAACATCAAATTTGTCCATTTTCGCTCATTTACAGCTATCTGAGCATATCGTATTACGGGGTGCACCCCATAGTGCAAAATCACCCAACAATGTACCATAGTCACGACCGCACACCCCACATTGTACCTCTCGTAAGAGCGGGCGAACGAACGGACGGACAGGTGAATTACTATATGCCTCCCGATCTATCGATACGGGGGCATAAAACATAATATGTATCATAGCATAAATACATGATGCAATGCCGACAAATAACCGAACTAGAAAATTAAATGTAGTTCCATCTGTCAACATACTGAAGAACTTAACGTCCCCCTGTGACCTTGGCCTTTGACATAGGAACCTGAATCATGTGCGCGACACATTATCTACCTCTGGTTATTTTTATAGCCCGGTTATTTTAATATCCTACTGCAAGTAAGGAATATCCAACATGGACAAAGAATAGCTGACAAAAAGACATTTAGCCAGAAAGTATCATGACACATTGTTTTACCTGAAAATTACACCGGCAACAACATTGAAGAAAAAAGAAAGAAAAAATCCTACTCAAAGTAAGGACGATACAACCTGGACAATGAATAGCAGTGCAAAACTTCAGTCTGTCTATAGCCTTGACAGTTGACATAGGGACCTGGACCATGCACATAACAACACATTGTATCCATGTAGTGATCATTTGTGCCAAGTTATATTGAAATCCTATCGCAAGTAAGAAAGATACAGCCCGGACACAACAGCAATGCAAAACCAAAGCCCCCTGTGACCTTGAAGTTGGACCAACGGACCTGGATCATGTACATGACACATTGTCGCCATGCGGGTATCATTTATGCTAGGTAATCTTAAATTGTCGCCCTGCGGGTATCATTTATGCTAGGTAAGATCTTAAAATCCTACCGTAAGTAAGAAAGATATAGCCAGGACACAGAATAGCAGTGCACAATTTCAGATATAGCCAGGACACAGAATAGCAGTGCACAATTTCAAAGTTCCCCTGTGACCTTTACCTTTCACCAAGGGACCTGGGTCATGTCCATGACACATTGTCTCCATGTGGTAATCATTTGTGCCAATTTATTTAAAAACCCTACCGTTAGTAAGAAAGATACAGTCCGGACACAGAATAGCAGTGCAAAATTCCAACTCCCCCTGTGACCTTGACCTTTCACCAATGGACCTGGCATGACACATCGTTTCCATGTGGTAATCATTTGTGCCAATTTATTTTAAAATCCTATCACATGTGAGGACACAGAATTGCTAACGGACTGACGACTGTGACCAAAACATAACACGACCCTTCGGGCGTATAAACACGTAGCTAGAAAAAGGTTTTAGTTAAATCAGGATCAATATGTCTTGACGGACCGGTTGGAAACATAGTCCCCCTCCGGTTGAAACCCGGTAGAGGGCTAATAAAACATATGCAGACGACTTACCTTATGCTATAGTGTTTTCCTGGGCAAGTCTTTCCGAATTTTGAACACCAATTCCTCTTTCCAGCTTTTCCTTCGAAGTTTCTCGACAAATACTGATGGCCACATATTCAGCTTTTCCTTCGAAGTTTCTTGACCAATAGTCATAATTTTTTTTATGGTTTACATTCGACTTCACTGTCACACTTCCGAACGAATGTTTTGCCTCTGCAACTACTAATGCATGCAGCGATTGCCCACCGCCAGTTTGTCCGAAAATGTAACTAAAACTGGCGAGTTGTCGAATCTGAAGTATCTAGGCATTGCTTTCAAATTTGGCAAACTTGTTCACCATGACCAGGAACAACTTATACTGTCAAAACCATTTATATTTCCTATCATCATCTAACATTTACGCAAAATGTAAGAAAATCGGATAGGGAAGGTAGAACTTGAATTATTTCACACAAATTCATTAAATCGATGAAACTGTATGCCTTTGAACAAAACGTGCTCGGCTGGTTAGGTTGAGTGCTACCTTCCCTGTCGGATTTTCTCATACCTTTTTTATCCAGAAGAGCACAGAAAACACATCATGTATCACAAATAAACGGTCCAATGTCAACACATTATAACCGAACGAGAAAATGAATTAATGTTTCATTAAGAAATTCGAAAATGGTGACCTCACGTGACCAAACAATGTATTACTATAATTTGAACCTGTGATCCCCTTTTCTGGTCCCGGATAAAATACCATGCGAAATCCCGCGACGAAACAAGGCCCTACCACGACCCGACCCCAGCTAAATATGTCACACTACGATCCCAGTTACCAAACAAGTTCCCTCCATAATATGACATATTGACCTAGTGTTAGAAACCGGAAGACCATTAAGACAACACTTATATCGTCAAACAAACTTACTTAATTGTGTAGTCCCAACTAGCAAATGAAATACATCCTTAACTCGGCCCCATTATATATATACCTGATAGGATGCTAACAGCGCAGGAGATTCAGAAAGGGGACAAACAAGCCCAGCCCAAATCGGCCCGTCACCCATGTCGAATCCTCGAACTCGGAGAAACATCAATATATGACAGTTTAACGGAATTATGAAACTTGGGGCGTATTTGTTCGGAAAAATCTGGTTTCAGTTTTCGGTTTAAGTTTGGTTCTTAAAACGTTAAAACTTGAACTAGTTTGTACAGTTTGGATGTTCAGAAACAAACGGAAGGTTTGTCAAAAGGTTTTGCAAACAAACATGGCTGACCATGTATTTTACATGGATCTGTTCGATATCATAAATGCAGATGAAGACGATTCAAACACATGTATTTTACAGTTACAAGCTTCTAAGAAATACATGTAAGAGGTTACCACCACAGTAGCTGCTTCAATACTGCGTGAAAAGAAAAGTAGAGTTGTTGGTTATGTCGAAACTGTTCTTCCCAGATACACAATCGACGACTTCAAGGACAGATTTCGAATAGACAGAAGAACTTTTGATAGGCAAAGCTTTAGGATTTACTGGCGTAGACAACGCTTCCAAGATATCTGTTGAGAAGAAATTGTTAATATTCCTCAAGTATCTGTCCACTCAAATCACGTTCCAGACGTTAGCATACATATTTGGAGTGTGTGAAACTACTGCGTATGCTATTGTACATCGGCTTTTACGGCTTGTAAGCGCTGATCTATTATGAAAACTCATAAAATGGCCTACTGGAGGAAGGATCAGAGAGACGGTAGATGGATATGCTGGACTGTCGGGCTTCCCAGGTGTGATTGGCACCATTGATGGCAGCCACATAGCCATCCGCACACCAACAAACTTTCCTGAAAACTACATAAATAGGAAGTCGTTCCCTTCAGTAGTTTTGCAAGCTGTATGTGACAGCACTTTAAAGTTCACCGATGTTTACTGTGGTTGGCCAGGATCGGTCCACGATTGAAGAGTCCTAAAGAACTCGCATTTAGTTGAAAGAATAACTGAGAACTGCCAGGAGGTGTTTCCAAACAATACACATGTGCTTGGTGATGCCGCATATGGACTTGAACCGTGGATGATGGTCCCCTTCAGAGACTATGGAAATTTGAGCAAGGCTCAAAGGAAGTACAACTACGTGCACAGTTCCACTAGGATGTGTATCGAGCGTGCATTTGGGGGATTGAAAGGGCGGTTCAGAAGACTTAAATTCATTGACTTGCAAGACAATTCGTGTATTGATGATGTGGTTCTCATCTGTTGCGCTCTGCATCAGCTGTGCATGGAGGTTGATAAGGATATTGCCGACTACATTGAAGAAGGCATGGAAGACTATGAAGAAGTGGACGACTTCAGGAACTTCCTGAAAACCAATTCAGTTGCAGAAATCAAAAGAAACTCGATCATGACGACAATTTGCGACTGAACTGGGTGTAAATGTAGGCAGCAGTATTCTCTATCCAGAACTTACCAATGTTCAGAGCTCTGAAGAATATTATCATTGTAATAGGAATAACTGCGTTATCTTGTGTGGGCCTAGTCAAACAATCTCGACTAAGAGGCTATCTCATCTCCTCTCAGTCAAGACCCATTGTGCGCTTTACTGATCAGTTTTCGAGTTTCATGAATTCTGTCATTTACGCCAATTTAGAGCCATTTTCAGCATTGAACATGTAAAATATAATAAAAATTAACGAATGGCACCGAATACCTGTTAATATTGGTCCTTATAATCAATAAATCGATAAATAAATCAGCACGTGTAATTTCCGAAAATCCAATGTAAACATAACTGTGAGTATCCGGTACGCGTATACCGTCCGTATAGATGAGCGCAACGCGTGTGTAATTCATATGCTAACGTTGTGCGAATCGCTAAGTCATAACTTATCGTATTCTGTTCATAAGTCATTAACTATCAGTTTACAAGAAAAATCAGCTCGATTTGTCAACAAATCTTCGTTAATTTTTCGCCCGAGCGAGCTCAGTGTAATTGGTTTCACGCGTACCAGTGTACATCACTGTGAAAACCAAATAGTGCCGAAGATCTCCCAGCATCCTCCATTGTTCTAGAAACTCATTCCATCGAGTATTCTGATTGGTCGATAGGGGAATGCGATTTGCATATCAACAAAAAATAGCTGTGTAGTGGAATTTAAAAGTGCGACATCGTCGTGTTAAAATTGTCGGACAAACAATATGGATGTTTTTGGTGCAGATAACGAGAAAGAGTTGATCTTCGTGGACATGCTATATATTTCATGGTATTTACATTTTTCAAGTGCCGATAAAAATTTGATCGGCGCTACTTCCACATATATGACAACTTAGTCCACATCTGCGATAGAGATAAAGGTCAGAAATTAAAAAATCTCCTAGCAGAATAAAGTAATAACAAGAAAAGTATGTGTTTTTTATTCAATTTTATTCAATGTAGAAAATTATCAGTACATGTACAAGATTGTCATGATGGTCCTTTATCGCTCACCAGTATTACCAGAACCCATTAAAGAGGAGTCTTTGTAAGGCCAAACAAAAAAATATGTGTGGTTCAGGTGACCCGATCGACCCTAACGATTTTATTTTTAAAAAAAAAATCTAAAAAAAAATCATTTTCCCCCAATGGTCATAGGGACTCATTTGCTCATTTGGCAATAATTTCGGCCATTTCACCCTAGCTTGGGCCCTGATTTTTGCTGACTCAAAAATGAAATAAAAATATTTTCCAACCTACCGGCCCTTACTTTTTCAGCCATGTCACCTGAACCACACAATTTTTTTAGGCCGAAGTTTCTTTTAATTGAAGAACAAACAAATCGGCCTTTGACATTGGGGGTACAGACCTGAGTATTGTGCATGATACACGATGAGGAACATTTGTGCCGAGTTCATATTTCAAAATCAACAAACAAATGACAAAGTTACGGAGTGGACACGAATACCCTATTTTTTTATCTTTGACCAAACGTTTGACCTGGTATGTTTGGCACATTTGAACAAGTCTTAATTCAAAATTAGGTCAATGTCAATGCCTGGTCCTTGTGTATGACACATCGTCTCATGATGGTGAACAAGTTAGCCAAAAAAAGAAAAATTGTTTGTTTAAGGCAACCGTCGAAAAAAAAGTTAGTAAGGGTAGAATTTGTCTTTTTTTTGTCAAAGTACCTAAAATAAGATTTTTTTTTCCATTTTTGATTTTTTTTTTTGAAAAAAAAAACAACAAAAACTCTAGGGTCGGGGGTCTAGGTAGGGTCGAGTTGCCCTAAACAAACAACTTTTTGGCCTTATTTGAAAATCCACCAAGGAATGACAAAGTTATGGAGTGGACACTAATTCCGGACAGATAGATTGTCCAATTATAATATGCCTCCTATAACGTGTTCGAATACGGTTTCTCTGTATTCTCGCACGATCACAGGAATGTCTGCTGGGTATATTCTATTTCCAAGTTCTTTCGCACTTTGCTAGCTTGAAGCTAGGAAGGATTTCAGGACATCCTTGCTACAACGTTTATGATAGCGTTTTGGGACAAGGGAGCAGATAGGCCCCACTGGCATGTGATCACCTGAAAACACACACATTTTGTAATTGGTGTATACATTGTACTTATATTATCTAATCAATAACAATAGTTGAATATTCAACAATAGTGAAGACGAACTGATGCGATTCCAAGAACATGCGAACAACATCCACAAAAATATTAAAGTAGAACTAAGATGGAGTTACCATAACATTGAATTTCTGGATACCAATATTAGCTTAAAAAGTGGAATTATAGAAACAGATCTCTATTCGAAGCCAACAGACAAACACCAATATGTACAATCGAAGTCTGGCCATCCGAACTCGGTTAAGAAAAGCATACCGTACGGTCTCGGTATCAGACTAAAAAGGATATGTTCAAATGAAGAAGATTATATAAAACACAGGGAAGAATTGAAGGTACAGTTAAGAAAACGTGGGTACAGTAGTAAATGTATAGAGGACCAATTGACTAAGGTTGATATTTTGAATAGAAAGGACCTTCTACAGAAAAAAGTAGCTAAAGAACCCCAGAAACGAGTACCACTAGTGATAACTTTCTCGAAACAACTTTCCGTGGTTCATAACATAGTGAGAAGACATACAGATACGTTATATAGGTCGGATAGAATGAAAGAAGTTTTTAAAAAGGTTCCTATCACAGCTTATAGAAGAGACAAGAATTTGGGGGATATTCTGGTTCACAGAAAGACGAGTAAAGTGTTAAATATACACCACAAACCAGAAAACACAATATGTCAGAAAGCTTGTGTTGTATGTGACATGTTAAACCAGGGTATTAACATGAAAAGTAACACCCAAAATCTCGCTTTGTCGTACAAACAGGAGTGCAAGGCCCATAACCTGGTATATGGTGTGTTTTGCAACACATGTGAGAGAATAGTGTATGTTGGGGAGACAAGTCGCTCATTGAAAGAGAGGCTTAAAGAGCATGAAGCTGATGTTAGACTTAGACGCTGTAAACCGATGTCGGACCATTTCAATAGTCAAGGCCATTCTTCAAAAGACATTGGTGTATCGATACTGGAGACGATCAAGGATGAGTCAAGATATTATAGACTAATACGTGAAATAGAGTGGATAAAGACTTTCAGAACCGAATCACCGGAAGGTTTAAACACCAAAACCCAACTGGACGTTCTCCCAAGGGGCAATTTATAAAACAGTTATAATTATAATATTGACATTACTATGAATGAAATTTTAGATTGGGGTTGCCTCCATACTTTTAGTATATAATTATATAAGCTTAGTCTTGTCGTTTTCAATTTGGGCATAGGTAATATATATTCCTATATTTATTTAAAGTAATTTGAACTTATAATGATAATATATTGGACATGACTATCTGTGGTTTATGTTTGGAATAGGTGTAGGCATCCCTAACCTGGAGTTTTACCTATATTAGACTGATTTGTATACATTGCAACGTAACGTCATGAGTCTATTTGGCGTACTTTTGTTATGACGTCATTTCCTGTTTATTTGTGACGTCATGACGTCACTTCCTGTTTTGGGCCATTATTTTAAAATGACCAACAACAATGCCAGCAAATATGTAAAATAAGTTTTTAAAATGTGTTTTTCGATAAAGGCTGAATGCCGAAACGTTATTAAATATGAGTATGAACCATACTAGAATAGTTGAATAGTTGAAAATATTTATATAGCGCTTTATATAACAAGTCTCTAAAGCGCTTAACACGCGAAAGTCAGCCAGTTGACAGTTCATTAAAAGTCTAAAACAACCCAACAGAAGCACCCCAATAGTCACAAAACATATGCATTGATTAGGGTTGTAACTATTCACTGACTTCACAATTTGGTATTCTCTGCCGGTTTAGTGTTACGGCGGTCGTGGGTTCGAGCCCCGCACCGGGCTGCAGCTTTTCCCTGGATTCACTTTAGTTACATTTACAATATACGGCCCAGCAAGGACACAGTTACTTTTTGTGGGGGAATCATGCCCCTCACATCTCTAGACTCCATCTTATATCTGTACATTTTGGGTTGCGAGTAGGCTCTGCTATATCTGTATATCAGTCTATGGATTGCACCCATCTGACCCACATAAATTACAATTTGAAAGTTTAAAATTTAGATCTTCTCAATGACAATGTATGTACTGCAGTCTGAAGAAAACTTGGTGGTTCGAATTAGTTCTAGTACGAATCAAGCATTGGACGTTCCAATATCACATAAGTATTCTACATATATTTAAAAGCTTCTAATGTAAATAGTCAAGAAGTAATTCACCTCTTTTTGTCAAATCACCAATCCATTCTTCAAGTTCAATTTGCTCATTAGCATCGTTTTGAGCAGAAAGCAGCAGTGACAGCTTCTATGCGTTTTCTGCCGCCATTTTTTATTCAAAAGTGTAGCTATATATATATAATATTCGGATAGTTCAAACCTCCGAAACCACCTCCTGGTGTGGTTCCAATAGTTTGTAATATAAGTTTCAGTTTTCGACAAATAAACAGCTTATCTGGTTTTAGTTTTAAAATAGTTTTGAGAAATAAACGGATAGTTCGATAAACCGGTTTCGAACCAAACCGTGTTTAGGCGAAACAAATACGCCCTTGATTTGACTTGCTTGTCCAGTTAGCAGGAGGAGTAGGTGTGCACGGTGTTCGTAAACTAGGTCAAGTCGCAGTTATGCCTTGGGTGGTCAATTGGGTCCCCGTTTTGGCATATATTATTGAAACTAGGCCGCCCTGCAGCGGGGACTTGGGGAACTATGTCTCTTGTATATTTGTTATTTCTTTGTGAAATAGGGTTTGGGCATTACTCCGTGTAGTTGTGTTCAGATATTACCGTTTTCTGTTATCGGCTAGTTAAGTTGAGTGCCATTTTGCCATATCTCTATGAAACTAAGCTGCCCTGTTTTTTCAGCTGGGACTGGGGAATTTCTTTTTTTCGTGTTATGTGTTGACATTGTGTCGTGAAGTTGTGTTATGGTAATGCTGTTTATATGTCTGTGCTCGGCTGGTTAACCTCAGTTTTGCCCTGCCTACCCGATTTTCTCAAATATTTTTGGTAGCTTGAACTAAATTGAGTGCTGTGCATTGTGACGTATATTTATACACCAGTCATTTACAACCACGCCCCATCCTGGATATATGAGGAAACGGTCGTGTTTTTATCTTCCATCATTCACCGCACTACCGGGAAATACTGGGAACTTTTTCTGCAAACCAATTACTCGGAGACATACATTAGTTGCCAGGGGCCAGGAAAATACAGGAGATTTTACCAACAGCCGTCCCCAACATGGCGGGGTTATGCCAACCCAAAAGTAACAATCCCAGCCCATGTCTGTGGTAGGGGCCGTGGATGTACCTAACTGATGCATCACGGTTTGTGCACACATCAAATGGGTAGACACAGATTTGTTAAAACTAGTTCACTTAGCCTAATTCGCATGATTATTTCGTAGCTGAAAATTCATTTTCTCGTTTAGTTGTCTGTTAGGCATTGTGTCGTGTAATTGTGCCAATCACTTGTAACCCCGGCGCCCAACCCCGAGGAAAGGCGTGGAATTATGTTTGCCATTTGACAATAAACATTGCAAATGTCAGTTTGTGACCTTTGGTTACTAAATACTAAATACACTCGCGCTTTGACCTAGTTTTACACACAGGAAGACCCTAAACATTCGATCAATTATGATGAACTCGAGCGACGAAACAAAAGTAGTTGTTTTGTGTCAAAACGATAAACCACACTCAAAATTGTTGAGCATACATGTATAGGTTATGCAAATAGTGAACTCCAGTATCGTGAACAATGATTTTTTTCTATCAGTTAACCTTAAATATTATGTCAACATAGTCATCTCCCTGATTTTCTAAAAACAAATGCATAATGGCCAATCCGTTTTCTATGGTGCATGTCTTTGTCAGGTTTCTGCGTCCAAGTCCCCCAAGTTTTGTCAGTGCTCTGTTTCTCGCAACTGTGTTTCTAACGCTAAGCTTTTCTACATGCACTATATATGGCGGTTGCGTGTCTGTACGTTAGTTATTGGGAGATCAGAGGACAACAGGACGCCCAGCAACAAGCACATGGATGAAAACTCACTACATTTTCTAATTAAAGTAAACATAAAATAATGCTACTGATATAAAGCTATCAAGAAATTAATTACAGCTTTCATCCATGATCTCTGCTGCCCCACATCCAATTGACCCGATAAACAATGAATACTTAGTCAATTTTCACTCATATAATTCAGACCAATAAAGTAGCAACAACAACATTTCAAATCATATTATTAGAGCACATTGGCTTGTCGAATGTTTGTGGTTTGGAATAATGGGCGTGGTTCCCGCATTCAACGTGCTAACCGAAATAGGTTAACAGGACGCCGGACAAATTGTCGTTAAGGGCGACCTTTGACAGCAATCCGTAAATGCCCCAAAAGGCATACCCCAAAGGGCACCAATAAATAGCCCCAAAAGGCTAAACAATATATAAGCCCCAATAGGCTGCCCCAAAAGGCTAAACAATATTTAAGCCCCAAAGGGCTGCCCCAAAGGGCTGCCCCAAAAGGCTAAACAATATTTAAGCCCCAAAAGGCTAAACAATATATGAGCCCCACTAGGCTAAACAATTTACTAGTATAAGCCCCAAAAGGCTACCACAATATTTAAGCCCTAAATTAAGACTAAACCAGATTATAAATATATGCCCCAAAAGGCTAAATTTGAACTGTGGCCCAAAGGCTAAATTTGAACTGCAACGGGCTAATTTTGAAGTGTGTCCAAAAGGCTTAAATACCTGAACTACTGAAGCCCATATCTCGCCACACACTGAATTGCAAATGGCCCTGGGAATCAGACACCAAACACAACGCTCATGACGAAACACCAACATCAGAAGCTACGGTACCAATAATATAATTTATATAAATTATTTTCTAAATAAACGAGATTTGAATCGCTATGTTACTGATCTTTTGAAAAACAATATTTGAGTTTGGATATCGCTGTCGGCAAATTGCGAATGGCCCTGGGAATCAGACACCAAACACAACGTCAGTGGCGAATCATCAGCCACAGAGGCACCAATAATACAAGTTATATAATTATTTTCTAAATAAACGAGATTTGAGTCAATATTTCTGATCTTTTGAAAACAATATTTGAATTTTGATATTGCTGTCGCCGGTCGCACTTTTGTAACAATAAACACAAAATCCAGGTAACCACGCCGTTGTTGATGTTCTACTATTCGTCTGGATACTGTATACACAAGCTCACATACATCAGTTCACCAATAATCTGCAATAGACAAACAAACAAAAGCAACACGACCAAAATATAATTTCAATTGTTAACCTTTGAAGACATACTTGACATGCACGACATTTGCATTCTGAAACAAAACTATAAATTATGCTAAATAACACAAACAGAATGTTCTGGGAATGGGTGGGTGGGTTGAAAGAATATATTTGACAAAAATCGATACAATTTCTGATCACCCGTCCTTGGTGTAGAATTCAACCGGAAAAGGAAGTATCGTCATACATACTCTTACGTCATAATTTTCAAATAGCGCAAAGAACCTACAAGTAACGAAAAGGTCTCGTGCCTCCAATAACATGGGTTATCCATTAGTAGATAACCCTCATTATTGGGAGATCAGAGGACAACAGGACGCCCAGCAACAAGCACATGGATGAAAACTCACTATATTTTCTAATTAAAGTAAACATTAAATAATGCTACTGATATAAAGCTATCAAGAAATTAATTACAGCTTTCATCCATGATCTCTGCTGCCCCACATCCAATTGACCCGATAAACAATGAATACTTAGTCAATTTTCACTCATATAATTCAGACCAATAAAGTAGCAACAACAACATTTCAAATCATATTATTAGAGCACATTGGCTTGTCGAATGTTTGTGGTTTGGAATAATGGGCGTGGTTCCCGCATTCAACGTGCTAACCGAAATAGGTTAACAGGACGCCGGACAAATTGTCGTTAAGGGCGACCTTTGACAGCAATCCGTAAATGCCCCAAAAGGCATACCCCAAAGGGCACCAATAAATAGCCCCAAAAGGCTAAACAATATATAAGCCCCAATAGGCTGCCCCAAAAGGCTAAACAATATTTAAGCCCCAAAGGGCTGCCCTAAAAGGCTAAACAATATTTAAGCCCCAAAAGGCTAAACAATATATGAGCCCCACTAGGCTAAACAATTTACTAGTATAAGCCCCAAAAGGCTACCACAATATTTAAGCCCTAAATTAAGACTAAACCAGATTATAAATATATGCCCCAAAAGGCTAAATTTGAACTGTGGCCCAAAGGCTAAATTTGAACTGCAACGGGCTAATTTTGAAGTGTGTCCAAAAGGCTTAAATACCTGAACTACTGAAGCCCATATCTCGCCACACACTGAATTGCGAATGGCCCTGGGAATCAGACACCAAACACAACGCTCATGACGAAACACCAACATTAGAAGCTACGGTACCAATAATATAATTTATATAAATTATTTTCTAAATAAACGAGATTTGAATCGCAATGTTACTGATCTTTTGAAAAACAATATTTGAGTTTGGATATCGCTGTCGGCCATATGACGACATCGCAGATCTAGATCAAGATTTCGTCAACGCCAAAATTAAATCGCCAAAATTAAGTTTTGGCACAGCGAAATATCCAAAGACAGATTGCTGGTTGAGCACGGGAACCACGTTCTACAGCAGTAAGCAAAATTAGCACGAATATATTTGACAAAAATCGATACAATTTCTGATCACCCGTCCTTGGTGTAGAATTCAACCGGAAAAGGAAGTATCGTCATACATACTCTTACGTCATAATTTTCAAATAGCGCAAAGAACCTACAAGTAACGAAAAGGTCTCGTGCCTCCAATAACATGGGTTATCCATTAGTAGATAACCCTCATTAGTGAGTTAGTGAGTGTGTCCGTCCGGGTCCTTGTCCGGGCTGTATCTCCCTTATGCATTGGCACTTTTTAAATAACTTGGCATAATTGTTAAACACCATGAGGCGGTGTGTAGTGCGAAAGATGCAGGTCTCTAGCTCAAAGTCACACTTCGAGATCAAACGTCTAAAATGACCATTATATACCTTGTCCGGGCTGTATCTCACTCATGCATTGACACATTTTTAAATAACTTGGCAAATTTGTTAAACACCATGAGGCCGTGTGCAGTGCGCAAGATACAGGTCTCTTGCTCGAAGGTCAAGGTCACACTCAGAGGTCAAACTTCAAAGAATACCATTATAGACCATGTCTGGGCTGTTTCTCATTTATGCTTGACCAATCGTTCTTATATTTGGCATGAATGTTCACCTCCATAAGCTGGAGTGTGCTGCTCAACCCTCGGGTTCCTATATCAAAGGTCACGGTCACAGTTGCAGATCAAATTTCTAAAGAAGCTTTTTTGGACCGTAATTTTGTCATGCTTTGATTAATCTTGCTTGAAATTGCCATGAACGCCAACCTCTATAACTCTAATCGGAGTGTCATGAGCAACCCCTGGTTCTTTTCTCGAAGGTCAAGTTCACAGTAAGAGGTCAAAGGTCCAATTGAAGTTAGTAGGGATAATTTGTTGTTTATGCATGTTGGCATTAGATGTAACTTAGCACATTTAATTCGGAGCATTTTTTTTCAATGTACGCCAAGGCTCGACATAATTTGCCAGAGGGCACTAATTTCTAGTTTGAAGGATTGCTATATTTCTGCTTCCTCCCTAGTTCCATCACTTAGGAACTTTTTATTGCAGAATGTGCATTCTTTTCAGGGACAATTTACTATAAATGAGGCATCCACAGGGCTACAATTACGATAATTATAAACGTACTTGAAACGCTTGCGATTACCCAAAATAACAAGTGCGTGCATACTTATCAAACCATTGTCTATTGTGCATGTATTAGCTAGATTTCTTCTCCCCAAAGTTCATCACCATTGGCACTGCTTTACCTATTGCAGAGCGTGGAGTCTACAAGGGTCCGTTTCTTATATGAGACTTCCACAGGTCTTGTCCATCGGTTCGTTAAAATGTAAGCGCACTTGAAATGATTGCGATTACACTAGCAACGAATAAACAATGGTCAGTCCATTGTCAACTGTGCATGTATTTGAAAGGGTTAAACCTCCTCACGAGTTCACCAGTGAACACAATGTTTTACATAACTGTTGTGTCTTTATTACCACACACATGGTTTGTCAGAGGCAGATAGCACAAGGATACATTAGTGTTAATTCACTCTTTTCAAGCAGGTAGCTTCAGTTGCACACACTGCATCTGTATGGCTTTTCAACACCAGCATGCCTTATTGCATGTCTCGCGGCCTTTCGTGCCTCTTTTCCATACTTACTCCGGCATTTGGATTGTGTGTGTGTTGTTTCACATGTCGTTTGAGGAGCAATTCATTGTGGTACGTCTTGCCCGTGCTTTTCGCAAATTATTCATGCATGTCAGCTCGTCATCTTGCGGAGTGACATACTGCCCCTGACGAAGACATCTAAAAATATAATTTCAAGCAAAACAATAACAACAATGTACAAAATACAGAAGCCTGTATTATGGAGCGGAACACCTTGTATATTGAACATGGGTGACCACACGATATGTCTATTGAAAGACAGACGTTTGGAATTAACTGATGGTATACCTCATTTACAGATGTCTTTCTTATTCTGTCGTGCATTGACCAATATGTCTTACATTTGGCATGAATGTTCACTTCCATAAGTTGGAGTGTCATGCTCAACCCTCAGTTCCTATATCAAAGGTCAAGGTCATAGTTGCAGGTCAAATTTCTAAAGAAGCTTGTCTGGACCATAATTTTGTCATACATTGACCAATCTTGCTTGAAATTGCCATGAATGTCAACCTCTATTAATCAGAGTGTCATGAGCAACCCCTGGTTCTTTTCTCAAAGGTCACAGTTAGAGGTCAGAGGTCAAAATGAAGTTTGTAGGGATAATGTATTCTTTATGCATGCTGGCATTAGATGTAAATTAGCACATTCAAGTAAGTGCATTTTTTTCAATGTGCACCGAGGCTCGACATAATTTGCCCGAGGGCACAAATTTCTAGTTTATGAAGGTGTTGTGCTTATCATTAGCTCTTGCAAGTGTTTGCATTTCATAGTGTAAATGTTTCTTCCTTTCTAAGTAAAGGACGTGTTTGGGAATGCCGCACCAGACTGGACTTGTTATTAAACTATTTAATAACACTGCAACTTTTCCATCCCAAGCCTGCTACTTGCATGTCCGCAAAATCGCTTTACACAAGTAATGTCACAAGAAGCTTTACACACCTGATGCTTATACCTTCCGTCGTTCTGGTGAGTACTGATATGTCTTTGTAAAGAATATTTCCTACTGAGTTTATTTTACAACTTGAACACATGGATGATTTCTTTCAGTGGATTGTCTTCAAGCACGTCAGAAAAAGTCGTGGTGACCAATGGACTGAAAAGAGCTTGTACCAGTAAGTTAGAACGTTGCTTTATCCACACCCTACCCCACTGACGGATGTGGATAGCAATGCTACATGATTCCCCTTCCATTTTTCTGATTCCCCTTCCATTTTTTTTTTTGAAAAATCTCTTTACTACCATTTTATCATTATGTAACGTCATAGAATAGTAAAAATACTAATTTCTAAGAAAAATATAGAAACAAGAGGGGCCATGATGATGGCCCTATATCGCTCACCTGATTATTAATGAAATCCCCTACACAATTTTCACCCAGGGTCATAATTTGAACTATCTTGGTAGAACACCACTACATACCCATTATCAAAGCTCTATGTTCAGACCATGATACTTTTATATGTCTTTCCTGTATAAGTCTATGTAGGGTGGGGCCAATTTTGATTTCCCTATATATATATATGTAAAACGGAGGGGGGGCAATTTTGCCCCCAGGGACATAATTTGAACAATCTTGGTAGGACCTCTAGCTGAGTATAACATACCTAACGTGAAAGCCCTATACCAAGCGGCTCCGGAAGAAACGCTTTTTAAAGGTTTTCTCTATATATCTCTATATAAAAGGACACTCGGGGCGGGGCCAATTTTTACCCCAGGGGTATAATTTGATCTACATTTGTAGAGGACCTCTAGCTGATTATACATACAAAATATGAAAGCCCTGGATCAATGGGTTGGGGAGAAGTTTTTTTAAGGTTTTCGCTATATAACTCTATATAAAACTTAAGACCCCGGGGCGGGGTCTATTTTGACCCGAGGGAAATAATTTGAACAATCTTTGTAGAGGACCTCTAGCTGATTCTACATACGGACTATGAAAGCTCTAGGCCTTGCGGTTTCGGAGAAGATGATTTTTAAAGGTTTTCACAATATAACTCTATATAAAATTAAGGACCCCGGGACCATAATTTGAATAAGGTCTGTAGAGGACCTCCAGCTGGTTCTACATACCAAAATATTAAAGCCCTGGGCCAAGCCGTTTGGGAGAAGAAGATATTTTAAGGTTTACCCTTTATAACTACGTAAAACTAAAACCAAGGCTTATTTGTGTAGGCTTATTTAGTCAGTGAAACAAATTGTACCAACCTAGATCTATGTATTCTTCTTTTCCTGATCAAGATGGGTAGTGTAGCGGTCCACAAACTCATTCAGTTTATTTCCTATTCCTACCCACTCTCCTTTAACGCTAGACGGACAATTTTTCGGCAGCCCGATTCCTGTCAGGCATTTCGAAAAACTCGGCAAGACCTTCAATAATAGCGGCGTAGCTTGCCTTAAGTATAGTTGTAGGCCCAAATCTAGGGGTGACCGGGGCATGGTCCCCGCAAAAATTTGGAAAAGGGGCTTTCTGTTGCATTCTAGGACGATTTTGGCTCCATAGAAAAGCAACGTTTTTGCAACAATTTCGATCAATAATATGATATATATTTTATTTTTTGTTTTTCAAAAAATGCATATTAAATGTCGCTGGCTTACAATAAGAAGGTTGTAAGTACAAAGTCGAAATTTTGAGAAAGCACAAAAAAGCTGTTTGAACATTACTCTTTACTAATGGTTAAATAAACTGGTTACACATCAGTTTGGTCAACATGACAAGTACTGAGTTTTATCAAATTAAGCTCATAAGAAGCGCCTAATAATGCAGATTTCAAATACAATGTATATGTATTGGTCTTAAATCATAAGGTCGTAAGTAGTGGTTATGACCTTCATAATCTAAGTGCTCAGAAAAAATCGAGTTCCGACATTTTCTAGATGCAAAGGTATTGATCACCTTATCCACATCTATCGGTATCTTTGTGAATGTGGAGAGTGCCTAGACCAGACAACCTCTCGGACCCCATCGTTGATCTGAAATAATTCCTTATTCGCTGCATTGTGCTAATCGACCTCTCGCATGCTTTTGGTGTTCATTTTAATGTTTCCTCAAGCCTTCAGTGATGGTCCATCTGACTCTCCACCTAGTAATCTCATTGTGACATGCATCCGACGATCAATCCGCTGGCATATCATGGTCATATGTTGCATACATATCGGCCAATATGTCACCCTATGAAGAACATAATGGTTTTGGTTAACCCGTTGCAGATTGTATTATTGTATATCACATAAATTCGTCGTACAATTTTCCCATTGACTAAAAAATATCATTTTTTCAAGTCGCATGGCGACATGAAAAATATTCATATGCGAGACAACGAAAGTTACACTCCCGCACATATTACCAAGGCTGAATGGGTCAAGGTTCCCCGGGTACTACTTCACCGTACCCCGGGAACTTTGAAGTATACTTGACCGTACCCCGGGTACTTAGTAGTATAATTCACCGAACCCCAGTATGCTTACAGGTACCCCATTTTTACTGCTGAAAAACATTAATTGATACGATTTTAATCGCCGAACAAAACATTTATACATGAAAGAAAGGTAGGTAGGTTTCATTTCGGTATACTTCGACCCATAATACTTATTCTGTGTTACCGTCGAATTTCTAAAAAAAGATTTCATTGTCGATCACCCGAATGTCACGTAACTACGCTTGGAACAAAGTCCGTATTCAAAACACTGACGTTTTTGGCGCACTTTATTTAGATATACGTGCATCTTTCAACAGATTATGTGTGTATGTAAATATTGTTCAATTCTTTTCTACCAGCCTGAATAATCACTTATTATTCGTCCTTTTCTCCGCTGCATTACTTACTCATTAATAATTTTGTTTTTACTTCTTTGATTTTTATAAACCATATCAAAGACGTCTTTGACAATATGTTTTCAACGCCGCGATGGCCGCCGGTTTACGTCTTTCTTTTATTTTGTTATTTTACGACATCGATTTTGGCGCGCTGTAAACCCGAGTACGGTTCAGTATATCGGGGTACGGTGAATTATCATCTGTGAAACCGGGGTACGGTGAAGGATACTTCGAAGTACCCCGTATACGGTGAAGTAGTACCCGGGGGATCTTGACCCATTCAGCGTTACCAAGTATATTGCACGAGTAATTATGTTGTTTTGCACTGGAATCAAGTCATGACTAGATTCAATCACTCAACGAAAGTTTTTATTTTGAATAGTTTGGACTGTTTTCGATATGCTATTACAGCAGAATATAATTGGAATTTACCGGCAAATTAGGTAGCTTGGTCGGCACAAGAAAGGTATGAGAAAATCCGACAGGGAAGGTAGCACCAACCCAACCAGCCGAGCGCAGAAATCAGAAACACCACGACACAACTACGCTGAGCAGTGTCCACAGAAACCCATGCCAAAACGGCGACCAAATGAGGCACATCGACCCCGGGGCGTGACCTAGGTTAAAACACTAAGGACAGTGACCTAACGTTATGAGACCTAAAGAGGCACAACTACGCCTTGACCTAGTTAAAATATGGGCAAGGTAGGAATGGGGTGGGAAATAATATTACATTTTCTTAGCAACTACAATGAGCAATCCCCACACATAAGCCGAAGAAACAACCAAAGATCCAAGTCCCCGCCGATAAAATGCAGGATGACCCACACTCACAAGGAAATTATACAATAGCGGTTATTGCCGAATGAAACGAAGCCAATACTCGACAAAGTTCCCAAAACCCCACTGCACGGCGAATTAACCACACAAACCCAAGCCAAAACGGCGACTGAATGAGGTACAACCACCCCCTGACCTAGTTAAAAACACCAAGGACAATGACATAACGTTAATACATGTTATAGAGGCATTATGGGACTTGACCTAGTTTACCATATGGTCAAAAAGAGGGCGAAAATGTTTCTGCTAATAACGTATCTTATAGTAACCAAATAGCCTCGCCAGATATCTATTCTCATTACCAAGGACACGGATGGTAATTACTTGTACCAGATGGTCTAGTAGTACCAAGTAGAGAGTGACCTTTCAATTCTCCGAACCATCTTGTACGTGGGGTGTTCCACAATTAATAGGACTTTTTTCATAGCAGCACGAATAATAAGAAATTAAGAAAACTAATTGTGTATAATTAAATTTTGATCTTTCACTGACAAACACGCGAAATATCAAAGAAGTTGGATGCAAAATAAGAAATTTATTTAACATTAAATGTGCTATGTATCAAGGAGGCGGGTCGCACCGTGACGTTATTATGACGTCGCATTTCAAGCACAGCTTTTTAACATAAAGGAACATTTAACATTTTTGTTTATAGTCATATTTGACTTTCTAAACAGATCTAATAACATTGTTCCGATTGTTTAAATGTGTTTCCGTAACCCTGTTCACAAAAAATGTGTTGCAATGATGTTAGAAATTGCTCAAACATTGGAGCGTCTATCAGGGTACAAACAGTGTTTATTAACGTCAACTTAATTTTCAATGACCTCACCTGTGCTTATTTGTAAGTTTATAAATTCGGGACCTGTAAACATTTTGAGCCAACAGAACACAAGTGGCTGCTTAATGTCACTAGATTGCATGTATTTTATCATTTCATTGGTTAGCACTGTTGGTTTTCCCAATTTATACTATTATTTGACAATCGCGCGGTTTCTGTTTATTGGCGTTGACGTCATTTTCATCCATGACGCGCTTAGATACATACCCATGATTACTGACTTATGATAACAAACACGGACCGATTTCTTCGAAAGTTTGCATGCGTATGTCAAAGTCATCCACGTATTGCCATACAATTAGGCGTTAATATTGTTCAAGTGGTTATTGAGATATTCACATTTTTAATAAGGATGGTAATGCAAAATAAAAGTGTGACCCGCCTTGGCGTTACATGGTTTCTATGACAACGCTTTGTATGAGCATTATCAGCAACAACGAAATTATGTTGCTACCATTATATAGAGCATATATTGCTAAGCATATGAGACAAATTTCATTAAAATGTAAGCGTTGAGTAAGAAGTTATGAGAAAAGTCCTATTATTTCTGGAACACCCCTCGTATGTCGGAGTTAGCCCTATGTTGTTGGCGCCCTACTCGCCGTGGCGTAGATGGTTCTTCCTGGAATTGTCCAGCGATTGTTGTGGCTCTGTCATAAATACTGTTCCGTACATCTGGATCTTGTCGTTCGACAGTCAAGACTGCGATTACAACCAGTACATGTGCTATATAATCTTAGTTAGACAGATGAATGAGTGTTGAAGTTTAGTTGCCAGTTTTTAGGGCTGTTTTCAGCTAATCAGCCGCTCAACTACTCTTTGACGTTTTAACTTCCCATCGTCATTTGGCTACCTAATGAAACCTACATGCGAGTCTCCCTTTGGCCTTTTTGTCTCATGTGGGTTTGACAGCCGAATAGACACTACCTTTTCAGGTACTACAACTTTGTGAAGCATGTGGGATATTCTTGCTCAGAGAAATTAACCAGTTGTCCCGACGATATTTGAACCCGGAATCTCTAGCCCAAGCTCTAGACCACAGCCCCACATGTTTTACTTAAATTTCCATGTCCTTTTGAACATTTGAATTTATTTATGGGGATTGTTTCAGTTTGAATACTGAATGACTGAAACATTGTAGAAAAACAGCGACTTAATTGAAACATAAAATAATATACAATGCTATTTTACTAGAACACGTGTGTATACAAAGTATATCTCTGATTTAATCCCATAGGGAATAGTTATTTAACACTAGTATGATTCATACTCTTATTTATTTAACGTTTCGGCATAAGCCTTTCCCGAAAAACACATTTATTCTATACAAGAACACACTGATAAGATTCTGATTTTTTATCTATGTAAATTTAAATTAGTCATTTGAATACCTTTGTTTCATCGACCGCATGTAAAAGGTCAATATCTGGGTATGGTGGCGGCTCACCTAAATAAGTAGCCATAGTTGATTGTATACAGGTTTTCAAATTCAAGCGCCTTTGCAACTTGATTGGAAAATTTCGGGAGCGTTTAATTAGACTAGAGTCGCATGTTAAATAGTGTCCTGTAGTGTAATCGAACTCAGTAAGAATCGAAAATCTAGATTAAGCTTAGTGTTTTAACCTAGGTCACGCCCCGGGGTTGTTGTGCCTCATTTGGTCGCCGTTTCGGCATGGATTTCTGTGGGTGCTGCTCAGGGTGGTTGTGTCATGGTGTTTCTGATTTTTGTGCTCGGTTGGGTTGAGTGCTGTCGGATTTTCTCATACCTTTTTGCAAAGTTGAGTTTGATGAGGGATCATGATGGTATTCTCCCATGGAAAAATTAAATCTTAAATGGAGCATGATGTATTTCTAGCATATAGGAAGCTACGCCATTGAATAATGTAGACATGCAGGTAGTTCATAAGGAACTGTTTTTGCTCTTCATAGGAGTTGTTTCCTGCTCCGCCTCTTCTCTTAGAGTACCTTTCTCTGGGTAGCCACTTGAATTTAAAAGTTCACTATAAATTGCCTTGTCCAGATAATTCATTGCCAGATGAAAATACTCAATGAGGCTGCCGATGTGTCCAAGGTTTTCACTTTCAGCTTTACTTTTCCGAAGAAACATTTCAGCGGAAATCTCTCATGTGTTAATGAATCCCCCACCAATATTCCCTTTGGTGCTTTGTGGTAATTTGGATTTCTTAATTAGTTGGCAAATAAAGTCTTCATACCATTGCAGTATTTTCACATCATCTTGTTATTTATTTTCATTGTAAGGCAGGCATAGAGGTGGAGTCCCAAGTCTATTTTTATTGCTTCTACACCAGTTAGAATCGGAATTCTGTTTTGACAATACTCTTTTAACTGGGGTAAATATTTTACAATTTGGTCTTTTATTATCTCAACAACATCTTTTTTAACTATTTCATATGCAGACTGTGAAAGTATTATATTTCTAGCACACATATCCTTCATTGATACCTCTTTCTCGTCATCCATTTCTTCAAACAATGTGTCTAAAACCAGTGCCGTGGACGCAAACATGTGCTCCATGTGGCCATGCTTATTGGTGTTTTCAGACTTCATCCCAACTGAATAATTCAAATTGTGCCCAACAATTTTCATTTGCTTGCCATGTTTTAGAATGTCAACCAGAATTGCCTCATACTCATTGCCAAATGTGTAGCACACATCAACTGCTGTACAGATGCCGAACCAGTTAAGTCTATCATAAACATGGGAATGTGAAATGCATACTTAATAACTAATTCAATAATTGCAAGTAATGTAGTCTCTTGAAGTCATGGCCCTTATTTTTACGGTTTCTGTTGCTACGTATGTATTATGTTTGCATATATGTGAGAGAAATGTGAGAGATATATCTATTTTATTCAGTTTTGAAGTACGTACATGGATAAATAAAAAACATGCACATATAATAAAACACATTTTACACGTACATGCAAACATAAGTGCCCATGACCGGCACACCAACACATATAGACTATTGCACAGATATAATAACATAAATGCGTAAGAAAGCATAATTGACATTTTCTCGATTATTTCGGCATTTTTTCGCGCATTCAAACAACCATTTCTTGACCTTCAAGTTCGAGACCCTGGCAAACCAACATCCTGACAGGACCAATTGTTTTCTCTGATGCAACTGGTACGTTAAGTTTAAGAAGGAGGGAATTAAACTGGTCCATTACAGCTTGGTATACCTCAGGTTCGGCATGCCTCCCCCCATTAGGAATCATCTAGGTAATGAATATTTTTTTCTGAATTTGCAAGTCTGCGTTTGATGCAAAATTCCACGAAGGACGCGAATATTCTCAAACAAACTGCATGATAAAGTGCAGCAGAAAATTAAGCATTTATCAACGTTATACGAATCCATGAATCAGAAACCAAGCTCATCAAAATCATTGGGGTGAACTCAATGGGGGAAACGTATTGGGGCGGAAGTGGATACACCGACTATTTCAATGGCCGATTTACGTCGATTCGGTAAGTAAATCTTGACTTTTCGTTGCTTAGTAAGGCGTTTGAAATAAAAACAAGCTGACCAAAGTACCAGGCCAGGTTTCTAGTTTGCGACCCATGGTTGTTTTCCCTCCAAGCACCTATAATTAAGCAGAACACTCGCGCAAAGTACCGTTTTGGTTACAGATACCCTGATTTGTGAATATTTTTATCTGTAATATTTCCTATTTCTCCCGATTTTTAGCTCACCTGTCACAAAGTGACAGAGTGAGCTTTTGTGATCACTCTTCGTCCGTCGTCCGTCCGTCCGTCCGTCCGTCTGTCCGTCAACAATTGGGTTGTGTCCTCTCTAGCGGTCACAATTTTGGCCTAATCTTTATGAAACTTGGTCACAATGATCATCTTAACAAAATCTAGGTCAAGTTCGATATTGGGTCATCTGAGGTCAAAAATTAGGCTACTAGGTCAAGTAATAGAAAAACCTTGTTTTTCATTTCATCAAAGGGAGTGTACTCTGTAATATTATACTGGTTGTGATCATGTAAGAGTTGTCTCTCTTACTATATTTTAGTTGTAGAACTACGAAATGTGTACTTGTTAGCAGCTTTGAGGCTTTAATTTAAATTAAATGCAGAATGTGGATATTAGGGTTATCATCGTTTACAGTGATTGTATGTTTACAAACTATTAAACAATTATTAAGCTGTAATTATAGTCTTATGCAACCTTACTAATCGTTTTACATAGACTTATATAGGGAAAACATATAAAAATCTTCTTCTCTAAAACTACAATGCCTACAGCTTTGATATTTGGTATGTAGCATCATCTAGTGGTCCCCTACCAAGATTGTTCAAATTATGCCCCTGGGGTCACAATTGGCCCCGCCCCGGGGGTCACCGTTTTACATAGACTTATATAGGGAAAACATATAAAAATCTACTTCTCTAAAACTACAATGCCTAGAGCTTTGATATTTGATATGTAGCATCATCTAGTGGTCCCCTACCAAGATTGTTCATATTATGCCCCTGGGGTCAAAATTGGCCCCGCCCCGGGGGTCACCGTTTTACATAGACTTATATAGGGAAAACATATAAAAATCTTCTACTCTAAAACTACAATGCCTAGAGCTTTGATATTTGGTATGTAGCATCATCTAGTGGTCCCCTACCAAGATTGTTCATATTATGCCCCTGAGGTCAAAATTGGCCCCGCCCCGGGGGTTACCGTTTTACATAGACTTATACAGGGAAAACATATGAAAATCTTCTTCTCTAAAACTACAATGCCTAGAGCTTTGATATTTGGTATGTAGCATCATCTAGTGGTCCCCTACAAAGATTGTTCATATTATGCCCCTGAGGTCAAAATTGGCCCCGCCCCGGGGGTCACCGTTTTACATAGACTTATATAGGGAAACATATAAAAATCTTCTTCTCTATAACTACAATGCCTAGAGCTTTGATATATGGTATGTAGCATCATCTAGTGGTCCCCTACCAAGATTGTTCAAATTATGCCCCTGAGGTCAAAATTGACCCCGCCCCGGGGGTCACCAGTTTCTATATTTACGCTCTACCTTTGTTAGTCTAAATTGTGCAGGGCTTCATTTATAATCAGGTGAGCGATATAGGGCCATCATGGCCCTCTTGTCATAGTTTATGGATTGTTTATGGGCCTAGTTTCATTATTTGTATGATTATAAGTATGCATGTGCAAAAAAAATTGCGATTCCATAATATATTGAGGCAAAACACACGAAAGAACCGCTATGATACCCCTGATTAATGCCGTTTGGGGCAAACACCCCAGGATAGGACAGAGTATAATCAAAGTATTTTTCCATCTTAACCCCGACCATGTTCCGATTTGCCCCGTCCATATGTATGCGCATATTTTGATAACCAATCGTCCAGTCTATGAAGTGCCTCTATATTATGTGAGTAGAGTCCATGCTTGATAAAAAAATACGTATTTAATTTGCTCAATTGCAGAATTTGTGAGAAGCACTCGTTAAAAAACAAATGTCCATTCTCACTTGCCCCGGTGTCCCCTACCCATATTGGCACACTGTCTGCAAAACGCTGTATCGTATCAAATTACGTAAAATACCTACGTTCGGTTTTGTTGTGGCACCGGCATCCTCTCTGTGTGGTTCAGCTGATTGGCACGGGAATCCTCGCTGTGCTCACAATAACTATAGCACAGATTGGGTGCCGGTGCCAGAGCAGAGAGGGTTCCGGTGCTACATTGAATCGGAAAGTAGGCTCTTTTTAATGTTATTTCATGAAAGTTAATATTTAAAGCATTTAGAGGCCTGATTGGTTCAAGGACTTTCTGTATCTTTGGCAAAATCGTCGGTTTTCGTACCTCTCCTGTCGAGAGGGTGCCAATACGGGTAGACACCGTGAACTGTTCTCACACACAAGCATGTACATGCTATTATCAAAACAAAGTGGATTTTTAAGGGTTTTATTTGATATTTCCCATGTTAGTATAGAATTTCACACTTTCTATCGAACTCCATCATCCATGTCATTGTCAACTGTTTAATCGTTGAAATGCTTGGTCCTATCATCGAATCCACTGTTGTAGGTATGTGTTCTTTGTCAGGTCTTAGCAGGCAGCATCAACTACATCACGTGATCAGTCTACGGGCTGTTCTGCAAATAGAAAACACTCTTAGAATGACCATAAACATTGTGAATATATAATTTACAATTTAACACAGTGGCAGATTAAATGTGTATGGCAAGTAGATATATGTGTATAGCTTGAAAACATATTCCTGTTTTGGCATTATATAAACTTATCTAGTATTCACAATGTACATTTTTTATCATTTGCGCGTAATATTTAGTTAATGATCAAGTCGAATGTTGTTTTATTATACCACATTTCTTACGTGTCAGGGGTGTTTGCCCCAAACGGCATTAATCAGGGGTATCATAGCGGTTCTTTCGTGTGTTTTGCCTCAATATATTATGGAATCGCAATTTTTTTTTGCACATGCATACTTATAATCATACAAATAATGAAACTAGGCCCATAAACAATCCATAAACCATGAAAATCGGGAGAAATAGGAAATATTACAGATAAAAATATTCACAAATCAGGGTATCTGTAACCAAAACGGTACTTTGCGCGAGTGTTCTGCTTAATTATAGGTGCTTGGAGGGAAAACAACCATGGGTCGCAAACTAGAAACCTGGCCTGGTACTTTGGTCAGCTTGTTTTTATTTCAAACGCCTTACTAAGCAACGAAAAGTCAAGATTTACTTACCGAATCGACGTAAATCGGCCATTGAAATAGTCGGTGTATCCACTTCCGCCCCAATACGTTTCCCCCATTGGAACTTGGAGCAACCGAAAGGCATTTTTTATCCATTTTGAGCAGAAAACAACTATTCCCCAGGTCCTGCAACATATGAATGGCTTCGTCGAAACTTGTGTATTGAACCGAACATAAGTTAGGGTCAATGAATTACCTTTTAGATGTGAGAGGCGCGTGATGAATAAGCCTTAATTCGCGTTTTGTTTTGTTTTCTACCAACCCCACTGGACTGACACTCAAGCATATTGACGTCTAATTTGCATATAACTTCTTTTTGAATTTGTTTGGACTTGCAACCAATCATTTTGTTCTAAACCCCTTTGCACAAACTGTTAATTTCCGGTCTGTTCCTCTTCGTCGTTTGATGGCAAAGAATTGTCATGCTCCGTCATGTTTCCTATGTCCAGGGAAGATGACAGTAAAAGTGAGTGAAGTGCTGTATCAACCATGAAATGTCCCCTTACAGCTCTAGCCACTGCTGTTCCGGTCAACATAATATTATGTACTACTGCATTAAAAGACCTCTTATACCTCTTTCAAGCCAGAACCTGTCATCAAATGCATCCCAGAAAGCTCATCTGAGTGTGGAAACCACCTAGACGAAGAACAATGTTTTTAATTGGACTTGTCTGTTCTTCAGTATACATTATGTATGTTGCTTTCTGAAATAATGGCTGATCAAATGCAAGCACTGGTGTAACAGCATACATCCTCCTTATTTTGGCTACGAAATGCAGGGTATAGTTTATATAAGATTAAACACTAGGACGCATTTCATAGGTAGGAATGTTATGTCTGACTTTGGAGAAAAGTTTTCGTTCTTTTCACGAAGGTGCAAAAATCCTGATCAACTTGGTCTATTTCGTCGACTTCGATAAACAATTTAAGAAACTATGCCAAATACTGTATTCTTACAGACGATGTCTGCGCACCAAGCTCAATAGTAAGCTCTTGAAACACAATTGGTGCCATTTCATGTTCAGGTTCTTTGAAATACTTCATATTCTTCCAAGTCCAATACTTCATTCACATTTATATCTTTTCGAAGAATACACATACGAGCTGGTATACCTGGGGTGTTACAGGCAATGATTCCCATCCCGTGAAAGGTGTTGTTTCCATCTAATGTTCGTACATTGTGATCCACATTATGAGCGGAAAACTAAAAAAATGGTCCTGGGAAGAAAGTAAGCACGACAGTTGCATTCGATTCTAACTTCAGGACCTCTCTACAAGAGGAACAGAACCCCATACTGTTCAAATTATCGACATTAATACCGGACAGTAATGAAAATAGTTCAGTTATTAGTGCAGCTTCCGCTGCATTAGTAGCTTTGCAATTCTCAAATGCTTCTAAGACAAAGCCTACTGTAACGTCTTTTACTCCTAAGTTGGAACTTGACATCTTGATTAGGTTCTTCTTGAACTGATACTAAGTAAGTACACAGGTAACAGTATCGTTGAAAAAGAATTTAAAAAAAAAATTTCTCGAAATTTAGGTATTATTTACAAGGTATATTTGCAAAGAAATTGAGAGCAAAATCGAAAGGGTGCAATTTGTTTTCATAGACTACGGCATTTACGTGAGTTGATCATGTACAAAAAGGCTGTGTGGGGGACAAATACAGCATAATGCCTTGCAAACATTTGAAATCATGCTTTACATTTACCCCAAAACGATCAAATGCATCGTTTAAACTTTATTTTAACTCTCGATGGCGAAATTCGAATTACGCTGCAATGACGGCCGGTGTGGTTTTTAGAGTGTCCGACGACTAGAGATATTCCGAATGTATTTTTATAACCAATCAAAGTCGTTGTTACAAAATGGAAATCATTCGCAACTTTCGGACAAACATGGTGAAAATAAAAACATTTTGACTAAATAAAATGTGCCGACGATTTGTTTCGCGGCTAATACGGAAGCTAGCATATTTCACCACGGTAAATTTGTTTAAAATGTTGCGTCCTTCAATTCTACCGCATTATTATGCTTATTCATGACGATAAATACAAAATATGAAGGTTTTTATCCTCGAAATTTGTATTTTTGGTTTTATTGGAATGCACCTTTCGAACCGGCTGGACACAGGGATCTAAACTTTATGGCATAACTTTTTAATAAGTTGATCAATTTCGATGGAATTTTGCATGCGAGTAGTTTTAACAATGTTGCGTAAGAATATAATTAGTTATTGAATGTATCGAAAGCTAATTTTTGTTTTTTGATACTTTGAAATCTGTGTTTTTAGGGCAAATATACCTTGTATATAATACCTAAATTTCGAGAAAAAAAATTTTTTTCAATTTTTTTTTTTTCAATTTCTTTTTCAACGATACTGTTACCTGTGAGTAAGTAAAGAAAAAAATAATGATAATGTCACCAAAACTTTGGTAAAAAAATACCTATATCTTGCATCTTTAAACAAAATACATTGTGTCTTTCTCCACTTAAAGTAAAATCAAAACCAATTTAACACCCACTCATGAGTGTCATTCAGTAGATATGAGCCCAGCTATACAACTGTTCAAGCACTTACATGTCTGACGAAAACACTTCTTTCAGCTCATCATTCCCTTTAACAAAATCAAACACTCCCTTATACACAACTGAGAACAGTGGAACAAAGTGCAATTGTATTGTTTCTACACCAGTTAGAATCGGAATTCTGTTTTGACAATACTCTTTCAACTGGCTTCTTGAACTGATACTAAGTAAGTAAAGAAAAAAATAATGATAATGTCACCAAAACTTTGGTAAAAAAATACCTATATCTTGCATCTTTAAACAAAATACATTGTGTCTTTCTCCACTTAAAGTAAAATCAAAACCAATTTAACACCCACTCATGAGTGTCATTCAGTAGATATGAGCCCAGCTATACAACTGTTCAAGCACTTACATGTCTGACGAAAACACTTCTTTCAGCTCATCATTCCCTTTAACAAAATCAAACACTCCCTTATACACAACTGAGAACAGTGGAACAAAGTGCAATTGTATTGTTTCTACACCAGTTAGAATCGGAATTCTGTTTTGACAATACTCTTTCAACTGGCTTCTTGAACTGATACTAAGTAAGTAAAGAAAAAAATAATGATAATGTCACCAAAACTTTGGTAAAAAAATACCTATATCTTGCATCTTTAAACAAAATACATTGTGTCTTTCTCCACTTAAAGTAAAATCAAAACCAATTTAACACCCACTCATGAGTGTCATTCAGTAGATATGAGCCCAGCTATACAACTGTTCAAGCACTTACATGTCTGACGAAAACACTTCTTTCAGCTCATCATTCCCTTTAACAAAATCAAACACTCCCTTATACACAACTGAGAACAGTGGAACAAAGTGCAATTGTATTGTTTCTACACCAGTTAGAATCGGAATTCTGTTTTGACAACACTTTTTCAACTGGGTTTAATATTTCACAATAAGTTATTTTATTATTTCGACATCAACATTTTTAACTATATCCGATTCAGACTGCGAAAGTAACATGTTCCTTATACACATGTCTATATCGGCCATTGATACTTCGATCTCATTATCCATTTCTTCAAACAATGTGTCAAAAACCAGTGCCGTCGACGCAAACATGTGCTCCATGTGGCCATGCTTATTGGTGTTTTCGGATTCATTCCAACTGAATAATTCAAATTGTGCCCAACAATTTTCATTTTCTTGCCATGTTTTAGAATGTCAACCAGAATTGCCTCATACTCATTGCCAAATGTGTGGCACACATCAGCTGCTGTACAGATGCCGAACCAGTTAAGTCTATCATAAACCTGGGATGCAAAATGCATACTTTATTACTAATTCAATAATTGCAAGTAATGTAGTCTCTTGAAGTATTGGCCCTTATTTTTACGGTTTCTGTTGCTATGGATGTATGTGAGAGAAATGTGAGAGATATATCTATTTTATTCAGTTTGGAAGTACGTACATGGATATATAAAAACATGCATACATAATAAAACACATTTTATACGTACATGCAAACATAAGTGCCCATGACCGGCACACCAACACTAAGGATAACACACAAAAGATAACACACAAAAGAGATGCCTCTTCTTTCCATTGAGGTCCTTCAGTCTTGATGGCATGACATAGAGAGGCATTAAGAATAATGTAATATAATATAGACTATTGCACAGATATAATAACATAAATGCATAACAAAGCATAATTGACATTTTCTCGATTTCATCTTCGGCATTTTTTCCCGCATTCAAACAACCATTTCTTGACTGTCAAGTGCGAGACCCTGGCAAACCAACATCCTGAAAGGACCAATTGTTTTCTCTGATGCAACTCGTACGTTAAGTTTAAGAAGGAGGGAATTAAACTGGTCCATTACAGCGTGGTATACCTCAGGTTCGGCATGCCTCCTCCCCCCAGGAATCATCTAGGTAATGAATTTTTTTTTCTGAATTTGCAAGTCTGCGTTTAATGCAAAATTCCACGAAGGACGCGAATATTCTCAAACAAACTGCATGATACAGTGTAGCAGAAAATTAAGCATTTATCAACGTATTAAGAATCCATGAATCAGAAACCCTGCTCATCAAAATCATTAGTGTGTACTTGGAGCAACCGAAAGGCATTTTTTATCCATTTTGAGCAGAAAACAACCACTCCCAGGTCCTGCAACATATGAATGGCTTCGTCGAAACTTGTGTATTGAACCGAACATAAGTTAGGGTCAATGAAGTCGTTCAATGAATTACCGTTTTTTGGATGGTCCATGATGAATTAGCCTGAACTCGCCTTTTGCTTTCTTTTCAACAAGCCCCGCTGGACTGATCCTTAAGTTAGGTAATATGAAAGGTGATGGGGAAGGTCCTGCAACCCTACCAGCTCTTACCTCCTTATCAATTTTTCTAACATTATATCCTCATGCATAAACAATGCCAGCTCTTTGTTAAGTTCAGATAGCCTAATTGGCGATTGAGCAATGTCTAAGATATATGGATTACTTTCTAAGAAATGACCGTCTGAATGCCCTTCTTCCCCCGGGAGCATCGTAAGTTATGAAAGGGTGCCGAATTCTTGGCTGCCTAGTATTGTTATTAGCATTACAGGACCGCAATGGATGAGGACCGCATCACCCAGAGCAAGCATGCCGGAAACGACAATTCCTCCAAACAGACCTACCCTCTTGAAAGTTGTTGCATGTCCGATGCGACAGCCCTGACTAGCTTGGTCTAGGGGAAGGCTGATCCGCCTCCTATATAAAACGAAGTCACAACTCCTGGGCCCGAAATTACAACCAATACTTACACTCAGCACTCAAATATTGAAAATGTTATATAATAAGCTATTATTTGTTATAGGTTGTAAATATCAATAAGGAAAATGTATAGAATTATTATTTGAATGTTAAAAATAGCATTTGAGACATCTTCTATGCAATTACATACTATGAAATAAATATGTAATTGTTGAATCTGAGTACCACACTCTGCACTCGGGCTGATAAATTACACTTAAAGCTTACAAATATACTAAATTTCAATTGGAAACAAGCAAATGATAGTATTTAGCACCTATTCAGCATAACTTCAACTTTTCGTTCTCAAAAAATGTTGCTTTGAACCTCAAAAGAAGAAATTTCAATATTTGAGTGCAGAGTGTAAGTATTGGTTGTAATTTCGGGCATCTGTCCATCTTTCAATAGACCATAATTTGGCCTTTACTAACTTCGGCCTGACTCTTATTTCTCCGTAGGATGAGAGACAAAGTGTGTTACTATGAGCGATTTCAGACAGTTCGATTGCGCCCTTTAACGACAAGGCGATGTTAATATACTCGCCACGTCAGATCTGTTCGCGAATATTCAACGGGACATGAAGGGTCAAATCCTCGTTTAATCTCCTTTTTGGTTCGATGCCCGGACGGAGAGGCGATCTCGACCTGACAGATCAGTCCCCCGGCACCCTGACGCAACAATACTAGACATTGCACTTGATGTGCACAACAAATTGCTCAAATTTAATAGGTTCGGGTTATCCTTACCCGGATCCACTCCATGTTAATCTAGCAGTTGGAATGTTTTCATCAGGTCCTCCATCCGTCTGGCTACTGTCATCTTTCCTGGCTACTGTCATCTTTCCTCTGAAGCTTAATTGTTGAATCGTGGACCGTCGCTGTTTCCGTAGTTTTCCTTTTTTTCTCTGGCCACGACCTCTCATAATGTCGATTAAATCGGATAGATGTTTTGTTATAATTTTAATTCAAAGTTGATTTTTAGAACAAAAACGGTGAACTCAAGTGACCGAATGAGAAGGACAGGTTTTTGGTTTTCTTTAAATGTATAAAAAAGAATGCTTACTACTACAACTGACAGTAACAATTACCTTTTGATATTTCATCTTCCGCATTCGCTTTCGTATCCTTCGTGTCATCCAATATTTCTTCTGCTAACAGTTAAGGCTGGTTCTATCGCAAGTACATCGCACGGCATGTTTACAAATGCAACATGAATATGCATTTATCACTATTCATATGAGCTAGCTGTTCTTTAGAAAAACTTAATGACATTGTATTGTAATTGTGCAATAACATTTAGAAATGTCAAAAAATGAGAGAAAACTAGTGTCCTTTGATTTCATATTTAAGTATTTGAGCAGTATAGTACTATCCATTAGCTTCAAGTTTTCTTTAAAAGTGTGTTAAAATGACTTCTGTCGTTACCTGTGATCGGTTTTTAAAAAGTACTCATATCGGGGGAAACAAGGGTTAAGTGGCTAAAAACACTTGCATTTTTCCCCTGTAAACAAACAAATTGGACACCACGTTTTGTGAGAATAAGAATATGATTCTAAAATGTGCCACAATTTTAAAAGATTACGTAAACAAATATCAGATTCTTTATCTTTGAATTGCCAGTTAACGTCACGGCAAAAACGTACAGATTGACGTTCGCGACGTCACTTATAAAGTAGGCGGTAGTGGTGGGTTTAAAACGTCTTTTACTTTGTAAGTGTGGAATATTTTGTTCAAAATTTAAGAAACTGTTCTCGAGAGTCTTCTCTTTCTAATGATAAATTATCAATATTTTCACAATTTTGTCACTAAGCCCGGTTTTCCTGGAGAACGGCTCATATGTAAAATAAAAATGTTCAAATAAATCAACGTTCTGTACTTACGAGGGGTGATCAATATATTCGAGGACTTTTCATCTAGCAAATTCATATTGGCAGCAAGGCCCAAAGCCATTTAACATCATTCGTAGTAAGATGTCTTCGACCGAACGCACTCATAACATTACTTGATTCATACAAGTTGCGCGTGACGTTGGACGTCACGCGACGTCATTCCAAGCGTCACCGTCGGAGCAGCACATAGCTCCTTTCTGGACTGATACCCGGTTCCATGTGTGAGACTGGTTGTCTTTTACTACTGAAATAAGTAGTTACTAGCCGATTATGGAATGTGAGGTGGAATACAAAGAGTATATATGCGTTATTGGAAACAAAACTCGAAAAAGGGCGGTTGGCATTACAAAATTAGATTATTTCAATTAAGCTTGAAACAGGACCTATCAGGTTTAGGACGCAATATCGAAATAACCCTTCTGATTTGGAGTCATCAATTTTATGTGTTGTAGCCTATACTTGTCTTCGTTTTTGCCAGTTTCATTTGAATGAGATCTGTGCGTCTTATTTCGCAGAATTTAACGGATAGTGTCCCTAACGCGGTGTTATTTTTGCTGTTTATCCTTATTTTATCGACTCAATCGTTTGGCAGAGACCCTACAATCACATAAACAACGGAATCATATGAAAATGGCTAATTGGGAGCGCACAGAATCCATGCACAATTTAGTCAAGTCATTTTGGAGGTATCGCGAGGAATTTACAAGCTTCGCGTTAATTTTCATAGCGTGTCGTTCTTCGGAAATTACGTTACACCCGAGATGCTCGACGGTGCGCGCTTCACCATGGTTACAGAAAGTGACGTCATCTAGTAAATAATGACGTTATCATAAAGAAATTAGACAAATCGCGAGGTAATTACTTGATCTACATCAGCGTGTAATTTCATTACTCTAGTTCCAATATTTCAAAATTGAGAAGGAAAGTCCTCGAATATATTGATCACCCCTCGTAATTGCCAATTTTTGCCATAAAGTACAATAAATGCCTTTTTAGCTCACCTGTCACAAAGTGACAGAGTGAGCTTTTGTGATCACTCTTCGTCCGTCGTCCGTCCGTCCGTCCGTCTGTCCGTCCGTCAACAATTGGGTTGTGTCCTCTCTAGCGGTCACAATTTTGGCCTAATCTTTATGAAACTTGGTCACAATGATCATCTTAACAAAATCTAGGTCAAGTTCGATATTGGGTCATCTGAGGTCAAAAATTAGGCTACTAGGTCAAGTAATAGAAAAACCTTGTTTTTCATTTAATCAAAGGGAGTGTACTCTGTAATTATACTGGTTGTGATCATGTGAGAGTTGTCTCTCTTACTATATTTTAGTTGTAGAAGTACGAAATGTGTACTTGTTAGCAGCTTTGAGGCTTTAATTTAAATTAAATGCAGAATGTGGATATTAGGGTTATCATCGTTTACAGTGATTGTATGTTTACAAACTATTAAACAATTATTAAGCTGTAATTATAGTCTTATGCAACCTTACTAATCGTTTTACATAGACTTATATAGGGAAAACATATAAAAATCTTTTTCTCTAAAACTACAATGCCTAGAGCTTTGATATTTGGTATGTAGCATCATCTAGTGGTCCCCTACCAAGATTGTTCAAATTATGGCTCTGGGGTCAAAATTGGCCCCGCCCCGGGGTCACCGTTTTACATAGACTTATAAGTTATATAGGGAAAACATATAAAAATCTTCTCCTCTAAAACTACAATGCCTACAGCTTTGATATTTGGTATGTAGCATCATCTAGTGGTCCCCTACCAAGATTGCTCAAATTATGGCCCTGGGGTCAAAATTGGCCCCGGCCCGGGGGTCACCGTTTTACATAGACTTATATAGGGAAACATATAAAAATCTTCTTCTCTAAAACTACAATGCCTACAGCTTTGATATTTGGTATGTAGCATCATCTAGTGGTCCCCTACCAAGATTGTTCAAATTATGCCCCTGGGGTCATAATTGGCCCCGCCCCGGGGGTCACCGTTTTACATAGACTTATATAGAGAAAAACATATAAAAATCTACTTCTCTAAAACTACAATGCCTAGAGCTTTTATATTTGATATGTAGCATCATCTAGTGGTCCCCTACCAAGATTGTTCATATTATGCCCCTGGGGTCAGAATTGGCCCCGCCCCGGGGGTCACCGTTTTACATAGACTTATATAGGGAAAACATATAAAAATCTTCTACTCTAAAACTACAATGCCTAGAGCTTTGATATTTGGTATGTAGCATCATCTAGTGGTCCCCTACCAAGATTGTTCATATTATGCCCCTGAGGTCAAAATTGGCCCCGCCCCGGGGGTTACCGTTTTACATAGACTTATATAGGGAAAACATATAAAAATCTTCTTCTCTAAAACTACAATGCCTAGAGCTTTGATATTTGGTATGTAGCATCATCTAGTGGTCCCCTACAAAGATTGTTCATATTATGCCCCTGAGGTCAAAATTGGCCCCGCCCCGGGGGTCACGATTTAACATAGACTTATATAGGGAAAACATATAAAAATCTTCTTCTCTATAACTACAATGCCTAGAGCTTTGATATATGGTATGTAGCATCATCTAGTGGTCCCCTACCAAGATTGTTCAAATTATGCCCCTGAGGTCAAAATTGACCCCGTCCCGGGGGTCACCAGTTTCTATATTTACGCTCTACCTTAGTTAGTCTAAATTGTGCAGGGCTTCATTTATAATCAGGTGAGCGATATAGGGCCATCATGGCCCTCTTGTTTATATAAAACACAAATTTGTAATTACAAACAGAACTAATTGTACAGATAAACACCAATGCAAACAATTCTTGTACTGATATTATAATCAGGCCTGGTCATTTGCAAGCAATTTCAAGCCTCTAAATCCCACTTTCAAAACACAGAAAGTCATGTTTTTGTTATCAATAATGAAGGAAAATTAAGGTTTAAAATACATGAAATCAGACTCAGGCCTGACAAATACCAGGCCAAAAATGTCAGGCCTGTGTAATGTTCCGTTCCTCTTCGTCGTTTGATGAATTGCCTTACTCTGCCATGTTTCTTATGTCCAGGGAAGATGACAGTAAAAGTGAGTGAAGTGCTGTATCTACTATTAAATGTCCCCTAAGAGCTCTAGCCACTGCTTTTCCGATCAACATATGCACTAATGCATTAGAAAAAATAGACAGTTTCTAATACCTCTTTCAAACTAGAACCTGTCATCAAATGCCCAATGCATCCCAGAAAGCTCATCTATCTGAGTGTGGAACGAAGAACAATGTTTGAATTGGACTTGTCTGTTCGACAGTATCAGGTATGTATGTTACTTTCTGAAATAATGGCTGATCAAATTTAAGCACTGGTGTAACAGCATACGTCCTACTTATTTTGGCAACGAACAGCAGGATGGAGTTTATACAAGATAAATCACTAGGATGCATGTTAATCATATGTGAGAATGTTATGTCTGAATTTGGAGAAATGTTCTTTTTGTTTTCATAAAGGTGCATAAATCCTGACCAACTTGGTCTATTTCGTCGACTTGGATGTACGAATTTAGAAACAATGTCAATTACGGTTTTTCTTACAGATGATGTATGTCACATCAAGCTCTGTAGTAAGCTCTTGAAACACAATTAGTTCCATTTTATGTTCAGGTTCTTTGAAATACTTTATTTCAATTCTTCCAAGTTCAACTACTTCATTCACATTGATATCTCTTCGAGGAATACACATACGAGCCGGTATACCTTGGGTGTTACTGGCAATGATTCCAATCCCGTGAAAGGTGTTGTTTCCATCTAATGTTCGTACATAGTGATCCACATTATCAGCGAAAAACTGACCAAATGGTCCTGGAAAGAAAGTAGGCACGGCAGCTGCATTCGATTCGAACTTCTGTACTTCTCTGTATGAGGAACAGAACTCCATACTGTTCAAAGTATCGATCCAAAATCGGGAGCCAAAAAGGTGATATAACTGTACGGCTTAACCTATCTGTAGAGGTGCTTGAATACTTATTGGTCTACAACTTTGTACGATGGCTTGGCCTATACATCCGACCTTTACATATTTTTCTTTTTCACTGAGAAGTACTTGAAGTGCATAGCAAATTGCTAAAATTTAAAAGGTTGGGGTTATCCTTACCCGTGTCCACTCCATGTGAATCTAGCAGTCGGAATGTCTCAATGTTTTCATCCGTCTGACTACTGCAATCTTGTCTCTGAGATTTGCTTGATGAATCATGGACTGTTTTCGGTAGCTTTCCTTTTTCTCTGTTCACGACCTCTCATAATATCGATTATATCGGATAGATATTTGTGTCAAAATTATTAAATTAAAACTTTTAATTCAATTTTAATTCAATTTTTATAGTGACAGAATGAGAATGACCAAGTTTTGGTTTTCTTTAAATGTATCAAAAACGATAGTTACTACAACCGATAGTATCAATTACCTTTCGATATTTCCAAAGTTTCTATATCAGAAATACAATAAATGGTAAGATGTATGTTCTTCATGAGTTCAAGACAAGTTTTCGTTATAACTCCATATCAGAGTCATTATTTGTTGGATTACCCACGTCAGTCTCTTCATCTAGTATCAACTCTGTCGATCTCTTTAACATCAGCAGATCAGCATAAAGTTGAAATAGAAAACTTGTTTACGGCCTGTACTTGGTGTCGTGACAAACACCACTTATATTCCTCTCCCATTAATTACGCGAACAACAAACACTCCTGCTCCGTGAAATTTGGCGATCGCTTTCCCTCTTGATTGTTAAAGTAACGCCGTCTGCTTCAGTGTTTTGACAGATCTATTTATAACTTCGGGAAACTCCAGAGAAATTCCGATTATTTAGAAAGGTCAACAGAACCGACATTAGAATGAAGCTCATACTATGTCATAGTATTAGTTTCAAACCATATCACTATTGTTAAACCCCCGTTACATATTTATGCTCTATTGACAATGCATTACACACTCAAGTCTTTGAGGAATGAAGGTACTTACCCACTGTATTTCCTCATGATCCTTCTTACCCTCATATTATTCTCAATGTACCTGATGGGAACAATGTTGTTCATAATTAACATTACAAATCAACTGCATTCGCCGAATAGATCGTGGCTGTAATATGAACACATTTTTGTGTAAGAATAGCCTGTGATATTTACTAATGTGTCATATTTTATAACTAGTAAAATGTAAACCAATTTACTATTAACCAACTGTAAATCATTGTCTTTTGCAACGAAATGAGCATTTCGAAATAAAATGGCCAGCCTATGGCGATCAGCATCTTACCTTTTTCTCCGGGTATTATTTTTAATTTCTCTGTCGGTGGTGCCTTCTCTCCAAGATACTGCTTAAGCACATGTTGGTAGGGGCCGCTTTGCTCATTTACTGACAAGATGGAGATTCTAAAGTTAGTACTTCACTTACAAAAAAATCAAAAACATTCAATACAACAAATACGTTTCATAACACCATCTTATAGATAACCTCACGGTAATCAGTTTCCTACCGGGATCAAATAATCTGTCTCGTGTATTTTACCATTCCGTCTTGTTCTTTGGAGCCTTTCATTGTCCGTTGCCGAACGCTTCTTGCCAGCTGTAGAATTGTCGTCCGGTGGCCTTAGATTAACGATTGTTTAGTTTTTATCCTTACGAAATTAAGGAAAAAATATCGAATAAAAGTACAAGAACGCCGAGTTAAACATATGTTTCCTTTCTTTGTGATTGGATAATGACTACTATTGACCAATCAAAACATGTCTCACCAAAATTCGAGAACGACTACTCACTCACGTACCCAGAAAAAAGTACCCTGGCTACACACCTGCATTCGTGTGCCTACATCAGAGGGGAATAAAGGCCCGTTCGTCCGTCAGTCAAGAAAATCTGGATTCTGTCATAACAGATTTCAAGTTAGGTTTATGAAACTTGGTATTTGTGTAGGGACCATTTAGTAGATAGGGGACTTCCGTTTGCTTACAATTGCCACTGAAGACGCCGTAGACCCGTTTCCTAGAGGCACGAGAATGCTTTTTCCAAGAGGCACGAGAATGCTTTTTCCAGTCTTCTTTGATCTGTCCAAAGCTTTCAGAGTCTGGACGGAACGTCACGTGGGTTTCCCACAGTGATAAAGGGTCAAAGGAAATAGGACGTGACTGATTGCCAGCGGTTAGACGAGGATTGAGTACTTTACCCATTTTGCTTGCAGAGAAGGCTTAATGACCACTCCACGCATAACGCAGGAGCAGCAACAAGAACAGACCGAAACGACAAAGTGTCAACCATGTTGTCTGCGGCCTCAAAATGCAGATACAAGGTATAAAAAGAAAACAAGATAGTGACAAAGGGAGGTAATTCATATAAACTAACTGATAACATAAATACGAGTTACTTCCCTTCCATTGTCAATCGATTAGAAGTTTACATCCGTAGTATATTATTTGATTAAAGGTATTGGGAATTGGATTCATCAATACATAAAAACTTTCTGAAAGACCATCTCGATAATAAAACTACCTTAATTTTAAGACCATCTCAAAATTAAAATAATAAAAGTTCAAATATCGTTTTCACTACATTTCCCATCAGTTGTTAACCTTGCTATTAAGACCAACTAAATAATGATACCAGCTCCCAAGGGTGGTCTTTTTATTGGGGTGTTAATATAAACACGTAATGAGTTTTTGTTCGTGAAATAAAAAATAGCTCACATTTCTTGCATGTTACTAAGAGAGACAACTCTTTGGAGACAATTTCAGGGGAAACATTAATTGTCTCCCCTTACCTTACTTGCGGATTTAAGCGTACAGTTTGTTTTATTCCAATGCTATGACATTGGTAGACGTCATACCGTCCGTTTGTCCGACCTTACATTTCGAAACGGGTTTTGACGAAACTTTCACAGAATAACTACTATGAAGAGCTTCAATGCAAAAGATGTGGCCCTTCGTTGATATTTTTAATATATTACAATTTTCTTCTATGAATGCTTCTTGTCATATATCATAACACTCTGGTACTCCATTATTTAGCTTTCTTCCTCTACGTTTACTCGTACACGTAAAATTTGCTTTTTAGTAAATATTCCTACGTTGTTTTTTGCGTTTTACTTCCAGTAAACTGGTTCCTCGTTCCGATTGGCCGAGATATTTTTAATTTTCCGAACGGGAACCAGTCAAATAATTCAGCAATATTCGGGAAGTTTCGGATTTTATTGTATGCTTTTCTTGCCAATGCTGTCGTCAAGTCAACACTCGTTCTAAAAACATAAAGTGTGTGGGGGTGCGGGTAAAAAGATAAAAGCAAATTGGACAGGGAAAGTAGGGCCCTTATTCACCAACGCTGTAGGTCTAAATTTCAGACTTAGGCTTAATATTGCCAAATGTTCTATCCGCTCTTATTTTGTGATAAATGTACCGGGTATACATTTTTAGTGGGCAAAAACAAATAATCAGATAAAATATCATATGGTTAAATCTAATTTCGAAGAAATGGCAGTGAATATAAATTTTGTCAATTTTAAGTCTGAGTTTCAGTCTTACAATGTTGGTGAATAAGGCTCCAGCACTCAACGTAACAAGCCGAACACAGAAAACCAAGACAGTACCTTACATAACCCAAATACACTGCACAGTGCCAACACTTAAACACCAAAATGAAAAGCCTATGTTCTAGCTGACTAACCTAAAGTTTCATAAAGATAAGTTATTTTTACGTTTCAAAATTGGGAACAAATACACGCACACGCATATTTTAAAACAGTTAAATAATTATATACAGTCATGTATCTTACAGACTTTCGAAAAAGGGAGAAAAACTAACAAATAGACATTTACTTCTCAAACACATACTAATCTTGTCATTATAAAAGACTGAACAAAATTGTAATATCATTTATTTAGTGAAGTCGATTATCGAAAAAAAATCGTAACACCATTCATAAACCTTGCTGAAATAGTTACTGACTTCCTAATACTTTTTCAGTACAAAATGTATTTTACATAGAGGGAATAAGCTAGTGCATAAACATTGTAACCAATTTGACATCGGCCAAGTGCATAAACATTTCTAACCATTTTGGCATAGATGTTACCATGTTGGCCAAGTGCATAAACATTTCTAACCATTTTTACAAAGATGTTTCCATGTTGGCCAAGTGCATAAACATTTATAACCATTTTTAAATAGATGTTACCATGTTGGCCAAGTGCATAAACATTTCTAACCATTTTGACGTAGATGTTACCATGTTGGCCAAGTGCTTAAACATTTCTAACCATTTTTTCATATATGTTACCATGTTGGCCAAGTGCATAAGCATTTCTAACCATTGTGACATAGACCTTACCATGTTGGCCAAGTGCATAAACATTTCTGACCATTTTGGCATATTTTACCATGTTGGCCAAGTGCATAAACATTTATAACCTTTTTTAAATAGATGTTACCATGTTGGCCAAGTGCATAAACATTTCTAACCATTTTGACATATATGTTACCATGTTGGCCAAGTGCATAAGCATTTCTAACCATTTCGACGTAGATGTTACCATGTTGGCCAAGTGCATAAACATTTCTGACCATTTTGGCATATTTTACCATGTTGGCCAATTGCATAAACATTTCTGACCATTTTGACATATTTTACCGTGTTGGCCAATTGCATAAACATTTCTGACCATTTTGACATACTTTACCGTTTTGGCCAATTGCATAAACATTTCTGACCATTTTGGCATATTTTACCATGTTGGCCAAGTGCATAAACATTTCTAACCATTTTGACATATTTTGCCATGTTGGCCAAGTACATAAACATTTCTAACCATTTTGTCATATTTTACCATGTTGGCCAAGTGCATAAACATTTCTGACCATTTTGGCCATCACTGTGACTGCAGGACGTGCACTAGGTAGAACCCACTTCAGCACTTCAGATAGATTATCATTGTTTTCCAGAATCATTGTCAAACAAAAATGCATGTCTCGATAAACGAAAGTCATTTTCGCCCTTTGCGTTTGATGTAACTGTTGGCCAGACAGAATATAAAGTCTTAATCCAATCCAGGCCTATTAGGCCGAACGGTCAACTTTGTTCATTTAAGTTCTTTGACGTTATGATAATGGTTATAGTAGTTTGTTCGACTATTCAAATGTGGCTATTTCATTTTTATTTCTGATGTGCACATAACTAACGTATTTACCAGAAAATCCCCTCGTTTTACCGCTATGGTGCAAAACAAATAGTCATAAATCTGTCCAAAGTCATCGAATATAGTATCCCGATTTTAATACTTCAAAGAACCCATCCCAATAATCCGACAAAAGGGGACACGACTTGAAAGCGAGGGGTAGTTATAATTTTCACTTGTGCGTTAACGGAAAATATAAAAACACAATTCATGTGTTCAGAAAGTGGTTATTTACGGGGTACAATTGAGGAAACGGGATCAGGTTTTTGTTGCCCATTGTCATAAATCTTCAAACCAAGATGTTTCTTTGGCGAAGATGAAAAGTTAGTAGCAGAAATAATAGTAACGCTTTGGTACTTTGGGTTAATACTTGATTTATAATAAATGTGCAGCAATTTTATGGAATTTTGGCTTGATTATTTTATCAGGAATGTTATTTGGAGTCAAATGCTACTTTATTCATATTGACAGTCAATGTTGCAAGTCGTTATTTCGAGTAAAATGCTACTTTATTCATATTGATAGTCAATTTTGTTAGTCGGTCGTACAAACAACAGTTTCAAAATCATTAACGTTACAAATGCGTTATGGGGATGTTATGACTTCCGCTCAACTGAAAACTTTGGAGTCACCTTAACTGCACTTTCGTTTCTTCTGTAAACAGATACACAAGTAATTTGACAAGTTCTAACAAAACGTAAATCATCATCAATTTGCAAAATTACCTAAACATAACTTAGGACACAAACCTAACCATCCTCATCCGCAACAGTTATATTTATATCTTATACTACACATGTGTAGTACAATGTTCACCATGCAGTCTATTTTTCAATAGAACGTTGTGTATGGTACCTTTTAGTGTCATATGATATAAAGAATATACCACTCGTTGTCAATGGATATATTAACGAGAGGTGTTCAACTTATTTATGAACAAAACATGAACACCGATTGTGTAATATTGAATAAAAACAATTGAAATATCTTTTTTTAAATCATGTGAGAAAATGTTTTAAGTTGAACATATGATCATCATACATTGTATATTTCATTTGGTTAAAGCTTAAAACAACAATTTAGTAGATGATGTTATTTTTCCTGTTTTTAAGGCAAAATGGTCCTTTTATCAGCAGCAAGAATGTGTTAATAATTTTTTATTTTGCATTTTTAATGAGAACATCAGTAATATTTGTCGTAAGAAGTGTAATTAAAGTTCTGTTATCAATAATTATGAAATGTCACCAAAAACTGAAAATTGTCCAACATTGCCAAAATCTACACTATAAAGTTAAATTGGTTTTATGATATCTATGATGAATCCATAAGCAAAACGTGGAATAGTACCACAGATGGGAGTGTCCATAGAAACTATCAGTGACATTATTTCGAAACAGTTGAATGCATAGTTCTTGGAAAATGCGAAGTTCCTACGCTGAAAATCAAGAAAAACATGCCTCGCAGCCAAACGTCTTGGAATCTAGAAATGCGAAACAAACAACATTGTGTGGAAAAATTGTTTCATTATGACAAAGCAATGCTGTATCTTAAAGAATGTTATGATAGATTATGGTATGCTATTTTTGAAAAGGTCACAAGGATATGGAGAAGTCCATATTTGTCCAGCTTTGGGTGTTCGCGGCCGTTTTTATGGAAAGGCATTGGGTTTGTTATTATGGAAATACACACATCAAAATCAATATCAAATTGAAGAAATTGAAGGCTGTGGTCTATGTACAAACCGTTTTAAATCAGGTTTTTAACAAAAAAGTATTACGTATCGTTCCTAGTGACTGTTCCAAGAACATAGTCAGTTTCATCCAGATTCAGCTTCAAGTCACCATATACGACGCCAAATAAAAAACTTAAGAATAGAACTTTGATATATATTATAACCAAACAGTGGATGACGAAGTCTTCTCATGCTTTAACAATATAATTTTCTATCTCTTTGATACTAAAACAACGGTTAAAGAAGGAAAATGTAAACGTAATTATTACGAGTTTTGGACCTTCAAAACGCAAATAACAACACCCTCTGCCCTAATGCTGATTATGATTTAACCGTAACGTATTGGCAATTTACAATTATTATATATACCTCTTGATACACTACTTTGCACAATATAAAAGTTTTTATTCAGTTTCATTGTTAGAGTAACAAAATAGTGATGTTCATTTTCTGTTCATAAATAAGTTGAACACCCCTCGTATATTAAACTCGTTCAGGAAATAGAATTACGCTCACCAGAGGTCTTCTTGTTTTTTATCTTCTTTTCGCTAAAGTGCATGGCCCACTCTGTAGCATCAATGTACTTGTAAGGCTCGCTCAATATTTTTTCCGGAACTCGTTTAACATTTAGTTATATCAATTGACAACGAGTGATAGATCCTCTATAAAACTATACTGACTGTCACAGTAACTGACACACTGCATGACTTTTTGATTAGCAAATTGGACCATAAAGGGAGATAATTATAAATGATAGCTATATACTCACAAATTGTTCTATGAAACAAGACTGTTAACATACACCGAAGTAACTGTACCTCCAGCAAACAACATACAGCATAATAGCTGTTTATCCATGCAAATCATTCCAGTTCAACATTCTGTAGTGCACTTAGTGTCCAGCTGAAATGTTCTGTTCGAAGAAGACATTTGCAAGCGCATGTTCCGCTAAAACAATATCGAGTTCAAAGTTCTGCTATCAAACAGTAACTTGCGATTGTCCTGATAAATGTTGAGACGGGGTTGCTCTGTTGGCAGAATGTTGTCGAATCTTGAGCTGAATGTCGTGCTGGAATGTTCTGCTAACAAAACCTTTGGACCAATTGACGAACATGCGACCAAAAGTCATGTAAGCTGTATATTACAGGTCACCTGAATGTCTATTGCAGTCGCCAAACCCTCTGCACGCGCCTTTAATTGTATGTACAGGGAGCAAATGCATGTATTAGAGATGAAGTGTCGCAGATTAAATGAATGTGTTCCTATTTTTGTTTCCTGCTTTTGAAACATTCAAACATTCAATTTGTGGTCGTTGCTATCTGCAAGATTATTACATCCATCTTTAGGTTGTAATGAATTAAGACACTGGTGCCCCATTGAATATACGTTAGCTATCGTAATCAAGAAGTTGTCAAAACAGGATGCATTTTATGAATGGTTTAGCGAAGTGCGTAGGACATTGCACAAATGTGTGAATTTTGCGAATTTATTCAAACTATCAGAGGATTTGGAGACATTTGTAGCTCATTAATTATCCTATGTTTCATTAAAAACCAGTTTGTAGTATATATTGTATTTAATTTGCATGTGAGAAAATGATTAATAACTTTAACCAGTGTATTCGGAAGCTATCCGTCATTAGCGCATCTAGCAATTTTATCCTGTTTTGCAGAAGTACATTATGCTTTAAATGGACTAAAAACAGAACTCGATTGCTTAATATAAAACAATTAAATCACCACACTTCCTCGTCGCCAGTCAAAGAAGTCACTAATATCAAAAGCCGTGGACATCTACTGGCATATTTACGACACGGGTTTAAGATCTAAGACTTGTTTGATTTATATTCGCTGAAAATTTTGTAAAATATTCGTTTTCCATGCAAATCGTTAGCTTTGGTGAAGCAAGCAATTAATTTGCAATTCATATTTTTCTGGCCTTGTACGACAGCGAACATTTGTACGATATGTACTTGTCTTATTCGTGAAATATAACGAATTAACAATCTGCAGCATTTGCATTGTGCATCGTATCGTATAAGCTTTTTCAGTAACATACAATTATTATGTATGTGGTGATTAATATTGGTGTAACTATAAACCAACTTCCCTTCCACAAATGTCATATTTATATCATGATTTTGGACATGGTCACACCAAGAACAAAACAACTTGCCGTTAAAACATTATCACTGTTGATGAGAAATACCATCGGGTGGGCTATATTATTTCTGTCGTCTCAGATATATTCTACGTATCATACGGCCAGAACGAATATCAAACCAAGAGCTATGACGAAGAACAACCAGATACGCACCACAGACATTATCAGAAAGAGTTGATGGATTGGAAACACTATTACACGAAAATGCGAACAACATTGCCGAGCACGCTTAAGACTGGAACGAACAAGACAGCTGGAAAAGAGGCAGACGAAACATCTAGTGGAGAAGAACCCTCAACACAGAGCTCCAGAGATGCAGGATGCCGTGGAGAGAGGCCAAAAGACGGCACAAGATCGTGTCCAATGACGAGTTGTGTTGACGGCCCTATGTCCCAGTCGGGATGAAGAGGACTAAGTCAAAAAGTAAGTCAATTGACTTTCGGTACATTATTTAAAGACATAACCCTTTCATGTCCCGACAACACAATTGTTGCTGTGTGTTTAGTCATATTTGACTTGTTTAACGTGTTTGGATATAACATACTAGTGTACAGTTAATAGAATATATCGTGTATCGTCGTGTATAGGTCGGAACCTGCACATAGACCTGCACATTCCTAAGATGGATCGAAAGAACTGGTTCCGCCGATTGCCAATGAGAACTTATATAATAATAACTTACCTATCCTCACTGCGGTATAACGTACGCCGGATATTGCTCGTAAAGTGAGTAATTATTCCAAATTACTGACTTCTTATGCACATCCCAATTGAGTTTTAACTTCTTCGGGCATTTTGGTAACTTTATAGCACATTATCGTATATCAGATATTCACAGAAAGGTTAAAATGAACCAGAATTATGCCGTTACTCACTCGCAAATATTGACAGCAGGACTTAACAAGCTTCTGGAACAGCTGTAATACCAAATTGTAGATTTTTGAACTGGCCATTTTGTTTATATTGAACTCCAAAATGTTGTGACCAAATTTCATAAATATTGTTCGAAAAACAACTAAGATACACCCCAAAACAGATACGTGTGTGTGTACGGAGTATTGCTGTTTAGTGTACGGAGTATTGCACATAAGTTCAACGTTAGTATACGGAGAGAATTGCATAATAAAATGAGTAAATAGAGTATGTAAATGGACAGTTTTATCGTATTATTACGTCTGCTCACAAATATGGTCATGTTTTATGGGTTTTACGATACTATAAGAATATTCTTAAATGATTATGTTAAAATATTTCAACCGTCAGGCAGATGAATGCGATTAACAATATAGAATGCTGAATTTTATGCATAAAGTGTTCTTGTGAGTAGTACAAATGTGATATTTAGCTTGGATATATGCAATTCTTTGAGAGTCAGTCTTATGGTCAAATGGCAAATAAGGGCATTCATATCCATATATACAAAATGTACACACCAAGGTTTATTTTATAATCTCTCAACCATTTCAGATACTGAAATGAGGTTCCTTAGCTATGATTTACGTTCAACGTTGCTAATTCAAAGTATTGGACATTGTAGTAGTTTTGTGTTTGTCAAATGCAATTGCTCAGCTATGACTCTTTACTGTATGTGAAATACACGGTTACTAATAGAAGTTTCCGTTAAAATTCAGGGAGGACTTGGAGCTACGATTAGCTTGTTACATTAATTGCTTCATGCAGTCCATACAATCCAATCTAATAGGTACATATATATAATATAAGTTATTTTTTATAAAATAACGCTGCTTATACCTTGAATTTATTCGATTTGAGTGACAAATAGTCACTGCAAGTAAAAGCAATACTCTGTACACCAAACAGCCATACTCCGAACACCAGAGAGCAACTATATAGCAATACTCTGTACACTAACACCTGCATTTATTCTCGCAATGTACCGTCATTTTCGATTAGTTTCGGATACTACATTTGCAATATAATCTTTGTAACAAAAATGACAATTCGCTCGATTCAAGTTGAGTATTTTAACGAAAAATATAAACAAAAACTTCTTATTTTGACAGACCGAGCTTACTTTCTGCGTGAGAAACGATACGAGTTTGGTCTTTTAATCACCCTTTAAAGAAATTCCTGGCATTTTACCGGTTGCACAGGCTAGGAAAATTTATGGAGAAGGTAGTTTTGTATAAAATGTACATTAAACACTCAGAAAAACTAACAATCATCTCTGAACTTACCCTTGTCAACGCTAGAATGTCGCGAAAATTGATAATATTACTCATCTTGCTAGCAATATCCGGTGTACGTTATACCGCAGTGATCCTGTTCGTGTCCGCTGGTACATAAGGCTGCTACTGACGTCTGCCCTTTGCAATCGTTTGGATTGCGCTAACTTGAAGGGTCCTTCCCATACTTTTCACTAGCAATTGTTCTCCATGTATATTTTGGGTCTTCCTCTATGTATTTGCCCTCCACCAATGTCCACTTTTGTGACGTTCTAGCAATATTAGTGTTGTCTTTCCTGATTACATGGCCTAACCATCTGATCTTCGTTGTCTGCTTTGCGTGGTGAGGCATGCTTGTCCTGTTATTTTGTACAGATCGTTCTTGTGGGTCTGTAGATTTTTTATTTGTTTCTTGTGTGGAATCCTGAAAGTTTGTGGACAGTCTTTTCAGTTACTCTCCAACAGTATGTTCCATACAATCTCAATGACAACGTACTATTACTAAAGTAACACATGTCTTGTCATGATTTCGAGCGCAGTGGCGGCCATGTTTGTGGAATGAGCGACGCAGTATATTAAAGTTAGGTATGTGTGAAAATGAATTACAACTTTCGTAATTTATGATACTATAAGTTAGCTATAATTCTCTTATTCTATTGTTAACGTTATAAATGCTACAAATGTGCGTTGTATCCATGTGTTAAGACAGTGAGACGCCCACCTGTTTGTAACAATAATACGGTTCCATGGTTGTTTCAACTTCAGTTTGGACAACATGACAAGTTCCGATTTTAATGAAAATAGACTCAAAAGAAGCGCCTTGTGATGCTGGTTTTAAATATGTGTCGTCCTTCTCATTCAAAGCCAGCGAATGGTATGTATTATTACTGTGTACGATTTGGTTATACATATATTTATTAAAATGTAATGTACTCTATCGTCTAATTATAAATTCAACGGCAAATAAGTTGAGCCATAAGTTGATCCCATTATATGAGTAGGATGTGGAGTCAAATATGACACAAGTTGGCAATGCCAAACCATCTATTGTCATTGAACAGTTTTTTTGGTATGTTATTTAGCGGTTCGATGACCCTCTTCTTATTTTAATGTGACATCCATAAAGCGCATATTGACCGGACCATATAATGCATATTGCCTATGGACAGAGCACGCTCCTGGCAGATATGTACCCCAGCTTCGCTTCGGGTCATATACTATTCTTCGTAGCTCAGACTGCCCAATCCGTAAACGTCCATATTGACACCAAATCCATTTGTTAAAAAGTTGTCATTTTTGAAAAGATAGGTATTGGACACTATAAGAGCAATTCGACAAGTTGTCGTCAACAATAGTGTTAGTTGCATCATTAACATTAGGATATAATTAATGCTAATTTAAAACAACTAACTGAATCACAACGAGTACATATTATAAACACCTGCAAGAAGACTTGCTATATAAAGAACAAGTTCACTTAAAATATAATAAAAACGTCTTTGATTGTATGAAAAATATTATAACCGGTATTACAAATTTACAATTCGCGCAAGGTCACTAATAATAAAATTCAGGTCAGGGTCAACATCTGTATAAGTGCTATGAATTTAACAGTAAATTCATAGCACCTTATATAGATAAAAGGCAAGGTCTTCAACAGAATTCTCCTGGAGCGAATGAAAGTGGCAGTGGGCTTGCAACTACGATGTTTAGGTCAAGGTTACCGCGACCTTTATCATTTCCGACTATAGAGATGCCATGTCGTACATGTTTTACAAACAGCTATTTTTATTTGACATATAGCTGTATCCATCTTTGTTGTTGAGCAGGAACCATGAGAAACGTCCACAAGATATGAATTGTAGTATTGAAAAAGGTAAAGTGTTCATTGTTCAAAACTATAAAACTGCTTTCTTAACACACCTCAACTAAACTCTTTTTAAATGTGCTGCAAGAAGTTTCGTAGTTAAAGCCAGAAAACTAAGTAAACAATCTAACTGATAACCGCCCATCATCTATAACAGTTACTAGTATCTCAATGTCAGTAACTTTCATTTAATATCAAAGAAACCTTGACATGTATGTTCAAAATGTCACCTTCGTGAAAAGGGGAAATGCTACATGGTTGGTGAGTATACAACAGCTGTTATGTCATATCATCGTATGATTTAATAATTAAATATCATAAGACATTATATCAATATAAAGGTGGTGATATTACATTACTTGATATGGAAATCAAGTGACTATCAGTAGCTTCATATTCAACGCACATGTCAAATACTAAGAAATAAATGACAATATTCATGTTCAGATATGTCCGTTGGGCACGAGTAACTCACCCAATGACTTACAAACTCACAAGGCGGTTTATAAGAAAAACAACATTCAATTGACACGTGCTTTACGTGTATATGAACACGTGCCCTTGTATAAGACGGAACAGCATATTTTGGTGCAACATTTGACTAAAACCATTGTTACCATTTTAAAAGACTGTACAACACATTTTGGTGCAATATTTGGTTATAAACCATTATTGCCATATTAAAAGACAGAACAACATATTTTGGTATAGCACTTGACTATAAACTATTGTTACCATAGTGAAAGACAAAACAACATATTTTGGTGCAGCACTTGACTATAAACCATTGTTGCCTTAGTAAAAGACAGAACAACATATTTTGGTACAGCACTTGCCTATACACCATTGTTACCATTGTAAAAGACAGAACAACATACATGTGTTTTGGTACTGCATTTGCCTATACACCATTGTTGCCATTGTAAACGACGGAACAACATATTTTGGTACAGTACTTGCCTATAAACTAGTGTTACCATTGTAAATTACAGAACAACTTATTTTGGTACAGCACTTGCGTATAAACCATCGTTACCCTTGTAAAAGACAGAACAACTTATTTTGGTACAGCACTTGCGTATAAACCATCGTTACCATTTAATGATTTCATTTAAAACTAGAGTTTAGAGATCATGTGTCGTTTTTAGTATTGACCTTATTTAATTGGAGAAAAAGGATAGCCAAGGATAGCCTGTTACTCACCAAGAGTCAAATATGGTTTTATCAGGTTGGTTGTCCTTATGCTTTAGTCAAGTAAGACCAATATGGAATACCACCCATGAAGTCCATATGATTATAAAATCCGTTACCAATATTAGAATTGCAAACGTTAGAACACTGGAACCCGCTACTGATGTCAATGTAGCACATTCTTGCTAAAGTGCAATGCTTTATTTGGAACATAGAATGTACATACCAACAATTCTGTCGTGTTAGTGTAACCCATAAATAAGTTAATAATCTGTCGAAAGTTTCGCTTAAATATCACGCAATTCATTCATGGCGACATGTTGGTGTTTAAACGAATTTGTTATTCAAACAACGTCAATGCCGGAAGTTTTCAAATTAGAAATATCTAATTATGTTGCAGTATAATTAATATCTATATTATGCTGTGAATTTGAACAGCTACTCCATAATAGAAGTTAACTACAATTTGAAAAACACCACCAGTGTGTTTTTTCAAAAGTTCTTAAAGTTCATCACTGGCATTACTAGAAGTTCCAATGATTACATCAGCTTGTTTTTATGCCCTGGCATCCACTGATGCAGGGGCCATTTAGTGATTTCCCTATCCGTTCGTTCGTCCGTTCGTTCGTCCGTTCGTCTGTTACAAAATGTTGAAACTCATTATTCTTAGGTCCATAAATGCATTGCTTTCAAACTTGGCATACATTATCGAAGCGATGTAACACTATCAAACATACAGAATTATGGCCCATGAATGACTTGGCTATTTTTTATGGATAAGACTTCCACCGGGGCATACACGTTTACTGAACAAAGGCTTGTTCTTATTAATTGCCGCTAACTCAACCCTTTAAATATCTTAAAATACAATGTGTGATTGCACAAATTATATGAACATGTAGCAGGTTTAGCTAGTACAGCATTGTAGTGATATTCTCGAAGGTTTGGATTGAGATTTCCCTCCACCTAGCGATGCACATTGTCCTCTGTGAAGTTTGGATGTTCTTCTTCGAATGCTTTCATATTGGCTATGTACGTATCGTGGAAATGGTACCCTTATGCGTCACAGACTCGCAAAAAAACACCACTATCCACAACTGCTAGCTAGAATGCCAAATCACAACACCTTCAACACAACTTACAATCGAAATTCAATCGACCCACTGTCTCAAACATAGCGTTGTCTCAAACTGCCAGCCTATCATTGTCTACAACTGCCAGCCTACCATTTCCTAGATCTGCATACCATTGCGCAACCAAAATACCATTGAACGCAAGTTACAACACTCGATTGCGTAAACTGCTAACTTTCCATTGCGCATGACCGCCAACACACAATTGTGCATAAAATAACTAAAAAGTGTTATGCTTAAGCCATGCTTTTTGTAATTCGCATAAATTGGAAAGGGGAAAGCATACGTACTTTGAGTTTTCTGTATGATAAATGTAAGGCCGTTCCTTCGGTCACTGAACGTTATAAAGATGTCACCATCATTCATAATATGAAAGGATTTTGTATGATTTTTATAACCCATAAATGACAATTTTATACGACACTCACGAAGTAATTATGCGATGTATATTAACTAGTTTAGTTTTATTTTATATAAATACCAAAATTTAATATTTTGTCAAAATTTCATAGCCTGTTTTCATGTCAAGCAATTCCTCACGTATTTTTCCCTCCCGCGTTTGTATCTTATGTTCCGCTTGTTTAACATTAAGCGAATTTTGTTCATCTTTCTTGCAATGAAACGTTTGCCTAATCGGGTAAGTCAGCATAAAATAGTTTGTCATTAGAACGATAATGAAGACTGATGACATCCAGAAGACTCCGGTGGACGCCACGGTTTTCCAAAGCATCGCATGCACTTATCTCATATCAAATTGAGATTTGATGAATCGGAAACTAAGCTGAAACAAATCTGCACTGAAAGTTTCTAACGGTTTCTGTAAAATCTTTTTTTTTAATAGCCAGATTATGCTTGGAAAATATTTCGGCCGAGACTTAGCTCAGTTTGAGATGTTCGGAAGATCTTGACCCTGTCAAATTGATATAATGTTCTGGGATCCAGTGTTAATACTCCAAAGGTGGAATAGTCGCAAATTGAATGAGATCTTGAGCTCCTCAAACGTGTTGTAGAGGTAGTAACCACCCATTGAAAGTATTTTCATTGCAGCATTGACATGTCACAGTCACTCTTCTTAAATTGACGGGATGTTCTTAGAATAGTATTAAATTTTAGTTGTAGCAAGAACTGCATTAGAACGCCATGATAACATTCTTTCCCAATTATGGTACTCCGCCACTGATACTTTCTTGGTGTTTCGATACGTCGTCTTCGTTAGTGACGAACTTTTGTAAAAACGAATGTTTCACGTTCTCCTTTATGTTATGTTTCGCCGAATATCTTCATTAAAACCTAGACCCACTGAACATTTTTCGCCTGGGGATGTACTCTCGGTTTAAATATATGGGCTTTGGCAGGCATCGGGAACAGAGATTTTCACATTCTCATTTTCATTGACTTCCCCGAAGCTTCCCCAAGACCTGTGTCTTCTGGTGACCATTTATGGAATCGGGAGTACATCGCCGAGGCAAAAATGCTCAGTAGGACCTATGCATAACTAAGTTGAAATACTAGTAGGAGTAAAAAATGGCATTGAAATCCTCCACGCGTTAGCTACATCTTTGACGACGTCCATTGTCCAAACCACGTTCTCTACGCTAATGAAGATCACATCAATGTTGCGTGTCATTTAGCATTCCGGCTACGCTAAAGAAACTATTGTCCATTGTACCCGGAGATAGTTGAAAGTATGCTTATATAGGTCATGTAGAAGCGAATCAGATAATACCTGAGATCCAATGAGTACGTATATACGACCATTTATGGGCTGGTTGTGGTTGTGCGTGTTATTTCCACTTGGTTAACTTTTTTTAACTTCTACTTGTGAGTTCGCCGTAATGACATGTATGTTATTCTTATACCCTCGGCATTGAAGGCCATTGAACAATCTGGCAGCGGAAAGCCGACTTTGTCTAACACAAACAAACAACAATGTACTTACCTTATTTGTTTTTGAAAGCCACTTGAGCATGGGTATCATGAAAGCGTTCATTATGGGAAATAACAAAGCATACACTTGCTGATTCAACTTCGATTATCGGTATGTCACCTTAAAGTGGTGGAATCTAATTATTTATACTTTGTATAAGTGGAGTTAGTTTCGAATGTCAAATCTGAATATACTTTCACACCTTGGTCTATTTTGGTTAAGTCCTTTTCAGAGTTGGTTTTGTATAAGTATGCTTTAAACAGTTATCACTAATTGAAAATTCATTACTTGTGGTACGCGGGGCAGATTACAGCGCCTATATGAACAGTATTTGTCACCTGCGCCATTTATATAATGATTTTATTGTTTCTTATGAAACGTTAAATATTAATTTACAACTAGTTTATGAATTGGCGAATTAAAAATGTCATTTTCGAATGTTTACGACCTCGGCGTATGAAAGCCGTCAACACTGCATCCGAATCCTTCTATGGGGAATGGCGTTTTTCATCAAAATTCGTATACTTAATATGCAGCATTGAGTTAATTATAATAGTTACACATATAATTGACAGGTTTATTAAACTATAATTAAAACAAAGTGGTTAAATTTATGTTAAACTCCGCGTCATTCATCATGTTCTGTTTGTCAAGCGCATCACATAAGACAAAAGCGTTCTGCACGTATTTCCCTAATTCAATATCGCGCCTTGACAGTTATGAATAAAACTCTCTTGAATTTCTCCTGTCTTGTACAGGAGAAATAAGGAAATTGTGTTCAAATTAATTCAAAGGCAAAAATCTATTTGATAAGTTTAAAGTTTTAAACTTATACAAAATGTGCATTGTCTGTCAAATGAGATGTTTTATTCGTATGATTTTTACGGTCATACTAAAAGTAGAGCGGAGTTATAAATGTGTTTCAGATGCAAAAAGCCCTTTTATCAGGCGCATGGGAAATAAATATACACGATAGCACATGCCCTTTTCGTATGGGAATTTTTGCAGCGTGCAATTCCCTTCATGCAATCATTATAGTTTATAGAAATGATTGAGGTAAAAGGTAGGTTGATCAGGCATAAACGGAATCGGCTAGTCCTTTCAAAAAGGACTCACTATAATATTCAATGACTTTATCTGTTGATGCACCTTTGTAAATACGTTATTTACTTTGTGAAATTAGTAACAGTCCGTTCAAAGTTAAGTGAGAACGGTTATAATCAAGCTCGTCCGCCAGGTAAACTATATTTATCTAGGTTTAAATGTGTATTACTGAGTTAATTGTAATCCCCTATTCTGTCGAATAAGACAGTTCCCTCATTAGTATCACTTATTGAATCGACATTAAAGGGCCATTTTCATTTTGTTCGACATTAACATAATCCTTGTAATACTGATGCTCGTGTAAAATTATTTACATTATAGTGCAAATTTGCCACGACTTTGAAACTTCTTCGAGATAGAAAGAGTGCTCGTAATATCGAATGTTCGTTATAGCGAAGTGATACTGTATATACCTGTACGTACGCATGCACACACCGATCTGTTATACAGTACGTAAAGTTCGTTCTAATATAATTTTGTTTTAAAATACTCAAAGATGCAGCGCATGGTACTAAAATCTTAGCTCAAACGGAGCATACACGTCGAAATAAAAAACAATTACTTTTTTGAATTGTTCAGGCAGTCAGTCCTATATACAAATAGCCCGGATGTAATACTAAGAAAATTACGAACACCCGTGGGCATTATAACGACGGTTTTCGCGTCTTATCTCGTCAGAAACTATAGATTTAATCATTTTTGTAAGATTTAAAATTATTTCCGCAGGGAGTCGGAATCAATTTCGGAATGCTTTTCCATATAATGGAAATATTAGAGATTCCTCGTAAAATGTTGCCAAGCTATGTTCTCGCACATTGCTGATGGATAAATTTGTTTTGCGTAAGCCAAGTTTGGATCGTCGATATGCTGAACGCTGTTCTTGCTATTTTCATATACAATTCGAAGTACTACATATATTTATAATTAAACGGTATAAAAGGGGTTTAAGATACACAATATTTAAGATAATTGTTCAATTTTATGTTCTGTACATTTTTGTTTCATTTCATTGTTAATTACTATGTTCATTCACAGGCCTACGTAATATCATTTGAAAATCACAAACTACAGTTTTGACTTCCCAAATATTTCACACATTGAATAGGGGAAAATTTGGGGAAGTCAAAACTGTAGTGTGTGATATAATTCCGTTGGCCTGTGGTTCATGCTATGCTATTGCGTGATGCGTGCACGCGCAAATTATGTTGTAGACCTTGTATTTCGAGGAAATGCCATTTTTAGTTTAAATATGTAATGTAAACTACCTCTTGCAATTGTCTCCCTTTATGGTATAGTATCACGTGTGCTAATTTCGAAAGTCATACTGTGTGGCATTCATCGGCTGTCTCAATATATAGACTTGTTTGGAGTTACCCCTTTCGGGAATGTGCATGGTACGCTTCTGTGATATGTATGAATCGGAATTGATTGTGCATTGTAATATTCAATTCCATGGATTTTAAGCAAAAAGGCAATAGCGTCGTCGTATCGCATTGTGGTAAAATACATTGATATAGATAAAACCAAAGAGTCCAATATTAACTAAAACCGTGTTTTGCTGTGTACTTTGATCTTTTGTGCGCATATCTACGTTATGGTTATTGGTTCGAATTCCATTCTGGTCATGTTGGACTTGGCAACAATATAGTTCGAGCATTGAGCCGTGACTGCACTTTTAAAGTTTAATCCATTCGCCGATAAAGATTGGCATGGGATTGGCTGATATATATATATTCAGATATGTATAACACACATAAGTAAGTAGCATATCCCTAAATCATGACTATTGAAATCAATAAATCACGGGTTACCTGGCTCAGGATTCAAAATTGAACTTTTATAGTGATTTTGTTTATTATGATTATGTTTAAGCAATATTTTAATGATGTGTTTGTCTTTCCAGTGAAGCTAAATGGAAATATGTGACTAATTCAAAGCACCAATGGTGTTTCAGTAAGCACATTTGAAGATGCCATTGGCATAGTCAAACACATCCAACTACTTAAACAATTAAGAGCTCGTAGAACACGGTGTGCTCCCCTTGCTTATAAGATTTCCTTCTACCTTGGCTTAGTGTGGCCAGGGATCGAACCCGGGATCTCCCGCACTGGAAGCGGAAGCTCGGCCATTAGGCTATCGAGGTGTTGGCTATACCTTTCAGTCAACAAACCGGCAGACAGAGAAACAGTCATCATGTTATCAGCTGAACAATACACACGCCTATTTATAGGCATATTAAAACACGGGAAAAGAACGAACCATATTGTGTTGTAAATCTATTTTTATTATTCAGAACAATGGTTTCATATTTTGTCTATTCAATAAACATTCAAACAATACAAAAAACTGTCGCATTCACATATAGTCATAATGATGTCTAACATGTACACATTTTCACACATATACTTTAGTTATGAGGTAAACACATATTATGTCATAAGATAATAACAATAGCGAACGTGTCATGACATTTAGTAAAATTTCTGAGATATGAGGAACAGTCAATTATGTGGCGGCCACACAAATGGCGGTTGGACCAATTACAATGATAAGGAACACGCAACTAATGTGGCGGCCGCAAAGATGGTGGTATGGCCAATTGCAAAGTTACGGACCATGCAACCACTGTATGTGGTGGCCGCACAGATGGCGGTATGGCCAATTGCAAAGATAGGGAACATGCAACTCATGCTGTGGCCACTAAGATGGCTGTATTGGTAATCGCAAAGATGCGGAATAGCCAGCCAGCGCAGCCAACCTAGGAGGTCAGCTGATCACTTGTGGAGATGTAAAACGAATAACGCATGTGGCTACAGCCGCCTTCATTGCAATGACACAGTGTTCACAATCCCTTCGAAAATATAAACTGTAATAATTAAAATATACTTGAAGTGCAGGTGGTGAAAATTATTGGATTTGAATATGATTAAAACACCATTATCATTGAAAGATGTTTAATTTGACTGTCATTATTCTGTCACAGTATTCAAACGGCTTCCAGATGCATACTTTCACGTTTGACACTCTTGACACTGTTCACTATTTATAAAATCACGACTTAGTTAATTGCACAAGTGTAACACTTTTTCCTCAATAACTTAAACACAATGTTGCGTTTGTTTCTATTACATTTAATGTATATAGTGTTGCTCATACATCGCCAGAGCACTCTAATGTACAGATGTACTTATTTTCAGTTTTTTCTAATTTGAGTTTGAACATGTATGCTTCACTATTTCAAACGTGCAAAATTGTCACTTTTAATAGTGCAATATAGTCAGAAATATTTCTCCTACACGTCTGACGCCAAGTTTGATTCTAAACTGGATCTTTTATTAACGTTTTCAAGGCAGATTGCACTTAGAACAATATTTTCCATAATTATATGGACACTTTCAAGAACAAAAACATTTCATTTTCTTCGTTCACACATCTTCTTCATTGCACACCAGACTATCCAGTGTGTACTTTTCAAACGTTGGTAGTTGGCAGTTAACTGCTCTTCTTGGAGCCTGGTCATGACCTAGTATGCACCGGTAACAAACGACGATGACATTTGTCGCAAACGGCGCACTGTTGTTGTACACCACCTTGAGCTGGATAATAAGGCTCTTTGTGGTGCTCACTACCGATATGCACCGGTAACGATCGCTGATGACATTCGTAGCAAAAGGCGCGCTGTTGTTGTACGCCATCTTGACCCAGCTGATAAAGCTCTATGGGGTGCTCACTACCGTTACTCTCGTTACCATGGTATGACATTAAACAATGAATTAGTAATCAGACCTAGTATATTAGAATTCAAAACGAGACGGAAAATATCATGTAAACTACAAAAAAGAATGGCACTGGCGAGATGATGAAGGAGAAAAAAATAGAATTGCAGAGACGTCCACCATTAAGACATGTCCCCAACACAACATACTAGCACTTGAACTTAAAACACTCTCATTTAAATACTTCTACACAGTACAAACAATGACTATACACATATTAAGTATGTACACAATATTTAAATAACGCATGGAATTTGAAATCACAACGTGTAAATTTTTAATGTACGGACCAATTTCCAAGGAAACTGTTCCAAATGGGACATTATGCTCGTATATCTGAGCAAAAATCAACTACAGTACCGGTGATTGGCAAGAGATCGAATGCAGCTGTCTTATGAGTGACCGACATTTAGGAAGTTAGGTTCAACCCCAGTGGTATCCAGCCAGTGTTTAAAACAATACTGTCTGCTCCGAAATCAGAAGCACCATAATTCTTAAACAATCAGTCTAGTGACGGGAACCATGTGACTTGGCTGGGCGGCCATATTGATCAAAGCCATTTTTAGACAATTTCAAATTTTCAAAAAAATCTAAATTGTTTTGAGATAACCCCTAAGATTTAAATTGACCAATCATCAAGCTTGTAAGTGTTGTTGCGCAAGCGCAGAATGTGTGTGTGCAGCTAATGACGTGTGTTGTGGATGTTGACTATGTGCTTGCTGTGGTAATTGGGGAACATCTTTTATATCAGTTTCTTCTCTTAGTCTATTTTTTGCTCTTTCATTTAATTTCTTTCTTTTCATTCGCCGATTTTGAAACCAAACTTTTACTTGACGCTCAGTGAGTTGTAATTTACATGATATTTCCCATCGTTTTTGTCGAGTAATATAAGAACTGTTCAAAAATTCATTCTCTAGAACCATAGTCTGATAACGAGTATACGGCTTTCGTTTTTTACGCCCTTTAGTTTCTGAAATTATAAATAAGAATCCATGTTAAAACATGTAATAATATATGACGTCATAGAAGAAGACAATAAAGTCGAAGCGTTGGAAACAACTGGAGTTTGTCGTGTTTTCTTCTACAATGATAAAACATACAAATAGTCAAATATTTACATGTGTATTAAATAATACAGGTATTCAAATCATCTCGTTTTAAGCAACTTTGGAATAATCTATGCCGAGCATGTTTGACAATTACTATCGTTTGAGCAGCATTATGTGTGACCAACTGCTTGGGACGCAATAGCCGTTCACCTTTTGCAATATTAAATGTTGACATCGTATTTACTTAAGATGTTCTTTTTACAGTTTATCAACTTGAGGGTTTCTTTTTGTTATCAACCAAATAAAATTATGACGTAGCTACATATTATGTCACGTGATCTTATTTATAGTAGTCTCGTTCTTTGGCCTACAAATTCATGACCTACAAAACACCAAAACACGCATTATCGAAGTACACAATGTAAATATGCTTTGATTGGCTTAAAATATAAGAGTTGGATCGCGGGGAATAAATCGTTAAACACTAATAATTCTTATTTCTAGAAGCGGTTTTGTGTTTGTACAATAAAGCGCATTGGATATAAGCATAAGCATATCATTTTCCTTTTTAAGAGCGCATTTGCTTTTGCACACTAAGTCTCCGAGTGTCTAGTGTCTGAAAGGGTCGTAAAAGTGTCGTGAATAAGTTATTACTCTCTGGACAAGAGTTCTAATGCTTTCTGTGAACATTATTGAAACCAGTCCGTCGTTTTGTCTTGCTAATCGATTTCAGGAAGTCTTCAATCTAAGACTACATTTGTAGTATTGTATGGTTCGTTTTCGCTCTTGTGTAGGAGATTTCAGAATCACATTTGTATTTAGATTCGTTCTCGGTCTCTGTCCTGTCAGTGTAGAAGATTTCATACAATTTGAAAATAGTATGGAATTGTAGCAAATAAAACAGACGTCATCGATATAGAACAAAGACTAAATATCTTGCAAAATCGTAATCAGGGATTAATCTCAACTCAAAATAATACCAGTCATCGGTGAGATTAGCCCAACCCGAATGGTGCTCGTTTTATGTGCAATATAGCAAACTTCAAACATTTGACTTGTTATGGTTCGAAGACATCGTCACCATACATACCCCTACGTCATAATTTTCAAATAGCGCAAAGATCATGCAAGAAAGGAAAATCCCTTATGCCTCAAATAACATGGGCTATCCATTAGCAGATAACCCTATTTAGTATACTATTAGTAGTATTTGATTCACAATCGCTTTGCAATTTATACTAACAAAATATGAAAGAATAAATTAGCTGGTTTCTTTAACTTAAAAACGAAAAATATATTTACAAGAAATTAGCCTACTTTTTACCATGTAATTGACAATAACTTGACAGCGATTCTAATATCAAATAATGCACTTCGTGTTACGTTTGTTTAACCCAGACGACAATGAATGTCTGGTCAAAGTCACTAAACTCAAAGTCCTATCAGTCAATGTCTTTATATGATTGCAAAAATATTGCTACACCGTCGTTATCAAAATAATTACGTCACATCCGTCAATCGAACGCTAATCGATAAATGATTTAGATGTCGGTTTGGTTTGAAGGTCGCGATTACCGGTGACAAATTGTAAAAACGGGAAGAAAAGACAAGCGTATGTACCAGGGAGCAACCGGGCTGTCATAACGGTGAATAGCAATTGTGTAATGTTGTCAGGTTTGCAAGAATATTAATCAAGGCCCTTGTCAAAATTCGCTTGTTCCCACATTTGTCAAGTGTGTATTAGGTTGTCCGGCGCATGCGCACTACTGTTTTACACCATGCACTATAATATTACATTATAATATGAATTGTATTGTTTAAAACTGGTTTCTAATAAAATTTGATCTTTGTAAAATACCAATTTAAAATGCAAGGTATTTTATTTATCTATTTGGAAATCGCTGCATTTTTCTGTTTCTTAAATGTCACCAAATCATTTGTGTAGAATAATCGATAAATACAATATTAAAACATACTAGAAGGTTTTGAAGTATTTTGCTAAATAAAACAAAAGATGGGTACAAAATTATACAGTTCTTTCAACGGACGTAGTGTATTCTTATTTTAATGGATTGCTGTCCCTTTAAATTGCACCCAAAATACCTTTATTAATTTTTTTAGATCTTGCACCTAAAACTTGAAAAATTACTGACGTTTCAGTGCACATCAGTGACAATTAGACATGCAAAATATACATGCATTTGATATCCAAATAGTTGTCTTTTAAGTTGCACTCAAAAACACAAAACAAAGGAATTTAGACGACTTTTTCGATACATATGAAACATGGACTTTACACGAGGTCAAAGTAAGAAAGTATCCATATAGCTACTGTGGTTTTCAATGTAAATTACTAATGTCGTAAATTAGCATGGAGGTTGTAGTAGAAACGTTTAGTCATGACAATCCCCTTTGAAGTCCCGTGAAAAAATAGGGGATACGTTTGTAGTAGGCATGTCAAACAAGGTCAGCCTCACACAGAACGCTTTAATTTATGACGACATGCTACCTATAATTCAAGAGACGAATTTTCGCACTGACGCACGAAGTTGTGTGATTTAGTTGCATCTGACCTACGTTTTTTGCTAGATTTTTTAAAAACTTTTTTTCAAACTGATTGACTTCAGCAATATTAAATGTCGCGTTTCATTTACTATTAACATATGGTTAAGGGTACAAAGTAAAATATGCATATGGATCCAGTGTAACATGAAATACGTTTGTATAGTGTATAATGGCGTTTCTTTTTACAAAGTGCACCGAATTGAAATACATTTTTAAAACGATTGTCGATAAGTGTAAAGGTAATTTTTAAACGGTATCGTTACATGTATAATGCCTCTGCTGCACATGTTTTTGGTTTTTAACTCAGAATCATTATGCGACTTAAATAATTCACATGTCCATTAATGGTGCTACGAAAATAGAGCAATTATACAAAAATGTAGACCGACCCATTACTTATTTAAATCATGTATGTTACAGTAGCCTAGCACTACAACAAAAAGATTTGGACTTTGCACCATATATTGAACGACACCATAGCCTAGCAGAACAGAACATGAAATGACTTTATAAATCACAGCCATATATATTCAACATGGGTATGCTGCATCCAAAATACGAATGCGTTTGACCACTCGGCCATATCGCCACCTCGTAATCTTAGTAATGCAATGCCAAAACCACCAGCGAGACATACCAGTAAGAAAACAAAGCATCATCGCTTTAAAGTATAAATCTAATCACACGACTACATGGCTTAACTGAACAGGTACAGAAATATCGATCAATGTCTTCGATACCCCACCCACCCACAACAACAAAGCATTAATCATACAGAATTCAAGAATCTACTCTGCATCTTAATCAAACACGAGTTCATTCATTATTTGTGTTTTAGAGTCCGTGTTTCTGTATGTAATTCGTGTAACATCAATGGGAACCGTGTACTTATCAATCGACTTACAGACAGACTTGAATACATCATGTTTTAGTTTTTTAGACCTTTACTTACATCCAGTCAATACATTTTACGATTTAGGAATGAATTATAAATGAGTTTGAGATTACACGATTACTTGGCTACGAGTATGTAGTGAACAGTTCAACTTCTTAGTTGATGTATGCATTGGAAAATATGAGCATGTTCTTTTGCTGCTGCTGTTGTTATTGTTACTGCTGTTTGAGATCAACTGACAGCCGTACATTCGTATACATTTGGTTCTTTTCCTGTTATATCAGCCGTTGACCGCTTTAATGGCAACGAGAAGAAGGAGCATGTTCTATATTTAGAAAATGCTGCCATCTTTTTTAGCCAATGGATGAACGTATTCGAACAGCGATCAGGTTTACTTTGTATGAGAATATGATCATTTTGTATGTTGTGCATTTAAGGGCAATAAATCTGTAGATGACCTAGTTTATATTCCTCTTAAAACGTGTCATGTTCTCCAGTGCAGTTGGGTTCAACGCATGCTTCGTAAGGTTGTAGGCTACACGACCGGCTTTGTGTCGAGGCATGGATGTTTTGTGCACGCTTATTTCTGAGCAGATGTGTTTTGCATTCTTCATTTCCTGTATAAAAGGTATTTCCTTTCTGTGAACATGTGCTCAATATACGTCATTTCCTGTGCATTTGTGTTTTGCATACGTCATTTCCTGCGCATGCGTGTTATGTCATTTCCTGTGTGTGGGCGTACTTTGTATACGATTATGCGAATATCTGTATTAGATTGAAAATTCCATCACATATATATCGCAACGTAAATATTTCCACAGACCGATCAAGATTAAAAACGCTGGACACTCGGGCTGTACTGCTATCCGTTATGTTTACAATTGTATGGAACTGCCCACTCAAGATTAACAATAACGTTGTAAGAACTACAGACATAATGGTCTGGCTTGCACACATTGAATAGAAACACCAGGGCAGACAGGAGCTATAAAAACTGAGTATAATTAGATAAATATCAATAAACCTAAAGATGAGTAAACACCGTAATCTCAATAGCCAAGATGAGACAGGAAAATAATCAAAATGGCCGCCACTACGCCATTTTTCTCCTTTAGACTGGTTCGCGAGTATTCGTCTTGGCGAACAAATGAACGAGCCCAGTAAGTCAAATTTTTATGACCCGACTGTCAGTTTCTATTCAATTCGTGGCCAACTCTTTTGCATATTAGTCTAATCAAGCGCAAGAAAATGGGGATCTATATTGACAAGGTCGAATGCTATACTTTCTGAATTCTTCCAGTGTCACATTTTTTTGGACACTCCATCACACGTTGTTTGACAGCGTTTTGGAAAACAGTATCTAATCATATTCATTATTGGGTGTTCTTGAGTATTGTTACAGTAGTTTTCGGAGCTTTTGTTCTGTTGTCGTTGTAATGAATTTCTGACTTACTACATGTAGTTCGTTGCTGCTGCTATAGCGGGTTTGTTCCTTCGCATTTGTAATGTATTTATGTATTTCTGACTAAGGTGATACGTAAATGCTGCTATGGTTTGAACTTGGACCCATGCGTTCTTCTCAATGTCACAATATCCTAATTGGTGATTTGCTGTATTTTATCAAAGTACAACCAACAATTAGAAAATGCCCCAGGCTCATGTAGAACATTGTAACTTCATGTTTTGCAAAAACAACAGAGTCAATATTAGTATAAATAAAGGGTCTTACATGTGACCCTTTATGGTCCCTTTATTTCATTTAGATCTGTATTGGATAGTTCCGATTTGTGAACTCAATATTCGTAGTACATTTAAGATGAAATTAGGATTCAGTTGTCAATGACATTATTATAATCACCGTTGCAATTTCGGATAAGGAAATTCAGAAGTAAAACCAGCTTATATCCATTTGTTCGCGTATATCAATTCTTTATTATTTTGTATATTTCGTTAGTATATTTTTGTATTTTATACAATTTAAGATCTTCAACTGATTGTTTCAACAGCCATTCCATTATTATGATTAACAAGTGTGTATCTGTTTGTAGTTTTTTGTCCATTACATGCATTAGATACGAGTCGCATCGGTGAAAGTTTCCAGAACGACCCTATCCGATTTGTTTTTATCTTTTTTAATATATCTTAAATTATAGAAAAAGACAACTGATTGTTTTGTTTTTATATATCGAACTTCCCCTTGTTTACAACGAACGGGTAATTTGTATCTTCTAACTTCTTACCCTATTGAATAATGATACGCATCTCTTGTTGTAGACAGAGCTCTGAGTTTGCAACAATGAGCCGTCAAATATCATCCAGTGATAAATGTTTATTTTTATTTGATAAAAATAATATGTCAGTCATACATGATACGTACAAAATACCTGTACCAATCGTGGTTTCAATGATTGATTGTTTATCAACGACCTTCGGTTGTTTTGTCTATGTATTGCACACGCTATTAGCAACAATATATTTCAAATGAATGATTTACCGCGCCATTTAAAACATTCGTCTAAATATCATTAGGACAAATTACGCCGTCCCGATAAAATCATTCACTAATTGCATTTAAACCCAATGATAAAAACAATGAAACATGATTTACAATTTTGATCATCATCATTCGATATGCCAGTAACTCCTCAATTGTGTTTCACTAATTAATTAAGATTGTATACCAATTAATTTTGATACGCATTTAAAAGCACTTAACAAACGCCTAGTGAATTGATATGTCGATTCAGGTCTTCAATTATTTTTACTTCTAATTTAGTACATATTGGTTAAAGATGTTGTTATTATTATTATACTAAATACAAATGCTACAATGCCGACGGACAGCCAGCAATGCCCCCAAACCACAAGCCGAAACGCACAAAAATAAAAATCCCGTGGTTGGGGTGTTCTTGAAAAGAAAAACAATGGTCGTATATTATACGGTTCATTAAAAATATTGAAGTTATTAACGGTGCCACATTTCAAGACAAGTGCTGAGTCTGACAGTGGAGATATCATGGAACATAAGGATACGTCACGCATTTTTGAATCCCAACATAATATTTACGAGTCGTCAGTTTAGCGCGGTCTGGAATGTCCATTTCTCAGCTGAAAAGTTTCTTTGATATATTCGAAGCCAGAGATAAGTTTTCCCATTCTTAGAGGCACGATACATAGACGGGGATCCATGATGGCGGCGATTGTGTAGTGCTAACGAGATACACACATTTCGCGATGTCTTCCCAGTCAGCGGCTCCGTCTACCCATTTCATGAAAACTCCAAAACCCTATCTAACAACTATGTGGGATAGGAATAATGAAATTGTCGAAGTGGGTGGTAATTTTGACAATATATTGCATTCTTACGCGTAATTTCGTCGACACGTAACGGTGTAAATAGATGTATTCATCATTATTTGAGATTACTCCGACGACTGTGGAGTTTTCAAGTAGTTCACTATGCTTGCCGTCGAAGAGATAAGATTTCTAGTTCGTCGGTAACTGCTTTTGTCTTAAATATAACTGATAAACGCCCAAAGTGATGCTGTATGCAAGATGCACATGTCACGTGTACAGTACGGAAATATTGAACTGGGCCGGCATGCGTATAGCATGTTGAGGAAATCTTAAATAATTTGACATAAATTTTTAAAAAATGAACTGCACATATTATACAAGAAACTAAAATTGTTCTCTTCGGTTAAACATTGCACTTTTTCTAAGCCATGCTGTTTCCTCTTCAGGCGTAATGCATACAATGTTTTAAGAAAAATGTTTTGACGCAATGCACACATACAAAAAAATAAAACAAAATCTACTATCGCATGTTGTCGTATAGCCTCGTACTTTCTCGCGATACTTAAACTACAGGAAATGTTAATCAGATTATGAACGAATGTCTGCTTGTGTTGTAGTTGTATTCGTAATGCTTGAAAATATGAATCTAATTTGTCTTATCGAACTATTCGCAATAACGCAATTAACAATTAGACCTTTGAGAATAAACACGCACTCTACCAAGACCCCGTCACTGTAAAAACAACATTAAACAACAGTTAACGTAAAACGACCTGAGTATTGGTATAACAAACACTAAATAGAGGTTTTATAAGCGTTCGAGGTACACAGATCAGCTCTGGGTTATAAAAGGTGTCTTATAATTCGAAATTATGACCTATAATACTACAAATATATGACGATTCATATAAAAATCTACTATAAAACGCTACGGTCAATATGTAGCCCTATTTACTGGAAGTTATGCCGTCTTTATAGCGTTTTATAGTATATTGAGTATTTGTTTAGACGCCGATTTAGCGTAGGAATCATTGACGGGGAAGCTCATGAACGTTAAATGTGCATAAATAAATTGATTACGCAACCTGATATTTGTTGCGATTTGTTATATTTCTTTGTTAATCAAATAAAAATAGATTTTTATAGATTCATATTGTATATTTGATTATATTTTGGTTGTTCTATTGTTATTGTTTTATTTATTTGTGTATCAAATAAAAGAAGATTTTATAGATTATTATTGTGTATTTCATTATATTTCGATTTCTCATTTGTGATTGGAATATCTATTTATGAATCAAATAAAAAATATAGTTCATAGATTTTATTGTACATTTCGTTATATTTCGGTTGCTAATAAAACACATAGAAATTGTTACATTGTATATAAAATAGTTTGATTATAATCATGACTATTTCTGGAATTGATTTTATTAATATTCATCATCAGTATTTCTTTATGGTCCATATATGACTTTCAAATGGTCATGATTATAGCAAATGGGTTAACAGTTCTGAGCAAGCATAAAACAGTCTATTAGACATTATATGCCGTATTCATATTATATATTTCAGGATATATACAAGGAATGTATATCAGGAGCCATTCTATGCACAAGGATTCTGAAGACTCACGCCAATGTTGTCAACGGCCATTCATTTTTTACCAGTATGAAAAGTAAAGACTGAGTAAGTGTTATTTGTGTTAAACTTTAGAATGAAATCATGTTTTTATGATAATTTTATGTGCCTCCCAACGTTTTGAACATACCTCATACAATGTCCACTGAGTGACGTTATGGAAATGACCAATGTGGTAGATTTACAAAAGCCTGGGAAAGTATGTCCAATTCATCGAAATCTCGCCTCAGTTTGTTTTATCTTTGATTAAGAACGGATTAAACAAATATTTATTTTGCAGTCTATATGGCAATGTTTACGACAATTCGAGTAATAAATTTGTCAGGTGTCATAAATCGTCAAATGAAACAATAAAAAAAAGAACTCTCAAGATATTTAACTAAACGTTTTATCACACTTGTTATGGACAGAGGCCAATATGGTCGACTTGAATGACAACAAGTCTAGTAATGGCCAGGGTTCATTCAGAAAGACATTTCTAATGACAGTCTGATAACCTTGTCGTCCTGAAATACCCTATCGAGATTTGGATTTGCAATAGATTTGAAATAAACAAGGACTAGCCACCTTAAAACTCACAAAACATGAAATTCAAACAACCTTAAAATTAGGAAAACTAAACGAATAAGGACCACCTCTGGAAGCACCAGCTTGAATTTAGGACATACTTTATATTGGGAAACATCGAAATTAGGACCACCGTTATGTTGCTGTTACTGAAAGAATATTCTTCAAATGATATGGTATACATAATCTAAATCGGTTTGTATTTGAAGATGAGCGGAGTGTTACTCATTTAACAATATGAACAAAACCGCTATCCATCCAATATTGAACTAAAATCATTTTGAACGATTCGTATTGCCTCTAGATGGTTAAATGCAAATAAATTTAATCAGCTAAACCCCGTACACTATTCCGGCCAGAGCACGTGTTTTTCTTACCACCAACTAATGATCAAAGACATTGAATGCAACACCAGCGGCTGACAAAAGTGCAGGCAATATGCCTGTTGCATAATTAATAATGAATTTGTAGTTTCTCGATTTCATTTTAACAAATAATTAATGACATGTAAATTTCGCGGTCAACCATGTGTAATTAATGCATTAGATGGTATGGTGATATCATTTTAGGTGTTTTTTTTTTTTTTTTTTATTACGACACTATTGCGCGACAAATGTTCCCTTTACTTCTTAAATCGAATTTTTCGACAGGATATTTTGAATTAATTGAGGAATCTCATTTCGGGTATGCGAGGAAGATGATACACCGAAGCGGTGACGTTGTAACTGAAAGCGGATCATGTACGGTGTAACAATGGCTAAATCTGTTTCGTCGCAAATTTGAGATGTTCATTAACAAAGTGTGAAACGGTGAAACGTTTTTTTTGAAATCATATTATTTTTCATATTAATCGTCTGGCTGTTGGATATAGTTATATTCATGTTAAACGTCAACTGCATTTCGTGTAATTGTATGGTCTTCAAATATCATCTTCATGTTGAAGTATGGCTGTTTGGTGATATTTGTTTTGATTTTATGTTAAACGTCAACTGCATTTCACTTCGAAATTCATTTTATATTTTTCATGACAATGTCCGGATGGTTTTAAAGGATTCCAAGGACTCAAACTTCATTGGATTACTGTTGTAACTTCTCTGACTTCGTTTAACTTATTAATATGTGCTTCAAGTATAATCTTCATAACATTTACAACACAATTTTGATGTATTTAAATGGCATTGATAAGTAACTTCAAGGGAAACTGTCTACACAGATGAAATAATTGAAAGAGTGACAATCGTTTATATACGTATTTCTATCGTATGCTGTGTAATTATATGCTTTTAGGCGTATGGATTTAATTTAAAGACTGACAAAAACTTAAGTATCCATGGCCAGCAATTTAGGAAGGTAGTAACAAACACCATCGTCTTTGCTATTAGTTAGTATTTCTATAGTATGTTTTTTTCCAATTTAGTAACTTTTAGACGTTTGGTTTTAATCAAAAGACGTGAAAAAACTGCTATGTCACTGACTAGCACTATTGTCGGAGGCAGAAACAACAAAAACACCATCGTTCTTGTTATAAGCTAGGACTAGGACTAGTATTAAGGGTTGTCAAACGAGTGACAAATGGTTCTGATTTATCATAATTTTGTGTATATTTACACACCATTGCCAAAACATCATAGAAGAAAACAATCATGTTTTATGAATATTGACGGCCAGATATTTGCATAAATATAAATCATAAAACTGACATTTACGATCCGATATAGGAATATACAATGATACCATACTACACATACGACAGGTTTCGTGTATATATTACAAATAATTCATTCGATTGGCGAAAGTATGTGGTGCGTTCTTTAAGGGAATGACAGCGGAAAATATGCGCATACGTAATACGCCGATCACACGTACGAGTAGAAGTACATTTACACGTAAAATTTAAAATTTAACATATTAATCTGTTTGTCGTATTTCTCATTTCTAAAGTTTATTTTTATTAATTATTAATTAAGTACCTACAAATCGTCTATGAACCTTCACACAACAGTCTACGTCAGACTTGTGACGTCACGACTTGGGATTCGAACGCATGATCCCGAGTGGCGTCTCTGTCTGCGAGGCAATTAAAAGTACAATGTCGTTAAAATCATCACATTTGCCGGCTATGATTCAGTCGGTTGCTTTTATTTGCGTTTATTATTCAGTTTCATATTATAAGTTACTGATGTTTCAATATCAGGTACCAGCTCATTTATTGATAAAGAAAGTTTAATATTTTCAGTAACATTTTCAAGCAAGCCATCATAAGATTCATTTTAGTGAAAGCGTGCAACACTATTCTTAAAATTAGCATTTTAGGTATACTTTTTATTATTTTAGTGTAATTTCGGCAGCATGGTGTTCTAAAATTAGTTAACATGGTCAAATCCAGATAGTCATACGGTTAAACACATTTTGACGAAGCTTGTGTTTCAACGTTTATATGTTACGTACACAATTGACAGGACAACGCTGGACCTTCTACACATGTATTCAACATGGGGGAGTTAATTTATTATTTTACATAATTCATCTTCATTTCAACGGTGTTATATCACTCAAAAGGTTCGCACCTTGCTCGACATAGGTCCGGCTAACTTCAAACACGCCGCTAATGAATACATGAATCAATTACCTAGATAGGTGTACGGTTGTGAGCTAAAGATGCCCAACTTGACATGTTAGACAGTTAGAAAATGAAAGATGTGTTCTGTGAACTTTTGTTTGTTCGACTATATTATACAATCTACATAGCGACTGAAGTGTGTTATATATATTGTTTAACTCTGATTCTTATCAAGTTCCGCTTATGTTGAATTGTTGAATTGTTCCTGAATATTTCTTAACATACTTTTGAATACTAGTTTTTGTGTTTCAATCAATATGCGTCAACCAACGCTTCATACTACATGCGTACATGTCCATTGGTGTTCTGTTCTGTATTTGTCGTAGTCATTTTGGTGAGTTTGCCAAAAAGTCAAAATTCATGTTAACAAACATGTTGTGTTCTGTTCTGTTATGTTCAATATATGATGTTTGGTACTGCTGCAAGCTATATTGTGATTCCCTTTTAGGGACATATTTATACTAGATTTTATTATTAAACGTTTTTAATTTACTTACTATACTGTTTTAATACAATAAGTTATCAAAAGTAAGCTGTGATTATGCCTGAGCATTATGAGAAATCAAAACTACCTGGAAACAGGTGCAATGTTTGAGGACGTCAACGATAAAATAGTTAATAGTCATTCGTAAATGATTTATACACCCTCTGTGGTTAACCGGTAATTAATATACGCATCGGTTATGAAAAATAATAATTGCTTCATTGTTATAGAACTAATTAACACGGTCAGGATTGTTTTAAAACAATAATTATTAATCGTGTAAGCAGTTATTATTCGTTCATTATTTATTCAACCACAGTCGATTTTCATCCAAAACCTGGGGACTTGACTAACCACTGCTTATGAGGGCGTAATTATTTGAATACGATTTTATGCATTCGCTTATAATATTCAGTACGTGGGTTCTTTATACTATTTGTTAAACAAAAAACTAACTTCATACTACACTTTCAAGACTAGAAAGTATCAAAGATAATATTTTATAATTGAATGTTTTGGATAATAGATGTAACACTCCTAATAGCAATAAATTATTCTGTTCTGTACTGTTGAACAAATTAGTTGGGTCCGTCATATAGAAACAGTATTGTTTACCATTTATATCCCAATTTTTACCACTACCTGAATACACGGGTGTGAGGTAATCGAGCCCTATTGTTAATCGTCAGGGGTCACAAACATTATACACATTATATATTATACGCGGGGAAATAAATCTGACATCCAATACCCCGTATAATGGATTGGTTAGGATTTTGTAGGATTTGTTCGTATATTTTTTCATTCACAAAAACATGGTGACAAATCATTACTTGGATCTGATAAAAACTTGGTACATGCAACCACACTAATAGCGGCGAGGTTGTGTGCGCGTGGCCCACAGTTTTGTATAACCGACCATGAATAATTTACTGCGTCACGCGGTGAAACAAAATCTTAAACCAAACCAAACTTTCATCTTACTAAGATTAATCAAACGTTATTCACAAAAATGTATTAGTGATGTGTTTTTTATATTTTTAAATGATTAAAACGGTAACCTATCATTGAGCTAATTGAGAGGTGGTCTTAATATTGAGGTCGATTAAAAAATAAAAACATTTGAACGGACCATACAGTGTGTTTAAATCTAGGTGGTCGTGGCGTTATACTTGAACGGAAGATAAAAAAAGTTTGAACAAATGAAGTTTTACGTTCTTGCTTCTTAAATTTGAGTTGGTTTTATCATTAGCTTGAAGATACTGAAAATATTTTCTGGGAATTTGTATTTTTCAATATATTATTATCGGGGTGGTCTGCAGTTTAATGCTTGCCATTAGTTCTAAATAAACACTAAGTCTTGGGTGCATTGTGTTTCCATTTTCTAAGATACAATTGTACATGTCTATTGCCAAGAATGTTTACTAGTATGCTCTGGTTTGATTATATTCGTGTTTCTCAATGAATTGGCCTTACGCTAGTTTACAATCTTGGAGATAAATCTTGCAAGGAAATCAAGCCAATCACCTATAGAGTAAGCAAGCCATTCAGCAGAGGAAATATCGTTGAAAATCGACCGCTCTTGTACAAAAAATCCATCAAGGGACTAATGATTTCGCGCTAATAAAACAAACTAGCCGCTTTCCATGTCGGAAATGGGTAAATTATTAGACATTTCTGGACGAAAACCCAATCAGAGGTCGGTCATTAGTATGCACACTTGATTGCATGTTTATTATCCCTGGAACATCAGTTCCAAGCGGTAGCACGTGTTCCGCTTAATTACACGGTCATTTAGAAACATGCTCGATTAAAACACAACGCTTAAAATTGACCAGATGGCGAAGAATCGAGCGCAGCTATAAAATATAAAAATCTTATTTTCTCCCCTATCAGTGTCCGAAAAAAATACTATCCGAAACCGTATCAAATTATCGTACGAGAACGCACTCGCTAGTATAAAATTGCTGTATACTAGTACGAGTTTAAATTTAAACTTCAAACATCTGGCTACTTCTAATTTGAGGTTTCATGAAATTCTTGCACCGAATGAACTCGGATAACCACCGGTTCTGATGTCAAATATTCGTCTACGCCTTCATTTACTTCCGCGACTTGTGACGTAATCAAAATTGAAATGTTGAAGTTAATACCCCAGGGTCAATACGTCCTGTCCATTGAGTTTGCAGTCATAATTAGACACCATGTCTTGACTTAACATTTAATAGAGTCGTAATTATAGATATGAAAACCTTCTGAAAAATTTGTCAGATGTAAATGTCTTAAGTTTTCATCGCTTTTTGTGATAGTGTGTGCATTTCTAGTGTAAAGAGTTCCTTTTATATTTCATGCGATTGTTAGCCGCAGATAGTGTTATGATTTCATTAGCGTAATTACGCATTGTAAATCAACATTATGCGGTGTTACCACCAGGCCTGGTTAGCAGACGGCCACATTTTATAAAATACGTGTTTTGAATTAAGACGTTGAGTTTTAAAAATGGCAAATTAGCAAATGAATTAGAAACGTTTTATTATTATTTATTATACCGTCTAACAAGCCATTTACTTGTCTCACATGATTCCATGGCGTTAGAACTTGACAATTCAACAAATGCATTAAATATTCCTTTGAAAATAGATACTTGTAAATCTTGAATTATTTGCATATATTCTAAGATATCATGACAAATTTAATAGATGCAAATTCAAATTCAGATACCGACCGAATAGATTTAAGCTCGTTTAAAACAATTACACAAACGACCTATTCATACATAAATCACTACAGAAACTCGACTTCGACTTCCAAGGACAATATTTAGTATTTCCAAACAATTTGTTTACTATTTTCTGTGCTAATTAAATCTAAAACTGAAGAAATGTATTGTTACCCTACGTCCAATTCCACAAATTTATATAACTATCGCGGTGCATTTATATCAACCCATCCTGGTTTTGCGTAAAAGAACATCGAGTATTTTGAAGTCTAAGTGTATATATAATAATATCATGTGTAATGAGTATGGGTGTATGCTTTTTTTCTGTGTCCAAGTTAATGCTTACCTCCTTCAGAAGATTCAGACGGAGGTTGCCGGCAGTCCAAATCTCGACCTCCAAAAGGCGGTATGCCGGCTGTCATATCAGGGTAAAATCCTCCATTTGGATAACCGGTCGTATGTCCTTGATACATATCGCCGTATATTGATGGATAATTGCGCATGGGCATAGCGTTCAGTGGTGACATATGATTTACCATTTGTCTACAATTTAAATAGTCTGTAGCGGAACTGCCTCCAAATGGAGAGTTATAAGCAGCCGCTTTGCTGTTCATTGAAAAACTGGCCCCTAAGGGCAGATTGCCGTATGATGCCATGGAGCAAGAGTTATGTGCACCTATGCCACTATCACCTGTGTAGCTTCCCCACGAATTGTTGCCCGACAATCGGGATGACGTTGATTCCTGTGTTGGACTCGAACTCAGCAACCCTGGGACTGACGTACTGATTGGGTTCGGGTATAAAGATAATCCGGAATGAGCATGCGCGGCAGCTAGAATGTTGTTAGCAGGACTTTCCATATTTTACCATAACAACTGAAAATAGAAAAGGGAAAGTTAATATTAGTGTTTGCCGTTGGTTTATACTCATGGTCATGTTATAGTTTACCATAACAATTGGAATTAGAAAAAAGAGAAGTCAAATATTAGTGTTTGCCATTGGTTTGCCAATTATGCTCCTGTTTGCTTGTGCTTGTTGTGAAGCATGGGTTCTGCTTTGTATGAGGTAGCAGAGTAAATAATTCGAAGATTTACAATTAATGTCTCTGTCCCGATTTCCTTGAACATTTTGGGCGGACGAGTGTCTTGCATAAGGCATATAGCAAATAGATTGTGGTGTATATGCTGTTAGAATACTTGATGATTTCTCAATGCGCTTTTGCGCTTTATGTCAATCATTAAGGGCTACAAATTTAGTTTGTGTTATTGGTTTAGATGCTCATGTCACAATGTGGTTTTTCGATGAATGTGTTTACACCAGCGTCCGGGACAAAACAACAGCTCGATCATTGTTAGCAATGTGCATGTAGATGCATAATGCATTTGTATTCGAGTTTCAACCACGTTTTTCATAATCATACGATATCTGCAGAACAGTTGTGATCATGAAATATCAAATTCTTCATTAAACCATATGGAGCCTTAGCAAAACAGCAAAAGCTGTGTCCATGCATTGGGTGTCACGTACGGCAATGCCAATATGTGTAGTGTATCGATGGTGATTGCTGTTGTGCTGATGTGGTGTGCCGCATTGAACAGCAATCATAAAACACGAACATAAGCTGCTATTCTCTCTATTTAATCCATATATTTTATATTTTTATTTCATTCACCAGTATGTCGTTTCACAGGTTATGTGTTCAATCTTCACAAAAGCTGGACACAAATAATTAAATCGCTATTAAATATCCTTTATTATTCATTTGTTATGTAAATTGTATGATAGATGAGCGGTTTGTCAATAGAATTTGAACTGAACAGATCCGTATGCGCGTGAAACTCGATACATCAACACCATAACACCCAAAACAATACGTTAACTTATCCCTTGTTTACCGTGGTGTCTATCATTCGGCAAATATTTATTGGTGTAAACATGCCCATCAATTTAATTTTATTTAGTTTATTTGTATTCTGTTTGGCGTATTTAGTATGTACGAATGTATATCAGTTACAATGCTACGTATCGAACTGCACAAAACATCATACATACTTTGACATCGCATGATCTCACACAATTGGCACCTCATACATAAATCAGCGTATATTGTGTTTAAACTTGACGAAATGTTTCTGAACAAGGATGCACGTTTAATATTATATGATATCATATGCCTGTACCTGCGTGTGTATTGTCTTCACACACACCATGGTCAATTTAATCTCATTATTTCGCTTGATATCCGTTATATAGTTGTTCAAAAACATAACACACAACTTCCGTGAAATAAAACTATTTACTAAAACTTGAGAAGATCTACTACGAATTTCTTTTCAATGACAAATCTATGTCTAATAAACACAAAACTACAACGTAAATGCAATCTCCATTGGGATGCTGATAAAACCCGTTCACAGACCGTACACATAAATAACGGGAAAGAAATATGGGGTTCGGGTGATACCAAATTGAACTTAAATTACGTAAAGTTGGAACGCATTATCGGCTAAAATTACACGCGAATAACACATAAATAAAACAAATGCACTTAATAGAAGAAACGTTTTCTCATTATGTGTGATATCATGTTTTATTTAATGATACTGCAGTTTCACACGATGCCCGAACTATCCCGAATGTCTTCAAAAGCTTAAGGTGTTTTTACGGATCGCGCTACAATGAGTATTAAACTATTAATAATAAAAAATGTTGACGTAAATCGATTCTTAGTTAATGCTTAATTACTCTTGTTTCATTTTAAAGGATTGTGCGAACCGGTTGTAAGACACACGGATAAATAATTTATTTACTAGCAAAACATGATATTTTTTTCAATTGTTTCTTTTGAAAAGAATTTTTCTTTGAAACATGGACGTTATTTTTTCTGATATTTCTCGAACCAGAAATTAATAGGTTATATGTGTAACCGATTCTGGAGCGTTTTAAGAATTGTTTCTCAGAAGTGTGTGCGTTGCATTGCATTAGTTTTAGTAAATAAATAATTACCAACGAAACCAAATAGTTTTGATATGTGTTGCAAAAGCTACCATTTCTACAGCTACAATAATTATGTTCACGTGTAGGGAACATACAGACTAAAGTTTTGGGGGTAAAACGTAGAGAAAATTTGTTCACTCTTTATCAGTAGTCGGGAAAAACGAGATACATAAATAAAATAAAAAACAGGAACGGCAACTTGGTAGTTTTTTGAAACCCCCAACCTCCCACAGACTAAGTTGTGTATATCAGTTACGTGCCCATAAATCTTCGAGCATCGTTGTAAACCTTAAATGATCTCCCAGTCTAAACGAGAAAGCAAGAGTCAGACATACATAAATTTTGAATTCCGCGCTGTGGTGGAGAGATTTCCGAGTTTTCTGAGTTTTCTGAGTTTTCCAAATTTCCACCCAAGATCTTTTCGTATACATTGTTACATGTTAGGCATGCTGTAGATGAAGTTATGTGGCTTTTCTTGATGTTCAAGAAACACATGTTTGTTACCGCAAAGAGGGCATCTTAGACTCTTAGCATCTTAGCATTTTAGCATTTAAGAATCTTAGCATCTTAGCATTTTAGCATCTTAGCATTTTAGCATTTATTCGCGATACCTATTCATTCTTTTTGCAGAATCTTAGCGGAGAGCTAGAGTTAGCTTCGTTTGCTTTGTAATACATGAAAACCAAAGTCCATGAACACCATGTGTGAGTTTAAAGCGGATTGCATGCTTGTAAAAGTAAGGCACGCGAACTTAGACTTGATTCATTCGCAAAATCAATAGAACTTGTAATAAAAAGTATGCTTTATCACGTACGTGACTATTAATAGTCCGAGCACAATGCCGATACTTAAGGTTTAAAAGAATATTATATTATTACCCATAACTGAGTGTTTTCATTCGTTTTCATGGCAACCAAATATGCCGACGTGAGAATTCTCATTTTTTCAGATTTTAATCATATTGGAAATCGGTTATTTTTATCGAAAGACGAAGAATGAATAAATGAATGAATGAAATGATAAAAAGTCGGAACTTTTTCTAAGTATTACCCATCGATGAAAGTTAAATATAATAAAAGTTTTGGACTTCTGGTAGAACCCTCTTCAAAGCAAATCCATAAAATCTATAGTTAATGTTTGTGAAGTACTGGAAATACTGAAATTTATTACTATTTAATTTTTATAGATAATGGTGTATTGCTAACAAAGTGTTTAAAAGTAATATAAGGAATGATATTTAGAATAAAGATCTACAATATGTTATAATATATAATTCTAGAATATAAAATCATTATTCATACTAACTGGTTAGGTAAAATTACTATTAATTCTAATTGAAAAAAAAACATTAATTAACAGAAATGAAATAACGTTATTACTTTTCAAATTTAGATTTGTATTTTAGTGTCCCTATATGTATCTGTAGGTATGTTTAGTTTGTAGTTTTAAGAGCATGTATATTAACCTAACTGTCGGAGAGGGACGGACGAATAAAGTTAACTACCGTTTCATTCATAAACTATGTTAATAATATTTATATTTATTGCCAATTTATGGTTAAAATATGACCAATATTATGACACCTAGAGGAAATGAACTTCATCATCGGGTTCAGCATCTTGGGTACAACACATTTTAGCACCTTTATATTTGGGCTTTATTTGGGATTACTGGTGTCCATAGTAGCTCTGAACCCAAACTGGAACACTTATCAATTCTTGATTTATTACTCCGTATTCATAATTATTGCACAACGTGGTTGATCAAAGCCCCTGTTTCTTTGATTTCGTTTTATTGACCAATGAAAACACATATCATCTGTCAGCCAATGTTACCTTAAAAAATAGGGCCATGAAAACGGAATAAAAATCCAATGAAACCTACTTTCCTAACACCGCTCCTGCAAAAGCGCTAACATACATATTTGCAATAAAATATCATATAAAAAGCATCATCATTTTGTAGTATTTTTTCCGAGCGATGAGAAATTGTCGATGATTTATGAAATACTATGCCTATTATACGTTGTGAACATTATGACAAAATAAAAGGGGCAATGAAAATAAGCACTGCATACTTTTGTGTACTACAAACGGAGTAACATGAAAGTAACAAATAAATATAATATTGACAGTTTTGCAGTTAAAACCACGTGGTACTATCCTAATGCCATATGATGATGATATTATTCGTAAAAATTATCTAACTCAAAATATCATTTTTAAGAGAAAAAACATAATTTGCATGATTCGTATAGTAACTATATTTGACAGAAAAAAACAACATTTAAATATTTCAGTCATAGAACACTTGTAATCTTCGTAGACGTTAAAATGGGTAATAATAATTTTACTTTTCCAAATTATTTGCCCAAGTTATGCTTCAGTCCATGGTTGTGCGTTTTTGTATAACTGTATGTTAGATATTTTGAAAAAATTATTTTGAAACAATTCTAGCAATTTCAATCTCCACTTATAGATTCAACACAATTTTCACGATTTGGAGAGAAAAAGATATTATACGAAAAGATGACTTCTTTGAAAGTTTTTTTTCTTTTGAGAAATTATATAAATACTATTCTTGTATATGAATCTACTTTATCCCTTTTAAGCATTTTGGTATCTTCTAAATTTGTATGTAGATGATTTCAACAAATTCGCAGTTGCACTATACTGTAAGTATGAATCATCATTTTATTCATCTAACTAGTATGGACAGTGTGTATACAAAGAAGTAGTATCATTATAAGAACAGCAAAGATGTTTATGGATTAAATGGTTATATTAATGTCACTAGCATGTATATAATAAATATGTAACTAATAGTAAAATGGGATATTGCAGTATTTGTTTAATGTAATACAATATTTTGTCTGTCATTTAATTTAGACAAAACACTGCACTGATTTTAGTAGGAGCCGGGCCTTAACATAAAATAAAAAAATCCAAATATCAGTCACCGTACAAAGAATCACCAATAATTTTATTAATGATCACAAGTATTAGAAAAAAAGTAAAGTTAAATCAAATTATTCAAGGCAATTTTTATTTAAATCAACTCCTATACGTATCCTAATGCAGCACAAACTATTTTGGATAGTAAACTTAATGTGTTACTAGTAAGAAACTTGATATCTTAAATGGCTTGAATCAAATGACAAAGCGGCACTTAATCGCATATAAACAATAAATAAAATCATCATTCATTTACACCGCTGTGTTAATAAAATACACAAAGTTGTGGCCTGACTGAATTACCGAATAAGACTAAAAGCACCATTCATAAGTAATAAAATGAACATTTCGAAGGCAAAATTCATAGTTGCCCGATTCATAAAACGGGGCGATTAACCCATGTTTAAAGCTATTTAATAGTCGCACACGGCCATAATCGGACGAATCCGTTCGTTTCCATACAAAACCTTCGTCAACTGTAAAATGCTCATTAAATTTCTTTTATTTTCACGATAATCAATTTAATATCATATCTTTTGAAAGTTATTTCTGCTAAAGTGCTAAAACATCTGACTTTATGTTTTATAGTCTTATGAATGCGTTTATAAGATATTTATACGTCAGATAGCGCGAGCATTGTTTAAAGCTCGATATAAAAGCGTGAAATATAAGCAAATTAAACTTACGCAGGTTGGTAAAGGCGATCGCCATTAATAAGTATAAATCCAAATAAGAACTTTTTTATTTGAGTTCAAAAACTGTCAAAGTATTCCTTTTGTAGTTTCGATTTAAAACATAGAAGTTGTTGTATATTCTGGTTCACACAACTACGGCAGTAAAACGAATATGACCCTCTACATCATAAAATCAGTGAATTACCTAGGGGGCGCAACTATATTTCGTGAAGACGTCACGTGGTCTCGCTAGCCAATCAGAAAAAAGACTGGACGAGATCGTCTGTAAAGCTTTGATCGGTCGGATAAGAATCTATATCATACATGCAATCTTTACATCATATTTCAATACCAAAATGTAGTTTAAAAAGAAAACTTACCAAAATATGCGCGCTTTAAACTAAACCATCGCAAAATTTACGAATAAACTTTACATACGCTAGTCAATGTTTACATTTTCCACGCAGTGTATTGGATTACCCAGCGCTGGGACTATTTTTATGCATATTCATTAGACAAGCGCGTGAGCCAATCACTGCGCGGTAGTAAATCCAATACAGCAGTGAAAAGCTCGATTTTATTAGAAACTAAAGAAATACCACACTTGTCGCTAAAGTGGTTAAAACTGAAGTCACAAAAACAGGCGTTTGTAAAAGGCATCTACCAACCAGTAAGAGAGTTTTATGACGAAGCTGAATGATTTCATACGGGTTTCGATGATGAGCCACAAATAATATAGATATAGGCCCTGACTAAGCCATACTAGAGAAAGATTTATTTCTCTATATGTTGGTGGTCCTCGGAGTAAGAGATTAGTGAAAACATAAGTTACCTAGTGTTAACACATGTCAGCGATTTTGATTCGTTTCTGATAAAATGACACAATTTTTATATTTTTTACCAATACGTCCTGGGCTTAAGTTAAAAAATGTGAAGCACATATTTCTTGCAAAATTAAAGAATACTACATAGCACACATTATGCTTGGAAACATTCTCAAAAATGATAGTATATATGTATATATTCGTGTCAACCAACTTTAAGGCCTAAGAAATTGCTAATAAGCATACACGAAGTGTATGTACAATTTATCTATTTAATTATATGTCTTAAATTAAATATTATGTATAAAACAATAAAATAGTATGTATGCACTCGTGAGTTGGTCAAATAATTTTATTATTCAATGATGTCATAAAAGTATTGTCATACTTTAATAAAATGAATTTTACAACTACACATTCAAATATTTTATTGTACCGAACACAACACAAATGGTCTCCTTTCAAACAAACATTATTACGGCCTCAAAACAATAAAATTGTCACCTGTTTGACTTATATGTAACGGCAATACACTAATAACTATCCTAAAGAAAAAAAACATCATCTTTTATGAGTAATTTATATGATTAATAGTTTGTGAAGGGGTTTTGTATATTAGATACCTTCATCACAAATAATAAGACTAAATTTCACAATCATTTATATGTTGACTACACTGAACTTCCAAAGATTGGTATTTTTAGATCATGTTGAAATATAAAAATTTCTTTGAAATCGTGCTGGTGCGGCATCAATTCGATTCGTGTAGGCTTACAATGATTTAGAACCAATATTCATATATTAGTCTATATGCTTTTAATTATTCTATAACGGTGTTTCATATGTGTTATTTGAAGTTTAAATCTGAGTTTAAACCTTAAAACATTTGTCATAGGGGATCCGTTCTAGTTAAAACTTTGTGATTTGGAATTCTGTTCATTTTAGTAGTAATGTCACAGATCATGTCATGTTTCCAATTCTAACGACTAAACATCGCCATAACATATAAACAATCCCTATTCAAAAACATCTTGGAACCTTATTTGCCTACACATGGACTTTTGAGAAAACGCGAAGTTAATCAACTACTTGTATGGTATAAGATTAATGTTGACATGTTGCAGATTTTATGGGCCTTGATTTTTTAGAAAACTTTAAGTGAAACAAGCATGTATCATAAAATTATTTACATCTGAAATGTTGCTGAATAAGACTTCTAGAACATGGACTTTTTTGTTGAGTAACTTTTAAGTAAAACGATTACATTATATATTGTATTATAGTGTTGTATATTACTATTATTTCAACGAGTTCCCAGACATGTAATGGATGTAATTTGATTGCCTATACTTTTATGGAGTTCACGAGGGTATGGCAGCTATTTGTGGCCATCATTAGCGATGATTAGGTTTGGCTGGAGTGGCCAGGAAACTGGAAAAATGGTAGACAGTACTAAACACTAGTTGCAAATTCACAATACTTCATGATTGCATATCGTAAGACGTTGCAATTATCAAAATGGTGTAAGAAAATTAGTCTAGCAAGAAACCCATCGATCACGTTCAGTATTGATACTATTGACAGTTGTTAACGTCGAACAGCAGTCGGAGGGAAGCATCTAAATGGCCATAGGGCACGCTAGCAAAGGTTAATATAGTCATCGATACAACGTCAATGTTCGATTTACATCTTAATTGAGATATAATTGCATTTAAGAGATTGAAGAGCAATTAGGGGACGTTTTAAGGGACAGTTGTAAGTCATGCCTGTGTTATTAGTTAAAAAGGGTCGCGGGTATTCGATGCGCTCCATTGAACGTTACGTTATCATGATTTTTGGTTGTCTAAGGTACGGGTTAATAGTGATAAATGTTCGATCCTGCACTCAGATAGCAACAGTAACAATAGTCAACGCTTGATAAAATCAGAAATTGATAAGATTCCATGTTGACTTGTTTTAATTTTATTGCTGTTTTACAACCCTAACACAATAGCAGTTGAAAGTATTGATTTTGCCGACGGCCGTTCTTGTCAATATGTTTTTAACAAGCGTGTTAGCTTTGAAAATTACAAGTAACGAATAAGATATACGATCGCGATTGTATGATCGTATATATTTACAACTTTATTGAAAAATCCGTCTCAAAAGATAATAAAATGTAATTTACATATTTCTACAATTGTTTACCGCGGTCATTAAATCTTATCCACATATAATAGAAAGATAATGAATAATTTTTCGGCGGATAAAATATCGAATTAACTACACTTGTTAACACGTAGATGACGGCATACGATACGTAATATAGAAATAACGTAAAGCTTCCTTTAAGATCGTAGATTAATTTTACGACCGAGCGTTAATTCGTACGAAATGAAAATACGAACTGTGCCAACAAAATTACTGTATTTCTCGATTCAGCGAAGTGCATGCATATTGGCTCTCCGCACCCACCCGGCCTTGCACCCTCGCGCAGTCTTATACCTGTCGGATGAATGAAATCGAAAACATCAGCTTTAACCGTTTATTCTGATAAAACGCCATTTCTCAACAATTTTTATGTTATATTCGACGACAGATTCACCTAACAAAACAAAACCTAACAACATTTAGGGGTAATGTTTTAAAACTATAACTTCTTTTATCATTGCGGATATTTACTCATGACCAATATTTAAGATGTCGGTTGAATCATACTTATTATGGTGTTTTATTGTCGAGTTTTAATTCATGTTGACATGAAACGACTGAAAAACTTTTCAAACAACCGTGAAATGTACCGAATGCTCCGGAAACGACCCCGGTCACCTTGACGTAACGCTTCATTACATGTTCGGCAATGTTCGACAACGTTCGGGCGATGTTCGGACAGCATTCGGTGATGTTCGACAACCATCGGCAATGTTCGGCGACACACATCGTTCTTGTTAAACAAGCCATGTTGCGGCTATCACGTTAACCCGTTTCCGTATACGAAGTAATTCAGTTTAGAACTGAATGTTTTGAGTAATCAGAAACGCCACAACATACGGGAATATGTTCTACGTACGTGCCCCTATGTGGCGTAGTCTTTCAAGCTAATATAACATAGAGAAATGTTGGATCATTTTATCATTTTTCTCATTTTCATATCAAACGAAACATGGAGGGTCAACCACTGTACATATGTAAATATTCGTGTATGAACAGACCAGAACATTGTACGATTAGTCATTTATTTTGCTAGTCTTACAGACGACAAGTTTTCAGCGGGCATTTTTCTTGTATTATGCGGACCGCACAAGAGATCCATGCAGTTTAACATATTTTATAAACAGCCCTTTGTTATGTTTTTGTTTTGCTTTGAATTTAACAAAATGTCCTTAATGACGCTTCGTGTGAAGGAAAGAGTTTTCAGTTTGCGCAGTTCCACTTGCACTTGCGACAGAAGTTAACATGACTGAGTAAATTTTAATTGCCTCTCGGGTGCAAATGTCTAGTTTGCATTGTCTTAACGTTTTATGCAATCTCTTGTATGCATTATCATGCATGTATTATCTTGTTTATTAAAAATGTCCTGTGTGTATTGTCTTGTTCACATTGTCTTGTTCACATTGTCTTGTTTACACTGTCTTGTTTACATTGTCTTGTAAAAGTGTCTTTCGATGTATCAGTAAGCGTTGTATGTAACGTTATTGTCATGTAGATGTCCATGTGCAATGTAAAAGAACCAGTGGTGTCTCAGGCACGAGTACACCTCCTGTATCCGCATTATTCCCCTGAACCTAAAATTACTAAACTCTTCTGGGGGCCTCACCCATATGCAATATCCGGTGGCGAGGATTATTGAAAGCAAATAAATAATATGGTCATTATTTGTGACGTAACCGTGTAAATGCTAATTAAAATACCAATGTTCAAAACGCATAAAATAAGTGAGTGTACCAATTAAATACGCAACTCAAACGGTTACTGTAAAGATAGTTTCTTGGTCGTTGCCACAACAGACATGGCAAACTGAAGGCAATCAAACTATCATCAAAACTACTAAAGTAGGACAAATATTATCAAACTGAATGCGCAAAACGACAATCAAAATGCATAACATTGTCATAAGCTGTCAGCCAACTCAAGTGTCGAATACACAATACTAGATACGTTCGGTATACTACGTAATGATTGATGAATAAATCAGGACAGATTAATTTCAAATTATATCAATTACGAAGAATATAATAATCAATAATATGTAGTTGCAGCCGTCACATAGCTGCCAGGGTTCCCAAGATGACGGTGGCGAACATTGCGAAATATCGCATGTCTGCATATAGCGAAATTCTCCGCCGGAAATTACGCTGGCGCGATTGTATAGACAGAATATTTTCGGCATCCCTTTGACAGTATCGAAGGAATGTGAATAGGCTTTGCGCATTTTGATGTATAGGCCGCAAAAATATTATTTATTGACAATACGATGTTAGCATTACGTTTTTATGAGCCGTTTTGCGAGCTGGGTTCGAATGTTGTCACGTGAATAGACGTGTTCGGCCGTTTGTCATACAAACTCGACTCAACAAGATTGATGTATGGTCTGTGAACCTATAGCTCATACATCATGGTCAGTCGGTACTTTGATGTTGTGAGTATGACATACAAATATGTACATAACATTATCGCTGGTCATTGTCATACGAAAGACAATAGCAAATATGGCCGAACACATTAGCGCCTGCCTTTTTAATACTAATTGTAATAATCGTTATAGTGGTAAATGTATGAAAATAATTTTAGAAGCGGGTAGACAACTGATCGGTTAGTCCTTTAAACGTAATGACCCTTAAAAGGGCATTAACATGAGTTGTAGTATTAGGGGCAGTGATGGGGCTCTTAGTATAGCCTACATGAATATGGCTCTTCTATACGAAGTATTAAGCCATGTAGGCAAAGGAACCTGTGTGTTGAACGTCTGGCTCTGACAAAACCGAATAGCATAGGTTTGAAATGTATTCGTAAATCTTTTAGGCAAGAGTGGGGACCGATTTTCGCCTATTTTAACATGGCTCGTTCTATACTCAGGATTTGGCTAAGTAAGTAAGATAACGCCGTAGTGCGGAATTTTTATAGCCAGAACCGATGGCCATTATTTCGGAATGTATCCGTATAGACAGGAGTGGTTTATAGATATGGCTGTCCAATAAGAAATAAAAAGCTTATAAGGCAAACATCACACGGAGAAATGGAGCACCATACCTCACAATTGATGGTCATGTGACGTTAAAGTGTCAAAAGGTGGTTGAACGACTGAACAACTGTAAACAGCCCTCGAAAGTTTGTATTTTTTATGTGTTTAAAATGCCATATATCCGCGGACGAGGTCGATCCCTAAAAATAGAACTCCTTGAAATAGCTGGTTAGTAACTTACATATAAGACACCGGTGGGGATCATTGAAACTTGTAGAAATTTGTCTGACATAATAAGTTTTTAAGAAACAACTATGTAATGAAATTCAATGAAACTGTTAGTTTGTATACATCGGCAAAACAACATACAAACTCGTTTAAAAAGTCTTTCAACGTATAAAGAATATGTCTTGCAGACAAATTCTTAGCAATTGTTTCTCATAATTACATTTGATACTTTTCAGTGCCAATTAAAACGTTATAAAATCGACTTGAAATTGGCTTCCATGTGTAAGACGCATCTGCACGTTTGTGATGAGTACCCGGACAGTAAATATAAAATAACATTATACAAAGTGTGGACATCCTCGCCTAATGTGGTCTAACCTGATTATCTGCAGTAAGTTGTTGCTAGTTGTCTGCTAGCGTTAATTTAGTCTACAATTTAATTTAAAACCACCAAAGACTTGGGGATGCTCATCGACGCATTTTTACAATTTTCTTCAGAATTGTTACAAAATGGTATCGACCTTTATGTTTTGGTACTTGTTTATAAGTTATCAACCAAGGCATTTAGTTAGTTTAACTTCAGACAGCAATAGTTAAATTTATAATCGAATTTTAGTTAGTTCTGGAGAATTCAGCTACAAACGCTCTGTTACAGAAATCTACGCGTACACCCCCTGACAGTGAGCCAAAGATTCAAAGTTGAACTGTAAGGAAAGTCATGTGATATAACTCATTTATTGACTGTCCATACAGTTAGATTACAAGTAATCCTATAAGCACCGCCAGATAATTTTATATAGTATATCTACTGATGATCTAGCATTTTTTTCAATATAAAACACCAGTGCAATTTTGATCCTGTCAGATTTTCCAAGCGTTTCAACTGCTTGTGTCTGCTAAGCAGATAAAATAAGGTGATTTAATGGGTTCAAAATGAAATATAACATTTTAGATATCTTAGAATCAAGCTACGATTCAAGTTCATTAAAAATGAAGATATAAATTTTAAGTTCAGTTTATAATCTTCAACAGTTCATGCAAACTTTCCACGTATTTCAACACCGACCTCGTTTGGTTTACTAGGTCTAGTCTTCATTCCCATGCGTCGTGTGATTCAAACGTTTCTCGGCTTCACTGACCATGTAAACGGCATTTGCAAATTCTTCATCGAATTGCACGTATCAGATTTTTTATAAATCTTTGAAGATGTTTAAGCGACACCCATTCTGTCAACAATAGCCTACTTTATCATATGGTTTGGAGCCCTAATTACAGGTTTCAGCAACTAAATTAGGGACAATTGATAATTTACTAGTTAGTGTAACAATGCCTTATAAGGGTCTTAGTAATTGCAACAATGCGGAAAATTCAATGCTTTTTTCTAGAGTTGAAAAATAGCTATTTCTTTCTTCAGTTGTGATATACGGCGGGTCAGTGGGGACAAATAGCCCTTTTCAAATAATTTCAGCAAACACTCATGAGTTTAATAGTTTAATAGCATTTGATACAGTTGTCGGCAGCGCTGTACAAAGTGTGTTTCTAGTTGAAGCGACGGAAATGGGCAATTTTGGATGAAGTCAACCGACACGATTGCAATTAGTAACCGGTACCATCTTAAGTAGAAAGTAGAATTAGAAATCGTGAAACAAACCGCCTGGTTTAATTTATTGTTGTTGCTATTCAAGTGACCGCTAAAAGCAGAAGGGGATATCTAACAAGTTATTGCTACCGTTTGATGGAAACCGTTTAATTTTAATATATATGACAAAACTGTAATAGCGATCACACTTCGACAACACAACAATAAGAAAACACCGGTTGTAGCCATTAGAAGCCTTGTTTACAATACGGCTAATTTCCGACGAAAATCACGTTTTATTACTTTTCAATCTCGTTATGACGTCATCAGGTACGTACTTATAACGTAATTATCAGTTTCGATATTAAATAGGAATTTGATTCTTAAAGTACCAGTCCATGAATAAAGTCATGCGTGTGCCGCATTAATTGATTCCAAAGCCCCTACTTATTAGTTAAGAGACACGGCGGAAAGTTGGTGAAACAAAACCATTTTATACATGATTTCCGATTAAGCATCGTGTTTTATGGTATAATGGGAATCTATCCTATTAATTAAATTATCATATTGTAAGTTGGCTTCACGTTTCAAATACATGTACAGCTCTATTTGAAGGGAGACTATGTACAATGATCAAGTATAGCGTACACGTTGTTAGCTCAAATAGTTCAAGCCACATAATTTATATGGAAAATAGAAAGTGCTTGTTTATGAATTATAGCTGCACTAAGGGCGGTTTGATCATAGACCTACGCTAAATATTGAAAATAACAAAACACGATAAGCAAATACTGGTAACGTTCGTGTTTGTTAAACCTTTGCACTACTGCCGATGCCGAGCATAGCCTTTATTAGCCAGACAGCGTTCTGCTGAATTATATATGGGTGCCTCCATCCCGATTTCAACCCGTGTTGCTAGATTAGACGGCAAACGCACTAATCAATGAGCTACAGAGGCACACATGTTGTGAAGCATCTATTATACTTAGATGTCCATGCAATCTGCATCTCGCTTCTTAAGCATAAAGATCAGCCTCGATAGCGTAGTGGTAGAGCGTCCGCTAGTTGGGGATGTTCAGTGGTGTACCTCCTCGAGTTCGAGAGGTCTTGTGTTCGATTTCGAGCTGCGAATAAGGCGTTGAAGTAGTTTTGGTTTAGCAGCCCATCATAATTAGTTCTAGCATAAATATACCAGACATATATTCAGTTAACCCTTTAATCCGAACCCCAGATATATTTCGGAATGGACTCGAACCTGGCGCATAGAGGTGATCGCGCTTTAAGGCTATCTCAAGCTTTACCATTGTAAGTTGCAGTGGCCACTGCCTACATTTGGTATGTCAATACACAAACGATATGCGAGGTAGGGCAACGCACGAGTAGAAATACGTACTTGAAGTCAAGTCGCAACCCATGATCATAAAACACAAAATGTATAATATACAAAGTACATATAAGACGTGGCTTGTTCGATAGCAACTTACAATATTTCGTTTTGAATACAACCGACAAACGTAAGCGTGTAATGGGGGATAATGGACAAGTATTAGCTCTTTAGTGATTGTTTTCTTATGGCATTTTTATAGGGGTTATATAAAATGGTTTTGAATAAAATGGAAATAAGTTTCGCGGTTTCATTTCACAAATTAGCCTCGAGTTATAAATTGAAACTAATGACAAATTGTTCGGACATAATTACCTACGCCTAATTGGCCTTCAACGGCAATAAAACAATTTCTCAGTGAAAAGGGGAATTAGACAAGGGTCGCTACTGTGTCCAAATTAGTTTATGGCCCCTTAAATAATCGCATGTACTGATTTGAATTAGCAAAGCTGAATAATAAGTGATTTGAACCAGTACGTACAATAAAAAACCGTCTACAAGAAAACATGATTTATTTGCCGAGTAGATAGATCGTACGAAAAATTGGCAAGACCTTGAAACGCAGGGTGTCGAATAGGTGCATTTTCATATATTATTTTGAGCAATAGGTACTCATGTTCTTTCGAGTCTGCAGTTTATCATTTGGTATATACATGCATATCTTATCATGTATTTTAAAGTTTTTTTCATTTTGAAGAAACATATCATCATTGTATAAAATAAAGCTGCTCGAGAAAAAACCCTGCACGAAATTTACGCAATTCTTGCTTCGGGTGTGCGAGTGACCCACAATGAATCGATTTAGCAGCAGCTTTCCCGCACGTGCTCAATTTAAATTTCATTTTTTTAATTTACATATCATAGAAATCTTATACAGGGGAAGGAAATTGGTTCAAGTTCATAAATATATACACACACACATACAAAAGTGCATCAATCAAGTAAAGGACGGACAGCTATATAATGAAGAATAAATCAGACGGCAAAAGAGAAATAAATTTATATAGTAGCGGTCATACTTGACAGGTGCGGTCACGAAATTAGCAACTTCGACGATAGATGAAACAAAACGTTTGTCACCTAATGTATAATAGCACATATGGATGATTGTTCACACAAAAATGTTATGATTTTTGAAAAAAAATGTATATGATATGGCGAGTTTCCGCTGTCGGTTAATTTCTCATGGAGTCGATTTGGACTCAACACTTGAGGACTGACGGGGGGAACGGACGCATTGCCGAACGTAGACTTAATTTGGTACTTTTTACGCTTTCCTCTGCAGAACAGCATCTCGCTTTGGAGAATCTGTTTTTGAATGGGTCACTCTTTTTTTTTCGTTTTTTTTTTCTTATTTCTACGTAGTACCCAATGAAGTCAGAAGTACAACTATCCCCAAGGGTCCCCCATCATCGTCTTATACTAACAATATCAGTTGTTAGTTTGGTTCAACTTCTTTAAATTAAAAATAATTAGAAGAACCTCTCTTGGGCAACCATCTCTGTTTAAAAACATAACCAAAATAAGTGGTATAAACAAAATTTATTATATATTCAGAATTTCTGTTTGAGAAACAGCACTGCAAAAAAATACCCTTCTATGTATTTAGGCGGTGGTGGATTTGACAAAATAGGTCGTATTTGTCTAGAAATTTAAAACATATATTAAACACGTTCATTAAAACATTAATGCCAGAAAAATTTCATGGAATTTAGACAGATTTATACTAGTAAATCAAGTTTTAGAGACGGTAAAATTTCAAAATGTGTGGCATGATAAAAAGCATCCAACGTTGTCCATAAACAATGGAATGGAAAGACAAGACACGGTACAAAGTGTGTGTCCACTTTCAACCCATTGGTAGACAGTTTATATCAAGGATACACCCGTCATCAAAGAGTTGGTAGGAACATCAAATAGCCATGAAATTGCGGGGCGGGTCTGCGTTTTATTTCTCTAATCTGGACAACTTCCGCGCAATGCAGTTAATTGCAACGTTAGATACCCATTACTACTTTTAGTATCTTTGAGTTTTATTGAAAATAACGCATTTGTAAAAGTTGGCCATCTCTTTGAACGATGCATTTTGTTTCACGAAGAACAATTTTTCCACACTGTCAATGGTAGAAAAAATATGTGTTCTACACACGTGCGAAAAGATGAAAGAAAATTAGACGCCCAAACATTTTCAAATTTTCGATGGTTCTAGTAACGGTTTAACGTTATTCACATTATTTTTGTAACGGCGAAACAGCACAAATTCAAATCATACAGCGAGATAACATTATTTCGTGAAATGTTTTGAAAATGTAGCTAGATGCAAAAGTAAGCATGCCTATAAAAAAGACTTAAACATGTTGAACTGTGACCGCATTTTTTAAAAGCAGCACAAATTAAATTTTAAATGGCCAATTTTCTAAAAAAATATCATTTATTATTTTATCTGTAGGAATGGTATTTATAATGTATACCAATAATATGATAATATTAATCAATACGTTATTTAACGAGGAAACTTATTTGACATTATCATAAGATCTTCACCAAAGAACAAAATAAATAGAAAAGAATTATGCACAGAAAAGTATTATGATTTTTGGATATTTTGGTCCAAATGGTTAGGTGTCTCAATTTGTTTTCTTCAAAAAGTCTTTCAGAGAAGGGGTATACTATTTAACAGCTTCAATGTATCATATTTACGTAGCACAGTATTTGACAAGGACACAATATTTGTAACTGCATCCGTGACTTTAGTAGAAAACGTTAATTTCTTCGGTGACTAATGCAAGCACACCATGCATTTTAAGCTTTTATATGAGTGTATACTAACAAGTAAAAGAAACACACACACTAGTTATTTCCGTTATTCATAATGATAGAATAACAAATAACAAAACAAATTGGAACGTTTAATAATCCTAACTTCCAACCAATCCCATTCATTTGATTTCATATTTGCTGCTACAATTGTACTAGCATTATTAACAATATAGCGATAATTTTCTTCAAATAAGTAGCGAGGCAATTTAGTCCTGGATACATTTTACAAAATGAAAACAAAACTGTCACGTTACTTTTGTCAATGGTTATACTATTACTTCAGTCAGCGATCAATGTTCGCATTTAATTGATTGTTTTGTTTTTATTTCTCACCTATGCCGTTGATTAAAATACCTGTCAAATAAATAGTCATTTTATCGCCATTAAATTATACTAAAACATGAATAAACATCCCATCTTGCAATTTGTTATTGTTTTATGAAGGCCACGAAGGCTAACTGAATGATATCAAATGCTTTTCATGACTCCATATACATTCTACAGCTGTAATAGTTAAGTGTTTCGGTGTATGCCGTTCGGCGATCATTTTAGTGACTTTATATGACTATACCATCATATAAACGCGATTCTACTGTGTTTATACATGCTAAAGTTTGATATTTACAGTCATTGTATGGCCGTTTTACTGTTTGGGGTTTCATGAAGTCGAGAAATGAAATAAACACCGGACTTTATAGTTTGCTATTGGTGTATATTGTAATTTAACTAATTTTGTAACAACAGGGAGGGGGGGGGGGGGGGGGGTGAACAGGTTTTGTGAAACTGCTGTATCATGCTCATGGTCCGTCATCAATGAGAAGTATAAGTGAGTTACCTCCCTTTAAGTTACATCGGTCCTTTCATGCGGATTTCTTTGCTTTCATCCCTTTTTATGCTAATACGTCATGTGCAATTTCATCCTATCATGCGGATTTCTCTGCCTTTATCCCTATTTTATGCTTATTACGTAATGTACAACTTGGTCCTATCATGCGGATATTCCTGCTTTTATTCCTTTTTATGCCTTCTACGCCATTGACACATTGTTCTTTTCATGCGGGGTTTGTGATGTTGGTGATGACGGAATGTACATTTGGTCCTATCATGCGGATTTCTCTGTCCATGTTGCGTTACGGATTTTGTTATGCACATTTGGACCTATTATATTGGAATGCTCTTTCTTCAACCCTGTACTTATTGGTGCTGATTACGTTACGCACCCTCAATTTATCGACGAATGTAGTAGGACTCAGTATTCTAAAATGTATATCAGTCGATGTATCAGTGATGGGATGGGGTTTTTACTGGGGGTGTTAGAAAGTGATACTGACACGGGAGAGGGTTTAGGGTATATGGATACAGGTAGGTTTTCACTCTCATTTTTTACAGATTATTCGTGCTAATTGTATAGGTTGATGTATTAAGTGTAGTGCGCATAATATAAAGAAAAAGGCCGGGGAATTTGGTATAAGCCACATATGTGAAAAAATCAAGAGCGCACGATAGATCAAGTGTTATTTTAGAGTAGCCAACTTTTCGCCATAAAGCAATCCGGTCACTGTTTGTAAATATCATATTATCCTGCCGCGGAAACAACGCAATATAATAATTGCTTCACGCACGACCATGTAAACATCCATGGATGGTGTAATGCGCGTTCGGAGAGGATGTGACCAAATAAAGTTATGCGCTTGCATTCTGTACACACACCTTAGCGGTACGTATTGGCGACAAAATGCTGGCCCATGATGACACATCAGAAACGGAAGAATGTGTTTTGGTTGTAGAATTGTGCGACACATCGACAACACGTCTATCATATGTCGTGACACATGCATACCTGGATGAAGCCAGTTCTTATAAAAATGTCATTACTTTCCTTCAGAAAGATTTCACATAGTTATTAGTCCATCATATCATTTGCTCAACTTGACAACCACGGCGAAATAAAACCGTCATTTTCTACTGGTCATCGGTACAGCGGGCTCTAAAACCTGTCTATTTTCCCACCCGTCATAAAGGTGCACACAGGTGTCCCAGATCAGTATAATGACCCAAACGTTTGAACAAAGTGTTCAAATCCGCAAGTTTGTGCATCGTAAAATTTGTGCGCCGAGGGATTTCCCTAGCTACTCGGTGCACCCAGCCTCTAACGCTATTGATTGCCAGTGGGGGCTACGTAGCTTAATACGATGGCGAGGGTCGTAAAAACATTTTCCCATTGACAATAGTGATAATAAAACTAGTGGCTAATTATTAATAGGTTAACGAACCGTACACAAGGCTCAGAAACAAACGACAATCTCAAATTAAACCTCTGCACGAAATCTCCATGCGAAAAATAAATCCCAGTTTTATGCTACCATACGTGATAAAACATGGCGGATTAATCCGCGTTCAATTTACATCAAAATGTGAGTAATCTACTGATATGGCATGTATACGCCTCGCAGATAATGTAGCCCGTATCACAATAAGTCGTTATGCATTTATCTCCTGAACCAATTTGCTGTAAAATAAATCATTTCTCCAGCGCCACTCGCACCAAATTCAAAGCAACGCACGCCATACTCCAAACAAGGCAAACATAAAAAGCGATTTGCTACATTCCAAAAACAAAATATAACAAGTCATTTAAGCCTAAATAATATGTAATATCATAAACACTGATTGCACTGACTATCCAAAGCCATAAGGAAGCAGCTGCAGAAACTAGCCACCCATTGAAGAAGCAGACACATAACGTACCATCCATGGTCACCAACGAAGGAATGAACGATGGAATGAACGATGGAACGAACGATGGAACGAACGATGGAACGAACGATGGAACGAACGAACGAACGTAAGAACGAACGTAAGAACGAACGAACGAACATCTAGCTCATTTCCTAGCACATTCCACACTCCAATTTCCAAACTCCACTCATTCGAACTAAAATGCCATTCTCATAATATTTAAATGAACGAACGTACAGGTGCATGAGCGATAAACATACTCAGTGTTTCTTGTTTGAAACACGCAGTATCATTTACAAATAAACCGCCAGCTTGATTTCTTGCTCATGCCATATGATAAATAGCATAATTAGTCGAATACTGTACTTTAACGATTTGAGGTGAAATGTTTATTTTACAAAACTATATAAAATAGTGTCTACTTGCTTGTAAAGACACACATTTTAGTCATAACTTAGCCATAAAGCCAACATATATATGACATCTCCGTTTCAACGTGACCCTTACTAGTTACATAAAAGTTTCATTTAATGATCCCTTTGTTTAGTTTCAAATGATCGAAATATAGACATTTTATTACCAAACATTCGAGCCTAAGGCAGAGGATCCGTGTACTGCAATCGTTCCTTTTATGAGCATGCAAGTACTGATTTAGTATGGTTTTATATCGCGTTATCTGAAACATTTATCTATACATAATGTAGGTGGCCATGACCATATCTGGCATGAAGACCATTGAAAATCGTTTGACCGAAGCTTACACAGGACTACGAGAATCGTAAAGTGCGTTTAAATCTTTCCCTGGACACAGACCACGGCGAACATCAAAGCTAGCGGTTATTACTATAAATGGTCATCAATTATACCAATTTTGGTCCAATCGTAATAGTTGCAACCCCACGCGGGACTATAAACCAAAGTTGTGGCTTTGGTACACTCATACACTTGTATATCGGGTAGCATGGCTGTGAATTACTGTTAGGAAAATGAATTCACCCTTACCTAGCAAGGGTGGTCTGAAAAATGAAATGAAATGACTGAAACATGATGTCAAACAAAATTGTAAGACATTGTGGCCTGTATCATCGTTCACATACACAAACCATCTCATCGTACGAAAGGGATAGTACATTGCGAACTGTCAAACCACGAATGTTGAAAAGTCTTATTCCGACTATATTTGTAGCCAGATGCGAAACGGTGTGAAATAGGATGCTTTTATAGATATGTTGAAGCGACGCAGTCGAATCACTTTGTCATTTTTATCTTTCGTTTCATATGAGGGTTTAAGTTTTCATAGATTATCGGGTGTACATTGCATGGGAAATTCCCTAGTCATGATAAATACAAAAACAGGACTGCCGATATCGTGAAAAAGTGTGTGCGGAATGATACGGACGTCTTCGTTAACATGATTGTTGGTATACATGCACGCACGTGTTTTAGTTGGTGCTTATTTTGATAGATTTATAAACAACCGAGGTTAATCATGCACATAGTTGTGGCTTCTTATTTAAATTATAGGAGAGAAACCGCTTGAAAACCAATATATGAAAGTTGCAATATGACTGTACAATTTTAAAGACATGTTGGTTGACCCTGTCATCTGAGTTCTTAATGTGTTGCGCCTTTTACGCAATAATTAAATAACGAAACTAGTGCAAAACAAACATTTACGGGTTTATATACAGGTCAGTAACTTTAAAGAACAATATGAAACGTTTGAATGACAAAAAGAGATCTAAAACAAATCAGGGCTGGTTTTCACAAAGATTCTTTAGAGATTTTGTTTTGTATTTTGACTTGAGTTAAAATATTGAGCTACACACACATATTTTACAAGAAAAGCCCATGTTTTCTATTATATTACTATAGCTCTTTACATAATACTTCTAAACAATGTAAACAATTGGTCATCTTGATCTGCTTTTTTAGCTGATACGAAATTTTGAGATTTTTAGAACATTCTAAGTTAAGATTCTTTGTAAATACCTGTACCATCCCATGAGTCACGACAGGCAGCATTCGATCACCAGAAACAACAGAGCGCAAATTACACAATCAAGATTAGTACCTATGTTGTCAGCTCTGTATGAAAGTTGCCAGATCAAAATGACGACTAATATAGTATTTCAGCATCCCCTGCCACAAGTCTCATTCACAAAACACCACGTTCGGAATAAAACTTTTTTTTGTTTTTGTTTTGTTTTCTACGATACCTTTACCTGTGGTTTAAGCATTCCTCTTTCCAAAAGGTTAAAGAAATTGGAAACCGCCATCTATATTTATCTACATAATCTTACGCTATCTATCGACACAGATTCGCCATTCATTTTAGAATAAAACCAGAACTATTTATCCTTGGAAACAGAAATGTTCAATGTTGAAATATAGTTACCTCCCTTTCCATTGAAAATACCGCTTGTATGTTGTACAAATTATCTGGACAGACTTCCATACTAAGATGTCTGAACTTAAAATGAAGCATAATTTCTAGTTGCCAAATTACATCTGAGTTGTAGATGGTCGATTTTAATTACTGACTTGATAGATATACTAGATTTGACGAAAATTGTTCAGTCTTGGTTTTATTTTGGAAAAAATATTCAAGCCCGATTGCTGAATCATGTTATGTTTTGGCACGCATTTCTGTATGTCCATTTTGTAAAAAAACTATGTCCCTTTTGTAAAAAAACCATCTCAAAATGATTGAAAATATAATCTATACAATAAAACAATCATGTTATTAATAAGTTAACTATTCTGAATGTCAAGTCAAGAGTTATGAGCAGAATATTGGCACACTTATTGCTCTAGATGTTGTTTGTTGCATAAGTTTGATTAAATAAAAATAATAAAAGTATTTAGCATTTAAACATCCAACTTCCAGGTGATTCCTTAGTTAAATATTTAAAGAACATTTGTATATGAATCAGTAATAATATAATGTATATTATCATGTACGACCAAAACATACTGACACTGATGTTTTAAATAGATTATGTAAATGCTGTAATCCTAAAAGGATAGAAAACGAATATCACCTTTAATTAATCTAAATGATATACACTTTTGCCAAGAACATAACTATTCGATGCTAATCTTAGCAAATATCAGTCAAATGGTAATTAATATCTAAATGACATAGCAAAAGCGAAGCCTTATACTGTACCATCCTAATGTTAGATTCTCTGTTTGAGGATGCTTTGGGTGACCCCTTTTATTAACAAAATATTTACCGGAAATTGACATTATACAAACGTGAAAATATGAGAGTTGTGTCAAATAGATAAGGTTGTTCAAAATGCACCACTTTTTGGGTGAAACCTTTATTTATTAAGATGCCAGAGTCTAACATAATATACTTTTCTGTGAATTCTTCAATGTGTGTATTTCTGTAGTTTTGTATATAAGATTGTTTGCTGTCCAGATTGTGATTTCAATGCAATAAAACATTTGAAGAAACTTTAGTTTTATAAAACGGTACATACAAACAGTTTCAGATGTTCGCCCCATAATGTACCGTCCTCTCAGTGCCCACGTAGGTTTTCCAGTTATTCATTTTTTAATACAAATGACCACCAAAAAGGGCACCTCTATCTTAACCTCAGTGCGTGACCCACAGACGGAGAGTAAAACACATTTAGCGGAGGAATCATATACCCAAGTTTAGACGAAGGCGTTTAAATTAGTCATGCTAACGCAACCGCGTAAACATTGTTTTGAAATGAAAAACGCGATACAAATGTAAAAGTATTTTCACGCATCGATTTCCCTTTTGAATCACGTCATTAGCCCACAAATGACAAAATATACACGATGGCATTACGAATTTGTAACTTCAATGGCATAATCGCCTCTGCCCGGCAGGACGTCGGCCGACACCAGGTCTAGCTTAAATACTCAAACGATTGCTTAGCGCCACGTTTATACATTGCTATTTTGAGTAATTTGCCATAAATCATATTTTGTCTGAATACTGGCGAACGTAATGGGTGCTCTTCAAACGAAACATAACTGTGTATTAACAATATTCTAGATGATTTACTGGGGTTCTCGCAACTAGGGAGGTGCAAGCCTAAATGTTTGCCTCGTTTGATCTCCGGCAACAGGACAAGGCTTTGACAAAAACGTTCATGTCCCAATTTTGAAACATTTGTACAGTTCGTAAATTTATGTTCATGTGTTCATTAACAAGTGCATGTTCCTATCTAGTGTTCCAGTGTTTTGTTGAATTCGTTTCGTGATGATTTTGATCAACATATCGCAACATTACACAGCTTTCTTTGATGTTGCCGAATTCGTGTAAGCACACATTTCTTGCGACCACACTGCTTCATTTTCATTGATACCAAGAGTGGACCATGTACTATAACGGGAAGAAGAGGAACCTGGCATGATCCTAACCGATAAACCTCTACACTTTGTGGACCACAATACCATACATGCATTTCCGTCCGTTTAGTTATAGTTTTGTTTGTAACATAGATATGTATGAGATGTTTGCGATATTTTTCAATATTTGATTCGCCACTCAACATGAAAAAACCACGTGAAAACTTGCTTAATTTATTTCCACCCCATTCGGTAATATTAAGCAATTCATAAATGAAACACAACACAATCAAACCGAGTACGGCAGTGTTCGGAAACAGTACATTAACTTTTGTACGTATTCCATTGCGTAGGTGAAAGGACAACTTTGAAGGGTCTGAACCTTAATAATATTAAACTTTAAACATCCTTGCAGTAAGTCAAACAATTACAATACAGTTCAGCTTATAAGCCTAAAATATTGGTATCAAGCCTACAACTAAACATAATGGATATTGGGCAGTTAAAATTGTTTCGCAAGGTGTTACAATCAACAAAACATTAAACGACAAAGAGGACCAACCATTAACGCACAGGATTAGTCAAGTTCCAAGACAGAACAGATATGAGGAAATCGGACAGGGAAGGCAGTACTCAACTTAACCAGCCAATGTCCACACACAACCCAAAGAAATGATTAAATGCCCATGTCCTCGCCGCAAAATGCAGGATGACCCATTTTTCACAAAGATATTACAAAAAGCGTTGATCCCAAGAGACCGAACGAATCGCCGCTAAGACCCGACCTTTGAATAAAAAAATGCCTTTTAATTGTTTTAAAACACACGTCCAATATTTGTTTTATAAATGTAATATATCTTAAACCAATGATTGGCCAATAATTTTGACGAACATTACTATCAATATTGACGTTCTTATATGTATGCGACTCTCTCATTTATTATATTATGAGCTATTAAAATACAATTTCAAAAAGAAAAAAGTCCAGAACATGATATACAAGAGCAAGAAACAGAATGACCAACACAAAATACCGAATTTGCAAACAATGCACATTAGATAATTATTACTGCAAAGGTATTGTCAAAATAAATATGTATCGAATTAGTATATAATTTGTTGGCAAGACTCACGTACCACCATGGATGTTGCAATTATACTCCTTCTGTTATCCAAATGGTTTTGAAATGTCTAGAAACCCAACGACCTAAAACTTGCGTAAACAAATGTTACAGCATTCAGCAAACAGCATGTTCGCTATACGTCCACCATACTTGCTTAATTAGGAAACAATTAGCCATATTGATTCGATTATATTAACAGCAATGTTGAATTCTGCTTAGGAATTAGATAGAAGCACTAGACTGCAAAAAATGAAACATTGAATTTCCTAATGACATACCATTACTATAACTACATAATCCCATCAGCCAACCACCCGGCAAGATCGTTGTATAACTGCAATATATCACATATCATATTAGCACATTTGCTAAGCAAAATCTTTATTGTATCCAAACGTTTTCACATAAAATGCGTATAAAACGTGCACATGTGTATGGTTGATGTAGACACACACTGTGAGTTGTGTGCGGTTATTCCCCCTTGAGCGTTTTACATACTGCATGTCTATCCTCCGGGAAAACATTGACTAGGCGTTTGTTTTGGAAGGTACAGGCATGTTTTCGCCTTTGTACTAAAACCCAACATGACGGACATCTTCAAAGTCAGCACAAAGACTACTAGGTGCAATCTGACATTACTTGACATACTAGTAGGTGACATTAAACAAAATATTAAATGAAAGATGAATGTGACTTTACAGTTTTTAAAAATATTGTATTTTAAGTATATGTTGGGGTTCATCAGCATTTGACACAATGTTGTATGAGTAAAAACCGGAGCATCTGCAGAATTGGCTGAAATATCATTAACATAAATGACTGGTATGTAAAACCAATGACAAATAAACTGGGTATTTTTTTTTTATACTAGAACAATATCCAATATGTCCATACCAACTTAGAGTTTATTTGTCCAATTTGATGTTTAATGTAGCTTAATACAAATGCGTTTTTCAACCAATGTGCATGTACACGTGAATAAAAATAGGTCACAAAAGTAAAATTTGATAAGAGTCTTTAGCCAAAAAAGAATGATTGTGTTATAACACGTTATTCTACCAATTGCATCACTCATTACTTGTAAGGCCAACACCAGCAATGAAAGCAACGATCGCCATGGAACTACCGTTGGTGGATATTCTAGCCCAATACATCAATGTACCTTATGCAAGCCCAAACAATCAAATGCTTCACTGGTTACACGATACCAAAAACACTAACACAAATATATATTTGTACTTATTACACACAATTTTGTTATTCAACCCCCCCCCCCCCCAACAAAATTGATGACGCCACACGTTGTACGCATTCAAAGCCCAAACCATGACGACGTTATATCTCATTCAAGACCAAACATCCAATGATATCACGCGTTTCAAAATGTCGAACATTGACCTTCAGATCGAGAATGAAACTTAACATAGAATGTGCCATTACAGTGTGCACTGACTGTACATACATACGAGCTTCATTAATGATAAGACCAGCGTTATCTATTTTCATTGGATTAAAATATGATCAAGTTACAAAATGTACATGTGCACCAGTGTCTGCAGGAAAACCGGTAATGAATGCTATGCAATCAGTTTCTATTGCGGTACAAGAGGTCCACACAGATGAAATATGATATTAATAAAAAAAATATAACCGACAGAAAGAAAGAGATCGGACAGGAAAGAGACAACTCAGAACATAAGCAAGCCTTAGACTACTAAGTATGGTACTACATGTATTACCTGATGACTGAACCCAAGTATATTAATCACGCCCTGAGACTAACTATCAATGTAAAAGACACGAACTTTGAATCAAATTGCTTTTCAAGATATAAATGATCCCTCAACTATATTATATTTACAAGTACATATATGTGAATGACACTCTAATAAATTATTTGAATTTTAAAAATTTGAATTGAACATATATGGAAATATTCTCCCTTGAAGGTGATGGTGATCACCAATCTTGCAAGGAAATAACCGAACTTTCGACTATCTCAGTCAAAAACATCCAAACAAACAAATATGTTTTGACCACTTATCACCTACCCATGACCGTTATTTATACAATTGAAATGTGTGTTGCCACCGTCATTTTACTACCTTCTAAGCTACATTTATTAATTATAAAAATATTAATGATATAGCCTTAAAAGGGCCAACAAATCGATGGCACTGGACACAACTCCCAATTGATGAACTACATAATGTTAGTGATTATGTGTACACAAATCAAAAAACATTTTGCGGCTTGACTAAGGACAAATGGACAAATATGATACTATATTAATGAATTCATTCTACCATATAATGGAATATTTGAGAAAAAAAACGTATGAGAAAAATCTAAATGACCTAGTTTCAGCTCCAAATGGATTAATAGACTAGCTGAATGACTAAGTCCCAACTCTAAAAACGCTGAAATGCCTAATTTTAGCTGTTTGCAGTCCTAAAACAAACAAGAAATGTTCAAGACCACTCTAGCCATCATGTACGTGTATACATGTTACAATATAATCCAGACTAGTGTCCTATTGATTATATCCATGTCCATGGCAATTTGTCTGACTAATTGATTTTGTAGTTTTATGAAGTGGCCAAACCTAACAAGTACTGACTACCGACAGACTCTGATACATTTATACCTAAGGGAGACATAAATGTGTTACATAATAATTCAATATCCATGCCTCTATCAAATATGCAAGAACCAAAATGCGACGAACACCATTTTGAATTTTTGCTCCTTTTTCCATAGAACTAGACTGTTGTATTGAAAGCTTTGCATGATTGGAGAAGTGCATTATTTATGCATTAAACCAACAACTTAGCTAATTATTCAATCGATAGCACATTGATATTTAACATTTATCAACATTATTTATAAACGCCATTTCGAATCAGAGACTATAAACGCACTAAGGATTGGTGTTAGCGCCAACGCCGCCATATTGAATCCCTTATCCGGATACTAGTACACTAGGTGTTATATAGATCTTACCAAATAGCATGTTGCCCCAATGAACCTTAAGAAAACAGAACATGGTCTATGAAAGTCGCTTACAAAAAAGTACAGTAAAGTTCCGCTAATAAGACCACTTTGATTATTTTGAAATCATGCAGATTTTTGCCAGTTTTAGGCCCAAAGTATTAAATTTAGAACAAAATAGGTCCGCTAATAAGACCGATTCGCTATTAAGACCACCTTTTTGACTGGTCGTATCAGCGGAACTTCACTGTATGAGAAAATCCGACAGGGAAGGTGGCACTCAACCTAACCAGCCGAACACGTAAATCAGAAACACCACAACACAACTACCCTGAGCAATGCCCACACATAAGCCAAAGAAACAATAACAATCCAAAACCTTCTGAGCAATTGCCATATTAACATAAAACTATTTTTAACACAATCATCATTTGACTAAAAAGCAAATATGAAACGAAAATGAAGATGGTTTTTTCCTCCAGTATTATGATACAATTTTGTTTTAATATTTTTTGTATTGTCAAACATTTTTTATGATACAATTATAGTGAATCCTTTACCAGTAGCACGTGTTGTTTCAATTACGTCACTAATATGTACTGTGTGATATTTAAATTATAGACTTACAAAATGTATAACCTTAAAGATCAAGAATGCAATTTATTAAATGGTAATATTTTAACCGTTTACATATTTTACATCATTCACTCAGAGTATCTGTATCGAAATACGAAGATTGTATGTCCCTAAATGGTCTTACCAACGACGTTATTTGAACCCCTTGACAAACTATTCAGTAAAAGTATCTGATTGTGTCCGACTCATGCATGTTTACCAAACACATGGATGTATCGGGATGGATTTTACTCACGATATGTAGCGCTTGGTGATTGATGACTAGCTCCCACCTGGTGCGACATCAGTCGCTTAAACACTCTCTAATTTTCATTCTTTACCTTTCCACCCGTTTAAAGGATATCCCTAAAACCCTCTATTGACTCTTTGAAACCACAATCCAAGCAAAACAGACCATTTAAAAGACAATTGAAAATTAAGAGGAATTTTTCATTTGTATTGTAGCTGTTTAATCGACCAGGTCGAGTACCTTATGGTGAAGATTCGACTTGAAGGTTGAAAGTTAATGATAACGTTGTTGAGCAAATAGGCGTAAAAGGGACTCATAACACGAGTACAAGTGATCGGTACAACACGGGAATAGTTGGAATACGGTGATTATCAATTTAGGAAGCTATTGAAAGGCAAGCGAGAGTGAAAGAAGGGCAGGTTGTTCGGTGACATGATATTGTGACGTTTAGAACCATCGGGCAATACCTTTCAGATGTGCCAGCTTGTAAGGTACATATGTATGGACAGGAGGCATTTATGGAGAGCATTGGGTGTTCGCTACAGACTGTGTGTCAGAGTTCCGAACTGACATCACGCATCTATACTTTTGGTGTCTTTTTCAAATGTTTAGGACGATTTTTACCGCATATTGTTGTGTTGTGCCTTAACCTTTTTGCCAATTCTATTTTGTCACATTTCGGAGTATAAGTTGTGATTGTGGGCAAAATTGTGACTTAATGAGGTACTTTCTATAATGTCAAAATGACATGAGAAAATCGGACAGGAAAGGCAACTTAACCACCCGAGCAAATATATCAGTAACTCTACAACACAACTGCACGGTTCAATGTCCACAGATAGTCCAAAGAACTGATTTAACGCCCAAGTCCCCACCCCAAAATTGCAGGATGACCCAATGTCACACGGAAATACACCAACATACATACTACACTATACAACGACACTTCAATCACATATGGTTATGGAACTTACTTTACTTAACCATGACTTGCTCTACTTTAAATGCTGTCAAACTCACATGCGTTTTTATAAGTCTGGTCAAAGGTTTCGAAAGAGACACATGCCTCTTTCTTATCAGTCATTTTGGGAAAGACTTATTACAAATAATTGTATGTGAATTCAGCAACTGTTTCACAGGTTGGCATATTATTGAGGGATGTAGGAGACGTCTTTGCCTTAAGAAGTTCATATTTGTATATATTTTCCAGTGCTTTTTGGTTTCTTGTTAACATTGTGCGCTGTTCAATTCGCTTTATTACTATGCCGGTTCTCTAGACCGAAAGCAAACCAGAGAATAACTCATTGCATTGATTTGCAAATGTTCCTCTTAAAGCATGCTGAAGCTTTAATGTTAAAATGGACGTTATTCTCTCGACCATCTTACTTTATTTTATGATATGTACGTTGCATGCTTACCATGCTATGCTCTTCATGCACGTGATGGTAATAAGCATTTTAAGGCTTTTAAATTCTGAAAATGCGACAGGGGGTAGTTATGTTGTCTTTCGCTAGAATACATTATTCTATTGGGAACTGGATCACGTTCAATACTGCAGGTTAAATCCTCAATAAAATAATGAAATTGCAGTGTCAACATTAATACGAGAAATACTTTCAAACACTGAAAACCGCATGCATGAATTATTCTGGTTAACTATCAATTTAGCTATCTTGGTTTCAGCTAAAACTGAAAAAAACCGTCAGATTTTGTGTGGTATTCATTTTTATGATATCCCAGGGCTAAGCATATGATTTATTGAATATTTGCAAGGCAATAGATGGGTTTTGTGTGCGGTGGAGAAATTATCGAGTTAATCTCGAAAGGCTTACCAACAGTGAAGTGTATAGGTACTAGATCGTCAGGGGACCGTCTGAACTAGGTACTTATTAAAATGTGTTGTGCATTTTTGTAAGTATGCCTCAGTGTGCCTAGGACACACATTGTAGAACGGCGTGTGGGAATTGTTCAGCAGTTGTATTACCCTCGAGGTTTTATTGTTTCCTAGATTTCATCGTGCTCGCAATAATGAGATTATATGCGTTCGAGATTATTCAAGCTAAACAGATAATGTGCTACATAGGGTTTAGGGGATGTGTTTTCACGTTCAGAATATATTGTAAACTTACTTTTTGGAGAAACGGCTTTGTAGTATGCCCTCATATCAGGTATTTGTATCAGTCAAAATGTGAATCACCCATTTATATGTCTGATTGTATAACTAAATATAAGTCAAGATTTACTATAAATTTGCATTTATGTGCATATAAATAGTTGGACAATTAAACAAATGATAACATCCTAAGGGTACAATACGAACATGTTCGTGTACTTTGAACAAATTACATGCTTAACCGAGTTCGCGTCCGCTTCGTTTTTGTTTTCCCGTATTTGACAAGATACGTGAGTGTTGTTGCTGCTAAACTAAACATTTCATTTTAATTGAATTATGTTGCATATATAATGGGCATTGGATTGGCTCGAAGTCGGTCATTTAAATTGATGTGTGGAATGGAACTGTATCAAAATTATATTTTATTATGTGTCACAATTTATATAATTCTGATTTACTTGATACTTTAACATGAATCGCCGTCAAAGTAACAATAGATAGAACCATATAATGAATTATCGTATATATTTTCACGTCCAAATGAATACGGAATTAGTTGATAAAATGCATCACAAATATCAAACTATCCGTCCAAACAATATTAAAATTATAGGCATTAAATATTGAGAAAAGATGTTTAAATACACAGGCAACCCAGAACTGAATCATGTTTAGGCGCACCAATTCGTTCCGCTGTTTGATTCTATGACGTCATATATCAATGACGTCATAGGGTTTACACTTGGCGATTTTCAGGAGTATTACAAGGCGGGTACTGTTATACACTACGTTTAGTATTTTGTAGTAACATGCTATTCGTTATAAATGTTTTAAGGACGTACATGTCACATATGACGTCATTGAGTTTACCGGTGATGGTATTAAGGAATATCCTACGGTTGCTATGACATGCTTGGTAGAGTGCAGCAAGGCTATTGATTATAAAACATACAACCTACATGTGTGTCTGTAGAATACTTGAGAATAAAATTGAAGCTTGATGATGTTAATATTAGCAATTCACATTATACTTATATAATCGACATAGTTATCCCCGGCGTAGTGGTGAGAGCTCGTATACGAATCGTACACTTCAACAAAACGTCTGTTGTTCCTCGTTCTATGTTTTGTCTTAGCATATTTGATGTTTTTATTATCAATTATCGTAATATAATTCAGCTATTTTATTATCTATATTGGTAGAAGTTATGTCATTGAGAAGCATTATATTATGTATATGAACATGATTAATGCGACAGGTAATTAAGTCTACATCCTTCACTTAAATGAACCGTTGTTGTTAATTACTGAAACTTCGGCTGTCTCCGCAAGCACTCGGGCATTCCGAGAAGGCCTGTTATGCTTGTATGGTATTATGACTTATTTAAACTCAGGCAATTTCCGTTGTTTTCGGAAGCCTTTCTTTGAAGTTTTACCTTCTTCTTGTATGATAATTATTTATGTTAATTATTGAAAATCTGGCTATATCTAGTTTAACTTCAATAGTGCACGCAAACGCTCGGAAATCGTTCAGTAAATGCTATATTGTCATTAAATGGACATACAATTTTTGCAATTTATGGAAGCTTTTGAAATAGTTTCCATTACGGATAATATCATTAAATTCCCTGCTTGAACATAAAATGTTCTGCTGTGTATAAACATGCTAAAACGAAATTATAACTTTAATACAACACAAACATATATTTTGTTATTGTTTGAAAAAAGTGTTAGTAAAAGTCCCAGCGACATGTATCCATCGTGCGCTGTTAGACCAACAAACAAAGGAGTGATGGCTAACCATTATTAAATTCAAAAGTATTATGTAAAAGTAATGATTTCTTCGTACTTGACACTCAAATGAAGTATTAACAAGTTTATAAGGAAACAACAACGAATGACTCAATACAATGTTTTTCAGAAATTACTCCACTTGACAACCATTGCAAGTACCTATATTCAAAACTAAAATTCTGTAAGTTCACAATCATATTCTTGACTAGTCAAGTTTCTAACGCTTTAAGACATGAACACACTGTAAAAAGTATAAAGATAAATAATATTATGTTTTCTTGTTTGGCGTTATTTGTAAATGCTACAATATATACAGTATTTGTGAAACGAAGGGTATGTTTATGAGTATGCATCTGTTTGTTTGTCTATGAACTCAGATTTAAAAGAAAGCGTCTGTTTCTTTGAACTATTTTGGCATTAATATGGGGGCTAAGAGAACATACAAGTAAAAAGAATATCGTCGTATTTGACTATTTGTAAACAAAACACATATGTTTTAGTGAATATACAAACAATACTCAATACCTACATAACACACCACTGAATATGTATATGGCCCTCAAACAATGAGCATCAATCCTAAAGTGATGAGTGTCAATAATATTACTTGGCATTCTCATTATGCATAATATTTTGTAATAGTCATCATGTTAACTGAACAAGACGGTTTTCCATGATAGGCATGATATCCATGGTGAAAAAGTTCAAAACGTATTTCAATCCTGACACTATCATACCACAATAAATAACTATTGGACACATACGTATAATATTATGAGCTAGTCTCAAGGAAAACCTGCTATTTTGACAAAAGTATTAATTTTGAGAGTTTTCATAGTTTTAAAACATAATGCTAATGAAGTAAAATACAAAAGAAATTTTGTTAACATCTTGAGGATTGAGACAGTTATAACTCTTTCTGTAGAGTACATATTCAGAGATTATTGTCTGACGTCGCGAACACCATGCAAACATTATTTGACATTGCTGTAAAAATATGTTATAAAATAACACTATTTGATCAATTGTTGGCATAGACTTTTCAAAATAGCATTAATATCAAAATTATGTTTTAATTTTCAGATCATGTATCAAAATCTAAATTATTTGCATTCAGAGAAAGGCTTTTATTGTTTCAAACAATTTACTCATCGTTTTTGTCAAAGCAGTTTTCAAAAGTTTGACACCACAGCAACGACGTCTGCGATTTTGAACATAAACAAAAGAATCATAACTATCCACTTAGTGTATATTATACAAATTATTTATGAAAGCAACTGCCAAAAAGAACAAATGTAACAAATAAACCAAGACACCCTGTTTCCATAAGACAAAAACTTCTATACAAAGATGCATTTATTGTTTGATATTAAACAAAGTATTTACAAATATGGACCAGATTTTATTTCACTCATGAATTAAAAATATGTTCTATCATACATCAATAAATAAGTAAATACTATTAATACATAATGGAGATAAGTAAAGAGCTAAAATGAATTTAGAAGAATGTTTTGTTTTGTTTTTTCGAACCCATTTAATAAATGTACATATATTAATATACATTGATTCATTATTTACTAGCATCTCAGCCTGTACGTCCTCTGGCGGTAGGGACAATACTTTATGATATTTATGAGATTTTTATTCATTATGTATTTATCCTGAGTGTTCATAACGTGTTCTATTGTATGCTTATTGTTAGATGATGTATTTTATATGTAGACACTGGTGAAATATATGTGTCATGATTGACTTTCTATACTATTATGTTTATATGATTCTTTTAGTATTATACTTTATTATAGTATTGTTTTGCTATGCATAAATGAGTTTAAATCTGGATTAGGATTAGCTTCAAACTCATTTATACATAGCAAAAAAATCTTATGAGTAGAAAATGTAATTTTATTAGTAAAAACAGTTAAAATATAATGTGTATTGGAATTTCTGTACTTTTATATTAATATACTAAGTATTGTTCTGCTATTTATAAATGTGTTTGAATTTTATATGTAGAAAAGGTTAACATAAAATTTAATGTGTTTTCGAATTTCTCTACTATCATATTAATATACTAAGTATTGGAATACTTAGTATATGAATATGCTAGTATAATTGTTCTGCTATGTTCAAATACATTTGAATTATATAATAATAATTATGATGTGAACATGTAGAGATATATATATTTTTATACATTATATTCTATTAGATTAGTATACTATAATTATTCTTGTATTTTTCTACTATATGCATAAGTATGTGTATTGGTAAGACTGCTTCTGATTTCATATGTAGAAAAAATGTGTCATTCAAAACTACGCTATTATTTTTCATTATATATTTTGCCTCATACATTTTTGAACAAACTGTGCTTTTGAATTTCATATGTAGAAATATTTGTGTCATGCAAAGCTATTTTATAATTATCATTATGTATTTTGCTTCATACATTTTTGGACAAATGGTGCTTTTGAATTTCATATGTAGAAATATATGTGTCATGCAATTAACTATTAATTTTCAAATATTGTTCTTCATTTGAAATAATGGATATATTGTGATCATATGATCTAAAATAAACCAAGACTATAATGGCTGGTTTAACACATTGTAGGTTAAATATTTTGAATAAATGTGCTGTAAATCTACATGGAAAAACATGTGTAGTATCTTAAATTACATACTTTACCAAAGTGCAACTAGTTTTGCAAGTAAATCACCAACACATAGTATATCACAAAATAATATAATATATTCACCATATGATGATGTAATTATGTTACGGTGTCACATTATCGAAAAATGATACAATGCGATTTTCCTCAAACTAGGGGCCATAAATCAGTCCCAAGAATACCAACACACGATGTAGCGAGGACAGAATGATAACAGAAACCGTGTTCAGACAACTTTAACAGGTTATAAATTATCATTTGAAACGCTATCAGTGTCATTGAGCGTTTTGACACTTTTATACAGATATTGTATTAATGCTTGAATATAATGTACATGTTCTTTTTATCAATGGGAATTTGTTGAAGCGATTGTAAAATTGTTAAATTATATATTTTCATTAAAGTCTGGATGGATATTAATTGATGATACCTTAATACAGATATTGTATTAATACTTGAATATAATGTACATGTTTTTGTCAATGGGAAATTGTTGAAGCGATTGTAAAAACTTATGTTTGTTTATTATAGGCTTGAGGGATTTTACTTGATGGTACTTTTACAAATACATAGTGTACATGCATTTTTAATAATGGACATTAGTTGAAGCGAATGGAAAAACTACTTTGGATGGTTTTTAATTGTACAGTTATTGTATTGATATAAAATGCTTAAATATATTGTACAATGTATTTTTATCAATGGTAATTTTTTAAAGCGATTGCAAAACTAGTCTGGATGGATTTTTAATTAATGGGTGTACTTTAGCCAAATGTAATAAAATTAATTTTATTTGACTCTAACCGTTACATGATAAATTATCATTAATGATAAAAAATTATACCGGTGATATACTGGTCTGGACTAAAGATGGAATTCTTTAAATACAGCACCATTAATCTGGTTCATCATGATATAAATGGCTTTCAATTATTGGTGTAGAATATGTTTGATATTTTTGTAATATTTTATATGTTTCCACTTTCTTATAATCATAATCATAATTTCCTCATATGATTTTCGTTACATATCATCATATCATTCTTTCAAACTTAGATGAGACTTAAACAAACAATTCATACTACTAATATTCTTGGTTTGCATGATGGAAGTCTTGATGGCTCACTTGTTTTATACATAATAATATGTGACATATATAACTGGTAAATAATTTTATGAAGTTTGGTGAAATATTTATTGATATCACGAATAAAAACAACAATTCACTTATTTATCTATTTATTATTGAACTTAATAAATGGTATAATACCCACTCCGCAATGATTGACACACTGAGTCACATTTTATAATGAAATTCACTTGAATTATAATATCAGAACAAAAAACTGTTTAGGTACTTATTATTATTGAGACTGATATTGTTTTGTTTTTTTAAACGGATTTTTAACAACAATAATAAATTATTGTAAAGCATTTTAGTAGAAATTGAATTGAATAGAATCCCGAATCACATCGAGGTGTTTCTTGTAAAAGTATGTAATGTATTATCATGTGTACACAATATTTGTATGTGCCATTAATTTTCTATGTGATAGAATATAAATTGTATATTATACTCTGGGTGTACCTACATTTCTAACAAAGGTGTAGAATTTATCATGTTTAATCTAACATAAGATACATTCAAGTAAGATTTTGGCATATAAATTATGATAATTTAATTCACAAATTGCATGTTACACTTTAGATTTCGTTAGATTCAAAATATTCTGAATAAATCTTAAAAGCATTTTAGTTGAATTGCACTGAATATTCTCAACGAACTAAATATATAACGAGTATCCTGTTTCTACAGGTACTCACAATATAAAAAACTTAAGTAAAATTTGCAATGTTTTCTAAATATATTGTATAAATATCTGCTTCATAGATATGCATTATGAATGAAGCATGACTATTCCCTTCTTATACAATTTACTCACAATAAAACTACTTAAATTTGTAATATATTCAACTGTTTCTAAGTATTATGAACATATGTCCGCTATATATATTTAACTCTACAATCTATTGCTGTTCATTATGAATGGAACATGACTATCCCGCATAATTTTCCAAAACAAATAACCCTACACTACAGTCCAAAGACTAATAAGTTATTTGACAAATCCAATCAAATTTTTGACAGTTATTAAGAAATTCAATAACATTACGATTTTAAGTTTTTATTAGCCTCTTCATATACTATAAGTATATAAATATGAAAAGCTCTGTTCCGTTTAATGATACTTTGAATGACAAATCTACCTCAGAGGATAACTATTATTGTATTTTGTACTGCAGAAATCATGTCAAAATTTATAAAATGTCTTAGAATATGAGTAATGGTTACCATGCCACGAAAATCTCCATATTTGAGTTCTTCGAATGTAAATCCCGTTTTATGATGAGCCCAAACAATTTTATTTGCTGCATGAAATGTCCTAGAAAAAGGATTATTAAACACTAAAACAGATACAAGTCAAACATTAGGCATAACCATACGAGGAAACCAAAGTTTAGCCCTTTGTTCAGATCTCTAAAACGTCCACGTAAAATCTTCCAGCCGTCCGTAATTTCCAAAATTAAATTCAAAATGGCTTCTTCCAAAATCTTCTTCGCGTTTTGTCTTTTACTGCTTAAGTTATTTCCGTTTTATGACAGAAAGTATCAGTCATATTGGAGTTATAGGATAAAATTTAACATTAAAATGCCATTACGGTGCGCCATAAATACGAAAAGAACCGGAGTTTAGTAGCATGATATGCACACACAATATTATGCTTAGTGTCAAACGTATCTTTGTTTTGAATACCAAGTAACTCCTTCCGAAGACAAATTAGTCCAGAACTACATATCGTTTACCTTAAATCTCAGAAAACACGATATTATAGCGACATTAAACGAACTTATATGTCAATATCATTTGTCGTAACACCGTGTATTTATGTGAAATGCAATACAATTTTATTAGCGTAATAAAAATTTAAAGGTTGTAGCAAATGCGCATACAATGTGTATCTATGAAAATTATGGGCCGCAAAACAAAACAAAATTTGTCCATCATACAAAGTTATTGCAAGACATAACCCTCAGTTCATTTAAGCAGCCATTAAATATACAGTGGACCGCCTCCATTACTTTTAATTGCCGTCAGACATTCTCCGTATTGTTTTGGAGAGGGTTTACTACATGTTTACATCATTTTTATAACTTCTGAGAAAGATATATCAATATAAAAGCAGTTACCTTTAACAATCGGTTTTTCTGGAGAATCTAGAGTTGCCAAATACCATTACTGTAAGACTTAGACCTCCACACACGGTTCCGGCCCCGGAAGAACTGCCAAAGACGATGATCCTGAAGTATCGGAACCCACCAAAACAATATCCGTTAGACGTTCTTAACCAAGCTGTCTCTATCCAAAGTAATAAGGTCAACTAATAACATTTTCGGTTATAAAGTGAATTAAAACGTAGAAATTCAATACGCGAATCCTTTTTTGTTATTATCCGTTTTGCTACTGTATTTTATTCTACGCTATTTTGCATTGAATCACTAGTACGAAAAAAACATGGTGATATTGGATATATACCTGCGCGTAAAAATGTAGTTCCTCGGTAAAAACGTTTCTAGTCCGCGGATAAATTTAGAATTTGGTTCATTGGCTGAATCAACAATAGCCTTGAAGCATATTAGTTTAAGATTGTTTACATTTTAAACGTGTACGTATCTAATTAAGTAAACGCAATGCATGATGTGGTTAAAACTGGTATTAATGCTACAATTTTATATATAACTTAACCAACTTTTAACTTAGGTAACATGGGCGTCTGGCCACATGATGCGTGTTGTGTACGCTGTATCTTAAACATGTACTCCGTTGACCCGACTATGTTTTCATGAAAATTATGGTAAAGGTGGCAAAAACTTTCGAGTCTTCTTTGATCATGTGGCTAACCTTGTAATTAAGTAAGAAACTCCAGTATGGTCAAAGAATGATTCAGCGAAGGATTTTGCCGCTTGGCTATACTGTATATAAACCTTGAAACATCCGAGGAATGTAAATGAATATTTATGGGGTGCAAAGTTTAATTTAAGCTTGTGGGGACAATCGTTTATTGCTTTGCTCCGTTTAAAGCACGTACGTTGTTATGAAATGTACCTTTAAACCACATCGGTTTAATTTATTACAATTTAACGTAAATGTGAAGTTTGTTTACCTAAACACGATCGTTTTGATAGTTTATTAATATTGTACACATGTAACTGTCAACAGAAATGTGCAGTGTTATTTCTTCATGACATGCGAGAGAATTGGGCACCTGTCGGGTTATTTGAAGTACGTACTTACACGACTTTGTGACAATACCTATACAATTTCATAATTGCACCAAGTCAGTTTATCTCTCTCATACCATCATGGGGATGGACAACATCAGAAACGAGGTGTCAGGGGTAAATATAAGTTGGCAAAAATTCCTTTTTTTTCATATTATACTTTCGTACATCAACTGGTCAAAATTGCAGTCGAACAACAACGACTCGTGACCATTAACTGGAAGATGAAGATACTCAATTGTAAGACAGTTTATATCAACTTTTAATATGACAAAAACACTTCGAAATTAGGCGAAAGGGTCGGAGGTTTGAAGTCACATTGGGGCCCGTAAAAAGGTCGTGTTCTCCACCAGTTAGTTAAAAATGTTTATATACCTACATGTGCTAACTAGACTAGTTCCTGGCAGTAAACGAAAGTGATAGTGCTATGAAAAAGTGTAACCCGTAATGAGTGGTAAGTCCAATCTATGCTGGCGTCACGATATGTTAGGAGACTTTCTTAACTTTTTAACGTACATGTGTATAACAACATAGTGTAGCGAACTATCGTGTACTAGCCCGAGTGGTATTCAGAATGAATGCAGAAATTCAAGAAGTGCTTTAAAAGGCTTTGGTAGATTGGTTTTACAGGATCGAGATGAGCGCTTGAGAAAAGGTAATAAAAAGTCCATTTGTCCATTGTCTCGGAGTATCCTTACAGACCCAATTTCTATATCACTCCGTCACGAAACGCTCCTTGTATCATTTCACCCTGATGGAAAATAAAACTGGAATTAATTTTCCCAAGTTTTCACTTCATTCAATTATTTTTGTATGCAATTTCAGCTTTTGGTCCGTATCCAAGCTTCGATGTTCGTAGTTACAGACTATGCTAGGCGATACCCTCTGATTCAGGTTCCGTATTGGTCGCCCACTGTTGTTATCGTTGTGCATTAGCACAGAAGGCATAAGGTTTTGCGCTGACCACAAAATGGCTCGGCACGTCATGATGGGCAGTATTAAATAACGGAAATGTACTTTTGATATTTGATAGTTTATGACATGCGATCGTACCGGTAGAGTCAGAATCTTGGTATTGATATGGATTAGCATGGAATAATATCAGACATGTTTTGGTAATGGCGCTCTAATAGCACCCTTGCCGACCCTAAAACTTTAAAAGTTCATAAAACAATTACACCTCAGCAAAATACAATGATTCAAATACTGGTGATTGAGTGAACTTGTCGGGTCTTAGCAGCATCTCATTCGGTCACTTGGGATCGCCGTGCTTTTGTTATTTCGTTGTGAAATTAGGTCATCCTGCATTTTTGCTGCGCAGACTTGGGCTTTTAATCATTCCTTTGGCTTGTGTATAGGCATTGTTCGGTGTAGTTATGTTGTTACTGTTTTCTGTACTCAGCTTGTTAAGTTAAGTACCACCTTCCCTGTCCGATTTCCTCGTATCTTTTTAGTCATGTGCAAGATTAAGGAGGTTTAAAGAAACTTATGACCAGTTTGTATAATGAGTAAATGACTAGCGAGTCACCCCTAGTGATCCGGGTTCGAAACGAGCAAGGTTATCGCACAAGGATTGCTTGTATCATAAGAAAGTATCTTCCCTTTTCTTAGCCAGAGGTCATTGGCCAGTCTGACAGTTACAAAACAGGATGGCCATGCACTCAGCACTGTCTGAGTCGTTCGCAATCAAGCACACATTAGACAGTAACCATACGATTATTGTAATTGGTAAACTACATGTTTGTATGTTCAGTCGCTTTTGGCCTGAACACCTTACCTAGATCGTGGCGATATATACATACTGTACTTATAATTGATAAATTGATGGAAAGTTTGACATTACGCAGGTGTTCAATACTTGATCTTTGAACTAATGTAAAATAACACTTAACTAAATTTCTCGTATACGAAGATCAATTGTACTTTCAGAAACTCAATACTTGAAGCCTGGCAAACGCTTCAAATTCCAGGCATATCCATCTATATAGGAAATCATCCCGTGTGTGTGGCGGGCTTGGTTCCTTGTGTGCTTCATATTGTACCAAGATAAACGGCGAACCTGATTTGATTTATACTATAGCTTTCTGAATTAAAATTGGTAAATCAGTTTAGGTAGACATAGAGAACATATTATGTACGGGACAATACATTGGACATTGTGGGTATAGAATGTCATTTGGGACTAGCCATTGAGTGCATCGTAAAATATACTAGAACCATCACTGTCGTGATCAAGGCCCTGTCGTTATCATTGTCAATAAGTATTGCAAGTTTTATTTGAATATCTTGAAAAGTTTTTGAACTATGGCCAATGTTAAAGTTTTGAAGTCGAAAAAGGGGCACAAGCCAAAATTTATTAAAGCTTGAGTTGTTGCCCTTTGCTACACATGTGCGTATTGTCATTGTCAATATGTATAGCAAGTTTCATTGAATATCTGTAACGGTTTTGAAGTAATGTAGAAAAAAAGATGAAAAATGACGAAAATTGTAATTTTACAAAGGGCAATAATTCTAACAAAATTGTAGCTGGAGTAACATAACTTGGCATACAATAGTGTATTGTTGCTGTGACCTTATGTTTAAAGTTTGAAGTCGAGACCTTTAACGGTTTGCAAGTTATTAAGAAAAAACATGAAAAATGTGAACGGACAGACGGACGGACGGACGGACAGACGGACAGACGGACAGGGTGATTACTATAGGGCACCTGCAAAAAATTTGCAGGGCCCTTATGAGGAAACCAAGCAGAGAACGCAGCACTCAACTAACCAGCCGTGCACAGAAAACAGTAACAACAAAACAACACGGAGCAATGCCCACACATAATCCAACGAAATGATTAGAAGCTTAAGTCCCTGTTGTAAAAATGCAGGTAACTTAATTTCACAAAGAAATTACAGAAAACGGTGATCCCAAGTGACCGAATGAAACGCACCTAAGACCGGACCAACTAAGTCCCCAAGCTCCCGCTGCAGGATGATCTAGTTTCACAAATACATACAAAACGGTGACCACAAGCAACCAACTGAGTCGTAACTGCGACTTGACCTAGTTAACAAACACCCTATCTAAAATGACATTGGCTGCTATACATTAAATGAATATTACGTTTCCAATGTCAATAATATTATTGTAAGTGACCATGATGTACCTATTTATACAGGCACCCCTGTGTACTGTTTTAATACAGCTCCCTTACGATGATTCAACAATAATGTGTCCACGTCTTAAGATGGACCTAATTTTCCAAGACACTTAGTGGGGTGTCATTCATGTTTACAAGATATACACATTTTAATGCTTAAGGTGACAAATAGTCTGTCCCCAAAACAGGCGTGAATAAGCGACCTCGGGTAAAGCTATGTTTAATGAATTAATTTACAAGCTGGACCAATTATAAGATTAAAGTTTTAAAATTGAAGGAGTATAGTTGATAAAAAAACTACATACATAAAATTATTACATAGATGTTTTAATGTATTATTCGGAATTTATTGTCTATATCTATTTATTTATCTATGTTATAATAACCGTGTTTCATTTACGACCTCTTTACGATGCATTTACGATTCTCCAACATATAATTGTTAATGCCTGTATTAATTTTGTGTGCGCCAAATGATTAATTTTGTTAAATGCATTTCATTGATTCTCGGTAAATTAAATGCACTTTTATTGTAAGTAAGTTCATTTGATTGTTGTTTAACTGCTTATCTTGCATACTTATAAAATCTTCGTAAGTGATTTATTTGCTCTATTCTCTTACGTGGATTTTGCTTGTTTTTAATTGTCTAGAGCATGTTGCTTCTACATACAATGAACTTGTGTTTTTAGTAATTTCTTCTAAATGCGTGTGATATAAACATACCTTGCATACCCGAACTAATTAAGAAAGAATTGGGTACCACATGCATAATTATATAAGTGTACATTGTTGATTCATTCGTGAAGCAGAATTCCATAATTTGGGCATATTCGCGGTTAACAAATTTGCTCTTATTTTTCTGAATTATGATTTAACAATTAAAAATGATGCTCCTAGTTGTAATGCTTCGTCAAAAAACGTTGCAAGATGGTGTGCGCCTAATTCTATTGTTTTGTCACAAAGCGTTTAGATATGATGTGCGCCTAATTCTATTGTTTTGTCACAAAGCGTTTAGATATGATGTGCGCCTAATTCTAGTGTTTTGTCACACAGCGTTTAGATATGATGTGCGCCTAATTCTAGTGTTTTGTCACAAAGCGTTTAGATATGATGTGCGCCTAATTCTAATGTTTTGTCACAAAGCGTTTAGATATGATGTGCGCCTAATTCTAGTGTTTTGTCACAAAGCGTTTAGATATGATGTGCGCATAATTCTAGTGTTTTGTCAAAGAATGTTTAAATATGATGTTCTCTTAATTTAAATGGTTGTATTTTTCAAAAAGAGTTGAAATACTATAATGCTTATTCTGTAGTGTTTTGTCACCTATCATTTAAAGTCTATGCTTATAATTTGGGGTGTACTATTGCACAACGATGCTCTTACTTCTATGCATTGTAAGCAAGGATTTGAAAACAATGCTCCTAAACTCAGTGTTTTGACCCATTGTTTGGTTGGTGTAAATAGTGAGGAGAACTACAAACAAAAAAGTGAATCTGACACTATATGGTCATATTAATTATTGTCATTATGTGTGTTCACATTAATTGTGCTTTTTAAAGCAGCTTAAAAGATAAAATAAAAACTTTCAACTCGATTTGAACATTTTCAAAACAGTTAATGATGTACATTGGATTGGAATGATTTAACTCTATTTATTTTATCATACTTTTCTGTCTGATGAGAACTGTAGATATAAAACAGACATGTGCGCATGCGCGTGCTTATCCCTGACATATTATCGGCAAGCACATGTGCGACTTCCTTGCAAATATTGAAAAAAAGTTTGCACGTGTGTGAGACAATTTCTTTTCAAAGGAATTCAGAATTTTCCCACCCAGTCTTGGTTATATCGTATTATGTTTTATATTATTACCCTAAAAGCTGTTTCAAGTTTTACTTTCAAAACAGTTGAAAAACTACCGTTTGGAATTTTTGAAAAGTAATGTCCAGTTATGATGCTCGTAAACACTCGTAAATGTTGACCAGAGTCTTTTACGAATTTTATTTGATGATAGAAATAATAATAAAAATCACATGCAAGGACTGAGATTAAAGAATATTAATATCCCTAGCTTTGCACACGCGAGAAAACCAGATGCACGTTGCATGTGTTCTCTCACCGAAGCACTGGTCAAGTTTTTGGTCAGTTAACTTTATAGAATTGTTTATTGCTTTTAGGGGTCGAAAATCAGGTGCAAATGAGCTTCGCATACGCTGAGTAAAATCAAAGTATGCAAAACCAGATTCTGCTTGGCCCCTATTCAAGAAGGTGAACATATTGCCAAAGCCACGGATTCCAATGAAAAAGAGAAATAAAATAGTTTCATATTTTCGGTGGAAATGTTAGGTGGAAACATTACGCGGTGTAATTTTGTAGTATTCAAATGAGATTCGGTTTCCACTAAAATCAGCAGTACCTAACAATAAAATCAAGGCAAATAACAACTCAAAAGGTTATTAAACTGAGTAATGATGATAATATCTAAGACATTTCAAATGCGTTTGAATCTTAATATCCTATTGAAAGATAATTCAAAACATTTGCAGTAGTTGTGATTTTCGTTTTCATGTGTCCATTTAGTGGCTTTCGTGCTCTTCTGTTTCTGTCGGTTGTTACATATGTCCAAAAATTAGTATGTTCATTTAACTCACCGAGGGTGTTGCTAATTTCATTTAAGCTTCAATAGGTTTTATCGTGGTGTTTGTTTAGAATGTTTTGAATGGGATCTCTAGAGTGCAACTCCTAACTTATACATGTACTAGTATGTATCAATCATTGGGACTATACTATACTTAAAAGGTACCATTCAAATCTCTAAGTTTAGCAAAAGAAAAAGGACCTTTAAATGTACCAGGATATAAATAATATTATGTATATCGTTTTACTATCAAATGCAAAACTTCGTTACGTCTACAGTATCTATAATTATAGCAATAAAAACTCCGAAGTATTCTCAAAGTGTCTAAGCCTTGTCTATAATGCTTTCATTTTGTTTCAAATCATCAGTATGATAATTTGCCGTATGTTTAATAATTGTTATCCCAATTTTAGATAACGATAAAACATCTATTTTAAGACAAACAAACTCCAGATGGAACAGAATGGTTATTTTTATCAGATATTTAAATTAAATCTTCAAGATATGGTATACTTATGGCAATCGTGTTAAGTGCCAACATGGTCGTGAAATATTATATATTGACAAAGATGATGCATTGTCATATTTTAATGTGAAAACGATGTTTCCTATATATTGTTTTTTTTTTCGTTTATACTATTTTAAGGGAAAATGAAAATCATAGTAACTGTCTAATCCAGTTGTGCCCAAAACACAGGACTGGGCGTATGTCTACATGTGCGCCTCCGTAGCTCAGGTGTTAGCGCTTGTCGTCTAATATAGTAAAGTCATAGATTTTCGTGAATGTAACCATTTCGCAGATTCTAATTAATTTGTTTCGATGAAATGTAAAACTTTAGATTTTAGAAAATAAAAGGGAACCCTTCTTTACACATTTCTATGATCGATTGATCGATTAAAAATGGCGTGTGTACATTTGCAGGTACAATGTAATCGAATTCAATCCCCTGACAAACTAATTTAACCCCAACACGAATATTGATGCCCTTACAGTAATGACTAATCTTACCTGTGGCCTGACGGAATAACATGCAGTATAGCCGGAACCTGGAATAAAAAGAGGACACTTTATAATTTTTGACTAAATCTCTCCTACAGCGTCAGTTTTGACCGTAAAGGGAGGTAATTGCAAATCATAACTACTTGACTGGTGTACAATGAAATTAAGTGTACAACAAGAATCTAAACTAATAATAGTAATAATGTTAAAATAATAATAATGTTAATAAAATAATAATAATTATAACGACTTTATTTATAGAGGATGACATATTTAGTTCTAGATCAATTTTTAATATAGTCCACATACTTCATAAATTCATTACTATTAGATACGTTCTATTTGTATGAATTCAATCGTATTTTCTCATATTTCATTCTATTTGTGAATGGTATAGGGTGTTTTTCTAGTTGAAATAAAAAAGGTACCATGCAGCGATTACTAACATTGACTTAAATCAAGATAAGATATTATGCTTATGAATTGATTATGTTCGCATATCAGCGGCTGTAACGTTTGATCCAGCAGGGACAAGTGTTTTTATTGCCGCCGATTCAGAAGGGTTTTATTCCGTTGCCTCGGGTGCCTATTAGAAGTTTGCAAACTACCGCACATCGAGGTTTGGCGGCCACCCATACGGACCCATATATCACCGTAAGATGTCATGAGAGCACTCAGAAGTTGTGGTAAACTATATTTATGGGCTACAGATAGGTAAAGCATACTAAACGGCGTTAGCTCACACGCGGATCGCTTGAATGAGAAAAACTTGGATGGCGGAGATGCGAAATTGTGATAGTTAAACATTTTATTAATTTAAGGAGATCGCTGCGCTATATTTTATCTAAAATACCATTATATTTTTCATCGTTCATTGTGTGTGAAAAAAATAGGTATACGAATAACTTCTCCATTTGAATATTCACTGTAAAATATATAAATATGTTTGAAATATATTCCGCCATTTGAGCGGAATTTATAAATGACGCGTTATTGGCCTTTATAGATATATCAAAATATATTAGAACATATAATAAAGTAGGAAACGTTTTGATGGGATCATAACATGGTATCAAAAGTTACATTATGGAGATACGAACGAAAGTGACACTGATTTATGAAGATAAGATATATTTGGGCAAGATTTGTTGCCATAATTTGTAATGCAATTCGGATATGAACATGTTTTCTTTTTCACGTAAAAGTGAGAAATACATAATTATGACATCACTAACCGCAAGGCTACACATTAATTGACTCGCAAACTTGTCTAAAACTACATTATTTAAATAATAGCCCAATGAATGAAAAATAATTCAACAAGCTCCGAGGTCAGTGGAAGATCTTCACCAATTCCCAGCGTATCCCATTAATTGACGCTACGGTCTTGTTCGCCCCACCGTTTTGTCAGGGGAGCCTGGGTTTTAAGTGAAATATGCGTTTTTTTTTGTGGCTTAAACTAAACATAATGATCATTGTGTCCCTTAATGTGAAAGAGTTGATTAAATACGGGGATATATTTCATGTTGAAGTCAGTCTCCTGACATATAACACGTTGCCCCTCTTTAGTGTTGAGAAATTGCCCTGGAAAGAATGAAAAATGTGTTTTCTATCTCCCCTTGAGTCAGTTTGCAAGTTTGTGGCAACATTGTCGATAATGTGTTCATGTGTTTTTTCGAGTGTTTTTAGTTCGAGTAAAAGTTTAAGGGTGCACCTTCTAGATAGTAGGCCATCATATACAATGGACGGGACACTGAGTATGAGTGGTCGTGTCATTTAATTTTTTACGTACGTTTTAGACTTAAAGTAAACTAAATATACTAATACAGATTATTGACTAAACGCCTACGTCGACAAAGCTGCATTTGGATCGTATAAACAAAAATATAGTTTGATTTTATTTCATTAATACACATACACACACATACGAGCTCGTACATGTACAAATAAAAGGAGCAAGAGAAAATGTAAAATCTGACAATCCTGAAAAAATTGACATTTACTGTACGCATGTCGACTTTCTTTATCTATCATAATTATTATCGAATAAAAAACACACGAAAAATATTATAGTATGCAAAAAATGAGTAGGTTTTTCAAGTTGAAACAAGTTCAAATCGAGATAAGTTTCACCCAAAAATATCCAGAGATTTTATCAAGAAACACACAAACTGATTTCAAAAGCAATCCTGGCGAATTCTGTCTTTAAAGTGACTTTTATAGTTTTTCTGATTGACAACCGCGTATGAAATTGTATTTTTTACAATATTTTAACTACACATGTTAGAATCCATATATGGCGGTTTACGATAAGATAGTCATACGCATGTTATGAAATTATGCAAGCATGGCGTCATGAACTAGTCCCCCCTTTTGAAGTGACTTTAATGGAGCCCTGTGATTATTACCATTGCCGTTTTACCGTCTTAGTGGAATTTTATCAATTCAAATGATGGCACGAATAATATTTCCATTATTTAAAAAATACACATGAAATATGTTTAAAATTCGGCGTCGCCGTTCGTTGGGCATGTTCGACGGTATATTTTAACAGTGTCAAAGAGAAGTTTGCAATCTTGAAACAAGAGTCACAATAATATCTCGCAATCTAGATATAAGTGTCAAAAATGTTTTGAAATGTTCATGGAAGAGTTCATCAAACACTGTTTCGCCATCTTTATATATGAGTCAAAATGCATTTTTGATTTCAAATTTGAAACGATGTTTTGCAACGTGTATACAATAACCCAACAACTATAAGCAACAAGATACAAGAGCCAAGCAATATTTTGCAATCTTGATATGAGTCTAACATTATTTGAAAATTATACCCATATTTAAATACAACACTATATTGCAATCTTGATGCAGGAGTCCAACAACATATTGCTAAATAAGAATCCAACAACATTTTGTTGTTTTTGGTGCACGCGTCCGTGAATAAAATTGCTACCTTCATATAAGAGTAAAAACATCTTCCAAGTTTAATACAAGACTCCCAACAGTATAAATACTTTTGATTTGATTACAGTTATAGAATTTTGCATTCTGTATGCAAAAGTCAAACAATATTCTGAAGTGTTAATGTTTTCATCAGGGCTTTTATACTTATTACCAACTCTATTTCAACATCTTGATACAAGAGCCGAAAATCATTTTTTATACAAGTATGATACAAGGTTCGACAGTGCATTGCAAACTTTATACAATACTTCCAAAAATATATGAGGAAAACTATCAGCAATCTTGATGCAAGCGTAAAGTAATATCCGAAAAAGAATCAAACACGAATCCAACAATATATTGCAATCTTATTTCACGAACCAAACAGAAAATTGCAATGTTGGTGCATGAGTCCCACAATAGTTTGCAATTTGGATACCAGAGTTAAAAATATTTTGCAATTGAGTCAAATGATATTCAACATTTGTGATACAAGAGCCAAACCATTGGTTCTGTGTTGACATGACCTTTCTTGTTCAGAAACAAGCACCGACCAATGCGTGTATGCACATGCCAACTTTAAGTAACACTAGCTGCACAGCAAAGTGCGAAGCATTTTTCTCATACTGGCTAGATGTCTCGATGACTCGATGTTATCATACCAAGCTCATAATGCTCGGTGCATGCATAAATTGCATGATAAAATATCCCATATCGATGCGTGCACTCAATTAATATGATGCCATCGTCTGATTTCAATAAGCAGCTTGAAAGATAACAAAAATGCACATCCGTGCATGTTTTTTGTGGGAATATAAGGAAAGCACTTCATTATCAACCGTAAGTTTGGAACACTGAATACTAAACCAATGAAGACACAAAAGGGTCATGCCATGAAAGTTTTGAATACTGAATACCTAAACATGAAGACATCAATGGATCATAGCTCTGAGATGAAAGTTTTGAATACTGAATACCAAAATACTGAAGACACAAATGGGTCATGCCTCTAAATGAATATTGTGAACACTGTATACCAAAATATTTAAGACACAAATGGCTCATGTCTCTAAATGAATATTGTGAACACTGAATACCAAAATATTGAAGACACAAATGGCTCATGTCTCTAAATGAATATTGTGAACACTGAATACCAAAATATTGAAGACACAAATGGGTCATGCCTCTGAAAGGAAAGTTGTTTTTGAAACATGGAGACACCAAAGGGTCACGTCTCTGAAATTCTTGAAACCATATGACCGGACTACTAGGTTATAAAGCCAGAGTTAATCCCCTTTAACGTGGCTTCTTTGTCTCATCGAAACGTCACATTTACATGTTTAAAGCGCAGATTAGACGTAAAACATCAAAGCCGAAGCTGGTTCCATAGAATGACTTTAACTTTTGAATAAAACATCTTCGCTTTGGTTGATAATAAAACTCGCCCAGTAAGGACCGAATATATATGCAAATTCGAATTAAGACCCAACAATAAAAGAAAAGGAATAAAAACGCGTCGCGAACGACGACTTTGCCTCGGCAGACTTTTCTCAAATAAGGAGCAGCATTTTATGGGCCTCGTAAAAACTTGGAGTGTTATATTCGATTTCATATCACATTGCCCGCGTTTAATTTCGAATGGTGTCGACACTAGAATTAAAAGAACCTTTTACGACCGCCTTTATATCGGCTTTAAGGTCTTGTAATTATAACGTAGACAATAAAATCTTCGTTACGATTATTCCCTCAGCCTTCAGTTGATTGGAAACAATGACATTAGCATTAGAGCTAGGCATACGACTCCGTCCAAGTTGCTTAGCTCGTTACAATACGGGCTGCCAACCTGACTTCAGTTTTACTATCATATTATTCCAGTTTAATGTGCTATTTCAGTCTAGAAACTTGAATTCTCCATCAGTAACAAATAAACTTGAGAATAAAACATGAAATTAGATTCAAACATGAGGTAGAGGTAATTTTCTTTTCCTGTTACATATTTAAGAGACAAAAGAACATTGCTACTAATTGATATATTGATAGATGAAATGCGAATTTGCGGAAATTACTTGAGTTTACACCAACATGAGGGCTTCTTGACACGTCAGAATATTGTTTCCCTAGAATACAGGCCTATGGACATATACTATCACGAACGTATCTTTAAAATTGTTTGACGAAGCAAACACAAACTCATGGTACATATCAGGACATGATTTCAGTGTGACAAATAGAACAAAACTTAAAGGAAGTAATTATTAATATCAGAACAAATGGTGGTTATGACAACAAACTATAAAAATATGAAATAAAGATATCAACACACGATAATTAGGTCTATCATTACAAACAAATTTATTGAAACCAGTCGTGTGCCACAAAAAAAAACATCCCTTATAAAGGGTGTAACGAAAGTTCGTTCTGATAAAAAAATAAAGCATATTTCATTTTCTACCAGGCGAAATATTATGAAATTTGGCATGAAGGTACAGCACTAAGTAAGCAATTGTTTATTCGTGATTCCACACACACGGGTACAGTTGTCATTTATTTTAAGAACGCGGAAGTAAGATTACGTTGGGGTAACATCAACTGGCATTTAAAAAATGTGTTAACAGAACTAATCGCACAAATGAAACATAGCCAAATCTAGGCATCATTTGAGAATGCCTTAGACCAACCGATTGAAAAGCCTGTTAAGAAAAATGGGAACCTGAAAACACATTTGAACAACAAGTGAAATTAGAAATTCAGCAAAGCATACGCTCAACCAGTAAAAGAAGGAACTGGACAGATACTTCAAACAACCAGAAACAAAACTCGACAGAGACTTCGGACAACCAGTATCATAGGAGCTTGACAAAGACTTAGAACAAACTGAAGACAATTGGTAAACAATTATTACAACTAGAAAATTAGGAACTCGACAAAGTAATACAACAAAAAGAATAGTAAGGACTTAACATATAGTAAACACTAAGAACTGGACAAGGACATAAACTATGTAATGGAAACTAAGACCTAAAACAACTAGGTCATTGGCAAAGCCTTAGAGTGATTAGTAAACGAAAGTCAAAAACAAAAGTAAAAAGAAGTCGACACAAAGACTTAAAACACCTATACAACTAGTGAAACCTTAGAACTAGACAAATGCGTTAACTGCTTATACGAGTTTCACAAAATGATGACACTTTGTCATACCAACGCGATAATGTAAACAGCGTTTTTGTCTATTCATTGCATTGAATATAACATGACCATTACTTTATAAAAATATAACCGGTTTCAGATGTCAATACAATTCTTGCCGAGATAGTTGCCAATGATACGTTGCCGCCACACGACACAAAACGACTTGGCATTATTTTGAACGAGTGATACTCAGCTTTTAGCGTTACTTTCATACAATTAAGTATTGTTTCAACTCGTGTTAATGCTTGTAATTTGAACTAAACAGGGGACGTAGCACTACATACTTCAATTATTCTCATTTTCACTCCATGAATCACCGCAGAAATTGTTGCAAAAAGCGAAATCAAAGGCGACATTCATACATCCGGAGTAAATCACACGTCCAGACGATTTGTATGCAAATAAGACAAATTTGAAATCAATTAATAGCCAACCTGATGAAACGGCCCTATTATCACTTCCTTAATGGGTCCTGTGATGGAGAAATGAACGGAATTCAGACACCAAATATTTCACTCTAACAAATGTGTTTTCAGTTGATATGTCACATAAATTTTCCAAGGGGTGTTCTCGCGTTTCAACATTTCTTAGCGTTTAGGGATTTCATTTAACTTAAGTGCATTTTCCGCTGTGTTACTTGTTAATTTGCAAAATGGATGAACATGTCCGTGGGTCTAGAATGTTCATTTAAGATGGATACGTTTGTATACTAGTTGAAGGTTCCGATGAAATTGATCGGAGTGGAGTCAATTGCTGTGCACCCGTTTGTGTGGTCTCATTGTAGGAAGGCCACGGCGAAGGACCCATAATTTATAAGCATACTGTTTTTTCAAGATTCAGAAACATTTTATTAGTAGTTGAGCCATAGAAGGTTGGGAAAACTGCCTGTTGTAAGTCACTACCCAGTGATCTACGGGCACATATTTGCATTGTAAGGGCATTTGTCACGAAGTGGTGAAAAAAAATTGATAAATCTGTTTTAGTAAAATACGCTGTATCGCTACATTGAAATACGAATACCTCGCTTCATTTTACCATGTTTTCGTTGTCATTTCACATACTTTTATTATGTTTTAAATTCAAAGACTAGTATTTAATAAACTAAGTTTCAAAAATGAAATAAGTTTATTATGAGAGTTGTTGAAACTATTTACTTCAAACTACGTGCCCCAAATTTTTCTGGACCTGTGCATGTTCAGATAATCGAACAATCGGACAGGGAAGGTGGGGTATCACTTGGCTGAAACACCCGTGTACAGAGGCCAGAAACCACATAGCTTACAATCACATCGCACAATGCCTTGCACACAGATGTTACGCAGGAAACTCGTACTTTTTATGAACTTTTAGTGGTCACTAAAAGTTGCTGATCTTTGACAATTCAACCGTTGGAGAAAATGTATAGTTTTATACATTATTACAAGGAACAATGTAGCAATAACACTGGTTGATTACAAAGTGGAAACTTAGGTTGTAACTTAACCCTGTTTGTACATGTACGAGTACTTTAAATATTGCAATAATATTATGCTGATCATTTTCATAACATTTCATTTAGTTTAGTATTTATAATAATGGAATATTATTTGTGAATTGATCAAGAAGCTTCCAAATTGTTATGCCAGTCAGCTCACTGCTGAATTTGGCAGGCATATGTGTGCCTTCACCGGGATATGAGCACGGGTTGCCGGATTAGGCGGCAAGCGCGTTAACCACTGTTAGTCCAAATTGTAAAGCATATAGATATTTAACTATATCAGACGCGGGACTCCGAAGTACAGCAACTTTGAAACAGCATAATTTCAATAAAGTTCATTGCTTTGTTTAAAACATTACATCAATTTAATTTTTATTATGAGACAATTAAATTTTAATTATTTTTCTTCAGTCAGAATGGGTTCTGTATTTTACTACCCCGAGACAGACAAACAGCAAAATCAGATTGGTCTAATTCAAGATTCGACTTTGATAACGACACAAGAAAACTAGGTAGTCAAACTATTGCATGTGTGGTCCCTGGCTGAGCGGGTGTCCACGCAATACATCAAACTGTTTGTCACTCCTTACAATTGTCGTAACGGGAGGATCTCGCTAGACATGCATTAAACCTCTACCAACGAACATGGAGCCTCGCATTTCCCATTTAGAATGTTTTAACTTTTATTGCACGATTGTCACTTCAGAATGATGTACGATTTAATTGAAAACACACACCAGTAATTCGGGACCTTATAAGATTTTTATCCGTCAGTATAGTACGCGTTCCTTTTAAGATCGTCACCTATACCTTAATAATTGGACTCGCAACATAAATTATGCTTACAAAATATTGGTAGTAAATATTCATATATTTTTCGTATCTCAACGTTGGTTGACGTTGTGAAATCTACCCGGACAATTAATAGGAAATGACCCGAAAATGATTTTTTAAGGTATTAGGAGAATCTTACAAATATGCATCTGGCTCCCTTAGGTATCTTAAGACCTCAAACTTCCGACCCCCAAATATGTGCCTCCATAGTTCAGTGGTTTGTGTGCTTGTTGTCTAATCTGATCAAGGGGTTTCAAATACAGGTGAAGTACTCATATGCCTGCCTTATTTTAGTAGAAAGCTGACTTGCAAATAATGGCTATACTCGGTGCACCTTGTGTGGATTCTTGAACTATGCGGCTATGGTAAATACATCCTTGTGAGTGTAAGAAAATCTCAAACGCAAGTAAATGTTTTACGAGGAAAATGAAATTTAAACAATAAATTCACCCTTAGCGAACTAGAGATGAACTATTCTTGTAGTGAACGGTTCACCTGTAAAACAACATCCCAGTTTAGTCATTAACGCAATCATCCGTGGATGAAAGGGTTCACACAAACAATAATGTTGATACTGTTGCTCAGATAGGCCAATTATTCGCATATTAGTCGATGGAAATTTATCGTTTCCATTGCATTTAATTTATTGTTTTGTCTTACCGGTTGAAGAGATTTATTTGCATTTAATCTAAGATGATAAATGAGATTGTAGTACCACATTCTGTGCAAGACGGAACTATTTAACATTGCCTATCCCTTGATCAAGATACATTACATCCCTTAATGCATGTATAATTGTACGAATTAACCCATTACGTCATGAATACATCGAATGTAAAAACATGGTTAAATAAAATGAGTTATTAAGTTTCCTTGGATATGACACAATGAGATGAGAAATCATTACAGTTATTTGAATTGAATTTTTCTCTGTTTTATAATATTTCTCCCTGTGCTCGGGATACCCTGGAAGTTTTTTTAAAAGAATATTTTTACTATAGTTTGTTTTACTTACATGTAGTTATAACAGGTAACTGTTTCATTAATAACGACTAAAACGATAAGAAAATGTTTTGTAACATTTATATTTCTATAAGAAAAATATAAAATTAACAAAAAAATTTCGTTCCCATTGACACAGTTACCCATGGTAGTTATGCATATTCAATTAATTCAGAATCATCCCAGTTGAGAACTTAAATATCTTAATATTTAATAAAAATTGTTGTGCCTTTTTAATATATTGTCCGAAAATTTGAAGAATGACCCTTACTTTGTAGTGATTTTAGTAGTTTTTCAAATGATGATTCAAAACTAAGGGAACATAATATGAATGGTCTTGTTAGCATTCTACTTTAGCATATTTTATATCTGTATATTGTATACTCTATATATTACATATATTACAATTTTTCTATTATTCGGAATAAGTTTTCGATGAGAACTGAATGGGTCCTTTATATTGGTGCTTATTGTTATATTACATGTTGCCAATTGTAGTGTTCATTCGGTTAAACAACGACTATTTTTGTTATGAATTTGTACTTTCTGAATATAAAATTAAAAGTTGAAGGTACAAGTTACCGATGGTTATGCGGTAGATATTGGTGGAATGCGGAGATTACACGATAAAGGTCGGGGAATACACAAACCAAACTAATTCCTCTTTTTTCTAAATTAGGGTATTACATGTTTTATAGCCCTATTGTCTTTTTATTGTGTTTTGATTATCAGCTCGTACGGCGTACAAGTAATAGTTAGACGCCAAAGGGCAAAACCGCCGCCATGTTATCAAGGGAGGTAATTACGCCGGTTACGTGGCTGAAATTAATGATGGCGTTGAAAACTATTTCCCACATCGCTGACCATGATTATGCCACGCGGTCTAATTCAGGAAAGGTGGGAGACCAATCTAGGAGGGTCGTAAACCAGTAAAAATATTTCCATTGGCAATAAAAACACGTTTTATATTTGAATCAAGCCTTGATGAAAGGCGCCCTCTATCGGAGCTATTCTGATTAGATGAAATAGTCGGATTGATTGGAATGTCTCAAAGGACGCCAACACTGTGAGACTGTCCAGTAATTGCTATGTCACTACAAGTTATATGTGATGCGTAACATTTATATGCCAAATAGTAAATACGTATGAGGAAAGTTCGAAAAGTTCGCAGACGTTCCCTATGTCTACTTCCATATAGTAGGTAAACAAGTCTTAGCTTACACATGTTACGTCAAATCGGAATCTATGTTCGTTTGTTCGTAATTAAGATATGTTTACAAACGTATTACAACGACTTTTCTAATATAAATATGTATGAATAATAAAACGTGACTTTTTGGTCAAGTCTACAAATAAAAAATATGTTAAAAAATATCTAATTCATTGACCGATTTTTACGAGAATGTCGACACTCAAACAGAAAATGAGAACAGACGTAACAACCTAATTAGTTTCAACAGAAAGTCATAGTTTTGACCGACACCGCCTCGAAACTGGTCCATGCAGTTGATCCGGTTTCGGGCATAAACTGTGACCTGGTTTACAAAATTATTAAGTTCGGTGAGTAGTGCTTATTCTCTGTTTGAGCGTCTAACATATCTCGTTAAAATCGGCCAAAGGATAAGATACTTACGGTTGTTATTAACTTTTTGTTGACATATCTTTACTTGTAGACTTAGCTAAAATGTCACGCGCTATGTTCACCCTGTATGGGCAAGAATTGTAAGTACAAACTCATGAAACTCATTGGTGAACAAATTTTAGTATGATGCGTAAACTTCAAAATCATTTTACAAATTTCCAATGTCAACAAAGGTGCAAGATTTCAAACAAATGGTGCTTGTTTGCATTCAAAGAGACTATGTAGATCTGCGACACTTTTTTAAATTTTTTATTACACAGTTTTCAATATTCTAAAATTAGTTATAAAGACATGTTGACGATAATTTCATACACGACCAAGACGATGTCATGAAATATTATAGCATTATATTTTTGAACGTACGCAATAATATAATACGATTGGAAACGGACATATTACTTAAGGGTATTCAAAAAGAACAAGTTACGTAAAACCAATGTAAACGAAAGAGTTGGATAACTTTTGCATTCATATATACGAGACAGTATGATGCAGTATAAATAGGTTAAATAACTATATGACGGATTTTGGAAAAAGTAAAGTGTTGAAAACAATCTACTAAGTCATATACTAGTAGGTTATGACATAAAGCAAAATGGCTGCCTATGGCGATCGCGAGGATTAAGATCTCAACTTAGGTCCACAAAAATGACAAAGTAGCAGACACTATAGTATAAGTGCAAAGCGATATGTTACCATAAATAAAAATCGTATTATCATATTGATTGCCATATGAATGTATTACATGTTTTATGTCTTGCGTCTAGCACCTTGCTCAAATTTAAAAGTCTAGAAGAAAGCACTTCGGTATTCCGTGGATCGATTACGTATCTATGACTAACTTTTAAACAAATAGAAGTTCACAAAACAAAGCCACACAGCTACGACGGCAACGCCTAGACACACAGACAAGAGTCAGACATAGAACGAAGTGTCTGCATTACGTCCCCAACAATGGATGATTCAAGCATGCCTATATACTCGTACTCCACAATGAATGACACACTGCGGACTTTGAATTTTGTGCATAACACACCCTTTAGGAGTAAGCCAATGCTTTGTTTACAGTTTTCAGATAGAAACTAGTTCTTTGAGTCCTGTATGTTATAAACTACATACGTTGTACTGTTTCTTATAATTAGGTTAAACAGGTTTAAAGCAACTGTCTTTATGCGTAAAATGATAAAACCCATAGAAACATACTAAATACCTCATATTTAATCCTGAAATGTTCACAAATTTTGCTGAAGGAAACTGTCCGTGTATTTATCACAGAACATAGAAGCACAAACACGCACAAGAAAATCGTTTTATGTTAAAATGATATAAAGAATAGAATAACGCAGAATGTTTGGATATTTTATTAGTCACATGGTTAGTTTTATGGCTGTTGCCTATTCTGCAAGCCACTCTCACAGACCATTCATTGCCATCAAACGCTTCTTAAGCTATCCCATAGTAGCAGTATCATTAATTTAATTACAAACTGGCGAGTGAGTGCAAGGTTGTACATGTGCATGATCTGCAGACCACACAAGATTGCTTTGAATGCCAGGCTAATGATTTAAACCGATACACTAAGGTCAAAATTATTCTTACAGGGTGGACATGACAAGTGAATTTTTGGCTAAATCTGCAAGTAATGATATGTCAACAAACCGCTAAAAAACTGTAAGTATCTTATTTCATGACCGATTTCCACGTGTTATATCTCTTGGAAATCGGTCAAAGAATAAGACACAAAATATTACTGTTTTTTTAACATTTTGTTGACACATTTTTACAACATACATACATACGTACGTATACTTATACAATTACATAGAACATTGCACACATTTACAAATGTAAATGTCTTTAATTTGACGAACGACCTTTTTAACAGTTTTAATTGTAGATATAACTTAAACTCTAAAACAGATCAACCAATTCCTTTTATAGTAGTTTGTCTACCATTATAGTGCCAATAAATTATTATCACTGTTTCATTAGTTGATATCCGGAACTCTGTGTAAGGTGGTTTTCCCCTTAAGTTACATGTAGGTACAAATCTGGCCTAGTTGGATTAGTTTTATTAATACATATGCAAACCCAACTGACCTCAACTCTATTGTCAAGATATGAATATTCAAGTGACACAAGGATTATAATAGAAGTATAAAGGTAAACATCTATTTGTACCTACTCTACAGATTAATGGAGATCCAGAGTTGGTCCATTGTAATAATTTATAATTTGAAACAAATTGATAAGTTAACTTGAGGAATGTCGTCTATCAAAGTAAATCTTACAACACATACTTGTTCTGGTTCTGTTGTCATTGCATCATAGCTAACCAATGTTATGTATCAGGAGGTGTTTCCATCTTCTGACTTGGACACATTGTCAGGTGACCATCATGTTGTCGAAACCGACTCTGAAAAAAAGAAACGACTATATATAATTAAGCATATTAGTGCAACATACTCTGCATCAAATTGATTGATAGAATAGTAGTCACGTGACAACACTATTATCTTAATTGGCTAGTGACGTCAGATGGGATATATGACGTCACAGTTGTTCTCAACTTGTTCAGTGTTCATTTGATTGGTATATATGTATGTTGTATATGAGTCATTATGTTATATGTATCACTCGGTATGAATGTGTTGAGAGTATGGCATAAACTGTTTTATATCTTGATTTTTCAGATATGTTTGGTTATGAATGTAAGTATCACATTGTAGACAAAACTTAAATTGTCTAAATTGAATTGGAAAAATGTTCCAAAAATATTGCAGACAAAATCCTGCAGACACTATATTGTTTATGCTACAATAGCAATATATGCATACTATCAACAGCATACTGTCTTAATATATATTGTCTATGCTGCTGAAATAATGCTTGCTCCATTGACATAAACACCAGGTCCTATAGACTTTATATTGTTTAGATTACCTTAGCATTGTGATACCACTGACAAAATCATACATCCTTGTTAATATATTATCAAATTGTTTATGCTACTATAGCAATGATTCCACCGTGGCCACAAACATACATTATGCTAAAATGGAATTGCTCGAAAAGGTTTTACATGTATTCAAGTTGATTCCATAAGTATCTACATAGTAATGTTACCATGAATCTTATTGCGAACATACACGTTTGGTGATAAAAAGGCAGAGCATAGCCTAGCATAGCTAAGTTGCTTTCTACTGATAATTGCAGGCATATATACATGTATGTGCCTCCATCCGGATTTGAACCCGGATCGCAAGATTAGACAGCAAGCGCACTATCACTATGCTCGGTAATTCCATATAGTGGCCATACATGTACTATTGACATAAATGTACGTGCTTGTTGAGAGCAAGCATATTGTTTATGCTTACATAAAATTACAACAACTACTGACAAAAGCATTCATCCTATGGGCATGACGTCATATTGTTAAGCACTGTACCATGTCAACGTAGGGACGATAATGCTACTAACAAACATCGAATTGCATTGTATTGCAATCTAAATAGCCAACTGATCAAGTTCTGACATATTTGCTGCAGTATGTAGATGTAGCTCATTAGATGTCCATATAAGGGCTTATCACTTTCACGAACAACATAAACGTATGCTTTATAATACAAAACCGGTGTAAATTATGCAATATCATTTCCATATCATGTGTATACAAGTTCTATAATTGCGTTATGGTTTTGAGAGTGTTAATGACAAGTTTTAGGACTTTATGATAATGGGAAATCGATTTTCCACAGGACATTAGAACACGATGACATCTGTGGTATGAATAATTTGGATATCACAAATCACAAATTATATAAATTTTGCAATAATGAGCGATTTATTTACGCAATAAACTGAACAAATTAATGGGACAATAAATTTTATGACAGTAAATAATCCACTTTGGTGTTTGGTGATATGCATTGTAATGGTGTGTATACGTTTACTTGTTTTTCCTCGTGCTGATCGAGTTCCTGCAGGTTGTGAAGAGAATGGGTCATTTGTAGAACACAAGTAGGCCTGGTGCACACTTTTCGTATACACAACAAAACTAGGTCACGCTTGACAATGTTACTATTGCAATGCCTCGAGAGAATGTTAACTATATCAAATGAAAGTGGGCCGTGGTAGACAGAATTGTATTTAAATTACATAACCCCAAGAGAATGTGAAATATACATCACATGGTGTACATGATACTCACAGCAAGGCCCCAAGAGAATGTTAAACATAAAAAACAAAGGTGTGTCATAGTAAACAATGCTCATATTACAATACCCTAAGAGAATGTAAATATAGAGAACAAAAGTGGACCATGGTGTACAAGGTTCATATTGAAATTTCCCAAAAGAATGTAAAGCATACAGAACAAAAATGGTCGATGGTAGACAATGCTTATATTACAATGCCATAAGAGAAAGTCAAATATCCAGAACAAAAGTGGGCCATGGTAGACAATGTTCATATTGCAATACCCTAAGCAAATCATACATATACAGAACAAAAGTTGTCCCTGGTGTACAATGTTTACACGGCAAGATCCCAAGAGAATGTAAAATATACAGAAAATGGATTCCGTCAGGAATGAGGTAGGATGTGACGAGTTTACTTTATATAAGGCAGACTGTAAAATTGGTTTCATAATCAACAGATCAAAGACTACAATTTCAGAACTGATAAACACAATAACAAGAATACTGGAGACATGGTTTCTGATAATTTTGTGATGCTGGAGAATTTCAGATGATTCTACTTTTTTGCCTTCAGTTAGAAAAAACTCTGAAAATAATACAATTCGTCATGTGAGAAAGTACCAATTTCTGATGATATCTTTGAAGCAACACTATACTTTTGAAAGCTTGCTATCCTAAAACATGACTCTAACGATACACCCGAAAAACTTTCACATACGTTCATGACTTAAAATGTTTTCGACAGAACATCTACAAAGCCTTAATCTGTAAGGTATTACAGCTGGCAGCTACAAATGTCAGAATTGCGATTTCTAGACGATTGGTAGAGTAAAACAACGGTACAATTAAAAGCATTTTGTGGGTCTTTGGAATGAACACACAACCACGGGGCTTATCACGGTTCTTATCAGTCAGGTATAGGTGTTTATGAATGATAAACCTCAGAGCTTGCTCAAAAACATCAGACTTGAATTTTATTGCTGTACAGAGGATTGTAAACGCTTCAGAATAGGAATTTTATTTCGAGAATGAAGCGTATTTCTCTATGGGTTCCATTTAAATAATTTCATTATATGTATGAAATCAAATGGCTACTAGAAATTATATTGCTTCTAATCCTTTAGATGAATCGGTACCAACAGTTATCGACTGAGATACTTAAAGAAAACTAGGTTTCTGTCAAATATTCATTATGCTTGAAACAACATCCAGACATACAAAGAAATTGAATAATCTAGAAATAGAAACCTATTTCCAAAGTTAATAATATTGCGTAATGAAATCCGTGCCTCTCTATCCCGACAAAAGATTCTAGACTCGTAAAACTGTAAGCATACCCGATGGTTCGCACTTTGAAAGCTAGATGACACTTGTACTTCTAGTTAAGTTGAACTCATTAAAGCTATCCTAGTTAACCTCTTTAGTGATGTACTGACTACTGACATTACCAGAAGGGTAGCGATGTTTATAACGCATGTGACTATATTGAAATGCGTTTCCTTATATACATTTGTCGTAACGAAAACACGAGAATGTATTGTGTGATGAGTTTTGAGTCCCATCAATTTGTATAAAAGCATTTGACAATTGAATACACATATCTCGAATATTTGTAAGTAATTCAAGATTGACGTTTTGCACCTTCACCCATTTATGTTCCGCAGTTATGGCGTTATACTATACTCGTGTTTAAGCTTTGTACTCATCTATTTTCAGGTCCTTTGTCCAGTGAGGTTGGTTTATCGACAAGTTCGACTTCATCCCAGTATTCGCCTAGATGCAGAAACACATATATATACCATAAGACGAGCATGGGTAGAGACTAACATTAAATGGACTTTGACCATGAGCAGACGTCATGACCATATACGGGGAACCTGTCAGTTTAAATGTTATAAAAATGAAGAACATGAAACATAAGGTGTGTGTGTATCGTTTGCAGCATAATGGTACAAAATAATGGTAACAAATAAATAAAGTAACAGTAGTGAATAAACTTTTGTACACATAATTATGTATATAACAGTGCATTCTTAGTAAGGCCAATGTCATTTTAAAATATAATGTAGAATTGTAAACCAATAAATAAATATAATATGAGCTTAGGTCAATTTAAAATGTTTATAAGGCTAAAAGGAATATAAAAAGACTAAGGTACTGCACTACTTGATATTGCCACAAAAGAAATAACACAGACCACAATTAAACCACACGATGCCTAACTCACAACGGAACAAGAGATTGAAACTAAACCGCTGAACGTCCAAGTTTCGGGCGTGAAAAACATGTTACATATGTGATACATTTGCTGAAGAGCATATCGCTGGTGGTCCATTTGCATTACGCATCTATTGGCATGGGGGAGCTATATGTAAGACAAATCGAAGCAAGCCTAGAATGCAAAGGGTTTGTATGGATGGGTAATAAATCTTCATTATAGTAGCCATACGGGTAGCCATCATATTACTTTCTATAATGAGTGTTGATTGCAGACAGTTGTTAAATTATCTATTGGCGATGCCGAAAATTTACCCCTAGTGATAATAGCTAGCCATGTATATTTGGATGAGCTTGGCCAATACTATAAGTTTGACATTTTGGGGACATAGGGTGCCAAGAATGAAAAGAATGAATGATAACAGTCGGCTAATTAAATCAGGCATCATTCAATTACAACGCCGTGGCTCTCGAAGCAATCTATGAAGATAACCCGGACGCTGTAGAATATAATAAAATAGAAATAAAAATCTGCCATGACCCCGAAATTCTGTTATGAGAGCAATGAAAACGTCTGTATATTATCACGTTGTCCAAACAAAGATTCTGTTTCAAATTTGGACACCGTAAAAGCTAAATGAAAGCCGAGAGCAAGCGATAGCGATCATTGATTGTGGACCCATGTTGCCAACAAACACAGCGAGCTTTCAGAGACCGCCTGTCGGGTTTGACAGCTTTCTTCGAGGTTGTCAGATAACTTGCTCAAATTGATGAGTTACATTTAGAAAACTTTGGAAACGTTCCATTGAGACCTGTCCCATTCCATAATTACATTTTTCTTTGTAAGTTTCTCCCCTACTAGCGAGTAATTGCATAGGACTACGAAATGTGACCATCGATTCTATGTCAAGTCCAAAATAACAATACAACACAAACTTCTATTTCTCTTTTATCACAAGGCAACTTAGCTACCCGACAAGTACATTACACCAATTTATAACTGTAATAGATTTATCTTTGTCCAATGCTTCATACATTTCCGTAAATTTCTACGATTCGGTAACTACGACAAATTCATAAATACTTTCCGTATTTGTACGATACGGTAATATATTCTTTGTAAACTTCACATGAATTACGTTTACTACTATATGGACATGTTAATTGTTGGTTCAAAATATGTTTATCAACGTACCGTTTAATTTAGTTCATCAAACCAAAGTTAATAGATAAGTTTACCGTTGTAATGGCACTGAATAGAATATAAAATATACAGATGAGACTTTAAAATTGCGCTAACATTCTCACAGGTGCAATGCTGCAAGACAACATAAAGATTATTTGGACCTAAGGCATAAGTCCGATGCTTAACATATTTCAATGAGTAAGAGAACTAATGGGGTTTAATTTATTATGGGTGGTGTCATTTCGTTTGGAATTCTTCATAGATTAGATAAGCAAGTTAACGGCCATATAATTCTGTCATGGACTAATGTAAAAATATATAGACTGGGAACGATGCCCCATGCTGCGATGTCATCAAAGTTTTAATATAACAGTGTTCTGTGTCTTTTGATGATTATGTATCAATAAAAGTTCGAAACGCCTACAATTTGCAGTGCTTGTCTCTGCAAACACTTTTCTTCCTGATTCACTTTTGTCATTTATGAGTTGTGCATTTTTCGCACACTGTTTATTACTAAGGGTCGTATCTGTCCATGTAAATCAAAAGAACAGACAATATTAAAACATAAATATAACCACCATTTTATGCATCGTAAAACAATAATGGTACAAATTGACGTAGGACTAAATTTCAAATAAATATCACATTATTGAGAGTAAATGAAAGTGAAGAGTAGGAAGCGTATGTATTTGTAGGCATTTAATGCCAGTTTTATTTACCCGACAGCCTAGATGTTTATACGGAAAGGCGAGGCAAGCATATACAGGGTACTCAAGCTTGGAATAAAGCAAACACATGAAACCCAGCTGGACTTGGGATATATAATATATGGGTTCCTTTAATCTTTTTCTAGAATGATGTCGATCTAAGGCGTTATTAATAATGCTATGTGTTTGATCAGTGACCTAACATATGTTTTAGAGTTTGTTTATTATTGTTTTATTAGGTAATAATGCCACATTTATTAGCAAGGGTAGTCCCAAGTTGTATGTAAAACAGAAATGTTGTTTATGACCATAACAAAGTGCGTTTTATTATTTTATCTTTGTTTTATTGTGGCGTAGAGCTTCGTTTATTAGCAAACCGTTTTAATGATCTATATATCAATACTGGTACGATTTTATATAATTGCAAGCAATTTACGTAGAATTGAAAAAGAATGTACTATGCTTCAATAAGGTACTAGTAACCCTTGGCCAAAAACTGGGAAAGACAACATATGACCCTGCCTGTTCGCACACCCTCCCACGAAGACATACGCCCCACAGCAGATACCGGTACTTATTTGTTGTGAATTCCACACTCATGACGTCAATGTTTCAGTTGATTGTCCACACTTCTGATGCTATCTGAGGAAAGAAACTCGCATCAAACTTAGATATATGTAAACAAATGCATCATGAATGCACAATTTGATGAAGAGAGTCTACATTTAAAACAAAATAATAAGCCAATTACGACTTCACACAGTTCTGATAAAACCACGAAGCTTTAAATCACTCAGATGGACAGACATATACTTGGATGCATTTGACTTCTGTAGCAAATAACAGAATGATAAAGACACATTCTGAACATATGTGATTTTAACCAAGAATCAGTTTTCTAAAACATTTTCAGACAGCTAAACAAACTAGTATTTGTATCGGTAAATTTAATTTGCATTTGGTCTTAGTCATTTCCGTTTTCTGCATCTACTGTCCGGTAGTTCATGATAAATTCGCAAAAGTCAGAGTAACTAAGGCATGTTCTAACTAAAAGTGCTTTTAACTCAGTCTCTACCTTAGTACTACTGTTACGGTTAGTGCCTTTGGAGAGGTTAGGACGAAACAACTTTTCATGCTTATTGACTTCACCTCTGGTTCGTTATGTGTTCTGTTGGTGTGGCTGTTCTGATTTCTGTGTTCTTGGAATTTCTTATGAGAAACTTATGTAACACAAGAGCATGTTTTGACGTGGTCGCCATCGACGATTTATATCTTTGCGCATGAATACAAAATGGGAAAGTTGAATCAGGTCAGAAAGGACTACTTTCAATGCGCTTGTGTGGGTGGTTCGTGATGCTCATTCCATAAAAATGGAAATTAAAAAAATATTTCGATGCAGTTTAACCACAAAAAATGTCCCAATGTGTGTTTTTAATAAACACTAATGCAGTTAAAGGGAAAGAGGTTGGAATTATGTCACGATTTTAGAAATAAACATTATTCATAATAAGTTAATAACTAATAACAATCATCAAGTACTTCTTAGTTTTCCATATGTATAACTTATATAACAGTGTTTTGTAATTATAAATGAGAATATACGTTGTCTATGGATGAATGGTCTCTATAAAAATATGGTTGCCTGACCAAATTAGCTTATTCCATAAACACATGATAGTGGTATCATAGTACCATAGAACAAAACGTTTTCCTGTTTTATTCTTATTCTATGGCCTATCAATGTGTTTTATTAGTAGTCCTTGTTGGCTTTCGGGATGTTTACATCGATATAGGTATTAATATAATTATGTCATCCTATACTCTTGGTTTTCGTATGTTTATGATTAGTTCCACGTATTGTTTGTACCGTGTCAAGTGGTCAAGTATTTGCAATATGTGTCGAGGGTTTGATAGGTCGAAATTCAGGTAACTGTAAAAGCAAGTGTTAAGGATATGCGTCAGAATCTACGTAAACCAGTTTTTATTTGAACCTTCCTGCTCTTTAGTCTTTAAGGTTATTACAAGCGTGAGGTTTGGTACACCCTACAACTGGTTAAAACCCAAGTGGCATTGTGTTTTTGTCCGTGCCAATGTCATGTTGCCTTACATTCTTTAGTGTGCATCTCGTTTGAGTTATCACAAAATACTTGTTCCTTGCTGTTGTTCTCGTTCTAGCGAATATCTATACTGCATGTTTGGTGTTCTTTTTCTGTTTCTGGCGAATGGTGTTGTTTGATGTCCTTTTCAAATAAACTCTTTTTGATACATTGTACACTGTAACAAAATATGGATGAACGTCACATTACCCAGAGACTATCTGCATTCTGAACAAGTTTATTAAACTACTAAGGCATAATGATCAAACACGTTCAAAGACACCTTTTACTTTTGCATTATTGACTACTCACAAACACAATTAGTCTCTTTATGACTAAGTGATTGACCGTAACTAGCTTGTGCCGGGTACGCCAAAGTGGTAATCAAGTTTATATGCTTCTGATGATCCTATTATTCACTCTTATCAAGTTTTTTATGCTTACACATTGTCAATCATGTTAGAATCCCAATTTGCATTGAACGTATCGAAAGGATTATAAAACAATACACAGTTCTTTGAAGTCTGCTGCATGTACCCTTTGAAAGAACTTTAGACGTCACCATCACCAGACTCATGTACTAAATTTTTCCTAGGTCATTCGGTAAAGCATAAATAATTCAGGACGCATACGTCCACTGTACATACTTAAAACATGATGCTGTTAATAATGAAACAAGGATTCTGAATGCTAAAATAAATGACTCAGTTTATGCTATATCACATTGTTTTCGAGTTCATTCATGCATTCGTATGTAAGATTTAATTATTTGATATGTTTTATATAAAATACCACATTTCATGCCAATAAAATTTCTTGAACTCTTGAATTGTAAAAAAGATACCCATTTTGTATATTTTGTATAACCTTAACGTGTCCATCTTCATAATATAAAGATATTATTATTGCTATTATCCTTAGTTTTATTGTTGTTATTATTATTATGGATTATTATTCCAAGTTACAAATATAGGGTTTATTTTCTTTATCAGAGCTTAATTGTTTATTAAATTTTCAATCTCATAACCATCATACATTATGCACGTGTGCTCGTGTACAATTCGTTAAATGCATATATGCGAAGACGAAATGTGGTTATTTATCCCGAGGCAAACAAAAAATGCATAGGAAAAACAAACATATTGTTTTGTCTTGCAGTTTAAAAGTGTATTTTTCTCTCAAATTCAGTTAAAACTAAATAAATGTTTTATGAAACTGGTAATTGCAATCATGTAATAAACATATCATATATATATATTATAAAACAACACTGTTAATGTTATTGAACTGACAATCATAAAGAAGTAATATCGCAGTTGGATAAACGCAATATAATTTTGAAAGTTTCCGCGCAATGTACAGCCAACGCAAAACCAACGACTCTACAATTTTACATAATAAAAGTTTTAATGAATGGGTGTATATGATTATGTATGTAACCATGAGGTAAAGGTAAGGCAAGGGAGAGAAACCTAACATGCATTAGAGCAAACACTCCAACTTTCCAACAATCGCATTACATGTTTCTTATCGACATAATGTAGACAAACTTACAAAAACACACACACAACGGGCAATACACGACTTTCCAGAACACGTCCAATACTGTCGCAAAATATCAAGGTCGGGTCTTAACTGTGTTTCATTCGGTCACTTGGGATCACCGATTTTGGTACTTATTTGTGAAATTGGGTCATCCTTTTTGCGGCGAAGACTTGGGCTTTACATCATTTATTTCGGTTGTGTGTTTGTGCATTGCATCGTCTAGTTTTGTTGTGTTGTTACTGTATGATGTGCTCGGCCGGTTAAGTTGAGTGCTGCCTTCCATGTCCAATGTCCCCATAGCTTTGTATTAGAAAGAAGGAGTTGCTATTGTGTTAATCACATTACCAAGGTTATCATTGTTATTTCTACGAATACTACGAATGATTATCTAAAGTGTCTCTAAAATGCTATTATAAGACTTTTAGTGTCAATTTGCAATTGCCTTTGCATCTCGTACCCATGTTCACTCCAGCATTTTCAACAAAGGCGATGGTCTCTGTGAGGTCATTTGTCCCACGTATGCTATTGTATGTGTATATACTCGTATGCGTAGTGTCGTTCAATTCTCATTAGAATAATACCTTTATGTTTCAAGTCGATTGAATGATAGCCAAAACTCACATGAAGTCAACATAAGCATGCTTTATATTGCTTATACGTCAAATGCGTGTTTACACACCATATATGTATCATGTCACCAGACCCCGTGATTATAAACATGTTTTCATTCCCATGCTCAAGATGGCCAAGAAATCAAAAACATAAGAATAAACCCCTGCAGCTGAATGCATGATCTCATATGGTTGCAAGTAAAACGTTAAGAGCAAAACGGACACGGAGGATCGAAAATAGCATGACATGCACAAAAACAAAACAACACCTAGTAGTTGATGTATAAGAATGACGGTATGTTTATGTTTAATATTGTTTTTGGATGTGGTTGGAAAATTGGAAAATAATGCTGATTTCTAGTAATCGTAGGTCACACCGTTCAACCCGATACATAGAAAACAGTTGGCACATAGAAGACAGTTGTCAGTGTTTATGTACGCAAAACTCGCGGAAGTAAGTATTGCTTGTTTTTATATTCCTTTAGCAGGGTCTGAACAAAACAAAGTGTGTACATTTATTCGAAGTTAAAAGAGGTATCAGTACACAAAATTCTGAGCAAAACCGTTAATTATTAAGGAAGAAATCATGAAAAATGTATGCGATTTTTAACAAAAAACGCGTTATTTGAAACTTTGATCCCCAAAAAGGTATATTTTGACAAATGCTTACCCTTTGACTTATACCATGACGAAATTTACATCCATCCCCCGTCTATATGCAGATTTACACACTTTTATTCGTCCTTTTCGCCGAGATATAAGAGTTTAAACATGACATGGTGTCATATTTTTGAGAACAATGGAGACAGTTGATGATTAAAAAAGATCACATAGAAATCAGTCGCAAGGGTATAGATGATAACAATGAAGACAGTCTGAACGCAACGTTTTTGGAGCGCAATAACATTGAAATAATTACGGTATACTTAAGTGCCAATATGTTTAACTGGATTTTTATAATGCGCTACCAAACTACCAATGCTCTTTTTTGATAAATGCCATTCACCCTCTTCGCGCATTCTCAAAATTTGAGCCAACTGCCTGTCACCACTATAATAATGTTTATAAAAACGAATTATCGAGTATGAGAAGTCTTGAATCAATTTCTATCACTAATACTATATAGTTCCTCAAAAATAAATACAAATCATATTAGAAACAATGAACTTGAAAAAATATACAAGCCCCCAAGTTATGACACCCCACACAAAATATATAATTTCAATGCTTCTCATAATTAGTAACTAGTCAAAACATCTGAAATGTGTTGTTATATGTAAGCAAATAATTTGGAAAATGAACTCATAAATGCGCGAGAGTGCTATGCACTTGCTGCTTTGATATTTTTTCGACAGAGTTCGTGTCGCCCACAAGAAGTATTTTACGTGACACTGTTTTGTGGATGCGATAGCAACGCTTACGCTTGTGGTAATTTATAAATTATTTGAACCAGTTTTTTTATTGATAGAGGCACTATCGATAAATACACATATTTTTTACCAAAATACACGAACAAAAACTATACGTCAGTCTATTTCAAGCCTGTACCTTACTGGGACATTTATGTTGTATTCTTACGTGACAGCCACAACTCGTTTATTTATTATGGAATGGTCATTTATTCCTTGTAAAATGTCTGGCACATGTTGGATTTAACTATATAGAAAAGTTCATCATCTGTAATAGACAATGAATGAAGAAAAAATGCATCTTAGTGCGAAAAAAGTTGTACGTGACTGTATACTTACGTGACGGGTTTTTAAAAAAACGTGATTACAACGATAAAAATGATAAGGAATATATCTTATTCTGTGCCATTGTGACACATTTGATGTTTACAGTCAATATATGCATGGAAATACCACATAATTAGAATGACATTGAATTTTTACGGTACATATGCCACGAATGGTCTATTATTTGCTCATCAACAGAAATGGTCAACCATTGACATATGGGCCATACTAAATATTTACTCTTGAAAGACATTGGTGTACCTCAATCTATAATCTAGAATTATTCCTATAGTGTATTCTATTGCTTGGTCAGCATGATCTTGTTCGTCACGTAAAATACAATTTAGTGTCACGTAAAATTTAATTTCAATATTTTGATTTCGTTTTGAACCTACGTTTGATTTTTACATTTGATGACTTATAACATGGTTTTAGAGTGTATTACCTTTAAACAACTAGTATTTGTGCAATCTACATGTAAATCAAACTAAGTATTTGACATTTGATATTAGAAGAGTAAAAATGTGTATAATTTTTAGTCTGTGCAGTTACATAAAGTGTACTAAATTACTGCAATTATTGATTTTGATGAGAAGCAATGCTATTACATTTATAAAATATAAATTAAGTTATTAGCTTTCACAACTTGGCAAAAAACGTAAATTATTACAGCAATCATGGGTTTGATAACCGTATAACTTTCGTCACGTAAAATACAAATAAAAATCCAGAGCTATTTGAGCCAATATGACAATTGATTATTGGCATGCTGGCAATGCTTTATTAATATTTGCTCAAGTTTTTATCACTATATAATATTTTCTTTCATTGGATTTGAATAAAAACGAAATATTCACTGTACAATTTGGAAGAGCTCGTGTCTCGTTGGAAACAAATTAATTTTTTCAACTTTCAAGACGACTGCACATGACTTTCATGGAAGCACAACAGAAAATAACCATAATTAGTTACTGGATATATTTCAGAAATAATGTGTGATAAAACTGAGTTATGTGTACACAAGTTTTGCTTCCAGAATAAAGGTTTAACGTTTGTTAATTGTTGTTGAAAAATATGTTCCAAGACTGGTATTTTACATGACAGTATATAAATGTTCAATGGTGAAGCTATAAGCCATGCTTAGCATTTTAAGCTGTAATTTTAACAGATAAATCGTTCTCAGATGCTTAAACAACCTTTAGTTAGCATTAGTTTTGTTCCAAATTAGTCTTTCATGCTATTTCACCCCTACAATAGTATTTTACGTGACAATATTTCATTCCACACGTAATCTTATCCCTATAATCACTATATGCATTGATTTTTTTTTTGTAAATTGTTTACCAAAAACTGTAATAACATGAGGTCAGAATTGTATCTACTGCACAACTTGTAGTATTTTATTATAGTTTTTATGGATAAGTTGCTTTCGTATTTTACGTGACGAACACGTCAGTACAATGCATGTACTAACACATGTATATTTAGCCGGGTTTTATTTAGATGCATATGTCAAATTATAAAGTAGTGTCATAGGTTCCAAGTCAGATTGGTGACAGTAACAATAATACCCACACGCTTTTCTACTTCTAATTCAAAAATGATTTATGCTACGGTCACATTTGCCCTACGATGTCCGTACGGATTTATCAACTCGTACGAGTAGGCTACGAGTCCAAGATATTTCAAATCCTAAAGGTATTTTAGGTTCTTAGCTTCTGGTCACAGCTCGTACGGACCTCGTACGATTAAAGGAGAATGTCTCGTACGAGGTCCGTACGGACATCGTAATCTTCGTACGGAGATCGCACGGCGCTCGTACGGAGATCGTACGGTGCACGCAAGGTACTCGTAGGTCAATCGCAGCTCGCAAGTCACTCTTACGATGTCCGTACGGTGTCCGTAAGGTGTCCGCACGATGACCGTACGAGCTCCGTGCGAGAAGAATTTTATTTTTCGAAATATTTCAATTTCGCCTGGTCACATTAGTCGTACGAGCTCCGTGCGAGTCGAAATTGAGCAAGCCCGTACGGCGTCCGTACGGGGTCCGTACGGGCACTGTAAACTCTTACGAGCATCGTACGGATTTTCGTGACTCGTAGAGGACTCGGGAGCTCGGTGTAAATTTTCGACCGAGCTCCCGAGTAGTCTACGAGCTCGTAGGTATTATTGAAGTAGGGAGCTCACAAGGAAGCTGATATTACCTATTTTTAGTTATCATTATATGTAAGATGATTAAAGAATGATGGAATTTTCATGTCATGTTTTTAAATGCAAGGAAAAAGCGTTTAATTACTTCTTGGTCGACATTGAACGATCAGGGCTATATACGGGTATAGAGTTTATTCTAGTACGATGAGTATATGCATTAAAGTACATGGAATACATGGATATTGCACAGTTGTCATAAACTAAAAGATAAAAGAACACATATATGTATAGACAAATATTTATGTGTACACATAAGATATGTGCACGCGAATCACGGACCTGTCAATTTATTTTCATGAGCGGATCCAGGTTTGGTCCAGGCTTCTGGAATGTTGGAAAAATATGGCCATCCTGCATTAGGAGACAAGTACGTCTTGTGTAAACTGTTATGTTCTTGTGCTAGTCGGACCTAGCAAAATAACCGGTTGGACATCTTCATAACACAATGAACGGTCGGCGTACATTTGGGCTAATTTGACTGAAGCCGAACGTTGTCATGCTGCAGATCGGGGGATTGTGTAGCATCGGGTGAAGGCGGCCAGGGTCATTTAAAGTATAATAAAAATATACGTTGCTACTCATCGGTCGGTTTCTGCGCGAGCATAAAAAATCATCGGTTACATATCGGATACACGGGAGGATGGAAGAGACAGAATGTTAAACGGCATGTGGGACCCCTAGCATTTTCGAATGTACAGCATGGTTTCTATAACGTTTTAGGTGTAGACCACCTCTGAGTTTACCAACTAGTCCATTTCTAGTTGGGTGGAAACAATGAAATGATTTCCGAATGACCATATGTCCCGGTCGAGATTAAAACCTTTGATGGATTTGTCGATCCGTATTCTAGAGAATTACCCACGCGACCACAGTCTGCGTGTCACCCGAATGGTTGATTATACCACATGTTAAAAGGCTTGTTGACGTACTTACATGTTGAGTCTTCTTAAAATCATTTAAATACTTCTTTCAAAAGCTAGTAGCGTCATTATTATAATATAACAACAATACCTTTATTTTAAGAGACAACTCGGTTGAGAAAGTCCAGTCTTCCCTGTAGACCTCTGCTCGAACCTGATTCTAGTTTATAAACAATCATACAAACAATGACATATAAAGTTACTGGGTGCCGAACATGCCATATTGGGTGGCTAGTTTTGTCACATCATGGACCTACACGCATTAGTAATCTGTCAGCATCCTGTGTTTCGTTCTGGATATGCTAACCAATCATTCTTTCCCCCTCAGCTTTAACCAAAACAAACATAAGCAATATATATCAAAGTATTTAGTCATTTTATGTTTTTGTATAATATACTAATCATTACACTAAATATTTGTTTTGTATTAAAAGCTATATATTCAAAATACAGATGTTAAAATTGAAGGGCATAATTATAATTGTGTATTAAATTTGGATTTCATTACCTAATTTATGTTTTTTTTTTAAAATCGATACGTTATAATTATCTTTTTACCGGATCTTAGATACTGGGTACAGATGCAGCATTGGCACAATAGCAGTTAAACACATGTATCATAAATTCAATATTGAAAAATGTGTCTAAATTTAAATATATTGTCTATAACATATTGTTACATACACATAACAATTAACATTGTTGACATAACTGCTGTCATACTGTTCACTATCTAATCCTATGACGTTGACCGTTAAAGTCCCGTGCGAAATACGTCTGACTCAAACTATATACATGTACGAGCTCGTAGACAGCTCGTAGACAACTCGGGAGCTCGGTGAAAAAGTTTTACCATGTCGCCGAGACCTCTACGAGTCGAAAAAATCCGTACGATACTCGTACGAGTATCAATATCCGTACGAGCACCGTACGGACTCCGTACGGACGTCGTGCGAGTTCAGCTAAATCAACTCGTACGGAGCTCGTACGGAGCTCGTAGGGCAAATGTGACCGTAGCATTAAGATATATAAAAGTAAAATATAGTATAAACGAAATAGCATGTTATGATGTGCATACCGGTTTCATAAATGTATTGATAGTATATTGTTTTAGGAGAGTTGGTATGTGTAAATATGTAGTACTGGAGTTAAAAAAATAACACAACTATTAATTAACTTCTTTGTTGTGTTCTCTAGGGTATAATACGTATGCTGTACATGCTATCATAACGTAAAATACACAGGCGAAAACACAGGCTTCTTTCCAACAGCGACATAGAAAAACACACAATCTTGTTCATGGTGCCATGTATGAAAAATGTTCCGAAAGGGGTTCGACTTTCATGTCCGATAGACGTTTTTGATATATTTAAAGGTCAAATTTACATACGATTCTTCATAGATCTAAAAATGTCCAAATCATGACAAATCGTTGTCAATCGGAGAGGATATTTGTTAACGTGAAAAAAAACGTGACGGAATTGCGTTGGTCAGGAAGGTCTCCTACCTTACCGCGTTTATTTTAAACATGTTCAAAACAAGCATATATATTGCGTCCCGGTTCATACGTTGAGTCAGGTCTGTGATGAGTGTGAATGGCATTTATAAAAAAAATCATTGGTACTTTGGTAGCGCATTATAAAAATCCAGTTATACACATTGGCACATAAGTATACCGTAATTATTTCAATGTTATTGCGCTCTTAAAACGTTGCGTTCAGACTGTCTTCATTGTTATCATCTATACCCTTGCGACTGATTTCTATGTGATCTTTTTTAATCATCAACTGTCTCCATTGTTCTCAATAATATGACACCATACCATGTTTAAACTCTTATATCTCGGCGAAAAGGACGAATAAAAGTGTGTAAATCTGCATATAGACGGGGGATGGATGTAATTTCGTCATGGTATAAGTCAAAGGGTATGCATTTGTCAAAAAATACCTTTTTGGGGATCAAAGTTTCAAATAACGCGTTTTTTGTTAAAAATCGCATACATTTTTCATGATTTCTCCCTAAATAATTCACGGTTTTGCGCAGAATTTTGTGTACTGATACCTCTTTTGACTGCAAATAAATGTACACACTTTGTTTTGTTCAGACCCTGCAAAAGGAATATAAAAACAAGCAATACTTACTTCCGCAAGTTTTGCGTACATAAACACTGACAACTGTCTTCTATGTGCCAACTGTTTTCTATGTATCGGGTTGAACGGTGTGTAGGTGCTGATAGCAATTTCTTACTTTATTGCCAGACTCTCAATTAAACCTACACAGGTGATGTTAGTAATTTTCTCGCGATATTAAGAGGGTAAGATAATTGAGCGCTAAATCATAATTATTTTGGAACACACATGACGAGGCTGCGTAAACAGATTGTATCCCGCTGATACCCGAAGGGGCAATGGAAGTTTGTTCATAGTTTGTTTTGATTTACGCTAAGTAAATACTTCAATTAAAATTCATCCCAACTTTTTCAAAACTATTCTTCTTTCTTTGATATCCGTGTAACGTTATGAAGTGTATAGAATTGGATCAATGAATAAAATAATATTTTTTACAAAGTATATCTGATTTTAAGCTGACGTTGAACAAAATGGAAACCTATATTTTGTGGGTGGTAATCTGGAATGGGCATAGAATATTTGATTTACGTTGCAATTATCATAATGATTACGAGGTCCTTTACACGTGTTGACTAATAAACTTGGATTACGAACCCGGCGGTGATAATAAGACCAGCCCTAAAATTAGCGAAAAATTGTTACACACCAATAAATATGTTTTATTGCCTGGCCATTCATTCTTGTGTGAACAAAAATCTGCCCACAATTTTAATTCAAGCGCCCGTATTTATACCTAATTTAGAAGGATCCAGTTCATGACCACATAGTGGTACATCATAGCAAATTTGCAATAAATTTATTAGAGTGATTATAACTTTAATTTGATACTATCTGTCATAAAAGTACCAACTTGAGGATGGGTAAAGTACGCGTGCCTTTGGAAGGAGCGACACGTTGGTTGTTTAAAAGGTGTTCGCATCGGGGACATATGAACCAAATAAAAATGAACCAGAAACAGGTGGGTCTTCCTTACGGTTATCTAGTGAGTGCAAGCCAAATAATGTACCTAGAAGATATCAGTAACTAAAGCGACATGGGTAGGATTTCTGCTCTGTTAGAGCTTTAGTTATGTGATGATTACTGAAGCATTTTATTGAGCTTTTATGTGGTATTATCAGATACAACAAACTCTTAAGTAATTAAGTTATAAATCATAACCAAACACATAAAAGTTATCATGTAAATCAGTGTTAAGATTCAATCACTTTGTGTGTTTATTAATGATATTTATTTGGTTTTTGCAAAAAGTACTAATAGCTTGAGCGGCCTTCTCACCCACACAGTCAGTTGCTTTGGGAGTTGCTTACATTTTAACACCCGATGTAGATAAACAGGTGAATGATTCTGACTTCCTGGCAAATTATGAATTAATTCATGTCACAAACATGTATGTACAGTGAATGCATTTTATAGGTGAAATCACAATAAGTAATATTCAAAGATTTAATTCATTTCCACTCGTCAACAATGATATTTATGACCTATCTATGGGGCTCGTTAAGACATGTACTACCTGAATGGGTTTCACTCGGCAGTTATGTTACACTGGCCAAAACATTAGTGTAAGGACCATTGAGATATAAAGCCTGCTATAATGAGGAACATTAAGTAGTAAGTACTAGTATTTTGAACGTCGAAGTGAGTGTTGAATTCGACATTCAATTTCAATATTTCCTAACCACGTATATACATTTTGATTTCAACGTCGATGTATATTTTCTGTTCAAATGTTATTTGTGATATGTCACGATTTGATAAGGGTCTGATGAAGGAAGATACGCGGTTTGCCTAATGCCAAATTCAGCTTAGTTTGTATCTCGTTCATTGGCCTAGACATATTTGTATGCACTCGAGTGTCACCTTTCATAGAAGGAACTAATAACACTGTGTTATGGCACTAATAAACAGATTACCTTTGCATCTAACATTAAGAAAACCAAAACAAACATCCACCTGCCGTCGTAACGACTTTAGTAGCCAACTTATATTACCACGGTCATCGAAAATGTGTCGCGTATATTTAACTTGTGCTCCTAAATGGTCGAGGTCTTGCGCGGATGAATTTATTGACGAGCTATAATGTCCATTTAGATACCAATGCTTATTTAAGGCATATTTCCATATTTACTCAGGAGAACAATGTCTAATGTGAAGTGGTATAATAATTCTGGTCATTTAGAAGCATTAATGTGATACTTGACCAAGTACTTGTACTATACATAGAAGTAGAAAAATGATTATCAGTGTGAGAAAATTCAACATGGACATTGCAATTGTAAATTATGTTGTCGGCATTGTAAACTCTGATTTTGCAAATAATCTTGGTAGAAACAACATGTAAATGCTATACCAAAGGACTTTGTTTGTTTTTCTCATGGTCACACAAATAAAGGTCATATTATTTACTAGTATTCTAAATGTCCCATGTTTTTATAGAGTGTCTGAAACAAGTTGTGGTGTGGTACTCATCGCCAATTCGGACTGTGAAATAAAAATTAGTTTCACCGTGTTTTCATTCTGTCATTTAGTTCATCTTCTTTCGATTCAAGAAGAGGGCTTTCACTGAAACATTCGCGTAACATTATCACACATTATGTTGTCAAATTGACCGAACGCATTTAATATCGCCAATAGCATGATAGTGATAGTGATTATGTTTGTGATTATGACATAAAACTGCCATGAAAGTAAGTATTATAAAAGCGGCCATTAGGAATGAAAGTGTGCCATCTAATGTTTGAACTGGCCGAGTAATTATGAACATTGGAGAACGTACTCCTTGCTCAAAACCATACTCCGTACTCCAGTTGGAGCATGTTCCTAGTTACCAAAACAGTTGTCGTCAGATGAACCACTTGCCGGGTGCTGTTAGAAAGCATTGCAATAACATTCAAAACGCGCAACTTCTTCAAGTTATAGGTAATGTACCAGAATAAGAGAAATTCTGAATTCGGAATTCACAGAGGTTCAATAACATATCGTGACTTGGGACATGGTATATATGAGTGCCAAAAAGAGGCGAGTGATGACTGACGAAAGATCTGCAAGGGAAACTTAAAAATTGTAATAAGAAACCTAGGTAACTCATCAGCTTCGCATCCTTGGAATTGTCTATCCGTAAATTGGAGTTTTTTATAAATTGGTGGAATCCAAAACTCTCGCCAACAATTGGCGCCAACTGGGCAAATAATGTTTCAGTATATGGCAAAGCTGCTGGTAGCACTTGGTCCGAACTAACTCGTGAATACTTGGCTAAATTACATACAGTCTACAGCTTTCTGAATTTCATCTATGACATGACCGAAATAACAATCAAGTGTACTCTAATATAAACGAATATACATGTTTCGTGTACTTGTATTGCAAAAATGCTACTTGTGCCTTTTTTAAACACTATTTAGACACATATTTGTTCTGAACTAGAAGTGAGATCATGTTTGGATTTCATAACATACTCTTCATGTGACACGTAAATAATTTGATAGACTGCAAGTGGCGTATGTTGCATTCATGTCAATACGATGAGATAAGTTGGTGCAGCTAACGTTGTGTTCACAAAGAATCTAAATGGAACACTCAGAATTTTCTCAAAATCTTATAATTTCCTATAGTATTTCAGCTAAACCGGACAATCAAGATTATCAACATTTGTTGGAATATAAATTGGTGTATAGCTACAATAATAATGTTACCCTTTAGCGTCATCTAGCATTGATTTGTTAGAGCCAATTGCAACTCCTACCGATACTAATGACAAAAATTAATATGCCTGACAAAATGAAAACACATGATATTACAACAGTTACAGCAAATCATGTTAAAATTGACGAACAGCTGTCTAAACATCACACTGTGCAGATACAGTATAAACAATCTTTAACTATATGGTGCTGCCTATTCTTGCATGCTGCTAATGCATTTCTGAAGAACCAGTTTAATTGTATTATTTCACAAAGCCTTGCATTGCGTACGTTTACTTGATTTTCTACTAATATCCAATTAAATAAATAATATTCAATTATGCTACAAAATTATGTATTGTAATAACTTGTTAGTTTTAAGTCTTTGTTAATCATATTTATACCATCATAAGTGTGTTCTAAGCATGTTATGCTCATGTTTATATTCTTACGTATACCCTTATCAAATAGAAATATTCTAATACAGGAATAATACCCATAACAGTAGGTGGAAAATAATTATTGAGTTTGCAGCATTATTTGGTGTATTTCATTACTAAACGTAATAAAATCTCCTATGGAACGATGTTGCTTAGCAACTATAATTAAATAACGACGTTGCTTGTCGAGTTTCCTACGATGAAACCAAGTATATGCACCTTATTACGTTATAGCTCTATTTACAATGTTTTAGGGAAATAAATTCAGCGGCTAATTACGCAAACTTCTCGTAGTTTCTGGGGTTAAATAATACCTCATGTGTTCTGGGCCGTTAAAGTAGTTCCCAGTGTGACTCGATGATCTGGGTAACGTCATTACAATTCATGCAAATGTAACAACAATACCTTTACCCGAGGTAACATTCACATATAACTGCTAAAAGGAACTCCATCCATCCAAAGAAGTAAGTCTTTAAGTTTTAAATAACTTTTAGAGTTATTCAACATGTTCCAAATAAAGAAGATATGCACATGTACAGGGGCCTTATTCACAAACAATGTAAGACTGAAACTCAGACTCTTAAAACGGACAACATTTATAATCACTGCGATTTTTACAATCATGTGAAATTGTATCTGATTATTGTTGTATTTATTGGTGTATTTATAACAATATTAGAGCTAATAGAACATTGGCAATGTGAAGTCTAAGTCTAAGTTTTAGACTTACAACGTTTGTGATTAAGAGCCCATGCATTTAATGTATGTACCGCGTGTGTAATAATAATACAATTCACATGTACCTGTTAGCAAGTGGCAGACTTTGATAATAAGTACTGTCCACTTAAAGCACTGGATATGGCTTCTTTCCCTCGCCACACCGTTACTACCACAGATTGGCAATCAGGTGTTACAGTGATTCCTGTTGTGACAAATGCAGACACTCTTCAGGACTGTATTCTTCTTCATCTCCATGTGCGTCTTTACCTTCTTCCTTTATAGTACAATGTACGAGTACACATACCATCTGGCGTATTCTCGTATTGCCTTCACATACCTGAAATAAGTGAATATACTTTTAAATGCAATCAATAACATGTAAATAAAAAGTTAAAACATCCAACATCATTAAGTTACATATCCCTTGTTGGAATAGCACAAACTAAAAAGGATAAAGAGACACATACATGCATTTGACTTCTTTAGCAAAAGATATGAGGAAATTGGACAGAGAAGGCAGCACTCAACTTAACCAGCACAGCACAGAAAACAGTATAAACAACACAACTACACGGATGATCAAATTTCACCAAAAAGGCACATAAAGCATAAAGGGGCAACTTGGAGCGGGACACACGAGTGGGACTATAATATGTGTGTTTCAAGTCTTCCCTGAAAACGCATATTTAATTAAATACAGTCACATTAGACATGTGAGCGGAATGAATTGCGGGGTAAGATATAGATGAATTATGTTATATTTCAAATTCACTACTTGTCTTTATTATTGTGACTTAGACAGACAAACAAGCTTAATTACATGTTTGGATAATGTTTCCAACCTCCATTTTATCAGGTTTTCAAAATTATATCCATTATAATCTTGTTTGTGTATGATATCATTACTCAATACGTGATTTGATAACATTTGTCCTTGTGCTTTTAGAGTAGTAAGTGCTATTAGCTGGTACATTTGACCGTCTTGTTGAATTCATGGGTCAACTGTTAACGGGTTTCCAAGTGTTGTGAAATTGTTCAATATAGCATTTTTCCATTGTCAGCTTCATCACACAAACTTGACCTAATTCTAATATTCCTGGATTGTAACATGAAAAGGTATGCATAAGAATGCATAGGAAATATGTTTTAGTACATTTATATAACTATAGTAATGTTATTTTGTTTATTGCGATGAGCGATATATATGCTTAAGCTTGATAAACTGTTTGTTCCGTTATGTTCTATATAAAATCGTGTAAATTCAATCAAACATGAACATTTTTACAGTCGATATTATGATTTTAAAAGTTCAGTAAGTAATGTATCCCTCAAAGCTTGCGACATTACCAAATGGACAATGAAGCATTAACATAATTATACATTATTTACTGTTTTTACAATGTTTTTCATGTTTATACTCACAATTACTCCCAATATACATTGTACTACAACAGCCTGTGTTCTTGGTGTAGATGCTGAGTTTAAGACCATTATACATGTATATAAATTACAATCTTAACACATATAAAACAAGTACATCATAGTCGTATTTCCAACTACTGACAAACAAAACAATTTGTTCCCATATTTCTATTAATAAACAGTAAAGAATACGACAAAAAAGATTCCCATTAATAAAAATTTAATATCATTTCTTTATATATTTATTTAATACCGTTTCAAACACGTCCAGGTCTACCTACATTCTCATTTTTTTATAATCATTGGCAATGGTATTAAAGTCTCCTCCAACAATGTCTAGTAGTTTATCAATAAACTGTTTTCCGTATTTCGAATACCTAATACCTGTAACAAACAGACGAATTTATTTTGTTTTTATACGGATCTTATGTTTCGTTTCATTTCTTTTTCATGTGCTACAGTGTCGTATACCGGCTATAATAATCATCATTAATTTTCAATAAACTCTCTCGGAAAGAAGAACAGATTAGTTGCTCTTCTGGTCACTCAAAACCTTCTTCTGCTTTTTACTGCAATTTTGTAGCAATTCTCAAATAAATACAAGACTTATTGCTGTGTTTATGAACACTATATTGCTATAATGATGTATATACTGCGTGTTTAAAGAATAAAACGTGTAGTTTGAAGCATCTTTGTGAGAAATTCCGTTCATGAGATTAGAAGGTTATTGCTAATAACTGTTTCTTGATCATGAAAGTAGGGAAAGGCGACAAAATGTAGTAAACCGGTTACAGCACATCTGATAAATATTGTTAAGTTGGCGAAGACATTCATAGCTGTTTCATTGTCATATGCTCTACACTTAGCTTCCTATCAGTCGTGTATTTTGTTTCATTTTCTTTGAGTTCTTTCTGTACGTTATTTTGTCTGCAGTTTTTCATAGTGGTAACGAAACTTTATGTTTATTAGTTATACCATTATTATTATCCCAAAACAGTGGAAAATAGTGTAAAATGCATATAAAACATTAAAAATTATTGTCTGTCTCGAGTTAGATAATTTCCCAACATGCTTTAATCTTTATTTATATGCTATAACTTATGCTTAAAGGCATTCTTTCAACTTGCGTAGTATGCCCATAATTTTATTTCACAAGGGTTTCTCAAGTGCATGCGAACTACTTTTCGTCGCTGATGTAGCTCAGAAAACATGTTTTTTGGTTGATTATGCAGTCTTTTGGTTAACCATATTACTCCGCGCACGATCACGCCTTCTGCTCCAGCGTTGGTATCGGGGAAATTGCCTCGTTGTCCATGCGTCTGATGTAATTCTGTGCTTCAATCTATTTTGTTTCTGTTTCCATGTGCCATCTAATTAACTCCGTAGAACAAAGTTATCGCCTAAAAAATTTGCGATTAGATTTTTACGTTTTCCCATTTATAATTTATGACTTAGTACACCATCATCGAATCAAGTTTGGAAATGAAGGGAATACGTAGAATAGTTCATTTTGTCGTTTTTTCTCTTCAAAATTAGTTTCAATTATTTTATTTTTTGCCATAGGGGTTTCACAGTGTACTTGCCACCTACATTTCGAAGCACTCCATTGAAATACAACATTGCTATGAACACTCAATGTGAATGATCAACTGAATACAAACTGGGACATAAAGAATAATTAAAAAGTGTAGACACAAATCTCCAAGATGAATTAAGATTTTTTCATCGGGAGATAAGTTTAACGGTGTATAAATTATATTAACAATCAGTTCCTCTTTCTTCTACACCTGCTTCATGAAATCATAATATATAAATAAGGGACGAATTGGTGAAGTTTTCCAACTTATGGTATTCTAAAATGTGTATTTACAAAAATGGCGGCCACTGTTTGTAGTTTGCCTGTCAAATAGCGGTATTGTGGTCTAACGGACTTTCATCCGACTCAAAGTCACATAAACATGATTTGAGTACGGGTATTTAAACTCGAATCCATTGCGGACATCTATAATAATAACATTGTTGCCTGCTAATACAATATCCTAAAAACATTTAGAGAATCACATTATCATTTTAATGTCTATCTCTCAAGCCGTGCTTAAACTCAACAACTGTTTCAACATGTCTTTGATCATTTGGAAAGGAAACAAATTCAAAAGAAATTTGTTTCCATATTGTCATTTACTCTACTTGACTTCTCCTTGTAATCTTTGCAAATCTTACCACAATAACATCGCCAGCAAATGGCAAAGCAAACACATTAAAGCTTTCGTATGATTAAACTTACAAATCGGTAAAAGACGGAGCAACAATTCGTGATTCACGTGAAAAATCCATTTATTTCTTTGATAGCTTTCATATTGTCATGTAAAATCGCAATATTGTCATAAAGAATAGCACTATGCCTGTCAGACTCGTTCAGACGCATGCATCAATTCATATAACTATTGTAGGGTTATTAGCTGCTTGCATTTATCAATCGTTCCTAAAGCTATGTTCAGTGTCACTAAGCGGACATATTATTGATAGATGGACTTGTAAGAGAAATGTTGTGTTTTGTTTCAACCAACACAGAACGCTAGTACGCTTTAAGTAAATCCCATGGCAGGACAAGCATCCACTAAAATGTGACAAAGTCAAAGTAATTGTCAAAATTTATCACCGCCATTGACATAATCTAGCCGAATGCAAGGGTCATTTCAGCACATTGCCGAATACAAGTAAACAAGCACAACATTTGATATAGGTACCATACATAATACAGCATCGTGTAACACAATTAATCTCACATCATTTCTAAGATCAAACAGACATTGAGCATTGAAGTCTGTGAATTAGTGTTTTGTATTGTACAAATTTATAACTATTGTATTGCAATTGTTTCTCTTTGTTTAGAGTTTGTTCTGCTCATATGACTGTGAATCGAGCGTATAATCAGATACATTTTGTTTAAACCAATCGATGCAAAGACTTCGTTACTTTTATTTGTAATAATACTATATGTATTCGTTTGTATGCCTTTCGCATTCTGCTGTTTCTGTTGATGTCTGCGTTTCCTGCCCGGTGTGTTATTAGCTGTTCAGTTACTTATAATAACTGACACTGTCTTTCATTTGTGTTAAAACGTTAAGTTTGGCAAATGAGTGTTGTTTTTAAGAATGCAAACTGGACGTATTGACAGTTTTTTACGTAACGTTTAATGTCATAAAGTGTAATGCACACTGCTATAATACTTACAGTACGCAGACAATAGGTGCCTGCTTCAACTGGTGCGCTGTGGTAGATATGCTAATATTTTGAAAAAGATATATTAAGTGTCAATGTTGAAACACCACACATTATTTTTGCATAACATAATAAATTGTTCTTTATACATTTCAGATATCAAATCGCTGTCTTAGAATGATAAGGTCGTACATGTAAGTACAATCCCGCCATTTTGAGAAAACAAAAAACATGTCTGAAAAACATACTCTTTACTTAAGGAAAACAGAACACTATTTCAACTTTGGTTTGTTCAACATGACAAAGCCCGATTTTTTTAACAATGTTCTTATCAGAAGCGCATTGTGATGCAGATTTGAAACATATGAGTTTTATAAGGCTGTCCTCCTCATTCTAAGCCAATGAAATGTACATCGTGATTTCTCTCTTTGGTTTCTCATTCGAGTTGGGTTTGTCTATTGTTTCGCCCCAATTATGAGCGTTTTGATAGTTCTTTTGTCGGTTCTTTTTCACTTCAATTCTTTTTGTCTTTATATTCCTGTGTAAATACTTGGTCTATTATATACGTCCATGTTTATACAATTTGTCCTGGTTTACCCCCATGACTGTTTTAATACAATAAAGTATTATATTCAGTTTCCCGCAAATTCGTACTTCAAATAAATTTTCAGTAATTGCAAATATCGTTACTTCGAAACCTAATACGTACACATATTTATTTTGTATAATGCAATAGTTTAATTTATTGATTGATCTATATCTTAAATTATTTCAGAAGATAGCACTTAAACCTATAATGAATAAAGCAACCGTGTGTTTGTTAATTTATTAATATTGCTAGGGCGCATCATAGTAGTCATTGGAGAAATGCTTACGAAGCTCATTCATAAAACGTAGCCTACCAAGAAATTTTCATAAATTGCAGAGCACACAAAAATACGAAAATATTCACATAAACTGAGACGACTAAATCATTCTGTATTTATTACGCATAACAATCATTAAAACATGATAGTGTTTAATCAACGGGATAATTATTGCAGTTTCAAATAAATCCGAAAAAAAAACACGGATACTATTTGTGAGTTTTGAACACCTGTTGAGAGCTTTTTCCAGCTTATACGCAGATTTTTTTAACAAAATATATTTTTATGACGATAGTATCATTTGGTGTACCATTCAAAGTTATCATTTTCAATAATTACATTTACATTTCAACTCACGTATACATGTTTCACACTAGCCCATCAAGATTTATTACCAGTCAGGGCTTTTAAAGTCACATAATATTTTTACAGCCAACATAAAAGTAAAGCACATGTTCGAATCTCGGCTTAAGTTCTCCAAAGTGTTTTATCTCTTCTAACATTTTGTGTGAGTTAACAGATGATCTTAATAAAATTCCCAAGGACATGGTCTTATTGTATGATATGTGTAAGTCTATAAAATGCTTGAGAACTATGCATTTCAACCGAGCCCATTTAAAGACCAACTTTAACAGCGCGCTAAAATTTTAATACGGCCATAAAAATAATCATCCCAAAAGGGCCTTCAAATAGAAAACAAACTGATTCATCGAATCGACCAAGATTGAGTTTCGAAAATCATTTAATACGTCTTTTGTGGCATTAACTGGGTTGATAAGGTTTTAACGCAGGTATCAATTTTGTATTTAGTGCCTTAAAGGCCAATACGAATATTCTTTGTGTAATTAAATGGGTCGTATTATTTTATTTCACGAATAAAACAACGGTTTTAGCATAAAAACATTGTAAACGGTTTGTTGCTGCAACAAAAGACGACGTTATACTCGCCGCCATGTTATAAAATGGGCTTTTAAAATGTTCTCAGTACATATAAAACAGGCTGTCATCGCATTCATGTTCCATTTCAAACTGTTCAAGGAAAACAATCTTTGCAAGACGAAAGAATCATATTTTGTTTTCTTTGAGTTCTAGCAATTCCCGGTCCGAGTCTGTTCGCCATCAGGCTGATGTTACGGATAAAGGTTTTGGAGGGGATTTTAAAAGATATTCAATTTTCGCTTGTCATAATTCTGTCGGAGGTACTCTTCAATTCTAGACCAAGTGATGTAATTCCACTGGAACTTTTCCCGAAGGGGGTTCGAATTGTATCATTTTGTGGCGCTGGAAACGAACTTCGGAAAGGATTTAATTGAATGTGTCATTTGTGCAACATATGCGTTCGTCATTTTGCAATTATGTTTTGTGTTAGGCATTTTGGAGAAATGATGTTTTTGTCTTGAATACGTTTTCTCCTGATATTCTAGGCATCGTGAATATTTTACGTTAATTAATTCTCTGCATCTAAGATAATGCCGTTCATTTAAGTGGAACACAAAGGCTTTTATTGTAGCAAAATGTTTACTCATTCGCTTTTTGGGTCATGCTTCTGTCATGAAATTATGATATACATATCGCTGTATTGTTTATCACCATGGCTTGGTTTTCGGCAATGTGGGAGGGCGAATGGGGCATAAAATACTTCCAAGAACATGAACCAAAATTATCAATTTAAAATGAGAAAAATATACCAACGTAAATTGGTGGAATAAATTATGGGTGCGCTGTGGCAATTTTAATTATTCAATTAATCAGTATCACAATTTATCGCATGAATCTAAATGAATTTACCGGATTTTATGAATGTCTGAAGTGTCCAAGTTAATCAACATGTAGAGTATTTATTTCATTCATTCTAAAAATTAATTACTACAGAAATTGTTCTTTTTTGTTTTTCGTTATATGGCTTAGTAAGAATTACTATTTTTCGCAGTGTTACTTTATTCAACGCTAATAGAAACGCAATGGAACGGAGTTTACGGATAACCTTTTATTCAGTCGGGAAAGGAAATATGAATATTGTTGGGCGGTTTATTCTTTTGCAGGGGTTGTTTTGAATATATGACGAATCATAGAATGAATCTTCGAGCTGAACCGGCCCGATGTTAGCAAAAAATATAAAAAACATTGAATTTATTTCAAAAATTCTAATCACAAACAATGTTTAACGAATTACTGATTATTTCTTACTCATTGTGATATGAGTTATTCATTAAATACGGCTCCAATATCGATACGTACAAGAAATTACATTATTGTATGAGTATGTCATATCTATAAGTATAACTACGCTGTACGGTTGTATATGTTCAGACAACATTTATAGATATATATATCAAAAACAAATTTTGACGAAATGAATTCTTAATACTTTGTTACTTATTATTAAACCCAAGACATTTCGCCATTACGGCTCGTCAAGAATAAACACGCTTTTACTAATATTTGCATTTATAAAAATTGATATTATTTTTTTTTAAAAATCAATTTTAAAATGTACTATGATTACTTCATACGACAGTTTATATGCCTAATGTATATGAGCAGTTTAAGCAATATAAAAGTAATGTAATATAAATCGTGCGAGCGTGTTTTGAAATTGATGGTCTTCATTTGACACTCATTGTCTAACATTTGTTAATAGCATGATGACGGCACAAATAATGATACAACATACAACCATTTGTAACTGAATAGTTATATAATTTATAATTTAATTTTACGTTTCTCTATGTGACTTATATATACAAGTCACATAGAGAAACATAAAATTGAATTAGAAATTTTTCACCAAATATATATTTTTTTCTTTAGTATGTCGTTCATGTTCTGCTGTTTCTGTTGAATGGTTCCCTGTCCTGTCCGACTTGTAAAATTTCTTTTGCGATTGTATGTCCGATGCGTTCGTCAGGTTTCCATATTATCAGCAGGATATTTCTGTACTACAATTAAAACTGTTGAAATATTTAATCCATCGATTATGGATGACCAGTTATACAGGTATATGACTAGGAGTAACGTCCATATTTGTCAATATATTTTTTGGATAAAATATGTAACGAAAGCATTTATTCAAAATTATTTAATTGTATTTTAAAATATTTTATTTATATTTGTAATTTTCGTTTGATTTGAATTAGGTATAGAAAAAGGTTCAGTATACAAAATGTGTTAATAAATGTAATATAAATACACGTGTATTTGTATCGGCAATACTCAGTAAATTCTTATACTTCATACAAATAATAATTAACTAATATTTTATTTTTAAAAAAGGGCTTTGTGTTTATCTGTGGTTTGCTTCTTTTGCGTATAAATTGTATTACTATTTAAAATTGAGATAAATATTTTACAGGCATTTTATGTATGATGAGGTATTTGGTAACGTATAAGGACATTTGCGTGAATCTTATTTATAATTTTTAAAGTCATAATTATTTGAAACATATATTCAACACTTTGTTTTATTAATATTTCTTTTTTCTTTTTAATGTACCCAAAAATATCCAACAACTATTCTGTATTAATCACAGAAACAGAAATATGACAGTTATCATTTTATCGAAAGATCTATTTTTGATTATAGTAAAACAGATTGAATAATAATACTAATAATTTTGAAACACAAATCAGACAAACTTATTACTTCATTGGATTATTTGTTTGCTTGTATGGTTAAAATTCATGAAAAACAACAACCGACAATTCGCGTGACATCTAAAATATTGTTCATGTTAGGAACGTTTGTCTGAAAATCAATGTTTTATCATTCTTGAAATCATATAGTGTTTCATTAATAATTCAATACTTAATTGCCAACTGCGTTGTTGCTTAATTTCTCAACAATTAGACTAACAATTTTTGAAACAGCTTAGGACGAGATAAGATTGGATGCGCGCGATGGGTCTGTAGGGGAAGAGAAAACACGCACGTGCAAATTATCCAAGCTTGATTGAATATTTTATACATAAAAACATAAATTCCTTAAAGGCTTGTAAAACTATATTTTACATTCAATATTTTCTTCGGTTGTATTTAGAATTTCTGCATTTGCGCTTTTGTGGAATGCATGATTACATGATACATGGTTACCGTACAGCAAACTTGAACAGCAAAATGATTGAACTTGATTGATGTTTTTACTGAAATGCATTTAATACATATCATTGTTTATGACTAGATAAGTACACGGAAATTGTATTACACAATATGAAATGTAAAATTCGGCAACCTTTTCGTTGTAATTAACACAACAATAGAATCGGGTAAAATGTGGAAATTTATTTTAAATACTGTGTGCGTATACACAACTAGTCCAGCAATAATGTCCAATAAACATTAAATTTTGGAGAAAGTTACCAAACTTGGTACAACTGTACCTTGGTCCATTTGAAACATTTTTTTCATGAGACCCACTTAAAATATTTTCTTTGGTTGCCATAGCAACGGTTTTCAAAATGGCCGCCAAAATGATCAAATGGCGGTTTTCGCCCAATAACTTCAGTTTAAAATTGCATATCGTGATGAAACTTGGTGTATAAGTAGCTTGACTCAATACGCCACTAAAAATAAAAAGTTGGATAGGTGGGGTCAATATCTAGGTCACTGTTACTAAAAATAGAAAATCGGTTTTTGCTCAATAACTTCCGTTAAGAATGAGATATTTGGATGAAACTTGCTATATACGTTGCTTGTTAGATGATACACGTTGGGATAAAAAATGGGACAGTTGGGGTCAAGGTCACTGTTACTAAAAGTAGAAAATCGGTTTCCGCTGACTATATTTAGTCTGGAATGACATATATGAATGAAACGTGGTCAATATATAGCTTCTGCGAAGATATTTTCCATCAAAATAAGTGTAAACGGGGTCAAGGTCGACGTTGATAAAATGAAAAGCCAGTTTCTGCTTAATAATAACAATTAATTAAGAATTACAAGCAATATATAAGCCCCATGTTTGGTTTTCTATATTTTTGTTACCATGGCAACCACAATTGTTGTCTGAATAAAACACAAATTGACATGAATAATCTGCTTATTAATCTGTATCCACATACCAAGTTTCATTAACCTAGCATCAAAACTGTTTAAGCTATGACCGGATCAAGATTTTATAAACGGACAAAACCTTGAGTTAATTATGTTATATATATATAAGCCAGCCTCCAGGAAAACGTGCTATTTTGACAAGAAACATTTGTTTGTTATGTTTCATAGTTATAACGACTAATGTCAATGAAGCATGCTTCAAAAGAAATTGTGTAAATATCTTGAGTTTTGAGGAAGTTACAGCTGTTCTTGTAAAGTCAATATTCCAAGTTTTTTTGCCTGACGTCGCGAACGTCATTCGAACGCCATTTGACTGTAAAAAGAATTTCATAATTACACCATATGATTAATTCTTGACATAAAATGTTCAAAATAGTGTCACATTATAGAATTATGTTCTGATTTTTAAAATATGTATCATAATAGAAACATGTTGCATTTAGAGAGAGGCTAATGTTGTTTTAAACAGCTTACTCTCAGTTTTTCTTAATTAAAGTATTTTTCCGAAATTGGTAACCATGGCAAGAAAGTATATAGTTTCAACATATTTATGAGGAAATTTAAAGCTAAGATATAGTACTATATGGATAGATTATTTAAAGTAGAATCAACAGATATATATTTTTTTCACTTATTTTAGAGCCTTTTCAAAACCTAGTTTTATACAGTAATTACGTGATGTCAATTCAGCAGGTTTTCCTTGATTACGGCTCATATAAAGTGGAGCATTAGGGGTCAACGTCACAGTTACTTTAAAAGAGTATCAGTTTACTATCAAATTACTTTGAATGAGATATTATGATGGCAATTGCTGTAAATGTAGCTTATCTGAAGAATATATAGCGTATTTTGCGCCAGATTATTTGGCCGACATGAAAACATGATTTTCATATTTTCATAGAATTTCATAGTTTCTTGTTGTGGAACTTCAGTGTTTCTTTTTTCGAATATTTCAAACAATACAACGTTAACACAAATATATGAGATGGTGACCTAAGACTGTAACACTTAACAAATTTTGTAACAGTAATCAAGGAAATGGGGCCCACCTTAGTAGTGTTAACTTCATTTGATTAGCAGACTTGATACCCTGTATAATTTCGAAATTGTCCAGGCTACACCAGGTACTAGTATTTGAAAATATGACCAGGTAAAGCCATCTCAAACAATATGATCTACTCAAAATACAATATGCAGAGATTCCATGCCTGTGTAGTATTCATCATTATGCCTAGATCTTACTGAACATTTTTATTCTGACAATAAAGATACTTAGTTTGGTCGGGCACAGCAATTCCTCGTCAGAAATACCTTTCTTGGCGATATGTTGTGTTTTATTCCTGTCTTAGCAATGCTTTTGGTAGATAACGGCTCTTTGTGGTACACATCATTGCCTGATACATAATCGCTTGGAGTCAGTTGTTTCATTTACATTTTTTGTGTTTTATTCCAAAGAATTGCATTTTACACAAGTTATTTCATACATAAATGTTTTGATGTATTAAGCAAATTGTTACTACCAACCAAATGCAATGAGTTATTAACGAATACGGTGCTTAATAATTGTGTGGTCTTCTGATTCCAAAAATACTTAATTACTTTTTATAGTTTATAGTAATGTTTTGCCCAAAAAAGATAACATAACATATGAACAACTTTTAGAACAGATTATTAATTTCTTAATATGCGAAAAGACAACATGTGCCTATCGTAGTGATTAATTATAAAATAGCACAGTTTGTGGCGTTATGACATTGTGATCATTAGATTACAAAAATCCTCACTTTTATTAATTTTATATTTTTGACTGTTTCACCCTAAATATATCCCAAGACGCCAGTCATTTTGAAACTAGATTATTAATATCTTAATAGGAAAAACTGCATATATGTCTATCTTAGTGATTTATAACTAAATAATGCGATTGGTGCCATTGTAGTATCCCTATTCCAAAAATCACCATTTTAGTTTATATTTTGTACAATTTTACCCCAAAATAGCATTCAGTAATCATAAATGATAATATATTATTTGATATACTAAACTTTAAGTTACTACAAACGAATTGCAGTTGTTAATAATACGATTTTAAATGCCATCGTGGCCAATCGATTCCTCAAATCCTCACTTTTGTTTATATTTCCAATGTTTTTGCCCCAAAAATGTCTTAAAATACATAACATTTAGGCACCAGATTACCAATTTCTTAAGCACGAAGACAATATGTGTCCATCCTATTGATTTATAATCAAATACCATAATAAATGACATTACAGTAAACTGATTCCAAAAATCAACATTTTTGTTTTCATTTTGTGGTATTTTACCCCAAAATATCGTATCTTGACCAATAGCCGATAATTTCGTATGATATATAATACTATAAGATACTACACTAATATTGCAGGGGTTTTCAATAAAATACTACTATAAATGACATTGTGGTGTGCCAATTCCAAAAATCCTCACTTTTGTTTGTAGTTTCTCATAATTTACCCCAAAAATATAGGTCTCAAGTGTTAGTATCGAACTCCACATTAAGTATGTTACAAGGCAACAACTATGTGGCAGGATATAACATAAAACATTTATGTGCATTTTGTGCCCTGTTCTGAAATTCGCAGAAAATGGTGACGTAACTTAAAAACTCAATTTTCTCAATTTCATGTCATGTCATTAAGGGCCCTTTTCTCAGATCGAGGCTTATCTATATTGAAATTTACGTCCCTAGAATAAAATATCTGCTTTATCCACTAATAAATAATTACACTGGAATACATTCAACCAGATTTTTTATAGAACTATCAGTATAAATGTTAAAAATATAGTATCAGTATACCTAAAGACTATTATAAAGAATATTTCAAATTTGGCGGGCATTTTGTCGGCCATTTTGGATATTTCAAAACGATTTTTCGGTTAAAGGCATAAGTTAGATGTTAGTTAAGTTATTTCTAATAAAAAATACTTTACAATTACTCATAATAACGTTGTTATCATGTGTTATATAAGATATACACCGATGTTTTCGTTTTTGGCGGCCATCTTTAAAAATGGTTGCCATGGCAACCATAATGGCAGATACGAGATGGGTCTCATGAAAAAAATGTTCCAATATGTTTTCCCAATGTATATACCAAGTTTGGCAACTTTCTCCAAAAATTAATGATTACTCGATTTTTGGAGACATTATTGCTGGACTAAACATACTTTTCTATAAAAGGAAATCCATTAAAATATCCATTAAAATATCAGAATTATTTTCAATATAAACGTTTTAAGATCCAACTATTTTCCAGTGGCTTTTATTTATTGTTAACTAAGACCTTTGATTAAATAAACATTTTAATAATCCAAGAAAAGCGACCAAAAAATATTTTGCGCGAATGCTGACTATAGAAGTAAGTTTTACATGTAAATAAAACTTAGTTCATTATGAGTGCCTACACACAGTTTTTCATATGTTTAATTTGACATATTAAACAAATCATAATAATATATTAAGTATATTTCATCCCCTTGCGTCAAGTGAAATATTGGTGTTATACTTTCCTGAAAAGTGTGGAATGTTAACATTTTACCAAACAGTCTTTGAAAAGAATTGGGCTGGTATTGTATATTTTTATTAAAATTTCAAATTGAATATGAAATTATAAGAACATCGGTAATGCATGGTAAAATAAAAAACTAAATTATTTCTAAACACTGTAAACCATTATTGGTTGTTGAAGACTATAAACAATATAGCATTATGGGGTGTAATATATTAATAACGAACTGAACATATATTTATTAAGACAGATAACAAGTACATAATCTACAACTCAGATAAATATACATAAATAAGTAATACAAAGAAACAATGGTTAACATTGTATGATATATATGTTCAACGGTAGCAATGGACTTTTTTATATCAATTGACAAGTAAACTAGCTATTCGTTATCACAGATTTAATAATATTAAAAAAAGAAACTCAAGATATAAGACTGAATCCTTAATTCAAAAGACAAGACTGGTATTTGCGTTTTGGTATGAATTAATTTCTATTCTGAATTTCAGTTTACGATTTGTTAAGATAGACATATAATATATATATTTGTATATTTTGTCTCTGAATATAAAAGTAAAGGTTTTTCTGTACAATCTGGTGAAAATAAAATAAATTTTATACTAATGAACTATTTCAGTAACAGACTGATGCTTCTAGTATCGCTTTGTGAATGTGTTACCCAGCTTTTGTTATTGTAGCATTGGTGTTTAGACCTGTTCTTTTCCCAAGTTCATGTTTTTTTACCCCTTATCTTTTTACCAAGAATAGCATTGGCAAAATAATGAACACAACGGGTAAAGGTTAGAAATTAAGTCACATTTGTTAATATATCGCTGACTTAGAATGAGATTATGCCGTAGGTACAAAATCGATCTTTTCTGAAAACCAAAAAAAAAACTGTCCGAAAACTGCTCTTTACTTATGGCTTAACTGCTGTTCCAACTTCAGTTGGTTCAAAAGACAAATTCCGATTTTCATGAAAATAGACTCATAAGAAGCGCCCTGTGATGCTGATTTTGAATATGTGTCAGCGTTCTTTTAAGATCGTAAGTGTTGCGACCTTCTCATTCTAAGCCAGCCATATTATAATGGCTTCAAATTCCAGGTAATCCTCCATTATGATGTGAATTTTTCTTAATCTGGGCTGTTTCAGTCGTGAGGCCTGCTCTCTGTGCTTGTGGATTGTCGATCTTTGGTTAGTTATTTACAATAGAAATTGTATTTTCCCCATATATCGATAGCTTAGAATGAGAATTATAAGACTCACGCATAGTTGATATCAGTATCACAAGGCGCTTCCGTTGACCTTAATTTCATGAAAATCAGAACGCGTCATGTTGTCAAATTCAAAGATTGGTTTTTCCATAGGTAAGGAGTAGTTATCAGATTTTTTTTCTTGTTTACTTAAAACAGCGGTTTTGAACTTAAGACCTAGCGATATGGTATTGTTGTCAGTTTGTTTTTCGAGAGTACGAGAAGGAATTATGATGAGGGGAGTATATATAAAATTCCATTTATCAGACAAAGCAAACGAGACTACAGCTCAGTCATTCCAACTAATTCTATGACTGAACCCGGGAGAATATACAAAGGCAGTAGGTCGTGCGGCCGCTATAAGTGGTAAATGTAAACAATCCAAGATAGGTATCCCGAAACAGAATCCTTTACATGGAATGATTTTATAAAAAAACTACTGCTAATTAATTTGATTCTGCTAAAACATCAATTGAGGGGTTACTGTCCCACTACCAGATGATTTAGTAAATAGTTAAAATTAAAGCCATCAATTATACATACAAGACATTATCTGTTAAGGGTATGATCTACTGGTAACAAATTTTTAATGAATTCTTAATTATTCGCTCTCGTACTTGATTGTATAGAGATATTCCAGATAATTATATCGTATATTTCCTGAATTGTTGAAACACATAGCATACCTAAATAAAAGCAATATTATTCTTTAAAAAAGTGCGGGAATCTTAAGTGTACAATTAGCACCTAGCAAAATACCTTAACATCGCCACCAAAAGCAAAATAATTGGTATATAAAATAATACTAGTACAACTTATAGAATATATCATTCGTCTGATGGCATCGGCATATATATTATTTTTAGACATTCTTTAAACCAATAAAATATAATATCGACACCGCGCTATGTTATGAAACTAATTTTGGCGGGAACTTTCCATGCTTATATTATTTTATTATTTATTTTTCTTTGAGGGCAGATCGTAAATTCGAATAATCTTAAAGCCCTTGATGATTCGTAAAATGTCAATTTATGCTTCGGCGGCATCAGATTACAATTTCTAGTGTATGAAATTATACTAACTCGTAAATAACGCGGTAAACTGTAAGATTGAAAGAATATCTCACTGTGCCCTCAATGACTAGTAATGACTTTATGTTTTAAGATCCGAAGTGATTTCCGGCGAGTAATGTTCGCAAAAAGCCTTGTCAGAACGTGTCGAAATCTTATCAAGCCACCCAAAGTGTCCTGATGTACTTGCGCATTATTTACACAACTTTCCAACAGTTTTTGTGCTTGTTTTATTTCTCACATTTGCGTTGATTAGTAACGAAGCTAGATTTAAGACCATATCAAGCGGTGCCGTGTAACCCAGGATTAATCTCTTAATGCAAACTCGGAAGATACAAGTTTTTGCTGAATATAAAAATCTCCAAACTAAATAGTATTCACTCTGGGTGTTCGTATGCAAGCAAAGGCAACCGGGATGTGAACAGAACTTATATCGTAAAAATGCAATAAACCGGGATTTATGTAAATTCATACCCCTGAATCGGGGATAAATTATACGCTGCCAGAAATCGTCGTAACCTTGGCAACTGATTACTATGATTTATACAAAGTTTCCATTGAAAAAGGAAATAAAATGTATCAGACAACGAAGCGAATATTGGCGGCTTAGCGCACAGACAAACGGTAAACTTGATCAAAATTACGACCTATCACTCAAACGATTGTCTTTTGCAAGTTTTGAAGCTTTTGTAGTTGGAAATGAACATTTATGGTTAAATAAATTGAACGAGCGCCTAGGAATTTAATGGCTAAAATTAGTATAATGGACACTTTTCCGACTGAAGAAGGTAGTTATTATGAGACATTGTCGGAAATAAAAGGTCACTTCCCGAATGTTTTGAAGATATTTAAGGCAGTGTGTATGATATAATTACAGATTAGGGGATGTCTATACAGATTGGTGGACTTCAAATGACGATAGAGCACATGACGGGGAATAATGCAGATTTAAACAAGTAATAAATAACCCTAATAGTTCCAGAACATTTCACACTACACAGATCGTTATTTTAGTCACTGAAAAGTCTATTTACTAGTACTTCATTTGCCAGGTCCTTAAAAACACGAATGTAGGGTACTAATTTGCTCACCCTATCCCCTCTCTCTCGTCCCTATGTCACTCCTTCCCTTGTCACCGGGTACCCGCGTTTGCTAATTACGCTGCTACATAACATGTGATCATGGTGGATGTAAGCCAACGTAATGTTCAAACGTTAGTGTCCGGTGATGTGAAATGTGCCCCTTGTGTAAAGCTTTTCCAACTCCTACCCTCGATAGGTCATGTTTGTTAATCATACTGTTATACGTTGAATTGTAAGTATATGTGAGGATAAAAATATGAATGAAATTTGGAAATGTAGCATTTTCATTATTATTTTAGATACATACATGTCACGTTAACGGATTTCCATGATATTCACATATGATGGATCGTGCAATATCAGAGTATTGTAATAGAATTATAGATATAATTATTCAAATGTATAAAAATGGTGCATGTTAGGTTTGTGCCTTAGCAACATAACGTGAATGAAAATATCAGTTGGATGCATATCATATAACTATAGACCTTGTCAATTTATGCATTTGTAATTTTAAACGAATGGTAAATGGCCCTGTACATCGTTATGCGTATGAAATAGAAACGTATACTAATGATAAATAACGAGCTAACAGCTGCTTAGCATAGAAACAAGGACCGGCATTGATTCAGGTCATTAGAATATGAAAACAATGGTAATTGAACATATCCCGGACCAGGGCTACGCCATAGAAGCGAATGATAACAAAAACAGTCGACTTGTTAGCATGCATGTAGAAACTGTTTCTGAATCAAATTATTGCTATGTTTGTGTGGACCTCCAAACATTAGAGGTATGTGCATATACCTAATTGTGGGGTTGGGAAGGTGTTCATTTAGGAGTATTTCATTGCAATTTGCAGATGTTCTACATGGACCACCGTCAATGAACCCCGGAATAACACATCGAATGAAATGTGTGACGCAATTCATTTCCATGTTGTAATAAACTTTCTCTCTGATCTTGTGATTTGATGATCATAAAAGGTGTAGCAGCCAAGCCGGTCGACGTAATTGTGGATGTTGACGTGGCAATGCTTGTGTTGTTGGTGCTCAAATTCTTAGCCTTAGCCCAAACTGACAGACCTTAACATTCATCCATCTCTTCAGCCGTTTGATGTGATATTTCATGAAGTTGCTTTATACAATGGAATATTTTATGTCGCAATAAAACTGGTGGAAAGTTTACCAAATGGTTTCGTGTAATGATTTATACTCGACACAGTGAACAACAAGAGTACGGGCGTTATCTTAAGAGCCTAGTTTCAGACTTGATTCTGTGGAAAATGTAAACAATTGTTAGGTTTTATGCTCCTAATCTGAGATATGGCTGTCCGCAAAAATACCACCCACATACTAGTATTGAGAAATGGTCTATCGTTGTAACCAGTTATATATATTTGATTAGTTTAACGCAATTGTACTTGTAGTTCGCAGATAACTCGTTTGGTCACTTGAGGTCGCCGTTTCGACATATGTATATGAAACTAGGTCATTCAGCTTTTTACAGCGCGGACTTCATATTTTTTCTGTAAAGTAGGCTATGTTTGCACATTGTGAAGTGTATTTGTGTTTTCTGATGTTGTTTATGTTTTCTGTGCTTGGCTTGAGTGTTGCATTTCCTGTCCGATTTTCTCATATCTTTTTCATATAAGGGTAACAGGCTCTTTTTCTTATTTCGTGTATGTAGTTACCTTTTCAAGTAGCAGTGATATTAGTTATTCAATATCAATGTATTTGTAATTACATTGTATCATTATTTTATATTGTAACATAATTTCTGCAAGTAAAGGGTTGGTTTTAAAACTGTTTTAAACATTGCTCATATATTTTCTATTACACAAAAAACTGTTTAATTCATAATGCTTTGTGTTTATCATGTTTCCATTACAACTCACTTAGGTCAGAAAATGTCAGTTTCCACTTGAACTGTACTTTAAACAAAATATAGTGAACAGTGATACATCAAATCATGCCGATAGCATAATGTAAGCGCCTAACAACAAGAGACAATTTTATAAATTCAGCAAATTCAGCAACTTCATTAACAGTTTGATTTATGTCATGATTTTGAATAAATTCAAATATTAACATTTTCCATCTCTTATTGTTTTTATCTTGTTTAAGAAGTTCTTTCCCACAGCTCGCCTTTGATTTATGTATTCTCCTTCACAATAAATGCGGTTGTTGATTGCGTTTTAATTGTAGTTTTGATTGTTTATTGTTCTAGTTTAAACACGGTGTGGTTGATAATTACTCGTTTTATAAACGCCGTTTCTGAATATTGTTACAGTAACTGCCGATTCACCTGAATAGTTTTACTGAAATGCTTCACAACCAGAATTAGCTTTTACGTTCACTTCCAAATTCTAAATTTGGAAGTGTATCTACAATAATAATAATAATAATAACGACATTGTTTTCTGTAGATTGAATTAATTGGCTGACCAATTTTCATTTTGGTCCACAATGATTAACAACACACATAAAAATCAAATATATAGAATACATGTATATACAAATATAGCTCTCTGGGGTTTTGTCTTAAAATATTGTGAATATTATCCTAGTAATCTTAGTCATGGTATACGAGGTAGAAACACTCATCATGTGGTCTGTCGGACGTGAAAGAACAATTATTGTACCTGTTTAGAATATGATTGCTTTACCAATATACCCAGCTGTGTCTTATGAAATATTAACAAACGACATCGTGCACACTTTTCTTTCACCTGTTCGTGAACGACTTCGACAATTATCTAATTATAAACAATGGCGGATCTTACTGATGATATCAAAGAAGTCGGCGTGCTAGTGTTTGGCTTAAGCGGCGTACTAGGCTATCTCTGCTTACAAAGATCATTTTATTTCATTTTTATTGCCTAATTAGTGGATTACAAACCCAACACAAAGGACTCTATCACTCATAAAATTTATCTGTAAATTTGACTACAAAAGGTAACAGGGACTTGTCATGAATTTCATTTTATTTGAAAATCAATAACGCTTAAAGTATTAGGGCACAGTGTTTGGGGATAAATATTCATATCAAAACAATCCTTTGAGCGGTCAATTTGTATATATTTGTCAGCTATCATTGCAATGTGCTCGAAGCATTATTTTCGAAGCATATTAATATATATGTATATTATATACAATATATAGACTGCAAATTACCAAACAAATAAATTAAGTAATGGTGCCTGTCTTAGGCATACTACATTAGGTTTCCATTGACTATAACATACGTTCCATTTAATTTGATAAAGGTAACTTATTTGCGGATAATGAATAAATAAAATGTAATTAAAATTGTGCACTCAAGACTAATTGGGCTTAGTTGCGACTCCAACTTATGTAGATACATGGACGTGTAGCTTTACAACATTTATTTCAGCAAAGTAACTTACAATATTGTAGTGGTTCGGACATATTTAGTGTCATTTTTACTCGAAAAGTTTACTTACAAAAAACCCGTGATCATATCAAAGTCATATTAAATATAAAGCAGAACGTTTAAAACACATTCCCTGTGATAATAAATTAAAAAGGCAAACACAGATGGTGGATACCAAGATCCAAAAGATGTCCACAATTGCAATGAGTATATTTACTAAACATTGTTTAACGTTGATGAAAAGTATCCCTGTATAATATTGTGTCTTAGATCATGTTTTAAAATAAGAATGTTGATCAAAACATACATTATATTTTTTTATTTCTCACCAACATATCGATAGCCATTTTTGAAATAGTCATGCTTCCATGCCTAAAAAGCTGGGTCGAACTCAATTTTCGCGGAAACACTAAATCGCTGACTCAGAGGTCATCAGTACTTTTCACGATCTTATAAGACTGATAAATATTAAAAGTCAGCAACACAAGGCGCTTCTTTAGGCCTTTCTTCATGAAAATCGGGACTTTTTCGGATATGTTTTTCTTATTTTCTCAAAATATCGATTTTGTGCTTACGACCTTCTAACGAAATGTCAAAGTATGTTAAGGATAATATGTCTGTAACGTAGAGTTATACCTGAACTTCACATACATAACCTATACCAACAACAAACATCCGCCCTATATAGTATCAAAGCTATGTTTCGAACAATAATGGTTGATTTCAGACTATTCTTGGACACAGACAATGTAATAATTAGATGGGTTTTTTTGTTTTAATGGAACAGTATATTATCTTGAATGTTTGGTATAATAACACACCGAGTGCGTTCTTTCTGTATACTTGAGTGTTACTATACACATATCGAACTTGAACGACACTTTGTAGCCGGAACATGTTACGAACAGAAATCAACATCGTTTTGTCCTTTTTAACATCCGTACATTAAGTAGATGATATTTTTATTGTTTCACTCAAAACGATCAAACAAACATGGATCATTATGTGTACTCAAATATGCAATTGATCAATAATTCATCGCAATATTAGTGCAATATCAAAACAATTAAATTTGTTACAAAACATAAAAGTTTCAAAATCATGAAGGTGTTGCTTAGGCTATGAAATATTAACAATATGGCGAAACGAATTTAATATATTTGAGAAAACTGACATTTTATAGGACTATATTAAATTTGTGGTTATTATCAACATATTTATGTGTCATACATCATTATAAAGTACAAGACAAAAAAGCAATATAATTATGAAAATAGTATGGTATTGGCTTTTCATAAATCATATGCAAGTTATGTGTTTAGTTTTTGACATTAAATGCGATGAAATGAAAGTGAGTGCTAGAACACTAGGAATGCTGTATGAGCCAACCAGGCTTACCACAAACTTTGCAAAATTGATTGAACACAGCAAAAGCTAACATCTTCTTTGGTTTCAAGATACACTCCAATTGGCAATCTAATACCCCCAAATACACTTCTACCAACTAGGCTTTGACACACACGACACAAGCTTACTTTTACACCAAACGGGCTTTAACATACACGACAAAAGCTAACGTTTCCATCAAACGTGCTTGAACATACACGACAAAAGCTAACGTTTCCACCAAACGGGCTTTAACATACACTGCAAAAGATCTCTTTCCCACCAACCCGGCTTTATCATACACGACAAAAGCTAACTTTTCCACAAACTGGGATTTGATAAACACAGAAGAGGATAACCACTCGCCAACTGGGTTTTGTCATACACAACAAAAACTAACTTTCTCACCAACTTGGACCGCTCTCTTGTTTCTGTTGAAAAGATATGAGGAAATCGTGCAGGGAAGGCAGCACTCAACTAAAGCAGCCGAGCACAGAAACAGCAACAACACAACACAATCACACGAAGCAATGCTCACACATAACCCAACGAAATAATGTAAAGCCAAAGACACCGCTGCAAAACAGCAGGATGGCCTAGTATAACAAGGAAATAACAACACTGACTTCCTTGTCTAATTGTAACGAGCTTTTCGGGTATACACAAACGGAACAATAAGTCGGAAGAACATGTTGTTTTAAATAAGGTAGAAAGGGAAAACAAGTGATGTACAAAAATGTACACACGGAGTGGAGACAAAGAAAGAAGCCTACACTTGGCGTGCGTGTGTCAGACAAAGTTAGGAGTAGAGTCATCAACATGTCGCATTCTATTCCACATTTTTCTCTCAAACTACGAACACATGCGTGCTTAAGCGGATATATTTGGATAGCTCCCAGTTCCTTTATACAATTATAGTCATAAAAGGACGAGAGGGAATCCTTAAATCGATACTAAAATGTTGCAAGACCGTAATATCATGGTATACTTAAAACACACAACCAACATATTTGGACCATAAAATAGATGTTATAAGACCATAAGTAAAGATTTTATCCCCCAATTTTACCATGAAATTGTCAAATTTGGGGATGTTTTCCTGTATATTTACTGATTCTGATTAAATGCTATGACATTCGGTAATATATTTTATTACATATATTTAATTACTATTAAATATATAATCATGTACTTAACGACAAAAATAACTGTCTTAGTGATACGGTGTAGGAAATTATGTGTCCTTTTCGACATATTAAGCATGAAATCTGTGTATACGGTTGTTGTGATTAATCTCTTCTCTTGAAGCACATAAAAGAGAAGATAGACAAGCAAGGCAGTATCATGGTATGGAAACAAGATGGAGAAATAATACAACAGGAAAAGGGATGAACAATACGAGGGACGTTCAATAAATATTGTGCATTTTGTCACAAATTTGAATGTACGTTTTCAGTATAGTTTTCACTTATAATTACCTCGGAGTCCCTTTATGGCTAATTATGCACAGAATTCAATGTCCGCAGTGTGTTATTTATTACGGAGTGGGGATATAAGGCGTTTTTGTCATGAAATAATCATTAAAATTTAATTACTGGATTGGTGGTTCTGTTGTCTTTAACATGGACACTAAGGTTCTTTGAAAATAAGTGTCCGCTAAAGTTTCACTTAGGGAAAAATCTAATTACATAACTATTAAGCTGTCAATTTCGCGAATGCCTTCCATAGCAATATACTTTTCTGTACTTGATAACTATTTTTGTACAAAATGGGAGCATTTTAAAGTCACAGAAAACATATATCAAAACAAGCCTAAAAAGGATGAAATTGTTCAAAGAATATTTTTAAGTATTTTCATTGGTTGAAGTTTGGTTTATGGCACATGGAAGCATTCCGTGGACCATCAACATTAATTTCTGGGAAGAAGTTTGTGAACAAAATAGAATTGGTATGAAGTTATTGATACGAGTACTAACAAGCCAAATGGTCTCCCTTGTTTTGGCCGTTTCACTTATAAACAACAAATACTTTCATATTGATATCAATTTCTGGTGGATACATAAAATGCAGTTAACGTATCTCAAGTTGCAGTTAAATGAATACTGACAATACCATTGTTGACCGCTGCTGCACATACAGGTATGATAAATGTTTGCTTAAACATATAGTAAAGCAAACATATAGTAAGGCTAGCATACCCTCTTCAAAGTTATATACGTCAAAAGTTATTTATTAGCAAATTATTTTCCTTAATTTCTGTTTTGCTGCGCTGAAAAAAGTCCTATACATTGTTGAACACCCCTCATACATTACTTATTTGTTGACACAAAGCTATAAAATGTTCCAGTCTGAAGAAACGTTGACATTTTAGTCAAATATACATGAATAGTATAATATTCCTTAATATTGTCATGGAAAAATACAAAGACCATGGATATAATATACAATGTATTGAACACCCCTCGCCTAATGTGTCGCCATTTGCGATCAGCGTTGTTTGGGATCCGTGGCCAACGTTGTGCATGTACCTTATACATTTTTACCATAGACCCATCTCTGTAAGGCACCTGGCAACAAGAGAAGAAATTCATGATGTATTTCTAAAGTCAAATGACTTGGCCTTTTAATAAATGTGACACAAGTATTTTTAGTGATTTAATACATATTAGTTGATTTATTCAAAGAATGTACTGGTAGCATGATACCATTGGTGTTTCAAGAATTGATGAGAACGCAACAGAGCAAAATAAGTAAGTTTCTCAACTATGTCAGTCATAAATAATAAGTGTAAAAAGGGTATGAGGAAATCAGACAGGGACTCAACATCAAAACATAAAAACACAACGACAATGAGTAATGCCCACACTTAAGCCAAAGAAACAATAGAAAATCCAAGTCCCCGCCGAATAAATGCAGGATGACCCATTTGACTAGTTTATGGTGCACCAAACCTCACACATAAGTTGACTGAGCAAATTTATGACAAACTCTGCTCTTCTCGTTAACATATGCCAAAATGTGTACATGTTGGAGACATAACTGTCGCAAAAATGGCAAATCGGAAGTACAAACATAAAAAGGAGAAAAAAATATTATGCCCAACCAATGAATTGGTATTAGAACGGGAACTATTGGTTGATCGTCTAGTAACACTGCCAACCCAACTGCGACTCGATGACCTTTTTATAATATTTAATTTATTATTTCACAAACTTATAGTGCAAATGGGATACGACTTACACCACAAGCGGTTACAAATTTCACTCATACACAAAGAATGCTTATACTCACCGTTCCTAGCCTGTTTCTGTGCTTGATGTATGGACGAGATGTTGTTTACGACCATGGCTTGCTTTCCATTCTGAAAAGGACAAAATATTGATGCGTCACTGTAAAAAGACCCCTATATGATGATAAATTCACGGGCAAATCTTTATTGCAATTTTACTGCAATTTTAGCACCGATACCTGAGCCTGTTCTGAGTGACAGATTTTAATATCAGAATATTCAAAATATTCGAAGCAATCTTCGACCAATACAATGGTGTGAAAGGCAATATAAAAGCTGACAAAAGGACGTGTCTAGATGATGCAGTCGATAAGGAGAGAGTTGAAACTAGGGTTATTTACGATAACATCCATCATGCTACTTTGAAAACACATTTATTTACGATCATTAAGTTTCATTTTAATATAAATGCCATATATGAGAAAGTAATACGGCGATATTAAATTCTCGGGTCAGCCCAGTGTCTCTTATTGACCTATATTGACTTGCTTTGGGAATAAAATGTAGATTGTAAATCTAATAGAAGTATATATGCATCAAGTGAGTGCTTTATTCTTTTTTTCGAAGGGTGAATGAAGAAACCGAAGAAACCGCCAAACCAAACTATCCAACCACACTTTATCATTTTGGGACAAGCCTACATAACAATCTGACGTTTTTCAGATAGATTTCGTAACGTTTGGAAATACTGTAGTGCACAAACAACAACCAATCAAAAGCCAACCACTGAGTTACGGTGGCATCGCCAACCACACAAGAGTCAAACATAGAATAAACCAATCACATCACCAAAAAATGATGTTTCAAACTAGCCTAAACACTCACTCCATGAATGACACATTGCGGACTTGTAAGTCCAATGCGTTCAATCCCCTGGGTTGATATTTTGTTCGACGTACATAGTGGCATTATTTGTTCGGTGTTTGCACTCAAGTTTACATTCATCAAGTTGCTAATTGCAACGAAATGCTAAAGGCGGTGATGTAAAGACCTGCAGGGGTTGCTCCAAACTGAAGGTGTTTTGTTTTTATTTCAAGAAAATACAATTTGCATGTTTCGTTCGTTCTTGTCCTAATTGCAAACACATGTGATTCCATAGAAGACCATTAAACACTATTAGATACCCTTCCAATAATTTTAATCTATTAAAATCACCCATTTCTTGATAAATTGCAGTCATATATTTAAGGAAACATGCTCAAATTGCGTGTGCACAGTGCAATATTCTGACTAATATATAGTTACGAGAAAACGTAAAATTCCAGCAGTGATGAAAATTTGAAAAAAAACTAAATGAAACCACGAAAACACGTATGGAGCCCAATCTGAACGTCTTTCTTGCATAGAACCAGTCCATAAATATCAACGTCAGTTTACAAAACATCAACAAAATTGCAATTTATATTTTAAAAAAATGGTTTGCACATAATCTTACTCGCATTATAACTTGAACGATACATTATTCATTCTAAATGCCTAAACAATTGATTTGCAGTACTCGGTGTAACCGAAGAAAACATTGATTGTATCTCCAAGAAGGTCATAAAGTCTCCAGTTTCACTTCTTTGACAGAACAATAATGGCGCCTTGAATAATTTTACACAAGAAAAAAATGGTTTTCTTTCACTAACTAAATCCTAGCCCATAGCAAGTGCGATACGTAACTAAAACTGGAAATTTACATCAAAACGGACTTTTTACGACGTTTCACAATGCGCAAATGTGTGAGTTTCCGAATTCTACACTTCCATACAAGTACATGTATGAGATATTCGTTTAGATTTGGAAATGATCTAACTACAGAACGATGACTCATGGTCATAAAATGGAATGACAGGACGTGGTAGAAGAGTAAAATAGCTTCTCCTCTTAATTTGTATCGAGGCTGAGTTTCATTTCTCGGGGACATTGAACTAGTCCCTTCCGGATACACAGAACGTTGTGTAGTGTTCTGAAGCATTGTTGAGAAACAAATCCTACCATAAAAATCTCAAACGCATTCTCAAGAATCGCTTATTTTCATTTTTGTTCTATTTTCGTCAGCCATTTTTGTTTTACCAGAGTATAATCCATAACAATAAATCATACTTTCAGGTCAATTACTTGTAATGTCCCAGTACAGAAGGTTCGTGTGCTAGTAGTGTGTCCCAGTGTCACGTGAACCTTTAAATGATGACATTATAAGGTACGTTGCACCCACAATGGTGGCAGCCACTCCTAAAGACAAAGTATTGTTAAATGGACACAGTCGTAAATAAAAGCGCTTAGCGAGATTCAGACGTTCAAGTTATGTTCATATCTTTGATAATGATCTGCATCAACAATGACCAAAAGGAATGTGATTTTCAATCTTTGTTACATCTTGTACATTAGACCAATGTAGAACATGAAATGTACTGTGGGCACTCCTTTGCAGTTCAATACATATTCCATATGAATTATTAAAATACCGGATCAAATAAATACAGAATCGGTTCAGTAGAGCGATGGGCGCACCTTATTGTGTCAAGTATATGTGTATATTGTTTTATCTATGTCGCAGACGTACGTCACTATCTTAAGTTATGCAAATTAGGAATAATTTATGATTCGTTCTGTTTGCAATCATTGAAGTCGCTTAGTGTTTGCCTTAGTGTGTGATTTATGAAGGTCTTTGGGCAACCTCCAACTCCACACGTGAGAATTTTTGACTTTCATCGTGTGTTCTGATATTTTACCGAGTTCACAACCATAGTGTTCTGTTTCTAATATACCTTATTAGGAAACCTATTTTTCACAATCAACTTTTAAGATAACCAGGACTCATTGCACGCCTCTTGCAATACTGAGTCCAGGGGCCTTATTCACGTGCATGGTATGTCTAAAACTCAGACTTAGACGTTATATATTGACAATTGTTACATTCGCTCTCATGTAGTTATAAATGTACCGATTTTGATATCAATGGGTATGCATGGTTAATGGGTGACAGCAAACAATCTAATATTAGTTCACATTGTTAAATCTAATTTCAAAGAAATGGCGGTGGTTTTGAATGTTGTCAATTTTGAGTCTATGTCTGAGTTTTAGGCTTACAATGTTGGTTATTAATGCCCAATGCAAACTTTAAACATTCAACAATCCATTAATGGTCAGTCTTTAGAAGGCAGTAGGAAAATACAATTGAAGCTTTTTACTTGTATATTGGACCAACTACACATGGTACTCAATGTTATTTATTGTTTTTTTTGTAGATTTTTCGTGCGATTAGATGAGGACTGCTATACATGTTATTCATCAATTTGTTATAAATTATGTCAAAACATTTGAAGATTTCCTACAAGATGCTTTATAAATATATGTCATTGCTTTTTACAGTATGGGTTACTGTCATGGGTTATAAGTTCCGTACTTGACAACATTGACTTTTGAAACTTTGGTGTTTTAGTGGTTTCAATGAACAGACAAGCTGTTGTCCAACGCCAAACGGTAACATGTGGATGTAATTGCCAACAATACATGATCGAAATATTAATGAAAACCATGGAAAGTTGGAAAGTACAGAAAAGTACAACTGTACATGAATATTTAAATCATCAATGTTTCCCAGTATGCCTTCACAAATGATTCTCATAACGTTTATGTCAATATGGTAGAATGTGAGTTGGTGAATATTATATAAGCACATTAATGTGTTAGGAAAGTATTGTTGGGTGTTTCAGAAACAATAGTATCTCGTTTCTGTATATGTACTTAAGCAAATAAAATTCGACATGCCATTTAAAAATATGACCCTGCATACACATATGTGTTAACCACAACTAAAGGGGGACAAAGGGGACAATGTCAATCACAATAAACATACGTTTAATGGCTAGAATGAGATGTAATTTGAATCATAATACACATTACACATATCATGTTTGGCCGATCCCTTCAATTCTATTAACAATAAAATACAATAGGTTCACCAAACTGACAAAATTAGCCTAAATACGCTACAAACCAATGTGTTGAGGAAGTCAGACAGGAAAGGCAGCACTCAACTCAATCAGTCGAACACATCAAACAGTAACAACACAACTGCAAGATGCACTGCCAACTACAAGTTCGCAGGGAAGAAAAAACATATTTGGACATGTCGAAACAATACCGCACCAGTAAGCATCTACTTAGATAGAAAGGGAGCATCTTCCATACTGTGATGCATATTGCAAATTGTTCTACCACCTTTTGTAATGGTGTACCATACATACACCATGTACATTTGTTTATATCATTAAGAGCACGTGTACTTCAACATGGCTCCATTTCTATGTAAATTCCCCTCATTACCAGGCATTTGTATGCTTGTTCTTGTCATCTTGTACAGACCCCACCTTTGTTTCAGACATTCGTTTATTTATAGCCTCAAATGTGCCACCGCATAAACTTAAACAAATCTTCATTTAAAAATGCAAATTGATCTTGTATACGCATTATTGCTGTCATTGGCGGTGGCGTTTCCATCTCAGAATCGTGTGTGGTCTACCATTTGATTTGACTGTCGCTAATTTATCTATTACATTGTATAAACTTTATTATTTTAAAACTTGTAAGTTGAACTAAGTGCTTTGTCAAAAGTTGAATTATAATTTTGAAGTTGTGGTTAATTAATGCATATTGTTTTAGATGCACTTTTGTTCAATTTTCTTCCGTAAATCGATGGCTTAGAATTAGAAGGTCGTAACTACCCGATCGATATTTTGAGAAAACACGGAAAAACTGTCTGACATTTACTCTTTACTTATGGTAAAACAAACTTTTACAACTTCATTTAGTTCAACATGACAAGTTCAGATTTTTATGAAAATGGGCTCATAAGAAGCGCCGTGTGATGCTTATTCTAAATATGTATGAATCTTAAAAGGTCGTAAGTGGCACTTACGACCTTCTAATTCTAAGCCATCGAAATGTTAGTTATTTTAGGTACGTTGTTTTGGTATCCCAAGAGTCTTCTACTGATTTCGCCAGTGTCCATTTTGAGATTGTATCCTTCACTACACAATAGAATGAGTGTCCTTTGTAATACATGCATTTGATTTCTTGAATTGGACAAATAAAATGATATAAACGTATCAAGTTTGTTTCTGCTAGTAGACAAAAACGCAAGAAAGGTTTCACTTTGTACAAAGGGAGGTTACTGTGTCATGATTTCTGTAGATTAGATTAGACAAAAATGGTCGCTATAGCAACAGACAATAGTAATAATAGTTACAAATATGAATCGCTTAAAGTTTTTATGTCTTTCTTCTACAACATTTTCATTAAATTGTTTGTGCCATTTTAGTACCTGCTCCTTTGGTTTACATTTGCAATATTGTCTATCTCTTTTACAATAATGACATCACTCTTTGCGGATACTTTTTTGCATTAAATTTATATCGTATGTATGCATATAAAACTATGTTGTACGTGTATACAATGTAGTATGTTGTAGTATGTGCAGAGCAACAGTGTTAGGTCTCAATTGTAAAGTTTTGTTGCTGTTGCGTGCTTTATGTGACTTTGGAATGAGAATGCCATGCTAGGCTGTCTGCATAAATATAGCAATTGTCATTGCCTTATTTGATATCAAGGGAGGCATTTGCTTATAAGAGTTTATACAATGTAAGTGTCTTCGTCTGATTTCTAAAACATTAAAACCATTGAAGTTGTCTTTGGATGGTAAAACATTTACCTCCGTTGTATTTCTTGTTCTTGTGACCCAGGGCCCGAAATTACAATTAATACTTACACTCTGCACTCAGCACTCAAATATTGAAGTTCATTCTTTTGAGGTTCAAAGTGTCATTTTTTGAGAACGAGAAGTTGAAGTTATGTTGATTAGGTGGTAAATATTATCATTTGGTTGTTTCCAATTGAAATTTAGTGTATTAGTAAGCTATACGTGTAATTTACCAGTCTGAGTGCACTCAGATACAATACTTACCTTTTTACTTCATAAATAGTACAAAATAGCAAAAATATGGTTCAAATGTTATTTGCAACATTCAAATAACAATTATATACATTTCCCCACCTTGATTAGCAATTTAGAACAAATAATAGCTTATTATAGAACATTTTCAATATTTGAGTGCTGAGTGCAGAGTGTAAGTATTGGTTGTAATTTCGGGCCCTGAACTTATTTACCTTACGATCATAGTTATTCCATAGTATTTTCATGGTCCTAAGATTGAATTTGCTTTTTAGCCCATGCAGTTCTTTCTTGACATACATGTACTAAAATGTTTCTACAACATTGGAAATATTTTTCCAGAAAGGACTGTACCGTCAATAAATTCGTATATTTAAATTTTCACTTCTTAACAATAACCACATTGACTTCGACTGACATATACTATAATGTTTCTACAACATTAGAAATACTTTTTTCCAGAAAGGACTGTTGCGTCAATAATTTCATACATATTTAAGTATGGATATTCACTTCTAGTCAATATATCCATTGACTACGATTGACTTCGTTTCCAATTTTCTTGACGTTTGTGTAATACTGTTCCGGTCGAGTGTGTTAGTCACCACGCAAAGAAACATTGCTCAAGACTGAAATACAGGTTTTACACGTTCAATACTTAGTATGCAACCCTTCTTTCTTGAGTCTATATTTCATTGCGTTCGTTCGAAACAACCCTCAATTTTCATTTCATTTCGCGCTATGGAATTTCTACCTATAGATAAAAAAGTATCATATTTATCTATGAAGCCCATCGCCTATGTGTGATAAGAAGGGCATTAAAATATAGGGATTAGCATACACACTGGCTTCTTCATACCCATAAGCCGTTGATATGCCATCTATCATTTGTATGATCAGCTACATATTTCCTGCGAGTGTATGTCGTATACATGTCAAGTTTCTATCATGATGTTGCGATTATTTTAAAAATTGTAATGCTTTTGGTGCAATAGTTTAGAAAAGAGGTCATATCGTGCTTTTTGTTGTTTTAGTGTTTTGTCAAAATGAAACTGTTTCAGTTGCTGTTGCGATTATCAGATGTTAATGATATTGCTTATCTTTCAAATGCAATGGAAAGTTATGTTATTCGTTTGTCCAAACAATAGTTCGATCACTTCAAATGTAGTACACAAACACATTAAAATACTGTCGCTGCTTTGTTTTTTCAAAGAGTCAACTCGAGCTTTTTTGTTTGTTAGTGTGTTGAATGTAGTATTCATTGTATTCTACATAATTGTAAAGCATGATTGAAGTGTTTTGGTCGTATTTGTCCCCATAAGTCCACAAGGTGTCGGACGGTAGGAGTTGGAGTCTTTATGAGTATTCACTATGCCTTACTAATGTTTTCTTGTTTTATTTTGATGATGTCAATGGCATACTAGTATTTGACTGTCTAAAAGTTATGCCTTTTTATTTGTCTTGTTCCATTTGTAACGTTTGTTACTTTGTGTTGTCATAGTGATTGTATTCGTTCTTTTGATTCGTTCTTATGTGCTGGTTCCTGGTACCTTATTCACAAACATTTTAAGTCAAATTCAAACTTTGACGTTCCATTGTCAAATGTTCTATTCGCTGTCATGTTGTTATAAATGTTCCGATTTTGAAATAAATGGCTATTGATGTATGTAACAACAAATAACCAAATGAAATTTCACATGGTTTAATTACAAAGATATTGCAAATGATTATAAATGTTGTCAATTTTATGTCTAAGTCTGAGCTTCAGTCTTACAATGTTGGTGATTGTGAATAAAGACTCAGCACCAGAGTTGTTTGAACGACTGCAAAAGCATTGTCGGATTGGGATGTCGTGTAAATGTAGCTGTACATCCTTTCGAGTCTTGTAGTTTCTGTTGGGTGGGTACTGCCTTCACTATTCGAATTATTACTATTGTTGTTTGCGTTCAACTTTGCATGTATACATAGTATCATATTAGAAACGGAAAATATGCCAAAACAAGCCTGCATGTATGTCTTGGTACATGTTAAGGGAGGAAATTGCCCCTATAATATGTTTTCTCATTTCGAATTTTCAATTAAAAGTTTAAGATAATTCTAGAACATCTACGATGGCCGCATTTGTTTTGATACCTCTGTTTTTAAAATGATACTGTGTTCATATACAAAGTTTTGAACACATTATATGATATAATGTTTTTGCCAAAAGCTGCAGCAAGTATTCTTTCAGAACACATGTCATACAAAAAAGTACTCGTCATTTCGTGAATAGCAGTGGAGCACAATGAATGTGGAAACACAGTAACAAAACAAAACGAGCATTGTCACTACTGGAACGTAGTATTCTCATGTGCTTTGGTGTCAAAAAAGTATCTCAAAATCTTGATACACGCTAATGCGACATTCTGAATTCCAATAATGCTAAATGTATAAATGTCATTATAAAAGAAAACATATCCGCAGAAAGTATCGTGTGGGCTATTGCTTTGATTTTATACATCTATTCGATTTTGAAATGAGTATAACTTTTATAGCTCATCTTTGTGGTATTTGTAGACACGAGGGTTTAAGAAGAGCAACAAGTTGCCACTTTTCGGGACTGAGCAGAAGGCTTGGGATTTGCATGCAGTTGTTTTTATTTCGTGTTCGTGCATGTGAACCCCGTCCTCACGCACACACGCACTCCAAACTGAAGTGACGTAAACTTGGAACAATCTACGACTTATCGCTTGGCGCTATGTAACAAATGGACGAACTTTCACAGAGGAACACATTTAAAACGTGTAGCATGGTTATGTATCAGACGAATTTTGTTTCGTTGTTTTTAACTATAAAACATGGATAAATCATTTCTGAGAAATTATTAAATATTGTAATCTTGCAAAACACGTGATGGTGGTATAAAAGCATGAAACATTTTTACACGTGTTCGCTTCGTTCGTTTGTTTTGCTCTATTCTGTTCTGACTGTTTGTTTGTAAGGAAAAAACAGTAAATCTTTGCCAAACAAATCTAAACCATTTAATTGTAAATAGTTTTCATCTGGGTATTAATAACTCTTGTCTTAACCATCAGTAATTTGCAATTCTTAATTGGTGGTCTCATATCAATCGGTTTGCCCAGATGTTCCGCTGTAATAAATTGTAAGAGCTAAAATGTTGGGGGATTCTTTTCGGGGATATTCTTTGGTGGTATGATCATGTATTTATCGCGATGTAACTACTGTTTCTTTCTTATAATTATTAAAGGATTCTTTGTCTTTAGCTATTATTCTCCAAAAAAATATCAGATTTTTTTCAGATAAATCAATAGAGTTATGATCATGTTTAATTACCCTTATTACTCGCATACTTATGTTTTAGGGGTCGTTTACTTTAACTAAATGTACTGTGGGCCATTAGAACATAATTGTTATTGGTACTATACGCGCTCTTCTCGCTGAAGCGGGTTTCCCTTAGAAATACACCCAGTCCGAATAATAACCAAACAAAACAAAGTTGTTTTGTTGTTGATTTTGGTCCGAAAAATGCCTAAAGTCTGTGACCTTGGGATTATTATTTTTTACGGAGCAAGTGTGCAATTATTATTATTATTAATTATTATCATTTTTATTAGTATTATTATTATTGACAACTAATTCACGGACTTTTGGCACGAAACAGCAAGCTATCATCATTGTTTAAAATTTATTAAAAATTTAACTTTTAGAGCGTTCAAAATATTGTATTTTTGAATTCTTTCGAGATACTCACAGGGACGTTTCTTCTATAAAAAGTATCTAAAATAATATTATCATAATTATTATTTGCTTTTTGTGTTCCTGTAGAAAGTGGTCCTGTGAAAAGTTATATTATATTGAGTTATTATATTTATTCTTATTTCAATGCTGTATTTATATACTTTGCTCTCCTTTTCGGCGTCTTCATATTGATGGTGTTAAAGCCTGAAGGCAAACTAGAATAGATAATAATAATTATAAATACATTATAACAATTGGTAAAAATATATTTCCCCCGATTTATAATTCTCTATTAATGCTTATAATATTATAACTGCTGTTTAATTTTAAATTGCAAAATAGAGCCAAAATAATAATTAAACTTCTCAATTTAAACCTGTAAAACTATTAAAGTCATTTACGACTTGACGCGTCTGAATGAAATATAATTACCAAAAACGTATTAAACTCAATTATTACATAAATATGCACATTTCTCATTTTTTTCGTAGTATTATTCCGTAAAGCCACACACATTTTAAGAAATAAACGAATGCCAATGAACCGCGCAATTACCATAGAAATTATGTACATCTTATTTGATTATTAAGTTTCACAGCGACCTTTATAAAGATACAGCCTTTATACGGTGATTTAGTAAATACCACAGAACTGCCGTCGGTTGCAATGCACGAGCTGTACTGTGGATTTAAAAGTAATGGCGTTGCCCGTTAGATGCAATTGTTTGTTTTATTTGGCGCTGCGTTTTTGCAATATTTTTTTTTCAAAATGCACGGAGACGATTTGCTTGGTCCCTTTCCTGGAAATATTTATCAACCAGTACTAAGTTAATTTACTGATCTTCACGCAGTGGAGAACTTATCAACAAGGCGGAGGACACTGTTGCAGCAAATGCCAAGGAAGTGCATATAGTCCAAAAATATGTCGAACGGGCTCATTCTGCAACCTCCCTGTGCAAGCCTGACGGGCACCTTTTGGCGATGTGTGCCCGGTCGAACTGTAATTCACATTCTAATTATTTACAAAAAAACACGAATCATTTAGCAAATCTAAACTATAATCACATGGTTTTTTCTGATGCTGAAAATCAGTATTGTGATATTTGCTCATGTACTGTGTTCAGTAAATATAATGTACTAAAATTTGAAATGCAATATAGAAAATATCACGCGGTTAATAATAAGTATTTTTTCTATCATAATAAAGTACGGAACTTCGTTATGAGAATATTTTATCATTCGGTGAAAATACGTTTACACTCACCACAAACTAAATAAGCAAACGGCGAGGTTATTTATTCCTAACTATACTTCCCATCGCATGTGTGGCCTCCCAAACTAAGGCCATATATTATTTCGTGTCGCGTTTTGTATGATTTTATGTTTCCAAGCAATTAGTTTAGTAGTAGCAAAGAATTGGTTATATTACATTAGTTCTAGGTCAGGTAGTTCGGCAGCAGCAAGCTATCACATTATTAAGTTCCAGAGAGATATCATCGCTAAATTATTAGTTTCTCGGTTAAAAAAGCTCGCCGTATTGAACCAAGGGAGACTACTGCTCACGAACGAATTTTGTGCGGAGTATCTAACGAGTATCAAACGAATTCCCCGGGCGGTAGAACAATGCTTGTAAGCAACTTATTTACATACACTATTAATCATTCCACAACTAAGCAGTTTAAACAATGATTAAAATTAATTTTGCAAACATTGATCCTTTTAAGGAATTGTATTTCAGTTAACTTCAAATTTTAAGATAAACGAATGAATATTAATAAACATTCGATTCTTCGTGTGATATCTGTTGATGTTTTTTTTTAATAATTAATATTTATTTTGTCAATCATTTAGTGTTCAGCATTTTAGAATTTCTGTTGCAAGACAATACCTGGATATTACCAACTTTGTTTTAGAACATTTTCCGGACAACGGCATTGTAAACCGTCATCCATGTATACCCAAACAGTCCAATTTTATGCATAAATAAATATTTAACTTAAATAGAGACTATGCGAATAATTAGATACTCTTATTCAAAAGGCTTGAACGATAGATGTAATGCTAGAAAATAAGTTCAATATGAAAGCATCGACGTTTTAAAGAGATAAAATATAGAACGGCGCATTTTTGTATTTCGTTAAAAAAAATAACTGAGCGGATTTGTTCGTTTTCGTACACTCACAGTAATGCAAAAATTAGATGTTTCGTACAAATGATAGAAAAGTCCATTTTTTATAATGCTACATGTATAATCAGGTGAAATAAGAAAAATATAGGCTATGCTCGACAGTAATAATTAGCTAGTCAACATCTACGTAATCCAAAGACAATATTCCGGACTATGTGTATTTTCTTGATGCTTAAACGTACATAAATATAAACATATTATTTTACAAAACTATTAAATATACTGAATAGAATAATTTATAAAATAAACCATATCAAACAATTTTCATATAAAATATAACATGAATGATACGCTTAGATAACACATTTGTATCTTTTTTAAACAAATATTTTGAACCCAATTTAGAGCTTTAAAACTTTAATTTAGTTTTGTTTAGACTTTATTTATTTTCATGAAACATCATTTTAGTGTAATCATAATTTATTTTCATGAAACATTCTTTTATAATAAACACTCATTTTTACAACGCAATGGTTTAACATTAACTTCACTAGAAAGCTTTAAGCTTATTAAGAAGTTCATTCCATATTAATATTTAGATCTAAGTAATAATTTATCAAGCTGTCTATTTTGCTGCACATCAACAATTTTAACCTCAAACATCTGAATGTCTTTATAATATTATATTATTTCACATTATTACGCGTTTAATACGTGCTATTCAAAGCGTCTTATAAATGGATTATTTATGCAAATTTATTTATCGCTTAAGTACAACATTGTTTCAATTTATGTTAATATCAACTTCCTCCATTTAGAGTTTGTTCCTAAATATAAATAATTATATATCACAATTTCTATGATGTTACTTATTCAAAAACAGTCAGAACAGAATGTCCACAAAATTATAATAAACTATTATATATCATAATTTCTATGATCTTATTAATTTAGAAACAGTCAGAACGGAATATGCTCAATTATAATGAATAACTATATATCATAATTTGTATGATTTTATAATTCTACAAAAATTCTGTATGGAATGTCTTCAAAATTATATTTATTGTTTCGTGCCTTTAGGGGGATATTTAGCGTTAAATAAGCGTACATTTTATGTATGTATACTATATGTGTTTTAGTACATGTACCTAGCATTCTTATGAATTTTCATAACAGATGTGTGGCCTCAACAATGAAAGTATGGACATAAATCTATCAACTATTTCAAGTTTTCTACGTTGGTTTGGTTTGCGGGGTGAATTCAAGCGTTCCTTTATGAAAGCTACATCCACACGTTAAGCGACAATCATTATTGTTTTATGCAAATAATGACTATATAAGTCATATCTCGAATTAACCGAGGACATTTTTACACAAATTAAAACACTAGATGTTCGTGTGTGAGGGTGTTAGATTCGTGTCAGTGAAGGAAATATATTATTATACACAAATATATATTAACACATACCTGAGAAAATATACAACAATATGTATTATGTATTTTTCTAATATATTTTATTCAATATAGTTTATTCAACAACAAATATGAAAACTAAATTATGAAATTTATAAAGATATTATAATTCTCATTATAAAATTATTATTTCTCATTATTAAATTATTATTTCTCATTATAAAATGTACTATATATAAATATTTGTAATTTGTAACTTATAAAATATGAAAAACATATGTTATATAATAACATTAATATTTCAAGAATTTCTAAAAGTTAAGATCTCAAAGATACGTTACTAAACAAGGTGTATTTATATTATAACGCATGTTATAAACATGAACAATACGTATAACTTGCAACTCTGCAATTGGAAATCTTCAAAAATGTCTTATTTCCATACGAATTGATTTTTGTCTAAAAAAAGTTGTTACCATGCAATATAAAATGGTTACCATGTGTTTATTGCACTTCCTGAACAAGCCCATGGCGATTGGAATCGAGTAGTTCTTGTCAGTGTCGTCTTCTTTCCAATGGTTTGTCCGGAGGCAATCAGCAAAAATCATCAATTTCAGTAGCAACATCATCAACCAATTGAGCTGCTATCCACCATTGTCAAGCGGAAATCTAGATCTTGCCCTAATTCGACTTTGATGACCACACTAGTTAGCAAATATACCCTGTGAAACGAGAAGTAAAGGTCATTCAGTACACTTCTCCGATTTACAGGGTAAGTTAACTAATCTAGGATATCCCGACGAAACGTTCCCGACGGCCAGTTCCCGGTGGCAAGTTCCCGACGGCAGATTTCCGACGACTCATCCACGACGACAGTTGATTCTGTTGAATCGATTACACAATGTCCGTATGAACTCCGATCTGGTCCTATCCATCCATCTGTTAAAACACTTCCAGTCTCCACCATGTATCACCAAACGCGTAATAGTTCGTATATCTATTTGCTATTATGCGTAACAATATGTTAAAAAATATAATATTGGACATTTCGTCCAACTATTTATCATTATATACGATCGCGTTTTGGAGAGGCAAGCAGTAAGGTTCTCGCTCGTCCATAAGTGTGTGAATAATGAACGGTTATCACAAATGATATCAAGTCAAATATATCAATGTATATGTGCTATATCCTGATAGGCTTAATATCACTTTTAACCATCCATAACCGTTTTACAACTTTTTAAGAACACACATTTCGCATGGCCAGAGGATCGCTCAAAGACAAATACACTAATAGCCGCGAATGCTTAAACACAGTTCTCGATGTTCATAAAACCCTTTAGAGCACATATTTTTACAGTCTTTAATCACGGTACAGTATGTAAAAGATATAAACTTCACGTGTTTATTCAAACGAAGTGGTTTTAGATCATTTGTTCTTCCAACATTTCCCTTTATTCCACAGTACTTTTGTTCTTTTTATTGTCCAACACAACTGTTATATGTTTTTTTCTCTCCTTATATTAGAACACGGTCACACAATTTGGTTCTCCGTCCGTCTATTCCTCTTTCCCTCGTCGCCATTAATATACACTGCAAACAACACATGGTTAGTATACATTTGTATACATTGAGGTTAAAACTCAAGACTACATGATTGTACGAGTAGTTTGTATTGTGGAGAGTTTAGATGAACCGTGTGCGAATATTACCCTTTCTTTTCGTCGTACAATCAAGACGCCGTGAAATGGTTAGCGAATTGCATTCAAAAAAGGTCGGCCGGTCATAAAGCAGAAAATTAAGGCATTTATTGGTAAATCGGTTGTTCCTTTTCCGTAGTGAAAATTGTCTTAAAAGTGTCAGTGTGTTTGTAATGAAATTTCTAAATAGGTGATTATATAACCACGGCGGACTGAATTTGTAATTGCTACCATTTATTGTGCGCCAAGAGATGGAAAACGCAGGACAAGAAACAAATGGTTATTTTGGACTCGAATTTCAGAATCCGACTAAAGTTCTCACATACAAGTCAAGCTACAATAATGGGTTTGGCAATACGTGTTTAATATTAAAACGATATTTCATGCACAATTTGTCATATGATTTGAAGAATATTTGATATGTTTTATTTATTTTATTTCTTTTTTCGGGAACAACATTATTATATAAGGAATTTTGTGGCCATAAAAGGATCTTGCTGTGCCTCAAATGTCTTTTGACTGGACGAGCGTGCACCATTACATTGGGGGTATAAAAAACCGTTTCATTTATTCATAATGTCTAATGAAACTTTCTAGGGGGAAGGGCATTTATTGTTTTTGGTCAAAGACAATAAATGCCAATCATTCACGATGAAAGAGAATTACGAAGCAGGCGAAATAGGTTACGAAAAAGTATTATAACCCGCTTTTCGGTGTGTGAACCCTGAAAAATGTTATAGCCCAGTATTCGGTGTGTGAACCCTAAACACAAGGCGGCATACGTACGTCGCGTAGGCCTACTTTAGGTGCATCATATAACAAAGGTCATAATCCCTGCTGTTGCCGTACAATATTGCATCATTCTACTTGAGATACTATAGATCCTTCTACCAGAATATTCAGAATATATATCTCATATATTGCATATAGTTATAAGAACAACTTATAGTACACTATTTAGTTCACGTGAACATGTTTAATCACGAACTTTCTATTTCATACCAAACCGTATAGAGACTGAACAAATTGTAAAATCGAACGCATTGTATATAAAAACATACCAACGCTTGTTCTGTTTCATAACGTAATCGTATGTATTATCGTTTTGAAACGCAAGTTTTGAGTTGCTGTTTGATTTTACACAAAAATTTAAAACTATCATAAAACGGTTATTATATATAATGTAACCCTGTATGATGCAAATCCGCTGCATATTGGAGTAATTGTATAATGAACTTTGCCAATGGTCAAATAATTACACAAACACAATGACAACCTGGACGCATTGCGTATGGATAATATGAAAAAGCTGACGGTACTAAGAGCACATTTATTAGTAGATAGATGTAGATAGGACTTTTTGCCTCCATCCCTGATTCCGTACAGTGTACATGTACACGACACTGGAATACCAGCGACAAGTATTATATTTCCTCGCCAATTGTAGGCCAACATTGTATTCGGGTCACAGTTTCTTCTCTGCTTTGTTAAAACTTCATTCAGAACAGTGTAAACACTCCCCTGCAGTGGCACCTCTTTAAAAGTTTAAGAGCTGACATATACTGCTTTTCTTAACCAATCAATTTCTTCAGGAAACTTCGTTACCATGACACCAGCATGCTCACTGTAGATTTCACCTGCCCCGCTTTTCAAACCAGTGCCGTAAAAGCTTCATAGATGTCGTAAACCATTCATTATCAATTACAAAATTTCAATGCATCAATGTCTGACATTAGTCCAAATATCCGAACAATTTCGGTCACTAGTGAAGACACTGGGGCCGCCAACGAATGAAGACCCCATCGATTTGAAGGTGAACAAAGTCAAAACAAACAAACGTTAAAAGAATACTCAATATGTTTGTTTAATTATATATGTGCATTCTGCATTTCTTAGTCCACAACCAAGGAAATGGCGCAAACGAAAACCATAGAAGACCGAATGCAAAATACCTACGAATTATGATTGATTATACATTGGCAACAATGAGCCAAAAACAACACTACAAGACATCACAATAAAAGTTTAATTGGCATAATATATATTTATCTAAACATGTGCATTTTAGTCGTTAATCCAGACATTGTGCCAAAAAGACACATCATATACTAGCTAGAGGCAAAATGATTCCACGACAAAACAAATTTCGAATCATTTAAAAATAGAGTTCCGGCCACCACAATACAAATACACTAGTAGTTTTATAATGCTGTCAGTGTTTAAATATATCAACCTCCGTATTCAGAGAATATCATTGCAGTAGGTAAACCACAATGGCATGATTAACAATTTTAGGTGAATAAATTACACTAATCTTGAGTGTACCTTCAATTGTTATATGATGGTGAAAGGGGGGCACAATGGCCCTACACCCCCTAACAAAACATCCTATCATCCGCATCTTGTTTTTGCGCTATGAGGATTATTGCGTTAGGGAGATTTTTATCATATTCGAGCACTCTTGGGGTTGATTTACTGGCCTAAACGATGTGTTACTTGTAGAGCAATATACCACACACATAACTACATATGCAAACAAACTAGATCGTAGTACTTCGACTTCAATTACAGCAATGTATCCGAGCAGTTAATCTTCAAAATGTAATTATTTCGAATGGTTGAAAATCTCACAAACCACACACGGAGTACGGAGCTATATCATAAGTTTTATTGTCCGAGACGGTGATAAAATATACGCTTCTAGGCATAGTGTTACCAACAGCTATCTTATTTTGGGCATTTTCTTATGTCGTACTGTGTCAATGTCATTTCTGTGAAAGATAAATTATATTAAACCTTAGTATATATAGATTCCATCACCTGAAGATCCAATACTACATCATATTCTAGTAAAAGTAAAAGTGCTCCGTCATAAACTCATCAAAACCACAACAAATGCTGCTGTCGCTTCAGAACATGTTTCTCGTATTCAGATCTGAGCTTACAATGTATGATCCAAAGTGCCCGCACATAAAAAACCTAAGATCAATTCGCCTTTCAATGTTGTGTTTTATTGCTTATCCTTTTATTCTATTCATCACTGGTGTTTGATGTAACAACTGGCGCGATCATATAGCGCTAACATGGCTTCATCTTTGTTTGTTTCTTCTGCTGTTGTTAAGAGGCTCATTGTTCAATAACTTTCTATATTTCCCTGTCAAACAACAGTTTGGTAGCTTTGTTGTTAAATCATCCCGTTATTTATGTTACCAACCAGAAACTCATGTTCATTTTCATAATCATCTGGTTGTGTTTTGTTTTGGAACCTACTGTGTGAATAAACATGACTTGTATGCTAATTCTTAATGCGCTAGTTGCCTCTGCGAGCAACTGCAACTTTTACATTATCAAAAATGATTCAAAGAAATTATAATAATACGGACAAGGAATGTCGCCCATAAAACACTTGCCAAACTGCTATTGGTGTTTGGATGCAATTGGTCCTGCTTTACATAGCTACTAATTAGTAATACTTGATTCTGTTTGTCTCAAAAATCAGTATCCAATAGAACTTGACAGTAACAAATCAGTCAGGAAAAAAGCAAACCACATAGAAGCACAACATAATAGCAACAAGAAAAACAAACCACAAGTGTACAAACACAAAGTAACAAACAATACAAACACAATAATCATCAGAAAACCATACCACAAACACGATAGGTGTGACTACAAATCGGATTACTAATACTAGTAACCATGGATATATACAAATGGGCGTTCGTATTCCAGGCTTGGTATAGTAATTTTGACTTTCAAAATATTGTATTGATACCAGTTCATGACACCTGTGTTTGTCCTGAAGGTTTGGCATATATTGTAATGTATGCATGCCATTTTAGATCGAACGTTCAAGGACATATACGGAAGACATAAGCTGCACCGGAATCAACTGTCGATGACAATGTAATGGCATCTATTGCAGTGTCCGGTTTTTGGCAACAACTTCCAAGATAGATCATGAAGAAGTAAGAGGCGCAAGACAGTGGAATCAATTGTCAAGGACATTATCATGATGAAAAGTTTACAGTGTCCATTTCAAGCCATACACATCCAGACAGACAGACAGACAAACAGACAGAAGCACCTGTATCCCGGACAAGGAGATATATTCAAGGAGTGGCCACAGACACATAAACACAATCACACAAATTAATAGTACTAAGTGGTTGGCGTTATCAATTATTCGATATGTGTTATTTATACCATTGTACGCATAAATGATAGTTGCCGACATTTTGTTCATATTTACACGCCCTCAAATGCCAGTTCCAGCGCCCTATATATTCTAATTATTGTCATTATTACCTATGTGGTACTACAAATGACCTGAAACACTTGCAAACAATTACTTTGACACGCCCAGCAATTAGTATGATAATGAGTACTATAATGTGGAAGTCATAAGACATTAATGACATGATTCTGACACTACCTACTCGTATGCACATTGGCAAGGATAGAGGTATTAGTTGTCAACCACTGTTTGACTAGCTACTACACTAAGTATAGTATTAGAAATAATTTGGAATGGCCACCATGCTCGCCTACGGAACCTACGAACAAGCGCGTCGTCCATAGTGCAATGATGTTTTTAACAATGACAACTCAAATAATGAATTGTTTTTTAAGAGCTTTACAATAGTTTTAAATCAACATGTAGAAGTATTGACTAAGATATGAGACGTCCACGGACCTCTTTGCATCCTGAATGACATAACATATGATGCTGCTGACCAATATACTGGTTCAATTTAACATCAAGTGAACGTTAGCATTAATCTGAACCAATGTTCATGTTAAAAAAGAAGACTTATTTGCGTCCAGTGAATGGTCTGATTTTTAGAAGCTAACACCAGCCGTCGGATTCACAACACATGTGCTTATTAAGCACTGTCTTCTTGTAACAGATACATCAGCAGCTATGAATATATATATACTAATATATATTTGTATCACATGGTCAAATGCATGGCATCACCTATCATCGATAGCTTCGTAGCTTGGACATATGCACACTTGATGTAAAAGTGATATACTAGTACGAGAGGTGTTCAACTTATTTATGAACAAACATGAACGCCGATTCTGCAATATAGAATAAGAATAATTATAATATCTCTTTTAAACCACGTAGCTTGGACATATGCACACTTGATGTAAAAGTGATATACTAGTACGAGAGGTGTTCAACTTATTTATGAACAAACATGAACGCCGATTCTGCAATATAGAATAAGAATAATTAAAATATCTCTTTTAAACCATGTGAGAACATGTTTTAAGTTCAGTATATGATCATTATATGTCGTATAATTCATTTGGTTAAAGCTTAAAACAACAATTTAGTAGATGATGTTGTTTTACCTGTTTTAAGGCTAAATGACCCTTTTATAAGCATCAAGAAAGTGTTGGTAACTTATTATTTGCATTTTTAATGAGAAAATAAGTAATATTGGTCGTAAGAAGAGTTAAAAGAGTTCTGTTTCCAGTAATGGTGAAATGGCACCAAATATGGAAAATTGCCCAACATTGCCAAAACCTACACTATAAAGTTAAATAGGTTGTATGATGTCTATGATGAATTGATTTGCAAAACGCGGAATATAACCACTGATAGGAGTGTTCATAGAAATTATCAGTGAAATTATTTCGAACAAGTTGAATGCATAGTTCCGGGAAAATGCAAAGTTCCTACGATGATAATGGAAAAAAACATGCATCGCTGCCAAAAGTCTTGGAGTCTAGAAATGCGAAATAAACATTATGTGGAAAAAGTGTTTCAATATGGCGAAGCAATGCTGTACCTTAACGAATGTTATGGTACATTAGGGTATGCTATTTTAGAAAAGGTCACAAGGATAGGGAGAAGTTGGTGTTGTCCAGCTTTGTGTGTTCGCGGCCGTTTTCAAGGAAAGGCATTGTGATTGTTATCATGGAAGTACGTAGGTCAAAATCAATATGAAATTGACGAAATTGAAGGCTGTGATCTATGTATAAACCATTTCAAATAATGTTTTCAACAAATAAATGTTACGTATCGTTCCTATTGACTGTTCCAAGAACATGGTGTTTCATCCACGCTCAGCTTTAAGTGACCAGATACAACGCCAAATAAAAAACTTATGAATAAAACTTTGATATATAGTATAACCAAACAGTGGATGTGGACGTCTTCTCATGCTTTAACAATATAATTTACTATCTGGTTGATACTAAACATCGATTAAAGAAGGAAAATTTAAACATAATTATTTCGAGTTTTTGGACCTTCAAAATGCAAAAAGCACCACCCTCTACTCCAAAGCAGATTATGATTTAACCGTAACGTATTAGCAATTTACAATTGTTATATTTACTTATTGATACATTACTTTACACAATATAAAGGTTTTATTCAATTTCATCATTAGAGTAACAAAATATCGATGTTCATTTTCTGTTCATAAATAAGTTGAACACCTCTCGTATACATATACCTATGTATCTAAACTATGCACAAATAGGGTGCGGGTCGTCATCGGCGTCCGTATATGGCCGCCTTGATACAAACATTTAAGGCAATAGCTTAGGAAAGGTGATGGAGCATTTACGAGCATTGATAAAAGGTCCGCTGTAGTAGGAAACCCGAGAGAAACACAGTCAGGGATAAACGCCCAACAGTGAACAGTAAAGAAATGTGTCAGAGTCATGACAAGACGGCATTAGTGCATTAGTGATAGCTACTGACGCCCTGACACTCAAAGATATGGTAATACAGTCATTGCATGTGTCGCACCAGTAATTGTTGATGCCTTTCATTCTCTCCTCTGGTGTAGGATGGTGTCATAAGGGATACGTTTAGCACAATAAGAACCTTATTACCATAGACAAAGCTGAACTACAACTGTATACACAAGCATGTGTGGTATTGTATATGTTTGCCATTTTCAATATTTAAATAGAATGCACATTTATTATCGTTATTATGATGTAATAGACATCTGATGTTTCTCAGGTTGTTCGCTAAACCATTTAGGTGATAATAAAATATTTCGAACTTCACAATATCCTTACATACATGTATGTCAACATCGATAACAAAACTTACAACAACCATCTAACTCTTAAAACATTCAGCCTAATATATTTCAATCAATTAGTCATTGGACACATACATGATGACAGACTGAAGCAGGTTGCTGTTTATGAACCAGCGCATGCCATGTGAACACTGCTAATTATGTTGCTTCAAAAAGAAATATAACTGTTATATGCATACACTTAGGCTTTCGGAGTTGTGCATTTGGTCTGTGTCACTGTGTCATTGTGTTGTTTTCATCTGGTATCATTGTGCCGTTGTCGTTGTTGTGTGTTGCCTTTGTATTGTGTTTCTTAGTGCTATGTTTTTTTCTGCTGAACGGTGCTTTTCAATGTCCAATGTGCTATTATCGTTGTTTGACGATGTGAAGTGTGGGTTGTAGTTACTATCGCCGTATCATTTCTAACAGAACCCATATTCGGCGATAACAATGCATTTATAAAGAGCTTGGGAAAACAATGTTATGAACTATGGACAAGCCAAAGCCGCCATAAGCAGAATAAGGAGCCAAGCCCGATTTGGAAACAGGTCATTATACAGTTGAGGTTGCACACTTACTAGAACAAGTATCAATGGATAATTATTTACAGAACAGTTCTTTATTATGCACAACGTGGTGGATATATTCGGTACTTGCATAAGCTGAAAGTCGTCGAATATGATGCAATACATTGTTTACGTGATGCAGTTTATTTCAACTCAAAGACATGTATACGCCTTACTTGTTCTCGACCACGTGACCAAGCTATTGTTTTATACCACCCGCCTTTCTCGGTAGTAGTGTATTCCCTGTAACATGAATAAGATCCGTATGACGAAGGCTTGCGTTTTACGTGTAGCTTTTCTAGCGCTCACAAATTCTAAATTTATTTTAGTGATATGTTAATTTATAATGGCATTCATTTGAAAAACTTGAGTTAGGTATATCAATTATGCAAATCAAGTGTAGACTTAAAAGGGTTCAATGAGTAATTGCTGTCTATGACTATATCCTGTTGCAAGGAACATGAAATATTTCTTTTAATCAAGAAGGGTTTGACACGTTTATGAGTCCAATTCTCGTGTATGGCTTCATTTTATTGCATCATATGGAAGTAATAAACAAAATAGCATGGTCCACATAATGAACTAACTAGACGGAAAGCCACCGATCGATCGTGGTACTATTAATTCTGGACAAGAACATAAAATTATTATTGATCACTAGGGCCTAGTCTTTGAATCATGCATGGTATTTGAACCATCGTTTTATCGCCTGGAAACCCTTTTAGGTCTTTTTGTGTGTGAATAGGTGATGATGCCAGGCAATTAGAACTTATAACTACTGATGCTTGTATTGATAGAAGTGGATACTGGTCTACTTTTCACAAAAACGCAAATGAAGCTTAATATACTTTATATCACTCTTGATGGTAATATTAATAAGTTCATTATATTTGTGTTCATACTAGTACATTTGTATATCAATTCTATTTCTGCTTATGGTATACAATATGCCGAGTATAGCCTTTATTTCCCTTGTCAGCTTTCTGTTGAAATATGGCATGTATATATATATACAAGTGCCTCTACCCGGATTGGAACCCGGTCGCCATTTCACACACACACCACTGAGCTACGGAGACACAGTATAAAGCAAAACGGTCTGCAAGGACCATCTATAGGAACAGAAGAATGTGGTCCCTTTTATGAGTTAGATAGTATATCTTAACCGTAGTATATTTATATTTTTGAAAAAAGGGGGATTAAAGATGAAGTAATTTGTTGGTTGTAACTGACTGGTTTTGTTCTTTTTTCGATGTGTTTTTTTATCTCATATTGGACTAAAACAAGTTCGAGTGAAGTTCAAATTCCACAAGAACTCACGGTTGATTTTGATTTCGTGTAGGTAAAGAACCAAGCATGTTTCAATCCGTACATTGACAACGACTGAAGCCAATCGCATTGATGGAATTATTAATGTATTACATATTTTCTTAAAACTGGGAAGAGATCCAATTGAAAGAATTATTAATGGTTTACATAGTTTCTTAAAACTGGACATAGTTTCTTAAAACTGGGAAGGGATAGTGGAATTTAGGTCACGTTCACATGACTGGGCATTACAAAGCGTGTCCATACAGACGAACAAGAATGAAAAATTGTTAAGTTACTGAATGCAAGTTAGATGTGAAATGTATATTTTTGCATTTACACGGTGTATATAAAGAAACAATTGGACTCACGTTAGACACATGTAATAGAACTGCGCATTTAATCAGTTTCATTTTCTTGTTATTGTGACTTTACTTCTAGTAACTTTAGATTAACTTAAAAATGTATTCTAACTATACTTCCACAGCAATAGGTTAGACAAGTATGAAAGACTCAACTCTTAGCGTATCCTGTAGTCATAAACAATGACCGAACAGAAGTCAGAGCAAGAAGAGGATACACTATATACCGGCATGTCTAAGTCCAGGAGATATAACGTACAATATGTGACATAAATTTTAGTTAAAAAAGAAGTTAATAGAAAAACGGACAGAAAAAGGCAGTATTCAGCCGAGCACAGACAAAATATAAAAAAACACAACATTCCGCAATCACACGGAATAATGTCTAACGCACAACTCAGCGACAAACTTAATTTGCTGTTTACAACAGTGTACATGCATTTATATGTATGATTGAAGTGGTGTTTGCTGAATGTGAATCAGACAAACAAGATAGTCACCTGCAAAAGCAAGTAAGATTATTCTTGAAAACAAGAGACCAGAAGATGGAAATATGTCGAGTGAGACTTGTGGTAAACTCAATTTACCGATCTAAACTTTCTAAGATCACATCTTCCCATCATTGCCTCATCCGAAATAACTAAATACAGAATTATCTATGGCTGAAATAGGTTAGATGTAAACTGCAAAATGTGCCGAGTTCGACATAAAACCAAAACTAGAACGAGATTCAAACATAACATGCGAAGGTAGTATTTTTACAGCAGTAATGTGCCTAGAGACTGAGATTATGCTTCCAAAGGCAAATGTCTGTCAGTGTTGAATTTCATGTATTAGGGAAACCTAATGCATACGACTTAATCACAGAACGTTATTTACAATGTTAATACGGACGGAGATGTTTTGCTGGAAAATCTTACATTGGAATTGCACTGCCATTGGGACCTTTCCATAGCAATCCTAAAAGTACGTTCTTTGTCCCTTGGTCATGACAATGGTGCTCGCAACCGGCAACTTTATGTCTGAAAGTGATGGTATGTCCGAAACAAACCAGGCATTCTATTGCCCTATCTAGAGATTTCGTCATTCATGGGGTAGGCAACATACAAATGCCGCGTTGAGAAAAACATGTTCACAATGGATTAAGAGTATTGCGTATGTAATGTATACATAGTCAAAGCTACACGATTGTCTCATTACATATCACTAACTTGATCGATGTACTAGACAATTTAGGATATCTCATGTTTCTCAGCACATCAACACCATTAAAACCTCTTAAGAACATGAGTCATTGGACAATATTCACCAAAATGGTAAGACTGCAATTCAGACTTAAACTTAAAATTGACAACATTTATAATAATTTCTTTGCCATTAGATTGAACAAGTGATTTGTTGTTACCCATTGAACACGTATACCTATTTATATCAAATTTGGTAAATTGATGACAAAATGAGAATGAATAGAACATTTGGCAAAGTAAATTCTAGCCTTGCAATTTTTGTACAATATGCCCCCTGATGCGTTCCTGGTGTGCCAATTCTTAAAGATAATGCAAATTTATTAAACAATTCGTTCACAATGTAAATATAAGCTTTTGACTTAATATTATTTCCGCGGAGTATATCAATATATAATGCCTCTTCTAACCACTTTCTCAAGTCCATCCGGTAATTGATATGTGTTGGATAATTCATTTAACAGATTTGCACAGAAACCGCAAACTTTGGACTGTTATGAGTAACATATCTGAATTCAAAATTCTATTCATATTACAAAATTAATAAAATAGCCATTACAGTCTGTAAAGGGAATGAGAATCCTGTCTCTAGTTATAATATTAGAAATATTGGTGTATTTGATTCATAATAATAGGTAATAGTAATTTGATGGATAACATAAACTGGTGTGTCGGGGGAGTGACGGAAAATGGTTAATGGAAACAACATTTGATTAGATAAAATTGAAACATTTTGAAATAAATCAAATTTCACACTAAATGTTTCTGTTTAAGCCAGACAATTTGTCTCCGACAAAGGCAGATTAATGTCCAAATCTTTAAACGGAAATCTATTATTCTTAGATAAAATTGCGTATAAACACCACAAAACGGATTAGTTTGGACCGCAAAACGACTGACAATAATATATGCCACCTCCCAGAATTAGACCTTACATTAAACAAGTCATAGATATGCTAATGTTAATAACACTACGCTTCTAACGTCTTTGACAGATATATGCATACTGTTGACACAAGTATTAAATATTTATGGCTTTAGATGTGTGTTTTTCTTAACATCTATTTAAAAAGTAATGTACGCTATGTCAAACATGTTTTGTTAACTACACAAACTGTGTGATGTAGTGACAATTGCTCATACCATTTGCCCTCCAATTATTTTTCATATCAGCCGAATTATTTATGCAATACACGACACACAAGAAGCCTAATTCCAGTTTTCATTGATGTGACACTAAGCTATGTGTTGGAATATCTACATCGTACATTGCTGTAGCACTTACTATAATTTCTGTTGACAGTTTTAATATAATAATTAAATACATGGACAAATACCAACTCACATACATGTACGAGTCCCAGTTTCTGTTGTATACTAGTATATTATTAGAACAACAACATGTTGTCCATATGTTCCATTATCAAGTGTTTGGTGTTTAGTGCTCCATTGGAGGTTGTTCCTGTGATGTCTAGTCGTCATAGTGCTTCATTGTCTGCTTAGTCTTGCTCGCTTATATGGCTTTTCGGAGTGTTATTTCTTTCAATTTGTAAACTGGTTTAAGTGTTGTTTTGTCTTATGACTTGTGGCCTATATATTTCTTCTTTCGTTTTTGCATATGTTCTCATTGCGTCATTCCTTTGCTAGTGTTTCATTAATTTACATCTACCCTGCCCAATTGTTTCCTCCTGGATCTACTGATGTAGGATGCATAAAGTGATTGTCATGTCCATTGGTCTGGCAAATCGTTTGTCCAAACACGCTCGCTCGCATTGTTGAAACTCGAATATTTGTGAAGTCCACCAAGACATTGCTTTTAAATTTGGCTTACAGATTAACAATTTAACAAATTACAATGTCAAAGCCACGTACAACTATCCAACACTTTAACATATATATTTTACCTTGGTCTTAGTTTGTTTTTTTCACCGGGGTGTCATCCTTTATTGAACGTAGTCTTGTTTCGTATGTAAACTGTAAGTGTTCGTGTGGTTCATAGGCGAGAAATGCTTGATTGATTTCTTGTACGAGATAATTTGTCAACTGTGAAATATGTACTGTAATTAAGAGATATTACTCTTAACTCATGCAGTGCTGGTGGTAGACAAGGGTCAGTGCTGTGCTTTACATTACTAAGAGACCAACAATATAACTTTTAGGATCATTCGTATTTCGTCTTTTGTATGACGCAGAATAAAATAGGCTTCATATGTATGCCTTTGTGGTGTGTGCTTACCTTTAATTTCGGAATTTCGTTTTGTTGTGTTCTGTTTATACCGTTTATCCTCTGCATTATTTCATTTTTGATCTTTTGAAGAAAAAAAACAATCATTGACGAATGAATGTAAAACTGGTTTATTATCTAGCTCTATATTGTCTTGAATATGTATTTATTTTACAAAAAAGTATGTCCTTCATGTTAATCATGGCGGGATGAGTATATAGGCTCGCTGGAATTACTAATGTTTGGGTACATGTATAACGATGGTTCGTTCTGTGCGAGTATGTCTGACTTAGTATGTGTGGCTGTGCAATGTTGTCGTTCTTTGGGGTGTCGGTGTGTCATTGATAAAATGTTCATATGCAATAACGTTTGTTTTAATGTTGACTTAGATCCTGTTGGTAATAATGATAGAAACGTAACATTCAGGATGTTTGTCAAATGAAGCAAAAATACTTATATCACATCAATATACAAATGTGTCCAACTTCGGGACAAATTTTGTCAAGAAAAAGAGTGGGATTTTGGGGTTTGTCGGATTCCAAAACTGATCAAATTAATCTATCATATATCAATCCAACATGCACATGTATCTACGCATGGGACAATTTTGTTCAAGTAAAAGTAAGAGCGTAAGGGTGGTCATATTACAAAACTGCACCTTAAACAATCGTAAATACAAATGTGTCTACATATGGGACACTTTTTGTCAGGTACAATAGCGAAAACATAAGGTTCATTGTATTGCATACTGGTCAAATTGCAAATTATTTCGTTTTGTGTTTGAAACATTCAGTACTTTTTATTTGACGACTGGAATACATCGAGTATAACACAACAAAATACAAATGAGAGATAATGTTTGTTAAGTACAAGAGCTAAAATATAACGTTAACCGGTTTGCAAAACTGATCAAATGGGAAATGATAACGTTACGTTCTAGACATCACGCATTATATTTGGCTAGGTATTTAAGGGTTGCAGGTTTCGTATGAGAGTGTATGTTGGACTAATACGGTAAGCCTGCATAATACGATTAGCAATACTAAAATATAACCTTATCTAACATCTGTGTGAGATACTCTATTCCATCCATCCATATAACATTTTGTGTGGTTGCCTGTCTGTACATTTTATGATGTTGGGTTTTATTATTTTACGAATATTTTATGAACGATGATTTATGGCCGTATATAACTATGATAGAGGCCATATATCAAATACAAATTGTCGAAATTTAGCATCAGAAAATTGTTATAATTTCTCCCAATTCATATAAAAATCTTCCTATTTCCCTTCCCTTTCAATAAATTCGTTTTACAGACCGTTTCACATGTGTTTATGATTCCTAGTCTTATTTGGACTACATGAGAGCATCAACAAATATATTCGCTTCAAAGAACAGAACTAACCTACGTAATAAAGGTTTATGACAGCTTTGATATTTATTTTAACACCTGTTATGTTCGAAATAAAAATACAACTCAATGTTGCAAAAACATCTGCTTTATTGTTGATCGGAATAGCTTGATATTGATGATGCAACATTTTGTAATAGTTCTCACAGGAGGGTTGGTTAAAGGTGTTTAACAGATAGATTCACAGCTGTGCTTAAGACATGACCTATTACTATTAACTTCTCTGCCCTGAATAGTTGTTTCAATGATTACTTATATGCAAACGTTAAATAAAGTGAACAGCAATGGCGATAACAGCCCATAGAAATGCACCCATAACAAATTACCTTTAATCGTCTTCAATATTACTTGCATAACAAGAGATACATATCTTACCAAGCAATCAAGCAATACTAATCACTTAAATCGCTAGCTCAGATTGAGATATCAGACGGATACATGTTTGAAATCTTCATCGCAATGCGCTTTCTTGTCATGTTGACCAAACTGAAGTTGAAAAAACTTGTTATTCCATAAGTAAAGAGTAATTATCAGACATATTGTTCTTGTTTCTGAAAATGTTGATTGTTTTCTTATGACCTCCTCATTCTAAGCCAGTGAAATCGTTACAATTGTGTTCATCATTTACAGGAATATGCATAGCATCAAAGACAAACTCTCTTTGCATTTTCAATCGGTAACGCCTCCTAAATGTAAAACACAACATCCCAAGGACAACAACTTGAAATGTCATTCTATGCCATTTCTATGGGAAGTTATTGGTCAACTGAAGAACTTTCTAAAAATTTAGGGCACTTTTGACACGTTACTACTTATTGACTACAGCTTCAACTAAACACTGATATGCAAACTATCGTCATGTTTAATTGACAAAACTTACAGAAACAACATATGAAATCCCTTTCCAAAGAACCAGTATGTAGATTGTTAAGCAACGATGTATGTATGATTAACATTTTCAATGGTTTGACCATAAAGTACTATTTGTTCTTGTTTTTTTATCATAGGTAATATACTACATCCTTTCAAACCCATTGTGTTAGTTAACTTAACTATAGAACATGTTTTAGCTCACCTGTCACATAGTGACATTGTGAGCGTTTGTAATCGATCTGTGTCCGTCGTCCTTCGTCAATCTCTCAACAATTTCTTTAAATGACTTTTTCTCCTTAACATCTTGGTCCAATTTGCTAAAAAATTGCAGGAATGTCTCTTGGGTGGACCTCTGCAGAAGTATGGTCTCGGTATGTCGATTAATTGGGTCATGAGGCCCTATATGTTTTTTCTAAATGCAAACTTCAAACATCTTCTTGTCTGAAACCTCCAGGCCCAGGGCGTTCATGTTTGATATAAAGCATTTTAAAACTAGTGGTCCTCTACAAACATTGTTCGAATTATGCCTCTGTGGTCCAATATGGCCTCGCCAGAGGGGTCACCAGTTTAACATAGACTAATATAGGGAAAACATATAATCATATTCTTGTCTAAAACTACTATACCTAGAGCTTTGATATTTGGCATATAGCAGCATTTAGTGGTTCTCAGTACTAAGACTTTCAAATAATGCCGATGTGAATAAAATTTGTCTCACCCTGGGGGTCGACAGTTTTACATGGACTTATAAAGGGAACATATGAAAATGTTCTTGTCTTAAACTGCAATGCTTAGAGCTTAGATATTTGGTATATAGCATCATCTATTCTTACTTCTTAGAAGGTGCAAATTATTTCTTATGTCATCATCTATAGGTTCATTGAGACAGGTGAGCGGCCTATGGGCCTTTGGGACCTCTTGTTTTTAAAAACGATACATTTAAAAGAATGTTACAGAACTTTACTGGGTAAGCCATAGAGTAGATAACGAAATTTAAAGCTCATTACATCACCATCTTTCTTTTCTATAATCGGCATAATAACACCAATGGTCATTTACAAAGGTCAATTTTACCGTTAAAAGTTTGAAACTTGCAACCCATGTGAACCACCAAAACATTCTCTGTAACGCACTTCACACTTCAAGAATTATAAATCCCTTTTGAACATGGAATACCAGTAAATTGTTCATATTTTTTATAACGTTACTTTGCAGTATTATCAAAATTATTTCTTTGGAACTTGAAACATGTATGCCTGATTGAGGGGGAAATGTAACATTTTTTGTTTTTGTTAATTAGGCGACACTTCGTTTTTTATTGTCCTTTAATTAAAGTGATCACACACAACTTAGGAATGTAAAAAACGAAATAGCCGAATATTCTTTTCGAAAACTAAGTAACAATCAAGACACAGCATAGAAGGCAAAACAAATGTGCCCTCCTCCAGGAAAATCGAGCGTTGTAAGTGACAACTTTGCGTAAAATATTAATAACATGTTAAAAGGACAGGACACTTATGATCAGCTTCTGAAAATTAGAGCAAATTATTACACTACCTCCTACTTTCTGGGTGACGTTGCAAACATCATTCAAGCGTTTTTGACGTAACGTTAAATGGCATTTCACAAATCCAGTATCTGATAAATTATTGACGTAAACTTTTCAAAATTGTGTCACTTTTTAGTATCATATTCCTATTTTAATAAAACGTCGAAATTAATTGGGAGTATTTGCTTACGGAGAAACATAGCAATTAAGTGTTTTGAAGTTGTAACTCCTTCTTTTTCTCAATTTAGGGAACGTTAGTACTGATCACCATAGCAATGAAAGAAGTCTTTTATCGTAATTTATGCGAAAACTGAAACCTACGAGATGGTATTATCATATCAAATTACAAACTATTATTAAATATAAATCAAAGGACATGAGTTTTTTCTAATTTTAGACTTTTTCTATATCTTATAGCATAATTACTATACTATACAAAGCCCGTTTTCCTTGGAGAACGGTAAAAAAGCATTTAGTAATTCGATGAAATCAATGAATACGCATTGGTATAACCATTAGTTCAGGCATGTCTATCTTATCTATGGGTCTTTATGAATACAGTGATCGTGAAATAAATGTAGGCATACATGTAAAATATTAATATCAATTGAACGTCAGGAAGAAACTACGTTCAGAAAATACTTATTTCCCGGTGGAAACCTTGTCTATAACAAAATAGCTTAGTCATTCAGGGGTCATAATTCTGTTAAAATGTTGGATAGTGTTACAAGGCTTTGATAATTTAATGTGTTTATGATGGTAAAGAAGTATATCAAGTCTGTACGCAATACATTTATGGACTATAAAAATATTTTGAGTTTCAACATTTTGTAACGGCCAAACGAACAAACGGACGTACGTCCGACGGGCGGGCGAACAGGACACTCACTATATCGATGGATTAGTATTAGAAGGTCGTAACTACCAAATCGATATTTTGAGAAAACACGGAAAAACTGTCTGACATTTACCCTTTACTTATGTAAAACAAACTTTTACAACTTCATTTTCGTCAACATGACAAGTTCAGGGTTTTATAAAAATGGACTCATAAGAAGCGCCTTGTGATGCTTATTCTAAATATGTATGAATCTTAAATCTAAGCCATCGATATTCCTCTTGCATCAGTAGAAACCGGGGTTAAATTATAAAGTTGATTTGGTGAGCGCTAATGTGCATCTGTGCATCTTGTGTCTGTGAACAATCGTTCTACATCATATAATAACGACATGCAGTTGTTTCCCTTTGCCGCAACAACAAATGATACAAACAAGCCAAGGGAGACAATTGTGTAAAGGCATTTTACCTTTAAAGTTTTTTGTGTTGGCTGTTCGAAATTCATTATTTGCCATTAGATGTTGACGAATTAAAACTACGGTGTTTACGTGCACATTATCTAGATTTGGACACGACGAACAAAATTCAACAGATAGAAGTTCGAACTTGTTTGTGTGCGAATACGTTCGTTCGTTCGTTCGTTCGTTCGTTCGTTCGTTCGTTCGTTCGTTCGTTCGTTCGTTCGTTCGTTCGTTCGTTCGTTCGTTCGTTCGTTCGTTCGTTCGTTCGTTCGTTCGTTCGTTCGTTCGTTCGTTCGTTCGTTCGTTCGTTCGTTCGTTCGCTCGCTCGCTCGCTCGCTCGCTCGTTCGTTCGTTCGTATATATCGCGGGTGAAAGTTTATATTTAAAAAATATGCCTGCAGAGTAGGCTTAGACAGTCGAGCACAAATGCGTACCAATAATAATATGAAAGTCATATCCATTGCACCGTGTATTAATAAAAATTTCAGCTAAAACTTAATTTAATTAAAATAGTGTTAGTAATTATTTATAATTTTATGTTTAAGACTTATAAATAAACAATATGCTGATTGCATACATTGGCGTGTATAATTTAAAATGATTACGTAATTGGTATTTATTAGGTTATATATTAGAATACATCTGACCTATCGGAACAAGAAATATTGCACTTAAAGATCCTGGCGGTTCTGTTTTAGCTAGACGTTCTTCTGCATTGTCTTTCATTATTATTAGTGTTGTTGTTGTTATTGCTTGTGCTGTTTTTATTGTTGGTGGTGGTGTTACAAAATCCAATGAATTGACTAAAAAAGATACCAATTATTATTATTATTACTATTGTTATTATAATCAGTATTATTATTATTATTATTATTTTGTGTTATAATTGTGTGACTAAATCCTATGAAATGTCTACAAAGTAGAAGGAAACGCAAAGCAGTGATAAAATGCATTAAAATTTATTAAACGGTTTCTAATGTTTAATCAAGACGGTCTTAAGGACTGGACTAATTTCAAATAATTCAATACAACTAACTCCAGTGAAACATATCCGTTAGCAGTTTCAATTAATGTTATAGTGGCCATAAAAATAATTAATAATTACGTGAAGGTGTATTCACGTAGTCAAATACCTGGTCAGGATTTAGCATTAATGAATATGTGTGAGAAAAGTGCGAAATTAATGTCAAAACTAATTTCAAAATGTTTGCCGGGATAAATATTACCGTGTTTATGGCCGTTGTTCATTAAGTCACATTGTGCCAGCGTGTTAACACCTAGCTGTGAAAATCACACGTCATTTCAATACCACCAACCTCGAGGTCATACACCACTAAATCTTCGTTGAATAACCGGCTATGATACAATAAAAAATCCAAGTCGAAGATTTGTAAAATATAATTGAACTCTTTGTAAAAGATTTGTACAATGATTCCTATTAATTAATAAATAGCACAGCGAAGATTGGTAAAATGTAATATTAAAAGAAAAATCTTACACGAAGATTTATACCGCAATTCCTTTTAATTAATAAATTATACTTGTAAGCATGGAAAATAGCCAGGGGCGAATCAGACCCTGTTAATAGTATTACTTAACTTTCGACTTAAATATGATAATATACATAATAGACCAAGTGTCATAACTAAACAAATACTAATAAAATACATAATAGAAAAGCTAGAAGATATATAGTAAGCCGCAGCAAGTGTATACTGTACATGTAATTATTTTTTCTTTTCATTTTAATACCGTCGGATGGGTATTTTAACAATGCGTTGTTTTGTGTTTCAAGATTAGGTGTCACACCGATCCAAAGTGCTTCCGGGTCGTAGTATGCTAAAATAGACCCTTTCAAAAATGCGATTATGTCTGTTAAGGTACTGCTTTAATGTGGACAATTGTGATTATTGGTCAATTTTCAGGACTATAATTCAAATATGGTCTGAATGTGAACATTGAAGAGTGTTTACTTTCTATTTTTCAGGGTTATCTTTTCCTTGGTGAAGACTGACGACGTATGGGTGCTTCAGTCGAGTCAGCTTTTGGAGCATTGATAGTCTTGTCTAACCGGAAGACCTGCAATAGCTCGAAAAGGAAACTATCAACATGTGATTTTCTCCACCTAATGACAGTGAGTGTTTTTTATGGAAACAGCCACAGAAAACACGTCGGTGTAGAAATGTGGAATTGAGTCATTTTGCAACGATTCAAATGGTAGAAATTTTACTTACAAAAAACCTGGTCTAACTTGCTCTCCTATGTGACACTATTCGATTAGATACCAGTCTGGTCCGAGAAGACCCAAGTGCCTAACTTACAGCGCTGCGTAGCGCTTTCGCCGGTGTTATGTCCGGTTCAATTAAATAAGTAAGACATGAATTACCTCCCATGACCAGCTCAATGAAGCGCTGGCCTATATATATGAACGGTCTCCTGATCCATCCTTTCAATGAAAGACAAAGTCCCGATGTCTGATAAAAGTCCTCGTATTGCTGGAGTTATATCTCCCGTTCAGATAAGTATAGACATCATTGATTACGTCCCTTAGAAAAACGTTACTAAGCGCTTTTCTTAGGCAACTATTCCCAAGTTTTAAAACTACACTATGACCATAATACATTCGAAAACTGCTCCATGAACGGTGTTATTATTTAGGTTGAATAAAAGTGCACCAGTGAAATTGAGTTTTGTTTTGTTCATGTTGAGGTGCTCAAATGTATACACTTGTGATATTTACATAAAAAATAAGGTTACATCTGTAATATTGTTCACGTACAAAGATTGCATCAAAAGTTGATGTCTAGTGCACTGATAAGCCCATCCAACTCAAATACACTCAAGCCTCTGTGATAACACAACAGTTCATTTTAGGGGCATTTTGGGTCTTACATAATATGAAAATAGTAAAGAGACTAATCGAACATTTTGAAAGTTATTCTTGAGCTTGCCACTTCGGTTCGACAGCGACAGCGCTAATAACCTGGACAAAACTAGTCATATGGATATTTCTTAATTTGGCGTTAGATTTTATGATTCAACGTTTTTAAATACTTGCACGTTTTCTTCGTCAGCTTTTGAATAGTTAACGCAATACGGACATGCGTGGTGATTCTTTGACTCTTAACAACTATTGAGTAGTATATGTGATGCACAATAATTAAGGTGACTAACTAACTAACTAACCTTATGGTGGCTGGCATGCTTCCCTCTCTGTACAGAGCCTCCTTAAACCAATACACACCAGGGAGTGTGGTTGAAACAGGAGGACTTCCATATGCTTGGTAGTCTGAAAGCAAATAGAAATAAAAAATACAAAAAATCTAAACAGTCGAGTTATTGTATTATGTTGAAAGGAGCATTATTTTTCAAAGCACACATTGAATGGGGTAGTAAACGCTTATGTTGTAACATTATCACGCGTAAATTTCAAGCAAATCATGTGCCCACTTTCAAGATACATGGAACTAACATATTTCGGTGCATTTTTGTTGTTAAACCTGTCTATAAAGGCCATCTGCAGTGGCAACAATATGCGACATGTAGGTCCCTCTTAACCGGCTATATATCAAATCGTATATAATATAAACCCTCTAGATCTGAGTAGAGAAACATTCTGATCACCTCGGCCTTTATTCATTGCAGTATTATATTTACCGGAGACAAACGGAAATGGCCGAGCTTTCACGATTGATGAAAGGTGGTGTTGTTGATATTCGCAGACATGTTTATAGTAAAAGTGTCCCTTTTTCACATGGGGTCTTTCTTTACAGGTTTGTCTTTTAAATGGAAATTTAATGTGTCACATGTTATCGGCAAAATTAGCGAAGTACGGTTAAAGGGATGCAACTCTTACTATGACTCAAATCATCAAGATATGATTACTCCCCTTTGTCAAAAATATAGTGATGGTTATAACGTTAATGATGCTGTTTTCTGTTATTAGATTGGTGACGTTTAAACATCGAATGAGAACATAAAAGTGATATTCATGAACCACGAAGTTAAAAAATATAAAAAGAAACATTTAGCAAGGAACCAAATGTGTCTCATTATGATTGAATTGAGTATTAAAGATACTGTTAAAGATAATCGTCATATAAAACGCACAACAAAATCAATTTTACCAAGTTACAGCTTAAATACACTTAAATGAGATAAAAAAAACTTGAAACATGGATATATATTAAACCGACTCCTCGATAGCTTAGTGGTTGAGCGTTCGCTTCGAGTGCGGGAGGTCCTGGGTTCGATCTCAGGCCGCGTCATACCGAGGACTTAATACAAACGGTACCAGACATTCCATTGCTGGATGCTCAGCATATAATGGACACTGGCTTGTCTTCATTTATACTGGTGGCGATTTCAAGGGAAGCTACTCTTATTGACTTAATAACTGCAAACATAGATTATTTCCTTGATTTTCGTCAAAGTTCCTTCCCGTGATTTGAATGGAAATTACTGTTTTTGACTCATTGTTATTGAATAGTCATGCATAGTTATTTTCCTTAATTGCTTGCATTTTCGTCGTTGAGTTCAAGGGTGAGTTACTGTTGTTTTCTTAAAAAGATAGTCAAGCGAAATAACCCCATACACCAGAGCACGCACCCTCGATTTTAACTGGAAACTTAACTATAGCCAAACATGGTTCATTTCCCTGATTGTCAATGGAAGTGAGTTTCTTTTCACTGATTTCAAGGGAATCGTCAAACATTGCTACTCTCATGTTTAAGACAAGTTACTCTTCTTGACATGGAAAAATATCACAGGTAGTTAATTCCCCTGATTACCTCCAAGGTATGAAATTGTATAGCTTGGCTATTTTGACCTGAGCCTGACCTTTATGCAAGAATATATTATACAGTTATTGCTTTGAGTATATCAATTTCCGCGAGCAAATCGTGCGATATCGGTATTTCAAATTTGTGTTTGTATTGCATCTCGAGCGTCTTCGTGATACTCCCCGATTATGAAAACATACACTCGGTGTTATAAACGTAGGCAATATATCGACTGTTAAATTATGCTAATCAAAAGGTCAGAGTCGTGTCAAATTGGCCAAGCCAATATTGCACTCGAAATCTAGGGGAAGTTACTCAGATCGACAGCAAATTAGTCAAACACTGATTCTTCCACTTGGTTTACCTAGTTCTCCCCAATGATAACAATGAAATGTATTCTTTATAATGTAAAAAAATATCAAACGAAGTTAGTATTAAAGTTGGCTAATTGAAGCGGATTATTTGTCCCTAGAAATCCAAGGTAAATTTCATAACACCAAAATACATGTAGAACTTTAATCTCTCATTTCAAGGGGTAGTTGTACAGATATTATTTCTTTCCTAGGGGACTAAACTGATAACGACATATAGTAAGTCCCTTATGATTCCACCCTTGCTTTCAACATTGCAAATACTTTGAAAAATAGTAACATACTTGGGCAACATAGATCTTTAAGCACATTGCCACTGAGTTGATTATATATTTGTTCGTCAGGTAAATAGATGTACTAGTAAATAAACATAAATTCAAAACCGGCAATTGCAAACAGTTATTGTAGGGCGTTGACCAACAAACAGACAATAACGAGCAATAACAACAAAGCTTAACTATAATATTGAGAACGACCCGCGGGCACATAGTCTCTTAGACAATTCACCACAGGAATTATTCCTCAACAACGGTAGCGATATGGCTTAATCAACACAACGGTAGCGATATGGCTTAATGTTGATTAGTGTATTTGGTTTATTACTGACAATGCTGGTCAAGACAAGACTTTCACCAGTTGCTCCTCTCCATCGTCCAAGAATTGAAACGTGTGCTTATAAAGCATGGCATTTGTTGCAACGTGGACCAGAGAGTATTCACTTCACCATTGGATTCTAACATAGAAATCGTTGAGTGTGTGGAAACATATCTAACTAATGGTGTATGAGGACGGCTCGAGAGTCGCTGACTGTGCTTGCTTACAAGAATTTAGCGCCAGATTACTTGATTCAGTCAGCCCGCTCAGCTCAGTCGGAAAAGCACAAGAGTTCTGATATCCATGTTCTCACCAACTATATTTACTTTAAACCTATGTCTTATGTATGGTTGCTATACACCTAACATGAAAAAACCCAGTGATGTCCCTGTAACGAGTACCCTTTTTGTATAAGTCTGTCTAACATACCCTATGTTTATAAAGACAATTCTTTAATCTACTCTTTTCTCGTGAATTTATTTCCCTTTGCACCCTCAAACATAGGTAATCAAGTCCAGAATAAGATCTAGCTGATCCTATTAGCGCCTTCACTCGAATTTGTACCCAGGTAGCCGGATAAGGCGGCCAGCGAGCCAACCACTGAGCTAAGGAGACACCCGCTTGTTAAGTTTGAGCTATGGTCGGTTTTGTCTTTTTTTTGTTTTGCGTTTTGTCATGTCACTGAATATCTACCGGTTGTTGTACATTTTATTTATAAGAATGTTTCCAGATTTAAAGTAGCAGATGCATTTTCTTATATGACACCTATAACGTCTATTCATATCGGCTTCAAGACTTTATCCGGGTATACCTGCAACTTATTCACCAACAATGTAAGTCTAAAACTCAGACTTTACATTGTCAAATGTTCTATTTGCTCTCATGTTGTTATAAATGTATCAATTTTGATATAGAAAGGCATACATGCTCAGTAGGTAACAACAATAATCAAATAAAATTTCACATGGTTTCTAAGTCAAATGAGAACGGTTGTAAATATACTATCGCCCGACAGGTAAACTATAATGTTTATCTATGTTTAACTGGGTATACCTGAGTTTACGGTATTCACCGCTATTCTTATGACTTGGATAGTTCCCTCATTTAGTAAAACTTATTGAATCGACTTTAAATATTTTTTAAATCACAAAGAAATGGCAGTGATGATAAATGTTGAACATTGTAAGTCTAAGTCTTAGTTTAAGTCTTACAATGTTAGTGAATAACGCCGCTGTTCAGTCTGGAGACATCGTGCTTCAATATGCAATCATAATAATTGCCATAATGTATTTGTATTAACCAGTAAGCTTTATTTTCTTTTGAATAGTTTATTGCTTGGAAGGGAAGTAACTCCAGCATACTCGACAACGGATATAAATAGTTTATTGCTTTGAAGGGAGCTAACTCCAGCACACTCGACTACGGATATAATACAGTTGTTTCCCCTTACACATATTTCGTAAGTTTTTTAATGTAACTATTATTAATACTAGACACAATTCTAAATGAATTTAGATAACATATTACTTGCTACTATGGCTTTAGTATATAAAACCCTTCAATTAAATGATCCCCTCTCACCAACACTCCCTTGTAAAGTGTTTGTTTATTACAATATATTATTAAACTGTTGAAAGGGCCCGCCAATTTGACTTATGAGACATCTAATTTCTTGCGTACAACACCTCCCGAATGCCAAGCACCAGGCAGAGATGGGCCTACGGTAACCATTCTTCAACTAGCTGACGGTCCATCAACCGGTCACATCAGTTCTAACCCAGCTTCCGATGGGATTCGAACCTTCGACCTTCCGCTTGCACACGGTCACGGTCGCGGTATGTGTATGTGAGTTTTTTCATGAGTATACATCTGTACGAGGATCATCCACGGATAGATTTACACATGGGAGTGATGTCCATCTAATGCATCATAACTTCATAAGTGACTTGTTTTCTTTTTATTATTAATCTGACTTCTCCATAGGCACTGTAGATTATATATAAACAAACTTAATTGTTGAATTTTGTGAAATTATTTTATTCACCTTTTGTGTAGTTTTACGAAAAGAAATAACATTTTGTAAAGTAGTCCTTAGACAATGGTTTTAGGTTTGGTAATAAAACGTGTATATTGGCAGCACCGAAGTCCGTTCGACCTTTAAACCAAACAACACATTTCGCTCAGCATCACTGTCCGAAGGCTGGCCAACAAGGCTCGAACACCAGAATCCGTTGGACAGCTATAGAGTCCCATGTCTTTGTGTTTTGTGTTACTTTAAAAACAATCAGAATGCGGATTGGTCATATCATATAAAGGGTGGCTGAGTCATTTGCAAGTAAATCTGAGTAAATACTAATATACTTCTAAAGGATTGTTCCATATCCTTGTTGTTGTGCGTAATAAGGTCAGTAAAGATCCTATCATCACTAAAGTGACGCACAAAGTTTAACGTACGAAGAAAAACCCCACCCACCCACCTACCAATTTACAGATAAAAACCACAGCCACCCAAGTTAGTTTATTCAGGTTTATTCATAAACTGTAGATAGACGATGAATTTTAAACAATATTCAAGTGCTAAACGTTATTACACTTTTTTCTTAATAGAACATTTTGCTGCATAGCAATAAAGGGTCCCGAGCTAACAGCTATCTTTTATGACACAATAAAACCAGTATTAAACGTAGTTAATGGTATGAACAATAGTGCGTTCTCTTTGATGGTGACCTTAAAAGATGCTCTGTACAATATAAGAGCCCTCTAGACCACATAAAGTTTTATGCCTGTGACATGTGCCGGTCATCGATTGTATCAACCGAATTACAGTGATTTGAGATTAAAAGCAAACCATTTTGTCTTTGCAAAGGGAGGTAATTTGGAAAATCAGAAATTAGTCCAAATTTTAGTTGTCTCCCTTTGAGAGACCCCTGCGCCATGGTGGGCGGGCAATTTTATTTACTGAATAATTTATGCAAATGGGTGAAATCAGCACACATACACAACGATGGGATAAACAAACATACTTCTGTATGTAAAAATAGTAAACATTGTTTTAAATATTATTGTCCCGAAAATAAGAAAAAGACATTTCTCCAAAAAGCAGCTTTTTTCTTTTCAACAGTGCCCGGATGATGACGTCAGTTTACCGCTCTAAACCGCAAATCTGGTAAAAGTGTTTATATTTTATTACGGCATATCTACCAAGTATGTTTATTGAGCAGCCTCGTTAGTTATTTTACGAAGACCACACAATTCGACAACATACCTCAGTCATAAGAAGAAAATTTAAATTGTATACCACATTCGACTACAGCTCAAAGTAAAAGTCATTTAGAGGCATCGTAAATAGCTCATAAAGATCTTATTTAGTAAACCAACCGTCAATTTTGTTTTAAATCCGCCATCCGCCGTACAACGTAAATCGGTAATGAGGCGAACTAAGGAAGGTAACTCGTGATCGCACAAAGAACATTTTAAGCTATATTATATCTCCAAAATCACATTTCCTGAGTATTTGAAGTCATAAAAAAGTTCTGCAAAACCATGGAAATATTATTTCCCCGGCTGCCGTAAAGCAAAACGGCAACATGAGCATGGTTTCATTTGCTGTAACAGGATTTCACGACAATGAAACACTGGACAGTGTTATAGTATAATTTGTTTGTCATTTTAACAAAAATAATGATGTTTTTTTGTTTAAAAAATATTTCAGTTTTCCCTTTAATAATTATGTTTAAGTAGATCTTGTTCGTCATAAATTAATGTATCGTGGTCAATGATAAGAATATCTCAAAACATCTAAAATACAATTATTATTTATTTCGATCGGTCCAATTTGTGAACATACAATATTTAACATTCAAAACACATTTAATATGTACAAATTAAGATTACTCTATCCACTAAATTGTCCTGTTTGTAAATAAATAATATTGGTCAAAACACGAGGTTGTTATTTTTAAGTGCCATATTTAGCCATTTATAATAAGCGAAGTGTTGCAAAAAGATGGCTACAGATTACCAATGAAAACAAATTAATAATACATGTTCAATAGTGACGTCATAAAACGTAAGATATCGAGTTCCAACGAAATATATTCCTTAGCAAAAGTCACAGAATTCAATGCAGTCTAAAAATTCTGTAAGAATTGTAATAAGTATATTGCACACTTGTGCAGTGTAAAACGGATGTTCTTGGACCTTTAGACACATGCATGCAAAATTTCGTCAAAACGCCATTTTACGCGACAAAACAAGGAAAACGAGAATTTTAACCAAAAAATGCTATGATGATAAATTGTCAAACCACAATTTTGTAATATATTTTGAATTTCCATGTTTTTGTCTTGAAAAAAAACTAAATTGCCTAATATGAAGTTCGGAAGTTTTAATTTTATTGGTGCGTTTGAATATATATTATACATACTTTTCCTTTTTTGGCTATTTTGTTTGTTTACGTTAAATATATTTCTAGGACTATTGAGGTATGTCAGAAGTGACGTCACAATTATTACGTGTAAAACCTTAACAAAACTTGAATAAATAAAAATAATATAAATGCATTGATTTTTCAAATAAAAAAGAAATTACCAACACTTACATATTTGTGATTGACTGGATAGTAAGTATTAAGTGTTTATAGATGATAAAACAATGTGCTGTCTCAGTCAGCAGTGAAATCAATGACGTCATATTAGGCAATTAAGCAACTGGGTCATTGATAAACATTTGAACAAAAAAGGTAAACAAAGGTAATTGTTTTATTTACAAAGAAAAGCATAATTTTTACAAAAACATATTTTTATCAATGTGGTTTTAGCATGTAATGTTTGAGTACAGATCCCGCAACATTATAATACCTTGCACAAAGAAAAACTCAAATGTGTACATACTTGTTTTGTTAAACACAAAAGTATGGCATATAAATTTGTTAAAATCACATGCCCTTTGGCAACCGGAAATCCCGATTTCAATCTTCTAATTATCTCTAGAGTAAGGTACACAGCCTAGCGGAAACCGAGACACGCGGATTTTATTTGCGTTGTTTCCAACATCGTGTGATAAAAATGAACCCACCACTAGTTGTCTTTGAAATCAACATTTCTTAAACTCGTCGCAAAAGGCTTGCTCAATAACTTTTGTTCTCTAGATTCGTTAAAGAAATGTATATCTCCAAAGACAACGCATGACGGTTCCTACATATCTATAACAAAATAGGACGACAAGAACACAAATATTACCGAAACATATTATACTTGTTTCTCATCGACTCGATCCTTCTCATCGACTCGAGCCCTAATTGTTTTGGTCAAATATGCACACATGCGGAGATGGTTCTTATCCAAAACATGTTAAAATCTGCTGTGAATGAAAACAACTTGTAATCGTTATGTGATCACTAATAGCAACCAACCATGAAAATCCATTTTGGCAAGCATCAATGCCTAAGCTTTTTACCATGGGGTTCAGTTATTGACGATTTATTTGTCAACAAGCTCGTTCACATTGATTAAAGGCGGTTAATATCATCTAAGATGATTTAACTTTATTTCACAACTGTGTTTTGTGAAGATTTTTCAGTCTTTGGGTTAAATAGAGGCTGACCAATCAGAGGGCTCGAGTCGATGAGAAAGTTTCAGAACGACGTAGGTTCTTGACTGGTACTTGCTTTATGGCAAATATTTTACAACAAAAACTTTTTAATTGCAAAACTAGATAAAACTTAATAAAGTTAAGTAATTTCTCTGTCAGTAAAAATAAAATTGGTTAAAGTATAGACTGTAGGAAGTTTACATGTAAGGCTTTTAGCCCTTAGGGGCTCGACTCCATGAGAAAGCAGTATAGAAAGAAAACTATAATTGCTTATTTGCGTGATCGGCGACCGTATAGGATAGAAAATAAATATTCGTGTGAACGAACTGTTCCATGACATCATACTCAAATACAACAAATACAACAATCGTCAGCTATTCGGATTTTGAATTGTGATTGCCTTAAATGACGTCATTGAATTCAGTGCTGACGTATAATTCAATTACAAGAAAATTGCTCATGAAGCACATGTAAAAACACTGACTTTAATTATGAGTAGATCAAATAGCAAATGGTCAGAATTCACACAGAAAATACGATTGGTACATTATAAGTATGTGAATGAAGGTTTGGGACATATTAATATTGAAAGGCATGTGATAAGTGCTTTTTAGAACTATGTGACTTAGCTGAGCATACACTTGGCACAACGTAGTAAGGCATCTACCATTCACGTATTTTCATTTCGAGTAAATCGTTTGTGTGATACTATGCGATGCACGATGTTAAAACGCTGATGGAATAACTTAAATATAATGTCCCAAATATATACAAGTATCGCATCGTAATAATTTACAAATAAGTTCTGTTCCTGTTCTGCACTAGCAAACAAACACTTGTGTAAATTCAATAAATTGTTGGTATAATTAAGGTTCCAGTCTTTCAATCAGTTTTCAGAGTTCATATCAATCAGACACAATAAAAACATTCAATAATAATTGAATATGGCGTTAAATATGATTTACGGAACCCATTTGTCAACTTAGAATTACATAAATACACACAGATTAAAGAAAACGCTAGCGTCTATTACATGAATAATTTGATTATGTTCAAATGCCATTGACTTTCGCCTCCGGTTCCCAAACCCATCTTGAGTTCAAAAATATTATTTTTCGCAGTAAATTGCACTCGTCAGAAATTACTTGAGAATAGTACACCGGTTGTCTGATGTACTCTATATCACATACACACAATAAATATTTCAATATTTGCACGCATGCGCAGGAGCGCAATTGTTTGTGCATATGGCTGACGAATTTTCCCGGTGATAGCTATGCAAACATTTTAAATAATTGTACAAAACATGATATATTATAGATAGTCGTATCCTAAACTTAGTCAGACTGTAGACAACGCGCGTAACTGTAAAGAACAATTAGAAAATGCAAGGCTATGATATTAAAAAGGAGACAAACTTAAAGGAAAAGGACATAAGTCATAGCAACACTAATCTATGTGTGGCAGATCAAGCCATGTACACACTTTGAGCAAGATCACACAAGTCTAGTTTAACGATGTATTTTTGGTTTGTACATATGATGTGTTTATGTGTTTTAAAAGATATTATTGATAAAGCTCATCCAATTATACCATTGATTCTTATGCAAGTGTATACGATGACAATTAACAAGGACATTGTGGTTTGAAAGTTGAATTTGGTCCACCTTTAAGATTTACACAACAACGATACATGTAAACGCTTCTCACAAATATATGAGTTATTTTTTTGTGAGAAAACGGAAGCGTTTGAATCTTTTTTCCTACGGCATATATACGAAGAACAATGCATGCCTTTATAATTGTTTGATGTGCTTTTTTATAAATCACAAACGTTTTTGTTAATTGGTTGCTGAACAACCTAATTAAATCAGATCATCACAATTGAATCAAATTGAATCAAAACCAACCAGAAGATTCTGAGCCAAAACGGAAAAGGTAAATTATTGAGGCACCTTACGATACTATAACCTAATCGGACAGTGAGTGCATCACCCAACACAAACAACAGAACAAGAAATGTACAACAGTACACATGGACTATATATTTGACCACATCAAACTGAGACTCCGAAAAGAAGATATGAGGAAATCGGCCAGGAAAAGCAACACTCAACTGAACAAGCCGAACACAGAAAACAGGAAATTCATAACACAACACAACTTTACGGAGCAATGCTCACACATAACCCTACGAAATAACTAAAAGCCCAAGTCTCCGATGTAAAAGAGCAGGATGACATAGTTTCACACAAAAAAACAGTGCGCACAAGTGACCGAAAGAAATGCAGCTGAAAGGCTCGACAAATTTCTCCAAGTCCCCGCTGCACAAAACCAGGATGACCCAGTTTCACGTGTATATGCCAAAACGGTGATACAAAGTGACCAAATGATGTGTTACTGCGACTTGGTCTAGTTAGTTAACTTATTCTTGTTCAAGTCTGATGAGTATCTGGAGCCTTATTCACAAACATTGCAAGTCTAAAAGTCAAACTAAGACTTTACATTGTCAAATGTTCTATTTGCTCTCATTTCGTTACAAATGTACCGATTTTGATATGAATTGGTATACATGTTTGAATGATAACAACAAAAAATCAGATAAACATGAACATGGTCAAATCAAGTTGTAAAGAAATGGCGGTGATTATAAATGTTGTCAATTTTTAGTTTTAGTCTGAGTTTCCGTCTTACATTACAATGTTGACGAATAAGGCCCCTGTATAATGTGGTGTACAAGTATGAATTGCTGACCGTGCATGAAAGTGTCCCCAACACAATAAATAGAACATAGAGGCCCTAACAAAAAGACGAATCATTATTGCTCGTATATGTGGCCCACATACCCAACATAGAAAGTTCCAAACAAACAAGTTAAATACTGTTGCCTTTAAACATGAGCTATTTGTCCAGCATACCCAACAAGGACAGCCACAAACAAACCGTTTAATGGTTTAACTCGTTCTTCAAACATCAGATATGTGTCCCGTATACGTGTACCATCACAGAAAGTCCCAATTAAACGATTGCACATTATACCTCGTACTTCAAACATAAGCTATGTGGCCCACGTTCCAACACATTGATCACAGAACCCACTTAAGCGCATTTACATGTATCACAGAATCCAATTATTTATTAATTAGCGCAGTTTCTATTTGCAAATTTGAATATTTAATGGGTTGCTGTATCTGCAACCTTTAAATGCAGAACAGAACACTAAGCAATCATAAAAATGATCAAATCGTGTTGCATGAAAGGCCAAGTAACTATTAGTGTCTCTTTGAAAACGGACTGTGTTTCCTTCGCAAGCATTCTGGACACCAGAAAGAAAGTTTAAACTTAAATATCAAAACGTAAACAGAACTGTATACTAAAACACAAAAGAGATAACAAACAAAACAACAGAACTGTGAAGCGTAAAGAGAACACAAAGCAGAAGAAGAAAAAAAAAAATGTTCGTTGCAAATCAACAGAAACAATACACCACTTAAAATGCAAGCAAATAGAAAAAACAGAACATTGTACAAGGATGCATTACTTAAATAGTAAAAATACAAATGACAAAAGCAACATAAAATTGAAATGAGTAAGTTTTGAAGTTCGGAGTATGTCCTTAACGGATAGTGTTCATGGTATGTGGTCGCTTAACACAGTGTACCTAAACAATATAATTTCTAACGTCAAAATATTGTAAGTACCAGAGAAGCACATCACCACTCGATTGAAACTATTGTATCGTAGGGTTCGTAAATGTCAATGAACATTAAGCCATTATTAGTTTGATTCTGGCACTTTTAGATCAGACAAAGCTAAAAAATGGCGACACCCAGTAAATTTACAAAAACTATAATTTGAACATTATAATTATTTATTCTTGAGTTCTTGGCAACGACTAGTCAAATTAATTACTTTCCAATACATTTCCTTATTTATTGGTTGTCGACATTGTTAGTTTTACCCGGTCTGATAACAACTGGGCCCCGATGACCGACCGATGTTCTTCTGGCCTCGTGCAAAGATTAGCCGAAGGGTATGCCGGTCGATCATCGGCGATTAGATTGGATTGCTAGCTTTGTTATCAAGTTATTATTTATAGATAAAAAGTGGAAGTTGTTTCCCCTCGCTAATGGTACTAAATAGTCTACTAGTATATTTACTCTAACACGTACGTTCAATAGCTTCGTTTTCCACAAAAATACGTTCTATCGTAGTAACATATATACAAACCAAAATAATAAAAACAGTTAGTAGTATGTTGGCTTTTTGCTAATCCAAACTTATTAAACTCATTGTCATAAGTGTTGCAAAACAACACTACATTGTATTCATGTAAATACTTGTATTATATACACATTAAGTGGAGTTTGATGCATGTAGGTTAGTCGGGTGGTATGGGTATTCAGAAATAAAAGTATTTGTTCTACAATCATTTATAAAAAATACGTATATTAATCAAACCTAACATATCAACGACATAAATGAAGTTGGTTGCCAACTCGTTTTCTTCTCATGATTTATATCGTTAATGGCACAGTGAATGTTATCATATTGATTCTGTTTTTAATGCCGATTTGTTTTTGCCCATTCCCCTACTTGTGCGTTCCCCTGGTGTGTTGTGTGACCCTACCTGTGGGGGCCTCTCAGTTTGCCTAAATCTGTCAGAGTTAATGATTGTCTAGATCTTGCAAATGTGGCATACTCTATCACATTCGTTTACTTTATGTTGTCTTGCTTGTACTTCACTAACATATTGGGTCCAATAATAATATATATGCGGAGTTTGCAAAAATATAGCACACATTATGTTTAACCTGAAGTGGTTCATTTTGGCTCATTCAGGGTTTAACAGTAATTAGTTACTAAACTTAACTGCTCAGTTATATGTATCACCTCTGGTGAAACGAAAAAGGTTTCTATAACCATTTTTATAACATGTCATAATTGGAAAGCCCGTACATTTGTCGAGAAAAAAATTATTACAATACAGTTGACTAATTAGAAAATATAAAAGATTATATACATTCGAAATGACATAAAGATAATATCATTGCAATTTTAATACATAAAGTATGAAGTGTAACATAAGTATAGTTAAGACCGGACAAAGCTTAAAAATATTTTTAAAATATGAGGAAATCGGACCGGGAAGGCAGCACTCAACTTAACCAGCCGAGCACAGAAAAAACAGCAACAGCACAACGCAACTATACGGTGCAGTACCCACCACAACCCAGAGAAATGATTAAAAATCCGAGTCCCCGCGGCAAAAGATAAGGATTTCCCAATTGCACAAAATATAACCAAAACAATGATCCCAAATGGCCGAATGATCCAAGGTTTCCAGTCTCAGAATAATTTTTTTTTGCATTATTTTATCTTTTGTGGCTTCCTAATTTCAGAATAACAGATTAGCCAATGTACAGGCATTCGGAAAGGATATGTTTATTCAAAATAAATTCTATGTTTTTTAGAAAATGGAAAACACAATAAAATGATATTCAGTTTCAACTTTCAGCGTTTGCAAAATGTTTTATATTTTCCAATTTAGATATACCTACAAGTAACCATTTCTAGTGAATGTGAACTCAGTCTCAAGCTAATGCAGCCATGTTTAAAAATAGATGTCAATACTATATCAAAAATACATTTACAACGTTTGAGTTAGTGAAGCTAAAATTATTGACAAACGCAACAAGATCATGATAATGTTTATGAATTACGTGGAATGAACTTCAAGTCCGTTTAGCATGTCTTTTGAAGCTTTAGGTTTCTGTTTGGAAGTTGGTTACTGTCTATTGTATCTGAAACGTTCTTTTTGGATACTGTTTGCTATCGTTTTGTTTGTTGATTTGCTTTTTGATTTGTTATGTTTGTTGTTGTGCTGACTCGTTCTTTTCTGGATTATAAATTTCAGGTCTTCTGGGCATGGTTTTGTTTGACAAATATTCTGTACAATATTATATTGACGAATCTTTTCTGAATGAATATTTTCCTGACAACCTTGTTTATCATTGCATTTTGTGTTGCATTTCTAGCTGTGGTTTTTGTTGTTGATTTGTTATTTCGGTTGTTCTTGGTGATGGTGGTGATGAAAGGTGTAATGATGTATTATTTACCTTAACTACGCGGCTTTTTGAAAAACCGTAGGATTTTTTGTTGCACGGTGTTTAGTCCTCTTTTAATACTCAATTTATTGATTCATTATTTAACTAAATTAATTAGATTAGTAAATACTAGATAATAATTAATTTAATTTTGAATGATAATAAAGGATCGTGTGTGGTTTTAATAATATTATCTTAATAAATAAATACACAATTCATTAGCTGGACCACACAGACATTCAATGGCTCGTAATTAAAACATATTATTCACGTGTTATTAAGCATTAATAGTTTCAGTGAATCTAGCGCAAGGTGATGATTATGTTCATTTTCACGCATGTTGATCAATGTGAATAAAAAATGATAATAATAATCAAACTAATAATAATAAATTACGTTAAATATGTAGAAACTGAAGATGTTGAATAAAAATGGACCGGTGGTTAGCATTCATTGGCAAATGATAAAATGGCCATATTTATTATTTTGGTTGCAAAACACACTCTTAACTCAATAATTACATAAATAATGCTAATTCATAGTTAAAAATATGTCTTTGTTGCAAATTGTAGGACGTCTATTTGAAGTTTGTTGAATGAATTTCGTAACGTGTACCTAATTTCCCCAGAAGCACGTCTAATTTTGTAACACGCTCCAACAACAAACTTCACAAACTGCACAAATAAAAGTAATATTTATTAAGATATTTTGCGAATATTTTCTGGACATGCCTCCTTATTTTATTTGCCAAATAATTAAATCGTTTAATATTATATAAATTAATTCTTCAAAATATTTTCAATTTTTACAAATTTATATATATTGTAATATGTTAAGCAAAAAATTGAAAGCCAATAAATTTATCTATTACTAGTATATTAAACAATCAATTGCCAGTCACTACATGTTTGAATCTCCGTCCAAAACCTCATTTGATTGAATTTTATCAAACGATTTCAGGTAAAAGTTTTTACTTTCTTTGTAATTATTTCTTTTATTTATTAATTTAATATTTTAATTAGATTCTTTTGCAACCAATATCCAACACAACTATCATTGTTAAAACATCAAGTTCCCGTGGTAAAATTATATCAATAAACATGTGCGGCTGGGAATGAAAACTAAAGTGTAATTTAATGATGAACAATTTCAGCATCGCGAAATTGTGTTGTAAAAACGATATTTTTATGCGGTCCAAGATTGTTTAAACCACAACTGCCTGGACATTAATTGCAGGAACAGGTTGCCATTGACATTATGTGACCAAATCCCCGATCAGATGAGTCAGTTTGCTGCAAACTATACAGCTTCCCTTGTTCCAGACTTGCACACATATTTGTTTCAAGTAAAATAATAATATGTTATTTTCTTCACACTTTATTTAATTTTTAAAATTAAATATTATATAATTATGTATTATCGATCTTTCCACATTATTTCTTTTTATTATCATTCCTTTGATTTGATGTTGAACGAAAGGCTACTGTTTAACGTAATTAGTAACTTATTTATATAAATAAATGTATATTTATTATGTTATGAAATAAAATTAAAAAATATATATATATATATTAAATATCATTATTTGTTTCAAACAAAATAATATGTGAACCTAATCATTAATTGTAATTATTTTAACTGCATGTGTTTACATATTCGTTATGTTGCATGTATTTTTGCATTCGTTCATTTAATTTATTATTTCTTCTTTCATTTTCTTTCGGTTGGTTCAAGCAAATTTGATATAAGTTTTATTTATACTTTTATTCCATTTTTATTGCTGCCAATATCTGTATCGTCGTTTACATAATTATATCATATTTTGATATTTATTTTACTTTTATCAATATTGATAAAATTAGTATTATATGTGTATGTTAATGTTTTTTATTTCATACATATTTATCGATGTTTTATTGTAGTGTATTGACCTGGATGAATGTTTATGACAGTATTATCACGTGTCAGTAGTATAAGTTAACGTATGTGCGTTTCTACATCTGACCATGTATTTTTTGTCTTTATTAAAATATTTTTCATCATTAAAAATTGCCTAAACAACAACTTTTTGCACACATAATTTCCAGACAAAAAATATATAAATCAAACTATTTTACAAACATATATAAACATTTTCTTGGCAAACGTATTGCGCCCAAACATGGTTTTAGAAATCCTTGTGTAGGCAAACATTTTCTTGTCACATATTTTCTAGACCTTCATTTTGTAAACAAACCTTATCTGGAAAAACATTTTCTGAACAACCATTTTTTAGACAAAGATCCTAGGCAATGATGTTCTTAACAAACATGTTCTGGATAAACAGTTTCTAAACAAAACATTTTGAACAAAACATTTCTGGACAAAATATATTGGACAAACATTTTCTTGACAATTTTTTGCGGACTATCATTTTCTAATCAAAATTATTCTGAACAAACATTTTCCGAACAAACATTTTCTGGGCGAAATATACTGGGTACATTTTTTCTCCACACACATTTTCTTAACCAGCGTTTTCTAAACAAACCCTTTAATTACAAACATTTTCTGGACATACAGGGTAATATGCTTACGAACATTTGGTGAAAACATTTTCTACTCATATGTATTCGGGACAAACATTTTCTTCTTAACTCTAAATACTTTAGTCAACCATTTGCTGGACAAACTGTTTCTATACCATCATATTTTAACAAAAAATATTTTAGAAAAATATTTGCTGGACAGACATTTCTAACCAAACATGTTTGGCGTCCATTTAATGAAACTAAACTGTTTCAAAACAACCTTTTTGTGGACAAACACTTTCCGTTCAATTAAGTTTGTTCATACATTGTCTGGACTATAGATTTTTGGTTTTATTTGCAGTGGTGATTTTTTTATAAATATTATGTACAACTATTATATGGAGGAACATTTTCTGAATGAATATTTTCTAGACAACCATTCTCTAAGCAATCATTGTTTTGTACAAATTAAACATTTCCAGGCAATTAAATTATGTTAAACTATATTATTTACAAACAAACTTTTTATGGATAAAAATTTATTTGATAAACATTTCCGAGTAAACGGTTTTGGATAAGCATTTACTTAACAACATTTCGTGCACAAACACGGATAATATCCGGACACTCGTTTTCTGAACGACTATTTTCTAGACAAAAAATCTGGACAAACAATTTGTGTAACAACTACTCCATAGACGAGTTTTGTCTTTTTTGCATTAACGTTTCTTTGAGAAACACTCTGAGTTGGCGTTATTAATTCAACAGTTTCAAAATACGTTTTTGTATACTTTAGTGAAATTGAAGGCGAATTAACGCACGCACTGTAACGGATTGGTCATCGTTGTATTGTTTTATTCAAACTTAAATTACTTATGAACATTTATAATGTTAAATATCAATACAGTTTCAGTAGGACTTCAAAAACTTATGTATCCATATTATCCATATTTGTAATTGCTGAAGAAGTATCTAGAAAGTACATTAATTTTGTGTGTACATTTCAGGTTGCGTAATGACTTTGGCCAGGACCCTGTTTGATATATGCAGCTTTTTGCTTCCCAAGTAGTTTAATATCAACCCAATTCACAATATGTCCCATAAGCTGATTATTGCAAGTAAAATTAAAAAGCGGTTTTCTTATAATTTTGCGTTAAGTTAAAAAGTACTATTCCTAAAAATCACGCGGAAACATTTTTAATGTCCAATTCATATTTCCGGAAAAATACATGAAATCTGCGCGCCAAACTCATTTATCAAATTGGTGACAGAATGATTTGACTCAAACTGAAACAACTAACATTCTACAAAATTATAATAATTACCGTGTTCATAAAAAATAACCAACATTAATATGTTGAGCACACAAATTGGCAATTTGGGTTATCCACAATTCATAATCATTAACCGGTTACATGACATTGTTTTAGTTTGAAACACAGATAGAGTGATGACTTGCTGATTGTCGTTGTGTAATTTAATATTGTAAGTCCGACCCCCTGGCTCTAACATGATAGATTACTGTCATATACATCATTGTCTATGACAGAACTAAGCCCCTGACGCCTACAAGTCGCTCTTACATCAATATCCGTACTCTAAGTAATTTCGAATACATTTAATATTACATAAGAAACAAAATCTGATCTTGATTGCAGACGCATCATTTTGCAATCTTTCATCCATGAGACAAAATCGCCTTAACATTAAACAGCATTATTATCAATCTGAAAATTTCCAATCAGTCTTCACGGCAAAATCAATGCCGTCACAGATTTTAGGAACCGCAATATTTCAATTTCTATCATTATCTGCAGAATCGACTCAAGTAAGATTTAACTATCATACTAAACAATCGTATTACTTATTACTATCCTACCATCCTACCCTAGTAAGGACACGATATGCCAATATAATGCTTACCATTACAAGTAGTTGTCTTGTCATACTGTTCTATAAATAGATCATCATATCCCACACACATTGTATTCAACACCACACGATCATTACACCGTATAATATATAAATCCACAAAGCACGCTGTCCACTGCTTTATTTCTAACTCATATACACACATCACCACCCGCCATCACTAATACCTAATCACTAGCACATATATTTGTACATATAACCTCTTTATGCATCTGATGAAAGTCATGAATCTATTGTGGTTGTATTTAAATCCTCCTTCGATATCAATAAAATACTCATAAAACAAATGTTGAGACATGTTTAAAAACTGTATAAAAGTACGACATATAACCACACACACACATACACACATACAAAATGTTTACGTATTTTAGATGAACAATATTTAAGCTCATGCATCCAGAACATACAGCAATCTGTTAATGAAGTTACACAAAAATGATTGCATTTGAATTTTGGTAATTCATGCCTTAGACATGAGGTTAAAGAGACGCCATAAGCCTGGTTGCTAATGGTTCCACTGTGAAACAGGCTCGTCACAAACGTCACATATCTAAGACAACGTTCCTTGAGATATATAGTCATAAAGATTTTTCTAAAGACTATAAATCCAAACTGCTAATATCAGTTACTGGGTTTAATAACTAGCTTAGGCTTTTGATTCTACAAACTGAAAATTGTTGGCTTATTTGCATGAACGTTTAGTAACAAGCTTCCGTCTTCTGTCATGTTCACAATGATGGTCTGTGTTGGTTTATGGACCTCAAGTTTGCCATTTATCTCCCAGACGGAGCATACTTTTCAACTATAATAATTTATCATAATAATTATGGTTTATACGCCGTGTACTGTATACGAACGTGTATCGTTGTTTTGAAATCTTTCTGATGTTTATTTCAGCATGATCAACGTTATATTCAGCGCTTGCAAGAATGTTTAGATGACTTTAGTAGTTGGAATAAAATTCAAGTTTCAGATTTATCTATAAATCTAAGGAAAGCAATCAATCACAAACGGAATAAACACATATTTCGTCAAGTAATCTTCGTAACTACTTTCAGTTGCTTCAAATAATCATAATAAAATACACTCTGGTATGGTGGGGATATATTGCATAATAAGACTCGTGGCAAATAAGAATGAACAATTTGTTTCATCTGATTTTTTTAAGACAGCGATGTGTATAAAACATCCTAAGCATTTTCATCACAATGAATAGTGTTCTTGTTTCTATTGCGGCTGTTATGTATGATACGTTTCTCACTTTATTTGTGTAAAATGCAATATTATTGTGTGTATAATATGCATGTTTTATGAGTATCTCCATTGCTATTGTTTGTGTTTTTATAGTTACATTTTGTTGTTTTATTTATTAACAATATTGAATGCCATATTTATTAAAGTAAGGGCTTTTAATTTTTCGCTGGGTTATGTATTGGCATTGCTCCGTGTAGTTTTGGTATATTGTGTTGTTTATGCTTTATGCGCTCGGCTAGTTAAGTTGAATACTGCCTTCCTTGTCCTTTTACCACACATCCTTTTGTATGTTTACTGTATACGTCATGTACGAAATCTTCCTAAAGAACAAATAATTTGCAAGGTTTTATTATATTTACAGCATTATTTCCCAATAAACAATGAATAATAAGCACTGGAACACCATTTATATTTGAACTGATTCATATAATTAGTCTCAGGATGTCATTAGCCAATATTGTACTCAAAAGAACACTTTCATACACTACATGTAATAAATGAATTTCGTACAAAGAATAAAGTTCAATAAAAACTATTTCCATCGCTTAAAAGAACTGAAATACCCCCATTTCTATCTTCTTAGACCTCAAAGCTGGTCCTAAAGCAACGTATAAAAAGTGGATTCACTTCGTTCCTTTGATTTATGCAATAAATCATAATTAATACGTACATGTAAAGTATCTTATCAAATTGTATTAATGTTGTATAATGTTTTATTAGTGTCATGTTTATTTTTGCCAAAGGTGTCTTAATTAACTTGATCAATTTCTTTCTTCAAAGGTACGCCGATCTTAACGAAAGTACTCATGACGTACCAGTACATAGTATTAGTAATACTTATCTGGAAGAAACAGCTAAGAGTGTACTGGGGATTTATTCTCAAATATTATAAGCCTGAAATCCAGACTTAGACTTTACATTGTCAAATATTCTATTCGCTGTCATGTTATTATTCTTGTTGCTAAATCTAATTCCAAAGAAATGGCAGTGATTATAAATGTTATCAATTTTATGTCTTACTATATTTGTGAATAAGGCCCCATCAACGGTAAGCCGAGATACCTTCGGCAAAACAATAAACATTAAGAAGTATACATGTGTTAATTCAATTTCATGATTTTGGCTACTAAAAGATAAGTAAACAGAAGCGAGTTGCTTCATCGTTAACGTTGTTTACATATTCATCTTAATGTATTTGAATTGCCCATTTATTGTTTAGTTGTGAAAGTTTTGAATGTCTTTGAATACTAAAGAGTATCATTTTCATATTTTTATAAGACTTTTATAATAATACATGGTTGAAAAAAGATATAAAAAAATTGGACAGAGAAGGCAGCCAAATAATAATATATAATAATAATAATAACGACTTTATCATATGAGAAAACACAATTGGGCAAACACAGTCTTCCATGTGAGCCTCTATCTTGACTGTGGTTAAGTCATAAGTAGCACTAATGAATCTATTTCAGTGCTAAAAGTTATTTACACTTACGCATTTATTATAAAAATGTTTTCCCGTATGGTCAGTAAAATAATAAGTATAAACAGCAAATAGACTGTGTTAATGAATTAGTTGAGAAGCAATGTTTTCAATGTGTCTTTAGTTCTATTTGATATACCTTTGAACGTACAAGCATTCCTACAATTAGTCAACTTGCCATTGTAAACTTCCGTACAACAATTATATTAGCTGGATAAAAATAACCATTTTCTACGCGTAGCCTGGGGCATTATTCACTAACATTGTAGACCGAAACTCAGACTCAGACTTAAAATTGACAACATTTAAAATAACTGCCATTGCTTTGCAATTACAGTTAACCAGGTGAAATCTTATTATTAGTTGTTACCCACTTAACATTTATATCAAAATCAGAAGATTTATAAAAACATGAGAGTAAACAGAGCATGAGACAATGCTAAGTCTAAGTCTGAGTTGTATACTTACAATGTTTGTGAAGAAGGCCTCTGACACTGTCAGAAATCGAACCCAACCAAACGCTGGGAACAATCTATAGGCCAACACACGGTGTAAACCGGACAGTCTGTAGCACTTGCAAGTCATACAACTAGGTGAATTTACAGTTAGAATATGCGTGTAATTTGAATAAACGAAATTGGATAGAGTTGAAATCTATTTTAGTTTATCATTACAGGGTATTACGAACCTTAAATTAATAAAGAACCACACAAATGAACGACCGCCCGTGTCACTGTTTTGTAACGTCGTGTGACTGCTGCGCACCTACTCTGCCTAGTTTCTTTTAAATCAATTCTGTCTAATATCTCATAACTGTCGGGCCTTTTAGAATAATTTATGACTACACGGTATGATATCACGTAGAAAAATCTTATTGCTGATTCCATTATAGTACTAATAGCAATAAAACTGTCTTCGTTCGTTTATGCATCGGGTGTATGTTACAGCTACGTGGAGGTCCTATCTGCCACCAGCTTGTTTGTCAGAGGGATACAGTGGATTGTATATTTTCAATCTTCTGATCAGACAAAGACGAACGGTGCCTAGTTTGTAAAGCCAACTGGTCTGAGTTAAGCCTAGGTCACGTGGTAGCACTAAACCCTGATGAGGTGTCCATTGTGGCGTTCTTCCAAAGGCAATGAAATACTGTCCAATGACGTTAATGTGGAAACTTAAATACCCTTCTTAAATCAGACCAGGTTTGTTTACATGCAAAACACAAAAGAAATTATTGGCAATGCTTTTATGTATTTCCATTATTACAATTTCTGAAAAAAATCTTGTGCAGCCTTTTAATCAATAACAATTTAACCAACAGAAAACAATGTTGTTGTATGTGCGCAGGTATTTAGTCCCTTGTGCAGTTATGGTTGCACGTGTTTGGATTGCAACACGAGCAAATATTCCTCTAGGCACTGTTACTAATTTATAATTAGAATTCAAGATAAGTTCCTCTTTGCCGAAATCTTGCTTTACGAAATCAAACGGTGCTTTATTTAGTAACACACTTCCCATTTGTCCCATGGTGAAAATCCTGGGAATTACTCAAACGAGTAGATGAATGAATATAGGAATACCAGTCTTGGTCGTGATATGCAGTTCTTTTTTACTTACAGTATTATATTTTAATTTTGTAGTATCCTTATTATAAGTTTCAGAACTGGGTTATCGAACATTTATTGGGACTGTTATTTATAATTATTTGGCTTGCATTATTATTCAATATTCTAAGTTTCCCCGGGCTGCAGCTCAATTATATAAGTCATGTGTCATATTTTGTAATTGTATTAGTATACATGTATATAATGACGATATTGAAAGTACAAAACATTGTTGGTGTCTTCATGATGTATTTGCATTTTCTGTCCAAAAACGATATAAGAAAATCGGAGAGAGAAGGTAGCACTCAACTTAACCAGCTGAGCACAGAAAACAGTAATAACACAGCACAACTACACGGAGCAATGCCAACATATAACCCAAATAAATTATAAGAAGCCCATGTACCCGCCACATAAAATACATGAATTGCAAATAACGGTGATCCCAAGCCAACGAATGATACGCAGCTTAGACCTAGTTCCCCAAGTTCCCGATGCAGAATGACCTAGTTTCACATTTACATATGAGCCGGTATCCAGGAAATTCTACTTTGACAAGACAAATATTTTTGAGATGTTTCAACGTTGTAAAGAATAATGCCAATGATGCAAAATGCTAAATAAATTGTGGTTATACTCGTATCTCACAGATGTTTTCGTAGAGTTCATTGCAGAGTTTTTGTCTGACGTCGCGAACGTCGTTCAACCGTTATTTGACGTTACTGTAATAAGTGTTTCGTAATTACACCATTTGATCAATTCTTGACATAAACTGATAAGAATAGCATAAATGTTAAAGTATTCAAAATATGTATCACAATCCAAATTATATGCTTTCAGATGTAGGCTAAAATCCAAATTGTATGCTTTCAGATGTAGGCTATAACTGTGTTTTAAACAACTTACTCCTTGTTTTTCTCAGTCAGAGTACGTTTTTAATAGTGGTCACCATAGCACGTGATTTCGACATAACTCTTTGGAAAGATTAAAGCAAATATATTGCACTATAAGGGAAATTACTTAAATAAGAATCAATTGGTGTGTAATTTGTCTTAATTTGAAGCTTTTTAAAACCTTGTTTCATATTGTAATTACGTGAAGTCAACATAGCAGTTTTTCCTGCAGGACGGCTCATATATATGCCAAAACGGAGACACAATCGACCAAAATGAATCATAACTGCGACTGCTGCTTTGTTTCTTCATGATCTGTGACTTGTTTTTGTGACATGTGATTATCGTTATACAAATTTGTCTTGTGTCTTTCGAAGTTTGTTGTCCCTTTTGAATTTTGAGTTTCATATGACTATTTTGTTATGTGTTAATATCCCTGAGGTATTGTTCCTTCGTGTTTTGACGCTGTCTTACACTAAGCTTGTTTTCTATGCCATAGTATTCGCCTACTAGGGACCATATTTGATAGTCTTGTATGTGTAAAGTCTATAAAGGCTATGAACATTTAAATTCAAAGCATTTAACTGCAATATGTAGTTCAATGTTTTATATATTGTTTACTTGTAAGTGAATCCACAAGCAGTGTTATATGTAACAATCGCTCTCCAAACAAAAAGTACAATGTTGCCGCTCATTAAAAGTAAAATCATGTATACAACTTTACATGTACGAGAAGTGTAAAAGAAACTTTGTCACTAAGAAATGCATTAAGAAATGCAAAGTTGAATTTTCATAAATCCAATGATTAAGCCTCATTTCTGGGCAAACATGAATGTGTGTTTTTTTGTGTTATTGTTATATACACAATAATATGACGTGATTGTGAATATATGTTTGCAGTTTGTCCAATAGTCAAATAAAAATATGATCTGTTTTGTGCTTTGTATGCGTACTACCAACTAAATCATGGTGTGCTTAAAGCTCTTCGCCTTGACATGCGTCTCTTCGACTTATTGCCCTTTGACTCGGCATTATGGTTGAACTCGCCATTCTGAAATAATAAAGGAATGTTCGATTAACACAATAAACATGTTGCAAAACAATTACTGAAACACTTACTCTTCAATAACTATGTCAACAATATTGTCTACAATATGTTATTAAGATTCTCCACATTGCTTATTATTGACGTTGAATTCCGTTGGCGAATTTCTCAGTCTACATATCGACCATTGTTCAAACTCTTTCTGATGCTTATTTTATTGCTATACCAGAATGTGTAATGCATTATTACGATCCCTAAAACAATTCTGTAGCTTACGCACATCTTGCGTTAATCGTTTCCCCCAAAATGCGCTCATATGACATGCAATAAATTTAAGCATACATTGATTTATTCACTACTTTGGGTAAGATTTACGACGACAATGACATTCAAAACGTTTCTGTTTGATTCTAGGATACCAGCAACGCGAGAGCAATATTGTTAATGAACAACTTCTACCACTAAGAATAAACTGACAATATATTTCTACACCCCTCTTATGAGGCTCCTTAACACAGCAATGGGTGCTCCGCCATTAAATACTGAATGGCGAGTCTCACTGATGTCGTAGACTCGTAAATAGCTCATTAAACCATAGCCGCCTAGGGTAAGACCACCAAAGTTGAAGCCTGTCTTATTCACATTGTTTATGATCTTCGTAGACCGTAACACAAGCCTCGTATGTATTTAATATATCGCCCGTGGTTAGATATATCGACCAAATAGATTGGAGCGGTGGTATATTTGTTTTATTCAATTCGATGTTTAACAAACAGTTGAACGTTATGCAAGTTCACAATGATGTGTATATAAGCCTGCTAGTAGTATTGTTTTATAGTCATTATTTTGACCATAAGAGCTTACGGGCATATTTATTTTAAGATTATAATGAATCATTACACTTAACAAATTGATTTGATGATATAAGTAAGGTTTCTTTATCTATTGGGTTAGATGAAAAGGTTCAAAATGCAGGTTTACATTGTATTTGTGTTTTCATTATATAACTTTCAGCAATAAAACATTCAATGTGGTCTTGTTTGTTGTCTATTGGTTTCTGTTACTACAATCGCCTTTGCACACATAAATAAGCGTCGTTGATACTAATTTAGTCAAAAAGCAAAGTATTTCAATTAACAATGTGTGGTTCTGTTCAAACTAATTGTGAAAGGAATAGATGCAGAAGAATGCGATGACCTATTTTCAATTTCTCATTACTTATTCTGACATCTTTGCATGCACATACCTTGCAAGACCGTCGTTTCCTGCATACCCAAATCAGGTCGTTCGCTGACATTACATAATCATAATCAATACGTTTCAGGGACCACGTAAATGTTCAACAGCAAGCATTCCATGCTTGACATTAATTTTAAAGACGTAGTTAACGTAAAAATTGGTTAACAGTTCACATCTCCATCAGGATACGTACGAACTAAGTCACCTACAAGCTAAATGTTAAATGTAATTGGTCCCTAAATCAAAGAGGACATGTAATGAACGTCTGACTGATTAGCCAGTATGCTACATTAGTGGCGTATATGAGTCTTTTATTGACCAAAAGACTGTTTAATTTAGTCAGCACTGTTCCTCCATTGTTATTTATTGCTCTTACCTATATATTTTTGGTAGTATACATCATACTAAACAGGAATAGTTTTGACGGTCTAGTTAGCTTGCAGTCAGGTCCAGCCTTTGTATGCGACACTTATATTTTTTAGGCAGTATTTCCGTGTGCAATAAAATATTTTCTAAAACTGTTTCACTTATTTAGAATATTTGTTTATTTCTATTTTAGATTTACTAAATGTTTATTATAATCTTATTTTTTTGATATATACTGTTTTGTTGAACCATAAGATTATCCAGCTTTGGAGATTATGAAATCTTTTTGCCAGCTATTTGTTAAGTTATAAATATAATATATCTTAACTTGACCTTTTGTTGTACAAAATGTGTCTATGTCGAGATGTCCGTTCTTGCACAAAAAAAATTATGGCATTGGTTTCTTTGGACAGCCATAATTTTCATTAAGAGCCCTTTTCTCAGATCTTGACTGAAATAATAGTGTATGTAACATTGTGTAATTTGTACTAATAAATCAGCTTCCATATTCTAATATAAATTTTGTGTTATTCGTATTTTCAACTACATGCGCATTTAAATCTTCTAACATGTCTGCTTTTCATTAAATATGACATATAGTACTTGCTATGTGAGTTAATGTCTTGTTTACATAGTCCTCAGTGTGCATGATTTTTAGCGCTTAGTGAAACCACAATTACTGAGTATGGTTGATTCCTGTTTTTGTTACGTTGGTTATGTATAGTTTTGTTTACACCGATAAAAAGGATTGACCTGATTGGATTTGTGTTATATTGTTGTGTGTTTATAATATTTGGTCTACAGTTGCGAATATACCAACGTGATGTCCGCTCAGATGATATACAGCAACAGTGTCTTATTCATGTCTATGTCTGTTGTTTGAATTGTGTAGTTTGCTTCGCTTTGTTGATGCTTCCTTGTGAGGTTTACTGCTTCGCTTTGTTGATGCTTCCTTGTGAGGTTTACAGAACTTGTAATTATTTCTTTCAGTTGTTCCTTTTTCTACAGTTTCTGACGACTGCTAGCTTTCCAGATCGATTTTATTCATTATTTTTCTACTTACTGTAACTAAATATGTGCAGTGCATTATCACCCTAATAAAGTGCATTTTTATCATAATAAGTTGCATGATAGGAGTATGGATAACATTGTTTGGAATATACAAAGTGTTTATGTTTATTTGACATTGTAGAAATACAAAAAAACAATACAGTTCTACAATGTCTATATTACGAAATATCCGACGATATTTTTAAATGATGAACTGAATATAATATTGCATTTTATGGATTTATTCTTTACTACATTTAAATATTTTGATTGATTTGATTTTATTGATCATTTTCTATTTAGATCTTTATATTAATGTATCTATTCATACTCCCTCTATTTGTTTTATTATTTTTATACGTTTATTGTATATCAACATATGTTTGTTTGTAATAATAATTTCTAGTTTTAGCAGAACATATTTTCATATTCTACGTTAAATATGAAATATTTTTCATCAGTCAAATGCTTCTGATCTTCTGAATAAACTATACGGTTTAGTATTCACTTAGTATTGCATTCATATTTCAGAATTTAATTCCAGCTAAAAACAAACTAAGATAAAAATAACTCCATGAATATTAAGTTTTTGTGTAAATTTAAGAAATATATTAAACAGAAATAATGTACTTTGATATCATAACAAAAATATTATTTACATTCCATAAAAAAAAGAATTAAATTATTCTTGGTTATTTTAAAAAAATATATATATAATTATGCGTGTATATGCAAGGAAGTTTTAAAACAGACTACAAAAAGATTGCAATGTACAAGGAAAAATATACAAGCATAGAAACAAGATTGCAGGCAAAACGACAGACATGGCAATAGGAAGTTATATTACCAGAACTAGTACATGACATTTATATATTATTAAACCACTTAATTATCGTTTTAGGAATATTAATACATTGCCTATAATATTTTTTTGTTTGCGGATGGGTTAGAAACATTTATTTTACAGTAATTAGTAATTTATTTACGTTTTCTGCTGTATTCTTACTAGGACAAAACAAAATAAAATTAATTACTAATTAAAAATTTGGTAAAATGGTTAAAACATATTAGATGATTTGGTATTTAAGTGTTCAATATACTAAATTATAAATAAAAATTATCAAATCATCATTCATTCTATATCTGAAATGTTTGTTAATGATTTTTACAATGCATTTCTCGTTATCGCCTTAGGGTTGTCTATGCATTCATTTTCCGCAACAAATGTATTTTGCCGCGTACCCTCTGATGTTTTTTATTACAAGTCTGTAGTTTTCAATTTTAAGGAATGTCGAGTTAAAGAAGGTGCGGAATAAATTGAAGATTTGAAATTTTATCCTTTTGAGAAACCTCACAGTTCTTTAGCTCAAAGCTTCATATCCCTATAAAAGTTTATGAGTGTTGGCGATTGGGTGGTTTTCGTATAAAATAGTTTCATTGGGTAATAAATCTGATTAGTATATGAACTGAGAATTATTGGAAATGAAACATTCGTTTATGATTAAAACATATTGCAGTTCGTCCTAGGTGGTAAACGAGTAAAAGGTCAATTAAAACAGAAATATGCAAATCTTGATAGCGTATCAGTAGTAAGTCAAGTTTAATTAAAACTCTCAGATGAGTGCTTAAATGGGATATGTGAGCGTAGCGATGTTAGAAACATGCTTAGTAGTTAACGTCATAAATATTGCTATATTTTCAACTTTTATGCATAAAATGTATCACATTTTTGCAAATTTTCACGGCTAGATAGAAGATGATACAAGATAACAGTCTCCAGAGGCAACAGCAAATAAGCTAACACAATTGAATAGTTTTCGGTTATAATTGAAATAGCAGTGCCCATTACACGAAGTTATTTATCTAAATAGTACCGCATGCATGTCAGACTCAAATATAGTGTCCGTTGTACCTTCTAGACAAGAAAATCTTCACAATAATTACAGCAATTCTTTAATTATAGTCTCTCATAAATATCGCTTATCTGTTGTGTTCATATTAAATGAAATTAGTCGCCCCACGCATTCTGTCGAATGGTTTTATTGACTTTTGCGTTTACAAAAACATGCCCCATAGTTAAACAAAAGGTTTTAAACACAAATCAGTCATATGTGGTATGTCGAAAGTAAAAGTATTTGTTGCGTGTTTGGTTAAAATAATGTATGTACTTAAGTTGGTGTTTTGACATAATAACATTAGTGTAAATGATACTGGATGTTAATGAAAGGTTATCAGGAAAATATTTGGAATATGTCAGCTCAATGCACGTTTGTCGTCGAACTGTACCATTATAACTCTATTATTTATCGGTAAAGGAGCTTCTTTGACATTCTCGTTCACATATATGCAAAAATTTCCCTTCAAGTAACAGTGAATGTTAAAATTTGGGATTAGTGGTTGATTACTGATTAACCGCTATTCAATATTTTTGTGAAATTGGGGCATCCTGTATTTTTTCGGCGAGGACTTGGAAGTTTTTATTGTTTCTTTGGCTTATGTGTGAGCATTGCTCGGTGTAGTTGTTTTGTTTCTGATTTCTGTGCTCGACTGGTTAGGTTGAGTGCTACCTTTACTGACTGATTTCCTCATACCTTTTTGGGGTAAGTGGTCGCAACATAAATTGCAAGAATAGAAAAATTGTATCGTGAGCGTTCTACGAAACCAAATGAATCTTCCAATAAGTTCATATAGGTTATATTGTGCGTACCTTTCTCACTCGATTCCTTTACTTTAAAAGCAATTTATTATATATGGTAGTTATACATAAAAAAATAAGCTAGATGGATACAAATATAATTTGGTACCACATATGTCTTGCCTATGTTACTCTTGCGATGGTCCTAGGGTTCTCTGTGGGAGGTCTTGCATGTAAACCGCGCCCTAACCATTTCCACTGACGGTTGGTAAAATATTTTAAGCATTATACAATATCATATAGTCCGTATACTGTAATTTTTAATATTAAGTGATTTGCGATAGAAAATTATGTTTTGCTATGATTTCCATTTTTATTTTTCTTACTAGAAAAAAGGCTTTTGTTTTAGGCTTACCTACCTTTTTCCATAAATATGTACATTGAATAATGTGGTTTGTGTGTTTGTAAAGATCACTGTTTTAATTAATCGTGTCGTTTAGTTATTATTATTATTCATACAAAATTTAACAAAAAATACAAAAAATTATCTATGCAATATAACAAAATCGTCGATATGTCAATATAATCGTCTTATTTTCATAAACAGTCTTATAGGCAACGTCTTATTCATACTTATATCTTGATTTATTTCGTATACTTTGTTACATAAATGACCTCGGAATTGTGAACATGGCCCAGTTAATCGAAAACATGGCGGTGCAACTACTCATATATTAATAAATGTCACAAGAAATTTTTTACAAATAATAGCGCACACAAATTATTTCTATAACAAACGAATACGTGTTTAATATGCGCAATTTAATTTTATATGTGTCAGTATTGTTTCAAACTTTTGGTCAGCTTACGTAAATATTGTTGAAAAAAATGGATAAACAAGTATATAAATAAACTGTTACCGCTGATGCAAATTGCATTAGTCTTGAAGTACATGTCTTTAGCCATGTTGTAGTTCAATGTTGAAACTTAAACATGATTTTAATTAAACAATTTTACTCTCGTGAATTCTTTAAGGATATGTCTTTACTTGAATTAAGAAAATTGTAAAATTATTTTTGTTTTGTAACACTGTTTTGGGTGTTTACAATTGTAAATAAGTGTAATGCTAGATGAAGAAGTCCATGAAACAAATGTGATATAAAAGTATTGACTATTTGAAATATTTGATGATCTAATAACAAAATACAATATTCCAAAATTCTATTTTTTCTGAATTGATAAATACGTCTATTCAATTTTCGCTTTAATTTAAAAACAAAAAATACACAAATAGTGTATGTATTTCATATGTCCAAATTATTTGTTCTGCCGAAACACTATTTGAACAACATAAACTGAAGCCATGAAAAAGTTGTTAAGCGTTTGATAAATGATCATCGCCTCTAAAGATAATTTATTTACGATTAACGAAACCCCTCGCCGACAGTGTCATTCGCGAGTGCAATGCCATCACAGCGGTTCCAATGCAGTAAATGTCTAAGAGGTTTGACCAATTTAAACCTGTGGTTTTCCAGATACATGTTAACAAATTAAAATCGTGGAACCAGTGGCAAACACATTTCCAACACGGTAGCCTACATGCTGTAAATATATTAGCCACTTGACCAGTTCAAACGTTTGATTTCAAGATAATTGTCCATTGCTTCCGGAGTTTTCTTATTATTACTGTTTGATTTAGTTTTGTATATAATGATAATGATGATTAAATTACACCAGTGTTTGAAATTGGTTGTTTTTAGTTCACATTCATAAATTTCTGAGGGATTTTCTGTGTTTCATTGTAAGTCAGTTATTTGTATATTGCCATATCTCTTGCTTGTGGTGTTTTCTTATTATTACTGTTTGATTTTATTTTATATATACTGATAATGATGATTAAATGACACAAGTAATTGGAATTGGTTGCTTTAGTTCATATTTATAAAGTTCAGAAGGTTTTCTGCGCTTCATTGTAAGTTTGTTACAGCTCTAAGTGTTGTTGAACAGGCGACAAACGTGTATGTGTGTGGTATATGTCGTGTTTCTTTAATGTCTTATTTTTTAAAACATCAAAGGGTGAGATTACTTCATGTTCTTGGTCAGTTATTCAATAAAGTTCCGAACAACCAGAGTACACGCAATAACACATATTTGTCTTAATATGATAATTTCCACATTATTTGCAATAATTTACATAACTATTTTCATCAACGTTGTGAATAATATTAGTAGAAATACTTTCATGCGAATATTTAAAAAGTCAGATATTGTTTTTCTTATTGTCCATGTTACTGAAACATGTGGTCCTTTTGTCTTAACCGATGTAAGTTGTAAAAGATCTTCATTATGTTTGTAAGGAATATATTTTACAATATGTAATACTTTAATGTGGGTTTTTTTGTAAGACTTTTTAAATAAACAGTTATAAATGTGTCCCTTGGTATGTTTTGCAAAATATTATATCCAGCACCAGTTATTTTTTCAGAGGTGTCATGTCATATTTCTATTATTATGGGAAAGTCTGGTGTTTTTGGAAATAATCTGTCTCTTAAACGATGCATTTTATTATATTCCATCAGAACATGACATATCATTGGACATTTAAACGGACTTTCTGTTGAGCAATACAATAACGTTCTGCAAAGACTCGCGCCATTGTTGTAGTTTCATATTTAATTATATAATTTCATCAGTGATATTACTTTCCAACATATTTTATTTAACAAACGTCACATATTAATTAACTGCTGTGCCGTTCGCAAAATATGTGTGGGCTAGGAAAGGGCTGGAAGATGTTTCAGTTATATACATTTACAGTTTATTATTAAGTTTCCGACAATGTCGTTACATACAACGATTTCATCATGATTTCAATGACAATGATATATATAAAGATCTAAAATATATGAACATTCGCAATCTAAAACGTTATTTAATCGGTTTGTGTTACAGTAATTGTAATTGGTGTGGTTTTTTTTACTATTCATCAGTTTGTTCATGTTTTCAAGACATTTGTGTAGACATTATCGTCGGAAGTGTTTGTTTTTGTCTCTAATAAAGTTCGTTTGTTACTTATATAAAATGGTTTATGTTTGGTCATTAACTTTATGTCATGTTTTTCCACCGTAATCTAAGCTTTTTATATAATTTGTAAGCACCAGAGGTTAACTAAATATTGCATTATGTGTTTATATAATGTTCAGTTCGTTGGGGTTATTTTTCATATGCTTAGGTGAACGGTCTGAATATTTTTTAAAAAATGTTAGAAAATAATATTTATTTTGTTTTAAAACACTCCTTTTATCTCCTGACCTATTCTAAAACTTGATATTATTATATAAGAAATCAGCTTGCAATACATCATTTATTTTTTTATATATTTACGCAAATTGTATCTTCATTCATCTAAGCATCTTAGAGAAAACTTAAATATTTTTACTCAAGTTAAAAATTTGTGTTGCGCATGGTGTCCATAAGTAGAAGACTAACCGATGTTTTCTCACCAAAACATACAAACAATAGTAATTGTCTTGTTTAACTGATATACTTCAAAAAATTCTATATTTTAATAAAATTCTAAGTTTTCTACTTAGATTCTTTGTAGATCGCCCCTTGTTTTTTTTTCAAAATTATTCACTGTGCAATTATAAGTATTTTTATTTCCTATTTAGGCGTTCTTGATACATAATACTTTTTATAATTTGTCAGCGAGCAATAGATTTACAAAGAATTTCTGAATTGTATTTTATATGATATGGCTTAAAATAAATCCCGCTGCAATCGCTGTAGACCAGAAATGTGGAAAATATCAAACTTTTTTATATATGTTTATTTTATATTTACATATCATGGTTTTTGTCAATAATTTACTGAACTCTTAACTGTATGTTACATGTTAAATACTAAGTTTGATATTTGTAATATAATTACTCTTATACTCAATCTTATATTGATACTGCTACAAAAAAATATTGTGATCCCCTTTTAGGGATATATTTGTACTAGACTCAGTTTGATGTTTATTAATAAATTGGATATTTTCGACCACTGATCATTTGAATGCGATATAAGAACTGCTGTGCGATTATCTAACATGAACACAAACACATAACCGTAATTAATCAATCAGCTCCTTTGACATTGACCCATAAAACATTTCCAAACTAAAGGTATGCCATATGAAATAAGAATAGTCCTACATATTTTGATAAGGTGAAAACGGGAGATCAGATCTAATGTTTCAATATTTGTTATGATAAATATATTATCCCGTTGGATTTATACTCAGGTTTTCACTCATCATATATATTTGTGTAATGAGTCAAATTTGTTTTAAAATGTAGAATAGTATGAACAGGTGTTTATACACATGTCAATGTCTACGTGTAGTTTTTGGGTGGCTTCGGGACCAACACGGGGCATTCCCAATAGTCATCTAAGTTGCATTTTATATACATATACCATAAAAATGGAATAAATGTGAATATTATTGCGAAGAAAAGCATTCATTTGTAAAATAGAATACGTTTATGCCCATATTTGACGTCCAAGCGTAAAATATCTTGATGATACGGATGCTGTGCTTATATCAAATACACAATCAATATTATTATTCGTGCCCGGCACTACAATCACATACACATCGAACATACATGTATCAGTTTTTTTCTCAGTTTCATTTTTCTTTGTTTATAATATATTTGTAGTTGGCTATGTGACTTACACTTGTTATTTGTGTTGTTTTTCCGTGTGTTTTTTCGTGCGATATTGTTTCTGTTGAGTGCTGCCTACCGTGTCCGATTTGTTATAAACGTGTTGTTTCTTCTGTTAATATTACTTACCTTGCTTATTTACAGAAATATATATCTAGATCAATCGCATTGCCCATCTGACAAGCGTAATTAGTAGAGCGTTTCACCTTTGACACATCGGCGTTAAACCATACTTATAAAAAACGTTACCATATGATTTAGGATATGATTTAAGAAGGATTGTTTGTGTGTGGCATTTCTTCATCACTGTGACTTTTTCTTCTTCTGTTTATGGTTGGCCTTGTCACTTGCGCCTGTCTACTAGCGATGTTGTTCTTTCATGCGTCTTTTTTTCTTATTTTGTCTTTATGATAGGTTCTTCTTTATACTCTGTTGCTTTTGTTTTAGTCCCGTATGTCATAACGTTTTATCTTAAATATTTTTTTCAAGCTCAAGACTTATATATTTGGATAGAAGAGAGTCTGGGGATTTCATAAAACCATTTCTTGATTGTTGGCAACTTCGCGTTTTTTTAATATTTACTGTTGTTTCTGGTGTTTTTGTCAAAAATCGCGACCCAACGTTATTGATTAATCGTCATTTTTGGAATGGATATTCATTAGAAATCAAACATATACCTATGTACTTCTATAGTCAGTTAATTAAACTTCACGAAAAAGTTAAAGAGGTATCTGTGATTTTTTTTTATTATTCAATACAGTCCTGTATTTTACGTTACCAGGCATTTTCTACGCATTTGACCATCAATCAGTTAGTGCTAACAAAACATGCATTATGAATTCCGATCAATTTTCATATATTTTGATAAATTATTATATTTTAAACATATAAAACGTTTTTTGGGTGGATATATTAATGTAAATGGTATTGATAGGGTACTTTAATACTGCATACATAATGCTAAAATTGGTTATAAACGGACAAAACACACACATCAACTATACATGTATACTGTCTGAAAAGATTTGCAAGACACCTGTACTCTTTTATTTAGTTGCTATTTGTTTTGTGTAAAAACTTTTGTCTTTTGCAGTTAAATTCATTCCGTATGTCTTCATTATGTTGTAATTTACGTTACACAAGCGTATCCATACATAACAACTGTATTGTGTTGCATGATCATTTGATTGTACACACTTTTATTTAAAAAGAGATATTTGTGTGATAGTTCAACAAACTATAATCGATATGTACTCACTTTTCTTAATTTAATTCTTGTAAATTGTCTCAGAGCCGCCACCCATAATAAGAGAATGTCACACATTCTCAAAATTTGAGTCAATATGGAAGAATAGAAAAAAGTTGACATTTAAATTCTTTATAAACGTCCATACTTTTGTAGGGCATGAAAGTCGATCCTCTATGTGAACGTGTTTCAATTATTGGCACATCATAAATCCTACGCTTTTTCTATGCCGTTTTTAATCGCTGTTTTCACCAGAGTAATTTACGTTACAATAGTATATGTACCATGATATTTATTAATTAACATAAAGGACATAAGGAAGAACTTTTTTTATTAAAATACTACAAATCTTCTTACACCAACTCTGTGAAAACATTAAATTGCCAATATACTTATGAAACCGGTATGTATGTCATTAAATGCACCTTTGTTAACACTCTATTAAACATACATATATCTTACATCATATTTGAATTAGTAGTGAAAAAGCCTGCGGATATTCAATGTCTTATTCACCAATCAAAGTCAGCACAAATGGCACTACTTGATGATATGGTAGACTTTTTAAACAAAACCAGCTAAATATAAAATGCCGGTACATGATTTTACCGAAGTTTTCGTCACGTAATATACAAAATAAACTTATCTATCAATAATGAACACAATGAAACAAGTTGTGCTTAAGAGACAATTCCGGCCTCATAATAAAAGTAAAATAAAATGGTAAAAGTGTGCCAAAAATCAAATTAATGCATACATTGCTTTTGCGGTATATTTTCGAGTATTATGAAATGGGGTCAGAAATAATACTACAATAGCAACAAACTTGAATAATACACAAAACTAAATCAAAACAAAACAAAGTAAATGTACATGTACTAGTATATGGAATGTCTAACCACGATTTCCTTATAAGACGTCTTTGAGAGCGGCGGTCTAGATGTTGGGTGCGCGCTTTGGGGTCCTGGGGTCCCGCATGCTTTAATTTACCAATGTAAAAATTGGTACTTGCTAGGTAAGTCTACGTATTTTTGGGCGCCGTAGATCGATATTCACTGCCTCATTCTCAGGAGAGATATAAGTGTCACCAGGGAGACTCGAACGCATGTTTCTTAGGTAGCCGAATGTCCAGAGGTTATTAAAATGTCAAAGGCAACAGTTGAACTGCTGAAACTAACCCTCGTCTTACTGCTTAACATGGTAAGCATTGTCTAGAGCTTTAACATAGAATATGTTTTTACGGTAACGTAAAATACAAGTCCTTAAACGTTTAAACAACAATTAACAAACGTTAAACCTGTATCCAACAAACAAAACTCCTGTGCTTAGTCATATCAAAATATTATATTATTTCTGAAATATCTCCAGTAACATGTCATGTTTTTTTTTCTTTACTGCTTCGATGTGAGTCATGTTCAGTCATATGGAAGTTTTGAAAGCATGCATCTGTTACAGAATACATATTGGGTCTTTAAACGTGTGAAGCTTTTGTTTCTTCTTATATCAAATGAAAGGAAACGTTGTATAATAACAATTAAATGAGCATGTACGACAATAACCATTGCACACATGACAATAAATAATTGTTATATTGCTGCTTTCAACTCTGGTCTGATTTTGTATTCTACGTTACGAAAATTATACGGTCATTATGCCCGGAATTGCTGTCATGATATACACTAATTTTCCAATTAATGAAAGGTCATCTAGTAGTATATATAAAAAATGATACAGATAGCATTACCTCTCACCAAAATCACTAAATGCAGTAATTTGTTACAGTTAATGTAACTGCACGGACCGTTAAGTTTATACTTTTTTCACTCTCACACCATCAAATGTTTTAATACTGCTTGTTTAACATGTCAACTATACACATACTAGTTATTGACACGTATTATATTCTAAAATTGTGACGTAAATCCCGAATAAAAAAGGCAAAAATAGGTCAATAAAGAAATCCAAATACAATTAAGTATTTCACTTAAAATTTACGTGACAATAAATTGTATTTTACGTGACGAATGAGATCGTACAGACTAAGCCGTAGACATCCATTATCTGCATAAAAATCGAATAATAATTGATTAAAACCAATGTCTTTCTGGAATAAATATTAAGTATGCCACATAATAATTATCTCAATGATTGACAATTTACCAATTTCTGTCAAGAATAAAAATAAAGTATGCTCCATATGTCAACGATTGATCATGCCTGTTGACGAGCAAATAATAAAATATGCATGGTATATGTACCATAAAATTTTAACCTCATGCCTATTATGCAGTAGTTTCGTGTACATATTAATTGTATAATCCAAATCCGTCATAATGGCACAGCATAAGATGTATTTCTTTTTATATCGTTGTCAACATTATTTTAACATTTAACTGTATATATAGAGAGAGAGTCACGTAAAACGTTTTGTCTTTGTAGCATGTTATTTTATCTATTGCCGCTATCAGAAGATGTAATTTTTCATACAGTATAATTCAGATGATGTCATTAATGAAATCAGGAATAAACAATAATCATTCCGTAAAAGATAAGCGATTTATGGGCGCCACATAAGAATACAACATGAATTACTCTGTATAGGTCAGACATGAAATAGACGAAATTATTAATGACTTGTGCATGTTTTGTTGTACAATATGTGCAATTATCATTAGGAAATATTTGTAAACGACCTAGTTTAGTTAATTGAAGTAATGTGTGGACATAGCTATCACATCCACAAAACAGTGTCACGTAAAATAGACCTTACATGTTACAGTACGGCTGCATTCGCGTCTCCATGTGGAAACTTTTGTCTCCTATGGGTGATGAAGCCAACTCCGATCTGCGACGGCCAGGAACAAACACTGTCGTAGCAGGTACCAATATACACTTTGGTGGAATATATCATGTGAAACATCTTAAAACTATCCACCGTTCTCAAAGATGTATTAAAGAGAAATCGTGTTAAGACATTTCATAGATATTTTTAAAATGTGTACCTGTTTGGTACCAGTTTAGTGTTTATGCAAGTTTTTCCATATAGTAAATTAGTATTCTACATGACCACATTTCATACTACTCCTAAATATGTCGCTAGAAACAATATATACGTTGATTGTATTTATTTAGTTCGTTTTTACCCAAAAGTTGGTTCCGGTAAGCATTGCTCATTAACACAACTTGTAGCATTGTACTATTGTATCGATACAAACAAATGCATATACTAGTATTAGTTTATTTTGTAGTTTACGTGATGAAAACTTCAGTACTAATCATGTACTGACATATTTATTTTTAGCCAGGTTATGTTTACATACTTTCTATATTATCAAGTAGTGTATTTGGTTCCAGGTCAGATTAGTGAATATAACATTGAATATTCACATTTTTACGTTTGTACTTCAAATTCACATATAATATGAGATATGTAAAATAGAGGGTAAACAAACGTGCATGTAATAATAAACATACTGGTATCATAAGTACTGGCATATTGACAAGTTCATCTTTTTGCAGAGTTAATATGAGAAGATATGTAGTTTTTATGTAAAAACCCCAATTATTGAACTTCTTTCTTGTGTCCTTTTTGTTAAGAAGTATGATACACATACTATCGTAACGTAAATTACACTGGTGAAAACTAGAGGTTAAAACAGCATAAAAATGGTAGGCTTTATGATGCGCCAATAATTGAAACATGTTCACATAGGGGATCGACTTTCGTGCCCTATGGACGTTTATGATGAATCTGAATGTCAGCTTTTTCGATTATACCATTTCGACTCAAATTGTGAGAATGTGTGACGTTTTCTTATTATGAATTGTGTTTCTTATACGCTCTTCAAGAATGTAACTTTAGAAAATTGAATAAATATTAATTGCAGTTTGTTGAAATATCAAACAAGTATCCCTTTTTAAATAAATGTGTGCATATTAAAATGAGCATGCAACACAATAAAGTTGTCATCTATGGATACGGTTATGTAACGTAAATTACAACATAATGAAGACATACGGAATGAATTTTACTTCACAAGACAAAAGTTTTTACACAAAACAAATAGCAACTAAATAAAAGAGAACAGGTGTCTTGCAAATCTTTTCAGACAGTACACATGTATAGTTGATGTGTGTGTTTTGTCCGTTTATAACCAATTTTGGCATTATGTATGCAGTATTAAAATACCCTATCAATACCATTTACATGAATATATCCACCCAAAAAACGTTTTATATGTTTAAAATATAATAATTTATCAAAATATATGAAAATTGATCGGAATTCATAATGAATGTTTTGTTAGCACTAACTGATTGATGGTCAAATGCGTAGAAAATGCCTGGTAACGTAAAATACAGGCCTGTATTGAATAATAGAAAAGAATCACAGATATCTCTTTAACTTTTACGTGCAGTTTAAGTAATCGACTATAAAAGTACATAGGTATATGTTTGATTTCTTATGAAAATCCATTCCAAAAATGACGATTTATCAATAACGTTGGGTCGCGATTTTTGACAAAAACACCAGAAACAACAGTAAATATTAAAAAAACGCGAAGTTGCCAACAATCAAGAAATGGTTTTATGAAATCCCCAGGCCCCAAGTTCACAAAGGATCAACTGATCTGGATCAAATTTGATCCTGAAAATAAGTTCCCAATTTTTAGAAGCTTTTGGTAACTTGTGTTAGTTACAGATTATAGCCATGTAGAGAATACCTAATCCCCTTCAAGTTTACATGTTCAAACTATTCAGATCATCATTTTTCTATTGCAAAAGTGAATTATTATACTTGAGACTGAAATTGATCCTGAAAAACGAGGATCAATTTTTAAAATGGGGATCAAGTTAGTAGTTTTATAACTGACCATAAAAACTTATTTAAATGTCTTTGAAATTGAAGGATATACTTTTGTATATCCACATGTATAAAAATAGCAAGTTTAACCCTAGCATATCTACTGAGTTTCAAAGGATAAATATTTGATCTTGATCCTGATCCTGAAAACTAATCCTTTGTGAACTTGGGGCCAGACTCTCTTCTATTCAAATATATAAGTCTTGAGCTTGAAAAAAATATTTAAGATAAACCGTTACGGCATCTCGGTCCATTTCTTTCCCTGTCTGATTGAGTATATCTTTTCGTAGCATTGTTGATCTATTCATTTTGCATTTTTCCGCTCTTTTATGTTATCTACAAAGCCAACGCAAACTTGTCTTTGTGAAACTAGGTCATCCTGCTCTTTTACAATGGGGACTATAGCTTTTAACTATTTCGTTGGGTTAGGAATTTAAGTGCAATAATACTCCGACAACAAATACTAATGAATTCACTAACACTGTAATGAATCAATATAAAAAATATTCGAATATTGAAATTGGATTCGAATATTCGTTCAATTTTCGAACATTCCAATATTCGAATATTCGGTCCCATCTCTTAAAAAATTTAAAATTAAAAAACTAGCTTTAATATAGATTATTTATAAACTTAAGTCTGAATGAAAACATTTATTAAAAAAGTCCCGACCAAGTTCCCCAAGACCCCGCTGTAACAGAGCAGGAGCACCAGTTCCACAACAATATGCCAAAACGGAGACCCTAAGTGGGCCAAATAAGGCGTTACTGTATTGTGTCAAACAGAAGCCATAGTCAGATTATGTGTTCAGGCTTATCTATGATACAATAACAATGGTTGTGGTTGTGTTGCATTGTTTCTATCCAAACCTCACCAGCTTTAAAAGACGTTAACAACGGTATAAGTTTAAGTCACTGGATTGGTTCATTGCTTATTAGGGCAGTCCTAAGACTTGTTGGACAAGGAGTAGAAGATATTTAGTAGTCTTGCATTCTTTAACGCGATGCATGAGTTTGTTCCAAAGTATCTTATTTGACTTTAGCTGAATGCAATCCCTCACTTGTCAGTTGCATTTTTGCCTTTAATCGTAAATATCATAATTTGTTCAACATGCTCCTACCCTTTTGCACCGCTGTGCTTGTTATTTTTCCTAAGGGTATCGGCTTTGCATAATATAAGCATTCATTGTAATGGCTAAAGGCATTGCTCAGTGCTGATATCAAATGTTTGCCAAGACTTGAATTAGTAGTCTCATTTCTTTTGGAATGTTGTAGAATTAGTTCTGTCTTGAAAAGCAACAGCAACTGTGTTATCAGTACCAGCATTGCTTTTAAGATATGTTGTTTCTTAGTTTTTATTTAGGGGGCATTAAAATACATGTAGTACATACTAAAATCCATACGTGAGAGCATTAATGGGGTCTGATGTTGATAAGTAACATTGAATATAGCACCTCTTTGAACATTTCAACGTAAATTGTTAATGAAGTAAGATGACTTGAAATTATTCATGGCGTTTCCTGTGGTGTATTTTATCTCCATTATAAGTAAGCAATACCTCCCGGGATTTGACTAGAGCTTAATCAATAAGATTAACAGATAATCATCACGCGGTTGGGCATGTACAAAACTATTGATTGCATCTTATTTTACATCGAATTGCGTGCATCTTCATAGCTTTAGAGATTCTTCAAATATCGCAAATGAGAACTCGGTAGAGTTTTTTAATGTCTAGTGCAAACTAAGCACGAAAGACCAACGCCAACGCGTGCAGGTTCATACGAGTTCCTAGCAAAAACGATATGAGGAAATCGTACAGGGTTAGCACCACTCAACCTAACTATCCGAGCACAGAAAACAGTAACAACACAGCATAGCACTACATATAGAGCAATTCCCACAAATAACCCAACGAAATCACTAAAAGTCCAAGCCCCCGTTTTAAAATAGCAGGATGACCTAGTTCCAAAAGGAAATAACAAAAATACGGTGATCCCAAGTGACCGAAAAAAATGCAGCTAAGACCCGACCTAAGTTCTAAGATCCACTCATATATGCCAAAACGATGACCCAATCGACCAAATGAGGCATTTTTGTGACTTGACCTAGTTCACGTGTAACGTGACCTCTTTGGTGTGCAACTTAGTATACTATTATTACTTTCATTTTTATAAATTATCGCACGAAAGTTTAAATGTGCAATTAGTTTAAAGTTACTTGTAGAAAACAATATATCATCCTAAAACATACGAAAAAGCACTTTAATGGCATGACACATGTTCTAGTATATAAAAAGAAATGGGGAAATCGGACAGGGAAGGCAGCACTTAACTTAACCAGCCAAGTACAACTTCACAACTATACGGAATAATGCCCACGCATAACCCGACGAAATTATTTAAAACCCAAATCCCTGTAGTAAAATAGCAGGAAGACATAGTTTCACAAGTAAATTACAAAAACCGTGATTCCAAGTGACCTCAGCCAAGACCCGACAAAGTTCTTCACGTCCCCGATGCAAAAGAGCAGGATGACCTAGTTTCACAAACATATGCCAAAAACGGACACCCCAAGCGACCAAATGAGTCGTTACTGGGACTTGACCTAGTTAATAAACAGCATGTCCAAAACTGCAAAACTAAACTACGCTATAGGTGCACACTAATTGTGTCGTATTGGTGCCGATGGAAAAACAAGTTACATAAAATTACATATGACATCATTCTTACACATAGACAAGGCAATCAAAACACATGGTATGACGGATATGTAATGGTATATTGCTTCACATTTCTTGGAAATGGCAATTTAATAAATAGTCTCATTATGTATTGAAACATCCATCATTACTAATTTACAAAACAAAACACAAGAGATCTAGGAATATTGATAAAACACACCACACCGTCGTCTTAGATAATATACGACCACCGGGAGTAATTGGGAGCCACACACGTGTTCCAATTCCAAGTATATATGTCCTGCGAAAAGAGAAGGGTTTACCTAACATCAAAACGAAAAGAGAAGTATATACTAAACATCAAAACCAGCAAATTAGAAAGAACAAACTATTAGTAACAATAAAAATATATCCAATTCGACATAATTCTATAAATGGATGGTATAGAAGATGACTAACAATACCCCCGACTAATTGCACTGATTTTCCTAAGGTGAAAAGTAATTGCAGCTTAATTAGCTATAATATGTCGATATTACTGCTGAGTATAAAGATCTTTATTTAACGGAGGAAGCTGAAGAGAACAGGTCTAATACAACAAACTCGTTTACCCGAAACGCACTCAATGTTCTACTTCACAATGTAGGTGCCAGGGCTTTATTTACGGTAATAACAAACACACTTTTTGGCACCGCACCGACAATCGAACTAAATCTTGCCCAAGATATATCCAATCACATTAACTGCCATGTGAATACATTTACCAATCTAAGTAACTTAACAGTCTCATTATTTAAAATCAGATTCTATCAGATGCTCCATTAATGAGAATGGTTACTTAATTTCTTTGTTCCATCATTACGAAAATGCCCACCAAAAGAACAATAGTTTACCTAAGCAACAAAGTGGCAGTTGTTTTAATATGCATGAAGGCTGTGCTTTTGAACACTCCTCTGCATTGAAACTGAAATCTGAGTCCCAGAACATAAGCAACAATATGCAGTAATGAATGTGTGAAAAAACACTAGTCGAGTCCATGAAATTGTTCAAGCTAATTTAACTAAGTGTTGTACGTATTTAAGATTATATTCACACATAGGAATACTATTCAGTGAATGACGGTGTTGGGTTTCAGTTTATATTCAGAACAAAATATTTCAGCTAATCTTCTATTATATGTTAGCGTGTCGTCTATGCGATACATTTCTACACACCTGGTCAAATTCCTGTATAAGGATCAAGCAGAGAGATTAGGAAGCAGCAACGTAACCGTCAACTAGTGATGTTCTAAAGCGATGCTCCTATTCCGTTTCATTTGTGCGTTGATTGTGTTGGCGTGTTTCCTGACAAGTACAGTTGGCATTTCCGTGTTTTCTTTATCCTAAAAAGTGCAATTAGCTTGTGTATCATTGCTTTGTTGCAATTCATCTCTTTTACTTAAGAACAGCAACTGTGCCTATCTTTGTACCTCTGGTGGTATAGTAAGCATCGTATGTGGAACATCTCCACTCGACATAATATTACCTTCACATGCCTTGTTATCTATGACAAACATTCACATAGATCTAGGTTAGTAAATAATTATTGCCCATACTGCAGTTTTTCGCATCATGTAGCTACTTTACACAATTACCTCACAGTTTCTTCTTTTCAAATTGAAAACAGCAACTGCATCTTTTTATTTGCAGATAAAATGCATTTTCTCATAAAATATTGATGATGGAGCATAAAGTTGGAAACAAGAGTGCGGATATGTTGGCTTGCCATTCAAATGGAATTCATTTTCTTCACAGCTGCGTGTCTAGTGTACCAAATCTTCATGTGTGGCCATAAAGCATATACTGCTTCTTCTTCTTCTCTTTGCGCATCTTTGCAGTCAGGTATACAGTAAATTTTTCATGTATTTGATTACATTAACTTCAAAACTTTACTTCATATCTTTATGCATTTTTACTATCTAACGAACACCCAAACTTTGCGGTGCTTGGTTGGTTTCTCGACAAAAAAGGCCAAAGTGAACAAGCGTAAAGCGCGAACAGCCGTCTTTGACTGTAAGATATTCATGAAATAGATAGTTATATTATACAACATTCAACAATTAGTTTATTCATGTTATACATTTAACTTATTTCATAATGTTATCTGATAATTTATTTTTTGTAAAGCTGGAAAATGCTGCGGACAATAACAGTTTTATTCCATTTGATTTCTGTGCTGTTATGCATCGTGGAAACATTTTTGTATATTGTATTTTCTGAAACGGTATATGGTTTCTATACAGATTTATGTTATACCGAACATAAAAACACGTTTTGAAACCAATCACTTATTGCCAATGGTATCTTATGCAAAGATGGGTTAAGAGAAGAGACAAGAATTAAGTCACCGTTGTAAAAATGCTGGATGACCTTATTTAGTCGAATTCGATTATGGTGAATGGTTTTGCCACATTTTTATACTGCAGCGAACGCATTTAACAATTACATCTCGTACATACAATTTCTCTAACTGATTAAAAAAACAATACTCAACAGTTGAATACGATAAAACATTTTACCTACCTAACAAGGGTGTTGTAAGTTCCCAAGTCACGAGTTGTTTAAAAGGATTGAAATTAAGAATAATACAATTGTACGTATTCCGCTGAGGTGTCCAATAGGAACGAAAAGATGACTCGACATAACACGGCATGTTCCGTAATATAAAATGTACATGAATGTGTGCTTAGATAAGATAAGATAAACTTTATTTAACGTCAATATGGTTAACATAAGAAACGTAAGCTACAATTGTGCGCTAGTATTCGACATAATTGCTGAAAATAAATGCAAAGATTCCTCCAATATGTTACGTGTTTGGATATAACTGAACATCTGGACAAAATGTTTAGATGCTAAGGCCTTGACAGACTTGTCACTGTATCCACATCCCAAACCTGTCAAACAACACAGAAAACAACGCACCAAACATCTGAAGTCGAGATGAACAGATGTTAAGATTTTTTGTATACTTTGATAACACGAATGATGAAATGACAATTTAAGTAACACTACCACATGATTGCTCTATGACATTTTTTAAAAGTCAAACCTGTGTTCATGGTCGCCTGGAGTGGGCATGAAAACAACCATGTTATCTAGACAATTTTAATTATACAAGAAATTAATGAAGACAAACACGACACACGAGTTTTTGTTTTTGTTGCTGCTAAAGCCCAAAACAAAATAATTTTATGTTGGCTCTGTTAATAACGTTTAATTGCACCAAAATGGTTCCGAGCATATTACATCCTGGACGGTCCCAGTGTCAGCTAATAGCAAGCACAAATGTATACAAATGGCAAAACACATTAAATGTAACGCAATGTCATATTAATGATAGTACATGTATATATTAGTTTTAAATCGATATACCAATTGGATACATAAAATAGCAAACAAATACGACGTGAAAAGTATTTGTCTTCAGCCTTTGGATATACCAATTGGAATACATGTATGTTGTAATCGTATTTGTGCTCTATATACATAGGCCAGTGTTATGTTTAGGCCATCTGTAAGCTAAAACAATCAAGAATGTTGCTTTTCGAAGTGTTAAGGTTAATGTTAGATCAACTTGTGTTTTGACATTATTTCCATTTTACCTAGACGAAAACATAAAAAGGGCGTTTGCTACCCAAGGCAATGCTCTGGTAAAAAGTTGCATTATGTAGCATCTTTGACAATGCTACAATGGTGTCAATCGCTCTGCTGTTATGAAATGAAAGTTGAAGGGTGAAACCATCAACTATTTAGCTCTCGTATAGCATCATCGATTGGACTTTCGGCTTTTTGAAAGCCACAATTGTGTACCGAGTGATTGTAGTGGGTGATTTTTCTGTGCTCTGTTGTTCCAGTTGAGTGCGTCCTTCTCTGTCCGAATTTTATTATCATTTCATTTTACCATTGTGAAGATATATAACTCGGGGTGTTGTTAAAGCAGTAGTGTTGGTCCGAGTTAACACATAGAAGTCAGACTTCACTTTGTTTTTGTTTTTTATTTCTGTGTGAAAATAGGTCATCTTGCATTTTTGGCTTTTAATCGTGTAGTTTTGTTGTGTTGTGGCTGTTATCTGTGTTATGTTAAGTTCTGCCTTCCCTGTCTCGTTTCCTCATATCTTTTAGTATCTGTTTTATTTAAGTATTTCTGGTTCTGTAATGTGTTTTGTGGCTTGTACTGTTAGTCTGTAATTCTTTTTATGCGCTCGTTGTCACCTTCGTGTTCTGCTTTTTTCTGTTGACCGCTATCTGTCCTCGCTTTTCGAGTTGGCGAACTGAGGTGATGTTTGCCTTTGACTATTGCGTCTCGTTTGTGCCTCCTTTATGTAGGTGGGTTTCTTTTCGTTCTTTGTGTCATGTGTCTCGTGTATGTAAACTTAGTTCCTCTTTTGAATGCTTTTTCCATTATCTATTTGTAGTATGAACGTGTTGGTATCTCTTTTTATCTCATTAATGGTCATTGCAAGTTCAGGGTCTGTAATGTCTATGCCTCCTCGAAAGCCTAGTGGTAGAACGTCCGCGAGTACGGGAGGTCTCGCGTTCGATCCCAGGCCGCGTCATACCAAAGCCGAAATAAAAATGATATCAGAAATTTCCTTTGCTAGACACTCAGTGTATAAGCGAAACTGACTGGAAGTTATCTTCTCTTACACCCTCGTGGTGACGGATAACATCAGAAATGAGGTGTCGTAAGTTTGAAACTTTTGTTTCGCAGTCGACCTTAAATAATTAGACTTTTGTGTATTCGGACACAGTCGTAATACTAGTATATGCTAGTGTGAGGTCGATTGGGAAACAAAAAGCTTTGACACCGATGGCTTTGTAACACAAATAAAATAGATATAAAGTCCTGACACAAGATGTTTTATAATATTTCCGGACACTTTCTTGCACGAAATATTTATGTTGTCAAAACATGTGACATTTAGGCATGCAAAATGCGACACATTTGTTTCAAGAATGATTTAAAGTTGTATAAATAAATCAAGTAAACCTTTAATAGTATGCTAGCCCTGGTGGGCCCTTATGATTTAGAGCTTTCGACTTGTGACTTTTTGAGTTATGTCTTGTTTGAAAATGTTTAGGCTGAGCAATATTAAAATGATGTTCTTATGCTCACTACGTTCATAATCGGAAATATGTGTACAACACTTAACTGGGGTTACAACTCATGAATGGTAGCATCAGCAAACAGCACATAACTGGTATATTTGGGTAACAGCATGACCTGAGTGTTGTCCTTGAAATACAACAAATTACTGGTACGTTTGAGAAACAACAAAACACGTTTGTGTTTGGTATATACCACACGACTATATTGGTTTGGATATCAACTAAACACAGAACTTGAAATAGGGATACAATAAAAACATGTATTTTTGGGTTACATAACACGGATCATGCGCGTTTGGAATATTATACAGGGCTGTAGCGTTTTGAATACAACACATGACTGGTGCGCTTGGGTTGCACCATATCACTGGTCCGTTTTGTGATGCACCGCTTGATTGCTACATGTTGGGTTGCACTACTTTACTGGAGCGGCTTGGATATAAAACAGTATGCGTGCGGCTGGGGTACAGGACGGTGTGTTTTGGATACACCGGATGATCGATGCGTTTGGGATACAGAACTGAACAGGAGAGAGATGTTCGGGATAGAACAAATGTCTTGAACACCGCTTGAGATTGCATGGCTTCGTTGTCTGGAATACAACTGTATTAGTTACAATGGTGTCAATGACGGTGTGCTATTTGGAACACTGATCATTGTAAACACTGATACACACCTGTTCAAATACAAAAAATGTGTATGTCAAGGCATTTAGAGTATTAAGGTCATACACTAGAATGCAAATAAAAAAAATGAGACTTTCAGTTTTGTTTTACTTCACCAGAAAAGGGCGATCTAATACAATGCATTAAATATTATGTATGACTAACAACTAAATCTTATCATTTAAACACAATTTCTGATATGATAACGAACATAAATATCATTGCTAATGAGAATTATTTGATATGTATTGGTACCCTCAAAATGATAACTGCTAAATCATTGTATACGTCTATAAAACCATTTTTCAGTGCTTTTCTTAAAAGTGTTCCGATTGCGCTCCGTTATTAATAGTCCATTTTATTCTGCGTTTCAAACGTATATTCTTTCACAAGGATGCTTGTCGATGGGCTTAGAAAGTTACTTAAAATCTGCAAATTTCATTAAAAGTGTTCTTCTCGTTTTTTATTTCTTAACTACAAAGTGAATTCAAATTGTTTTCACAATCGCGTCCACTCGAGTCCGACGCCATTTTTCGAATGCTAATTAAATTTCTGAAGAACGGTTTCTAAAGTGCCATTTATTCCGAATTTTGTTTACAACAGCAAATATTGAAGAGATGAAGAGAGCATCTGTATGGAAAATGGCCCGACTGCTTTATGCAAGTGAGTTTCAAATCAGTTTCTAGATCACTTTTATTAGATATGTAACGGGAACCTGTGATAATGAAAAGAGATAAGATTTGTTTGAAGTTGGCCGTTTAATTGTTTGAGGAAAACGGGCGTATTTGAACCAGCTATGGCAAATATAAACATTGGGGTACCTTAAAACGGGCTATAAAGTTGCAAAGTATTATTTTATTGTCTAGAGACCTTCTGAAGATTATGGTAGGTGCATATGCTCAGGAGATTTGTCGAAGTCTGGTGAATATAACAAAAGCTCAAATGAGGACCTGAAATTGGAATTATTGCCATTCAGTGAGTTCAAGGGGGTTGCTTCTTGGTTTCACCGCAAACGTTCATCTAGGTCACGAAGTATGAAAATAATTTCGCGTTTTCTACGATTGCAGTGTAGAAATGTTCTATACAAATCCCAGTTTGTTGTTGTTGTTGCTGTTGTTGCTGATGCTGCTGATGCTGCTGTTGCTGCTGTTGTTGGTGTTGTGTTATTGTTTGTTTTTGTTGGGATATTTTTTGGTTTGGTATCGTTATCCTAGACGCCTATATAGTAGCATTGTGGTTTTGTAAAACGGGTTTACTAAAGCTCAAATTAAAACCAACGTTGAATTAGAGTTATCAATAACGATAACTTAGCAGCACATATAGTTTTTGGCAAATATCCTTGGAAATTATGTGTTGCTTTTTGCTCTAAAATGTATGTAATATTTAAAGATAAATGATAATAAATAGGTCATGAAAAGTAACACTCAACAGAGGAAATAGAGCACATAGGAGCACAAAATGGACAGTAAGTTTAGCAAATAGGGGTGGCGACGAACACATGGCTTGAAAATCCTTCAGCCGGTCACATCAGTCAGTCAGTCATGGGTGACACAGTGGTGGAGTGGTTAAGCGCTCGCGTTTACCAGACCGGGTGTCCCTGGTTCGATTCGATCCGGAACTCCTCTGCAAATGTACAAAATACGATTCGAAAAGAGAATTTTGCGAGGTGTTCCGAATGGTTCGAATCTAGACGGAATAAATGTCAAACGATACCATAACACAAGGACCACCCTCGAAGGAAACATTAACAAAAGCGTGTATGTAATACCTCCTTTAAATACAACTAAAAAGAGAACAATAATACATAGATACAATTGAAATTTATTAAAAAGGGTATTACATGCGGCACATTTTTATTTTTAGTCTTTTGTATGAGTATTATGGCATCGGACCAGCCGAAACCGCACTCAAACAATCCAAATAAAATCGCTACAATGATAATATATCATCAGAGTATGTATACAAATATTGGATAACAACAATCACATAGCCCAAATATTGGTCTAGTTGAAATTTAAAAAAAAAAGAAATGCTAGATGAAGTTTCTAAATTATATGTTCAACGTTTCAGTTTCAAAATAATAAACTTGCGAATAAACTCCGAGCAAGTGTATCAAATTGATTCCCGGTACGATTGCCGATTATCCCGTACACTGACCAATTAGATGACCCAATTGGGGGTAAGCCTTTGGCTTAATGGGTTCAATTAGTTGTTAATTAAAATTAGTAGTAGTAGTATTAGTATTGTTTATTTTAAACCGCAAAATAACTAGCCTTCAAGTTTTTTTCTAGAAATTGACATTTACCTCCCAAATCATGCATGAAATGCGCAAGGTGTTTCATAGGTCAAATGCATTTATAAACGTATGAACAAAAATGGAATACAAGTAATAAATATATAGAAAAAATATCAAGCTTAAAAAATATGCATAAAATCATTTTATTTACCGTCACAAAAATTGTGTCAAGACATGTTCATGCATACAAACAAAAATATCGCATTCGAAAAACAAAAGTGATATTTGATAACAATTAATTGTCCATTTAGCGGCAATTGTTTGATGTCGTAAAACTGTCAACGATATTGTCGTAAGTCAATGAAGGTGCCACAAGGCACGCCCGTTACCTCAGTCTTAAGTGATTTAACCTCAAGCATCTATGTTATTTTTATTTTATTAAATTGTAATCTTTTGATTTTCGTTTTGATCGGGGTTCGTGTGCCGACGTGTCTGGGAAATACACAATTCCGACATGTTGCTAGTAATTGTGTTGCCGTTTCTCACAATTTCTGTACATGTATTACAATGTATACTCATTGCGCATGCACATTTTTATGTTAATTTTATTATGATAAAATATATTTTTTCTGTATAATAACATTATTAATTTGATATTTTCTTTATTCTGTCTATATTTAAATTTCGTCAGTGTAGTCTGTTCAACACAGTATATGTATAAATGCATAAATGAGATGGAAATAAATAAATATATAAATGCGGTATATATTGAAATTGGGCATAATCAAATACCTAAAATGCATACTAAATAATTTAGGTAGTTGGCATACTATACAATATAATTTCTTTTTTTCAAGCACTGGTGTTTGTTTGTGTCTTTTTATCACTATTGTGTTAAGAAACAATTCCGAACAGTCCTCTGTTATTTTGACATAATTTTATAATTCAACTTCGCTGATATTCAGATGTTTAATTATTTCAGTTTTACTAAATATAGTTTACGTACGTTCGTATCAATATTACTTGATATATACATCAAAATGTTTTCATACACGCGTATTGCACTGTATAATAAATGTTGATATTAATTATTATTTCATTCCGTTAAGATAAATATATATTCATTATTTTGCCAACGATTTAGTTATTATAACAAAAAACAGCAGATCAGTTTTCTTTATTTTTTCTCTTATTAGTTTCAGTTAAATATGGAAATAATGAATTTTGGGAATAATGCAGATTTGTGTGGCTTACCATAGGAACAATAAAATAATTAGGTAGTGACAGCTAGCGGCAGACAATTATAAATGTGCTGTGATTAAGCTTCAAGTATATTACAAGAATTTGCAGAACAGAACGTCTCTTTTATTATTTCGTAACGCTTTCCAAAACATGCAAATATGAGGAACACATAGTATAATATTAAAAGGCTATGTATTACAGGACTTTGCAATTATTCCAATATAACTGACAAGGGAAAAACTGTACAGTTAAATAAATTTATTCGTCAATAATAAAAAGTATAATTATACTGGTGATAAACGTGATAAACAATTGTTAATATAGATTTTAAAAATTCTCTGTTTGAATAATGTTAGCAAATTATTTATTTTAAAATATCAATGAATAATTAAAAGCAGAAAAGAACCGAACAAATAATAAGCAACATATAAAAACTTGATTATTTGTCCAAATTTTGTAGAACCGAAAGTCAAATTTTCACCATTTGTTGGTGGCCACTAAATAAAATAATAACGCGCTCAAAGCAACCAATTCGTGATTAAAAATAATTATCTATCATTTTTTTCTTAATTATGAACGTGATTTTCTTTTGCAAATAAAGTTGGTATGATATCGTTTCAATGTGAAAATAGTGCCCTTTGCAATGGATATTGCAATCATGACGAAAGCGAACTTTAATTTCCGTTTGGTATTTGCAAAATTAGTGCGCGTGTTATCAATAGAAAATCAATTTACTAATTAGTAATTATGCTTAATATGTTACAATTCTAATTATTTTTATTGAAATCAAAAATATATTTTATGCATCATTTATTATAATATACAGTCTAATTGTTCACCTGAATAATTATTATTTTGTTTCATGAACAGAACAGAAAATTCTTATTTGGTAAAAACAATAAACTTGCAAAATTATTGCCGAGGTTATCAATAAAAAATAATTTATTTGTGCATGAAGTCTGCGGTTAAAGGCTACTGTATGCTAACTTATTTTAGCCCGTTTGTTCTAGAAAAATGTTCCGTCAATAAAAACCGCTGTGGAACGCGTGTGGAAATAACAGACCACTTCGGGTCAATATCGCGGTATTGACTAAAATCCAGTTATTCCTCTAATTGCTAGACCGGTCATTGTGCGCCTTATCTACACTAGCCGAATGGCCGAATACATAAAACAGGCTTAATTACAAATTGGACAAAAATAAGATAACATTTCTCTCAGTGTTTAAAGGTACCTCCAGGACAAAGTCCTTTTGTAGTTTAGCAAAGATACCAAAGTCATAAAATTCTAATCTTTGCTTCACACGTTAACCAGCTCATAAAACTAAAAGGTATGGCTGACCACTGATTACATATAAAATGACTTTTCGCCCGCGGGGACATCTACTAACAAGATTGTTTAGGACTATATGGTAACGTACATTACTGGCGAGAATTTACGAGCTGGACCTGTTTTGGCTTAATTTGTCAAAACGAAATAAAAAGAAACAATTAGAAAAATTCCCAAAGCAAAGTTAATGTAAAGATTGATAACACCAAATTGATTCTGAATTATAGATAAATATTTCAGTTATCTATATGTGGTTTGTTTATTTGAATTACTTGATAAAATCGTAACAGATCTTTACGCAATCTCTCCGAAATCTTGATTGTGGTGGTCTAATTGCGGTGGTCCAACTCCTGCGTGTGTTTTTCTAACTTATAAATCACAATATATTATCAGCCATATCTAATGTGCAAACGAGACATGTACATAAAATTTATGTAGATAATAGCTATGATAAGAACAACAATTAATAAAACATAACTTTTATAATTTTCCAAATAGTAAAAACACGTAGGGCATGATAAATAGATAATATTTTCTAACAGTTTACCTTAAAAGCGCAGCTGATAAATTATGTCAAATTTACCAAGATTGTACATATTTCGATCATAGATAGCATTCACTTTACGTCTTTAAAATTTCAAATTTATGTATTACTAAAATAAACAATGTTACTGCAAGCGGTAATAGAGCCGGACGCCTTTGATGCAATATTGTCATTGCCGTGAAATGTTTCAGTTGAGTGCTATCTTCTCTGCCCGGGTGTTTATTATATTCTTGCTGAGTCGACCAACACCTACATAAAATCACCGTTTTCGCAAATAGACTACTCTCGATTTCATGCATATATATGGCGTTTACAAGCAAACTATATACGCATTGCCCATTCTTCGACTTGTTGTATTTTCAATAATCATTAATCATATTTCGACATACATGCCCATAGAAAGTAAACGCCGTCGCCAATCGTCATGGTGAGTTCTTGTGGATCAAAATTCTAACAGCAACAGAAACAACAACCATTTATTTCTCTCTATACATGCATAGCATGAACATATGAGAATCCACAACGGCCTTGTAACGTCGTTCAAGGCGTGCTTGCAGCGACCTGTGCCACAGTAGGACCGGAAGCCCAGTATGACGGGGTATTTCGTACTGAAAAACATGGTTTCATAACACTTCACCGGACCATCAAGAAAACCTCGCTTTTACGTTCACCCATAGGAGCAAATATTCATGACATTGGTGTTTCTTTGCGCATCAGACGGTTCCGGTGTTAGAAGCGTCGTATTCTGTTATCTATTTTAGACCTACTTATGACCCTGTCCCGATAGGCATGGATAGTTTAAACATCTTTGGACATGAATCCTGATCTCCCGAAGTATCTCACGTAAAAAACAAACTCATCTCAAATGGAAAGTGTCTTGACAGTTGATACCACTCTGAAAATCGACCTATTAAAAGTTTACTGTTATAAACTCAGAATGATGTATCTTTTTCATGATGCCAATTTCGAGTCCGGCATCCCAAAAAAATTGACTGAAAAGACACAGTCCAATATTTGAAATGAGATTTTGCTCAAGTTGCGATGATTCGGGAGATTGGGACAAAACATCATCCCGTAGCTCAAAGACACAACTGTCATGCAATCGTTCATCTCTGCTTATTTTATATTTGAATGGCAACAGTAAACCTTAACTTAGACCGATTCGTCATAATCATTTCTACAAGCAGTCCATTCTCGTTTGTCTCGTGGGCTACAAAGCGTCTGAAAAGCTTCTATTTATTCATAACGTCGACGTTACACAAGACGTAAATCATGCTGAGTAGGGCGACCACACACACGCTAACATATATACCACGATATATTATTCGAAAAAATAACTTAACATTTGATATATTTATGTCTATTTAATCTCAAACGCTGGTAAACATTCTGAAGCGATCAAACAAGATAGCGAAACAAGGCCACATTACGCCTGCGAACCGAACATAAAACGACGTGCCATCAGAATAAACGAAGTCTTCTATGAAATATATAAAACGCGTTATGTTTAACGCTTGAGTTTAGCCATAAATCATTATCGAGAATTTAAGCATCTTGGTCTGGAATAGATTCTTACGCAAGGGAGAGATAGTGTGTGACGCGTGGGCAAAAAGGAAAAAGATGTTTCTGAAAATCAATTTGATTAAATAAGAAAATCTTATATTGCTACAAAGTGATACTTTATCTGAAAACGTAATTAATGGAAGTAGAACCGTAAAGCCAGAGGATTTAAAATTCGTATATATGCTTATCAAGAATGAGTTTTCTGTAAGAATTTTAACTCGTTTTTAGAGAAAAAGATATGAAGAAATGGTACAGGGAAGGCAGCAGTCAACTTAACCAGCCCAGCACAGAAAGCAGTAACAACACAACACAACTACAAGGACCAATGCCCACACAAAACCCAAATAAATTATTAAAAGCCAAAGTCTATGTTGACCCAATTTTACAAAGAAATAGCAAATAAATGATCCCAATTAACTGAATGAACCGTAGCTATCACCCGAGCTAGATTCCCAAGTCCCCGCTGCCGGATGACCTATTTCACAAATATATGCCAAAACGGTGACCCAAACGATCAAAGCTGCGACTTGGCCTAGTAAACAAAGAGCATGTTCAATGTCCTAATTTTAATAGTTACTCCCCTGGCAAACTGGCCAATCTACAACATTAAAAAGACCAACCATAGAAACAGCATTGCCTTTTTCCTAGAGTTCAATATTTATAGCAGCATATGTGTAATTCTTTTATTTTTAAGGTACAACTTCACGACACATGAGTCCTTTGAATACAATTTCGCATTCTACATACGTATTATATCTAAACTGTTATTTAGATCAACTACGAAAATTATTTTTGAACCCCTTTGGACATGAACACCAATGACTGAAGTACTTCTAACACCATAATGCGTTGCCGTACTGTACACTAGTAGTATATCATGTTTTTAAAAAAGATACGAGGACGGACAGGGGATGTAGTATTCAACTTAACCAGCCGAGCACAGAAAACAGCAACAACACAACATAACACAATTACATGGAGCAATACCCACACATAACCTTACGATTTGTTTTAAAGCCGAAGTCACCGTTGCTGCAGAATGACCTAGTTTAACAAAGAAATACCAAAAACCGGTGACTCTATGTGACCGAATGCACCCGAATGCACATTGGTGTAAAAATGTGAAATACATATTTTGCATTTTTCACACTAAGCGTTGTTGCTATTTTGTATTTTGTATAATTTGCATTATTTAGTACTAAAATTCAAGTTTGACAGTAGTAGCGCATTGGGAAGTGCAGGTTGATATGAATCCAATACATGTAAAGAACTACTCGACGTTTTTTTAGTAGCTCAACTTTAAAAAATAACGTTGAGCTATTGTCGTAAAGGGATCGTGTGCATGTGCGTCTGCTTGTGCGTTGGTTACGTTTATGGTCATAGTCATTTTCTTTAAGACTATCACGGGTATAAACTTGAAACGTAGCTATGCACCATCACAATATGAGTCCATACTGACAAGGCTGATAACCATGTGACCTATATTTGTTGAGTTATCAGCCTTGCAATTATCAAAAACACGAATGTCAAGCGTCCAGCACTAGTAGGAGGTGCTCTTGTTTCTTTTTAAATGTACCAGTTGGTCTTATCAGTCTTTATCCTAGACACACTTACAGTGATCAAAATCAATTGAAAATGTAAATGAGTTGCATGCAAGTGCGCTCAAAGTTATAGTTTTATCACCCAATGCATATATTTCTTTTGATTTAAAAGTGAACAAAATGCTTCTAATTAATTACAGTAATCACAGCGAATCCGACTAAGATGTACAATTGATATACGTACAAGTATTACACCGTAGATACTAAAACACCGTAAAAGAGTGCATGAGAGAGTAGGGCAATGGAGAACAAATCCTATTTCCATTTACGCCTAGCATGGGGCGAATCTTCGTGTGCAGTTTGAACTTTTTAAGAATTAGACTTAATGCCTTTTGCAGCGCCCACATACGATGCATTGGCACTCAACTAATCATCCAATCCAGTTGTTGCACTTGTGAATGTATTTGGGCCTAGCTGCAACATTCAACAGATGATAGACTTTAAAACAGTCATGCAATATAAAATATAAACGAACTGGTTATTGCATACGAAGACGAACAAGAATACGTCATAGATACTTTTATACGTATGCACTTCCAAGTTGTTTTATAACAGAAAATTGCTGCACTCATGCCCAACAGAAGGGTTTGATGTACATTGTACCATGTGCATACGTGAAATTAAATTCTGATTTTTGCTTGTGGCATATGTTAAAGACAATGCTTGTCTATTCAACATTTACTTAATTATTATCCTACTAGTTCGCCTGCGTTGTGTTTGCTTTTAATCACAAAGCATATACAAATGAAAAAGCTTTATATATTGCTTAATTACATAATGCATGTCTGAACTATATACTTATGTACAAACAAGTATGTTTGTAAAGTATGTCAGCAGATTGTATCCAATGACTCCGCAGGGATACATATAGGTTGCCAATTTGAAAATGATAACAGGCCATGAAAAAGAATGTCTAAAACAAACAAAAGGAGGGTTTTATCAGCGGAAATTGGTCAAACATCTGCCTCTCGCTAAGAACGATTCCAAGAAGACGAGGTCATGACCAACTCACGCTATTAGTTCACTTACGAGTACAGGACAGACATGTCAATAACCGGGACGTTATCGAACAAATATGATTATAATATCTTACGAAGAGCCAAGCAGTTAGAGGTCTGCTATGACATCGGATTTGTAAACAGCTCATACAAAATTGTACAATGCATGTTCATTAGGTATTACTTGTCATGTATCCTTATTCATATCACATACCCGATATGTTGTTGTTGCGACCCAGTGTGTTCGAAAGCGATGCTCCTATGTCTAGACATTGTTTGTCTTCGCGTGTTGCTTCTTTTGACCATAAATTCGTTTATATAAACGTGCGTTATTAATCCTTGGGTGTGGGTTGTGTAATTCATTAAAATCAATTACTGCTGTATGACTTTACTCATTATGAATACACACGATGTGTACCATAGTAAACACTGCCATGTACAAGCACACATCTAAATGACCTATAATGCACGGTTTGATACATTCAATAAAATACCATATAATGTTATAAATGCATGAAGGTCAGAACCAGCCCCACACAATATTACAAAGGGTATTTAGGTATTTAGCCTATCCGTTCGGTTGACCTATCCGAAACCAGTGTCTTAACAAAGACACTGAACGCAATATTGCTCAAGAAAAGGAATTTCAGGCCACCTTCAACAATTGTGTAAAGAGCATCCTACACTTATGGTGGCCAATCAAAATCATCAATGCACACAAATGGGTAAGAACAGTTAAGATACCAGTTATTCAAGATTATTAGAAAAGGAAATGGTTAAGATGCGATCCGATGAAAGGCAATAACAACATTAAATGACAAGCTTTATGAAGTTGGAAGCCTGAATTGAAGAGAACTAAATGACGCCTAAATAAGACCTGGTCTGATGATTATAAACATACTAAAACTCAATACTCTATACTCAGAGCTCAAACTTAGAGCTTTTTGCATCAAAACCAACACCAACTGGTAGCAAATGGTCTATTTAAGAACATGAACCCCAATAATATGTTCCATTCAGAAATAAAGAAGTTACAAAGTATGAGTTGGCGCATGGATTACTTACTCCCATGTTCGTAGTCCAGTGACCTGATAGAGAGTATTAGAGAAGGAAATGACAAACATGAACTACAACTGGAACACATTGCAAAAGTTAGCAATAAACGCATAGGAATGGAGAGGAACTGTCGGCGGGCTATGCTCTACAAGGGCGTTACAAAGGTTAAAGTCAAGTACTGGTAAGAAATCATTGCACAACCTGATTTGTATTTGCTGATAGAAGAGGACATATGATAACCTAGAACCGAATGTACACAAAGGTTGCATGCATTAGAGTTAAAAGATTGGGCTCTGTTTGAAGGGAGTTATGTGTTATTTATGACACGATCATCAAACGAGCCGAATTATATCGGAGTGGGTACGTTACATGACCGAACATAAAATCGCTCGAAAAGCATATACAAATCATTGATACAAAAGGGACACGTGAGAACAGGGCGGTGAAAAACAAAAACATTCTTGTGACACCATTTCTTTGCCATTAGTATTAAACGATCTTTATAGCATCGTTGGCTTATGCATTAGGAATACCAACATCTTTCCAAGTTGTAAATTTAATGATAAGCTGGCAGCAGATGAAAGCGGTGGAGATTTGGAGTAATGGGTATCCAGTGGAACACCGCTATGCAATGCTGTTCCAATCAATGATGTGTAATTTGGACAATTGTGCTAATGTTTATGAGTTTCTTAATGCTTGTAAACACATCAAAATAAGCTTTTATTTGTCATAGTACATCCAGGGAAATATTCTGAGTAATTGCACTGAGCCATTATGGTCGATTGTCGACAACAATTCTATTGAAAACACCTGGAATGCGACAGCACTAGCAACTACTTCAGGTTGTTTATGAATTCAGTTTTGAGAATGACACTCAAAGACAAATGGTGCTAGTAGCGCAGAAAAAAGCTTGACAATATGTATATAGACAACAACCAAACAAAAGTAAAACAAAGATCTAACAATGAATGATAATGATTACTACAGCATTTCATGAGGTAAACGATGTTACACTTATTCATAAAGTGAATGGTAATAATTTTCTCATCATATGCTCATAGGATGCTGCAAGATTGCTACAACCATACAAAAGGTAAACGATGTCTCATTTGCACATAAGGTTAGTGTGACACATCGGGAAATTCTAGTGCATGTATAGAATTGTTATTCCTCTTTGCAAATAAGGTTTCCTCAGTGACTCGCCACATTCGGACATAAAAGAAAAGGTAATGCCACATTATGTACACTTGAAAAAGTCTGCCACAATTGTACATGGGGATACCACAAATGCAAGATATTAGATTATATGTATCAATAATATAAAGTTTAACGTTTAATTTCTGCATATGTTATTTTACCGCCGTTTGTCTCAATGTCATGCCCAAACCATTACATAAAATTCCGGTGCAAAAAGGCCTTCAGGATGAAATACATTTCGTTTAAAGATGTGTGAACCAACATCACTTTTGTACGTCATAAAATGCAAACAACTTATCCCGAGGAGAGATTATTGACACATGTATTTATCGACGTGTGTGAGGTGGTTAACCATAAAACAATGATGATTTAGAATCATTGATAAACGTGTTAAATAGCGTTTAATTACGAGTTCAGTTAATCAATCTCCATGATAACCCCTTACTTTTCTAACCAGTATTCAAGCTTGATTCGGGCATCATAATAATGGAGATTAAATCCAAATATGGTGCTACTATTCGAACAACAAGCCGTTGTGTGTCCAAATTCGTATAGTTACCCCTCGACCAATGCACCCATACCTGCCATGATAGTTAAATCCAAAACAAAGAGTGACGAAGCGAAACAGGTCACAAGATGCACTTAAATCTGATTTAAAAGGAACTTAAATGCATAAATAAGGGATGTCTTAATTATAGTGGTTTTAAATATGGGACAGAAAATGATAAAATGAATCAAATGTACTTTTGTGCAAGAAAGGTGAACTTGGAAACCAGATATTTATCAACGAAAATAGGAGTAACTCCACTTCAATATGAGTGCTTGGCAGATATGAATGTATCTCACACCACGGTTCTGCATGTACATGTAAACGTCTGTCGCCATGCCATAGAGATACAATATTCGCACAAAAGACCAAGTATGCTACATTTGCACAGTCATAAGTTAAAGGATGATGCACTTATTCATAAGGAAAAGGTTCCCCCATTTGCACATCTGACAAGGGCTGCAACATTTTCAAATGAGGACAAGGTTGGAACAAGTGTACATAAGTTTAGAAAAGAAACATTTGCAAATAAGTTGAAGACTTCCAGTATTTGTACATAAGGTATTGGATGCCAAAACTAGGTAGGATCTTAGCTGCGTTTCATTTGGTCAATTGTGATCACTGTTATTTGTTATTTCTTTGTCAAATTGGGTCATCTTGCATTATTTCGGCGAGTACTTGGGCTTGTCATGTTTTCTTTGGGTTGTGTGTGGGTATTGCTCCTTGTAGTTGTGTTTCGATGTTACTGTTTCCTGTGCTCGGTTGGTTAAGTTGAGTGCTACTTTCCCTGTCCGATTTCCTCATTTCTTTTTTCTAAATTTAAGAAATTTGCAAATAAGGAAAATAATGCCACATCCGTACATAAGTTAATACTTGTAACATATGCAAATGATGGCACATTAACACATAAGTCACAAGATGCCACAACGGTGTTCATCGCCGTTTTAAGCATTAAAAACAGCGGTAAACGCAATAGAAAATCAGCTAAGAAAATTGTATGGAGTTGTTAGACAAAACATGGTGGACATTCCACGTGGTCTGTAACGCAAAAATTGTCAAAGAACTCGCGTTAACTTATGCGAACACACAATTTTAATCAAAGTACTGAAAGTACTGACAGGCTGGCGAACTGCTAAGGAACAATAGCTTTTCAAGTAATATAACATCAAGTGGTTTTCTAAGTCGAAAGAGAGGTAAGTGCTGGACTTAACTAAAAATAAAAATTTAAAAATATAAAAAATTTGGAGCCGCCGTGATTCGATCGCTTGACCTTAGCATCAGAAAATTACTAAGCGACCACGATCTCGTTGGAGAATGTTGACCTAAATAATTTAACATAATAAAATAATTGATGCGCCGCGCTATATCGCGTTCGTAACGCGTAGTAATAATTATCAACGCCTTTAAACACCTTTTCTTTTAATTTCATACAATTTCCTTCCATTTCAAGAAGAAACTAATATATTACAATCGAACAAGGAAAGTTGAATGTTCTTATCTTGCAAAACTGATTAATGAGGAGGAACTATTTGCATTGAGTGTATAGATTCTGTGTTGTCAGTTTCGGGAGTAAATTCATCTTAGTGGATTTCATTTTTTAGGATTGTAATAGTCTGGCGCGAAATCGCCAGCCTAAAAACTGTACGTGTTTTATTCATTGACCAATTTCAACGAGACATTATCGACGCTCAAGCCATGTACTTCCTGTCCCAGGTTCATTCACAATATCAAACAGTTGCGTGTTAAGTCTAGGATGGTTAGAAACCCATGAAGCAATCACTGAGATTGATTTACATAAGTAGTAAGATCTTCTGTCACCGTCCTCGAATAAAAGTCTTCCACAATAGAACTCGGATATATTTCTTAATGACTGACTAGTGAATGCACGTGGGTGTTGGACGAAACGTTTGGTTGCATGTCTTCAATGTATGCCCGTTGCGTTTTCATGGATGAAGACGTCGAAATTAGGGCACTCAATAAGCTCACTCAATACTTGTCTAGTGACTACAAGGAAAATGAATGCAAATGCGCCAATTGCATGAACGTGTGTGCATATGGATACATCTTTTTTTCTTTTTCAAACTTCTGACGTCACGTTCAATTGAAATCTTTATATGCCAGACACTCATGTACATCCTATTAATAGACATCTGCCTATTGTTGCATGCACATAAATCAATTGCCTGATTTTGACTCATGGCAGCTCTTACTGCAGTGCAACTTAGGTCCGAACATTTGGATCAATTTTTTTTCTGGATCTCATTGGTGCCTAGCGTCCAAACCATCAACGAAATGAACACGGTACCAGTTATCCAATTCGAGAAAATAGAGATATTGATAGTGCTACCAAAATCAATGGTTATAAAAAGTTTGTTTTATTTTGCCATTTTTATATTTCTTAATTCAAACTGGTTTGACATCTACTGTCACAAGGTACAGTATGTGTGCTTCGACATGCCGGCAAGATATCCTAGGTTTTGTTTTAATCAAATCTGCGCAAAGAGAAGTATTAAAAGTACATGTGATTTTCATCGTAGTTTTTTTTATTAAATCATTGATAAGTTTACTTATTGATTACTTCTTGCACAGTGTATCAACCTACTCCTTGGTTTTAATGTGTACAGAAATGGGCAACTCACGCGTGTATTGAATATGTAATAATCAATGCAATAAACAGTATCTTTAATCAGCCTTAAAACGTGTGCTTCATTTATCAACGAACGCCTGGAGCGCAATGCTAAGAAGTAGGTCAGTTTTCAACCTAATTTTAGCTGAAATAATACTAGTATAATACTAAAGTGTCCTTGATTAAGAGTGTATTTACTCATACGCTGGAAAATAATCTCGTGTAAGGGGTTTTGCATTTTTTTACAGATTTAAGTTTCTGATTTTGAAACTGCATCACCATCAGCAGACGCATGACGCAATCTAGACGAACGTCGGAGCGCTTGCTATGGTATTGTGATATGTTCCCTGTGTCTTAGCGAGAATTATGTGATTATCTCCAGAAAAGAGAGCTTAATACAATCCCCATAAACAGTTATCATGTTCTTCTCTTTAATTAAACATACTGATACTAATTTATTGTTCACAATTCATAGTTATAGTATTGCAGTAAATAAAAATGTAATAGATTTGCTCAAGACGCCTGAAAAATCTGGACCACGAATATTAAATTAGCACCGTCTGGCGATAAACGCGCTTCATTGGTCGAGAGCGTTTAGGCTCCGCCCATAATTATGCGCAGTGTTCACAATTGACTGCGATTGCGCAGCGATAACGCGCTTCGTACGTTCCCACAGGTTGCGCTTGTCAGCCTTTATCGCATCCTTCAAAACCGATAGGCTAAATGAGTATAGCGTATATTGCGCTGTAAAACGAGCCAACCAGAAGTGGAATAGGCGATTAAACGAATTTTACTGCTTTCGCGCAGTGTTTACAGTTAAACGAAGGTAAGGTATGATTACGCGTATTCATGTTTAATGCGAATATATTCTTTTAAACGTTCAGATTATTTCTAAGTCACTAAATTCATAAAACGGACTTTAATATTTAATGTTTCTGTGTTTTAATACGTACGGACAGTGGTGTTTGCGGATTTCATTGATATAAAGGAGTAAAACAGGTATATACATTTATAGACAGTTGTGCACGATAAGTCTAACTCTTATGGCTATTTTGTGGCCATAACTATCTTTCCGAATAAAGCTGAACATAAGCCATAAATGTTGAAATATTGTCATTATCGTATTATCATTCAAACATATATATGTTTCATATTTTTTTATTTGTCTGTTATGCATAATAGTATATGCTATAAAAAAACAAGTATTGCTATATATTTAACGATATTTTAGTACATTTGTTGTGTAATGTTATTTTAATGTGTGTTGACACTGCCACAAATACGCGTACTTTCTTATTTTTGTATTTTTATTTGCAGAAATAAACTGACTTTTATTGTTAAATCGTTACTACCTGATTATATATCTATCATATGTATCATTTTTTCCCAAACATAACGACGTAAGCTGTTGTTTTAAACATACGTTGTGCTTCGATAAATATTTTTCGAGCATAATCAAGTACATGTCATGATATATTTGATTTTGATACACCTTCTAGAGCGAGCATTCATTTTATGTTTAATTTTATCATTTACAATGGCATGTACATTTGTATATTTAATATTAACCAGGTTGTTCTTATCCTCAAATTTCGCCGTACGCTGAGCCTTATAAGATACAATTATGCATGAGCTAAGTCAATAACTTAAGCTGCCCGAGGAAATTCTTCACTGCTCGAAATAGATGCAATGTATTTTATATTCATATTGTATTTGTCGAAAACATTAGATTTCAACATCATACCGTTTAAACATACCCATTTCCTCCAGCGTGCTCATTTAAACATTTGTCATTATTGTAGAATGCAAATATTATTATATATTTATTTCCAAAGAAACTGGCTTGTCCTATATCAGCCCTCTAGAATTCAAATGTTGAAATGTGTAGCCTTCTACTGAAAGCATAGTTCTTTGAAATAATTCCTTAAAACACCGGACAGATTATTATTACGCCTTTTCTGTTGATTTGATAAATGATGTTTACAAAGATGGTTTAAAAGTAATACGTGTGTGCCTCATTTGAGTAACAACAAATAACATTTCTTTATATCCTTGAAAAATTGAATAACCACTAAATGCAACATCATTCCTTTTTGACAAAAATCGGCTTTGGATTCTGGATTCTATGTGAAAGTAAATTGTATTGAAAGGTAGCATATTAACAGTTGGCGTATTTGACAACTTTCAGTTTAAAATATAAGTATTTTACAAACGGTTCAAATACTAAATTTACAAATAAACGTATTTTGTAATGTTAATATTTTGTAAAACGTTTTACACTAACGTGATTTGTCGCATGATATAAACTATATTCAAATATAATTAACATTATTTAATATCTTTTTTCCCCGTCACGTGAATTGACTTTCGACATGTATGATACTATATATGTGAACATTATTTTGTTACAAATTATATATACGATAAGTGAGATAAATAAACGTTATATTATGTGTATTACTATAATGTCGATGAACATTTTCATTATTCAATATCGTTGAGAAAAATGAACATGTTCATTATTATTTAGAACTTACGTTTGTGTATATTAATATTACACCATGACATATGCAGTTTATGTATGCCGTCATAAAACAAACAACACATACGATGACAGTGTCCAGTGGACGATTTAAAAAAAACATTCCAAGAACCGAAATAAAACGGTTGAAAACATCGACGACATAGAGTTTGTAACCATTCTGATAACGGTTTACGCATGGTTTTGTAAAAGTTTTCATCGCATCGTCCTCATGGGCTATCAAGTCTGAAAGAATTTGTTTTTAAATAACTGTATAACATCTAAAATCAAAATATAATTTGACCACATTAATCTGAAACTCACCGCCTACGCTTATTGAAGTCTGACTTGCCTCAGTTCAATATGGTTTAATAATACATTATGTCAGTCATAAATATATTATATAAAATCATTATATATACATATGTCTGTCTTATTACCTTATGTTTAATTACACATAGAAAAAAAACTAATATACCACGATGCATAGAAAATGTTAAGTTTGCCGTGAATCCTACCATCGCGTTGATCTCAGGGCTGGTCATAAAGAAACGTATTTCGGATTGATTATACTGTAAATATCACCATTTGCCCGTCATTTCTCTCCGATTATGCGATCGAGGTCCGACATTGATGGCCACTTTCTGTTCAAAAACAGAATACAGAATACATGTTAGAATACAGAATTGAACAGAATAGAACAAAATTTACATGTCGTTGGCTTAGAATGAGAAGGTCGTAAGTGCCATTTACGACCTTATAAGAGTAAATGCATATTTAAAATCACAGGCGCTTCTTATGAGCATATTTTCATGAAAATCGGTTATGTTGACCAAAAATGGTGTTGTAAAAGCTTGTTTTACCAGAAATAAAGGGTAAATTTCAGACAGTTTTTCCTTTTTTCTCAAAATATTGATTTCGTACTTGCGACCTTCTCATCCTAAGCCAGCGGTGTATTTCTTCGTGTTTTAAACTTCGTATTACACGCCGCGTATTTTCAACATAAACGGATAAAAAAAGATGTTAATATGTTTTAAACTGCGTTGAAATTGCGTCACTAGATGCGGAAACTGATATTGGTCGCTACAAAAGAAATTAAAGAGAATATTCTTCACCATTGAGTGTATTTAAAACACATTAGTAGTATTTTTCAGTTTTTACGTTCATTATCAAGACCATAATTTTAAAAAATCGTGTAAACATTGTGACGCATGCGCAATTAAAAATCGCATGAATCATTTATATCAATACGACACGCGCCATGAAAAAATATTAAAAACAAAAGAAAAAATAGAACGAGCACATTTTTTAAAATGCTATTTCCATTCTATGTACCTTATTAAGGATATAATGTAAATAGTGTTTACTTACAATGTACAAACTTGTGCCCAGCAAATATTCAATGCACGACGTTTTTATAAATATATTGTTTATCAAAGCATTAAATAAATAACAATAATAATATAATAACAAATACTTTATTTAATGGGGGACACAGTTGGCAGAGCCAGTCCTACCTGAGGGCCTCAATAATAGATTCCCTTGTACTATTCTAATATATTTTCCATGTATCATTTTTCTATCTAAAATTAAGATTGCTTTAAATTGAAGTAAACAAGAATCAAATGTGAATAAAAACGTAAACACACCATAACAGTCGAAATAACGACCACATTGCAAACTAAATTCGTATTTGAGATTGGGGACGTTCGAAATATACGAAGTTTTCATGGTAGATATTTGATAAATATGTACTTTTTACATGGACACTCTGTATAACACGTTACATGCATACGCATATTTTCGGTCTTTCCTGCGCGTTTCTTCATTATTTCTTTAAAATGAATATCAGTACATTTCAGGTCTCAGGTCGATTTCAGATTTCTAAAATACGTTAGCATTGGTAGAAAGTGTGTTGATATGCAAATGTATACAATTGCAGTGTATAATTTGATAGACCTAATAATGATGCATAGTTATTTTATTATACATGCTTGACAGTTTTTAAAAGAATCATAATCGGAATTCATTATAACAATGAATCAAGGCAAATTAAACACATTTCTTACGTTTACTCGGCCAATATACCAAATAAGGATAAAAATAAATCAGTGATTACGAAGTTTGTGGTAGATCTATTTGTCCTGGCCATGTGAATGTTTAACGGCAAGCGTGCCATAAGATCAGTAAAAAAGGCTACGTTGTTATCAATGAAGATTTTAATATCTCCTAGCTTGTCATTAATCGCGTGCTCACCCTTTGTTTATAGATCGTTACTAATGAACTTACAACCTAAAGTTGAACGTTATTGTCCGCATAAAGAAATTTTGTGTGGGCCATAAAACCGCGGGTGATATAGCTTATATCCTAGACCTACCAACGTTAACGTCGGAACATTACGAATAACGACTGATCCAATGCGCACCGTGATTTTATAAGCTTTTTATAGGAATATATCGATCTGCATTGCACATAATTGTACAGTCCGCTCAAAGTTAAATGATAACGGTTATAATATATAAACATTGGCTCGTTCTTCAGGCAAACGACTGATCCAAAGCGCAGTGATTTTATAAGCTTTTTATAGGTATAGGAATATATCGATCTACATTGCATATAATTGTACAGTCGGTTCAAAGTTAAATAATAACGGTTATAAACATTGACTCGTCCTTCATGTAAACTATGTTTATCCAAGTTTAACTAGGTGTAACTGCTTTAAGTAAATCCTCGCAAGACTTTCGAATCGGATATTTCCACCATTAGTATTACTTATTGAATCCACAGTAATTATTAGCTCTCTTGTAATCAACTAGTCATTAATATCAGAGTTGTCACCTTTTTAATAAATAGAAATCTACTGCGGCTTCACTGTGACAATTTATTGTTTGTTTATCGTCGTTTTACCAAAGGGAGGCAACTAAATTACGTTTAGTCCAGAATAAAATGAAATCAATTAATTGGTAATGTAATGGTGCTCTTTAATGTTAAAAGCCTAGCTTTATGTGGTATGTTACTGTAACTTAATAAAGTTTATTACTAGTATCACTAATAAATGGCAAATACTATGAGTTGAGTCCGACCAAGTTGTATATCTTAGATCGGCTCATCCCCATCTTGTGTTAACATTATGGACATGTTTTAGCACAAACAAATAAACATACTCATTCAAAATGTTAAGTTCGATACATTTGTTTTATTTTTACGAGAACAGTGGTAGAATACTCAGACAGAATTTAATTATTTCCGGGGTATTGAGCGTCCGCTTCGACTGTGGTAGGTCCCGGGTTCAATCACAAGCCGCGTCATACCAAAAACGAATATGATTTTTACCAGTAATTTCCTCGCACATTCTTGCCCATGTACATCCTCATACATCAGTGGTTAGTCAAGTTCCCAGACTATCATGATTATGTTTCGGACGAAAACTACGCTGGTTGAACGGGAATGGTAGCTCGATCAGCACAAAAAAGGAAGCGGAATTCTAGTCTCTCATACCCGATCAACTTTTTACTTAAGTATCGAATTGACACATGGCAATATTTGAGATGAGATTAGGCTCAGACTGAGATGTTTGAGAAGATCGGGACCTGGCTCCCAAAGTGTTATATTGTCTAGCAATGCTGCTTGCAGAATTTACATTACCTTTATTGCACTAGTCTGCAATACACAAGTTCTAATATCAAAACCAATATGAAAATTGCGTATTTTTATTCACACATTTTATACGAATTTCATGTGCTTGCAATATGCATTTGCGTTTAATTAAAGTGGTTTCCGATGGTTGTTCACGCCTATAATATCCTAGCGCAATGTCCAAGAGTCTTTTAGCAGTATTTCATGCAATGTAATACTGCTCATTGTTAATATTATTGTCACGAACGTCGGTATATAACTCGAAGCTATTTGCATGCACGTTATTCACAGTTACGATGGGGGTTTGTGAACATTATGAATGTATGAACAAATGCTTGCACGGGATTGCGTGTGTAAAAGTTTGTAAGTATGCACAAAGTTTTGATATTGGCGTAAGTCACGAATGTTACACAATTTAATTATAAGTCTAGCCTGAGTAAAACTGCGTGAGTTCGGAACAAAATAGTGCAAGGGTCATACATAAAATTCGTGGACCCCATCTGAAATTGTGTTTTGAGTTTTCTTTCAATAAGTAAAAAAGTTCCATTTGGAATTACCCGTGTAAAAAATATGGTTTGGTCCTAGTGCAAGAAAGTCAAAATTTCAAGAATTTTAGTTATCGTTTTCTAATCGCGTAACTCGCTATTTAAATAACATCGGTATTATAAAATTTGTTATAATTGTTAAATTAATGTAAATGAACACGGGCAATAAAATGCATTCTTTCAAATTTTCAAAGCAATTTAACAACGTATTGATGTCGGGTCTTAAATATTGAACTTAAAATATTAACGGCTATTAAAATTATTTAAATTATTAAAATTACTTTTTCATGAGCTATTTAGATTAAAGTATAGATGCTGATTAGGAAAATTACGGGGAATTATTGTTATAATACTTAAGATGCAACGGAACACGTGTTAATGTACCGCACAAAATAATTGTGCAGCATTTCAATCAGAATTCCCGCTCGTTTTATTCGTAATCAAATTAAATCGAACCTGTTTCAGATTTAGTTGATTCCATGGCGATTATAGACGAATATTATTAGCTCATAGTTGCCAAGTTTCAATCAAAATAGTTCATAAATCATTTTTCCTGTTTCTTTTGCTGTAATCTTAAATGTTTCTAAATTTACCGCATGTTGAAATGCAAGAAAAGTATCTAAAATAACAAAAATGAAGTGAAATGTGTACGAAATATGCTTAAAACTACGTATAAAAATGTTTATTTTTTCATATTGATTCTAACTTCTATCATTACAATTTAACTGTAAAGCAACAGTTTAACTTACTTATATATTCTATTGATTAATTCAAAATTTTAAACATGTTGTCCTGTTTCATACACGACTATGCCCTATGTCGGTAAAATGTAAACAATGATTAAAATACATGCGTATTTCTACAGCCAAGACATTATATTATCACCAGTGAATAAAATGTATTTTACACCGGTAAGAATCGTTCAAAATGTGCGAGTCAACTAAGCGTTTCATATCACTCTTCTGACCTCCCATCGCGACTAGAGGTATTCCGACAGTCAGTTTTCTTTATGTAAATGAATCTATCAGCCAATCAGCGACGAGCTTACATTACAACTAGGCGACCATTTTATAATATCATTTCGCGAGTAGAGTATTATGCTGAGGAAAGCATATAGCATGGAGTTTATTGCATTGCAGTGGAAAATGAGTTTTGAAATTTAGTACTTTACGGATATTAAAGAATTAAGAAAATCTGTAACTTTTGTTTACGATGATATGTATTGTCACATTGGTGGATATTTGATTAACTATTAACAAATCTAATTACAATTCGCATTTGTTTTTGTTTTAGGCTTTTGTGAATTCGTCGAAGACGTTGGAATTCAAGGCTATCATTCTGTGAATACTGACTGGGTTCCGTTTGATTTTGGACATTATAAACATAACCTTCGTTAGTGGTTTAAGAATACAGTGGACATCATATTGGACACATGGACTTGGTCTCCCTCAGTGTGTGATATTGCGACATTGATATACGGTACCTGCTCACAGGCATCACAAGACGTAAGCTCACAGCCGGCGATATATCTCACCCAGCGATTGCAGGGGCACCAGCCTACACCAATCGTAAGCAGAATTTGCGGGGAGGCGTTTCGGAAGGTGCATTCAAGAAGGGGGCTGTGTCATACCTCATAATTTAATGTTATAATGCATTTAACTGGTTTATGAGGACCATCTTACAGCGCAATAAAACTTGTGTGCAGATTCAGATTTAAAATAGATCTGTTTTCAAAAACGGCGTTGCTTTGATAATTGCATACGTACAAACGGTGATCTTGACTTCTGTGATAAAATTTGGATTTAACTTTTATCTGAATCCGGGAAGAGAATCCTACTCGTTCGATTTTATGTTACCTTCATTAGACCGGTGACAAGAACTTTCCCTGATTAGAAGGCGGTGTCGTCGATAAGGACTTCAATTACTCTTCGCCCATAAGAATCTGAATAAATTGGATTTTTCACGAAGACACTAAACCAACTGATTGTTTATCTAATAATTAATTAATGTTTTTCCTTTGATAATGACCGCAATGAACCCGTACACGTTCCGCGGATGGCATTTGCCGTCGTACGCCGACGGCGCCGCTAATTATGAAAGAAACTATCACATGTACGGCTCATTGCCGTCGGGATATTTCCCGTCGTCGTCGATGTATCCGTTTAACCCGGAGAATCAGAAGCAACACAACGGAGACTGGAAATTACAAAGTTCGTCGGTCTGTTCGACATCCTCCGACGGCTCACCAAATAACCTACGAGATCAGAGTATACCGAAACCCGGCGGATATGACAGTCTGTATAAGACCAACGCGTGTAGAAATGCGGACAGTACCGACGAGCACCAGCGATCATGCTGTGCCTTGTCATGTACATGCAGTAGTCCACAACAAAGGCTACCTATGTTAAATAACTCATGGGCCGGCGCCGACCTTACTGGAGCCCTTGATTTCAACAAAACGTCAATGGCTATGTCATCGATGGCACCCTATCAGTCACTCTGTAACCGGGGTAAGTAGAAACTTAAAACTAATTTTAAAATAGCTCATTTTTAACACCAATGTAAAACTCATCAAACAAAATGTAAGATGGTATAGAAACAATGCTATGGTATAAAACACTAGTAATCATAACTTAATTTTGAGTATAAAAAACAAACTTCTGTAAAAAGAAACGTCTCCATAAATTAATGCTAGCAATAATGGCTTAACTTTGAGTTTTCAAACAATTCATAAAAAGAAACTGCAACACACTAATAGCTTTAATAACTTAACGTTGTGTTTTCAAACAATTTGTAAAATAGACACTGCTTCACAACACTAATAATAATAACTTAACATTGACATATTGCTAAAAGAAAACTATCATATATATTTATCTATCTATACTGGTTATAATAACTTGTTTGGGTTTTCCCAAAAATATTAAAAACAAAACCTAACACGTCATAATAATATTTACATAAGTATGTTACATTTTTACTGTTGTAAAATTTCTCTCTAACTCAGAAATACGTTTTTATAAGATATGTTTCAACATGCCATTACTGGATACATGCAGTCATGTTTCCGAAAATTCGTTTTTTGTGTCTTAATGTACAAAAACGTCTTCATTCATTCTTACATAATTTGTACTTAAAACCTTTTTGTAATGAAAATAGTGAGAGTTGTACATCAACTCCGGGTTCAAAGTTAATTACTAAACAAACAAAGTTAACCTAGGCAAACATCATAAACCCCATCCTGTCAAAGCAACCTGTCATAGCATTACAGGTCTCCTCATACAAGTAGTTTGCGCTCGATGTTTTAACATCCACCAGGCATTGTAGCAATATGTATACGGCATTCAAGGTTGGTATTCACAAAGCATCTAAATGGAAACTTAGAATTTTCTTTAAAAAATCTCAAAATGTCCTTAAATGTAAGGTCTAAACAGGCAAATCAAGTTTACCAATTGTTTACACTGTTTAGAAGTATTATGTAAAAGTTATACACACATTACAAAGAAAACATGCATTATTTTTCGTTTCCTTGGAAATATGTACAGCTAAATATTTAAACTTAAGTCAAAATATTTAAGTTTACCCTTAAAATGATTTGTGAACACCATTCCAGAAATGTATAAATACTCAACTTAAAATGGTCATGTTATAGGTTCAAAATAGTTATACTTCTTTCAAGAATAACTTTTTACTGTGATATATATGGGTTGTAAATTGTATACTTTATTTCTAAAGTACAAAATGGGAAAGGAAACGAAAAATAGTGCAAATACCAATATACATATATAGATAATTGTGGTTAGGAAACAAGCAAGACGCACATTAAATTCTACACCATTGAAATATTTTGTAATAAATATAAATATTTGCTGATAACTGATAAAACTCCACATGCTCATATGAACAGTAGGTTGGCTGCTCTATAAGTATATTGATACCGTGTCTTTTTTCTCACGATTGCGAATGTTGGTGTCTCTACCAATATGCCCGTGTTTGCCCCAACTAATTCTAGAATGGTGAATGGGAAGTGCATATGCAATGTACCATTTTAGCTAGACAAGTCATAACTTATAATTTATGTGACTAAAAATCACTTTCTCAGCATTCTTATGATAACACACACACACTAACTTAACAAATGCTATTTTGAAGAGTCTAATAGAATAACATATGAGTTTAGGATCATTACTAAGAATAATCTTTACTTTACTTACAATATTATAATCACATCTGCCTAGTAATACATCTAATTCTTGTGTTTTGTTTGTGATTTTGTTCTTCACTTTGGCATCCAAACGGCATTGTTTTTTATTTTGATTTTTCTCATCATAACTTTATGCATTGTAATACGGAAATGTTTTTCACTTTATGCTACAATGTAAACTTGTTTTAATACACAACCATAACGCTTGTAAAATTATAAAACAATTGTGTTTCAAAGTTTTTTTCCTATCTCCAATTGTATCAGATGACAATTATATAAGTAAACAATTGTCGAATATTTCCCCAAAAATTGAACCATACACATACATACACCCATCGATCAAGATCAGTATGTTTGAGGTTGTGCTTGAGTATGTTTTTGTATTCATGAAAATGCAAGTGTCACTTAATGACATGGCGAAAATATATAGTTTGTGAAAATGTTTTGGTAGGAGTAGGTCTACATTATGGTACGTACAAAAATGAGACAGGCAAAAAACACAAACCCCTGGAACGTTTCTCCTGCTTTACGCATATTACGAAACTGGGTGTGTGCTAAATTACGAGTGTCTATGGCTATTAAGAAAGGTAAATGGATCCATGTTAAGTACCCAAATGTTGTATCAAGTTCTCCTAGCATGTTGATGCTCAAAATATGAACGGATGTGTCTTGGCTTTAGTATGTTTGTTCACTCTGTGTGTGTGTGTTTGCAAATTTGTCTAAGAAGGTCAATGCAGTGTATAATATAGAACTAAAATAAAACAACGAAGTGTAGAGGTCTAGCTGGAACTTTTGATTAGTATACCAGTAATAAAGTATGTGCTGCATATGCACAGACAACCCGTAGGATAACAGAAATGGTGAAAATGTCTAGCCACCCACGCAAGAAACAGACACGAACTTGCAACCCGTATTAAATAGCATATTTCAAAGGCTATACTGATTTAAAAGCTTCTCACTTATTAAAGTTGCATGGTAATGGTGATTGTTATGATGTTACACTATATACTGTTGAATAATCTACATAATAGTAGCAACACAGTTAGGTAAATTTTAAAGGCTTTGAAATATGTAAAACATATACAGAATTATGCGGCTCAGATTGATACTTACTGAGGCTTTAGTCGTTCAAAACTCAGACACGTCCATTAAAGTTGTAATGCAATAATTGCTACGTGAATAAGAATCGTGTTAGCGTTAGTAAAAATACCTTTTAAATTTTGTAAAACAAATAATATACTAGGGATGATCAACGTTTGATTTTTCTATACTTTGCGTATATTTCAATTTCTCCTTTACATACTTATAAATATCAACATTAATCGGAGTATGTCCGGCATATTCTAACGAAAATAGCAAAAGTCTACGTTATTTTTGATATTCCCTGGTATGTATTAGTTTGTACCGAGCCTATTGTCACTTCGGAATTAATTCTAAACACTTCAAATGATACAAAAGCATATAAATTGTTTATTTCTTCAAATATAAACCATTTTGAATTGTCATTGATGTTAAAGTGTTTCTTGAACGACAGCAACTCATTAATAACAATCAACGCACAAACAACAATGTCTACCCTACCCCATGCCCGCTTTACATTTGCACATCCTAAATTTCTGGACACATTTTCATCATTTTTATTCAAATTTATAAACTCCTATTTGTGCGGTAAAGTGTTCGTTTTGCTTACTAGTGCATTAGTAATTACACTGATGGAATATCTAATAATATGCCTACTAATCAATCACTAATTAGCACATTTAAGGAAAGTAGTTCAGTTTCACTTTTCTCTGACAACCGACTTTTTGCCAGTTTGCTGGTTATTTTGAACGTTAGAAAAATATTGATTTATTGATGTGCTTATGTATTTTTAGAATGAATATGTGTTCGTACTTCGGCAGATTCATTCCCCATAAAAGTGATCAATACTCAATTCCCATCAAATCTAAAAATGAAAGAAAAGAAGAAATGTATTAACTTCGTGCGTAATAGTTTTATGTCTAATGTTTCATTAAGTGTGCTTAAACAAAAGAATAAGTACATTTTGTATGATGTTTTTTCTTTATAAAGATTTTTAATAATTATAACAAGCTTTGACGGGACATTAAATATTACATTATACCGATTACATCACATACTACGATATCGTTATGTTGGACCGTGATGGTAAAAAGGGGCGAATGTGTTTTTTTTCTCTTTAATTTGGATTGAACGGTATAAAATATTCATTCAGACCTTCGAAGAAATGCATCTTTATGTCCCATTGATTTGTGTAACACGCATCTTATTTTATTATTTATCATTATGAGTTGCGTAATTGCTTTTCTCTAACAACTTACAACGAACGTTTTCGGTAAACGGGTGGTATGTAATACATCATATGAATTAACCTTGACATATTAAATTATAAAACTCCTTGGCCAAAGATAGAATAATTATATATTTATTATAATTTTATATGTTTTAATATCAACCTATCACTAGTATACCGCAATATACCTGTGATGTACTTAGCGTTAACTCTGCGTATGTCTTTAATGTGTACAAACGCGTCCGTTCAATATAGGCCGATCGCTGCGTGGACAACTGTTGGTCTTTTTTTAGTTATTGTGTGGTCATTACAGCCATGTATTGTCACATAAATGATTAGCAAGAATTCCGAGGTATAAAAGTCCCATAATCTTCACAATTAGTCGTTCACGTGGTCATTAATCTGTATTAGTACAAATGTTTGTAAATGTCATAAAATGCTAGTATTGTGACAACCCAACTTGTCCAAAGTCCGGCCACGGACTCTCAAGCATAAACAAACGCCAAAAGACGTGTGTGTTCTTTATTCGACGTTATAATATAATAGATATTAACTTATTGTAGCGAAACAGTTTATGATGATTGTAGCGAAAAGGTTATGGTCATTGCGCGTAAAAGTTCTGTAGACAAGGTGATACGAATATATGTCTATTTTATTTACACCTCAGTGAAGCTTTTAATTTATCCCACGATCGCTTATTTAGTTATTCGCATTCATAAACAACATGTTATACATGCATTTTGCAGCTTCATTCTATTTGTCATGATGCTTTTTCTTGTAGATTTTAATGTTGAATTTCATATGAAAATACAAGTTTATTGCATAACATTATGTCAAAAGATAACCCGGAATGGGAAAGTATAACTCACTTGAATAAGAAAAATATAAAGAAACAGTAGAACACCTTAATGAAGACTCGTAGTAAGTTAAAAAGAAACTTTAACAAAGCCACAACTCAACAATTTAACAGTCAGTCGCATTAGACAGCAATACAATCCCGGAGTTAGGGCGATGAAACAGTACCGAACCACAGAAGGATTACCACATATCACAAGCACAACTCTAAAAAGGAACCGCACTGTGCAGATAAACCGTCCGTTGGTGAAATGCAAAGCCAGTGACAAAGCCAAATGCACAATTATAAGGCACAAGGACAACCACATATCACCAGAACAGTTCTAAAAAGAAAAGTGCACAAAGGTAAACCAGTTGATGAAACGCATAACCGGCGTAAAAACCAAATGCACAACACACATTAATTTACCCTCAAAAGAAGAAAAGAGTCACAGACACATTGACAAAAACATCTTCCTCAAGTTGAGTAACTTTCTCCCTACACCACAACACAGACGAATAGCATATTTTCGACAGGTTTAGTAACTATTTACCCGTTTGTCATAATCTCTCGTTATATCATTCCGCGGACCTATCGCAAAGGGGGTTAGGCGATAAATCATACCAGCATGAAACTAGATAAACATTTTTCAACAAGATGGCTCAGTCAGTTTTTACGACATTCTCGAGTCTTTGGACAATAATTTAGCATTGCGCCCAGACTCTGTAAAGGTTTTTCGTAATCTTTATTTCGAATCTAGGTATAAAAAGCAATGTTTATGACTAGAAACGCCGAAACTACACAGAGCATATCAATTGGGGCGTATAACATCAATGGGTACTCCTAGTAAAAGCACAACTACGATACTCACTTGATAGACCAAATGGGACTCATTTCTAGTTGCTGTAATTACCCATTGATTTACAATCTAAACACACGCTGTATTTTCTCTCAATGAAAGCACACCACACACCACAAATGGAGTGGAAATTTATCTAATCGTTATTATGTTGTTTTTACCATCTTGTAACTTGAATGTAAAAGTTTTGAATGAAATGGATCGGATTTTACGAACATACGCGATCCACTCAGTTTTATCGTCTGTTGGTGTGTTTGCATGAATATAAATATTGCTAAACTATGTGTTTCATTCAACGATTTTAGTACCAAAAAACAACAGCATCGTAAAATTCACTTTTACTGAAATAAATATCTTAGCCAGATCTATTAGTGGTTGTCTTCTTTTTTGAAGCGTGTGGACCGTGCAGAAATCTTGCATAATGAAAATAATTAATCCTAATAAACAAGCTTCTATTTTTGTAATTTAGAACATCTGACTGTTTTTATAGACGTGATCAGAATTAGTTCAGTAGGTAGTGACATGTACATATACACCGAAATTAAATCCGGTTTATACTCTTGAAAGCGTCACGCGTGTCTATATAATCTTATACTAGTTTTGTTCATACACGTATGTTACATGTATTATGAATTTACTGGTAGTTTTTAAATTTTAAATAACCATTTAAAAGTCATTTCTGTTTTTTAGATTTTTGTCTTTAAACAAGAATGACTAAACTCTTCAATGTCTGCAATAAACCAAGCAGGGTGGCCGCTTAAGTTAGTAAAAAATAGGTATTGCTGTTGGAAACCATCAGGAAGAAATTAACAGAAAGTATGGTACAGCACCCGTTAATATTTGTGTTTACAAATATTGCACGACAGTCAACCTATTTAGCACAATGCTTTGTATGTACGCAGAAAACACGACACATTCACGAAGCAAAAACACTAAGAGGAAAACATAGGAGTGTCATATGGTCATGTCAGTAAATACAACAAATTACAGACCAGTTTCATGTCACACTAGATGACACACGGTCACATCATTTCATTGTATTTTCGAGAATAATCCATACCAGTAGGCGATGTCATTAAATAAAAAGCGACTCCCTAGTCTACATAAGAACTGGGTTAGATGATCTTCTATCTCCTAACACAGATAAGAAACGTAACAAGTATTTATAAATAGAATTGGATCGGCGTCCTTAGCACTTACTACGTCCGTGAAACGTTCGTCACATGAACTTGAACTGGCTGGTTCAAGTTGGCATATGTATATGGCCAGAGTAAATACATTCGTAATTAATCTGTTATGTTTGTGCCAATGTATAATAAAAAAAATGGAAATGTTTTTTAGACATGTTTGGCAAATGGTAGCAGACAGTTTTAATTGCCATTGGTCAAATGGTAGTCTGCTGAACATGAAAGCAGCTTCCAGGTTTTTGTATTGGTATGAGACTCAAAGTTGTTTCTGTTTGTGGATGTCCTAGCGATTTAAAATCTGAAATACATAAATACAAATGGTCAATTAATGTTAAGTTGTCTTCAACGACTGGCATCCCAAATTTTGTTTACATCCACTCTCAATGGTTACAAGAACTAATATTCGCACGTAAAGGCACGTACAAACAACAAGGAACAGGCACAATAGAAACACCAGAGAACAACGTGACAAAGGCACGTACAAATAACAAAGAACAGGTACAATAGACACACCAAAGAACAACGTCACAAAGGCATGCATAAATAACAAGGAACAAACACAATACATACACCATGAACAACGTCACAAAGGCACGAATAAATAACAAGGACACAATTTCATTTAATGTAGGCCTATTTCCGCGATGACTTGCTCGGTGTTTGTATAAATATCTGTGTGGCCATTTGTAAATTACTTAGTTACTTCTTGTTAACTTCAAAAACTCCTCAACATCGGTGTAACAGATGTCTCTTGTTTTCTAAAGCATACCTGCCTTAAACATGAGACACAATGTCTATGACTCTACATGTTTTACTTAAATACTATTGGTAGATATGGACAATGGTTTTATTAAAAACATTAATTGTGAATGTTTAAGCATTTGTAACGCACTTAAGAGCATTTGTAATCAAATTTCGCGGAAGTAAGCCAATGCAATAGTGTGCAAAGTTTTGGTCAACTGAGAATCATAACAATTTAGAGACTAAGTTTGGAAGTAGCCATACAGACGTTGTTATTGTAATTTAAAACATGAAAAAAGATACTACAAAATCGGACAGGGAAACTGTCTGCTACCATTTGCCAAACATGTCTCAAAACCCTATTTCCATTTTTTAGTTTACATTAGCAGAAACTTATCAGATTAATTATGAATGTATTAAACCTTGCCACATATACCTATGCCAACTGGAACCAGCCAAGTAACTATGTAACCTCCTGTCCTCATTGTGAAAATCGTACCATTTGACAAAAGATTTGATCTTGAATTTGGTGAGTGTCGTCCTTGTGCCTCCTCTGGTGCTTTGCTGATGCTCTTCGTCTTGTTCAATAACCATTTTATTTGTACCTCTGCTGTCTGACCCTTTGTCCTTTGTCATGGCTTTTAAATGTTTTCTTGTCCGATTAAGTACATTTCTATGATCTCGTTTCGCAATTATTGTACCCGTGCTTGTTTAAAGCTATTAATCTGAATGGTGCCAACGTGGTACTGAAATTCTCTGAAAGACATTATTAAAGCTTTCCAAACGTGTTTATTCTTGGCATTACATGTCAGTATTGAATAAATGGCATAGCTATTTTTGTATGTCGTTTAATCACTAAGTTTTCAATTACTATATTAGGCTCATCTATCAACAAAATGAGGCCTGTGTGTGGCCATATTGAAATGCTTCATTTAACATGAAATATGCACCTAGAACTTCATTGTTGAATCAACCTGTTCACTATCACGCAATATATGCATCACCGTGGTCTAATTCCGTTTTCATAAACGTAGAAATAAGCATGTGCTTTTCTCGGAACACTGTCTGTCAATGGATTCCTCTTACCACCTTCGTAATTATATTTCTCCCATTAATTCGGCATTTTGGCTGAATTGATAATGGGTGTGTGTTCGGGACTGTTTTAGTATTACATTCTATCCATCCATTTGTGTGCCTCTTGTCTTGATGATCTAAGCAAGTCTTTAAATGTTCTAACTATTAGATTTTGGTTTACTGACGGTCAATTTTTTCTATGTGTTTTGGATGCGCTATTCAAATTCGGTTATATAATGAGTTTCACTCTCGTGCACTTATTTTTCTACTCTCATCTGTGTGGTACCTCTTATTATTCTAATTATTAAAACATTAAACATTAAAACAGAAATCTCAATAAGTAACCTGAAAAACATGTTCATGATTTGGCCATTTCATAATATTAATTAAACAAGTTTGCATCTATTTTCCCAAGTTTATAATTTAGCCATTGCATAATTACACAAGTATGCACCTATTTTCCCAAGTTTATAATTTAGCCATTTCATGATATTACAAGTATGCACCTTCTTTACCCCCATTTTCCCATCTAAGTCACCTTAGTGTAAATATTTTCTCATCTATATCATTGTGTCACGTTGTTGTTTTATTTTCATAAAACACACTGATGTACACCATACATAGATACATACTTCAAATTGATAGTGGCTAAAAATAATCGACCATCATTTTTGCAATAACTGTGTTCCTATTTTTATATTCATCTTCCCGCTCATATGGTGTATAATTACGTTATAAAACATATCGGAGTTCATTCAAAACTATTCCTTATCCAAATGTAGTTTGAACAAAATATTCAGTTATGCTTTTTCGTGTTATGACAAGGATATGCTTTTAAAACAATTGGATTTTCTAATTAATGAATTACAGTGATGTTTTTCGATCTAACGGAGCAAACTGTTCACCCAACGTAACAGCATTAAATGTCAAATTGAAAACTGAAGTATGAATAAAATGCAATAATAAGGCAATGATTGAGGGGCAAAAAGTTCAGACCATGGACACCAGTGAATTATTCCGGTTCATTCGGTTTTAAAAGGAAATGTCAGCCCTTTTTACGCAAAAACTCAATTGGCTAATTTCCTCCCACGGGTTTTTACATCAATATTTTGATAAAATTTAATTACAAAACATAAGAAATTAATGTGTGACAATTTCAACTATTAGTTAAAAACCAGCTATTTAGTTTGAAGTGCAACGACCACAATACAATTTAGAATAATCATACCATTTAGTTAAAACAAGTCTCATTCTTGTTCTCCCCTTCTTTGAAGCCTCTTACAAATAACGGCATGATTTAAATTAATGTTGAAGAAATAATTTCTTTCGATAACAAGATGATCACACAGCGCCCATTCAATGGTTAGTTATCAACATTTATCATAGTTTAAGTCTTAAAAGCATATGTGGTCTAACGTAAGGCATTTATCTTATAGCAGTTTGCCGAATGCTCGGAAAGCTTGCTAGATATATTTTTGCTGGTAGCGAACATTAAAATACTGCCTAGATATCATTATCTCGTACCAACACTGTTAAAACTCCATTTGCCACCCATTTTATTTTCTTAATGGCCGTCGTGGAAGTCTAGAGAATTTACGAAACGACTTTCTTGCTTATGCACCTGTGTTGCAACGTATTATGGCATCCATAACTCTTAGATCAATTAACATCAAGTCGGTAAATGTTAAATCTTAATTTATAATTTACTTAGCTTACTATTTACAATTTCTTAAATGTTTTATATTAGTGATTAACTTTTAATAATGGTATTAGTTAAGTACCTTACTGTCGGCATGATCTGCAATGGGTTCCCATTTCCCTCAGCAATAGTTTCCTCTTTGCCTCTCACACTTCTAGTCTGATTCCAAATAATCCCTAGCAGTTGCACTCACTAGAAATAGTTCCAGAATTATATAGACTGTATTTATGATAAGCAATATCCGTTGCCAAATAACAATTGAATAGCTAAATGAGTTGGCTTCGAAAATATCCACAATCGTCTCAAAAATACATAAATCTTACATTTTTTATAGTTTATGTCCTTAGGTTTAAAATTGAATCAAAGTATCTTCACAGATGTTTCTATCGCTGATGTGGCATTTGAAGCATAGTGGAGTTGAACTTGTTGAGTGTTTGTGTCTCGTGTTTTTGTTTGTTGCTTTTAGAAAAAAGTTAGACATCTGTGTTGGGTGTATTCTTCACTAACATCTGTTCAAATGACTTGATTTGGACATATTCATCTGACATACCATTTAGAAGATGCGCTCGTCTATTTTTGTCATGTTCAAACGTTAAAACAATATATTTTGTGGCTTACTAAAAGTATTAGTTTGTTACTTTGATGCAACTAATATTTTTAAGATGCACACTTGTAGTAATTGCCAGACAAAATCTTCAAACGTGTTCAATGTGTGTTGGTAATGGGAAAATGATACATCCTATCTGCATTGTCAATTGATATTTTAATATGCTTCACTGTTATCTTTAACTGTACACTTATCCGCATTGGGTGACATAAAAATTAAAGTGAGTCGATTTTATTCTTAATGTTTCAATTTGGAGCATTTGGTAACGATAAATTACCGATAACATTTGTTTATGGCCATTACAACTTTTGTTGCTTGTAGTTGAAATAGTGTGCAAAATTATCTTGCAACTTTTAAGGTTTTTAAGCAATAGAAAACTCTTTTAAGCGACATTTTGTAACATTACGAAATATATTAGCTCAAGGCTTATTGTCATTAACACTTTGAGAGCGCGTATCTCATTTTTGAAAATCTGCGTTAATGAAACATTTCGTCATTTATCGGAATCATTGAACTTTGATCTTCAAAACTGATTTGATGCAAAACTGATTTGATGATTTCAAAAATGTATCATCGGGCGATAGTGGCTCTAGAAAATTCAATCATCATTTAAGTATAACTGGGAATACGAGCAGTAATTGAGCAGTTGGCTTTCACGCCATCAACAAATGCATACATAAACTGATTTGAATGACGAATAGATTAACCGAATCAATACCAAATTCATAATATTGGAAGCTATATTTTGGAGTAAAATGAACAACTAGAATATTTAGTTTAAGTACACAATAAGCTTATACATGTAGGGTGGCATCCTCATAAATGAGTGGTAAGTCAAGATTCAAGACAAAAAATCGATGGTTAAATGAAAATGGTAAGGTGGCGTTTCTACCGCTCATCATGAATACCTTATGGCTTTCATTGGAATAGAAATATACATATACTAGTACTTCGGAAGTTTCGTATCGTAGACCACAGTTGATGGCCATAATATGCATTGTGATTTTAACAATTATACTTATAGAGCGACATTTGTACTACCCATCACCAATAAGTTGTATGTCGAAATAAATATAGAAGTCGACGTTCAAATGGAATCAGAATAACTAAGCCATTTTGAATGTTGAAATGAATGTCGAATTAAACATTCATTTGTCCCAAACAAAACTTATAGTCATTTAGAATATATAAATAAATGTAAAATTTAAAATTGCAATAGAATGGAAAACGTTGAAGAAGCTTGAAATATTTAATAATTTACATATCGGTTTTACTAAAGAGCACCACATTTTGCGTTGACACATTCATGAGTAAGTGAAATCAAACGGAGTAATGACAAAAACTGAACGTCTAACCCATTTGATACTAGTACATGTACCAATTATACATCTTTATTTAAACAAATCATTTCAAGTTTAAAAATTCATGAGTTAATATATTCGTAGTAAGTTAATATCAAAATAAAGTACGAATATACGAATAGTTTTATTTACTATCTGAACATCGACTAAATCTGCCTGTGGGTATAAATAAAAATGTGGCTTGTGCTGATGAAGGTCAATTTTCCGCTGATTGGTCTCTGCAATAAAAATTTATAAAATTACTATTTGCCGGAGGCGGAGACAACATTGATATGTAATTGAATTAAGGCTGAGATATAGACAAACTTAAATTCTAGAAAACTTTAACGAGTATCCGGTTTTTATTTTTTATTTTTCATTTTAAAAGTTAGATTTAATATTCGGATTTGTCCCTACTTCAATATATTTATGAATGATTATTCGATTTATTTATATTTTTGGTATATTAGTCTGGGTGTTTGGTGACTGTGGGACAAACTGTTGTAAAACAACTACGTATACTACTTTAATTTAAATATACTGGGGTTATCCCTCACTAAACAATTACGTTATTTAAAAACCATTTTGGAAGACCTACTGTTTTATCGTTATCTCAATATCAAATGGTAGTCCTACACAAATATCTTCAAACATGTATTTTTATATATTTGCCCTAAAGCCAAGCAATGGACGCGACGTTCGGATCACACTGTTATCACACAAGTAATTTGTAGCGGATCCACTACACGTACCATAGATACTACAAATTACGATATAAATTTAATCACATATAAGATTTATTTTCCTCAACTTTTTTCTTATACATTTTACGTGATTAGAATGGATAGCTCGTAGACGTAGTTACTGGAAGTTTACATATCTATATGCAACGATAATCTGAATTATTATAAAAACTTGGAGCTTACGGAGAGTCAAAATGGCAAATCCTCAGCCAGAAAATAATTAGCGCCAATAAAAATAAAATACAAGGTCCAACATAGCATAATCTTGCACAAGTCTTCACCACGCTGTCGCTGATAAGACAGTGTAAGTTTTTCTACGCCCCGAGTATCTCTCGCGGCCGTATAATTAGTGACAGAAATAATGTGCCGATGAACGCTAGATAGATGTTCCAAGCCTCATAGATAACGTCTAAAATTCCTCTGAATCTGTTTTGTTTACAATCAACCCCAAACTGAAATGTTTTCAGGCCTTACGCTTGTCAAAAACATCCACAACACTTCTTTTCAAGAGAACAGAAACACGGTCCCAACCGTCTGTTCATGTCTAGCGTATAAATAATTTGTGTCTTATTTAGTCTAGATCTTTGTCCATTTTCTTGTCTCTTTCACGTATGATTTCCTGAGTACCGGCAATCACAGTTACAAGCCTTAATATCTGAGCATTGTTTTCGGTTTTAGGGATTGCTTTGAAGTTTGCTCGAGTGACATATTTTGCTTGCTTCTTTCAACTTAGGTTAGATAATCTTGCACAAAAGATCTTGTACCATTTTCACGAGACAATGTATATTTCTTTGAACTTTGTATAGATTCTAGTTTGATTCTACAATTTAAACCAAATGCAACAGTAAGCATTCATATATATTTTCTTGTGAGTAAATTTTCTCGAAGTTGGGGGTTAACTGTATACTAGTAGATATTTGCATGCGAATATTTGTCTTCTGTTGAACCTCTAAGACTGATGTCAAATAAAGGTCGATCCTTTATGTATGTTTCAGCCCCTTTGTTCTTGTTATGTTTTACATGTATGTGTAGTCTTTCATGCCTTCTTGTTCTGTCAAGTAGTTGCTGTTTTGTCGTGTGTATGTAGCAGTATCAACTGTGTAGTGTACTAAGATGTTCAAAGGTCATAAAATAAGTGTGATGAGGACTATCGGTATAATATCTGAAAACAATTCAAATAAGTCTGAAATTTCCAAAACAAAAACTTCTAAATTGTATGATTTGGAAACTTAAGGATCACTTTAAATAATTATGATAATTTAGCGTTTATTGTGAACACGGTATAAATTCATTTCTACACTAAATTACGTATAATTTGGACTGATGATGGCATTGGATATTATGATAAAACACAACTAACACCTTACAAAACAGGTAATTCTTACAGTTTATTCAAAGACGATTGTTTTGTTATTTCCTTTTGAAATGGGTCATCCTGTAGTTTTTTGGCGGGGACCTGGGATTTTATTCATTTCTTTGGGTTGTGTGTGGGCATTGCTCCGTATGGTTGTGTTGTGTTGTTACTGTTTCCTGAGCTGCCTGTCCGAGCTTCTCTTCTGTTTTTGAGATACATTGTATTTTCTATTTTCTTTTTGCCATCTGGCACGGATATATATTATATTTTCTACATGTATCGGTATAGTTATATTTTTTCGTAAAATACGAAGCTCGTGTATGCAAATGAATCTTTTTGTTCTACATATTTAGTCCGTACAGCTGGTATTATCCAAATCAATGCCTTTGTCAATATAGATCTCGTTTCAGGTGATTTATAGTCCGTTTATACCCTTATACTCGGTTTTATATTCAGTCATAAAGTTGTAATGGCGGATCTCGGAAGTCCTCGCGAGATTCTTCAATAAATATAATATTATACTGTAGTAACAAAAAGGCTATTAATCCATCATTGTTATATTTAAACATGTGACAGTTTCTTCTCTACGCACCATTTGGTACTAACGTAAAAAAGCAAAAGAAATTAAGACAAGACTATCTATGGGATTCATTGATCGTGGTTTGAACGCGACCTACCAAGACTGTTCTAGAAGATGATTGGTATTCGACAGTTTACCGTATCTGTGTTTTAGTATACCATAATATTAATTTGCATTGTAGTGCATTAGCATTTCGAGTTTACATTTATTCAGACAATTACTTTAATTTGCCTTAGGTATTCGACAGGTTACGGAATCTGGGGTTTAGTACCATAAGATGGAAGGGTCGAATTTTTATATTCACGCATTCTGATTTACCTCCAATGATGGGTCTTCAACTATTTAAATTATGATTAACTTCTTCAATTTTGATTTACGTTTTGTAAGTGCATTAGCACCGAACCGAGCTTACGGTTATTCAGAATGTCACTTTTGTTCGGACTTATACTTTCATTTGCCTTATACTTATGGGTGAACTGATTTGTTCTTTAAATATGTTTCAGCAAATTCAAAACCTGCGCATTGAAAGTCATTTATTTATGCAGCATAAGTTCTTTTATTCTTAGCACGAACGTTATTAGTTGCAGCCAAATGTCTTTAAATACCGCGTAATTCACACAGATAAAGTGTGCGACATAGAATTTAAACCATTTTCAAGCGTTTCAAATGTTCTTTCATTTTCTCCCATTGTTGTTGCTAACGTTACACTTATTTGTACAAATTGCTTGTGATATCAACCATTGCTTCATTATAACATCACTGCTTTCGTATTAAGTATGTTCATTTTAATTGAACTTGAAGGGAATTTATGACCCATAGCAGAGGATGAAGGTGAAATGTTTCATGTATCTCAATTAATCTGCAGTCTGTGCCTTCTCTAAATGGCTATGCGGGATGTTCAAGGTCAATTTGACGCAGTTTCCAATTGATTTCAAGCAAGAAACCACTTTAAAAGCCCATTTAATAACTTTGGTAATCAACTGTTCGATTTGCGTCTAATGTGGGCTATTTAAAACAGTTTGTAAAACATACGACTCAGAAATTCGACTTATTTCATTCATTCATTCCATTGACTACCAATCTACCCGGGGCGGTATAGTGTTCATATGTTATGTTTATTACCATATAAACGTTCGCATATATTAAATGTAAGTACTTCTTTTAACGCATCATGCTATATCTAAACTATCACACTGTCGTTGTGGCTTGATAATGTATTTTATCAGTTATTTTTATATTGAACTAGCTCTCCCTAGCTCTTTGTGTCATAATTGTTACTTTTTGCTCAACATGTTTTTTAGCGGCTGGATACGGTTCATTCGGAGCATGCTTAGAATTAGGATGTTCGTTTTGGGGTGTTTTTATTTTTGCTACTTCGTGACTTTAACCAACGATTAAGTATATCGTTTTCAAACTTAGCATGGGGTCGGGTCTTCTAGCTGTCATACCAAACGATCCAAAAGTGATATCAATATTTTCCTTTTTTGGCGCTTGTACTTTCTCTTTTCTTAAACTCTCTTGGCCATGGATATAATCAGACATTGCCCATTCTGGGTGATTATTAGAAGTTCTAGAACGTGTTTCACAATTTCACAATCGATTTAAAATCGTTAGTGTCGTTTCGGATCCTATTTCAATTGTTTCATTTATTTACAGTTTTATTGGTATATTGTTTCATTTGCTGGTGGTTTTAAGTCGTGATTTTGATGAGTACCCCGATGGTGTTCGTATCTTTTTGTAGCATTGTGTCGTTGTATAATGCCAGGGGCATGTATGTTGACACATCCGATTAACGCTAATTTGTTGACAATATCTTTTGCACATCTTTCTACTTCGTCTGCTGCAAAAACAAAAACCACAGCTTTTATTATTTTGACAATATTTGAACCGATAAATTCGACCATTTTTATTATCTATCTACTTGATACGTCTATATCAGCGTGTCATAGTTTGGCAAATATGTATACGGGATAGTCTATATAAGTACGATATGGTTATTTGATTTCTGTACTTGCATCAATTGCACTGATTGTGCATTTTCTAAATTTAATTGTGTTTATTCAAGGTTGAAAAATCGGTTGTGCGTTCAAACAAGAAGGTAGATCTACAGCGATTAAAAAGTAGAATAATATACTTGGCAACATTTCTAAGTCCTCACTTATATTTTGGTATATAACTTTGTCAACCACGTTTATATCTCAACGGAATTTGGTTATACTATGCGTCAATTATCAGTTGTCAAAATTGTACAACAAAAAGTTGAGTTTGATATGCATTTATCAAATTGGATCCATTTTCACATATCAACAAAGGGAGGTAAAAGTCACAAATTCAAATTTTGATACATTTGATGACTACTTTGTAGTTTGATTATTCCACTTGCAGTCATGGACACGAGTCATAAGCACTGCTGAATGTATCGATTTGATGATTTTTACCATCTGTACGTAAAATGCAGTCACGTCTCCGCAAAGCGCGATATTACGTCATAACGTCACTTAAATACCAAAGGCTCTCGAAACCAGCATAGTTAATCTGACAAACAATTCGATTACATTTCTTTAAATATTTATAAACACGTTTACGTTAAAAATCAAACAACCAGAGATGTTTGGGTAATTATTCGTACACGTCGGCAGAATATACCACTATGCACATTAAAGACGTCACGTCATCTTTGTTCTGACATCATCTGACGCATAACTGCGATGTTATAATTAATTTTCGAATGTTTGTCAAACGTGGAGTGTCCATGGGCATATTTCGGAAGTGCTTGGAACAAATTATGTGTGCGTGTAACTGCGTGGAGGCAGAAAAAGCATGAAACGCACGTGCATCTCGGACCGAACAAACAATGTGACGTATGGCTTGTTTCTGACGCGGATTATTTTGACTGTCTTGTATAAACTTTACTTGAGAAATTTCAGCACGTTCCTATTTATAATAAAAAAGTTATAAATCAATGAAAATGAGGACTTAGAAAAGTTGTTAAGTATATATTTCCAAGTTTCCAATCAGACCTAAAACTCGCACTCCCTAAAACAGTCACTCAGTTGATCACAGGCCAGTTTGACATTACTTATTCAATAAAATAAACAACGCTTAGAATCCACTAGGATCCTAAAGGTGGTCTTATTGTTAAGGGTTTAGTGTATTAATAATTACTTTAAATGCTGTATTAAATATGTGATTAATTATGTGATTATTAAATGCGACATAAGTAATGTCAATTTTGAAGTAGTCGTAGAGTGTACATGCGACATACACATAGCCGGTCGTTCCTTATCTTAAAGATAGACGTCAAGTATTTAAACTATTTAATGATTAATAAATTCAAATGATAACTAGAATCCAACAACTGATGCAATTCAAACATGCGCAATACTCGCTAGTTAACCTTCCCGAACTGTTTGAATGTTTAATAAATGTGAATTGAAAGCGCCGTTAGGTTTGTCAGAGATGCATTAAATGTCGGGCTTGAACGATTAATAGCGAAACAAGGAAGCAGTTAATGATAATTCTTAGGTCATTTTCATATTCAGTTAAAATTATACCTCTTCCTTGTTAGATGTAAACTTGCTAACTTGTTATTGAAAACTTCCAGTTTTTCTACGTCAATCGGGGCCACGCCACGGTTATTAGTATAATTATTATAGGGCAAGCATTGGCAAGTATTTAGGCAACGATTTATGACATTAAAACACGGAAACCAATCGTAATCGTTACAAAGCAGCGAAATAAAATGTTGGAAGTTCGAACATAGGGAAAGTTCAGCACGTGTCAGAGTTCATCTAGCTCACCTCTTATGTACAGTGTCAGTGTCGGTATATCGACTGTCACAATTAAGATAGAATCACATATCAATCATCGATTCGAGAGTGTACGTATCATGTCTTGTCTGGTTGACCTCGAAAAATAAATGTACGCTTCATTGACCACATTACGATGACAAGGTTGATACGCGCGTACTTTATCGAGATTAGGGACCGGTCGTTTTTTTCTAGTTCTTTTTTTCTATTTTTTCCACATCACTTTCAGGTTAATCAATACGAGTGTCTAGAACTGTTCAACACAATCGCGCGCATGACTGATCCCGTTCTCCTACGATAATCGATATTATTGGGAAAAAAGGTTGTAGATAAAACTGACGGCATTAGAGGCTATCGATGCCTATTGTATTGTTTCAAGCAACAAACGTATTTGCACATGCTAGTCGTACGGACGTATTGATGTTATTTGTTAGAATTCCGGCATAGTTGAACTGTACGAGAAATAGGCCAGACAATAAATATGGTATTATACTATGGAACGAATGGATGTTTAATTTGTATTAGCTGTAAGTCTTGCTTCAATGTATATAACCGACGTTTTGGCTCGTCATCTCTGTCATTGTTCATTTGTCTATTGATTAGAAAGAAACAATCATCAACAACAACTTTTCTATGCCTGACTAATTGGAATGTAATATTTCCAATTAACTCTAAACGAATTAACTAAAGACATTATGGTATAGTTTAGCTCTGTAAAACAAGTATGACGGTATATATTTTTCCACGGCCCATGCATTAAAACTCATATGCTGCCTTGAACTATAGTTGTAAACGTATAATAATAATATGAATAATAATAATAATCATAGTAAATACTTTCTTTTACGAGGAAGTCTTTTTGAATCTACTAAATTACCAATCTTCCACAATATTCTTGAACAATGAACTAGAAGAATAACTATGTAAAGTAAATGATGATATTTGATATTTTTGGTGATTCCTTTACTTTACTGTTCCGTTCTGCCGAAGTCTGACTTTGGGCCATTTCTAGTAAACCTAGAAGTATTTTCAAGTTCTGTTCAGTTCCACTGCGTTCCTTGTTTCGTCTTTGGCGTCCTTGCTAAATATTTCATTTTGTAAATTTCTAATGTTTCCTACATACCCTATTAGTCTTGTTTCCCTTATGTTCTCTTATGTTTTAGTATTGCAGATACGGAAAAATCCATACAACCGTCTGTTCCGCACCGTTCCGTTAAACTACTTCCCTGCTCCGTCCCGTCTTGGTTAGTTCTTATCATCTGTTCTGTTCATAATTCGATTACTCTTTAGCCAAAAGCGAACAAGTTCCATGCAGCCATGCACAGCGCAAATCTCGGATGATATAATCATAGGGTCTGACTTCTTTGACATTATCATGTTTATACGATTTAATACAACGGCGTAAGTACGATAATCGACATTTAATATCAGTGCCTTTCCAAGTAACATGTATGAAATTTATGCTCGATGCAACTGTTCTTTCATCCTATGGTCTTTAATTTCGTCTATATCAAAACTTCAAACAAAAATTACAATTTGATCTTGATTGCACATTTCGGCTAACAACGTGTTTATTCGGTTGTGTGTTGTACTTCAATTTTACTGCTCGCTAATAGTCTTAACGGATTAACAAAGATTAATACTTTATCAAAATTAGATCCCTCAGCTGATTGGCGCCATATTGTGCTTCGCAATTTATTTATGATAGATTAAGTTTGGTTGATATTAGCCGGAAAATGCACATAGAATGAGTATAAATCTACATTTATGGCGGCTATAAAATTACAAAATGCCTAACCGTTGATATATGCTCCTCTAGATTGGCAGAATCGAGCTTCAGGCTATTGCCTTGTTCCACAGTGACGTCATCACATTCGTCTATCGAGGCAGACATTCTGATCACCTCGGCCTTTATGCATTTACCGGAGACAGACATAAAATGCCGAGCTTTCACGATTGTCGAAGCAGACAGTTCATAAAGTGATGCGTCTGGAACAGTGCTTTCTTCAAAAAAGAAAAATTCAAGCGAATTATATGATATAGAATTAATATACGTATTTGTCGAAAAACTCTGCGTTATGATTATGTCAAGTACATATTAGTCGGACTAAAACAAAATTGTAAAAGTACCCAGTGTCCGGTGTGTGCTATATACTCACTTTTATGGTCTAATTTTTTTATCTGAATATAACGTTTGATAAAAGCGTAACCCTTATTACCCAATGATGGCATATTTGGACACTTCGACGTTAGCATAAGGCAGATGCAGTATCGAAAGCATGTAGTATATTTGAATACTGCTATGTTGTGGTAACCGTCACCGATCACCAACTATTTTCAGATATAAACAACAAACATGATGAAAGTAGCGATATAAATAATCTTCTATCAATGTTGGCTTTTAACAATGCCTTGGCTGCATGTGCCAAATTAGAACTGTATTGTACAAATGAAACTGTCGTAATTAGTACAATAGAATACTTAAAACAATACGCCGTTGTTATGAATACCTTGCTACAAATTATATTCACTTATATTTAATTGTTTAAAGTCATTATTTCTGTACTTAAAATCGTTTACCCCAGCATTTGTGCAGAGTTATTGCGTTTTTAATTTCGATAAGTTCGAAACTGTTGAATGTTCATCCTTTTTGCACTGTCGGATGCCGTCGTTATTGTTTCTACGACGCGTTATGGGTCAAGGTCGGTATTACGTCAAGTGTTATTACACGAATTCGACACTTAGCTCTTGGCAACGATCATGTCTGAACGTCTTCAAGTTTCTTACAGATTCGTGGAACGATTATTCTCTCTGCCACTTACCAAAACCAACGCTACCCCTTCAGTGTAGAAATGGCTTTTCTACAATCCACAACCATTCTGTGGTATCTAACGATCGCTACATGCAAGTCATGCATTGTGATATAAGCTTGGCGTTCGCTTAATTGAAAATCTTATTGCCCATTAGAAGCGGGCTAACTACTAGATTTCGAGCGTTAATGCATGGTAACGATTTTATAAATTACCAATTTTCTTAATTGATAGGTACTTTTTGGAAGAGAAAATGTTCGTTAATAGTGTTTGTTTGAGTCCCATGCATATTACGTAATGACTTGCATATGAGACGAACGTAGTATCCCGTAGAACGGAAATACTTGTCCGTCTTACTATAGGTTCACATTTTGAATATTTTGGAAGCGTTTGCACGATCTAGATCATCGTTTGCGTGATGGTATTTTCAAAATAAGGCTGGAAAGTACTTATCATTACTTATTATTCCATCTGGAAATCGTTAATCTGTCTGGAAAAACATTACTGAATCTTTAAATAAGCTTATAACGTTCTCAGTAGATTTGTAACTTGAAGTACATTCACAACCTAAGGCAATGTTTAAAAAACTTTTCGCGGGCGGTTTGCTATTGTGCGGCGTCATGAGCGTTGATAATATGCTGATTCTGGTTATTTCCGCAACACTTTATGGCTGTTGCATCCGTATTCCGCTTGGTTATTACAAATTGTGCCTCCGTAGTTCAGTGGTTAGTGCGCTTGTCGTCTAACCTTGCGACCCGGGTTCAAATTCGTGTGAAGGTACGCAAATATGCTTGTCATGCTCGGCATTGCTACACGTATGTGAATGGTACTGTACAGTATTGGTTCGTTTCCCAATATGCTAGGCGCTTAGAGAATACATTTGTAAAACTATTTTACATTACATAGCAAAACTTCCATGTAATAGTCAAATCTTGGATTAATGAGAAGTCGGACGGTATGGAGTCGGTAGTTGTCGCGTATATTACATGACTTTCCCCGTATTCCAGTTCAAATGAAACGTCACTTCTAACTTACTAATACCGCTCTTTGTTTACCCTACACTATTCCATGACCAGACAAATGACACTCAACAGATACAAACTAGAGATCAAAGGTTACATGCTACGTTGACAGTTCGCCAAACACAAACATACCAATGTTTGTCCTCAATACAATTTAGGGTCACTTTGGATAATTAATGAACTACTTATAGAGCATCGCTTCCTACTTGTGTTTATTTCGCTTTTATTACTCCACATGGTCCCTGCTTATAGTATGTGTTAAAAATCGGTTGACAGTCGAAGTACTTTGTTTTAATATATTTTATTGCCAAAAAATTACAAAGATCATAATTATAATGATTTTAATAGGTGCAACATACAGTAAAACTTCATTATGACGAGCATCGATATAACGAGAACCCGGTCTATCTCGAGCAAATTTCCAAAATAGTATCAGTTTGTATTATCAATACATGCCCTATGGCTATGGGTTGAAGCTCCTTCAATGTATTGTTTATACATGCACTTTGGTTATTTCGAATACCCTGTTTATCTCGAGCTTTATACCTGTCCAATTACTCCTCAAAATAAAAGTTTTACTGTGTTTAATCAAAGAGTGTTTAGATAAGCCGCTGTAATTTGTGAATAGAGCAGAACAGATATAGTGTATGGAGCTCGCACACATTAATTGTTAGGTAATTAACTAATTAATGATATGAAGTTGCCTACTAAACTACAATAAAACACCTGTGGAAAGGTAATGATAGATGGCTCGTAGTTGTGGTCTAAAAATGTCAAATGTGAAATAATCGCTCGCTAAGAGAACGAGACTTCGTGGGGCTTCACGAGACCACAGCGTTTGTATACCGTAAACCAAGAAATTATTTCGCGCGGTTTAATTTCGCGGAATTCGCGGATGGTAGAAAAATCGCGAAATTAAGTAATTCGAAAGTGTTCAAAACATAAATAGTGCCATCGCAGGAGACTTTAAAACGCGCAGATTTGTAGTCGCGAATATGTCGAAGATCGACAAAACGTGATACTAGTATTTAGTGTTCTCGCAAGTAAATTGGTGTACAGTAATGTTTAACTTAAATTTTACGTAAGCTAATGAAACATTTCGGAATTCAACAGCAAACTAAAACAGAAAACATGGAAAATGTCTATATACGACATTTAACTCAAGAAACTCGTCCTCTAAAAAATTAAATACCATTATTTTGAAGAGAAGAAATTGTGAAATAATTAAATGACAAGTTGGGTCTCCGTAAAGTGCACCATTTAAAGCTGTCATAATGTGTCAGGATACATTATTTACTTAATTGGTCGCGTAAGCTTTGAAATTGTCGTATCAAAATGTTTAAGGCTGGTGAAATATATATTTGTGTTAAGCATATGTCCCATTGAGCATATTTAGTGATGTTTTCCCGATTTAACCAATTACAAATTAGTTTCGTGAGGCATCGGGAGCAGGGATGTCACAAAGGTTCCTCAAAGCTTCCCCTCGAAATTTCGTCTTGGCACTGTAGCCCAAAATCACTTGGTTTTGCTACACTACAAGTTCAAGTTATTAAGAAAAAAGGAATGACTATAACATGAATTAATTGAATGTACAATGAATGTGTTTAAGTAGATGGTTAAATCGAAACCATTTCTCACCCCTTGCTTTATATTGTCATACGGACTTTGGTAATAAAATAAAAAAATTTGTTACTTGTTACTTTGTGTTCGTCGCGCGTACGGAGACACGGGATGTATGTTGAGCTTTGATTAATACTTGTCTGGTCGACAAATGATAGCTTTTGTCGGCGTGAAATCTTTGAATAGTAAATAGAAACATGAGTTTGTGTGACTGTCGTCATAAACGATCTCAAATTAGAGGAATATATCCCAAATTTGAGTTGTTTTTACGACCAGCGCCCTGTGTGGCGTCTGCATTGTCAATTTGAATGAAAACCACTTTTTACGATAGTTTACCGGCCCTTAGGTGACACGGCTATCATAAAATGACTTTTGGTTTATTAATCCAAAGATCACACGGTTAGATATGTGTTAAAATGAAATCTTTGTCACCCTGTTCGTAGAAGAGACGGAAAATGTGATATTGTAATGACTAATGATTTTACATTTCAACATGATTTAGTGAGCGGTGGGTAGGTAGGGAGGTAGGACGCGCGCTTCTAGATCGACAGGTCCTGGGTTCAACCATCGTCTAGGCCATTGGTTAATTTCTCTGAGCAATAATTACCCACATGCTCTAAACTTCCACGAAGGTGCTTGCAGACTAGGCGGCACAAAGTTAGTGGGCATGTCCCTAGGTGACTTCAATACGTAGGCGATACATAAATACTTACTGCCCTGACCTATCATACCCTATGTCCACACAATCAATCCATACAATGCCGAGCTTAGCCTTCATTTACCAGTCAGCTTTCTGCTGAAATATGACAGGCATGTACGTATATATGTGCCTCCACTCGGATATAACCCAGATTAGAAGACAGGCGCACTAAACACTGAGCTACTGAGGCACATAAGACGAAACATTCGTATTTCTGCCGATATATTGTGGAACGGAGTTAATTTTAATAACCTTTAGAACAATCAGAAATACTTTTCCTTAAGACTATCAACGAAGGTGGGGGGGGATAATGACGTTTACACACGATCTCACTCACTAATAAGCCACATTGTGTTTATTTATTACCATTCCTGACAAATGAACGTAAATACTCGTATACAAGCATGCAAGTGTTTGACTAATTATATTCACTGTGTTACGAGATTCGACTACAACAAAGCATGCTGTCACGTGACTGGAAATACCAAGTCTACTGGTTGTTGTAGGGGTACAATAGTTAGGGGGTTCAAGTGTGCGATTAGCCTGTTGTGCCATGGTCTTAGTGTCAGCCTAGTGATTAGTGTGCTTGCCCTCTAATCTGGCGACCTGGGTTCAATTCCGGATAGAGACAGATATACTGACAAAAGCTGACTGACAAATAAAGGCTATGCTCGGAACCATGACTTGCTCTGGTGCTAGCTAAGGAGGTTATATGCGTTTTTCTTTTTTACCAGTCCTCTTCGGTGCTTTAGTCGTTGTGGACTAGAATGACTTTAGCCTTAAAAGCTCATATTTGATTCAAAAGTCACTATTAACTATCCTTAATTATCAAGTGTCACCTACATAGTTCAGTGGCTAGCGCGCTTACAGCCGAATCCGGGGACCCATACATATTCCTGCCATATTTAGCTGAAAGTTGACTGGTTAATAAAGGCTACGCTCGGCATTGCGACACCAACATGAGCAATAAGTGAACTTGCGTTATAGTTATGGTGATCAAGTGATGAATCTGACAGATATCAGCTGTTTATGTTACGTCGCTTACGCGGTAACTTCAAATAGTGTTGACATTAAAATGAGTATGCATTATTGTCAACAGATGAGCAAGTTGCAAGAACTTTTTTATAATGACATCATGTTATGACATACATTTGGATATAGTTTGACATTTATTTGACTTTATATATACCAAATGTCGCTGAATGAGGTTTGCACATTTTGTTGTCTGTACATGTTGTATATGTAAGTCACAAGCTAAACGGTCAAACCGTTTATTTTGATTCTTCGTGAACTATTGCCTTTATGGAGACCATTTTAAGTCCTTTCGCATACCCACTGCGTCATGTAAGACATTCAATGCGTCCGCAGTGTCACCCAATGCATTGAACCCTTCGTAATTCAAGACTCGTATAATACAACCTTTTCGTTATCAAATACCTCTAATTCACTTCTTCGCCTATCAATACCTTTAGTGGGTCCACTTCGTCATGCAATACCTTTACATTATCTGCCACTTCTCCTACCTAGGCCTTCAGAGCATCCACTCGCTTCAATGAATGATTATTAACTGTATCAAGACTGACCAGCACTTTTCATACAAACCGTTTCTGAATAATTCCATGAGGGCATGACCATGCTATGAGTATGGGAGAAACAGCATCATGAAACGAAAAGTCACCGGGAAGATTTTTTACGACATTTGCCAGTTTACTCCATCTTCTTTGTGATTGATCGATACAAAATGTAAAAATCTTACCGCACATGTTGACTGTAAAACTTTCGTGTCGGCTATCTCATGCTCGCCGACACCATGCTTGTGACTTTTGTAGTCTTCCAAGTTCCCTCAAGACCTGCCGAGTCAGTTTTTTGTCGTTCTAATTCAACGGACAGTGGTGTTTTTGTCCCCAGCTCGTGCCTGACAATGGATGACGTTCTAACGTATTTTAACTCACTCGGATTGCATTGATTTCTGAGTGATGGGGCACTTTTCAGTGTCTCCATCTTATACATCACTTGTTTCATCAGGTTAATTTGTTTCAAGGTCTTAAAAGTACACGAAAATCTGGTTCAAGTTTAAAACTCTTGGCATCTGCCTTTTAGAGATGTACTGGAGTGTATTTTCTCCCGTATATGTCGCTTAAGATGGAGTACGGCATGAAAATTAATCCGGAACAACCGTGTTTCGTGTCGAGGACGAGACTTTTTCACTTGCCATGCTTTTCATGGCCGATTTCTTTTCAACTGTTCCGGAACGAATTAGATGGGTTTACAGTTTTACTCAAGGCTAATTATGTTGTTGTTGCTTAGTTCTTCCCCGTCAAATGTTGTCGTGCGCTTTGCACTTGTAATTGTTTTAAGTACGTTTTAATTCGTTAGTTATCGATTGACAAATTGACATGTTTAGCCAACTTTTGAAATGCCTTTGGTGAACGAGGGTTGCTTGAGCCGTGTAACGAGTGCAGGTGAAATTTGTGTTTTTATTGATTTGTCCGTACAGCAAAGCCAATCAATTTCATCCAATGCCGCTGGAAACAAAACATCCCATGATGCTATCGCAGTTGACATTCGGAGACATTTGGCTGACAACTTTTGACAAAAACGGATGTATATATCCGAACCTCGTGACTCCTGTTAGCCAATCACGTGACTGTCTCCATGTATTGTTTCGTCGTGTGATCTTAAAGGCACTATACACCAAAATATGAAATATGTTAAAATCACTGTAAATTACTAATTTGCTTTTTTTATCCCATTGCCATTGTCCTTTTTGACATTGTTCTTTGAATTTATTGGATGTCACAACATGCTGTAAGTGTGAAACTAGAAAATATTCATACGCTTCTTTCAACCCATCGCTCTTTCACAGCATTGCCTTGCCAGCCATGATGTGTGTGAAACTAGAATGTGTGCTCCTTTTAGCCCAAAATAGCATTGCTTTTTTAATACATTGGCCAACAAGGATTGGTGCACATATCTGAAAAAGTTAAATGCGCTCTTTTAAATGATTGACATTGCTATTAGGTTGCAGCGAATTGTAATCCTTAAATAACATCGTAATAATCTTCGTAGTGTGTCCTCACGTTTTAAACTTTACGAACTAAACATCGTTCGCGTTTTGTACACTTAATTCCCCTTCCCCTTTAAAACAAGCATAAACATGTCGATTAACGAACTCATGCATTAACCCTAATATTGTGTAACATCACCTTGTTTGCTCTTTTTGCTCTCCAAAGTTAACCTTGCTTGCTAGCTGAATTGAAAAAATAGAAACTGTTACAAAAACATGGCGTTTTCCGCTTATTTTTATTCGCCTGTCATACGTGCGTACAGTTGTCCTCCCAGTCTACCAATGAAGCAAGACATAAAGTCTGGCTCAACTCTTGTATGAATGACAACACTGACAGCATAAAGTAAGGACGAATTATGGACCACCCAAACATGTGTCCAACAGATCAAGACTCGTCTATGCATATCGGGAGAGATATTACATATGGTGTTGGTTGGTTCGTGGTTTTAGTAAATTTATCATACGACGTAACTAAGTATTTGATGAGTAATAACGTTTGATGTACTGAAGCTAAACTTTTGTTTCGTGGATTTTCCCATGAGTTTGTTGTCAAAAGTGAATTGTTGTAATTATTAATAGTGTCACTGTCCGTGTTGTTGTGGTGGACCTTGTCATAAACGAACGTCTTAAGACGCTGAGCGTGAAATACTTCATAGAAAGCGCGAAACTTATCTTAAAATGAAGACAAAAGGGCCACATAGTATAACACCTTACTATCGGGTGAAGAAAATGGTAATACAGTCCTGTACAACGGTCAGTGACAAAACCTACGACACGCCACGAAATGTGGCTTATCGTACATAACAACCATTCAGAGTTGGGGTAGAAAATTATAACATTGTAATAACACCAATGTAATATAACCAAAATATAATTTCCTATTGGTGTTTAATTAAATGTCTTGACAGTGAATGTTTGGCAAAACTATTTTTTTTTGTTTTATTCCGGTGTGGGAAATATACTCTTTCACTGCACAACACGTATGACTTCATACGCACGACATTCTGAACAGGCAGTGTTAAGCATGCATTGTGTCCGTTATTCATTGCATTCAACAACTGGGCGTATTGAGTAAACTATAGAGACTGCTAAGCAAAGAAGCCAAGCGCGCGAAGCTTTCTTCTGCACAAAAACTAAACTGTCAAGTTAAAGCTAACTAATCTCATTTCCTACAATTTAAATGCATTTTCCATTTGTTTTGGAAGCAAAAAATAACTCGTTATGAAGCTCGGACTTCCAATTTATGTAATTATAAATTCAAGTTGTTCTAGGACTAATTAATACCGCTCAACGTAGCCTAGTCAACGACTATCATGAACACATAAAAACTATCAAAGTTTTGAAAAGTTTAGCTACAGTCTTTGTCGTACGACACAGCGTACTATTGTCAGTGTAAAGCCTATGTATGGTCATTTAATACGACATTTTGTGCAGACTTCTGTTTTGGAAAGCAAAAACGTATCAACCTGAGAACCGGAGTAAATGTTAAGTTAATTGAATTAATTACCAACTCGCGCGAATAAGCAAGTTTTTATAAAGTTTAATTGTGTTTACATTTAGGGGGATGTCAGAAGTTTTTTGCGTTTTGCGAAGTTTATTTAGCTATGCTCCTGACAGGGCTGAAAGAAGAGTTTTTAATACATGGTGGTCCAGTTAGATTATGCAATCAGCGAACCTACACCATCGGTAATTTACGTCAACACTATGACAAGTCTAAAGATTATGCAACAATTATTATTTTAAAATAGTAAATAACTCACTTTCAAGTGTTTTTTGTTTCAAAATGGATAAAGAAAAGTTGTGTATGCGTTATACGTTTCTTTTTACTAAATTCTGGGCCCGGAACCGTACACTTCAACTGAGTGTTTGTCTTACAGGAACTTGGCGTCTTAACGGAAGTGGCCGTCTCACCGAATGTGTAAGTTGTGATAAGAAGTGGGCGTCTTATTGAAAATGGACTTCCCACTTGGAAAAGACATAATTTCTGATCATGTACGTCTAACCGGATGTAGACGTCTTATCATAAGTTGACGTCATTCCGGAAGTGATCGTTCCACCGGAAGTTGTCATTTTATTAGACATATACGTCTCTTTAGAAATGCATGTCTCTGTTTTTGTTGGGGCTTTTGCTTCTGTTCGTCATTAAATGAATTATTACATCGCTATTGCTATATGGTGCACTGGCTGGGGTGTATGTCTACATAAACAAAACGTATGAATATCCACGCGGCTTATTTCAGACCCCTATGGAAACTAACGACGCGGGAGTTCAAAATCCTGAGTACATTTAGCTTACAGAATATGAAAACTTAATGAACAAAATTCATTTACCAAGAATGTGGTGTTTTTCTCGGAATGATAATGTCCAACATGATACTGCATGTTGATTTTATCAGTATCATCATTTTCCAAAAAAAATATGTTCACGTTTTTTCACTTCATTTAAAGCCTCGTCATATATCCCGAACATTCTTTTTCATTTCGCGATATATTATATATGTCAAACTTCTAAAGAAATCTCCGAATTGCTTCAGTGAATAAATCAGGAATTCTTGTACAAAAACGCAACATGCCGCCCGAACGTGTAATTACTAAGTATATGATTCGCGTTACATGGTACCGAAATCAACCGTCGGGCTTATCAGCATGGTGATATCCAACTGCGATCTGTATCAACAGACAATGGGCCTCCAAGACGGCTCAAGCAGGTAAAACATCGCGGTTGTCTCCAGTAAGGGGTAATGCTATGTCTTAGTCTCATCCTCATGACAAGACTTTGTGAAATACAGTGTGAAGATGCTAGATACCTCCCCCAGATAGCAGGCCCAGGATCAATGACTTTATACAAGTTCATACTCACATTAGCTTTGATTTCTGTTAAAGATCTCGACTCCAAGATGAACTTCTGGTGTTGCAAAATAAAGCTCTTTTACATAAGCGGTAATTCTATCCCAATAAACCTACATAAATGCACTTGTGTATTGTGTGTACACTGTGTGTGCAAGTTTACCCCAAACGGGTTCGAGTAATGGCTTAATCTACAGTACACCATTTCTAATAAGCAATATGTCTTTAATTGGCGTTGCTTATTTCAGTATACAATGTTAATGCTTTAAAGTGTTTAACAATGCAGGTTTATTTGACAATAACCCTGCTTTTTTTTTAACGTCCCACGTAGCCTAAACCCGGGTAGTTACTGTATAGCACTATTGTCCGTAATATCTATTGATTTATAGTTTGCGCTAAATGATACCAAGGATAAAATAAAAATGGTACCAGTGTTCCCATTATTCGTGACGCTAAGCAAAAAAACTTTAAAAAAAACTGGCTTCTCTTCTCCCATACCCTCCTCACGATTGAGATACATAACATCAGAAATGAGGTGTCGAGGGTCGAGCGTCAAGTTTCACAATCGACTTAAAAAGTACAAAGTATAAATTAAAGTGCAAAGTATAAAAACATGTGTGTGTTGAAAAACATAATATCAACACGCCCTGAATTTAGTGGGTGGCTTACAACTGCTAGATAATTTATTAAGGATGTTCCGACAGGCTGATTTTAAAGTGATGTAATATACGTTTTAACATCTTACCTTCGTGGGGAGCGTATGGTTTTAATCTGTAACATAAAGATGGCCCTCATTCATCAGTAGTTTAAAGTACTTGTAAAGTTATATATAAATCACTGTCTTGTTATAAACTTGACAAATCAATTATATGATTGATTCATTGTCATACAGGCGCTTGCATGTTTTGTGTAATAACATATGCAGCACGTGAGCAGACGCTTGATTTATGTAAAGTCATTATAATTTGCGATATTTTAAAAGTTTGATTTTATATACTCTAGATACAACTGACGCTTGATTTCTGTCTTTAAAGTCATGATAATTCGCGACATGTTAACATTTCGTTGATTTTTTCTACAGAAAAGTAAAGTTCCGCTAATAAGACCACTTTGATTATTATTTTGAAATCATGCAGAATTTTGCCAGTTTAAGGTCCCAAAGTACTAAATTTAGAACAAAAAAGGTCCGCTAATAAGACCGATTTGCTATTTAGACCACCTTTTTGACTGGTCTTATTAGCGGAACTTCACTGTATAATAGCGTGTAAAATCGTTACACTTTGTGGGATGTTTATTTTTACAGAATTTATGAATAATGAAAATTATAATTCATGGGTAGTATCTACAGTCAGAGACCAGTATCCTTATGACCGAACTTACTGTTGACCAGTGACACTTCAGACACCATAAAAAACTTGTTCTTAGAGAACTCTTTTAAAAATTAATAAATCGATGTGTTATACAAAATACAGATCGTCCATTACAACGTTGTAGATGAGAAGTCAATCATGGTACTACACAATATCACACTCTGTACAATTACCACAGGGATTGGTGGCCATGATTAATAATTCATTATTATCGATATGTTGGCTTAAACACATGATTAGAAGAAAAATGTATTATTCACTTGGATTAACAATAACCACTTTAAAGGAGCGATAATAGATAATAGACAAATATATCTTAATTTCTTCCGCTTTAGGAGAGCAAGATCTTTGGTATTCGTGTCGTTAGAAGAAGAAAATGTATTATTTACATAGTTTAACAATAACCACTTTAGACGAAGTTTTTTGTAGATAATAACATTAAAAAATAGAGATAATATTATGTTTCCTTCATTTTAGGAGAGCAAGATATTTGGTACTATTAAATGTCGCCAACCATTGGGCCATTCTGATCACCTCGGCCTTTATGCATTGCAATATGATGGTCTACCGGAAACAAACGGAAATGACCGAGCTTTAACGATAGTCTTTAAGCAGCTCGCCATTCTTAAGGAACATGCAAATACCCCGAATAATATGATTATGACAACCTTGTAAAACTTATCTCACTTTAACTTTCATCAGCAGAAACTAAACTGCACAAAGTCAAAAGAACGCTTCGGTTTGTTGACTTTCTGACGATTTTATGAAAAATAAAATCATTCGAGCACGGAAAATGGCGACTAGATTTATGACATATTTAGTGTTGAAATTATATCCCCTGACTAGTGTTACTCTACTTGATGATCACAAACTGTTTTTAATTGAAATAATTGTTGTAAAAGTTTCTTTGTGCAGAAGACTGTAAGATCTGTTTACGATGATGTGATAACAAGGCAACTTGAACACGATTTCAAGTATGGCTTAGCTATTTTGACCTGAACCTGATCTTTATGCAAGAATATATTACAAGGTTCTTGTTTTGAATATATCAATTTCCGCAAGCAAATCGTGCAATATCGGCATTTAAGCTTTGTGTTTGTATTACATCTCGAGCGTCATCGTGATACTCCCCGATTATGAAAACATACAATCGGTGTCGTAAACGTAGACAATATATCGACTGTTAAATTATGGTAATTAATAGATCAGGCTCATGTCAATGTGGCCAAGCAGGTAAACCTAACAAAACTGTGTGTTGTTTCTTGGCGGTATATGTCTTACCGAACTGTTCAACAATGTATTGACAACATTATTTTATATTTTAACCAGTGGTGCATTTTTCAAAATAAAATTTGAATAAAATTAGGCAAATAATGTTTTAAGTATATTTAACAATTTGAATTTTATTTGGAAAGCATCGTTTTAACGAAAGTTGGAAGGTGTTGCTGTAGAGAGGGTGTTGCTCATACAGTCTAGGGCCTTACTGTACATGTATCGGTCAACAATGTTCATGCAGTTGCGAGCACTTACAACATAATTAGTAACAATTCAGCAACAAAAACTAGCATTGTGTCTATTCAAAGCTGGTCTTTTTTAGCGTGTACTTATATTATGGGAAAGCAAAAGCAAAACAGTGCAAATGGACTTGGTTATATTATAGTCTTATTTTTGCGTTTTGAAATTGATGTATAGTCTTTTGTGAGATAAAGTATATATCGAAAAGATCGTATGGAGGAAAGGGTTGAATATATTAATTACTAGTATCAGCTTAATTTTGAGAGATTATTGAAGTACCTAATTAAGCATTAACTAATGGTAGCACACATATACACTTAATTACACTGAAACATGGGTTAATGCGCAGATAACAATAAAATGGGAGGAAGGGATTCGTTAATTAGTTTTGGCAGGAAAAAATTTGACCTTTGTATGGTACATCATATCTATAAAAAAGCTCTGTAATTGATATAATCCTTTATCGTGGTTCCCGGCTTCCCCGGCTTTTCTTGGTTCGCGTCTTGTATGTAGTCTGATTTTAAGGAAAGATTGCTTAATTAGGAAGGCTATCAGCATCGTGTATTAATGAGCAGTTGTTAATTATGGGCTCTTAATATTATGTTTAGTTGGCTTGTAATTAGTTTGCGCAGCTAATTTCTTACATCTGGGTCATGTGACCAAATTTCATCATGAGAACTTTTGCGAAACAAGTCTTAAACAGACATAGACATGCATTAAAGGCACACTGTCATTTGGAGATGACAACGATATGTTATACCCTAAGTCATGGACAAGTTGACCATACCATTTACATGTTTTTAAAACGACTGAAACACAGTTTCAGGGACAGTATATTTACTGTAAACACATGTTAACGAGTAAGCACTTTCTCTACTTATTCGATTTCATTGATTTTTCCATTCATAACACGTTCAATCTTAAACTAATCATAAGTAAAATGTTATTGCCCTTGGTTTCATTTTGTTGCACGGTGTCATAATACGCGACCTTCTTTGCTGTTGTCGGAGCATAACAATGCTTGAAAACACAAAAACAAAATCATAAGACCATGATTGTTCAATAGTTAAACATTGCAACAAAACATGCTGATAAAACTTTCAATTTCTGGCATTTCTTAACAGGAAGCGCTCCTCAAACGATGAAAACCGCGCGAAAAGACATGTCCAAAGTTTTGAAAAATCAAAATTCGGACAGCCGTGTTTCCGTTATATTACTGTTGCTCATTGTCTGCTTTTTTGGTATCAACTTTTAAACATAAAACAAAAATACGTTGCAAAGATATTATCAATTAGTGTCAAAATGAATCTGTATAAAGAGCTAATCGTCTAACGATCGCTATTCGTGCGAAAAGTCTCAAAGAAAACCGTTGTCATTTAATACATGAATTTTACTTATCATTTGCTTATGAGGTGAGTTTTCACACAATTTCACACATTTTGCTAAGTTATTGTGACTTCTCAACAATGAGGTTGAAGAAAAGTTTTTGTTTTTAAAGCGTACAATCATTTACTGGAGTAAAATATGACTCGGTAACGATCCGAATGTCCTTAATTTCTAAACAATTGAAATAAAACTGTGCTCTAGTCGAAGTACATGTACATGTATTGCGTAATCATGCATGCTTTATTGATTGCTCTTCTATTTATTAGTCTTTCAGATTACCGTATGCCATCAGTCCTTGTAAGCTATTCAACAACGCATGTGCAGTCTTGTAGTTTCTACTTCTGGGAACTATGAACTAATCAGGGGCAAATCTCGAGAAAACGGCTTAAGTCATTTCATGTTTTAGTAGTATTTAGATAAAAAATAATGTAGATAATAGAAATCGTTTCCATTCATAATCGTTTTAGTTCTACTTTCGAATTCTCCAAAGGACGACGTGTTAACACTTACTAGTCCTGTTTATTTGATTTTAACGACCTGTTCATATACTTTTCATCATTATTAATTCAAAGCGCTTCTTCGAATCCGTCTTTTTCAAATTTAGTCACAAAATGAAAAGTGATTTTAGCACTTATCTATCATTCAAAGTTCCACAAGTTCAAAGTAAAAAAATTGCACAGATACAAGACATGAGTGCTCTTCTGAATTTCCAAATGCAGCACCGCAGTTATTGGTTCTGTGCTTGCTAGATAATATCGACACTAAAACACGCCAGAAATTCCCTTAAGGTACATACGTAATGGCCCAAAGTGTTCCGCGTGGGATTTTCTGTCGTGTCATACTCGATTTGCAGTTTGGAGTTTACCATTTCTATGTTCGGCAATTTCCGTTTGTCTCCGTTATATATACTACTGCAATGCATTTTCTGGATTAAGATTTATTCAAAATGCATACGGAAATGCTCGATCGCAATCGTGAAAGTTCGGTCATTTCCGTTTGATTTCGGTTAATATATTGCAATGAGTGAAAACCGAGGTGATCGGCCTCGAGCTTTAAGGGGGTATACGTAAATAACTCACAGGCGGTGTTAGCGTTTTAATTACTAAATTGTTACAAGTACTCGACAGCAAACTACCTTATTTATGAATGACATTTGTTAACCAATTTAATTTGGGTTTATCTTTTCCTAACAACTTTCATGCTAGATGCCGGTACTTTAATGGTAGACATCGCCCCTTTTTCGTGTAGTTTTGATAAAAACAACACCAGCGCCGTATAAACAACAGAAACGGTGCGAAAATAAGTGGCCTAAAATTGTTCAACAAAGCTTTGTTTCTTTCAATGTGTTTATGTATTGTAATTTCGGCTGATGCCTCACAAACACCGTTACTTATGATCCGCTTAGTTACAACTAATTGACAGTGAAACAAAAAAGAATATTTTGAGCTGTTCAATTAATACAAAACACAGTTATATTCAACACTAGTTAACGCTCTTGTTATCACGTACAAATACGTACATTTTTGTATTCATTATAGATTATCAAACGAATCGCTTACTAGTATACATGTGTATTTTATGCTTCGATTTGCGTTACTAGAACGTATTTATGAGTTTTTGAGAAAATAAATACGCATGCATGAATTGTAATAAAATTTAAATACCTACAATAATGACACAACTTAATGAAAGCGACAAAAAGAGCTTTTACAACTGAAAATTCTCTTAATTATTGAACGCTTGAACAAAACTTATGTCAGTAACAAATATTCGCATGTTTTCTGACATGATACCAAAAAAATCCAGCGAATTGTTCGCTGGACACTCAAACTGTGTGCCTTTGCACTAAGCTATAAGCATAAATAACACTCCATGACCCACGACGTGGATAAAAACTACTGTGTCATTTATTACGATATAAAAAGAACATTGCGTCGCTGGTCATTTATTGCTAAATTCATCAAACATGTCTATTTAGGGTAATAAAGCTCACCATAGGCTACCTTTATCACAATTAGGGTAGTAGTTCGATCAACAGATTAATAAATGACTACATATTTAATATCTTCGATATGTTTCCAATGAATATGAAATAAATAATAAATAAAAACAATACAAAGCAAATGCAAAGATTGTAGTTCAAGTGTTATTAGTACAATTGGCAATACGATCAGTTTTTACTTACTTTCAAATAAAAACAATGAACATGCAAATATTGGTGTCCAAATTAAAGCTTTATTAGCAAAATTAGCGAAACAAACGTTTCATACACCCTGTATATAGGTTGGCTGCGGTAGATGTCAATGTGTAAATGTAACCGTTCACAATCACGCAAAAAGATATTAGGAAATCGTACAGGAAAGGCAGCCCTGAACTAAACCAGCCGAGCACGGAAAACAGTAACAACAGAACATTGCACAGCCACACGGAGCAACACGCACACACAACCCAACCCAATGAAACAACCAAAATTCGAAGTACTCGCTGGAAAAGAGCTGGATGACCTAGTTTCAAAATGAAATAACAAAACAACGATGATCCCAATTGACCGAATAAATCGCAGCTAAGACCCGACCTACTTCTCCAAGTCCCCGCTGCAAAACAGCAAGCCGATGGCATTACGAAACATTCCATTAGAAACTTCCTATTACCACACACCCCAAACTAGAATATATTATCATCACGGAACATGGAACAGTTTTATATCATTTTGATAAAGGTCTAGAATCACAAATTTTCGAGATAGTGTAAAAACATTTTTTTCCTCGGCCCACCAATGTTGAAGAGGTTGATGTAATAAACATTCGCGGTTGTTTGATATGTCCCAACATTTATAGGCCACTTAAAGAAACCATAAATCTCCGGTTCTACTTTTTTCATTCTTTGTATGAACAGTTTTAGCGTATCACGGTGCAGACTAGGCGACAACTAGTATTTCATTTAATACATTTAGTAACATTTCCTTCACCGAACGTCTGCTAAACTGCTAAAACAACGGAAATAACGCCAAGACATTAGAACAGGGGGTCTTAGTCATAAATGTTTTAAAAATATTTATGTAACATGCATTCTGTCACCTTTTGTGTGCGGTATGATTAAACGAAGCTAGCACGGCGAGGTATAAGTTCGCTAAGAGTCCATGATTTATGTCATTATTTCACCGAGGTCTTCTTTGTAGCTTTAGGATTTGCTTCATGCTTTACGACAAACTAACGGCAGTAAATAATACCAAACGTTGTTTCATTAATGCGTGCTTGGTCTGGTTGGTAAATATAAGTTTCATGTACTGAAACTGCACTGTTGTGGAATTCACACTCCATAAATTACCTTGAATATACATACAAAATCGAATGAACAAAGCATTAAAGATATCCGCCATCGGACTCAGAGAGAAGGTCACATGTCTGAATTCTGAAAGGTGTTTGTATTGATATGGCTGGTTGATGAGCCTCCAGCTTGGTAAATTGAGGGCACTGAATCTGCTTGGTGATTGGCTTTGTATAATATGGAATCGGGGCGTACTGTTATTGGAAAAAAGGTGTTGTGTTTTGTTGTTTAAATGCTTCCGGTTCAATGTTGTGTACAAAAATGGTGTTGTCCTTTTCAAGAGGATCGGGACTAAACCGAACAAACGCATTCGTTTAAGCTCAATCACAATCTAGAATTTCTTCCTATGTGGCCTTCCTGAATTATGCTATCTAGAAAAGTCATTATGATAAAAATTATGACACCGATCTTTAGGCGACTTAAAGCCTCATTACATGATAGGCTTTATTGCAATCCAACACGTAACTACCAATTCCGTCATTCTATTTAGCATAAAAATGTTTGATGTAAAAATAAAAACATAAATATGGTATGGATCTCAGAGAACGATGTTTTTGTTCCATATAACAATGACCAAGTGGAGCTTAGGAACCCCTTAAAATGGTTTTAAGACTCTAAAAGTGGTATTAACCTGATTTATGTTATTTGCTGTGCGGGCCAAGTTTCTAGTGATTTGTATTTTCCTTTTAAATGTCTTTGATGTCTCGGTTTATGCGGCAGTAAAATGGCTGTTATATTCTCCATAAGTATTTGTATTTAACGCATAAACCTTGTTCAATCCGTCTGTATAACGACAGTACTGGCTTATACACCACCTATGGTTATGTGACTAAGGTCATTGGGGAAAAATGAATCCATGTACGCTGACTTAGAGTTAGGCTTTTTATATCTCGCGTCAAAATACGAAAAACTATAACGATCATTCGGACACATAAATACTTCAATCAAGCACGGTAAATTTGGACTGGCAATATGCACTGTCATACTAAATATGGACAGGGGTTAGCGACTTGGGTTATACGTTTGTGACATATGTGCACGTCGGTTTGTACTGTCAAACAACTTCTCTGGTACAATATCCGAGCGCCATTTTGAAAGCCATTTTTACTGCGGTGTAACATTGAAAAATCAAAGCGATAAAGTCCGAAGTCATCCCACGGAATGACCACTTGAATCTATTTTTAGAATCGCAGTTTTGATGGCTTTAGCATCCTGTTAACTAATATTTCCATGTCTGATCTCATTTTAATTGATACAAAACAATTCTGCTTTTTGTTTTTGATAAGAATTGATATGTTTAAGAATACAATTTCGCTGACTCATGATTTCCCATGAACATGTCAATTTCAATGAGGGGTTACGTACCTTAACCAAATTTGCGAACATTTAATACTTTATTTACGCTCTTATTTTCCGTGAATGTGTCATCATATGTGTCAATAAATTAATCATGAAAAAGTTCAAATACAGTCACTGACTGATTTAAGTAAAATATCTCAATTTTTGTTTATTTCGTTTGTAGTATTTCAATCTTCATTCTTTCTCATGATGATAATAATAATTTATTATTGATTTTAAGAAAATGTCGAATATTTAATTTAATTCAATAAATGTAGTGTTCGAAAATGATACTTCCTGGGTATGCACCCTGTCCGTTGGATGATAAGGGTACTGGCATAGTATTACTTAGGCAAATATAATGTATAAGGACGGTTGCTTCACTATTTTTCCTCTTTTCGACACATGTCCCTATTGCTCAAGCTCAATTTTTCGTGTATTCTCGTGTACTCTCTTCCCCTCTGAATCATTTTGACGGGTCTTTTAAAATGCACAATATTCACTGCTCGAAGTTAAACATTTGTGATTGTTGTCTTTGAAGTTCTTCAGAATTACAAGTTATCTGCGCAGTTTATCGCCTGGCAACCCATAGGGACTGCATGGTACAATCGTTCAATCCATTATTTTATGTTATAAGGGAAAGATACCAGGATATTTCCTGCAGATTTTTCTGTCACTTAATTCTGGTAAATTTTGTGTATGTCATAATCGATCGAATCTGGAACGAGGCTGGGAAATTATGTCAAATTTACAAAGGGAACAGAACATATAGTTATATTGCACATTGAATGACGCCACCGAATCGATTTTCCATTAAGAACCTGGCATACATATTTTAAAAGTGTTTCTAAAGACCACGTCGTATAAACCAAATCACTGTATGACTTAAATGGGATTCTATACAACTAGTATTACTTATTGTGATTAAAAGCACATGTAACTTCCAATCAATGTATATATGGCTGATTGAGTGGTTATATATTTCTTCGTCTACATGCCTTATTGCGATGACCGGAAGACGACTCGTTTATTCACTATGAACACGTCCGATTTAAATTCGCTGCGTTACATTTTGTATTTATTAAAATTGAGTTTAATTAAACTGTGATCACTGGCTTTAAGACATTCTAAATGTTTTTCAATGACGTTCAGTAGTTATTAGTTTGGGTCTTCAAATACATGTATTTCAATATTCTGTAAAGAAAAGTCTTAGGCCAACTACTAAATTTCAATTGAATCCTCAATTTCAATTCCACTGACCAGTGTTGCTGTAAAAATCGCTAAGGTGTATCAAGTACATTTTTATTATATTTTTATTACTTTTGGTCACAATTAATAAAATCCAAATTGCCCTGAAATCTGTGTCGTTTCACGCTTAAGTTTGGATTGTCAGTATCTATTACAAGACTATCTCCTTTATTGCGATATTTTTATGGTCGGTGTAGATTATTTATTTGGCGGCCGGAGCAAGAATACAGCTTTAATTAACGCAGGAATAACAAATGAAAACTTTTATTTCGTTTTCATTTTCCATACGTCCTCACCTCAAAGACCAGTTATCTATTCTACATGAATCTGTTCTTACTTTGAGTGCCAGATTACGGTCTTATCTGCCAAACAATGTCCACTGGTCATTAAAATGTCCGAAATACGGCTTGTCCGAAATAAAGATAAAAGAACGGAGAGTTTCCACCTGATCCCGGGTAGTGTTTAAGTGACTGAATAGATTTTGGAAAATAGTTTAATTAGTCATTCAGTCCCGTTTTCACCTCAGGTGGTACAACACTGTATTCAATATTGATTTTACTAGAGTTAAGGATAAGGACAACCATGCACGTATGATATACATTCGTGGGACAAGCAATTAGGTCACACATGGAAAAAAGAACATAACAAAACAGAACAGATCAGAACCGAAATTTATTTCCGAATGTGTGTTCGTAAAACAGTACCCTATATTAATAAAAATAATAAAGGTCGATCTATTATGCATTTACAAAAGAACAAGCGCATACATGATCCCATTAGTGAAACATTATCAAACATGTCTGCATGTATGTGTGTTTATATTGTTTATTCTTTTATAACTCTCGTAAGAATTGGAAATGTGAACTGCAATATGCTCTACACGATTAATATTTGACATGTATACTGCATTTTTGCGGCGGGGATTTGGGATTGTTATGCTTTCTTTGGCTTGTGTGTGGGCATTGCTCCGTGTAGTTGGGTTGTGGTGTTACTGTTTCTGTTCTCGGCTGGTTAAGTTGAGTGTGGCCTTCCCGGACCGAGTTTCTTTTAAGTAGGCCTATACTGTATACTGTATTATGTACATATTGATGATGCTTCAATAAAAAAGAATACTCTGAGTGCCGCTTTCTTCAAAGGAATATTGACCACCATAAGCGAAACGTCTTTTATTGTAATAATTATATACAAAGCACACGCCAGACCCCCAAAGGATATATAATATATATACAATATGTAAGCTTTATTCGTAATATATATATTGGGTCATTAGCCGTCATGTGTAGCTATATTGCTGTTTTAGTGCCTTATATTGTTTATTAATGATTATATGATTCCGCTCACCCACGAGTTTGGCTAGATGTGACTAGATGTGGCTAGATGCTCGGGACACGAAAGCAATAATAAAGTCTAACTTGACGGATGATGCAGCCTCGTTGGCTACCATCAATATGGAAAAGTCGTAAGAATAGAATAATAAAAATGAATAGTTCGCACGCTAAACAGACGCATGTGAGAAATTGTTGAACTATGACACAAAGACTGTGAATATTATTATTTCTTGAATAAGCAACACCGTCGTATTTCTTTCATGTTTTCTTCTGACGTAAATTCATGAATATATATTATATCAGTTGTTCATTATGAAATCCGTTTAATCTATTTGGTGATTATTTTAATTCCAGTATATATCGCGGTTGGGAAATGTCATGATATTACTGAAAACTATCAGCATAAAAATTACAAAAGACGTGAAAATGATCAATTCTTAAATAAGGAAGACTGCGTTCGCTTTGATGTATGATGCCGACGTAGATCCGCTAGTAGGTTAACCAGTATCAAAGAGGTGGGAATGTTCTACCGAATAAATATTGAACAGCATTGAAAATATTCTCTATCATAATTTCATAATCATTCACTTTATATAATTCATCTTAATTTCTAACGATTAAATATTTATTAAAATAGCGTTACATGATAGCATTCTCATAAATCAGTGGTAAGTCAAGTCTCCAGATTATATTTCAGATGAAAAATACGTTGGTTGAACGAGAATGCATGATTGCAACATAACTGCAAACATGAAAACTATTTAATTAGTCATTTGATGCCCATTCTTTGTTGCTATTAACACCGGGTTGTTTTACAAGAATATTACAGGTGATCGCAATCTAACTATTGTATTCTTGGCACATTTATTTAATTAATTGATAAATTAATTAATTGATAAATTGCAAATATTGTGGAATTGATACTTAGAATATTCACCCTAAGGAAATGAATAAATATTTATGTTATTTTGACACTAAATACTTAGAATAATGTTTTGAATTTTCTCTGCCATTTGAGTGAGTTGTTTAATTTGTTTAATAATTTATTGAATGTAGTAATATGAATTTTACGTTAAGTCATGTATAAATTTATCAAATACAATGGCTTAATTTCATGGCTTCATTTATAGTTTGAATATATCCAATGTTAGTAAAGAACAATCGTCTTTGAAACGCCACGGTGCTTACGCATATAATTTTATATTTATTTTCACATATTTTTTCATATACAAATTAATACTTGTTTTTTTGCAAACGTAAGACATTATATTAATTACATTTTTTTTTGTACATACATTTGTACTTTACAATTTGATATAAAAAGAACATCCGTCCATTTTTATATTCCGTTTGAATCTCATATGTTGTGACGAATTTTGTCGAACACACTGTTTTTATTGAATACCTTTTTTAAATAATATAAAATGTAATTTAAATTTGTGAAATAATTTATCGATCGCCCTGTATATTATAAGAAAATAATTAGATTTTGTGAAGGAACTTTTCGAACGCCCTGTGAATAATTAAAAAATAATCTAGCGCTGTAATATACTCATTAATTTTAATTGTTTAGACGGCTGCATCGTGTGATATTTCCGTAAATATTCATCGAATAATACTCGCCACACTTTAATCCCTCGGATATTATTAAATACATAAATGTCTGTTGTTCTATTCTGTTCAATTTTAAAATACAAAACTACATCCAAACAATATGCTTTCTTATTAAATATCAATAAAATTAATTGCATGGCACGGTAATTATAAAATTATGTTCATTGTATTTATTACTGTTACAAATTATTAATATAGAATGCAGCCAAAGGGATTTAGTAAACAATGGAAATAAATTGAAAGTTTAATGCCTCCACGTGTAAGTTAATTCTTGAAAATAATAGATCATTAAACTAGACAATTAAAATGTCAATAATTTTGGAATTCGTGGTATTAAATAATTAGCAGCTAAGTCTCAATTTATTTTTTTGGTTGTAATACATTTCGATGTACGAAAAGTCTGCTAGAATTCCACAAGACTTTAAACGTGGTAGTTTTCGCCTATAGTGGTGTTCGAACCAAAACTGTAAAGTGCAATTTTATAGCAGTGCAGAGTCCGAAAGTATTAGACCACTCTTGAGTGAAAAATAATTACTCCTGTATTTCAACTTTACAAAAAATGAGACTCAACCACAGAGATATGATGACAACCTCGTATAATTTACGTCGCGATGGTTACATAAATAAATGCATAATTTACCCAATGAAAACTGACAAAAAACAATGACAACAAAAAACTGCCTTGAAATTTCGTGATTCGTTTCATTTTAAGGGGTGGTTAAGTTTAAAGTATTACAAAATCTGGGGTCATAATGATCATAGCAAACGGCCATAAAACAATGCAACAAAACCATGTTTTAAGATGTAGCACTTTTTCTTTTTTCACATAAGCGACCGGTTTAATAGCTACTAGTCTACTTTAACGAGCGGCAGTTAAAACCCGACTGTGTTAGACTGTTAGTCCATGAAACGCTGTGCAACCACACATGGGAGATTGTAGCGTTAATGTAGGGGAGTTGAAAAATTTACACGTTTAACAACGCTATTATGTAAGCAACGTGAACGTGTGTGGTAACGTCGTTAACGTCGTTGCTCGGCGATGAGACTCAATTATGACAAGTGATTACAGAACGTACAATTCATTACGTTGTCATCGTTTGACAAATGATTTGGACCACCATGATAACAACTTATTACGTATGTAATATGCCAGTGCCGTTAGAACGTTTTTTACGTTTTGATTCTTAGCGTCTGTCTCGCGCCCATGCGTCTTTATGTTTTATCATGTATCACGGACGTTTGTTAATATGGCGCGCTCTGCGTTAATGGGCCGTATTATAACATGTCTGTAAAACAATAATCAATGAGTTTTAAAACTAGTACTGCAAGGCGATTAAACACGAAGTCATCCCCGTGAATAACCACTTTTATCTATTTTAGCATCAAGGTACCGTTTGCTTTTAATAGTACGCTAACTAAGACCAGAGCGCCCTGTTCAAAGATGTATATCACAATAATTTTGCGTATATTACTTTTTCATTGGTCATTTGATTGATCACATATGGAGCAATGGGATATAATAACTGTTTTCAATATGTAGAAATTTCACTTCCTTGATTTTATATATCAGAAACAAATCTATACGTTTCCTTCTATTGTTAAATTTATCTGCTATATTTATAGTGTTATTCATCATCTCCCGGTCCTCAGTGTAAATATATGTCGCCAGGTTTTTGCTGTAGAGTGATTGATAGAACTCAAAGCCATAAACAGATGTATCTGAACCCCTCCCCCCTGTCGATATAAGCGTTTCAATCACAACGTGTCTGCACATTTTGTAATTTTGTTATAATGAGTGATCCGTTTAATTGTCGTGAATACCTCTAACTTTGCCCGACCACAATCGTCTCTCGTACACCATTGATTTATGTTCCGACCCCACGGAATAAAGCCACACAGCAAAGCCTTACGTAACATTTCTGTGAGTTGGTATGGTGGTAGTCTTGTGATACAGTATTGAACATAGTCTGGCTACCCGACTAGATAATATATTTTATCAATCAAATAGCATAACTTTTTTTCAATTTTAGCTAGATTTAATTATGAGCTTGATTATCTATGTTTTAGGAGGAAAAGGGAAATCATTTCATGAAAAGAGTAGATTGAGGAGTTGTCGTTCGAAACATTGCAAACGTTAAATACAATTGTATTTAAGTTTTTGGCCCCCAAAGAGCACAACCAACTAACAATATCGCTGCAGCTCGCCTTTAAGTCTTTGGTCCCTAAGAGCACAAGTCACTAACAAAGTATTTTCCTGAATAGAAAAAGAAACATTAAATGCAAAATCAAACGTTAAGTGCATCACAAATGAGTACAAATCACAAACAACATGTACGTTTGTATAAAATGTATGTGTCTTTCCTTTGAGGTCAATGAACTTACACATTACTTCGTACTGAAGCTTCTACCACCAAACCCTCTCATGGAATATACATATTTTACTATTGAAGCATCTCCTAAATTCGAAACTATGACCTTCACAGCTGTTCCTGAAATTCGAAGCTACGGCCACCCTTTGGTCACGGTCAACCATTGTGCGGAGCGTATATGTTAGTATCAATTGCTATGAACCATGTTCCCGAATGTGTGTCAGAGGAAAAGTGTACACGTTGACTATTCTGTCAGGTGTCAAAATATATAAATATTTGTATACAAGATTATAAGATTAACAAGTATTACGAGAGTAAAGAATCTTGGCAAAAGCACAGCATATAATACAGGTCTTCGTCGTAATTTCCACCTCATACATAACAACATTACATGTACTTGCGTAATCATGAAAACAACATACAGGAAAAGTGCGAAAGTCTTGCAAACTCCCTTACATTGAAAATGAAACACTTGAGTCATTATATTTACAAACTTTTTAGAACATTTGGAAATGTGAAATCGAATTTCCCCTCTGCTGGTTTACTGTTACTGTAACGTGTTCGCATTTATTTTGAATGGACGACTGTGGCATTCATTAGCATTATCCTTGGTTATTATCTAAATATATACATAGCACAGAAAGTCGCAGTAAAGACGATGTCCATAATTTGCACAAAAATCGTACCTACATTTTTTGTATTCGTCGATAGTGTCTAAAACTGCGCGGAAAATACTCCAAAACAACGAAAATACAATGAAATGGGATGGGCATGTTGCACAAACTATTCCATATTTAAGTCTTCCATTTAAGTATAAATACATGTATTAGAACAATTCTTAGAGAACTAGTGTACACCATACTACAAATTAGAAAACGGTAACAATTAATATATGTGGCAAATATATTATTCATAATTTTTATAATGTTGGGGGTATTTGAAAACTTGTTGAAACAAATAATGTGTGGGGCAAATATATTACTCATGCATTTGTTGGAAATGGAATACTACAATGTAGTTATAACACATACTACGTTTGGCAAATATAAGAACTCATATGTGTGCTGGGTGTTTGAATACTGTTATCAGAACAGAACATAACAGAACATACATTTTATTAACACAAATCGTAATTTCGACACATGAGTATACACAATACATGTTACGTATATAAATATAATTTAATGCAGTCATGGTGAAGGAAAGGCATTAAAATGATAGAAGATAGTAATAATTTAATGGAAATCTTAACAATTTTAAACAATACATGGCTCGCCTATGTCTGATTTAGAGTGGGTATCATAGAAGTGTTTGTAAAAGCTGCATACAATATACTAGTAAACAAACTCCATTGAAGTAACAAATAATGCATGTTTTAGTTGTATGAATACATTGAATACTAGTACCAAAGTGGTGTTAACTTTGTAGAGTTTGCATAAAACCCAAACATTTATCACAAAACATATTATTATCTATTAATACATATAATGTATCACGCCAGTTTCGATTCAGTATTGTAGCTATGATGTATCCAAATGTTTCTTATGTCGCCGACATGCTCCTTGCGAAGGATTAAAAGAAATTGCACATCATTATACACATAAAAACCCAATGCAACATATTGATTGTTCTATATCTTTGTTTTTTAATGGATTAGGCCGTTGATGTAAAACGCAATTTGTATCTTTTGATTGGGTAAGCAAATGTGTGTTAATCACCTTGTAATTAACATAAAGCAATAATTATAACAACAATAATGACTTTATTTCATCTAGTGAAATGTTCATTGTCTTAAAATATAAAATTGTATTCGTCAATACGTGTCACCATGTGTTGGAGAGTAGTCACAATATTTGAAAGCAATGTACCTTGTAATAATCTTGCACTCAAAATGACATAACACTTAAGTCTTCATGTTTAGTTTTTAATTTGGTATAGTCCATTTATTTTAAATGTCAAATAATTGTCGTGATTCACTCTGTTAATATAGTAATGATACAATTTTCCAGAAAACAACTGATAGATTAATCGTATTTACTTACCATTGTGCTACATTTGTGTATTAACATTCACATGTAAATATGTATTCTACATGTTCTAAAGAGATTGCCCATTGCGCTGTGTGTATTTATTTCACTTGTATGAACTTAGTTTCATACTACATTATGTTACCACAAACACACGAGGTCACTAAATAAATAAACAATTAACTTCCTGACATATTTAATTGATTATGCACAATTATCAAAATAGACCACAAGCGAACGGCCTTTGAAACTTTGAATTTATTTTAATAACATTTTGTTGAAATACTTCTTATTCAAACAATTTGCACCAAATTCTTTTTTATAAATAGATGCAATTGCTCAAAATTCAGCCACTTTCAGCATAATTTATGTCGCAACTTATTCATACATTGAAGGTCCATTTTCCTGTGGTTTCGTTGTGCTGATTTATATAATTGGTATATTTACTACATGTATTTTAGTAATGTGATTCCACAAACTTACGTATTGTTGTATGTATAATTCCGAATTCAGTCACGGTTCAAATGCACATTTTAGACATTTCGCTATTCTATAAATCGTGGTACAAGCCACAAATAAAATTGTCACACAATTTGTATGAATATATTACATAAACATATTATATTATATTTATTACCTTGCATTAAAGTGTATGCTATGAAACAACAAATTCTAGCAATTCGTTATAAAATCATATTTTCAAAATGAACAGTTTATTTTATACTATGTGTCGTCTCACAAAAGAAACAACATTCTGATTGCTGCAATAATTTACGTAAATATATGTTTTGAGTATTTTGATACACAGCGTCACATCATGAAATTGACCATCCATGTATCGTAATTTTCATGTGAATTGTATGTTTAATTATAATAAATACTTACTGGTTACAAATGAGAATTGAAGAAAAAATCATGCCAATGCCACACAAATGGAAAACACTGTAGTAATACAATTCGTTATTGCAAGTTTGAGGGTAGGTCAATTGATTCATGGCGTATCAAGTTTTTATTTATTTTACAGTTTACTCTTACTAACGCTTTTTTATTTTTCATTTATAGCTGACCCATTCTCCACAAAAAACAGCTGTACTCGATAATAGATGTTCATAAAACTGCTGTTCAAATAATCATGTTTTATTATCTTTCTATTATTCATGAGCATGATTTAAATTCGCAGTATTGCAATTGTTTCATATAAATTTTGATTATGTGTTATGAAATGATGCAGAAGACGAATGATCGAGTGTAGAGGTTATTGTTTTGTTTATAATTAATATTTTATCATTTAAGAATCATACAATTGCTCATCTGCTAAAATTAAACCAACTAATAATTCGCGTTTGAGTATCTCTTAAAATAATATTATTACTTGCTTGCACCTTTGACTACAAAGAATAAAACAACTATAAACAAATACATAAAATAATTTATTATAAATTTATAATCTTTATTAGCAATAATTGTTTGAAATAAAATTAATTTTAATTATGAAAATAATTTTACATGTACTAACAAAGTAAAACGTAGGGGAAAATAGTTATACAGATATGCGCAATCTTGCAATCTGATGAGCTAGGGATTATAATAGCATGATACGAATGATCAAAAATCAATACTGTCTAATAAATAATTAAATATAATATGTCCATTGTATAAACTACTTTTAAAATTATTAGTATTCAAACAAGAACAATAAAAGAATAGCATTGCAAATTCAGCTAAAACATAACACAAAAAGGATTGACTGAAGCCAAATGCTTTTCTTATTAATTGTACCGCGCTAATATAAACCACAGGCGCGCATGTTTGATTGATAAAATATGCATCCTATTAGCACAATGCCATATTTATTAAATCATAAGATGTAGTTGATGTAAAGAACATTGAAAATAATTTTGATTACATTACGTTTTATCTAATTATAGAACTATATTCAGCAACAACATTGGCGACTTTTCTGTATTTAATATTTTGTCACCTTCAAAGGATGTTGCTTTGGAGGGGGAGTAAGTTTTATTAAATTATGACTTTAAAAATAATACTGTATTGATACATTTTTCAGACCATAAAGAGGGCATTTAGATAGATCCTCTCATTTAAAGATTATTCACAATTTCTATTTCCAGGAGAAATGCAGAATGCCATACATCTACCATCTACAACACTGGCACCCACAGCGGTCACACTACGGAAACGACGTCGTCCGTACTCAAAATTTCAAATTGCCGAATTAGAACGTGAATATAACAGTTCAACATATATCTCAAAATCTAGAAGATGGGAACTTTCACAACTCATTAATTTATCTGAAAGACAGATTAAAATCTGGTTTCAGAACCGAAGAATTAAGGCAAAGAAAATCAGCAAACATGACGGAGATTCGGACAAGAACGATAGCCCGGATGTCCCTGATATGGGTATGCATATGGGTCAATGATTGTGTGAGAACGTTATTTACTGCTGATTTTATTCTTTCAAAATGTCATTGTTTGGAAGATGTGTCCTATGCTTCATTATTCGTCGACATCATACCAAGGTTTGGTGAATATTAAAGTTGGAAAATTAATATGGCAGTCCCTGAACTAAATATATGTATATCACGGAACCGTTGAACTCGTCAGGCGTTCTATACCGTGCAAAAGGGGTATAAACTGATTGTATCTTATTGCATTAATGCATTGATAATTCTTGCGTGAAGAAAGTCATGTGTTTACTTTTCTGAACATGCAGCTAACATGCAGAATGTCATTAGAGACCGTGGTTGTGGCTGTTTTACAGCCGATGTGGTGATTCGTGAATAGACAGGAGCGAGAATGGCTTTTGGATAGATAAGTTCGTGTTGATACGGATTCTGATGATTTTGATGCATATATTCGACGTAAAATAAAAATGAGTAACACTCCTTTGTAGATGATGGTTTTAGTGCAATGTCAAATGTTTCAAGTTCATAAGAACATGTATGAATGAATGTTTTATCCTATTGGAACATGAATTGAATTGTATCTTTTTAAAACAAGTGTTAGAATCATTATGCATTATATCACAGAGGATGTAGCTTCTATTTCCTTGAGTAATATTTAAATGATCTCCATTTGTGTAAAAGCTTAAAAATCATTTTACAAGCTGTTGCTTCACCAGCGTCAACGGGCATGTGTTGGATTTGGTCATCCGGGCACCTACCATTGCTCTTTGAACCACTATCATTATGGAATTGGTACTACATTCACCAAGATTTAAAACATTGCTAGTGGAACAAAACCGTCATTATTCCTTATTCAATGATGTATTTTAAAACGAAGAAATTAATAAAAACCTTATTTAAATGACATCACGAAATTCGGATATGTATTAAAATATTGGCAATGTAATATAGATATCTCGATCAGTAGTCAAGCCGGGTGTCCAATCGACCACCGTGTCACCCACCTGCAATATGATGCAAACATGCAACTTACAGTCTATTTCTCACCGATCAGGGTCAAGTATTCTGACACAATTCGGGCCGTGAGGGGGAATAAGCAAATTCATCGTTATGAAATAAATAATTGACAATGAAAACGAAACGGACATTGTACTCAATATTGTTCAAAGTGTTTACGGAGAGTGGTTGAGACATGATCATGTTCATCAACAATTGTCAGATGGAATTGTGTTGTCTGAAAAAAAAGTTTGTATATTTTTTGACATTTTCATTTTAATGGAAACGAATGTCCCTATAAAACTTATAGTCGTTATTATCAGTATGTATGCTCGTATGCCTATTTGTGTGTTTTTGATCTTATCATTTCAAATCGTGAATTGAATGTGATGTATAAATATTCATTTGTATACATGTAAATATAATGTATGAAAGAGGAGGTTTTATTCATTGTTACAAAGTTATGCTACGCCAAAAGAAGTATAAACAGGGTGTCGAAAAAGAAAGAATACAGTTTCAGGATATATTTATAAAATCTCTACTTTCTGCTATCGCAAAGAAAACTTGTTTAGACAATCGATGAAACTTTTTCCAGTTTAAGAATATAACTCTATGGACAAAACAAGGTAATTTTTGAAAATTTTACAGTTTCTTAACAATATCCGAATTATTATATTTAAATGGTACTAGAAAATGAGTTAAATCTATTATCTAAACATGCGCGAGTTGTCTTTTTGAAAGTAGACAGTTGAGGTTTGATAAATATTTATTGAAACTTTTAACGTTCTTTTGGAACACCATGTATATTGTGTAAGTGAAAGTATTACTAGTATTTAAATAAAATATATGTCAATGATGTTAGTCTTTATCTAGATTTATTTCGTTCAATGACATAAGCTGTATGTGTTCCAGTGTGCATGTGAGCCTTGGTGCTCATTGCCCAAACCCTTTGAAAAATATTATGTTTTCATAAAATATCTGTATTGCTAGATTGTTCAACAAACAGAAAACCAACATTATGACAATGCTAGTCTACGAAATATGTTTTTAAAAAGTCTTATGGACTATGTTTATGGTCTAATTTGCTTGGAATTACATGGGTGTCGGACAAAATGTGTCGTAAAACTCAACGTATCAAATTTATCATACGTTTATAATGCTTTTTGCTCTAAAATATGTCATGGGTGAATCGTATGTGATGTTGTTCTTGCATTTGGGGGCGGGGATAGGGCACACAGGGCATTGTGCTTGGTTATAAAGGCAATATATACACATCGTAAATAAAAATTGTCAGGTCTAAACGGCTTGGAAAAAATACACTACATGACATGTATCTGTACATTACGTCAAATACACCAATTCTGGCTTTTACTTGACGGGGGCATGTGATGCCATTGCTTAATGATCACATCAAATGAATAATGGCAAATTGTACAAAATAAAGCAAAACAAAGCCTAAAGGAACACACAGGGTTACCGTTACTTACACATAACTTACTCTCAGGGTTGAAAACATGACGACCAAGTGACGCTAGCAAACCAAAGATTAGTTTAAAAAATGATTAGAACATTATATTTCTCTAAACTTCAAGCCAGACGCGAAAATTATACAATTTTATTTTTTGGTAAATTTTCGTACTCATTTTAGCGGTTAAATCGGTGTGGACATGACGCGTCATTTGTGGCGTCATTTTTGGCCAAGTACGCAAGTAATAATCTGTCATAAAGAAGTTGACCAATTCTAACAAGATATACCGAGATATACTCGACGGACAAGTCGAGAAAAGCTGAGAATGAGTTCTTTCGACGCAAGAAAACTGTTTAAATTTTTATTGAAAATTTCTTAGACAAAAATACGTCACAGACCACGTGGTATGTCCACACTGTATATTGTATAGTGTCAGTATTTACAAATTAATCGTAGTAAATTGAATAATTATAGTTAGTTAGTTGTTATATTTATATGCGTTGCGGAGGACTATGCGTATATAAGTACAATTATATGTGTGTGAGTGAGTGTTTATGTGTGTTAGTTCGTCAATGCCTGTATGGCATTCTGTTCACATGGGGCTTTATGCATTTATATTTACCGGAGACAGACGGAAATGGCCGAGCTTTCACGATTGGCCTGCATGTGTGAAGTTTGTTTGAGCAGTGTACGGAGCAATAATAAAACTACAAGCAATAAATATCATGGAATTGTTGCTATAGTATTTCATATAAAATGTTTCTTTGTAAAGTATAATAGTATTCCTCTAAATATTCAACTGATACATGTATATTGTTAAAATGTTTTCATAATTTATTTTTACTCTTATATAATGCAGTTTAGTTTATTTCTTTTCCTTCAAAGAAACTTTTAAGTGAAATTTTCTTGGGTTTTAAAATATACAAGTAAGCTTCGTTACCAAATCGGGAATCTGTATGTCTTTGACCAATTGGCAACATATGTACATATTTAAAAACTATTGTATTAATTGGGGTATTTAAATCACAAGAGTGCTCGCAGACCACGTTTTCACATTTTTCAAGTTACTAAATTCTCCTTTTTTCATTCTTTGACTTGCATGTACGAGGGATGCTCAAAAAGTAAAGGCAATGGCTCTGAAATGATTTCAGCTCAAAGCTTCATTTGAACGAAGCACGCTTAAATGAATACACATTTTATAGTTCTGTTTAAATTGGAAAGGATATACCACCTAATATCCTTAGAAAAAAACTATTTGGCGCATTAATTTTCATGTATACTAGTTTATTTCAAGTCTGGGATTTTGGACGGATGGGTTTTTTTCAAACATAGATATATATTATCTGTTGTTTTCAACTTCTCTTAGATTTTTTTTCTTTTTACATCATTAATTTATGTTTTTGTCCTCTTTATTATATATTATTTTCATTATCTTGTTTCTTGAATAAAATAAGTTTCTTTGTGTAATATGTGATTAAAATGTGCTCAGAATTTACTACATGGCTTATTGTTTTATTTTACTCCGGTATTGACCAATTTTACTTGTCATGTTTTTATAAATTACGTGTTACGTCATGTCACCTGATATCTCATGTCACATGATATCTCATGTCACGTGGAATTTCATGTCACGTGGTATTTCATGTCTCGTGATATCCCATGTCACGTGGTATCTCATGACATGTGGTATCTCATGTCACGTGGTACCCCCATGTCACGTAATATCTCATGTCACGTGGTATCTCATGTCACGTGGTATCTCATATCACGTGGTATCTCATGCGACGTGGTATCTCATGCCACATCTCATGTCACGTGGTATGTCATGGTATTTGGTATCTCATGGCACGTGATATCTCATGTCACGTTGTATCTCATGTCACGTGGTTTCTGATGCAAAATGGTATATCATGCCATGTGGCATCTCATGGAACTTGGTATAGAAGAGCCTCCATCCAGATTTGAACCCGGGTCATCGGTTTATGCGGCACTCACGATGACCACGAAGCTATCCATGGTACAACTGTGTGTTTTAATTATCTAATGCAGCAATGGAGCATTCACAATACTACTACTACAGGTTAACACAACGTACTCTTTGCTCAAGTGATGTTGCCATATGGTGTCCACCCATGTCAGTACCAAGAAGATATGAGGGAATCGGACAGGGAAGGCAACACTCAACTTAATATCCAGCACAGAAAACAGCAACAACACAACTACACGGAGCAATGTCCAATATAACCAAACGAAATCATTAAAAGCCCAACACCCCGTTGTAAAAGAGCGGGGTGGCATCGTTTCACAAAGAAATAACACAAAACGGTGTTCCCAACTGACCAAATGTAACGCAGCTGAGACACGCCCTTGTTCCTCAAGCCCAAGTATTGTCCCCATGTCCAGGGTTTCGTGGTTTGAACTCCCTCTCTACCGACCTCCTACAAGTGTCCTTCGTGACCATTTACATAATTTCATCAAATAAGACAACATTGGAATTTCAAATCCAAAACAGAAATCGATTTATAAAATCATGATATACTAGTCAATTGAATACTAATATTAATACTAAATACTAATACTGATTAAATTTTCAGTAAACAGTGTTTTAGTGCATGAAATTGCTCGCGGACCAAATACTATATATATCTAACAAAGAAAGAAGAAACTGATAGTGATTAGTAAACAAAAATAGCGGGTTCCTTGGGAAATCAAGTTTTCTTTTATCCATCATAGCATTGTTGATAAATGTCTTACTAAAATGGGATGTTTGTGTTAGTCACTTAATGATGTGAAACGGTTATAATACATTAAAGTTATTAATTTATGACGTAAACAAAACACTGTCGTTTGTTTTATGTCTGGTTTATCTTTAGAAGAGTACTTCAAACGAATATAAAGTGGTGTTACATATACGTATATGTGGGTCAGAATTTGATGCACTCAAAGAACGTGACAAACGAAATGCATGTCTTTGACGAACACAGAGCAAGTGGAAATCAAAATATGTCTTCATAAAAACATGTTCCATGTGTTTCCTACCCATGAGATGACCGGAACAAGTATCAAACCGAGAGCTATGGCGACAAACCAAATGGATTCGTATCATGGATGAAATATGGAGGTTAGGTGGATTGGACATACGTTGGGAAAGGACCAAGCCGCCAGCATTGTCCACCCGCCACTCCTTGGACTGGAACACCCAGGGAAACGAGTAATTAGGAATTACAAGCAATCCAGAAGTCCCTACCTGGATTTAAGTGTTTCTGATGACATGACAAAACCTTTTTTTTCACATATTGGTTCGTATCAGCTTATCAAGTTCCATTAATTCAGCTTGAAATCTCTGTTTGAAAACCGGTAGGGGGCTCAAAGGGAAGATCGTTTAGCAGTATATTCTATGACGGACCCTACGGAGCTACGAGCACAGAGCTATGAAAGTTACACATAAGTTGGACAAATGCCAATCAGGTTTCAATAAACAAGGCCTGGCGGGTGGGATTAAATCGGCCCTATGTCCAAATATTTGTCCGTTTTATTGATAATTTATCATGGATATGGTCAACTCCAAAAATGCGTGGAATATGATTCTAACAAGGTCTTAATATGTTGAGTATTAAGCCTATATCTTTTCTTACATATTCGATGCTTTAGCACGATCCTGAGTTTCTGGAAAGGATCCAAATAAAAATATCATTAAAGGTTGTTCAAAAGTTAGCAACTATTAGTCTGTAAAGTCAAATAGTTAGCACATTACAGTAAGTAAGTGCAATAACGTCTTTCCATTAAGAACAATACAAGAAAATAGTCTGTAATAGTTTGAAATGGATTGAAAATTTCCTTTGGAATTTTAAATTGAGTCTTAACAAATGTTGCAAAAACGCTAGATTTACAGTTTAATAAGATATTCATGAAAATATATAACGAGCACACATTGTAAAAAGTACACAACTCAATAACTGGAACAAGAAGAACAGGAAGAAGAACAGGTGGAAGAAGTGGTAGTAGGAGAAGAAGTCAATGTTGATGTCATAGAAGGAGTAACATAAAGAATGATACTGGCAAAACATGTACATTTAGGCGTATCATAGTTTTGAAAACTGTTTTGAATGAACTAGAGTCTACAATAAGTACTCTAGTATGCAGAAACGTGCAACCGTAAATAAAAATGACCACACATATCCAAAAACTACTGCGGAGGTGAACTTATAAAGATGCGCAACATGCAACCAACGCACAACACAACTTTGGAATGCCAACTAGAGAGGTAAAAGGTTTCAAGGCAACTAACGATTCAATTGATATCATTTAAAATCAAAAGGAACTTAATGTTAATTTCAGACTGCACATTACGCATTATTGAAACAACTGCAACAATGTTTAAACATACACCTGCCGGGGATAGGTATCTAAAGGTAAAAAATCAGCAAATGTTACAGCAAAATTGTTGTTATCGAACGTGTCAAATAAGAGTCGATTAAGGTAGTTAACACTTAAAAACGGAACAATACCATGTTACTTGTCATTTTGCTGATACATGTCTTGTTGTTCGGTATGTTGGTTGGTACGGGGAGATAACAAACAACAATAAAATAAAACCTTTCACAACCTTACAAGTAAAAAGAATAGTAGGATAAGCGATTGGAACATCAACATAAAACGTGTCAAATTTGAATTTGAAACTGCAAAAAAAAAACTCGTTGCTCTTGATGTTCTTAGTATTATCAAAAAAGCTAAAGCTTCGTTACCGGTGTTTCTCACTGCAGCATTGCAACCAAGTTGCATTATTCATTATGCGTATGGTGAACAAAAACTTGGTCTAGGTACAATACACCCCCACACACTTCATGGCGAACATTAGTATAATTTTGTGGCATTCATAACATGAAGAACATGAAGGATGAGGCAATGGTTAGGGTTGTACAATAAGTATTTTTTGTGCTGCAAAAGTTTAGATTATGCGATTTATATTGCGGAACATATGTTTTAGCGCATCGAGAGTCTTGTAATATGCTTGGAAATAGTTAATATGTTTTAGTAGTATTTTTATGATAATGTGCATACCTTAATGTGCCTAAACAACATAAATGCAATTTTAATGTTATAATTTAATTTTTATCTTCTTCCGTTGTCAACGTTAGCGAAGAGTCAACCATTTAAATATATTAAAATGTTTAATAATGTCTAATGTTTTTTGTTAAAAGTAATTATACCACCAAGATCATCCTGGATTGCCACCCAAACTATAGCTCCAGCTTTCAAATTACCACCAATGCTTTGGCTGTGTCACTACAATCTACTAGTATGCGAATACTCACAATACCAGTTTCACCAACGTCTTTGACGCTTATTCAGTTGTTCCGCAAATGTCTTCGCCTACCCTGCCCCAATACCAACAAGGTCTTCATGCATCTTCCGCTGTGATACCAATACCTTGGCATATCATTTCTAGTACCAGAAGAGTATTGACGTACGATTCGCAGTGTCATCAACATTTCCGGGCGTTTTCTCTGCAGGACCTCCAAAATCTGGGCACATTGACCATTGTACCCTCTGTATTCCCTCCCACTACAGTACCTCCGCATCCCCCGCAGTACAGCTTATACCTTGGAAACAACATTTATGTTTCTACTGCCAAACAACACTATACTTTTTTGTTGGCACAGTTAACTTTATGAACATGCAGTATATTTGAATGATACATTAATATGCCATGTTTGTTCGACTTTCTTGCAAACTGATTTTGTTAGCGTACTCACTGTCTGGTAGTAGCTTGTGTATTGCAACTTGTCTTTGTGTGTTCCTGTGATCATGGTTATGTGGTGATTTTTCATTATTCGAAACTCCTCGGCAATGTACGATACAAGATTCGAAATGAGAATTGTACAAGATCTCCCGAATGCTGTGTCATGTCTTTGTAACATTATCTGTGCACATAAGCTGTTTTCTGTATTGGCGTTAATCTAGACAAGGGAACTATCATTTACATGTGTCCGAGTGTTTGTCTGGGCTTTTCTGGCCCGGTGATTATAAACATTAGAGTACATTGCGGTAAAGCGTACACCGGATATTGCTAGTAAAGTGAGTAATATTATCAATTTTAAGGACATGAAATGGAGACCAGGGTGAGTTTAGACGCGATATTTTTCTAATTACTGACCTCTTATGCATATCCCAATTGAGGTTTAACTTCTTCGGGCATTTTGGTAACTTTATAGAACACTATCGTATATCAAATGGTCATAGAAACGTTAAAATGATCAAGTATTATGCATTTACGCACTCGCAAATATTGACAGCAGTACTATACAAGCTTCTGGAAAGGCTGTATTACCAAATTGTAGATTTTTTTAACTGGCCATTTTGTTTATATTGAACTCCAAAATGCTGTGACCAAATTTCATAAATATTGTTCGAAAAACAACTAAGATACACCCCAAAACAGATACACGGATGTGTACAGAGTATTGCTGTTTAGTGTACAGAGTATTGCTTAATAAAATGAGTACTAGTAAATAAAGTATGAAAATGGACAGTTTTATCGTATTATTACGTCTGCAAACCAATAAGGTCATGTCTTATGGGTTATATGATATACTAAGACTATTCTTAAAAGGTTATGTTAAAAAAGTTCAATATGTCAGGCAGATGCATGCAATAAACAATATAGAATGCTGAATTTTATGCATAAAGTGTTCTTGTGAGTAGTACAAATGTGATAGTTAGCTTGGATATATGCACTTCTTTGAGAGTCACGCTTATGGACAAATGGAAAATAAGGGTTTTCACATCCATAAATACACACCGAGGTTTATTTTTAATATCTCAACTATTTCTGATGCTGCAATGAGGTTCCTTTGCTATGACTTACATTCAACGTTGCTAATTCAAACTATTGGACATTGTAGTTGTTTTGTGTTATCTAATACGATTGCCCAGTTATGACACTTTACTGTACGTAAAACACAGTTACTAATAGAAGTTTCCCATAAAATTCGGGGGGGGGGGCTTGGAGCTAGGATTAGCTTGTTACATTAATTGCTTCATGTAGTTCATGTAATCCAGTCTAAATAGGTACATATCTATTCAGTATAAATTATTTTTACAAAATAACACTCATTATACCTTGTATTTATTCAATTTGAGTGACAAATAGTCACTGCACTTATAAGCAATACTCCGTACACGATACAGCAATATTCCGTACACCAGGGAGCAACCATTCGATTAGTTTATGATACTACATTTGAAATATAATCTTTGTAACAGGAATGACAATTCGCTCGATTCATTGATAATATTACTCATCTTGCTAGCAATATCCGGTGTACGTTATACCGCAGTGGAGTACGTACTCCATGCTCCAACTCATACTCCGTACTCCAATAGGAGCATTTATTAGTTACAAGAAAACTGTTGTTACTTCTTTATTGCTGAATGGAAAAATATGAAATGGGTGTTCATTTTCTTAATTAGAACATTTGCCACAATTTGGTGTTGGTTTTGATGCAAAAATATTCTAAAAATAAGCTGTTTTCAAGCTGTAGCATGGAATATGGAGTATGATAATGAGAACTGATGTCGCTTCCTTGCTCTGGTGTATTTATTTAGTCACGTATTGTTTTCTGCATGGAATTCCTTTAATCTTTAATTGGATACTGTCTGAATTTGTGTAACGAAGCTTTAATTTATGAATATTGGTTTACCTTTATCAGATCTGCCGTTTCCACACTCATTGTCAACATTGTCTTGGTCCTGTTTGTTGGGAATATGTTCTTGGTTTAACGCCATGGACTGGGCATGCGTGGCGGCCATATTTGTTGAACTTCAGAAATGGTTCGATGGCAACGCGAATGTCCTAATAAAGTTATCGATATTTCAAAATTGCGGCATCTTATTGACATATCGAGAAAGGAAAGAAACATGTCTATGGTTCGTTGTTTTAACGATTGTGCAATGTAATATTTATGGTGAATGATGCACGTGGGTTTATAAGAAATTGAACAGTTTTCGTAATGAAAACATCTCTTAAAAACAATTCATTACGCGAACAGGTGAAAAATTATTAACTTACAGTTTTAAGTGGGGACACCATGGCGAACGTTTCGTCGCACTGGTGATACCACGTGTCGTAAATTATCAAGAAAAAAATGTTTTCAACAATAGAAGATGACGAATGCCGTCTGTACCGCGGAGGGATCTGGCTGTTACATTGTCGGCATATAGTCCAACATATTAGATCATCCTTCGTCATTCTAACAGACAGTTTTATAGGAGAAAACCTGATGATTTATGTTATAAAACAATGTTTATACAAAAATTTGCCACCATACCACCGAGGTGGTCAGAGTCAATCAAATGTTAGGTTTTTTGTAATTTATGCGCAACACTTTAATTGTAATAATTTCTCTTCTAAATATTTTGAATAATTATGTGGTCATAATGACTTCGTTCTACGGTCTCTAAACTTGCGATTTATTTGAGCGCGTCAGTTAAATGATTTTATGGTTGTTGTTTTTAAATGAATCTCGCATTTTTTTTGTTTTCAATTTTTAAAAAGGGCGTATGTTTGAGTTACCACAGCAAGTTGGCAGTTGAGTAACAGAAAAATTAATGTTGGGTTTAATTTATAAAATTAAACCAAAACTATGTTAATGCGTTTTGTTGGTATTACTCTTGACAATTAGTACAACAATGTACACATTTCTTGGTTCAGAAGAATAAGGTCTTAATTGCAAAAATACTATTCTTAGAAAGAAAAAAATGTAAAAATTACGATACGAAGGTCATTCTGAAAGTTCTGATAACTTCAAGTGATAACTTTCCATTGCTACATTGTATGTTTGCTTTTTTTACTGTAATTTTTTTCTTAAATATCTATAAAAAGAATCTTATTTCTTAAACTTCTATTGGTATTAAAACAATCCATGAGTTTGGGTATTGAATGAAATCAATTGTAAACAATTATGTTACAGTAGGGGCCATTCGGGTCTCGCCGGTAACGTAATGTACGCAACACTGATCCATGGTCGGACCGAGGTGATATGACAAACAGTTCAGTTTAATTTAACTATTTTTAATGTTCAGCTAATAATAAAATGTCCACAAACTATCATGAAATGATGAAGTCACAAAGTTAGGTATACCACAAAGTAAAGTAATGATTAGGTAACGTAGTCACTGAGACATGTGAATCAGAACCAAGATAATGTCACAAAGACTCTAATCAGTAAGAACTTACCACTAAGAGCGTGTCACAAAGACTAAGTTGACCAAATACGTTATTTAATTTCTGTGATCACTTTAAACATAATCCCTATATGATTTTTGCGACTCTATATCTATATACTTTTATAGCCTATTGCGAGCAAGAGCATCTGTAACTTCCGTTCATTGTACAAGTTATTTGGAGCCAATCTAATTGACTGTTACGATTTATTGCGATCACTGAAAGATGGCTTATGCCTATTATATATATACTGTGAATTTAACTGCAAAATGTGGAATTATTTAATATATATTAAAGCTACACTTACAATTTACTTTATATCGAGATACTTATTAGATTTGACAAGATGTGTTTTATACTACATGTACGAAAGAGCAAAAAACAAAATGATTAAATAAAATAAATTAAAAAAAGACAAAACACATGAATTTTCTCCGTGAACGAAAGCCGATTACATGCTAAGTAGAGACATTCATAGCAACGATTAATGGCATAAAATAATAAACGAGCATTGCCGCCGGTTAATTATGTGTTTAATGACAATCGAACATGTTTGTGCAAGTAAATCGGCTTTATTATAATTCTATGAGTTTCGTCATTACATGCTCAGTTAACATGATATATTAATTATAACGATCACATGTTTCCATACAAACAGTAACGTTTTGGAATTGATATTCGGTTAAATTTTGTTTAAAGTAGCGTTCAATAAATCAATCACAGCAGCCTCGTCACGTGACGGATGATCGATCGCCTCCGCTTTTATCCTTTCTGTTCTCTGATTGGTCCATCGTGTCTTCTGCTGTGGCAATGACACTGCAATGAGTTAACGGTGTTGGTTTTGTTCAACATTTTGTCGGCATATAAACACTACAAGTCATAATGATGTTGGCGTTTGAAACAGACTTGGTAATGCTGGTAAGACTGTCTGCTTTAAATGTTGAAGTCAAATGATGATTACAGTTTAACACATTTGACATTTAGGGCATTATTTGGCAATTGCAAATAAATTGTTCTTCGCAATGACGGTATTGGATCGAATCTAGTTCGTATTTATTGAATCTGAATTAAATTTTATATTATCAGTACCATTGGGAATGAAAAAAATACAATTATTTCGTATGGTGCTGATTTCATTCTGGTACCCCACGAAACGACACCAAATGAGACGTTCTCCTGCCGTAGTATAGCAAAAGAACTGCACTGCCCATTCTTCTCGGTTTGGATTTCTCTCTTTCTGCTGTGCTAGAACCCACGCATGTATATATAGAACCGCACCAAAACGATGGAACAAAACAATGCCAAACCGAGGCAAATGTCGTCCTTGCGTAAAGGCCAAGTGAGAGTATCGGTATCCCGAGGTAGCTAAGATAGATTCTATCCAAGTATAAAATATACAGTATGAGGAAATCTGACAGGGAAGGTAGCACTCATTTTAACCAGCCGAACACATAAAACAGTAAAAAAAAGTTAAGCTACCAATTTTCTAGGGCTCTTTTCAGCTGTTAGGCCGCTCAAGCACCCTTTGACATTTCAACTTCCCCTGGTCATTGGGCTACAGATGGAAACCTACACTCGTGTCTCCCTGGGGAGACTATTTCTCTCCTGTGGTGTGGCAGCCAACATCGATCTGCGGCGCCCAGGAATAGACACTGCCCTCACAGGTACCATTTTACACCATGGTGGAGTGGAGCTGTGGGTCTTGCTCAGAGAAATTAACCAGTGGTCCAGAGGGGGATCGAACCCGGGACCTCTCGATTCCGAAGCGCGCGCCCTAACTCTAGGCCACCGCTCCCCACTCCCCAGTAGCAACATAACAAAACCACACGGAGCAATGCACACACATAACCCAACGATATAATTATAAACAGACAGAGTGCGACCATCACGGTATGTCGGGGGAAGTTGCACAATGAGGAATGAATCACACCCACGAGATCAAGCAATCTGTTTACAACAATTATAACAAAATGACAAAGTGCTTAAAACATTTCTATTCATTTAAAATTCATCGGTAACCATAAATGTTCGTAAGCCAACTTTTCAATATTTCAGTCAGACTTGACTGATCCTCAGTCCTGTTGAATTTCATCAATTGTTGTCAATTGTTGAAATGTGGGTTCATGTACATCTATATTGAACATTGAATACTCTAGTCTCGCATTATCTTGGCTTTTCAGGAGAATTTGGAATTTGTTGTTAATTGTTTAAATTTTGGTTGTATATATCTGCATTGAACACGGAATTGACTAAGTAAACATTATGTGTCTGGGTTTTTCATACGGAATTCCATCCATTGATGTAGGCCTATATTATTGAACTCTTGGGCCGTGTAGATCTGCATTGAATTGCATTATTTGACTTTTTTGGTGGAATTGAACACTGTATGGTCTCGCGGTACGTTGGCTTTTTTGATGAAATTTGGAGTTTGTTGACAATTGTTTAATTGTTAATTCGTATAAACATACATTGAACACGGTATGACTTTATAGTATGTTGGCTTTTCTGATGGAATTTCGTCCATTTGTGTCTTTTGTTTAGTTATTGGTTTGTATATACATGCATTAAACACTGTATGATGTCATATTGTGTTGATTTTTCGTGTTGAATTTAATCCATTGTCGTAAATTGTTGAACTCTTGGCTGTACCTTTCGTATATATCTGACTCAAACACTACCTCACACTATCTTGGCTTTTTTGCAGAATTTGGATTTTGTTGTCAATTGTTAACTGTTGGTTCGTATATATCTGAAAGTTCATTGAACATTCAGTCCTAACATTAAGTTGGCATTTCTGATGAAAAAGCGATGTTACAATTGGTACTAGGTACAAACAATAAATGTTGTTACTCGGTTGTTTGCTCTTACCCCTGACACGATAATCTCGTATTAGCGGCAAACAACACATGGGTAAGTAGAATTAGTTAAAAGTTTTATCATGTATCTATGTATATACAAGCGTGGTTTTATTGAAAGGTTTCTCAGAATTCTTAGAATACGTTTCAAATCGGGCTCAATGGTTCTTTTTCCTTTCGAATACTTGTCTATAGCTTTAGTTTCACAAGGGGACAAATAACCCAATTCTACGTCGTAATTGATATTCGTAGAAAACGAACGGTTCGAATTATTTAAATGCATCTAAAACATGAGCCTGTATCTAAGTGTATTTAAAATACCTTGACGCATTCTTGCATTCAATTACTAAGTTGTGTGCCAATGAGCAAAGCATTTGAAGTTGCTAAAACAATGGATCGGAATGCACTCAAAATGGAGAGTTTTGAATGCACTTCAATTGTCAAGGAATATACACCGACGTTTCATTCAGATGACAGTTCGGCTTAAAGTATTCCAATTTAGTGTGACTAGGTCGATGTTGCTGAGGTATACACATGTGGATCTTTTCAAGCAAGCTTTTTATTTCGATAATTTATGACAAACCGATGTAGGTCCCTGTATCTGCCGACAAAAATAAATAAAACTCATCAAAGCTAATTGACGGATAAAAAACCTCTAAAACAGACTATTAAACACAAGGCCTCCCAAAATAAAATACGGGTCACATTTGTGAAAGTAAATAAAACGGTTTATTACGTATTTTTGTTCACGCTTTCATTAGGTAAAGATATCTATCTCTAAACGATCCCATTTTATTATGTTATCAGAATTGGGCGCGGTGGATCCAGATCTAGTACATTTTAGTGTTCACATGTCAATGTGAATTTAACACAATACACTGACTTAGAATGAGAATGTCGTAAGTGCAACATTCGTATTTTGAGAATACAAGAAACAACTGTCCAAAAACTATCCTTTCCTTATGGAAAAAAATAACTTTTTGGACTTCCGTTTGGTCGACATCACAAGTTCCGATTTTCCTGAGAATATGCTCCTAAGAAGTGCCTTGTAATGCAGATTTCAAATGTGTATGGGTCTTATATAAGGTTTTAAGTAGTACCGACGACCTTCTCATTCTAAGCCTGTGATAGGAGCTCTAAAGAGTGTTGATTGATAAAACGCTGATTTACTTGCGGATTTAGCTTTCTACATTTTACAATTTCAATCAGTTGAGCCAGTTTCGGGCAAAAACTTTGAGCCTCTATACAAAACCATTTAGTGTCGTGGATCGTTATTTCCTGGATTTTAGCAATTTATAAAATATATAAGAAAATGCGTCATTGAAATGACGACGCAAATCGAGCCCGTCGATTGGTCTAAAACGTAGAGCAAGCGTGTTATAAAAGTAAGCACTAATGGAAACATTTAACGTGTCAGATTTATCACATATAAACAAAAAAGCGACACAATTGTTTGTTGAAGAGTCACACATCCTTTTAATGATCATTGATAGAAAACGAATCAGTCACTGTTTCCTGAGCGTGAATTTAAATACGTGTCACAAAATATTTATTATCTAGCACATGAATGACTTTGCAGTGAAACATTTTATCATCAGTATACTGCTAAGTCCTCATTCTACTATATTTCATAAACCTTAAAATACCGAATACAAAGAGCAATGGGCATGTTTATCCGCAACGACTATGGAAGCTGGTACCCAGTTTTTCAACAGTCTTCATTGCAAACACGGATACCAGTTCCTGTTACGTCATATCCGTTGCGGCGAAATACAGCCGCTGTACTACATTCTCTTTATATAGGGTGCAATCAGATAATTTGAAAACACCGATGAGGGTACGTCTACCGGCAAGAGTCTAGGGAAGTGGCCTCACATTTTCGCCGTCTTAAGTTTGTGAATTTTCTATGTACTGTTTATTAAGACTTGACTGAATAAGATACATTGTACATCTAAATGAACAAATTTTAACTCGATTGTAGGCTATAAGTACATAACCTGTGTTGTTTTTGTTATTTTGATGGTCACTTCCTGGTTCAATCAGGTTCATAAATCATGGATGTTGAAGGTAGCTCAAGGCAAGTCCGGACCCACAAGGTTGAGGTCAGAAATCGGTATAACAGCGTATAAACCAACTAACTGTATGGCTTAAAGGGATATGTGTACTATAGAATTCAACTTGTATGACTTATTGCGATTAAAAGCACGTGTAACTTTCGATCACTGCATGCCTCAGAATGACTTATTGGAATACGATTACTTCAGATTACCGTATACCTTATTGGGATACTATATATATTATTTCAACGTGTATGCCTTATTCCGAGAACCGGAAGTCATGTATATAATTATGTTATTATGTACTACATGTTCATGGTCAATAACCGTATGTAGATTATTGTTGTGGGTTCTTTTCAAAGGTAAAATACATGTAGTGATAGTGTTCGCTTCATACCAAAGTCGCAACGTCTTGAAAAAATAGCATTCCATGTTAAATCTCAACTCAACTGTGTCCCTATCATTTAAAACTATATACAGTAAAACTTTGTTAACTCGAGGAGTGGTCGGTACATGTAAAATGCTCGAGATAAACCAGGTGCTGGAAATAACAAAATGGCATGAATTGATTATACAAACAGATATTGGTTTAAAACTTGCTCGAGACCAGACTTCAAATCAATATCACATACTAGTTACTAAAACCACTGTACAAATTCGAGGTTAAGTTTCACAAACTTCCAAGAGTGACAACTTTAACTTAGTGTCTCGAAATAAAATTCTAATTTGAGCAACATGCGTTTTTTTGCAAAATTTGCATCCGTCTGAACCAATTGTAAATATTACACAACCTCGACAGCCTGTGACTAATATATTCAATAATTCTTTGATAAAATGGACCTGGGTTTGTAAGAGATCGCGTAATAAAATACAATAAAATAATAAAACTTAGAAGCAAACACTACATGCATTACAGTTGCATACTTAAGTTCGCCATACTTCAGGCATGAAAGAAACATGTGTCCTTAAAATTTCATAAAAATGCACTTTGGGTTTCAATAAAACATCTTAACCATAAAAAATCTTCAAAATGAATCTAATTCAAACCATAAATCTTACCATTCAAAGTGTATCGGTGTTCCAGCATGGTATCACAATAAACAGCGCATAAGTATGCGTATTATTATCAACGCTGTAATTAAAATAATAAGCCAAGAAGAAATATGATTTCAGCGATATAATGCGTTCCATACAGACTAAATTTATACCCATCAAACTTGCAGTATTGTACGGAAACTTTAACGTGCACCCCGATCCTACGATGAAACTCGAGTAGAAATCTCATCTCAACAAGAGATTTTCCCAAATCAGAGTCTGGATTGGAGACAAGTCTGAAGTTCTTAAAACATTTACGGTAATGAATGAGTCCATCCTCCCTCGACACATTGCAACATTTGAGATAAGATTTTGCTCAGATTGAGATGTTGCGGGAGATCATCGTCATTTCGCATTACTTAATAGCTAGTACATTGCAGGTCTGTCATTTCTCAGGCATTGCACCGGTACTTACCGGCAATTTGGTTCGAGTGCAGACTTAAGAGCAATTTTAAAAGTTCCATTTACCAGCAATGTCACCAAACAGTGTCCACATTTATAAATGTTAAGGTACAAACGAAAGCCACACAGCTACGGCGTGAGCGCCAAGTCAGACATAGTACAAGCCACCCACATCCCCAAAAATGGATGCTTCAAGCGAGCCTTATATGCTCACTCCGCAATGAATGACACACTGTGGACTTTGAATTTTGTGCATAATTACCCATAAGTGTATGTTTTCAACGTTCGATGTGTAATTTGTTTTAAAGTTACCAACACAAGTCTAAAGGAATTTGATAGAAATTGGATTTATAAAGGTTCGGATCTAGTCAATACCTCCACACTCGTCAAAGTGTATACCTGCAAGAGATACACTTAACATTTCACAACATATTTCTATGTAATAAATGTCTAAAATATATTACAATTTTATCAACCATACGATGCAATTCGCAATCAATTCAGCATGCAGTCTTAAGTATATGTTCCTGTAGGATTTGTCGGGATGCGTGTCAATGCCCTGTGGCAACCAGGGCGGGGTGCTTCGTGTACTTGCACTTTCTATCACAAAAAGTTTTGCTTATTCTCCTGTCAAGGCAACAACTGGTTCGAGCATCAGTACTTAGAGTTAACAATATACTCAGTAGGAAAAGGGAAACGGCTAGGGTTAGATACGTTGGAAGCACAAACAAGTACGATGCATATATAATACAAACAAGTACTATTCACCCTTTGTTTAAGTTGGTACATTTACTCGTTGGTTTATATGTCATGTCATGTGTCCCATGTTTGGAAATAACGTTGATCTTATCTCGTACTTTCTTAAGAGCAATGAGAAAGGAATATCCTACCCATCCCAAATACCTGATACAAAAACTCATTTTGAGGAGGTCAGCCTGAATTTGGAGCCATTTATATTAAATGTTCTATGACAAAAGAAAATTGACAAAGTCTGTGTATTTTATGTGCTAATCATTAAAAATAAAAGCGTAAACAAAATTTTGGAGCCTGCGTATGTTAATTGACATACAAATATGTACCCATAATTCCATGTATGCTGGGTATTTTAATAGCATCTATCTCAACATCAGTTTGGCCATGGAGTTAGATATACAAAGTCAGTATATACGGTCCATGGTTTGGCCAAATTGTTACCTCGGCGTCCGAGTACTTTTCTAAAACCGTTGGACATGAAAAATGCCCCATTTTAGCTGGTCTTTTAGGCAAAGTTTTACTGTTCATAACCTTTCTTGACAAAATTAATAGTATTGTTGTCTTCAGTTACTCTTTGTGTTTATTAAAGACAAAACATGCAAAAAAACAAAGCAGTCCCATTCCCGTGGAATCGTATATTTCTGTGTCGTTTTCATTTTAATTGCAATGGCTTGTAACTAAAAATCATAATAAGGAGATCGCCATACCAAATGGTAAAATCTTTCGAGCAGAAGCACTACACACCGTATCATGTATGACGCAATCTTTGGCGAACGAATTGTTCAGCAAAACAAGGTTGCGGCACAAGGGAGACTACTGCGATCAATAATTTATGGCATGCATCGTGCAAGCTTGCTATTCATACTCAACTGATAGACATTTATTGGCGCACATGCAGGCATTTTTCACCCCGGGTCAGCTATGCGCAATCACATTTATTTTCTAATGAAGCGTGTCACATAAGGCAAAAGAATTTCTCGAATTTTATTAAGCAAAAATCTTGGTGATTTATTAGCCAATTTTACGCAATTTCTCATTGATTAGATGGCATTAAAATAGACCAATGTGACAGCGTTAGAGATAGAAACTGCCTGGAAACGAATCCGGAATATAGGCCAATCGTGAAAGTTCGGCCATTTCCGTTTGTCTCCGGTAAATATTGCATTACATAAAGGCCAAGGTAATCCGACTAGAATACAGGTAGACTGGTACCATTTGTTTCATTTTCCGACTCAGTCTAAAATTAATTTATTGTAGTAGTACCGTGGAACCAGCCTAACTTGAGTAAAACTAGTGACTACAGTTCCAAGCAGCGCGGGTGTCTTTTCAATGTTGTCATACAATAATCTTTCTTTGTTTATTTGTATGGCCACACATGTAATATACTACCTACATGCACATGCCTAAAGCAGAAGTCAATGATCATATTTCCCAAGTATCCAGTGACTCTAAAATCATTCAGTAACCGAACAGTTTCAATGTGGTCGACATCAAACTTGGGTGACAATGGGTATGATCATAATCGGGGACACTAGATACTATTTTTATATTTATTAGATAGAGAATGCCCTGATAATATCAAGGACATGTCTTCTTATGTATGACCCTGGAATAACAATAATCTCAAATAATCGCCCAGTTTTCATCTGATCATCTTCAAACTTTGTGATAATGTGCATGGTTGTAATAGCTAGTCCAAGTTCAATTATGAGCCTTTTATGCGATTTTCATTCTCCAGATGGGTGCACTTTGTGACCTCATGGTTCTTGTTCATTACGAAATTTAATTAAATATAAGTAAAAAAGTAAGATAGAAGAGGTTATTTTCATATATTTTATTCAGTCATACCTTGACAATATTTACACATATGTCTCTCATAGTATGTATACATATAACCCCTTGTGAAAACTATTATTTAATGGTCTGATTCTTTGAATCATGATTTTAAGGGTGGTATTCTGTATTGATCTTACTTGACTTAAGAATAAGAACAATCAATCAGATCACATAATAAACTCTAGGTCAGTAACAGTTGATATGATTGGCTTTCTTTATTTTTAAATTAAATAAGATCAAAATTGAATATCACCCCTGATCAAATTTCTGAAAAAATAATGGCTGAAAAATGCACATAGGATGAGATATCAACATTACACATACAGAATTCGACCCCATAATAACACAATATAAATACATTCTGTATATCGAAAGAATGCCTGATATTTAGCAATCATTTTCAGGCCAGAAAAGGCCAGAAAATCCAAGTTTCAAGACCTGAAACTCATTTTTTCAATATAAACAAAGAGATAATACAGGATTCAAAAACCTCAAAAGTGAACAGCCTGGTACACATATATATTACCAAATCGAGCATTATGTTGCAAGACTAATGCCCCTATTTAGTGAAGAATTTAAGAAAACAATAAAATGCTCATTAACAAAAGCATGACATGATAATTTTCATGATGACATAATTATGCAACATGATTTTGTATTGCAATCTAGATATTACATATCAACCCCCTAACAGAATAGCTCTTGCCTCATTCCCAAATTCATGCAGAAATGTCACAATAAATTATTTTATGCAGAAAAATTCATACTTTCTAAAACAGCATTTCTGGGTTAATCCGGAATTATAAAACACCTAATTAATCACTGAAACTTTCTAAATATTACATAACTTCACCTACAACTCTAGATAAATTAGCATGAACCACCCTAATGAGCCCTATTAGCATGATTTCATAAGGTTACATACGGGCAGTGTCTAGCAACTTTGCTTGGACCATATATTAAAGTCGATATAATGAATGCTAAATTTATATAGCACTTTTTTCATGTGTTTGCATGTTCAAACACATTTTACAAACAAAGTAATGGCATGCTATAAAACAAATCAAAGAGTACAAGAAATCATATATAAACAAATGATCTATTCCACTTTATTTAACTTTATTACAGACCTTTTACTGCATAGACCCGTAAAAAAGTACCTACAAGCATCAATATATTAGACTAGATTCACCAATTCATCTCCATATTAGGTATATTAAAAAACAATTAGGTGATCAACACCAATTTTCTAAGGCGACAATGAAAAGGTTAAATCTTAATGCTCCATAAATAGTTTTAAGTACAGTCAACTCAGCAGACACATTCCTGGAAATAGCCTTTAACTTGAACTTAAAATACACATAACTCAAAAATGAATAATTTCATCAAATAACTTTTATTTTCAGCAGAGCAGATCATTGTTTTTAGTGCAGCAAATCTGGGTTTTCAGATTTTCCCAGAATTGTAGGATCCCTGTACTTTAAAAAAAAAAAATCAAGAGTCCTCCAAATCAGAACACATTTAGCATCCATTGAATACAATCCTCAGATGTCCCCGATATTGGCCCACTTTGTTTTATACACAATTCATGTCAATAAATAAGTCCTTGTTGTATGATGGCTGGTTCTCTCATTTCAATAATGACCACTTGATCTGGTCCTTGGCTGTCTGTATAACCTGCAAGTAGACAAATCAAACATATCTTCAATCATACTCTGATAGCATGGAGTAACCTGAACAGTGATTCTAAATGTATTCTCATGCTTATACTCAAACACCACACTACAAGCTCAAACTCGAAAAACAACTTTTCTTAGAATTTGCATCAACACCAACCTTTAGCAAATTATCTATTAAAAAATTAAGAAAATATTTTGTCAGTAAAACTAGTATGTATAGCCAGATTTTCCAATACATTTTTTGTATATTATGATATAAGCATATTAATATACATGTATATACATTTTATATAAAGCTTAAAAAGAAAATACAGCATTAATGAACAAGTATAGATTCCACTGTACTGCTATATAATGATAATGAGAAAATTACATAAATGACGCTGAAAGAAAAGTTGGAAAAATATTTTCACTAATAATGGATTGAGGCTGCCTGCAACAAGTTATACCAGAGAGGAAAGCAATGCATGTCTGATACAAAGTTATTTGTATCATTTTAATATTATACTAATTATAAAGCAATATTGAAAAGCACACAAATTTCATTCTCATTCAACCAGCCTTACATCAGAAACATAGTCAGAGAGCTCAGTGCAAAACTATGGTACATGCCTCTATAAATTGATGTAGTTACCATAGTTCTGCACTGAGTCTGGGAACTTGACCCAATCACCACTGCCAATGTGTGAGGATGACAAATTTAGGGGTAGCAAAATCTTAAACCATGTACAAGAACCTTAGAACGATCCTCTATCCATATAATGATAATATTGTGACTATTGTTATTAAAACATAATAACATTTATGTAACGCCCCCAACAATATTATGTCTGCTTGCACCACCAGTGCGTTAACAACATATTTTATGGTAGCAAGCCAATAAGTCAACCATGAGGACATTGTCAGTATTTGGTATCAACGTGGCAAACATACTAGTTCAGACATTAATTGTACTGATGACATCTGTTTTCAATATCTTTGCAATAAAATTCAACATTTTGTGACAAGTTGTGTCCAGTCACAGAGCGCTCACTATAAGCCGAGTTTGTAACCCACAATGCAGAGCAAGTCATTTAAGGATAACACAGTGGGCGTCGCCATGATACACACATTGTGTAGAACCAAACTTCCAGAAAACATTTGCTTTACACTGCTCTTAGATAATCTATCATTTAACATGATATTTCGCTGGCTTAGAATGAGATGGTCAAAAGTACTACTAACGACCTTGTAAAAGGACTGATACATATTTAAATCAGCATCACAATGCACTTCTTATGAGCCTATTTTCATGAAAAACGGAAATTGTCAAGTTGACCAAACTTAAGTCCAAAAAGTAGTTTTTACCATATGTAAACTAGTAAAGAGCCGGTTTTTTTTGTCTTCTCAAAATATCAATTTTATAATTACGACCGTCTCATTCTAAGCCAGAAATTTATTTCAAAACTATGTTCAGTATAAGCTAAAGGCAGTTTACATGGTGAACTTTGTCTACAATAGTTTCACACTTTATTACACTAACAAGCATAATGTGTGGTAAGCATTATTATAGAATTTTTGAAAGTTTGGAATATTAAAACAAAATAATTTCAAAAAAAAAATATTTTCCAAATACGTATTCCTATATATTTTCCAAAACCCCTGAAACATTGACGTTTTACGGCCACTGAATGATACAATCTGTCCTCCAAATGTTGATGCATCGGGGGAGAGCAAGTGGTAATAACATTTAAACTGTCAACAATAGCTCGACAAAAGTTGACCAGTGGAAGTCATCAAAATGTCACACAGGAGGTACACTCAAACAAATAGAAATAAAAACCGAAAAATTCCGGACTTCAAAAGAACATTTAGAATATTAAATTGCCAAGACCCCACATATTCAATGACGGGATAAATTTTTTTGATAACATGAAAAAAGGAACTTAAACTGCAGCTGCACTTGTGCCCTGGCCTCTGTATATGAAAACAATGGTAATTTAATAATTTGAATTTTATTCTAAACTTAACCCAAAAAAACATCGGCATTTGTTAGTCATTAGAAAGTCTACCATATAGCTGGTTTGGTGAAAGTTTGCTCTAACTCGACTTGGTCAGGTCTCAGCTGCGTTTCATTTGGTCACATGGGACCACCGTTTTTTTTTTGTTATTTCTTGGTGAATTTGTGTCATCCTGTGACTTGGGCTTTTAATCAGTTCTTTGGGTTATGTGTGGGCATTGCTCCATGTAGTTGTGTTGTTACTAATTTCTGTGATCGGCTGGTTGAGTGCTGCCTTCCCTGTCTTTTTTCCTCATTTCTTTTATAGGCTGGGAACCTATCAGAGATACAGGGTTTGTACCGGTGTAACGGTCAGTTTGATCAAGATTTGGTTCATTATTGCCATTATTTTGGTCTTATTTTATCCCCCGCCTAAGTAAAGTTAATAATTTTATGATGACGGGGGAAGAAATGGCCTAGTCTATTTTATCCCCCATCTGAGTATAGTTAATACGATGATATGGGAAGAAATGGCCTAGTCTATTTTATCCCCTGCCTCAGTATAGTTAATATGATGATGGGGAAGAAATGGCCTAGTCTATTTTATCCCCCACCATAGTAGAAGATGAGGAAATGGCCTAGTCCATTTTATCCCCCACCTTAGTATAATTAATACAAAGATGGGGGAAGAAATGGCCTAGTCTATTTTATCCCCCACCTGATTATAGTTAATACAATGATTGGGGAAGAAATGGCCAAGTCTATTTTATCCCCCACCTTATTATAATTAATACAAAGATGGAGGAAGAAATGGCCTAGTCTATTTTATCCCCGACCTGAGTATAATTAATACGAAGATAGGGGAAGAAATGGCCTAGTCTATTGTATCCCCCACCTGATTATAGTTAATACAATGATTGGTGATGAAATGGCCTATTCTATCCCCCACCTTAGTATAATTAATATGAAGATGGGGGAAGAAATGGCCTAGTCTATTTTACGATAATTAAGCAACAAATTGTCAATTATGCATGTGGCCAATCCCAGAAATTTCACAATTCCAGACCTGATCACATTCCCATGGAAATGCATGTCCTAGCACAGTTAATTCATATAAATTCAATTATAGTGTTATGTTATTATCTAAAATATAAAGTTAAAATACCTTAAACATGCAAGCCTTTCGTTGACATGAAATGAGCATTATTGTTCAAGAAAACTTAAAGTGGAGGTAGCTGTATTGATACAATTATTGAGAACTTAAAGTAGAGATTGCTGTATTTATACATACATTGAAATTATGATTTAATTTTATTGCAATCATTATTATTCCATAATATACCAAGTTTCTTTTTTGTAACAGGTATTTCAGAGTTTTTGAATAAATGAACCAGCAATTTAAGTCAAAAGATGCTTCTTTTCAATTTCAATTTGAATATGTGACAAATACAGGAGCATTCTCTTTAAGTAACATACTACACAGATCATACTACATACACAATACCTTAAGGAAAATGAACAGAAGCAAGATTAAAAATTCAATTCACAGGTACATCCTCTTTAAATAATATATTACGCAACAACTGATCATGTGATCTTAGACTGGTTTTCATTCACAAAACATGAACAGAAGTTGGATGACAATCCACGGCAGATTGCATGATATCGAAGCATAAATACAGCGTACCAGTCAGTTAAAGCTGCCCTAATCTGATAGATGGGTCGTATTTATTGTAACGGCATTAAATAATGCACGGCGTAGGCCGTAATGTGTCTTTATTACCCAATATACATTAGAAATCAGTTAAAACATGCATATATTGACACTGGTGGTAGGTTTATCACCCTCGGGTAGCTAACTTTTATATCATATAATAGCTGTAAATGGCATTATAAACAACGAATACGCTATTTGATTATGGCCATTATGCCAAATACTAGAATAAAATTGAAAATTATAAAAATTGACTGTGAACAATAAAACATGGATATAAATCAGTTTAATCGCTGCATCAGAAAGAACATTGATACATGCTTAACATTTATACTGACTGATGCTACGATTTAGGTACTTCCATTTTTCATTGTCAAAAAATGTTTCATTTGCGTTGATTAATGCCGAGAATTCATTCATTCTAAATTTGTACAGCACCTTTTAATACAGTTCTAAAACCTAAATAAATAGTTACTGTAAACCAATTCATTTTCGCGAATACTAACTTTCGTGTTCTGCTGATCATCGGAATATTTGAGACTACATACTTCAGTAATATATTACAATGAGTGTAAAAACTTAGGCCAGTTGTATCAGTGTAAAAAAGTCACAAAATAACATATTAATAACAGTTTAAGAGCATTGAGAATTAATTCTATGAGCATTGAGAATCACTTCTACTGGCATAAACATTCTAAATCATAAGAGCATAAAGCATCTAAGTAATAATATAAACTAGAATGCTTAATATACAAAATTCATCCAATCGGCATAAACCATTTTAAATAGCATCCTAAGTGAATTGAGCAAGTAAGTAATGATATAAAACTAGAATGTGTAATATACAAAATTACTGTTAATAGCATCCTAAGTGAATTGATCATATAAGAACTAGTATTAATGGTATAAAACAAGAATGCGTAAGGTTCAGAATTAATCCTATCCACATAAACCATTTTATTTCCAGTAAAACATGCAAATAACGCTGCATGATGACTCTGTACAGAGAACAGAATACAATAACCCATTGTGCAACAAATTAAATTATTACCCAATGATTCATTAACGCTATTGTTATATAACTACCCAAGGTTTTGTGATTACGATCATATTTACAGAAAACCAGTTCACATGTGTTTTATTAGAATGATTAACTCCGTATGTGAGCAGGTAACGGTGCATTATACATTCCCCTTTCTCTTCCACCACCCCCCTATACTTCTAAACACTGATACCATAAATTCCATTACTGTAAATTCTAAACTTTTTGCAAGGAAAAAATTTCGCAATTTGTTTTCTGAACTCTTTTGATAGGTTAATGTTTGCATTTTAAAAATGAAAATAAACTACATTCCCTTAAACTCTTATGGAAACACTGCATTGCTGCAAAATCAGAATTGTTTATTTTTGAGTACAGCAAAAATTAATTCATCGCAAAAAAAATAATATTTTACATTTATTTAGGTGTATATTGCTTAACTGTTTTAAAAGCTCTCGGTAAGTCAAATTCAAAATATTTGTATTCGCACAAAATATTCCTTTGTCTCACATTTAATTATGTCAGTACCCCCAGTACTTTAAGACACTTTGTTGCATTTTTATGAACCCTAGCACTTGCCGTAAGTATTATATAAGTACTTCAAAGCACGGTGTACATCTCTAGATTATGTTTCGTACCATGGTGTAATTCACAATTCTTGAACTTTTTTGTGTTTTTTTTTTTCTCAGTACAACGACAGGTATGAAGCACTTCTATAATATTATAATAGAAAAACTCATACTAATTGCTTGGACTTAGTATAATGTAAGCATACACTAAGAGCTTAAATATATGTATACTAAATGCTAAGTAAAATGTAAGTATATGCTAATCAAGTTCTTACAAAACATATAAATTTATCAAGAGATGTTTGTTAAACACATATGCCCACATGGCAGCCCAATATTCGAAAATGGTAAAGGTCACTTGACCTTTGACCAACTGACCTCAAAATTAATAGGGTCATATACTGTTGCGAACCAACCTCCATGTTCCAAACAAAAAGTTATCAATCAAATTTTGCTCAAAGAACAAAATGATGGGAAAGTTTCAAGATGGGAAAATTTTCTACCAGTAGTTTTGAAACAACCCTTGACACCATAGGTACATCCACGAACCATCCCAAAGTCCATCACCAGTTTTTTACAAATCAAGAGGTGGGAAGGATAACAATCATCAGGGTTCCCACAAATATTCTAAGACAAAATTCCCGACTTTTCCCTGACCAGACAGAAGATTTCCATGACTATTTCCAGCGATCGGGCCTTTTTGTTAGAGCAAAAGAGCGCAATAGACACAGCGAAAAGGAGGTTAAATTTGCTTTTTATGGAACCTAAAGTTTTTAGGTAGCAGTTGTAGATCATTTATGAAGAATTCCCTGATTTTCCCTGACTTTTGCTCAATTTCCAAATTTCACTATTTCTTAACTCCCTGACTTTTCCCTGACCTTGAAAAAAAATGTTTTCCCTGACAGTGGGAACCCTGAACCCATTAAGAGATGAACAAGAAACTGTATCAAGGGAGATCACTCTTAATATTTGTCACAAAAAGCTGCACTTGAGATATGTACATAGTTTCTAGCTCAACACTCAACCCAAATCAGATCAAAAAGCGTTGATTAAAACAATATTTCCAACATGACATTTGGACACAGGACAATACCTAAAATTGGTGTAGAACCAAACATGTTATCCACTATAAATAAAGTCATTATCATTATTTATTATTCAAATTTATAAACAAGACAAAATTAAAATAAATATATTAAAGATCCCACTGTAGTTATTTATTAATCTACTGATTTACATAATGATACATAATCGACTGTTAATTTTGTTAGTTAAAAGAGAAATTAAGCATATACACGATAATTATTGATCATTTACAGTAAAATCGTTTTATTTCATTTGGACAAAAAATTTATGGTTTTTGTGAAAAAGACCATTTTGTGGCGATTTAATTTCAGGAATACATTATCCACTAAGTCAGATAACATAGAAAATTTAGATCTGCGAGGGATTTAATTTCGTGGTTAAGGTCAATCCCCCACAAATATTAATGACGATTTTACAGTAAGTAAATCTCAACTGAAATGCTATACAAGGGATGGTCAGAAAACAACCAGGCTTTTGTATCATCCTCAAAACTTATTTAAAAAATTTCAAAAAAATTTCTTCATTAATATTTTTTGTCAAAATCTAAACGCTTTTGCCATCTTTGCAGGAACTTTTGTTTTCCTGGTATCTACCATAAGGTTGATCAATGCTTTAGGTACTGCGTAACAGTGTGTCATCATCAGATATTATTTTTAAGAAGATCAACTACAGTCAACCTTGGTCACAAATATAACTGGCGTCGGACATGTTTGATCTATCTGATGTATCATCTTGGCCTCTTGCCGATGCCAGCCCTTGAATAGTATTTATATGTTTCAGAAGAGACTTAAAACTACTCTGGCTGCTAACCCCCTCAACAAATGATGTCCGTCCGGTCACTGACTCAAACAGACCTAAGTCTGGTACAATGATCAGACATCGGACGACAATCTGATTGGTTTTGTGACCAAGGGCATTAGTCAGAATGCAAAGCACCAATAATTGGTTTCTTTCTTAAAACTCATATTCCATACGATAGACAATGACACCCGCAACAATTTGTTTTTGTTCCTAAAACCTCATTATTCCATAGGATAAGACAACAAACAATGCATTTAACCCGCATCAAGGAAAATTGGATTTTGTATTGCTTATAGAATTTGACACGATCCTGACCTTTATGCATGAATATGTCACAAGGTTCTTATTAAATAATTATGCTAATATAAGGTTGAGAGTCGTGTCAAATTCTCCAAGCTTTATCCCATTCTTCCACCAAATGAAACAAATTCATTTACATACATATAGTTCCATTGACAGCCCAAGGGAAAGAACTCTACCCAAACTAAATATAACAGACCATACAGAGTTATCCCACTTGTTACTTACCTCAAGTTTGGACTTGATTTGCTTTTAGAAGAAAAAAAATCTTCATAATAATCAGTGGTCAAAAACTAATGCCTGACTCAACAGAATAAAAGAATTGTTAAAAAATGAGGTATAACAGGAATTCGTTCAGTAAACGCTTATGCACCTGTGGAAGCCTTGAATATAACAAATAGCTAAGTCATTCAGGGGCCTTAATTTTGTTGAAATGTTGAATAGTTTTACATGGCTTTGACAATTTAATGTGTTTATGATGGTAAACAAGTATGGCAAGTTTGAACGCAATGCCTTGATGGACTTAAAAAATATTTGAATTTCCACATTTTGTAACGGACCAAACGGACAGGACAATCAGTCATTATCACTATATGCCTCCTGGAAACTAGATAAAAACAGAAACGTATAACAAAGTTAACAAATTCACTGATACTGATACATTGGTCACTAAGCCTCCAGTTAATTAAGAATCACGAAAACTATTTAACAATTTTAACATCATGCAGAAAAATTGGCATCATGCGTGTTGGTTGGGTAATGACTCTAATCTTATAACACTAAGTTACATCTACAAAGTTTGATTGGGACAATTAGCTGTAGATGATGTATCCCTACATGCAAGGATTGACAATTTCCATGCTAATTGCTTCTATATCTAAATTACAAAAACAGCATATACTGTAAAATCATTATTTTTTGCCAGGGATTAAATTTCCTGGATTTAGTGGTTCATCTCAACAACAAAATTTAATCCCATGAAACAATAATTTTGACCCTTGTATTTATTTCCTGAAATGCAAAATCCTAAAATTAAGGTCCCATCGAAATTGTGTTATTTACCAAAACAATGAAATTTCGTCCCATCGAAATAAAATGATTTTACAGTACTACAAATACAGCGTACACATGTATAATTAAATACCATGCAAATACATGATACTCACTACAAGACAAAAATAAACTTGAACAAAACCGTCCAATTTGATAGATAAGACTAAATGTTAGTAATACATATGAAAAAATCATCGCACCAAATATCAACAGTATATTCAGTGGAAAACAGTTTGTCAAACTATGCCCAATACAGTAAGTGATGTTCCATAAAAAATGCCAGGTTGAGCCCACAAGTAACTGTATCATCAATAAAGACTAAAAAGAAAAAATATTTTTCTGTAAAATTTTACAAAAAAAAATATTTATTTTTTTTCGTTTTTTTTAAATTTTGTTATCAATGATACAGTTACCTGTGGTTGAGCCTGTGGAAGGACAGAACAAAGGTACAGCAAGTCTACCTATAGATTAATAACTTTATTAACATCCCACGCACAGTGATACTAGTAAATTTGTTCCTTCTCCCCACAAACAGAATTTCAACTTGTAGTCATTCCTACCCTGAAACTGGCCTTTTTTCCAGCCTAAAACTCAAAAACGGTTAATACCCATGCCTCTGATAATAAAATATACAAGATCAGAAAACTACATAAATCTGGAGCACTCTATATACCTGTGAAACAGTCTGTTCTCCTATAGGTATATCATCATTCTTCACTGCTACTTTAGACACTATACTTGCACTGTCACAGTCCAGAATTATACTGCAAGTAAATAAACAAAATATGTCGATGATATAGTAGAATTTAAAACAAAAGTAAATTACATTTATTACACCATAAGACGGGGTTGATTCATTTATTAAAAGAAAAAGAGTGTTGAAAGCCAAATTATATCAAGAGAAAGCCCTGCATCCCAACTCAGGAATGCATAAAACAGACTATTACTGTTTCATTCACTAATCATTCAAGAACATTTTTTAAGCTGATAAAAACTCACTCATTTAGCGGTAAACTGTTTTATATACTAAACTAATCAACTGAGAGAGATTTCAGACATACGCCGACTTGCTTCAGGCAATAATTCTAGATCCCCAAATAAAGGAAAGTCCCTAAATGGACAAGAATAAGCTAAATGTCCACTTTTTAATGTAATCAGCAAAAATGTAAAAAGTCCATACCCGCCATCACATATTTCATCCATCGCCAGAAAGGTGGCGTCTAAATTTTCTAATAATGCTCTCTTTTCTACATTTCTTCTAAGGATTTGACTCACAGATTCATAAAAAGCGTTCAGAACACTGGCTAAAATAAGCTGAAAAATAAAATGTCGATAATTAATTTTATAAGCCAATGACTGCCACTCATTATCTAAAACAGTTTTGTTTTTCCGGGTCAAATGACTAGAGGGAAACGGGACCTGTTTCTTTAGGTCAATATCATTATTAACAAGTTAAGACTGAGTACTTAGAAACTGAAAAGCAACTTTAATCATTCATTACCAATATCAACATGTTTTTACAACTAAAACATTTAATTGTATTAAACACGATCATTGTGTTAAACAGCCATAAGTTCTTAAGTTTGAAGTTCTATAAGCTATTTAGTATTCAAATTTGCTAAAAGCATAGAATGATAAAAAGTATAAAAACTAGGTTTCACTTACTTCATTTTCATTTACACTGCCAACAACATAGAAGAACAGATCCACATTGCTGCGGTACACACAGGTCAAACCTTCAAACATGATAATTTCAGCTGAAATAATAGAATTGGTTTATCAAAATAACGACTGAAAGTGAATAGTCCTGATTACTAACTTTTTGAAATTGCACCAATTTAAGTGATTTTGAAATTATGCAATACAACCTCTCCAGAGTGGCTCAGTTGCACTCTGTAGAGTATTTTTTCTGTAACAGCTCCTTCATAACTTCATAATTTCCAAAGCTGATATTTTCTCTGAATATAACCTCTGTAGAGCAACAACCCCTAGTCATCCGTACCGCAGCCGACACAAATTGATGCTCTCAAAAGGGGTAGCTCTTCTGTTATTTTTAACGCTTATCAAATAAATGTTCATAAACCTTTATATTTCAAAGAGAAAACCAATAAATAGTACCATTTGCTCTATGAGTTTTGCTGAAAAGATTCTTTTCAAAAGTTTTCTGTTCCTTGGTTGATGGAAACTGGTCATCATAGTACTGAAAGATTTAACACAAAGTTGAAACAGTAAAACAATAACTCTGACTCAGAATCATATGTGTGACATAAAGTACATTAATTGGATAATCCAGTTAACCGATAGTCAGGATTCATCTAACTGCATGCCTTGACTTTGCCATGACATTTCTATTAATTTGTTGTACACTGTACAGGGTATCTACTGCTCAATGCATAATTATCAATCCTGAAAAAATATTCTGAGTTTCATTTGTCTAGATAAAAAAAGATGCAAGTCTGTTTGGTGCCATTACCACACAAAACTCTGATTCAATGCAAGCAATTTCTATTGTTAAAATTGATTATGAAGTTTCAAATGATCATGACTCAGTCAATAATTGATATTTTTTCGCTCAAAGTTTCTTTTTAAATAATAATTATATTCAGATTGCTGGATTATAACCTATGAATGATTAATGTTTCTTATTAACACTTATCACTAAGTAGATGAATTGATAGTGATTAATTTTACAAACAACATTGAAGTTGAACTTTTTCCAACAATTACAAATTAATTTAAATTATTTTTTGTAAACTTCTGATAGTTTTAGGGCTCGACACTAACACTGGTCCCCTGGTCCGAGGCCAGTGAAAATCAAGAAGGACCAGTGAAAATCTTGAAGGACCAGTAACTGCTTCATTTACAAATTTTACGGTTTTTTTGCTGGGGGACCAGTGACCAAAAATACTTAGTGTCAAGCCCTGAGTTCAGTGATTAACACATGAAGAAACTATATACCTTTGCCATTAGTCTATTACCATCATTGTCCAAAATCATGATGGCTTTCACTGAATACAGCGATGGTTCCTGAAATTAACAAAAAAGATGAATATCAGGGATTGAATTTAGCACTCGCTAGCTCGCAAAATGCGAGTTGCAATTTGAAAATGCGAGTACAAAATTTCTACCATCGCAATTTTTTGCGAGTGCATGTAGAAATCGGCAAATATAAACAAACTGTCCTTTCCGACGTTTCCGTCTCCATTCCGTTCTTTAAACTCCTTTTCACGCGTAAAATTTGTACCCGCGCACCGTTTATCGCTAAGCGCTTGATGTGAGCGCTCTGCCGATTCAGACAAAATGGCAGACATTCGAAGTTTTTTTGGTAAACAGCCATCGAAACTGGGTTCTCCAGGTCCAACCTCGCCAACATCTACCGGAGATTGTGAAAAAAAGACAGCTGCCGTCCAAAAACACAAACGTTCAGATAGTTCGGCCAGTGGCAGTCAATCCGATTCGGAAAAACCAGCACAGAAAAAAACTAAAAGCAGTCCAACGGCGTCAGTCAAAACAGTTAAAAAATGGATGAAAGAACTAAATATTGAACTCATATTCCAAACAGAAAAAGAAACAGACACTGTTAACAAAATTTGGTGTTCAGTATGTAAAGAAACCCACTCTGATTTACCTGCAGAAAAAACCTCTAGCGTAAGATATTTGTTTTCTTTTTTGTACTTTGTCACAGTTTTATGCTAAGCCTATTGTGTAAACTGTAACAGTATTTTGAAAAATACCGGTCAGACCGTCTACTTGAAAATGCTATTGCTAGTAGCAAAAACCATTTTGCTAGTAGAAAAATAAGGCACTAGCAATGTTTTGCTAGTGGCAAAAAAAGTTAAATTCAATCCCTGAATATAACTTTGTAGAATTATTTGATTTTAAGATACTAGCTTAAATATATATAAAATTATTTAAATGTACAGTCTCTAGAATAAATCTTGCTGAAACAATTTACAAAATATAATCCAGATGAGAACCTTGTGATATGAACCCGGTTCAGTATGATGTTGATGTTCTCATCTCAGAGACCGAATTCACGGTTCCACTTCAGTCTTCAGTCAGTTTTAAGTATTCCTCTCTGGAGTTTAGGTTCACACTATAGATCTGCGAGTCAGATTCAGACAATTCAACTGACAACAGACTTCCCAATAGCCGTCGGACCAGTCCGACAGTTTAGCTCTCGGTCTGGTGCGTCAGACCTATCCGTCGGACCGCGTGTCCGATGGTTCTTAATCGTGGGTACGTTTCCTTGTGTACTTTGTATTATTTGTAAGACTTATTTTGATTGGTCGGTAATAAATTTGTAAGCCAGTCACAAAGCGCGAACCATTTTTGTAACTCTGCTTTCTTGTACTCCTATTTTGAAGAGTCTCTTCCAATTTCGCGTGGGAAACATGGAAAAATATGGATAAAATCGAAAGAATTATCGGTAATTGACCATCCGACAACAAATATAATGCTGATATCTCGATGACAGTACTCGGAAACGAGGAAAGCCATCTCTTACTTTGTGTACGTCGTCTTAAAAGGAAAATTGAAAATATTTGCTTTTTTGTTGATTTTAGCGAACAAAAATCCGTCCGACAGTTTTCCTTCTGGTCTGACAGTTTCTCCAAGTCCGTCAGACCGTTGGTCCTACAGATCGTCGGCGATTGGGAAGTCTGGACAAGACCATTACTTTATTACCAAGTATTACTTGAACCATCTACAGTGACATAGGTAAAATACTTCACAGTCATCAGCATCTTGGACACAGAACAAGAAAACGACAACTTGGCACACAAGTTTGCGAACATGCAACGGACACCTGTTACAGTGTTAATTGTGAGGACAGTTCAACAGTAATCTGGTAAATAACCCCTAGTCCGGCATAAAACATATTTATATCATCTTGAAATTAATTTACGCTCAGATCTAAGCTGACAGTTCATATAATCCATAGTAAACTTGGTACGTATATTTTTGTATACGAAATTTTCTGTCCGAGTTCTACTCCACTTTATTTCACTCACGTTAATTTCTAAAATTCTCGGTCGATTCTTATAATGATTGTCGGCATTTAAACTTTATATTATTATATCAATAAATAGCCCGACAAATAATTAAATAAACGTGAAAAACTAACCAAAATTTGTGAATCCATGTTTTGCTTTTTGACGTGGAAGTGTTTGGAAGTGTTTCGTGGACGCTTGAAACGCTTGGTAAGGGATAACACCCGCTTCCGTCCGTCAAAGGACGAATTTTTATGCAGTGCTCTCCCTTTACTGATCAAACTGAAATTAAAGATCAGTGGATATTAATTCTGTACTATTATAGGCCTACACGTATTTTTATTCGCTTACTAGATCTATATCAGCATTTATAGAACAGCTCCTGCAAAGACATAAAATACATGTAATGTAGTTCTTTGACTACTGATTTTAAAATTTTGAATTGTGTATTTTACTCGTATAAATCAGGAAGCTAAATAAGGTATATACGGTCCATGTATACATTGGTGATGCATGTGTTGATTTTTAAACGGTCCATACTTGTTTATATCTTACCCATATTATTTTATTAATAGCATCTTTGAATCCATTGTTTATCTTTTACTCATGTCTAAATTGTGACGATTGTACAGCACTTTGAACGTGTAATTTACATAAAAAAGGGCTATATACTGATAATATTTATGGTATAATAATAAGAAATTATAATAATAATATAGATTTTGTAAATCAGTCCTTTTGTAGTTCAAGCTGAAGAAAATCTAGAAATACTCAATTTTATATGAATGTAGTGCCTATACAGGCAAGCCGAAAATGAGCACTACACACAACACTTAATAGTTTTGTGAAACAGGTCACAGTTTATTCTCCACACTACTCAACTATATGTGTAGCATTTGAACCTGGCAATAACTTTGACCTTCTGTTGAAACGTTATTGTTAAGTTCCAATGACAGTGCCCGTTCTTGGCTTGAGTGACGAGCATATCTCGTTTTAATATTTTGAAAAATGTAGGCCTACTATATTTACGGGGATTTTTAAAAAAAAAAAATTGTTGTCAACATATCAACACACCTCGCTCAGCAAGTAATGTATGCTTTTATTTTGCAGACACATAAGTAATGTAGAACGAAATTGAAACATTTCTCCGTTTTTTCCTGCGACCGAGGTCAGAACGAAGTCTTGATTGTTTTCTACACACCTTCTTCCATCCTGGTTAAGAATGGATGGCATTGGAACTCGTCTTTGTCTTAGCAGCATTGTCGTTGTGCTTGTTTTTATGTTTGTCTCTCCATTGGGATGAACCAGGGATTCTATATAAATATGTATACAGACGATCCTGGATGAAAAAAACTACCTGGCGCGTGTATATGGTCGCAGGGTCATGATATGCTCTCTGTCCGATTCCCTTTGATAGATTATTGTTGAAAAGCTAAATCCTGTTTCATTTCTGTCCTTTACTAATGTTGACAATATAACCCCAATAACACGACCACTTTAGATTGAGGTGGTCGTTTTGACGATGTCATCGGTGTCATCTTCAGTGCCATTCACGTGCCATGCTTTAGAAAAAAACATGACATTCGATTAGATGATTGATATTTGCGAAAATCGCGAAGTTTATTCAGGTTCCCCGGCCAGCACCAGTTAGTTGAATTACCACCTTTAATAAATCTGCATTTATGCAAATTTCAAAACCTGAATAGAGTAATTAAGGAAATTTATCTATTATCAAATACAAGCTATGTTGTTGATGGGCGATGCTGGTACATATGCTAGCATTTAAAGGAGATGCTCTTCCCTTGTTGTTGTTTTTTGCATTACGTAAAGTATGGTTAACGGATTTAAAAACGCGACACTTGGGTATGTTGATATATTTTAGGAAAGCGAGTTCCTATATCAAATATCTTGGTATTTCCGTAAAGGTAAATTCAATGTCGTCATTTTGATACCAAATGTATTAAAATCTAACAGGTATTAAATAAATTATTGCGTGGATAAGACATTGGTCCAGAAAACGAAAGTAACATCTTAATCGGTGTATCGAGTGCGCTGTTGAATAATAAGGTCGAATGTTTAGGCTACGTAAGGACAGTCTTAACTTTATAAACACATTCTAAATACAATGGAACAAATGACAAATATCCAATTATTTAAAAAGTGTCTATACTGTATCGTAGCCGGAAGCAAACTATGTTCCCAGAAATAGAAATGACCTAATGTTGCAATTGGTTATTAAGGATGCTTTAGCACACATGGTGTGATTTCATTGATTTTATTCCATAAAAATGAATACATTTGATTTCACTGAAATCATCACTGATTAACACATGTGTAACACTAAGATGTCACAACATGATGAGTATTTAATACAGTTCATCACAGTGTTAAAATAGGCAGTGTCCTCCACTGTTCCTAACAGCAACACATCGCTGTCTCATAGACCTGGACAATGTTCGAATAAATGCCTAAGAGATTTGTCGCCATTTTGTCTGTAGTGTAATTTGGAGGTCCTGCACTGTGTTAAGATGACGTAGCCGAATTCGTGGCTTCAGATAGTCCCATAAATGGATCCATTCGACCTCGTAGGTTTTAGATGGGTCCTACTGACATAATAACTGCTACAAAACATCGAACTCAATTTAACCATGGTGCTTCCGTCAAACATAAGCCCGCGCAATTTGAATACATCGATCGGCGCTATACCTATTGCCAAATTGTCAGAATGAGACTTTCGTTTTCTGGATCGACTTATTGATTGTACAATATATTTATTAATACTCATCTGATTTTTATTATTTTGGTACCAAAATGACGGCAATAAATTGACCCTTAACTTGCATTATTCATATATAGGCATAAACTTGAACCGTCTGCAACAATACAACATACCCCCAGTGTCGCGTTTTTAAATCCGTTTAGTATACTGGGAACATACGAACACAGCTCGAAACTATGTCGGAATTGGCCGAATGAAGGAAATCGGCTAAGCATTGTGTCCCGACGGAGTCAAAGCATGGACCGTTAATATAAATCCCTGGTCAAATCAATGGAAACCACTTGGTCTACAGACCGACATACCTACCGACAAACCGACCGATCGACATGTGCAAAACAATGTATCACTCAACAAAGATGGAACTAATTATCGTACAGATAATGCATAATGTGCGCTGTCTTTAAAACAAACAAGTCGTGTGTGAGTTTGCAGAATCTATTTTATGGAACCATTACTTTCGACAATGGAATAATAACTATATCTGCCGAAATAGTAGACCAAATGTCGTATCTGGCAAATTGTATGGTGAACAAAAAGAGTTGTTCCCTTAGACTTTAAATCATGAATTTATTGTTTACAAATTGTAAAAACCAACAGGACGCTTTATTACATTTTCTTCCATCTTCTGGTGTTTTCCACATTTGGGAATCAACTAAAGTGGTCAAATTGCATAATTCTGCAGAGAGGTTACCAAGTTATAGCTTATTAAAATAGCAGTTTAAGACTTACAGTGACTTTAACAAGTACTCTAAAAAATAGAAGTAGGCATATATATGTTATCTCCAAGACACTAAGTTTCATAAACATCTATGGTTTGAAGTATTTTAGGTTTTTTCCGTATCCATAGCATTGTTTTGTCAGAATCAAAAACAATGTCCCCACACTGCCGGTCACGAATGTGGGGATTTTGCACCGGGCAAAAATGGAAGGGACATATTGCCCGGTCTATATTTCTCTAGTTTTATATGGTTTTAAAAAGCAAAAGTTAAAATATCCACCCTTCCCCGGTGCTGGGGGTACATTGACCGGTGCATAACCTTAAATCATTGAGGTAATGGTACATGTATCCATATTTCAGGGGAGTAACCTTTCTAAAGAAACACATTTTCCCCTATATCATTCTCGCCCTTAAACGCAATTTCATTCAGTGTAGAGGAAGTCCAGATTCAAATCAGATTGTCGTAACAAAGCGTGAATTCGTAATTCATGTACTGTTGGTAAAACCATCTATCCGTAAAAATCACGATACGTGAAAAACGTGCAGAAATTACGAATGACGTCAAAACCAGAAAAGAAAGTTAAAATCTCCGGTTATTACGTGTTTCACGTAACGTTTGTAAATGCCAACGACCAGTGCGCGAAAAACGTGCGGAATGATACGAATGACGTCAAATGGATCTGATGGAAATGGATAAAGCAAGCTATACCCCACAATACATATGTGGGAAAATTACTGATTCAATATTATGCCAACTACTTATGCAATTAATTAACATTCATCCACATGGTCCAGATACTTAAAAATAATCACCTTTCATCCAACTATTTATTCAACTTCCATCCAGTTGCATGGGCGTAGGAACATTTGGCAACGGGGTTTAAACACCTTTACATTATCAAAACTTTATGCATGGAAGCGTGTTTTAGTTATATATATACAATAACTGAGTTTATGGTTCTATGTCAAACTCATTTTTGTCCCGACCACAACTTTGTCATGTATTGACCAATCTTTCTGATATTTAACATGAACGTTCACCTTCATAAGCAGGAGTGTCATGCACAGCTCTTAGATTCAAAGGTCAATCTAGGTCGCAGTTGCAGGTCAAATGTCAAATTGAAGCTTTCCAGGGCCATAAACTTGTCATGCATTGGCCAATCTTGCTTAAACTTGGCGTGGGTGTTAACCTCTATTAATCGGAGTGTCATGAGCAACCCCTGGTTCCTTTCTCAAAGGTCAATGTCACGGTTGGAGAGCAAAGATCAAATTTAAGTCTGTATGGTTCACTTCATCTATATATATAGTGGGATTAAATGTAACTTGGCACACATTTAAAGTTTGTGCATTTTTTCAACGTGCGCCGAGACTCGACGTAATTTGTCCGAGGACACAAACTTCTAGTCTCGTTCTTGTTTGTTGGGCAATGTGTCGTGTGATTGTGGTATGGTTGTGTTTCTGCACGGCTTATATAGTCAACCACTTACTGTCCGATATTGTATTATACGACTATCGTACATACCACCCAAGTGGAACCCTAGTGCCGTAGTCTATATTAATGACTAAATCAACCATGGGCTATACTTTTGCTGATAAATGTATATTGTTTCTGTTTTATGTGCTTTGCCGTCGAATGCTACCTTCCCTGTCCGATGTTTTTTATTATAAAAGGCTTTAAATTGAAGCCATTGCCCAATGCCAGGGGAAGGGCGGGGGAACTATCCCGTGTTTTTTATACAGTTCCTTGTCCTCGCACATTCAGATCACCTCGGTCTTTATGCATTGTAGTTTATTTACCGAAGACAAACGGAAATGACCGAACTTTCTCGATTGGTCCTCGCACTGTGGGAAAAAATAACTGTGACCAATTCACTGGTTTAAAACGGGGGCACGCTGAGGTTTTACCATCTGCATGTCGTGGATTTTACCAGGGTTTAAAACAAAACATTTCGCCATTTACTGGTTTTTGTCATGGTTTTAGTCTATATTAATGACTGGTCAATTCTACCAAGGGCCATAATTCTGCTCGAATGTTGAATAACATGGCGTAGACAACGAAATGCACCAGTCATTTGAAACCCTGCCCCGATGATAACGAAGGGAAAGTGCAATGTACCTGGGTTTACCTTTTCGACTTCAGTGTACTATGGCAATTTGGCGGAGATTTTTCCTTCTGCATGGCCTAAGGATGTTAGAGATTTTCCTCCGAGTAAAAAAAGCAAAAGTCAAATTCCCCTCCCCGGCGGGCTTCAATTGTTTGGTTCATTACGCCCCAGTGAATCCCTAGTCTATATTTTAAAACCAGATCGACGTTACCAAGCGTGAAAACTCTAAGCGAAGAAATCAAGATACGTGAAAAACGTGCAGAATTTACGAATGACGTCAAAACCAAACACGACTTTTCAAAATCTCCGATTTGCACGTGGTTCATGTTACAGTAGTAATACTCAAGGCACAAGTATGTGAAAACGTGCGGAATCTATACGAATGCCCGTCATTGAAATAAATGCCGCAATAAATACAAAATGTAGAAAAATTGACGACAGGGACGGTTAGAATGTCCGCCTTGCAGAGGTTCCTTCTAAGCTTGTCAGTACCATAACATTTTCATACATACACCCAATATCTTTAACATTTGCATGAAAGTAAACCTCCATGAGCTGGAGTGTCATGTTCCACCCTTGGGTTCCTATCTCAAAGGTCAAGGTCACAGTTGGAGGTCAGATGTCAAATTGAAGCTTGTCCGGGCCATAACTTTGTCATGCATTCACCACTCTTGCTTAAAATTGGCATGAATGTTAACCTGTATAAATCGGAGTGTCATGAAAAACCCCAGGCTCCTTTCTCAAAGGCCAAGGTCACTGTTGGAGGTCAAATTGAAGTTTGAACGGATCATTATTTTTCTTCTTTATGTACGGTGGGATTTTTTGTAACTCGGCACATTTAAGTATGCGCATTTTTCAACGCGCGCCGAGCACACATTTCTAGGTTACATCGTTATCTGCCCTTGTTACTATCAAAAACGAGAAAGTCCAGCGTCCTTAATAGTGTATTTAAGTGATAGATTTTCTAGTTGTGTCAAACCCTTTTGGTTTGATCGAGTAGCACTCATTTTAATACACTAAAGTAGCCATTTTATGTACAATATCGTTAGATCGTACTGACATTATCTTGGTTATGTATCAGTCATGACTACGTTGCCTAATATTATTATTACTTTGTGCAACTTAACATTGTGACTGTATCATTTCATGATACTTTGCGGACATGCTATTATTAGCTGAACATCAAAACTAGTTATATTAAACTGCATGATTGCCATATGTTATTCCAACATCACTTCTGCCCGGTTATGAATCAGTACATTCTGATCACCTCGGTGTTTATGCATTGCAATAGTATTTTTACCGGAGACAAACGAAAATGACCGAGCTTTCACGATTGGAATATGCCGAATGAAGGAAATCAACTAAGCATTGTGTCCGGAGACATGCAATCATTGACCGTTAATGTACCTCCCTGGTAAAATCGATGGAAACCACTTGGTCTACAGACCGACCTATCTACCAAACAGACCGACATTTGCAAATTAGTGTACTCAGTATCACTGAACAAATGTGGAGGCATAATACCAACTATCGTACATATAAAGCATAATGTGCGGTGTCTATTAAACAAACAAGTCATGTGTGAGTTTGCATAATCTATTCTATGCATTGATAATTTGATATGCATATTTTACGGTTTTTGTTTCTGCAAATGAATATGTACTTATATACAATAATGTATATATATACAAAAACTAGAAACAATCAATAAATCTATATCAGAGACAATGGTGCCTCCTCTAGATCGTAACACAAACATTCCATCTTTTCTTCATGTATATCTACCATAAGTTCCCTATAGGAGACCATGGCTGATGGTGGTAACTTGTTGGATTTCTTCATAGTACGTTTTGGTTTTCGCCATGTTGTCCACTGTGGACCTGGAACGAAAACAGACAATATCACTTATAAGTTATATGCTATCGTTACGTTTTAAAAGCCTTCAGTATGTGTTTTCAGTAATTCGAATTTGCTGAAACTTACATTGAACATAACTCTTATATTATCAAAGTACAAAAATATAAAGCATAATTGCGGCCCCATGTATGAAGTTGGTACACCCAAGACAGTCATCATTCTTAGTACATTGGTACCATAGGTTTCGGGTTTTTTTTTGTTACTTTGTAAATAAACTACATTTACAAAACACCCAGTTCGAGAGGGGAGGATAATGTAGCAATCGTGAAAGTTCGGCAATTTCCGTTTGTCTCCGGGAAATAAACCACACGAGGCGATCAAAATGAATGGTTAATGCAGGTAGCATTTACTTAAGCCAATGATTAAAATGAATAAACACATTAATTAACAAAAAGAATGCTTGAACATTTATTTACATCCCCTTATGACAATGAAAAATGAAAACGTTTTTACCAGTCATGGTCATTTTCGTTTACGAAATACAAACAACAATAAACAATGAACAGTTCTTACCAGTTATGTTTGTGAGCTTGTATGACTGGAAAACTTCATCGACTGTAAGACGTTCATGTTGTTGACTGTATGAACTGTTGTCTTGTGTGACATCGATGTAACTTGATGTGTTGACTGGTGTAGTAGATATAAATATCTTTGCCACTGATCTATCAATTCCTGAAAGTATACAGAAAAACAATCACAAGACTAAAAAGTTAATTAGCATAGGATGTTAATTCCAGGACTAATGTCATTTGTTCGCAAACACCAGTAACACTGAAATACGAGTGGAAAACACAACACCCACAAAAAGAAACTCAATATATGATTATGTACATTCTTCATTACCAGTACATGTATATTCTTAGAATTTTGCTAGAAAATATTATAATTTAAAACTGGGCTCATTGCACATGTCCAACATGTTAATCTCTAGTGTTAAACATATTATAAATACAATATAATGCACAAATGCTTACCAGTCTTTTTCTCTCTGTAGATTCCAGTTGTCAAATCCTTGCCCTCGTACTGTGAGTCTCCAGCCCCGTGAAGGGAATTGAAGACATTGGCTCGTGAGCTTAGGATGTTTTGAAGATGTTCTGTTGTAAAACTGAAATGGAAAATAGGAAGATTTGAATCGTCAAAATCATGTAATACAGTAACTGGAGTTAGAAGGCATGCTGTTAGCTGGTAAAGCGGCCCCTCTCTGCTTAATTAATGTTGTGCCAATTACTAGAAAACGGGGTATTTAAATGTTTGACTGCATCAAAATAAAATTCACATTTATAGTATGCTCAAGTCGTCCAAAAAATTTTGAACCAAAGTTCAATGCGCTATTTATTTCCTTTTTTGTTAAAAATAGACAAAATATCAAAGTTTTACCATCAATAGTAATACAAAATGTTGTGTTATGTATTTTAGTAAATGAACTTACTTGAACATTGCTATAATACACACTGCTGATAAAATATACGTAAAATATGTAACTGCTTCTGACTGCGCCGCCGCTCTCTGCTATTGTATTGACGTGAATGACGTCGTCACTATGCAACATTCATCTATGACGTCAATGACGTTAGGCCGGTGTTGACTTTACTAACAACCTCGATATTTAGATCCAGTACGCCCTCAGTTGAACTATGGCACATAACACATAAAGAACTTCTCTCAGATATCTTGTTTGATATCGAGCTACATCCTCTACTAATATGCTGCTCATATTTACCCTGGCGCCAGGGGAAAGCGACAAATTGGCCCAACATTCACGAACCCCGTGATGATACCAGTCTGTGATCGGTGATTATTGGTCTCTGAAACAAGTTATCGAGTGACTCGAGTCGGGTGCAGACTTTTATAATATACGGCTGTTAATATGCTGAACTGATTTCCGTTCAGCATATTAAAGGTATTGTGACGATAGTCCAAAGCTGAAAGTTGGACCAGTAGATATCTATATGCTATGTCTAGTTTGGTAACGGACATGCCCTGGTGGCATCCAGCCGGCGACCTAAGTATCATAAGCCAACTTCTATCGGTGTAGACTAAACATCTATACACGGCACAAATAGAAATAATTGCCTAAAATGTATCCAATTTATATCGCACATCATCAATTGCTGCATCTTTCTGCGAGTCGTGTACAAAATATCAACAAAGATCTGTTCTTAATTCCCTTTTTGATGACGAATACGTATACATGTATTTACATCAGTTTTTCTGCATGAATGACTATTATGCCGAGGTCTGATATAACTCAAGATGGTCAACTGGGTAATCTGATTTCAATTGGACATGCTACACTTCGGTATACACAATGTATCATGTACCTGAGCCTTGCGAGTAAAATATAATTTGTAAGCATAATTTTGTTAAATACGCAAGCAAATTGTCAATACCCGGTACAATAAAAAATCAAAACCCTGTACAGTTACTTGTGTATATGCTAGTAAGCATCTTTTTGTACATGAGCCATTTTAACTGACATTTGGACCTAACATATATTGAAAGAATCGTACCTTGGACAAACAATAGTTCCAAACACATTTGCAGCGTAACGATCAACGTATGAAAGTAAGCAACCGCAAATTTCAAGGAATTTTAAGCATTTAAACTAATACCTGTTATAGTTTGATGTCGTCTATGGAATCTATCTAGTGGTTGAGCGCCATGTTCGGTTCATCATGGCTACAGTTACATTCTTTCCAACTCCAAGGTCCCGAAAAAAGATATTACTCGAATTCAATTACAATATCAAGTGAACAGTATACCGCAATGTCATGAATGTACAATGTACTTTCGTGTCATTTGCGAACATGGTGTACGTTGTCTAAGCAAAGCGCTACCTAGCGCCTTCATTCAGTTACCTCCCGTTCAATTAAATATTGAAGACATGCATTACCTCCCGTGAAAAGCGTTACGTAGCGCTTTGCATAGGCAATGTTCCCCATACTAAACTCCTAATTGTTATGACCCCCTTGTCGCTAAGCTGTGTAACAACATAGTCTGGTCCCTGTCGTACTATAGTGTAGTGTTTTGGCTAACGTAGTGATCTAGGGGAGGTAATCCAGACTATGTAACAACGTACCAACGCGCGACATGAACCCTACGAAAGTTTGCCTACACATGTGGGGAAGTTATCACTTGCTATCGGAATAACATTTAAGTACAGTATTGAATGCAAAACTGACCCTCGGTCTGCTGTGTGTGGCTGTAAAAATGGTATCAAACACTGTAAAACTTAATTATTGTTAGGATTCTGGTTGCTTGACAACCACACTTGATGCCTAGAAGAGCTATTGAATTTTGACTGTTATCAACTCAGAAAAATGTATCAGTTTTGTAATGCCAATTTCAAGTATAACTTTCCATGTTTGACCTAAACGCAGGAGTTCGAATTTTTCATATAAATAGTTTGGTCTTAACAAGTTTCGTCGATCCATTATAAGAAAAGTACATTCTTGTCATATAATTATATTTCAAATTCCTACAAAACGACCAGCGGGCCGTGGTATAGTCTTTATATACACAGGAATATTGTTCCATCGATGTCAATTACTTATATGCGTATAATACTACACATGTATTATGCTTTCCAATTCGACTATCAAATCCAAAAGTTACAAGATATGTTTGTAAAACATGTATGTCCAATAGCAGCCATGGTAAAGGTCATAGTGACCTTGGCCTTTGATCTACGGACCTAAATATCAATAGTGGTCATCAATTCATCTATTGTTGCCGGCGCTAACCTCCGTGTAAAGTTTGAAGATCCAGGACAAAGCGTTGTTATGTTATGAACCGACCATCAGACCGACATGTGCAAATCAATGTACTCAGTAGTCAGTACCCTTCATCAAAGATGGCGACATATCCAAGTATCGCACATAATGTGTGTTGTCTATAAAACAAACAAGTCATGTGTGAGTTTGCAAAATCTATTTTACGCATTGATATGCATAGTTTATGGGTTTTGTTTCTGCAAATGATTATATAGTTATATACATGTATAAACAAACAACAAGAAACAATCAATATATCAGAGACAATGGCGCCTCCTCTAGATCGTAAGACAAACATTCCATCTTTTCTTCATGTATATCTACCATGAGTTCCCTATATGGGACCATGGCTGATGGTGGTAACTTGTTGGATTTCTTCATGGCACGTTTTGGTTTTCGCCATCTTGTCCACTGTGGACCTGAAACACAAACAGACAATATCATTTATAAGTTATATGCTATCATTACGTTTTAAAAGCATTCGGTAAGTATTTCAATTAAGTGATTCAAATTCACTGAATTTTGCTTTAAATAGAAATATTATATTTTCAAAGTACAAAATTGCGCTTTATACGAGTAGACATCATTCTTAGTACATTGTTACCGTAGGTTTTTTTTTAATCAACGGAAATTTGCAAAAGAGAGGGGAGGGTAATGTAGGTATCATTTCCTTTAGTCTATAATTAAAATAAAGAAACACATTAATGTTAACGAAAAAAAACGCTTGTAAATTTATTTACATCCCTTTACGACAATGAAAAAGAACAGCTCTTACCAGTTATGTTTGTGAGCTTGTATGACTGGAAAACATCATCGGCTGTAAGACGTTCATGTTGTTGACTGTATGAACTGTTGTCTTGTGTGACATCGATGTTACTTGGTGTGTTCACTGGTGTAGTAGATATAAATAACTTTGCCACTGATCTATCAATTCCTGAAAGTAAACAGAAACACAATCACAAGACTGAACAGTTAACTAGCACTGGCAGTTAACTACAGGACTTATGCCATTTTTTCGCAACCACTAGGAACGCTGAATTTCGGTTGGAAAACGCAACACCCACAAAAAGAAACCATTCTCGTTCAACCAGCTTGTTTAATTGACAAGAGACTTTTGCCTTTACACTGATTCATGAGAATGAAAGAAACTCACTACATCCCTGTTAGAGATATTATCATACTAGATCAATACAATGTCATGTTTTTGTACATTTTGCATTACTGGTACATATATAGTCTAAGAACTTTTTAATAAAATATTATTATAAAAAAAACTCGACTCATTGCCCATGACTAACATGTTCATCTCGAGTGTTAACGTATTATAAATACAATTTAATGCACACATGTTTACCAGTCTTTTTCTCTCGATATATTCCAGTTGTCAAATCCTTGCCCTCGTACTGTGAGTCTCCAGCCCCGTGAAGGGAATTGAAGACATTGGCTTGTGAGCTAAGGATGTTTTGAAGATGTTCTGTTGTAAAACTGAAATGGAAAATACGAACATAATTGTATACGTTTTTTTTCAGAACTTTTGAATCGTCAAAAGTATGTACTATTTGAATACGGGAGTGAAAAGGCATACGGTTAGCTGGTAAAGCGATGCCTCTCTGCTTATATTAAGGGTCTTTGATAATGCAAACGTACTATATTGGAGATTTTCACGTTATTTGACTGTTTATGTTGTGCCAATTACTAGAAAACGGCTAATTTTAATGTTTAAATACAGCAAAGTCAAATTCACATTTGTGGTATTTTAAGTCTTTCCAAACTTTTTGAAACAAAGTTCAATGTTCAATTTAGTTCCTTTATTGTTAAAAATAGACGAAATAACAAAGTTTTACTATCAATTGTAAGATAAATGTTGTGTTATGTTTGCTAGAAAATAAACTTACTTGAACATTGCTATAATATACACTGCTGATAAAATATACGTAAAATATGTAACTGCTTCTAACTGTGCTGCCGCTCTCTACTATTGTATTGACGTGAATGACGTCGTTACTATGCGACGTTCATCTGTGACGTCAATGACGTTACGGCGGTGTTGACGTAACAAACAACCTCGATGTTTTGATCCGATAACATCCAGCACGCCATCACACATAACAAATAGAGAACTACTATCATATATCTTATTTGATATCGGGCTACGTCCTCTACTTATATGCTACTTATACTTGCCCTGGTGCCGGGCCGACACCTGTTTTCGCGAAGTTGAAATCGGTTGGGCAACAATCGTGAAAACTCGGCCATTTCCGTTTGTCTCCGGTAAATTACCTCGTGTATCATTCTGATCGCCTCGGTCTTTATCCACTGCAAAATACTGTTTAGATTTACCGGAGATAAACGGAAGCGGTCGAGTTTTCACGATTGAGACAACATAAAGTATTTAAAGCCTAGGTCACACTGGTCATATTTTGAATCGAAAGTATACTCCCGATTGCAATTTTTTTTAAAAAGCATCCGGAGGCAGCGATAACATAGATTTCAAAACGTTTTCTAATGACTTAGAAGCTTCTACTATACCACGAGTACCCTTTTCTCCGATGCCTTCCTATATCCATTGATTACATCGAGAGTATATCTTCATAAACAGAAACATAAAATCAAATTGTAAACAGGCAAAAGAGGCAGCGTACACCACCTATGTAAGACCTCAAGTAGAGTACTGTTCAATACTCTGGCACCCCTGGCAAAAACATCTATGCAATCAAATCGAGAGCGTCCAGGGGGCTGCCACCAGATACATTCACAATGACTACAGTCACACAAGCTGCGTTTCAAACATAATACTAAACTAAAATTGGCACACCTTAGAACATATACCCATCCTTCCTCTATAAAATCCAATACCAACTTGTATATGTTGACCATAGCCACCTTATCCCGACCAGAAATTTGAACTATCTGATACCCCAATCTCGTACCCAATATCATCAAAACTCGTTCTTTCCAAGAACTATCAGATTCTGGAACTCTACCGGTCTACATACAGTCCAGTCCCAGCCTCCAAATTTTTCGAGAGAGACTGGAGACACTAACATTCTAGACCGCATACAATATTTTACTGTTTTTAGATTTGCAATGTAAATTCTCTTTATCACCTTATCTCTGTACTATATAACTTTTGCACCCCTTTTATACTTTTAACAAACTGCTACCCTGACTTGCGCCTCCCTGTTATAATCGGTATCGATTGTTGGGAGTATGAAATAGAAATACATGTAGAAACATTGCCGAGGCAAACATGCGCAGTGTGACCTAGGCTTAACCAAATTCTTACGGCGATTATTGGTGATATTTACACGGCGTGGTATAACTTGATTTTCTCGTGAACTTCATGTTTTTGGCTTGTGTATTTGATACATGAAGTATAATCCCGTGTTTCAAAATGCAGAGACAGTTTTAAGAATATTGTGTCGTCTTTTCGTAAAGTCGTGTGTAAAAGAAAGACTTGTATACAGTGCAACAGAAGAAATTGCAGTTCAATTTGGACGACAGGAACACACATGTTAACAAGTAAGACACTATTGACAATAGTATTGTAATAATATAACATAACATATGAGGTACAGCTTTTGAAGAATATTGTACCAATTCAAAGACTTGTTACGTCTAGTTTATTTCCCAGGAATTTATTATTCCATCCAGTCCCCGGTAACCACAGCTGCGAGAGGCATATAGTCAGGGTATGCACACCGTCCTGAAAAAATTGCCAAATACCTCATATTGTCAACAGCATAATTATAACTACACCTACCATTTCAACAGAACTAGGGTCCCGCTGACATCAGTAATATGGTGCCTGCTAAATAAGATGAAATGGAAACCACATACGACTGTTGAATGCTTGACTTTCACATTTTTTTTCGAATTAAAGAAAAAGGGCACCCAATTACAAATATATAAATGTTCAGAATACAATTTTACTGCATCGAAGTAAGTTTCGGAAAATTCCTATGATTTTGAAATTTTGCTGTTTTTTCATATTTTCGAAGTTGAGTTTTACTCATTTTAATATACAAACAACATCTTAAGTTATTTACAAGTTGTGGAAATTAACACGAGCTATATTTTAGCATTTTCAGGTAAACTGTCATTAAATTGTCAGTAAATTTACGGATATTGTGAACTATAAAAATTCAAACAATCAGTAAATTTACTGACAGTCCATTTAAACAGCATAATACTAGACCTGATTATTTATCCTAGTAGTGAGTGAAAATTCTAAGAGTAACAAGGACAGATAACTCAATAAAATGTGTCCAAATTGTGGGGAGCGGTGGCCTAGAGATAGGGTACGCGCTTCGTGATCGTGAGGTCCCGGAGTCAACCCCTCTGGAACACTGATTAATTTCTCTGAGCACGACCCACATGGTGTAAAATGGTACCTGTGAGGGCAGTGTCTATTCCATTGCGCCGCAGGTCGATGTTGGCTGCCACACCACAGGAGAGAACTAGTCTCCCTAGGGAGACACGAGTGTAGGTTTCCATAGGTAATCCAATGACCAGGGGAAGTTTAAATGTCAAAGGGTGCTTGGGCGGCCTAACAGCTGAAAAGAGCCCTAGAACATTGGTAACTTTCTAACTTAACTTAATGAATATAGGTCAGGGTTATCAGCCTTGTCAATATTAACTCCCTTCGTGATTGTGAATACAATCGTAAGTTTCATGCTGATATAAAAAGTAAAGTGTTTGTTTATTATAGTGTCACCCCTATTGAAAGGGCCAGCCAATTTGACTTATGAGACACCTATTTTTCGTGCGCACAGAACCTCCCGAATCCCTTCTCGTATTGCCTGGCGCCTGGCAGAGATGGGCCAACGGTAACCATTCTTTAACTAGATGGCGGCTCACCAACCGGTCGCATCAGTTCTAACCCAGCTTCCGCCAGGATTCGAACCTTCGACCTTCCGCTCCGGAGGCGGACGCCCTAACCACTAGGCCACGATGGCGGTTATATATTTGATAGTTTTTGAGAAAATGACGCTTGATAATAAACTAAACCAACCCTCACGCAGAAGACCCTGTCACTACGACAATAATTTGAGATGATTGTGAAAAGCATTCGACAATGGCTTCTGATTGGCATATCTAGTTATTATGGACATATGTTCTGCTTATAAATTGATTGCATTCTTGTTGTGTTTCTATGTTACGTTTCGCTCATACTTTTTTCCACTTTTCAAGTGTATACGTGTGAATGTCAGTCCGTTCTTCTCAAATTTGACTAAACACTAAATTACTCATCGAATCACCATAATTGCCTAAAGTCAAAGTATAAAATACATTTACGTACGTGCGTGTTTGTATATACACACCTACTAGTTTGCTTTTTAAAAGTTGCTTCCTTTAACTGCTGAATTCGACATTTTCCGTCATTTATCGTAGACCACAATCAACCGATCGGCAAATTTCGGCAACCTTCCTCGGTGTACTATTGAATGGACTTGGCGTTATTCGGCAAAGTTCGTGATTTATCGGTGCGGTAATTGAAATTGAAATTTACGGCTTCGTCATACGCATAACTTGTAGTTTTAAATTTACGCAAACTTACGTAGCTAGCCGTTTACTTCCTTTTTGGTGAGAAAGGGATCGTACTTTCCTCGTGCACCGGAAGTGAAGAAGGTATAAATAGTGAGGTACTGCCAGCCATGTCATCATTCACTAAAATCACTTGTAACAGACGACAAACTGTTTTAACTTTGTTTGGACTAAACAACAACAACTTCAAATTTCAAGTAAGTTTATTTCTATGCCCTTTCTTATTTACGAAATGTGTTATTTTATCTCTTATTTATCTCATCTTTTGAGCAGTTTGGTTCTGTTGTCCATGTTGATTCGTTACTAACTTTGTGTACATTAATTTGGTTTCTTTTCAACTAAGGTTTTATATGACTTCTAATTTACGAACCATATCTACAGTAACTTGTGGTGACGTATATTATATAATTATATTAAATAGCCAAAGGTCGTTTGACTGCTAATTAGCAAAATAACTCGTTCTTTGTGCGCAAAGAGGGTATCTCACTATACTAGTATGTGGTAACGTTGAAGCACCAAAGGAAAGATGTGAGATGTCGAGCTTATACTGACGGGAATATGTACTAAAATATTCTACTTCTGTTTCAGAAATGAACAAGCTTGCATCTATCGCTATTGTGTGTCTTGCATCCTGTATTGGTTTGGCGCTAGGAACGTACACAAAACAAACAGCACATATGGCTTACCCACAAATGACCGGTATGAGTTATGGATACGCCCCTTACATGACCGGTATGGGTCATGGAGGCGGCATGGGTTTCGGAGGTGGTTTGGGTGGAGCAGCAGGTGGGCTTGCTGGTGGAATCGGTGGCATCTTTCAACTCATCATATTCAGTAAGTAACTAGTCCACGGTCATTATTTAAAAAAGAAATCAACTAGAAGCTATTTCTTAATGTATCTGAACAAATGAAAGTTTGCCTGTATAATTGTTGCCACGTAGTTTATGTATACGTATGACCATTCAAATCAAAATGGTTTTATGTTAGCATGATAGTGAAAAGAACATTTAAAATAAGTGTAAGTCTAAGTATGCCACACATCACATTGCATTCATCTCGGAGAATAGCTTTCGCGATTGATCACATTGATGTAAAAATTATGAATTGCTTCCCTTGAACTATAAAACAAGCTACTTCTATACATTTTTTAATGTTTACAATACGTTATTTTGTCAACAAACCATCAAATTCTGTATTTCGTGCTCTTCGATCGTATGGTGGTTTCCACTTTTGGGACCGAACTATAGAGTGCTCAAAATGTACCATTCTGCAGACACATTGAAATTGCTTTGTGAAAATAGACGTTTAATGATTAATGAGGCTTTAAGCTGCAAATGATAATAATAACCGCCTCACGTAAGTGTCTAATTGTAGTTTTTTTAATATGTTGATTAATTTATCATATTATTTATTTTCAGTAATGGTGTTCGTTATGATTATCAACATGTTGTCGGGAACACTCGGTGGTAGCGGAGGTCTACTCGGCGGTAAGGGAGGTCTCCTTGGTGGTGGCAGCGGAGGTCTCCTTGGCGGAGGAAGATCATCTTACTAAATACACACCCAGTATTAACCAATGTCTTTCAATTAAAGTGAGTACATTTCCATAACTTACTTTTATTTTCATTTAAAATACTAATTTACAATTTAATTCATGAAATAACATTATAAGCCAGTCTACGAATATTTTATTTTACAAAGAACCATTTTTAAACATACGTACAAATAGAATCTATAATCTTTAAATATGTACTGTGCCAGCAGTATAAAACGTTTTTAGCTCGACCTTTTCTTGACAAAAGGTTGACCTATTTCGTGACGGGATCGTCTGTGTGTGCATTGGTTAACTCTAATGTCAGAGTCCTTGTCTCAAAGAATATCCAAGTTATCCACTTGGAACTTTGCGTAGTGATTAATCATCAAAAGAGAAGTCTATACTGACGAGACTGATAACCCTGTGACCTATATTTAATATAGTTATCAGCCCTTGTTACTATAAAAAACGTGAAAGGCGAGCGTCTGGAGCAATCGTACGCTGTGTTCTTGTTTACAATGATAATTATAACATTATTTAATTTTACATACTCTTTTATTTTTCAGTTATAAGTTAAATTTTCGACGGATTAAAGAGCTTCTACCAAGAGACGGATTCTACAGTATTTGTTAATTTTATCTGTAGAACTGCATTATTTGAAAATACAATAAAAATCGCAAAACATACTTTTTGTTCAGTTACACTTTATAGTATCATTTTAATATTTTGCAAGAAGAAAATGTCCAAATACCCAAGTTGTACCGATGTATGTGAATGTATGAGTGCATGTTTATGCCTTGGTCCTACTAAGCAACTTTGTCAGATTTAATAAATGGACATTGGAAGGCATCGGGAAAAGGGTACTCATGGTCTATGGGAAGCTTCGGGAAAGTCATCAGAAAATCTGTGAAATCCCCGCTAGTTCGGGCTTACATCATCGAGGCAAACAATTTTGAAATCAGGTTTTACATGGCTGAGACAAAAATCACCGAGACAAATAATTGAGGCATTTTTTCTTCAAAATGTGGCTTATTTCGGTAATTCTGTCAGTAAGGAATGAGATATTGTGATGAAACTAACTGATTTTTTAGTTTTTGCACCTTTTTGCCTCGGCGATGTACTCATAATTTTAATAAATGAGCTTCGCGGGGCATCGGGAACATCTAACGACAACACAGAAGCTTCCCATAGACCACAAAAAAAACATTCCCCGATGTCTGCGTCAGATGAAAAACTCTGTATAGGGACATTACAAAAACAGATATCAACAAAATTTAACGTTAAATTTAAATGATAACGTTTTAGATACAATAATTGAACCCTTCATCGCAACAAGATGAACTTTTATATAACAATAAAGGAACGATCTGGGTGTAGGAGTGTGTGTTTGGCCTTACTTCCAGTGCAGTTAGTGGTTTTCTAGCAATGTTGGTTGTCCAGGTATTAAATGAACAGCTCTCGAAGTTTTCGACATTTCCAAACACGCATCATCGTCGGATACCCACGATCGGTGCCTCCGCTCCGAGATGTACGTGGGTATCCGACGAGGAACACGCATATACAATGTCTGTCCCTGATAATGTTGAATGATTATATATGATCGTATAGCGTGAAAATAGGCTAAATCCACAGGTATCATTGGGGAAAAATGAAATTAAAAAAAAATCTCGAAATTTAGGTTCTTTATAGAAAAATATGAATTTTTACATAAACTTTTTTTCGTTTTAGTCTTTATCATTGGAACAGTTACCTCTGATTCTATGTACATACGTTTATTACTCACCTGATCTCTGATCTAACAAAATTTTCGACATTTCTTTCGTAGACGAGGCCACCATGCGGATACTGTTCCGTGGAGAGCGACACAAAATGTGGGTTCTGACCATTGTCAACAGGGAGGTAACACGGAGGATGGCACCCATGTAGGTTACAGCGGATAATATCCACTATGTACTTCCACCTATGAAGATGGAAAATTAATGTTTCTCAACAGCCAAGTTCTAACGTATTCAGTCGTCAACCGCTTGGTGAAACAAATGAAGCGGCAAGCTGAGGAGGAAGAATTCGCAGATGTCGACTAAATATCTAAGTAACGTGCTTGTTATTGTTCGTTGTAACATTTTTACACGATTTTAACGAAAATTTAAAAAAATAAACACAGCCGAAACGTGTAACAGTGGTTTCCTTGAAGTGATGTAGGCAACCTGCCGAAACGTGTAAAGTGGGTTTCTTGAAGTGATGTAGGCAACCTGCCGAAACGTGCAAAAGTGGTTTTCTTGAAGTGATGTTGGCAACCCGCCGAAACGTGCAAAAGTGGTTTTCTTGAAGTGATGTAGTCAACCTGTAGAAACGTGTAGAATATTTGTTGCGACAGACGGTCATGCACTTTTCGATTTGAGACCTTACGTGACTGATGACGCCGACACAACTCAAGGTAAGTGAATATGTTGAATATACATGTATTTTAATGCTGGGCATGTTTTACAGGATCGTACAATAAAGTAAAATAGCACGGTCGTTTACACCATTTCTTTAGCCAAATGTGCTCGTACACGGACAAGTCGTGTGTGCCTATTTTTAATACATTTAATTTTTTTATACATTTTGTAAACTGACTGAGACAAAACAAACGTAAATGTAATGTTTACATCCAATTGTAGACAATAAGTATTTATACAATCTAGTTCCATTTACCATTGTTATTAAAGTTTTATTGTTTAGAATATATTCCTTGCTTGTGGAATATTAATTGCAAAATCTTTTATAGAAATCTAAACATTATATTTTCTTTTCCATAGACTATGATCACTCACATGTAGAGAAGCCACGTGGCCAGATGCTAATGTTCGGAACCAAGTTTGACAACAAACCGCCTCTATTCAGGTAACAATTTTGTCTTTCTGATCATCTTGGTCTTTTTCAACTATATTTACCGCAGACAAACAGAAATGACTGGGCTTTTGCCTGCAATTTTCTTATTATTCGGCCAATCTAGACGTAATACCAAAAAAAGCAAATCATCGACGCTCTTACTCATGTGACATTAATGTGTATTTTACAAATAATAACATTGAGAGCGGACAATGACATTAAGAATGGAGAATGACATTAAGAGTGGAAAATGACATTGAGAGTGGAGAATGACATTAAGAGTGGAAAATGACATTGAGAGTGGAGAATGACATTAAAAGTGGAAAATGACATTGAGAGTGGAGAATGGCATTGAGAGTGGAGAATGACATTGAGAGTGGAGAATGACATTAAAAGTGGAAAATGACATTGAGAGTGGAGAATGGCATTGAGAGTGGAGAATGACATTAAAAGTGGAAAATGACATTGAGAGTGGAGAATGGCATTGAGAGTGGAGAATGACATTGACAGTGTGGAATGACATTGTGGGTGGAGAATGACATTGAGAGTGGAGAATGGCATTGAGAGTGGAGAATGACATTGAAAGTGGATAATGACATTGAGAGTGGAGAATGGCATTGAGAGTGGAGAATGACATTGAGAGTGGAGAATGACATTGAAAGTGGATAATGACATTGAGAGTGGATAATGACATTGAGAATGACATTGAGAGTGGAGAATGACATTGAGAGTGGAGAATGACATTGAGAGCGGAGAATGACATTGAGAATGACATTGAGAGTGGAGAATGACATTGAGAGCGGACAATGACATTGAGAGTGGAGAATGACATTGAGAGTGGAGAATGACATTGAGAGCGGACAATGACATTGAGAGTGGACAATGACATTGAGAGTGGAGAATGACATTGAGAGTGGAGAATGACATTGAGAGCGGACAATGACATTGAGAGTGGAGAATGACATTGAGAGTGGAGAATGACATTGAGAGCGGACAATGACATTGAGAGTGGAGAATGACATTGAGAGTGGAGAATGACATTGAGAGCGGACAATGACATTGAGAGCGGACAATGACATTGAGAGTGGACAATGACATTGAGAGTGGAGAATGACATTGTGAGTGGAGAATGATTATGTACTATTGGGTTATTGTATGATACAATGATAGAAATACTTTTGCAATCGCAGGTAAACTTCCAGTACCATTGGTATGACTTCATAGTTAGAGGACATACGAATAGCGAGACGCCACATTCCGGTTTATATTCGTGAGAAGTTGGAATTCATGGAACGTAAAAAAGACACGAGTCATAGACGGTAAGAGCGTATTTCTAATCATTATGCAAGTTTGTTGAGAGTTAGAATGGCATTGAAATTGACATTGCGGTTTGAGACAATGAGAGAAAATGACATTATTAATAATTCCTATTGGGTAATGAGTTTAGAATGGTATTTATGATTGAAAAGACGTTGAGAATTGCTCTGGAAGTTTGGAGTAAAATTTAGGTTTGAGAACGAATGACATTTAGAGATAAAAGAGTAACATTTGTAGATAATCACATTTAACGGGAGCATGGGTTTAGTAAAGCATAGTTAATGTGACGTTTGTTTTGTGTTTCAGGTTGAAACTCCACAGGGTATAACATTTTTTGGTATACTCTACAGGACCTGTACGCTGCTTGGATACATTCGGATGTTCAAATCTCTTTCCTATCGTACAAAGTGTATGATTTTCAGGGATATTGAAGAAATTGTATTTCCGGAGGATCGCACATCGAGGAAACAAATACGAAGATTTATCCTACAAGTTTTAAACTCTACTAGACTTCATTTTTGTACCCACTGCTATCGTTTTTGATTTCTATTTTGTTTTGTTCTTTGCTTTAAATGTATACTATGTCCTTCTGACCAATGTACAAAACATATCACACAATTACAACACCATGACGTCATTTTGGTGATAACACTGGATAGTTTGGACATGGTGTATAATGTGTACCATTAATATGTAAAATGTAATATGTATTAATGACACTCTGACAGCAGATACCGGTATATGGTAAGATTGTGGTATATATGAGGGGGGGCTTATTGTTCCTTCCTGCAGTCTGTTGGTTTCTGGACAATTGACAATTATGCCAGTTGTCTAGCACATACCTTTACAGCACATTATCCAATGGATTAACTTGAAAACCTTCGTCAAACACTTTCAACAAACCACGCTCATCAATTCAACTTCGTGGCGAAACAAGGCTGTGCGATCTCTTCTCTGGCTTAATGTCAGCTGCATGATGTACATAGTTTGCATAGTTTAGGCTCCATTTTCAACGAGGATTATGTAAAGGATCCTGTAAAGTGTCAAAATGACCGAGCATATGCAAAACATAGAAGTCTCAAAATAATCAAGAATACTGGAATATTTATACACTTGAAAACAAAGTATCTAATTTATCAATATATATGTATGAGTTGCTCACACAAAAAGTAGTTTTTCTGTATTTGAGACATACTTGACAAATAAAACACGGTCACGTGCAAAACCTCAAAAACATTTGGAAAGCTCCAGAGGAAAGAAATAACCCCATAATGAATTGCAGAGAACTTAAATTTAGGTACTGCTACAATTAAAATATGAATGCAATCGTCCTCGAGCCTAAAATACCAATTTGAAATCAACATGTGTTCCAATGTAAGACGCCATTTTGTATTTTTCTAACTGTCAAAACTTTGCTCTTCAATAGTTAAGAATCAAAGAAGGTTGGAACAGAATCAAATACATGAATGAAAAGAAGATAGTCGTGAGATTTATATGCAATACATGACACTTACATCACCGACGTGCTTAGTTCATAATAATGGAATGTGTCCCGGTCATTCAATTTGTTTACCACTTATCGTCCATTTTGTTCATGCTTCTAAATCTCTTCGCAAATTCGAATTTTTAAAATCTCCATATTCCGTGACATATAATAGAAATAATATTAAAATATAATGTTTAAAGTAAATTGAAACAGAGAAAAAGAAGAAAAAATACTGGAAATATCTGAAATAACAGTTTTGAGCAAGAATTATTTTACGAAACTACACTTCCGGCAAATAACGCTAGCTCTTTGACCGGTGGCAGAAAACAATAATATTGACGATTTCTTCGATCTATCAGGTAATTGTCGTATTGAAAGCGCATATTTGATAAGATATGGTTATTTCCTAAGCATATTCATTGTTAGAAAATGCGATCCCCTACGTAAAACGCCCAGATCACTCTAAATCGAACAGGTCCAGGGCATGATCACGATGTTGGTGTGTTCATTGGCAAAGCATGCTCGTGTACGGTGTTGAGGCAGGGACTTCCATGTTACTGCAGCGAATTGTGTTGAAATGTTATGTTTTCAAATTAACCTTTGCCAATTAAAACCACTTTTCTTAAATTAAATTTGTGTATTTAATGTTCAGTGTCGAAAATTCATAAGTTTATATGCAACTCATTATTATTAGATAAATACTTCTCACAGGCACTTGACCTCCATACTTTAAAATAGTTCCCTAAATTTTTGTGACATTTTTACATTTTTTTATGACTTTCCAATGCATGTTGCAGGACTGTCAAAGCACATTGTCGTGATTCATTGGTAGTACTACCTCAAAAGGGGGGCATACAACATATTGGCTGAAGGAATTAATTCAATTCATTGAAATAAGTGTTTTTGATAATTTCCTGTGCACATGGTATGTTGTTGCAAAAGCAACATTTTGGATTCTATTTTTATTATATGTCAATTTAAAATGTGTTCTGTAATGATTTTCCTACGTATGGCTGTATATTAGGAAAATATTGCCTTTACATCTGCAGAATTATTGCCTCGTCAAAAAATAGTCATTTGATACTATACATGAACCTTAAGCTGTCAATTCTAAGTTCGTTAAACCACCTGCTATAACCACACTTGTATAATGTAATCGCCATTGTTTGTTAGCAAATTGCTATTAAGCCAGGGCAGAGATCGCCCCGTCATAGTCTAAGACCTACTGTCATTCCCCGACACCATCTACAAACCCCATTTTCATCATGAGTATATTTGTCTGTCTCGATCATAATTAGGTTGTTGGTGTTTCTACAATTACCAATTGAGGAACATGTTGCCGATGTCTCTAGAAGCTCATTAATTCCAATAGGAAGTGGCATTATAACAGATCGTTGGCATGGTGTTTTTTTATCCAGTATAAAGAAGGTAGCAAATCCCTCAGGCTATATCAGTGGGATTTAGACCTGATCTATATCCATTTATACAGAAGACTAAATATGCTCATTATGACAGGCTTTTATTGCTCGTCCATATATTGAAGGTACCAGAGGCCAACCTGTAACAGGTTGCGCTTTACTGCAAAGTATATCATACTTATCGAATTTTGGGCGCAGGTTCATGCCCCGTTTTGGTTTTTTTTTTAATAAATCGTTCCTTGCTTGAAATTCACATCCATTTTTCATCCTTCTGATAATTTACTGATGCTTTGAAATTGTTCATACAATAATTGTTGCTTTATTCTTTCTTCTTATTGTGGTTTATTACATAATAAATATATCGTTATCCACCAGTTGTTGTTCATTTTTACACCTTGTAATTTTCCTTGCATAAACGCAAGCAACACTGATTTTACAACAAACTAGCTTCATGTTTTTAACCTTTATTTCTGTAGAATATCAATACATGTACATACAATAAACCAAAATGATGCATGGTTGAACTCTTGATAAAGCTCTGTTGCATGGAATCAAGGTTCTAGAATATTCTGGATTGAATATACGGAATGCCATTATGGAAATATGTAGAAGTCATGTATGTTCGAAATCAGTCTGCCTGATGTCCAAATATCGTGACATTAACAATGTCTGAATACACCGTAATGAAGATGGACATACTGCGTGACATTTTAGTCTAGTCACGTGGTAGTAAGAATATTGTTTTGGTGATTGAAATCCAACACGTCCAGGGTGGTATTCACAAAGCATGTTAGTTAAAGTATTGAACAGCGCATATTTTGCAAGAAACTAAGTTTCATAGTTTCTTTATTACTGTTGTAGCGCTTCGAAACCATGTAAAATGCTAATAATCCTATATTTCTTGTTTATCTGAGACACTTTAAGGAAATTGTAAGAATTTGATGCTTTGTGAATACCACCCGTGGTCCTGATCTCTTGAAGCTACTCAAATATTAATGTGCCTGTGTGTTAATTTCTATGGAGTGACCAGACGCACCATTCTTAGAGTACTGCATTACATTTGAATTCAAAGATCTCCAAATTTGAGCTGAGATTTCTACTAGAGATGCTATGGGAGATCGGGACCAGATTGTCTAAAATGGTGAATTTCAGGTTGTGCTATTTCATTAACCAGGAGACTAAATGGAGTCAATCATGCATTTAAGACGAAGATTCAACCATAAGCATATTTACAGACGACATCAAAGATCATTTTGTGAATTGTGTTTTGACGTTGCAATGGTTTGTCGTGCCATTTGCTTATGCATATTACTAATAGCGCAAGGATAAACATTTCTACATGATCCCCACTGCACAAGCAAATGAAACGACAAACCATTGCAACGGAAAAACACAATTCACGGTCCATGGTTGTGGATGCTGTTCAGTACACTACAGAGACAATCATCACCAACACAGAATAAGCCTTAATGTCATTACAACCCAAATACATTTACACAATTCGGGGTTGACACGCGAACAGCATCCATAGCACCACTCCAGATACCTCATATTGTTGCTCCTCACACCAACGAATCTGTAAAAACCCAAGTCGGAGTTGTAGAATGCTGGTTTAGATTTTGGAATTATGAATTTCCTCACACACATTCTGAAAAAAACACACAAAAAAAGCATTAGATCTACCAACGATTAGTGACGCTTTTGTGAGATTTCGGAGCACTTGGTGAATGTACATGTATATACACCGTATGTACTAACTCGATGCATCTACCACCAACTAATGTGATATTGAGAGAAACAAACACAAGACATGTGAGTGCCCTCTTAGTTATTACGTTGTAGGAGACGCCCGAGGATATCCAAGGAGAGCCAGCGAGCGCAAACATTGTGAAATCCAGACAACAATACAAATGTCAAGCACAAAACAAATGTCTTTCCGATTATGAAATATGACATAAACTCAATTTATGAACGTAACAACACGCTTACACTGAATCGATAACATCAATCAATTAAGACAATCAACACAAGTGCTTGCAAAGACGACCGTGTACGATAACCATGGACGGATATACCTTTCAGCTAAGCGTGAAACCACAGGTAACAGAATCATTGATAAACCATGCATGAACCATGCAAATTAAAAAGAAAGACAAACTACTTACTACGCATAGAAGTTATCAGGTGTCAGATGTGTTGTTAAAAGTGCTATTGTATGCGGGATGTACGTGGGATGGTCACACTACCAAATGAGTATTCCTGTTTTAACAAGTGGACAATGCATGACGAGCAGTAACTATAGCTCACTCCAATGTACTAGTCGTTGTTATATGTCTGTGCTGCAATATAATATAATAAATAAAAGTTTACTTGTTTCGTTAAGAGGCGTTCACTATAATTTGCTCGTTTAAAACGATTAAGGAATATTATGCATTAAATGAGAATCATTATTGCTTAAACTCCTCAAATTTTCAACAAAAAGCTCCCATAAATTACCGAGAAATGAATGAAAGCATATTTCCGTTACGAGCCAAAATAGTCACAAGTTGTTTCCCTTTGACCACATAATAATTAATCGCTGGAAGCGATGAATTATTCTTGGTGATTTAAATATACTTTTGACATTATAGAGACATATTTGCGCACACTTTCTTCTGACAAATTATGTTTTAGGATATTAACAATTTGTGTTTCGTTACTTTCTAGCCGCACTATACACACAAGCACTGTTCCGTTGCATCGTTGGCACTTTAAGAAACAATGTTACAGTTGCATTGTTCATGGAATAACATATTATGACGTAAATACAGTTTGGTTGTCAATCATAAAAAGTTTGAAAAAGTGTTGACAGTGACCTCAGTGTTGCGTTTCTAGATGTACTCAGTATAGTTCTGAACTTTCTACTGATTCATTCATTTAACATTTTCCAATGGTTACACATGCACATTATATACGTAATATATCGCTGGCTTAGAATGAGAACATTGTAAATACAAAATCGAAATTTCGAATAAACAAGGAAAAACAGTCAGAAATTTATTCTTTACTTATGGTAAAACAAGCCGTTTCAACTTCAGTTCGATCACCATTACTAGTTCCGATTTTCCTGAAAATAGGTTCATAAGAAGCGCCTTGTTATACTGATTTTACATGTGTATCAGTCTTATAAGGTCGTATCGCAGTACTTACGACTTTCCCATTTTAAGTTAGCGATATAGTGAATTAGATATACCTAAAGCTGGATTGTGGTATATGGTGTTCTCCTCCATATACTAGTACTGAACGTAACTCGGGGTTTAGATCATCCTTGAATATGACTTATGTAGTCAATACACACCATGCCAGTTGTATCTGAAACTGAAAATGACAAATGTTAAAATATCTACATATTGTAAAATCATTTAGTTCGATTTTCGTGGGGGGTCAAATTTCGTGAATTTCGTAGATGATCTCAACCACGAAATTAAATCTCCGACTGATATTGATGATTATAGTGTAGACTTAGTGGATGAGATACATCCTTGAAAGTACTCCCCACGAAATGGTCATTTTCACAAAACCACAAAAAATTTCAATTTCGAATAAATTTTACTGTATGACAATATTTTTGAACTATTGTGACCTCGGCATTCGAGTTTTAGGCTAGAACTAAGACAAAGTTATATTTTTTTGCGTATGCGACAGCTGAATAATACAGTTCAAACAATGTTTTGCTTTGAATTTGCCTGTTGACTCATGAATACAGTTTCGGAGACAATTATCAAAGAGAAAACTGCGATGAATCATGACCACCTCGGTTTTTATACACTACAAAATATATTTACCGGAGACAAACGGAAATGACCGAGCTACTACTACATACGACCCTATAAGACTGATACACATTGACAATCAGCATCACAAGGCGCTTCTTACGAGACTATTTTCATGAAAACTTGTCATGTTGACCAAACTAAAGTCGAAAAAACTTGTTTTACTACAAATAAAGAATAATTTTCAGACAGATTTTTTTCTCCAAATATCGATTTTACACTTTTCGACCTTCTCAGTTTTATAAGCCGGCGAATTGAACAAAGAAAAGATTGTTGATGATAAAGTCACAATTATTTTCCAGTAGTGTGTTAATTTGTTTTTATGAGCTAACCTACTGGGGGGGGGGGGGGTTACCCCAGATGACATTACGGTTTCCATTTTATTTTACAATCATCTAGGTTTGGATCCTAGTTGTAACGGCGAATAACGGACAAACGGTTCAAAACAGTGCTTGACTACTGATCTAAAGGTCCCCGGTTCGATCCTCGGCCGGGATACTTGGTCATTTTTCTGAAACAATTTTTAGTGTCCCGCCCATCTAGAGATTAACTGGTTAGGAACCAAGTCTCGTGTGCATTGCTGCTGTACAACGGGACCTACTCGAAACTAGCTAGGGTAACACCCGGATTCCTTGTATCTTACCTCTGTCTCTTAATTTACGACAATATGCCCGTACACAGTATTTGGACGATGACGAAGAAGAAGGGAACATAATCTAAAGGCCCAACAAGAGGACCCAAAGGCCCTTATGTCGCTCATCTGTCTAAATGCACATATAGATGGTGACCTAAGAAATCATTTACATCTTCTAAAAAGTAAGAATAGATGATGCTACATACCAAATATGAATGTCCGGGGCGTTGCGGTTTCAGACAATACGATTTCTGAAGTTTACATTTTAAAAACCCCTTTTAGAACCTTATGGCCTTATAAATCAACAGAAACCCTTAGAACAAACTTTATAAAGGACCACTAGATAATGTTACATACCAAATAGCAAAGCTCCAGTCATTGGACCACAAGTTGATGCTACATACCAAATATGAAATCCCTGAGGTTCGTGTATTCAGACAAGACGATTTCTGAAGTTTGCATTTTAAAAACCCCTTTTAGGGCTTCATGGCCTTATTAATCAACAGACCGGAACCACTTGAACAACTTTGGTAGAGGTCCACCCAAGGAACATTCCTGCAAAGTTTCAGCAAATTTGGCGTTTAGGAGAATAATTCATTTAAAGAAACTGTCGACTGACGGATGGACGACGGACACAGAGTGATCAAAAAAGCTCTCCTTGTCACTACATGTATGTGACATGTGAGCTAAAAAGCTACGTGACAGGTGAGCTAAAACTGTAATTTGATTTGGTCCGTATATTCCCAAAGGGGGGCCCAACATTTGTTTCACCACTACGCACTACTCCGATGTAATGAAAAATGTACACGTAGAAACTCCATTTGGAACTACTAGTAATTTGACCTGGTGATCAAGATTTGACAAGAACATGCAGTTTTGAACGTATAGAGACCTCGGGTACTTAACCAGTTGATATCAAGATTTGGCTTTTAATTTTGAATAAAATTATGGAGGGTCACAACAAAATAATAGGCTAGGTGGGAAAACCTGAATCCCAACATCATTTTGTTTTGGCCTAAAGGCTAAAGGAGCATAATATTATAGAGATCTGGGATAGAATTGTTGTTGGGATGTATATAGGGGGTCATGTAACTGTGACAGAGACACGATTAATAGAACTATTAGAACAAACCAATCGAGGACGACGAAAGACGAACATTGAACGACCCTAAATGCTCACATTGTGCACCTTGCTGTCTTGTGCTCACAAGCGCTTGGCATGTAGATATGATTACATGGTCCCCTCATCTACCCAACGTTTTTGTCAACATCCCCGTCCATCATATTATAGTATATGACCATATACTCAATATGACTCAATGAGCCTAATCCCTGTGGATGAAACTGACTGGTGCATTATTGTTATAGACCGTGAGACGTTTCCAAAAACATGTCCTCCCAAGACAAAGTACTAGTATGACATATTGTCAAAAAGACAAAATAATTAAAAATCTTACCTTTCATTTGGGGTTCTTTCGAATACGGTATTTCGCCCTTTATTGCTCCCTAATTTGTCTTTGTGCTTTTGTTTTTACATCATTGAATGTTTCCTCTATGGAACATGGTCGGTTTCATCGTGTTAACAAATGACTACACATGTGGTTTGGCGGGCTAATGTCGGTAGGTACACGCATGAGAATCACGGGCTGTCCGTCGGTCAAGTTGATATTATTAAAACTGGTTTTGGTGTGTACACATATTGAACTATTATATCAGTGGCGTACCTGTCTGGTCAGAATTGATTGGCAATTACTCATGTACAAGCTGGTCCCTATCAACTAAGGTAATGTAGATTCAAAGTCGAAGTTTTTATCCGTAAATGTTTAATCGTTTTAGAATCGTTTTCAGTCATATTTATGTATAGGGTATTTGATTTTGAATGAACCTACATCAATAACTTTAGTTCCAGGCTAACCTTGTTACCCTTTTGGGAGGGAGACTGAATTAGTTCAATACACGAGTCCACTGAAAAATCCTCATCGTCGATGACGTAGAATCAAAATTCAATACTAGAGTATATGCGCTGAAATTTTCACGATGCCAACAAATGTCTCATTACTTCTACTAGCTTCCACTAGGCCGGATGATCATGTTCAAAATCTCCCGAATCCCATTTATTCAAATCGGGAGTACATCACCGAGGAAAGATGCTTAGTCGGACCTATTCCTAAATTACAAGAGCATCGCTTATACATTGACGTACAAGGATTATTTGATGCATATTTTGAAAAAAGGAGTATGCCAACATCATCTGCATTGAAGACCGTTAAATACATTTGAATCATATGCAATTGTAAATTCAAACCTTAGCATACACATCTTTATTTGGAGGTCGTTTGAATTTCAGCTTTGGCCGCCCCTGATAGTCAGTAGTTTGTGTAAAATAATAGATCACGATTTTCTCGTGCAAGTATCTGTTTCCAATGCGAATGTAAATTTAGGGGGCAGTTAGTGTAGCGAACCTTCCTTTACACAGAAAAAATAATCATTAAAATTGCGTCGTCAGACCGTCATGAAATACTTGCAATAATTAGGATCGGCCATGTTCTCGAAAAATAGAAACAATGCTGGTGCTTAAAATTATTGAGCAGACTATATAACAAGAGATCACTTATTTTTAATTGATCAATCGATAAGTTTCGGACAGTGAATGCATATAAGAGCACAAGGCTCATGGAACTGATATAAGATAGAAAATACAGCGCGACAACAGCGACGTCAATTCAATGAATCCGCGAATCATTTAATGCTGACGCCGACCGGCGGCTATGAAACCGTATGTGCATAATTCTTATTGGCATCCGGTACAATTTATTGACGCATGTTATCTTAAATACTGTAGTTATAACTAACAGCACTGTACGATATTTTATTAAGAAAGTGAACATGTTCACAACTGCTACACGACGATCACCGATACACGACGTCAACGACGTTATGAAGCCAACGCTGTCCTGTGCCGGGTGGCAGTAAGTGGCCATGTTCTATTGCGTGTTTCCACTGAAATAATACTTTTCCTTGAAGTTTTGTAAGAATATGCAGGATACATTTCGATAAATATTGAAAGTATAAAGGGTTAAACAAGGTTCACTTTTGTGACGTTTTTACGCTGGAGTGTCTTTGACTCACGCAATCGAGAGCATCGTCACGTCAGCGATTGGTTCAGCCTAAATTACACATGACGAGTATTACAAGCATCTTTTACACCCGTACCCTTGATATGCTGCCATACACCAGTCCATATTTTGCGCGCCCAGAGGGCGGCGGTCGACCCAGGGGAATTAGACATTTTCATTGTTTTGAAATCTGGACCTCCTGGAGACGATGCTAACTGTCTAAATCCCCGATGTTGGGACATGTAATCACGACGTAGTTATTCTCGGGTCTTGTCCTCGGTACCAGAACCGATCAGTCTACTCCCCGGGAATAAGAGTCGATGATGTCAATTCCCCGCCGGTCAGCACGATTCCTCAAAGTCCCCTTGTAGCTACGCCGTACCTAACGTGCAAGTATAATATTGACTGGTGAATAATGTTCACAGGCAGTATCACGTACGTGTTGGATTCTCATGGATGAAGAGTACATCAATGTGATGACGTTAGTGATCAGCTGAAACGGACTGGCAGACATACTGACAGTTAGGCTAAAATCAGTATACCCACTTACAGGAGGTATAAAACAGTGTCAGACCTACCATAACACAAACAATGTATGGTACCTCACATTGATCACAATGTTGTTAATACTTTGTACATATCAGAGGTTTTATTGAGGCATAGTGCCCAATCCTGAAAACAAGTCTGTTTCGGGTGCCTTTAGTACATAGGTCCATGAAGTGTCATAGGCCACCTATATACATAGTATAATATATTATGTATATAAGGATGCCATATGACACTTTTCACGGACCTGTGCTTTAGTACACATCCCAGCTTCAAACATTGTTTTATTGTTAAAATACAAACATTAGAACTTCAAATGACCATAACTTTGTAAGGTCTTTGAATATTTTCATCAAATATCTTTTATTTTGTGCAGAAATGATTATTCTTTCTAATCCAATCCGGACATCCGGAATTATAGGACCCCTGACATATACCAGGGTGTCAACAGAGCCAAATAAAAATCCTGAAAATCATATGCAGCCAACCATTTTGACCAAACAACCTCCTGAAGTATCTCAATCTGAGCGAGATTTCAAAAATCTGAAATATTGTCATATTTCTTTATCTTAATTTCTATGTGAGCAGGACTTTTTATCACAATACAGAAACATTATATTCTGATTTTATTACAGGAAAATTTTAAAAGCTTGGTTGAACTTCAAATTAATCTCAAATTCACACTGTGATTTGAGCAAAATCTCAATTTGATTTGAGATTTCTACTCGAGAGGCTTCGGATGATTTTGTCAATTTGTTCAAGCTATACTTAACATGTAGAATCCAGTATCATCATAATGACAAACAAAACATAATATGGAAATATGCAATTTATTTCAATCAATTAAACTTTTTACACAGAACAAACATACATGTTTATGAGAGATTTAACAACAAAATCACTGGCTTAGAATGAGAAGGTTGTATATTTTGAGGAAAAAAAGAAGAAAACTACGAAAATTGCTCTTTACTAATCAATGGTAAAACAAGCTGTTTCAACTTCAGGTTGGTCAACATGACAAGTTCCGATTTTTATGAAAATAAGCTGATAAAAAGCACATGGTGGTGTTGATTTTAAATATGTATCAGTCTAATAAGGTCATAAGTAGTGGTTACAATCTTCTCATTCTAAGCCAGGGATATGTATACGGTTCACAGGTTGTTCAAGCATGGACTACAAGAATGCAATAAATAGTAATTAGTAATTAGAAAAGTTCAATACATCAGTTATTATTCACAAATAGCGTTTCTTGCAAATTCATAAATTTTGGGAAACAAAGAAATATGAAATTATCTTAACCTCATAACCTGCAAAATACTTAATCCTCAGAATAAATCTGCTAGCATTTATGACATAAAGGTCACACATATATAAAGTGATTTACAATCGTTCTAAAAAAAGTAAAAGTTATCACTAAGGTTCTGGGAGCTAAGATGCTGGCTTGTTTAACCCAGAGTCAACAAAAATATTTGACTTTTTTTACTTGGAAAAACTGGTTACAACATAGTTGCACACTCCATTTACACAACAACACAAAACTTGAACAGATAAAAAATAAATAGATCTACATGTACATATGTAATTAGAAAAAATAAGTCAATAACAAATGGTAAGTAGCAATAATCTAGCTGTACTCGTTATGTACATAGAGCAAAGGCTCCAATCTCCCGAAACATCTGAGCAAGATCTCATCTCAGATATTGGTATGCATCTTATTGTTCATTGCATGCCAGACTGGACTCAAAACTATAGTATTACTGAACAGAAATGGTTTTCAGAGTTTATTACAGTAAAATTTCTAGAGCTGGAAGTTCATATTTATGTCCAATTGTGACTGTGATTTAAGTAAAATCTCAATATGAGTTGAGATTTCAACTTGAGATACTTCGGGAGATCAGGGTTTGTTTCGCATAGAATGGTAGTTGAAATGTACAAATAATTGCTGTTAAATTCAGGTGACCACTTATGACTATGCAGGCCCGATTGTGAGTCTGGATTTTGGTCAGAAATAGTTTGTAAACATTGCCCGTGACACTGATGTTAGTCAATGGTTTGATGATCAAAGTAGGTGAAGTGTTGTATGTGAAGTTTCCGTCAAAACAGAGAGAATACTACACGTTCAATGTTTATATACAATGTGTAGTCTGTATCTACGTGTAAAATATCACAACATGGCGTATATGTACAGCACTACTTTGCAGGAATCTGTGGTAATCCAAATTCATCAACCGGAACTGTGTCCTGTAAGTAAATATATTACACATTAGTCTTGTTTGTTTGTTTATTCAGGTTTAACGCCATTTCTCTTTTTATCATGGCAGCCTATTCACCTAACAGGTTTCAGGGCTGGACACTAACCTTGATCCAGTGGTCAGAGACCAGTGTTTTTTGTGGAAGACCACCAACTTTTGGAAAGCAGCTGGTCCCAATGACCTCTGAACATACCAAGAAAATAGTTTTTCAAACATGATCTGGTAAAAAATCTACATTATTGTCAAATATTGTCAATAAACTTTCTTGGGGACTTTTTAGTAATTTTCACTGTTTTTCAACAATTTTTCAGCCATATGTATACAATTGGACAGTTGACCTTAACCATTCTTTGTGGAATTATATAATATCAACAAGACTTTAGTGGTCAAAATGTTCTTCAACAACCAGTAGGGCTGTAACGGTATACGAAATACCGCGGACTGCAGTCCCACACGGTTCACGATACAAGACTTCTAAATTTCGGTACGGTTAGGTATAAGCTTTTTTATGAGCAAAATAATATTCAGACAACGACAGCGCCTGACAGCCTTCTGATTATGTATAATTGCCATTTATCACTCATTTTAATTGTATTGAGATATGCTTCATATTGTCTAAATTCGCTTAAAATTGTTGATAGGCACATGGTAACTGCTGTTATAGAAGCATCAAATTCATTATCACTTAAAAATTGAAGTATTTAAGCTACTGTGTGAGAATATTGTATCGTACCGAAATATACCGAACCGTCAGAAAAATTGACGGTACGTATCATATCGTTAGGTGAACGTACCGTTACACCCCTAACAACCAGTTGAAACTCCAATGTGAAAGGCACTGTTATTATGAAGAACATTACCAAGCAAGCATGCACGCCAGGCTTAAACAAACATTCTATCACATCCAAACCTTCATACACAGAGGGTAAGAAGGTGTTCATGAATTTGGTCAAAACCAAGGCTAAGCTAAATAACGCAATATCTTCAGAGGCAGAAAGTGGAATAGTGCAATTGCTTTCATTAGTATTATTATTATTATTATACCATATTTATATAGCCCTTTTTTCATGTATACACACGTTCAAAAGTGCTGTACAATCATGACTAATACATGGTTAAAACAGTATATAATGTACATAAAATATACAAGTAGGACCTACTAAACCCAGTAGGCGGGGGCTCTACTTAACCAAGTAGACTTGCTATGCGGTCAGATACAGAATCAGAATGTTGGCTATGTAAAAACAAAAGTTACAAACCCTAGTACTATCAGCCCCTGGTTCACTTGTTGGCACAGATGGCGTGGATACGGCATCATCTAAATATGACGTGTCTTCGTCTAAACCAATCTCGTCACCTAATGCATCAAGCTCCGCCTCTAACTCATCATCATCAACTTCAGGCATACCGTAACTCCGCCCCATTACTTCCTGTATCTCACTGGACTGTTCTGTAAGATCCTCTAATTCATCTTGAAGATTCTATTAATAGAATAAGTACAATAAACCTATATTAGTGGTCACAAGAGTTTTTAGACAAATTCCAAGCATAGCCTTTTTTGCCAGTCAGCTTTCTGCTGAATATGGCAGGCATATGTGTGCCTTCACCAGGATTTGAATCCGGGTCGCCAGATGAGACGGCAAGTGCACAAGGCTACGGAGGCAAATCATTGTTAAATCAAATTTGACATTTTTTCATATTAAATGCACAGATATTGGTAGAAAATTCCAAGCAGAAATTTTTTTCACAAGTTTATGGTGCAAAGCAGACTACTGGCCTATTCACAAGAAACTTCTAAGCAGAATTCAGAACATTCAAACAGCAAGGGTAAAAAGTTAAAATAGTATACCGGTACATCTTACACATCATGACCAGTACTTCCCGGAATACTTGATCATGCAATTCCGGATTGGGTAATTTCTCCCAATGTCTACTGGTTGTGACCAACTAGCATACCAATTTTGAGTGCCCTATGCCAAATACATGTAGTTCTTTTTTTATTTATCAAAAATATTTTAAACAGTCAAAGAAATACAGGGGGCTCAACAGAGGTTTTTTTAATATACCATAACTTCGAAATTTCTTGAGATATTTTCTTGAAATAACTTTTATTTTGGTCAAAAATGAATGATCAATTTTAAAATTCGGGATAAATCTGAAAAATAGACACCTCCAGAAATATATACGACCACTTCTTCAAATGGGAGGGTTCACTTCAACAAGAAGTGTGTACAACCTTACCTCAATTTGATCTATGTTGACATGTTTATATGCCTTCTTGAATTCCTTCACTCCAACCTTCATTGCATCAACCTATAATATAATCAAACTTTTATACTACATGAATCAGGCGGTTCTACAGAAGTCAAAACTCAAGAATCAACAACAGTGGAAAATATAACATTCAGAAAGTAAATATTCAAATACACAAATGAACTTTAAAAGATTGAGAAAAACTGAATGATCAAAATTTCTGAGTAAATTAGGATGGTCCCTAAATTAGTTCAAAAGAATTTTTATAAATTTGATACTGGTAATGTATAACTTTATAAAATTATTTTGTATTTACTAAGTATCATAAAATAGAACACTACTGAAGTGAATCAGTATTGGGTCCTTACAGGTCCAATCTTACAACTAAATTATTAAAGACAGGATCATGCATGAGTGCTCATTACATATGAGTTTTATTAAACAAGTGGTCAAAATAATATGGCACAAGGTTTTGACAAGTGTCAAATTTTTTTTGTCGATGAGTTTAATCATATAACTGTAGTGAATGCTCAATGAAAATGATAGCTGCATAGGTTTTTAAAAAAATTTGACAGTACTTGGTGTGTCAAGCACAGACCATGTGAGTCAACCAAGGCATGGATTGGCTGACGTCGCTTTAATCTAATTTGCATATTTATGTAACAGCCGAATGATATTTCCTGCACGACTTTATGGCACTCCCAGACCACAATAAAGGCACATGTTATAGGATTAAATGAAGTTCAGCAAAACAGTTGACAGAACACTCGAACATTGTACAACATTTTGACTCTAAAATAACAAGTCTTTGTAAACTAATACAGTACATGCAACAATGGTATGTCAGTCAAGGGCCATCAAGTACTTTATATATTACCTATTACTGTAAAATCATTCAATTTTAATGGGACAAATTTTTGTAGTTTTGATGAAAATGACCATTTTGCAGGGACTTCATTTCAAGGATAAGGATATGTATTCATGGGGATTTAATTTCATTTTTGAGATCATTCAGAAAATCCTAGAAATTAATTCCCTTGCGAATATTAATGAGTCTACAGTATAAAGTTGTCTAATTTTGTTAGTAATATAGACACTAGGAAGACACATATGAAGTCTCAACTCAAACCTTGCAAAAGGTGACCTGATAAAAAGCATCAGAACAAGAAGAAGTCATAGACAGCCATATACCCCACCGAAGAGAAGATAATCAACTAAGGACCAAAGCTCAGACAAAAATGTTTGCGTCACAAAATCCTGACAATATGTGCTGTAGAACCTCATAGTTGTTATTCTCTGAAAGTTTTGTCAAAATCCCAAAGATAAGTAGGAAGAGTTGCACACAGAAGCTCGGACGGACGGACGGACTGACGGACGGAATGGTGCTTACGGTACCATTAGCGGGAATAAACACTTGTAAGCTTCATTGTCAAGGTTTTTCAAACTGATTTAAATCAAGCAATATTTATATAAATTAGTTCTGAAATTTAGTAGGTAGGGTGTATAAATGTGAAGTGGTTACTGGTAATAGGGTACTTCAATACTTGCATGTACAAATTTTAACCATTTTGAGAAAAGGCAATGTATGGCTGTGTAGTATATATACTGTATAAGACGTGGATACCGGTAGGATATTTCTTTGCATCAAAACAGTAACTGAATTTCAGACATTAAGCATGTGAAAAATATTATTAATTTCATTTTAATTCCTTGAAGACTTTGCTGGCTGAAAACCCTACCATACGTGTACTTAAGTATAGTAAAAAAAAGTTGACAATATTTTGATGTCAACAACAACAGCTTATACAGTATACATATAACTCTACACATTCTTCAATAATTAAGCTAAAATAACTGAACAAAGGTCAATTGAACAGAGGTAATTCGAATCAAGTAACACATCTACTGGGTTTTCTTATAACCCAGGGTTTTTAAAAACCCAAATCACTTACAGTAGTTTTAGTGTCTTTCAGAGATTGAATTGAATAGTTCTGTTGTTCTATATTAAATGACTGGTTGGACAAATTTTCCCTTTGTTGTTCGTACCTGCAAAATGTGGCGTTGACATGCATTAGGTTTGATATTCAATATACAATATGAAGGATGAGTTACATAGAAGTATAAACTGTTATCTGTCTGGCATGAAGAAATGTTGCAGTCTCTTCAATTAGCATTTGTCTCTTTTTCCAGCAAGAAATAGTTAGGGATTCTACAAAAGCATGATGCCCGAATGCGCTTCAAAGTGCCCTTTTTCATAAGGTCGTGCGCTTGGAAGTGCCCTTTTCTCAGAAAACACAGGCCGCCGTCAAGTGCCTCGGGGAAAACTTGAGAAATTACCAAAATAACCAATTTTTTTGTGTGTTTCATAACCCTTTATAACTTAAAGTACATTGAGATGGAAATTGGATTTCAAGTTCAGGCTTCAATAAATAAAATTATAGAACCTGTATCAATCACAAAGTATTTTCATGCCAGAAAGATCAACAGTAAGTTACTTCATACATTGATACATACATGTACATGTTTGTGATTGATGTTTGCCATATATATCTACCCAGTAACTTTTTTCTGAGCGAATAAATATTAAGATACATTTAACATTCAGCACACAGAAACATTTTGAATGCTTATATTTCTTATTTTGTACTTGCAGGCAATCCTTAATGATGACTATATAGAATTGTATAGGTATCCTGGAGTATCTTAAAATAGGCCCTTGCTCGGAAAATGTGATATTTATTTTATTAAGGCAAACATCATTCACAGAACACAAATATATCTTGACCAAACAGATTCATCATATTCCTTACAGCAAGTCAATAACAATTTCACAAAGTGCTTGATAGCGTTACTTCTAATACGCAGAGGTAAGTTTAATAGCATCGAAGTAATAAGTCAAAAGACTTTGAAAATATTGAAGCTAATATCTAAACTTTAATATGGATTTCTAGGCACCCAGACTTTTGGAAAAATCAAATACACAAAACTAAACAAATACATGTACATTTGTACCACCCTTTTTTGCATTTAAATCGATAACTTATGATCAAAATAAAGAATATGATGAAAGCAGCTGTGTCAACAATACGTCTACAATATAATATTTACTGTAGTTTTGGTATCTTTGAGCTGTTGTATATTGAACTCTTGTTGTCCAATATTGAACGACTGGTTATCTAAGTTTTCACGCTGCGATTCATACCTACAGAATATCACTTGATATATTATAAATGAAATATAATGTACTCTAGTATCCATTTTACAACACAATATGTGAACATGGGGAACTGCTGAAGAAAAGTTATCAGCCAGTCTCTATTTGATCTATATTTGTGCTAAATCTCATCTCACTGACATGTTTTTTGTCTTTGAAGTAATTTCAATGGGAGGCTGTACTCAAAATTGGCATCACATAGCATAAACATTACTCCGGATTATAAGTGTTAAGATCATAAATCATATTTTGAGATGTGATTTCTACTTGAGATGTTTTGGGAGTTTGGGGTTAGGTCCTTATTAGACAGTCAAAGGTAATGTTGCTTCATTATAGTTTATATGTAGAAAAGTTGTCTGTGACCTCGGTTACAGAAAACAAAGTTAGTACTAGTTGAGAATCTAGTTCAAAGGTTTGATATTTTTTTAATGTCTATCTCAGACTTTTAATTTTTATACTATCCAGGCCAGTTAAGAAGTATCGATCTGTAGATTTTTATCTGTAGATTACGTCAAATACATCAATACTGGCTTTAACTTGACAGGGAGGTATCAAGATATTTATACCAACCAAATCTTTGAACCAAAAACTTAATTATTGGCTTGGTAAGCATTTCACTATTTCCAAGAATTAATGTTTTGAAATTATACTTACATTTTCTTCTGCTTGAGAACCCTCATTGCCTTCTGCTTTACCATATTCTGTTAGAAAAAATCAGAAATTTGAATAAATAATAAATCATTCAAAACATCAAAATATAAAGCATTTGGGTAATTAAATGTAATTTGGATATCACAACAGTAAGACCACACTGTCACTTGAAGTAAATGTCTGAAATTGGAGAAAGTCATTATGATTAAAAAGTCAATTCATGTTAGATCCCTGAATGTCAATGATAACAGAAATTTCAGAAAATCAGTGTTATCCTACTCCTAAAACGTTGATTTGGTCAATGTCATAATAGTAAAAATGATTTCATCTGTTAATGAGTAAATCCAAATCTTAACAAACCTTAGCTGACCACTTACCTTTGAAGGTCCATTTCTCATTTTTGCCATCTGATCTTTATATTTCTTTAATTCAGCATCTAGTCGAGCAATTTTCTTATCAATGGACTCACCCCTTGAGTCAATCTATAAACAAAAAATATAGAAAACAAGTATAAGCTATGTGAACCAACCTTAAAAAATATTTCAGTCTGCGAAAATAGCACTTGTCTGCAGTGTTGGGCGGTAAATACCGGGGCGGTATTTAACGGGCGCGAAATACCGTCCTGTCCAATACTACCAAGGTGTCCAATACCGGGAAATACTGGGAAATACTGGTCAATTGAATGATCAATTGAGAATTTTTTGTGTACTGATTTACTTAAATGACTATTAAGCATTTGAACTCTCAGGGTTTCACATGCAGTTCTCTACTATTCAGTTCTATATCATTAAATAGATCCTCAATTTATTTGAGAGTATGATCTACAACTTACAAGTGGTCAATTCATTTTCAAAGTGGTCAAATGAACTGGTCGATTCAATTTTAATGTGGAAAATACTGGTAGATTCACTCAATTGAATGATTAATTGACAATTTTCTGTGTACTGGCTAATTTAAATGCCTATTAAGCATTTGAACTCTCAGGTTTTCACATGCAGTTCTCTACTATTCAGTTCTATATGATTCCATAGATTCTCAATTTATTTGAGAGTATGATCTACAAGTGATCAATTCATTTTCAAAGTGGTCAAATGAACTGGTCGATTCAATTTCAATGTGGAAAATACTGGTCGATTCACTCAATTGAATGATCAATTGAGAATTTTCTGTGTACTGGCTAATTTAAATTCCTATTAAGCATTTGAACTCTCAGGTTTTCACATGCAGTTCTATATGATTCCATAGATTCTCAATTTATTTGAGAGTATGATCTACAAGTGGTCAATTCATTTTCAAAGTGGTCAAATGGATTGGTTGATTCAATTTCAATGTGAAAACAATTAATATATGAAACACAATCATTTTTCAGTCTCTAAGTTTTAATTTAAACATATTGATCAAATAACTTGTTACAAGCTCAATTAAAATATTTAGTAATATACTCATTTCAATAATGAAAGTTAATTTTAGTTATAATGTTATATACTAGAAAGTTCAGTTATAAATATTGATGATCATTTAGGCTTGTATAAATTTGCAAATTTGAATAAAGCAAATTTATTAGATCATGTCAACTAAGTGTGAAATTAACAACTAACAGATTATGCAATATTATGTCATTTTCCTGCAATTAACAAAGAATTAGCCTGGGGGAGTGTTAACACCACTGGATATAACCCAGCAATACAAAATAAAGATGTTGTATGGATGATTTTCTACACTATATAAAGTGCATGAGTTTCAAGTGTTGCATTAAAAACCTGAGAACTTAAATATGAAAAAATAGAGATTAAAATCAATAATAACAGAAAATATATTAAGTATGTTATCAGTGATAAGTTGATAACCTTTACAAATGTATGTACATACTATAGTGTGTTAAATGGAAGCATTATTTCATATGACCAAATCAATCGACCACTTGTATTGTCCAATTGACCAGTATTTCCTGGTATTTCCCAGTATTTCCCGCCGTCCTGTCAGTTACTCATTCGACCGTCTGTTATGCCAACACTGATTGTTTGTCCTGTTGCCCGGGACAAGTGACTTCAGCAGTTATTATGACAGTTCTCTGGCAGTCTTCAAAAAAGCATTGAAAACTCATCTATTCCGATTACTCGGAATTAGTATATCAGTGACTAGAATATAATAAATGTAATATTATTCAAATGTTTTGTCATAAAATTTCAATATGACACCATCTCCTAACCGACTAATGCTTAACGTTTCAATTAATTTCCTGTGTTTACTCAGCAAACGGGGCCATTGTGAATATTTCATTTCTTGCAGGAGTGTACATGAGTGGTTTTCAATATAAGTATACAAGATTTTACAAAACGTCATGACGACAGTCTGAGAAACCCCAAAATGAATACTGTGGTGTGCTTTGGAACAGCTAGTTATTATCACATTCAAATGAATGATGATTGCAACGGAAAACAGTGAACTTCATACATGTATGGTTGAACCAATTGACAGAATTGATAGTATTTCTTGCGAGATAATTTTCTATTTGGTGTACGCTGGTAAAATATGGTCAAAATTCATAGAGCGCCGATGAATATTTGTTGAAATCATTTTGACATTCAAGTATTGGTACCTTATCTGGGCGTACTGTGGTTAAGTTGAGAATAAGAAACGTTTTGACAATGAAATGGAATCATCATCGTCTAAGAGCTTGGACTAGTCATTCACATTTCTCTGAATGATATTTCCCATGATACTTTTGACACATGTTTAAATTGTTGTAAATGCGTGCTTAAAGATTTTATCTTTCAAACGCCCTAAAACAACAACACATTTGATAAAACAAAAGTTATACGTAAATAAATATATCGCGAAAATATGTGACAAATAAAAGAGCCCGTGGTGTTTTCGTCAATATTTCGACGTTTATAATCATATACGTACGTTGGCAACACAATCTGTTAAATTTGGCGCCGGTTCCTTGGGCTTTCCTCTTCCAAAAAGACGATTCATGGTTATTGTTTGATGAAAACTCGGCTAAGTTCTTCGAAAATGTTAATTTGACAAAATACGGAAGTAAACATAGAAGAAAAATGCGTCATTTCCGGTGGGGAGCTATTATTATACAATCAAGAATGTTGAATAAATAGGGTGAAAATAGACTATATAAATATACTAAAAATACTATTTACGAATGTTGTAAATGACAAAATTATCTGTTTGCTATAGATTTATCATTGGGAATACTTTGCACGTAAATAAATTTGCGTCCTTTAATAAAATCATAGCTGCTCCCTGAGGTCACATGACTTATTTTTCAGAGGCTGCACAGCTCATTATCATTCTGAGGCCTTTGTCATCTGGCGTGTTTTTTGTTGTCAGTTCCCGACCAGGAAGTTGATTAACAGTGCATGATCACACTGTAAGCACTGAATGTTGTCTTGCAATGCATGAAATACTAGATCATTGAGTTAAAACTAGAAAATTTGCATGATTTTACCCTCTCTTTGTTCCAAGCATCAGCAACAATTAGCTAATGCTTGAATAACTCATTCATATAATTGTCATATTTCATACAAATTCCATTTTTAAAACCATTTTCGGTGCTTATCTAATGTTGCTGCTGCATACCGCCAAGTGTTTCGGTGATTTTGTTGTTAATTATTAGTTGCGAAATGCTTGTTTTAGTTGGCCGGTATTGTTGCATTCGGTGGTGAACACTGTTCAGAGGGAAATCTTTGCGTCCGTATATATTGTTGTATATTATTCGCTGATTAAACCACTACATTTATTTAGCAATCGTGCTGATCCTTGCAAATTCAATTTGTAAAGAAGAGAATTATAAAACTTAGAACAAAAAGCTATACAGTGCCGGGCTTTTACAGTTTACACTCCACTTTTGCAATTAAAGCCTTTGTCTCATCTGCCGCAAAATATTTTGGTTGCATGTTTATTATTCTCGACAATAGAATTAAAGTATGCTGACAAAATCGTAGATGTCCACACTGTTGACAGATACAGTGCTGTCGGGTAATTCTGCGCACCTAACGAGTATTTGCTTTCTGCATTTGATATCATTTTATTTTTAGAATAAATTATGTTGCTGTTTGGATAGAAACAACCTTCATTGACAAATGTAAACAATTCAAAATATCATGCCTTCGCTAAACTAGGTCAAATGTAGTCACAAAACAAGATGGCTTCCGGTTTTCATGACATAATTTTTTTCGGCTAATTCTGCGCAGATGGAGTTGTTTTTTGTATAGTCTGTTTCAAAGCTTTGTTCACAAGAAATTTATCGCAGTATCGAAAGAATAAGTTATTAAGACAATGTTGACAAAAAAGGAAAAGTCATCATCCATTACAAAAGTGCTTTTATTCAATTTATGTGTCACATGGTATGTCAAATTAACGAAAATCGCCTTTGACACTCAATTTGGTCAAATTTTCGTAGAAATACTTTTCCGATTTTGTTGAAATGATTATAAATCTTTACACAAGTAAAACACATCTACAAAAACACTGGAAGACCGAAGAAAAACGACCCAGCAAAGTATGTAAGAAATAGAAAGTTAAGTTGCGCAGATTTACCCGATGCGCAGAATTACCCGAAACGACTGTATTGTAAGGCCATCAAGTCTTGCTCATATGACAGTCCTGCATGCTCAAGGCTTTTCTTTCACTCTATATACACTTACGCACACTCCTAACGCAACACTTTTATAATTCTGATTTCTCAGACACTGTTGAAGATATCAAGTTGCACTTATAAACCATGTTGTGTTAAGTCATTAGCAATACAGGAATGTTGAAATCATTCATCCATGACGCTCTGTCAGTTCTGGGCGTAATGCGGTGGTGATTAATCCGTGTTGCACGTGAAAATGGTCGACAGCGGAAAAAATCGATATTTTTAGTCATTGAGTTCCTCACTGGCGACAGTCCGACTGAAAAAAAACAGATTTGTATAAAAAATGGCCCGGATAACTATTGAAGAGCGTGGTCGCGCAGTAGCAAAGTTACAGAGTAGCCATTCCATTAGACAGATATGGGCTATAATTTACTACACATTTTTATAAAAGGTTAAAAAAACCATTGAAGTATCTTCTTTGTCAATATTTCGAATAGTATAATAATAAAACTAAAATATGATCAATATTTTCAAGTTTCATGTGGTCAGAATTTTCGGCCACCATGTGTCTACAATTTCAAGGCTCTTCAGAAGTTGCAACTCCCCGACCGATTTAATGACCAGCCAAGGAAGTCTCACAGTAGGGTGACAACACAATGGCAGTATGTACAAATTGTTGCTGACCATCTTCACAGCTCTTTAAAACAGCAACGTCGACTTCGAGAACTACACATGGGTATCATGTTGGGCCAGTCGGCCGCATTGAGCCATTTTGTGACTTTTGATTTTACAGTGATACTGAATATTTAAACTTATTTTCAACTTACTGTTTATCAACTAGAATAAAAATTCTATGAGGCATTGGTAAAGGGTTGGTTTATTTGTACTCCAAATTTTAATCAAATCCCTTCATGAATATTTGAGAAATTACGATAAATACAGGTGTTGCGTTAGGAGTGTGCGTAAGTGTACGTGGGGTCAAATATCGGCTGCTTCACAACTAGAATCAGTGTCTGTTTCTTATAAACTTGACCTCTTTACAGAGCAATAAAAAAACTAAACAGCAGTTCTAAGCAATAAACTTAAAGATTGACATAATTCCTGGTTCCTACTGTGTAGTTTAATTGTATTTACATTTGTAAATTAAATTTTTGAGAAAGAAATTGTTGGGATTAGCTGGTAAAATAAGATGTCAATTCATTATTGGTTCCCTTATTAAAGTTTACCACATTATCATATACTTTACAGTAGACTCCCTCAAATCCAGACCCTGTTGGGATTGGGTTGAAAGTCTCTCGGATATCCGGCTTTGAGGTTTTGGATGTGATTTCTAAAAATACTGCTGCACTGGAAAGAATGAATGTTTCTGTCAAATCATAGATTTTACTCAGTTATAGTTATTGTAAGCTTAATTTTAACAATAGTTCCACAGAAATTTAACCGTGTTTTCAGGTGTGTGCTAATATGGCACCCGAAACGGACTTATCAAATCCTTTCCAGGATTGGAATTAGGACATTATGCCTCAGTTGGGCCGTTTTTTTTTGTTTGTTTGATATTAACGGTTACGCCACATTTTCTGTTGATAGGAATCTGGCTAGATAACCATTGAAAAAGATGTTTTGATATTTCCCCCAAAATTGCCAGACTGAAGATTTTTCATGCGTACATTATTTCAAGTATTAATTACATATTGCGTCTAAAATTCCTCTCTCTTTTAAGCACTAGTTGCAAAGTCCATACATTTTTCCCTCTCAAGTAGTGAATTGGCCATAAATTGTCTGTTACAGTCCCAAAAATAATTAGTGATCACCTCCTTCTAGTGTTTCATTTTTGTATTGGAAACTTATTATGAGTCTTCTCTCACTGCACTCAATGAGTCCCATTTACTGCAAAGTCATTTTATTTTGATGGGACAATTTTTCTTGGTTTTGGTAAAATGGACAACTTATGGATTTTGCATTTCAGGGAATAGATATGAAGGTAAAAATTATTGTTTGATGGGATTCAATTTCAACGTTTAAAGGGACTGTGCCATGTTTCAGCTTATAGCAAAAATCAAATAAAATTGTTAAATATTCATTATATTTTGGCATAGATGCCTGTATATCCCATAAACAAGCTCACTGATATAAATATAACTTGTGAAACATCAGGATTTTGTAATTATTTTAGCATTTTACCTCCAAAATTCTATACCATATTAATACGGTATAGAATTTTAAACTGCTCTCATTTAAATTGCCTGAAATTTACTCATATGTGATGAAAAGAATTTAAAAACTAGCCAAATGCTTCATAGATATTTAGACTGAAGTTTGTTTATGTTATAGACTGATCTAGTGAATAATATTAGTAATAAAAAATTATGCTGAAAGGAAAAATTACGCTGTGTTTAAAAGGAAAAACACACTATGGTTTGTCCACACATCGCTGGCTTAGAATGAGAAGGTCGTTACTAGTACATACCACCATCTCATTCTCAGCCAACAACATGTCTTAAATCATATTTACGCTTTAATGTGTTGTATTTATTTTACATTTCAGTTGAGGCTAATGGTAGATTTGAGTGGATGCTTGGTTTGAATGAACATTGAACTGATTGAGGACTGTGTGTGCCTATGTTCATTCTGAGACGATTCACTAACCACTGGATGTCATGTACGGTCTACATTTACCCGGGTTCAATGTATATCATTGTGTATTGAACTATGTCCAATTACCCTGGGTATCCACCACTACCATTTAACGCATGGGACTCACTCACTTCAGCAATCAGATCTCCCTTTCCATTAGGAACAATACCAGTTCCAGGTTTAACACCAGCTATACCGGTACCCAATAGTTTTACGGATTCCGGATATCTGTCAGTGAGGCCGCCATCTTTTCCTGACCCGTTGTTAGCCGTCGGATCTAGTGTGTATAGACCATTATCTTCGCGGTATTTACCGGGTGTTACAGACTTGCCTGCTCTTGGTTTAGAACCATTGTATGGCTTCGGTCCTCAGGAACCAAGGAGTCTTCTGCATAGTCCCAACTTCTCGTTCTCACAAAATCCGTCTCCGTTGACTTTTGATCAGATTTATAGGTCCTCAGGAGCTAGTTCAGTGTCACCTGTGTCGCAGTATAGGAACCATTTTGATCAAAGATATATCAGCGGACATTTACCCCTACCTGGACGATATACAGATCCTTTGTGCGGTCAAGGTCAGTCTCTATTACCCGTTAAACGTGACAAAACTGATAAATCGGAAAACTTGAAAAATGTAAAAGAAAAATCTTCAAATAGTTCTGTTGATGGTAATAAAAAAGTCAATGAGGATAAAAAAGAAAAGTGTGTTAAATTATGGAATCCATTTGTGTCGGATTTAAGTGAACATAAAGTTGATAAAAGTGCTGATACTAAAAGGGTTACCAAAGATACTACTAGTAAATCATCGAGTCAGGAATCCACATTGAAAAATAAATCACAATTTGATTCTAATGGTAGTGGTAACAAAGAGATAAAACTGAATAGTGAACAACCTAGTCACGCTGTGGAAGTAAGAAAACCACAATATCCCATCAGGCCTATTCCAGTGTTCAGTGCTCATCGTGCTACAGTACCATTTGATCATTTTCAACCTCCAAATTCTAATTTACCAAATAAGTTATACGGTGCTTTTCAAACCCCTGAACCAGAACATATTAATGAAAACAGAAAAGACGAGAAAGATCGGGTTAAAGAAACTGATTCTAAAAATCTCAGGAAAGATCAGGAAACTGAAGATACTTGTGAAGTTATTGAAGTAAAACCTGGTTTTGAAAGTGATGTTATAGATTTGAATCAAAACTGTGAAATCGTGAAGAACAGTAATTTATATTCTGAAAAAGAAGTTGGTGATAACACACTCACAGGAAAAACGGAAGATAAAATACAAGAGCAGGTTAACAATAGAGAACCTGAAGAATCTAGTGCCATCAAATCAACGAACAAAAGTAATGAACCGGAACAAAACGATTTTTGTATAATTATTGAAGACAGTGTTAGTGCTCACGGATTAGAAAGTGGCGATAATAAAGAAAGTGAAGATAATACTGAACAAAGTGTTGTCAAAGACGTTGGAAATAAATGTGACTTCCAAACAGAATTCTCCAATTTTCTTGCAAAGTCAGTGCCATATAGTTCTGATATTCATATAAATGTAAGTGAAAGTCTTCCAGAAGAAAGCGGTACAAACTCAGTTCAGAAATCTTCGTCAACTTTGTCGTCGCCCGTTTTGTGTAGTACTAGTCCAAAGGTTAATGTTCACGACTCAAAGTGTAAAACTGTTGCCAAACAAAAAAGTGGCTGCAACAAAAAAGAGGAACTGAAAAAGCTAAGCATACAAGTGAATGCAGTGAGAAAACGACGAAACAGCCTAAATAAGGACTCAGGATCTGACAAGGTTCTTTCACCTCCGTTAGAGACTGCTCCTAAGTCGAGGAAGTGTTTAGCGCGAGAGAGACGATTCTCTCATCCTCCGATCAGCAGCTCATCCAGTCTACGACGTCATCCAACCAGAATGTCTTCTGCAGAAGGTGCCATAACCATGTTGAAAAACACTGAGGATTCGCTCAGTGCGTCCATATCAAGTTCTCATTTGTCCGAGTCTGACTCGGACACTCAGATGTCTAACGATAACGCTGAGAAGCTATTTCGTGAATCTCAACCATTGAATACTCAGACCACATACTCTGCCAACCAACAAAATCTCAGTCAGAATTATATGCCGTCTCTAAATATGGATCAAATAAGAGAGGACAATCAATACTACAAAACCAACGCCCCTCAAATGTGCCAAAACGATTCAGATAATCAAAAGCCATACCCGTGTGTTCAGGAACAGCCCTTGTTCAACGAGAAGACGACAGTCTTGCCTCCGTTCAGTTGCTATTCCTCTAATCAAAATGCCGACGTCTTACCAAGAGAACCCAGCTTCCACTCGCAAGAGGAAAATTCAAATTTTCCGCCGAGTCTCGGCGGCGTAGACTCGTCCATGGAATATCATGACGAGAGTTCCGTGATGTCTGAAAGCAATCCGATGCCACAGGATGGTGAATCTCAACACAGCATTTCTCAGAACGTTGAGCCTATGGCAAATAAAGACACTATGTTACAGGGTAATAACCACCCTATGGCCAACATGGAATCTTACATACATGACCAGGGTGAATGGGATTTCCTCCACTCAAAGCAATATATTGAAAATATATACGGAAATCAAATCGGTTGCGAGATTGTCAAAAACGAGGAGGAACTTCGTGAGTCAGACTCGCCAAAAACCTTCTTAGATTTAGACACAACTACCAAAGAAAAGAAAGAAGCTCAAGATACCACCAAAGGCAAACCGATTAAAGAAAATATGAGCGAAAAGCATTATCAGAAAGCCTACGCCCGCCATAGTTACATGGCTGCTCACCGGCACGGGCCGGGTGTGTATAGTAATCAACCAATGGAAGCCTACGGTAATGGGGGTCCGGCTAACCGTTGGAACAACTTCCCTCCTCGTAATGATGGTATGATGCGCGCTCAGCCTCGGCCAGGTGGCGATGCCTACCAAGGGCACTTTGAACAAAATCCACCGCCGCCGCCTCAATTCCGCGGCAACTTTCCACCCCCCAACTATCCACATATGAATCAAAGTCAAAATGGCGGGGATAAGACTTTCATCCAACCGGGTTACCACGGTAACGAGTATAATCAAAATGACTATTACAATCAAAACCAGTCTATGAAAAATTATCAGGGTAATTACAACAGTAATCCGCGGTATGAGAATAACTTCTACCAGAAGCAAGGTGGAAATGATCAGTTTAACTCACAAACCAACATGTATCCGACAAATTCTGGTGACATGCAGGGATCTGTTCGGTTCGGTAACCAGGGCTTCCCTGGGGGTCAAGGGGGTTACGGACAGCATTATAATCAGCCTCCATCCTCTCACACTGGTCCTGAAAATATAAGTCAGTATCCGGATTCCACCAGTTACAGTATTCCACGCAATGCCAGCAGCCCAGCAAGCACGGGGTCAGATTTCAGTAATATGGAAGCGCCACCCGGCGTTGTCAAGAAGAAACGTGGAAGGAAACGTAAGGTCGACAAGGAACCGCCGGATGAGAACAAACCTCGTCCAAATACCGTCGTCATGGCCCCTACCAAAATTGGGCCATTAATTGACATAGACAATCCTGAATGCACAATTGACACATATGATTATAATAACCAGATAGAGACTATATTTAATTTCAATATTGATGATGATCTGTCCCCTATTGGTGCCCAGTTTCTGCAAATCGAGCAGCGGATATGTCAAAAGATGTTGCCCATAAAGTACGGCTATCCAGTGACAGTGGTCTACAGTCCATTGACGTATGCGTTCCAAACTCATCGAGATTTCGTCTCCAAATACTGCACATCGGAACGTACCATCCTATTCCTTGGCATGAATCCAGGACCCTATGGAATGTCTCAAAATGGGGTAAGTTACTACTAAATTAGTAATAATATCAGGGGTGTGGAAATTCTCAAACTTTGCACCATGGGCAAGTTGGACTACAAAATCCACTTGCTGGAAGACTAAATCTAATTTCCCTGGAAAACGCAAAAAGCTACAAAATTTCAGTTACAATTATTTATTTATTACGTCAAGTATGAAAGTACTGTGCTAAATAATTTCTGTTAGAATAGAGGGGGTAGGTTTCGTGTTTATAGGTAATATAAGGCAAAAGTTTAGTCTTTTTTTTGATAATTCTGCAATTGCCCTTGGGCAAACTGAATGGAAAAAACCACTTGCTCGCAGACAAAAAAGTCGGGCATGTATGTTAAGTTTGGTTACTAAGACCACTTTTTGAACTCTGAGGGATGTTTAAAAGGGTAAAAATAATATATAACAAAAATGATCAGCTTTCATAATTAAGATCGTTAATTCCCACAGTACCGTTTTGCCGTCTTATAAGTGGAATTTGACGGTTTATACTTAAACATAATTGAATCATCATGGTATTGAACTACATTTTGTATTTCTTCATCATTTGTTTCTGTTTACATGTATAAACATTGTCATTGTTATAGCTCGGAGAATTTGACTTGATCCTGACCTTTATGCATGAATTTATTACTATGTTCATGCTTTGAATATAAGATATATATCAAATTTCTGCAAGCAAATTATGCAAAAAGGGATTACAAATTTGTGTTGGTATAACTCCCCAATTTTGAAAACAAAGCACTGGGATTTTTAATATAGAAAATATATCAGCTGTTAAATTATGCTAATAAAAAGGTCAGGACTGTGTCAAACTTGCCAAGCAATATATCCATCAATAATTATGTCATCTGATTGTGTAAAATGTACTTTAACTAGTGTCGTTCATTGTATCTATATATATATATCATTTTCATTTCTCATATCTTTGTTCTGTGTTTGAATTTGACATGATTTTTTTGTTTTGGTCACCAAGTAGGGTAAGAAAGTACTGGACTGTATATTACTACGGATTATGAATCGCAGGCGGGCCGACGGAAACGCGAGTTGCATGGGACTAAAATTGTCGGACTTGTCTGATGGCTATCAGGAAGTCTGTTAGTGTTACTATTCAGTATTGGATATGTCATCATATGTGCTTCCCATTGAATTTGTTTTACAATTATTAGACTCTGGTCTGGATTTTAGAGGTTCTGTTTGTACTTGACATTTTGATTGCTGATGTTACTGTTTGTCTTAGATCTCAGCAGTACTGGTTGATGATAATAAGTCCAGGAAAACCGGTCAAATCTACTGCATAAAAAATCTGGAACTCTATGCAAGATGGTTTTCCGCTTAATGTACATGTAGGTACAAACAAATCTGGCCTAATTACACTGGTTTTGTATTCATAGGGGATTAAATAGCCAGCGAAGCTGGCTATTGTAAATACCCATACCAATAATGTCCACGTGCGATTCTTCGTCGAGTCTCTGCCGGTACTAATGCTTTCAAAAAAAGTTATTTCCGGTCAAAAATTTCAGGCAGTTTTCCGAGGTGAATGGTCCTTTGAAAATAAAAAAATAGTAATCTGTAAACGGTTGCCCCCTATCATTTTCTTTCGAATTATAACCATCTTTAAAAATATTCAATAAATAAAACAAACTATTTAAATAAGCATAGGGAAGTAAGAAATACGCTACTGTACTGGATACACGACGCCAATACAAGACGTGATGTCATGACGTCACAAATAACAGGAAATGACGTCATACCAAAAGTACGCCAAATAGACTCATGACGTTACGTTGCAATGTATAACAAATCAGTATAATATAGGTAAAACTCCAGGTTAGGGATGCCTACACTTATTCCAAACATAAACCACAGATACATAGCCAATCAAAATTTTTGAATAATTATTATTTCTGGTCTTAAATTTAAAGAGGAAAAGTGATCAGTTGCTGATCAATAATTATCTTTGTATAGGCCTATTGTAGGCCCCCTATAACATCTAAATTCAACTCATATTTAGTCAGTTTCTATCTGAAACATAGCTTAGCAGATATCCAATGTGTATTTAATCCCACATTTAGGCGGTGCCTTAGTTCATTTTATTCTAAAAACAACTGACACAAATCTATTATCCAGTTACGAATATTCAAGTGACACAAGGACTACAGCAGTAAAAATCTATTTGTACCTACATATTAGTGGAGATCTGGAGTAGGCCTGTTATTAGAAAATATTAAAAAAGGGAACATTGAAATTGTTGTTGTAAACTTATGTATTACTCACCATGCCATAGTATATTATTTTAACCAACTAATTCCTTCATGTTAACTAACAAACCATATTTACTGAGTTTCAAAAGTCTTGCACCTTTTTCGAAAAGCCACTTTTACAAAAATGATCAAATTTTAATTAAATATAAATGACTGTTAGTTTTCTGGCATTTGACTGGGTAGCATTGATACTGGTAATTATGACTGGTGTTGACCGACAGATAATTATTTTAATTAAAAAAAAAGATTTCTCTTTCCAAAAAGGTGTTATTATCTAGATACTCCAGTGTATATAAACAAGCATGTTCATCTCCTTCATATCAGTAGTTATCTATTACTACCTTAAATTATTAGTCCCCTATCGGTTTTGAACCGGAGGGCACTTATCTGTAGGTTTGCCTACAGTCCATCCGTCAAGAAATCTGGATCCTGCCATTACTCAAACAGTTTTCAAGCTTGGCTTATGAATCTTGGTATGGGATAGGGACCAGTGAGGAGATAATGCATGTATAATTTTTTTGATTCCGACAAATATTGCGTTTACCATGGCAACAAAAAAATTGAAAACCAGGAAGGGGACTTCTGTATTCCTAATTACTTGTTTCTCCTAGAAGATAACCTGATTGTTTAACTATAGGCTTTCAATGTTGTCTGTATCTACTTGACCTTTGCATGTTCTCGACAGGTGCCCTTCGGCGAAGCCACGCTCACTAGGGAATGGTTAAAAATCAGCGGAAAGGTCTACAAACCTGAGGTCGAACACCCTAAGAAACCGGTCTTAGGATTGGCATGCTTGAAACATGAGGTGGGTTCATTACCTATTATGTAAATCGTATGGTTTTCATTTTATCATCTCACAGGTACCATTTGGTGAAGCAGTTATCACTAGAAATTGGTTGAAAGTCACTGGCGATGTATATAAGCCCGAAATAGAACATCCTAAAAAGCTTATCACTGGATTAGCTTGTACAAGGAATGAGGTTTGCCTATTGTTCTGTTACTAAGCATGTAAATGTTGTTCAGTAGTGTTTGGTAAGTATTTACGAGGCACTGGAGTGCATAAAACTTTAAATTGGGGATCATTCTAGAAATACAAGCCTGATTTGTTGATTTTGAATAGTGATTGGAGATTTACCAATCACGATGCTGCATTTTGTGACTGGTACCCATATTCAGTTTTATAGCCACAAATCCTGGTACCCAGCTCACCACGTGGCTTGCCTTATAGGACCTTAAAGTTTGTTGAAACAACTTGCTGGCTTTAAGAAGACACAGCGATGTCATTGTGGCGCATCTAGACTACTTTCATGTTGGTACACCACTCAAACATGCTCAAATCCAAATTCATGTTGAACACCCCTCATACATGCTCAAAATTCAATTTTCATGTTGAACACCCCTCATACATGCTAAAAAATTCTCATATATGTTGGACACCCCTCATACATGCTCAAAATTATATTTTCATGTTGAACACCCCTCATACATGCTCAAAAATTCTATTATTGTATTAATCAAATGCTCTTTTACATCCAAAAAATTCTTATATTTTCATGTTGCACATCACTTGCAAATAATGATAATTTTGTATTAATCAAACACCTCTTTTACATGTTAAATTTCATAGGGAGATTCTTGATACTTACAGTATACCCTGAATAAACGCCCCTAGGGGCCATGCATTTTGCAGGGGGGGGGGGGGAGGCTTTTATTTGGGGGTCTAAATTTCAACAATAAAAAAATGAAAAAATCATAACATAAAACTATGTTATTCATGGAGCAACAGCAAAATATTGATTAGCATCATTTAAAACATCAATAACTATATGATATTTAAGAAACAAAATACGGTTTTCATGACCAAAGGAGAGAAGTATGAGAGCCAAACTAGTGGTCATGTGTGATTAATATAGATTAGATTAGTATAGATGAACCATAATATCAATATTTATGCCTCCATTAATATTTATGCCTCCTATATTGATGAGGGGTAAATTGCTATGCTTTGTATATGTTAGTTGGTCCATCATAAGAAAAACAGTTTCCATTAATAATCAATATTTATTATGCTTGACCCTTGATTACTTGAAATTTACCTGGAGATTAGTCAGCAACAGTAGATGAATCCTATAGAATTTGAGATTAGAAGGTCAAGCTTGATTGATCAGACCATGCAAACAGGTTTTGGTCATTAACTCAAGAACAATTTGGCGATGCCCATACAACCATCTTCAATAGACCAAATGTCAAAGTGGCCTTATCCTTCAATATCAATGACATTTGGCATACATGTTTTATAAACATCCCGTTTATTTAGGACTGCAGAAATATTGATAAGGCTACTAACAATATCATTTACGTCCCCAGTTTCTATTTGTTAAAGAATTATAAGAATGTAAATGTGCCAGCAACTTAAGGAAGCACTTTGATTAAACATTACTCAAATGTTGTTTTCACAAGTTGAAAGTAAATTAACGTTTTCAGACACTGAGGTTTCAACTTTCTAAACTCATTTAGTATGTTTTAATTGTGTTAACCACAGGGCCCTCATTTGACCTTTTTTGGGACCAAATTTCTGCCCCTTCTAAATGAATATACATTTCCCCTATTTTCTGAACAAAATCCCCCCATATTTAAGTCATTGAAGAGCCTCTACATTTGTAATGCTGGTCTACAGATGTTGTAGATTTTGTTACACACCTTGGAATAAGCTTTTCATGCAGTAAATATTTGCTAATATTGATATTCATGAAAGACAAAATTAGCCTTTTTCTTCAAAACAACATGAAATTCCTCTACCTGAGGGCCCATGGTCCCGAAGTCTAGTTAGGACCCTGTAATCTTTCAGTCAAGATAACCCATCAAAGTATAAACATGTAGATTTGAATATGTCACTGCCTTAGCATAACTACCAAGTTTGATTCATTGGGGACAGCCTCTTAGCTGATGATTAGATGTTGTCATTTAACTGTTTGTTTGCTTTTTGTAGGTGAGTGGGGCAAGATTCTGGGGACTCTTCCAGAAGGTTTGTAAGGTCCCGGCAAACTTCTACAAAAACTGCTTCGTCTATAACTTCTGTCCGTTAGCTTACATGTCGGAGTCAGGTAAGAACATAACTCCGCCCCAGTTGGTTCACTCAGAACTGGACCAGATAAACGAGGCGTGTGATGCTGGGCTGGTGGAACTGGTCAAGCTTCTAAACATCCGGATGGTTATCGCTGTCGGGAAGTTCGTTCAGCAGAGAGCATCGAAGGCTTTACACAATGCGGGTATTATGAACATTAAGGTGGAATGCATACTTCATCCAAGCCCTATCAATCCACACGCTAATAAGGGATGGGAACAGATCGTTGCTAAGCAACTTATTGAAATGAACGTAATGCATTATCTGAATAACGATATGGAAGACGTACAGAGATGTATAGACGAATGGGAACGCATAGCACAAAGTAACGTCAAAGTCCCAGTGGTTGCTAAGGAAGACTATTAAGGCCTAAGATTCCTTTTCAAATAGGAGTAACTCCACTTTAATGGGAGTACTTGGCAGGTATGCCAAAGGTGTCATTTTGAGCAGTCTCGGTGTAAACTTTATACTGTCTCAACCATTATCTGTCTTGGAAATAATTACTTCACACAGCTTTGGGTCTTGATGTCATTACCAAGTCCAGGGTTGCGTGGAGTGGTTATCTGTCTGAACTTTGCACAGCATTGGGTCATGTTGACCGTCAAGTCCGGGGTTTGCGTGGAGATATTAAGGAGCTGGAATACTAGTATTATAATTGTTTGTTGTATGTTTTTATATATGAGCTGTATACTCATTTTTGTTCACATTGATGTTTTATGCTGACTATGTTGGTGATGCTCATTGCTATAATATTAAAAATTAGTCTTTGATTCACACTATTATGCTTAGGGTTGAGTAGTAAACGTGTTCCACTTTTTCACAGACTTATGTCACATTATAGACTGGTTCACTCGTTCACAGAATTACATATTAGACTGAGTCTATTTTTACACAGAATTAAGTTCATGTAGTATACTGTACCGTCTTGCATTACAGACTGAAACATATTTTCACAGAATTTAGTCGTAAAATGTACGGTCTTGCATTATAGACAGCAGTGTTAGACTAAGGTTACATTTTCTCAGAATTATCGTATCTGTGCAAATAATAACATATTGCATTGTTATCACAGTAAACTTCAGAATGTTTCAACTTAGTGAGAGTTGAGTATTTAGTTGGATCTCAAATTTCAGTTAATATTAAAAAAAATAGAGATTTAAGTATTCCGTTGGATCTCAAATTTTATGCTTACATTAAAATGTAGAGATTTAAGTATTCTGTTGGATCTCAAGTTTCACAATGCTGCACCATTATAGTGTTCGGTGTTCAGAACAACTATGTATGGGGGTAATATACGCAGGTTAATGTTACGCTAGTGTTGGAAAACCAATCAGTTGAAACAGAGTGATTAAGGTCACTTTAATGAACAAGAAATCCCTTGGCATGATAATAAAAATTCCTTAAGAATAATTCGCACAATAGATTGTTTTATTTTTAAAACCAATCAGTTTATGTTCTCAAATATTAAAGTTGGGGGTATTGACAGCATTTCACTGTTAAAAAATTTGTTGCAATTTTTTTTTTAAATTGTTCATGTGGGCCAATATTAGCCTGTTTTGATCTGAAACCCCTTATTTTTGGGACCATAGCTAATTTGCTGTTGAGCTGCATTAAAAGGGTAGTTGTGACTATCTTATAAGAGAGATTATGACATTATTAATGTGTTTTGCCAAAATTATTGTTTTTTTCTGATATGAAAAATATTGTTCGATTTTATGAAACCTGTTAAGTAGAATTTTTTACGGAATAATTTGTCGTTTCAGGTTTGTTTTTGGTCCGATGGTATTTGGGTAAAATGAATATTGTTGTGCTAATTTATTTATGAGATCAATAATGATCGCTCTCAACACCTCATTTCTGATGGTATCCATTGTCACAAGGCTTTAAAAGATTGAAGCATGCTTTCACCTTTATGCTAAATTACGGAATTTCAAGAGTTTTGGTGCAAAACTATGGTACCTACATTATTCTGTATTCATAGTTATTATAGTTTTGTGCCGAGTCTTCGTTAAATGTTTTTATGGCTAAGTTATTCTGTTACAAAATAATGAGTTCTCGTTTAATGTATTTGTGGCTAAGATATTCAGTTACAAAATGTATTGATAAGTGTGTTTTACATAAACTTTGTGAAGGGAACAATAAAGATACTTCCTGCGGAGGAAAAAGGGCTTAAAATAAGGGATCACATTCTAATATACCCCGGTACTGATGGTAAAGGGCTTACAATAAGGGATCTATTTCTAATATACCCCGGTACTGACTGTTATACAAAGGGAACTCCCTTGTTGAGACAATTCTGTGGGACTGAAATAGTAGGGGTCAGTTTTGGGCCTTTGAGAATATTTGGTGCAGTGAGACAATATTTTCTGATTTTGAAAATTAGAGATTTTTTTCTCAGATTTTTACTTTATGAAATGGTACTTAGAGTCCCTTTGTGAAGGGACCTTAGGTCTATATTTTGAGAAATTGTTGAATTTGCAGGGATGCTAAGATTTTTCATTGTGTTGCTTGAAATGGAATATATTACGGCTCACAGTTATGTACAGTATTAGAATTAAGACTTTGTACAAAAAATATTATTTGACCAATATTTCAGCATTAAGGTTTTTGTCTTAAAAGTTTTTTTTCTTACAATTTGTAGATTTAGGACCATAATTATGAAGAGTATATATATATGTGTGTGTATGTATATTATGAATATAATGTATTTTTGAAAAATCATGTCAGAAACCATGTTGTAGTGTATGTACAAAAATAGCAATTTTTAGTATTTTTTTCGGTGGTGTTATGCCCACCATATGATGATGATGTTTTGTCTTAGCTATGTTTTATGTTATGTTCATGGCTAGGTTGTTTCATGTGCGTGCAATTTTACCTCGCTTTTTCTTTTATCCTCGTGTTAGTTACCGTAATTACCAGACAGGCGTGTCTCAGACTTTGTTTGTAAGCGTATTCTGTTACGTTGAACTTTAGTTGCCGCTGTCTGTTGCCGTATTATGTAATTGGCGGTTTTTCCGTTACCATGGCAACGTGTGGAGTTGATCAATAAAGACTTTAATGTACTCTTAAAACTTGGTGCAATGTCGGGTTGTGAACATTGGTATTGTGTAATTTTCTGTAACATATATACATGTACGATGTTATTGTAAATTAAGTGTTCAAAAATTGTTTCAATGGCTTTATAATGAATTTTTATTTTGCTGTACATTTTTACAAGAGAACCATGAATTTAGTTTCATACAAGTTTGGTTGTCATTTCTGTGTACATAATTTGTTCCACCAAATATTTGTAATCATTCAATAGTACTCATTTTATTGTCATTAATTATGTCTCCTCCATATTAGTTGTGACAGGGGATGTATTGAGTTTGTGCTGAATGTCTGTCAATCTCGGTGTATATAGATGGAACCCACTAAGTTTGCGAAGTTAAAAAAAGTTAAGTTACCAATTTTCTAGGGCTCTTTTCCACTGTTAAGCTGCTCAAGCACTCTTTGACATTTGAACTTCCCCTGGTCATTGGGCTACCTATTGAAACCTACATTTGTGTCTCCCTGAGGAGACTGTTTCTCGATGGATGGCGCCCGGGAATAGACACTGCCCTCACAGGTACTATTTACACCTTGTAGGAGTGGAGCATTTGGGTTATTCTTGCTCAGAGAAATTAACCAGTGGTGCAGATGGGGGTTGAACCCCGGACCTTTATCCTGAGGCATGCAACCTACCTCTAGGCCATCGCTCCTTAACTATTGGACTGAGTGTATTTTCCCTTTGTCCAATTTAGCATGGATAAAAAATGGCCACACAATATGACTATCACAGTTGAAAGGTAATCTGTATCAACAAAATCGTCTAATTTCAATGAAATTCACATTAATACTTGATGCAGCCTGTTCAAAGTTAATTGATAACGGTTGTAAACATTAGCTTGTTCATCAGTTAAACTATGTTTAACTGGGTATACCTGAGTTAATGGTAGTCCCACTATTCTTTTGAATGGGATATTTCCCTCATTAGTATTAGAAGATACCAAGCCTAGTTTGACATATTGACAGGACTTTTTTGGTCTTATGATTTTGCCGGCCATTAGTGGGGAGACATACATTTTTATGTCAAAAGTCCTTCTAGTTTTTGTTAGTGTTTATATCATTATTCATTTTCTCCATAGAATCTGTCTATTCATCCTAATGACTTGATAATATTTCGGCTAAACATTATACAGCTCTATAATTGGTCAAAGGCATTTCCCTTGCCGATTATACCAATAAAACTGTAAAATAATTCACCATTTTTTGTGTCAATTTATTTTTGCAATAAATACCATACTGTCACAGTGTCACTACATAGGCCGTTGCGTTTCTGTAGTGATTATTATGTTTATTGTATAATTGTGTTGTATTATTGGCGTTTATTGCTGGATATGTTGGTATGTTGAATCATAAATCTCACTGTTTCATTTCATCACTTTCTGATCCTACCCATGTTAAGTTTACATGTATCACTGCATTCATGACATAATATACTGTTTTAAGTTAATTCCAAAGAAAAATAACAGAATATTACAGTTTACTTTATTGCAAAATATGACTTTTTTCTTGATTTGGTTCAATTTGAAGAATCTCCAAATTTAACTTTATGCCTAAGTCCCACTGAGCATTTTTCTCTCGGCGATGTATGCTCGATGTGATGAATGAGCATCGGAAGGCATTGGGAACAGTGCCATTGTTGGTCTACTGGAAGCTATGGGGAAGTCATTTGAACATTTGTGAATTCCCAGTCTCCGATGCCTATTTATTCCCATCGAGAGTACATCGTCGAGGCAAAAAATGCTCAGTGGGACCTAGGCTTTAATGGCAAAATTTGTCTTTTTTTCTTGATTCGGTTCAATTTGAAGAATCTCCAAATTATATCTAAACGGACATATTTCAAAAATATTTTATTACCCTGATTGAAGTTAGAGTTATTTTGCTTCATTTCGATCTGATTAATGTGAGTGATTGTGGGTGTTAAATGTTGTCTCTATATAACCATATGTTAAGGTCTTCGGACATGATGACTCGCCCCGTAAAAACTCTGTTATAATACCAGTTGTGTCTCTACAAAAGCTCTCGCAAGAATGTAACAACAGGAGACCCAATAACATGGATGAGGGCTTTGAAGTGCCAAGGGAGGTAATCCACCCCTTCTTTATTAAATTGAACGTGAGGTAGCTGAACAAACCATTCAATAGCGCTTTGCTTTGGCAATGGACCCCTTGATTTGTGTCTCTACAAACTGCACTTAGGTTTTTCATCCATACTCAACTCATGTCGTTACATCCTATTGAGCATTTGTCGAGATGCAACTTCCGTTGTGAGGAGTTTTAACAGGGGTGTGGTAGTCCTTGATGCTTTCTGTAAAAAATGTAAGAATTCAGGTAATTAATGTTTTCAATGGGTGGTCAATGTAACGTATTCATCCATATATCGCTCGCAGCTACGTATTGGACGCAGGTAAAAAAAAAAAATATTGGCGAAAATTTCCGAAAAAATCCAAAGTGAAATGTCATGATATACTATTGGTTGTTCCTGAATTGCCCATCAGAGGAATGGGAGTAAAAATCCTGTGCAAAAATTCGTTAAAATCTGAGAATTGAATATAACTGTTGTCAATTTGTACATCAGAGACTTGGAACATATCTGAAGCTTTGTAGAGGTGTATCAAATATTTTTAGTTTTTAAAAGTGGGGACAAGATACTTAGAATGTATCAAAAGCTTGGCAAAAAGTGAATCCAATATTTTTGGCTACGATGGTGGGTTTATAAAAGTGTGACCTATATATGGAGGTATATGGTACTTTGTACACATTCTTATTTGTTTATATACCAGTGTCAAACAGGTCTTGCATGTATTTTGATACAAGTTTTTTTGTTAACGGTGTACAGCATAATCTTGCCATAAAAATCCATAAAATGGATCCTGTTGTTGAACCTGTAAATCTATAAAAGAAAGTAAAAATGTCAAATTTATATAAAATTGTTGTGTGAACTTTTTATGAAGATAAATATTTTCTATGGTTATTTTTCTTGTAGTGAAATGTGCTCGAAATCAAAATAATTGTTTATGTTTAATTTTTGTATCATGTTGATATTTCTGTTTTATTTTTAACAGGTGCTATGTATGACATCAGATATATCTAAATACGAACTTATATATAAGTTGTTTATTCAGGTCTGTCATATGTGAACATTAATACATGCCTGCCAATTACTCCTATAAAAGTAGAAAAACTCCAAATTTCATTGTTATTTTCTGGTTTTCCAAGTTCACCTAACTTTGAGCAAAGGTATATTTGATTCACTTTATGATCTTCTGTCCCACATTTATAAATACTAAAATTAATACATTCCTTGTTTATGCATCTAAATCCCTTTTGAATCACATTTAAGTGCATCTTGTGACATGGTTTGCTTGATCACTCCTATTTTGGATTTAACTAGCTTGGCATAGATAATAAATATTTCAATTTCTCACGTTAATTTCCTAATCTTCCTTCGCCACGAAGGTATGATACGCATTAGATACGGTCTTGGGGTTCATTGTCTTTATCCGAATAAATTGTTCAAAACTTAAAATACAAGGTTACGATATGGCAATGTTTGTACACATATGACAGACCTGAATAAACTAACTGTAACCATGAAACGTCTTACCAGTATAGTGTTGTTACATACAGGGTTCTACTATTATTTTGTTGATTGACTATTATTGTCTCGAAGCTAGATGTTGTTAGATAAACTAGTCTTATATGTGAATGTTGTACGGATCTGTGTCTTCCTGCAAATCAAATACACAAACAAATGTAACTGCATTATATACTGTATAAATATACAATTAATTAGTGACTGGATTCAACTTATAATGAAAAATAACGGAATGCTATCCCGTAGTAGAATTCTTCATGTTTTGTGCTTAAGCTTTTAGAACTTTCTTTTCGTTAACTCTATTAAGTTTTAACTTTTTTCTGCTAATCGATATATTTTGTTGTTTAAACATAATTAGAGGTGTACTCAAGCTTCGAATTTATTTGATTTTTTTAATTTCAAGTATTTTGAATATTTTTAACGTCTTATCTAGAAAAACCCAGATTTTGAATTTTCAGTACATAGTATTCAGTAAGTGAAGCTCTTTAACAAAAAGTTTCATCTCATGAGGCCTAAAGTGTAAATTTTGTTCCGAATTTTTTTAAAATGCGTTTTAAGTCTTGTCTTCAAATAATTTCCATTTGTTTATTATACATTCTTTTTATTGTCTTTCATGATTTCACCAATTAATTTTGCATTTGTTACTTTTTGTTTTTTATTACTTTATTTTGTTTTCTTTATCCCCCTGTTTAGCTCCTTGTTTTTATTTCTACTCCATTATAATAGTGCTACTTTGTTTTCTTCTTTAGTGCTAGATATTACTGTATGTTCATTGGAATTAATCAGTTTATGAAATTTATATGACAGGCCCGTAGCCACACATAGGCACACCGAGGCGAAAATTTTAGAATTTACCTATATAAGCATGTTTTTGAAGAAAAAATTCCTCAAAAAGACTCTAAAAAATATTTGCCTCGGTGCTTAATAACCTCTGTATGATTATGAATAAAATTATTGTATCAAATTTACTACAGTCAGTACACATGTATGTGCAAATGACTTGATGTTTTTAATTTTTTGAAAACCAATGTATGTTGTCACAACATCTCCAGGTCCGTTTGTCAAAATTGTTATGTTTGAAATATTGTGTATTTTTTATGTAATTTTAACCTCTGTATACTAAACTTTCTACGCAAATTTTATCTTTATGATTTTATACTTTTCTCTATTTTGTTTAATTCCTGATCGTTAAGAAATTAGTACCGGTACTCTAAAACCGTGTATAGTTGTGTCTTCAAATATATAAAAGATTTAATATTAGGAAAATTAGGATCAAAATGAAATTAGGTCAATTTCTCATAATTCATAAAAGCTGTTACAATGATAGTTTTCACTTTATACTGTTTACCGCTAGTATTATCAACTTTAAGGGTAACTCCACTTTTTGTGTATTTATAAATGAAATCATGCATGATACATACTCATTTACTTTAATCTCATTATTGAATCATCTTTAAGTCTGTATTAACTCATGGCATTATATACAGACTTTTGTATACTATTCACCCATATAGTCATTCAATTATGCTTAAATTTTTAATCCATTCTTTTATTTTGAATTCTTGGTAAAGATCTGATTTAAAAACTATATTTCGGGCCTTATTGAACAAACACACGTCTTATCCGAACTATTTTAGCCTTGTCTTTTTTCACCTCATTTTTACCATAACTCAACTAAGCACAATGTGCTTTAGGTTGAGTTTTTGTGATCTCTTTTTTTCCCGTCTACGAATACACATAATTTACTCAGTAGGTTATTGGATCAAATTTAGCCGAAAAAATGCTGTGACAAACTTTAGTTTCCTTACAACAAAACTGACTAATTAAGTGTTCTGATGCCTATATTATGACAAATTTAGTGTACTTACACCTATATTATGACAAATTTAACGTACCCACGCCTATATTATGACAAAATTAGTGTACTTACGCCTATATTATGACAAAATTAGTGTACTTATATTTTTCGCACGTAGCCATCTATACTTATCTTAACATTTGGTAAATGGATGCTATATGACTTCAGCTTTCAATGCACCTGAAAATGCCATCAAATAAAGCAGTTCACCTTAGATGATCCATATTATGACAAATTTAGTGTTCTTATGCCTATATCTGGAATCATTTAGTGTACGTATGCCTATATCCTCAATAATTTAGTGTATTTAAGCCTATATTATGACTGAATTAGCATACTTATGTCTGTACGTTGACAAAATTAGCATACTTTTGTCCCCTTTTCTCTGGTGAGCGTCTCATGGCTATCCATTACGAAGCTATTTTGTTTTTTACATTTATTTGTTATTGCTTTGTTGTTATTATTCTACATGGTTTGTGTATGGGTGCTCACATGTTATGATAGTCACAATGAAATTGTATTGTTTATTGATTTATTTTCTTTGATTTATTGATTGATTCATTTATTGATTGATTTTGACTTGTTTTTGTACATGTGTAATTGTTTGTAAAATGGTCTGCATGTTTTACACACTGCTGTCTTGATGATTTTATTTTAGTCTTTATGATTTTTATATTATTTTCATTTTGTGTTAACCACGTAGCTTAGCTAAAACCTATAACTAATACCAAAGACATTAATTTTGTTGCATTTATTGTGTGTACATTATTTGTGTAAAAGTTTTTATTGATTAGTATACCGGTTATAAATCACTCATTTTCTATTCCAATTTTTGTACGGAAAATTTGACTTGATCCTTGACCTTGCTGATACCTTGTATATGTTTATAAACCCAGTTATATGTTTTGATACATGGGAAGTATCACAAACACTGTGTAATTGAAGATTTTTCTCAAGAAATTTATTATATTCAACACAAGGATTTTGTAATATACCAATATTCCTGCATGAAGGTCAGGATCATGTCAATATTTCCGTACTGTAGTATTGAAACAGCTTGTCATTCATTTCACATTTACATTCAGGTTGTGAGTTTCGAGTTTTTGTCCTACAATTTTACAGAATTTGGTTGTGTTTGTTTTAGTTTTTCTTAAGACTGTGAACTGGCATTTTCTCCTCAGTTATGTCTTGTTTAATGTGTGGGAGAAAAAATAGGGATTTCGCATATTTTTATTTTTTTAATTTCAAATTTAAAAGAAATGCCATAGTTGCAAATTTAAAATCCCATTTGTGTTGTGTACATACATCAAAAAGTAAAAAAAAAATTCAAATTGCCAAAAATCTTTTATGTACAATGTGCTGCATATTATACTAATTTAAGCATGGACTAAAGTCTGTAAGTGCTGACTTTTAATATTTTTAAAATTACATGTTTTTCGAATACAACGCAAAAAAGATCAAAATAATTTTACATTTTTATTTGATGCAATATTTGTATCCGATTTTACTGTATCTTTAATAGTGCTATTTAAGAAAATCCCTTGAAAGCTTCCACAAGTTTGAATGTTTAGTTTTTGTTCAATTATTACCGTTATATACATGGCAATTTGTCTCTAAATGCAAACTTCTGTATCTTAATTTTTTATATTTCAACCAGTTCCTATGGAGACCAATTTAGTTATATTTTATATTTTGAAGTGTTTTTGATAATTTCAACATAAACATCTGTTCTTGTGAATAAGTATATCAGAAGTACATAATACTATAGAAATAATTTGAATGTAATGGTCAAATTTCTTAACAAATATAAAAAAAATGATTTTTTAAATTTTCTGAAAATCCTGACATTTTTTTTATCGCAGGGGATCCAGAGGATGGACCAGGGTTTCATTCAGACCCCTACCCTTAAAATTGTTAGATCCCTATATGTGGAATCAGGAAATCAAGTTATATATAAATGTAAGAATTTTTGCCCTGTCACTTTTTTAAAAAAATTAGTAAGATAGTTCTGTCAATGATTTATAATGTCCCTACATACCGGTACTGTGAAATCATTTAATTTCATGGGTTTTTTTTGTAAAAAAAAATTTTTTAGATGGGACGTAAATTCGTTGATTTGGCATTTCAGGCCATGAATTCAAGGGTCAAGATTACTGTTTGACTGGGATTTGATTTCATGGTTCACAAAATTTAATCCCCCCCGCAAAATTTAATCCCTTCGAATATTAATGATTTTACGTTATGATGTTAGCTATATGACTGTTGTTGGCTTCAGTATGCTTTGTATAAAAATTTACTATTTAAGGCTCATAAACTTTATGTTTGCACTTGTTAAATTATCCAAATAAACAATATTTTTTTGCATCATGCATTACAACCAAATTTTTCTGCTGTACAAATGTAATTTGCTGTATAAATTAAGCGTTACCGTACATTTCCTCCTCGAAAATAGTGTCGTCAGTTGTCATCATTTGGGCATGTGACCCCCATGTCTCTCATTTATGTTAATTTTTTTATCATTTTTAAAAATGGCCAGTATGTAGCGGTTGGATTTTTGTCATCTTTTATCTGTACATGTTCGTCATAATTAGTAGGGCCGGATCCCTCGAATCCATTCTTTAGTGTTGTGCTATCATGTTTTTGTCATCAGTTGTGAAGAATTTGATATAGTTTAGTAAATCTACAGCTGTTGTCTATAAAAAACTGTGTTCGTTATTTTTTAGCTCACCTGAGCACAAAGTGCTATTATAAAGGTGGAAAAAGGGGGTTCAATTAGGCCCCTACCGGTTCCCAACCGAAGGGACTATAGGTTTGCCCTCCGTCCGTCCCTCAGTCAAGAAATTCTGAATCCTGCAAAATGAGAACAGGCCATCTGAAACACCAATAGAAAACTTTAGGAGTGAACTACATTATATGAACTTCAAAAAAATTCTGATGTAACTAAATATTCATGAATTGGCACTGATAAATTATAGTTGTAGGACCTCAAATGGTTTCCTGTGCAATTACTCAAGGAAGCTTTGCCCTAGGGTCTTCAAACTTTACATGGAGGTTGACCAGCAACAGTAGATGCACTGATTGGTCTTTAGGTCAATGGTCACTGTGACCTTTACCATTTTGATAGTACAAATGGTTTGGCAGCAACAATTGATGGCCCTTATTGATTTTAAAATCAGTACATCAAAGGTCAAGGTAACTGTGACATGTAACATTTCTGACTATTGGACTGCCATGGGAGCATACATGTTTAACAAACATCTCTTGTTTACCTAGTGTCAGGAAAATGTAACTGGACAGTCTCAACAAAAAAGGTACTGTATGTGGAAATCATACAGGGAAGGCAGCACTCATCTTAACCAGCTGAGCACAGTAACGGCACAACTACTTGGAGCAATGCCCACACATATCCAAACTAAATAATAAGTCTAAAAGAATACTGTTGATAAGTAAGACTAAACAGTACATCATATTTGATAAGATGTGCAACACCTGATCACAAGCAAGCATACAGATGGGGTATCACAATCAAGCATACAGATGGGGTATCACAATCAAGCATACAGATGGGATAACACAATCACAATCAAGCATACAGAAGTGATAACATGATCACAATCAAAATTGACAGGCCCTTTCAATAAGGGTGACACTATATTAAACAAACTTTACCTTCTGTAGTTAGTTTTAAAAGTGGAAATATTCCTTCTAAAATTAAGAGTTTGGTTCTTTTAAATTGAAAATAATGAAATTGCAGCACATGGTTTCAAAATTATTGATGTAGTCTAAATAGTTGACCATTTTCTTTCTAAAAGACTCTAATTCCTTAGAATTCTAAATATCTGAATGATTTCAAAATCATTTAAGTGATCACATTAGCAGAACTATCTATCATTTTGAATACTGTAAAATCATTGATACATGGGGTATTTTATTTCTTGATGAATAATTGTACCAGTAAATATTTCTGTGAGTACAGTACATGGCTGCGATACTTGCTTTCAAGCTCAGTCAGGTATATGACTGGGTTTTGGGAAGTTTATTTGCAGCAAATACAAGTACAGTAAAATCATTTAATTTCGTTTGAACAAAATTTCATGGTTTTGGCAAAAAATATCGTTTTGATGGGGCATTATTTTGTGGAGTTGAGGGTGAATCACATAATCTGTGAAATTTATCCCCCCCACAAAAAATTATTATTTTACAGTATAATGTATCTAGATCTACATGTTATATAGTAATTAGATTATCATGTCTGGTTGATTTTCAATTGATTTCTGATAAATTGTGTGAATTTTGACCTCGCCTTTTCCATGAAATAGAAAATCCTTGAAATTACATCCAAATGCAACAAACTGGTCTTTTTACCCCAAACCACAAAACTTTGCACAGTTCTGGATCTTATACATCAATTTTGCTTGTCAATATTCTCAAGAAATAATTGCAAAAGGACCTTCTTCTAAAATATTTGAGGATGCTTTTTAGAAATATTGATTAATAATTTCCCATTGAAAGCTAATGATTTTACAGTATAGGCCAACTCAAGTATAAAATCAATACAAGAGAAAACACTTGCATGACCGTGGAACCAGCCTCAGATATTTTAACGTGTTTATAGTAAATTGATGACAAGTTTGCATGTTAGAATAACATAATCCTTAAGACATGACAACCAATTTTAAAACATTACGCATGTTTTAGATATGATGTACGATCTATTACTGACTAAAGTGTTGATTTACAACTGTATGAAATCTGCACGGTTTATTCCATCGACCAGGATTTCACCAATAATTGAGATAGAACAGTACAGTGAAACAGTATGGTGAAATATTTGGTAAACGGACAGTGGCAGTGACGTCATGTCATGCAGGTCATTTCATTTATCTGTAGGGTGAATACAGGGGCCTTATTCACAAACAGTGTAAGTCTAAAACTCTTTACATTGGCAAATGTTGATAAATATTGGTAAACATGATCAGTGGGTAACAACACATAATCAGATAAAATTCCACATGTTTAAATCTAATTGCAAAGAAATGGCAGTTACGGTAAATAAAAGTCATCAATTTCCAGTCTAAGTCTGAGTTTCAGTCTTAAAATGTTGTGAATAAGGCCCCTCAGGTTATAAGACATAGTCTAGAAAAAGATTTAGAGAGAGAATTGACTTCAAATTGTGACCTTTGAGAAGGAAAGGGCTTGCACAAGACATTCTGTCTCCTGATGCATTAATTCATTCATGCCAAATATAAGCAATATTGGTCAGTGCATGGCAACATGTTATCGTCCAGAAAAAATTAAATTCTACAATTAATATTTAAATTGTTGCTTAAAGGGTTTTTATACCCTGTATAGATAGATTGGGAGGCATATAGTGATTGACATGTCTGTCCGTCCATATAAAGTCTATCCAAATAAGAGGTCTAGAGGTAGGAATCAAGAGGTCTGGGTTCAATCCCTGTCTAGAATAACCCACATGCGCCACTCTAAATTGGTACCTGTGAGGGCAAAAGTCTATTACACTAGGTTTCATTAGGTAGCCCAATGACCAGGGGAAGTTAGAAGTCAAAGAGTGGTTGAGCCGATGAACAGCTGAAAACAGCCCTTGAAAATTGTGCACATGTACGTGGGGTGTTCCACAATTAATAGGACTTTTTTCAAAGCGGCACGGCAAATTAGAAATTATGAAAACTAATTGATTATAATTAAATTTTGACCTTTCACTGATAAATATGTGAAATATCAAAGAAATTGGTTGAACAGTAAGAAATTTAGTTAACATTAAATATACTATGTACCAAGGAGGCGGGTCGCACCATGACGTTATTATTACGTCGTATTTCAAGCACAATATTTTAACATAAAGAAACATTTAATATTTTTGTTTATAGTTATCCTTATATTCTAAACAAATCTAATAACACTGTCCTGATTGTTTAGATATGTTTTCGTACCCATGTTCACAAAAATGTGTTGCAATGATGTTAGAAATTGCTCAAACCTTGGAGCGTCTATCAGTGTACATACAGTGTTTATCAACGTCAACTTAATTTCTATGACCTCACCTGTGCTTACTTGTAAGTTCATAGATCCCTGACCTGTAAACAATTTTAGTCAACAGAACACAAGTAGCTGCTTAATGCCACTACATTATAAGTATTTCATCATTTCATTGGTTAGCACTGTTGGTTTTCCCAATGTATACCATTATTTGAAAATCATGCGGTTTCTGTTTCTTGGCGTTGACGTCATTTTCATCCATGACGCGCTTGGATACATACACTTGATTACTGAATTATGATAACAGATACAGAGCGATTTCTACGAAAGTTTGCATCCGCATGTGAAAGTCTTCCATGTAATGTTGTACAATTAGGCGTTAATATTTATCAAGTGGTTATTAAGATGCTCACATTTTAAATAAGGATGCTAATGGCAAATACTAGTGTGACCCGCCTAAGCGTTACATGGTTTCTATGACAACGCTTTGTATGAGCATCATCAACTACAACTGAATTATGTTGCTACCAGCATATAGAGCATACATTGCTATGCATATGGGACAAATTTCATTCAATTGTAATTTTAAAGTAAGAGGTTATGAGAAAAGTCCTATTATTTCTGGAACACCCCTCGTATTTTTTTCAGTGCATTACATTTATTTCTATATCTCTTCAAAAGATCATGACATTGTGAAAATAATTGTCACATGGAATTATTATATGCTCAGTACATCTAGAAACACAACGTTTTCATCCTTGATTTTTTCTTACTTCCTTTGTTCACACATTTTTTTATTTTGTGTTATAATATTGTATTGTCGCGTAGCAACTTGGTTATTGTCCAAATTTTATCGATCGGGTTACATAACTCCGGTACGTCGAGTAAATCACAAAACGCACGAATTCCACATGCACCATTTACGCATGATAAAATTATGTGTAAATTGCTGCGAATCCTTTGTTAGGTTTGCCAATGGAAAGAAAATCACAAAAGAAAATTTCTAGGCTCCTGAATAAAAATGCCAGGATAGTCCGAATACGGGCGAAATCAGACTGTTCGGGTGGCTATGACGGGACGTCAAATTGGAGGTTTCACTTCGGGTAAATTGTCATAAACCGACAACGTCTCATCGGGAGACACTGTACTAGCACTTTGGCACCATTTACAGCCACCCATGCGCAGGTGATAAATGTAAAAAAACTCTCTGACAGGACCAGTAACTCAACATGTACAATCTCTAGGCGAAGTTAACAACTGGTTCATACACTTCGAAACAACTTGTCAGACGTCATGAATATGTAAACAATCAATAAATAATCAATATTTTAACTTTCCACTTAATTAGACCAACGATTCTGAAAAACTAGAATTGCACCAATTTGTGTTTCGTTACTTTTTAGCCGCACTATACATACAAGCACTGTTCATTTGCATCGATAGCACTTTATGAATACATGATGTTACAGTTCCATTGTTCATGGAATAAAACCCAATCAATTAAATACAGTCTGGTTGTCAATCATAAAACGTTTGAAAAAGTGTTGACAGTAACCCCAGTGTTGCGTTTCTAGATGTACCAAGTATATATAACTCTAAATATCTTCATCATTAATTTCTGTCAAAGGGAAGTAACTCTCAATAATTGTCAATAATTTTTAATGGTTCTCAATCACAGACCATATGGATACCCTATAGAATTTTGGATCTTAGAGTGTTTTTTCATATTCAATTTATTAAACGAGTTGGATAAAATATTTTTATCCAACGAGTTTAATAAATTCTATATGGAAAGACACAAATGTAAGATTCTTTTTATCACATAAACAAATACGCCCTGTAAATGTTTTAAAAGTGGACATGCTTCCCCTAAAGAAGATAATAAATTCAATGAGTAATGCGGTTAAAAATAAATGACCAACTAAACAAAGTGCAGCACTGTATTTAAAATACCGTTACAGTGTGGCATAATTATTGGAGCTTGACGGATATATTGACTCGCAATCATGTCACGGACCTGTTTTTTCTTTGTATCCTGTCTGTCTATGTATATTTTTGACAGCGCGTATGAATACATAAAAATAGTGATTAGCCTCATTTGCTGAGTTATTATATAACTGAGTAGTGCAATATTGTTTTTATTAAATGGCTTTATTACGCTCCCGCACCGTGGTTTATGTAAAAATACTAAATATTACAAAACGCAGATGTTATATGAGTTATGTTAGATGTCAGCATGCTCATTTATGGGATATTGACAGGTCACTGTACCACAATTTGTGGGATTATTTGACAATTTTATTTTTGCAATATGCTTGAACATGGTCAAAGGGCAACAACTCATCATTGTCATTATTCTAAGCAGTAATTTTTAAGTCATCAATTTTAGAAAATTTCTTCAGTCAACAACTTCCCATTATTTGAATACATTTGTACTTGGTTAGGAATTAAAAAAGAAATTTTGAAATGCTCAACTGGTACTGGTAACTCCAAACGAAGATTTTAAAAAGTCCAGCTGACATAAATGTATCAGCCCAGACTTTGACATACTCATAAGGCACTTGTGATGATCATTGTCTTACTCACTATAACCTCTATCACTGATGACAAATTTATTCAAAGCAATTAGCGTATATTTCAACTCACAACATATTCTATAAGCTGAAGTTAGATGATGCCACCTTACACTCAAATTTCAAAAACTTTGTCCATGCAGCCCTTGTAACACAATTAACGCAGTCACTGTGTATAAAATGAGGCGATTTCTGGCAATTGCAATAAGGAGTACACATTGAATTGTATAGTAGTAATGGCAATAAGTCATACAGTGATGAGATTTTACATGTGCTTTCGATAGCAATGAATGATACAAGATGAGATTTATAATTTGCATTAATAACCTAATAGGTCATACAGTGATTTAGTTGTGACTGTAACTTATGACAGTAGATGCAAAACTTACCAATCAATGAGAACAAGTGTCTTATCACTCAAAAGTCTTTCTTTCACACAATATGAAATCTGAAAATAATGGAATTAGCTATTTTAAAAGTGGAGAAATAGGGTTTGAGGAAATGTGATCTGTGGATACAGTATTACTGGGGGAATAAATAGACTGATGAATGTTCCTGACCACCCGGAATTTGACAACCTCATCAACTCTGAGTCCCGGGGAATAGACTCTGGTCGGTTTCAATACCCGGGAATTACTATGTGATTATGGGGATTTAGACAGTTAGCATCGTCTCCAGGGTGGCGATTAAGATGTCAAACATTCGAAATGTCGAATTCCCCTGGGTCACCGGTTGGGCAAAATATTGACTGGTACATAAACCTATATCCATAAACATCACTTAGTACATAAACATTATGAAATTTTTACATAGTGAAGAAATGAAAATTTAGTGTTTAAACTTTTTAAACGTTGCGTGGTATAATAGTTGTTATATTAATTCTTTGTAAAACATTTAATTTTACTTGGTAATAGTCAATAAGTTACATCATGTACTTTCAGAACATCATTATCTTTTGATCATTGTCAAATCTAGACAATGAGTACTCAACAGGAAATAACCGCTCAACATTTATCTATAGTGTGACATCTTTATAATTGCTTATCACCTCAGTTATTATTATTGTTTATTGTTTCTTTCCTGATTTAGATAGTTTTACTTTCAAACAATGATATGTGTTAATTACTTAATATGACATTATCTGTTACATCCTTCCTTAAACAGACAGGTTATCATATCACTTATCTTATCATTCCTGTCTATTATCTGTCATGATCTATAGGGTACCTATATAAGAATACATGTTCATATCACACATAAAGAATCAATCAGTCAGTTGTAAGATACGTTTAACTTAACTTTAAGGAACTGTCTATGTGACATTCGTTGTACTCAGTGTACTTACTTTGTGTAAATGCTAGGACTTTGTCAAATTACTTGACTAAGCTAACTTTGTGATTTACTTATTATTATTTAAGATATTTGTTTACGGAAATACATGTTAAAGGAACTGGTAACTAATTATAATAAATAGTATTCATCAGAAGGATTTACTGGCTTTAGTTGTGATTAAGCTCCACTACCTTACGCGCAGAGAATGGATCGATGCTGTGGCCATTGTTGTTACATTACTGCATGCGAACGACATAATGCGGGGTGTAATAGTCTGGTGTTAGAATCTCGGGTAGCGAAACCTTCGGTGCCTCATCACTATCGGCAAAGCGAGTGTCAAAGCCATAATCCCCATATTCAATACAGAAGTTGCAACAATTGTTGTTGTGAGCTGCAGCGTCGGAATCAGAATCAACAGTGCGGAAAGTGTGGAGATATTCATAGTGATCACCAAATATGCAAGGCAAGTTCTCGAAAATGTTACATCTGTCACAGATATGGACACTACGCCAAATTGTGTAAATCAAAGAAAGTGATCATCAAGCCAAAAGTATGTAATTCTTCATCAATAAATCTTATTCTGAATAATGTAAGTGAAATGCCTTTCTTGTGTATTGAGACTGCAGAGATGATTCGTGAAATGAATTTCAATTCAAGTTTAAGAATATCTCAGGAAAAATATAAAAGTTCAAAATTCAACATGTTTTTTGCCACTCTGGAAAATGTGAGAGATAAACTGGAAGCTAAAGTCAAGAAACTGACGGATGAAACTTCCCAATACAAGCAAGACATCACTACTTCGAGAGAAGAAACTACCAGTTTGGAAATTGTGAGAGATAAACTGGAAGCTAAAGTCAAGAAACTGACAGAAGAAACTTCCCAATACAAACAAAACATCGCTACTTCACAAGAAGAAACTACCATTTTAGAAAATGCGGTAACTAAACTGGATGCTAAAGTCATGAAACTGACGGAGGAAACTTCCCAATACAAACAAGACATCGCTACTTTGAAAGAAGAAATCGAAATTACTTGCAGATTTACTTTTAATGAAATAGACCAATACGTAGCTCAAATAGAAGATCTTCGAGATCTTATTGAACTACTGTAGAGTTACACTCATTCTCCTTGGGAGTATCCAACGTGCAAAATGTGTGGCCTTGCAAATGGTCACACAAGCCAACAGTGTCCTGTAAGAGTCAACAAGTGTCGCCATTGTGGGAGGAACAACCACTATTCCTCAAATTGTAGAATCTTCAACAACCGCCCAGTGACAGATGAAAGAAGGAAGGCACTCACACTCATGGATAAACTGAGTGATAAATTTTCATTGTAATTACCCGGAAACACTTTACCTTTGAGGCCAAAGCTTACAAAGTAAGGGGAGACTTTTACATAGTGAAGAAATGAAAATTTAGTGTTTAAACTTTTTAAACGTTGCGTGGTATAATAGTTGTTATATTAATTCTTTGTAAAACATTTAATTTTACTTGGTAATAGTCAATAAGTTACATCATGTACTTTCAGAACATCATTATCTTTTGATCATTGTCAAATCTAGACAATGAGTACTCAACAGGAAATAACCGCTCAACATTAATCTATAGTGTGACATCTTTATAATTGCTTATCACCTCAGTTATTATTATTGTTTATTGTTTCTTTCCTGATTTAGATAGTTTTACTTTCAAACAATGATATGTGTTAATTACTTAATATGACATTATCTGTTACATCCTTCCTTAAACAGACAGGTTATCATATCACTTATCTTATCATTCCTGTCTATTATCTGTCATGATCTATAGGGTACCTATATAAGAATACATGTTCATATCACACATAAAGAATCAATCAGTCAGTTGTAAGATACGTTTAACTTAACTTTAAGGAACTGTCTATGTGACATTCGTTGTACTCAGTGTACTTACTTTGTGTAAATGCTAGGACTTTGTCAAATTACTTGACTAAGCTAACTTTGTGATTTACTTATTATTATTTAAGATATTTGTTTACGGAAATACATGTTAAAGGAACTGGTAACTAATTATAATAAATAGTATTCATCAGAAGGATTTACTGGCTTTAGTTGTGATTAAGCTCCACTACCTTACGCGCAGAGAATGGATCGATGCTGTGGCCATTGTTGTTACATTACCGCATGCGAACGACATAATGCGGGGTGTAATAAAATGACAAGAATAAATACATGTGAATAATGTATTAATAAAATATTTGACCAATACACATCTTACCATCAATTTTTTTCAAGTATGTTCATGGTCCAACCAAATCTTGTAAAAACAACTCTACACACAGACTTCTGTGTTAGTTCTGACACATTTAAGGTGATTGATTTACTGTGCAGGGTACAGTCTGTTCAAAGTTAAATGAGAACAGTTATAACCATAAGCTTGGCTTTCAGGTAAACTTTGTTTATCTAGGTTTAACTGGGTGTAACCGAGTTAACTGTAATCCCCGCTATTTTATTTGAAAGCGATAGTTCCCTCATAAGTATTACTTCTTGAATCAGCAGTATATGAAACCTGTTTTATTCATGAAGAACACATTTACGAATGGTGTCTGAAAGTTTTGCTTAGCTACCGGTAGTTTTTAAGATATTCTTAGAGTTGGGGAAAAGCCCTAAAAACAGAAATTTGTATTTTACCGAACAAGTTTGACCTTTAACAACCTAAAACTTGGCATACACAAAATTTCGCATGTAAGGAATCATAAACTTAAGGGTATATTTGAATGTACAAGATATTTGTACACATAATTTTAAAATATGTAAATTTTAATTTTTTAACCAAAAAAGTGAAATGTAAAGACTAGTTGAACAGCATACTGTTTTTATACATGTACCAAGTAGAGTAACAAATGACAACTATAAAACTTTCATACCATATGCCATGACAATAGCTTGACTAGATTTCTTTTAATTAAACTTTTAGTGATTTCAGAAGTGCTGAAAACAGGGGAGGTTACAAAAACTCTAAAATCCAGTACTAGTAAGAAATAACATAATTATTTCCCTTTGATCATTGCTTACTACATGTACCAAGTCCTAACAATGATTTCATAAAACTAGTTGAAAACTGGTTGAGTAACGGCAGGATCCAGACTTGACAGACTGTCTGAGGGCAAACCTATTATCGACTCCAGTAGGGGACTAAGAAAACAATACTGCATTCAGTAAACGCTTATACCTCGGTGGAAGCCTACAATCCAACTGATGGAGTTCTGTGAAGCCTTGTCCATAACAAATTAAGTCATTCATTTCAGATATTTTTTCTTGTTTTCTCAAAATCTCAATGTTGTACTGTTGTACCATCTTCTCAATGTAAGCCAGCAACATCTTCATCCATCAGCAGCAACTTCCATTCTGACGTCACTACTGTTTTGGGCATGTTTGTTGTCTTTCAGCTTCCCCTAACCATTTCATATTGTACATACCCACTAGTATAATTATTCATTTTACTCTGATCCTGTATCAATATATTTAGACCTTTTGGTCAAGGGTAACCAATAAAAGTGCAAGCACTTATTTCCACTGGGGTCCTGTATTGTTGCTGAAGATACAGCAAGTGGAGGAGACAGTGGTGTGATACACGGAACCTGTGCTGCCTTAGCTCTTTCTGAACAGTCTCTTTGGTTCTTTTATGTGCCAAGTGTACAGCACTGATACACGCGAGACTACCTCTGGGTTGCTAACCAGTTCATCTCTAGTTGGGAGGAAAACAATGAAAGTAAGGTAAGTAATAAAGGACAAACAAAACCATCTATTATGATAGGATTTTAATGCTTGATACAGTTTGCCACAAGAGATACAAAGCCCAGTGTTATATCTCATCTTTCTAACTGAAGCACTAAAAAGCTACGAAAATGAATAGCAGTAGATGAAACATGATGAATATGTCAGTCTCAACATTAAAAATAACTGAAAATTAAAACTATGGCATCACATGAACTACAAAACAATGTCAACTCTTTTTATTGGAGACAAATTCAACAGATCTCTTCAATTGGAGATCAAATTCAGCTGAACTTTTCAATTGGAGATAAATTCAACTGAACTCTGCAATTGGAGATAAAATTCAGTTAAACTCTTCAATTGAAGATAAATTCAGCTGAACTCTTCAGTTGGAGATAAAATTCAGTCAAACTCTTCAACTGGAGATAAAATTCAGCTAGACTCTTCCATCGGAGATTAAATTGAAGATGGATACAATAAAACATTTAATTTTATTTGCAGATACAAATGTATATCAGTTTCTCAAATTCAAGAGAAAATTCCTAAAACTAAGTGACAAATAAACGTTTCCCGAAAGCAGACACCACTTTGTGTGCATCTATCCAAATACATAACAAGAAGGTCTTTTACCATTTAACAGCATCATCTAACAGACATCTACTGTATTCTTTCAGTAGAAATTCTATAGCAATACAAAAACAACCATTTCTTTCAATTCAACAACCAAATGTTTTGTTACTCTCATCAAAATGTCCTTTAACATATGTTACATTAATCACCAATTATATATAAAGCATTGAAAAATATATCAGGAATATACAAATCTTTACAAATTGTGCATAAAATAAAAGTGCAAAAAATGAGAATATCCAGGGTTGGTCTACAATATGTATATGAATTGCAGGAGACGACAGAAAACATTCTGTTTCAGGAAGCTAGCCTACATATGAAATGATGCTGTATTATCATTCTTGCACAAGTCTTTAATTTTCATAAAAATGTCAAAAGTAGTTACATATAATATAGTGTCAGCATGGGTCAAAAACAAAAAGCATATATCATTAATATTATCAATAACAAGAAGACAATTTATGGTCAACTTATAATTATTAGTCTCTATTAAAAGCTTGATAGTAAACAATTATACAACTCAACTATAACTTTCTTGACGAAAAAAAACCAAGAAAAATTCTTAAATCATATCTCAATTTTCAGATAGTGATTACCAAGAACTAGCATACTAATGAAAGTGTGACCGACACACTGAATGCAGTGATGGATGAATCAGCAACTATATCCTTGTCCTTTAAGAGAGCATAAATACGACCGTTATGGACAGCATCAATTGCTTGCTTCCCTTGGGGGATATGCTCTTCCAAAGGGAAACTCAATAAGTACTTCCAATTAACACAATTCAGGGTTGACATACCAAGTGACTTTGGCTAAGTCTACAAGTAAAAATATGTAAACAAAACAAGTTAAAAACAACCATTAGTATCTTATTCTATGACCAATTTTCATGAGATATGATCGATGCTCAAGCCGAGAATGTTTAGATATTTTTACTTGTAGACTTAGCCAAAAAGTCATGTGGTATTTGACATCCACCCTGAATAATGTACTCCTCAAGTGGGAAGCGAAATATGCTCCAAAGGCTAGCATGAGTATATAATGATATTCCAATGCAGGAATTTAGCAAGCTAAGCAGTGTGAATATTTTTTGGAATAAAGCTGAATCTCTTTTATACTCTTGTAGAATTATCATGTACACAAATAAATACAAGTGCTACTGAATGGCAAGTGTTACAACATAACCCTCAAATAAATCACTAAAATATACCCATATACAATGATCGGTAATCATATACCGGTACATAAAATGTTACAATGTAAATAAAAAATAATTCTCTACAAATATACAGTTTTTTTAAACAAAAAAATTAAGCAGTAAAAATTAATCGTAGAATAAAAACTTACACCTAACGCAATGTATCATTTATTAAAAACTACACACATGAGTTTTTAAAATGATAATGAATGAAAAATGGGGAAGATCATCAATTTTTTCTTTAAATCATTGAACAACCTTTCCAGTCATTAATTACATCTTCCTTCATGAACAAGCCTCATAAAGGGGGAAAATGGGAGGAAAAACGAAACATCTGATTAAGTAAAATTCTAGACAAAAAATCTGCACTAGTTATCTTAGATACCTCCCATGCGTTGAAATTTTATTTCAAATACTGAGTTTTAAAATCTTTCTTGTATCACAAAATAAAATATCAGAATTTTGTCAGAATTTAAAAAGTTTAAAAAGCTACAAAACAGCATAACTTCTTAATTGTTAAATAGTTTAATCAAGAATGAGGTGATAAAATACATCAATATCGTTAATAAATAAATTGCAAAAATAGTACATAAATATCTACATGACAAAAATGACAAAACTCTACCCAGGGTCCATATATCAAAGCATTCGGTCAAAGGCAGTTATTCAAGTTTTCTCAAGTAAATTATGAACAAAGTGATTAAATGATTATTTGGCAATTTTCATTGCAGACCGGGAACAGGTTAATATAAATAAATGTTAATGATAGACGACATGAACATAATGCAGCTGACAGTTTGATCCATTATGTATCAGATAAAAATTAAACGTAAAATGTATGTGTTTGTCTTCCCACAAATAACGAAGACTACATTGATCATTATGTCACAATTAATGGTCAAAGGGAGATAACTGTTCAGTATTATAACAAACTTTTTAAAAAAATTCAAAGAGTTAATTTGCAGAGGATTATGAAATTTTGTAAAGGGAGTTAACAGTGCAGGGTCATTATATTTTTATGAAATGGAGATAATACAAACGATTCCTACAGACAAAGGGAGATAATTTAATCAGTTATATCTGGTCCTACCTTAGATATCAATAATTAATGTCATATTTCGAAAAACAATATCAGACAAATGAAAATGGCGAATAAATGTTTAAATGTTTAAATAAATGTGTGTTTACTGATACATGTATAATAATGGTACCATGCGTTTTATATATAAAAATCCATATAAAAGTTTACCAGTAAGATGGATGTAGAAATATGATGATAGAATGTACAAAATGTGTGCAGACACTGAGATACTCTATTGCAATAAGACATTGTGCAGTATTACAGCTTTCAAACATAACACGATAATAAAAAGACAGGGAAAATTCAATACAGAAAAACTTTAGAATACAGAAGTCCTTAGACAGTTTTCACCCTTGCACACCTTAGAAAGAATCAAACAGGCTGTTGTGTGCCCAGGATAATGTGAAAGGCCGGAAATTTTGGTACGGCCCACATAGGTGGTTTAACTAAGTGTGCAAGATTTTGCGATATTTGAGATACATTTTATTGTGTGTATTTACATCAGTAGTTCATCCCGAACAGTTACAAATCTTGGAACAAGCATAATTTTGTAATGGTATAAAAATAAACAAAAACTATAACTTAACAAAACAACATAGAGAAACGAAATATCGAAAAACAAATCAATAATAATAATAAACGAGATATTTTAATGAAATGTGAAATTCAGGGAGATTTCATGCAAATGTGCGTAAAACATGGTTCTGATAATAAAACAGCCAACAGCAGTAAAAGGGAAGCATGACGGTACTAAACACCAGAAGTTAAGCATCAGTATAAAATATATGTTTGAAACATCAGTATAAAGTATTAGTGTCTAAACATTCATTCTCTAACATCAGTATCAAATATGTGTATTTAAACATCAGTATTAAATATCAGTTTCATAAACATCAGTATTAAGTATCATAAACATCAATTTTTCAACATCAGTATTAAATTTTCCTTGTTATAAGGAAGTTTTGACAAAGTTTGTCTCGTATATAATCGTATCAGAATGGGGATCTATGGGTATCAATAATTAATGTCAAATAGAGTGAAACACTTTCTGTTTTAAGTGTAATGGTATAACAAATAACATATAATGCATAAATAATTGAATTAAAGGATTTTAAAGTAATTTGAAGTTTACAAAATATTGAAATATTCAATTTTAGTCAAACAAGACCAAATCATTTTCCACTTTAAAATGTTTGCCCATAAACCGACTTTCGTATGCACTCTGTTGCATATTTTTCTCTCTAATGCATTATTATGAATCATGGCAGACATATTCCAAAGAGGTAAGGTTTGACTGTTTGATGACCATATTTGTACTCAGCAGGGTACAGTTTTATCAAAGCATTTATGAAAATTGTAAACACTTACATTCAAATTTAAGTTCTTTATAATTCTACTATAATGTGTGGTAAATGGAGTTGAAATACTAATAAAGATTAAGATAAAGAACTCCTTCTAACAATATCTGTCTCCGCTTTGCTGTTGTTCAAGAATAATAAAGAAATTGAATTTGAACGTAAAAGAGTTTATGTTTTCCGTAAATGCTTTGATAAAACAGTACCCAGAACTGTAGGAACTAAGTTTGGCTTAAATTTAACAAAAACCATAAGGTAAACAAGACAAAATAGTTTACTGTGGTAATAGTTTGACGATCGGTATTGTTTATGAATAAATATTCAGGACAAGTTTTGGATACGAAGCTGAAATAACAGAACTACCAATGAATACCATTATTGAAATAATCCAAACTTTGGCCTTAATAAGGTCACAGATCAATGTTATTGCTTTTTAGGCCACAGATTTTACTGTTAGTTTTACAGGATTTTTGAAAAAGAATTTGCTCTTAGGAGGCAGGAAATATGGAAGAATGACATGGAGCAGTGGCCTAGAGGTAGGGTGTAAACATCTCACACAAAAGTCTACTGAAACATTAGTGCATGGACTGGTTCATTCCCATATTGACTTCTGCAATGCCTTATTCACTGAAATTCCAGCCTATCAGATGAAACAATTACAGCGAGTCCAAAATCATGCCGCAAGAGTTGTCATGAATGTTTCTTATGACAAATCCAGTGCAGATCTACTGACAGAATTACACTGGCTTCCAGTTAAGGCCAGGGTAATGTTCAAAGTTCTGGTAATCTTATTCCGTGTCATCATGGGTACAGCTCCATCGTATCTAAAGACATTGTTTGATCCTATTCGGCAAGTGTACAGACTACGATCACAAAATGACACTAACTTTCACATCCCTAGACGGCGAACAAAATTAGCAGACAGATCTATAGCCGTCACTGGTCCAAAATGGTGGAACGATCTACCAAACTATCTCAAAGACATCAATAGTGAAACCAGGTTCAGAGCACATTTGAAAACTTATTTGTATAGGAAGTTTCATCGGCATTGAGTGTGCTCTTTATCATATGACTAAATCTAGTTTCTAGAATCCAGGTTTTAAATTGAATGTTTTAAGTGAATGTCTATTAGTGTAAAGCACAATAGAATATGATTTCATAATTTTTGCGCTATACAAATGACATGTATTTGTATTTATTTGTATTTGTGTGCACTTTGGAATTTAGCGGTCCCAGGTTTTCTCTGAGCAAAATAACCCACAAAGGTGCAAATTGGTACATGTGAGGCAAAGCTCATTTAACATTGTATTTAGCAACCTAGGGCCCCTAAGGGCCACTTGCTATTTTTCCAATCCCCTCCATTTGACACTCTTATGCCTGCCATGTTTCAGCAGAAAGCTGACTGGATTAAAGGCTAAAACATCAAAATTTCAAAAATCCTGTAAACTTCAAAATACTAACTATGGCCTTAATTGTATTGTATATTTTGTACCGTCACATGGTTATAAAGTTTATAAACATATAAAAATATTTTTTCCTTATGCAAATATTTTTTTTTGTTCAATAATTGAAAAGCGTTATAAGGATATTAATATTGACGCAAATTTATCTGAGTAAACAGAGGAATTTAATGTAAAAATAATGAAGCTTCTTGTAAAGGGGGACACTTTTATGACGGCTTATCCAGTATATATCGCTAGCGTAGAATGAGACGGTCGTAACTATTACTTATGACCTTATAAGACTGACATATATTTACAATCAGCATCTCAAGGTGCTTCTTATGAGCCTATTTTCATGAAAATCTCAACTTTTCATATTGACCAAAATTAAGTAGAAACAGCTTGTTTTACTATAAGTAAAGATTAATTTTCTGACAGCTTTTTCTTGTTTTCTCAAAATGTTGATTTTGTACTAACAACCTTCTCATTCTAAGCCAGCGATATATACATGTATATATATCAATGTTTTCAACATGTACAGAAATATTGACACATGATATCACGAAAGCAATTACAGCGTTACACAATATTGAAAATATTAAAACTTTTCAAGCACTGTAAGTTTCAAAACTGGAAACTATAAGTTGTCTTTGGAAATCACTAGAACACTCCCTCCAGGACATAATTCTCTGAGTCAATGTAACAGACTTGAACAACCTTGAACCAATCCTGAACAATATCAAGTGTTGTCAATTTCAAAAATTCAGATGTTACAAAAATGACTCGAATCTTAAATCAATGAAAAGTCGGAAACTATTTTCTATATTTCAATGAATGTAAAAAATGTTCAGCCCAGCCCTCATAGTAAATATAGGCTTGATTAAAAATCCAAAAATAGTATATAAAACAATTGATTAATTTTTTTCTGTCTGATATCTATAATTTTCAAAAAGTGATAACGAGTAGAGATACAAATGTTAACTCAGAGACTACATTAATTTTACATTTTAACAATAAGTTTAAATTTTACGAATCTTTTTATATCAGAATATTGACACTAAAAGAATATAGATTAATTATTACATCATAATGACACTAACACAGTGACCCCTTATACGCAGCATATCGCGTAGGAATTCCAACACTCGATATTCGGTACCACAAACAATGGTTACTATGGGCACAACATGTTGTCTTTATTGCTATGTAGGTCCATTCTGTCCGTGCATTTCTGTGTATTTCCGTCAGAGAGCTATAAGGTCCAGAAGTATTATCCCTATGGTTTATAATCTGACACCTGTGAATCTGTCCCGACTCCCGGCTATTATTATAGAACCATGTTTTAGTCCTGCACACTACCTTCCTGTGAAGAAGTTACGCTGGCCGACCTGGAGGTGCCGACCTTCTCCGCAGGGGTACTACCTCCAGTGTCTGTGCGAGCTTTCGCCGATTCTTTGAATGTTAATTTCTGTGTTTCTATCTGAAAATACAAGAAAACAAACAGAAACATTAATCATTTGAAAGAAATAATGGTTCGATCTGGAAGGAATTGGAAAGTTGTCGACAACAAGAAGACTGTGTTCAGTAAATACTTATGCCCCAGTAGTATGCATATTTTAGAATTCCATTAAGAAATAAAAAAAATGTGAATTTTTCTGCACATTATATTAATTATGTTTGAAATTCTAAATTTGCTATTTTTTTACCCACAAAAATATCCACTTCTACAGTTCACCTTCTTCATTATAAAGTCCCTATCAAAATTACGATAACAAATCATCTTTTGAGGTGAGAGAAAATGTAATTTCAGATATTAGATTGAGCAGTAAAACTTTTATCAATTTGTTTTTGAGATTTTTAGAACTTTATGAAAACACCTGTTGCAGAGAACTGGCATAAAACATTACACACCACAAATGTTAATGCTGATACAGCGGAACTTTAGATACTGATAAAATTATCACTACATTTTATTTAGTGGTATACCCGGATATAAATTATGAATACCTTTCATCATGCAATTGCATTACGATGCTTTTTAACCTAACTTTTAAACTGATCTATGCACTAGCGGTGCCAGTCACTCAAAGGCCAATTTGACAGGGATATAACAGAATGGCCATACACTAGGACTGTCTCAGTCGAATGAAAAAAATAAATCAAATTGCCTGTATAGGGGCTGACATCAAGTTAAATTAAATGGTAGTATAGTATCACAATATTATCAGAACTCAAAACTATCCTAAAACTTCACTAGAACTTTTTTATCCTTCTTTCAACAGCTCACAATAACACCTCATATAAGTTAAGATATCTCTATGAAAAGGCACCAAAGGTGTAAATTAATTCATATTGTCATTAATTTCATGTTATTACTAGAATTCTTTCATCCGGCAGCTAAGTTAAGTAGCATAGTTCCATGCAATTCCGAAAGTAAGGAATGATCAACACCAAAGAGGTGTAAAATCTAAATTACTTCATCAGTGTTATTATATCCATGTTGTTATTGTTATAAAATCTCTGTTATTATATCTGTGTTATTTATTGTTATTACTACAATTCTTTCATCGGAAAGGTAAGGTAATTAACACATAAAGTTCCTATATCGAGAAAGACAGGTACATATTTCAAGAAACAATCAAGACTCCCAGGTTCCAATCTACCTTTCTTTCCAGGGCAATTCATTCATGTTTATACATTTCCATAACACAATTTGTATAATTAATTTTATTTACCGGTATCTGAACAAACAATATTTCTGATAAAAGTGCAAGAAGACTGCAAATTGGCAATTTTCGTGAGGGATTAATTTAACCAATATTCGTGAAAAACGCAAAAAATCATCTTTGTGGACATTAAAAAAGCTGTAAAGCAATGCAAGTAGTTTAACTGAATTTCAACGCCTACGAGTGCTGGAAGCTCAACTTTCTTGTTTTTGATAGCAACAAGGGCAGATAACTCAATAAATATAGCTCACAGAAAATGACTCTGACAATAAACGTTACGAATGCACATGCTGACGAACACGATCCCTTCACGACAATAGCTCAATTTGTTTGAAAAATCGAGCTTAAACTCACAAACATTTAACCAATATCAGGATAAAAATTTGAAAATTTTAACATTGTTAACAGTTCCAACTTTACAGCTCGGTAGACTCATGCTTTTGCCTACCCTTATCACACTTCACAGGAAATCTCACACTAACATCTTGAGATCATCTTTTCATACCAACATTAATTGCTTCTACTGAACAAGTGTTAAACTCAGCTTATCAGCAATATTGTATACAATACATTCTTCAAGTATGAAAATCAGTTATTGCCATCAATATTTAGAATTCTTGATTTGAGCCAATTGGTATATACGAGGGTATATCCAAAAGTAATGTCACTCCTCCCGTGGTTTATTTGTTTATAGGCCGATATGCATAAATATGATATCAAAATGATCAGCAATGCAATTCTGATTAATATACAACGTGCTGCATTATTCGATTTTCATAACTGGATTATATGAACATTTAGAATATACCTATGACGTCATATCGCCACACACGAAAATTACGATTATTTTTCATTATCATAACAATTTTTCTTTATTCGTTTTTATAAAAACAAATTCTTGAAAGCAGACAATACTTTCGTGACGTGATGAAACAAATGTTTTATGTATGCTGCTAAAAAATGAATAACGTCACTCAACTTTGAAACACGTAATATATTTTCAACACATTGATTACTTAATGAAAACACGGCAGATTTTGACAAAAAGACACTGCGCGTAGTAATGCACTTTTCCTACAAGTTTTGAAAGTTACCTACTGAAACTTAAATTACACAAGGTGGCAACTTAGGCTCAAGTGTATGTAGTATAAGCTTTTAAGGGGGCATATATCACCAAATCATTATCGATAGAGAGTCATACAGTATGCACGGTTTTTAATAGATCTGAAACGAACACCCAGAGTATTTTTAACGCCGTCAATTCAATTCGATTCGACGTTCAAAACTGCAATCATTAAGTGGTAAGTTAAATATTTTGCTGTGTGACTATTTAGAGGACACTTAAAAACAATAATTTGATTTCACAGAGAGTAAGTTTCGGTCGGGTTACACATTTTTAATGGTCTTGGAAATGACTGCATGGTTAATGAGTCTTTAGAAATCACCAGGGATGAACTTCTGCTGGATGAGTAAGTGTCAGCAAGTAACGTCATTGTGACGTCGTTGATGACGGACTTGCGGCGATGTTCGTAAGTATGTCTCATAAAAGTGTTCATATCTCCAGAACTATTATGTGCATTGTTGTGGAATTTGGTCGTCATATTCAAATTAGACTGAAGTTACGGTGTGAAAAAATTTGTAGTTTTACTGACATTATATACGATTTTATAGCATTAGTGACATTACTTTTGGATATACCCACGTAGCTGTCTTAGAATGAGAAGATCGTAACTAATACTCACGACCTCATAAGACTGATACAGACTTTTACATAGTGAAGAAATGAAAATTTAGCGTTTAAACTTTTTAAACGTTGCAGTTGTTATATTAATTCTTTGTAAAACATTTAATTTTACTTGGTAATAGTCAATAAGTTACATCATGTACTTTCAGAACATCATTATCTTTTGATCATTGTCAAATCTAGACAATGAGTGCTCAACAGAAAATAACCGCTCAACATTAATCTATAGTGTGACATCTTTATAATTGCTTATCACCTCAGTTATTATTATTGTTTATTGTTTCTTTCCTGATTTAGATAGTTTTACTTTCAAACAATGATATGTGTTAATTACTTAATATGACATTATCTGTTACATCCTTCCTTAAACAGACAGGTTATCATATCACTTATCTTATCATTCCTGTCTATTATCTGTCATGATCTATAGGGTACCTATATAAGAATACATGTTCATATCACACATTAAGAATCAATTAGTCAGTTGTAAGATACGTTTAACTTAACTATAAGGAACTGTCTATGTGACATTCGTTGTACTCAGTGTACTTACTTTGTGTAAATGCTAGGACTTTGTGAAATTACTTGACTAAGCTAACTTTGTGACTTACTTATTATTATTTAAGATATTTGTTTACGGAAATACATGTTAAAGGAACTGGTAACTAATTATAATAAATAGTATTCATCAAAAGGATTTACTGGCTTTAGTTGTGATTAAGCTCCACTACCTTACGCGCAGAGAATGGATCGATGCTGTGGCCGTTGTTGTTACATTACCGCATGCGAACGACATAATGCGGGGTGTAATAATATTTACAATCAGCATCACAAGGCGTTTCTTATGAGCCTATTTTCATGCAAACAGACTTGTCATGATGACCAAACTGAAGTTGAAACAGCTTGTTTTACCTTAAGTAAAGAGTAATTTTCGTACAGTTTTTTCTTATTTCTTCAAAATATTGATTTTGTACTTACGGCCTTCTCATTCCAAGCCAGCAAACTGACATATGTCTAGACATGGCTTCTGTAGTATATTACCCAGACTTCAACAGTTGGAAGAATTTTGAATGAAGCATTGAAATATGTTTTATCTTTATCATTATCAAAGAAAATTGCATATGAGTCAATGAGAAGACTCGGTGTTAGGTAATATGATGAGATCTAGCTAGCAGACGGAGGAGAGGAAATAGGCCAGATTCTAGAACTTTCCACCACATGATTGCGGAGAGATGTTTTAAGTGGCATATCAAGTTTTGCCATAAATCATGAGTTAAAATACATGTATAGTGCGTTAGTGACTAAGATGGACCCCCATAATCCTTAAATATCTTAAAAAGTAATTATGCAATTTTATTGAAATTTGGCATAGTTAACTTAATTACCTTTACCAACTCTGTGTTTATATTTCAGATTTTTTTACTGTCTAATTAATGTTTTTCCCATTGGGTCTAATGTATTATTTTTGGTATTTTAATCAACAAATAGACAGGGAGTAAAATGACCATTACGATCAGCTATAGTTAAGATTATGCTATTGTATTATGTAACAACTATAACGGTATAATTTTATAACTTTGACTTACTTTTGTCCGATCATCAATGTTTATATAGTTGAGGCCCATCTTCTGATTGGAAGGATCATTTATACAAACAAGAAATACATTGTTTTTCTTGCAAATATTGCTACGAAGTTGCTTCAGTTATACAAACTAAGATAAACGTTTGTGTATGGGCCTCATTATATAGTTTCAACAGTCACTGGTGTGTGACTAAATGTACAGTTATACTGGACCAAATTGTTGACCTTTGCTGTCCCGGTCACTTCCAATACCCATACGTATTTCCCCTGTTTTAGACTCAAAATTTTGCATTAGGCGTCTATGGAAAGTACACTTTTCTGTGGACAGAAAATTCCGTTTTATTTTATGAGAGTTGGTAAGGGTGTTTTACGAAGACATACCTATTTTTGTTCTAATCGGCATTGTACTTTTTAAGATATTTAAGGTTTATGGGGGTCCAGCTTAGTCGCTAACGCACTATATGTAAGGTTACAGATACTTATATTGCTGGGTTAGAATAAGAAGGTTGTAAGTACAAAATTGATATTTTGAGAAAACAAGATTAAACTCTCAGAAAACTGCTCTTTACCAATGGAAAAACCAACTCTTTGATTCTCTGAGTTTGGTCAACATGAGGATGAGCTAATGTTTACAACCATTATCAATTAACTTTGAACGGACTTTAGTATTACTTATTATAACCACAGTGCAGTTGATTAATATCACATTTCAACCAGGAAGCACTTTACCAAGCCACACAATGAGTGGTAGGAGCAAACATTAGCTGCCCATAATTCATGAATTCTAACTAATTGGGTGATTTCAAAGACAAGACTGTTTACACAGTTGTAAACATGGGCCCATCATTACAACAAGGGGAAACAAATGATGAACATAAAACCTACCCCCCCCCATCCACCAAACAGTCTCCGAGGAACCAAAATACATGTACACCATCGCTATGGTATTTATTGTGGTTCTGAGTCATTTCAAAAACCTCCCAACATCGAAACATGCAGTGCAGAGAAATTAACCTGATCCTTGACCTTCTATAAGAATAACCGCCAAACAGGTCCAACAGTAGAGTACAGAGATATTAACCTAAATCAGGACCTTCTATTAGTGTTATTGAACAGCTGATATTGCTTAATTGATAGAATTCAGCTGATGGAACTTCAAATGTTCATAACTTGGTCAACTATTTGAGGTTTTTTTATCAAATAACTGTTTGTGCAGACAAGATAACTCTTTCAAATGCTGTCAATCCAGAATTCCTACTTATTTTGGAATTGTAGAACCCCTCAAACCTTGTAATACTTTTAAGCACTACGTTCGCAGGATCACAGTAATTTCTCTGCACTATACTAATTAAGAACAACCCTAATTACAAAACTGAAATATTTGTAATTTGTCGCCCACATTTCTTTCAATTATCACCTAATCTTGCTCATGCAATTTTAATGCAGAATTGACCGTCTCTGGATTTTAAACAATCAATACTTAAAGTCTGTTTAAATGGCAATAGACACAACATATTTTGGATAGTTAATTTGAATATCGGCAAACGAAAGCTGCAATTTTTAAGGGAAGTGGGAATCCGTTTTAAGAAATTATTAACAAATGTCACATTTATTTTGTATGTTACTTCATTAATACTGTATTTAAATAGATTGGAGGTGTAGTAAAAGATTAAACTCTGTCTTAAAATGTTAATCTTTTAATGTTTTAATTTATTTCAAGTACCCAGACTGCATATTTTTTATAATACATGATCAAAATATTCTAAATTTTATTTATATACTTGAAAAACAATAAATTAACTCCTCCAAAATTAAAAAAATATGGCTTATCAGAACAAGTGTAAGATTGTATCATACAAAAAAATGCCGAGCTTATAGCCTTTATTTGTCAGTCAGCTTTTTGCTGAAATATGGCAGGCATAATATGTGCCTCCACCAGGATTTAAACCCCGGTCCCCAGATTAGATGGCAAGCGCACTAACCACTGAGCTACGGAGGTCCATCAGTGGATATGAATATATCTTGTGTGATTGTCTTTGTGTGAGCGCCATAAAAGTGCCATACAACATGTTGACATATTTCTAAGCCATTTGTATTGAGAAGTAAACCAAAACCCAATAAAATAACGGTGAACCATGAAATCCACGAAATTTATCCCCCACGAAACTGAATGATTTTACAGTATTATATTAACATGAGCTTCAAACAAGATACACTGCCAAACTTCCTCATTTTAACAATGCTGTATTGAAATACTTGAGGTAAAAATGTATACCATAGAATCAACAAAGTCGATTAAGAAGAACTCAATGTAAGAACAATTTGTTTCAGAATTTCTAAGAGCAATGTAAATACTTTTCAAGTACATCTTTCTTTTATTTGGAGACTATCTAAATATCAATTCTCTAAAACGAATCCATAACAAAAGGTCTTTCTTGTAACTTACATAATAGTTTTCAAGAGCTTTGGGAAAACTTCGATCTGTTTGTGTTCTTTTATATTCTTTTTACAAAAAATAAACAAGACTGTGTTCAGTAAATGCTTATGGCCCGGTGGAAGCCTTGTCCATAGCAAATAGCAAAAGTCATTCAGGGGCCATAATTCTGTTGAAATGTTTGATAGTGTAACATGGCTTAGACAATGTAATGTGTTTATGATGGTAAACAAGTACACTTACTCACACTCCTAACGCAACACCTGAACTTTTCATGATTTCTCAAATATTCATGAAGGGATTTGATTAAAATTTGGAGAACAAATAAACCAACCCTTTACAAATGCCTCATATAATTTTTATTCTGGTTGATAAACAGTAAGGCGAAAATAAGTTCAAATATTTAGTATCACTGTAAAATCAAAAGTCACAAAACGGCACAATGCGACCGACTGGCCCACCATGCTGTCCATGTGTAGTTCTCACAGTCGACGTTGCTGTTCTTAAAGGTCTTGAAGATGGTCAGCAACAATTTGTACATACTGCCATTGTGTTGTCACCCTACCGTGAGACTTCCTTGGCTGGTCATTAAGTCGGTCGGGAGTTGCAACTTCTAAAGAAGTCTTAAAATTGTACACACATGGCGGCCGAAAAATCTTACTACATGAAACTTGAAAATATTGATCTTATTTTAGTTTTATTATTTTAATATTCGAAATATTGACAAACGAGGATATTTCAACGTTTTTTTAACCTTTTATAAACATGTGTAGTAAATTACAGCGCATACCTGTCTAGTGGATTGGCCACTCTGTAACTTTCCTACTGCGCGACAACGCTCTTTAATAGTCATCCAGGCCACTTTTTTTATACAAATCTGTTTTTTTCAGTCGGACTGTCGCCAGAGAGGAACCCAATGACTAAAATATCGTTTTTTTCCACTGACTATCATTTTCACGAACAATACGAGGAAATCACAACCGCGCAGCGCTCAGAACTGACAGAGCGTCACGGATGAATGATTTCAACATTCCTGTATTGCTAATGACTTAAAACAACATGGTTTATAAGTGCAACTTGATATCTTCAACAGCGTCTGAGAAATCAGAATTATAAAAGTGTTGCGTTAGAAGTGTGCGTAAGTGTATACCAAAGCAATGCATTGATGGACTTCAAAAGTATTTGAGTTTCAACATTTTGTAACAGACGGACGAACGGGCAGAAAAACGGACAAGTGCAGCACTATATGCCTCTGCATCAATAGAATCGCCGGGTCATAATAAAAATAGTTTTTTTTTACCTAGATATTGAAACATGTTATTAAAGCATTATCATGTGACTTTTCCCTTAAGCTTATCAACTTTGACTTCACATTGTTGTAAACATGAGTGTTACTTTTGTTCATGTTACTAATCAAAGTTACAACCAAATTTTAACTATTTTATCAAAACATTTTTGACAGATTTTATCAGGTGTTAATTAAATAATTAACTTATTAACTAATCAAAATCATCCAAATAATAGCTGTAAGCATTTGTGCACATGAAATATGCACACAGATAATACACTATTAATATAACAAACTTTATGTGCAAAACTACTGTAACTCAAATTTTCAGATTATTAGCAGATAAGACAGTTTTGAACTGACCGGTGAATTACCAGGTATTATCCATACTCGATCAAAACTGCATTCAGTAGTGTGAAACTTGAGAATCGTTACAAAAGCATATTTGGACATCATTGTAGACGATAAGTAGATTTTTAAAACAATAAAATACTGCTGTATCATTCTAATCAACGGAATAATGATCCATATTGTACGTAGCTTCATATCGTAAACCAAGAAAATATTTCGTGTGATTTATTTTTGCGGAGTTGGCAAGAGGTAGAAATCCACAAAATTAAGTAGCTGCTAAAGTATTCATAAGATTAATAAGAACGTCACAGGAGACTTAAAATCACGAAAATTTGTAGTCGCGAATATGCCGATGATCAGCAAAACACAAAAGTGAGTATTCGCGAAATTAAATTGGTTTACAGTAAGTTATAACAATCTGAAGCCAAAATAATTAAGCTAAAGAATATTGGTATTTTGGTATTTAAATCTTGTGCTCAGTTGACCTCATGAGAATTAATAATCAATCATTTGCCAAAGAATATAATAATTTAAATTATTTAATCATAATGGTACAGCTGATATAATTATACCCCTAGTCATAGTCAAATTGCGACTCAAACATTTCAATACCCTCAGACATTTAAATAGTCATGTAAAATGTTATTTTATTTGTGTATCATAAATAGTAAATATAGCTTTTAAATAACACCCTAACCTGCAATTAAAGTAGCAAACATGCATGTTAGGCTTAAAGTACACTGAAGACAAATGTTGTACCAAACATAAAATTTGCTGAAATCCAAAGACATTTTAATGTTGTACCAAAGACGAAGGTTGTACCAAAGACAACGGTTGCACCAAAGACAAAGGTTGCACCAAAGACAAATGTTGGACCAAAAACAAATGTTGGACAAAAGACAAAGCTTGCACCAAAGACACAGGTGGCGCCAAAGACAAAGGTTGCACCAAAGACAAAGCTTGCACCAAAGACACAGGTGGCGCCAAAGAAAAAGGTTGCACCAAAGACACAGGTGGCGCCAAAGACAAAGGTTGCAACAAAGACAAAGGTTGCACCAAAGACATTTTGTATCAAAGACAAATGGTGTTAAAGACACAATGCAAAGCAAGCAATTATGCAGTAGGAGCATGTAAAAAAATGAAAGAACAGAAACTAGCATTTAACTGACATGTTTAGAGATACACCAAACACTAAACAGTAAGACCATAACCACCGATTAACACTGATCTGATATCATTTAAGTTTGACAACAGATTAAACATGATCAAATATTATCTAAGATTGACAACAGATCAAATATGTTCTATAGAGATCCATGCTGACATGAAATTTTATGTTTATATAGACGGGTTTACTCAACGACATGCTGACCTTTGGATACATGCACCCACCCATTGCAAACACAGTATTCACCCTCCTTCCTCTAAAGCTTAACAGCAAGACCAAAATATCTATTACAACAAATGTCTAACATAAAAGACACCATAAAGATGTGCTCCTTCATATAAGTTAGAAATGCAATGTTTTATTTCATGAATTCTCAATGAAGTTGGACCAAAAATGATGCAATGCTTGCCATGGCAACTGTGTGAGCATGCAGTTTTGATGCACAAGCAGGAAAATTATCTGCATGTATCTTTTTAAAATTGTTAGGAAGATGGTTTAGATGAAACTGCCAAGCTAGTTCAAAGTTAGGTGAACTTGGAAAACCAGAAATTAACAACGAAAATAGTAGTAACTCCACTTTAATAGGAGTACTTGGGAGGTATGGCTAAGATGATACAGGATTGACTTACATTTGACGAGGTTTAAGGTTAAGGTCATGGAACAGTCTGCGGTGATCTAAAGGAGGTAGAAGATGAAGCGCCGCTACTTAGTCGCAAATCTTGAGTCATGCTTAAATATCCTTTCTGTTCGGGGTATTTTATGTCATATTTTCCGAACTGAATCTTTCGCCTCTTTCCTTTGTTGCTAGGTTTATGATGTGCATTCGATAAAGAGTCAATCTTTGGTAGTACGCCTTCTTTATAAGCCATGTGGTTATTAGTTACAATTTGGACATTACTCTGCCTGGGAGTATATCCAACATTTTCTAGTGAATTCACTTTTGGTATTTTCGACCAATGGAGTTGGTTCTGTTGAATTCTAACGTCCCCGCCATGCGGTCTATAGTCTACGTTCGTTAATGACTGCACTTTAGGTAAAGCTCTCCAACGTGGAGTCTCGTTTACTATATGTACGTCCCCACCTGTAGGCATATACATTTTATTCTCTAAACTATTCACTCTAGGTTTAGCATCCCAACTAACGTTTTGTTTAGGTATATGAACATTACCACCACCAGGCTGGAACCTTAAATTGTCCGCATCAACTTTAGGATTGGCTCTCCAAAACACTGGCTCATTTATAATCTCAACATGACCTCCCCTTGGTGAATAGTCATGATTATCGTCATCAACTCTCGACTGACCCTTGACCTTCAGGGGTTGGTTGATAATTTTACGTGTACTATGGGGTGGGGCGTATCGTACATTTTCTCTTGTATTCAACTTGGCCTGTTCAGTCCATTTCAACTTCTGACTAAATACCTGAACACCTCCACCTTGAGGTTTGAAACCAACATTTTCTAAAGACCTAAGCTTCGGCTCGGCTTTCCAGCGCAGTTTTTCTGACTGAATACGAATATCTCTTCGTCTTGGAGTATAGTTCAAATTGTCCAATGAATCAACTTTAGCTTTTTTGTCCCACTCTACCTTCTTTGAATGAATTTTCACCTTTGGTGCTGGAGGCTGCCAATCCTTGTTCTCCAAAGATCCCACTTTTGCTTCAGCATTGATTTTTTCTTGATTCACGACCATATAGGCACCCTTATCTGTGTATTCGACATTCTTCAGATGCTCTGTAGGTATCGATGGTGGCAGCTTGATCCGTTTGGTCCTGTCGGTAAATTCCGGCGAATCAGATCTCATTTTACGCAAATGTTCTGCGTCTATTGATTTCACTTTTGGCTCCGCTTTCCATTTCACTGGCTGCCTGGGGATCACTTTGTCACCTCCCCCAGGCATGTAATTCACATTATCCAACGACTGGACCTTAGCCGTGGAATCCCAGCCCATATCAATTTGGGGGACGTACAACCACTCAGACATCTTGGATTTTTAAGTTATGGACGTTTCTTATAAAGAAGGACCGTCAGTTAACAGTTTGTAACAAGATTTGGATGTAAAGGATTCAAATGTTATAGTTTCCAAGAAACAGATTTCAATGTAACAGGATTCCAATATAACAAGATTTTGGTAGAACAGATTCCAATGTTATAGACTCCAATGTAACAAGAATCCGATGGTTTAAAGTCAGCAACCAAGATGAACTACAAAGTTAGGCAGGTCACTCAATATATCTCAGAATGATAACTACTAGTCAATAATATCACTTAACCGCTGTTGTCTATATCACTTAACCGCTGTTGTCTTTCTTTTACAGCACTGATTTTGTTGAACTGAATAACAAAACAATCGTCTGAAAAAACATAAATGAGCTAATGAACAGCATCAAATTATTCACGTGAATCGAATAATGACATATTGTGTCCAATGGTGTCATGAGATTAATAATTATTCAATTCAACTTTATCCTCTCCTTCGACTAAAAATCACTCCAAAAACCACTAAAAGTCTTCAACCAGAACATTCTTTAAAATGTTAGCATAAAGTCACTCCATTGACAGTCTCAATCATAGTCCTAACAATATCACAAGGTTTCACAAAAGTCTATCATCTATCATTAGTTACCATCCAACATGGAACAACTTGACGCAAACATGATTAAAACATGTCACTTCGAAAATGTACACAGCATTGAAAAAATGACATTTTCACCAAGTGCAACTCATTTATTCCTCAACAAAACTTCTACGATTCAAATGACACTATAGATAGCGGCTTCGCTGTTCTTAGATTCACCAAAGATATTGGTAACTAAGAGTGGATAAATGGAAGAATCCAAGCATATAACCCTATACACAAAAACTTCAACAAAAACCTATTATTAACCAGTCAATTAAACGAAATGAAATCCACTTTTAAAAGAATCAAATCAATTTTTATAAACGTTTATAATATACAAGAAAAATATATATCTAATTTGTAAAGGTTTTTGTTATGTTAAGTAACAACACAAAAGAATTTTGAATAGAAAATTTGAAAGGTGGGTATTATCTGTCATTTATTTGTCGTATTTTATTTCAAATTTTACTGAAAGCAATTTTTCGTTTCCATTATGAATATTAATATACCTGACATTCAATCGTTTCTTTACAATACGCTTTATTGTTTCAACCAAATTCTTTTGCCATTATCTTGGATAAGCCTTTTTAGACTTTCCCCGTCAAAAAGCCACATTTGGATAGAATGACCGACACATGATATTTTGGATATCTTATACAGAATGTCATAGGAGTGTGTGGGCTTTCTATATGACATTCTAAAACAATGACGGTTATAATGACTTGATCTGGTATTTAAACTACACTAATGAGAGGCATTAAATCTTTTAAATTAGTACACTTGTATTTGATCTCGAACATTTATTCAGTACAGACACATGTACAATTAATGTTAGTGGAACGGCCATATTTGAAAGTTTTAAGCACCAGGGGCTCTGTATAACTGAGAAAATAGAAGGGTTTTGACATAAAAATGTATGCAATTCACAAAGGGCCAAAATTCCAGCAAAAAACATCCAACCAACCATTTCTAACAAAATGCCCAATCTATAAGGCTCAGAGTACCTAGTAAAAGCATTAATGTGAAATAAGTTTTCATGGAATGTTTTTAACAATTTTTTTTCAGTTGAGATCAGTACTGAGTGGTACTTATACTCAATTAGCAAATAACAACAATGTGACTGATTAAAGATTCAATTTTGTTGAGATCAGGGCTCAACACTAAGTCTTATAAGTCTGCTGCCCCAAAGCCAGTGAAAATTAAGAAGGACCAGTGAAAGTCTTGAAAGACCAGTAGCTGTTTTCTTTACAAATTTTATTTGTATTTAGTCGGACCTTAGTCACCATTATAGTTTGTGTCTACCCCCGAGATCATGCGATCATGCATTACTGATTGGTTCTTAAATAATTAATAAATGCTGACAACAGTGTCTAGCCAATATGTATTCTGAACCACTTTAATATTGTTGTCAATTAGCATCCATATTTTTTGTCTCAAACTCAAATAAAAAGTTCAGACATCAGTTTTATCATTTACCGGTATATACAACCAGTTTTATTGATTAATCACTGCTAATAGGTAAAACAATCGCGTCTTATTGTTCAGCTTAATGTAAAGAAGGGGGGGGGGGGGGGGGGGTGACATATATCATAGATTTACAAAACATATTACAGCTTTAAAATCCATAATAGCAATATGCCAAATTAATACTCAGCAATAACATCTTAATAATACAAAAACGTTCTATTTCCCACACACCAAGTATCCTCATATATTTTTACATGTATGCAGCAGAACAATCATCAGACAGACCAATAAGAAAATCACGTTTTTTGCTAATTAATTAATGCAAAATAGACAACTTTATCCAGCTTGTCATTTTCATCCACTTCCACTTATTTATCATCACTGGTATTATTAAATGCAATAATGCATCTTATATACAAAATAACTTATATATACTATAATTAAGTGGGTCCAACAGCCTTTAAGGAGGTTCACCTGTAGAAGTGCAAGCCCTTGTGGAAGGGGATTTTGCCCTTATGGATGAGTGCAACATGGTTGTATCTCACTATATTATTAATGTATAGGAGATACAAGCTTGTTGTGGCAAAGGGACAAACTGTCTTATAAGCAATAATAAGCAATAAGCTAAGAACAGTACACAAATAGAAATTATATTCATATTCACATTTTCAAATCTATATCTGAAGTAGACAGTTTGTTCTGTCAAAACGTCGTAGAAATAAAATAAAATAACAGAGAATTTATTATTGATATTAATACCAAGTCTTGAATTAAGAGCTCGGCTGACCAACTTACAGTCTTAGTTCAACTAAGGCAAATTAACTTTATTAAGCCAATAATATTGCACATTATATTAACACCTCATTGTTAAAAGTTTGTTTATTCGTTAATCAAGATAAATATTAAAGAAAAAAACAAATACTATAAATGGCTGAAAAAAGGCCTTGGTATTTGGGACATTTCCATTGAAATTCATAGGAAATAACCAATTTATATAATTGAAACAATACACATGGGATTGGAACTAACAACTAAGTTATAAAATGCACATATTAGTTCTGCACTATGTAATAATAACCTACTGTCGATTCAATAAGTAATACTAATGAGGGAACTATCCAAATCGAAAGAATAGCTGAGACTACAGTTAACTCAGTACACCCAGTTCACCCTAGATAAACATAGTTTACCTGATCGACAAGATAATATTTACAACCGTAATCATTTAACTTTGAACGAGCTGTACTAATAATTGTTATACACAATACATTTATTTCTCTTGTTGATCATTTTTTGCCAAATCAATTAAAATCGCACAGTAGACAACTTTCAAGTTTTGTGACAGACAAAAGACTTATATATAATACAACGAAAAAATGCATTGAGACAGCACCTTCAAAATCCAAACGAAAACAACATATTCTTTGACAGACAAAAGTAATACTTTAGCGGATGAGCAAACAGATAGACAGAGGTAATGCTATTATACCCTTAAACCATAAAATAGACAATTACAGTAATTATTTATTTAACAGCTGAATTGAATTATTACATTTAAAATTTAGTAAACAGAATATTCTTCATGTCTCAACGTTATGCAATCATACCTTACAATAATATATTCACAGTGTAAGAATTGAGGACTTTAACATTATATTTAAACAGCAATGGAGCAATTTTCAATAGGCAATTGAAAAACAAGACACTTGTTTTGAAAAACGAGAAACTCGTTTTTGTTATATTTGATTCTTCTTTTTTGAAAGTTTTAATGGGAGATCATAATCACATAATACTCTCACTGTCCGACAGACAATGAACATCGATGATAGCACCGTTAAAATTTGAAATAAAAATTTACATTTTCATAGTAAGTGTACGCGGTTGCCTGACAAAGTTACAATGAGAATTCGATAAACCTATTCTTCTAAAGCAGTTAATATTCAGGCACCCTGTCTAAGCTTATGTAGACATTTCCAAAAAATCAATTTCTCATATTAGATTTTTGTTCCGACAATGTAATATTGAAATCTCTGCTGAGCTGATAACCTGAACTGGTTTTATTTATAGCTGCCTATCTATAAACTTTGGTAAATAATTACAACCCCCTGTGAAGTTCGAGCTGTGAGTTACAAACTGTTAGCTATATGAGCTCTCTCAGCTAAAAGACTGCCACAAAATATTAACTTCTTTAATGATGTTTTATATCATTCTTCAATGAGTTTAATATAAATAAAGTGACTTTATCATATGACACTACTAACGCAAACACATCCATATAGCATAACATTATACTACACATGTGTAGTATGAGAGAATATACATACTGGCTCGTATTTTGTATCATTATTAACGAATTTTGAATGTCAAAGTCGTGGATTGAATCAGAGACATCTTTAAAGACTTACACTCAAAGAAGACAATCTACCGCAAGGCTATTGAGGCTGCTCCAAATTGCAATAAATTGGAAGTTAAGTGCTAGCTTAAAGTGTGCCACAAAATATGCGATCAAATTTTAACAACAAAAGTCATTGTGCAAGGACAGTACATGTCATTATAACACATCCCTAAAAAACTGAAGAATTTTTCAAAGTCATAAATATATTCCAGATAATGAGATTGGAGTAAAACAGACACTGGAGTCTTTGTTCTATATCAGCAGTAATACTGTGCAATTTGATTGGCTTAAAGTAATGATTTCCAACAATTTAAGATAAGCAATAATCTCTAGAACCGCCAACATGCTCCTAGCTAGATGCTGAAATTGATTTCTACTTGTACATTTTGACAAGCATGTATGTTTCCCCTAATCATTGTTGCAAAAAACAAATATAATGCTGTATTCAAATTACCATATTTCGCAGCTATTCTGTGTTCTTTGTGCAGACTAATTTCCTACCACGTGGAATTTATACTCTATCAACTAGAATTGCTGAGTATGTGAACTAATTAATTAAAATTCCTACACAGATCAATCTAAGACAAAGGCAACTCTTTTCTTAATCAAAGATAGAAATATTTTTAAGAGTCTGGACCAAGCAGCCCAGCCAAGGCCAATTTTTATTCTTTGATTCATAAGATACAGCAGGCACCAACTGATAAGACATGACCATAAAGCCTTTAAGACTATAAAGTTAGTCAATATTTCCATTGTTCATTAAAGTGGCTGAAAATGATTGATTATGCTGTAATGGAATAATAATCGAAGCGCTGATAGTGCTGAAAGAACGGGGTTTGATCCTGCGGTTAGACAATAACATTACCAGTTACAAAGTAAATGACGGAGTAGTGTCTGCGATTCGTGGTCAGAGTCTGAGAAGGAAGTAATCACAGATTTTGAAAATTAATTTCATCCGCAGTATTGATTAGATACTTCTGTTTACTTCATTAAATCATACACTATTAATACTGCCATGGGATAAAGACAGAAGTCATCCCAGTGAATGACCAATCAAATTTATCTATTTTTAGCATTAATGTCCTGCAAGCGTTTAAAATTCCATATCATAGAACTAATAATTATGTACCCTGTTCCAAAACAAGTGTGTTTCTCAATTTTGATTACTCATCAATTTTTTGCAACATTAAGGTTCCTTATTTACCTGAAGAAGACAGTAAATATCACAGTAATAGCAAACATTATACAAGATTAAAATCATACACTTAGAAAGTTTGTTTTTTCAGAGAGTAAAACTTTAGATATGAAGTAAATTATGATGTTCAACAGGTAACCCTAATCAGGGAGTTATCTGCCATCTTACACTGGAGGTTGGCGCTGGAGGTTGGCACGCAGTTCATAATATCCTTATCTCTACTGCTCTAGTTATGGTAAACAGAATGAAAACATTGAATCAACCATCTAACAGATACAAAAATTGCAATTTTCATTGCTGAAGAAAATTGCTGAATTTTGTTCGAAGACTCAACGAAAATATTGATGGAATCAAAATGATATACTGTAAGTTAAATGATAACAGTTATAAACATAAGTTGTCTGTCAGATAAACTATGTTGATCTAGGTTTAACTGGGTATACCTATGTTAACTGTAGTCCCTGTTATTCTTTCGAATGGGTTAGTTCCTTCGTTAGTATTACTTATTGAATCGACAGTACTTAACAATTTCCATCTCACTATATAAATCAAACATGATCACCGACTATTAATAATAAAATATTATCAGTAATACCAGAAGATATCAATTTCAATCACACATCCAAAGTTACAACCAGAACCATTACTTTTTTCATCGTAAAATCATTTATTACCAACCTGAAATGACAGGTGTTAATAGCTTACATAAGTGAGAGACTTAGTAATCATTTAATGATACGAAAGGTATTAACATATTATCAAGAACTGAATACAAAATCTCCGAAATCTCCAAAATATCCGAAATCTCCGGAGAGAAACGAGATCAGGTACTACATAATTCTTTTCCCATTCAATCAGTAAATTCCAATCTCACAATGATTGTGGCTTGTAGAGTCTACCATGACATCAAAGATTGTGCTTGTGTAAGCAAGGAGTGATTTTTTTCATGAATGAATGAAAAAAAATATCAGAATTCAGTTCAGATGTAGAACTCACACTAGGAAAGATTTGTATATTTACTCAATTTTAAAGCCATTTTTCCACAGCTTTTCAGTTAGTAATTCAGTTACACGATGGTCAATTGACCAAACATCTTTTCCTAGACCTTAAAAACTTAATTAATATCCTTCTACAAGTACCCAGTAAGTTCTTCAAATGTAGCAAAAAATTGAAATTTTCATAGAATTTTTATAGAAGGGCACGATTACCTGCTGTGACTGGGAATCAAACGTAGATCACCAGGTTACAAATCCAACAAGTCCAGCACACACATCAACCGCTGGACTTGTGGCGGCCACCACATGTGCAGCTCTGGCACAGGGCATTTTTATAACACAGAAGAACACAGAAGAACTTAGAATCGACTTACAATGGACCAATCTTACAAACCCAGCAGACTGGGCCAGGGCCACAACTTTTACACAAAGAATTACTAGGAAGAACTCAGAATTTACTTACTATTGACATATCATCAAGGAACAGTCTGAGCTGAATTTCTCGAAAATGTTCTGCAAGTGTTTCTTGATGTTTGACCGCGTTCATATTGTGTCCACATCACTTCATCTTTACCCCAGTTCAACTTATTAGGTCTAGCTCGTAAATGTCCAGGTTTATGGTTGGCATTATCAAAAGAACCGATTCTCGGTGTTATTGTTCTGTGGTAATCTGGTGTCGGACTGCTCACTATGGATACACGACCACCACCGGGCTTGTGGTAATAATTATCCAGTGACCCGACTCTAGAAGCAGCATTCCATCTAGGTTTATCATCATATATTACAACGTTTCCGCCGGGAGGTTTATGGTTTGCGAATTCTAGGGAGCCGATCTTTGGTTGTGCCTGCCAATGACATGGTCGATTCTCAATGGCCTTTTGCCCACCGCCTGGTTGGTGGTTAGCATTTTCCAAAGATCCGACTTTAGGGTTAGCCTCCCAATGAGTTGGAATACTGGTGATTTTTACTCGACCTCCCGTAGGTTGGTGGTCCTTGTTATCAAGGGAGCCTATTTTAGGTCTGGCATCCCACTGTAGTTTAGTGTCAACAATTGGAACATTACCCCCACTTGGCACATGATCTTTATTGTCAAGGGATCCGACCTTAGAATGTGCATTCCACCTGCGAGGGTCATTTAGAATTCGTCGGGTCGGCTGTCTTGGAGTGTGATGAGCATTTTCCAGGGACCCAATTTTTGGCGAAGTTTCCCAATTCAATCTTTCTGATCGTATCTGAACAGTTCCACCACCGGGCTGATGACCTTTATTATCCAGAGAACCAACTTTAGGTGCAGCATTCCAATGTACTCGTTCATCCATGATATGTTTATCCCCACCTTGAGGTGTGTGGTGAACGTTATCCAACGATCCGACTTTAGAATTAGCCATCCAGTGTGGCTTACGATCCTCGATCTTAACTTTCCCGCCTCCAGGCTGGTGGTTAGCATTGTCCAGTGACCCTACTTTTGCCTGACCTTCAAATCGTTCCTTTTGAACCAAAATATAAGGTCGACCCCCTTCATCTTCCTGATAGTTTCTGAAATTCTTATAAAACTCTTTTCGATATGGCAGAAGCCGTACTTTATATTCACCCGTGTTTCCGCCGTACAGAGAACGTGGTCTAGTACGTTCCATGAAATCTCGATCCAATGAGCCAATTTTTGATGATTTGTTCCAGTTTAGTTTTTCCTGAGGTATAGGTTTGTTCCCACCACCCGGTTTGTGGTGAGCATTGTCCAATGACCCGACCTTTGGTCCGCTTTCCCATCCGAAATCAAACCCTCGCGGTAAATCGTAAAACTCGTACTTTGACGGCATCTTGACTGCTAAATGCTAAAACAACTTAAGGCACTTAGGTTTAAATAAATCAGATTAATTCATAACTTTTCCAAGTTTTAGCAAAGTCACAATTTAATCACTTTTTCCAAGTTTAAGAAAAGTCGTCATTTAATCACTTTTTTCCAACCAGCACAAGCAACTATCCAGTCATAACTAATCGTAAATAATCCAGTTTCTCGTCCAGGTAGTAGCCAACAGTTCCAATAACTCCCAATCACTAATAGTGATCTTCACGAAAATCAATTAAACTGTCAATATGTACAGAAAACCGTTAAAAAAGCTCCTGTCACACTAATCCATCAAGGAGCTGTCATAGCAAAGTTTAAAAGGCTTTACATACATACACAAGACTTTTTAGTCAGTCCGACCAATTCTTTGCCTGTTTCTATGTGATCTATCAATCAATAAGCTTCTAACCTGATACACCCAATTTAAAGTCTCCACTATATATATCTACCATACCCGGGTAGTATCTACTCTATAGATAAACTTCTTTTACATTCAAGTATTAGGTCTCTTTATTCACCAATATTTGTTTTATTAACAAGTATAAACGTTTTTCAAAAGCTTCAATAAAGTTCCTCATCAAATTCCTTGTCAAGTTGATTATAGCAATTAAACTTATCCAGCAACCACACAGCGAAACTTATTGCAATCAATCAAAAAACAAAATAAAAGTGTATATTTTCTAATATTCATTCAAGTTTGGGGGAATGCGTTTCTTATAAAAATCCTGTCGACAATAATGACACTTCTAATGATATTAATAAAGTACACGTTTTTGCGATCTGAGTCATATATTGTCATATCGTTACAACAATTGACAATTATGCTATATAGCCTTTATAAAGTTTTATAGTAAAACACACAGTGAAAACATCAATTTATCCCTCGTATAAAACCGTGAAGTAATCTGTATAGGTATTAGGTATTTATCTAAAATCCAACAAATCCTATATAAATCCTATTAAATCTCTGAATGCCTTTAATAAATCGCTTCGGCGGAATTACCAAAACTAAATTTCACTTTCGACTTATATTCTTATAATATATACGAGCGTTATTATTGGCAATATCCAAGTGTTGAAATCAAAGTTTTTTTTATCGATAATATATCTTAATCCTTTAAATGGTGCTCTTCAACACAGAGGTACGAAAATCCATTACAAGTATTATCAGTACCCAAAACACACTCGCTACACTCTTCACTGCAGTCAAATAAGAAAATTTGCAATCAATACTTTAAAACAGCCCGACATATTCCAAAACTCATCTCAAAAGATGCTTGACAAAGTTCAGAAAACTAACATACTGAAAGTCAACTCATGTAATGAAGTCTGATACATCACCTCCGAACAAAATTTACGTTTAATATTGCAGTCTTCAGAGATCCAGATACAATGTATCACAATTCAAACAAATATTTTAGATTTTATCAAAAAATTCTTTCAATATCCAATTTTCCGATTTTTCTCATTCACCACAGAGTAACACACATGCAGTCTTGTAGGTAACGCTGGTTGTAGAGAGTTGAGCAATGATTCGATTCTTTCAGGAGTGTGTAGGAATAAATAGATAAATCCGGTGATGAAATTTTCAAGACAGATTCTCCACACATGTAAGATCAACAAAAAATCACCTGGAAATATAGAGTACCAAGTACCACAAAGTCTCTTGGAGAGCTATGAGTCTCTTGGAGTGGCACAGAGAGCTAGGAGAGCTACACAAGCAGATTCCTTTTCTATCTATGTATGTAAAGTCGTTAACTACAAATCAGTAGTGAGTACATAAACTCCATTGATTTTCATTGAATGTCATTGAAAGTAAATAAAGCCAGTACGATGGTAATGGTGAATAGCGATATTCAAGTTGAAGAAATCAAATGACGTCTTGCTCGAATAAATTTTCAGTCAGAGAAAAAGATAAAAGTACTTTGGCACAAGAACGAATGCAATCAACCACTCAACCACTTCAAAAACTCCGCTAACAGGTAACAGCCGACACAAAAAAGTCGGAAGTCTTCCAAACAGGCCTGAGGCTTTAAACATTACAGAAATAGAAAGTTAAGTTTGACAAAATGTTGTAACTAAGGGTCTGTGCGGCCTCTGTGACGGTTTCCATTTCAATATTAAATTTCACAAGCATGTTAGAATTTGTCGTTGTTTAGTTCAATCAATGTTCAACTTGATTAGTTTTCTATAGACAGTCAAATACAACAAAAAACTCTGTTACTGGTCTCAAATGAATGGTGAAAAATAAGGCTTAATAAAAATTTGCCTTGTTTCGTGTGACATGAACTTAAGTGTGGGTAGGAACATCTTATTGAGAGAAAAAAACTTTATGAAGAAAGAGCACTAGAAACCTTGGAAAAACAAGTATAGATATTGGGAAAATATTCAAAAGAAAATTCAAAGCTATAAAACCATTTATGGTCATGGCAAATTTTTAGATTTTTAAGGTAACGGTCGGGAATTATTGGAAACAAACTTTAATTTTATTTTAGACACAATAGTGGGTTTTGAATGGTTAAAAAATTGGGTCCAGTTTGAAATCTTCCTGTACTCTAGTTTTTTTGTTTCATTTTATTATATAGACCATATACTGTTAGAAAAGTTTTGCCCTCAAATTTTCATGTCAATATTTTGGCGGCCATCTTGGATTCAAAATGGCCGCCATGCATTTTGTGGTTAGATTACTAAAACCTATACATCTTGGTCAATTGTTAGTGGAAATGAGCCAAAATGATGTCAAAATGATTGCAATGAATAACCCTGCATTTGTCAATCATTTTTTTATTGATTACTTTATTTGCATATTCTTGAATATTAATGAATATGCCAAATTAATAACATTTTTGTCATAAAATTGGCTACAGTTGAAGTTTTACCAAATATTTTCTACATAATGTGACACATCGGAGTGGATTTATTAAATAGAAAAGAAGCAAATGTACTTACGCTACCATAACATAATGATATCATGTAGAAATTACGCTAAAGTTCAGTAATAAGTGGGTGGGGTAAAAAAATCACAATTAACAAAATGGCCGCCGTGCAATTTTGTGGTTATATTACTAAAACCTATACAGCTTGGTCAATTGTCAGTGGAAATAAGCCAAAATGATCTCAAAATGATTGCAATGAAAAACCCTGCATTTTCCGATCGTTGTTGATTGATAACTTCATTTGCATTTTCGTGAATATTAATGAATATGTAAAAATAATAGCATTTTTGTCATAAAATTGGCTCAAATTGAAGTTTTACCAAATATTTTCTGCATAATGTGACACATCGGAGTAGTCTTATTAAATAGAAAAGAAGCAAATGTACTAATGCTACCATAACAGAATGCTATCATGTAGAAATTACACAAGTGGGTAGGGTATAAAATTAGAATTAACAAAAAAGTGTTAATTTTCATTACAGCTCCTATTCTTAAACCTGTATGTCTTGGAGTCAGTGAGCTCAAATAGTGTCAAAATGCTCGTAGTATATAAAAACTCACTACATCATTATGGATAAGCTCATTTGCATATTCATACATATTGAAAGCATTTTAACAATATAACACTATTAAGTAAAATCTTAAAATCATATTTAGCATATGCAGTCAATACAAGCAACTATCTTGAGGAATTCTAGTCCCAATGAAGTCAATTATTTCATGAGAAGTCTAATGAGCTGATTTTTGCGATAATGAAGAGCTTAAAGTACCTATCTAGCAATCACTAGGATGGGATTAAGTCATACATGCGGGTGCCAGAGAGTTGTATATACATGTATACGATTGTCTTAGGCTTTTTACAATGATGAACTTATAAAGATCTACTTAGAGGTAGCTATACAAAAATATATATAGCGATAAACGATATACACTATAATGGAGCTTTTGAGGCACATGACAATACACATGAGGTATACTAATCGTTGGTTGTCAGCATGCTTAGAAAACAGACCAGAGCACCAGGCACATCTGATTGACTCGTTAAGGAATTTGAAGAATCTGTAGAGCCGGGGTCTACCTCTTATATAAAGGAAACTCGCAAAAACATGAAATACATCAGATAACATGAACATTGAACAACAGCTACACCAATTCGACATCGAGAATGGACGATACCTTAGCATAGATACAACAATATAATCCCACTTACTTCATTTGGATTGGACCTAGCACAAAAACGCCAAACAAGTAAATAAAGGGGGGGATGGGGAATATAATTTATGGACTGACACACCAACCAACCTCTTTTCTTGGTCTAGCTGCCTTGGGGATAGTCAAAATATCAGAGGAAACAGTATGATGCAATGAAGTAAAACCCCCAGACTATTCTCAACGACAATGGAAGGCAAAACCAACAACACTATTATCCAGACTGTTAATTGTTGCAAATATGGTCGACAATTACTTGTATATCTCTAAAAAGCATTCTCTAGTTATGAGTTTCCTGTATATTATGTAAATCAAACTATAATGAAAAGTGATGGGTCAAAACAAAAGTGAATTGAAACATCTGATTGAAGAATTTGACTCAGTACCAGCAGTAATAATGAAATACATGTATATATAATTGTTGACGTCATGGATATTGTACTGTCAGTTGGAATTTCTTGCAAACATATACATAAACATGTTTGGAAATGTCCAAGGTTTTTGTTGAAAATCATGTATATATCAATTATTGCACTAGAAGAAAGAATCTTTTATAGCTATCAGTGTGCTGTAAAGCACAGGTAGAAAGGAGAAGAAAGTAATAATTGTTAATTGGACTGTAATTGTAAATACAACACCATAAGACGATATTCTCACAGACTTTAAATCTGATGACAGGTTAACTGTATATTTGGCTTTAAAGGGACGAGTCTATAGCCGAAGAAGTGGTGTTTGTCTGCAACCAGGATTATCGGCTTCTTGCACCTAAGATGGCCAGGCATCAGCAGTACTATCCACTTCTTGATGTTGTCAGACCAGCTCTTGTGTTGTCTTCCTCTCTTTCCCCTACATTCTACATATTGTTTTTCTCAGACTACCATGCCTTGTGACGTGGCCAAACCACTGGAGTTTTCTCCTCTTTACGGTTGCTAGCCAGGGTTCCTTTGGGCCAACAAGTAACAAAGCTGGTAAACAATTGCTGTCATAATGCCAAAACCTATAATATGATTTCTTAAAATCTAGTTGTGGTAAATGTCAAGTTGGTGTTGGAGTTATTTGTCTATTATAAATCTACAGTTTAACATCTGCGTTATTGTGCTTCTGACTGCTTTAAAGTCAGTCCGCTCCTCAGAGTACTTATTCTGCTTTATGCAGATTCTGCCTAGGATTACTTTGGGAACGATATTGCAGGGGTGACTGGGCATACTGTATAATGTTCTTCTCTTCAAGATTGTTTGATACAAGACAGTAAGTACATATAGATAGTGCTCACCATCACTATTCAGTATTTCAGTGGGTATTATGTCCACACCGTGTTCAGATACTTAGCCGGGAATATCAATAACGTTAAAATGAGGAAAACTGTATCACGCTTAATGAATGTTTGAATGAAGAACTTAGCTCAATTAGGCAGGACCTCAAACTATTGCTGCATGTATGTGTTAGTTATGCAAATGGCTCAGTTCTAAAAAAATACACGGTCGCGCTCAGGTGAACTGTGTTCGAAGACATTTTATCTCTTTCATCTGTTATGTTTTGAAAAGGTTCCCTCAAATTACAATGCATGCTATCAACATAAACTGCGTCTTTGGAGGACATTCTCGACAGTTTGTTCTTCATCCCGGCATGGCCAGATCGGACATGGCACCAATTTGTACTTCCGATACATGTGAGAGTTCAGCATGTTGTGCCCCGAGCGTAGTCAAACCATTATCACTTGTTCTGATCCGTTAAGGCGATGTCAAATTTGTTACAGGATGCGCCCTAGTGCCTTTGCGGAGTGAGTCGTGCCTAGCACTTCCAACCCTCAGCTCTGGCCACTGACAAGTGGGGTAACCAACTGGCAAGGCAATTTCGTAAGTCAAAGCCCGCAGTACATAGCCTTTCCGTAGCAAGTCCTACCAAAGTGCCTCTCCATGGCGGCATGGAACAACTGGGCACCTTACCGCCCAGGCTAGACTATGGAGGGCTCGGAACAACTCTTGAAGGTGAGGCAGCAACGCCACGTCAGTTGCCCACCAATGGTTCCTCAGTCATTGGGTTAAGTGACCCCTGTGACCCAGGGTTATAAGGTTCCCTGCTTACTGGGTCAAGTAGGAATCACTGCCTTGTGGCTAGTTGTTGGATCGACATAGGCTAAGCCCGACAGAAACACACAGGGAGTTGAAATCAGCGATGTTGGGCCTAATGGCACTCCCTAACATACCACAACATCATGTTAAACCGTCATGACTACACGGTCACCAAATATAAAAGATGTTACATGTTAGCAATAGCTAGTATGTAAATGTATGGACAATGAAGAATGTTTAAACGCCAGGCAATTGTGTAGGTAACTTAATTACAAGTCATAATTCAGGTGTTTGTTTTTGTTTTCGTAGACTGACTGATTCATAAAAAATAACCATGTTACACTGTAACACTGTAGTAAATTGTATAATTAACAATTGATCAATCAAAAATCTTCAAAAAGCTATACTCCATGAATGTTAAAACTCTGTTTAGATCATCATACTCCAAAAAATCCACCAAGATAACTTATTGTATGTCTATTTGCTAATTGTTATTTTATACCCCACCCACTAATACTTGAACTTTGTGTAATTTTTCTTCATTATATCACTCTTTTGTGACATCAAAATTAGAATCTTCACTTCTATTCTATTTAATTCTAATAAGTCTACTCCAATGTGTCACATTTTGCAGGAAATATTAGGAAAACTTTAATTTTAGTCAATTTTATGACAAAAATGCGATTATTTTTACATATTCATTAATATTCATGCATATGCTAATGAGGTATTTAACAAAAAACAAATCTAACACATAGAATTGTTCATTACAATCATTTTGACACCATTTTTACCCATTTACATTTAAAATTGACCAAGATGTATAGATTTTAGAAGTCCTATCACAAAATTACACAGCGGCCATTTTGAATCCAAGATGGCCGCCATAATATTGACACGAAAATTTGAGGGCAAAATTTTTTTTCAAGTGCAAGGCTGAAGCAACAAAATAAAACCAAAAAACAAGAGTACAGGAAAATTTCAAACTCATTCACCATTTGACACCGACTACAAACATGATCACTAGCCAACATTGAAGTTTATACTCAATAACCATATGGCTTTTAATACAGAACATTGATTTGAGCTCGGTACTAAAACAATGTGGCTTAAAGTAATTAAAGCGGGGTATGACAATTGATTTTTTAAATGGTTTAAAAATCAGTTTTATCATTTTACGTCAGTACAGTACACTAATGGGTATCAAGAAATTTGTCGCTTTTGGGCAATAAGGTTGTATCTGATATTCCTCGTTTTGGCGCTTTAGTTGTATCTATCTAATGTATAGTTTATAGTGAAATACAGCCTTGTTAGGCAAAAAGGACAAATTGACATTTTATTTGAATTGACATTTTATTGATTTGTATTTAATTGACAGGTTTTATAATGTAATTGAACTGATAATATTTTTAATACCAAAAATAAAATGAAGTAAAACCAATTTTACATTTAAGTTTACCAAAGATATGGTTATATAATATTTACTTGAATCATTTAAAGTGAAACCTATATACCTATATCACATTATGAAACTATGCTGTTACAGCCATTTAATGAAATTTCATTTTACTCCTTATTTACCGACAGATTAAAGGGGATTTACGGTTAGATTATTAAATATCAAACATCCATATGGGGGTAATATCAGGTAATATCACGGGGTGACAGCTAGCGGATAAATTCGAACTTGAAATATGATAAATTGACATTCAGTAGGTAGATTGATATGTAAACATACGGTAGACATACTTAGTACTATGTGACTTTCTGGCTAAGACTGCAAGCAAAATTTTGACAGAAATTTTAAGCAACTTCTTATTTTATTCTTTGATCAATGATTGACACTTTAGCTGAGAATGATTACAACCCATGCAATTTTATGTTTTTGTTAAACAGGTCTCAGTTGTGGCTAAAAACTTACAACTGCATGGATTGTTGCTTGCAAAAACTGTGACCTTGTATTGAAACATACTTTTACAATATAAACATGTCTTGTTCTCTATAAAATCAGTCCAAGAATAAAATATAGTAGTATTTAACTATTTGTAGACATATTTTACTTGCAGTCTTAGCCAATATATCACATGTTATGTCCACAGTGAGACGTAGGATGAAAGGTGCATGCCATGACAGCACTTCAAATACATGTTAGACGTTTTGGATCACAAGATATATGTAACTTCAAACAGAAGCCTTAAGACTGAAGAAGCCTTAGAGAAACTGGGCCAAAGTTTGTTAAAACATATTCTATAGGTGTATGAGAGGCACACCATTTATATGTTGAACAGAGCTGAGAATGAAATATCTTTCTGGTGTTTTGTCGAGAACCAGCTCTTCAAATCCCAACCTTTTGTTACGGAAAGAACACAACTAATGTGAAAATAATGTGAAGCATCAACCTGGTCCGAAATAGTAAATGTTGAAGTCTACTGATTAGACTGCATCTAACAGTCTGTTCAAAGTTAAATGATACTGGTTATAAACATGATTAAAAAGCTTGTCCACCTGGTAAACTATACTTTTGTAGGTTTAACTCAGTGTACTGAGTTAACGGTAGTACCTGCTAGTATTTAAATGCTAAAAGTTCTCCATTTCCGAAAGAAATCTGAACAAAATTAATATAATAAATATCTATTTCAAAGTTTAAGGTCTTTATAGTTTCAATATTATACAAAGATTGCTGACAACATTTTAGAACTGGAGCTTGGAGAAAGTTCATACAAGCATTGAGTTTGTTGATACGTAAACAAAACATGTTTATTTAAAAAAAACAAATTTGCATAAACGAAAATCAATAAATTGCTGGTAATATACCCGATTCAATTCAAATTTCAATTGAAATTTGTTATAAAGGAAAGTGTTTAATATCACTTGACGTATATTGGTTAACGGTTGACGGTTATCGTCCATTTAACGTAATGATCTGTAAAGGACCGTATCCAAGTATTGAATAGCGATCCTAACCACATGATACTCACGTATCTATGTAAACAAACCGTATCTAGGGGGTGTCGTTTAAAAAGCCATTTATGTACCTTTAAATGAACAGTAAAGAAATTCCTGTGCAACAATTTGCATATAGATATAAATCTTAATTTTGTCAAAAAAATTGTGTGCACTAAGGTTTATGCATATAAATATCTTTTTCTAATAAAATTATTATTTATTCAAAACTTGACAGATGTATAAATAGGTTTCAATTACAAACAGAATTTAAGCATAAATGAGTCGTTCTCTAGGAAAACTCTACAATAACAGCTGTAACTTCCGTAAAGCTCAAGATATCAACAAAATTTCTTTTGCATTTTGCTCCAATAACATTATTCTTTAAAACGATGAAAAATTAAAAAAAAGAAGTTTTTTTTGTCAATATAGCAGGTTTTCCTAGAGACAGGCTCATATTCAATGAATTGTACTTTAAGCCCTTCAATTGATATCACACTACTGACATCATTGACCGTTGACCGATGATGGATGGCTGATGACGACACGTGTCATTCAGTCACAGTCCTACAGATCACTATCAAGCACTTTTAAGTCTGCAGGTTAGCCAAAAAGTGTTTACGGGGATAGGGAAGCTACCCATTAGGGTCATACCTGCCAAGCTAGTTAAATCAATTAAAGGAGTGATAAAGATGCACTTAAATGTGATTTAAAACGGATTTAAATGCATAATCAAAGAATGTATTAATTCTAGTTGTTAAATATGGGACAGAACATCATGAAATAAATCAAATGTACCTTTGTTCAAAGTTAGGTGAACTTGGAAAACCAGAAATTAACAACAAAAATAGGAGTAACTCCACTTTAATAGGAGTTATTGGCAGGTATGTCAGGGAGCTGTTTTATCAAAGCATTTACTAAGTTCTTAAACTTACGTCAAAACAGTAGTCATACAGAATTATTGAATGACAGGATAAAGTTGACGTCATTCATCTTCAGTCATACAAATTAAAGTACAAATTTACATATCAGAACAGAACGAAACAATATTTCAACCAAGTCGGTCAAAGGAAAGAGATTAATAGCATTTCAATTTGTGATCATTTATTTATTTAAACTCGGTTTTAAAAGAAATATTTTCAATGTACATTTAATATCTTAATCTACACATGTATACAAATCTATTTAATATAAATATTCCATTGATAACTGTCTTAACTAAAAAGAACCAAATAACTCAAGGGCAGTAACTCTTACAACCCTTAAAATATTTTTCTGTATTGATTATGGGTTACCTTAATAAAACTGTCAACATTGATTCATTTTGCACATGTGCAAATCGCGGGCTTAGAATGAGAAGGTCGATACTACTACTTATGACCTTATAAGACTGATACATATTTGAAATCTGCATCATAAAGGTGCTTTTTTATGAGCCTATTTTCATGAAAATGGGAACTTCTTATGTTGACCAAATTGAAGTTGAAACAGTTGGTTTTACCATAAATTATGTAATTTTTAACTTTAAAGTGTAATTTTCTGATAGTTTTTTCTTGTTTTCTCAAAATATCAATTTTGTGGTTACGACCTTCCCATTCTAAGCCAGCAAGGGCATATTTTACCTTATTTGATTAAATATAGTTTTGCAAACATATATTGAAATATTAAAAGGATACTTGTACACGTATTGGTAATTAAAATTAGCAAATATTTTGTGCATCATCCTGATTGTTCAACTGAGTACCAGGAGAATACTAAGAGCTTTGTTCCTAAAACTGTTATGTCAATCAGTACAATAACCAATCATTAGTAATAATACAATAATTTGTTTGAACTTAAATGCACACATACACTAATCTATTGAAGTGATATAGTCCAGTCATTGAAGCTAAAAAATATGGTCAACCTCAAACAAATTGCAAAACAGAGTTTCTTTGCATTTTCATCATCTACAGACTATTATCAACTACAGACAAAACGTCAAATATGCGAGTTCAGTGGGGAAAATACAAAAAAATCGACATGTTTAAGGTCACTTTTGGTAGCAATTTCAGCATTTCCCTTATTTCATACTACATGGGGAATATTAAGTTCTAATAATTCCCGTGAAAGTCGATAAATGTTTACTTATTGCACCTTAAAGCTTATATTTTCTGAAAGATACAACCTTCTTCTATCGAATGCAAATATTGATTTTATCATCAGACAATTTACTTTTCATACATATGCCAGTCTACGTGTTGGTATACTACCCATTCAAAAGTCGACAAAATGACTCAAAATAGCACTTGGAAGGGGAAACAAAAGTTTTATTCATTTCTTTAATATTAATTCAATTTGTTTAAAATTAACACATATCATGTGTTGTATACATGTGTGTCTAATGGAAAAAGGATATTTGTGTTTGGACAGTATACAATAATGACAATATACAAAATGTACACGAATCTATCGATTCGGGAGAAATAGTGATTGTTCTCTTTGTCTGTTCGTCCACAATTGCATTTGTATTCACAATTTTGACTTTATGATTATGAAACTTGGTCAGAGTGATCATCTGAACAAACTTTAGGCCAAGGTAGAAAATGGATGATCAAGGATAAAAAACTAGGTCACTAGGTCAAATTGTAGCAAAACCTTGTGTAGTCGCTAGAGGTCATAATGTTGACCTTATATTTATGAAACTTGGTCACAATAATAATATCAACAAAATCTAGGTCAAAGTTATAAATTGGGTCATCCGGGGTCAAAAAGTGGGTCGCTAGTTAAAATCAAATGAAAACTTTGTGTAGGTACAAAATTCACAATTTTGGTCTAATATTCATGCAACTTTGTCGCAATGCTCATCTCAAAACATCTAAGACAAGTATATTATTGAATAATTTGGGTCAAAATTAGGTCAATAGGTGAAAATAATTGATGCGACTTTTTGTCGCATGAAGGTTTGTCTATTATTTGACCTAGTGACCTAGTTTTAAGTCATGATAAGTAAATATTGAATTTGACCTACATTTTGTCTTCATGATCCATGTGACATGGTTTCATAAAGATTAGATAAAAAGGGCGCTTTCTAAAGATTTGTTCTATAATTTGGCCTAGTGACCTAGTTTTTAACTCAGGTAAATCCAATTTCATACATGACCTTGATTTTTGTAAGGTGATCATTGTGACTAAACTTCACAAAATTGCGACCCCTGGAGACTATATCTTGTTTTTTCTATGTTTTGACCTAGTGACCTAGTGACCTAGATTTTTGCTCCGGTTAACTCAAAATTTTATTTTGCCTAGATTAGCTTCCGATGATCATTGCTGTCAAGTTTAATAAAAATCAGACCAAAATTGCGACCTCTAAGCACGATGTAAAAATAAGTTACTGGTACAAGTCAAGATTTATTTACATCAAAAGTGACAAATATCGCGAAAACATGTGACAATTCAATATATTTGTAAATATCTCAAAAAGTCCCACGAATATTCAATTAGGACATTTTGTACATTGCTTATGATAGCTTTACGCACCATATAAACACAAAACTGTTTGTTTTGCAATTAGTTTGAGGTTAAAAGTTAAAATGACTGGACTAATAACAATTTATTTTGGAGTGATTCTACCTCAGTAACCTTGTATTTGAAACAAAAGAATTGAACATACAGAAAAAATGTAAAACTACACCAGAGACATTCATGCACTTCATTCTGTTTTATCATTCAAGAATTCATGAAATAATTCAGTGAATATCGGAGCACTGAATATTAGAGTACCACAGCACCTGGTGTTAACTTGAATGATCCGTTTGCTCTCAGAAAATGCACCCACGAAATTTGAGTCACATTTGACTCATGCTCATGGCTTAACATACCTTAGGTATTTAATACATCATAATTTGCATAATAATTTACATCGTAATTTATGTCAGAATTCAAGGCAAACAGGTAATGTAATTAATACATCATAATTTTGTGTCAGAACTTTCAGGAGATTTAAGCAGTGGAAGATTAGAGATGAGTAATTTACTGCCAACGCTGTTAGCTATTTTTTTTATTATTTTATCACAAAATTACAAATTTTAGTTTGAACTTTCCTCCAATGTGTTTGGTAGTTTCCAGCTGTACTCAACATTTTTCAGTATATCGACGGTGCCGAACCAAAACCCCGTAACTCAATTTTGGCGCGAAAACTTTTTTGCCGCATCCTCATCTGCTAGACGTCCTGCGTTTCTATCTTGTCGCCATTTAAATAGCCAATTGCGTTACTTAGATGGCGACAAGACAGAAATGTGCGGGACGTCTAGCAGATGCAGATGCTGCAAACAAAGTTTTTGCGCCAAAATTGAGTTACGGGGTTTTGGTTTGGCACCGTCGAAATAGTAGACACTATGACACCTGACTATGGGTAGTATAAAGGGTAATTTCTGTTTTAGCAAAGCCTTCTTTAAGGGGCCAGCGGGACCTACTACTTGTGTAAGACCCTGGTCAAACTCCCGCTACCTAGTCAGACGCCCTTACCACTCAGCCATGGTCCCGGAGCAAAGCATACAGAGGCAGATCGAAGAAGTAAAAAATGTATGTCAGCTCTTCTTTTTTTATCTTGACACAATAATGAAATACATCTGTACATTTCATCAAGTCTCAGTGGTTGTCAGAGTTCCTGCATTCTAAATTCACTATCTAGAGGCACTATAAACACTTGATGTATCGGAAAAATTCTAAATTGGAGCCCACATTTTCAATCAGCTCAAAATAAAACTAGGAGTTTTGAACATTCAAAGGTGCCTTCCACAGCAGACAGAAAACATAATTTGGCTCCCGTTTTATGAAAATATTTGATTTATCAAGTGTCAGATTGGCAAAGCTGAATAAAATTGTTCGGTACAAACATACTACTGGGGTATGCACCATATAAATTAAAATATTTGAAGCCAGTGCAGAATTTACAGAATTTTATCAGAAAATATCGAGCAATCAGACTGATAACAAAACATACAAACAGAAATTTGGTCTCCAGGGATCATTAAAATACCTTGCAGTCTATAAATGTTTATTTTTTATTAAAACCTGAAGCTCAGATATTCTACATTTTCTAGCATTCTATAGGATAATAAGCCGTCAGCAAATTACATCAGTTTTGTTTAGCTAGGCATCTCTGCAACATTCAGCTACATTGCATCAACAACATTGCATCATTAGAGTTAGAATTTATACAAAATGTCTATTATTTCAAAAAGACATGTAAGAACTATGCAGTACTGTTGAGTGTTGATTTGTTTCACGTCACTGACATTGTATCGACAAAATATATCAGTTTAATAGGGTTACAATTTATTCAAAATTTCTATCATTACAAAAAGGCATAATTATAAACTACATTGTACAGTTTGCTGTTTCCAGTTTGCTGTTTCTTTTGATTGTTGCTATGTGGGTCTTCTTTGTTCCTTATTGTTCATTCTTGTTTCATGTGGCTGGCTCTAGCGCTGATAATGTTTTACTGACAGAGGACCACTAGCATAGGAGTAGGTTGTCATGTTTTGGTAGCTGTTCTGTTTGTGTAATTCTTTATCCATTTCAACCCATAAAAATGCAAGCATGCATTTCCAATGGGGGTCCTGTGCTTTTGCTGAAAGGACAGCCAGTAGAGGAGACAGTGGGGTGATACGAGGTATCCGGGCGCACTGCCCTAGCTCAATCCAAAGAGACACTTTGGTTCTTTAACGTGCCCAATATACAGCACTAATACACATGTGACTTACTTCTGGCTTGCCAACTAGTTCATTTCTAGTTTGGAGAATTCAGAAGTTCAAATTTGTTAATGTAAATGTTTGACAAAGATTCAATCATTAATATATAAGTAGCTTTAAAAGATTAAAGTTAATTGCCTACCTTAACTTCAAGAGAAACTTATTATCTGATCAAATATGAATGAACTCTTCATAACTACTTCAGGAAAGACAACTCTTATAAAACACCAAAATTTTAAACTATGTGAAATGAATGTGAGTTATGTCCCTTGGAAAGAATTATATTATGGCTAATAAAGTTTCAATTTTTTTTTGAACACATTTGACTTTTATCCTGCAGTCGGTTGACTGCTATATGTATTATCCAACCTCAGCATACAGTAACATCTTGTTTTACAAGCCCACCTCAACAAACCTTAACATCATTTCAAGACTCCTATCAGGATTTTGCCTTGTGTAATGATAAGGAAATATAATTTATCATTTTGTATTCACTCAGTGGGTCGGTGGGTGGGTCAGTCAATGGATTGGTGGGTCGCTCGCTCGCTCACTCACTCTTTTTGTTTGTTGTTTTTTTTTGTTTGTTTGTTCATTCGTTCCACAAGAAATGAACAACTGCTCAGGAACCACACCATGGTAACTGAACCCAGTTAGGGGAAGAATGAGATTCCCTGACTAAAAGGTGATTTTCCCTGACAGTTTGTGGTATTAGCAACTCAGATCAGTAGATGCAGGAGCAAAGAAATACACTTATTTTATACAAGAGGGTCCAAAGGGCCCTAGGTCGCTCACCTGTTGCACATTGGTCTAGGTATCAGTACAACTTATATTCTGACCATATTTCATTAAGCTAGGATCAAAATGGCAATCTCTGGAAAGTACAAATGCTTTTTCTAAGATTTGACCTAGTGACCTAGTTTTTTACCCCACATAACCCAGTTTTTTTGTTGTTTTTTTTAACTTGGTATGAAGTTTATGGAGATCAAAATTCTGACCATGTTTCATGAAGATTGGATCAAAGCTGTGACATCTTGAGTGAACACGATGTTTTTCTAAGATTTGACCTACTGACCTAGTTTTTGACCCCACATGTCACAGTTTGACACTTGGACTAGATTTCATGGAGAACGACATTCTGACCAAGTTTCATGAAGATTGGATCGAAACTGTTGCCTCTAGAGTGTACACAAGCAAATTGTTGACGGACGGACGACGGACGAAGAGTGATCACAAAAGCTCACCTTGTCATTATGTGACAGGTGAACTAAAACCCTGATAATTCCTTGATTTTTTGCCCAATTTTGAACTTCCCTGATTTTCCCTGCAAGTTATTTGTTTTTGGCAGTTATAATGGCCAACCTGGCAGTTTGTGTGACAGTCTACTCATTCTTGTCAACAGAGAGAAAGCCAAACAACAAATCCTATAAGAAACCTTAATCTTCACATTTATTCAGATAAATAAATTAAATAAATAAACACACAAATCATGTTTCATCTATTGGCAAGATTATGATAAGAAATCTACAAATCAAACTAATAGTAAGTACATTTCTATAAATAAACCAGTTATCCAACATGTGACTTAATTATTAACATCTCATACAAAACATTAAAATTCTCATTTTTTCAAATTGTGTTGGAAAAAAAGAATCCATCACATAGAATAAAGATATTTCATCCTTGAGGTTGAAATTTTATGTGCCAATTAAAAAAAACATTAGAACAAACCATGATGGATTCTTATGTTTCTTGTGAGTAATTTAATTGACACATACAATGCTGTGCAAATGAACAAGACTTCAAACAAGAATCAAAATATTAACAAGAGATAATGGTATAACAAATATGCCTCCATGGCAGCCCAATAGTCGAAAACAGTAAAGGTCACAATGACTTGACGTTTGACCTCAAAATCAATAGGCGCCATTTACTGTTGCTTGACATCCTCCATGTAAAATTTGAAGATCTTAGGGCATTGTATCTCGAATTATTTAAAGAAAACCATTTGGTCTACCAACAAACAGACTGACTGTCAGACATGAGCAAAGCAATATACCCCCATATCAAAGACAGTGGGAGGGGGTGGGGGACATAATGAGAGACAATATATTGACATCAGACAGTAAATGGATGAGAACTTGTCTGACTGAAGTTAGTCGTAATCAGACAGTAAATGGATGAGAACCGGTCTGACTGAAGTAAGTCGTAATCAGACAGTAAATGGATGAGAACCGGTCTGACTGAAGTTAGTCGTAATCAGACAGTAAATGGATGAGAACCGGTCTGACTGAAGTAAGTCGTAATCAGACAGTAAATGGATGAGAACCTGTTTGACTGAAGTTAGTTGTAATCAGACAGTAAATGGATTAGAACCGGTCTGACTGAAGTAAGTCGTAATCAGACAGTAAATGGATGAGAACCGGTCTGACTGAAGTTAGTCGTATCATAGTCCTCCTCTTCAAACAGACTCTTATAATCATAGTTAAACTTCCAGTGTGATTCAATCCTTGGTTTCGCTTTCCAGTTCAGCTTCTGATCAATAATTTGCACATTACCGCCCCCTGGTGTGTGATGTGAGTTTGCAAGGGAGTTAACTCTTGGTGTGACTTTCTTGTTCCAATCGTTACCAAAATGTGGCACTTTAAATCGTTTCCTGTGGGGTGAGTGTTCAACATTGTCCATAGACCCAATTTTCGAATTTGTCTTCCAGTCTAGTTTTTCATTAAAGACTTGCACATTGCTATTTTTTGGTAAATGTGTGACATTGTCTAATGATCCGATTTTAGATTCCTTTTTCCACTTTATCTGATTTTTAGGAATACGTATATCGCCACCTGAGGGGGCGTGGCTTACATTGTCCAATGAGCCGACGACAGATTTTGCATCGTACCTCGGTCTTCGAAGTATCACATTACCCCCAGGTGTATAGTGTATGGAGGTGAATGAACCGGACGCAGCGCTGGCCCCGAATCTCGGCGAGATGTTTGGCAATTTGAACGAACCACCCGGATCTGAATAATTCTCCCTTTCTGTGTTCGGTAATGAACCAATCTTGGCTTCTGCGTTCCATTTCACCTTAAAGGATGGAACTTTATGTCTACCTCCGCCTGGTTGATGAACCACATTGTCCATAGATCCTACCCTAGAATCTACATGTGAGTATCTAGATTTCATCGGTGGCAAGTATGGCTCGTAAAATCCCTTGTTTACTGACCTTTCAATAAAGTTACCTTTCGTTGACCAGCTCCATGGTGACTTTTTCTTAGTCCAAGAAATATCCGGTCCAAATAAATCTTTCTGGTACTCCTGTCGTACATGTGGTGACGTGTCGGTAAATTGTGTATGAACCGGACGTTGCTCGATAACAACATAGCGGCCATTCTTCTTCTGTACCTCAACATTAGTAAAACGTCCATGAGCAAAACTCCTATGTGGCACATATACAACAGTAGGAGCGGGTGCTTCAAAGTCAACAAATTGTCTCCCTTTCTTCATTTTCAGTTTTTCATTAAATCTCGGCAATGTTAAAGGTTGATGCCCAACTTCGACACTCGCGGTTTCCATAGGTGGAGATAACCTACCGCTCTCCTTAGATCGATATGTCATCTGGCTATGTAATACTGTCTTTCTGGGCGATGAATAGTCTTCCCATTGTTCGGTGTAAGCCGGGGAACTCCTGTCAGATCTTTCATCGTCCGCACTTTCACCAACTCTGCTAGACTGTAGATTTAAGTTGAATGGCTTTCTCTCTGACTCTACTGATCGGTCTAGAGATGAGTCGAGATTCGGCGTTGTTCGATGCGGTGACCGTGACCTTGCTCGGCGTGGAGTCAAACTCTTCATCGACCCCATTGGCTCTCGAGGTGATATCGGAGACAACGAGGTTCGAGGCGTTGTCGAATTCTTCCCACTCATTTTTAGTTTGAACTAGTTAAACTCCAAATAATCTAATCCGACAAATTAAATGTACAACTCGCAAATAATCATAGAGTCACAAAGTTTCACATACTACAACTAGTTTCATTTTAATCACATTTCAGTAGTACTTAGCTCACAGGGCTGATAAACACATATTTTAGACCATCCAATAGTGCACTAAGTCTTGCATACGCCAAATATATTGTCCCTCCTAGAATAATTTCTAGTATTATTCCAACGATCAAAAGGTGATACTATTTGGCACAGTTGGCTGATAAGTAAAATTAAGTTTAGTTAGCAGGTTGTTTAAATATCAATTAAATATTTAAACTTGTGACGAAATATTGATTCCGTAATGGGTCCCGAACAATACCCGATCGGAAAGAGACGTCAGCAAAATTTCCGACAGCGTGCCACCAATAATGATTCGCTTTCATACCCAGAAAGTCAGCAAACAGAAGTTACAATGATTAGATTGACACAGTATATCGTTATTCAATGAGCAATCGAAAGTTAAATAGCAACAGTAGCAAATTACAGCCACCACTATTTGAACAGTTTATCTCTTTGTAACTTTCAACTTGGATACAATTTATTAACTTCACTTTACACAACACGATTCCAACATGTCTTCCTATGTCTCTTTATCTACATGACTCCAAGACCACTTGATTACGTAGAAATTATTAAACCAGAGTTCACATAATTATGTCGAAAAATGATTTAATTCAGAATGTCCATGTTCATCTGATTATGCAGAAATTATTAAACCAGAGTTCACATAATTATGTCGAAATTATTTTCGAATTATTTAATTCAATTAAACAATTAATACAAAAGTACGAGTCCAAAGACCTCAGCGCTCTGAGTTCATACCAGATTAGCCTCAATATCCAATTAATATAACTAGCACTTGACCTAGGCCATTCTTTCAAGACTACTGTTTTTACACACCTCAATAAGTAGGGATATGAATAGCATTAAAATCGAACAGTGTCAATATATTACATATATATCTAGATTACCGCAAAGTTGCCAATACTTTCATTTAATTTGTTACCTGAAACTCGGGCACCCGGGTATTTAAAGTAATTTAATCTGTTCTATAAATTAAAACGATCAAATGATCAGTCCCGACGACGTGTAGGCATTTATTTACCTTTTATGATATACATTTACCATGAAATTGCTTAAGGTTTAAAATTCTTATGAAATTAAATATCAATGCCAGTATCTATGTTCCTTATACAGTAAAATTATTTAATTTTCGAGGGGGATTAAATTTCGTGGATTTCGTGGTTCACATGCAACCACAAAATCAAATCCAATCAAAAATAATTTTGACCCTTGTATTTATTACCCAATATGCAACATCCACGATTAAACATCTCATCGAAATGGTCTTTTTCACCAAAACCACAAAATTTCATCCCATTGATATTAAATAATTTTACAGTAATATAGAATAACAGCATGTGCAGTAAAGTTTTATTACCTCAGTTCAGTCAATATTATATTTACTTATAGACCAACAGTACAGCTAAGTAGGTAATAAGGGCAATATTTTCATTTCATTATATTTTTAAATAGTGAAAATAAATCACAAAACATGGGTTAAACTAAAATAATGTTACTTTATTTATCCACAACGTTTCATCTACACAGCTTCATCAGGTGGTACCAATAACAATCTTTTGTTGTTATATTTTTCATGATGTTGTTATAGGAGACTATTTCTCAATTCTGTAGAATTTAAGAGACTATTTGCTCTACTTCTTGACAAAACTTTTCATTTTATACTAGTGACCCTTTGCATTAAGCAGTGTTTGTCTATTTTGTCTCAGATTATTTTCTGTTTTCTTATTTTTTTTTTTAGCGACCCCTGTCTAATACAAAAAGAACAGCATTCACAGCAGTTATATTTGCAGACCACAAAGATATGCTTTAATATGAAGATGACCCTATTGTATAATATAGAGTTGTATATTCGAATGAAAATTAATTAGAAATCAGCCAAGTCATATAGAACGTTACAACAACATTGGGAAAACAATGCCAAAATCAAATGTTACAAAATTCATAAAAAAAGTTCATACACTTTCAAAATTTGGGCCAAAATATTATCTTCCTGATGACAAACATTTTAAATGAAGATGATTTTTGTCTTCAACGGTTACATATCTTTCAAATACAAACAAAAAAGCACATTTTCTCAACTTTTTCTAAAAGCTAATAACCTTTTTCTGTCATTTATATAATTCACCAGGGATCGGATTTAACAGTTTTGAATCAAGCCCAGAAAAATATAAGAAATGACAAATATTGGACGCTTGAATAAGAGAGCACAAATGAATTTACACACTTTAGTGAACTTGTATGCCCTAAGAAAATAGTAAGAACTAAGACTAATCAACTTTACAAACTAATTTCAATAATAAACTAAAATCTCATATCTCATTTCACCAAAAAAATGTAGTCAATAAACATATATTTTGTCCTTTATATTAAATCAGTGACTTTAAACAAACAAACAAAAGAACCTGAATGTTTTTTTTGTCCATATATTCATTAAAAAAGTAAAGTTTATTTAATCACTGTTAAACAAAGGCATTTAAAAATATTCAGAATGTCAAAAGGACTTTGACACTAAGATATTTAAATCTTGGTTTTTGGATAAAGGGAGACAATCCACTAGAAATAAAAGTCATATTGTCCTAGATAAAGGGAGGCCACAACCAACAAATCACACAACATGACTGTGTTCAATAAACACTCATATCCTAGTGGAAGCCTTGTCCATAATAATAAGCTTAGTAAATCAGGGACCAAAATTATGTTGAAATATTATATTATGTGTTACTCACACAGCTTTTAATTTGACAATGTTAGGTGTTTGAAAGCATTGACTTGATAGATTTCAAAAATATTTTGAATTCTACACCTTGAAAATTTTGCTTAAAATCTTAAAAGTGACAAACAGACAGATGACAGAATATAACCAGAGGGACAGACGGACAGGACATTCACTATATGCCTCCTGCATGAGCAGATGCCTGGGCGTACATAAAAAGATAAAAAGTTTGGTCCTACCTTTTTGTCTCCGCCTCCTGGCTGGTGTTTCACTTTATCCATAGATCCGACCTTAGATTTAGCAGTACCAGTAAAGTCTACCTTTTCATCAAGAATCTAAAATGTTGAAAAAATCAATAATTTTAATAATGCAAGTTAGTCTTTTAGTATTTTCTTTGGTATATGAACATTAAATTTGCTAACGTGCACAATGTCATATAAATATGATAGCATTTTTGTTGGTATAAATGCACAAACATTTTCAGCATGCGCAGTGTCTCACATTATTGTTAGTAATTTATACTATACCTTGCATAACAATTTGTTATGATTAATTGTTAGAGAAGGGAAATACCATATAGCAATGTTTTTGCACATGCAAATATTCATTCGTTTTCTAGTATCTAATAACAAATCTGTAAAATATAGCCCTTAATGAAAATACACACTTTTTTAGTAATACAACAGATATCCCTGTGAGTTAATGTTAATAACATTACCCTTTTAAAAACATTTGTACAGGTATTGCCAAATCATCAATATTTCAAGTACAACAATTAAGAAGTCATCATTATATCAAATCAAAACTCCAATATAGCTGCTCTTATTTAAAATGTAGGATTAACCAGGCTTTTTCGTACTATAACATCTGCAGAGTCCCGAGGGGCGGTTGGTGACGGACAAGGTAACCACCACTCCCAAGGGACTCTGCAGGTGTAATAGCACAAAAAAGCAAACATGAACGCTATATTAACATACAACACATCAATTTTTCAAAATAATGCCACTTAGACGGGAATTTTGTGGTGCGACGTCAAGAAAACCCTTTTATGTAACATGCCTTTTTCATTTTGAACTCAGTGTATAAAGTCAAAGATAAAAAGTACACAATAAAACAGTATATTAACAACACAGAACCAAAACAGATGATTCTAAATAAGGTTTATATACCCCAGGAGGTTGTACCAATGTTTGTACTTTAAGTAGATACACAGGTATTTACGTCCATCACTTGTATATATACAAACAATATAATAATTATCAAATCATATATAGTTGAAAATCAAAAGGTGACTAAAACTTTCAATGCAGAATGTGTACTAATAAGGGAACTATCCCATTCAAAAGAATAGCAGGGAATAATGTTAACTCAGGTATACCCAGTTAACCCTAAATAATGTTCATAGTTTACCTGACAGACAAGTTAATGTTTACAACTGTTTTCCATTCACTTGAACGGCTTCATGTAGACAGAAAACTGATTAGGAAAAATGAGTTATATTTACAATACAAGGGGAGCTAACTTCCTTAGTACACATTGTAACAACCACCTGTGGTATAATGTAATACTAAACACATAACTAACAGTGCTTCACAGAAGGAGTTACATTTACTATTGATAATAATGAACTAATATAAATCTACTAATGAGTCACCAAAGTCATTAAATTGTGTTGAAAAATAATAATACAAACTTTAAGGTAAAATGTCTCAATTTTACATCAAAATATAGATCTATTTTCCCTGCACTTTTCTAATGTGAGAATAGCTAGAATGTGTATCACATGAAGTGCAGCTTTTTGTGACAAATATCCAGAATTATCTTCCTTAGATCAAAAGCTTGCTTCAAAGAAGGGTGTTTTTAACCTGTTGGTGATTACGAATGTGCGTCTCCAATTTGCCAGGCCAACCATTTCACCACATGCAGGAAAAACAAAGATGCCGACTAAATTTCAAACTAGATAGATGGAATGTTTGATCTTGAGCACATAAATAAATGCACACGAGTCAGTTCCTGTGCCCTAGAATCAGAACCGGTGCACATAAGTCATAACCGGTGCACATAAGTCATAACTGGTGCACATAAGTCTGAACCGGTGCACATAAGTCATAACCGGTGCACATGAGTCAGAACGGTGCACATAAGTCAGAACCGGTGCACATGAGTCAAAACCGGTACACATGAGTCAGAACCGGTGCACATGAGTCAGAAGCGGTGCACATGAGTCAGAAGCGGTGCACATGAGTCAGAACCGGTGCACATGAGTCAGAACCGGTGCTCATGAGTCAGAACCAGTGCACATGAGTCAGAACCAGTGCACATGAGTCAGAACCGGTGCACATGAGTCAGAACCGGTGCACATGAGTCAGAACCGGTGCACATAAGTCAGAACCGATGCACATGAGTCAGAACCCATGTACATGAATCAGAACCCATGTACATGAATCAAAACCTGTGCACAAAAGTCAGTTCTCATGCACAAAAGTCAAAACCCGTGCACATGAATCAGTGCACATGAAATAGGTTCCTGTGCCCATGAAACAGATCCCATGCACATACTGCAAAGTGCTACAATATTTCAGTCTCACTTTGATGTTTCCGCCAGCAGGTTTATGTTGTTTGTTCCTTACTGACTGTACTTTAGCCACGGCATGCCAGTTCAACCTTGCACTGCTGATCTATCCAAAGATCAACAAGATTTAAATTCAATTATTAATGAAATAAATATGTAAATCCCAATTTGTAGCGAATAGTTTTCATACAGCCTATGCATATAGGTGTGGCATTTTTTCAAAGCATGAAGTGTTTTTGTTAGCCATGTTTTCATTGGCTAACCTGTAACTTTGCAAACATGTGTTCATTAGCTTAGCTGTACCTTCACTAAGCATGTTTTAATTTGCTGACCTGTGACATTGCAAAACATGTTTTATTGGTTGACCTATGACTTTGCAAAACATGTTTTAATTTGCTAACCTATGACTTCACAAAGCATGTTTTAATTTTCAGACCTATGACTTTGCAAAACATGTTTTAATTTGCTGACCTGTGACTTAAAAAAAGAAAACATAAAAGTAAAAAAACTTCAAACTGTATACAAGAAGGAAGAAATTGACACAACATCTAAGTGAAAAGACAGAAATTGGAAAAAGTAACATCAAAACAGTATAGAGACAAATTTGTTAAAATTCACAGACTATTGTACAAAAGAGGCAACAAATTTATATAAGTCACTAATAAAAATGTAATAATATAACAAGAAAGTACAGCACATCAAAAAGTGTAAAGATAATTGTTTCAAAATTACAGAAACTTAAAAAATCACTAATAAAACTATAATCACATAAAAAAACAATTAAAACAATGTCTATAGCTTGGAGAATTTAACATGACTCTCAACCTCATTTTATCATAATTTATCAGCCAATATAAATTATTGGTTTTATGTTTTCGTAAGTGGAAAGTATCACAAAGACGCTGGAGGTGTATAAAACAACCACAATTCGAAGGGATCAATAATGCATGATTTGCGCGCAGAAATTGATATATTCACTGCAAGAGTCTCGTAATATATTCATGCATTAAGGTCAGGATTGTGCCAAATTCTCTGAGCTTTATTAGAATATGATGACAATATCACCAAAAACTGTAATCACGTAACTAAAACTATCTTACTAAAACCAAGACTAAAATACAAATGTACATGATGATAAACCAAGACTAAAATACGATTGTACATGATGATAAACCAAGACTAAAATACAAATGTACATGATGATAAACCAAGACTAAATACAAATGTACATGATGATAAACCAAGACTAAAATACAGATGTACATGATGATAAACCAAGACTAAATACAAATGTACATGATGATAAACCAAGACTAAAATACAGATGTACATGATGATAAACCAAGACTAAAATACAGATGTACATGATGATAAACCAAGACTAAATACAAATGTACATGATGATAAACCAAGACTAAAATACAGATGTACATGATGATAAACCAAGACTAAATACAAATGTACATGATGATAAACCAAGACTAAAATACAGATGTACATGATGATAAACCAAGACTAAAATACAGATGTACATGGTGATAAACCAAGACTAAAATACAGATGTACATGATGATAAACCAAGACTAAAATACAAATGTACATGGTAAAAATGATTTCCACATGAAACTGTATTCACAAAACCAAACCTGTAGCCAGAATGAGGCACATTTGATTGAGGTGATTTTCACATGAAAATATGAAAAATCACCAAAATTTGAAAATTGCCAAAATTTTAAAAAATTACCAAATTTTCAAAAAAATACCAAATTTCCTAAACAATACCAAATTTAAATTTTTTTTTTTAAATTACCAAGATTTGTTTTGAAGCCCGAAATATGCCTCAAATAGAAACTACAAAAAGTTTGCCTCCATGCTACTAAGTCTCTTGATACAGCCCTGTATATGTAACTTAAACTATCATACGAAAACTATTGACTATATAGAAAATACAAATGTATAAGATGACAACGATATCACCAAAACTGGAGCGGTCATTACTTTAATATGCCCTCCTCCTGGTACATGATCGGCATTGACGAGAGATTCAACCTTCGACGCAGCTGTCCACACTGGTTTCTCATCAACAATCTAGTGTAAGTAACATGTCAGAGATTATTACAAACTTAAAGATCAAAGTGCTGATAGCACTGAGAATACAGGGTTTGTTCCTGTGGTCATACAATTATATTTCCAGTCACAAAGCCTGGAAGCTTGAAATAACGCTAACCAAGACCAGAGTGTTAAAGCATACTGTTAAAAATCATGTCAAACTTACGCAAAAATCTAAACAGGGGTAGTATTCAAAATTGATCTAACTTGACTTAAGGATCAGAACAACCAATCAGATACATATTAGTCGGTAATTGGTCAGTAACAGTTGATATGATAGGCTATCCTTTATCTCCAATTAAATAAGATCAGTATTGAATACCACCGCACAGCAGCTGGTCAGTTCTATGGAAAATTCTCTCCCTTATTTACAAGGGAGAAATTTTAATATTCTGAAAAACTTGAAATCCTCAGAAAACTGACAATTTACAAATTGAAACCGAGATGTTTAGGTGCACTCAAAAGTTCAGACTTTCAGCCATGTTTTTATGCGTTTTGTTTGTTTTACTATAAAAAAGGCATAAGGGGGAAAACTCATAAAATGGAGAGCTTTGAAATATATACGAGTTGTTTCCCTTTGTTAATACATTATTGCATAGAAGGCATAAACAAAGTCTCAGGAATTATTGGTGTTCTCACTCAATAAGGGTTTTAAATTCTGTATAATTATGATGAGTTAGAGAATTATAATGACTGATTCATTATAATAGACAAATAGAATCAATATTTAGAGCAATAATTATTAGTTTATAATATTATAACAGTTATTTGATTTGCATCAGTTTTGAAACCTATAAAAAATAGCACAACAACTACGAACTTGTAATTTTATACTAAAAAGTAGAAAAAAAACAATAAGATTTACCACAAGGGTTTACCACAGAACTATAGTTACAATTCTACAGTGCAACCCCTCCAGAGTGACCCATCCTAGAGCCACTGAGCTGTCCCTATTTGAGCAACTATCTCTCTCAGTGTGACCCACCTTTGCCGAAAGTTATCATCAACTTAATCTCTCAGTTATGTACCAGTCAATGTTATGGTGAACCAGGGGGATTAGACATTTTCAATTTGGGATGATAGTTATGCAGTAATTCGCAGGTCTTGGAACAGGACCAAAGTCTATTCCCCGGGACTCGGAGTCGATAATGTTATAAAATTCCCGCCTGGTGGGAAGAGTGGTCTGTCTAATTCCCCCTGTAACCCCGCCGCCTCCCGGGCTTGCATAATATTGACTGGTGCACTAGCACCGGGATGTCAGGCTTGAAAAGGTGCACTGTGGAGGGGTTGCACTGTATTGGAACTGACATATATAATATTATATATATGTATGTAAACTAACAACTAATTCTATTAACCACCTTACAACTAGTTCTCACTAGACACATGATGACAAGATGTGCCAACACATCTCTATTCTATCCCTCGCCTTATAACCAAAATATGTTGAAGTTTGAAATCCGAAAAATTATTCATGACAAATCTTCGTTAGCAGAACAACGCCACTGACTACGCATGCATCGACCCCGGGCCCTCATTTAACCATTTTTGGGGCAATTTGGCCCCATTCTACTCCTAAATTAATATACAATTCCCCCCTATATTCAATATATCAATAGTTTTTAGCTCTATAGCTACACACATTTACATTAAACTATTACCACAAACTAATAGTAATATCTGGGGAAAAGACAAAGACTACACCAATATTGCAATATTTGGTTATTTACTTTCACTTTGCCTCCTCCTGGAATATGGTCAGCATTGACCAGGGACTCAACTCTAGAAGACACTTTCCATACTGGCATCTCATCTTTTATCTGGTTAAAGTCCACATAATGTTATAGAAATCATGCTAATAGGACTCATATAACTTAAGCTCCATATTGCTGGCTTGCAAGTGCTAGTAACAACCTATGAGGCCTATACATAATTTATTATTAGACATCTGCATCACAAGGCACTCCTTATGTGTCTATTTTCAAATAAATCAAAACTTGCAGACAAATTACAAATTGAAAAAGCTAGTTTTTTATAAGTGAAGAGTAGTTTTCAGACATTTTTTACTTATTTTCTCAAAATAGTGTTTTTGTATGTACAACCTCCTCCTTCTAAGCCAGCAATATGATTTTCTCAGATGAGCATGTATCATGTAGCTAATGTTTTATATATTTGCATTCTTAACTTTCTTATTCGCTAAAACATACGTGAATTAAACACAAGGGTCCTACTTAAAATTAGGCAAAATGTCGAATTCTGAAAATGTCTGTTTTAGGTGCCATTAGCCCACACTCGTACAACTAAACTCAGTTCATACTTAAGTTAAGATTAATATGAAATTTCAAATGATCATGACTTTGTCATTTCTTTTTAGTTTTTCATCAAATAACTTTCATTTTTTTGCGGAAGAGCTAGCCCTTTCTCTATTGCAGCAAATTGTGATTTCTGGATTACTTGAAATTAATAGGACCCCTGTAAACATGTTTACACTTACAAGATACTATACACTATGTATAACATATTTCATGCAAATAATAAAAAATAATGTTCAGTTTTGTTTTGAACCCAATTTAGAAAAAAAATCATTCTGGAAAAGAGATAACATCAACTAGTACAGGGAAATCTATCAACTAAAATGGTTTTTAAACACAAGAATGCTTGCCTCCCACAAAGGGACATAACTCTGGCAAAAATCACCAAACCAAACATTTCTGACAATATATATACAAAACTAGGCTTAATGGTACCAAGTATTCATGTGAAGTTTCATATGGCCAATGGTAAACGAAAACACAACATTTTGTGACATCCATCCAGACAGACACCCATACCCCGACATCCAGCACAAAATCAATGTGTCTCTTCTACTATAATTTGCAGGCTTAGAATAAGAATGCTGTAAGTACCAAATCAACATTTTGAGAAAACAAGAAAAAAGTGTTCGAAAATGACGCTTTACTTTTGGAAAAATCAACTTTGTGAACTTCAGTTTGGTCAACATGACAAGTTCAGATTTTTATGAAATAGGCTCATAAGAAGTGCATTGTGATGCAGATTTCAAATATGCACGAGTCTTGTAAGTACTACTAACAACCTTCTCATTCTAAGCCAGCGATGTCTCGTCAACTATAACTATGTGAAAGACATGAATACTTGACAAATACCAAGTGCTGTAATAAGTAATATACACAAAGTGTTATAAAATAGTACACAAATATATTATATACAAGTATACTATAAATGTAATAAACAACACAACATCATCTTAATAAAATCCACCAGTCACTATCATAAAACCCTGTAAAACCATGCATCCAAATTATCAAGAAATATTCTGGTAAAAAACATGCAATAAGGGTGTGACCATATAAGGTAGAATATGTGTTGTTTTCAGCTACCGTCATTTAATAAAACCACCAAACAATCATGTAAATATCACAAATAACTATTGACTAAATGCTAAATAACTACATGATGTGATGGGTTCACATTATACAGGAAATTCATGTGTATAAATAACTTTTAAAACACCAGCAGGGTATGAAAACATAACATGCATAATAATCAACACATTTTGCTCTGTGTTCAAGGTAGAATTATGTGATGGCATGTTCGTAGCTGGTACATAAATGTTACAAGAACATTACGAACATTCCATCACCTGATTCTACCTTGAACACAGGGTTGCTCTCATTCCTAACACACACCTTTCACATTTATTCTTCAATGAAAATTAACCCTTTACTCTATTGACTGTTCCATCTATTTTCATTAGGGTTATTGACAACCCAGGAAAACAACATCTCCATATAGGAAATCTGGTCCCAATCTCCCAAATCATCTCAAATTGAGCTAAATCTCACATAAGTTTGCCATGTGTCATTTGGATAATTTGGATGGACGCAAAATAGGCATCAAGAACAGCAAACACTATTCCTAGTTTATTACAGTAAATTTAAGGAGTTCTAACTTCAAATTTATCTCAAATTCTGACTCTGATTTGGGCAATATCTCAATTTGAGATGAGATTTCTACTTGAGATGCTTCAGGAGATCCGGGCCTAGTTACATCGCACATACTGGGTACAGGGTACAAAAATTCAAAATGAGCCTCTATAGAGTAAAGGTTGATAGATACTGAACTGAAATTTACTAGAAACCGTATGTAAGCATGCACTATTATATGTAGTATAATTATTTAGAGTGAAAACCATGTTTCCATTATTGACATCATGTTTTAAATATGAAACATTGTTGCTTCATGATTAAACATTAAAACACCATAGTTTCTTAAACCTTGTTACATTAAACCTATTGTTATGTTAAACATGAGAGATTTCAACATTACCATAACCTATCAAACAATGGAATGATTTCGTAAACAGGATTTCTGAATTTTCGTCATTGCGTAACAATCATGAAAATTCCAACCTACTTTTACGTTACCACCTCCGGGCCTGTGAGTAGCATTGTCTAATGATTTCACCCTTGATGATGTGTCCCACTTCATCAACTCATTAAATATCTGTCAAAAGAGACAAATAACCAAGAACAGGTTAGATAAATTCTTTAAATAGAGATTGTATTCTCTTGGCATGATTGCCGTTATGGTCATGAAAAGTCGAAGCTGAAATATGATAATGAACTATAAAATAACAAGAGATGTTTGTGAAACATGTTTGCCCACATAGCAGCCCAATAATCGAAATTGGTAAAGGTCACAATAAGGTTCATCTACTGTTGTAGACAACCTCTATTGAAAGTTTGACGATCCGAGGACAAAGCATTCTTGAGCTACTGAATGGAAACCATTTGGTGTACCCACCGATCTATCGACAGTCGACAGACATGTGCAAAGCAAAATACCCTCTCATCAAAGATACGGGGCATAACAAACTAATTTTTTTCTCTAAACACTTAAGCAAACAGCTGACAATAATTGCATGATGTTATAAAAACTACCAAAAGTATGCCTTGGCCTACAAAGGGCAAAAACTCCAACCTAAAATGATAATTTCTTGGTTTACAGTAGTAGAGCTCAAGTGTAGGTATATTAAAGATGCAACCCATACTCAAATCTTTGAATCTAGCACTACGTCCCTTTGGGGTAATAAGGTTGTAGCTTTCTATATACTATACATTGACATACAATCTTGTTGCGCCAAAATGGCTGCTAGCATCAAGAACATATCAGTCAAATGGGGAAAAAATCAACCATGCTGCATAGCAAATCAATGTTAACATACAAAGTCCCTCACAAGTTTGCATGAAAAAGCAAAATAAATATGCAAAATTAAGATAAATTCAAACAATGTATGGATGACAAAATACTAATTTTACAAGAGTTGCTTCCCTTAGACTTTAAATTATTTACAAAGTGTTATTTTGTCAACAAACCAACTGTGTGTTTTATTACGTTTTCTTCAACCTTACAGTATTTTCCACCTTGGGGCTCAACTAAAGTACTCAAAATGCATCATCTTGAAATAGCCGCTTAAGGCTTATTGTGACTTTTAAATAGCAGGTACACGTTTTTCCAAAGAAGGAAGCTGAATGTCAACTATAAGTCTTATACCAGAATCTAAAGCAAGAAAGCTAAAATGCACTGAATATTATAGGCAGACAAGGGTTGTCACAGTAGATCATGTACTTTGCTAAAGTTTTTCTTATTCAAGAGTTACCTTTATCAATTCATTGTTTATTGAAATCATGTGTGGAAAGTATACGGATATGTATATACATGTAATGCATATTATCTGTGATTAACCAACCCAATGTATGCCAATGCGGCGCAACCTATAAAACGTGCCATGATTCATGGGTCAACCCTTGTATATAGCAGCTATAAGATGAGGGGTGTCGAACAATTACTTACTTTGATATCACCTCCACCGGGTTTGTGTTTGACCTTGTCCATGGAACCAACTTTTGATCTGGCACTGTCTTTAAATTCTAGTTTTTGTGTTTCAATCTGAAATTTTAAACAAATGAGGAAATATTGAACAAGAGGGGCCATGAATTTGACCTGATCCAGACTTTTATGTACTAGTGATTTAATTACTATGTATCCAATTTTCAATCCTGACATCGCCAATACTTGACAATTCATAGCACACAATAGGTTGACGTCGAACTACATTCTTTCCTAAGATTGTTACATTATTTGTCAGGTTATATGATGTCAAACATGATGTCAAACGTGACGTCATCAATCAGCTGTATTTTATTACATAATAAAATGCAGATAATTAATATAGGCGAAGAAGGTTAATTTCACATAATTTGTTAGAATATAAAATAATGTTTTGGTACGGAAGTATTTTGGTTTTATATTGCATTAATTTTCTCAAATAATATAATCTATGCAGACAATACCTTTTTATCCCCGCCACCAGGTTTATGTTTTAAATTAGCAGTTGATCCTACTTTAGACTGTGCCTTCACTTCAACTTTTTGGTCCAAAATCTGTAAAAGAAATCAAACCAGTCTAGTTTTACATCGGTTATCAATACATATGAAACCAGTCCATTGTTGGTCTGTTCTGTTCAGATTATGTCTAAAATGTACAATATTTGAATATATTAATAATAAGCTTACATTTAGATAAAGATTACACGAAAACGCACACGAGCAATGTTGAGTGAAAACAGAGCTATTTGGAAATTAAGTCCAGCATAAACCCAGATCATTTTACAAAGAAACTCTAAAACTATTTATTTTTGGTCAGACCCTTAGTTTTATTTTGTAATGTTAAGACTGTCTGATCACCACTTACTTTTTGGTCAGCCCCTCTGTTTTCACAAGACAAAGACCATACAATTGCTTAAAGAATTTTAGTAAAGGATTTTTTATTGAGAAAGTTATTTTTAGAGGTATATACATGTACAGTATATGACAAACAGGAAAAATTAAAATAAGAAGAAAATTAAATTAACAAAAAAAATTAACACAAATTTTAAATGATGTAACAAGAAATGATGAAGAAACAGTATTAAAATGTTTAATGAAAAGTATGATAACAAATGATATACTATACTCCCTTGTACCTCTCACTCAAGAAACACACACTGACTAAGAACTTTAATACACACATAGCAAAATTTATTGCAAATTTGGAAGTAACAAAGACACACAACAAAACATATCGTACCCACCACCACCATAATACAATAAGCCACTCACTCATATAGCTTGGAGAATTTGACACAAACTTGACCTTTATGCATGAATATATAACAAGGTTCTTGCTTTGAGTATATCAATTTCTGCAATCCAATCGTGCAATTTCGGTAAATCGAATTTGTGTCGGTATTACATCTCAAGCATCTCCGTGATACTCCCCAATTGTGAAAACATACAACCGGGGTTATAAATAAAGGCAAGATATCGGCTATTAAATTATGCTAATTCAAAAGTCAAGGTCATGTCAAATTCTCCAAACTATACATGGTTTATTACATGGTAATAAACTAAACTTTAAACTTTATCAATTTAAAACAAATTATCAAAGTTACAGTAAAGCATCTTCACTAGTTCTACATTCATTTTAAACTGGCTCGAGTCTGTTGCCTAACTAAGGTGCTACCGAGCGCTTTACAACACGCTATCAGCGAGGAGTTTTCTCAGCATCTAGCTAAGCCAGCCTATTGCAACGGATCTTGATAGCTCTTTGCTGTGCAACTGGCTGCTATTCTTGTCATGTGTCCCTTTCACCTTTAACCTGTCTGTCTGTGGTGTTTAAACAAACAGCAAACAAAACACAACTGTGAGTTTATAAATACTTTAACAATTCCACCGCTTGGCTTATAATGGGCATTAGCTAATGATCCCACTCGTGCTGTAGCTGACCAGTTCAATCTTCTGTTAACTACCTAAATATACAGTCAAACTAGTGTTAAGAACCCGGGTACTGTTTTATCAAAGCAGTAACAGAAATCTAAAAAAAAATCTAATTAAATTCTTTGTTGGTTTTGAACCGCCAAAGAGTGCTGGACGCCAGACTTTCTCGGTTTTTTACAGTAACAAGGGCAGATAACTCAATATATATAGGTCACACGATTAACAGCCTTGTCATTATGGACTTCTCTTGTAATGGTGAATAACTATGCTAAGTTTCAAGTGGATACCTTTGATAGTCTTTGAGAAAATGACTCTGACAATAAACTTAATCCAGAGACAATCCCTTCACAACAATAGCTCAAATGTTTAGTCAAGTTAAAATTACCCTCAAACTTAATCAAAATGGATCATAGAACAAATAAAAAGACACTAAAATATTTTAACAAAATTCCGAAACGTTTTTTGCAATGGAGAAAATGTCTCTTGAACTGACTCATGGTACGCGCATTTTAAACTTAAATTGTAGAGTATGATTTTACTATAACTTCATTTATCATCAGAAAATGTTGAAAAATGTGTAAGAAAATACAACATATTGCAAAATGTGCTAGCACAAACTGCAAACTATATCTATTATTGGAAAATGTTGAAAAATGTGCTAGCAACTATATCTATTATTGAAAAATGTTGAAAAATGTGCTAGCAACTATATCTATTATTGGAAAATGTTGAAAAATGTGCTAGCAACTATATCTATTATCGGAAAATGTGCTAGATCAAAACTACGAACTATATGTTAAGACTGTGGACATAGAAACAAGTCATACTTTAACGTTACCACCGCCAGGGGAGTGAGTATAGTTGTCAAGAGATCCGACCCGGGAATGAGCAGACCACGATAGTCTTTGTTTAGCCACCTGTTAATTAGATAGTAGATAATACAAGTGTAAAAGTGGCTTTAAATTACTTTTGAAAACAGTGTAATACAGGCTTTAGACTTGTAGTATAGTAAGTTAGTAACATATTGAACAGCCCCCAATATATATGAATTTCTGATCAGCCCTTTATAGGTTAATACATTAAACATCATTCTATATAGTAACATATTTAATAGCATTCAAGATATTAAAGATATTAAAGAAACCGCCCTCAATACAATAACATACAAACAGTCTCAGTATATGAACATAATAAACAGCCCATAACTTATCAAACAGCCCTTAGAATATTAACATGTTTAAGATATTGAACAGCCTTCAAATCAGAAACAAACTAAACAGCCCACAATATAATAATATTAATTTAATCAGCACTCAGTATTAATTGTGAAAACTAGGCCATTTCCATTCCTCTCAAGAATTTGAAAGAAATTTGCATTGCAGAAAGTCTGTGGTAATCAGAATGCTCTCAATGTATGAACATATAAAACAGCCCACAATACTTCAAGATATTAAACAGCTTTCAATTTATGAAATTTTGAACAAACCTAGGTACATTGAATACGAACATATTGATTAAACAACCAACACAATATGCTTTACCATATTGAACAGATTCAGCCACAAAAACTCCCTAAAGAAATGAAATGTCAGCAAAACGTATGACAAAACCCACAACTAGACAATCTGTCATAACATTGTTCTTATCCCCGAAACAATGTGTGAAATAAATGTGGCAAAAATAGTGAAATACCACGAACACATTTTAAAGTATGGCAATATGAACTAGAAGGGTTTTTATACCAGAAAGGGCTATCATTCATACGAAGTTTCATAGATATGCGACTGTTGTTATAGAAACCAAGACTAAGTGCAGGTAAAACTCTAAATGAAATTCAAAGGGCAATAACTCACAATAATAACTTTGGTCCAATTCACTGACAAAAAAAACAAAATGCATACTTTTCTCTCATACATTTTCGCCTCTCACAGTTCTTTTTTTGTTAATCCGGGGAGATAACAACTAAATTTTCCATCAATGATTTAATATGTGTTACCTCCCTTAGATCAACAAAAGATGAATTTAGTATTAGAAATGAAATGACAATATACATGCAAATGATAGAGTGTGAAAATTATATTATTTCATTAATTGATTATGATTTTGAAATCAAGGGAGAGAACTATGTTGTTCATTTTTTATGCAAATTGTCTCCCTTTGACCATTAGATATTTGATCTTTAAATATATCGAAGAATTGATGATGAAATAAAATATGATACAAGAATGAAAACAAATAATAATAAAGACAAATACAGCTTTAGACTTTGCATCAACAACAACAAAAAAAAAAAGTGAAAAAATGTAAATTTCAAAAGTTTGAAAAAACATGTTAACTTTCTCATGATTTCAGTTTTTTAGAGACTGTAGAAAAATGATTTTGACTCAGCTAAAATACAACATAGAACTAATCTGGCTTTAGACTTGGAATCAACCAAAAATGCGATTTCTTAAGGTTTGAAAAATACAGTTGAATTTCTTAATACCTCAATTTTTTGAGACAATGGTAAATAGTTTTTGACTTTGTGATCGAAATATGACATAAAAAAACAAGTTTGTTATAACGAGAGTTGAGGGTTGACATGATGATCGCTGTATGACATAATGATCGAGGGGGACATAACGATCGAGGGTTGACTATAAAGGATTACACACAAATGTAGCGTCCTCTGTCTTCGACCATGGAGCTACAATTAAAACATCACATAAAAAAGACAAAGAGACAACTATTATACTACTACATTGAGCATACTTTAACATTCCCTCCGCCCGGTGAGTGCGTCACGTTCTTTAAGCTGCCCACTCTTGAATCTGTCTGCCAGGTTAATTTCCGTGATTCTATCTGTAGAAAGACAAATTAGAACAAAACACACGGGTAGATAAGTGGGTAGAGAATTAGAGGCATATTGATAACACACACACACATAGTGCAAACAAAATAACATGATATTTATGGATGAATATATTCTAAGCTTTTTGGAAACAGTATGATTAGATGTTTCGAAGCACGATTTTTCGTAGTTTACGATTTTTTAAAGTTTTTTCTAAATCCCAGCAAAATTCAACTTCCGTTATAGAAGATTTTTAAACCAGGGGTGGTATTCACAAAGCATCTTAGGTTACAAACCACTAAATGCCTCCGCGAACCAAAATAGGATACACTCAAATAGTCCCTAAATAAACTTGTGATTGTGTTTAAATGGTAGTATGCTTTGACAAGGTGGAACTGGAATCATCTAATTGGGTTTACAGGCTTTGTATACATGTATGTGATGTATTGAAACTGTTTTATTTTACATATTTTGAGATTTTGGCCAAAATAACAAAGCGAAAGTAGGGTAGGGTAAAACCCGGATTTGGTCGGTCCGCGCGCCTGTAAAAATATGTTCACCGCGTTGGACAGACAAAATTTTTCTTATATGATACGTGACCCCCTGTTTTTTTTGTATTTTCTTAAAGCTGGTAGTCCCTTCTTTTCATTGATATATGTCTGCCACCTGGCCATAGACTTTAACATGTATCAACCTAGGACTGACTATTGTAACTTTACATTGAGCTAAAGAACAAATTTATTTAGTGGTTTGTGACCTCTTAAGGGAAAACTCAGAATTTTCGCAAAATCTTACAATTTTCTTAAGTGTATCAGCTAAATAGGACAATCAACTTTTAACATTGTTTAAAAGCATTATATTGCAAAGGCCTACAATAATCATCAAGGAAATATGGGCTATCTTTGTTCCTTGTAAAATGTATGCAGTTCAATATTGTCACTTTTAAAAGTCAAAATATTTCAGTTTCCCATTAAGATGCTTTGTCCCCTTAAGATACTTTGTGAGTTCTGCCCTAGGTTAATTTGTTTGCACTATTATAAAGAAGGATCTAAATGTATATTGGAAGTCACACAATTTATAAACTCATACAAAGTTTGATACATTTTGATATCAATCGCAAGCAGCCCACACAATGTAAAGCAGTATGCCCCAAGGCAGCCAAATAGAGCCACAACTTTTGTGATCTAGAAATATTGGCCATTGTCATTGAACATCAAAGAAATTCGCCACCATACTTAACATGAGAAATGTAACAATAACTCTGAAATGCCAGGATCAACTTGAATATAATGCAACCAAATCTACAATTGATGCTTAGTGTCAATGTTAGGAATTTTCAGAGGATTTCGTTTATAGCTTAGAATATCTTAAATTTGTCATAAGGTGTACAGTTAATTGTGGTTATTTTTTCAAAAAAGAATGAAAAACTGTTGCTCAAAAGGTTGTATACTGCGTTTTTCAAATTTCCTTTCTTAATTTATACAACATGACTAGGATCCAACCATAGGTAGTATTATTATTTCTCCCTTTAGTATTGTTAAAAATAATTCTGAACAAATATTTGCACACTAGTCCAATTTGCACACACAGCCTACAATAAGACATGAAAAACAGTACAAAACCTTACTTTTTTATCACCCCCTTTAGGTTGATGATGAATTTTGTCCTTGGACCCAACTTTACTGGAAACAGTGGAGAAATCAACCTTTGCGTTCAGTACTTTGATCTGTAAGAAATAATAAATTACAATTTTGCAAAACGAGAGCTCAGTGCAAAACTATTGTACTTGTCTCTACAAATCAATGTAGTTACCGTAGATTTGCATTTAGCCCTCGAATTAGTGTTGCATACAAATGAGTAGTTGGTCTTTATCAAATAATGAAATGAAGCGCAGAAACTGGCCAAAGACCGACCTAACTGGAGAGAAACCATAGCAGCCATATGTCCCAATTGGGACGGAGAGGATTAATTAAGTAAGTACATAGTGAAACAAGAAGTGTTTTTGACACAAAAACAATTATCCCCCATAAGGGGCCCTAACTCTTTCAAATTTACAGAGATTTGGTGGTTCTATTTCTTAAAAAATGTAACAAACAGTCTGTTTGAAGAAATACATACTGGTATATCTAATAAAGTCATGAAGAAATAAGCTAAGGGTAGATACATTTTTCCTCCATTTTTTTTAAATTCCTTGATTTTTGCTAAATTTTGAAATTCCCAGGCTTTTCACTGCTGGGTATTTGTTTTTAGCATTTTCCTAGTTTGCCTGTTTCCAGTGAGTCTGTGACCAACCTGTAATGTACTTACATTTCCACCTCCTGGTGTGTGTTTCACATTATTCAGGGAACCAATCTTGGATTGCACAGCTTTTGTATTAGGTGTGGGTGGTTTTGGTGTGGATGCTTTTTCTGAAATATAAATGCATTATAACAGCAAAATATTATCAACAATTCATCAATTGAAACATGATTCAACTGATGGCAACAAGTATCAGGTATGCCAAGTTTGAAAGCAATGCTTTGATTGACTTTAAAAAATATATGAGTTTCAACATTTTTGTGACAAACGTACAGACAGGACAATCACTCATCTGTAGATGCCAGGTCATAAAAAGACCCTAATTCTTACTTGTACATAATGTGCCTAAATGGCTCAACTTTTAGGGTATTTCATATAGAGCTAATTTAGTATAACATTTAGCTATAGAATACCAATATCATCTGTCATTATGTGTCACAGGGTATCCACCCCCCACCAACATACCTACGGTCCTACAACTATATGGATAAGGATACCCTAATCATATTGACAGAGGATTATATGTGGACAGACCTAATCATATCATCATACCAAATACCTGACGTCCGAACATAGGATACCGGTAGATTATCTTATCAAGTCATTCATAATATTCAAATATAATATTCATATTAATAGATGCCAAGCATACCAAAATCTACAGCGCAACTTTGTCAAAACATCCATGATAGGTTTATTTCATTGGAATAACAATGCTGTTCAGTCATTAAACATGGAACAGTTGACCCGTCAAGTTTTTCAGGAATTCATTATATCAAGTATAAGATTATAAATTTAACAGCAACAAACTCCTTTGACATTTATTTTATTCCATATTTAATTTTAAGTACTAACTTAGAATTTCACAATCATTGTGTCATTGCATTAAAGCACTAGAGAGTGAATTTTCGAAACATATTGGTTAGGCAAATGGCTCTTGATGTATTAATATGTTTTCAACTGAGACAGTCGTAGAATATTGCCTGCACTTTTTTTTTCCTGCCTAATTGGTCAACTGGCTTCGAGGGAAGCGAAAAGATAGTTAGTGATATTTAGAATCCAGCGTACAGCTCTATATACTAGTTCTTCCCCAGAATAGTCTCCAAGGTTCTTGAATGTGCCTGATGTATAGCACTGATTCACGCAAGACTACAACTGGGTTTCTAACAACTTCATTTCTAGTTTGGTAGAAAGCACTGAAAAAGGGTTTATGAATGTCCAGTGCCCTGGCCCAGATTCAAACTAGGACCTCAAGATTGGAAGTCAAGAAGGCTAAACCCCTCGGCAACTCTTCCACCCAACTATTTCCATAACTTATATGTTTTTCTACACTTTTACCTTTCAAGGGACTGATTTTGGACTGATAACAAAACAAACTACTTGTTGGTATTGAGCCATTGCATAAAAGCACTTGATAGGGCATTTTCTTAGTCATTTATTAAAATAGGCTAATATTTTGGTTCTTGATGGTTTCATTTTTTCAACAATTTTATGAAATCGGATCATAATCTACACTCACCTTTTGAGGGGCTGATTCTGGGACTCATGAGTGCTGACCTAGGTTTAGTTGTATCAGTACGAGGTGCCACATACTTTGTATCTATCTTCTGATGGAACACTTGTATATTTCCCCCGCCAGGTTTGTATCGTGTATTATTAGTATCTGTACCATACTTTCTCTTTGAGTCAGCGGAATTCTGTAAAAGAGAAATCAAGGCTTTATACACATATTGAGGCCCACATGGAATATTGGGTAACCAAATATTTAGTCTTGTTAAATAAAGTCTTTACTTACTTATTCACTTACTATACACCAAACAAAATTCAAGTTAAAACACAAACAAAATTTTTCTTTTTTGATGACAATTTTTTACAAATTTATTCCAAATTTATACCCTGTGACATAATTATGACAGATACTTGAATCATTTAACACCAATATTTGAGACCAATTAATTATATTCTGCAGGAAATTTCAGACTTTAATCTGACAATTTTGAGTATTTTTTAAGTATGGATTACACATATTTACAAAACAAAGACACACGTTTCTTTAAAAATACAATTTTACACATACAATTAATAACTTAACTTAGTAATTTAAAAAAAATGTTGTTTGCAAAATAGTAACAAAATGAAATTCATGCACTTTTGAATACAACATAGTTATTACATTACAATGAAATAGCAAAACTGTCCCACATATAAAGAGACAAAACTAAAATATATGTTTTTACCATTTCTGCAGCATCCAAACTATCAGTTCACCTTTTCACTCTTTTATTGTTAAATTTAGTTTAAGTTAAATATGGTTTTAAAAATAAACCACTTTACAGATCAACAAATATCAACAAATAACAACATAAAATAATGGTACACAGTTTTGACCATTTAAACAATGTTAAATTTTTATAGTTGCAAATAAAATTCCAGATTAAAACTAGTTCAGTAGAACAATGTTAAAATTTTTAGTTTCAAATAAATTCCAGATCAAAACTTGTCCAATAGAACGATATTAATTTTTATAGTTTCAAATAAATTCCAGATTCAAATTTAAAATTTGTCCATTAAAACAATGTTAAATTTTTATAGTTTCATATAAATTCCAGATTTTGACACAATGACAACAAGTGACGTTTACAATACAAGAGGGCCATGATGGCCCTATATCGCTCACCTGATTATAAATGAAACCCTGCACAATTTAGACTAACAAAGGTAGAGCGTAAATATAGAAACTGGTGACCCCCGGGGCGGGGTCAATTTTGACCCCAGGGGCATAATTTGAACAATCTCGGTAGGGGAACAATAGATGATGCTACATACCATATATCAAAGCTCTAGGCATAGTAGTTTGAGAGAAGAAGATTTTTATATGTCTTCCCTATATATGTCTATGTAAAACTGGTGACCCCCGGGGCGGGGCCAATTTTGACCCCAGGGGCATAATTTGAACAATCGTGGTAGGGGATCACTAGATGATGCTACATACCATATATCAAAGCTCTAGGCATTGTAGTTTTACAGAAGAAGATTTTTATATGTCTTCCCTATATAAGTCTATGTAAAACTGGTGACCCCCAGGGCGGGGCCAATTTTGACCCCAGGGGCATAATTTTAACAATCTTGGTAGGGGACCACTAGATGATGCTACATACCAAATATCAAAGCTCTAGACATTGTAGTTTTAGAGAAGAAGATTTTTATATGTTTTCCCTATATAAGTCTATGTAAAACGGTGACCCCCGGGGCGGGGCCAATTTTGACCCCAGGGGCATAATTTGAACAATCTTGGTAGGGGACCACTAGATGATACTACATACCAAATATCAAAGCTCTAGAAATTGTAGTTTTAGAGAAGAAGATTTTTATATGTTTTCCCTATATAAGTCTATGTAAAACAGTGACCCCCGGGGCGGGGCCAATTTTGACCCCAGGGGCATAATTTGAACAATCTTGGTAGGGGACCACTAGATGATGCTACATACCAAATATCAAAGCTCTAGGCATTTTAGTTTTAGAGAAGAAGATTTTTATATGTTTTCCCTATATAAGTCTATGTAAAACGGTGACCCCCGGGGCGGGGCCAATTTTGACTCCAGGGGCATAATTTGAACAATCTTGGTAGGGGACCACTAGATGATGCTACATACTAAATATCAAAGCTCTAGACATTGTAGTTTTAGAGAAGAAGATTTTTATATGTTTTCCCTATATAAGTCTATGTAAAACGGTGACCCCCGGGGCGGGGCCAATTTTGACCCCAGGGGCATAATTTGAACAATCTTGGTAGGGGACCACTAGATGATGCTACATACCAAATATCAAAGTTCTAGGCATTGTAGTTTTAGAGAAGAAGATTTTTATATGTTTTCCCTATATAAGTCTATGTAAAACGGTGACCCCCGGGGCGGGGCCAATTTTGACCCCAGGGCCATAACTTGAACAATTACTAAATCCCCCAATGCCACGTACATCCTGGCAAAATTTCATCAAAATTGGCCAAATGGTTTCAGAGGAGATGTCGTTTGAAAGTGTGGACGGACGGACGGACGGACGTACAGACGGACGGACGGACGACGGACGGTGAGTGATCACAATAACTCACCTTGAGCACTTTGTGCTCAGGTGAGCTAATGACAGCGATGTTGGATAATCTACATACTAATATGGTCATATCAACAGTTGTTAATACGGTCAGCTAGGTAACGACCAAGAGATGAAACCATGTGTACTAACATGGTCAACATGGTTATATCTATTGTGGGTCTAAAAATTCAAATTAAAAAGTGTGAATAGGACGAGTGTAATTAGCAAGATTGATCATCATAAAAATACATTAAATTTTGTAGTATAATTTGGTAAAACGACATGTGAGTAAGTGTACAATAAGCTGTCCGATATTGAATATAACAATTGCAGACGTTGTGATAAATGGTCAGCTACAGTTTGTTCAAAGTTAAATGATAATGGTTGTAAACATCAGCTTGTCGGACAGGTAAACTATGTTTATCTAGATTTAACTGGGTATAACCAAGTATTATTCATTGAATCGACAGTAGCTTATGAGGCCATTGCTTATCAAAGTAATACATTGGATTTTTTTTAAATATGAGCTAAAATGTAAATTTTATACTTGTACTTGTAAATAATATACTATATTTCTTTTTGTAATACAGAGAAACCTTTCTTAAGCAGCCAGTCAAATGTTTAAGAGAGGTGGATGTTTCTTCCAACTAAAAATAATAACAATGGTTGTATATGGAAGGTGGTTGTTTAATTCAAGTTACTACTTACACACCTTTAACTGTATTTTCATGTAACTGAATGTTGCAACGTATTATTAAGAGCTCTTATCATTCTAGACTCAAATATTGACATTAAAAATTTTATGATAAGAAGTTAAGACTTTGAGTTATATTCGGACATGCTGAATAGTATTCATACCACTTGACTGATCATCAGGTGCAAAACTATTAAGGGCCATAAATGGACAATATATCATATGGTACCTAATAGGTTTAACATTGAGTCAACATAAAGTAATATTACCTAACTCAAACAAGAGCTATCAGGGTAAAGATGAAATACTTCAAGACAATTGACTTCCCTTACAAATCAATCTCATTAAAATCAGATCCTAACATTTGCTCCATTCCTTTATGCTGTTATAGATCTGACAACACTCTGTAACAGGTCACCTCTATAGTCTCTAGTGCATGTTTTATTATGGCTAATAACCTGCATGTCACTATGTATGTACATAAATCAGTCTAGGCTAAGCGAGATCTTTGTTAAAACATCAGTCTCACGGTGAACGAGGTAGATTCTCTACACTTTCAAATTTGTGAAAGAAGTGACTTGATTGGACGATGTGAAGTTCACATCAACATGACTCCATATGGAGTGTCATCAGATCCTATATCAGTGTAAAGTAGTGGAGCGTAATATTGGTCTGGTTAGGCTGGCGATTTCGCGCCAGACTATTACAATCCTAAAAAATGAAATCCACTAAGATGAATTTACTCCCTAAACTGACAACACAGAATCTATACACTCGATGCAAATAGTTCCTCCTCATTAATCAGTTTTGCAAGATAAGAACATTCAACTTTCCTTGTTTCATTTATTCTGTTCGATTGTAATACATTAGTTTCTTCTTGAAATGGAAGGAAATTGTATGAAATCAAAAGAAAAGGTGTTTAAAGGCGTTGATAATTATTACTACGCGTTACGAACGCGATATAGCGCGGCGCATCAATGATTTTATTATGTTAAATTATTTAGGTCAACATTCTCCAACAAGGTCGTGGTCGAGTGGTTGAGCAACTCGCTTAGTAATTTTCTGATGCTAAGGTCCAGCGATCGAATCACGGCGGCTCTAAATTTTTTATATTTTCAAATTTTTATTTTTTGTTAAGTCCAGCACTTACCTCTCTTTCGACTTAGAAAACCACTTGATGTTATATTACTTGAAAAGCTATTGTTCCTTAGCAGTTCGCCAGCCTGTCAGTACTTTCAGTACTTTTTTTTTGCTAACAAACGGTTGGTCACTGAGAAAAAATGCCAAATGAAGTTGGGTTCAGACACTAACCAACCGATGGAATATAGCCATACAGAATAAAGATCTAACAGTTTATTAGCATAATGTCTTGGACCATGCATAATGAATCAGCTAATGTGTCTAGCAAAAATTACTGCTACAGAAATGAATGAGAATATACAAATATTTAGGACACAATTTTCCAAAATTCTAATGGATGAAAATATCAAACTTTGATTTGACAAAAACAGTTATAGACCAGAAAATACAATGTAATACATCATACATTCATGTAAAATTGGATTTTCAAGGAAAATACAATACAATAAATAAACATTCAATGGTTGTTTCCATAGAAACCTAGTACAACTTAGAGACAGAATGTCTGGGACAAAAATGTGAAATAAAATCTCTTGAATTGTTTCTGTAAAGCCAATATTTCTGTATGGCTTCACACTCTGTATTTATATAGGATATGAGCATTTCCTTTCCAAGTTGAAGACCAATGACTATCAAATGAACATTATATTCAGGGACAAAAACACACTCAGCCTCAGGTAAGAATTACAGATGGTAACACATCCCTCCCAAAGACCCAGGGAGCTTGACATAAGTTGTTTTTAACTTTTTGTTGACATGCTTTTACTTGCAGACTTAGCCAAAATGTCACATGGTATGTCCACCCCTGACCCTATATTTTAGGAGAAAAAGTAAACATGTACAAAACCAGTAATTTACCACAGGAAGGTTAGAATTTCAATAGCCTTTCCAACATGATCTGACACCAAAAAATATGAACATAGTAAGTAAGTAAGTAATGTCTTTATTTAACGAGGCCGACACATTTGGTTTGCTGATCTTCCATGTGGGACTTAATACGAATGAATGTCTTACAATTTCTCTTAGTTCTAGAGCATCAATGGATCAATACAACAAATTGTTGATGTATAACGACATGGGAATGGGAGTACGATTCCTGTTCTCTATAGTATACTGGCATTGTAATGTTTTATCAGAAAATATCTGAATATATTTACATATTGCTTAAACTCAAGATCCATGAGACAGCAATTTTTTGAGACACTTTGTCTGTAGTCAAAAGATTTTCTTTTGCCGAGCATAGCCTTTATAAGTTGCAAGTCAGCTTTCTGCTGAATGAAATATGGCAGGCATATGAGTGTCTCTACCCAGATGTGAACCTTGGTCGCCAGATAAGATGGCAAGCATGCTAATGCTAACCATGAAGCAAGTGAAACAATGGAGTACAATATTATGATGTGATGAAAAAATACAGAAATCATCATCAACAACGATACAATATTTTATAGCAAATTTAAAGCAGCTTTTGACGGAAATAATCTTGAATGTACAACAATCATAAACCATATAGGATCTGAATTATGAGCTGTAAACATGCGCTGAATATAGGGATACAGTGGAACATTCCCTAATTGCCAAAATAACAACTCCCTCACAAAGCATTACTTTGGACAAGAAGAAATTAATTTATGCCAATTATACTGTCATAAACTGTAAACCAATCTCCTTTTGCAAATACTAATTTACTTTCGTGTTTTGGCGATTGTTAGCATGTTCGCAACTACAAATGTTTGCATTTTTAAGTCTCTCCCAATGTCCATACAAATGTTTTGAACCCTTTTCTGGTACTTAATTTCATGAATTTCTACCACTCGCATACTCTTGGTTTTCAGTAGTTTAGGATGTATTGAGTAAAGGGTTAATAGTCAAAAGGACAGTAATGTGTAAGTTTATTTTAAAACAATCAAAATAGCAAAGATTGAGGAGAGGTACCACTGTATCAGCATTTAAAACACTGCGGTCAGCTGACAAAATTATGTACATCTGTGTGTCACTTACAGGTAAACAAGAATTCTTCCAAAACATTCCAGGAAATACATTACATACACAAGTTTCCTGAAACATGGTAGGTAGCTAACTATCATAGCTAGACTAAACACGTTTTTGACACAAAAATCATGTCTCCCACACAGAGTAATAACTCTAGCAAAAATTCCAAATTTCTAAAATTTCTGAATACATGCTCAACTAGACTATGTACAAAGTATTCATGTGAAGTTTCATTGAAATCAGACTGTTGCGATAAAAGTGAACAAGGGCTGACAAACTGTAAGACAACCATCTGTCTAGTCAAACATTTATCAACAATCTACCAGGGCACTGTTTTATCAAAGCATTTACGCAAATCTTAAACTTGCGATACAATTTTAATGTTTTATAATACTTTTACGACTATAAAGAGTGATAAATGGAGCTGCAATAATAATACAGATTCAGTTAATGAACTCCTACAAATAATATATGTCCCCAATTTGCAGTTGTTAAAGAAACATAAAGAATTTAAATTGGAACGTAAGTTTAGGATTTCCGTAAATCCGTTGATAAAACAGTACCCAGGAGCCCATTGCATAGCCAAGGCGTTTTCGAGCGCTTATTGATAGCACTTTACTACGTTTCTACAACGACATACTACCAACGAGCATGTTGGCCTTTTTTAATACTTTGAAAGGCAAGTGCTACCCAGCGCTTTCTTATGCAACAGACCGCTTCAGTTTCGCTTGGTTAGCACTTTGCTGCCCAACGGTCAGCTAACCATGAGTGCTCACCAGGGCACTGTTTTACTAACAATGCGTAAATGTCGCGTATATTTACGCATAGATATCCACCTTACGCAAACTCATAAGTGTGTTTTACTAAATGATCGCAAGTACTCGCATACATTTACGCAAATAATATTGAAAATTGAACGTAATTCGGGACACAATATAACCAATATAACAAATATAACGGGTACCAGAATGAATAAATATACGTCAAGATTTGATTATTAATCACGCCTAAAACAACAAGTGACGGTCTAAAACAACAAACGACGGTCAAAATCAACATGCGACGGTCAAAATCATCAGTACGTGTTAAAAACTCTTCACTTACGTTCATATTTGCCATTTAGGGTTGCCCAGCCTTGGCGTAGAAATAAGCTAAAACTTACGACAGAATGTGAACTAAAATATCTTTGTAAAACGCATTTACGCAAATATTATCGACGTACGCAATATTTTAGGAAATCTTAGGTTTACGCTAGCGTAAATGCTTTGATAAAACAGTGCCCAGTAGTATATAAATTTTTCACTTTATCCGCTATGTAACAACTTTTTTAAGCAAGCTGTTTCTTAGCGTAGCGCTACCGAGCGCTTAACCACACCTTGCTCATGCAATGGGCTCCTGATATCTAGCACAAAATCATACGGTCTCTCACAAGATGTGGGTGGTGTACATATTAAATTATCATATTGTAGTTAATGTGTCAGTAAGTGCTACTGAATTTCAGCATCCTACATCAAAACCAGAACTTTAAGCTTAACAGTCAGAGCTTAATGCTTTTATAACATCTTCTAACATACCAGCTTTAATGTTTTTATCCCTTAACACAATTATTATGTCATAAAACAGTAAGGAATCTACTTTTTTCCATTTGTCAGACTTCGATAGTCAGTAGCTGATAGTCGGTAGTGCGTGGCCATTCAGTTTTATCCCTTTCTAATTGGCCAATGACCTCGGCTTTGAGGGAAGGTATCTACTGAATTATTTCTTTAAATGAGTTAATATTACCTGTTATTGTATTAGCAATTAGCAAAGAAATGTTAAAAGCCCAAATGTGCTGTTAGTTGGTTCTAGAAGTATTCATTGTAGGCTTATGAAGCAGAGGAATGAATTATTACAAACTGAGGGAATAAATGCCACATGAGTTTTCTAACATAGCTCTAATAGATTGCTCCCAGGAATCGCCGTTCTTAAGCAACAGACTCATGTATTCAGGTACTGACTTATAAGTTTACCCGGGAGATATTAAATATGGTGGAATATATTTTTAAAGAACTACTATACCTGTCTCATTGATGCTTTTTCATCTTCCACACCACTGTCAGACGAAGCATCTGAAACAAGACAATATAACTATTAAATATGATGCAATGATATGTCAACCAAACAAATTTGTTGATTTGATGTGAGACACTGAATATGACCACAGATATACACATTTTTATGAGTGAAATAACATCTGATCCTTCACACAAAATTTCAGTCAATTATTTCTTTCGAAATGGTGTACGAGTCAAATGTATATCTTTTTATCGGAATTAGACCATCATGACGGAATTAAGACCTTCATGATGTGAGAGTTTTGATATCATGATTATATCATATAATGCATATTTTTGATTGTCATTGATATTATGTCTCCTACTGATCCTGTATCATGTATTGGAAACAGTCTCATGAACAATGAAAATATTAAAATATGTCTGACTCAGAGACGTCCCTGATCCACTGTATTTTAAATTTCTTTTTAATATAATAATTATAATCTGTTATAGACAAACTGTAAACTTATATCCTACAGACCATAAAGTGATTCCAGATTAAATTTAGTGTAAAATTGTAAAATGTGAAAAAGCTGTTTTGTAAAATCATCTATGATGGCTAAGAATGAGAAGGTCGTAAATACAAAATCGATATTTTGAGAAAACAAGAAAAAAACTATCTGAAAATTACTCTTCACTTATGGTAAAACAAGCTTTTCCAAATTCAGTTTGGTCAACATGACAAGATTCGATTCTCATGAAAATAGGCTCATAAGAAGGGCATCGTGATGCTGCTTTTCAAATATGTATCAGTCTTATAAGGTTGCACATAGTAGTTACAACCTTCATATTCTAAGCCAGTGATATATTGTACATGGCCTACAACGAAATAAAAAATACATGGAACTAAATCAAACTAAAAAACATGTACAATATCTACATCTAAAGCAAAAAATACATATATATAATATATATAAAACATTCAATCGTGCATGACAAGCAATGTTACATCATACAAGCATACAGAATATAGTACTGTGAGGCTGTGGAACACTACAAATATAAGTTTTATTGCATCACTTTCCTTACGCTAAGTATATTAGTATGGCAGTGATTATTATATATCGGTACTCATAAAATATGTAAGTTCAAATTATTACACATTCAATGCAAAACAAATCAACATACAACTAATGACATGCTCAAATTACAATATTAGTTCTTAGAGGAATTGATGTTAGTTATTCAAAATACAGTAACATGTTTTAATAGTTATTCCCAAAAAGGCAAATTTTAATTGTAATTTCTGTAATTAGGTGAGGAATCTGGAACAGGGTTTTCATGGGGAAATCATTAGAACATTAAAAATTTTGTGAAATCCGTGTCTCTGATGCCTCTTGGAATTCTTTTATTTTCGTTGGAAGTAAATTCCTGAGGAAAAATCTCCAATGTAACCTAGGCTTAAGAGGGGGTGTTGTATTAATGTGTTCAGCAATGGCACAAAATTGTCATCCCACATTTAGCTGGGATACTCCTCATTTAGCTGGGATACCCCACATTTAGCTGGGATACCTTACATTTAGCTGGTATACCCCACATTTAGCTGGTATGCCCAGACAATTAGTGCCAAGAAAACCAACCGACCAAGCTGTCAGAATGATTTTTATGGAAATCCGACATTTAGTATGTAACAGTACCAGTTTATGCTGTGATATTTCCTATGGTATTTAACATTACCATTGTAAGGGGAGTTGAGGTTAATGTTAATGGTCGCAAGTCATGATCCTTTCTGAAATAAATGGTTCATACTCTAGCATCCCTGCTTGTTGGTCTATTACTTCTAGGAATCTGAGCAATCAAATTATTATGCTGACACTATCATTTAAGAAAAACATTTAATGTGGAATTTGTATGAAGCATTTGGACTTGGGTGAACAGCGTAGAAGTAAGCCAAAGACAGACTCCCATGGAGGTCCTTGGTTGCTGCCCTATATACCACGAGGCATAGCAGTTAGTACGGTAAGGAAATAATTTGATAAAATTGTTGGTCATTTATGGACTTGTAAGCCACATTGTTTTAACTTTTATAAAAGCAAAGAAAGACAACTGTGTTTAATAAATTGTAATTACCTTAGATATGCAGGTAAGAGTTATTTTATCATTACAAATACATGCACAGGATTGTAGCAGGAGTTAAAGTTCAGAACAGTTTAAAACAAACAAAACAAGTCAACGCTAATGTCCCCCCCCCCCCGCCGTTTATCCAAAACCAGTAATTTTTGTAACATGAACTAGTATTTGACCCTAAATGACCCATTTGCAAACTTGTCCTTGATTGTATTCAGTCAAATATAGTGACCATGCATATTAGGTAAAAATGTGACCTCTTTGATTTAACCTCAATTGTGAGGTAGCTGGTTTTACCAAAGATGACCCAGTTCTATTCCAATGTCCAAGATTTGAAAGAGACGCACATTATGTTAAAACTATGACCTCTAAAAACGATTTTGCATTGTGACCTAGTTTTCACCCCAGATGACCTAGATTTGACAGAGACACATAATGTGACAAAACTTTTTTCCATTCTAAGTTCTAAATATGTACGGATACACAGGTTTTACTACCTCCGTCTGCAGATTTTGGTACGCTACAACAATTTAGACGCACCACCTTAGCGTATGGGAAACCAAAGTCGCTCACATGAAAAACCCTGTTTTTTGTCAACACACCGTTCAACGAATTACAGGCACAAAACTTGACGATTTGTTTCCTTACAAGATCCTTCGTTGAACGCAGGGCAGTTATTGTTAGGTTTAGTGTGATGCAGGCAGCTGTATTGCATGGTTGAGAGACTGAAGCATGTGTTTGTCATAAATTACGGCAATATAAGCTTTGTACTCTAACTGGATCATTGAAAATGTTTTATACATAAAATGCATCATTAATCAACTATGTAGAAAACACAGAAAATATAACCAGTAGAACTTTAATGCAAATAGCGCTTCGTGCTTACCTAGCTAGCCTACCTCAAACATTTTTAGTTTTTACCTATACGAGATTTTACAGGAGTTTTTGCTATTAAGTAACAAAATATTGCATGTAATGCATATCACTTACATTAATGTATGTAACTCTGTGTTAAATAAAAATATTAAAATTCTAACTGAATTTTTTTGGACAATTTTAATGTTAAATTTTGTTAGGTAACAAAATATTAAAGGTATTGTTTCAGCATCACTGAACAAACTAGGATGGCAAAATAAACTATTTCCTAAAGCTATCAGCTTTAGATTGACACAGGACAGAACGGAACTGAATACAGATGGATATTATAAGAGAGCTGGCATATTGACAGAATACACAATACTGCAATAGAATTACCATACTTCATAAGAGGGCATGACAGACCTTGTATTTGTTCACAGGTTCATCCTAATTATAATTAATAAATTAACATGCAGAGCATAGCCTTTATTTACCAGTCTGCTTTTTGCTGAACATGGCAGGTATATGTGTGCCTCCACACGGATTTGAACCCAGGTGGTCGGATTAGATGGAAAGCACACTAACCACTGAGATACGGAGGCCATAGAATACAGTAATAGCAGACAAGACAAATATATGTACAAATTAAGCAATGTTTGGGAGCAGCCACATATATACAAGCAGATGACGATAGAAAGACACAATGTACAGCTGTATCATAAATGTCCTGTCTTTATAAAGGTCACAAATACTGAATATACAATACTTAATACATAATTATGAAAAAAAATCAAAATGATTACAGTACATGTGTCATGCAAAGCCCTATAAAGCATATAAACTTCTAAAATAACAAAACAACATGGAATAAAAGAATAATAAAGTCAAACTATATACAGGAATATTCAAACAAACAATCATAAATATTGAAAAATAAACAACTCTGACACTGATTACATGGAAGTCAAATAAAGGTACATGCTTTGATATATATATAAAATCACACATAAATAAGTAGTCGACTTCGGTATCTTAAATTTGTTTTTTCCCGTTAATGTTTATTCATTAATTTGGATAAAATTTAATGCTGTTTCTAAAAAAAAAATCTGGAACAAATTTCATATAAATCTAAAATATAAAAATATCTTAAAATCCCCCAAAAACATCTTTTTGTCAGTCCCAATATCGATTAGTATGGCGTTTTGAATATTTTCAAAAATGAACAACCAGGTATTTTATGGTTCCAAACATTTTGAGATACAAAAAGTCTACTGTAAACTACATTCTGATTACATGTTCACACCAAGTCAAACACAAGCAAAAAATAAAACAGTAGTGTCTGGCATGTATAGTACAGAGAGTTTGACTCGATCCTTGACCTTCCATTAGCATAATTTTACAGCTGATATCTTGCCTATATTTACGTTCTCCCACACTGTTGTAAATTTTCATGAACAGGTTGTATCAGCTGAATATGCTTGAGTTATAATATGAACACAAATCTAAGAGACAAATCTTACACAATTTGCTCCCAGAAATTGAAAAATTCAACAGGAGAAGCTTCAACATTATAGTCTTGCATAAAGTTCAAGATCGTGTCAAATTCTCCGTACTGTATGTATCATCAAGTTTATCAAATCTTTCACTTAAAGGTGCAAAAACAACAATACATTTTGGTGCCAACCAAACACCTCATGTTCATTCACTAAAACGCTACTATATGATAAAGCTAGTCTGAAGATCAGATCTTTTCACAAAAGGTGCAAGAAACAATGAAATTGGTGCCAAATATTTTACTAAATCTGTAAATATTGAGTACAAGTTGTTTAGTTTGCAATGTTGAAATTTTGGCAAAAATTCTACAATTTACAAAATATGCTATAACAATTGCTTTAACATATACATGTAGGTTTATAAACCTATAAAGAAATGAAACAGTTTGTCACTAATATTTCTGTGAGCTTAATGTCTGAAATTGGGAACTGGCTTACTTTTCCACATGCAGAGAAATCCATGTATACAGACTTAACCCTTTACTCCATGGAAACCAACTGAAATCCCCTTTGATGGTATACATATCTCCATGCGTATTTCAGAAAAATAATCGTTGATGGACATGAGATATAGGGGTGTTTGAATTTGACATACAGTACAACACCCTTTGGGAAACACACATTATGTTTGTTGTACAGAGGTTGTTGCTCTGGACAGGTAAAATCTATAGTGAATGGTAACTTCTAGAACACAATAATTACGTTGCTAGAGATATGGAGGTTCTTGCTCTTTTATTAACATGGCTGCTAAGGAGAGGTTGTACTGTACAAACTCAGTGGAGCTACACGCTTTGGGAGCAGCAAATATCGGCCATTGTATATAGGTTGTTGCTCTACAGAGGTTAAATTTGGAGTAAATATCAGCTTAAAGAAATGTAACAGGTGTAGTTACATAGACAGGTTGTTGCTCTACAAAGGTTAAATATCAGCTTAAAGAAATGTAACAGGTGTAGTTACATAGACAGGTTGTTGCTCTATAGAGGGCTGCCCTGGAGAGATTTATGCAAGTACTGGTAACACAAGTCGGCAGAAACGAAATACCAGACATGTACAACAGGATGTGTTAGCAACTTATGCAGTCTTATAACTATCTTACTCATGATTGTATCCCCCCCCCCCCCCCGGGCATGGTATGCTGGAGCTATTATTGAATATTCCAAAGACACATGGCCGACACAGAAGTGGTATATTTAATCAATATTTGTGTACATACAATCCAGTCCCAATGACTGAAAAGCATCCAAATGCTGAGAACATGTAACATTACAGTGCAACCAGAAATAGAAGATACTTGGCAACAAACATATGCATGCATTTATAGCAAACTGGGGTCATTAATTCAATTTCTGGGAATATGCAGGAGTAATTACTAGGTATGTAGATCTACAGCCTGGTTTTAAGTATTTTAGAAGTAAAATAGCACCTTTAAGTGAAGTATTTGATAAACTTGTATGACATAAAAGCAAAAGGTGGGTAAAAATTGAAACAAAATGAACCTTTAGCGCTATGTCGTGCTGGTGCAGTACGAGGTCGCTGTAACCGTGGAGGTGGCGACATAGGGGCCACATCAGCTTGTTTACCAATTAGGGTCGGCTTCATCCTCGGCAGCGGCGGTATCACCACATTGTCGTCCCAAGGCGGTAACTCTGACACCTTTTTACTTTTAGGCTTAGGAATTCTCCGTCTTCTCGGCGTTCCCTCGCACTCTGACCGAGAATCTAACGATTCTGTTTCCGACATCATCTGTGAACTTTGCGAGACTAAATCTGCTGACTCGGTATTATCGTAATCTGGTGATATAGGAATGGTAGAAGCTTCACTTAATCCACCGACAGCTTGCGGTTGCGATACTTCCGACACTGAATCATGTTCATTATTTCTAACCATCGGCGACACTGACCTTTCCGGTGACAATGACCTTCGTAATCTTTCCGGGTCCATTTCCGGTTGCCAGTTATCCGGATCTATATCATCGTTTTCATATCCCCCATCAAAAGCTTCTTCAACATATTCTTTATTTACCCGAACACCAGAGGGGTTTTCCTCAACGTAATCGTTTTCAACATACTGGTCGTAATCATTTTGACTAGAGTCTTGTTCAGGACTAGAATATTGACCAGAATTTGAATTACCTTGACCTTGATGAGAAGCAACTCTGTCAAGGTCAGTGCCTTCGAAATTTACAAGGTTATTTTGGTCCTCTTCATCACTATTCACCTGGTACTCGCCTTGATGCGAGCTCATTTCACCATACTCATTTTGATATCCTAGAATTTCACCTTCACTCATATGCCTCTGAATTTGATTTCCACTTTGACCCTGACCTTGACCTTGAGAAACGTAACTAGGGTCAGGTAGTCCGATCCCGGCGTCCGGATCGAATGAAACATGTTTTCCAGTTCCGTTCACTTGACCTTGTTCATTAAATCCACCTAACAAATCTACACCTGTAGTCTGTTCGCCATTCTGAACACTTTCCATTTTACTGTTGCCAGGTGAAAATGGGTCAAAGTCACTCCCATCAAAATCTGCGAAAATAATGTAGGTTATTACCACCACCAAAAATATTCATAACCCGAGTAATCAGCATAAACAGGAAATAGTTATAAATTCCGATTCACAAAGATACTAATTCATCTATATGAATCGTTTCAGAAAATAACAAATTACGATTATCTAATTCACAAAGATATTTGTACATCTAAATGAATCGTTCAGGAAATGAATGATAAATTCCGATAGCATAATTCACAAAGATAATAATTTAGCTGAATGATGGCTTTTACAATAATTTTAAACCTGAACTGAGCTTATATTATACTGTCCAATTCTAATAAACTGAAACACACATCCAGTACATGAATTCAATTTATACGCCAAATTCCAACATAAGTTCAACCAGCGAACATGAATTTAAAAGATGTAAATTTGGTGTTTTGTTGAGATGCAATATGAGACAGTTACAGTGTCAGATTCAATGATTCACCCCGGCTTATTACTGCCGCTGGCATCAGAATATCATACACATTGTATACAACTAACATTAAAACAAGGTGTAAGGTTACACCATATATAATTAAGTTATCTTGCCACTTAATTAAGTTATCCGGCACTCTATTAACAATTTAACTAAATAACTCTGCTAATCAAGAATGATAATACATATTAACAGGTGAAAAAACCTGTATAATCCGTAATTAATCTATTCACAATTAACTGAACCAGTTAACCAGTTAACCTGCCACACACAATTAACAGTTTAACTCAACCATATAATCAAGAAAAAGATAATAGATATAAATATATAAACGGAAGAAAAACCAGACTAAAATAATAATAAAAAAATAATAAATTTCACCACTTTGGTGCAACAAGATCGTATCTCAATATATAATCTATAGAAAGATATAACCTTGCTGCACCAAAGGGAAAACCTGTAATATTAACCTATTTAACCAACTCACTATGACCATAAACATATCATTTGAGAAATAGGTGTTATAAACAATACACATGGAATGAACATAATATAACCTTATCTGTCACATGAATACAGCTCAACTAGGTCAACAAGTAGGAGTATGCAGGCCAAAGCTTTTTTGTTCCGTTTTTTTAAATTCTTTTTTTTTGGAAAATTTGACTACCCAGAGCACAAGTATATGTATCATCAATGAAGATTTTTTTTCAAAAGTTTTTACAAAAAAAATGCTGTTTCAATGATAAGTTACCTGTGACCAGGAGGCAAAAATGAAAAAATAATAGGCGCTGTTTTCGGGAGACTACATCACTTGCATAAGAGAAGTTGAAGCAACCTAGAGCCCCTTTTGGCTCTTTTTTATTTTTTCCATTACCCAAGACAAAAAAATTCCTGTAATGCCTAAAGATAAAAAACTTTGGCCTTAAGCAGTATGAATGTTTTTAAATACTCAAATACCATTTCTCAGCAGGAATGTAAATAAAATATACTGCAATTTTGTTTCCTTCTCCGATAAGCAAATATGCCTAGCTTGCAATAAGGTTTTAATAGTAATAGATTATAGTAATGATAATGTATAAGATGATAATGATGATATGATAAAAAATCATAACAATAATAATTAAGATAAGATGATAACAGTCAACTCTAACAAATTTGATAACAATGATTACACTGATGATGATGTTGTTGTTGATGATAATGATAATAATAATAATAATGTTGTTGTTGTTGATGATGATAATTATAATGCTGCTGATGCTGCTGTTGCTGCTGCTGTTGTTGTTGTTGCTGCTGCTGCTGTTGCTGTTGTTGATGATGACGATGTTGTTGTAGACAATAGTGATGATGATGATAACAATGATAATGCGGATGAGTAACAACAACATTGATGATGACAATAAATAATAGTGACAACACAATTTTGTTAATGAAAGTGAAAATAGATGATGATAATTTTGACAATGCCACTCACATGATGATAACGACACTAAACATTGTAATAAATGATGATGATACTAATGTACAAGAGACAATTAATGACATAAATATCATATCACGATGATGATTAATTTCAACCATCCTTCAATGTGCATGTATGTACAGTAGAAAACATTAAAACAACCAGCTTCATAAGTTATCATAGCCATCACCTTAGTTTGGCTACAAACTAGATTATTATATTATATCAATTTTCTTTACAATTTCAGCAAGATTTCATTTTGGGCTTGAAACCTATGTAGGAGGTTGCAATGGGAAATAATTATACAAGAGTGCCGAGCTTAACGATTATTTGTCAGTCAGCATTCTACTGAAATACGGAAGGCATATGAGTGCCCCTACCTAGATTTGAAACCGGGTCGCTAGATTAGGCGGCAAACACGCTAACCAGTGAGCTACAGAGGCACACAAGAAAGAAATAGTGGTATAGACCAATTAGTTCCACCACCTTGATTGACAGTATCATGTGTATCATTTATTGCATTTGATTTCATATATCATATTCACAAAGTGCATTATTTATTCATGATTTATAATTTATTCAAACAGCAAGCATCAGCAAAGTCATAAACCTGTCACGAATAATGAAACAGTATCCAGTATCACACCATCAAATTCAAATTTGTACAACACTTGTTCAACATATCAAATTATTTATAAATCTAGCATAGATTGCTGACAAGTACAAGTTTATTATTTTAAGAAGCATCTATAATTATTTAATTCATGATTAATCGAGGTAATGTATAACTAATTACTTACCAATTACTATCAATAACAGTCGATAATTGGGAAGGTTTTAGTTTTCCATTTTTAGTTTTCCTTGTTTTCTCAAATCAATAAATTCATGCTTAAATCAAATTTGCTGATTGCTTTTCAGTAATTAGACCAAAATTGATTCCAACAGGATTAGAAAATATGTTATTTTGCAATTTTATTTCTAATATGATAGTAATAATAATAGTTATAAACTAGTAATTAGGATGATTATTTTTACTTCAATTTATTTAACAAGGCCAAAGATAAACAATTGTGCAATTAGATCACCAGGTCTCTGTTGCCTAAGCAAATTGCTATGTAGCACTTTCCAAGGGAGGTAATCCATGCCTTCTATTTAATTGAACTGGAGGTAACTGAATGAAGGTGCTCAGTAGCACATTGCTTAATAAGCAATGGACACCTTGAAAGTAGGGTGTTTAAAACAGGTAGGGTCAGATTTCCTTAAAGATAAAAAGTTTGTTTGGCCTTGGCAGATTAATTCAAAATCAATTTCTACAAATGACTTCGTTACTGAATAAATCCATTAGACTAATACCTCCTTATTACAATATATGTCAAGTTTTTCGTGACAAGATGAATAAATAAAATAACCAACATCCATCATGTGCCGTTAACAAATATCTAAATACTTTTGAGACGGACCCTCACATAATATTCACCAAGCGGAAAACATAAACAAGTTGTTCTTTAATCTTGATGATCATCAGTATGGGTTGTGAAGAATTTTAAAGAAAAAAAAAGATAACAGTTTAACTCCTGCACCCAGCTGATAATCTTTATCATCCCAGATGATACAGAGGTGATACAGATCATAGATTTGGTTCCTGAACCAAGATCAGTGCTTGTTAAGTGTGCAGATGTTAACCTAATCCTGACCCTTATACAGAAAGTTTTTTTTCTTGATACTAGTCCTGAAAGATTTGGTTCCTGAATCATACAGAATAATACAGAAATTGAAGGCTGAAATAGTTGAGGCATAAAAGCTGCACCCAGTAGCACTTAAAACAAGCAAATCCAATATGATATCTAAAATATTGTATGGAAGAGAAATATTGAAGGCAAAAAGTCAGAAATTCTCAGGACTCCATTTTGATTAATGAGTAATCAACAAGGGTGCCTCAATGATATGAGGTAGTCACAAGAAGGCAGCCCATAAATTGACAAATGAGCAATCAACAAGGTCATCCTAAATGATAGGAGAGAGTTACAAGGAGCCAGCCCCTTGTCCTCTGGGGAGATAGAAACCTGTCACATTTTAATAAATGAGTGAAATTAAGGAACATCCCAGACCAATAATCCTTGTGCAATAACTATGATAATGCACAATCCACTGCACCCACTTGACCTGTAGATGCATCATCGGGGCCCAATCATATTCCTAGGAACCACCATATCATATCTTGTTCCTAGGGACCCACAGTATCATATTCCGTTTTTACAAGAATTTATCAGTGTAGCAGACCTGAGCAAATGACTGGGCTCCCACGATGATGATGCATGCAGATGCATTTTGAATAATGCAATTGCATTCAGGAATGAAATGAGCAGTTGTAATGTATTGCCAATTGCAATGGTTTGGAACCTAACAAAACAAATGAGCTTGATATTGCTTGATCCGATTAATACCTCACACGCCATGGATAAGATCTCTAACGGGGAGAATACTGTTCACCAAGAAATTATTTCACACTATTTTATTTCACAGAGTTGGCGAGTGGAAGAAATTCACAAAATTAAGTAGCCGCGAAAGTGTTTAGAACATTAATATGGACATCTTGGGAGACTTAAAATCACGAACATTTGTAGTCGTAAATTATTCCGACGATAGACAAAATGTGAAAGTTAGTATTCGCGAAAGTAAATTGGTTTACAGTAACTTTCTGGCACATATGCATAGCATAGGAATTAATGGCTTCTAATTCAAATATGATATCCTAGTAAAAAGTGAAAGTTCCGAGAAAGTTTCTTGGCATGCTGCTTACACATCACTGTAAATTAGACATGGCTGCTTCCACAACTTGGCAAACATATTGCCAGTAATTACATGCACAGTATTTTAAACACAGAAAGTTCTGAGTTATGTATTTTTAGATTAAAATTTTCTGTGGAATATTCCAAGAACTAATATAGTAAATAAATTTTATACCAGACAGTATATTTAAGTTGAAAGTGGGTAACGTTCAAATCTGTTTGTTTGTTGGTGATTGACCGTTTGTTTTTTATCAGAATAATTGGCCAATGACTTCAAAGAAAGAGACTGTAGTGTGAGTCAACTTCTCTATTGCCATTGGACCGTCGGATGAGTCCAACAATTTCGGTCTCAGACCGGTGCATTTCGCCTTTCCATCAGACTGCCTGTCCTATGATTCAAAATCGTTATGGTACATTTGCATTGGGTACCTTTTGTTTTGATTTTAGTGGAAAATATTTTGGTCGGACGGATTTCCTTCCAGTCTGGCAGTTTCTCCAAGTCCAACAGGTTTTTAGGCTGGCGATTTGCGCCAGACTATTACAATCCTAAATCAAAGCACTGAAAGTACTGATGTGTGGCGAACTGATGTCATTTTCACCATTCAAATAAAGACTGCACCAACATGCTGTGTCAGAGTTCTGATAAGCCCAGACTCACTCGAATGTTTGTGCTGCTCTCAAGACACCAAGCGTCAGTGTCAAGATGAGTGACTGGGTAGTCTCCATACAACTGATGAACTGGGAATTAGAACACAACAAACGAGATGCCCCCCCCCCCCGCTATGGAAACAGGACTAGGTAGAAATATGTTGGGAAAATTAAATAAAGGGAGGTAATTAATAAGATAGAACCAGATTTCAGTAGAAGGAAAATATAAGAAAATGATATCAATGGTAATATCATGACTTTTTTTTGGTTGAATGAAATAATTCAAGAACGGAACCAGATAGAATTATGGTTTCATGTCACATCACTTCTCTTAGATGCCATATATATATATATATATTTAAAGTCGATCAATTGAATTTAGGTGGACAAGTGGTCCAGTGGTAAGGGCTATTGACTACTGATATGATTATAATGAAGGTTGTCCGTACTCCCGCCGGATCAAGAGCAGAAATGTGTTTCGGAGTAACATAACTAAACTTACGAACAGACTTTCGGACCATACTTAGCGTAAATTCTATAGCATTCTGTCCGATATGTTAATACAATCGTCTTTAAAACAGGTCAATTATATATTTTGGAATATGCTACAAGTTATTTTTTGAAAATCTGACGATTATTTATGTATTGGTTATTATTTAAATATTGCGTATTCTGTTCCGAAATATGAACTCGCGCTAATCAGCGGGTGATATTTATTATAGCTATTATGTTGTATTTAGCATATTTTTATGCACCAGTCAGTGTGCGACCATGGTCCCATCCCAGGTGATGGCCAGTGGATAGCTGATAGTTTTCAAATATAGTATTTTTTATTAAATCCATACCAAGAAGAATGTATTTAACTTCTAAGTTCTGAGTATCAAAGTTGTAAACCCTTTTTTATACCAGTAAATTTTATTACCCTAAATTCCTAACTTCTGCAGCTGTCTCCAAATCAACTAACAAGAACCCGATATAAAACCCATTCAATTAAAAATAGTTTTAACGGTCTATTTCCTGTCTCATGGTGTGTTCAATCCCTTGTAAAAACATAGATCCCTGTGTTACATGACCCCCAACTGTCCCAAAACAAGTTACTAACGACCTACCAATATACAACCCCTTGAAGTTTACCAGATTGTATGATCAATTTTCTGCCTCATGCAGCTTCAATAATTGATTACAAATTTCTTGTCAAAATATAGATCTAGCTAGGATTATGTAATGTTACATAATAAGGAGGGGCTAATTAAAAAATGCATAGATAATATTGCACAACGTGGCTTGTGGGAGGAGCTAATTAGATATGCATTAATGGGCTTTATAACTGCACATTAAGTGGGAGGGGCTTATTAATTATTTATAATTATTGAAGTATGTTTGCCCAAAGACCTGTAATTTAGGTATTTGGTTAAGAATTTGGTTTGCCCGACGTGTATATACTAATTAACGGCCTTTTAATCCAATTACCGTTAACTTTTCAATTCGAAACCTTGTGAAAATATATTACCGCTTTAAAAGGCATATTAGTTCGCATGTTGCGCGTTTAAACTCGCCGTAGAGTGTTTATTAAATGAGATCTATATGAAAGTCGCACATCTTAATGAAACTGAACGTATCGTCTTTAAAATAGCTTTTAGTTGTTAATGTTACTTGGAAAGTAAAAATATAATTGGTGATTTACGACACCAGGTTGTTGCTAAAAATCGCGCAATTCATGAATAGAAAATGTAAGTGCTCGCTGTTTAACTCGTCAGCATTAGTTCATTTATTTTATAACCGCAAACTAAATTGGAATAAGTGATCTTTAATATGTCATAGTATTGACAATTTCTTTTAATCCGAAAATACTTTACTGAATTCTCGTTTATTGCTTAATTATTCTTTCACAATTCAAATCCTAAATAGCGTTACGTGTTGAAAATAGCCGCTATGAATAGCACAATTAGTTCGCACGATGCGCGTTTAACTCGCTGTCATGTGCTTATTAATTGAGACCGATATAAATGTTGCACATTTTCTTGAAGTTGAAAGTTTCCTCTTTTCAGTGAGGTATTATTTGTTTATGTAAATTAGAAAACAAAATTGTTACTGGCGATTTAAAACCTCAGGTAGTTCCGAAAATTTGCGCAATTCGCGAATAGAATCTAGGGACTCGCTTTTTAACTCGCCAATGTGAATTCATATTATTTTATAATTTAAATTTAATTTGATATTAATAAATTGAAATATCTCATGGTATTGACAAAATTTATTTTGTCAAAATCCGATAGTAATTGACGGAACTGCAATTAATTGAATATTGCGTGACAGTACTGCTAAACCAGAGATCTATTAATATAGTATAATCAAGTTAGTGTATCGATCGTCTGCTAGCGGTTAGATAGACTGTATATACTGTCCTTGAACTATAGTTCAATTTTGAACCCTGAGCCATGACCTTTTCTAAAGACGATTCTATTTGGGCGGGTAACCCGTGATTTATTGTTTCAATAGTCATGGTTTAAAGATATGATTGTTACTAATATGTGTAATTTATCAATTGGCAATTTAACACAGTTAATCAATGCCGTAACAAGCTTTATCAGCGAATTGATTAAACTTTAAAAGTGCAGTCACGGCTCAATGCTCGAAATCGAACTATAATTACCAGTGAAACATGTTGTTTCTATTTATAGCATCAATGTTTGTAAACAACATAATTAGGTCATCGTCTACAAATGTTCAGCGGCGGAGTGATTTTAATAGACACATTTCAGTTCACCCGTGTTCCACCAGAAATCTATTGGCTGAATAAACAATACAAACTAGTCACTGACCAATAGCTCGTAGTATATCAATTTGCACATGAATGCCCCGATATGTAAACATGAAACCGTGGGATTACTTTCTCAACCTTCTTGACGGTCCTTGGCGGTTCGCAGGCCTTTGATAGTAGGAATATAGTCCATGCGGAATGATTTGCTATAAAATTAAAATATCCTCAAAGAATAAAAGTCTGATGTAATTGTTGGTCTTAATACTAATAAATGTTGGTAATGTAAACAAATCGGGTTCAATGATACGTGTAACCTGTGTAGCATGCTTGTAATATTGTTCAAATCATAGACCTATTTATTGGTGTAGGCATAAAGGCGTTAACTTCATAGTATATATAAATAAAAAAAAATGAAACATAGTTATTACATTGTGTGGCTTATCGCCACACAAAAATGAATTCCACTAAGATGAATTTACTCCCGAAACTGACAACACAGAATCTATACACTCAATGCAAATAGTTCCTCCTCGTTAATCAGTTTTGCAAGATAAGAACATTCAACTTTCCTTGTTTCATTTATTCTTTTCGATTGCAATATATTAGTTTCTTCTTGAAATGGAAGGAAATTGTATGAAATTAAAAGAAAAGGTGTTTAAAGGCGTTGATAATTATTACTACACGTTACGAACGCGATATAGCGCGCGCATCAATGATTTTATTATGTTAAATTATTTAGGTCAACATTCTCCAACGACATCGTGGTCGAGTGGTTGAGCAACTCGCTTAGTAATTTTCTGATGCTAAGGTCCAGCGATCGAATCACGGCGGCTCCAAATTTTTTATATTTTTTTTATTTTTTGTTAAGTCCAGCACTTACCTCTCTTTCGACTTAGGAAACCACTTGATGTTATATCACTTGAAAAGCTATAATTGCTCCTTAGCAGTTCACCAGCCTGTCAGTACTTTCAGTACTTTGATTAGCAACTGTCGGAAAGACTGTAAGAGTACAGGTGTGCTTCCTTAGGTCTTTCCAATAAGATTCCTGGCTTATTATACATGCTAGGTGTACAGCATCGATACACGAAAGACTACCCCTGGGTTACCAACCAGTCCAAAGCATGAATGAGTGCCCCGACAGAGAATAAAATCCGTAGCCGAGAGCGTTATTTGCTTGACCTCGGCATGCTACTTCTGAATTGACAAGAGTTTAACATGCTTTTTGAATATGTTTAGCAGGGTAGCTTAGCAGGTCAACCAACTGGTATACTACAAAGTGGTAAGTTAGCGGGGTACAGTGAAACAGTACCCAGGAGGACCTTAACCCATTCATCGTAGCTTAATAGCAGGTCAACCAACTGTGCTATAACTATGTTTTGTTTGTTTGTTGTTTGTGTTCACCTGTTAAATGTCCCTGTCTAATAGGCCAATGACCTCTGGCTGTGAGGCTTCGGAGGGAAGCTATAACTATGTTTAACTTAGTATCACTATCATGTATATTAACCATTTATATGAATAATTAATTTAATAAATTACATAAATCACTGTCGACATCTATTGGTAAACAACGTAAAACAGAGACTCATCCAACTTCAGCAGATAATAATAAAGATATGTTCCAGCCACTCATGTTTATCTTATGCAATTAAATGTATGTGACTGTTTACAGTTGAATGCGGAATGTTATAACGAAATCAGCATAATGTTTAAATGTCGAACCCCAAACAATGACAGTGTAGAATTTGAAATCTCAAACAATGACAAGTGTCGAATTTGAAATCTTTTTAAGAGATAGCTAAAACGTTTTATCAAGATGCACTGAAAAGTACAAACATTAACCATCAATGTGGACAATTTTATGGTATTTTAAACTTGAATAAAACAAAGTAGCATCAGTTTTCATCAGCATTGTGAATCACTTCTTGTTGATTGCATTGAGAATAATAGAAACTGTTAGCAGTGATTTGGATCTGTGATCTGCCCACCAAGACCACTGCTGTAAACCATGAAATTATTTTGTGCAATTTAATTTCTAAGAGTTGACGAGTGGTAGAAATTCAATAAATTAAATAGCCTGGAAAGTTTTCAAAAAATTAATATGAACATTGCGCGAGACTTAACAATGCGAATATTTGTAGTCGCAAATAAACCAAATGCCACGATCGACAAAACACGAAAGTTAGTATTTGCGAAAGTTAATTGTTTACAGTATAACTTTTTTATTAAACCAGGCTACAATGTTATCTAGATTAAGAAACATTTTGTATTCTGGCTACTATTCCTGTAATAATAGATACAGGGGTGTATTATATCACTAATAGTCTTTACGAAACTGAATGTATAATAAAAGTTTAATCTTTCATCTTAGATATGGGAGATAAATTAGTTTTGTATATTGCATAATGATGAAGATGACATAATTATAAGCCTGGATGTGAAACATGAAGCTATAGTACAGTATATTAATCCAGCTATTTGAATCCTTTAGTACTTCTCAACCTGTTATGGTAATCATACATCCTCTCTAAAACGTTTATGAACATTTGCCAGTCAGCTTTCTGCTGAAATATGGCAGACATATAATAGTCTCCACCTGGTCCCATATTTGAACCCGGGTAGCTGTATTATTTAAGAAGTAATCAGGCTATGAGCTACGTAGTGAGATAATTAGAGAAGTGAGTCCATGTAAATGTATCTGACACTGGATATAGTCTTATAGGTACTCCATGAGACAAGTTGGGAGACCAGTCTAAAAATGCAGTCTCCATTGTCATTGGTCAGATTCAAGGTTGAATACTCAAAACAAACCAATGAGAGGCATGATTGAGTCAAACTCAAACTCAGTTTTACAGTGAGAAGGTGGGTGATAGAAGGCAACATGAGCACCAAGTACAAATATAACTTGTCAATTGACAGCCACTATTACAGTGTGGCCATACCACGTGATCATGACATCACAAACGGCTATAAACCCAAGTAATTTTTTCATAATAAACCGTCGACTCGGAAAGGAAAACAGGCGTAAGTATTTTATTTCTTCATCGATTTCTATGACATATAGCCCATGCTAAGCGCAGAGTGATAAGCTTTCAACAAAATATAGTGACTCTATCCGTAGCTGGGCCTTTTTTGCAAACATTCGGTGAAACCTTTGCTTCAGCTTGTTTGAAAGCGGACTACTTTGCCAAGCCGTTCTGTTTTTTCTTGTATTATCTGCTTTATCGTGCCTGAAGACTGATGTTTAAACTAATCGGTAACACCGGAGGCTATTTCGCTTCAAATAAGATACATATTGTCACAATGCATGGCGGAAATCTTACATTTCCCTTTGATTTCTATTTCTGGCTACAATTGCAAGACTAATTTACCGGCTACAGTTGCAAGCTGTTTTCAGAATTCGCTACAATGCAAATTAAATACCATCCAGTATTTGTCAATGATGGTTTACAATTTTATTTATTTAGTTGTGTTTCATTTGTTATTGTTACAGAACAAAACACGCTGGTACGCTACATTAAGTAGCAATAGTTTACAGAATATACATGTAGGTTGGTTGTGCTGTTTTCTTCGGTTATATATAACATGTTATAATTATCCAAACAAGCGTAATAACAGTTGCCCTTTTTGGCAAATGTATAACTCGCTCTAATGCTACGGCAACAATGCTCGTACGATGTCCGTACGGATTTACCAACTCATACGAGTAACCAGTACGAGTTGACTACGAGTCAAACATATTTCAAATCCTAACGGTATATGCAGGTTCTTAGCTTCTGGTCACATCTCGTACGGACCTCGTACGAATAAAAGAGAATCTACGAGCTCGTAGGTATAATTGAAGTAGGGAACTTTATTTATTATTATATGTAGAACGATTATAGAATTATGCAATTTTCATGCCATGTTTATAAATGCAAGGAAAAACGTTTAATTACTTCTTGACAGACCTTGAACGATCAGGACTATATATACGATTTATTATTATATATAGAGAGAGAGAGATTCTTATAGTACAATGAGTATATGCATTGAAGTACATTGATTACATGTATATTGCACATTCACCATTAACTAAAAGATAAAAAGAACACATACATGTAGATGTATAGACAAAATGCATGTGTACATATGAGATATGTGCACGCGAAACACGGATATGTCAAATCATTTTACATTGAGCTTGGGCGGGTCCGGGTTGGATGAGGTGGGGTCCGAGCCCATTATGGAAAAATAGGGCCATCGTACATTAAGAGATGAGTACGTCTTTGGTAATGTTTTTGTGTGTACATGTACCAACATTAGCTGGTCGTACCGAGCAAAATAACTGGTTGGATATCTTCATAATTTACAATGATCGGTCGTCATACATTTTGGGTAATTTGACTGACGCCGAACGTTGTCAGGCTGTAGATCGGTGGTGTTGTGTAGCATTGAGTGATGTTGGCGAGGTTAATTTAAAGTATCTTTAAAAAAATTATACGTTGCTACTAATCGGTCGGTGTCTGCGCGATCATCATTAAACATCGGGTACATATCGGATACACGGGCGGACGGAAGAGACAGAATGTTAAACAGAATCCGCGAACCCTTGTCTACTCGAATATACAACTTGGTTCTCGAACGTTTTACGTGTAGACCACCTCCCTCTGGGTTTACAAACTATTCCAAATGTAAAAATACTTTTTGAGTCATATTGAGTCTTCTTAAAATCATTCAAATACTTCTTTCCAAAGCCAGTAGCGTTTATACCTTTATTTTAAGAGGCAACCCGACTGGGAAAGTACATTCTTCCCTGTAGGCCTCTGTTCGTACCTGATTCTTTTTCTAAACAACCATACAAACAATGACACATAAAGTTACTGCGTGCCGAACTTGCCATATTGGGTGGCCCAACTTGTCCCATCACAGATAAATCAGGCAACCTAGAGTTTACCTACACGCACTAGTAATATGTCGCCCCTCTGAATTTCGTTCTGAATATGCTAACAAATCATTCTTTCCCTCAGCTTCAACCAAAACCAAACATATGCAATAAATACCAAAGGCCGAATGAGTTAAGTACACTTAACATATTTCTCAATTGTTATGTACAAAAATATATGAGTTAAAAAGTGACCAATTAGAAATTTTGCGTGTATATCTATTTAATGTACAACTTAATGGATAACTGTAATAGCTGTTAGTATTGATAAACCAAATTGCAAATAATTCCGGCGAATACCTTTAGACAAGCCGTCCACGAGGGCATCGAATGGTTCCCGAACCTGAAGTTTCGACCAATAAAGGAAAGAACCGGTCAACAAGAACGAGCCCACCATAGATAACGCCTTTTCGTTCTTGTTCTTAAAATATAAAGTTTTGGCAAAAAGTGATTCACTTTTCCAGCTGTATTAGAATAGCCAGATGTAGGCGACTACCATCCAATGTGTTCAACTCTCAACTGATGACAATATAGTAGCTTGGCATCGTTTAACCTTTTGGCATTCTATCGGCATAGATTCGCAAACCCTTCCGCATATTTTTCATTGTAACCACTGCCTTTCCGTCCAATCGGGAAACATCCTGAACGGTCGATATTCAGGCGCGATACCTTCGACTACTTAGGATAGGTATCGCCAATTGTACAGCAACAATTCGACAATTTGACATCCCTTCCTCATAGTATCGGGATCTCGTGAACGACTGATCTTAGGTACGTGAAGAAAGTTAATGTTCGGTGCAATAATATACGTTTATGATGTATATTTCACCTAGTCAAACAATCTCGACTTAGTACAATTATATATCGTACTTTATACGTTTATGGTGTATATTTCACCTAGTCAAACAATCTCGACTGAGTACTATATATATCGTACTTTAAGGAGCTAGAAATTTAAAGGAAGCTACAAAAAGACAGTCTCTCGTCTAATATCTCACCATATCCTTTAGATCGCATGATGCATTTTGGTCCAACAATTCACTACTGTAGTAGTTTGAATTAAAAAAAGAAAGATAGTTTTAAATGGTTGAACTTATTTTATTTTAGATTGTTGCAAAGCGCAATGCCATTTGTGTTCTTTGTGTACCAAGGAGTTCAAATACAAGAGGAACCTGAGAACACATTAATCCTATCTTGGATATTTCATCGTCGGTGAAAATTCTGTATCGTGGAACTTCTGTCGCTTACCAAGCATCTGTTTGGGATTTAGTTTCGTGATGATTTTAGACAGAATATATAAGGCTGTTGTCCTGTTATCACTGAAAAATAATAAAGTAAAATCGAATAGTTTTTCCGTCAAAAGTGTTATATTTAAAAGTTATTTAATTCTTATTGGAAAATATGTTTTTGTTTTCTTGTATTATTAAGTGAATGTGTTTTGTCAATCATCTTTAATTCGTAACAACTGTACGATTGTCAGTGCGACAATAAAAGCTATCAATACCAGTCATAATTTTGCTATAGGCTTATGATCCATTGGTCGACTAAACCCAAATGATACTTATTGGACACGTGAAAGCTATGTTGATTCAATAAATATCTTATAGCAATAAAGTAAATGTACGTACGAAAAATTGACAATGTAGTTTTATCAATTGTAAATTAAGTTTTCACACATGATCGGTAACATTGCTTTGCATTGTAGCGAATTCTGAAAACAGCTTTCAACTGTAGCCGGTAATTTAGTCTTGCAATTGTAGCCAGAAATAGAAATCAAAGGGAAATGTAAGATTTCCGCCATGCATTTTGACAATATGTATCTTATTTGATGCGAAATAGCCTCCGGTGTTACCGATTGGTTTAAACATCAGTCTTCAGGCACGATAAAGCAGATAATACAAGAAAAAACAGAACGGCTTGGCAAAGTAGTCCGCTTTCAAACAAGCTGAAGCAAAGGTTTCACCGAATGTTTGCAAAAAAGGCCCAGCTACGGATAGAATCACTATATTTTGTTGAAAGCTTATCACTCTGCGCTTAGCATGGGCTATATGTCATAGAAATCGATGAAGAAATGAAATACTTACGCCTGTTTTCCTTTCCGAGTCGACGGTTTATTATCAAAAAATTACTTGGGTTTATAGCCGTTTGTGATGCCATGATCACGTGGTATGGCCACACTGTATTAAGACATTATCAACATATGAAATAAAAAGGTTGATGGCAATGGAGAAATTATCATAAAAGGGAATTTAGGAAACAAGAGATACACCAACAACCTATCAAATTGTCACAGATGGATATTGATATGTCCATTTAAAATGTCACTTTTCAGAGGTAATCATCATTTAAAGTAGTGTAACATATCACTGGCTTAGAATGAGAAGGTTGTTACTTACGACCTTATAAGACTCATATTTAAAATCATCACCACATTTGCGAGACACTTCTTATGAGCCTATTTACAAATCGGAACTTGTCATGATGGCCAAAATGTAGTTGAAATAGCTTGTTTCACCAAAAGAAAAGAGTAATTTTCAGACAGTGTTTTCTTGTTTTCTCAAAATATCAATTTTTTACTTACGACCTTCTCATTCTAAGCCAGCAAATTAGGAGAAAGTGTTAACCTTCATCATAATGTTCAGTCATTCAAGCAAGACAAAAGTGATTTATTGAAGAAAAAGTTCAATATTATAATAAGCGTTTTAAGTATGAATGTATATATTGATGTTATTTATGTGAAAATGGACAATTAAATAACATTTATAACAAATATTTTAAAAACTGAGTGTACAATAATTGACCTTTCCCCTTTTTTGAAATATGATCGAAATGTATCTATTAAAGATACATATACTTTTGTAATAACTTCCATATATACATATACACAGTAAATCATTGTTTATCGGCCCTATCTATCTATCCATAAAAAACATGACATAAAAAATATTTACCCCGAGACGGCCTTGTCAAGTTTTTCCAGTATTGAAAAATTTCATGAAGACTAGCAACACTATTTGTCTGCATTGCTATAAACTTGCTATATAATCCTTTATTTCAAACACAAGAATGAAACTTTGAAAATAATATTTTCAAAAATCAGAAATCTCCAACTAAATTATCAAAATTTCACTAAATGGTAGGTTGGGAAAAATTAACGAAAATATTAATTTCATATACTTAACATCATCTTGGGGAAGAGAACAAAAACTTGTAACAATACAAGATCAGTTTGCACAAACAGATAAATGACCAATATTAATTGCTTTTTGACATTGATAACCAGGAGCGGCTCAAGGTGGCAAAAATTAATTCAACATTTTACTTATGCGCAAGTCAATTGAAACCACGCCAACTTCAGGGAAGCCCATGATTAAGTCGCAGGTTTTTACCCTTCAGGTGTCCGGTGCACTGCTGAGTGAGTGTGGGGCTTTTGTTCTACGCCAAAATAGAGGGGGTAACACAGCTGGGAATATATTTCACGGGTGTTGCAGGGTGGGGGCAATGGGCAGAGTTTTTCCTTCTGCATAGCATTGGTTTGTAAACTGATTACTGTTAATCTAGAAATTATTTCGCGCGATTTAAGTTCGCGGTGTTCACGGATTGTTAAAATCCGCGAAAATAAATAGCCGCGAACCTGTCCAGGACAAGAAAAACGCGAAAGTTTCTCGTTTTTGATAGGAACTAATCATTTTGGTACGACGTTTACAAGACCATATCAGAAGGGCTATTTGTCAAAATACGGAATGTTAGATTAGTAGTCTATTCTGAATAAAAGCATTTTATGAGCACGGTACAATAATGCAAACGCTTTAATTTGTTGTTATTTTAAACGTGTTAAACAATACACTCAATATACTAGGTGCATGCGTGTGAATAGCGTTGTTTATTATGTCATAATACCGATGGACTGATAGTGTTAATAAAACTGTGAAAACATGATCAGCATATATAGTTTGCAATTTTTGTAAACAATACAATAGGTAACTATCGACATCAAAAAGAATTTGAGAGGGTTTAACAAAGGCAAGAACTATAATTAAGAAACAATTATATACTAAACGAGCAATGTATGTAACAGGTTATAACATCAATAATTTTGTCACTATGCGACTTAGTTTTCGCTGAGTTCGCGGGAGACTTAAAAACGCGAAAGTTTGTAGCCGCGAATATGCCGACGATCGGCAAAACGCGAAAGTTTGTACCCGCGAAAGTTTCTAGGTTTACAGTAATTTGCCATTATTATAATTTGATAAAGAATAAGGACTTTGGTTAATGAATTTTGTATGATGGTCCTTACATACGCCCTTGGAGGGTTGACATTTTCATATTATTGCCAATGTGACATTTTAAGTTAAAAATTGATGAAGACAGCGTGAGTCATAACACCACCATCTCTGTTCATTGAGACAAATAGATGTCACACAAAAACAACACCACTGTCATATATATACAACAGTCTGCATGTAAAAAGCTTCAATTTATATAATACAAGTCCAAACACAGGACAGCGCTATGTAATTTAACATTTTCGATTAAAGTGGGTTAACTGAATATTAAGGGGCTTGGTAGGACTTGGCATATGCAATGCCTCCCTGCAGTCCGAGCTGAACATAGCCTTTATTTGTCAGTTAGCTTTCTGCTGAATATGGCAGGCATAATTTTGTGCCTTCACCCGGATTTGAACCAGAGTTGCCGGATAAAGCGACAAGCGCGCTAACCACTAAGCTACAGAGGTCCAGCAAGTCAGCTATGTCTTCACAAAACTTTGTCATTAAAGTTGCTGGAGAAAAATCAACTCCCATAATCATGCATTTTACATGTCACTTGTGTCAACATAGGGCCTTGCAACACTAAATATCCATCGTGTGTATTTCCTAAATAAACAAAATTCACCCCAAATATATATATTGTAACCTATATGCACTGTATGATCTAGAAATGTAAATATGTGGATTAATAAACTATACTTTTCCCCCTGCATAGCAAATACCAAAAAGATTTTAAACATAAATAGGCGAAAACAGCTTGAAATTTATACAGTATTGTTACATGGAAGACAGTGTTCCAAGCTAGCGTATATAAATGCACATTCTTTGGACAAGTTTTTTACAATTTCAAAATACCAGAAGACACTTGATGTAACATATTGGCTGTCACCCTTTACAAACACTTTCATAGTCGAATACTTGATTTTATAAACTCAATTTTTAATTTATTATTTTAATGTCAAGATGTGTAATTTACAATATAGTTCAATGCTTGCATATATGGATAAGATGAAAATATAGCCTGGGGATGGTTGGTGGAGTCTCTATATAGTTAAATTACTGTAAAATCAATTAATTTCGATGGGACAAAATTTTGTGGTTTTTGGTAAAAAAGACCATTTTCATTAAACTTTACTTTGTTGATTTTGCATTTCAGATAATAAATACAAGGGTCAAAATTATTTTTCAATAGGATTTGACTTCATGGTCGAAGTTGAACCACGAAATCCATGAAATTTAATCCCCACTAGAAAATTAATGATTTAACAGTAAACAGTTTTAGGCGGTATGTGATGTCAATGACAGGTTATTAAAGTTTTCACTAATTGAAAATAAAAATGCACATTACCGATTAATTATACATGTATATTAAAACTTAATTGGCAAATTATAAATATTGGATAAAAATATCTGATGTCTGAGTATAGAAAAAAAGTTAAGTTTTCAGCTGTTAAGCTGTCCAACAACCCTCCCCTGGTCATTGGGTTACCTAATGAAACCAACGTTTGAGTCTCTCTGGGGGGGGGTATTTATCTCATGTGGGTGTGGCAGCCAACATCGATTTGCGGCGCCCAGGAATAGACACTGCCCTCACAGGTACCAATTTACACCTTGATGGAGAGGAACATATGGGTTATTCTTGCTTAGAGAAATTTACCAGTGGTCCAGACAAGGGTTGGAGTTGAACTTCTCCATACCCTTTTTTGCCAGTCAGCATACTGCTGAAATATAGCAGGTATATGAGTGCATCCAACCGGATTTGAACCCCAGTTGCCGGATAAGGCGGCAAGCACATTAACCACTGAGCTACGGAGGCACATTGAAGCATAAAATATTTCATCAAGTTTCCAAACAAACCAAACAATAAGTTACCCTAGCCTTAAACATGTCCTAATTTACACATGTGTACAAATACACATTCATTCAGCCTCAGGTGTTTCAAAAGTTTGTTAACACTGAATAAATTAACTCAATACAACAAACTACAACAAACTACATCAAACTTCATCCTGTTGTATACAGACACAAACCAGGTGTTTTGATTAATGAAATAATTCATCTTATAAAAGTTAACAAAACATAAGTTTTATATTTCAAGAATATTTTATTACTTCGTACAGCAAACTGCTTTGGTATATAAAAATGATAACAACTTTATTTTAAGAGGCAACACAGTTGGGCAAGCACAGTCTTCCATGTAAGCCTTCATGAGTATAATATATATTGCTTTTATGGACATCAAATATAATATATGGTTACATTAAACGGTCCATGTATCATTCTCAACTCCATGAAAATGGGTTTAATGTTGTTTTCAATGATAATTCATAAGAAAACAATTTTTGACAGTTCCCACACAATTCACAACAAGATATGATTTCACTATAAGGAAATATAATCTGTCATATCAAAGATAACAACTTTAAAAAGAAATGTATCCAATTTTGAACGATGTTGTGTACTTTATGCACCAGTCAGTTGCATACATGCCCCCCCCCCCTCCCAACCCCGGGATGGGCACTAGGATTTTTTACATTAAGGTCCTTCCACGGCCCTGCAAGGGACAACTGATGTTTAAATTTCTGGTATTTCCCGGCCCCTGACAACTAAATATTGTCCCCGTGGTATTGGTTTAGAGAAAAGTGCGAGGGAAGCTGGAAGGTAAAAACTTCCCCAGGCTATCCACCGCCCATCCCCAGGGTGCAACTGACTGGTGCATTACACACATGTTTTAACCGTACAATTTTAACATTTGTAATATATTCTAAATAAAATACTAATTTACTATAACATTAATTTTTTAAATATACTATTATAAATACCAGTTTGCTTGAGATTGATTGCAACACAAGAAGATGCCACATCTTTTATTAGTACTCTCAACACCTCATTTTTGATGGTATACCTTGCCATGAATATGACTCATCAATGCACAATTAGATTAATAATATTGTACTTTTACATTGTGGTATTTGGCAACCTATGGAAGCTGGCTGGTGTATTAATCTAAGTAAATTAGGTAGGTTAAGTACTTTCAACGCCTCATTTCTGATGGCATCCATAATGACAAGAGGGTATGAGACATAAACACACAATTCATCATCGTGTTGACGATTTGTTACTTAGATTAATATAATTGTCTAAGTAAATTAGATAGATTAAAAACTTTCGAGGCCTCATTCCTGGTGGTTTAGATTGCCAGGTTTGTTTAAGTCATATATTAGACTGATTATTCATAAATTTTTACTTTTACACTGTGGTGATGGCATTACCTATGAATCCTAGTAGATAAATGTATCAGTCAAAGTAAAGTAGGTATGATAAGTATTCTCGACACCTCATTCGTGATGGTATCCATCCCATGGAGGGAATGCGACAAATTAAGATCATAAACATATAATTTATAAAAATTGTACTTTTACACTGTGATGTTGGTGGTGATAATAACTTATAAATAGAAGCTGACAGACTAAATGTATTGCAGGTAGCTTAAGTACTTTCAACACCTCATTTCTGATGGCATCCATCCTCATGATGATTTGAAACGAAACATTAAGATGAAACATATAAACACACAAGTCATAAATGAATTATGTACATTCACGCTGTGATGATAGTGGTGGCATTAACGTTTGTTAGCTGACTGATTAATGAATCTTGACACCTCGTTTCTGAGGGAATCCATCCCAAGGTGGCAAGGGGTGGAAAAAATAATGAAAAAATAATCATACATTCACACGGTGAAAATGATGGTGGCATGAACCTATTGAAGCTTGGCTGATTAATGCATTAGTTGGTACTAACGAGCAATGATGATCATAAATGTATAAACATGTATAAATATAACATCATGACTGTGATATAAAAATGTATAAACATAGCATCATGAGTATGATTTATGATTAATGATTAAAATAGACAATGATTAATATACATCATGTAGAATTTATATATTCGTAATATATACACTAGATACACACTGGATATACACTGGATACACTGCCTATATAATCAGGAAGCAATAATCAGTTAATTATCGTAATCTGCTATGTAATTATATAAAATAGATACACATTATATGGAGTAATTCTGCCCTAATCAGCTGTATAATTATATACAATGTAGAATAGATACACATTATAATGGAGTAAATCTACCTGTAAAGAAAATAGCATGTGTATTCAATGATTAATTATTATCTTACTAATTTAAATAAGGTACATAATTGATAATTAATCATAATCAAGCTTGGTGCTACTGCTCATTAACAATCATTTTATTTATTTATTTCGGAACATCCAGTGATTTTATTTAAAGATGTGGTTCATATCATCCCTGATCCGAATCCAAACCCGGATGTGAAGGTTTGTAAAAGTGCAGTTCAAAATTAAGATAAACTACAGTATATATAGTGCAATTTATGTCACAGGATGAACAATATGCAGTCTGAATGGAGTATTGTAAATTGAGGCGAAAAAGTATCTACCCGGTGCATAACTGGAACCCATTACCCCTGCTTGCAACTTTGCAAGTCAGGGGCTCTACTAACTGAGCTAACCGGGCTTCTGACGCATGAATCAAATTAGGAGCTTAAACCTGGTACCCTTTACTCACAGGGTGAATCCTCACCAGTACAGTAACTAACACACTCTCTCAGTCAGTCATATTGTGTCCCACAAATTTTAAAAACCCCAGTGAATTAAGATTCCAAAACGGTTGAATGTCACCAGCACCAAACATTAATAAGAATTAAACTTGAGATCAAACTTCAAACCCCTTTACTTGATAAGTTTCAGGAAAGATCACCGCTGCAGAGATTATCCATTAAGTTTATCAAGTTATTGCCCAATAATGATGCCCTACATGATAATTATACATGTATATAAAAACTCATATCATATAATTATTAGAAATAGATTCAGGATCATAATTCGTATTTGCTGCATCATTACAAAGCTTGTATGCATACAGCATATACAGCACTGAGCAGATCTATAAAGATCTAACATTGAGAATGGAAAAAGATCTCAAACGTTGAGAGAAAAAAAAAAATGTGAAACGTCGAGAAACTAAAAAGATCTCAAACATGGAGAATCAAGTTTAACACATTGTGAGGATGATCTCAAATTTCATTCTTATATAACCTCACCCCAGGATCAAATAATACAATTTACAAAAATTTAATAAAGTAGGTGCATTTTTTTCTTTACAATACCTTGAATGTTCATATTCTGAATTTTCTCTGCCGTATCAGCCATTTTTATCACTTTTTTAAAAACACAAAAATATCAAAAATCCATCAAAGCACACAGAATAAACTATTTAAACACTTCACTTTTAATCTTCTTTCACTATTTATTTAATCTCCACAAACTATGAATCCAGCCGGTGGTGGTCAAGAACGTAATTCTTCCACATAAACAAGCACACACTTCGGTTAGGTTACACTTGATTTATTCCAACTTTTTTCGTTCAAATCCAAAATCTCTTTTCAGTCACATCCTATCATCTGCAAACAACAAACAAGAGCATCTTTAAAACATGTAGTAAAAATAATAATAATATTTAAATTTTAACACACATGTATCGATTTATCCTGGTAGTATTTTTTAAACAGCCGGTTGGTTACCAAGCCAATATAGAATATAAAGCAGGTTTTTTAAACCGATTGAGGGAGCATCTCAAAATAATTTTAATCCAGGATACATCTTCAGTATTGATTGATATTCAACTTTTAAGTATCAGAAAAAACATCTTTCAGAGTTATCAGTAAACATTTGGGAGAAGAAGTTCTCGACCATTCATCAGAAAATTAGATGTGTTTACTGGCTATGTGAATACAAATCGATGGCTTAGAATTAGAAGGTCGTAACTACCAAATCTATATTTTGAGAAAACACGGAAAAACTGTCTGACATTTACTCTTTACTTATGGTAAAACAAACTTTTACAACTTCATTTTGGTCAGAAGAACAAGTTCAGATTTTTATGAAAATGAGCTCATAAGAAGCGCCTTGTGATGCTTATTCTAAATATGTATGAATCTTAAAAGGTCCTAAGTGGCACTTACAACCTTCTAATTCTAAGCCATCGAAATGTACCAATATATTTGTAACACAGATGTACCTAAAAGCTCGAAATAAGAAATTTTCAGAGTAGTGAAAACACAGATTTTATCCATCTGCTATGCTTAATCACATGCGTAATTGCATAACTTTCGCTGAGTACAGAATTAATCACCCTGTTACATTACTACACACCGACACACACTGCTGCTGGGGGATGTGCTTTTTGTCTTCTATATCTGAATAGTTACCATTTCGAAGCATATTACGCATATTACACGTATTACACGTATCACAGGCAACAAACAGGTATACCAAACACATGCTGTACGTAATTATTCATAAAATACTCATAATGCACAAGAATTGTCCTATACAACAGCGCCCATATGTTGTATTATTTACCAAGCAAAATCTCTAAACCTCCCGCAAGGCAGCACTATGCACATTGAACCAGTACAAAGAGCTTACAACTATATGAACACATATTTGTAAAACATTTACTGGATATAAACCAGGATTTGAAGTAAATCCACCCCGGGCAGTCACCTAACGCGGAATTTATTATATCACATTACTTTAAATGCTGAGCATTATAAGCCTTTATTCAACAGTCAGATTTATACTGAAATATGGCAGGCATATGAATGCCTCCACCTAGATTTGAACCTGGTTACCAGATTAGAAAGCAAACGCACTAACCATGTAACTACGGAAGCACACCCCTTCCTAGATGATGTTAGGAAACTATCACATTCAAAAGATTATAGCGGGCACTACTTTTAAATCAGGTACACCCAGTTAAACCTAGATAAACATAGTTTACCTGACAAATGAGCTGATGTTTACAACCATTCTCATTTAACTCAAATGCTGATTTAATGCACCAACTACAAGTATATCATTAACAGCAGAATCAAATATTCATGTGGTTTTTCAAGTCACAGTCATCAAAAGCCCAGAACATGAAGTGAATCTAGCAGTTAATAGGAAGAGAAAAGACATCAGATTCCCTTTGGGTATAAGAATGGTACCTGGACAGAATATAAATAGTAACTGTGATGAGGTTGTTATGTATGATATAACTCTACATGTTGTTAATATATAGATGTAGGCAGCCTAACAAGATTTTCACTAACAAGAATTTCACTAAGTGAATATGGCACTCGTGAATAATGGCATTCAAGCCTACTTACATAGTTCCCAGGTGGCTAGCAAAAACTAAATTAGCAATCAGTCATAGAATACACTACAACCTCTCGACAGCAGACTTCTGTAGAGCAGCAACCTCTCTATGAAAGTAACCTTCAAAGTTTCCCTCAGCTGATATTTTACTTTACAGTTAACCTCTGAAGAGCAGCAACCTCGAAACAACGATCAATATTTGCAATTTCCAGAGGGTGTAGCTCTACTATAGTTATACATGTACTGTTTAATCCAATCACACTGGTCAACAATACTTATTAGAACAATCCCAGTCATGTAACAGCACAAACCCCTGAGACACAAGGTCAACCAATGGTTAATGGAACTACTATTAAAAGGGGATTCAGTGTCAAGCAAGGGAGGTACTGGTACACTAGTACCACTTATAAGGACGGTTACTGTAAAACTATCAATTTTTCGCGTGGGATTAAATTTCGTGGATTTTTTGGTTCACCTTGTAATCAATCCCATAATAATCATTTTGACCCTAGTATTTATTACTTGAAATGAAAAATCCACGAATTCATGACCCATTGAATACCAAAACAACTAATTTTACAGTAAGTCTTGGCCTTCAATCTGCACTCAAAGTGGACACTCTCCAACTAGACTAGGCTACATCCTGGAGGATACAAATACACCAATTATTTATTAATTCCAGAATAATCATACTCCATCAGAAAATCTACCTATCTTGTTGTAAAAAAGGAGCAATTTTAAGGGGACTGGGTATACCCAGCAAGGGGTAAAACTAATTCCATGACGAATGCCTTAGCTTATATCACGGAATTATGTAGCTATGCATGTGGCAGCAAAGAGGTTAATTCATACCAGTTACATAACCCATATAATATAATTAGCTGGAAAATTTATATTTTTCATATTCCAAGACAAACACATATATAGCTTGGAGAATTTGACATGATCCTAACCTTTATGCATGAATATATTACAAGGTTCTTGCTTTGAATTTATAAATATCCGCAATCAAATAGTATAATATAGGTATTTTAGATTTATGTTTGTATTACACATCGAGCTTCTTCGTGATAGTCCACAATAAAGAAAACTCACAACCAGGTTATAAATACACACAGTTTATCAGCTGTTAAATTATGCTAATTAAAAGGTCAGGATCGTGTCAAATTCTCCAAGCTATAATACAGCATATCAGGCTGACCTAAATGTGTTCGTTTCACCAGGAATATCATTATACCAGCCTGTCAGGCAGATCTCTTGATTGGAAAGAAATTTGCTGAATTCCAGGAAAATGCATAGGCTGCAAAATCAATTGACATATGAGAGAGGAAAGAAAATAAATTGCACCCTCAGTTCTCACTAAGATCTGTAATACTGCTCACTACAGGCAGATCTTGGTAATTTAAACTAAACCAAATAACTTAGTAAGACATTAGACATAAATATAAAATGTATGACTTTGTGTGGATAATGGTAGAATCTGGAGTTCCAAGTAATGAGAAATCATCTAATAGCGCAGCAAAGTTTGAACTAAGAGTTCAAAGTTAAGAGAAAAAGATTGCTGCCAAGCATCCAATAGTGCAGCGAAGTTTGAACTAGAAGTTAAAGTTATCAGAAAAAAAAAAAAAAATTTGATGCCAAGCGTCCAATAGAGCAGCATTTTGTGAACTAGGAGTTCAAAGTTATGAGAAAAACATCGATGCCAAGCATCTTATAAAGCAGAAAAAATTGAAATCAGAGTTCATTGTTATTAGAAGAAACATACATTTTGATGCAAAGTGTCCAAGAGTGCAGGAAAGTTTGAACAAGAAGGCATTAGACACAGTATACCAAAATAAACTCACTTTTATACACCACCACAATACAGCTCCAGAACAAAATATACTTGATGATCAGTCTTATTAACTAATTAAACATTACACGATTAACAATATTAGCAGAATAGAACAGATAAATGTCATTTAGACAGTCTTGTTCAGTAATTTACCTTATTTGATAAAGTCCATTAAACTGCAATCTTAAATCAAGCCTAAATATTTTCTATTTTGATGAACAGTAATATGTCATACACAAACAAGACACATATTTCATCTTATTAATAACATTAATAACACAAAACACCCCCAGGGGTCAATTAAAGGTCATAAACCAATATTTGTCTATATATGGTACAAAATGACCCACCTGGGACAAGCAAGTTATGACCTAACCACCTGTGTATTTAATATTTGTTGCTATATATGTTGCTTGCTTGGAATGACATATCAATCATATCAGTACAACCAAATATAGTATAACCACTCAAGAGCTTCCCTATGTAGAGCAACTTCTCCATTACAACACCTTTATAATTAAGCCTACATTAATTAATATCATTTACTTAAAATTTAACATAAAATTTTCCTGAATTTGCTATTTACTATTGATTAAGAAACGAGTATATAGCTAGGGTACTGCAAACAACAATAGCAAAATGTCAAAGCTGCACCTCCCAGCACCTTAAGTATTTTCTAAAAGCCAGTCAAAAATATGTAAACAAAACATTAATGGCTTGTGTGTCAAACATATCTTGTGAAAATCGATCGAAGAATAAGATATTTACGGCTGCTTCTAACTTTTTGTTTACATATTTTTACTTGCAGACTTAGCCAAAAGTCATGTGGGATGTCCACCCTGAATATTTATATAGTCTACAGTAAAAAGTTCAGTCACACTCCATACTAGTTTTCTATCTATACCTAACATCAAATAAAAGATAAGATTACCAGTACAAGCTCTAAGACAAAACAAGCAATTAGTGTTAATTGACAGCACAATTACTAAGAACGTTAATGACTCAGCAACAATAATAAGCTCAATTACCTGCGATAGTAAGCCAACAATTGTAACAACATATGTGTACCACCTTATCACTAACAGTGTAATATTTGTAATAAATTTACAAGTCACTCAGACACCCCATATTGACGAGTTTTATTACTATAACATACATAAATTCAATCTTAAAATATGTACAAAGTTACAAACCCCAAAATGAACATATCAATTTTTCTCACATATGTAAAATGACATATTCATACACCTATAATGTCACTGATGTACAACCTTTGAACTAATGAAAAACTCCCAAACGTAATTAATGTCAAACGGTTAATTATTATAGACAGATACTTGACTGGGCAAAATTTGCAAGTTTGGACATGTAACAAACATGTACCCCACAACTAGATAATATATTTTTTATTATTATTATACAGTTGATGGTTTATTACCTTATTACATAATAAATTTTACCTTTTTATATTATTTTTTAAGTCCTGCAGTATTTCAGTCATGAATATGAAGTCATATAAATAGCTTGGAGAATTTGACCTGAGAGGCTGACCATTGTTTTAATGCTAACTTTGTCTGGAACTATCCCAAACCCCTATTATATTATATGCTGAGAGTAAAGTAAGGATGAACAGCTTTTAATATGTTGTTGCCACAGGTAACAGTATCGTTGAAAAAGAAATTGAAAAAAAAATTGAAAAAAAATTTTTTTCTCGAAATTTAGGTATTATATACAAGGTATATTTGCCCTTAAAACACAGATTTTCAAAGTATCAAAAAACAAAAATTAGCTTTCGATACATTCAATAACTAATTATATTCTTACGCAACATTGTTAAAACTACTTGCATGCAAAATTCCATCGAAATTGATCAACTTATTAAAAAGTTATGCCATAAAGTTTAGATCCCTGTGTCCAGCCGGTTCGAAAGGTGCATTCCGATAAAACCAAAAATACAAATGTCGAGGATAAAAACCTTCATATTTTGTATTTATCGTCATGAATAAGCATAATAATGCGGTAGAATTGAAGGACGCAACAGTTTGAACAAATTTACCGTGGTGAAATATGCGAGCTTCCGTATTAGCCGCGAAACAAATCGTCTGCACATTTTATATAGTCAAAATGTTTTTATTTTCACCATGTTTGTCCGAAAGTTGCGAATGATTTCCATTTTGTGACAACGACTTTCATTGGTTATAAAAATACATTCGGAATATCTCTAGTCGTCGGACACTCTAAAAACCACACCGACCGTCCTTGCAGCGTAATTCGAATTACGCCGTCGAGAGTTAAAATAAAAGTTTAAACGATGCATTTGATCGTTTTGAGGTAAATGTAAAGCATGATTTCAAATGTTTGCAAGGCATTATGCTGTATTTGTCCCCCACACAGCCTTTTTGTACATGATCAACTCACGTAAATGCCGTAGTCTATGAAAACAAATTGCACCCTTTCGATTTTGCTCTCAATTTCCTTGCAAATATACCTTGTATATAATACCTTAATTTCGAGAAAAAAAAAATTTTAATTTTTTTTTTTAATTTCTTTTTCAACGATACTGTTACCTGTGGTTGTTGCCACCTGTCAAGCCAATAAACGTGTACATGTACTAGTATACAAAATGGTTTAAAAGGTGGCTAGATTTGTAGTACCCAACAAGTAAGCAAAGTGATTTTCTTCACCTTGAAAACTGATGAAGATTGGTTTTGACAGTGAGTATGTGCATCCAACATGATGGGAGTGTATGATAAGCCCTGTGGCTTGCAATGTACGCAGATTCCACAAACAACAGTCTAAAATATGATATGCTCAATCAACGACATAATTAATAACAACAACAAGTGAAGGAATACCAGAAATCTTCCAAACATATTTTTTTGCACGAAACCCTGAATTCAAGGACACCAGAAATAACATGGTAACATGTATAGAAAAGAACTAATTAATTAATTACAGACTTTATTCCATTGACAAATAGTCTGACTAAGCTTATTTTTTTCATCGACAAAACAATCCTGCCTGAAAGATTTCAGTCAGACTGACTCCGATTGATTCATGTTAATTAGCACAGAATTATGAAAATAATGTACATGTGCAAAAACTTTGTTTCAACTAAGAAGAAACATATTAAGTTAATTCAAACAATAGATTCCAGCAATAGATTTAAATTAAGCAAGGGGTAACATATTGTTCTGATTGGTTAAGGGCTGCTCACAGGTTCAGCATATTTGTCCCCTCCCCTGAACCTAAGAAATGAGCCAGAAATATCTGTAGCAGGTTAATGAACTGTATTTAATTATTTATCACATACATATGCTGGTATGGCATAAATAATTAGTTTGTTTCCTGTAACCCAGCCATTTCTAACAAGACTGTGTTTAGTAAACGTTTAATGCCCTGTGGGAGCCTAAAATATCTGAGTTTCAACATTTTGTAACAGACAGACGAACAAACAGGACAATCACTGTATGCCTCCTGCAGTAGATGTCAGGGCATAAAAATTCTACATTGATGTTACTTTTGTACGTTTTGAAGGGTAGTTGCTCTATTTCTCGTATTTTCAGACATACAAGGAATCCCAGTTGTTTCGGACATGTTATCCGAAACCACTTTAAAGCTTAGGCCTAACAAGATGGACCAGGCTACTAAATAGTCTCACAGACAGTGAATGATTAGTTTATATACAATATAGTTCCTCTCAATTTATTGTACCTACATCTAATAAAACAAAGTTAATAGCTCAAGATGAACAAAGAATAAATAAGGTGCTACATTTTTGGGAACTGAAGAACTGAACCCACAGCTGTTCAAACATTTCGAAAATTCAGCAGCATATGAAAACTGTGAAGAAATTACCCCTCATATGCTATTTGATACTAATCTGAGAGAACTTGGAACATGAGGAAATAATTATGAATGAAAAATAATTATACATTTAGAAACAAAAATATCAGTAAATACTTCAACATACTTTCATTTAACAGCAGCAGACAGGAGTTTTATTCTAGAGAATCATCCAAGCAAACTAACAGTTTAGGGTTAACATGCTTTTGGATGAGTAATAACTTTTTTTCAATTAGGGAGTTTCCAGGGTAAAATTTGATCAAAGCACTGCTCATGTTTCTGCGGAGATTTTAAACTTTAACTTACACCCAAATTTCAATTCCTTATATTGCTTTTGTGTATCTACAAATGGGGGAAAGATCTTGTTTGAAATCATGAACAGAATTAATTATGAAGCAAGGATTTAAACTTCATAAACAAATGCTACTCATGTTCTATCCTATACATATTACATATGCTTAACCAGAATTTGTAGCATTAAATAAGTGCTAGAAATTTGTGCCCTCGGGCAAATTATGTCATGCACATAGAAAACAATACACAAACTTAAATTTGCCAAGTTACATCTAATCCCACCATGCATAAAGAAGAAATGATCTGTACAAACTTCAATTTGACATTTGACCCCCAACTCCTTGACCTTCGGAAAGGAACCAGGGGTTACTCGTGAGTGACATTGTTGGAGATTAACATTCATGCCAATTTTAAGCAAGATTGGTCATTGCATGACAAAGTTATGGTCTGGACAAGCTTCAATTTGACCTTTGACCTTCAACTGTGACCTTGTTCTTTAAGGTAGGAGTCTGGGGGTTAATCATCACTACACTCCTCATGGAGGTAAACATTCATGCCAAATATAAGCAAGATTGGTCAAAGCATGACAAAGGTATGGTCCTGACAAAATTAGACGGACCAACACACACAAACAGCAGTAGTAATAGCAACAACAGAAGTAGCAACAATAACATCAGCTTCAACAAAACAGCAGCAGCAACAACGGCAATAAAGACTGGTATGCAGAAACAATAACAACAGAATCATTGTTTCTATCAACACCTAACACCATACAACAATGTGTGCCTGCCTCTCATACAGACATTCCAACAGATAGATAGAAACCTGATTTCAGGTAAATCAAGAGATATATGAAGTAAACAACTTGTTATGACCCTCAATTAGAGCAAGTACATTTAACCCCCTTGTTTATCTGACATTCAGATATTCTACCTTGATATATTCAACAATAACTCACATATATATACAGTTTTGGTATTTATAGAATCAAATTATACTATTGTAGGAAAGTAAAACCACTTCTTTCATCATGTTTATCTCAGATGGAGAAAGCCAGATAGTTGAGATGAATAAAAGAATACAATACAGTGAATTATCAGAATACATGTACCTATATTACTGTTGTGTTTTTTATGGAAACTACAGCAGCACAAGAGGTCGATTCTGAGAACTAGAAGAATTTCTGACACTAAAAACCTACATCTCCAACAAATGGCCATAATGCTGACAAAACTAATCTGAAATTCAAAATAAAATTCCTGAAAATATGCACGAATCTAAGGCTTGAGTTCAAGCATTCAAATGAAGTTTCATTGATATCTGACTACAGTGATACAGTGGTAAACGAGAACAAGCACACAGACAACTTTGTCACATAAGTCACAGTCATCAATCCAGACATCCAGCATTTAATCAATATGTTTTCTACAGTACTATACATGTATGTAGGAGACATAATCAGGATCATGAAGGACCTTTTCAGTCATTAAGGTAGTGAATTTCAATTCCAGCTTTACCCCAAACCAGAACACCATCGTCACTATATATCAGTCTCCAAGTACTGGTCCCTCAGGACAGAATGAGTGATTGATATTAGATTAACAACAAATTAAGTGAAATGTACAATGATAACATTAATATTGATCCAGATTTCACCACAAATGATGTATTTTCTCATTAACATCACTATAATTAGTTCCAAACAATGTCAATTAATGTGTTTCACCATAAAATTTTAATGATCTGCCGATATCTCATTCCTTGTGAAGCTGCCATTAGACACACAACGACATAACCATCATCAAACAGGGATACAGATGTTTTACAACATAGCAAACAATATGGACACAGTAACCTTTTTAACAAGAACAAAGCTTTCCAAAAGCAGCTATGTGTTGCAAGGACATAGCCCTCCTCAAGCAGCAATGAACTTATTTACAAGATTTCAAGCAAGGACTTAGATATTTCACCTACTGACCTTTAAATAATAAGGGTCATCTACTGTTGCTGACCAACTTCAATGTGAAATTTGCAGAGGCTAAAGTGTTATTGAACAGAAACGATTGGGGTCTATCGACAGACAAACTGACTGACATGTGCAAAGCAATATAGGGTACCCCTCATCAAAGATAGGGCATAATAACTACACCAAGAATTACTTAATTCTGCAACACAAATTCCCCAGAAATCTCACAAGCAATTTCATTCTTTCAATATTGTTAACAATTCAAGATCTACATAAAGTGAAGTATTCTAGACACACTAGAGAAGATTGTGATTTACAGTATGTGTTGTTTTGTCTAGAGAAATCAATACAGCCGGATCATAAAATTCCAGCAAACCAGGAAGTAAGAAAACTTGTTGGCGCAACAAAGTTGCAAGTAAGAAAACTCCTCTGTTGGGCGCAACAAAGTTGTAAGTAAGAAAATTTGTCCATTGGCCGCAACAAAGTTGTAAGTATGAAAACTGGTCCGTTGGGCGCAACAAAATTGTAAGTAAGAAAACTGGTCCATTGGGCGCAACAAAGTTGTAAGTATGAAAACTGGTCCATTGGGCGCAACAAAGTTGTAAGTAAGAAAACTGGTCCATTGGGCGCAACAAAGTTGTATCTCTCTATATACACTATATAGTCAGATACAACCTTATTGCACTTAAAGAATTAAGTGCCAATTATTCCTCTCTTGGGCCAACAATATTGCCATGAATGGGAATTTAATCCAAAAAGCCTGTCTCAATTCAAGGTAAAATAAGACATGGCACTGCCGCCAAACCATGTTTTTCTTTTCCTATTTTTAGTATTATAGTAATCTTGATCCCACTTGCCCCCTAAGGCAATTCCAAGCTAGGTCTCCAGGCGAGCTTGCTATATACAAAGTTTAATTAAGATCGGTCCATCCAAACTGAAGTTATTGGCTGGAACTGTTTTTCGGTTTTTAGGCTGGCGATTTCGCGCCAGACTATTACAATCCTAAAAAATGAAATCCACTAAGATGAATTTACTCCCAAAACTGACAACACAGAATCAATACACTCGATGCAAATAGTTCCTCCTCGTTAGTCAGTTTTGCAAGATAGAACATTCAACTTTCCTTGTTTCATTTATTCTGTTCGATTGTAATATATTAGTTTCTTCTTGTTATGGAAGGAAATTGTATGAAATTAAAAGAATAGGTGTTTAAATGCGTTGATAATTATTACTACGCGTTATATACTATCGCGATATAGCGCCCGCAACAATGATTTTATTATGGTAAATTATTTAGGTCAACATTCCTCAACGAGATCGTGGTCGAGTGGTTGAGCAACTCGCTTAGTAATTTTCTGATTCTAAGGTCCAGCGATCGAATCACGGCCGCTCCAAATTTTTTTTTTTTTTTATTTTTTTTTTTTTTTGTTAAGTCCAGCACTTACCTCTCTTTCGACTTAGAAAACCACTTGATGTTATATTACTTGAAAAGCTATTGTTCCTTAGCAGTTCGCCAGCCTGTCAGTACTTTCAGTACTTTGATTAGTAACAGTGACCTTGACCACACTGACCTCTCTACAATCCCAAGCTAGGTGTTCAGGCCAGCTTGCTGTACACAATGTTTCATGAATACATATCAATCCAAACTGAAACTCAAGATCCAGAACTCCCCGGCATGTTTTACTGTATATCAGTTAAACAGTTTGATCTTTGTTCAGTGAAAGTTAGCAGAAAGCAGTCAGTCAGCTCAAGAATCCAGCGTCAGATGCAAATATTCCCCCAGCATCTACAGTCCTGCAAACAATTAACGCTGCATAATTAGTTATCATATGACCTGAAACAGTGAACAGAGTTATGACTCAAACAATAACATGTATGATTAAATCCCAGTATACTCACTATAATGTTATGAGAATTGTATTCATATTTCCTGCCATATCATAGACACACATATAGTAACATATAACCACTTAAAACAACAGCCTAACTCATAACTTTCCCCTGCTACATACACTTTTAAATGTAATGCATGTATGCTTGCTCAATGCTTATAGCCTACTGCTGTATGTCAAGTATTTTTCGCTGAGTTTTTATTTTCACATATTTTGCAATTATTAACCAACTGAGTTTCTCACAAGTCTGCTTAAATTTACTTTCATAACGAGACACTCTATCTTTGAAACTTCGACTAAGAATTTCAAAATCTGTAAAACAAAATGGTTGCTGAAATTCGTGAAATTAAGATCACATAATTATTAAGTGATAAACAGTACACAGACTATTTCAGTTTATTTTCAGACCTAAGGCAGTTATACCACATATGCTCATTAGAGCCGGAAGAATGGCTGGAACATATGTTTACAAATTTAATGAATTACTTATGAACTTATTACATTACTATGTTAGCAAGCACTCAGGCTCTCGGCTCTTTCAAATGTCAGCTTATTGTAAGTTATTTATAACGCAGGGTTTCAGTCTGCGACTCAGGTTTAATTATTTAACCAAAATAAAATTCTGTTCAGGTTTTTTTTAAAGTTTTATTCCCACTGGTCAGAGATGGAACTATGGTAACCATTTGTGACTAGCTAGTGGCTCCATCACCAACTGACCTCATTAGTTCTAACCCAGCCTCCACCAGGATTCAAACCTTGGAGCTCAAAATTGGACGCCCTAACCACTCTACCATGGTCTTGCATGGTCTTGAGTGATATAAGTACATGTTACACCTTGTTGAAAGAAAAGCAAATTCTAAGTCATAAAAAGTGAAATGCATAAATGAGGATTAAATATAAACTGCAGAATATTTCAAAAACAAACATCAAAAATATTTTTATTATGTTTGTTTCCTATCTCAAAGTTTTTCTTGTATTCCTATAAACTGAATAAAGTTGCTCATGTATGAAGTCTGCGGGCGATATTCACAGACACGCACTACCAGTAGGCAAGAATAGACAATATTTCCAGACAAAACATATGTTCACAAAATTTAGAAAGACTTTCAGAACAAAAAAGCAATCAAATAATCCCATAAACAAGATATGAACAGTCATATAATGGTTACATAGAGTGCTACATTCCTTCCTTGCATCTCTTAGGATGTTGTATTGTACATCTTAAATATGCTTTAATGGTGCACTGTGAACATATTTTCCTTGTATTATTGACATGGATTGTAAAGTATGTTGTATTAAACAAGAGATGTTTGTAAAACATGTACGCCCCCATTGCAACCAAATAGTCGAAAAAGATAAAGGTCACAGTGACCTTGACCATAGCTAATAAAAGCACATGTAAAATCTTATCACTGTATGACTTATTATTGTACTATATAATGCAATGTATATGCCTTATTGCAATTGCCGGAAATTGACTTATTTGTACAGAGCGAACACACCATGCAGGATATGTTGCTGTTAAAGACCTGTTGTTGACATCATCACATCATCCGACAACAGCACAGCATTTGACTTTCTTCTGATCCTACGACAACAGCACAGCATTTGACTTTCTTCTGATCCTACGACAACAGCACAGCATTTGACTTTCTTCTGATCCTACGACAACAGCACAGCATTTGACTTTCTTCTGATCCTATGACAACAGCACAGCATTTGACTTTCTTCTGATCCTACGACAACAGCACAGCATTTGACTTTCTTCTGATCCTATGACAACAGCACAGCATTTGACTTTCTTCTGATCCTATGACAACAGCACAGCATTTGACTTTTTCTGATCCTATGACAACAGCACAGCATTTGACTTTCTTCTGATCCTATATATGCTAAGCCATGTGTGATTGAATGTCTAGAAAACACCAACAAGACAACAACACATGTTGCTGATTCAGATTTGTATCTCAGTTCTCGGGAATGCTACAGTACACGAGATGACGACAGATCAATACAGAAAGTCATTTTCGCCCTGACTGTCAGCTCTAGAAGAAACTATTGTCTTTATTTGCCCTCGTTCCAATATCACTTGGCTGGAATGGTTTCTTATTTCATGATTATCAATTTTTTTGTAGAAAACACAAACAAAACACATTTTTTAAGAATTACCGTATCATTCCTAATAAACACCCCTTCTGAGAAGACTAACCAGAATATTTTCTGTTTACAATTTTATTTAATTATATTGATAAGTGTGACACAAATTTGCTGCTTAATTTTTGAATGAGGATAAACTGTGTATAACGTCACATTCATTCACTGAAGTCACAATAAACAATGACGTAGGATATCAATATCATGCCATGTACACGTAGGTAAGTTGAAAAAATCGATCAACCACAGTTCATTTTGGCCCTGGGTACTGAATTTCGACCGGTGACTCTGCTATAAGAAGAAGTCTGTCAGATCACATCGTCAGTGACCTGATAAAGCAAGTCACATAGTAAGGTGACCTCATATAGCAAAATTTATTAAGTACCCTGTTATCTGGTCAATTTTGACTGGATAAAAAGGCCTGGCCAAATCCTCTCTAAGCAAATTACCTGGTTTAATTTCCTAAGAATAAAAATCTACTTGGACCTCCTGGGAATATTTTCTAGATCTCTGCGTGCCAAATATTCTCATACATGTTTGCAAATCTGTCATAGAATATGCAACAAAATCTGAAGTATCGAATGGAAAGTACAAATGTACGATATTTCTGATATTTCCGCAGACTTACATCATAAAAAACTTATCTGCAACTTCATTATCTATATAGATTCATTTCCTTTTCACTTTCTACTCAAGAGTCTACATGCAAGGGTATACTGTTAATCAAGAAATTATTGTGTGCAATTTAATTTCATGTGGTTTGCAAGAGGTAGCACTTCGCGAAATTAAGTAGACACAATAGAGCTCAAAATAATAATATGGACATTGCGGGAGACTTGAAAACCCGAAATTTGTAGTCGCTAATGTGACGACGATTAACAAAACACGAAATTTAGTATTTACGAAAGTAAGTTGGTTAAAAGTATTCATATACATATAACCATAATGCATGTTATTTAAACAGGTGCATTACTCATTTAGATACCGAATACGACAGTGAACAGAGCATGCAGCATCATCATGCATTGTACAAATATCTACGCATATATCTTCGTCAGAGAAAGTTTTCCGATCAAGAAACATACGCAAGTTAAAACTGAAAATCTGGTACAACCATTAACATAGATGATTGAATCATTATATCCTAGGTTGAGTAAAAGTTTCCAATCTTCAGAGACATGCACACATACTCAAAAACAGACAGCATGTTATGTCATAGAATTTTTTGTTTCCCCCTTGAATGATACGCAGCAAGATCTCAACAAGAGGGCTTAGGTAATTAATATCTGTGCGTTGAATTAATTTTTGTTGATTTTGTAGAAGAACTGAAAATTGCAAAATTAAATCCCATCGAATAATTTATAATATTCTCAAAAAATTAACATCCGCAAACTTAAGAAACCACCAAATTACTCTTTTACCAAAATTCTCAAAAATTTAATATCCATGAAATTTAATGATTTTACAGTATGACTAAAAATAAGTATAAAAATACAACTCATCCTCAATATTTAATTTCAAAAATAATGATGATTTTACAGTATGTTATTCTACAAAATCATCTAGTAAAACTCAGGGGAGGAATTCTAACAGCAAAGTTCATTCATCTGAAATCCAACCACAACTGTTTGAATTTATGAGAAAACATTAAGAAATAACACTTACAACACACTTTGAAAACAATTTCTGAGAAAGACCAGACTTTTGTCTGAACCAGCATAACCCAGCTTGATCTTCCAACAGAATACATGAGTATGTTGTAATTTATATATTTTGTATCTCGAACAGTTGCAGAATGTACATCATAATATATATGTATAGCACAGAGAAGTTAACCTTAGCCTTTATCATTGTCTATACATTTGTATTTATAACCCTGGCTGAATGTTTTCATGAGCTGGTTACAGTTATCAAGCAGACTTTCTAGATATAGTACAAACACAAATGCTCCCGATCGTGTCAAATTCTCTGTACTACTTAGTATATGAATACAATAGAATGTAAGGGATCATTATGAAGTTGAAGGCATCATGGATCATAAGTTGATGCTCCAGAAATATAAAATACTAGTATATACTTAAGAAGGTATAAAATGTAGAACACTAAAACTTCAGAGTGCTTACCACTCAGACTTTCAAGTTTGCTAACGAAATACAGCACAACCTATGTAGAGCAACATGTATGGAAGCAGCATATATTGACCGCTGTATAGAGGTTGTTGCTCAACAGAAGTTACCTAAAAAGCACAAATAACCTTAGTCCTAAATGCAATTGTTTGTTGAAATGATACACATATTCCATGCTTCTTTCATTTTAACTCATTTTCACTTTTTACAACAAACAGGCATGTGCATGTTCCATTTAAATTAAAACTTTAATAGCTTTTTTGAGCAGGAAGTGATATGCAACATACAAAAACACACAGCAGACTGTTAAGATAAGGGTGCAGTTTTAATTAACGAAATTAAGAATTCTGAAATGAGTTGTAGAGATAATATTAGCTGTGAAGATATGACATCTCCAAGGTCAGAGTGGAGAGAATTTATTACATTTGGTTTACTAAAAACACTCACTTTATTTTACTCAAAACTCACTTTGATACTCAAATGCACACTTTACTTCAGTGAAACTCATTTTTTATTCAAATTCAAATTTTTACTCATAACTCACATTTTTACTCAAAACTTGATGGTTTGCTAAAAAACTCACAAATTTTACTCTAAAATCCCATTTCTACTCGAAATTTTCACTTCTTAGTACTCAAAACTCACTACTCAAAGAAAAGAAATTCGCCAAGGAGTAAAGGTCTGAGTGATACAAGATATTTCTGGTAGATTCCATACATTCAAGACCAACCATGACATTCTTGTTAATGGTTACTCCCTTATTGAATCAATCATTCTGTCAATGTGTGAGCTAGCATGAGGCTAGAACTGGTTAAAACATTTACAGTTTGTTCAAAGTTAAATGATAACAGTTATAAACATCAGCTTGTCCGTCTGGTAATCTATGTTTATCTTATTAGGGATTCCTGAGATAAAGGCAGTCCACGCTTTTCTTTTGAATGGGATAGCTCCCTCATTAGTATTACTTATTGAATCATCTATACGTTTATCAATGAAGGCCTGCAAAATAAATATTCCAAATATTCCAACCCAAGCAAACACAGTCTCAACATGATGAGAACCACAGAGTCCCAGAGACATGGGTATTTACAGGCAAACCTGTGAGAGTGGTTTTTGGAAATATTTAAAATGGACCATTGATTGTAAACCAAATGTTCTATACAGATCAACTGACAGACCAACATACAGCAAAACAACACCTGCTATTCAAAGGAGGCATAAAAATATTATACTTTTTTTTAAAGTTATTTCTAGTTTTACATAATTCCAAATTGTAGCAATACATGTTCACTGAGAATAGAGTACAAACAGAAGAAGGCTTTGTGGAGGCATCATACACAAGATTTAAAGCTCAATATCTGAAGCCCAATCTGACCTTCTGACACAATACCAGCATTTGTTCTTCTACCATTCATGCTTCACAACATGAACTGAATAGAACAATTGTATTCGAGAAACTGTATTTCCAAAATACCATCAGGCACTTTAAGATTCTAAGCTCTTGGAATGTGGTGGTTTTTTCATATTAGATTTTATGTTGACTATGAAAGAAATTCTTACAACTTATATTAAATCACTCTCAACACCTCATTACTGATGGTGCCCATCCCGAAAATAGTAGAGAAAGATTGTGTAATTTTTTTTATAAAACTTGCATTTGTTTAGTACTTATGATTTAAGGTCAATTCTAAAACTAGTTCTTACAACTTATATTAATTACGTCTGCGACATCTCATTCCCAATTGAGAGTATAAGAAAGAATGTATTTATTTCGGAGAGTATAAGAAAGAATGTATTTATTTCTATTTATAGCAATGCTGGCCGATGTTAATCGCCATACCAATATTGCGTACTTGCAAGGTTTTAGCCCAGCTAAAATTTGGTCAGCCCTAATCGATTGAATTTTGTGTGTAGGAATCTCGCAGTGAATAGTTATTAATAAAAAAAGTCATTTAACGTCTTAATTTTTCATAAATTATCTTTAATTGTTTGACAATGTTTTAATTTTTCTGTTCTAGACCATAATATAATATCAAGATATAAAAGTTCATACCAAATTTATTCGTAAATGACGACGTCACATCAAGGACGTCACATTATACGCGATGACGTCACATGACCTTACGCACCAAAAATCAAGGTCTGTATCATCACACGACGTTGTGAAGTAATCTCAATTGATTTACATCACGGTCTTTGACATTACAACCATGGGTTTTCACTATATTTAAGTTTTTTTATCCAAATAAGTTACGTCATCATTTATGTTATTTCTGCCACCCATTGGCATTGATTGAGGGAATCCCCGATGTATGCGGCGCATTTTCTTCATATTATTTTTAGCACTAATCTGATTGTGAAACAGTTTATCACAATCTATACTACAGTAATCAATCTGGACACCTCATTCCTGCCGGTATCCACAGGGGAATTAGAGAGAATTTGATTTATTTACCAGTATGTACCTATTAGCAGTAGCACAGGCCCGTAGCCATGCTGAGGCAAGCACCTCAGTGAAAATTTGAGAAATTACAAAATAGGCACGTCTTTATGGGAAAAAATTGCCTCAAAGAGCTCAAATAAACCATATGACAAAATTTGGCTCAGTGTTATTTTGTCTCTGGAAAGGCCTTGTAGTAGCAGTTACAATTCTCTCTCTCCACCAGTATCATCAACATTTGGAGATACACATACACATTACATTACATACTCTACAATCAATAAATACTAGAAATTTGTGTCCTGTGGAATTTATGTCCAGTCTTACACATGTGCCAAGCTACATCTTATCCCACCACACATAAATTTTCTTCCCCCAGTATCATCAACATTGGAGATATACACATATATACATTTCATTACATACTCTACAATCAATAAAATGGATGCTATTCCCATAGACAGATAACTAGGTGATTGATGGTCTATTCGGTTACAGCTACAAATTCATGGACCATCTAACCATCAAAGCATATTTGTTGCTAATGATAAGAACAAGTTTTATGTAAACAAAGTATTAGTACCGACTGTCAGTAATAGAGTTCCAGGGTCATCAGTATTTTGTTGTTCTGAACTAATGTGTTACAGTCAAGGTCAATTTGAGTTGTAGTCTTGGTCCATTATTGCTTAATGTACCTGTCAGTTTTATCCACGGCCCCCACCCCGGATAGCCGGGGAAACAACTGGATGTTTACCTTCCAGCTTCCCCAGCAGTGCAGGGGGAAATGTTGGGAACTTTTACTTGGAACCAATATCACGGGACAATATTTAGTTGTAAGGGTAAGGCCGGGGATATACAGGAGAATTTACCATCAGCTGTCCACTACAAGGCAGTGGAAGGGGGGTGGCTTTGACAACCCAAAAGTAAAAATCAGGGCCCATCCCCGAGGGTGCAACTGACTGGTGCTTAAGTGAGCTAAATTTATAACAGTGGAAATTTAGGTTTGTTTCCCAGGTTGTGGCAGGCCATGATTCCATTCCAAGAAAATAACTTGGTAACAATGTGAATTTTCCTCCCCATGTGGGGTTTCATTCTATTTCCTACTAATTTTAAGTTACTTTCAGCTGATTCACCTAACCAGTTTTCCTGGACTATGTTTTCTTACCTTACAAAATAATTTGCAGCAAAATACTTTGTGACATGTTGAAAAATCCACCTATAATACTTTTATATTGTGTTGTTATACTTCAGACTGTTTATTACTTATATGTCATACTATCTTTGTAAATATGTTTTGCCATAGAGGCTCAGTTTCACAGGGAAGACTGGGCTTGCCCAACTGTGTTGCCTCTTAAAATAAAGTTGTTATTATTATTATTACCTGAGTACTAAATACCCTTCCACAAGGAACCAGCAACTCCTCCACATGTTGAAGAATAAAATCATTGTTGTCAAAATTCCATAAACGATATGATGTATTATACAGTGCTGTGACAGGGAAATCAAACATGTGGCTTACCAGGTTATAAATCCATCCCAAAGATACTATAAAAGTTCAAACTTTAAACTACATATTTAGTAGCGCTATATTTGACTCCTTAAATTCAAATTGATATAAAACATAATAAATTAAAACCAAATAAAATCACTCAAATAATGAAATAATACCAACTTTGATATATTCTTTGAACAGAAATCCCTAACTGGAATCACTTGCACACCATAAAATTAAACATACATTTACAACTTATGTATTAATATTTAAGTAATGTAATATTATTCTAATCAATATGTTGACAATTTAAAAACAAAAGTGTGTACACCTTAATTTTTCTGTTATGACACAATTATTGAGAACAATTGATTATAATTAGTCATGTATATGCCTGATTGTAATCATTGTTTACGCCCACTTGCGTACAAGAATGAACTAAGTGATCCTTTCAATGCCAACTTTTCTATTACCAGTGACTCCAGTTTACATAAATCTATTGTTTTTATTTGAAAGAAGGTCTATCCTAATTTTCTAAATAACACAGATATGATTAGTACTACAGATAATTTAGATATTCAAATTTCTGAAGTATAGGCACAAGACTAAAAACAAACTTTTATTTGGACTAATTTTCTTCCCAACCGGCAAAAGTTCCCTACTAGATAACAACTGCAACCGTGAATGATTTATCTTCATTATACAACCCAAGTAATTGATCCCTTAACAATAAAAGGAACCTTTTCACAAAGATACGGCTTCCCCAATCTGTCAGAAAGTGAAAATGAATACCAAACTTTCTCATATAATCCATGCTAATTTTGCATCCACATGCTCCACAATGCCCTGGTGATGCCCTGCAATAACTCCCCTTCCTTAATATTCCTAATTTAAGGGGCAAACATCCCCAATATTTAACAGATCTGAGATATTAAATAACAATTTCCAAGCCCAAAACATTTCAAATACGAGACATCCTCAATTTAACAGACCTGAGACATAAAATAACAGTTTCAAACCTCTAAACCCGAAACATTTCAAATACTAGTATGAACAATGACACAAGGCATTGAAGAAAGTTTCATTATTCTATAATACCGCTTATTACAACGTCACCAGCATATTCCATCACTCAGAGCTCTAGAAATCTATTTTAAATCCAGTACTAGCAGACGCCAAGGAGAAAGACCTTGAACCATGAAAACATGGCAGCAAATGAATATTTTATCACATTATATTTTCAGTAAATAAACTCTAACAACTTACATCCAAAATTGCTTGATATACTAGTATTCCAAACTATCCACTAGAATGAATGTTCCTTGATGTAGCAGACTGTATATTAGGCGAGTCAGTTTATCTACACTGTCATAATAAATACTCTACATAAAATTTTTGCAAGCTGTATAGTGCTTGTAAGCTTGTATTGGATATTTTCTAGCTCAGTTTTCCCCCAGTATATGCTGCAGCAGCTGACTCAGTACCTCTCCAAGCAAGTCACCACATTTACAAATCAATATATTGCTTTATTGAACAACACAGCCTGATAATAAATGTGGACAAAAAAACTGTAGAATTTTTGTCCAACATCATTTTCCTAATATTGGCTCAATATTATAGTGTATTATTTAAGCATAAAGGCTTCCAATACATGACCATAATGTACTCTTATAATCCTGAATATCTGATTATTGAACCAGGAAAGTTAAGCGATGCATAGATTGTAGTTCTCTCCATCAGCATTGTGAGAACATTCATTGAAATGGAATTATATGGATCATACAAAGCAAATGTATTAAAAATAGGAAATAGGATAAACATAGTATAGGATCCATCATTCATGGTCTTTGGAGATCAACATTTCTAAACGAGTCAAGAAAACAAGTTAAAGCCTTTGGTGAGCTAAATAATTTGTTTTCGTGACGATTTTAAGAAATGCTGATCTCAAAGACAACAAATGACAGATTCTTTTTATCACATTACCATAATTAACCAGTCAAAAAAAAACAGAATTAACAAATTTAAGCTGGTGATGTTACGTTTTAGCACCAAAAAGCTTTTGAGGTCACACATTATATTCATAATTTTTTAACTTAAATAAGGCAAAAGCCTATTTTGAAACTTTAAAGTAACTTGCCAAACACATAAAAATTATGCTGAGACATGCTACTACTGTCAAGTGTCCCGACCAAATAATGATCACATTTTAGTATACATTTGCAGATTTGAAGGCAGCTCAAGGCATGGAAATGCTACTCAATACTGTGTAAATATAGTTAACAGAATTGGCCTGAGAACTCATCTTATTCCCTGACCTTTCATCATTAATCAGCAGCCAGTATCCCCCCACAAAATAAACACTCCAGACATGTTTTAACAACAGCCATGAACTGAGCATATCACTACTACTTAAGACCTTATAAGAATGCTGCATATTTAAAATCAGCACCACAGGACGCTTTAAATGAGCCCAATTACGTGAAACTCAGAACATGTCATGTTGACAAAATTGAAGATGAAGCAGCTTATTTTACTATAAGTAAAGAGAAATTTTTCGGACAGTTTTTTCTTGTTTTCTCAAAATATCGATTTTTTACTTACGACCTTCTCATTCTTAGCCAGCAACATATTAACTTTCCTTTAATACATGTGTACATGTTAATGGTTATCTCTCCATATTTTACTAATTAAATCCAACTATCTCCCTTTAAAAATAATGATCCAGTAATTCCTTCTTTGTTAAGAAACCATAATTAAATTCCAATTTTAACTCATCTCAATCAGTTCAGTTCAATATTACAAAACATAGCAAAACTTTCAGCAGATTGAGAATTCCACATATTTCATCATCAAAATACAATGTGTGGACAAATTAACTTGGATCTCATACCTTCTATCAGTATTCATATCACTCAATTTCTTCATCAGCTTTTCGGTGTGAAAACTTAACGTCCTCAAATTAATTCCGTTATTTCTGACGTTGTTTTTGACTTGGTAACTATTGTAATGTGATAGAAAGAATCTGTCATTAGTTGGTTTTGAGATAAATATTTCTTAAACTTGTCACAAAAAATAATTTAGCTTGTTAAAAGCTCGCTAAATAACTTGTGTTTTCTAGACTCATTCAAGAAATGTTGATCTGCAAAGACAATGAATGACGGATCCTATTTATATTCTGCACAAGAAAAAATGTAATATATCCATGTATCACGGTTAGGTACCAGGTTAATTTCTTTGCACTTTTTATTACATAATTAAATTAAAACTTCAATGTTGCTACCTGTAGTACCATATAACCTTGTATTCCATTGAACCAGGATTCTTATCAAACTTAAAGCCTGTTAATAAATTAATTTGCTACTAAAGTTTAAATTCTTTATCAAACATTTAAGATAACATTAGCCACTATATGTGATAGTAAAAGTAAGCTTAACACAAACACCTATCAAATCTGAAAGACTTTAACATATCTCTAAGAATTTGACATTTGTACCATATTTGTTTCAAACATTCTTTGATGCACGTTAAATAGATATACAGTTTGATAGATCTTATGCCACTCCCTGTACAATTTAGATATAACCTTCACATGTATAAACCAAATCACTGTATGACTTATTGGAATAATATAAAATTCAACCTGTATCATTTTGTTATTGAGAGCACAAAATTGCAGGTAAAACCTGATCACTGTATGACTTATTGTCACACTATATAATTCAATGTGTATGCCTTATTCCAATTGCCAGAAATCGACTTCTTTATACACAATGACCTAAGAATATTATTGCTCCTCACATTTCAGACATGTATCACCCAACAATACATAGAGGAGCTTTCAATGGTTAGGAGATGTCTTTAGAATGCCAGGGTCAAATAACAAAAATAGCTCTTCAGTCACGGGTGGTAATCACGTGACTTCGTCTAGTATGAAGCACGTATAATGGCGGACATTCAGCCTCGGTAAGTACCTATTTTTCTTGGTGTTATATGTCTTCCATCCTCTATATCGAAACTTCACATAGCCTATCATATGCGCATTGCTTTTTTACTAACGCTACAAGTTAGTTTGGTCTCCTAAGTTGAACAGATGATGAGAACACTCGTTGAATTTGATCCGGGGTTTCATCACACACGTAAGTTGCACGTCAAGTGTAAATACTTGACCAATTATGGAAAATAAAGGTTTTTGTAACAAGAAAGGTAAAAAATCATAAATGTTGTTTGATTATATCACGAAAGAACCATGTACCGATTTTTTGCGATGATTTTTCGGCCGTATATTTACATTTTACGAAAGTAGTATGATACACGTTCGATTTTGTAAAGTAAATCACACGAACAAATATCGCCATGTTTCAGATCGTCAAGAGTTTGTTGAAACCACCCCAATATACCATCGAACAAGCCTAAATATGCTTTTCAAACAAGCAATATGTACAGGCATCGGTGTACTTTTAATTTAGATTCCATCATTTTAAGAAACACATACATTCAACCACTGATACAACATCCAAGAAACCTACTCAAATGTTACACTTGGCGATTCATGGTACAGACGATGTATAACTAACTTTAAACCAAACCGAAGAACCGTTTTGATATTAACATCAAACAGTCTTTAAACTGCCATGTATAAAAGACGCATTAAACTGCAATATGTGGGTTATACGAAGGCCGACTTTTGTGCGAGAAAATTACCACACAACGTTACGGTCGATTTCCGTTCGAAAAGGTTTTTCTAAAACGATAGGATTGTCGTTATGTACAATAAGTTTCGGACAATGTAGGCTATTTTCTTTCGTCGCAGATATTTAATTGCCTTCAATGAATATACTGAGAACATTTCTAAAAAACATGTTCCAGGGCAGTATCTCAAAATCACCGAGACACATTGTTTATAATATTATGGTCTATTTTTTCCTTACATATTTTGATAATTCTTCCAATTTTACCGGGTGTGCATCAATGTGGCTACGGACCCGTTTAATCAGTACTTACTTTTATAGTGCTATTTATCTTCTTCGTGTATATTAAACATGCTGGTTTCGATACTACATTTCAATGCAAAACATGTTAGTGTGAGTAGACTCACCAATGTAAACACTGATTGCGACAATATACAAGACCAGAGTTTTTATTTCGATTCTAAATACGATGATATCCAGCACTATTTAACTGCGCGCATTCCATTTTTACCCATTTGACATTGAACATAATTCCACGCTGAAATTGAGTGGCTTATTAGCTGGTACAATTACCTCGACAATATACAAGAACAGAGTTTTTATTTCGATTCTAAATACGATAATATCCCGCACTATTTAACTGCGCGCATTCCATTTTCACCTTCGTGATTTAATTTTTCCGCATCCGAACTCCTGCCCGTGTTTTGTTCACCGACAATAAACGCGAACAGATTTTTATTTCTTAAATATACAATACTTATTTTTTAAATATAGTAATTTTAACGTAATATGTCTGGTTAGGTTCTCCTTTTTCGCTGCAAGTGTGTATCCCGTCTCATGTCCGAGGAGATCAACATCACCTGAACTATCTGTAAGTCCCATTTTTAATTTCTTCCCATCAAATGTTAAGCAGGATGATTGATATTCAAGAAATGAACTTAAAACACTCATAATGTCACGGTAAATACCAGGTCTTCTTTCTCCAGCGATGTTTGAGACATTAAAAGTTCTTAGAACATTGACATTTGGTACAGCAAAGTTCACTTCAAACAATTGTGGTTGAAACAAACCGAGTACATCATGCTTCTGAATCACATTCCCATGGCTTTTAAAACCTCCCATGAAATGAAGAAAGCGCTCTCCGAATATCCTCCATCCAAGCTTCCAGAACAGTTTGGTTTCATCAGAGTATCTCATGTTTGTTGTAGATTTGTTGTCAAACCACCTGACGACTTCCAGCCACAATTGAAACGACATGTTATTCAATGGAAATCTGTCGTCCTTGACCTGCTGGAAGAATGATAGAATCGACCTACCAATGTCTACATTGCATGCTAATATAGCCATCACCTTCGGCAAAAGAGCTTTCAATTCATCCAACACTTGTGTCTTCTCCTCGGTTCTTTCTTCTGTCGATTCATTCGGTTGGTTAGCAAATGAAACGCATTCCTCGTATGATAGTGGTCTAGCAAATACTATATCATCAGAATCAATCGATGGTGTCTGGTCACTTCTGTTTGTTTCGATATTGGTTATGTCTCGGAAAAGACACCGGGATGATCCGACCTTTTTTTTAATACATGTAGCTGGTGGTGATTTGAAGCTGCTAGTAGACTTGTATGGCGATTTCAGTGGAGTTTTACTTAAAGGTCTTTTGACAGAGTTGTTGTTTTCTAATATAGTTGACGACTTAATTTTCCTATAGATGTTTTTTGGCCTCTGTATGGTGAGGCGTGACTTTGCCTTCGTCATTATCTGAAAAAGTAAGTACAATGTGTATGAAACTGACATGTAACATTTACATTGGTCGGTACATGTATATTGACCATGTACTTGATTTGTGCAGTTTTTGTTATGGCTGTTTTGAAGCAGGACTTAAAATAAAGAATATCTGGTAAAAGTAATGGAAACAAGCTAGCTTACAAATGGACTAGTGTGCTTCACGTGATATGCATTTATGTTGTAGATATGTATATAATGATCGCAATATGCATACTATCGAGCATCAGGCATGGACACGTATAAATCAACAGGATCAGTCAAACATATCATTTGATTACGTAAACATACATGCATTGAATGTAATGCTCTTTCTGTATGGTTGATGTTTGTTGTTCACAGTGTGACTGAAATTCATTTAAATCAAACTTTGTAAACGTAGTACATACATAGATAAAATTATGGGTTGGTATATGTTAAACATAAGATGTTAAAAACAAAGAAACTTAACGATCTGAAACATGGCGGTATTTGTTCGTGTGATTTACTTTACAAAATCGAACGTGTATCATACTACTTTCGTAAAATGTAAATATACGGCCGAAAAATCATCGCAAAAAATCGGTACATGGTTCTTTCGTGATATAACCAAACAACAGTTATGATTTTTTACCTTTCTTGTCACAAAAACCTTTATTTTCCATAATTGGTCAAGTATTTACACTTGACGTGCAACTTACGTGTCTTGCGATGAAACCCCGGATCAAATTCAACGAGTGTTCTCATAATCTGTTCAACTTAGGAGACCAAACTAACTTGTAACGTTAGTAAAAAAGCAATGCGCATATGATAGGCTATGTGAAGTTTCGATATAGAGGATGGAAGACATATAACACCAAGAACAATAGGTACTTACCGAGGCTGAATGTCCGCCATTATACGTGCTTCATACTAGACGAAGTCACGTGATTACCACCCGTGTTCAGTGGACACCTTTGGACAAAAGACGACAAGGAAGACCAAAAACTAAAGGGCGAACAATGCATGAAACCAAGCTAAGAGGATTGGGTTTATCCTTGGAAACCAAAGCAAAGAACCGGATAAAAGAGATTTAAGTAAGTTAAGACCTCATACCTGATGGTACTGTATCCACCAGCCATGCGTGAGTATGAGAGAGTAGCTACATTCCCTTGTTCATGCTGAGTAAGTAGACATGATTTCTGTCTCCTGTGGTCTTCTTCCCACTACAGAGACCCTAGAACTATCTAGCGTTTTATTTCTTCAACTAGCAGAGTAAGAAGACTTAGTGTGAACCCTGGACCTCCTGCAATGGAAGTGAATATATAAGTACTCTACTACTAAAATATTTTAAGGTAGTCATTATACTGAATTAATTGTAAGACATTAATAGTGCTGTTCACAAAACACATGCATCCAGCACTAGGTTTAAACTAATCTAAAAGTTTGGACCAATTTAACACAAATGGTAACAATTTGAAACGCATGTATACCCCCATGGAAGCTCTAAACTCAAAAATGGTAATAGTGATCTTGACCTACTGACCTCAAAACCAAAGGGGTTTAACTGATTCACATGCTTACAGCTAGTTCAGCCCCAACTCCCTTTGTACACCCTGGTGAGCCATGGAAATTGAGTTGTCTATTATGCACATAAGAAGCTCTGTGGGCTGTAACATGTGAAATTCCAAAGTATATCAGGTAATAAACCACCCTTGATGGATGATGCTTTCCATTGACAGGTTTGTTGGCCATGAGTCTGGGTGCACATTACTGTTGAAGATCATGGGATAAAGCTTTCTTGAGTAACATTGAACTGAAAACATTTGGTCCAGCGGATCAACAGACCGTCATGTGCAAAGCTGTATTCATCAAGGACATATTGTTGTGTTGCTGTAATGTGAAGGAGCCAGGGTAGATAACAGAATAAATATGGTACAGCTTATCAGGAAAGGTGTAAAAAAGCATTTCTGATTCATTTATTATACAGGTGTGATTTGTTCTGTAATGTGTACACACTTAATTGATAATTAATTATCCTAATATCAGAAGGTGCTGGAATAAATCAACTACATCTTTACTGAATATGTGTAATTTTTTACACTCATTGGCAGGTAAAATCAAACACACAAGTTCAGATTTTCATAACATCTTACCAAGTTATTAAATCATTATTAAATTACCAAAATAATAATAAAATGAACATGATTACCTTTATCAATTTGTTTTAAACATTTTTATTGAGCATATCAAAACAAAAATCAACAAAACAAACTGTAAGAAAAATATGCCCATCCGGGAATGGGCGGGGATTTTTACTTTTTAGTCAAAACCCCTAGGGGGGGCAGCTGATGGTAAAATCCATGGGCGGATCCAGGATTCCCGGTTAGGGGGGGGGCGTAAGAAATTTGCTGGGGTCCAGGGAGTGGTCCTGCATGGGCCTAGTGAGCGTCTTTAACATTACAACACTTCATTCATGGAAGCGTATTGTTGGTTATATCTATATACTGATATATAACAACTGAAGTTATAGTTCTCTGGCAATTACCGTATTACCTCCTATTAGCGCTCCCCCTCTAATTAACGCCCACAACCCCCCCCCCCCCCCCCGACGTTTTTGGGAAAAAAAATCTCACCTTCAATAATTGGTCCTACAGTAATCCAATAAAGTATCCACACAAATCCAGAATAATAGTCAGTCATGATACGTTAATCCATTAAAACGAACAATTAATTACCGCTGAGTAATTATTTACCGGTATTTATAGCGTAGACAACATTATTATTAGCGATTTTTGCGTAGGATAGGCAAAAAAACAAAGTCTGGTATTTTTATGAAGGGGAAGTAATTCGTACTGGTTAAGGTAACGGCTAAGTACCGTACTAAGTACCGTTCCGTTCCGTGGGGGGGGGCGATTATACGAGGTCCGACTGTGTATGGAATTATTTTTTCAGAAAATGCATCGCCCCCCGGGGGCGATAATATACATTAAGTTAGTAGGTGGTAACTGGAAGTTTATCATTTGATACCCCCCCCCCCCTTGGAACCGCCTATGAAATCTTCGGTATTTCCCAGTCTTCCAGTATTTAAATATTGTACCAAGGGTATTGTTTGGAGACAAAATCCCCCACATTCCCCCCCCCCCGGCAGGATGGGTAAAAGCACAGCCATTTCCCCAGCTATTCACTGCCTATCCCCGGGACATAACAATTTACTTTTTACTTCTCCATTGCAGCAATCAAACTTTGTATTTTTACAGGTACATTGTTTGCTCTTGAGAGAAAATTCAGTTTGTCATTTGGTTTTACTTCAAGTCAAATATTTATGTGTGTGACACCTACCATCGGCTGTTGTGATAAGCTCTACTAGAATGCCATTCAGTCTGAAATAAACAATAAATATTGAAGTGACAACATCCTCAGTGTTTTGCCCTTCATAGTATCTACCTGTCGTTTGCATGAAATTGTATAAAATGATGTCGAATTGTGCGTAAAACGAAATAAATAACTCAAAATTGAGTACACTTCACTTTTGTCTGCCATTTTGAATATCTCCAAATTGAAGAGTATTTTAAGGTCACAAACTACTTAATTCATGTGTTTTACCATAGTAGACCTATATGCATAAACTTACATTTTAAGATGCCCTATATATACATTATCAAATTTGACATTTGTAACAACAAATATCAGTTATTTTTAATTCTCTAAAGCTAGACGGAGACAATGTCTGGTTTATTTTCACATTCCACTATACATGTAGACACAATTTCTGTCTCCGGTGGTTTTCTTTACGGATGATAGTCACTAAGACTAAGTACTATACATGTAGATAGTCCAACTGCACAAACTGTTTTTATAACAGACTGTTATTTGTAACTTATTACACCTATTCAATTTAGGCATATAAATTCTTGTAGTATCATATATTTTGCATAATACGATTAGATTTAGACAATGTCATTGAAAATTAAGTTTACAAAAAGGAAGAACAATATTCAAAATCGATAATCATTGGTTTAAAATAAGTTTCTGTCCCCTGTCCCCTTTGCAGATTTTGTTTTAATAACTTAGGAGTAAATTTATGCTGTCCTTTAATATAAAATACATTGTGTTTCCAGGGTTTAACATCAAAACACATTTTGGAATAAGTTGGAAGGTTTTACATCAGATACGGATTTGGAAATGTTCACCGACATTAAATTTTGAAAATCAATAAATTCACTCAATCACTTCAGTAACTCTGAACAAGGCTCTTACTCACGAATGATTCTTGCAATTTGTCAATTTGTTAAGACCATTTAAAACTATACAGCGTGAAAAAGGATCATCTAGCTATCGAGCATTGGTGACATCTGGATGTTTGACAACGTGAGCAGCTGGTATAATTGATCCATTGTTTATTCTATTTGCCATGTTGTTGATAATGATAATGCTATATCAATAATTCATTATCATCAAGCAAATATTGGAACAATGTGTCAGACAATACAAGTAGTCCATAAAGGGCTTCCAGTAATATTGGAAGATTTGAAAGATATCGTCTGATGGCATTGTACCTGAAGAACGTTTTTCAAGAATATGTCCAACAATAAACCTATATCACGCTAAAATCCCCGGAAGTCGGCGGTCATCGACGAAAATGCCTACAAATCATATACGCGTATATGCATTGTCTCGCCACTTGTTGCAATATCAATGTACGTATGTTCCATTGTAACAATCTTGGAGTACTGTCAGTGCTTATTATTCTACACACATGTTCAACTGGCCATTTTCCGGCCAATTTAACTTACCATTCCATCAACATGCAAACAACGTCACAGTTACTTGAACTTCATGGAACATTCAGTTTCCATCTGTGCAAGTCTATCAGTTAGAACTACAAATGTACAACTCTTACAAATTCATTTCAATTCCTCTGGTAAATTGGCCCCTTACAATGCATAAAGGCCGAGCTGGTCGGAATAAAAAAAGTTAGATAAAATCGGACAGATAACAAAACAGGGGATAATAGGATGCTAACTACCAGGTTCTGATTTTCTTCCTTCTCCATATTATGATTAAAGTGTTGATCAACCAATTGCACATCAGCACCGGGCCGCAAAAACAATCTTCATTTTCAAATTATGGACGGGGAAAATTAGATGAAATATGGGCACCGCTATAGCTATTATTTAATCTATGAGAAGGGCATACGTTTAATTAAGAATTAGGCATCATGACAAAAACAACACCGCCATATTGTTTACTGGCAATGATGTCTGATTTGAAGCCCAATCATTGAGAAATCAACAGCCGTTTCAGTTTAATTTATGCATGGTGCGTTGTGTCCCTTTCCATAGTCCCAACGACAGACAATCACAACCAACACACACTACAGGGTGCAACCTAGAATCAGAACTAAGCTATCTACGTATCTTGTCTTTCTACGAATCAATTCGCAAGATGACAAAAAAATGAAGAACTAATCATTCTTAGCCGAGGTGTAATGCCGACACTCTCATAAAAGTAACTCATATCTTCCGCATCTTTCACGAGCGCTATCATTATCAGGAACATGTTGTCAGCCAGAATTACACAATGTGTCAAAACAGTTCCTTAATTCTCTAAACAAATGACTGCAACACTCGCAAATCACAAGCTCTGACACTTGAGATTTGCTTGAGTATTTGTTGCTCCTGTCATTAAATATCACAAATAGTGAAAAATGTACCATAATGCAGTTTAATTTTTATCATTCTTGTAAAAGCACGCAGACAGAATCATGACCACGATTGTATGAGATGGTTTTCAATTGAGATTCGTCTCAGATTTGATCTGAAGAATAGGTATCCATATGAAACGGTGTCTATCTAAATAATATAAATACAACTGTATGTTATAAATACTGCCTGATATTAGTACTGGAATAATTATACAGTTTTTGAAACCGGCTTTCGTGTCATGTTTAACTTTATTTAGTATTGTATGAATGTGTTTATTGAACGTTTTAATACATACGATCAAGTTCATGGTGACTTGATCGACTCATTTGCAAGCATGCTCAGTCTTGCCAAAATGTGCACTAGCTTAAATGTGTTGTTTTGGAGCACTGTGGTGCAACAAGTTGGCATAGTGGACTGCAGTAATTGACATGATTGCCTCACAAGTTCCAAAAATGGTACCTTGTCTACCAGTGACTCGATGTTCGTAATGCAAGCATCTGCCATATGCACATACTTTCAGTATTTGCCAAGCCCTTATTTTCACATGAAACATTGGAGTAACAAATACAAGGAGAATGTAGGGCAGTGGCTATGTTCATCTGCAACAGGATGGTTAAGGAACTTATTAATTGACTTGGTCAAAGATCCCTTGGCTTCCTCAAGTATGAAAAGGGTGACAATATAGCAACAAAAACAGCAGTAACAAACTGTTTGGATAAAGGCTTTTAATTGTTTTAATGAATACGATTAATAATTTATTGGTACAGTATAATTATATATGGTAATAATAGAAGTAACGGCAAGTAAGGCCTTTCAATTCTCATTGGTCATGTAAATGATCCATTTTAAAAATTCATTTAGACAAGGTCGTTTGCCAGTACGCAAGTCCAAAAAAATTATCTACTAGTAGGCCATTCTGATCACCTTGGTTGGAAAACATTGACATTTTCCTTACATGGATTTGACAAGTTTGTGGATAGTTCTAACAGTCAATAAACTCATAAAATTGTGTATGTTTTCGTTACTTCCAGTTTGTGGTGTTTTGACAAGTTAAAAACATTGCTTGGCGTCAAACAGGAGTGATATCGACGGCCATTCGTCTACACGTTCTGCCAAAGGCACTGGCGCACACCACAACGAAATTCAAAGGCCATCTTTTACAGTTTAAAAACATTGCCAACGGCCTAGTGTAAAGGAAGTATTTACCATTGAGCTTCGGGCAATGGTGACATCGTCGAGTTGGTGAGCATCAAATAACACGTGGGCTTTCTATTCCTTCGTTATGAAACGGGTAACCACAAATTCGTCGTGTTGATGGCCTTGGTTGTGAAACTAATTAATTAGTAAACACGTTAACTTAATATCATTCTTATCATATTTGTTTAATACGCCATAGCCCGTCACTACCATTGAAGATCCGGGCATCCACCTAGTTCAATTCGTCTTAGGAAGAGAAACATAACATATTGCCTATAGCTAGGCATCTTTGCTGGCTCAGTTTTGAGTTAGGTATTGTAGTGTCACAGGCCTAAGAAATTGTATTACCGACTCCCCATTTTTTCATCCATCCAATATAGCATATATATTTGACAGGTTTGTAACGTTTCTGGTTGGGTTCCAATGTCAAAACAACGTGACAATGGCTTCCAACCCGGAACGGCCTATCGTCGAAAGTATCTGATATTATAGCTTAAGCACGACTAAAGGTATATATTTTGATTGTTTTGTGTGGTAGAGACATCATTTTCTGGCCCGTTTATGCGTTTTAACATAGTATATTCATGTAGGGACGGATATAGACGTTTCAAACCTGTTCTTTTATCCAATGGAATGAGTGAAAAATTGGGGATGTCAAACTATGTTTTTTGTGATATAATTTCTTAGGCAAATGGAAGTTTGCACTTTTTATGTTCCTCTTTATTCTTTTCAAGTTCTTCTATACCTGCCAGTTTAATTCTACATTCCCAGTCTGCTTCGGATGTCATCCTTTTGACAGAGGGGATATGATATTGCTAGAAGAAACACGAAGAGAAACAGTAAACAACAATATCAATGCCACATCAACCAAAGGAAAAATCTTCAACAATGACGACATTGGACGGGTCAACAACACTGCAAAGGCTCACGAAGAAGGACAGTCAAAAAAGTATGATATGTGTAAATTATTTGGTGACTGTATAAAGTCCATTTTGCAATACTGTGCTTATAAAATCACACGGATATAATATTACTGGTATACTAGTATATGTCATTTGAATCCAAGGCCATATTGATTTGACGAGTGATGTCAAATTACTAGAAAACCCACAAAAGGTCCAACTACGAACATCATAGTATATACTTATATTTGTCAGGACTTAACTGGTTGCTCAAGAAAATGGGGGTGTGGCTTAAATTTAAACATGCATTGATTATGTATATTTATTCTCATATTAGGCACAACCTCTATAACCGTTCGCCTTTGTGTATGATCAAACTTTGAAGATGAACAAAGTTCTTCTTGCTTTGGTAAGTCATAACATTTTGAAATTGTATTTAACTTCTGTTCATTTTCAGTGATGTGAACTTTATTTGTTGAGTGCACCACTGTCGCACACCTATAGCAACCTGTTCCTGTGGAGTGTTGCTTTTTGGGTTTCCCTTGAGAAGTGTGTCCGTCCGTCCGTTTGATTTGTTGTCTGTATTGTGTGCCTGTCTGTTTGGTTCGTTGTCTGTATTGTGTGCCTGTCTGTTTGGTTCGTTGTCTGTATTGTGTGCCTGTCCGTTTGGTTCGTTGTCTGTATTGTGTGCCTGTTTGTTTGGTTGGTTGTCTGTATTGTGTGCCTGTCTGTTTGGTTCGTTGTCTGTATTGTGTGTCTGTCTGTTTGGTTCGTTGTCTGTATTGTTAGTTGTCTGTATTGTGTGCCTGTCTGTTTGGTTCGTTGTCTGTATTGTGTGCCTGTCTGTTTGGTTCGTTGTCTGTATTGTTAGTTGTCTGTATTGTGTGCCTGTCTGTATTGTTAGTTGTCTGTATTGTGTGCCTGTCTGTTTGGTTCGTTGTCTGTATTGTGTGCCTGTCTGTTTGGTTCGTTGTCTGTATTGTTAGTTGTCTGTATTGTGTGCCTGTCTGTTTGGTTCGTTGTCTGTATTGTGTGCCTGTCCGTTTGGTTCGTTGTCTGTATTGTGTGCCTGTTTGTATGGTTGGTTGTCTGTATTGTGTGCCTGTCTGTTTGGTTCGTTGTCTGTATTGTGTGCCTGTCTGTTTGGTTCGTTGTCTGTATTGTGTGTCTGTCCGTTTGGTTCGTTGTCTGTATTGTGTGCCTGTCTGTTTGGTTCGTTGTCTGTATTGTGTGCCTGTCCGTTTGGTTCGTTGTCTGTATTGTGTGCCTGTCTGTTTGGTTCGTTGTCTGTATTGTGTGCCTGTCTGTTTGGTTCGTTGTCTGTATTGTGTGTCTGTCCGTTTGGTTCGTTGTCTGTATTGTGTGCCTGTCTGTTTGGTTCGTTGTCTGTATTGTGTGTCTGTCCGTTTGGTTCGTTGTCTGTATTGTGTGCCTGTCTGTTTGGTTCGTTGTCTGTATTGTGTGCCTGTCTGTTTGGTTCGTTGTCTGTATTGTGTGCCTGTCTGTTTGGTTCGTTGTCTGTATTGTGTGCCTGTCTGTTTGGTTCGTTGTCTGTATTGTGTGTCTGTCCGTTTGGTTCGTTGTCTGTATTGTTAGTTGTCTGTATTGTGTGTCTGTCCGTTTGGTTCGTTGTCTGTATTGTGTGCCTGTCTGTTAGGTTCGTTGTCTGTATTGTGTGCCTGTCTGTTTGGTTCGTTGTCTGTATTGTGTGCCTGTCTGTTTGGTTCGTTGTCTGTATTGTGTGCCTGTCTGTTTGGTTCGTTGTCTGTATTGTGTGTCTGTCCGTTTGGTTCGTTGTCTGTATTGTTAGTTGTCTGTATTGTGTGTCTGTCCGTTTGGTTCGTTGTCTGTATTGTGTGCCTGTCTGTTAGGTTCGTTGTCTGTATTGTGTGCCTGTCTGTTTGGTTCGTTGTCTGTATTGTGTGCCTGTCTGTTTGGTTCGTTGTCTGTATTGTGTGCCTGTCTGTTTGGTTCGTTGTCTGTATTGTGTGTCTGTCTGTTAGGTTCGTTGTCTGTATTGTTAGTTGTCTGTATTGTGTGTCTGTCCGTTTGGTTCGTTGTCTGTATTGTGTGCCTGTCTGTTAGGTTCGTTGTCTGTATTGTGTGCCTGTCTGTTTGGTTCGTTGTCTGTATTGTGTGCCTGTCTGTTTGGTTCGTTGTCTGTATTGTGTGTCTGTCTGTTTGGTTCGTTGTCTGATGTATATTGCTTACCGAGTTGTTTGACTGACTGAAGTAGCAGATCTCATGCTCTTTTTACTAGAAATAAGTACAATCGTGAAATAGAAATAGGCATAGATATTCGGCATGAAAATATGGATAAAATGTTTCTTTTACTTAAAGAGGCGTTCCCTATAACTTGATTCAGGAATATTATACAGTAAATAAGAATCATTATTGCTCAAACTCCTCCAATTTTCAACAAAAAGCTTCCACTTATTACCGAGAAAATAATTAAAAAATATTTCCGTAACGAGCCAAAATAGTCAAAAGTTGTTTCCATTTGACCACATAATAATAAATCGCTGGAAGCGATAAATTATTATTGGTAATTTAAATATATTTTTGACATTATAGAGACATTATTTGCACATACTTTCTTCTGACAAATTATGATACTTGAAAATTCTTTGTACATTCAACTCATTTAATGTGATGGGTGACAGTGGGTTCGTCAAATCTCCGGTTCGTCAAACTTAACTTTCTGTACAAAATAGGTTGTGGTTTCGTCAAATTGAATTATAGTGGGATTTGAGTTGATATACATAGAGGTGTGAACAAACACCTTTTTATAAGATTTGATTGTATTGTATGGGGTTGGCAACTGATTTATTTGTAATATTGTGTGATAATCAAGCAATTGTTGGTGTGTTTCTAATTTAACAGTTATTACAATTTTTACTTAATTAAATGATAATTATCATCAGTTTATCAGTTTTGTTTGGCCGTTGCATGTTTATCATACTATGACAATTTCAAACGCACACAGAGTAATTACATGGATGGTGTGAATCACTCTAAATTATCACTTTGACGAACCCGATTTTTGTTTATACTATAAATTCATTTTGACGAACCGGGGATTTGACGAAACCACAGTAATTCAATGTGATAGTAGAGAAAAAAATGCTAGTAATAGGAAATGCCTCTTTAACCTCACTGTATCGTACGAAGTAGCTGTTTTTGGTAAAAATGATTCATTGCAAGAATCATTTATTGAGAATGAACTATGTTTATGACAAGATGAATGTTTCAGTTAGCGCGTATTTAGAAGAAAAAAGTTATCAGAAAGCATTGTACACTGTGGAATGTACATTATAATTTATTATAAACAAAGAAAATGCGTTACAACTAATTAAGGTGTTTATTGAGTAAAGTGTTGGTCAACTACATTTGTACAACACGTGATCTATCCTGATGTCCGTGATATTTACATTACATGCTGTACATAATCATTTTATACAGCGCAAAATATCTTATGAAAAAGATATGTTTCATCGGGTATCCAATTTGACCGTTTTGAACCTTTGTCCCAATTTTGATAAAGTAAAAAACATACTTCTTGAACTAAAATGTAAATTTCTACATAACGAACTGACAGTTGTAAGCAAATATCTGACAACTTTTAAAATATCTTTCCAGGTAGTGTTGATCGGTTTAGGTTACTGTTATGGTCATGATGGTGGTCCAGTGGACTGTTCCAATCTTCGGATCCATGTAAGTACAGTCACATTGTTCTGACCTATTGTACAGCTATACATAATTATTTGTTTGCTTTATTTACAAACTGGATACATGTGTGGTACGGAGGGGTATAATTAAATATAAAGTAACGGGAAAGCAGTACCAGTGTCTGGAGTCCCATCAGATTGGGAAATACAGCAGTTGTTTTGTTGGCTCTTTCTTTAAAAACCCTCGTCTGGACCACTGGTTAATTTTTATGAGGAAGTTATAATAACCCACATGCTTCACTCCACCAAGGTGTAAATTGGTATCTGTGAGGGTAGTGTCTATTTTTGGGAATTTTCTATTTTTATATATCTTATACTAGTATTACAAATGTCTTTCATACTTCATAAGTGCCAGTAATTTTCAATGCCTCTTTGTGTCAGTAGACCTGTAAAAGGGTCGCAATGAAAATAAGGGGTTCCCTGGTGTGGGTGTGTTAGACATGCCCTTTTCTTGTTTTTAATACATGAGCTCTGCTGTGCATTTTACAACCGCTTGATAAAATTATGTTTTTTGGGAAACCCATATTTAGTTCAGAGCAAATATTTTTTTTGAGAAAAATTGCAAAAAAATATTTATGTTTCATGATGTCACATTATGGATGTTTTGTAACATACTAAAAATCTAGGTCCTTACATGTTTGTGAAAGTCTATTATTTTGGGTAAAACCTTACGAAACATGATTTTTTGGAATCAGTCCCCCATTTCACCATTTACAGTTTTATTGGATAAAAATAAATTGTGATAGGTATGTTGTTACTTGTAGTTTACGATATTAAAAATAATTTTCCAGACAATGTCATAAAAAATATATTTGAACATTTTTATTTGTGGTAGGTACATAGTGCCTGGTAATTTAAGCTATCAAAACTATATTGCCAGAATATTTTGCTAAATGGTAGTATTTTGGGGGTAAAATAGTGTAAAATATAAACGAAAAGTGAGAATTTTGAGAATTGGTTAATTATTTTGTTGTTTACTCAAAATATCAAATTAGATTACAATACAATTTTATTTCCTTTTTCTTATAGGGCACTAATTATAGGACCTGAACAATTGTATGACATTACCATGTTTGTTTATTTTTTGAGACGTCAATGGCTTCATTTTGAACGTCAGTTGTAATTTCATGCCTATAGATTTCATTTTGTCATAGCATGTCACTAAGTTGGGTGATATTGCAAAGGTATATCTTTTCTGAACTCTACACAATCCTACCCAAATGTGAAATTTTGACATCAGGTTGGAAATCCCACAGCACAGCTCATATAAAAAATCTTAGAATTAAGTTTTGTAATTGTGTGTTACAAGATACATGTTTTATTTATATTTGGTGATATGTATGATATGCCATGCTGCATGCTTATACCAAATAAATGAATATTAATATTATTATAAATTTTATAATATTGAATATCAATATGAAATATGAATTTGTTGTTTTCAGCATTTGAGAAGATGTTACAATGATGATGAAGACGGTGGTGCTGGTGGTACAGCTGCAAGTAATGAAGGAAGTGATGGGCCAGGAAGGAACGTGTGTGTATGGAATAAACGTAAATGTTACCCAGGCAAACGAGGGTGTAAATAAGAATGCTCCAACGATCCACGTGAAGTGTGTAACAGCATGCATTTGGGCGAGGTGAGGAAAAAAGGCCAATGAAAATCAATAAGTGGTTAGCGTGCTTGCCGCCTAATCTGGCGACCCGGGTGGAGGCACATACATGTACTTGTATAATGTCAGCCATATTCAGCTGAGAGCTGACTGGAAAATAAAGGCTATGCTCAGCAAACACACAAATTGACAACTCTTCTACTGAGGCATGATGGCCAACCCTGGAAATGAGTCGCAAGTCTGTTTCGAACTGCCATCAGCAAATATCCCTACAAACCAAAAGTTCAAACATGGATCTATTGTTACAATTCAGCTTATGAAATTTCTAATGACCATAACTTTATCAATTCTTTGAATTGTTTCATCAAATAACTTTTATTTTCTGCAGAAACATTCATTCTTTCTAAGGCAGAAATTGTAAATATTTTCGAATTTAAAAAATTCCTGAGATTCATGTGTTGTTTGTGTATTTATAGATCTGTGAGAGACAAGGGATGAAGGACGCAGCACCATCTACTTGTCAAAGAAGCAGTCGCATGGTTTGTGTTCCCCCAAAAACCTTCGAACAGGTTGTAACGAAATAAAACAAGGCACACGTGTATTGCACCGATTGGTCTTAGTATTGCAGAATACGGCAGAATAGTTGAAAATGCGTTAACAACTCCTTAAAAACGTATTTAAACCTGATTAAATAACATAAATTAACCTTGTAAAGAAAGCTTGAATATGTTCATATTAAACCTAAAGTTGTTAAATTATGAATACTAAACAAGGGAAGCAACTCTGAATTACTGCAGAACCCTCATAGACTGAACAGAATTACCGAACTCACAGAACATTTATAAATCACCGACATCTTATAGATAAAGGCATGTATATACAAGTTGTTTAATGCATAATATACTAATTAATGGATTATATATAGTGATTATAAATATTACTTATTTATACTTATAATAAATGTAATTATTGTTATCAAGGGAAGCAACTCTGAATTACTGCAGAACACTATTATGAGGAATAGAAATTATATTACTATAGAACACTTATATGTTTGAAATTACTGATATAAATTTTGTTAATTGTATTATTACATTAATTAACCCGTGCTTGTTCTAATGTGTGAATAAAAGAAAATAAAACATCAGCTGCATTTGTTGTAATATTTGAGCATTACAGATGCATATGTAACTGTATCATTGATAAAGAATGAGATTTTTGTTTCCAGCTAAAAGAAATGGATTCCTATTTTTTTAAACATTTGTATAGACAAATAAGAAATCGTCCAGGTCTGTGGCAGAGTATAAAATGGTTTAAAACAAGTATGCCAAGTTTGAAAGCAATGCTATGATGGACTCAAAAATATTTGAAAAACGAACAGACAGACAGGACAATCACATAATTATGCCTCCTGAATCAGTAGATGCCAGGGTATACAATATTCTGGGTGCATTCCACAGCCCCGGTCATTATTGATTGGGCCTGCACATCAAAATGTCTCTAGGTACGCACCAGTAGGCTCATTGTATTCTACAAATCTCAGGAATCAAACTAAGGGAAACTACTCTAAAATATATTTTATGACTGACATGGATTACTTCCCTTGTAAACTTTACTAGTGGTAAAATATTTAAGTTTCATAATTATTGTTTATCTTGCTTATTTCTCATGTCTCCATATTTATGGAGTATCATCTATACCTTAAGGCAAGTGTCCATGTGACATGTTAACCACAGTAAAATCCCTGGCTTAGAATGAGATGGTCATTATGTACAAAATTTGAGAAAACAAACAACTGTCTGAAAATTACTCTTCACTTATGGAAAAACATTTTTGTCATTTTTGACTTCAGATTGGTCAACATGACAAATTTCGATTTTCAAGTAATTTTCAAAAAATATGTATGAGTTTTATAAGGTCGCAAGTAGTACTTGTGACAATCTCATTCTAAGCCAGCGAATTATTGGTTCACAAACCATAACTATATGCATCTCTTTGTGTAAATGTCAAAATTGGACATGAGATTTCTCAGGAAAACAAAGAATTCAAAGTTTGCACATGAGGCTAGTAATGATAATATAAAACTGGCTGACAATGAGAAGGTCAAAAGACAAAGACATTATTTTGAGAAAAGACAAAGAAACTGTTTGAAAATTACATTTTACTAATAGAAAAACATGATCTGATCCAATTTTCTTAGAAATTATTAAGAAGCGTTGCATCGTGCGAATTTCAAATATGTATACGTCTTATAATCCTACGGCCTTCTCCTTCTATGCCAGCTATTATTTTATATACGAGGGGTGATCAATATATTCGAGGACTTTTCTTCTAGCAATTTCATAATGGCAGCAAGGCTCAAAGCCATCTAACATCATTCGGAGTAAGATGTCTCCGACCTAATGCACTTATAAAATTATTTGATTCATACAAGGAGCTCGTGTCGTTAGACGTCACGCGACGTCATTCCAAGCGTCACCGTCGGAGCAGCACATAGCTCCTTTCTGGACTGATACCCGATCCCATGTACGGGACTGGTTTTCTTTTACTACTGAAATAAGCAGTTAATAGCCAATTCTGGAATGTGAGGTGGAATAAAAAATGTATCGATGTGTTATTGAAAACAAAACTTGGAAAAGGGAGGTTGGCTTTACAAAATTGGATTATTCCAATTAAGAATGAAGCACGACCTATCAGGTTTTGGACGCGATATCGAAATAACCCTTTTGATTTGGAGTCAACGATTTAATGGTTTGTAGCCTATGCAAGTCCTCGTTTTCGCCAGTTACATTTGGTCGAGATCTGTGCGTCTTTTTTCGCAGAATTTAATGGAAAAAGTCCCTAACGCGGTGTTATTTTTTATGTTCATCCTTATTTTATCGACTCAATCGTTTGACAGAGACCCAACAATCACATAAACAACAGAATCATATGAAAATGGCCAATTGGAAGCGCACAGAACCCATGCATACTTTAGTCAAGTCATTTTAGAGATATCGCGAGGATTTTTCAAGTTTCGCGTTTATTTTCATTGCATGTCGTTTCTCAGAAATAACGTTACTTCCGAGATGCTCGACGATGCGTGCTTCACCATGGTTACAAAAAGTGACGTCATCTAGTAAATAATGACGTTATCATAAAGTAAATTAGACAAATCGCAAGATAATTGACTGATCTACATCAGCTTGTAATTTCATTACTCTAGTTCCAATATTTCAAAATTGAGAAGGAAAGTCCTCGAATATATTGATCACCCCTCGTACATGTAGCTAAAACAAGTTCAACAGTAGGCTAGTAACAATAACATGACACACATATATATTCACAAGTTTTAATATCAAATAGTTGATGAAGACAATAAGGCATGAAAATACACTTAGCTCCACTTTTATTTACAGTACACAAACTAGCACTTATGAATTTGAGATTTAAGTTAGGTACATGTAAATAGTTTATGTGATCACATAATTTGTCCCATTTTCATATAGAAACACTGTAAAATGATTTAATTTTCGAGGAGATTTTAATTTTGTGGATGCAAACAGATTCAAGAACGTATAAAATACAAAAATAAATACTTCATTAAAAGGAACTTAATTTCTTAAATGAACAGAAATATGTTTTATACATAATTCCTTCTTAACTGAACTCACAAAGTTCCAGTTCAATTTTCAAGCACTGAACACGTGAGCAAATGGTTCAGGTTCATGGATTTATACTACTTGCAAAGTTCAAACGACAAGAGCTCAACAGTTTTGTTGGAAAATCGAGCGAAACATTTTTCTGATCATCTTTAAAAATTTGACATGATTTAAACATTGAACACAATATAGGACAACACATACATGAATTCATGATGGCACTATGTACAAATACCAAGTAAGGTATGTTAAGATTGCTTCTCCAGAAAGACAGAGGAACACAGATTATATCTGAACAATAACCAGTAGCCAGGAAATAGGGGTTTCATAAAGGGCTAAATACCCGGGCTCTCCTGAGGCATAATATTAACCCCATCCTGAAAATGGTGCACAACTTTTTAGTGCAAATAGCACACATCCCTACACTAAAATTCTGTTTATAATATAGTTGACCCGTGAAACAGAGTAGAGTGTTTTTGAGATTTTCAGGGGACAAAACATCCATTAACAAATCTTAATGAAACCCTTGTGGCATCAGAAAGGACAAACAATGGGCACTACACTGCCATGTCCATCTGTATCTTTGGGTACGGCTTGTAGCCTTCTATTTCAAAGTCTTCCATCTTGAAATCATCAATGTCAGTAACTTGTCGTTTGATCACAAGCTTTGGATAAGGTCTTGGTTCTCGTTTCAACTGAAAAAAAACACATGAAAATATTTTAACAGAAACATTATTATCCAACTTTTACTTGTATTGTGTCTCTGAAGCTAAGTGTTTTTTGTGCTTGATCTGGAGACTGGTGTAGCGGACAAAATTCCGTGGTTTTGGTAAAAATGACCATTTTGATGGGACGTTAATTTGTGGATTTGGCAATTCAGGTTATAAATACAAGAGTCAAAATTATTTTTTGATGTGATTGGATTTCGTCGTTAAAGGGGAACCACAAATTTTAATCACTCACAAATATTATTGTTTTACATTATACTGTAAAACTTCAAATATTGTGCAGGTCAGTGAATTGGATGTAGGTGCCACCATTATAGCACATAATATTTCAAACTGGAATGGGAGAAAGGAATGGCTGTTTGAGGTTTAAGTAACATTATAATTCAATTTCTCTAGCCATGTGGACTAAACATACTAAATGTCCGTAATTCTCGAAAAACAAGACACAGACAATATTCCATCCTTTGCAGTCATCTATACATTAGGGTTGTTTATCTGTGAAAGTTTGAAGAGATTCTATCCACTATGAAGGAGGGACAGCACTAATGCTATAATTGTGGTGACACAATGTTACTATAGTACGCCCAGGATAAGAGGATATTTACAAACATTGACTGTATTGGTCTACTGTTGCAAAATTGGTTGCTTAAATAAATACACATGGAAAAGTTTATACTAAAATAACACTGTAAAACTAAAATAACACTGCTTAGTTGTGCATGCTTGCTTTTCCCACCTATCTGGCCCATACCAAAGTTTCCCACTTTTCACATTATCCTGGGCGCACTACACTTGCCTATATAATAATGATTATTATTTTACCTGCTCTTTTAATGCATCAATATGGTTAATATAGACATGAGCATCTCCAAGTGTGTGCACAAAATCCCCGGGCTGAAATACAACAACGTCAGATTTACATAAAAGATGTTTTAAAACATGTTTACCTCTAACTTGTAGCGAAAAAAATGTCTTAATTAAGCTTTGTCACATATTGGGCAATAAAAGAATTTTTCTGCAGTCAAAACTCAAATGACATTTGGAAACCAGAAGGGATGCAAAAATACCGACAGACAGTTATGAGTATACAAATCAAAATGTTCCATCATCCACTTACCTTGAGACCTGTCACGTGGGCAATCATGTATACCAGCAACGAGTAACTGGCAATATTAAACGGTACACCCAATCCCTGTAAAATATACAATATCCTATCATAACATATATAGAGGATCTATCACAAGTTGTCAATTGATATAAATTTATACTAAACAAGTTTAATAAATAACAATTATTTCTAGAATATGACCATTTGTATAAGGGCAGACAAGTTCAACAACAAAATATGTCAATCAAGAAATTGTTTCGCACAATTTAATTCTGTCAAGTTCGCGAGTAGTATAAATTCATGGAATTAAGAAGCCACAAGTGTTCAAAACATGAATATGGACATCGCAGGAGACTTAAAAATGCGAAAGTTAGTATTCACGAAGGTAAATTTAACATAACTTTGCCATTTCTACTGATATTTTCATAAAATAACTTTTATTTTGGTCAGAAGTCATGAATGTATGAATTATGAATCTGTAATTCCGGATATATCAGGATAATTGACACCCCTGATTTGTAGAAGCACTGAATGTTTGACTCACCATATCAGCTGATCTCTGATACATCTGACACGAGAGTTCACCATTACACACATAAAACTGTACAAACGAATGACACGGTGGTAGCGCCATTTTATCTAAATCTGAAATCCAAACAAAATTATTACAGTAAATAATAAATAGAACTGTTTTTTGAGATACAACAAGCCCTAATAATGCCCCAATAATGGCAGATAATAGTTGGTTATCTTCCCCTGCCATCCTCAAGGTGGCGCCACTACTCCCGGTCCATCAGCATCCTTGTAATATTCTTAGGAAACATCAACAAAGACGCGTCAAAAATAAACCATGGAATCAAAGTTCGGATCATTTACGCTGCCACAATTAAAGGCAGAATTAAAACGGAGGGGCGCACGACTTTCAGGGCGCAAGAATGAACTTGTAGAAAGGTACGTAAATTTACCAAAATATACTGGCATCGGCGATTTTTTATCGGATAGTAGACCTATTACCGACTAAACGGTCTAGACGTTTTATTTTGTTTTATTTTGTTGAATGATGCATTAATCTCTTAATCAAATCACTCAGACGTGAATTTAAAAGGAAACTAGTAGAATAAAATAAAATATTCAATGCCCGATGCCGACAAAAACCAGGAACTTCCCCGACTAAAAATGCGTATTTATCGAAAAATGGCCGCCGCTGCGATGTTGACATTTTTGCGGTGCTTTGGAAATTAAATTTTGTGTCGCCGACGTAATGCTGATCTTGTTAACTAGCACTGTATACCCTGTGATATATTTCATGTAAATATAAACAAAATGATAGGTTTTCTTACCTATATAATTTATTTCGGTGAATTATGACAAATTTATTTACGTCACATCAAATAATAACTGGCAGTTACTGTAGCGGATCGGGTATATTTACGATTCTATGTTTCAAAAATAATATTTTTTCTTTTTTATTTGCAGGTTAATATCTTACGAGAGAAATCAAAACTTTGGTAAAATAGAGTCGTTAGAACCCGAATATAACATGACATTACCAGATGCCACTACATACGCGGATGTCAACTCGGACTCAAAATTTCCAAAAACAGAGATCAGCAATGTGCAGACGTATCTGGCCCAGCATGATAAAAGTCTGGATGAGCGTATTCGGAGGCTGTACAATGAAAAGTTTCTAAGGTATTTCCGGATGTCACGTATAGATAATTGTGTTTTCATAAGATCCAGCTGTCATGCAGAAATGAAGAAGGGTGTGTCGTATACAGTTGATATTTCACTTGTGTCTGATGGGTCAGTTAAAGAGGCTCAGTGTGAATGTGCTGCTGGAATGGGACCACAAGCACACTGCAAACATGTGTCCACAGTGCTGTACGGTGCAGTAATGTTTTCGAAGAAAATGACAATAAAAACTGAAGAAACATGCACTCAAAAACTGCAAAGCTTTCACAAATGTAAAAAATTTATTGGAAGTCCAATAAAAGCAAATTCGTTAGTTATGCCAGGTGCTGCTGAGTTAACCAACATTGACTTTGATCCGCGACCAGAGCAGTTTAGAAATGCTGTGAATTATCAACATCATTTCAGAAATGCATGTTTAAATTTTCCAGGTATTTCTAAAATGCCAATTTTTCAAACATTTGAGCCGGCTAACACTAAAGCAGTAGCATTAGATCATGACTATTTGAAAGTTACTCCGGAAGAAAATTTTCTTGAAAAAATATCTGTGACAGTGATTAGTGCAAAAGCAGTGATTGACATCGAAAAAAAAACATTGGGTCAAAGTGCTAATAAATTATGGAGAGAAGAGAGATCGAAGCGTCTACCATCTTCAATGTTTGGCAAAATCTGCAAATCAACCGACCGGACAGACAAAAGGCAACTTGCAAGATCGTTACTTGAAACGAGAGAAATTAAAGCTGCTCCCTTAGAACATGGGCGCAAGCATGAATCGGTTGCTATTTCAAAATTCATGGAAGATACCGGCAAGACTGTACATTGTTGTGGATTGGTTGTTGCGAAACAGTATCCCTTCTTAGCTTCTACACCGGATGGAATGATTGACCCAACTCATGTAGTTGAAGTTAAATGCCCTTATTCTTCAAGAGACAAACCCTTATCTGCTGTCACTGTACCTTATTTAAATTGTGATGACAGTGGCATGTATTCCCTGGATAAAAATCATAATTACTATTATCAGATACAAGGCCAGCTTCTGTGTACTGGCGCAGAAACATGTACACTTATCATTTGTACAGCAGATAACCTCAAGGTTAAGGACATTAAATATTTTGATATTCAAAGAAATGACCATTTTATATCAAAAATGGTCAGTCAGCTGACAGATTTCTTCAACAACCATTTCAAGTCTGTTCTTGTAGAGAAGCATTTTTACAAGTCAAACTGATTATTATGTGTATAGAATAATACTGACTCAGATATACTGTATTGCATTTTAATTTGCATCAAAATAAATTATCTACGGAACATAAGAACTTTATACATCTGTTGACATAGTTTAAGTAACCTGTTATTGCTTGGCGAGTTTAACATGATCCTGACAGCATAAGTTAAGAGTCGATATCTTGTCTTTATTTAGTAGATGCTCGATATGTTATACAAATTCGAAATACCAATATTGAAAGATTTGCTTGTGGAAATTCATAATTCAAAGAAAGAACCTAGTAATATATTCATGCATAAAGGTCAGGATCCTGTCAAATTCTACAAGCTTTACTATATGTTATGATGTGCTGCCTTCTCTCAGATACACAACAACACCAGAAACTGTATGACGGATATAGTAAATTCAGTGCTTAATACATTTATTTCAGAACTATACACACATATATTTTGTATATTTTGTATATAAATTTATGGTTATTCAACATTGAATTATTTTGTCAAATGCATTCAATAATTTAATAAAATCAAATGAAAGTGCTATACTTTTTCTTTTTAAAATTTAACCTTGTGTGTAATGAATGGTTTCTAGCAATACTGATATATTATAACTATTTATCAATACTGGTCAGATTTAACAGCAAAATAAAAATGACCATCCACTGTTTAAAGCAGTGAAATTTTATGTCCCGAACAATTAATAAAAAGAAATCCACTCTTTCAATCAGTGAAAAATAGCAAACACAGTACCACCTTTCCAGAGCGACCTGCGTAGAAAAAAACAACCTCTGTATAACAACATTTTAATTTACCTTTGTAAAACAACAACCTCTTAACAACGACCAATTTTTGAAGCACCAATGGGAGCGACTCTACAGAGGTTGTACTGTATTCACTACTTATGCGCCTTTAAGCATGTTTTGGAATAATACATGTCTTAAAATTACACAACATAAAACAAATAAATGTTATATGAGAAGATAATTTTGCTTCTGTGCCTGTTAAAGGACATGTTAGAATTTTGTAAGTTTTCCCTAACCCAATAATTCGTTCAATGTGCACTCTTTTACTCGAAATTTTACGGTCAATAATAACTATTTTCCCAGACATTCTGTTTTTCTTCTTGAAAAATGTTGGGATGTTAACCTGGACATTTGCTGTAGCAAATAAATCCTGCACATTAAATCCCTTATCCGCCATTACACTATCACCAGGTTCACAGGCACTAACAATTTTACAGCGTTCAACAATCTGTCTGTCACTTGTGGATCCACCGTATGACTGGGACACATAGTTGACTAATCCACCAGGTGTAGAACCAACTAGAATTTTAATAGTGTTTCTGTTCTTGTAGGTGGAATATGTTGACTGCTGTGCTGTGGGTGCTTTGGGTTTTTTTATTGGGCATTCAGTTCCATCAATGATGATTCTTGTCTTTGGAAATTTAAGTTTGAAGTCTGTTGGCATGAAATACTGTACAAGCTCACGACTTGGCCAAATATTAACTTCCCTCCACTGTTTTGACATAAATATAATCCATGTATAAACAATATTCTTAACACTGGATTGTGAAACGGAAAAGAAGGTAGATAACTCAAAGTCTGTGGAATATCGCCTTAACTTCATTAAAGTCATAAAAAGCTGGTTTTCAATTGATATGTCTGATACCTGAAAATATATGTAACGCAAACAGTATGCTGCTGGTCCTAATGAGTTTAACACAAACATAAATTTAGTGTACGATTCAAGGCCTGTATAAAAATGAATAAGTTCGTTGTTGGTACAAAATTTCTCTATTGAAAACATTGGTGATTCAGCAGTTTGTGTCGTTATGTTTCTCACAGTAATTTCATCTTCAAAGAATGGAGTCGCAATTAAAATGTCATCTTCTATTACTTCCTCAGTACAACCGACATCTTCACTGAAGCTTCTCTCCAAGTCTTCTTTGCAGGCGGTATCTTGCTCAGTTTTCGTAAACTCTCTCCTTTGTATCCTTTCTTGCCTACTGTTAGCAGTCTCGGTTGCTGTTCTTGTCCACGGAAAAATACTCGGCACAGCTGTAGCAAGTAGCCTTCCATACCTGGGTTGTACTCCTGAAATAAAACAAAATAATAAAATCATAAATAAATGCACTTACTCATTTTTTTTCATTTTTTTGTTATAACACATCAGTCAGTTGCTTAGGGGTGGTGACAACTGACTGATGAATAATTAAATACAAATGCTTGACCAAATATCAAGTCAGTGTAGTGTACATCAGAAGTCCCGAAATATGCACGAGTGGTGACATGGTGGTCAAGTGGATAAAACGCTTGACTCCTGATTGAGAGGTCCCTGGTTCGATCCTCGGCCAGGGCACTTGGTCATTTTAGAAACGCTATTTAGCGTTGCTCACCTTACTAACGATGAGTTGGTTAAATCCTGAGGTGTGCGGTAGAAATGTATGGTGAAATTTCCTTCAGTGGTGTAAAAATTACTGACATTTTACATAATATTATTCATATGGTCTGTATATTCGGTGTTATAAAAGCCGGCTGTCTGGCGTGAAGTCTGGTAATACCGTATATGCGTTTTTAATAGGGGACAAGCGTAACAAGACAACCTGGAGCATATAGTGGATGATCTCAACAACATTGTCAAGTTGAACATTATGGTAGACACGGGCCATGTTTATATTTTAGAATTGATAAACAGAATCCTGTATTCTACATCAGATATGTTATGTTTATAATTTAGATTCATCAATTAAGTAAAGGCATGCATATAAATATTTATTTCATATATTTACAATAATACAGATCCGCGTGCACGTAGTTAAATCATGCTTGGAAGTGCATTCTGAAAACATTACCCCACCCACTCTAGTAGGCTGGTTGTTTTCAACTTTCGTTTTCGAACCAGAATTCAGACACAGCGATCACGGTATGATGATGATTTTATAGCATTTTGTACATGTGTCTATAAGACTGACATACCAGTTTTAGTCGTCTTCACATAGTCCTCAGTTGAGAAGTGTTTCTTGCAAACGACAGATGATTTTGTTGGCGTCCAAATTTTCAACGTATTCTCGTCGAGGCGACGAACGGCCTGAACCCATTTCGCCTTTAACATTTGATCCCTTGGATATTCGTGACCTCCTCGTTCATGACATCCAGGCACAGAACAACAAGTTGACGGCATTTTAAGAAGTTTTAATTAAATTTTAGAATGCGGAAGTAAATTTGCTTTTAGTAGTCTAGCGATAAAGATCGAAGTAATCCGAATCTGATGGACCGGATCAAGTGGCGCCCCCTAGTAAGTAACGATAACTCACTGCAATCGACCATTTAAGTTGAAGGCATAAAACTAGATTGTCACAGTGAAGAATTATAACCCACCCACAAAGCTGCCTTAACATAGAAAGGCCTTTTCATATTGGCCGAATATCAAGGCCATAATCTCAAGAAGCATCTCAAGTAGAAATCTTATCCCAAATTGAGATTTTGCTCAAATCAGAGTCTGTGTTACAGACAAACCACAGGTTTAAATTTTTGAAATTTTACTGTTATGAGCTCAAAATATCGTTTTTATTCTCTTTTACGAAACCAATTTTGAATCCAGTCTTTTACGGAGATTAACTAGAAGTAACTAGTAAGAATAGACAGGCTTTATAAATATATGAATAAAAAATCATACCTAAGGGGTTCCACGCTGACATAATGATTCGACGATCATCTGGATTGTTCTTGATTTTGTCTACAACATTTTTTAACTGATCCACACCCTTGCCTGTATAATCAGCGTGCATGTCTTTATACTCGGCACCAAAGTGGCGCCACTGGAAGCCATACACAGGGCCCAGGTCACCTGTAAACGAGATATGTTTGTAAAATATGTATGCTCCTATTGCAACCAAATAGTCAAAACAAGAGGCCTTCAATGACATTACATGTATTTCCATATTTAACATATTTTTTATTTATGAAATTAAAGTTACCATAACTTTGTCATTTCTTGAGATATTTTCATCAAATAACTTTTGTTCGGATCAGTAGTCTTTCGTGAATAGTAAATACAGAATTCTGGATAAATCAGGAAAATTGATACCCCTGAAAACTTTAATTGACCAATCCCAAATTGTGTTGTGAGTATCTTTTGGGCACACCTACCTTCTTCTCTATGGTCAAGTCCGAGATTGGAGAGAAATTCCTTGGATCCGTTAGCATCCCATATGTGAACATTTTTATCCTTGAGAACATTAGCGTTGGTACAACCTTGTACAAACCATAGCAACTCTTCAGCCACACCACGCCAAAATACACGCTTTGTTGTCAACAGTGGAAACTCTGAAATGTTAGTTAGAATTTTTTCTTTATTTGCCAGTCAGCTTTCTTTTGATTGAAAAATGGCAGGTATGCCTCCGACCGGGAAGCCAGATTAGACAGAAAGCCCACTAACCACTGAGCTACGGAGGCACAGAAATGTTAAGATTTGGAAAATATAGCATCTTTAAAATATGGATGATCTTTTGCACATTGCTACATTTATAAAGTCAAATCAATGTCAGTAATAATGAAGTTAAGGACTTCAGACAATCATTTGTTACCACAGGGAAGATCACAATGTTTAGGTGATAAATAAACAAATTCCCTGCAATGACTTTGTAATTTAATCTGAATAAACATAAACTTTAATGAACAAGATGCAGTCATAGACAGCCATATCCATCGCCAAAGAGAAGATGATCAACGAAAGGCCATAAGTCAGACAAAATTAGTTGAATCACAAAATCCGGTCAATATGCGCTGAATGTCCTCATAGTCGTTATTCTGTGAGCTTCATCAAAATTGCTTCAGAAATGTTGAAGATGTTGCACACAGAAGCTCGGAGGGACTGATGGAATGAAGCCTACAATTACCATATCCCCTTCATCTAGGTGGCGGATAATTAAAGGCCCTGGCCAAGTTCATATTTTTGTACAATACAATTGAACAATGTCATACATACCGTCCCTCAGGTTATATCTCATCTGCATTCCAAATATGGATATAGTATCAGTGCCAGTTCTGTTAGATTTCCGTACACCATGGTCTATGATTGTTTGTATAGCATCTAAATAATGATATTCTGAATGTCTAGAAAGAAAATACATAATCATCAAAATAGATCATCAAAGAATCTTAATATAGTACTGTACTGCATGTGTGTCATTATTTACAATGTTTTTATTTTCATTAATATTCATGAACAATTTCTTGAAAAATGTAGTTTCCGTCAAATTTGTAAATAAACTTTTGTAGCAAAAAATTTGCAACCTTCGACCGCAATATGATTAGGCAATGGGGGAGACAGCCTAGAGGTAGCGCGCTTCGGGATGGAGAGGTCCATAGTTTAACCCTCGTCTGGAGCACTGGCTAACTTCTCTAAACAAAAATAACCCACATGCTCCCATCCTTTGTTGTAATATGGTAGCTGTGAGGGCAGTGAGAACATTTCTTTAACAACTTGAAAATTTTGTTTATCATTTTCAGACACATGGACAATAAAAGGTAGATCATTCCTGGGGCAGCAAAACATTTAAAACGTAGGAATCCATTTAAACCATTGCTGAACTCCAAGGCAATCTTTTTCTTTCATATATACAGCTCAGTCATGCTCACATATTTATACCTTTTTAATCTTGAGTGTCCATTTGTGACAGATTCTTTTGAGTCTCCATTCTGTTCACCATTGGCAGCCATGGTGTCTGTTGACATCTTTGTAATTCTACAGTATAAGTGTACATAACAGTTATACATTATATTAAAAATAATTTCAAACAAATCAGCAAGGAAGTGATGCTTCAGATATCATTGGTGACACGGTGGCATGAGTGGTTTGTCAGTTAACTGAACTTAACACTTTTAATTACCAATATGGTGATTCACGGCCGGCTGGGTACTGGTTATTGCAGAAAAGTTTTTCGTTCTCAGAATTTCTCATATTTAAACAGAAAAAATCTCTTAAAGAAAAACCTTTCATGAATCCTTGTATATAAATTTTGAAGACAGAGTATTACCTTATGATTGATTATCCGAGGCCAGGCAAACTAATGTAACAAATCTGATAATTTATAGTGCAGTCTAAGTTGGCTCCTAATGCACCAGTCAGTTGCATCCTCCCCACCCCAGGGATGGTTTTAGCTGGTGAAACAGTCCTGTTTTTACCTTCCAGCTTCCCGTACACTGCCGTGGCAATGTTGAGAATTTATTCTCCGAACCAATACCCGGAGAAATATTTAGTTGTCAGGTTAAGGGGAAATACGGGAGATCTTACGATCAATTGTCCCCTGCAGGGTTTGGGTTTTGACAACCCAAAAATAAAATTCACCGTCCAACTAGTTACCCCGGGGATGGGGCGTTGATGCAACTGAAAATCTTTGCCTTGATTTACTGTCAGGTCAGTCGTGTGAAATGTTTTGAATATATTCTCACATTCACAATTGTCATTTGACTGTGCAGAAAAGCAAATGATTCTACTTCATGCAATGACCTACTAGACTATGGTAAAACTTCTATACATGGGCGTAGGAGCGTCTTCAACAGGGGGGGTGGGGGGCATTTCGCCATTTGAACAGGTCTAAGAAAGTGTTATATTTACACAATATCTGTAAATTTACACAATAGTTGTAAATTTACAGAAAATCCAATCTGTAAATTTACAGAATAGAGGGCTCAAATTTCAAGAAAACATGTTTAAGACAAAATCGCAGTTTAATTTGGTTTTATATAGAAAGTATATCATTATTGAAGACAGAAAATATGCTCCATTTTCTGAAATATTGACTTTGAAATATGGCATATTTTTCATTTTTGAAATTAATTAGATGTGGGGCAATCTGCTAGGAGATTTTTTAATTTCTGACCTTTATCTCCATCGCAGATGTGGACTAAAGTGTCATATTTGTGGAAGTAGCGCCGATCAAATTTTTATCGGCACTTGAAAAGGTGAATGAAAAGTTGTAAATACCATGAAATATATAGCATGTCCACGAAGATCAACCCTTTTTCTCGTTATCTGCACCAAAAAAATCCATAAAACACTCAGCGGTTCGTTTGTCCGACAATTTTAACACGACGAGGTCGCACTTTTAAATTCCACTACACAGCTATTTGTTGTTGATATGCAGATCGCATTCCCCTATCGACCAATCAGAATACTCGATGGAATGAGTTTCTAGAACAATGGAGGATGCTGGGAGATCTTCGGCACTATTTGGTTTTCACAGTGATGTACACTGGTACGCGTGAAGCCAATTACACTGAGCTCGCTCGGGCGAAACTAAAAACGAAAAATTAACGAAGAATTGTTGACAAATCGAGCTGATTTTTCTTGTAAACTGATAGTTAATGACTTATGAACAGAATACGACAAGTTAAATGAATTTTACTGCTCGCTTAGCGATTCGCACAACGTTAGCATATGAATCACACACGTGTTGCGCTCATCTGTACGGGCTGTACGGGCGGTATACGCGTACCGGATACTCAGTTATGTTTACATTTGGATTTTCGGAAATTACACGTGCTGATTTATTGATTATAAGGACCAATATTAACAGGTATTCTGTACCATTCGTTTATTTTTATTATATTTTACATGTTCAATGCTGAAAATGGCTCTAATTTGGCGTAAAAGACAGAATTCATGAAACTCAAAAACTGATCGGTAAAGCGCATAATGGGTCTTGACTTAGAAGTGGATACTCTAAGTCGAGATTGTTTGACTAGAAATTAATAAAATGCATATTTTTTGTCGAAATACATGATAATATGTCTAATAAATAACACCCCAATTTAGATAAACACGAATAAGTGCTTATATCTTAAAATATGTAGCTTTGATTTTCATAATCTGTAAATTTACAGAATACAAAATCTATGATTTTACAGATATTGTGTAAATTTAACACTTTCTTAGACCTGTTGAACATTTCAAATTTGGCAACTTGGGGTAAAGTTACTTCATTATATCAAAAATATGTCAACATCCATATCCATTGTTTGCCAAACAATACACTCGTCGCATAAATTGTACTCTTGTGCTCCTACGCCCATGCTATACATATGCCCATCAACGTTGAATTTTCAGTGAAATTGTGCTGATGTAGACAAAAATTAATCTTAGAGACTTCAATTATATAACAATAGGGAATCATGACAACCAGTTTAGAATATGTTAACGTATCTAAATAAGTAGAAAACGAATATATAGATTGTTTAAACAAAGAAGGTTTCTTTAAAATACGCATTTTTATAACAAAACAAAAATGTCATTTACCTTGCACTTTTCCCGCGTAAAAATTGGTGATACGTAATATCTACCTGTTTGTGAGAAATATTAGGTTTCATTTTTCCAGGGATGGCACAGGAAAAATATCTAAGGGGCTCTAAACCCAGCATTTGGAAAACAGAATTTTGTCGTCTGCACCATGCAATTAAGTTAAAACGGAGAATTCTAAATTATGATAATATTGAGCTAGATCAGGGATTTTACATTCAGAGAAGATCCTGGCTCTAGATCTGCATTAAATGTTGTGCTTGTTAAAATATAAAAGCAGTCTCGTTAATTTGAATATACACGATACAATTTAAATTATTTCTTGTTTCTTATAAGAGGTTATTTTGATGCCTTCATAACTTGACTTAAATATTATCGATACTCATATCCAATGTAAGATATCTACTTGACCAGGGCTAGACGCATAGGACTGTATCCAGAGGTTGTTCAATTGCTTTTTTTCAATGCAGGCCTATACTAGTGTATATAAAACTACTGAATAAAAATGGTGCAATTTCCTGCAATTTTAACTTTAAAAATCCGACCAAAGCTAATTGCATCGTATATGTGCGACTTCCTGCAGTTTTCGGCGGGGACCTGGACTTTTGTTTCTTCGGCTTATGTGTGGGCACAGTGTAGTTGTGTTGTTACAGATTTCTGTGCTCGGCTGATTAAGTTGAGTGCTGCCTTCCCTGTCCGATTTCCTATACCCCCCCCCCCACCAATGACTCTACACTTGACAACGGCATGTGAGGTTGCCAGCAGTGGCATTGCATCTTTGAAATCTGAGTGGATCACACTAACCTACGATTTCGAAGTTAAAATGGCAGCACCTTGCACCATTTCAATCATGTAAGGACCAAGACTACGAGTACCATCCTGGTCAACACCAGTTTCATGGTTCAATGCACCGATGTAGTTGAAATTGGTGGGAACACTCTCTGGTTCCAGTCTCTTAGTAGTCGATCGCACTCACAAACTTTCGTGCTGAATAACTAGTCACATGATAAATAAATAAAAAAAGTTATACGTTAGTAGCACATTAACACTTGTTTTATAACTGTTTATTGCTTTAAAGACCTGCATTTTGGCACTGGGCCAACCAAATTTGGTCATAGTTTTCTCAGCATGTGGTTACTGATTATTAAGATATCTGACCATATTGTAACCTATTACATAATATTATGCAACATTGCACAGCATGTCAATTAGTTTACAAGAGGCCCTAGTATTAGATAAGAGACAACAAGAGTTCCCTTTATGGCAGGAAGTCACAGCTCCAATCATTTATGTTGCTTTCAAAAGAAGTTCCGAATCTATTTTTTTTCACTCAAAAGTACCTCCGATTATAATAAGCAAACGCCCCAGTCTGAGCATGTGTGTGTATTTGACGCTACTGGTGTTATTTGCTTGCTTTATTTGCAGACAAAAAAGTATTATAATAGCCTTTCTACAATAGCCAAATGTTGAGCCCAACACAACTACAAATGTACTGAACAGTCATACTCGGCCGAATTCTCATCTGTGATTCTGCGGAATACACACCGAATTCTGTGCCAATGGGTGTTGTTCTGGGTCGGTATTGCCTGATGATTAACTTTTATTAATAAAAACACGTTCTCATTCTTATACTCATACAGTCAAACTACATACATGTACTTACCCCATGCTCAAACTATAGTGTAGATTAGGTATGGATACCAATGCTTGATGATGAACCTTGATTCGAGAAAGATATAACATTATTTTGCACACAGAATAATCATATGTTCCATGATGAGCATATCTTAGACCTGTGTTCATTGTTGGTGTTGCGCATTGCATTAAGCCTACACGTATGTTCCACTGAGCATATCATAGACCTGTGTCCATTGTTGGTGTTGCGCATTGCATTAAGCCTTCATGTATGTCCCACTGAGCACTTTTGCCTCGGCGATGTGATCCCGATTGTATAAATGAGCATCGGAAGACATCAGGAAGGCTCATCGTGGTCTACTGGAAGATTCGGGGAGGTTATTATAGAAAACTTGTGAAATCCCATTTCCCAAATGGCAATTCAAAGAAGTAGGGTTATCGCATCCTGATACATACGTTGGAGTGGTTAGATAAATTCAGGCGTAGAATATATGCCGCTGCAATAGTGAAAGCTCGGCCATTTCCAGCAAAGAAAAACAACGACTGTAAATGCAATTTTGAATTTTATATAAATGTTATCAATATTGATACAAAAATAGTTGTAAATGCAATAGTAACAAAATAATAAATAAGAGTAGTAATGTAGTAACAAGTAAATAAATACAAGTGTAACAATGTTTGTCTGGGTTTTGCTTGCGAAAACAATGTGAACAATAGTATTATATACTTAGTATCATAACATCATGCATAAGCATAGACAAGTCGCTGGCTAAGAATGAGAAGGTCATAAGTACAAAATCTGTACTAGTATTTTGAGAAAACGAGAAAAAACAAACTGTTTCAATTCCCGTTTGGTCAACACGACAAGTTCCGGTTTTCATGAAAATAGGCTCTGAACAAGGGTCTTATAAGATCGAAAGTAGTAGTACTGACGACCTTCTCATTCTAAGTCAGCGAATTGTTTTGTCAGCGTTTGCTTGCGCATAAAATGTGAACAATATTAGGCCCCTATTATATTATATTATATAAACATCATTATTATGCATAGATAAGTACACAGACGATTTTTTGTGTTATTTCTATGTGTTGCTGTTTTGGGTTTTCTGTGTGCAACAGTATTTTCTTGCTGTTAAAAAGGGAACTCATTCGTAAAAATGGGGCCATTGTATGTTCATAGTTAGCTCGAACAACAAAATAACCTGGCCCCGATCTATCGAAGCACTTCAAGGCTACCAGAACCGAACTCCAGAAGCATCTCAGGTAGAAATCTCAACTCAAATTGAGATTGCACTAAAACTATAGTCAGAATTATATATAAATCAAAAGTTCCAGGAGTTGAAATGTTACTGTAATTAACTCAGAATATCATTTCTGTATAGTGGCACCAATTTACATTCAGCATTGTATTAAAATTCACACGAAGACACATGTCAACATATGAGATGAGAACTTGCTCAGATTGAGTTGCTTCGGGAGATCGGGGTCATAACCTCCTCTAATTGTAATAAAGGCACTGCTCAAAACGTCAGATAAAATCATATCACATGCATTAATATCACACTGGTACACATATTCCGGCCTTTTCTAATTGTAATATATTAAGAAAACCCGATGAGGCACTGTGGCCACATTCCAGTGTCTTCTATATTTGAAACGGAAAAAAATATCACAAAGCAGGCTTGTCGTTGTATCAGAATTTAAGAAAATATCTATCGACGTCGTCAACGCCGAATGTTTAAAAGCAGCGTACAGCATCGCTGCTATCACAGGGTCACATATTTGTCGCACGAGAATGGGATTTTGGACGAGTGTGTCGAACACCTGGTTAGCTATTATGTCAACACTTTGGCACAACTCTCTGTGGTATAAACACATGTGCTAGCTAGACTGCAAATGTCAATTGATCCAATAAAAGATTCGGATATGTATATTTTGAAGATATTCTTCTGTACATGTGGAGTACTTTTCATTTATTTGGAGCCTGAATATGTTTCAGTTGTTGAAGGAGTTCGGATATGGTCTGCAGTTTTTCATTCGTCTGACGCTCCATCTCGGACATTTTGTAATCAATCTCGTCCAGACGCTTAGCAACGGCGTCTGCGTCCTTAGAATACTTCCTGTCGCTTTCCCGCACATACTCGTTGAGCAGCGAGTCTGATATATTGACGTACCACCGACTCTTGGGTAGAGAGGAACCACTTATACCTAAAAAGAAAAGAAGAAACTTACTTGAGATATAGTTTGGAATTAAATAATACCGTTTTATAAGGAAATTACACCTGTTTTTTAACAGAACAGACAGTTGGTCACGATCATAGGGGTCTGTAACGACTTCCATCCCCATTCACTGTTTAAGTATAACAGTTATTCTTAAACAGTGAATTGGAGTGGAAGACGTTACAGACCCCTATGGTCACGATGGTAACGAAGTAAGTGATTTCTTATGCTAATTTAACCATGTTTTACACTATATACCCTAATCACTACACATTAAAGGTAAACTAGTTTAAAATAGTAGTTCATACATCGTACAAGGAGTTAGTAGCTTGAGGGAAAAGCTGAGTCTGACTTTATTAAGCGCTATGTTACCACATATACGGAGGGTACTTACCTATATCACCTTGATGTAGTTTGACGCTTGCAAGTCGTCTGCTTATGGGTAGATGGGATTCTATGTCCACTCCAAGACTGACAGATTCGATCCTCCACGTGACTTGGTTCTCTCGCAGTATCATTGAGTAGGAATCGTTCATCATAGCTATGAGAAGATTCAATAGAATAATGGTACCAAGTATGATGTAGATTAGGTATAAGACTTTACTGTATGTAGCCGTCCGGTTTTCATTCTGTAAATTGGTCTCGTATGTTCCGTCAAATAGCTCCCCCATACCGATCATCATGTTGAACGCCAAGAACAGGGTATCAGCCGGCGTTGGAAAGTCAGAAACGATGGCGTTAGAAACTTGGAAAATGATATGAAAGGCGAAGCCAAAGGCCAGTATCACAAACAAGTACACGATGATGAATCTGGAAACATCCCTGAATATCATGCTGAGCAACATCCGGTAAAAATAATGAATTGCCCGGATACCACGTGTGAACGATATTGTCAGAAGCCATCCGATACAAATTGCAGTGGCGAGAAAATAGTCCTGATAGGTGTATCGCTCCGTGAACAGTCCAATCCAAACAAAGACCAACACACTGAAAACGACACACAAAGTTAGAAACAAGTAAGAACTGACCACAGAAACCACCAAACTTGCTCCTTGCTTGCGGCTAAGTCTAGACTTACGACCGAAGTCGTGTGTGATGCAGTATCTGCCGAGCGTATAAATAACGTACAGTAGGATGATGGCGGGCTCGCTTGGAACAAAGATATACAACAAGAGAGTCTCGGGATCAGAGGAATTTATCTTGCTTTCGTCTTCTCGTAGTTTCTCCAGTAGGTCGACTCCTACATAGGTGAACACACTCATATAGGCAATGTGAAGTATCATCATAAGAGCAAAGGTCCAAGCCACCATGGATGTGTAATATCTCTCAATCATTCGGATTGGTGGTAGGTCGAGAATTTGAGCAGTGCGCGCCTTTTCCGTATGACTTATCAGCCATTCGAGTCCAGAGATTTCATCCAAGTCCACTAATTTCTCTGGTATTTTCCGGAGTTCGCCAGGTTGCAATGGGGATACACTAGTGCCACAGCACGATTGCATTTCATTATTTAGTCTAGGTGTCAAACCAGTGATGTCAAAACTATAACCGGAAGCGTCTCTCTCGAACATTGTCACGTTGCGCATCATTAACAACCTTTCTAGAATTTCCGGTACTCCTGACTTGAAGGCTTGGTCGAGAACCGAAACACCTTCGTTGTTCTTGATATCATTTATGGCATGACCAATAGCATCACGTCGATGTGCCATGAAAACGTCCTGATTCTCCTCCTCGGGGAAAGGAACATGCTTTTTGATACACCACCATTTTACAATATTTTCAATGATAGTGTCAAAGACCTCTAGATGGCGAACAATATTGTGAATGTCTTCAGCGCAAGATTTGGTCAGTCTGTGAAGCACTGTGTCACCGTTTATGTCTTTGATTGAAATATCCGCTCCGAGTTGTATTAACCGTTTAACACAATGGCTATGACCAGCTTCAGCTGCAAGATGAAGAACGGTCTCGCTTGTGGCATAACTCTGTTCGTTGATTCGTGCATCTCGTTTCATACTTTCAAATATGTCCAGCATCATTTCAAGAGCTTCCGGTTGTCCGGGCCGAACGGCTTCGTGAAGAGGAATAAGCCCGTCCTTGTCGCGGTCTTTGAACCGTACGAATCTAAATTCCCATAGCACTTCCGGTTTTGCAAATTTACCTGCAATGTGCAAACAATTGTTACCTTCTAAATCCTTTGCGTTCAAACTTTCCCAAGCGTGTGTTTTAATCGTATAATCCACCAGGTTTTTCACTGTTGCTGGACTTATATGTTTCGAATAAGCTGCCACATGCAATGCGCCTTCTCCTTTTTTGTTCTTAACATCCGCTTTAGCCTTACACTTAATAAGCATGTCAATAGTTTCTGAATATCCACGGAAGCATGCTGTATGTAGTGGAGTATTTCCTTTGTTGTTTTGTGTATTTATGGAAATGGTCTCGTGGAACTTTTCAATGACGGCCTTTTGGTTGGACATTGCCGCATGATGCAGAAATGTATTTCCATCAAGATCAGCAGTGTTAGGATCAATATTCATTTTCAATAAGAACTGAACTTTGTCAACTCTCCCATTGCTTGCTGCTATACACAGAGGGTTTCGCCAAGTTACCTCCCGACCTCGAGTAGCACTCACAAGGGATTGTAAGAGAGAAGTATCCTCGTCATTTTCTATTGCAAAGTACCAAGCATCATGACCTTCGTGATTTCTATGGTCTACATCTGCACCTTTAGATATAAGATATTGCACAATGTCAACATGGCCGCTCTTGGCAGCAAGAAGAAGTGGTGTGTCCCCTGTTTCGTCTTGTTCGTCAAATAATGCTCCACGTTTCACCAACATTTCTACAATTAACGGACAACCTTCTCTAGCTGCGTGGTGGATAGCCATTTCTCCACCACGAATTTTAACATTCATGTCAATATCTGGATGTTGAAGTAAAAGTGACATTATCTCAACATTTCCGTATGCGGCTGCAATAATAATCGGTGCTACAAGTCCAAGTTTCCTGCTAGTATTCGGGTTTGCTTTGCCCTTCGTCAGAAGCAGTCCAACGGCTTTAACAAATTCGTATCTGATTGCCCAGTATAACGCTGTTGAACCTTTGTCATTTTTCACTTCAGTTGATGCATTACGTTCCAGTAGCAAAGTGACCGTCTCACAATGACCCCATCTGGCTGCCCATAATAATGCCGTGTCGTTTTTACCATTCGGATGATTCACATCCATGCCATGATCTAGGTATAGATTGACCATATTAGTATGACCGTAATACGCAGCTAGAAGGAGACAGGAAAACAGTCGGGGTCTTTGACCTGTAATATCCACTGCAGTTTCAAGCTTCATCATCTCTAGACGTTTCTCTTTCGACGGTAATCGGTCTAAAATGAATTTAGCCATTTCTAAATCGTGTTTTTCAGTTGCGATATGAAGAGCGTTGTTTCTACCATGTATTCCTGATTGCATGACGGAGTGATGTGACATGATTAACGGTGTGTTTAGTGCGCCTATCAGATATACAGCGATGTCATTCTTGTCATGTGACAGGGCGTTATGGAGCGCGTTCTCGTCACTGACAGGATCTCTAAGGTCGGCAATATCCAACGTCCGGGACATCTGCTCCACCAGTTGTTGAAACTGGAAAGAAAGAAAACACACATTTTAGTGTTTGGATACTTAAGTCATAATGAGTCACAGTAGGATGTATGCACGACAAATCCTGAAATAGTTATGAATATATTGTGTACTTTCGCCAACCGACCATTTGTAAAACACATTTTCAATGGTTGACAGCAAATAGTGGTGTTGCCTGTCCATACTGAAAACATGTACTACAATATTTCATACAATTGGACCGCTAATTAAATCAATGTTATGTGATATGTTAATTTCTTGTTACTCAAACGTTCCGGTTTCGAACCCTTGATAGACCAGATTATGTAACCCGTGCTTGATATGATGTTATATGCTAGCAGGAGGTCAAATAAAAGCTAGTTGCCCACTGATTCCAGAAAAAAACTGGCATTGTCGAATTTGTTGAAACATATTGCTGAGCACGATAAATGCAAACAAAGAAAGAAATAGTCAACATACATTAAACAATATCTTAGAAAATGCATAACATATGGGCACATTATTTTTCCATACTTAAATATTTTAGAGCCAGTTAGTTGATAGTTACAAACACAATTGTTTGAAAGTTTGAACATGCGCACCTCTGCTTTATTTCCTGCGTCAATAGCTTTGAACAGTTGTTCCCGGACGTTTTCCGCCTGTCGAGCGCGGACTGCTGTTGTTGGTCGACTCCTTTGGTCATCTTTGTGGTAAGATTTTTCAGTCTCTTTTAGTACCGCCCCTGATGTATCTGAAATCCCTTCAGCAGAAGAACCGGTTCGTTGTTGTTCTTTTAAACGACGCTACAATAAAACAGGTCTTATTAACATTTCTAGTATTAATATGCAACAAGTTACTGTCGATTCAATAAGTAATACTAATGAGGGAACTATCTTATTCGAAATAATAGCGGGGACTACTGCTAACTCAGATACACCCAGGTAAACTTGGATAAAAATAGTTTAACTGACAGACGGGCTTATGTTTATAACCGTTCTCGTTTAACTTTGAACGGACTGTACATTACATATATTGGCGTGGGTTATGCTTTCAATAATGATAACAACAATGATGAAAATTGTTCGATGGTGAGCTACCTGTCTGGGTTGAGAAATAATGGCCCGATATGACAGTCTATCGAGTAAATGGCGTTCAATGCTAAGAGTTGAAATGTTTTGCTTTTGTTTAGGAAGGTACCACATAAATTTAATTACAAAAATAATTAAGACAATAATTGATTACAAGTTATATTGTCAAGCTATAAACTGTTCCAAAGATGTAGAACTGTTTAGAGTTTTACATAGCTCCTGAAGCAGACCAATAGGTCGAAATATTGTGCATAAGAGTGATTTTTCTACAAAACGTTATTGTGACCCGCTTTAAGGATAAAGTCTTACTAGACAAAAAAAGCGTTTGGCGACTAAAGGGGCATTTCAAAAGTAGTATAGTTTGGTTAATTGTACTTACCTCTCGCACTGCTCTTAGTTGAACGAAGTCACCATCTTCACCAGAAGCTGGTGCCGAGGCCTGTATGCGCCTCCTGGCGATATCCATACGTGTTCTGAAAGTAGAACAAAACGATATGAGAGAATCAGACATGGAAGGCATCACACCCAGCTTAACCAGCCGAGCACAGCAAACATAACATCACATAACACAGATACATAATAAGAATACACTGATACTACAAATATTCGCATTTTTTGTCTCCTGTGATGCCCATGTACTATAATGTTTTGAAATTGTTTGTGGCTACCTAATTTCACGAGTTTCTACCACTTGCGAACTTCACGAAATTAAATTACGCGAAACAATTTCTTTACCACAACCGAACGAGAATTTAAATGCTCTAGTCACAAGTGTGACTTCTAATGACCCAACGAGGTTTTCTAACACCATAACTAAGTCGGAAGGCTGTATAGGAACTCAAGAAATATAACTCCTCCTATCAAACCATGATACTAGTTTTATGTTTAAAGAATAATATTCTGGTTAAAGTAAAATAATGTGGAAATAATTCAACTAAACATTTTAGACAACCGTTACGTAGCAAATAATTAATTAGTTTTAATTATTTAAGAAAGTTCACAAAAATTAAATTATTACTGTCGAATATTCTTGCAATACATAGCGCAAGTCGCATGCTAGCATTCACTTGAACTTTGAATGTGTTTGAAGGTATCTCGTCGTATTTATACATAATATGCATCCATATAATTGTTAGGAAGTTATTGACAAAATAAATGATTGAATCGGTAAATAATTATAATTAATATCAATTGATAATAATTTGCACTGGGTGTTAAACATAGACATATCCTGGAAGTCAACAAATTAAATCACACTTGTATTACCGGATGTAATTAATAGTTACCCTATGTCCTTGTATGTTGAACCAAAAAACATTTTTCCACATTAGATTGTACATAGAGATACATGCTTTATTCATCTCCAAGTAGGAGAGCTTTGGTTGAACGGACCTGGGTAAAAATATTTACTTTAAACATAATTTGAGCAAGTTCTTGTGGTGCCTTTATTCGCCAACATTCTAAACCTGAAACTCAGACTTAGACTTACAATTGACAACATTCATAATCACTACCATTTCTTTGCATTTAGATTTAACCATGTACCGTGAATTCGTCTGGTTATTTGTTGTTACCTAGTGGACATGTAGTTCCATTTATATCAAAATCGGTACATTTGTAACAACATCAGAGCGAATAAACAATTCATACTGTCTAAGTCTGAGTTTTAGACTTACAGCGTTGGTGGATAAGGCCCCGAGATTAGAAGTGCGATGCACAGTTTTAGTGTTTCAGTATGAAAGAATTGGTCATACGTGTACGTAAATATTTTAGAAACCTTTTCATTTGTTTCATGTTTGTCTCACTGTGACTGATGTGCCTGATGGCTGTCCATGTGATGTGTTGTTTCCACCACAACTTTTAAAATGCATTTACATTTTTGTACATGCATTTTGCGTCTCCAACTTCCGGGATCATTTTTACACTGTTACCTTTCACTTTTGTTACCTTTGTGCAGCTGTATTATGTAGGGTGTCTTTATTTTACTTCGATCTGAGGGTTTTATCACTATTATTATCGTGAAAACACGGCCTTTTCCGTTTGTCTCCGGTAAATATACATCGTGTATAAGTGTAGTGATACACCTACAATGTTATTCACCCGTGTTAAAGTAATATTCCGAACGGGAACCGGTTTAATATAATATAGTCATTCTGACCTTCTCCGTCTTTATGCTATGCATGTTTATTTATCGGATACAAACGAAAATGACCGAGCTTTCACGATTGATGTTTATATACCTCACAGTCACAGGTCACGATTGTAAATGCTGTGAACTAACAAATACATTGCAAAATTTACATAAAAGACAAAAAGCTGTGTTTGTTTTTATCTTCAATAGACGTCCAGCTCAGTTCTGTAGTGAGCGAAATGATGTACTCACAGTGATGATGTTGTTGTTGTTGCTACATTTGTGTTGTATATTTTCGTTTCGACTGAAGGCGGATTTTAGTCAACTTTTTAGTTACATCCTCTGTAGTGCAACATCCTTTGGGAGCTGCAGAAATTGTTCGTTGTACACAGGTTATTGCTCTACAAAGGTTAAATTTGAAGTAAATGCCAGCTTAGGATATTTGAAGGTGTTGTTGCTCTTACAACAGGGGGCGCTCTGGAGAGGTTGTATTGTGTTGTAATTTTATCGTGTTAGAGGTCTCTGATGAATGCTGTTTTCACTGTAGGATTTGAATATTTTCGTCTTACAAAAATAGTAAACTGATACTACAAAGTATAACAGAACTAAACGTATGTTTTGCGATTTTTATTGTATTTTCAAATAGTGTAGTTCTACAAATAGAATAAACAAATACTGTAGAATTCGTCTTTTGGTAGAATCTCTTTAATCCGTCGAACATTTATTCCATAACTGAAAATTGAATAGTATGTTAAATATAATACAAGAAAAACAGTTATGCAGACCATATAAAAGCGCAACACATGAGTTGCTACAAAAATATAATTTAGATTAAAATAACTAGAGATAATTTGAAAATTGAACCATTTATCATGATAAAAATATTGCACATTGTTGTGTCAGAACATATTTCAAAGAGTATATACGTGCCGTACATGCACATAATTATAGAAATCATAAAGTTTAGAATTTTCGCCCATTTGTCTAACAGTTTTTTTTAGAATGGAATAAAATGGTGTTTCAAAATGTAATCGGTAATGAAATTGTAAATTAGGATTTTAAATGACCCCAACATGTTAATTATGAAATGTACTCACTTTAACTGAAAGACATTTGGTTAATACTGTGGGTTATTTAGTAAGACGACCTTCCTCCGCCAAGGAGACCTCCGCTGCCACCGAGTAGACCTCCGCTGCCACCACCAAGTAGACCTCCCTTACCACCGCCCAGTGTTCCCGACAACATGTTGATAATCATCATGAACACCATTACTGAAACAATAAATTAATTAAATATTTAATTGATCAATAACTACATTGAGAAACTTGTTGTTTGAGAAGATTTTTTTATTATTATTTGGAGTTTAAAAATAAACAAATTAGCTTTTCAGAAAAGCCTAAGTCGCACTGAGCAGTTTTAAGCCTTAAACAATACTGAAATGACATCCACTAGTAATGGGACCTAAAATACCCAAACTAAGACTTAGATGTGATTGATACTCGTTTCATTATCATAATTAAATAAAACATAAAATTGATTGGGATTTAAATTGATATTATATGTGCAGTCCATAGAGAAGACACATTTACGGACACAATTTCATAGCTTTAGAAACTTATTTAAACTAAAAAAAATCTAAATTCGAAGTTTAAGAATTGACACTAGACTAGTTACTTACTGAATATGATAAGCTCAAAGATGCCACCAATTCCACCAGCAAGTCCACCCGCTGCTCCACCCATACCACCTCCGAAACCCATGCCGCCTCCGTGACCCATACCGGTCATGTAAGGGGCGTATCCATAACTCATACCGGTCATTTGTGGGTAAGCCATATGTGCTGTTTGTTTTGTGTACGTTCCTAGTGCCAAACCAATGGAGGATGCAAGACACACGATAGCGATAGATGCTAGCTTGTTCATTTCTGAAACAGAATTATACGATTTTATTACAACTTCCCGCCAGTATAAAAGCAACACCACCGATCGTCGCTTTAGTACAACAATGGTGTATCATACTACATGTAAACCAGTGACATACAACATTGGTGCGCCAAAGGGACAAGTCATTTCGCAAGCTTTTGACTAGATCTATTAAAACATTCTATAATTTCCTCAAGATACTTGTAATAAAGTGCTTTGAAATATAGAATTAATATGCTCATCAAACTTGCAGAATAAGTATCACAAAAACAATTACTGGAAAAGAAACAACTTTAATGTACACACATTTATGTAATACTAAATCGGACAGTAAAGCCGAGAGCACTCTACGGAAACATTTCTCATTCTAATACTCAAACTCCATTCTCCATGCCCAAACTTGAAAAACAGTTTTTTGTAGAATATTGCATCAAAACCAACACCAACTTGTAGCAAATGATCTTATTAAGAAAATGAACTCCCATTTCATACGTTTCCGTAAAGAAGTTAAAGCAATTTTGTAAATAAGAAATGTCCCAATTAGAGGACGGATGTATCCAATGTTTATAATCACCGGGAAATACACAACGATATGAGACAAATAAGAAACAAAATCTTGAACATGTTTCGTAAATAAGAAAACTCATAGAAGATAACTTACTTGTAATTTGATGTTGTTGTTGTTTAGTCCAAACAAAGTTAAAGCAGTTTGTCGTCTGTTCCAAGTGATTTTAGTGAATGATGACATGGCTTGGCAGTTCCTCACTATTTATACTTTCTTCACTTCCGGTGCACGAGGAAGGTACGATCCCTTTCTCACCAAAAGGAAGTAAAGGGCTAGTCACGTACGTCTGCGTCAATCCAAAACAAAATGTACATGTACCATGGATGACCAAAACGCCATCTTCGTAGCGATGATTCCCGAACTTTGCCGAATTACGCCGATTTCATTCGATATCATACCAACGAATACTGCCGAACTTTGCCGATCGGTTGATTGTGGTCTACGATATATGACGGAAACTACCGAATTCACTCTATTCAGTCGTTCGATAAAGGAAGCGACTTTTAAAAAGCAAATTAGTATGTGTGTTTTCAAACACGTACGTACGTAAATGTATTTTATACTATGACTTAAGGCAATTATGAAGATTCGATGACTATGATGAGTAATTTAGTGTTTAGTCAGATTGATAAAGGACGGACTGACATTCACACGTATACCTTGAAACTTTAAACTTTTAATGGATATTTTACAAATCTGAAGTTAGGTTTTTGTAGTTGTCTGTTTTCATTTTCTGGAACAGTCTCGTGAAAATCGCGATTGGCATTGCAGCTCCTGCTTGTGATTTGCTTGTTTTCTTTTTTCAGCGTTCATATGTGTTCAGCTTCTAGTCTGGTTCCCTGATAGTAAAGTAGTGGTCTAGGGGAGGTCATTCAGACGTAACGTCAAAAGGTGAGGCACGCAAGTGTAACGTTTTTGACGCCGAACAGCCTTTTGTTAAAAACGTCAGTGTCAGTTATAAGTACGACGGTTAAGAATCCGCACAAAATTAAATTATTAAATTTTAAGTTGCAAATATCTAGATACTACATACACAAAAGGTCGTATGGGCTTTTCAACGGAATCTCTATTCATACTACGAGTAATGTAAAATGCATCTTTTGTCCGAATTCCCGTCGACGTCATAATTCGAACTAATTTGACGTCGTTGGACATTTTGTAGACGCAAGGAAAAACATTATATCTTTTTTATTTATAATTCAATCCACTTGAAAATCGCTATGCTTGTTCTACGGAAAAAAACTATTTTTTTGTTTATTTGTCATTGGAATAACTTTGGATCGACCAAATTTGCAAACGTTTAAAAATTGAACTTTTTTAAAAATTCACGTTTTAACCTATTTTGGACATTTTGTAGACGCAACCTCATCTTGAAGAAAACGTTTTTTTGTGGTATCAAAACAATTTTTTAACCAACACATCTACAGAAAAAAAGTATTTTTTTAGTATAAAATTACGCACGTGCACACACACATATTTAAGTTATTCACCTTAAAAGATTGACATTTTAAAATTACGTCACGAAAATACGAAAGTCTCGCTTTTTTGCCGTTGCCCTTTTTGCACTTAATTTTTAAATATTTTGACTGAATCGTACGAAACTAACATGACAGCATGTTTCAAGCATGATTTAACCGGTGACGGTGTTTCTCTGTGAATCCGTTCAGTAGTTATTACTTTATTATAACTTTTACCTAAACGACCCTGTGTTTTTGTTACAAGTCTCGCTACGTTTTTCGCGAAATAATCTCACAAAATAACGCTTGATGCATTTTACGTTTATTATTTCCATTTATCTGTAAACATTATTAAAAGCACATTTTATTTCTGCGTTTAATGATATAATTTACAGTTTGCTAGGCCGAGTAAAGCAATATTTATCGTTGGAAATTGATCGCTGTTGGTGGCGTTTTCGCGTGTGCCTCACCTTTTGACGTTACGTCTCAGACTATACACACTCCTGGTCTGTTGTTTCCGTCGAGTGATGCCTTTCCTGTCAGATTTGTAGTTTTGTAAAACGCTGATCGACTGTTGTTTGCAGAGGCATTGTATGCTGATGTATAGTCCAGTTAGGGTAAGATGACAGTGACGCAGAGGTAGAATCCACTATTACGGTGTAAAACCAATTATAAAGGCTTAGGCAAACAGGTTTGTGTTATTTTAATGCTAAACTAAACTCTACCTGTTCTGGCAATGGTTGTAATCTTTTGGGTACACATAAACGACTACGTCATTGGCCAAATATCCTAACTGGACAGTATGCCAGTTGTGTATTCTTATCCTTCTGTGGGTGAATTTCTTATTTACGAATGTGAATGCCTATTTCATTTAAACGCTGAAGGCTTCATATTTAATACGGTAAAATTGCATTATAACCAAATTCAGATCTATGAATATTATAGCATAAAACGGTGATTTTGCTCATACTTAAACGGGCTTGTGCACCAACCAACCCTCGGGACTCTGCACATGTAATAGCATGAAAAAGCATGCGTTAACCCTACAAAGTAATCGTGAAAGTTCGGTCATTTCCATTTGTCTCCGGTAAATGTGTTTTGCAGTGGATAAGGACCGATATGATCCGAATATAAATACAGGTTATCTTAAGGTGTGTCTAGCATTGTTCTAGGGCAAGTTAATAAGGGACAGTAATCGATTGAAGATGGTTAAATATTGAATGCTCCAACCAATTATAATTGTCTTGATCGATGTTTAATGACGTGTAGCACAGGACCTTATCATTATTCCACATTGTTTAGGTTGTCATATAATATTATTTCAAACGGAAAAATGCCATTGTTAAAAGTAGAAAGCCATTCATTTCTGTCGTAACATCCGGACATCGTTACTATTTACCCGTGTTTTTATTTTGAAACTAGTTACCATTCAATATGAATTGATTTACGTTTTTCTAAGGTTGGTTTACGTAGGCCTTATACGTACTTTGTAGTACTTATTGATCATGTGATCGATTGAGAAATTAATACATGAAGCGTGTATACTAAATGGCCCGATCTGTATTATTGTGTTGTTGGTTAAAACTATTGATGAAATCTGAACAAGTCACTTTATTAAGTACGTCTACAGCTAATGGTGCAGTCACGGCTCAATGCTCTGTTTCGATTTATAAAGTATAACATCTACGAATAAAGACCACTATATGTATTACTAAACCTGTCTTCAAATACCACTTATTTAATGTCCCATCAAACTGCTTTGAAATTAAGTGCTTTCAATTACATGTTTTCCTGTTAAATAAGAGAAGATCTCCTGTCAATTAAGACCACGATTTGTTGTTCCCAATGGTGGTTTTTACAGAAAGGTTCGACTTTATATAGAAATCGAAAACAAAGGCCACCTTAATAAAAAGACCAACTCAAACATTGAGACATTTTCTTCGTTTCGGTGTAAATTTTAACCTCAATTAGACTTACTCAATAATTAATTAGACCATAGTGGTTTGCGTGTTTTACACGCATATAAATATATACCTACCGACTGTCAATAATGCATGAGTATGTGGTAATGCACGTATTTTATTTCAAACTGTATATACAAGTACAGTATAACCTCTCAAGAGTGGCTCTCTGTACAGCAACAACCTCTCTATACTAACACCTTAAAATTCCCTTGAGCATCAACCTCTGTACAAGGGCCACTATGTGCAGCTCCCAAAGAGTGTTGCTCTACAGAGGTTATACTGTATGTACAGTACAGTATAAGATTTAAACGTATTCGTGGGAAACAGCTACACAATAAACTGGTTGAATAATTTAGTTAATGTGACACATTACTTAAATGATGCATACACTACTTACATTTATATTATAACATATTCGGTTACCATGGCTACCGCGAATAGGTTCATTTAACATTCATACATTTTTATTTGTCTTTATAAAGAAGGTATGTAGGATATTTCGAGATAAATATTCACTACCTTGAGCCGAAATGTGAAATAATAGACCTATCAACTTACTTTATATACTTTATGATTTGAATAGTATATTTACATGTCATCCTATTGTGTTGTAGTGTTTACATTTGTCACATGATAACTTTTTCGTTAAAGAAGTATAAATTACAAAACTAACTCGATCCGTAAAACATTAAATTTGTGTTGATATTAAAGTTAAATTAGAGATAAAACAGTGAAAATGAACCAGGCAACTGTGGTTTGTATTTTGAGGTGGCCTCAATGTCCACTACACCCGAATGAGTTGCCGAAATTTAAACACTGTTTCTAGTTTCTTGAACTTTTTTGGGTCATTTATCAGTATTATGACGTGAGCTTTTCCATCGGGGTTTAATTGCGGATCAGCATACAAAATGTTGGGGCATAAGCACTAAAACTTATCTAAAGAAGCCGAATGCGACGCAAATGATTATTGAAAGTTCCCGGGTTTGGTCAGATAGTGTTTCCAGACCATGTGGAAAGAGTATTATATGCTTAAAATATAATTCTTATTTAAACAATCATATCGCCTCATATAAACAAGTTAAACAGCTATTTCAAAAATGATTATAACATAATTAATATACTTTCAATGACAGATACTGTTTCGAACTTCAAGCTAACGACAATCACATTTAATTGATTTGGTTTGTTTAATTCCGTTCACATAATTTACATTCTGATCACCTCGGTCTTTATCCGCTGCAAAAAACATATTCACCGGAGACCAACGGAAATGGCCGAGCTTTAACGATTGGCATATGAAGACAGTTGATCGAAACGGTGTTCCAGTTTTCAACAACAACCAGCACTTATTAGCCGTTTTCTGCAGCAACTGATATAATCTCCACATATCATGGAAGACATCGCCGAATTTTCAGTAGCTATTTTTTCATACCACATATGTATTTATGGGTAACTTTTAGAATTATATTGAAATTGATATTTTAATAAATTGGACTAAAGTTCGTACTATTTATCGAGTAAAAAAGTTTAAAGGCGTTTTCATGAGTCACGCTAGATATTTTCTCGATGTTTGTTGGTGTTCAGAAGTTTATCAGAGAAGTGCTGATTCTGCTAATTTGATAATACCGAAATTCCAAAATTAAAGACAACCTTCCAAAGCATTATCACAACCACAGATGGCCGACCGCACACTTCGATCTACATACTTATTTTCTTGAAAAAGAGACAATTCGCTTGCTGTGTTCGAAACCATCGAAACTGTTGCAGGAGCTCTCAGTCTGGACTCGAGTTTAGCCTATCGCATCATCATTTAGCAATTATGTGCCAAAGGGAATAAATCTTTTTGACTGAATTCGATTTTAAAGACACAAAAGGAACGTACCTTCGCATATTTCCTTATGATATAATCACAGGTTTTTATAGAAACAACACACCGATCTACCCAGACAATTTCAATGAACTTATTTACACCATTAGACTTATATTTTCCCTCTAGTTTCGGTAGCCTATAGACGTAGCTTGCTAAGATGTTATGACCTCAGTTTCACACCGAAAATGTTAGTACAGTTGTAGATCGTTTACATAGGTAAATGATGGATTTAATTAGGTAACTACAGCTGGCCATACCTAACATATTAGCAAAAATGTTTATAGATCTATATATTTTCACAATTTCTCCATTCCTTGCATATTTTTATACAGCACAACCTCGGGGGTTACTGAAGAAGAAAACGCAGCTCAAATCAGAGTCTGAATTTTAGATTCAATTCAATTATTTATTCAAGTCTCATTCACATTACATATATAAAATACAATTTTACATAGAATTATATAATTGCAATAATACAAGAATGTGACCAATCATGTTTGATTTATAAGAGACTGTTTTTGATGAAATCTATTAAAAGTCACAAATAATGCATTTGTTTTGTAATGTCAACAGTGAGTCTAGTATCTCATGTTATTTACCTAAAAGTCAAGTGATGATAATTGAGATGATATTATTTAGCTGAAATTGAGATGCTTCGGGGGATGGATCGTGTCCACGTCAGGTCACGGACAGAATAATAGTGGTACAAGTGTTTTAGTTTCCATTTGCTTGGCGATCAGCATGAAAATGAAGTCACTGGCTTCTCTCATACAGTCATATTCTTGTGGTGCTGGATACCATCAGGAATGAGGTGTCATTTCGTAAAGACCTTTAGACAATGGTATTACCTGGGGTTTAAAAAAAGCAAAAGTAAAACTCTCCCGGATGGGAGGACCGTGGTTTTAATTGACTGGTGCATAAGGATGTGCCATCTGAGCTAATATAAATGAACCGACATGTATAACGACATATATAACTTGTCTTAACATCAGAACTGTTCTATTATATGCTAGTGAAACATGGAAGACAAACAAAAATTGTGGAATAAAAACTTCGTGGATTTGAGGCAAGATGTCTCAGAAAGATCTTGAGAATACATTGGCCACAAACTATATCTAACAAAAAAGTAAAAGAAAGATCGGGACTTGGGGATAAAAATAGAGAGATACGATGCAGGCGATGGAGATGGTTAGGATATGTCATGAGAATGGACAATACAAGACACACGAAAACAGCTATCAGATGGACCCCACAAGGACAAAGAAAAAGAGGGGGACCAAAAGGAACGCGGAGAAGAACTGTTGAAACTTCCTGGGTCACAACAGAGTAGAAGGCCCAAAACAGATGTAGGTGGAGAGCAACACTGTGGAAGCATTATGTACTAAAGAGTGCGAGGAGGACTAAGAAGTATAGCTTATACTATTATCATTTGCAAAGAAATAATCATTTATAATTCTATAGTATGAACAGTGCTCCACAAATAGGACGTTGCTATTTAACTTTCTATTATAAATAAAGCTAACCTTGAGCCCACATGTACATGTATGTATTGAACAGTATAGACGTAGAGTACAGGGTATATAATACATGAACATGAACTATACATTGTATTGATAAATCGATGGGTTAGAATCAATAACCATGTTCGATCTTCACAGGGTAAAGATAAATTACCCCGTTGCTATATAGTATGTATAACATTGTAAACTATGAATAGTGCATTGTTTAAGTTATATATTCGATTTTTGCTGGCTACAAACATCAACATGCGAATGTGTATGTGAACAAATAATTCATAACCAACGACATTTAAAAAGGCGTAATAATTATCTACCCATAAAGGCTGTTGTTGTTGTTGTGCAAAAACTAATTAGTACGGGGGCACACGTGTATATTTACATTTGAAAATATCCCAGTCACGAAAACGTCTTTATTGTTGAACTTAGTCAGAAGAATACATAGTTAATATCCGGCGTTCATAATTACATTTTAACATTTCACCCCTTATGTAAGAAAAGTTTCGGAAATATGTCGATTGATAAAGTAAACAAGGTACACAAAACCGATCAGAATATTGTAAAAGTCAAAACAAATTAGAATGCTTTATCTAAAGAAAATTTAAATCAAAATAAAGTTTACAAAGTCAAAACGAATTAGAAAATATAATGTATTAAAACATTTTTTAACCCACCTTTTCCGGATTTAGTAAATCCACTTCGTAAAATGTTCTAAATAGTTTAACATAGTATGTTCTATTTCAATGATTTCCATATAATTATATCCATTATTCACAGTTCATTGCATTTATGATACCATTTATTACCACGTCAATAGATCGTATTTAAACATTATTTTAATAAAATCTTTTTCCACATTGTTACTACAATATCACAAATTCCGGTACAAACAAAACGTAAAATTAAGTTTTAAAAGTACGTATGTCACAATTTGTATTGATTATTTTAATGTTAAAAGGGATTAGCCGACCGTATTTGTTATAAGTTATAGGTAACGTAATTTAACCGTGACTTTTAATAGATTTTTTAAGCATGTTTAAACATGCATGTCTATAGTATACTATATATGCCAATATATTGACATTCTACCCTAGTTAAATATAAATGTGTATCTAAAAGGGCTTAAATGGTTAATGTTTGCCAGTCCACTTGATAACCACTTTCGTTAAAATTAACAAAATCACGTAAATTTACCTAAATCTTACTTATAAAGGACTAAAATGAATAAAGTTTATTTGTGTTTTTCAAAGCACTTTATATCACATTTTGTTCTGTTGTTGAAATCAAACGAAATCTCGTATTTTATTGCATAGTGCTACAGATATTTTGTTTATCAAAAATTGGCACACAATCAGACCTGTTCGAACTTTAATCCAATATGTGTTTATCAGCATATTTGTATGAAAGTATCGAACTTTAATCATTGGAAGAAAATAAGATGCGCGCACATATGAAACTTTATCGAAATGTTGCCCACTGAGTGATTTACAATTTCATTTTTTTTGCATACTGTTTCTAGATGACCAGGGCTACGACAACTTGTGCTTCTTAAACAATCATATATATACAGTCCGTTCATAGTTAATTGATAACGGTTGCAAACATTAATAAGTTAACTACGATCCCGCTATTCTTTCAAATGGGATAGTGTCTTCATTAGTACTACTTTTTGAATCGTTCTAGTAGACTGATTTCTTGTTTTTAGAGCATACACTTGCCATTATATGTGTATAGCTAGTTTGCGATAGAAAAAAATCGTGTTTTTTAAAGATTTCAGAAAATCTATTTATCAGATTTTGGTAAAAAATTACACAGAACTACATTAACTTCCTACCTACTCCCATTTTGAATTTCATAATTTTTAGTCACCAATTAAAAGACATTTGTTCTTGATTACATATTGAAATTACATGCGTATTTACAGTTTAACGCAGGGAGGTAATCTGGTATTACATTGATGATTTACTATCAATTATTTAACCGTTACGATCCGTGATCGGCGGGAATGAGATTGCTGTTATAAAAACAAGACTTAGGAGGCCTGTATGATTCGGTTTATTTAGGTGTGTCGCATATAAACAATGTACAGCAACTAAATGTACTTTGTCATATTCACAGACGGGCCTCGTGTGTGTTAAATTAAGTAGGTAGCAAATACGCAAATATACCGTTATGCATATCACGTGACCGTAAAATTGGCTGTTGCAAGTATCAAGTCTTCTAATTTGATATTTCATACAAAACTACAAATATGTTACATAGAACTTATGAACAATTTTTTTTTAACTCATTTCTGATGTTGCTGAAATTTCAGTGTGTATTAGGTAGATATATTTCATTCATTCGTGCAAAATTTCATACTTGTATGTTTAGTAAGTACAGAGAAATGTTTAAAAAACACGATTTTTTTCTATCGCAAACTAGCTAAAAATATGCTAGATGGATGATATGACACTATAAGCCTAGTTCATATCAGCTAATGCCCACACGAATGTCGTGAACGCGAGTTGTTAGAATAATAAAATACATAAAGGAATACAAATGGTGAAGACCATTTAATATATACGATGTGAAATAAGTCATATTTTGAAAGACTACCCTATTCAACCCACAGGTAACTGTATCATTGATTACGATGCAATTATTCAGTTACCCTTGAATCTACTTGTATGACTTATTGCGAAAGTCGGATGTTGTATCCGCGGTGAGTTTGGCCTACAACCATTCAATATTTACAACACCAAATCATACGTACTTTTTATACCACGGTCAGCCCGCTACCATAAAATCCGTCCATGAGAACCGTGATCCAGTGGACATAATTTATCATCCCCGTAAAACAGTAATAAAATACTAATATATGATCCCAATCTACGTAGGATGGCGAAATGTACACATGCATGAAATTGAAATTTCTAGATAGTGAACAGCTCAACGTTCTAACTATTCTACCCGTATTGAATTCAGGACATACTAGTCAGTACTGTATCGCTGTTACCGTAGTTTCTTTGAATAATTGATTACCAGTCAATGAAAGAAATAGAATAGTACAATTTCCGTGATTAGTACGTATTGAGTAAATGTATTCACAGCCGTGCTTTAATAAGCTAATTACCTTTTCCCCTTGAGTGTACTCCTAATTAAAGGGCCAGTCAACTTGGCTTTCGAGGAAAATGGAGGAAACTTGTTGCGGCATTATGTCCCACAGGGGACGAAGAGGATAGGTTATGTAGGTAGGTCAACTTGGCTTATAAGACCCATACTTTCAGAGGACCATTATATAACTTCCCCAACTCAAACGTTTTAAACGTGATTCCAGGTGTCTGTACACGGTTGAAACATTAAAAAAAATACTTTCATTGTTTTTGACACATGCATTAGGTTTCAACTCTGCGTAAATTAATCATTTTTAATTGTCACATGTACCCTAATATCGGATACTTAACATAGCTATCGGTGATTAGTATGTGGAACTAACTTTTTATAGACTTCCGTAAACGCAAAATGAAGCTGAATCCGTTATTTGACCTGTTTATGTAACAATTTTAACCCTTATAGTTTACCCTACTTCTTTGTCCAATCAAAAGCCAGGGATTTTCAAATTGTGGGACCACATATTCATTTATTTTTGCAATTGGCATAATAACTATTTAGTAAATCTGTTTATTAGGACAATTTGGAAAATCCCTGACTTTTGATTGGACAAAGAAGTAAGGTAAACTAAAAATATATACTAAAGCATACCCTTTCTATACATGTATTACGATGATGACAGAAAACCGCTAAAACCTAAGAAGAACACAATAATTTGACATCTGTAAACAACCAAACATATTTATTTTGAAAACTACCAACAACCACCGTAATATCTAGATATAAATTAGAATGAACAAGAACTTGCGTTATCAGCTCCATTAATAATTCGCATGATTTCGGTCAAAACTTATACCGACGTAATTCGCTTTTTATGCAACGCATTTGTATTACTCATTATCATACTACTAAAGTTAATATCATATATTTTATTAATTCAGAAATACGTCATATAAATGTCACCTTGAACAATTGACCACATTATGACATAGATCTTCTTTTAAAAACTAGAAATGATGTAAACTAGGTCAGTATACCACGATTGTGACGTCGATCATGGTAACCACAACAAATTAAGGGGGATAATGACGTATTAGCGAGTTGTATTAGTCAGACACAGTTACTGTTTCATTACATATCGTATTCGCTGGGAAATTACCAAATGCAAATTTGGAGTTTCGGCGTCATAGTCAGGGGTTAACAACTACTTTGTACGTCAATGGGGCTTTACCTTTCACAAAACGGGGACACAAAGGTGATGTAGTGACATTCATAGCCACTTTGAAGTGCCCTACTTAACAAAAGTATGAATAAATATGAGTAATTTGTATTATTAAACTATAAAATAGTACGAAAACAGCCGGAAAGTGCCGAGTGTGATCGATATTATATATACCCGGTTACTTAAAACTGTTGGCGTAAATGTTATTACCTGTCCTTGACGGTTTAACAATCGGGAACTAAACTAATAAACACTGGTAACTAAAACGTGCGACTAAACCAATACTTATTCAAAATGTAGACATACAGGAATTAGTTTAGAAATTAAGCATTATTAGCCACGGATCTTAGTTAAAATGTAATAATTGGGCGGATCGATATACACAGTAAGTGTTTTTTTCTCTCTTTTATAGATTTATGTGGAAATATCATTTTTAATGTATGGCATTTTAAACATTTAAACTCATGTTTCGTTGACAACACTGATATACTTATTCAAAGTAATTAATCCTATTAAAATAACGACACCGTAAACTTGTACGTAGAATGCTTTCGTCTGATAAACCATAACGTTCCTTTCAATTGTTTTGTGACAAAACACATTTTGTGCATTATGAGTTTTTGCTCCAATGAAAGCAGTTATAGATAGAACAATACTATACACACAAACTAATATTATCATTTTTGTAAAATATTGATATAATATATAAGTAGATGTACAATGCAAACAGGTAATTTTAAATTAACAGTGTCTGCCCAGCTTTCTTTCTGCTCCTTCCAATTCAGTACCATCTATTTCAACTCTCAATACAGCATTCTCATTCAAGTTTCTTCCGGTCTTCTTTCCTCGCAAAATGACCAAAAGGAAGATACAATATATGAAAATTTTAGACAGGCTTTGATGTCGGTCGTTGTTTTCAAGTGTTCTTAATCACATGTTTGATTGTGTATGGAATATACATACGTATATACTTATCGTACATACGACTAACTACTAGTATCTGTTTAGCTTTATGGCTGGTTTAAATTTGCAGTCATGAATGGCTTGTTTACATTTGTTTACAAGTTTTAAGTCCATTCAATGCACATTGATCGTAAGACCGACGTACCAGTGTATATAGATTTATGTACTATATAATTCAATACTTTAAATATTTTATTTAACCAAATTCATTCCACCTACTTGTATTTATTGATATTAAAGATCACATATTGATTTACCTATGCATACCTTAATATGCACACTATAATAATTGTGTAGTCCATACCATACAGTCATTCAAACCTTTAATAATACACTCAGTTTGTAGATTCTTACTTAGTCTAATTTACTATTAACTTCAACTTGTACTTAAGGCCATAGAGAACAATCAAAAGTTTTGTCGGAACGAGTGCATTAAATCAAATAACCAGTACAAACTTTAGAAGTTTTAGTACTGAATATAACAACTTATTAAATTACAGTTAAACCTCGTCAATGGCGGATGGGTTGTTTCCCCTATATTTTGAACATATTTCAGTTCAATGATGGTTTTTTAAAAATTGTAGAGTATGGTAGAGCTCAAATAAACTAAATGTCGAGCATAGCCATTATTTGCCAGTCAGCCTTCTGTATATGTGCCCCCATCCGGATTTGAACCGGGGGTCGCCGGATAAGGCAGCAAGCGCGCTAACCACTGGGCTACGGAGGCCACATATACTTGACTTAATTATATGGTTCGTGTTGAAACACATGTAATGTCCTCCAGGTATCGGTCTAAAACACAAACACTACTATACTAGTACGTATCAGAAAAATATCATTCCGAAGCAAAAACTGTACAGCACAATCTCTCTAGAGCATCCTAATTCTTTACATCAACACCTTCAAAATTTCCCATACATGATATTTACTTCGGAAGAGCAACACTCTCTACACAAGAGCGTTTATTTGCCGCTCCCGAAAAGTGTTGCTCTACAGAGGTTGTAAGTTGTATATTGAAAAAATTGTAATGCACTAGTACTTTACAATGCTGATACCATAATCACAGGTAACTGTATCGTTGAAAACGAAAAAAAAGAGAAAAAAATATTTGGAAAGAAACATTTCGTTTTGTTTTTCATTTTCAACGATACAGTTACCTGTGACCACAATCCCGTCTCCATCATAACCATATGATTGTTATAAATATACACACGTAAATATTTGCCCATAAGATAGTGTTATTTTATTTCAGTAAGTACATCTTTTGAAGTGCCCAGTAACCATGGACACGACAACGTATCACCGTCGTCGGCGGCGAACGTTAGTTGCAACAGGCGGTGCCAGTGAGGATGGGGATTTCGTACAGCTACGTTTGATTCGCGAACAGGTACGGGTATAATAATTATATGTTCTAGTATAATTATAATACTACACAATATTGTTTTGGTTATCCCAACTTTTTCGACCGAAAGTTTTGTTTTGATTTTTGGGAAAATATGGTTATCTGGAACCGGGCTCTTACTCACCAATGCTGGTCGGTTTTCAGCAAGCTGTCTGGAACGTGCATGCTAAATTCTCAGATGAAGCCATTTCGTAAACGTGTGTGCCATGTATTAAAATATAATCTTAGTAGTACATGTACAGCATACTTCTATATCAAGTATAAAATCATTTATTATTTGATTGTGTTTTAAAATGTTCGGTTTCGCATAATAAGTGGTCCACGTGTCTGTGCGCTGGGTTTGTGACATGTTTGTAACTGGAGGGTCATATTATTCCATGGACAGATCACAAAGGCGAATTTTCTCCACGTGTAGAGAAGTTGTCACTTCCTTGTCGAATGTAAGGAGAAAGTTCAGGAAACATGTTAGGTTGATACATGTATTACCGGCGTAAATTCCTGAAAACTGTTGAGAAACAGCGTGAAAAAAAACACAACATAAAAACCAAGCATTCTCTTGAAAAACTAAAAAAGGAAATATTCAATAATTCTGCCATTCTCTTGTAGGCCAGTCGTATGCGCAAAGATGACAAAGAGTTAACACGAGAGGAATCTAGCTTTCATGTACCTCTAAATGAACAGCCTGGTGTCGTAGATAACAGGAAGTCGTCTGCTCCCGACAGATCAAAGGAAATCGCCGAAAAAATATTTAAAGCCATCGAAGACAACGATTACAAACAGGTATTATTATCAATGAAAAGTTCGATGTAATTCACATGTATAGTACCATCATTATACTGTATCACTTATTGTTACAACATACTATATGGTTCAATGTGTATTCCTTATTGCTATTGCCAACAGCCATGTCCTCTATGACATGTTGAGAAGCTGTTAGTTGCGAATGCATACTCGTAAGTTAGTACTGGCGTATAATTAATTACAGGTAGATTGATCAGTTGCCACGAAGCCGCCATTTTTATTTTTACTGATTAAAATATGATGCTTCAACTATTTTTATTTAAACTAAACCTGTTGTCAATGTAGCAATGCCATGTAACGTAAGTTCAAAAAAATTGGTGAAGAAATAAAGTTACTTACGGCTATTTTTTATTTCGAAGTGAAGCAAATTTCGTCTTCGATCTGCAGCCTAAAGTCACATGATGTTGCTACACTGGTTGGTTACTAATACAATGATTTTGAAACTCTATACGTTCATCTATTTCAGACACAGACTCTATTGTATCAAATTAACAAGCTACATAAATTAGAAGATGTCCGACATCCGGTCACAGACGAAAACTTTCTACATTTTTCTCTGTCGCGAGCTCTGAATGACTACGCCAAGTATATGATCAGCATTGGTGGAACAGGTCTAATAATGTCCCATCATGCTGTACAAAAATCTGGAGTTCAAGGTCGTAGGAACTGTTTGCATATCATTACTGAAAACAAGGATCAAGAAATGGCTGAGTTTGTATTGCAGAAGATCACACGACAGACGGACCGACATTCGTTGATAGAGCAAGAAACAGCCGTCGAAATTCAAGGTCAACGACCAAGGTTATTCTCTTGTCTCCATCTAGCAGCATTTTATGGAAACACTCAGCTTGTTCGATTATTTCTCGAACATGGTATCGACGTTAACATACTAAATGGCAAGAATGACACTGCTTTGTTGTGGGCTGCAAGATGGGGTCATAATGAAACTGTTACATTGCTTCTTGAACGTGGAGCCGACCCAGAAGTTAGCAACGACAAAGGATCAACTGCTCTTTATTGGGCAATAAGATATCAGCATCCAGAAACTGTGACATTGTTGCTCAACAAAGGTCGTGCAAAGGCTAATACGACCAGAAAAGTGGGATTGGTTTCACCCATCATAATAGCTTCTGCGTTTGGAAATAAAAACATCGTTTCTGAATTGCTAAGACGTCCTGAAGTCGACGTCAATTTGAAAATCAGAGGAGGGGATACTGCGATACATAACGCTGCTAGGGAAGGCTGGACAAAGGTCTTAAAGCTTCTCATCGAAAAAGGGGCCCAGTTTGACAGAGCCGATGACGTTGGTGACACACCATTGTTGTTAGCTGCCAAATATGGTCACGCTAATATTGTGAAAGTATTGATAAATCTTGGTGCGGCCATAGATCATAAAAACCACGATGGCTTTGATGTTTGGTACTTTGCTATCGAAAGCGAAGAAACTGAAATTTTGAAACTGCTCGTTGCCCAGTATACGACATCAACAAGTTATAAACAGAATCCGATCTGCCTTGCAGCAAAAGCTGGAAAATGTGATAAAATAGAATACTTGATTAGTATCAACTTTGACGCTAATAGTAGTGACAATGAAGAAAATACGTTTCTGCATCATGCAGCCATGTGTGACCAATATGAAGTGATAGATAAATTTCATTCAGCAGGATCTCTAAATAATAAGAACAATACTGGTAATACGCCTTTACATTTAGCATGCAAGAAAGGGCATGCCCAATCAATCAAAACACTTCTCAACCATAAAGCAAAAGCTGATTTGAAAAATAAGAAAGGTGAAACTCCACTACACGTGGCCGCGTATGCTAAAAATATGACCGCAGAAGCTGCTAAAACTCTTGTCGAGTATACTATAAAAACACATGCTTGGGAAAGCTTAAACGACAAGGACTTTGAAGGCAATAATTGTTTACATATTGCTGGGGAGCATGCTCCGTTAGACGTTCTTTGGGAATTTCGCTCCGTGCGGGTTAGCGATAAGGACAAGGATGGTTTCACTCCGTTACACTGTGCTGTTCGACCAGGATACCCTGCGGCATTGGATATGATGTTAGATATCTTTGAAAACACAAGACGAGATGCTAGTATCAATGAACAAACATACGATACCAATGAAACGGTTCTACATCTGGCTTCTGCTGCTGGCGATGCTAAGAACGTCAAACGACTGATCAAACTCGGTGCTGATATAACAATAGCTGATATAAATGGCGATACTGTTTTCCATCGTCTTACCAAAGCATGTGTCGAAGACTGTCATAATATTCAGCAACATTTAGACGTGTTTGATGCGGTGGTGTCTAATATTGTAGTCTGGTGGTGCATCGATACGGAGATGGTATTTCCAGAAAACCTGGACGATGAAAGGTCTATGAAAATAAAATGGGAAGCAGTTCTTAAGATAATGTATTGCATATATAACACCGATGGTCTATCCGTCGTGAACTTAGCATTCAAACTAGGTGTACCTGAAATACTACATCGTCTGTTAATGATGTCAGAAGTGACCATGTTTGAGGGAGCATCATATACATTTGACCTCACTGGACTTACGCCAAAGACCAACAACGAACTAGGTGGTTGCTGTGGGAGGTCACAAATTGCACCGTTAGAAAGCCAAACAAAACACAAATCAGGCCAGAGTTTTGCTGTTTCGGGAATTGAATTGTTAATCACCAGTGATGCTAAGTCAAGTGCGACAGATATTTTGAACCTACCACCTATGCGGAGCATTGAAAGGTATTATACATCGATGGTGGCTTGGACATTCACCATTCTCATGTTGTTCCACGTGGCATACATGAGTGCGTTCACTTACCTCGCGGTTGACATGCTCACGTTGTTACGTGAGAACGAGAGTATGATCATGTACTCGGATTCAAAAGTAGCCGCCATGTACATAGTAGTACCAACAGAGCCCGCTCTCATTCTGTTCTATGTATTGTATAACATCATTCAGATTCCTAGCGATGTGAACAGAAGGAAGAAACTCAGCAACAAACATGGACTGGCTCTTGTCATCCATATCATTGGTTCATACCTGTTTCTGGTGGTTTGCGCCGTCTTTGCTATATTTTCATTGGTCTGGATTGGATTGTTTACTTTGCGTTACTCTTACCAGGACTATGTTTTAGCGCTAGCTTTATGTTTCGGCTGGATCCTCTCCATATCATTTACCAGAGGTATCCGTGCCATTCATTATTTCTACAGAATGCTCCTCAGTATCATCATGAAGGACATTGTCAGGTTCATCGTTGTGTACGCCTTCTTTCTGATGGCATTTGGCTTTGCCTTCCATGTGCTGATCCAAATCTCGACAACTCTCGTGGAAACATACACTAACCCTGGAGACACCCTGTTTCTAACTTTTAATATGATGATTGGTATGGGTGAACTCTTTGATGATACCTTCCAGACAGGCATGGAAGAAGTCGGTCGCGAGACGGCGTTCGTGAAGGTGTTCTATATCATCTACATTGTTCTGGGAACAATTATTCTATTGAACCTGCTGATTGCGATGATGAACGATTCCTATTCGATGATTCTGCAAGAAAACCGAGTCATGTGGAGAATAGAGTCAGTATCACTTGGTGTCCAGATTGAGTCACAGTTTCCAACCATCAGCAGACTGTTTGCACGAGTAGATCTTCAGAAAGGAGGTGAGTACATATCATGTTTTAAAACCACATACTTAGTTCGTCAGATGTGTCTGCAATGTGTATCTATCTTAACTGTGTCATCAATAAGTACATCAATATTAGAACAAGTACCATTTGCGTCTGTACCTGCTCAGGGTTCACAACTAAGTGATTACTTGGCAACGAACCAAGAAAAAACAGTAAATATGTTATTTACAATTTTAAGAGATAGGTAAATGCCTATACCGTTCAATATGATTTTAAGTCTGTAGGACAAATGTCAAGTCCATTGTGACCTTTAACAAGAATACATAATGCAAGATCAATAACTCAAGAACGGTTGGTCCAGGGATTTTCTAACTTTATAGGTATCTTAGACACCATTAGTAATGGACCCGTATTAGAGGTCAAGATCGCAATCGTACCTATTGTGCTGAAATTGTGGTGACATGCGTGTTTTACAGACATCTCACGTCTATTTCGTATCATGTGTAAATTGCAGGTAAGAAAAATCAGCATCCACGTGACCGCTGGTTTGTGACAATGTCAAGAACAGAATATAACACGTATATGAAAGAATATGAACGAGAAAACCTCAGCTCTACCGACGCCGTGGCCAAGCGTCTAGATGATCTTGATTCAAAAGTGAATCTTCTGATGAAACAGACGACCGAGAAGTTTCATGAAATGTCTTCCATGTTAGAATCAAACAAGACGGAGAGGAAACGACATAAATCAAAACGTTCGGAATCAACCAGACAGAAAGATGATTAAATTTCATGTTATATGCAAAGAGATTCGACACGACTATTAAGTGAATACAGATTGATTTATTAGTCTTGTCGAATCCCTGTTAGTATACGCTGACGATACATCTAAATGTACCAGAACTTGTTTCAGTTATTGCAGGACAGGTTTTACTGTATAATTGGTAAAGAAATGGAATAATAATGCAGAATTTTGTACAGGAATTTGTTAATATGGAAAATAAAAAGTATTCGTTATCAATCATGCAGTTACAGCTGCTGTCCAACATTCTGAAAATAGTATTCGAAAATAATGAAATTTTGATGGGACGAAATGTTGTGGATTTGGTAAAACAGGATTTTGCGTTTCAGGTAATAAATACCTTTGTACAAATTATTGTTTGATGGTATTTGATTTCGTGGTAGAGATGAACCACGAAATTCACGAAATTAAGGATTTTACAGTCGTAAGTTTCCAACATACAAACACAAAATGTACATGTCGCTGGCTTAGAATGAGAAGACTAATGCATATTGGAAATCTACATCATAAGTCGCTTTTTATGAGCTTATTTTAATGAAAATGTTGACCAAACAGAAGCTTTTATCATAAGTAAAGAGTAATTGTCAAACAGTTTTTCTTGCTTTCTCTAAATATTGCTTTTGTAAGTCAGCAATGTATGTACAGTGGCCATGTATGATGCCGTGATATATCCAATGTACATGTATTCTCACATACGTACATATTCGATGTATAATTCATGGGTTATTTTTTTTAATTCTTCATTTGTTGTGTTTGAACATTGTGTGTTCTGCGATTTCTGTCACGTGATGCATTCCCTGTCTCATTTGTTATTGTATTTTTTAAAACATTTGCACTGGGATTTTAAATATTTCATATATTGACGGTCATCCAACAACAAGTCCAACCTGTTGATTTTTTTTTCATTTTCACAATATATGAACATACAGTTAGTAATCACTGTATCATTTCTTGCGACTCTATAAAAATATAAATACATTGTAAATTTCGAGCAAAAGTAACTTACGGTCACTGTACGACTTATTGGGAGCCAATACAAATCAATGTTACGATTTATTGCGATTGCATGAAGATGGCGTGTTTATAAACTTGAGGGGTGCATGCAAGACTGCAGTAACTGCATATAAATAAAGAATAACTTACTGCAGTATTGCAGGCACCCCTCGATTACTGTGAATTTAACTGCATACTGTTTTATATCTTCAAACTACTCATATTCTTGCAATTTACTATATAGTACTCACTTGGAACTCTCTTTATGTTCTTGCAATATTGCAATTATTTACATGCTCATTATACCCTAGACACAAAGTATATGTGGACTATATTGGAGTCATTCTTGAGGTCGGTCGGTCGGTCGGTCGGTCGGTCGGTCGGTCGGTCGGTCGGTCGGTCGGTCGGTCGGTCGGTCGGTCGGTCGGTCGGTCGGTCGCTTGCTTGTTTGTTGAAGGGTCCGTACCAATTTTGTCTGCGACGCTTGACAGTAGCCATTGGTCGTAGCTCATCAAAATCATGACTGATCAGTACCAAGTCTAGGTGCGCATATAATCGCCAGACGTCAGTTACTAGTAGTTATATTTTGACCCAACAGACATATCAGATTTTGGGGAGATGTCCTTCGATATTTTCACAAATGAGTTTGCTTATGAATGAAGGTATGGTTGTTGCTTTAAGACTATGCAGATGTGAAAATTATCCGAAAATTCAGAGTTTGATGCCATGCCACTGTGCCAATCCGTATCTGAGGGTATTCATCGCCGTCAGTGATATTTCTTTTTTTATATCTTAAATGATGTGGTACACGATACTGTACATTTTACGACATTGTTCGTCTTAATTGTTACTTGATACATAATATATATTATTATTTTATAATATTTTATAGAAGTTTTCCTTTACATTTATGATGTTTCATAATATAAACATGTTGAATAAAGTATTTGTATTTTGGTATCTTGTGTTTAGTTAGCGTTTGACAATCAATGCACCACGGTGTGGAAACCACGTGACCAAACGGACGTAGTGCACGATTTCCGTCGGAGAATAGCGTTTCTTTGCTGTTAGTTGTTTTTAACCTGTCATTGTTTTCCATCAGATAACGTGCATAAACTCTGCAATAGAAAGCTCTTTCATACACTATGAGAAACTTGATGCAACTCCCTGTCGTTTTAACGTAATACTTCTTGTCCAACCGATTTCAACTTCGCAAACTATTCAGGTAGCAAATAACTCTGATCATCACGAATGGTCATGCGCGAAACCAAACTTTCCCTAACCTAGGATTTTCAAATTAACTGCAATCAACTATATCAAAGTCTAACTACACCATTGCCAAGATTCACTCAATTTGGACAATTTAAGGCAAAAGTTATACACAAAGGCCAAGTCTCAACCACTGTAAAATGCAAAAAGTGCCTACAAGAAGGACATAATACGGTTGATTGTAGGAATGACTGGAAATGTAAGAGATGTAACGGAATAGGTCACAAACAGGGTGATTGCAACATGACCGAAGATCATGAAGAACCTACACAAGCCGATCATTATAACCAACCACACATAAATTTTACACAAAGAGAAGACAACAAAAACACAGAATCTACACAAAATATAGATGACGGCATAAATTCAACAGACCAGACAGAAATAATTAATTCAAAACCAGTGAGACGTGCCAGGTCTCAGAAGAAAACCCAAACAAACATTGACATTTTTGTGAGTAAAACTTCATCAATGAAATCCTTCACACCACGGAGACATAAAAGTGTGTCCGTTGTACGCTCGCCACCAACACCACTAGAAACGCACGAAGAACCTAAGAAAAAGGCTCGTGGAAATCTGAATACCTAACATTACCATTACTGAGCATAGTAGGATAACAACGGACATATATAAACATATTGCTTTAATGGACAATGATTCAAGCCTTGTGGAAATTAAACATGCAAATATGATGGTAATGTATAGGATAGAACACGAGTAAGTGTTGGGTATGAAAACTAAATCGAGTTTGCGAGATTTTATGTTTTCATACCCAACACTTACGAGAGATCTATCTGTCTTAGACCACAGCTAAAAATATTAGTTTCTCAGATACAATTTGCACAACTATCAACTACTTAATACTATGATTAATACTTAGTAAACACAATATCCCCAAATCGTTTACATTAGCCATTCATTATATAAAATCAAGGAATGTTTGGTGCACGGGTATATTGTGTTTTCGTTGGTAACATTCCATTGGTCAACTTTCTTTCTGTATTGTACATATTTTACATTTATATCTTTTTTAAAGCAAGTGTACATGCATGTGCTTTTAAAAACAAGTAGTGGAATTTGATTTACATGATGAAATTACTACATCGATGGCTTAGAATAAGAAGGTCCTAACTACTACTTACGACCTTATAAGACTCATGCATATTTGAAATCTGCTTCACAATGCGCTTCTTATGAGCCTATTTTCATGAAAATCTAAAATTGTCATGTTGACCTTAATGAAGTTTTAAAAACTTGTTTTCCTATAGTTAAAGAGTAAATTACAGACAGTTTTCTCTTGCATGCATGATGTTTTCGATTTTGTAGTTACAACCTTCTCATTCTAAGCCATCGACATGTAGTATGTTTTTGGAGTTTGAGGACGTAACGCGGTTATGAAAAACAAGCATCTTCCATCCTGAGACCTTTTAGTCAAAGATCTGAATGAAAAATTAAAGGTTTAAGGACGTGCAACCGCATTCAGAACAGCGTCTGCCGAAAGATACTATAAAGCAACATTCTTGGATATGTTCAGCATACGAGCAATATGCACAATGACGCAATTCTAAGATATTACCAGGACTACATTTTCTAGACTAGATTATTCTGTATTTTAATGATACTTTACTCTAGTTACACAAAATATAGATATAAAGTAACATAACAATTATAAGTCATTGAAAACGCCGCTTCATCCTCTTTAAACTCTATGTTTGATGTTTGTATTGGATATATGCATGTATAGTGATCGTTAATGCTTAACTTCACTGTTACAATCACACTTGTTGATGGATTGTGTTTACAATAAAGCTATAAATTCCTGACCTGATGGATTATTTTGCTTGGCCTAAATAGTATTGGATAAATCAATGTAAGTTTATATACAACACTTTTTCTAAATACCACAGAAAACTGTTGTATAAAAAAATTGATGGGATTTATTCAACACTTTTTCTGCTCGTTGATTGGTCAGTTACAGTAAGCTGTGGTCTAATATACATTATGCGTCGATATTTGACATTAATGAACATTTGTATCAGGACTTATATATATATATATTTATTCATGACATGTTTGATACAGAAAATATTCAAAATCACGTTAAATTTGCATTGACTATTTTAAAACCAATCAGTATTATCTTGATTGTCATGCTTTTAAAGGTATCATGGAATGCAATTGTAATCGCTTGCTACGTCATAATTACTTTGATTTAATCAATGTATTAAACAAATCTACGAGATTGTGTCCTACATTTGTTGTCATAGGAAGTACTATCAATCATGAAATGTTTTTCTATACATGTTTGAAAGTGCTAATCCTTTTATATTTAATCACAGCGTGCTGTTATGATGATACTTTGTATTTTTCTATAATAACAACAAATGATAACAAATAAAATACATTTCCTATCGCTTAATACTCAAGGATTAAGAAATAAAAATAAAAGGGCTCGATTATTACAATATATAACCGAGCAAAAAGTAGACGTTATATTTCTTCAAGAAACTCACTTTACTGTTGATCTAAACAATAATCTCAACAATGAATTTAGTGAATGGGAATGCTTCCACTCCTACGGCACATCTGCTAGTGCCGGATGTTCTGTTCTTTTAAGTAATAAAATAACATATGATATTTTAGACGTAGTGACCTGCGAATACGGACGCTATATTCTCATTAATATCTCTATTGAAGACAATACGTATAGCTTAATTAATACATACGCTTATAACGATAAAATAAATAGAAATTTATTCTTTGGAAAAATTCATCAGATTATAAATGACAATTCACAAGGTTCAATTATTCTTGGCGGAGATTTGAACGAAACACTTACCATAAATGACCGTATTTCTAAATCAAAACAAAACTATTCAAGTAAAGAGCTGATTAATACCATTAAACAGTTTAATCTTAGTGATATTTGGAGAATTTTAAATCCTAATAGGCAACAATTTACGTGGAAAAGAACCAACGGTTATGAGAAAAGTAGGATTGACGTATGGTTGATCAGTGAAAATATCGTACCTAACGTAATAAGTTCAGATATTCGACCCGCACAAATTACTTCTACAGATCATCAAGCAATTTCATTGAAAATTAACTCCCCCTCGTCACGTGGTAAAGGGTACTGGAAGTTAAATAATAGCCTTCTGACGGATCCAGACTATATTGACTTAATAACTAAAACCATGAAATACTATACTGAAACACAAGAAAATATATCCAAGCAAACATTATGGGAACTTTGTAAAATAGATATACGTAATAAAACTATATCTTACGGAAAACTTAAATCCAAATGTAATAAAGAAAGAACGGCATACTTAGAAAAATACCTCTCTGAATTATATGAATATGAACCAAAAACAGATTCTATAAAAAGTAATATTAGAAGAGTAGAAATAGAATTACAATCGTTTTATAATGAAAAGGCTAAAGGTGCTCAAATAAGATCAAAAGTTTTTCAATTAGAACAATATGAAAATAATACCAAATATTTCCTTAGCCTTGAAAAATCTCGACAAGCACGAAAGATTTTAAACACTTTGAAAGTAGGAGATCGTATGATCACCGATACAAAAACAATTTTACAAGAAGAAGTTAAATTCTATCAAAAATTATTCGCATCTAAATCTTGTGAGACAACAAAAATCAATGACTATTTAAGAAATGTAAAACCTGACTACATACTAAACGATATCGATGCAAAACTATGCGAAGGTCTCCTAGATATTGCAGAATGCGAAAATGCAGTGTCGTCCATGAAAAATGAAAAGAGTCCTGGACTTGATGGCTTAACTTGTGAATTTTATAAAAAGTTTTGGCATATTATTGGAAAACTAGTAACCGACTCTTTAAACGAAGGATACTTGAAAACTGAGCTGTCATCCTCACAAAAATTAGGTGCTCTCTCCCTGTTATATAAAAAGGGTGATCCGCACGAGCTGGAAAACTGGCGTCCTATAACTTTATTAAATAATGATTACAAAATTTTGGCAAAGGTTCTATCTAACAGAATGCAAAAAGTCATTCATAAAATAGTTAGTTCAGATCAACAAGGGTATATTAAAAATAGATTTATCGGCTTCAATATAAGACAAATACAAGACGTAATAGAATTCACAGGAGAACAACAATTAAGTGGTGCAATTTTGTTTTTAGATTTTAAAAAAGCGTTTGACACCGTCGAATGGAATTTCATGATCAGCGTTCTTCAACGTTTTGGTTTTAAAGAAATGTTTATAAACTGGATTAAATCATTATATACCAATATAAGAAGTTGCGTCTTAAACAATGGTTGGCAATCACAATGCTTTAACCCACAACGTGGTATAAGACAAGGATGTCCAATTTCGGCTTTAATTTTTATACTTGTTGCTGAAATAATGGCATTGCAAATACGAAACTCAGATCTAATATCAGGCATAAAAGTTAAACATAACGAAAGTGTAAAAATTACTCAGTTAGCTGACGACACAACTTTATTTGTAAAATCTGAACTAGAAGTCAATCCTACACTGAATATTATAGAATCTTTTGGACAATTCTCGGGTTTAAAACTTAATAAAAATAAAACAGAAGGCATTTGGATAGGTGCAACAAAAAATAGCTACGCAACTCCTGGAGGGATACATTGGTCAAAAAAGCCAGTAAAAGCACTTGGTGTATATTTCAGTACAAATAAAGTAGAATGCAATAAACTTAATTGGGACTCCAAACTAGAATCATGTAAAACATCCATAGAAAACTGGAAGAGAAGAAAACTTACCTACTTAGGAAAAATACAAGTCATTAAATCTCTTTTTTTACCAAAATTTACATATCTGTTCCATTCACTTGTTGTTCCAGGCGACGTTATTAAAATGATTGAAAACTTGCTCTTTAAATTTTTATGGAATGATAAGAGAGACAAAATAAAAAGAACAACATTGATAGGTGATAAACTTTCCGGAGGCCTGGAAATGATAGATATCAAATCATATATAGACTCTTTAAAATTTAAATGGATTCAAGCCCTCTGCGAAAACAATTATAATACGTCAAAATGGAAACTTATACCAACTTTTTATTTTGAACGCTACGGACAAAACTTCCTGCTATTCTATATGAACCTAGAAGAAAAAAAATCAATAGACTTGAAAATGCCATTATTTTACGAAGAAATCGTGAAAGTTTGGCTTAAAATAAAGAATAATCATTATAAGGAACCCTCAACATTTAGAGACATACGTAAGGAAATAATATGGGGAAATAAATATATAAAGTTTAATAATAAATGTTTGATATTTCAGTCATGGATAAAGTCAAATATAATATTCATCAACGATATTTTAGACGAAAACGGCAAAATCAGCTCACAAATAATTAGAAATAAATTAGTAAATACTCAAAATTGGATTTCTGAGTACAGCAAACTTTTAAAAGCTATACCCAAAGAATGGAAATTCAAATTAAATTCAACGGAATCGAAACAAACGTTAGTAAAAACTCCTCTTGACGCATGTTTTAATAGATTAAGAATCCAAGACATTGATAATAAAATTGTATATAAGCATATCGTCTCAAAAAAATTTACTGCTCCATATACTCATACTTCTTGGACAAGAGAACTTAACTTATATGTCAATTGGTCAGAAGTATATTCTTTCTTACATTCAATTCCCGACAATAGAGTAAAACAGTTCAAATATAGAATAATACAAAAAATATTTACATCAAACGAAATAAGATATAAATGGAAAATATCAGCCTCAAACAATTGTAGCTTATGTAATGTAACTGAAACATATCAGCATCTGTTTATTGACTGCCAAGCTACAGATGGATTATGGCTTTTTATACAAAATATCTTCGACAAATGTGGTATATCCAGAAATTTACGACAGTTAAAATACGTAGTCGTTGGTTATAAAATACATGATCACAAATATCATTTTATGAACCTAATTTTATCACTTGCCGGCTTCTGTATTGGTAAAACATATTTTGAAAGTGAAAACTGGACAAAACAATGTAATAGTAACAATACATTTATGTCTGAGTATAATATACTATCTAAATATTTAAAAGAGAGAAAAATATCAGATCACTTTATAACTTTTTTTAACCAATACTTAAACATATAATGTATGTAATTCTCAAAAGAATAATTGTATAACATAGTACATTTATACTATCTGCACATGTACTTTTTTATTATATACAATACATCTGTTATCCTATGTTGTTTTTCGTTTCGTAATAGGAAAATGGTATATTTTCATAATAATTAAATACTTTCATTCTACCATGTAATTGAATTACTATATAATGAAATACATCTTATTATCCTATGATTTTCGTTTCAGCATAGGACAATAAAAAGTGTATTCTACACATCGTAATAACTTACGATTGTATTTTTGTCCTAACAGTTTTGAGTGAATTTTACATATTTATATGCATGTTTAGAAAAAAAAAAAAGTTTCATATTATCATACTATTTCATAGTATCATACTATTTTACATACTATATTATTCCGTGTATGTAATTATTTGTAAATTGAAAAAATAAAAAAAATAAACGAAACCGTATGGTTTCACCAAAAAAACTAAAAAAAACTATATCAAAGTTGGTCACGTGAGCAACAAGATGCCGTTCGTCGGCCATACATTTTATTCCGGATTGTTTCCATTAATATGTCTTGGCTCTTTAACTAGTGCATTGAATCAGCAGGACCTCCAATGGTTACAGAAAAACTTCCCTTCACGGTGGTACCATCCAGAACGTAGAACACAACAGTACCAGGTTTCCAGGCGAATAACTGCCACATTGAGACAATACCACGAGCACATGATGTCTGGTAGTCACTGTGGGAAAACACCATCTCCATTCCTGCAAGTACAAAACTACACATGTAAGGTAGCTGACAATACGCTGGTAGCTGAAATACACATGTAAGCTAGCTGGTAGTCAAAATGTGTAAATAGCATCTCCATTCCTGCAAGTATAAAACTACACGTGTAAGGTAGCTGACAATACGCTGGTAGTCACTGTGGGTAAACAACATATCCCTTCCTGCAAGTATAACAATACACGTGTAAGGTAGCTGACAATACGCTGGTAGGGTAATCAACTGGGATTTTTTCTCCCAACCAATACCCCGGCGACAATATTTAATTGTCAGGGGCCGGGGAAATACCGGAGATTTTACCAGCAGCTGTCCCGTCGTTTTTGACCACCCAAAGGTAAAACTCCCGGTCCTTTCACGGGGGTGGGCTTGCTTTTTCAATCATAATGTGTAGTTTTCCGACAGATTTTTCTTGTTACTCAAACAAGCGATTGCACTTACAACCTTCTACTTATAAGCCCGGCATAAAAGTTAATGGGTGACATAATCGTACATTCGTCTGATAGGTGCGAACAACGTAAAGAAACAAGTAATACGGACTAGCTTTTTCCAAATATACTCATTAGTTCCTTAACGCTCCCGGTGTATAACACTGGTACACGCGATATTACATCTGTGTTACCGTCCAGTCGATTTCTAATGGTCAAAAACACTGAAACCGTTTTCAACTTTGAAATTTCTGTTGCCAGTCGCGGTCGAGATTCGAATTTGTACCTCAAGATTGGTATAAGATGGAAACATGTAAACATTGTTCGGATTCAAACATTGATGTTATTTGTAACGTCAACACCGGTACAACGTCAATCGACGTCATAGAAGAAACGTTGCATAGTGACGGCGTCATTCACGTCAATACAATAGCAGAGAGCGGTAGCGTAGTCAAAAGCAATACACAAAGTTTCGTATATTTTATCAGCAGTGTGTATTATAGCAATGTTTAAGTAAGTTCATTTTTTAAAATAATAACTATACATTATGTCTTACAAATGATAGTAATACTCGATGATTCGTCTATATGTTTTCAATTATAAGGTAACTAAAGCAATCACGCAGTTATTTCCATTTACATTTGTATTATCATTATTTTTTATCATTATTTTTGTTATTATTATTTATGTTTTTTTAAGGAAACACTCGTGTATATCTACTATCATGTTATTTAAGCAAAAAGGAAGCAACAGTTCCAATGATTGGTTCTACACTGCCCATATTTACCCCAAATCAGAACCAAACATTCAGATCTGAAGAAATTGAACTTTTCCGTATTCTCCATTTCAGTTTTACAACAGAACATCTTCAAAACATCCTTAGTTCACAAGCCAATGTTTTCAATTCCCTTCACGGGGCTGGAGACTCACAGTACGAGGGCAAGGATTTGACAACTGGAATCTATCGAGAGAAAAAGACTGGTAAGCATTCATACATTAGATTGTGTTCATAATTCACTAGAGGTGAACATGTTGGGCATGCGCTAAGAGTACAGTTTTTTATTAAAATATATAATATTTTCTAACAAAATTCTAAGAAAATGCACATATACATGTACAAGTAATGCAGAATGTACATAAACATGTAGTGAGCTTCTTTTTGTGAGCGTTATATTTTTCAATCGCAGTTGTGTTATATTCACGAACAAAGGACGGCTCTTGAATTAATAATTGGTGCTAACCTCTCATCGTTGACATGATGGCAGTCAATGTCTGTAAAAAAAGACATGTGATTATAACTGAGAATGAATGTTTCAAACACCATACTTTTATCAATCGTTTCATCTTCTAATCACAAGCACAGGAATAAAATGACAACTTGTGCTATGTAGTATGTGGTTAGTCATGTTTATCGTCCTTCGTTTTTTAATGTTCCGTGTTTCTGTTTACTTTCAGGATTTGATAGATCTGTGGCAAAGATATTTATATCTACTATACCAGTGAACACACCAAGTAATATCGATGTCACACAAGACAACAGTTCATACAGTCAACAACATGAACGTCTTACAGTCGATGAAGTTTACCAGTCATACAAGCTCACAAACATAACTGGTAAGAATTGTTCATTTTCCCCGTAAACGAAGATGACCATATCACGTAAAGTCTCTTTGTTCACGTGTCTATGGAGATTTCTGGTAGTACAAATCCTAGCACGGACCACACGAATCTCACGACTACATTAAGACATCTCAGACCTTCTGCTTCATTGATAAGAGGAGGTCCGTGATCTGCGTGTTGCTCGAGTTTGTGTGGCAATCAGAGTCAGGTTTTGTATGTGAACCTTTGCATTTTTCAGGCCATGCACAAAGCCATGCACTTTGCCAAAAGAGCTTCAATGAGACTTCCAGTGATACCTTGTAACGCTTGTTTTGGCCACCTAGCTTACGTTGTCCTGACCCCAATGCTCAATATAGTAGCTTCCATTTCATAGTCACACGCGAATGGGAATAAAATATGGCACAATAATTGCTTTCGTTTAGAAACATTTCTCCATTAAAGTATTCAAGGTTGGCTACCATCCAAACCTCTCGAGCCCGGTTTTTGTTTGTAAATGTCGACGGTTAACGAAGTGAAAAAGCACCAATCAGCTGGTATCAATTTACTATATACGCATGGTGCATATTGAGTGTGTACCAACTCGTTTGGAGCCGATTTTTTGGTATATGTGTTGGTACTTTGATAGTCAGTAGAAATCTATTAAAGTTTTCTGTAAAAACATTATGATAACATCTGAACGGCATGTTTTGTTTTTGTTTCAGGTCCACAGTGGACAAGATGGCGGAAACCAAAACGTGCCATGAAAAAATCCAACAAGTTACCACCATCAGCCATGGTCCCATATAGGGAACTCATGGTAGATATACATGAAGAAAAGATGGAATGTTTGTGTTACGATCTAGAGGAGGCACCATTGTCTCTGATATATTGATTTTTTTATTATTTTTTATTTAATTTATGTCAATTCATTTGCAGAAACAAAACCATAAAAATGCATATCAATGCATAAAATAGATTCTGCAAAGTCACACATGACTTTAGTTCTACTAGTAAAACTCAGATACTCGCGGTATGAATATGCTCCTATACTGAGTTTTATAGCTCTATTAATAGCTCTCCATAGCAAAGTGTAATTTGCAAACTAAACCACCTATTCTGTATTTAACAGCTAACATGGTCATAACGCTTATTTCATTCATAAACTACAAAAACATCATTAAATATACCTTTACACAACCAATATTAGATAAAACGTTTTTCTGACAGCCGCCGTGAATCAATTTCAGTTGACCCCATTTTGGTTATCTAATGTAGACGCACGTGTCTTAGACGAAATAATTAATCTGTACAGAGTAGTCGTTCTTGATTATCGTTCCGGATTTTATGTTCCGGATACCGGGTTTTAGCCACTTTTTTCGTCTAATAAAAATTCGCCATATTGTTGTTTGTCAACATTCTGGAAATTTCAGTAATTTGGCAGTGGAAGTGAAACTGGATTAATTTGTGCATCAGTGAGGTTAGTGTTCTTGCAAATAGTGGTATTGAACGATAGGAAAGGTATTTATGAAGGCATTTGTGGTGTGCTTTAACTGTATATTGAAATTAAATGCTCTAAATCGGTCACCAAACAGCGACAAAGAATCGTGTCGCAAAAAGCTACAGACATCTAAGAAGGCTGGATTAGCACCCTAGATTGTGAAACATAGTGTAGCATACCGTGAAGCAATCGCAGGGTCTATCATTAGCACTAACATGACTTGTTTTTTTATAGACAACGCACATTAGCTGTGCGATGCTTGTGTCCCAATTGTTGATGAAGGGTGTAATACATTGGTTACTTAGTACATTGCTATGCACATGTCGGTCTGCGGTCTGTCGGTCAGTCGGTATGTGTGTTGGCCGGAAGTTTGGTCGGTATGTAGACGAAATGGTTTCCGTTTAATAACATAAGAACGCTTTGTCCGGGGATCTTCAAACTTTACACGGAGGTTATCGCCAGCAACAATAGATGATAAGATGAGCACTATTAGTCAGTCGTCTGAATAGGATAGACGCTGAAATGTTAGACATAAAAAAATTGATTACAAATGCTCAAATTAAGATAAACGAAATCAAAAGCACCATTTCTTTCCTTAGCCAATGTCAAAACCAGCAATGAAATGTGTAAAACAGAAATATAAAAAGTTACAAGTTGAGGTAATATTATTATCTACAGCAAATACTAACGTACACAAATCTAACAATGAATTAGCGGACGACATTTTAGATGTAAAATGTAGATCTATGAGGGACAACATGGTACTGTAAATCATTAATTTTCGTGGGGGATTTAAATTCGTGATTCACCTCAAAAACGAACTTTTATCCCAAAGAACATTAATTTTGACCCTTGTTTTATTACCAGAAATGCAAAATCCACGAATTCAAGTCCAACGAAATTGTCTTTTTTACCAAAACCACGAAATTTCGCTCCAACGAAATTTAATGATTTTACAGTATTTCTTGGAATTCCTGAGTCGACCAGTACTTTCGTACCAGTATCATTCCCAAATATGACAACCATCGCATCTGTACCAGGGAGTAGTTGAATCGACAGGCACCTCCACAACTGTATCACAACAAACCATGGAAACCAACTCATCACAACCAGGGGAAGTAACTGCTTCGGCAAACGGGTTGAATGGTTATTACGCAAATGCTGTTTCTGAGAATTGTGCTGAAAAAGCGTTCATTTTCTGCGAACAAGTGCTTAAAATACATGACGCTAAATCAAAGATAAAAATAGACCGGGCTCATAGATCTCCAGGCAAACAGTTATCAGGTAAAACTCGTGCTATCGTCGTAAAATTTCTCGACACCGATTCTAAACAACTAATTAAAAAAATCAGCTTTGAGAAACGTTTGGTTAAACAATACACCTTACACAGTATTTGACCAACTGCCGCGTGAAGTACAGGATCGCAAAAAGCGCTACTTCCAATACGAGACGAAGCCAAGAAGGAAGGGAAACATGTTGCACTTGTCAGAGATAAGCTGTACATAAACAATCAGCTATACGTACCCAACAATAACTGGACAGGCGAGGAGAATGTGACTTATCCTTTCTAGCCTGGAACGTTGAGTGACTTAGTTAAATGTTCATCTGACACTGACTTTGTCAGTTTTGTATAAAAGTTTGTTCTGAGTCATGGCAAACTGCATACGATGTATACGAACTGAGTGTTATGAATCCATCAGTGAACCAAGGAAAAAAGTGTGACTATAAAGAGAAAGGATAGGGTTACATGTATTTGGTTAAAACTAAACAAAACTTGTTTCATTGGCAGGTTAGACTCGGAATTATCATAACAAAACTGATGCATTTTTCTAAGTCGATAATAGTAAAAAAATCAATAGCTCTTGAATTGAGAGTTTATACAAAATCTCAACAAGATTTCTACATGAGATGCTTGTGGGAGGTCGGGACCAGGGCATATGATTATAGTCTTGATAAAAAATGCATGTATGACAAATACGTAAATATTGACCTTTTATGCAGGTCTGCCTTTCTGTATAACTTATACAAACTTTGCATTTATCATAACATTGTTTTTGTCATGTTTTAAAATCTGAATTGGAGGAAACAGCAATGAAATACCATGCCTTATTCACTAAGCCACAGGCTATATAAGATAAGGCATTTATAAAGACAATAACTATGTCTATGAACATAATTTTATGTTAACAAAATGGCTGTCCTGGTTAATCGATGTATACACATCGAATGTAGGCCCTTACATGGTATCATCAACTGTGGTTGTCCAAATTCTAACAATCATCAAGTTGTACAGTGTTTGATAACATTTTTACAGTCACACACAACGGACCGAGGGCCAGTTATACATTGGACAATTCCGTGTGTCCTTGAGTTTAGTACCAAAATGTACTTCAATATTATTCTACTTTCAACCGATAAGTTCTCCAATGTTGAGGCAAATTCTCGTACTGCTACATAGTCCTGATAACCCCCACTAAATTACTACGTTAACTTAAACAATTTTGTACGCCAGGGAACCAGGCCCCGGTCTCCCGGAAGTTCTCAATTTGAGCTCAATCTCATCTCATAAATTATTATTTATCGTAATGTTTAATTTGATTGGAGTCTGGGCTCAAAACATGCACAACAATTCAAAAACTCTAGTTTGTGTATATAAAAGTAAAATGTAAGAGTCTTAACTGTAGATTTTTTTCAAAATCGGACTCAGTTTTGAGCAAAATCTCAATTTGAGCTAACATTTCTACATGAGATGCTTCTGGAGATCGGGGCCTGACTACGTTGTTACACAGCTTAACAACAAGGGAGGTCACTACACTCAGGAGTATGATATGGAGAACATGTGTTTAGAACATAGAGCACTTAAGCCCTCTTGGAAAGAGCGACCATGTTATGTTAGCATTTTATGTTAAATGTTACCATCTGGATGATGAATCTGTAAAACCTGTTAGATATGCTTATCATAAAGCGGACACTGATAAAATGGATCAATTATTTTCTTATTATGATTGGAACACCACAGATGATGCTTCAACTGAGGATATGTGGAATCTTTTCAAGTACAACATTCGTAAAGTGGTTGATGAATGCATACCGGTAACTAGTTCGACATCTGAAAAGAAAAAATCATGGATGACACAGCATGCGTTGAAAATGGTTAATGCAAAAAAAAGCTGCATTCAAGAAATATTCATTCTGTAAGAATGATGAAAACTTTAAAAAAAATACACATTGAAACGAAACATGGCGACTGGTGCTTGCAGGAATGCAAAGAAAAACTTTGAAAAAAAATTAGTGGATAACTTTAAAGACGATCCAAAATCGTTTTGGAAGTATATTAGTTCCCAAACAAAGTCAAAAGGATCTATCGGCGACTTGTTGTGTGATGATGGAACATAGACAGATGACAATCTAAAAAAGGCGGACATATTCAATAAATTCTTCAGTAGCGTATTTGTTCATAAAAACTGTGAATCAGTACCAACCCTCGAGGATCGTGTATTCTTAACGTTGTCGTGACACAAGAAATTGTAGTGAAAAAACTGCTCAAATTGAATTCATCGAAATCTCCTGGGGAGGACCAAGTTCACCCGAAAATACTGAAGGATATTTCTGAAATTCTGGGATCGTATCTATCCAAGTTATTCAACAAGCCGTTACAATCTGGTCAGTTACCAATGGAATGGAAATCGGCAGTTGTAGTTCCGCTATTTAAGAAAGGAAATAAAAAAAGCAGAAAATTACAGGCCAGTTAGTTTGACTAGTATTGTCTGTAAAGTTTTTGAATCAATATTACGAGATTACATCGTGCACCATATGGAATTCAACAACCTATTTGTATCGCATCAACACGGTTTTAGATCGAAACATTCTTGTGTTACACAGCTTCTTGAAATTACTGATGATTGGTTTGAAATATTAGATAACGGTGGATGCATTGACGCGATTTATCTTGATTTCGCGAAAGCGTTTGACACAGTACCTCACGAACGATTACTAAACAAACTACACAGTTATGGGATTCGTGGGAATATATTAAAATGGATTCGGAACTTTCTATCTGGAAGAAAACAATGTGTCAGAGTTGGTAATGCTCTATCCAGCAAGGTAGATGTTGCAAGCGGTATTCCGCAAGGATAAGTGTTAGGCCCAATCCTTTTCTTAGTGTTTATAAACGATCTTCCGAATGTTGTCAAATCTACAGTAAACTTATTCGCGGATGTTACCAAACTTTATAGGAACATTTAGGGACCTGGGGCTGTGATCTTATTCAGGAAGATTTAGACAATCTGTCAGAGTGGTCAGACACATGGTTATTGCGATTTAAACCTGGAAAATGTAAATCTATGCATTTGGGTCGTAAAAACTCCAAACATAAATATAACATGTCAAATAATGAAATAGTCCAAGTTGAAAGTGAAAAAGATATTGGAGTAACATTTGATTGTCAACTAAATTTCAACGAGCATATTACCCAGATTGTGAACAAAGCCATTCAGAAACTGGGCCTTATTAAGAGAAGTTTTGAATATATGGACAGAAGTATGTTTCTTATACTACATACAAATCACTTATAAGACCGCAGTTAGAATATGCTACAGTAATATGGTCACCATATAAAAGACATCATAACTATAAGAGCTGTATGAACAACTTTGTCACCAGAACAGCCAGTTATTGGAACGATCTACCGAATGAGTGCCTACAGAGTAAGAACGTGAACATTTTCAAGAACTCGTTAAACATAAATCCAATAAATTTGACTATAAGTTTTAACAATGTACATAATCACATATGCAATGGATATAGTAGTGACTTCTCGTCAATTGGTCAACACAAGCTACCAGCTTATTCATGACCGGTCTACAAAGGTAAAACAAAGGTAAAAAAGTAAATGACACGGTGTACATAACCATGATAACACACTGCGGTATACCGTACACTGGATATTGCAAGTGAATTCGAGTAATCTTATTTTTCGTGACATTAGAGTTGGAATGAATGTTAGCTCAGCTATGATGAACCGAATACATGGCTCACGGCCAGCCATATTCGGAGAAAGGGTGCCTTTTGCTTCGAATATCGCTCATATCATTTTTAACAGATTTTCCAAAAAGTGAAATGGATAGGTAAAATTTGTTTCAGAGATCAATGATCACTGATCACAGACAGGTATCATCACGTGGTTCGTGAATGTTGGACAATTTGTCGCTTACCTGTATATAACTGCTGATGTATTGAAATCGGGTGCGTCGGCCCGATGCCAGGGTATATAAGAGCAGCATAATAGTAGAGGATGTAGCCCGATATCAAATAAGATATCTGAGAGTAGTTCTTTATCTGTTATGTGCCATAGTTCAACTGAGGGCGCGGAGGATGTTAGCGGATCAAAACATCGATGTTGTTTGTAACGTGAACACCGGCGTTACGTCATTGACGTCATAGATGAATATCGCATAGTAACGACGTCATTCACGTCAACAAAAAAGCAGAGAGCGACAGCGCAGTTAGAAGCAGTTACATATTTTACGTATATTTTATCAGCTGTGTGTATTATAGCAATGTTCAAGTAAGTTCCTTTACTAACATACATAACACAACATTTTAACTTTGATATTTCGTCTAATGTTAACAATAAAGAAAATAAATTGCGCATTGAACTTTGGTTCGAAAAGATTTGAAATAATTAAGCATACTACACATGTGAATTTACTTTGCTGCCGTTGAAAATTAAAATTCTCCGTTTTCCAGCAATTGGCACAACAATAATTCAGTAAAATAAAGTGAAAAATCTCCAATAGTGTAGTTTATATCTATCAAAGACCACAAAACATAAACAGAAAGACACCGCTTTATCAGCTAACCGCATGCCTTCCAACTCCAATATCAAAATAATACATCATTTTGACGGCTTGAAGTGTTGAAAAAAGTATATAATTATGTTCGTATTTTCCATTTCAGTTTTACAACAGAACACCTTCAAAACATCCTAAGCTCACAAGCCAATGTCTTCAACTCCCTTCACGGGGCTGGAGACTCACAGTACGAGGGCAAGGATTTGACAACTGGAATATATCGAGAGAAAAAGACTGGTAAGCATTAGTAACGTTACATTATATTGTGTTAATAATTCACTAGAGGTGAACATGTTGGGCATGCGCAAAGAGTCCAGTTTTTTATTAAAATATATAATATTTTCTAACAAAATTCTAAGAAAATGCACATATACATGTACAAGTAATGCAGAATGTACATAAACATGTACAGTCGAACTTCGATGCCTCGAACTTCCTTCGGACCGGGAAAATAGTTCGAGCCATCTACTGGTTCGAGGCATCGGGGGTACGAGTATATATGCACTGTAAATGTATAAGTTCGAACGTTTCTCGGTAGGTGTACCTATCAATCGTGTGTAATTGTCGTATTTTGAGGGTTTGTTCGTATTTTATGCATATTTAATGCATTTGTGTCAAATTGTATAATAGTATGCATAATAATAATAATAAAGCATGATATTGTTTGACAAAATTGGCTTGAAATCGTCGGCTAGCTTCAAATATTCACATTTGTAAACAAAGTTTCCTGTTATCCCCCCGTTACCGGGTCCTCCGTCAAGTGGCTTATAGTACAGCCTTAATTTGTAGTATATCGTCGTTACGTTTCATTTTGACAATGATAAAATTAATAAATTCCGATAAATTTTTCTACGAATAATGACCATTCAACATCGTTTTAAAGAATACAAACATTTAAATTAATGGCAAATTTTATTCACGAAAAATAAATCAGTTATAATTTTCTTCATTAAGTATTAAACGGACATAAAAGTGTTAAGTTTTTTTCACAAACATGTAATACAATATAGCCGTAAACATTTTTTGGGTACAGTAATTGTCACAAGGTGTTAATAACACCTTTCACGGACTTTTCGTGGGCATACAATGGATTTAAACTATCAATGAAAGGTGCGAAAATTTGCATTGTTCGAGTCATCTACTGGTAAATCATAGCAAGGGACCAGCAAGTCAGTTCGAGTGTTCGACGCTCGTACTGTTCGAGTCATCTATGTTTTTTCTATATGAATAAAGAAGGGATTTTGACGGGACCGGAGTACGAGTTCGAGGCATCTGGGGTGTTCGAGGCAAGTACTGTTCGAGGCATCGAAGTTCGACTGTAGTGAGCTTCTTTTTGTGAGCGTTATATTTTTCAATCGCAGTTGTGTTATATTCACGAACAAATGACGGCTTTTGAATTAATAATTGGTGCTAACCTCTCATCGTTGACATGATGGCAGTCAATGTCTGTCAAGTAAAGACATGTGATTATAACTGAGAATGAATGTTCCAAACACCATACCTTTATCAATCGTTTAATCTTTTAACCACAAGCACAGGAAAAATGACAATTTGTGATATGTAGTATGTGGTTAGTCATGTTTATCGTCCTTCGTTTTTTAATGTTCCGTGTTTCTTGTTACTTTCAGGAATTGATAGATCTGTGGCAAAGATATTTATATCTACGACACCAGTCAGCACACCAAGTAACATCGAAGTCACACAAGACAACAGTTCATACAGTCAACAACATGAACGTCTTACAGTCGATGAAGTTTTCCAGTCATACAAGCTCACAAACATAACTGGTAAGAACTGTTCTTTTTATGTTGCTTGTCTTTCGTAAACGAAGATGACTATAGCTCGTGGAATGTCTTTGTTCACGTGTCTACGGAGATGTCTGGTAGTACAAATCCTAGCACGGACCACACGAATCTCATGACTACATTAAGACAGATCAGACCTTCTGCTTCATTAATAAGAGGAGGTCCGTGATCTGCATGTTGCTCGAGTTTGTGTGGCTTTCTGGTCGGGTTTTGTTTGTGAATCTTTGCACCCTTCCTGGCCATGCTAAGCAATGTACTTCTGTCCTCAGCCATCAGCTCACATGTATCGAGATCAGGGTCATAAAGCTTTTATGATACTTTCAGTGAGACATTGTAGCGCTTTATTTAGCCATCATGTTTACGTTGTATTAAGTGATTCCAAAGTTCCATACGGTAGCTGCCATATTCATTGTCACACGCTAATGAAAAAACGATATACAACTGTACTAGTACCACAATATTTGATTTCGTAAAATAACATTTCCAATTAAAATATTAAGGTTGGTTCAATTTAATCTGGGCTATCATCCCAACCTCTCGAATCCGGTTCTTTTTTGTAAATGTCGTCGGTTTATAAAGTTACAAAGCACCAATCAGCTGGTATCAATTTACTATACGCATGGTACATCTTGAGTGTAATAGTCAGTAGAAATCTATTAGTTTTCTATAAAAAAAACCGTTATGCTGACATCTGAACGCCATGTTTTGTTTTTGTTTCAGGTCCACAGTGGACAAGATGGCGAAAACCAAAACGTACCATGAAGAAATCCAACAAATTACCACCATCAGCCATGGTCCCATATAGGGAACTCATGGTAGATATACATGAAGAAAAGATGGAATATTTGTGTTACGATCTAGAAGAGGCGCCATTGTTTCTGATATATTGATTTATTTTTATTTTTTGTAATGTGCATGCAGTCATTTGCAGAAACAAAAGCCATAAAAATGCATATCAATGCATAAAATAGATTCTGCAAACTCACAATGACTTGTTTCTTTTATAGACACCGCACAGATAATGTGCGATACTTGTGTCCTAATTAATGATGAAGGGTACAATGTATTGACTACTTAGTACATTGCTTTGCACATGTCGGTCTGTCGGTCAGTGTGTTGGCCGGTAGTTTTGTCGGTAGTTTGGTCGGTATGCAGACCAAATGGTTTCCGTTTAACAACATAAGAACGCTTTGTCCGGGGATCTTCAAACTTTACACAGAGGTTAGCGCCAGCAACAATAGATGATAAGATGATCACTATTAGCCAGTCGTCTGAATATGATAGAAGCTAAAATATTATACAACACACATAAAATGAAATCGAAAACACCATAATTTCTTTCCTTAGCCAGCAATGAAATGTGTAACACATAAATAAAAAAGTTACAGGGTGAGGTAAAAGTCTTATGTACAGCAAAAACTATCTTATCAAACGCTAACAATGAACTAGCAGACGACATATTAGATCTAAAATGTAGATCTATGAGAGATATCATGGTATTTCTTGGAACTCCTGAGTCGAGTATCAGCCCCGAATATGACAACCAACGCATCTGAATCGACAGGCACCTCCACACCCGTATCACAACAATCCATGGCAACCAACTCATCACAACCAGGGGAGGTAAATGCTTCGGTAAACGTATTGAATGGTTCTTATGCAAATACTGTTTCTGAGAATTGTGCTTAATAAAAGTTATGTTCTGCGAACAAGTGCTTAAAATACATGATGCTAAATCAAAGATAAAAATAGACCGGGCTCGTAGATCTCCAGACAAACAATTATCAGGTAAAACTCGTGCTATCATCGTAAAATTTCTCGACACCGATTCCAAACTACTAATTTAAAAAATCAGCTTTGAGAAACGTTTGGTTAAACAATACACCTTACGCAGTTTTCGGCCAACTGCCGCGTGAAGTACAGGATCACAGAAAAGCGCTACTTCCAATACGAGACCAAGCCAAGAAGGAAGGGAAACATGTGCCACTTGTCAGAGATAAACTGTACATTAACAATCAGCTATACGTACCCAGCAATAATTAGGACAGGCGAGGAGAGTGTGACTTATCCTTTCTAGCCTGGAACGTTGAGTGACTTAGTTAAATGTTCATCTGACACTGACTTTGTCAGTTTTGTATAAAAGTTTGTTCTGAGTCATGGCAAACTGCATACGGTGTATACGAACTGAGTGTTATGAATCCATCAGTGAACCAAGGAAAAAAGTGTGACTATAAAGAGAAAGGATAGGGTTACATGTATTTGGTTAAAACTAAACAAAACTTATTTCATTGGCTTGTGGGAGGTCGGGACCAGGGCATATGATTATAGTCTTGATAAAAAATGCATGTATGACAAATACGTAAATATTGACCTTTTATGCAGGTCTGCCTTTCTGTATAACTTATACAAACTTTGCATTTATCATAACATTGTTTTTGTCATGTTTTAAAATCTGAATTGGAGGAAACAGCAATGAAATACCATGCCTTATTCACTTAGCCACAGGCTATATAAGATAAGGCATTTATAAAGACAATAACTATGTCTATGAACATAATTTTATGTTAACAAAATGGCTGTTCTGGTTAATCGATGTATACACATCGAATGTAGGCCCTTACATGGTATCATCAACTGTGGTTGTCAAAATTCTAACAATCATCAAGTTCTACAGTGTTTGATAACATTTTTTACAGTCACACACAACGGCCCGAGGGCCAGTTATAAATTGGACAATTACGTGTGTCCTTGAGTTTAGTACCAAAATGTACTTCAATATTATTCTGCTTTCAACCGATAAGTTGTCCAAGGTTGAGGCAAATACTCGTACTGCTACATAGTCTTGATAACCCCCACTAAATTACTACGTTAACTTAAACCATTTTGTACGACAGGGAACCGGGCCCCGGTCTCCCGGAAGTTCTCAATTTGAGCTCAGTCTCGTCTCATAAATTATTATTCATCGTAATGTTTAATTTGATTGGAGTCTGGGCTCAAAACATGCACAACAAATCAGAAACTCTAGTTTGTGTATATAAAAGTAAAATGTAAGAGCCTGAACTGCAGATGTATTTCAAATTCTGACTCAGTTTTTAGCAAAATCTCAATTTTAGCTAACATTTCTACATGAGATGCTTCTGGAGATCGGGGCCTGACTATGTTGTTACACAGCTTAGCAACAAGGGAGGTCACTACACCCAGAAGTATGATATGGAGAACATGTACGTAGTAAATGACACGAATGTACATAACACACTGTGGTATACCGTACACTGGATATTGCCAGTGAATTCGGGTAATCTCATTTTTCGAGACATTGGAGTTGGAACGAATGTAAGCTCAGCTATGATATGAACCGAATACATGTACATGGTTCACGGCAAGCCATATTCGAGCAAAGGAGGCTTTGCTTCGAATATCGCTCACATCATTTTTAACAGATTTTCAAAAAAAGTTAAATGGATAGCTAAAATTTGTTTCAGAGATCAATAATCACCGATAATAGACAGGTATCATCACGGGGTTCGTGAATGTTGGGCCAATGTGTTGCTTACCTGTATACAACTGCTGGGGTCTTATTCACCAACGTTGTAAGGCTACAATTCAGACATGTTCAGTGGGGACCAGCAAATAATCAGATAAAATTTCACATGGTAAAATCTAATACATGTGTAGCAAAGAAATGACAGTGATGTTAAATATTGTCAATTTTTAAGTCTAAGTCTGAGTTTGAGACTTACAACGTTGGTGAATTAGGCCCCTGGGCCGTATTTATAAAGCATCTTAAGTGAAAATTTAAATATATTGACTTAAGTTAAAATATTGAGCTGCTCATACTTCACAAGAAATGAAAAATAGCCCATGCTTTCTATATGATTACTGTAGCTCTTCACATAATGCTTTGAAACAATGTAAATAATTATTTATATTAGTTTCCCTGTTTAGCGGATACACTTGAGATTAATTTGAGACTTTAAGAACTTTCTAAGTTTCCACTTAAGATGCTTTATAAATACCTACCCAGGTATATTAAAATCGGGTGCGTCGGCCCGACGCCGCCCATGGTAAATATTGGCAGCATAAGAGAAGAGGGCGTAGCCCGATATCAAATTAGATAGCTGAGAGTAGTTATTTATTTTTTATGTGCCATAGTTCAACTGAGGGTGCGGAGGATGTTGGCGGATCAAAACATCGAGGTTGTTTGTAACGTCAACACCGGCGTAACGTCATTGACGTCATAGATGAAGTCGCATAGTGACGACGTCATTCACGTCCATACATAATTAGAGAGCGGCAGCGCAGTTAGAAGCATTTACATATTTTACGTATATTTTATCAGCAGTGTGTATTATAGCAATGTTCAAGTAAGTTCATTTACTAAAATACATAACACAACATGTTGTCTTACAATACAATTCAAACGTTGCCCTTTCGTCTATTTTTAACAAAAAAGGAACTAAATTGCGCCTTGAACCATGGTTCCAAGACTAAAGCATACTACCAACCTGAATTTTACTTTGCGGCAGTTTAACATTAAAATTCGCCGTTTTCTAGTATTGGCACAGCATTCATTTAGTTAAATAAAGTAAAAAATATCCAAAATTAGTGCGGTTTGTCATTAACAAAGACAATAAGCATAAGCAGAGAGGCGTCGCTTTACCAACAAACTGTATGCCTTCAAACTGCAGTACTAAAATAATTTTAATACGTACTTTTGACGATTCAAATGTCTGAAAATAACTATATATGTTCGTATTTTCCATTTCAGTTTTACAACAGAACATCTTCAAAACATCCTTAGTTCACAAGCCAATGTCTTCAATTCCCTTCACGGGGCTGGAGACTCACAATACGAGGGCAAGGATTTGACAACTGGAATCTACAGAGAGAAAAAGACTGGTAAGCACCTGTACATTAGTTTGTGTTTTTAATACGTTTTGACACTAGAGATGAACATTTGAATGTTAAGATTTTCTAGCAAAGTTCTAAGAATATACATGTACATGTACTAGTAATGTGAGTGTTTTGCAAACGTATTTCAGTGTTGTGAACAAATGACCTAAGTCCTGGAATAAACTTCTGTTGCTAATTAAATTTTCAGTCTTGTGATGGTGTTTCTCATTACTTTCAGGAATTGATAGATCAGTGGCAAAGATATTTATATCTACTACACCAGTCAACATATCGAGTAACATCGATGTCACACAAGACAACAGTTCATACAGTCAACAACATGAACGTCTTACAGTCGATGAAGTTTTCCAGTCATACAAGCTCAAAAACACAAATGGTAAGAACTGTTCATTGTTTATTTTGTTTGTATTTCGTAAGCAAAGATGACCATAACTGGTAAAGACATTTTCATTTTCATTATCTAGTAAGGGGATGTAAATAAATTTACAATCATTCTTTTTCGTTAACATTAATGTGTTTATGCATTTTAATTTATAGGCTAAAGGAAACTTTACCCATTCTGATCACCTCGGCTTTTTTGCAATGCAAAAAGTATATTTACCGGAGACAAACAAAAATGGCCGAACTTTCACGATTGCTACATTATCCTCCCCTGTCGAACTAGGTTCTTTTGTAAATGTCGTTGAGAAACAAAGTTACAAAAATACAAAAACTACGGTATAGTGCGTCCAGGATAAGATGATATTTACAAACATTGGTCGGATTGGTCTACTGTTGCGAAATTTGTTGCTTAAATAAGCACGTAGGATCAATCGTATACTAAACTAACACCGATAAATCGTGCACGCTTGATTTTTTCACCTATGTTGCACAGTCCAAAATTTCCCGCCTTTCTCGTAATCTTGGGTGCACTATAGCAATGTGCTAAGAATGATGCCTATCTAAAGTGTACCAACTCGTATACGCGGAGCCGCAATTTTGCTATATGTTTGTATTTTGATAATATCATAATTTTGTTCAATGTAAGTTTCAGCAAATTCGAATCACTTAAAATACATACCGAAGGCTTTTAAAACGTAATGATAACATATAACTTATAAGTGATAGTGTCTGTTTGTGTTTCAGGTCCACAGTGGACAAGATGGCGAAAACCAAAACGTACCCTGAAGACATCCAACAAGTTACCACCATCAGCCATGGTCCCCTATAGGGAACTCATGGTAGATATACATGAAGAAAAGATGGAATGTTTGTGTTACGATCTAGAGGAGGCACCATTGTCTCTGATATAGATTTATTGATTGTTTCCTGTTGTTTTTATATACATGTATATATTCATTTGCAGAAACACAAACAATAAAATATGCATATCAAATTATCAATGCATAAAATAGATTCTGCAAACTCACACATGACTTGTTTGTTTTATAGACACCGCACATTATGAATTATCTGTACGACACTTTGTTATGCCTCCATCTTTGTTGCGTGATACAAATGTACATTGTTTTGCGCATGTCGATCGGTCTGTTTGTCGGTAGGTATGTCGGTCTGTAGACCAAGTGGTTACCATTGGTTTGACCAGGGAGGTATATTAACGGTCCATGATTGCATGTCTCCGGACACGATGCTTAGCCGATTTCCGTCATTCGGCTAATTCCGACATAGTTCCGAGTCGTGTTCGTTTGTTTCCGGTACTTTAAGTAAGGCAGAAAACAAACGAAGAGTATCTCCTTTATAATGTTAGTATATGAACTTACATGACCCCACCATAATTATAAAATGTTCACAAAGTTAAGTTACACAAAGTAAAGTAATGATTAGGTAACGTAGTCACTGAGACATATGAGTGAGAACCACGATAATGTCTGTACGATCTAATGATACTATACCTAATCATATTCATATCAAAATGAGGGCTACTCAAACGGTTCATATCAGAATGGACCTCAAATCGCTGGGTGTTCAGTTGGTAACAACGAAAAATCAGATAAAAATATACGTGTTTAAATCTAATTACAAAGAAATTACAGTGATTATTAATGCTGTCAATCTTATGCACCAGTCAGTATCTACCGCCCCCCCCCCCCCCCCGGAGACGGGCCGGGATTTTTATTTTTTGGGTTGTAAAACCACCCGCCCGCCACGGCCCTACCGGGGACCGTTGATGGTAAACTCTACGGTATTTCCCTGGCCCGACCGTAGATATTGTCCTCGAAGTATCGATTCGGAGAAAAAGATTCCAACATTTATCCAGCAGTGCCGGCTGGAAGGTAAAAACGGCTTAACAGTTCCCCTGGCTATTCCCGAGGATCCCTGGGGTTGGGTACTGTGGATGCAACTGACTAGGTCTGGGTTTTAGTCTTACAATATCTGGAGAATAGGGTCCAACATATAAACATGCTATTGTGATAACAATATACTGACTGAAGAATACTATTTACTTACGGAAAAGCTACTTTAGCTTGGTCCACATGACGATTTTATTGCTCATAAGCTGCACATTTTGCGATACAGATTCCATTCATGTTTGAGTCTCTACCATGCATTAAGGAGAAATGATCCATACAAACTCCAATTCGATATTTGACCTCTAACTGTGATCACGACCTTTGAGATATATAGGAACCTTAGAGTTGGGCATGACATCCGCCTCATGAAGGCGAATATTCATGCCAAATATAAGAACAATTGGTCAATGCATGAAAACGTAATGGTCCGCGGTCCGGACAAGCATCCTGTGAATGGGAACCTGGGAGTTGGGCATGACACTCCGCCTCATGTAGGTGAACTTTCATGCCAAATATAAGAAAGCTTGATATAATCATGGCAAAGTTATGGTTCGGACATGCTTTAATTTGACCTTCAACTGTGACCTTGAACTTTGAGATAGGAACATGTATATAGGAACTTGGAAGTGAACATCCATGCCAAATATATACAAGATTGGTCAACGCATGACAAATTTATGGTCCGGATTAAATCGGACGGTGCATGCAGGGACGGGCGCACGTACTTACACTAAAAGTGGTGACTAAGTCTCGCTCACCGAAAATGGACGCGAATTTCCTGTTCAGCTGAAACAATTAAGAAAATTCTAAGAACCCTCTGCGAGATTCTAACGTCCTTGTTGTCAATTTTTCCACATTTTGTTTTCATTGCGATATTTAGCTTGTATTATTCATTTCTATGAGGTCATTCGTATCGATTCCGTACGTTTTCACGTACTTTTCGCTAGAGTATAACCAACGTAACGTGAATCACGTGCAAATCGGAGATTTGGAAAATTCGTGTTTGGTTTTGACGTCATTCGTAAATTCTGCACGTTTTTCATGTATCTTGATTTACGCTTAGTGTTCAACCAACAGTTGTTCGTGAATCACGATTTCGCACTTGGTAACATCAATCTGTGTTGAAGCTGGGCGTTGGCATGGTATGTGAATGCCTTAAAGGACGAGAATCACATTTGGGGCAAATATTTGGACTGCCTATCATATACACATGTATCCAACATTTGAGCAGAATGGCCTCTGGTAGACTTAGCCAGTTATTTAAAATATAGACTAGGGATCTACTGGGGCGTAATGAACCAATCAATTGAAGCCCGGGCGGGGAATTTGACTTTTGCCTTTTTAACCCAGAGGAAAATCTATACACCCTAAGGTCATGCAGAAGGTAAAATCTCCACCAATTTTCCCCTCCCTAAATCAGAGAAATACTAGTATAGTGGAAAAGGTAAAACCCGGATACTTTCCCTTCGTCATTATCGGGGCATGGGTTTTAAATGACTGGTGCATTACATTGGCTACGCCACGTTATTCAACATTCAAGCAGAATTATGGCCCTTGGTAGAATTGACCAGTCATTAATATAGACTATAGTCCTATAGGGCTTCGCTGTATGCACCAGGCAATTTAGACACGATTTCTGTCTCCGGTGGTTTTCTTCCACGAGTAGTCAATAGGTCGAGATTGTTTGACTACAGGCAATTAAAAGCAAGGTTTGCCTTTTCAAACCCCTGGTAAAATCCATGGCATGCAGATGGTAAAACCCCAGGATGATTGCCCCCGTCCTAAACCAGTGTATTGGTCACAGTTATATTTTCCCACCGTGCGAGGACCAATCGTAAAAGCTCGGTCATTTCCGTTTGTCTTCGGTAAATAAACTACAAAGCATAAAGACCGAGGTGATCAGAATGTGCGAGGACAAGGAACTGTAAATAAACACAGGACAGTTTCCAGCGCCCTTCCCCTGGTATTGGACAATGGCTTCAATTTAAATCCTTTCATAATAAAAAACATCGGACAGGGAAGGTAGCATTCGACAGCAAAACACATTATACAGAGACAATACGTCAGAAAAACTATATCCAATGGTTGACATAGCCATTAATATAGACTACGGCACTAGGGTTCCACTTGGGTGGTATGTACGATAGTCGCATAATACAACATCGGACAGTAAGTGGTTGACTGAATAAGTCGTGCAGAAACACAACCATACCACAGTCACACGGCACATTGCCCCACACACAAGAACGAGACTAGAAGTTTGTACCCTCGGGAAAAACATGCATAAACTTAAATGTGTGCCAAGTTACATCTAATTCCACCATGCATATAGATGAAATGATCTGTGCAAACTTCAATTTGACCTTTGAGTTCCAGCTGTGACCTCGACCTTTGAGCAAGGAACCAGGGGTTGCTCATGACACTCTGATTATTAGAGGTTAACACCGATGCCAATTTTAAGCAAGATTGGCCAGTGTATGACAAAGTTATGGCCTGGAAAAGCTTCAATTTGACATATTTTACCTCCAAATGTGATCTTGACCTTTGAGCCTAAGGGTTAAGCATGACACTCCAGCTTATGGAGGGGAACGTTCATGCCAAATTTCAGAAAGATTGGTCAATGGATGACAAACGTGTGGTCTGGACAAGAATGAGTTTGACATTTGCTCCTTCGGACACCCCCCCCCCTGCTTGAACTAGTAAGTAAGTAAGTAAGTAAGTAAGTAAGTAAGTAAGTGAGTAAGTGAGTAAGTGAGTGAGTGAGTGAGTGAGTGAGTGAGTAAGTGAGTAAGTGAGTAAGTGAGTAAGTGAGTAAGTAAGTTAGTAAGTTAGTAAGTTAGTAAGTAAGTAAGTAAGTAAGTAAGTAAGGCTAACATATTTACAATAATGCAATCTTCCATATGGGCCTCAACATATATACATTAAATATAAAGAGTACATTACATGAAAAATAAGTATACAAATATAATCAACAAAGTAATAGTTACAAAGGTAAGATATATTAACAGGATGAGTCGTGTTTTATGTCAATGTTTGTTTATGGGTATTGCCATTTAATGTATGCATTTTGGAATTTATTTCTTGTGTCTGATTTTCGTACTGCTTTTGGTATTTCATTCCATATTTTTGGTCCTGAGTAGGCAAGTGATTTTCTGGAGAATTCAAAATTTGGTGATGGTACATATAGTTCTTCATTGGTTATGGATCTGAGATTACGTGAATGAACTTGGTTTAGTTTTGTGAATTTGTGTTGCATGTACCTTGGAAAGTGGTTGTCATTGAGTGATTTGTATACTAGAATTGATTTTTTATATTCAACTCTTTTGTCAAATTTCATCCACTGAAGTTTATTGAACAAAACGTCAGAGGGAGTGTCAAAGTCTTGTACATCAAGAATAACACGTGCTGCCCGTTTTTGAAATTTAATGATTTCGTTTATTATCTTTTTGTCTGTATTACCCCAGATTGAACAGCAATAATCTATGTGTGGGAGGATGTAAGCATTAAAAAATAATTTTCTTGTTGGAACATCTAAGTATTGTTTGATTCGCATGAGTAGGAAGAGTTGTGTATTGCATTTTTTTATGGTTTTGTCGATATGAGTTTTCCATTTTAGTGTATTATCTATATTGATTCCAAGAAGTCTTTCATTTTCTGAAAGTTCAATATCATGGTTCTGTAATTTCAATTTGATGTCTGGGATGTTCGGTTTGTTTGTTTGTCTTGTTATATACATATGTTTTGTTTTTTTGTGCATTGATTATCATGGAGTTTTGTGCGCACCATGAATCTACAATGTCAAGATCAGATTGAAGGATCTGATGGATGTCTTGAATTGTAACACCTGATGCTGTTAGTGTTGTGTCGTCAGCAAAGATGTCTGTTGTAGAAGACTTAATATGATATGGTAAGTCATTTATATAAATGAGAAATAACAGGGGTCCCAAAACTGAGCCTTGTGGAACACCTGAAACTATATCTGCGGGGTCTGAAAGTTTTGCAGAAACACATACTTTCTGTGTTCTGTTTGATAGATAGGAATTAATCCAAGCTATGCTGTCTGATGACAAATGGTAAAATTTGAGCTTGTCTATAAGAATCTTGTGGTTGACAAGGTCAAATGCTTTGGAAAAATCCAGAAGCAATGTACCAACAAATTGTCCGTCATTGATAGCACTAATCCAGTTATCTACAATATTTGTAAGTGCAGTCTCGCAGGAGTGTTTGGCTCTAAAGCCTGACTGTGATGTGTTCAGCAGGGAGTGCCTTTCAAGAAAACCTTTGAGTTCATCAGAGACGTGTTTCTCAAACAGTTTTGAGATGACTGGCAGAATTGAGATAGGACGATAATTACTTTTATCTGATTTTTTGCCCTTTTTGAATATTGGAATCACTTTTGATTGCTTTACAGTAGTGATGTTGGAATTTTTTTAGCAATAATGCTCATGTTAATGATACAGGCCAGAGGTTTGGCTATTATTGGAGATGCTGTTTTCAGGAATTTTGCGCTTATATTATCAAGTCCAGTTGATTTTGTAATGTCTAATTTGTCTAATTGCTCTTTTACATATTTTTCTGTAACATGGTGTATAACAAATGTTGGAGTGTCACTGGGTATTTTGTCTAGTGTCATCTTCTTAAGGATAGATGAGGTTGTATCATTGAAATCCTGTGGGTTAGTGACCTTCTGGAAAATATTGGTGAAGTATGTATTGAATGCTTCTGCTGATTCGCTAGGGTCTGTGATTGGTATACCGTTATCATCATTTATGTAATGTGTTTGGTGGCTTTCAATTTTGCCAGATATATCTTTTAGATTTTTCCATAGCTTCTTTGGTTGTTTGCTGTTATTTTGAATTTCATAATGAAAGAAATCTTTTTTTGCATTGTGTGAAAGTGATTTTACTGTTGATCTCCATTTTTTGAAGTTAGGTACATTGTTAGTTCTTTTTGCATAGTCTCTGTTGTGTATTGCTTCTAAAATTTCATCATTGAACCAATGTTTTTGATTTTTAAGTTTTACACGTCTTTGCTTGTTTGGTGCATGAGCTGATTAACTTCCAGTTACCACCTATAATAACCCATATTGACAGAGAACCATAAACTCAGTTATTGTATAGATATCACCAAAACACACTTCCATGCATAAAGTTTTGATAATATAAAGGTGTTTAACCCCCGTTGCCAAATGTTCCTACGCCTATGCAGCTGGATGGAAGTTGAATAAATAGTTGGATGAAAGGTGATTATTTTTAAGTATCTGGACCATGTGGACAAATGTTAATGAATTGCGTAAGTAGTTGGCATAATGTTGAATCAATAGTTTTTCCCACATATGATATTTATTGTGGGGTATAGCTTGCTATATCCATTTCCAACAGGTCCATTTGACGTCATTCGTATCGATTCCGCACGTTTTTCACGTACTTGTCGTTGGAATTTACCAACGTTACGTGAATCAAGTGATAACCGGAGATTTTGATTTCTTTTCTGGCGTTGATGTCATTCGTAATTTCTGCACGTTGTTCACGTATTTTGATTTTACGGACAGATGGTTCTACCAACAGTACGAGTTCACGCTTTGTTACGACAATAAGATTTTTATATTTTTTTCCTGTATAAGTTTATGTAAAACGGTGACCCCAGGGTGAGGCCAATTTTCACCACAGGGCCATATTTTGAACAATCTTGGTAGAGGACCACTAGATGATGCTACAAACCACATATCAAAGCTTTAGACATTGTAGTTTTAGACAAGAAGAGTTTTATATGTTTCCCTATATAAGTCTATGTAAAACGGTGACCCACGGGGCGTGGCCAATTTTGACCCGAGGGCCATAATTTGAGCAATTACTAAATCCCCCAATGCCACGCACATCCTGACAAAATTTCATCAAAATTGACCCGACCTAGTTCCAGCATAATTTCACAATTATATGCCAAAACGGTGATGACCTAAGTTGTTTTTGACAAAAAAACGTGGTTGCTATGGATAAGGAAATATTAAACATATTTCAAAACATGGTTGGTATATGAAACTCTGTATGCTGGTGAATATAGAGATAAAATGCATCTATTTTTTATTCGGACAAAAATTGTGGTTGCCATGGCAACATTAACATTGAAAATACGTTTAAACCGTTTCGGGACTTATGTACTGCTTGCAATTCCTAATTAACGTTTGCTCGGGAATGTAAACAGTGGTACAGACGGGAATCAAACTCGGCACCTCTCGACCCTAAAGCGCACGTCCTATAGATGAGCTGCATGCAAGTGGAATTAACAGTTTGAATGAAAGTAGAATAAATAGCTTGACGAAAATAGCTTGATGAAAGTTGATTAAATTACATACGACATACGTCTTTGGCAAAATTTTGAATAAAAAAGTATGAGGAAATCCGACAGGGAAGGTAGCACTCAATCTAACCAGCCGAGCACAGAAAGCAGGAACACTACAAGACAACTACACTGAGCAATGCCCAAACATAAGCTTAAGAAACAATAAAAAGTCCAAGTCCTAGCCAAAAAAAGCAGGATTATCCAATTTCACAAAGAAATTATAGAATAGCAGTTATTGCATGAGACCGAATGAAATGTATTGTTACCCAAGGCCCTGCTGCACGGCGACCGAACCCATGCCAAAACGGCGAACAAAAGAGGCACAACCACACCATGACCTAGTTGAAAACACAAAAGTAGTTTATGCACCAGTCAGTTGCATCAACGACCCAACACCCGGGGATGCCGTCCTTCCATGGCCCTGCGGGGTACAGTTGATTGGAAAACCTCGCTATTTCCCCGGCCCCTGACAACTAAATATTGTCCCCGTGTTATTGGTTCGGAGAAATTTTTTCCAATATTTCCCGGTAGTGCGGGAATTCTGAAAGGAAAAGACACGGCCGTTTCCGCGGTGATCCCCCGGGCTAGAAGGCCATGGGTGCAACTGACTGGTGCATTAGTGGTAGCTGATCGAATGTGGCTTCCGATATTCCGCTACAAAAGAGTAAACTCTCTATGAGGGGGACAATCTACCGAGTTTGCCGTCAAGGTTTTCACCATATTTATTGCGGGGAATAGCTAGCAATATTCTTTTCCATAACGTCATTCGAATCGATTCCGCACGTTTTCCAAGCACTTGTCGTTGTACTGGAGTTTACCAACGTTACGTGAATCACGTGTAAACCTGAGGTTTTATTTTGACGTCATTTGTAATTTCTGCACGTTTTTCACGTATTTGATTTTACGGATAGAGTTCTACCTACAGTACGTGAATCACGAGTTCACGCCTGATTCCTCGACACTGAACATCAGGTATTTGAAACCCAGTCCCGGGAAAGCTTACTGCAGGACCGGAACCACCGGGGGGGCACAGGGGGGCTCGGAGTGATCATTTTTTACATCACCTAAATGTTAAAATCCTTAAAATATTACCAATCGATATGGCTGTGGATCGATATTTTGTGACAATATCCCTGTATATTACATATTCCGGAAGCGAGGGCAACAAAATGTGCCCCCTGTTGTGTAATCACAAGGTCCATGTGCCCCCTGTTGTGTAATCTCCAGGTCCAGATTACACTTGATCTAATCATCCAGCAGATGTATGTTTTACAGCGTCTGAATGATGCGTATCAAGGTGTCTGTGCCCCTTGATCAATGTCACTACAGCGCTTGAATTAACAGATTAAACAATTTGACATGAATTTGGAGAAAGTAAATATTCTTATTGATATGTTTATTTGTTATAACTGATTATGTAACACTACAATTTTGATAATATCAAGCCTGTCTGGTTTCAAAGAAACACGTTAAAAAAGGATTTTCAATCAAAATGGAAAAAAAATCTTCACAAGGGGCACATTCAAATTGTCTATTTTTGCAAGTTCAAAAATTAAATACATTTTCTAAAACGTAAGGGCGCAATAATTTGCAAGATTTTTATTATTAAAAAAGTGATCTGAACAGGTGAACACTACTGTCTAAGATAAAACCATGCATGGCCTATGTAATGCACCAACCAGTTGCATTCACGCCCCCACCCCGGCGATGGGGGAAACGACCGTACTTGTTTTTATCTTCCAGCTTTTCCCCACTGGCGGGGAAAGGTTGGCAATTTTTTCTCCGAACCAATTCCTCGGGGTGTTAGGGGACGGGGAAATACTGGAGATTTTACTATCAGCTGTCACCACAGGGCCGTGGAAGGGCGGGGATTTTGACAACTCAAACGTAAAAATACCGGCCCATCCCCGGGTTGGGGTGGATGCAACTGACTGGTGCATAATTATTTCACTACTGGTCTTCAAAGTTCAAGTATTATTTATGGCCGTAGTCTGGAAGATTTTTTTTATAGAATATTGTGTAATTCATGTTAGCTTTTGATGATGTAGCAGTTCAAATATATATTTTTACTTTTGATTTTAAAAGCTTAAAGTGCAGGAAATTGCATGAATTTAATTTAAAAATTGAAAAATTCTTCGCCGGGGTGACACCCCTCCCGCATCCACCCCAACATAGCCTCCCAAAAATGTCTTGTGCCCCCCCCCCCCAGTCCGAAATTTCTGGAACTGGGCCTGCTTAGTGTGGGGAATTTGACTATTGCTTTTTTCCAACTCCCCCGTAAAATCCTTGTCACCCAGGGCCATGCACAAGATAAAATCTCCGCAAAATTCCCCAACCCTAAACCAGAAAAATATAGACCGAGCTATATGTCCCCGCTATTTTGGTGCGGTACAAAATCCCCGAAAGATGAAAACCTTATATTTTTTCTTAAAATCTTAGATTTAATACCTGATAAACGTTGTTATTTTACAGTTTTCAAGAATTAATATTTATAAAGAACACAGGGCCATGACTATATATAGAGTAGGCGATTATATATGTATAAACAGGCCCGGATCCAGAAATTTCTGAGCGGGGGGCACGAGGTATGTACGGGATTTCGGGGGGGGGGATTGCTTAATGTTTGTGTGCACAGGAAGGGGTACACTTGTAGATGTGGGGGAATCCATAGTACTTTTTTATGTTATAAGCGTCAACATGTACATTGTGTATGTTCGTGCATATTAGTAAGTGTTCACATACAGTACTTGTATATACCAGCTGTCATCCTTTTGGCCATTGGAATATTATAACATAAGTAGGGGGGTCCGGGGGCATTCTCCCCCTGGAAAATTTTCAAAGCAATGGATGAATCTAGTGCATTCTAAGCCTATCTGGGAGCCCTGAAGTACCTTTTTTTCTTTATTCTGAGAGTTAACCTTAATGGTTTAGTTATGATTATTTAACAGTCAAAAGGTAATATAATGAACTAGGGCAAAAACTCTCTTGTAATTGATTTCTGTGATGCAACAGCTACGTATAATATATAAATGTTATATACATGTATATGAAAAATATTCTGCGAGCGAAGCGAGCACGAAAAATGCCCATCTTACAAATACTTTTTCATCTAGAACATAAGAAAAAATACCCATATTATTTAGAGATGTCTGTTCAATACCTGTTTTACTATTTATTCAATTTTTTAAAAAAAAATCTCAGCCAACTGGGGGGGGGGGCACGGGCCCTCGTGCCCACTGCCTGGATCCGTGCCTGATAAATACAAATGAATGACATCCGACTCAGAAAGTATAATTACTGTAAATTAAACAGTATATTAAAAATAAAATTTGAATAAGCCTTTACGGAAATAAAGTCAGGACAATATGATTCAACAATGGCTCGTGAATTCAACTGTTGGAATCTGCATGTATAATCCATCAAAGACAAAGACATTCATACACGTCTGTGTATGAACGTCTTTGTCAAAGATAACTGCTTTCGGAAAAAAAAATTTACCTACAAAAACAGAACTGGGGCCGCATAATTCTATTGTTCGTCGCGCGCTAAGCATTAGAGAAAATTTCGGCCCCACCGGCGTGCTGATCAACATGACCTTGTGAATGGTAAGGAAGTGACAGCTGCTCCTAAAGGCAATATTTACGTTATTCCGATCAGTATTCAAAGTCACAAATCGATGACAAATGGATATAACTCAAAAAAAAGTGTACAACTGTCGAAAGATGCTTTACGTAAGACCCAACATTTTAAGTGTCATCTGTTTCGGATGTATTATTTCGGACGTCTGTTTATTTTGTACTTATTATCAGACATGGCTATTACTGATATCTTGGGGAATGGGACCATGGTCGGGACAGTTGACATATGTTTATTTTAGAAAAAGATATCTGGATATAAATGCATTTTAAAATCCAGCCTTATCAGCTAATGAACTGATTTGTTGAACTTGATGTGCTGATCATTCACGAGTCCATTACTGCGTTACCAAATAGCCATATCAAGTGCTTATCAGTCAGTTGCATCCAGGACCCCACCCGCAGGATGAGCGGTGAATAGCCGGGGAAACAGTTGTGTCCTTCCAGTCTCCAGATCGCTGCACTGCCTGGGAAATGTTGGTGATTTTTTCTCTGAACCAATACCGTGGGGACAATATTTAGTTGTCATGGACCGAGGAAATACCAGAAATTTTACCATCATCTGTCCACCACATGGCGGGGATTTTGGCAACCCAAACATACCTGTAAACTTTCAGACTTTCAAAATCTGGGTAAATTCTTATAGCACGCCTTATTGCGCATGTTAACGGCCTATTCTTTGCATTTTAAGCAAAGCATAAGCAGGCATATTTATAATCTTTTACTTATCAACATGGAATACGAATAAACCTTGACTGTAGCATATTGTAGCCGGGTGTATAGGATTTAAATACTAATAGGGGAGAAACTTGTGTAGGCAGCCGGCTAGCTCAGTCGGTAGAGCATTCGCCCTGTAAGCGAAGGGTCCCGGGTTCGAGCACCGGTCTGGTTGCACATTTTTCTTTCCCTGTTACAATATGATTTTTTTACTTTTTACCCGATATACTATTGTGCTGTTTTGAAGCAAGCTGTTTCCTACTCCTAGATAGCTCCCAAAAACTTATTTTTTCCAAAAAGTTTACTTCATCAAAAACATCCACCATGTAACTGTAGCCGGGTGTATAGGATTTAATAAGTAATGGGGAGAAACTTGTGTAGGCAGCCGGCTAGCTCAGTCGGTAGAGCATTCGCCCTGTAAGCGAAGGGTCCCTGGTTTGAGCCCCGGTCTGGTTGCACATTTTTCTATCCCTGTTACATTTGGCGCCCAACGCAAATAACCCACCATACACCCTCAGAACGTCCCACAGAGGTTCTGGACTTCTGGTACTCCTGGAATTCGAGGATGAATTCTTCGAAGGAGGGGTGTGTGTAGCCGGGTGTATAGGATTTAATAACTAATTGGGAGAAACTTGTGTAGGCAGCCGGCTAGCTCAGTCGGTAGAGCATTCGCCCTGTAAGCGAAGGGTCCCAGGTTCGAGCCCCGGTGTGGTTGCACATTTTTCTATCCCTGTTACATAACCATACTGCAAGTATCAATATTGCTTAAAGGTAAAGAGCCCCCCCCCCATCTGCAAGGTTCCAAAAATGCTATCACATCAATTCTTATTTCTGCACAATGTATGTCACACAATTATATAAAAAATGAACTGACAATCAATGTGTTATCAACTTTACATTTCAGGCCTTGATGTAGCTGAGTTTCTAACTTAGTCATCTGCACTGCGAAGTCATGGCTGCGATGTACCGAAGTAGTCCTCGTCTACTCAAGTTATGTCGACAAAGCTGTCATGTTGGCCACTCATACTTAGAAGTGAGTTGAGTTCATGTTAACATTATTTCAATGTATAAGGTTGTTAAAAATGTTTAATGTTTGATCATTGGTCTCAATACTTGGCGAAGTTGCAAAAAAATTGCTTCAATGTCCATAGCTTAGCTTTTTTACTTAGCAAGGCAAAGCTCAACTTGGCGTTGCCTAGAGTAAAACGAGAAGCATGTGTTTAAAAACAACAGGATGTAGATGGTCCACAATCATTTGTTTATTGTTTTAATGTTTCTGACATTAGTATGGACCCCTCCCCCAATTTTGATAGGGGGTATATCTTGAATCGCCTACTTCCTTTCCCTCCAATATACATGTAGGAGAACGTCTGCATGTAAAACAATTTTAAAATTTACCAAAGGATTAACATGCTTTGCACATGTCAGTCAATCTGTTGGTTGGTTTGTAGATCAAATGGTTTCCGTTCAATAACTCAACCACAGCAGCAGTAGTCTAGTAGATGACGCCATTTTGATTTTGAGGCCAGTAGGCAAAAATCACTGACCTTTACCATTGTCGCCTATTGGGCTGCTAAGGGGTTATATGTGTCTTACACACATCTGTTATTTATTTCAGGTATCAAAGTGTAAGTTGAACAACCTACAGTTAGCGGTTGGTAGATGTTTGTCAGATTCAGTGAAAAGTTCCATCAACTTTGACTTCAACTCACTGGAGGAAAATGATAATGTTAAAGAAATTCAGGACAAGAAATCAGTGTCCATTGACAATGTTGTGAAAAAGAAAAAAGTAAAACAAAGCACTGAGAGCTCTAAGGAAATAACAGAAAAAAGCAATGAGTTAAATCAAGACAATATCCATGAAGTAAAACAAGAAAATATTAGTCAAGAAAGACATGAAAGTAGTGTTGAAAAAAAACAAGGTAGTCCTAAAACTCCGAAAAAAGAATCTGTGAAGGAAAACATTGCTAGAAAGTCTAAATATACGGTCGAAAGCCTATTAGTTGGAAATACAATTGACCTGTCAGATCGTGAAATAATACTGAAAAATCTTTATACAACATTGAAGATTTCATCACAGATCAGCGAAGTTAGTCATGTGATCGAGATCACACTGAAGAGACTGGAAAAGCTAAATGCTTCACAACTAACCGAAGAGGAATGCGAACCTATTGAAAAATATTTAGACAGAAACTATCGTCTTGGAAAAATACCCAACCATAATTTTGAACAGATTCTGGCTTTCTTTGTGAAGGTAAGAACTTGAGAAGAGTCGGGACAGGGCCCCCATTTCACCATTTTGGGGCCCCAATCCACTCCTAAATGAATATACATTTCAGTGTTTATTTTCACTTTTGGGGGAAAAGGGTCCAGTCCCATTGCAGGGGGAAAATTAGCGTGTGGAAAAGCAAAAAGGGGAATTTTAAATTACTGTTAACCTAGATACTTTCGCGTTTTGTTGATCGTCGACACATTAGCGGCTACAAACTTCTGTGTTTTTAAGTCTCCTGCGAACTCAGTGTCTATTCTAGAAATTAGGGGGGATTTTCCCCATCCTCTTGAAAAAAGGGGGGATTTTTAAAAACAAGGGGGAATCAAAACCAAATACTATTTTACCACAATGGCACAAAGATGTTTATTAGTTTAATTGTCTTTGTCTTACAATTGGCATGTGTGATGTAATAACAGTAGCTTTAGATCAGACTACAATATTATATCGTAGAGAGCCCTAATAGTACAAGATATGCAGGCCATCGGTCAGGTTGGAATCAGGCGATTAATAATTTGAAGGCTACGTTTGTAGAGGGTCCTGGCTGTTTATCAATACCTAATAAGTTGAAAGAGGGGTCCGGACTACTTGCAATTGAATGCGATCCTTTCGTGGTCGCAGATTTGTTGAAAAAGTCAGCGATTCTTTGCTTCGAGTGTCTGTACGAATGGGACGCAAATGAAGCGATTAAATGGGTCAACGAACGAATTTAATTACAATAACAGTATACATATAAGTCTCCCTAGGTATTGAGACGAAATATTTTTATTTGAGTAATATAGAGTTACATCCCTTGGAACTTTTGTGTTTATGAAGCGAATGTCAGAATTGAAATTAACCTGTCAATTTTGATCAAATGCGGGATTTTCGCGCATATCTGCCGAAAATGTGCGCGATCTTCGCAAAATATGTGTGAATCCCACAATTGCGCGTCCTAGAATAGACACTGGAACTCCGTGAAAACTTAGTCACATAGAGACAAAATTATTGATATTATAATCTGTGACATTCATTGCTCGTTTTGTATATAATTGCTTCTTAAATATAGTTCTCACCTTTGTTAAACCCTCTCAAACTCTTTTTGATGGAGAAAGTTACCTATTTACAAAAATTGCAAACTACTCCGGTAATGTTTCACAGTTTTATTGACACTATCCAGGCTTCGCGAAATTGCCAAAATCGTGCCGGTCCACGGACCGACAGACTTTATAGATCTGTCGGTCCCGAAAAAATCTGCCGGTACGAAGGTGTTTTGGAGCGAAATACCCCGGGACGAAAGTGCTGTTCTAAAATGATAACACTAGCTAAAATATGAATGCCAAGCTATGGGAAAGTTCATGTACAACATTTATAATGATATAATTACCACAAGCATTACTAATCTCGAACTTTAAATCGTGATCGTAACAACAAAATAAAATTATGACCAACTGACGAAACCGCAAGGAATCGCCGATAAATCATTCTAGATGAATGCAGCGAATGATTTTATTCATTTATCGGCAATTCATTACTGAATTAAAACCCGTAAGGTTTTAATACCCGCTCTGGTTTCGTAATAAAACAATTTAAGTATTTTGTTTGTTTTTTATTGTTTATTGATCAAACTAAGCAATGAACCATGACCGATAAGTTTCCTTGTTTCCAACACTGTATATACGCTACTACCATGTGCTTGGGTACCATCTATAATTACGACCTGCGCATGCGCATCGTGAAATTACCGGAAATGATGCTTCGTACCGACAAATTTCGTACCAGACGATACAAAAATTTTGACGGACATTCCGACCGGCGATCTATAATTTTTGTCGGACCAAACTGATTTTCACCGGTCAGGACCGGCGGTCCGGCGACTTTCGCGAAGACTGCTATCAGTCCTTCTGTATTATGACATAATAATAAACGCTTTTTACACGCATGTACATATTATATTGAGTGTATTGTTTTACACTTAATCAAGAAACAAATTAAATTAATTTTCATTATTGTACCGTGATCATAAAAGACTTTATTCAGAAAAAGGATATATACACCTAACATTTCATATTTTGACAAAATAGCACTTCTAATACGGTCTTATAAACGTCGTACCAAAATGATGAATTTTCTTTAAAAACGAGAAACTTTCGCGTTTTTCTTGTGCGGACATGTTTGCGGCTATTTTCTTTCGCAGATTTCTACTAACCGCGAACTTAAATCGCGTGAAATAGTTTCTAGGTTTACAGTAGTGTTAAATTCTCCTTAAATGCCTAGTTGATTATTGGTGGTATTGAAAGCATGGAAGTCATACAAGCTTACTTCAGTCCAGTAGAACTGCATTCATTTATTCAATCAATTTACTCTATTTATGTGGAATTTTTTTTTAGCAAGACTCAAGGGGAAAATTAAGACATTTTACTTTAGGGGAAAAATATATACTCTGCAGGGAGTGGAAAGGGGCCTAATATCTCCATCTATTTTAGCGAAAAAAAACACTGCATTTTTCTCCTATTTTCTGGAAAAAAAATCCTGTCATAAAAAAGTCAATGGTAAGCCTCTTCATGTGCTTGTTATGATTGTTAATGGTGTTCAGCAGTTGCTAAAGCTGTGGTAATAGTTTGTACAGTAAATATGATCTAGTATTGAGATTTACAAAAGGCAAAATTCTCCTTTTTTCATCAAAACTATGCGAAATGCTCCTATTTGAGTGCCCACTGGCCCCAGTTCCTGAAGCGTATGTAGGGCTCTGCAGGGAATTTTCTAAGATAGCCAAGGGCCTTTTACATCTTATGAGCTTGTTTTCATGAAAATCAGAACTTGTCATGTTGACGAAAATGAATTTGTAAAAGCTTGTTTTTCCACAAGTACTGTATAGATTAATTTTCGGACAGCTTTTTCTTGTTTTCTCAATATATTGATTTTGTAGGTATGACCTTCTCATTCTTAGCGATATATGCCTGTCATATTTCAGAAGAAATCTAACTGGCTGTAGCAAATAAAGGCCTAGCTCGGCATTTCTCTACCTATCAGTTAAAATCTTCATTTATTGTGTTTTAAAAGAAATAGAATTCTTCATGTTCTTTTTGCAATATTGTTTTAGAATAACACTGAAGATTCCAAGATAACTTTTGATCTATTGCACGAAGCTTGCTGGAGATTCAGGAATTCTCAAATGCAATTTGCTGTTAATATCTTGAACAGTCTAAAGAACAAGAATACAACAAGCAAACGACAGGAAGTGATTACGGTATATATTACTATTTTGTTTTTTCTTTGAAATCGCTGAACAGTTAATATTGTTTGTGGGGAATTAATGTTTGTGGCTATAGGCATACCTGCCAAGCTTGTTGAATCCAAAATAGAAGTGATAAAGCAAAACATGTCACAAGATGCATTGAAATGTAATTTAAAAGGAACAAGGAATGTATTAGTTCTAGTCATTATAAATATGGGACAGATGATCATAAAATGAATCAAATGTACCTTTGTTCAAAGTTAGGTGAACTTGGAAAACTAGAAATTATCGATGAAAATATGGCAGGTATGTTTTGATCAGAATTTTTTTTAACATTCATGAATCCATTTACAGTGGTTTCAAAAAATATATTCCATATTTTTTGTGATTATCTGGGTTTCAGTATCTTTAAAGTATAGAAAAATAGAAGCCTTGGTACAGTTTCCCAGTATATGATATGCAACAGCATTATATATAAAACAATTATTGTATCTAGATTTGGTGTATGAATGATTGTTGATAATTTGTGTGACTTTTGACCTGGCTATTTTTTCTAGAATCCGAAATCCTTGAAATTATGTTTCCATTAAATGGTATTTTTCACTGAAACATGAAATTTTATCCCATTGAAATCACAGGTAACTGTATCATAGAGGGGAAAATTAAAATAGAAAAATAGAAATTTTACAAAAAAGTTTTTTGTTTTACTCATTGATACAGATACCTGTGCTTGAAATTGAATGATTTTACATTATGTTTGTTTTCGTTGTTTTACCAGGAAGCAGAGGAGAAGATCATGAGTAGTATTGGAAGCATCGCATCACCCAGTACGATGCTAAGTATCATGTATACCCTGATGTCAGATACCAGATTCCAGAAGCGTATCGAAGAAGAAGTAGGACATATGTTACAAACCATGAATCCCGCACAAGCATGCAAGGTGTTATACCTATTGGCAACACATCAATCCAAGAACTTAGATCTAATAAAAAAAGTGAAGCTACATTTGCTGTCTAGACCTATTGCTTCAGAATTAGGTAATCTAATGAAATTGTTCTATGCTTGTGATGTGCTGAAAATTAATGACTCTTCTTTACTACAAGAAATGTCGATGAATACAGTAGACTGTTTAAGTAAAAGTAGAGACATAAGTGTTTGGGAACTTTTAACTATATTAAACCATTGCTCAAGGATGAGTTGGAATAATTCGCAACTTAGTGAGTCCATGATGAATATTATTCAAAACAGGGATATCAAATATACAACCAAAGGACAACGAATCAGTGTTGGGTATTTGATTGTAAGCCTCGGTCATTTGAATTTGTTACAATATTGTGAATTTGGTAGTAAGCTTGTTGCTGGAAGTTTGCAGCCACTAAAAGAAGAGAAACCGGCATTGTGGTTAGATGTTATGCATGCACTAGCGTGTTTGAAGGCCGCTGATGTGAAGGATATCAAGGCGTTACTCAGTGAAGACTTCTATCAACCATTATTGGATAATGTCAAAGGTAACTACTTTAAGGACGTTACAACACCATCAAATATCAAATCTCCCGTCACTTTTCCATCATCTAAAGGATCCAAATATCAAAACCTGTATTGAACTGTCCTATGGCTTGCAAGAATACTCAGTTTTGACAGAATTTTTGTTAATTCATAAACCAGGGTTGGTCCGTTAATGAAAGATTTGACCCAATACATTTATTTCAGCACCATTGATCACACTACAAATGAAATCTATCCTACCAATATTAGCATGATTCAACTCTCATCGCTACATCTTAAACCATTTAAACCGTATAATTTTGGCAAGACAACCTTACTTTTATATACTTGGGTGATATGTTCTAATCAGTATTGGTGTACAATTGAGTAAAAAGACAAAATGCAATGGAGGTTTGATAGTCCGAGTGTAGCGCCATTTCGAAAAGTGTGCCGACGTCGTGAAAAGTGACGAAAGTTACGCTACACAATGGCATGTTTCTAACGTCACATCAGTATGCATGACAATAGAGTTACCGGTATGATATATATATCAGGTTGATGCTACGGACTTAATGTTTATATTGATGATTTAATATGTCAAATCTGATTCATGACGATTCACAAAGTTATAGGTATATGTGGTATGTCAAGTGAATGTAATTTTTAAAGTGCAGCACAGAGCATTATTTAAGTTACCATGGTAACCGCCACATACTAGGCAAAAAATTATATGAGTTGCAAATTTGCAAGTCAATTCAAAATAAGTTGTTTTGAAGAATATGTGATTTTTACTGAATTCTGTCAAAAACTTAAATAAATGGAAGGCCTGATGCACAAACTTTTTGATACCCCTTAATAATTACAGGGCTCTCAGTAAATTTTGATGTAACCTGTGAATGTGCCAAAGAAGTCAGTGGTATTGATGCATGTAAAATGCATTGTGTTTTTTTATGTTTCATTGAATCATTAGCTTGTTATTATTTGTAATATTCAATTATTTCCAATTTGTTCAGCTTTAGAAATCTGGCCAGTGGTACTAGTAGTCGGCAGAGTTCCGTGACCACTGGGGCTTGTGTAGAACTTGTTTAATGTATGATTTGTTTTGTTTTAGATCAAGCATTTTTACAAGACATTTATATGAGAAAACTGCTATCATTGAATGGTTACCTTAAAGTGGATATAAATGAACCTACGTGGGAGTTTGATGATGCAGCTACTGAATGGAGGAACTCATTACAGGTACGTTACTTGATTATGCCCTGCCAATCTTTGATCAGGTGGTATATCATCCTACAGCTGGGACTTGGGGAACTAGGTCAGATCTTAGCATCTTTCATTTGGACACTTGGGATCAACGTAATTATACTGGGGTATACTGTTTTCAGCTTGTCTGTCCGTAGGCACATTCATGTGAATGCAACTCTACCCACAGTTTTTGCAGGATTTCTTCAAACTTTCACAGATGAACAACCTTATCATGTACAAGAAGGAAAGAAATAATTTTTCCAGAATTATGGCACTTAGTTCGTTTATTCACTATGCATGTTTGTTTATTCACTATGCAATATACTTTGTATATTGATAAGTTCTTGTGGACTTCTTTTTTTTCATTATCAACGATCAAGTTACCATTGGGTTAGCCTCCATGACAGAAATACTGATGACCTGTGGAGCTTAAAATTATTATATTTTTAAAAAAAATGAAGGTTCACCAATATTGCTTGAATATTTCAGAATAACAGTCGAAGTAATCTTGCACGTTTGAGCAAACATGTTGGTCAGGTTTTAGCCGACTTTGCTCCGCTCCAGGTATATACCAATACAAATGTTGCTACCCAGTTCGGTAGTAATATAGGTAAGTTTAATCTGCCATATATCTTTATGATGTGATCACATCAGTCTGTGAAATTAGCACTTGTTTGGACAAGCAATTCGTCCCTTTGGCGCAACAAGGCCCTATCTCAGTTTTTCACTTTTTTCAGGAGGAGGAATTAACTTTATTATTTTGTAACAAATTGATGAACTAGTGTTGGCTTTTGATATTTACTTCAATAAAACATGACATTTAAGTTGATACATAATACATACAACAAAAATACTCTATAAAAGAGATTTTGATCAATTTCCCAGATACGACCTTGTTGCACCAAATAAATTCAAGATTATTATCAAAGCGTTTGGCGCAACAAGGTTGTATCTCAATACCTTTTAGAGATTCATTTACGTTTGTTAATGAAATGCAATTTGTTATGAGGTTTATAAACACAATAACAATGAAGCTCAACCTATCAACACAATTGTGACTAAAGATTTTGCAAAAATCCTTTTTTGGGACCTTTTTCAGAAAAAGGGAACAATCATAATAGCCAGCTTCTGAGAGTCCCGAAAGTTTGTTAGACTCATATTTTTTGAAGTATAAAACATATTCAAAAAGTTTTATTCAAACTTTGTATGTAATTATAGCGACCAACAAGGATATTAATTTGCAAATTTAGTTTTGATTCAGACAAAAATTGTGGTTGCTATGGATACGGAAATATGGAAAATACTTCAAAATCTGGATCTTGTAATGCCGGTAATTCAAATAGTTTTCAAGTGAGGTTTATGAAACTTTGTGTGTAAGTAGTACATATAGGTGGCATTAAAGACATTATGTACATCTATTTTATTTTTGCTTATGACAAAAATTGTGTTTGCCATGGCAACAGAATCATTGAAAATAAGTTTAAACCGGAAGGGGCCTTTTGTATTGCTTACAATTCGTAATTACTTGTTAAACTTAGATATTGGAATAAAAGTCAATTTTGTGCTGTATACATATATGATAACTTCTGAAGTATCACCTGTATTATCTTATAACTCAATGTTGACTGAGTCTAACATCTCCTCAAGTTCATTAATTGTATGGTCAATTAACAGATTTCCTATTGGCCCCACTAGAGCCAAAATATTTTTAACAATTTTTTCTTTATTTTTTGTTTTTAGACAATGTTTTGGCTTCACAACATGACTTTAAAGTGTAATTTGAAGAAAAGTATTTATTTTGAAAAATTTTCTCTTACTTTATAGGAATTTATATGCGGTAAATAGTGTAGGGACTAAACTCCAGTTGGTAAATGCAAAATTTATCAAAAAGCTAATCTTTTTTGGCTTGACAGACGAAATACATTATAAACGAATCTGGACTTATTGGTCTGGTTTATTACCTTTTATACCCCTAAAATCTATTGCGTGGCTAACACAGCGAAATATTAATATAACATAGTGGGGAAAAGTTGTGACCTAATTAAGGGATGGCAAAACATGCTTGGGAGTTTTCATCAATAGCGCCTTTGATCATAATGTAAGTTGTAAGAATACTTTATAAATCTGTGAAACATAGTTTTGTGATTAAAACTCTACAAAATGTGTTTTTTATCATCAAAATGGAGTTTAGTCGCTTTAAAATCAGGTTTAAGTACGGATTTCTGAGATGTCTATTTTCAAGGTAACACCTTTCAAATTTTTGTAAATACATTATTCATACATTTAAGTTAATTTTGAGAACATTTCAGATCTGCCAATGGTTTGGTTAATTTTTTATTGGCATTAAATTTTATTAATATGGTACTGTAACTTATGTGCAAATAGACAAACATTTTGCCTTAATTTTAAAGGGGGTAGGATTACATTTTTATTATTTACTCATTATTTATTATCTCATAATTAGTTCAAACATCATTTTTATACTTTTGATTGACTAAATACACTCAACCGCTTTAAAAACGCACCACATATGAAATATCGGTTTTAGTGATGAAAACGTCAATTTATGGTTATTTATTTTTGGATTATTAATCTTCAGTCTATATTCAACAATGTGTGTGATTTTCATGCCAAAATTACGAGTTTGAAATGAATTATGATAAAGATAACACTGAGACCCATGAAAGTGAAAGTTACAATTTCAAAAGCAAGTATAAGAGCCCAATACATTGATGCATGCACATGGTATTTCCTCCTAAAGAATAACATTAATTACGTAATAGGATAGAATTATGTTCGACATGATGTTTCCCACCATTCAAGCAAAGCTTGACTTGAATTATAAATGTTATGTGGTTACGGCTGTCTGGCTAATACCACACGACCAAGTGCGGTTCAGATATGCGCATTATGTGGACCTAAGATGGATTCAAGCCTTATTCAAACTTGAAATCTTGGTTATGAGCATCAGAGTGTCAGGACATATCCCGTGGTGCTTCTATGGCACCTCCAATCAACACTATGAAGGAGCTTGAAGACAAAAAGTTGGGACTTCAGGCTCTTAACGGGAGAAAACTCATTAAAAAATGTACTAAAATATTTTTCGTTTTCGTTTTTATTGAGAATTATGAAAGAAATAATTATAGGAATGCAATAATGTACTTTTTGCTTGTGGATTGACGCCCGGCATTATTTTGACAATGTGTGCAGCCTTGCGGAACCAATTACAGTGACACAACCTGTGTCATGTCTTCTCCTAACTCGGGCTCAATACCTTTAGCTGGTTTCATCCAGGTCAGTCTTTGACTGTGCCATTCGTTAGGAATCGATGTTCTAAGCCCACATGTATTGTATGGTGGCAGCTGAACCGCCATGCTAAGGCACCGAGGCTCATTTCAGTTGGAAGCAAGGCACAAGTATCGAGAACAAATATTCTAGATATTAGCAGCATAAAAATATCATTAGCAAATATTGTTTATGTTGTTTTTTCAATGTGTAAACCAACAGCTTACAGTTTAAAAGTAATATTGACCGCACAGGTCAACGCGATCGAGCTGCACGCGCTAAACGTGCGAAATCAAAAAAAGTTCGCTAGGCGGGTTATTCCGAATGAATATAAAATCGTTTTATTTAATTAGGTCAAGCTTATGAACTGAACAAATCCTGTAAACTATCAATTTTAGCAAAAAATGTAAATCCACAAAATTTGATTATTTTCAGTAGCGGTTGAGTGTAATCATTTGTTTTTGCAGAACATTTTTACCCTATAGGGGGTGGGGAAATAAAAAAGTAATTACACTCTTAACTGATGGTATTTTTAAAAAAAATCACAAGTAGATATCTTAATGGATCTACAATAGATTGAATAGAAGGAAAATTATAAAAAATATAGTCCTCAGGAATATTTGATAAAAATTACACCCTGACATCCTTAAACATGATAACAGAATTGTGTTTTAAGTCAAAGATTTGCATCCCAGAACTAAAGAATGTTTTTATACAGAGCTATAGCCCTTTTCACTTATACAATTTTTGGGGGCGAAAAGTGAAATTTTAAGCTGACAACATAGTCATGAAATAGTAAATATTAGAAATAAATCAATTGATACCATCACACTTTCTCTTTGAGTTGAATATCTTTTAATAATACTACTGAAAATATTTAAGCATTCAAAACTTTAATCTTTTTTTTTTTGCTATTTTTTCGTAAAAAAGGGACATATTCCTCCAAAATTAGGGGAGCCAGTGTAACAGGTCTTCATAGCAAATTAAATGGTGGTTCTGTTGATAAACAAGTATTCCAAGTTTAAGTTGAATGTCTGTTAAAGTATAAGGTTATTAAGGATTGTTAAAAACTTGACCTTATGATGCAACATGGACACTGACACACACTTAATTGACAGTATATTAGGTTCTCTTTTTCTTTCATAAGTCAAGCTTAAAATCTGCTTGATCATTTTAAACAAGAATATACCAATTAATAGTCAAAATATACTGGAATACACCATTAATTAATCCAAATATTATGGAAATACCTGAACCACTGGGAGGAAAAAATACTTTTTTGTCAGAATCCTACGTTTTTTACGCGTAAAATGTGACTTTTAAGAAAATATCAAGGGTCAAATGGTGAATTAAAGGGTCAAATGAAACCCTTGTAAAACAATCTGGTATTTTTATAATTTCTATAAGTTTGTATTCAGTTTCTAAAAGTGAATTACTTCTCAGTTAGGACTAAATGACTTCATTATGTACTAGTATTGAAATCAAAGTAGTTTCATAGTGAACATCAAGTTATACTCGGAATATGCATAATTGCTGAGATATTTTCAGCTAGATTTTAGATATGATATTCATACTATAAAATATTTACTATAATGTATGTTGCGCAATAGACTGTTAATTTAAAAGTCATACAGTACTCTAACATTAGATACAAACATGTTTCACCAAAGTATCCCACCTAAATGTAAGTAAAATAGTTGAGATAGGGCCTTGTTGCGCCAAACAAAAAGCATTGATATGAGATACAACCTTTTGCCAAATGTTATTTTTAAGGGGTTATAATTGAAATTTTACTTTCAAATTTGAATAGGAATATGTATTTATGGATTCTTAGTCATTTTATGCAAAAAAGTGATTTTGTCTAAAATGTGAGATAGGGCCTTGTTGCGCCAAAGGGACGAATTGTTGATTCGGGCAAGTAGTTTTTGCTGTAATTATGTATGAGTATATAGGAAAACTATTTAAATTTACCGATTCGGGCAAGTAGTTTTAAATGCCAATTTCACAGACTGTCACATTACTTTATTTACCTGGTCAATTATGACAAAACAACTAAAAGTTACTTCAGAAATAAAGTAGTTAATCCTTTCATGTTACATTTTTGCACCAAAAAGTTGTTGATGTCACACATTTGTTATTACACTTGTTGGAGAACATTGTTGCTTGTGGTAGAGCATCTGCTTTGAGTGCAAGAGGTCCCGGTTCGATCCTAGGCCATGTCTTACTGAAGACCAGAAATTCCAGTACAAGACTCAGCATTAAAAGGGAATCTTGCTGTTCTTCTCTAATACCCTCGTGGCGATGGATTACATCAGGAATTGAATGTCCAGAGAGATTGATATTAGTTGGAATAACTTGTTTCACAGTCAACCTTAAAAAATGAAACTGTCCCAATTTGGAGACCCCAGGTATTTCAGACCACAGGTATGTGAAAAGTGTCCATGGTTACCTTTATACATGTAGTTAAGTATCTATATATGTATAAATAAGCGATTTTGGATACTTTTCACAGACCTTTGGTTCAGACATTAAAAGAGATTCACTAGTATTTCAGTGGAAGTACAACTGTGTTTCTATCCTTTTTCAGAATTAGAGCTATTTGTTGATAAAACTGGAAAAGCTGTTAAACTTGATGAGTCAGAAGGCAAAGAAAGGTAAATACAAGAGTAACTTCCCTTAGTAATATAATGGTTAATGTTTTGAGGGCTCTGTGCAAAACTAAAGTACATGCCTCTATAAATGGATGTAGTTACCATAGTTTTGCACTGAGCCCTCGATTTACCTCATTTAGCTAAACGGGTGGATTTACTATATAAACTCTATTGATTTCTGGATTTCCTGCCCTAAAAATAATAAACTTCTACAGTTGGCAGCACTTGTCCACGTTTAAATATGTCAACGATACTCATTGTTGTTGTAAATACAAATTATTTAATCAGATAGTGAATTAGAATCTAAGGCAAATTTACTCACCTACGATACCTTCGAGCAAACTTTTTCTCTAAATTTACTATTTACTGTGATCCACTTGTTTTTACTCTTTCAGAATTTGGATCAAAGTGCTAGAAATTAATGACTTTTTGAGAGGTAGTGGACAGCCAACTTACACAGGGAACACGGAAATGGCAATACGACACTTGAATGATGAGAAAAATGTTCATGTCATATATGTAAGTATTGGTTCGAATTGTATTTATGTATAGTCCGGAGCATTTGACCTGATCCTTGACCTTTCTTCAGCAAAATTATACTGCTGCTATATTTTCCTAAAATTGCCCAAATGTATCTTTTCCTTTATAGCGCGAACATTTCAAGAAGGCACTTTATATGTAATACAAACATAAATCTCAGGGTCTGATATTGCACGATTTTCTTGCCAAAATTTGTGTTTTCAATGTAAGAAATTTTTAATAAATTCATGCATAAAGGTCAGGATCTATTCAAATTCTCTTTTCTATAGTTATGGTCATCTTCTGTGATTGAGTACAGGTAGTTACGCCATCTGTCTTGTCACACACCTAAGTACACATACACATGTAGTTAAAAATACCGAAACGGAATATGTGAAAAACGCATAAATTTATTTTGGTCAGTATGTGTTGAACAGTGATCATTCTAGTTCTGTCTAACTGTCGCATAGGCTAAGGTCATGAGACTTAGATGTGTAATAAAAGTAATTGCTGGAAAAAATCAGCCTGGGACAAATCAGAGCATTTTGTTTCAAAATATTTGTGGGAACCCTATCCACATGTGGAGAAGCTGTCGGTTGCTTGCGGAAGAGAAATTAGTACTGGTTTTTATTTGCAGTAAATCTGGTTTGGTTACCTACTGTCATGATTCTTATTGTTATAATTTCTGTGATTTCAGGTATCCTATGTGGAATGGAATACGTTCGAAAGTAAAGAAGATCAGTTAAAATTCCTGGAATCAAAGATTAAAGCTGCCGTGTGCCCGGAGGAAGAATCTACTGTATGATGATGAATGTGATCCGTCCCCGATCTTTTGAAGCATCTGGAGTAAAGATCACAACTCAAATTGAGATTTTGAGTAAAAATAAAAATTTGAGTAAAAACTTCTTCTCATATTGAGATTTTGCACAACGTAGAATATAATTTTCAGATAAATAAGAAGTTCAAGCTCATGAAATCTTACTAATACGAGGGGTGTTCCAGAAGTAATAGGACATTTCTTATAACTTCTTACTCAACATTTACATTTTAAAGAAATTTGTCTCATATGCTAAGCAATGTATGCTCTACATACTGGAAACACCAGAATTTTGTTGTTGCTGATGATGCTCATACAAAGCGTTGTCATAGAAACCATGTAACACCAAGGCGGGTCACACTGTTATTTGTCATTACCATCCTTATTAAAAAGGTAAATATCTCAATAACCTCTTGATAAATATTAACGCCAAATTGTATGGCACTAAGTGGATGACTTTGACATGAGCATGCACACTTTCGAAGAAATCGGTCCGTGTTTGTTATCACAAGTCAGTAATCAACGGTATGTATCCAAACGCGTCATCGGTGAAAATAACGTCAACGCAAAAAAACAGAAACCGCACGATTGTCAAATAATGGTATACGTTGGGAAAACCAACAGTGCTAACCAATGAAATGATGAAATTCATAAAATGTAGTGGCATTAAGCAGTCAATTGTATTCTGTTGGCTCAAACTGTTTACAGATCGTGGCTTTATAAACTTACAAGTAAGCACAGGCGAGGTAATAGAAAATTAAGTTGACGTTAATAAACACTGTTTGTACCCTGATAGACGCTCCAAGGTTTGAGCAATTTCTAACATCATTGCAAGACATTTTTGTGAACAGGGTTACGGAAACAAATCTAAACACCCGGAACAGTATTATTAGATCTGTTAAGAAAGTCAGGATGGCTATAAACAAAAATATTAAAAGTTTATTTATATCAAAATACTGTGCTTAAAATGCGACGTCATAATAACGTCACCGTGCGACCCGCCTCCTTGACACATAGCATATTTAATGTTTAATAAATTTCTTATTGTTTATCCAATTACTTTGATATTTGGCATATTTGTCAGTGAAAGATCAAAATTTAATTATATACGATGAGTTTCCTTAGTTTCTGATTTGCCGTGCTGCTACGAAAAAAGTTCTATTAATTGTGGAACACCCCTCGTACAAGCTTATAATAATGGTTCTGTCTCATTGTCCACTGCTGCTTCTAATGGAAATTATCTCAAAGGCAACTGACAACATTTGAGATGAGATTTAGCTAAGATGGAGATTCTTAAGGAGATTGGGACCTGATTTACAGGGGATCAATTAAATAAATATTCAGTTTGTTTAGAGTTGTTGAATCAGAAATTGATTCTGAAAATCTGGATTAGCTGCAATAGAAAATCACGATATTATCGGTAGAAAATAAGATATTTTCAGTACAATATAGAATTTATGTGATAAAAAATTCTAAGTATTGATGGAGTTATGGCTGTTTGATAATTCGAATCTAAGCTGAATTTTAACTGAAGAGCATGTATTTGAATAAGAGTCTCTGCGTTGGGATGTATGCAGCTTTGCTTATGACACTTGCAATCTTGTTTACAGTGTTCGTTTTGTGTTTATTATAGTTGTGTTCTACGAAAGCATGATTTTGGCACAAGTTATTAAATGTTTGCTAATTGTTAATCTTTTATAAAGGACTGATTATGAAAGCCTCATAAAGGATTTCTTTGTTCTCAATGGGAGTTATATGTTTGTTTATAGTTTGTTTGTATTTTATTGTGTACATGTTATATTGTGATGATATGACTGTCTGAGAGAAATAATAATAAATTATATTGACACTGCCTTAGTTCATACTGAAGTTGTGTTGTCTTGTCCTTCAGTCCTATTATTCTTGAAGAATCCGGATTAACTGTACTAAAAAGTTAGAAACTGCCAAATTGAACTATGTATAACAATGTTTGAAGTGAATATCGGAGTAAGGGTGTGTGCTAATACCCAAAATAGACTAGTGACGTCTTTTCAGGATTGGGCTGAGTTTCAGTCTTACAACGTTGGTGAATGAGGCCCCTGTAATGTGTTGTTAATAGTTTGAAATGTGGTCAGCAGGTTGCAGACACCTTTTAAAGCAAATATTTTATGAAACATCTTGTACCTTTAAATACTGGAACACACATTTATATAGGCTAGTGGCCAAACCTCAAAAAGGTGCTTAGAAATGGGAGTAACCCCTCCCCATGGTAGAACATTTCACAACCTGTTTTTTATTGAAGTCTGAGGCCTTGGGCGTTGGAAAATGATGGTTGTGAATCTGAGATCAATGTAGGTCATTTTGAAAATCGACGTTTTATGTGTGTTTTTTAGTATTTTGAGAGGCAATTTTACGACGTATTTTGTCTATGTACAGAACAAGGCAGGTACGATTTAACCAAGGAAAAGCAAACCACAGTCGTTTTTTTTTGTAGGATCATATTACATTATGGATGGCTTATAACATCTAAAAATTCAGCTCTTTAATAGCTTGAGAAATCATACTTTTGGGGTAAAAACATAAAAAAAAATAAACGAAAAGTGCGAATTTTAGGAATCGGTGCACCACAATTTCATATATCAATCTATTCGAAATAAAACCACTTGGGTGGGGAGGTAGTAATCTGTAGTTTAATATATCAAAAATCTATTGACCAGCTATTACTCAAATTGCGATAATTTTGGGTTAAATTGTTAAAAAAGCATAAACGAAATGTGCGAATTTTAGGAATCGGTGCACCCCAATTTCATATATCAATCTATTCGAAATAAAATCACTTGAGTGTGGAGGTAGTAACCTGTAGTTTAATATATCAAAAATCTATTGACCAGCTATTGCTCAAAATGCGATAATTTTGGGTTTAAATTGTTAAAATCATAAACGAAAAGTGCGAATTTTTGGAATCGGTGCACGACCATTCCATATATCAATCTATTCGAAATACAATCACTTTAATGGGGAGGTAGTAACCTGTAGTTTAATATATCAAAAATCTATTGACCAGCTATTACTCAAAATGCGATAATTTTGGGGTGAAATTGTTAAAATTATAAACAAAAAGTGCGAACTTTTGGAATCGGTCGACTACAATGTCATCTTTCATTTTATTTGATAGTTAATGACAGCGATATGTAGGTATGAAGGTAAGGTTTAATACGTCGAGGTTCTACTTGCTGGAATCTGTGTAAAACTCGCTAAATTTGGGTCAAAGTTCACAAAAATAAGCGAAAAATGCATTTTTTTTGGAATCGGTGGATAGCAGTGTCATTTATGATGTAATTTGAAACCAAATCACTTCAAAGAGCACATAATAATATGTAGTTTAAAAATATCTTAAGCCTAGGTACTCTGCAAAATTATGTATTTTGAGGTAAAATATTACGAAATAAGAACCAAAATTGCGAATTTTGAGAATCGGTAGATTTCAATCTCATTAATGATTTTATGTGATGTTGAACAACTGTGACATGTTTGTAATTACATGCAGTTTAAGAGATCAGAAATGTAGTATTCGGCTACTGTTTTAATTGAGATATTTGGGATAAAAAAATACAAAAATAAGCTAAGAATGTGAAAATTCGGAATCAGTTGAATACAGTGTCATTGATGATCTCATTTGATAAAATCCACTACAAAATGTGCTAAGTAATATGTTATTTAAGATTTCAAAACTGTTGTCCCATTCTATCGTTCAATATTAGGGTACAGCATCATTCGGTGTAAGCTTCAACCTTATTCATAGTGACATACCAAATATGCCTACATAGTAGACATGTGACGATCTGGTGGAATATTTGGGAGAGGTACTACCTACAGCCGGGTGAGGGTCGTCTGTGGTATTCACCAAACAGTGAAAACCAGTCCATTGAAATCAGGTGTACTATATGGTGTTGACAAAGCGGACTACCATTGAAGCTGTGACTGGTTCATAATGGTTCAAGCTCTTTGACACGCCATCCCTACATCGAATTAACCCAAACAACGCATACAGGTTACATATTCATACAATTATAAAAATAATAATTTGGTCAATGTTACATGAAGGAGTTCTGTGTTCGAGAATACCATGCATACGCTCCATGACATGGGCCATGCTCGTTCAAAACGACCTTGGTAGTTTGAGTACTTTTCTACAATGGATGAGTCAACAATTATACATTGACTTCACTGATAGGTCATGCTATGGTGTAACGAAAACGAGGGATCACCAAATCTGAGTATCACTATTGATGCAGGAAAATTGATGTATGATTGGTTAATTAAATTATACAGTAAGAACATAATTATAGTAAGCTTACTTTATGTTTTATAACCATAGTAACATTATTCTTGGTCACGCGGTTTTTGTAAATATTGTTTATATATGGAAAAATATAGTATGACTTGGAAGGTAGGAGGAAGCGTATTTGACCATCATACGAATTGGTATGCAGATGTCATAATGACAACATTAGATGTCACTGGAACAGAAGGTATAGAGCTTTACTGCTAGCAATAATACAGGTCTGTCAGGATCACCGAGCAACACCGACACTGGGGCTTTGAATATACGTTTGTAATTATATCTTGTATGATGTCCGTCATTGCACTGCTCTTGTAATTGACTTTACGGAAAAGGACAGTTATGAAGCTCTCAATTGGCCATCCCACTCTCCCGATTATGCTTGTTAACCGTATGAACACGGCTGATATAAGTTCAGCATACATAATTTACCTAGCGATTTCAGCCACGAAGTGTCTAACAAACTAAAATAGTTCATTAGAATCATGATATGGAGATGTTGGCGAGGAACATGTCGCATACCCGATACTATGTTAAATATTGTAAGTTTTAATCAATATTGAGTGTTCTTAATCTACTAAAACACCAATGTTTTTTATTGGCGCCGTATTCAAGGGTAACACATAAAAACATAAAACAATTTAACACCATAACCCCAGCTGAATCATAACACATAATATCAAGCTATAATATACGGAACAAAACAGGACAGAACGAAACAAAGCCGAACCGAATCAAATTAAACAGAACATATCGTGTAGATTGAGACACTCGTTCGATTGTAAAATATTATTTTAAAACAGCTTGTCAACTAATATAATTTATATCCATACATGTATGCAATATGGCAGGGTACAATTACGGGGTAATGGTGTTGTGACCAACAACTAGTTTCAATAGCATTACTCTGGACAAACGTTGAGTTGTACACAGACATAAGACATGCGCATGATCTGATTTGGACCACCAGAAAAAGCGCTGGTTATAAGAGCATTAAACCTATTGGCTATTTCCAACCTGTCTGTCTTACTGAGCAGCTATGCGTGTTATTTAAACCCGCAGTGGTTAAGAAATAACGAGAGTTAATCTCAATTTCCAATCATTCAAAAAGATGCACTCTCGATGAAACTAAATGAGCTTCGGGAACAGGATGCTCTGGACTTGGGGAAGCTTCTTGGGAGTTATGAAAATCTACATTAATTTTGCATTTACATCGCGAGTATGCCTACACCGGGAAATTTCAATGAATGCATTATTTTTTCATTCCACATCGCCGATGAGGATATCTTCAGTGGGACCTAGTCTCCAGTCGTATCCATTAATTAATATATCGTACAATGTAGATAATAACAAGGTTCGATTAAAGTGTTGCAGTCTATAAAAAGTCTTGGTGCGTACCTTTAGTGACATTTGATATTTATAGATGTATTGGCCTAAACGGCATTGGAATTCACGAGAACATATTTCATGTACATGTACGTTTTTAGTGTTGAGCATCCGATAGGACTCATGATGGTTGTAACAATAGGCGATTTGATATCCTTTATCGCTAGGAAGATTAATCTGCTAATGAAAACACATAGGAAAATTTCTGGAAAATTCAAATGTTGGGGTAATATTTCAGCTCAACAGGGCACCAATTGTTCATGATGAGCTTATTTGATTGGCTTTCCTCTGCCGTATACTAGTACATGTATCTTATATTTTGTACGGCTTAACCTCAAAACATTGAATTGTATACAATTTCAAATTCACTTAGTTCAAGATATCTTTAACTGAAGTTACTTTGTTCCAATCAGATTAATAAACTATGAATGAATTAAATTTTGTATTCTGCTGATTCCAAACATCCAGCTTTTCGGTTTAGAGGTTTGGGATAAAATATCTCAATTCCAACAATATCCAGACGCTACATGTTATGTTTCACACTGGACTTTATACATACACGACACGATTGTTCAATATCAAATAAAATCATAAATGACATTGTCGTCTACTAATTCTCAAAATTCACGATTTTGTTCATTTTTCGTGATGTTTTACCTCAAAATATCTCATTTTCCGTGTACCCATGCTTAAGATATTCTAACAGCCTAAACTATATATTATTATGTACTCATTGGGGTGATTTTGTTTCAAATTACTTCATAAATGACTCTGCAATCCACCGATTCCAAAAATTCGCATTTTTGCTTATTTTTGCCCCAAATTTAGCGAGTTTGCACATAAATTCGACAAGTAGGACCTCGACGTATTAAACCTGACCTTCATACCCATAATTCGCTGTGATAACCTTTCAAATGAAATGAAAGATGACATTGTAGTCGATCGATTCCCAAAATTCGCACTTTTGATTATAATTTTAACAATTTCACCCCAAAATTATCGCATTTTGAGTAATAGCTGGTCAATAGATTTTTGATATATTAAACTACAGGTTACTACCTCCACACTCAAGTGATTATATTTCGAATAGATTGATAATGGAATGGTCGTGCACCGATTCCAAAAATTCGCACTTTTCGTTTATAAATTTAACAATTTTAACCCAAAATTATCGCATTTTGAGTAATAGTTGGTCAATAGAATTTCGATATATTAAACTACAGGTTACTACCTCCACACTCAAGTGATTTTATTTCGAATAGATTGATATATGAAATTGGGGTGCACCGATTCCTAAAATTCGCACATTTCGTTTATGTTTTTATGACAATTTAACCCAAAATTATCGCAATTTGAGTAATAGCTGGTCAATAGATTTTTGATATATTAAACTGCAGATTACTACCTCCCCACCCAAGTAATTTTATTTCGAATAGATTGATATATGAAATTGTGGTGCACCGATTCCTAAAATTCGCACTTTTCGTTTATATTTTTTTATGTTTTTACCCCAAAAGTATGATTTCTCATGCTATTTAAGAGCTGAATGTTTTAGATGTTATAAGCCATCCATAATGCAATATGATCCTACAATAATAACGAGTGTGGTTTGCTTTTCCTGGGCTAAATCGTACCTGCCTTGTTCTGTACATAGACAAAATACGTCATAAAATTGCCTCTCAAAATACTAAAAAACACACATAAAACGTCGATTTTCATAATGACCTACATTGATCCCAGATTCACAACCATCGTTTTCCAACGCACAATATCTCCCGCTTCAATAAAAAACAGGTTGTGAAATGTTCTACCATGGGGAGGGGTTCCGACCAAAAATCACCCCTCGGCCACTAGCCTAATATGTCGCCCATCTTCTGCTGTATCTAAGCTTCATAATTGGAGCAGAGTGATAATTAGTACACTTCCTTAAGTTGAGCTAAGCGAGAGCATTATATGATGAGAAAGACAAAAATAGCAACACTCACTATTGTGACTAATCACTAGGACATCACAAGAGATTATTGTAAAATGAGATGTTTGTAAAACGTGTTTGCCCCTATGGCACCTCAATAGTCGGAAATGATAAAGGTCACAGCAATGGACACTGATCTTGACCTACTGACCTCAAAATCAACAGGGGTCGTTTACTGTTGCGTTTCTGGCACATGTCGATGTAAAGTTTGAAGTCCTGTCAATAAAGCGTTCTAGGGTTATTGAACGGATTCCACTTGGTTTACCGACTGACCGACATATGCAAAGCAATATACCCCCTCATCAAATATGCGGGGGGACATAACGATACACCTGTACAATGCATTTGACATTTAATAAAGCACAACCAAAAACAATTGTCGTAAGCATGATACATGTACGTGGCACCAGGGTGACAAAGTGTATTACTGACGTACATTTTGATGGGTTAGAATGAGAGACTAGCAGAGCAACATATTTAAACTCGACATAAGTTCACAAAGTGCCTCTTCTGATTCTATATTCATGAAAATCGGAACTTGTTATGTTGGCCAAACTGCAGTTGAAACAGCTTGTGTTGCCATCAGTAAAGAGTATTTGTCGGACAGTTTTTCCTTGTTTCCTCAAAATAATGTTTTTGTAATGACGACGTCCTACTATTCTTGAAGAATTCGGATTAACTGTACTAAAAAGTTATAATCATTAGAAACTGCCAAATTGAACTATGTATAACAATGTTTGAAGTGAATATCGGAGTAGGTGTGTGTGCTAATACCCAAAATAGACTAGTGACGTCTTTTCAGGATTGGGCTGAGTTTCAGTCTTACAACGTTGGTGAATGAGGCCCCTGTAATGTGTTGTTGATAGTTTGAAATGTGGTAAGCAAGTTGCAGACACCTTTTAAAGGAAATATTTTATTAAACATCTTGTACCTTTACTGGAACACACATTTATAGGTTGCCCATCTTCTGCTGTATCTAAGCCTCATAATTGGAGCAGAGTGCTAATTAGTACACTTCCCGAAGTTGAGCTAAGCGAGAGCATTATATGATGGGAAAGACACAAATAGCAACACTCACTATTGTGACTAATCACTAGGACATCACAAGAGATTATTGTAAAATGAGATGTTTGTAAAGCGTGTTTGCCCCTATGGCACCTCAATAGTCGGAAATGATAAAGGTCACAGCAATGGACACTGATCTTGACCTACTGACCTCAAAATCAACAGGGGCCGTTTACTGTTGCGTTTCTGGCACATGTCGATGTAAAGTTTGAAGTCCTGTCAATAAAGCGTTCTAGGGTTATTGAACGGATTTCACTTGGTTTACCGACTGACCGACATATGCAAAGCAATATACCCCCTCATCAAATATGTGGGGGGACATAACGATATACCTGTACAATGCATTTGACATTTAATAAAGCACAACCAAAAACAATTGTCGTAAGCATGATACATGTACGTGGCACCAGGGTGACAAAGTGTATGACTGACGTACATTTTGATGGCTTAGAATGAAAGACTAGCATAACAACATATTTAAACTCGACATAAGTTCACAAAGTGCCTCTTCTGATTCTATATTCATGAAAATCGGAACTTGTTATGTTGGCCAAACTGCAGTTGAAACAGCCTGTGTTGCCATCAGTAAAACGTATTTGTCGGACAGTTTTTCCTTGTTTCCTCAAAATAATGATTTTGTAATAGCGCCGTTCTCATTTAGCCAGTTATTTTTCAGCGCATTTAAATTAAAACATATCAAAACCTACGATCGGTTTGGCAGGAATAAGTGACATGGGCAGACTAGATCTATACAATTCTTAAAAGTTGAAATGAAACATCTTTGGACTTTTGAAATTCTACTGCTCACATAATTTTCTTGACGTCACATACCGAGGAGTACGTCATTCTTTAAAACATTTAGCGAAACTCGAAGACACTATATAATATTCGATAGCCCATATATGGATAGATTCTTACCTTAAATGTCAAGTGTAGAGAAAACGTAATCATTGTCTTAGGCCACTACAATTTTACTACTCCCTGAATAGGATATATTGTTTTTAGAAATTGGTCATCATTGCAACGACGTTGGTCAATTTGACATCGTGCAGAAGATGTAGAAATCGTTGTATGAATAGCCTCAGTGAGCGATGGTTTCAGATACGTTTTATGTCATAACACCAAAGGCAATATTAACTTAAATAATCTACATTACGATGTAAGTCGTTTGAGCCGTGTCAAAATATACCCGAACACATTCTGAAAGTTTCCTTCACAAACAAACGCCTACGTACGGTACGCGAATACTTTAAACAACGATGCCATCCTTACACATGTTATTAGACACAAGTCCTTACATAGAGCCATTGGTAATTGTCAGAATGTGCATTGTTATATCATAACCCAATATGTTCAGCATCATTTCTATTCGAGCTATTTACTAACAACTGGTAAACTTCATAATTTCTATCAGCATAAATGATGCTAAAAGTTTTGTATTTTAATATAGACAATTTCCAAAGTGGATATACAGAACACGTCGGTTCGGGTTTTTTTATTCAAGAGTGTTGTGTTGGTATACTTGATCACACTGTCCTAGTTTACAATTTACAAATGTACAATGAAGTGACAATTGCATTTAAAGCGTGAGTGTTAAAGAAGATAGTCGAAAAATCAAAGTTTATAGACAGATAATTTATTTTAAACATAAGACTTTATAGAATGCAGTATATACAGAATGTGACTTAAAGCATATTCAAACATACATAAACAAGTTGTTAAAACATGTGCCCGTCGAGGTTTTGCCAGAGAAAAGTTACTACACTGGTTTACATATTTCGTGGTTTTCAGCATCAGAGTCACAATAAATACATGGTTTACGAACGAAAGGCCAATAAGCATGGCGAAGCCGACACACGGGCTTGCATTATATTCTACTTATTTTGAACTGATTGTTATGGATTGTAGTAATGAACAAAAGATTTACAGTTGATGACAGCATACAGTGTCGATCAGTACAAAGAGATGAACATGACAAACATACACGCCTTTGGGGGAATCCGGGTTTAACCATCCATACAATGTGCAATATAAATACAAAATTTATACCATATTTAAGTTATGAAACCATCACTATAACAATTGTTTCTAATTCAACTATTCGCTACGGTTTCCATTCGCAATGTATTGGTCTTTTGCTGAAATACCTATGACTTGGACAAATGTCCTAGCTGGTATATCGCTGCTCAGCGACAACACTAAATTATATCACAAACCACAGTTTTGACTTTCCCAAATGTCCACCCATTCAATTTGATGTCAGTCTGTTATATTGAATGTGTGAACATTTTGGAAAGCCAAAAACTGTAGTTTGAGATATAAATTTCTTAGGCCTGTGGAAATATCGTTGGTTCGTAAAATGAGTTCAAGCGTTTTAAATAGCTTTTACTACGTTTTCCGTTGCCCATGACATGGCCGTTCGCTGTTCAGAAATAGTTTGGTTGTAGTTGTGATTTCAAACGTTACAGTTTAGTGCTAAATAAGATCCCGTTGTCCATATCATCAGGGATGAAGGCATGATTAGAATAGTGTTGCCCTCCTTCAGTGCTGTCACCATTCGTGTTTTTATCATTGTTGTTAGAAGCCGCAGGGTCGATGCTGACAGAGTTCGATCTGTTAGATTTTTCAGAACCACGCCGACTTGATGTTTGAGTTGTGTAAGTTAGCTGCCTTCGCGTACTACTAGTACCTCCGAATATGCCGACACCACGACCTGGTTGGCATAGGAACAGCGCTTTGAGCTCCGACCTGAACTTGGAACCACTCAGAACGTAGAGAACAAAGTTAAAAGCCGCATTGATGTAACCGATTATATTTGTAAAGGCGTGGGTGAAATTAATCTTTTCATTGGCTTCTATGAAAGCGTACAAGTCAGAACACATCAGTGGTTCAATGCTTTCAACCCAATACGGTCGGTACACGAAATATATGGACACGGGTGTCAGACAAACGAAGAAAACGACACTCAGCAAAATCAACATAACTGTCACCAGCTTCGTGTCTTTTCGATGATTCGTCTCGTTTAGTGTTTTCACGGTGCTTAGCCTTCTTCGTGTTTTTCTAGATTGGCGTAATTTGTATATAATAATTGAATTGGCAATCATCAAAACAACGAATGGAATAGCAAACACAACGGCTAGGTCAATCCATGAGTACACCTTATCCCAGAACTTCTGGTAGCTCTCGTTCACTGGTCCGCATAGTCCTCCCATTTCCATTGGCAACCCCTCCACTCGCCCAAACCCGTAGAAAATATGAGTATTAAGTCCAAATATTAATATAAACAGACCTAAGTTGACAGTTGCTGCGAGTCTAGATGTACATCCAATACGAACATGATGTGGACGTACGATGCTGATGAACCTTTCCAGCGTCACCATAACAAGTACCCAGGAGGAGAATTGGTAACTACTATATGTCAAATATACCGAGAATTTACATCCAACAACACTTAGATGTCTGACTTCAACATCCCAAACAGCGCGTATCCAATGTCTTAGTGGAGCATTGAACAGAAATAGAGTGTCAGACACAGCGAGCGTCATAAGAAACACTGCTGTGGATGATAACTTCCTTGCCTGGCGGAGCAGTATAACGACCGTCAGTGAGTTCCCGAATGTTCCGAATACAATTATAATAGGTGGTAAAATTTTCCACATGAGTTCTGCAGCATTGGCATACGGTCCAGGCGGTGGCGGGCCGGTAAATCCTGGAGGTGGAGCACACGGTAGTCCTCCTAGTGGCCCACCGGGCGGAGGTCCCTGGCCACCCTCTCCATCTAATGTCCTATTCATAATAGCAGTGTAATAACCACGTGAACTCAACCAAACAGTTTGATTGTTGTTTTAATTTTCCAAGCATAAGGTATGTCCTTTGCTCTTGACTGTTATGTATACATTTGACTTCACTTTTCACTATTTTTGCTTCAGTTGAAAGATGATTTCTTTCAGAGTGATTAACCTCAACCTTCACCAAGCAGACTTCGACAACATGCAGGTAGTTCGGTCTCTGTTCTGGCTTTATGTCAATTCCCAAGAGTGCCAACAAAACTAAATTCCATTGACTTTTAACTTTTTCAGTATTTCCAAAATAAATTCACTAAATGTGCTAGAACAGTGTTGTTAATCACAAATATGACATGACTTCCTCTGATGTTATCGTGAAATGACATGACGGGGATGTTATGAAAGTAAGGGTGTACGTATAATTACATCATTAGGTTTGTTCACCCATTGGTTAGATCTAGATATCTTGTATCACACCCCAGCAAACGCTTGATGAACTATTACATGATAAAACAGTATGTCACTTTGACTACATACATACTTAAAACTGGTTATGCGTATTATTACTCTTTTTATGTGTGTAAATGTGATTGAATTTTAGAAGTTTATCCACGCTACATCGAACAAAATACGTATTATCATCATCATGCGACTCCTTATGTTCATAAACTTAAGAAAATGTATATTTTGTTTAATTGTCTATCTTAAAAGTTAAGAAAATGTATTTATAATTGTCTACCATAAATTAAAGCTGTTTTACTTCCCAGACACCGAAACCAAATGAATGTAATTAGGTATGCACGTGAAAGTATTTAATGTACAATCTTCATGGGTGAAAACATTTTACTCTATAAAATAATTTAGGTGATTTTGTTTTTGAAAGGAATGTCATGTTTTGTTTTTAAAGTGGTGACTAAAGAGAGTAAGTTTGTTGTCACGGTACTGTAGTCTGTGTCTTTGAGCTCTAAAAGCTTGGGTGTTTTGAATGGCGCTGGGTTCTAGTCTAGGAATCGAAGTGCATGTGTCACATACACAAGCTGATCATATAATCATGATAATTGTTTAGTGAAACAGTGCCGAGTAATCATTTTATATTCATCAGGAAGGCATATCGCTTGCTTAGAATGAGAAGGTCGTACATGTAAGTATAAAATCGATATTTTGAGAAAACAAGAAAACAAATTGTCCGAAAATTACTATTTACTTATGGTAAAACTATTTGTTTCGGCCAGCGATATATCACACTACGTTAGTGTAGCGAGGAACTTCCTGGATCAAGTCTATGTGCATTGTTTGGTCACTTGCATTTTTGACGTCACCGATTTGACAAAAGGTAACTGTATCGTTGAAAACGAAAAAAAAAACACGAGTCGGTTCAAGAGGTGCACTTTGTTTTTAATAAAAAACTGCTTTATGCATACCAATTATCTAAATAAGGCTGTGTGTTTACACAAACAATGTTATGGGATGAATGTAAGCTAAAAAATTAACTTCATATTACAAAATTCATTGCCTTTAAAAACGTTTACTTTAACTGTCGCTGGTGTAACACGCTGTGGGGACGGCCATATAGATTTGTGTTGATTGCACCTCATGAACCGGCTGTGCAACAGTATCTACATTTTATAGTATCACTGTTTAACTATTGGATCAATTGTGATAATAGCTGGCATGCCCCTAAGTAGTTTAAGCATTGCTGCATATGAATATAACGACGATGCCGAACCATAATCCTGTCCGATTTGCTCATATATTTTCCTGCAGCTATATATATTGCTACAATCACGGACGTTAACCTCCTGGTGAAGATCGTGAAGTGTTCTTTCAGCAGATGTTATGGAGTTTCTGTTGTAATTTTCGTCGGTCTACATTAGTAACTTTGAATTGTCTACAAACATTTGCAGTATTTGATAATTAGGACTAATTCTAAGAAACAAGCGCAAACCTTTAAAAAAGAAAGAGGGTATACTATAAACTATAGAGTTCAAATTCCATTTACATATTATTAGATCTATACATGTAATCTATTTTTGGTTTGGCGTACATCGCACAATCTACTACGCAGAAGATTTGATAAATGTGCGTGAATCGATTCATATTTTACTTTATTTTTTTTTTTATTTTAGAATATTATTGAAGATTGAACACAGCGGCTGAGCCAAAATCTATTGTGTTTTGGACTGTAGTGGTGTTTCCTTGCAGCAGGACGTGAAGTCCTAAGCATAACTAGTAGCTGAATTAACAACGGAATCTGGTTAAAGATTGGTGTTGAGATTACCTTGGGTACTATTACCACAGGAACCTGCTAGTTTCATATAAATGGCCCAAAAACACTCTCCAATACCCCGTCACTGACAAGCATCCTTATAAATAAATTGTGGCTTATTCCGCTTAATTGCCTGTTAATATAGCTCTGAGCATAAGCCAATATAAAATACATTCAGGAATTTGACAGCGTTAATCATGAGTTCTACTGATATTGCTTTTTAAAATACTGCGACAAAAATTGAAGTTTCCATGACAACAGAAACATTGACACCCTGGAAACCAGGTAGGGGAATTCTGTATTGCTTGCAATTCCTAATTACTTGTATCATATTGATTTTTTCATCAAGAAATACACTACAACATGGGTATATCAACGAAATTGAGAAATAATGCGCATAATATGTTTTTAGGGACGAATAAATAAAAGGACGAACATATTTAGTACGAAACGTCCCTTAAGTCACATGACATATCACGTGACGTTTATAGTGACAAAATGGCAGATCTTGATTCAGAAACGTCAGTAGTAAAAATCTCTGATCCCACGCGTTTCGATGTTCATTCCATTGAAAAAGTAGGCCATATTGGACAAAATTTAAGTCAACAATATGATAATCGCGACAATGATAAAGCAGAAAATGCGCGGACAAGTTCATTTGTAGAAAATTCGCGTGTTGCTCAGCCACGGAGTGGTTTGTTTAATGAGTTTGACGTGGGAGGGGTAAATTGTGATGCGGAAGATAAAGGCTGTTTGGATTTTAACCACGGGGACAGCGATCATTCTACAAAATTTCTGCCACAACTAGTTTTTCTCGATTCTGAAGAAAATATTGTATCCAAGGTTTATAATGAAGAAATTTTAGATGAAAGCACGACTGAAACTCGCACGTCAAGGTCTGTTAGTGACTCTGGGGTTGCTAATACCAGTAATGGACATGTAGTAACGGACAGAAATAACCCTAATTTTCTCCGTGATAGTTTCAATAATCCTTTGAATTCCGGTGGTGTGTCTCATTCTTCCCTTCAATCAACCGACTCAGAGTTATTAACCGACCACGTTGTCATGGTGTTAGAGTCAGAAAACAGAAACAGATTAATTCACAATGATAGTGAAAACGTTTTAATGTCTCACTCGGCCGAGGATCCAGAATCGGATGACTGGCATTGTCACTCTGCCAATCAGACTTTTCCTGTGGATAAAATGGCAAGAAATCAACTTATCATCGTATCAATCATATGTTTCTTGTTTATGGTTGGCGAGGCTATAGGTAATTCTTTTGTAATAACTAGCTTCGCATGTTTCCAAAAAACTTCCGTAAAACTGGACTCTGTGAGTGTCGAACCACCGGTTTACAGCTCAAACTTTCATTTTATAACTCATTAACTTTAAAATAAATTATTTTAATTATATTCACTTTCACAAGCTTGAGCCTCATGGGCGTAGGAGCGTCTTCAACATTGGGGGGCACATGTGGCAACTTGGGGTAAAAAATTTGTTTGCTTGCTCCGCTTGCAAAATATCTTAATTATATCAAAATATCAACACCAATTCTTTGCAACAAAAATACACTCGGCACATAATTTGTACTCTTAAACGCACCACCCTCCTATGTCTATATAATAAGTGTCAGTTTGTGGTTCTGTGGCAATTTGGTTTAGTAATTATGTGGTAACTTGACATTAATCAGTTGAAGTAATAATAATAACAATGTCTTTATTTTCAGAAGATAACATAATTGGTAGACCAATTTTCAATATAGGGAGTCGGGGGCATTCTCCCCGGGAAAATTTTCTAAACAATGGATCAATCTGGTGCATTCTGAGATACTTTATTTGGTATTAAAAATGGACCTAATTTATTACTAAATACATGTACAGGAAATTTAAGTTCTTAGATTAAACCCAATTAGGTGCTTGCTTAAGAGCGATTACAGTAATTAACATATAAGTTTGAAATACTTGTTTCATAATCATCCTTAAATAAATTAACTAACAAGGGACTCCTCATTAAGATATTTTTTAGGATATTTAAAAAAAAGAGGTAATTATGCTAAATATATTAAATAAATTTAATGAGTTTTAATGACTATCTAAAGTGCAATACACGAATAGTTTAACTTTTGTTGTTATGTGATTTTAATTTTTCAACGACAAAGAAAACATTAATTAATGTTAGATACAATCCCACTATTGCTGCCTATGGGGCAAATATTCCTTTCTATCCCCTTCATTTTTGAATCTCCTTGCATCAATATTCTGAGGAACGGCAGTTTACTTGTAGAACTTTTACTGTTTAAAGAAGAATGATTTATTACTTTAAATAGATTAACTTGATGGAACACTGTAAAATGTCAAAACATGCATGGGTGGCAATTTTCTTGATTAATCTGGAATATTGTCACTCCAAAAAGAGCAATGGCTTCTGACCTAAATAAAAGTTATTTGATGAAAATATCTCAAGAAATGGTGAAGTTATGGTGGATTTTATCTTCTTGGAAGGATTTTCTTCAATAAAATGTTCTGCCGCCTGAGATTTTCCTGATTTTGAATCTGGCCCTGTTGACACCACTGAACATAACAGTTAGTTACACTAGAAATAAAACTACCGTATAGCTGGTTATTTCTGCAGGGTGGAAATTTCTGCCATTCTGCGGTCCAAGATCAATTTGCAGAATTTTGTCATCCGTAAAACTTTTTCATGCAGATTATTATCTCCAAAATATAAAAATAATAATCAAGGGGTACATATTCACAAGTTAACTTGATTATTAGTTCCCTACCGGTGAAACCGGAGGGGACTTATGGTTTGCGCTCTGTCAGTCCGTCACGAAAGTTTGTCCGGAGCATAACTTCAAAACTAAGCAAGCTATGACTTTGAAATTTCACATGTGTATAGATATATTAATTAGGAGAAGTGCAGTGCACAAGAACCATAACTCCGCCTTACTTTTTTTTTTAGTTAATTTTCATACTTAAATTTTGTCCGGAGCATAACTCCATTACTAAAAGAGATATGATTTTGAAACTTTACATGAGGATAGATATCAATGAGGGAAAGTGCATTGCACAGAACCATAACTCTGCCTTACTTAATTTTTTAGTTATTCCCCTTTGTTAATTTTCATACTTAAATTTTGTCCGGAGCATAACTCCATTACCAATAGAGATATGATTTTGAAACTTTACATGAGGATAGATATCAATGAGGAGAAGTGCAGTGCAGTGCAGTGCACAAGAACAATAACTCTGCCTTACTTAATTTTTGAGTAATTCCCCTTTGTTAATTTTCATTCTTAAATTATGTCTGGAGCATAACTCCATTACCAATAGAGATATGATTTTGAAACTTTACATGTGGATAGATATTAATGAGGAGAAGTGCAGCGCACAAGAACCATAACTCTGCCTTACTTAATTTTTGAGTTATTCCCCTTTGTTAATTTTCTTACTAAATTTTTGTCCAGAGCATAACTCCAATTCCAAAAGAGATATGATTTTGAAACTTTACATGTGGATAGATATCAATTAGGAGAAGTGCATTGCACAGGAACCATAACTCTCACGTACTTAATTTTTGAGTTATTCCCCTTTGTTAATTTTCATACTTAAATTTTGTTCGGAGCCTAACTCCATTACCAAAAGAGATATTATTTTGAAACTTTACATGTGGATAGATATCAATGATATAGAAAGCGTAATACAAACAAAAATACTCCTTGGAACGGTCTGGTGAGAACTGTAGGAGGCTTAAACTAGTTTAACGGTGCCAACCTCACACCACCCTGTTACAATTGGCTACCGGTAGGGGACTTTCATTGCTTGGCAATAGTCTTGTTGCATAGTGTATTATTGCAGAAATTTACTCTTGCCATTTTGTGAATCAGCAGAAATTAAAACCAACAAAAATAAACACACATTTTTGGGGCAAAAACGGAAAATATTACATCCCCAGAACTAACCAGCTATACGGTGTATTGCAATGTACAAGTAATGTCAAATATCAACCTGAGAGGCTTGTAGCTACATTCACTTTCAAGAGGTCTTAACTTTACAGATTCTACCTTGATTTAACTTTGACAAGTGCTTGAATTTAGACCTGTGTGTATTAACCATGCAAGCAGTGTTGGGCGGTATTTACCGCCCCGGTATTTACCGGGCGGGAAATACCTGGAAATACCGTCCTGTCCAATACTCCCAAAGTGTCCAATACCGGGAAATACCAGGAAATACTGGTCAATTGAATGGTCAAGTGGGAATTTTTTGTGTACTGGTTATTTTAAATGCATTATGAAGCAACTGAACTCTCAGCTTTCATTTGTTGTTCTTTATTCAGTTCTATATCATTCAATAGATCCTTAATTTATTTGAGAGTATGATCTACAAGTGGTCAAATGAACTGGTCGATTCATTTTCAAAGTGGTCAATTGGACTGGTCGATTCAATTTCAATGTGGGAAATACTGGTCAATTGAATGGTCAAATGGGATTTTTTTGTGTACTGGTTATTTTAAATGCATTATGAAGCAATTGAACGCTCAGGTTTTCACATGTTGTTCTTTATTCAGTTCAATAACATTGAATAGATCCTCAATTATTTGAGAGTATGATCTGCAAGTGGTCAAATGAACTGGTGGTCAAAGTGGTCGATTGGATTGGTCGATTCAATTTCAATGTGAAAAAAAAATCTAAAACACAACTATTCCCATTGAAGAGAACTTGCATGAAAAAATAGAATCTAAAACAAATAATAAGTTGATAACCTTTACACTAGTAGAGCTAGGTATATAGATAAAGATACATGTATGGAAGCATAATTTCACATGACCAATTCAATCGACCACTTGTATTGTCCAATTGACCAGTATTTCCCAGTATTTCCCGGTATTTCCCAGTATTTCCCAGTATTTCCCGGTATTTCCCGCCGTCCTGTCCGTTACTCAATCGACCGTCCGTTATGCCAACACTGCATGCAAGTAATGTAGTATCAACCAAATTAATGCTTCCAGCTACATGCACTTTCAACCGGCCAATCTGCTAGCTCATGATGATGTTCTAACAAAAATGATGGGAACTGAACACAATTTTTGCTTGCAAGAATACCATGGAAGTTTTACATCAATTTCAATATGCATCTGTTTATTACTATCTTGTTCACGCCAAACCATTCCAAATTGGTACAAATTGCTTGAAATCCCTAATTTCCTTTTTAATTTTTATTGCTTTGGACGTTCCCCAATGAAGAGCCCTTGTTTCAATGTGTATATGTATGTGGACCATAGGTAAAGTGTTAAATATATATGCCCATTTAATGCTCGGTAAAACAGTACATGTAGTGAAAGACCAGTATGTGGTGCAAACCATCTAACAGTTTAAGTTTTATCATCTAGAAGTGAATAAATTATACGATGTATAGTGTACTTCAATACTTGAATAAATTTAAATGTGACATTAATGTAGTAGTAGTTTAAATACATTGTCAAATCATCTTGATCGTGGCATACTCAATAAAGGTGTCAATCATGACTATGGATTGTTTTATAATGAAATCAGACACGTTTTTAGTTAAAATTAAAGCTAACCTAGAAAGATTATTTAAGTTAAAGTTAAGTTAAGTTACCAATTTTCTAGGGCTCTTTTCAGCTGTTAGGCAGCTCAAGCACCCTTTGACATTTCAACTTGGGGGAGACTATTTCTCTCCTGTGGTGTGGCAGCCAACATCGATCTGCTGCGCCCAGGAATAGACACTGCCCTCACAGGTACCATTTTACTCCATGGTGGAGTGGAGCATGCATAGTATCATACATGGATAAATTGAAGAATAAATTCACAAAATCATTCCAAATATACTTGGCTTGGAAACAACATTATTGGAAATAAAAAAAGTAAACAAGTCAGTTAAGTATGAAAATATTTCTTGGGTAATACACAGAATTATTCAAACTGACCAAACTTGAATTCATGATAAATGCAAATTATAAGATACATTGAATAAAACATATAATATCTCTCTATAGTATAACAAATTCAATTAGATACATGTAAGAGATTACAAAGTTTAACTGAGTGGGGTTTTCCATGCAGAACTTTCCTTACATAATTGCTTATCAGTTAAAGCTTGTACTAGCATGTCTGCTTGTCAGATTATATTTGATATTATGTTATAATGTAACTTAACTTATCTGGCACTTACAGCAGAAGCACAAGTTGAGACTACCTAATTGAATTAGGCTGCTGTCCTATGGTTTCTTGAAAACATACAAAATGTGCTGGTAGGTTCCTGTTCCATTTTTAGTTTTCATGTACCTAGGTGAAAACACTTTCAGAGTGAATACATATACCCCAGGACAAACTTCCATATATTTATGCTTTCCAATTTTCTTGAAACTTGGTTATGTTGGTGCATTTAAGTATTTCATACAAACATTAATGTCTCTTATTTTATTTGGTGAATTAATTGTGTTCATGAAACCGTTAAATAGCATGTTCCGGTATCGTTTTGTTCTTGATATGATTTATTTTGCTGTTCCTGTCAAGTGACATTATATTCTAGAGCTCTGGTTTTGATTAAAATACATTATAATAAAGTTAACAAAACTGAAGATATTCCTGAAACGATATGCATGTAGGATATTATCATAGAAATATTATGTCAGACCTAAAACTCTTGTAGGCGTTTTTTTTATTCACCATTTATAAGACCCGTAGCCACGCTGAGGCACTTGTCTTGTGAAAGTTTGAGAAATTACATTACTGAGCATGTTTTTAAGCAAAGCAAGATGCCCTCAAGAGCTCAAATAACCCATCGATAAGATTTACTTACTTACTTACTTACTGCCCATTATGCCCTCTGGCATGTAGGGCAGCAACAAAGGACCTCCACTGGCATCGATCTTTGGCAAGCTTCTCCACTGTTCCCCAGGACTGTCGCATGGTCTTCAGTTCTGCCTTGACTGTTCGCCTCCATGTGATCTTTGGTCTTGAGATGGCGTTGATTTCTTTCCTGATAACGTGTCCTAACCATTTCCATCTTCGTCTGTACAATATGGTGGCCATGTCTTCTTGATGGCTTTTTTGTTTGAGATTGTGTTTGGCCAAAATATTCTAGAAATTCTTCTCAAACTCTTCGTAAGAAATGTTGATAGGTAGTGAATATCATTTTTTGTCATTCTCCAAGATAAGATTTCTCTCTGTGTTATTTGTCTCTGGATACGGCGCTGATTTATCCTAGCTGTTAAAATATAGAATATACCCCGAGAGATGTGTAATTTATCAAAATTTGTTTAGTATAAATCTTAAATTACATTCTTTTCTCCATTTTTATGATACAAATGTATAGTTTATATACAAATTTATGTATATATATGGTGCGTATCATGTTTTAAGGCACCCCTGGATGAATTCACATAATACTCATTTTTTAAATACTGTAAAATAATTTAAATTTTCATTTGGTTGGGACAAAATTTTATGTGTTTTGTAGAAAGAACATTTTGATGTTGTGTTAATTGTGTAATTTGCATTGAACAAATATGAGGGACAAATTTATTGTTTAAGTGGGTGTAATTTCTTGGTTGCGAGTGAATTACGAAATCCATGAAATTTAATCCCTTACGAAAATTTATGACTTTACAGCATAAATATTTTGGCAATCTGCCGAGCTGATTCTGTAGGGGTAATTCTTCCTTTTTGGTGATACAAAATAACCATTATACCAAAGTATCACAAAATTAAGTATATTCTTCAATTTTGGTGTCATTATCACAAAATTGAGTTAAAACCAATGTAAGCATTGCTTATAGTACTGCAGTAAAAAGGATTCAAATTGGAGAATTATCCTGCTCATTTAGGGAATGCTGAAAAAAAAGAGAATTTAACTAACTTATAAGAGACATGATTCAGTTCTGTGATTCGATGATTCTCTACATGTACCTCTTACATCATGTTTTATACAAGACAATTATGGTTCAATTAGCCGAGTGTATGGGATTTCTTACAGCTGCGTAACGGCTTTATCTTACAAAGTTACATCTTGTATTGATTTTGGTTAAACCGTGTCTGTGTATAATGCTTTGGTTTATTGTTTGTACGTCACAGATTGTATTATCTGTGACAAATTCATTGTACCTTGGGGTACTATATATACTTCATTCATGATTAGGCTTTGTTACATTTGTAGGTGCACTGTTGGATGCTATAGAAGGCAATCTTTATTAAATCATGGGTGGTGTTTAATATTGATCTTACTTGACTTAAGGATAAGGACAACCAATCAGATCACACCATATGAAACTTTTGGTCAGTGACAGGTGATATGATAGGCTATCATTATTCTCTAACTAAATAAGATCAATGTAATTATTGAATCCCACCTAAGAACTGATTAATACTCAGTAAAATTAATCATATTATTTGTGGAGACCAGCCACAAACAGTTCTGCAAATAAATTTTAAAAAATGTAAGTGCTCTATTTTCTCAATGATGCAATGCTAAGATTGGACATAAATGATTCATATTCATGAAGCTTCTTTAGAATTTTTCTAAAAAATATTCATGGACTTTAACATTTCTAACACAAAATCTCAATTTTTCTTCTTAGACTCATAGTGGAAAAGCTGAATTCTTAAAAATCGGAGAAAATTTGTTTTTCTTTGACAAAAATATAATAGGCAAAAAAGATAACTTAAACTGGGAGCCCAGGTGTGTGAGATTTAAACCATTCAGTGTTGAAGAATGATGGCAAAATACGTGTATTTGTATAACTGAGTCATTCGAACATTGACATGGTATGAGGTATATACTGTAAAACAATTTACATTTTCAAATACTATTTTTGTTAAGTTTTGCCAATCATGTCATGTCAGCTTATTTTCCACTACAAATTTTCATATCTCCTGCAATGTCCATATTAAGTTTTTGATCACTTTTGTGTCTACTTAGTTTTTCCTGTTTTTAACTTGCAAACTCTGCCAAATTAAATCACACAAAATAACTTTTTGGTTTACAGTCCATGTACACTGAGTGTGCCGTACCATAAAACATGACATAGCTTCCGGTCATTGCTGATTTACTTATTTATAATGTTCATACTTGACATCTTCATTGTTTAATGTACCGTATCTTAGTTAAAGCAAAGCCATATGACATTGAAAGTTATTTGATGAAACTATCTCAAGAAATTAACAGTTATTATGAGTTAAGGCCAGTTTAATCTGCTCTGAAAAATAAAAGCTATTTGATGAAAATATCTTAAGAAATGGCAAATTCAATATGCTCTGATGATAATGTAATTGAAGGCCTTTTGTTTGGCAAAAATGTTTGGCAGCATACAATTATCCTGATTTTAAATTTGGCCCCGTTGACACCCCTGCAGGTAAACATGGCAACAATGTCTGCCTACATCGACAACTATCTCATTAAATTTCAAGGATTGGAAACCTCAGACTCGTTATTACCGTTACTGCAACTTGTTGGATAATCTATTAAATAGTTAATTAGAATTTAGATTAATTTATAATTGATTATAATTATATATTTCAGGTGGAGCACAGCTGCACTGTCTAACAGTCTGGCACTGTTTACTGACGTTCTACATCTTGTATTTCAGGTGGAGCACTGTCTAACAGCCTGGCACTGTTTACTGACGTTCTACATCTTGTATTTCAGGTGGAGCACTGTCTAACAGTCTGGCACTGTTTACTGACGTTCTGCGTCTTGTATTTCAGGTGGAGCACTGTCTAACAGTCTGGCACTGTTTACTGACGTTCTGCGTCTTGTATTTCAGGTGGAGCACTGTCTAACAATCTGGCACTGTTAACTGATGTTCTACATCTTGTATTTCAGGTGGAGCACTGTCTAACAGTCTGGCACTGTTTACTGACGTTCTGCGTCTTGTATTTCAGGTGGAGCACTGTCTAACAGTCTGGCACTGTTTACTGATCTTCTACATCTTGTATTTCAGGTGGAGCACTGTCTAACAGTCTGGCACTGTTTACTGACGTTCTGCGTCTTGTATTTCAGGTGGAGCACTGTCTAACAGTCTGGCACTGTTTACTGACGTTCTTCATCTTGTATTTCAGGTGGAGCACTGTCTAATGGTCTGGCGCTGTTTACTGACGTTCTACATCTTGTATTTCAGGTGGAGCACTGTCTAACAGTCTGGCGCTGTTTACTGACGTTCTACATCTTGTATTTCAGGTGGAGCACTGTCTAACAGCCTGGCGCTGTTTACTGACGTTCTACATCTTGTATTTCAGGTGGAGCACTGTCTAACAGTCTGGTACTGTTTACTGACGTTCTACATCTTGTATTTCAGGTGGAGCACTGTCTAACAGTCTGGCACTGTTTACTGACGTTCTACATCTTGTATTTCAGGTGGAGCACTGTCTAACAGTCTGGTACTGTTTACTGATGTCTACATCTTGTATTTCAGGTGGAGCACTGTCTAACAGTCTGACACTGTTTACTGACGTTCTACGTCTTGTATTACAGGTGGAGCACTGTCTAACAGTCTGGCACTGTTTACTGACGTTCTACATCTTGTATTACAGGTGGAGCACTGTCTAACAGTCTGGTACTGTTTACTGATGTCTACATCTTGTATTTCAGGTGGAGCACTGTCTAACAGTCTGGCACTGTTTACTGACGTTCTACGTCTTGTATTACAGGTGGAGCACTGTCTAACAACTGACGTTCTGCATCTTGTATTTCAGGTGGAGCTCTGTCTAACAGTCTGGCACTGTTTACTGACGTTCTACATCTTGGTAGTGATCTGATAAGCTTCCTCATTAGTCTTCTCTCTATGTATCTGGCCAAGAAATCTGCTACAAGAAACATGTCGTTTGGATACCATAGGGCAGGTTAGTACAACATTTACTGAACTATACTTCAATATTTTATTGACACTTACCTCCATAGAAGCAAGTTCTGAATACCATTTTATAACTAAATGATCTTTCATTGATACTGAGGTCGATCTTTTATCCTGAAATGAAATGGAATTATCCTGTGAAAGAGCTTGAACTACCTAGAGGGGTGTTTTGATAAGTTTTGGCTGAGGAAAAATTGAAAGTCCAAGTCCCAGCAGTAAAACAGCTACATAGAACTGAATGACCTATTTTCAGATGTAAAAAAGTCTTAAAGGGACTCAACTCCAGTTGGGAAATTGCAAAATTTATCAAAAAGTTCGGCTTGACCAACCGAATACATTTATATAAGAATCTGGACTTATTCAGCTAGAAGAAAAATAATGTCATAACGTCAGTTTATTACCTTTTAAACCCCTAAAATCTATTGCGTAACTAACGCTATAAGATTATATAATTTAACGCTGGAGTGTATCAATGCCGAGAAAAGCGGTAACAGACGGTAAAACATGATCGACAGTTTTCATTAATAGCACCGTAATTCAATCTGCTATGTCTATGATTACAGAAGTGCTTGGAGCTTTATTCAGTGTGTTCATCATATGGTCGGTGACGGGTGTGTTAGTATATGTGGCTATAGAGAGAATCGTACATGAACATTACAAGGATGTTAAACCAGATGAAATGTTGGTAACTGCCGTGCTGGGGGTCGTCTTCAATATAGTGTAAGTAATAGGATTTTGTCTAAGGTAGATGTTCCTCCTGGTTTTGTTTTCAGCAGCCTGGGTAACTTTTAACTTGTGTCTCTAGTATATAAATAAGCAAATAAAATCTATACAGAATGCATATACTTTAAACCAATTTTCTTTCGCGAATACTAACTTACGCCTTTTGATCATCCGCATATTTGCGACTACAAATTTTCGCGTTTTTATGTCTCCTTCAATGTCCATATAAATGTCTTGCAGCTTGCAGCTTCTTAATTTTTTTAATTTCTACCACTCGCGAACTTAAATAGTGCAAAGTAATTTCTTGGTTTACAGCATAGCTTTTTTCTTTACTTTTCAAAAACATCATGGATAAAGAATTATTTCCCTTAATAAGGCATCTTCCTGAAGTGTTAGTCAATTCCTGTTGTTGGATTGTCTCCCCTTCATACTGGTTATTATATGTGAAAACAATTGATTACATACATGGGCTAGGAGCATGAATGGAGTAAAGGGCTAATAATCATACTTCACCTGTTTGTTGTTTGTTTCAGTATGGGGGTTGTATTACATTCTATAATTGACATGGTACAGGATTGTGGAGTAAAGGGCTAATAATACATGTATATATATTTACCTACTCTCTTTTTCCTTTGTTTCAGTATGGGGGTTGTATTACATTCAGAGATTTGTTGTGGACGGTCCGGATCTGTACCAAGTTTTGGACATGGTCATTCTCACGGCGGCGGCTCACACGGTCACTCACATTCTACAGGGGACAATCACAGAAGTACAAATAATCACAGGTAAGAATACTTTATAATCATGAAAATTAAATGATTTTAAGTACTGTAAAGTCATTTAATTTCGTTGGGGCGAAATTTCGTGGTTTTGGTAAAAACGACCATTTTGATGGGACGTTAATTCGTGGATTTTGCATTTCAGGTAATTAATACGAGGGTCAAAATTATTGTTTGAGGGATTAAATTCGTGGAAGAAGATAAACCACGAAATCCACGAAATTAAATCCTCCACGAAAATGAATGATTTTACTGTATAAATAATAGAGAACTCTTCTTAATTGGTATACATGTACTTTGAAAATGAGTTTTCAAGATTTTTAAAGACTTTTAGTTCAAGATCATCTATACATTGAAAAACTTCTTAAAAAATATTATTTATACTGAAATTTACTAAAATTGCAATTTTGTTCTTTTAACCTTCCTAAGCCAGCAATATGTACAAAATTGTGACAAAATAGCAGCAAAAAACTTAATTGAACCAACCATATGTTGCAGAAAGTGATTATAAAGCAATGACATGGGACAGCTGCTGCCGTTGCTCTTTGTATGATTGACTTCATGTTTTTGGGTTAATTACTATGAACAATATGTGTACCAATTCAATACTGTTCTACGCTTCTCTCATTATTTCTGTTAATATCTAATTCTTTATTATGAACAACACATGAGAACTCTATGGTACATGTCTCTTTAAATTGATTTAGTTACCATAGTTTTGCATCAAGTCCAACAATATGTATACAACTTTTGCTGATTACAGTTATATGATCAGTTGTGGACTTTTTATGATGTCTTCAAATTTTAATGCAGCTCTTCCAATCAGCTATTTTAACAAGTTGTCCTGCCAAATGTGTAAATATATAAGACTATCACATTATTATCAAAAGCCCCCCTCTAGCTCAGAATGAAACACTGTCTTATTCAGGAGTTGTATTCAATATTGATCTTATTAAATTAGAAAAGAAGAATAGCCAATCATATCGCCTGTTACTGGCCAAGAGTATGATATGGTGTGATCTGATTGGTTGACCCTATCCAAATAGGTCAAGTAAGATCAGTATTGAATACCACCCCTGGTCTTCGTTTTATATTTTGACTAATATTCGCAAATTTATTTAGATATATGCAAATTTCAGAACTTAATTAATTTGGTATCGCTTCTCGGCCTTTTGGCCTAGACACTCAGCACATAGGGCAAACTGGCTTCTCTTCTCTCATACCCTCATGGCGATGGATAACATCAGGAATGTTGTGTCGAGAGTGATTAATATAAGTTTGAAAAATTTGTTTCACAATCAACCTTAAATAAATTAGTATAAACAAATTCAGTATAAACTAAATTTGGTATAGTTTGGTATACTAATTAGCTGGAACAAAGAAGACTATATCACTGGCTTAGAACCAGAAGGTCGTAACTACAAAATCGATATATTGAGAAAACAAGAGCAAACTGTCTGTAATTTACTCTTTACCTATGGGAAAACATGTTTTTAAAACTTCATTTTGTTCAACATCAAAATAGGCTCATAAGAAGCGCCTTGTGAAGTAGATTTCAAAGTATGTATTAGTCTTATAAGGTTGTAAGTAGGAGTTACGACCTTCTGGTTCTAAGCCATCGATATGTACATTAAATCCTATGATTCCAGGTCACGAAGTCAGAGACATTCAGCGGGTACAGGAGGGGGTGACAGTTATCAACCATTACTGAGCCATGAGGAGGACGATGAAAATCTACAAATGAGCGAATCATCCGTAGAAACCCGGGGTGATAGAGAGGTCACTGATAAACCACATCCAAAGAATATCAACGTTCGTGCAGCATTTATACATGTGATAGGAGATATAATACAAAGTCTAGGTGTTTTGTTGGCATCTATTATAATAAAACTGAAGGTAAGAATATCAACGTTCGTGCAGCATTTATACATGTGATAGGAGATATAATACAAAGTCTAGGTGTTTTGTTGGCATCTATTATAATAAAACTGAAGGTAAGAATACCATTTATTCATGATAGCTTTTTAAAAATGGTTAATGCATTGCCAAAGTTAGTTTTCCACAGGAGGAGACTATAGGTTTTCCCTTTGTCCGTCCCTCAGTTGGTCAATAAAATCTGGATCCTGCCATGTGGTTGCCATGCCAACAGAAACATTGAAAACTAGGTAGGGACTTCTGTTTTGCTTGCAATTCCTAATTACTAAAGTCAATATTGTTATTTATATTTTGGCTGTTCAGTTGTAAGTTTTTGGTCACTGTGACCTTTACCATTTTCGACAATAAGGCTGCCATGGGGCATATGTGTTTTACAAACATCTCTTGTTTACTTAGTAACCAGACAATTCAAAATTCGTGCCAAAATATGAAACTAACCCTGAAAACTTATGTGTACAAATAATATCAAAAATACAGTTACAGCTAAAACTTAACATTTGGAGATTGAAATGTACATGTATATATGTATTATTTGTTTTTAGCCAGAAGAAAAGTACCGTTTAGCAGACCCTATATGTACGTTCCTGTTTTCTCTTCTTGTGCTACTGACCACCATTAATGTACTAAGAGACACACTTAGGATTATACTAGAAGGTATGTCAATATTTACAATAATGCAATCGTTCATATGGGCCTCAACATATATACATAAATATCCAAATGAGTACATGTACACTACATTAACAAGTTTTCAACTACTGTAGATAGAGAATGTGACCACTGAGCCTTAACCTTTGGGTATTCAATATATAAAGTCTATAGCTAAAAGTACAATCATGGTTCAATACTAGTTTTCAATCTACAATTACAAAACTTGTATTAATGATGCAAAGAAAAAACAAAGACTTGTAAATGAAAGGACCGGGGACCTTGTTCATTATCGATGTAAGTCTTAAACTGAGACTTAGACTTAATATTACCTCACGTTCTATTCACTCTCATGTTGTTATAAATGTACTGATTTTGATATAAATGGGTATACATGTTCGGTGGGTAACAACAAATAATCAGATAAAATTTCACATGGCTAAATCTAATTGCAAAGAAATGGCAGTGATTTAAATGTTGTCAATTCTAAGACTAAGGCCGTGTTTCAGTCTTACAATGTTGGTAAATAAGGCCCCTGTCTATCGTTAGAATTGGAATTTAAAGAAGTACCGGTAATAACGATTGTAAAGATTTTACTACTACATCTTCTTTAATACCAAATCTATGTCTTACAATGATTGGTAAGTAATCTAAATCTCCCAAAGATTGGCAAAATTTGTCTTGAATCAGAGAAGTAATCATTTTATGAAATGGTCGAGGGTTTTTCATTCAGTTTCGTTGGTTTGTGAAATTTAAAGATCTGCCGCATGCCAAAACAGCAATGTTTAGGTCATGAATATGTATAATTTTATAGTAAACCAATGTATTTCTATATACAGGGGTACCACGTGATACTGATTATTACTCTATAAAGACAAGTTTTCAAAAGATAGAGGGTGTTAGAGCTGTACATGGACTCACTATATGGTGTCTTACACTGGAGAAAAATGCTCTCGCTGTACATCTTGCTATCGGTAAGTATACAATAACAACACTAAAAGTTAAACATATATAAAGGATCTATCACAAATTTTCAATTGACATAAATTTATCTTTAACAAGTTTATTAAGCGGGCCTTTTGCAATGAGTGATAGATTCTTTATATCATATCATTTATATGACACAAATAATGCAAAATACACAACATTCTATTTGAAAAACACACCCATGTAGTATAACTGTATACTACACATGTTACGTATAAGAATATATCTACTCGCTATACTAACTCGGATACAAGGGAAGTCATGAGTTATAAAGAAGTATGTTTAAAATCCATAGAAAACAGGTGTTTCATAATAAAAATACGTGTGATGTCAGTTTAATAAACAAGTCCTAAAACCAGAATGTTATTTACTCAACTGCTGTTGCCACTGATGCAAGACACCTGCTTTCAAAACATACTTACTGTACTTCCAGACTTCTAACATTTTATGCCAGGTGCAGATATTCACTTTTCACTCTCTTCAAAGCATAGCTAATATTGTGTTAGTTTGTTCAGAACATTGTAATTTTTGTGATATCTATTTTAACCCCCACCCGCATACATATTATGGATGGTTTAAGGAATTGGGTTGGAAGGGGGTACCTATGGTTAGTATTGGGGGTTCTAGAAGGGGACATAGCATTATGGATACCTTTTGCAGCTATCCAGGTTTGTTACCTGGTTTCCATGAAAATTTATTAGCAATGTTGAAATAGTCTTTTTTACCAAAGCCACAAAATTTTGTCCCATCGAAATTAATTTTTTTTTCGGTATATAGAGACACAACCTTGTTGCATCAAAGGGCCAATATTCTTTATGTTTATAGATGAGACAACAGACAGTAAACGTGTATTATATGAAGCCTCACAGATGTTGAAGAGAGATTACAGTTTCCTACATACCACTATACAAGTAGAGGATTACAAACCTGAAATAATGGCCAAATGTACGTCGTGTCAAGAATTGAGGAAATAAATAAAAATGGCTACCCATATTATTATCAGAGTTTTTATCCAGATTCACAATAATCAGTATTGTAATTGTCACAAGAATGTTATTATTGTATTAATTGTTTTATACTTCAAACAACAGTTGTTGCTATTTCCATTGATGTGATTCTTTTATTTTTATATATTTTCCTCGTCAAAATCAGTGGTTAGTCAAGTCTCCAGACTTACATATTTCAGATGAAAAATACGCTGGTTGAATGAGAATGTATTTTTTTGCGCTGGATGTTTGTCGTCACAAAGTTAGTTAAGCTTTCTCCTTAAACACTGGTTCAATTCCAGTGAATCTTCATGTGAATACTTTGTGTCTAGCCAAGTTGTACATATTGTTAGGATTTCTCAGTCAGATATTTGACAGAGTTATGTCCCCTTGTGGGAGGCATATACATTTTTGGGTCAAAAACCTCTTGGTTTCTCATTTTTTTCTACAGTTTGTTATTTTTCTAATATTTCCGATATTTTGTTTTGTGATAGTTAATTGATATTAATTGTGTTCAAAATAGAGCCAAATAGCTATGTATAGCCAAACTGTTAAAACATTAGAACTGTTAGATTTTTACCATTTTATGATTTTGTATCATTTCTGATATCATTCCGTCATTGAATAACAACTGTATAATATTGCTGTAGATTATTTGCTAGTTTATCATTAAATTCTTCTTTTTCTTACAGTAAAGTGAGCAGGGTAAAGGATTTATTAAAATCTTTAAAAATAAATACACTTATTATATGCTTTCGATGGATTATGGCGATTTTCAGTGAAAATAACAATGACAAATAACAGTGAAAATAACATTTTGATAATTTCACTGTTTTTGACGGAACTACTTTCTTCAATGAAAAAATAAATTACCTCCCTGTATTGTTTGTTTAATTACATATTTACCTCCTTGATTATGTCTGCTACTTGACAGCTGTCAAAAATGGAGTATTTTGCTGAATTTGATACCAATGGCTTTGAATTTGAAGCCTTTTTTGGCATTTATTCGAGCCTCATTCACAGGTAACTGTATCATTGAAAACGAAAAAAAAAAATTTTTAATTTATATTTTTGTATACTGGCCTACAGTAAAGAAAAATATAAAATTTCAAAAAAATTTTTTTTTCTGTTGGCATACTGCACCTGTGTGACCTCATTATTGTGAGGAATAAAATGAACCTAGATCGATCTACTGCAAATCGAGAACCTCAACAAGTGACAGTCAGGTGAACGAACCACTATTTTATAAGTGCTTTCCTAGAAGGGCCTTTAGAAAGAGAATAGATCCTTCTTATAAACTTCAATTTATTGGAGAGTTGGAAGGCTTCTTCTGTTCTGACATGCCAATGTCTCAGAATGAAATCTATTGTTCCGTATTTAAAAGGCGAATCTGAAAATCTGAACAAGCTTTGAACAATTCAAATAAAAGCAATAAACACAAACCTACAATTTATCGAAGCATATAGAATCCACTGCCTGTAAATGATCATACTAAATGCATTTTGAGATTCAAATCGCATCTCGTCAAAAAATCAACATGTCGTCCTCGTAGTTCGATGTTGTGATGACGTCAAAACACATGATAAAGTCACTCTGTACGTCGATTCCCGTTTTTAACTGTCAGTATGAGTATTTCCCCTTACTTATCAAACTGGCGACATAGAAAAAATAAGTCTGTGTCGTGATAATGATTAAAAATTCCCGGCATCGTGACTTGAATTCACAATGGTGGATGACAAAACTGTTTGTTGACAATTAAATTACTCCGCTATCAAATTTAATAAATGCCAGTTATTTCGCTTTCAATAAAACATTAAAATAATTTTGTGTTCGTCAAATATTATATTTGTTTTATTTATAAACTTTACACATATCTTGTTTTATGTTTTGCAGAAAAATACTTCTGCAAATAGTTGCACTACTTTCAGTGGAACTTCTACTAAAAAATGTGATTAGGTTGAAATGAATTTGGGGCGCCCCACGGGGTGAGGTTCCAAGAGGGAATTGATAAATATTAATAAAATGATTAATTACGCATATAATAAACAGAAAATTTGTTGATTTTTGGTGTAAGATTGAATTTTATTTCACTCGTGATCACATAAATCTATATTTTCACTCGTGGCTACGCCACTCGTGAAAATATTGATTTCTGTGATCACTCGGTGAAATAAAATTCGATCTTACACCAAAATCAACAAATATCCTCTATATCTTGTGTTGAAACAATGAATTTCCAATATATATTTTTTTTTACTGAAAGATCTAATTATCTTATTTGAAAACATAATAAAAAAAGTATATGTTTTGTTTTGTCTCACATTGGGTTGAGGAAATATTTCTGTTTTGTTCAGCTCGGCTTTTTCTGATGTTCTTATCATCAATTTGGTACTAATTTTGAAAAGTCAGGGAATCAAAATTTTTTCCATGGTCATGGAATTTGTTGGCATTTTTTCAAGGTTCAGCAATTTATAGCAATTTTTTTCAAGGTTATGGAATTGGTCAGTAAATGTCTGAAACTTTTAAGGGAAATATTAAAAAAATAATCGAAAAAGCAAATAAATTTGTGAAAAGTTAGGGAACTGTCTGTATGAAGGACCGTGTTTCGTAACAAAAAATGGTATAATGAAATCGGACAGGGAAGACAGCACTCAACTTAACCAGCCGAGCACAGAAATCAGAAACACCACAACACACATTGACAAACCATCTTATCATGCAGTGCCATATTGTTTGTTGTTGCCAAAATGATTTGTTTTTTGTTCACTCTGAGAGTGAGGAATATTGGAATGCCAAAAAATGGAACTCTATCTTTGAATGGGGTTATATTGTACAACAATTTGACACAATTGATGTTTTTGAAAATGGATGATAATTTGTAGAAAATGAAACCAGTAGTGCTATTATAAATGTGGATTGTATGAATAACTGCTATATATAGTGACAGGGCTGTCTTTTTACCTGATTATTCTGGTATTCCGAATTTAAATTGTCATTAATTTTTGATGTTTTCTAAAATATATGGATTAAGAATGTTTGATGAAAAATTGCATGTTTTGAGGTCAATTATTCAAGGGCATTTAATTTTTCGATTGTGTTAATCTATAAATGAGAATTAATCTGCTGTGAGTATTATTGATTTTACATTAGATATTTGTTATAATCAGCTAGTCGTCTTAACCACCCGGTGTCTGAGTTTGGTCTTTAGAAATCCATGTAGTTAACCGATTTGAAAATTTGTGGCCATGTTTCATGTACAGTTTAACCTCTATAGAGCAACACCTTTTTGGGAGCTGCAAAATATGAGCTGTTGTGTAAAGGTTGTTGATAAACAGAGGTTGAACTGATAGTAATGTGTTGTTATAGAGAGGTTGTTACTCTACAGATGGCTGCTCTGAAGAGGTTATACTTTATATATATATTTTAGCCAGATTACTGTAAAATCATTTAGTTTTGTTGGTTTTGGTAAAAAAGACAATTTTGTTGGGACTTGAATTCGTGGATGTTGCATTTCAGGTAATAAAACAAGGTTCAAAATTAATGTTCATTGGGATTAAAGTTTGTGGTTGAGGTGAACCACGAAATCCACGAAATTTAATCCCCCACGAAAATTAATGATTTTACAGTATGCACAATTGTAATAATATGTGAAGTTTTTGTTGATATAAAATACTGTAACAATAATATTTATGAGACATATTATGTTGGTACCTATGTCAGTGGTTGAATGGATCTATTAGATTGGTCGTACTGCAAAATCATTAACATTCCAGGTGGATTTAATTTTGTGGAATTTGTGGATGATCTCAACCATAAAATGATCTTTTTCACCAAAACCTCAAAATTTTGTCTCATTGAAATTAAATGACTTTACGGTATGATAAGATAAGTCTAAATCCCCTTTATGAAACATGCCCCAGACCCCAATCTGTTGAAACACCTCAAGTAGAAATCTGATCTCAAATTGAGATGTTGCTTAAATCACTGTCCAAATTTGAGATACATTGGCAGTTGGAGGTCTGGAAATTTAACTGTACCAAGCTTATAATAACGTTTCTGTCTTGTGATGACTTTTGATAGAAATAATCTATACGACACACAGAAATATTTGCATTGAGATTAAGCTCAAATTGAGATTCTTCAAGATATTGAGGCCAGATGTCTGACACTTACTTCTGCACTAACCAAGTGGTATGCTTTTGAGGTTTCAGATGATTGTTGAAATACCATTTAATTAAATCATCATACAACTTTCTAGTATTTCATTTCATATCATATGACCAAACATTGTTTGTGTATTGGTGGTATATATATCGCTGGCTTAGAATGAGAAGGTTGTAAGTACAAAATCAATATTTTGAGAAAATAACAAAAAAGTGTCCAAAAAATACTCGTTATTTATAGTAAAACAAGCTGTTACAGCTTCAGTTTGGTTAACATGACAAGTTCAGATTTTTATGAAAATAGGCTCATAAGAAGCGCCTTGTGATTATAAGCCAGCGATATATATATTATGTTTTTGTCTATTCAGCATTTTAAAATTATTATCATTCCAATTATGTTAAACCGTCTTCTGTAGCATACTGGGTAATGTAATTATGATCTTTCCATGATTTCAATTGTATGAATATGTTAGTATGAAAGGTGTCTGGAGCCAGTTGCCTAAGGAAAGCACTTCCAGGCTATGTTAGGCAAAGGCTTGCTTCAATAAACCGATGATACAAAGTGGTTTGCTACTTAAAGAAAATGCTTGGTAGTTCTCACCTAGAACAGTGCTGTGAAACCGTATGTGCTATCAGCTATCATTGCTAGCTGGTAAATGCTACCTGGGCCCAGAATTATAAACAATACTTACACTCAGCTTTCAACACTCAAATATTGAAATTACCTTATAATGAGCTATTTTCTGTTCTAGATTGCAAATCTAGGTGAGGAAAATGTATATAAATGTTATTTGAACGTTGAAAATCTTCATGATGTAGATTGTAATTATTGAATTAGAGTGTCATACTCAGCACTCAGGCTGATAAATTACATCTATAACTTACAAAACATTAAATAATACTATGAAATAAGCGAAAAATAATATTAAGTACCTATTTAACAATTTTAGAAATTCTTGCTTTAAATATGGTCACTATGAACCTGAAAATGATGAAATTAAATATTTGAGTGCTGAGTGTAAGTATTGGTTATAATTTCGGGCCCTGGTAGTGTGTCCATATATAGAGGTAGTAAAGTGCTTGATAATCGTTATTTGGTAGCGCCTTGGTTAGGCAATGGGTTCCTGGATTTTGAATAATATTTTCATAATTACTATTGTAAGGTGTTGTCATTTAGCAAATTGAATGGTGCTTATATGTAATACTGTCTCGTGTACATATAATATATCCTTGTTCTAGTTAAAACTTTCTCTTACTTTGAAAACTCCTTAATCAGGGGTTATCGTTATTTAATTGTTATTATACTGCTCAAAGTTTGCTATTTTAGGACTGTTGTCTAATGAAATACATAAAAAAGTCAAGCAGGGAATTAAGTGACCCTTAGTACATAACCATCTTATAACTGGTCCCTAAAGTCACTAAATTACTTGGAGTCACAAAGTATGGGTGTGAATATCACTCTATGTATTACACTTGTTACAGTAAAACCTCAACTTGAATTACCTAAATAACGAGACCAGTTTTAAGGGTCTTATGCCCAGATCCCATTGAGCTTTTTTGCCTTAGGCGATGTACTTCCGATTTAATAATTTTTATCGGAAGGCATCGGGTACTTAGATACCGGTATTTAGGAGGATAACCATGACTAGTATAAAACATTACCATTATTATAGCTTGGTGAATTTGACACGATCCTGACCTTTTAATATGCATAATTAACAGCCGATATCTTGTCCATAGTTGTAACCTCAGTTGTATGTTTTCATAATCAGGGCGTCGAGATGTATTACAAACACAAATTTGAAATACCGATATTGCACGATTTTCTTGTGGAAATTTATATATTTGAAAAATGAGAACCTTGTTATATATTCATGCATAAAGGTCAAGATCAGGTCCCATTCTCCAAGCTGTACATTATATTAATTATTAATCAGATATTAATGACTAATGGAGAAAACCTGGGGTTGTATGTATTTACTGGAACTCATGTTCTGTTGAGTTATTGTCCTTGTTTGTAAATCTGGTTTGCTTGGAATGTCTATGCTACTTATCAACTGTTTCTTAACTTGTATGCTTTTTATCCATAATCATTCATAATAAGCTTGTGTATTCACTATTGGCTGTACATTAGATCTGCATTAACATTTGTAGTATTTACCCAGAAATCCACTTTGTGTATATAATTTCCTTTGATTATTATAAATGTGTATACTTGTGATTATATATGTTCTAAGCATCAAAAAGACAGCTAGCTTCAAGTATTCAGAGATTTTTTTAACTTGTAGTATCACTCAATGTTTGTTTATTTTTCTTTGTTTGTTTGTATTTGTCTGTTTGTCTTATCGTTTGTTTGTCTTATTGTTTGTATTTGTTTGTTTGTTTGTATTTGTATCTTTGTCTTATTGTTTGTTTGTTTGTTTGTTTGTCTTATTGTTTGTCTGTTTTTTATGCCCCTGAATCGATAGATCGGGAGGCATATAGTGATTCATCTGTTCGTTCGTAAGAGGTTAACCCAAACTCACCATTTCTTCTTACACCAATATGGCTTGCTACAAAGCTTTTATACTTAAATGGATGTTGTATTGGCACAATCTCCACACCTGACCTCAGTGTGACCTTCACGTTGACATACTTGTGGACTTAGACTTATTGAAGGGCCAATTTCTATGATAATCGATATTGACTGTTCCATATAACGTTAATAAAACTTTTCTATGGACAAGGCTTCCCGGGGCATAAGCATTAATTGAACGCAGCCTTGTTTATGGTTCATATTGTATATTTATCCTTTTGTCTGTTTGTCTAGTCTTTTCCCAACGCATTATTTATTACAAGGAAATAAGATTTTGTATCAAAAACCTTTCTGGTCAAATATTACAGCGTTTATGTCTTGTCAAGAACTGTATGTGTAGGGTTGTCTTGTTTTAGTTTTTCTGTTTCAGATTTTGAATAGTTTCTGTATTAGTACTGTAAATAATTATGTACAATATGTATTCAGATTTTTATGTTGAAAATATTGCAATTTTTTGTTGATTTTATCAATTTTAACTACTTCAATAATTTTCATATTATTAGATATTATAGAAAATCTTATATTTTAAAACACGGTATTTCATATCATTACATTTCAATTATCTAGTAATCTATTGTTATTTTGTACCTTTTACTCATTAAACATGTCGGCATTGTACCTAGTGTTTAGTGTTTCAGTCAATATCTAATGTTAAACTCAGTCAGTTGGCCTATATAGTTAATGAAACAATTGTGACACTCAGTTAAGCAAAAAAGGCCTGTGGCCTATAATTGTTGCATTGAAAACTTAACTGAACTGTTCGTTAATGGGTCACGTTTTGGAGATCTTTTTATTCTTTCTAAAGTTGTATGCATATCTATCAAAGATGTCTGATGTCGGTCTCTACAAAATCCTGTAATCCTGCAGGTTTGATAGTATGCAGGTTATTCTAGCTTAGACCTAGAATTAAATATTGTTTGTACACTTCCTACTTACTAAACTTGCCCCTGATTTTTTTTATTGAAAAATCTGAAAAAAGTTATGTGGGCAGAGATAGTGAACATTGTACAATATTACTTATTAAATAAATAAATGTACTGTGATTTCCTGCAATTTCTTTGGTGCTAAATTTCCAAATATTTTATTTTCAATGTTTGAAGCCAAAATTTAAAATAGACAGGTATATTCATTGTTTACTTGAATTTTTGGACAAGCTGAACCACAAAATCAACAATATTAAAAGGTTCAAAAAGAAATTTGTAAAACAAAATATTTAAAAATATTCCCATCCTAGCATATCCAAATATATACTATTGAAGTTTAAGTTGTTCATAGGCAGAGAAACAAACAATGTTTTATTTTAGGCCCTATGTTGATCAATGTTCGACCAATTGTATATAAGCACAATTCTATTTACAAACTGTTACTAATACCAGAGTCTATAAAATAGTAAAAACTCAAATCATTGTTGTTATTTTCTTCCTCATAATTTGTCCGACATCCATCCCCAGTGGTTACATGTTGTATGTTTGTTAGGGCTGTAACAGTATACCATGGTACACGAAAGACCGCGGACACGAGTTCACGGCACAAGAGTTGCAAATTTCGGTACAGTTTGGTATAAGCTTTTTTATGAGCAAAATAATATTCAGAGAACAAAAATGTCTGAAAGCCCTCTGATTATGTATAATTACCATGCATCCCTTGTTTTAATTGTATTAAGATATGCCTCATTTTGTCGAAATTCATTTAAACAGTACAGTTGATAGCCACATTATAATTGCTGTAATAGAATCAACAAATTCATTGTCACTTAAAATTGTAGTATTTAAGCTGCTGTTAGAGAACATTGTATCATACCGAAATATAAGGAACTGTTTGAAAAAATGATGGTACGTATCATATCGTGTGGTGAGCGTACCGTTACAGCCCTAATGTTCATATTATTGTTTTAAGCTCATGAACTTGTCACAAAGTGACTTGGTGGGCTTTTATGTTCACTCTATGGTATCCTCTGTCCTTCATCCATCTGTCCACAATTTTCTGAGGCCTTATGCTGTAAGTCTAAAACTCAGACTTAGAGTTGGACTACAGGGTGTCCCAAAAAAACGGGGACCTAGGATAAACAATTGTAACTTTTTTCTCAATTATAGATGTGACACTGTTAATATGTCAAAACAATAAGGAAAGAACACTGTTCAGAATACAAGCATCACAATCGTGATTATTTCGTTCAATACCCAGAGTTACCGCCCATGTTTACAATTGCATGTTTCAGTAAAATACCATAAACTGAAGCTGGGATTTCAGAACTCAATGAGATATATTTCCATGCTCACCTCAAACATCTTCTCATGCGCTCCAAATCATTGTTTATGGTTCGTGAAACATTAGTTCATTATGTATAGCAAACAAGTTCACTATTGGGATCAGGTTTGAGTAATTTAAGGTCATATGGCCTGTGATATGAGGTAAGATGTCAGTATTATTTAGCAAATATATCCTGATTTTGCTGTTGATACACTGCAAGTACAGTTTTCTGCTAACATATGGTACTATTTTATAATTTCTGACATAACAAATACTCCAAAATATATCTATGAACTGTTCGTGTGGATAAAACTTTACTTTTTGCTCATTTCTATAGTCTAAGCTTTTTTGGTAATAGTCCTTGACAAGATTTATGTTTTTAATCATTATATGATTGTTGATGCTATTTTGGAAGGTTTTCTACTTCCCTTTTGGTCAGTAAACTCGCCACGTTTTCCTCTGTTTTGCTATTTCTTGTCATATTTGTTTTATTTTTACAAGATTTTGATCACCCCTTTGACTTTAAATGTTGTTTTCTAACAATAAATGCCCTGACACAAATGCCCTTTTCTTATAATGCCCCTTTCAGGTGATTAAGCAAAAATAACGTGAAATGTTGCCATAGTGAAAATGATGACGTCACTTCCTGTTTTGAAGCACCATATTTAAACAAGTACTCTTTTTAGCAGTGGGGATCCCTTACATACACTTTCAGAAAATATCAGCTTAATTCATCAAAATATTAATGAGTAATAAGGGTTTAAGGTAGGTCCCCGCTTTTTTGGGACACCCTGTATATTGCTAAATGTTCTATTCTCTCTCATATTGTTATAAATGAACTGATTTTGATATAAATGGGTATACATGTTCAGTGGGTACAACAAATAATCAGATAAAATTTCATATAGTTAAATCTAGTTGCAAAGAAATGGCAGTGATTATAAATGCTGTAAATTTTAAGTCTTAAGTCTGAGTTTCAGTCTTACAATGTTAGTGAATAAGGCCCCACTTAGGATACAATTTTGGACTTATCTTTACAGAATTAACTTGGTCACAAGGATCATCTCAACAAAATCTAGGTAAAGTATGATATTGGGTCATTTTGGATGAAAACAGTGTCAAATCACAGATTGACATGTGGGTCTAATAAAAGATCAAACTTATGTTGGGACAAGACTTAGTGGCATTATTATAAATTTGGTGGTATCTGCATGAAACATGGTCGCAATAATAATCTAAAAATAGGTCAAGTTTGATTTTTGGTAAAAAACGAGGATATTAGGTCAAAACGTAGAAAAGCCCTTTTTACTTACTAGAGGTCACAATTTCGGCACAATCATCTTAAAACTGGGTCATCATTATCATCTCAACACAATCTAGGTTAAGTTTGATGTCGGGTCATCTTGGGTCGAAAAGTATGTCACTAGGTCAAATAATAGAAAACCCTTGTGTAGACACTAGTGGATTGATGTGTGGTCATCTGGGGTCGATAAGTATGTCAATAGAAAAACCTTGTGTAGACACTAGTGGATTGATGTGTGGTCATCTGGGGCCGAAAAGTATGTCAATAGAAAAACCTTGTGTAGACACTAGTGGATTGATGTGTGGTCATCTGGGGTAGAAAAGTATGTCAATAGAAAAACCTTGTGTAGACACTAGTGGATTGATGTGTGGTCATCTGTGGTAGAAAAGTATCGATAGGTCACTAGGTTGAATCATTGAGACTTCAGTGGTATGGACACTACCCTGTTACATTATCCCAGAGATCTTATATAAATATTAATATAGTAGATCCTGATTATCCTGACACTGAGTTAATTAGCAGCTACTGTAAATTTTGTCATTTTTTTTGGTAAAAATGACCATTTCTTGCATACACATAGTTTCAAGGATTCCTTATATCTTTAAAATTCATGGGATATTTAATTTGTGAATGCTTAGATCACAAAATTAAACCCCCATGAATAGTAAAGATATAAGGAATCCTTGAAACTATGTATCCAGGAAATGGTCATTTTCACAAAAAAATCACAAAATTTTGTCCCATCTCAATAAGACCCAAATTGAACTGGTTAAACTTTCGTAGGTCCCACTTTTAATAAAAATCCGGTACAATTGCCATTCCGATGAAAACTTGCCATTTCGAATTTATGACCATTTCGCCAAGATGTCATTTCGCATTGAGATCGGATAAAGATTGCGGGAAAGTGTGGTACAAGAAATGGCAGATAGAAAGTTAAGACGGAAGTCCGTGAACGTGACATTTGCTGGAGATGACGATGTTTTACAGCACATTGTTGACGCAAACAATAAGAAAGGTAAGCCTTTTGTTTAATGTAATTTTATTAAATGTCTTTCATTGACCTTTATAAGTTCTATGAAGTTACGTCCCAATTCGTTTCGTACACAACGTTTCGTACAGAAGTTAGCAACAACACACCATTTTAATTCGTGAATAGATCTGTACAAATGAAAACATTTTTAAAATAATACTGGGTGAAAGAAGTAAGAAAATATAAGGTTTGTGAGTATAGAATGATGGTTATAAGGAACTATGTGTAATGAGGTCAGGTCATTTTTTAAATTATAAAAAAGTACTAAGTGTTATATACCATTGGAAAGGTCTAGTTAAAAGCAGCATTATGCACTTTATTTCATTAGAATATTCCTTCTGGTTCAAGAGTTATTACATTTTTAAGATTATATGGTTATGCGGACAGGTGATACCAAAAAACTGATCATAACCCTTAGCACGCTAAGTAATAATAATTGACTGATCCAAACTTGATTTTTTAACAATCTATTGAGCATTTTGGGGTAGTCAAGATGAAAATGTAAATTTGAGCAGCCAACAGTATAGAGCCTGGTCAGACTGCACGGATGTGCAGGCTGGCCTGGCTCTATACTGGTGGCAAAGCCCTTCACGATTCGCCGCTAGCATGCTAAGAGATAATGCTAATATGTTTATAATACAGTATCTTTTAAATAATGTCTTCAAAGTTTTAACACTGTCTTCAGAATTTTAAGTATAACACTGTCTTCAGAATTTTAAGTAAGCTACATGAGGTTATATGCACCTTATTCAGTTACCAAAATCTTCAAGTTCCCTTCTTCGTAATCCTGTAGGAGTCTGTAACTGTATACAGCGATATCGTTTTCATAAATCACGTTATACCAGGCTGGATATCCAGGGACCTGAAATTATGAAATACACACTGCATACTTCAATCCTTTTCAATGTGATGCCATATTTACAACTGTTTTGAATACCTGTATTCTTTTTATAGTTTTGTGCATGAAGCATTTATGAAAGACTTTGGATCATATATCTGGAAGCTGAAAAAATAGGCATTTCCAAAAAAAATGTTTCCAAAATTTGTATCATGTACTTTCATATATCATGTTTTTATCAACACACTACAACAATCACAGTAGTTGTTACCAAGTTCAAAATGTATTTCTTTAAACATGCTTTTAAAAGTTTACAAAAATACTGACACTATGCATAGGGCCATAGATATTGTATAATGTATATTACTTTCCCTAAGAAATGAACAGACGAAAACACGAATGACTACGCCAAAGACATAATGTCTTATTGTCTCTACAATCTACTTAAAATAATAGTTACCATATATTGCAGCAATATATTGTATCTATTATTTTAAGTAGAGATTGTACCAAGCTCTTATTCATGCTTGTGTGTTCTTGATCCAAGCTCTGAGCTACCATTCAGTTTAAAAGGCAATATATAATCCTACGCTTTCAAGTAACAATTTTGTTATTTCCAATTAAGGATATTTCTGTTGGGGTTATGTCCTACACTTCCTACTTCACATTTAAGAGTGACATACCTACACCATCACCACATGTACAGAAATTTCAGTAAGTAATAAGGTTAGTATACACTACTAGGACAAGAGGTGATAATTGCATGCTGAAGTTACTGTACGTTGTATGAAAATGAAAATTACAGTGAGATCTCAATATATCGACATTCAATACAACAAAATTATGCGATATAAGGACATAGTTTTGGCTATAAAATGATATAAAATTATTCAACGTTATTCTATATGCTGACAAGTTCAGTATAATGACAATTTTCCAGGGAACCATTGATGTCGTTACATCGAGAATTCACTGTATTATCTTCTGGTAGCAATGATGACAATGCAACAAGAGAACGTGCACTTTTGGGTAAACTGGTTCTATCTTAAGCAGTGATGGAACCATGAGCTGTACTAATTTGTGAAGTTCCTTTCATATATTATATGTAAGTGTGGCCATGGGCAGGGTATATACTCTATGAAATTACAATTTGATCATCACCTGTGAAATTACAGTGCCACTGTACCATCTGTCTTCTCCATCAGTCCCAAACTTGTGCTGAATGGACTTTCCCTTCAGTAAGGGTATGTTATTGTCTGCAGGGGCTGGTTCAATACTATAGGCATGCCTCACTAACTTTTTAACGTTTGCTGCAAGTTCGTCCACCGATAACTGTCGTCTCGTACCTCCCACCAATTTTGAGAACACATAAACATCTTCATATTCTGCTTTTTTTGGTTTCTGCGCCAAAACATACCGTCTGAAATTAAGTTGAGCTTTCAAAGCATCCACCTTATCAGTTTTAGTCTTAACAGACTTTAATTCATTGTCCACTGATTCCTCACTCTGCCAAAGCCCGTACAAAATTACCTTATCTGTAAACTTTTCAAGTCTCTCTAACCGCCTTGCTTCTTCCTGCTCTGATTTTTCGATGCTTTGTGCTAACAGCTCTCTTTGTTTTTGTTCAATCTGCTGTTTTCTTACTTTGAAATTTTTTCTCACCTTTTCCACACTTTTACATGCATAGTCTATCAGTTTCTTTCTGCTCTCTTCATCTTTACTATTTAACCACTCTTGAGTTTTATTGGCTGTAAACATTATGTAGGCCTCAGATGAAATAACCGATATGTTGGGTTTTTTCCTGAGTAGTTGGTCTAAATAACCAAAAACAGATTCAGCGAACTTGTTATGTTTTTGGACGCTTGCAGTCTTGGATTTCAATTGATCGGTTACATTTTCCCATTTCCCACCTGGCAAATGATCTGCGAATATCCGTAGAGCAAGTTCACTTAGAGCAGGTAGCATCACTTGCAGACATGTTTGTACTTTACCATCATGTTCCCAAGGGGATGTTATGGCCACGAACATTGCATCTTTCTGAAGTTTGGTTGCATCACCAAACATCATTGATTGTCCGGACATAAATAAGTCTAAATTCTGAGCTGAATCTTGAAGAAAATTCACAAGCTGCAGATAGTGTCTATTCATCGCCAATATATGTATGGACTTGTCCTCTATTAAACACCATAATGGTCCAGTGACCAACCGACTTATTAAACCTAATGCCTTTACACCTGCTAAATATTCTGTAATTTGAATGTCATGCAACACTGACTTCAGTAGGTTATTCGTCTGGTTTGATGCCAGGAATGCTTGTATCTTATTACGCAAGAAGAAGACGGCAACAGCACTTTCAAACAGAATGTTAAATCGATTACCACGGAACGGTTCAAGTGGCAAGCTGTTGAGTTGATTGTCTTTCAAAAACTCCTTGACGTAAACATTAAAGTCTCTGAACTTGCCAGACTTCTCATCTGCCCCTCTAGCGAGGGCTTTTGACGCTGTTCTTACTAATCGTAATGCTCCAGATTCTGATGCCTTTCTGAATGACACATCGCTGATCGGCCCTTTACCATCAAAAAATCCATTTTCCACTTCTATTAAACTCTTATTACCAGATTCAGCAAAATGCACTAGACTGTGCAGGCCACAGAAGAAGTTAAGTATGGTGCTGGCAGTTACTTGGTTTTCATGTGAAAGCTGGTCCCAGTTTACAAATAATTCTGGAAGAACAGTTTGCCGTAATTCTTGCAATAAGTAGTTGAATCTTTTTTCGGTACTGGCGCGATCGCTCATTGTCGCTGTTATATTCATGAGAATTCTCTTGGAGGTGAGATCAGCTTCAATGCTTTGTTGGTCGATATCATCTAGAATTTCTTGAAATACACTTAAGGTATCTTGACCAGATTTAGTCACAAGTTCACGCATACCCACCACATACATTTTGCCAGTTTCATCCGAAGCATGATAACCTGAATATTTTGTTCCATATTTGGAAGTCTCATCAGTGTATAAAGTCAAATTCTTTTTATCTGGAAGTTGTTCATTTAGCTGCTTTTGTGACAATATAAGTCTTTCAACATTACAGTTTAAGATAGTTGCTTTGGATGGCAATTTATCAGCTGTCTTACCAACTAATTTCAACACAGACTGTATCACAGGACCAACGTTGTGAGCACTTACATGTAAACTTAGTAATTCATATATGACTTGTCGAAGTTCATGTGAATATTTATTGTTAATATTATCATAAAAATGAACAGTATTTTCTTCATCCGCAATATCAGCCAACCAGTCGGCATGCTCGTGCAGTTCTCTAATATTTGTTTCAGCTGTACTGATCTGACCTTCTAACTGTTCAATAAGTTCATTTTTTCTGTCTACTGTTTCATTTGATGTTGCACAGTCTGCTTCAAGTATTTCAACACGTGTTTTCAAATTGTTGTTTCTTACAAGAAGGCGAGAATTTTGAAGACGAATTCTTCTTAAAGTTGATCTTTTGCTATCTAATGAAGACTGCAATGAAGTAATGACATTTTTATTGTGCTTCAAATTATTTTTCAGAGTTTTCACAGTACTTTTGTGAATTTTCGACTTCTTCAATTCAATATTAACATTAGAAAGTTGTTCACATTCCTTTGCAAGCTTTAATTTTTCATTTCTTATTTCAAGAACCTCTTCTGCTAATTCAAAGGAAACATTCTTAAACGAACAATCGCAGGAAACATCCTTGTCCTTTGGCTTTCTTAAATGCAATGAAATCTCTGGAAAATTTACTTTCTCATTTAAAAATCTATCCAAGTTTAATTTACCATCTGGGCGACTTTTGCTTTTATTCAGAGTAGTAAATTTCTTCACACATGCATTTACAATGTTCATGTATGACTGTGGCTTGTGTTTTTCATTCCTAATGTCTTCTGAGATAAGCCAGCTGGCGCATTCTGATTTGTTACTATTTCTTATTTTTTCTATTAAAGTACTATTAGTTATTAAGGAAGTCATCTCTATTGGGTTTTCTTGGAAACACTGGTGATGAGGATGGCTAAAATAGAATATTAGTAGGCTATACTAAGCATGCTGACTATGGCAAACAGATATTATACTAGGTCAGAAAATAAAAGTATTTGTGGTTCACGTTATTTCTCTTTTGTGTATTTTTTTTTTGAATTTCAAAGAATTACTTATAACTGCTATTACCAATTCTTAGAAAAGCATCATCTTTATCTTAAACATATAAGCATTGTCGTTTAGTTCAAGCCTAACATATAAGTTAATTAAACCACATATACTTTTTTTATCTCTTCATGAGTGAAAGTGTGTGTTAGTAATAATGTAACAAGAGCCCGCGGGCACTATATCGCTCAGCTGAGTATATCTGCTTTCAGAGTACCGGGTAAAATAATTTTGAAGCTTTTCACATGTATTTCAAGGCTTCATTTAGATGAACATTCATACCAAGTTTAATGAAGCTCTGATCAAAAATATGGTATCTAGAGTGAAAAATAGATTTGTTCACTATTTGACCCAATGACCTAGTTTTTGACCCATGTGACCCAGTTCAGAACTTGTCAAGGAATTGATTAAAGTAAACATTCTGACCACGTTTCATTAAGATCTGGTCAAAAATGTGACCTCTAGTGCTTACAAGGTTTACCTTTGATTTGACCCTGTGACCTAGTTTTTGACCCCATGTGACCCAGTTTCAAACTCATCCAAGATTTCATCAAGGCAAACATTCTGACCAAGTTTCATTGATATCAGGTCAAAAATGTGACCTCTAGAGTGCCTACAAAGTTTCCCTATGATTTGACCTAGTGACCTAGTTTTTGCCCCCAGGTGACACAGATTTTGTACTCCTCCAATGTTTCATTGAGATGAATATTCATACCAAGTTTCGTGAAGATCCGATCATAAATATGGTTTCTAGAGCAAAAAATAGATTTTTTCCATTATTTGACCCATTGACCTAGTTTTTGACCCGAAGTGACCCAGTTTCGAACTCATCCGAGCTTTTATGGAGATGAATATTCATATCAAGTTTCATTAAGTTTCGATCAAAAATGTGACCTCTAGAGTGCCTACAAGCAAAAATGTGGACGGACGGACGACGGACAAAATAGCATACTAATACCTCACCTTGGTACTTCGTGCCAGGTGAGCTAATAATGTGAAAATGAACACAAATGTCTACTTGTAAGCAACCGTTGACTGATTTTCTCAAGACTTAAAAGAATGTAGCTTCAATAAATTCTTAAGCACATTTTCACTCATCTTAACAAAGCCTGTGAAATGTGTACAGTACACAGCTACAAGCACTACTATGGAGAAGAAAGATCCTGGGTAAAAGCTAGAGATTGATTAGTTGCAAAGACTAAGCATGAAAAACACTACAAGTTGCTATTCTAGTGCAAACATGCTATACAGATGACAAAATGCTATATTTGCAATGAGAAATGTAACCAAGATCCCTTTCCAGACAGTCAACCTATCCCATTGAAAAGGATGCTTAATTCATAAATAACCACAAACGTTAAAAGCAATCCTCAACCCTTAGTCTGATGATAACGTTTGTTACGCCCAAGAAAACAGCTTGGAACCAGACCAGACTCCGAGTAACTCTGTGTCTGGTCTGGTTCCAAGCCGTTTGCTACTCAGTCATAGTTTCTTCAAAATTTAAAGTAAATAGATAAAGATTTAAAGTGAAGCTGCGGACTTGATATTCAAGCAGACGACAATTTACTCAGCAGTACTGCATGTTATGCCTATAGCGATTCACGTTTATGGCCATTGTGACGACCACTTGGCTATATTGACTCATTTTCAACTACCATAAGCTACACCCGGTTACCAACACCAATTATACATGCAGATGGATTAATGTATACTATAAATGTAAGTTTTGCAAGTCCGGATAAAATACTGAAATTCAAATCAGATAAAAACATACAAATCTCTTCATTACTGTGATTGCCTTCAGTAAGTAGAATGCACAACTTATTTCGGAAGCAATTTTATCAACATTACAAAAGCTAATTAAAATTGTTGTGCGTTGCAAAACTTGTATTTATAGTAAATATAGGGTATAAATATAGCTATAGCTAGTGTTGTCCCAATTTTCGCCAACAATCGAAAAATAATCGAAAGACCCTTTCACTATCGATTTTCTAGTACTGTGAAATCATTAATATTCGTGGGGGATTAATTTTCGTGGTTCAGTTAATCCACGAAATTAAATCCCAGCGAATATTTAAAATCCATCTTCATTTTACGTTCAGAAATTGAAAACCACGAATTTAAGTCACCACGAAATAGTCGTTTAGACAAAAACCATGAGTGTCCTCTTACAAATGCACACGCAATCCGATTGCACTATCGATAGACAATCGATTGTTGTGCTCCGATAATCGATAGTGATTTTGGAGTCCGATACCCAACACTAGCTATAGCTCTACTTCTGATGTATATATACAAATGTAATATTTTAGTACACTGTCATGCTGCTTACTTTGTTTTCCAAATAATGAAGCTTATCTTTCAGTATCTTGTTCTCAAGCTTAAGCTGTGAAATTTCTTCCTTTAATTTTACACAACTGGCGCACTCTGATTCTTGAAGAGGTGATTGTGATGATTCAGCCTGTCAAAAACAAACAATTACCCACCTCAAGACCTTTGGCATATTTATTTACTGTTCTACGTCACTTTCAACAATATTTCAGTCATATCAGTGATAATCACGGCGATCAGGGTGATTTTGGTTTATCTCATGCGTTACAATGCAACACATGGGATTAAAACCATCCACCAGTTTTAATCTTATGAGTTACAAAAATTCCAATCATTGAAGCCCATTAGTCATCTCTTGCGATACACCAGAGATGTTTTGAAAATCTCTGGACAGGGAGGGATGGGCGGTAGTTGTAATTCTGTTCCCTCTGACATGTACCACTTCACATTTAAGAAACACTGCCAACAGTGTGATGCGAGTTGGACACATATATCCCGGTTATTTTATGGGTTCGGGGTTGTTGTGGTGGCCGAGTAGTCTTAGGCATTCTCAGTTTGCATTGCTATGTGCTTGGTGGCGATCGGTGCAGGTTCGAATCCGACTGCAGTCCGAATATTTGATATGCATTCCTTTAACAGATGATAAGAACAACTTAAAATGTACCTGATAGCTGCAAGTTTGAGTACATGTATAATTGTTGAACTCTGGTGAATCTGAAAACTGTTCAGCTGATGGTGAGGGACTATCTGGACTGTCCTGAATATTTTGGAAAAAAACAAAACAAAAAAATGTCATAGTGTGGTAGGGCTAATAGAAACTATTCTATACCATAAACCCAACGGCAAAAGTAGTTCATCAGATTTTACAAGTGTCAAGAATCCTGGCTTGGATACATGTAAATGTTTCCCTTGTGATTAGCACTTCGAATGTTTTATATTGATTGATTTATTTGTTTGTTACGCCATTTTCAACAATATTTCAGTCATATCGCAGTGATCAGGAGAATGATTTTGGTTAATCTCATGCGTTACAATGCAATGCATGGGATCAAAACAACCACCTGTTGGAATCTTGGAGTTTGAAAGATTCACATCAGAATCTGATGTTTTATAATATTTATATATGGGCCCAGTGTTTACAGCATATCCACAAGCATGATTTAATTATCTTTTAAAGACAGAACTCTGAAGTTAAAGTATTTCCGTCCTATCACGGTGGAAAGGTTGGTAGGTTGATTGGTGTATTACGCCGCTAAAAACAATATTTCAGTCATATGCGGGTATGGCCGTATGGGAAGCGTTCACTTCAAGTGGTAAATGTCCCGGGTTCGAATACCTATAGCTGCCACTTTAATACATTAGATGGAAATATACAAACACTTAATCAATTTGAGTGTAATATAAATGAATTTACCAAATGATATTCAGCAACAAGGGAGGGCGGAAATCGTCCCACACCCCAAGAACTCTTACTAGTTGTCTCACTTTCTAAATCTGTAAAACTCAAACTGTCTAAATCAGATGTCTGTGATGGAGGTTCACAAAGTGTGTTGGGGCACCATTCATGACCCACTTTGTACCCACACCAACACTTTGCTGGGCTGCCAGGCGTATCTGATTGAAGTGATTCTCTGAAATAAAAAGAAAAATGGTCAAAACATGGTAAATAAGTCTTTTCAGTTGAAAATTCCAGGGGGGGGGGGTGCATCCACTTCAGACTCCCACCCCTGCCCTAGATCCGCCAATGACCCATGCCGTCCTCATGTTGAACAGTTGAAACAATTGCATAACCTCGATAAAATATCATTCATCGACGAAACACCTTTTCTTTATCCGAAAATGTGTTCATCCAAATATGCAGTGACTTCCGAAAGGGGAGGCAATCATCAAGAAAGGTAACTCGAAAAATATGGCGGCTCGACATATGCAAATTTTAGGCGGTTCGCGCACGACTGCGCAGCACATTCCACCTAAAACATCTCATTCCATGTCTAAATCAGGCATCAAATTAACTAACGATTACTAAGGAATTTATATGGGAGGGTCAGGTTCGACGATACATGTATTCAAATATCAGTCACTTTCGGCTTTGATAAAATACACGTACAAATCACAAACTGACTCGATTTTTTCGCTACAAGCATCCGACGACATCTTGGAAGCGTTTCATGTGACGTAGTACGCACTTGATCTCAAAAACTGTGACGAAATACACAATTTTGTCACATGACTATCATCCTTATCAAAATGGCGAACGTCAAAAAAACAAGGAAAAAGTCCGTACCCGGTCATTTTCACTGTTGATTTTTTAACATTCATATGTGGACGTAATGGTAAAATCGATTGCAATCAACTGGAAAGTGAATAATTTTTACATAAATCAAGGGATTATAGCCAGCAATTGCACTAAACACTTGAAAAACATGTAAATATAGCTAGAATTTATCATTAGGCACATAGCCAAAGTCTCGTTCGGAAATCTCGTTGACCTCGTTACTATGTGCAACGTTTTTCATTAAAAGGTGAGCTAACATAGGGCAGACTGTCACACCCTGCACATGCCCACTGCTTGTTGTCACCAATTTCGTGGACCAATAAAACCTTAAATTTGTGATAAATTTATGTCGATCACGTGTTAGCAATTATAAAGTAATTATTTGCTTTAGTATTTCTAGAGTTTACTTTAATCCATTTAAACAATTTTAACTTAGAATTTGCAAATAGCTATAGTAATAGCGATGAAAGTGGTTTTTGAAAAAAATCACTATATGGTCTAAATCTTAGTATATCAGGAATACATATATTATAACTAGAATAAATTTTTTTAAAATTTAAAAATTGAACAAAAAATGAGTTTTTTAGAACAATTTTAAATTTCGGTTTTATACATTTGATTCTGCCAAAATTGTCAGATTTATCACCCATACCTATTTTAGCCAAATTTTTCATTATAAAAGTTTTTTTCAATGTTAAACCTGACCAAATTAGTTATTCATGTTTACTTTAAAGTTTAAACATACTGACAGCATTATTTTCCAATATGTTTAAGTAGCAACCCCAGCTGATTTTTAAAGTTTGTTTCTCCACACAGAAATTAAGCTCATAAGAAAGAGCTTATTGAAACAATTACATAGCAGTTTAAATTTTCAAGATATCTCAATTAGAACTTTATTTATGCCAATTTTTATATGCCGGTTTTCGACCATTTTTTGTCAAGAATTATCTTGATTTTCTGAGATTTGGCGCCGCGGCGACGGAACCGAAAACGACTGCTTTTTCACTAAATTTGTAATATTTTTTTAAATAATTGAGATATCTTCATGAAAATTTGCACTTTAATGTAAAATTTGGTGCTGAATCTGTTTCTGCAGTTGTTTTCATCATAAAATCATTATATGATACAGTAAAAACTCATAATATAAAGAAATAAAATAACCCGGTCAATTTTCTATTTTTCTTATTTATATCCTATCGCATATTTAAACAACAATAAATGAACATACATCACTATATATTTCATAAAACTGTTTAAAAACTTAAATGGACATAAATATGCATTCATAACATTATCAATATGGACATAATATAACAGTTTCACAAACTTTATTATTCACACACATCTCAAATTTTTTTTACATGTTTTCACCCAAAACTGAAGGCAAATTGTCTATTGATCAGCGTATACATTAGGTGGTAAATTATACTTTTCGTCTGAATTATTGGGGGGGGGGGGCAAAAGATATGTTGGCCCCCTTGCTCCTACGTCCATTTTTGGCAGCCAAATTATCACGCTTGGTCATGTTGCGTACCGAATGGTGTCCATTTCTTGACTTTAAGGAATTGAGTTTTTCATTTTCAGATTTAATCAGCGTTTACAATTTACATTGAACTTTCTGTAATTTTCCAATTTTTGGAACTTTTTTCTTGTGCACCAATTTCTCATTTGTCTCTATAATGCGCTTAATGCAAACGACAAGAGTTCCCGGTTTCAGTTGAGATGTTCTTTGGTGATTGCATTCAATTTTAGAAACTGAAAGTTTGCAACTGTCTGCAAACTTTTTAAGTTCAATAATGTGACCATGATTGATGAAGAATCACTGGCTGATGTACTCAAATAGTTCCTTCTAAAATAGTGGTCTTGGTAAGGCCCAGCTTTTCACAAAATGGACCTGGAAAGCAATCCATTTTGGCTACCTTGTGGAGCTATCCAAAGCTGTAATGAGAAAAATACATTATTTAATACTTACTTACTTTGTTTAAATAAACATAAGAAATGAAATGCATTAACAAAAAAGTGCAGCTTTTAAAACAACATTGCCTTAATTCAACTGACAAAATTTCGGATAGACGCATTTCGGATACGTTAGTTGAGAGCAGAACGACGATGTATGTCGCACAATATTGCTAATATACTAAGAATTTGTTGTAAATAAGTGATTATATTATATTTAATTACTTGTATCACAATAATTTCGCGTATATAGACTCAAATTAGAATCTTCGACTAGATAAATCGCGGCCGTATTTTGAAAAACAAAAAAAGTTTGTTTGTTTTTTAATCGTTAATTATCGTGGCAATCCTTCAAAATACAGCTGCATTTCATGTTTTTATTTGATATTTAGTATGTATTTATTCATCCTATCGTAGTATTTCGCCGTTAAATTAAAGATGCAAGCGTATATCGTGGGAATTTTTGAGTCGAGCCGAAGACGATAACTTTTGAAAATGGCGGCGGGCCGATCTCGCTCAGATTTCGAGACCTTCGAACTTTCTCGAAGAATACGACGGGTTAAATGTGAACAGATTTTTATATATTTAGTACCATTTAAAAGCTAAGAAAATGAATTTTATTTTGATATATGTAAGAATTATACAAACCTCGTTGTTTTTCTGCTATTTACGTTGAACTTTGACGATTTTTTACTCGGTCGGTACTTATTCGATTTTTTTCAAACAAACACCGAAATTAAGACCATGGCCTTCCCTGATTGGATAATATAACTTCATCAATATTAATGAAGTTTTAACCCGTCGCGATTGGTTAGAAAAATACCATCATCACAAATCCGCGTCCATTGTTTATCGACATCGACTAGGCGTGAAAATCGATAAAAATTACCGATAATCTGATTTTTTAATTACTACTTATTTTTTATTTATTACTTAATCTAATCATAACCTATACCAAATGAAAGATAATTTATTTCTCATTAATTATATGTAATTGATATAAAAATTGCGCGGGGATAACTTGACTTATGTCAAGTTTTTCTACACTGACCCTTTGTTTTTTTAGATATTTTTTATGCTTGACCACATGATTATTGGATTAGCTGGGGTTGCTAGTTTAAGCACAGATATGTATTTAGTACGGATAGGTAACTCTACCACGTGACCCAGTTGAAATCAGTAGAAATCGACTTTAAGTCTCGCGGGTTCACGTTTGTCGCGATATTTGGCGAGATCACAGAGTTTTAGCGACGAGATTCATTGATCTGCCATCTTTGTTATATGTATTGTTTTGCAAGAAATTTGCAGAAATAAATCTGCCAACCCAATCAACATTTCAAAATCAATCGAGAACATTTTACTATGTAGATACAGAATAAACATACCTTGATTAGTGTGTATGTATATTTCATCGATTATATTGGCTATATGTCCAGAAATGGAGTTTGAATACACAACGGTTTCGCGGGAATATCGAAGCGAGAAAACAATTCAGTTCAAACGATGACAAATTCCTATCATCAGATTGAAAAATATTAAAATTTTATTTGGTGTTTTACTTGAAACATCTTTCGTAAAATATTATAAAATTAGTCCTGATGATTCTTTTAAAAGATATTTCGTAGACTAAATTGTAACGCCGAAGCCTCCGCCATTTTCCACCCGTGTCTCTCGTTTCTTGCTCCAAATCACACGAAATTGTAACTCTGACTTAAATTGCATTGTATATTGCATGAAACACGCATTGTGTATCTTCTTCATATTGTTTTAATTTTGAAAATCGATAAATTATTAATGATAAGGCAAGTTTTTTCGAGGCAGCCATAAACATTTTATGTTACCGATCATCGCCATATTATCGACTTACAGTGTACCGAATACCAAAAAAACGATGATTAACGGAAAAGGCCGAGTGCGCGCATTGCATTATGGGCGTTTTGCTGTTCGGCAGATAAAAATCTATTTATAGAGTTGCCTATCCGTTCTAATACATATCTGTGGTTTAAGTAATAATGATACTTATATATATAGTTATATAATGTAACCGACATATACCATATCACTATTATATCAGGTAGATGATCACTTGTGTTATTCATAAGGAAATAAACATAATATTTCAAACAGTTTTGTGAGTATATAGGCAAAGTCCTAGACCAGGCATATTACTTTTCTATTTATCTTGAAGTTGATATATTTAAATTATATAACTAACCGCTAATCACTGATTGACCCAAATTAGCAATAGCAGTCGAATAAGTTTCTGTTTCATGACTTGCTGGTTCTGTTTGCATAAAGCTGAACATAATGTTTAATTTTATGAAACTCACTATTATAAATAAACTGTATAAATATAAACTGTATATCTTGAAGATTAACTTTTGCCTGCTGCTGCAAGACATTTCATTGCAGTATTGAATACCAAACTTTATCTGATGCATGACACGATGGTGCATGGCAGATAGGAAAATATGTCTGAATCTTACTAAGCTACCAACTTCACCTTTGCTTGTGAAGTGGGTATAAAAAGAACAACTAAATGTAGAACTTGATAGCTTATTAATTACCACAAATTACACAACAATTGTCAGATCTCCCTGCTTATAGTCATCCATTAATCTGTATGTGTAGATGGCTGCATCTCCCACAAACTTGACATTGTACCAACACGGATACCCTGGGACCTGTAAGATTAAAATAATGTAAAGAAAACATTCAATTATAAATATCATAAATACATGCACCTGCAATATAAGGTATCCTGAGTGAAATAAGTCAAGGCTGAATTTACAAATTGAACTACTAGTACAGTCAAATCTGGCTTAATTAAAGAACGCCTCAAACCAAGACCACCAGCACAAAACAAAATAATTTAGCATAATTTAAACTCTTAAGAAAGACAATCAGTCATCATTACATCATTACAGCCAGGTTTGACTGTATACACATGTAAATGATAAAATACTGGATCATGACAAAATGTTTCTAGAATTTTAGCAGTAGTCTGGGGTCAGATTAGTTTGCTAAAAGGAATAAAAATCTGCCATCATCTGGTGTTTAGTAGCTTTAATAAATTCATTATAAGAGCAGTTAGTTGGTAAATGACAAGGATTAAAACAAGCTACATACAAGGTGACATATTTAGACTGATAAAATGGCCCTGCAGTATTCATTTAAAAAAGCAAATTAATTATTGAATGAAATAAAGTAGTTCATCTAATATGTAGCTCTTTTTTGTTTCAAGCACTGTGTTATCTATATATATATAAGCTGTGATTACATAAACACACAATAAATGGGTATACACATTACTACTGTCTAATATCAGGGTTTTCATTATGAACCGATTGCCGATAGAAAACATCTTTTAAAATTGTGTTCAGATCTGTTATTTTTGGAGAAAAAAAATTAACTATATATATAGAAAGGGTCCAGGCCCAATCGGTTGTTCTTTCCTGTCAATCTGTTATCAATAATGAAAACCCTGGTCTATGAGTGTTTAGTGGGTATTAATAAATGCACATCACAAGCAGTAAATGGTTATTACATGGGTTTTTCTTACCAATGATGGACTGTCGGCAATATTGAACCTTCTTCTCTTTGGGAATATTGGACTGGCCTGAAATAATAAGAACCACAGGGACAGCATGTATGAGATAAAGTTCATCACAGGCCACTGTGGATTTTTCCAAACAATCATAAAATGCCATCTCTAAGTCTAAATAAGGCTATAATCTCTTATTTCAAATGATCGTAGCATCTTTAAGTACCAGAATAGTTATAAATAATAATTATACATGTTTTAATTTTATAAATGATTCAACTTTGTTAAATAACAGGCGCACTGGCCATGACACTACAACAAAATATAACAATACATAAAATATCTGGCACCCATTGGCATTGCCATTGGTGTCAGTATATATAATGGAATGGGTGTTTGTCAGAAATTTCTTTAATGTATTGTTATAACATATAGTTTAGAGTGATTAGGGTGTTGCAGTGTCATGAACAATGCAACGAACACCTGTGTGTTAATTCAGATAGCAATTACTTACAGGTGGTTCAGGATCACTGCCAAATAGATCCTGACTTGAAGAAAGTGTAGGCGGTTCAAGATCACTGTCACTGTCAGTATCAAATAAATCCTGACTAGCAGAAAATTCACCTGTTGGTGGTAGGTCAGGCTCATGGATGTTACTCATGTCAGTCTGCATAGAAAGATGCAAAATAATAATGCTTTGCCTTATTCAAGTTAATGTCATTAAAATCAACTATAAATTACTGCATCCATAGGACTATGTCTAGGATCACGAGTCTGCTAAATCGGAATCAAAAGCCTAGTGCACAACGTCATGATGACTGTAGCTGGTCTTCAATGACTTTTTTGCAAGTTTTTGGGACGGTCTGACGTACTGGCTAACGGACAAGGGCAAATCTAAATGCTCCCAACCTTTGATAGGACACGACATGCAGTTATATTCCTTGAAAATTAATTCAGTAACTTGTAGAGCAATTTTACAATGCTGAAAATCATGTACTGTAGCTTATTGAAATCGGGAACCAGAAAAATACTGGAGTTGCTTCCCTTGACATTTTCCGCCAACACGAATTTGAGGCCACCGGTGGGTGATTTAGAATTTAATGTGCCTCTTACTGCTACGATATACGAAAATATTTCCGTTGGGGGCCTCTTCGGGAGGGTTTTCCGCGTCTATATTTAGCTGAACTAACTTTCGTTATGCATACGTTTTTGCAATATGAATGATAACGATATTTAGTTCACTTGCACAATTAGAAAGAACTATCATTCTGTGACACATTTGGTATCTTTTCAGTAAAAAATATTGTGTTTAAAGTTGAAATAGAGAGACTTAATCAGATGCAGTTTAACATAGTGGCAGATAGGCGAGTAGCGTATCGGCGAACTGCGGTCATCGCTACATAAATAATATTGTACCATTGAGGATATCCTGGTACCTGAAACAATTCATTGTAAATCTAATATCATGTTTTTTGCACTGCAAAATAGTGTACAACAAAACATAAAATCTACACTGTTATTAATATTCTATTGATTGCATTAGATTTTATCTATCTTTAAATAGTCAAATCTGTACTTAACCCATTACCACATAGTAACGCCTTTTTACGTCTGCTGCAGCAGACGACATTTGAAAACATTGTGGCAAAGTAAGAAATAGCTCCTGCAGGAGCCATTTCATACTTTGTCACATTGTTTTCAAAGTTTTCAAACATGAAGATTACATTTCTATCAGAAGAAGTATGGACTTTTATTCAGATATCTTTAATTGTCGTCTGCTGCAAAATGCTATATGAAGTAATGGGTTAAAGATCAGCTCTAAATACAAAAAAAACATGTATGAAAGTATAACTACCAAATTTAATAAAAAAGATGGGAGACAAAAAGCAAGATAAAATGGTATTAAAAGGATAGAGGCACACAAGTGGACAATGCAACAAAATATTGTTAGTGTATTGCAAAAAATATTGTTAGTTTTTTGCAACAATGCTGTTAGTGTAATGTTATGATCAGGAAAGAAGACATTTTTGCTCAAATCTCGTGTCTATGATCTGAACCACAATTTATGACAGGAACTCTAAATCTAGTTATAAAGTTAGGATTGTATTTTGAAATGTATTAATAGTGTTTCAAAGTAAAATACCAGTTATTGTCAAATATACTATAAAAATTAGACTTTAGACTAATGGCATCTATCATTACCTGAGATATTACCGAACCCTGCCACCACTTTTCCTGTCCATCTTTATTGAACTTATGGTTCACACTTTTACCAACAAGCAACGCTCGTGGAGCTTCCTCATCAGTTGCAATGGTAAAAGCATGCTGGACAAGCTTTTTCAAATTAAGACTCAGTTCATCAACAGTTAACTTCAAGTTCCTGTTATTTTCAGACTTGGAGAATTTATAAACATTTTTCATTTCATCTGAAGTAGGGTTTTGATGAAGTACGTTTCTCCTGAAATTTAACTGTGCCTTTAGGGCTTCTATTTTCAAGGTTTTGGTGCTAAGCTCGTTAAGTTGTCTGTCAACATCTTGTTCTGATTGCCAGAGACCAAAGTCTATAATTCTGTTAGTGTAATTTGTCAGTTTCTGAAATCGCCTTTCTTCCTTCTGAGCAGCAATTATGGCACGCTCCGCCATTCCCTCCCTCTGCTTTTCCCGATTATCAGATTTTCTTTTCTTAAAGTTTTCTCTCACTGTGCTACTTTCATTCATAGCTTCATTGACAAGCACTAACTTCTCTTCTTCAGACTTGCTATCTATTCATTGTTCAGTCTTATTAGCAGTGAACATTATATAAGCCTCACTGGCCAAAACACTTATATTGGGCTTCTTACGCAGCAAATTGTCTAAATACCCGAACACTGACTCTGCGAACTTGTTGTGCTTCTGCACTGAACTTGCTTTCATTCTCATACCTGGTGTAATCTCATTCCATTTCCCACCTGGCAGATGATCTGCATACATCTTCTTGGCACACTCTGCAATTGCTGGGAGCATTACATTCAAATACACAGCCACAATACCATCATGTTCCCATTCTTGAATGAGAGACTCATAGATAGCATCTTTATGGACAGCATTGAATAATTCATTCTGACCTTTCATAAAGGCATCTATATCATCAACTGCTTCATATAGGAAGATGACAAATTCGATGTAATGTTCATTCATGTCAAACACATGTACTGTTCTATCTTCCAATAAAGACCAAAGAGGACCTGTAACAAACCTACTGATAAGTCCCAATGCTTTAACACCTGCTAAGTATTCAATAACATTCAAGTCATAAAGTACAGATTTCAGTAAATTGTTTGACTGGTTGTCCTGTAAAAACTGTCGTATTTTGTTGCGAAGAAAAAACACTGCAGCTGAACTCTCAAAGAGAATGTTAAACCTACTTCCCTTAAAAGGAGTAAGTGGCAAAGCACACATGTTGTTGTCTTTAATGAACTCTTTAACATAGAGGTTGAATTCACTATATTTCCCGTTTTTTTCATCCGCACCACGTGCAAGTGCTTTGCAAACAGTTCTTGTCAGTCTAGAGGCACCAGACTCACTTGGCTTTTGGAATGACTTATCAAAGATAGGCTGGTCTTCTAGAAGTCCTTTCTGCACTGTGATTGCAGTTTTGTTTGCACAGTCTGCGAAATGAACTAAACCATGCAAACCACAGAAAAAATTGAGGAGACTACTGGCAGCAATTTGACCAGGCATTGAAAGTTCATCCCAGTGTTCATTTAAATCCGGAAGTATGGACAATCTTAACTCTTCTAGAAGGCTGTTGAATTTCTTTTCAGTACTAGCACGATCGCTCATAGTCGCAGTTATGTTTGCAAGAATACGTTTGGCCGCTTGATCTGCTTCTTGAGTTCTGTCCTCAATGTCCCCCAAGATCTGCTGAAATGCGGACAGAGTGTCTGTTGCAGACTTTGTCACAATTTCACGCATTCCCAAAACATACATTCTTCCTTTTGTATCGGATACATGGTATCCAGAATATTTGGTTCCGAATTTATTTAACGTAAACGAGATATGACGTGCGTATGTGTCCTTTGTGCCTTAAATAGATAAACAAATGAACAGTTTTGCCGCTGAGAGGCTTTGCCTATTTTCATGTTATATATTCATAAGATAGATTAACATAACCAGTAATTGTAAAGTCAACATGTGAGAGGGAGACGACGAGAGATGATCAGCTCCAGGTGTAAGGCTAATGGAATTGCAAAATGGCATTTCATGGTTTCTAAATTATATCATATTAAATTTTAAGGAAAAAAACTAAGTACAGCCCTAAGAAAAAATCGGGCAGGGGTTCCCCATGGGCCATGCCAGAATGTCTTGCCCCCCAACCCTTTCACCCAGGTAGTAATACTTATATTTAAAGTTTGGACTAGAAAATAAATACAAGTGGGTGGGGTGTTCATAACAAAAACCTAACTAAGCCACTTGCTTTGACTACACTAGATAGATAATCAGAATGCCTACCTACCAATGATACTGGAATACACTGGCTTGTAGGTGGCCACTCGTGGTTAACTGGCCCACCGCAAGAACATCTATGCGTCTCTAAATAATTGATCTCCGTCTCAGCCTCAGGCTCAGGCGTCTGGCACTGACTGTCTGACAGGGACAAGACAGTGTCTTGTTCACTAGCACTGTAAATTAAATATACCAATAACAATTTAACATCTAATGTACTATCCCATTAATTATTAAATGCTTTTATAGTGAATAAACTCAAGTCTTGAAGAGAATGAGTGATGAGCAATCTCGGTAAGAATCATTATCCAATATATCTATTCATCCGGATACTATTCAACCGGTGTTAATTGCCGAGGATTTTTTTACTCTGCACCGGCTAGCTCAAGGACGGCGAAAATGGCGGTCCAAATTATGCACCACCCACTTTTGATCATATGGCGCCGTCTAGCGGCAGTGCCAAAGTGGATGCTTTCAACTGATAAATTTTGTATAGATATCATTTTATTGTTTAATATTTACGCCGGGACACGCGCTATGATATTTTTTATAATATGGACCACTGAACATTGGCCATTTACTGCTGTAAACCACGGAAAAAAGCAAAATAAATTTACCACTTTTTATTTTGCATCATAAGGCGCCATTAAAGAGTAAGCAGTATCTGGTGACGTTTTACACATAAAATATTCAAAAGGAGGCGTTTTAAAGCTTTTAAAAAAGCACCTGTCAAGGTCAGCCTCGTTTGAAAACGTAAACAAGCAGTGCGGAATTCACGCTTTAGTTAGAATAGATAACGCAAAATGGTCATTATTTGCTTTTCTGATGGAAATATTTTATTTAAATCGATAGATTAATGATAAATCTACATTATGTAACTAACAACTTAAAGAGTTTAATTCATCTTTATAGATTATTTGCCATTTGAATAGGACTTGTTTTGCATTGTGACACATAAGCAGCGCTATTAGTAGGGTTGCGCTGACGTCATTAACATAGGGCAGACCGTCACACCCTGCACATGCCCACTGCTTGTTGTCACCAATTTCGTGGACCAATAAAACCTTAAATTTGTGATAAATTTATGTCGATCACGTGTTAGCAATTATATAGTAATTATTTGCTTTAGTATTTCTAGAGTTTACTTTAATCCATTTAAACAATTTTAACTTAGAATTTGCAAATAACTATAGTCAAGCACGTATTACCCATGTTTGAATGTGTAGCATGCAGACATCTCTTATTCGCAGGATAGAGTTTACACATGTTTTAATAAATTCTGCAAAAAGTCAACATGAAATAGTCAGTAGAGATTCAATAGGTAACGGCCATTTCACAGGTACGTGATCCTTACTGTCTATAAATGAACCCGTGGAGGGCTGGCCTGTTGAAAAGGAGGCGACGTAGTACCATCCTTGTCTTTCCCTTGCGCTATAGGGTGACCAGGGGGTGGAGGAGGGCCAAACTGTCGTATCTCTGTCTGATCAGCACCACTCGGTGACAACTGGAGTCTCGCCGGGGGGTTCCGCATAACGCGACGCCCAAATGGAGCACCTTTGCTTGGAGACGCGCCAGGTAGGGGTGGACCTACAGGTTGACGGGTAACTGGGACTGACTGCTTGCTGTCGCCGTATCGCGTGGACTGTCGCGGTCGGCATGCTGACGCACTGGGCTGTGGCGGATGCAAAGGGGTTATCTGCTGAGTGGATCGATTCACCGGAGCAGTTGGGGGATGTACGGCAGTCTGGCTCATCTCTGGGGCCGGAGTACTATGTGGCAGGTTGGGAGGTGGGTATGATGGCAGCTGCCCCGGGTATGCCGGTGGAGGCATACTGAATAGCGGAGGCTGGAAGTAGAGCGGTCCACCTGCAAACGTACTGGCGCACGACTGGGGTTCCTCTCTGGGCTCGGGAGCACGTACATCGGATGTTAACGTCTCTTCGAGGTTGTCTAGCTGCTTAGTAATCTGATTAAAGACGATACCACTAATCCTATCATGGATAGATCTACACTTTCCGGTGAAGAAGTCAGACATGGTTTCTGTACTGGGCCTAGTTTCTACAGAGTGTGGACCTCTATTGTCACTAGCACCTTCCACTAAATCGATCCTTGCGGTTAATGTTTGTATGGTTTTCTTTAATTCAAGGTTGCTGTTTTCAAGTTTTTTAATATGCGATTCTAGTTTCAGTCTATCTTTATTATTGTCACTAACTTTCTTCTCTCTTTGTTTCAGATCCTCCTCCCATTTCGACAATCTAGTATCTTTCTGTCGGAGCTCAGCCGCTTTCACAGAAAATTGAAATGGGGATATCTATACAAGTTATTTAGCTTTCTAAAATATCTCTTAACTTACCATCTAATCTTTCTTGTATAGTGTCTGTCGCACCTTCAGCCATAATGTGTTGTAGGCGTGTCTGTATAAATGAGTTGCATATGTTTTTAAAGCTGGTCTCAGCCTCCTTGATGTTTTCTCGAATTGCAGTAATTGTGGTCTTGTTGTCATTGGCAAATAACCATTTTCTAGGATTAAACTCTCTGTTTTGTTGAATGTTAGTTGGAATTTTAGGAGAAATATGGATAAGCATTGTGATAACTGATGCAGTACTTTTATGTGCAAACGTAACACGCCAATTTCTGGCAATTACCTGGTTATTATCGAAGAATGTTATATTGTCAGACTTGGTAGTAGTATCAATTGGTTTACTCGAATTGGTTTTCAACCAACGCTTCAATGTGCTGTAACTGCCACAGGCTGTCTGACGATTGTTCAACTTAGACAATATCTTGCTACCACTCAAATGGTATGACACAAGATTCTTAGCAAATTGAATAGGGGAAACATGTGAAAGGCGTCTGGCCTTGTAAATAGAGTCGACCGCTGTCACTAAACATATCTCTTTCTTGCGGCTGGGGGTAGTGTTCATACCACAAGCAGACCTCAACAAACTTACTAATACTTTGTTTCTCTCACCTAACCACTCTGTTATTTTAAAGTTTTCTAAATTACCTGTTTCTCTGTAAATACAACTACACTCAACACTATCAGCCTCGATGGCACCACATATCCTTTCACCAACAGCACTAACAACCTCCACTAATTCGTCTATGTCAATATTTGATAATATATCGTTAATTATTTGCTCTTTCTTACTGGAGTTTTTACGCTTATTGGTAGTATGGATCAGCAAATTATCATTAACATGATTTATGCATAACTGACAAATAGCACTGGCATTTCGGGGAAGCAGGTCAGCATGTTTCATAAAGTTCAAAATGTCAACCTATACAAGAAAAAAGAGTATTATTCAACGTCCGGTACACTTGGTATATAACACAAAACTTATAGTTTCATATGAACACAGTAGTTAAATAGATAGATTGAAAATATATCAAGCATGTGTTAGAAGCATAATAAGTGACATATGAAGCTTAAATATGAATAAACAGCATAAAAGGATTTATAAAGATATATAGTTGGGTCATTAAAAAAACGATACAGACAATGAGACTCATTGTTCATTCCATTTAGCGAGTATAAAGTAAGCATGAAATAAGAGCCTTAAGGGTACCCACTTCTGAGATCAAAATAACTACGATTTTTTAAAACCATGTTATTTGCAAAGTACAACCTATGTGAAGTTCATTTTTGAGTCGAAAAACATAGGCTAATGACTTACTTTTTTTGCTATATCCAATCGAAATGACCCACTTCAAAATGGCCATTTTTGCGCCAGTAGCCATAGAAAAGGGGGTAGGGGTAAAGAAATTGCTTATACTTAAAGATACGTGCCCCAAAATTACCCTAAGAACATCAGAATTCAAGTATTAATCGATATACTAAGATTATAACTCATAAAAAGATTGAAAGTTTCACAAATAATACCAGAATTGTAGTTTAATGGGCGTTTCAATCAAGTATTAATTGTCTAAAAATGGCGCCAAAATGGAGCAATATTCAAAAGTTTAACCAAAAAAATATTGTTGAAATAATAACTACGATTTTTTATGACCATGGTAAAATGAAAGGAAATTATATTGTGTTCCCATAGGAAACATCAAAAATATATGCTAATGTGCGTTTTAGAGAGTTATAACGTGAAATGTGTGACCTACCCCTGTTTGAAACAGGAAAAAGACAAATATTTGTTAAATTTATTCACTTTTATTCCACATGTCATGTTTAATCAACTGGATAACCACTGTACATATGATATCATTTATTTGAATTTGTAATATCATGTATTTGTTCATTCATTGCGTTCAGAATGTACCAAATTGACTCAAAATCATGTCAAATTACCCCACCCACTTTTATAACATGCAAATGGGTCCTTTCATTTTCTCACATAAAAAAGCTGTTGTTAGACCTAATCTTGCAAGGAATCTTTAAAACTACTTGATTCTGTTTACAAGGAAGTCCCATACACTTCTTAAATCTGAAACAGTTGTCATGGCAACAGTTATTCAGAAATAGAAAAAAGGTGATTGTCGGCTTTATGTCATGCAGATATTGGTGTAAAATTCATTGAAATTGTGCATATTCATTATTTTTAAGATAAATAAACTCTTTAACATGTATACATGAGGAAATAAATGTCCAGACCAGGTATAATGTGCAATTTAACATAAAATCTTCATTTGTAACCCCCATCTTTGACCGCAGTTGGAGGCGTAACACTCCAAATGTTGACATTTTGTTGACAAACTTGTATACTGTGAGAGTTATTTGAGAACTGTTGCTTTCATGAAAACCATTCAACTGGTTATCACATGAAATGGCAAAATACTATGGAGATGGCAGAGTATGCATTGCCATACATCCAACAGTTCAACTTCCGTTACAATCGACTGGCCCAGTTGTACATCTCAGATCTCAAGCCAGTCATGTCGGGATAGACTGTTGCAGGAGCATTGTATGGTTGGTTCCTGGAAAACCAGTTTAATCAACTGATATCATATATATTACTACACGCTTAATTGGAACAAATAAATGAAATTCCAACAAACAAAGTTATTTAAGGTATGCAAGTGTTGATGAACACTATTTATGGATGAAAGTTCAATTTTTTTTGAAAATACCAAAAAAATCTTAAAATACTGCATAGATGTTTTTCATGTAAATAACAGAATGCAGTTGTTTCTCAAAATACTGTATTCATGACTGTAATCAGTATTTAATTCTACTGACAACTTTCATCTATTGCAATGCATGTTCTGTTTCAAAGAAATACAACAAAATATTAAATAAAGTATAAGTTTATTAGCTCATAAAAAGTAAGTCATAAGAGTATGATTTCTGTCAGCCATTCATTTAAAAATAAATAAGAGATGTGTGTAAAACATGTATGCAGCCCAATAGTCGAAAATAGTACAGGTTACATTGACTTTGACCTACTGACCTCAAAATTAATAGGGGCCATCTACTGTTGCTGACCAACCTCCATGTAAAGCTTGACGTGAGTGGGAACCATGTGGTCTACTGACAGACAGACTTGAGCACAGCAATACACCCCTCATCAACTTTTGGGACATAATAATAACTCTTTAAAGATAAAATAAACCTTTGCATCTCTTAGTCAAGACTAATTAGCAACAATTGAATGGTAATTATGTTTAAATATACCAATAACCCTTATTCACCACTATTGGACCCCACAAATGCAACAAATCAACCAAGCATAAATAATCCATAGCTGACGGGACAGAGTTGTTTCCATCATAGTGAAATTAAAGAAAAAATATAATCCAACTATGTGTCAGTGTTATGCTGTTTTGCAATTATCCACAACTATAATTACAGTTAGTCTTGTGTGTAAATATGCCCCATGGTATAATACATGTATGTAATACAAAGACTGCGAGCAAAATTCAGAATTTTACTAATTTTACTATTGCTGGGTAGCCCTCTCTAAACAGGTTCAATACCAATAAACAGGAGTGCTCGCTCACCCGTTGAACAATGACCTATATACCAGTAAAACATACATTCTGACCTTATTTCATGAGGATTGGATCAAATCAGGGGTCTCTAGAGTGAGCACAAGGTTTATGCTAAGATTTGACCTAATGACTTAGTTCTTGACCTGACATTACTCAGATTTGAACTTGGATTTGCCTAGATTTTATGTAGGATTGCATTCTGACTAAGTGTCATGAAGATTTAATAAAAACTGTGACCTCTAGGTTCTAGAGAGAACAAAAGGTTTTTCTAAGATTTGACCTAATGACCTAGTTTTTGACCCAACATGACCCAGTTTTAAACTTGGCCAATATTTCATTGAGAAAAATATTGTGAATAAGTTTCATGTACATTGGATAAAAACTGTGTCCTCAGATTTGAACACAATGTTTTTCTAAGATTTGACTTAGTGACCTATTTTTGACCCCACATGACCCAGTTTTAAACTTGGTATAGATTTCATGGAGAACAACATTGTGACAAATTTTCATGAAGATTGGATCAAAACTGTTGCCTCTAGAGTTCACACAAGCAAATTGTTGACGAACAACTGACAGAGAGTGATCACAAAAGTTCACCTTGTCACTATATGACAGGTGAGCTAAAAATAATCTTATGAGAGACAAAAGGTGGTCTTCACAGTCATACAGGCTTTATAATAAAGGTGGTCTTTAAAACAGGTTTGAGTCTTTGACTATATGTATTATAAATGCAATATAATTGTAATTGATTTTACACATCTGTAGTTCTGCACTAGAATTATCAAATTTCAATAATTGCACAGAGTGAATATAACTTTCAACACAAATTCAGAGTCTGAAAATATTGGTATAAACATCCAGTGAACATTTATTGTATTTGCTTCTCAAGTATAGTCTATATGAAAGTTATGCTCTTGATATACTAAATCATTGGCATAATTATTTTACATAGAGCCTTCAAAATGTCTGGTAGGAGCGTCTTCGTGAGCTTTTCACATTATGATCATCTTGTGTCTTCAGAGAAAACTGAAAGTAAACAAATTTAATTTTTATACAAAAGGGACACCAGATCATTCAACTATTACTGCAACAGAATGTGCAATACTCAATGTGATACAAATGTATATTAAGTGCAAATAAGTCATGTACACTACATGTATATAATTATAGCAATATACAAGTCATGCATATACATAAGAAGTTTCCAAAACTTGCACACAGGTTTCACAGTATTGTCAATCCATTTAAGCTGTGCATCATGCCAGAGGCAATTTCACTCAAATAACTCTTAAAATTATTATTTTATAAGTGATGTCTAATGGTTTATAACATGTAACCGAGTGATCTATCATCTAGATTATATTCCAAGTTCTGGCAGGTTGTTTGTACTAAGTACCCTTCCTTGTACAGCTGACTTTTCATCCACATGTGGAGAAGTTGCTGGCTCTTTGTGGAAGGTAAGGATGCAGTCCAGGAAAACTGCTAAAGAAATCAGCTGCCATATATAACTTAAAAAGGTTGAGAAAATATAAAACAAATTATCATAAACAAAGTTTTATACATATTAAAACAGCAAAGTTAAAACATTATTACCAGTGTTTGCAGATTGTATCCCGACTGATTGAAACCAGGCCAACATTTTCATGAGAGTACCAATTAACAGAACTGTACATAATAATTCTTCCAAATTAGGTTTTCATTGCTTTCCCTGTCACACTGGTCCAACAAAACCTGAAATACAAATAAAACCAAACAAATATTAGACAACAGATCACACCTTTTTATAATTCTATAAGGATGCATTGATCAGTGATCTATATGCTTTCGAATTTATTCTCTTCACTGGATCATCCATATCATATGGGCGAGGCGACCTAGCCCCCCAGAAGTTTTTTAATTTTGGGGGATAGTACATTGAGTCATGCTTTAATAGGTGGGTAACAACCCCAAATCACACTTCCAAATTGGATGGCGGACGGATGGTCAGGCAGCATATTTTTGGTGCATAATAATAATGTCTTTATTTTTGGTGGATAACATTATTGGTGAACCAATTTTCATTATAAAATGGCCAACAGGTGCATCAGGTTGGGGTTGTCTTGTGGCAATCATTGCTTCGTGAAGTTTGTCAGATCAAGATGTGGCTAAGGGACAAAGACATTTGTTGGGTACCATGAGTATGAGTTTAGGCTAGACAAGATTTCGGTCTCCGTAGTCACTAGGTCGAGATTGTTTGACTAAGTTTTAGGCTAGAACTAGCACCCCCCACCCCCTACAATATTTAGTCTAATTCCCCAGGCATTTGCCTGCTCCTGAGTCCATTGCAAAATATTGATTGGTGTTTTTATTGAAAGTCAGTTTTGAGACATGTCAACTAATTGATTTTCGACTTACGATCAGTGACGATATGTAGCTGAATCATTGAATGCTGAAGGTCAGATCTGTCATTCTGTGAATTTCTGTGGCCTGACAACTTGAGTTTCTTGCTTCTGTCAACTTCCACAGTAACGGTGTACGTTAAACGGTTGGACCTGGCCATGTTTAAGTTGCTCACGTATTCTATGACAACATTCTATGATTCTATGCGCACACATAGTGTTTTAAATCAACTTTTTATCACGACGATTCGTTTTCATTTTAGTGAAAATTTGCATGTGACGTAAAGCAGTTTGCTGTCGTAAAATTAAAACACTGACGAATCAAAATCATCACCACGGTTGTTTCCCTTGCAGTCGACGAAAATCGATTTATTAATTTCTATGAATTTATATTTTTGGCAAAACTGTTTTTAATACGCAGAAGGACAGCTAAGAAATCGTTTTTAAGACCGTTGCAAATTCTGTAAACATGCTGCGCGAAAAGATGCGCAGACGATGCAAAATCGTCAACTGCGGGTACCCTTAAATGGAACTTTTATAAGGTAAACTGGTATACAGAGAAGCGTACAATATATGTACAAGAGTGGATATCTGGTTGTTTGTTGATCTGAAATAAAATTTTGAAATTATGCAAAAATAATAATCAGAAACGTATTTATTATCAATAGAGAATATGCTTTCAAACAAACTTGCGCAATTGTCATTTACATCACCAAATGAACGGGAATAAAATTGAATAATGACATAAGGCACGGGCGCTATATAGTCATAAAACACAAAGCTCAGTTATAAAAACGCAAATAAGTAAGAAAATACTGCAATACCTTGATTTTTTTGTTGCTTATTTTATGGATAAAACTCACATTACCACCATAAATATCTGGTGCTGTCTGCAGGCACACGAGAACGGCATTTTTACGTCTTACTTGTATCTCTGTAGGTCACCTTCAGTCGACATTGATGATGCTCGTGTTTACTCGTGCATTCAGTATAAGAAATAACCGTAGGCGAAATTACATAAATGTTTTATTACAAATTTTATAACATTTTCAACAATATTTTGGTTAATACAAGCTAAAACATAATAAACAAAAGCATTTGTTCACACCCTATACCGTAATTAGTAAAGACAATGGATTTCGTTTAAATTGATCCGTGTAGTAAACAACCGATCAAGGCGAACAACTCCGCATGATTTCAGAAAAGTTTACAGAAAAAAACAGTCGTGAAAACAACCGATTTATAACAGAACAGGTACATTTTGTAGGTAATTCTCAGCATCTGTTGTTTTAGCCCCAATATTTCTAAGAAATGCGGAGTTCAGTTGTGGAAAAAAATGTCAAAATCGAGAATTGTAGGTGAAAAGCAAGTGTCATAGTCTCCGTCCGCGTTCGAAAATTCGGATAAGTATGGATACGGCATGATTTTATCGACTTCTCTTGTTCGATAAATAGCTAGATAGAGCTATAATAGCTCATTCGAGCTATTATAGCTCCTTCGGCAGTGGGACCCAACCTGACAACTAGGGGAAATAAGGGCACTCTCACCGCTCAGTTGTTACAATAACTCACTCTTGCGAATACACACACTGATTTGTCTTCTTTTCTGTCTAACGTCAAGATGGCGACCCTCTAGTTGCTTCTCCGCAATCCCAGCATCCTCCAGAATCCCCTTTTAGCCAATCAGCGGTCCCTATTTTCCCGGGCGATCCACTCGGTCGGTTGCAGACCTCCATCACTAACAAAGTACGTACTCTACCGCTATGCTACTACCGGAAGTAAACAAAACGGCGGTAGAGAGCATGCGTATCATCAAGTCCCGCCCAAATGTCTTTAGGGTGGATATCATCATCATTAACTGAAATGTTGTAAATAGCGTTAATTTCTTCTAAATAGCCCTGCTTTGAAAAATGTTTTTGCTGTCTAGAAAATGAAATGCCACACGTACGGCAACAATTTGATAAGAAAGCTTTATGTTCATTCATTTTGAGTATTTTCAGTATTGGTTTCCAAATTCAGTAAGAACTTCAGCTCCTCTACCTTTTGTTTAAGTTTAAAGTTCTCTTCAATTAAAATTGAATCTCGGTCTTCCTCTAAACTTTTAACTTGGACTTTTATTGTTTCGTTTTCTTTTTTTAAATCTAAATTTTCACGTCTGAGATTTTTGTTTTCTGTTTCTATCAATTTGAACTTCTCTGTTAGTTTGCTGTCTTGAGAAACAGTATCACTACTAGCAGAAGATGATGGCATAATATTGTAATCTCCCTTATTAGGGTCCATATATTGTTCCCACTTTGGATCTATAGGCTCAGTGGGACTACTGGCAAACAAATCTTGTGATGAATGAAGAGGTTCTGGCGGACTAGATAGAAACAGATCTTGGGAAGAATGAAGATATTCTCTTTCACATGTATCTGGTTTTTCAGGAGGCTAGGAAAAAAGGATTAAGGAATAAGCACAAGCCAAGCTACCACCACTAGTTCAAATGACCTGATCAGTTTGAGTATACTTAACGACAAACGTATGCATTTTTTTTATTTAAAACAAGATTATAATATTTGTAATATGTATCGCAGTTTAATGTAAAAAACTTAAACAATTGCGTGATTTGATAACATACATGCATGATTTGCTTAAAATGTATGTAGCTGTTAAGAAATATAATTGTATTAAATACTATGCCTTTCAAGTCATTTGAACTATCACACGAAATACTTTACGGTGCATCATAATCAGAGGTGAAGTTACAATATCAATCAGTCGCATGCATGATTACAAAAGGTGAATTAAATACCAATCCAATATAAGCAAGAGATATACAAAAGGACGAAGAATATTAGGTTAGATATGGTTCGGATTCGGCCATGAGCAGTGCTTACGTACGTACATGAGTAAACATCAGTAATACAGAAAGAGCTCAGATTTCGAGAGAACATTCAGCAAAGACTAGCTATCTAGGCTCTTTTCACTGCAAGCGAAAATATATGTCTTCCCCATGCTTAATAAGACTATTAAAACTGTGCACGTGGTCCAAATTTGAAGCACGTAGCTTGAAAAATGTGAAAGTATGTCACTAGGTCAAATAAGGTCAAAGTTCATGTCAGTGCACAAACTGTGCATGTGGTCCAAATTTGAAAGCTTTAGTTTGAAAAATGCGAAAGTAGGTCACTAGGTCAATATCAAGGTCAAAGTTCATGCCAGTGCACAAAACTATGCACATAGACCAAATTTGAAGCATGTAGCTTGCGAAATGTGAAAGTAGGTCACTAGGTCAATATCAAGGTCAAAGTTCATGTCAGTGCACAAAACTATGCATGTAGACCAAATTTGAAGCATGTAGCTTGCGAAATGTGAAAGTAGGTCACTAGGTCAATATCAAGGTCAAAGTTCATGTCAGTGCACAAAACTATGCATGTAGACCAAATTTGAAGCCTGTAGCTTGAGAAATGTGAAAGTAGGTCACTAGGTCAATGTCAAAGTTCATGCCAGTGCACAAAACTATGCACGTAGACCAAATTTGAAGGATCTAGCTTGAAAAATGCGAAAGAAGGCCAACAGGTCAATATCAAGGTCAAAGTTCATGTCAGTTCACAAACTGTGCACGTGGTCCAAATTTGAAGGATGCTCCACCACCATAGCTGTGAACAGAATTGGTTTATCTCATCTTACATTATATACTTCAGTGTGAAATATTCGAAACCTCCAGTTACCCCTTTGGTTTGTAAATTAGACACATCGTTTAAGCAAAATTACCACTACTTGCTTCTTGTGGCTTGCATTATATAAATATGTGAACTTGTGAACTAATTTTAACATTTCCGAATTCACCCAAAAATTGTTTTGCCATTTTTAGGGGACAGTAAACATTTATTTTTCTAAACTGACCTTAATTATTATTTCAAAAAATTATATAACACTAGGCCTATATAATCTTTCCGCCACCAAAATGTATTAAAAACGGAATTAGCACCGAAAACGTGGCTTTTAGTCTTTCCCGTCTCGCTAACGCAACGTTTTAAATTTAAACAATAGACTTTAACGTGCCAGACATCTAAAAAACGGCGAGGACACTCAATATCTTTGGTTACAACGTAAAGTATATTCATTTAACTATCGGGAAAAAATTACAAGCGTGTTCAAATAAATTGCGAAAGCATACAAAAAGGGATTTTCGTCCACCTACCCTTTGACAGAACCACTCGCGTTCAGCAGATTTCCAGATTTTTATATGGCTCTAAAACAATAATTTGACGTGCAATGTTCACAATACTTCTGAAATGTATTCTTTATTCACTATGTAATCATATTTAATCAAGTTTTTTCACCTGCAAAATACATGTAACACAACACACCTTTCGAAAGCGAACCTATGCTACAATCACTGCAGCGAACTTACCGTGTATCGGAAATCAGTATGGCGGCTCATTTGCATAATTTATTAAAAAGCGCTGTCGCATAGAGGTTTGTTAGTGTCCATCTTTCCTCAGCAACCAATCGTATTCCCCTCACTGCGTGGGAGACACGGTTGGGTGAAGCGCCCTGCACCGCAGGTCCATTTCTCGTAGTATGCGGTCGTATGCGGTCCTTTAGGAACCGCCGATCACTACACTCCTCCCGATCCTATAAAGGAGTGCGCACTGTCTGGACGATGCTAGGATCCTTGCCATCTGATGGTTTCCTGGATTCCATAACCAGTACTTGGTACTTGGCAGCGAAACAGGTTTAGGTCTCGAGCCACCTGCCTACCCGACTGAGCCGCACCGTCTCAGCCGGGGGCCGGCACCCACGGTTACGGTGGGACCAACCCGCCCTCAGCCTCTTACACCACCTCTGGGCCCAACTTCTTGATGTAGAGACGGTCCGTGTTCTGGGCGGCTCTACGGAGAAGTTGTGTCCATGACTCCTGCCGGTAATCTGCAACATCAGCGGCCACGCAACCAAGATGAGCGGGCGTGGTGCGGCGGGCTCTCGGAGAAGGCGCTCTACTGGCATCCATTGCAAGCAGTCGATTTTTGAACGGTGCTCTGGTCCCCTGTACCGGGCCACGATAGCGGTGTACCCAAAGTATGCCTTTACAGCTTTGAAAAACATCACTCGTGTCGCCTCTATATCGGGCACAGACGACGAATATTCCCTAAGCAGACGACTTATAAACATCCCCTCGGGGTTATCCCTGTACCACAGGTTGGTGGTTTATGTCTTTATTTTGGTACTTTCTTTCTTTCAATTAAACATGTGCTTTTTTATTACGGTGGTACTTGAAGAGAGTCTTATCTGGAATATGTTTTCTATCAGTTCCTAAAGGTAATCGTCCAGGGTCCCTGCAGGCTGCAGGGGTTGTCCATATATATAACAACATTAATAACACATGAATTAATACAAATAATAACAAATCTATTAAGATTATGCTTCCAATACACAAATGTAGTTCCAATCATATTCCAAAAGTTGACTACAAAGCCACATGGATACAATTAACTTTATTGTCTAAGCAGCTAGCATATTTTTTGCAGCGACAGACTCAGATAATATGCATCTCCTCATAGCTGCTGTTGTCACATGCCTTTTTGATTTAAATTGTTCAGCAAGACTATTATCATCCTTTCCTCTTTTGTAAACCCATCCAATTTGGGAAGCTGTAACTCTGTGTTTTCTTACTTTGTGCCATAACAGACTTTGACTCTGTAGCCTAGTTTTTTCTTCAAAACGTTTGATATCACTTCCATTTATTTGAAGACCTTCCATTTGTACTTGCTGGGCTTGATCTAAAGCTGTGTGATAATTGTTGTTCATATAATTGTGAATAGGCAATTCTGGAAAACAAACTCCATCCACAACATTCATAATATAATCTTCATCTAACTTTTGTTGATAGCTGAGGACAGTTCCATATTGAACTGGTCCAAACTTCCACTGGACCATTGTGACATTACTTCTTGGTTTTATAGCAGGTAAAACCAGACAGAGTAGATTTGTACACATCCAACGTCTAAGGTTTCCTTTAACTAACTGAGCGGTTTTCCATTCTTTACATGTCGTCTTCTCACATCAATGAAGAGGCTTCCTTGTAAGCATCAGAACACGACATACAACAATGTCCGCTGCATTCTACACAGTATCTCACTGCTTTTAGAATCTTGTCGTCTTCCGCACAAGTTGTGCACACAGAATCAAAGGTTTGCTCAGACATTTTAAGCTGCGACAGTCTCCTAAATACCGTTCTCTATACCTGTATGTACCATCATGATGAAACAGAGCGTCTTTGACTACTTTCAGTGGTTGTCCTTTAGTCCTTTAAATAGCTGTCCTTGGTGTAATGATCTTTCTGTCTCATTGTCCTTTTTGATAGCATTGTTCCTAGAACACATGGGTATCCAAGGGCCTTTCCAAGAGAATCCTTTGGTTACTTAAACCTCCAATCTTGAACCATCAGCAGCACATTGTGTACATTCACGATCAAAGAGTGCGTCCGATCCATCTTCTACTGAATTTGACTACCGTCCTTACAAATGCGTTTATTTCAACCTCAATCACATCCTTTTTAGCTCACCTGACCACAATGTGGTCATGGTGAGGTTTTGTCATACCGAGATGTCCGTCGTCCGTCGTCCGTCGTGCGTCGTGCGTCGTGCGGCGTGCGTCGTGCGTTGTGCGTCGTGCGTCCGTCAACAATTTCTTCAAACGACTTCTCCTCCTAAACCGCTTGGCCAAATTTGATAAAACTTAACAGGAATGTTCCTTGGGTGGACCTCTACCAAAGTTGTTAAAAAAATTCCAGTCCGTCGCATAACTAGGTCACACAGGCTAAAAATAGATTTTCAAAAAGGAAACTTCAAAAATCTTCTTCTCTGAAACCGTAAGGCCTAGAGCTTTCATATTTGGTATGTAGCATCACCTTGGGGTCCTCTACAAAGATTGTTAAAATTATGTCCCTGGGGTCAAAATTGGCCCCGCCCCGGGGGCCCTTAGTTTTACATAGAGTTATATAGGGGAAACCTTAAAAAATCTTCTTCTCAGAAACCGCTTGGCCCAGGGCTTTCATATTTAGTATGTAGACTCAGCTAGAGGTCCTCTACAAAGATTGTTCAAATTATGTCCCTGTGGTCAAAAATGGCCCCGCCCCAAGGGCCCTTAGTTTTACATAGAGTTATATAGGGGAAACCTTTAAAAATCTTCTTCTCCGAAACCGCTTGGCCCAGGGCTTTCATATTTGGTATGTAGACTCAGCTAGAGGTCCTCTACAAAGATTGTTCAAATTATGCCCCTGGGGTCAAAATTGGCCCCGCCCCGGGGGCCCTTAGTTTTACATAGAGTTATATAGAGAAAACCTTAAAAAATCTTCTTCTCCGAAATTGCTTGGGCCAGGGCTTTCATATTTGGTATGTAGACTCAGCTAGAGGTCCTATTCAAAGATTGTTCAAATTATTCCCCTCGGGTCAAAATTGGCCCCACCCTGGGGGTCACCATTTTACTTAGACTTATATAGGGAAAACATATAAAAATCTTCTTGTCTAAAACTACAATGCCTAAGAGCTTTGATATTTGGTATGTAGCGTCATCTAGTGGTCCCCTACCAAGATTGTGCAAATTATGCCCCTGGGGTCAAAATTGGCCCAGCCCCGGGGGTCACCGTTTAACATAGACTTATATAGGGAAAACATATAAAAATCTTCATGTCTAAAACTACACTGCATAGAGCTTTGATATTTGGTATGTAGACTCAGCTAGAGGTCCTCTACAAAGATTGTTCAAATTATGTCACTGGGGTCAAAATTGGCCCTGCCCCGGGGGCTCTTAGTTTTACATAGAGTTATATAGGGGAAACCTTTAAAAATCTTCTTCTCCGAAACCGCTTGGCCCAGGGCATTCATATTTGGTATGTAGACTCAGCTAGAGGTCCTCTACAAAGATTGTTCAAATTATGCCCCTGGGGTCATAATTGGCCCCGCCCCGGGGGGCCTTAGTTTTACATAGAGTTATATAGAGAAAACCTTAAAAAATCTTCTTCTCCGAAATTGCTTGGGCCAGGGCTTTCATATTTGGTATGTAGACTCAGCTAGAGGTCCTCTTTAAAGATTGTTCAAATTATTCCCCTCGGGTCAAAATTGGCCCCACCCTGGGGGTCACCATTTTACTTAGACTTATATAGGGAAAACATATAAAAATCTTCTTGTCTAAAACTACAATGCCTAAGAGCTTTGATATTTGGTATGTAGCGTCATCTAGTGGTCCCCTACCAAGATTGTGCAAATTATGCCCCTGGGGTCAAAATTGGCCCAGCCCCGGAGGTCACCGTTTTACATAGACTTATATAGGGAAAACATATGAAAATCTTCTTGTCTAAAACTACACTGCATAGAGCTTTGATATTTGGTATGTAGCATCATCTAGTGGTCCTCTACCAAGATTTTTCAAATTATGCCCCTGGGGTCAAAATTGGCCCCACTCGGGGGTCACCGTTTTACATAGACTTATATAGGGAAAACATATTAATACCTTCTTGCCTAAAACTACACTGCCTAGAGTTTTGATAATTGGTATGTAGCATCATCTTGTGGTTTTCTACCAAGATGTTCAAATTATTCCTTTGGGTGAAAATTGTGCAGGGTTTATAATCAGGTGAGCGATATTGGGCCATCATGGCCCTCTTGTTTTTTACTGCATTGCCACTCGTCTGGCTGAGAGTTTCTGGATTCTCTTTGCTATGTAATCCTAATTTACCTTTACCTGTGCCGTAAAACTTGGAAATGCTCTGTGGCTCCTCCCAGGTATGATGTCTGTCAGTTTTTCTGTCACTAATGTTTCTACAAAAAGTTTCATGTCTTCCATTCTATTGTCTTTGCTTCTGTGTGAACGTTCACTTCCAACTTCAACAATTGCCCCTAACATTTCATCTAACACTTTTCCAAGACCCACTGCAAGCTTGCTGTGACGGTCTACTGGGTGGACTCAGTAGTGTTTGCTCCAAGTTATCATGGATAAATATGCTTACACGCTATAAGACGATGTGCTAACACAAAGTATTTAGTGTTATTTCTATTTAGGAACTGCAGCATGTCTCTCTTCCAATAGGCGAGCATCATTGGTCCGTCATTGAACCAAACTGCCTGACGTCTGACAATGTCAGACAGTCCTCCCCACATAAGGGCCTTTGTGTACTGGAACAGGCCATCATCCTCTTCACCACCCTTGCTGGCCACGTCCGTACATTGTGTAGAACAGTGCGATATTAAATTATTGAAATTAGCTCAAATAATGAGAATTTACTTATGGATATTGTGTGCTGTTAAATTGATCTCCATAGTCCTATCTAATATTAATATTGTATGTGAATTAATATCACACATGGGCCTAAAAAAAATTGTTTGGTTAGGGTAAGATGCTTTCAAAGAACAGGGAGGGTAGGTAGGGATTTTTTTTAACTTTAATTTGGTACAGGTTGTTTGTTTTTGTCCCTGTCTACAGTATTTCTGTTATTTAAGGACATTGCTGGGGCTAAACATTGGGGCAACAGTGATTTTTCTGAATGAAAGCAGTACTGTTGACGCTCCCAGTGCAGATCAAACCTTTAATTGACAGATAGACTGTCGCTCTCCCAACTGAGCTACTATAAACCGTCAAGAGTACAATGACACTATTGTCTATTAGCACAGGTATGCGCGTTTCCAGTGGAATTTCACTCACGACGAAGCAAAGAATTTCACAAATAAGAAATATACTTATCGAAAACCCCAGCATAAAAGTTGTAACTGAGGTATAAACACTTCCAATGTTTTCACGCCGTCAGTAAAACTGATTGGGGCATGCGCGCTGATCGGTCACGATAGCCAGATGCTTGCATTTGTATGTAAAACAATGATCAAGCGCTCAGGCGAGTCCGATCTTTTCAAGGGAGGTAATATCCTATTTGTAAACAAATATGACTGGTAAGTTTAACTCTTTCATAACATTGTAATTTGATTACAAATTTTATAATTGTCCATACAGAAAATCAAATGTCCATTAATGATATTATTAGCACTGACTCAAAGTTCTTGTTTGACACAGATACATTCTACTACCATCCTTCCATATAATTATTGCAACATACAATTGTCAAGCTAACATGAGTCTAATTTACTACTGTTCTGCTATTATAGTTTCACTTGTAACAGTATTCTTTCAATTCTTTGCTCAATTTATACTCAGTTTCTGTCAAAAGATGTTATGATTCCGTTCGAGTCTGAGGAAGAGCCTGCATCATCAGTTCCATCACCAGCTGCACCAACCCTCGACCTAAGCACATGTTTGTAATGAAGAACAGAATGGTACACCATAAAACAGTTAGGCACACATAAAGGCTTTTGACAACTAAAGCACCAGTAACTAGTTTGCTTTCGTCTCTTTGAAGGATAACAATCTTGGCAAGGCCATAACCGTTTATCACCAGGCATTGCAGGAATCGATACCGGAAAATGCCTGTCTGTTAGTCTGAGAGGTTTGTCACCAGTAATCCTTCTCCCTGCAGACAAAGATGGTTTAGAGCATTTGGAGCTTCAAATATCAGTGACTCACACAAGGCTCTCCTGAATTCATAATGACCAAGCTTGCTTTCGTCTTCTGAGAATTTTTTATACAATAGGCATCCTTTTTTTACTGTCAAATTCAGTAAATGAAAAAACAGTTTCTTGTACCATTTTGCAGTTTTTCTAAGGCACATATAATATTGATGGATTTGATCTGAAAGATCAACTCCTCCCATCAAACGACAATAATCTACAATACAACGAGGTTTGATAACCATGTTCCTAGTTTGGCGATCAACTTTATTCAACACACTGACTAGAGCCTCGTGAATGGTCAATATCATGTGTACAGCACGTTTGTCATAGTATTTTACAATCAACAAATCGCCAGTTCTTCTATATAAACAGTCAAACTTTTTCATCTTTCTTTTTAGCTCACCCGACCACAAAGTGTTTTGTCATACCGAGATGTATCACCTGACTCCATTTTGACCTTCACCATGACCTAATTTTGGACTTAGACTTATCTCCCCTTAAGTATTTTTACAATAAAATTTTGTCTGGAGCGTATCGTCAAAACTATTTAACGTATTGACTTGAAATATAAATAGATTGCAACTTGGAGAAGTGCATTGACAAAGAACCATAACTCTGTCTGTCTTAAATTTTGAATTATCTCCCCTTTAGTGTTTTTTTATAGTCAAATTTTGCTCTGAGTATATCTTCAAAACTTTTTAACATATTGACTTGAAACTTGGAATATAAATAGATGGCAACTTGGAGAAGTGCAATGACCAAGAACCATAACTCTGTCTGTCTTAAATTTTAAATTATCTCCCCTTTAGTATTTTCAGAATCAAATTTTGACAGGAGTGTTTCTTCAAAAGTGTTTAAGATCTTGACTTGAACCTTGGTATATGAATAGATGGCAACTTGGAGAAGTGCAGTGACAAAGAACCATAACATCTGTATCACCAGATCACACATGAAGTCGATCAAGGCACTGCTTTCAAATGTGGCATTATTCGTTTACCATCATAAGCCCCTTATAGTTCAAAGCCATGTAACACTATCAAACATTTTAACTGAATAATGGCCCCTGATTGACTTAGCTTTTTATGGACATGGCTTCCACGGGTGCATAAGCGTTTATTGAACGCAGTCTTGTTTTTGCTCTGCTTCTAGAATGTCCTACTAGAGTTTTGCATGGATTACAAAAATATTCTTCACAGTGCAAGCAATATCCTACTGGTGGATTGTGGTCTATTGTACCTACAACACATTTATCCTCATCCTTTGTTCCACTGACTTGTTGACATCGTCAATGGGGATAAATTCTTTATATTGGTCAATGAGACTGTGATCTTTTTGAATGTCCAGCTAGAATTTGATGACAATTATATAGTATTTTTCACAATCTGAGCAATATCTAACTGCCAAAGGCTTCTTTATTGTTGTTTGATCAATTATACTGTGATCTATAGTACTAACAACAAAGTTCTAAATGAAACAAAACAAAGAAAAATTCAAATTAAACATAACTAAATATATCAAATGCATAAAGTGTAATGCAAGGTTAACCTTGGCATATGCAAGAGAGACATTTTTCATTGATTCAGCTGACGGCTAGTACTAATCCTATCCTTTAACTCTATCCCAAGAATAAAAAAAAAAGTGATTAATCTATATTCTAATTCGATGCTAATCAAATTCTAATGAACTGTGTATACGGCCACATCTCTGTGACGGCCACTTCTCTGTTTGGTATGGATGTTATACCTGATGAACTGTGTATACGGCCACATCTCTGTGACGGCCACTTCCCTGTTTGGTATGGTTGTTATACCTGATGCCCTGGTATCAAACCAGGCACCGTTCATGATGTTTTTGTCGGTCAATTGTACCATCAATTATGACAAGTTTTTTTTATCAGAAATAGCAGTCATTCCTATAAAACACATGACTTTGTGTCGCGCTACTTCTTTGTTAGGTATAATAGTTGTTTTACCTGATGGCCAGTTATATAACATGCAATGTTTTTGTAAGGTACACAAAATTTTCAGAGTGAACACCGTCAATAATAACAAGTTCATTGTCAAATATTGTAGTAATTCCCACAATATAGCAATCTTTATTCTTGTTGGTTGGGTAACACAAACCCTTTGCCATCTATTCCCAGTCCATTGAAGTTTGATTCTAACACCACTGGTATCAACCTTCTACTTTTAAAAGGTGATTGATTCTCCTTATTTTCTTCTTTTCACACTCACCTAAAAAAATATTATTATTTACCTATTGAAAAAAATCCTCAAGTTATCTCCTGTTGTTCTATCAACACAGGAGTTGCTATTTCTAACAGCATGAAATCCGCTTACAAAAAGCTTAGTGTGGTTGACAGCATCAATGATTACAAATTCAGTGTGAGATATTGTAGTAATTCCTTCAGTATAGCACTCTTCAATCTCGTTGGGATGTTTAATGTTGATGTCGTGGATGAAATAGAAATCATCTTGGAATTGAGAATCGTCAGTGTCCGAATGTTTCATTAAATTGTTAGCAATGATGGATGATGGCGTTATTGATAATGTTGTCATGGTATATTGGTCAATTAGATTGTGATATTTTGTTGCTAAATACTAATAGAATGTCCTACTAGAATTTTACATGGATTACAGAAGTATATCTCACAGTGCAAGCAATATCCTACTGGTGGAGTGTGGTCTATTGTTCCTACAATACATTTATCCTCATCCTGTGTTCCACTGACTTGTTGACATCATCAATGGTGACAAATTCTTTATATTGGTCAATGGCTCCAGTGGGCTCAGGTTCCCCAAGTTGGGAAAGTGTTCCCTTCCAAACGTCAGGGGTCCTCTATTCTCCTCTGTAGACCCTTGGGTCTGTTTCCTGGCTGCGGTCTGCCTTGGAGCCTCGCTCCTACCTGCTGTCTTCCTCTCGTCCTCTTATTATCCGTGAGAAACTGTCTTACAAGTTTCTCTCCAGGATCATGTCGGACTGCAGCCTGAGTTCCTTCATCTGTTTGTGGTCCCTCCGTGTCTTAGCCACATTGTATTGGCAAAGGACCACCTGTTGCATCTCCGGCTGAGTCAGTCGTGACTACCTCAGCTGGAGAATCATCTCCTTGGCGGGACCACAAAGTCTCCCATTCCGGGTTTCGTTACGCATTTCTTCCACAGCTCTTACATATTGTCGTTTCAGAAGATTCAGAAGTAAGACAGACTGGAAATCATTCATTTGGGGCTCCTCAACTTCTAGAACACGGTGTCACACTTCTAAATTCTCCGGATACCACACTGATGACCTTGTTTGATACCAGGCACATATGTGATGTTTTTATCAATGTCATTTTAGTTGTTGATGTCATTAATGATGACAAGTTCTTTTATCCGATATAGTGGTCATTCCTGTAATTTCTGTAGCACTAATTCTTTGTTAGGTATGGTTGTTATACCTGATGTTCAGTAAAATAATCAGCAATGTTTTTGTAATGTAAGCACCTTTTTTGGAGAATGGTTGACATTGTCAAATATTGTAGTAATCTTACAATATAACAATCTTTATTCTCAATGCTCGGGTAACACAAACCCTTTACCATGCATTCCCAGTCTGTTGCAGTTTGATTTTTACACCACTAGGATGCTTCACAAGGAAATCTGAACAGTGTTCATTATAATCCGCTTTTAAAGGGCCAAATACTGACCGGTCCGGGGTTGGAAGACGTGGTGGCAGTGATAATAGAATAATATTTTCAGCTACATCCTTTTCAATAATGGCCATTGTTTCATGTGACCCATGGCCATCCAGTATGAGTAGTTGTGGTCGAGCTTGTCCACAGTACTTCAGGAACACCTGATCAAACCACTTTTCCCTGATCACATCGTCAATCCATCCATTCTCAGGACCAGACACAATTTTCAGGTGCATCTTTCACATTATATCCTTATAAGGCTCTGTTTGTTTTTCCTTTAGTGATTATCATTGAAGGCATACATACACGGGTGGCATTAACGTACACGGGTGGCATTACGTACACCGGTGGCATTAACGTACACCGGGGGCACTAGCGTACACCGGTGGCACTAACATACACCGGTGGCATTAACGTACACCAGTGGCATTAACGTACACCGGTGGCATTAACGTACACCGGTGGCATTACGTACACTGGTGGCATTAAGGTACACCGGGGGCATTAACGTACACCGGGGGCATTAACGTACACCGGTGGCACTAACATACACCGGTGGCATTAACGTACACCGGTGGCATTAACGTACATTGGTGGCATTAACATACACCGGGGGCATTAACGTACACCGGTGGCACTAACGTACACCGGTGGCACTAACGTACACCGGTGGTGGCATTAACGTACACTGGTGGCATTAACGTACACCGGGGGCATTAACGTACACTGGTGGCACTAACATACACCGGTGGCATTAACGTACACCGGTGGCATTAACGTACACTGGTGGCATCAAGGTACACCGGGGGCATTAACGTACACTGGTGGCATTAAGGTACACCGGGGGCATTAACGTACACCGATGGCACTAACGTACACCGGTGGCATTAACATACACTGGTGGCATTAACGTACACCGGTGGCATTAACGTACACCGGTGGCATTAACGTACACCGGGGGCATTAACGTACACCGGTGGCATTAACGTACACCGGTGGTGGCATTAACGTACACTGGTGGCATTAACGTACACCAGTGGCATTAACGTACACCGGTGGCATTAACGTACACCAGTGGCATTAACGTACACCGATGGCACTAACGTACACTGGTGGCATTAACGTACACCGGGGGCATTAACGTACACCAGTGGCATTAACGTACACTGGTGGCATTAACGTACACCAGTGGCATTAACGTACACTGGTGGCATTAACGTACACCAGTGGCATTAACGTACACCGGTGGCATTAACGTACACCAGTGGCATTAACGTACACCGGTGGCATTAACGTACACCGGTGGCATTAATGTACACCAGTGGCATTATCGTACACCGGTGGCACTAACGTACACCAGGGGCATTAACGTACACCGGTGGCATTAACGTACACCGGTGGCATTAACGTACACCGGTGGCATTAATGCATGCCATGACAATGATTCAGCTGACAACAAGTACTAATCCTATTGTGTCTCACATTGGGTACTGTTGATCGAAAACATTAGTTAATGATTGAAAACAATACTTAAGGAATGAAAACGTCACTAAAGATAAAAAGTTGAAGCAGCATAGACATTGTCCAAATCCTTCTTACCACAACACAACTGATTGGTACAACACTTGCGGTTAATGGAGTGCGAATAGTATTGCATTTGTTGTCAGAACGAGTATATGAATATAGATGACCTTTCCTTTTATCTAATCTATAACAGTTGTTATGTTATTTGATGTACACTTATTATTGCAAAAATCTTTACTGCAACATTGTGAACATAATGGAGCATTTCTGGTTTGTACACCTTCTTGTTCTTAAGTCACACACCGAAAAGTTTTTTTTGTTAAGTAGTAATATGAATATAGATGATCTTCCCTTTAATCTTACCTATAATAGGCAGGGTGTTTTCAGGAGTGCACCTTTTGTTGCAGAAATCTTTGCTGCAACATATAGCACATAAATGTGCATTCCTAGTTTGCACCCCTGTTCTAGTTGTTCGTAAGTCACATACCTAAATTGTGGACTTTCTTTCGAAAACTTCCCTTCAAGCTTATCTTTCTGTTTGGAGTTCTTTAACTTCTTATCCCAGAACACTTGCTGTTTTTCTGTTGTTGTTTTTTTTTAATTCCATTTAGTTTGATTTGATATTACTCATGTATGCAAATATAGTATAATTATATAATCAGTAAATTAAGTATCATATAAATGAAAATCATACCGTTTTTACATGTAAAAAGAAAAAAAATTAAAATCTGATCTGATTAAAATGGATGTAATTATACAATACACAAACACTAAAACTCATGATGTGTTGTTGTTCTTATCCTACATTGGATAAAATTATGTAAAGTTAAATTTCCTTCTCATTCTGTTTATTGTGTCTCACATTGGGTACTGTTGATCGAAAGCATTAGTTAATGATTGAAAACAATACTTAAGGAATGAAAACATCACTAAAGATAAAAAGTTACTAACCACTTTCATGCTGTTGAATTCAGTCGATGTAAGGATGTAGATGCTCCTCATTCCTCAATACTTACAATTATTTTCCACATTGGTTACTGTCATTTTCCACCTTCTACCTATGTACATGCATAGGCCAAACCACACTAAATTTTATGGTTAAACTACACTAAATGTATAAGCCACTCAAGTCTTATGTTTTCGTCTGGTCGAGGGGTTGGTGATATTGACTCGTACATAAACTGGTTTGATGGTGTTACTTGAACTTGAGTAGATAAATGAGTTGTACTTCCAGGTCTAGTTGTAGCGGTAGTCGATAAAAATTGATGCAGCATAGATATTGTCCAAATCCTTCTTACCACAACACAACTCATTGGGACAACACTTATTGCGGTTAATGGCGTGCGAAGAGTATTGCGTTTGTTGTCAGGAACAAGGAAATGAATATAGATGACCTTCTCTTTTATCTCATCTATAATAGATGTTATGTTATTTGATGTACACTTGTTATCACAGAAATCTTTACTGCAACATTGTGAACATAATGGAACATTACTGGTTTGTACACATTCTTGTTTTCGAAAAATATTTTTTTGTTAAGTAGTAACTTTGTATATGAATATAGATGATCTTCCCTTTAATCTTACCTATAATAGGCAGGGTGTTTTCTGGAGTGCACCTTTTGTTGCAGAAATCTTCGCTGCAACATATAGAACATAAAGATGCATTTCTGTTTTGCACTCTTCTACTTTTTGGTGAGTCACGCACGTAAATTCAGACAAGGTTTATTTGTCCAGTTTGAAGAGTATTGCATTTGTTGTCAGGAACGAGTTTCCAAGTGGACCAGGTTTGAAACTTTCTTCCGTCACAGAATCTGATTCACTTTCGCATTGTGCTGACTCACATCCACTGTGAAACCTCATCATCTGTATTAGGGTTTTCACCTTCCAGTCCGCATTGTGTAGGGTCACTGTCAGTAGCTACCATAGTTGGAATATTAACACTTCCAGTACTAGTATCAGGGTTGATACATTCCTCTCTTATCGAATACAAATGTTTAATAGCAGGTATACTTTGTTGCCAATTCTTCTTTGGGGTAGCAATGGGTGTAACATTACCCATTCTGAATGCTGCTTCTTGTGCACTCATGCGTCTATGTTTTAAAATACATAAGCCAATTTTCATCAAACGAACATTTCGAGGCAACGATGGATTTTCTGCAAGAACATTATGAATCAAGTTGCCCAAAGCATTTTTCAAATCATCAGGTTCAGCTTTACAAAGATAAGAACATACATAATATGCAGCTCCTTCAGCATTCTGAATATACTGCAAATCCATATTAGCATGCCAGTGTCGCAGAATAACAGGATTGTAATCATTTATAAACCGACTAGATGAATTGCGTGCAGTAATGTAAAACCGACCCTTGTTCTTAAAATGTACATCCATGTTTCTCACTAATCTAGTGTTTCTAGAAACAATTCTTGGGAAACCAAATCGACATTTTTTTGCTTTCCACAACAATATGAAGTGTGATGATGCATCTGAAGTCTCTTAACTAAAGCATGGAGCTCTGAATCTGAACTCTCATTTGGCAAATTGGAATGAATTGTGTTGTCAATATATGCCAATGCAGAAGCAGCAGTATCATTATTTATTGTTTTAGGAACACCATCTATCCAAAAAAAACATATGAATATGTGGACTTCCCCTATTCTGAAACTCAACACGTGCAAAATAATCACTAACCTTTCCCAAAGGCTGACAACCAGTAAGAATGACATTTTTCATGATGGAACGAAACCTTCGTTCAAAATGAGTTGCAGTCAGTAATGGATCACTACGCATAGACGAATAAAATGTTTTGCCAAATGCCTCATGAAACTCCATATTCTCTAAGCACATTCCAAGTTCAGGCCAATGTAAATCATCTGCAGATAAAGTCATAAATAGTGTTGGTGGTCCTAAACAGCGGAAGCAAGCTAACAAATCATATAACATGTCTTTGAAGTAAGCAACAGTCCCTTTAATTTTCTTCATAAACATAAACGAATTTTCAACAAATCTGTATGTGAATGAAGATTACGAATGCACCCCAGAGTGACAGGTTGATCATTACCACCATTCATACGTGTAATTTTCATCTTGATATTGACCGCTGTTTTTAAACAAGACACATTATATGCCACAGCGGTATGTAATAGATAAGTAATATCCTTCCTAAACCTAGAATCTATATCATACAATCTATTTTTGAAGTACATTTTAGGCATCAACTTCACTAACCTTTCCTGTTTAAAACCATTACGACCAAAAGGAAATAACCAAGGAAATGATAACTCTTCACCATGATCAACTTCAAATACATAAACAGGTGTATGAGGATTACGAGGAATACTAATTTCACGTTCAGGAAACATTTCTAAGAAACATCTGTTGGAAGGATTTGCAGGTATAATATCATCAACATAAACATGTTCAGAAGAACCTGTACTTTCAGTAATAGGGATTTCAACATCATCACTCGGAAGCACTATATCACTGTACAATGCATTATTCTCCTTCAACCACAGCAAAGCATCATTGATCTTCTTCATGGACACAGTTCTATTACTAACATCCTTAGAACTAGCAGGGCCTGATGAAAATTTAACAACAACATATGGTAAGTTCTGTAATGGGCTGGGTAAGTTAGACAAAATCTCAAGAGTGTTTGATGGCAAGTTCAACACAAGACCCTTTTCAGCATACTGACCACCTGGTAACATAACTACAGACATAAAAATGTTTATCTTAGCAATAAGTCTCTTTTCTAATGTAGACAAAGCTTGCAAACAACTTGGTACTAAACCAGGATTCAAACAATTTTTGTCATATGAACAACTAGGTACTCGGCCTTGACGAATGTGTAGACCGCAAGTTGAACATGCAATAAAAGGCACACTTAATTGTAATTCATTAATGACTGAATTGCATTTACGAATGTTGGTTGTTTGGTTTGAGAACAAAACTCGATGACAAACAGCACAATGATGCACTGGTTTTTGGTGTATATATGCTTCATAAGAATGAATATGTTTACTATGAACAGAATAATCAATGTAGTCTAAAGATGTTGATGTATTTATTTCACAAACGTGTCCAACATCGAGCATAATCTCCATGTGATCTTCTGCCTGCTTATGAGCATGTGACAGGTCATGAGAATCATTCATTACACCATAATACATGACGGGAAGTTTATATGACCTATTTTTTCTTTTTTTTGCATGAGGACATCGAATAAGAATGTTGTAGCAAATGCAGTTGTTGATGAGAATTATATGCAACACTTTTCTCCACAACATTCTCACCATGAGACTGCTGTGCAGCAGAACATGCGGCTGCTGTATCAGTACAATTAAATGAAACCATTTGTGAAATTGTATCAGTACTACAACATTCCACACCATGAACATCAATGGGTACAGCACTAAGGCATTCTGTTGATGCGTTTTGTGAAATTGTATCAGTACTACAACATTCCATACCATGAACATCAATGGGTACAGCACTAAGGCATTCTGTTGATGTAGTTGTACATGACATATTTTCACGGACATTTTCTGGAATTACATGGGTTGAAGGCAAATATTCTGATACACTGTCAAATACCCTGGTATCATAAGAAGTACCAGCATTACGTGCAGAACTGAAACATTCAGTTGATGTGGTGGAACATGCATTGTTTTCGCAAACAGTTTGTGCTAAAGGAAAATATTATGATACACTGGCATCATCATTAGGCACATGTACATACACAGGTGTCAAATCATATAAAAGACCTGAATACTTGGTAAAAATAAAATATACCAACTCATCCAGTGAATCAAATCTAAGAATGACAGCTGCACCTCTACCATCACTACGTTGGCCATTGGCATCACATGCATGTGAATCAAATACATAATACTGATTGTTGGTAGAACTTACAAACAACGAAATAGTTGTTTCATTTAGTGTCCACAAATGATATGGAGTCAATCTGCTTGCGTTTGATAATGCTTCAAAAAAACATGTTTGTCCGAATGTAGAATTGACAGTACGATTAACAAAACCATAATAAACATCACGTAAATACTGTACATTGTATGTTTGACCTCTAAATGAGCTTCATTTGGTAAATCTGAGTGACCCAGATAACGGATCTGGCCCACATTTTCACTGACTTGCCCATAAAGACGATTTCCCTCGTGCAAGATTCGATCAATATCCCGACCTAAAAACACATGGTTAATATCGTGCGAACATTGAAAAAATGCTAACAAAGCAATCAGGGCCATAGCACTACACTGATTCCCACTAAATGGAAAAAAACTGGGCATCCTTGATGCATATTCCCTAAAAAACCTCTTACCATTCTGGAAACGTGATTCAACAATATGGCGTCCACAAATTCTTCTGCGTTGTTTACGTACTGCAGGCCAATCAGCGATAGCGTCTCACGATCACGTGGTTAAAACTAGCCAATCAAATCAACGATTCGCATGTAAACAAACATATGGAAAATTAATACGCTACTACGATAGTAAATACGCAATAATTAATTGACACTAATTATGAAGTTCATTTACTATTAAAATGTTTATAAAAATGATTTTCAATTAACAACATTAACTACCATGACATCGTTTTATCTATTAAAAATGTGCATGTGAACAAACAGCGCACTACTTACTGTTAACGACAATGATTCATTCCGGCTGGACGGGCTAATTGGGGCTCTCGACGGGAATTTATTTACAAATAAATAATAATAATGTATTAATCTATAATTTAAACAATACAAATGTATAATCTTTTTTATTTATTATATTGTGGCAATTAATTTTTACGCATTAGTCAATATTAACGACAATGATTCATTCCGGTACTGGACCGGCTAATATCTAACTATCGGGGCTCTCGACGGGAATTTACTTACGAATAAATAATAATAATGTATTAATCTATAATCTAAACAATACAAATGTAAAATCTTTTTTATTTATTATATTGTGTCCATTAATTTTTACGCATTAGTCAATATTCTGCATCATTCAAACGCATTTAATTGCATTCAGACCTAATTCTTAAGGGAGATAATCACTACAAAATATGATAACGGTATGAACGGAATTTATAACGTATCTGAACAAAAGCATTCCGAATGCTCCATTGGCAAAAAAAAAAGCTCACCAATAAGACGACTCGCTGAAGTCGCCAATAAAAGAAATTGTTATTTATCTATTGCAAGATCCTGTTGTTCTGTCCCTCTATTAACACAGGAGTTGATATTTCTAACAACATGTAATCTAGTGCTTCTGGAATGTCCTACTGCACGGATTATAAAAGTACTCGTCACAATGCAAGCAATGTCCTACTGTCTGTTTGATAACCCAGCTAACATGGCTGACAATAATATTCATTACAGTCTGTACAAAATCCTGCTGCTGCTATTGTTTGAATCAGTGTGAATACAATATATAAGTTGTGTTTTCTGCTGTACAATTGTTATTACAAAAATCTTTGCTGCAACATTTCAAACATAAAGGTGCATTTCTGGTTTGCACTTGTTATCCTCCCTAGTGCCGAAGGGCACTTTGTATATGAATAAAGATGACCTTCTCTTTTATCTAATCTATAATAGATGTTATGTTATTTGATGTACACTAGTTATCACAGAAATCTTTACTGCAACATTGTGAACATAATGGAACATTACTGGTTTGTACACCTTCTTGTTCTTAAGTCACACACCGAAATGTTTTTTTTTGTTAAGTAGTAATATGAATATAGATGATCTTCCCTTTAATCTTACCTATAATAGGCAGGATGTTTTCTGGAGTGCACCTTTTGTTGCAGAAATCTTCGCTGCAACATATAGCACATAAAAGTGCATTCCTAGTTTGCACTCCTACTCTAGTTGTTCGTAAGTCACATACCTAAATTGTGGACTTTCTTTCGAAAACTTCCCTTCAAGCTTATCTTTCTGTTTGGAGTTCTTTGTTAGGTATAGTTGTTTTACCTGATGGCCAGTTATATAACATGCAATGTTTTTGTAAGGTACACAAAATTTTCAGAGTGAACACCATCAATAATAACAAGTTCATTGTCAAATATTGTAGTAATTCCCACAATATAGCAATCTTTATTCTTGTTGGTTGGGTAACACAAACCCTTTGCCATCTATTCCCAGTCCATTTAAGTTTGATTCTAACACCACTGGTATCAACCTTCTACTTTTAAAAGGTGATTGATTCTCCTTATTTTCTTCTTTTCACACTCACCTAAAAAATATTATTATTTACCTATTGAAAAAAATCCTCGAGTTATCTCCTGTTGTTCTATCAACATAGGAGTTGCTATTTCTAACAGCATGAAATCCGCTAACAAAAAGCTTAGTGTGGTTGACAGCATCAATGATTACAAATTCAGTGTCAGATATTGTAGTAATTCCTTCAGTATAGCACTCTTCAATCTCGTTGCGATGTTTTATGTTGATGTCGTGGATGAAATAGAAATCATCTTGGAATTGAGAATCGTCAGTTTCCGAATGTTTCATTAAATTGTTAGCAATGATGGATGATGGCGCTATTGATAATGTGGTCATGGTATATTGGTCAATTAGATTGTGATGTTTTGTTGCTAAATACTAATAGAATGTCCTACTAGAATTTTACACGGATTACAGAAGTATATCTCACAGTGCAAGCAATATCCTACTGGTGGAGTGTTGTCTATTGTTCCTACAATACATTTATCCTCATCCTGCGTTCCACTGACTTGTTGACATCATTGGGGACAAATTCTTAATATTGGTCAGTTAGACTGTGGTCTTTTTGAATGTCTAGCTAGAATTTGATGACAATTATATAGTATTCTTCACAATCTGAGCAATATCTAACTGCCAAAGGCGTCTTTATTGTTGTTTGATCAATTATACTGTGATCTATAGTACTAACAACAAAGTTCTAAATGAAACAAAATAAAGTAAAATTCAAATTAAATATAACTAACTAAATATATCAAATGCATAAATAAACTGAATGTTTGAGTGTAATGCAAGAGTGTAATGCAAGGTTAACCTTGGCATATGCAAGAGAGACATTTTTCATTGATTCAGCTGACAGCTTGTACTAATCCTATCCTTTAACCCTATCCCAAGAATAAAAAAAAAGTGATTAATCTATATTCTAATTTGATGCTAATCAAATTGTGATGAACTGTGTATGCAGCCACATCTCTGTGACTGCCACTTCTCTGTTTGGTATGGTTGTTATACCTGATGAACTGTGTATACGGCCACATCTCTGTGACGGCCACTTCTCTGTTTGGTATGGATGTTATACCTGATGAACTGTGTATACAGCCACATCTCTGTGACGGCCACTTCCCTGTTTGGTATGGTTGTTATACCTGATGCCCTGGTATCAAACCAGACACCGTTCATGATGTTTATGTCACCTGGTATCAAATGTCATTTTCAAGGAATTGTGGATGCCATCAATTATGACAAGTTTTTTTATCAGAAATAGCAGTCATTCCTATAAAACACATGACTTTGTGTCGCGCTACTTCTTTGTTAGGTATAGTTGTTTTACCTGATGGTCAGTTATATAACATGCAATGTTTTTGTAAGGTACACAAAATTTTCAGAGTGAACACCGTCAATAATAACAAGTTCATTGTCAAATATTGTAGTAATTCCCACAATATAGCAATCTTTATTCTTGTTGGTTGGGTAACACAAACCCTTTGCCATCTATTCCCAGTCCATTGAAGTTTGATTCTAACACCACTGGTATCAACCTTCTACTTTTAAAAGGTGATTGATTCTCCTTATTTTCTTCTTTTCACACACACCTAAAAAATATTATTATTTACCTATTGAAAAAGATCCTCAAGTTATCTCCTGTTGTTCTATCAACACAGGAGTTGCTATTTCTAACAGCATGAAATCCGCTAACAAAAAGCTTAGTGTGGTTGACAGCATCAATGATTACAAATTCAGTGTCAGATATTGTAGTAATTCCTTCAGTATAGCACTCTTCAATCTCGTTGCGATGTTTTATGTTGATGTCGTGGATGAAATAGAAATCATCTTGGAATTGAGAATCGTCAGTTTCCGAATGTTTCATTAAATTGTTAGCAATGATGGATGATGGCGTTATTGATAATGTGGTCATGGTATATTGGTCAATTAGATTGTGATGTTTTGTTGCTAAATACTAATAGAATGTCCTACTAGAATTTTACACGGATTACAGAAGTATATCTCACAGTGCAAGCAATATCCTACTGGTGGAGTGTTGTCTATTGTTCCTACAATACATTTATCCTCATCCTGCGTTCCACTGACTTGTTGACATCATTGGGGACAAATTCTTAATATTGGTCAGTTAGACTGTGGTCTTTTTGAATGTCTAGCTAGAATTTGATGACAATTATATAGTATTCTTCACAATCTGAGCAATATCTAACTGCCAAAGGCGTCTTTATTGTTGTTTGATCAATTATACTGTGATCTATAGTACTAACAACAAAGTTCTAAATGAAACAAAATAAAGTAAAATTCAAATTAAATATAACTAAATATATCAAATGCATAAAATAAACTGAATGTTTGAGTGTAATGCAAGAGTGTAATGCAAGGTTAACCTTGGCATATGCAAGAGAGACATTTTTCATTGATTCAGCTGACGGCTAGTACTAATCCTATCCTTTAACTCTATCCCAAGAATAAAAAAAAAAGTGATTAATCTATATTCTAATTTGATGCTAATCAAATTCTAATGAACTGTGTATGCAGCCACATCTCTGTGACTGCCACTTCTCTGTTTGGTATGGTTGTTATACCTGATGGCCAGTTATATAACATGCAATGTTTTTGTAAGGTACACAAAATTTTCAGAGTGAACACCGTCAATAATAACAAGTTCATTGTCAAATATTGTAGTAATTCCCACAATATAGCAATCTTTATTCTTGTTGGTTGGGTAACACAAACCCTTTGCCATCTATTCCCATTCCATTGAAGTTTGATTCTAACACCACTGGTATCAACCTTCTACTTTTAAAAGGTGATTGATTCTCCTTATTTTCTTCTTTTCACACTCACCTAAAAAAATATTATTATCTACCTATTGAAAAAAATCCTCAAGTTATCTCCTGTTGTTCTATCAACACAGGAGTTGCTATTTATAACAGCATGAAATCCGCTAACAAAAAGCTTAGTGTGGTTGACAGCATTAATGATTACAAATTCAGTGTCAGATACTGTAGTAATTCCTTCAGTATAGCACTCTTCAATCTCGTTGGGATGTTTTATGTTGATGTCGTGGATGAAATAGAAATCATCTTGGAATTGAGAATCGTCAGTTTCCGAACGTTTCATTAAATTGTTAGCAATGATGGATGATGGCGTTATTGATAATGTGGTCATGGTATATTGGTCAATTAGATTGTGATAATTTGTTGCTAAATACTAATAGAATGTCCTACTAGAATTTTACACGGATTACAGAAGTATATCTCACAGTGCAAGCAATATCCTACTGGTGGAGTGTGGTCTATTGTACCTACAACACATTTATCCTCATCCTGCGTTCCACTGACTTGTTGACATCATCAATTGGGGACAAATTCTTTATATTGGTCAATGGCTCCAGTGGGCTCAGGTTCCCCAAGTTGGGAAAGTGTTCCCTTCCAAACGTCAGGGGTCCTCTATTCTCCTCTGTAGACCCTTGGGTCTGTTTCCTGGCTGCGGTCTGCCTTGGAGCCTCGCTCCTACCTGCTGTCTTCCCCTCGTCCTCTTATTATCCGTGAGGAACTGTCTTACGAGTTTCTCTCCAGGATCATGTCGGACTGCAGCCTGAGTTCCTTCATCTGTTTGTGGTCCCTCCGTGTCTTAGCCACATTGTATTGGCAAAGGACCACCTGTTGCATCTCCGGCTGAGTCAGTCGTGACTACCTCAGCTGGAGAATCATCTCCTTGGCGGGACCACAAAGTCTCCCATTCCGGGTTTCGTTACGCATTTCTTCCACAGCTCTTACATATTGTCGTTTCAGAAGATTCAGAAGTAAGACAGACCGGAAATCATTCATTTGGGGCTCCTCAACTTCTAGAACACGGTGTCACACTTCTAAATTCTCCGGATACCACACTGATGACCTGGTTTGATACCAGGCACATATGTGATGTTTTTATCAATGTCATTTTCACCGAGTTGTTGATGTCATCATTATGATGTCATTAATGATGACAAGTTCTTTTATCCGATATAGCGGTAATTCCTGTAATTTCTGTAGCGCTAATTCTTTGTTAGGTATGGTTGTTATACCTGATGTCCAGTAAAATAATCAGCAATGTTTTTGTAATGTAAGCACCTTTTTTGGAGAATGGTTGACATTGTCAAATATTGTAGTAATCTTACAATATAACAGTCTTTATTCTCAATGCTCTGGTAACACAAACCCTTTATCATGCATTCCCAGTCTGTTGCAGTTTGAATTTTACACCACTAGGATGCTTCACAAGGAAATCTGAACAGTGTTCATTATAAGCCGCTTTTAAAGGGCCAAATACTGACCGGTCTGGGGTTGGAAGACGTGGGTACAATGTGGTGGCAGTGATAATAGAATAATATTTTCAGCTACATCCTTTTCAATAATGGCCATTGTATCATGTGACCAATGGCCATCCAGTATGAGTAGTTGTGGTCGAGCTTGTCCACAGTACTTCAGGAACACCTGATCAAACCACTTTTCCCTGATCACATCGTCAATCCATCCATTCTCAGGACCAGACACAATTTTCAGGTGCATCTTTCACATTATATCCTTATAAGGCCCTGTTTGTTTTTCCTTTAGTGATTATCATTGAAGGCATACATACACGGGTGGCATTAACGTACACGGGTGGCATTACGTACACCGGTGGCATTAACGTATACCAGTGGCATTAACGTACACCGGGGGCATTAACGTACACCGGTGGCACTAACATACACTGGTGGCATTAACGTACACCGGTGGCATTAACGTACACCGGTGGCATTAACGTACACCGGTGGCATTAACGTACACCGGTGGCATTAACATACACCGGTGGCATTAACGTACACTGGTGGCATTAAGGTTCACCGGGGGCATTAACGTACACCGGTGGCATTAACATACACCAGTGGCATTAACGTACACCGGTGGCATTAACGTACACCGGTGGCATTAAGGTACACCGGGGGCATTAACGTACACCGGTGGCATTAATGCATGCCATGACAATGATTCAGCTGACAACAAGTACTAATCCTATCCTTTAAGTCTATTCCAAGAATAAAAAATAAAAGTAATTAATTTCTATCCAATCTCTATGCTGATCAAATTCTGATAAACTGTGTATACGGCCACATCTCTGTGACAGCCACTTGTCTATTTGGTATGGATGGTAAACCTGATGACCTCGTATCAAACCAGGCACCGTTCATGATGTTTTTGTCACCTGGTATCAAACCAGGCACCGTTCATGATGTTTATGTCACCTGGTATCAAACCAGACACCGTTCATGATGTTTTTGTCAACTGTTATCAAACCAGGCACAGTTCATGATGTTTTTGTCACCTGGTATCAAACCAGGCACCGTTCATGATGTTTATGTCACCTGGTATCAAACCAGACACCGTTCATGATGTTTTTGTCAACTGTTATCAAACCAGGCACAGTTCATGATGTTTATGTCACCTGGTATCAAACCAGACACCGTTCATGATGTTTATGTCACCTGGTATCAAACCGGACACCGTTCATGATGTTTTTGTCAACTGTTATCAAACCAGACACCGTTCATGATGTTTATGTCAACTGGTATCAAACCAGACACCGTTCATGATGTTTATGTCACCTGGTATCAAACCAGACACCGTTCATGATGTTTATGTCACCTGGTATCAAACCAGGCACAGTTCATGATGTTTATGTCACCTGGTATCAAACCAGACACCGTTCATGATGTTTATGTCACCTGGTATCAAACCAGGCACAGTTCATGATGTTTATGTCACCTGGTATCAAACCAGGCACCGTTCATGATGTTTATGTCAATGTCATTTTCAAGGAATTGTTGATAGGATCAATTATGACAAGTTTTTTTATCCGAAATAGCAGTCATAATCCTATAATATAACACTACTTCTTTGTTAGGCATGGATGTAATACCTGATGGCTATGGAAAAATAATCTGCAATGTTTTTGTCAGGTAAAGACCTTTTTTGGAGAATGGTTGACATTGTCAAATATTGTAGTAATCCTACAATATAACAATCTTTATTCTCAATGCTTGGGTAACACAAACCCTTTACCATTTATTCCCAGTCTGTTGCATTTTGTTTTTTTCACCACTAGTATCAACCTTCAGCTTTTTAGCTCACCTGTCACATAGTGCCAAGGTGAGCTTTTGTGATCATTCTTCGTCCGTCGTCCGTCCACCAACAAATTGTTTCTGTACACTCTAGAGGCAACAGTTTTGATCTTATCACCATGAAACTTGGTCAGAATGTTGTTCTCTATGAAATCTAGGCCAAGTTTGAAACTAGGTCATGTGGGGTCAAAAACTAGATCACTAGGTCAAATCTTAGAAACACCTTGTTTGCACCCAAGGGGTCACTGTTTTTATCCAATTTTAATGAAAATTAGTCAGAATGTTGTTCTCTATGAAATTAAAGCCAAGTTCAAAACTGGGTATTGTGGGGTAAATAACTAGGTCAGTAGGTCAAATCTTAGAAAAAGCTTGTGTTCACTCCAGAGGTTGCCGTTTTTTCCAATCTTCATGAAACTTCATCAAATGTTTTTCTTAATAAAATCTAGGCCTAGTTCGAAATTGGGTCATGTGGTGCCAAAAACTAGGTCACTCGGTCAAATCTTAGATAAAGCTTGTGTTCACTCCAGAGGTCAATGTTTTGATCCAATCTTCATGAAACTTGGTCAGCATGTTGTTCTGCATAAAATCTAGGCCAAGTTCATAAAGGGTCATGTGGGGTCAAAAACTAGGTCAAATCTAAGAAAAAGCTTATGTTCACTCCAGAAGTTGCCGTTTTTTCCCATCTTCATGAAACTTCATCGGAATGTTATTCTAAATAAAATATTTCGAAGCTGGGTCATGTGTGATCAAAAACTAGGTCACTAGGTAAAATCTAAGAAAAAAGCTAGTGTTCACTCCAGAGGTCGCCGTTTTGATCCAATCTTCATGAAACCTAATCAGTATGTTGTTCTCCATGAAATCTAGGCCAAATTTGAAACTGGGTCACCTGGGGTCAAAAACTAGGTCACATGGTCAACTCTTAGAAATACATTGGGTTCACTCCAGAGGTCAGAATGTTACTCTCAATGAAATCTAAGCCAAGTTGGAAACTAGGTCACTAGGTTAAGTTATCGAAAAACCTTTTGTTCACTCTAGGAGTCAAAACCTTGTAGGAGTCAAAACCTTGTGTCCACTCTAGGAGTCAAAACCTTGTGCTCACTCTAGGAGTCAAAACCTTGTGTTCACTCTAGGAGTCAAAACCTTGTGCTCTCTCTAGGAGTCAAAACCTTGTGTTCACTCTAGGAGTCAAAACATTGTGTTCACTCCAGGAGTAAAAACCTTGTGCTCACTTTAGGAGTCAAAACCTTTTGTTCACTCTAGGAGTCAAAACCTTGTAGGAGTCAAAACCTTGTGTTCACTCTAGGAGTCAAAATCTTGTGCTCACTCTAGGGGTCAAAACCTTGTGTTCACTCTAGGAGTCAAAACCTTGTGCTCACTCTAGGAGTCAAAACCTTGTGCTCACTCTAGGAGTCAAAACCTTGTGCTCTCTCTAGGAGTCAAAACCTTGTGTTCACTCTAGGAGTCAAAACCTTGTGCTCTCTCTAGGAGTCAAAACCTTGTGTTCACTCTAGGAGTCAAAACCTTGTGTTCACTCTAGGAGTCAAAACCTTGTGTTCACTCTAGGAGTCAAAACCTTGTGCTCACTTTAGAGACCCCTGTTTTGATCCAATCTTCATGAAATATGGTCAGAATGTATGTTGTACTGATACCTAGACCAATGTGCAACAGGTGAGGGACCTAGGGTCCTTTGGGCCCTTTTGTTAAAAGGTGGTTGATTACCCCCATTTCCTTATTTTCCTCTTTTCACACCCACATATAAAAGAAGTTGTTATTTATCTATTGCAAGATCCTGTTGTTCTGTCCCTCTATTAACACAGGAGTTGATATTTCTAACAACATGTAATCTAGTGCCTCTGGAATGTCCTACTGCACGGATTATAAAAGTACTCGTCACAATGCAAGCAATGTCCTACTCCCTGGTTGATAACCCAGCTAACATGGCTGACAATAATATTCATTACAGTCTGTACAAAATCCTACTGCTGCTATTATTTGAATCAGTGTGAATACAATATATAAGTTGTGTTTTCTGCTGTACACTTGTTATTTCAAAAATCTTTGCTGCAACATTTCAAACATAAAGGTGCATTTATGGTTTGCACTTGTTATCCTCCCTAGTGCCGAAGGGCACTTTGTATATGAATAAAGATGACCTTCTCTTTTATCTAATCTATAGATAGATGTTATGTTATTTGATGTACACTTGTTATCACAGAAATCTTTACTGCAACATTGTGAACATAATGGAACATTTCTGGTTTTTACACCTCTTCTTGTTCTTAAGTCACTCACCGAAATGTTTTTTTTTGTTAAGTAGTAATATGAATATAGATGATCTTCCCTTTAATCTTACCTATAATAGGCAGGATGTTTTCAGGAGTGCACCTTTTGTTGCAGAAATCTTTGCTGCACCATATAGCTTATAAATGTGCATTCCTAGTTTGCACCCCTACTCTACTTGTTCGTGAGTCACACACCTAAATGGTGGACTTTCTTTCAAAACCTCCCTTCAAGCTTATCTTTCTGTTTGGAGTTCTTCATCTCCTTATCCCAGTTCTAACACTTGCTGTTTGTCTTTTCTTTTTGAATTACATTTAGTATGATTTGATATAACTCATGTTTGCAAATATAGGTCACATTGGGTACTGTTGATCGAAAACATTAGTTAATGATTGAAAACAATACTTAAGGAATGAAAACATCACTAAAGATAAAAAGTTACTAACCATTTTCATGCTGTTGAATTCAGTCCATGTAAGGATGTAGATGCTCCTCATTCCTCAATACTTACAATTATTTTCCACATTGGTTACTTTTATTTTCCACCTTCTACCTATGTACATACATAGGCCAAACCACACTAAATTTTATGGTTAAACTACACTAAATGTATAAGCCACTCAAGTCTTATGTTTTGTCTGGTCGAGGGTTTGGTGATATTGACTCATACATAAACTGGTTTGATGGTGTTACTTGAACTTGAGTAGATAAATGAGTTGTACTTCCAGGTCTAGTTGTAGCTGTAGTCGATAAAAGTTGATGCAGCATAGACATTGTCCAAATCCTTCTTACCACAACACAACTGATTGGGACAACACTTATTGCGGTTAATGACATGCGAAGAGTATTGCATTTGTTGTCAGGAACGAGTATATGAATATAGATGACCTTCTCTTTTATCTAATCTATAGATAGATGTGATGTTATTTGATGTACACTTGTTATCACAGAAATCTTTACTGCAACATTGTGAACATAATGGAACATTTCTGGTTTTTACACCTCTTCTTGTTCTTAAGTCACACACCGAAATGTTTTTTTTTGTTTTGTTAAGTAGTAATATGAATATAGATGATCTTCCCTTTAATCTTACCTATAATAGGCAGGATGTTTTCAGGAGTGCACCTTTTGTTGCAGAAATCTTCGCTGCAACATATCGAACATAAATGTGCATTCCTAGTTTGCACCCCTACTCTACTTGTTCGTGAGTCACATACCTAAATTGTGGACTTTCTTTCAAAACCTCCTTTCAAGCTTATCTTTCTGTTTGGAGTTCTTCATCCCCTTATCCCAGAACACTTGCTGTTTGTCTTTTCTTTTTGAATTACATTTAGTATGATTTGATATTACTCATGTATGCAAATATAGTATAATTATATAATCAGTAAATTAAGTTTCATATAAATAAAAATCATATTGTTTTTACATGTAAAAATAAAAAAATAAAAAATGTGATCTGATTAAAATGGATGTAATTATACAATACACAAACACTAAAACTTATGATGTGTTGTTGTTCTTATCCTACATTGGATAAAATTATGTAAAGTTAAATTTCCTTCTCATTCTGTTTATTGTGTCTCACATTGGGTACTGTTGATCGAAAACATTAGTTAATGATTGAAAACAATACGTAAGGAATGAAAACGTCACTAAAGATAAAAAGTTGATGCAGCATAGACATTGTCCAAATCCTTCTTACCACAACACAACTGATTGGGACAACACTTATTGCGGTTAATGGCGTGCGAAGAGTATTGCATATGTTGTCAGGAACGAGTATATGAATATAGATGACCTTTCCTTTTATCTAATCTATAACAGTTGTTATGTTATTTGATGTACACTTATTATTGCAAAAATCTTTACTGCAACATTGCGAACATAATGGAACATTTCTGGTTTGTACACCTTCTTGTTCTTAAGTCACTCACCGAAATGTTTTTTTTTGTTTTGTTAAGTAGTAATATGAATATAGATGATCTTCCCTTTAATCTTACCTATAATAGGCAGGATGTTTTCTGGAGTGCACCTTTTGTTGCAGAAATCTTCGCTGCAACATATAGCACATAAATGTGCATTCCTAGTTTGCACCCCTACTCTACTTGTTCGTGAGTCACATACCTAAATTGTGGACTTTCTTTCAAAACCTCCTTTCAAGCTTATCTTTCTGTTTGGAGTTCTTCATCCCCTTATCCCAGAACACTTGCTGTTTGTCTTTTCTTTTTGAATTACATTTAGTATGATTTGATATTACTCATGTATGCAAATATAGTATAATTATATAATCAGTAAATTAAGTTTCATATAAATAAAAATCATATTGTTTTTACATGTAAAAATAAAAAAATAAAAAATGTGATCTGATTAAAATGGATGTAATTATACAATACACAAACACTAAAACTTATGATGTGTTGTTGTTCTTATCCTACATTGGATAAAATTATGTAAAGTTAAATTTCCTTCTCATTCTGTTTATTGTGTCTCACATTGGGTACTGTTGATCGAAAACATTAGTTAATGATTGAAAACAATACTTAAGGAATGAAAACATCACTAAAGATAAAAAGTTGATGCAGCATAGACATTGTCCAAATCCTTCTTACCACAACACAACTGATTGGGACAACACTTATTGCGGTTAATGGCGTGCGAAGAGTATTGCATATGTTGTCAGGAACGAGTATATGAATATAGATGACCTTTCCTTTTATCTAATCTATAACAGTTGTTATGTTATTTGATGTACACTTATTATTGCAAAAATCTTTACTGCAACATTGCGAACATAATGGAACATTTCTGGTTTGTACACCTTCTTGTTCTTAAGTCACTCACCGAAATGTTTTTTTTGTTAAGTAGTAATATGAATATAGATGATCTTCCCTTTAATCTTACCTATAATAGGCAGGATGTTTTCTGGAGTGCACCTTTTGTTGCAGAAATCTTCGCTGCAACATATAGCACATAAATGTGCATTCCTAGTTTGCACTCCTACTCTAGTTGTTCGTATGTCACATACCTAAATTGTTGACTTTCTTTCGAAAACTTCCCTTCAAGCTTACCTTTCTGTTTGGAGTTCTTTAACTTCTTATCCCAGAACACTTGCTGTTTTTCTGTGTTTTTTTTTTTATTACATTTAGGATGATTTGATATTACTCATGTATGCAAATATAGTATAATTATATAATCAGTAAATTTAGTATCATATAAATGAAAATCATACCGTTTTTACATGAAAGAAGAAAAAAAATTAAAATGTGATCTGATTAAAATGGATGTAATTATACAATACACAAACACTAAAACTTATGATGTGTTGTTGTTCTTATCCTACATTGGATAGAATTATGTAAAGTTAAATTTCCTTCTCATTCTGTTTATTGTGTCTCACATTGGGTACTGTTGATCGAAAACATTAGTTAATGATTGAAAACAATACTTAAGGAATGAAAACATCACTAAAGATAAAAAGTTGATGCAGCATAGACATTGTCCAAATCCTTCTTACCACAACACAACTGATTGGGACAACACTTATTGCGGTTAATGGCGTGCGAAGAGTATTGCGTTTGTTGTCAGGAACTAGTATATGAATATAGATGACCTTTCCTTTTATCTAATCTATAATAGTTGTTATGTTATTTGATGTACACTTATTATTGCAAAAATCTTTACATACTGCAACATTGTGAACATAATGGAACATTTCTGGTTTGTACACCTTCTTGTTCTTAAGTCACTCACCGAAATGTTTTTTTTTGTTTTGTTAAGTAGTAATATGAATATAGATGATCTTCCCTTTAATCTTACCTATAATAGGCAGGATGTTTTCTGGAGTGCACCTTTTGTTGCAGAAATCTTCGCTGCAACATATAGCACATAAATGTGCATTCCTAGTTTGCACTCCTACTCTAGTTGTTCGTATGTCACATACCTAAATTGTGGACTTTCTTTCGAAAACTTCCCTTCAAGCTTATCTTTCTGTTTGGAGTTCTTTAACTTCTTATCCCAGAACACTTGGTGTTTTTCTGTTGTTGTTTTTTTTAATTCCATTTAGTATGATTTGATATTACTCATGTATGCAAATATAGTATAATTATATAATCAGTAAATTAAGTATCATATAAATGAAAATCATACCGTTTTTACATGTAAAAAGAAAAAAAATTAAAATCTGATCTGATTAAAATGGATGTAATTATACAATACACAAACACTAAAACTCATGATGTGTTGTTGTTCTTATCCTACATTGGATAAAATTATGTAAAGTTAAATTTCCTTCTCATTCTGTTTATTGTGTCTCACATTGGGTACTGTTGATCGAAAACATTAGTTAATGATTGAAAACAATACTTAAGGAATGAAAACATCACTAAAGATAAAAAGTTGATGCAGCATAGACATTGTCCAAATCCTTCTTACCACAACACAACTGATTGGGACAACACTTATTGTGGTTAATGGCATGCGAAGAGTATTGCATATGTTGTCAGGAACGAGTATATGAATATAGATGACCTTTCCTTTTATCTAATCTATAATAGTTGTTATGTTATTTGATGTACACTTATTATTGCAGAAATCTCTACTGCAACATTGTGAACATAATGGAGCATTTCTGGTTTTTTCACCTTCTTGTTCTTAAGTCACACACCGAAAAAAAAAAATTTGTTAAGTCGTCACTTTGTATATGAATATAGATGATCTATCTTGCCTATAATAGCTAGGTGAGGTGTTTTCAGGAGCGCACCTTTTGTTGCAGAAATCTTCGCTGCAACATATCGATCATAAATGTGCATTCCTAGTTTGCACCCCTACTCTAGTTGTTCGTAAGTCACGAACCTAAATTGTGGACTTTCTTTCTTAAACTTCCCTTGAAGCATTGATCTGCCAATCTTATCCAGGCACTCATTTTGCCCGCAGCATTTTGGAATTTAGGACCCTAAGGACCTCCTCCATTACTTCTTTTACTAGTGTTCTGATGTCAAGCGTGTATATTCTCATCTTACTATGTGATCTATAAAACCCAGTTCAATCCATCAGAGTGACCTTTGTCACCAAGGAGAGGTTCATTTGTCAATTCATATATGACTAGAGATGTGAGAGTGGCACAATATTCTCAGTTCTAAATGTATAGTGAACTGTCTGATCTGCCAAACATGTGAACTGTCTGCAGACCTTTTTCTGGCCTTTTTTGGAAAAATGCCTCTGCCCAATTTGGGAATTTTGCGTCGCGGATTCTTACAAATTGGGAAAAAAATAAGCGGTTAAATCGCAAAATTGGGATTTTTTTCCTTTTAAAATATCTTAAAACCATGGATATATATTCATTTTTATTGGAGGATGGTTAGACGGCGTACCGTTCCGTACTGAACCAGAGCAGTCAATGCATAGTACAGACCGTACTGTGACCAAACAAACTCAATATACCGTCCAATAGGCTACAATGGGTAAATCCAAAATAAATTAGATGTTTGGTATACCATGTTATATTTAGTAATAAACATTTTTCGCTCTGGAGTAAAAAAAAGAAAAATTGGGATTTTTTCACCAATTGCAGTCATGGGGAAAGGATTTTGGTCTCAGTAGGACATTCGGTCTGACGGGCTGGCAGGATCCGTCAGACCGAATGAGAATCCATCAGACCGAAAAAAAACTGTAACAAAAATGATGAAAGGATGGTTTTAGTGTCGTTACGATGGGTTTTAAACATTTTTTTCATTTAAGACAGCTAATTAGCCTTTTGGACACAACATAGCAACACAATTTGATAAACTACTAGTATGAAGCATTTTTATTCATCGCCACGCATGTATGACAAAATGCTGGCAAACATGTTTTCTTCTGACATAAAATCATCATAAAAATCATCATCACAATCTTTTCCACTAAGAAGTTCATCCAGAGTGTCGAGTTCATCATCATCATCATCAATGTCATCAACACCTGGTCCCGTAGATTCACTAGTTTCAACTGTTACAATGTCAGTCACTGATTGATCTGATGACTCTGACTGAGGACCCCTTGCTTTTCTCACATACTCTGGTTTACGGTGTTTTGTCATCTATAAAAATAACAAAACATATTAACAACTTTTACAGAACACCCATCATATAGAACAAACATCAGCTTAAATAACTTATTTCCTTACACCTGGTTTAGACTTCAATGAGTTGAATTGGACCTTGTTTCATTTTCATTGTAAAGCTATTCTTCAGCCAGGACTCTTGGAATTGCCTCTCTTTACGAGTACTCTCGTACTTTTTCTTACTTGTACTACCCACACCACTAACGTCACTGGGTGCGGGGCGTTTGATGGCCTTACCAGGGATGCCCTTGCTATTATAGCGCAAGAGATCAAACGCGCTCATTTTGATGATTTTGTACGTAAATACTAAATGATAAACGACCTTCGAGAGACCTTTCGTTAGTGGTGAATGTTTATATCGACACCGGTAAAGTGCGCGTAAGAAAAACTACGCGTGAGAATTACTTGTACGAGGAGAATGAACACAATTTCGGCCACTAAATTTTGGATTTCTCTGTGTCGGACATTCTGGACTGACGAATTGCAGAGTTTCGTCGGCCCGAAACGGACACTCGTCGGCCATGTCCGATGGTCCGACGGCTTTCGCCATGACTGCAATTGGGATTTTTTTTCACCAATTGGGAATGGAATTTGAGGCCGAAATTCGGCCTCACACAATACCAAGAAAAAGGTCTGGTCTGATCTGTCAAACATTGGATACATCAGAAATGGTTACTAATAAATATAAGTCATAATAGCTGCACATGTTTCATGCAGGCATGTGTTTGATTCTTAATTCCCATTGGGAATCCCAAATTAGGGATATTTTGCAATGAGATGTCTCTTTGGATTTAATAATATTTGGTAATCTCGATAGCGTCACTAACATTATCTCCAATGTCATTGTCCATTACCTCACTGATATCGTCATATATACTGTCCAGCAACGTCTCATTGTTGTTGTATACATCATGAGGTTGTTCATCAAGTACCACTGTTCCACAAAAATCATGGTCACTCTGGTTATCAACTGGTTGTTCATCAGCCCTTGTAAAACCTGGGCAACTCATCATTTCCATGGCTTCCAAATAATCTTCTAAGTCCTGGAATTGTTTGTGTACCTTCACATGATCAGGATTAACAACATTTACTAATTGCCTAATTGAGTTGACCACTTACACAAGGTTTGATAAAGCCAAGGTTACAACCATTTGAAACGCGTTCATGAAGTATGACCTATAATAGCTGAATATTTAATATTACAAAAGCCAAACTAAACGACCATTGGACTATAAAATGTTTGTGATAAATTCTGTAAAGTCAAAGATCGAATTTCAAAAATTAACCTCACAGGTTTTCTCAGTACTGGTATTCAAATGGTATCAGACTTGACTGTTTATTTTCGTCACATGAGTGTCAGCATAAGCTGAATGTATAATGAACTCATCGTTTGATTCTAAACTGTGATGGAGGATTAGAAACAAATTGGATTAGCAACAAATTCAGAAAGTTCTGTCGACTGAGTGAATTCGAAAAAGTAGAAGACAAAGAAAAGTTTCGGTTAGTTTGGGACTTGAAAAGGACCATTCAACGATCTTGGATATTACTACGGAGAAAGACCTTGGAATAGTTTCAGTTATTTTCTCAATTTCTGAATTTTAAGAAGACATAATTTGCCTTGGAATTCTCAACTTATATATGTGCGGAGTTGAAAGATCTAAAAGAGAAATGGCAAGAAGATTGAAAAATAGGTCATGCGGAGATGAAATTGATGGACAGATCCTGTGAAGGTTTTGTAAGTAAATTGTACTTGAAAAACTGGTGGAGCCTATGCTGATGTGAGATTAGTGTACCAACAGGGACTATGAAGGTTGTGAGATTAGTGTACCAACAGGGACTATGAAGGTTGTGAGATTAGTGTACCAACAGGGGGCTAGAAACGTTGTGAAAATTGAAATGATAAAAAGGGGACAGAGCCTATAAAGGTTATTGTGAGAAAACTTAAATTTAATGAACTGTCAATGCCTGGTGATGTAGAGGTTATCAAGATAACAATGAATAATATGTAGGACAGAGCCTGTCAAGGTTTTGAAGATTAACCAAATTAAACCATCTGGAAGAGCCTACAAAGTTTCTGAAAATTGTCTGGACTTATGTATGGACAATGTAAAAGCAACGACATTGCTGTGACCATTTCTGACAAGGGCAATGGTACCATGCCAGCAAGTACTTGAGTAAACATGCGAGTTCTAAGAGCCACACTTTTAGATAAATATTTTGCTGAATGTTCAATGGTTGTTTAGCTGGTTTAAGTTCATATGATATTCAGTTAATGCTTGGTTATTATACTGCAGGAGGTGTATAGTGATACAGTCCTTCTGTCAGTCTGTTCATTTGTTTGAAAATGTTAACCGAAACTAAAGTTGTTGAATGTCCATCAAGGCATTGCTTTCAAACTTGGCATACCTGTTTATCATCATTAACAAGTTACAGTGTGAAGCCATGTAACACCACCCAACAGGTCAACAGAATTATGGTCCCTGATTGATGAACAATGCTTTTGGGGGATGGATAAAATATGCTGCTTCGGTTTATCCACCAGGGGATAAAGCTGACGGTGTAATTAACCGGGGCATAAGTGTTTATTGAACACAATCAGTTGTTACACATCGTTTTGTAATGACATTAAGTGAGGCTGGTTATTTTTGTGCCAAGAAGACATATTATGGTAGAAATGATAGACAAATGAACTATTGTTACATGGTGGATGAGAAATATTTTGGCTTATATAAGTCATAGTAAGATGAGAACTGCTATGTGTCATCAGTATTTAAATATGAAATGCTGTACTAAGCAGATTCATTAAACACAGTTCATGTAAAACTACCACCTTCATATTGTCTGGAGAAAAACACTGTTTTATGAATGTCGAAAAATTGAGACTAAGAATGTTCTGTCAACATGCTATCTTCTACAATTCATGAAAGCTCTTGCCCGTTCACTGTATTTAAGATTGATTGTTTGGTTGGGTATAAAACATCACTGGATTTAAGAAGTTGTATTCTGCTGTATGGCTTCAATACACCAACTCCTTTCAAAATGATTCAGGAACTGAGCTCTTTTAACTTTCTGGTTTTCCAACTATTGTCTCAATACTTCAATCCCTTACAAAAATATTTGGGAATATCTGCTCTCCTCTATCTTTCCTAATAAATGGATCAATGATCCCTGAGGTTCAGTACTTGTGAGACACTGATTCCAATGCTTTGGATTATCCTTCAAAAGGACCATTTGGTCCTTCCTGTGTATAACTGCTGCATTTTTCCTTAACTTTAAAACAACAGTATACCATCAGTATATTTGAATTGTTGAGGAATTGTCCTACCTGCTCCAGTTCTTCTATTTTAAGAAATCTTTGAATTGGTCTACTGTTCTAACTGTTCATTACAAACGGGTGAGGTACATTTGTAGCACACTCTTAGTACGAATATGTAGTACTTGTTCTTTTAAACTTGCAAGATAGCAAATGCAAGGTAGCAAACAGCTGCATCAAAGCAAAGTCATATATATCTTCTTGAAAAATTGTTAATTTTTATTCCCCGTTTGGGCTACAGAGACTGCATGTAGATGATCTTCTTGGTCTACCAGAAGGTCAGGACCTTTATGCCCATCTAAATGGATATGGTTGATGAGGCGTCTGATTCTGATGTGTTCATCCACCTCTCCGAATTATTTGATTATTGTAACAATCCTTTTCTAGAGTGAACATCTTTCCTTTTCTTGTCCATATATACATTCTCCGGTCCTATTGAGACTCTCGAAGAGATGTTGATGTTATACAAAATATCACCTAATACATTAGTTTGTAACTATATCTATACTGTCACTCTTCTGTCTCCATGATAACAATGTATGCTAGACAGTTTGATCCTTTGTATGCTAGACAGTTTGATCCTTTGTATCCTATATTCACAAAGTTGTTAATGTTTTTAAACAACTGCTTATACTACCACTATAAAGAACAATCAACCAATGTACTGATATGACAAGTCTATCTCTAAATATCATTAAACATACAAGCTTCTGTACCATTTATTCCTTGATTTGGAATAATCTGGCTTACAACTTATAATGTACAGCATATACTGTACAGCTAAGTATTTTTATAATCACAACTACTGGATTCTAACCAGTTTGTCATATCTTTGTCGTTGACGAAGCTTGTTCTTGCAGTACATATACAATAATAAAAGTTTGATAACAACAAGATGTTATGATGAAATTTGTCATTTATTATCAAGTTATAAATGACGCAATTATAACAAGTATTCAATATATAATATGATAACTGGGATAAGCAACTCTTGACAATTAATTGTCTCACAATTGTACATGGGTTACTGGATTTTTGCTTATCCCAGCTATCTACAATAATAATACAATGAACAAGTATGTACATAAAGAAGATGGCGCAACAAAACAAGCCATCAACAACAGTAAAATACTATATGAATCGATAAGGGGAATACGTAGTGAATACATAAGGTGGAAAGGAGGGGAGGAGGAGTTAAAACAATTTTAGCTGAAATCGTTCTAAATAATTTTAGCGTGATTTCACGATGGAAAGCGGTGAAGCGTAACAATTGCTCACCCGTTATAATTACTAATCAATACTCAAACAATCAATCCATGATTAACTCCCCTTATCGTTCTAAAATGGACATTAATACAAGGCATTAGTTTGATAATAAAACATTTTATGAGACATAAAATTTTATTTATAATCACAACTACTGGATTCTAACCAGTTTGTCATATCTTTGTCGTTGACGAAGCTTGTTCTTGCAGTACATATACAATAATAAAAGTTTGATAACAACAAGATGTTATGATGAAATTTGTCATTTATTATCAAGTTATAAATGACGCAATTATAACAAGTATTCAATATATAATATGATAACTGGGATAAGCAACTCTTGACAATTAATTGTCTCACAATTGTACATGGGTTACTGGATTTTTGCTTATCCCAGCTATCTACAATAATAATACAATGAACAAGTATGTACATAAAGAAGATGGCGCAACAAAACAAGCCAAAAAGTATCTTATATACGTTCTGTCGTAAGATACTGCGCCATTCAAGGAAAACGACAAAAGCTATTGAAATGTGTTGAGCTAATGGACGATCAGCACATATAGATAAGTATTAACATTTTAATAACCACACCATGATAATTGTCCTGTGTGTCCTAGATATTTGAAAAAAGGTACAAATTCAACATTGATTTAAATGATATACGAAACATGAAGAAAATGTGTCAATAAGACATTATAATCAGGTGTTAATATATATAACACTTATGGCGGCGACACAAGAATTATCCCTATCATAAAAACATCCATATACTAGTAGTGATGTGTTATACATTGTACATGGAAATATTTGCATTGACATATTATACTAAAATGGCATCTTATCATAACAATTGACTATCATTTGTAATGGTTTCATGAATACATCAATAATGAAAACAACAATCATAATAATAAATGAGATATAATGGCAACATAATGTCTTTATGCCTATCTATCACAAACAATTGAATATAAGTTTTGAAACATTAATTAAGGCAGCCAATTGCTAACCCTTAACAACACATCAATAACTATATTATGGGTTATTCAAGGTCACATAGTGAGCCGGTGGATGTAACTGGGAAAATTGGTAAGGCAGCCATATGCTGACCCTCTGGAAAACCAACAGACATGATGAATTGGTATATATATGAACTAAGATAAATGTTGTATAACTCAAAAGATTGTATACCAAAAAGCACACATGTATCTAGACTTGACTTTATTGTTCAATAATACAATCACCATAATCAAAAGGCAGCCAAATGCTGGACCTTTTAGTCAAAATGTTGTTTGCATTTTAGATTTATAAGTCAGACTTTAAAAGCATTGATTCTGATATAGCGCTGTACCGCATTAGAGTGCCATCTACCCAATCTCTGAATAACAGTCTCTGACATGCCTAGTTTTGCAGCTTCAGTTGCAGCCCCTATTCTAAAACTATGACCCAGGTAGTGGGAAGGATTTAGCCCTATGAACTGAACTGCATTCTTCAGGTGGGACGATACAAAGTTATGAGTAATAGGACGACCTGATTTAAATGTAAATAGCGGCCCAGATGTGTGAGGCACAATATCTAAATAGTTCTGAAGAGCTGTTACAGGGCAGAATGTAGGCTGGGAATTTGAGCTTAATGTAATAGTCATTGACTGATTGTTTTTCATGTGTTTGTAGTAATGTAGGGAGATTTGTACCGAAGCACTATCCACAAACAGAACATGAGATCTTTGAATAACTTTGTCTATCTGGGCTGGTGAAATTGGTATAAGCTCTCCAAGACGCATGAATCCATGGAATGCTAATAGAAAAATAGCTCTTAAAATAACCCTATCGTGTTCGTTAGCAACAGTATGCTGAAGAGCTGCAATCAAATTTGTCAGAATAGCCTTTGTAATAGGTAATCTGGAGTCAAATGATTTCCTGAGATTATGAGCCCCTTTAAGAATTTTTCTAACCATGAATGAATGAGTGGGGTCATAAACCTCACATAATTTATGAATATAGCTGATAGCAGAAATATGGGATGTAATAGAATTTGGACTGTGATGTTTGTTGTGTAAGTGACCAACGAAATTACATATAAGGGTTGGACAGCATGGAAATACAAATGGTAGTGTATACGATTTACAAAATTCTAGCAATAATGACCAACTACGAAGATATGAGCTACGAGATGATGGAGACAGACTACTCCTAAGTAACATTTGACAAGTGGAAGTTAAATGAAGACCATGTGATCTGACAATTCTGTTGGGTTGACATCTAGCCATGGTGCCAATGTTCTGGCTTCCTGAAATTTGAGACGTGAAAGTTTATCTGGAATCACATTGGTTTTTCCAATGATGTGTTTTGCTTTAAACATAATATTATTTGACATAGCAGCTATAACTAGGCGTCTAAGTAAACGCATGATAGTCTTTTCCCTGCTAGATTGTTTGTTGATGACCTCAACAACAGCTTGATTATCCGAAAAGAAAATAACTTTACAATTGCTTAAAGTAGCACCCCACAATTCCAATATCAAAACAATTGGAAACAATTCTTTTATAGTAATGTTGTAATGAGCATGTATGTCTTTCCATGGTTTGGCAAACCATTTTGACCCAAATACTGCCGCGTAACCCAGACTTCCAGAAGCATCAGTATATAATCGTAGCTTTTCTGATGAATGCCAGTCTCTTTGTAGGAAAACTGATTTTCCATTGAAATGGGATATAAACAATTGCCATGCTTTCAAGTCCGCTCTTGCCTCATTGTTTAACCTGATAAAATGGTGGGGCTTACTGACATTGCAAGTTAAGTCAATTAGACGTCGTAAAAAAGCTCTGCCTGGAGTAACAACCAAACAAGCGAAATTCAGCAGACCGATAATAGATTGTAAATCATGTAGAGTGATTCTCTTTCGGTTAATTGTGGTGACCAAAAGTTGCCTGATTTTAAAAAGTTTATCATTTGGTAGCCTACATTCCATGTTGATAGAGTCAATTTCAATGCCATAGATGGTAAGTTTTGTGGTAGGATAGACGGTCTTGGATTGTTTTAACGGGATACCTAGTCGTTTGCATAATCTCTCAAAACAGATAACATCTTGTAGGCATTTATTAGATTTAGATGGGCCAATGAAAAAGAAATCATCCAGGAGATGGGACATGTCATGGGCTTTGTATTTTGTCATCATTATCCATTGTAGGGCTGTGCTGAGCTTCTCAAATATTTGACAACTAGAGCTAGCCCCCATAGGTAGGCATTTGTCATAGTAGAATTGACCCTCCCACACGAAACCCAGAAAGTGGTAGTCAGCCGGGTGAATAGGAACATTTCGGTATCCATCTTCAATGTCAAGTTTAGCCATAAGGGAATTAGGTCCACAATTCTGTACTAGATCTATGATCGTTTCGATAGAATCGTACTGGACATTAACAAATTCTTGGCCAATGTGGTCGTTCACAGAGTTGCCTTTTGGGAATGATAGGTCATGAATGATTCTAAACTCACCCATAGATTTCTTTGGGATGAGGCCTAAAGGGGAACAATGAAAATTATCAAATGGTTTCGAATGAAACGGCCCAGCAATGCGACCCAAATTCATTTCTTTGGATAGCTTGAGTTGTACATGATCTTGATTTTGGTAAATAGAAGAGTGGTTGCGACATGTCGACTCTGACTGGAATTCAGTGCAACCTAACCTAAAACCTGATTTAAACCCATCAACAATACTGTGTCGCAAGGACGTATCATAACCTGATAATTCATTACATAAAATGTTACTTTTGATTGGTGTTGGGAGTTTTGTAATTGGATGATTTTTTATTAGACTTTGACTTGTCTTTTCTTGGGCATGAAATTTTGGGGTGGGATTCTTTGCATATTTGGCAGGAATGTCTGTACTGACAGGGGGTAGCTCTACATTTAGTCCCATTGTTGAAGTTGAAACAGAGTCTTGCCTGGCTGGACTGAGGGGGGGCACGAAAGGGCTTATGGATAGTGCAGGCTTTGACCATAAACTCTGTGATTGGTACCTGCCATGGGATGGCATTGGACTGACGAAGTTGTCTGAAGTTTTCGTCATAATAATGCCATGCGACATCGCCATGGGATGCTCCAATTTCACGGACAGTGGAGCAGTATTTTAAAAGGTTACTGGCTTCAGATGGATATTTTTCTATATATATACATATAAAAATCAAAAAGGCAGTAGTCCATTGATTCAAAGTTAGTTTATCTTGATTGGCAGCTTTTTTGTTGAATTGAATGGAGTTCGAGTCGATATTAATTGACACATTGTCCTCTTTAAAATTGGGCAAGAGACATTTCATGGAAATGAATGAATTGTTCCAAATTTTTTGTTTAATTCTAACTGAGATATTAGTGCCAAGAGGAATGCCTTCAGATACAGATATAGGAGGGGATTGAAAAGTATTACCATTGTGACAACCCACCGACTCACCAGAAAAAATATTTTGGAGAAAAGAACCAAATTGATCTGTATTAGAGTCCTGGATTTCATCCACATTCACAATTGGGGTACATGTAGAAGATGGACCAGGCACAACAGGGTTAATGTCATCAGGATTCTGTTGTTTGATAATAGCAGCTGCCAGCTTATCATAGTCAATATCACCAACTGACGAAGATGACACAGTTCTCGATGTCTTGGCTTTTTTGGCAGCTGGAGTGGTGTTAGTGTCAATATCAACCACTGAAGAAGATGACACAGTTCTCGATGTCTTGGCTTTTTTGGCAGATGGAGTGGTGTTAGTTTGCCTACGTTTTGACGGCATCTACAATTGATTAAAGTATGTATTACAACACGCACTTCTAAAGTGTGTAATCTCTAGACATAACAGATTAAGGTGCTGGCTAGTTAACATATGACCTATACTGGACCACTCACTCTTGGTAGCTTTTGTAACCCGGAAGATATAAAATACTTGATATACCAGCCAAATTTGATGCTAACGATGTGGTACCATGGACAATATGCAAAATAGGATAAATTAGCCAGAATGTAGACACCAATAGTAAAACAAGCACCAATTGTGGGTGCCCTCATGAATTGACAATCATTCATAATAAACAAGCACCAATTGTGGGTGCAAACATGAATTGATAATCATTTCAAATTAAAAAGCACCAATTGTGGGTGCAGTCATGAATTGATAATCATTCATAATAAAATAGCACCAATTGTGGGTGCGATCATGAAATGATATATCTATGACAATAAGATAACACCAATTGTGGGTGAAATCATGAATTGACAGATCTTTTGACAATAAAAGGCACAAATCGTGGGTGCAGCATGTTGTTAAAACATTTAAAATAACAAAACTACACCAATTGTGGGTGCGGTAAGAGCAATGGATAAATTAATCACAGGAATAAACTCGGTTACACTTCATCCTCTAAAAACCCAAAAGCTGGGAATAAGACAATGCAGTATATAATTTAATGGAAGCTATGTTTAACAAACCACATTTAGCAATATAATGTTAATCATTGAATAACATAGTATAAAGTAATATGGATGTCAACCGATTACTTTATCAACATTATGAGTGGTCATAGCTTTAGTTATTATGCATTAAAGTAATTTCACAGCCTAGATACTATGCATTTAAGTACTTAGCTGGTGTAATTTCTTGATTTACTTCTCTAGTCGTCTGGATACATGGAGGACTGCACTTTGATACTCTGAAGGTATTTATTCATATACTTGACATTATCATCAGTGTGTAGTAAATGTACTCCATCACGTCCAATATGAGATATTTCTGGATCCCAGAACCCCCTGTGATGCCAAAACACCAATGAGAAATCAGGTTGGCGACAAAGACGTTGAAGTTCGATATTTAATTCGACCACTCTGTTGTTAAAGAAAGTGCCTACTTTCCTTGGATGTCGTCGTAGCACTTGTCCAATAATGACACAATTAAAACCTTTTGATATACTTATAAAGTTTGCGAAGGACACTATATTCTTTGCAAGTTTTTCAATACACAAATCCCTTGAATATATATCATTACCACCAAGTTGCAAAAAACATATGCTGCGCTTATGCGATAAGTCAAAGTTCAAAAGTTTACAACATTCCTTGGAATTGTTAACACAAAGTCCACCTTTTGCCTTCACAAGAACACAAAATTTCAAGCGATTTAGTCTCAGATTTTCATTTCCAGGGTTAGATAACATGTAAGTATTTAGTCTTCTTATGTAAGAGTGTCCAAATAATACCACGTCCGTTTTTTCACTGCAATCCTCCATGATCCAAACTTTTCCAGAGAAAAGTAACTAATCACACAGCGATCACGCACTGAGCAAGGTTAAGGTCACTATCCATGAGTGACCCCCAACAAAAAACGCAATTTGAGCGATAAACGTAAATGTTAACCTTGCAAGCTGTTGATATTCTAGATGAATAAGACTTTGTTTGCAATAACAAACAAAAGTTGAACACAGAGAATGTCTGTGTAAAACAATTTTAGCTGAAATCGTTCTAAATAATTTTAGCGTGATTTCACGATGGAAAGCGGTGAAGCGTAACAATTGCTCACCCGTTATAATTACTAATCAATACTCAAACAATCAATCCATGATTAACTCCCCTTATCGTTCTAAAATGGACATTAATACAAGGCATTAGTTTGATAATAAAACATTTTATGAGACATAAAATTTTATTTACATCTTCACACCAAACCAACTTCACAGGAGAAATGTCTAGTTGTAGCAGAAAATGACCAGTTCTTGATAATTGTCTTGATCACATTGTACATATATTATACCACACTGTGAGAATCTGAATGCCACTATTTGCCACCAACATTCCAAGATAGGCCACATTGAGTAGGTCCAGTCATCTATATAATTACAGCAACACTCCCATATAGTATGTTATATGATATACACAAAGTTTCTTTAGTACACAAAGTACTTTTAACACATGAAGTAATAATTAATTTGACACAAAGTCATACACATATTCTTATAAATTCAATCTATTTCTTTCATTACACAAAGTAATGTAAAGCCATTTACACTTCATGAAATACTTATATAAGTTATACACCATTCTTGATGCAGCTTGCTGAAAGTTTTTCTGAGTATGGACTACCTCATGACACTAAGGCATGAAACACATGGTCAGATCACACTGCTTGCACTTATAGTTTGTTTGATGTCTTTTCCATCCAGGAATAATTGCCTACAAAATGTCGCTCTGTCAATTGTGAGGCTACTTCCACAGAGTCAATCGTGAGGGTTCTTCCACAGATGGCCTCCCTTGCTAAGTTAATGTATTCCCCTCTACAAATACGCTGTTTAAGCGAGGAGGGTACATGGATGGTATAATCTCATCATGAGACAATCTAGGGATTTCTTTCATTTGAGTCATAAACACATTATTTATGTTCATCCAACTCTACGAATTGCCTTCCATAAACCGTCCCGACATACCAAAACACGGGAGCTGTTAAAATTTCACCAAAGTTAACAACTTCACACTCAACCCCTTCTACACCCACATCTTTGTTGTCGAATGCTTCCCGTCTTGCCCTCTTTCCAACCGGCTTGGCCTCTGGCTGTTGTTCCCGTGATGCTTAAAAATTTCCTTTGGTAGTCCTCAAGTAGTCCATCAATAACTTTCTCCCTGAACACTTTTTGGACACTGTGTGTTTTGTATTCTACTGTAGAGAATATAATTATAATCATTAACTTAGGATCACTTCCTGCAACCCATGATAAAACTACTTATTGCTTTTTAGCTCACCTGACCACGAAGTGGTCATGGTGAGCTATTAGGATCGATGGATGTCCGTCGTACGTCGTCCGTCGTCCGTCGTCCGTCGTCCGTTCACAATTAGTTTGTTTACACTCTAGAGGTCACATTTTGGACTCAATCTTCATGAAACTTGGTCAGAATGTTTGTCTCAATGATATCTAGGTCAAGTTCGTATATGGGTCATGTGGGGTCAAAAACTAGGTCACCAGGTCAAATCTTAGAAAATTCTTGTTTACACTCTAGAGGTCACATTTGAAGCTTGATCTTCATGAAACTTGGTCAGAATGTTTGTATCAATGATATCTAGGTCAAGTTCGAATATAGGTCACGTGGGGTCAAAAACTAGGTCATCCGGTCAAATCTTAGAAAATCCTTGTTTACACTCCAGGGGGCACATTTGAAGCTTGATCTTCATGAAACTTGGTCAGAATGTTTGTCTCAGTGATATATAGGTCAAGTTTGAATGTGGGTCACGTGAGGTCAAAAACTAGGTCACCGGGTCAAATCTTAGAAAATCCTTGGTTACACTCTAGAGGTCACATTTGAAGCTTGATCTTCATGAAACTTGGTCAGAATGTTTGTCTCAATGATATCTAGGTCAAGTTCGTATATGGGTCATGTGGGGTCAAAAACTAGGTCACCAGGTCAAATCTTAGAAAATTCTTGTTTACACTCTAGAGGTCACATTTGAAGCTTGATCTTCATGAAACTTGGTCAGAATGTTTGTATCAATGATATCTAGGTCAAGTTCGAATATAGGTCACGTGGGGTCAAAAACTAGGTCATCCGGTCATATCTTAGAAAATCCTTGTTTACACTCCAGGGGGCACATTTGAAGCTTGATCTTCATGAAACTTGGTCAGAATGTTTGTCTCAGTCATATATAGGTCAAGTTTGAATATGGGTCACGTGAGGTCAAAAACTAGGTCACCGGGTCAAATCTTAGAAAATCCTTGTTAACACTCTAGAGGTCACATTTGAAGCTTGATATTCATGAAACTTGGTCAGAATGTTTGTATCAATGATATCTAGGTCAAGTTCGAATATAGGTCACGTGGGGTCAAAAACTAGGTCATCCGGTCAAATCTTAGAAAATCCTTGTTTACACTCCAGGGGGCACATTTGAAGCTTGATCTTCATGAAACTTGGTCAGAATGTTTGTCTCAGTGATATATAGGTCAAGTCTTTTTCTGTGAATATTTTCTATTTTGTGACAGACTTACAATTAAACATGTCCAGATTTTTTTATCTTTCTGATACAGGCACAATGTTTTGTATTGTCATTTTTGTTTTATTACCTCTTTTTCTTTTAATTGCTGTGAAATAGCTGAAACCAATATCTTAGTACTTATTCTGTTGTTAACAACTGAGTTTTATATTTGCTGTTTTTAATTTTTTCTTTTTTAAGGACGGGATCCTAATTTGCATCAAGAAAATAAAACAGTTACTGCAATAACATGCATTCGTTTTTTTTTGCCCAACAGAGTTCTTCGAAACCGTCCTTCAACATTTCAGTTAAAGATCTTCTCCTATACCACTTGGCCAAATTGACTGAAACATGGCAAGGGTGTTACTTGCATGAAGTCCTACCAAAATTGCTCAACAATTCCATTCCTTGGAGAACTGGTTGCCATAACAACTTGAAGGAAAAACTTTAAAGATCTTCTCAAGAACCATAAGGTCTAGAGCTTAGATATATTACATGTTGCATTGCCTAGTGGACTAATACCAAGTTTGCTCAAATAATGACCCTGGGGGTCAAATTAGCTTACATATTTGGTGTGTAGCATCTCCTAGTAGTCTTTTTAGGGCGAGTGTACACAGGTGAGCGATACAGGGCCATCATGGCCCTCTTGTTTGAGGTACGTCCCTAATTTTTGGTCCAGAATATCAAAACAGTACAGAACAAAAATTAATAAACAACAAATTATTAAAGACAAAATATACATAGCCTATTGTCTTACGTATATACATAAATATAACAGAACGTTACCAAGATTACGTTTCGAACCGTTTGATTGGCTGATAGCAGTGAAATAACCAATCAAAACATTTTTAATATGAATACGCATGTTAAACACCGAGATTAAACCTAAAGAATTAGACTTAATCATGTAAAATTTTATCTGATTATTTGTTGTTAACGTTGCTGAATATGTATACCCATTTATATCAAAATCACTACATAAATTATATAACTTCATGAGATGGAATAGAACATTGGTCAATGAAAAGTCTTAAGTCTGAGTTATTAACTTTTTGGGAATCATGATTATTTTTTGTATAATAATAATAATAATAAAGACTTTATTTAATGAGGCAACACAGTTGGCAAAGCCAGTCTTACCTGTGAGCCTCAATAGCTATGTACATACAATTTACAACAAATGGAAACAAATATAACATTTACAGAAAGATATTTACATGAAATTTAACAGTAGTGGATTAATTAATCTACTAAAACATATCAAATGAAAAGTAGACCAACAATATAAGGTACAGTTGAGAGAAGTTGATCTATAAAGCAAAGAACAAATTTACATTTATATACTATTTGAAGTTGATCCATAAAACAAAGAACAAAATTACATTTATATACTACATGTATGTGATATAAGAATAAAGATCATAGATACACAGTATTTTACAAGTTTATCAAGTTTTTTCCACCAGTGAACCACCATTTGAGGTATGATGTTTTAAATACACCTAAGCTTTCTGATTGTTTTATGTGTTGTGGTAAAGTGTTCCAGAGCTTGGGACCTGAATAAGCAAGAGTTTTCCTAAAAAATTCTAGTCTTGGTTTTGGAACCTTAAGGGATTGTTGAGAGTGGGATCTTAGTGAAAGATTATTTGAGAATGTGAATAAGTTTGACATGTAGTCAGGAAAAAGATTGTTAATAGATTTGTATACAAAAATGGCTTTTTTGAAATAGATTCTTTCATGTATAGTCATCCACTTGAGTTCTTGAAAGAGATCATGTGATGGAGTGTCTATGTCCTTGTCTAATATTATACGAGCAGCTCTTTTCTGAAATTTGTACAGAGTATTGAGAAGCTCATTATTACAATTTCCCCAAATGGTGCAGCAATAATCAATATGGGGCAAGATGTATCAAACCTTTCCTAGTTTTTTATGTTATACAAAAGCATGTTAGGACTGCTTATAAACAAAAGATATGTAACATCAACTTTCAAAAGGCATAATAACACAAAAAGAAAATTGTGAGTTTCAGAAAACATACTTTTGAATTTTAAAAAGGCTTTAATACTATTTGTTAAATGTGTAATTTTGCAAAATATGCATGATATCAGGTTTTAAAAAGATATTGTTTGTAGTCTTAAAAGACTATAATATATGCCTAATAAAATTAACCTTGGTAATGCTTTTTAACAAATAACACATTTAAGAGACCTATATCGTGTTTTATATGCAAAAAAATGCATAAAATAATTCTGAAACTCATAAATATGAAGGAATATTTCTGTGCCTATATTTTTATCAAATATTTCAGTTAAAATGCCTTTTCAAAGTTGATACAACACTAGGCTTAAATTAGAATATTGTTTGACCAACCTACCCAATAAAATTTCCCCTCCCCCCAAATTATTATATATTGCTTTCCAGGGAAATGATATATTTTTATCTGACTAGGCCAGAACATTTAAATGTTGTAGTTTACATTTTTCTTTAATGAGCATTATTACATTTGACAGCATCTTAACAAATTTCTACAAGCGATATGTCCTATTTCTGGGGCAACAAATTAAATCTATAAATCATAATAACATTATTTACCTTAGTAACCTATAGTGTGCCCGGGATAATCTGACAGGGCCCTAACTAGAATTTTGGGACTGAGGCCAGGGCCCTCAGGTAGGGGAATTTTGGGTTGTTTTGAAGAAAATGGGTAAAATAGCGGGATATACTCATTTAGGAGGGGAATACCGCGGCCCCAAAAATGGTAAAATGAGGGCCCTGTGTGATGTTAACAAACATTGACTGGATTGGTCTACTGTTGCAAAAATGGTTAAACAATAAAACACAATACGTTCAATTATATACTTATATAACACTGCCTTTCTTGTTATCCTGGGCACACTATACCCTATGAAAAAATTTGGTTGGTGAAGGTCAAACAAACAATATTTTAATTTAGGCCCCAAAAGGTGTTGATAAGGAATTTTAAGATATCTTTTGTTTATATGCAGTCCTAACATGCTTACAATTTTTTTTTCAGATGCGAAAAAAAGCCGAAGAAAAAGTGCACCATTGGTGAAGGTGAAAAAGATTGAAGAAGAAACCTACAGTGACGATGAAGAAGAAAACATCCCCATCAAACTCTCAACAGGTAAAACCCCAACATGCCGAATAAATATTGGCCCCGAGTTCACAAAACAGCTTAAGTCTGATTTTCAGGATCAAGATCAAATATTTGGCTCAAGATCAAGATCAAAGTTCGTGTTAACAAAGGATCAAGGTCAAACTATTTTCATGAGGATCAGAATTGATCTGTATCCCATAATTCACTATAAAAATAGCAGAAGGAAGACGAACTGATTTGATCTGATCTTAATACTGATCCTTTGTAAAATCGGGCCAGGAGTTGTAGAATTACAAAATAATTTGGAAATTTGGAGTGATGCAAATGGCAGCCGAAATGAAGACTTGCGGCTCGTTTTCAGGATTGGGCATTATGCCTCAGGAATGATTTAATGTACTGATGACAACGGAAACAGATTTACATCTTATTATTAGGATTGGGAATTATGTCTCAGTAATGAGTATTAATAAAAAAAAATACCAACATCTTATTATGCCCACCATCTATTGATGAAGTGGTATATTGCTTGGCACATGTCGGTCTGTCTGTCATTAGACCAAAATTGTTTCCATTCAATAACTCAAGAACACTTGGATTTTCAAACAACCGCAAGAATAGATGATCCCTATTGATTTTGATGTCAGTAGCTCTAAGGTCAAGTTTTATCGTTTACTGGGTACTTTTACTTAGATTTTAGCAATACTGCTGCCATAGACATACAATAAACGAAAAAAAGAGAAGTCATGATTTACAAAAATCTCTCATTAAAGGAAAACTTTATGTATTTTCAGCTCTACAAGACGATCAACATTTGGCTGGTGATGAAGTATTTGGATTTAAGACGCCCAAGAAATCTGGACAGATGGCACACATAGCATCTGGTTCTAGAACACCCAAATCTATTCTAAAAACACCGGTTGTGAAAGATGGTACACCAAAAAAAGGTGAGAGTGTAAACAGTGTAAATCAAAATGTACTGTACACCAACTTAGAAGTTGATGCTCGACCCTCAAATACAGTGCTATGCCTCTTTATGAGAGTGGATTATTAATAGATAATATCAGGAACTTCGTGCAAGGTGGTTTTCCCATTAAATTCCATTTAGGTACAAACAAATCTGACATAGACTGGTTTTGTTTGCATATGCAAACACAACTGACCCCAACTCTATTGTTCAGGTATGAATATTAAAGTGACACAAGGATTATAACAGTAAATTCTGTACCTACAGCTCAGTGGAGATCCGGAGTAGGTCTATTTTAAATCTATGTGCATTAGGATATCATAAAATATCATATTTCTTATATTGATATTACAGCTGTTAATTTTACGCCGTCTAAGGACGATCCCCAAACACCAACTAGAAGAACATTACGACAGAGAAAACCAGGGGCAACAACTCCGTACAGGCTACATAAACGACACGGAGCAGGTAATCTCCCTTTCTTGTCAAAAATTTCTTTCTCATATTCATTGTCAATATCCAACATGGCTCTCAATTTATTTCCGCACAAATCAACAAAAACATGATTTACACTGATGATGCAGATATCCATTCAGTTTTTCAATTGACCAGTAATAAAAAAAATAAGTTATAAGGCCTCTGGTTAGTCAAAATGGTTAACCGCATTTGATTTTCTTGATTTTAAATTTGCCTCCGTTGACACCCCTGTTTTGCTGAAAATCACTGTAATTCAATGAAAGCAAATAATAAAGTATTATATAACATATATGTAGGTGACTCCGACTCCAGTGATAGTATGGATACCTCAGATTCTGACAGTTTATATTGTATATATGTAGGTGACTCCGACTCCAGTGATAGTATGGATACCTCAGATTCTGACAGTTTATATTGTATATATGTAGGTGACTCAGACTCCAGTGATAGTATGGATACCTCAGATTCTGACAGTTTATATTGTATATATGTAGGTGACTCAGACTCCAGTGATAGTATGGATACCTCAGATTCTGACAGTTTATATTGTATATATGTAGGTGACTCAGACTCCAGTGACAGTATGGATACCTCGGATTCTGACTGTTTATATTGTATATATGTAGGTGACTCAGACTCCAGTGATAGTATGGATACCTCAGATTCTGACTGTTTATATTGTATATATGTAGGTGACTCAGACTCCAGTGATAGTATGGATACCTCAGATTCTGACAGTTTATATTGTATATATGTAGGTGACTCAGACTCCAGTGATAGTATGGATACCTCGGATTCTGACTGTTTATATTGTATATATGTAGGTGACTCAGACTCCAGTGATAGTATGGATACCTCGGATTCTGACTGTTTATATTGTATATATGTAGGTGACTCAGACTCCAGTGATAGTATGGATACCTCGGATTCTGACTGTTTATATTGTATATATGTAGGTGACTCAGACTCCAGTGATAGTATGGATACCTCGGATTCTGACTGTTTATATTGTATATATGTAGGTGACTCAGACTCCAGTGATAGTATGGATACCTCAGATTCTGACAGTTTATATTGTATATATGTAGGTGACTCAGACTCCAGTGATAGTATGGATACCTCAGATTCTGACTGTTTATATTGTATATATGTAGGTGACTCAGACTCCAGTGATAGTATGGATACCTCAGATTCTGACTGTTTATATTGTATATATGTAGGTGACTCAGACTCCAGTGATAGTATGGATACCTCGGATTCTGACTGTTTATATTGTATATATGTAGGTGACTCAGACTCCAGTGATAGTATGGATACCTCGGATTCTGACTGTTTATATTGTATATATGTAGGTGACTCAGACTCCAGTGATAGTATGGATACCTCAGATTCTGACTGTTTATATTGTATATATGTAGGTGACTCAGACTCCAGTGACAGTATGGATACCTCAGATTCTGACAGTGATACTAGTGAAGATAAATCCTCTCTGGGTACTCCGGCCAAAACAACAAAAACATCCAGTACCACACCCTGTAACACGCCCAAGTCGACACAAAGACGATCTGTGAGAAAAATGGAAGAAGTAGATATGGTGAGTTATATATTATTGTGCTCTCTCACTAAGTCTGGGGCACATAGCATTGGTAATGTCTGTTCGTACGTACGTAATGCACCATTTTCGACAATTAAGCTCTCTGGAGGCAGACATGTTTTACAAATATCTTGTTACATATTGGGTCATACATGGTCTAAAACTATTGGAAGAAGTTGCTGGTCCGTCGTGGATGGGTAAGTCAGAAGGGGCTAGAATTACAGTTAGGTGGAATAGCTACTCTGTATAATTGAACACAAATTGATAGCGTTATACCTGAGTAAACAAAAACAAACCATTTTAAATTGTTTACAGAAATCAAATGTGGAGGAATATTTTGATATTCACGGTGGAGAGGCTGGACCGACATCTGATGCTACATTATCTAACCTCGATGTTCCACGGATGGATCATGAATCACTGACGGAATTATTGAAGAATCTTCCATCAAGTCATCAGTCCGAGTGTACTGGCCTGTATGAGGATGCTAGATCTATGTTCAAACAATGGATGTATCAAATGTGGTAAGCAAACAGCTAACTTTCTTCTATCACATAATATGATGTGATATTCCATGTAAGAACAAGTGACACAGGGGTCCTACAATTCAGGAAATATTCGGATATCCTGATAGCTGCATCAGAAAGAATAAGATATTCTCCACAAAATAAAAGTTATTTGACGAAAAAAATCAAAGAATTGACGAAGTTATGGTCATTTGAAGTTCCTTTATCTAAATTTAAATAATAAAGCAATGTTTGAACCCCAGATGTGCTAAATACAAAATAGACGTGCAACTAGTTTCAGGATTGGACATAATGCCTCAGTATAACAAGTAAAACCAATGTTCTCTAACATTAGTGTGATAACAAATAATGATGTTGCCATCTTTTTTACATGTAATGTAACTGGCTTAGATTTGTTATTTCTGACATTGATTTGACCAGTAACTATGGTTATGTGATAATAAAAATCCCAACTTGTATTTTAATGTCAATGTTTATTAGCTCACCTGACCACAATGTGGTCATGGTGAGGTTTTGTCATACCGAGATGTCCGTCGTGCGTCCGTCAACAATTTCTTCCAACGACTTCTCCTCCTAAACCGCTTGGCCAAATTTGATAAAACTTAACAGGAATGTTCCTTGGGTGGACCTCTACCAAAGTTGTTAAAGAAATTCCAGTCTGTCGCATAACTAGGTCACACAGGCTAAAAATAGATTTTCAAAAAGGAAACTTCAAAAATCTTCTTCTCTGAAACCGTAAGGCCTAGAGCTTTAATATTTGGTATGTAGCATCACCTTGGGGTCCTCTACAAAGATTGTTAAAATTATGTCCCTTGGGTCAAAATTGGCCCCACCCCGGGGGCCCTTAGTTTTACATAGAGTTATATGGGGAAAACCTGAAAAAATCTTCTTCTCCGAAACGGCTTGGTCCAGGGCTTTCATATTTGGTATATAGAATCAGCTAGAGGTTCTCTACAAAGATTGTTAAAATTATTCCCCTCGGGTCAAAATTGGCCCCGCCCTGGGGGTCACCATTTTACATAGACTTCTGTAGGGAAAACATATAAAAATCTTCTTGTCTAAAACAACAATGCCTAGAGCTTTGATATTTGGTATGTAGCATCATCTAGTGGTCCCCTACCAAGATTGTTAAAATTATACCCCTGGGTTCAAAATTGGCCCCGCCCAGGGGGTCACCAGTTTTACATGGACTTATACAGGGAAAACATATTAAAATCTTCTTGTCAAAAACAACAATGCCTAGAGCTTTGATATTTGGTATGTAGCATCATCTAGTGGTCCCCAAACAAGATTGGGCAAATTATGCCCCTGGGGTCAAAATTGGCACTGCCCCGGGAGTCACCAGTTTTACATAGACTTATAGGGAAAACATAAAAAAAATCTTCTTGTCAAAAACTATGATACCTAGAGCTTTGATATTTGGTATGTAGCATCATCTAGTGGTCCCCTACCAAGATTGTTCAAATTATGCCCCTGGGGTCAAAATTGGCCCCGCCCCGGGTCACCGTTTTACATAGACTTATGAAGGGAAAACATATAAAAATCTTCTTATCTAAAACTACACTGCATAGAGCTTTGATATTTGGTACGTAGCATCATTTAGTGGTCCTCTACCAAGATTTTTCAAATTATGCCCCTGGGGTCAAAATTGGGGGTCACCGTTTTAAATAGCCTTACATAGGGAAAACTTGTGGTTTTCTACCAAGATGTTCAAATTATTCCCTTGGGTGAAAACTGTATATAAACATGTATAATCAGGTGAGCAATATTGGGCCATCATGGCCCTCTTGTTATTATTGCAGCAATGGTTTCAATATACTGCTGTATGGTTACGGCTCTAAACGTCTCGTCATTGAAGAATTTAGATCTACAATACTTAAAGGTTTTACACAAGTTGTAGTGAATGGTTATTTTCCTAGTCTAACAATAAAACATGTAAGTAACTTGCTTTGCTTTAATGTTTCTGAAGATTTTTATGGGAATACTATGCTAAGGGTCGTCAAAAAATTTCCATGATTTTATCCACATAACATATAAACAACTTTCAATACATTGAATTTTATGTTGTCAAGTCGGGTCTGGCATTATTCAAGCCTGTTCCTGATTTCAAGTTTTTAGATCCAGATTTTCTTTGTTTGTCAATACTGAAAACAAAGAGTTTCAGGCCTGGGTCTGATTGGAAATTACCAGGCCTGCAAATTATGACTCTATGAAATGAATTGTTACTTTTTGTCTTGTCTGTCTCATGTTTTACAGTGGGTTTGAAATCTCAATTGAAGCAACAAAGATGGAAAGGACAAAAAATAGCCGGGTTGCATGTTCAAATAGCTAGTGAATTGTACAGCATAAGGCTCATTTCTACACCCCTACCATGTAGTTATGCAAATTCTTGCAAATATAGGTAGACGAATGGTAGACGAAAACATGGCCATGTAAATCCAATTTTTAATTTTAGAATATGTGACTTTCAATGTGAAATAACGTATCGGGTTAGCTATAGGGTGTATACATGTTTTACACGCGTCTTGTTTGATTTCAGATACTTTCTATTATCACAGATGAAGTGTTAAATCATACCGGTAATTTTAAAAATCCCCTCGATCAGTATGAATTCATCAAAACAGAGTTTGAAAAATCAGGTAAATACAAAATTATGCTTTTACTGTACACAATCTTAATATAACCATCAGGGTTTCTTCTATTCCGGAATTATCCAGAGCTGCTTCACAAGAAAGATTGAACATTTCTGCTGAAAATACAATTTATTTGATGAAAAAACTAAGATTATTGAGTTATAGTCATTTGAAATTTCATTAGCTGAATGTCAGGAAAAAGAACAATGTTTGAAACAGAGTTTTTGTGTCGGGATGTGTGCTAATGGCACTTAAAACAAGTTAATGTCATTTTTCAGGATTGGGCATTATACCCCAGTAGAACCCCTGAACCATATTTATGATACAAAACATTGGATGGAACTAGAATCTTTGTATTTTAAAGAGCTGCAACTGTGGTCCACTGGATAGTGCCCTTGGCTGATATTCACAAAGCATCTTATCTGGGTCAGCAGCATGATTTTAAGGATTTTTATCTGAATAAACATATTATAAATGTCTGATGTCAATATTTCTATATTATTGTGGGGAGAGGTGGCCTAGAGGTAGGGCATGCACTTTGGGATTGAGAGGTCCTGGGCTCAACCCCATCTGGACCACTGGTTAATTTCTCTGAGCAAGTAGAACCAACATGCTCCATTTCATCAAGGTGTAAATTGGTACCTGTGAGGGCAGTGTCTATTCCTGGGCACTGTAGATCAATTTTGACTGCCACACCCACAGGAGAGAAATAGTCTCTCCAGGGAGACACAAACGTAGGTTTCCATAGGTTGCCCAATGACCAGGGAATATTAAAATGCCAAAGGGTTGTTTAACGGCTGAACAGCTGAAAACAGCCCTTAAACATTTGTAACTTAACTTTTATCTTATTCAGGAGATGATTTCTATCTAATGATACACAATATAGACGGTGGAATGTTACGTAATGAAAAAACACAGAATATACTTAGCTTGCTGGGTCAAGTTCCTGGTCTACATATTATAGCATCCATAGATCATATCAACTCTTCATTAAGTAAGTATGGCCACGTTTCCTCCACATGTGGAGCAGTTGTCAGTTCCTTGTGGAAGGGAAAATCAGTAAATTCACTCTTAGAATATTGTATGTTGAACATGCAGAACTGTAGTCAGTTCCTTGTGGAAGAGTTGAGAGGAAACAGCCAAGGGAAACTGGTTAGGGGAATTGACAGTTGTGTATGTCTGAAAATTTGTTGAGAGACAACCCTTAACCAAAATATTCAAACTTTAACCCTTTAATCCATAGGGGCCCAGATTAACACCTATATCCAATGATATCTTTCACCAAAATTAGTTTAAAGAACGAGTATGGAAGGAAGATAATCCAATGAATAAAATGGACTTGGACATAAATCACCTGGATGATGTACATTATCTATTGTGTACCAGATTTCTATCATAGGCAAATGTGACAAGCCTATATGCGTATCATATTTGTCTTTTGTTTGAAGTTTCATGATTAATATATTAAACTAATTTATAAAAGTTTATGCAAGGGAAGTAACAAATGAAAGTGTAAACACAAAATTTGTCTGGAGTTTTAATGGACAAGACTTGATATCATTACAATGGATGTGTAGTAAAGCTCATACAGTTTTCAAGCTAGGTTTATGAAACTTGGTATGTGGATAGGGACTAATAAGGAGATTATGCACGTCTAAAGGATTTTTTTGATTCGCACAAAATTGTGGTTATTTTTACACCAAATTAAACTGAAACTCCTTGCATAATTTGTTCAAGTCCAGAAAATTCCGAAGTTTTAAAACATATACTTACAATAATGTATGACCTTATGCGGAGATAACGGTACATAATAAATAACCATACTGATAGGAGTCGAATACAGCCGAATATAGCCGGAGGAGTTTACAGACTTTGATGAGTCTCAGTTTAATCTGGTCAAGCTAAACCATGGCAACAGAAACATTGAAACATGGTAGGGGACTTCTGTATGGCTTGCATTAAGTACATGAGTTGTTGTATTTCAGTTTGGGATCAGACAAAGTGTAGTAGATTCAAGTGGTTATGGTACGATTGTACGACGTATGCTGCATACACTGAAGAAACTTCGTACGAAAACTCTCTACTCGTACAACAATCAGGGGCCCTGGCACTCAGCTCCCTTACACATGTCATGAAATCTCTCACCCCTAATGCTAAAGGGATATTTCTCTTACTTGCCAGATACCAATTGGAAAACAAAGACAATGCAACTTATGCTGGTAAGTTAATGTTGCTAAGTGTTCGTCCCTGACCTTGGAAATTGGATTTTATTCAATGTCATAAACAGTTTTTAGGCTGGCGATTTCGCGCCAGACTATTACAATCCTAAAAAATGAAATCCACTAAGATGAATTTACTCCCAAAACTGACAACACAGAATCTATACACTCGATGCAAATAGTTCCTCCTCGTTAGTCAGTTTTGCAAGATAAGAACATTTAACTTTCCTTGTTTCATTTATTCTGTTCGATTGTAATATATTAGTTTCTTCTTGTAATGGAAGAAAATTGTATGAAATTAAAAGAATAGGTGATAATTATTACTACGCGTTATATACTAACGCGATATAGCGCGCGCGACAATGATTTTATTATGGTAAATTATTTAGGTCAACATTCTCTAACGAGATCGTGGTCGAGTGGTTGAGCAACTCGCTTAGTAATTTTCTGATGCTAAGGTCCAGGGATCGAATCACGGCCGCGCCAAATTTTTTATATTTTTAAATTTTTATTTTTTGTTAAGTCCAGCACTTACCTCTCTTTCGACTTAGAAAACCACTTGATGTTATATTACTTGAAAAGCTATTGTTCCTTAGCAGTTCGCCAGCCTGTCAGTACTTTCAGTACTTTGATTAATGTCTGGGAAATTAGATTTGTTCAGTGTTGGAGGGAATTTTAGAAGGTGGCTATATGTATAAAAAATGTCAGTGAAAAGTCAGTAAATGTTTTGATTAAAAAGTCTTCAGGCTATATTTTGAGAACAATCTTCCATTCTTTGACTGTCTTTATTAGATTATTGTCCACTACCAGTTTTTCCACAGGAGGGGACTTAAGGTTTGCCTTTCGTCAGTCTATCAAGGCACGTCTTTTGTTTTTATTTGGACCAAAATTGTGAGAAACTATTAACATTGAAAACCTGAAAATCAGGAAGGGGACATCTGTATTGCTTATAATTCCTAATTACTTGTTGAACTATTAAACCAGTGCAGTTGGGTCAGGGCAAGTGTCTGTTATAGTTCAGTGACCTCAGATTACTCATCAATACCAGTGTCAAACCTTGATAGTAAAACAACAAAATGAAGTCATGAACCGAAACAAACAAACAATTTGAGAATACGGGGAACATATAATAATGATAATAATGATAATGACTTTATTTTATGAGGTTTACACAGTTGCGTATAAACACAATCTTCCATGAAAAGTTATGTGATGAATTGACGACATTATCTACGTTGATATGGTTATTTTATAGATGTTTTATGAAATGTGTTGATTTGTTGGCTATAAAAATGTCTGTGCATGTTGTTTACATTCTAGTTGTTGATTATTTATGTGGTTCAGGAATTTATCCAGACAGCTGTACCGTGTTGTTGTATATATTGTAAACTGATTGACATTTGTGCAGAAATGTTTTGTAATAGTGGGTTTTTTGTTGGTTGTCATTTTTATGCCCCTACCAAGTGGGGGGATGATATTATAGATTTGTGTTTGTTTGTCCCTTATAAATTTTCACCAGATGGGAATGTTAGTTTGCCTTCCGTGGGTCAGTCAGTCTGTATGTCAATAAATCTGGACCTGCTATAACTCAAACAGTTTCTAAGCTAGGTTTACCACTTGGTATATGTGGGTCGGGGCCAATAAAGAGATTATGTGCATTTAATTGTGTGGTTGTAATGGACGTCGAAATGTTGAAAATAATTTAAAGGGTCATGGTTTTAAACCGGTCAGTGACTTCTGTATTGCTTGCAATAAAAAATGTGACAGATAGAAAGATGAACTTGATTTCAAGGGGCTGAATTTGCCATATTATATGATCATGTTGTGGTTCAAAACTGGCAACGAAACTTAATATTTTCCATCTAGGGTACCAATCAATGTATTGTCTTTACACTAAAAAAAAAAAATATTCCTGGTCTTCAAAAACATTGTTGCTTCTCTGTTCTGCAAGTAGTGTTATACAGGCAAGTAAATGGGGGAAAACTCTCTGTATTCATATTTTTGGTGGGCACTGTATTTGTACTTGTGTATCATTTGTTAATGCAGACTAAATAGCTCTTAACCTTGACGCACCTTAAAACACCACTAAATAAATAAATTTGTCTCACAACATAGTTACAGTCATACAGTTATAGCAGCTTTATTGACTTATTTTTTCCGGCATGATATCATAAAACTTGCAATGGGTTGACATTTTAATTACACGCGAAATTATAATTAATTAGTCAGTCATAATTAAACAATGAAAGTTTTGTGTTTATCATCATATAATTTCTGTACAAGTGTATACAGTTGATGGGGAATGTTTGTTTGTTGTGACATTGTGTCAGGTCCGGTTAAGGTACAGGCATTAGCTTTTTAGAGGCGAATTAAAGATTTTGATATCCGCGGGGGGGGGGGGGGTAAATATTGACAAGTGCCATCACTTTCTACAAAAATTGAGCTAGTAATCAATTGATTGTTTATTTTAACCGCCTGTTTCAAGAGTTGATAAGTAGTGATCCATGGGACAATGAAAAAATGCATATTCAAAGTTTTTCACCTAGAGCAAAGGACAAATAACATATGCTGGAGAAATTTTAGGGTTGGGGTCATACGCAATCTTCAACCCCCTTAAATCTGCCCTTGATTAAAAGGGAAAGCTTTATGTTTATGTATCAGTGCTGTACACTAGGCATCTTAAAAAATCAAAGACTTTATACAGAAAGAGCTGCTGTCATCCCTCAAGGTCAAAGGTCGTTGGCCAATTTAGCCGTGTCAAAACTGACTGCTCATGCACTTACAATTGTCTCAATCATTCACAAATAATCAAAGGGGGAAGCTTGATCCTCTTCATTCTTGGTACTTATTACTATTTCTATCCTTTACTTACAGGTATGTCACTACAGGATTTATATCAACGTTGTCGTGAATCCTTCCTCGTTAACAGTGATCTCACATTACAGGCACAACTTACAGAATTCCGCGATCATAAAATGATCAAATCAAAAAAGGTAATGTACTTATTTGCTTATTTTCATACAGAAAGAGAACGGTAATTCTACTTCTTACTGATACAGATGGTCTAGACTGTCAAGATTACCAAACTGCTACTAAAATGAATCATTACATATCACCACTATGTTGCATCTTGTTACACCCAAAAACTGACCCAACCTCTAACTTACTGTACCTGTGTGTGTTTTCTCCTCTATAGCCTTGTGGTAGTATCTCTGCTTAAAGTGTTAGTGGTCTTGAGTTAAATCTGAGGTCATGGTATATCCACATTGGTACTGGTTTATCTTGTTTATTTTGATACTAAACATAGTAAGTTATCTATGACCAAAATGTTGGGTTACCCAGGACAAGTCAGTGTCCTTATGAATGAAATACTGTTGACCTGTAGGACTTGAAACAATATTAAAAAGAAGAATAATAGCAAAAATAGCTTGGTGAATAATTCTGGATTTGCAGTAAATCACTGGTTTAGATTGAGAAGGTACTACTTACGACCTTATAAGACTGATATATATTTAAAACCAGCATCATAAGACGCTTCTTATGAGCCTTTTTTTCATGAAAACTGAAGTTGAAACATCTTGTTTAACCATAAGCAAAGAGTTATTTTTGAACAATATTGATTTTGTACTTTCGACCTTCTCATTCTTAGCCAGCGAAATTAATACTGTGCATTCAGAGGGACTCGAAACAATGTTTGATAAAAGGTTGTTAGTGTATATATTGTGTCTGATATAATGTTGTATGTTTGTATTACAGAGTTTCGATGGAGTAGAACATTTACATATACCTATAGATGAAGCAACATTGAAAGAATTTGTTGATGAACATGAAGACAACTGATACATGACTCACACAGAACAGTTAAATTGTTAGAACATTGGTGCTTCACTTCTACAAGAACATTAGTACACTAGTGCTTGAGCACTTCAGTGCTGTAATTTGTACTTCAGTGCAAAAGCTACAAAAATACAAATATTTGTGTTCAATTACAAATACCAAAATTTGTGTTCAATTACTAGTAACAAAATTTGTGTTCAATTACTAGTAACAAATTTGTGTTCAATTACTAGTAACAAAATTTGTGTTCAATTACTGGTGATAAAATTTGTGTTCAATTACTGGTAACAAATTAGTGCTACATTACCATTTGTGATAAAAGAGTATAAAACATTGTGATAAAATACTACTTCCACAATTTGTGCTCCAGTTCCCTTTGTGATAAAGTACTGTAGTTAGTACATGTACTTTAGTACTAAAACTTGACCATTAACACTGGTTTAACTGTACACTCATGTATATTAATTTGTACGATAAAACCATAACTTATTGTTGTATTTATTATGTCCCCCATCTTTGATGAGGGGGTATATTGCTTTGCTCATATATGTTGGTTGGTCTGTCTGTCGGTAGGCCAAATTCTTCCTGTTCAATAATGCTTGGCCCTAGGATCTTCAAGCTTTACATGAAGGCTTGCCAGCAACAGTAGATGACCCCTATTGATTTTGAGGTCAAAGGTCAAGGTCACTGTGACCTTTACCATTTTCGACTATTGGGCTGCCATGTTGGGCATACATGTTTTACAAACATCTCTTGTTATCCATTTCCTTTAATATTAACAAATTTAATCTGAAAGAAATAACTTGTGACCCACGATATCTGTCCTGCCAAGATTTGTAATCAAGTTGAGTCAATTCCTTGGTTTATGTATAAAATATATCATATAAGTACAATAAAATCATGCTTTCACAAGTTTCAAATTTTCAAGAAGTACTGATTGTGAAGTTTGTTACTGGTTAAACATTCATGTTTTTTTTTCTTAAAAAAAACCAAAACAATAATTGCTTTGTATGTTTAACTGTGAATAAGTGTATGTCTGTTGAGTCAACTTGGTAAAATGAATTACAAATTTGACCTGGATTTATTATCTTGCATTCTGCGCTAATTTATTATGTTTATTTAGCAGTCTAGCTACCTCACCTAGAATGATGTGGGAAATGCTCTACAGTGTACAAGTTAAGCATAAATCTTGTGTGAGGTGTGTCACTGAAGGAGTGGTACCGTTATGGAAGTTGGTATAGCTTGGCGAATTTGACCTGCTCTTGACCTTTACACATGGGAATATTATTACAGGGTTCTTGTGTGTAATATATCAATTTCTGCAAGCAAATTGTGCAATATCGGTATTTCAAGTTGTGTTTGTATTACACCTGGAGCGTCTACGTGATACTCCCGATAAATAAAACATTCTCCCGTGGTTATAGATATAGAAACGTTTTTGGCTGTTGAATTATGCTAAAAAAGGTTAGGACTGTGTCAAATTCGCCAAGCTATATATATATACTATACCTCTTTAATGACATTGCTACCTATTTATTAAACACTCTGACAACCAAGTTGTAAGAGGGGGTATTCTGGATCAAGCTTGTTAATTGTTTGTTGTAGTGCCTCCTACTACCTTGACATGTGGTGTCATATGTGGTGTCATATGCCAAAATCATAGAATTAGCTGCAATGATTTTATGCCCCTATCTTGATGAGGGGGTATACTGGTTTGCAGATGTTGGTTGGTCTGTATGTTGGTAGATATTATACTGTCATTACTAACGTATTTTGTCTTCCACTGTAACATTTTCAGTTAGTAAATGTCATATGAAATAATGCAATTTACTTATTGACAGTCACATGTCATTGTGACTAAATTTTTCACATAAAGTAATATTTTTTCAAAAAAATAAAATATTTTACAAATCTTTCCTTGTTACACTTATAATTTTTGTTAAATGCTCCTCGGACCATAATATAAAACCTTGTCATCCCGCTTATAATATCCCCGCACATTGAGTTGTAAGGGGGTATACTGGTATAATATCCCCGCACATTGAGTTGTAAGGGGGTATACTGGTATAATATCCTCGCACATTGAGTTGTGAGGTGGTATACTGGTATAATATCCCTGCACATTGAGTTGTAAGGGGGTATACTGGTATAATATCCCTGCACATTGAGTTGTAAGGTGGTATACTGGTATAATATCCCTGCACATTGAGTAGTAAGGTGGTATACTGGTATAATATCCCTGCACATTGAGTTGTAAGGGGGTATACTGGTATAATATCCCTGCACATTGAGTTGTAAGGGGGTATACTGGTATAATATCCCTGCACATTGAGTTGTAAGGGGGTGTACTGGTATAATATCCCTGCACATTGAGTTGTAAGGGGGTATACTGGTATAATATCCCCGCACATTGAGTTGTAAGGGGGTATACTGGTATAATATCCCCGCACATTGAGTTGTAAGGGGGTATACTGGTATAATATCCCCGCACATTGAGTTGTAAGGGGGTATACTGGTATAATATCCCCGCACATTGAGTTGTAAGGGGGTATACTGGTATAATATCCCCGCACATTGAGTTGTAAGGGGGTATACTGGTATAATATCCCCGCACATTGAGTTGTAAGGGGGTATACTGGTATAATATCCCCGCACATTGAGTTGTAAGGGGGTATACTGGTATAATATCCCCGCACATTGAGTTGTAAGGGGGTATACTGGTATAATATCCCCGCACATTGAGTTGTAAGGGGGTATACTGGTATAATATCCCTGCACATTGAGTTGTAAGGGGGTATACTGGTATAATATCCTCGCACATTGAGTTGTAAGGGGGTATACTGGTATAATATCCCTGCACATTGAGTTGTAAGGTGGTATACTGGTATAATATCCCTGCACATTGAGTTGTAGGTGGTATACTGGTATAATATCCCTGCACATTGAGTTGTAAGGTGGTATACTGGTATAATATCCCTGCACATTGAGTTGTAAGGGGGTATACTGGTATAATATCCTCGCACATTGAGTTGTAAGGGGGTATACTGGTATAATATCCTCGCACATTGAGTTGTAAGGTGGTATACTGGTATAATATCCTCGCACATTGAGTTGTAAGGGGGTTTACTGGTATAATATCCCTGCACATTGAGTTGTAAGGGGGTTTACTGGTATAATATCCCTGCACATTGAGTTGTAAGGGGGTTTACTGGTATAATATCCCTGCACATTGAGTTGTAAGGGGGTTTACTGGTATAATATCCTCGCACATTGAGTTGTAAGGGGGTATACTGGTATAATATCCTCGCACATTGAGTTGTAAGGGGGTTTACTGGTATAATATCCCTGCACATTGAGTTGTAAGGGGGTATATTGGTATAATATCCTCGCACATTGAGTTGTAAGGGAGTATATTGGTATAATATCCCTGCACATTGAGTTGTAAGGGGGTATATTGGTATAATATCCTCGCACATTGAGTTGTTAGGGGGTATATTGGTATAATATCCTCGCACATTGAGTTGTAAGGGGGTATATTGGTATAATATCCCTGCACATTGAGTTGTAAGGGGGTTTACTGGTATAATATCCCTGCACATTGAGTAGTAAGGTGGTATATTGGTATAATATACTGGTATAATATCCCCGCACATTGAGTTGTAAGGTGGTATACTGGTATAATATCCCTGCACATTGAGTTGTAAGGGGGTATATTGGTATAATATCCCTGCACATTGAGTTGTAAGGGGGTATATTGGTATAATATCCCCGCACATTGAGTTGTAAGGGGGTTTACTGGTATAATATCACTGCACATTGAGTTGTAAGGTGGTATACTGGTATAATATCCCTGCACATTGAGTTGTAAGGGGGTTTACTGGTATAATATCACTGCACATTGAGTTGTAAGGTGGTATACTGGTATAATATCCCTGCACATTGAGTTGTAAGGGGGTATATTGGTATAATATCCCTGCACATTGAGTTGTAAGGGGGTTTACTGGTATAATATCCCTGCACATTGAGTTGTAAGGTGGTATACTGGTATAATATCCCTGCACATTGAGTTGTAAGGTGGTATACTGGTATAATATCCCCGCACATTGAGTTGTAAGGTGGTATACTGGTATAATATCCCCGCACATTGAGTTGTAAGAGGGTTTACTGGTATAATATCCTCGCACATTGAGTTGTAAGGGGGTATACTGGTATAATATCCTCGCACATTGAGTTGTAAGGGGGTTTACTGGTATAATATCCTCGCACATTGAGTTGTAAGGGGGTATACTGGTATAATATCCCCGCACATTGAGTTGTAAGGTGGTATACTGGTATAATATCCCTGCACATTGAGTTGTAAGAGGGTTTACTGGTATATCCCTGCACATTGAGTTGTAAGGGGGTTTACTGGTATAATATCCCTGCACATTGAGTTGTAAGGTGATATACTGGTATAATATCCCTGCACATTGAGTTGTAAGGGGGTATACTGGTATAATATCCCTGCACATTGAGTTGTAAGGGGGTATACTGGTATAATATCCTCGCACATTGAGTTGTAAGGGGGTATACTGGTATAATATCCTCGCACATTGAGTTGTAAGGTGGTATACTGGTATAATATTCCTGCACATTGAGTTGTAAGGGGGTATACTGGTATAATATCCTCGCACATTGAGTTGTGAGGTGGTATACTGGTATAAAATCCCTGCACATTGAGTTGTAAGGGGGTATACTGGTATAATATCCTCGCACATTGAGTTGTAAGGTGGTTTACTGGTATAATATCCCTGCACATTGAGTTGTAAGGTGGTATACTGGTATAATATCCCTGCACATTGAGTTGTAAGGGGGTATACTGGTATAATATCCTCGCACATTGAGTTGTAAGGTGGTTTACTGGTATAATATCCCTGCACATTGAGTTGTAAGGGGGTATACTGGTATAATATCCCTGCACATTGAGTAGTAAGGTGGTATATTGGTAAAATATCCCTGCACATTGAGTTGTAAGGGGGTATACTGGTATAATATCCCTGCACATTGAGTTGTAAGGGGGTTTACTGGTATAATATCCCTGCACATTGAGTAGTAAGGTGGTATATTGGTATAATATACTGGTATAATATCCCCGCACATTGAGTTGTAAGGTGGTATACTGGTATAATATCCCTGCACATTGAGTTGTAAGGGGGTATATTGGTATAATATCCCTGCACATTGAGTTGTAAGGGGGTATATTGGTATAATATCCCTGCACATTGAGTTGTAAGGGGGTTTACTGGTATAATATCACTGCACATTGAGTTGTAAGGTGGTATACTGGTATAATATCCCTGCACATTGAGTTGTAAGGGGGTATATTGGTATAATATCCCTGCACATTGAGTTGTAAGGGGGTATATTGGTATAATATCCCTGCACATTGAGTTGTAAGGGGGTTTACTGGTATAATATCACTGCACATTGAGTTGTAAGGTGGTATACTGGTATAATATCCCTGCACATTGAGTTGTAAGGGGGTTTACTGATATAATATCCCTGTACATTGAGTTGTAAGGTGGTATATTGGTATAATATCCCTGCACATTGAGTTGTAAGGTGGTATACTGGTATAATATCCCCGCACATTGAGTTGTAAGGTGGTATACTGGTATAATATCCCCGCACATTGAGTTGTAAGGTGGTATACTGGTATAATATCCCCGCACATTGAGTTGTAAGAGGGTTTACTGGTATATCCCTGCACATTGAGTTGTAAGGGGGTTTACTGGTATAATATCCCTGCACATTGAGTTGTAAGGTGATATACTGGTATAATATCCCTGCACATTGAGTTGTAAGGGGGTATACTGGTATAATATCCCTGCACATTGAGTTGTAAGGGGGTATATTGGTATAATATCCCTGCACATTGAGTTGTAAGGTGGTATACTGGTATAATATCCTCGCACATTGAGTTGTAAGGGGGTTTACTGGTATAATATCCTCGCACATTGAGTTGTAAGGGGATATACTGGTATAATATCCTCGCACATTGAGTTGTAAGGTGGTATACTGGTATAATATCCCTGCACATTGAGTTGTAAGGTGGTATACTGGTATAATATCCTCGCACATTGAGTTGTAAGGGGGTATATTGGTATAATATCCCTGCACATTGAGTTGTAAGGGGGTTTACTGGGGCCTTATTCATCAACATTGTAAGACCCAGACTTAGACTTAAAATTGACAACACTTGTAATCCCTGTCATTTCTTTGCAATAGATTTAACCAAGTGAAATTTTATTTGATTATTTGTTGTTACCCACTAAACATGTTAACCCATTTATATCAAATGGATACATTTATTACAACATGAGAGCGAATTTAGAGAACATTTGACAATGTAAAGTCTAAGTTTTAGACTTGGTGTTTGTGAATAAGGACCCTGCAGTTCTAAAAGAGATTTTCTTTACAAACTTCCACAGATGACAAACCTCCGCATGAAGATACATAATATGTGGAGAGGAGTTTTGCTCTGTGATGGTTCGGCCAGAATCATTTCCCTGTGTTCTCTTATTATGTCCCCCCATCTCTGATAGGGCATACATTGCTTTTTTCACATAGACTAAAATGGTTTCCGTTCAACTCAACAAGAGCACGTTGCCCTAGGATCTTCAAACTTTTCATGCAGGTTGATCCCTATTGGTACTGAGGCCAACCATTAGGCCACTATGGGGGCATACATGTTTTACAAACATCTCTTGTTCACTATAAAAGTATAAATGTATTGATGCCACTTTACTGTTTAGCAAATCATCTTCAAACTTGACATGGAGGAGGGAATTACATGTCAGCAGAAAAAAAGTTACAAGGAATAATCATGTAAGTGCAATCAACAGAATAATGGACATTCACAGCCCCACTACCCAATTTTAGAAATCACTAACTAGTGCTTTGGCTTCCCCAAATTTTCAATCATTCAATATAACAAACTGACTGGTATGAAACCACCATTTACACATGAACGGGCAAGAAAATGAGTCAGTCTGTTATATTTGAATAGATGCAAAATAGAACATTTGGGAAGTAATAACTAGTTTGTGATATATTTTCGTAGGCCTGTGTTAGGAATGATCCTTGGTAGCAGGTAGGTCATATTCATAGGTAACACTATCACTGGGTACACCCTCTATTTTTAGAACTGGAAAAACCGTTACTCGGAACGGGTCTTTTACAGTTCGTGCGAGGTAAATAATCAATTTTCTATCTATCAACTTGTGATACATAAACCTAACATAGCGCACGGTATGCCTTTATGGTTGCCACGTTCAGGTTGTCAATATTTTCTTTGGAAAGATTCCCCAATTAAACAAAATAGCCGGTACCAATTTTGTATTTGTTACTTGAGACGTGTTTTTAAACGTGTTACTCGGGACGGATCCATCTATAAATCTCTGTTTTCGCGGATGCAGTATGTCCCCAGCCAACGTAATGTTGATATTATATCAAATTATTGTATTTACGACAAGATGGGGCGGCATTATGGCATCTATAGTGTTTCTGGAACACAATCGTATATGTTGTGTGTTATTGTTACTTGGTACGGGTGTTTTTAGAGCGTTACTTGGGACGGCCTAAAATCGAAATGTATGTTAATCAGCACGTAATTCATATCTGTTGGACACCCTTTACTATTATAACACCCATTGTCCACTTATTGAGTGGCTTCTAGAATTTCTATATTTATCATACACATGGACATAAATCACATATATCTCGGCTATGGAGAGACACTATTGATATTTAAGCCCATTAGTGTCTTTCTATGACAAATATGTTATCCGGACATACTAGTATATTAATGCACATGCCAGTTAAACATTTGATAACCCTCTTTAAATTTGGCACTGTGACTAAATACTATAATACGAGAAGTTGTGCACTTTTAGCATTTCCTGAAAAAAATGCCATGTTATCAAGAGGAAAGGTTCCCGTTTATAATTCTCTAAAAACGTCTACAATCACTGTATCAAGCCCTTTGTGTCGCAAAGTATCCAGAACTGTTGGTGACAGTCTGATGAGTTCCTGGAGGTTCTCGTCACAGATTTCTGAATTTCTGATTCATCGTCCACCAACAACTTCGAAGTCTGGATACCAGAATCTAAATAAAACATACCCATTCAGAGTAATGAAAAAGAGACATTATTTTCTCTGGAAATAACTGAGCAAAGAGTGTAGCGTGCTGAATGACGAGTTTCGAACACACAGTCAACAGTCCTTAGATAGCAGCACCCTTGGATAACCAATCTAAATAATCACTCCTCTATCATTCAAGGTATTCAAAATTAATGAAACTAGGTACATTATGTATCATGCATGTTTTATTTTGATAATAGGTATGTTTAGGCTACATTGATTTTAACATTCATTGAATTGTGTTTATTCGTTGATGAATAACATAGGTTTAGACCTACTCCGACCTTAAACGCTTATATTGGTTTTGAGAATAATATCAATAATGTACCCTAGAGTAAGATGCCACAAGTTATAGTATACGCTTTGAAATGGCGAGTGGTATTAAAAGTAATGCTATGACATCTAACCTGTAGTAGGCATTGAAAGATCATCAAAGTCTGGAAGCGTTGAGTCAAGTATCAGTTCCCCAATATCGCTCAAATCAGTTTGAGAAAGTCCAAAATCTGAAATAGGAATTTCCTATAATCATAATGTCATTGCGGAGCACATCATCTAGGCTGATAGAGAATCAAAATAATACAGTAATATGTCTAGCTTCCATTATGTACAAGTGAACAGTTAACGCGTAGAACCAGTAACATATGCACCTGGAGAAAAGGTCTGCTGATTAATAATTACAAGTTTTTTGAAACCAATGACCAAATTTGAAATAGTTACTGGATATGTTTTCAATGTGACATTTTGATTTATTATAACAACTGTCTTTTGTATACCATTTATATTTAAAATAACAATATGTCTTGTCAGAAAAACAGACGTTTCACAAAAGGACTACATGTGTCAGTATTTACCTTGCTCGTGTGTTTTATCATGTGGTTTGACTGGCATATCTCTATCTGGTGGCATAACATCTTCAAACAGTCCTCTTGGTGGAACATCGATCTGTATTAAAAACGGAAATGTCAGACATGTCAAATTAGTCTTTCATTGTTTTTATTTCAGTATGCAAAGTTAACAAATATATAGTTTACCTTACAATTGTTCCATGCTCAATCAAAACTAAAACAATTTTCTACATCCGGAACTGCCAAGTGTCTCAAAAAGCACGTGGTAGATACCCAGCAAACACGCGACGTCGGTACAACGTCGGAGACCGTAATCCAACTTAAATCCAACGTTAAAACCCCGTTGTCTAACCAACGTTGGGGTGCAACGTTGTTACAACGTCTGATTGTGGTCGGAAACGAGTAAGTCGCAATAACAATATATAGTTATTGAACAAGCTGATAAAATTATCGCAAGCCTATTTGCTGCGGTAGAAACCCTAAAATTGTAGTAGCATTTGCTTCATTTGTAATCAGAACAGAGTTAGTTCCCTTTACTGTGCTCAGAAAGTGTTCACTAGGTGGCACTCTAAATTGGCAAAGCAGAGTATAGAGTGGTGTTTGTTGTACCAAGATTTTCATGCAATACTGCAGAAAATGTTCTTTCAAAATTTACAAATACCAGAGTCAGAGTCAAAATAACGTACATTGGATTTTGGTTGGATAATGTTTGGAGCAACGTTGGATTATGGTTGCATAATGGTTGGTTTCCTGACGTTGTATAGACGTCAGAAACCCAACGTCTAAAAAACCTTTCAAATCCAACTATAGGAAGACGTTGATCCAACGTTGGGTTCCAACGTTGGTATGTAACGTTAATACAACGTCATGTGTTTGCTGGGTAAGTGATACAAACGAACGACCCTCAATAACTGACAGTTTACAGTCATCTCAAGTAGAATATGTGAAGCAGATTCCAGGTTAAAGCATAACTTGCAAAAAGATATTGACACGTTCCGATAGTCTAGATTAAAATTAACAGTACTATTGTTATATAACACACATGGATAAACACTAAATGTCAAAATGTATACCTATAGAAATATGGATCATTTTTCCACATACAATTTTTTTTAATCCTGTAGAGGTAATTAAAAATTTTTAAGAAAAGTATCCGTTCCTTCTTCAAATAAGACTTACTGATAGGACTTCATTTTTTCTGAAAAAGGTAAACTGTCTTATCTGTATTTTTTCACTTTTCACATTCATTTTCAATTTTCAAGAAACGAGAACATCGTAAATATTTTTCATGCTTACCTTTAGAAAAGTTTAACCTCCTAAATCTCTTTGTGGATGGTGACTTTGTCGGTGTAAACAATCGGGTTCTAGGAGACCTCAGTAGCGGGATTAAATCTCAACAGTGTCTCTCCATGGCCGAGATATATGTGATTTATGTCCATGTGTATAATAAATATAGAATTTGTCTTAGTTTGGTTGTTTTTGGAAATTTGTATCTGTAAGGAACATTCTAGAAGCCACTCAATAAGTAGACAATGGGTGTTATAATAGTTAAGGGTGTCCAACAGATATGAATTACGTGCTGATTAACATACATTTCGATATTAGGCCGTCCCAAGTAACGCTCTAAAAACACCCGTACCAAGTAACAATAACACAAAACATATACGATTGTGTTCCATAAACACTAAAGATGCCATAATGCCGCTCCATCTTGTCATAAATACAATAATTTGATATAATATCAACATTACGTTGGCTGGGGACATACTGCATCCGCGAAAACAGAGATTTATAGATGGATCCGTCCCGAGTAACACGTTTAAAAACACGTCTCAAGTAACAAATACAAAATTGGTACCGGCTATTTTGTTTAATTGGGGATTCTTTCCAAAGAAAATATTGACAACCTGAACGTGGCAACCATAAAGGCATACCGTGCGCTATGTTAGGTTTATGGATCACAAGTTGATAGATAGAAAATTGAATATTTACCTCGGACGAACTGTTAAACACCCGTTCCGAGTAACGGTTTTTCCGGTTCTAAAAATAGACGGTGTACCCAGTGGTAGAACACGTAGGCCATGGAGACAAAAAATACTTCAGGTCGTTGAGTGAAATGATAGGTATAAACATTGAATGGCATGTAGATGTCAATGTAAACCAGTTGTTGGTCAGGTTTGTAGACTAGTGTATGAACAATACGCTGGTTGAAAGACTATGAACTCTTTCAAAGTAGGCCTGCTTCGCACGCGAGTCACATCAGTTAAACATATTCATAAATTCATAAAAAGTACCATTGCATATCGCTAGGTGAGCAATAATAGCCCATCTCGGCTACGTACAACTGTCATGAGACTGGTTCATATAGGGGCAATGATACTGACTTGTTATATGTGGTGTGCAGAATGTTGCTTAATTATGCATCGTTATTGCATGACAGGGGCGGTAGTACAACTTGGATATTTTGACCTGAGCCTGACCTTTATGCAAGAGTATATATTACATGGTTCTTGAGTTGAATACATCTATTTCCGCAAGCAAATCGTGCAATATCGGTATTTCAAATTTGTGTTTGTATTACAAGTCGAGCGTCTTCGTGATACTCCCCGATTATGAAAACATACAATCGGTGTTATAAACGTAGTCAATATATCGACTGTTAAATTATGCTAATCAATAGGTCAAGCTCATGTCAATGTGGGCAAGCTGTACAACCAACATACGATTAATTAAGTTTGTGTCCCGTGCAAGCGCTCTTGTAACACACAGTTAACTTGGTTATATCTGAGGTTTCCACCAGTAGACGTTTATTGGCTTCCAGTACCGATCCAATTTTGCCACTAGAAAGGAAAAGGTTTGGATGTATAATTCGAGGGTGTACATCTACCTCATAACACTTGGTAAATGTATGGTAGAAGTACATGTCTAGTACATCTTTGACTTATAGGTCAAGATGAATACATCAAAATAATAATCAACGCAATATTCCTGAATCATGTGAATGTTTACATGTAAACTGTAGCCCAACATGTCTTGCGAATTAGTTAAAGAGGCATTCTCTATAACTAGCATATTTTTCTCTAATATCACATTCAGTAAGCTAAATATACGAAGCAGAATTAATTTTCATAATTTGTCAGAAGAAATTTAAGTTGTGCGCAAATATGTCTCTATAATGTCAAAAATATATTTAAACAACCAATAATAATTTATAGCTTCCAGCGATTTATTTCTATGTGGCCAAAGGGAAACAACTCGTAACTATTTTGGCTCATTACGGAAATATATTTTCATTTTTTCTCGGTAATTGGTGGGAGCTTTTTGTTGTCTAGTTGAGTATAAGCAATAATGATCAGCAATACAATTCGCTTCTTATGAGCCCATATTCATGAAAATCGGACTTTGTCATGTCGACCAAACATCTTGTTTTACCATAAGTATGGAGTAATTTTCGGACCAAATTTTTCCTTGTTTTCTCAAAATTACGATTTCCTCATTCTAAACCCGTGACTATATTTGTGCTTAAGTTTAATGTTCTGTAATAAGAGCTGTGGTAAAACAACACCAACTGCCTATACATGTAGTAAACATGTTAAAACCACGGTGAATAGTTTCTATCTAATATTAAGAGATTGGTGTAATATCCTAGTCACTCAGATAATCCAGAATGATTGGTGTGGATAATAACAGCATGATTATAGTGTGATTGATATATCTTTTTGTCATCGCTCATGTTTGTCCAAATAAATTCAATGGCCCGTTTCAAAGAAATATCTTAGCTAATTTCGGAATTTTCTATAGATTTTTAAAGCAGCTCTTACCTAGTGAACCCGTACAATTTTGTTAGTAAAAAGTTATTTATAATAGTTCTCATTCACAGAGCCTTGTTTGAATGTACTGTCTTAGCTTGCTGAAATTGCATTATGTAATTGTGAAATTTATGTCGAATCTTAGCTAAGATATGTGTGTATGTATATGCAAAGTTGTGTATGTATTATTGTTTATTACGCTGTATCATGACGTATGTGCATAGGTATTCTCGCACCACGTGTTTCTGAATGTTATATATTTTTCGTCATAAATATGTCCTTTGTGACATTCACGTCAACTTTTATAATATATCTGTTGCGCAAGCTCATTATACGCACTTAAATATAAGCAGCTTTCAACGGTCACGTATTTTGTATAGTACAGGGTGTTACAAAATTTCGTTCCGAATGTTAACGTTTCGATAGTTTTATTCTGTCTCTATTTACTGTGCAAAACCATGAATGCTGGACAATGCGAACTGTTCTAATCATAACACTGAAGATAGTTTGATGCATTTAATGTGAAAATAAGTATTTCCCAAACACATACATATTATAATTGTAAAATGATAATTAATACGCATTTGTGAACACCATTGGATAGAATACGTAAATATAAATACAACACAAACACTGCTTTCCTCGATGATGTGATACAACGGAAATGACGTCATGTAGTAATAAATGACGTCATTGGATGTTGGCTTTGTTTCCTCTCGTGTGCTTGAGCTTGTTAAAATTAAAGCACTGAGTAAATTGGAGGAAATCAAAGCTTTTTAAACAGCTTATACACATTTTTGTAACGCCAATGACGTCACTGACGTCTAAAATGACACAGGACTCATCTGTGACGACATGCTTGTCTCTAAAAGATATCGTTCCACGTAATACATACCAATTCCAACGAATGAAATATTCAAGCCGTTGATAATGTCGTCATTTATACGAATCGTTTAAAGATACCTCGGTATAAACTATAGCATTCACTTATGTCTTGTAACGTCAATGTTACAATGACGTAACATCACTTTTATTTAGCGTTGTTTCTCATCATCATAATGGTTCTGAGGTCTTTTACGCAGCAGCCAATTCCAAGGGCACTGCACTCCAACATATTTGGCATGTTATATTTTTGGTATGAATAAAGGTTACAAATGTCCATGCCGCCGTTATTTCTACACGGCACGTATCTTAAATCTTGTGTATTTCTACACCGGAGCACACTGTCCATTCCACCGCTGTTATCAGAACCGGAACCGGAACTGGAACCGGAAGTAGCACTGTTTCCACCACCCATTCCTCCGCCATTCATCATCTGCATCATCATCATACTCCTCATGTCAAATTGCGCCACTGGAACCAAATATAATTCGGTTAAAGCATTAATTTTCAACCACGAAATTAAACACCCAAAGATATAAATTATTATAATAGCTGCCTTAGTGGATAATGTATCCTTGCAATTCTATCCCCACGAAATTGGCTTTTTCACAAAAACACGAAATTTTGTCCCATTAAAATGATTTTACAGTAGACTGAATAACTTTTACTAGTAAGAAATTTACTTACTAATGAAACTATAAGGTGTTTTTCTGTGATAGGAGATGGGACCATTTTCTGTGAAATGGAAGGGACTTCTTTCTGTGATTGGAGAAGGGACTACTTTCTGTGATAAGAGAATGGACTACTTTCTGCGATAGGAGAAGGGACTATTTTCTGTGATAGGAGAAGGGACTATTTTCTGTGATATGAGAAGGGACTATTTTCTGTGATTAGAGAAATGACTATTTTTGTGATAGGAAAAAGGGATTTTCTATGCGAAACTAGAACTACTTTAAGTTTATGTCGGTGATGTTCCATTGATGCACTTGTTTAAAATTGACGGCCATCTTTGACGAAATCATTGTTCTGGCAAGACCATACACTTTTTGACACTTTGACAATACAGACTACACCAATTTAGTGTGTTCCTTGTTTAAATCTACACATTACTGAACCTGATAAGCTCATCCTGTTTACATTTTCATAACTATGATATTTTCATTTAAAGTTTAATGTTAATATTGTTAAGATGATCCGACAGGTTAGTAGTCCGAAAAGCCCGAATGTACACTTTCCGCGGAAACAGAGTAATTGCGAAAGTTGAGCGCAAGGCACGCGAACAAATTCGCTTGAAGGTATTACCCTTTGATAAATTCACCTTAACGTTTTATTCACTGTCCGATTAAATAATGAGTGTTACAGCGTTTTAATATTTACGATTACAATGAGTATCGTTTTCATCTGGTCATGTTTAAAATTCTGTGTAAGTGTGGCCAAATCTGCGGCCACAAAATAGGTTGTCCGCGGTACTTGCCGTCAAAAGTTTATCGTCTACATATCAGTATTGAAGCAATTGTTGTAATATTTTGTTGTTTGTCTGAGAAGTTCTTGTGTGTGTAAGATAAATATCACAGAAAGAAAGCGACTTAGTCCATATTATTGGCTCGAATGTTTAGAAAAAATAGAAAAAGAGCCCACTGTCTAAAAAATAAATTCATAATATTTCGTGGTATTTTTTTTCATTCAGAAACGACCACTAACACGTCATTGTCTTAGTCATGCATAAATTCTAAATACGGAACATTATGTTAATGAATTAATGTTATGACAAGGTCTCATATATTTACCACAATACGTTTGTATATCTGATGACTTATATGCCGAATAAAAAGTCCTACTTGTCATCGAACCCGTCACTTTGTGTCAGTCCGTTGTCTTACATTGGGATAATAATGAAGATAGGTAGGCGTGTTACATGTGTGACAGAGTTGACAGCCATTGTGGTGCATGTTATACCGTATCACACAGTGACATAACGTGTCTGTTGCTTGCATAATATTATGTACAGCGTGTTTGACGAAATCTAAACTGAGCCTTTAATTTTGTGTATTCGGTGACCTAAATTCAGTAAGTGTGTGTATCCAAAGCTTAATTATTAGTTCCTTTGCTATCTGATCTGGTGACCCAGCTTTAAATACGAATATATGCATATTGTTATCCTATTTAAGCAGAAAGCTGACTCGTAAAAACAGGCAGATATTTTATTACACTGCCCAGGCTAGGTTCGGCATACTCGGTAACTTCCATCCCCAATATGAACAATAGTTTGCATGTTTCAACCCACTAAGACTGTACCCAGTCGTGACATTTCAACTTCATGTGACTAATATGTCATCTTCATGAATCCACGTTTCAACTTCATGAATTTTGGAACACTTTAATTGCTCGAGTTCATGATTTCAGCTGCACATACATTTAGATATTGAATATGAGGTTAAAATGTCACTACCAGGTCTTCTTACACATGACAATTTAATGTATGTTATATGACATTATTATTATGTATATTTTTTACATTCATAGTCCATATTATTTATTACTGGTACGTTCTTGTATGACAGAGGTCGACATTCAAAATCGAGACTATAGTTGACTGGACGAGTAAGTAAGTATTAAAAGTATAGGAGAAGACGTTTATGATGTTGTTTACAAAAGATTAACGAATTATATAGACGGGTCAACTTCCGGTTATCACAAGAACTCATACATATGTAATTGTAAAGTATACCAATAAGTCGTAGAGTGATCGGCAGCTACATGTACTTTTGCTCGCAAAAAGTCATACAAGTTGATTTATAAAGCTTCGCAAGAAATGATAAAGTGATTGTTAATGTGATATTATTGTTAACGTTGTCATCGAATTTAGGTCTTATGTGTGTTTTATAGCTTTCTATGCGACCTTAGTATCTGATGTTTTACTTGTCAGGTCTCAGCTTCTTGACCGATAATGTTTACAGTTGAGAAACAGAAAACGTGACAATGTTTTCACCAAACTACGAGACTGTGCGATGACAAATTAAACGACATGTTCGGTTGACGTTTAAAGTAATAAATAACCTCTATGCAAAAACAATAATACACGAATTGAGACAATTATAAGGAAACTACTTCTATTAATTAAACACAAATTATAGGGGATTAAATAGCCAGCGAAGCTGGCTATTGTAAATACCCATACCAATAATGTCCACGTGCGTACCTTCGTCGAGTCTCTGTAGGTACAAATGCTTTCAGAAAAAGTTATTTCCGGTCAAAAATTTCAGGCAGTTTTCCGAGGTGAATGGTCCTTCGAAAATGAAAAAATAGTAATCTGTAAACGGTTGCCCCCTATCATTTTCTTTCGAATTATAACCGTCTTTAAAATTATTCAATAAATAAAACAAACTATTAAAAAAACCCAAAGTGAAGTAAGAAATACGCTACTGTACTGGATACACGGCGCCAATACAAGACGTCATGTCATGACGTCACAAATAACAGGAAATGACGTCATACCAAAAGTACGCCAAATAGACTCATGACGTTACGTTGCAATGTATAACAAATCAGTATAATATAGGTAAAACTCCAGGTTAGGGATGCCTACACTTATTCCAAACATAAACCACAGATACATAGCCAATCTAAAATTTTGAATAATTATTATTTCTGGTCTTAAATTTAAAGAGGAAAAGTGATCAGTTGCTGATCAATAACTATCTTTGTATATTTTATGACATCTAAATTCAACTCATATTTAGTCAGTTTCTATCCGAAACATAGCTTAGCAGATATCCAATGTGTATTTAATCCCTCATTTAGGCGGTGCCTTAGTTCATATTAATGGTCATGTACAATTAAAAGCAACATAATATCACGATTTGATGTTTAGTTGCTATTGTTCGTTGAAAGTGCATGCAGCTTATTTCGTTAACTTTTGCAAAATGATGTTAATTGCGTAAATTGAAATGAAATACAGGTTTAAATGCGTCAGCTTTTGTAGTTGTTATTTAACAATCATTGAAACGACCACGAAGTTTTGACAATCGCGATTGAAATGATGTTCCTATATTTAGCATGGAATTGTGTCTGTCGTGCAGTAAGTTTTATACGTCCGGACAGAAGAGTTCATAACCAAAATATGATTATACATTAAATAGCATGAATAGATATAAATAAGTTTTCAGAGCGTACTGGTTCTATAGATGGTACAGTATAATGATAAAATATAAAACCATATACATGTACGCTGTCGTCATCTTAGATACAGAATGTGTATAAAAAGCGTGCATCAATACATGTGCATCAATTCACACATAAGCAACACTGCTGTTGATCACCGAAGTACTTTCATATTATGGCTGTATACCAGCGGACACAACATACTAGTTATAGTAATGCACCATTTTGGGTGGGTTATATGATTTTAATAAATTTAGCGAATGATCGCAAACTTGCAGGTATGAAAAACATTCAAATAATTGCACACTATACTTACCACTCACACCCACTAAACATCCCAAAATAATTATTTTCCACATCATTGTGAATTGTGACGTTTTAACGTCTAAATGGGTCCAGCGAAAACGTTTGAGTACACTACTGACAATGTCGACAAGCGTGAGCATTATATACCGTTCATCTACGTCTTCGGCAATTTCCGGGACATGTCGTGAAGTGTCGAATCCGGACGATTGCGACAAGCGTGAGTATTTTATACCAATGCTCTTCATCTTCGGCATTTTCCGGGACACATCGTAAAGTGTCGGACTTGAGCACAAGCTGTCGCGAATGATGCGTCGTTATGATCATCATGTTGGTCAGTATTATAACAATGATTCTACAGGTAAATAATCAATTACAACAATAAACAAGTAGGGACCTACGTGCATGGACCTACGTGCATTATTGCGACAAAGATCTATGTATGTCGTCGTCTGGTCAGTTTTAATGTTGGTTTATTCGGTTTTAACGTCGTTTCCAACAAGTGTTTTCAGTTATACGACGCGTGTTTTCCAGGACTGTAGCATAACCACTCGTATTAACGTAAGTCATCACACACATTGAATGCATGTCTGTTTTTTAAATGGAGGTTATTACGTTGGGAAAACCCTCACATTTAGATGCTCGATCAACGTAACCGACGTAACCCGATTCATTTGGTTAGTCTATTTGCAATTATTTCTTATAAAAAAAAAAAAAAACTAAAAAAAAACTTTGTTGTTGAACAAATTCCCAATTATTTCTTAGAAACACGCTGCTATATGCGTTCTGTTGTGTACAAACGCGCCTTCTATATAACTTTGAAGCGAAGTCTACAAACCCCATTGGTGTTGACTTACCAGTCCATATTGTTATATATTTCATTATATGTTGCGAGTTATTTCTTAAGAAAAAATCTATAATTATGTCTACGCGTATAGCCGCAAAATGCAACTACAGTTTTGTATTTTGACACCTGAATTGATAAATACAGTCTCCATTGTGTCTTGACTGCCTCCCTTTTAGGGTTTAGTCTAAAGATGTATGGGGTTATTTCGGTTAGACTGGTGTCACGGTCCGCTTTAAAGTACGGGACACATTCAATCTTCAGCCTAGACAGTGTGGGTAATGTTGCGTAAACAAGAGTAGCTGACAGTCAGTGATAAAGATACCACACAGTGGAGTTCTATGAACATGAGTTACATAACGTGGAAAAGGCTAACTTCACAGACTGTTTGAAATAAATACAGTTCGCTTGTCTGCTCGACACATTTATTGTCTAACTATATTTTGCTAACTTCCATTACAGGATGTATTGTTTGTTTGGATTGAATACCGTCTACATGTAGTGACAAAATTATTTTTCAAAAACTGTAGTCAAAATGGCTTCTTGATAAGACTCATGCCACGTGACTCCGCGCGTGACAGGCGCTACTCCGTCATTTACTTTATTATTGAGCAAATTCTTTTCATTGAGCGCTACCAGCGCTTTGATTTCTTTGTACATCTTTATACATCGGTGAGTTAGAAATTATATTTGAATTGTCTCCCTTTGACTTATAAGGTTCAACGGCAATTCTGACATCGTATATCAAAAGTTTAACACAAACGAACTTGTATGCTAAGCAACATTAATAAATTATGAGCGTTTATTAAATACTTGAACTGATGTGTGTCCCCACGTGTTGGCATAGAGACAGGGCGCGCGACTTGGGATCGAGATCTCCCGGGTTAAAAAAGTTGGTAACTTTAAATATAAATCTACAAAACGGTCCCTGAACAATTTTATAAATATATCCAGGGATGTTATATAGTTCCATTATATGCTCAGTACATCTAGAAACGCAACATTTTTATCCTTGGTTGTTTCAATCTTTCATTGCTCATACATTTTTTTATTTTGTGTAATACTATTGTATAATCGTGTAGAAACTTGACTATTGTCCAAATTTTATCGATCGGGTTGCGTAACTCCCGTGCGTCAAGAAAATGCAAAAACGCACGAATTCCACGTGCACCATTTATGCATGATTAATTTTGGTATTAATGCTTTGAAGCCTTTGTTAGGTTTGCCAATGGAAAGAAAATCACAAAAGAAAAGTTCTAGGCTTCAGAATAAAAATATCAGGATAGTCCGAACATGGGCCAAATCAAGCGATTCGGATGCTTATGACGGAGACGTCAGCTGGGAGGTTTCACATTGGCTAAATTGCCATGAACCGACAATGTGTCATCTGGAGACACTCTACTAGCACTGTGGCACCATTTTTAACCACCCATGTCCAGGTCATCCATGTGAAATAACTCTCCGACAGGACCAGTTACTCCACATGTACCATCTCTAGGCAAAGTTCACAACTGGTTTATACGCTTCTAATCAATTTGTTGGACGTCATTCATATGTTAGCAATCAATAATTAATCAATATTTTATCTTTTCACTTAGAACGACGATTCTGAAAAAATAGGATTTTACCAATTTGTGTTCCGTTACTTTTTAGCCGCACTATACACACAAAGCGTTGTTAAATCACGTTGATAGCACTTTACGAAAACTATGTTACAATTGAATTGTTCATGGAATAAAATATCATCAAGTAAATACTGTTTGGTTGTCAATCATAAAAAGTTCGAAAAAGTGTTGACAGTAACCCCAGTATTCGTTTCTAGATGTACTCAGTATATTATAGCGCAGGTCAGTGTACTGTTTTCCAACGTACTTACGGAAATCGTAAACTTACGTTCAACTTTAAATTCTGTATAATTTTTAAACAACTGCAAATTTGGTACATATATTGTTTGTAGATGTTCATTATTTGGTTGTTTATTAGTATTACAGCTCCATTTACTGCATCTTTTAGTTGTAAAACCATCATAAAGAATTTAAATTTGATTGCATGTTTAAGGTTTCCCTAAATGCATAACGTGGCTTTAAGTACGTACACATAGACATATGCACTTATTAAAAGCCTGTGACCGAAAATTCCCAAAATAAGCAAATTTTGTGCGCCCAGATTTCTTCAGATAACAATATTTATTACGACCAACTTGTGACCATATTATCTTCATTTGTTTAAGATAAAAGTGTTGATAAACAATTGAATTTTCATATTTACATACACTTAATACAGATGTATGTCACGACTATCAACAGTTACCGCTAAACGAAATCAACTTGTGAAATAAATATTTTATGTGGTTTCAGTTGAGCGGATTGGTATTGGCAAATGTTCCAGGAATTAACCTGCGTTATTGTTCTCTTCTTTAATCCCTCATCTCCCGAAGCATCTCAAGTAGAAATCTCAACTTAAAATGAGATTTTGCTAAAATCGCAGTCAGAATTAAAGATGAATCCGCAATTTCAGCTTTTAAAATGTTACTGCAATACACTCAGAATGATCAAAGTCAATTAAATGAAGAATGTACAATTCTCACAATGTTATCGAATAGTCTAGTCTTCTACCGACTGCGCCTTAAGACGGTTGAACTGAGAGAGGATCATTCTGTTAGTTATGTTATGCCTATTCCCTAGAAGTAGAAGGTCATTGGCGAAGCTAGCAGGGAAAAATAACGCATGACAGAATATCTAAGTCGAATGAATGCCAAATAGTAATATCCGACTTTATGACAACAAATTATTGTTTGGGGGGCTTCAAACTCAACGAGAATATTCTTATCATGCTATGACTACACAGGCACATTATTTGGACCAGGCAGCTTTTTTGTTATTTCTTTGTGAAACTAGGCCATTCCGCTCTTTCACAGCGGGGACTTGGACTTGGATATGTGTGGGTGTTGCTTCGTGTAGTTTTGTTATGTTGTGGTGTTGTTGTTTTCTGTGTTCGGCTGGTTAAGTTGAGTGCTACCTTTCCTGTCCGATTTCCTCATATCCATTCCACCAGTACCGCCATTTTGAAAACCCGCCATTTTGAAAGCCTGCCATTTTGAAAGTCTGCAATTTTGAAAGCCTGCAATTTTGAAAGCCTGCCATTTTGAAAGCCTGCCATTTTGAAAGCATTGAAAGCCTGCCATTTTGAAAGCCTGACATTTTGAAAGCCTGCCATTTTGAAAACCTGCCATTTTAAAAGCCTACCATTTTGAAAGCCCGCCATTTTGAAAGCCTACTATTTTGAAAACCTGCAATTTTGAAAGCCTGCCATTTTGAAAGCCCGCCATTTTGAAAGCCTGCCATTTTGAAAGCTTGCCATTTTGAAAACCTGCAATTTTGAAAGCCTGCCATTTTGAAAGCCTGCCATTTTGAAAGCCCGCCATTTCGACCATAACTTCATTAACAGTGGATTCTTTACACAAGATGTGAATTATCATCTGCGTTCCAGTTTATTTAATGCAAAAACTATTTCTGCACGTTTCACGAAATATACATCTATTTTTAAAATATCCAGTTTACAGTAGACGCTGAGTGTGAAATGATAATGTCGTTCACTTACAAATCTAAACAATGACCAGGTCCAGTGTGTACATCATGATGTGTTGTTATAAACTGTTGGTAATTTTTGTTGTTATTTGCTATGTTAATGGTGATTTTGTTGTCGATACCAAATATGGTAAAGTTCGTGGAATACAGACGGAACATGGACAAGCATTTCTTGGTGTCCCTTACGCACAGCCTCCTGTTGGAGACTTAAGGTGAGCAACACAACTTTTTAATGTATTTTCTGTGCTCGGTTGTTTAAGGTTGTAGAGGAACTTCCCCAGACGTCATCGGTCAAAAATCGACTTATTGAGATTTTCATTAGATTCGGTGAAAAGTCGATGTTTGGCCAATGACGTCGGGGAAAGATCGTCTAAAAGTTTAGTATTTCCTTCAGATTTCATATCATCTTCTTTATACATCTATGCAAGATTCCCACGGTCAGGGGAAACGATAATTTTTCAAGGTCAGGGAAATGTCAGGGAATTTTGAAATTAGTCAGGGAAATCGGGCAAAAGTCAGGGAAAAGTCAGGGAATTCTTCATTAAAATTTATGAAGAAAATAACAAAAAAATGAAAACATCTCGCTCGGGATAATTCTAAATTATGATTACTTCATGTGAATCAAGGGGCCTAAAACTGCTACCTAAAAATGTTTGATTCCATATAAAGCAAAAATATCCTCCATTTCACTGTTTCTATTGCGCTAATTTGCTCTTACAAAAAGGCCCGATCAATCGAAAAAGTCAGAGGAAATTGCTGCCTGGTCAGCAAAAAATCAGGGAATGTTTGTGATAGAACATTCGTGGGAACCCTGGTATGATAGGCCCATACTAACCTGTCTGTTAAATACATGCATCTAATGAGGCAAGTTTACAGCATCGCGCCAAAAGTTCAGTGACCTTTTTTGGACCTTTTCGGGCCGCTGCCAACGGCACCGTGCTGAAACCGGGAATAACCGTAGCAACTCCGGCCTCAAACTTATTGAATATCCTTTCACACCCGCGGTACACCGGGGTAACATCGGGTGTGCGCGAATGCAATTGATTTTTGTTACACAAACGTCCCGGATCATCCCGGTATATCGGCTTTCCTCCACCGGGATGTACCTGAACCGGGACAGTGATAACGGGGCTTAAGCTCGGAGTCTCAGTTTAATGCGGTTAGAAAAGAGTATTCGTAGTAGATCTAGGCTAACAATGTTGTATTTATCAATCTATGCTACAAATATTGAATAAGTTTCTGGCATAATTAAGTGTACCCTCGTATGTTGAAAAATGGCCAAAGGCACTCTGAATCGAATTATAGTCAGGGAGTCTCGTATTGCTTGCAACCCAGACATATATTAACTTGTTGCTAACACAGACGTGGTCGTGTTTATATCAGTGCTATATGTGAAGTAACTGGTACGGATTACCCATTGTATACATGGTCAGAATGTGATGCCACCAGGACCCGTCTACCAGCAGTTTATGATTTTCGCATTGCGACGTTGCGTTTTTAAAACCAAAAATAACACATTTTCGTCTCAGTAGTGAATGTTGCAAGAGGTAGGTTATTTATTGAAATACAAAATACACTTAGCAAAATTTCTAATTGGTCACATATTTTTGTACATAACAATTAAAAATATATTTAGTGTACTTAACTCATTCGGCTTTGTGTACTTAATCAAATTCAGTTCGTCTTTACATAGCCTCGTAACCTGTTCTGAGTTATGGCCCATTATATACGAAATAGGTTTTTATGTTTAATGCAAAACCTGTCATTGGAAATGTGATAAACTGTAAAAAAGATAACCAATTTGTGATCGCCCAAACAGAAAAACAATCAATATTGCTAAAATAATTGGGCGTTAAAAAGATATACACCTTTCAAGTTGAAAATTCTGAAATTACCTCCCTTCTAATTGAAAATAGAACAAAATTAAATCCTCAAAATAAAGATAACCTCGAGTAATAATAGGTCAAATTTTGTACAGTATTTCTTTCATTAGCTATCTTCATTTTGCTTCCGTTATGGCAATTTATCAATGCGTTTCAATTGTATATGAGTTGCGTGAAGTTGGCACAACATACGATTTTCGAATGCATTTATGGGGAATACCATCGCGACATTGAACATTCAACATTCAACTTTCGAATGCATTTATAGGAAACACCATCGCTACATTGAACATTGAACATTCGATTTTTGAATCCATTTATGGAGTATACCATAGCGACATTAAACATTGAACATTCGATTTTTGAACCCATTTAAGAGGAATACCATCGCGACATTGTTCAATGTTCAATGTCGCGATGGTATTCCCCATAAATGGGTTCAAAATTCGCACATATGTTCAATGTCGCGATGGTACTTTTCATAAATGGGTTCAAAGATCGAATGTTCAATGTCCAATGTCGCGATGGTATTCCCCATAAATGGGTTCAAAAATCGAATGTTCAATGTCGTATGTTTTGCCAACTTCACGCAACTTTTTATATGCGACATTGATTTCCTATGGCGAATTACGTTGATCTGTATGAAATCCAGATAAATCTTAAAAGTCGTTGTTTTTCATTTCATTCCACTGCTTCAACCATACAACCTATTGGAGTATAACTTTTCCATATGAATTAATTATTGCCTACTCGTCCATATGAGATGATGGTTTATTATGTTTTATTTTTAAAAATATGGTTCTTTACAAATGCATTTATTCATATTTTGTGTGATTTCTGGTTCTGAGGGTTGTTGTTTAGTAGATCCAATACTTGAGCGTGAGAATAGCAGAATCTGCATCAAATTTTCATGTTTGTGTTGTTTATATATTTCTTCTTTTACACTTTTACTATTGGCAGAATCATGTTTGTTCAAGTTGTAAATAAAACACTTATTAAACTTATGTTTGAGACTTGATACAAACAAAACACATGCTAAACTTATGTTTGAGACTTGATTCAAACAAAACACATGTTGAACTTATGTTTGAGACTTGATACAAACAAAACACAAGTAAAAAGTATGCTTGAGACTTGATGCAAACTACTTTATTTAGATTTGCAAAACGAGATTATTTAGTTGAGTTTACAGTGATAACTACCGCATTTCTAAGCATTGTGTTATAATTTCTGAAAGCGCCGCGTCAGCCGAGGGACCCGTTTCGTAGACGTATCTTAGCTAATATTCAACGGTTTCATGTGCTTTTTTGAGCAAATTAGACTAGTTCCTTGAAGAAAAGGTAAAAATTGGTATATTTGGTTTACTAGTATTCCAACATTATAATGACATTTTCTTTCTCGGAAAGATTTGGGTGCAGGTTTATGCCATCTACCAGACTATTAAATTTTGTAATCAATTTATTATTGTTTTTCTTCAAAGGACATTCACTTGCTGCACATGGAGTTTTCTGATTCAGATCAGATTTAGCTGTGTACCGTCTCTTGTAGTCCAGTGGTTGAAATATCCGGCCTGAGCGAGAGGTGATTTAAGGTATAACATGTGAGAGGGCTCTCAGATTAAACGAAAATGTGCTAAATTGCAATTGTTCTTCTGCACATATCATATGATCATATCAAATGTCACGGACATATATGTCACAAGAACCTGATATACTGTGATATTTGACCTTGGAACGATAACAAAGACACAGTTTCTGATCCAGCACATGAAAGTGAAAATAAACATTTGGGCGATACATAAAATACCAGGAGTTTGTGAATTATCCAGTAGGACTCTTTTATCACACTCTAACTAAAGCCTAGGTCCCACCGAGCACTTCTTGCCTCGGCGATATACTCCCGATTTAAATGAATTAGCTTTGGGAGGCATTGGAAACATGGATTTCACAAGTTGACCAATGATTTTCCTGAAGCTTCCCCTAGAAAACAAAGACCCTTTCCCAATGCCCTCCGAATCCCATTTTTTAAATTGGGAGTACATCAGCGATGCAAAAATGCTCGATGGGGCCTAAGTAATGTTGAATATATCTAACATTGTCATATTTTAGGTGGGCAGCTCCCGTAGAACCGAAACCCTGGTCTCCAAACATTTACAACGCCACCCAGCTACAGCCAGGATGTCCTCAACATGGATGTTTCGCCACCAACCCATCTTTCGTCTGTCCTAAAGAGGTAGAGCAGACGATAATATTACTTATACTTTATTATAATTAGTCCAGTCGCTTTATTTCAAATCGTCGTTTTTGTAATTGCATTGAAATAGGCGATTATATTTGAATCAAATGATCAATCAAAGTATTTATATAAACATCACAAGAAGTAAGGCGTCGAAATCGATTAATACTGGGATTTTATCTTTTAATAAGTTGCAAACATAGTTTCACAATCGATCGAAATAAACAACATGTTATATGCACATAAATGTGTGCCACCCCTCACTCATTTATAAATTGGGGCATATGACATTGGTGCAGTCCGTCCGTACGTATGTCTCAGTACGGACAGAATGTCTAAAATTTCACATATTAACAACCTTAATGTATAGTTAAACTCAAAGGATGGAACTTTTGCTACATTTGGAAGTTATAGCCCTTTGTTACTTTTACTTTGTATTCCAATGGGGGCACCCGTGTCCAAATGACACATTTCTAGTTTATTTCTTTTTTGTTGTTTTAGACTTCAGAGAGTTGTCTTTTTCTGAATGTCTGGATTCCACCAACAACTAGCGGATCTGTACAGTCCTACCCTGTGATGATATATTTACATGGTGGCAACTTTGTTCATATGAGTGCAAACAGTCCCATATTCAAGGGAGATTACTTCGCCTACAAGGGAAAAGTCATACTGGTCACATTGGATTATAGGCTAGGTATAATATCTTACTTTGGCTTAGAATGAGAAGGTCGTAAGTATATTTTAGTAGATATTTTGAGAAAACAAAGACAAGCTGTCGGAAAACAGGCCCCAATCTCCCGAAGCATCTCAATAAGAAATCTCATCTCAAATTGAGATTTTGCCCAAATCAGAGTCTGGATTTCTGATAAATATGAAGTTAGAACTGGAATAAACAAAGAATACAATTTGCTGTTTTTGAAATGATCCAACCGATATATGGCAATATTTGAAATGAGATTTATCTCAAAATTGAGATGTTTAGGGAGATTGAGGCCTGATCTTTACTTATTTAAGTGGCGGTCAGTTTGTTCAGCATTTAGCAAGTTCCGTTTTTTATGAAAATAGGCTCATAAGAAGCGCATTGTAATGCAGATTCCAAATACATGTATGTACGAGTTGTATAAGGTAGTACGTGTAGATAGAGCTTACGACCTTCTAATTCTAAGCCAGCGAAATATATGTCGTCGCAAGTGAAAGAAGACAAAACAACTGCCATTAACCGGGCAACATTGAGCTGTATAAAATGTATACAGAGAAGAATGGAAAGTCCCGAATGGCTAGCGCCAAACATACGAATGATTCTTGTCTGGCAACAACAACAACAATCTTTTATTTCGCTCAAATCATGTACAACATGAAAATATGAGGATCAAATGTTCAATAGTGATTTCAACAAAGAACGAGGCTATAGCTACAAAAAGAATAGAAATAGAACATTTATACAATTTATATGACGGTGAGCCACGATGCACCTTAAGTGTATGGACACATATCAAAGTAATACGAACGTTTAGATAGGAAAGAGATGTTTGAGCACAATATATATAACTAAGTATGTTGCAAAATTATTTTAAAAAACTTGCATATGTTAATATAACTTGTATTTTTTATGTTCATTAGTTGCAGTCACCGCCTTTGTCCCATATAGTGGTGTATACCACGATGAAGCACCTCCCTAATATCACAGCCTTGTTACCTTAAGCCAGGGCGTGATAAATGCATCCATATTTCAGGATAGTAACCTTTCAAGAGAAACACACTTTCCCTATAATGCTTGTCCTTAAACGCCATTAACATCCAGTGTAGATGAAGTCCAGATTCAAATAAGATTGACGTAACAAAACATGACCTCATGATTCATGTAGGCCTACTGTTGGTAGAACCCTCTACCCGTAAAAACCAAGATACGTGAAAAACGTGCAGAAATGACGAATGACGTCAAAACCAAATTGAGTAATTTCAAAATCTCCGATTTGCACGTGATTCACGTAACGTTGGAAAACTGTAACCACAAATACGTGAACAACGTGTAGAATCGATATGAATGTTGTTATATGCGAAGCACAGTCCTAAGAAATTATATCACAAGTTAAGTAAAGTTATCTATTTTCTAGGGCTCTTTTCAGCTGTTAGGCCGCTCAAGCACCATTTGACATTTCAACTTCCCCTGGTCATTGGGCTACATATGGAAACCTACACTCATGTCTCCCTGGGGAGACTATTTCTCTCCTGTGGTGTGGCAGCCAACATCGATCTGCGGCGCCCAGGAATAGACACTGCCATCACAGGTACCATTTTACACCATGGTGGAGTGGAGCTATGGGTCTTGCTCAGAGGAATTAACCAGTGGTCCAGAGGGGGATCGAACCCGGGACCTATCGATCCCGAAGCGCGCGTCCTACCTCTAGGCCACCGCTCCCCACAAAAATAACAGAGTTTTAACATCCCCAAATTTTCACTCATTCATTAGATATAAGGCTTTTATCTAACGAATTGTGTGCGAAGTAACATCTTATCCCAAAATGCACAAAGAAGAAATAAATCATACAAACATTTGACCTCGAACTTTAACCTAACACTCCGCCTCATGGAGGTTAATATTCACGTCAAATATAATAATGACCATTCAGTACATAGCAAAGTTATGGTCCGGACAAGCTTTAATTTGACATTTTTTACAACAATACAATTATGCTTGAAAATACCTGCCCTAAAATACAACCAGCGTCAGACTCAGGGGCGAACACTTTAGGGAGCGAATTGCGTAGCCGATGGGCTAACATCGCACATAAAACTAAGTAATAAATATTGTAGTAGTTAGGTTTTTGTATTTCATATTGCTATTTACAAGTGATGCCACTCTACAATGCACTGGAGATTTACACACGTAATAAGCATCAGAACGATTTGTCTTCAGCAGAGTCGAATTTTTTTTCACTTTCCGTAGAGTTTCTCGAGCGCACGTATAATCTAATAGCAATGTAACACTATAGGTACACTCACAAAACGTGGAAATAATGGAGTTTATACATACAAATGTGAAGATCGGTTTAAACAGGTTACAAAGTCTTACCAAATCCATGTCAGACTCATCAACATCTGAGATCGTGGAACGTTCCGCCATTTTGTTAGTTTACATTGGTTGACCTTTCGTGAACTTCCGTTATGCATAAATTACGGATCGGTAAATGTCGGATTTCAGCTGAATGTGTTCGTAAAGAAAATTATTGGACTAGATTATTATAGTACCCAAGCGTATTTATCAATGAAAGTTTGCCAGGGGTCCGATAATAAGTTGTTTGATATTATGTAGCAATAATCCTGATATCATATTAGTTAGCGTGGATGCGCCAGGTATATCTTTAAACCATGACATTGATCTTTGATATATGAATCTGGGATTGGGAATGACACTCCCACACATGGAGGTCAACATTCATTCCTAGTATAAGAAAGATAATTGTTCAATGCATGACAGAGTTATGGTCCGGACAAGCTTCAATATGACCTTCAACTGTGACCTTGACCTTTGAAGTAGGAACCTGGGATTGGGAATGAAACTCTGCCACATGGAGGTTAACATTCATGCCAAATATAAGACAGATTATTGTTCAAGGCATGACAAAGTCATGGTCCGGACAAGCTTAAATATGAACTTCAACTGTGACCCTGACCTTTGAGGTCCGAACCAGGCCCAATTTTGAGATAAATCTTATCTCAAATATTGCCATATATCGGTTGGATCATTTGAAGGGAGGGTGGACTCAAAATTAGCATCAAACACAGCAAATGGTATTCTTTGTTTATTCCAGTAAATTTTAATGAGTTCTAACTTCATATTTATCTGAAATCCAGACTCTGATTTGGGCAAAATCTCAATTTGAGATGCGATCTCTGATTGAGATGCTTCAGGAGATTTGGACCCGGGGGCTGGAAATAACACGCCTCCTCATGGAGGTGAACATCCATGCCACATATAAGCAAGCTTGGTCAAAGCATGACAGAGTAATGGTTCGGACGGACGCACTTACAGGCGCACGTATATACACCAAAAGTGGCTATTAAGTCTCGCTCACCATAAGCAGGCTCGATAATACTAGCAACCGTAATTCTTCACTGGTTTAAGGTGTGTTCACTCTGTATGGCCCTTGGTCCGGGCATTTTACCAATGGTAAGAATAGACAAGCCAAGAATAAAAAGCTCCGCCATTCCCCGGGGTTTGTGGTCGTGGTTTCAATTTACTAGTACATTACGCCCCAGTGGAACTCTAGTCTAGTCTATATTAATAACTGGCGAAGTGTACCACTGGCAATAATTCTGCTGAAATGTTGGATAACATGGCGTAGACAATGTAAGGTGCTACATGGGCGTAGGAGCGTCTTCAACATTGGGGGGGCCAAACATTTGGCAACTTGGGGTAAAAAATTTTTTTTGCTCGCTACGCTCGCAAAGTCATTTCATGGCGTCAATTAATCAACACGCAATATTTGCAAAAAACTATTCTAGACACCAACTGTACTCTAAAACGTCCAAAACACTTCTATATATCTATATACTTACTCTGAGTTTATGGTTCTGTGGTCATTTGCTTAAGTAATTACGTCTTAACTGGAAGTTAATCCGTTCAAGTATACACGGGTCCGGGCGCGGAGCCCTTCGAATTTTTTTTAAACTATGGATAAATCTAGTGCATTCTAGGCGTTCTGATATACCTTATTTTGCATTCAAAAAGGACCTTAATGCAGGGAATTTAAGTTCTTACAAAAACACAATTAAGTGTTTCCATAAAATTTAAAAGGTGAAAACGTTTGTTTCAAAGGCTTTATATATAATTGACAATGTCCCAAAGACGTCCCAAAGTCGTATAGGAGGGTTGGGGAACATTAGGAGTACAATTTATGGCACAAGTGTAATGTTGCAAACGATGGGTGATGAGGTATTTGAATATAAGGAAGTTATTTTGCGAGCGAAGCGAGCAAAAAAAAATTTTGATACGTTTTTACCAAGACCTGAAGGCAAATTGCCTATAACGAGATATATTAGGTCGTAAATTATAATTTTTCGTCTTGCCCCCCTGGCCCCCCCTGCTCCTACGCCCATGTGCTAAGATGGTTGAAATTTAGGTTCAAATATCCCAAAGTATAGTTCTCGCCCAATGAACTCACAGTCGGGCTTTTAACCAGATTGACGTTACCAAACGTGAAGTCGTGATTCATGTAATGTTGTCAGAACCCTCTACCAATAAAAATCAAGATACGTGAACAACGTGCAAACTTACAAATGACGTCAAAACCAAAATGAGAAATTTCAAATCTCCGATTTGCACGTGATTCACGTAACGTTGGTTAAACTCAAGTGACAAGTACGTGAAAACGTTTGGAATCGATACAAATGACGTCATGAAAATGAACAATGCAAGCTAAATGCTAAATTCAGTATGAGGAACAAACTTGATGGCTGGGAAGTTACAATGTCCGCCTCGCAGAGGGCGCATTCTTTTGTTGAGAAATATCTTTACGAAGATGGAGTCTGGAATGCGGCGTCGTAATTCAGAGTAAAATAAGATATGTGTGCGTTGTTTGTTGGTTATGATAAATATTGTCAGCCTTGAATATACACACTATAGATCAAAACAGAGTGTGAAGCACCCTTGGCAGTATTCGCCTTGTTATCAAACAACGAACTCTTAGCTGGTACGAAATTCGAATTCAGCACGATTTTCGACTTTTATCAAGTTGAATAACGAACTCATAGCTGGCTTGATATTCGACACTAGCTCGAAATTGGCGAATTGTTGTCGAATAACGAACTCATTGTTGTTATTCAGTGGCGTGGACCTCGAAATTGAATTTGAACTTCGAACTTCGAACGTAATTGCTAATTTCTCGGTACTAAGATTTTATGTACAGACTTACGGACAGTACCAATCCAATATATGCTTAAAAATAAGTGAGGGGGCTTGAATGAACAAGGCAATTATAATTTCACATCTACAAATCACAACACCCTACTTCGACAGCCCACCGCCTCAATGAGCCAAACATAATCTGAGTGAGAAATCTTACACACTTCAAACCTTTCATTTATAATTGCCAGGTGCGCTAGGATATCTGTACACAGGACCTCAACCTGGGGATGCAGCAGGTAATTATGGGGTACGGGATCAGTTATTGGCCATGCACTGGGTTCAAGAAAACATCAAATACTTCGGTGGAGATCCAGAGAGGGTATGTGCATTGTTTATATACTAGTACTGTTTTTGCGCTTCAAATGAATTGTCCACTAAGCGACCATTTTAGACCTTCCCTAGGGCGGTTGCTTAATACAAGTTGCACTATATTTGCATTTAAATTTGGTTTCTATTGAACTTCAGTACACCATATGGACATACTGATATACTCAACGAAAAAACCGTACCCGTATTTATCGTTTGTACATAGATAGATAGATAGATAGATAGAGATAGATTTTATTCAGTATTGAAGTACATATTACATGGATAAATAATAACATGTATACATAATAAAACAAATAATACGTACATACATTCAAAAGTACCCATGACAGGCACACCAACACTAAGGATAACACAAAAAAGAGATATCGCTTATTTCCATTGTGGTCCTTTATCCTTTACATCAGTATAACAGCTGAATTAATAAGTCAACAATAGTAGACACAAAGTGTGATCAAACTTTAGCAGTTTTTGATTCACGACAAAAAACAACGATTTCGTTGTAAATATATTCAAATGATAAAATAAATAAATACAATTCATATGAGATGATATGTTATCCATGTTCTATAATTTGAATTTCCGCTTAAGGAGGCATAATTGTTCTCTGTTTTTTTCAGGTGACTTTATTTGGACAGAGTGCGGGTGCCCAGTCAGTATCTATTCATCTAATGTCACAGTCTACTTCCGGTTTGTTTAGAAACGCCATCATGGAGAGTTCACCATTTGATATTCCATATAAAACTCCAGTAGAAGCTATCTATTTAGCTAGCACTATTAAGAATCTGCTGAACTGCACTGGGAATGACTACATGCCATGTTTAAGGTATTTTGTTCTCCAAACGGTACAATACAGTCATGCCTTTGTCTAAATATCATCTGAGAAGAAATTCCACTGCTACAAAAATTGCCTGCATAGACCACAATGTACCATCAGGCAATTTAATATATGTACCCTTTAAGCCTAGGTCCCGCTGACCATTTACGATGTATTCGCGATTTAAATAAATGAGCGTCAGGAGGCATCAGGCCCGGTACAAATCTTCTAATGACTTCCCCAAAGTTTCCCATAGACGGAAGTGCATCGAGGAAGCAACCATGCTCAGTAGGACCAGAGCATAACAAACACACTCACTTTCCTAGCTAGTTACAATTAAAATGATAATGACAAAAGATGGAGCATTTTCGACAGAGATAAAGTTTTACCACAGACCTAAAACACTATATCACAAACGACAGTTTTTACTTTCCCAATTTTTCATCCATTCATTATAGCATAATATATTTGACATGTTTGTAAATGCCTCGGGTTGGGTTCCATTGTCAATATATTTATCAAAACAACGTGACAATATGGCTTCCAACCCGGAACGGTACATCATCGAAGGCACCTGATAGTATAACTTAAACACGATTAAATGTATATAATTTGTTTGTTTTGTGTTGTAGAGACATACTTAGATCCGACCAAAACCATTTCTGGCCTGTTTATGCGTTAAATGGTATTTTCATGCAGGGGCGGACAGAGACGTCAAACCTGTCCTTTTAACTTATGAATGAGTGAAAATTTGGGGATGTTAAACTCTGTTTTTGTGATATAATTTCTTAGGCCTGTGGTTTTACTAAACGTATCTCAAATTTGGTATACCTCGTTTTGTCAGCTTATGTATACATGTAATGGAATATCTTTGATAAACTTGCAGGTCGAAGTCAGCAGATGAGATCGCTCAGGCACAGTTAGAATCAAGAACAAAACCAACATCTCTCAAGATTTTAGAATTTTTCGAACCTCTCGGTCCATTTGTCGATGGTAGGATAGTTCCACACGAACCCATAGATGCCATTCAACACAACAGTATACGACACGTACCCACTATGATTGGAACAGTCTCTGAAGAAGCGAGGATATTTGTGTACGAGGCCTGGGGAAAACCACTCACCGCGGCGGAATACATAGCCGTTCTTTTCGCCACATATCCGAAACACGTCGAGTCTATGTTACAGAAATATCCAACAGCTACGTCCGGTGATAACAGAGACATGTTAACAAAACTCGGTACAGACTTTATATTCACGTGCGCTACACGGAATATGAGTAGAAATTTCATGAAAAACGGTCAAGATGTGTTTAAGTATGTATTCTCGAAATCATTTTCGTTCAATGGGTGGGGTAACTTTTCTTATTGTGAAGGTCACGTGTGTCACGGGGAGGAAATCGCTTACGTATTTCACAGCGCGGACCAATCAGGATTCAATTTCCAACCAGAAGAGGAGGTGTTGTCAGACCAAATGATCGCGTACTGGACAAACTTCGCTTATACATCTGACCCAAACAAAGGGCCAACTACTGTTAACTTACAGTGGCCGAAGTATGATTCGATGTCGAAAAATATGAACTTTCTAACACCAAATGACGTCATTGTTGAAAGTTATAAATCTGATCTATGTGATTTCTGGGATACCATTGGTTACAAAGCTTAGTGAAAATGCACTTCAAATTATAGAATAACCTATACGTGTGATTTATATGTACATGTATGCTCGCAAAAATATAACATGTTATAATTTAATATTCCTGCGAATAAAAGTGTCCGCATATTTACCGTACACTACCTTAGTGTCTGTTTTACTTATTCTGCTAAGCTGATTAAAGATGACACGGTGTAGAATCACGAGGTCTATGACATCACATTTGGGTATTCGCCGCACAGTAAAATTTCATCAACAAGCCATCGATTGAAACGAACATATTCTTGGTGTTCGTGGTAGGACTTGCAGCATACAAAATATTTTTAAAATTAAAAGTTGTGCCCTCAGGCAAATTATGTCGAGCCTCGGCGCACATTGAAAAAAATGCACAAACTTAAATGTTCCAAGTTACATCTAATCCAATCATGCATAAAGAAGAAATGAACCGTAAAATCTTCAATTTGACCTTTGACCTCCAACTGTGACCTTGACCTTTGAAAAAGGAACCAGTGGTTGCACATGACACTCCATAAATAGAGGTTCAGATTCATGCCATTTTTAAGCAAGAAACACGATTTTTCTTTCAACATTTTACATCCTCTAAAATCAAGTTTTTATTCCATTTAACATCATTTTTGTGTAAACATGGCGTCGATGCAGTATTGCATTTGTCTTTTAGATGTATATCGCCTTCAGTTCATTAAAATTACGAGAAGTCCATTTTACATGATGTAAATACCAATATCGGCACCCTAGCCAATTGAATATAAATTATACTGTTTACTGTTGAAATATATCAACTAAATATAGACAATCGCGGTTCGAGTGTACCAAATTCACTTTTCCCTATTACGGAGCGATGATTGTTTTTTTAATTTTCCTATGGAAAATATAGTGTCATAAAGTTATAGAATGGACATTGTATACATTGATACCTTAAGCAACGAAACTTTAAATAAACCTCAAATTAATGACCGGTGCGTTTATTATATTTCAATATTCTAGTGGAATCTCTATAAAAGATGTACCCCTCAGCATTTACAATCTGCAGAACATTCTAACTCCATTCTCACTCCATTCTCACTCCATTCTCACACGATTCTTGCAATGATTTGAGCACTTATATAAAATTTAAATATAATGCTCATTGTCGTTCTGAGGCCACGATCGTCCGACTGGCTTATTTTCTAGAACAATCTCAAGCTTGTGCTGGTCGGATCCGATAAGAGAGATTTCCGACCTTTACTCGACAAACACCTCGAATCTCATGGCTTCCCAGATCAGCACTTGCGGGGCACAAAGTCGTCAATGAATTATATCTCTTTCAAATCGCTCCATGGCGTTTACTTGGTCGTTTTAATAATTTAGACCAATTAGGCAATTACACGATCTCTAGATGACCGCTGCACATGTGTACAGTTATGTTTGTGACATGCTCTCGCAAATGTCTCGGACATGGAACGATGTTTAAATATTGATAAACACGATAAAGTTCTGTTAGACGAGTTTCAAGATATGTCAAGGGAGAATCATCATGTCACTTGAGCAGCACAATTTTAGGAGTTGACTATTAGTTGAAATCCCTCTGAATGAAAAGACTTTACTAAGCCTGATACAGATCATCAATAGAAAGCAATATACATTTTTTGTATTTACCCACAACATATAGGCATGTAGATGTAGATGAATGTTAGAATCCATTCTCGTAGGCTCAATCTCGTTCCAAAAGTTCCGCATCCAATATATGTTGTGTCTTCTTTACTAGAAATTTATTTATGATAATTCAAATGCCCATGTGTAGAGCGATGTGTACTTGATATAGTCCATGACAGTTATCGATTTTATCCATAATAAAACCACATGCGACACCACCCCACGATTCAAAAGTTCACACAACGATAAACTACTATTTTGCAGTAGAAGGGAGGTAATAATCGTAAATAAATACCGAAAATTATCTCTCTTTGACCACAGACAATTATTGATGTTGCAATAGAGTCTGCACAATAGGCCAGATTTTAAGACACAACCTCCTTGACATAAAAAAGCAACATAAAAGCAAGTTTCACATAATTTTAATGATGGGTGAACTACAATTTAGTTACAACAATGCGATTGTTCTTGGTGCAAAAATATAGCAGCATTACCTTCTAGGTCAGCGGCATTGACCCTTGACCTGTTGTCACGTGGTACGTCAAATACAGTTTTTTCGGATGGAGATGATACAACAGTCATATTATGATAGAGACAGGTCAATTTAATTCGACACAATGTATGTTTAGTGAAACACCAGCCTCTAGCGTCTAATATACACGAGTACGTTCTCAATTATCCATTTTTTGCAATCAAATTAAGCGTACATTTCTAACTTATTTGACTAACTTATTGTGTTTTTTCGTAACACAGACACGATGCAAGTAAATTGGAAGTGAAAATAAAGTCGAAAATGAAGAACCCAAATTATGCGTGCTTGAAAAGACGTTTTTACCATTTGTGATGGTGTGATCATTCAAGCGTGACGAAGTCCAACGGAAATAGGTTCAACATAAACTCTAAGGGTACGCAAATGGACAGTGTTCCTAAAAAGTTCTTTTAAGTTACGAGTAACTATTCCAAAAAAATGAATTTTTAATTAAGATGCAGAACTTTTGGAACTCAGTATAATTGGAAAATCTAGCGACGGTGCTGTATTTGATTTTGAAATCGAGCATTGTGTTTCTTCTTTCTTTTGCAGGACTGTGAATATTTTCTAAATTATTTGCTAGGGTGTCGATATTAGGGGATTGGTGTCGATATTGGGGGAAAGTATTTTCTACAGTTATTCTACTGCTGTAAGTAAACTAACAAACTATTGGTCAATACATCGCTGTAGGAACATCATGTTCAGATATTCGACCAATGAAAACTTGTTTTACAAAAATCTTCAGATTACGAATCGTTAGCAAGCAATTTTCACGATTTTGTATGTGCTGATGCTTAAGGTGTCGATAATCGGTGTGAACTTACTCTAGCACTGAACCAGCACATCAATGATTCACGTCATGCACAACATATTCTAACATAACGTAGTTATTATTTTTAATCATAACTATATAACCAGCCTAAAATGTCATATCATTATTTGTAGCTTAAAACGTCAATTGTGGGTTTTATGTGATATGTTTTATTTGAAACTTGTAATAAAATATATGTTTTATCAGGCTCAGCGAGACTATATTTAAAACATTTATTTACTCGACAAAGACTTATTTTCTTGCGGTGATTTAGATTCTCAGCCAGGCGTAAATGATTGTTGAATTAAAGCTATAAAAATACGTCGTATCCTGTCATACTTCTATACACCTGGAGTGGTATTCACAAAGAATCTTGTGAAACCTTAAATATTTTGACTTAAGTTAAAATATTGAAAAGCGCATATTTTGCAAGAAACTTAGAATATTTCAAAGTTTCTTTATTATTATTGTAAAGCTTTTCGTAATAATGCCGGGCTGTGTCACTGTTCAAAGAATATAGCGTTTTATCCAGACTCAGCTTCGAGTTACCATGCACAACAGAAATACATGAAACAATACTATGACATACATTATAACGAAACAGTGGATACCGAAGTCTCCCGATGTTGCAACATTTTAAGTTCTACAGCGGATGCCGAAGTCTCCCGATGTTGCAACAATAACAACAATAATAAATGCGCTGAACCACACCTCTCGAATGTTGTACACGAATACAGGCATCTGTATGCCAAGTACCATCTGTATGCTAGGTATCGGATTGAACGTTGTGTGAACTGAATATTGTTATACCGCTAGCGCTGGTTGAGTATATTCATGACATTATAACACGCGTACGAATTCAATACAAATAAATGATGAACATAACTTATCGAAATAATACAGTAGATCTAACAGGAAAGACGCACACTTTTGGATGCTAGCTTTTTGCAGAAGTGAAACCGAGCTAATTGGATAATGACGACAAAAACATCTGGATACAGGTTAATATTTCAGTTCTTCTTCAATAACGTTTCATTTTTAGAATATTTATCTACATAAAGCCCATTGATTCAGGTCAGTTATCTATTTACATAACATAGTGGACATAAACCTTGCAACTTATTTATGTTTTTATTTACAATTTGTATTTCCTTTGTGTTATCTTCATCTGCTGGAAAGAAAACTGATCCTGAATTGTTGATTGATCTAAAATATGCAGCGAAGCTATCACTGTTTAAAGTGTTCTTTGATCTTTAATTTGCTTGGCACGAACTTTCAATAAATTCCAATATTATTTCGCAATTTTAAACTTTAAATCATGTAACTGGTATTCTTAACTTCTTTGTATGGATTTGTACGAGGCTGTTCAATATGTATTGTCTTTGCACGTGAATCTCGAGTTTGTTCCACCCAAACGGTTTACAAAAATCGATAAATCTATTCATAAGCTTTACATTGGTACCAGGTTCATATAGTTTTTTTTGTCTTTTATCGAAGTTTAAGAGGACGTTAAAAAGTGCTACTCGTAGACACTACAGTAGTGATAATCATGGCCGACAAAACTTGATTAAAGTAAGCCTAAAAATGAGCTATGTGTACTATACTGTAGTGTATTAATTTTAAAAACGAAATTGTTATTGCGTAAATAGATGTTTCAATCTCATATAGAACAGTTTGTAAATAGAAAATAACTTTTGTTGAGGATAGGATCAGCCTTGAAAATGACCAGAATTCTGGTCAAAATGCGAATATAGCAAAGAGGATATTTCATGTACGGAAGGTATTGTGTGCAATTTTCATTGCCATTAGAGGACCGACAAAACACGTTCCCGGTGCCTAAAGGTAGATGGATGAATACTATGTCCTACCCTGACAAAGTTTCGAAAAAAAACTTCAAGAATCTGCTTAAAACCCACGCTTTTTGCCACTGTGCGGGTACTGTTACTGATTTTTTGAAGTCTCTTGAGTGGGCACATTTTTACATTTTCCATTTCATAAAGCTTAAATAATGTTAACGGGGCAAAATTCTGCTTTACCCCAAAACACGCTTTTAGTGTATCTATTTCTAATGTGGGTGAAAATGTGTGTGACGTCGCGTCACAAGTTGGAGCTATTTTGTGTAACGTCAAAAACGCCGTTATTTTAGCTAAATATGACGGACATGAGGCGTACAATTGACAGAATAACTAAATCATGGGCGTACGACAACCATGAATTGTGTAACTATGTGTAAAAGGGGTATATTCAGCAACCTTAGGAATTACAGAACTTAGATTTAGGCAAAATAACTTGTAATTAACGATATTGCTGTAATGTGTACATTTATCCATTTGCTCTTTGTACAGTTTAGACCTGCTTGGTGGAACCCCAATGAACACAAAATGCAAAATAAAAATCCCTTTATGAATAAAGTACTGTATACATTTCCGAGTATATAAAAAAACATTTTCAAACCATTTTTTTAAATTTCAATTTCAATTTTGCATTGAATTATCGAAGCTACAACATAAACACTAAGATATTTTGACGTTACTTAGTACGTAATTTTGCTGATGGGACATTTTGTGGCGACATTGAAAAATACTAATAACTTCGCCGTATATTGAACGATTTTGATAAACAATATACTATTCAACAGCGTGGAAAAAACGTATTTTATCATTTCAGTGACGAATAATGTTTTACAGAAATGTTCACGTTCGATCAAATCGAATTTCATGTTCAATTCAATTTTTAGTTTTAAGCACAGGGTGGGACATTTTAGGTAGACAAAGAAAATTTGAAATAATTTTTGATCTCTTGAATCAAAATCTAAAATGAATACCGTATTTAATAATATATGAAAAACGTATTTTTATAGGAAATTTCAAAGAGAAATTATTAAAAATAAATATTGCAGAACAATTTTATCAGTGTAATAACAACTTATTTTCCCGTAATTTTGAAATCTCTACACAACTGTTCCCGCAACACAGAATAAAACTATTTGACTTTATGATGATGTCACTTTCTTTTACGTTAATGACATCAACTTTTTACGTTTAAGAATCATTTTTCCGCAAAAAATATAGAAATTTTGCGTATGGTTTTTGCTCTCCACACATTTTTCTCAAGCCCCACGAGATTGGATGTTACATCTCTACAGTGATATTTCACCGTGTTCTGGTTATTTCGAACCCTGAAAGTGTGAGATTTTGTAATAAAACTCAAAACATATACATTCAGGTCGATTGTGCTGATTTTCTTCGTTCGATTGATATATAACATGTGATATTTATTGAAACAAACATAATTACATTTGCACCATTTGGCAAATAAATTACGCGAAATTGAAAATAGCTCCAACTTGTGACGCGACGTCTAATATATAATCTCAGGGAGAGTAGTTTAAAGGAATGTACTAATAAAATTTCAGATATCGGGTTAAGTTTGTTTTTCCAAGACCAAGTTACAATACATATCGAACAACCCTCGTATTTACTTCTTACCTTGACCATTTCTAGTCTACATTTGTGTTTCGGTCAGATTTATCTTTCCGATAAAAATCAGACAATCATAAAAAATATTTTTGTCCTCAATTTGCATTCCACATACTACCATGGCTGATCGCGTAAGTGAGTCGAGACATACTATCAACGTTATGTTTATTTGCATAGATATTCTTTCTAAAAAGGTTTATTTATTTAATCATACATGTCTTATTTATCAAGGTTAAAATACCACCTGACTTTTTGGCTAAGTCTACAAGTTAAATATATAAAAACAACTGCAATGTATAAGTATCTTATTCATTGACTGATTGACATGTTCGACGCTCAAGATGAGAATGAGCACTATACTAGTATACCCACCTAACTTAATAGTTTTGTGAAACAGGACACCGTCTAAAACAGACTCCACTGCATGTATAGCAGCTTTTTCCGCCGAAAACTGTGACATTGTGGTGATACATAATTGGAAAATTCTCAGTTCACTGCTTACATCGGAATTACAATTACATAAAAATGTATTTCGTTATCGGATACTGGTATTTCTGATATATAGCTTGGCCACATTGACACGAGTCTGACCTTTTGATTAGCATAATTTAACAGTCGATATATTGCCTACGTTTACAATTCCGATTGTATCTTTTCATAATCGGGGAGTATCATGAAGACGCTTGAGATGTAATACAAACCCAAATTTGAAATACCGATATCGCACGATTTGCTTGCGGAATTTGATATATCCAAAGCAAGAACCTTGTAATATATTCTTGTATAAAGGTCAGGCTCAGGTCAAAATAGCCAAGCTATACTACTCGCATTAATCATGGGCATAGGAGCAGGGGTACATGGGACAGCCCCCAATGTCTGGACAGAGAGGGCAACATATCTCCCCCAAATAATTCAGACGAAAATCATAATTTACGGCCTAATATTTCTCGTTATTGGTAATTTGCTTTCAGTTCTTGGTAAAAACGTATAAAACCTTTTGCTCGCTTCGATCGCAAAGTTACTTCATTCTCAAAACGCATTGTTTGTATAAAAATACACTCGTGAAATAAGGTGTGATATAAACGTCCACCATCTCCTGTATGACTCTGAGATGTCTTCAGTTAAATATTAAGCCCTTAACACAAACGCTACATTGGTGCCATGCTCATCATTTTGAACTGAAACTTTGCATGACCATACATTGATATGTAACTAAATTGTATGAACAAGACTGGCTACTTTAATACAAACACGTTAGCATTCACGTTGTACTCGGGTTTTGTGCGAAATACATGTCAGCCCTGTTAATTTGCCAAAATAAAACTTCGTTTGGCTTTGATCCAAGGTTGGAATACCCTGATGGGCCGCGACGACTGTGCAACTAAATGACGGACCATGCAGTATACACCTAGTACGAAGGCCAAGAACGTTAGACCTTTTGATTGAACGATTCATATCATATACATTTTTGTATAACATTTGTTACGATTTTTTTCCAGTACACACACGATGTTGTCAATACCAAAGGTCCGGGAGATTACTTGTATACTGGCTGCAGCATTGGCTTTTGTTGTGATAGGCTGTCAATATTTTTCGGGTAATGTTATTATTGATTGTATTTGCGCGCACAATACTGCGTGCCGGTGTAGTTTCTAGTGATTATAAGAAATTTAGCCTATGAAATTACAATCTGCTATGACTAACTTCACACATCAAGTGTAACTTATTTATAGGTTATAGATCATATGTATATGCTATGTATAGGATAAAACACGAGTAGGGGTTGTATATGAAAACTAAAATCGAGCGCAGAGATCTATCTGACTTAGACCAAAGCGAAAATGTTAGTTTCTCAGATACAATTTGCGCAGTAATCAACTGCATTAGCCATTCATGAAATCCAATCAAGGAATGTTTGATGCACGGGTATTTTGTGATTTTGTTGGTAACATTCCATTGCTCAAATTTCTATCTGAAGCATACATATTTCACATATGCTTTTAAAACTAAGGTGAACATGGTTGTGCATTGAAAACAAGTAGTGACATTTGATTTACTCGATGAAACTATGTTTTTGGAGTTTGGAGACGTAACCGCGGTTACGCAGTTGGAGCATCTGTAACCCTTTAGTGATATATTCGAACGACAATCAAAGGTTTAAGGACGTGCAACCTCATTCAGAAGTGGAATTCGAAGTCTTAAATAGTCTGTCGAAAAAGATGTCGATTACACCGTAAAAAACAGTCAAAACATTAGTGAAAGCAGCAGTAAAGATATAAACTCAATAATAAATACAAATGTAATTTAAAAAAGTTATTTCACTGCACGTTCGTCCATTTATGGAATACTAATTTTGTAAAAGGGCAGACAACTCTTTTGTTCAAACTGTAAAGTTCATTAGTGGACAATGATTTAATAATTATTTTGTAGATAAACTAAATACTATTTAAGTACATGTATATGTTTTATAATCAGTACAAGCGTAGTTCGTATAGCTTCAGCATAAAATTATTGTGTATTTTAGTGGTACAAAAAATGTACTTTACTCAAGTTACACAAAATATAAATATAAAGTTACATAACAATTTTAAGATATTGAAGACGCCGCTACATCCTCTTTAAACTATATTTTTGATGTTTGTTTCGGATATATGCGAGTACATGTATCGTGATTGTTGATGGTTTACTTCACTGTTACAATCACATTTGTCGATGGATTGTGTTTACAATAAAGCTATAAATTCCTGACTTGGTGGATTATTTAGCTTGGCCTAAATAGTATTGGATATTTAAATAAATGTAAGTTTATATACCACACTTTTATATATACCACAGCAAAGTGTTGTATATGGGATTTATACAACACTTTTTTCTGCTCGTTGATTGGTCAGCTACAGTAAGTTGTGGTCTAAAGATCATATCGATGGCTTAGAACAAGAAGGTCGTAACTACAAAATCGATATATTGAGAAAACAAGAGAAAACTGTCTGTAATTTACTCTTTACCTATGGGAAAACACGTGTTTAAAACTTCATTTTGGTCAACATGACAATTTCAGATTTTCATGAAAATAGGCTCATTGCGAAGCAGATTTCAAATATGTATGAGTCTTATAAGGTCGTAAGTAGTAGTTACGACCTTCTGGTTCTAAGCCATCGATATATTAGATTTATAAACAAATTAGTGCAAAGGAGCGATAGCAACTGCAGTACTATTTTTTGAGTGAATTTGGACACAATTGCTTGTATTATTGCTGATATGATAACAGTAAAATTAGGATGGTAGGCGGGTCTGGTTTTGCACATTTGTAATCAGTAAAATTGCCCTAATAAACAGATTTACTAAATAGTTATTATCAGGGCTGCAAAAGTAAAATTATGCGAAAAGCCTGAGATTCTGCCCAACCCAAAACTAAAGCTCGCAATTTTTGAAAATTCAATATTCTGCGCTTAACGCACAAACCGCCTTAATCAAGTCCTTAAGCACGCGAGCCATCTTAAATCAAGCATGCAAACCACCATATAACTTCATGTATTTTGATTTTATATTAAAACCATTGCAAAAACATTGCAAAAAAGTTCTACATTAATTAAAATATCTTGAACGTTGTTCGGAATTTGGTAGCCTTGTCTAGTCTAGGCAAAAATAAAATTAAAAAAATGCAATTTCCTTAAAACTTTTCACTTAGCATGATATATTTCACTCATGTTGAATTAATAAAGGCATATTTATGCTTCAATAGTTTTCTTCAAAACAATTGCTGCTTTAATGCAATTCTAAAAGCGAAATTATACGAAATAAGAATTCATATAAGAATATAGAACAATAGCTACACCATTTCGCCAACGAGAATGGACTATACCCTAGCTTAGATATATAGCTTTTAAAACGACATGATCCCAATGACATCAATTGGATTGGATCAAGCACAAGTGCATCAAATCAAGTTAATAAAAAATGATGGGTAATATCGGAACTGACTCGTCAACCAACCTTTTTTCTTGGTCTTGCTGCACTGGGGATAGTCAAAATATTAGAGGAAACAGATACAGTGATTGTAAATACAGACTCTTCACAGACACGTCATCTTTTGTATAAACCCATTCAAGTCAGACGTGAAGGAAACATAGTACCCAATGATTCAGGAAATTATTTATTCATGTTATTTAAAAAAGTGTTGACCGTGGAAGGGAAAAGAGTTTTCTTAACACAGAAAAGGGGGAATGAGGCAATGCATGGATCTGTTAACAACAAGATAAAGTGAGACACAACTTTATGTGACATGATGAAAGTGAATTATTGCAGTGAATGGAACAAAAGAGAGAAAATCACAGACACCTCAACAACATTTGAATACAACAACAACAACACTATTATCAAGAAAGTTACGAAGTACTGAGTCAAAACAAAAGTGAACTGAAAGATCTCCTTGAAGAATTGGACACAACACCAGCACAATTATCTAATTGTTGACCTCATGGATACTGTATAGTTAGTTGGTTTTGCTTGCAAACATATACACATCTATTGACAATTTTGCGTATACCTACAACTGCAAAAGTGTTTTTTTTGTCTCGATCTGGCGAATTTCTGCTTCGGGAACCCTTCCGGTCCTAGTGGACGGCAGGTCTTAAACATTTTAGTTTAAAATATAAGTATAAATATTTTATGAATATTTTAATTTCTGTCAATCCTGTAAAAACTGCCGCAAAGAAGCGTTGGCTTTAACAGATGAAAAAGTGTAATATACAAGTAGCACATAGTTAAATAGAAAACTATCACAATGTTTGTGAATAAGTAATACCAACCAACACACCAAATCTTAGTTATAACAAAATCTACTCTATACAAGGCAATATACAGTATGTTTAACCAGCGATACCGACAGTTTCTATAGTTTCAAAAAGATACCGGCGGACACCGAGATTTAGTACTCGCCCACGTATGTGAATAACTTCACGCTCGCGTGCACTCGGTTCTTGACGAAAATAAGCTCGGCGTGTATAACAGTAAACAAAACATCAGAATGAAAGGCCAGAATTATCCATATTGTGTTATAGATATATAGTCAACTTATTGTTGCACAGTAATCAATATTTATAAAAACATATTTACATTCTCGATAAGTAACTCATTTTGGGCACAAAATATGACTGCTTTTGAGCGTTAATGGGACTTTAAGTAATTAAAAATAAGAAAAAAATGGGTTTCGATATGTTTTTTGTCGTGCACCTGCAGTCTGGATTACCTCCCATAGATCACTACGTTAACTAGTTGAGGCCGACGCGGTGGCACGAAACACCCAAATCTTACCCAAATAGTAACGTTTTTACCCAAATACTCGTATTTAACTAACAATATGGGGTTGATTAACTATATTACGCATTTTAATGACCAGTGATGACTAAATAAATGTAAACTAGCAAGTTTTTGGGCAGGGCTCGGCCCAGAATTCTTTCGAACCGGCGTTGTCCATAATATTTACACGTCGTGAGAATCGCTTTATTTTAGTCTCTGACGCTCTAGTATAAACGTTTTTCTACCCAAATACTTGTATTTAATAAACTATTTGTCGTAAATAAACTATATTATGCATTTGAATTACAAAAGATGTCCAAAGAGTTTGGACGTCTTTGGAATTACTAATAATGAAAATAGCACCATTTTTCAGTAAATCATACTAGGCAAATATACCCAAACACACACAAGCCCACTAAATCAGAGATGTATGAAAATTCCGCATTTTTCGGCGGGTACTTGGACTTTTAATTGTTTCTTTGGCTTACGTGTGGGCATTGTTCAGTGTACATGTGTTGTGGTGTTACTGATGCGAGTCTTTGCTCAGTTGGTAAAGTGTGCTGCCTCCCGGCCCTGTCCGATTTCCTCATACCTTGATATCAAGCCTTATTAACACATAAAAAAGTTCTAGTTTCTGAAATTATAAAACATTGTCTCTCACAATACTGGTCTGTAAAACAATTGGCCGCAGGAACTATTTAGCTTGTTTCAACTTGCGTGTATTGGTGAAATATAGGATGTACCACGAGTTTTCTTTTGCGATCAACATCTTAAATTTATCACGAAATAACCCACCAGTTATTAAGCAAGCCTCTGGTGAGCTTAATAACTTTCTTTTTCGTGTCACATTTAAGAAATGTTGATATCAAAAGAAAACTGGTGGTAGATTTTTCCAAAAATAAGCGACTTGATACGATATTCGGCCAAAATATGCACCGAGCACCTTCGATCGTTTCCTCGTAAAAAGTAGTCCCAATATTTGCTTTCTGTATATGGACACTAAAAGCTGCAAATAATTTACATTAATCAAATTACAATAGTTGAAGAACAATGTTCTTCGATTTGTTCTCACATGGAATATCAAGGTATGAATGTAATAAAGTACTTCCACGAAGTTCGGTCTCATTGGTATATGTACACTGCATATCGTTCGTGAGTGCGTATATTAGTTTTCTTAGGTTGGAATAATTAGTAATGTAATTTGTGTATGCCGGGGTGTTAAATTATCGTCCTCCAATTGCTTGGGAAAATGGATTGTTGTACTGATTTGTAGTAAACTTCTCGGCACTATTTAGCAGGCGCACAATATAGCATCTGCAATATACCTATAATCTAATATGTATAATATAATATTTTTTACTTTCTTACAGTGTTCGGAACTCACACGCCCACAAACATTCTGTTTGAGAGTGTTAATGATCGGCAAACACCAAACCCTAACCCTATGTTAGAGAAGGGGTCACCACGGATGATTCTTATCGTAGGGTACATGCATACTGGGTCATCCTACCTAGCTGACGTATTTCAGCAAAGTCCACAAACCTTCTACCTGTATGAACCATTGAGTGCCTTGAAAAAGAAGGTTTTAAAGAACAAATCCATAATGTACCTCAATGGAACTGAAATGTGAGTATTCTATGTAGAAGTGTTATAGTTAATACATTGTGCTGTATGTGTAATTTATGTTAGGTCGATTTTGAAATAAGTTTTTTAAATTTATATTAACCACTCGATCTGGACGACTCATTTCTGATATTATCCATCGCATTACGGCATGAAATATGAGCAAGTCAAAATTTCTGGTATCATTTTTTATATCGTCTTTGGTATCATGACACGGCATGTGACCGAATCCGAGATCTATGGCACTCAAAGCGGACAGTCTACAACTAGTTTATCGTGGAGGATTTGCAATTGTCGTTTATGTTCTTATTTAAATGTCAACTTTTCTGTATACAATTTTGACATAAATCTCTGGCATTACCTGCATCATTTACTTGTTTCTCATAACCACGACAATTTCTGATTTCTTGCATTTTTGCATTTAGAATAGTTCAGTAATTATACAAGCAAATGAAGCAATCAAATATCTGCAAAATATATATAACACAAGCAAAATCATACGAGGAAATCGGACAGGGAAGGCAGCACTCAACCAGCCGAGTACAGAAAACAGTAACAACACACCATAACACTACTACTTGGAGCAAACCCCATACAGAACCCAACGAAATGATTAAAATCCCGAATCCCCGTTGTAAAAATGCAAACAAAGCCGGTAATCTATAGTGTTTGAACGAAACGCTGCTAAGACCCGACCAATACTTACTTTCGCTCGAATTCTGTACATGCTGAAAGTAGTATGAAAGGTATCGGGTTGAGCGGTGTGAGGACCGGACGGTCAAAGGATATAAAAAAACAATGACCACTTAATGACAAATATATACAAAAGGTGACATATGAGTCGGTTTCAGGTATAAATGGTGAAATTTTATTGAAAAATATTAACTGATATGAAAAAAGTTAAAAAAAATACTCATTCACAGCTTGAGCATCGTTACCTAGTATGTTTTGCTTCGTAAACACTGTACATAGTTCACATATATGATACAATTACATAAATCTTTTCCAGGCATATGACTGAAGAAACTTACAAGCATGTCGGTGCAGAGTCGGTTGTCGACATGTTCTCTTGTAACTATAGCAACCTGGATATTGCAACCCTAACTGATAAATATGGCCCTGACCGTGTGACGTTACGTAGCGACCAGTTAAAAGGTTACGCCCGGTGTTTAGCGAAGCAGTGTAATAGAGTTCACAAAGGTGGCAATACTCAAATATATACAAAACTTGGTACAACACTTTGTGGAGGTAAATATTTCACGAATGCACATGACACTCATCAAGCTATTGTTTCGTGTTTGAAGATTATAGATAATGAATGCAAGCTGGCGAAAACTCGGATATTAAAAATGATCCGCATGAGTATGGACATGACGGAACTTGCCTTAAATACATTTCCAAATATGCAAATTATCCATTTGTTAAGAGATCCTCGTGCAATGCTTGATTCGAACCATCGTCATTGAGAGATGGGAGTTAATGTGTTGAGTCAATATCAAGAAAGGACGGAGCTTATGTGCGGTAGCATGACATCAGATTTGAGAATATCAGAACAGTTGAAAGGTTTATACCCGGGACGGATATTTACACTGAGATACGAAGACATGGTTGATGATCCGATGGGTATTGCCAAAAATGTTTATGACTTTGCTCAAGTTCCGTTCACAAAGTCAGCTAAAATGTTTGTACGTCGTATAAGTATGAACAATAAGAGAAATTCTACCGTGCGAGCAAATGCGTGGCGGAGTCACATTGACAAAACCCACTTAAACATCTTCAAAAAAACTTGTGAAGATGTGTTCAAAATGTTAGGATATGCGAAACTGGAAAACGTAAAAGGTGTAAGGAATCTTACCGTTGCGGATCATACGTGAGAAGAAATCTAGTTTAAATGGAATATTTGTGAACTTTCTGTAAGCACTGTATCACCCTTGTATATCATACAATGATTGATGTTGGCAATCGCTATATTCCAGTCTAGTTGTAATAGGGGATTTAATAGCCCCGCGTAGCGGGGCTATTGAAAATACCCAGACCGGTAATACGGGTGACATGCGTATTTTCGTTGAGTCTCAGCAGGTACTAATGCTTTCAAAAAAAGTTATTTCCGGTCAAAAATTTCAGGCAGTTTTCCGAGGTGAATGGCCATTGGAATATAAAAAAAATAGTAAGCTGTAAACGGTTGAGCCTATCGTTCTCTTTCGATTAATTATCATTTTTAAAAAAATGTGTAATAAATAAAACAAACTATTTTTAAAAAACAAAGGGAAATAAGAAGTACTCAAAAACACGGCCCGAAGAGCGTCGTGTTTTAAACACATCGACAACCAAGGGAAGTCATTCTAGTGTATTTAATTTTAAGCGCAATTTCAGCATTTTCGTTCGTCTGAGAGCAGCATTGGTCAAGTAAGTTTGTTTATTGCTACGGATCAGATAATTAATCATTATGCCAGTACGTTCAATTCAATATTTACCCGAAATTAATGTTGGTAATGATGTATTCCATATCGTTGACGTACCGGGTGATGGAAATTTTCATTGCTTGAGTTATTTGTTGTCCGGTGATTTTAACGAGACGCTCATTTACCGAAGGCGAAGGTTTATTTGTGGTCAAATTTATGACAACTGGGATACTTGGAGAGAAAAGATTGCAATACACCATGGTAAAACATGTCTCGCGTCTGGTATCAGGATGGAATGGTTCTAGGTAACTGGTGGGCCACTGCATGCGAAATAGAGGCTGCGTTTGTAAAATAAATATTTGGTTACAAGGAAGAAGGGATCACATATCTACGTTTACATTGACCACTTATCTTCCAGCATCTAATCCTGATCCTCAAATTAGTATTGATATTCTTTTGAACAACCACCACTTTCATCAAGCTTTGAAGAAAAAGACTGGTGATGATGCACAAAATCCTCACAATTCACAAACTTTAAATTCTAAGTCTACTGGCAACGAAGAAAGCCAAAGTTCACACGCAGCCTCTGGTTCAAGTTCACCCGCGGCTACCGGTTCAAGACTTGATGACCACACATATTCATGTTCATTTTATTCTTCTGATCATATATCAAATCAAAATGAAGGTCCAGCTTCCTCAAACAAAACAAATTGTTCTAAAAAAAGAAAATTATATGAGTATTGACATATGCGTTTATTGAACGCAGTCTTTTACACTTGTTACTACAATATAATGTATAGGTTTGACACTGAATGAACACATGTATTGATATTGTGCTGGATGGATGTCACAAACTTTCTCCATCTTTGTTCTTATTAACAACTTGCTGCATTTAAATGAAACTTTCCTTGGATATTAAAAAATGTAGCCAATTTAATTAGGCTGATTGTTAATGATATCCAGGGGCGTAGCTGGGCAAATTTAGAATGTACGCCCGTTTTTAGATTTAATTTTTGGGGAGTATATATATATAGCAACAGGCCCCACATGAAATCATATGCGAGCGAAGCGAGCTAGAAAAAAATCAGTTAACCTGGGCAGCAGACACGTATACTCATTCTCAACTTGATGATGTTCACTTATTACAATACTTTAGAAGCGAGCGAAACGAGTAAGAAAAAATTGAGCAGCAGGCATACATACATGTTCAGACCTTTTTCTTGGTATTGTCTGAGGCCTTCATTCTGCCTCAAAATTGGTTCCCAATTGCTGAAAAAAATTCCCAATTGCTGAAAAAAATCCCAATTGAAAAAAAAGTCCCCAAATAATGAAATCAAAATCATGAAAGCCAAGTAAAGGGTTTCTTTAAGTTAAACCAATGAACTATTAACAAACACACAAATGAAATTGTTGGTATCAATAAATTGGAACAGTAAAGTGAATTCTATTTTCAATACCCCTATTCAATCATGGACCAAATAAATCCTAATTTTTGCAATTTATTCAATTAAATTGCTTCCCAATTTCGAAAATGTAACGACGCAAAAATTCCCAAATTTGGCTGGGGCCTTTTTCCCAAAAATGGCAGAAAAAGGTCTGCCCTACTTAATGATATTCACGAAATACAGTACTGAGTGAGCAAAGCGAGCTAGATAAAAACTGTTTGCCTCAGTAGCAGACATACAATCATACATACATGTTCCCTACTTGATTATATTCACATAATACAACATTGAGCGAGCGAAGCGAGCTAGATAAAAAAAACACTGTTTGCCTGAGCAGCAGGTCATACATACAGTACACGTTCTCTATTTGATGGTATTTGCTTATTAATTTCAATTGAGCGAGCGAAACGAGCTAGAAAACGCAGTTATATCTCAGCAGCAGGCTCTATACCTTCAGGTTCTCTATTTAGTGATATTTACTTTGTAAAGTACCAACTTAGCGTAGCGAGCTGGAAACAATGTTTATTTAGGCAGCATGTCACCCAAACTCTATGCTTTAGTATATTTGATAAATTACTAGATTCTTAAAATATTGAGCGAGGTAGAACTGTTTATTTATTTAGACAGCATGCAACACAGACTTGATCTCTATCAGATGAAATTCATTTTGAAAGTTGATGAGCGAGCGAAGCGAGCTAAGAAAAATCTAGAATATACCCTAAATCCAAAAGGAAGACTGCCTCCATTAATGAACATTTATGCCTAACCCTAGGGAGGCATCGATTTTTATTGCATTTTTGGGTCAGTTCAATTTTATCATTTTTCCATGGAGCGTACGCCCGGGCGTATGCCTGGCTACGCGCCTGATATCAGATGGTTTCTATAGGCTGTGTGGCTATGTTTATGCATTAAGTGTATTTCTGTAGCACAGTCTGTTGTTTAAAACATTTAGGTGACGCTAGTTCTTTTTCTTATTTACAAATTTGAAGTAGAAAAACATTAGGTAACTGCGCCATCGTCAGGTCCCAAGTACTGAGTTAGAAAGCAGGAGGGCCTTATTGTTTATATTTTCTACTTCAAATTTTGTTCATGCTGTCATCACAAATGATAATAATATCTTACAGTGTCAATACTAAGTACACTCTGCCAAATTAACAATTAATGCCATTGTCATATAATTGGTAGCTAGTTGTCAGCAATATGTAACACTTGTAAGGGATTTATTTGACAAAAACATAGCCTGGTGACATTGCAACACGTATTGTTCATCCAAATGGTCAAATGTATGACGACTGGTTCACCACCAGGCAGTCTGGGTTCAAGTCCCAGTTTGGATTATATAGTTGTTGTGTTGCCTAGCTAAAACTTAGTATAAAAAATATGTTTGATATCATATTTTAAAAGGGAAAAGAGGGAGAGGGCTTAACTTGTTGCTGATAATTAGCGCCATATATCAACATCTAAATTCAGCTTACAATTTTTTAGTGTATACCTACAAACATACCCAATCAGAATTCAGATATTCAATATTTATTAAATCCCCATTTAGGCGGTGCCTTAGTTCATATTATTTACTGAATTTATATACCATTTAACGTTTCATATACGTTTTGTTTTTTTGTGTATAATCTTATACGCACCACGTGTAGTATAAAGTTAAATATATGGGAGAGTTTTTCCAATAAATCAATGAGTATTAGTGTCATATGATATAAAGAATCTATCACTAGTTGTCAATTGGTATATTTATATTAAACTCGTTCAGGAAATATTATTAAGCTCGCCATACACTAAAAACGCAAAATACGCATTGATTTATTGGAAAAACTCACCCGTTTATACTACACGTGGCACGTATCAAGTTATACGTACTCGCTATACTAACCTGGATACAAGCAAAGTTATGTGCCTTTGGATCGTCAACCTTTACATGGAAGTTGGTCAGCAACAGTAGATGACCCCAATAAATTATGAGATCTGTACATCAAAGGTCATTATGGCATTTACCTTTATTTTGAGACCAAATGGTTTCCGTTCAATAAATAAAAAACAGCATTGCCCTATAATCGTTAAACTTTACTCTTGTTTAATGTACGGTCATGTTGAACGGACGTATGCTAATATCCATTGCTTTTGTTTCTAACGTCCAGCTTTTTATTGTACATTTTGTTGAAATGAAACATGCATGAAAACTAAATTTATAAGTTTCTGCTCGAAAACGCCAAACATCCTTCAACAGTGAAACACATGTAATTGTATCATTGATAAAGAGTAAAACGAAACAAAAATTAAAAATATAGAGAGAAAAAATATAAATTTGGCAAAACAGTTTTTCCGTTGTCTTATCAATGATACAGTTACCTGCGCATTCAAAGACCGAAAGTCCACATTTCAGCTGCCAAAAAATCGCATCTTATCCGACCATGCATAAAGAAGAAATGATCTGAACTTTAATTTGACCTTTGACCTTTGAGAAAGTATTGTAACATGAGGTTGCTCGTGATACTCCGATTAATAAAGGTCATTTATGCCAATGTTAAGCAAGAGTGGTCAATGCATCACAAAGTTATCATCTTGACAAATTTCAACTTGACATTTGACCTCCGACAGTGATTTTGACCATTGAGATAGGAACATGGAGTTTGGGAATGACACTCCGTCTAATGGAGGTTAACATTCATATATATACATGTTCAAGAATGATTGGTCAATGCATCACAAAGTTGTGATCCGGACAAGCTTCAATTCGACCTTCATCTGCGACATTGACCTTTGAGGTAGGAACCTGGGGTTAAATGACACGCCTACTCATAGAGGTAAGCATACATGCAAAATATAAGTAGTATTGGTCAAAACATGACAACGTTATGGTTCGGATGAACGCACGCGCATACAAAAAACTTGACGACTAAATCTTGCTCACCGGAAGCGGGCTCGACTTACACCGTAAATTCTCACTGGTTTATATATGGTCCTTGGTCCATTAGGCATTTGATTTCAAAATTGTGTAAATTAATTATTTTTATAGTCACTGCAAGTTCATCTGTGTATCTTAGGAGAGTTCTCTTCTAAGATACACTGGTGGACTCGTGGCGACCATGAAAAATAATTAATTTACACACACTTGAAAATGCTTATGTTTTGGTCCATGCATTTTATCAGGAGTGATCAGACGAGAGTAAAAAGCTCCGCCATTACCCAGGGTTGAGCCGTGGTTTCAATTGAATAGTGCATTACGTCCCCGTGGATCCCTAGTTTATATTATTGACTATCTAAGTGTACCAGGGGCAATAATTCGTCTGAAATGTTGGATAACATGACTTAGGCAATGTAAGGTACTAAGATGGTTACAAAGTGGTTCAAATATCCCAAAGTTTAATTCTCATCCTTTACGACACCCAAGTCCGGCTTCAAACCAGATCGACGTTACCTAGCGTGTTCTCGTGACTCACGTGCTGTTGGTAAAACTATAAGCGTAAATTCAAAATACGTGAACACCGTGCAGATATTACAAATGACGTCAAATCCAAATAGGAAATATTTCAAAATCTCAGATTTTCAAGTGATTCAGCCTAGTTGGTAAAACTCCTGAAGCGACAAGTACATGAAAAACGTGCGAAATCGAAATGGTTTATGCAAGCTAACTCTCGCAATAAATAATGACAACAGGAATAAACCCTGTTCTTTCAGCGCCATCAGGTTTAATTTTACGGACAAAGCTTCCACCGGGGCGCATTAAAGCATTTATAGAACAAAGTCTTCTTGATGTAAGAAAACGCGTTTCTGCAATCTGGCGATTTAAAACGGTTGTTCCAAAGTTTACAGATATGTACAGCATTATTCCAATAATCATTCTGCATGATATCATGCGGTATTTAACTATTTTGGTCCGTATTTTACCTGGAAAATATCTTACCAAGTTAATGCTTAAATCAGAAGAGTGAATCGCGGCCTTAGTCCAGTGGAATGTGTAACCCGTCATCCAGTTCGAACCCCTGACATGGCAGATCAAACCGTTCAACGTTCACTGTTGACATCAATGTGGATTTGCCTCCACATGTGCCGAGGAAGTTGCTGATTTCTCATAGACTTAGAATCCAGTCAATAAAAAACGTGTTTGATTCACCGGCCTGGCAATATAGCCGAACAAATTTTTGAGTCTGGTGTTGAAAAATTCTAAAAAGACAGTAAAAAATGGAGAACATACACCATGCTTAAACTCATACTCCGCAGGCCTTGCATGTTCTTAGGTACCAAAACTGCTGTAACTTTTTTCCTTGCCAAATGGAAACGTATTATATGGGTTTTCATTTTTGTTGTTAAATCCTTCGCTGTCAGGTTTCAAGCATGGCGTTTGAGAATGACAACAAGTTTATAATCACCGGTTCATTTTTTATAATCACGGGGCCAGATGTGTCCGTTGCCTAAGCTAAGCACTACGTAGAACTTAACATAGGAGATAATTCATGTCTTCTATATTTAATGGAACGGCAGATAACTGAATAAAGGCGCTTGGTAGCGCTTTGCTTAGGCAACGGCCACCTGCATTTCCGGTGCATTGCATGATAATTTATAACCAGTTGGTCTAAGTCATAAAAGGACGGAACTGCTTATTGCAGGTACATATAAATATCCATAGTCTAGAATATTTGAGTGTATTTCAAATTACAAATACTATCACTATACCTACTGAGTAAACTTGTCAGCGAGTGTCTGGCAGTTAATTTAGTCAAACCACAATGGCCTTACATTGTTGGCGATAATAAGACATTGGCTTTGACCTTGTACAAATTTGACATTTTAAATGCCATTCTTGTTTTCAATTATACAATCTAACTAGTAGTTGACCCTATAATATTCTACTTAGATAGTTGTGCGTAGTTTGTTGGCTGTGATAAATATAATTATATAGCCTTGAATATACACACTATAGATCGTAGCCGAGTATGAGACATCTTAAGCAGTAGTCTTTACTCTGAAGTGACTTGTTTAATATCAGAATCCATTTAACCAAAGTATAAATCCTTTTTTTACCACATTTGCTAAATCTTCCGTTTTAGTTTGAGACACGGCCAGTTTTTATATTTGATTTATGTTATTTTATAAAGCAGAACAGAACAATAACTTTTTATTTGTAGCCTTGTAGCTCATGTAGCCGGTGTATCAAACAAAATTGACAAAATAAATATAAATCACTAACTCCTTGACACATACTTTGTTGGAAACTGCTAAAGTGACCTTTAATCTTTAATAAAACTGCAAAATCACATCAAATAACCTTTGGAATCGGGAAAAATACATGTAAACAAACACTTTGTCAAATTTTCAGGAAAGGGAAATAACCCCATGCAGCCGGTGCAACAATAACTTTTTCCAAGTTAATTTGGTCCAGTTTGTTGACAAGTCGATTGTTTCCCGCCAAAAGTTGCTCACGACCCTTTTTATCAATGGATGACGTCATAGCTGTCAAAATTATGTTTGATAAATAAACAAGCGAGCATTGAATCACGGATGGAAATCACGTGACTTCGTCTAGTCTGAAGCACGTATAATGGCGGACATTCAGCCTCGGTAAGTACCTATTTTTCTTGATGTTATATGTCTTTCATCCTCTATGACGAAACTTAACATAGCCTATCATTTGCGCTTTGCTTTTTTACTAACGTTACAAGTTAGTTTGGTCTCCTAAGTTAAACAGATTATGAGAACATTCGTTGAATTTGATCCGGAGTTTCATCGCAAGACGCGTAAGTTGCACGCCAAGTGTAAATAGTTGACCAATTATGAAAAATAAAGGTTTCTGGGACAAGAAATGTATACAATCATAACTTTTGTTTGATTATATCACGAAAGAAGCATGTACCGATTTTTTAAGGAGGATTTTTCGGCAGTATATTTACATTTTACGAAAGTAGTATGAAACACGTTCGATTTTGTAAAGTAAATAACACGAACAAATATCGCCATGGTTCCGAACGTTCAGTTTCTTTGTTTTAAACATCTTATGTTTGTGCTTGTCCGATGGGAGTAGATACCCGACAGGACAGAGTATGATTAAAGTATTTTTCCATATTAACCCCGACAGTGTTCCGATTTGCCCTGTCAATTTGGATGCTCATATTTTGGTAACCAATCTTTCAGTCTATGAAGTGCGTCTATATTATGTGAGTAAATTCCATGCTTGATAATAAATACGTTTTCTATTTGCACAATTGCAGAATTTGTGAGAAGCACTCGTTAAAAACAAATGTTCGTTCTTTCTTGCCCCGGTGTCCCCTGCCCGTATTGGCACCCTGTCTGCAAAACGCTGCATCGTATCAAATTACGTAAAATACCTACGTTCGGTTTTGTTGTGGCACCGGCATCCTTTCTGTATGGTTCAGCTGATTGGCACGGGAATCCTCTCTGTGCTCACAATAACTATAGCACAGAGAGGGTACCAGTGACAGAACAGAGAGGGTTCCGGTGCTACAACGAAACGGAAAGTAGGCTGTGTTTAATGTTATTTCATGAAAGTTGCAATATTTAAAGAATTTAGAGGCCTGATTGGTTCAAGGACTTTCTGTATCTTTGGCAAAATCGTGGGTTTTCGTACCTCTCCTGTCGACTTGTGTCGTCAAAAACTATTGTTTTGCACAGAGAGTGTGCCAATACGGGTAGTCACCGTGAACTGTTCTCACACACAAGCATGTACATGCTATTATCAAAACAAAGTGGAATTTTAAGGGGTTTTATTTGATATTTCGCATAATAGTATAGAATTTCACACTTTCTATCGAACTCCATCATCCATGCCATTGTCAACTATTTAATCGTCGAAATGCTTGGTCCGATCATTGAATCCACTGTTGTAGGTATGTGTTCATTGTCAGGTTTAAGTAGGCAGCATCAACTACATCACGTGATCAGTATACGGACTGTTCTGCAAATACAAAACACCATAAACATTGTGAATATATAATTTAAAATTTAACACAGTGGCAGATTAAATGTGTATGGCAAGTAGATATATGTGTATAGCTTGAAAACATATTCCTGTTTTTGCATTATATAAACTTATCTAGTATTCACAATGTACGTTTTTTATCATTTGCGCGTAATATTCAGTTAATGATAAGTCGCATGTTGTTTTTATTATACCACATTTCTTACTTGTCAGGGGTGTTTTCCCCAAACGGCACTAATCAGGGGTATCATAGCGGATATTTCGTGTGATTTGCCTCAATATATTATGGCATCGCAATACTTTTTGCACAATCATACTTATAATCATAGAAATAATGGAACTAGGCCCATAAACAATCCATAAAATATGAAAATCGGGAGAAATAGGAAATATTACAGATAGAAATATTCAATAATCAAGGTATCTGTAACCAAAACCGAACTTTGCGCGAGTGTTCTGCTTACTTATAGGTGCTTGGAGGGAAATCAACCATGGGTCGCAAACTAGAAACCTGGCCGGGTACTTTGGTCAGCTTGTTTTTATTTCAAACGCCTTACTAAGCAATGAAAAGTCAAAATTTACTTACCGAATCGACGTAAAACGGCCATTAAAATAGTCGGTGATTCCACTTCCGACTCCATACGTTACCCCCATTGAATATAGTTGACTACTTAATTTTCAGGTAAATGTTTTTGGCCTCTGTATGGTGAGGCGTGACTTTGCCTTAGTCATTATCTGAAAATGTAAGCACAATCAGCAGTATGGGGAATCACATGACTAAAATGGTACTCAGCACTATGAAATAGATCGCGAAAATCTGGATATTTGGATAGTTTTTCGATTATTGGTAAGTATTCCTTGGTTATGTTTACTAGTTATACAGTGCAGGCTATGCGAAATTTAACGCGCTTTCTAATGGTACACGTGTCATTCCTGTACTCTCTCTGGTTTCTGAGATACCTTCGAGGTTTTAATGCGAACCAGTGGAATATTTTGTCAAAAAGTCTACATTTATGTGTATAAACTACACAAAAAACTGTATTCAAAGGCAATTTATTATGCCACAGTCAGGTGCTATGTGCTTTATTGTATTTGGGAATGGCTTCTCGTTGAAATATATTGACTGATAACGTCCTTTCTTGGTGTTTTTAAGGGATTTCTTGCAAAAATGGCAAATTATTGAAATGATACTCTCCACGGAATAACACATTTGTGATACAAAATCACGGATCAGTTTTAAACTAGTCCTGTACATTCTAGAACAAATTTTTGTCCGCATTTTGGAACCTTGGTTGAGAAAACTGTTTGAATACAATTGCTTTCAGTTGTTTAATTATGTTTCCTTTATTCTTATACAGAGGTTACAGTAAGACGTTGTCGAGAAGCTAGGCTCAGACGAATGAAGGGAACACGTCACGGGCCAACTAAAATAAAATGAAAATTTAGACACCATATCACCAGAGCGAATTCGAATACGGAATGAATCTTAAAACTTTATAACCAAGCAGAGACATAGATTTCATTCGTGTAGTTTGAAGATTGTATAGTTGGACGGGAATGGAATCTAAATATAATGTTACATCAATCCATCCAGGACGGCAATTTACAGCTGATTTAGTGCTATTTCATTGCAATTGTGAATTTTATTTTTTTTCCCACAAACACTGTACTGTTTTGTCTTTTTATGATTAAATGCAACACCCATCTATAACAGTTTGTTGCCATTTACTTTATTGGCATTTTGCACTTATCAACCATCGCTCTTCCTTATTAGATAGTTGATTTGATGCACTATCTAATTCGAAATAAGAAAAAAATGGCGATGCTATGTATTTTTTCTTTTCATTTGTGATTCGAAATACATTGATTACCGAATATAGACTATGAGCGTACATAAAGGTATGAAATGCCCATCTGAAGAAGTATCAACGAACTAATAGTATATTGTATCTGTTGTGTAATAAATTGCAGCTGAAAAAATAGTGCAATGTCGAAATACTCACAAAGATATTAACCAGAAAACAAACATTGATATTGACAAAATCATAATGGTTCTTTGATAGCATTTATTATAATAATAGTATACATGTAAAACAATTAATAATGTAATATCACAAATAAATCTAGTCGACGACAAATTAAACACTGAAGTAAAACAGCTCCTCAATGTATGACAGAGCAAAGGGTGTCAGAAGCAATGTACAAATCACGGGTCTTTGACCTAACGATTTAAAAAATCGACAGTGGGAGTGGAGTTGATTTTTTAAAAGGAAGCCAAAATTAGTTTTCAAATTCATATGACACAGATAAAAATGAACTTATTGTTTTGGTAGCAAAAATTCCGAGCATAGCCTTCATTTGCCCGTCACCTATCTGCTGAAATATGACAGACATGTGAGTGCCTCCTCTCGGACTTGAGCCAGTGTCACCGGGCAACGCATCCACTGAGCTACTGGAGAGGGAAAAATAATAAAAGTCGACAAGTACGTGTTTAATAAAATATTGCACAACAAAGACATAACTCCAGAAATTGAAAGTCACATTTAATTAGCTTGAAACAGCATAATGCGAAATTCGAAGAAGTCGCATTACCTTGTTTTGTTGCAGTGGTGATGCAGACACTTGATATGCTACCTATTTTACATAATTTAGAATTGAAAGTCCATAATATGTTTTAATTTACCGATAAACCCTGGGGCATTCATTTAAAGAATTAATGACTTAGTATCGAGATAACAACTTATCTCAGTGTCGCATTTAAAAAAAGATTAAAAAGCTCAAATTAGGTTTATCTTTTCTAATCGAAATGACAACGTTTAAATTTTTGGGAAAATCCTTTAATTTGATGTAATGGTTAATACAGAATACAGAATCGCAACATTGTTTATATTTTGTACTATAACACGACTCATTCTAGTTCCTTCAATTGATGCAGAGCAGTTTCGATTCCAGTTCTCTCTGAACCATGTTTCTTTGATCCTGCTATTTCTGTAAAAGAATAGATGAAAACTATTATTAGGCAACTTAAAGTAAGCATAATAAAAATATACAAAACAAAAAACGTTACATGCTCTAATATACAAGTTTTAAATGATCCGTGGTTTGTATCACAACATTGTTGTTCCGTGGAATGTACCATTTCAATAAATAGTCATTTTTTTGCAGAATAACGCATTTAAATACCAATAAAGTGTGAAAGAGTAACTGGTTTTTAACAAAAACCCTTTTCTGAATACAATAAAGTACTGACACCTGAACATGGTCTAATATATTCCCATTAAACACGATTTTTGTGTAATTTATCTAGGAATATTGGCAAAATATGTCCCTGGTTCGCCTTAAAACCTCGAAGGTATCTCAAAAACCAGATATAGTACAGGAATGATTCATATACCATTAGAAAGAGCGTTAAATTTCGCATAACATGCACTATATCACTAGTACAAATATTCACGGAGTACTTACCAAGAATCGGAAATTATCCAAATATCCAGATTTTCGCGATCTATTTCATAGTGCTGAGTACCATTTTAGTCACGTGATTCCCCACACTGATCAGTATGAAACTGACATCTAACATTTACAACCAGTGGTTGCACATGACACTCCGTAGATAGAGGTTCAGATTCATGCTATTTTTAAGCTAAACTGTCAATGCATGAGTAAGATACAGCCCGGACAAGGTCTATAATGGTCATTTTTTACCTTTAAGTGTGACCTTGACCTTTGAGACCTTAATCTTGCACACTGGACACCGCCTCGTGGTGTTTAACAATCATGCCAAGTTATTTTTAAAAAAGTGTCAATGCATAAGGGAGATACAGCCCGGACAAGGATCCGGACGGACACACTAACTCACTATGGCGACTATGTCGAGCTCAACGCAGGCGGGCTCGACAAAATATGCTTAACCAAATACTTACTGACGACTTTCCTTCGTTGAGTCGATGGTTTGTTGATTATATTTGCCTGCGCACAATACATAAATGTGATGTCACAGACCACGTCATTCTGCACTGTTTGTGATTTATTGTACACTAATTATACACTGTATAGTGGTCTATACTCTATACAGTGTACACGAATTATGGTCCAATAATGATTAAGTTTGAAGTTCTATTTATTAAATGAATAAATAAAGTTCGAACCTAAAAAAATAACAGTTCCATGACATGTACAACTGTATACTTGAACATACGCCTAGATATAGATGATTTAGATAGTACACAGAAAGACAATCAAGTAGTCAATGGCCTGTTTCAATGGCCTATTTTACACCATAGTTTTTCAAGTTAAGAATGGAATTGTACAGTCCTTTCGTTAACCAGCAAATTCTTTGAAACTCTCATAAAATCTAGAATTTTTGTTCAATTGGACAAATTTTTAAAATGAATATCAAATTGAACGCCAATCCTACGTACACATGTACTTAAAAGTATAGCTACACATTTATGATTATTACTTCCTGAAATAAATACTTGACCTGTTGTAAGTACGCTATGGTCGCCACCCGACAGACCGTCAGCAAGTTAACACCTAAAAGGTCATGTACGCAAAATTTTTTTTTTGCTGTTTTAGTAAGTTTATGGTATAAATATAGGATTACATCAATCTCTACACTTCAGATATGATTATAACACACAATAAACGTCATCTCTAATTTCGATTATCTTATTTTGTGAATAAACTAACCCGAGTTACTTCCCTTAGCTTGTGACGTATTTTTGGAACATCTGATTAACACAGAGACTGTATACTATTAGTGTATATTCGCGCATAAATCTTGATCTCTATTGAAGATGTTCGGTTTAAATGCATTAAAGTTACATGAAATGCATGTGCTATTATGTAATAGTGGGTCAAATATAAAGCACAATCATAAAATAATTCTCCACGGGGGTTATACATATATATACACAGCGTCGATCTTCGAAGTGTCATACAGTTATATTGGTACATTGTGCACACCACGGGGGTTGTAACATGCCAAAAACGAGTTTATAATCAGCTGCTGACCGATTTGATGTTTCTGTGCGTATTATGGGTGTGTATTTATCTAAATAACTCTTAGGGAATATTAATAACTAAAATAGTAAATATTTTGACAAATAGTTTTTACACACCTAAACCAGATGATAACAAAAATCAAAGAAATATATCTAATTATACAAATTAAACAAACACACAACGCAACACATATTTTCAAGGGTACATATTACAGTAGCACATTATTGATTATCAGTAGCTATATGGGCCTCTGATCCCTTACACTGACCAGTTACAGTGTTTTATGACCCCATATAATCACTGATAGTGATCTCATGCTGGCACAATGCTGGCATCATGCTGATCCCTCTATAAAGTTCTGGACCAGAAACAAAGAAGGGAGAATGTAGGGCTTTAATTGTTTCTGTGCGTATTATTGGGTATGCAAATGTGAGAAAATTCCTAAATCGGTATGTGTACATAGATAAGTTTACGGTCAATGCAACTGGAGACGCGTGTACATTACGCGTGTTATAGGAAGGGTGTTGTAACTGGCCAAGTATTAATAATATATTTTTGTCAATCAAAATGCAAAAAAGAACAGTGTATCATACCAGATATAAAATGTTTATAACTTGGTAAACGTTTCATTAATTTATTAATTTAGTATGGAACGATAAATTGCATTTTTCTAAAACGATATAGATCGATCATTGGCATTTGAATTCAACTGTGTGTAAAGTTATTATTCTTCCTAGCATAAACCTAGATTCACGTATCCATCTCCCGTTGTGTACACCAACAAGAAAATACATAACGGAAAAAATAGTTACGCACAGTTGAAATCAAATTCGTGTTTAAATTGTGTATCGTTTTGCTTTATGGGTAATTATTAAAAAATACTGTCAGACTATCCGAAATAGAAAGCTGGATATATATTATATAAAAAATAAAGAGCGGTATTAAATATTTATTCTTTGTATGTGTTGTTCTGTCCACTTCAATTGTAGAATACTGTATGGAACAACGCATGGGCTTGTATACATGTACAGTATTGTTTAAAATATTTTTTAAAATATGTCAAAACGTGGCGTGTCCTTACCCAGTGCGAGCATCGTGGATTTAACAAAATACAAACAAGATGTATGTAGGGAACTCCACTGTTGGTAATCTGCTTCCGTAATATAACTAAAGTCTTGTTACAAATCACTAAATAATACTTGTCTGAGAGTTCAAACACGTGCCTAATTTTCCAGAATATCAACGCACGGTCAGACATTTTGAGCCTACAATTTAGACCGGCTTACATTTAAAGACTAAACATCAGTAAAAGGCCGACACATATATGCACTATAGGCCGTCAAAAGCAGGCGGTCTATTTTATAATATATAGATCACACGGTATCCAGCTCTTGGCCTGCCTGCCTGGCCTGCCATAGGTCATGCAGGTGCAAGGGGGCGTGGCGAATTTATTACAAACCAATTTGTATTCGCCAATCAAAATATAACGCCATGAATTGAAATGTAAGTAATTATTAATTATGGTCAGTTGAGCAAGTGCGTAAAATATCTTCAATGAATGTGCGTAATAAACCAAGTTTTTGTTTATCAATGTGAAACTTTTTGAAAATGACAAGCTTAGGATTCGTGTAAACTCTAATATGTTTTCTGGTGTAATGGAAAGCTTCAAAAATGTTAAAAAAATATGTTCAAACTTCTGTGTAAACCGTAAGCATCGCACTATAATACTGTCACTTTTCAATGATACTGGATGTAGTTAATAAATTTTACCATGAGTTGTCATTCAAAGAAACCATGCTTTTTATTACATGTGCATTGCAATACCAACAACATTGAAAAGATAATTACGCCGATTATTGTGTTGGAAATGCGTGAGTTTACATTTCCAAATTACTTAATTTTCAGCGCACTTGTTCTAACGTGTCATTGTAATGCACCTGTCAGTAGCATCCACGGTACCCCACTTCTGGGGATGGGCTCATGGGTTGTCACCCCGCCTTCCACGACCTGCGGGTGACGGCTCATAGGACAATCTCTGGTATTTCCCCTGACAACTAAATAGTGTACCTAGGGTATTGGTTCGCGGAAAAAAATCCCAACATTTCACCGGCCATGCGGCGGAAAGCTGGAAGGTAAAAACACGACCGTCTATCCCCGAGGGTTTGGGGCGATGATGGAACTGACTGGTGGAGTATGTAATGTTGAAAAAAGTACCAATCGATTTAGTTAATGCTAATTCTCATTTGAATTTGTATCCATAATTGAAAATGATAAAATAGGATTAACTCGGCATCCAAGAACTATGGACAATGTCTCTAACTTTACCGGTTATCTACAGACTTTTTTTCAAATTTTCCTTTTACAATTTTTCGTCAATAATTTCCTGTGTAGAATTGTAATGTTCATTTCTCAATTTGGGAATTCAGTAACTTAATTATGGTTAATTTATAAATTCTTTACATTAACGACAGAAACTGCCAACTACGCGTCATTTCGTGAGTACTACAAATCATGTATCTATATGTCTAATATACACGCGTGTACAAATACGCAGCTAAAGCCATTTCTTGCGAACATAATTTTTTTCCTCTTACGGAATGCTTTACTTATGGTCTGTTACAAAACCTAACACATAAATATACACAATAGTGACAGCTATATATATATACATGTATATATATTCAAAATCAATCACCGATGTATACACACACGTGTCAATTGTATAAACAGCGTGATATTTATACCCCCTGTAGCGCGCAGTTTGCACTGCTGCGTTTGTAATGTATAACACGCCCATCAGTTGAAGTCAGTAATGTCCACATCGGTATGTGGTCGCTGTTTTGTTTCTTAAATATTGAAGGGAATTAAAATGTGATTGCAATGACAACACATACAATGCTAAGAACATACCACATTATAGTAATTTCCGTCATTGATCATGAATTTAATCCGATAAAAACTCGACAGGACCCATTCAAATTTAGTTAAACTGAAGAGGAACAGTTCCACTTATGTCCAAAATGACGTCACATGGTCTAAAAATCAAGGGAGACAACCAGGTTGGATTTACGTTGTAATTTTGTTATCGTCAACTTTATCGTTACAAACCATCTTAAATATTGCAATTATGTGGATTACAAGTACGCCATGTCTTTTATATGATAAATATCTATGTAAATGTGTTACTATAGTTAAATTAAGAAATTCTTTCGTACATGACCTTAAAAGATAAAAATTGGAAAGGCTACCAAATCTGAATTTACTAAGCCATCTAGACGCTAATAGAAAAGAGCATTTGTTTTCTAATATAAAGTGTATAGAGCTATATCGGAAGTAATTTTTTTTAAAAGTTTCAAAAGCTGAAAAACAATTATGCTTTCATATTCATAAGATCATTTTTCGCTTCAGTTTTAACAGAATTTATTTCTGTGATTTATTGGACATGCAAACTGTCCATTTTCATACGAACACCCTATGAAACTATAAGAATCGTCTATTTTTCTACGATTGAATCAAAGTACACAGAACCCATCAAAAGTTTTAATTTGCAATTAAGGTAGTCTGGTATCATACTAAAAACGATGCAAGTGATTTTTTTGACATTGAATGACTGTTAGAATATAGCTCTATTTACTTTAAACTGAAGCTTGAAATCTGCGCTGACGCCACTGATTTGTCAGTCATACCGTAAATAATACCAAGGAATGAAACGAATTGGAGTTTTTATTGGTTCATAGTGCGGAGTACATTAATGTGCACAAATGTTTTACTTAATGTTTACAGTTTATCTGTATCGTCAAAACGAAAAACAAAACATTATACGCGAGTGTTGTATGTGGGGATCAAATGCAGGCAGCGTCGATTTTCTCTGTCCCCTCAAATATACGAATATTTTATTTCCACTTAATGCATGTTATGTATTACACAACAATGTCGCTTCTATGAACGTCGAGGGGAACATATGTCATAATGGAAAAACTAAACACTGACTTGTATGTTCCGCTTGTTCATATAAAACGTTTTAGAGTGCATCATGGCCCGAACAAATGGTGCACAAACTAAAACCAAAGTATGCGACAACAATTAAAGTGATAACTCTTCAGCGAAATGACATAAACATAAAATACTTCATATTTATTCCAGACTGAAAGGAATAGCGACAAAATAACATGTCTTAAAACGGATATCAACCTACACAATGCAAGATATTGTGCTTTGTTTAATGAATTCTTTAGATGTTCAATGTTGCGATGTCACACCAAAAATAACTAATGCATGCACCTTTAAAGTCTTGTTGACGTCAATAAGTTCATTCCATGTTCTATTAAAAGTTCCTATGCACGGAATGACATCGTGTTTTTTTCTTTAATTAGTTCAGGTTCGGTTGAAAAATTTTCCCAAGTATGTTTAATTACCTTGTTTTTATTTTATACGTAAACTCGAACTACACGAACTTCCTAGTCACATTTGTGGCTATGGACTAGTATGTTTACAAAACGCAAAAAAATGATATATTTCATTGCCTATCCACGAAATATGTTTTCTTGTTTTGAAAAAAAAAGGAATTTGTAAAATTTAAGAATTTTTAAACACCTGAAATAAGACTTGTCGCGGATATATTTTCTCGTTGAGTTATTTGTTAGACATTGCGACGTGCTGGGGCCTTATTTACAAACATAGTTAGTCTAAAACTCAGGCTTTGACTTTAAAATACATGGTCAAATGTTCTATTTGCTCTTATGTTGTTATAAACGTTCACATCGTTGAATCTAATTGCAAATGTTGTCAAATTGAAGTCTTACAATGTTTATTAATAATGCGACTGTACTGAATGATCTATGCTATTTTGTTTGTGTGTGTTTCTTTTTGAGTTGTTCGTGTTTGGCTGCTCCCCTTGAGTGCTGCCTTCCCTGTCTGACTTTTCACTATCATCTTTGATATCAACAAAATAAGAAAATGTTGTTATTAGCAATAAACTTGTATCATGCACGAGTATTATTATATCACAAAATTAGTTGAGACAAACAGACCTCGTTGGCTTTTTAGTGTTTTTGTTTGTTGTCCCCAGACCAATCCCAAAGGTTCAGTTATGTGTCCTTACATTTATACACCACCCACAAAGCCGCACTATAGTATAAATATATTTTCAAACCTTACAAAACAAAACTCTCAATTTTCACATTTTTTGCCGACTTTATGCCACTTGAGTTTAAAGCATATACGTCACCTTAACACTAAAGTAGTCGTATTTGTTTAATGATATCTTTAAAAGCTCACTCGTTAGCAACACAAATCAGGAAGAAGAATTTCAGGTTTTAAATAAATACGAAATGAGGTGCGATGAAAAATTATAATACTTAAGATTACGGGGAGAACTGTCTGTTACTAATGTAAACATTCGTGTACAAGTGTAGTTATACCTTTGGCCAGTTCATTTATCACCGGTAGGAATTATTTTGTCATGTTATATAGTTACTTATCAGCATGTTAGGTGGTACCCGTCTTGTTGGTGAAAGTGACACGGTCATTTCCGATCGTTTTTAACATCTTTCTAACATTCCTTGACTTTTCAGGATGACTTACATCCATGTCGTTTTAATTCACTATTCAATCCTTGATCAAATACGATGTTGTCGCTATAAGTAGCAGGATGGACATACCATGTGGCTTCCAAGTATATACGTGAAATATGTATATTCTTTATTTTTAAATAACTATAACCCTCTTATATATTCTTTGACCGAGTTTTCTAAAATATGTTCTACGCATGCAGTTGAATTGGTTAAGAGCATTAACTGTGACCTCAGCCGGTATTCACAAAGCATCTTAATTGAAAACTTAAATATTTTGACTTAAGTTAAAAAAATGATCTGTCCATATTTTGCAAGAAACTAAGAATAACTCAATTTTTCTTGGTGATTTTCGTAGCGCTTAACATAATGCTTCATAGCAATGTAAAAATTTGATAATCTTGATTTTCTTGTTCAGCTGATACACTTAAGGAAATAGTAAGAATTTGGGAAAATTCTAAGTTTTCACTTAAGTTTCTTTGTGAATACCACCCCTGTTTCACAAAAGCCTTAGTTTCACTATTAAGTTATGTAAGTAGTGCTCATTCTCGGCTTGATTGTTAAACACACTTCGTGAATATTGGTTAAAGAATAAGATACTTATGGCTGTTTGACATTATATGAACCAGTGGGCTGTCTATTTTGTAAATTCTATTTTAATTATCTTAGAACTACTCAGACAAACAACAGCATATTACATTATCTGTGAAAGTACTGATGTATGTAATCGCTTAACTTTTGGACAACCTGTTTTGTGGCCGCAGATCTGGTCGCACTTGTCCGCGTTTTAAACATGACCAGATGACAACGATACTCATTGTAGTCGTAAATACTAAAACTTTGCAACACAAATTATTGAATCGGACAGTGAATTAAACTATAAGGCTAATTTACTCACGCTCGATACATTCAAGCGATATTCTAAATTCGCTATTAATTTTTTGGTTCCATGTGTCTATTGCCTAAGCAATTCGCTAGGTAGCGCTTCCCACAGGAGGTAATATATTATGCCTTCTATATTTATTTGAAGAGGAGGTATGTGAATGACACTAGGTCATTTCTGGTTGGTCTGCTTATGATAGATATTCTGAAAGAGGACCTTAATACGGAAAATACGGTTACCAAAATGCCACTGCTAATAAATATGCACTGTGAATCAAAGACGGTCATAGTCAAGTAACTGATCAGGTCCCAATCTCCCTAAATCTGAGTTAAATCTCATCTCAAATATTGATATGTGTAATTTAGATAATTTCCTTAGGATATTGTTGAAATGGTCCTATTGTTGATATGGCTTTATTGTTGATATGGCTTTATTGTTGATATGGTCTATTTGTTGATATGGTCTATTTGTTGATATGGTCTATTTGTTGATATGGTCTATTTGTTGATATGGTCTATTTGTTGATATGATCTTATTGTTGAGATGGTGTTATTGTTGATATGATCTTATTGTTAAGATGGTCTTATTGTTGAGATGGTTTTATTGTTGAGATGGTCTTATTGTTGATCAAGATCATAGAAACTCTGACAGGGGGGGGGACTTAACTTGAACAGCCATCCCCTGTACAATGTACATATACAAATACCACCTACCACAATCTCACACTTAACTAAACGAGATCATGAAACTAACCTCTGAATTCTTAGCTGCAAATTGCAGAAAGATTTAGTTTCAGCTACTAGAAAGCTGAATGACCTAGTGATAATCGTAAGGACATTACCCAGCCATGTGAAAGATATCAACGAGTTTGGACAAGCCACGTGACTTTTATGCTAAGTCTACAAGTAAAATATGTATACCGTTTATGCCTAGTGGCATGTACAGCAGCTGAGCCGGTCTGGGCGGCAAACACTGTGATATACTGTTGACATATTAAGTTGCGTGGGTAGTTCTCAGTCGTGTTTCGAGCGTTGAACATTTCTCTAGAAAATCGGTCAAATACATGTAATAAGATACTTAATATGGCTGTTTTTAGGCTGGCGATTTCGCGCCAGACTATTACAATCCTAAAAAATGAAATCCACTAAGATGAATTTACTCCCAAAACTGACAACATAGAATCTATACACTCGATGCAAATAGTTCCTCCTCGTTAGTCAGTTTTGCAAGATAAGAACATTCAACTTTCCTTGTTTCATTTATTCTGTTCGATTGTAATATATTAGTTTTTTCTTGTAATGGAAGGAAATTGTATGGAATTAAAAGAATAGGTGTTTAAATGCGTTGATAATTATTACTACGCGTTATATACTAACGCGATATAGCGCGCGCAACAATGATTTTATTATGGTAAATTATTTAGGTCAACATTCTTCAACGAGATCGTGGTCGAGTGGTTGAGCAACTCGCTTAGTAATTTTTCTGATGCTAAGGTCCAGCGATCGAATCACGGCCGCTCCAAATTTTTTATATTTTTAATTTTTTATTTTTTTTTATTTTTTTTGTTAAGTCCAGCACTTACCTCTCTTTCGACTTAGAAAACCACTTGATGTTATATTACTTGAAAAGCTATTGTTCCTTAGCAGTTCGCCAGCCTGTCAGTACTTTCAGTACTTTGATTCATTTTCGTTTGCATATTTTTTACTTGTAGATTTAGCCTAAAAGTCACGTGGTACGTCCCCCTGTGTACATGTAATACGCATTCCGAACTTTGAAAAAATGCATCAATTGCACAAAGAGCATGACGCAAGGGCTTTCTAAAAATGACAAAAATTAATGTCACATTTTTTGTGTCAACTCTTTCAATATATTAAGAACAATCGTGCAGATGATAAGTTAAGATGAATAAACTGTTATGCACACGTGAGATAGATTTCTATACTAGTAAAACTTCAACGACATTTGAATATTTTAATTTAACGTATCTGATACCAATGACACTGGCATTATATCAAGAAATTTAAGCGATTCTTATTAGATCTAGTTTGTGTGTATTGAATAAAAAAAGTCAATTAAAATCGTTTGGACCACATAAATTTCTTAAATGATATCCTTACGAGATAAAAATAACATGTCCTGGCGTTTGGACCTCATAAATTTCTTCAACGATTTACTTCCGAAGATAAAAATAACATGTCCTAGCCATCGAAAGCGTCAATCTTGGATTAGTAGGATGATGTCAAATCTAAACGATCTTTGTTATAAAACACAATGCGGAGTTATTGCAATCGCTGCACAATATTAACAATAACATTCAGATCATTTCCAATCCATAAAAGAATACAATGATCCTCTGTGAGTCTTCATAAATCTTTATATTATACAAATTATCTACTGTAAAATCATTTCAATGAAACAAAATTTCGTTGTATTGGTGAATTTTTTTCGTAGGGACGTAATTTCAAGGCTATCTTGTCTAATAATTAATAATTATTATACTATAGAAATTATCAATATTTATGGGGATTTCATTTCGTGGTTTAGATCATTCTCAAAATTAATGAAATTAAATCCCCTAGGAATATTAAAGATTTAACAGTAAACAAATTATAAAGAAGAAGGCAGCATGTACCAAAACTCTCTTTTTGAGAAAACAAGAAAAATCGGTCTGAAAAATAATCTTAGTATATGGAAAAACAAGTTTTTCAGCTTCCCTTTGGCCAACATTTTCGATTTTCATGAATAATGTTCCTAAGAAGCTTTAATCGTACATGCAGATTGAAAATAATGATGAATATTTAAAGGTCGTAAGTAACATTTACGACATTATTCTAAGTAAGCGATATGATAAACTACAATTAAAGAAGAATTGTATCTGGATTTCATGTCCCTGTATTGTAGTCAAAATTAGTTGTTCAACTTTAACTACTAAACAGGAGAATGATAAAAAAAGAAAACGATGCGTTCGTCATAAAGTTTAAAATACGACCAATAGTTTTGTAAGTTTTGTTTGTAAATCAAGTGACTGCCTTAAGAAATATGTACAACTCTTTAAATTAGCTTCCATGTTCGGAATTAGTCCAAATCTACCATAAACCTAGCGATAAATTTAATAATGAGGTAAGTTAAGCAAACAGATCGTATTCCATTCTCATTTTAGTTCTTAATAAGTTTGCGAGCGGGAATTTTATATTATTAGCCTAGAATCTAACACCGAACTCAGCACGTGTCTATGTTTATATGGCGAATACAAAACCCTTATGTTTGTTTCTACGCCAATAGCTTTATCTACCGTAATACGCTTGTTTCTCTTAATGCAATAACTATTAACATTTCATATCAAATTCGTCATTGTTTGCCCCTTAAGTTATTGATAAAAGCCATTATCTGAAGGGCAAACAGTAAATAATTCAATCGGTGAAATTTAGTTGACCATTAATATCTCTTGTAATTTTATTTGGAATTCATGATATTTTAAAACACTTTTTATGTCAATGAAAAGTGCGTTTAATTGACTTTGATGTTTTTGGTTAAACGGAATAAGTATGAATTAATAACCATAAAATTGCATACAAGTATATATTTATAGATTTATCAAAATCTCGTAAAGAATATAATTTTCCGACGAGAATTCACGAGAAATTATTTTTGGGATATATTCCATACGAAGTATGTTGGCGTCATTTGATATAATTAGAAACCGAACTCGAACCGTAAGAAGTATAAACTCACCAACCGAACTCAATAAAACATATTTGTTAAAAAGTATATAATCGTCAACTACCAAAAAGTATCAAGATTTTAGAACAAATTCCCTTATTGTGGGTACATGAAAAAGGACTAGAATAGAAAACAAAAGATGGATTTAACATCTAGTGGCATTGTCAAGCAGTTGGCGATTCTGTTGATCATCGGTGCCATAGTGACTGGACAAATATATATAGACAATGAAAATGAAGATAGTGACGTTTTCGTGGATTCTGAAGGTTTGTATAAATAGAATAATATAATATTCAAGACAGGACCCCTGAAAATACTAAACCATGTTTGTTCACCAATAGTCGCACGATTGGTTTCGAAAATCATTTTTAAGTATAATATCCAGGAATTGAATTTTTTATGCAATGATATACATTTCCAAAACATTTTATTCAATTTAATATCAAATTCAATTAAACAAAATATATAATGAATTTGTAAAATCATTAAGAGAACACAAGCGTTGAAAAAAAGCATAACTTTGATATTTATGTATTTAACTTTTGACATTATACTGTGTCTGTTAACATATTTTAAACAGGGTGATGCTTTTGATTTTTGGCGAGAAACAATGACCACTTTCCATTTCCCGGCAGAAAGCAATATTATCAAAAACGAAATAAATTGTACTACAATGTATATAACTCAGGAACGGTTTCAATTGTAAATGACACGTTTTTGCTATGAGTTTTTATTTTATTTTTGCAATGGCTACAGAGCTTATTGTGATCTTAAATTATTCGTGATGCGGTGCTAGCAAACATTTTTGTTTGATTAACTGATTGAGAGTAAAACCTAAATTAGACGTGGAAGAACACACATGACGTGAATGAGACTTAAATAAATACATGATATATATATACATTCGCACCAATGAAAGAACTCGCGCAATGCATATTTCCCTGTTGTTTATTATTAGTTGTTGTCAATAATAAACATGATAATGTTCTGATAATAATTTACTGAAAACATGACTTTATGTAAAGTTACAAAGGGGAGATAGATTACATGACATGTAACCCATTGGTAGGGCGGTCATTTAAAGTGTTGCGTTCATATTTATGTAATATCACTTACAAAATTGAGACTAAAAAAACAGACTATGATCAGAATGCTTTAGACACATGCTTTACATTTAGAAATCATGGCTTCAGTCAGACAAGTTACGCATGTTTCGACCAACACCATGGTCGGGACGTCACTATTAAGACTCGAAAAAATATTATGATGCTATAAAACACGCATTGTTTATGACTAAATGATATTCAAAACGGAAATATCATGATCATAATGAGTGCATGCAATTTTCAGTTGCTCTGATGGAATTGAAGACAAAGGATAAACGACTTTTCGGTTCCTTCAGAGTGTTATTCCGTGTTTTGTTCGCTCTGGTGTAACTAAGAAAAAACTGAACATACACGGCTTCTTAATTCTGTCAAAAGGTTTTTAATAGTTTTGTCAGACGAATCGCCTTGTACTTGAATTGTTACCGTTAAAATGAAAAGCAACATTTGTCTTTTTTAATTTTATTGTATTATAGTTGTACTTATTATTAATGTTCAGTAGTGCTTATCAGTGCGCGTCAAAATACTTTACATTTTTCTACTCCTTACATATTGATCGCCATGCATGAATGTGGTCCGGGTAAAGTATCAGCTACTGGTTTGTCCAAAAACTAAACTGTATAGATTGTCGCCTTTACAGTAAAGATGGTCTGTTAAGCCCCATATTTAATTTTCAAGTGGTTTTTTTTCAATATTTTCTTAGAAAAGTTTTCTCTTAAGATTAATGGTCTCATACTCGGTTTAACCTTTCTGTAACACCTTTCAAACATACTCATTCAATTTAGGTATTTGGTCAAAGACCTTGATATCACGGGCGAACTCTTCTCTGTAATGTTCGCGACAAGTCGAAAGTAGAGAAAAGTTGCACAATGCACCACGACAAGGTGTTGTTTCTTTATAAAATATAGAAACGTATAGTTTGATTCCAGTTGTATGTTGTGTTTCGTTTATAATTGATACCATAATTAGTTGAATAGAAAAAAACTTAAAAATTGGTACAATCTAGACAGTCCGTCCGAGTGTCAATTTCAGTCCAGAACTTTATGGTCCAAACTGGCGACATTTAAAACGGTAAATGTCTCGCCAGACTTAGACTGATCCCAAGTCCGCTTTGAAGAATCGTTTCAAAATATTCTGAACGGGACCCGGTCTACGCCAGACTTGACATGCGCTTGTAGCATCTGTGAGATTTAATTTTGAAATTATCATCTTACATGTTACAAGACAGTCAAACAGTGAGTGCATCCGATGCATTTATAAACTTGTGCGTGATAGGCAATTTATCATTTGGGCGATGTTCAACAAGACGTATTGCGTACGTTTATTGAATGAATGTTTGTCTTGAAATGAAATATTTTTTAATGCGCATTAAAATAAAGATAAATTAACCACGCACATAAGTGCATGTTTATTTGATTTCATGAATGCATTTTAAACTGTAATCCTGTTCTTGTCGATTCAGAACAAAACGGGATTAATTGAAGCATAATTTATGAAACATTTAAGCCTATATCTGCCTTTCGTGAAGATTGTTGCACTGTGTAATCCAGCTATAACAGTTAACGTTTGAATGAAATCCGGGAAACGTTTGATATTTTTTACATTTTTACAAAGGCACGGACTAAAGTCAGAGTAAAAATGCTGAACTTGCATAAAAGAATATTATATTACTAAAATGTATTTGACTTAACAAGATATTACTTTTTATGACAAAATCACACTTGATACAAAAAATATGTCCATTCAAGTATAGAATAATAAATATCCAAGACAGGCTTATCGTTTTTAGTGGCAGACCTTTTCTAAATATAATATTAGGCATATGTCTGAGTCCAAAATATTCAACGTATGACAACCCTCGACAAATCAATACCCTGATGATTGAGTCCTCTGAAATAAAAATAATATTGTTTTTCAAACATGCAGTAAAATGTAAAGCATTGCAAATTATTGTTACCATCAAAGGTTTCTTAATACCAAAAGCATGTTTCGTACAACAACGTAGTTGACTCGATGGGGCTTGAGAATTTTAACGATGTAAACGAAATGCAACTACTTTAAAGTTAAGATATAAATGCATGTTTCATATCATTTTGTGCTTGTTAGTGCCGATACATCGTCTTTGTATTGGGTGCATTCTCTCGAAAAATACATAAACAATCATACATTTTCGAGTGTTGGCTTGTTCAATGACAAATACGTGCATGTACCAGTGTGCACCTTTGTCGTAGTGCATAATTGTTGGTAAGTGTAACTGGTTTGTAACTAAAATTAAACTGAATACTCGTGTATCGAGAGTATGTCGAATTAGATTATGTTCGACCTAAAGAGACTAACTTAGGCCTTAACAGGCCGAATGATGCTGAAGAATATTACCCAAAGGTTGCCAACACTCGATTGACGGGTACCAGATTAAGCCCACATGATTAATGCCAAGATACGATAGAAAACAAAGCATAAATACAACTATTGCTATGCTATTTTAAAAAACATGCAATTGATTTCTTCATTTCTTCACATTTTGGAATTGTTTCAAATTAGGTCTCTCGGAATATATAGTGTAACAATTTCGTGGAATCTGATCAATATCAATTTTCGAGGGGGGGGGGGTCGTTTATTTCATGAATAATATTCAAAGGAATCCTATTCTGAAGTCAATTATTAACTAATTATCTGTTTGTCACGTTCATTCATGAAATCAACGAGGTTTTATCCCCCATGAACATTAGTGCATTTCAAGTTTTATGACTGCATACGTACCCATTTCATTATCTTGTTAACCAAACATTTATTGTTCGACGACTTTATTTTTTAAAAAAGTTACCCGTTTCATAATTGCAAATATATCCATTTCGTTAGCGTATCCATCAGTGATTTCGGTTTTCTCGGTGAGAAAACCGAAGCGTTTGAATCTTTTTTCCCTACGGAATATATAATTTATGAAGAACATCAGTCATTTGTTTGTTCGACGACATTAGGACTGTTTTCTAAACGGCTTCCTAATATTGAGGTTGCATTGTCATCGTTTTTTTGTTTTAGCTACATGTATTAATTAACCGTTTTTGAAGCTTGCACCGGCGAATTCTAAATCAAAACAATTATTTTCACGAAAAGAATTTCAATAAGTAATTTATTAAACAAATTTGAACTATTTAGTTTGGTATTGGGGTATGCGTATGTTTATGTCCATGCACCAACTTGGGCCTTATTCACAAACATTGTAAGTCTGTAACTTAGACTTTACATTGTCAAATGTTATACTTGCTCTCATGTTGTTATTAATGTACCGATTTTGATATAAATGGGAATACACGTTCACTGGGTGACAACAAATAATCAGACAACACTACATGGTTAAATGTAATTGCAAAGTAATGGGAGTGATTATAAATGCTTTCAATTTTAAGTATTCGTCTGAGCTTCAGTCTAACAACGTTGGGGGATAAGGCCCATGATACAGGAGGCGTGTAGTAATTTTCCACAACGTCCGTCTGTCCGAAAATGTTAACTACAACTTTAAAATCGTCGAACCTCAATTTCTGTTCTATCAAGATTTTTTTTTCAAACTCGGAATTCTTGGCACACCTAATATCGTCAAAGTAATGTAACGCTATCCAGTATTTCAACTTAATTATGACCATAGCTTGACCGACAAGGAGAAGCGTTTATTAAACACAGTCTTTTTTAATTACTTTTATTTAAGTTAAGTTTAGTTACCAATTTTCTAGGGCTCTTTTCAGCTGTTAAGTGACTTAAGCTACCTTTGGTAGTTTAACTTCCGCTGGTCATTGGGCTACCTACGGAAACCTACGTTCGTGTCTCCATGGGGAGAGTATTTCTCTCCTGTATGTGTGGCAGCCAATATCGATCTACGGCGCCTAGGAGTAGACACTGCCCTCACAGATACCAATTGACGCCTTTGTGGAGTGGAGCATGTGTGTTGTTCTTGCTCAGAGAAATTAACCAGTGGTCCAGACGAAGGTTAAACCGGGGGAATTTTCAATCCCCAAGCGCGCGCACTACCTCTAGGCCACCGCTCCCTACATTATTTGCTTGTTTCATTCAATCGAATTGAACCACACGACTCCACTTTGACGGGCTACTTCCTTCCTTGTTTGTCCATGAATATATAAAGTTTATTTGTAATTTGTATAAGTATTTGATACAAGTCAAGTGAAAATCAAACTGTAAGTTCATTATCCTGCTGTGTTATGAATACAAGGTATATGAATGATACATGTAAGTGGGTAGTATGTAGTATCTGTTAACATTGTTTATGTGGACATTTCATCCCTTCCCCGTTTTCCCTGTCGTATTCTCTATTATCTTATTGCAACTATGTGAATTGGAAATTTCTGAACCCATCCCAGAAATAACATTGTGTATTTTTGGATATTTGATCACTTCCCTGTTCGATCTTTCATTATCCTATTGCAACTATGTGAATTGGAAATTTCTGAAACCATCCCAGAAATTACATTGTGTATTTTTGGATATTTGACCACTTCCCTGTTCGATCTTTCATTATCCTATTGCAACAATGTGAATTGGAAATTTCATTGAGTTGAAAACCATCCCTGATATCATTATGATCACCTCGGTCTATGCAATGCAATAGATATATTTACCGGAGACAAACGGAAATAACCGAGCTTTCACGGTTGTCCCGATGAGTTAGTTTGTGCCTCGTTCAGGACTTCCTGTATTATATTGAAACATTGAATGGTCTTGTCGCGTGTTAAGTTGAGTGCTGCTTTCCCTATCCGATTTCCTCATATATTTTGAATGGTCTAGTAGAGTGTCTTCTTTTAGTGTGAGATGCCGTGACCTTGCAGTGTGACCGCTGAACTTCGACCAAATTGATTTTCCCTCCTGAATGCGACTTTCTTTTACCATGAAAATGATATTATCATCCTGCGTGGTTCGATCTCTTTATTGCTGATGATTCGGGCTAAGGTTGGTTGGGGGTTTAAACATGTTTTATTACTTCGAAATTATCGAGTGCTTCTAAATGTGTTTTTATCTTTTGAACTTTGTTATTAAAAACATATCATGTGTGTTAGTTGATGCATTTAAATGTCGATATATTAGGGGATTATCTGCTTAAAATGCACTCTTTTAATTATTCATCGTAAGATAATGGAGGAGTTGTTTTGATCAGTTTGTAATATGTTGTATATCTGAGCATGGATACAAACTTCAGTTTTGGCTATAAATCGAGGTCTTAGAAATGCTATTTTAACAGTCTGTTCGATGGCATTTAAATCTTGCGTTGTTACATTAAAAAGTTAACATTGTACTTGCGAAAAAATACAGTTTGCAACAAAAACAACATTAAAGTACTTTTCAATATCGCTTAAACACTTATATTGCTATATACTAGTACATCAATTCTAGCTAATGAACTCTTGAAAATAAAAATCGTAAACAATGATTTCAGAAATCCACACACATTGCTATGTTTCATATCGTACATTAAAACATTTAACTGATTAATGATAAAAAGTTACAAACAACTCATAACTGATCAACTTCATCTTACGAAATTTTGTCAAACATGTTTCAATCTTCTGAATGATTTTTAATACTGATTAATGTCCAGTTTTGTCAGTTTTATCTCGCCTTTATCGTACGAACTTTCAGTTTTGACAGTATTATTGACAAATCCCTGTGCATTATTTTTCAACAGCGATCTCCAACTCGACTTGTGGATGAACAGTGCTCCGAAAGAGGCACGAGTTACCTTTCTTTATCATGTGATAGTCTTATATACTTGATTCTCATCGACTCGATCCTTCTCATCGACTCGAGCCCTAATTGTTTTGGTCAAATATGCACACATGCGGAGATGGTTCTTATCAAAAACATGTTAAAATCTGCTGGAAGGCTTATTTCTGTCACAACAGCAAAACACATGTGAATTAAAAAAAATTGTAATCGTTCTGTGATCACTAATAGCAACCAACCATGAAAATCCATTTTGGTAAAGCATCAATGCCTAAGCTTTTTACCATGGGGTTCCGTTATTGACGATTTGTTTGTCAACAAGCTCGTTCACATTGGTTAAAGTTTGTGAATATCATCTAAGATGATTTAACTTTATTTCACAACTGTGTTTTGTGAAGAGTTTTCGGTCTTTGGGTTTAATAGAGGCTGACCAATCAGAGGGCTCGAGTCGATGAGAAAGTTTCAGAATGACTTAGGTTCTTGACTGGTACTTACTTTATGGCAATTATTTTACAACAAAAACGTTTGAATTGCAAAACTATTTTGATTTCATAAAGTTAAGTAATTTCTCTGTCAGTAAAAATAAAATTGGTTAAAGAATAGACTGTAGGAAGTGTACATGTAAGGCTTTTAGCCCTAAGGGGCTCGACTCCACGATAAAGCAGTATAATCATATTGCGCTTGTAACACCTTTCTCTTAAACAATCATTTTTAAAACTTTCGAACATATCATTCCGAAAAATAACGAACTTTAAACGAACTATTTGGTTTTTAAATCTCAGGTTGTAATACTAAGTGTGACATTAGTGTCACTTTCGACGTACCATAGCAAGGATTTGTTAGACAGAGATACGTTATCAGGGGCTAAATGCTTCTTGAGGGGATTGTTTTACTTGAACAGTTGTAAATATAATCCCAGATATTTAAATTAAATGTCGTGAATTATCGCCCCCGTGTTGTCTACATTTTGGTATCTATTAGTTATTTTCGCACATTACAAACTCGATAATGAACCGGTGTTTTACATTTCCAAGAATATTTTTTGCGGAAGAATTGCATATTTATTTAGAAAAATGAAACGTACAATAAATTTGTTACGTTATATTGCACACCAACGAAGGATTCGAACTGTCCGTTGTTTCGCGAATTCGGTGTAGGCGAAACATAGAATATAACGGTTCATTATATTTGTTTTAATTTCATAACTTGTTGTCATTTCCGATACCAACGGACTTACACGATAGACAGGAACACTTGTTCCATATTAATCCCAACACACATCGGTACTTAAATACTCAAAAAATGTAATCTAAAATATGGCTTACATGACTTGACGTTTGAAGTCAAGTAGTTTTTTCAGTGGGTTTTCTATGTACTTTCTGTTTGGTTGTGGACCTATAGAAGATTGAACATTACATTATGCTTGCCGACATAATCTTTCAATCATAACTAAGTTTGTGACATATAATCGTTAAACATGTCATTGGTATGGTCCATAACTGGTAAAAACTAGAAATATCATTTTAACAAAGTCAACATTAGTTATACTAATCAAACAGAGCGAAAGCATTTTCACGTTTTAAAGCTGCACATGTGTGGGATAATAATGATATAATCATTGAGGAGGCGGGCATATCATTACATTTCACAATTAATGTAATACATTCTGCTGACGCCATGCTTTATTTTGATATCTTGATGAAAAAATAGAGTAAATTTGTCTGAGATATGTGCTCCTTATTTATTTAATCTGAAACGTAATGACATCAAGACAACAATAATTCAATGAATCGATCGATAAGTAAGTCAAGTCAATCAATCGATCCGTCACTCGATCCATCACTCATTTGATTGACTTAAGTCTACAATAATCAGCACGCAGTGACTCCAATAATTCCAAGAACAGTTTCGACATCTTGACATAAACCCATCAATCTTAAAAGCTGCATATTGTATACTTTATATGTATTACATAAAAAAACTAATCAAAATATTTTAAGATAAAAGACATTGAATAGACAAATTTAAGTGCAACTCATCGAAAGTCACCGAAACCTCTTAGACGAACATGGTTTGTACATTATTTATACAAATAGACTTTGATTGGTAGTAGACCTTGATTGGCTGTTTAAATATTTGTATTTATTGACTGACATTGCATTTTAGATTGTGCTGCATTGTATAGGGTGTGACCTAGCTCGAATACCGTTAAAGATAATAAGCCCACGTATGATGTCTTGACATTGAACAATTATACTACTGTTTTAAAAAATGAAATCAAAACCTCCTTCAATTTTCTCGATTATGGCATTGGCTCTTGTCTTGTCTACAAACTACGCAACGATGACTTTGCACATCGTATCCACCAACACGCTGGGGGGAAGAGAGTGCTTTACCGTACGTTGTTGAACTTCAATAAAATGTTAATTAATCGAAGCGGTTTGCGAGCATCGGATACCGGATACACTGTTTCTTCAGTAAATGGCTACTAAATGCACTAATAGTACTGCAAGGCCACAAAGCGCGAAGTCATCTCGGTAAATGACCATTTTCATCTATTTTTAGCATCAAAGTCCCGTTTGATTCTATAATTTCGCTAACCAAGACCAGAGTGCTAACGCATCTTGTTAAAAAAAAATATTTTCTATTTTCCAGATGACTCATTACCTCTACCACGAGAAGTATTTATTGTGGAAAAGATAAGGTCCGAGAATCGAGAGAGTCTGAAAGAAATACTACAGAAATCTTTAGAGATTCATGAACAGATTGCAGTTAAATTAACAGGTATATACTGCATAAAAGTCTTCACTCACAGTCGACAAGCTTGACTTCTGATTTTTATTTACCTTTTGTATTTGTGATGTACTTAACTGAGTATATTCAGACAGTCTCACGAATATATTTTACCCTTGTCCATACGACATAAACGTTAATAACATGGACGTGACGTCTAAAGTTGCGACCAATGCTAAATTTCGTTAGTCATAGTGTGAAATGTAAAAAAGAGAAGTACTTAATTATTATTCATCGTACTTTCTTCAAAAAGGTATCCTAATACAGAAACATAATTTCGCTCAAACAAATCGTTAAAAGTTTAGGTTTAATAACAATGGAATATAAAAAAACCCCAACTACTTGTAAAAAATGACGAAAAAAAGTTTGAAACTTCAGTACTATTTTTTTAAAGGACGTTTGGACACGACATTAGCTTTGGGGAAAATCAGAAAAACGGACCTTAATCGCGTGGTCTTGATTTCAGACTGGCAGATAATTCTTCTCAGAGTGGTATAAAATGATATAGTAGTAGTACATTTTAATATCAACACAATTTTTATGTTATTTTTTATGTTTTATGCCATGAATATGATGTTTATATATTTTGGTTATGCTATCAGTATTGTGTATGAATATGATGTTTATATATTTTGGTTATGCTATTAGTATTGTCTATGAATATGATGTTTACATATGTAGGTTATGCTATCAGTATTGTCTATGAATATGATGTTCACATATGTAGGTTATGCTATCAGTATTGTGTATGAATATGATGTTTATATATGTAGGTTATGCTATCAGTATTGTCTATGAATATGATGTTTATATATTTAGGCAATGCTATCAGTATTGTGTATGAATATGATGTTTATATATGTAGGTTATGCTATCAGTATTGTCTATGAATATGATGTTTATATATTTAGGCAATGCTATCAGTATTGTGTATGAATATGATGTTTATATATGTAGGTTATGCTATCAGTATTGTATATGAATATGATGTTTATATATTTTGGTTATGCTATCAGTATAGTCTATGAATATGATGTTTATATATTTAGGCAATGCTATCAGTATTGTGTATGAATATGATGTTTATATATGTAGGTTATGCTATCAGTATTGTCTATGAATATGATGTTTATATATGTAGGTTATGCTATCAGTATTGTCTATGAATATGATGTTTATATATTTAGGCAATGCTATCAGTATTGTGTATGAATATGATGTTTATATATGTAGGTAATGCTATCAGTATTGTATATGAATATGATGTTTATATATTTTGGTTATGCTATCAGTATTGTCTATGAATATGATGTTTATATATGTAGTTTATGCTATCAGTATTGTCTATGAATATGATGTTTATATATTTAGGCAATGCTATCAGTATTGTCTATGAATATGATGTTTATATATGTAGGTTATGCTATCAGTATTGTATATGAATATCATGTTTATATATTTTGGTTATGCTATCAGTATTGTCTATGAATATCATGTTTATATATTTTGGTTATGCTATCAGTATTGTCTATGAATATGATGTTTATATATGTAGGTTATGCTATCAGTATTGTCTATGAATATAATGTTTATATATGTAGGTTATGCTATCAGTATTGTCTATGAATATGATGTTTATATATGTAGGTTATGCTATCAGTATTGTATATGAATATCATGTTTATATATTTTGGTTATGCTATCAGTATTGTCTATGAATATCATGTTTATATATTTTGGTTATGCTATCAGTATTGTCTATGAATATGATGTTTATATATGTAGTTTATGCTATCAGTATTGTCTATGAATATGATGTTTATATATGTAGGTTATGCTATCAGTATTGTCTATGAATATTATGTTTATATATTTAGGTATTGCTATCAGTATTGTCTATGAATATGATGTTTATAATGCTATCAGTATTGTTTATGAATATGATGTTTATATATGTAGGTAATGCTATCAGCATTGTCTATGATAGTGAAGATATAGAGGATATATTATGGTATAATGAGGAGAGGAAGAATCAAGAGTACAGTATTATATCAGACATTGAAGATGGTAGGTGATACCTTGACACTCTTATACTTTCGAAATACAACCATTTTAACGTTTCCTTGGTATCTTATTTTCTAATACTTATCCTCTTCGTGTCCCCTAACCCTGCCATATAAGGCTACTACATGGTCGGTTCACTGCCATAAGTTCTTCGCAATCTTCTCGATACACAAACAGTCTCTCCCATATTTTATTGTTCTTCGCCACGTGTCTTTCTAAGCATCACTTATTTATCATGGATGAAAATAATTATTCTTTGTACCAACATTTGTGAAAACTAAATGGCCTTAAGTCAAAGTGTCCATGCGTACGAAAATTCGTGAATGCAATTGTTTTTTTAGTGGGCTCGGTCTTATCAACACATTGCCCCGTGATTATAAACATTGGAGAACGTAATCAATGTTCCAAACTCATACTCCGTATAGATCTACAACAATCACTCGGGCGTAAATGTACTTTTAACTTTCGAGCAATCCAGGTTATAGGGGTGGATTTAGTAATAAAGGGTGCATTAAGAATTAACAAATCAAGTAGAGTGCATAGCGCAGTCGGCTAAGCTCCTGTGAATACGTCAATTTCAGAACTGAACGAAACAGTTCGAATCCCATTCCACAATTTTTTTTTTTTAATATTTCCTCAGCAAACATTTTTCGTGCTGGTCTATTTACAATATAAAACTTCCAGTGCGTAAAAAGCACATAAGAACTATGTCATAACTGGTACATAGATATGGCGACGACGCGAACGATCTCATCGAGGACGTACCTAGGTTTGGTATGGATGAGAAGGAAATAGGACTGAAGTTTTTCGCTTGTCAGTGTGTGAGAGGGGGTTGTCAGACTGACAAGAGCTAACATATAGACTGCATATAAGTTTGTCTCAGCGTCGTAACTTGTAATTCAATTGATACTTACACTGATTCCGACACATTGTATAATTGATACAATGGATATTTGAAAAAAGAATAACGCAAACTATGAATAGAAAAAATATAATGATATGTGATCATAATCAGGTAATACAATGTATGCATATAGCATTAAAGGAAGCATAAGTAGACGGTTCGTTAGTGGGTCCGCCCTCACACTGGAAAGAACAAAATAGACGATTGATTGCGATGTACTATGACCGCTGCACCACACAGGCAACTGACAACATACACCATTTGCTAATTCTAACGTTTCTATTGAAAATTCTTAAAATGGCGATTGCAGCAAGCCAATGGCGCTATAAATACAATATCCAGACTAAATTAATGTAAAGGAAACAAAGCGTTTTTTTATTAGTTATAAAACGTAAAATTAATCAAATATTAAGAATTAAAATATAAACGTAAAACGATAAAAAAAATTGAAATAGAAATTAAATTTTTGAAAATGAGTATAGCAGAGGACTCGAACCCACTGTCTATATAAAAAGTATGTTCCTGACAAGAGAACAGTTTATCCACTAAGCCACGTTGCCAACTAGAATTAAAGGGAGATTTTCTCAAACCTATCCGTATTTTTTCATAAAATAACGGTAAATTATATCGTTTCAACCTTGGTATATGGACTGGTCCAGGGGTCATATTTCCAAGGTCGTTGTAGATCTATACTGCAGTAACTTCTTTATTACTAAATGAATACATATCACATGGCGGTTCATTTTTCTAGTTATTATTCTAAACAAGCTGTTTTTCAAGTTTGAGCCTGGAGTTTGAGTAAAAATGAGAAATTTCCATCTATTTCCAGTGCTTCAAATGACAGATGATCAGGTACATGTATATATTGTGTTAGATGATGGGTATGGAATGTCTGATGACAGTGAGGAGTTGTTTGATCAACTATGTGAAAGAAGTATCAAAGTGGACATTATACGCTTACACACGGAAGGTATATAATACAAGGGGTGTCACAGAATAACGTAGACTTTTGTCATAACTTTTTTATTTAGGCCTGTATGTCCACCAAATTTGCCCTAGAAAATGGGCGTTTACTTAAATTCCAGAAAACTTTCATAAATGATTAGATCTTTGCTTAAAATCAATGGTATTTTGCAGCGAGACATTTAGACATATATTAGGAGTTAATACTCAAATGTTTTAAAGATTTTATAATAAGGTGCTAATTTTATTGCATATGGTAACGTCAGAAACAGTCAGAAGTACAGTTGATACAAAAACTCGCAGTTTGTTTTTACCTAGATAACTTATTATAATTAGATAATTATAATGGGGAATACGGCGTTTTCCGTGCCATCTTATATCTCCTTCTGTACTGTGTTTTATTTTGGGAGGTGATTCGATGCCATGGTTGTGCCAACCGATAATTGAACGATTTTACTCCACTGTTGCAGTTAATACATTGAATAGTACAAATAATAGAACTGTGAGAACAGTGTCTTTTCCTGGGCGGCGCAGATCTGTGTTGGCTGCCACACCCACAGGAGAGAATAGTCTCCACAGGGAGACTCGAATGACGTAGGTTTCATTAGGTAGCCTTATGACTAGGGAAGTTAAAATATCAAAGGCTGGTTGAGCAGATGAAGAACTGAAAACAGCTGTAAATTGAGCTTGTAAATTGGTAACATATTTTTTCTTTTTATAAAGACAATTATCTACTTCAGCAACTCGATATCGACGACAAATCAACTTTTACCAGCTACTAGCCAACGTATCCGGAGGTTCTGTTATACAGACAAACAAACAGAACATTGGATCAGCTTTAGATCTATTAAAAGTGAGTTAGTTTTCCTGTTACTTTTCCAATTCTTAAAGATAGTGTGATCTAATTCAAATAGGCCTTAACAAAAATATTTGGTAATTACCAATACTGGTCGTCAAACGATTGCCGCGATAAATTATTTTGGCTGTACTACATGGCTTGAACAAATACATGCTTCTTGCAGCAAAGTTTGAAGAACTCGCTGGTTCACATCATGCGGTTCACGGACACATCACCACCTGGTACAGAGTTCCGTATATCTGTGGACGATACAATGACAGAACTTATCTTCAAGGCACAAGTTGAACGATCTAATCCAGTCATCTTTGTCGCAACACCCACAGGTAAGTACAGTTTATACTAATATATTTAACAAGTTTTTCAAACTTATATTAATCGATCTCGACATCTCATTCCTTGTGTTATTCATCGCCACGAGGGTATGAGAGAAGAGAAGCCAGTTTCCCCTATTCGCTGAGCGCTTAACCGTGGTCTTTTCTGGTACCATTATATGTCATCTTTGATATAACTTGACCTATGGTTCCGGGACCTCAGGCACTCAAAGGGACCACTCTATCGGGGAGGCGGTAGACATACAGTAAGGACTACCTTAAACTCATGCAAGATAGATAAATCATGTACCAATCCTCCATCAGCCACAAAAATAGAGTCTTTCCTAAAGTTTGAGTAAACTGCTACAAACATTTTGCTATTAATATAATGTTGTTCTTATTCAGGTGCTTATTTAGCACCGTAGAGCATATGTACTATTTTAGTAACGGTGAGTTATTCAATTGTTATTATTGCAGGCATTCCACCATCAGCCCATCCTCGGTTGCTCGGTAAGGCAAGTGCTGGAACTGTTGTAGGGCTGTTTGAAACCAATCTAACAAAGGTAAAATATCATTATTAATTCATTACCATCTTTAATACCATAGATACATATAGCTTCGTATTAGCAGGTTCGGAACGTACAACGGTTAGCTTCATGACGAAGCATCCAATTTGAGAATGCGCAGAGGCTACTGCATAATAGAGTTAACAGCTTCAACTTCAAATTTGGTGTTTTAAAACACAAAGTTAAAACTTGAATTTAACACCATCTTACTTGTGAGACAAAAAGTTTCTTCTCGAAATAAAATTAAAGCTTAACAATTACATGTTTGTTACGAGTTTTTTTGTTATCAATGTATACATACAACGTCAGTGTTTGCGTAACAAATTATTATTCCTACACCTATTTGTCTTATTGCGACTTTCAGGCATCTGATTACGGTACTTGGAAACTCAGCAAGATGGATGCCAATCAATGGGATATTACTGTCGATGGAGTTAGTCCAATAGATTTTACACATAACTTTCTCGAACCTGGACCTGGTGGCTACGGTGAATATCCAATAAAAGGAAGACCTATCGCAGGTAATTTTAAAAATGCAATAAACTACTTCGTTAATCCTATCAAAAACGCGTTTTCCTGAGTCAATTTGTCCCGACTATCTGTGAAATTGTTTGTCACAATTTTATGTTGCGTATGGAATATGGAATCTTACTTATCCATTTGTGAAATATTAATGCATGTATAATCCTTATGTTTCTGGATAGCTAGATAAACTTGTTAGTGACTTAATTAATTGTAACATAGTTTTCAAACAGGCTTTGGTAAAACACATATGGAGGAATTGCGATATGAATTCAACCAGCATATCTTTCGTGCAAAACAAAAGTTAGTCTGGGAATTGAACTAAACACTGATCACAAAAAAAACATAGTTTTGCTCCATTGAAATTAAATAATTTTACAGTATTATCGTACAATAATTACATACAATCACCATTTTAGGTAACACGTATAAGACATCGATCACAGTACCTGGATACGCTAAGGTGCAAAAGGTTTCCATGGCAATGTTGTTTGTACGATCCAACATGCGACCTATAGACATGAAACCTCTGACAAACGTTGGTGGCCGGAGAGGAAAGTCAATGTTCCATGCCAACTTTACAATGCCAAAACACGTAAGACCATTATATACATTAATTTGAGTGTCATTCTTTGTCTCTGAAATGGTACGATGATTTTATTTCAAAATGGTTTCTGGATTCGATCGGACCGATGTTCCATGTTTTTTTTAAAAAAACTAGGATTGTGCATCATGAGACAATACACATCGACACTCTGGCACTTTATCCTATTTTGTAATAGTTTCGTCCATCTATAAGTCAAGTCGATGATGATTCACTTTAAATTTAATACAAACTCGTCAGACCATAGTTGAATCAATCTGTATGTCGTATATGATGGTCTATTGACCTAAGTGGTATTACACACTGATGATTTATCACTCTTCCACACGTTTTTCCAGATTGGGCGAAAGCGATTGTAGCAGCGCCCATCAAATGGGACGAACTTGACACTCATATACATATAAAACCACATGCTACCATACAATCTTGTTATATTATACTAGAGTATTAATAAGTTACATATTGTTTTATTATTAAGAACTTCATGATCGGTATCATGGGTCTAGATAAAAACGGACATTCGTTCAGAAGATTGGATCCTATCATGATCACACCCATCAGTCTGCGCCTGATTGTGCCTTCATTGACAGGTAAGTCAAGTAAAGCAACTGTCAAGTAAGGCCTCTAGGTCTCACTAAGCATTTTTGTCTCGGCGATTTATTCCCGATTTAATAAATTAGCATCGGAAGACATGAGAAAAAGGGTCAACGTCAAGCTTCGGTGAAGTCATTAGAACATTTGTGAAATCCCTGTTCCCGATGCGTCACGAAGCTAATTTATTCCGATCGGGAATACATCGCCGAGGCAAAAATTGCTCAGTTTGACCTTGGCTTAAAACAACTGCCCAGTAAATGGCAACAGTGTGGTTTTATCATTGTTTAAAAAAGAAACATAACAAACTATTAATCATAATTGTTCCAAATTAAGCAGCATTGTTAAATTTCACGTTGGTTAGAGGTACAGATTTTTACATTCAAACGAAATCGGCCAAATAAATTGACTTCGAACTATAAAGTTTGAAAACTGATTTCAATTAAATAATGATCTTTTCGTTTATGAGAATGATTCAACGACCATAAAGTACTATGCTCTCATAAGTATCATTTCAGCAGAATAAAATTTCGCCATTTGTGGTACTAGTCTACGATGCTTTCTGCTGACAGATGTTTATATTTGAAAATATGATTACATTCATGAGTTCTATTTTCTCATGCATTTGCAGAAAGCGTTTGATACTACCAATATAAATATATATATGCTTGCTGTAAAATGCCGAGTATTACCTTTATTTGCCAGTCAGCTCTCCGCTGCATATGTGTGCCTCCATCCGGATTTGAACCCGAGTAGTCGGATTAGGCGGATAGCGCGCTAACCACTTAGGTACGGAGGCCATCTTGATGGTTGCCCGCAAGGCTGTTGTAACTAATATGACTAAAGAAGATAAACTATTTATTAAAACCAGTAAACCTGAGAGTAAAATCAGAAGTTCCTTCATGTTTGCAGGTGTTAAGTTGTACCAGAATGATACACTACGTATTACGTTCACTGTGATTAACGAAGCACAGAAAGACCAAGATATAGATGTGAAGATAGAAGATGACAAAAAGTTCGCCTTGGCCCCATATGTCCTTTCTGCCACCATTAAACCGGGACAGAATTACTCTCAACATTTTACCATACAAGCAGGAAATATCCCTGGAGTGACAACGTATGTTGAATTATTACATTTTACTTGGGGTAAATCAAGCTGTTTCAAAGTAAGTGTGGTCAACATGACTAGTTCCGATTTTCATGAAAAAAGGCTTATATGAATCGCCTTGTGATGCTGATTTTAAATATGTGTGAGTCTTATGATTCAAAGCCAGCGATATATGTTGTGAAGTTGCCAACCTTATTATTGATGTGTCAATTAGAAAACAAATTGCAATTTGTTGAAGACTCTAATATCAAATCTGTTCAGTTCATACAATGATAAATACCAAATAATGATTCGAAAATATGAACCATTTTTTCTATGTTCAGACCATTATTAGCTGGTGAAACTCACAGTTACTGACAGTATCCACGACCTGTTCATCTTTATTTGCCTTACATTTACTTGGCGAGATTTGTTTAAAAATATGTATGGTTATGTGTGGGTATTGCCTCGAATAATTGTGTTATGTTGTGCTGTTGCTGTTTTCTGTGCTCGTCTGGTTAAGTTAAGTGCTGTCTTCCCTGTCCGATTTCCTCATATCTTTTTTGTTCATCTCATCATGTAGGACAAACACTACTTACTTGGTTCCACTAATCCTGTAGTTGCCTGTCATACGTGAAAATAGATGGTATATGGTGATGTACGAACACCTTTACAACTAGCTAGATTAAATTACCTAACAAATTTAAATGTTTTAAAGTTGTTCTTTTCTTGATCATACAGGACGGTGACAATCACAGCCAAGCCCTACCTTGGACATGGTTTGTTCTCGTCAGGACAATATGAGCTTAGACGATTTACAGTTCTTGAAAAAAATCACACGGTATGTCATGTATGTCATATAAATATGAATGCGACCACTTTTTAAATTTGGTTCTTATAAGAAATTCAAATTTCGCTGATCTTACAAAATGCTTACTCTTATTTCGTGGAGTCAATCAATTATGGTTTTAAACCTAGTAATAGAAGGGGGTTACTAGTACATTAAACACCGACATGTTATTACACTTTACCAAGTTAGTCATCAAACTGTACATAGAAAACAGTCACCTACGAATGTCTATAATTAGCCTTTTAAACCAAATGTCTTACAAACAATTAAAAGCTACAGCAGCGTTTATTCCATAAAATCAACTTATTTGTTGACCCTTAGTACTAATGAGTATCCCGACAGCGAAATGGAACATGTCGAATTCTTATATAATTTATTTTCAGACAACAACAACAACAACAACAACAACCACCACCACAACAACAACGACGACGACTACAACTCCAACTACTCCCACAACTTCCAGTGTACAGTCCTCTTCCACTACGTCACCTTCAAGTAGTATTACCTCGCCGACTTCATCAAGTGTGACGTCAGGTGTGACGTCATCAGTAATCAGTACAGGTAGTAAGGTGGTTGGGTCAAGCTCTCAGACCACAATGTCTACGTCTGTTTCACAAGGACTTACAGCAAAAGTTTCAGCGGGTTCAACTTTAAAATCCGGACCATCAAGTGCTACTAGGACGGTAGGATCTTCTCAACCGACTGCTGGAAGCACTAAATCCCCTAGTATAGGTCCAGGTGTGTCTAATCCCAAGGCAACAACATCTCACAGCGGTACAACTTCAAAGACAGGAACATCAAACCCAGTTGTTGCTGTTCAAACAACACCTCCGCCACCTGGTGGTTCTGTATCGTCATCTACGACATCTAAACCATCCCCTGCGACAGGAACAGCAACAACTAAATCTGCCAACCAACAAACAAACACTGAGAGTAACAATAGTAACAACAGTAATGATGATATGGGAACAGCAGCAGTAGCGGCAGGAGTAACTGTGGGTGCAGCGATAGGTAGGGTATATCAATATGTAATATAATATAATATATAGTATGTACTGTCTCCTCATTCATTATCACGTTCTTATCTTTATTGAAAAGCTTAGTATACAGAGCATAGCCTTTATGGCAGGCATATTTGTGCCCCGCCCAGATTTGAACCCGGGTCACTGGGTAATGCGACCAGCTAACAAGGCCAGGTTAAACACGTTTATTCATGTTATCTGCTATGTGTTAGTCGGTCTTGCCATTTTGTAATAAGGTAATGGCAAAATATAGTAAGATATTCACCCAACACACTGTTTTCTTTTCGAAATAGTTAGCCTTATGCCATGTTTTGTAACAGACATTGTAATGGCAATGTCAATAACTGTAAAATATACATCAACATCTTATATTTTCAACCGACTGTTCATAGAGTAGCTTTAACTGACGCAATGGTTTTTGTGTCTGCTAAGGCGACCGCTAAATCATTTTGACAATGTCCACTGTATAATTAACGTCAAAACATATTCCAATTATTTCTGACTTTAAGGAATAGCTGCGTTTGGTGCAATGACTTTCATGTCTGCTAAGGTGATCGCTAAATTATGACTACAACAACCATATGAGTAACGTCAATACATATACCCAGTCTTTCTGCCTTCTATGAGTAGCTGCTTTTGGTGCGATGGTATTCGTGTTTGGTAAACCAGTTGGTAAATCATTATGAAAACAAAAGTAACGTCAATAAATACATTATTTCTGCCATGAATAGCTGCAATTGGCACAATGGTTTTCCTGTCTGACAATGCGATTGCTTAATTATAATGACCGAAACAACCGTATGATTAACCTCAATACATATTCCCATTATTTTTGTCTTTCAGGAATAGCTGCTATTGGCGCGATGGCGTTCGTGGTTGGTAAAGCACTGGGGAAATCCCGGGAGAGAGTGGATACTTACAGAGATGATCGGGGTGACAGTAGACGAAGCAGCAGTGGTAGCACATTAGCCTGGACATAGAGCTGATATCAATTAATTACATGACGTTTATTTATTACAATTTATGGTAACATCGCAGTGACAATACATGCATGATAAAAGATGTTCTATTAGGAGCACGCACATACACACAAGTTGTTTGACAACAATATCAGGCCCTGATCTCCCAAAAAATCTTTAATCTGAGCTAAATATAATCTCAAGTAGTGTCATGTCTGATGAATTTATCTCAAATTAAGAATATGATTTGGGTAAAATATCAATTTGAGATGAGATTTCTGCTTGAGATGCTTCTGGAGATCGGGACCAGGTACATTCGATATCTCTGGATTACGTAGCAGCAACAACGTTTTAAAATCATTGACCAAAAATAATTTTATGCAATTTTGAATGAGGATGAAGTATGCTCTTTATACTACAGTAATGTCAGTACACTTATTTCAAAATTACTTAGTTTAACACGTAGCGTTAAAATGAAGGATGGCGTAAGTTGCCGGAATTTCATGCATACGATTTACTTGGACAATCCTCTGACATTAAATGTTGCTTTTAAATTGAGAACATAGGGGTAAACATAATTTTTTTTATTGACGACCTAATTCTAAAACGCATGGTGCTCTTAATGTCTACTACATATTTACTTTTAGACATGCGTGGGTGTTCCAACACGACGATTGCATGTACTGCATTCATATTTTGCGTTTTGTTGGAAAGTGTAAATATATTATGTTTCATCATACAAACAAATACAAGTATTTTAAAAGACATTACAACGACTTTTCACAAGAGTATTTGAAAAACAGCCATACCTTATTTTTATTATTCAATAATGCTTTTAGCGTTGATTGTTAATTCAAATGAAACATAGCTTTCTTTGTTGGCGTCTAATGTTTAAATATAATGACGTAAAGTTAGTAAGGAAAACTAACGTTGAGGACGTCATAATATTTTTAAAATACGCATACACAAGTCCTTGTTAATCTTGAAAATGTACATTATTTTCTTAGTCCCGAATTCTTTGTTTGGAGTTACCCTTTGATAAATGTGCTCAAAATAAAAAAAAGTATAAAAAATAAGAAAATATGCAGTCTATTAAATGTAGGTTAAGATACATTAACTAGAATATATTAGTGACTACCAACAAAAAATTTAGCACAGAAGCCTTAAAAAGACATACCTTTACCATTTCTTTGGTTTATACCTAGATCTACATGTTATACATTTCTGCTTTGTAAGATTTGTGGTGCATAGTTAACGATTTGACAAATTCTACTGGTGGGTGGGGGGGGGGGGCATCAAAATACCCATATCAAAATGATCACGTAATTTAAACCAAGAAAAGCTATTTTGCCTACTATTACAATGTTTCTTTCATGTTCCGTAAATTTTGTGTTATAGCTCAAACTTAGCAGTTTATTGCTTTTCTTATACAATCTGTGATATTTATGTTATACATTTTAGCTACTTTCCTGGAAATAGTTATGATATTGTTTTGTTATAGAATTAAACACTTTTTCTCTCTACCTAGTTCGTGTTTTTGATAAATTGACAACGTCACAACCAAGGGTTCTAAATAAGTTAAAGGTGCATCAAGCCACTGTCCATAAAACATGAAACATACGATTTGTGGAGGCCTAGTAAAAAAGTAAAAAAATCACGCGAAATAACCTTTTCAGTTGTTTGACGTATTTAAGTTAAAATAAAATGTCTGCATGGACAAGACCGGTGTCGGTGTAGACGTTATTGTGACTGGTTAGAAGCATCACCTTATTCCTCTAGCTTATCATACGAAGGAAAATCGCTGTATTCAGATTGTTACTGTACGTGTGATGTCACAAGTTTAACGTTAATACTTTCAGCTCTCTTAGTCCAGATGAGGATTTGAGATTTCCCTCTGGAAGTTCTTTGCTGTTCTGAGTTGTCAAGACAGCTTTTTTATTCTCCAACAATTATACTTTGCCAGAAACAGAATTGTGTTTGCACTCGCTTTATCATAGCACATGTCAAGAATGGTGTACAGAAAGCTCATGATGTATGGTTGCTGGTTGTAGGAAAACTATCGCATATAACACATCGTAAGACTAGCGCAACAATACTGAGGTTTCATTGAACAAGAAACTATGCTGTATTTACATGGCAGACAATTAACACAGAACCGCTATGATTTAAAGAAAATAATAAGACAGTGGAGGGAAACACCAGTAATGTTACAAACATGTTTGTATTTTAATAATACAAACGTCAATTAAAGTGTTGATAAAAAAACTCAAAATCAAACAGTTTTGATATGTTTTAATAGCAGCCTAAACAGCATACAATGCAACCTGCTGAATAAAGTTGACTGTAAGATCACCTATACTCGTATGCTATATATTCCAAAAAGTAGAACTATGTACTACGTGTATATCGTTCTAACTGACATTTGTTGAAACGGTAACTTCACACACATAAGGTACAATTAATGAACATTTCACAACTACCGTGTAAATCCGTTTCTTTAAATCATAAACAATTCCATAAACATCCGGTCTTACACCGAAAAGAACGTTTGCATCTTGATACCCTTTCAACATAATCAAAAGTTCTGTCGACAAAGTTCCGGGACAGTCCGTGCTCAGTTGTTGCACACGTGTCATGACGTCATCTAAATCTGACGTAGTATAAACGGCTTGCACAAAATCCATATGAGTTTCCTCCCTTTGTACTTTTACGACAAACCCACTTCCGGCGCACGATGGTGTATGGTAGATAGCTCTTATCGCGTTAATATCCTTGCTGGGTAGAGTGTCCTTTACTGTGTATGATATAGCCGTGTCTATATGATCTTGAACTGCCAAGTTCGCTGAATAATAAAACAATATTAATTCCAAGTAACGCACACATTGAATTAACCTATACAATTTACAGTTTTAGTTTATACACATCTTTAGAATGTCGCCGACGGTCTGTATCCAACCTGCTTCGTAAAATCGTCTATTTGTGATCTGAAAGCATAAAGTATACCACCTACATGGTACTTTAAGCGATTGTGTGCTGAAAACAACAACAACCGAACGAACGAACGAACGAACGAACAACAAACATCCACAACAACAAACAAACAACAACAACATTTAAGTTAAAACTTAAACTGGCATTATTATTTACTAGTATATGATTTTATCACCAAAACACCTCTTGGTGTCTAACCAAATTTTCGCGCCTATTTCAAAGACAACGCCGAACATTTACCGAGCATAGTCTTTATTTGCCAGTCAGTTTAAATTTCATCCTCCATCCGTAGGCACGTTCAGATTCGGTTTTGTCAAAGGCGGGGATCGAACATTTTGTACCAGTGGTCCGGTGCTCTTTCCCTTAATCACAATTAAATAGCAACAATAGATGCACAATTTACTAAGTAAAACATTTCAAGATTACGCAAACAAACACAACTACAAATATAACTTACGTTTTCCAGCTAGCTGCATTTCTATGGGATAGTGATCACTGACCTGTATAGCCTGTATGGATGATAACATATGTATGAATGTAAGTATGTTTACAAATCTTTAAATACACAACACAAAGACAATACATCTTGGCATAGCCAGAACAGGTTTTTAACAACAGCCTTACTACAACCTTTAATTATTTACGAATATATTTTATGAAATATCAGATATTGCGTACTACGAGGGGCATTAAAAATACGTAGACAAATCGATTTGCTACCTTTTTTCAGACAAATCAATAATTATTTATTATGTAGTAGCACCATCTTCATTCGCCAAAATCCTAAAGTTTCATCGAAATCGGACCGACGGTTAAGTGATGGTGGTTGGACAGTCCTTACAATGACTGATCACATCCAAGTTGAATACAAAAGCTTTCCAGGCATTATTTAGTGAAGAAACAGAGTAAGCAATACATTCAATACAATGTGAATGGCCACCTGATTTAACCGAAAGTGTTTTCAGTTGTATTTGCTTTCATCTTAATATAACAGACCACAACTTATCAATGTTGACATAATACTGTTACATTATTCAATGTATACGACTAAAGCTTTTAACAACAACATATTAGACCATAAGTCTAAATCAGGTACTTCAAATTTATAAACGTTACCATTTCCATGCTGAGTCCCATGACGTCATCAAATCTATAAGCCTGTAAACTGTTTCTTAGTACTGATGATTGTAAGGCTGACCCGGCAACAACAAATCTAAAATAATCGAATCACACAGGTATCTTAGTATCCAAAATGTAAGAATAACTGAAATAAAATTATGAAATAAATCATTTTTTAATATTGAGTTTTCTTGATGGATTCAGTAGCTATGATACCGTTACGATGTGCCTCAATCAGTCTCATTAAAATCAGATCGTAACATTTGCTCCATTCCTTTACACTGTAAGTTAGATCTGACTACGCTACATAAGAGGTCTCGTTCAAATGACCTTACTAGTACATGTTGTATTATGGCTAAAGTCAGTCTACGCTCATAACTATCTATGTATAAAGTTTAAAAAGCTCTCTTACTGTGAACTACAACCTAATTATTTCAAAAATATTGTTAAGTGTAGAATTAAGGACCAGTTTATGCAACAGTGGAATGTTCAGATGAATACCTACAACAAGTGTAATATTTACAGAGTTTGTAAGCATAATTTCGAACATGAACCTTATTTTAAACTTTTGCCAAGAAACCTTGCTCTATCTCTTTGCCACTTCAGGTGTAGTTATCATAAACTTCCAATTGAAAAAGGGCGATCTACAAATCTAGACCATAATTTGAGATATTGTCATCTCCGTCCCGATAATGCTAGGTTATGGGATGAGTTTCACTATATTTTTGAGTGTCCACATTTTAATAATGACCGCAGAGAATACCTGCCTATAGTACATTAAGAAGAGCCAATATGTTCAATTTACAACTCTTGTTTCAAGATACTGATAGATCTACCCTAGTAAAACTGTCCATTTTTGCACAGAAAATAATGCATATTGTTAAATAATTTTTTACCACCTTCTAGAAAGTGTTAAACTGTAACTGAGTGTGATACTCAGATTCTTAACATAAAATACTTATGTTCAGTCTGTATTTATATTATGACATATTATCTTCACTTCTAGTCATTTGGTTAATAATATATTGTTTTGTTTATAAATCTGCATAGTTATGTGTGTTTACTATGTTCCTTTGTTTAAAATGTTGTATTGATTGTTTATGCTCGTGTCCATTTCAGCCTAGCTTAGAAATTAAACTTGAAACAGAGATACTCTGCACTTTCAGATGTGTGAAAGTAGTTATTTGAATGGATGATGTAAAGTCGACATGAACCTATAATGAGTGTCATCAGATCTAGTCTAATCCTATAACAGTGTAAAGTAGTAAAGCTAATATGATAAATACATGTAGTAGGGCACGAACCAAAGCCACACAGCTACGACGGCAGCGCCTTGCCACACACGCAAGAGTCAGACATAGTACAAGCCATCCACATCCCCAAAAAAGGATGCTTCAAGCGAGCCGTATATTCCCATTCCTAAATGAATGACACACTGCGTCTGATTTAAATGGGATTGGGCCTCACTGTACGGTTTCTGACACAAAGTTGTGATTTAAATATCCTCATACGATATACGTGTTTAATAAAACATTTTTTTTGTAAATACCTGTCATAACTACAAGCGGAAGCAGCGACTGTAGTGTCGACGTCATCACCCAGTACCCAATCAAATCGTCCGTCCAATCTTAACGAGATATTCTTCCAATCAGACAGACGCAGGTAATTACAGTCTGCGTTAAAATCACCGGAAATAATAATATTCTGAAAAATAAATTTAGCATAATAAATTATGTATGTAGACAAGGGTACTGTTTTATCAACGCGCTTTTTACACTTAAGTTCAAATTTTCATCAAAATTTACACATACGGGGGAAGCCGGATGGTAAAAACACGACATTCTCTCCGGCTATATATCTACCACCCATCCCAGGGAGCAACTGATAGGTGCATTATTAAACCGAGTGATCCAATGTAATACAATTAATGTCATTCGGGTGGTATCTCTAAGTAAGCGCTCAAGTAGTCAAGTGCTCTGCACTAGTGTTTACCTATAGTGGCCCTCGTCAGCTCATGTGAATGTCAAACATAAAACTGAACAGTTATGTTGACAAAATAACTGTATGACAAATAACGTCTCGTTCGAAACGTTGACATAAAAATCTACCTGTAGCTAATTTCATTAATAATAAACCATTAATGCTCATTTTGTTAGATAGTTTAAGAAGCATGGCTATTAATAAAACAAATACATCTAAACTATTATGTATTTTATTAGGCTCGAGTACCATATAACCATAAAAGTGAATAAGATTATAAACTGTTCAAATAAAGTCATCACATACACATCCTAATGCACATGTGTTCGACATTGGAGTTAATTATACCCTATAACAAACAAATAATTGTTGTAGCACACAGACAACCCCAAATTATACAGAAAGGGCGTCAACGCCTAGCCACCAACGCAAGGCAACCATGAAAATACAGCGACATTATAAAACATTTACTGCACGATACTCACCGATACATGCCAGTGGGACTTGAATCGTTCATACACTTTGGTTAGATTATCCATTTCTTCAGCGGCCATTGAAGGTTGAATATGTGTGGCAATCATCACAAAGTCGTTAACAACTGAAGTGAAATCAGTAACCTATTATTAAGCAAAATCAAATGTCGAATTGTGAAAAAATACACAAACTCAGCAATGATACGGAGAGTTCTTGCATCCCAATTGTGTCATTTCATCAGAACAAAATACAATTTTCTTCAAATGAAATAGAGCTATTGTTTTTATCAATCGTATTGAAGCAAACAAAATAAACAAACGATTCATATTTTCGAAATCATTTGGTATACGAGTTTAAACATATTGAATGCATATTAAAGAAATGAGAAGTTTTATTAGTGAGGTATTAGTATTCCGAGGTAGTTGTTGCAATTTTGTTTCAATAACTTCGTAATTTCGCATGTACCATGTTTGATACATAGAAGATCTTCCATGAGTGCCTTTTCATATTGCATTTATTAAACGAGTTGGATAAAAGTGATAAAATACAAAGCTCAGCCATGTTTTTGACAGCGCGTATGAATGCATAATTAAAGTGATCAGCCGCCTAATTTGCATATTTATATTATTTTACTCTAGTGATTAGTGTAATATTGTTTTTTGGCTTTATTAAACTCTCGAACCGTGGTTTATGTGATAAAATTATTACTCACCTGTTGACGGCGAGTGGAATTTAACACCGAAAGGTTCACGTTCAAACACATCATGTGTATCCACGTATTGATAGTGACCGGTCACTGAAACACGGGATGGCCTGCGGAGAAAAGGGAAGAAATGTTTAACCGAATTGTTTATTGAATTATTCAATATAGCCGAACATGGTTTTGAAATGGTATTCACATACGATACATAATTTTTATGTACTTAACTATTAGAAATGATTTCATAGTAGTTTTACGGTATATATATACAGGCATGCTTCATGTACATAGAAACTTACTTTGCTTACCTCACTCAGAAACATTGTCCCAAGTGAGCAAGTTAGCCTATACATATACATGTAGTAGCTGCATTAAGGTACACATATTGACGTTCTCACGGCGTTCTGTCTTGCTTTTACGCCTATGTCATTAACTGTGGCGTCATCAAGTTTTTAACTGGAGAACATTTCATATTTGACAATGTAACATTTCATTAAGCTATGTTAAATCGTTATGGAACAGTGGAATAAGTTCACGAAATTATTTATGGACCCTCCTATATGTACCATCAAATGCTATTCCAAGAGCAAATGGTCAAAGCAAGATTGAAAACATCGTAGACAAACATGGAGAATCATAAACACAGTGGTACACAACTGTTTATACACATGTATATAGTTACCTGTACAAGAAGCCGTATTGTTCCTTACTATTGGTTCTACCAAGACGTGTACTCACAATCTTCTCATAAACAACACCAGGCTCACTTCTGTAATATATGTTTTCATTAAAATACATGGAAGCAATACTATGTCGATACTCTGGCATCAAACATAATCAGTCATAACACAGTATGTATACTAATTATGTCACATCGTCGGTGTGGTGTTGTTGTAAAAGTCACTGTAATCTTTACCATTTCCAGCTAGTTTAATATATGCAAAGAAAGCTGATTTCACTAGCTATGCTAGAATTACATTTCTTGCATTTTACCATATTTGCGATTTCATGAAAAGGCAGTTGCGAATGCATTTAAATGAGGAGCAATGCTTTCTAACCTACAAAAGATCATCTGTAACAGGCAGATTGGCGCATCAGATGGGACTGACAAAAGCATGTTGGTGTTTTAATTGGATGCATTTATAGATCTAATTACTAATTGCTAAATAACATATAATGACATGTTCTGCTAACTGCAGGTGGTGGACTAACGAGTGAACATACCCGGTGTACACAATTCACGGGCTAAGAATGAAAAGGTCATAAGTACAAAATCAATATTTTGAGAAACCAAGAACAAACTGTCCGAGCAATACTCTTTACTTATGGTAAATCAAGCTGTTCAGTTTGGCCAACATGGAAAGTTCCGATTTTCATGAAATTAGGCTCATAAGAAGCGCCTTGTGGTGCTGAATTTTAATACGTATCAATCTTATATGGTCGAAAGTGGTTCTTACGACCTTCTCATTCTAAGCCAGCAAACTCACCAAACGCAAATGTATTCTTACTTATGCACATAGCTATTTAGTGCTACTCGTAAGCGCTCAAACACTGTCTGTGTGGCGTCCCGAATTTCCAATACCTGAACAATATCATACCGGCTCAGTATCTGTGAGAAAAAAGAGTAAATTCTTACGGTTATGACACCGATGCTTATATTACCCAATCGTATACAGAACTATGCGCATATGACAACATAAATTAAACAACTCTCGTGTGTGTCACGTCAACAAGAAAGCAATGTTATGATAATGTTAAAAATGCAATTTGTGAAAGAGAATAATTTCCTGCTCATGGTTCCGCTATTGTTTTGGGAAGCTTATGTTATGTCCTTATCTTTGGCAAACAATACTAAAGACATATATGAATCATTTGAGGCCCTTTTTAAAAAAAACCGCACATGTTTTATTCGAACAGACCAGCTGACCACCACTCTTGTATCTGTATCATGTGTATAAAGCAACACTGTTGATAAAACTAAAAACATTGCTTGTTCATATATAAAAGGTAGTGAAATATTATTGTAAAATTATTCTGTTGTTCATCCTTCGAGTAACCATATAATGTTATAATATCATCTAAAAGAGAAGTGTCAACAAAATCGAGCTTACCTGAACAAGAATATCAACCACTGCTGTATGACTTATCTTGGTGGTCCCTAAAACTTGTATGTTAAACGATCCAATTCGTAAAGGTGTTTCAGCTAACGCCGGCAAACCAGAATGTGAAGGGTTGTTCAGAACAAATCCACCCGCGTTCCATATGTGTAAAACCACAAGCAAAATAACTATTCTCTGCATTTTGTCTAATTATATGTGTGCATTCGGCTTAGCACAGGTAGTACGTATGTTTGTTTACACGAAATGAAACGAAATAATGAATTGGTGAAATAATGACCCGCTCAGTGCATTCAAATTGACCATCTTCCAAGAAACCAAAATATGTGAACGAAATTAAACCGTTACATGGGTTATCCGTCGTAATACGTCCGTTAACAGGCACATCATTTATCGCAACGACAATGCAAATACACGTATACAACATTTAATTGCTTTTAAGTACAAGGTTATTATAAAATATTATTTCTCATACACATCGCCTAATAAATAAGTTTACAGTTTATAGTACGTAATTAAGGCAAACTGCGCAGCTTGGCCTTGTTTATTTTTATTTGCTGGTAGCTGGTATAACAGTGGAGAATTGTTCTAATTAAAGCGAGGACACTACAATGTATGTTTCGTATATTTGTTTATATATGAGAGTGCATATGTATGCTGAGTACACGTATGAGATTAATGTTGACGTTAATCTGGTCCATTATAATACACGTATAGGCCTATTGTGAAAGATTTAATGAATAAAAAGTCAATATATTCTACATGTATTCACATAAGACATAAACAACAGTATTGGGTATCAGTACTTTTTATTAAATTGGACTGCAATAATCAGACTTTCTATTAACACAAGTCGTTCAAGTGTTCTTACCATGCTCTCTCACAGAAGCAATACTTTCAGGCTGATAAACGTGAATGCTTAAAGTCCCAATAAGGTTTAAAATGGTAGTATTTTCTATCTACAAAGAATATCGAAATATTGAGATATTAAATTATACTAAAATGGTGCAGAAGGGACCCATATCTGACCCCAGGTCGCTGTTCCTTCTTTGAGAAATAATCAACTGAAAACGCTATTTAGTATTTTGTCCTCCGTACAAAATACTCCATAGTGTTTACTTTTAAATTTTCCGAACAATTTTTAAATTTCGTCAATGATCGGAAGTATGCACAAACGTACCATCCAGTAACGAACTCGGCCCGCTATTCTTCGGCCCACTTACCAACTCGGCCGGTCCAACTAGGCCCGAATACATACTCGGCCAGGTCCAATTCGGCCTGAATTTGATATAATTGATTCTTTGTAATAATTGTGAAGTAATACCTGATTATATTGAACTGAATGTCTGTTTAATGATTAATCGACCATTTTAAATATTCTACCGGGCCGAGTTGGGCCGGCCGAGTTAGTACCGGCCGAGTTTGTGATAGGGCGGTTTGACGTTTTACCTCCATCCATTGGTTGTCAGTAACTGGCGAAAATTCTTGGTAGTCTCCGGAAAGTGACGGAGATGCAGTTAAACCCCGTATTTGTGAACAAACCGGGCTCGATATGCCAATCTTCAAGGGAAGATTATTTCACATATATGACAGTAAGCGCGTGTTTTAATAGCTTCATGTGTTAATTATTTATCAGTCTTCAAATCAGTAAGAAAGATTGGTGTTTTCTATCTATAGAAAATACGTCGTTCCGGAACCTTATTGTGGCTTTAAAACAGTCTGATTTCAATACAGAATAACGTCTTTTTATAATTTGCACGAGGTTTTTGGTCCAATTAAATTGACGACCTACAGTTAAGTTTGGTACAAAAACTGTGCATTTTCTGATCGTGCGTCTTCCTCTGACGTCATTGATCGTGCGTCTTCGTCTGACGTCATTGACCTGTTGGGTTCCCTCTTCTCGTCGACAGGAGCAACGCGTTTGTTGACTTTCATCATAGCTTTCTTAAATATAACAACCATTGTAACAATGGCGGCGATTCCTGCAATACAAAATAATTTTAACAGTTTAGCAGTTTCACCAAATCAATGGACGAATTGTTTTGGCATGAGATTAACTTGAATGTCTACACCGGATTATTGATTACTCGGAGATTTAACGAAAATCCCTTAACATAATGTATTGATACGAATCGTTTACCTTGCTTGAGAAATTAACGAAAATAATTAGTCGGTCAAAAACTACATATATAATATCTAAGACATAAATATAATTATTTCACCAAATTGGGAATATTAAAGTACGTATTTTTTAGTCAAATGTTTGACCGATATTCGTAATACTAAATATATGGCAGTCAAATATACGACCCCACACATTGTTTATACGAAGGCCAATTTAAGATAGATACGGGTTATGTTGTAGTGCAGTCAATCTATGCAATAACCGCTATTCTATTATTTCTTTGTGAAATTGGGTCATCCTGCATTTTTTTCGGCGAGGACTATGACATTGGTCATTTTTAATTGTATCTTTGGTTTATGTGTGGACATTGCTCAGTGTTGTTGTGTTGTGGTGTTTCTGATTTCTCAAAGAAAACTTCATTCAGGATATCTTTGTCAAAATTATGTCCCGCACTGACAGTCAATTACTCATTTTACGTTACTGTTAATTAGCCAATTAGGCATTAAAATCTTCATTAGCTGGACATGGTTCAAAAACCTTACCTAGTTTTAAGTTCACCAAACTTTGTTGGGTAACTAACCGACCGATCGATATGTGCAAAACAATGTACCTCTAGATCTTCGAAGGATTGCGACACTGATATGCAAGTACCAAATGTACATACTAACAACGCTACAAAGAAAATGATTAGTAGATTAGTTAGTTCTTGTAAAATCACTAAAAATTCTTACCTACAATGATTTCCGTAAGCATACTAGCAACAATTGCATCAGCGGATATTTCTATCATAGTAGAAGAACCGTCCGACTCCGAAATATCAGATTTAGAGCCGGACGTACCACCTGTAGCAGTTGATATATGCGCAGATCCTTTCACCAGTCTTTGAGAAGTAGATGGAGCTACTCCAGATGCCAACTGCACCGTGCCGTGCTTCGTTGATAGCGGTGTTCCCGTAGGTGGTTGATTGTTGTTTGGCAAACCGGTAGCTGTTTGTACTGTCGTGTTGAAGTGACCACTGGAAGACACGTTAGATGAAATAACTGCAGTTGTATTTGATACAGCTCCCGCTGATGTTGATGGCACTGTTTGTGTCGTATTGGAAGTCGTTACAGATGAGTAATTTGTAGCCAACGTTGAAGCAGATAGTGTAGATACTACGGTTGTGGTCTGAAAAGTGTGATGTTATAAATAATTAAACAAGTGTAACACAATCACGAGGTTGTCAATGTGATGAAGAACATTAGAGTAAACATTTGGTAAATATTCGTGATGGTTTATATCGCGAGCTTGTTTTTTTAAATAAAAGTCTAGAGTACTTTTCAGTTAGTTGTTTGTTTTGTAGCTTTCTCAAAGTGTACTGACGCTCACGTTCTTCTACGTCAGTGACACGTATATTTAAGAAATATACAATGCTACGATTTGTTCTTTGTCTACGTAGGAAAAAGCACTTGTCATGTTAGAATATTAATTAGGTGACGGTGTTGATTGGTATTTGGTATATGTATAATGAGTTACAACTTCACTTACCGTCTGATTGGTTATAACTGTGACGTTTCTTAATTCTTCTGGACCTGCGAGGAAATTTCCACTTCCTAGATGTTGTCGTGTCGTGATCTTTACTAGCCTATAACGGAAGGACTTTTAATACTTTTATATGATGTAATGTGCTCTATTGGTTCTTTAGTATTAAAAATAAACCCGCAAAATAGGCAGTGCCTTAGTTCATATTACAGATAAAGTCATGTGCGCAAATTGGTAGCGTATAAGGTCGATGAAACCCCCGCATGTATACGGCACTAAAATAATGATGTACATATTCTTTGATAGAGAGGGTAAACAGAGGCATATTGTCAGGAATAGGCACTTTCACTACCTGATATATGAAAAAAGTATGTCTTAACACGAACACAAACAACCTCAACCAAAGAAAAACTCTAACAAAGCACCAGACTAAAGATTAAAACATAGTATAGTTCGATTTCGAGCATTGAGTCGTGACTACACTTTTAAAGTTTAATCCATTCGCCTATAAACTGTAAATCGATAAATTACACACAGTAGCATAATCTTTAAATAATGACTGCTAAATAAATCACGGGTTACCCGCTAAATAGACACGTCTGCAAGTTCATAGCTCAGGGTTCAAAATTGAACTATAACTGCTGATGTCCGAGTGTTATAGTATTGTAATAATTAAAGGGCACATATATGAACACAAATACCAAGTAACCGAAATATGACAAAATAGTGCATAAAATCAACGCATGTTGAAATTAATGCCAACATTGTTGGCGAATTACCAGTACTTACGTTGTTAAACCAGCAAAATCAGACTTGATGACGAACATATCAGTATAATTTTCACCAACTTTCAGGGTAGCTGACAAAGACGTAGGGGCCTGAGCATATCCTCTGGAATCTGACAGCAGGATATCAACATCTTGTACCGTTGGCAAGAGGTTGGTTACAGTAAATCTAAATTTGAACAATGAATGCTCAAACACTGTGGAATCTGGAAATAAATAATTGTTTATTGATATAGCACCATTACTGGAATATTTTAGTGAACCATTATACAGGGTTCCAAAAGCAAAGTATACAATTTAGGTGACAATGTATCAGATTTTATACATTCTATTAGAATAACAGGCATCGTGAAAACGTCGTAAATACTACAAAATGACATCGTGGACAAAATAAGTTGATTTTAGAAAATATTACATCTTTCTGTAAAATATCCAAGTTATATTCTTACAACTGATACCAGAAAAACTTACATCTTTTGTCTATATATGTGTAAATTTTCTTTGTCAAAGCAGGATGTAAAGAGGTAATACATATTCACTGCCACTCTATATACTTTTTTTGGATATCCTTTTCAAAGGTGATACACCACAAATGTATGTAGATAATGATGCATATCAATTGTGTGTTTCAAATCACGAGTAAAATGTGTACGTATAGCAAACAGTACGGTCGATGCTGGGTCGGGTGGGTCATAATTATTCTTTATATCATTGCCTCCAATCAGAAGAAATGGCTTGCTGAGGGGCGCGTAATTACTGATTTGTCTTATATAATTTAAGAAAACCGGTACTAAAAGTTCAAAAAGTGAACACTTGTCTTTGTTGAGCTACAAAATATACACGTAATTCAATCGAGTGTTTCTCAAATGAAATTGGAAAGTGGCTCATTTATCTAATTTTTCGGAACTATATTTTTGTGTGGATCAAAAGTAAGACTCTTGTGAGGCCAAAATCCTCTTGTGCTCTCCGAACAGATAGAAGAACTAGTTACATATAAGATGTTGTTTGTTTGTTTAGAAGATGATAAATGTTACATACCCATATACGGTGAAACATCAAGTAACATAGTTACAGGGGTTATTTCTGCCGGATCAATACGTTTGTATAGATGACCTGAATTGTCCATTCCTTGTATGCCAACCACGAATGTCTGTAATGAGTTAACCAATGTCACCTTCAACACTTACATAACATAATATGAACTAAGGCATTGCCTATATGGGTATTTAATAAATATTAGATAACCGCTAGGCTATATTTGTAGATATAGACACGGGCCCCAGTTGCTATGCATTATCCAAGGGAGATAACAAATGCATGCAATCATTGTGAATTGTAATCTTTATACAGCACACAAGTCAATCAATCAAATTGTCATAATTTGATTCCAATTCAATAAAATCAAAGACGTACCTTGTTGTACTGTACTGTAGTATTGTAGGCCTACTGTAAGATGGTTTATTTATATTCCGAATATAGATAATTTGCAGCCTCCGATGTTTGTCTTTCGTCCTTATCCGCTTGGAAAATCGAAGATATTACATAAGCGACAACGTATGGACCCTCCTAGTACACAAGTTTGTCCGCCACAAATAATTAATGCACCAGTCAGTTGCATCCCCAGTTCCCCCCACCACAGGGATCCATGGTGGATAGCCGGGGAGACAGCCATGTTTTTACCATCCAGCTTCCCCCGCAATGCAGGGGAAATTTAGGATTTATTCTGCCAAAACCAATAGCCTAGACAATATTTACCGGTAGGTGTCAGGGGCAATGCGTGAGATTTTACCATCAGCTTCCCCCGCTGGCCGTAGAAGGGCTGTTGATTTTGACAACTCAAAATTCCAGAGCGCCCTTCCCCCGGGGCTGGATGCTGTGGATGAAACTAACTGGTACATAAGTCTTATACACACTGACAGTAACAAAATAATCTCATAAACATTGCTTTGACAAGCTATACATTGAGACATAGAATTGTTGATTTGCATTGTTCAGTTGTTGACATGGAACGAATTGTAGCCTACTTACGTTCAAGCATCTGGTATGATCTGAGTGTTGATATCATTGTAAAACTACGTAAAAATGTCTATTAAAGACCAATTTCCTCGGAGATCGAGTACTGTCATGATAAATCGGCTATTTAAATGAAAATTTCACCTTTATTTTTGATGATTCTTAAAACATCTTCCATGTGAAATGGGCGCCTGGAAATCTCGCAAACGCTTACAATGAATTGGCTAGTGACACGGTCCACGGTCATGGGGAGTAGAGTGTATTTCTTACTTCCCTTTGTTTTTTAAAAATAGTTTGATTTATTTATTAAACATTTTTTTAAAAATGATAATTAATTGAAAGAGAACGAAAGGCTCAACCGTTTACAGCTTACTATTTTTTTTATATTCCAAGGACCATTCACCTCGGAAAACTGCCTGAAATTTTTTACCGGAAATAACTTTTTTTGAAAGCATTAGTACCTGCTGAGACTCAACGAAAATCCGCATGTTACCCGTATTAACGGTCTGGGTATTTTCAATACCCTGCGCTACGCGCAGGCTATTAAATACCCTATTAATATGCTAGAGAACTGCATTGGTTATTTAATTGAATCAATATGATATATTTTCCAAATACAGTGTAAGTCTATGTTATGCGTTGTTCAAAAACATATCAACCTTAAGGAAACACTAATAAGTACATACGTATTGACAACTATCTTCCGACTGTGTACTAGCATTTGGGAACGAATGCTTGTAGATGAAATACCAAATCCGATAAAAGTAAACACTGAACTGTCCAATATCAGGATAATTAAGATCTCTATAGCTTCAGCATGATATTTTAAAAAAAGAAAATGTTTCTAAAATAACTTTACCTCATTTGGCATCGTAACATTATCTGCTTCAAATGTTCCTCCTCCTTTTAACGTTAGGTTTAAAAATGTTGTCGGTTTGAATTTACCGAACAATGTTCCCGTATCGACAGATTGTACATGTGAAACTCCAACAACCTCTATCTCAACTCTATATTCCTTGCCTGAAATATTATATTCAAAACTTGTGTGATGCACTTCAATATAGTGAACACTTTTCGCACCGAAATAGTTTGCATAAATGCCTCTTAAAGTAATGAATAAATCCTGAACGTTAACAATATAAACGTTAAATAATGAACGATAAGAAAATTACTATTTTTTTTTGTTAAATTGATGAAATGTTTCATGTGAACTTTCAAATTTCCACAAATATACCACAAGTTGTCATTCCAACTATATTCTGTCTCTACGTCACTAGGCTATTTGGACCTATGCTGAAATAACTGGATTTCTAACAACAAAATCTTATAGTTTAAGCTAAACCGTTCAATTCACAACACAGCATTCGATTGTAAACTGTTGGTTTCTTTTTCTTGGCGTCATGCACAATGATATATTAAATAGGATCGGGTTGCTCACCTACGACTGGTGGTCTTGTAATTGGAGTGTTTGTGCCGTTCTCAAATAAACGCTGTTTTATGTATACAGGGCTTTCAGCTTTGACCCTTACGTCCCATGTACTTGCGTCAAGTTTTGTGAATTTCCAAAAACCGTATTCACCCTTAAATAAATAAAATAAACGTGCCTAGTAGATTTTATTCTACATATATTCAAGTATAATGGAATACAAAAAAGGTATCAGAAAATCCGACAGGGAAATTGGCACTCAAACCAACCAGCCGAGCACAGAAATCCAGAACACCACCACACAACTTCCCTGAGCAGTGCCCACAGAAACCCATGCCAAAACGGCGACCAAATGAGGCACAACAACCCCGGGCGTGACCTAGGTTAAAACACTAAGGACAGTGACCTAACGTTATGCAACATAAAGCGGCACAACTACGACTTGACCTAGTTTAAATATGGGCAAGGTAGGAATGGGGTGGAGAATAATATTACATATTCCTAGCAACTACAATGGGTAATGCCCACACATAAGCCGAAGAAACAACCAAAGATCCAAGTCCCCGCAGATAAAATTCAGAATGACCCACATTCATAAGGAAATTATATAATAGCGGTTATTGCCGAATGAAACGAAGCCAATACTCGACCAAGTTTCCAAAGGCCCCACTGCACGGCGAACCAACCACACAAACTCATGCAAAAACGGCGACTAAATGAGGCACAACCACCCCCTGACCTAGTTAAAGACACCAAGGACAGTGACATAACGTTATTACGTGTTAAAGAGGCATTTTGGGACTTGACCTTGTGTACAATAATGGGCAAAACAAGAGCGAAAATATATATGCTAAAAACGTAGCAAGACAAACTCCGATGAATTTTCCAACGTCTCGACTTTTATTCAACCAAATTCAAATGACGTCATAAATTGCTTACATATACAGGTAAATGTATTACTGCTGCGATAATTCGATTAGTATAGAAACATTATAATTACGAGCGTTCAAACAACACATCTTTTGACATTAACATGTCAATACCATGCAGTTGTATATTCTAACTAGAAATGCTTGCTGTCTCCATATGTGGTATTCCACAAAGTACTTTGTTCACTGCAAAGCGATGTATTTGTTCATCTATATTCAAACCATTTAGTAATACGACTTTTAAATTCAAATACACGATCAACTTAATTCAACCCAATGTGAAAGAAAAGTATTTTATCATCTTTGGAAATTGTATATAAGATAAATGGCACAATGGAAATTGGTAACAGTAAATGGGCGAGTGTGATGCCCATTTGATAAGTTGCATATTTGATTAGTTGCATAAATGAAATATATTTGTAGTTTTGAAAAACACATTTAATTAAGTGACGAAATATTACACTTTTTATACAATTATAATAACAGTTGCCTACCGCAGAAATATTTCTATCAACTGTAGCAATTGTTGTTACCACAGTACCAGAACTTGTGTTTCGTAAGACGGGATGTACCGGAGTTGTTGTACCTTGTGAAAAACAACCAATAAAGAGCTTATGTAATATCGCTGGGTAAGAATGAGAAGGTCGTGTGTACAAAATCGATATTTTGAGAAAAAAAGAAAGAAAACTTGAAAATCAAGCTTGTACAATTTCAGTTTGGTCAACATGACAAGTTCTGATTTTCATGAAAATAGGATCATATGAAGCGCCTTGTGATGTTAATTTTAAATGTGTATCTGTCTTATAATGTCGTAAGTAGTACTTAAGATCTTCTCATTCTAAGCCAGTACAATGGGCGTCTGAGTAATACAGTAGCTATTGGATTTATAAGAGACAATACACGTATTTTAAATTATTCGAATAATCATATCATAAGTCACAATTGTGATGGATTGCATAATTGTTTGGAATACGTCGTTCATTATATGATGAATTCTATGAGCTCTGACAGGAAAAAGAGGAATATTGTAACAAATGCTCTCGTATATATCGCTGGCTTAGAATGAGAAGGTCGTAAATACTTCTTACGACGGCACTTATTATAAGCCTATTTTCCTGAAAATCGAAAGTTGTTATGTTTGAAACAGCTTCCGACAGTTTTTTCTTGTTTTCTCAAATATCGATTTTGTACACACGACCTTCTCATTCTAAGCCAGCGAAATGTATAAAACAAAATTTAAAAGCAAATATAAGTATACCAGAAAAAACGTACCAGGCATTTTCACCATCATTACTGGTCGCGATTTCTTCACGGCTGCTTGGAACACCAGTCGAGTCATCGTGTCATCAACGTAGATTACATGCATTTTACCAGGTTGTGAGACATCACTGAACCGTGCAATGTCCACTAATCCCGATGTAGAACTGCGCTGAAAATGGTTTAAATAACATGTTTGTTATAATTTTGAACACAATGGATGTCGATCTACGCTTCAAATGGTTCATTGAACCATTATACATAGAGAATAATAGGTTAGTGCCGTGGATGAGTAAGTTTATCTGGCAAGGCGGAGGAATTTATCGGGTGAGCCGTAGGCGAATCCGATAATTTTCGCAGCCGAGCCGGATAAACTTTCACTCACTCCACGGCACTAACCTATTATTCTATTTATCCGGTCACTACATCTGCTTTAAAAAGGGAATAAAAGTCGGACTATTTATTTGCCTTTTCATTATTTGTGCGTAACGTCACGTTCGTTCACTGACGTCACGACAAAACAACAACGTCGGACATCTTGATAACGTCATGTACACGCAGGTAAGTCGTAGAACAATTATTGATCGACCCAAGCTCATTTTAAATAGGAAAACCTCATCCTCGGATACAGAGTTTCAGCCGGCGATCCCGCTTTAAGAAGAAGTCCGTCAGATCACGTGATGAGGTGACGGTTTATTGCAAGTCACCTGACCACTTGACGGTTTATTGAAAATGTTATCCGGCACCCTGTTATCGGGCTGATTTGGCCGGAAGTGACTGGATAAAAGGACTTTATTCGGCAAACATAGATAGTAGAGCAACTCTGAGAACGGTAAATTAAAGTTTAGACACAGTCCAACCAACTAAATTGAAACTTTGATGAAACATTCAATCATAAAGAGATATGCTGATATTACGATAGGAATGACTAGTAATACATAAATGTAAGAGGCATACCTTGTGACGTTCTTCTGAAGTATTGGGCTTATAATCCCATAACTCGTCTGTTTGGGTATTCGATTGGTCTGAAAAGAACAATTTATGCACTCGGATTAACATTAACATAAAAAATAATTGTAAGCAAGCTTGCTTAAGTGCAAGTATAGATTCTTTATTTTCCTCCATATTTGAAGATTTTAACATATTTACAATTATAACATTAACTAACAAAACATGTAGCATAAACAATAAAATGAATATAGTATAAAAAGCAACAGAAAATGTGGTTATGTATATCTAGTATCCGTTGTAAACTGACCTCATGTATCAAAAAGTTTTCAACAATTAAACTAATTATGATGATTTGATAATAAGAATATAATGTTGGAAGCAAGAATAAAAAGAACTGTTGATTTTGGCCTTTCTAGATACAGTCGAACTTCGATGCCTCGAACAGTACTTGCCTCGAACACCCTAGATGCCTCGAACTCGTACTCCGGTCCCGTCAAAATCCCTTCTTTATTCATATAGAAAAACCATAGATGACTCGAACAGTACGAGGGTCGAACACTCGAACTGACTTGCTGGTCCCTTGCTATGATTTACCAGTAGATGACTCGAACAATGCAAATTTTCGCACCTTTCATCGATTGTTGAAATCCATTGCATTCCTACGGGAAGTCCGTGAAAGGTGTTATTAACACCTTGTGACAATTACTGTACCCAAAAAATGGTTACGGCTGTATTGTATTACATGTTTGTGAAAAAAAACTTAACACTTATAGGTCCGTTAATTACTAAATGAAGAAAATTATTAACTGATTTATTTTTCGTGAATAAAATTTAGAAAGAACAAATTTGTCATTAATTTAAATGCTTGTATTCTTTAAAACGACGTTGAATGGTCATTATTCGTAGAAAACCTGATCGGAATTTATTAATTTTATCATTGTCAAAATGAAAAGTAACGACGATATACTACAAATTAAGGCTGTACTAAGCAACTTGACGAAGGACCCGGTAACGGGGGGATAACAGGGAACTTTGTTTTACAAACGTGAATATTTGAAGCTAGCCGGCGATTTCAAGCCAATTTTGTCAAACAATATCATGTTTTATTATTATTATACATACTATTTTACAATTTGACACAAATGCATTAAATATGCATGAGATACGAACACACACTCAATACTGTATACGACAATTACGCATGATTGACAGGTATACGTACCGAGAAGCGTTCGAACTTAATACATTTACAGTGCATATATACTCGTACCCCCGATGCCTCGAACCAGTAGATGGCTCGAACTATTTTCCCGGTCCGAAGGTAGTTCGAGGCATCGAAGTTCGACTGTATTAATATTACTAAATATGGAAATATAACCAATACAAGATAATATAGTGTCAAATACAGAACTGCAGAAAACCAGCAAATGTTAATTAAACATTCTATGATAAATCATTGTAGGTCTTCAATTCCATCGACCTTTGTACCATTTACCTCAAAAATGACAGCTGACATTAAGACGAAAATCAGTTTTCATAAACTTGCCTTTGTATACATCTTTGTCATTTGTACCAACTTGTATTAGACGTTCATCTGTGATTGCAATAAATACGGTACACAAAAACAACACGTATCCAAAAAATTCACTGAATATCCGTAAATCCATTTTAATTGTTACATTTAACTAACGAGACAATGTTGTGTAACTTATGACATCGTTAACAACATAATTTCACATATAAATTGTTAGAGACTTTGCAATGTTTCAACTAAGCTTGTCCCCTGCTTTCTGCATCATATATGGCGTTTAAGAATTGGTGCAATGCTGTTTTATTACAAATATGCCAAAATACGAGTAGTTACAGTAATGGAATGCAGCATTGTAGGCCTTGGTTTTACACGGTTATTATATAACAATTGTGCAACATGTATTTAACTAAAATGAATGTTATGGTGTTATACTACCAATACATGTAATTGACTTGCAAGCTATTTGCAACGCACCTTACGGAAAGCTTACTTAGAATAAAAATACTACGTCATTGAACCCTGTTAAGCAGAACTGACTATACCTTGAGGGGAGACCTTTTAGCAGGATAACTACTAAATAAGGAACAAGTATAAATACACTTCACTCTTAGTTAATAAAAAAACTTTTAAACAAGTCAGTTAAATTTCCATCATAGCCCATATGTTGGAAAGTGCTTTTCGTCCATATGGATTTGTCCCATTTCGATTGATGAAATTTAATTAAATGATTGTTTTCGTGTTTTAAACCAATTTATTACTAAATTCGTAAAAATGTATCTAGAAACCCAATTGGCGAATAAGGACTATGGTGACAATGAGGGCGAGTAGCAGTGTATATATGAAACAAAATAATGTTTGCCGTAAACAAACATGATCAAAGATATATTATGTTATGTTTCAATTCCGTCTTGGTGTTCAAATGTATTGGTCTTTGGAAATGTTCATTTCTAACAGCGTGATAGTCTACTAATACATGCGCTATTTTAAAGATGTTTTATACTATTGCCTTATATGCTCCTTGTAGTACGAGAAGACGCTTGGTTTGTGTGGCTGTTGTGTTTAGCCATTTTTGATGTTTTTGTCTTCTCTTTTTGATAGCTAAACTATGTATTTTAGCCACTTTACACCTGAAACTAGGTCATTCTGCTTTTATGCCTATGCTCCCGCTAGCTTTTCATGGGCGGATCCAGGATTACCGGTTACGGGGGGGGGGGGGGGGGCGTAAGAAAAAAATGGGGTCTAGGTCAAAGCTTTGATAGAATGCACTAGGGGCAAAGCCCCCCCCCCGGAAACTCCGGAAAAATAGCAACTTATATACCATTTAGAAGCCATTTCTTAAGCTATCCTAAAGTATGGGATCCGGGAAATTTTCAAAACAAGGGATCAATCTGGAGCATTATGATGGTCTGAGATATCTTGTTTGCTATTTAAAAGGGGTGTTTTTACGAAACTAGCCTAATTCAAGTTTTGTAAATCATCTTACTTTTTCTTGCAATGGCACGAAATATCGAAACTGTTACAAACTGAAATGCAAATGTTCATATATTAATAATATTTTGCGAGCGTAGCGAGCACGAAGAATTCATATTATATTTTTCACCAAAATTCAAAGGCAAGTTGCATATATCGAGACACAAAAAACGTTAGTTCGACGATTTTAGGGGGGGGGGGCGTACGCCACGTCCAGCCGCCCCCCCCTCGGATCCGCCTATGCTACTATTAGGGCGGGTATGTATGTTTGTTCAAATTTGAATTTGGTAGTTTACCTTGTTTACTGCTGAAGCTGTGTCAATTAGTCTTTTTGTAGCTGAAACTTGGCCTTTCAACTTTTGCACAATGACTTGGTCATTCGATTCTTAGCGTGTTCATGGTGTTGAAAACTTGATCTATTTTTGGTTAAATTCATTTTCTCGTTAAATTAAGTGGTGGAGATTGTAACTGAGGCAAATGATGGTTCTATGTTTTCAGTGCTTTGTTGTTTGACTTGAGTGCTGCCTTCTCTGTACGACTATTATATGTTTGTCAATGATGTAGTTGTATATCAGTCAGTTTACATCATATGCTTCACATGGTGTCGTTCAAATATTCTTATACATTGCATCATTATGAAACGATGAATGAAATTGTTATATTGACGCTGTACGTATACATAGTAAATAAGAAGTTCGTATCCATTTTTCGATCGTCGGCTTTATGCTGTACCATACTGGTATTTTTGCCCAAAGCCATTGTCATAAGAACCTAATTCCAAACAGGGACAGGTTTATTTTATGTTTCCCTTGTGTGTCTGTATGTGTGTGTATGCAGTAATATGGCTCACATATTCGATATGCACCAAGCGTTGTTAAAGCGTAAAATTTAAAACGTTTTAGCATATATTTGTGAAACTAGGTCGTCCTGCAGCGGGGACTTGGGGAACTTCGTGTTTCATACGGTCTCTTGGTATCTGTGCGATTTTATAATTTCTTTGTAGAATTGGGTCTTCCTGATTTTTTACGACGGGACTTGGACTTTTAATCGCTTCTTTGGCTTATATGTGTGGACGTTGCTACATGTGTTGTGGTGTTACTGATTTATGTGTTCGGTTCGTTTAGTTGAGTGTTATCTTTCCTGTTCTTCATACTTGTTTTTGTAAACATTCTTCATCCACGATCACAAAATCAACCAGATGAGATAAGTGTCCATTGTATAACACGCGTATTTCCCCGGTCAATATCGGGAACAGGCGGGTCCACAAGGCCATGTTTTGACCTCGAACGTTTTAGGTACGTACATCTTTATCAAGGTCTGTAGAGAAATTGACGAACGGGTCACAGACGTGCCTTTTGATTTTCATAATTTACGGCGTTATGTATATTAATTATCTATATAAGGATGTGTATTTACAATAACAACACAATGCATAAATGTACGCCGAAATTCGACATAATACTATATAATTCATCGTTTTAACTTCAACTGTCGATAACATAAAACGTTGTTAGGAAGCCCATGGTGGTTAGTATTGAACCTTTCGAATGTTGTATCCATTTCGATGGGAATTTCCATGGAAGCAGTTTAAGCAATTCTTTGTTTTTATGAATGTAATTATACTTTGAAAATTTAGAAAGCCAAGCAAGAGATTTGTAAATTGAGTTAATTGATAATAATTTAACCGGAAGAAAATTAAATGCGAGTGCTTAACAAGCAATAGTGAACGTCCAATACGTTCTAGAAAGTTCGTATGCGCTAGATAATTGCTAAAGTCTGGTAACAGAGACTATTCGTCGGGTTGAAACCTTCCTGAATACCATACTCAATGGAATACATGTACAAGGAGTTTTCTAAGTGGCGGATTTTATCAATGATATACACGATGCTTCTTATCCAATAGAAAAAAAAAGATTTATAAAACTGAAGATTGATAAAACTGTAAACTGTAAACTGTAAGCTGATAAAATGGGAACATTGATCTGTAAGTAAGGGGTCTTAATGGCTTCTTGTGGATGAGTTGAAGTGGATGTTTGTCTGGTTGTATGTTCCAGATAAGTATTTAAAGTACCGGGTTATAGTTATATCTCCTTGTATAACAATTAGTTATCTCATCCGAAAGTGGAAAGTTATACATTTTTTTATATGATCTGGATTTAAATTTAGATCAATTACTCATTATCTATTAAACGAGGGGGTGTTTATAGGGAATTTGTTAGGTATTTATGATGTACCTTGACATACACGAATAGCATAGGGGTGACTAAAAGATAACAGTAAATGACTGAAAGTACGGAAAAAAGTCTCTCATAAAGTGTACCTTTCCTATGTTGATAAACATAAATACTTTGACAGGTTCACTGGGAATGACCTTTTTGTGTTATTTCTTTTTGGACTATGTCATCCATTCCGCTCTTTTGCAGCGGGCGCTTGAACTGTTGGTTGTTTCGTTGGGTTGTTTGTGGGCATGATTCAGTGTGGTTGTGATCATACTGTTATCATGCTCGGTTGGTTGATTGCTGACTACCCTGTCCGATTTCCTCTTTTTTGACGACAACTATACCTCGACGTTGATTACGTTTTTTAAATATTATACACCACATTTCTCACATCCTAGGATAAAGTGTCACCTCGATGTAAAGGGCCTGACTGTCAAGTTCTCGACTCATGTCCTTTAAACGAATCAAGTCTTGATAACCCCATGTAATCCTTAGTAAATAAATACTACAACGTTCAGGTATCTAGCAGTTTATTTATACAACTTGCATTTCAAGATTAAAAAACAATGATATAATAAACAAGTATACACATTGTTATCAGTACTCAGTAGGTGAAACATTACAACACAGTTCTAAATATCAACCTTTTAATCATTTTTGAAGCGAAACGTCATCTTTTGAAAAATACAATGAATCTGGTAGGAAAAGAATTGCATGTTACATGGTGTAATTCTAGCTAAATTAAATTGTCACTAATTTTGGTTTCGTAATAAAAATGAATACTAGTACATGTAACAGATCGACTTATTTGCAGCTTTGAATTGTTCCCATGTATGCTTATACACACTAGAATGGTTTGTTGGTGTTTATACCTTTGTATGAAAATCGATTGTGTGTTGTTTGGATGACCCGTGGGAGAGAACTACATGTAAATGCATATTTTAACGTCGTAGTTCATTGTATCGAAATTTTGTACAATGTAAGGTTTTTAAATTTTAAGTTAGACTCATAAGGGAAGGGCGATTTGTTGCTTATCGTACTACATATATTCTAACAAGGGGCAAAATGAATGAACAAAACACTTTAATACATACTTGTAGTAATGAACGTCACGCTATTGTTCTCCAAATGTCACAAGCGATCTGTCGAAATTCATCATATATTGAAAAGCCATAAGCTCAAGCAAACAGTCAACTTAGAAAATAGGAAAATTTTATTATGTAAAGTATACACTCGTCACAGTGGATTAATATCATGAATAAATTAAATAGTCTCCGTGCACCAGATTATGCCCATGATGCAGTTACACGTGGTTCTTGTTTGACGTCTTTCTTGTTGTCTGCAGGTGCCACCTGTCTCTTATTCTTCGACATGGCTTTGTTCAGTAGTATAGCCATTGTGACTATTGCCGAGATGCCTGTAAATGAAATATGTAAATAAATATATAAATAAATATATAAATTTTTCACATGATATAATTGCATCCTGTTTAAAAGAATATAGCTTACGCCATTTTGGGTTCTAGACTCAGTATTACTAAACTGCATTTAAAGTTGTAAAATGCTTTGTTGTTGTTAAAAGTGACTATATTCTAAACTTAAAAGTTTGTATTCCGATATTGCAAAAAGGGATTACTGCTGGATAATATTTTGGTTTTGTTATGGTCGCATAAGGCGCGTTGTTACTTATAGTCATAGTTACCTTGCATGTGGAGGAAATGAAAATTTTATCTACATATTAGACTATATATGTTTGAAAAAAAAACACATAAATATTGTGACACGTGTAATTGTGTAGTGTACGAAAATAACAAACATTTCGCTGGCTTAGAATGAATAGGACGTTAGTACTACTTATGACCTTATAGGATCCATACATATTTGAAACCTGCATTACAGTGCGTTTCGTGTGAGCCTATTGTCATGAAAATCGGAACTTGTCATTGTGACCTATGAAGTCCAAAGGTTGGTTTTTCCATAAGTAAAGAGTAGTTTTAATCTAGTTTTGTTTTTAAATTGTTTTCTCAAACTATCGATTTCGTACTTACGAACTTGATTTTTAAACCAGCGATTTAAAGCTTGTCACTTTAATTAAATAAGGAAGAGTTAATTTATGTGTACATACCTATAACTGTTCCACTAACCATACCGGCCACTATCACACCTGCTGAGATCTCATGTTTACTGGAATCATGACTTGTATTCGAGTTAGGTGTTTTAACAGCGCTTGAACCAGTTCCTGTTTTCAAACCAGTTGATTTATTCAGTGGAATTGGAGTGGAGATAATCCCATTGGTACCACCATGTACGTGTGTTATACTATTAGACACATTCGATGCTCCTGAGGTCAGAGCCACAGCTGCAGTCGTTGAATTGTTTAAAGATGTTGCGATTGTTGACGATGCGTGACCTGATCCAGAAGACTGAGCATGTGAAGAATTAGCTTTCGATGTTGTAGATTTGCCACTAGACGAATGTAATACATTTGTTGAATTGGAAGACGACGCAATATTCGAAGACAGGGATGAAGCACTTGCAGCTGGAGTAGTAGATGCACCTGAGGCCAATTTGGATACTGCAGAACCATTCGAAGTGCTTAAAACAGTTGCTGGATTTGATGCCGATATTGAATTAGAGGTTGATGGTTTTGAAAACGAAGTTGTGATCAGTGCGGAAGTTGCAGTTGTTGAAGATGGCGACGTAGTTGAAGAGGAAGAGGAGGGCGTTGTTGGTGATGATGGCGTAGTCGTTGAAGTCGTCGTCTGAAAAAAGGCGCAATGCGAAAGTGAAATATTTATCTGTTAAGTTAATTAAATGTGGTTTGTGCATCTTTTTAAAAATTGGCACTAAATGTACCTTTACAATCAGACCGACGACTGAAATTAATTGTTGATCTTTTCTACACCGAACTTCATTCCAATATTATTGACTGAATGTATCTAAAGATAAGTAGAAGTATACACAATTCAGACTATAAGATTTTATGCTATTAAAAGATTTAAGTTTGAAATATATGAGGAACGTTTGATAAGAATAGAAGTCTCTGTAAATCGATGATAGAAAATGGTACACGGGAAGGAAGGCAGAACTTACCTTAAACAGCATAGCACAATGAAAAACCGTAAAAACATCACATACAACAACTTTACCACGACACCATGCCAAACACTTAACTAAAACTATTTTTGTCAAAAATAAGGAATTTTTATACATTTACCGATTCGTTTTTGACAACAGTGATGTTTCTGTACTCCACAGGTCCTGTAGAAAAGTTACCATGACCGTAAGTACGGAACGCAGTTACCTTTACAAGTCTAAAATGTTAAAACACAAAACAGTAGCGTTATCATGGTAGACCTTTTCACCTGACCTTTTCGCTAAGTCTACAGGTGAAAATATGGTAACAAAAAATTAAAAACAACCATAACTGTCTTATTCTTTGACAGATTTTCACGAGATTGGTTCGACGCTCAAGCCAAAAATGAGCGCTTCCCGCGCAACTTAATGCTGCTTAATTAACATACTTAGCCGAAAGGTAATGTGGTATGTCACTCCGGTTATAGCATCGACAATAACACGTGGTTTAAGTTCCTAAACACCTTTAGTAAACATTTCCTGGTTGAAAGTCTTAAGTTAGAAGTAAGAATCGACTAACAAGACAACACACACAGTTCCAATGATTACATTGATATTGTTTTTGTTAGAATTAGAGTAAATATTCATGTGAATTCTTCTTTATTATGATTCACTAGTTATAGGGTATTTAATAGCCTGCGCGTAGCGCAGGGTATTGAAAATACCCAGACCGGTAATACGGGTGACATGCGTATTTTCGTTGAGTCTCAGCAGGTACTAATGCTTTCAAAAAAAGTTATTTCCGGTCAAAAATTTCAGGCAGTTTTCCGAGGTGAATGGTCCTTGGAATATAAAAAAATAGTAAGCTGTAAACGGTTGAGCCTATCGTTCTCTTTCAATTAATTATTATTTTTAAAAAAATGTGTGATAAATAAAACAAACTATTTTTAAAAAACAAAGGGAAGTAAGAAATACCTCTACTCCCCATGACCGTGGACCGTGTCACTAGCCGATTCATTGCAAGCGTTTGCGAGATTTCCAAACGCCCGTTGCACATGGAAGATGTTTTAAGAAACATCAAAAATAAAGGTGAAATTTTCATTTTAATAGCCGATTTATCATGACAGTACTCGATCTCCGAGGAAATTGGTCTTTAATAGACATTTTTACGTAGCTTTACAATGATATCAACACTCAGATCATACCAGACGCTTGAACGTAAGTAGGCTACAATTCGTTCCATGTCAACAACTGAACAATGTAAATCAACAATTCTATGTCTCAATGTATAGCTTGTCAAAGCAATGTTTATGAGATTATTTTGTTACTGTCAGTGTGTATAAGACTTATATACCAGTTAGTTTCATCCACAGCACCCCAGCCCCGGGGAAGGGCGCTCTGGAATTTTGAGTTGTCAAAAACAACAGCTCTTCTACGGCCAGCGGGGGAAGCTGATGGTAAAATCTCCCGCATTTCCCCTGACATCTACCTGTAAATATTGTCTTTAGGCTATTGGTTTTCGCAGAATAAATCCTAAATTTCCCCTGCCTTGCAGGGGAAGCTGGATGGTAAAAGCATGGCTGTCTCCCTGGCTATCTGCCATGGATCCCTGTGGTAGGGGGAACTGGGGATGCAACTGACTGGTGCATTAGTTATTTGTGGTGGACAAACTTGTGTACTAGGAGGGTCCATATGTTGTTGCTTATGTAATAACATATTCGATTTTCCAAGCGGATAAGGACGAAAGACAAACATCGGAGGCTGTAAATTATCTATATTCGGAATATAAATAAACCATCTTAAAGTAGGCCTACAATACTACAATACAGTACAACAAGGTACGTCTTTGATTTTATTGAATTGGAATCAAATTATGACAATTTGATTGATTGACTTGTGTGCTGTATAAAGATTACAATTCACAATGATTGCATGCATTTGTTATCTCCCTTGGATAATGCATAGCAACTGGGGCCCGTGTCTATATCTACAAACATAGCCTAGCGGTTATCTAATATTTATTAAATACCCATATAGGCAATGCCTTAGTTTATATTATTTTAGATGTTTAAATGTTCGTCATTTGGTAATATTTGCAACATATACCAGACATAAATCATGCCTACGTGTTCCAAATTTTAAGTACTGAAATATATCAAAATATATTTGTAGTGATACATTGATTGTTACACACGAAATTTAATTGTTGTTGCTTCTTTATTTATTTTGTTTGTTTATTTTTCTTTTCTAGTGGATGATATTGAACATTGACATTACTGTCAAATATCATTAATATGTTATCCACATCCATAAAGTTGGCATTATTATGTTAGATCAAATACTTACGAGGAAAGACCGGCGAATGAAGCTTTTATAATAAAGGTTCCTGTAAAATTTTCACCAGGTTTCAGATTTTTAGACAGCGTTGTGGGAGCTTGTGAGAACCCTCTAGGGTCTGATATTCTCACATCGATATCTTGTGTTGTTGTTAGTCGATTGGTTACCGTAAATGGTATGCTGAGTGTCGTATACTCTATCATCGTCGCTCCTGCAAGATTAAAACAATAAAATTTCTCGATTTTCATGCTTTATAGAGGTATTTGTTGTGTTGCATTTGAATGTTTAAATTAACGCCAACAATAATGTTACTTAGAATACATTTACTGACTTGTTCCATGTCTAAACACCCTTTTGGGTAACATGTACATGTAAGTAAGACAATGTTTTTTTTAATTTTGTGTGTGTGTCATTGTGACTAGATTTCAGAAAGCCAGACCTGACGCTAAACATAAAAAGCGACTTGGAATGAACTGATTTCGAATGTTTTATATTTCGAAAATTAACTTCAAACCTTAGGTATATGGCGACGCTAAACATAATCAAAGCGCTGTAATCGCTGAAGGCCTGGGGCTAAACTTTGTATGCTTGGGAAGAAGTTTAGTGACTAAACTGAAGTATATGTAAACGGATCCACGCTCTTTTTCTGCCAGCTGCACTGAACAGTTATGTTGACCGTACAAAGTTGAAGGTTTAATCTTTTGGTCATGCTTAACTTGCCTATCTAGTTTAAGTACTAGTAAACAAGAGATGTCAGAATGACATTTATACCTCCCACTACCCACATACTAGTCCAGTCATTGAAGCTAAAAAATATGGTCAACCTCAAACAAATTGCAAAACAGAGTTTCTTTGCATTTTCTTCATCTTCAGACTATTATCAACTACAGACAAAACGTCAAATATGCGATTTCAGTGGGGAAAATACAAAAAAATCGACATGTTTAAGGTCACTTTTGGTAGCAATTTCAGCATTTTCCTTATTTCATACTACATGGGGAATTTTAAGTTCTAATAATTCCCATGTAAGTCGATAAATATTTACTAATTGCACCTTAAAGCTTATATTTTCTGTAAGATACAACCTTCTTCTATCGAATACAAATATTGATTTTATCATCAGACAATTTACTTTTCATATATATGCCAGTCTACGTGTTGGTATACTACCCATTCAAATATCGACAAAATGACTCAAAATAGCACTTGGAAGGGGAAACAAAAGTTTTACTCATTTCTTAATATTAATCCAATTTGTTTAAAATTTACACATATCATGTGTTGTATACATGTTTGTCTAATGGAAAAAGGATATTTGTGTTTGGACAGTATACAATAATGTCAATATACAAAATGTACACGAATTTATCGATTCGGGAGAAATAGTTATTGTTCTCTTTGTCTGTTCGTCCACAATTGCATTTGTATTCACAATTTTGACCTTATGATTATGAAACTTGGTCAGAGTGATTATCTGAACAAAATTTAGGCCAAGGTAGAAAATGGATGATCAAGGATAAAAAACTAGGTCACTAGGTCAAATTTTAGCAAAACCTTGTGTAGTCGCCAGAGGTCATAATGTAGACCTTATATTTATGAAACGTGGTCACAATAATAATATCAACAAAATCTAGGTCAAAGTTATAAATTGGGTCATCCGGGGTCAAAAAGTAGGTCGCTAGTTAAAATCAAAGGAAAACGTTGTGTAGGTACAAAATTCACAATTTTGGTCTAATATTTATACAACTTGGTCACAATGCTCATCTCAAAACATCTAAGACAAGTATGTTATTGAATAATATGGGTCAAAATTAGGTCAATAGGTGAAAATAATTGATGCGACTTTTTGGCGCATGAAGGTTTGTCTATTTTTTTACCTAATGACCTAGTTTTAACTCGTGATAAGTAAATATTGAATTTGACCTACATTTTGTCTTCATTATCCATTTGACATGGTTTCATAAAGATTAGGTAAAAAGGGCGCCTTCTAAAGATTTGTTCTATAATTTGGCCTAGTGACCTAGTTTTTAACTCAGGTTCATCCAATTTCATACATGACCTTGAGTTTTGTAAAGTGATCATTGTGACTAAACTTCACAAGTGTAAGGTCGAAATTGCGACACCTGGTGACTATATCTTGTTTTTTCTTTATTTTGACCTAGTGACCTAGATTTTGGCTCCGGTTAACTCAAACTTTTATTTTACATAGACTAGCTTTCGATGATCATTGCTGCCAAGTTTCATAAAAATCAAACCAAAATTGCGACCTCTAAGTACGATGTAAAAATAAGTTACTGGTACAAGTCAAGATTTATTTACATCAAAAGTGACAAATATCGCGAAAACATGTGACAATTCAATATATTTGTAAATATCTCAAACAGTCCAACGAATATTCAATTAGGACATTTTGTACATTGCTAAGGATAGCTTTACGCACCATATAAACACAAAACTGTTTGTTTTGCAATTAGTTTGAGGTTAAAAGTTAAAATGACTGGACATGCACAGTCATATAGACCGTGACAATTGAACAACATGTAGTATTACCTTGCTAATGTTTTGGCAAACAATTTCTTAAAGCTTTTGAAACTTATGGCTGAAGTCGACTTTCTAATACTGAAATATGTTAAATTAATGAGATTAAAAAAAATGATGGGTGCGAATTATACAGAGTATCGACTCATGTATGGGCAATCGCGGTATTTTGGTAATTTGTTTCAAGAAGTGCGACTTATGTATGGGGCATTACAATATCCAAAACATAAAAAAATTAAGTAAATTTTTTAAAGAATATTCTCTACCGACTGTACTGTACATACATATATACATATTATACAGTAGTTTTCAGGCTCTGTGGTGGTTTTGAAGGATAATAATAATAGAAAGCAGTATATCACAAACAGTGAACAGAGTTTGTGTTTCTTAGCCACAGCAATATCTGTTTAAGTTAAATTATAGTAGAGTGCCATGGGACCACATGCCAGTATCTCACGCGCTCGATCTGCGCAGTAAAATACCATATCCGGTTACTTTGTCTGTTTCCGAGAATGATCGTGAATATTTTTTTTTCATTTTTTTTCTGGAATGTCTTGTTAACGCAAAATGAAATAACAATATTTAAAATATGTTTATATAAATACCAAATATAATGTCTTCAAAAAATGTCTCAGAAAAAAAGTTTCTTCTTACTGTCTTCGTAAACACTCGTATCTTTTCGGCATAAGACCGTCAAGTGAGGAACTTATTCTCGCATGAATATGTAAACAATAGAAACTATGCCCTAGTCAATGCTTAGCAATTTTGCTTCAATAATATTTCTTTTACACTTTTTTATGAAACTGTAATGTTAAATAGTGATGTTCTGCATTTTTAAAGGCGGTTTAGTGAGATCCGCGAAGAACTTCTTTCATATTGCGCATGAAAGTGGTAATTGGGAGTTTTGGGATTTTGGACGGTCAATTCTAGTAGGCTGAGAATTGGTATAAAAAATATGGCCTTGGGGCTTCGTCCCAGGCCAAAAACCGATTGGTATGGCCTTATCATGACATGCCTACTTATCGCTCCGTAATCACATATTCGCTGCAGAATACTGATGATCGATGTAACCAAGGAATCGAATCCATATCTGTGACAGTTTTTCTATCTAACACTTTATTTCCGGCTGCAAGACACACATTGTGTTTGATTAATTGAAATAAAATAAAACAAGACTGTGTTCAGTAAACGTTTATGCCCCGGTGGAAGACTTAGAAGTCTTGTCCGTAATAAATATCCATCAGGGAACATACTTCTGTTGAAATGATGGAAAGTGTTACATTACTTTGACAATGGAATGTGCTATGATGTTTAACCGGTATGCCAACTTTGAAAGCAATGCCTTGATGGAATTTAATACTATTTTAGTTTCAGCGGACGAACGAACAAATGCATGGACAGGACAATCACTACAAAAGTGCTTCCGTATCAGTAGATGCAGGTATATAAAAACATACCGGGGAATGGAACATCCAGTTTAAATGCTGATGGGGTTATTTCTGTGGGGTCAATACGACGGAACATGTGTCCTGTGGTGTCTTGACCTTGCAAGCCAATCACGAATGTCTGAAATGTAAAACATACCTGAGACTAAGAATATTTAGCGATTTTATTATTGTATACATTTTGTATAGATCAAAACAAAGAGAAAATGAATCAGAGCCACTGAAAGTCAAGGTTTCAGCTGACAATAATCTAAGACAACGTATCAATTATAAAAAGACGAATGCCATTCTTTCAGCTTATAAACCGGTTGAAGATCTTTACAAAAAAGGTATATCCGACAGGGAAGGTAGCAATCAACCCAACCAGCCGAGCATAGAAATCAGAAACACCACGACACAACTCCCCTGATCAGTGCCCACAGAAACCATGCCAAAAAACGGAGGCACAACCCCGGGGCGTGACATAGGTCAAAACACCAAGGACAGTGACCTAACGTTATGCGACCTAAAGATGCACAACTACGACTTGACCAAGTTAAAATATGGGCAAGGTAGGAATGGGGTGTGAAATAATATTACATATTCCTAGCAACTACAATGAGCAATTTCCACACATAAGCCGAAGAAACAACGAAAGGTCCAAGTCCCCGCCGATAAAATGCAGGATGACCAACATTCACAAGGAAATGATATAATAGCGGTTATTGCCGAATGAAACGAAGCCAATACTCGACCACGGTCCCAAAGGCCCCACCGCACGGCGAACCAACCACACAAACCCGTGCCAAAACGGCGACTAAATGAGGCACAGCCACCACCTGACCTAGTTAAAAACACCAAGGACAGTGACATAACGTTAATACGTGTTAAAGAGGCATTATGGGACTTGACCTAGTTTACAATAATGGGCAAAAAGAGGGCGAAAATGCTAAAAACGTATCTTATAGTGACCAAACAGCACAGTGACCTAATGAAACAGTATCTCATCCAGCATCTCCGCAAGATACAAATGATGAAAAGAGGGGGGGGGGGGGGGGGTTGTGGGCGGTAGACTTAAAAAGAAATGACAGAGGGAATACAAATATAGGTATACAAATTACACAAACCCGAAATCCAAACCCGCGCATTTGCCGCCTCAGCCAGTCAAACTACGCGGGGCAAGAACCAAGCGACAAGACTAGAACAAGTGACAGACACAATATACATGTACTATTGAAAGATACAAGGCAGCCTTATACTGGACAGCGAAAATGCAGCAGAACATGCACGATAATAATACAGTTACAGAAAGGAAGACCCTAAGCCAAAAATTGCTTTGGGAGTTTTCTATTTTGACTATAAAGTGGACAATACATACATAAAGCAAGGTTTAATCTAGGAAGTCTATTCATTTTAAAATTGCCTACGATATGATGTCATATAATTATTATGCAATTGCAAATGTTATAAGATTATCTTTTGAAGGCACACAAAAACAATTTCGGGGTTTGAAAATATTACATTTTATGGTGTGAATCAAATTCAATATTCAATAAATGTATACCTCTGCTGGCATTGTGACCTTAGCAACTTCAAACTTGCCATTTCCCTTTGGTATTATCGGTCCGAACGACGTTATTGGTAGTACTTTTAAAGGTGAGAATAGGAATCCAAGTATAATGCGCTTTACATTTGAAAATCCCGCAGCCTGGACTACTAATTTATACTCAGATCCTGAAACAATAAACAAAAAACCTGTAGATGAATGACGTAGACTCAAAATTAACGAGACACTAGATGATATCCGGAACTTAGTGCAATGTGGTTTTCCCCTAAATTTGCATGTAGGTACAAACAAATCTGGCCTTGTTATACTGTTCTTGTATTTACATGCAAACACAACTGACCCAAACTCTATTGTCCAGATATCAATGTGGTTATTCAAGTTTCGTTAAGTATATGAACAGTTCATAATGCATCTATATTGATAATTTTGAAGCAAATGGGGGCACGGTTAACTAAAGGTTAAATTTAAACATTAAAATCTGATTCAAATATCAAAATGGAAGCGTTGTAATTTTCCGTGTTAATTTACTCACCAACAATAGGGTCTGAGACAGGGGTGTTTGTGCCTACTTCAAACAACTGCTGTTTTATGGATATTGGACTTTCAGTCTGGATTGTCACATTCCAAATATTTCCATCCAACTTCGCAAACTTCCAGTATCCATAGTCCGTCTATAATACACAATTTGGATGTTAGTTAGTGTCGTACATTTTCTTTTCCATTTTGAATATTTCCAATACCATGTTTTATCCATACAAGAATGGAAGATAAATTAGTACAAGGGAATGTCGTATGACCAATATTCGAGGAAAGATATGAAACATCTTATAAGGTACAACTGTAAAGGCAACACCCAAACTGCAAAAGAACTTGGTCGACCATCCCTCAATGAATGGTGTAATGGTAGTATACAGATTGTCAATAATTTTTAAGATCGTACGCAATCATAAATTTCAGAAGTAGAATATATTAAATATATACAACCGTCGATAATATAACTAAAAAGTAAGGTCATTAACATTTTGACCGTTAGTAATGTTATTCAGATGGATTGTTCTTTTACTTACCGCATTGATTAAAACATCCACTGTAGCCACCACTGTATCACCGGCGCTTGCCTTGCCTTGTATAGAGGGGACCGCTGTTGATGGAACACCTGAATGGTAAAATAACACCAACTCGATGATAAAAAAAAATCATATACGCATATCTAGTAACTAGATCTAGTGGGTCAACCAAATCGGTGATGATAAACTCAAATGCTCAAATTAAAAATGTTTTCCAAAAGTGCTTTGCCATTTCGACAAAACCGTTTCTTTTTAAATATTGAACGATGTTACTTCTAGAAGTCACATATGACTGGGCTTATATTAAGACTTTGTATCACTATAAGGTCATCACGAGAAGACCCTAAAAGTGATGTTTAACTAAAAGTTTAACGTCATACCTACCAGAAGGTGTAGTTATCATAATGACAGGATTGGACCGTTTTACCGCCACACGGAATATAAGCCTCTTCATTGTACCATCTACATACACCGTAATCAGAGATGAAGAATCGTCCACAAACCGAGCGACGTCGACAAGACCAGGTGATGTTCTACGCTGAAAGTTGAAAACAAATACGTGTATAAGAGTATAATTGGATAGAAAGAAAATATATTTAAAAATAGTCACAGTGTACAAACGCTAATAATAATGTCTGATAAAAAACTCCACTTTGCCTAGATACTGTTCCCCATGCCTCCCGATGCTCACTAATTTCCACCGGGAGTTCATTGTCGAGGCAATGAATGCTCAGTGGGACATATGCGTTAGAAACACCACACCATGCAATGATGTATTAATGATTCATTCCACCAACTGGGACACAACTCATATATTCATAATATATGATATATGCATTGCTTTGTATACGAGGGGTGTTCCAGAAATAAAAGGGCTTTTCTCATAACATCTTACTTAGCAATCACAATTTAATGAAAATTGTCCCATATGCAAAGTAATGTACGCTCTAAACACTGATAGCAAATTAGCAATATAATTTCTTTGTTGCTGATGATGCTCATACAAAGCGTTGTCATAGAAACCATGTAACACTAAGGCGGGTCACACTTTTATTTGGCATTACTATCCTTATTAAAAATGTAAATATCTCAATATCCACTTGATTAATATTAACGCCTATTTGTAAGGCATTACGTGGATGACTTTGACGTGAGAATGCAAACTTTCGAATAAATCGCTCTATGTTTGTTATCGTAAGTCAGTAATCAAATGTATGTATCCAAGCGCGTCATGAATGAAAATGACGTCAATGCCAATAAACAGAAACCACCCGATTGTCAAAAAATGGTGCACATTGGGAAAACCAACAGTGCCAACCAATGAAATGATGAAATACGTAAAATGTAGTGGCAGTAAGCAATTGTGTTATATCGGCTCAAATTGATTACAGATCGCAGATTTATTAAATTACTTATAAGCACAGGTGTGGGTTATAGAACATTAAGTTGACGTTAATAAACACTGTTCGTACACTGGTAGGCGCTCCAATGTTTGAGCAATTTTTAACATAATTCAACACATTTTTGTGAACAGGGTTACAGAAACACATCTAAACATCGGAACAGTGATATTGGATATATTAAGAAAGTCAGGATGACTATTAATAAAAATATTTAATGTTGCTTTATGTTGAAATATTGCGCTTGAAATGCGACGTCATAATAACGTCACGGTGCGACCCGCCTCCTTGGTACAGAGTATATTTAATGTTTATTAAATTTATTATTTTTCTATCAATGTCTTTGATATTTCGCGTATTTGTCGGTGAAAGATCAAAATGTAATTATAGACAACTAGTTTGATTAATTTCTGATTTGCCGTTAAGCTATGAAAAAAGACCTATTAATTGTGGAACAACCCACGTACATACAAAGAAAACAAAATCAGAAAATATCACTGAAGAAAATTATTGAACCACTTCAGTTACCTTTATTCTGTGCACTAGGTTCGGTCTGACGTATCCTTCTTTCACCAAAAAGTCTGAAACAAGAACGTGAAACATATCATCAATATATTATCTGATAGTAATGTATTTCATGTAGTTGAAGCTTCTTTTTATACATTTATATTTTACATGTATTCTAATAAATTTTTAGGTCAATTTTGACGTTAGTTCTAGAACTATATTTTTACTCGCTAGCCCAGAGCTCCGCCACCAGGCTGAAGAGGCGGTGTATCACTATTAAATTGGCCAGGATGTCAATTGTTGAACATGGTAAACATTCATCATGGACACCCTCTAACTTTGAAGTATACACTGTACCATAAGTAGTTATCATATATGTTTACTGCTTACAAATTGGGATAGGTTACGTTGTTTTTACCAACATTAGATAACATGGATAACATTATATTACAATAATTTGTTTCAAGTTATACGCCATTGATACAAGTTTATTACCACTTGTATATATTTAGTTAAGAAATATATTGTATGTAAATAAATGTGAAATAATAATATGAAATACAAATACAGCTAAAATGACTGTTGTCAATATGCACTGAGGCAAAATCCGAAATATTTGGCAGTGTGTAAATAAATTAATGACTTGTTTATCATAAAATTTAACCGGAAAAATATATATATTTTTTTGTAATTATGAAAATGTTTCTCTTGCTTAGAATTTTAAATATATACTGTTTCAATTGATTATCTTTCTTCAACTTTTGACAATCAAGCGTTGTAAAGAACACATACGTACGTTGGCGTTTCAGAATAATTTTTATCTAAATGGGTAGTTTGAACAACATCAAGTTAACATAAATATAGAACCAATCTTTATTCCGTATTTTAGTTTCATTGATTAAAAGAGACAAAACTATAACACTAGAAATTAAGTACTTGCTCAACAGCCAATACCGGTCGTTTCTAAATAATAATTGTAAAAAAATCAAAGGAACGAGTTTATTAACAAGCTAATATTTCTACTCAATCCTTGATTTGTATAAAATGTATATATATCATGTTATGAAATAAAACAAAATGTTTTAACTAAATTAATTTGGTTTTAGTAAAACTTATGAAATGAAACTAACATACATTAACAGTGCAAATTTCAACGAGCGTGCCCATTTACGTTCGGTTTTTATGAAAAAAAAATAGATATATAATATTACTATAATATTCGAACTTGATGATTGCATGTTTCAGAGGTTGCCAATGATAAACAAATTGAAAGTATCACCTTTGTTGGTCTCAAGAACACCACTTGGCTCATCCACATTATCCCGCTCAGCTTTACTCAAAACACACGCGGTACACAATAAGAATACGAATGTCCAACGGACATCAATTTGTTTAATCCCCATTTTATATTTAGGTTTTTTATTTTCCGACCATTAATCAAGTATATCCTTTACATTGTCACGAGTGAGTTTTATAATGGCAATATCCTTTTTCTAACCGATTAAAAGTTGCATTCAATGCATTTCATCATTTACACACAGTGCTTCGAACTGCGTAGAAAAAATGATTATGCGAATAATACTTCAATTGAAATAGTCGCAGTCCTTATGGAAGCCGTGACCAAGCCGTAATATGGGATTAAATGTTAAGCAACAATTTCATTAACTATGCTCAATGTTTTTCAAATAGTCTTCAAGATTATCTGATAAGTTAGGGGCTCTTAGAATATTGTTAAGTTGATAAAAACTAATAAAACTCCCATTTATCAGGTATTGAATAATAATATACCATTGAGATCCATTTTGTTAGTGATATTTTGAGCAAACTTTTCCTCGTACTCTAGCCATAATTACCCTGGGATTAAAGTCAAGATGACGATGGTATCCTGCTGAACACGACCAAGTTTATCTTTGAGAAACTTGTTTTAATGCCTAAAGTGTGTGTTTTTGGATTAAACATCGATATTTAATTATTCGATTAGAGATAATTATGATCCGTTGACTTGTTAAAAGATGTAGATGTAATGTAATGCACCATTAAGATTAGTGAAGATACCTTCAAACAGACCGAACCTCTTCCTAAATTACTGGAAATTGGAATACCACGATAAAATTAAGCGTATGAAACAACACTTATAATTTATCAAAAGATCCGGCTGAATATCAAGCACTTCACACGTTCACCACCTACTAGGTATTTGAAAGTGTTGAAACCAATTTGGCCTAACTAATTTGGGTATTTGCACGTTTTGTATAATTGTAATATTTGGAACTGTAAAACGTTAAACCTATTTGTTTGCAAATCATTGAAACCATTTGAGGTTTCTCTATTTGTTTTCAAATTGATGGGACTTTCATGTTACAAGTAATAACAAAATTATTAATTTGTTTAAAAAAAACTGCTTATCAATCGATGTTCAAAGGTCAAAATACTTATCTTTCATCTGTTATACGGAAGTGAATCTAACAAACAAACAAACGACGTGGTGTAAACGATAAGAAGTAATGGTATTGAAGAACACGGATGGGAAAAAGTAAGTGTGTATGTAGGGCCTTCGATCTTCTCCTCTGTTGAACACGTATGGGAAAAACAGGGTGATCATTAATACATGATAACATAATAACTTTAATAACTTCGGTTATTTTAGATAATATTTGTTCTTATACGCCATTGATCTATAACGTATACATGTAAATTCCATTCAGGACATCAATCATTTTCAAATGTCACATATTTGTTCTCAGCAGAGGTTTGAAGCGTTCTCCTTAATTCTTCAAAACTGTCAAAATCAGCAGGAGATGACGTTGAAAATTACCAGTTGAGTCCTTGCTTTTTACACCGCTGATGCTTCCAATTTCACACAATATTGTACTTTTCAAATCAGGTAAATGTACTGGTTTTGAAGTAGTCATTTTTCCTTCGGATAATCCAATGATGAGAAAGCCAAAGGATTTAAGTCCGGTGAGTGCGGAGGGCAAATTTATATGTGGTCTTCAGCGGAATGATTTTATCGCACACTTTCTTTGAATCAATGAACATGTACGGCATAATTGATGACGCTATTGATATCACGTTCACATCGCATGCACTACTATCTATTTACCACATCTGATACAAACTTGGGTTCATTAGCTTTGAAATAAGGGTCAAACTACTTCTCTATCATTAAATCTGACAAAGTTATTTATGTGATCATATACTAATGACCCCCCTGTATGTTTATCTTATTGACATTTAGAACAACATTGGAATAACCAAGCACTGTTGTGAATTAAAGGTAAACGGTTGGGGGTCTCGGAAAAGGCAAGTTCTTTCCAGGACATAAAGGTTTATGATGATGCGTTTTCGACGGATTAAAGTGTAACAATTTAGATCTTATTGAATGCAAACACTACATTACAGTAGATGCAAAAAGGACATAGTGCTCAGTTTCATTGACAACTGGACATTTTATATAAGTGTTTCATGCACGCACTATCCGTAGAACCTACTAGTTACATATTTACTCATTGGTATAATGTTTTATTTATGAAGAACCTTTTTTGGTTGTAACACTTAGAGGTCACCATTTGTTGGCTTATATGTATAGTTGTATTATAGTTTGACGTGTGTGTTCACTAAATGTTACCGTTTGGACGGGGACTTTATGTTACTTACTGGTATATAACTAGACCAATGGGTAAAATGTAGGAGGAAATGAAACTTGTTAGGTCACTGGTGGTTGCAATATCCATGTTCTTGTGATCTGATCATTGGTGGATTGTATTGTCGCTGGAGTGCGCAAATTTGGGCTTGTTATTTTGAAACTAGGTACGGTTGCACCATTGGGAGAGATATGCCTTGTTCATCGAATGAAATCATTGTTACTACAAGTGAAGAGTTCTAGAAGTTGTTCTTCAGTTTAAAAGTGTCTCAAAGGCATGATGTATAGTTGTTCAGACGTGAAAGACAGGGAATTAACAGGAAATCGCAGGCATGTTTAAGACGTCAGTTTACGCGATAATTTCATGTTAGGGATTCCCGTCCAGATGTTTGACGCATTACTCGGAAAAGTAAACCATATTTAAACAAACGACTCACTTGTGGTGCGACCAAGAGATAAAGAATGTACTCATCCCCATTGTCATTATTTTAGGGAATCTCATAGCCCTATGAGTGACACTAACGTCGTGTAAGATAGAGTGACGTCATTATGTGCGCCGGTCAGCGTTTAAGCAACTGTACGTTTCAGATCGCTTTATAATATTAATATAATTCATTCATAAATGAAGTGCATGTAGCAAAGCGTTTCCATTTTCTGATGATATACAATTTTATTTTAGTAATTAACCAGGCTTGTTTTATGACGATAGTCCTGTTTATTTTTGTACGCCCCATGTATAATTACTGTGATGGCGTAAGTAATTGGGATGGAAAGACTAGACCAAGCAAGTAGTTATGTGTGCTTTTCTATCTTCATATGTATTATAATTATGTCCATGTCGCGCACAGCAAATAATTAACGAGAGTGAATAAAGAGAGCTTATTCTTTAATAGAACCAGAAAGAATTACATGTTCTTGATCACATCCCGTTTCTAAATGTCATACGACTACTGATTTTAGAGGTATCTTCTGGACCAAAATATAAAAGGCAACACAACTAATTTAAGAATGGTGCCATATCGAATTGTCATGCTTCGTGACGCAACTTTATTGTCGTAGTTTATGTAAATTGGGTTCTTTAGATGCTTGATACCAATTATCACAAATGGCTGGCGAAGAATGTGATACCAAAGTCTTTTCTTATTTTTGACAATACTAGCTCTCTTTAACATAGTTCCAAAGAAACTACTGTATAACAACTCCAAACGGATATTCAAATTTACATACGCCGATTAAATGCATGCTCCAAAGTAACATCAAATATGCAGGCGACACATGTACCTTTCTTTCTAACTAGCATTTTGTTTAAATTGTGTCATTTCTTTTAAAAGGCATGTACAAGTACATATGAAAGTTCGTATACTGTTTCACTGCTTCTATCGGGCGTTAACCCGCTTGTTGTACTTGTCGCATGTGGTCCCTGCTGACTCCTGTTCCGCTTGTTGACAGATTGCGGCGATGATCTGTCAGAGAAGGGTCTTGTATTTTGTTACTGATCAATTATATATATTTCTTGTTTTCGTGTTTGCCTGCTATAATATGTAATTATTCTTTTTATTTTTCGTGTGTTCCTTCGTACTATGTCGTGTCAGTTGGCCTTATTTTCCTATTTATCATTTTCTTTTGACTACACCGTATATTGTTTCGTGTCTAATTCTTGACAGAGGGCTTGTAGTCTGAAGCGACTGGTTATATTCTTTGATTAACTTACCAACGTTTTTTTGTTATGTATACTTTGGACCATTTAGCACTTGAGGCGCGGTCTTCAATTGATCCACCAAATGAACCAACATTAATTAAACCATTAATTAAATTTCTTTCACACCAAATGAGAGTGCAGTGTAACATTTTTTATTGGATTGCTTTCGTGTAAACTTTGTGTACTGGATTGTCATGTATTATTTAGTATTGGATTGTACAAAATAGTCACTGAACACAAGGGAATACCAACACAAATAGGAAGAAAGAATGTATTTAAATATAGGATTAACGTTTGATTATTAAGTAACAAAAATAACAATAAACAACAACATCAACGACAATAACAATAAAAAATCACAGGTTCCTTGTTGAATTTGATTGTAAATGTTCAGCATGGAACAGTTGGCTGTACAAGGGAGGACGGAATCATTGGTACATGTATCGTATTTATCACGCACGCGCACGCATGCACACACTGACACGTTATTGCTTGCTTAATGTGCGTAGAAACAGTAAGTTTTGATGTATATATATTGACCTAAAAGTCAAGATGTACGGTGTAGTTATTTCTACCATACATTTTTCTCGAGATGTACACCTTCATTGTTACTAAGTGGTATGAGGGAAATGTATGGGCATGATGTCCACGTGGTAAAATGTACATCCCCGACTTACAAAAACTTACTGTGTGTACGCACATTTTGGTACAAGAAAAACTAAATTGCACCCACTTTAACACAAGCCATAAGCATACATCACGATACTCATAGTTATTTAACTATGGTCATGGCATTTAGCAAACACATTATTTGAAATATTTTATGTTTTAACATCATGTACACTGATACGACATGCAGTGCAGCCTCTGTAAATGAATACTATATTGGCGACATACTGTTGGTGTCGTTGTTGAAATGGTGTACTTCAAGAGAGATTCATTTATTGGTTAATCATTGCAACGAATAAAGATTTTTCTTCACGGGGTTGCTCATAAGAGGAATTTCTCTGAAAAGGTTGCACTGTATACAATAACACTAATATTATGCAACATTCGTGGTACAAAAGTATGATACACATACAAAGTGTAACAAAGACATTGACAAGCAAACCACAAAAATGAGTAGATAACACATCTAAATATATAATTATAACATCGTGCATTATCCTTGTTTCCCGACCGGTAAAGATAAATAACAGTTTGTGTATTACGTTCTAAACCGGTACATACAGTAGAAGTGTTTCAAAATATGTGAATCAATTGCTTTGAAATAAAAATATCAACACACAATCGCTGGCTTAGAATGAGAATCTCGTAACAGTTTCTGCTACTTACGACCTTATAAGAATGATACATATTTTTAATCTGCATCACTGGGCGCGTATCGTAATTTTATGCCTTTTCACATGAAAATCGGAATTTGTCATGTTGACCAAAATGAAGTTGTAAAAACTTGTTTTACAATAAGTAAAGAGTAAATTACTAAATATTGTCAAAGTTGTCACAATATCGATTTTGTACATACTCTTCTCATTCTAAGCCAGCGAAATGCATGTTACCATTTTGATTCCGCAAACACTGCAGTCGTTTTGTGGATGTTTGATTTTACATATTAACAATGACGTATGAGGTTTATGTCCAACTTGGTGTAATTGGTCTTTTCTGCTTCCGGTCCTCTGGTCCAACACGTTTGTCCTTTTTGTTTAATGCTTTATTGAAAACCACAGCCATTGTTGCAATTGCGGCGATGCCTGAAAAGTAGACACATAAGATTAAAATTAAAAATTATAGAAAGGATTGTTGGTTATACCAATTACTCTGTATCAATATTTCAATCCAGAAAGGCATTCCACAAAATGTATGGACACTTACAAAATCAAAACCGTACACAAACCAATGTCTTATTTAATACATTGAATATATAATATTGCATACGATGCACGTAAATGCGTTCAAAAGAAAAAGGCCCAGTACGTACCGAACTTCTGACATCGAGTGAATTCGACACATCGTTGTGACATTATAAATAATAACATGCCATTGACCAAATTCGTAATTTTGTCATTTGAGCCGAAAAGCCATTAACAAATAAAATCCAATAATCACTCCATAGGGCGTATAGCAAATATATTAACTATATTAATTACTGATCCTAATATAAATATTCAATTATGTTAATACGTTAAGCGAATTACAAACACAATGAACCGGATGCAAATAATTTCTCACCAACAATAGTTCCTGTAACCATACTTGCTACAACCACCCCGGCAGATATTTCTAAAGACGTAGAATCATCATCGTCAGAATTGTTCGAGCCGCTACCAGAATTGTTCGAGCCACCACCCGTATTACTAGACCCGCTACGAGAATTACTCGTTGCCGTTCCAGCTGATGCTGTTCTCGTTGTCGAACTTGTGCCAGCAGATACAAGCGGAGAAGGTGTAGACGTCAAGGGCGCAGTTGTAGATTGTACAACAGCTGGTGCATTGGTGACTTTTCCAGGAGGATTTGTTTTTGTTGTACCAGTATTTGCAGCTTGTGTTACGGCGGTCGGTGACGAATTAGAGATACTACCAGACGGCTGTGAAGATGGAGCAGCAGTGTTACCTCCTTTTGTTGATAGTTGTGTCGACGAGACTACATTAGAAGCTGCTGGTGAGGTATTTGGTACAGCCGTGCTGGGCTTGGTGGATTTTTGAGAAACATAACTACTGCCTGATAAAGTAGTCTGAACAGAAGCAGCTGGCTGTGATGCGGGTGCTGAAGAAGATGCCAGTTTTGTAGTGACAGCAGCAGTGCTCGATGCTGATGTGGAAGGCGTGGTTGTTGGTTTTGTAGTAGCACGAGTTGTAGAGGTGGTAGTGGAAGGCGTAGTTGTTGATGTTGTAGTTGAAGTTGTTGATGTTGTTGTTGGTGTCGTAGTAGAAGTACTTGTTGTTGGTGTTGTTGTGGTCGATGTCGATGCAGTAGTAGAAGTTGATGTAGTGGTCTACAATCACATTGGTTTCGAAACATATTTAGATATATATTTTTATTTCAATTGCATCAGGCTTTAAAGCATATAAGGACAATACAATGCATTTTGACAGAACAGTGGTACAGTACACTGAATTGAATCGATTATTTTCAAGACGGATATTTTTATGACCACTGTCCAAAATAGTGTTATGTCATATATATAACGTAACTTAAACTAGTAAAAACATGTCAAGTATAGCCTTTATTTGACAGTCTGTTTCTGCGAGCGCCTGTACTCGGATTTGAACCCGGTCGCCAGATTTGACGCTAACCAATAAGCTACGGAGGCACATACTTACATAAATTTCTAAAAATGGAGTTTGCTTGTAATTTTGAAACATGAACTCAAACGATTTTACATCAATGACATACAACACGAGACAAGACATTATATACTTTAAAGAATCTACAGCGCTGGGAATGCATTCAGTCATTCATATAGAGTTCTCTTCTAGCATTTTACCATGGTTTCCTTAACAACCAATACATATGCACAAATACTCAAGTGTTGGTTGTGCAAGACAGTGTTGTCTCCTGAATTTAAGAGTCACACCCATGCAAAAGGAATATAAAATCCCAACTATTCAGGGGACTTTGTGAGATGTTTTCATCATGATCAAATTCTAAAGAATTTTAAAAATGTTGTAACTCACTGTTTCGTTTTTGATAACTGTGACATTTCTGAATTCTGTTGGTCCAGGCGAAAACTGTCCACCTCCCAAATATTGTCTCGCTTTAATTGATGCCAACCTGTGTTCGATAAAACAATGTTTCAAGCGGTGGACACATTAAAATTAAAAATTATAATATTGCATGAAACTTTATACACATTCGGACCTACAGATGCAGCCTGTATGCTAAGAATGGAAATTGGTTCCTCGAATCCACATACATTGTTATAAGTAACGTTATGTTCTCTAAGACAAAAAAGAATGTATATGAGGACGGACAGGGCGATTTAAACTTCTTTTTAAAAACTGAATATTCCCAAAGTGCACATGTGTACGAGACCCCATCAATAATTTTGTGAACTTTTGTGTCAAATATTTATACATTACTCGGGAAATATGTCTACTACATTCAAAACATTTGTATACATGTTAATATTGTAGTTCTATTATTGGCCAATAGATAATAATAGAATCAAATACTTTGCGAGATGCAAGGAATACCTTGTACATGTTTGTAATTACTATGTTATTCAGAGAGCTACAATTACTAGACACTATTGCAGCAATTATTAAATCTGAGCTTATCTGTCCATATCCGTCATAAAATAATTAAATGATACATAGTAGAGTCCAGTTAGGATAAAAATACAGTGACACAGTGGAACAATCCACTAGTAAGGTGTAAAAACAAGTATAAAGGCTTATACCAACAGTTCAATAGCAAACAAAACTCTACCTATTTAAGCAATGTTTTAATCGTTTGGTTACACATTAAAGATGACGTCACTGTCAAGATAGCCTAACTGGACTATAGTTACACGGAAGACACATGAAATGTTGTCAGTCTGGTGACAATAGAACAAACAATTAACATACTTAAATATTGTACTTACGTAGTTAATCCAGCAAATGAAGCTTGCAATACAAATGTTCCATTGAATGTTTCACCACTTTTAAGTGTTGCTGATAGAAATTTCGGTGCTTGTGCATAACCTCTGTCATCTTCAATACGTACATCAATATCTTGTTCCGTCGACATAATGTTTGTAACAGTAAAAGTGATACTGAAAGTTTTATATTCAAACACTGTCGCTCCTGAAATGTTAATATTATATGTACCAGAGTGCAAGGGTTACACATTATTTAACTTAGTGAAGTAACATTTGAGTAATCATTGTTACGTATCGTATATCTGAAAGTAGGCAATTTTACAGCAGAAACTATGTAGTTATGCTATTTTGATAGCTGGAACTTGGCCTTTAAGTGGTTTTGTTTTCTCGTTTAATTGTGTATTGGGCATTGATCAGGGTAATTGCGGTATATGTGACGTTTACGTTTTTTTTGTGTTTGGCGGCTTCAGTTGAGTGCTGCCTTTTCACTTCTGTCTTTTACTATTTGCTTCAATTGATCACATCACAAACTTATTGACTTATTACATCCGTATATTTTGGCGATATGATATTCCGATAGCAAATACTTGACAACAAATAAGAAAGATCTATTACTATGACACATTATTCACAATTTACAAATTTACAAATTTACAGATTTCACCTACGAAAAATATAGGACTTGTGTGTTTGACTGTAAATATCCCATGACATAACTTAGTACTAATCATTACCTGTATAAGGTGGTACGTCAAGCTTCAGACTAACGGGTGTAATCTCAGTCGGGTCCATACGTTTCAATAGATGTCCCGTCTTATCTTTGCCTTGTACAGTAACCATAAATACCTGACAAACAATTAACATAACGTTAAGACATTACATTAGTTCTTTGTAAACTATAACAACTTACACTACTGGAATATGGTTCTTTGGTCCACCATAATACTACGAGATGTTTGTAAAACACATACTCCCCATTGACAGCCCAAATGTCGAAAATGGTAAAAGTCACAGTGACTGACCTACTGACCTCAAAATTAATAGGGGTCATCTGCTGTTGCTGACCAACTTCAAGGTCTACCAGCCGATCGACAGACAGAAATACCCCCATATACACAGTGTGTCAAAAGTGTGTCCAAAGAATATTTATTTTATTGAAAAAAAAGAACATGATAGACTATTTTAAAGATACATGAATGCAGTATTCATTTGTAAATTGTTCACAAATTTTCAACTGGTTTTGGAACAAGTTTTGAAACAAGGTATTTGGCTAATTGTATCGCTAGAACTACATGGAAATATGCCTTCTTGCAACTTAAACTCATAATGTGTCACTTTAAACTGACGGTTGGCAATATGTGTACAGTCCGTTCAAAGTTTAATGACAACGGTTATAAACATCGACTCGTCCTTCGGGTTAACTATAATAATGTTTACGTAGGTTTAACTGGGTGTAACTGATTTAAATGTAATCCTCGCTATTCTTTCGAATAGAATAGTTCCCTCATTAGTGTTACTCATTGAATCGTCAGTAACACTTTTATGTAGATCTTTTGTATTGATAGTGTGATCATGGGTCATCGTAGACCTATTTCACAATTTTATACCATGTCATATATTTTGATGTATCTAATAAATCTTAATTAGTTACATCTTAAATCTTTTAATCTTAAATCTTAATTCTTAAATCTAGAATCTTTAAAATATTGAAATATTGAAATATTGAAACATTGTACCTCACTTGGCATTTTCACACTAGCAGCTTCGTAAACTCCTCCACCTTTAGATATAAGTGGTGACATTCCTATCGGTGATACCTTGGCTCGTGAATTAAGGAATGCCAGACTGATTGAATCTATAGAAGATGATGCAGTAACTGTAGCTTCAAGTCTGTAGGATACTCCTAGTTAGTAGAACAGTACATCATTACAGTATAGTAGGAATATCTATATCTACGTAGGATTAATAATGTGTTAAGAGTGTCAATTCCATTTTCAGGTTAAGTCAGTCGCCAGACAATACATCAAACGTTATGTGTAATTATTAGACCTATAATGTAAAGAGTCTGCCATTTTCTTCAAGGCACGTATATACATGTACACCATTTGTATTCTAAGAAGACGTTAGTACTTAAATATGGACACAAACTAGACAACTATTAGACTGGTATGATGGCCGAGTGGATTAACCCATTGGCTATTCGGTTCGAAGGATAGCTAGCTCAGTCCTTGACTTTCTCTACCAAATAACGACCAACTGGTTAGTAATACTGAGTGTACGTTCAAGAACCACATAGTCCTTTAGCTCCTTATATAAACATAAAATAAGCAAGAAGCAGTTTGCAATGAGCAAGATGATAACATGATGTTACATTACCTATTACTGGGTAGTCATTGACAGGGGCTCCAGTGGTTTTATCATATAACTGATGGGTAACATGCACGGGGCTTTCACATCTTATCGTCACATCCCACGTGCTACCATCAAGTTTTTGGAATTTCCAAAATCCGTAATCGGTGCCCTGTAGTAAAACATTAATTATGTCATTTAAGATTTGTATTTGATGAAGTGTTTCGGGCTTAAAAGAGATACATTAATACACTAAACGAACAGTGTGACGTAAGTCCTCTGTGAAAACAATAACATTCAACACATTACATTTTGTGGTGCGCCCGTGGAAGCTTTTCTAACTGAAAGGTAGGCAGTGGAAAGTATATCGAGAGTTGCCCACAAAGCCTGTCGTAACTGCTTGATATTGAGTTGGACATACTACAGTCCCTCGATATATAGTAGACATTGTGTAGAATCACGTGATCAAATCGATTGAAATGAATGCGGTGTTGATGTTTTTAATTGATGCTCGACCTAATGCAGTTTCCAACCGAGTGTAATAATTTGGTCGAGCATCAATGAAAAACAGCTAAAGATAGAGCGTACTCGGTATAGCTAGTTTGCGATAGAAAAAAAATCGTGTTTTTTAAAGATTTCTGAAAATCCATTCATCAGATTTTGGTAAAAAATTACACAGAACTACAATAACTTCCTACCTAGTCTCATTTTGAATTTCATAATTTTTAGTCACCAATTAAAAGAAATTTATTCTTTATTACATATTGAAATTACATGCGTTTTTACAGTTAAACGCAGGGAGGTAATCTGGTATTCCATTGATGATTTACTATCAATTATTTAACTGTTACAATCCGTGATCAGCGGGATTGAGATTGCTGTTATAAAGACAAGACTTAGGAGGCCCTTTTGATTCGGTTTATTTAGGTGTGTCGCTTGTAAACAATGTACAGCAATAACATGTACTTCGTCATATTCACAGACGGGCCTTGCATGTGTTAAATTAAGTAGGTTGCAAATACGTAAATATACCGTTATGCGTATCACGTGACCGTAAATTGGCTGTTGCAAGTATAAAGTCTTCTAACTTGATTTTTCATACAAAACTACAAAAATGTTACATAGAACTTATGAACAAAACTTTTTAACTCATTTCTGATCTTGCTAAAATTTCAGTGTGTATTAGGTAGATATATTTCATATATTCGTGCAAAATTTCATACTTGTAGGTGTAGTAATTACAGAGAAATGTTTAAAAAACACGATTTTTTTCTATCGCAAACTAGCTATACTTGCCGGGTATTCTTACATTTACGGAATGTACTTTAGGCTATATAATATAACCATATTAAATGCACGATCGTTATAATCAAGAAAAAAATCATCGTTAGCAGACGAAATCGCAATAGTTTTGAGCGTAAAACCGCATTCATTTGATCACGTGATTCTACACACTGGTAGAGCACCTCACTTGTATTAAGAAAAGACAACATGTGTCTTGAATGTATCAAATACATAGCACCGATATATTGCTTCCTAGCACCTTTGACATACTATCTTGCAGTCCACACGATTCAATACAGCGCGAAATACTAACGTTACAAATAAATTTTCAGAAATGTCCCGTCCCAATGCCGGGGATTGAACCCACGACCTCTGGTTCGACAATCCAATGTGATATCACTGAACTATCGCTTTATCGCTATTATGCTCATCAGTAATGGAGGAAGTAAAATAATACATTCGCATGTGCACAGATCGTAAAGGGAATTTGAGCAATCGGAACGTCCGAACGACACTTGAACGCAACCTGAACAAGACAAACCATCCTGTATTCGAGGGTTGAACAATGGTCGAGACCTCACCGTGATTGGGATGTCCAGTGTTGCTGTCACTGTTGTAGTTATTGTTCCGTTCAAGGCTGGGTGTACTGGACTAGGCATTCCTGAAATGGTATAATTCAATACGATTTGTAGATATCTCTCTGATTTTATATTATAATAATATATGATGTATAGCTATTATATACGCACATATACATATCACTGGCTTAGAATGAGAAGGACGTCCGTACTACTTATAAGGCTGATACCAATTTAAAATCGTGGCACCACATGGCGCTTCTTATGAGCCTATTTTCATGAAAATCAGAATTTGGCATGTTTACCAAACTGAAGCCAGAACAACTTGTTTTACCATAAGTAAAGAGTAATTTTAAGACATTCGTCGATGTTTCTTGTTTTCTCTCAAACTATTTACGAAAATAGGTTCATAAGAAGCGCCCTGTGAAGCCGAGGTTAAATTCTAAGCCAGCAATATGCCATTTCCTTAGCCAATTACTTTAACCAGATAAATAGGTCCGTAAAATGCAAATAAAGGTAACATGAAATTAAGATTGCTCCCTTGTACTTTAACCATAGATAATAATGATATCATTGTTTATACTGTGTTGGGAAATACTAGTATTAAATTTACATTCCATCCGTATCTTCTATCCACAAAGATATGAGGTAACGGCGACTAATTTAACTAATTAACTCCGACAAGTACTTAGGCCATGTAAGGTACATGTACACGTCGTTCGTGTCTCTGAGGTTAGCATTCGGAACTTTGGCAATGCTTATTTGAGGGGTAGTTTCGTATGAACTGTTATCGGGTTCTCTTGATATGATTTTCGAGATTACAGACATGAATGTGTTACAAGGACCACGTCATCATAAAACACCGTATAACAATTATAGCTGTCTTGTGAAGGGAGGACCGTCAAGAACAGAGACAAGTACTTTATGCTGCGACATACTGTAGGTGGCGTTCACAAGTGTATTTGTATGTTTTTGTTTCTTTAACAGTTGATTCCTGTAAAATTTCAGCTACATAATTGTGTTCCCTTTGGCACCACTAAATGTTGTTGTTTATGAATTAGCTCTGAAAATTTACATAATATTTCCTGCAACAGGAACAACATAAATTGTAACTGTCGAACTTCAAATGATGTTTCTACCGTCTCGTCAGTTAACAACTTAATATATGAAGTTACAAATGATACGAAAACAAGGTCCATTTAATTTTGAATTCAGATGTAGACATCTATACCTGATGGAGTTGTTGCTATAATCACCGGGTTCGACCTGGCAACAGCTACTTGGAATATAAGTCTTGTGATTGTATCATCGACGTACACAATATACTGTTTCCCAGGAGCAGAAGCTGAGGAAAACCTAGATATATCCGCCAAACCAGTCGTAGTCCCGCGCTAGAAACAGAAGCATAATGTAGGTTACAGTCCGTTCAAAGTTAAATGATAACGGTTATATAACAATACATGAACTCGTCCGTAAACTGCAGTATCCGCTACTCTTTCGAAAGGGGATAGTTCCCTCATTCGTAATACTTATTGAATCGACAAAACAACAGTAAATCACCAGAGGCCTTGTTTACAAACATTGTAAGTCTAAAACTCATACTTTACATGGTCAGATAGTCTATTCGCTCCCATGCTGTTAAAAAACTGTCGATTTTGATACAAATTGGTATACATGACAATTATTGTTCAGTGGGTAACAATAAATAATCAGATACACTTTCACATGGTTAAATATAATTGCAAAGAAATAACAGTGATTATACATGTTGTCAATTGGAAGTCTGAGTTTTTGTTTCAGTCTTACAATGTTGGTGAATAGGGATAAAGAGCATGACCTATATTTAAAGGTGGTATTTCTATTGTTGGGTGTGGTCTTATTATTCAGACAGTTTATACATGTACTAAGCTTTAAAAGTGTTTCTGGTAATATTGGTGTCAATGCTGTGGCCAAAGACAAATACGTACATTCGGCTTTTGATCTCATTTTAGTTACAAAGAATGCCATATCCAGGTGATTGACGAAACAATTACCCATTTTCGAAGGCTGTTTTCAGTTATTTAGCCGCTCAACCACCTTTTGAAATTTAACCAACCCCGGTCATTGGGCTACCTTATTATATCTACATTCGAGTCTCCCCGTCGAGACTTTTTCTCTCCTGTTGGTGTGGCAGCCAACAGCGTTGGTTAACCAATGGTTCGGACGAGAGTTAAACCCGGGACTTTTCGACCCGAAGGTTACGCCCTGTCTATCCCTTAGGAAGGCGTTACTTCTAGTTCATTGTTTTTGTCTTTCTTATCGTGTGAGTTATTTTGTGGCTTTAGTTTCTTATACATAGAACACATTACTCAAATACTACATTTAAGTACATTGTGATTACTGATTTCGTATGTCAAATAAAAAGACATAGAGGGCGGTGTCTATTCATGGGCGCCACAGATCGATGTTGGCAGTCACACACCATTCTCATGAATCAGTGTATAGTCAAGTCCCTAGTATTACGGAGGAAAAACACGCTGGTTAAACGAGAATGTCACACACACACATGAGAGAAATGGTCACGTTAGGGAGATTAGAATGTAGGTTTCACTAGGTTGCCCAATGACAAGCGGGAGTGTCAAACGGTGGTTAAGCGGCCGAAAGCTGAAAAGAGCCCTCGAAAATTGGTAATTTTATTTGCTTTCTATAGTTCATGCAGGATGACATTATCGCCGATATAAATTATCAAACAAATAATAACACTTATAAAAATTGGCGCATTTCGCTCAAACATTTCTTGAGTCATATCACCGATAATAACGCATACATGCGTGATGAAACCTTATGCTCAGTCTACAGTAGTGATGTATGGTGTTAGTGTTACCTTGTATCTTTGGGACAGTGACTTTCTGAAAATGTATGCATCTCTAAAGGGACCATCCGCTGCAACATCTGTCGATCCTGAAAAATGACGAAAATAACATGTTCATTTGACTTTCTGCATACATGTGATAGTATGTGGGAAGTAAGTATCCTGCCTTTGCCCTACTGAGTAGAATCGCATGATCTTTTGAGTGCAGCTTTTCGTGCTAAGACCTTAATACCTTAATCCTTCTTTTGAAATATAACACATTACAGCTTCATTTTTGTCTATGATTACATTTAAATACCAATCTATATCAAACAGTCAATCTGCAAACTCATTTTTACCTAACACGTTTTCCATTTAAAGTACTTACATTGTTTATGACATACCTGTCAATCATTGAATGCCATTTAAGTAGATGACCACACTATATGGCACTGAGCACTTTATGAAACTTTTAGATGTTAGCGCCTGTGTGGTCGTGTTAAAGCAATATTTAATTATTTGTATATTTCTGTCTACATTTTCATAATTTGACTTGCTCACTCAACGCCGATCGTTACCCCTCAATATTATCATATTTAATTACAGTTAATCTATTGTTTTATTCTAACTACAATCGTCTTAAATCGTATAAACGGAAACATTCGCATTAAGATGATTTTTGATGACTATTCTATAATGATAATCAATCTTTTAAAAGCTAATAGTCCGACTGAAATTATTTAATAACAATCATAATGTGTTAATGGTAAAGTATTGTGTTTATAAAGAGTGCTGAATACGTAAAACAAAAACCTCCTTTAACAGATAAACAACTGCAACTGGCGTATCTGGACTAAAGGACACAAGTACATGAGCATGAACACTTACACAATAAATACAAGAAGTAACAAACATTAAGTAAATATAGGGAAACACTACATTGCCAAGTCAAAAAGTTCTTAAGGACACATAAGTACCAATATAACATACATTATGATTAAACAATACTGTTATTGCAAATGTTAAACATCATCGTAACGAAACTGTTAATACAAAATGTACAACAATACACGTCCATCGAAATTAAACTAACTCTCAATTCCAGAAAGAAGCAAATCTGTGAATAGAATCCAACTGAATAATTTAGGTACTGGATGGATTTATTTATCAAGGAATTTTATGAAATAAATAAAAGTTTACAAAACATACCATTATGGATTCCCTGACGCGAAGCAGTGTTGATATCCCTATTTGTGTGTTCTCCGTAGCAACATATAACACACACGCAAAATAACACGAATATTACTCTCACACAAACGCTAAATAATCCCACTTCCATTGTCAACAATTTTGAATAATATATAATAAATAAAATAAATATGTAAATGAGCTGTTAATTTAAATAAACATTACATCATTTCACCACAAATCGAAAGTTTCAAATGACAAGTGCCGCACGTTTGATACTGTATTTATATTTGCGTCGAGAACTATTATATCATTACACTAGAATTTATGTACCGCGAAATCTCGCGGTGCACGTTGTCATGCGTTATTCAGCACAATCATGCAACCACGCGCACTAACTAAACCTTTGACGATTTGGCAAGGAGTTTTTACTTCTCTTCCGTTCAACATTCAATGTATATCGACTCCACGTACATGTTCTCAAAACTGGTAAAACGATTACCCAATTGGACATACGTAGAACAATAATTAGCCATTGACCCTTTATTTCGAATGTAGAATTTGTTTGAATAAACCGAGTTTCATATCTTGGCAAGTACTACACCAATTTTACATTAGGAAAAACTAGAAAACTACCAACTGATAAATTGTTTTAACATGTAAAATAAAAGTTTGTCTCCTGATTTATGTTTTTATTTAAGGACAAGACAATAAGTGAAAGTTGTCCTTAATAAAACACATTATTCGCCTTATATAAATCACGCACATAATCAAAAGACAAGCAATATGAGTCCGACTTAAATATTCGGAAAGGAATTAGCTGGGCAAATATTTCCAATTTATATTGAATAGTGTGATATTTTAAAAATAATAAGTGAAATGTCGAACAAATTGGTTCAATGACAATCGTTTATAAATGCCTTGTTTTGACCTTTATTTGTAATACCATGACCAGCGACAACTAACAAGACTTTACGCTTTAGAGGATCAAGAGGCGCTTTCGAAACGCTAAAAATATAATCCTTGTGGTGATGGTGACTGGTGTACTACATCTATGTTACGACAGACATGCTACCAGCGAGCAAGTTCGCTGATATTAAACCGTTTCTCAACGCTTTGCTAGACTAGCGCTTTCTTAAGCAACGGATCACTTGGGTTCCGCTTAAACTCGCTTTGCTACACAACGGCCAGATACCGGTATCAAATACATTTTCGCTTCGTCCGCTACGTAGCGCTTTTGAAAGCAAACTGTTTCTAAGCGTATCGCTCCCGAGCGCTCGATAGCACCTGGCTTATGTAACGGGGTCAAGTGCTCCCTCCTCGCGTATCCCCTTCACGATTAATCTACTAAAGGTGGTACGGTGGTCGAGCGGATAGCCTGCTTGACTGCTGATCGAGAGGTCCCGGGTTCGATCCTCGGCCGGGGTACTTGGTCATTTCTGAAACGCTTTTCTGTGTTTCCCACCTAACTAGAGATTAACTGGTTAGCAACCCAGAAGTAGTCTCGCGTGTATCGGTGCTATACACCGGGCACGTTAAAGAACCAAGGTGTCTCTTCGGAAAGAGCTAGGGCATCTCGCCCGGATACCTTGTATCACACCACTATCTCTTCCACCTGCTGTCCCTTCAGCAAAACACAGGACCCCATTGGAAATAAGTGCTTGCACTTTCATGGGTTATCCTTGACCGAGAGGTTTAAATAATTACACATACACATACTGAGGCGCACATACATTCCAAAACCACACAGAAACGATGGCAGTGTCAAGTTTCTCACGACATAGTCTGCCATAGAATGAACCATCCACATCCCAATATATTAGATATTTCAATCAACTTGAATCAAGCCTATATACTCAACCCGTAATGAATGACATACTATGGATTTTTGTACGTAATTAACCATAAAGGGAGGTAATAATGAATGATAACTTCACTAAAGTAAATTTCAGGGAGATGTTTTACTTAAGCACTTAAGTAAATATTAGAACGATCACGATTTAGATATTCGTTATGTGTCTGTCATCTTTTATGTGCTTTTTTATTATTTAAAAGTAAAAATGCCTGATAGACCTCTTGTACCCTCCCCAAGGTAGGCAGAAACATTGTCATTCGTCGGACAGAGTCCATAGCAGGCTATCAGAAAGACTTGTGTTACGCTTTGACATCGCTCCGTACCACTTTCCTCAACGGCTAGTAAAGTGTTGACTTTTTACACATTTCATCGTTAATAAAATCTGCATTCGTTTCGGGTTATATTTCTTTCTCTGTTCTTGCTTATTTCAATTCTTTTTTCCATACACACCCGTACTGTGTTGGTGATATTTTGTTTGGCTTTGTCTTTTGTGTAAGTTAATTCTCTTGATTATCTTATTAAGAACAAAACAATGAAGTTTGTCCGATAAACTCCAATATGTTTACTGTTATCTAACTCTGGTACTGATAACGTTAACACCAAAGTCTGTTCGAGGTTTTTGAAGCGCGAGTATTGGCCAATTGAAAATCCCTTTGAAATCTCTCTTACTTCTAAACATCCAAATTAAGTATTCACGACAAAAAAAAACCCCGAATTGACACCCGACAATCATTCTCAGCGTATTTCCCATCTTTTCGTGTTTAGGGACGTGACTTACCACTGATTTATGACAGGGCAGACAATGGGTGCATTAGGTATGGATATTCAATTAAATTTGAGCCTTGTGCAGAGACTTTCCATTACTAAATCGTATTTGTTCTAAACAAATATATAATTAAGCTTATCGTTTAAATCAGTTGTTGTCGTCTGACCACCTGTTTCGGTGTCAGTTTATTTATTAATGCATACACTTTGATTTCTTCCTATTACTTTAATGCTATTGTACGAAGTTTCCACTTGAACTAATGTTCGATTTCCACTTGAAGATTTTGAATTTAAAACTCAACACTCGTGTATTTGATGCCACTTGCACATGTTGCTGGCACCCCACGTGGCGTGGCGAAATGAAAGTCCCATGTTCAATTAAACTCATTAATGTTCCTTCCTGTATTTCATTGCACAACGTTAGTTGAACCGGTCAATGACTCAATATGGACGAGTGCAGATATTGGAGAAAGTAAGCCACATTCTATGTCAGTTATATCGTTGTTAGATATGCAAGCACTTCAAGTGCCCCGTGAAAGTTAACACCTAGTGTTTGTCATTAAATTTGAAGTTTAGATATTCATTATTTCCTCTGAGCTTGCCTAGAACGAGAAATAAATGGGGAAGTTGAAAGTATAAGTGAAGACAAGACGCATACCGAGAAATCCGTGTTCAACCCCTACCCGGGAGATTGGTTTATCTAAAGGTCACTGCAATGTGTCAGATGATGCACACAGTGGATTACGTTAATCGGTCAATACTTCTTTAAATAGCCTGAAATACGAGTGCATTTTTGTACATGCCTTACAAATCTGATATACTTGAAACTAAACATGACGTCATTAGTGGCAAAAATGCTCAGTGGGACCAATACATTATCTAAAAGGCACTAAATGTGTGAAAGGGTGTACACACTGGATTATGTTAATTGGTCAATACTTCTATAAATATCCCGAAAGACGAGTAAATGTCGATACAAATCTGATATACTTGAACTAATCATGACGTCATTAATGACATATTGATAGTGCTAGACGTGCAATTGACGTGAAGAAATAATGTTAATTAGTTAATACTTTTATAAATATCCTAAATTACGAGTATATATCGTATACGAATCAGATATCCAAAATGTAAATGAACTAAACAGGATGTCATTAGTAACTAAATATTTCACGTTATTTTGCAATGTTTAAAACAGTATTCTATGAATAAATTAGCGACGCGATTGCAGCACTCATTGCATGTCCACACATACTGAGTACACCGCAGACAAAACCGTAGGATATAAATATACTTAGCAACTTTTCTAAGTCCTCACTTATATTTTCATAGATAACTTTGTCCACCATGTTTATATCTCAATGAAATTTGACTATAATACGAGTCAATCATCTGTTTGCACAATCGTTCACCAAAATGTTGAGTTTGACATGCATTTATTCAATTAAAACAAATGTAGCATGTCAACCAAGGGAGGTAATAGTCACAAAATACATATTTTGATATATCTGATGACCACCATGTAGTCTAATTTGCCCACTTGCAGTCAATGACAAGAGTCGTAAGAATTGTTGAATGTATCGACTCGATGATTTTTAATGTCTGAATACTTATTACTGTCACGTCTCCGAATAGCTCGATTTTACGTCATAACGACACTTCAATACCAATGGCTCTCACAACCACCATTGTAAATCTGACAAACAATGAGTTAATCTTTCATTATAAGCTCATAAACACGTTTACGTTAAAAAACAATCAACCAGTGATGTTTTTGGGTAATTGCTCTTACACTTCAGCAGACAAAAACAGTATGCACCGTGCAAACGTCACATCATCTTTGTTCTGACATCAGTCAACGCATTACTGTGATATTATAATTGATTCTCAAATGTTTTTCAAACGTGACGAGCCTTTGGACATAATTCGGAAGTGTGTGGAACATATTTCATGCACGTGTAACTGCATGGAGGCAGAAAAACGCAAAACGCACGTGCATCCCGGATCGAAAAAAGCACATGACACTTAGTCAGTTTCTGACATGGATAAGTTTGACTGTCATGTATTAACTTTACTTAAGAAATTTTGGAACTTTACTATTTGTAACAAAAAAGTTATTAATCAATGAAAATGAGGACTTAGAAAAGTTGTTAAGTATATGTGTTTAAAAATTGTCATAAGCTCCAATCGCTAATGCACCAATCAGTTGCATCCACGCCCCAGCCCCGGGAAAGGGAAGAGAGCCGTGTTTTTACCTTCCAGCTTCACCCACACTGCCGGGCGACTGTGGATTTTTTATTCCCGAAACAGCGGGACGTATATAGCAGTGGAAATGGCCAAGTTTTCAAATGGTAATACGTTCAATACAGATTTTCCCTTGCGACGGCAACAACAACAACAAATACCCAAATGACACCTTTCCGGTTATATATATAGTAAGTAGTACTAAGCAACAATACACATATCTCATGTTATGTTTTACACAATAGTATATCCCAGATTTGTTACCACCCGCCCCCCCCCACAGATCGAGGGTAAATTACCTCACAGGGCGGGGGTAGCGGGGGTTTTGACAACCCAAAAGTAAAAATCCCCACCCATCCCCGAGGTTGGGGCCGTGGATGAGACTGACTAGTGTATAAAGTGACGATATGTAACTGATTCAGATTCATATTTAAAATCTTCTACATGCTCCCGTGTATATAATCCACATGCATGATGACAAGTATATGGTTTGTAGGAGATATATAGAGGTGCATTGTTTTGTGGGTGTTAGTATTTCCGTATCCTTTTGTATTGGTTTTGTAGTTATTTAGTCAAACTATACAGTCTGTGACACCATATACATTTACTAGCTTAAAACTGTCCCTGATATTGCACTCGATATGACTACGTGTATTTGCTTCTTTTTTAATTCATGAAACAATAATAAAATCACAATGGTCCTGTCAATCTAAATGGACAATATAGTTTACCTTTGTGTCGGCTGTAGTTGAGGTTATAGGCGGTATAGCCTGGCCATCCCTGCGTTCAATGAAACACATGTATAACACAAATGATTATTTTGCGAAATTTGTTTTGACACATTATTCTACATATCAAGATGCAAATACATGACACTTCATTGCAACATTCCATCAATGTAAAACGAGTGCATTATTTGATATGTTTGTTTATGAGTTCAACGGTCTGATTCATAATTAAGAAAAGGAAATTTTTTCTCTTAAACGTAGAATTTATCTCTTGATTTTTACAATATCGGTTGAGTACATATAGATAAAGTATTGCATACATGCAACGTTAAAAGGCAAATGTTGAAATAAAATGGATTCCATATACGGTATACATCAATTTAAATTACTACTAAAACAAACACTCACGACATTAAATTTGCCTTGAGTATTAATTATATAAATCAGACCCAGGCCCCGGGGGGTTCGAGGCAGATCAAGTTCACATGCGTCATTTATACCCAGCCAAAACATTTCATCAAGCGAAAGCACGGGTGTCCGTTGCCTAAGCAAAGCGCTGCGTAACGCCTTCATTCAGTTACCTTACGTTCAATTGAAAATAGAGGACATTGATTACCTTCCATGGAAAGCGCTACGAAGCGCTTTGCATAGGTAACAGACACCTGATTTTCACAATCATAATCCTACATCAAGAACTCGGAAGTCATAAAGACATGGTGTACAATCTTATTGAAGATCAAAGGCATCAGCAAGGATCAGCTCGCGTTATTCTTCTTTAGAATAAATCAAATATTTTAAAAACAAATTTGATAAAATTAATGCTGATAAATAAGATGTCAAATACCGAAACTGTACTGTAATGTATTTTGTTCTATTCCTTGGCTATATTTTTTAAAAGCGTTATTTATTGGCATGTCTAACCGACTGCCTAGTTGGTGCTACGCTAATTAATACAAATGATGTGCTTCTATATTACTGAAACGGATAGTTCCCATTTATCCATGACATACCGACAGAAGAAAACTGTTAAACTATTTTGTTATATTTTATAATACAAATGTATCTTATATTGAAAAACAAATCGATGTTCCTACAAATTTTGGTTGTCAAAATCACAGGTAACTGTATCGTAAAAAAGGAAAAGGTCATGATATATGATTTGCTGTCGGAACTTGGTCATTCACTTTGTGTATTCAGCTTATTGAAGCTCGACCATACATCTAGAGCATTCCGCTTTTTGATTTCTGAAATTTAAAGTAAATTATGCCTTTGGACAACAACTTTGGCAGTTCATTGTCTCATTCGGTTGTGTGTGGAGTATTGTGTCGTGTCCTGTTTTTGTGTTTTACTTTTTATGTTTTCTGTGCTGGGCCGGTTTAGTTGAGTGCTGTCTTCCCTGTCAGATCTCCTCATATGTTTTTGTTGAATAGTTTTATCATGGACACGTAGGTTAATTTTTACCGGCCACTTTTCCGTCCAGCTTCTGATTGTATGGGCTGGTTTAATGGACTCATGCCTGAAATTGACTTCATGGAGGCTTCTAGACTAGCGTCCAAGTTTGGGCAGTCAACGGCATTGCATTTAATTATGCGTATGATGGAAGTGGTTCAAATATTTGTCCCCCCCCCCAGTATGATATTCATTTTTAAGGCACTCACATTCCGTGCCGAAGTCCAGCTTCAAACCTGATTGACCTTATCAAGCGTGAAATCGTGATTCACGAGCTGTTGGTAGAACTCTACCAGGAAAAATCAAATACGTGAACAACGTGCAGAATTTACGAATGACGTCAAAACCAAACATGAATTTTCAAAATATCCGATTTGCACGTTGTTCACGTTACGTTGGTATTACTACACAAGTCCGTGAAAATGTGCGTAATCGATGCGAATGACGTCATGAAAATGAATACTGCAAGCGTTTTGCTGCAATAAATACAAAATATGAAAAACATTACGTACGTACGTTTGTTCTTCCGGACCATAACTTTGTCATGCTTTGACCAATCTTGCTTATATTTGGCATACATGTTCACTTCATGAAGAGGCGTGTCATTTCCCATCCCAGGTTCCTATAACAAAGGTCAAGGTCACAGTTGAAGGTCAAAAGTCAAATTAAAGCTTGCCCGGACCACCACTTTGTCATGCATCGACCAATATTTCTTATATTCGGCTTGCATGTTTACTTCCGCGTGCTGAATGCTGCCTTCCCTGTCTTATTAATTTTCCTCATATATGTTTAGACGGAGTCTCATGCCCAACCCACAGGTTCCTTTCTTAAAGGACAATGTCACAGCTGAAGGTCAGAGGTCAAATTGAAGCTTATCCGGACTTCAGCGTTGTCGTGCATTGACCAATCGTTCTAATATTTGGCATAAAAGTTCATCGTCATGAGACGACGTGTCATGCTTAACTTCCATGTTCATAACTCAAATTTGAAGGTCACAGTCAAGGGTCAAATTGAAGCCTGTCTGGGCCATGACTTGTTCATGTTGTAACCTCTTTCTTATATTTGGCATGAATGTTTACCGCCATGGGGCGGAGTATCATGACTAACACACAGGTACCCATCTGAAAAGTCAAGGTCGCTATGGGAGGTCAAATGTCAAATTAATGTCTAGACCACAATTGTGTCATGCATTGACAAATCTTTCTTATATTTGGCATGAATGTTTAACTCCATGTGCTGAATGCTGCCTTCCCTGTCTTATTTTCTCATATCTGTTTGATTGAAAGTTCAGTAATCCCAACACCAACTGAGCTCATTTGCTTGCAATTCATTGACTAGAACATCTTCCCCTTACCTAAATACAACACTTTAGTGATAAAGCATTTTTGATTTAATGTAAAACGGTTAAATATCGCGATCACCTTATTTGTCATTTTGTCATGATTGCAGCAAATTCGCAAATTTCAAAATAGGCTACATGTTGCGGAGTGCAGTTTTACGCCCAGTCACCTTACTCTAACAAACGGTTACCCTCGACATTTAAATTATACATTGGTAAATCAAGTAATGCTTTATTGGCGGAGCCGACTTCTTTAAAACAAACGTTTTTTCGCCATAAATGCCCGTTTTACTGCATGATCAAACGATTCGCTGAATAACGTTTTGCTGATATCATTTTGAGGCCAGTCGGGTTGTAAGTAACAGTCGCGAGGACATTGCACTGGTCGGATCGTCAAGTGCTTTCATGGCAACATGGAACAACCTAGCCGAAACCGCTCAAAATGTCGACAATAATCTTCCCCACCATGCAATGATGACATAAGGAAGACATAAGGAACAAGCTCTGAAGTGCACATGAAGTAGCCCTGTGGTTTATCATAAAGATTACGCGACCAAATATTGGTGAAATAACTTGAAATATCTTGAAATACCATACAGTGTATAATCGTTTACTTTATGCAGTAAGTGGTGATGTTCCTAATACCTTGTTTAGATAATTGACAAACGATGATGGTAAAATGAAAGTTATGTAATACGTCCAACTGTGATTGATAGATAGATCTGTAGTGATAAACCATCCCAACCAACTTGATCACGCCTGTGGAATCTCACTAAGTTTACATATATGCCACATGTTACTTACGGCTAATACCACTGCGTATAAACCAAATCACTGTATGACTTATCGTATTACAACAAAAAATGCAACTTGTATCCTTTATTGCTATTTAAATCACATGTATGTAAACTCTGACCACTGTACTCTTTATTGTCATAATACATAATTCAACGTGTATGCATTACTGCGATTGTCGGAAATCGGCTCATTTATACACTGTGACAGTGAATACGTATCTACCACCTGATTATAAGGTGTTAATATTTCTAGTGTAAATCAAAAGAATGCCCTAACAGATATTATGAAAAGAGTCCTCTCTAAGAACGTAAGTTGAGGATTCGATACATGGCTACGTCCTACCAAACTTAAAAAAACGTCAAATGGTTACTAGGTAGACATGTATGCCAAGTTCGACAGCAGTACATTGATGGACTCCAAAAAATACTTCCGACAAAGTGCATGTTATTGTCAACATTCAATTGGACGTACATACGGACGGGCATATGCCTCCTTTAACAGTAGACGACGAGGCCAAAACATTCATTTTTAATTTTCCACGTGTTTCACGTAACGCGACGTATTAGTCAATAACGTGACGCACGGATGGAATTCTGTGAATGGAAACTTCGAAATATCCGATTTGCACGTGTTTCACACAACGGAACGTCATACTCGACATTTGTCAATAACGTGAAACTATGGAAGCCCTGGGGCACTTTTGACTTGTGACCTTTTAGACTTTTGACTTGTGACTTGTGATTTGTGACTTGTGACTTACGACATGTGATTTGATGAGGCACTGCAGGGCACGTTTGACTTGTTACCCGTAACTTATGACTTGTGACTTCGAACTTGTTTCATTTTATTAATAAATGTACGCTTATTTTATTGGAAGGCATGGATGGTGACGGATGTGTTTTGAATCAGAATTTTAACTGTTGATATTCTAGAAAGTCAGGTAAGTCGGCATTTAATTAGTTTCGAAGGGCTCATATTGTCGGGCGTCGAACAGCTATTTTTGACATCTAGAATACCGTTCATGTAAAAGACTACATGTACCAATAAAAAAGATATTTCATTGTTGAACTTGGAATTATACGAGTCAAGTACATACATAATTAGGGTGTGCCTCATTTCTATTATCATTTACCATTTGCGCGTCTAGTTTATACTAATGTGTTTTAGGTTGATTGAGAAACAAGTTCTTCCTACATATATAAATCGCTCTGGACACATCATTCCTGATGGTATATATCTTTACCGGGACATGAGAGGAGCGAAGCCTGTTTCACATACAAAATAAATATTTGTAATATTTTATTTCATCTTCGTAATGACGCGGTCTGGGCCTGAACCCGGGACCTCCCGCACTCGAAGTGGCCACACGAATTGTTTGCGACAAATAATTGATTATAGATACTGTTATGCTATAATTATATTAGATTTGTTTTGAAAACGTAATAATATGTGTAATGTTATATTTTCCAGGCGAAGAATGTGAAATATTTGTGTTGTGGGTTTGTGCAATGTTTTTGGACCGACAAATAATGTGACGGTGCTTACTTATCTACCTTCATTGTATTCGTATCATGAAAGTAAATGTAATGGACAAGTAACTGACTCAAAAGTACACATTAAATAGTGTGACACTATGGACTTGAAAATGTTTTGAGTGTGATTGTGTAGTGTACCAAATTGGGAAGATGAACATTACGAGCATATTGTGGACAACTTCATATTATGGATACCAATGCAGTACCTTACTTGTCCTTACTTGTCTATGTATTAAGTTATTCTAGGTATACATTTATGTACCATGTTTAAAAATACTTGCAATGTTACAGACTCTAAGTTATAATTTGCAAATGTATATTATCTACTGTCCATCAATTTATAACGTTACTAATATTTGGTGTTTAATTGGAATTTATAATAAAGCAAATAAAGAATACAATTGCTGATGTTGAGTTGCTGTTGTTGAGTTGCTGATGTTGAGTAGCTGCTGTTGAGTTGCTGATGTTGAGTTGCTGCTGTTGATTTTCTGCTGTTTAGTTGCTGTTGTTGTTTAGTTGGTGATATTGTTGTTGATGTTGAGTTGCTGTTGTTGGGTTGCTGCTGTTGAGTTGATGTTGAGTTGCTGATGTTGAGTAGCTGTTGTGGAGTTGCTGATGATAAGTTCCTATTGTTTAGTTGTTGTTGTTTAGTTGCTGATATTGTTGTTGTTGTTGTTGAGTTGCTGTTGTTGAGTTCATGCTGCTGTTAAGTTGCTGATGTTGAGGTTGCTGTTGATGTTGTTGTTTAGTTGCTGGTATTGTTGTTTAGTTGTTGTTTTTGTTGAGTTGCTGTTGTTGTTGAGTTGCCGATGTTGAGTTGCTGTTGTTGTTAAGTTGTTGTTGAGTTGCTGTTGTTGAGTTACTGCTGTTGTTGTTGAGTTGCAGGCCCTACCTCCAGGCTCTATCCCCAGGGCAGGACCCTACCCACACCCAAGTACAGGACCCTATCCCAGGGCAGGAACCTATCCCCAGGGCAGGAACCTATCCCCAGGACAGGAACTTATTCCCAGGGCAGATTTCTACCCCCAGGTCATGACCCTACAACCCTAGGGCAGTACCCTACCCCCAAGACTGGACACTAACCAAAACATTATTTGATCTGAAGGACGGGTGCTTTTAAGCGTTATTTAGTTGCTTAAACTATCTGAACATATTTTAAATTTTAATGAGGATATGTTTAAATTTTGAAAATTTTATCAGTATTATATAACAACGTTCACTCGGTCCTTAACACAGGAACGTTATGTGAAAATGTAGGATTCGGACATGGAGCCATATATTTACGGTGCAAGCAGAGACTTATCATGTTATTTATTATATTAAGTGAATTTGTATAATCAACGCTTACTCGGCCCATAAGACAGATTTGAAATAAAGTTATATGAAAAGGAATAATTGTTGGGACTCGGACTCGGAGCATATCATGACCGTGCGACCACATACAAACGTCATGTAGTTTGTTCGTCTCTTACTATAAACAAACAGATAAAATGTGCAAAGGCAAGTCCGCTAAGATAGAGAGGAGATCCTCGGCCACCCCTTCTGATCTAGCCCTCCTTATCTAGGAGAGAAGAAGGGGTGTAGGGAAACAACCGGAGTGCAAGCCAGGCAAAAAAGACATAGCCAAATGCTTGATAATGGATGCACCCAATGCCCAAAAGTAACTTTATATATGACTGCTAAGTGACTAACTTAAGACTTCTTTATATGAGAATACAGTATTGTTAAAGTATGTCAAACAACTCGAATCATGCTCTGTATAAGGTAAATTTTAAGTAAACGCTTGTGCATATATTACATTCTATGTTGTCTAGGCCCGTATTCACATGTCGTTTCTCCACTCCAGCTCGACTCACCCTAACCTAAGGGAGCCTCAAGTGTAGCTGGAGTGACGGTCGAGTTAGTAAAGCTCGAGTGGAGATTTGGTATTCACATACATTTATCGACCTCCACTTTCTCGAGTGGGTGACCGTTATAATACATGGTAGGATAGTAAACTTTGTAAACAATCCATGATAAATTATTGAATAGGTTTTTTTTAGTTTCGGTGCATTTTCCTGATATAAATAAAGCCGAATTCTAATGTTGATGACGTTTATGTAATATGAGATGAATACATATTTGAACTCACAAAATAAGACCTTAGTTTGAATACACAATAATAATAATGATAATAAGATTATAAAAAAAGTTGGACCCATTTACATAAAACTTAGATGCTATTACATATAGCGTTAATTAAACGCATATAGACATACTAAAATGTTGCCAATAATAATAATAAACATCAAATTAAATGTTTTAAATGATACCGTGCCATAATCCAGCATTGTTGTGGAAGCAGGCCCAATATGAATTCCACAAACCGTTGTGCAGGAAGTTTCAGCAATTTAGAAATCATATGACATAAAATCGGTTACTCTTTTTGTCAATAGCTCACTCGCCTGTGCCATTTGTTGGGCAACTTACTACAGATACAACGCAGGAAAGCCAGTTCACTTGAACGCCAATACTTCATAGAATGTCATTTTTAAGAGCGACAATGATGTATATAAATAATTAAATACATATCAAGTGTACATCTAGATTATGCATGTACTAATTTATTTAAAGTTGAATGCGAAACATTTTTTACAATTCATTTCGATCATTCTCAACACACAATTTTTAATTATATTCATCTTCTAAATTGTATCAATGAACAAAAGAGAAGAGCTCCAAGTTTTTGCCTATTATACTGAACGTCTTGTGAGGGCATATTTCTCATATTGGCATTTTTGGGTGTATTAAGAAAGACTAAAAGAGATGTTCAGTCCGGCAATATGTATGTTTAATCTTCTTGATATGGGATCGAACCCGTATCCCAACACTCGACACGGGCACTCTACACAAGAATATCCAGGCAAAATTCTTGCACATTAGTGATTGCAACGGAAACCACCTACTTGTATTACAAGTGACCACGTTTTTATTTTAATGAAAATATTTTAGTTATCTTCACGGGATTAAAAGCAATCAAAGGCAATGATTAAATATATCAATCCATATATACATGTATGCATTTTGTACTCATGTTCCTTATATTATACACATAAGTCCAATACACCATGTTATTTATTAACATCGCACTAAAAGTTTAAATTCCACATATTTCAGACATGTACTGCTACTGAACTTTATATGGTTCAAAAATATACTTAAGGTTTACAAAATATTACAAAATTTATATTACAAAATATGTATTTAAGGTTCGTTGGTTTATTTATCTTGAAAATACAATAACTTTATTAATCAAACATTCGTGTGCTAAATCGGTATTCACATAACCCTACTTGAGTGTAGCTGGAGTCACTGTCAAGTGACCGTTTCGGCCACTCGAGAATTCCCCACTCAGTCGAGTGAACTCCAGCGACACTAACCGTTGTGAATACCAATTTCTAGTTAGGTCGAATGCCCACTCAAGCGCACGGACGAAACGATCATTAAAATCGGATTATCTTAGTGAGTGAGAGTGGAGGGACGGTCGAGTAGAGGATGTGAATATGGCCCTAAGTTTCGTTGCAATTGGCTTTAAATTTAAATAGATAAATCACAATGAGAATGGCTAAATATATATATTTATATTTTCATTGTTATATGACGTACCCTGGGGCATAATGCATAGACTAAACGTTGTCAAACGGTTACGTTATATTAGCCCAATCATTTTCACACCATTCCACACTTGGCATTACATGCCATAATGATACATCTTATAACCAGTGATCTCCCCTTACAGCAGCAACTCAACAGCCGCAACTCAACATCAGTAACTCAACAACATCAGCAACTCAACAATAGCATCAACTAAACAACAACAGCAACTCAACAGCAGTAACTCAATAGCCGCAACTCAACATCAGTAACTCAACAACATCAGCAACTCAACAACACCAGAAACTAAACAACAGCAACTAAACAAAATAAACAACCAAACAACAGCAGCAACTAAACAACAACAGCAAGTAAACAACAGCAGCAACTCAACAACAGCAACTGAACAACCGCAACTCAACATCAGCAAATCAACATCGGCAACTGAACAACAGCAACTCAACAACGGCAACAATATCAGAAACTAAACAACAACAACAACTCAACAACATGAGCATCTCAACAACAGCAGCAACTAAACAACAGCAGCAACTTATCAACAGCAACTCAACAAAAACAACAACAACAATATCAGCAACTAATTAACAACAACTCAACAGCAGCAACTCAACAACACAACATCAGAAACTCAACAGAAGCAACTCAACATCAGTAACTCAACAACACCAGTAACTCAACAACAACAGCAACTAAACAACAGCAGCAACTCAACAATAGCAACTCAACAACAGCAACTCAACAACAGCAACTCAACAGCAGCACCTAACAGCCGCAACTCAACATCAGTAACTCAACAACATCAGTAATTTGACAACTTCAGCGACTCAACAATAGCATCAGCTAAACAACAGCAGTAAATCAACAACAGCAACTCAACAGCAGCAATTCAACAACAGCAACTCAACAACAGCAACTCAACAGCAGCAACTCAACAGCCGCAACTCAACATCAGTAACTCAACAACATCAGTAACTCAACAACATCAGCAACTCAATGATAGTATTTGAACAACAACTCAGCAACAACAGCAACTCAACAACTCAACATCAGCAACTCAACAGAAGCAACTCAACAACATCAGCAACTAAACAACAGCAACAACTCAACAATAGCAACTCAACAACAGCAACTCAACAACAGCAACTCAACAGCAGCAACTTAACAGCAGCAACTCACCAGCCGCAACTCAACATCAGTAACTCAACAACATCAGTAACTCAACAACATCAGCAACTCAACGATAGTATTTGAACAATAACTCAGCAACATCAGCAACTCAACAACAGCAGCAACTCAACAGCATCAGCAACTTAACGACAGCAACTCAACAACAACAACAATATCAGCAACTAATTAACAACAACTCAACAACAGCAACTCAACAACTCAACATCAGCAACTCAACAGAAGCAACTCAACAACATCAGCAACTAAACAACAGCAGCAACTCAACAATAGCAACTCAACAACAGCAACTCAACAACAGCAACTCAACAGCAGCACCTAACAGCCGCAACTCAACATCAGTAACTCAACAACATCAGTAAGTTGACAACTTCAGCAACTCAACAATAGCATCAGCTAAACAACAGCAGTAAATCAACAACAGCAACTCAACAGCAGCAATTCAACAGCAGCAACTCAACAAAATTACTCAACAGCAGCAACTAAACAGCAGCAACTTAACAGCAGCAACTCAACAGCCGCAACTCAACATCAGTAACTCAACAACATCAGTAAGTCAACAACATCAGTAACTCAACAATAGTATTTGAACGTATACATATGTGCTATAATTTGGGCACCCGTGCCCCGTGTACACACTTTCAGTTATAGTAGAATCTATGTATATGTCCTTCAGCTAGGACTTGAGTTTCGACTTTGACAATGATATAAGCACCAACCACTAATTAAATGTTATAATGTATTTATTAACAACATTTCGTCTAGATGGTTTCTTCAGATTAATGCCATCTTTTTTAAATTCGCTTGTCCACAAGCTTCCGATAGCATATCCACACGAGACATTTGTTTGCATAGTCGATATCAAATAAGCAACCATTAGCATATTTTTTATTATTAAACCTTGAAGTCCATGTACGTACTTACAACAAAGAATGACAAAGCATGCTATTGAACTATCATCTTAACCAGCACTGTTTACTTCCCTTGAAGGTAGATGGTTTTATATTATAAAAGTGGAGAGCGGTGGCCTAGAGGTAGCGTGCGCTTCGGGATCGAGATGTTACGGGTTCAACCCTCGTCTTGACCACTGGTTAATTTCCCTGAGCAAGAATAACACACATGCTCCACTCCATCATGGTGTAAATTGGTTCCTGTGTGGGTAGTGTCGATTCCTGGGCACCTCTCTCTCACTGTAGCTCAATGCACAGGGGAAGTTACTATTTCCTTTTTCTTATAGGGTGCTTATAATAGGACGTGTACTTATTATATGTCTTCACCATATTTGTTTATTTTTTTGTGACGTCGATAACGTCATTTTGAACGTCAATTGTAATTACATGCCTCTAGTATTCATTTTGTCATAGATTGTCACTATGTTGGAAGATTTTGAAAAGATTTACCTTTTTGGAGTCATTAAACATTCCTCTACACAATCCTACCAAAATGTGAAGATGTGAAATGTTGACATCAGGTTGGAAATCGCACAGCAGAGCTCATTCATTAAATATGAACATGAACTATTATACAACAATATTGTGTAATATCTTGATTTCCAAGATAAGGCAAAATCGCATTTTCGTTTAGCGTCCACCCCAACCTATCTAGCTATACTCAGACAAATAACGAAGCCCACGAAAAAAAACCAAGTCATACTCGTCATTATTTTATGGCAAAAAAAACATTTGCTTTCAAGCATTGCCAATCGTAATAACTTATTACTGAAATAACTTAAAACTTGTTTGTGCGAAATCAATTGCTATGTAGGGATTGGAGACATGATGGTGATTGTATGTACCTCCACCCTTATTTGAACCCGGATCGCCCGATTATGCGTCAAGCGCGCTAACCACTGAGCTACGAGGCCATAAACAGCATCTACTTCATGTGTTGAGGAAATTCGAACGTACTTCAAATTGCAGTGGAAGGATAGAAAAATCGCCGCAAGGAATCAAAACCAAATCGCATGAGCACTAGCACTATATAAGTTAAGTTTTCAATTGTCTATTCGCTCAAGCACCTTTTGACATTTCAACTTCCCCTATGCATTGAACTACACATATTTGATTTGTTGGATCATGACACATCAAGGATGTATTGCAAACAAAGTTGAAATTTGATTTTTTGAGTAAACACAACAAAATAATTAACCAATTCTCAAAATTGTCACTTTTCGTTTATGTTTTACACTATTTTACCCCCAAACTATTATCATTTAGCAAAATATTCTGGCACTATAGTTTTGATATCTAAAACTGCAAGGCACTATGTACCTACCACTATTAAAGCTTTTCAAATATGTTTTTTAATGACATTGTAAACAACCGATTCCCAAAATTCTCGCTTTTGTTTAGATTTTGACAGGTTTTGTCGCAAAATATCGGATTTACGACAACGGTCTGGAAACTGATTTTTAATATAGTAAACTTCAAGTAACAACATACCTATCACCATCTATTTGTATTCCATAAAACTGTAAATGGTGATGTGGGTTACTGATTCCAAAAAATCATGTTTAGCTTTTATATTTTGTATGGTTTTACCCCAAAATAATAGACTTTCACAAACATGTAAGGATCTAGATTTTTAATATGCTACAAAACAAACATAGTGTGACATCATCAAACAAAAATTATTTTTTTCGCATTTTATTCACAAAAATATGTGCTCTGGACTAAATATGGGTTTCCCAAAAGACAATAATTTATCAAGCGGTTGGAAATCGCACAGCAGAGCTCAAATAGTCTGACTATAACACTTCATTTAATCTTGTAAGTAAAGACAGTATTCACTATCAGTTATAAGTTTTTCTTTACCGCCAGAAATGGCGAAATCCAACAGAAATGCTGGGTAAACACAACACAATCGCGACCGAACCATCGCAAACCAAGTATTGGCAGTTCAGCATATAAATGTTACTACACATTTTAATCATAGTTAAAAAACACATTAGAGCACATACAACGTTAGTTTAAATATATACAGACACTTCTGACCATACGTTCACTATCCCTATATATGTTGTCTCGTCGATTTGACGAGCAGTTACAACATTGATATCAGTATATTGCTGGCTTTAAATGAGAAGATCGTAAGTACAAAATCGATATTTTGAGAAAACAAGACAAAATTATCAGAAAAAACTCTTTTCCTATGGTAAAACAAGCTGTTTCAACGTCAGTTTGGTCCACATTTCAAGTTCCCATTTTCATCAAAACAGGTTCATAAGAAGCGCCTTTGTAGTAATGATTTCAGATATGTAACAGTCTTATAAGCTACTTACGACCTTCTCATTCTAAGCCAGAGGTATCATTAAATAGTAACATTTGCTGTTAAAACGAGTAGGTTGAAATGGCACTTAAACATTTGGGTTTTCAAGTATACACACAGCAAACATGTACTTTTACGCATAACTGTTACATATGATATTCTGTACACTATATTTGTTCGATCGTCCATTAGAAGATCAGTAATAATGTTAATACCAGTATCATATCTATGAACAGTATCATTTAACGTCAAAACGAGTAATACTATGTATACTACGTTTACTATGTACAAATGGCAATTATCAATACATTTTTGTACATTTGTATTGAAATTACACACAACATATCCACGTTATTGTTAAATATAATCTTCGGTACACTTCAACAAAACCATGTCGATTATGTCTCTACTGGTGCAGTTTTCACAATATGTTCGCCATCTTTGACATCTTTGTCTGCATCTTGTTTCACCTTCAGTCTTGGAACAATGAATTTCATGTACCCAAAGATTGACCCGACCACCGCACCAATAACTGAAACAAATAAGCGATCATCTAAACAAGGTTGTTTTATTGTAACCCTTTTCATATTTATTGTTTATTATAATTATTATTTACACAAGGGAAGAATATAAAACATGTAACAGTTTGGTAGCCAAATTGACCGCATTTGGTACAGATATAATGCCCGGTCACAACATGACGTGCGTTGTTCTCGTGTTGTAAGTTGACAGTAGAAAGCGCAGACACAGACACGCGCGTCGTATGTACGGGGGCAAATACGTGAACAGAACGCATGTCGAACACAGCGAATGCTCCTCATACATGAAAATTGCTGCACCGTGTCTGCGTGCTCAGAAAAACGTATGTATGCCGTACTGACCACTTTTTTGCACGCAGACACCACGTACTTGCACGCACGTCCAGGTTTGACAACCGCCATAATTTTTATGTAGCCAAATCTAATATATAGACTATATGTGTACGTGATTACCTGCAAATGCACCACAAAGTCCACCAACTATGGCACCAACTGCTGAACCTGACTGAAAACAAAGATACAATATTAATATTGCAATACCATACAATATGACCAGAGAAGTACAACCATAGCAATACTTACTATTACGACGACAACAACAACAACCATAACAACAACAAACACATAGTTTAAGGTGCACTTACACTACTAACATACGTACAAGCAACTTTTGACTGAAAGGCTTATACCTGCAAGCACTGTTTCAGGTAAGTTATGGATTTTTTACTGAAGATTCAAAGATCTAATAGTAATTAACGTCTGTGTCTGGAAATAATTATTCGCAAAAGTTAGAAAAACATATCGTGTAATTCTACACTTACATTTTCATTCATTACAGTAAATGTTCGAACCACTTCCGGTCCATCAGTTAGCGCACCCCGACCCATACTGAACTTTGTAGATATTCTCACAGTTCTAAAATAATAAAAATGCATACACTAAAGCTTACCAATTACCAACATAATTAAATATATATTCAGGAAAGAGAGGATTTAACTATTGAGTTTATAACCTACTCACCTGACGACATCTTACTTCCTTCCTTTACGCATCCCGAGTAAGTATTAGTATAGACAAAAAGTATAATTTGTGACTACATGTACGGGATAATGAAAAACAAAATACTTGGCTATGGGTTTGTCTCATCATGTAAATGACTACAGTGCTATTTCTGTAAATCACAAATAAGAGTGGTCAAGCGTGAATCAGTTTCAGAAAACTGTAACGCGTTTTATAAATGCTTACGTGGAGGTTCCTGGAGCCCCTGTTTTTAATACAAATGCTCCAGTATCGTTTTTACCGGCTGGGTAAATGGTAAAATTGACCGCCTTCGGTTCTTGAACAAAGTTCCCAGTGTCTTCGATTGTCACTTCAACATGACTCGCTGATACATGATAAACCGTCACCGTGAAGTTGATAAATAATTGAGAGTTTTCAGACAGCTGCACTCCTGAAGGAAGCAATCGTGTTGTAAGTGGTTAAATACATGGAATTACAGTGAAATAACAATTTAGTAAAAACAAGTTGAAGTCCTGTTAGTAAGACTACACTTTGTCTAAGGTTTTACACCGTTGTTTGACTACCGTATAAGCCAAAAGGTTTTGAGCATGTCTTTGTTTGATTCACCGGTTGACTCGATGTTTGACTTCATGTTTGACTCGATGTTTGACTCGATGTTTGACTCGATTTTTTACTCCATGTTTGACTCCATGTTTGACTCGATTTTTTACTCCATGTTTGACTCTATGTTTGACTCCATGTTTGACTCCATATTTGATTGAATGGTTGACTCCATGTTTGACTCCATGTTTTGTTCCATGTTTGACTCCATGTTTGACTCTATGTTTGACTCCATGTTTGATTTCATGTTTGACTCCATGTTTGACTCTATGTTTGACTCCATGTTTGACTCCATGTTTGACTCCATATTTGATTTCATGTTTGGTTCCATGTTTGACTCTATGTTTGACTCTATGTTCGACTCTATGTTTGACTCCATGTTTGGTTCCATGTTTGATTTCATGTTTGGTTCCATGTTTGACTCTATGTTTGACTCTATGTTTGACTCCATGTTTGGTTCCATGTTTGATTTCATGTTTGGTTCCATGTTTGACTCTATGTTTGACTCCATGTTTGATTTCATGTTTAGTTCCATGATTGACTCCATGATTGACTCCATGTTTGACTCCATGTTTGACTGCATGTTTGACTCCATGTTTGACTCTATGTTTGACTCCATGTTTGATTTTATGTTTGGTTCCATGTTTGACTCCATGTTTGACTCTATGTTTGACTCCATGTTTGATTTCATGTTTGACTCCATGTTTGACTCTATGTTTGACTCCATGTTTGACTCTATCTTTGACTCCATATTTGATTTCATGTTTGGTTCCATGTTTGACTCTATGTTTGACTCTATGTTTGACTCCATGTTTGGTTCCATGTTTGATTTCATGTTTGGTTCCATGTTTGACTCTATGTTTGACTCCATGTTTGGTTCCATGTTTGATTTCATGTTTGGTTCCATGTTTGGTTCCATGTTTGACTCTATGTTTGACTCCATGTTTGACTCCATGTTTGGTTCTATGTTTGACTCCATGTTTGACTCTATGTTTGACTCTATGTTTGACTCCATGTTTGACTCCATGTTTGACTCCATGTTTGACTCCATGTTTGGTTCCATGTTTGACTCTATGTTTGACTCTATGTTTGACTCCATGTTTGACTCCTTGTTTGGTTCTATGTTTGACTCTATGTTTGACTCCATGTTTGACTCCATGTTTGACTCCATGTTTGACTCCATGTTTGGTTCCATGTTTGACTCTATGTTTGACTCCATGTTTGACTCCATGTTTGACTCCATGTTTGACTCCATGTTTGATTTCATGTTTGGTTCCATGTTTGACTCTATGTTTGACTCTATGTTTGATATTGGTCTAACTTGCGTGTAAAATAAAACTCATAAGTGAGTATCAGATATAACCTAAATGTTTTGCCCTGCAATAAGGCGCCATATAAATTAAAATGTGTTGGTCGGCCTAACATTTATCCAATTAGAGATGTTGTAAATATCGATGTCCCCTGGCAGCCTATTGTCGAAAATGGTAAAGGTCACATCGACATTGACCTTAAACATACTGACCTCAAAATCAAGAGTGAACATCTACTATTGCACGACCACCTCCGTGCAAAGTTTGAAGATCACAGGGCAAAGTGCTCTCGAGTTATTGAACGGAAACCATTTTGTTCTACCGGCAGACAGACAGGCCCCGACCAGCCGACTGACTGACATGTGCAAAGTGGAATTTGAACCTACATACCAAATGCAACATTTTCGTAAGGACAATATACAGTACAAACCTTCGTACGATGGTACATCAAGTGCTACTTTTACTGGATCAACAGATCGAGGGTCAATACGCTGGAAATCGTTGTTGGAGTTGTCCTGCCCGTTTATAACAACATAGAATGTCTGTGAAATAAGCAAACATTGCTTTTAATTTATCAAAAAAAAACAAAAACGTTTTGACTGCAATTTGAACTAAGCATTTTTTGTTTCAAAATAAGAAATTGCTCAATTTCAAAACTATGTATTTTGGTTATGCAAGTATTCCTGAAGCATTTGTAGTATCGCGGTTAATAATTGTTATTGAGCAGCTGATCAAAAGAAGTAATGTCAACAATGGCATAAAACCTATATCGTTTGGGCGACTCTATTAAATATTTTAAAAAATCTAAATACGTTTGAAAAACGCATGAAACAATTACAAATGTAGGTGTATCATAAATAAATACCATGTTTTAAAACATAATAGTCAATAAGTCTACAGTGCACATGTCGATGACAAAAGATCAACAGAAGACAATACTGACGTGTACAGGGTGTCAAAACGTTTACAGTGACTATGCATCAATTATTTATGTTCAGCTATCACACAGAAAACTGGTTCATGTATACGATATAAGTTTCGTCTGGTACCAGTTTGTAAGATTATAACTCGACCATATATGAGAAAAATGCTAATTTTCTAAAATAACCTTACTGAGTAGTTTGTTTGTGACCTCATTTCGTAGTAATTTACTTCGTTTCACGACGTCTTTCCTTTTGATGTTGCCATTTTTGTACAACTTTCATCTACACATGTGCACGTTTTCTTTGTGATAGCAGATGGTAATATTGATAATATATAGACACTGCAACTGTATACTTTATTTTGGACACCCTTACGAGTACTCGTTAGATATACATGTATTTTTATTTCCTATTAAATAAATACACCAGCGAAATCAGCGAAAAGGAGAGCATCATGTTTTATTATGGGGTGGTTTTTATGTATTTGAGCTCACAGTTTCGATCTAGAAAGTTTTCAAAACTTTAAAATAATATCCGTCAGACCATACCACCACGGCATCTGATAATAACTTCAAAAGACAAATAATTATTTATGATACTAGTAGTTGATTTTAGATATATTTGGATGACTCTGCAATAATGGTACTTGGCATTGAAAAGTTTATGTTTGCTATCAAATATCAAGACCCGTGTTCATAAAGAATCAGTTTTCAGGAGCAGACCCAAGCTGAATTTTTATATTATTTCATATGCATAAATATGTCAACAGAAAGAAAATTTATTTTACACAGAGGTAATATATAACATTATTGATACTTCATTTGTTTTAAAATACAAATGCATAAGAATCCATGCATTGTTACAGAAATATTGCAATTAATTAACTGATGCTGGATTTTCGAGCTTGGTCAGTAATCAGTTCCAGGCTCAAGTACAATAAATCTTTTTTATGAGAAATACGCGTTTCGAAGGTTCGTTATCTATTATCTAGAAGACGTTATATTATTTTGTAAACTTTATAAAAACTTTTTTTTTAAATAGCTATAAGTAACAGAATTGAGCCTGATGCTAAAAACTGTTTCTTTGTACAAGAAGCCAGTACCTCAAATAAAATTAACGTTGATTCAGTCTCTAAAGTGCTGTTGTCTGTCATGTTGAATGATACCAATTTCTGTAGATAAATTCGTGTTCTCGATCTCATGATTACACTATCTATTGACTGGATTTCACTCATACCCGACACTAGTACCACCAGTCTATATTTACCATCTGAAATTTATTTAACATTTTATGAACAGAAAAGAACAGAACACTACATATGTATAATTATACATAATAGATTTAAGTGTACCATACAACATCTCCATCATACTATTTTCAAATAATACTTATCACAATAATTATACATTGTACACTCTACAAGAGTGAAAGATACATAAATTATATTTTTACAGAAAAGCATAGTTATACGTATAACAAGGTCAAAACGCACCAAGTTATACAATGTATTATGACGGTGTAATATCCTGTAATATCATGCGGTATTTTAGGCTTAAATACATATTTGAATGAATTTGTACAACAGTATAGCTTGACTATTTTGACCTGAGCCTGACCTTAATGCAAGAATATATTACACGGTTCTTGCGTTGAATATCAATTTCCGCAAGCAAATCGTGCAATATCGGTATTTCAGATTTGTGTTTGTATTACAAGTCGAGCATCTTCGTGATAATCCCCGATTATGAAAACATACACACGATGTTATAAACTTAGATAATATATCGACTGTTAAATTATGCTTATCCATAGGCCAGGCGCATGTCAATGTGGGCAAGCTATACAAATAGTTTTGCGTGAATAAACTTGATTTCAACGACTAGAAGCATAACATCAATGTAAACCATAGAAACTTTTATAATGTTACATTCGTTACAAAAGGATCGGGTCAAAAGTTATTTCAACATCAATATGCAAATTGTACAACTCAAATTCAACATATAAAAAGTAAATGTAGATCTATACCATAATTATACCAAGAACACGAAAATATATTTAAAATTATAATATAATACAATCCAAGGGAAATAACTCTGTCTTGTACAGTTTCTAAGGCTACTGTAGTCGCTCCCCTTGGACTACACACAATTCATACCTAATTGTAAGGTGGGAAGAGAGATGGTTCACCGACATTCTCCAAATATGATGGCGAAAGTTGAATAATTTATGTGATATAGCTGAAAATTAAAAAAAAGAGTTCTTTCCAATATCAGATATCGGCCCTCTCCATTAAATATTTATGTGTTCCTAAATTTGAGAGCATTTTGTTTACTTAAAGATACGAAAATTTACAAACTTGCAATGGGGCCTCCTTCCAGTGTCTCGTTAGAGCCCACCTCATATAGTTCGTGAGTCATAGATACTGGACTTTCTGCTTGTACTGTAACATCCCACGTAATGTCGTCAAGTTTGCTGAATTTCCATACTCCATAATCAGTCTGAATATAATATAAAACAACCCATGTCATAACGGTTCTACATCTGCCCGGATTTAACCCAGTTAGCCAGATTAGGCGACAAGCGCACTAAGTACATTATAGCTACGGAGCGCATAAAGGTTGCCCGAACAAAGCGTATACAGTTGAACATTTCGCTGGCTTATAATGAGAATGTCGTACATACTTCTTACGACCTTATAAGACTTATACATATTTGAAACCTGCATTACAATGCACTTCTTATGAGACTATTTTCATGAAAATCTTAACTTGTCATGTTGACCAAACAGCATGAAGTCCAAAAGTTATTTTTTTCATAAGTTTAGACAGTTATTTCTTGTTTTCTCAAAATATCGTATGTACTTACGACCTTCATTATTCTAAGCCAGCGACATGTCATAAAGGTTGCCTGAACAAAGTATTATGTTGTACATTGTATATGGTCACGCATGAAAACAAAGTAAGATGGCTTTGAAAAACGGCATTCGTATAGCTATACCTTACGCACGTCTTTTACGGTTTTTTAATTTTGCGCATAGACCCTTTGCAACGTTACGTGAATCACGTGCAAATAGTGTATGCGATTTGGAATTTCACGGATTTAACGCATTCCGTTTGTACCTAATGCCCCGACATCTACTGGTACATAATTATGCTAGTTGTCCGTACTATTGAAAACGTAGATCTAAACTTTGAAGTTGTGGAAATTCAAGTATTTTGAAAGTACATGTACTGAGTACACTCAGATACTATCGATATTAAAATAATAAATACCAAAAAGGGAAGTATCCAATTTGAAAAATTAGCGGTGATCACAGTTTATTCAGTTACACCCTCTTCAACCTAGATAAACATAGTTAAACCTGATGGACGAACCAATGTTTATAACCGTTATCATTTAACTTTGAACGGACTGTAGTTGCTGTCAAACTTGGCATACTTGTTTATCATCACACGCACATTGCTTTGTCAACACTAGGTTTCACTATCCAACACATCAGCAGAATTATGACCCCTTGATTGACTTATACATGCATATTTATCATGGATAATGCTTCCACCGGGATATGAGCATTTATTGGACGCAGTTTTGGTTAGTGTCTCTTATAAAATGCAAACTTGTGGATCAAATTCTATTATTGGTTGAGGTCATCAGCATCATATTTTGTGATTGACATTTTCTCTATTTAAATAAAATTACCGTATTAAGCGGAATGTGTACTCTTGCAATGTGTTTGCTGTCGTTTGTTTGTAACATGGGTTGAATAAGACAAGGATCACCTGAAACACAACAGCCAGTCCAAAATATCAATACAAACAATTTCAAATCCACAGAGATTGTACAGACAAGTTAGTAATCTAAAGATGAAGCGCAAAGTAAAGAATGATATTTGACATTTTGGCCCCTATGATGTGTCACAATATGATTTAAAAATATTCGTAAAAGTGAGAAAATACTGTGGTGTATAATTTATATATATGAATATATGCATATTTATGGAAAGTGTATCAAGTAAATATCTAAAACTGTACTTAAACTAAAATGCTGTATCCGATATAGATACACGAAACATCGTATCATAATACATGTAAGTAACATAATCCAAATACCTTAATCAAGGGCATTGTATCGTATTTATTTGGAGTCCCAATGTACGAAGGTAGATCAATATACCTGCCTTACTTTTACTGTGACCGAAATATCGTAGCATATGTGGACACGCGGATATTTCAAATTCCTTCACAGTTCATCATTGTTATTTTCCAAAGTAAGGGTGGTGGTAATGTTATGTGACTATTAAGATAAGAGGCAGACATTCCAGCCACTATATAGAAAGTAGCCCTCTGTATAGCAACAGCATCTTCATAACAGTACCTTCCCAAATTTCCCTGAACCGATATTTACTACGAATTAAACATATGGATAGCAACAACCTGTATACAACGGTCAATCTTTGCCTCTCCAAAAGGGCATATCTTTTGCAGACTGAGGTTGTCTGTATATCGCTGGCTTAGATTAGAAGGTTATAAGATCAAAATAGACATTTTGAGAAACTGAAAACTACTCTTTACTCATTTAAAGACTATTCAGTTTCATCAACATGACAAGTTCCGATTTTTATGAAAATAGACTAATAAGAATCGCCTTGTGATGCTAATTATAAATATGTATGCGTCTTACAAGGTCGTAGTAGTTACGTAGTAGTAGTAGTTACGACCTTCTCAATTTAAGCCAGCGCTGTGTAGGATGATAAATAAACCGATGTTTTATACCTGTTGGTTTTGTAACATTGATCCGTGGATCGGAACCCTCTGTGGTCACTTGGAATATTAATTGCTTCATTGTGTCATCCACCAACACTGTGTAATCTTTACCAGCAGGAGATTTGTCAATAAATCGAGCAATATCCACTAATTCTAAATCGGTACTCCTCTGAAATTGTACGAAGCATTTTTGTACCTGAATATAGAAAGTCCTATCAAGAACAAGATTAAAATCATGCTGAGAGTTAAGTTGGATTTAAGTTAAGATAAAGAGTCCAATAATCGAGTGGTTTTTGATTGATTCGAACAATAAGGTTAATCCAAAACTTTTCATATAAATCACGCAATCAAACGATCATAAATAAAGACAAAAGTACGGAATTTTCTGACTGTAACTATATAGTAATATACGAATGTAGATCATCTCAATAACAATATCAATTCTATAACAAAGTCACACATGTAGTATGCTCTATATAATATTTTACAATGTTATGTTTTACTCATAAAACATGCCCATGTACATAGATGTAACATTGCGCAACATAAATTATATGTATCTAGTATGACGTCGTGTCACAAGCTATTGATCTGACCTCTGAGCCTAGACCTTAAATCATTCACTATACAAATACTGTAGTGCCCAGACAACCCAAAGCCACACAGTTACGGCGGCAGCGCATAGCTACCCACGCAAAAGTCAGGCTTAGAACGAACAATCCACATCTCCTACACGTCTAATGCTAAAAGTGCAGTCCCGACTAAATATTCTGTCTCTTTATACATAATATGACAAGATCTTACCTCGTGTCTGACCAGCACATCTATCGTACCATACTCGAGGGTATCAGTTCCAAAACCTACATGAAAAAAAACACGTAGTGAAAGTATATGAATTAGAACAATCAGCATTTTAAAAAGAGTTTCACAAATAAGTTTGTTAAGACGAAAAAGCCTGTAAGAAGTATTATTATACTCTATGCTCCAATTCATACTCCGTACTCCAATTGGAGCATGTTCTTCATTTTCTTAATTCGATCATTTGCCACACATTGGTATTGGTTTAGTTGCAAATTTATAATAATGCTGTTTTTTCGAATTGGAGTAAAGGTATGGAGTTTGAGTATGATAATGAGAACTTGTTTATTATCACCGCGAAAATTCTTGAAATGAGGGATGCAATTACCTAAGATGATGTTGATGAATAAAAACAGGTTGTCAAAAATATCTCATTACTTGGTTTCGGACAAAAAAGCGTATGTTTTCAGACGCTAAATATACTTCCATAACTACATCTTCGTGATACGATCTGTTCGCACAACTTTCTTACTATTTTACTCGATTACATGAAACCAGAGCCCGTGGAAAAGGGTTGCCTAAAATATAGATTAACTTGGTTTTCATGAAGTGTTATGTTTGCTGAAGACTTAACGTAGATTAATGACTTTGATTTTTGAACCCTCCAGGCTAAAAAGAGTATGAGAACCTTAAGTTTATCCCAGCTGGCGGAGTATCAGAGCTTAATCTGGATTCTTTGATTATGGACTATTTACAGGGACACTACGTGGGAATTGTTTTTGGCATGGTGAGAGTGGTAAGCTTGTTGCTGTATTCCGATGCTTACAATTTTGAGATAAGGAATTAAGTCAATAAAACTTAAATCTGGTGCCTCCGTAGCTTATTTAGTTTTAAGTGGCTAGATTTGGATGCAAAACTTGTTTGTGCGTGTCACCGAAAAAAGCATGCATACCAAGTTTGGTAGTCATTCAAGGTAAAGGTAACACAGTTATGCTCTTGGAAATAAACATGTGTTAATAATCTATCAAGTGGAGACAATTAAATAGGCATCAGTACAATGTAAATATACTATTAGGATCTACCGCAAGTTTTATTTTGATATCAACATTTCTTAAATGAGTCTAGAAAAAACAACTTTCTTTTTCGTGACGAATAACTAAACCAAAACTGATACCACGGTTTAATTAAGCATGTAATTGGCGTGAAGTTCTGGCCGGTTACACAAGAACTGCAACTCAACATTTCCATTTTTGGAGATATCGTACTTGGCTGTTATCCAGGGGTGATATTCACAAAGCATCTTAGGGGAAAACTTTGAATTTTCTTATAATCTTAAAATTTCCATAACTGCTCAGCCAAACAGGAAACTAAAGATTATCATTTTTACATAATTTGGAAACTGCAAAAAGCACAAAGAAAGATTAGTTCTTCTTCATTTCTTGGGAAAACATGCAGCTCATCTTTTAACTTAAGACGTAACGTCAAAAGGTGAGGCACGCAAGTGTAACGTTTTTGACGTCGAACAGCCTTTTGTTAAAAACGTCAGTGTCAGTAATAAGTACGACGTTAAGAATCCGCACAAAATTAAATTATTAAATTTTAAGTTGCAAATATCTAGATACTACATACACAAAAGGTCGTATGGGCTTTTCAACAGAATCTCTATTCATACTACAAGTAATGTAAAAGGCATCTTTTGTCAGAATTCCCGTCGACGTCATAATTCGAACTAATTTGACGTCGTTGGACATTTTGTAGACGCAAGGAAAAAATTATATCTTTTTTATTTATAATTCAATCCATTTGAAAATCGCTATGCTTGTTCTACGAAAAAAAAGGAATTTTTTGTTTATTTTTCATTGGAATAACTTTGGATCGACCAAATTTGCAAACGTTTAAAATTGAACTTTTTTTAAAAATTCACTTTTAACCTATTTTTGACATTTTGTAGACGCAACCTCATCTTCAAGAAAAGTTTCGTTTTTATGGTATCAAAACAATTTTTTAACCAACACATCTACGGAAAAAAAGTATTTTTTTTAGTATAAAATTACTCACGTGCACACACACATATTTAAGTCATTCACCTTAATAGATAGACATTTTAAAATTACGTCACGAAAATACGAAAGTATCGCTTTTTTGCCGTTGCCCTTTTTCCACTTAATTTTTAAACATTTTAACGGAATCGCACGAAACTAACATGACAGCATGTTTCAAGCATGCTTTAACCGGTGACGGTGTTTCTCTGTGAATCCGTTCAGTAGTTATTACTTTAATATAACTTTTACCTTATTGACCCTGTGTATTTGTTACAAGTCTCGCTACGTTTTTCGCGAAATAATCTCACAAAATAACGCTTGATGCATTTTACGTTTATTATTTCCATTTATCTGTATACATTATTAAATGCACATTTTATTTCTGCGTTTAGTGATATAATTTACAGTTTGCTGGCCGAGTAAAGCAATAATTATCGTTGGAAATTGTTCGCTGTTGGTGGCGTTTTCGCGTGTGCCTCACCTTTTGACGTTACGTCACAAGTCAACATATTTGAGTTTTCCCTTAAGTTGCTTGAGTTCGTGAATACCAGCCCTGGAGCATAACTGTTACCCAAACTACATAATATACATATATGGGGTGATTTCAATGAGTAGTAGTGCATCGCTGAAGATAAGAAACAGCTCATTTTCAGCTTTTTAGTTATTGCCCTTGTAATTTGCTATAATTCATTTTAATGGCCAGAGCACGACTCAGAAAGTTAAAGTGTTTATCGCTAAAACCCCGTGTGTTTTTGGATTTCATTTAGTAGAAGTACAGTCCAAGTTATGATGTACTGCAAACGGCATCTTTTAATTCTTCATTTCAAACCGAATAACCTTTATAAAGGCTTTAGTTTATAGAAAGATGTGTCATATTGCCACAAAGAATCAAACCTGCGTTGGTATATGCTAGGAAACAAGCGCTTCGTAAAATGTAATCAATTTAAAAATCAAAATAGTTTTCAGGATGTAGCCCAATGTCACTAGATATGTGTACATAATCGCTGGTTTAGAATGTGAAGGTCGCAATCAATATATTTAGACAACAAGGAACAACTTTCCTAAAATTACTCTTTACTTATGGTGAAACAATGCGAGGGCCTTGTATGTTTCTACTTCAGCTTGGCCAACATGACAAGTTCCGATTTTCACAAGAAGCGCCTTCTGGAACAGATTTTAAATATGTATCAGTCTTATAAAGTCGTAAGTGGCAGTAACTACCTACTCGTTCTAAGCCAGCGATATGTTTTTAGGAACAGGAGACAAGTAATTATGTTTTTGAAAATAAGTTTCATATAATATATTCTTAGAACAAGGGAAAATACGAACCTTTCGTCTGACTGATTTTCATATGCTCCAACATTCCATTTCCAGCGACAATACCAAACATATGTATTAATAATATCAATAGCATAATTGTTAAATATATCAAAAACAAATTTTCAAAGTAAAACTATACGATGATTGGTAAGTTATTGTTTCGTTTAACTGAAAGTAATCACACTAACAGAAACCAGGGATAAACGTTGAGTATATATAGGACACCCGTCGTCCGGTGTTTGCTTAACTTATAAATTTATCTTACAGATTTAAGAGTAATCAATTATTGCCAAACAAAGACCTATAATGTTAGTCTGGTTCTTTCCCGCTATAATGTGCGTCTCAGTATTAATGACGTTGGAATCAAGGGCAGGGAACTCTAGACTGAGACTAGTGACAAATGTTCAATATAGTTTCGCACCAAACCCCTTGTCTGGTCCGGCAAGCAATCCAACGCTTAATCTTTTTGGAATTGGTGCACATAACCCGTCTGGTTCCCGTCGTAATCTAACAATAGTTTGGGCCTGGTAGTAAAAGCCCATATCAACAATAAAACCATCTCAACAATAAGACCAGCTCTACATCTCTTCCCCAGGACTCGGAGCCGATAAGGTTGTCAAATTCCCACCTGTCGGGAAAATTCGTTAGTCTAATTCCCTGTAATCACGCCGTCCCCCGGATGGGCATAATGTTGACTGGTGCATGATTACAAACATACAAGTTATATTACTTCCTTTTTCCAATGGAAACCCTGGAGTTAATACGAGTTAAAACTGATCACCATCACTACATGTACTATTGGATTCTAGTCAACCCGCTTGACGACTGATAGAGAGGTCCCTGGTTCGATCCTCAATCGGGACACCCCCTTCCTCGCGACTGGGATCCCCTGGGTGTAAGACACCTACTCCCGAGACAGGACCCCTACCCCCGGGACAGAACACCTATCCCAGGGGTAGGACCCCTACCCCGGGACAGGACACCTATCCTCGGGGCAGGACCCTCAACCCCCGGGACAGGACCCTCAACCCCCGGGACAGGACCCTAACCCCCCGGGACAGGACCCTCAACCCCCGGGACAGGACCCTCAACCCCCGGGACAGGACCCTCAACCCCCGGGACAGGACCCTCAACCCCCGGGACAAGACACCTACCTCCGGGACAGGACCCCTACCATCGGTGGCAGGGCACCCCTACTCCCCATGACAGCCCCCCTTCCCCCGAAGCAGGACCCCTACCCCTGGACTGGACCCTTCTGGTTGTAGGTGTCCTGTCCTTGGCGTGTAGGGATCCAGTCCGGGGATGAAGGAATACTGCCCGTGGAAGGGATCCTGTCCGGGGTGTAAAGATACTGCCCCGGGTATAGGGATCCTGTCCGGGGATGTAGGGATACTGTCCGGGTGTAGGGATACTGCCCGGGGTGTAGGGATCCTGTCCGGGGATGTGGGATCCTTCCCGGTGTGTAGGGATCCTGACCCGGTGTACAGTGATCCTACTCGGGGGTGTAGGGACCCTGTCCGGGGATGTAGGGATATTCACCGGGGGTGTAAGGATCCTGTCCGGGGATGTAGGGATACTGCCCCGGTGGTAGGCATCCTGCTCCGTGGGAGGAATTATGGGTTCCCAAGCATTCTTTATGGAACCAACTTGAGATGATCTTACTGAATTTCTGTAATTCTGAAATGAAATGTCAACAATTTAAATGACCATCTTATGCCTAAGCAATGTTTATGAGATTATTTTGTTAGTGTATAAATTACACAGTGTATAAACTCCTGTCCGCCTAAACCGGATGTCGCTCATAACTAGGCGGCCAAAAAAAATTAAATTGCGTTTACGTTCTCGAATGTTTTGGATTTTATTAGTTTATTCGTTAGCGTGTCATACAGTAAGTATATTATTTTGTTACATATGTAGCACGTTAATTACTGTTTACGTTGATACCAAACAGTCCTAATAAAACCCCATAATAACTTTATCTTAAAGTTAATTCACAGTTGGTTATTTGCCAGATTTTACAAAGAACAAACAAATTCTTTAAAAGAAAGTTTATGTGGTACCCAACGAGTGTTGCAACTTTTATAACATTGTAAATAAATGTATAACACATCGATAAACACTTATTTTTCCCTACTGTAACGGTTTCTTTTTCATATAAAATGCTTTTTTCGGGGACATGTATGCCGATTACACTGTACGACTATGCGATTCAGTATAGGCCAACTAATCGTTTTTTGTCAAATTTGGCCTGTATGCCTAGTAGTAAATTTGTATGCCGATTTATCACGTCTATTCATACTTGAATGTACTGTTCTGGCTTTGTTATGTGTAAAAACGGTAGAAAATTATATTTTTTATTCATTTCAATTCATGGACGACCAATATCAATGCTACTACTGCAGTTTTCACTCAACATTTCCAGACGTTATAGATCATACTTTAACACTCCATTCTGATTGCATATTAAAAATATTCGAAGAAATAGGGACGTGGAATCTAAAAATTTCTAAATGTTAACCGGATAATGATATATTCACGTCTCCAGAAAAGAAAGTTCTAAGACTGTGTTGAACGCCTGTGAAAGGAAATTCAACACAGGTGTCACTGGTAGACAGTACCGACGATGAAGAAGCTAATCTGAGTTTGTGTTTCGATGATATGCACATTTTCGGTACACAGACGAACGATTGCTTTGTTTTTGACTATCACAACAATCGAATGGATGAAGAAACAAAACAACTGTCACAGCAAATCGGCTGGACAGCATGGCCTATTCTTGAAATTTACAACGATGTTAGCAGAGCGTCGTTTACCCCTGTCTAATATGTGTGTTATACTTTTCTTTACGCAAGTAGATCAGCAATCTTTGTTCAAGACGGTAAAACTCATTATAGGTTTTAGCAAACAATTCAGTGGTTGGAAGAACATACTTCTATGGAAAGTACGAAATATATGAAATAAAAAGCTCATTAGCCTGGCAATAAAATACCTTTGATAGATTTAGCATTTAATTTAGGTTCACTGTATAGATACAGTCCCTGCTAAAACTATTTTTGTGGGTATAGAGGCAGGGGATCATGGGTTCCTGCCTACATATCAAGCACTTGTACAATGGAACACGTTTTATACGTTTTATGCTCGTTTGTTTGCCTTAATTTGCATGTACATGTACATTCTGTGACGTATAGCATGTAGCTTTATATACATAAAACTGCATGAATTGTATATTGAATTCTTTTTAATCATATGATTGCAACTATTCCATTGAACATGTCTTTTTTGCTATTTATTTTAGTCATGACCATTCTTTAAACGCAGCTTTAATTTTTGTGACTGTGTTTTTATATACATTTCTACCAATGCTCTTGTTGTTGTTTATCTAGATTTGTTTTCCAATGTCCCTATCAATCTGCTCAACATGTGTTTACATTCTTTAAGATGCATGTCTTAGTTTAGTTTGTACCCATGTCTTTCCTTGTGTATTCAAATTTTACCTATCTATATATATGATAATGAGCGTTGAATGTGCTACTGTCTTTAATATATTTAGTCTTCTTTTATTTTATAGATTGTTTGTGTGTATGTTATTGGATAATCAATGTTTATGTAGGATACAAGCTTCAAGCTTATGTTATAATGTTAAACATTACCGAAGTTAAAATAAAGATTATCTTATCTATCTTATCTTAAAATAGATATTGCAAGGGGTGATTTGATTAAGGATGTAATTTACTAAAATTGACTGTTTCCTTGTCGCAATTAAAGATACAAACCAAACATATTATGTATCATTTAAATGAGCACCTTGAATAGGCTAATACGCATAAGCATTTCGTAATTATTTTATAAATTAGGCTGACAGTAGTGTTGCGACTATTGGGGCAGTCGGAATTCTGAGTTATCCGAATAGGCGTTTAGTGCATGATTCGAATACATGTTGGATTAAACAGTATTGTAACTGTTTAAGTGGCAAATACAACCTGGCTTATGTAAATGCATACGTATAGATTCATAAAACGATCATTTAGAAGCGATAAGTACTCGATTTCCCATCAGAATGTCCGAAATAACGGTGATTTTAGCGTGATTGATTCATCTGTCACTTTGATCAGCGGTATATTTTGATGAAATTCGTGTTTATTTGAAATGCTAGTGCCTAGTAAAGGACTTTCTGTTGCAGAGACGTTTATTAGACGCTGATACAATGTGTAAAACAGGTTTATTAAATGCAAAACGATTGAAAAAACACGAAATACTTACTGCTGTTTACTTCAAAAAGCTGTCGAATATGAAACTGCACGCTTAGTTATGAGCGACATCCGGTTTAGGCGGACAGGAGTTTATACACTGTGAATTAATGTACTATGAAACGATTCAATTGTTTATGGAATGAGAAACTTGTGTAAGAATATTTACTATAATTAACTCTTAACTTGTGATAATTGTGTGTAATACTTTATTTTAAGGCAGTTGCTAGGATTGTGGTACCGTTGTTTAATATGTGGGTCTAGGATTACGGAAGTTCCGAAAAACAATAATTTATCCTATATGATTCTCACACAGTTATGTCCTGGGTACTCGTTGGATCTTTTGAGTGCTTGTGGTACAGCACTGATACTTGTGAGACTACCTCAGTTTTAAACCAGTTCATTTCTGGTTTCTTTGGAATTTCCCACCGGTGAAAAGTATTTCAGACATTTCCAGTGCCCCGACTTGATTTAAGCCTGCAGTGCTAACCATTAGGTCACGGTTCTACTCAATGTCCGATATGAAAAGTGAAATATAAAAACCTCCGTTAAAGGTAGTACCTTACTTCATATTAATATATGGTTAAAAAGAGGAGACTCTTGTGAACAGTTTCTGAAAATTTGAAGAAATTATTCCTGACACTTACAAGGTTAAATACTTTTTAAACCAACCACTACCGCCTAGTTTTATTTATAAGTAACGTCGCGAACGTCATTCTCTACGTTTTTTACGTAACGTAAACTGGCATTTCAAAGATCAATATCTGATAAATGTTTTGACGTAAACTTTCAAAATTGTGGCACATTTTTTAAATATATTCTTATTTTAAATGGGCTTTCCCTATAACTAGCATTTTTTCTCTAATATCACATTTAAATGAGCTAAATGTCAGAATAAAGTGTGCGCAAATATGTCTCTATTTTGTCAAAAATATACTGAGTTCCAAAAGTTCTGCATCTTAATTCAAAATTCATTTTTTTTGAAAAGTTAACTTAAAAGAACTTTTTAGGAACAATGTCCATTTGCATACCCTTAGTGTTTATATTGAACCTATTTCTGTTGGATTTTGTCACGCCTGAATGATCACACCATCGCAAATGGTAAAAACGTCTATTCTAGCACGCATAATTTGGGTTCTTCATTTTTTGCTTTAATTTCACTTCCAATTTACTTGCATCGTGTCTGTGTTACGAAAAAACACAATAAGTTAGTCAAATAAGTTAGAAATGTACGCTTTATTTGATTGCAAAAATTGATAATTGTGAACAACTCGTGTATATAAGACGCTAGAAGCTGGTGTTTCACTAAAAATACATTGTGACGAATTAAATTGCCCAGTCTCTATCATAATAAGACTGTTGTATCATCTCCATCCGAAAAAAACTGTATTTGACGTACCACGTGACAACAGGTCAAGGGTCAATGCCGCTGACATAGACAGTAAATGCTGCTATATCTTTGCACCAAGAACAACGGCATTGTTGTAGCTTAATTGTAGTCCACCCAACATTAAAATTATGGGAAACTTGCTTTATTGTTGCGTTTTTTATGTCAAAGCGGATGTTTCTTAAAATCTGGCCTGTTGTACAGACTCTATTGCAACATCATTAATTGTCTGTGGTCAAAGAGAGATAATTTTCGGTATTTATTACCTCCCTTCCACTACAAAATAGTAGTTTATCGTTGTGTGTACTTTGGAATCGTGGGGTGGTGTCACATGTGGTTTTATTATGGATCGATACATATCTTTAAATCGATAACTGTCATGGATTTATTTCAAGTACACATTGCTCTACACATGCGCATTTGAATTATCATAAATAAGTTGGAGATTCTAGTTAAAAAGACACATCATATATTGGATGCGGAACTTTTGGAACTCAGTATATATTCAAATCACCAATAATAATTTATCGCTTCCAGCGATTTATTATGATGTGGTCAAAGGGAAATAACTCGTTACTATTATGGCTCGTAACGGAAATATATTTTCATTTTTACTTGGTAATTAGTTGGAGCTTTTTGTTGAAGATTTGAGGAGTTTAAGCAATAAGGATTCGCAGGTAATGTATAATATTCCTGAATCGATTTAAACGATCAAAATTATAGGGAACGCCTCTTTAATAAAAATGGTCCAATTTGTGAGTGTTTGCTCACAGGGAAGTTTTAGCCACTTAACCCTTATTTCAACACAATTTGAAGAAAAATCGAAGCTAATGGGTAGTACTTAACTATCCAATTAATTAAATGTGCAATCAAAGGACACGAGTTTTTTTCTTATTTTAGACAATTTTTACAAATATCAACTTTTAATGATGGAAAATATATTTTGATTCAATAAATGTATTAATATGTTGCCATTGCAACGATCAGTTTTCAACCAATCTGTCCATCTGCACGAATAAATAAATGCGGCATACAGACGAAAGCACCCAGGCAAATAATATGTTTTATGTTGTCTCAACACATTATGGGAGTTGTGTATACTTACATATTTTTCTAGTTTGGTACCATAAATTGTCACTATGGTAACGTTACTGTATAAAAAATAGCAATAGAATACTGGAACATGCAATAACTCATACAATTTGAATGATTGGTCGATTGTACTAAATATGTTAAACTTTGTAAATGTAAATAAAGAAAATTGCCTGGCTTGATATTTTTAATTACAAAAACAAAACAAACAATCCTTACTATGGAAACGAAAACAGAGTAAATATCACAATTTAACTAATTCTGGCCTAACTGGAAAAGTACTAAAGCTAGTTGTGATGTTTTATATACATGTAAGTATGTTAGTATAAAACTATCAATAAATTAAAGTACTTTTTATCAAACTTCGAATCAACAGGAAGGGGTAGTTGATTAACACTTGACATCTTACACTGTATAACACCACAAAAGAAAGTTATAAACACTGTTCAAGTCCGCAATTAATGAGGCGGTTACATGTTTATATACATAGTAATCAATCCGAAGCTTCTTACATGTTTGCTAAGACTGGTTTAGAAGCGTTGACTAACTGACTACAACAACTTACAGGGATGGGACTGTTTGTAACAGTTTCTTGTGTTTGGATTTATATGTTGACTTGTAAGTAGCCATTGTTTAAACATCCTCTATAAATAAAGGACACTTAAAGATATATAATAGGCACATCTGAAGTTAATTACAAGAACAAAATGCAATCCTTCTTGTGGTCGCATTGGCTAAAACATTCGTATACCCGTTCTGATAAAATTGCAGCTGCAGCTCAATAGCTCGCCTTATTAAGTGTCACATCTTCAATAAATTCAATTAATCAATGGATTAAATAGAAAACTTCAAGTTTTGTATACAGTATTTTGCTAGATAACAGAATACTTCAAAGTTTCGGCAAAACGTCTTCACAAGTATAGATTTTATACCAAAATGTATTGTTTTATTGTTACTATCACCACCATTTAGATGTTATAACACATTCAATCACCATGACACATATGTAAAACCCCAAAAGTAACTTGAAAGCATACGAGTTTATATATTTATACATTTGTCAGTTCAACAATAATGACAGATCTAGGTCGTAACACTCGCTAAGAAAGTACGGTAACGTTATGTACATTCTCATTTGATGAGGAGTAAACATTTGAAAAATGTATACATGTCCTAACAAAAAGGACTAAAGTTAGAACGGGTTATAACACCAACCTGCCATGATGGGAATGATCGAAGTTTTGCTCATTGTTTGGATTTATATTATAACATGTAAGTTATTTATATATAGATATTTGTTAGTTGTTGCTTGCAGAAGATGAAGTAACTGTACTGGTCAGTCAATTGAAGGGCACCCGTAGAAGGGCGGATGATAACTTAGGTACAGTCCCGTGTTTATCTTTCCGCCACACTGCCGTGTGAGTGCGGGGTTTTTGTTCGCGCCAAAATAGCGTGGAAGCTAGTACACAAGTAACTTTTTCACGGTACGGGTTAAGGGCGGGTGCAATATGCGGGGTACACTATATTTATGGCTCGGGAGGGGGGGGGGGGGATTTTACCCGAGGTTTAAAAAAACAAAAGTAAAAATCCCCTCAATTCCTTTGGGTTGGTGAGTGGTTTCAATTTACTGTTGCATTAGTACTGGTTTACCATCGGCATCAATTCTGCAAAATTAAGTGGCATAAGTCTCCTACAAGAATATCAACCAATACAAACAAATTAGTTGTTGCAATTTACAGATGGCTGTTTAAAATAAAAACTACTGATGAAGGGAACAATCGCTGTAGAAACGGATAGGTTTTAGAGGGTATGTGGTATAGCCTAGATAATTTGACACGACTCTGGCATTTTAATTAGCATAATTTATCAGCTGATATCTTGCCTATATTCATAACCCCGATTGTATGTTTCCATTAACGGGGAGTTATATCACGAAGACGATCGAGAAATATAGAATACCGATATTGTACGTTTTGTTTGCGGAAATTGATATATTCAAAGTAAGAACCTTGTTATATATATCCAAACTCAAAGGTCAGGATCAGGTCAAATTCTCCAAGATATAAAATATTTATTTATGTATTACTCTAATTGCAGTCTCAGGATGTTACTGTCGTAACCTCACACTTACACCAGAAACTATGATGGTTGCTGAGAACACACCTGTTGAACTGGCATGTACTTACAATGGAACACGACCCTTAGTACAATTTGCTTGGTATAAAGTTTTCGGTGAAGTTGGAGGGCCTGACATGGTGAGGAAAGCTTATGTGAACCCGCCAGATTGTTTTAGGAATGTTATGAACACTATTTACCGTTGTATCTGGACGATAAAGTTTGTGGATAGATCAAATGATGGTGACAGATGGGTGTGTAGTGTGGCTGAGCAAAGCAACTGGATATATAGTAATGTGGTTTCTATTGGCGTAAGTGGTAAGTCAATGACCTTTGAATATTTTCTTCCAATTTTTGAAAGCAACTAAAACTTTTTTGACAAAACACGTAGGTGGACTACCTGAACTGCCAAGTGATTTTAGTTTTCGGGGGATAGTGCATGATACAGACGATGACCAAATTCCAGAATCATCCCTGGTTGTTTCTTTTACGTGCTTGATACATAGCATCATACACGGGATTAACATCTGCGTAATAGTTGGTATGCCCTTGAATTCCAACCCAATACCCCGCGATCAGAAGTCTTGTGCTCTACCGACTGGGCTTAGTTGGCTGACAGTATGTACAAGCCTGAACCATTAAGCACTAAACATGATTTGTACATTTGTCTCAAAAGTGTTGTTCCCGTTCTGCTTCATAGTTAAATAAGAACGGTTATACACATAAGCTCGTCCGTCAGGTAAACTATGTTAACCTACTAGTTGGTTTAACTGCATGAATAAACTGTGGACCATACTATCCTTTCGAATAGGATGGTTTTACTTATTGAGTTGACAGTATAAAATCAATAGTTTGATAATTGGTAAAATGAACTTATAATTACAGTTCCCATAAAAAGTGTTTCTTTGACTTTGCCAAACTCTGATGCTACATTGAATGTTGCGGTAAATACTGAGCAAAAGTTTACATGCAGGACCGATGGCGGACTCCCTGTAGCTGATATAACATGGTACAAAGATAATGGTACACCCGGAGATACAAGTGATGATCTCAAGATTCAAAACAACATATCTGTAAACAGAACTCTAGAAAAGAGACTGTATATAAGAACGAGTACGCTATCATTGTACCCAACACGATCTGATCAAGACAACAGAATATATTGCACAGCAAATAACAGCCAGAATAAAATGCTTCTGATGTCGATAAGGAAGCCACTACTTAACGTTTTATGTAAGTACATGTACATATCCGGAAGAATAAATTCCGTATTTTATGATATAAGGTCAAATGTCAGTACTTCTTCGCGAACATATCCTGATTTTGCTGTTGATGTGCTGAATAAAGAGTTTTCTGCTAGCCTACGATGTTTTTAGTAATGTTAGCATACACACTTACTCTAAAACCTATATATGAACAGTTAATTTGGATAGAACTTTACGTTTTGTCTTTTCCTATAGTCTAAGCTTTTTTGGTAATGGTTCTCGACAATATGTATGCTATGTGTGTGAAGTTAGCAGCCAGTTGCCAGTTGCCAGTTGCCAATTCAACTTTTTGAATCGGCAACTGGCAACTGTCAGCTAACTTCACAACCCAGCAGCCGATTCGTCGATTTCGAAAGTTGAATCGGCAACTGGCAACTGTCAGCCAGCTGACGATTCAAATTTCACTGTAGACTCGAATTGGCAACTGGCAACTGTCAGCCAGCTGACGATTCAAATCTTTCGGGAAAATCGAATTGGCAACTGGCAACTGTCAGCCAGCTGACGATTCAAATTTCACTGTAGACTCGAATTGGCAACTGGCAACTGTCAGCCAGCTGACGATTCAAATCTTTCGGGAAAATCGAATTGGCAACTGGCAACTGTCAGCCAGCTGACGATTCAAATTTCACTGTAGACTCGAATTGGCAACTGGCAACTGTCAGCCAGCTGACGATTCAGATTTCACTGTAAAGTCGAATTGGCAACTGGCAACTGTCAGCCAGCTGACAATTGGAAAAAAAATATTTTTTTTGTGAAAAATCGAATTGGCAACTGGCAACTGTCAGCCAGCTGACAATTCGAAAAAAAAAAATTTTCTTCAGAAAATCGAATTGGCAACTGGCAACTGTCAGCCAGCTGACAATTCGAAAAAAAATTTTTTTTGTGAAAAATCGAATTGGCAACTGGCAACTGTCAGCCAGCTGACAATTCGAAAAAAAATTTTTTTTGTGAAAAATCGAATTGGCAACTGGCAACTGTCAGCCAGCTGACAATTCGAAAAAAAAATTTTCTTGCAGAAAATCGAATTGGCAACTGGCAACTGTCAGCCAGCTGACAATTCGAAAAAAAAAATTTTTTTTGTGAAAAATCGAATTGGCAACTGGCAACTGTCAGCCAGCTGACAATTCGAAATTTTTTTTTTTTTCAGAAAATCGAATTGGCAACTGGCAACTGTCAGCCAGCTGACAATTCGAAAAAAAAATTTTTTTTTGTGAAAAATCGAATTGGCAACTGGCAACTGTCAGCCAGCTGACAATTCGAAATTTTTTTTTTATTTTTTAGAAAATCGAATTGGCAACTGGCAACTGTCAGCCAGCTGACAATTCGAAAAAAAAATTTTTTTTGTGAAAAATCGAATTGGCAACTGGCAACTGTCAGCCAGCTGACAATTCTAAAAAAAAATTTTTTTTGGTGAAAAATCGAATTGGCAACTGGCAACTGTCAGCCAGCTGACAATTCGAAAAAAAAAATTTTTTTTGGTGAAAAATCGAATTGGCAACTGGCAACTGTCAGCCAGCTGACAATTCGAAAAAAAAAAATTTTTTTGTGAAAAATCGAATTGGCAACTGGCAACTGTCAGCCAGCTGACAATTCGAAAAAAAAATTTTTTTTTGTGAAAAATCGAATTGGCAACTGGCAACTGTCAGCCAGCTGACAATTCGAAAAAAAATATTTTTTTGTGAAAAATCGAATTGGCAACTGTCAGCCAGCTGACAATTCGAAAAAAAATTTTTTTTTCAGAAAATCGAATTGGCAACTGGCAACTGTCAGCCAGCTGACAATTCGAAAAAAAAAATTTTTTTTGTGAAAAATCGAATTGGCAACTGGCAACTGTCAGCCAGCTGCCAATTCGAAATTTTTTTTTTTATTTTTTAGAAAATCGAATTGGCAACTGGCAACTGTCAGCCAGCTGACAATTCGAAAAAAAATTTTTTTTTGTGAAAAATCGAATTGGCAACTGGCAACTGTCAGCCAGCTGACAATTCGAAAAAAAAAATTTTTTTTGGTGAAAAATCGAATTGGCAACTGGCAACTGTCAGCCAGCTGACAATTCGAAAAAAAATTTTTTTTTGTGAAAAATCGAATTGGCAACTGGCAACTGTCAGCCAGCTGACAATTCGAAAAAAAAATTTTTTTTTGTGAAAAATCGAATTGGCAACTGGCAACTGTCAGCCAGCTGACAATTCGAAAAAAAATATTTTTTTGTGAAAAATCGAATTGGCAACTGTCAGCCAGCTGACAATTCGAAAAAAAAATTTTTTTTCAGAAAATCGAATTGGCAACTGGCAACTGTCAGCCAGCTGACAATTCGAAAAAAAATTTTTTTTGGTGAAAAATCGAATTGGCAACTGGCAACTGTCAGCCAGCTGACAATTCGAAAAAAAAATTTTCTTGCAGAAAATCGAATTGGCAACTGGCAACTGTCAGCCAGCTGACAATTCGAAAAAAAAAATTTTTTTTGTGAAAAATCGAATTGGCAACTGGCAACTGTCAGCCAGCTGACAATTCGAAATTTTTTTTTTTTTCAGAAAATCGAATTGGCAACTGGCAACTGTCAGCCAGCTGACAATTCGAAAAAAAAATTTTTTTTTGTGAAAAATCGAATTGGCAACTGGCAACTGTCAGCCAGCTGACAATTCGAAATTTTTATTTTTATTTTTTAGAAAATCGAATTGGCAACTGGCAACTGTCAGCCAGCTGACAATTCGAAAAAAAATTTTTTTTTGTGAAAAATCGAATTGGCAACTGGCAACTGTCAGCCAGCTGACAATTCTAAAAAAAAATTTTTTTTGGTGAAAAATCGAATTGGCAACTGGCAACTGTCAGCCAGCTGACAATTCGAAAAAAAAAATTTTTTTTGGTGAAAAATCGAATTGGCAACTGGCAACTGTCAGCCAGCTGACAATTCGAAAAAAAAAAATTTTTTTGTGAAAAATCGAATTGGCAACTGGCAACTGTCAGCCAGCTGACAATTCGAAAAAAAAAAAAATTTGTGAAAAATCGAATTGGCAACTGGCAACTGTCAGCCAGCTGACAATTCGAAAAAAAAATTTTTTTTTGTGAAAAATCGAATTGGCAACTGGCAACTGTCAGCCAGCTGACAATTCGAAAAAAAATATTTTTTTGTGAAAAATCGAATTGGCAACTGTCAGCCAGCTGACAATTCGAAAAAAAAATTTTTTTTCAGAAAATCGAATTGGCAACTGGCAACTGTCAGCCAGCTGACAATTCGAAAAAAAAATTTTTTTGGTGAAAAATCGAATTGGCAACTGGCAACTGTCAGCCAGCTGACAATTCGAAAAAAAATTTTTTTGTGAAAAATCGAATTGGCAACTGGCAACTGTCAGTCAGCTGACAATTCGAAAAAAAAATTATTTGGTGAAAAATCGAATTGGCAACTGGCAACTGTCAGCCAGCTGACAATTCGAAAAAAAAAGTTTTTGTGAAAAATCGAATTGGCAACTGGCAACTGTTAGCCAGCTGACAATTCGCAAAAAAAAATTGAGTGAAAAATCGAATTGGTAACTGGCAGCTGTCAGTCAGCCAGCTGACAATTCAAATTTTTCCGTAGAATCGAATTGGCAACTGACCTCAGCTGACAATTAAAAGTTCACTGTTATATCAGATAAATAGGAAACTCAACAACTAACATGATTTTGAGGCTTGTTGTAACTTTATTTCTCTTGTCCGAATAATAGCTTGTTTTCAATATTGTGCGGATGTGTATGCAGATTCGACCCTAGAAAAAGTATATGTTTATACCCGATTGTATATATTGCGAATTTTCCATTATTACATGTATTCTTACTATTTGACCACCCGTGATTAATAAATGTTGTGATTATTATAAACCCAAACATTAGCAAGATTGCCAATTCTACAAGTTCGCAAAAAAGGCTTGAGAATGGCACTAAAACTAAAAATAAATTAATCAAATTCCTAAAAGTACCGTATTGAATGGTAGGGTAACTCCAAAAATAGAGGCCTAAACTGGCATTTGTTCCTCTACCACTTGTGGTCGATTCAATAAATAATACTAATGAGGGAACTATCCCATTCGAAAGAATAGCGGGAATTACCGTTAACTCAGATACATGATGTATACCCAGCTAAAGCTAGATAAACAAAGTTTACCTGACAGACGACTCGATGTTGACCAACGATTCTCAATTGACTTTGAAAGTACTGTAATTGGAGGAATATCAATTCTTTGTTTGGAAATATAAGCGACAGTCACAACCCAACGGACGTGTAACTACGTGAATCCGAGTCAGTAGGCATTTGTGATTACGCAGACATAACGTTTGTAGCATTTGGCCAGCGTTCGGCCAACCTATTCATTCCCGCATTTGCGAGCCTTTTTCTGCCACCTTAATTCGTAAGGACAACGCATGGGAGCAGTTTGTACAAATAGATAACCTGGCCATAGTACGGAGATCGTAGGCTGTTAGAACTTTATAAACACGTAAAACTCACTTGTAATGTGCGCAACCTACAATGAACTCAATCACTCACGATCAGGGCGTACTCATATCCTCCGTATTTCAAACCTACGTTTTCAAAAGTTCGTAGTGACCTTAAGGTGCTTATAGCTTGGCCAATTTGACACAAGCCTGATCTTTTGATTAGCATAATTTAACAGTCGACACTGATTGTATGTTTTCATGATCGGTGAGTATCATGAAGACGCTCGAGATTTAATACAAACACAAATTTGAAATACCGATATCGCACGATTTGCTTGCGGAAATTGATATATTCAAAGCAAGAACCTTGTAATATATTCTTGCATAAAGGTCAGGCTCATGTCAAAATAGCCAAGCTATACACACAGTAAGTTTTGATGTATAAGTCGAGGATGTACGCTTTGCCACTAGGTAACAACGAAGGCGTACATCTTGAGAAAATGCACGACAGAGGCGTACTTCACCTTACTACAAATAACATCTTGACTTATAGGTCAAGATGTATACATCAAAACTTACTGTGTGTACGCATCTTCCCGAAAAATACTCACGTCTGGTTATGATCCGAGTTAAAGGCATCAGCTTTCTTTTGGCCGTTATCACATGTCGTTCCTCCACTCCAACTTGACTCACCCTAACCTAAGGGAGCCTCAAGTGTAGCCGTAGTGACGGTCGAGTGGAGATTTGGTAGATCGACCTCCACTTTCTCGAGTGGGTGACCGTTATAACATATGGTAAGATAGCAAGATAGTGTAAACAATACATGTTTAATTATTAAATCGGTTTTGGGGGATTCGGTGCATTTGCATGATATTAACAAAGTCAAATTTTAATTTTGATTTTAATTATTTGAACTCCAAAAAATAAGACCTTAGTTTGAATACACACTAATAATAATGATCATAAGATAGTAAAATAAGTTTAAACTTAGATGTAATAATATGTAGCGTTAATTAAACGCATGCTAATTATCTTGACAATAATAAAATAAACATTAAATTAAATGTATGACAATGCACACGAGTTTTAAATGATACCGTGACATAATCCAGTATTGTTGTGGAAGCAGGCTCAATAGTATCATATCAATATGAATTCCACAGACCGCTGGGCAGGTAGTTTCAGATTAATAATTTAGAAATCATATGAGCTCGGTTACTGTTTTTTATCAGCAGCTCACTGTCCTGTGTCATTTTGTGAGCAACTTACTACAGATACAACGCAGGAAAGACAGGTCACTTGAACGCCATACTTCCTAGAATATCATTTTGATAGCGACCATGGTGTATAAAATAATTAAATACATACCAAGTGTGCATATAGATTATGCATGTACTAATTTATTTTAAGTTGATTGCGAGGCAATTTTTTACAATTCATTTTAATCATTCTCGACACACAATTCCTGATATCGTCAAAATTGTATCGATTAACAAAAAATAGAAGAATTCCAAGTTTTTGCCTATTATACTGAACGTCTTGTATGTGCAATATTTATTACCATTTATATCTAATCTTTGGTATGGCGTGACATGAGATCGAACCCGTACCCACACACGCGAGCAATCTACCACTAGGATATCCAGGCGACATTCTTGCACATTAGTTATTGCAGCATAGTAAATAACATTCATGTTTGTGTTACAGATGACCACGTTTTTATTTTAATAAAACTATTTCAGTTATATTCACGGGATTAAAAAGCAATTATTAAAATCAATATATAAATATACATGCATTTCCGTATTCATGTTCCTTATACATGTATTATTTACACGAATACAATGCAGCATGCAATTTATTAACATCGCAGTGAAACTACTATATTTAAATTCCACGTATTTCAGACTGTACTGCAACTTAACTTTATTTGTTCACAAATATACTTTAGGATTACAAAATGTATTTTACAAAATCTGCATTGATGGTTTCAAAACATTCTTTCAAAAGGGTTCGTTGGTTTATTTATTTTGAAAATACAATAACTTTAATAGTCCAACGTTCGTGCGCTAAATCGGTATTCACATAGCCTTACTTGAGAGTAGCTGGAGTCACTGTCAAGTGACCGTTTCGCCCACTCGAGAAACCCCACTCCGTCGAGTCAACTCCAGCGACACTTACCTTTGCGAATACCATTTTCTAGTTAGGTCGGATACCCACTCAAACGCACGGACGAAATGATATTAAAATTATCTCAGTGAGTGACAGTGGAGGGACGGTCGAGTAGAGGAAGTGAATATGGCTGAGGCATTTGGAAATGCCGTCACGGACCAGTTTACAGACCCTTTAAAAGCCTTGACATTAATAATAAAAACGAAGAATTAAAATGAAATTATACCATCATAAAGAGGATGTGTGAAGTTTGAAACTGTCGATTTTCAGTAGGCGGCTTTATCGGCGGGATTTCCCTTCTACCAAGCCCTTCAAAATTTCACCCCGGGAAAAACTTTTTCCCATGAGCTCCGATACTAGCAAGTTTTGGTGCGTTGGGAAGCTCTTTTCGTGCTTGTTCATTTAACACCAAACTCAACCGGCTAGCTTGCCTTTGAACAAAAACTGTCATCCAGCGTCTAACGGCCGATCTTCTGAAGGTTGTTTATCGGCAGGATTTCCCTTCTACCAAGCCCTTCAAACTTTCACCTCGGGGAAAACTTCTTCCTATGAGCTCCGAACCGGCCAAGTTTGGGTGCGTTAGAAAGCTCTTTCCATGCTCGTTCATTGAACAATAAACTCAACTGGCTAGCTTGCTTTATGAAAAAATGCCACAGCGCGTCTACCGACCGAGCTTTGCAGGCGGCTTTTCGGCGTGATTTCCCTTCTACCAAGCCGTCCAAATTTTCACACCGGGGAAAACTTTTTCATATGATTTCCGATCCCTACAAGTTTGGGTGCGTTGGAAAGCTCTTTCCGTGCTCGTTCATATAACACCAAACTCAACCGGCTAGCTTGCCTTTGAACAAAAACTGTCATCGAGCGTCTAACGAGCGAGCCTCTGAAGGCTGTTTATCGGCGGGATTTCCCTTCTACCAAGCCCTACATGGTGGCTACACGGAATACGCAGGTACATACTGTGTTGATCAGAGATTATCCGTGTCTCTCGTCCGAGTTATTCCGTTGCTCTGAAGTGTCTATCCGGGCATTCCTTAGTCATCCAAATGGGAGCCTGGTAGATTGTGTGTTGTTGTCGTTTTTGCACGCGCTCGTCCGTTTTGCCTTGTTACCACATCATAGATGGTCGCTAAGTGTATGAATAGTACCGAATCTTGATAGGATGCAGACCTGTCCATTCTTGTGATTGAATATGTGACTCAGTGCTCGCGATGTGATATCGTGCGAAACACGAAGCAACGTGCGAAAATCGCGCGACACACCAAGCGAGACACGATATTTTACCGCGAAATAGCGTGGTTTTGATACTGCGACAGAGCGAGATCTCGTTTTTGAATATCGCGCCTGGCTTCGTGTGTCGCCCGATTTTCGCGTGTCGCCTCGTGTCGCGCAATTCTCGCCCCTCGCCCTCTTGATGCGAGGCACGATAATTCATATGACACTAACCAGATTCCATAGCATACACAATGATGGATTCTATGACATGTTTATATATGTATATATGTTTGTAGAATGATAGGCTAACGACCTTTTCTGAATAAAAGCTAGCTATCTATCTACGAGGGTCATTCAATATATAATGCAAACTAACAATTATCTCTAAATCCAGTCAAGATAATAAAATGAAACTTTGCATGATTATAATATAGGACAATTTCTATTTGATAGAACATTTTAAGGACACCTGACGTCGATGGCGGCACCAGCGCACGACCTCATTCGATATAACTCGGAACGTCATGGACGCGGTAACGTCACATCTAAAAAGTAGTAAACATTTAATCAAGTGATCATGCAACAAAAACTCAATTGATATTGTACTACCTTACAAGAGACATGTTTCAAAATGTCAGCAACAATAATTATCCTAAGATGGCGCTACTGTTGAATGAAAATACAAACGACAAATATAGAGTTAAGGGCTACTAGTGTGTGAAACTGAAAATGTGTGCAATGGCCCCCATGTCTTATCGAAACATTGAGAAAACAATTGAAACTAGACAAAATATCAACATACGTAGAGATAGCCCAGGGACTTGGCAGTAGTTTTGGCTAATTTAATTTGAAATTCCAGAACAGAGTACACATGTTACCGGGTTCCGCTCACTGAATGTCGTATATTTTTGACGTCAGAGCCGTTCGAACGTCGCACCGAACTCATCGCAAGCTTAATTTAGGGCTTAAATATAGAAGGAAAAAACTTTATACGCAAACTTGTAGTGATATGTGTTATGTAGATACCATATTACCGGTCGAAAATGATACAACGATTACCTGGGAATTCGACATGCCACTTCACATTAGGCTGACTAGACCGTGTCCGTGCAGTTATGAGTGTATGTACGTAGTTGCCTAGCAACGGGAATAAAATAATGACCGAAAGGATGAACGTTGGTCATTGAACTCAAGGAAAGGTACTTTGGACGATTATGACATTATTTAAAAGATAAATATTGTATCAAATAATTTATATGATAGTTTGCATTATATATTGAATTACCCTCGTATGTTATCACGTAGCTGTTGCATTATAGAAATAATTACAAGATAAAGTTTGTACTAGCTCATTATATTATATACAGTAACACCTCTCGGACGACAACTAATCGGAAACACACATATTGTTGGTCATTCAGATACTGTTGCTGTATGTAGGTAAGAGATATATTATAGTGAGAGACAACTTCTGCAATATATGATAATGCTCATACTAGAGTTGCTAAATATGCATAGGTTGCACTGCGTATAACTATGGATGCGTTTGTATCGGTTTTAGGTAATTGTTTAATACATGTCCTTGCTCTATATGGTCATAGAATTTTAATTTGTACTAATATATAATTATATGTATGATATTGTAGGCAATCCCATTGTAGACACGAGAGCGCTTTCATGTGTGTTTCTCCGACTCCGGCATGTATCATTGCTGTATAAAAGAAATGATTCCCGCTGATTTATGTTTAAATGACATGCTTGAAGCTACCCGGTACTGGAGATAGCGAAAATGTAGGCCTATCATGAATATTCCCATGTACCTAGTGATCAGTCCATGTGATAGAAAGTGTACATACCCGACAGGCTCATGCACTGAAACCGCACTTGTTGATTATCTATACCTCGCCTATGGTCGGGTGATTTGAGCGTTTGCATTGAAAGGGAGTCGATTGTTCGAACACAGGCAGATAGAGTTGTCTATATAAATCACATATCATCACATGTTAAACATGCCTCACCCGGGCTAGGCATTGCTATTTATTTCTTTTTACATCACTTTAATTTTGTCAGTTATTCCAACTGCGTACGTATCTTGCGTATTTGCGTATGCCCAGATACGCCCCTGCACACTTTTAATGAGTCAGTTTATTGGTATGAATTACATGGTGTTGCTTATAATGACCTATTATGCTGAGACCAGGGAGATCATAGGTAGCTTCACTGGAGCTTTTTCTAGACCAAAGTAGCTGGGAGTATCAACAGTGAAATTCGAATTGCCAGTTGCCAATTCGAGTTTGGAGTAAAATTTGAATCGGATGCTGGCCGCCAGTAGCCAGTTGCCAATTCGATTCTACAGAAACATTTGAATTGTCAGCTGGCTGGCAGTTGCCAGTTGCCAATTTGATTTTTCACAATTATTTTTTCGAATTGTCAGCTGGCTGACAGTTGCCATTTGCCAATTCGATTTTCTGAAAAAAAAATGTTTTTTCGAATTGTCAGCTGGCTGACAGTTGCCAGTTGCCAATTCGATTCTCACAAAAAATATTTTTTTTTCGAATTGTCAGCTGGCTGACAGTTGCCAGTTGCCAATTCGACTTTCTGGATTTTTTTTTTCGAATTGTCAGCTGGCTGACAGTTGCCAGTTGCCAATTCGATTTTTCACAAAAAAATTTTTTTTTCGAATTGTCAGCTGGCTGACAGTTGCCAGTTGCCAATTCGATTTTTCACAAAAAATTTTTTTTTTTCGAATTGTCAGCTAGCTGACAGTTGCCAGTTGCCAGTTGCCAATTCGATTTTTCTCAAAAAAATTTTTTTTTCGAATTGTCAGCTGGCTGACAGTTGCCAGTTGCCAATTCGATTTTCTGAAAAAAAATTTTTTTTTCGAATTGTCAGCTGGCTGACAGTTGCCAGTTGCCAATTCGATTTTCTAAAAAAAAAAATTTTTTCGAATTGTCAGCTAGCTGACAGTTGCCAGTTGCCAATTCGATTTTTCACAAAAAATATTTTTTTTTCGAATTGTCAGCTGGCTGACAGTTGCCAGTTGCCAATTCGATTTTTCACAAAAAAATATTTTTTTTCGAATTGTCAGCTGGCTGACAGTTGCCAGTTGCCAATTCGATTTTCTAAAAAAAAAAAAAAATTCGAATTGTCAGCTGGCTGACAGTTGCCAGTTGCCAATTCGATTTTTCACAAAAAATTTTTTTTTCGAATTGTCAGCTGGCTGACAGTTGCCAGTTGCCAATTCGATTTTTCACAAAAAAATATTTTTTTTCGAATTGTCAGCTGGCTGACAGTTGCCAGTTGCCAATTCGATTTTTCACCAAAAAAAATTTTTTTTCGAATTGTCAGCTGGCTGACAGTTGCCAGTTGCCAATTCGATTTTCTAAAAAAAAAATTTTTTTTTCGAATTGTCAGCTGGCTGACAGTTGCCAGTTGCCAATTCGATTTTTCACAAAAAATATTTTTTTTTCGAATTGTCAGCTGGCTGACAGTTGCCAGTTGCCAATTCGATTTTTCACAAAAAAATATTTTTTTTCGAATTGTCAGCTGGCTGACAGTTGCCAGTTGCCAATTCGATTTTTCACCAAAAAAAATTTTTTTTCGAATTGTCAGCTGGCTGACAGTTGCCAGTTGCCAATTCGATTTTCTAAATAAAATATTTTTTTTTCGAATTGTCAGCTGGCTGACAGTTGCCAGTTGCCAATTCGATTTTTCACAAAAAATATTTTTTTTTCGAATTGTCAGCTGGCTGACAGTTGCCAGTTGCCAATTCGATTTTTCACAAAAAAATTTTTTTTTCGAATTGTCAGCTGGCTGACAGTTGCCAGTTGCCAATTCGATTTTTCACAAAAAAATATTTTTTTTTCGAATTGTCAGCTGGCTGACAGTTGCCAGTTGCCAATTCGATTTTTCACAAAAAAAATTTTTTTTCGAATTGTCAGCTAGCTGACAGTTGCCAGTTGCCAATTCGATTTTTCACAAAAAAATATTTTTTTTCGAATTGTCAGCTGGCTGACAGTTGCCAGTTGCCAATTCGATTTTTTCACAAAAAATATTTTTTTTTCGAATTGTCAGCTGGCTGACAGTTGCCAGTTGCCAATTTGATTTTTCACAAAAAAATATTTTTTTTCGAATTGTCAGCTGGCTGACAGTTGCCAGTTGCCAATTCGATTTTCTAAAAAAAAAATTTTTTTTCGAATTGTCAGCTGGCTGACAGTTGCCAGTTGCCAATTCGATTTTTCACACAAAATATTTTTTTTTCGAATTGTCAGCTGGCTGACAGTTGCCAGTTGCCAATTCGATTTTTCACAAAAAAATATTTTTTTTCGAATTGTCAGCTGGCTGACAGTTGCCAGTTGCCAATTCGATTTTTCACAAAAAAATTTTTTTTTCGAATTGTCAGCTGGCTGACAGTTGCCAGTTGCCAATTCGATTTTTCACCAAAAAAATTTTTTTTTCGAATTGTCAGCTGGCTGACAGTTGCCAGTTGCCAATTCGATTTTCTAAAAAAAAATATTTTTTTTCGAATTGTCAGCTGGCTGACAGTTGCCAGTTGCCAATTCGATTTTTCACCAAAAAAAATTTTTTTTCGAATTGTCAGCTGGCTGACAGTTGCCAGTTGCCAATTCGATTTTCTAAAAAAAAATTTTTTTTTTCGAATTGTCAGCTGGCTGACAGTTGCCAGTTGCCAATTCGACTTTACAGTGAAATCTGAATCGTCAGCTGGCTGACAGTTGCCAGTTGCCAATTCGATTTTACATTGAAATTTGAATCGTCAGCTGGCTGACAGTTGCCAGTTGCCAATTCGAGTCTACGGTGCAATTTGAATCGTCAGCTGGCTGACAGTTGCCAGTTGCCAATTCGATTTTCCCGAGAGATTTGAATCGTCAGCTGGCTGACAGTTGCCAGTTGCCAATTCGAGTCTACAGTGAAATTTGAATCGTCAGCTGGCTGACAGTTGCCAGTTGCCAATTCGATTTTCCCGAGAGATTTGAATCGTCAGCTGGCTGACAGTTGCCAGTTGCCAATTCGAGTCTACAGTGAAATTTGAATCGTCAGCTGGCTGACAGTTGCCAGTTGCCAATTCGATTTTCCCGAGAGATTTGAATCGTCAGCTGGCTGACAGTTGCCAGTTGCCAATTCGAGTCTACAGTGAAATTTGAATCGTCAGCTGGCTGACAGTTGCCAGTTGCCAATTCGATTTTCGAAATCGACGAATCGGCTGCTGGGTTGTGAAGTTAGCTGACAGTTGCCAGTTGCCGATTCAAAAAGTTGAATTGGCAACTGGCAACTGGCAACTGGCTGCTAACTTCACGCACATATGTATGCTTTAAATTATTGAATGATTGTTGATGCTATGTTTGAAGACTTTGTGCTTCCCTTTTGGTTAGTGAACTCACCACGTTCTCATCTTTTTTGCTTTTTCTTATTACATTTTGTATAAACAAGTAGATTTCCGGTAATTGAAATAAGGGGTACACGTTGAAGTGTATAGTGCAGTGATCAGATTTTACAATAGCGATAAATGATACAAGTTGAATTTTATAGTAATCCGATAAGTCATTTAGTGATTTGGTTTATACACTGAGGCAAGGAGCAAACAAAATTAATGGAAGTTCACAAACATTTCTTTTTACTAGATGCACCGGAGTCACCGACAGAATTTAGACCAATCAGAAGTCTTATAAAATATACGGAGGTAACAATTCAATGGAAGCCAGGATCTAACAGCGGTACAAATCAAACATTCGTATTGTTGTACAAGAAGTCGTCAGATATACAATGGAAGACAATATACGTTGCTGAGACTGGCTATGTCATCATGAATTATACACTGACTGATCTAGAACCAAATACAGCATACGTAGGGAAGATGTATGCACAAAACAGTGGTGGGAATTCAAGTTTTACTGAAGAATTCAACTTTCATACTCTAGGTTTGTTATTTGCTCGGCTGGTTGAGTTGGGTGCTGTCTTCCATGTCCGATTTTCTCATATGTTATTACATCGTTTCATGTAAATATCAGCAACTTATTTTAATATATCTGGAAGTTGTAAGTTCTTTAGAATTATTCTAATGTGTAGACGTACGAGACCAGTATAATAACTACTAGTTATTGTGTAGCACCATATAATTTGGTATTTAATAAAACAGTATTATGTATGTCGTAACACTTGAGTGTCACTACATGTTCACTCTTAATCAGATTCCGTATTTTGCAGAACATGTGAAGGGAGATAATTATGAGTATTACCCCTCATTTTTTCGTCATGTTAATTTCCCAGTACTCTTACTATTTCGATCAAGCGGATTAATACACCACGTGATTGAACATTTTTTGCTGTCAGCAGGGTGTTAGTACTTTTTTGAAAGTACTTTTCATGTCACGTGGTATATTTATGCAAAAACAAACACGGCGGCGTATTCCAACCGCATAACCATGGTTTGAGTTCTCTTTACCCAGTCAAGTATTTGTTGCTTCGTCCTTGGGTAACTGTACCTTCCTCAGGCTGATATTTTACTGTCACCCTCAAAGCTATTTTTTCGGTAATTTAATAACTGTTGCGTTTTTCAAGTCTCTCACTGTATTTATAACAGATTTTCTGATTTCAGAGCATGAAGAATCTACTGCAGGGAATGTTGGATTGATCGTTGGTGTTCTTGTTGGTGTTATTGTTGTTGTTGTACTTGTGAGTATCGCCGTGATATTCGGCCTCAGAAGACGCGGGACAAATTGTGGTAGGAATGTGTTTACAACTAAAATTTTATTAAATATACAGTTAAACTTCGTTCAGACGAGAATCGATATTACGAGCACCCGACTTATTTCGAGCAAAAATCAAAGTCCCGGCGAATTTTCTTTAAATGTTGAATACCAATGATTGCACCGATGTGTCGAGCTCCCGGTTTATTTCGATGATTCGCTTGTCCCGATAACGAGGTTTTACTGTACGTACATTTACATACTCTCGATATTATTTTTTCAGGATAAATAAATTAGAAAGCTAAGTATAATAAAAGGGTTAAGAATGTTTAATGTTTATTGTTGATGACCTATATACACGGTTACATAGTGGTAATGTAAAGGTAGCGAATCATTTATCACTCATGTATATTTTTTTTACACATAACTAATAGTCACTAGGTACTTGTGTTACATATTTACTTGTTAGGCTGGCGATTTCGCGCCAGACTATTACAATCCTAAAAAATGAAATCCACTAAGATGAATTTACTCCCGAAACTGACAACACAGAATCTATACACTCAATGCAAATAGTTCCTCCTCATTAATCAGTTTTGCAAGATAAGAACATTCAACTTTCCTTGTTTCATTTATTCTGTTCGATTGTAATATGTTATTTTCTTCTTGAAATGGAAGGAAATTGTATGAAATTAAAAGAAAAAGTGTTTAAAGGCGTTGATAATTATTACTACGCCTTACGAACGCTATACAGCGCGCGCATCAATGATTTTATTATGTTAAATAATTTAGGTCAACATTCTCCAACGAGATCGTGGTCGAGTGGTTAAGCAACTCGCTTAAGAATATTCTGATGCTAGGGTCCAGCGATCGAATCACGGCGGTTCCAAATTTTTTATTTTTTATTTTTATTTTGTTAAGTCCAGCACTTACCTCTCTTTCGACTTAGAAAACCACTTGATGTTATATTACTTGAAAAGCTATTGTTCCTTAGCAGTTCGCCAGCCTGTCAGTTCTTTCAGTACTTTGATTTTTATAACTTGTGTCATAGTTACGTCGAAGTAATGTACAACATGTATATCTGACAACAGCCATCAACGGACGACTCGAATCACAATAAAATAAAATGAACGAACGGGGGTGGGGGGGGGCATTTTCCGAAGGAGTCGGCGAACGATTGTCCCCTATATTGCATTTAGACAACATTAACATCAATAAATCATGCATATTGTGATTTAAATGTATTTTGATGATGATGATTTAATGACAAACAAAAACTGCCGAGAATTCGGATAAGCACCATTGCGAACACGGTAAAGCTATAATCAAATCATAAGCTTAAGTTCAACCTTAATTTTTTGTTTTATTCGTTACATTAGATCTATCTTTTAGTGTGCTATCACACGAAGTGTATAGTAAATTAATATCATTCAGACTCATATTAGCATGAGGTCGAAGACCTCAGAATAATATGAAAGTCTTCAGCCCAATAACAAGGCCATTATGAAAACACTTAATTATTGAAATAATACACGATGAGAATATTTTTATCACGTTCTTGAAACTAGATATATGCATCGTTAGAAATATAATATGCTTCCAATTAGCGTTGTTTATGAATACTACACGAGGTGCATCTTTTTCCATCACGTTCTTGAAACTAATTATAAGACAAATAAGACATAACTAGTTTGTTTTGTTATGCCCTACTTATATGACGAAGAACGTGACTTTATATCAATAGAATATAATTTACGAAATAGAATATAATTTACGAACAATATGTTATCTTGTTATTCAGGGTACGGCTGTTATAATCATGAACAGAATAATAGGTGAGTTAAACTGTCCTATTATATCATCTTCCCATTGTCACTAATCCTTTGCTTAATATGGTGTATACAGTATGTACAACATTTGATTTCTAGTATGTCTGGTCGACCTTTTGGTATATGTAATACCGATTGTTAAAGCTAATATACTGAATATGACGTTTATTCTTCAAGAACAAAGTAAACGGATGTCTAGTTTGATCAAATCCAGTGTAAGGAAATGTAATTACTTACTTGTTTTATGTTTTTCTTGGCTTCAGACGCCACATGTGCAGTTCTGAGATAGGCACGTATTAATATGAACGAGTTAAAAGCAGTCCTTTGAAATTTGCGGTTTTTTGGCATAGCAGTTGCTTGTCGCCATTAATCATAAAATGTTTTGCTAGCCAACTGCACATATATTATTATTCGTCTTGTAAATATGTTATCCGTTGTTTTGTTTTCTTTAAAGTGATCAAACGGCTACTATAAACTCTGCAGCTGATACAGGAAATCAAAAGATCGGAAGGTAAAATTATTACATGTATATGATATATGTGCATATTGTATATAAACAGACACACAAATTATAAACAGGTTGATCCAGAAATCATCGTCTACAAACAATGCTTCATAAAACAAGTTACTGTTTAAATCAACATATTATATAAATAACACATAGCTTTGAGGGTAACAGTACTTTCCGAGGGCTGACATTTTTACTGTCACCCTCAAAGTTATGTGTTATTTATTTTATTACCCCGAACTTTTTTCGTCCACAATCTATTTTTGGTAGATATAGGTACGAATCGTTACGGGTACGAATGAACTAACTTTCAATTTCGCAAGGTGTAATTTACAGTGAACTTTACAGGAGTCGATTTCATGGCATTATGTATGAATAATACAAGTTAAAGACTCTGTTCCTTGTCTCCCCAAGTACTCAAATCGCGTGTAATTAGTTAATTACCTGATTATTTAAAAGATTCAACATCCAACATCTTGGTCCGGCTGCTGACCGTAAAATAAACTACTCCAATCTACCCAAAGGATTTTATGTAGCGAAAAGTATTAATGTCTTTCTAAGATAGCGTAGATACGCCTAATTTTTGCAATATTTTTCGAAACCCAATACGTGGCTGGGTATAGAGAACTCGAACTTAAATCATCGTTAGGCGGGTGAAATACGCCGCCATGTTTGTTTTTGCATTTATTAATATACCACGTGACATGAAAAGTACTGTCAAAAAAGTACTATCACCCTGCTGACAGTAAAAAAATGTTCAATCACGTGGTGTATTGATCCGGTTGATCGTAACAGTAAGAATACTACCTGTTTGTCTATGGGAAATTAACATTACGAAAAAAGTGAGGGGTAATAAACTATAATACTTTTAAACATTTAACAATAAAACACATGTGCATATAAGATTTTGTCTTATTTTACTATACTTACCACAATTCTAACTCAGTTATGTTACAACATGTGCTTGGAGAGACAGAATGCAATTATATCTTAGCTTTGCGTGATGTACCGGCCAATATATCACGGTTTTTCGTTCATATGCATAAGAAGAAGTTTATTTCAATGAAATGTTATACTATAGTTATTTTTAAAATCACTCCGGTATGCGTCCGTCGTGTTTAATTCCTACGCATATGAACTCCAAACCGTGATATATATTGGCCGTTATATTACCAGCAAAAATAAGATATATTTCCTAAATATACAAAAGATATGATTTATTGGTAATCAGCGAAAATATTCCTTATCTAAATGCATGATCCTTGCAATGCTTTAATATTGTACACGTCATATTGGGTCTTCAATTAAATATTTATTCAGTACTCGATCAAATAAAACGTCTAGTATGATAATTGACCGAATTATTTTGAGATGTTTGAATGATAGTGCTGTATTATTTCAGTGACCCTACTTATGAAACCTTAAACGATCACAAGCGAGATGTAGCGACATATTCAAGCCTTCAATCGGACACAAGTACTAGTGATCGTACTGATAATACACCAGACAGACACACTCAGGATATACCACCGTATCTAACTCTACAATCGGACACAAGTACTAGTGATCGTACTGATAATACACCGGACAGGCACACTCAAGATATACCACCGTATCTAACTCTACAATCGGACACAAGTACTAGTGATCGTACTGATAATACACCGGACAGGCACACTCAAGATATACCACCGTATCTAACTCTACAATCGGACACAAGTACTAGTGATCGTACTGATAATACACCGGACAGGCACACTCAAGATATACCACCGTATCTAACTCTACAATCGGACACAAGTACTAGTGATCGTACTGATAATACACCGGACAGGCACACTCAAGATATACCACCGTATCTAACTCTACAATCGGACACAAGTACTAGTGATCGTACTGATAATACACCGGACAGGCACACTCAAGATATACCACCGTATCTAACTCTACAATCGGACACAAGTACTAGTGATCGTACTGATAATACACCGGACAGGCACACTCAAGATATACCACCGTATCTAACTCTACAATCGGACACAAGTACTAGTGATCGTACTGATAATACACCGGACAGGCACACTCAAGATATACCACCGTATCTAACTCTACAATCGGACACAAGTACTAGTGATCGTACTGATAATACACCGGACAGGCACACTCAAGATATACCACCGTATCTAACTCTACAATCGGACACAAGTACTAGTGATCGTACTGATAATACACCGGACAGGCACACTCAAGATATACCACCGTATCTAACTCTTCAATCGGACACAAGTACTAGTGATCGTACTGATAATACACCGGACAGGCACACTCAAGATATACCACCGTATCTAACTCTACAACCGGACGTAGACCATCGTACTGATAGTGTGTATGAAGGATATGATGGTAATATGTATATATTATTACTTTCTCTTCCACTGTCGCATTAACCATGAAATAGTAGTTTGTTAATAGTTTTGAATAGTCCCTTGGGATATTGTATAACAAGTTACGTTATTAACATTTCTTTTTCTAATTTTCCAAAACGGAATATTATGATATCCTCGTATATTAGGATGGTCCCCTACTTGGGCAAGTTAGATTACATTGTTATTGTTAACATGACTTCTTTGTAGTTTAATACATAAAGTATCTGATTTGTCAAGTTTGGTGGTATACACGTATATTCGTACGATACATACACTCGTATATATTTTTTAGATGCTTCGAGCGGAGAAAAGAGAGCGTACGAAAATTTGAAATTGGAAGTTTTAGACCAAACGTAGTGTGTCAAGTGGATAGAAAATACATTCAATGAAATGCTAAAAGATCATCACAAATAGGACCGGGAAGGCTGCATTCAACAGAAGCACATAACATTCATTATTTCTCAAAAACGAGGTTTTGAATATGTAAATGTGCTGATTCATGTGTTTGTAAAATAACTTATAGTATCCATATTATGGTTTCCATGATATGTGTGACATTGTATTATTGTGGTATGTAATATTTCTTACATTGATCATTCGTCTGGAGTTAAACGCTCCAGATTGGTTTTGTGCATAGGTCTGGTAAATCATAATTTATCATTTTGCTTTCGACTAAGCTTGAAGACAATAATAATCATCACTAATTTCTGATGCGAGTAATATATACCGTAAACTTAAGTTTATATAGAGGATCTATCACGAGTTGTCAATTGATATAAATTTATATTAAACGAGTTTTGGAAATTGTATTAAGCGATCCATTGGCAAGCTTAAAAATATTTCCTAAATGGGTTTAATATTTATATGTCAATTGCCAACGAGTGATAGATTCTTTATATCATATGACATTAAAAACGCAAAATATGCATTGTTTTATTGAAAACAAACACACCTATGTAGTAGTATTATTTCACTACACATGTGTGATATAATATCGTGTTTGTCAGTGAAAGCGATGTGAAGCTTGTTTTGGGATAGCATATTAAGTTCTATAAACAACTGTGTAGCTAAATAAATATATTCCATGTACACACTTGTATGTTTATAACATCATCTTTGATTGACTGATCTACATAACCTTTTCTCATCAACTGTATCGTTTTCACACCAGAACTAACACTCAGGAAACCAGCAACTACAAGTATTCAATGGCATAAGTAGAGGAAAAGTGTCAACTTTCATGGAAGGGTATGACCTGTCACGACCGAAAATCTAAAATGAATCTCGGGAGTCAATCAGGAACGATTGGATACAGGAACAAAGGCAATAAACCTTAGAGATGTTGAACAAGAGCGGTTGGCTCTAAAACAACATAGATGAGTTGCATCATTTAAATATAATATGTTATTCTCCCCCACTATATCTCTTATAAGTTTTTACATTCACCATCAGGTAGATTCTATATAATTTATAAATGATATTGTGACTAAAATATATGAACTCCAACAAAAGAAAGAGAGCTAAAAGCTGACTATACACAAAAACACGTGTGCCTCTATCTTAAAAACGTCGGTAAATAATGGTACCGAGTGAGTACAAGATAATGATACACACGAACATATCGCATAGAAAATGTAAAAGACATATAGTGTTACTACAACATAAACTTGTACTAGTCTGAACATTTCCAACAAACGTAATCGTTCAGAGGTACCAAAGTAGACCTACGACTGTTTCGTTTCGTAATAAGGAAGGTAGTTGTCAATGTCTTCATTCTTCGCTGGGGAATTTTGTGTTTTTCGGCATGTCAGTGTTTTCTTTATGAAGTATCCTGTTTCTTTTATTAGTTACTTTCTTGTACACAATAACGCCTATGACAACCGCAATCAATACTGAAATTCAAAGATAATAATGTAATGAAACAGACATGTTATTTCATTGTGTATCAATTGCCTCTCTTCGTGTGATTATTCCTAATGCTTACATTCATATTATCTAAATGATTATATAGTTGTTAAAAAGCTATTAAATAAATGCCATTTACGTACTGGTGATCAATTGGATGAAACTGACACGAGTTGATACACTTTTATATAGATTTCAAGACAAAATGAAACTATTTACAGTGTTTGTACCTAATTTTATTTTTTATTTTTAAAGGAATCTGTTGAAATGTACATAATTATGAATATAGCCAAGCTGTATAGAAGTGAAAAGTCTACAGAACCGATACTGTATAAATGAAAGTTAGATGTTTACATAGAAGCGCTCCTGATACTCCTCCAGCAATAGCAGCAGTCGATGAACCAGTTTGTGGAGAGTCTGTACTATCTGATTGTTGCGATGACTGAAAGGGATAAATTAGAAAAAAACATTTATTTTGTAAATACTGACTCATCACACGATCTAACTTTTACTAGTAAATCATGTGTTGAGCAATAGGACTGTATAGAAAAGCCTGGATACTGTTTACCCCCATTGCAACTACACGTATATATACACGTATACTTTTCGTAAGAAACTTTGGTTCTAAATTTTGCCATGGTTTTCCAAATGTATTTGATATGATATCATTTTGGTATTGAGTGATAAAATGTGAATAAATCGGACAGGAAAATAGCACCTAACAGAAACTTCAGAGCTCTAAATGCACCAAAAAGAACATAAAAGCAAACCGCGCACAACAAGGACAAGCCATCATGACAAACTAAAACTCAAAGTCAGGTTTACATTATATAATAAAGTACATAATATTATGTCAAACTTACAAACGTGTCATTTGTTACGACATTAAACGTTCTTACAACCACGGGACCATCCATATATTTCTTATCAAAGTAATATTGTACCATAATCTTCACTGTCCTGTTCAAAATATATACAAAAAGCGTTGACAGATGAAAATTTATGTCATTCAATGAAAATCAGTAACATTTATTTAATATTGTCATAATTGTCCATTCTCCTATACTAACAAATATTTATAATATCTGCCATCTGCGTAATTTTGTTATATGTGATCATGTAAATATGTATATGTGTTATTTTGTATACACTGTTTGTATGTGATGAGGTGCTGAACGCACAAATCAAATACACTTCTGTTATTCCCGTTCTAGCTGTTCTGTTCGGTTCATGTTTTTTTGATACGACGTAAAGACGATATAGGGTCAACCGGTCGTGGTTTCTCGGACCGTCGTTTGTATTAATTGGCAGGAGCTAAGGAGCTCAATAATAATAAATACAACACGTGAGACTTAAATAACAATATGAGGGCATTTAAAAAATATTTAATAACAAAATTCCGGATTTCCGTCGTACTCAATAAAATGGTTATTTGAGTCAAGTTTCTTACGTTATTGTTTGAACAGCGCCTGCCTGCAACACGAACGTCCCAGTGAGATTTTCCCCAGTTTTAAGCGTGTTTGACACCTGTTTAGGTGGGAGTAAAAGTCCCAAAGTATCACTTGCGCTGACCTTGATATATTTATCTGATGTCAAATAACTAATGATCGTAAAGGTAACATTCACTGTAGAGTTTTGGTATATCTGGGCACCTGTAAATACGATATAACAATGCATTCATAAAAATGCAGAAACAGTGTATTATGCATAATTTACTAAAACGGTAACGTATTTTGTATTCTTTAAGAAAGAAGATATGCATATACTCGTATTACAAATGTACATATAACGGCATTTTGCCGAAAATGGTCAAACCAATGTTTTATTGTTATTTCAAATGTAATAAACCGGACTAAAAACTTTATAAGAGACTATAATAAACAATTGAATGCCGTAGCTAGTCATTGGCACAGTAAAATTGTCTACCTGAACTTGGAGAAACATCAAGACGAAACAACACTGGATTTATCTCTGCAGGATCGATACGTACAAATGTGTTGTTGGAGTTATCTTTTCCTTCTATACCCACATAGAATATCTGTACATTACACAAAAAACATTCATTATTATAACTTTGAATAAATATCCTTTACGACTACGATATTTAATACCCTATTCATCGCTTGTTTTGAATTGTTATCCATTGGATATGCACTCTCGTAAATATAAATTAAATATTCCTAAAATTGTGATAATTACGAATTTTACCATTATTGTTCGTTTCAAATTGCAAGTACACATGACTGTAAAGTTAACACTGCTTTACCTCACCCAACACCGATGTATTTGAAATTTCAAATACATTGTCATCAATATTGGTAAACGACAACATTTTCTCCAATTGCCTTCGTCCTTTTGAAAAGAAACGACCTATTCCAACCGAAGCAACATCACCAAGTCCGCTTACTGTAATTCGCAACTTGTATTGTTTATCTGCAATTGAAATGCTTCTACGATGAACAATTGTGTTGTTTCATTTATGATAAATGTTGTTAGCATCTACATCTACACGTGTTGTCGTCGCATTTACATGTACGTATCTCTTGCAATAATTTTGAAGCGCACATACATTGTAGACACAATGTGGTGGTAGTGGAACAAAAGTTATCAACTTTTAGATAAAATATAAAGAGACGAAATTCTATTTATTGAAAGAAAGTAAATAATTACATTCTATCCAAACTCAATAAAAACGTGAACTGAGGTATCTAAATGCTTTTGCTTCAGTTTTAATATTGAATAACCATGGGCGGATCCAGGATTTCCGGTTAGGGGGGCGTAAGAAATTTTCTGGGGTCCAGGGCATAGTCCTGCATGGGCGTAGGAGCGTCTTTAACATTACAACGCTTCATTCATGAAAGCGTATTTTGTTTATATCTATATTAAAACTCAGTTTATGATTTTCTGGCAATTTTGTTATTACATGGTAACTGGAAGTCGATTAATTTAAGTAGGGGCCGGGGTCATGCTCCCCCGGGAAAATTTTCTAAACAATGGATCAATCTGATGCATTCTGAGCGTTCTGGGATACCTTATTTGTTGTGAAACAGGGCACGTTTAATTATTAAATACAGAACAGTACTTAGATTAATCGTAATGAAGTGTTTGCACAAGTGCCCGATTTTGAGATCTATGCTTAATGTGAAGACGTTTATGTTAACCTTTAAGGGCTTTATATGTAATTGACAATCTCTAAAAGTAATATAGGAGGTGGGAGTATTTATTATTGAAAACAATATTTATGGAGTGTATAAAAACGTTTACGCAAAGAACGTGTGTTGACACGTTTTCATAGAATGCAGTTGAAGCGAGCAAAAAAAATTCAGGAAAAAGTAATATAAATGTTCACGTATGTTATCTAGATCTTAGTTTTACAAAAACTTGCTTTACAAAATTAATGATATTTAGAATCTCATTTCAAAAGTAGGGGGTCCGGGGAGGCATGCTCTGACGGGAAAATTTCAAAACGAGGGATCAATCTGGTGTATTCTGGTGGTCTGAGATAACTTACTGGCTAGTAAATAGGGCTTGCTTTATTACAAAACAAGACAAATTTAAATATTTAAAGTCTACAGTGTTTCATGCATTGCAGAGTGATCCAGTATAGAGGCGTACTTGTAGCATCATTTTTTGTGGATGGCCCCTTCTTTGATAGATTAAAGCTAATTTTGCGAGCGCAGCGAGCACGAAATTTTCACATTTTAATACTTTTTCACAAAGAATTAAAGGCGAATTACATATAAATAGACTATTTCAGTCAAATAAAAATCGTTACTTTGGCGATTTTAGGGGGGGGGGGGGCGCACGCCGGGTACCGCCCCCCCCCCCCCCTTGGATCCGCCTATGATAACCAACAATAAATGCGGACGTCAAAATGTAGTCTTTGTAGTCAACCTTTGCGTATGGGCAACATGATGTTATGGTCAGGGTAAGATTTTTCATCCCTGTTAGTTACTTTTAACACAATCAAACTTACTCGCAAATAATTGACTATCATGTACGAGTGTATTAGTTCCAACTTCAAAGAACTCGTGTGTAATGACAACTGGGCTCTTTCCCTGCACCGTCACATCCCATGTATAACCGTCTAATCTAGTAAAGGTCCAGTTTCCGAAGTCTGACACCTATAATAATACAGATATATGTTTGTTTCACGATAATTGCTATATTGAAAGTACATGTGTTCCTTAGAAATTAATACTTAAACTTGCAATACGCTTATTTTCTTTTGGTGTTTAAATTAATTTAATGTTTGACATTTTGTGTGCGTCTCTGGAACCATATATATATATATATATATATATATAGAAAAATTGCAACGAAAAATTAGCCGCCTCCGCTAATTTTTCGTTGCAATTTTTCTATAAACATTTCCCGTGACGGGTTCTTTCTTCCTTCTACAATATATATATATATATATATATATAGTTATTTAAGGGTCAACTGTTCGTACACTATGCTCCTATGTATATAATAATTTAAGTAAATACTAAAGGGAGATTACTTTTTCGAACGTCGTTATTGATCCTCCACATTCACTTCTTGTAGGACAATCAACCAACACTGACCAAATGTATGTGCACAAACTCCATATAGATGTGCTCGAGAAAGTGTTCAGTGCCCGTTTTGTGTCAAATATGATCGATTAGTTGTAAGTGTACTGTTCAAAAACAGCTATTTAGTTAGACTGATATGTATAAACATTTTTTTCTTAATGTATAACATTGAAATAAATCCAAACCAACTAAATATTCCACTTACCGATGTCACTGCTATGTCATAGGTAGTTACAATTGTGCCGTTCTTGTGCGTTTCAGTAATTGGTGTACTGTTCGACAGAGCACCTGTATCAAAAAAGTTATTTTTTGCTGAGCATGTCAAAGGAACATTTCAAACAGAAGCATGCAATTATATAAGGTTATAATTGCTTTTTCCTAAACAATTGTTTCCTAACATTGGATTAAAGTGGTTAACAGATAAACGTGACATTTTGTAGACACTTCCATATTTAGACGCCTTATATTGAGCATAAACCGTTGTGGCTGTCGAATCCGTATTTAAACATATACCTACATTATTGCATACTGTAATTAAATAATAATTAATACATCACTTCTTTTGGGGAGCAATGCCTTCAAAAAACAATCCTTGAATAAATAAGTGGTTAGCACGCTAGCCGCCTAATCCGGCAACCGGGGTTCAAATCCGGGTGGATGCACACATACGCATGTCATATTCAGCCAATAGCTGGCTTGCAAATAAAGGCATAAGGGTTATGCCTGCAATACTATATATTGTCACGTTTTAATATATTACTCTTAGACTTTGAGGCCGATGTAGTTTTGGCGCATTAAATAATGTATTTTTGAATTGGTAATCATAACATCATAGGTGCAGGTTTAAGAGAATTTTGAATAAATCGCCTCAGCTCGTTTAGGTTAATAGACAATGCTCTTACCTGAGGGTACTGTTACATTTATGATCGGTGTAGTGTTAAATGTTACAACCTGGAATATTAACCGTGCCATAGTGTCGTCTACATACAACGTATAGTTGTGCTTAGCTTTGTCCACAAACCTAGCAATGTCGGCCAAACCAGATGCTGAACTTCTCTGTCAAATAAAGCGTAGTAAGTTATATTAACATTGTGTATGCATTTACGCACTATACATTTTACTTACATTATCATGTGTCAGTTGCCATTATTGTGTATTGCATTGGTTTGCTAAGTTCTAAACGAAATAACAATCATTATTATAATGGTTGGTTGTACAAAGGGTCAAATTAAGCTAGCAGTAAGTTATATGATGTCAAAATTTCATAACTGATATTACGTTATATAATTATGTGTGTAACACATGTCTAGTGGCATGGTATAATTTGACCTAGCCAAGGTAAATAATAACCACAAATTGGTCAGGAACATTAGAACGCGAAGACACAAAAAGAACAATGTACAATTGCTATTTTATTTTTACGCCATATGGTTATTTCCTGTATATTCGTCCGTCCGTTTCAAAATGTTGAAACTCAAATATGTTTGAAGTCTATCTACTTATTGCTTTTAAACTTGGCATACAATAACCACCATAAAGATAATACGTCATCAAAGACATGTGACACTATCCAACATTACAACAGTGTGTTGTATAATCGTGGTACCTGCAGCCGGTGTAATATTTCACTGTCCTCATTTTCGTGGACGAATTCAGTAGCTTGTCTATAGTCTTCTTGACATGAAAGTAGACAAAGATATGTGTAATGCCTTAGTTTTAACAACATACCCTTTCGAACACTCCCAACGTAACACCTATATTTTTCAGGATTACTCAGCTGTTTATGAAGAGATTTGGTTTAAATTTGGCATTTGCATACATACATATCTGATAAATGTTGTTGTATTATCATTAAAATGAAATATTGGCGAGATAACAAGAATTACAAACAACGAACCTAACTGTAAAGTGAAAAGTCACAAAAATACGTCATGAAAAATATTGAAAAACTGGGTGATGTTTTACTCAAAGGTTCATCACAGTAAAACAATCGAATAATGATATTCCAGGTAATGTTTCTTAGTACGTTGCATGTCTATCTATGGCGTTTATGATATATTTATACATCTGCAACATCGAGAACTCATATTTCCTGATAAATAATTGGGTTACCTTCCGAAAACCTAAACGAGTGCATGTTTTTGCAGGTTTTCTAGGGTTGGTAGTCATCTCATTGGTAGCATACAAGGCACGTTTAATCTAATCCTGGATAATATTGAAATCCGCAGACTTTGATGACAGTGACATCATTTTATGTTGTTATTCTGTAGTATTGCTTGTGTTGTACGTGCTTTGGGTTTTGCAGTGTTTTTACATGCCGCCATTATTGTGACTTTTCATTTTACAGTGACACCAATTATTTCCTTTTATTTTTATCTTTCAATGAACTTATTAACTTAAAATTATCGGAGACATTCATCGAGTACTAGTTAAAACACAGTCAAAATTTGAACCAGGTCCATCTCTTAATCGTCGAGAAAGCATGAGAAATATAGGTCTTTCGTTGGAAGTGTTCGTAAGTGTATATGGTATTCCAAATGAATAACATTGAACAATCGTGATCAACTATTCGTACGGCGTCCATAAAATAGCATGTATTGATGGACTGTGGACGAGGCTAATATCCAAACAACACACGGGAACAGTATTGCCAAACTTGAATGACGAAGACCGTTTCCCAAACCGTATAATAATATTTCCGGAGTGATACGTACGAAGCCACATTCCGCGGCTTCTCTTTTTCGCTCCAGGATCTTAGCATTATACATACGGTTAAAGAGGGAGGGTGGGACTACGTGCTGTTTCTACCAGAAAGCCGCCCAGCTATACACTCAATCGTATTTTTTTTTACAAAGTAACTATTCACACCAATAGCCACATATAGATCTACAACATGCAGCGAGGCGTGACTAGTACTAAAGGGGTCATTACCGAGAGGTCACTGTATATCTATACTTATACTTATTGCAAAGAAGATGCATTTATGTCGATGTGCGTTCAAAGTGACCAGGACATAGTCATGTGCTTGGTATCAATATAGGGTATTATGATATCAAACTTTGCACTTGCATGGCAAACACGGTGACATGAACATTCTGAGCATTTTATCCATTTTTGATAAACGTGGCGATATTGAAACAAGAGGAGCCCGATCGTTTAATGTCATGTAAACTCTCGTAGTATTCTCGTTATTGTTACACGATAAACATTGGCCGATACGATATGTGAATATTGCTGGGTGCAAACACACGTTTTGAGCATGCAGTTAACACCGATGGACAAGCGGAATGAATTGCATACCCGTGTTCCCTTCAAGGTCAAACTCAATAATGTATTGTAAATATTCATAGATAATCGCAAGATTATTAGATAAGTATTTTACTCGTACTCGACTAATCGCTTTTTGGTACTTCTAAATCTTTAGGTATGTTTGTGACGTATATAAACCGAAGATTGTAAACTCTTCAATTGATAAACATATGTACCAGTTATCCACTGTTCTATGTGTCAATTAAGTGCCCCCGATGTAAAATCATGCTTGTGTATATTGAGTTAGCAAGTATGAATTCATGATAAAACATCTGATCAGTTGATTAATATTTTTGCGTGTGATTCCGAAATTACCAAACTGTTCAATTAATTAATGTGATGTGGGCGTTATGATCTCTCATACGACGAGAAAAATAATAAATTATCAATGACAAAATATAAACGTAATTGGTAAGCAAACACAAATTATATAGATAAAATTCTGATGGAGTATTTTTCTAAAGAGTCATTGTTTGGCGGAACTTTTGCACGTGTTTGTTTTTTCGGACCGGCTACCAAAACCAGTACGTGATTTATATCAAAACAACGCGTGCATACTATACGGCAAATTGTAGAGTACTGAACAGTTGCATTATAAGAACATTAGTTATACAGCAGCAGGAATTAGATTGCGGGGGATATGTTTTTACTCGATAATTTAACATTCGCCACCCGTAGAATAAAACCATGGCGCTTGATTCATATGTTTTCAATTATATACTGAGTTCCAAAAGTTCCGCATCCAATATACGGTGTGTTTTTTTACTAGAATCTGCCACTTATTAATGATAATTCAAATGTGCATGTGTAGAGCGATGTGTACTTGACATAAATCCATGACAGGTATCGATTTGAAGATATGTATCTATCCATAATAAAACCACATGTGACACCACCACACGATTCCAGTACACACAACGACAAACAACTATTTTGCAGTGGAAGGGAGGTAATAATCGTAAATAAATACCGAAAATTATCTCTCTTTGACCACAGACAATTATTGATGTTGCAATAGAGTCTGTACAATTAGCCAGATTTTAAGAAACAACCTCCTTGACATAAAAAACGCAATATTAAAGCAAGTTTCCCGTAATGTTAATGTTCGGTGGACTAAAAGTAAGCTACAACAATGCCGTTATTCTTGGTGCAAAAATATAGCAGCATTACCTGTCTTTGTCAGCGGCATTGACCCTTGACCTGTTGTCACGTGGTACGTCATATATAGTTCTTTTCGGATGGTGATGATACAGCAGTCTTATTATGATGGAAGCATGTCAATTTAATTCGACACAATGTATTTTAGTGCATCACCAGCCTCTAGCGTCTTATATACACGAGTACGTTCACCATTATCCATTTTGCAATCAAATTAAGCGTACTTTTCTAACTTATTTGACTAACGTATTGACGTCGCGTCACAAGTTGGAGCTATTTCCAATTTCGCGTAATTTATTTGCCAAATGGTGAAAATGTAATTGTGTTTGTTTCAATAAATATTATATGTTATATATCAATCGAACGAAGATAATCAGCACACTCGACCTGAATGTATATGTTTTGAGTTTTATTACAAAATCCCACACTTTCGGGGTTCGAAAGAACCAGAATAAGGTGAAACATCACTGTAGAGATGTAACATCCAATCTCGTTGGGCTTGAGAAAAATGTGTGGAGAGCAAAAACCATACGCAAAATTTCTATATTTTTTACGCAAAAATGATTCTTAAACGTTAAAAGTTGATGTCATTAACGTAAAAGAAAATTACATCATCATAAAGTCAAATATTTTGATTCTGTGTTGCGGGAACAGTTGTGTAGAGATTTTAAAATTACAGGGAAAAAAGTTGTTATTACACTGATAAAATTGTTCTGCAATATTTATTTTTAATAATTTCTCTTTGTAATTTCCTATAAAAAATACGTTTTTCATATATTATTAAATACGGTACTCATTTTAGATTTTGAGTCAAGAAATCAAAAATAATTTCAAATTTTCTTTGTCTACCTAAAATGTCCCACCCTGTGCTTAAAACTAAAAACTGAATTAAACGTGAAATTCGATTTGATCGAACGTGAAATTTTCTGTAAAACAATATTCGTCACTGAAATGATAAAATACGTTTTTTCTACGCTGTTGAATAGTATATTGTTTATGAAAATCGTTCAATATACGATGAAGTTATTAGTATTTTTCAATGTCGACACAAAATGTCCCACCAGCAAAATTACGTACTAAGTAACGTCAAAATATCTTAAGTGTTTATGCTGTAGCTTCGATAATTCAATGCAAAATTGAAATCGAAATTTTAAAGATTGGTTCGAAAATGTGTTTTATATACTAGGAAATGTACACAGTACCTTATTCATTAAGGGATTTTTATTTTGAATTCTTTGTTCATTGGGGTTACATCAAGCTAGTCTAAACTGTACAAAGAGCAAAGGGATAAATGCGCACATTACATCAATATGGTTAATTACGTACAAGTAATTTTGCCTAAATCTACGTTCTGTAATTCCGAAGGATGCTGAATATACCCCATATACACATAGTTACACAACTTATGTGTTTATGGTTGTTGTGCGCCCATGATTTAGTTATTCTGTCAATTGTACGCCTTATGTCCGTCATATTTAGCTAAAATAAAGGCGTTTTTGACGTTACGCAAAATAGCTCCAACTTGTGACGCGACGTCATTGTGTTTTTTCGTAACACAGACACGATGCAAGTAAATTGGAAGTGAACATAAAGTCGAAAATGAAGAACCCAAATTATGCGTGCTTGAATAGACGGCTTTACCATTTGTGATGGTGTGATCATTTAAGCGTGACGAAATCCAACGGAAATAGGTTCAACATATACACTTAGGGTGTTGCTAAAACGTTTTTTGTCGTTGTGTTGTTACTGTTTTGTGTGCTCGGCTGGTTAAGTTCAATGCTGCCCTCCCTGTCCGATTTCCTTATATCGTTTTCCATTATGCACGAGGTAACATTTCGTAAGCTTCGTTGGGATCATTGTGTAATGGCAAACTTAAAAAAACGCCTTATTTTAACAAACAAATGCAATCATGTTTTGCAAATAATAAAAAGCACAAAATGATGATATTATAAATTGCAGATATGATAACTTACCATCTTTTAATCCGTTCAATTGTGAATAGTTAGCAAGTCCGTTTGAACAAATTATATTTTGAAAAAGAAAAATCACCACAGTGAAAATACTTCCCTTTTGTAGTAATTTCATATTTCTGTTGATAGCAGATGCACAAATATATAAATGCAGATGACGTTTATTTTATTAAGACAATCCTAATCATGAATATTAAGTTACTTAATAACAATCAGTAGCCAAATGCGTCTTGAAATCCTAATATGTGGTACTGCGGCTATATTGTTAGGCAACATTATCTTACATTGTTCCAGACCACGTGATGAAAGCACTTAACGTCAGCTTGGTGTTGGTCCTTTCGTGTTTGTATCAAGTTTAAGGGTCACACAAATGTTTACCTCCTTCGTAACGATGGGGATTTGATAATATACACTTATCAACTTGTTGAAGATATGGTCCTGATAATATACATTAAAGTACATCATAATACTATTGAGGATCGAGGTTAACATTTCCCCCAACCATTTGCGAGTCCTGTATAGCGGGCGCTTGACAATTGCAGTGTTTTCTTCTAGTTTGAAAGACTTTCACTGAAAGTTTGAAACGCTGTGTCATTATTTCTGACTTATACAAACGAGGACGGACTTTGAGATCATAAATGGCCCAAGAACGACCCAGGATATAAGAAAGTGTCGTATTTGCCAAACTGCCTGGCATGAGAAACTAACGTATGAAACTGTAATAGAAACATTCCAATGTCAGTCATTCAAAACGTTCTGTTCAAACGATGCGTAATAAACCTCCCTGTAGATATTTATGAATAATATATGTGTATGCGAGTCATGAGAGTTATGGTAACAAAATGACACAAGCTAAAAAAAGGCAAGTGTGCCTTTTTATTTATGCAAACCCCATTTAGACAGATATGTATCTAATGGAATTATGAAATTTTGAAGTGTTGTAAAACTGGGTCATTTTTAGTTTACATGATCTACTTCATAACCATTTTGATAAAATTGATATCGAGCCCGTATACGCGTCAAAGATGCCTTATATTGCATTTTAAGTGCATTATTTACGAAATAATGGTGGATTCAAATAGTGTTTGTCGCATTTTCTTGAAAAAGGTGACAAATAAAAAAAGAAAATTGTTTCATGCATTTATTTTTCAATTAAACTTGCGATTAAGTTGGCACCTTCGGAGTAATTTTATTTGGACTACACAGGTGTGTTTGATAAACATGTAATTAGCCGAAGTTTTAAATATTGGCTTGTTCAAATACATTTAACGTCAGTAAAAAAACGAAATGCATAACATGAACAAAAATGACCGAATTATCTTACGCTGTCAATAACAATCAAACATAGTTTTTGTGACACTTTGCTTGCACAGCATCACATTTCAACTTTATTTGAAGCTCAAACTAACATAGTTCTAGAATATTCGCTTATATAGAAAATTAAACACCAGCGAAAAATACCCGCTATAGCCTACAGTGCATCGCTGGCTTAGAATGAGAAGGTCGTAAGTACAAAGTCAATATTTCGAGGAAATAAGGAAAAAACTGTCCGAAAATTTCTCCTCAGTTATGGTTAAACAGAATGTTTAAAATTCAGTTTGGTCAATATGATATGTTCCGATTTTCATAAAAATGTGTTCATAAGAAGCGCATTGTTAGGCGAATTTTGAACATGAATCAGTCTTATCATTATAAGCCAGCAACATGTAGTATGAGGCTCGCTTCATGGCCGCTCGAGTAATGGCATGCGAAATACGACATAAATTGTAGCAAAGTTACCCTAGCACGATGTGCACTAAATAATGCCAAGCTGACTCGTACTTAAATACTTATCCTGAGTGACTAATATCAGTGCCAAAACTTACTTCACTATTACTTAAAAAGTTAAAATAAATAAATGCAGTAGGCCTATCGTTATATTGACACATATTTCAAAGAGTTAGGATGCAACACAAATACTATCTGGCAAATTCTCATTAATCTGACGATGACAACTTGTACGAGACCGCATTTGAGTCAAGAGGTAGCCACTTTCATTATAAGTACAATACAACTTTAAACAAATGAATTGGTCTCTTAAATAAACTAACACATGCTTATCCAGGAGTTTAAATATGCATACGGATTAAATGTAAAGCAGGTAATCTCGAGTACTTGTAACCGTCAATCAATTTCAGCGAGTAGCCAATGTGAAAAGTTTTGTCTTATCAAACAAGATTTTCATATCATGCTTACTATCTTACGGGAATGTGATATGACGTTGTTAAGTTGACGTTTCAATCATTACAAACCTTTTCGATATGTTCATAGTCATTCTAGTGCTATAGTTTTTCACATTTAATATATTTTAATAAAAATGCATGTAATCGAATCATCTTTCTCTCGTAAATTGGTGTTTTTGTTTTCATAAAAATGGTTAATGGTGAATAATCAATAAAAACCTTTAAATCAAACGTATTGAACACATATAAAATTTATGTATTGTCAGGGGGTCGCAACCAAGGGTGAACTTGTATGGAATCAGTAACAACAGAAACAGGTTTTGAATTGATAACGGGCATTTATTGTGAAAAAATGCCATAAAACAAAACCGAAACAAATGTGAGAAAGTCATATTAAATCAGTTGTTACTAAATGACATAACTGGGCAGTATATATCAACAAGCAATACAAACATATTTCAATGCAAACTTGACTCGCCCTACCAACCTACATAAATATAATTATGTTTTACCCCACTGTACCTTCTTATTTTTATTCTGTAACTATTAGCTCCACTAATAGGAGGGTGCTGTAGCAGTCACTCACGCGAGCTTCTGTGTCAGCGTCAGTATAATGATTTTGTTAAAGTTTAGATACAAGTTTTTAGCCCTTTATTTTGCCAAAAGCCATTGGAATATAGCTAGATTTGTTATATTGCTATGATACATTACATACTTGTTCCCGATCAGGGCTACATCCCTACTCCGAGGTAGATAACCCTATTAAGCACCTCGTTGCTATTATGTCCCCTTTTGGGCATAGGAGCAAGTTTTGTTACCTCTTATATCTCCAAAGTGCATTGACTTATTGGTTTGCTTCTTTGCATTCTTGATCGTCATCATGACCCCAATCCCGTACACTTGAGAAGATACTATTTTGTTGACATTATCTGCCCTTGATGTAGCCCTGTTTTCCAGAGGAAAATACTGCAGCTATAAAGCATTTTGTTTTATATACATGCACAGAAGGAATATTTATCCAAGCAATTATTTCACAAACTACAGTTGTTACTTCCCCAGTTTTTCATCCATTCTATATAGTATATATTCTTTTATCTAATGAATGATTGAAACTTTGGGAATGTTAAACTCTGTTTTTGTGATATAATTGCTTAGCCTGTGATCCAAGCATGGTACTGAGAATGGCGATGCGCTATCCGTGTATAGCTCTTAATTGTTATTTATTTATCTCACACTTTATTTGTCGAATGCAATTTTAGCTCCACTATTCAAAGCATAAGGGGTCTCCTAATTGTAGCCACCCGAGCGCTGAAGTAGGTGTTGGTGTCAGTGTAATGCAAATGCTAAAGTTTAGGCACCAACATTTTATCCTCTTTTGTCTTCTTAGTGCAAGGGCATATTGCTTTGATGCTTTGCATACTTTTTTATTATCACATACCCAATCCCTGCAGAGGGGAAGATAAATATACCAAGCATTATGTCCCGTTTTAAATTCTTGCAAATATTAAAGTTATGTTCTAGTTGTGTAACATCTGATATCTTCAAAGTGCTAAACTAGTTTGTTCAGCTTCTGTGGCAGTACGATATCACGATCTGTTATACATGTACGTATGTTGGGCAGCTAGCCGTGTATGTGTTGCATGTGATGGTTTTTATGTTGAATGAGATTGGCTGTTTAATTGTTTAGCTGAGTGATGTCTTTCCAGTCCGACGTTATATTCTCTTTTTGTCAGTTTTGCCAATAAGTTTGGTCCCAAGCGGGGACTTGTGTAACTAGGTCAAGTCTTAGCTCCTTTTCATTTGGTTGCTTGGGATCACCGTTATTTTGTTACTTCATTATGAAATTTGGTCACCCTGCATTTTTACGGCGGGGACTTAGGATTTTAATAATTTCTTTGGGTTTTGTGTGATAATTGCTCCATGTAGTCGAGTTGTGTTGTTACTGTTTTCGAAGCTCGGCTGGTTAAGTTGAGTGCCATTGTGTCTATGCATTATTTATGGTATTTTAATCAACAAATGGACAGGGAGAAAAATAAGCTATTACGATCAGCCAGTTAGAATAATGCTATTGTATTTTTAATAACTATAACGGGACACATATGGATACTTTTACCTAATTTTGTCTGGTCATCAATGTGTACATAGTTGAGGCCCATCTTCTGATTGCAATGATCATTTGTACCAACAGAATTACAATGTTTTTCTTGTAAATATTACTACCCAGTTGCTTGAGTTATATAAATAACAATAAATGTTCATGTGTGGGCCTCATTATATATTTACAATGGTCACTGGCGTGTAACTTAATGCACAGTTATATCGGACCAAATTGCTGATCTTTGCTGTTCCGTTCTCTTCAATCACCCATACGTATTTACCCTGTTTTAGACTTAAAATTTTGCATTAGACGCGAATGCAAAGTACACTTTTCTGTGCACCAAAAATTCTTTTTTAAGTTATGAGCGTTGGTGAGGGTGTTTTATTAACACATATCAATTTTTGTTCTAATGGAGACAGTATTTTTAAGTTATAAAATGTTTATGGGGGTCCAGCTAGGTCGCTTACACACTATAACTATGATAATATATAGCATCAGGTGTTCATATATAGTATATTTGATTTTCCCTATTTTAATCAATGACTAACATCAATCGTGAAAGCTCGGCCATTTCCGTTTTTGTCCGGTAAATAGACTTTGCATGGCATAAAGGCCGAGGTAATCAGAATGTGGCTAACATCTCATCTCTAGACCGGTGCCCGGTCTGATTATGCTCAGTTCAAAACGGACTGCGGCACCAGTCTAAACATCTCAAAGCAAAAGATGTAAATATTGTGGGAAAACGGAAAGTTTTATCAGAGCTCTGTTCATACGCTTCATTTTTTTCTCCACTGATGTCGCTGCAAACATACTGTTACGAATTACTAGTAAATTATATTTCAGTCGAAAATAGACGTATCCAGTTTTTATGTCTATAAACGTGCAATTTGTTATGAAAATTTCAGTGTCTGTGTATTATATTCACACACTCCTAACGCAACATCTATAATTTCCGTATTATCTCGTCTATAGTTATGAATGGTGCAATTATGGTTTAAATTTGAACTCAAAGTCTCGGATTCCAATATAATTAAGGATTAGTGTAAACATGCTGTGTTTGCGACCAATGAGACAACGATTAGTTCCTTGTTCAGGAATTGATGAACATTGCGCAAACATCCATCTGAAAATATTAGTTATTAATGTTGCAGAGGTAAAATATAGCATAAACATCAAGGAAAAACATACAAGGAACTTAATAACAAGAACCGGAAGATTATTATTTGATAACTTTATTATGGGAAACTGTTTAGTAAGATTTACAGCCAGTTTTTAAATATTTTTCCTTGCACATTTGTTTGACTTTTTTGTTAACTATGATGTTAGTTATTTGAAATGATTGTTGTCTTGCCATGTTTTAATTTTAATAAAAAAAACACACAGTAACATCAATAAAATATGTATGCAAACCAAATACCTTCATAAATAGCCAAGTAATACTGTAAAAATATAGGTGTTGGTTTTGGAGTGCGCGTAAAGGTACCCTAACTACTATATATCCCCAGGTCACAAAGTGGAAATAGGGCTTTAGAATAAGTTTTTCCCTGGCAGAGTATCCAAAGAAGGGAAATCACCCATCGTAGGTAGCCCATTTGTTCATACTATCTGTCTTACCTTCCACAACATTGGCATTAATATTATGTGATATTCACAACATATAGTTAAGCGGAGTGCCCTCATACCGGTCCAATTTTCTCATATCTTTACCATCGCCTAGTTTTGTTTGAACATCCCTTTTAAAACGGTGACGTCGAAGAACAATACTTATTGCAATTAAACAAGCTTTTGGATTAGTGATGTGTGTTTGACATCGTGAATGCAATTGTTAACGTTAGCACATTTTAGAATGTTCCATTACAACATCATAATGGTTATAGTGTAGTCACAACTTAGCAGAATATGGAAATATGTGAATCTCCCCGTCGAGTGACGTTGTTGTTTAAGGAAACCGCGTTCGTTCGCATTTTAGGAGTAAAATGGATGTACCATCAGAAGTTGCATTGGCTTTGAATGGCAAATATAAGCCCATATTTAGACCATTTTTGTGTAGTTGTTAGTCTGAAGTCTGGATTTCATTTTGAAGGATGTATGAATGTATCCATGCAACTACAATTGACAACGTATTAGAAAGATGCGCATCTTTATTATAACAAGCATTGAAGAGTGAATGTACACAAAATGTACAATAACAACAACACGAAACTCATGATATCTACCAGTTCTGAATATCCAGGAGCAAGCAAACTTTGCATGGTAAGTGATATGATATAGGTCATACATCTGTTAATATAACATTGTGAACATTAACTTCATTTTTTGTCTCACTAATTTCTGAAATAACACACTGGACGTCTATGATTACGAATCATTCTTTTAATAATACTAATCCTCCTCATTTTAGAGCGATTCTTACATGGTGTTGATTTCATAACTACTAGTACTAACAACCACACCTATAAATAATGTCAAAATTAACAGTCGATGCTGTAACGAGTAAATGTTTGTGTTTTTACAGAGCAGAACATCCTTCATCAAACAGATTTTGTGAACGTAGTCTTGTACTAAGTCAGTATATAAACATATGTATCCAATGAGATCGCTATTAGTCTTTCTGCAAATAAATTGCAGTCGTCAAATAAATACACGAGTGATCCGTTCATTGATTCCTTTAACGCCATACTGGTGGCGTAAGCTTGTTCTTCTTGGTATCATCTCTCCCATCATGTTGCTGTGCAGCAACTTTCTTAGCCATAAGCTTTTTGTGTAATACCACGGCTGTACCTGCAGTCCCCGCTCCTGAAATAGTTGACACAACATATGTGTCATACCTTACAAAGATCTGTTTTGAAAATTACAAATGAGTTGACTCTTGTGAGAGGTATTTACTCCATTTTAAGCGTATGACTTCAGGTTTATTTTAATGACCCCCATGTATTTCTCATCCTGAAGTCAAAGAATACAAATAACGAAGAAAAATTGAAAATGTCTTAAAATGCACACAATTTAAATGCAACAGTGCGATAGTGATTCATGAATATTGAAAATTTTATGTTTACCTATGTTCAATTTCACAATGTGTCGTTTTAACTTAAACATACAATCTTCAGCAGTGATCAACATCATGAGGATGATAAGGAAAAGTTTACATTTGTTCTTTGTCATTACCTATAAGAGCTCCTCCCACCATACCGGCTATACTGAGGGCAACAACTGCAGAAACTGCCATCATTGATTCTTCATCCTCGGTAAATTCACCTGGTTGTTCTGTTTGGTCATCATGAACGCTTGCAACAGTTGAATCAGTTCCACTCGTTACGCCAGAAACCTGTTTTAATATAATAGTATGGCACAAACCAAAGCCACACAGCTTCGACGGCAGCGCCTTGCCACACACACAAGAGTCAGACATAGTACAAGCCATCCACACCCCAACAAATGGATGCTTCAAGCGAGCCTTATATGCTCACTCTGCAATGAATGACACACTGCGGACTTTGAATTTTGTGCATAATTATCCATAAAGGGAGGTTATTATAAGTGATAACTACACTGAAGTGAAGTACGGGGCGACTTTTTATAGCCGCCACACAGCACTTTACACCTGCTTTAGTGATAAGTAAATAGTAAAGCACAAACCAAAGCCACACTTTAGTGCATGAATTCATTTAATTGCGAAAAAAAATATTACATTATGTAGCTTATATGAAATATTATCGTGGGGCTTATCAAAGACAGAGACGACTGGCGGACAATGCTGATGGTTATATGACCACACACGGACAAAGAGGAATAAGGAACAATTATTAAGTATATGGAACAGTTTCGATGACAATTAACTTGATAACAAACATGTATTCCTACCAAGTGAACACTACGTTTGGTCAGTGTCTTTAGTATGATATAGTGTACATAATTAGTTATCTAAATCGAATGAACATTAAATCTTAACTGTCGTGATACAGTAAAAAGATGAATGGCTACCTTTTCCATTTGCACGCTTAAAAGATGTTCGTTTATCGAGTTGGTCTTCGTGTTAAAATGGAGTACGGTATAAATTTCAGTCCAAATAGTGTTATGGTGAATTTCTGTATTTGCAATGCATGTATAATTATTTATTTACGTTTATGTTCATAAGTATTACCGAACTCTGTGTGTTGGTGGCATGTCCAACTGAACCAGGTGGTAATGTTGACCCAGAACCTGATGACTTGTTAGATATATTCGATGATGCTATACCGGATGTAGATCCTTGCCTAGCAACGTTATGGCTTGCTCCTGCAGCTGGTGAAGACTTTATATTCGAACCTGCAGTTGACCGACGAGTCAGTGGCTAAATAAATATATAAAACTGCATTTACGTAAGAATGATCTAAACTGTTATTATACTCCTAAATACAAAGGTCATGAAGTTTATTGGAGTAAAACTTTAGGTTGGTTGGTATGTTGGTAAGTTCGTCCAACTCATGTCTGATTGGTCTGATTTCTTGGTACTACTTGTCAGAGTATTTAGTAGTGCATACCAAAGCTTAGACAACGTGGTACACATAATCACAATTTGGACAAAATATGCTTGTGTAACTGTCAAGCAATATCTAGAAATATACATCACATGCAGAAATATTACTAGTATATTCTAAAGAAAATAAAACATTGTTCTATACTTTGTACAATAGTTAAATGTATATTGAAATGAACGGAACGTTTATACGTATTGCACATATTCAAAGTTTACATAGAATAATTATTATATCATTTGCTTAAATAGTGCAATTACTGTTTCAATGTAACCTCTATAACATTACAAATGATACAGTTTTCACTTGATTTTACCGTATTAGTTGTTTGGCTAGATATAATAGTAAAGTTCCTATGCTCTTCTGGACCTGGTAAAAACGAACCAGGTCCTAAACGTTGCCTGGTGCTAATTTTTACTAACCTGAAATAAAAATATGAACTGTTTCACAACCCAGGTGCCGTTTCTCCCAATATAATATATTATTCATGACATGCATGTGTAAGTTATCAGTTGACTTTACATTTGACCTATGCCTGTATTTATAAAGCATCTTATGTGAAATATTAGACTTTTCTTAAAAGCTCAAATGTATATGGGAACACTAATATTGACAATTGTTTACATTGTACAAAGCTACAGTAAGCGTATAGACAACATGAGATATTTTTTATTTATTGTAAAATATGAACAGCTCAATATTTAACTTTTGTATATAGAATGTACAAGAAATATCTTAACCGACATATTCCATTGGAACTGAAGTAGCTCACTTTCTTGAAAAGTATGTACTATATCCGTTACATAGTATATAGAACCATGTATGTGTATGCACATGTTTTAGGTATTATTACTATCATGTTATCGAATCCATATTACTAAATATAATTTCAAAACAGACGCTTTTAAAAAAATCGCACGACAAATTGCTAAAACTTTTAAAAGTTTTTTTTATAACTTACGTGGTCATCCCAGCAAATGTAGCTTTCAGTACAAATGTTCCGGTGAAGTTTTCCCCAACTTTGAGGAGTTCTGACTGAAACTTCGGTGCTTGGGCGTATCCTCCAGAATCTTTAATGATGACATCAATATCTTGCGTTGTTTGAAGCAAATTCGTCACTACGAAGGTAATATTGAATGTCTGATATTCTAAAATTGTTGCACCTGAAAATGTAAATTGACAACTTCATTCATAAAAAATGACATATCTTTTATTTCCATTATATTCTATTAAATAGATTTTAATTTACATTGCACTTAATTGTTGCATACAAAACGGTGATTTTGCCCACACGTAAACGGGATGAGACCCATGCGTAAACATAAAGATTCACGCGCTGTTGATGTCAAGATTTTACGAATGCTCTTTACAAACCTCAGCCGACGAAAATTAATCGTTTACAGCGCCATACGAACTTTAATTTACATTTCATTTGTACCTACTAATAATTTTTTATACGATTGAAATAATAAAATAACAGAAACCCCGGCTGTCCATGTTTTGTGGTATTTGCGGATCCCGGAAATCGACGCTCGACACTCATAGCATATGACATAACGTCGCGATTATTTTCGTGACGTCGTACACGATTTCCCGCCAAAGTGGTTTGGTAAATGCATATGTGTAAAAACATACATAGAGTCCCTCTGGAGTCTTGGTGCCTTCGCCCTAACGGGCATGGTACCGACCGTCCCTCGGGACTCTGCAGATGTAATAGTAAGAAAAGGCTTGCGTTAATTCTACATTGGCACTGGCTACTAGCGCAACCTTTGGGCGTGCAAATCAACATGCTCAGTTTAAACCAAATGAAACATTATAAACATGTATGCATGTAATTAAATAACTAATGAGTATGTAAATTAAACCAACTTGTATAAGGAGGAACACTGAGGTCTAGGGTCACTGGAACTATCTCACTCGCGTCCAGACGTCTTAACATATGATTGGAGTTGTCCTTCCCTTGTAAACCAACCATGAATGTCTGAAAACATAGGAACACGGTCTGTATCCGAATAATGACTGCTAGGTCGGATAATGGGTGATAATGGTGGCTAGGGCTCTTACAGACGCATGTTTATATGAATTTACATGTTTACTATGATCCAATGCGTACATTTTTCTGTCACTGTTGATAAAGCAATGACTTATCAATACAGCAGTACTTTTACCTTCAGAAATATCCATGGGAAAAATGATAAAACATCACCCAAAGTAAGCGATATTAACAGAAAACTGTTATATTTTTGCTTAATACTTGATAGTTCAACATTTGTTGTATACACTATATCGATGAAAAATAAAGACAAAATATTGACAATTAATATGCCACCTCACTTACCTCTCTAGCATAAGCAATTAAGCCAAAAATCATGTTTTTGTGCAAGGTCTCTGTGATGAAGTGGATAATGATGGCTACAGGATGGATAAATGCATGATGCTTACAACATTTTAATAGATAATGAGCTGGCTACTATTCGTTTACTTGGATAGTGTTCAAAACTACGAATTATACAATGTCATATAACTTATGGCTTAGAAAATGAGTGTTGCAAATATATTTCAGTACAATTGCTGGAAATAACTCGTCATCTGAAAGTTTAACATTAGAACACATGCCTTAAATATAAGCAATTAATACTAAACGATGTAACCGGCAAATATGGCTTTATGACTAAAACTTACTTGGATATCATTCCATCTGAAATGGAAGGTCAGAACTAGAACAGCATTAGTGTTAGAAATAAAAGACATGTGACTCCAACTAAAATTATAACGCTTCCTCCACGGCCCAAATACATGCGTGTCTTTTGTGCCAATGTATGTGAGACACTTAAGTCAAGGGGACAATCTTAGTTCCAGACCTTTATAATTGTTTTTAACTGAATTGCCTTTTATTTTTGATAGTAATGATGACCAAGTGAATATTCTTTGAAATTTAGTTTTCTTTTATATACATCACAAAAAGGCTTATAAAACTGTTTGGACAACTTATCTGTATATTATGAAAATAATTACATCTTTCTGTAAATCTTAAAACTAATACATGTATGAAATTTTGTAAAAGTGGAAATAACTCAAATGTACAATACCATTTTAATGGTATAGTTTTTGCATATTCTGGTACTTAAGTTATTGTCAAGAAGATCTTGATAAAAAGGGAATTGAAAGCTAGAATTTGTTTTGTCAGCAACTCCATAATGTTGATTGTATTTGACATCTTTTTTATTGAGAGTGAGATCAGGGGAAGCCCTAATCCTAGTAATGCTATTTTGAGAAAACCAGATTACACAATATTAAAATATTTTGAAAATATGAACTGTGATAAGTTGCATTTAAATTTTAAAGAAAAAGGTTCTTTGTGTTCACAAAAAAGCAACTAGTGAAGCTGTGTGTGGTGAGATTTTAAAATGTCCCATTTATGTAGATGTTAGATCTATATGTAGTTTAGTGAAGTATTGTAAACGAATTTCCTCTGGTAATGTCAGTGATCTACTTTATGCTGCATATGAGGAACGTGAACAATTATGTTTGATTATGTTTAACACTGTCTCGAGTCCATATTTATGTCGGTTTCTTATTTGACATTAAGGAGAGTCACTATAATACATTATAAATTGTGTTATGCATAAATGAATGCGTTCAGGCTAAGTGTACCACTGTAGTAGTCAGCGAACACAGTCGTGCTATTTAGGGCTAAGCATATCGTATATAAATTATATTCTGTATATAATTATATCTATCAGATTATTATTTTTTTATCTTATTATATTAAAGTGAAGCATATATACAATATAAATGCATATATCATTGGTTTTTATACAGTTTATAAAGAAGTTAGTAGCTTAGAAAAATCTAAGTTATGTTAATAATTTATACGAGCACCAATGTCAGCATTAAAATGAATGAGTTGACTAGTGAATACCAGCCAACAAGGTCTTTAAGATCAGACACTGCTATGCTATTAATCATTCCTAGAATAAGAACCAATAATTACGGTGAAAGGCGGTTCGACAAATGTGCTGCGACCTTATGGAACGGTCTTTCAGTGGATATAAAACACATTGACTCTCTGACAGTCTTTCATAAAACATTGAAAATACATCTTTTCAAAATTGCATATCAGTGATAATCAAGTAAATTTATATTTTAGACTTTTAATGAACTTTCAATTAGCTGACTTTCGCGTGCTAAGCGCTTTAGATGCTTGTTATATAAAGCGCTATATTTATAAACATTTTCCATTATTGCTATCACATTAATATAAAATACAGTAAGCCAGCCTATTATCAGCCAACAGCCAGCTACTTATCCAATTATTAATACAAAGTAGCCAATATTATCCACTTCATCACAGACACCTTGCACAAAAACATGATTTTTGACTTTATTGCTTTTGCTAGAGAGGTAAGTTAGGTGGCATATTAATTGTTAATACTTTGTTTTTATTTTTCATCGATATAGTGTATACAACAAATGTTGAATTATCAAGTACGAAGCAAAAATATAACAGTTTTTTCTGTTAATATCGCTTACTTTGGGTGATTTTTTTTCATTTTTCTACCCTTTCCCATGGATATTTCTGAAGGTAAAAGTACTGTTGTATTGATAAATCATTGTTATGTCAATAGTGACAGAAAAATGTACGCATTGGATCATAGTAAAAAAGTAAATTCATATAAACATGCGTCTCTATTGTCGATTTGTTAGGGCCCTAGCCATCATTATCATCCATCCACCCATTACCCGACCTAGCAGTCATTATACGGATACAGACCGTGAGGAAGCAGTTTTTGGTTTAATGGAACATGGTTAAAATAACATGAAATACGTGTACATCGCATCGTCTCTTTGGCGTTAGATGCTTCATCAGTATGCACTCGTATAAATCTCAACCAATGACAATATTAATCCCGACTGCGGTGTTAAGATAAAGGAGACGGTCGTTAGATACATTTTTTTTACTTGTAAAATATGAATTATGTCTGAAAACTGCTAACAATTGTATCTTTAATCGGGATGTCACCAACATTTAACCAATGTTGTTTAGTGAAAACAAAAAAATAATGTACTGTATTTAATACTTCGTGCTTCCAGTGATATGAACCTTAAAGATATGCACACAATTCTTGACTTTAATTTTTGGTGACGTAAACCAGTATCTACATTTCATGACATAATTGTTCATGTATTTGATCAGTTTCGATGGTATTTTTCATGGAAGTAGTTTTAACAATGCTTTGCATAACTGTAATTAGTTTCTATAGATTTCGAAAGGCAACACTTGATTAGATAAATAGAAAATATACAAAACAAAGCGTTTTACTCTTTATCAATGATACAGTTGCCTGTGAATATGTTCGCATTAAAAGTACAACTATGCTTACAACATTTGGCATTTTGACACTTGCAGCTTCATATGTGCCATTTCCGTTGTCTTTCAGTGGAGCCATACTCATAGGTGACAATAATTCTCGAGAATAGAGGAAAGCCATGTCGACAGACTTGATGTTAGAAAATCCAATTACTGTAATGACGAGTTTATAGGAACTCCCTGAAACGATGTGAACTAGCATTTGCATATTAGAAAGCTTGACATTAACATTTTTAATATATATTATGTATACGAGCATTACGCAAAATAATTCATTTTCGGTGCAGGGTTTGTACAGTATTCTCGAAGCATCTTGGTAGAAATCTCCGAACTTTCTAAAAAAAAAGACCACATAAAACTTTCTTAAAAACATTGACTTTTCTTAAGCCTGAACTAGTCGATCATGATCATTGATTTTTGCATATTTTAAAGCATTGTTTTATAAAGGACTACTTTATTTACTAAGAAAGCATGGCTTTGTCTTCAATTTACACAAAACAAACTTTGTTCCATGTTTTAAAACAGATAGAACCGCGTTTCGAACACACCCTCCATTGCGACTTACCTATAACTGGATAGCCACTGACAGGTGTATTCGTCCCCAATTCAAACAGTTGTTGTTTCATAGAAACCGGACTTTCGCCTTGAATTTTTAAATGCCATTCACTGGCGTCAAGTTTTGTGAACTTCCAAAATCCGTACTCTGTAGCGCTCTACAAAATAAACAAATTGTATTTCGATACTGCTACTGGCTGCAGTATTACTGGTTGCATCCGTCCGACTTAGACTGTTGTGACTCTAAACAATGATACCCAAATAGATATACTTGCATACCATATATGTAAGTGAACCAACTGTGAATGGTAAGTAGCACTGTACGATGAGTATCTTATCTACAACCAGGTCACTAGGTAAAATTTGGGGAGGAACTTGTTTAGTCACTGAAGATTACTATGTACAACGTATTCGTGATCTGGTCGGTGGGTGCATTGTTTGTGACTGGATTTCGCGGTTTTAGGCATGGTGTTTATTACCTAGGTCAATTCGCATTAACTCATCATTTGGTCGCTTGGGTCACCGTTTTTGGCATGTATTTGTGAAACTAGGTCATCCTAGGATTTGGCGAACTAGATCGGGTATTAACATTGCTTCTTTCGGTCACTTGGAATCACTGTTGTTTTGTATTTCCTTGAGAGACTAGGTCACCCAGCTCTTTTACAACGGGGATTTGGGATTTTAATGATTTCGTTGGGTTTTGTGTTGGCATTGCTCCGTGTAGTTGCGTTTTTTTTGTGTTGTTACTGTTTTCTGTGCTCGCCTGGGTAATATGAGTACTGCCTTCCCTGAACGATTTCCTCATATACTACTTACTGTTATTGGTATATCGAGCTTTGCAACAACTTTATGATCGCCAGCTTTTGGATTCCCAGTCAGTATAGGATGTACAGCATACGGCATTTCTGAAAGTTATGGAATGGTGCGTCCAAACAGATTATACGTATATTGCAGATATAGCTTAAATCATATAAATAAATATTTTTTTTTATTATTTTTTTTTATAGGGGCATATAAGTGGAACCCCATCTTTGATGATACATGTATTATTGAATGTATATATATGTATAATTAGTTATTTGTTATTACATAATTGTTTTATGTGATATTCGTCATTTAGTTTTTAATATTAAATGACAAATTTCAATCATAACCATGTGTTGTTATTACTTGTATCATCAAACAGAGCTCATAAAGTGATTACCAGGGAGCTTACATAAATAATATTATCATGTACAGTATACAATATTATTTTACTCTTCAACAAAACCGTTTGTTTTTTATACAAACAATGATTGCTATTACTACGTCTAGATTTAGAATGATAGGTACGTTTTAATTCAATTAGGCTAATGTATTTTAATAGGTCTAGACTACAATCCGGTTTGTCTTGTTTGACGGGTCAGTCAATTTTGTTATGGAATAGCAAGTACATGTAAGTATTCAGTATTTGGTGTTAAATCGGATGACTTGTAATGCTATATGACTGAAACGAAAATCTTCGGAAATTAACATGTATCAATCGAGAAGAAGGTACAATGCTAGAATCAATGTACATACTATTATATTCAAACAAAAGCACAATTACTTGACGGTTTAGTAGCCATTATTACTGGTGTATCATTATACGTCGTCACTTGGAAAATAAGCCGGGTGATGGTATCATCCACATATACCATATGCATTTTTCCTGGCGGCGAGCTGTCAACAAATTGTGCAATATCAACCAAACCAGCTGTTGTAGCTCTCTGGAAATGAATTATGGATATGAGTATACTTTTACATCCATTCGTTTTCTTCCAATAATTGGAGAACAGTTACAGTATATACGAATGCAAACAACTTGATCATTATAAACTTGATAAACATGGAATGCAAAAACATTTGATTATTATAAACTTGATAAACATGAATTGCAATAGTAGGGGATTAAAAATACCCACACCAGTAACGGATGAACGTGCGTATCTTCGTTGTGTCTCTGCAGGTACTAATGCTTCCAAATAAATGTTATTTCCGGTCAAAAATTTCAGGCAGTTTTCCGAGCTGAATGGTCGTTGGAATATAAAAAAAATAGTAAGTAGTAAACGGTTGAGCCTATCGTTCTCTTTCGATTAATTATCATTTTTAAAAAATGTGTAATAAATAATACAAACTATTTTTTAAAAAACAAAGGGAAGTAAGATGTACGCAAAACACGACGAAGGGAAGTCATTCTAGTGTATTTAATTGTAAACATTCGGTTCAAAAAGCATCGTGAACTAAAGTTTACTTAAGCCTACTTCAAACATTAATTATCCAAAACAAATAACTTTCGCATATCTATTTCAATGGATTGATTCCGGATTGATCACCATCCTTGGTAGCTGTAGTTCGGTTCGGGGGAGAGTATGAAACTGCGGAGCACAATTGTGTGACGTTTGATGTGGTCTTGTATGATTGACTAGGCCCCCAATTAATGTCATACGGTGCCGCTTTTGCAATATTTTCAATTTTCAAAGGCTTGAAGCTGATCCGATACTATGGACTTCATTTTGAATGTGTTGTGTACAAAAAGATATTTAAATTGTACTGCTAGGCAAGCGCTACCAAGTGCTTTCGTTAGAAACGGGGTGATTTGGTTGCACTTTTCAGCGCTATGTAACAGTCAGCTAGCCTCAAGCGCTTGCCGAAATTATATATATGTTTCACTTTTTCCGATATAAAGCGCTTTTTTTAACAAGCTGTTTCTAACCATAGCGCTCGATAGCGTAACTACAGTACATCTTACGCAATGTTTGCCTAAAATCGTACATTTCTGCGGTCAGGGTCAAACAAATATTTCACTTGCATCTCTGCAGCCGCAAAGCCTAAAGTGAAATAATTTTACTCACAGTCGCATTATCAGACTTACTTGCAAAAAAGAGCGACCATAAATCAATCGCCACAATTACAACGTCACATCTTATCGTGTCGATTATTTACTCTATCCGCTTGGGTCAGTAGGTCAAAGGCCTTATGTAGTGACTAGGTCACAAAATTGGCCTTATATTCCAAAGCCTTTAATCAGAAGGATAATCTTTTAAAAATCAAGTTCAATATTGTGACATCCGGGGTAAAAAATGTGTCACTAGGTCAAGTCCTACAAATTTCTTGTGTAGACAATAGAGATAAAAATGTTGGTATTTTCTTGATGAAATTTCTCCAGAATTAATTATTTAATTATAATCTAGGTCAAGTTCAATTATAGGTCATCCGGACCGGGGTCCCTGATGTTTGGTCTACCTGAATTCTCGATCATCGCTGATAACCTGTGGGACTGACGATCGGACGGACTGTCAGACCAGAAGGAAAACTGTCAGACCGACTTTTTTCTATGCTAAAATCAACAAATGCAGTTATTCCCTTTTAAGGCAGCGTTTACACGTTAAAAGAAGGCTTTCCTTGTTTCCAAGTCCTTTTATCATGATCTCAGTGTAAGACTTGTTTTTCGGTTGTCATTTACCAATAATTCAATCGTTTAAATGCACAAAGTTTCCCTTTTCAGAAAAAGAGTACAAAACACAAAGTTAGAAAAATGTTCCGCTTTGCGATTGGCCTAAGAATTTATTATCAACCAATTAAAATATGTCTTTCACAAGACACCGCACTGTCGCAAAACCTGGCTTTCTGTACGGGTGTCCGCCTTGAGAATCATAGGTGTAGAGCACAGAATTAATTGCTTAGGCTGCCTGCCTGTCCACACATTTCCAAATCTAATAACAAATGAATATGAAGCCTGGTTAATACGTGTAGAAAACATGAATATGCCAGCACTAAAAATGGCATTTCAGGAAAAATGCCCAATGCAAACTGGACTTATTGACTGGAAACCTTCTTTATATTTTAGTAACGGTGGCCTTAACCCCAAATACAATCCCATGGTAGGTATCCATGCAAGCTTGCTATATACAAAGTATCATTAATATCAGTCTATCCAAACTTCAAGTTATTGGACCGGAAACCCCCAGTTAAAAATTGTTTGACATCGCTGCCTGTCTTCATCTAGTCCGGGACCCGATCTAATAAGCAGGATTTTTCGTTGGAAAACCTGGATAAAACACACGCGGTAATGGAAAAAACGTACCCAGGACAGAAAATGAAATTGTTCAATTCATTGGACAGCTATTGAAAAGTCTGGATACCCTTACAGAAAATATGCTCTCTGACAAATGTGTAACATGTGTCTGGTTAACATGTATCAAATATGAAGTGAATATACGGCGAATGCAGTCTTAAAAGGCTTAAAGGGACTGTGTCACGTTTTCAGCGTATAGCAAAAATCAAATAAAATTGTTAAATATTTACTATTCTTTGGCATAGTTGCCTGTATATCCCATAAATAAGCACACTGGTATAAATATAACTTGTGAAACATCAGGGTCTTATTATTTAAGTATCTTACCTCCAAAATTATATACCATATACACTCATTAAATGTTATAAGTACACCAACATAGTACATAGCGTTACAGTTATAACATTTAACAAGTGTACTAGTATCTTAAATATAGCTTAGCAGTTACCCAATATCTATATAAAATCCCCATTTAGGCGGTGCCTTAGTTAATATTATTGATGTTGTAAGAATAATATATTTGTCAAACTTCACATTAACCCAGTGTATGTACGTATGATCTTGCTCCGACAGAAAGTCGGTCTCTTTGCAATAAATACTTGTGTATGGGTAATAAATTATTTACAGTATTTCTAGTAGATGGAACATTTATGAAGCGGCCATACTAATGTAATATCAGCTGTTGCGAGTAATTAGGTCATTGAATGGCCAACGATTGCTATATGCATATAAGGTAAAGCACTACGAACCTATTCGATGGTGTTATAACATTGGTCATGATCACACACATTTCTGAAACTGACGAATGCGAGTCGTCCACTGGACATATATAAGCAATATATAATGTAGCAAGGCGATAAGATACAAAATACACGCCGTTAGAGGTGAAATGGGAAAAAAACAAAACTCGTCATGCATTGCAATGATTAATCAGTCATATTAAATAAGAATGTGAATGTGTAAATCGGGGCCTGAAAACACATTCTGTAAGTTTAAAACTCACCTTATTTCTTGCTAATATACTTAATGAGCTTTCTTGTGGTGCCACTGGAAAAAGGAATGTAAAAAATATTGAATCTTATACTGATTGGTTTGTTGATCCTTAAAAATAAGTTGATGTCATTTTACGTTGACTTTGTAAATGTAGCTGACAAACATTTTTTACAAAGTCGTTTAGTTTCGTTATTAATATCATATGGTATATAAATTATTACTATGTTCATAGTATAAATTAAAACTCACTTTATTAGTTATACTAACACCATTCTAATGAATAATTGAACTCACTGCATATGTATGGCGTGTCAGACGTTGCAAAATTCAATAACTATATATTTATGTGGTATATTTGCATATATATGTTCTATAAACTCATATATGTATTGTAACATATCATATGTATATGGTATTTTATCATATATATGTTGTATAAAGTCATATATGTATTGTAAAATATCATATTTGTATGGTATTTTCCATATGTATGTTCTATAAAGTCATATATGTATTTATAAAAACATATATATATGGTATTTTTGTATATATATTTTCAAAAAAGTTATACATATTGCCTAATAGAATATATATATGATATTTTTGCGTATATATGTTCAATAATTCATATAGAAAGCCCGGTATAGGCTCGACGCTTCAGCGCCATCCATTTTCAGGGCTAGTTGATTCGGCACGTAAGTTGTTACACACTCCTTAGCGGATTCCGACTTCCATGGCCACCGTCCTGCTGTCTATATCAACCAACACCTTTTATGGTATCTGATGAGCGTCAACATCGGGCGCCTTAACCGGGCGTTTGGTTCATCCCACAGCGCCAGTTCTGCTTACCAAAAGTGGCCCACTTGGCACTAGGCATTCGAGGCGCGGCTCCAATTGAGCGAGTCGCGCTTCTTACCCATTTAAAGTTTGAGAATAGGTTGAGGTCATTTAGTCCCCAAGGCCTCTAATCATTCGCTTTACCGGATAAAACTGCAGCGAATCAGTGCCAGCTATCCTGAGGGAAACTTCGACGGGAACCAGCTACTAGACGGGCCGGCAGTGCGCCCGCCGCCACGAGGACGACGGGATCCTGCCTGGGCAATCGGAGACTGCCTTCACTTTCATTGCGCCTTTGGGTTTCGTAAGACCCCATGACTCGCGCACATGTTGGACTCCTTGGTCCGTGTTTCAAGACGGGTCGGGTGGAGGACCGACCGATTCGCCACAGACCCTTTACTCCCGCTTCCCGCTACCGCTGTCCAATGAAATCCTTCGTGTCAAATCATTATGTAAACACTTCCCGAGATGCAATTATAGAACATATATATACGATCAAAAAACTTTATATATGCAATTATAGAACATATATATACGACCAAAAAAATTATATATGAACAATTTTTATATATATATATGTATAAAAATATATATATGAAAACTTTTACAATAAATACGCCTTTATAGAATATACATACGCTAATTTACAATATAAATAACTTTATACAACATATATATAGAAATATACCACATACATATGGTTTTTGCCAAATATATATAACTTTATGGAATATATATATGATAAAATACCATATATATATAACATTTTACAATGGATATATGAGTTTATATAACATATATATACGAATATACCACAAACATAGACAGTTATTGAATTTTGCAACGTCTGACACGCCATACATATGCTGCTTATAATACATGTATGAAATAAATTACTGATGTTTAAAGTTCATGCAATAAATTTTTCTATTACAAGTTGTTAAAATTGAATATTGATTTGTCTTTGTATGTCTGCAGGGATGTGCAGTGCCCTAAATATCCCTGTTGATTAATTAATAATCATGTACTTTCCGCTAACCGTATACCAACAATAATGTATCACCAACAAATGATTAACTTTTGAAGACGTGATGCAATACGGGTAAACATTGTCGTATTGACCCAAGATTTAATGCCGAATACACCGGCTGCAAAAAAAGGAATACTTACTGAAAACCTTAACTTGGTGATTTTCAAAATCAGGTTTCAGTATGGCACCTTTGACTGTGTCAATAATGGTTACTAGTATAACGAAAATATTTATATAAGATAATAACTAACATTTTACTTACCGCGACTTTCAAGAACTCCAGAAAAGCCATGAGTCGAAGCAATGGAGATTAACAAAGCTAATGAAATTAAACTAAAAGTCGCCATTTGTAGATTAATGCCTTTCCTTATAATTGTATTAAAAGTTGCGGTATTTTAAAGATTCATCGCGCCTGTTACACTCTGCGATACTTATGCTGTGCTTGGCTTATCATATAAAGGAAGTGCACTTCAATCATGAAGTTCATTTATACCCTTTATCCTTTTATCATATACTTGAAAGGTTACTGCGTATCTGTTATGACATGATATTGTGCAACTAATGCATATATTACAGGCAAACCGCGTGTTGCACAGCGCATCAATGGTATGACACGTGCTTCTAGAATTTTCCACACATCAATACTACGATGCTTGTTCTAATAGAACAATATATGACGTAAATTAATAATTATACTGGCACCTTGGTACGAGTATGTACATGTTTTAAATCGGTCGTTTTCTGTTGTACTCATATTTCAAATAAGTACCAACCACAATATTCAGCCATATTTACGAACGCGTCATATTTAACGCGTCAAATATAATTCATTCAGGGCCAAATACAACAGACATACAATATATCAAAGCGTTTGAATGTATAGTGACACAAATATATTGAAAAGGAAAACCATAGTTTTAAACTGTAAATTGTTTATTACATCAATGAAGAGGATTGTGTTATATATATATATGGAATTTGGTATTGAGCTTGCATTGGATTCCGTTGACAATAAAGGGAGAGTGCTTTCTTTAGAAACTCGAGAAGGATGAATTTACTCGACCAATTCACAGTGCATGAACAGCCGTTGAAACATACAAAAGATGCAAATAGGGCCACCCCTGACATCAATCTGCCTAGGTATGTTTTAGAACAGGTTTCCCTATACATGTACTATACATCCGGTTCATCAAAGGGTTTACATTGCATATACAACGTCATTATTGCATCATAATAACCGTGTTGTTGTGCAGTCAAATTGATGGGATTTTAATTCAATCGTCTGACGCAGTGACGCGGACATAAAGTGGAATTCTGCACATTGTTTAATGTATTTGTTATATTTAAACAACAGAAAGATTAAATCGAGACATTCGATGGTTTGGTGAAAGTATTAACGACACATTGAACTCTTGTAGATAAGTGGACAATCAATATAAAATGGGTGCTAATGTGAATTTGATATTATTGTCACTCCATCAATGAAACAATGTATATAAGTTACAATCCGGGAGTTTGTTACTTGATAAACACATACCAAATATCTCGATATCGCCATATATATACACCCAAAGTGATTTGCTGAATCAACTAAATAATAAGCATGTTACTATAGACAGGTTTTAGAATAAGGCCCTATTTCTTTGCATATCAAACAAATCAAAGAACATTCCGGACCAGATTGAGTTCTCCCGGATTCTCAAAAATAACACCAACACCAAACAAATCGGTCTAATGTTTGCAGCATAGCAGTGCCAGTTAAAAAAACAGTGACCTTTTTAATGCATATGTACATGTAACGCCAATGGAACGTAAATGTTTCTTCACTAATGCCTTTTCCTAAGGAGTGCCTAACGACGGTGTTCAGTTCAGACGCATCCATTAAAACTGTAATGGGTAGCTACTATCTAAGGCAATCGTAAAAGGCACATGGCGGGTCTGTCTACCAGGCGGTACGTAGATAAAATAATTATAGAAATTCAAAACGGTGTTTATCAGAACAGAACATAACGGAACAAATCAGAACCATCCTATAATTCAAAGTAAATTTGATAATGTTGTTTTTACTGTATACTCGGTGTCTATTGAACAGTCTTTTGCAAAGGCTTGTTTATTGGCCGACGGATGATTTCGTTTGCGTCATCACTCCAGTGTACATATAAACTGAATTATAATACTGCATGATGACGTTTGTACCCATTTTGTACCATGTTTATCTTTGCTTTCGCCACGATCAGCGAACATGAGTATGTGATTTTTTTAGAAATACCACACACGGCTCAATACATTTCATTTCCTCGTTCGTTTATATGTTAGCATCGTATTTGTGTTGTGTGGTGTCTTTAGATTTCTGTGCCGAGTGCTACCTCCCCATCTGAGATTCTCATATCGTTTTTAATTTACGAGTAGTGTACATTATTTCAGAGGTTAACGAAAAAACTGATGTAATCAAATCATGTTTGCAGTGTATATCTATTGGCCTACCACAGTAAGGCCACACCTCCCAAGAATGATAAAGAAACTGAGGACAAATCATAATAAACGCACTGAACAGTTATCAGTGGGTTAACAGTTTTATCATAGCCGGTACAAATCTTTAAACACATTGAGTAAAAAATTATAATAGAGACGAAATGAAACATATATAGAGGGTCGATAGTCTCAGCAGATATCGCCTTTTTATTTGTCAAAGATCCTGCGTAGATAAAATAATACAAAGCACATATTTGTTTACTGCACAAATGTTGTTTTCCATCGTTTTTACAACAAATTTGCTTTCTGTTTGGTATTTTGTTACAATTTGTCATACAGAAGCGAACTCAGTATGCACAGTGCCCGCGCAATAAAAATCGTTCATTAAGGTAATAGAGTGTAATATATAGTGATATAGTGCAATTTACTGTCAAAAACGTTTTTTGTCTTCAAATCTATTTTGTCGAATAAAATAAGCATTGCATTATGATCATGTTACATGAATACATGTGCACCTGAGGTTAGACACAAATAAATTTCAAAAAAGCAAATTTGTTGATTCATGACATCAATTTCATTGCAAATCTTGCTCGTTCACAATCTAAGTCACCGTGACATTAAAAGTCCAAGTTTGTTGTCAGGCACTTAGTCAATAGTATAAGGAACAAACTCTTACAAAGAAATGATCCTAAAACACATTTATGAACTTGTCTCATGCAAAAAGAAATGACCTTGCAAATCGAATGTAGAAAAGGTGGAATGTTACTTGAATATCTTTTTAAGAATAGTTTTTTTCAGTCTTAAACTAAATAAGAGTTTGTTCCCTGGAGTTATATTGTAAGAATGACAAAAACTTTAGCATGTATCATTAGATTGTGTTTGTGAACGAGCAAGATTTGCATTGAAATTTCTCTCATGCTTCAATAAATTCACTTTATTGATATTTATTTTGTGTTCAACTTCAAGGTTAAGTGTAGTACAATATAATAGTATTCTTACCTGTATCCAACAAAGTTCTAATTAAAGAATAAAATGCTTTTGAAAAAAAACATGCACAATCTCATTAAACGTTATACTTCGTGTCCTTAAGGTGATAAGTAAAATGTATAGTGAAATAGTGCAATATTCTTTCAAAAACGTTTTTTGTTTGTCTTCTAATATATTTTGATGGATTAAATAGGCATTGTATTACGAGCTTACAACGTTTACTCTTGTAATAAATTTCAAAAAAGCAAATTCGTTGAATCATGACAGCTTTTTCATTGCAAATCTTGCTCGTTCACAAACAAAGTCAACATGACATTAAAATCCAAAGTGTTTTGTCGTGGACATAGTCAATAGTATAAGGAACACACTCTTACTAAGAAATATTTATGAAACATATTTATGAACTGGCCAGTGTTTAACTAGTCGTTGGTATTATGTTAGAATAAAATGAGTGATATTACATACACAAAGTGGTATAATATACTAGTATACACAAAACAAGTCTTTTTCAGTCCTTCCATATTCTTAAATATTCTGAATTCTTGTTTACGATCTCCTCCCACTTTTATTCTCCCTCCGTCACCTTAATTAACGTTCTTTGGAAGGCCGTCTACATGTATACGGTTATCATTTCGTTAATTTAATTTCATGGGATTGAGATTATATTTCATTGACTTATCCTAACCAACTATCTACGAGGGGTGATCAATATATTCGAGGACTTTTCATCTAGCAATTTCATATTGGCAACAAGGCTCAAAACCATTTAACATCATTCGGAGTAAGATGTCTCCGACCGAATGCACTAATAAAATTTTTTTATTCATACAAGTGGTGCGTGACGTTGGACGTCACGCGACGTCATTCCAAGCGTCACCGTCGGAGCAGCACATAGCTCCTTTCTGGACTGATACCCGGTTCCATGTATGAGACTGGTTGTCTTTTACTACTGAAATAAATAGTAAATAGCCGATTATGGAATGTGAGATGAAATAAAAAGACTATCTATGCGTTATTGGGATCAAAATTCGGAAAAGGGCGGTTGGCTTTACAAAATTAGATTATTTCAATTAAGACTGAAAAAGGACCTATCAGCTTTAGGACGCAATATCAAAATAACCCTTTTGATTTGGAGTCAACGATTTTATGTGTTGTAGCCTATACTAGTCTTCGTTTTTGCCAGTTACATTTGATTGAGATCTGTGTTATTTCGCAGAATTTAACGGAAAATGTCCCTAACGTGGTGTTATTTTTGCTGTTTATCCTTATTTTATCGACTCATCCGTTTGGCAGAGACCCTACAATCACATAAGCAACGGAATCATATGAAAATGGCTAATTGGGAGCTCACAGAATCCATGCACAATTTAGTCAAGTCATTTTCGAGGTATCGCGAGGAATTTACAAGTTACGCGTTAATTTTCATAGCGTGTCGTTTCTCAGAAATAGCGTTACGCCCGAAATGCTCGACGGTGCGCGCTTCACAATGGTTACAAAAAGTGACGTCATAAAGTAAACAGTGACGTTATTATAAAGAAAATTAGACAAATCGCGAGATAATTGATTGATCTACGTCAGCGTGTAATTTCATTACTCTAGTTCCAATAATTCAAAATTGAGAAGGAAAGTCCTCGAATATATTGATCACCCCTCGTATATGTACGTATATGTATAATAGTGCCCTGGCCTTTCTTCCCAACCTGCATTGATCAATGATGATGTAGATGATGTAGTTGTTGTGTGACCATTGAAAAGATCATGAACTGATGAAGAATTATATCAGCTAAGTCCGCATGTTCTCTTTGCAAGTATAGTATATGGACAAAGGAGACATTACCAGACAGTAGGTATTACCGGAAAAACTGTCTCGACGCTTTATTAAGTGGAATAATGAATTTATTTTTGTATCAAGTCACTCAGAATCGTGTTTTAAGGCATCTGATAGAATAAATATTCAAAATCAACATAGCGTTACTTATGTACCGAAAATAGCGACAAAATACCCCCTTTTAAACCCCGTTATTTTGCTGTTTCCGTGACGTCATTTCTAAAAATCTATTTTTAGCAAAGAGATTGAACACAGGTATTTGTAAACTGAAATAATCTGATTTCTGTCCGGTAAAATCTCCTTTGCTAGTACTCATTTTAGTTCATTCTTTTGTTCACGTCCATTGCTTATTCTATGCACCTTTTGATAATAGTGATTATACAAGCGATTATCTAATTGATATATAACTGGCTTAGAATGAGAAGGTCCTTATAAGACTGGTTTATGTTTAAATCAGCACCACAAGGACCAAACTGAAGTTGAAACATCTGGTCTTATCATAAATAAAAATTAATTTTCTGACAGTTTTTCTCGTTTTCTGAAAATGTCTATTTTGTATTTACGATCTTCTCATTCTAAGCCAGTTATATACTATGTCCTTGCCATGTTGTACATGCCTTACTTATTACTTATTCATCTTCGTGGGATATACACTGATCATAAGTACTAACTGCAGGTGGAATTCATGTTAAATTATATACCTTTCACTTATGACATCGGATTTTTCAGATGTTTTATGAAATGTTGTATTGTGTTGTTTTAATAATGGCAACACATATTTAAACTCTCTGGACGAGTTGTAGAGTGGGTAACTGGAGGGGTCTAATAGGGCGTTGGTCACAGCCAACATGCCGAGTATCTGTGTGTAGTTCAGTACATTAGGACCAGTAGGGGATCCACGAACCTCGTATGCGCTGTTATCAAGGTATGTTTGTGGGTTCGCTTCTCAATTGGTTTAATTTAGTAATGAACATAGCGTATATATTGCATTCGTTTGCCTATTAAAGTATCTGTCGTAATTATAGAAATGATGTAACACGTGTGTTTTTAGGACACGTGTGGTTGTCTAGTCATTGTATCGTTGAAAAAGTCATTATTGTATATAGCTTTGATCAATCTATCATACATCACTGCCGCTGTTATATGAATGGTATCATAGTATCAAGGGTTCGGTGTTGATGCTTTGTGTGAACTGTTTGTTCGCTCTGTTAAATATTTCGCTGTATTCTTCATTTTGTTAACGAAATGTGATGCTTTTCACGATCTATGTTGATTCGTCATGTGAAACCACAATTATAGATAAAGAGTTTGATGAACAACAGTTACTGTGCTGGTACCTAACATCATACAGAGAATGTAGCACTCGTCACAAATACATGTATTGTAGCGCGTATAATTTCGATAGTGAATTTCTTTTGTAAACCACTACAAGCATCGTAGACACAAGCGCTGCTTGCACCACCATGTATTAGAGTCTAGATTAATACAATCGAGATGGATACAAATATGAAGGTATTTATTAGTGTATATATGTTGTCTTGACCATCTAGTCTTTATTGTGACAATGGTCAAAGGCATTTCATACGCCGATTATACCAGTAAAACTGTAAAAACTGTAAAACTATAATGTTTGTTTTTTCTATCTAAATTTACATAACTCCTACCATAGCAATCTTTTACCATAGTCTAAATATGACAGAAAAGGGATGATACGAGGGTCATTCAATATATTCGTATACAATCGTTCTCATTGTATTATAATTATGTTTAAACAATAATTTCTTATGTCATTATAAACATCTATCTATTACCTACCGTAGATACAAATTTATCTTTGATTATGCAACACAGTAGCATGTCATCAGCCGTTGTATTACCATAGTAACGCGCAACCACCCCCGACCGACGTAACGTACCCTTTTCACTAGTTCAACTAGTTATGAATTCCAAACTAATTAATTTACATTTCCATATGTTTGCCAGATTATTGCAGGATATCTTCATAATATTTTGTGAAAGTATTAAGATGTTTGGATTTTTGAGTTTCAATTGAGAAGCATTTGTTCTATGCCTGTCACGTTTTAGTTTACGACAAAATGCCGATGATTTACGCAAGAAAAATGATGCAACTATTATATCGTACACTTGTCTTGGAAATACACAACATACACACATAAGCTACCAATGTGAGCAAACGGGGAACATGTAATAGTCAGTGTCCCTGTGCTTTAGTGGCAAAATCAAATTTTTGAAGAGCAGCATGGTATAAAAATGATACAGAGATTGAACGAAATTTGCAAACGTAGTTCTGGACGTTTGAGGAAACGCCAGTCAAAATGTGCGAGGCGTTTCAACTTAGCATAAAACCTTCGAGTCTAGCTTAATCCTTATCTTTAAATACATAAAATGTTTCGGTAGATATATTTAATAATATATAATTTATACATTTAATTTAATTCCCATATGAATGAATAATTCCATTTCGGGTTCGCCGTTTGAGAAATTGCAAAACGTAAATAACATCGCTGACGTCAGAATATGGTTGCGATGTGTGGTGTGATAGTTTTGTTTTAGCTATATTTTCTTTAAAATGCGTCGTTTCGGGTAAAATTTTCTGCACTTGTGTCAGAAAGGCTGTAGTTTAGAGTGGTGTTATTAGTTATTATCGGTGTTAATGTGTATTAAAATGACGAGTCCAGTCCACGAATTTATTGAATGACCCTCGTATGCTCTTCAAAAACGACTGTGCAAGTTAATTAATCTATATGTAGTTTTCTTTTTTCCTTTTTATTTAGTAGATTGAGTGGTTTCGTCAGAGGTGTTGGTTGTTCGTATTTTATTGAGTAATAAAAGTATTGCACAAGCCTCAAGAGAAGAGGAAAACGAGAACAGTTAGTCGAAAGTGCAGCTGCATAATCATAATGTTTCAGGAGGACAAGATTCGAGTGCTTGGCAGTTCTCCTCCATTCATAATTTAGTTAAATGAAGCATGTCACTAACGGACTTGCAGGTAATCCAAAACAAACATCAGTTTGGTCAACATAACTGTACAAGTTCCGACTTTCCTGAAAATAGGCCAATACGAAGTGCCTTATGATGTAGAATCCAGATATGCATTAGTCTTATATTACGACCTTCTCATTCAAAGCCAGCAAGGTGTACACGAATGATTGACGTTTCATTACCTTTGCGTTTTATTTGCAGTCGCTGTTTTCTATAACTGTTTGTATTTGCTTACACACGTATGGCATCAGGTGTGTCTGAGGCATCAGGTGTGTCTGATCCAGGCAAATATGACATTTTTATGTACAAGATTCAGGGTGTCTCGTTATATATTATATATTACCATAACAACCAAATGTTATGATAAAATGCTTGATCTCATATAACATTGTCACATATCAATGGAAGTCTAATACATGTATTTCAAAGTTTTATTTATTATATGCGTAACATGACCTTTTGTTATCTGAGCAACATAGGAATCAAGATTATTATAATATAATTTGTCATATTTTATTTGTGTATATTATAAAACTGGTTAGGCAGACGCCATTTTGGCATTTATCAAAAATGACGTTTTGTATGAATATTGGTTGTTGTGTTGCATTGATAGTAATTAATGTAGTCAGGTTGTATATTGAATAAAATTTTGAAATGTAAGCTTTCCATTGATACATGACAATGTTGCAGGCGACCAAATCTTTTTCTCATGGTTATCAGTTGTAATGGTAACATATATTATGGGACATCCTGTATGACGTGTTGTAGTCTTGTTTTCGACAAATAAAAAATAAACGGTTGATGAGCCATTGATACTGTTTTTAAAATCAGTTTGAAGTTATTCGCCTTAATATGGGCCTAATATGGACATTTGAATCGGTTTAAACTTGTTTAAGTTGATTGAATTACAAATTAATTTCGCCAACACTATACCTGTGTCTAGTTTTACGTTTTTATTTGTATGTGTTTACACGACTCCTTGTGAGTTTCAAGATGTATATTTCTGATATACCTCAGTATACTCATTTGTTAAAGCATGTTTGGTTAATACAAAAGATAAAGACACATACAAGACGAGGCATGTTCCGAATTTTATTCAGTCATTTTTTATCCGATAGTATTTATTATCATGAAAGAATATAGTATACTAAGTATTACAGTCTTATACACATATTTGACGTTATGAAATACAGAACGTTGAATCTTTAAATAAAGTAGTTGCGTATATGAAATCAGTTTACTTTTTCTACAGGGGGGGGGGGGTATTCACAAACAATATTAATTGAAAATTTAGAATTTTCAGCTATGTCAAGTGTTCCAGCTATACAGGATAATAACATTATCACCTTTTATATTTCTAGAAGCGTTATGTAAAGTGCTACAATAATCTCAAATAAAACATGGGTTATACTTAGTTTCCGAAATACTTGCATCTCATTTCTTTACTTATGCCAAAATATTTAAGTTTTCACTTAAGTTGCTAAAATGTGAATACCAACCGAGGGGACACGGGAGGGTGAATATAAAATAACCTTAAGGTAAATCATATTACCGTCAACTGTAAAATCAAAAGGATAAGTATTTGCTATATTTGAGAATAACGCATATGAAATAAACTGAAACACATGGTATTGTTCTTTTTGACATTGGAAATCTGGAACATTCGACAAATGAATTTAAGATTTTAAGGTTTATCGTTTGTTATTGTTTGAATAAAGATATAAAAATGAAATCGGCATGCATATACATATATTGAAGCAAAATATTCTGTAGTATAATGAAAAGTAACATATCATAGAATATTTAATTTGCATATTTAGTCCAGAAAATCACTTTTTACCACGGATTAATGATAAATTTGCAATACTTGCATTGTATCCTACGGTGCGAAACTTTTGAAAACATCTGATATCAAACTAATAAGAATCATTTTATACATGCAATGGGTGATATAAAATTTGGCACAGATCAAGAAAAACACTTCTTGGACCGGGAAAAAAATTAAAATTATTCGAGCCATCTACGCTCTATATGTTCGAGGTATCTACGGTATACGAGTACACGTTCCTAGTGTTCTTTTTCACGTTATGTACGTTGATGTTTGTTCGTATTGCTTTATTTATGTATTAACTGTACAAAACATATTGTTTTTATTGTTTTGCCTGAAATCTGATTCATCTTCGGGAGTAAGGCTTCGTGTAATATTTATCACCCAGTTATTCGAAAGTTCCGGCTTCTGATAAACAAGAATACTAAAGAATCTAAGTTTAGAATGGAAACTATTTTCCTGCAATTTGCAGTTGTCGATATTCCATATCACACATACTTAGTCTGGATATACGTTGGTTTTTATCTCCATGGTGTAAACTTCATGTTGCTTGGAACATTGGATGGTCTCCTGTAGTCGGTAACCTTTGCTTCAGAACTTCTCCTTACTGATTCATCTCTGGCAGTAGTCTTCCCAGATACATCTTTGGATGTTGTTTTTGCAGGTACATCTTGCGCAGTTGGCTTGATAGGTTCTTCTCTGGGTGTTTGCTGTATTGTGTCCTCTTTAGGCGTTGGCTTTATTGGCTCCTCTTTGGGCGTTGGCTTTATCGGGTCCTCTTTTGGCATTGTCCTAACAGGTTCATCTTTGGGTGTTGACTTTATTGGGTCATCTTTTGGCATTGATTTTATTGGGTCCTCTTTGGGCAGTGTCCTTATAGGTTCCTCTCTGGTCATTGTCCTTATAGGTTCCACTCTGGTCTTCGTTACAGATCCATTGCCTTTCGCCTTTTTCGCATGTACAATCATAACTGTTGCAACAACGCCTGCTCCTTTTGTAACAAAAACAAATACAAAGCTTATGTAGAGTCCAATATTTTGTGTCAAGTCATAGAATATCAAATATACAAAATACAAACCTCATTTGGTCATTTACATGAAAACAACTAGGTCTCATATATCATATATAGCTCTAAGACAACTAACAGGCTGAAGGAAATGTACAATACTACACTAACTGTTTACTAGTATTATACTTCAATTACATGTCTAACAAAGATGTATTAGGTATTTGATTGTGGTATTAAAATGGTAGTTATATTATGTACATATGAATCACTTTGTTTTTTAATGTTTCATGGAGCAGTTGAATAGTAGAAAACTAGAGATAAATGTGTGCTCTACATGTTCTCGTGTACTTATTATGTATTTACGTACCTATTACAATACCGGCTACAGCACATCCAACAATTACAGCTACTGCAGTAGATTCTGTTATCTTGGACGAGTCATCCGTACCATCTTGTGATGTGTTATTGGAAGGTTCGGAAGATGTAGGTAAGGTGGTTGAAGGAGTGGTCGATGCTGTTGTCTATAAAACATTTAGTAGTGTTTTAATGAGATGAACTCTTAAAGGAGTTCTTATCAACGTCGCTTAATAAATAGACAAATATTATGCGTAGACACTTCTGCTAATTCTATGATAAATAACATCATACAATTCAAATGTTTGATCATATTTAACCTTGTACACTATTTTATGGTTTATTTTCCCTCCGCGGAACAACGTCATGACTTATTTATCCAATTTGCTGATTACCGTTCAACATTGTGTTAGTGTTGTTTCAAACTAAGATTATGTCAGAGTGGTACCCTGTGTAACAAATAAAGGACTACACCATACTTACTGTTGTTTCATTCTTGATCACAGTGAAATTCCGGATTTCTTCCGGCCCGGGCCCAAACTCCTTTGGTGCTATTCGTGGTAAGGCCACAATTTTCACCGCCCTGACATAGATAACTAAAAGATTTTAACATTCACATATACATGATAACAACAAATAATACTGCATTTTTGAAAAAAAAACGAGTTGTAAAAACTGTTGTTTAATTCTTCGAGGCTACCTTTAGCCGTATATATAAACAAAAATGTATAGCTTGCTGGGATAAGCTTTACCATATCAATAACGCACGGTATGTTCATTCAATGTACGAGGGGTGATCATTGTAATCAAAAACTTTCCGTCTAGCGATTGTATTTTATCAACAAGGCTTAAAAGTAAATAAGCACCATTCGAGGTAAGATATCTCCGACCGAATGCACAAATAAAATCGTTTTATTCGTACTATTAGCGCGTGATGTTGGCCTTCACCTGACGTTATTCCAAACACCACTGTTAAGGAAGCACCTATTCCTGTTTTGGATTGCTCTATATTATATACAGAAATAAGTCATAAATAGTCAACTCTGGAATTTAAGGTGCAGTAGAAGGAGTATCGATACGTGTTTGGAAGAAAAATAAACACTCGGAAAGGGCGGTTGATTATACACCGTTGGCTTTTTTCGAATGAAAAAGGAAGCACGACCTAGCAAACTAAGTAACCCCAAGTTCTAAAGAATTGACTTTTAGTATTTAGTATGAAAAACAAACACTGGAATACTTTACATTTTGAATCGGTGTCTCTTTAGTATTGGTTTTGAGATATAATGGTGACTTCAAAACTTACGTTGAGAGTCCAGCAAATGAAACATTTAGTACAAACGTTCCCGAAAATTGTCCACCAGGCTTCAAGGCATCATCGGATAAGGTTGTTGGGGCTAAAGCAAACTTTCTCTCATCACTAATGCGAACATCTATATCTTGACTCGTAGATAACAAGTTAGTGACAGTGAATGTCACATTGAATGTTGAATATTCGAAAATAGTCGCACCTAAAATAAGGGTAAAACGTATGCATAATTGTTGTAGTACGCATGTTAATTGGGTGAAACGCAGAGTGCTATTAATGTTGATTATCTTGATTGCATTTTATAGTTTTCCTTTCTAAAATTTAAGAGACTACAGTCAAGGACATATCAGTAGCAAGTACTGGTATAAATAAGTAAGTAAAAACTTTATTTAAAGAGGCTACACATTTAGTTACACAATCTTCCATGCGGGCCTCAAAACACTATAGAAATACTGGTGTGATGCACATAAAAACTAAACCGATACATGAATTTCTAATTAAAAACAAATATACATTAACATGGATTTGAATATTGACAAAAATGAAACGATTACCTGAATAAGCGGGTACATCAAGTTTAAGAGACATTGGTGTAATTTCTGTCGGATCAATACGTCTGAATGTACTCGTAGGTTTACCATTGTCCATCCCTTGTACGCCTATCATAAATATCTACAAAATATTGCAGCAGTGATATGTTTTTTTAAAATATGGTAATGAAATGACATGAACGAATACGAGTATGCCAATCAAACTAAATTCGTACAAAGGGCGTTTTCAAATATTTAGTGTCAACATATGCTGTGTAGAGAATCACGTGATCAAATAAATAACGGTCGCACTCAAAACAATTGCGATTTCGTCTGCTAACAGCGAGTTTTTTCTTGATTATAACGATCGTGCATTTAATATGGTTAAACTATATACCCTAAAGTATATCCTGTATGTGTAAGAATACCCGGCAAGTAACGGTTTCGCTCTATCTTTTTTAACTGATGCTCGACCAGGTGCATTCTCGATGAAGTTTTCAACTGTTGGTAATAATTTGGTCGAGCAGCAGTTAACAACAGCTAAAGATAGAGCAAACAGGTAAGCATCGTGCATGTACTGGCGTACATCACCAGTTGATCATAGTTTTTACAAGTTATTATAAGCTATGTTATTCATTTAAGATGATTTAGCTTTATTCTCACCTCATTTGGAATTTTAACACTGGATGTTATGTACTTGTTGCCGGTTTTATGAGTTAAGATGGCAAAACCAGCTCCTTTATTGGCCTTTTTCAATACAATAAAAGCTGTGTTTACAGTCTTTATGTTTGAAACTCCTTCCACTGTTAACTCTATATCATATGCCTTCCCTGATAACGAAAGACAGAATAATTAGAAATATTAACACCGTAAAGCAACACAATAAAATTATAGGTAAGGGAATCACGCATTACCAAATACAGTACATTTGAAAGAAACGAACCGTTGTGCTTTAGCACCGTCGAATTATCAGTTGAAGTTATTTTGATTTCATATTATATACGTGCAGCGGGGCCTTTGTGAACTCGTGCATTCACCGCTGTTATATAATTTCTTTGTGAAACTGGTTCATCCTGCATTTTTTCGGCGGGGACTTGGATGTTTCATTGTTTTTCGTCTTATGTGTGAGCATTTCTCAGTGTAGTTGCTAGAAATATGTAATGTTGTTTCCCATCCCATTCCTACCTTGCCCATTATTTAAACTAGGTTAAGTCGTAGTTGTGCCTCTTTAGGTCACTGGCCTTAGGGTTTTAAACTAGGTCACACCCCGGGTCGTTGTGCCTCATTTGGTCGCCGTTTTTTGCATGGGTTTGTGCTGTTGTCGCCGTGTAGCGGGGCCTTGGGGAACTTGATTGAATCTTGGCTGCGTTTCATTCGGTCTCATGCAATAACCGCTATTCTCCAAATTGGTCATCCTGCATTATTTCGGTGGGGACTTGGCTATTTGATTGTTTCGTTGGCTTATGTGTGGGCATGGCTCAGCGTATTTGTGTTGTGGTGTCTCTGATTTCTGTGCTCGGCTGGTTACGTTGAGTGCTATTTTCCATGTCGGATTTTCTCATACCTTTTGCTATCGTAATTTACGTTTAATCATTACGCTATCATAGGCTCCTTTATATAGTTTATTTTGCTATCAATAAACGTCATTACAAATGTCGACTTACCAGGAACTGGATTTTCGAAGAGTGGCACAGTAGATCCTACCTCAAATAACTGTTGTGTTACAGATACCGGACTTTCGGCTTGTACTTTGACGTCCCATGTACTAGTATTGCCATCTAGTTTTGTAAACTTCCATATTCCATGATCACCCTGCAATGAATTAACGTCGCAATTATCAGCTTCCTAATAGTAAGTTGTAAATTGTATTTGTACATGATAAATATATAGTTACCACAACCACCTCCAAAATATAGAAACAATGTCCTTTTTAATCAATGGTCCAATGAATTTTCAACGAACCTTTAAAAAGTGGTATATAAGCTGAATGGATTAGGCCACAATTTAGTAACAAAGATAGGGACAACATGCGTATTTTGTACTATTCACCATACAAATTGACCTAATTTCCATATTGGAACAAAATATTTTATGAAAAGGGTTTCAAAATGCAGCCACATCATGCACCCCATATTTTATATGAAATTGAATTTAAACAAGTGTAGTGACTTAGTGACCGTATATTTAACATTTATATACATTTGTATAATCATTGGAATTAAAGTTTATGTTTATTCTTATCTAATACCGCTTTGTATTTTAAGCATGCACACAAGGTAACTCGATCCACATTTATGTAAAAAAATACAGGCAAAAATAATGTATGATATTCGTAATCATGTACATGGTATAGACTAAGAGGATGCAATACATAAGTAATACAAGATTACGTTGGACTAACTACTGCTACACGTTTACACGTACCGATGCAATTGGAATATCCATAGTTGCCTTCACAGTTCCAGACACTGACGACGTGTCAAGTGTTGGATGTCCAGCGTAAGGAATACCTGAAAGTGGTAAAAAAGATAGGTAAGAATAATTATACTGGTGCTTATCATTATCTAACAATATATTCAGTTCAACCTTTCTGTCTTATGGTGCACAACTTCTAATTAACAAGAGCTCGTTTTGCATTTGATATAATACAAAAGGGTTTTCCACACGTTATTACAACATTATTGAAGTCCTCATGCAAGTAATTTACGAAAAAGGTATTATGAAATCAGACAGGGAAGGTAGTATTCAACCTAGCCAGTCGAGCACAGAAATCAGAAACACAACTACACTGAGCAATGCCAAAACATAAGCCAAAGAAACAATCGAAAATCCTCGCCGAAAAAAAACAACAATTTGTCGGCGTCATTTATGCAGTACTTGGCAATGCATAATAATAAAATGTTGAAAGTTCATAGCTACTTCAATTATTATGATAGAACATCTAACAAAGAAAATGCTTTAAAGTACCAGACGGCTCTGTTGCCACTATGACAGGATTTCCTTTGTCCGCGGACACCTGGAGTACCAGCCGCTGTATTGTTGCATCAACATGAACTATGTAATCTTTCTCAACATATTCATTAAAGCGTGCAATGTCTGCCAGCTTTACATTGGTCTAAAATGAAGGCATAAAAATATGCATATAAACTAACATGTTCTGTACGCAAAATTCATTATCTAAATATCATTTAAATTAAAATTAATTTAATTAAATGACAGTTAAAAGCTAAGCGCAGATAAAATATTTGGTAGACATGCTTCAACTGATGTTCTATATTTTGTATTTGTTGCATACTTTCAGTTCTTGTTAATCGACCAATGAGTTCGTGCATTATTTACTGTGTATTGTGATGTAACGTGGTGTATCGCTGGCTTATAATGAGAATACACTTACGACCTTATAGGACTGAAACATATTTGATATTAATCATACGGTGCTTTTTATGAGCCTATTTTCATGAAAATCGGAACTTGTCTTGTTGACCAAAATGAAGTTGAAACAGTAATTTTCGGACAGTTTTTTCTTGTATCAAAATATTGTTTTTTTACTTACGACCTGCTCATTATAAGCCAGAGATATGGTATTGTTAGGTGAGAACGAAGATATACTTCGCGCATTTTATATTGTTTGCTTACGAAATGACCCAAACAAACTTAATGGTTCGTATGGTGCAATTGCTTCTTTACATTTTATTGAAAGAAAATCCACTTTGGTTGTTCATTTGAAAAATGATGGCAATCTTATGTATTGCTTTCGATTTGGAACTATTAAGGTAAATATGTAATAAAACATTTATTAATAAACTAAATGTAAACAATGAATTTCATCATTTTATTCTTACCGTAACATGTGATCCTGGTTTTGTCGTAGATAAAGCTTTCTTTGTTGCTGATGCTGCTGATGATGACATTGTTGTGGTTGGGGTCGTTGTTGTAGATGTAGTCGACGTTGTTGTCTACAAATAATGGTCGTTAACTTTTGCATATATTTAATGTCCCACAATTAAGTGATAGGGGTAATAGGAAAGGTCTTCGTCAGGCGTTCGAATATTCATGCATCTTTGCGTCGGTCCGCATGTCCGTCCGTAACAATATGTAGTACGCTCCATAAATTTTAAAAGCCTTAACAAAATAGCCAGAAACGTATAGCAAATATGTAAGAATGAAGATTACGCCAAGAAAGTGCCTACTGAAGGTAAAGGTTATAAGTCAATGTCAAAGATATGAACCTACCACTCTTTAGCTTTTTAACGCCCTGGCCAAATTCCATGAAACTAAAAGCACATGCGTAACGAATAAAAATGACGCGCCGAACCCATAAATTCTGTCTGCTTTAGGTCAATGTCACATTTGAAGGTTAGACTTTTAAGGTTTACATTTCTTGTCCACTCCAATAGTTTTATGCCGGGCCATAATTCCATACTAGAACTGATAAAACTATTATTGACGACATGGAGAACCCACTTTTCCTGGTTCCTGATTTGCCCTGGTCCCCAGCTATTTACTCCCTCTAGTCCTCTAACCGGAAATCCAGGATTCGTCCATGTATATGGTATTTATAAATCTTCAAAATTTAGAAGATATGATTCTATAGTCCAGGAGCCAGGTTTCAAAAAGGCCTTAAAATGGATTTTTATTTACCCCATCTGGTAGAAAAAGTCCATTGGTATTTTCGAATAATACATACATTCAGGCTTCAGAAAAAGGTGGATGCCAGATCTGAAAGTGGTGCAGATTTTTTTAACAGGGGCAACAACTCTTGCTTCCGAGCTGATTTACGAATACACATGACATTCTTAATTCTGGTGTGAATTTTTTGTTTATGTATATATTGCCATATATGTGGGCGGATATTATTCAATTAATGTTATGCATCAAATGGACATACAGACCAGACCAGTTTGATGTCAAGGTCAAGGTCATTTCAAGGTCAAAGTGAGAAAAATAGCTAAAAATTGATTTTTCACCTTAGTTCTTTCTTCATATAGCTTATGTTTGGAATCAAATTTCGTTATTTAAATGATAGACGTGTTGGTAAGTACATATTCTTTCATTATAAGCCATTTGCTTAATGAAAATAGTCATTTCTTTGTCAAAATGGCCATTTAATACATATGCATGCTGGCCGAGAAGGCATTCTTTCGACCACCCCTGGTATTCTATTAACTAATATTATTAAATTGTTCATGTATATATTGCTACATATTTGCATGGATATTATTCATTTGATTATGTACATCAAAGGGACAAATATATAATTGACCTTTCTTGGGTCAAGGTCAGTTCAAGGTCAAATCGAGAAAAAAAAGCAAAAAATGGACATTTCCATTCTGTGTTTCTTCGTATAGCATTTGATATGAATGCAAGTTGCTTATTAAAATGATAGCTGTGTTGGTAAGTCATATTCGTTCATCATAAGCCATTTGTTCAATAAACAATTGTGTTTTTTGTGTGCAAATAGCTATTTTGCATATGACAGCTTACGAAAACCTTGCACGACAACCCCTGACATTCTATGATATAATGTGATGTATGTGTTTGTGTATGTAGTGAGACATACATGTATATTCAGGGATGCTACCAGTATTCATTGATTATGAACATCAAATGTACAATCATCTTAAATAAGTTTGTGGTCAAGGTCATTTCAAGGTCAAACTTAGAAGAATAGCTTCAAAAATGATATTTTTTGTCTCAGATCTGTAGTTATTTTTCGCATGTATGTTTTAGTGTTAGTGGATATATGTATGAACATTGTAATATCAATATCGTATTGAAAGTTGTTTAAAATACCGACCATTACAAGGTCAGTATCAATGTCCTTTCAAGGTAAAACTGTGTTTTGTAATGATCCAGTAAAAAATTATGTGTTTGCTCATTTGTTCTTTTTACAAGCAATACGGAAGATTTTGTACATGTGTTTACTTGTAGACGTAATAATTTGGCTGGGTGTGTAATAATGTATTGAAATCCATTCTATTAGCTGCGAGTGTTATAAGTTAAGTTACCAATTTTCTAGGGCTCTTTTCAGCTGTTAGGCCGCTTAAGCACCCTTTGACATTTCAACTTTCCCTTGGGTTACCTATGGAAACATACACTCGTGTCTCCCTGGGAAGACTATTTCTCTCCTGTGGTTTGGCAGCCAACATCGATCTGCGCCCATAAATAGACACTTCCCTTACAGGTACCATTTAACACCATGGTGGAATTGAGCATGTGGGTCTTGCTCAGATAGATTAACCAGTGGTCCAGAGGGGGATCGAACCCGGGACCTCTCGATCCCGAAGCGCGCGTCCTACCTCTTAGCAACCGCTCCACACATTATGAAAATCTTTAATGAGAAAGAATGCTTAAAACACACGTTAATCTGTGTGTCGGCCTGTCGGTAGATGAAACGGTTTCCGAGTAAACGCCTTCCCAATGATTGATCCTACTATCCTTAGTCTTTTGGTAAGTTGGTTGGTATTAAACAGCAGATAGCAATGATCCTGATATCAGCATGTCAGGACGACTATTGTCTTTAAATGAATGAACACACCAAGTGGTTTCCAACCAATAAATCCAAAACGATTGGACTTTGGATATTAAGTAGAGTTTGGTCACCATCATTAGATGCACCATTGATTACAAATTGCTTTGTACCAAGAATAAGGAATGTAATGGATGTACCAAATATGTTAGTCAACCTATATGGACTAGGATAAGTAAACTGCATGGTAGTGAGAACCCCTTTAAGTCGGATATGGATGTGGCGGTACTTGATTGTGGTGTATATTCGATGGAGCATTGGCTGACCGATCTGGCAGATGGTAATGCTTACCTCCTAGGATAAGGATAGCTGCACAAAGTAGCGATTGGTAACCCGCAATGGCCAAGTCTATAATGGTTTACTTGGTGGTGAGCTTTGAATAACTGTACAATACAGTAGTGGTTACCAAATGTGGTATGAGGTAGCTGTAAGCTGTGATAGTGGGTACACTCATAGGCCATACTAGTAGGGCTTGTATTTTGCAGTGAAGCATGTCAGATAACGCCAGATATGACTGTATTAGTTGAGTATCCATTTGGAATTCAATGAATTAATTTGAAATTCAGAATGGCTAAACCAATGATAGATACTCATATGTACCCCACTAAGTGAAGTTTGCTCTGTGAAAGGAGAACGAAGACATTTGGTAAATAGGCAAAGAAACTGTTAAATTACTATTTGGATTTGGACACCCTGAATGTCCCAGGATGTTTTGTGTGTTAAGTATCATACAGTATCAAATGATAGCTGGCTCAAGACCTGATAATGTGTGACATTGGATAGCTATACATGTACTTGACAATGAGGAGTACCGCATATAGTATAACCTGAAAATGGCAGTACACCGCGGGGTGGACCAACCCTTATAGCCTGGTATGGACATGCTATGTTGTGGTATCTATTACCAAGGGTCGGGGGTGTCTGTATCCTGTAGCCATGTCTATCTATGAGGAATTGGAAGGGTTCTACTTTGTATTAATGGGTATCCTGTAGAACCAGGTATGGCTGAATTATGTGGTGATGCGTACAGCGTATGATGCCGTAAGGCTTCTAAAATATTATGTCGTAGTGGATACATGTACGCTATTAGGCCTGAGATGGTTATACATAGTGCTGTTACTACTTTTTCTGGGGTGCCTTTATTCCGTTGTGTGAAATGCACGTATCTGTGGCATTATTTACTTATTGCAGTGCTAAATCACTTTGGTCATTGCAGTGGTGACTACACTATAGGAGTTATGTTGTACTAGTATTTTCCATAGGACCAGGACTGTCTGCCCTTAATGGTAATGAGTACCACATCAGAATCTAGTGTGGTTCAAAACACTGCCAGTTACAGCTTTCACAGGACCTATGACGTACACATTACTACTAAGTACGGGTATCAGATGTCTATGTTGGTACATACCACTGTAAGGAATATACATATCATAACCAATTTAGTACTAGCTACCACAAATGAAATATCTCATCACAGACCGTAATGATACTCAATAGCACCATAGATTATAGCTATACAGGCATGGCATGCTACGTTATGTGTTATGCATAAGTCAATATTTTGACTAGGAGTCGATGATGCTCATCATGATGTTATTCAGTCATATCATGCCTGATATTTAACTACCGCTGAATACACCTGTCATAGGCCGTACATATTGCTGTATAATGTGTTGGAGGTACGCCATACTGTCCTTGTGAATGTAAACGACGGTTATTGTGCCCTAGAGAGTTACAAAAAGTAGCTCATAATGAGTCTCCAAAGAGACTGGAAATCCTGATGGATTTAATGATATGCATATACATGAGAACCCTTCCAAGCAGTGGTCCTGTGAAACAACGGCGTATATGAATAGTCCGAGACTGGCATAAAAACAGACAGGCATAGTGATTTTGAAAGCATTTATAAGTTATCTTGCATACTTGCTTGAACTTAAACAAAATTAATGGTCGTTTAGGCAATATTGTGTACAGTCCATTTAATAAAAAATGAGACAAATCAAATTTGCAGTTTCCTAATAAAGTTGAATTCAAGCATAAGTGAGAATTACAAATACAGAGTGGACAAATCAATTTTTACCTATTTTTCACTTCGATCCTGAAACGACTTTAATGCCAAAGTGATGCTTGTCCATTTGATGTCCATAATATAATAAATAATATTCGTGAACATATGACTCATATCATAAATAAACACATAAATCACATTAGATCATAGAATCCCAGGGCCTGTCGTAAAAGTTTTCGTAAACTGTCGCATGCACAAAATGGAAATTTGAACAATGGAATCGAACATTTTCATTAAGCAAATGAGTTATAATGAAGGTATATGAACTAACCAACACATCTATCATTTAAATAAGCAAATTTAATTCATATCATATGATATACGAAAAAAAACGAGTGGAAATGTCCATTTTTGCTATTTTTCTCGATTTGACCTTGAACTGACCTTGACCCCAGAAGGTCAATTATATTTGTCCATTTGATGTCCATAATCAAATGAATAATATCCGTGCAAATGTGTAGTAATATATACATGAACATTTAAATTATATTAGATCATAGAATACAAGGGGTGGTCGAAAGAATGCCTTCTCGACCAGCATGCTTATGTATTAAATGGCTATTTTGACAAAGAAATGATTGTGTCTTTAAACAAATGGCTTATAATGAATAAATATGAACTAACCAACACAGCTATTATTTTAATAAGCAGCTTACATTCATACCAAATGCTATACGAAGAAAAACAGAGTAAAAATGTCCATTTTTTGCTTTTTTCTCGATTTGACCTTGAACTGACCTTGACCGTGACCCAATAGAGGTCAATTATGTTTGTCCATTTATTGTCCATAATCAAATGAATAATATTCATGCAAATATGTAGCAATATATACATGAACAATTTTATCATATTAGAACATAGAATACCAGGGGTGGTCGAAAGAATGCCTTCTCGGCCAGCATGCATATGTATGAAATGGCTATTTTGACAAAGAAATGATTATTTTCATTTTACAAATGGTTTATAATGAAAGAATATGTACTTACCAACACGTCTATTGTTTAAATAACGAAATTTGATTCCAAACATAAGCTATATGAAGAAAGAACTGAGGTGAAATATAAATTTTTAGCTATTTTTCTCACTTTGACCTTGAAATGACCTTGACCTTGACCTCAAACTGGTCAGTTTTGTATGTCCATTTGATGCATAACATTAATTGAATAATATCCACCCACATATATGGCAATATATACATAAACAAAAAATTCACACCAGAATTAAGAATGTCATGTGTATTCGTAAATTAGCTCGGAAGCAAGAGTTGTTGCCCCTGTTAAAAAAATCTGCACCACTTTCAGATCTGGCATCCACCTTTTTCTGAAACCTGAATGTATGTATTATTTGAAAATACCAATGGACTTTTTCTACCAGATGGGGTAAATAGATTTTGAATTTCTTGCACCAGCTCCTAGACTACTAGTGAATATACTTATACTTACTGTTGTTTTCTGAAATATTGTAATATTTCTCCATTCCGTGGGTCCAGAAGAGAACGTGCCACTACCTAGTTTATGTCTGGCTTGTATCTTTACTAAGCTAAAATAAGAACGGAAATGCAATGGTACACGGTATATACATGTATTTGGAAATAACGTATGTCTCAAAGGTTGTAACTTTTGCAAACGAGCGATGTAGTATAATCACTTGCAAGAAAATTAAATACAATAACAATTGCAAAACTATTTACTGTTGAGTCATACACTACTAACGAGGTAAAAGAGAGACAAACTTTGAACATTTACGTACGTTGTAAGTCCGCCACTTCCAGCTGTCAATTTAAACGTTCCTGTGAAGTTTTCACCTGCTTTTAAACTGTTCGAAGTGATAACCTTCGGCATCTGGACGAGACCCTGGTCATCTTCGATTCTGATATCAATAACTTGCGACGTGGCAAGGATATTCGTCACCGTAAAAGTTATGTTCAAAGATGTGTTTTCTTCAACAAACTTTCCTGACGAGAAAAATAAGTATGTGACTATATACATTATAATGTGATGACGTAGTACAATGTACAGTTTAAGAAACAAACTTGTCTGGGGATTTTGATTACATGAATATCTATATTCTCTGCTGGCTGACACGAAGTGTATATATCTACAATCATGTATGGCAATATGTCATGTAACATACAACTAAAACTGCATCACACAGAAAGTGTTGTTCGTAGACCATTGTTTCCAATTTGTCGTAAAGTATGTCAAACTATATACTTATGTTAAAGAGTTGCTTTCGTTAGACTTTGATTTATGCATTTAAGTATAACAAATCAATAGTTGTTCAACAGAAATGTATTGCTGATGTTACACACGTCATATCTAATACACCAAAATTAAAATTAAGTGAATATTTGACATTATTTTGCGATACACCTCAACGTGATACAGTCCCTTTAATTAAGACATGTGTCGACTCAATATAGTGTCAGTAATGAAACGAGCATGCAAATAGTTCTATTGTATAGAGTACCTCATTCGAGTAGAAGGTTAGTATGCATGTATGTTACTTGACCAATTACGAAACATGGTTGTAGGGACATTGCTCAATTGTATTGTGCAAGCAAATGGTCAGACCGGTTTAAATATAAACCTCTGAATTTAGATGAAAAAGTCGTAAAATAATTATCAGTTGTTTCAAAAGTTGATAAAAATCATCCCAAAACTAATCGCAGGTCAGACCCAGTGCTCAGAGTAACCTGAAACAATAAACGTATACCTGTTTGCAGTGGTACTTCCAGTTTCAATGATACAGGAATAATTTCATTGGTGTCTAAACGTTTATACGGATGACCTGTTTTATCTTTGCCTTGTATACCTACCATTACAACCTAAAACGTAGAGCAAACGATGCGTTATGTTGCTAAATAAATCTGCACCAGTCATTCAAGAGAAAACGAAAACTTCCAGTCTAAATAAGTTGTGTGATGCACGTGCCCTCTACTGCAATCTTACAACTAATGGACAACGTACGTCGTATAGCTATACGTGTAAGTACGGTCTCAGTACGATAACCTGGCAATTACACAGGCATTGTGCTCGATAGGCACATAAACATAATCAAGAATTAAAATCATGCTTGGTAAAATGCATACAAAATAGATTTAAAATACATTGTAGTAAAATGTTTACATAGGTTTCGATATGACCAAATAAAAGGTAGCCATATATTAATATATTTAAACCATTCTTTGTTTTTCTGCACTCTTATACACTATACTTATGCTAATAAATACGTACCTCTGGTGGCATTGTTATTGTTTTCTTTCCTGTTTTCATGGTCTTAGCTTCAAATATTTTACTACCTTTTGGTACGAACTGAATCATACCAACCGGCGCGGTCTTATCTTTCGAATAAAGAAACCCAATGTCAACACTCTGTACTTGTGAGTACCCTTCTACTGTTACCTCCAGTTTATAGGACTTTCCTGAAATATAATATAAGTAAAATGTCACGTTTCATTACCCTATATCTTATTCACACAGTGTTTGTTTTGCGGCATATTTATATTTTTGTATTCATTTATCAAACAGTTAAAATAATGCGATATTATTAATCAAATTCAACCGACTGTCATACTTACAAATTAGATAAAATCAATATAAACGTATCTACCTATAATTGGATAGTCTACGACTGGTGTATTTGAACCTAGTTCCAGCAGTTGATGTGTGATATAAATTGGACTTTCAGCTTGGATTGTTACATCCCAAGTATTGGCATCATTTCTGGAGAATTTCCATATTCCATAATCCGCCTACGAAATATTGTACAAGTACATAATACTAAACAAATAGCTGAAACTACTTGTCTTGACATGCAGATGACCCATATTTATTTTGAGATCAGTTTGATAAAGGTTATTACTATAGTTCGATTTCGAGCATTGAGCCGTGACTGCACTTTTAAAGTTTAATCCATTCGCCGATAAACTGTACATCGATAAATTACACATAGTAGTAAGTAGCATATCTTTAAATAATGGCTATTAAATAAATCACGGGTTACCCGCCCAAATAGACTCGTCTGAAAGTTCATGGCTCAGGGTTCAAAATTGAACTATACTGTGAGTATATGTGACTAGTGACTACAGTCCAGTTACGATAAAAATCCAGTGACGCAGTGGAACAATTCACTACTACGGTGTAAAAAAGTATAAAGGATTATACTAACAGTTCAATACCAAACTAAACTCTACCTATTGAAGCAATGGTTTTAATCTTTTGGGTACACATAAATGATGACGTCACTGTCACCATATCCTAACTGGACTATACAGTGTGAAACATGTTATACAAACATAATTTATCTCGTCAGTATTTAGATAAGAGTTGGTTACGGCCATGTGGTTGGAAATGATGGAAAGATACAAGGCCCAGTTACAAATATGACCACCACGTAACGGCTCACTTGTTGTGTGTATGAATGCTGTCGGTGGAAAACATATGCGAAAATTCATAGAGACACGTAATAGAATACCATCGACACCTAACGAGTGTGTCTATCAGACAAGTCGAGTTTAGTATTTAGTAAATGTTTTGCTTACGAGCGAAGACGATTTGCTGGGATTTGGTTGTTATTCATGTAAAAAGATTGATCAATAAATGTACTTACCGATGTGATAGGAATATCAAATGTTGTAACCACTGTTCCTTGGCTTGCTGTGCCGTTAACAGTCGGCTTGGCCGGGTAAGCGACTCCTGTAACATGGTAGAGAATATGTTTGACAATGTGCGTATTGACCAGTAAAGTATGTGCCTCACTTTGTAGTGTATTTCATTACACAAACATAATTTAGGTTTTGTCATACGTAAGATTGATTGGGAAAATCTACTGAAGCTTATATACTCAACGCATTCCGTTTTTAGTCATTTGGATATATAGTGCCAAAATGACCCGTGAAACCACCTTATACTCCTAGAAATGGAAGTAAACGTGTTATATTGTTACCTTTTATTGAGTGCTGTAAACAAACTTAATGGGACGGAGTGAGAACAAAAGTGGGAAGGGTGTGGAAAACAATAATTATGATTGTTTAAGAAAATGAAAGGACTGAAGCAGACCGACTTGTTATATGCATGTACTTAATATACTCTCACAGAATACCAAGTGTGCGTCTTGTCAAAACACTGGCCACCCTAATTAAAAAGTGTGTTTGAGTGAATAAGCATGCCTTTCAATACTCGTTAACAAACACACAAATGAGCAAGTGTCACGAGCGAAAATGTATACCATGCTTATATTATAACTCCAGGGTACAAACTCTTATTTAATTTCTGACTTAAAATGTATACTTTAAAAGATATTCAAGAAACATCATCATTTTTCTACTTTCGGTTTGCAAGGTCATTGAAGTTTTGTATTATACAAGTTCATAAATATGTTTCATAATTATTGCTTTGTAAGAGTTTGTTCCTTATACTATTGCCTATGGCTCCGACAAGAAACTTTGGCTGTTAATGGCATGTTGACTTTGTTTGTTAACGAGCAAGGTTTGAAATGAAATTGATGGCATGCTTCAACAAATGTGCTTTTTAAATTTATTTATGTCTAATCCCAGGAGTAAATGCAGTATAATAATAATACAATGCCTATTTTAATTTATTCATCAAAATCAATTTGAAGACAAAAAACGTTTTAAAAGAAATCTGCACTATGTCAATATCAATTATACTTCGTTACCTTTACTATCTAAAAGCTTTTTTTACCTGAAGGTCTTAGTACATCAATTACTGGTTTTGACCGTTCGACTGCAACATTGAGTATCAACCTGGTCATTGTGCCGTCAACGTAGACAGAATATGGTGTTCCTAAACTGAACTTGAACCTAGCTATATCAACTATACCAACACTGGAACTTCTCTGGAAAAAGAATATATCTAATAAGAAAGAAGAATAAACACCACAGATGATATATAAGCACATTTAGATATGCAAGAACATCGCATTGATTATGTAAATGTTTAGAATAAACTAGGAAACAGTCCATAGCGGACATGCATAATAAATGATGATAGAACTGATGTGAAATATTTGAACGAAAATGAAAGGTAAGGCTGTCAATACAGCAAACATTAATTCACGGTAGGAAAAGTAAAGTGCTATATCCAGTCCACCAGTTGAATAAATGGACAAGAATATTGCTACTTAATATTGAGACAGCAAGTACAACGAATGCATTGATGAAAAAAAATATACTACTCAAAATTTGATAACGGTCAATAATTGAACCGTATATTTGGGATTGGTTGCCGTCAGATATCAGTATATTTTCAATGTAGTGAGTGCACATACTTAATAATTTTGTTACTTTGTTAAACTTATAAAGAATGACACCTCTTGTTTTTACAACAAACCCATAGTACCAATAGCAAATTTACACAATTCAATTATGGACTTAATAAAAATTGAACAACTGAAAAAGTCAAACCTTTATTCTACTAGAGTCTTCATTTTCTTCAAACTCATCGAATGCCCAGACAGCATTGTACTTAGTAAGTGGTCGATCTGAAAATTTTACAATGCAGTAGTATATAAATTATTCATACATTATAAAAGATATGAGGAAATCGGACAGGAAATGCAGCACTCAACTTAACCAGCCTAACACAGAAAACAGCCTCAACACAACATAACACAGTTACACGGACAATGCCAACACATAAGCTTACGTAAATTGATTTTTAAAAGCCCAAGTCCCCGATGTAAAAACGCATCATGACATAGTTTAACAAACAAATACCAAAACATGGTGACCCTAAGTGGCCGACTAAAACACAGCTAAGCACTGACCTAGTTCCCCAAGTCCCCGATGTAAAAGACCAGGATGGCCTAGTTCCACAAAAATATGTCAAAACAGAGACACCAGGTGGACCGATTGAGGCGTTACTGCAAATTTACCTAGTTACCAAACACCATGCCCAAAACCACGAAACTCCAGCGACAAACTTTTTAAGCATTACCCCTCATCGACCAGATCACAAATACATGACATATGGCTACCTCCAGTCACCCAACACATTCCTACCAAAAAAGTATACCTAGTGACCTAGTCCTTGGAAGACCATACAGTCCACGAAAAAACGGTAACATAATTATAGTGACCATACACGTCAATGTATCATTCAACCATAACTGTTAGCCAACAAATCGCTGGCTTAGAATGAGAAGGTCGCAAGTGTCAATTACGACCGTATAAGACGAATTCATATTTGAATTGTACATCGTAATGCTGTTCTTATGAGCCTATTTTTATGAAAATCAGAACTTGTCATGTTTTCTCAAAATGAAGTTGAAAAAAGGTTTTTTTGCCATAAGTAAAGAGTGATTGTCGGACAGTTTTTCATGTTTTCTCAAAATATTGATTTTGTAGTTACGACCTTCTCATTCAATGTGATTTCTTTGTTAAATGAGCTTCCAAAATCGCCGTCACTGATATTATAGCTTTGGCTCCAAAAACTCAATCATTGACAAACGAATAAAACATACACTGTAAAGCTTAGCATCTTAAAACGCTGTCACTGACTAAAGATTCAAATAAAACGTACTAGCTTATATTAATACTATAATCCAAATACGATATCGATGATGAAATATCAAAATAAAATTGATATAATCTGAACATACGAAAATGCTATCGCTGATTAAAATAATACTAAAACATAAGAAGTGCCTGCATCAGCTTAAAGATGCTGTAATTTCAGATATACCAGGTTTTCTATACGGACTTTTGAACTTTATGTTCTGTGATAGATTATCACAAACACCTCTCTATGATGATTCGATCGTTCCATTAGTTATATTTATGGTTTGTATTGAATAATATTGCTATGAATGTTTTAATTTCAATCACAATATGTGTTTTATATTTTTTTTCAGAAAACGTATGTTTATGTTCAGTTTGTTTATAATGTTGTTTGCTATAAGCATTAGTATATATTTATGTTATACGAAATTTACCTTTTGCATATATTCGAATTGTATAGCTCGAAATTCATAAAACGTTCATACAATCGATCGAAGAAATAGAGTCATACCTTATATTATTCGTGCTCTAATAATTAGAATGTGTGATGATGTAGTTTCATTACTCTGGTTAATTGAGTGTTTGATAATTTCTGTAAGTATTTCAAATATAACTCTGCCTGTTTTTAATCTTGTCGAAAGGAATTTACGATTGATGCACGACTTTTTTTTCTGACGCAGGCGTATCTTCATCGTACGATGATTATATTTGATTGATTCAAGGATTCGAAATAGAATATTTTCAAAACAACGCCAAAACATTTACGACCATATTTAGGTTGACATATTACAATACATGTTTTGATGATGTTTTTCATTAGCAGATTAGCTTAATTCTTTTCCACAATACATCATTATAATGAGCTGAAAGTAAGGCAATATTCCAATTTTACGAGATATTTCCACTAATTATGATATAAAAACATAAAAATACCTCCTATTTCATTATTGCATCCGCTGGGTGTAATAAAAATAACTATCAGCCACATTGTTAAGTTCCATTGTATCGCCATATTACTTTATTCTCTTTAAGATGTTAAACACTGGATGGATCGTTGGTATCTTCACGACAGCTCTTCTGTGAGGTACCTCGGCATCCAAATCTTAAATGGTTGCGTATGTTATTCTGTTAAAGCCGAGCATGTACGTACTCTGTCTGCCGACGTTGATGACAAATGATTAAATAAGGCTGCCTTTCTTATCAAATATACAAGTGATGTAAACAATATAATACAACACCATTACATGGAGTATCTAGGCGATAAAACGCTTTATATACATGTGTATACTAATCTTGTCTTCTCATTTATGTTCTACTTACATGCTATGCAGAATCGATGCATGCTCATTCGATTAGTTACAAACGAAAGACATCAAATACAGCATTGCAAATAGCTAGTTTGGCCATTTTATACTAATGATGCACCACATCTACAGTTAACTTACTTATTAAGTCCCCTACATCCCTCTACAGTAGCCACACAGAGTGCTCTATCCTGGACTGTTCTTACCATCTGTGGCAAGGTGAGTCCGATCTTTTTCTAATCTGCCCCAACGTCGCGGTACCAGGTGTTTCTCGGTCGGCCTCAGATATTGTCTGGTGATGTTGGCAGGTGGTTTCCTTAGTGTGTGTCTACTGTTTAAGCACCACGTAAACTTCTACTTCTCATTGGTAGAGCATAATGAAGTATTTAATAAACTGTACTACACATAGAAGTTATGGGGCAAACTTAAAGGTCAATGAATTATACAAGATATATAATCCTCATTGGAAACACATTGGAAACCATAATTATGAAGAATCCTCGATCAGTAATGTCATTACAGTCAAATCCATATGTCGTTGTTTCCTATTTGCAGTGTCATTATTTATTTAATGATATTAACTTGTGTCATATTACCATAGCAAGTACCAAGTACAAGTGTTCTTTTTTGTTTAAACCAAATGATGTGTGACACATGAATTTTGAAAAAAAAAAATTTCGCAATCTAACATTGTACCATAAATGGCTATGTCAAATTATGTTTTTTCAATATTTTTCGTCAGCATCTACTTCGTCTAACTTGTTCACTAGTAAAACATTCAGACAACAAAATATGAGACTTGGTTAATTTATGTTAAAAAAGGCAAAGCAGTTGTTATTGTATTGGTATGGAATCAATTTCATATTCAGATGGTTTCAATTATATCCAATGGCCACAATGTTTAATTAATTTTTACGAGTGTGTGTAAAATTCGAGTCCGAGTTGCAGTCTAACGTTGTTGGTGAATAAGCCTCTGTTACCAGCATTTGATTCTTGAACGTCTTCTATACACCCTCAATTATATTTATTTCTTCATAACAGCATTCTTGTTCCCGTTCTTAGTTTTAAATCATCTGCCCTTACATTGGTATTTTTGGAATTTGTAACAGATATTTTGGATGTGTTGCAATGACTGCGTAGTGCTTTAATGCAGTTATAATATCGTATCTTCCACAATTTGGTCATCATTACGATATTAACAGTTATATCATTTGGGAGTTGCAGAACCCTGCATCGTTAAATATTTTCCCAAACTTTTTTATCATAAAAACGATATTACCATTGGTACCATTTCAAAGATACCGCATTCTTATGCTGCACCCTGCATCGTTAAATATGATAACGATGTTTACAAGTATATATCGTTTTTGGAAATCACAAGAGATTAGTGGTACGTGAATATTCCAATAATGACACAAACAACCGGATAATCACACTTGTAATTATCACGGTTTAAATCTGTTGAAGTGGATTATTTACCTCCAAATCTACTTGAGTAATTTCAATATACAAATGTACATGTTTTGCAAATTTTATAACAAACTCCTTTTTTAATATGTCAATGAAAGCTATTGCAGACTGCACTGGTATTTTGAAGTAAGCGGACCTTGTCATTAACACAAGACCTGGTAATAGTATCATTGAAAAAGAAATTGAAACAAGAGGGCCATGATGGCCCTATATCGCTCACCTGATTATAATGAAGCCCTGCACAATTTAGACTAACAAAGGTAATGCGTAAATATAGAAACTGGTGACCCCCGGGGCAGGGTCAATTTTGACCTCAGGGGCATAATTTGAAAAATCTTGGTAGGGGACCACTAGATGATGCTACATACCATATATCAAAGCTCTAGGCATTGTAGTTATAGAGAAGAAGATTTTTATATGTTTTCCCTATATAAGTCTATGTAAAACGGTGACCCCGGGGCGGGGCCAATTTTGACCTCAGGGGCATAATATGAACAATCTTTGTAGGGGACCACTAGATGATGCTACATACCAAATATCAAAGCTCTAGGCATTGTAGTTTTAGAGAAGAATATTTTTATATGTTTTCCCTATATAAGTCTATGTAAAACGGTAACCCCCGGGGCGGGGCCAATTTTGACCTCAGGGGCATAATATGAACAATCTTGGTAGGGGACCACTAGATGATGCTACATACCAAATATCAAAGCTCTAGGCATTGTAGTTTTAGAGTAGAAGATTTTTATATGTTTTCCCTATATAAGTCTATGTAAAACGGTGACCCCCGGGGCGGGGCCAATTGTGACCCCAGGGGCATAATTTGAACAATCTTGGTAGGGGACCACTAGATGATGCTACATACCAAATATCAAAGCTGTAGGCATTGTAGTTTTAGAGAAGAAGATTTTTATATGTTTTCCCTATATAAGTCTATGTAAAACGGTGACCCCCGGGCCGGGGCCAATTTTGACCCCAGGGCCATAATTTGAGCAATCTTGGTAGGGGACCACTAGATGATGCTACATACCAAATATCAAAGCTGTAGGCATTGTAGTTTTAGAGGAGAAGATTTTAAAATGTTTTCCCTATATAAGTCTATGTAAAACGGTGACCCCCGGGGCGGGGCCAATTTTGACCCCAGAGCCATAATTTGAACAATCTTGGTAGGGGACCACTAGATGATGCTACATACCAAATATCAAAGCTCTAGGCATTGTAGTTTTAGAGAAGAAGATTTTTATATGATTTCCCTATATAAGTCTATGTAAAACGATTAGTAAGGTTGCATAAGACTATAATTACAGCTTAATAATTGTTTAATAGTTTGTAAACATACAATCACTGTAAACGATGATAACCCTAATATCCACATTCTGCATTTAATTTAAATTAAAGCCTCAAAGCTGCTAACAAGTACACATTTCGTAGTTCTACAACTAAAGTATAGTAAGAGAGACAACTCTTACATGATCACAACCAGTATAATTACAGAGTACACTCCCTTTGATAGAATGAAAAACAAGGTTTTTCTATTACTTGACCTAGTAGCCTAATTTTTGACCTCAGATGACCCAATATCGAACTTGACCTAGATTTTGTTAAGATGATCATTGTGACCAAGTTTCATAAAGATTAGGCCAAAATTGTGACCGCTAGAGAGGACACAACCCAATTGTTGACAGACGGACGGACGGACGGACGGACGGACGACGGACGAAGAGTGATCACAAAAGCTCACTCTGTCACTTTGTGACAGGTGAGCTAAAAAAATGAAATTGAAAAAAAAATGTGATTTTTTTTCGAAATTTATATTTAAAACCTAAAATGAGAAAAAAATCCCCATATATTTTTTTCAAATCAGTTTTTAAATTTCTTTTTAGCTCACCTAAGCACAAATTGCTCAAGGTGAGCTTTTTTGATACCGAGTTGTCCGCCGTCGACCGTCGTCCATCGTCCGTCGTCGTCCGTTGTCGTCGTCAACAATTTCTTCAAACGACATCTCCTCCTAAACCGCTTGGCCAATTTTAACCAAACTTCACAGTTATGATCCTTGGGTGACCCTCATTAAAAATAGCTAAAGTCGTTCCGCTCCGATAAACAAGATGGCCACCAGAGCTAAAAATAGAAATATTCTTTGAACGGCTTCTTCTCATTAACCATTAGGCCGATTTCGATAAAAGTTTACAGGAATGATCTTTGGGTGACCCTTAACCAAATAGCTAAAATAGTTCCGCTCCGCTAAACAAGATGGCCACCAGAGCTAAAAAAAGAAATATCATTTAAACGACTTCTTCTCCTTAACTGCTTGACGGACTTTGATTAAACTTTACAGGAATGATCTTTGGGTGACCCTTAACAAAAATAGCTATAATCGTTCCGCTTGGCTAAACAAGTGGCATTCAGAGCTAAAAATAGAACTAACATTTAAACGACTTCTTCCCCTTAACTGCTTGACGGGTTTTGATAAAACTTTACACAAATGATCTTTGGTTGACCATTAACCAATTTAGCTAAAATTGTTCCGGTCTATTAAACAAGATGATCGCTAGAGCTAAAAATAGAAATATCCTTTAAACGGCTTCCTCTCCTGAACCGCTTGATGGATTTTAATAAAACTTTACAGGTATGATCTTTGGGTGACCTGTAACCAAAATAGCTAAAATCGTTCCAGTCCGCCAAACAAGATGGCCACCAGAGCTAAAAAAGATATATCCTTTAAACGGCTTCTTCTCATTAACTGTTTTACAGATTTTGATAAAATTTTACAGGAATTATTTTTGGTTGACCTGTAACCCAAATAGCTTAAATATGTCCGGTCCACTGAACAAGATGGCTGCCAGAGCTAAACATAGAAATATCATTTGAACAGCTTCTTTTCCACAACCGCTTGACGGATTTTGATAAAACTTTACAGAAATGATCTTTGGTTGACTCTTAACCAAAATAGCTAAAATCATTCAAGTTCGCTAAATAAGATGGCCGTCAGATAAAAAATAAAAAAAATATTTACTGAAATTTCCCCCACATGACTCGGGTGAGCGTAATTGACCCTAGGGGCCTCTTGTTCAATGACACTGAAACCTGTGGTCATTGAGTATACCAATTCAATATATTGCTTGTTTACCATTTACACTGATTTTGAATTATGGAAAGCCCTTTCATCAATGGGCGGTGTTTGTTTCAAGTTGTGTTGAATCATTGATGAAAACAGTTACTAGTAATTTGTACGACTTGTCTGTAAATACTTGGATTAGTAAACATAGTATTATTAGAAAGGGTGTAATAGGCTTAATTCCATTTTAATATAAATGTATGCAACGCACTAACTGTCTTACGATAACCATTGTCTGTTTGTTATATGGATTTTTTATTATGTTATATGGATTGTTTATTATGTAATGTAGATTTTTATTATGTTTCGTGGATTTTTATTACTAGTATGTTATGCGAATCATAACAAAGAATCAACATATTAACAAAATAAAGAATCCACATAACAAACAGAAAATTGTCATCATAAGACAGTTTGTGCGTTCCATATAAATAGATAGTTGTATTAGTTTTCCTCTGTAGCTCAGTGGTTAGCGCGCTTGCCACCTAATCCGGTAACCCGGGTTCAAATCCTAGTTTGGTAACTCATTTGCCAGGCATATTTCAGCAAATGCTGACTGGCAAATTAAGACTATACTCGCCATAAGAAGTTCCAGGAGGTCACAAAATGACGACGCTTGAGAGGTAATGTATTTTGTGCCTGTTTCAATTATTTCGTGTCTATACCAGTAAATCAATGAACAATAATTACATGTATGTATGCAGTGGTTATTCCTCGACATGCAAATGTATTTTTTCCGACCAGAAACGTCAGCTCTGATTTTAAATTTGATATTTGCGTCAAAAAGTCCACAGTCTAATCTATGAAAAACATATTTATAGACGGCGGTAATAATAAAAAATAAAATAAAAAATAGTTTTTATGCCCTTTACTTTGTGTAGTTGAAGTTAATAAAGTATACACTTTTATGCATACTCATATTAAAAATAAATAGAGCTCTGTATGAAAGTAATAAATTACGCACAATGATACGGTGCTAGTAGTACATTGACGTGTGCGCACAATGATATGGAGCCAGTAGTACATTGACGTGTACGCACAATGATATGGAGCCAGTAGTACATTGACGTGTGCGCACAATGATATGGTGCCAGTAGTACATTGACGTGTACGCACAATGATATGGAGCCAGTAGTACATTGACGTGTACGCACAATGATATGGAGCCAGTAGTACATTGACGTGTACGCACAATGATATGGTGCCAGTAGTACATTGACGTGTACGCACAATGATATGGAGCCAGTAGTACATTGACGTGTACGCACAATGATATGGAGCCAGTAGTACATTGACGTGTACGCACAATGATATGGAGCCAGTAGTACATTGACGTGTACGCACAATGATATGGTGCCAGTAGTACATTGACGTGTACGCACAATGATATGGTGCCAGTAGTACATTGACGTGTACGCACAACGATGACGTGTACGCACAATGATATGGTGAACGATGGTGATAATCATGTTTTAACATTTATTCTGTCATGTATCATTTTGTATCACATGGCTGTCCTTGTATCCGAAAATGACGTTATTTTGGCGTCGCTTATATATCGGATGCTTTTGAAAGGTGCATTAAATCTAGTTATATGACTCATTCCAGAATACTCTTTTGACAAATATACCCTAGGAACATTTTGTACTTAGGCATTTTCAGACGTGCATGTATTTCTTATCATTCGGCCATGAGTAGAAGGTGCATGAGGCGCATCTCCCTGCACAGTCACTTACTCATATGATTCCCAGAGCAGGAAAACACCCTGTTCTGACCAGAATGGTCAATATTTATTTGTGTTTTGTTGCAAAGAAACAACATGACAAAATCGAAAGTTAAACATATCATTTATTTAGTTGGCATTGTTATATGATGTGGCTCGATATGAAATCATAATTGGCTGCCTCAAAAATAATGTAGGCAAAATCTAAATTAAATAAACTAGCTATAAACAAAATGCGCGCTAGATACCACAAAATTATTAACTAGGGAACTTAACGTTTAGCAACTGGCTATAATTATAGATGGGCTGCCTCAAAACTATGAATTTGGCAAGCCCTAAATCATAGCAAATGGCTACACTAACCGCCAAACATAATTATGCTTAGTAAATCTAGAAACGCAATGTTTTTATCCTTGTTGCTTTCTTACTTCCATTGTTCATACATTTTTTAATTTTGTGTAATAATACAGTATACTCACGTAGAGTAGTTGGCTATTGTCCAAATTTTATCAATCGGGTGCATCAAGAAAATTATCAAACGCACGAATTCCACGTGCACCATATGAAAAATCATGGTGTAAATTGCTTCGGATCCTTTGTAAGGCTTGCCAATGCTAAGAAAATCACAAAATAAAAGTTCTAGGCTTCGGAATAAAAATGCAAGGATAGTCCGAACATGGGTGAAATCAGGCGAATCGATCGGATACCTATGACGGGGTCATCAAATTGGAGGTTATACTTCGGCTAAGTTACCATGAATCGGCAATATTTCATTTGGAGACACTCTTACTAGCACTTTGGCACCGTTTACAACTAACCGTGTCCAGGTCATCAATGTGTAACAACTCTCCGAGTGGACCAGTAACTGCGCATATACCATCTCTTGACGAAGTACACAATAGTCCTGCAGTTTGGTGAAAAAATTGTGGGTTTGATAATAAAAGCATGAAACTTTGCATGATGGTAGTTAAATGCATTTTAGTCAAAATTAGATATGGACCCACTTTCAAAAATATCCAATATGGCCGCCATTTTCAAAATGGCCGCCATTGTGAAAATTACAATATAGTATACCTTGAAAATGTTATTTGCAATGACGTCACAAATAAAACAGGGCTATCATGTGCTTAAAACCAATCAAAGAGATGCAATGAACATTTTGATATCCATCTGGCAAGCAATTTTTACGAAATTGTCTTTTTTTTTTAAATTGGGGTGGGGGCTGTTAAAATCTAACGGATTGAGATCTTACAAACAAGAAAAGTGTAAATATGTTTGTTGAGAAAAGAATAAAGCTCGACTTGGTTGTTATATATGCTATTCCCAACAATATAAGATATGAACCCAATTTGTTGTATCAAAATAGCGCCATTTTCAAAGATGGCTGCCATTTTCTAGTTAGTGTTTCCTAAGGTTCGAAATATGTAAATCTTCTTTTTGGTATGTCTTCATATAATATAAATACGTAATTATTAGTATTCAATATCATAGATGTTGTTTTAGCATAAAACAACCCCAATAAGGTCAGTCAAAACGGCGACAATGCTTTTAAGATGGCCGCCATGGTACTAGTATTTGTAAAACAATGTTATATATGTCATTATATAGCCTACATTTGTAAATTCTTTACCTATAATGACAATGGATTGCTATAACTTTATTCAAATTGATAATAGGATGTAGAAACAAGCTTCCAGACGCAATCATAGGAAATGGTGACCGTAATGATAACCTTTTAGAAGTGTTAGGTACCCTGGAAAACCTTTTGATGTTTTGTACCCAATTGCGTGTGTACTAAATTTGGTGTACACCAATGGTTGTATAGCTGTTGTAGCTACCAAATAAAATAGGAATAACTGTACTGGTGTTTGTGCATATCCCTGATGATTAGAAAGCTGTGTCTGGTGACTGTATGTTCCCAATCAGACAATAACCGTTGACAAGGAATATATGTATTTGGTAACTGCGAGTACCATGTACATGAGTACATGTACTAGTATATAGAACGACTGGAAAAAAACGTAATCAAAAAATGTTTAGTCAGTGGAATTCGCTTTTATCTATTGAATTTTATTTTTTAATATAGCTATGATCATCGATCATTATAGAAATCCCTAATAGAACAATTGAGATTGTTGTATTTCTAAGTGAATTACATTTGGAAACAAATGTTGTAAATATTGACATGCTAAAGAAGAATCTTTCAAATAGTATGGCCAAAAACCATCTCAAACAGAGATCGTTATCGGAGAACAAACGCTTTCCCGATATCTACAGAAGTCCTGAGACGAAGATGGATAGGACGCGTCAGACGAATGAAGCCGCAGACTCTATCCCACGGGTAGCTATGAGATGGACACCAACATGGAAGAGAAATAGGGGAAGACCAAAGGAAACCCGGCGGAGATCAACAAATCGAGAAATGACAGCTAAAAGCTGAACATGCGGTCAAGTGGAGCGACTACCTGCGGATAGAAATCATTGGCGTTCTTTAATGATGGTCTTAGGAGCAAACCATCATGAAGAGGCTTGAGTAGGTAGGAATATTGGTATTGGAATGTATGTGCATGACAGTTATGAGTACCTAATAAAGACAAGTCATGCCTGAACCAAAATGCTGTTCGTACACATAGACAGTCACCTTGTGAAATCGGCGATCCACACAGACCAGCTTGGGTTTACCATATGGTTAGAAGTACTCACTAGGACCAAGAACGAATGTGTGTAGTAATTATGTACGTAATATGAACTAGGAATGGCTATAAGAATTCAGTAGTATCAGCTCCTTGTGGTGGTTTGTACCACGTTAGAATAGAAACGACTGTGTCTGTATATGCCTGGTGAACAAGAATGACAAAAGAGGACAAGCCATGCCTCTATGTGAGTAATCAATAGGACCAGGCATTGACTGACCTTTTACTGTCATAGGTGAGGGTTTGCAAATGTCATCAGGAATTGAGTTACCCAGCTACTGCATGGGTAGGTGTAAGTTACTATGGTATGTACATTTACCAAACTCCAACCAGATTGAAAATTCATAGCTTTCCAATACAACATCGAATGGCTTTTCATTTGGCAGTATATGGTCTAACATCCTGTTAGGTTGATTATGATTATAAACTTACCTGGTAGTTACTAGTAGTGAGTGCATGTACCAAATAGGACAAATAGTGGCAGTACAATGAGTACAAGATAGACCATAGTACCTGATGGATGTTAGTTAATGTACCACTTGGTCAGAAATTAATGCATATGTGTATTTGATGGTGGTCAGTATCCCAAACGTATGGTAATACCTGTATATGATGGTTAAGATAACACACAAGGACAAGCAATCAATATACTTAATAAGAGCCGAAATGCTCAAAGGTTAAACAAGTTACCAATTTTCTAGGGCCCTTTACAGCTGTTAATCCACCCAAGCACCCTTTGACATGTTAACGTCCCTTGGTCATTGGGGTACCTATGTAAACTTACGTTCGTGTCTCCATAGGGAGAATATTTTTCGCCTGTGGGTTTTGCAGCCAGCATCGATCTGCAGCATTCAGTCCTCACATGTACTAATTTACACCTTGGTGGAGTGGAGCATGTGGGTTATTCTTGCTTAAGAGAAATTAACCATTGGTCCAGACGGGGTTAAACCCAGGACCAATCGATCGCGAAACGCGCGCCTAACTCTAGGCCACCGCTCTCCACTTGTACTTGTGCCTGGCGATGTTATGTGCCACGTATAGCTTTATACTATATATGATCGTGTATCCGAAACATATAAATGCCTGTCAAATGTCCATACTATATAGGTACCTAACACTGCAAAAAGGTTCTCGTAACGGTTAGCTTATTATATCTGGTTAGTTTATGACTTAGATCTTGTTTATACATTCTATGATCAATTAATTAAGTTTTGTAAAGTTATAGCAATCTATTCACGGCCGTAATTTAGCAACATTATCTATATAGGTACATCTTTCAAAGTGCACCAAATTCCAAATCGATTGATTCATGTGAGTAAGACATATCCGAATTTATTGTTGACAAATATTTCAAACATGGTATATTTATAATGTGTGTAATAACCTTATTATAAAATGTATTCTATGATATAGATTATGTGTATTTGATGTTTTCGGCTTAAAGACAAAAATAAAGGATATAATCTTAGGTGAGAATACACAAATGCACACAATGTCTGTGTCTCTAATTATTGGACAAGGGCGGCCATCTTGAAAGCATTGCCACCATTTTCCTTGAACTTATTGGATCCATAATACTCTAAATCATCATCTATGATATATTGAATATTTATGCAAATTACTAAGACAAAATAAAAAGAAGATTAACATATTTTGAACTTAGGTAAATACAAACGTACATGCATGTCACAAACTGGAAAATGGCGGCCATCTTGAAAAATAGCGCTATCATGGTACTTGACAAATTGGATTGATATATAATATTGTTGGGAATAGCATACATAACAACTATGTCAACCTGTATTATTTTCTCAACAGACATAATTACTCTATTCTTGTTTGTAAGATCTCAGTCCGTTAGATTTTGACAGTTCCCCCCCCCCATTTTATATAAAAAATGACAATTTCGTAAAGATTGCTTGTCAGATTGATATCAAACTGTTCATGGCATCTCTTTGGATGGTTTTAAGCACATGATAGTTCTGTTTTATTTGTGATGTCATTGCAAATAACATTTTCAATGTACACTATATTGTAATTTTCGCAATGGCGGCCATTTTGAAAATGGCGGCCATATTGGATATATTTGAAAGTGGGTCCATATCTAATTTTGACTAAAATACATTCAACTACCATCATGCAAAGTTTCATGCTTTTATCATCAAACCCACAATTCGACTAAAAATATGCACCAAACTGCCGGACTAGTCAGGCAGTTTGGTGAAAAAATTGTGGGTTTGATGAAAAAAGCATGAAACTTTGCATGATGGTAGTTAAATGTATTTTAGTCAAATTTAGATATGGACCCACATTCAAAAATATCCAATATGGCCGCCATTTTCAAAATGGCCGCCATTGAGAAAATTATGATTAGTGTACCTTGAAAATGATATTTGCAATGATATCACAAATAAAACAGGGCTATAATGTGCTTAAAACCAATCAAAGAGATGAAGATTTTGACATCCGTCTGGCAAGTAATTTTTACGAAATTAGCATTTTGATTCTAAAAAAGCTTAAAAATCTGTTGTTTCCCTCTTATTTTCCTTGCCGTATTATAGATTTCCACCTTTCCCTATCATTATAAAGTTGGTATAATGGTTGTTTAGTATGTATTGATTCAATATGAATAATATTTTTAATTTAGAACATTACAGTTCGGTTAAAACAGCCACTTTTAGTCTAGTATATGGTATCCAAGACGTTTAGGATTCGAAACCATTATTTGTTTGATATCACTTTTATAATTTAATATGTAGATATAATGATTCATATTTGGATTGAAAATGTTCATTAGGTAGAACTTCACATTTACTCACAACAGTAACCATATGAAAGCCAATGTCAAGGTCATTTCGAGGTCAAAATGTGAAAAGCTTAGTTAGTCTTACAAATGATATGCTAGTAAATAACTGTTTAAAAGTAAGAATACTTAGTATACTTAAATCTAGTGAACTTAAAACCAGAATCAAACAATGACCATTTGAAGGTCAAGGTGCAAATATTTGAAGGTCAACTTTTTAAGTATATCGATTTATTAGAGCTCTAAGTTTAATATTTACGTTATGTAGAAATCATGTATGTTGAAAATACTCATCTTATGCCCTATGGGGGTTCTTCAGTTTGAAACAGTCATATTTGACATAACAAGGGACTCATCAATGTTGGGAAAAAACTGGCTGTTTTCACAAATTTCAATATTCTGATTTAAAAATATGCCTTATAATAAAGAAATATACACTTTCCAACTACTTTTATGCTTTAATAACCTCATACAATGTAGTATAGATCTTAAACCAATGAAAGTATAGATGAAAATTATTTTTTTCAGCGTTTTTAGTAATTTGACCTTGAAATGACATTGACCTTGACCTTTGAGTGGTCACTTATCCCATCCAATTTGATGCACAACTTTTTATTAAGACTTTCCATGCAAATATTCCTTATTATATCTATATATAGAACTACCTCGTTAGAAAATTGATAGTTAGTGGTTCAGCAATTTATGGCAGATATCCTGGACGCCATCTTGGATTTCACCCCTTTCCCCTTATCAAATTTTTGAGGACTTTTTTTCCAAAGTCTGCCAAGGTTTGAACTTGACGTTGGTGGAAAAATTGTTTCTGTTGCAATTTGTTTTGGGTTAGGCCCATTTTGAGCCTAATTTGACTGGACTAGGGTCTGTTTACTTCTTTGACACGGGTCTCCGTTAGATTCATGTTTGCGTCATTGTCATAATCACTTCCAAGTTAGGTTAAATTATGTTTCTGTTTTTGACTGACAGTAGATTCTGTAATTATATTAAGTAACAATCCCTGATTTTAACAAGTTGTAAGTATCAAGTATAGATATTTTGAGCTCCTAATCAACAAATGCCACACTGTTCACACTGGGTACTAATATACACATTATATCAAAATGTATCAGAACACAGCAAGTCTCACATGTAGAGTGACAATGGAGATCACGTTGTAGCAGTAGAAACGCACGTTCGCTTATATCAATCATCACACAATCACGCACATCAGTAAATAGCTGAAATCCCGCATTGAGACATGAAATGTTAGTTTGTCTGGTACGGACGATGTTGGTCGCGAAATTACGTAACATAGCATTAGCTTTATTCAACCCCGATTTTAACAACATTCAATTTGATACGGATATCCGGATATTCGTTCGGATACCGTTCCGAATATTCGGATACCAATTTTGGTATTCGTTGCCATCCTTAATTTAAGTAATTGAATAGTATTGTACTATCCATTAGCTTCAAGTTTTTTTTAAAATTGTGTTAAAATAACTTCTGTCGTTGCTATGGTGATCGTTTTCTAAGCAGTACTCATATCAAGGAAATCAAGGGTTAAGTGGCTAAAAACACTTGCTATTTTTTCCCTGTAAGCAAACACTCACAACTTGGACTCGTTTTATTAAAATAATAATATTATTCCAAAATGTGCCAAAATTTTAAAAGTTTACGTCAACAAATTATCGTATTGCGGATCTTTAAAATGCCAGTTGACGTTACGTCAAAAACGCAGAGAATGACGCTCACGACGTCACTCAAAAAGTAGGCGGTAGTGATTAGTTTAAAAAATATATAACTTTGTAAGTGTATAGAATAGTTTGATCAAATTTTCAGAAACTGTTCACACGAGTCTCCTCTTTCTCACCATATACTATCAACATGTTCACAATTTTGTCACTAAGCCCGGTTTTCCTGGAGATCGGCTCATATATAATACATTTTTTTTTTTTTAATCGTTTGCGGACCAAACACTGATACTGCCACCTGTGGTCTATACCTGACGACATCACGTAGTATAAGGGGCAGGTAATCCAGACTATTCCAGTCCTTGAAAATGTATAGGTAGTTACAACTTGATGAATACCCTATGGTTAAAGTCACATTAAGTCTTAAACTGCTATTTTATTAAGGTATAACTTAGTAATGGTAGAGGAACAAATGCCAGTTTAGGCCTCTATTTTTGGAGTTACCCTACCATTCATTTTAACAAGCTGATTCATACCTTAAAATGTTCCTAAATGTTTGTACTTTATGAAAAGGGTAATTTTTTACCATACTCATGGTGGCATTTTGAGAAATCCAAGATGGCGTCCAAGATGGCTGCCAAAAAAGTAAACATCACCTTTTGTCAAATTACAGCCTCTGGGACATTTGATATGGCATTTATTATGGGAATAAGTTGTTTTTACTATAGAATGTATGTTGTTCTTGTCATATTAGGTGATTTTGGTGGAACATTGGGGTGATTTAATTTTTTTCATCATATTTATCGCCAAATAAAGGCACAAAATACGGGGTAGGGGTAAGAGTTTTAACTACCCAGGAAAATTTTGACCGCATATATTGCATTTCTGTTGTTAAGTTTATGCTATATAGTTGGGGGAATATCAATATTTACAATTTCCTTAAAATATAAGTATTTTAATGATGACAATTGGCAATCAAAGTGGGTGGGGTACGATTTTCTTAAAATCTGAAAAGTGGTAATATTTTACCTTTGATACATTTTTGAGGCACTATACCATAAATTGGTTAAGTTTTCACACTCCTTCAGTTAGGAAAGTTGGCATTATGTATTATATATGTATTGTTAACTAATATTTGATGCATTTACTCAATATTTGTCTTGATTTGGTTCCAAAAAATGACAATTTCCTTAGGGGTAGGGGTAATTTTGGTAATAATGAAAACCCTTCCAGCGATGACACGAACTGAACTTGTTAACTAACTTTATGAAATTATTAAGATGAATTTTAGCATTAATGAACTTGTTACAATATTTGTAACAATATGGCCTTTGTCAATATTAATGTCAAGGTCATATTAGAGGTCAAATGTTAAATTCTGAAGGATTTTCAGAACTTGCAATATGTATATATTACCACAAACAGGTACATGTATAATGTACAGGCAGGAATAAATTATATATTTAACAAAAATAAAAAATAACAAAATACAAACACAGCTTGGTTCTTTGATAAAGGAAAACATTGTAACATTGTGTTTCCATTGCACCTGGAAATGTGGTTTCCAATATGGCCGCCATCATCTTCACATACAAACAAATAATTATAAGGCACATAAGACATAATTTATAGTCCAGCCAAATTCGCATTGAAAGTGAAACAAACTGCAACAGACACATGTTTGCGTTTTAAAAAAAAATATTCATAAGCTGATCAACAGAAAAAAGACCTTTAAACTGCAGTGGGGAAAGGTGAAAAGCCCAAGATGGTGTCCAATATAGTTGCCACGAATGCTGAAATACATAAACTCTAAATAGTTAATGCCAATGTGATAGTGCCAAATAAATAGATATAATGACACATACTTGGATAGAAAATGTTTATTAACTGTGCCATCATATTGAATTTCAACAGTAACTACTGTAAGTGCAAGGTCAATGACATTTTCAATGTCAAAATGGGACAAACTTAAGTATAGATAAACCATGTTTTTTGAGTGGTGACTAATTCATGCAGGAAGATTTGCCCTCGTAGGATAGATGTAGGGTATGTATTAAGGCTTAAGCAATATATGTGATCAATGACAGTAACCAATCCATGGCCCAAAAAGATCTTAACCAGGTATAGCTTGGCCAATATAACATAAGCCTGACCTTTTGATTAGCATAATTTAACAGTCGATACATTGCCTACGTTTACAAAACCGACTGTATGTTTTCATAATCGGGGAGTATCATGAAGACACTCGAAATGCAATACAAACACAAATTTGAAATACTGATATCGCACGATTCACTTGCGGAAATTGATATATTCGAAGCAATAACCTTGTAATATATTCTTGCATAAAGGTCAGGCTCTTGTCAAAATAGCCAAGCTATATATTCACATACCATGACTAAGAAGTGTTACCTTCCGTCACGGCTCAAAATCATGGAATATCTATATAAGTATTTCTTCTATATTTGTGTTGACATAATATACATTCCTGCCTTTCAATATGGTATAAACTAAGTTGTTTAGAATGTATTTCTTCAGTGAACATTGCATGTTTTATTTAGAACATTACAGCTTAGTGATAAAATCCATTTGAATGAAATAAATGATACAAAAGGAATCTTAAATTGATTGTTCGTATTACCATTAAATGCTACAAAGTAGGTACTGAATTTAGTTTTAATTTAAAGTTACTCCAACCAATATCAATTAATGACCATTTCAAGGTTAAAACTTCTAGACACATTCAAATTTGTTGGAACAATAGACTGATATTAGGTTATGTGGGACTCATGCGTGTTGGGAATAACTATACAATCCCATATATGGGGACTCAAAGTTCCAAAACGTCATGGTAGATCTTACGAGGGACTTGCCAATGTTGGAAACTGTCACTATGGTGACTCACCAGTGTAGCAAGCAGTATTCCAAGGTCATATGAGGGACTCGCTAGTATTGAAAGTTGTCATCCTTGGTTCTATGGGGTACTCAGAGGTTACAGAACAAGTTATCATATGCCATACTGGCAAATCGCAAGTGTTGGCACTTCTCATTTCAGGCCCTGCGGGGACTCGCCAGTGTAGGCTACTGTCATCTTAGGTCTAATGAAGGTCTCAACAGCGTTGAAAACTGTCATTCGGGTCTATATGGAGAACCCATCAGTGTTGGCAACTGTCATTCCAGGCCCTATGGAGGATTCTCCAGTGCTGGGAACTGTCTTCCAATGCCCTATAGTGGACTCTTCAGTGTTAGGAACTGTCATTTTAGGCTCAATGGAGGTCTCAACAGCGTTGAAAACTGTCCTTCTGTGCTGTATGGAGGACCTATCAGTGTCGGAAACTGTCATTCTAGACCCTATTGAGGACACTCCAGTGTAGGGAGCTGTCTTCCAAAGCCCTATAGAGGACTCTTAAGTGTTCGGAACTGTCATTCTAGGCCCAATGGAGGTCTCGACAGCGTTGAAAACTGTTATTTTATGCTTAATGGAGGTCTCCACAGCGTTGACAAATGTCATTCTAGGCCCTATAAAGAACTCTCCTGTGGAGGGAACTGCATTGCAATGCACAATGGAGGACCCTCCAGTGTCTGGAACCATCATTATAAACTCAATGGGGAATCACCAGTGTAGGGAACTGCCTTCTAGTGCAATTGGAAGACTCTTCTTTGTTGTGAACCGTCATCCTGTGTCCTATGGAGGACTCTTCTGTGTTTGGGACTGTCAGCCGAAGTATTACGCGAGACTCACTATTGATGGAAACAATCATACTTTGTATTGGTGTAACTCACCAGTGTATGGAACTGTCATCTTAGGTAGATAACTGTCATATTATGTAATATGGTGAACTCACCCATGTCGGTACTGTCATCCTAATATTATGTACTTTGAGGAAAACTGTCACTCTGAGTCTTATGGAGGACCCATCAGTGTTGTAAACTCCGGAGAATCTCGGGTGGTGGGTACTGTCATCAAATGCACTATGGGAGACATACCAGTGTAGGGAACTGTCATCCAATGTACTATGTTGGGAACTGTATTTTTGGCATTTGTGCAGAGAGGTCCGTTTTGGGAACTATCCTCTATGACCTATAAATGGGAGACACACCAGTATAGGGAACTGCCATTCTATATATTATGAGGGACTCTCCAGTGTAGCGAACTACCACCCTATGTCCTATGGGAAACACATCAGTGTAGGGAACTGCTATTCTTTGTACTATGAGGGACTTTCCAGTATAGGGAACTCCATCCTATGCCCTATGGGAGACACACCAGTGTAGGGAACTGTCATTCTATGTAGTATGAGGGACTCTCCAGTGTATGGACTATCATCATATGTCCTATGGGAGACACATCAATGTGGGGAAATGTCTTCCTATGTATTATGGGGGACTCACCAGTGTTAGGAACTGTCTTCCTATGCATAATGAGGGACTCGACAGTGTAGGGAACTTTCTTCCTATGTCCTATGAGGGACAGACCAGTGTAGGGAACTGCCTTCCTATGTATTATGGGGGACTCACCAGTGTAGGGAACTATCTTCCTTGCATTATGGGGGATTCATCAATGTACCAACTGTCATCCTGTGTGATACGACAGACTCACAAGTGTAAGGATCTGTCTCCCTGTGTATTATTGGAATTTATCAATGTTGGCAACAGCCATGTTAAGCCATATTGGGATTCACCATTGTTGGGATATGTCATCCTTAACCATAAGGACGACTGACAAGTGCGGTAAGAAGTCAACCAGTGTCATAACCTTGTACAGACAAAGAGGGGGACAATAAAAACATAAACAGTTACTGTTGCAATTACCTTCATATTAAATGCTAATTTGGCTGGATTATGAATAATATAATATATACATGGAGATGATGGCCGCCATATTGGAAATCATATTTCCGGTTGCCATGGCTAAGAAATGTTTTCTTTTATCAAAGAAACAATCTGTACTTGTACTTTGTTAAAGAAAGTGATATGAACATAAGACATTTATTCCTGTACATTTTACCGTTTCGTGTGCATGCATGACATTTGACTTCTAATATGACCTTGACATTAATGTTGACAAATGTTGTATTGTTACAAATATTGTTACAAGTGCACTAATGCTAAAATTCATCTTCATCATTAACAAGTCCAGTCTATGCCATCGCTGAAAGGGTTTTCATTATGAACAAAATTACCCCTACCCTAAAAAATTGTCATTTTTTGGGCCAAATCAAGACAAAAATTGAAAAATGCTTCAAATATTGATTAAAAGATGCATAAATAAAACATAGATCAACTGTTCTAACAGAAGGGGTGAGAAAACGTAAACAATTTTTGGTATAGTGTCTCAAATATGTATCAAAGGTACAATATTACCGCTTTTCAAATTTTAATTAAATCGTACCCCACCCACTTTGATTGACAATTGTCATCATTAAAATACTTTTATATTGTATATTTTTTAACATTTTCATTTTCCCCAGTTATATAGCATATAGTTAACAACATAAATATAATATAGGTGGTCAAAATTTTCCTGGGTAGTTAAAAATCTTACCCCTACCCCCTATTTTTTGCCTTTATTTGGCGATAAATATGATGAAAAAATTGAATCACCCCAATGTTTCACCAAAATCACCTTATATGACAAGAACAACATACATTCTATTGTAAAAACGACTGATTTCCATAATAAATATCATATCCAATGTCCCAGAGGCTGTAATTTGATAAAATGTGATGTTTACTTTTTTGGCGGCCATCTTGGATTTCTCAAAACGTCATCACGTGACTGGTAAAAAATGTCATGGATCGTAACGCACAATCATTTAGGAACATTTTAAGGTATGAATCAGCTTGTTAAAATGAATGGTAGGGTTCAACCATTTTTACCTGAAATTGTTCCCCTACCATAACCTCTCTGCAGAATGATGCAATTCCAAATGAAAACATCATAAAATGGGAGAAAATGTAATAGTACATCCACATGGTTTGTTGACAAAATGACAATTTGTAAAAGAAAAATGCATACCGATTTTAAGTCCAAGGGGAGCAACTCTTGCAAAATGAGTATTTTGTTCACCGTACAATTGGCTAAACACGATATTTGGTCTACTATTTCGACAGATATAGTTAACATTCTATCGTCGAGTATTGGTCACTTGTTAAGACACAGCCTAATAGTTCCACAATTCATTGTATATAATGGATGATCGGAAAAAAGTTGTGAGAGCAATAATGGGACTTTAATAGTCCCCTATGTCGCTCATAACTCTTACTCTACTTGGATTACAGTCGTGTAAAAATAGATACACAAGCGAGCGTATCATTTGTATTTGTATGTATCCATTTTTTCATCATTAATGCTCAGAGAAAAAACACACCAAAAAAGGTATGAAACAATCAGACAGGGAAGGTAGCACTCAACTTAACCAGCCGAGCACAGAGATCAGAAACACCACAACACAACTACACTGAGCAATGCCCACACATAAGCCAAAGAAACAATCAAAAATCCAAGTCCCCGCCCAAAAAATGCAATATGACTCAATTTCACAAAGAAATGATAGAATAGCGTTCAGACCGAATGAAATGCAGCCAAAACTTGACCAAGTTCCCCCAAGGATCCGCTACACAGCGAATCAACCGCACAAAACCATGCCAAAAAAAGGCGACTAAATGAGGCAAAACAACCCCGTGACCTAGTTAAACACCAAGGACAGTGACCTAACATTAATGCGACCCAAAGAGGCACAACTACAACTTGACCAAGTTTAAAATGATGGGCAAGGTAGGAATGGGAAATAACATTGCATATTTCTAGCAACTATACTGAGCAATGCCCGAACATAAGCCAAAGAAACAATTAAAAATCAATGTCCCCGCCGAAAAAATGCAGGATGCCCCAATTTCACAAAGAAATTATAGAATAGCGGTTTATTGCATAAGACCGAATGAAATGCAGCAAAGACTCGAGCAATTTCCCAAAGGCCCCGTTGCACGGCGACTTAACCGCACAAACCCATGCCAAAACGACGACTAGATGTGGCACAATCACCCCGTGACCTACTTGAAAACACCACGGACAGTCGCCTTACGTTAATGCGACCTAAAGAGACACAACTACGACTTGACCTAGTTTAAAATAATGGACAAGGTAGGAATTGGGCGGGGAATAACATAACATATTTCTATATGCATATTGCTCCAGAATATGTGAACCCAGCGGCCAAACAAGGCATAACCGCATAGTGACCTCATTCAAAAAGTTGCTCTCCCGCAACAATAAAAGAGTGGACTATTATGTTAAGGAGAAAGTCCAAGTAACTGTCCATTCCTGAGAAATAATGGAGACGAGGCCCCGAAGGGGCCGAGTATTCATTATTTCTCAGGAATGGACAGATACGCGGATTTTCTCTGACTTAAAATACACCAATACTGTCAAATGTAAATTTGATTTTCTGAAAAGATGCTGTAAATTGAAAGAAAATGCATTTTTCCAAAACAGTCGCCCCTGATGTACCTCTTGTAAATAGAAGATTAAAAATATGAACATGACTGAGTGAGAAGATCATGCTTTTTTTCATGAAACCAGTGAACTAATACAATAACTCTCCATTACTGTAATAATTGTGTGTAGTCCATGAAAACACATGTTGTGAGTTATGTGTTACACGATCAAGCAATGGTCATTTACCCAGTGTCACTTGATGTTATAACACGGTGGACATTATAAAGACTTTGTTTCAGTCAGAGGATATATTTCCGTGCATAAACTATACATGGATATTTATAATTGATATGAAACTTGAAGGACATAACTACAATGTTTTTAACATGTTATTAATCTGCAAAGTCATTTTAATGAAAGTATGAATTAATGTACTCAAAAATTGGTATAAATGCTTGTGAGGGCAGTGTCTATTCCTAGGCGACGCAGCTCGATGTTGGCTGCCACGCCCACAAAAGAGAAAAAGTCTCCCCGTGAGACTCGAATATTTCATTAAGTGGCCTAATGATCAGGGGAAGTTGATGTCAAAGACTGGTTTAGCGGCTGAACAGCTGAAAGCAGCCGTCGTAAATTGGGAACTTAACTTTTTTCTTACCCTCAAAAATTTATACAAACTTTGCTTGTTCTTTAATTAATATTTAGGAGTCCAATCGGCACATGTCTTCCTGGATTATGAGCCTTGTATGACCAAAAACAATTAGAAATTAGCTTTGTACGTACTTTTATATTCAAACAGTTTTCATCTGATCATCTCAAAACCTAAGTTGCCATGTTTGTGAACATTTTAATATAGGACAAGGTCGATTATTTCATTTTCAGTATCATGCTGTAGACAGGTGTCATGATTTAGTGATAATGTTGGCCCTTGTGAATGTATAAAGCTGTATTTGGAACTTATTGAATGGTCATGATCACACGAAAGTGCAATTGCAAATTAACGGTATTTAATATCATATCACGCAAGCATCATCTTGATTTCTTTATTTCTTGCGCGCGTACCACCTTAATAGCTGAACTTATATTAGTGTTAAAAGCTATTTAGTAACAGTGGGTCGATTTCATTTTCAAGTTTCGTTGTGTTTTGAGCATTTTATCTGTCTTTTGTTTCTTTTTTCTGTGTTCGGCTCTTTCAGTTGAGTACCACTTTTCCTGCAAATTGTATTGCCCTTTTCGTGAACATATACATTTTGTAATGCACCAGTCAGTTGCATCCACGGCCCCAACCCCCGCGTATGACTGCGGTGTTTTACCCATCAGCACTGCCGGGGAAATGTTGGGATTTTTTCACCGAACCAATACCGTTGGGACAATGTTTAACTGTAAGATAGACCCCCCGCATGGGCTGTGGAAGGGCGGGGGTTTTGAAAACCAAAACGTAAATTTCCCGACCCATCTATTTGGGATGGCGGGCAATGAATGCAACTCACTGGTGTATAATTATACATTGTTCAAAATAATTCTCCATTACCTGTTAACACATTTAATAAAAATAACTCCATTTTTTGTTAACACTACAAATTGATGGCTTAGAATGAGAAGGTCGTAACTACTACTTACGACCTTATAAGACTGGTACATATATGAAATCTGCACCTTAAGGCGCTTCTAATGAGTCTATTTTTATAAAAATCAGAACATTTTATGTTGACCAAACTGACATGTAAACAGTTTGTTTTACTATAGGTAAAGTGTAATTTTCAGACAGTTGTCTCGTGTTTTTTTCAATATATCGCTTTTGTACTTACGACCCTCTCATTCAAAGCCAGCTATATGTGTGTTATGTTTTTCAGGCATAGAGAGTTTTCTTAACAATAACTCTCCATTATTTCGTATACACATTACATTAAATGTGTATACGAAATAATGGAGAGTTATTGTTAAGAAAACTCTCCATTCCTGAAAAATAATGGAGAGTTTATGAATGGGTTAATCCCCAGGGTGTATTTTAAAACCTAATAGTATACCCAAGTCGAATTCAAATAAGTGTATAAGCTTTTAAAGCATATCATTGCCAAGCAATGTCGTGCGATTGTGTGCAGAAATAAAATACAAAGAAATACTATTATTCACAAAGAATCATATGAACCATTACCACAAAAATGATTAATGTAACAACTATGAGAAAACCAAAATAAGAAACAGTTTACTTTTACAGTGTCACAATATAATATAAAGATGCACGAGCCGTTAAATCACAAATGCGTATCTTAGTTTTGATAACCTCTCTTGTATCGATTGCCGTACCTCGCTGATGTGGATGCTATATATGATAGGATTCAACAAAGAATTTAGAGACAGAACCTGCATGTCATACATGACTGTGTTTCTCGGGTCAGTATCATACATTCCTTGCCATAGAACCGCTATAATACACATGTAGGGTAAGGTCACTATGTTTGTTACAACAAGCGCTATAACAAGATGCTTAAATGCTCTTTCTTGTATATGTTGCCTTGTCGTAGCGACCCTGCTGTCAGTTAGGTGAGCAGGTCGTGAACTGCTCGTTTCTCTAGTGGCTGGGATGCTGTAAGCGAAGTTAGCAGGTCGTGAATTGCTCGTTTCTCTAGTGGTTGGGATGCTGCCAACAAAGTTAGCAGACCGTGAACTGCTCGTTTCTCTAATGGTTGCGAAGTTAGCAGGTCGTGAACTGCTCATTTCTCTAGTGGCTGGGATGCTGTAAGCTAAGTTAGCAGGTCGTGAACTGCTCGTTTCTCTAGTGGCTGGGATGCTGTAAGCTAAGTTAGCAGACCGTGAACTGCTCGTTTCTCTAGTGGCTGGGATGCTGTAAGCTAAGTTAGCAGGTCGTGAACTGCTCGTTTCTCTAGTGGCTGGGATGCTGTAAGCTAAGTTAGCAGGTCGTGAACTGCTCGTTTCTCTAGTGGCTGGGATGCTGTAAGCTAAGTTAGCAGACCGTGAACTGCTCGTTTCTCTAGTGGCTGGGATGCTGCCAGCTAAGTTAGCAGACCGTGAACTGCTCGTTTCTCTAGTGGCTGGGATGATGCCAGCTACGCGAGCAGACCATGGGTTGTTCGTTTCTATAGTGTTGGCGTTGCTTCCAGCTAAATTAGCCTGTCGTGAACTGTTCGTTTCTATCATGAGTGCGATGCCGGCAGCTACATTAACAGGCTGTGAACTGCTCGTTTCTTTAGTGGTTGCGCTGCTACCAGCTAAGTTAACAGATCGTGAATTGTTCGATTGTTTAGTGCTTGCGATGCTGCCAGCCACATAAACAGCTCGTGAAGTGTTCGTTGCTCTATTAACATTAAAATTGTTAGTGATGGATATCACTGGTGTCGTGCAATTATTCTGATTTCCATTAATTCTAGATGAATTGTTGTATTGCACCGGGTTAACACGTCTTCGTGATTTACTCAGCATATAAATGGTGCACGCGTAACATATATCCAGGGCAACTAACGTAAGTCCAAACAAGCACAACGCGTAGAAACCACTAATACCTGACGGGTCCTTAATGAGTTTTGGCGACATACATCCATTAACCCGAGGCTCCGATGTAAATGCTTTTATTATCGGTAGATGGGCTAGAAAACTGATTCCCCATGCAGATATTGTTGAAATAAAAATATTAGACTGGCCTGCGTGCAAAACTGTCCTCTTCAAAAGAACGTGACATCGTCGAGCCGATAGGAAACTTAAATTTAATAAGGTCGCGTACTGAGCTGTACTGAAAGTTATGTGCAACGCCATACAAACTTTTGTATTTGTGTTGATCGCCGGTACGAGGCATAAAAACCATATAAGTGGAGAAATTCCGGCGATCATATCACTTGTCGACATGCTGTTCAATTGTTTGCTAACTGCATCCGGCAATCTTCTCACCACGAGCCTTGCGCAGTATAAAATCAAACTGTTAAACAAAATAGAAAGAACGCTGATTGAAGCGTTTATCAAATGCGCACCAAGTCCAAGAGTATATGTAATATCCAGCCCAATTTCCTGTTTAAAGATTGAACTATTTTCATTACAGTTTAGTGCCACTGACTCGTTCATGTTAAAAACAATCCCATTTTCATTACCGTTCATAGTCTCAGACATGTTTATGTGTAACTACAATCCAGAACAAAATGAACCAAACATAATCCATAGAGAGGAAATGCTACTTGTATTTGCAATAAACCTGTCCTCTCTGTAACAATTATTGTCGCACGTAAAGACTTTATACCTCAACACAAGTATCGTTACTATAGTAAACTTTCAATATTCCAATAACTAGAAATGATCATAATTCAATCACTGCAATATTCCTCATATTTCGTCTCATAAGATAATGCTATTGGTCAAATGAAATAGACGTACTAACATCGCTGGCTTAGATTGAGAATATTCATACATACACATATTTGAAATATGCATCATAAGGCTACGGCATACCGTTAGGGCCATCGTGGTTACACATTAAAATCCAGAGGGCGACAATGCGATAGTGCGATAGTACGATGGCGACAATGCGATAATACGATGGCGACAATGCGACAGTACGATGGCGACAATGCGACAACGCGATAGTACGATGGCGACAATGCGATAGTACGATGGCGACAATGCGACAACGCGATAGTACGATGGCGACAATGCGATAGTCATATCGTACTGTCGCCGTCGTACTATCGCATTGTCGCCATCGTACTATCGCGTTATCGTACTGTCGTCATCGTATTATCGCATTGTCGCCATCGTACTATCGCATTGTCGCCATCGTACTATCGCACTGTCGCATTGTCGTCATCGTACTGTCGCATTGTCGTCTATCGCCTTCCGGTACACATGCGCACATCGTATTTTTTCCTAGACGCGCCGTTTGATGTTACATTTTTCGCGTTTTTTCCCCAGTACCTGTTGGAAATACATGTACAGTACTTCAAATCCGTCATTTGTGAAATATGGAAAGCCATGACTGTCTTACGACGAAACTGTCTGCTTATATGCGGCACATACCTTATTATATGCTTAAGTGTAGGCCTTCTGTAACTTGTGCAGTAAATACTTATTTATTTGATGTACATTTTCATTTATCAATAGAAAGTCCATATGTTGGATGCATACATTCATATTTTGGGATTAAATCATCTTATATGTGGTGGTTTCGCCATTATGAGATGGTTTGGGTATTTCCAGACAATACACCTGTAATGTAGCCTGTGCAGTTCGAAATAACACAATTCAAAGTGTGTGAAAACCAAAAATAATCTAAGGACAGCATACACCATATACAATGTACTAAGCACCGCATGTAATGCTCTGGACATCCCATATAAGGAAACTGTATATGCAGGCAGATTCACTGCATATATATGAGATGTGGCATACAAAGTTGTTAGAAAGAGAACCACCGCGTATAATAAAACAAATGGCTACCACATTAATTTCATTTTGCTCATCATAAAATGTAAACATCACATTATATAGAGCTTCTACTGCTGCATATTTTGATCTATATATCACAAAAAATGTTTGATGTATATAATTACCTACGGAATACCGTTAGGGCCATCGTGGTTACACATTAAAATCCAGAGGGCGACAATGCGATAGTGCGATAGTACGATGGCGACAATGCGATAATACGATGGCGACAATGCGACAGTACGATGGCGACAATGCGACAACGCGATAGTACGATGGCGACAATGCGATAGTACGATGGCGACAATGCGACAACGCGATAGTACGATGGCGACAATGCGATAGTCATATCGTACTGTCGTCATCGTATTATCGCATTGTCGCCATCGTACTATCGCATTGTCGCCATCGTACTATCGCACTGTCGCATTGTCGCCATCGTACTGTCGCATTGTCGCATTGTCGCATTGTCGCATCATGGCCCTCTTGTTGAGTAATTGTCCTTTGTTATTTAAAATACTTATTTTTTTGTCCGGAGCATATCTTTAAAAGTATTTGAGATATTGACTTGAAACTTGATACATATATAGATCTCATTGTGTGGAGTTCTAGTTAGCTTTACTATTCAAGGAATAGCGGAGCTCTTCTTACCACGGTGTTGTCGTTGGTTAAAATGTTCGTACCAGTCCAATTTTTAGCACACCTGTTACACTGTGACATTGTGAGCTTTTGAGATTTTGTGTCAACTGTCATCAGACTGTCCATCCATGTGCCCGTCAAACTTTTGCCTCAAATTACAAAATATACTTCTCCTAAACCTCTGGGTCAATTGGTACCAAATTTGGTAGAAATGATCCTTTGGTGGTCCCATTTCAAAGTTGTTCAAAAATGGAATTTCATGAGGAACTCTGGTTTCCATGGCAGCCAAATTTTAAAAAAATCTTCTACGATGCAGCAAGGCCCAGAGCTTGAATATTTGGTGTGAAGCATTGTCTAGGGGACAAGTTTGTTAAAATCATGACCACCGGGTAAGATTGGCCCCGCGGCATATATGGTTTTGTATAGGAAAACTCGAAAATTGTTCTCCAGAACCACAAGAGCCAGAGCTTAGATATTTGACATGTAGCATGGTCTAATGGACCTCTACCAATTTTGAAGTTTGATTAAATCATAACCCCAGGGATCAGATAGACCCCTCCTCGGGGCATCTCTGGATTCGGATGGGAAAAACTAAAAATCTTCACCAGAACCACATTTCCTAGACCTTAGATATTTGACATAAATTGTCCTTAAATTCAAGTCCTTCAAGATATTGCCTTGACACTTTGCATACGTGTTTATGATCACACTCCCCATCAAAAGGCGCGAGTAGATAACTCTGTGAATAATAACTGAAAAGAAGTGGGGGTATACTGTTTTGCACATGTTGATGGGCCGGTCCGTAGACCTTTTTGTTCTGATCAATAACTAGAGATTGCCTTGACCTAGGGTAGTCAAACTTAACAGGATGGTTGCTTGTATTAAGTAGATGAAGCCTAATGTTTTTGGGATCAGTAGATCAAAGGTCAAGGTTGCAGCTATATAACTAATGAACAATTTGACCAATGGAAGTGAAACTTCATAGCATCATTGCTTATATTCAGTAGATGATACTTATCAGTCGAAAAGTCAAGGTCACTGTGACCTTATGATAGAAAAGGATTTTGGCTCAATAACTGGAGATTACTTTGACCTAAGGTATTCAAACTTCATAGGATGATTGCTTGTATTAAGTAGATAAAACCTACACTTTGGGGTTAGTAGGCAAAAGGTCAAGGTCACATGACCTTACATTGAGCAAGGTTAGTCAAACTTCACAGGATTATTCCTTGTATTGAGTCGATGAAACCTAGTATTTGGACTCAGTAGTCGATTGGCGATAGTCGACAACGCGATAGTACGATGGCGACAACGCGATAGTACGATGGCGACAATGCGATAATACGATGGCGACAATGCGACAGTACGATGGCGACAATGCGACAACGCGATGGCGACAACGCGATAGAACGATGGCGACAATGCGACAGTACGATGGCGACAATGCGACAACGCGATAGTACGATGGCGACAATGCGACAGTACGATGGCGACAATGCGACAACGCGATGGCGACAATGCGATAATACGATGGCGACAACGCGATAGTACGATGGCGACAATGCGACAGTACGATGGCGACAATGCGACAACGCGATGGCGACAACGCGATAGTACGATGGCGACAATGCGACAGTACGATGGCGACAATGCGACAACGCGATAGTACGATGGCGACAATGCGATAGTACGATGGCGACAATGCGACAATGCGATAATACGATGGCGACAATGCGACAACGCGATAGTACGATGGCGACAATGCGACAGTACGATGGCGATTGTACGATATGACTATCGCATTGTCGCCATCGTACTATCGCGTTGTCGCATTGTCGCCATCGTACTATCGTATTGTCGCCATCGTACTATCGCGTTGTCGCATTGTCGCCATCGTACTATCGCATTGTCGCCATCGTATTATCGCATTGTCGCCATCGTACTATCGCACTATCGCATTGTCGCCCTCTGGATTTTAATGTGTAACCACGATGGCCCTAACGGTATTCCGTAATTACCTGCCTACTGACATTCCGTGTCGCGAACGCAGTATTTGACACATGGAACGACAGCCGAGATTGCGATGGCGACAATGCGACAACGCGATAGTACGATGGCGACAATGCGATAGTACGATGGCGACAATGCGACAACGCGATAGTACGATGGCGACAATGCGATAGTACGATGGCGACAATGCGACAACGCGATAGTACGATGGCGACAATGCGACAGTACGATGGCGATAGTACGATATGACTATCGCATTGTCGCCATCGTACTATCGAGTTGTCGCATTGTCGCCATCGTACTATCGCATTGTCGCCATCGTATTATCGCATTGTCGCCATCGTACTATCGCATTGTCGCCCTCTGGATTTTAATGTGTAACCACGATGGCCCTAACGGTATTCCGTACAAGGCGCTTCTTATGAGCCTATTTTTGCCAAAATCAGAACTTGTCATGTTCACCAAACTGAAGTTGAAACAGTTTTTTAAGCGTTGTTTTGTACTTACAACCTTCTCATTCTAAACCAGCGATATAGATATTATTAGACATTACGCTCGTTTAATTACGAATTTCGAATTTTCTTTGATTCAAAACATTTATTGGTTATATTGTTATATCATTGAATGAGCTTATAATCTGGAGTCACATTGTGGTATAATTTTGTAGTTTAATATTTAAGGTTTCCATTATATGATACATTGTCAAAATGTTCCAATATAGTGACATGTAATGACGAACGCGTGTCAAGGAAAAAAATTATTAAAATTGCGTCATTGACACTCGACCAGAGAAACATTTATTTTGTAAATAGCCTATAATCTATATTTAGACCATCATGGTTTGACTGGCCGAGAGTCAATGGTCGTTTGCGTCAAATAAAAAATATGATGACGTCATATATTTTACAGATCCCCTTTTCAGCCCCAAATATAACAAAAGAAGTAAACTACACAGAGCATAATTTTGTTGAATCATGTCAAAAAGTGATTGTTTTGTAAGCTAATTAGATATTTAATAGTTTGAGGTAATCGTAAAATGATAATTAACTGATTCTCAAAGTTCACACTTATCGTTTATATGTTGTAAATTTTACCACAAAAATACTCATTTAACGGCTTTTAGACAGCCAAAACAGCGGTTAATTTCATTTACTTGTGTCTCTGTAGCTCAGCGGTTAGTGCGATTGTCGTCTAATCTGGAGACTCGTATTATTAAATGACAATTTGTAGACAATACATGCATAATTTAAAGTCTAAGGGAAGCAACTTTTGCAAATGAGTATTTGTTCACCGTACAATTTGCCAGATACGATATTTGGTCTACTATTTCGACAGATATAGTTAACACTCTGTCGTCGAGTATTGGTCACTTGTTAAGAAACAGCCTGATGGTTCCATAATTTATTGTATGTAATGGATGATCGCAAAATGGTTGTGAGAGCAATAATGTGACTTTAAGCCATTATACTGATTAAATATTGGTATTTCTGATTGGTGTTATGCCTCTTTAGACTTTGACGTTGTGCATGCATGAGATTTGAGTAACCAATTCTCCAGTTACATGTAACTAGTCAAGTCAGATGAGCTGCTAAATAGAATACAAATGCAGTGCTTGGGCTTTTAATTATTCATTTGGGTTGAGTGTGGACATTGCTCCGTGTAATTGTGTTGTGATGTTACTGTTTTCTGTGCTCGGCTGGTTAAGATAAGGACTGCCTTCCCTGTCCGATATTCTCATATTAGTCTAATCGGAATGAAGAAAAATGTGCCAAACATATTTAATTTTTGTTTTTTTTACACTTTCTTTAATGACAATGTCTTAAGTTTGCATTTTTGTTGGCAAAAATATAAGTGCGAACTAACCTAAAATCCAAGATGGCCGCCAAATTTCCCTCCAAAAATTGACAGTGGTCCTATGTTTCGGTATCCAAATTTTGAATATCCGGATACTACTCAATTTGATTTCTCATAAATTATTAGTACTATTGCCACAAATTGCATCTAACATACAAGTATCTTTTTTATTTCCATCTGATTGGCAACATATTAAATCAGTATAAGAGTTTTTTCTTGAGAATGCATCGAAACAAAAGCGTAAATTATATGAGAAATATGACGAAATCCATCATTTTTACACGAGTAGGCCATTTATAAAACGGGCAAAAAAGCTCAAAATTCAAATAAGGACTCCACTTTTGGCTACTTATGTTTCCTAAAAGTCACCTCTATTAAAAAAACAATTCTGGTGATATTTAATGAGTTTTGGCAAAGCGCCAAGAGATGAAAATTGGTAGAAGTATAAAAATGTTAAAAAAATCGGTTTTGGCCATATTTTGGCCCCTATTTTTATAATTATATTAACTATTACACGTTTCGCATTTTCTTAAATGACATAGCCATATGTGTTGTTCAAGTGATTCCAATTTCCTTTGTAAGATAAAGTTTAGAAAATGTTTCTATATTTTGAAATATAGGACAATTGTCAAATTTTGAATGGAAATTTGGCGACTACCTCGGATTTTAGGCGGAAGGCCACACTTATTGTTTTGCCAACAAGTGGAAATGCAACATTTAGACATTGTTCTTTAAAGTGTATAGAGCTATATTCTAACAGTCATTCAATGTCAAAATAATTACTTGCATCGTTTTTAGTATGGCACTAGACTATCTTAAATGCAAATTAAAACTTTGGATGGGTTCCGTGTACATTTATTCAATCGCCGAAAAATAGACGATTCTTATAGTTTCATAGGGTGTTCTAGAAAACACTTTCCTATGAAAATGGACAGTTCGCATGTCAAATAAATCATAGAGAGAGTTTCTGTTAAAACTGAAGCGAAACATGATCTAATGGATATGAAAACATAATTGTTTTTCAGTTTTTGAAACTTTTAAAAAAAATATCTTCCGATATAGCTCTACACACTTTAAGAAAATGTAAAAAAAGATGGTGTATGTTTGGCTCATTTTTCTTCATTCCGACTAGACTATATCTTTTTTTAATTTTTGGTAGAAGTTTGTATGACCTTGCGCACGATGTTGCCAGCAATGCCAAACTTGCGTGACACGCCGAAATAGTAGCCGGGCAAAAAAGAAGTTAAATAAAGAAGATAGCAAACAATTCGATTTAATATTTCATCTAATAGCATTACCGTACGGGAAATATATATGTTTGCCTTCTATTATCAATGGCACTCTGTTCGCCAGGAATGGGTAGAATTCCAATTTCAGTCACATGATGATCGTTTCTTAGAAGAAAAGACTATATTTGGCGCGCGTGTGTTCACTGTTTATTTACTTGTTGAGTTATATACAGCGTTTGATGCAACTAACAAGATTTTTTCATCAGTTGAATAACCAATATAATTGTACCCTTCCACAAGTAACCAACAACTTCTCCTCCATTTGTGATACCGGGGAATCGACATCGTTTTCAACTTTACATCGAAGGGTATGACCTGTCGCGACCGGAAGTTGAACCCGGATCGCCGGGTGTTTACAACTCCACGGTTCCTTGGTTTTTTACAGCACATATAGCTTGGCTAATTTGTCACGAGTCTGACCTTTTGATTAGTATAATTTAACAGTCGATATATTACCTACGATACGACACCGATTGTATGTTTTCATAATCGGGGAGTATCACGAAGACGCTCGAGATGTAATACAAACTCAAATAAATACCGATATTGCACGCTTTGCTTGCGGAAATTGATATATTCAAATAACCTTGTAATATATTCTTGCATAAAGGTAAGGTTCACGTTAAAATAGCCAAGCTATACTGTAACATCATTCAATTTCAATGGGACAAAATTTAGTTATTTTAGGGGAAAAGACCATTTCGTGGGACATTATTTCAAGGATATCTTATCCACTAAGTCATGCACTTTAGAAATTATTAATAAACGTGGGATTTAATTTCGTGGTTGATATCATCAACGAAAACTACTTAATTAAAGCCCCACAAATATTAATGAATTCACAGTATTGCACAACGTAACGAATTCTGCTCATCAGTTAGGATTGGTGCATTAATTTTGTTAACTTTGATAATTGAAGAGTAATTTTCTTCATAAAATAAGTTTGCGTATTCAATGAAATCAACGAAATCATAGTGTTGCTAAACCTTTGATGTTGAGAATATTGTTTGATCCGTTAATGAGCGTGTCAATCAGTTGCTTGGTGAAGGTCGCTGTCGTGTATTAAGACATTTTCTTCAAATCTCAGATTGTAATGAATTTTCCTTGAACTGTTGCTATTATTGTATGCCACATCAAATCCTCAAAAATTGAACCCTTGGCGTGTTGGGTCATGATCTTCCTTTAAGAATATAATGCCATATATAATTTGACAATGAAAGGAAACAAACTATGTTTATTTAGAGCTCACATTTATTCATTTGTACACATAAAGATACTAAGTACATTTTTTGTATTAGTATTTTCAAAGAAAATTAATGACAAAGAATGGTTAAACAGGATTAGACATTTATAACTTTAATTATACGCATTAGCAAATGTTCGATGGTCATTCCTAGTTTAGAATTTGCCTCCTCAAAGCCATTGTGTCGTATCTAAGAACAGAAGCTAAATATTTCAACTAGACAACTGGAATTTTATAATCAAGAGGCATACGTACAAATCAGCTTAAGTCAGGAAGCACATATTCAATTTACATGACCGTATATTCACTCCTAACACCACCAATAACAGGAAATTTCCGATATGTTGTATAGAACACAACATCACATCTTTATTCTGGTTGAGAAAGTTCGTACGTTCTGAGTTCATGGTTGGTGGTTGAGAAAGTTCGTACGTTCTGAGTTCATAGTTGGTGGTTGAGAAAGTTCGTACGTTCTGAGTTCATGGTTGGTATTCACAAAACGTCGTAAGTGAAAACTTAGAATGTTCTAAAAAATCTCAAATGTTCCTTAAGTTTATCAGCTAAAAAGGAAAATCAAGATTAACAATTATTTAATACGGTTTAGTAGCATTACTGAATATATCGAGCTACAGTAATCACATAGAAAACATGGGTTATTGTCCGTGTCTAGGGAAATATGTTCAGCTCAATATTTAACTTAAAATATTCTAGTTTTCACTTAAGATGCTTTGTGAACTCACCCCATATCAAGCGCATGTCCATATTCTATAAGTTAATATGTAGAGCTTTGTTCTCTTTGTCAATCATTGTGAGGAACATGAGAAATAAGCTATCTTTTGCTTTCGCCATATTTGACCGGTAGGTACCTTTGTCAGAGATATCCACATCAATCGAAAGGAAATTCCCTGCATCTGGTGTTTTCTTTGGCTGAAAAAAGATGTACAATAAATTTAGTCAAACACCGATAATAAATTTAATTATATGTGTTAGGGCTGCCCTAACAAGGTTAGGGCTGAAGTTAGGGCTATCCTAACCAGGTTAGGGCTGAAGTTAGGGTAGGTCTAACCAGGTTAGGGCTGCCCTAACTTAATTTGACCCTGAATGTACGCCATAATTATAAGACTGTTCACGGTGTTTGTTAAATAGGTTATGTCGCATTTAATGAAATACCTCATTTGGTCTCTGGGGGTACCGTTTTGGCATATAGTTGTGAAACTAGGTCATCCTGCTGCGGGTACATGGGAAACTCGTAGGTCTGGTCTTAGCTTCCAACGGTCACTTAGACCACATTTTTGTTAGTTCTTTGTAAAATTCGGTCATCCTGCATTTTTCCGGCGGGACACGGGCTCAAAATAATGTATTTGGGTTTTGTGACGGTATTACCCCATGTAGTTGTGTTGTCATTGATTTCTGTGTTTAACTAGTTAAGTTGAGTGCTGGTTAAGTTGACTGTCCGATTTCCTCATATCTTTTCATTTCTTTAATGTTGTTTTCGTTATTGCAGAACTGTGCCTTATTACTGCCGAGACAATTTATGATCGGTAGTACATGTAGGTTAAAGTAATTTCCGGCATTGTTTTCTTATAATAACATGACTTGCAGTGTGGAGCATCACGTGATTGAACGAATAACGTTTTCATTCATAACAATGGCGTTTTTGTCCGCTAACGGTGAGGTGTTTTCTTGATTATAACGACCGTGCACTTAATATGGTTATATTATACAGCCTTAAGAAGATCTCGTGTATGTAGGAACAATAGGCAATTGCCGATTATGCACTGTCTTTAGCTGTTTTTAACTGGTCGAGCATCAATTAAAACAGCTAAAGATAGGGCGAAATCTGTACTTGTCGGATATTCTCACATAAACGGGATATTCTTTAGGCTGTATAATATAACCAAATTAAATCCACGATCGTTATAATGAAGAAAAAAGTCACCGTCTTACTGCTGCCATTATAACGTCAGTAATGGCCACCCGGGGCAAATTTGACGTTGCGTCGTAGAAATCGTCAAAACTAATCAACTCATTAACTCCAACCAAACAGCTACCAATTAAAGACCTGGATTTTGGCTCTGAGCCAACTAAATTTGGTCATTACTCTCTCAGCATGTGGTTCCAGATTTTAAAGATATCTGACCACATTGTACCCTATTACATAATATTATGTAACATTGCACAGCATGCTAATTAGTTTACAAGAGGCCCTTGTATTAGATAATAACACAACAAGAGTTCTATTTATGACAGGAAGTTATAAAATATGCCTATAGTAAAAATTGAAAGCAGGAGAAACTCAGATAAAATTACCGGAACAATAGTTGGTACAGGTGGATGGGGGAGCATATTAAGTAGCTCACTGCGGAATCCTGTTCATGTATCCTATTAAATACATGTGTGAAAAACCCTGAACCATCAAGATTGACATATCTATTGTGTTGCTTGAAAGGAGTGATTAGACACAAATGCATACAACTAATATAAAGTTATAAATGTGGGAAAATCTGAACATATTGTATACAGTATGCCTCAAGATTAACATTTCTCAAAAAAGTATTCCTTGATATAAGTTAATTGATATTATTCATAACATATAAAACTGTTATTTTTGATGAGTTTGGTTAAAATGTTTTAAATACAAAAACAATTATTAACCTGATCTATGTGAATAATGTTATCTTTTTTTTATAAAGAAACTATTAGGTTTATTCACAGACATACACTCGCAATAGATATTCTGTATACATCTGTGGTGTATTTGGTTAGTTTTGTTTGCATCTGGTGTGGGTGTGTATTTATTTAAATAACTCTTGGGGAATATTAATAACTAAATTAGTAAATATCTTGGCAAACAGTTTTTACACACTCAAACCAGACGGAAACAAAAATAAACACAACATAACACATGTTTTCTAGGGTACTACATACAGTAGCACTTTATTGATTATCAGTAGCTATATATGGGCCTCTTGTCCCTTACACTGACCAGTTACTGTGTTTTATTACCCCAGATAATCACTGATAGTGATCTCATGCTGACACAATGCTGCCATCATGCTGATCCCTCTATAAAGTTCTGGACCAGAAGCAAAGAAGGAAAAATGTAGGGCTTTAACTGCAACCTAAACTTACTGAATGGAACATTTGCGAAGGGCGGTATAACATCATTTTGATCAATTTATGCCATAGTTTAAATAGTCCCACAGTTGTGTTCAGGTTTATTTGTCGCCGTATTATAATCGCCCGTCAAATATCCGTAAATAATTGGAATTTGACCAGTTTTTGTCGTTTGGCAGGAAAATTAAGACTTGAAACAGTAGACTTTATAACCACTGCCTGTTAAGAGCGTTGCATGTCACTGGGTAGGATGTATGAATAATATGAGCGCTTCAAGACTGCCAGTGGTACCGCTGCAGACGATCAAAGGAAGGTATGGCCAGTTGTGAATCAGACGCTAGACGTTGCGTTGGACGCATCTTTTGCATAAGAACACTGGAAGAGCGTACCTTGGAACGAGGCTCTTTTTCAGAATATGAAGCATTGTTGTTGTTGTAATCGGTGAATTTTGTGTGCCATTTGACTGACTGACTGAGATTTAGTCAGAACAAGTTAATAAGGTACGTCCAGATATAACGTTGCCCCGGGTAGCATTTCTTGACGTTACTATGGCAGCCATGCCATTTTGTATGACACTTCCTCATACGTTCGATTCATTGTGCACTATGTATTATGATTTTTTCTATTTAAATGCAAAGTTTGAAGTAATTTTGCCAAAAGATAAATATAATAGAGCACTTTTCCTGGAACTTTTGAAACGCCCTACGTAATATAACCATATTAAATGCACGATCGATATAATCAAGAAAAATCTCACCGTTAGCGGACGAAATCGCAATAGTTTTGAGAGTAAACGTTATTCATTTGATCACGTGATTCTACACACTGTTATTTGGTATTACTTATTTACTAGTAATCGACAGTACAAATGCAATAACAATGTATGTCAAAATATAAATTAGGGTGAGAAAATAAGGGAAGTTACCAGTTTTAGGGAAGAAGGCGTTGTATTACCCAATGCACTGCTTGACACAGGCATTCCTGATGCTGGAGTAGACAGTGGAACTGTAGAACTTCTTGGTGTCGTTGCCGCCGATGTAGACACGGTTGTTATGACTGACTTAAATGTCGGTGTTGTCTAGTGTAAAGTATAGTGATTCAAAACATTTATTACATTGAAATATTACAATTAATACATAAGGCCCAAACCGATTGAAGGTACGGCCTTGTGTTAACTATCCAACTGAATTCATTGCACGGAAACCATTTTCGTGTCCAATGGTTTCGACCCTAGTGACTTAAAATTACGAATATAACATATAATTCAGTGTTTCTGTTGGCATATTTACTTATTAGATTGAAATAATAATACACTGTGCATTAATTCGACATTGTTATCTCTCAATGTACCATTTTCAAACTTGAAATAGTTATCTAAATATTTTAAGGACCAAAATCAAACTTATTTTAACCATACTACAATAAATACAAACTATATCCGCATTTATATATACATCAATGTACATGCGCTTCTATAAGGCTCCTACCGAACGCGAACGACCTAAGGATAGACAAAAGGCAATCATATATAGTACCCTCCAAACGTCATTGATAAATTCACATTTACCTATTTCTACTAAGTTATAAAATATTAAAAGGATTATCATATTTCGTTCAAGTAGTTAATTGCGTTAAAATTGTGTAACTGATCAACATTCTATTTGTATTGGTTCAATCTTAGATGATATGTGTGTTACTCTTTCGATATGATACTTACTGTTGTTTGAATATTCTTGATCACAGTGAAATCACGGATTTCTTCCGACCCGGGTCCGAACTTTCCTGGTGCTATTCTTGGTATGGCTATAATTTTCACCGACCTGACATAAATAACAATACGACTTAAGGATTCATATCAGTCGTACACATAATACTAGTATCAATAGTTAAATAGAGAATAAACACTCAAAAATTAAATTGATTATTCTTTCTTAGTAATGACATAAATTATGTTCCGGTTTAAATACAAGTATTAAAAGTATGTGAGCTCTTACATACAGTGTACGTTTTCTCTACAAGAAATACTATTTATGTGCCACAGAATGTAGCTCTACTAATCATTCGGGAAATGTATTTCTATAATGGAAGTCCCTTACACGTATCTAACAAAATTTAATATTTCTATCCCGTAAAATCAATGCCCGGTCGTGTTTAGTATATAATTAATTATATATAATAATATAGATAGTTTTACAAATCATGTTCAGTCACAAGACAAAAACAGGCACGGTTTACAATTTGAATATTTGAATCGGCAGGTATGTTAATTCTTTTCCCAGGAAATTGGTGTTTCAAAACTTACGTTGAAAGTCCAGCAAATGATGCATTTAGTACAAACGTTCCCGAACATTGTCCACCAGGCGGTAATGCATCATAGGGTAAGGTTGTTGGGGCTAAAGCAAACCCTCTCTCATCACTGATGCGAACGTCTATATCTTGACTCGTAGATAACAAATTAGTGACAGTGAATGTCACATTGAATGTTGAATATTCAAAAATAGTCGCACCTAAAATAAGGGTAAAACATATGCATAATTGTTGTAGTACGCATGTTTATTGGGTGAAACGCAGAGTGCTATTAATGTTGATTATCTTGATTGCATTTTATAGTTTTCCTTTCTAAAATTTAAGAGACTACAGTAAAGGACATATCAATAGCAAGTACTGGTATAAATAAGTAAGTAAAGACTTTATTTAAAGAGGCTACACATTTACTTACACAATCTTCCATGCGGGCTTCAAAACACTATAGAAGTACTGGTGTGGTGCCCTTAAAAAATTAAATCGATACATGAATTTCTAATTAAAAACAAATATACATGAACATGGATTTGAATATTGACAAAAATGAAACGATTACCTGAATAAGCGGGCACATCAAGTTTAAGAGACATTGGTGTAATTTCTGTCGGATCAATACGTCTGAATGTACTCGTAGGTTTACCATCGTCCATCCCTTGTACGCCTATCATAAATATCTACAAAACATTGCAGCGATATGTGTATTTTTTAAATATGGTAATGAAATAATATGAACTAATACGAGTATGCCAATCAAACTAAATTCGTACAAAGAGCGTTTTCAAATATTTAGTGTCAACATATGCTGTGTGGAGAATCACGTGATCAAATAAATAACGGTCGCACTCAAAACAATTGCGATTTCGTCTGCTAACGGCGAGTTTTTTCTTGATTATAACGATCGTGCATTTAATATGGTTATACTATATGAGTCATTATTTTTTTTTGCAACATTGCTTGTCTTTTTGCAATATTTGTTAAACCGTAACAAAAATGTCATAACAAGCAATTTTGGTTGGTTGCACATAACTTGTTTATCAATGTCAGATAGATTTTTATGCATTATTCCAATCAGAAAGAACATTTCTACATCATTGAAGTAGTAAATTGTGCTGTTTTGGGCTGTCCCCAGACCAGAACTCTTGTGTATATATGCTAGTAACTAACGATAGGGACCAAACTATGTTAACAAAACCGTACATGCATCAAATACACATTTCGTCTACCTGATAATACATCTAGGTTACAAACCACTAAATTCCTCCGCGAACCAAAATAGGATACACTCAAATAGTCCCTAAATAAACTTGTGATTGTGTTTAAATGGTAGTATGCTTTGACAAGGTGGAACTGGAATCATCTAATTGGGTTTACAGGCATTGTATACATGTATGTGATGTATTGAAACTGTTTTATTTTACATATTTTGAGATTTTGGCCAAAATACCAAAGCGAAAGTAGGGTAGGGTAAAACCCGGATTTGGTCGGTCCGCGCGCCTGTAAAAATATGTTCACCGCGTTGGACGGACAAAATTTTTCTTATATGATACGTGACCCCCTGTTTTTTTTTTGTATTTTCTTAAAGCTGTTAGCCCCTTCTTTTCATTGATATATGTCTGCCACCTGGCCATAGACATTAACATGTATCAACCTGGGACTGACTATAGTAACTTTACATTGAGCTAAAGAACAAATTTATTTAGTGGTTTGTTACCTCTAAAGCGAAATTTAACGATAGTTTTCTTCAAAATAATTGTATTCAAATATTGTACCCAGCGTTTACGTCTTTTATGTAACATTTGAACACACATAAATAATAATAGCATTTCCCTGTGGTTTGGGAAAATTCTTTTACCGTCTTTGTGAAGAGCAAACCTTCCAGAATAAGCATTCATGTGTGTCGTTATGTAAATATTTTAATAAACTGGATAAAACAGAAATTTAAGGTTGGTCAGTAGAGGCGTATATTTGTATATGTCTTTACTGTAACGGGGTTGTTTCATTTCTTAAAATATGATTATATACACTGTTTGGTAAACGTTGGACACATACTGTTGTACTGTGCACAACACATGCATTTCAACCTCGTAGGTCCACAGTTTATTTATTACCAACATATTTAGTCGGAATAATTTCAGTCATGTAACGGTCCTTCCTGTAACGGGCTATTTTGTTACAGGAAGGACAGCAATTGTTACAGGATAGACATTTTTGTATTAAACTACAAATTATAATAGTATGCTTTTGACAAATGTATTGTTACGATCAGATATTGCCAAATGTCTGTATCAGTTTTAAACTAAGATATCAACAAATGTCAACATCAAGCTATTAGTCATGACTTTTTTGCCTGTTACTTGATAGACCATATTTGTGACAGGAAATACTATTACTTGTTTAAAATGGACTCAATCGACATATTATATGTGGTACGGTATTAATTAATTAATATATTTTAGTTAATTGGTTATAATCTTTCTCATTAGTCAAAGCTAAACGTAGAATGCATCATATACACATAAGAACGTTCAATTAATTCGTTTGATGTTATGTTACAGGTGCGACTGTTATGCTTTGTGTTGTACTTTTCTGTTGCCACAATTGGCATTCATCCTAGACAATTCTCTGAATACCACAGGTTTTACCAGTGAAAACAGAGGCTACATTGTCAGAGTGAGTGATTGTCAATGTGCTCCGACAAATATGGAGCAGAATTCACAATTTTGCATTTAGACCTTTGCGATTTCGATTGTTTAATATTCTCTAAACTTTCTTCTACATTATATAGAATTACAAATGTATTATGTTATATGGGAGAATGCACAATTGTCAACTTAAACCTTCACGATTTTCAAAATTATCAATGTACCCTAACCTTTTTTGTAGATTATATATAATTAATTTGCTATGCAACTTTTTTGATGAAATTGCCCAACTATGGTTCTACTTATTGCAAAGCAGTAATAACAGCTATTACATTGTACTGTTAATGGGAATACTTAACCGGCAATTTTACTGATTGCATAACAAGTGATCTGCTGCTGACCTACTGCTAGTAAATTTTCAACACACTTACTTAGATATTGAGTGACCCAACTGGCAAAACAGCTGTACTTGTCTTATGTGGTAATGACTTATGGTATGTTTGGCACACTGTCTGGCCAATTGCCAAAATATCGACTGACAAAGTGCTGGTCCGCTAAGATTCTGTCAGTATAATATCAACCCAAGTGGCAGACATGCAGCCAATAAAATGACTGATGTCTACAAGTTGTTTAAACCAAAAAGGTATGACAAAATCCGATAGGGAATATAGCACTCAACCTAACCAGCCGAGCACAGAGATCAGAAACACCACAACTACCCTGAGCAATGCCCACACAATCCCATACCAAAATGCGACCAAATGAGGCACAACAACCTCGGGCGTGACCTAGTGTAAAACACCAAGGACATTGACCTAACGTTATGCTACCTAAAGAGGCACAACTACCACTTGACCTAGTTAAAATAATGGGCAAGGTAGGTATGGGGTGGGAAATAATATTACATATTTCTAGCAACTACACAACGTGCATGCTGCTGCCCCAATACTGGCATACTGAGAATACTCTGATTGACACTCAGTCGACCTATTAACTGACATACTTAATGAACATCTACAGACATAATTCTAGTTTACTAGGAACCCATACGACTGATATGCGGATATGTACTGAGCCACTGATTGCGGTAAGTTTTCAAAACAATGCGGATGCAAATGTCACTGTTGTCAAACCATAAATATTCATTTTTCTAACAAATCACAATATTTATGATGAAACGAGTTCCTTTGTTAATAGTTATACGTCGGATTTCGTTGTGATTGATTTTAAAGACCTTGATCAATCTTTTGAATACTTCATTCCATTATTAAAACTTAAATAAATGGCAATAGCGTAATGCTGTTAAAAGTAACATTGTTCAAAACTGCAGTCATTGTTGCGAATTACAGTTTTACCGTGTCTTTCATATCAAACCTAACACATACATAGCTGCGAAAAAATTATGTTCAACAAAAAAAGTGATGTGGTTTTCATATGAAAATATTAAAAGTATTTTGAAGATACATTATCACTTTATTTAAATAAATAAAAAATATCAAATAGAACCCTTCAAGTGCATTGGTTTATTTCAATGATGCAAAATATATTGACTCTAATAGTTTTTTCATTTAACATGTCATGAATTGTCTATTTTCCAGTGGTGATACACGTGGCTGTTATAGTCATTGATTGTAAGCACAACTGTGTATGCGTTACACTTAAAAATAAAATATTCATTGCCCATCACATAGTGTGTCCTTCCTGTAACATGCATGTCTCTAATGTAACGTTATGAGTTAAGTTTATTATATGCTGCTATACCAGTGATTTTGATGAACCAAAGCTGTCTTTTATACCAATAGATCTTAACAGACACAACACAAAAGTTCTATAACGAATGGATTAGAATTAAAAAGACCACAATAACTTAATTACGATCATATTGCATATTTTCAAAAACGTTCATCCAAAAATGCCATACGTTTTTAACCGTTTCATATTTATTAAATACAAATGCACTTTTATGATATATGAGTCGAGTTCTTTTCAAATAACAAGAACATTTCTGCCTTTGTATATTAGTTTTCATTATATTGCATGATACAAAGGCGTTACAGGAAGGACATTTCAACAGATCAAGTCAAACAAATTACAGCATCCTTGTGAAATATGGAATATTTGATGTGGAATTTGTGTGCTATAGCATAGGTTATACATCAATAGATCATTTAAACAAGAAAAAATATTAAATCTAATACTTTTTTTAAAGGAAAAATCTTCGAGCTCAAATGTTGCAAAAATAAATATTGACTCATATAGCCTAAAGTATATCCAGTATGTGTAAGAATACCCGGCAAGTACCGAGTTCGCTATATCTTTAGCTGTTTTAATTGATGATTGACCTAATGCATTCTCGATGCAGTTTTCAACTGTCGGTAATAATTTGGTCGAGCATCAGTTAAAGATAGAGCAAACTTGGTAATTGTCTAGTGTTGCTACAGAAATGAGATTTTCTTTAGGCTGTATTATATATTCATATAAAGTTTTGAGTGCGAACGTTCATTTCAAATCATTTGACCACGTGAGTCTACACACTGATATGAACATGCAGTATATATGTATTAAATCGTGTTTCGAGATCTGACTGTACATAAATGCAATTTCAATACTCAGATGCGATATATAATTATAGCTTGGCTATTTTGACATGAACCTGACCTTTATGCAAGACTATATAACAAGGTTCTTGCTTTGAATATATCACTTTCCGCTAGCAAATCGTGCAATATCGGCATTTAAGATTTGTGTTTGTATTACATCTCGAGCGTCGTCGTGATACTCCCCAATTATGAAAACATACAATCGGGGTTGTAAACGTTGGAAACATATCGACCGTTAAATTATGGTAATCGATAAGTCAGGCTCATGTCAATGTGGGCAAGCTATACTACATTTACATGTATGAAACGCACACTATGAAAATTAGCGAATAATTTATTTCTTCCTTTTATTAAGCATCGTGCATGTACTGGCGTACATCACCAGTTGATCATAGTTTTTACAAGTTATTATAAGCTATGTTATTCATTTAAGATGATTTAGCTTCATTCTCACCTCATTTGGAATTTTAACACTGGATGTTATGTACTTGTTGCCGGTTTTATGAGTTAAGATGGCAAAACCAGCTCCTTTATTGGCCTTTTTCAATACAATAAAAGCTGTGTTTACAGTCTTTATTTTTGAATCTCCTTCCACTGTTAACTCTATATCATATGCCTTCCCTGATAACGAAAGACAGTATATTAATTAGACATATTAACACCGTAAAGCGACATAATTAAATTATAGGTAAGGGAATCACGAATTATCAAATACAGTACAATTGAAAGAACCGAACCGTAGTGCTTTAGCACCGTCGAATTATCAGTTGAAGTTATTTTGATTTCATATTATATACGTACAGCGGGGCCTTTGGGAAGTCGTGCATTCACCGCTGTTATATAATTTCTTTGTGAAACTGGTTCATCATGCATTTTTTCGGCGGGGACTTGGATGTTTAATTGTTTTTCGGCTTATGTGTGAGCATTTCTCAGTGTAGTTGTTAGAAATATGTAAGGTTGTTTCCCATCTCATTCCTACCTTGCCCATTATTTTAAACTAGGTCAAGTCGTAGTTGTGCCTCTTTAGGTCACTGGCCTTAGGGTTTTAAACTAGGTCACACCCCGGGTCGTTGTGCCTCATTTGGTCGCCATTTTTGCATGTGTTTGTGCTATTGTCGCCGTGTAGCGGGGCCTTGGGGAACTTGATTGAGTCTTGGCTGCGTTTCATTCGGTCTCATGCAATAACCACTATTCTCCAAATTTGTCGTCCTGCATTATTTCGGCGGGGACTTGGCTATTTGATTGTTTCGTTGGCTTATGTGTGCGCATGGCTCAGCGTATTTGTGTAGTGGTGATTCTGATTTCTGTGCTCGGCTGGTTAGGTTGAGTGCTATATTCCATGTCGGATTTTCTCATACCTTTTTCGATCGTAATATGTTTAATCATTATGCTATCATAGGTTCCTTTACATGGTTTATTTTGTCATCAATAAACGTCATTACAAATGTCGACTCACCAGGAACTGGATTTTCGGAGAGTGGCACAGTAGATCCTACCTCGAATAACTGTTGTGTTACAGATACAGGACTTTCGGCTTGTACTTTGACGTCCCATGTACTAGTATTGCCATCTAGTTTTGTAAACTTCCATATTCCATGATCACCCTGCAATGAATTAACGTCGCAATTTTCAGTTTCCTAACAGTAAGTTGTAAATTGTATTTATGTATGATAAATATTTACCACAACCATCTCCAAAATATAGAAAATGTCCTTTTTAATCAATGGTCCAATGACTTTTTAACGAACATTTTAAAAGTTGCATGTAAGCTGAATGGATTAGACCATCACTTTAGTAACAAAATTAGAGACAACATGCGTATTTTATGCTATCCACCATACACTACTTATTTTGCATAAATTCGCACAAATTGACCTAATTTGCATATTGGAACGAAATATTTTTAAGAAAAGGGTTTCAAAATGCAGCTACTTCTTATTACTTAATCATGCACTTCATATTTGATATGAAATTGAATTTAAGCAAGTGTAGTGACTTAGTGACCGTATATTTAACATTTATATACATTTGTATAATCATTGGAACTAGTTTATGTTTATTCTTATCTAATACCGCTTGGTATAATAATATAATTTATAATATTCGCAATCATGTACATGGTAAAGACTAACAACTGGATGCAATACATAAGTAATGCAAGATTACGTTGGACTAACTACTGCTACACGTTTACACGTACCGATGCAATTGGAATATCCATAGTTGCCTTCACAGTTCCAGACACTGACGACGTATCAAGTGTTGGATGTCCAGTGTAAGGCATACCTGAAAGTGGTAAAAAAGATAGGTTAGAATAATTATTCTGGTGCTAATCATTTTCTAACAATATATTCGGTTCAACCTTTCTATCTTATGGTGTACAACTTCTAATTAACAAGAGCTCGTTTTGCATTTGATATAAACACGTTATTACAACATTATTGTAGTCCTCACGCAAGAAATTTACGAAAAAGGTATGAGGAAATCAGACAGGGAAAATAGCATTTAACCTAACCAGCACAGAAATCAGAAACACCAAAACACAACTACATGACATTGTACACTGAGCAATGCCCACACATAAGCCAAAGAAACAATCGAAAATCCAAATCCCCGCCAAAAAAACTAATCTGTCGGCGTCATTTATGCAGTTTTGCATGATAACAAAAATGTTGAAAGTTCATAGCTACTTCAATTATTATGATAGAACACCTAACAAAGAAAATGCTTTAAAGTACCAGAAGGCGTTGTTGCAAATATGACAGGATTTGCTTTGTCCGCGGACACCTGGAGTACCAGCCGGGTTATTGTTGCATCAACATGAACAATGTAATCTTTCTCAACATATTCATTAAAGCGTGCAATGTCAGCAAGTTTTAAGTTTGTCTGAAAATGAAGGCATTAAATTATTTATATAAACTAACATATACTATATACTGTTACTTAAATCGCATTTAAATTTAAATGATTTGAATTACATGACAGTTAAAACCTTAGTGTAGAAAATAGTTTATTTAGTTTTGTAGACATGCTTCAGCTTCAACTAATGTTCTTTATTTTGAATTTGTTATCAATTAATGATATTTGCATAATCTCAGTTCTTGTTTGTATGTCAATGAGTTTGTGTGGTAAGGTGAGAACGAAGAGCTACTTTATGTATTTACAAACGAACTGAACCAAACTAGATTTACGATACGTATGGTGCAATTGTTATTTTTAAAATGGATGGTGGCTAGTGGCTACATTGCATGTGATTGAAAGCCAATCGTTTTATCAGTTCATTTGAAAGATGATGTCAACCTAATGTATTCTATTCAATTTGAAACCATTTTAATGAATACATAATTATATATTAGTTTATAAACTAAATGTAAACTATGAACTGTATCATAGAATTCTTACTGTAACAGTTGATCCTGGTTTTGTCGTAGATAAAGATTTCTTCGTTGCTGATGCTGAGGGTGATGACTTGGAAGTTGTTGGCGAAGTTGTTGTAGATGTTGATGTAGTCGACGTCGATGTCTACAAATAATTGTCCAAAACATGTTAATAAGTTTTTATGTATCTTTAAGGTCTAACCGTTTACAACACTAAAAGTACAGACCGAGGTGGCTTTCAAATAATCCAAAGATTTGCATTGGGCAAATTAACGCATACTGATTTAAATTGAGTAGTCATCGACTGGTGATGTTACTCTAGGACTAATGTTATTTTATTACTTATACATTTCCAAAGCTCCAAATAAGATGGATTGTTTTCGTTTGCATATTAGTACAATATTTTCTTGTAAAGAACATTCTAAATAGTAGTCAATCAGATTACGTCGCATCAGTATATCGCGTGATAATGCATCATCTTTTGCGAATGTGTACATATGAAAAGGCGAAGGTAAACAAAGACAAACAGAATAGTTTTTCTACACTCTATCTTGACAGTTTACAGTTTACAGTTTTACAGTTTACAGTTTTATTGGTATAATCGGCATGTGAAATGCCTTTGACCATTTGCACAATAAAAACTAGATGGTCAAGACAACATATATACAATTATGTACATAACATATATTATAAGCAAGCACAGATAAAGAAATAAATACAAAAAGAGAATAGGAATTCAGTTTTGTGATATACAGTATACATATTATACTGTTTCAACAAAAACAATAAGCTTGATTAGTAACAGAAATAAACACACACAAATATACAAATATATACAAACGGTACAATTCAAATTGGATAATTTATATTTTCAATATTTATACATCGACGGCATGTTATTATTACATTAGGGCTAGTTTATTTTCTCTTAGTTTTGAGGCATAGAATACTAATTTTGCGTTGTTTAAGATGATTTTGTTCGTTTTGCTTGCCATAATGTTATAGAATTTATTTAATGTAGGCCAAGCTGATCGTGCTATGTACTTCGATCGTAGTTCATTATAGGTTTGGCAACACATAAAAAAATGATATTCTGATTCTATAGAATTATTGTGGCATAATTTGCATATTCTGTTTTCTTTTGCGATTCCGGATTGTCTACCATTTTCTATTTCTAAATTGTGTGATGCTAGTCTAAATCTCGAAAACTCTTTTCTGATAGTGTCATTTTTAATCAAGTCCAAGTATTTTTCAAATTCAAATACGGTTTTGAAATTCTTGTAATAGGACATTTTTGACTGAGAATTGAGAGTATCACTCCAAGTTTGGGTATATTGATCCCGCATTCTTTGTCTGAATATATTGAAGTAATTTATGTTTATAGTATGTAGATTGATCATATTTCCATATCCTAAATTATTTAAGATTGTTGTTATGTTGGATACCCAGTTATTTGCTCTTACGTTCAACAAACACTGTTCATTATAAACTTGGAACATTAATGAGTTGGGATTGTTTTGTATTCTTAGCCAGTATTTTAGTGCTCTTTCTTTGCAAATTACTGATAGTGGGAATCGACCCAGTTCACCCAACACTGCAGCATTTGATGTTTGCGTACGTACTCCTAAAATTCGCTTACAGAATTTTATATGCAGTTTATCTATTTCTTTGTATTTATAAACCCCCCATACCTCACTACTGTAAAGTAGAATAGGTACAACAAGTGTATCAAATAGGGATAGTTTAGTTTTAATATCTAGACTAACTCTACTAAAAACAAATAACAGGTGGTTATAAGCTTTAAGCGCTTGTTCTTGTAACGCCTTTGCGGCATATATCATGTTTCCTGTGTAATACAATTTTATACCGAGGTAACAGAAAGAATCAACAACTTCTAATTGTTCCTGATTAATGGTCCAACGGAAATCAGAATTACATTTTCTATTTTCGAAGATGCATACTTTCGTTTTGCCTGTATTGATTTTTTATCCCCATTTGCGTGAATATTGTTGTACATTATTTAGTTGGGTTTGCAAACTAGAAGGGTCTGTGGTGAAGAGAACAATGTCATCCGCAAACAACAACATGTATATACTTAGTAGATTGATATCATCGTCTGTAAGCTCATTTTGATTAATTATCATATTTATATGTTTGTATATATCATGCATGTATCATGAAAATAAAAACAATGCTAAAACTAAAGAGTCTAATTTTCTTACAAATACCGGTGCGATAAGGAATCAGACAATGAGTTCAGAATATTAACATGTACGTACTGTGGTTTTCTGAAATATGGTAATATTTCTCCATTCAATTGGTCCAGGAGACAAACTGCCATTACCGAATTTTTGTAATAAATAAATGACTCATTGTTCACACATAATCAAATGAAAAAGGTATGAGAAAATCCGACAGGGAACATGAGGTGCGTCAGGCTGAACTTAAGGCTCGATTGATCACAGGAACATACGTCCTAGAAACTAATCTAGCGAAATATAACCGCAATGAAGTCACCAAGATATGTCAACTATGTAATAAAGAGGACGAAACCCTCGAGCACTTCCTACTTAAATGTGATAAACTTGATATAGCTCGTGCCAAGGGACTACGCACAGTTAGAAACCTACTTGAGTCCATAAAAAAAGGCAGCTACACTCGTGTTGAACAGGACAAGAAGCTCCTACAACTCCTGATGGATTGCACAAACAAGAACCTATATGGTCTCATCGAGCTCACCTCGTCAGACAAAATAAACATAGAGAGAGCCTCGCAGAACCTCTGCAATTTTGTCCATCAATTAAGGGTGCAATTGCTTACACCTAGCTCGCCTGATAACCACCGAAAATCAGACCACATAATCCCAAGTTAAACTCAAATAGACATTTAATTTGAGTAAACAATAATTGAAATAGACTATAGTGTAACTCAAATAGACATTTAATTTGAGCAAACAATAATTGAAATAGACTATAGTTTTGAATGAACATTATTGATAAAGACTGTAGTTTACATACGAAAACAGACTAAAAAACAGTAAAACTGTAAATAAGTTATTGTTGCAACGTTAATGTTTACGTAGCGTTATAGCGTTATAGTGTTCATATAAAAGGTGTTGATTCACGTTGGATTTACCAGTTATACTGGATCTATCATTCATTTGTATTGGATTTAAACATCACATTCGTGATACCGAAAGTGAGTGCAGCAGTACCAGTGCTGGAATTTACCTGAAGAAAAGAAAGGTAGCACTCAACCCAACCAGCAGAGCACATAAATCAGAAATACCACGAGACTACTACTCTGAGCAATGCCCACAGAAACCCATGCCAAAACGGCGACCAAATGAGGCACAACAACCCCGGGGCGTGACCTAGTTTAAAACACAAGGATCGTGACCTAATGTTATGCGACCTAAAGAGACAATGCCTACACATAAGTCGAAGAAACCATTAAAGTATAAAATGCAGGAAGACCAACATTCACAAAGAAATTATATAATAGCGGTTGCTGCGGTTATTGCCGAATGAAACGCAGCCAATACTCGACCAAGTTCCCCAAGGCCTCACTGCACGGCGAACCAACCACACAAACCCGTGCCAAAACGCCGACTAAATGAGGCATAACCACCCCCTGACCTGGTTTAAAACATGAAATGGTCAAGTCCAAGTTGTCAAAATGCTGAATGACCTAAAGTTTCCTAAATATATGTCATATGGCTTCTAGTGACCAAACACGGTTTTACTATGCTCAGACATAATGGCATTGTCAAAATGCTAATCTCTAGCGATTAAACAATGTTATCCTGTGATTTGACCATAAGACATACAATTAATATTAAGAGTGTGACCTCTAGTGACAACAAGGCTGAGTGACCAAGCTGCAAAAGTAAACATGTTTGATTGCCTATCTGTAGCTTCTGAAGTCCTACAAAGGTTACAGTTACAGTTACTAAGTAATGGTAAATCCCTACAGCCGCATAAATAATATATTGACGGAAGCAAACAAAAACATAAATGATTGAAAAGGAGGCGCACGGAAATAACTCTAGCTCGCGTATTAATCAATACCGTTAACAAACTCGATTTGGTACAAAAAGCGCATACGATTCCGACAGGAGACACATAGAGAATACAAAGAGATAAAAACTCCATTGTGTATGTGTATGTGTGATTATTTAAACCTTTCGGTTAAGGATAACCCATGAAAGTGCAAGCACTTATTTCCAATGGGGTCCTGTGTTTTGCTGAAAGGACAGCTAGTAGGAGAGACAGTGGTGTGATAGAAGGTATCCGGGCTCGATGCCCTAGCTCTTTCCGAAGAGACACCTTGGTTCTTTAACGTGTCCGGTGTATAGCACCGATACACGCGAGACTACCTCTGGGTTGCTAACCAGTTCATCTCTAGTTGGGTGGGAAACACAGAAAAGCGTTTCTGAAATGATCAAGTGCCCTGGCCGAGGATCGAACCCGGGACCTCTCGATCAGCAGTCAAGCAGGCTATCCGCTCGACCACCGTACCACCCATTTGACACCAAAATGACGAATGCTTATTATTTTTCGATAAATATTATTAAGATTGCAAAACTGCACTGATAAACAGCATAGGATTAGGAGCCAACACCATTATTATAATAACATGCTTTTAACAAAATTACGATACTAAAGACAAAAGCAACACCCAAAATAAACATCCTGGCATGAAAGGCACAAACTTACACATGAAAACCAAATGTCTCAGACAATGCCCAACATAAAATACTTGTGTTTAAGGCAGATTTGAAGCAAACTGTGAAATTGTTACTTACGTTGTTAGTCCACCGAATCCAGCTGTCAATTTAAACGTTCCTGTGAAGTTTTCCCCTGCTTTTAAACTGTTCATTATTATAACATTTGGATTTTGGACGAGTCCCCTGTCATCTTCGATCCTAATATCAACATCTTGTGTCGTGGAAAGGATATTCGTCACCGTAAAATTGATGTTAATTGAGGTGTATTCTTCAACAAATGTTCCTGACAAAAATAAGTGTGTGTCATGAAAAGAATGACTAATACATTAATCATTAAATATGATACCAATTTGAAAGGTTTACGCCAAGTTACCAAATACTGAACTTGTGAAATGCTTGTTAACGTTGCCCCACGCCAATTAACATTTGAATGACGTTTACGACGTCACTAAAAAGTAGACGCAACTTGTTAGCTTCTGTAACTTTGACATGTGTTGTTTAATTAACCTCAAATTGTTCATAAGGGTATCATCTTTCATTAGGTTTTCATTTCACTAAGCCCGGTTTTCCTGGAGAACGGCTCATGTACCTGACTGAAGTGGCCCGTCAAGTTTTAATGAAACGGGAATTATTTCATTGGTGTCCACACGTTGATACGGATGGTTTGTTTTGTCTCTCCCTTGTATACCCACAATTACAACCTGCAATGTATAAATTATATTTATCTTTTATAAATAATTCGCGTATTATCCACTGCAGTTGCAGTTCCTTATAAAATGACTAATTTAAATTGAGTATATATTCACTGTCCAGGAAAGAGGACGGACGTATAATAAAACGTCAGCTGTGAAACAGCATTACTTCTATGCGCTGCCCCTCGCCAATTGACCGTCAAATATCACAGGGTGAGAAACGTTTTTAGTCTGTCCGGGGCTCGAAACCAGTGCCATTCGCTTATAGCGTCTTTGTTCTTCCGGCTGAGGTATTTGGCCGCATAGAACTCCAATATTCATGTTTAAACCGTTCAATTTTGTAAGTCTGCTTGAAGTGTTACATTATTAGAAAGTCTTACTTTGAAAGCCACAGTTTTATCATGGTTCTTGATTTCAGACAAGAACGTAACACAAATTCGATGATTTTGATTTATAAAACAATGATTTTCAGATAACCAGTTGAATAATGCAAAATAAGGTTAGTGCATCTTTGGAATTACGCATTAGTTACACATAATTCCTCGTGCTATATTGTAAACTTTGGTTCATTTATTTAATGTACATTACATAGTATACAAGTATTCATTGATTAGTGTGTCTCTGGGCTATACACTCAACCGCTTTAAAAACGCACCACTATTGAAAAGAGTCAAAATTTGTCAAAACCAATTTTTTGCTAAAATTAATAGTTTACATGGTTTGTTCAGTTCATAAGCTTGACCTAATTAAAGAAAGGGATTTTGTTTTCATTCGGAATACCCCGCCCAAAGAACCTTTTTTGATTTTGCATGTTTTGCACGTGCAGCTCGATCGTTTCGACTTATGTGGTCAATATTGACTTTAAACGGTACGCTGTTGATTTACACATTGAAAAAACAACAGAAACAGTATTTGCTAATGGTATTTATATGCTACGAATATCTCGAATATTTGTTCGGATGATTGCGCCTTCGCTTCCAACTGAAAAGAACCTCAGTGCCTTAGCATACCGAATGTCCCAACTTTTTGTCTTCTAGCTCCTTCGTCGTGTTGATTTAAGGTGCCATATAAGCACCACGGGAAATACCCTGACAGTCTGGTGCTCATAACCAAGATTTCATGTTTAAATAAGGCTTGAAATCAATCTTAGGTTCACATAATGCGCATATCTGGACCGCACTCGGTCGTATGGTATTAGCCAGACAGCCAAAGCCAAATACCATTTATAATTCAAGTTAAGCTTTGCTTAGATGGTTACAAACATCACGTCTAACATAATTCTCTCCTATTACGTAATTAATGTAATTCTTTAGGAGGAGAAACCCCGTACATGCATCAATTTAGCGGGCTCTTATAATTGCTTTTGAAATTGTGACTTTCACTTTCATGGATCACTGTATTATCTATATCATAATTTATTTTAAACTCGTAATAATGTCATGAAAATCACACAACTCGTTGTGTATAGACTGAAGATTATTAATCCGAAAATAAATAACCATAGATTGACGTTTTCGTCACTAAAACTGATATTTCATAAGTGGTGCGTTTTTAAAGCGGTTGAGTGTACATGTGTAATATACCTCTGATGGCATTGCTACTGCGTTCTTTCCTTCAAATGTATTACTACCCTTCGGTACCAACTGAATCATACCAACTGGCAATGACTTTTCCTTCGAGTACAGAAACCCGATGTCAACACTCTGTATTTGTGACAATCCTTCAACAGTTATCTCAATTTTATAGGATTTCCCTGAAAATACAGACAATTACCAATTTCAAAATCCATATTTGTAGAATAATTTCCTGTGTCAATACAATAAAAGTATGTCTATTTCCATTCTATATTGATAACACAAGTATATGTCTTACGAGGTTAAAGATATACTGTGCCCATCTTGCAATGTTTTAATAAACTTCCAGTACTAAATTAATGAATACATGCACCTGTTTTTGCTAATTTTGTACCATTTTCTATTGTTACTATATGTGTAGATTAATTAGTTAGTATACGAGTTAGGCATCCGTCAGTCGCAGCGACTATGGGGTAGCGCCATCTTGAGAAGTTGTTGGTGAGCATCTTCTTGTGTGGCTGTAGAGGCCAATTCTAGATTTACATTTCGCTGAATTAGAATGAGAATGTCGTAACTACTACTTACGACCTTATAAGACTTATATATATTTGAAAATCTGCATCACAAGGCGCTTCTTGTGAACCTATTGTCATGACAATCGTAACTTGTTATGTTAACCAAAATGAACGTGTAAGGGCTTGTTTTTCAATAAGTGAAGAGGAAATTCCTGGCAGTTTTTCCTTGTTTTCTCAACATATCTATTTATACTAACGACCTTCTCATTCTAATCCAGCGAATTGATTGTAGATTTATAGTTTACCTATAACTGGATAGTCTAGGACTGGCGTATTGGAACCTAATTCAAATAGTTGATGTGTGATGTATACTGGACTTTCCGCTTGAATTGTTACATCCCAGTAGGCACTGGCATCTAATTTGGAGAACTTCCATCTGTAAGATAGGACATTGGTAAAATCTAGGATACTGGTTCTGTTGCAATATATTGTTATGGTTTTAAATTTTATTAACGAAAAGTTACAAAAGTATTGAATACGTTCATTGCGGTAGCATCCAATACAACAGTGGTGTCAACAATTTGCAGTCTACATTTTGCATCTTTGTTAGCCTATACCAAGTCTATATCACTTTATGTGCAAGTTTTATTGTTTTGTGGTAACTAGAATATTGCCTCGTGTCATATTTGGTGAGTAACTTAGTATACTAATTTAATCGAACTATAAGGAATAAGTATGAATGATCTTTAATGCGTTTGATCGAAGCTTACCGATGTAATGGGAATATCAAATGTGACAACAACTATTCCCTGGCTTGCTGTACCGTTAACAACCGGCTTGGTAGAGTAAGGAGCACCTGTAATATAGTGAACATAACATCTGTGTATTTACATGTAGGCTATGTAAGCTCCTATATTACATCATAAATGTATGATAATTATGTCACTTTCCGAAATCTTTGTAGTATAATATGATTTGCGCTATCGTATGAAATTATGTAATTGTATAAAACATTCAGTACTCCCAGACAAACATTAACGTGCGTTATCATCATACACAACGTAATACTTTTATGTTTGAATGTAGAATAACAGGCCGTAGAATAGGAAACAGTTGTGTTAATGAAGCCTAGTAAGGGCATCTAATATAAACTAATCAATTTATTCCGGACATCGTCAATATCACTATTCTATCCATATAACCAAGTGTGGACAATCACGTGAACAGATGGATATCGTATACACACACAAAAATGGCGTTTTCGTCCACAAAAGAAAAGTGTTTGCTTGATTATTACGATAATATATTGTCTTAAGAATATCTCATGTATATAGGGAACACTCGGTAATTACCGATTTCGCTGTATCTATTGCTGTTTTTAATTGATGGTCGGCCAAACGCAGTTTCGATTCAGTTTTCGACGAACAACGTTTGCATCAAATAAGCATTTCTGTCTTGTATACCAAAAACTAGTGACAATTAAACATAAATTCGTATGATCGTAATAATCAAGAAAAACTCACCTTTTGTGGAAGAAGATGCCATTTTGTGCGTGTGTACGATATCCGGTTGGTCACGTGATTCTCCACACTGACAACACAATCACCTAAACCTATTTGATATTATTGAGATGTTAGCTTTTCTTACCTGATGGTTTTAGTACAACTATAATTGGGTTGGACCGTTCGGCTGCTACACTGATTATCAACCTGGTCATTGTATTATCAACGTATACGGAATACGGTGTTCCTGAACTGAACTTGAACCTAGCTATATCAACTATACCAACACTCGAACTTCTCAGGAAAGAAATATAAACAAAAACCAAGATTCGATTGACACAAGAAGCCGCCAGGTACAGTCAAAACGTCAATTAAATATTCTATTATTTTTCCACGGGTACGAGATATGTGAATATTATAACAATGGCATTTATGGCTATAACTTATAAGAAAGGTAGGTATAAAAATGAGCACACGCGAACTTGATCTATAGTAATAAAATACAGGGTAAAAATATGTTGTTTTAATTTAAAGTTAAATACATGTAATGACATGTGTTACCTTGTGCCTAGCTAGAGCATTGTCTTCTTGCATATCGACCAAATCTGAAATAATTCAAACTATTCACTTATTACGATGAAGTAAGACTTCACATCGAGTTGCAATCATCTAATGTAACAATGCACACTATGTACTATCAGCATACATGTTGTATTTATTTCACACGCAGCAAAGGAATTCCATCCAGTGGAGAGCGGTGGTCTAGAGGTAGGGCGCGCACTTCGGGATCGATGGGTTTCAACCCTCATCTGGAACATTGGTTAATTTCTCTAAGCAAGAATAATCCACATGCCTCTCTCCACCAAGGTGTAAATTGGTATCTGTGAGGACAGTGTCTACTCCTTGGCGCCGCAGGAGAGAAATAGCTCCACATGTAACCCAATGACATAGGGTGCTTGAGTGGTTTAACAGCTGAAAGCAGCCATCGAAAAGTGTTAACTTTTAACTAAACTTAACCTTTTACAATATTAAAGAATAATTAAATTATTCACTTTTGGTGCGTACTTACCACTAGAATCAGCCGATCTGGTCACTGCGTCACCTTCACCATTGCTCGCACACGCACCAGAAAGTATCAAAACTATTAACAATTTTAAACTGTACATCTGAAATGTTCTATCCATGTTGCTGGTCTGCTAGACCTTGCAGTTGTCATGAAAAATACCAACTAACGCTGATACAATCAAGTGTTTCAATAGTTTCAGAAGAAATAACTGCTTGTTGAAGCAAATATGCGATTGGCTCGTTCCCGGCCGATAAAAATGGTTCCGTATTATGCATGAGGTAGATCTTACTTCAAGTAATATTATATTTCAACATTTTCAAGTGGATTGTGTTATTCACATTGAAACAAAGTAACCCCCTGCTAGCAAATCATAAGTGTGTTGTTCAGGTTCGTAAGAGTATTGCTATGCAACATCGCTTTATTTGGATGTACATGATTTGTATGTTTATACCAACATATAACATGATTCTTCTTTTGGTTTATTGTCGGTTTTTTTCAATCGTTTTGCCCTCTTCATCGACGTTGGGAAGGCCCATTTGTCAATCAGGTAGGGGAGAACCGCAAACAAATAAACACTCGTTTACTGTCATTGGACAGACTGTGGACTTTACAAGTTTTTTTCTAGAATTAATTATCAACTCGTTTTGATATGTGATTTGGACGTGATATTTTATGTTCTCTGTGCTCAGCTGTTTGAGCGCTGCATTCCCTGTCATATAGTGTCTTAGATTGTAAATGGTTTATACACAAGAACTTGATTAGAATATAACCTGCCAAAATATACGCACAATATTGTACTTACCAAGTCGTTAGGACATGACAAACTACAGGCCCGGTGATTATAAACATTGGAGAACGTATTCCATGCTCCAACTGATACTCTGTACTCAAATTGGAACATTTCATAGTTACAAAAACGTATGTAACTTCTTTATTCTTGAATGGAAACATATTAAATGGGGTGCATTTTCTTAATTAGATCATTTGCTCCAAGTTGGTGTTGATTTTGATGCAAAATTCTTGTAATAGAAAGCTGTTTTTCTAGTTGGAGCATGGAGTATGGAGTTGGTATGAGAATAAGAAATGTTTATAATCACTAGGCCTGAGCTACCATAATCAGTAGAGGACCTCCGGTGATTCGTTTGATTGGACCTCTTCTGTAAGTGGATCTACCTAATCTTCCGCTCTATATTTGGCAAATGTTGGAGGAGCAAAGCAGATATGTAGTACAAAACAAAATGGCGGCACACAAATAAGGCAGTGCTTAGATTATTATATTGGTCTATCAAAAGAAAGAAAATTGCTGTTTTCCACAAAAATATAAACTTAGATATATTCCAAGTACTTCCTCTTGGCATTGGTGATAGTGTAACCATGTACAAAAATGTGTAATTATATACGTATTTACGAGCACAAAATGCACACAAACAATTATTTACACCTATCACACTTGAATGCATGTTTTTACTTAATAGGACCTAATTGGATATCAATACAGAAATACCAAACATACAAAACAGTGATGTTCAAATAAATTTACCGAATTTCTTATCTGAGGGATTTTGCACCTAAATAATCGTGTGAATTAATTATTTGGTCAGAGTACAGATTGCTTATTTTGAGTACTGTTTGTGGGGCTAGGTTCTCCAGTTTATTATAACGGCGGGGACTTGAGCTTTTTAATCTTTCGTTAGGTTATGAATGGCCATTGTTCCGTGTATTTGTGTTATGTTCTCTTCTTAAGTTTGGTGACATAGTTAGACTTACTGGTCATAGTAGTGGATGTAGAATCCTCCATTCCTAGGAATGCGTCTATAACCAGTCTAGGGTGCCATCCGAACAAAAGATAGTGTAGTGTGGCGAAAATCCAGTAGACTCATGTCGTGTAGAGTTGTAGGCGTGAACCAGAGGATTCACATAATCCTTCCAACTGGAGTTTTTTCTCCATGATCTAGAGTACCTAGCCTACCAAGTAGTGTAGAGTTGAATCTCTCTGTTATCCTGTTCCCCATTGGATGATACGGTGTTGTCCGAGCCTCTGCACTCCTGCAATCGGACATAACTCACGGATAACTCCACTCTCAAAGTTTCGTCCCTGATCGCTATATGTATTCTGGCAGGAAGTCATTAAGCAGATTGTCAGGAATTTTATGTAGGATGCTCTCGCCAGTGTTATTTCTGCCTAAGTTTCTCCGTAGCCCAGTGGTTAATTGGTGCCTAATCTTACGACCCGGGTTCAAATCCGGATGGAGGCACATATATATGCCAGCCATATGTCAGTAGAAATAAAGCAAATAAAGGCTATTAATTCTCGGCATTTTATGCGATAAATGCGTTTTCATATCTAAGCTCTTCTAGGTGTTACTAATTTCAAATTTCTTCCCAGCTTGAGGTAGAATAATGCAAACCGATCACCGGACGACTACTATATACGGAATCGCATTTTGATACAGGTATGGTGGCTGGCTTATTTGGGTGACAACTACAATAGGTTGTTTATTACTAAGGAAATAGTTTATACAATACAATACAAAAGTTTATTTAGGCATTGAACAATAATTTGTTTCTAGCCGCTAAATTATATATACATGCATGTTATTAGTTATTACTAAGGAAATAGTTTATGTAGTTCCCCATGTGTATTAGATTCGTTCAACATATATGTACTCAATAATCTTTTCTCGCTAAACGAGTTAAATTAGTCCTTGTGTGCGTAAATGACTCGTATTCAAGTCAAGAAAGACAACTTATCATGTGTCCTGTCTAGAGTAAAAGGAGTTATCTGTCCTATTATACCCGGTACCTTGGAGGAGAAGAGATCAACCGTGAGTTGTAGTGTTGTGTTTTTCTGCTAATTCCTGTTTTATTTCATTATTTTAGACTAGATTTTCAGGAGATTTTAAGAATTAAGTCTCTTATACTGTTTCATTTGTATTTTTTTCCATGTCGAATTTATTTAAATGAATAGGTTTTGAATATTTTTTCATGCAAAAATCATTAGCCACTGTGTTACGTTAGTTTTTAATGCTATCGATTAAGTTACTAAGTACTATTTTAGTTCATGTCGTGTGCTAGGATCCAATAACTGTCTGCAGAATAAATAGGTATTCTAATGAAAAATGACACGCCCTGGAAAATATGTGCTTGGGAGACTCTCATTTTACATCCAATTCTTCAATGTTTTTTTCTTTGAACGATTTGATTTCATCGAAACTTCACGACATACGTTAAGCCACTATTTTACTTTCAGACTGTTAGCATTTTATTCATAAATATTATGGATTTTCGACTGGGATTTTGCAGTATCTGGTAAATGTTATACATGTATTTACGTTTTGTAAGCTCTAATCAACATAAAATGTTTAAAATATGTTTTTACATGAGGGATTTTAACACCATTATCTGATGTGACTTCGATGCAAAGACACAGGCTGGCTTACAATCAAATTTAAGCGGCTACCTCTCGTAAGCAGTGAATGAATCGTAAGTGCTCTGTTGGAGTTCATCATAAAACGTTGCTTATCGAACCATTTGCAGCGGTTTACATGGGCGTAGGAGCAGGGGGGGGGGGCCAGGGGGGGCCAGGCCCCCCCAATGTCTGGACCGGGGGGGCCAACATATCTTTTGGCCCCCCCAATAATTCAGACGAAAAATTATAATTTACGACCTAATATATCTCGTTATAGGCAATTTGCCTTCAGTTCTTGGTTAAAACGTATCAAAAATTTTTTTTGCTCGCTTCGCTCGCATAATTACTTCCTTATATTCAAATACCTATTCACCCATTGTTTGCAAAAATACACTTGTGCCATAAATTGTACTCTTAATGTCCCCCAACCCTCCTATATGACTTTGGGACGTTGCCGATTATATATAAAGCCTTAGAAACAAACGTTTTCACCTTTAAAAATTAAGTTTGATGCAAACACTTAATTGTGTTTTTGTAAGAACTTAAATTCCCTGCATTAAGGTCCCTTTTGAATGCAAAATAAGGTATATCAGAACGCCTAGAATGCACTAGATTTGTCCATAGTTTAGAACAATTTTCGGAGGGCTACGCCCCCGGACCCGTGTATACTTCAACGGATTAACTTCCAGTTAAGACGTAATTACTTACTCAAATGACCACAGAACCCTAAACTCACAGTTAGTATATAGATGTAGGATTGTTTTGGACGTTTAAGAGTAAAGTTTGCGTGTAGAATATTTTTTGTGCAAATATTGCGTGTTGACTAATTGACATAAGAAAGTTACTTTGCGAGCGTAGCGAGGAAAAAAATTTTTTACCCCAAGTTGCCAAATGTTTGGCCCCCCCCCCCCCCCCCCAATGTTGAAGACGCTCCTACGCTCATGGTTTAAGATAGTCCATAGTTTGGCAAATATCAACAGTCAGCACCTTAAAAGTTATACAAAATGTTCTAATACAAGTGATTAGTCAGACAGCTCATTTTCATTAGAATATCAATAATCATTAACTTATATGTGTACATCAATCAGGGGAGATCACTACGTTTAAGGTATGACTATTGACTACGGCATGTAATGTTATGTAAAATCCTATATCTATATGCGTGGTAAAATGGTCTGAAAATGATACGTAAAACAGGGTATTTTCGAACATTTTGTTTAGTAATGTGTTTTCGGTCTCGGCTCAGAGGTTTCCTAACAATAAATGATTCTATTAAAATATAAAAGTATTGTAAGTTTGAAATAGAAAATTGGCTGTGTTCACACAATTCGTAATTATTGAAATAACATCATCTACAGGTTATGTATCATAAATAGTTATGTGCTCGTTCATATCACTGCCTTAGAATGAAGCGTCGTTATTACCAGTTACGACTTCTTAAGACTCATACATATTTGCAATCCGCGTCACAAGGGGCTTGTTTTGAGCCTATTATCAGAAAAATCGGAACTTGTCATGTTGATCAATTTGAAGTCCAAAGTTAGTTTTTCCATAAGTAAAGAGTATTTTTAGACAGTTTCTGCACGTTTTCTAAAAATATCAATTTTATACTTACGATCTTCTCATTCTAAGCCAGCGAAATAATTATGACATATGTAATTGCGTGTATAATCATCTATAAAGATGAATTCGAGTATATGATTTCAATCGTTGAACAAATAGAATCAGTATATCAGAATAAATATATCATTCGTCCTATTTTTGACTCATTACATGACAAGTTAACTTTGATTTAACCCATTACTCAATAGGTATACAATTATCATACGCTCGTGCCCACACTATCCAGATAAAGGACTTTAATAGTTAGATTGTGTAAAATGTTAAAGAGCCTACAGATCATACAGCCCTGGAATTTCTTTCTTGTACGAGGGTTGTCCGCGAAATTCGCGAACTTTGGTTCCTACTATATGTCTTCAAACTATATTAGCAATTGACATACATAGTCTTATATAGCAATATGTTAACACTCACATGGAAAAGTTTGAAGGTGATATCTCAAATGATAGAACGAGTGTGTAATTTTATGGTAACTGCTATGAGTCAGGTCGGCGCACACTCTACGACGTCAATGACGTTATGTTTGACTCTGTGAATTCGTCTTTAGATTTCCGGAAAGCCTCTATGTACACGCTTTAGCATTTCTTCGGAAGATAAAACTTGTTGGACTCATCTCGCAGAAATATGCATGTACTCACGTCTACATGTTTCTGATAATATATTGTGTGCAATTGTTTGACATATACCGACCTTAGTCGCTACACCCGTAACTGCCTGACGCCTGTCGTTGACAAAGACGTTTAACTCGCTTAATTAGTGCTGACTTGCCCTTTTTCGGATTTCCAGTATTCACATTTCGTTAAATCTCTCTTAAAACGTTTGTGCAATGTATGAACGATAGTCATGGTCACGCAACTTTGAAAATTTGCATTAACTATGTCTTTTTTTTGTTTGTGCGGGATGCTAAACCGCGGTCAAGACAGTAGTTTATAATAACTCTCTGCGCCGCACATTTCCGCGACGTCGCCATTTTCGAAAAAGGCAAAAACTTCGATACTTGGAATAAATTCACGGCGTTGTTGTTATTGATGTCATCGACGTATAAACTAACACAATTTCGCGGAAAACATTAACGTTGAAGCCTATATAATTTTTAAAGCAAATAATAAAATTGCTTTAAATGAGACGGTCTTGAATACACACCATTTCATTTATATTCAAAATAATTGAGTGTGCGCCGACCCTACACAACAGGCATCAGTTAATCAGGTTTTGCAGCAAAAATGCATCAGGAAATAAATTCTAAGAATTAGATATATATTATAAATGAATTGACCGAAAATGTGTTAAAAGCTTTAAGGAAAATAACAAGTAGCGAGTAAATGGGAGACAATGTTCGCGACTTTCGCGGACAACCCACGTATATTGTTGCTTATTTACTGTATTGCTTAGGCTTACGAATGTATACTCGTTGTTCAAATTATAAAGAGAGTTTGCAAGTTTATTAACATACAATTCATGAGACATGTTGCAGTTCTTTATGGATGGGTAACTTAAAATCGAATCTATTCATATACATGCCATTTTTCATATTTATACATTTTAAAACCATATTTATATAGTAATTGAATATAGCTATTGAAATATAGCCAGTTTTTCTGGAGACTGGCGTATATATAGAAATACCATGTTTGGCTCTTTGAATGCCTCCCTTTCTTAAGAACACACTTTCGTTAGGCAGCGCTTTTTGTAGCACACCTTTTTGTCAGAGACAGACTAGCGTTTTTCTGTACCTCGTGGGTTTACTGTGCAAGCATGTCCTAGATTTCAACCCTCGCTACTTGTCAATTACATGTACAAATACAAGGTCGAGTACATCCAATTAAAACTTATGTTGAACTCTCTTTAATATGAAGGTTATGTAGACCTACCTGCTGTGCCAATAAAAGTTCATTTTCTGTGACTGTTATCATGACCACCTTAAATAAATATATAACATGTGTTGAGGTGTTGAAATTTTAATATGTCAATGTTTGAAACAACATTCACGTAGATTGGCAGTAATATGGAAATACTTTTACATATTACTGGTGTACTGATGTGCATTACTGTGTATTAAAACGAAAACGTTTATAATAATAAACCACTTGCTATTCAATTTCCGTGGAAAAAATGTCCAATTCGCAATATCAATTATTAACACTGCGAACAAAATTTAAAACCGGTACAATCGTTTTGTTGGTGATGCACACGTTTCTTGTAATGGGATGGCTTTAATGGACTCGTACTGTTTGATTGTCCGTACATCTCGCTGGCTCACAATCAGGAGGTCGTAAGTAGCACTGACAAGGTCGTAAGACCTTATAAGACTATTGCATATTTGAAATATACACCATAAGGCACTTCTTATGAGCCTATTTTCATGAAAATCGGAACTTGTCATGTTGACCAAACTGAAGTTGAAACAGCGTGTTTACTATAAGTATGGAATGATTGCCAGATAGTTTTTCTTGTTTGCTCAAAATATTGATTTTATAGTTACGACCTTCTCATTCTAAGCCAGCGATCTGTTTGTCATTTAATGCATAATTTTACGTTTTGTTGTCATATTCGCTTTAACAAATCCCGTATAAGAACAATATAGTGTAATCAAAATGCATTGTTGTATCTTTTTGTGACATTAGTACGTGTCAAACTAACTACAGTTTATTGATACCACCCACGTCACTCTGACATTACCTGGGGCAACATATACAAGACGAAATTTGTCATCATTGGAAAACGAAAACTTTTATCAAAGTAGCAACCACTTCATCCAATACAAGATTGCACAATGATTTGTAACACCGGTAATTCATACATCTAATTAACATATTAAACAGTTTAACGAGACAACAATCTAGATAAATACTGTAATCTGAGCTAGCAGGACCGAAAGATGGGCGTTTCGAATATATAATCAAAATTGATTTATTTCCCAGATACAATATAATACCTACAGGTATATCTAATACATTCCCTTTGACACGTAGTATGAAAATGCAGTCAGTCATTGCAAACAACAATCACAGTTGCAAAAAAGAAAATAGAATACACATATAAACACCAGTTTTATTGAACTCCTACAATCCCTCTTTCAGTGACAGCATACCTATACACCGATGAATGTCTGGTTACAAATCCAATCCGTAATCTTATCAGGTCAGAGGCTTGACAAACATCGGCCGGTGACGGGACAGCGACCGGAATAGGATTTCATAATGTTAAGTTTCTTTTCAAATACTCGTTGCTACTCTTCGGCCGTCTTCTGCATGCTGCCTAGACGTCTGGTACACGTGGAATGGTCAACAAAGATCTTAGTGCTCCAAATATTCTCGTGCACCGTTGTCGCTTAGCATTAAATCGATACGGTAACAAAACGTGTACATGTATACATTGTGTTGTCTTACAAATGAAAGCATCGTTTTTTCTAAATCTTATTGCATAATTATAATACAATATCATTAAGCCCGGTCTTAGTGAAGAAAAGCTCATATACATGTATGTATAATACTGTAAAATAATTTAATTTTAAATAATTTAATTTCGATGGGACAAAATTTCGTGGTTTTGGTAAAAAGACCTTTTCGGTGAGACATTAATTCTTGGATGTTGCATTTCAGGTAACAAATACAAGGGCCAAACTTATTGTTCGATGGGATTTGATTTCGTACAAAATTTTCTTACAAAAGGTTCGGCCCCTATCAGCCCGAAGATAGGAACTTGCAGATGGTCTCGTTCGACTCGTATGATCATACACTACGTCTGTATACCGGGTCTTTTGGGGTCAAAGAGCATGGTTTGGGCGGTACACATGCTCAAACCCATCCAAAGTCACCTATAGCATAACGCTATTTTGGCTACTTTGGGGGTCTGGCCCCTCTTTCAGTCCCAAGATAGGGGCCTAGTGACGGTATTTTTTTACTTTCGTCCACCTGCCCTACATCTACATACCCGGTCTTCAGGGTTCACAGAGTCTGGTTTGGGCTCTGTTCGGGCCTGGAACCGGCCCAAAACGCAAAGTTCAATACACTGCAATTATAGGCACTGGGTTGGTTTGAAACGCGATACTCGACAATACGATAATGAAAACACGAAATCACGACAGTACGATAACGATAATACGACAGTACGATAACGATAATACGACAATGCGACAGTACGACAGTGAAAACGCGATACTATATCGTATTATCGTTATCGTAATGTCGTACTGTCGTATTATCGTTATCGTACTGTCGTACTATCGTTATCGTACTGTCGTATTATCGTTATCGTACTGTCGTGATTTCGTGTTTTCATTATCGTATTGTCGAGTATCGCGTTTCAAACCAACCCACACATACGCGATGGCCCTAACGGTATTCCGTACTTTACAGCACTGCACAACACTTGTAATCTATAAGACCTACAGTTAGAATCCTTTTAAATATCGAGGGCTAGGTGCGAAACTATGGTAACTACATAAATTTATAGAGACATGTACCATAGTTTTGCACTGAACCCTCGATATGTAAATCATGCTGATATGTGAGAAACGTATAATACCAATATGTATAATTTAGGCATTACTTTACCTCGCATCGAGAAAAAAGCCACCGTATATTTCATTTAATTTAAATTCCCAAAGATATTTATGTTCGGTGTCAGTTTCACAATTATAGTGATAGGTAAATATTATCCTATAAAGTTTAAAAGTTCAAAAATATATAAGAATGAAATAGATACATGTGTGATAAAGAAAGTCTTAATGTAATATGATAATATATTGTCGGACGTAAAATGGTCCATGGTCATGACTGTGTTATTTATATGAATAATTGAATGTCGCTACGTCTAGTACATAAATGAGTGCCTCGGTTCGTAATGTAAGATGTATAACGATTATTAAGTTTGTCAAATAGTCAATAAGAATAATATTATCATGTATTTATTATCTAGTAAAAAATCAATGCAGTTAAAGTACGGTGATTCAGTTTAAAGAAACTATACTACACAGCGAAAGAAACGTATGCATTTTGATACAGTACAATCTCATTTAAATCAGACCCAATTAGCTCCACGACTTAACACTGATATAGGATCTGACCACCCTCCGTACGGGGTCATGTCGATATGAACTTTACATCATCCAATCAAATCGCTACTTTCACAAATCTGAAAGTGCAGAGAAACTCAGTGTATATAAAGAGTTAAACGCTATATACATACAGGTAGCCAGCCCGCTTAGCTCAGTCGGTAGAGCGCGAGACTAGTAGTCACTACTGATCTCGGGGTTGTGGGTTCGAATCCCGGGCTGGCCATCTAAAATTACTAAAAGTCTTTCGGATGAGACTTTAAACCGAGGTCCCATGTATGGGTGCTATACACCTGGCATGTAAAAGAATCAGGGATGCTTCTGGAATTGGGGCATCTTCTGTATCATGCACTATCCCCCAAAAAACTAAAAGTACTAAACCTCTTCTGGGGGCCTCGCCCATATGGATTATCCGGTGGCGAGGATAAATAAGACCATTAAATAAAAAATAAATACATACAGGTGAATAGCAACAATAAAACATGCATTAATGAGGTCATTTGAACATGACCTCTTACGTAGTGTCGACAGATCTAGCTAATAGCGAAAAGGAATGGAGCAAATGTTAGGATATGATTTTAACAAGATTTGGTAAAATAACACTAAGAATTAATTTCAATAGTTTTTATACGTACAATCCGTCACCGAAACTCAGCTAAAGGGGCCTTATATTCACAAACATTGTAATACAGAAAAGTGACAAAATTTATAATATCTGCCATTTCTTTGCAATTAGTTTAAACCATGTGAAAATTTATCTGATAATTTGTTGTTACCCACTGAACATGTATAACGTTACCCATTTATATCAAAATCGGTACATTCATAACTACATGAGTGCGAATGAAAATGTGACAATGGGTTTAGACTTGCAATGTTGGTGAATACGGCCCCAGGAATGGTGTCCGTGTCGTCTTTTTACAATTCGAGTGATAAGTACTATAATTTGAAAACCCCATTTCGTAAAACAAACGATTGCAACAGGTGTAGGAGTTAAAGACAAACACAGATGACATTTTAACTTACAGAATGAAGTCAGAACAATACTGTGTATATTTTCATGAAAGATGATGCCATGACATGTTTTAATGAATCGCACCAAACAAGAAAGGCTGCATTTCTTTTTTCGATAGGTATACTATGAATATCTTTTATATAACCAATGTTCGTCAATGACAAATGGTGCAGTAATTTGAAATGTTTAATCTCGTGTTCAGAACAGTTTAATATAGGACAAATATACGTATGTCGATTCTAGTGTTTGACGTAAACTGCTCATTTACATACAAAAACCAATTTCTCAAAGAAAAAAATCGTCCATAAACTGTTTTCAACTCTTTTTTTTCAATTTAAATCCAACATATTGTTGCTGTACAGTTGTAAATGTTCACAGTGACACACTATTGGTAGGCCTAATATTGACAAATTAATTTCATACGCAGATTCAAAAGATTAAAAAAACTTTTCAATCAAGTTCCGTTCTTTTCCGTCACCGGTCGTTATTTTCCGTTAGCGATCGTCTTTGTCCGACAGTACATGACAAGTCGAAATTCTACGGAATACCGTTAGGGCCATCGTGGTTACACATTAAAATCCAGAGGGCGACAATGCGATAGTGCGATAGTACGATGGCGACAATGCGACAGTACGATGGCGACAATGCGACAACGCGATGGCGACAATGCGATAATACGATGACGACAACGCGATACGGTACGATGGCGACAATGCGACAGTACGATGGCGACAATGCGACAACGCGATGGCGACAACGCGATAGTACGATGGCGACAATGCGACAGTACGATGGCGACAATGCGACAACGCGATAGTACGATGGCGACAATGCGATAGTACGATGGCGACAATGCGACAATGCGACAATACGATGGCGACAATGCGACAACGCGATAGTACGATGGCGACAATGCGACAGTACGATGGCGATAGTACGATATGACTATCGCATTGTCGCCATCGTACTATCGCGTTGTCGCATTGTCGCCATCGTACTATCGCATTGTCGCCATCGTACTATCGCGTTGTCGCATTGTCGCCATCGTACTATCGCATTGTCGCCATCGTATTATCGCATTGTCGCCATCGTACTATCGCAATATCGCATTGTCGCCCTCTGGATTTTAATGTGTAACCACGATGGCCCTAACGGTATTCCGTAAAATTCTATGCATTTGACTAGTTTTTATCAACTGCTTCTCAGCATTCAGATTTAAACTTGTAGATTATAGGTTAGCTGTACTAAGTGTTTGTAAAAGAAAATCTAAATTTACTACAGAATTTAATGTTCGGGCAATCCGCTTCGCAAGTTCAGATTCAGAATCCGGCCGTTATGTATAAACTCGCGGACGGTACGTAACGAAAATATTTTGCTGTTTACAGTACATGATCTTTGTCTTGTATGACGTATATGTAATAAGTTTGATCTATCACGATATACACTACAATATAAAGATATCATATCGACTGCCGACTTTTCTTCGTTATGCCAATTAACGACGTCCGGGTGTAAAAAATTTTTTTTAAATGTTGAGCTCTGCGTTTTAAACGGTTTTGTTCTATTGTATACCCTTTAAGACAACTGCATGTGAATTTTAAAACACTTCTATTGTCTATTAAGAGAGTAATTTCTATCTTTATTTCCCTACACCTAGCGTAAAAAACGTACTGCAAAAAACAAATGGAGTCATCTGCAAGATAAATACAATAAGTCTCCAACAGACGACACAATAAAAACAAGAGTGTGTTTAAATTCAGTGATAATGATTATTTCTTTAACCAAAAGTGTAAAAATGATATTTTGTCTAATTATGAAGTAGATAAAAATAAAAATGTAACCCTACCCTCTTTGAAAGTAAGGCATTTTTTCGCATATTGCCAGTAAGTACCCTATAGATAAATGGCAATAAAATATGATCTTAACAATTCGCACCACTGAATATTTTTCAAAAATAACTTCAATGTGTGTGTTATGTTTTAACAACATTTTGAAAGGTTTTACCGAACGGTTTTGAAAATATATACATTTCAGAAATCCACATATTTTACTCCTAAAAATTAAAGAAAATTTTTTTTCTCCAAATTACTCTAAAAAGTGATGTCAAAAAGCCAAAACATTGTCTTCTAACTAAAAAATAAAGAAAAAAAGATTAAAAATACTTTGGCTCTATTGGGGGTTGAACCTACGACCCATAGGAAATCAGTCAAATTGTCATAAAATTACTGAACTTGAGAACTCTTCAAAAGGAGATTCTTTATTACACCCGGATATCCTTAAACAAATATTCTAGTAGTAATCGACTACACACGTTCTTCGATATACATTTTAATTATGTGTAATGCTAATAAAACAAATATAATTTCCTGCTCTGTTTTTTTTTCAACATGGTACTTTAACTGTTTGCTGACGCTTTATGTTTTAAATGATTATTTTTATTCAACGGACAGTAGTTGCGTGAAGTTGGCACAACATACGACATTGAACATTGAACATTCAATTTTCGAATGCATTTATGGGGAATACCATCACGACATTGAACATTGAACATTCGATTTTTGAACCCATTTATGGGGAATACCATCGCGACATTGAACATTGAACATTCGATTTTTGAACCCATTTATGGGGAATACCATCGCGACATTGAACATTGAACATTCGATTTTTGAACCCATTTATGGGGAATACCATCGCGACATTGAACATTCGATTTTTGAACCCATTTATGGGAAATACCATCGCGACATTGAACATTGAACATTCGATTTTTGAACCCATTTATTGGAAATACCATCGAGACATTGAACATTGAACATTCGATTTTTGAACCCATTTATGGGAAAAACCATCGCCACATTGAACATTGAACATTCGATTTTTGAACCCATTTATGAAGAATACCATCGCGACATTGAACATTGAACATTCGATTTTTGAACCCATTTATGGGAAATACCATCGCGACATTGAACATTGAACATTCGATTTCTGAACCCATTTATGGGAAATACTATCGCGACATTGAACATTGAACATTCGATTTTTGAACCCATTTATAGGAAATACCATCGCGACATTGAACATTGAACATTCGACTTTCGAACCCATTTATGGGAATACCATCGCGACATTGAACATTGAACATTCGATTTTTTAACCCATTTATGGGAAATACCATCGCGACATTGAACATTGAACATTCGATTTTTGAACCCATTTATGGGGAATACCATCGCGACATTGAACATTCGATTTTTGAACCCATTTATGGGGAATACCATCGCGACATTGAACATTGAACATTCGATTTTTGAACCCATTTATAGGGAATACCATCGCGACATTGAACATTGAACATTCGATTTTTGAACCCATTTATGGGGAATACCATCGCGACATTGAACATTGAACATTCGATTTTTGAACCCATTTATGGGGAATACCATCGCGACATTGAACATTGAACATTCGATTTTTGAACCCATTTATGGGAAATACCATCGCGACATTGAACATTGAACATTCGATTTTTGAACCCATTTATGGGAAATACCATCGCGACATTGAACATTGAACATTCGATTTTTGAACCCATTTATGGGGAATACCATCGCGACATTGAACATTGAACATTCGATTTTTGAACCCATTTATGGGAAATACCATCGCGACATTGAACATTGAACTTTCGATTTTTGAACCCATTTATGGGAGATACCATCGCGACATTAAACATTGAACATTCGATTTTTGAACCCATTTATGGGAGATACCATCGCGACATTGAACATTGAACATTCGATTTTTGGACCCATTTATGAAGAATACCATCGCGACATTGAACATTGAATATTCGAATTTTGAACCCATTTATGGGAAATACCATCGCGACATTGAACATTGAACATTCGATTTTTGAACCCATTTATGGGAAATACCATCGCGACATTGAACATTCGATTTTTGAACCCATTTATGGGAAATACCATCGCGACATTGAACATTGAACATTCGATTTTTGAACCCATTTATGGGAAATACCATCGCGACATTGAACATTGAACATTCGTTTTTTGAACCCATTTATGGGAAATACCATCGCGATTTTGAACATTGAACATTCGACTTTCGAACCCATTTATGGGAAATACCATCGCGACATTGAACATTGAACATTCGACTTTCGAACCCATTTATGGGAAATACAATCGCGGCGTTGAACATTGAACATTCGATTTTTGAATGCATTTATGTTGAATACCATTGCGACATTGAACATTCGATTTTTGAACCCATTTATGGGGAATACCATCGCGACATTGAACTTTGAATATTCGATTTTTGAACCCATTTTTGGGAAATACCATCGCGACATTGAACATTGAACATTCGACTTTCGATCCCATTTATGGGAAATACCATCGCGACATTGAAAATTGAACATTCGACTTTCGAATGCATTTATGGGGATACCATCGCGACATTGAACATTGAACAGTCGACTTTCGAACCCATTTATGGGAAGTACCATCGCGACATTGAACATTGAACATTCGACTTTCGAATGCATTTATGGGGAATACCATCGCGACATTGAACATTGAACATTCGATTTTTGAACCCATTTATGAGGAATACCATCGCGACATTGAACATTTGATTTTTTAACCCATTTGTGGGAAATACCATCGCGACATTGAACATTGAACATTCGACTTTCGAATCCATTTATGGGAAATACCATCGCGACATTGAACATTCGACTTTCGAACCAATTTATGGGAAATACAATCGCGACATTGAACATTCGATTTTTGAACCCATTTATGAGGAATACCATCGCGACATTGAACATTGAACATTCGATTTTTGAACCCATTTATGGGAAATACCATCGCGACATTGAACATTGAACATTCGACTTTCGAACCCATTTATTGGAAATACCATCGCGACATTGAACATTGAACATTCGACTTTCGAACCCATTTATGGGAAATACAATCGCGACATTGAACATTGAACATTCGATTTTTGAACCCATTTATGGGAAATACCATCGCGACATTGAACATTGAACATTCGACGTTCGAACCCATTTATGGGAAATACCATCGCGACATTGAACATTGAACATTCGACTTTCGAACCCATTCATGGGAAATACAATCGCGACATTGAACATCATTCGATTTTTGAATGCATTTATGGGGAATACCATCGCGACATTGAACATTGAACATTCGATTTTTGAACCCATTTATGGGAAATACCATCGCGACATTGAACATTGAATATTCGAATTTTGAACCCATTTACGAGAAATACCATCGCGACATTGAACATTCGATTTTTGAACCCATTTATGAGTAATACCATTGCGACATTCAACATAGAACATTCGATTTTTGAATCCATTTATGAGGAATACCGAACTGAGTTCGAATCTTCTGCCAGCAACAGGTTCGACATTCAACTTGAAAAGAAGGCGAATACTGAACTGGGTTCGAATCTTCTGCCAGCAACGGGTTTGATATTCAACTTGAAAATATGACGAATACCGAACTACGGTCGAATCTTCTGCCAGCAGCAGGTTCGATATTCAACTGGATAATATAACCAATACCGAACTGGGTCCGACACACAAACATCTCATTAAAGTGGTTTTTCACGAGTATTTATCTTTCTGTGCTAATTTACGCTATATAATGCGTGTAAATTAAATTGCACGCACATAATATCTAATGGTTTTTCACCGGTATGCCTTCTTTTGCCATGTAACTTCATGTTTGGTTGTTAAAACCGACCCATTAACATCACATTAAATTGGTTTTTCACGAGTATACATCTTTTTATGCTAATTTACTCTAAATTATGTTTTCGAATTAAATTTCACAAACATGATATCTAATGGTTTTTCACTGGTATGCCTTCTAGTGCCATGTAAAGAAATGTTTGGTTGTGAAAACCGACCCACAAACATCACATGAAACTGGTTTTTCACGAGTATATATCTTTTGTGCTAATTTACACTATGGCATGTTTTCGAATTAAATTTCATGAACAAGATATCTCATGGTATTGCGCCGGTATGCCTTGTATCGCCATGTATTTTCATGTTTAATTGTGAAAACTGACCGACAAACATCACATTAAACTGGTTTTTCACGTGTATATATCTTTCTGAGTGAAATATACTATATTAAGCTTGTTAATTAAATTTCACGCTTATGATATTTAGTGGGTTTTCACCGGTGTGCCTTCTTGTTTTGAAAAACGACACACAAACATCACATTAAACTGGTTTTTCACGAGTATATATCTTTCTGTGCTAATTTTCACTATATTATGTTTGTAAATTAAATTCATGATACCTAGTGATTTTTCAATGGTATGCCTTCTTGTGCCATGTAAATACAATTTTGGTTGTGATAACCGACCCATTAACATCACATTAAATTGGTTATTCACGAGTATATATCTTTCTGTGTTAATTAACTCTATATTATGTTTTCGAATTAAATTTCACGACAATGATATCAAATGGTTTTTCACCGGTATGCCTTCTAGTGCCATGTAAATATATGTTTGGTTGTGAAAATCGACCCACAAACATCATCTAAAACTGGGTTTTTTTACGAGTATATATCTTTCTGTGCTGATTATCACTATATTATGCTTGTGAATTATATTTCAGGAACATGATATCTAATGGTTTTTCACCGGTAGTCATTCTCGTGCCATGTAAATATATGTTTGGTTGTTAAAACTTATCAACAAACTACACATTAAACTGGTTTTTCACGAGTATATATCTTCCTGTGCTAATTTTCACTATATTATGCTTGTGAATTAAATTTCACGAACATGATATCTAATGGTTTTTCACCGGTATCCATTCTCTTGTCATGTAAATTCATGTTTGGTTGTTAAAACTTACCCACAAACATCACATTAAACTGGTTTTTCACGAGTATATTATCTTTCTGTGATAATTTAACTATATAATGTCTGTTAATTAAATTTCACGAACATGATATCTAATGGTTTTTCACCGGTATGCCTTCTTGTGCCGTTTAAATTCATATTTGGTTGTGAAAAAAGACCCACAAACATCACATTAAACTGTTTTTTCATGAATATATATCTTTAAGTGCTAATTTACACTATATTATGCTTGTGAATTAAATATCGAACCCACTGCTGACAGAAGATTCGAACCCATTTCGGTATTGGACTTCTTCTTAAGTTAAATATCAAACCCGCTCCTGGCAGAAGATTCGACCCTAGTTTGGTATTCCTCATATTTTCGAGTTGAATATCGAACCCGCTTGTGGCAGCCGATTCGAACCAATTTCGGTATTCGTCATATTTTTGAGTTGAATATCGAACCCGCTGCTGGTAGTAGATTCGACCCCAGTTCGGTATGCGCCTTCTTTTCGAGTAGAATATCGAACCCGCTTGTGGCAGCAGATTCGAACCAGGTTCGGTATTCGTCATATCATCGAGTTGAATATCGAACCCGCTGCTGTCAGAATATTCGAACCCAGTTGGGTATTCGCCTTCTTTTCGGGCTGAATATCGAACTTGCTGCTGGCAGAAGATTCGATCCTCGTTCGGTATTCGCAATATTATCAAGTTGAATATCGAACCCACTGCTGGTAGCAGATTCGAAGCCAGTTCGGTATTCGTCATATTATCGAGTTGAATATGGAACCCGCTGCTGGCAGAAGATTCGAACCCAGTTCGGTATTCGCCTTCTTTTCGAGTTGAATATCGAACCCGCTGCTGGCAGAAGATTCGAACCCAGCTCGGTATTTGTCATACTATCGAGTTGAATATGGAACCCGCTGCTGGCAGAAGATTCGAACCCAGTTCGGTATTCGCCTTCTTTTCGGGTTGAAAATCGAACCCGCTGCTGGCAGAAGATTCGAACCCAGTTCGGTATTCGTCTTCTTTTCGGGTTGAATATCGAACCCGCTGCTGGCAGAAGATTCGAACCCAGTTCGGTATTCGCCTTCTTTTCGGGTTGAATATCGAACCTGCTGCTGGTAGAAGATTCGACCCCAGTTTGGTATTCGCCTTCTTTTCGGGTTGGATATCAAACCCGCTGCTGGCAGAAAATTCGAACCCAGTTCGATATACTACCTCTTTTAAAGTTGAATAAAAAACTTGGTGCTAGCAGCAGATTGGACAACAGTTCGATATTGGCCAAAGGTTGACGAATAACGAACTTTGTGCTAGTTCGGTAAAAAAAAAATTGGCTGTCAGTTAGAAATTGAATATCGAACTTCTAATTTGTAACCCGCCGCCAACTTCACGGAGCTCCGATAAAGCCGCCTGCAAAGCTCGGTCGTTAGATGCGCTGTGGATTTTTGTTCAAAGGCAAGCTAGTCGGTTGGTAGTTTGGTTTAAAATAAACGAGCACGAGAAGAGCTTTCCAACGCACCCAAACTTGTTAGGATCAGAGCTCCTGTGAAAAGGTTTTCCCTGGGGTGAAATTTTGGAGGGCTTGGTAGAAGGAAAATCCCACCGATAAAGCAGCCTTCAAAGCTTTGTCGTAAGGCGCGCTGTGGCACTTTTTCAATGGCAAGCAAGCCAGTTGAGTTTAGTGTTAAATGAACGAGTATGGAAAGAGATTTTCAACGCACACAAACTTGTTAGGATCGGATCTTATGTGAAGAAGTTTTCCCCGGGGTGAAATTTCAAGGGCTTGGTAGAAGGGAAATCCCGCCATTTAAGCCGCCCACAGAAAATCGGCCGTTTCAAACTCCACTCATCATCTTTATGACTTTAAAATTTCATTTTAATACATTAGAATTAAAGATTTTATAGGTATTTTACGACTGAGAATCCGTACTCCATCGAGTACGAGCTCAGGAAGGTTTATAATCACGGTTGTAGTACGGTACTCCATGGAGTATGAGTTGGCACTTGGAGTACGGAGTTGGAGTATGAGATTGAGAAATGTTTATAATCATCGGGCCTGGTCCCATGACTCCTACCTGATTTGTGGCCTTCGGGCGCATTTTATGGTTATTTTAAGTGCTCATTCGCCTAGTCAAAATATTCAATAAGTTCATTGCTATTTCTCGTGGAATCCTTTAAAAGATCTGTATTTACAGTTTATAAGTATACGTTTTTGAAGACATACTGTCAGCTAGTTAACCCACATTATACGATAGAACAAGGATACTTATGTACATATTTTATTTTCAAGACAGAATTATATCAGTCTAGTTTTTAGAAACGTTGTTTTTATCGCCAAAGTCATCATATTCTTCCTTTTTTGGGCCATGTGAAGCAGTGTAACGGCCGCCAGTGGTTACGTTGGCGTCATCACAAGTAACCACAAACGTGACATGAATATTTGGCAATAATGAACAATCTGGGCTCGTCGTACGAAGGATCGTTCGCAAACGTTGATTACGGTGAGATATGGATATTACTTCATTCTCTGCAGGCTAGCGAAACGAGTAAACATCATATCTATGTTCGGTTATTTTCTTTCTTTTTATTCAGGAACGAATTAAAGTGTGCCTGTTCAATAACTGTTTTATTCTCTATTCGTTTTTTTAATCTCAGCCAACTAGGGGGACGGGCCCCCGTGACCAGTGCCTAGATCCGTACCTGGATGAATAGGTTGGCCGAACGCAGATCTATAGAACGCATCGAAATGCTACACACGTTTTGTCACGCGTGTAGTTGCACGTGCGTTGGGTTGTGACTGCCGCTAATATTTCCAAACAAAGAATTGAGATTCCCACAGTTATCGTAATTTAGTAATTTGATTAAACTGTATTAATTTATCTTTAGTTTTTAGTGCCGTTCTCAAGGCATTTTCGCGAAATTGTAGAATTGGCAAACTCGTTAATGATTGGGTTTTACAATAATCATGGGTACTCTATAGCATGGGGCAAATAGTTAGAATACGTGTAATAATTGAAACTTTGCAATATATGTAATCGGATATAAACAAATACATTTTCTAGGATCGATTCAGCATACACATCAATGTGATAGCTATCACACAATATTGAAAACAAGCTTTTATCCGGATTTAGAGTTACAACAAGCCTCAAAACTATGCAAAAGAGATGTTGTTGAGTTTACTTTTTCACTGATTCTACAGTGAAATTTAAATTGGCAACTAGCTGCCAGTTGCCAGATTCCAATTCGATGCTATAGTGAAATTTAAATTGGTAGCAGACTGACAGTTGCCAGTTGCCAATTCTATTCTATCGTGAAATTTGAATTGGCAGCTGGCTGCCAGTTGCCAGTTGCCAATTCGATTCGACAGTGAAATTCGAATTGGCAGCTAGCGGACACTTGCCAGTTGCCAATCCAATTTGGCAGTAAAATAAGATTTTATTCACCATAAATGGATTCGAACATTGAATGTTCAATGTTCAATGTCGCTATGATTTTTCCGATAAATGCATTCGAAAAATGAATGTTATATGTCCAATGTCGCGATGGTATTCCCCATAAATGGGTTCAAAAATCGAATGTTCAATGTCGCGATGGTGTCCCTTATAAATGGGTTCAAAATTCGAATGTTCAATGTCGCGATGGTATTTCCCATAAATGGGTTCGAAAGTTGAATGTTCCATGTTCAATGTCGCGATGGTTTTTCCGATAAATGGGTTCAAAAATCGAATGTTCAATGTTCAATGTCGCGATGGTATTTCCTATAAATGGGTTCAAAAATCGAATGTTCAATGTTGCGATGGTATTCTTCATAAATGGGTTCAAAAATCGAATGTTCAATGTTCAATGTCGCGATGGTATTTCCCATAAATGGGTTCAAAAATCGAATGTTCAATGTTCAATGTCGCGATGGTATTTCCCATGAATGGGTTCATCAATCGAATGTTCAATGTTCAATGTCGCGATGGTATTCCCCATAAATGGGTTCAAAAATCGAATGTTCAATGTTCAATGTTGCTATGGTATTTCCCATAAATGGGTTCAAAAATCGAATATTCAATGTTCAATGTCGCGATGGTATTTCCCATAAATGGGTTCAAAAATTGAATGTTCAATGTTCAATGTCGCGATGGTATTTCCCATAAATGGGTTCAAAAATCGAATGTTCAATGTCGCGATGGTATTTCCCATAAATGGGTTTCTAAAATCGAATGTTCAATGTTCAATATCGCGATGGTATTTCCCATGAATGGGTTCAAAAATAGAATGTTCAATGTCGCGATGGTATTTCCCATAAATGGGTTCAAAAATAGAATGTTCAATGTTCAATGTCGCGATGGTATTCCCCATAAATGGGTTCAAAAATCGAATGTTCAATGTCGCGATGGTATTTCCCATAAATGGGTTCAAAAATTGAATGTTCAATGTTCAATGTCGCGATGGTATTTCCCATAAATGGGTTCAAAAATCGAATGTTCAATGTTCAATGTCGCGATGGTATTCTTCATAAATGTGTTCAAAAATCGAATGTTCAATGTTCAATGTCGCGATGGTATTTCCCATAAATGGGTTCAAAAATCGAATGTTCAATATTCAATGTCGCGATGGTATTTCCCATAAATGGGTTCAAAAATCGAATGTTCAATGTTCAATGTCGCGATGGTATTCCCCATAAATGGGTTCAAAAATCGAATGTTCAATGTTCAATGTCGCGATGGTATTTCCCATAAATGGGTTCAAAAATCGAATGTTCAATGTCGCGATGGTATTCTTCATAAATTGGTTCAAAAATCGAATGTTCAATGTACAATATCTCTATAATATTTCCCATAAATGGGTTCAAAAATCGAATGTTCAATGTTCAATGTCGCGACGGTTTCTTCATAAATGGGTTCAAAAATCGAATGTTCAATGTTCAATGTCGCGATGGTATTTCCCATAAATGGGTTCAAAAATCGAATGTTCAATGTTCAATGTCGCGATGGTATTTCCCATAAATGGGTTCAAAAATCGAATGTTCAATGTTCAATGTCGCGACGGTTTTCTTCATAAATGGGTTCAAAAATCGAATGTTCAATGTTCAATGTCGCGATGGTATTTCCCATAAATGGGTTCAAAAATCGAATGTTCAATGTTCAATGTCGCGATGGTATTTCCCATAAATGGGTTCAAAAATCGAATGTTCAATGTTCAATGTCGCGATGGTATTTCCCATGAATGGGTTCATCAATCGAATGTAATGTTCAATGTCGCAATGGTTTTTGCCATAAATGGGTTCAAAAATCGAATGTTCAATGTTCAATGTCGCGATGGTATTTCCCATAAATGGGTTCAAAAATCGAATGTTCAATGTTCAATGTCGCGATGGTATTTCCCATAAATGGGTTCAAAAATCGAATGTTCAATGTTCAATGTCGCGATGGTATTCTTCATAAATGGGTTCAAAAATCGAATGTTCAATGTTCAATGTCGCGATGATATTTCCCATAAATGGGTTCAAAAATCGAATGTTCAATGTTCAATGTCGCGATGGTATCTCCCATAAATGGGTTCAAAAATCGAAAGTTCAATGTTCAATGTCGCGATGATATTCCCATAAATGGGTTCGAAAGTCGAATGTTCAATGTTCAATGTCCCGATGGTATTTCCTATAAATGGGTTCAAAAATCGAATGTTCAATGTTCAATGTCGCGATGGTATTTCTTATAAATGGGTTCAGAAATCGAATGTTCAATGTTCAATGTCGCGATGGTATTTCCCATAAATGGGTTCAAAAATCGAATGTTCAATGTTCAATGTCGCGATGGTATTCTTCATAAATGGGTTCAAAAATCGAATGTTCAATGTTCAATGTTGCGATGGTATTTCCCATAAATGGGTTCAAAAATCGAATGTTCAATGTTCAATGTCTCGATGGTATTTCCCATAAATGGGTTCAAAAATCGAATGTTCAATGTCGCGATGGTATTTCCCATAAATGGGTTCAAAAATCGAATGTTCAATGTTCAATGTCGCAATGGTATTCCCCATAAATGGGTTCAAAAATCGAATGTTCAATGTTCAATGTCGCGATGGTATTCCCCATAAATGGGTTCAAAAATCGAATGTTCAATGTTCAATGTCGCGATGGTATTCCTCATAAATGGGTTCAAAAATCGAATGTTCAATGTTCAATGTCGCGATGGTATTCCCCATAAATGCATTCGAAAATTGAATGTTCAATGTTGAATGTCGTATGTTGTGCCAACTTCACGCAACTACGGACAGTACCCTTACAATTCGTTTTATCTTTTCAAAGAGATTTATTTATTTTGGGTTTTATTTCAGATTTTTTGGCGTTAGGCTGACCGCTGTAGTCATCCGTTGTTTCCCTGTCTAAGTTCCAAGAGAATATACAAAAGTGACTGTCTATTGGAAGGTACCCGGGTGTGATACCCTAACTCTTTCAGAATAAACTCAATGACTCTTAAACGAGCCCAGTGTACAGCACCGACACACGCGCCATGAGACGGATTGAAGATCGTCGAAATAACAAAATATGACCAAAGTTATAATTCAAACTTACAGCATTTATTAATTAAACAATACTGTACATGACGATTTGTATATCGCCAATATCTGTAGCGGGTACACACGTAATTATTATAACTTAATGACTGTAGTAGTTTTACTATTCATAGTCGATATATACATTTTTGTACATGACGAACAAAAACCTAATGTCAAACAGGGCATAATGTTAAATCGGATTTATGATTCGTTACGCAAAGTTCGTGGGGATTAAATACTGTATTTTAGAGTAGTGATTTTTTTACTGAGGCACTATAATAAAGGAATATTCAGTGTCTATCCCGTGTCAACCAGACTTCATCTTTACCATGTAATTAAACTGACAAGTATATTCAATTCTGAGAGTTGAGAAAACTGTAAAATAATTTCAGAATACATATTTTATATAGTGCTTTTATGGTCACTCTATGTTGGAAAAGTGGACGAGAACTTTTAAAAAAACTCATTAAGTATTTCAATATCTTGCTTAAGCTCGGGCAAAATGTTCACTTTGCATAATTACGTACACATATGCTAATCACTGTGCACGCCTCCAGAAAAGTGTTTAATCCCGGTTGTTAGATGATAAAGTTAATTGAACTTGTAAAAAATATTATGATCCGAGTTTAATGTTCATTCTTAAAGCCCTAGCTTGTGTGTGGTGAATTGGAAAGTGTATTAGATCTCCTATTGTATACAATACATCTACGACCCAGCCAGGAGACAAAAGTTATCTCAACAGAAGCCCGGTGTCAGGGTTCGCTGATTCCTAGTACATTTTGTATACGGGCTGTAATAGCTACGTTAGGATTTCTCTTAAACGCATCGTAATATTAGCCGATCGTCTTTACGGGAGAGAGTGTTCACATATTGTCAGATGGAGATTAACATAATTATGAAATAGAGTGTTTTTATGTTTCACATTGTATGTGATTTAATTGATAAAACTTAATTAATAGAGTAGTGAGATGGGTCGCCCGGAAGATTGTCCCGAGGTGGAAGTGAATTCAGACTCAGTTTCGTCACAAAATACGTCATTTGTTGCCCGTCAAATAAAAGACATAACATCTTGGAACTTCTGGCGTGCAGTGATAGCTGAATATGTTGGAACGTGTATGTTGTTCATGTGGTCTATCGGCATCGGGGTGCATGATAAAGACCAGGCACCGCCGCATCTGTTAGAAGGAGCGATCGGTACGGGTTTTATCGTAGCGGCGATCATCAACGCACTTCTTAATGTTAGTGGCGGACACGTGAACCCCATAGTGTCCATAGGATTCTTGGTCACTGGGCAGATTACATGTATACGATTTCTTGTGTATGTGGCTATACAATGTGTTGCAAGCATATCTGTTGTTTTGACACTAGGACAGATCACTTCGCCAGACATGGTCGGGGATGTAGGGCTGCTTCTACCACCGGAAGGAATCACGCCGGTACAGGCGTGTATTGTGGAGTTTATACTCGGGTTCGGACTTCTATTCACCATCATGGCTTTCGCCGACGGTCGCAGGAAGGATAATGTTTCCCCAGCCCCTATGTATGTAGGACTTGTGGTCACTGCTAACATACTTTTTGGAGTAAGTATATTTGAAAATTCTAACAAGATCTATCTATATAGACAAAGAACAAGCACGTTTGATATATCCGTACATGTGGATATACCACGCCTTTTTCATATTTCATTTCTGAAACATAATAATTTCAAGATTGTTAACATCTCATTGAAATAATGATTTTCATACAAGAACATTCTGATGCTTGAACATATTACAAGTTTCAAAACAAACGAACCTAATGATTTACTTTATGTTCCCTATGGTCAATCGTCAAGAAAAAATCGTTGCCGATACAAGTTTGACCTTGTCCTGACAATGGCTGCGTTATTTTTCCGTATTCCATTCTGCCCAATGACTCTCAGACGGTCTATCATAGTAACTGACTGCACTTGCTTGTGTCGCGTAGCGGTACCTTAATTGTTCGGTATTAATTATCATTTGATCCCCCGAGTTATTACTTCTGCTTGGCGTGAAACCCTTCTCGGCATCAAAGTCCACATTTCCTGGAAAATGTACAATATTCCGGTTGAGCGTTGTTTTGTTTGTTGTCCTTGTGATGTGTGTTCGTTTTGTACTGCTGGCTCTTGTTCCGGATTTGTTTGACAGACTGTAGCGACAGATCGCCGAATTTGGCTGTTGTCTCTTTGTAACCGTTCAGCCTTCCGTTCGCTGCTGTTTTTGTTCGGTGCTGTATTCCCTGACCGTAATTGTAGTCGTCGAACTCGGATTTGTTTGACTGGCCTAAGCGGTAGGTCGTAGGTGGTTTTTTATGTCGTTTCTTTGTAGATGTTCAGCATTTCGTTCTCTGTTGTTGCTGTAACATGTTCGGTGCTATTGTACTCTCTGTTTGTTATAATCGTATTGTTTTTGTCCAGCATGATGTTTTATAATTCGAGTACTTAATGGAGCCAATCAGTAACAATGTTTCATTCGCTCCGTCATCTGGATCTATGTCATTACTTTAAATTAACTCACCGTGATTAACTTAATTATAGTTTGCTTATTTGTCTATAAGTAATAAAGTACATTCACAGAAGTGTCATATTATGCAAATTAAGTTGAACAATGAAACTAACTAGTATAATAAAAGTATAAAAACACTGGTTAAATATCAAAATGGCCAATTTCTCAAAACTCTAAGTAAAGGTACTATAGTCGCACTTTCAGTCATGCATTAATGTAAATACATTTACGGGTGACATAGAGTTCAATAGTTCGAGCAATGATACGTGTAATCCTGTAGTTTCATCTTGTGTGTTATATTTTCTCTGAAACTAATTGGAAATAGTCATCATTACTCTCAAATTTATTCACGTTTACCTAATTAGAACTCGTTAATCTGTCTGTACATGCGGTATAATATATAACCATTTGCCTGACGAGGGATCTAATTAGTGTTAAAGTATCGGTTATATAGATGACATTAGTATATTAACTATCTGGTATCTAATATGAACTATGGCACTGTCTAGTTAGCTTATTTTATATTACACATAAATAATTATAAAAAATGCTCAGATAACAACAAAATATTACAATAATTGCAAAAATACTGATATACTCGTATAGCAGCTATTTTGGCTACAAATATCGCGGTCGCCCTATTTTGTGCCCGCAGAATTGGCCGCACTTGTCCGCCAGATGACAACGATACTCATTGTAGTCGTAAATACTAGAACATGTTTTTAATCAGTTTCAGTTTATTAGCATAAGAACATTATGTGTCCGTCGCCTTAAATAAACAAAAGACGGCATGCAATCCAAAACTCGTATAGTGAATTAAATTCAAATGCGAATTTTCTCACGCATGATACCTTCAAGCGGTGCCTCCGTCCACGCTATATAACTAATCATTTTGATACAAAAAATGATTATGCCATAATAACGTTTATTTAATATATTCGAGTCAGCTCGTGTCACGGTGGCCCACAACAATATGTTTACAACAAAATTACGCACAACAGAACGTGAGTACCTACAAGTGAAGTGAGAAAATGTGTATCGTGATGAAAGTACGGTGTCGGATTTGTGCTATCTTATTCTGACGTGTGAACGTGTCGCAGTGTTTGAAAGCTACAAATATCGGCGAATGATATTGATGGCAGAAAAAAGTTTCCAAAGAATGATGTTATAATATTGTTTTATGATTATCCACGAGTACGAACACGTTTGTAATTACGAAATATTTCATGTTAAGCTCTTTAAGCCTGCATGTTGCATGTTGTTGTCCGTTTAAATTGTTGAACAACTTATTTTATGTAACATCTTGTTAATTGACAAACAGTTTAGCCTTCGATCATAATCAAAATACTGTATTTACATGCATGTTGATTCATGATTGAATTATAAGAAATATCGGTCTGGTGTGCTGGACACTTCTACTTGTTTTTGATAACTGATTGATTTAATTGAGACGTATAATATATACGAGGGGCGATAAAGATTACGCTGAAAAGTGCTGTAAGTGTGCCTCAGTAGCTCAGTGATGAGCGCGCGTGCCGCTTGGTCCGGCGACCTAGGTTCAAATACGGATGGAGGCAGGCACTCGTTTGCCTGTCATATTTCAGCAGAAAGCTGAATGGCAAATTAAGGCTATGCTCGACATTAATCTCTTTAACCAACAGTGTAAGTGTTTGAAACTGTCTCAACACGTAGGTGAATTTTGATTGAATGTGGTTTTTTATAATTATGAATTTGCAATGCGCCAATCTATATTTGAGACTGGGCTTTTTATAGAAAAATTGGTCACGTTACAAAGATTCCAGAGCATTTGTCCGCGTATGTGTTAACCAATCCTCGTATGTACGAGTACGGACCAATCTGATGCATTTTGTGCGATCTGACATCATCATTTGGTATTACAGGACATGTTTTATCACAAAATCAAGCAATGCATAATGCACAAATTTATGGTATCTTCAGGCAAGCTAAATTACATTTTAAAAGTACAGTTAGTAGTGGTTATGCGATAATGATGTAAATTAAACAAAGAAATTAATATCCTGTTTAATCAAATTGGTTAACATGCCAGCAACAATCCTCTATGTGTGTGTTTGATAAAATCACAAATACTCTCGTGGTGATGGATAACATCAGGAATGAGGTGTCGATGGTGATTACATACAAGTTCGAAAACTTGTTTCACAAGCGGCCTTAAATCACAGGTTACTGTATCATTGAAAGAAGAATAAAATAATTATAATAAAGTACAAATTTGTATGATCTTAAGGTTGTATAAAGTTCGAGAAAAAACATACAGGCGAATAATCTAGGCTGATATGAACTGGGGATTTTGTTAAACAGAACAGAACAGAACAGAACATACGATATAATAACTCGAGACGTAAATACAAGGTCGTTAACCAATATTTCGCCGGAAGTTTCCAATTTCAATTTTTTTAGCAAAAGTCATTTGTCTGAAAGGGTTGCATTCACTTATCCTAGATAAATGGTGTCAACTTATTCAGAAGACGCTTTTTATCAAGCTCAAGTTTCCATAGGATTATTTTTTAGGAATATATTAGAATAATTTTAACATACAGCATACATGTATAGGCTGGTTTTATATTTCAAACTTACTAGTATTATATATTATACAGATTCACAAAGTGAAAAAACACGGTCTGTTCGCTTGTATTCAATATCAACTTAAAGCTTAGTAAAAATATTAATTCTGTGAATTTGACAATAGGTAGGTGTATGGTTGCTTTTGATAGACTAACATACCACCACATTGGTTGATATATGTTTTTTGCTATAATATTTTACGAATACGAAACGTTTCATGTTTCAAAGTGATGGGTACAATATTGGTAGGTGATATCTTATTACCCGTCGTTTGTGATACAGTCAATTTAATTTATGTATACCATACAATCTAACCATAATAAATGTGACATGAACAATGTAATAAATAACAAAACATGTACACCAATTTGCCTAATGATCCAACACAGACCAATCTGCCTAAAATACTTCCAAAAACCGCATCAAGGCGCCTTCACGAACTGACAGTTTTTTCAATTCAACGTAAAACGTTCTTGATACTAGCTCTAATGACCGTCAAAACGCACTAAAACGCCCCTATTTCTTCCTTTTGTTTAAAACGAAATATGGCCCCAAACAAACTTACTTTTCTATTCTAATATTATACCAACACAGTTTGATATAATAAACCCCTCGACAAGCCACCGTCTTATCTCCATATAATAAGTTTATCGTATAAAATTTATTGACGCGGTTGTTATTTCTGGAAATGCAATTGCATTTGTGTAGAATAGTAAGCATATTATTGTTTTCATTGCTTGCCCTGTAAGTCTTACGAGGTGCATGCGTTCATTAGTCGAGTTATTAATTTATATATTATATAGGTGAAGACCTCTTGATGTGTATTAAATGTCTCTGTATACAACAAAAATGTAGTTGTAATATATGATTGTAACTTAAACTTTTGTTGGGATATCAGAGTGGCCTTATACACTCATACTAAGTAATATCATTCCACTATGTGTGCAAACTACATGTATTTACTTTAGACCGAACAAATACGCAAAAAAGCACACAAGATACTTCAGCACCAAATAAACGTTGGATTAAATAAAAATCAGACTCGACCAACGAGTCCAAAGAAGGCATAATAGCTCTTGGAAGCATCACGCAACGCTAAGCACTGATATAATATAGTGTAAAATGCAATTATCTGAACAGTTTAATATCATATTTAAAGGTTGTAAATCAAAACAAGGATTGTATAAGTACATTCGCAAATATTAAATAAATGTATAAAATTCATGCACAAATATGAGAAGTGTTATTTTAATATCTATAAAATCTTCGTGTGGTGTAATATGTGCATTAAATAAATAGTACGATGGTGTACTTCATGAAATACAAGTGTCCCAAGCTTCTATAACAGGCTAATACTCGATTTGCTATTAATGCAATATTTGTATGTAGATGCATACATAGTTACTGCGCCGATATGTATTCATAATTCATGTGCGTGAAGTTAGCAGCCAGTTGCCAGTTGCCAGTTGCCAATTTAACTTTTTGAATCGGCAACTGGCAACTGTCAGCTAACTTCACAACCAAGCAGCCGATTCGTCGATTTCGAAAGTTGAATCGGCAACTGGCAACTGTCAGCCAGCTGACGATTCAAATTTCACTGTAGACTCGAATTGGCAACTGGCAACTGTCAGCCAGCTGACGATTCAAATCTCTCGGGAAAATCGAATTGGCAACTGGCAACTGTCAGCCAGCTGACGATTCAAATTTCACTGTAGACTCGAATTGGCAACTGGCAACTGTCAGCCAGCTGACGATTCAAATCTCTCGGGAAAATCGAATTGGCAACTGGCAACTGTCAGCCAGCTGACGATTCAAATTTCACTGTAGACTCGAATTGGCAACTGGCAACTGTCAGCCAGCTGACGATTCAAATCTCTCGGGAAAATCGAATTGGCAACTGGCAACTGTCAGCCAGCTGACGATTCAAATCTCTCGGGAAAATCGAATTGGCAACTGGCAACTGTCAGCCAGCTGACGATTCAAATTTCACTGTAGACTCGAATTGGCAACTGGCAACTGTCAGCCAGCTGACGATTCAAATCTCTCGGGAAAATCGAATTGGCAACTGGCAACTGTCAGCCAGCTGACAATTCGAAAAAAAAAAAATTGTGAAAAATCGAATTGGCAACTGGCAACTGTCAGCCAGCTGACAATTCGAAAAAAAATATTTTTTTGTGAAAAATCGAATTGGCAACTGGCAACTGTCAGCCAGCTGACGATTCAAATTTCACTGTAGACTCGAATTGGCAACTGGCAACTGTCAGCCAGCTGACGATTCAAATCTCTCGGGAAAATCGAATTGGCAACTGGCAACTGTCAGCCAGCTGACGATTCAAATTTCACTGTAGACTCGAATTGGCAACTGGCAACTGTCAGCCAGCTGACGATTCAAATCTCTCGGGAAAATCGAATTGGCAACTGGCAACTGTCAGCCAGCTGACGATTCAAATCTCTCGGGAAAATCGAATTGGCAACTGGCAACTGTCAGCCAGCTGACGATTCAAATTTCACTGTAGACTCGAATTGGCAACTGGCAACTGTCAGCCAGCTGACGATTCAAATCTCTCGGGAAAATCGAATTGGCAACTGGCAACTGTCAGCCAGCTGACAATTCGAAAAAAAAAATTGTGAAAAATCGAATTGGCAACTGGCAACTGTCAGCCAGCTGACAATTCGAAAAAAAATATTTTTTTGTGAAAAATCGAATTGGCAACTGGCAACTGTCAGCCAGCTGACAATTCGAAAAAAAAATTTTTTTGGTGAAAAATCGAATTGGCAACTGGCAACTGTCAGCCAGCTGACAATTCGAAAAAAAAATATTTTTTTTAGAAAATCGAATTGGCAACTGGCAACTGTCAGCCAGCTGACAATTCGAAAAAATTTTTTTTTTTTAGCAAATCGAATTGGCAACTGGCAACTGTCAGCCAGCTGACAATTCGAAAAAAAAATTTTTTTGTGAAAAATCGAATTGGCAACTGGCAACTGTCAGCTAGCTGACAATTCGAAAAAAAAATTTTTTTTGTGAAAAATCGAATTGGCAACTGGCAACTGTCAGCCAGCTGACAATTCGAAAAAAAAATATTTTTTTTAGAAAATCGAATTGGCAACTGGCAACTGTCAGCCAGCTGACAATTCGAAAAAAAAAAAATTTTGTGAAAAATCGAATTGGCAACTGGCAACTGTCAGCCAGCTGACAATTCGAAAAAAAAAATTTCCAGAAAGTCGAATTGGCAACTGGCAACTGTCAGCCAGCTGACAATTCGAAAAAAAAAAAAATTGTGAAAATCGAATTGGCAACTGGCAACTGTCAGCCAGCTGACAATTCGAAAAAAGATTTTTTTTCAGAAAATCGAATTGGCAAATGGCAACTGTCAGCCAGCTGACAATTCGAGAAAAAAATTGTGAAAAATCAAATTGGCAACTGGCAACTGCCAGCCAGCTGACAATTCAAATGTTTCTGTAGAATCGAATTGGCAACTGGCTACTGGCGGCCAGCATCCGATTCAAATTTTACTCCAAACTCGAATTGGCAACTGGCAATTCGAATTTCACTGTTGATACTCCCAGCTACTTTGGTCTAGAAAAAGCTCCAGTGAAGCTACCTATGATCTCCCTGGTCTCAGCATAATAGGTCATTATAAGCAACACCATGTAATTCATACCAATAAACTGACTCATTAAAAGTGTGCAGGGGCGTAGCTGGGCATACGCAAGATACGTACGCAGTTGGAATAACTGACAAAATTAAAGTGATGTAAAAAGAAATAAATAGCAATGCCTAGCCCGGGTGAGGCATGTTTAACATGTGATGATATGTGATTTATATAGACAACTCTATCTGCCTGTGTTCGAACAATCGACTCCCTTTCAATGCAAACGCTCAAATCACCCGACCATAGGCGAGGTATAGATAATCAACAAGTGCGGTTTCAGTGCATGAGCCTGTCGGGTATGTACACTTTCTATCACATGGACTGATCACTAGGTACATGGGAATATTCATGATAGGCCTACATTTTCGCTATCTCCAGTACCGGGTAGCTTCAAGCATGTCATTTAAACATAAATCAGCGGGAATCATTTCTTTTATACAGCAATGATACATGCCGGAGTCGGAGAAACACACATGAAAGCGCTCTCGTGTCTACAATGGGATTGCCTACAATATCATACATATAATTATATATTAGTACAAATTAAAATTCTATGACCATATAGAGCAAGGACATGTATTAAACAATTACCTAAAACCGATACAAACGCATCCATAGTTATACGCAGTGCAACCTATGCATATTTAGCAACTCTAGTATGAGCATTATCATATATTGCAGAAGTTGTCTCTCACTATAATATATCTCTTACCTACATACAGCAACAGTATCTGAATGACCAACAATATTTGTGTTTCCGATTAGTTGTCGTCCGAGAGGTGTTACTGTATATAATATAATGAGCTAGTACAAACTTTATCTTGTAATTATTTCTATAATGCAACAGGTACGTGATAACATACGAGGGTAATTCAATATATAATGCAAACTATCATATAAATTCTTTGATACAATATTTATCTTTTAAATAATGTCATAATCGTCCAAAGTACCGTTCCTTGAGTTCAATGACCAACGTTCATCCTTTCGGTCATTATTTTATTCCCGTTGCTAGGCAACTACGTACATACACTCATAACTGCACGGACACGGTCTAGTCAGCCTAATGTGAAGTGGCATGTCGAATTCCCAGGTAATCGTTGTATCATTTTCGACCGGTAATATGGTATCTACATAACACATATCACTACAAGTTTGCGTATAAAGTTTTTTCCTTCTATATTTAAGCCCTAAATTAAGCTTGCGATGAGTTCGGTGCGACGTTCGAACGGCTCTGACGTCAAAAATATACGACATTCAGTGAGCGGAACCCGGTAACATGTGTACTCTGTTCTGGAATTTCAAATTAAATTAGCCAAAACTACTGCCAAGTCCCTGGGCTATCTCTACGTATGTTGATATTTTGTCTAGTTTCAATTGTTTTCTCAATGTTTCGATAAGACATGGGGGCCATTGCACACATTTTCAGTTTCACACACTAGTAGCCCTTAACTCTATATTTGTCGTTTGTATTTTCATTCAACAGTAGCGCCATTTTAGGATAATTATTGTTGCTGACATTTTGAAACATGTCTCTTGTAAGGTAGTACAATATCAATTGAGTTTTTGTTGCATGATCACTTGATTAAATGTTTACTACTTTTTAGATGTGACGTTACCGCGTCCATGACGTTCCGAGTTATATCGAATGAGGTCGTGCGCTGGTGCCGCCATCGACGTCAGGTGTCCTTAAAATGTTCTATCAAATAGAAATTGTCCTATATTATAATCATGCAAAGTTTCATTTTATTATCTTGACTGGATTTAGAGATAATTGTTAGTTTGCATTATATATTGAATGACCCTCGTAGATAGATAGCTAGCTTTTATTCAGAAAAGGTCGTTAGCCTATCATTCTACAAACATATATACATATATAAACATGTCATAGAATCCATCATTGTGTATGCTATGGAATCTGGTTAGTGTCATATGAATTATCGTGCCTCGCATCAAGAGGGCGAGGGGCGAGAATTGCGCGACACGAGGCGATACGCGAAAATCGGGCGACACACGAAGCCAGGCGCGATATTCAAACACGAGATCTCGCTCTGTCGCAGTATCAAAACCACGCTATTTCGCGGTAAAATATCGTGTCTCGCTTGGTGTGTCGCGCGATTTTCGCACGTTGCTTCGTGTTTCGCACGATATCACATCGCGAGCACTGAGTCACATATTCAATCACAAGAATGGACAGGTCTGCATCCTATCAAGATTCGGTACTATTCATACACTTAGCGACCATCTATGATGTGGTAACAAGGCAAAACGGACGAGCGCGTGCAAAAACGACAACAACACACAATCTACCAGGCTCCCATTTGGATGACACTAAGGAATGCCCATATAGACACTTCAGAGCAACGGAATAACTCGGACGAGAGACACGGATAATCTCTGATCAACACAGTATGTACCTGCGTATTCCGTGTAGCCACCATGAAGGGCTTGGTAGAAGGGAAATCCCGGCGATAAACAGCCTTCAGAGGCTCGCTCGTTAGACGCTCGATGACAGTTTTTGTTCAAAGGCAAGCTAGCCGGTTGAGTTTGGTGTTATATGAACGAGCACGGAAAGAGCTTTCCAACGCATCCAAACTTGTAGGGATCGGAAATCATATGAAAAAGTTTTCCCCGGTGTGAAAATTTGGACGGCTTGGTAGAAGGGAAATCACGCCGAAAAGCCGCCTGCAAAGCTCGGTCGGTAGACGCGCTGTGGCATTTTTTCATAAAGCAAGCTAGCCAGTTGAGTTTAGTGTTCAATGAACGAGCATGGAAAGAGCTTTCTAACGCACCCAAACTCGGCCGATTCGGAGATCATGGGAAAAAGTTTTCCCCGAGGTGAAATTTTGAAGGGCTTGGTAGAAGGGAAATCCCGCCGATAAACAGCCTTCAGAGGCTCGCTCGTTAGACGCTCGATGACAGTTTTTGTTCAAAGGCAAGCTAGCCGGTTGGGTTTGGTGTTATATGAACGAGCACGGAAAGAGCTTTCCAACGCACCCAAACTTGTAGGGATCGGAAATCATGTGAAAAAGTTTTCCCCGGTGTGAAAATTTGGACGGCTTGGTAGAAGGGAAATCACGCCGAAAAGCCGCCTGCAAAGCTCGGTCGGTAGACGCCCTGTGGCATTTTTTCATAAAGCAAGCTAGCCAGTTGAGTTTAGTGTTCAATGAACGAGCATGGAAAGAGCTTTCTAACGCATCCAAACTCGGCCGATTCGGAGCTCATGGGAAAAAGTTTTCCCCGAGGTGAAATTTTGAAGGGCTTGGTAGAAGGGAAATCCCGCCGATAAAGCCGCCTACTGAAAATCGACAGTTTCAAACTTCACACATCCTCTTTATGATGGTATAATTTCATTTTAATTCTTCGTTTTTATTATTAATGTCAAGGCTTTTAAAGGGTCTGTAAACTGGTCCGTGACGGCATTTCCAAATGCCTCGGCCATATTCACTTCGTCTACTCGACCGTCCCTCCACTGTCACTCACTGAGATAATTTTAATATCATTTCGTCCGTGCGTTTGAGTGGGTATCCGACCTAACTAGAAAATGGTATTCGCAACGGTAAGTGTCGCTGGAGTTGACTCGACGGAGTGGGGTTTCTCGAGTGGGCGAAACGGTCACTTGACAGTGACTCCAGCTACTCTCAAGTAAGGTTATGTGAATACCGATTTAGCGCACGAACGTTGGACTATTAAAGTTATTGTATTTTCAAAATAAATAAACCAACGAACCCTTTTGAAAGAATGTTTTGAAACCATCAATGCAGATTTTGTAAAATACATTTTGTAATCCTAAAGTTTATTTGTGAACAAATAAAGTTAAGTTGCAGTACAGTCTGAAATACGTGGAATTTAAATATAGTAGTTTCACTGCGATGTTAATAAATTGCATGCTGCATTGTATTCGTGTAAATAATACATGTATAAGGAACATGAATACGGAAATGCTTGTATATTTATATATTGATTTTAATAATTGCTTTTTAATCCCGTGAATATAACTGAAATAGTTTTATTAAAATAAAAACGTGGTCATCTGTAACACAAACATGTATGTTATTTACTATGCTGCAATAACTAATGTGCAAGAATGTCGCCTGGATATCCTAGTGGTAGATTGCTCGCGTGTGTGCGTACGGGTTCGATCTCATGTCACGCCATACCAAAGATTAGATATAAATGGTAATAAATATTGCACATACAAGACGTTCAGTATAATAGGCAAAAACTTGGAATTCTTCTATTTTTTGTTAATCGATACAATTTTGACGATATCAGGAATTGTGTGTCGAGAATGATTGAAATGAATTGTAAAAAATTGCCTCGCAATCAACTTAAAATAAATTAGTACATGCATAATCTATATGCACACTTGGTATGTATTTAATTATTTTATACACCATGGTCGCTCTCAAAATGATATTCTAGGAAGTATGGCGTTCAAGTGACCTGTCTTTCCTGCGTTGTATCTGTAGTAAGTTGCTCACAAAATGACACAGGACAGTGAGCTGCTGATAAAAAACAGTAACCGAGCTCATATGATTTCTAAATTACAAATCTGAAACTACCTGCCCAGCGGTCTGTGGAATTCATATTGATATGATACTATTGAGCCTGCTTCCACAACAATACTGGATTATGTCACGGTATCATTTAAAACTCGTGTGCATTGTCATACATTTAATTTAATGTTTATTTTATTATTGTCAAGATAATTAGCATGCGTTTAATTAACGCTACATATTATTACATCTAAGTTTAAACTTATTTTACTATCTTATGATCATTATTATTAGTGTGTATTCAAACTAAGGTCTTATTTTTTGGAGTTCAAATAATTAAAATCAAAATTAAAATTTGACTTTGTTAATATCATGCAAATGCACCGAATCCCCCAAAACAGATTTAATAATTAAACATGTATTGTTTACACTATCTTACTATCTTACCATATATTATAACGGTCACCCACTCGAGAAAGTGGAGGTCGATCTACCAAATCTCCACTCGACCGTCACTACGGCTACACTTGAGGCTCCCTTAGGTTAGGGTGAGTCAAGTTGGAGTGGAGGAACGACATGTGATAACGGCCAAAAGAAAGCTGATGCCTTTAACTCGGATCATAACCAGACGTGAGTATTTTTCGGGAAGATGCGTACACACAGTAAGTTTTGATGTATACATCTTGACCTATAAGTCAAGATGTTATTTGTAGTAAGGTGAAGTACGCCTCTGTCGTGCATTTTCTCAAGATGTACGCCTTCGTTGTTACCTAGTGGCAAAGCGTACATCCTCGACTTATACATCAAAACTTACTGTGTGTATAGCTTGGCTATTTTAACATGAGCCTGACCTTTATGCAAGAATATATTACAAGGTTCTTGCTTTGAATATATCAATTTCCGCAAGCAAATCGTGCGATATCGGTATTTCAAATTTGTGTTTGTATTAAATCTCGAGCGTCTTCATGATACTCACCGATCATGAAAACATACAATCAGTGTCGACTGTTAAATTATGCTAATCAAAAGATCAGGCTTGTGTCAAATTGGCCAAGCTATAAGCACCTTAAGGTCACTACGAACTTTTGAAAACGTAGATTTGAAATACGGAGGATATGAGTACGCCCTGATCGTGAGTGATTGAGTTCATTGTAGGTTGCGCACATTACAAGTGAGTTTTACGTGTTTATAAAGTTCTAACAGCCTACGATCTCCGTGCTATGGCCAGGTTATCTATTTGTACAAACTGCTCCCATGCATTGTCCTTACGAATTAAGGTGGCAGAAAAAGGCTCGCAAATGCGGGAATGAATAGGTTGGCCGAACGCTGGCCAAATGCTACAAACGTTATGTCTGCGTAATCACAAATGCCTACTGACTCGGATTCACGTAGTTACACGTCCGTTGGGTTGTGACTGTCGCTTATATTTCCAAACAAAGAATTGATATTCCTCCAATTACAGTACTTTCAAAGTCAATTGAGAATCGTTGGTCAACATCGAGTCGTCTGTCAGGTAAACTTTGTTTATCTAGCTTTAGCTGGGTATACATCATGTATCTGAGTTAACGGTAATTCCCGCTATTCTTTCGAATGGGATAGTTCCCTCATTAGTATTATTTATTGAATCGACCACAAGTGGTAGAGGAACAAATGCCAGTTTAGGCCTCTATTTTTGGAGTTACCCTACCATTCAATACGGTACTTTTAGGAATTTGATTAATTTATTTTTAGTTTTTAGTGCCATTCTCAAGCCTTTTTGCGAACTTGTAGAATTGGCAATCTTGCTAATGTTTGGGTTTATAATAATCACAACATTTATTAATCACGGGTGGTCAAATAGTAAGAATACATGTAATAATTGAAAATTCGCAATATATACAATCGGGTATATACTTTTTCTAGGGTCGAATCTGCATACACATCCGCACAATATTGAAAACAAGCTATTATTCGGACAAGAGAAATAAAGTTACAACAAGCCTCAAAATCATGTTAGTTGTTGAGTTTCCTATTTATCTGATATAACAGTGAACTTTTAATTGTCAGCTGAGGTCAGTTGCCAATTCGATTCTACGGAAAAATTTGAATTGTCAGCTGGCTGACTGACAGCTGCCAGTTGCTAATTCGATTTTTCACTCAATTTCTTTTTTCGAATTGTCAGCTGGCTGACAGTTGCCAGTTGCAAATTCGATTTTTCACTTTTTTTTTCGAATTGTCAGCTGGCTGACAGTTGCCAGTTGCCAATTCGATTTTTCACCAAATAATTTTTTTTTTCGAATTGTCAGCTGGCTGACAGTTGCCAGTTGCCAATTCGATTTTTCACAAAAAATTATTTTTTTTCGAATTGTCAGCTGGCTGACAGTTGCCAGTTGCCAATTCGATTTTTCACAAAAAAATATTTTTTTTCGAATTGTCAGCTGGCTGACAGTTGCCAGTTGCCAATTCGATTTTCTAAAAAATAAAAAAAATTTTTCGAATTGTCAGCTGGCTGACAGTTGCCAGTTGCCAATTCGATTTTCTAAAAAATAAAAATAAAAATTTCGAATTGTCGGCTGGCTGACAGTTGCCAGTTGCCAATTCGATTTTTCACAAAAAAAATTTTTTTTTCGAATTGTCAGCTGGCTGACAGTTGCCAGTTGCCAATTCGATTTTCTAAAAAATAAAAAAAAAATTCGAATTGTCAGCTGGCTGACAGTTGCCAGTTGCCAATTCGATTTTCTGAAAAAAAAATTTTTTTTCGAATTGTCAGCTGGCTGACAGTTGCCAGTTGCCAATTCGATTTTTCACAAAAAAATATTTTTTTTTTCGAATTGTCAGCTGGCTGACAGTTGCCAGTTGCCAATTCGATTTTTCACAAAAAAATATTTTTTTTCGAATTGTCAGCTGGCTGACAGTTGCCAGTTGCCAATTCGATTTTTCACAAAAAAAATTTTTTTTTTTCGAATTGTCAGCTGGCTGACAGTTGCCAGTTGCCAATTCGATTTTTCACCAAAAAATTTTTTTTTCGAATTGTCAGCTGGCTGACAGTTGCCAGTTGCCAATTCGATTTTTCACCAAAAAATTTTTTTTTTCGAATTGTCAGCTGGCTGACAGTTGCCAGTTGCCAATTCGATTTTCTAAAAAAAATATTTTTTTTTCGAATTGTCAGCTGGCTGACAGTTGCCAGTTGCCAATTCGATTTTCTAAAAAATAAAAAAAAATTTTCGAATTGTCAGCTGGCTGACAGTTGCCAGTTGCCAATTCGATTTTTCACAAAAAAATAATTTTTTTTTTCGAATTGTCAGCTGGCTGACAGTTGCCAGTTGCCAATTCGATTTTTCACAAAAAAATATTTTTTTTCGAATTGTCAGCTGGCTGACAGTTGCCAGTTGCCAATTCGATTTTTCACAAAAAAATATTTTTTTTTCGAATTGTCAGCTGGCTGACAGTTGCCAGCTGCCAATTCGATTTTTCACAAAAAAATATTTTTTTTTCGAATTGTCAGCTGGCTGACAGTTGCCAGTTGCCAATTCGATTTTCTGAAAAAAAATTTTTTTTTCGAATTGTCAGCTGGCTGACAGTTGCCAGTTGCCAATTCGATTTTTCACCAAAAAATTTTTTTTTTCGAATTGTCAGCTGGCTGACAGTTGCCAGTTGCCAATTCGATTTTCTAAAAAAAATATTTTTTTTTCGAATTGTCAGCTGGCTGACAGTTGCCAGTTGCCAATTCGATTTTCTAAAAAATAAAAAAAATTTTTCGAATTGTCAGCTGGCTGACAGTTGCCAGTTGCCAATTCGATTTTTCACAAAAAAATAATTTTTTTTTTCGAATTGTCAGCTGGCTGACAGTTGCCAGTTGCCAATTCGATTTTTCACAAAAAAATATTTTTTTTCGAATTGTCAGCTGGCTGACAGTTGCCAGTTGCCAATTCGATTTTTCACAAAAAAATATTTTTTTTTCGAATTGTCAGCTGGCTGACAGTTGCCAGCTGCCAATTCGATTTTTCACAAAAAAATATTTTTTTTTCGAATTGTCAGCTGGCTGACAGTTGCCAGTTGCCAATTCGATTTTCTGAAAAAAAAATTTTTTTTCGAATTGTCAGCTGGCTGACAGTTGCCAGTTGCCAATTCGATTTTTCACACAAAAAAAATTTTTTTTCGAATTGTCAGCTGGCTGACAGTTGCCAGTTGCCAATTCGATTTTCTGAAAGAAATTTTTTTTTCGAATTGTCAGCTGGCTGACAGTTGCCAGTTGCCAATTCGATTTTTCACAAAAAAAAATTTTTTTTCGAATTGTCAGCTGGCTGACAGTTGCCATTTGCCAATTCGATTTTCTGAAGAAAATTTTTTTTTTCGAATTGTCAGCTGGATGACAGTTGCCAGTTGCCAATTCGATTTTTCACAAAAAAAATATTTTTTTTCCAATTGTCAGCTGGCTGACAGTTGCCAGTTGCCAATTCGACTTTACAGTGAAATCTGAATCGTCAGCTGGCTGACAGTTGCCAGTTGCCAATTCGAGTCTACAGTGAAATTTGAATCGTCAGCTGGCTGACAGTTGCCAGTTGCTAATTCGATTTTCCCGAAAGATTTGAATCGTCAGCTGGCTGACAGTTGCCAGTTGCCAATTCAAGTCTACAGTGAAATTTGAATCGTCAGCTGGCTGACAGTTGCCAGTTGCCAATTCGAGTCTACAGTGAAATCTGAATCGTCAGCTGGCTGACAGTTGCCAGTTGCCAATTCGATTTTCCCGAAAGATTTGAATCGTCAGCTGGCTGACAGTTGCCAGTTGCCAATTCGAGTCTACAGTGAAATTTGAATCGTCAGCTGGCTGACAGTTGCCAGTTGCCAATTCGATTTCCCGAAAGATTTGAATCGTCAGCTGGCTGACAGTTGCCAATTCGAGTCTACAGTGAAATTTGAATCGTCAGCTGGCTGACAGTTGCCAGTTGCCATTTCGATTTTCCCGAAAGATTTGAATCGTCAGCTGGCTGACAGTTGCCAGTTGCCAATTCGAGTCTACAGTGAAATTTGAATCGTCAGCTGGCTGACAGTTGCCAGTTGCCGATTCAACTTTCGAAATCGACGAATCGGCTGCTGGGTTGTGAAGTTAGCTGACAGTTGCCAGTTGCCGATTCAAAAAGTTGAATTGGCAACTGGCAACTGGCAACTGGCTGCTAACTTCACACACATTCTAAATTCGGGTAAAATACTAGTATACATGTGCATTTGTAGAAACATAAGTCTAAAATTTTGTTAATGTATGTAAATGAATATTTTGTTCCATGTTGGACATTTAAATATGCATTGAAATTTAACTTTGATTTGTATGCACATTGTTGAACCAAAGACCTGTATATAGACCAACATGTACCAATATTCGGACATAGTTCGTTTAACCATGACATACTTTTAAATGTCTTAGTTTTAAAGCATATGTAAGCTTTGTTGAGGGGTACCGTATATATTGCTTTGCATAATAATATTATTAGTCTGTTGGTCGGTAGACAAAATGGTTTCCGTTCAAACACTCAAGAACGTCGCTGTCCAAGTAGCTACAAACTGTACATGTAAGTTGGCTAGTAACAGTAGACACCCCTATTGATTTTTTATGTCAGTTGGTCAAAGTCGCTGCGACCTTTAAACTATCCGACCATCGAGGTACCATGGGGCAAACATGTTTAACAAACTCTTGTTAGCCCAATTAATGAATGCGTTTGTATATTGAGTGTTTCCCATAGATGTATGTCCGTTTTGATGTATGTGTACAGATTAGATTCTACTTCAATGCAGTGTTATTGTTTTACAGGCGAGAATATCGGGAGCATGTTTCAATCCAGCACGAAGTCTTGGACCAGCACTAATTGCAGGAGTTATGAAGCATCAATGGGTAACTATACGCTCAGGGTCTTGATAAATTCTTATAAACTCACATATTATATCAATCAAATAAATTTTATTGAACACACTATTGGCAATGCTATTATTCTTTAAATCCATTCATGCTACGCACACTAAAATCGGTACTGTTAGTAGTTGTTATGAGATCACTGCAAAAAACCGGAGTTGGTTTGTAGAAGCCAAGTCTGGTAATCAATGGTCAATCCATGAATTTTATATTGTTGGCAACGTGTTTAAACATGGGTTTTATACAATGTACTTATATTGTCAATCTGATTTTTATGGTTTTATGGAGAAATATCACGTGACGTACAATGAATAGCGCCACCTAGCGGGTGCGTAATTTTGTATGTTTTTCGACGTTTTTTTCACCATTTTTTCGAGTTAATACTAACGTCATTGAAAATCGAAAAATATAGTTTTGTAGGGAAATAAATGCTGCGTCATATGGTGCAAAATATAGAACGAAATTTTAAACATTATTAACGTAACGCTAAAATAAGCGCGCCGCGCCCTCGATAATAAGGGCGTGTTAATCGCGGCATTTCTTTTATTCACACGTAAATAGCAAGAACAAAGGGCGATCTAATTTTATTTTGTTTATTTCATTAGTTTATTTGAAGTGTCTTTTTTATTTTAGTGAAATAAAAAATGGGGTGTTCTCGGGGCCGTTTTCGCGCTATTTACAATCAAAAGTTTTTAGTCAGGGTAAAATTACGCAACGTTACTGTTACTAGCGACGTTACTAGTGCGGACGTCGTTCAAATCGTCCATGTTCTTTCTTTTCGACTCCATTAGCGAGAGAAAACTTGTTTTAGGTTTCTTTTGATTTGCGGTGAAATATATTGCTTTATGTTAGTTAAGCAATGCAATGCTCTTTAGTGATGCTGTAAGCGTTCAAAAACAATGAATATCGTTATTTTGAACGTATTTTTTATGTCTGCCGCGACATAATTATTCACAAAATGGTTAGCTCCAAAAGCTAATATATGCTTGACTTGCATGCTTAAAACATTGCAATAAAATGCACTGTATTTATTTTGTGTAACGTTCGACATTATGATATGCATAAAAGGTATCAGACTTTCAAATACTGACATGAGTGTCACTTTTCATTATTATAACGCTGACGATGCGATCGGGTCGGCATTCTGATTTAGAAGCTGGGAGAATGAATGATGTGTTAGCCAGAACGAAACATAGGGTGCCGACATATTACTATTGCATGTAGGTCTAGGAATCTAGGTGACCGGATTTATCCTTGAAGTGATAGGACAAGTCTTTTCACCCAAAATGGAATATTCGGCATACAGAAACTTTATGAGTCATTGTTTGAATGGCTGTTTATTAAAAAAATCAGGTACGAGTAGAGACCTACGGGGAAGACTGTGCTTGTCCATCCGGGTTACCTCTTAAAATAAAGTTATTACTATTATATCGTAATAATGGCGCTACTTGCTTTTAAAAGAAGTATTTTAATGAGTTTAAGAAGACCCAATATATAAGTATGTCAACATGTCAGTCTTTTAACATGTGGTATAATCAACCATTCGGGTGACACTCATACTGTGATCGAGTGGGTAATGCTCTAGACTACGGATCGACAGGTCCATCCAAGGTGTTAATCTCGACCGGGACACATGGTCATTCCAAAATCCTTTTCACCGTTTCCACCTAACAATAAATGGAGTAGCTGAAAACCCCAGAGGGGATATACACCTAAAACGTTGAAGAACCAAGTTGTTTACAATGTATTCGGAAATGCTAGGGTTCCCGGATTCCGTTTGACATTCGGTCACTTCCACCCGCCCTTGTATCCGATATGTACCCGTTGTTAATTGATGATTGCACAGACACCGGCCGATGAGTAGCAATGTATATTTTTAAAGATACTTTAAATTACCCTGGCCGCCGTCACTCGATTCTACACAATAACCCCGATCTACAGCCTGACAACATTCGGCTTCAGTCAAATTAGCCAAAATGTACGTCAACAAATCATTGTACAGTCCCGTGCCAAATTAAAGTTAACAAAGTGCAAAAATCACAAATTAATTTCATTAATTTCTTCAGTTAGAAGAACATAACAATTGTAAAATAAAAATAATTAGACTATGTTTACTCATCTCATAATATAACTACTAGTCTCGGGATATACCGACTGAGCTTAGCAGGCTTGTTAGGGAAAATTGAAATGTGCCGAAGAATTTAATTCTTGTCGCACGGACCTTGTACGGTCATCGTGCGAGTACCTTACGGACACCGTACGAGTTACTTGTGAGCCCGATACGACGATCCCGTCCGATCTCCGTGCGAAGATTATGATGTCCGTACGGACCTCGTAGGAGACATTCTTTTTTATTCGTACGAGGTCCGTACCCAAGAACCTACACATACCGTAAGGATTTAAAATATTTTGGACTCGTACTAGTTGCAAAAATCCGAATGGACATCGTACGAGTATTGTGACCGTAGTATTAATCCCGAATGTAAACATCGACTCGAGAGAGTGTGATGGAACGAGTTTTTAAGCTCAGCGAGGGCATAACTAATACAAAGTTTTTGTCTCGGAAATGATGCAGTCTGATTTGAATCTAGGACCTCCATCACTCGAAGCGGACGTTCTACCACAAAGCCATCGAGGTGGTTGGAACATCATTGTGCACATTTCACACGTTGCGTTATTAATAATCTGTGAAATATGGAGTGAGAATTGAAGTACTTTTAATATTGATGTTATCATTCATTTTACATTTCATATATGTTTTTTCTAATTTTACACCTCAATCAGTCATAATATTTCCAACTTCGCAGTTAAGTTGAGAGCGGCGACCGAGAGATAGTTCGTCGATGGTGGCTGCCACACCCACACGAGAAGAGGAGACTCGATCGGTTTTATAGGATATACATGTAGTTGTTTGTATAAGAATTATTCTATATAGATTTCTTTTTTAATTATGTACATTTATTAATATGGAAAACGAGTAATTGAATTTCATTTAAATGACCATTGCATTGGAAAATATCTGCATCAACTAGACAACAGGATATTTTAAAACAGGAAACAACTTAAAGTAAGAATATTGCCCGAAAGTTTAATCGGAACACATGATTTACTTATTCATTCTTCTCTACTCCAAAACATCAATAATGAAATAGCATTCTTGTAAACTGGGGGTGAGCTTACTATCGTAGGATGGGCGTACCTAGATGAAGGACATGTATACTCATGTACGATGTTGGTCTCCGTACGTACCGGTGCTTATTTCCTAAAAGCAAGGATAAGCAAGATTGCTTCACTTTAATATACAGATGTACCTGGGAGGGACAAAGACCAATACGATATAACGGACGAGTAAAACCGTCCACCTGTGGCTTTATAACCAGTTCGCTGTAAATGTGCAGTTTGCTGAACTGACGCATATCATAAAATATACTTTCACTAAGTGTATTTTACGTTCAGCATCAAACATCACAATAACATCACACATCACTCCAGAATATACAAATCAACCCATAATGAATTGATACCTGCGCAACTACATATGTTTCTTCAGAAACGAAATATTTTTCATATTTGATATGGTATGGTTCGCCAAAACTCACCAGTTAACGTTTGACGGCAAAATTTAAAAGAACTTGTATTGCGACCTTAGATTAATAAACGCGCGAAAACGGACCAAACGAATTATATTTGATATAAATCAAAACTGTTCTTTCAAGCAAATCATAGAATTATCAAAACTACTTCGTCGTCTTTTCGTTCGCTAAATGCGTTATTAAAAGAAAAGAAAGAGCCGATGTTCCTGTCGTGAGCACACGTCAAGCTACCATTTACGTCGCGTAATTTTACCCTGACTTAAAACTTTTGATTGTAAATAGCGCGAAAACGGCCCCAGAACATCATATTTTTTATTTCACTAAAATAAAAAAGACACTTCAAATAAACTAATGCAATAAATAAAATAAAATTTGAACACCCTGTGTTCTTGCTAAATGCGTGTGAATAAAAGAAATGCCGCGATTAAAACGCCGTTATTATCGAGGCCGTGGCGCGGTTATTTCAGTGTTACGTTAGAAATATTTAAAATTTCTTCCTATATTTTGCACCATATGACTCAGCATTTATTGCCCTACAAAACTACAATTTTCGATTTTCAATGACATAAGTATTTACTCAAAAAAGGGTGAAAAACGTCGAAAAGCACGCAAAAATTACACACCCGCTAGGTGGCGCTATTCATCGTGCATCACGTGATATTTCTCCATAAAACCATAAAAATCAGAAAGCCAACACTTAATACTATATTTATGCAAAATATCATCAAAATCCGAGTGACAGGCGATATTTAGCGAAAAGGGTCTAAATTACCTTAATAGATAATGAGAACAATAACTAAAGGAGTAAGTTGAACCACACGACTAAACAATGTAGGAGTTTATCATTTTATTATTACCTACGTTTCGGCTTAACATTTAAATTAGAATGAATTGACAACGTCGATATTACGTCTCCTAATAAACCACTCCCCATAATTCAATAGATATATAATTCTGCTTATTTTGGTATGTTACTTCCACTTACTCATAAGCTTCTTTGGAACTATTCAATACAGGATAGTATATATGAGATGGTCGTAAGAACAAAAATGCTACTTTGAGAAAACCCGACCAAATGGTCTGAAAACAACCCTTTACTTTTTGGAAGTACGTACAAGCTTTTTCAACTTCAATTTGGTCAACATGATTTTCATGACAATACGCTCATAAGAAGCGCAATGCGTTGCAAATTTCAAGTAGTCCTTATAAAAATATACGAACTTCTCATTCTAAGCCAGCGAATAATGTACATGTTGATATTTCAGGTATATTGGGTTGGTCCATTGCTAGGAGGAGCTTCAGGTGCTTTATTATACGATAAATTCTTCTCCGTCAAGGCCATGTCCATGTCAACATTCAGCACATGTTGTAGAAGATCACAGCGAGCATCAGACCAAGAGCAAGGAACTAATGGTGAAGCCATATTGATGATTGAGCAATCTTAAAGGTGTAGCTTTTAACTCACAAATAGAGTTACAATGTACCTATAGTAATCCACATTGACACATGGTGTCCATTGTCTAAGCAGCGCTTTACACCTTCAATATTTAATTGAACGGGAGGTAACTGAATGAAGGCGCTCGGTGGCGTGTTGCTTAGGTAACGGACACATAGATTCAGTATTTACCAAGTCCATACACCTTGCATTCTCGTTCAATCAGCGTATTTTTTCGTCGAAACATCTTGTATGTAATCACTGATTGATGCATGATGACACTTTGAGGCATCAAGAACATATATTTAAAACCAAGTGCCTTTAGTGCCCCATGAGTCAATGAATATGAGCACAAAATAGTCAACTCAATCATAAAAGACTACATTTGTTTGTATCTCCTTCTGAATTTGACAATACAAGTACATTTGAAATGTATATGTCTTTGAATGCTTTTTGGGTGGCTGTGTTTCAAAGATGTTCAAGTGGTTTTGAAATCCACTTCTCTATCTGGAAAAGCTTACAGCATTAATGTTTTGTATAATAATATCCCTAAAAGGGGATCACAATAAATAAATTAATGTTTTGCATGATATTATTATATAAAATTATATCAAAACCCAGACCAATATTTTCCAAGTACCAACCCCAGGGTCAAAATTGGTCATGTCACAGGGTTACATAGAAACACCTTCAATATATACAGACAAAGGCCTACATGATTGTGGTAATATGAATATAACATTGATTTCAAATCATCTTTTCACTCGATACAACCCCATTAAGGCTTACTTGTTCATTGTAATATGTAATGCAATATTCCATGCCCTATATTATAATAAAGTAAATAAACAGTATACTTATTATCATATGAAATTACAATAACAATTTTTCACTTATAATTATTTTTATCTGAATTAATTATAAAACATTGGCTTCAAAAATGTGAATGCTCGTCAATATGGATTTCCTGGCAGTGTACTGGTGTGTTTGAACCAATCCATACAAGCCAGATCTCCTGCATCATGTGTCAGTCTTATGCATGAAGACTACACCTGCATGGTCGGAGGCAAATTGATAAAATCTCAAACATTCCTTGGACAAACTGAATTCTGACATCTATAATTAACATTATAAAAATGATCATAAATGTAAGTTTAAATTACTTTATGATCAATGCATAGTGTCAATAAGCAAGTAAAATGAGTGAAAACTACATGTGAATTTCATACATTGTAGCCAAAAGTTTGAGCAAGGAAAATCTCCTGAATTAGTTGAAACCTCCTTCATTTCCAGTGCCAATCTCATGCAAAGGGTTCTGCAAAACATGACATGTATACATATCAATGCGACCATATTTACAAACATGTAACTCTATACATATGTGCCAATCATACTTCATCATATACCGAGACATGTTCTAATCGGTTACAGTGTTGATGTATCAATATTGAATGCTTTTGTTAACCAGTTTACTGTTTATTCCTTCTTGCATGTTTTATATTGTATGTTCTTAAACTTGTTATGGTATACTTTAATATATAATAAAAAAAGAAATAACCAATAAACTCAGCTTTATTCATACCTCAGTCACAACAACAAAATGCCATAATACCAGAAACTTATCACAAAATATGACTCCAACAAATTAATGCGGTCCTCAACATTTATGCCTGAATATTGAATATACCGTAAAATCATTAATAATCCTGGGGGATTTAATTTCATGGATTTCTTTGATGATCTAACCCACAAAATTAAATCCCCACAAATATTATAGAATTTATATAGAATATGACTTAGTGAATATGATATCCTTGAAATTACGTCCCCACTAAATGGTATTTTTACCAAAACCACAAAATTAAGTCCCATTGAAATTCAATGATGTTACAGTATATAACAAGCTTCTTGCCTAAAACAATAATCCTGCATGAAAATCCTGTGTCAGTGTCATTTTGATTAGTGTTTACTAGTAGGAGACCTTGTAAATATTTCGTAAAACTCCCTGCTTAAGAACACAAATATCAAAAATAAGGTAAGAAATAATTCTGACTCAATTTGGCAATGTTGCAAGAAATAATTCTGACACAATTTGGCAATGTTGCAAGAAATAATTCAGACACAATTTGGCAATGTTGCAAGAAATAATTCTGACACAATTTGGCAATGTTGCAAGAAATAATTCAGACACAGTTGCAAGCAATAATTCTGACACAATTTGGCAATGTTGCAAGAAATAATTCTGACACAATTTGGCAATGTTGCAAGAAATAATTCTGCGAAATTTGGCAATGTTGCAAGAAATAATTCTGACACAATTTGGCAATGTTGCAAGAAATAATTCTGACACAATTTGGCAATGTTGCAAGAAATAATTCTGACACAATTTGGCAATGTTGCAAGAAATAATTCAGACACAGTTGCAAGCAATAATTCTGACACAATTTGGCAATGTTGCAAGCAATAATTCTGACACAATTTGGCAATGTTGCAAGAAATAATTCAGACACAATTTGGCAATGTTGCAAGAAATAATTCTGACACAATTTGGCAATGTTGCAAGAAATAATTCTGACACAATTTGGCAATGTTGCAAGAAATAATTCTGACACAATTTGGCAATGTTGCAAGCAATAATTCTGACACAATTTGGCAATGTTGCAAGCAATAATTCTGACACAATTTGGCAATGTTGCAAGGAATAATTCTGACACAATTTGGCAATGTTGCAAGAAATAATTCTGACACAATTTGGCAATGTTGCAAGAAATAATTCTGACACAATTGCAATGTTGCAAGAAATAATTCTGACACAATTTGGCAATGTTGCAAGAAATAATTCTGACACAATTTGGCAATGTTGCAAGAAATAATTCTGACACAATTTGGCAATGTTGCAAGAAATAATTCTGACACAATTTGGCAATGTTGCAAGAAATAATTCTGACACAATTTGGCAATGTTGCAAGAAATAATTCTGACACAATTTGGCAATGTTGCAAGAAATAATTCTGACACAATTTGGCAATGTTGCAAGAAATAATTCTGACACAATTTGGCAATGATTTCTTCAGTGCCTTTCTTTGATCAATGTTCATACCAATACAAGAAATGTGCAAATTCCACAGCATATCCAAAATCCAAATCATTTTTTACTTATTTGGATACTATACAATTCAATGTGTATGTCTTGTTGTGAGCTTAAACATATGCAACTACCAAATCACTGTATGACTTATTAGGAGACTATACAATTCAACATATATGACTTATAACCGGAAGTTGGTATATTATACATGTAAACTGTGAATTCTATGCAAACCATGCACAAGGTGATAGACTTTCAAATTTCATGTGCTATTTTTCATGTGCTATTTTTCATGTGCTTTTTTCATGTGCTATTTTCATGTGCTTTTTTCATGCGCTATATTTCATGTGCTATTTTTCATGATATGTTTCAGAAAAAAGTGTAACACAGAAGTACTGTCAGGCACCATTCACCCATTGTTGAATTCAGCAAACCAATAACTTGGTAAATCATCTTCATAACCAGTTTACATACGTATACAGTATACACAGTATACCATGCATCATGTAAACATCAGACTGAGAGTGTTCAGGTATCACATTGGTCAGATAAAATTCTATCAACAGCTTCAGCAAAATTGTCCACCACTGTTCCGCCTGTCAGCAAGTATTCTTCATCTCCATTGTGATATTTACCTACAAAATAAACAATCAATAATTTTGTATTGTAAAAACTAGTTTAAAAGACTACCTTTGAACACTTACCAATACATGTATTATAAAGCCTATCTTGAAAGACTATGCACTATATTGTATACATCATTTGAATTTATTTATCCTCGCCACTGGATATTCCATATGGGCGAGGCCCCCTAGAAGAGTTTCGGGGGATAGTGCAGATACAGGTGGTGTACTCCTTCCAAAGACACCACTGATTCTGTAAAGTATCCATACATGGGACCTAGGGTTAAAGTCTCATCCGAAAGATTATTAGTAAATTTTATTTGGTCAGCCCGGGATTCGAAACCACAACCCAGAGATCAGAAGTCTCGTGCTCAATACAAGTAAGTACTGGAAAATCAGTACTTTGTGGAGAGATTGCTGTGCTCAAATGAAAGCAGAAAGTAGGTACTGGTATGATCCAGTCAAAAAAATTGAAATGCAGAGAATTGGCTGCCATGTACAACATAAAAAGAAATGGTGAAAACCCCTAAGTAAACAAGAGATGTTTGTAAAACATATACGAGGGTCATTCAATATATTCGTAGACAATCGTTATCATTTTATTATACAGTGGAACTCACTTATAGCGAACTCGCTTATAACGAAAACTCGGTTATAGCGTAACAAAAAAAAATTCCCGACTGAGTACCTTCTTTATTTAACTGTAACACCACTCGCTTATAACGTAATCGGATATAATGAAAAATCGGTTATAGCGTAATGATTTCTATGTCCCGATAAAGTATTTTGTGTGCATTCATGCTCGGATTTAACAAAGACAATCCAGTTGTTGTGACGAGGTGTAACCTAGCGATTTGTTTGTCCAAACAATCTTGATAAGGTGTTAAGTGTTTTCGCCGTTGACATACAAATTTACGATACAACTTACCTATTATAATACTCCTTCACATAACCGTTAAAATAATTCATCACAGTAACACAGCTTTCACAATATAATGATCAACTGAACATTACCCTTTAATGTCCTGAATATATGAATACTTACACAATGGGGAACATAGTTACACTATCATTATTGTGTGTGTAATTCATTCACGTTGGTGTACATGTAAGCTAGTTACCATGGTTATAACAAAATGGAAAATAAAAAACGAAAAGCGGTTTCATATGAAACTAAATTTGAAATTCTGCAAGATACACACTCAGTTGGATCAAAACAAATGAAAATCAGTCACTTTTTTAACGAAAAAGTAGATGCACTAGTTTCTTTTGAAACTTAATCATGATAGTATGCTTTCTTATACTGTTAATCAACATAATATTACACACTAACTATATGCGATATGTATTTCATATCAAAATACTGTTCAACCTCATACATGTTTTGACTACGACAGGCTATATATGTATACATGGTATAACGAAATACGTTATATCCGTACACTGATAACGAAATTTCGTTGTACTGATATAGCGAAAATCGGATATAGCGTAAGAATTCTCTAGGTCCCGAGGATTTCGTTATAACCGAGTTCCACTGTATTCATATTTAAATAATAATTTCTCATATCATTATAAACATTTATCTATTACCTACCGTAGATACAAATTTATCTTTGATTATGTAACACAGTAACATGTCATGAGCAGTTGTATTACCATAGTAACGCACTACCACCCCCGACCGACGTAACGTACCCTTTTCACTCGTGCAACTAGTTATAAATTCCGAATTATTTAATTTATATTCCCATATGTTTGCCAGATTATTGAAAGATATTATCATAATATTTTGTGAAAGTTGTTTGGTCGTTTGAGTTTGAATTGAGAAGTATTAGATCTATGCCTATCACGTTTTCAATTACGTCAAAATGCCAATTAATTTACGCCAGCAAATTCATGCAACTAATAAATTGTGCACTTGTCTTGGAAATACACAACAAACACACATAAGCTGCTAATGAGAGCAAACGGAAAGCATGCAGTATTCAGTGTCCCTGTGTTTTAGTGACAAAATCAAATTTCTTAAGAGCAGCATGGTATTAAAATTGATGCACGGATCGAACGAAATTTAAAGACATAAGGGAACGCCAGTCAAAATGTGCGATGCGTTTCAATTTATCATACAACCATTAAGTACACCTTTATCCTTAACTTTGAATACATAAAATGTTGTGGTAGATCTATTTAATAATATACAACTTAAATATTTGTGTTTAATTCGATATTAATGACATACTTCAATTTCGGGTTTACCATTTGAGAAATAGCAAAACGCCAATAACGTCAGAATATGTTTCCGTTGTGTGGTGGTTGCGGTAAGGTGGTAGTTTTATTTTAGCCATATTTTCTTTAAAAATGCGTCGTTTCGTGCAAAATTTTCTGCACTTGTGTCAGAAAGGCTGTCGTTTAGTGTGATGTAATTAGTTACTCTCTGTGTAAATGAGTATTAAAATGACGAGTCCAGTCCACGAATTTATTGAATGACCCTCGTATGCCCCCATGACAGCCCCATGGTCGAAAATAGTAAAGGTCACAGTGACCATGACCTTTCACCTTTTGACCCCAAAATCAATAGAAATCATCGACTTTTGCTGAGCAAGCAACCTCAATGTAAAGTTTGAAGATCCGAGTTATCAAACAGGAACCATTTGGTCTACCGACTGACGTCAGACAGACAGGCATGGGCAAAGCAATATACAAACATGAGGTAAAGACATTGTTCACCTACCAGTTTTAACAAGAATGCCTTTCATTCCTGCTGACATAGCACCCACTACATCATCTCGTACATCCTACAACATATATACACTATCTATACAAACTTGGTCTTGTTTTGTGTAGTGCACTGTAATCATTGTTTATAACATTCAAAACCTCAGATTGAATAACATATTATATAAAGTATTAAAAATTCTGGTAAACAATAAATGAGGGATAATTTTATTTTGTGATAAGGTTTATTGAAACATTCTACAAAAATTTATTATGAAAATAGATCATTTGAAATTCTACTTAGGTTGAACGGTGGCTGAGTGGTTACCACTCTCGATTAACAATCTGAAGGTCGAGCCACTAGATATTTCAGAAACACCAGGGCTTTTTTTCCTTCTATAGCGGGGCTGTTTACAGGCCCTTCCCCTAATGAAAATTCTTTAAAATCATGCAGTTTTCCCCTAAAATCCAATTTACATCCCTTTTGCAAAAATTATCTGTTAATTTTTCCCAAATTGAAAGAAAAGGTCCCTTCCCCAACCGTTAATAAAAGCCCTGAACACATTTCAGTGTTTTCCAATCAACTAGGTGTGATCTGGTTTGTAACCAAGAGGAAGTATTGGGTGTATCGTATTCACTAGGCACCAAGGAGTTCATACAAAGAGTTATGGCAGCGCAACCAGATTGATTCTATCAAACAAACTTTCTGTATTGTCATTGTCCAATCAGGCAGGGATAAAACTGAATGGCAACATATTACAGCTGTCTCATTCAAATGCATAATATATTCTACTTACATCTCCAATCATAACACACTCACTGGGTTCTACATCAAAATCTTCCACAGCTGACAGGAAGAATGATGACTCGGGTTTACCAACAACTTGTGCCCGACATCCTGCTGAGTACTCCAGAGCACTTACAAATGGACCTAAATATACAACACAAGCATTATTCATGTAACTTGTATATATTATCTAAATATGATATGTCTATGTTGTCTCTAAAATCAGCTTAAATAGCCAATGGCTTTCTACATTTCAAAATTTCTTTGCAAAAGAATCTGGTACTGTTCATACTACATTAATCAAAATACTCCATGTTCACTTCATCACACCTTTCAGTATTTGGTCCATAGTCACTGCTGGCTTTAAAAGTTTCTATATATTGCCTCATTCATCATAGTTTCGTCACAGCGTATTGCATCACCAATTGATGACACCTTAACAAAGAGCTGTACTAGGATTTTTTTTAAATTGCTAATACATTGTATATAAGAAATAATGAATATGTAGCTGTGCTTAGTTGCATAATTAAGTTTAGGCATGAGATTGGAAGCATAGTAATTAAATCAAGAGTGAGTAGCATGAGTGATTTAATTTTTCACATCTCAACGAGTGCTTATATTTTATCATGCAACACAGTACTGCTTTATTCATTATTTCGATTCTAGCATTGCCAATACTCAGCAATGTATAGCAAAACAAGAAAGGTTGATGTCAATCTACATTCTTACCTAGGAAAGTTAAGTTATTTGTCAGATTACACAATGTCAAACATGACTGTATCAATCAGCTGTGTTATATCGCGTAATAAAACACAGCTATTTTAGCACTTATTTCATGTGTTATGTTAGAATTCTATATTTTTTTAAATGCTTAACATTGCCTTTATTTGCCAATCAGCTAAAACATTGCAGGCACATATGAGTGCCTCCATCCGGATTCCAATCTGGGTTGCCAGATTAGACAGCAAGCGTACTAACCACTGAGCTATGGAGGCAAATATTTCTGTAATTCAGAATTTCCTAATTATTTGACCCACAGAAATATTCACTTTATATATATACAACATAATAACTATGTTGAAATTCCTCAGTTTGTGGAACAATTTTATCATAATTTAATCTGTCCTTAACCCCATTCAATAGCAAATTGTAATAATTTAGCATGAGGATATGCTATCTTGTGAGCATCTCCGGTAATAATTTATGCAGTTATGGATCACTTATTGGTTAAGAAATTGTAATAATTTACCATGATACCTGGGCCAAGATTGAGTCCATCCTTTGTCTTGTAATATCTAGCTTTATGGATAGCAATAAGGGATGCACCACCAAGCAGTAATCTGGAAGTGAAATAGTAGATATTTGAAAAACATGTATGCCTCTTTACTGACAGTAACAGTGAGTCATATAAAAGACAAAAAATCCTGTGGTGGAAACCTTAAATTGTCTATAAAAACTAGCTAGGTCAATCAGTGGCCATAATTCTGTTGAAATGTAGTATAGACTAAATTTACATGACTTGACTTACTTTGCAATAAAAGAATTGTCTACATAAAACTAATGCATCAAACAATACCTGAACGCTTCATTCATTTGATCATAGTTGAACTTGTCAGGAGCCAAACCAATCAATACAGAGTCCAATTTGCCATCAGAGACACCTGTAAATATTAAGTTGTAAATCCTATAATACTCTCTTAAATATGGTAAACTGATTTCATACTGTTACTTTTATCAGTCGAATTGCACCATAACTATTACACATAATAACAAGATGTCTCTCTTCAGCAACAGAGTTTTTACATTACAAAAATCCTACCAGGAATCACAACTCTGCAACGACAAACATTAATGAAAACTAAATTACCTCCCTTGTCAAAATGACTGGTTTAGTCAAAAGAATTTTACACGATTCAGACTTTTTAATTAGCATAATTTAATAGCTGATATCTTGTCTGTATTCATACCCTGGTTGTTTGATTTCATAATTGGGGAGTATCACAAAGACGCTGTGCAGCTCAATGTGTAATACAAACACAAGTCTAAAGGACTGATATTACACAAATTGTCAATCTACTTGCGGAAATTGATATACATGTATAATAACATTCAAAGCAAGAAATTTGTAATATACTAATTGTATATACTAATAGGGTCGCTCTGGAGAGGTTGTGCTACTAATAAAGATGGCAGAGAACAAAAGGCAAACAAAACTATACCCATGAATTCCTCTTTTGCTCTTTCATCAATCAGCATCAGGGGAGACAATTTGTTCATATCAATCAGTTTTCTTGCTGCAGTAAGGGAGGTAAATATTTCATCAGGTTTTATATGAAAACCAATCTTCAACAATCTCTCCAGTAACAACCTCTTAGATTCCTTCGTTGTATTTGTAACAAATTTCACTTTAAGACTGCTTTCTCGTATCCTATAATTTGGAAAGAGAAAAACTTAAACATTTTCACACATCATGGACATTGTCAATCTACACCTAGAAGTTTTAAGTGTTAAACTCTCTACAAAACTACCGGTAGATAATGATGCTGAAACTGAGACAGGCTTTGCAGCTTTTAACAGTGTATCCCTTAGTAATGGTTTAAAAAATATGCATCCTGTTATCAGTATGAAAATTTGAAATGCAACTGACAGTCTGTATAAAAAACTAAACACAGTTAAATCATGACAATAAGGAGCCGGTTTAGCGTTAATATTGAATTGTATAAAAGGTAAGGTGATACAAGGAATACTAGTTAGTGAATAATACCATATACTGTATAGCGGGTATATTTCACGGTGTCCAATTTTCGCGTTATTTGGATCCTTTTGAATTCACGGTTAACGGTCTTGACCGCGAAATTAAAACCTTGCTGGTAATCATTGAAGGGGGGTAAAAGTTAGAGTACGGGTATAATTATCACTACTGGTCTCGGGGTTGTGGGTTCGAATCCTGGGATGGCCAACTAAAATTACTGATAGTCTTTCGAATGAGACTTTAAACCGAGGTCCCATGTATGGGTGCTATACATATGGCAAGCAAAAAGAACCAGGGATGCTTCTGGCATTAGTACATCTTCTGTCTCATGCACTATCCCCCAAAGACTAAGATCAATAAAAGTCTTCTGGAGGCCTCGCCCATAAGGATTATAAGGTGAGGATACAGAAACGCAATAAAACAAACATACTGATCATTAACTGCAAACATTAGAAATATGTAGATCTATTTACAAACAAATAATTATTTCGGCAAACATTTACACGTTCCGCAAACAAAACTGTTATTAAAATTGAACAAGCTTACAATTCAAACAGTCAAACCATATTGATATGCATGCATAGAGATTTAAACATGTTCTTTACAAATATCCAATTTCTAATCATATTGTATACATGTCTTAGTCTATTTATTATTACCGTATTTTACTGAAGCGACACAATGTGTTGTTTTGTACGTCTTGCAAAGTAATATTGGATTATTTCTAAAGCTCCTTGATTCATTGTCTCCCTTTGTAAAATTTGTATATTTTTGGTGATTATTTCGCGGGGGTTAGATTTCGCGCATTCGACGTTGACCGCGAATATAGCGAAAATTAAACCCACGCGAAATATACCCGCTATACAGTAGCTGATTATTTCTGCAGGTGTAACATTTTGCGTTTTTGTCAACAAAACGGGTGTGTTTATTTCTGCTGGTTTTAATTTCTGCCAATTCACAAAATGGCAAGAGTAAATTTCTGCGGTTTGCTAAATGGTAAGAATTGATATACACCAGTTTCATTGGCAGTCTGGTCCATTTTCATTGTAATTAATTATTACAGTCCAAACTGTGGATCGCACTATGACATAATTATCATTATACAAGTACAAACAATGCTCGCTTAAATTATAAACGCCTTTGATACACTAGACAAACTACAATAAACTATACAATATTCAAATTAACTTGTGAATACCACTTGATTGTTATATTTATATAGTGGAGATAATAATCTGCGTGAAAATTTTCTATGGACGATCAAATTCTGCATCGATTGAATTGATCTTGGCAGAAATTTCACCCCGCAGAAATAATCAGCTATATGGTATATACATATATTTTAACTTAAATGACAAAGACTGTGACATTTAGTCGATTGATTGTACATTAACTGCCAAGATCATTGAATCACAAATCAAGTGTTACTTTCAACCCCCTTGCACCTGACAATAATAGCACATTGGCATTTGACCTCAGTTACCATTTTATACACCTTGTTAGAGTTGAGCATGTGGGAATTTCATGCTCAGAGAAAGTAAAGTAGAAGTGGCGCAGAAAGGGTTCAAGCCTGGGACTCCTTGTGTTTGCCCTATACCTCTAGTAACACAAATTAGACAATTCATAACAAACCTTCTCAAAGCAAGAATTGATCCAGCCACTTCAGCATCATCAATATGTATGGTTCCACTCAAATCCACCAACACCGCCTTTACTTTATTAAAACTCATAGTGGAGACATTTCTGTTAAACTAGTGAGCACTTCGTGCTCAGGTGAGCTAAAAAGGTAAACAAGGTTGATTATATTCCATATCAGCGTAGCATTCATCTAAATTCAAGAGTAATACCATAGGTCTGTTGCATTAAAGCATTTCACAGTAGAGCAAGTTTCTGCTAGACAAAGGTTAGAGACAGCTATGCCAGACTGAAAGGCGTCGCGACAGGGGTGACAGGAGCGGCGATTGCCGCCCCAATATTTTAGAAAGCAAAGGCAAGATTTTGTGAAAATGTGTGTAAATTATGATTTTCTAGCAAAATTTTGTGAAAATGTGTATAAATTATGCTTTTCTAGCTATAAGTTGTGAATTGGGGCGGCAAAAACGGCAGAGCAGGACAAGTGGTTCCTAAGGCGATGTTGACACCTAATTGTTAATGTAATTCAGTTAAGCATGAAAATATGTTGTATTATCTAATTGACACTTGACAAGCTAGTTGTTAATTGTATAACATTCTGTACACATGCATGTTGTCAATTTTAATTTTGAAGGTGTTTATTTTGTAAATTTCAATAAAGGCGGCTATATTGTATATTTCAATATATTTTAAAGAAATAATCGTCTTTATGCAGAATTAAATTTTTTTTTTAATAATTCCTTTGACACTACAATGAAAATTTAAAGAAAATGCAAAAAACAGGCAGCAGATTCAGTTATTGTTCATGAAACTTTTTTTAGTCATCCGATTTTAATGGACAATGTACGATGTTAAAGAGCTAAGTTTCTTCTACTACATGCAGTATCTAATTTATGTCTACCTTGTATAAAATACTGAAAATTAGGATTTGAATGAGGCAAATCGGGTATTTTTGGATAAACTGTGAATTAACATTAATTTGATGAAAATGAGAGTAGGTCTGGCTCTTCGGGGTCTTAACTGTTTTATTCCTTGACTGATTTCAATTTACGAGGCATCATTTAAAAGCAGGAGATATAAGGTATTAAAAACAGATGAGATATCGTGAGATTTGGTACATTTTCCAATCAGCGTAATTTAAGTCTTTGGGTTAAACAAAAAAAATACTACAATCTAAATCCACAGAATAGTGAAAATGCAAATTAAAAGTATGAGAAATAGCTCTATTTGCAGTTTGGTTTCGTAAAAGTTTCTCACAACAGGGTTGAACATCCCTCCCTTGCCCACCACGCCGCCCCAATGTTCAGGACCACGTGGCGCGCCTGTATGCTTAATAACCCATGCTACCATGCATAAGTTCTATTTTGTATGATACTACTACATAGTACTAAGACTTATAAGCAATACCTTTGAGGCAAACGACAATTCGCTATTTCAGAAACTTTAACTTTCTGTGAACACTTTCCCTAACCAAAACATTCACCTATTTGTTTCGCTATGTACACTTGTGAATGTCTGCCGAGGGCCAAAGCAACAACCCAACTTTTATTATAGCAGTTCTCTGACAGTCTGGTGGAATGTGTAGATGTGGGGCAATCTGCTAGGAGATTTTTTACCTTTATCTCCAGTGCAGATGTGCATTTAGTTGTCATATATGTGGAAGGAGCGCCGATCAAATTTTTGTCGGCACTTGAAAAGGTGAATGAAAAGATGTAGATTTTCAGAAATTACACGTGCCGATTTATTTATCGATTTATTGATTAAAAGGCCAATATTAACAGGTATTCTGTGCCATTCGTTTATTTTTATTATATTTTACATGTTCAATGCTGAAAATGACTCTAAATTGGCGTAAAAGACAGAATTCATGAATTTAATAACATTGGCATCGTGACATTATGACGCTGAGACAAAAAGTATAAACTGCACACGTCAAATACATTTTGATTAAGCGCGTTAAACACTATTTTTATGTCATTCTGTTAAATTCATCAATCATCAAAATTATGAATCGCGAAATCTAATGACAATTGTCAAAAATAGTCATATACTCACCGCAAAACTTGGTGACAGTTCATCTAGTTAAAACTATCTCATGATCCATGAGTCTTATAAGGAATTTATTATCGACACATACAGATAAAGAGAAGTTTTATGTATTTTTCAATTTAGTTCCCAAACGCTTGATACTAACCAAACAACCGTCTAAGTGATCGCGATTATTGTGTCCGGTTTGTATAAAACGCTTACGAATGTCGTCGTCAATGACACACATTGATTGGTGTTGCAACAATTTGGTCGATACAAACAGATTAACTTCGTCATGTCGGTGTGATTTTACCACATGATTTCATTGGAGTCCACTAGGTATATATTTAATTTGTTTCTCCTATATTTCGTGTATTTGACTTATTGATCGTTAATATTGAGTGTGTTTTGGGGTTAAAATCTACTTTCAATTTCATTTAACATTCCATTTTCATGTATTTTAAACTAGTTAATTCAAGTATTGTTTTCAATAAGACATGAATTCGTCTACTTTGTTTAGTCTGATATACACATGTAAAATATACAGTAGGCTACAACGGATCAGGTTGGTAAAATACTAATAGTATTAGTAATACGTACACAGGAACTATATAATTCTGACATACATTACGTAGTCAGACTGAGTCTGTCTTTGATAGCCTGCTGTAGTACTGTAGTTGGCTGGCCGCTTTCAGTGTGAAGAGTTCTCAGGTTAACCGATTGATCCCAAACCGCAACATGGTATGCCAAATTCCTGAATTTGAGAGCTTGCTAATATACGCATTTAGTAGCAAAGTTAACTCAGTGCATCCATTTAAACCTAGACAAACATATAGTTGACCTGGCAGACAAGCTTATGTTTATAACCGTTATCATTTAACTTTGAACGGAGCAGGCTGTACCTTGTATTCATTAGAAGCAATGTATATATAACAGCTGATGGTCATGTTCAAAACTTCCTGTATGAAAATCTGTTATGTAGGATTAAGGAAGTTCAATGTTTAGATGTCGCTATCCTGCTACTGTCACCATGAGTAAACTACCAGATAACTATACAAGGAAGGATGGAACTCAGAAAAAAGCGTCCAGTATGAAGATGAAATTACTAAAATTGTTCAAATCATCCGAGGTATGTATGGCAATTCATTATTGACTTATATAATTTACTGAAAAATCTTTAATATTCAACAGGGATTTAATTTTGTGGATTTCGTGGATGATCACAACCACAAAATTAAATCCCCACGAATAGTTTTTTTTTTTTTTTTTTTTTTTTTTTTTATAATAGCACATATATATAATTACAAACAAGCTCTGTGACTTTTTGAAATACTACTTTAACATTTTGATATTGAACTACTCTAGTTACTGAAAAGAAAAGAATATTTTAATGGAGTGAATGGTATTTTTAAAGTTCATCTAAAACACATGTGTCATATAACAATTTAGAAATTGTTCATACATAAATTATACATATATACATATTATACATATTATACATTAATTATACATATATATATATACGTAATTGGCTGTTAAATAGTATTATGGTATATATAGTGCGTATACTGTTTAAGCCAATCACATCATTGAGTTAGTCTAGCTGTATTATGAAATCGAAAGCGAAAGTAGACTAGAATAACTCGATGTGTGGTTATAAGTTTAATGAAGAAATCAATATTTTAATGCTTAAAATATTAAGCATCAAAATTGATACAAGTAATAAAGATAGAAGTAAGTGAATGTCAAAAGTGTGGTTAGACTAAGGGAAGGTGTTTGTTAAATAGTGTTATGAAGTGATCTTTGACTTTTTGCTGTTTGAGGTACATAGCCAAAGTATTGTATTCATATGTAAAGATATTGTATAGGTTGTTTGTTTTGGTCCAATTGTCACTCAGAAAATAAGCTTTGCTGATGCAGAAACCTATTAGCGATAGTATTTGATTCATATAGAAATATTTGGCGTTGCTTATTTTGTATCCTATAACTATATGTTTAATCCCCACGAATAGTAATAATTTCTAGAGTATACTAGTATGACTTGGTGGATAAGTCATATCCTTGTTATTACATCACCACAAAATGGTCTTTAATTTAACCAAAACCACAAACTTTTGTCCTATTGAAATGAAATGATTTTACAGTAACTAATTTGATTACGACAAGGATTTTTGATATTTAAATACACACAAATTGCTCTGTCAAAATTACGGTGTGTAGCCTGCTATTTTGAATACAAAACTGTTGTTTATAATTAATTACTTATATAGTTAATTATGTGTATATGAAATATCAATGTCATTCATTAACTAGAAATACATCTTCTAGTTTCAATACAAAACCACAGTTGTGGTATCATTGCATGTTAATTTAGTAGATCAAAGGGTCAAAGTATATAATCTTTATGCAGTTAACAGAGGCTATTGTGAGTGTCTTAGCTTTGCTACAGGACGGTGCTGATAATATGTATAATACTACAATTTATCTAATGTATCAAATAATATTTCTGGAATATTCTTCAGTCTGTCCACATGAAAATTAGTATAAATTTGCAATTCACTTAAATGTACCGGTGTTTTATAGTATGCATATGTTGGGTGGAGAGGAGGTTTTATATTCATTGTTGTTTGTTTATTATCATTATTGTATAAAACTTGTTGCAGGTTAAATCAGTAGATGATACTATACCGGACAAGTTGAAGTTTGTATGTATATCAGACACACATTCACGCTGTGATCCTGCCACTGTACCTGATGGTGATGTATTATTACATGCAGGAGATTTTACCATGCAGGGAACATTGAGGGAGATTAAACTGTTCAATAATTTCCTTGGTAAGTGATAAGTGACCAACTGTATCAAAAACAGTATTACATACCATACATGCATCCTCATACATCAGTGGTTAGTCAAGTTCCAAGACTATCATGTTTTGTACAAGACATATGTCGGTTGAACGATAATGGTTCAAACCAACATAAAAAATTGCGTACTATGTTTGATATTTTGAAAATGATGGTGATGGTGTAAACCAAGCATCCAAGATGGTCAGGAATATTTCTCAGGGACGGTATTCACAAAGAATCTTAAAGTGAAAACTTAGAATTTTCTAAAAATCTCAAATTTTCCTTGTGTGTATCAGCGAAACAGGAAAATCGACACTAACCATTGTTTAGAAGCATTATGCAAAGAGCTACAGTAATAGTATAGAAGACAAATGTTATTCTTAATTTCTTGGGATTGATGTGCAACTCAATATTTTAACTTAAGTCAAAATATTTACGTTTTCACATAAGATGCTTTGTGAATACCACCCCTGCACAATTGTCAATGGTTGGCTCAAAAGGTAGCTTATCACTCACTGATGGAAAGATTTACCTTGTATCTTCAGACTTTTTAGGGTTGTTGGTCATCATTAGAAGTTAACCCTGTTAATTTTGTGGACAAAGGCCAATAACATAATAACCTTCAACAGTTTCTGATCAATATGAATCTATTGCGTGAGATAATGGGCTGTTATATGGGTACATATATGTTTTCCAAAACGTTTGCTTGCAAACCCCTTATTAAGGGAGTATTTTTATCTTATCATTATGTAAATATTTGTACCAGTTGTGTTTTTACATTGATCTCTTACAGGCAGTTTGCCTCATCGATGGAAGATTGTAATCGCAGGAAATCATGATCGTATCATGCAGAGTAGAGAGGCAACCAATCCTGTATACTCCAAACGTTTGAAAAAACACCTCATAGAACACTTCGGTAAGCTTATCATGTTGTGTTGTTTGCTTGCAGTTTGCAGTAACAAAAACAAGACCAATTTAATAACAGCAGCAGACACGGTAGTTATTGTCGTGACATGATCCTTTGCATTGGTTAAGCTTATTTCTTAAATACTTTCAAAGGTATCCACTTGAAACTCAACTTAGTTATTCACAGTCACAAGGGGGTCCATATTACAAGGCTGTTAACCCTGTGAGCTACATTGAGTTATCTACTCATAAAATGTTCTCTCATCATCAAGAACGAGAAATTCAAGTGTGCAGCACTCGTAGGCGGTGCTCTTGTTTTGTAAAAACCCTGTCTAGTTTGATGGTGACTCGGTGCATATATTGGTATAGAGGGCCACACTGTAGAGATTCACTCACAGTTGCTATATAGAGGGCCGCTCTGGAGAGGTTGTTACTCTATAGAGGGCCACTCTGGAGAGGTTGTTACTCTATAGAGGGCCACTCTGGAGAGTTTGTTACTCGGGAGAGGTTGTTACTCTATATAGGGCCACTCTGGAGAGGTTGTTACTCTATATAGGGCCACTCTGGAGAGGTTGTTACTCTATAGAGGGCCACTCTAGAGAGGTTGTTACTCTATAGAGGGCCACTCTGGAGAGGTTGTTACTCTATAGAGGGCCACTCTGGAGAGGTTGTTACTCTATAGAGGGCCACTCTGGAGAGGTTGTTACTCTATAGAGGGCCACTCTGGAGAGGTTGTTACTCTATATAGGGCCACTCTGGAGAGGTTGTTACTCTATATAGGGCCACTCTGGAGAGGTTGTTACTCTATAGAGGGCCACTCTGGAGAGGTTGTTACTCTATATAGGGCCACTCTGGAGAGGTTGTTACTCTATAGAGGGTCACTCTGGAGAGGTTGTTACTCTATAGAGGGTCACTCTGGAGAGGTTGTTACTCTATAGAGGGCCACTCTGGAGAGGTTGTTACTCTATAGAGGGTCACTCTGGAGAGGTTGTTACTCTATAGAGGGTCACTCTGGAGTGGTTGTTGTTCTATAGAGGGCCACTCTGGAGAGGTTGTTACTCTATAGAGGGTCACTCTGGAGAGGTTGTTACTCTATAGAGGGCCACTCTGGAGAGGTTGTTACTCTATAGAGGGTCACTCTGGAGAGGTTGTTACTCTATAGAGGGCCTCTCTGGAGAGGTTGTTACTCTATAGAGGGTCACTCTGGAGAGGTTGTTACTCTATAGAGGGCCTCTCTGGAGAGGTTGTTACTATATAGAGGGCCACTCTGGAGAGGTTGTTACTCTGGAGAGGTTGTTACTCTATAGAGGGCCTCTCTGGAGAGGTTGTTACTCTATAGAGGGTCACTCTGGAGAGGTTGTTACTCTATAGAGGGTCACTCTGGAGAGGTTGTTACTCTATAGAGGGCCTCTCTGGAGAGGTTGTTACTCTATAGAGGGTCACTCAGGAGAGGTTGTTGCTCTATAGAAGGCCACTCTGGAGAGGTTGTTACTCTATAGAGGGTCACTCTGGAGAGGTTGTTACTCTATAGAGGGCCACTCTGGAGAGGTTGTTACTCTATAGAGGGCCACTCTGGAGAGGTTGTTGCTCTATAGAGGGTCACTCTGGAGAGGTTCTGTAATTTATGTATTTATTTCAGGTGTCAGTGAATGTCGTGATCTGTTAACAAACTGTATATATCTAGAGGATGAACTGATTGATATATGTGGTATCAGAATCTATGGCTCTCCATGGTGAGTATATTATATCATGAGCTGGGGGTAAAAAAATTTTTTTGCATGATTTACTTGCGGAAATGTATATATTCAATGCTAGAACCTTGTAATATATTCATGTATAAAGGTAAGGTTCAGGTAAAATGTCCAAGCTAAACTAATTAGTGAACCTTTACATTTTTGTAAAATTAGAATATAAAATTATGGTAGATGTAGTTCACTTAATATTGTTTGAATGTACTAACTGTCTAAGATGGAATATGAAAAAGTCAAATATTAGCTAACTAAAGATAGGAAAATGGTCCTAGGGTGGTATTAAATATTGATCTTATATATACTGAGTTCCAAAAGTTTTGATCTTAATTAAAAAAAATTTTTTTTGGAATAGTTTACTTAAAAGAACTTTTTAGGAACACTGTCCATTTGCGTACCCTTAGTGTTTATGTTGAACCCATTTCCGTTGGATTTCGTCATGCTTGAATGATCACACCAACGTCTATTCAAGCTCGCATAATTTCGGTTCTTCATTTTCGACTTTATTTTCACTTCCAATTTACTTGCATCGTGTCTGTGTTACGAAAAAACACAATAAGTTAGTGAAAAAAGTAAGAAATGTACGCTTAATTTGATTGCAAAAATTGATAATGGTGAACATACTGGAGCATATAAGACGCTAGAGGCTGGTGTTTCACTAAAAATCCATTGTGTCAAATTAAATTGACATGTCTGTATCATAATAAGACTGTTGTATCGTCTCCATCTGAAAAAAACTGTATATGACGTACCACGTGACAACAGGTCATGGGTCAATGCCGATGACCTAGACAGGTAATGCTGCTATATTTTTTGCACTAAGAATAACGGCGTTGTTGTAGCTTAATTGTAGTCTTCCCAACATTAAAATTATGGGAAACTTGCTATTATGTTGCGTTTTTTATGTCAAGGAGGATGTTTCTTAAAAGCTGACCTGTTGTGCAGACTCTATTGCAACACCAATAAGTGTCTGTGGTCAAAGAGAGATAATTTTCGGTATTTATTTACCATTATTACCTCCCTTCCTCTTCAAAATAGTAGTTTATCTTTGTGTGTACTTTGGAATCGTGGGGTGGCGTCACATGTGGTTTTATTATGGATCGATACATATCTTCAAATCGAAAACTGTCATGGATTTATATCGAGTACACATCGCTCTATACATGGACATTTGAATTATCATAAATAAGTTGGAGATTCTAGTAAAAAAGACACACCATATATTGAATGCAGAACTTTTGGAACTCAGTATAGGTAATTGGATCATGATAGCCAATCATTTTGCCTGTTACTGACCAATAGTTTAATATGGTGTGATTTGATTGGTTGACCTTATCCTTAGGTCAAGTAAGATTAAATATTGAATATATAACACCCCTGATCACATTCTGTCACTTGACATAATTATGATATATTCTGTGTATATTAGACCAAGCTCTTTGACAATGATCATTCCATTTCATAAAAGATTGACATCTGTATCAATAAAATATCATTTAGTTATGCATGTATCCAGAACTAATTGTATATATACGTAAATCTTCCAGGACAAATGAATATAAAGGATTTAACGGCTTCCAGTTGCCACGTGGAGAGGCTATGAGGGCTAAATGGGAACAGATACCTGACAATGTTCATATATTGATGACTCATGGACCTCCTTATGGTAAACTTTGACTTTATTAAAATGTGTTTGTTTCCTGTATTAAACATGCCTAAAGAAATAGGGTAGGTAGTTTAAAAATAGGGGTTTTATGTAGTTATTGGCAATGATGGTTCAAGTTGAAATAATCTAGCAGTGAAATTAAATTAATAGAACAAATTCTAGATTCTGTAAAATCATTAATTTTCTTGGGGATTTAAATTTTTCGTGTATTTCGTGGTTCATTTTCAACCATGAAATCACATCCTTCAAGAAAATTTATGATTTTACAATATCTAGAATTTGAACAATAATTTTGACCCTTGTATTTATTACCTGAAATGCAAAATCCACAAATTAACATCCCATCAAAATGGTATTTTTTACCAAAACCATGAATTTTTGACCATCGAAATTAAATGATTTTACAGTATTTTACTGATTTTACCTGGCTTCTGGTAATACACATAGCCTGATAGTCTTTCCTAGTATATCAATATTGGCTTAATGCCTTGTAGACCTGTTTTTAACTTGAATAACCTTTTCATATCTGGAGTGTGTCTTTATACATCTATGCAACGACATACTGCTAGCGGGCAGTATTCGAAAAAAAGCATAGTTTTTACTGTTTCTCGGCGGGTAAAGAGCTTTCTCATGTAATGGCCCACTTCCATGGCACTTTGCTGTATCTGCTATCCACTTGTCAGTATTGTATGAATATTTATACTCCATGTACAACATATGCGTGGAGGAAGAAATTTGTGCTGTGCTGATTTTTAACAGAATTATGGCCCTTTGTAGAGAGTGGTTATATTAGTCTGACGTATGGCAGCAACATTTGCTTTTTCTGCTGTTTAGAGCAAGCTGTTCCCCAGCATAGCACTATCAAGTGCTTGGTTAGGCAACAGGTTCTACTTCTAGTTCTAAACATTGCAGTATTTTACCTGACCATATTATACACTCCCCTTTGAATATCCAGGTTGAGTTTTAATGCTTCACATCATTTCTACAGGTATATGTGATACTACTAAGAGAGGTGTTCATGCTGGTTGTAAGGAGCTACTAACTGCTGTACAAACACGAGTCAAGCCACAAATACATTTATTTGGCCATATACATGAAGGTATGGTCATCATGACATCATTCAGGTTTACTGTTGCTTCTTAACAGACAAGTGTTTCAGTTCTATACGGTGGAAGATTCATCTAACCACTGTAGTAACCAGTTTTCCTGAACTATATCCTTACCAGTGATACACTGTAGTAACCAGTTTTCCTGAACTATATCCTTACCAGTGCTACACTGTAGTAACCAGTTTTCCTGAACTATATCATTACCAGTGCTTCATTGTAGTAACCAGTTTTCCTGAACTATACCCTTACCAGTGCTACACTGTAGTAACCAGTTTTCCTGAACTATATCCTTACCAGTGCTTCACTGTAGTAACCAGTTTTCCTGAACTATATCATTACCAGTGCTACACTGTAGTAACCAGTTTTCCTGAACTATATCATTACCAGTGCTAACTTACCCTTCCAAAAGAATCCAGCAACTCCACCACATGTGGAGGAAAATCTTCATTATCGTAAAATTTTCATCAATGTATGACCTATGGGCACTATGAAAATCATAATATTGCTTATGCAAGTTTGATTCTCTACTGATTGTTACTTTGGACAGGTTGCACCATATAATCAAATGCTTCTCTCTACTTTGTGGTTGAGTCATTGACTTCAGTTACTATAAAATGGTACCAGACATTCACTTACTAGCAATTCATCAGCTGCTAAATTATGTTTATTAAAGATCAGGATCGTATCAAATTCTCTGGTCTATATGAACAATCATAAAAAGTTGTTTTATTACAGGCTATGGAGAATATGTTGATGATACCACAAGATATATCAATGCTTCAATGTGTACAGTGAACTATCACACAACTAACAGACCATTCATAGTTAATATGAAAACTCAAAAAGTCGGTGAATTTCCCACAAGGAAAGAAATCGTCAGTATGAAACATCAGAAAAACAATGATTTGACTACAGGGCAAGTGACTTCTTCAGGTGAAACAGATACTTGTACTGGTTGTTCATCAACTGAACGTGTTAGGCACTTTGAATACGTCCCATACCAGGGTCACATTGATTCCGATGATGAAGTGAAATATGATGACCGAGCAAAAAATGTTCCTAAACATGAGATCACTACAACAAATTGGATTCCTAATGGCTAGAAGTTATTACAGTGCTGTTGCTATGTAATAGTTAGGACATATATGTTAGTAGTACAATGTACTGTAAAATCATTTAATTTCGTTGGGACGAAATTTCGTGGTTTTGGTAAAAAAGACAATTTTGTTTGGACTTGAATTTGTGGATTTTGCATTTTAGGTAATAAAACATGGGTCAATATTAATGTTCGTTGGAATTAAAGTTTGTGGTTGAGGTGAACCACGAAATCCACGAAATTTAATCCCCCACGAAAATTAATTATATACTTAATGATTTTAATGGGTGAAGTGAGCAACGCAAGTCCTTTTTAGTCATAAAATATTAACTTAATGTGTTCTAACTAAATCGAAATATAACATCCAGCATTTAGCCAATAGAAATTTGCGCCAACACATGACAGCATGTTTGTTAAGAGCAAAATTTTAATGATTAGATTAAGTATTTACTGTCACAAATTTGCTTTTAATTGCTCAAGGTTAAGGTTGTATTCTAATGTTTGTAAAAGGTTGTATATTACCATGCAGGGAAAATATGATGTCATTGATGACTCAGACATTGAAATGGCGAATATACAGATGCATACTTGGAGCTATAATCAAAAGTTGTACTTTATGTTTACTCACTTAGTAAGTCATTACTATTTAACTAATGCCCCCACCAAGTCATTTGTGATGCACATGGATTTGCCACTGCCAATAATCTTGTGTTGAGTGTGACTTGAAAACCAGTAATATTAGCAGAGTTGTGGCCCTTGAGATGATGAAATTTTACTTGTATCATCGGAAACTTGTGAAGTAATGTGCAAAAGTACCAAATAGTTACTTCCTTATTTTCATTCTCTAGCAGTATATCTCGTTATAGTCCTAATCATTGCAGTGAAATCACCACTCAACAATATATCAATTTCCACAAGCAAATTGTGCAATAATGGCATTTCAAATTTGTGTTTGTATTACATCTTGAGCGTCTTTGCGATACTCCCAATTATGAAAACATACAACCGGTATAATAAATATACACAGTATATTGCCTGTTGGATTATGCTAATTAAAAGGTCAGGATCGTGTTGAATTCGCCAAGCTATTTTTCACCTGAGATTTATGTGTTATATATTGTGATATTAACCTGTGATATTGATTTTGTTTCTTAATTTTCTATTGTTCGTTCAGAAAATCTTAAATTCCTGAACAAGCAAGAGAAATGATCTGCTGATAGATGATCTGAGCCTTTATTATGCCCCCACCCCATCTTTGATGAAGGGGTATATGGCTTTGCACATGTTGGTCTGTCTGTCGGTAGGTAGACCAAATGGTTTCCGTTCAATAACTCAAGAACACTTTGCCCTAGGATCTTCAAATTGGAAGTTGGCCAGCAACAGTAGATGATCCCCATATTGATTTTAATGTCAGTCAGGTCAAGGTCATTTTACCATCTCCAACACTGGGCTGCCATGTGGACATAAATATGTTGCAAACATCTCTTGTTTATGTTTACATTTGTTTGTTTGTTTTCACTATAACATGTAAGCACACTTTAGTGCACTAACAATGCAATAAATGAATATGTATAAAACTGTGTTTTTAATTTTTTGGCAAAATTTGTGGGTTTTTCCAGTCATGTAAAATGCACCATCAATGACTTACTTAGTAAAGCAGGCACATAACTCTTGTCATATTTTATTCAATGGTTATGGGCCTTTTAACAGTCACTAATATCAATGTTTGACAGGCGGCGTTCTTGTCTTAAAAAATGGCATCCACAATCAATCTTTGTGCCAAATCCTGAAAATGGGTCACAAATCTATTTTGGGTATCATAAACACACCCCCATATGCTTTAACTAGGTTTCAAACACTGTTTCTTTGTTACAATTCAGACAATGAAACTTCAAATGATCATACCTTTGTCAATGCTTTGCCTTTTTTCATCAGAATTAAAATTATAGGCAATTTAAGACGCATGGGAAATTTTAAAGCTCTTTGCTTATTACAAAAATAAAACAATATAACCACTTAGTTTAGATAATTTTAATATATATTTACATAATCTTTAACAAATTCTACAAAAACATTAAAATACCCATCTTCACATGACATTTAAGGTGAAAACAAGGACACCATGTCTGAAATGTCCATCAACAGTACCAGATTTTGATGTTAAGTCACAAAATGATGGGAAAGTGTTTATAATGTTTCCTAGCATTGGTGAAGACAGTCACACATTTTTCACATTCACATTATTCTGAAGACCTGTTAGTGTCATAAAATTCGAAGAGTTTAACTCTACAGTCCACAGAATCCACATCATACACCGTTATCAGTTTCTGTTGTTTTTTTTGGAAGTTTGAGTCCTACAAGATTAGCTGAAGATTCTATGGATCTCTCACCATGACCTTTATATACAGCATGTAGTTCCTGTAACACACAAAGAAATAATGTCAGATTCTGTGGTGGAATCAGACAGTCAACAAAACAATCTAAATACAGAGCATAGCCTGCAATCAGCTTTCTGCTGAAACATGGAAGGCATATTCATGAGATTCATGATGTACAAATATTGAATCAAACTCATTAGACAATTTCCTTTGTTTTAATTAACCAATAGGGATAAACTATGCAAGTAAAATAATATTTAGGCAAATGGATTTAGGAAACATACCCTTAGGCTAACATACATTTTGTAGTAAAAAGTACAAACATATCGCATATATATATTAATTACCAAAAAATAGCTTCTGTTCCATAATTTGTGCATTTCTTCACATGAAATGCACAAGCGTCTATTTTCTATTTTCCTCAGAAATTGGGAAAATGGATCATTTTTTAAATTTGGCAGGACCTTTTTAATATGGGTTCCTAATAAAGAAGAGGGAAAATTGCTGTGACATCTGAGTCACAAAGTACCTCATGTTCTTTAACACTCCTTATGAAGCACAAATATGTTCTGGCTAAATGCTCCAACTCCACTTTACTTCTACACAATTTCTCCCCCGTTACATTGTGTTCTCTGAATTGTCTTCTCACATGTTGATATGCTGGACTATCACGTAAACTCTCCTGAAATACATTATACAGACATTTTACAGCTATCATTACTAAATTGAATAATTCAATTGTTGCTGTTGTTTACATTCGTAAGAGCTTGTTCATCTGGTTTTCACCTGCCATATTGGCCAATATGTCTTCCAAATTCAAGGGAAGAAACTGTTGTTTCAGGCCTATATTCCAACTAAAGACAACTCCATCCGTAATTAGCCATTCATGACCTTCTTTGTTCTAAAGTGGTTCTTTTCATAAGAAAAGTTCTTGGTCGATATTAGTTCTGGATGGCATAACTAAAGGGGATTTTGTTAACACGGGCGTTGTCTTTGACAATGAAATGGAATGATAATTGTCATAGAGCTTGGACTAGGTCTATCGATATAGCTATGCTGGTTGAATGATGAGTACTCAGTAGTCATTTATATAACAATGCGCTGTTGAATGTTTTAATCAATTTTAAATAATATGCCAAGATGGTTACAAGTGCTATTTGACCAGCCATGCACATAGTCCAAGCTCTTTGAGGATTATCATTCCATTTCATCAAAAAAGGTCAACGCCAGTGTAAACAAAAGACCATCCAGAACTACAATGCACACAGCATCTTCATTTTTTTATAATTTACATAGCAATTGAGTCTGAAAGCATGACTAATTGTGTCAAGGTGACTAACCACTTTGATAGTGGTCAGTGTTATGGTAACAATTGAATTAAAATGCCCACTGCCACTAAATATTGTGATTCCATAAGTTGTCAGTGATATTTTGTCAAAAATTATAATGTAAATAACGTCGCGAAAACATATGACATTACTAGTTTTCTCAAAATCCAAATATGAACAGTGATGTTAACCTATCATAAAATAATTTTATAAATATGTGAAACTGATTCACAGATGCTGATTTTATACCTTGCTATAAACAAGTCGTAATTCGCGTAATAAAGATTTATACAAGGTCAAAATTCCCTTGGAGGCAGCCATGACAGTCTTTATCACACAGGTGCTTGGTAAATTAAAGCGTTTGTAGGAACATAAGCACGAAAATGGCAGAGGGGTCAGAATTTGGCAAGAATTTGCCTGAAACATTCAAAGAAATATGGGATTTTTTGGATAAAGTAGAAAACTCGGAGTCGACAAGCTCGGATGCCACTCAGGTAAGTCATTTTGCCGGAATCGAGCAATTTTTAATTTCATAAGTTGATTATTATTCGGACATGTATTATTTCGGACAAACAACAGACTTACAGCTTTACAAGTTATTTTTATGCCCCCGTATCGATAGATCGGGAGGCATATAGTAATGCACCTGTCCGTCCGTCCGTCAGTCCGTCCGTCCGTTCGTCCGTCCGCCCTGGTTAACCCAAATTGACCGTTTCTTCTAGCATTAATATGGCTTGCTACAAAGCTTTCAAACTTGCATGGATGTTGTATATGAACACTCTCCACGCGCCTGTATCACCTAACTCCATTTTGACCTTCACCTTGACCTAATTTTGGACTTAGACTTATTGAAAGGCCAAATTCTTGGTTAACCCAAATTGACCGTTTCTTCTAGCATTAATATGGCTTGCTACAAAGCTTTCATACTTGCATGGATGTTGTATATGACCACTCTCCACACACCTGTATCACCTGACTCCATTTTGACCTTCACCTTGACCTAATTTTGGACTTAGACTTATCTCCCCTTTAGTATTTTCACAATAAAATTTTGTCTGGAGCGTATCTTCAAGACTATTTAACATATTGACTTAAAACTTGAAATATAAATAGATGGCAACTTGGAAAAGTGCATTGACAAAGAACCATAACTCTGTCTGTCTTAAATCTTGAATTATCTCCCCTTTAGTGATTTTTTATAGTCAAATTTTGCTCTTCGTATATCTTCAAAACTATTTAACATATTGGCTTGAAACTTGGAATATAAATAGATGGCAACTTGGAAAAGTGCAATGACTCAGAACCATAACTCTGTCTGTCTTAAATTTTGAATTATCTCCCCTTTAGTATTTTCAGAATCAAATTTTGACCGGAATGTATCTTCAAAAGTGTTTAAGATATTGCCTTAAAACTTGATACATAAATATATGGTAGCTTGTAGAAGTGCAGGGACCAAGAACCATAACTCTGTCTGTCTTACATTTTGAATTATCTCCCCTTCAGTATTTTCATGATAATTGTTTGTCCGGAGCGTATCTTCAAAAGTATTTAAAATATTGACTTGAAACTTGATATATGAATAGATGTCAACTTGGAGAAGTGCAGTGACAAAGAACCATAACACCTGTATCACCAGATCACACATGAAGTTGACCAAGGCACTGCTTTCAAATGTGGCATATTCGTTTACCATCATAAGCCCCTTATAGTTCAAAGCCATGTAACACTATCAAACATTTTAACTGAATAATGGTCCCTGATTGACTTAGCTTTTTATGGACATGGCTTCCACGGGGGCATAAGCGTTTATTGAACGCAGTCTTGTTTTATTATATCTCTATTGGCATGGATCAGCATAGTACTATTTGAATGAGATCAGAGCATTAATGTATGGCTAGAATAGATGATAGTAAGTAACAAAATAAAAAGTCAGTTATGGACATTTTGATACATTGGGTCTATTTTTAGCAATGACCCATGATAGGCATGAATTCAGATCTGTTGTTAGACAGTGACGGTTACCACATTTAACATTAGATAAACACAGATTGTGTTGCCATAATACTTCATAAATGGCGCCCGGCTCATGGCAGGGGCTCTGCTAGTTGAAGTCTGTGTTTTTGTGACTGCCACTCAGCACCAGTACCAACAAGTGCACCAGTGGTACAGGCGCTATACACAGGGCATGTTAAAGAACCAAGGAATAATTACTGAACTAGTTAGGACAGCCTGTGGTGTCTGAATGCCTTGTATCATACAAACATTTGGTCTCTTTCAGTAATAGTACCTTAGGATAGAATATCAACTTGATCCCATCTTTACTATAAAATAGTTATAATGTATACATTTAGCAATAGTGAGTGACTATAGCAAATAGCTGCCCTGCCCAAATTAGTTGTCCAGCTCAGGCCATTCCCCAAGAATTTTTTAAGGCGCTGGGGTAATATAGCGCGGACGTTTGTGGGGTGGGATACCGGAAGGGTGTCCCCTCCCGAATTCGATTTTTTTTTAAAAACTCAAGCCGAAATGGTGCATTTTTAAGTAGTATGATATGCAATACAACAACAATTTTTGTTACATATATTTCTTTACTTTTTCTTTATATATAGATCTATACTCATAATAAATCATTTTAAACAACATAATCTAAATCATGGGTCTTTGACAACAGCAACATCTGTCTTGAACGGTTAAGGTCTTCCAGTAAAAGCTGCAGGGTTCAGCAGATATATACTTTAGTAGTTGTCTTATTTTTTACCTGAAATTACAAAAGATAAAAAATCATTTAGCAATTGACAACATCATGGTTAAATAATGCTTCTCAACATTCTTTCATGGTTTAAAAACCAGCTTTGTCATTGTAACAAAGATCAATGTAGCTGTGACAGAGCTTTGATTTCAAACCTGTCTGATATAATGATTATGGGTTTGATTCCCAGTCACTGAAAATGTGACTATTTTTGTTGAGGTTGATTTTTGGGTTGCAAAAACCCCTGCCATTCCCCGGCCTGTGAGAGACAGCTAATGGTAAAATCTCTGGTATTTCACCAGCCCCTGACAACTAAATATAGTCCCCAGGTTTTGGTTTGGAGAAATTCCCCGGCAATGCGGTGGAAGCTCGAAAGTAAAAACCAGGCTGTTTTCCCAGCAACTGATTGGTGCATTATGCAGTCAATTCCTTGTGGAAAGTTATGTTAACAAGGAAACTGCTTAGTTGATTCGCTGCATAAATGCATATAACTGAAAATTTGGTAAGGACTAAAAGAGCTGCTTAAATCTGAATAAACTCATAAAAATTAAGTAATATTAATAATGACTATTTATTGACTATGTTAACTTACTCATGAATATTTATGACAAGGTTAGGTGTCTGGGAAGTTCAGTCTTCATCTGCCAATATAGACACAGGTTGCAGGTTCATGGTTTTGTTCCAGTTTGCTTCAAATGTCATGGTTCCAAGTGACTTTCACCCCTGTTGTATCTTCTTAAAGAATCTCTATTTGTTAACTTATTAGTCACATATAAACCATGACAACCCAAGCAGTCTTTACATGTCAGATACAGAGGCTGCATTTCATACCTGAAATCAAAGAAATTAAAATCTCATTAATAAACATGCACCAAAAATATGTGCGTTACAGTAACAGCAGCTTCAGGGTTTTTTTTGTATGACTCGAACCCAAGACTTTTTTTCCATGTTTTACCCAGGTCAAATAACTCCTAAGACCATGCAATATTTCTGGAAAACATTAATACATGATCTTTAATTTAATATTTTATATGTCAATTTTTTACTAAAAGTTTTAGATGAAATGGAATGCTCGCTCCCTTCAAAGAGCTTGGGCAAGTTTAACACGTTACACGGTGGCCTTTCTACTGCTAATTGGTCTGAATTAACAAATAAACTTACCCAACCGTTATCTTTTCCCAATTATAATCCATAACTAATTATAATCCAATCACTGATTGTCCGATAACTTGTCAAAACACCGACAATTAAATCTTTAAACCCCCCCTCTATGCAGGTGTCGCGAGATAAAGTCTCACTGAGAGGCACCATACGGGGATTAAATCATTCATTGACTCAAGGTGCTGGACTTTTAATTGAGGCACCGCGCCGGATATTTAGGCGCAGCGGTATGCTATATTTGCTTTTTTAAGCACCGCGGAACCGCGGCGGCTTATTGGGCTGGGGAAGGGCCTGCAGCTCCTGTGTGCTTAAATTTCAAAATCAAGTTCCCCGTAAAGTATAGTGTCACTTAAATACAGTATACATGTAACATTTCAAGGGCATCAACGAACACCTTCAAAATACCCTAAGCTGATATTCATGGTAGATTTAACCTCTGCAGAGCAACAACCTCTATACAACAGTCAATACTTGGTGCTCCCTGAGAGGTTTTACTTTCTTCCTTGTTTGACATAATTGCATTATTATTACATGTACAGGGCTGTGTGTACCATGCTTGTGAGGCTTGCAAGAAAGCGATATCCATGGTGAACAAATTGGAATTGTTCAGTAAAAATGAAGAAATTGAAGAAGTTGCAACTGCTGAGTTAAGGTATGTAACAATTTACTATTAATGTACTTGCATATATCTAGTCAGTAAGTAATCTTGTAAAATTTGCATGTTCAATATTTTCATATAATAATTAAGGGGGTTCACATGCTTAACTTCCTTGCATATATAGTTCTCAATTTTTTTTATTCTATCAAATTTAGTAAAAAAAGTATGTAACTGTTGCATAAATATGAATATATCCTACAAAAATACCATTAAATTTAATTAAAACATTGCTGGTTGGATTCAGTTAAAGAAAAATTATGGCTTATGCTATCAGGAAAGTACTATTAAATTTATCTGAACAAATCTAGGTCTATAGCTTGGTAAGTCTTCCTTTTGTTCAATATCTAAGATTCAGTATATGTTTTAGACCAAAGTGGTGTACTATGATAGGATTTTGTTTAACAATAATGTTGACTCTCTTGGAAGAGAAGTAAAGTGTAAAATTAAGCTGATGTAAAATATATCAATTGTAAATCATTTAAGGTATTTGTACTACATAGTCCACATTTTAACGTCCCTCTGCTACACTCAGAGCGACAGATAAGGGGAGTATTTATTTTTGTGAAAAACTCAGTGACAGTTGTTGTTCAAATATATGAGTAACATAACCCAGTAGAAATCTTTGAAACTCAATAGAAAAACCTGCTTATTATGTTGAGTACATAGGAAAATACTAAATGGAAAATACATTTCACCCAAGAAAGAATGTTGAATACTAGTACCCAATATATTTAAAATGTTTGGAGTAAATACACAATTATACCAAACTATACCTAAACCTTATCTGAAGTTCTGTACACTGTTTCAGGTATATGTTATTACCGGCATTGATGGGATATTTTGTTATGAAGAACAATCATAGAACTAGACTTAACATTGTCACAGAGAGTCAGGTACCGTAAACATTGTATTGTTTGTTTGTTCCACTTAGACAGTGGGAAGTCATACTATATACATGCTCATTATTTTCCCTGCTAGATTTAGCCAATCTTGGCAATGTCCTTTGACTTAGATGGAAGAGGCAGTCGGGGGTTCATAGACACTGATCATGTTTGGTCGCTGGTCCTGTGGTCCAACAGTAAAGAATCATTAATTTGTAAAGAAAACAGCTACTGGTCACTGGTCCTGCAATATTTTCATCAGCCCCAGGCTAGGGGACCAGTGTAAGTGTCGAGCCCTGGAAGTTGCGTTATACTGCACCAACACATGTGAGACTAACTCTGGGTAACCTAACAGTTTATCTCAAGTAGAGTGACAAACACTGAAAAGCATTTTAAGAAATTACCAAGTACCTCGGCCGAAAATTGAACCTGGGGCCTCTTGATCCCTAGTCAACAGTGTAGCCCATTGGATGACCATCTTCAAACATGAATGATGATATCAGATAAATGCTAAGCTCGGTAATATGAATTAAGATACTGTAAAATCATTCATTTTCGTTGTGGATTAAATTTCGTGAATTTTGTGGTTCACATGGTAGCCACAGACTCTGGAAAACAGGGAAAACAGGGAAAATGCCCAAAATAAATTCCCTGCAGGGAAAAATCAGGGAATTTCAAAATTAGGCAAAAATCAGGGAATTTTACAAAATTGGAGAAATAAACAAGTCTTGTCATTGATAATTTGCTGTTTGTTCTCAGCGAAAAGCATGAAATGTGAATTTTCGTGCTTGCTACGCTTGCAAAATAACTTTACTCTATGTAAACATGTTATCAGCTTACTGTATAAGCTATATAAATACTAAAGAAAGCAATTGTAAGATATCCTATATTGCCTTTAGATTCTATGTTAAATAATAAAACATCCCTTCTTATGCAGGCAAACTCTCAGAATTTGGTCACTGGTGAAAGAACTAGTAAGATGTTTTACAAAATAAGGACTTAATGTGCTTGATAATGTAATAAAACATGTCCTATTTCATACCAAATCATTATCTCAGAACACCAAGAATGCACTAAATTGAACCATTGTTATAAAGATACTCTAAAAAATCTTCTTTAAGAGCATACCCTGGATCCCCCTAGTTGTAAAATAAGGTTGTAATTGCCAGGTAATTTGAACAGCAAGCTACTCATATTTATAACCCCATGACAGTTAATTATTATATTGACATTTTTGTCATATCCCAATGTTGAAGATGCTCCTACACCCATTGTTGCGAATGCCGCAAAAATCATGGAAAATCACCTTTGGTCAGGGAAAAATCAGGGAATTTTATTTTTCATTTTCTGTGGCCACCCTGGGTTCACCTTCAACCACAAATTCAAATCTCATTGGACTATAATTTTGACCCTTGTATTCATTACTTTAAATGCAAATTCCACAAATTAACATCTCATTGAAATGGTCTTTTATATTTGATTAAAATATTTTACAGTATCCTTATTCGGAAACATTTTTATAACCATACAGATGAATTTTACTGATGATAAGTAGTTCGAGGCTTCTTATAATTGATTGTCATTGATCAAATATCCAAACTTTGAGTTGTTGCCCTTGGACTCGTTCTGATCATTCATATAAATGTTGAAAGTCGTCTCAGTAAAATGTTAAAAAATTGACTGCTTATTGCAGTTCTTTGATTTGGTAGTTATGGCATAAATGAACAATTTTTGTTCAAAATTAAAAATGACTTGTAAGTATAAAAAATTCAAACTTCATTGCAGGAGTTTTACACAGACTATTTAAAGATTTGTCACAATTATGGTTTATCAAGTTTTGAAGTACCAAAGTCTAAAGCTGAAGGAGAAGAGGAGAAGTCAAACAAATCCAGTAAAATTACACAACCTGGAAAAACAGCTACAACGTATGTCTGCTTTCAATGTCTTGATTTATTTACACCTTTACTGCATATTGTAAAATCATCAATATTGTGGGGATTTAATTGTGTGTATTAAATTTTGTTGGTGATCTCAACCACAAAATTAAATCCCCACAAATATTAATGATTTCTATTGTATATGACATAGTGGATAAGAAATTCTTTAAATTATGTCCCAACGAAATTGTCAATTTCACCAAAGCCACGAAATTTTGTCCCATTGAAATTAAATGATTTACAGTATTTAGTCAAAATATTTATAATTCAAACTTAAAGATAAATTTACCAAATCTGTCAAAATGTGCCTTTGTAAATTTTATGGATTGAAGTCATTAAAGAGTTAATTCAAGGATCAAATGAATCCCCTTATGTAGTTACAAAGGATTCATGAAATGTCAGTTACAAGTAGGGGTGTAACGGTACGCTCACCTCACGATATGATACGTACCGTCAAATTTTCTAACGGTTCAGTATATTTCGGTATGATACAATATTCTCTAACAGCAGTAAATACTTTGTATGTGCTAATGAATTTGTTGCTCCTATAACAATAGTTATTATGTGCATATCAACTATTTAAAATGACTTTCAACAATATGAAGCATATCTCAATACAATTTAAACGAGCGATACATGGTAATTATACATAATCAGAATGCTGCCAGATGTTTTCTGTGCCTGAATGTGATTTTTCTCATAATCACAAAGCTTATACCGAACTGTACCTATATTTAGAAGTCTTGTACCATGAACCGTGTGGGACTGAAGTCTGTGGTGTTTCGTATACCGCAGTATACCGTTACAGCCCTAGTTACAAGTATGTATGTTTGTTTACAGTCAAGCCGATATTCGAAATATGGCAGTACAAAGAAATTCCAAAATCCAGCGATATAAAGAAAAACAAGATATGGATAAAAGATTATCAGAACTGAGGGATATTGTAGACAAAGCTGACGATGACGTACAGGTAATTAATGTCTAGTTTTATCTCAAAATCAGGGATGTAAACAGGACCAAATAGAAAATCAGGAAAATTGAATGTGTCAGATCTTTTTGCAAAAGTTTGGCAATAAGGCCTTCAGTGACATTATTTCCATATCCAACTTAATTTTTATTAATTTAGGAAAAAAATCATAGCAGATTAAATTGACCAATTTCTTGAGATGTTTTCATCAAATAACTTTCAATTCGGTCAGAAAGCATGCCTCTGTCGGGGGGATTCAGGATTAATCAGGAAAACTGTCACCCCTGCAAAATTGACATATTACGCGAGAGAAGAAATCACTCAGCCTTGTAGTTTTTCAAAGGTTTTCAAGTTAGTCATTTGTACCATGTGATTTCGAAGTGTTGTGATAGAGAGGTTGTTCATCTACTGAGGGCCGCTCTGAAGAGGTTATATATAATACTGCAATTATATTATAGTTCATGTATGTTTTTTTCTATAACAGAGGGAATATTATCTGACTTTGATAAAGAGATGGGTGAACACAGCAATTGAGGAGTTAGACAGTATACAAAGTAAGTCCAGTGACTGGGTTAAAGTTTGTTACATTTAGAAACATACATTCTGGCTGTATGATATGACCATACATGACAAGCTAGTTAAATCCAAAATAGGAAAAATAAAGCAAAACATGTAACAAGATGCACTTATTAAATGTAATTTAAAAGGGATTTGGATGCACAAACAAGGAATGTATTAATTCTAGTGGTTATAAATATGGGACAGAAGGTCATAAAATAAATCAAATGTTCCAATGTTCAAAGTTAAGTAAACTTGAAAAAAAACCCAGAAATTAACAATGAAAATAGGAGAAACTCCACTTTAATAGGTTAACTTGGCAGTTATGGATATCACTGATGTTACTTGTCTTGTTTTTCAGTGGAAATGGAAGTATTGAAGATGATGAAACAAAGAAAGGGAGATAAATCTAAATCTCCTTCCAAACCTGATCAACCTAGACCTCCTGTAAGTGATCATAATTGATTATTGAAATTACCATCAAGTGTCTGTATGTTAGTCCCTCCTGATCCTTGTCCTGGCTGTATTCCTTAACAGTTTTTAAACATAACTTGGGATTGTTGTTAAATACTATGAAACCGTGTGCAGTGCCTTCTTGATAATGGGCTCTATGTGTGGCTGACAGGCATCTAGTTATATACATGTATTCATTTGAGTTCAGTTAGTTATAAATGTCAGATTTTTTCAAGGATGGAAACTTTTGAGGATAAATCAGGAAGGTCAAGGGTCGTAGCTTACATTTATTCATAATGTGTGAGGAAATTTATTTGACAACAATGTTGATTATCCTGCAAAGAAGTTTCCAGTCCCTTGTGGAAGGATGAGTTAGTGCTGATTATGATACAGTCCAAGAAAACTGGTTAGATGAATCAGCCATTACAATTGTAAAATTGTTGAGAAACTACTTTAAACCCGAATAAAGAAATAATGGAAAGTAAATTGGTTAGGGAAAGTAGTCCTTTCGCACACTTATGAATTATGAATGTATTTATAATTACTGAATTACAACTTTATTACAATGCTGATTATGATAATTGTTTACTAGCATTGGTTTGACCCCAAGCATGTATCAAAATGTTTTTATGGTAATCCGAAGGTTCAAAGGGTCATTATTTTATGATGGTCAAGTACATTAGTTATATGCCGTAATAATATGGTTTGAAGTTAGTGATGTACTGTATAATTATGCCCCCGTCTTTGATGAGGGGGTATATTGCTTTTTCCACATGTCTGTCGGTAGGTCGGCAGACGAAATGGTTTCTGTTCAATAACTCAAGAACGCTTTGCCCTGAGATCTTCAAACTTTGTATGCAAGTTGGCCAGCAACTGTAGATTACCCCTTTTGATTTTGGAGTTCATTAGATCAAAGGTCACTGTGACCTTTACAATTTTTTACTATTTGGCTGTCATGGGAGCATATGTGTTTTACAAACATCTCTTGTTACAGTCTGTCCGTCCATTCATCATCACTAAAGATATGCTACAGAAAGAAGTATATGGATTAGGTTATCCAGCCTTCCCTTCCATGACTATAGAAGAATTCTTTGAACAGAAAGTGGAGGAAGGAACGTTACATGCTCATACGTAAGTGGATTGGTAGTTTCATTAAACCTTTACTCCATAGATGTTTCAGCCAATGCTCCATAACCAATAGACATTCCCATTCCTAGATTTGCCACTTATTTCCGCCAAATAATGGTATTATTAGGTGGAAAATGATGAAATTCCACTCATTTGTATGATTTTACTTCTTCTATCAAATGTTCAAGACGATGTGTCATGCGCAAGACCCGGGTCCCTAGCTCAAAGGTCAAATGTTTAAATAAACATTAATACTGCGTCCATTTAGTAGCTTAGATGTCATTTCTAAAAGGATGTAAAATGTTGTTTACAATTTTATCCTCATCAAGTTGACATGTCATGAGGAAGACCTAGGTCAAGGTCAAGCTACGAGATCAAAGTTAAAAGCCACAAGTATTACGCCAATTGTGTCGGCTACGTAACTTTATTGTTTCTTTGTGGATTTTAAAACTACTTGGTCACATTCTAAACGCTGAGTGGGGGCATTCGTATCCTGTGGACGCATATCTAGTTTTGTATTGTTATATTGACAATGATTGGTACTATTGTAGTGGTGGACACAGTATGGAAGATTGGGCCAAGGATCCAGATAAAGATAAGATACAACAAGAACAAGAAGATGCGGAGAAAGAGGATAGATTACAGAGAGAAGATCCTGAGGAACTGAGGAAAGTTAGAGAATGGGATGAATATAAAGATGGTAATATACTATTCATTAGTTACCTCACTATGAAGGATGGTAATACACTGTTGTTTGTTAGTTATCTGCCTTTGCCGTTTAATCTTGTGACCTGGATGTAGGCATAATATGTGCCTGCCATGTTTATTTTATTAATATTGCTTTACCTACGTCTGCCTGTCAGTCGGTAGACCAAATGGTTTCCGTTCAATAACTCGAGAACACTTTGCCCTAGGATCTTCAAACTTTACATGGAAGTTGACCAGAAGCAGTAGATTACCCCTATTTATTTTGAGGTCAAAGGTCACTGTGATCTTTACCATTATCGATTATTGGTCTGCCACTGGGAATACCTGTTTTACAAACATCTCTTGTTAATGTGGCTTGTAATGTGAAGGTAGTATATGTAGTGAGGCAACTCCAGGTGACTTATTTACTTCGAAATTTGCCATGAGTATTTAGTTCTATGAAATAACTGCCAGTCTAAGGAATAAGTTGAATATGCCTTCCGCTAAATATAGGATCTTTTTCTGCAGCTGTGCCGTTTTTTCCAGCACCCTGTGAAATCTCCAAAGTTGGAGATATAACAGTTGGAGAACATTGTTCTGGGATTAGTTCTCACTTGGACGATCACGTAATATATTTGATTAAAACTATTATTAACACTTTATTTCAGATCACAGAAGAGGTTGGGGTAACAGACATAACAGACATTGAGTTGTATCAGACTGTGTTGTGATCTCTTTTTATCTTGATCAAATAAATTACTTAAACCTATTACATGTGCTACTTACTACAACTTTGAATTCGAGTGATTCAGCATTTACCCTTTATTGTTTCTCAAGTTATCAACTCTCAGAATCTGCAACCACATCTACCAGGAGTCTGTTGAATGGAATCATCGAGTGAAGTTTTTAATCCGTTTTGCAGTTTATTGGGCCCTACCAGTTTTCAATCAGAGGGGACTTTAGGTTTGCCCTCTGTCCGTCAAGAAATTAGGATCATGCTATAACTCAAAACAAGCTAGGATTATTAAACTTGGTATGTGGATAGGGACCAATAAGGAGATTATGCGCATTAATTTTTTATTCGGACAAAAATTGTGGTTGTCATGGCAACAGAAACATTGACAACCGAAAAACAGGGAGGGGACTAGTAAGACCCTTGCAAGAATGGTAAATGGACAGAAAGTGTTTAATAGCAGGAACTTGATATCTTTAGCAGAATCAGGGGCCCTTATAATTCAAGAAGAAACCTCATGCTATAGCGAGATTAGAAAAAAAAATTGTATGTGATATTTGTAATAAATTGACACTACATTTTGTATCATGACATCACACGAAATACATCACAGTTTGTTTTATGAATAGTATTACTGCATTAATGAAAGGCTGGTTTAATGTCTTAAATTTACCTGCTTTAACATTATTTATTATTTGCTGGTATTCTTGTAAAAACATAAATGTAAAAGAAGTGTTCAGATTAAATTCTGATGTAATGTATTGTGTTGTCTTTACTTCGCTATCCAGTCCAGTCAAACCACCAATCAATAATAATCAAGACAGTTACAGAGTTCAAGACAAAATTGAACAAAATTATTAAGATAGGTTGTTGTTCTATGAAGGATCACTCTGGGTCCTTATTCACCAACATCTTAAGTCTAAAATTCAGACTTAGACTTTACATTATCAAATGATCTATTTGCTTTTATTTTGGTATTAATGTATCGATTTTGATATAAATGGGTATACATATTCAGTAGCCAATGATAAATAATCAGATAAAATTTCACATGTTTAAATCAAACATAGTATACCATAGTTTTACAATGAGCCCTATCATGGTATAAATAGAAACAAATTTGTTCCGTCATATCAAAAGTTTTCGCGAAGGATTGATTTTCACTAGATCTATATCCCGAAATTGATATTTTTTTAAAAAATATGCTTGTGAACATAAGCAAATGGTTGGTGATCAGCAAAACATAGTTCATTTTGGAATTTGAAAATAATGAATATTTAAACCAGTATACTACACCAAAATAGCCAATTCACTAAAATACTAGAATTATTAGGCTATATCTGTTGGTGCACATATAGTAAGCCTTCAAGTTTCAGGATATTATAATGTAACGATTACAACTGCCTTGCATTCAACCAAGGATCACGTTACATACCATATCATAACCATCACCATTTTAGTACACGTGATTTGTTGAAACCAAAGATCTAAAATAAATTTTACATATGGTTGTGAAACATGCCTTACAACATCCACAGTAACCACCTCCCCACCTCACAGTGCCGCTACAATTCTCCGGTACAGGATCACATTTCACCGTATCACAGTGCCGCTACAATTCTCTGGTACAGGATCACATTTCACCGTATCACAGTGCCGCTACAATTCTCTGGTACAGGATCACATTTCACCGTATCACGGTGCCGCTACAATTCTCCGGTACAGGATCACATTTCACCGTATCACAGTGCCGCTACAATTCTCTGGTACAGGATCACATTTCACCGTATCACAGTGTGGCCGCTACAATTCTCCGGTACAGGATCACATTTCACCGTATCACAGTGCCGCTACAATTCTCTGGTACAGGATCACATTTCACCGTATCACGGTGCCGCTACGATTCTCCGGTACAGGATCACATTTCACCGTATCACAGTGCCGCTACAATTCTCCGGTACAGGATCACATTTCACCGTATCACAACGTGGAAACTGACAGATTAATCCTGAACTTACAACAATCACTGTAACCACTATCAACAGTTGGTGTAGATACATGTACATCTTGTAGTTTGTTCTGAGTAAATACACAGATAACTGGATTCATTGATTAAGTATGGTAATACTGTATCCCTAAAAGGGATCACAACAATGTCTGTAGAAAATCACTCTTTATTACGTATTTACTAACTAATAGTATTTAGACCTGTTGGTCTTCTTCAGGAGTTCATAATGTATACATTATAATTCTACATCTTTTAGTACATTTTATAGCTTTACAGTATAGTAAGTAAGAAAGTAAGTAAAATCTTTGTTTTAGAGGCTAGCATATTTACAATAATGCAATCTTTCATTTGAGCCTCATATATTGTATAACTTGTTATGACTTATAGAGTATAAAGAGTCATTGATAAAGTTTTACAAAAAACAGTTTGTGAAAAAATTGTTTTTAAAGATAAATTAAACAAATACATTTGTATACCAATGATACAGCTACCTGTGGGTGAATGAACGTCCAAAAATCAGTTTAGGATATTACAGTAACAAATCGCAAAGTAATCACCAAATATGGTAATTCATAAATTTAACTCTTGAAGACAATTTTTTAATATTTAAGTACAATAAAGATAAGGGATTTCAAAATATTAATGAACTTTGTCTTATCCATATGACCCAAATGTTGGTACATTATACAGTCAAAACATCAAATTGATGGTGCCATTCAAAAATGCTGAATATTCAAAATGCCTTTTTATATCTTTAGTTAGTCCTGTTAATCGTTTTCCCATTCTTATGTCCTGTTCTGGAGTTTAATAATGATTTAAGCCAAGGGGAGACCATCAAATCACAAAACAAAAATGCTGAATTTCTGTTTGTTTTGATTTGGTCCAAAGAAAATCAAAGCGCTGAAGGCACTGAATTTGTTTGGGTTTGAAATATTGAAAATGTCAATTAACTGCAGAACTTTCTCAATCACTAACCGATTACTTCAGTCTCCTGCTTCCAATGCGGATGTTCTAACCACTCAGTTGTGGTCTAGGTATTTGTGGTCTAGGTATTTGATCAAATTATATATATTTAACATGCTCTTTATTTTGATACTAAGTAATGTAACTTTGTGACTATAGAAACACGTCATGAATGAAAGTGTGTATGCTTTAATCACTACAGGAGTTGCACAGTACTATTTTATCAATAGGTTATAATGTAATAAAAAGCTAAGTCAATCAGGGCCCTAATTCTGTAGATGGTGATTATAACAATTTACAAGTACCGTATGCCAAGGTTTAAAAACGTTAAAGTTTTGGTAAATCATTAACTAGATTACCAGACAGACGGTACAATCACTTTATATCTGCCTCCTCCATCAGTTGATGAGGGGCATAGAACACGTTCATGTCAGCAGCTGAGCTAGTATATTTTTAAGACAAAATGACAACTGACAGTATATATGCCATCATGCCTTGTTAGAATAAAACTAGAAATGTTTCCATCGACACAGGTGCCCTCATTGGGGTATATCGTAATAGAAACAAAGGACCATTACTAGTAGAAATTGCCGTAGCGAAAATTTCATCCTTTACGGTAAACTACACATAAAGGTTGTTGGTCTGTGAAAGTTTGAAGAAATTCTGCACAACCTAATGGTTTGTGAGGAGTTAAACACGCAAGATTTGAGTTATGGACGGACAGCACCAATGCTATTAATAAGTGAGGGGGCACAAAAAAGTCAAAAATATCACTTTTAATCACATTTCTGTATAATACAGTATATAACAGCCTATTTGGTACTAAAACATGCAAACATGTTTTTACTGATTTCGACAAAATGAAAAACAGCAAGAATTTCTGTACATACTTCAAGTTATATAACTTTTGTTTGGCATTAGTACAAAGCATAGGGCCAACTTCATTGACCTCACTAATCTGCTTCTGGCAATACCCATGCAAACGTTTTATTGCTCCATTGGTTTGAATTTTAGACTTTTGGTCATGTTGGTCACCTGTGGCTAGTCGTTTGATAGAAAGCAGCAAACTGTTTAACAATACAGCAGATGTTGAGTAGCTTATATGAATATCACATAGTATTGTATGAACAAAGCTGTTAGCGCAACAGGAGCAAATGACGTTGGCTCATACAGTACATACAAATTGTTGACAATTTACAGGGTGGTCACAATAGCTCACATTGGACACGCAGTGCGCTAGTGCCTTGGTCCAACTGAGTATATTTTGCCTTGCCAATGTACTCCCGATTTAGATAAATAAGTTTCAGCAGCGATATCACAAATTTTCTAATGAATACCTCAAGGCTTCTCAAAGACCATGATGACCCTTATCATGATGCCTTCCAATGCCCATTTACTTAATTGGGAATACATTGCCGATGCAAAAAGTCTCGGCCAGACCAAGGCATAAGGCAAGTTAAAAACTCAAGTTCAGTTTTCTGGAGAGGGTTGGTATTGATTGTATGAGGCAGAGGTATAAAATGTTGATGGATAGACAGCATAGTTCCATGAATTATTACTAGTCGTTGTCATAGCAACTGTAGAACTTAGCGAAGGTCCCACACTGACAGTAGCAGATTCCGAGACCGTAGTTTGATAGTTGATACCAGTACTTTGTTCCGTGCTGTGTTGTATGGCAATTTTATTTGCTGCACCTGGCAAGTTCAGGAACTGGGCAGCGTAAGCTTCATCGTTTCCAGCGGACATTTTTCTCACTAAGTTGCTAAATATAGAATCAGATATCGCGTTACTTTGATCAGACAAACCTGTTACGTTAAATTGTTCCAAGCTAGAACTTGTTTCAATACTGTTACTATTGGCAGCATCCATTATGAAGTTTTCAGGTTTCACTTTTAAAGAATTTAATGTCTCCAGATCCATAGGTTGTGAAAATGTTGGTAATTGGTATAAAGTTTGGAAATTGTTGAGCTGACTTGGTGTTGCATGTTCTATAGTGTCACTAATGGTGGCGGCTGGTTTTACTTGCACCATTGACACATTAGTTACTGCATGACATACATTGTTGCCACTTGTAACCGACTCTGACTGATTGTCGATGATCATACTTTCAGTACAGGTTGTAGATATGCCTGAATTATCAGACTGAGTATCGTTCTTAATGTTAACATTGGTGTGATAATATTCACGTGGAGTATATCCTGGGCCACCCTCGATGTAGTGAGTAGATTTCTCCTTTGGCTCAATTAACACATCATCTTTCCATGAGTCCTTGCTACGTTTGTGAGCCATCATGACATGTTTACGTATGACAGCATGATCACCAAACGACCTCTGACATATCTTACATGTATACGGTTTATCACCTGAAATACAGAGGTATACGTGTGTAATGAAAACATGAAAAGTATCACTGTAAAATCATTTAATTATAATGGGACAAAATTTCATGGTTTTGGTAAAAAAGACCATTTTGATGGGACGTAAATTCATGGATTTTGCATTTCAGGTAAAAAATACAAGGTAAAAAATATTGATTGATGGGATTTGATTTCGTGGTTGCAGGTGAACCTCAAAATCCACGAAATTTATTCCCCCATGAAAATGAATGACTTTACAGTATGACGAAACTTGAGATGAGATTTAGCTCAGATTGAGATGTTTATGGAGATTGGGTCCAGGCAGTATATTTTATAGCAGATTAACATGCAATTTCTACTTCTGAAAACTACAACAACCTGGTTCAATTCCAAGTGAATTTAATCTGTTTTGAAGGAATTTCTCAACAAGAGGGTCCAAAGGGCCCTGGGTCGCTCACCTGTTTGGCCTAGTGACCTAGATTTTGGCCCAAATGACACAGTATCTAACTTGACCTAGATTTTATAGAGATAAATATTGTGACCAAGTTTCATAAAGATAGAGTCAAAATTGTGACCTCTAGTGTGTTCACAAGATTTTTCAATGATTTGGCCTCGTGACCTAGTTTTTGACCCCAGATGACCCAATATCGAACTTGACCTAAATTTTATAATGATGATCATTGTGATCAAGTTTCATAAAGATAAGGTCAAAATTGTGACCTCTAGTGTGTTCACAAGCTTTTTCAATGATTTGGCCTCGTGACCTAGTTTTTGACTCCAGATGACCCAATATCGAACTTGACCAAAATTTTATAGTGATGATCAGTGTGATCAAGTTTCATAAAGATTAGGCTCAAATTTGTGACCTCTAGTGTGTTCACAAGCTTTTTCAATGATTTGGCCTTCAAAGCCTTGAGACCTAGTTTTTGACCCCGGATGACCCAATATCGAACTTGACGTAGATTTTATAGAGATGATCATTGTGATCAATTTTCATAAAGATTAGTCTCAAATTGTGACCTCTAGTGTGTTCACAAGCTTTTTCAATGATTTGGCCTTGTGACCTAGTTTTTGACCCCAGATGACCCAATATCGAACTTGACCTAGATTTTATAGAGATAAACATTGTGACCAAGTTTCATAAAGATAGAGTCAAAATTGTGACCTCTAATGTGTTCACAAGGTTTTTCAATGATTTGGCCTAGTGACCTAGTTTTTGACCCCAGATGACCCAATATCGAACTTGACCTAGATTTTACAGAGATGATCATTGTGATCAAGTTTCATAAAGATTAGGCTCAAATTGTGACCTCTAATGTGTTCACAAGGTTTTCGTTTGATTTGACCTAGTGACCTAGTTTTTGACCCCAGATGACCCAATATCGAACTTGACCTAGATTTTATGGAGATGATCATTGTGATCAAGTTTCATAATGATCAGGCTAAATTTGTGACCTCAAGTGTGTTCACAAGCAATTGTGAACGGACGACGGACGGACGGACGGACGACGGACGAAGAGCGATCACAAAAGCTCACCTTGTCACTTTGTGACAGGTGAGCTAATAAAAACTGAATATTTTAGTCACAATGTTTTTGAAAGCCCGTTTGCAAAAAGTAGTTGACTGCATATTATTTTCCTGATTTTGAATTTGGCTCTGTTGACACCCCTGACCCAATTTTAGGTACATAAAAAATAATGATAAGTATTAAGAAAGTATTACCTGTATGAATGCGCTCATGTCTGAGTAGAGATTGTTTCTGTGTGAACTCCCGGCCACATATACTACATATATGATCCCTCTTATCCCTGTGTGTTCTCATATGTATCAACAAACATGTATTCTGTCTGAATGCCTTCCCACACACAGTACATGGAAACCTACGTATTGAATCATGCATGTAACGGTGTTCCTTCAATGACTTGTCATAGGTGAATGATTTCCCACAGATTTCACACGTATAGGGACGGATTCCTGCGTGAACGTTTGCATGCTGACGATACGAACGCATCTGACTGAATGTCTTACTGCAGATTGGACAAATGAATGTCTTCTTCACGCCAAGATGTTCCGACTTCACGTGAGAACTTAACGAGAACTTGGTCGTAAACTCTCGCTCACATATTTGACATTTGAATTTCGGCTGGATATAACCGTCAGCATGAGTAGCTAAGTGTCGTTCGTACACATATTTAGACTTGTACGATTTGAAGCACACTTGACAAGTAAATGTCTGACCATGATGCACTATTTTCTTGTGACGATTTAAATCTTTCTCAAATACGAACGTTTTCTCACATAAATCGCATGTGAATGAAGAATTCTCAGCAGGTTTACCGTCAATCATGATACCATGAACTCTCCCCATATGTTCACACAACCTTTTCTTCTTATATACCTGATAGTCACACTCCGTACACTTATACACCTGTTTCTCTGACTTCACAATACCTGAAGATTTTTTAACGTCACTTTCAGTGTCACCGACATCACCGTCCCCACCGTCTCCACCGACATCACCGCCCACATCAACATCACCGCCGACATTAGTGTCAGCATGAATGGTGGAACTTTTATTTTCATAATTCTTTGCATTTTTTCTCACTGTCTTCGTTTTACTCTTTACAACATCTGAAATATTGAAAATCACATTTTTCCATTTCATTCAACCAGCTATTTTTCATCTGAAATATGGTCTGGAGACTTGATAAACGACTGATCCATGAGGATGGTTTTTTCAAAAAAATACAAATTGACAGTTAAGTATGGCTGAAGTAAAAAAGCTCAATTAGAGAACACTTAAACATTTAAAAGTTGTTGAAAGGTTTCAACAAGATTTTTCAACGATTGGTAACAGTTGTAATTAGATTGGCGATCCCGGTGGGCAGGTTTTATCCACAATTTGGTTTCTGATTGATAACTTGTGTTTGGAATGAGATATGCTGATGAAACTTGCTTTGTACGTAGCTTATATGAGGACCTTTGTTGGGATTGAAAGTGGGGCTGTTTAGGTCAATGTTACTAAATTGAGAAAAATGTTCTTGGCTACCATGAAAATCTTGTTTTTAAGTATTTTGTGTTCAACTGAGACGGTCATAATGAATGGTCATTCAGTTTTATCTCTGCCTAACTGGTCAATAACATCCACCTTGAGAGAAGATAGAAAATTAATATGAAACAATAACCTGGTGTGCTGCACAAGCTTTTTCGGAACAGACCATGTTCAATAACTTGCCTGGTGTATAGCACGGACACAGGCGAAACTACCTCTGGTTTTTCAACAAGTTTGCAGATAGTAGGTGGGAAATACTTCAAAGCGTTTCTGAAAGTTTTAATTTTAAATTAAAACCTGGTGCGTATGAAAAGTTAGATTAATAACCTATAATTTTACAGGGAGTGGAGCTTCAAGGATCCATTCTATTGTGATAATTTTGACTGTATTTTACAAACAGCCAAAAGCTTACAATTAAAGGCAAATATTTGCTTTCAGTCAGAATCCTCGAAGCCAAAACCTGTTAGAACAGTTCAAATACCTCATTCATGATTATAAATGGTACCAGCAGATATGTTAAGCTACATGTAAACCGTACCTGTCTTAGGTGAAATTTTGCCCCCCTTGTCTTTCACTGACTTTCTACGTTCTGTTTTGGCTTTTGGATTAGTATGGATCACTGTTCTGCTGTTTGTTTTCAATGGAGTCACATCCTACAATAAATGAGTATAATGTAGTAACACTATACAGAGACAGTCAAACCTAATCAGCAACCGGTAGTTTATAATCACATTGTCTAATGGATTACATTGAAAACCTTCATCAAACAATAAGGTGGAGCAGTCTCAGTTCTGGCTTTGTGCCAAGTGTTAAGACTTACTGTGTAAAGCAGGCAAGATTTATTTCTGACATTCAGTTTACAGATATATTAGCAAATTCTGTCATGTATAGTAGCATCTTAAGTTAGCCTTAATTTACACTAGAGGAAATGTAAGCATATTTTGTAATTCACTTGGAAAACATGAAATATGAAACTTAAATTTGCCGTATTAAAAATAAAACTGGGAGACTATTTACCTTATCAGCTTTCCTTTGCAGGTGATCAACTACTTCTGTGTTACTTGTGGTAGCTCTGTCATCATCAATGGTATGGTCAGTTATCTTAGCCTGTGGAAGTTTACTACCAGAATCTGACATTATGTCTGTCTGAAGTGTATATCTTAAACTTGAAATATGAATAGATGCCAACTAGTGAAAGTGCTGTAACAAACAATCTAGTCTCTATATACAGTAAACTCATTATTTCCAGTCAATAAATGATACAGATATTGGTCAATTGATAATTTGGTGGTTTCTTAAATTTGAGAATTTAAAATATTGAAAGACAATAATACAGTAAGATGCTATAACTTACCTGCTGTGATGTAGTTACGTCGGAGTTTATCACTTCATTAAGAGTTGTCTCCCCTTGACCACACTCATCTTCACCAGTATTCACTGGACCAACATTTGCTGTCTCCATGCTCGATGTTGAAGTTGATAATGTATTGGACCCAGCAGATATTTGACTTACACTTTTAGAAATGTTTGACTCAATGCAAACACCCCCAGTTTGAGTGAATTCTGGTCTTGACTTGTCCTGAGAATCATTTGTAGCCATAGTACATATACTGTTGAAAGAGTTTAACACAGTAGGATTGACTGTAGAAGAAGAGATAGTGTGGTTGTCACTGACGTTTGACTGTACTGGTACATTCAGTACTGGCAGTGTAGGTTTAGTGCTCTGACTATGAGATGTGTTCTCCATCATTTCCCTCCACTTGACTAGCTCCATCTGTGAATATACACCATACATTTAATATAACTGGCATTTTGTTTCTCCTAATAATACATGAAAGTACACTGATACTGTATTATCTGGTTAAGTTTGTGTTGTGGAAATCTTCACGCATTTTGCAAATTGTCTTTTCTTGCAAAAATTGTAAATTACCCATTATCAATATATACCCAAATGGCAAACATCAGTTTGAACAATGACATTAACAGTTTATAGAGTACGGCGATGAAAAGATAAATATATAAATTATAATCGAAAACAAACTTTGACTCAAAATAACATGAGTTGAAATTCAACCGTCTAAATATGTGTATCATGAACAACAATTAATGTAACCTTACAGCTGCATTGCTAGCCACTCACTTTAACAGTTTGTATAACATGCCTACTATGCAAGGCTGTTAAATAGGCATTTCTCTAAGTCATACAAAATGTATGAAGCTTCTTTCTAAAATACCAACTATTCAACCATGGATTATTTAATGCTTTGAATATTTTCATCATTCAAACTTTCTTCCGGTACAGAAAATCAAGATTTCTGGATTAATCCAGATTTGTAAAATCCCTGTAACAGGTTATTATAGGCTTACCTTTACTTGTTGATCAGTTCTAGAAGATGCTGAATTATTTGAGTACAACTGTAACTCACTATGGTCTGTACCAAATATACTGCAATATAAAATAATGGCAACATGTCACTATTCATTACGTCTAGTAAGTTAGGCTTCACAGTGAAGAGTAGCATGCATCATGAAATGACAAGCATTTAGATGGGCTCAATCTTTTTTATTTTTTTATCAATTGCCTTGGTCACAAGGACAACAGTTCTTGGTTACCTGATAGAGAATACAGTCATACACTATACATTGATTGAGGTTTTAATCTGTGCAAGTTAAGTTTGAAAAAGTTCCACCACATCGTTATGAAGAGTTTAACACACAAGATTTGTGTTACATGTGTGTGAACAGCACCAGTTATGATATAAGACTCACACTTATAAATAAGTATGAAGGGTACAATCAATAAATATTTCAGAACAATTAGTATTGGCACCATTACTATTGAATCATTTATTAAGGACTAAAAGCATTGATCTTGTCACCTCACATTACAAAATATTAAATAAAAATGTCACTGACAGTCAAGTCTTTTTTCTTCCGATATTATAATCTGCAAATCTACAACCCTACATTATTTGCCCATTTATCGAAATCCAGAAAATTTAATGCCGTAGACGGCATAGAAAATCAAGTGTAATTAATTACTAATTATACAACATGCAATGTACCAATACTGGTACTATAAATTATTTGTCACACATATTGGCGTGGACAATAAATACGTTTATCATCACCTAAAAAATATTCTTAGAATCCAACAGTAACAATAAATACCTTAATTTGCTGATGTTGTTATCTAGGTGTTGTGTAGGCACTGTATTCTTGAGAGTTGGAAGATCATGACTTGTATTTCCCAAACTGGTTGATAACAGACCTGTGGATACTGGTGTATTTATAAATAACTGAGGATCATAATTCTCGAACATCGGACAGAATGTCTGACTCTCAATTCTGTGTGAAGCAACTGGCGCTAGCATACTTGCACTGACTGTGACAGCGTTCATGTTTTGTTCACTTAGAACAGGCAAACTGGTCACATTGTTAATACCATCAGATTGTGAAGTATGATATGATGAAAACTGACCATTGGTCATTTCCAGATGTCCAGTGGATAAAGTTGTGTTAGTTGAACAGGCAGTAACTGGTGCACATGAATTAACTGTAGTAAAACCTTGACTATTCATAAGAAACTGTAGATTTAAGTGTTCAGTTCCTGGGTTTGAATCATTCACAGCTAATTGCGACACCGGCTCAAATGTATTTGCAGTATCAGTAGTTTTTGGCACAGGTATTATTGCTCCTTTAGGAATGCCCCTCTCTAGCGGCTTACCCATCTGGTCTTTATTTTTTTCAAATATTTTCTTCAAGTCTTCTTTTTTCACAACTTTGTTGCTATGTGATCTGTCATATTCGTCTATAACTGAGTTTATATCGAGACTTTCAGCAGTACTATAAGTCTCATTCTGATACTGGAGAAAGAAGACAGGTTCCGGAACATCAACATTATCTTTGTTCTTTCTATGTCGACCTCTTCTAGGATTACCTGGAGTAAGAATTTATAAAAATCTCAGTACTTTTATAAGTAGTCATGTGTGACTGAGTGATCAATGTAACCTACATGTATATCCAGTCATGTGTGACCGAGTGATCAATGTAACATACATGTATATCCATTCATGTGTGACCGAGTGATCAATGTAACATACATGTATATCCAGTCATGTGTGACTGAGTGATCAATGTAACATACATGTATATCCAGTCATGTGTGACTGAGTGATCAATGTAACATACATGTATATCCAGTCATGTGTGACTGAGTGATCAATGTAACATACATGTATATCCAGTCGTGACTGAGTGATCAATGTAACATACATGTATATCCAGTCATAATCTGCACAATTTGAAATGGGACAAGCTGTTCAACTTGTCACAGGCGGAGTTACGTGGACATATTACTTGAAGTTTGAACCCAAAATATGTTTTCACAATATTAGGCTTTTCATGTTCAGTTAGAGGTCCATACCATACTGGAACAAACTCAGTGAACAGACTATATTAACAGCACGTGCTGAACTGTGAGAACTGGAATGAAAAAAAATCGAACCAATTGTTTATTAACTGAACCGGAGACATGAAATAAAGTTAAATGTATAAGAGATAATAAACGAAGACCTTCACTAAAGGGGCCAGGACAACATTAGCTAAATTGACGGCCCGAAGATTCAGGTATAGATAGAGATAGGGTTTTGATCATAAGTCAAACCGACTCAACTTAGTATATATTACAGTATTAGAAATAAGATTTAGTTACCAGTTATAAATTATGTAAGAAAGCTTACCTAGAAAGGTTGATCCTAATTCCTATATTAAATGTTAATATTCAAGTACATGCATTTATTTCATACCTGCAGTCTTGACGGTGCCATTTTTATCGCTGGAACTAATTGGTGATTTTGCAGGTTTGGTGATTTCGACTGTCACTGTTTCATTCTCATCCGCCTCATTAATTTCATTCTGATTTTTTGAATTCCCTTCATTTTCATCTGCGATCAACTTCAGCAAACTAATGCGTGCCTCTCGTATCGACTGCCAGTTACCAATAATGACAAAGGAACTGTCCAATTTATTAAATTTCACCCCAAACTCTCTTTCTACTCTGACAAATTTGGAAGCAAGTTTTTCAGGATCAAAATTCTCAACAAACTCTGGAGTCAGTAATGCTGTGGCCATTGCAAATATTCCTGCCATCTTAGATTAGTGCCTGACAATCCAAAAAATAAGTTTAAAGAATCATATTTAACAAATAATCATAAAAAAAACTAGAAAATCTTGATTGTTTTCCTAATTTAGAGGTGTTTGGGTAACAAAATGTGAAAGATGCAGAACAAAATTCTTGTTTATTTATCTCAGTTTTGTTAACAAATATTTTTCATCATATCAATAATATTTTATTACAATTGTAATAAAATCAATCCTTTTTTAAGTTAAATCGGAATTTATTTGTTAAATAAGATAGAGAGGTACTAAAGGGCGAATCTAGTCGATTAACAGCGAGCGGCATTGAATATTAGGAACGCCATCAAACAAGCGCAGCTCCAGATTTTCAAGGGACCTTACTCTTAACAGATAAATTTCGGATAAATTCGGATAAACAATCTAAATCGGTGCACAACAATGACACACGTAACAAACGGGGATTCTAGTCTGAATATCGTCAATATTGCAGATAATAGTTGTTCTACAGATGTTCAATTGACCAAGTTATCGAAATTGTTAGTAGAACTTGATGACACTCGGGTTGCATGCTCAGGCTCACTATCACAGCCACACCCAACCTGTGCAGAAGCTGTCAACATTGTGGTACTATATACTTCTAATAATATATTATCAAATTTGACAATAAGTTAATCTAGGTTTTTGATCGATCTGTTTGTCACAGGGTGAAAAAGTATGCAGATCCAGCAGACTGGATCTTGAACCTGGGACCCTTCACGTTCTCTCGACTGAGCTATCTGGCCACTAACACATTCCCTCACCCATAACTTGAACAGGTTCAGACCGCAACATATCTATTATGGGTGGCACATCGTCAAACCAAATCAACATGCACAGTAATAAGTCAGTCAATAGCTTTACCTTGGGGAAGGGCAGGGATGTTTACTTCAGATTGTTCAATTCCCGAGAATTCTCTGGCTTCAAGGGCTTAGCAGAGGTAAAACTCCCTGTCCTAAGCCAGAGACATGTTGCCACTATATTTATCTGCTATTTTGGCTTGCAAAAGCCCTGCAGTGCCGGAAAATCGGAAAAGTAAAAACCCAAGACTATTCCCCCGCTCTTTCCCTGGGGTTGGGTGTGCTGAGGTTTCAATTGACTGTCATTCTAAGATAAAACTCACTGTGTTTCACTAACAAAGAGTTCCATAGCGCTTGCGTCTTGGATGTCTTTAGCACTTTGAGGCAGTTGTGAAGTACAGTGATACTGTGAAACACATGTAATACATGCAGTGTGTAGGTATACTTGTAGGGTTTATGATTGAAACTAAATTGGCTGGCACATTATCAGTGGTGTGGAAATCCTCTAATTCTTTTGCTGTGCCATGGTCTGCTATTGGCTACATTTGTATATATAATTGAAAAGTTATAGTTAGATCTATATAAATAAGAAATGATATATCTGTTTTCAGAAGTTAACACTGGGGTCGAGTGATGATAGATATGTTATATACACAGCTCAGAAAGTACTTGTATCACTTCTCAAACACAACCCCTGTCAGGTAAGATATGGTACAACTCTTTCTAAATGATACAGAATATTTGTAATGATGTACAAGTATGTGCCATAACATTTTTGCTTGAGCGCAAGAGGTCCTGATTTGATCCCAGATCGTGCCATAACATACCAAAATTGTTATACCTCTCTGGTTTGACACTCAACATAGTTATCTCGCTGGCTTAGAATGAGTAGGTCGCAAGTACAAAATCAATATTTTGAGAAAACAAGAAAAACTGTCCTCAAATTACTCGTTTTTAAATATGATGAAACAAGCTCTGTTCAACATTAAAATCTCCAGTTTTCATGAAAATAGGGCTCATGAATGAGGAGGGCCTTGTCAAGCTGATTTTTAACAATGTCATATAACAGGCTTATAATGTCGTAAGTAGTAGGTACGACCTTCTCATTCTAAGCCAGCGATTTACTTAAATATCTAACTAGGCTCCTGCTGATGTGCCCACTGTCAAGGTAATGTGACTGGGTAGTCTCATATAGTCAATATGCCAGGACTAAGGTTACAGTTGATCAATAGAAAGATTGTTGCTCTTCAGAGGTTAAATCTATGGTAAATATCAGCTAATTAGTGAAATTTGAAGGTGTTGTTATAGAAAGCTTGTTGCTCTACAGAGGGTTGCTCTTGAGAGGTTATACTGCATGTCTTTGATGTATTTTCAGGAAGGGTTAGATCTGATTCAGCAGATGTTCAGAGGTGATCAACAATGGCAAACAATCCAGACTGGGTTACAGATATGTCGACAGCTGCTTTCTAAACAAAGTTGCCATAGATACCTTGTGTTCTATAAACTAAATTCCTCAATTTGTGCAGTTTGGAAGAGGTTGACAAACATAGTGACAAGTAATGCAGTATCCATGGAAACTAATCAGTGTCTGTATGAATGCTGTTCTATTTTCATCAAAGTCATTAAGATGTTTGACTCTGAGTCAAAAGAAGTGTTTGAAATATTTTTTAAGCAAATTCTTTTGAATGGATTTTTGTGTGACATTTTGTTTCACGATCATGTAAAGTCTTATGTTGTATCGAAGGTGATACAGTTACTATGTTCCTTCATACAGCTTGGTGCAGAGAAACAGGAAGTTTTCTTGGAAGAAAAAATATTAGCGTCTTCTGCAGTTTTCAAGATATTATGTTCAAGAGATCCGAGGCATACTTATGTTGTTACTGGCAACCAGACGTTTGTTGGAATACAATATAAAGATGGGAGTGAAAAGCAAAGTGAATGTACAAATATCAACATTGCTCACCTACGAGACTGGACATATCTCATGTTCACAGTAGCATCGCGTCTCATTCACAAACAAGGTATTTTTACTATGTTTGAACTTTGAATTGATAGAACTTTTAAATAGCTTAATTCAGTTATTACTAAAAACCCAACATAGAAGTTTGACCGCCTCATTAGGTAGACGCTACACAGAAAACCTGGTTTCCTGACAGTGCTGTGTCTTGTTCCTCAATTATATGATAGAATCAGAACTATCCATTGATGTGTGACTGTCAGAAGACGTGACACCCGTCACACAGTCAAGGCGCTTTTTAGTAGCGCTTGACTATGTCTATGCAACAACATGCTACCTGTATCAGAGATCAGTGTTAGTCGATAACATACCTTTTCTCACCACTTTGCTAGGCAAGCGCTTTCTAATGCAACATACCACATCTGTAGCGCTTTGCAACTGACTACTAGCAGTGAGTACTCACCAATAGCATATAAATCATTTTTCGCTATGTTGCATTTTTTTCAAGCAAACCATTCCCAGGATAGCACTATCGAGCACTCATAATGCCTTGCTTAGGCAACAGGGCGGGGCTCCTGGTTCATTGTAGATTTATGACTAAGGTCATTGGCTGTAAACTGAAATTATCTTAAAATTTAGGTGAATGCTTTGGGTGCAAGCAGATCAGCGACTCACTTTTTTTTCAGATTATGTTGCTATGGTAACCAAGTATCTCTCAGAAGTTGATACATATTTACAGGAAGTTCTGAACATGACGTCATCTTTACCATTTCCATGGTTACCAAAAGTATTCAGTGAGCAGGACGATGTTTGGATTAATGTATTATTACTAGTCCTTCATATCTACCCTGTAGATTCTGGAATATTACATACCAGGTATGTATAAGGGGTGATAAAAGAGTACCAAATAAAGAGCTCTAAAAATATTAGAATGCTTCCAATACTTGGGCTGCCTGACATTGATTACCATTTGAAACCACATTCACTGAAACTTTGATCAATTGCAACAATCAGTAATTTTGTCATGGACCTTTATAGTATATTGTAAAAGTTGTGTTGGCTAATAATACCTAGTGAATAAATTAGACCACTTTTCCATGTGTTTATTGATCACCCCTTGTATGCATTGATTGCATGTTGCATTTATTCTTCCTGAAGTATTTTAGTGGGTTTTTTTCTTCAGTTTTTCTCAAAATTTTCTATAAAATCGTCAAATTTACATTCAATGTAAGATTAAAACATTATTATGCCCCTCATCTTTGGTGAGGGGGTACATTGCTTTGCTCATGTCGTTCTGTTGGTAGGTCAATTTTTCTGTCGACAAAATCGTTTCCGTTCAATAACGCTTTGCCCTAGGATTTTCAAACTTTGCATGGAGGTTGGCCACAACCGTAGATGACTCCTATTGATTTTGAGTTCAGTAGGTAAAAGGTTAAGGTCACTGTGACTTTCACCATATCTGACTATTGGGCTGCCATGGGGGCATACCTGTTTTACAAACATGGCAGACCTGTTTTACAAACATTTCTTGCTTAACATTATAAATCATGTTTATATTTAGCTTGTTTAGCGCTATTTTGGAAGATTTCCTGAAATGGATTTTTAATCAGCATGTTTTTTACTTATTCCTCTGCAAGTAATTGACAACCACCCACATATAGAGTCAATGACTCTACTCATTGTCATAATCTTGGCAGCCCTGTGTAATGTTAACCATGGTATTCAAACCCATAGATTGTGCATACCCATACCTGCTAAGTACTCCTATTAAAGTGGAATAACTCCTATTTTAGTTGTTAATTTCTGGTTTGCCAAGTTTAACTCTTATTTTAGTTGTTAATTTCTGATTTGCCTAGTTCACCTAACTTTGAACAAAGGTATTTTTGATTCGTTTTCTTATCTTCTGTCCCATATTTGTAACCACTGGAATTATTACATTCCTTGTTTATGCATCTAAATCCCTTTCAAATCTCATTTGAGTGCATCTTGTGACATATATTTATTTATCACTCCTATTTTGGATTTAACTAGCTTGGCAGGTGTGTGCATACCCATGGCTTTTCACTGCAATCTCTTTATTTTCAGTGAAAGTTCTACCTACAGACAGCAGCACCACATGCACTTTCTCAAGTTTATCGGAACCTTAGGGTACGACCATCTTGTTCTGATTGACCTATTGACCTCTCCTGAAACCAAATGTTTATCATACATCACAAAATATCTCAAGCTCCTGTATAGTTCATGGAATGAGTTCATACATGTTACAGAACTACTTACTGACCCAGACGAAGATACAGACTTTCTAAGTGACCCTGAAGAAGATATGAAACTTTTTGCTGGAAATGACAAAGAAACAAAATTCCTTCATGGAACTGACAAAGAAACGAAACTCCTTGCTAGAATTGACAAAGAAACGAAACTCCTTGATGGCACTGCTCAAAATCAGGAGCTCTTTACTGGGGAAGACACTGGTAGTGATAAAGAAAATGAAAAATCTATTGAATCTATTTTAGATGAAGTTCAAACTTCTATATCAGAGACTATGTGTAAAATGGCAATAGATAGCAGTGACAATACAATGCCTACTAGTGACAACTTCAGCTGTTTGTCAACCAAGAGTTCTAACTGTGATAATGTAAGAACAAGCAAGGGTGAAAGACAAGGTACTGTTAGTGCAGGAGGTGGTTTGGCACTCATAGCTGGTGCTTATGATGATGACTCTGACAGTGACCTTGATGACAATCTAGGTGATAATGGTTTGACAAATGACAATGTAAACTCTGACATAGGCGATTGCAAAGTGGAAAATATTGGTAAAAGTTGTTCAGTTGAGAATAGAATCTTTGAATGTTATGATACTGAATCTGGTGAAAAGTCAGAAACTTGTGCAAATTCTAAAGATGAAAATAAGGTTAACACTCCATCCACTGTCAGTTATGCTGTGTCTGACTTTGTTGAAGATGCAGCTGATGATATTGATGATGAATTTGAAGAAGATGATTTTGATCCTGATAAGTATAAAAATGTGCTAAAGGATCTAAATGAAGACATAGCTGACTGTGTCTATACAGAAAATGAACTTCTTGATAATGCTATGAGTATGTTAATACGGACTAGACTAAAGTTGGAGAAATTGAGAGACTCTGATCTGATCAGTTATAACCCTAATGTTCTTATACAGCTCATATCTTGTGTGGAAGGGTTTTATGAAGGAAATGAATCCAATGATTAAAAGTGATATTATGATTATGCTGCTTGTTCTTCACTTGTTTTATCCCATTCATAAAGTTGCGGAGACATTTGGATTTTGTGCTGGACATCTGTATAAATGTCATCATAGTTTTCCATACTTCTAAATTTCTTCTCTTTAAACACTGGTCCAATTTCAATAGAATGTCACATGCATTGGTCTGTTGGTGTATAAAATACATACGTGTGAGTCTATGGTTTTACCTAATCCAACTAATGCTTGAAGGACTATGGTTTAACCGTATCTGGTCAATGTTTGAAGGGCAATGGTTTAACCTAAATAAAAAGGCTAATTTAGAAAATGAAAAAAGGACAATGGTTAACACAGAACCTAGTCAATGCTTGAAGGACAATGGTTAAACACAGAACCTAGTAAAGGACAATGGTTTAACCAAGAATGTAGTCAATGTTTAAAGGACAATGGTTTAACCAAGAATGTAGTCAATGTTTAAAGGACAATGGTTTAACCAAGAATGTAGTCAATGTTTAAAGGACAATGGTTTAACCAAGAATGTAGTCAATGTTTAAAGGACAATGGTTTAACCAAGAATGTAGTCAATGTTTAAAGGACAATGGTTTAACCAAGAATGTAGTCAATGTTTAAAGGACAATGGTTTAACCAAGAATGTAGTCAATGTTTAAAGGACAATGGTTTAACCAAGAATGTAGTCAATGTTTAAAGGACAATGGTTTAACCAAGAATGTAGTCAATGTTTAAAGGACAATGGTTTAGCCAAGAATGTAGTCGAAGCCGAAGCTCATGCATTTAAATCGGGAGTACACGTACATTGCCGAGGCGAAACTTTCTCTGTGCTCTAGGCTTAACATGCAACTACTTGTGAGGGGAGTTAAAATGTTGTAAAATGCAAATTGCATGGTGTATTGAAGATATGCGTTAGTCAACATTAATATCCATGGAAGGATTGCGTTAGAGTACATCTCATTCTGTATGAGCACAGCATGTGAAGAGATCGAACATGTATAATTTATCTATACGCAATGGGTTTAAGTAAACTGATAACAAATCACTTGAATTTGAACATTGAGTCAAAAATGATTTAAAAATCGTAGACATAAAATATCTACCACGATCCCCTCTTACTGTGACACTTAATCGTTGTTATACGTCTGTTTTGTTATCATGCACTGCACAAATATGTAAACCTACTACCACTAGTAGGCTGTGATTTGATCCATTTATTGCGGATGACACCGAGCGGTCTCGTCCATTTAAAAATCGAAAAATCAATTCTAGAGGCAATATGAGACATACACATTTACATTAACTCCTCTCCTGTTCAATAAATTGTCTAACTTAATATTGTTTACAATCGTTGTTAAGCAGGATTTAAAATCGCTGGGTCGGAAATCTCTCTATCAGTGCAGTACACCGGTATACTAGTGTCGGTAGCGATATATACCCAAAACCCATTAATACATTAACAGTTTATATTTAGAATATATCGGAAAAATAAGACTTCTTCAAATAGTTTAAGTATTCAATGTAAATAGACTGACTTGTGTCGAAAAGTATGAAGTTATATCTTATCTACTTTCTGGTTTGAACAAAATCCTTTAAATGGTGGTTAATAGAGTCCGCGACGTCTAACTAGGTTCTAGCTATATAAAGGAAGTGAGGATGTGTAGATGGGGCTGCACGACGACCAGCACAGTGAGTCTTCTTTCTATGCTTTTAAATACTTATAAATTATAATACATGGAATTTAGTAATTATATGAATCGAAATCAGTTTTATATGTTTACTTTTAGAATGCTTTATGATTATTGAAACATGTATGGTTGTTTTTTTACGTACATGTATAAACACCGAAATGCGACGGTACAAATGTACATGATTTAAACAGTTGAACTTTATTTCTGTATTTTAATATTTTAAATATTTTTCTTTGTGTTACGAGTGTAGTGTTACACACTCTGTATGAATAAATAAACATATACAGGCCAGCTTATCCATAAAGCCACCTAAAGTTCAGATTTGCCTATCAATTTTCTGCGTTTTGCTTAGAAAATATTGAAATGTTATATTCAACCCAACTCAATACAAAAAAGATCAGTTTCTTAGACTCCGATATCAATTTAATGGTCCATTCACGTTTAACCAGCGTATCATCAGTAATCTGGATACTTGACTGACCACTGATGTATGAGGATGTAATGGTCTTGTTGTTGCCGTTTTTCTGCGCATGTAGTATAACTTTTACCCACTTTATCCGTTAAGTTTATGATAGATTTTCTAACATTAAGTAAAAAAAAAAAATGCTGACATCAGCTATTTTTTAAATGGATTATTTCCTAACGTAAATATAAATTGCTGAGAAAGGAATAAAACAATCCTCCCAAACTCTCGGTAAAATTATTTGCCATCACAATCGTCTGCCACTTCTTTGTCAATGTTCGCTTTCAGACCTTGTAAATGCATCACAGAATTAAGTTGAATTCAATAGTTACATTCGATGGTTATAATATGTTTATAACAGTACAAATAAAATTGTCAAACTATTGTATAGAATTTGTATAAATATTTCCGTAACGGACTCGTAACGTATTGAAGAAACTAAACTAGTATTGTACAACATGTACTACTACAAATGTATATTTATTATTTAAGTATTTGACACACAATGCACTGTAATGTGGCGAGTATGTTATGAACATACAATGAAAATCAAACCGTATTATACATATATACATGCAAGTACCATGATCTAGAGTTGGTGTGCCTCTGTAGCTCAGTGGTTAGTGCGCTTGCCGTCTATTCTGGCGACCGGGTTTAAATCCGAGTGGAGGCACACATAAAAAATGTATACGTATTATGTCAACCAGATTTCAGTTGAATTAGAGCGAATAAATGATATATGCTCGGCATTTTAAAAAAGAGTTATGTGCGTCATTTCTGTACATAGTGACGAGTCGTTAGACGGTTGCCCGATAGAGTGCCATTATAGGGTTTAACCTGCACATCGGGTGCACTTCTTCCCCTCCATTTACATCGATATTGGCGAGCCGTTTCATGTGACATGCCGTGCACTCAGAAACGGCCTCAATTGTGGGAATTGGGAGGCTGGTTGTAAATAGTGCAGTGTGATTATGCGACCATCATTTAGTCAGGCTGAACTACTTTTATTGGACAATGGGCCGAATCCAAAAAAAGGCTTCAATCTGTTTCTTCTTTCTTCACTCTAATTCATGGATTTTGCATTTTGATTATTATTTCTTTGAAGTAGGGATCTCCTTAAAGGAAGTATCACTATTCCTTTGGAGTCAGTTTCTTGTGGCAGTTATTATTAAATCTAATTCTCTGATTTTTCAGACGTATATGTGTAAATGGTGTGGTACACGATATTGTAAGGAATGTTTACGTGGTGACTTTGTTGGTCTTATGATAGAACCAGCTCAATGCAGGATTTGTAGACAGGTAAACTTACTGTAAAATCATTTAACTTCAATGGGACAAATATCGTGGTTTTCTTGTAAAGATACCGTTTCTTGGGGACGTAATTTCAAGGAGTCAATTATCCTCTAAGTCAGTACTGTAGAGCCCTAAATTATTCGTGATGTTTTTGATTTCATGGTTGAGATCATCCACGAAATTAAAAAGAACACGAATATTAATGATTTTACAGTGTTCTTTGGTTTATTATATACACATTTAAGTCCCTTGGTAGATTCCCGTTATCCTGGAACCGAGTTACTCAATCCTTGGGAATAATAGTAAGCCCATCGCTTCGGTATTCACCAAGTCCTTATACATTGGCAAACTAAAATACAAAGAGTTTTAGGGTACCATTAGATACTTGAAGCCTTGTGCGTGAAGACTAGGCCCTGATGCAGACATATATCGAACGCCGAGAAAGTGAGTTGTGATAAATATTAGACTGACATCAGCTCTCCATGTTATTTTACATATAAATTTGGATCTTGCACGAGTTCTCATATTACATGCGAATTTTACTAAAAAGCTTTGTAATTAAGATTCTATATCACACAACTTTAGATATTGATTATGTAAACTGCATTATGTTGGCCTTGTCCTGGCTACATGGGCCGATCATGGGCATGGATTGGCTAACCCACTTCGAGCTAATTAAAGTATTTATTGCACGGTAGACTGATATTTCCGGCACGGCTTTGTGTCAAAAGAAATATGAAACGGATATGAACTCTTTCAGTAAAAATATAAAAAGCAATCATCCAACTTTACAGTACATGTATAATTATGTTGCAAGCAAAATCGAAAAATTCCCAGTTAAAGAAAAATGCGGTCAGTAAAATGAAATGATGCACAATGTTCAACGTTCACACATGGCTAACAGCCCATGTGTGCTGTTTGTTGAACAAATATCATAACTGACCCCATTCTGATCACTCAGCGTTTTTAAACGAAAAGTGGCCGAGCTTTCATGATTTTAAATGACCCTTTTCATTTGTTATTACAGAAACGTTGTCAGGGTATCCGAGTAGAATATGTACCACGTGCTAAAGAAGACGAGGATCAGAACGCGACCAAGAAACGTGGAATGTCGGCGCGAAGTTCAAAGAGCGCGAAATCTGCGAAGTCAAAGAAAAGTGGGAAAAGTTCAAAACCAAAATCTGGCAAAAAATCTGGAAAGAAGAAGAAAAAGAAATAACATGTTGATGCATTACCATACATTGTTCCACTTCTGTTTGTTGAACGACTCTCTGTGATAGCGAGGAGCTTATATCATGTGTCCGTTGCCTAAGCAAAGCGCTACCGAGTGCCTTCATTCAGTTACCTCCCGTTCATTTAAATATAGAAGGAATGGGTTACCTCTTGTTGCTTAGGCAACCGACACTAGTTTCGGGATTTTTTTCTGTTCACTTTGATTACCTCCTTTAGTCTAGCCTGACTTGTTCTGTGTTTCTTGATTTACCTCCCTTCGTGTGAAATTGGACTATGTCGTATTTCGGACTTCTTGTGTTGCATAACGCAGCATGCTGCCTACATTAACGCACCAATTTACACCGGAATTCCGTCTAGACACTCTGTCAGCCTGTCATGCAAAGCACTTTCATGTACATGACATGTTCGATTGTTCGCGTTCCGAGACATTAGGGCGGAATTTCTTCAAACTTGCATAGACCAACAAGGTAAATGTATAGTTGACCGTAAATGATAAAAATTTTGCTGCGTCACTTTTTACCAGAGTTATTGCCCTTTGTTACTTTTACTATATTTTTATACTAGTACCCCAATGGGTTCGTATTAAGTTCTCATATTAACCTTTTAACCAAATATCTTTGTGTAAACCGATAAGTATTTGCAAGAATTAGAATAGCTTCAACTATACGATGCGGTTTCATTATTTGAATTCGCGTGATGCACTGAAGATGTAACTATGTGTCGTGTTTTCCTGTAAACTGAACAGCCAGCCGCCAACAGTTACCGTGTCAGTGATTGAAATGTCAAACATAATATATATAGTACAAAAGCTTTTTCTGCAACTTGGTGTTCTTTTCATTTCCTCTCTATTCCAGACCATTTCGACAGTCTGTTTTGTAGCATTATGTCTTGGTACCCACCATATGTTAGGTACTGATGTTAGCATCTCTGTACGCTGTTGATCCCTGCACTGAGAATGTTTGCCTCGGTGGTGTATATACTCATGTATTAATCAATGGGCACCGGAAGGCATTGGGAAAAAGGATCCTCGTAGTAGTCTAGGTGAAGCTTCAGGGTAACCATCAGAAAATGTCTGATATTCCTGATCCCGTTGCCTCCCGAAGCTACTTTGTTTAAATCAGGAGTACATCACCGAGGACAAAAAATCTCAGTGGGACCAAGAAATAAGTAGTACATTGTCAATACGGGTAAGATTTTGTCTTTCCAGTCTTGCTGTTTAGTTCCGTTCTACAGTTTCCTGTGTAATGTGTTGGACGGTTTGTAGTCGTTTTGCTTTCTCTGCTAGCAAAAAGGGCTTTGTTTGTGATTCATTACGTCTTTTCACGAGTGACTCAATGTTAGCTTTATAACACATTTCTTTTAGTGAATTGGTATTCGTTGCATTACAACTCTTTATGCCTGAATTTTGAACTTTGCATACTGTTGGTTTGCATCTTCTGGATATAGTAACTATTCGTATATGTGAGCATTGGGTGGAAAGATGTCATAAAGCATCGTATGATAACAATATAAATTCACAGCTTATAAGTTACGTATTTATTATAAGTACATGTAGTATAAAGTAGACATAGATACTACATATAATTGTATATAAAATTGGACATGGAAGGTAGCATTCACGAGAAACAAAGTGCACACAAAAGAACAAAGTTTTTACTAGAAATAATGTGTGTATAATTGTTATTTCATGAGTAGTATACACATGGTAGTTTGTGCACATATACAGGGTGAACATTATTATACAATTGTACGATAACACAAATAAGTTTAATAACTTTGTAAGTGTTTAAGATACTATTTGTTGTTATACGCCATTGATTAACATACGCATGTAAGTTTTATTCAGACAAGAACCGTTTTCAAACATCGCATTTTTTTCTCAATAGATGTTTGAAGCCCTTCCCATAATTCTGCGAAACAGCAAAAATCAGCTCCAAACGACCGAGTCCTTGCGTATTACACCACTGATGGTACAACTTTCATAATTTGTATTGCATGAGTGATAGTCGTTATGAGTACATCTATTGCATTGGAACCTTATGCAAGTGTCTGTTAATGTTACATTATAGAATATACTCGTAGATGCACAGTACTTGCCTGGAGCTTTATGCAAAATAAAAAATGATTTTTGTAGGTATGACAAAATTTAAGTAAAATACTTAATATGTCTCGAAACAGTGGATATAGCTAAGATTAAGTATATGTGAATTACATAATCATAATTACATATTTACATAACCGTGTAACGTTCTAAAACACCTAAACGAGTATAATTATGCTAATAAAATAGTTCAAAGTCTAGAATTTGTTCGCTCGCACCAGCAATTTTAAAACACATATTTATTGAATTTTGTTAAATAAGGTCTGACAAGTTTATTTATTTCTTTGAACACCTTTTTGTACTATAAGTAAAACTCGCCTGAAGACAGGCAGTGTATCTACTTAGGTTACTTCTCTATACGTCTCATGGCTTCATCGTAACCATATCCACGTCCACTGACGTAGCACCAGAATTCGAAGGCGAAAGCTTCAGTCGAGGTTCTATCACCGCAGTCTGTATTCTGCGAGTCATAGAAGTCTGGACCCGAATCTACTCCATCAGGGGCGTTAAACGTTCCATCGATTGTGGTCCCGTTGATGTTTTGGTAACAAACATTTCCTTGGCAAGCACCATGGCAACTGAACGCCGGACCAGTACGATTTCTCTCCACAGTGTTACCGTTCTCGTCCGTGGTGTTGAAATAGTGGACTACGTCTGGTATATGTATATCAAGATAAACAGTGGTTGGCTGATCGGCTTCACTGCAGCGGTATCTTACACATGCATAGACGAAATAATCACTCGCATTCCAGGTGGATTCTTGAAGCTGTACGGTGTCTGTGTAGAACTGTCCTTCTCCGTTCGTGTTCGTCCACGTGCTTATAGCAGTGATATTTGGTAGGCTGTTTGTCATGTTTGAGGTGTAGTTATAGAAACTACCGCTCTCATTTCTGAAGACAATTCGAGCAATGCATAAGTCAGCATCGCTTGGTCCGACAACGTAGCTTGGTAGGTCAGGTTTGAAGAAATGGAACGCAGGTCGATTCACTGGCGAATTTTCGCAAGCATTTTGGTTAGGATAAAACGGTCCATTACCGTGTGAGACGAAATTAGCGAATACGTCTAAACCATTTGGAGCAATCGCATACTGTACAGCACCGTGTCTTGTTTGAATCTGTGGGATATATCCGGCAAGAGTCCGTGGTGTAAGGAATGTTCTGTATGCTACCGATAATCCTCCTATAGATAATAACTCTGTCGACGACATGTTTATAAAACCAGTCAAAGTATCATTTGGATGACTCACAACCGGACAAGGAACATCAAAACACGTGTCACTGGGAGAACTTATTGCACTAGGATACAGCCTGAGTCGTTGACTAGCATTTGTGTACGCTGTTATGGCAGGCTTGAACGTTGCGGTTTGGCTGCTGGCTATTTCATCACCGCTCGTTGCGTTGAAGATTCTGGCTTTGAAATAACAACGCGGAACATCGGGTATCTTGTCAATATTAATCCATACTGCGTTCTCGATATCTGCCATGTAGGTTGTCGTAAGCGTTACCTGTCGCTTTCGTCTTTCGGACTGGTATCCATACGCTTCCCAAGTGCCGGTGTCTTCATCAAGTTTCCAAAGTCTCATATCTATTGGAACATGGAATTCGATTGGTTTGTTTGGTCTCACCACATTCCCGCTATTATCAGTGAATTCAAATGCAACTATACCATCAGACACCAGATTTGCATACGTATTGTCTCCTAGACGAGTTAGAAATCTACCTGGAATTGGTGCTTCCGGTCCCATATTTGTGTCTATAAACGTGACGATTGCGTTAATCTTATTAGGTCGGTCCCACCATCTCCTTCCTCGAAATGAATTTTTCGGTATAACGATGTAAGATTTTCCTGCATTCGGATTCAGTGGATCGTCAGATAAGGAAAGTGTCTGCTCGGTCCGTGGATTAAATGTTACAGGTTCTGCTTTCTTGATCATGTTTAGTGTGGCGTCAACAGGTGCTGGAGAATTGATTTGAGCATCAACAACTATCACTGCATGCATATATAGTTTGTCTCTATTATCTTCAGATCTAAACACCAGGTTTCCTTCTGTGTGCTCGACTGTGGCTTCAATGATACCATTCCCGTCTGTCTTGCCAATGGCATCGTTGTTAACAAAAACCATCATTTCGCTAAGCGGTTCTCCTGACTTACTATCAACTGTCCTAACTTTTACCTTTAGTCCTTTGTCCTCACAGCAAGTACATTTCGTGACGTATTCGTACTTGTGTGTTCCTAACGGTCCTAGGTCGGCGACTATTGTTTCTGTCAGGGGACAAACGTAACCATGATTTCCACAATCGTAATTGTGAAGATACTGTATGTTACTACAAGAGGCACTTGGACACGTTCCAACATCGACAGAACTGGAACCAACGAGTGTTCGCATCTCTGATATCCTTGCCGTCTCAAATGTACCATCGCCTGAAATGAGAATAAGACTTCAGTACCTTAAATCTTCTTTTCTCAGTTTCCTTAAGCGATGATATTATCATGCATATCGTGTACAATGTAATTCGATCGTGTGCATTTGTATTTGTAATAAGTTGTTGTTATTCTTTTAAAAGTATATTTTCAACCAACCCGCCCGTCCCTTCGTTTTGTTTGTTTGTTCGACAGGCGTAACTGTATGCATGTCCGTTCACTTTTTCTCATCAAGATAAACTTATGAAGGAAAATAGCGATAGAATAATGTATAATGCGCTGCCATAGCTCTCCGAATATTCATGTCAACAAGGTCATTTCTATTTGGATGAGAAACACTGAAACACGACCGATCGAAAATCAAACCAGGGTACTCTAGATCCACAGTTAAGAGCGCTGTCCATTCGACTATCTATCGTGCCACTTTAAAATCGTGAATTCGCATAAAGGGGTTACAGAATATGAATTCATAAAATGGGATCGTAAACTCGTGAAGTTGAAATCAATACAATGCACAAGAGTCGTCTCGCCCATCTTTAAATACATGTAATATATTTCATTTTGTGGTTCAAAATACGTTAGCTTTTAAAATCATTGCATTGCGTTATCTCACTACCTTTTGGTCACCCAACGTATTTGAATTATCCGTAACTTACCTTTAGTCCATATGTACGAACACAGGAAATCTGTAATATAATAGAAACAAAAATGATAAAAAACCTATTAAATTAATAACTTAATTGATAATTAAATAACCCGCTCGTCTTAAAATGGAAACAGCTACCGTAGTTACACAATGTGACAAGTCTTCAATGGTCCAAATGTGGTATTCACGTGTATCATTGATAAAGATAATTTGAAAACGAAACATAAAATGTAAAATATGAATTTTCCAAAACATTTTTTTTTCGTTTTAACGACGCAATTACCTGTGATATTGGTGGGCAAACAGTAAACTTTGTTCACAAGTATCATTTAATGCCTAAATGGAAGGAAAACACTGTCTCGGTTTGCCCCAGGATGCATCTAATACATACGAGTATGGATATACGATGCGTCTGATGAGCAAAGTATAATATGCAATAAAACAAAAACGTTTCACTCAGTTAATCTCAGAAATATCTACATTTGATTAGTTCAGCACAGTCACGTCTCAATGCTGTAAATGTATCCATACTGCATTAAGTTCGTAATTTAATTTAATATTATTCAGACGAGCACGAACAATTGTCAAATGTTTTGCATAACTATAGTGCGCTTTACAATAGAAGCAATGTCTTGGTTGCACTGACCATTGTTTTTGTCTCGGAGATGTACAGTGATATCACAAATTTCTAATGACTACTACGAGGCTTCTCATAGTCCATGAGGACCCTTTTCTGGATGCCTACCGATGCCCATTCATTAAAACGGGAGTACATAGCAGATGCAAAAAAGTCTCGGTGGACCAAGGTATGAACTTAAATGTATGACCCCGCCACACGTAGCGAATGCAATCGACTAACGCTAACTTCAGCGAATTTCACTTTGACAGCTAAATTCGTTATCATTAGTGACTGAGCCTAAACTTACCTTGCAATATGTTCCATTTGAAGCGAGTATGTGCTTGTACCACTGTATTCGTTGCTAACACAAGTGTTACTATGGCAACGATGTGTGCCTTAATCAGCATTTTGGCCATGTGATCTAAAAGAAAAACCATTTCAGATTGATATATAAAGTAACGTACGTCCAAGGTTAATGGTCACAGAAACTAACCCAACTCTGTGCTAATGGGTATACTTTCTTCGGTATCATAAAAACGTAAATATGTTTTGGAAACTAAATAGCCCTACATGACAAAAACATTCTATCAGTCAGGGTTAGTTTTGTTCTTTCGAAATTTACGTACAGAAGTTTAAGTTAAAAACATATTTAATCCCAATAATTACAGCATGTTATACATGACTGTACTCTTTAAATCTAAGGGATTAGAAAGTTATTTTCCTTTAGAAATAGACGTTTTTGAACATTGTTGTGCAGCTCACGGACATGTTGAGCGACATCTCGGGCGTAAACTAGGGAATCTCGAGGTCGCCTATACGTACATGGATAACCCAGCAGACACATGTCAATTTTCTGCTGTACCCTTCCCATATTTTTTGCGTATACGTAATTCGACGGTTCCAAATTGCATTTGGCATATGAACACGGGGTCATTAAATACCAGCATGATGCGGGACTTCAAAGTTGCAAAACGACATTCTTTCGGTCAAAGGAATTTCACATGCCCGTTAAACCAACAAAAATGTAAATCTTTGATACGTTTAAAATAAAAACAATGGTTTAGTGTGAACTAAACTACATACAATGTTTTCAAAATTAATATAACATTAACTTTACGCTAGTATTCTAAGTGTTACAAAGATTTAACAACTTTAATTTGTACCCTGAAGAAGACAGTATAGTCGAAACGTTGGAAAACTGGTGTTTGTCTTGTTTTATTATACAAATATGTTAATATAGCATTGCTGATCAACGCAGATGCAGAAGAATTTTAATGAATATAGTAACAGTTGAAAGCAAAACAATTGCCAGCAGAAAAAGCCAAATTGGACAGAAAAGGCAGCAGTCAGCAGACAGAGCAGAACAAGAAAGACACTTAAAGGATCACATGACAGAAAACCAAACACAAGCGTACGACCCAAATGCAATAACCAACACAAAAGTGAAACAAGAAAAAAAAACTTACTTTTGTAGCAAAAAAGTTCTTTTTCTTGTATCAATTTGGCTTGAACTCCCCGGTATAGATTGTAGCGTTAACTTGGTATAAAAAGATCGACAAACAAACTACTGCACAACTTTTTAGTCCAGTATGTTTGATCCAGTTACAAGAAAGTTTGATCTTATATAGCTTTAATATATTTATATATAATGTTACCTTAGTAATTCAACATGGGAATACAAATTGAATAATTTGAACATGTAAATTACTGTGGCCAAACACAATCTGAATTTAAACTTATTCTTATATGTTAAAAGATGATATACTACTCACTTTCTATCCCAGTTACATTATGCGGATTTATCAGAGATCAGTATTGCATACCCGATCGTTTGTCATCCTTCATTTCATTCTTTCTCTCCAGGTATCATTCAGTCACAAAACAAAATATAATTTGTTAAATATTCATAAGTAAAGCCCCTGTCACACATAACTAAAACCATTCGACGTCAGCTTTGTATGTGTACATGTACGCTGTAAATCAATGGTGCCAATGTAGATGTTGAATGGATGTGTCTGCTAGCTTTTTGTGTTTGTTGTGATAAGACTTGTTATGCATTAGTTAGACTTCGTTAAATAAATTCGTTATATGTGAGGGGGACTTAAGTAAATTAAGCGATTGTTTTTTGTTACCATCAATATCCTGTTCGTTACAAATGGATACATCAGGTAATAGGGTTATATTAATCAAGCAAATCTATACCAATACGTTTTATCATACCCTTAAATTGCCCTGAAGCAGTAAAACAACTATTACAAACATTCGAAAAAAATAATATCTTGTTTTGAAAGATGTATTTTCATGCTATGTACTAGTAGGTACATTATCTTAATTGGTCTTCGTACGAGTTTTTTTGTATATTTTTTCACCGACTATTTGTGGCAATATGTGCAAAAAACGTTTGGGCAATTAAAAGTCAAGCGATTTTTAAATAAAAATAACATCATTCACTAAATTTACGACCCATTGTAGAATTGAATGCGCTTTGCAAGTGAAGTATGTTTTGCTTCATGTATTGCTTGTTTACCCTTAATTATTTATTATTTTTCAATTGAAATAAACCTGAAACGGTTCTATTTTTGGGTGGGATGTCATGAATGTCTAGTTAAAAATGAAATATGGACATGTTGTTAACTTTCCATGGATAGTCTGCTTAAATTGGTAAAGAAAGGAACACTATTTTAACACCTCAATAATAGTTGGAATAGTAAAATACGTGTATAATGTTATAGTAGGATTTGTTTTGCTCATTCATTGTCTGTTAACACTTTTGAGTGCAAGTACGCAAACCATTTAAACTGTGAAAATGTTTTTTTTTCATGGCAGCATTTTGGTCACTTAAAATACCTTTACACATATGAAATAAGTAAATAAATATATGATACACTTGGCATCTTCTTCCTCCTGTGATAGTTTCCCCATTTTTACTGCTGGCTTTGTACTAGACCTTTGAACTAAAATGGATTTAGAAAAACTCAGAATTTCGAATGATGTATTTATGTTGCACAAATAGACTTGTTCAACACTAATGGGGTATTTTGTCCATGTAGCAAATATACGATGCATACAATATATTTTATAATCATGTTTGAATAAAGCAACATATTTCTATTTGATCGTGTTTTTGTTGTTAATCCATATACGTGTAGTTTCTTTTCATGTTCGTTGTATGTTTGGTCATATCAAATCGTTTCTTGGTTTAGCATTCCGAGGACGGATATGTTTGAACATCTTTGGGAAGAGAAAACAACAAGTTTGTAAACTAATATATTCAAACTCAAAAAAGATATTACTTTCATACTACATTTTTTGTAGTTCATGAGGTAGATTCACACAAACAAGATAGAGGTCGTTATGACTTGTTTTTATCAAGGGATTCGGTTTTTTTTTGTCTCAAGATAGCTAGATAGAGTTTCAAACTTAGGATGGACGCTTAACAAAAATACGATTTGGTATTATGCATTGCGTGTTTGTAATGTTAATCCATCTTCTTTCACTGCTTCCTTGTAGTTCTCAATATCGCTCACAGAGGTGTAATATCTCACGATATCCGGGTTAGTATATATTCTTATACTACACATGTGTAGTATAACGTTATCCAATTTCAAATTGAACAATGTGTATTTTGCGTTATTAGTGTCATATGATATAAAGAATCTTTCACTCGTTGCCAATTAATATAATGTTATTTATATTAAACTCGTTCAGGTTTAAAATCAGGAAATAGTAAATACGCTCGCCATAGGTTCGCTCAATTAAATTTCAAGAAGTCATTTAAAATAACTAATAGCAGTTAGCAACTCGAGATAGTTCCACTATTTATATTTACGAGTCACCAGAAGACGGAAAGTCTTAAAAAAGAACGCTGGTTGAATGTATGTTCGTATTTCTCTGTTTATGATATTTCTCTGTATATGAACGAACGCATGCTCGTACGTGTGTAGGTTCATTTGACCACATCCGTATTGATTTTGTAACATAACGTGCAATGTCGAATAAAGCTTTACTGAAATAACGATCCAATCAGGACCCTCAGCTTCCGGATTCATCACGGAAAGACCCGAGTAGTTACGAGTGATAACAATCCACATGTTACGTCACAGTAGAACACGGCCGTTGGTGTGCAAATGGTGGTGGCAAATGAAACGTCTGTATTAAATATGACCGCATACACAGGGGTACGCTCGTACTGAAACTATGAAGCATTACAACAAAGATTGACAAATTATGTACAGATATTTTAATATTGTAGAGCATGGATTTCATAGTTCATGTAGCATCACAAATATACGTTCGTTAAGTATGAAATTTAACCAAATTTGTAAATTGTTCGCAGCAATGGTTTATGTACATCAAAGACCTGCTGTGTAAGTCTTTGTGTACATGTACACTTATTATCCTACAGTCGATTTTGAAACAAGTGTTACAGGCAGTTTATTGCTGTTGACAGTTATCGTTATTCATTCTGATCCAAAAGTATAAAAGTCATATAGTAAAACTTGATATTTTTTTGTTGGTGTCATTGTTTTAACTAATTGAGGAATTTGCACTGGTACCTGGAATCCTCCGTAAGTCGGTGCGAATCAACAATCAGGATGTTTCTATAAAACTTGACATGTCCTTGTTAGTGATATTGTGTTCTAGTGTCATGAAGGAATTGTGGTGGCCTATAAACGACGTGTTTTGAGTCTGTCAACTCTATTATGCGACTGCTCTTTCATTGCTCTTCCTGTGTCTTCGTCCATTGCCATAGCAATAGAATTCATACGCGAACGCTTCAGAAGAAGTTCTGTCATCGCAGTCCGTATTCTGTGAGTCATAGAAGTCTGGACCGGAACCTATGCTCCCTGGGGCCACGAACGTTCCTTCTATCGTCGTACCGTTGATGTTACGGTGACACATGTTACCTTCACATGCACCTTTGCAGTAGAACGCAGGAGCAGTATAATTTGTCGTTACTACGGTACCATTATTATCTGTATAGTTGTAGTAGTTGGTGACATTAGGTACATGAATGTCGAGATAAACAGTCGTGGGTTCTTCTGTCTCGCTACAGCGGTACTTTAAACACGCATAGACGAAATAATCACTCTCATTTGATGTCGATTCTTGAAGTTGAACGGTGTCAGTGAAGAAGTGACTTATCGTATTTCCCGCTCCGTCGTCGGTCGTCCACGTGCTTATGCCCGTGATATTTGGCAGGCTTGTCATGTTGGAGGTGTAATTGTAGAAATTATTGCCATTCCCTCTGAAGGCAATACGTGCTGTACAGATGTCTGTGTCGTTGGGCCCTGGTACATAGCTTGGCAGGTCAGGTTTAAAGAAATGGAACGCAGGTCGATTTACTGGCGAATTTTCGCAAGCATTTTGGTTAGGATAAAACGGTCCATTACCGTGTGAGACGAAATTAACAAAAACGTCTAAACCGTTTGGAGCAATGGCATACTGTACAGCACCGTGTCTTGTCTGTATCAGTGGTATATATCCGGCTAGATTCCGTGGTGTGAGGAAGTTTTGGTATGGTATAGTAACGCCTCCTATAGACACTGATTCCGTTGACGACATGTTGATAAAACCAGTCAATGCATCGTTAGGATCACTGACATCCGGGCACCGAACTTCAAAGCAAGTGTCGCTTGGAGAACTCGTGAAACCTGCGTACAGTCTGAGCCGTTGATTGTTATTTGTGTAAGCTAGTATTTGAGGCTGAAAAGTGGTAGTAAGGCTACTCATGATTTCATCGCCACTCGTTGTGTTGAAGATTCTCGCTTTGAAATAACAACGTGGTGCACCGGGTATTTTGTCGATATTTATCCATTGTGTGTCCTCAATATTTATCAGATATTCGTCTGTTAGCGTTACCTGACGCTTTCGTCTGTTGGACAAGTCTTTAGCTGCTTCCCAGTAACCTGTTTCTGCATTCAGGTTCCAGAGCTTCATACCCGCTTCAACAATGAATTTGATAGGTTTTGTTGGTCGTACCACATTGCCATTTCCGTCCGAGAATTCAAATGAAACTATACCAGCAGAAATCATATTTTCATTGGTATTACCGACGGGGGTAAGAAACCTACCCGGAATCGGTTCTTCTGATCCGTTGTTTGTATCTATAAATGTGACGCTTGCTTTGATTTCACGAGGTCGTCCCCACCAACCTCGTCCTGGGAATGTATTTGCAGCTATGACAATGGACGCGCTTCCAGCGTTCGGATTGGATGGATCGTCAGATAAGGACAGTTTCTGCTCTGCTCGTGGATCTATTGGTACGGGAGTTGCTTTCTCGATCATGAGAAGTTTTACGTCAATAGGTCCTCTAAAGTTCATTGGAATATCCACAACCTTTACAGCATTTAGATAATTGTTGTTCCCTCGTCTTCCGGCCTGTGCTCTAAATACGATAGAACGTGCGATAGATTCTACTGTAGACTCAATAAACCCGCCTTCATCTGTGTATCCTACCACATCGTTGTTAACCAGGATCGTCATTTCGCTAAGAGGTTCCCCAGACTTGCTGTCAACTGTTTGAACGTTTACCTGTATACCTTCATCTTTACAGCAACTACATTTCATGACGAATTCATACTCGTGTGTTCCTAACGGTCCTAGATCTGCGACTCTTGTTTCTGTTACAGGACATATGTAACCATGGTTTCCACAATCGTAATTGTGAATGTATCTGGTGTTACTGCAGGAACCACTTGGACAAGTTCCAACATCGACAGAGCTGGAACCAACCAGTGTTCGCATTTCTGATATCCTTGCCGTCTCAAATATAGCATCATCTGAAAAATATGATACATCTTCACCACACATACATAATACGTCTCTTGCTCGTCACAGAAATGCTAGCTTATATAATATCTATGAGCCATTTTCCAGGAAAACCGACGTTTTACCTTATATTGTAATTACTATAATAAAACAAGGTTTTAATCATTTGATTCTATTTTAAGTATTTTACCAATATAGTGCAATATCTTAGATTTAAATAGTCCCATGAATTATGTTGAAATCACAGATTTCGTTGCTATGGAAACCGATTTCGAAAATTAATCTGATTGAGAAACACGAGTTTATTGGGGTGTTTTGCCCAGTGAGCACCCCAAACTTGGGATTTAGGCTATTGATAAATAGAGGATCTTACATTCGTGTTGAATACATTAAACTCGTTGGATAAAAATGATCCAACGAGTTTAATCAATTATAAATGGAAAGACATGAATGTAAGATTCCTTTTATCACATAAACAAAATAAGCCCTGTAATCGTGTTAAAAGTGGACACGCTTCCCAAGTAGAAGAGAATAAAGTCAGTGAGTATTTTAGTTAAAAATAAATGAGCAACTAAACATAGTGCAGCACTTTATTTAAATTACCGTTATACAGTGCTGCATAATTATTGGAGCGAGACGGGTATATCGAATCGTAATCACGAAACGGACCTGTTTTTCTATGTATCCTGTCTATATAATGTATAACTTTGTCAACGCGTATGAACACATAAAATAGTGATTAGCCGCCTCATTTGCATAGTTATTATATTACTGTGTAGTTAATATTGTTTTTATTAAATGAACTTTATTAAACTGCTGCGCCGTGGATTATGTGATATTAAATAATAGATGTAAAATACGTAATATATAATTATACGATACCTTTGGTCCATATATCCGAGCATAGGAAATCTGTAATATAACAAAATACGATATATAACTATTGATGCATTATTGATGAGTATTCTGTAGCATTAACAAGTATGCTATAATACAACGATGCTATTACATGATTGTTTTTTTCAATATACATATTGAACGATTAAATACAAGGATCAGTAAAAAATATGATACAGAAGTAATTATGTTGGACATCCCATATACAATTTCCTATTTTCCATTACGACTAACGGGTATGGGCGATTTTTGCAGGAATGAAGCGAAAGGGAAACAAATAACATTTTATTGTTGGCCTAGGTGTTGAATACGAGGGTCATTCAATATATTCGTAGACAATCGTTCTAATTTTATTATAATCATGTTTAAATATTAATTTCTTATATCATTATAAACATTTATCTATTACCTACCGTAGATACAAATTTATCTCTGATTATGCAACACTGTTGCATGTGACCAGCCGTTGTATTACCATAGCAACGCGCAACCACCCCCGACCGACGTTACGTATATTTTCACTCGTTTAACTAGTTATGAATTCCAAATTATTTAATTTATATTCCCATATGTTTGCCAGATTATTGCAAGTTATTATCATAATATTTTGTGAAATTATTAAGTTGTTTGGAAGTTTGAGTTTGAATTGAAATGTATTTGATCTATGCCTATTACGTTTTCAGTTACGTCAAAATACTGATGAATTTACGCCAGGAAATTCGTGCATCTATTACATCGTGCACTTGTCTTGGAAATACACAACAAACACGCATAAGCTGCTAATGAGAGCAAACGGAAAGGATGCAGTATTCAGTGCCCTTGTGTTTTATTGACAAAATCAAATTTCTGAAGAGCAGCATGGTATTAAAATTGATACAGGGGTCGAACTAAATTTAAAAACATAAGGACGTTTGAGGGAACACCCGTCAAAATGTGCGATGCGTTTCAATTTATCATACAACCATTAAGTCCAGCTTAATCCTTAACTTTGAATACATAAAATGTTGTGGTAGATCTATTTAATAATATACAACTGAAATATTTGTGTTTAATTCGATATTAATGACATACTTCAATTTCGGGTTTACCATTTGAGAAATAGCAAAACGACCATAACGTCGCTGACGTCAGAATATATTTACGTTGTGTGGTGGTTGCGGTAAGGTGATAGTTTTATTTTAGCCATATTTTCTTTAAAAATGCGTATTTTCGTGCAAACTTTTCTGCACTTGTGTCAGAAAGGCTGTAGTTTAGTGTGATGTAATTAGTTACTCTCTGTGCCAATGTGTATTAAAATGACGAGTCCAGTCCACGAATTTATTGAATGACCCTCGTATATCAATCGTGCGTGTACATGATCAGTTGTTTCGTTCGTATAACTCGAACAGTAAACTCGTGAAAGCTCGGTAATTTCCGTTCGTCTCCGGTAAATACGATCAGAATCCAATCAGAAGGCTCGATCTTTCCGTTTGTCTCCAATTAATAAGAGTACAGTCGTTTCAGGTAATTCTGCGCATCGGGAAATTCTGCGCACCTTAACTTTCTATTTCTTACAGTCTTTACTGGGTCGTTTTCCTTCGGTCCTCAAGTGTTTTTGTGGATGTGTGTTACTTATTCCAAGTTTCATAATCACATCAACGAAATCGGAAAAGTATTTCTACAAAAAAGACCAAAAGGAGTGTCCTCGGCGATTTTCTTAATTCGACATAACGTTACTACGTGACACATAAATTGAATAAAAGCACTTTTATAATGGATGATGACTTTTTCTTTTTTTGTCAAAATTTTCTTAATGACTTATTCTTTCGACACTGTGATATATTTCTGGTGAAACAAATTGTTGAAACAGACTATACAAAAAACAATTCCACCTGCACAGCACAGAATTAACTGAAAATATTTACGTCATGACAACCGACAGCCATTTTGTTTTGTGACGACATTTGACCAAGTTAAGCGAAGGTATGGTGTTTTGAATTGTTTACATTTGTAAATGAAGGTTGTTTCTATCCAAACAGCACCATAATTAATTCTAAAAATAAAATAATTTCAAATGTAGAAAGTCAATACCCGTTAAGTGCGCAAAATTACCCGACAGCACTAAGAATACAATCAAACAGTAAAATCGTGAAGGCTCGGTAATTTCCGTATGTCTCCGGTAAATATAAAGACCCAGGTGATACGAATGTCAAACATTACTCACCTCGCCAACTGCCCCATCTTATGTATGTATCTGGACGTGCCACTGTACCCGTTGCTAATGTGAGGGTTGCTATGGCAACAAAATATGCCTTAATCAACATCTTGGTTTCGTTATCTGAAATACGAAGAATAATTATACACAAGACAATATATCATAGACAGTAAAAAGTCACAAAAAGCTGTCTTGTTGATCAACACTAAAATTAATATTTTCTATACAAAAACAAATTTTACAAAAAAAGTTTTTTGTAACAGTGATACAGTTACCAGTGGGAATACAATGTAGCAGCATTCAACATCAACGATCGAGCGCAAAGAAAGCACACGGACAAGTGAACCAAGACAAGCGAATATTATCAAATAAGACCGCAAAGACTACTAGTATTGTATACGACCATAATACCATCAAAATCGAACAAAGACTTTACGAAAAAAACGTACTAACGTTAGTGATAAATATATCTATACAACTTTGACAGTGTGTCTTTCCGGGGGAACGATAGAAGATGAAAAATCATGTTTTTGAATATTTTTTTTCTTGTGTAATACAAAAACCACGATTTTAACAAAATCTAAGAAATTGTGTGTCATGTAGTAATTGTATTTAATAACAATAAGCAATTATTTTGACATGCTATTACTAAAGTTTAAATAAGTCCAGTTATTACATTGTGTAAGACAATAATGTTTTAAATAAAGCCCATACATAATATGTTCTGAAACTTTTTATCATCATTCTAATTGTTTCACACTGGAATGGCATTAAAATAGGTTTGCTTTTGTAATAAGTATTGGTATTCAACAACAACAACAACTTTTATTTAAGCAATAAAGAGGTTCGAGCTACGTTGTGCGCTTAATTATCAATTGAACGAAAATTCTTAAAAAGTGATATTAGATAAGAATAAACATAAAAATAGTTTCAAATATTGCATATAAATGCAATAAGCAAAATAATTGTGCACAGAGCTGATGACACTATTGTAAATAATAATTATGTATGTACAATAAGTCTCTACAACTGTTCAAATACACCTGTGTATATATCATATTTACTGTACGATTGATTAATAAGAAATATATACATTTTGAAATATTTTTCATGGAGTCTTATTTCAATTCAATATGCAAATTAGGTTAATTTATGCACATTTATCGAAAATGAGTATTTTTGTCGAATAGTTTCCAAAAAAGGCTGGTAAACCTAAATTTTATTTGACTGAACTGGTGTATACACAAAAAATGTAATGATTATCAACTTGAATGTACTTTGAAATAATTTTCGATCATTAGATAAGTTTGACGTTCAATTGAAAATAACACTTTTCATTTTCTGCAAGTGAGTTGGTTAACTATTCACCATGTACAAATATTGAATTTGCTCACCAAGCAGTCGGTATTGTTGCTAAGATGTTAAAGAAACACCATTGAACACATACTATATCATGTATTGTTTTAATACCGTATGATCATGATAATTAAAATCTTCAAATGCGTATGTTGTAAGCAAGAAATGTATATAATGAACAAAATAAAATGGTAGGTCATTTGAAAACAGTGCATTTCGAAACAAAGCCTGGTGACATATGAGTTTTATTATTTCAATTTCGTTACAGATGGTTATTTTGTCATTTTAAGATGTTTCGGAGAAAACTGTTTATTAGTCAAAACAAAGAGTAACAATAACAATAAACACTTACCTTTGTCGAAGTCAGTCTGAATTCAAAGTTCTATGTTGTGAGATAGTATTCGAATCAATGTCAACACCAGTTTGATACTGCAGTGGGATTAGTGGCTTTATATATACTGTTTGTCAGCCTTCATTGAACACGCTAGCCCTTCCTATCCGGGACCTGACCGCCGTATCATGCCACAACAATCATCCGTATATCATATTCTCTACCAATCTGATTGGATATACCTATACAATAGGAGATTGAATGTGTCATATACAGCTTTTGTTTTGATACATTTTTGATACCAGTGATATCCTGTTCGTTGCAAATGGATGCACCAGGTCAAAGAGGATACCCCGTAGTAATATTAAATTGTGAATCAGCATTTAAATGAGTCGTGATGTCCTGTGGTAGTAAAGTAAAACTTTGTAATTTAAAAAAATACGTTTGGCAAGTTTATACATGTATAAATTATATATTTCTTATTTTACTGTCGATTCAATAAGTAATGCTAATTAGGGAACTACCCCAGTCGAATGAATAGCGGGGACTTCAGTTAACCCAATGTTATACACCCAGTTAAACCAAGATAAACACATATTACCTGGGAGACGAGCTAATGTTTACAGCCGTTATCATTTAACTTTGAGCGGACTATAATGTACATTTGGTACGCTATCTTGCACTTTGTACGAATTTGTGTTTGGTACATGTTTTATCCGACACATTCGAGACACTTGTATTAAACGGATGAATGTTATGTCCAAGTGCATAACAAGACTACTGTCACGTATGCATAGATCTTTGGTTGTTTACATCGAGCTTAAATTACTCACGACCCATGTGTTAGACTACAAAAAATATATCTATATTTTGATCTCAAGTATCCAATGCAATATGCTATCAGATTGATGAAAACATATAGGCCTACTATTATTTACAATTCAGGGACCGTACCCAAAAACTAAAATGCAACTATGTTCAAATATGTATTTTAGGAAGTTCTTGAAAATATATTCTTATATATTTATACACGGCCACATGCATACAGACCTCTGTCAGTTAATCATGAGACGAAACGTTGTGCATTATCTGACCACTAATGTCTAACAGAGGAACGCATTTGCATTAAAAGCCTTACTTAAATTTTAAACATAAATAGATAAATATAGTCGATGAGTTTGATTAGTGTAATGACAAGATATATATGTTAATGTAATGTTTATTCAACGATGTAAATCACTTTCGTACCTAGTGTGTTTGATCTATCGGTAAACAAACTTGCGGTTTCTTGTTTGTGTAAAATGTGGATACACCAGCGTCATAAATCGATTACTCATTTTTAAGGATAATCAATCGGGAACGCTCGTTTTTGTGATACCACAAAGTTCGTTATTGCAATTAAAAGCACATGTAAAAATTAAAAATCTGATCACTTTATGACTTAGGCTTATTATCATACTATATAATTCAACGTGTATGCTTTATTGCAATTGCCGGAAATCGAATCGAATATGTAATGTACTGTATAATTATAAGTTAAGAACTGCACATTATCGACGTTGGTAACTTTGTGTGCTTATTAGCTCAGTGGAACAGACTGTAGGATTAATGCAAGTTTTTTCGTGCTCTTACATATGCAGAGTCCCCTTAGGGCGAGGGCACCAACACCCCCGAGGGACTTTGCAGATGTAAAAAGCTTGGGTTAATGCTATCATAGCATAACAATATTTTATCAATATGTTTTTCACAATTATGACACGTTGGCGGAACATTTTAAAACAAACGTCACTTTAGCAAACGTTACGTTATACAAGTTTTGACTTCTACTTCCGGTATCAGCAAATATCAAGAAAACATGAGTATTAGGGGTTTGTTTCAGTTTATTATTTGATTTGATAGGACGTTGATTAGTGGTTATAAATAAAATGTAAATTGCAGTTCGTACGACGTTATAAATCGTCATTTTTCGTCGGCTGGGACCTGAAATGAGCAATTGTAAAACTGGACATCAACAGCGCATGAATCTTTATGCTTATCATGTGTCTCGTCCCGTTTACGTATGTGCAAAATCACCGTTTTATGCTATAATACATATGATATTTATGGCAGCATTTTTAAACATTACCAGTAAAATCTGGCATATTTGTATTCATTGGAACTTATAGATGAACTGCGTACGAGTAGGGTTAAAACCTTGAGGGTCAAACGTTTTGTCTTGAAAATTATTCAAACGAAAAAAAAGTATCATTAATTGTAAGTTTAATGTGGTATGAGTAAGCGTTTCGGATGAAGAAACAATTTAAATCCGGCTGTACCCGACGATCGTGATAGTATAGCCAATCTTAGATCGCTGTCTTCTCATTGGTGCGCTCTACTGTGACGTCACATTCCGCGGATTCATTAACCGCATACTACTTCCGTGAAGATCGCTGACTTAGAATGAGAAAGTCGTAACTACTACTTACGACCTTACAAGACTAATACATATTTGAAATATGCATTACAAAGCGCTTCTTATGAGCCTATTGAATAAAAAACTTGTCATGTTGACCAACTGAAGTCCAAAAAGTTTTTTTTCGATAAGTAAAAAGTAGTTTTCAGAGCGTTTTTTTCTCAAAATATTGATTTTCTACTTACGATCTTCTCATTTTACGTCAGCGATATGACATCGCACATCCAAATTTTAGCGAGACTTGGAAGAAAATGTCGATTAATTGTCGTGATGGGATCGCGGGCGTATGTCTGTGTGTGTTGGTAAAGTTTATTGTCAGAGCCATTTTCTCAAATAATGTACTATCAAATGTATCCGCTTGAAACCCAACGTAGTTATTCTCAATCACAAGGGGAGTCCATACTAACAAGGCTGTGAACCCTGTCACTTTTGTTTGTCAGTTATCAGCTCGAAATTCTTTAATCTGCATGAAATAGTGTCCGAGAGAATAACACGGAAGCCCTGGAGGGACATTTATTATTTAACAATTATAAACAATTATCATCTATCATTTAAAACTTATTATCTATAGTTTATTATTTATTACTAAACACTACTGTTTCTGGCGGGAAATAAAATATACTTCTCGCGTCGATTATTCAAAAGGATATACACAACGTAACCCAAGTATAATTATGTGAAAGGCGTTCTACTCATGTCCATTGCCCGGCAAAATAAGTCACTGGGGGTAAGTTATGTTTGTTGTCATTCAACTTTAATTAAGCTTTAATTTCATGGTCCATCTCCAAGGTGTTTGAGTTAGACGGAGTTGTAATTTCGCAACCGACAACGAACTAGCTAACTGGGAACTTGGCATTGACCTGACATGTGGCTATCGTTGGATATGATATGTCGCGACGTCGGCAACCAAAACCCAATGACGGTAAGACATCTAAATCCCGATGTTGAAGTGCACCGACGTCGGCACGGTGAATACTTGTTATCATGACCTTCAATATAGTAATACAATATATGATGGTATGTTTAAGAACTTGACAAGGCCATCTCAATAAGTGGACGATTAAAATGAGAATCCTTTTAAAAATTGATAGTAATACCAATTACCAAATGATAAACTCAAGTATTATTGTTAGATGTCTGTTGTTCAAAAGTATTAACACCAGAGTGATGATGACAGGCTTTATAAATGTGATTTTGTAAAATTATTATGATTAATTATAGGAAAGTTGGAACGGTATTGGAGTGGAAGACTGTACTTTTCGCAAAAGTGTTGATGTGGTGCATAAGTCACACAGGAGATGTGGTGCAGCGATATCTGCCATCAGTGAATTAAATACACAAGCCTGGACTTAACTTAATAACGGAATACGTTAATGCTGGTTTTAAGTTATGTGAAATTGTTCTTGTACTGTTTTGTGAACATAATGTTGCCGAGAATGCGGCATTTGAAGTAAATACTTCACATCTTTGTGGATATTTACTCTTACGTCGCAAGAAAACATTAGAGACTTGATAGAGAGAAAAAGACAACTCAGTAGAAAATGTATCTGTTTTAGAAGACTTTAGTATGTGATGTTGCTGAATGAAAGGCTCGAATGCCACATATACAAAGAAACTGTACAACAGGTTAAAATGATATTTGGCACATTGGTGGATATGACAAAAGAAACAATATGTTTTATGCATTCATGCAGAAATAGAGTTTGGAAATAACCGGGCATGGTCGTATAATGATGTATGTTGTTAAAGGTTTGATGACAAATCCTAAATGTTTTTTTGTTATATTGTTAACTATCATATTAAATCAATAAAAACCTTGAAGCGTGCTCCTTGTATTTTTCGAGCTGACTGTGACACTAAAAACACACATGTTAAGTTTCTACAACCCTTATTTTGACAAATTCAATTGGGCTGGAGCTACCCCCAGCCATAACTTCTATAAAGTATAAGCTTTCATATTATCCATGCATCATCACTTAATGGACTTCTAAATGAATTGCCCAAATTATGACTCCGTAATCATATTCACCCCGCCTCAATGCTTACTAGTCCGCATATAAGTCTATGGGAATTTGCAATTCACTAAGGTGGTGTCAAAATGACCTGGTGCCATTATTTGAGCAATTTATATGAGAATGCCCCATTATATAAAAATCAAGCTATGTAGGAGTATATCCTTGGCAGCACGAACCCTTATACTTCTTATCGCTTGGTGACAGGTGACATTCTTCTGTCACCCCATTAGGATCAAATGTGAGACAGCAACTTGAAGATTCTTGACCTGTATATCTGATAAATCTTCGAGACAAAATACAATAAAGCAATAGACTGCTAACTATTTTATCAAAAACACCATACTTTGACACATAAACACTTTAACACAATATGTCGTAAACGCAAGTCATATGGTCAATGCTCTAAATAACCTCCTTAAAGTATAATGTTTGTCCTTCTAAAATATGTTCATTCACAACAATTTCCAATATTTTTCCTCCTCCATTTCTCCCTCAATACTTCTCCTGAAAGGCCGCTAGCGTATTTGCACCTTGTATTCTGATTTTCCTCTCCACCCACGACCACGTCTTTCATATGAGCCAACGCTCTGAAAAAAATTAAGAATAATTTATTAAAAATATATAAGACTGTACTTATTTATTATAAGTATGTATCTAATATTTAAAAGTTATAACTTAAAACTTATTATTTAAAAGTTATAACTTAAAACTTATAATTTAAAATGTATTACTTAATACTTATAATTTAAAATTTATAACTTAAAACTTATTATTTAAAAGTTATAACTTAAAACTTATAATTTAAAATGTATTACTTAATATTAAAATGCTTTACTTAATACTTATAATTTAAAATGTATTACATAAAGCTGACTTTTTGTGGTTGACTGGTTTAAATGGCAATTTAATGCTATGTCACTTATGACAGATTGGCAGATTCCCTATCTTTCCTGGCAAGGCCCAGCACCAGACCCCTTTCTCCCTTTATTCACATAAACAGTCATTGTTTGAAGGGTTTACTAGTTGAGATGCAACATCTGACCGAGTTACACAAAGAATGAGGCAAAACTAAACTGATAAACCCTGCCAAATATTAACACACTGTTCTTTGGCCTGAAGCTTGATAAGGACCATCCCGGTTGTGCAAACCAGGTTTATAAACCTATATCTAGGCCCATGCACTTTACAGACTAATAGCACATGTGATTAGAAGACACTTTTGCTAATTAACTATTGCATCCTACATAGTCTGAGAGTGCTCCAGAACCCATAAATGACGTTCTAAAATTAAAAGTTTCTTGGGAGCATGTCTTGGACCCCATGCACTGAATTGAATGCATTTGCATAAAGCTGTGAATGGCAGTGTAGTGTTAACGGTGGTACAAAATAGTTGCAAACGCACCAACGATGTCGTAGAAGTAAAAACAAATCCAGTGGAGCATGCCAACGGACACCCTTAACAAGATTTTGTGTTCTTCCCAATTTCGAGCCAGAAATTACAATTCGATTCTATATCGATTACTAACAACAATAGTATGATTTAATATATATTATAGATACAAATAACCAGATTTTAATACCTCCAGTTACTCATGTCCGCAATATCCTTTTGGCGCTTCGTGTCTGTTTGCCACATAATAATGCGCGTGCCAATAATTTATAAATAATAGGTTATAAGTATTAGGTAATAAGCGGCAAGTAATAGGTAATAATTGTTTAATAATTGTTAAATTATAAATGTCCCTCCAGGGCTTCCGTAGTAACGGAGCAGTATCAGTAACTAAAACATACAGAGTTCGAACCCCGTCGGCAGAACTTTTTACGTTTATTTTTTTTTGCAATCGCATACAAAGTATGTGTACAGAATGCTGCTTGAGTAAAATAACACCTTTGCATTTCACTCATCTTCAAATGGCTCTATTTTGTAGCCAAGAACAAATTTTAAATGATAGTAGGGAGTCCTATAATAATTAAGGGAAACCAACAGCTATCCCATGTATATATGTATACGCGTTTTCAATTACACGAATTCCACGGGTCTAATTTTAATAACAATAAGACAAAACACTTTATTTTCAAAATAAATATCTTATCAAACTATCCAAGGGTATATGTTTCTCGTAGAAGGGTACATCTTTCTCAAAGAAAAAAATGTAATAGATCAATGAATATCGCTAGCTTTGAACTTAGATCAGTTGAGTGAGAGTCAACAAACACATCCACAGAACTATGGAAAGTTATGGAAAGCCATGATCGACTGTCTAATATGGGCGTTATTTAAAGTATTGCGTCAAAAGGCTAATGTATCAATCGAAAACGTGTATATATGATACCAACTTACAAGATATCAATCCAAAGCGTGTATATATGATACCAACTAACTTACAATATATCAATCCAAAGCGTGTATATATGATACCAATTTACAATATATCAATCCAAAGCGTGTATATATGATACCAACTTACAATATATCAATCCAGAATGTGTATATATGATACCAATTTACAATATATCAATCCAAAGCGTGTATATATGATACCAATTTACAATAAATCAATCCAAAGCGTGTATATATGATACAAACTTACAATATATCAATCCAGAACGTGTATATATGACACCAATTTACAATATATCAATCCAAAGCGTGTATATATGATACCAACTTACAATATATCAATCCAGAACGTGTATATATGATACCAACTAACTTACAATATATCAATCCAAAGCGTGTATATATGATACCAATTTACAATATATCAATCCAAAGCGTGTATATATGATACCAATTTACAATATATCAATCCAGAACGTGTATATATGATACCAATTTACAATATATCAATCCAAAACGTGTATCAGCCTTTTGACGCAATACTTTATAGAACGCCCATATAAGACAGTCATGGCTTTCCATATGGTCTGGTGCCTAGCTCTATGTTGTAGGGTTGTGACAACTTCCCGTTGAAGAGTACCCGACTGGTTGAACCTCTCAGCATGTTGTTTATTATTCGGAGTGGTTTTTCCATTCGTAACGTTACGACTTTGGTCTTTTAATTATCCTTTTAAGAATTTCCTGGTAATTTACTGGTTGCATGGACTAGGAATTTTCTAGTCTATGCAACCAGTAAATTACCTGGAAAATTTATAAAAGAGATACTTTTCCATAAAATGTACATTAAACACATCCAAAAAGACTAAATATCGTCTTTGAACCTTTGTCAACACTAGAATTAATAATTTTACTCATCATGCTAGCAATATCCGGTGTACGTTATATAGCAAGGATAATTGTAGAAATGCAATCAAACAAGAGATGTTTGTCCCATGGCAGCACAATAGTCAAAAATGGTAAAGGTCACAAAGACCTTCACCAATTACCTCAACATTAATAGGGTCCATCTACTATTGCTGACCAACCTCCATGTTAGGTTTTATGATGCTAGAGCAAAGTGTTCTTGAGTTATTGAACAGAAACCATGTGGTCTAAAAAAATGTTAACGATCACAATAAACATTAGAGCTCTGCTGTGCAAGTTCCAACCTGATGTCAAAATTTCACATTTTGGAAGGATTGTGTGAGTAATAGGTGATGCCATATAGTTAGTACTGGTCCTATTATAAGTGCCCTATAAGAAAAAGGAAATAAAATACACATACTACATTTGTTGGATCACGACATAAAGGATGTATTGTGATCTAATTTGATATTTGATTTGAGTAAACACAACAAAATAATCAACCAATTCTCAAAATTCTCACTTTTCGTTTATGTTTTACACTATTTTACCCCAAAATAATTTAGCAAAATATTCTAGCACTATAGTTTTTATATCTTAAACTGCAAGGTACCATGTACCTACCATAATTAAAACAACTCAAATATATATTTTTATGACATTGTAATCAACCAATTCCCAAAATTCTCGCTTTTGTTTAGATTTTGACAGGCTTGGCCCCAAAATATCGGATTTTGGGCAACGGTCTGGAAAATGATTTTTAATATCGTAAACAACAAGTAACAACATACCTTTCACAATCTTTTTTATCCCATAAAACTGTAAATGGTGATGTGGGTTACTGATTCCAAAAATTCATGTTTAGCTTTTATATTTTGTAAGGTTTTACCCCAAAATAATAGACTTTCAAAAACATGTAAGGACCTAGATTTTGAGTATGTTACAAAACACCCACAGTGTGACATCATCAAACATAAAAAAATCACACTTTTTCTCAAAAAATATGTGCTCTGAACTACATATGGGTTTCCCAAAAAACAACATTTTATCAAGCGGTTGGAAATCGCACAGCAGAGCTCATTAAGTCTACCGACCGACAGACATGCGCACAGTCACATACCCCCTCAAACATGGGGGGGGGGGGAGATAAAAATACACAACACAATGGGTTTTTACATCTTTATTTCAGGTATTTTTGTATTTATCTATTTTTTACCAGTTTTTTTGCAAAATAAATACAATACACATACACACTATATATATTCATCTTACATATAGTGTTACTTGTTTATACATTCTCTGGGGCATAAAAACAAACATACTGAGTGGAATAATATTTCATATATAACTAACAACACTAGCACAAAATTACACACAAACACACATGCAAACATTAATGATAGAATTTTGACGACGAAATATTATAGTTTTAAATCTTGAATATATAGGGCTATACCAAATCGTATTTTCGTTTAGCGTCCGCCTTAAGTTCAAAAACCTATCTAGCTATCCCGAGACAAAAAACAAAACACTCGAAAAAAAAAATTCATAATGACATCTTCTATTATCATCATTATACATGTATGCATATGGCTAATAAATATAGCTATCAAGAATTGTCAATTATAATAATTCACTGAAATAACTTAAAACATGTTTGTGTAGAAGCTACTGTTGTGTAGGGGTTGGGGTCATGATGGTGAATAAGTATGATAGGTATGAAAGCAATATCTCAATGGATTTTGAGGATAGAAGAGGCTGCAAAATTATTTTTTTTCTTTCCCAAGATGCTCAAACCTTTCCGTTCTCGGACGCTAAATGAAGAAACGATTTGGTATGGCCTAGGTTCATATAACAACACAAAAGCAAAAAGAATGAAATGTAAAAATCTGCGAAAATTGATATAAGCGTAAGTATTTTAGATTTGTTTTTTTCTATGTATGGTTATATTGGATACATGATAGTTACAAGAAAAATAGATAAGTCTTAATTAACCAGGAATTCGAAACAAGGGTGGTAACTCTGCCTGAAAAGCTGACCCAGCAAATAGAGGGCGATGATTCTCCTTTCTGACTCACCTGAGAAACCACAATGCCACTGTTAAACAATCCAATAATTTTTAATCACCGTAGAAAAACTACTCTGAGGTTGATAACCAGCCCACCAATTTCGCCAATCTTGAAATGATTGTTTCTGTTACAGTTAGAATATCTGGTTAGAAATCAGATTATGATAATAAATAATAATGAAAAGGACCACTATTAAAGGGCTTTCGTTTGGAGTATTCAACCTTGAACCCTTAGAGTCACTCACTTATTTTAAGCCATCATTGGTGAATCTTATGTGAATCTTATCCAAAGTGAGTGATATGAATTTATTGGCAAAACAAAAACAACACATTTTAGGAGCATTGGGCCTAATTCACCAATATTGTAAGACAGCAACGGAGACTTAAAATTGACAACATTTATAATCACTGTCATTTTTTCTTTGTCATTGGATTTAACCATGTGAAATCTTATCTAATTTAACTTAAATCGCTTGAAATAATTTCATTGTTTACAGTACATGCCAGGGGGGGGGGGGAATCCAGGCATGTCCATAACACCCAGATTGACGCAAAAGCTTCTTCTAAAACATCTTTTCAGGAACAATTTACAATTGTAACAGTTTCAAATGATAACTAATCAATGCAAATATTCTTACATATTAAATAAGACTACAAAACAATAAAGTTCTCAAACAAGGGGAGGAATTCTCTGGATGTGTCCCTTTTGATCAATGAGGACACAAAACAATCCCTCTAAACATCTTAGTAGCTACAATGTGCATCATTTCATGCAACACTTGAGCATAGTAAGTGCAACTCGCAGAAATGCATACATAATAAATATAAGAAATAAGATTAAAAGCTCTCACAGGGACGAAAACATCTGGGCTTGTCCCTTAAATCTAGGTTGATGCAATAACATATTTCCAGTAAAATGTCTATGTAGGTATAACATACATAATGATGAAAATGCTAAACATGATAATTATAATTGCACGTTGCAAAAATTCTTTTAATCATTCCTTTTGTGCAACAAGGTTGCATCACAATACATACTGTAAACCAATTCATTTACGCGAATACAAACTTTTGCGTTTTGCCGATTGTCGGCATATTTGCTACTACAGATTTTTTGTTTTTAAATCTCCTGTGATGTCCTTATTAATGTTTTTAACACTTTGCGGCTACTTAATTTTGGGAATTTCTATCACTCTCAAACTCTGCGCAACTAAATTGTTTCTCGGTTTACAGTATTTATTAAAGAGAGAGGATAATCCTGGTTGCAAAAATTGACAAAACTTTTGATAGTCGAAATATTTTCAAAATTTCACCTGTTTGTGCAGACTTTTTCAAACTCTTAAATACCACCTCAAAGACATTAAAAGTTTGACCTGTGGTTGCTAAGAGATACAGGGATACAACCTTGTTGCACCAAAAGGAACAAAATTCTTACACATTGTAAATGAGAAATTTGTATAAAAATGCTAAATGAGAAATAATTTTATCAAGTTTTTCTGGGTTTATTCTTTTTCTTGGATACTGGAGAATCATGAAGGTCGAAGTCTTGTATAGCAGAATATTGTTGTGGTGCAGGTTGTATGTTGATGGAAGCCTGACGTTTCTGTATGAACACCATCAACTGACTCACCATCTGTTGGCCGAATGGTTGAAGCTGAAAACATGGTAAACATTTAGTGGTCAAGTAATTAAAAATATTTTGTAAATTTGTAGATTAAGATGATAATAATTTTCTAAGCAAACTGTGTGTCTCCCAAAACGGCCATACATCCAGCAAAAATCATCAGAGGTAAAATTCTAGACAATATGCATAACTAGTCATGGTAACAAGCATTCATGTTAGTTTCTGGACAGTATGATTCATACATACACTTCAGTATACAGACAGCTTCTTCATAAAGCTTTATTTTATAACTAGCTAAATAAGTAGTATACTATTCTCTATGAAGTGAAGCATTTAGTGTACCTCCGCAGCTAGTGGTTAGCCCCCTTGCCGTCTAATCAGGCAGACAAGGTTTAAATCAGAGTGGAGGTACTTGTATGCCTACCATATCTCAGCAGAAATCTGACTGGCTAATATAGACTATTAGTGATATAGTACCAACCTTCTTATAGTTATAGATGGCGAATGCAATCAATATAGACAATGGTAACATCAGTACAGAACTCTGACTTAATTCCTGCTCCAAGGTTTTTCTCTGTGAATACAAAAAGATCACATGCATTATGAGTTTTTTTAAATGTACTGAGAATAGTGTTCAAAATACGATGGGCATTTTTTAAGTTTATTCTTTATTAGTCATACAAATGTAGATGTTGCATGTTAAATTTCATAGTATTTTAAGTACATGCCCAATTTGAAGTAATTTGAACACACGACAAACATTATAGAGCACCTGGAACATAAAAACGCTCCTCTAAATCCAGAACTATGAGGGGTGATCAACAAATATGTGGACATCTGTTTTATATTGTAAGTCCGTGAAACTTTCTAAATGTGTTGATACATTTATTGAAGACTATATAAAGTATAATGCTTACCTTTGGTTCAAATCGGAATGTGATGTGTTTGTAAGACAGGTTGGCATGTAGTTCAATTTCTGGTTGAACAAATTCATGAGTATTCTTGGACAAAGTGCTTTCCAGTCGTACAAAATATACCTGAATGAAATAGAATGCATAAAATAGAACATGTTAAAGATTGTTACATTATTTCTATAAAAAGTGTGCACCTACCAGTGGTGATCAAGATTACATGGACTTTTTCTCTTATTCAAGCACAAAGAAACATTGTCTATGGACTGTTGCCTGTTGGAAATTGCTTATTCTATTTTTTTAACAGTTAGCTAGGCAGACCTGACCCTATACTTAAAGAGTGATTTAGTATTTGGTATGGCCTAAATTATATGAAATACAAACACATAGTACTTACGGAATCGTCCATCTGTAGAGAGGGAAGATAGAAGAAGCTGACCACACCTAGCGGAGCAGTGAACATTGGTACACCTGGATTATCTTCCTTATATAGTCGTACCTGTAAACAGACACAGCACAATAAACTCTCACACTCAGTATATCTACTGACAAAGGAAACTAGAGCTGTCACCAATCGGCAGTCTTATATACCCCCTGCCAGCAAAGGTACATAATTCTTGCTAAAATAATTGTAGCCCAAGTATTTTCCTTCATGCACATCAACTACATGTTGAGGAGGTTCATAGGTAAAATTTTGAAGAAATTCCTGTGAAAACTGTAGAAGGAATTGCATCCTCAACAATGTTTCACTATATATTTCATGGTACTTACGTTGTGGGGAGTGTTTAATAGGAAAGTGGTAGAAATCAAATTCATTATCATGATTCACCAAAACATTATTTATTTATCTAGCATATAAACTGTATATATACTCATATCAGACCAAAAAGCGAACAAAAATGAAGGTTTTTCCCGATTTTGTCTTCAAAAACTTTTTTTTACAAAAATAATCGGCAATTTGATAAACTACAGCCTTTCCCCCGTCTAGAAATGTAAACAACTCCAGCCTCGTCTGCGCATGCGTTCCAAAACAGGGGCTCCAAAAGGGTCACTAATTTGCGCTAATTGGTAACCTACCGTACCAGTACCGGAACAGATGGCTTCATCGGCCGAATGAATGGCATTAATAGGTAAATATTTAATATTTTTGATTTCAACATATGTAATCAACCTTCACGAGATCCCTCGTCAACTTGCATTTGGGTGTTACTATCTGCCGGTTTGTACCGTACTAATTCCGTACATCACATCGTGCGCTCAATTATCTCTTAGTGCACATCTTCATAGGAAGCACTTTGGCACATTTTATAACCATAATAAATTTTCATAATCATGAAATGAGATTCAAATCAGCTACATTGATCGTCACGTAATAAGTGTAAACAGCGTAAATACTACATTTTTATAGGCAAGGGAAGTAATCCAGTCTAAAATAACTTCAAAATTAGTCTGGATTACTTCCCTTGGTTGATCTTTTTTTTGGTGCGAATCTGATCCACGATACAAATGGTAAAATTTCATGTTTTTATTCTTATTTTTTGGAACTTTTTAATTTTATTGGTTTTATTAATGCATGATAACTGTTTAAAGACATTTTTAGAGGTGTTCTGGTTAAAAGGCTCCCATGGGGAAAGTTTTGCACCAGTGGGTGAAGGTCGTTCGGAATCCCCCAATGTAAACAAAACAGAAAGTGGGAGGGGTAATAATGAAAGAAGAATTTTTGCGTAAATACTTTTCTTAGACTAAAGAAATTTTACACGAAGCCTCCTTATGTAAAAGAGCTCAAGAACACACAATAACCTCCTTCTTAAGAGATACAGGAGAGGAGAAATATTGATCGTTCGTCTATTGGTTCTGTTTGCTTATAGGTCTGATACAGTACATAAATTTAAGTTTAAAGTTTGAGCAAGGAAAATCTTGCTCATTTTAAGGAAATCTCAAACTTTTCCATCACCAATTTCGTTCAAAGGGGTCTACTAATTATGGCATGTATGCTATAAGACTTACTTTAAGGGTGGGTAGATATTCCGGTATACTAACTTTAAGGGTGGGCAGATATTCCTGTAGACTTACTTTAAGGGTGGGTAGATATTCCGGTATACTTACTTTAAGGGTGGGCAGATATTCCGGTAGACTTACTTTAAAGGTGGGCAGATATTCCGGTAGACTTACTTTAAGGGTGGGTAGATATTCCGGTAGACTTACTTTAAGGGTGGGCAGATATTCCGGTAGACTTACTTTAAGGGTGGGCAGATCTTCCGGTAGACTTACTTTAAGGGTGGGCAGATATTCCGGTAGACTTACTTTAAGGGTGGGCAGATATTCCGGTAGACTTACTTTAAGGGTGGGCAGATATTCCGGCAGACTTACTTTAAGCGTGGGCAGATATTCCGGTAGACTTACTTTAAGCGTGGGCAGATATTCCGGTAGACTTACTTTAAGCGTGGGCAGATATTCCGGTAGACTTACTTTAAGGGTGGGCAGATCTTCCGGTAGACTTACTTTAAGCGTAGGCAGATCTTCCGGCAGACTTACTTTAAGCGTGGGCTGATCTTCCGGCAGACTTACTTTAAGCATGGGCAGACTCACTTTAAGGGTGGGCAGATATTCCGGCAGACTTACTTTAAGGGTGGGCAGATCTTCCGGCAGACTTACTTTAAGGGTGGGCAGATATTCCGGCAGACTTACTTTAAGGGTGGGCAGATATTCCGGCAGACTTACTTTAAGGGTGGGTAGATATTCCGGTAGAGTAACCACATTTCCACTGATATCCATCTGGTTCATACGTCGGAATGCAATAATGTTCACTCCAACAAAGTCTGAATTCTCAACCTATTTCAACAAAACAAAACAAAAACGGCAATGGTATCAATTCAATCATAAAATTTATGCATGTATCACAAAGAGTACATGTACAAAAATCTAGTTAACGATGTTGATCAACAGTGTAAGATACTGCCCTGAAACATTCAACATTTACCAATTGTATTTCAAAGGGGAGTAACTCAATGGATATTCATCTCGGAATAGCATTCTGCTTCATATATTCAAGTAATCAAATACTAGAGATGGAACAGTATATTTAAATATTTGGAAATAGAATAAATATTCGAATCAAATTTAGTATTCGAATATGCACAAAAATACACTGACATCGGTAATCAAACAATATGAATTTTGAATATTTGAATACAGATTTTAGTATTCGGTCCCATCTCTAATAAACCATAATTCCACAACCTGACAAATTATCCGGGAACCTTCAATAGTAAATCCACAGGGTGCCGTTTATCAATGTACTTACAGAAATCGTAAACTTACGTTCAGATTTAGATTCTGTATAACCATTTAACAAGTACACATTGGGGACATCTATTGTTTGTGGGAATTCATTAAATAAACCTTGATTAGTATATCAGCTCCATTTACCACATTTTATAGATGTAAAGGTATTATAAAAAAATTAAATTTGACCGTGAGTGCGTTGATAAAACAGTGCCCTGATATCTACAAAATGATTAGATCTTGAAACAAACATCATGAAAATATAAAGTGTGGAGATACTAATCTGATTCAAAACCTTCTATTAGCATTATCTTGTTGATATATCGTTTTAACTTCGGTTGTTTTCATTTTCGTAAATGGGAAGTATAACAAAGAAGCGTCAAGTGAAATGCAAATCTTAAGGACTAATAATGTCACAAACACATGGGGAGCACTCCAGGTGCCTTCTAGTTATCCCTAAGTCATTCCTGATAATTAATGGGATTTAATCGTAAGACTGTAAATGCACTTTAGAAACATTCTTCCCATAGACCACAACAACCCTGTTCTTAAGGTCTCTCAAAGTTTAATTATTTCAGTCAGGAATACATCCCTGAGAAGGAATACATCCCTGAGAAGAAATACATCCTTGAGGAGGAATACATCCCTGAGGATGAATACATCCCTGAGAAGGAATACATCCCTGAGGCAGGAATACATCCCTGAGAAGAAATACATCCTTGAGGAGGAATACATCCTTGAGGAGGAATACATCCCTGAGGAGGAATACATCCCTGAGAAGGAATACATCCCTGAGAAGAAATACATCCCTGAGAAGAAATACATCCTTGAGGAGGAATACATCCCTGAGGCAGGAATACATCCCTGAGAAGAAATACATCCTTGAGGAGGAATACATCCTTGAGGAGGAATACATCCCTGAGGAGGAATACATCCCTGAGAAGGAATACATCCCTGAGAAGAAATACATCCTTGAGAAGGAATACATCCCTGAGGCAGGAATACATCCCTGAGAAGAAATACATCCTTGAGGAGGAATACATCCTTGAGGAGGAATACATCCCTGAGGAGGAATACATCCCTGAGAAGGAATACATCCCTGAGAAGAAATACATCCTTGAGGAGGAATACATCCCTGAGAAGGAATACATCCCTGAGGATGAATACATCCCTGAGAAGGAATACATCCCTGAGGCAGGAATACATCCCTGAGAAGAAATACATCCTTGAGGAGGAATACATTCTTGAGGAGGAATACATCCCTGAGGAGGAATACATCCCTGAGAAGGAATACATCCCTGAGAAGAAATACATCCTTGAGGAGGAATACATCCCTGAGAAGGAATACATCCCTGAGAAGGAATACATCCCTGAGAAGAAATACATCCTTGAGGAGGAATACATCCCTGAGGAGGAATATATCCCTAAGGAGGAATACATCCCTGAGGCAAAAGATGCTCGGTGGGACCTAGGCTTAAAATATCTGAAAGTGAAAATGTTACTTACCAAGACAAACCTTGACTTGGGGGCAGCTCTCTCGATGTGTTTATTCATATCACCAATCTTCAAGCGTACTTCATACGTACATTGTGGCTACAATGAGAACACAAATATAGGAATCTATCAATAATTGATCACCTAGGCAAAGGATAATAATGACTTAAAATTAGGGATGGCAACGAGTATTAAAATCGGTACTCGAGTACTCGGTCATTCTTCCGATCGAGTACTCGGGTACTCGGAAACAATAAATGGGCATGATATTTGGGAAATAGAAATGTTGGCCCTACTGCAAACGTGCGTGTTCAATTTCACATAAAACAGCGTGTTTGCCTGTCTGTTCTGTTCAGTTGTTGATCAAATCTAATTAGGTAGAAGAATGAAGAATCAATATTAAAAAAATAATAACAAAAAACGATACAGTGTAAAATCAAGAGAACTTTTAATCAATAACGCTAAAAAATAAAATAATAAACAATAAACTACTAGGGGGATTACTCTTATCAACCGGTGACATAATATTTACACAGCGTGACAAAATCACTTTCAGTTATCGGTCGTTCATATACGCACGAGAACGATTAAAATTAAATGTAATATTTTTTATGTCTTCATCGATTTTCACACCCAATAGACAATAACTGCCAACTACAAATTGATGACAATTACTCGGGTTGCACGGTGTGAACGTAAGAACCCCAAACTATGTGTCATAAACAAACTAACAGACGATGATTGACAGGTCTGTGTTTTGATTATGCTTGCAATTAGCGACCTCGTGGCGGCGATTAAGGATTGATGATACGTCGCTAATTGTAATTTTAGTTGACTAGATAACACCTGGACATGTTCTTTATAAGACAGGATAAACTAGAGCTATTACAGGAGTGATGAATCATACCCCCGCAGCACCGCCTTGACACAGGAATATTATTTAAAATTATAGTCTAAACAACACATTTGATGGAAATCTGCTGCTATACATTTGCATGACTATATGACCTTTGACCTGTAAGTGTGACCTTGACCTTTGAGATAGGGACCTGGGTCTTGCGCATGACACACCGTCTTGATGTTGTGAACATTTGTACCAAGAAATTTTAAAATCCAGTAATCTACACCAAACTGGGTGCAATCCATTGAGGGGGTCCTATGAGCAGAGCCTGCTCGCGACCCGAACAACAGATGTAAGAAGAAATGACAAAGTTACAGAGCGGACACGATTTGCATGACTATATAACCTTTGACCTGTAAGTGTGACCTTGACTTTTGAGATAGGGACCTGGGTCTTGCGCATGACACACCGTCTTGATGTGGTGAACATTTGTACCAAGCAATTTTAAAATCCAGTAAGAAATGACAAAGTTACAGAGCGGACACGATTTGCATGACTATATAACCTTTGACCTGTAAGTGTGACCTTGACCTTTGAGGTAGGGACCTGGGTCTTGCGCATGACACACCGTCTTGATGTGGTGAACATTTGTACCAAGCAATTTTAAAATCCAGTAAGAAATGACAAAGTTACAGAGCAGACACGGTTTGAATGACTATATAACCTTTGACCTCTAAGTGTGACCTTGACCTGTGAGGTAGGGACCTGGGTCTTGCGCATGACACACTGTCTTGATGAGGTGAACATTTGTACCAAGCAATTTTAAAATCCAGTAAGAAATGACAAAGTTACAGAGCAGACACGGTTTGAATGACTATATAACCTTTGACCTCTAAGTGTGACCTTGACCTTTGAGGTAGGGACCTGGGTCTTGCGCATGACACACCGTCTTGATGTGGTGAACATTTGTACCAAGCAATTTTAAAATCCAGTAAGAAATGAAAAAGTTACAGAGAGGACACGATGCTAACATACCGACAGACCAACAGACCGACAGACCAACATGGTGACTCCCGTATATACCCCCTTCAAACTTTGTTTGCGGGGGTATAACAATGATTTTTTTTTCGAGTACTCGAATACTGATTTTACTATTCGATAATCGGACCTTTGAAGGAGTACTCTGGTACTCGTTGCCATCCCTACTTAAAATTCATTTATTTGATACAGTTAGGTAATTAAGAAGTGGAGTTAGTTCCTGTATTATTTTAATAAATACACAGAAGGGTCATTTAGTTAATGTTTATATTTACACTAATTTATTGTAGGTTGATTGTGAACTTTTACCAACTTTTATTAACAACTCTCGATACATCATTCCTGATGTAATCCATTGCATCAAAGGGTATTAGCGAGAAACTAGCCTCCCTCTAATGCAGCCTAGGAATGGACCAGGGACCTCCCCCACTCAAAGCTGATGATATACCAATGAGGTGTTTAATGCAAAAATAGACATTACATTACTGGCTTATTCAGTATTGCCACAAAGAATTATTGTTTGATGGGATTTGATTTCGTGGTTGAAGGCGAACCACAAAATCCAAAAAATTTAATCCCTTTTTAATACTTTTATGGTACCTGTAGTCCTCGAATTCTGTAGTTGCCGTTAGTTTCTGTTTTACTCTCTTCCTGATATTCTGAGCATTCTCCGGTTCCCAGCGCTTCAACAAACACACCTGGTTCTGGTTCCCCATTCAGTGATGTCACATGACCATAACAACTGAAAAACATTAAATACTACATAGATTTTCAAAGCCTGCTGAAAAGATCCGAGACGGCTTAAGATGGCCTTTGTCCTTATTCAGTGGATATAAATGTCATACAGACTGTACTGATTGTCTTCTCGGCATTTAAAAACAACTCGAGTATTTCCGTCATCGGCCTAAGTTTTGCACCACTATAGGCCGAAAAAGCGCCATCTTTGGTTTCATCATATGCACAATGACGTATGAGAATCATAAGTTAATCATAAGTTAATTAAAAATCGACAATTTGTTGCTCAATAATTTAGTTCAACAGTTTAAGGATTCTTAAATTTTAGCAGAAAAATAGATCTACAAGTCTTCGCTTAACAAGCTTTAAATGATCCGGTGTCAGTAGATTTTCTCCGTATCTCTAGCCCATAGTAGCGGAAGAAGAATTCACGCGAGTTCATGCATCTTGCTGATTTTGATGAATTTTATTAATAATGTGATATTCATATGTCATATCATCATACAACTACAGTGCAACCTCTCCAGAGCAGCCCTTAATAAACAACAATTTCACTTTAACAAGACCTTATATAATATACCTAAGCCTATAATTACTTTAAATTTAACCTCTGATGAGCAACAATCTCTACACAATAGTCTGTATTTGCCGCAAGGGATTTACTGGTACCATTTTTATTCAGCCTTTGATGTGGCCTAGGATGGTGTCAGCTACCTCATGCACTCTAATCATGAGCTGACATGTAGACCACTCATAACAAATGCTCTACCACAAGGCTATCAAGAGGCTGAACTATTAACACTTAAGAAAAAGATTTTTAAATAACTCAAATATTGATAATATAATAAACCAACCAAGCATAGTTCTATCATGGTCTTGTAGCAGTCACATTACCAGTTAGCTAGAAGTCCCAGCCAGATTAACAATACACATACATCTTTATAGGCTCTGCCAAATACATGCCAACTCGGACTTCTTTATTATTTTAAGTATTCCTTTTTCCCTAATACCACAGTCCTGTGGAATAATTTACCCCCGCATATTGCAGCACTGTCTGGTCTAGAACCATTCAAGCAGGCAGTGGCCCAACTCCACCATTTTTTTATATATACATCAGTTGTTTTTGTTTGTTGTATGTTCTTTTCTTTTAAAAATCATTTACTTTTTTTCATAATCACCTGCCAATAATACTCAATATGTTAGTATATGTATAGATATAGATGTTTGTACCTGTAAGCTGTTCTAACACCTCGGATACTGACATCTACTGTAGTACCTTCCTTTACTTCTAACATCTGTGAGGACGGCTCAAACTTATATTCCTTCATCATTGGACGTAAGAAATACTGACCAGGACTCTGTGTAATAATCAAACATAGTACATAGTGAGTAAGATATAAGGCAGTTAGTGGAACCATAAGACTAAAGAATTGATGTGTTTATCTCTGACTTTGCTTACTGACCTGGACTCTGTGTAATAATCATACATACCAGTAGTACATAGTGAGTATAATTACAGTCTGGAGATTTAGAATTTGAAACCACTTGCCCAAATCGGTTAAATTCAGTTAAAACAGTTTCCTATCCACTGTATATAAATTATAATTAATTCAAATGTTTCTTGCCCAACTGCAAAAGTTACCTGCCTGAAGCAATAGTTAATTGTCCAAGACAACAGGACAAGTGCTAATTTCGTAGACTGCTACTGAGGGAGTATGTGAACTCATATGACTAAAGAACGTATGTGTTTTTTCTCTGACGTTGCTAATGTTAGAAAGGCCCGTTGCTAATGATGGAAGCTCTATCCAACATGAGACATAGCGGGATATTTTTGTTTTGATATTAACGTGTTACTTACAATATTGACCTAGCAAAACAAACACAAATTGACTCCATAACATTTAAAAAGCCTTTTCTTGAGCATATCATATATATCAGAGTTTGCTTTATTAACATTGTTATTAACAATGTGTTTCACAGATGAACGTACAACAAATGTCATGTTAAGATGACGTCACGTTGAATCCACAAACGCTAAATATAAACTCCAATTTTCTAGAATAATGTCAGAAAATAATTCCATCATTCCAAAATCGATATAGGATAAGGATATCTCACCCTCGGGTTAGAATTTTAACCAAGAACTCTGCATGCCTCGTCCTTGGTTAAAATCCAACCTTGTGGGCGAGATATCCTTATCCTTCATAGAAACTCATGGTGGATCCTTATAGGTTAACTGTCATTTTTACGATTCTATGATTTTCTTTGTTTGAAGTAATTTGACCAAATCACCAAAATGCCAGTGACTTTTTTGCCTTTTAGAAGCTTTTTAGTGTAAAATGTTGGGGTTTTTTTAATTCAAATATAGGTTACCAAGAAATAGCAAGGACAAAATATGTCTACAAATGGAGCCTTTTTCATTGTCCAAATGTTTTGTTAAAATTCAACCATGTTGCACAGCAATAGCAAGGGCAAGATATATCTACAAATGGGTAAATGAAAAAATGGTCAGACCTAAAGCATGTTGCTTCAAAATAGTCCCCATTGACTTCATTTCTAGGGTTGACTTCAGTTCTAGGGTAACTGTTATAAAATACTAACCAAGTTTAAGAATGACATCATTCCATCTTCAGTAGTGAGATGATTACTTCTATACTGTTTCCCACCACTCAATGACAGTAATACATCAGCTAGAGGTTCATCTTTCTCACCCACCATCTGTATAACAGTAATATAGCATTAACATAGACACCCTAAACATTTGACCACCAGGATCCTCGCTTATTGGATAATGGTAGTATAATTCACATATAATATTCTAATATTTTAACCAATGTCTTCATACTAGACAGGTTTGACAATTAGCACCAATATCCTGATAATACACCAGTTATGAACTTGCCATAATGTATTAATAGGAAAAGGACACATACCGAATACACCCGAATAATATTCCCCCTCCCCTAATAAAAGCAACGCCCCTTTTTGGATAAAAATTTGTCTTTTTTTTTTTTTAATATTGTATACTTTTTATAATTTTGTATACGATGGTAATCAATATTTTGTATTTGCTTCATCAATAACATAGATATGTGTTTTTGAAAATTAAGACCGCCAAATACCCCCCCCCCCCTTGCAAAATGTATGGTTCCGGGAGCGTTTATTTGTAGGAATATTGGATACATAAATACAGAAGTGAACACCATCAAGTTTAATATTGGGAAACTAGAAGGGTTCACAACACAAAAACATGTCTCACACAAAGGGCCATAACTCTAGGAAAATTATCCCACCAAATAGTCCTGATAGTAAGAAAAACAATACTTGGTACCAACAATTCATGTGTGGTTTCATTGAAATATGACCAATGGTAATCTAGAACAAACACAGACAAACTTTACAACATCCATCTAAACACTCAAGACATTCAGCACAAAATCAATGTGGGCGGCATAACTGTAGTAGAACAAAATCATGGTTAACTTAGTTCATATAAAATTCTCACATTCAAATTAAAGGACTATTCAAGCCCTGTAAGATGCATGAACATACAGACCTTTACGTCAATTCTACACAGTTTTCTAGCCTTGAATACAGCCAATTCTTCTTCATCTTTCTCCAGTACATATCCTTCTTTCTCCGCTTTCACTACATAATCAAAGCCTTTATGAAGTGGTCCGATCCTGGCAAATATAGTTAAATTAACAATGCTATCTTGATATACTCTCACAATCATTTTTGCTGTCTGGCTAGTCCAGTTCGTAATGTATGCTAACATGGCTCTAAGTATGCACAAGTTGATTCAGGAAAGTTTGAAAAACAACAAATTAAAAGATATAATAATTGTTTGACTACATGTTGATATATTATGCAAATAAACTTCTCCAAAAATCCATTTTAATACCTACATCGACTTGAAAGCAAGTATAGCAGCCACTGTAAACTTGACATATTTAATGGCGTCATTATTCATTTGGTATTTAATGTCATGGTATTAATCAACAAAATTAAATCCCCCCAAATGTTAGTAATTTTACAGTAATGAAGTGTTTAACTTACTTGAAATCCCCGTTATTATTGGTAACTGCATTAACAGGTTCTACACGATCTTGACTATCATACACTGTGACAGCAACATCACCTAGAGGTGGCGCCACATGTCCAATAATAAACAGTCCACGTTCTCCGCTGAACTGGATCATTTCTCCTGGACAAGCATCTAGAATAGGTAATAAATGGACTTCATTACAGATTACTAGACATTCATACTCCATTGCTATGTTTTTTTGTTGGGTTTTTATTTGGAGGGGGCACAAGGGACTACCAGTATACCCCCATTTATTTCCCCGTCTATGAGTTTGGTGGGGAAAGCTCATTGATTTGCATGCTTGCCACGTAGCCTTGCTACTCCAATTCCAATACAGTTTTTTAGCAATACCATTTTTACCATATTTTAGCAAAAAGCTGACTGACAAATAAAAACCATGCTCAGCATTTTTTAAAATACATTTATATAGTCGTCTTTACAATATTACTATATCGGTTGTATGTTTCATGAAGACGCTCAATGTGTATAACAAACACCAATCTAAAAGACCGATATTGTACGATTTGCTTGTGGGAATTTATGTGTTTGACGCGCAAGAACCTTGCAATATATTCATGCATAAAGTTTAGGATCAGAGCTCCAGATAAGGTGCGTGAAAGCGTGATTACGCATTGAAAGTAACGAATAACGCATTAAAAATGATTTCTGTGCGTTGTAAAACGCATTGAAAAAGACGATCACGCATTTCTGATCCATTCCGATGCGTCGAAGGGAAGTAACTCTTCCGTAATCCGGTCAGTTGTCTTGGTTTTAGACACTACCAATCCGGTGTACAGGTAGAAAAATCCACTGACAAATGTCACTTCGAAAACAAAAGTTTTTATCGGATTCTAGCTCTCATATGCGTGTATTTTAAACCAGATGTGGTAACACATGAGAGTATGTACGACTTTGAATATTATTTATCATGGGAGATGCTATAATAAAAGCTTGAATTGAAACTTTCCAACACAAAAATTGAAAATAGTTGTAAATACATGCATGACAGAAGCAATTGACAACACGCAAACAATGCGAGTTTCCCGGTTAGTTAAAGTCGATGTTACAGATATATCTATTATGTAATTCAATTCACAAAAGAAACTTTAAAAATAATTTTAAATGCAGATCATTCAATATAAATGCTTCACTGTTCATTTTCACATCGTGTCATGAAAAAAAATAGATGCATTTTATTTTCACTTTGTCAATATATTGATAAGGGACAGCACAGCGTTTGGAAAAGGGGAATTTTCATTGCTTACATATTGAATGTGACTATCAATCTGTGTGTTTAAATCAGAAGTCATTGATATTTTGTCTCCGGAGTGTTTCACTCATTAGTTTTGAAAACAGGGAGTGAACGACTCATTGCACCTAAAAATTATCTGGAGCACTGTAGGATCATGTCAAATTCTTGTTTATTACACATACCTGCCACGAAAGTTAAATCCAAAATAGGGGTGATCAAGCAAAACATGTCAGAAGGTGCACTTAAATGTGATTTCAGTGATTTGTTTACCTTTTTTCGCAACAGCCCATGCCTTTCAAATTGGAAATTTTTAGCGCGATAAATTTCCAAAACTTTGACTGCATGACATTTTAGCCTGCCATAGATGTAATTATAAATATACATTTTTAGTTGGCAGTTTTTTTAATTATGCCAAAAAAGAATACCTCAGATCTGCTTCATGAAACCTGACAGACACTTTTTTTCTGTCAACCCTAAAGAGTTTTTTTTTCATTTTGGGTACGTATTTTCTATGTATGAAAGAACTAGGATATTGAAAGAATACAAAAAATGTCAAGATTTGGAAAAAACAAAACCTGCCACAAAACATCCACAATTTTTCATTTGTCACATATTTGCGCGACCCCAAGTTTTCCTTGTTTTGTGGGCCGATTTTTTTGTGTGTTTAGGCAGAAAACAGGCACTATTTTGATAGGCATAGCACAGAAATGGTATATGGAGGTTTCTGATCAGCAATCAATCTGATTGGGAAAAATCCGATACATTTTGGGAATTTCTTAGCCTTTCCTTTGGGAATTTCGTGTTATTTTGAAGACTTTTTCAATTGGGAAAACACAGAATTTCGGAGTCAAGTCAGCGCAAAAAATTTCTGGATTTAAAAGTGATTTAGATGCATACACAAGGAATGTTTTAATTCAAGTGATTATAAATATGGGACATAAGATCACTAAATGAACCAAATGTACTTTTGTGCAAGGTAGGTGCACTTGGAATTTTTGAAACCAGAAATTTATCAACGAAATGGGAGTACCTCCACTTTAATAGGATTACATGGCAGGTATGTTATTACATGAATGTTAAAATGTTACACTACCTCCGGAGACAGTGATATCCATCATAGGTGGAGAATATAACATCTCTGATGATTTCACAACAACATTTAACTTCTCACCAGATCTACAATATATATAAACAAATAGATATAATGCACCAGTCAATATTACGCCCATCTGGGTAATAGACTCTAGTCAGTTCCATGACCCAGGAATTACTATGTGATTATGTGTCCCGACCCTGTGGATTTAGACAGTAAGTATAGTCTCCAGGTTGAAAAATGTCTAATTCCCCCTTGGTCACCTACCGCATAACCCCCCCCCCCCCAACATCCTGAAAATTGGCAAAATGACTGGAAACTGGTTAAGTCTTACAAACTGCTGGACCAAAATGCAACCATTTTTTAAAAAATGTGTTTCAACATGCAACTTCTTGTCCAATTCAACTAACCAGCTATTAAACTTCATCCATTTTCATAAAATGCATGTGTTTCCCAGCTTCTTTATACTCTGTGAAATCAACTGTCGTTTGACAGCTGCTAGATCTAACTTTTTACATGCTTTCAGATTTTCAAAGGTGTTTAACAACTCCATTTTGATAAATGACTGTTAAGGATAAAGACCAGTCAGTCGGACCGGTTAAAAAATGGCGGACTGTATAAAAATATTTCGGACTTGTCCTTTGGAAAAGGGTTGCTCTGTTACTAGTCTTATCCAGGGGGATGGAAAAACATATATACATACCTAGTCCAGTGTGAGAACTTGTACTGCTGCAGTCCTTTCAACGCACTACCAGTTTTGTTAGTATCATCTTTAGCTACAGTAAGCGGCCCCAGTGTAGTGATAGCCTGGTCAACTGATGATGTTATCGTTACCATGACATCACTGACAGGTGCTTCCGCATTTACCACACCATATACCAGATGGGATACAGCAGTCAATGTTAACGTTTCAGGATTGGATCTGTAAACAGAAACAGGCATATCAGAATTTAAGCAAGAATATTTTTTATTCCGCCAGCTTAACCTTTTTACTGTTTTTTTATACATTTTCTGTTAACTATATAATAAATTTTAGGTCTATTGTAATGATTGTGAAACAGTTAGTTAACGTTAGTGAGATTTAAACCTACACCTCACATAAAAATGCACTAGCCCACTTAGCTATTGCAACAAAACTGAAAATAAAATTGACTTACGTATCATATGTGTAGACGTCCTTCTCAAACTTGTGACATGAATCAGGTTTCAGTTTATAGATACCTGACTGTTGTAGACAGAAACGGTTCTTGCCTTTGTTCAGTTCAAATGAACCAACACTACCCTCCTTCTGCTCATGGGCAAAGTTCTAAAATACAACAAACAAAATAACAAAACATGTTTCATACAGTTTGTATTCTCTATAGGATAAATTTCTCTCTGCAGATTTTGTAATTTAAACTACTTGCCTGAATTGGCAAAATTGTATACTGTAAAATCATTAATTTTCGTGGGGGATTAAATTCCTTGGATTTCGTTTCCGCACGAACACTAATTTTGACCCTTGTTTTATTACCTGAAATGCAAAATCCACGAATTCAAGTCCCAACGAAATTGTCTTTTTTACCAAAACCACGAAATTTCATCCAAACGAAATTAAATGATTTTACAGTAGTTACTTGCCAACACCAACAATAATTACTTGTCCCTGACTAATCAGAGTCAACTTAATTCAAAACTTACATATAGAGAGGTAAATGCAATATGCTGTAACAGCTTGTTGTAGCAACTTATGGATGTAATGGGATGTAGCATTGTACACATTTTACATGAGTTATAATATTGTACCATTGCAATAAGGTGTACTGGTGTAGTAACTTACGGATGTCTTTGGGTGAACAAACTTACACATCTTTACATGAGGTATAATATTGTTACTTACCAATGTAATGGGGTGAGATATAGAACACTTCAATATATAACCAGTCTGTTGGAACTATAACTTACCAATGTAATGGGGTGAGATATTGTACACTTCAATATATAACCTGTCTGTTGGAACTATAACTTACCAATGTAATGGGGTGAGATATAGTACACTTCAATATATAACCTGTCTGTTGGAACTATAACTTACCAATGTAATGGGGTGAGATATAGTACACTTCAATATATAACCTGTCTGTTGGAACTATAACTTACCAATGTAATGGGGTGAGATATAGAACACTTCAATATATAACCTGTCTGTTGGAACTATAACTTACCAATGTAATGGGGTGAGATATAGAACACTTCAATATATAACCTGTCTGTTGGAACTATAACTTACCAATGTAATGGGGTGAGATATTGTACACTTCAATATATAACCTGTCTGTTGGAACTATAACTTACCAATGTAATGGGGTGAGATATAGTACACTTCAATATATAACCTGTCTGTTGGAACTATAACTTACCAATGTAATGGGGTGAGATATAGTACACTTCAATATATAACCAGTCTGTTGGAACTGTAAGTTACTGACATCAGCATTACCAACTTCAAACTCAACTGTTTTATCTTTCCAGCATAAACTATCTCGCATCACAGTAGCTGCAGAATAAACAAACACGACACTGATATAACACAACAAACAAGTATATAGGAACTGCAAGCAATAGTCCCCTACCTTCATGTTGTCAATATTTCTGTTGCCATGGCAACCACAATTCTTGTCTGAATAAAAAACAATCCTCTTATTGTTCCCTATCTACATACAAAGTTTCATAAACCTAGCTTGAAAACTGTTTGAGTTATGGCAGGATCCAGATTTAATTGACAGACTGACTGATGGCAAAGCTTATGCCCCCTCTGGTTGAAAACCAGTAGGGGACTAATCAAGAAAAATATTTTGAAGAGTTAGTACTTGACCAGTAGTGTTCACTTATGATGGAGAACAAGTGTAGAAAGACTCAATGCCATAGTATGGATACTTTGCAAGATATTGCCTAATATAGTAGCTTGCACCAGAAACCTTAACCAAGACTCTTGGTCCAAGAGTGTGACGCCCACACTGAGAGGGCGAGTACAATAGCTCTCCATATTCATTGTATAGTCGCGCTAAATGTTGAGATGAGGAAGATCAGTTGTTTCAGTATACTGGGATAGGACTGGTTGATTTAGAAGCTATAAATCAGGGGTGTCAATGGAGCCAAATAAAAAAAATCAAATGCGGCCAACCGTTTTGCCAAACAAGAATCCTTTCACCACATTGTTTCCATATTCAGCTCAAGTTTTATCAAGAAAATCCTTCAAAGCAGATTAAATTGACCATAACTTAAAAGGTATTTTCATCAAATAACTTATCGTAATTATGGTCAGAAACATTGCTATTTTAGGATATGTCAATTCAGAATTCCGGTTAAATCAGGAAAATTGACACACCTGTATAAATACAAACCTTTATATTTGCCAGGGAGGACATTGCTGAATGTGAATGTGGCGACCTTCTGTGATCCTTGGGCCTGCAACAATGAAATAATTCACATTAATATTTCACATGTTCTGTTTTCTTTATGTGATAAGGTGATAAGGTAAGATAATGAAGGAAGCAGTATTTGACAGTGCCAGGGTACATCAATTTAAAAACAATTTTATTTAATATTGATTGCAATAAAACAATTTCAAGACGTTTCTCAACATTTGACACTTTCCAGGGTAGAGATAAATCCGCCTGATTGTTTGACAAAAGTACTTGGCGAAAGTTTTCAAGCTAATCCATAAGAACATGAGAAAATAATTAACTGTTAAAATTCATTTAAAGTGTATTAATTGACGACTGGCATAATGCCAATTAGTTCTGTTATACATGTCATGTTTTTTACACCCCTTACCTGAGTAATTTGTTTATCGTTTCTTCCTACTGCATCCAGGGAGACTTCTATAGTACCACATTTCTCTATACAAGATATCGTACCAGTAACCTGAGCACGGAATTGAGAGAAAACAATATCCAGCACAGGTTTGTTTGCTACAGTAACCAGTCTTTCTGCGGGAGCAATAGTAAGACCAGCTTTTGTCTCGGCATCCGATAAATGCACCTGGAATACAAATTATACATGGACAAAAGTTCGAAAAATTTAAAATCCTGAAATATGGAAAAAGTTTTTCTTTATATCAGAAAAACAAGTAATTAGGAATTGCAAGCAACATAGAAGTCTATGCTGTACCTTTAGGTAATAGTGGACTAGTCATTGAAGTTGTAATACATTTATTAAGATCACTCACCCTGACTACATATTTCCCTGGTTTTACAGCAGTACAGAATTTCCCATCTTCTGATGTTTCCTTGGAAACCGCAGCTGACCCCTTGCCCTCTGGGAATATAATCATCTTCCTCTTTGTCACCTGTTGTGAAAGGCCTTCTGGGAACTTGTCGATGGTAACACGGCCACAAATGTCAAAACTAAAAATTCATATAAAATACTAGTTTTAAAATTTGTAATTTACTTGAGGCGCCTTGAAGTACAGTCAAACCAGAGTTATAGGTCTCCTGAATGAAACCTGTCATAATCGATTGAATCAAACAAGTGTACAAAATAATTTGATATGGTTATCCATAGTCACGAGAGAAGAGAAGCCAGATTCCCTTTAATGCTGCCCTTCAAGCAAGGTAATTACTGGTACCATTTTTATTTCATCTTTAGTAGGTATGATTTGGTAGGTAGTGTATACATTAAAGATAAGTGTCTCATCAGTCAAGATGACTGGCCCTTTCAATAGGGGTGACTTTATAATTAACAAACTTGACCGTACAATATATATCACCTACCTAGTTGGAATGATGTCTGGTAACTGGGGAGTATTTGGTGTTATTTTCATTTCTTGTTCATCAAACAGCATGTTGTCAGATTTCACGTGTAGTTTATATACACCAGTCTTCATATTCTCCAGGTGGTATACTCCGTTGTTACCTGTCTTTGTAACAGCTTCGCCATTCAATAAAACATCAGCGTTGCTGATCCCGGTACCCTGTCACAAGTAACACAGTGTTTACCAAATATTCTGATTTTTTTCAAAATTCAAGTACTTTTTAGAGGACTTTTTGGCAGATTCAAATGGAAGTACTTTTCGAGTTCGAGGCATCAAATGAAAGTATTTTTCAAGAACTACACATCAAATTCAAGTACTTTCAAGTACTAGGCAACAAATTCAAGTACTTTTCAAGTCAGTTGTGCATCCTGAGAGATCAGTGATATTGTTAAAAATCATTATTAGTTCTGCTAATTTTAAATACTGGTCCGACATTAAGAAAGTATATGGGTGCACAATGACATTATGCTGACTTATATTCTGGTGAAGTTAGAAGACTGTAGCACAAATACTTTTCAAGTCACAAACTACACAACATTTTAGGATGGACAGACATGGACAAATCTATACCCCCCCCCCCCCCCCCGCCCCAATTTATATGGGGACATAACTTAATAATTACTTATAGCTGCACCAAGTGAGTGATAATTTATGTAACAGGGTGATTAATGATAATTGTTTAAATTAATAACTTTATAAACACAGCCAGCTTACCTTAACAGAATCCAGTACATGTCCTGTCACTGAGAAACCAGCCACTTGGAATGTATTCTATGAATGGAGAAACATAGGTTGATATATAATATAACAAGTTCATTTTGTCTGTATCACTATGCTGCAGTGAGCAAATGTTTTCAGTGGTAAATCACCGCATTTTCTGAGTGATTTTACACTCTTCTGTCAAGCATAGCCTTTATTTGCCAGTCATCATTTTACTGACAATATAGCAGGCAAATGAGTGCATCCATCAGGATTTGACTCCGGGTCACCGGATTAAACAGAAAGCGTGCAAACTACTGAGCTATGCAGGCACATTTGTTTAGTAGAAATTTGTTCTTTTATAGACAGATGCAACCTCCAGTCAACAGATAACGGTAACAAATAATCTATTTGATCAAGTTTAATACATCTACATGTATGTAAATGTAATATCATACCAGTCTCTATGGCTTATCAGAGGTGTAGAAATGTGGCAAAAGACAGAAATACCAACTGACTATTTGAACATGTTTGCCAACTACTTTTTTTAAATTTCTTCCTTATTACTTCAAGTCAGATGTCAAATCAACTGGCTACATTCGAAGATTAACTGGCTACATTAAAACATTTCATCACCCCTGCGTACCGGTATACAGCAAAATTATATCAAACATATTTAAATATTGGAATTAAGATTTATGACAGTTTTACCTGAAGTTTTTGTGAACCATGTGCTACAGTAAATGGTAACTTCTCTGGTTTGACATCAAAGGTGATATGCTCGCCTTTGTAAAATGGAACCTAAAAGGAGAGTAATAAACACAGCTATAATGAAACAAGTGAATCCATGTGTGGTATTCAATATTGATCTAATTTAATCAGAGAATAAGGATAGCCAATCATATAGCCTGTTACTGAACAAGAGTATAATATGGTGTGATTTGATCGGTTGTCCTTATCCTTAAGTCAATTTAGATCAATATGGAATACCACCCCTGAAAACATTTGACTAAAAGTTGTAAAGTGATGACAACACATTAAATATTCATACTAATATATCTTATTAATAAACTTTACCTTTTCCTACATTAAAACTGGACAAGTTTTATAACAAAAGATTACTGGAAGTTGTTTTAGTTTATTTGGTTTAAATACCATTCCTTAAAAAATGTATACAGTCATACACGGTGGCCGCTTAACCAGACCCAACCAGTTTCTTGGACTGTATTCAGTTTGTATGTACCCTTCTCCAGGGATTCTACTGAGACAAAATGCCTAATACGAAAAATGAGTTGCAAGCCAGTTTCGGGTGCCTCTACCAAACATCCCTACAGCATTTTTAACTTTGATTCAAACATTGTTCTTTTGCTAAAATTCACCTGATGAAACTTAAAATGACTGTAACTATGTCAATTCTTTGATTTTTTTTTCACCAAATAACTTTCATACTTTGCAGGACAGCTCTTTCTGTGTACTGCATCAATTTTCCGAATTATTCTGCTTCTGTAGGACCCCCAAGTCAACCCACGACAGTTAGTACTCATCAAATGATAGTCACCAGTGACTAGACAAGAAAAGATAAACTTTTGCTAAAATTCTGCTGACACAAAGTCAAAAGGCCGTAACGTTGTCAATTCTTTGATTTCTTTCACCAAATAACATTTCCAGATTATTCCGAAACTGTAGTTAAGCACGACATGTAGTACTCACCAAATGATAGTCACCAGTGACTAAACAAGGGAAGATAAACTTTCCACTACTATCCGATGATACATGACACAGTGGTGCATACTTCTCTGACTTGCCAACACCTTCAACACGAGACTTATCACAATCCTGTATATCCTGCAGAAAGTATGTATAATATACATCAGTAAAAAATTACTGTTTAATCCTAGGTCCCATTGAGCATATTTTGCCTGGTGATGTACTCCTGATTTAAATAAATTAGTTGAGAGAGGAAGGCATTGAGAAAAGGGATTTCACAACTTTTTCATATGACTTCCCACAAAGCTTCATATAGACCACAATGAACTTTTAAACGATGCCTTCCGATGTCTGTTTATTAAATCCGAAGTACATTGCAGACGCAAAAAAGTTCAGTGGGACCTACACATAACTAGATGGGTTTTTAACACAAAAATAACTGCAGCAATAATATACACAGGAGATCTACTGAGGCATAATGCCAATCCTGATACAAAGTAGCAAGTCTGTTTCCAGTGCCATTATAAGACAGATAATAATTGGAAATTTGTTCAACAACAACACATATTTTGTAGAATTATTATTATATTTACGTTTCGGCCGAGGCCTTCTTCAGAATAACAATAACAAAACAACGGATGTGACGTCATGACGTTAGCGTAACATGACGTCGCACAATTGCGGGAAAACTTTGTACAATTATTATTATATTTACGTTTTGGCCGATTATAAGACAGAAACATAATTACGAGTAACATTTCAAGACCTCCAACTTTGAGTTAATTATTTGAGTATTATCTCAACTTGAGCTGAGATTTCTACTAGAGATGCTCCTGGAGATTGTGGCCTGGTGTGGGCCAATTCTATCATTCACAGGTCAAATGAAACCCCTTAAATTTGTTATAACCCAATATCATAGACAACTGCAGATTTGCACAAAAAACAGGTCATGAAAGCATTGTTTTGACTAATGCTTATCATTGTTTTGACAAATACCCATCCAGTACCCTTTGTCCAGGAGTCAATACCAAAAATCCAAAGCCCCACAGAAACGACAGCATCACCCAGCCACCCACAGTCATACTTCGAACAAAACATCCATATCCCCAAAAATGGATATTTCCAGAAAACCTATTTACTTACTCCTCAATTAATGACACACTGTGAACTTTGAATTTTTTTATCAATTAGTGATAAATGAGGTAATTATGAAAAATAACACACTTACTTTCTGACTAACACTTGTTGAGTACAGCAAGAAGTTAACTCCCTTGATTGGTTCCCCTTCACTGAACACTTGACCCTACAAACACAATATAAAATTAAACATTAGAGATGTTTGTAAAACATGGATGGCCCCATGGCCCCGTGAGTCTCAGTCGTAACTTGTCAGACTTGGTTCTGGATAGTGGATACCAGAATAAAGTGACACTTTGATATCCTTCAAGTCAACTACAGAGGACAACATCTATCATTACATTAGGAATGACCCAAGCAGTTGATGGACTTTAAAGCACATCATAGTATGAAAACAGTTGTTTTGCACATATGTTGACAGGAAGAACACCATGTGTAAACATAAAGATTCACATACTGTTGACATCATTTTCATGTATGCACATTTCAGGGCCCAAACGATGATATCAAAAGAACAAAAGCACAGTATGGACTGTAATTCCCATTTTATTTGTAACAAATAATAACATTCAAAACCAAAATCTGGCATGATGCAATGTCTGTTTACACAACATTGTCACAAAATTTCCTGCCAAGCTGTCATAATTTTGAAAAACAAGCACATATTAATTAGATGTCTTGTATACTGTAATAGAATTTATAAAAGTTTTTTTTCATGTAAATGGGCTTGTACAACCACCAACCCCTCTTCAGATGTTATACTACAATCAAACAAAACAAGAGATGTTTGTAAACAACATTTATGCCCCAATAGCAGCCCAATAGTCGAAAATGGTAAAAGTCAAAGTGACCTTGACCTACTGACCTCAAAATCTATTGGGGTCATCTACTGTTGCAGACCAAGCTCTATGTAAAGTTTGATCCTAGGGCAAAGCGTTCTTGAGTTCTGAAACCATTTGGTGTACCGACCAATCAACAGACAGACATGAGCAAAGCAATATACCCCCTTATCAAAGATGTGGGGGCATCATAAATATTTGTAAGCTATATGATGTTCTAGAAAGACAGAAATCTTACAGTGACAGAGTATCCAGCAATCACCAAACTGCTACCAGCATCAGCATTATCTGACGTTACTTCAACACTCGTCTCAAACTGAAACAATCAAACTGTCATATCAAAACAACCAACATAATTATACTCCAAACAGATGAAAGTGTTTATAGCCCATTCCCCTATATTCCAGTCAAATTATGGAATAAATTTCCATACCCAAACATTGATACAATTGGAACATTTATCCACAATTATTGTTTATGATTCAGAGAGATGATATTTTTTTAATAAATATGTACTATTGCATTATGGTAGAATATAGCATGGCTGCTAGTTGATAAGCATAAATATTAATCATGAGTTAAGTACATATGTTATTTAGTTTGGTGTGCTTTAAAGTGATTTTAATTTAAGTTGCATAGAGGTAAAGCTGCAAATTTTGTTAGAAAAATAATTGAACCATAATTACCTTCTCAAATTTATACTGATCTTGTGAAGCTCGGATGTCGTATTTGCCTGGCATGACTTTAGTAAATAGGTAGCTGAAAACATGAAGCAAGTGCAAGGATTAATCTCAATGCAGGACACGACACATTGGCTCTGCAGACAAAACACATATGAACGCTCTTAAGTTATCTCAATGCAGTGAATAGAACTTACTTTTATCACATAAATAATCTGATATTCCATGTGAGAACAAATGACGGAACAATGTTCTCCAACACGTTTGATAACAAAAGCACCAGCTATTTGACCCGCAAACATAATGTTGCCGGCTAAAATTAATTAATTCTGACTTTGTTTTGACTATGGTAATGTGATTTAGCCATTGGGCAATACCTTTAGAAGTAATCTTAACTCAATTACATGGAACACAATAATGAAAAAAACAATGATATTATATATGTAAGAGTATTTCATTAATTATGATAATACATACCTGCCATCGTCTGAAGTTTCAACAGACTGTAATAAATCCTTTGACCCTGACTTGTATAGATTGACCTTGACACCAGCAGGACCAGTCAGCTGACCTTTACTAATTACCTGAAACAAATGACAGACTTGTAATTTAACAAAGTAAAAACTTTTATCAATAAACAAGTAATTAGGAATTGCAAGCAATACAGAAATCCCAGGTTGCCAATGTTTCAGTTGCCATGACAACAACTGTTACAATCTTTGTCCAAATCATAAAAAATAGACATACATAATCTCCTTATTTGTCCCTAGCTTGAAAACTGTTTGAGTTATGGCAGGATACAGATTTTCTTGACAGACTGGTTGAAAACCGGTAGGGGCCTAATAAGCTAGACAATGAAATATGATATCTGTATGATTATGTACAGTTCTCCATCCAGGCCTAAATCCACCTGAGAACCAATAATATTGTTACTATAGAAAGAGTAATAGGCCAGTTTTGCTCTGCCAATGTGGGGAGTAGTGTCGATATTAATAATGAAAATCCTGCGGATGATAAATAAAAGTTGCACTAATAAAGGGCCTAAACTAGACTTTGGGGACTTGTGCCTTCAGGTAGGGCAATTTTGGGTCGTTAGAAAGAAAGCAGTATTTCTTTTTGATTTTTTTTTGAAAGGGATTTTTTTCAAAAATAGGGGATGAAGTATATTCATTTAGGAGGGGAATGGGGCTGAATTTTGGCTGTAAAAATGATCAAATGAGGGCCCTGTAATACCACTTCATGTCTGGTAATTTACAATCATTCTCATGCCTAAAAATCCAAGTTTTAAACAATTTAAGTCTAAAACCCAGATTTGGATATAAACAGGTATACATGTTCAGTGGGTAATAATCAGACAAAATGTTACATGGTTCAATGTAATAGCAAAGAAATGGCAGTGATTATCAATGTTGTCAATTTTAAGTCTATGTCTGAATTTCAGTCTTACAATGTTGGTGAATAAAGCCCCTGGTGAATGGTCTGAAAAATACCAGGCGTTCATTAGTAATGTAGAGCAGAGAAATGTTACCTTTCCGGTGAATGAGAATCCAGTGAAGACAAAGTTGATATCCTCACCGAGACTACATTTATCTTTCTCACCATCCACATGTAACTCTACACTTTCTGGTTCTATAACACAACAAGAACAATGGTTAACATCTTAATAAACAAGTAACTAGAAATTGCACTTGCAATTTGCAGGTTGTCAATGTTTTTGTTGCCAGGGTAACCAAACCTGAAAACTGTCACTACATGTACAGATATGCGAGAGTAAATAGCTTGCTTGAAAATCAGTTGAAGTTTGAACTGCATGATACAAGCAGAAGGAAATTACTAAAGTTACAACCCAACAGTCACAGTTCCTTCCCTTTAACACAACAAGGTTGTATCTCAGACAATATACAGTACTAGCATATAGAGAGAGACAAGTTACAATTAAAATTACCTTGCTGTATCAAAATGGACAGACTTCAATATAATATAAGAAAAAGATGCAATAATTATCAAGTTGGAAATATGAGAGCCATGTATGACAGGTAACTGTATCAACGAAGCAAAAAATTGTAAAATTTATATTTTCTTTACAGAAAATTAGAAAAAATATCAATTTTACAAAAAAAAAGTTTTAGTTTAGTCTTTATCAATGATTCCGATTTTATCAATGATAAAGTTACCTGTGCCTTGTAAGGAACAATATATAGATTACCAAATGTCCATCCTTTTGGTGGTTCAACTTTGAGTATGAAATCTCCCTTGTCATACAGGGGTATAAGATAATACCCTGTGTTAGGTGCACAATCAGTCTGATATTTGATACTCCAGTGTGGCGTGTATAATTTGATCTGCAAGAATAAATGAAACAGAATGTTTAACATGGTTGACTTACTCAAATTTCAGTCAGATGTCAGAAATTAATCCATCTTATTTAATTTTAACTGAGATATCATAAATACTAGCAACATGAATCATTGAAAAGAACATTAATAAAATATTTCAAATACTTTTGAAGCAAGCATTACACATTCTAATTACAATTATTGATTGAAAACGAGACTGACACATGTTTAATAGTTCAAGAACAGATCCATTGAGCTATTTCACTTGATTCCATTTATTGAAATGACCATTGATAGTTTTAAACTTTAAGTCAGAATTGGAGAGAAACGACAATTCTGATGCACTTAGTACAGACATCACTGTCAACTTGCCAAAAATTATTAGACATTTGGCCGGACTGTCCAGTACTTTATGAAGCCTATTGTGCCATAATAGACACAATAGACTTATAAAGTTATGTACATTTACCACCATAGGTTACAAAATAAGTAATTTCATAATCAGTCTTCACAAATATTTTTCAAAGTACTAGCCAGTCGGTCTACCAAAAGGCAGAACTTACAAGCCCAAGAAGAAATTTACTAGTCTGAACATAAAATTATTAAAAGTGGATTTTATTCAATTGTTTTGTGATCATTTTTAAGTTTGTGTGATATTTGTTTAATATATATTGCTTATTACATTTTAAGCAAATATACATAACAGAAAAGAAGGTTAGCGAACTATACTTCTGAAAAGATTACTTTTGTTTCAATTCATTATTTTAGCATAAAATATTTATTTGATATCAAACATCTCTATCTTAAATCACCTTTTAATTAAATTATATTAATTATTACCCGGTATGTTAAACATTGTTTAAACAAAAATACTTAGTTTCTTAATTATTTGTTTTGAATTTGTAATGAATTACTCTTTCATTAGGAATTTTTTAAAATTAGAATTATGTAGATCTCAGGGCTCGACACTAAACGGTGGTCCGTTAGCCCGAAGCTACCTATTTTCTCAAAGGACTACCTCGGTATCCAAGCTGGGTATCCCATCGGGCTATCTCAAAATTTACCTATAGATCGCTTGTGTAGACCTCTGTTTTTTTTACCAATTAACGAAAATTAAATAATTAAAATAATTAGAATGCAAAACGAATCCGGAAATTGCGTCTTTCCTCTAATTAAATATGCATCGAGTCGCTAATGATCTTAGCAGACATCGCCAAATCCATTGGACCGTCGGTCTTCTCGGCATATTTGTTGGAAGGTCCGACAGAATTTAGGGCTGCGACGGTCCTTCTGTCTGACGCATTTTTGCTGAAGTTTTGCCAAAAATCGGCAAATAAGTATGTGAAGAACTTCCGGAAGTTTAGACTAGAAACAATAAGTTTGCACGTGCGCATCAATGCACGCCTATTTTTAGAAACATATTAATTATAACAGTGACTACGATTGCTTCAGTTCGTTCACATGGTTTAATTAAGGTCAACTGCACACATGTTGCATGTAAACAATGGCGAATTTGTCTGAGATTTGCAGGCGATGATTGGTTTAATATTGTTCGATCGGAACGATTCGTTTTATGTATTTTGGTAATATTTTACCGATATACATTGATTCCCGCTCGATTTTAGCCTGAAAAGTAAGTAATTTAATGCTTTTCATGATTAAGCATTTGTCCCCAATTATTTTTGTACCGGATGTAAAAAAATACGAAGACAACATTTCAAACATTCCTATTTTGACCAATCTTTTTAGTTTTAATTTTTTCCGTTTTAATTTTGAAGATAAAAAATCACATCCTTCTGGACACCATTCCATGACTTTGATAGGTGTGTAGGGCTGTAACGGTATACCGCGGTCTACGAAATACCGCGGACTGCAGTCCAACACGGTTCACGATACAAGACTTCTTAATTTCGGTACGGTTCGGTATAAGCTTTTTTATGAGCAAAATAATATTTAGACAACGACAGCGCCTGACAGCCTTCTGATTATGTATAATTACCATGTATCACTCATTTTAATTGTATTGAGATATGCTTCATATTGTCTAAATTCACTTAAAATTGTTGATAGGCACATGATAACTGCAGTAAAAGAAGCATCAAATTCATCATCACTTAAAAATTGAAGTATTTAAGCTGCTGTTGGAGAATATTGTATCGAACCGAAAGATACCGAACCGTTAGAAAAATTGACGGTACGTATCATATCGTGAGGTGAGCGTACCATTACACCCCTATAGGTGTGTAGGACATTTAAAGCATGTACCGAACGCCCCTTTGTGACAAAGGGTAGCAGACCATACACTGTCTGTTTATTAGGGCTGTAATGGTACGCTCACCTCACGATATGATACGTACCGTCAACGGTTCGGTATATTTCGGTATGATACAATATTCTTTAACAGCAGCTTAAATACTACAATTTTTAAGTGACAATGAATTTGTTGATTCTATAACAACAATTATTATGTGGCTATCAACTATTTTAAATGATTTTCTACAATATTAGGCATATCTTAATACAATGAAAACGAATGATGCGTGGTAAATATACCTAATCAGAGGGCATTTTCGTTCTCTGAATATTACTTTTTGCTCATAAAATGGTTATACCGAACCGTACCGAAATTTGCAACTCTTGTACCGTGAACCGTGTGGGACTGAAGTCCGCGGTCTTTCGTGTACCGCGGTATACCGTTACAGCCCTACTGTTTATACGGGTGGGGGTTTTGTATTTTAGTACACTCAAAAGACATTGAATAAATGAGTAGACAAAAATGTTTTTATGTACTAACATGAGGACTACCTATATTTTGCAAGGACTAACTCATTTTCTATGCTTGTACTCAGTGGTAGTCCAGCGGGCTACCTCCTGAAAAAGTTAGTGTCAAGCCCTGGATCTATATTGTAAGGTAATTGAGGTAAACAATCGATCCTGTGTGCGTTTATAAAAAATCAAAGGTCACGCAAGTTTTTTTTTGCTCTGATCACATGAGTGGCATTCACGATAATGGTTTAAGTATTCTTGTTCACACTGCTATTTTCTGTTTTCTTAATATTTTCCCCATATTTTTATAACGTTATAAATATAGAATAACAGGGTTCTCTGTAGGATTTTAAAGTAGGAGTCCCAGGACTCCTTTGTGCAAAAAAGTAGGAGTCCTGAGGACTCTATCCAAGTCGCGTAGCGACGAGTGGGGGAGGGTGAGGGAGGGGGTGACCCCCTCGCACAAGGGGGGTTTGGGGGATCTCCCCCAAGAAAATTTTGATTTCTAAAGCCTTTAATCCTGCATTCTGGTGAATTATGGAGCTATTTTTCCAGTTGTTTGTTACCAATAAAGATTTATTTTTTATATCAATATGTGATATTTTTAAGCAGCTTAATTATTTTGTGGTTGATCCTTAACCTATTACTGAATGGTAGAATCAGCATTCATACCCAGAAAAAGAGCTAAATTACTATTTACATACTCATAACATTCTTGCTACATATTAATGATTGATAAAAGATCGATGGAAAATTGAAAAGACAAAAAAAATCGATCTCATCCGAAAATATGTACGCGTCCGAAATTTGTAACTTGCATGTCGTACTTTATCTTATTCACGGTCAATTGCAGTCAAAAGCTCGTAAAATGATCGATTATGCTTGAATATAATAAATTGTGTTAAAACTCGAATCATACCAGCATCGTTCAATGCTTTAAACATCTCGTCAATTGACATGCGTTGAATCATGAATGTTCGCGAGTGGACTAAATCAGCAAAGTTGGTAAACCCAGAAAAAGTCAGCTGCATCAGTCGTATTTTCAAATTTATAAAATAAATGCACGTATATCGAATACAATTTACGGCATTAAGTTCACGTGTCGCACGATCAAAGTTCACCGAATCGCTAGACCGCTCATTTGAAGTTACCCGCGTCGGTTCCATCAAACGACCTTGATGTAGAAATTGTCGCCGCATGTGCGTTTGATAATTGAAACTGACGACCTTTTCTGAGTACAGTTGAAACTTTCGTCTTCCGTAATTAGGTCAAAATGACCTCGAGTCGGAAATATTGCTTGTGTTGGGATTGTGATATTTTTATCAAGGAATAATCAGCGTGGAATATGAATTTAATAGGTATGTTCTTTAACTCGGCATTTGTAGAATTCGAAATTATTGTTTGGATTTAATTTATAACACACGCGTTAATCGTAAATAATAAGTTTGGATTAACGAATCGCTTTTCTGATGTTACAACGTTACGACAAAATTAAAATCGTATAAATCTGTCTGCAATTAAATAAACGACACGGTCAGTAATTTAGTGGAGATATCAATTATCACCAATCAATTAAAGCGTACGTGTTTACGTAACAGTTTGTGATTTACACATGTATATGCATCGATCTAATAAAGTTTATTTTTCGGGGGACGCGTCAATGATTATCTAAGGACTCGCGAACGCTGATTGATTCACGATGCATATCTTGGGTATTTAACCCCGCCTCTCGCCTGTCAATTACTCGACGTCAATGACACTGCAATTGTTTATTGTATAATCGTGTGTTTACGACGAATTTATGACCCAAGGTCAAACGCGTGCGTCGGAAAAAGCTTGCGTCCCGAAAACGCGTTGATTGCCGATTTTATGCGTCTGATTTCAAAAGTATGCGTCCAAATACGCGTAATTACGCGTTGCCGAGAACCCTGAATAAGATATACGTACATGCTTCCGTAATCTTAGCATGTGAGTCTAGGATAACGGTATGGCAATAGTAGCCAATGCCTACATTTATACAGGAATAATTGAAATACCCGGGCAATGACAAGGGATAACCAACAAGGGATAGGTTTCAAACTTTGGAAAAATGTCCAATCCAATGTCCTGGCACTGCCAAGTGAGCGAGTTAGTTTCCTGCCATAGTGACAGTGCCTATTTCTCTGGATAAAATTAAGAGAGGGGGCAATTTGCGGCGGATTAGCATCTGCATTAATTTCCATGGGCTGTGGGGAAAGGAGTTTTACTCAATACTGGGGGTTGAAAAAGCAAAAATATAATTGAATAGCACAGATTTGGTAGCTTTTGTAATTTGAATTATATTTTTTTTATAAATAACAAGAAACAAGAGACTCGTCCCTAACTTGGCCGGTAACGCACGGACCTCATAACTTAGACTTACAGGGCAGGGCAATTTGAGGGCCACGGGCAAATGCATTTTTTTCGGAACTTTACCTCAACTAGAGAAAAATTAATTTCTACGTCGGACTTCACAAAACCTCCACAACCAAGAACACCTTCTGCGCTAACAGCATAAATGTCTATAATGAAATAAATACAGAATAAAGGCAACAATTTGAGATCCATTTTCGTCGATGAACCGGCTCGGAAAAATACGTAAAGCAATCTGTTAATCAGTGTAGACAGACGCTCTTTGTTTTCCGAATTATCAATCGTTAAATTGACAAAGACGAGTTTACGACATTAACATGTTTACGACTAAGTGACAATAACATCGTTGTCGTCTATCGCTTTCATTAATAATAATAATAACATCTTTATTTAACGAAGGTTACATATAAAATATACAGAGTTTTAAACAATATACATCTTATTTTCATATGGCCTTCTGGTACCAGTATAATTGGTAATGATGATAATAAAGCAATAACAAAAAGAAATCTATGTTGTCACATATGGACATAATCAGTATTTACATTAAAAATACAATTAGATTTAATAAAGTAAAACTACAACTCAATATAACACGTCAATAAATAAACACATATGTCGACAGACACTAAGAAGAAATACTCATTAAAAGTATGTGTTAAATGAAAACTCACACACATGCATAAAATTTATATCAAGGTTTAAACTTATTTCGAATAAATTCCAATCATTTTAATAGGTAGTTTTTATACGTGTTTTTAAATGAATACACTGTTAAAGATGTTCTTATAGTTATAGGAATATCATTCCATGTTTTTAAGCTGAAATATGCAAAAGAATCTTTAAGATAGTTCGTACGAGGTGTCTTTTGTAAAACGAGATCTTTATGTTCAGATGATCTAAGATTATGATTTGAGTTATTCGAAAATCTAAGTATGTCTGACATATATGCAGGTGCCATATCATTTAATATTTTATACACCAAAACTGCAGTGTGATATTTACATCTTTCATTAAATGAAAGCCAATGTAACTCTTTAAATAATCCTGCTGTTGGCGATCTAATAGGCTTGTTGAGTATTATTTTTGCTATTCGTTTTTGGATTATATTTATTTTATGTACATATCGTTTATTGTCTTTCCCCCAAATTGAACAACAGTAATCAAAAATGGGCAACAAGTAAGCATTGTAAAACAACAATTTCGCCTCATCGGTGAGAAAATATATAATATTCTTTAGAAGAGCTACTTTATTATTTAGATTTTTACAGACATATTCAATATGGCTATGCCAACTCAATGTATTGTCGATGTATACACCCAGTACTTTATGGACGTTAACGTTTTCTAACGAGGTTTCGTTAATATATAAGTGCAAGAGATCTGTGTTTTTTAATTTGTTCCTGGACCCAATAATCATGCATTTAGTCTTAATTGGATGTAAAGACATATTGTTTGTTACGCACCAACTATTAATGCCATTAATGGTCATTGGTTTAGTTCTCATAATAACACGCCTCTTGATGATATGTAAAGCATTTTTCTAATCTGATAGAAATCTTACGGTCAAAAAGTACTTTGGTAGAGTGATCTACCCATTACCCGTAGGCGAACTGTAGGAGGCTTACTTTAGATGAAAAACTACCAAAATAACTTAATAAGAATGCTTTTTGAAGACAAATAAGGATGAATTTTGTAGACAAAAACCACTCAAAATAGACAAAAGAAAAACGCCCCTCAGTCATACACGATGACTGATGGTCATATATATATATATACACCTTGGCTGATGGTCATACACCTTGACTGATTGTCGTACACCTTAACTGGTGGTCATACACCTTGACTGATGGTCATTCACCTTCACTGATGGTCATACACCTTGACTGATAGTTGTACACCTTAACTGATGGTCATACACCTTCACTGATGGTCATACACCTTCACTGATGGTCATACACCTTGACTGATGGTCATACACCATGACTGATGGTCATACACCTTCACTGATGGTCATACACCTTGACTGATGGTCATACACCTTCACTGATGTTCATACACCTTCACTGATGGTCATACACCTTGACCGATAGTTGTACACCTTAACTGATGGTCATACACGTTGACTGATGGTCATACACATTGACTGATGGTCATACACCTTGACTGATAGTCGTACACCTTAACTGATGGTCATACACCTTGACTGATGGTCATTCACCTAGACTGATGGTCATACACCCTGACTGATGGTCATACACCTTGGATGATGGTCATACACCTTGACTGATAGTCGTACACCTTGACTGATGGTCATACACCTTGACTGATGGTCATTCACCTTGGATGATGGTCATACACCTTGACTGATGGTCATACACCTTGACTGATGATCATACACCTTGGGTGATGGTCATACACCTTGGATGATGGTCATACACCTTGACTGATGGTCTGATGGTCATACACCTTTAACAATGGTCATACACCTTGACTTATGGTCATACACCTTGACTGATGGTCATACACCTTGACTGATGGTCATACACCTTGACTGATGGTCATACACCTTGGATGAGGGTCATACACCTTGACTGATGGTCTGATGGTCATACACCTTGACTGATGGTCATACACCTTGACTTTCAGTCATACACCTTGACTGATGGTCATACACCTTGACTGATGGTCATACACCTTGGATGATGGTCATACACCTTGACTGATGGTCTGATGGTCATACACCTTGACTGACAGTCTTACAACTTGACTGATGGTCATACACCTCGACTTACAGTCATACACCTTGACTGGTGGTCATACACCTTGACTGATGGTCATACACCTTGAATGATGGGTCATACACATTGACTGATGGTCATACACCTTGACTGATGGCCATACACCTTGGATGATGGTCATACACCTTGACTGACAGTATTACAACTTGACTGATGGTCATACGTGTGCCTCGACTTTACAGTCATACACCTCGACTGATGGTCATACACCTTGACTGATGGGCATATACTTTGAACAATGGTCATACACCTTACCCATGGTCATACACCTTGACTGATTTTTTCAGCCTTTATGAAGTCAGATTTCATTTTTAGTTTCTTTGACTTATACATGTATAATCTTTTCTGTTATTTTTCAAGAATTAAAAAAAGTTATGAGGAAATGGGACAGGGAAGGCAGCACTCAACCTGACCAACCGATCATTGAAATCAGTAACACCACAACACAGATATATAGCCTACTTGTCTGTGAATAAAGAAGTTTATGAAAGAGTTTTAGATTGCCATGTTTAACCATGTATATACATATATGAGTTTGAAAAGCTGTTTGTATAAACATGAGAAAATCTGCAGCAAAGTTTTTATTGTTTCCCGGCCAAGTTTTCTGTACTTAAGATTGTCTGCCTTAGACATTAACTGTCAAAAAGTTTACAGTTTTTTTAAGATTGGTTCAAGTCAGATTTTATTGATTGCCTCCCTTTGACTTACACTAGGGTGTATTCGAAACGCCAGGGGTGTATTCGTAAGACCTGTGCAGAACACTGTCCAAATAAAACTGTTCCTGTTCCAAGTACTTACGAACAGAATAAAACTGTTCCGAACGGTGTTCCACTCCAAGCGACTTACGAACAAAACGGAACAGGAACAGAACAGGAAGTAACAATAATAAAAATAATTTTAAAGAAATAACATTAAGAAATAAAACTTTTAAGGTGGCCGATATTGTTAGTTTCAGCCGTTATATTGGTGGAAGAAAAATGCCACTAGAAAATTTCCCATTGTAAAAGTTTGGTCATTTCCGTTTTATCCCGTTGACATACTATTGCCAAGGTGATCAGAATAACACATTTCGTTAAGTTTCCGGTTGTCTTGTTGTTGTTGTAATCACGTGACCTGTTCTGGCTGCACCACCTTTTATTTGGGAACAGATAGAACAGTTCCGGAACACTGTTCCAAAGTGTTCGTAACGCTGTTCTGTGTTCTGGAACACAGAACCACACCTCAATTCTCTCTGTTCCGGAACAGACGGAGCAGAGAACGGTCTTACGAACAGGCCGGAACAGTGTTCTGGACATGTTCTATCTGTTCCCAAGAAAAAGGTGGTGCAGGCAGAACAGGTCACGTGATTTCAACGAAAACGAGACAACCGGAAACTTCACGAAATGTGTAATTCAAATCACCTTGGCAATAGTGGGTGTGTTCGTAGCGTCTGTTCTGAAACACTCGGAACAGTGTTCCTTCTGTTCCTGTTCCAGCATCTTACGAACAAAAAAAACTGTTCTGAACAGTGTTCCGAATGTTCCACTCCAAGTACCTTACGAACAAAATGGAACAGGGACAGAACAGGAAGTAACAATAAAATAAATAAATAAATGTAGAAAATAAAACTTTTAAGGTTGACGATATTGTCAGGTGCAGCCGTTATATTTGTTGAAGAAATATGACACAAGAAAATTTTAAATAATAAAAGTTCGGTCATTTCCGTTATTCTCCGTTGACATACTATTGCCAAGGTGATCTGAATAACACATTTCGTGAAGTTTCCGGTTGTCTCGTTTTCGTTGTAATCACGTGACCTGTTCTGCCTGCACCACCTTTTATTTGGGAACAGATAGAACATGTCCGGAACACTGTTCCGGCCTGTTCGTAAGACTGTTCTCTTTCGCTATGTTCCGGAACAGAGAGAACTGACGTTTCGAATGCACCCAGTATGTCAACGGAGAATAACGGAATTGACCAAACTTTTATGATTGGAAATTTTCTTGTGTCATATGTCTTCAACAAATATAACGACTGCAACTGACAATACCGTCAACCTTAAAAGTTTTATTTTCTACATTTATTTATTTATTTTACTGTTACTTCCTGTTCTGTCCCTGTTCCATTTTGTTCGTAAGATGCTTGGAGTGGAACATTCAGAACACTGTTCAGAACAGTTTTATTTTGTTCGTAAGATGCTGGAACAGGAACAGAAGGAACACTGTTCCGAGTGTTCCAGAACAGACGCTACGAACACACCCCTAATCTAAGGCTAGTAAGGGAGACAATCTAAAATAGAGAAAAAAACTTGGCCAGAGAATGTTTTACCCCTGATTGAAATACATTGGACAATATGATAATTAAATTATATTATGCAGTATCAAGATTCTCCTTTGAGATGTTAAAAAATTATATAAAGGAGTTGACAGCGATTTTTGGCGGTATTACATATTTAGTTTCCCAACCTCAGTTTCATAAATAACTCTCAGGAACAATATATGCTATCAGGGGCGTAGCTAGGACCTTAGCAATGTGTAGGCCCGTAGGTAAAAATGAAAAAAGTAGGGGGGTCCGGGGGCATGCTCCCCGGATGTTTTTTAGTTTTTATTCCTTGAAAGGTACGTACTGGTGCGTTTTGACATATATTTAGCAGATCAAATTTCAAGTTAAACTTAAAAAATATGTTATGTTTTATCGAAATGATGTGTAGGCCCGGGCCTAATGGCCTAGCGGCAGCTACGCTACTGGCTATGGAGGATGCCATCAATGTGGTATAAAAAACTTTTCTTCGTATAAACATATACGATCTTGGCCATCGAAAAGTCATCATAGTAAACTGTAAAATCATTTAATTTCGATGGGACAAAATTTCATAGTTTTGGTAAAAATGACCATTTCGATGGGACTTTATATTGTGGATTTTGTATTTCATGTAATTAATACAAGGACTAAAATAAGTTTTTGATGGGATTTGATTTCGTGTTTAAATGTGAACCAAAAAGTCCACGAAATTTTATCTCCTACGAAAATAATGATTTTATAGCAATGCAGAATATCAATGCTAATGTCCTAGTAATTTCATTCTCGTTCAACCAGCGTATTATTCATCTGCCATAGAGATTTCACTAACCACTGATTGATGAGGAGGAGAACTTTCAGAGTGCAAAACTCACAATGATTTCACTCTTTCAAGGTTTTCCTTCAATCTGGACTAAAACTTGACCTAGATTTTGTACGAGATGATAACTGTGACCAAGTTTCATAAATATTAGGCCAAAATTGTGACTTCTATCTTGTGTTTACAAGCAATATACTGTAAAATCATTAACTTTCTTGGAGGATTAAAATTTGTGGATTTTCGTGGTTTACCTTCAACCACAAAATAAAATCCCCTCAAACAATTATTTTGACCCTTATATTTATTACCTTAAATCCCATATTTAAGTCAAATCAAAATGGTCTTTTTTACCAAAACCACAAAATTTTGTGCCATCGAAATTAACTTCCCATCGAAATGGTCTCTTTACAAAATCCACGAAAATTCATCCATCAAAATGAAATGATTTTACAGTAGTTGAATTGATGGATGGACAAGAGATGAAGAGTGACCACAAAAGTGCACCTTGTCAATGCATCATAATACTCTTATTAGCAGAACATATTGATGCATGGATTATTTTTCAACTGTCAAATAGGCACCAGGTAAAACACAAAAGCAAATATATGTTTTAAAGTTTATAAAATCAATACAATGGTTATATAGAACACAAACATCAAGACAATAAAACATTGCATAATTCACTACAATACAAAATTGTATACAGCTACAATACATCATATGAAAACATCAAATGCAAAGTCATTAATACTGATACTGGGTTTCAAAGTGGTTTTGTCAATTATATACAGGAATTGTTACCATTTTATATAATATTCTTTGTACTGGATTTTACCATTTTATATAATACTTAAAGAATACAAAATAGTTCTGTTCAAATGAATCACATACATAAGTAATGTAATGTTTGGACATTATATATATGCAAGGTGGTCGGATAATCAACACCAAAATTTGCATTCATACGCATATCAAGGCAAATAATATGTACACATTGCAATCTCTCCAGTGCAACCATCCATAGAGCAACATCTGTCCTAATCAACATAATTATTGCATTTCCTAGGTAACTATTACTTTAAATTTTAAGCCTCCTGTGTGGTATTCAATATTGATCTTACCGGACTTAAGAGTAGGGACAACCAATCAGATTACACCATATTAAACTCTTGGTCAGTAACAGGCAATCTGATTGGCTATCCTTATTCTCCAACAGGGTGGCCACAGAAAATGAAGAATGAAATTCCCTGATTATTCCCTGATTTTTCCCTGACCAAAAGGTTATTTTCCATGATTTGTGCGGTGATTGCGACCATGGTTTAGTAAAGGCTGTTTTATTATTTAACATAAAACCTAATGGCAATATAGGATATGGTGCAAACTTTATCTTACTATTTCTTTTTGCAGCTACCTAATAAGATGTTAATATAGTTTACACTTATTTTGCGAGCGTAGCGAGCACGAAAATCCATATTTCATACTTTTCACCGAAACAAACAGCAAATTAACTATTACAAGACTATTTGATTTCTCCAATTTTGTAAAATTCCCTGATAATTCCCTGATTTTTGCCCAATTTTGAAATTCCCTGATTTTTCCCTGCAGGGAATTTATTTTGGGCATTTTCCCTGTTTTCCCTGTTTTCCAGAGTCTGTGGTCACCCTGTCCAATTAAATAAGCTCAATATTGAATACCTCTCCAGGGCAACAACCTCTAAGACAGAAACCAAAAATTATGTTCTCAAAGTGTGTAGTTATAGACAAATTGACCAACTAGTATATTAACAAACAAGGCTGATTTCAATGAGGCTGTCCTTAAAAAATTGTATTTTTGCCCTAACACTTCCTACACATCGAAATCGCCCCTACTCAGCATATTTACTTATTTAACATTATCAACATGATTTTTTTACAAGTTCCCAAAAAATATCTCCATACCAAAAAATAAAAAAATCAACCGACCTAGTTGGACCTACTAACATTAAAAATCTAGGGTCACTTTAGGACAAACAAACACTATTTTGAGGATACCCTGATCACTATGAATTTACTCTGGATAGAATAACCCGAGTCTGGTTTTGTAATGTGAACTTCAACTGTATTACCTGAGCCCTGAAAGAAAAATAATGTGTTAATCAAAAGTACACACATAAAATAAGCCAATATTGAATAATCACAGGTTTTGCAGAGTTTCCTTCAAATTTTCACCAATAAACAACCTTAACATGTACATATGTAAGAAAGAGATGATTGTAAAACATGTATGCCTGATGACATCCCAATTGTCGAAAATGGTAACTTTGACCTCAAAATCCATCAGGACGTCATCCACTGTTGCTGGCCAACATCCATGCAAAGTCTGGTCTACAGACCAAATATGCAAAGCATTATACGCTCATCAAAGATGGGAGGGGGACATAAAAATTCCATCTAGTTTATATATTTGGTGGGGATGGTCATGGGGACAGAATGGCATTGTCCCTGCTTAATTTAAAATTCAAATTTCAAGTAGACAAACAATAGTTTTAATACCTTAGCAGCAACTTTGTTGTCTGGTACACCAATATTTGATATCACATCCTGATATTTCTTGGATTCCATGCTGGCTTCAACTACCAGCTCACTGAAAGATAAAAGTCACATGTTTTACAAGCAGTATGACATTATTGCGCAATAAAATCCACCAGCAGTCAAACCTCTTTCAAGAACTTTTAGTGGATTTTTTTCGTTGAAAATTTGTCTTAACAGGTAAAATATAGTTAAAAAAAAGTTAAGTTACCAATTTTCTAGGGCTCTTTTCAGCTGTTAGGCCCCTCAAGCACCCTCTGAAATTTCAACTTCCCCTGGCCATTGGGCTACCTATGTAAACCTATACTCGTGTCTCCCTGGGGAGACTATTTCTCTCCTGTGGTGTGGCAGCCAACATCGATCTGCGGCGCCCAGGAATAGACACTGCCCTCACAGGTACCATTTTACACCATGGTGGAGTGGAGCATGTGGGTCTTGCTCAGAGAAATTAACCAGTGGTCCAGAGAGGAATCAAACCCTGGACCTCTCGATCCCGAAGCGCACGCTGTTCCGAACGGTGTTCCACTCCAAGCGACTTACGAACAAAACGGAACAGGAACAGAACAGGAAGTAACAATAATAAAAATAATTTTAAAGAAATAACATTAAGAAATAAAACTTTTAAGGTGGCCGATATTGTTAGTTTCAGCCGTTATATTGGTGGAAGAAAAATGCCACTAGAAAATTTTCCATTGTAAAAGTTTGGTCATTTCCGTTTTATCCCGTTGACATACTATTGCCAAGGTGATCAGAATAACACATTTCGTTAAGTTTCCGGTTGTCTTGTTGTTGTTGTAATCACGTGACCTGTTCTGGCTGCACCACCTTTTATTTGGGAACAGATAGAACAGTTCCGGAACACTGTTCCAAAGTGTTCGTAACGCTGTTCTGTGTTCTGGAACACAGAACCACACCTCAATTCTCTCTGTTCCGGAACAGACGGAGCAGAGAACGGTCTTACGAACAGGCCGGAACAGTGTTCTGGACATGTTCTATCTGTTCCCAAGAAAAAGGTGGTGCAGGCAGAACAGGTCACGTGATTTCAACGAAAACGAGACAACCGGAAACTTCACGAAATGTGTAATTCAAATCACCTTGGCAATAGTGGGTGTGTTCGTAGCGTCTGTTCTGAAACACTCGGAACAGTGTTCCTTCTGTTCCTGTTCCAGCATCTTACGAAAAAAAAACCTGTTCTGAACAGTGTTCCGAATGTTCCACTCCAAGTACCTTACGAACAAAATGGAACAGGGACAGAACAGGAAGTAACAATAAAATAAATAAATAAATGTAGAAAATAAAACTTTTAAGGTTGACGATATTGTCAGGTGCAGCCGTTATATTTGTTGAAGAAATATGACACAAGAAAATTTTAAATAATAAAAGTTCGGTCATTTCCGTTATTCTCCGTTGACATACTATTGCCAAGGTGATCTGAATAACACATTTCGTGAAGTTTCCGGTTGTCTCGTTTTCGTTGTAATCACGTGACCTGTTCTGCCTGCACCACCTTTTATTTGGGAACAGATAGAACATGTCCGGAACACTGTTCCGGCCTGTTCGTAAGACTGTTCTCTTTCGCTATGTTCCGGAACAGAGAGAACTGACGTTTCGAATGCACCCAGTATGTCAACGGAGAATAACGGAATTGACCAAACTTTTATGATTGGAAATTTTCTTGTGTCATATGTCTTCAACAAATATAACGACTGCAACTGACAATACCGTCAACCTTAAAAGTTTTATTTTCTACATTTATTTATTTATTTTACTGTTACTTCCTGTTCTGTCCCTGTTCCATTTTGTTCGTAAGATGCTTGGAGTGGAACATTCAGAACACTGTTCAGAACAGTTTTATTTTGTTCGTAAGATGCTGGAACAGGAACAGAAGGAATACTGTTCCGAGTGTTCCAGAACAGACGCTACGAACACACCCCTAATCTAAGGCTAGTAAGGGAGACAATCTAAAATAGAGAAAAAAACTTGGCCAGAGAATGTTTTACCCCTGATTGAAATACATTGGACAATATAATAATTAAATTATATTATGCAGTATCAAGATTCTCCTTTGAGATGTTAAAAAATTATATAAAGGAGTTGACAGCGATTTTTGGCGGTATTACATATTTAGTTTCCCAACCTCAGTTTCATAAATAACTCTCAGGAACAATATATGCTATCAGGGGCGTAGCTAGGACCTTAGCAATGTGTAGGCCCGTAGGTAAAAATGAAAAAAGTAGGGGGGTCCGGGGGCATGCTCCCCGGGTGTTTTTTAGTTTTTATTCCTTGAAAGGTACGTACTGGTGCGTTTTGACATATATTTAGCAGATCAAATTTCAAGTTAAACTTAAAAAATATGTTATGTTTTATCGAAATGATGTGTAGGCCCGGGCCTTATGGCCTAGCGGCAGCTACGCTACTGGCTATGGAGGATGCCATCAATGTGGTATAAAAAATTAATACAAGGACTAAAATAAGTTTTTGATGGGATTTGATTTCGTGTTTAAATGTGAACCAAAAAGTCCACGAAATTTTATCTCCTACGAAAATAATGATTTTATAGCAATGCAGAATATCAATGCTAATGTCCTAGTAATTTCATTCTCGTTCAACCAGCGTATTATTCATCTGCCATAGAGATTTCACTAACCACTGATTGATGAGGAGGAGAACTTTCAGAGTGCAAAACTCACAATGATTTCACTCTTTCAAGGTTTTCCTTCAATCTGGACTAAAACATATGACTAGATTTTGTACGAGATGATAACTGTGACCAAGTTTCATAAATATTAGGCCAAAATTGTGACTTCTATCTTGTGTTTACAAGCAATATACTGTAAAATCATTAACTTTCTTGGAGGATTAAAATTTGTGGATTTTCGTGGTTTACCTTCAACCACAAAATAAAATCCCCTCAAACAATTATTTTGACCCTTATATTTATTACCTTAAATCCCATATTTAAGTCAAATCAAAATGGTCTTTTTTACCAAAACCACAAAATTTTGTGCCATCGAAATTAACTTCCCATCGAAATGGTCTCTTTACAAAATCCACGAAAATTCATCCATCAAAATGAAATGATTTTACAGTAGTTGAATTGATGGATGGACAAGAGATGAAGAGTGACCACAAAAGTGCACCTTGTCAATGCATCATAATACTCTTATTAGCAGAACATATTGATGCATGGATTATTTTTCAACTGTCAAATAGGCACCAGGTAAAACACAAAAGCAAATATATGTTTTAAAGTTTATAAAATCAATACAATGGTTATATAGAACACAAACATCAAGACAATAAAACATTGCATAATTCACTACAATAAAAAATTGTATACAGCTACAATACATCATATGAAAACATCAAATGCAAAGTCATTAATACTGATACTGGGTTTCAAAGTGGTTTTGTCAATTATATACAGGAATTGTTACCATTTTATATAATATTCTTTATACTGGATTTTACCATTTTATATAATACTTAAAGAATACAAAATAGTTCTGTTCAAATGAATCACATACATAAGTAATGTAATGTTTGGACATTATATATATGCAAGGTGGTCGGATAATCAACACCAAAATTTGCATTCATACGCATATCAAGGCAAATAATATGTACACATTGCAATCTCTCCAGTGCAACCATCCATAGAGCAGCATCTGTCCTAACCAACATAATTATTGCATTTCCTAGGTAACTATTACTTTAAATTTTAAGCCTCTTGTGTGGTATTCAATATTGATCTTACCGGACTTAAGAGTAGGGACAACCAATCAGATTACACCATATTAAACTCTTGGTCAGTAACAGGCAATCTGATTGGCTATCCTTATTCTCCAACAGGGTGGCCACAGAAAATGAAGAATGAAATTCCCTGATTATTCCCTGATTTTTCCCTGACCAAAAGGTTATTTTCCATGATTTGTGCGGTGATTGCGACCATGGTTTAGTAAAGGCTGTTTTATTATTTAACATAAAACCTAATGGCAATATAGGATATGTTGCAAACTTTATCTTACTATTTCTTTTTGCAGCTACCTAATAAGATGTTAATATAGTTTACACTTATTTTGCGAGCGTAGCGAGCACGAAAATCCATATTTCATACTTTTCACCGAAACAAACAGCAAATTAACTATTACAAGACTATTTGATTTCTCCAATTTTGTAAAATTCCCTGATAATTCCCTGATTTTTGCCCAATTTTGAAATTCCCTGATTTTTCCCTGCAGGGAATTTATTTTGGGCATTTTCCCTGTTTTCCCTGTTTTCCAGAGTCTGTGGTCACCCTGTCCAATTAAATAAGCTCAATATTAAATACCTCTCCAGGGCAACAACCTCTAAGACAGAAACCAAAAATTATGTTCTCAAAGTGTGTAGTTATAGACAAATTGACCAACTAGTATATTAACAAACAAGGCTGATTTCAATGAGGCTGTCCTTAAAAAATTGTATTTTTGCCCTAACACTTCCTACACATCGAAATCGCCCCTACTCAGCATATTTACTTATTTAACATTATCAACATGATTTTTTTACAAGTTCCCAAAAAATATCTCCATACCAAAAAATAAAAAAATCAACCGACCTAGTTGGACCTACTAACATTAAAAATCTAGGGTCACTTTAGGACAAACAAACACTATTTTGAGGATACCCTGATCACTATGAATTTACTCTGGATAGAATAACCCGAGTCTGGTTTTGTAATGTGAACTTCAACTGTATTACCTGAGCCCTGAAAGAAAAATAATGTGTTAATCAAAAGTACACACATAAAATAAGCCAATATTGAATAATCACAGGTTTTGCAGAGTTTCCTTCAAATTTTCACCAATAAACAACCTTAACATGTACATATGTAAGAAAGAGATGATTGTAAAACATGTATGCCTGATGACATCCCAATTGTCGAAAATGGTAACTTTGACCTCAAAATCCATCAGGACGTCATCCACTGTTGCTGGCCAACATCCATGCAAAGTCTGGTCTACAGACCAAATATGCAAAGCATTATACGCTCATCAAAGATGGGAGGGGGACATAAAAATTCCATCTAGTTTATATATTTGGTGGGGATGGTCATGGGGACAGAATGGCATTGTCCCTGCTTAATTTAAAATTCAAATTTCAAGTAGACAAACAATAGTTTTAATACCTTAGCAGCAACTTTGTTGTCTGGTACACCAATATTTGATATCACATCCTGATATTTCTTGGATTCCATGCTGGCTTCAACTACCAGCTCACTGAAAGATAAAAGTCACATGTTTTACAAGCAGTATGACATTATTGCGCAATAAAATCCACCAGCAGTCAAACCTCTTTCAAGAACTTTTAGTGGATTTTTTTCGTTGAAAATTTGTCTTAACAGGTAAAATATAGTTAAAAAAAAGTTAAGTTACCAATTTTCTAGGGCTCTTTTCAGCTGTTAGGCCCCTCAAGCACCCTCTGAAATTTCAACTTCCCCTGGCCATTGGGCTACCTATGTAAACCTATACTCGTGTCTCCCTGGGGAGACTATTTCTCTCCTGTGGTGTGGCAGCCAACATCGATCTGCGGCGCCCAGGAATAGACACTGCCCTCACAGGTACCATTTTACACCATGGTGGAGTGGAGCATGTGGGTCTTGCTCAGAGAAATTAACCAGTGGTCCAGAGAGGGATCAAACCCGGGACCTCTCGATCCCGAAGCGCACGCTCTACCTCTAGGCTACCGCTCCCCAATAGTTTACAATAGTTATGACAATATAAGGTGTGTTAACAAGCATGCCAAGTATGATAGCAATGCCTGGAAGGCCTTTCAACAACTTGAAAGTTAGGATTAACACTTGTGAAAGAACAGACAGATTAAGAAACATAGTGGAAAAAACTACACGAATATGCCTCCTGCATCAGTCATACCTGCCAAGCTAGTTAAATCCAAAATAGGAGTAATAAAGCAAAACACGTCACACAACACACTTAAATTTAAAAAGGATTTAGACGCATAAATAAGGAATGTATTAAATCTAGTGGTTATAAATATGGGACAGAAGATCATCAAATGAATCAATCGTACCTTTGTTCAAATATAGGTTAAGTTGGAAAATCAAAAATTAACAACGAAAATAGGAGTAACTCCACTTTAAGATGAGTCAACCAACGATAATATATTAATAAGACTGTTGATGGCCAACATCCATGTAAAGTTTGAAGATCCAAGGTCAAAGGTTCTTAAGTTATTGAACAGAAACCAATTTGGTCTACTGACAGACAGACATGCATTTGCAAAGCAATATATACCCTTCATGAAAGATGAAACAGTGTTAAGCCCAACAAGAGGGCCTGAAAGGCCCTAGGGCGCTTACCTGTTGCACATTGGTCTAGGTATCAGTACAACCTACATTCTGATCATATTTCATGGAGATTGGATCCAAACAGTGACCCCTGGAGTGAACACAATGTTTTTCTCAGATTTGACCTAGTGACCTAGTGTTTGACCCCACATGATCCCGTTTCAAACTTGACCTAGATTTCATTAAGAACAACATTCTGACCAAGTTTCATGATGATTGAATCAAAACCACGACCTCTGGAGTGAACACAAGGTTTTTCTAAGATTTGACCTAGTGACCTAGTTTTTGACCCCACATGACCCAATTTTGAACTTGGCCTAGATTTCATAGAGAACAACATTCTGACCCAGTTTCATGAAGATTGTATCAAAATTGTGACCTCTAGTGTGAACACTAGGTTTTTCTAAGATTTGACCTAGTAACCTAGTTTTTGACCCCACATGACCCAGTTTCAAACTTGGCCTAGATTTCATAGAGAACAACATTCTGGTCAAGTGTCAGGATGATTGGATCAAAACCACGGCCTCTGGAGTGAACACAAGGTTTTTCTAAGATTTGGTCTTGTGACCTAGTTTTTGACCCCACATGACCCAGTTTCAAACTAGGTCTAGATTCCATAGAGAACAACATTCTGACCAAGTTTCATGAAAATACAATCAAAATTGTGACCTCTGGTGTGAACACTAGGTTTTTCTAAGATTTCACCTAGTGACCTAGTTTTTGACCCCACATGACCCAGTTTCAAACTTGGCCTAGATTTCATAGAAAACAACATTCTGGTCAAGTGTCATGATGATTGGATCAAAACCACGACCTCTGGAGTGAACACAAGGTTTTTCTAAGATTTGACCTAGTGACCTAGTTTTTGACCCAGCATGACCCTGTTTCAAACTTGGCCTAGATTTAATGCAGAACAACATTCTGACCAAGTTTAATGAAGATTGGATGAAATTGGTGACCTCTAGAGTGTACACAAGGTTTTTATAAGATTTGACCTAGTGACCTAGTTTTTGACCCCGCATGACCCAGTTCCAAACTTGTCCTAGATTTAATGGAGAACAATATTCTGACCAAGTTTCATGAAGATCGGAACAAATTGGTGACATCTAGAGTGTACACAAGATTTGTCTAAGATTTGACCTAGTGACCTAGATTTCGACCCCACATGAACCAGTTTCGAACTTGGCCTAGATTTCATAGAGTGCACCATTCTGATGAAGTTTCATGTAGATTGGATCAAAACTGTTGCCTCTAGAGTGTACACAAGCCAATTGTTGACGGACGACGGACGACGACGACGGACGGACGACGGACGAAGAGTGATCACAAAAGCTCACCTTGTCACTATGTGACAGGTGAGCTAAAAATAACAGATTGTAATTTTTCGCTTTTAACTGAGGCTGTCATAGTGCATCGCCATAAGGTTTAACCCTGCAGCTGCCTAATCCGGACCAAAAACCTCTGGATTCAAGGGATTAGACAGAAGTTCAAGTGATACAAGGAATCCGGGTGTGCCATTATTTGCCAGTCAGCGCTCTGCTGAAATATGGCAGGCGTATGAGAAAATAGACTCCTTGGTTCTTTAATGTGTCCAGTATTCGTACAATTATGCTAAGTGGTTTAAGTTTAATATTAAACATGCAACTTACTTTTTAGTCGAAACTGTAGCAATGCATGAATGACTGGCATTGGAAGGTTTAAAACCTGGAAGATTATAACTTAAAACAACCTTTTTCTTCTCATCCTTCTTAATACTGCCTGTAAATAGAACAACACACACTCACTAATATTTGGTTCCTACAAACTTTGACATCAATATTAATCAAACCTCATACATGACAATTACGTGAGATGGTGTTGGGACACAATTTGATGACTATAAAATATCATTTCAAGGGCCAAAACTCTGCTTATACTAGTAAAGTGGGATTCAAATTTTATAGGTTAACACAACAATTAACTAATCCTAGATTATTGACACAGTACTGTACCATTACTTTAAATGTTACGGATGGTACTAACTTTTTGGATGGACCAGAGCAAATCTTAACTTTATTTCCCAAAATTAAACTGCAGAAGAAGAAGAAGAAGAAGAAGAAGAAGAAGAAGAAGAAGAAGAAGAAGAAGAAGAAGAAGAAGAAGAAGAAGAAGAAGAAGAAGAAGAAGAAGAAGAAGAAGAAGAAGAAGAAGAAGAAGAAGAAGAAGAATTGGTGATATAAAAATTACTAAGAAAGCCTATCAATTTTTTTTCTGATTAGGAATACAATTGTTAAGCTGTTTTAAAGAAAAAAATTGCATGAAAAAAAGAGTAGAATTTTAAGTATATAAATGTTATTTTAAAATAACTTACGGGAACTAAAGTCTCGAGTAGGTTCACCGGATGCCATCGTTGATCAATATCTATCTACACAGCACCTGAAAACAAATACAAATGATTATGTAAGTCTTTCAAGCAATAAAACCTGTCAGCAATATAGTTTGACAATCTATGACAACACACAATGTACCGGTCAAGTCACACTTGTATGTATACAGTAGCAATCGAGGGGTGCCCGCAAGACTGTAGTAAGTCCTTCTTTAATCAGATGCAGTTACTACAGTCTTGTGGGCACCCCTCGCAATGCTCTTTTATTCTTATTTGCACGTATCAAAGTTTTTGTGATTTATTGTGACAAATTATAAGTGAAAATATTTTTTATTTATCATAACTGGTATCATACTACTTTTTTTAGTTGACTGTGACAACATTGTGAGGACATGAGGTTTTATTCCTGCCTAATTGGCTGATGACCTCCAGCTTCTCGACCACCAACCCCCCACCTGGTATTCTATAATGATATTAAAACAACCTCAACGGAAAACATTAGTTCGAGCTGAAGGTAAATATCTCCGCATGACACTTGTACAATGATGTAAACACTGGACGCTGAATGAGTTTTATACATTCTGGTAATAGCAAAAACTTCGCTTAAAGGTATCAAATTTAGTCTGAGTAATTTCGTCCACGAGTTAAATTCACAATCAAATTCAATTATTTGTGTCACAGCATTTAAGTACTATCTTTAACTAAAATGATCATCATTGTCTTCTGGAGATGTTTAAGATGCTAAATCTGCAGCCATAGGATGATAGCAGCACTTCTGGCCAAAAAATAATTACAGCTGTGCAGAACTTTCTTAGATGTTTCAGATAAAAATCGCAAAATAGGCAGCGCCTAAATACATATAATTCAGCGAATCATGATGTAAGTCGATTCTGAGTTTCAAATATTGGGCATGAAGAATAGTTAGCTATGTTTTTTATTTAAGAAAATTTGCAAAATTTACCAGTACTTCCAAAGGTGCTAACTAAACAACTAACACAGTAATTTATTTTAGAATGATTGTGAGTTCAATAATAATATCAACAAAATAAATTCACAAAACATTTTGTAAATGTACAGAAAAATTAAAATACAAATTCAAACATAATATTATGCACTATACTATCATCATTTTATTTATTCAATTTAGATTTTAACAAAAAAAAAATTAAGTTACAAACAAGATGCGGTGGCTGCGGGGTTGGATAAATTCGGAAGTATTAGTGGCTTGATGAAGGCCATCACTGATGGTTTCAGCCAGTCATTATGCTGCTAACGAATTGAGTTAATTTATTTAATCATATAACATGATTGTATTAAATATGACTCTGTCAAATAAACAATATAATAAATAAATTAATTAAATATTCAATTTATTTAGTATAATAGGTGACAAAAAGGTAATAAAATAATTAATCTAGGGACAAACAATAGAAATTAGAATTAATTAGTTTACATTCAATTCAAGATGTTAAAGAAAATAATTATAACTGTGTAAATAAGAAAAATCCAAGCAATTTTCAAAAAACTATAAACCCTTAATTTTGTATCCAGTTTTATTCAACTCCAGATGCATACAATACTTCAAATGATACTGAGATATATGCATCTATAATTTGTTATTGGGTCAACATATAGTCTGCAGCACAGATAGGTACATAATTTACTAACAACTTAGAGATTAGAAGTCTTGCACAGATATCGTGCAAAGATTTTATGCCCAGATTTAATCAGTACAATTGAAACACTTGTCTATTTACCAGACCTGATAATTACTATTAAATAAAGATTTTGTAAATGTTCTTGTGCTGTAGATAACATCAATAGATGATGGGACATAAAAAGGAGACAACATTAAATTAACTGATATTAATATCATCATATTTCTCCAGCTAGAGTTTTTCCTTAAACTTTTTTTTATTTCACGTATGATTTGACAATCCAGTATTTTTAACATAGGAACCTGGGGTGAGCTTGACACTCTACCTCATAGAGGTGAACATAGGAGCCTGGACACTCTGCCTCATAGAGGTGAACATAGGAACCTGGGGTTGAGCATGACACTCTGCCTCATAGAGGTGAACATAGGAACCTGGACACTCTGCCTCATAGAGGTGAACATAGGAACCTGGACACTCTGCCTCATAGAGTTGAACATAGGAACCTGGACACTCTGCCTCATAGAGGTGAACATAGGAACCTGGACACTCTCCCTCAAGAGGTGAACATAGGAACCTGGACACTCTGCCTCATAGAGGTGAACATAGGAACCTGGACACTCTGCCTCATAGAGGTGAACATAGGAGCCTGGGGTTGAGCATGACACTCTGCCGAATAGAGGTGAACATTCATGCCAAATATAAGAAAGATGAATGACCGGTCAATGCATGACAATGTATGACAAAGTTAGGACAAACTTCAATTTGACCTTTGATCTTCAACTGTGACCTGGACCTTGGAGGTAGGAACCTGTCGGTAGGAAACGGCACACATCCTCATGGAAGTGAACTTTTATGCCAAATATAAACAAGATCGGTCAAAGCTTGACCAAATTATGATCCGGACAAAGTCGGAGGCACATAGTTCACATGCGCACTATGGTGACAAAGTCTTGCTTACCGCAAGCGGGCTTGATGAAAATGGTGGTTATACATGTATAATAAACACCTACAAGTATCAGCTTATCAATAATTCTAATTTTGATCGTGTTCGTGCATATGAGTGGCAACAATATCATAATAATTGTTAAAGGTGTACAATATATAACTCATGCACTGATGCAGTATTTTTCCCACTTTTTAAAACTTTTTACTGCAGACAATCGCTATCTGATTATAACTGGCAGGACCCGGTGCCAGACAAGGGCAGACTCAAAGTTATTCCTAAGGTTCATAATGGGCAAAATGACTAAGTCGTTGTCTCAAATGCCAGCATATTATGTATAACATGAAAGTACTGTATCATTTTACTTGTTGACAACAAATGAATACTTTAATAGTCAATAGTTGTTACTACTTCCGATTTCCTCTGTGGTACATATAAATGAGCCATACTCTCAGGAAAACTGGGCTTAGTGACAAATTTTTGAAAATAATGATCAGACGATATAACTTTAGAAAGACCAGTAAAAAACAGTTTCTGAAAATCTTATAAAAAAACAGTCGAACATCCATTTACAAAGTTACAGACTTTTAAAACTAACCACTACCGCCCACTGTGTTTGATTGATGTCACAAACATCATTCAACGTTATTTGATGTAACGTTATCATGCTTTTCAAAGATCCAGTTTCGGATAACTTCTTGGCGTAATTAAACCTTTCAAAATTGTATCATCAAGGCCCTCAAGGGTGATCAAGCATTTTGCAGAGCCCTTTGCATAAAATTACCAATGGAAATGTAGGAGATTCCATTAAAATGTAGGAGATTTACCTTATTCAAACTTTAAACTTAAATAAGTTTGGGCCATACGCAAATACACACGTGCGTACGCTGTTTGAAAAAAATATGCTGAATAGTATCAAGTAGAGATTAATTTGGTGTGATAAATCATGGACAAACATACACATGTGTCTATTGATATATGTAGGTGAGTCAGCAAAGTTCCTCACTACATGACATTGTATCTTAGGTGAAAACGTAGTAATGTTTGTGTGTGCTAAGCCCCTCAGATATATTGTGTTTTTACCATACTCATGTGAGCACTGAGTAATACCCCGGAGAAAATATTAAGTTGTCAGGTGCCCTGCACTATATTCACCCAGGGGCATAATCTTGGTAGAAAACAACTAGATGATGCTACATACTAATTATAATGGTTCTAGGCATTGTAATTTTAGACAACAAGATTTTTTACATGTTTTCCCTGTATAAGTCTATGTATAACGGTGACACCCAGGGTGGGGCCAATTTTTTGTATGTTTTCCCTATATAAGTCTACGTACGGCTTTGTAGAAATAAACAAATCCCCGGGAGAGCATACAACCCAGACCCACTAGCAATTCTGCATTCAACATGATGCAGGAGATCTGGCGTGTAGGTTATACGTAAACCACTAAATGCCTCTACGGCTCAAAATCAAATACACACAAATAGTCGCTATATAAACTTGTGATTGTGTTTAAATGGTAGTATGCTTTGACAAGGTGGCACTGGAATCATCGTATTGGGTTTACAGGCTTTGTATACATGTATGTGATGTATTGAAACTGTTTTGTTGTACATATTTTAAGATTTTAGCCAAAATACTAAAGCGAAAGTAGGGTACAGTAAAACCCGGATTTGGTCGGTCTGCGCGACTGTGAAAATATGTTCGCCACGTTGTATTATCTTAAAGCTGGTAACCCCTTCTTTTCATTGATATATATATCTGACACCTGGCCAAAGACTTTAACATTAGTTTCAACCTGGGATTGTTTAACTTTACATTGAGTTAAAGAACAAATTAATTTATTAAGTGTCACCTGTATATGGAGTGAAGATATCTAGACTTACATTGTGAAAAATTTATATGTTGTCAATAAGGGATTACAGCTAGTACTGTATTATAGCAAAGTGCTACTGAGATCCACTTGTTTGATGGTGGTATATCATTAATATATGAGGTAAAGCGCTTTCAAGAAAACGCTTAATAGCACATATAGGCTATAATCACTAAATCAGTTAATTGGCTATGCCATGGGTTCTAGTCAAACAATCTCGACTTAGAGTATCCACTTCTAATGCGATGGAGATAAAGGTCAAAAATTAAAAAATCTCCTAGCAGATTGCCCCACATCTACATGGGTTCCAGCATGAATATATAAAAGCAAAATAAATAATGAATTGATGGATGGACAAGAGATGAAGAGTGACTACAAAAGTGCACCTTGTCAATGCATCATAATACTCTTGTAAGCAGAACATGTTGATGCATGGATTCTTTTTCAACTGTCAAATAGGCATCAGGTAAAACACAAAAGCAAATATATGTTTTAAAATTTATAAAATCATTACAATGGTTATATAGAGCACAAACATCAAGACAATAAAAAATTGCATAATTTACTACAATACAAAAGTGTATACAGCTACAATACATCATATGAAAACATCAAATGCAAAGTCATTAATACTGATACTGGGTTTCAAAGTGGTTTTTTTTTGTCAATTACACTTACGGACTTTGAAAACGCACCACTTATTCAAACCACGAAATTTAATAGTAAACATTGTTTAATTGTATTAAAAGTTTGTCTATAGATAGCTCAATTTATGTTTTAACATCTAGCAAAATTTCAAAACGACAGTTAAGAATGTTACTAAGTCACGTGACATCCACGTGCTTAAGTCTCAAAACCAAATTCACAGTTATGGAGAGTGCGTGAAAAGTTATGTTTTGATGCGTTCACAACAGCAAGTACTCATTATAATTGCAATCTGCTTCTGGAGATTTTTCCTCTATTCACCAACAAAGGTTTGGACAACCTTGTGGGTAGATCGCGTCATGGAACTCATACTAGGACTCAAGTCTGAAAGAACATGTCATATGTTTTCGGTGGGATCAAAATTTTGGACATTCCATCACGCAGATATTGCTTTCTTCAAGAAAATTGACTGTTATTCGTTATTTATGCGCATGGATATATTCATGCTGTCCAAGGTTAACAACCCTGTCATCCAGAAATAGTAATACAAGATGGAAGTGACTGCATGTTGAAGCACGTGTTATATGTTAGATGAAACAAAAATTTGCAGGGTACTAAGTGAAAATGTTGTATTTCATAAATAAACGTGTTTGATATTTTTATTTGATGATTTAGCATATCTATCGACACCAAGCATTTTTTTGACAGGCACGGTTGTTGACCGGAAGTCGTTATTTTGGCGGAGCATGCGCATTAATTTATCCGAATTATGTGGCTTTTTAGGCCTTTAATCCCTATTTGAAGATCAACGGTGGTGTCAGTTGGCATAAAACGCTATTGGAGACAAATATTTATTGTATCATGACAATGTAATCGCGCAAAAACAACGCGGTGGCTACTTCCGGTTTGTAACATGTCTATACCTCCAGACATGTCAGTTTCAGATTGACATTAAATGTAACCTTTGGTTTTGAAAACTTAAAATCTGTTGTTTTTTTGGTATGCTAATGAATCGTTAACATATCGTCATTTACACAGGTCGGATATTGTCATTCGCACGAGTCTCACGTGCTAAAAATGAGATTTGACCACGTGGTCACTACTAGCGATTCGGTTAGTAAAAATGGATTAAAATATACTTTACCGACAACGTTCTAACCCTGGAACATTATTCCGTTGGTATAAAATAATCCTAAACAGTTCATACAAAAAATACCGACCCCTGAAAAGTGGTGCGTTTTCAAAGTCCGTAAGTGTATATACAGGAATTGTTACCATTTTATATAATATTCTTTATACTGGATTATACCATTTTATATAATACTTAAAGAATACAAAATAGTTCTGTTCAAATGAAACACATACATGTACATAAGTGATGTAATGTTCGGACATTATATAAATGCAAGGTGGTCGGATAATCAACACCAAAATTTGCATTCATACGCATATCAAGGCAAATAATATGTACACATTGCAACCTCTCCAGTGCAACCATCCATAGAGCAGCATCTGTCCTAATCAACATAATTATTGCATTTCCTAGGTAACTATTACTTTAAATTTTAAGCCTCCTGTGTGGTATTCATTATTGACCTTACCGGACTTAAGAGTAGGGACAACCAATCAGATTACACCATATTAAACTCTTGGTCAATAACAGGCAATCTGATTGGCTATCCTTATTCTCCAATTAAATAAGCTCAATATTGAATACCTCTCCTGAGCAACAACCTCTAAGACAGAAACCAAAAATGATGTTCTCAAAGTGTGTTGTTATAGTATGCCAAATTTGTGAAAGCAAGCAATGCCAGATGATGGACTTTGAAAATATTTGAGTTTAAAAAACTTGAAAGTTTTTGGTTTACATATTCAGACAAAGAGACAGGACAATCAAGATATGCCTTTGCATCAGTAGGTGCTGGGGCATAAAAAATAATAATTGACTTTTTGTACACAGGAACTAAAACAAAGCATTCTGGATATGAACCATAGTCTTCTTATTGATGTATAACTTTGTCTGAGAATCCAGCAAATTAGTGTTGGAGTCTACAAACACTTCATCATGGAAACAAATCTTGTGGTTTCAAGACAATTTACTCTGGATAGAATAACCCGGATCTGGTTTTGTAATGTGAACTTCAACTGTATTACCTGAGCCCTGAAAGAAAAATAATGTGTTAATCAAAAGTACACACTAAAATAAGCCAATAATCACAGGTTTTGCGGACTCAGTTTCCTTCAAATTTTCACCAATAAACAACCTTAACACGTACATATGTAAGAAAGAGATGATTGTAAAACATGCCTGCCTGATGGCATCCCAATGTTCGAAAATGGTCACTTTGACCTCAAAATCCATCAGGGGGTCATTTACTGTTGCTGGCCAACATCCATGCAAAGTTTGGTCTACAGTCAGGCATGTGCAAAACATTATACCCTCATCAAAGATGGAAGGGGGCATAAAAATTCCATCTAGTTTATATATTTGGTGGGGATGGTCATGGGAACAGAATGGCATTGTCCCTGCTTAATTTAAAATTCAAATCTCAAGTAGACAAACAATAGTTTTAATACCTTAGCAGCAACTTTGTTGTCTGTTACACCAATATTTGATATCACATCCTGATATTTCTTGGATTCCATGCTGGCTTCAACTACCAGCTCACTGAAAGATAAAAGTCACATGTTTTACAAGCAGTATGACATTATTGCGCAATAAAATCCACCAGCAGTCAAACCTCTTTAAAGAACTTTTAGTGGATTTTTTTCGTTGACAATTTGTCTGTCTTAACAGGTAAAATATAGTTAAAAAAAGTTAAGTTACCAACTTTCTAGGGCTCTTTACAGCTGTTAGGCTGCTCAAGCACCCTCTGGCATTTCAACTTCACCTGGTCATTGGGCTATCTATGTAAACCTACACTCGCCTAGCCACACATGCAAGAGGCAGAGATCGTACAAGCCATCCACATCCCCAAAAATCTATGCTTCAAGCGAGCCTTATATGCTCACTCGGCAATGAATGACACACTGCAGACTTGGAATTTTGTGCATAATTAGCCATAAAGGGAGGTAATTATAAGTGATAACTACACTGAAATGAAGAATAGGGCGACTTTTTACAGCTGCCTAACAGCACTTAACACCTGCTGTAGTGATAAGTAAAGAGTAGGGCACAAACAAAGCCACACAGCTACGACGGCAGCGCCTAGCCACACACACAAGAGTCAGACGTAATACAAGCCATCAACATTCCCAAAATTGGATGCTTCAAGCGAGCCTTATATGCTCACTCCGCAATGAATGACACGATGCAGACTTGGAATTTTGTGCATAATTAGCCATAAAGAGAGGTAATTATAAGTGATAACTACACTGAAATGAAGTATGGAGCGACTTATAAGGTGTGTTAACAAGGTGTGTTAACAAGCATGCCAAGTTTGACAGCAATGCCTGGAAGGCCTTTCAACAACTTGAAAGTTTGGATTAACACTTTTGAAAGACCAGACAGATTAAGGAATATAGAGGAAAATAACTACACGAATATGCCTCCTGCATCAGTCATACCAGCCAAGCTAGTTAAACCCAAAATAGGAGTAATAAAACAAAACATGTCACACTACACACTTAAATTTTAAAGGGATTTAGACGCATAAATAAGGAATGTATTAAATCTAGTGGTTATAAATATGGGATAGAAGATCATAAAAAGAATCAAATGTACCTTTGTTCAAATATAGGTTAAGTTGGAAAAAAAAAATTAACAACGAAAATAGGAGTAACTCCACTTTAAGATGAGTCAGCCAATGTATATATTATAAACTGAACAAGAGATGTTTGTACAGCATGTATGTCCCATGGCAGCCAAATCGTCGAAAATGGTAAAGGTCATGGTGACCTTTACCTTTGACCTACTGATCCAACAATCAATAGGGGTCATCTACTGCTTCTGGTAAACTTTCATGTATATATATATTATTTCTGATTCCACATATACAATTACAACAGTCTGGTGTAAGCTAATAAGCCCATGACCCGACAATGAATATAATAGTACATAGATATTGGCGGACATGGTTTACAAAAATGATCAATTCCATTTGCATCTAAATATTCATAGTTAAGTCATAATCTAGTTACGTTCTTGTTAATATTACTACAATATAATTTTATAGAATAGCTCTAAAATGAAATACATGGTAATTAACGATTAATAAATAATTAACGCGGCATCTAAATGTTCAACATGTCAATAATGCTAGAGGTTTTAAACAGTAGTTTTAATTAATACACGTGACATTAATACATGTAATATGCAATTGTTCAATCTTATTATGTTTCTAAGTTATAAATCGCATTAATACATCATCAAATAAATATACATATACAATCAATCAATATATTTTGTAAAAGACATTTCAGTATCATAATACGTCTAAACATGTAAACAGATAAATACATAATTTTTATATACATGAAGTATAAACGAATTAACTTGTAAACGACATATGTAATACAAAAGACATAAAGTGTATACGACATTTCGACATGAAATGAGCTTTAACACGTGACATACTACTTATTTTATAATGTACTATGCTAAGGCTTACGAATCTATACTATAATGACATTTCAATGAGATAACAAACTTAACTGAACTATAATCATACTTAAATTGAAATAACATACAATTTTATACTACATATATGACGGTAGTTCAATACGAAGTAACATCTAATTTAGCAATAGTGAGACACTTATTTTCAAGAGTTTTAGACTTAGACACTAACACATTTATAAATGCGTTCAAAGAGTCAATGCTTGTAAAATAGTAATGAATAGTGTTGAAGCTTTTAAGTTCTGCTTGTAAACAGGGTTCTAATTTCAAATGCATTATAGATGTACATGGCTAAATTTCTGACGATTTTCACGTTCTCCGAATTCAAAAGTTGTTCTGTTTTTAACATGTTCGGGTTCTGGTAATAATATTGTCCAATGTATGTTTTCCTTATTGTGTTATATAAGTTACATTCAAATAATAAATGAAATTCGTCTTCTAGTTTCTGACAAGAGGGACATAATCTGTTATTCAAAGGGGTGTTATTCCAGCGACCTGTTTCGATTTTAAGTCTATGTGCTGATAGTCTAAACCTAGTCAAAGCTATGCGGTATTTCTTAATATTAACATGCTCAAGATACGAACTATACTTAAAACTTGAGAATACTCTAAAGAACCTAGCACGTGATGAAAGATCTAAACGACCCGACCATTCTTGCATAAAAGTATCAGTTAATCTTTGTTTTAACAATGATAAAAATATAGTTTGATTGCCTACGCACTGAGCCAGCCAAACTTCATAAAAACCTAACCTGCTTAGAGAATCCCTGACTTGTGAAGCCCAATTAGTTAATCTTGGTTTGGTTTCTATATCATTTAACAAAAGTGAATAAATTATTTTAATATATTTCCTGTCTGCACAATTTACAATTTTTAACCAAAATTTAATTATTCTTAAAATTCTAAGAGAATGAAAATCTGTTCGACCCAATTCTCCATAAATAAAATCATTTTGTGTATTACTTTTGACTCGTAGAACGGACTTACAATACATAGTATGAATTCTTGTAAAGTTTGAAGATCCAAGGTCAAAGGGTTCTCGAGTTATTGAACAGAAACCAATTTGGTCTACTGACAGACAGACATGCATTTGCAAAGTAATATATACCCTTCATGAAAGATGAGGGCATAAAATATTCTTGAGAAACAGTGCTAAGCCCAAAAATAACAGATTGTAATTTTTTGCTTTTAACTGAGGCTGTCATAGTGCATGGCCATAAGGTTTAACCGTGCAGCTGCCTAATCCGGACCAACAACCTCTGGATTCAAGGGATTAGACAGAAGTTAAAGTGATACAAGGAATCTGGGTGTGCCATTTTTTGCCAGTCAGCTTTCTGCTGAAATATGGCAGGCATATGTGAAAATAGACTCCTTGGTTCTTTAATGTGTCCAGTATTCGTGCAATTAGGCTTAGTGGTTTAAGTTTTATATTAAACATGCAACTTACTTATTAGACGAAACTTTAGCATTGCACGAATGACTGGCATTTGAAGGTTGAAAACCTGGAAGATTATAACTTAACACAACTTTCTTCTTCTCATCCTTCTTTATACTGCCTGTAAATAGAACAACACACACTCACTAATATTTGGTTCCTACAAACTTTGACAACAATATTAATCAAACCTCATATTTTTTTTTTTTTTTATTACGTGACAATTACGTGAGATTGGTGTTGGAACTCAAATGCTGGAGATTTTCCTTGCTCAAACTTAAAACTTAACTTATTATATGAAGTTTATATACAGTTTCAGTTATCTTACTTGTATGACAATAAAAAGCATGCTCCATGAAGCAATTTAAACTAGCATTTGTTATCATTTTCATCATGTTAACAAAAATGTTAGGTTGATGTATGTCCAAGAAATGTGCGAGATTCGCTAAATTTGCGTCTGATAATGCAGGAGTAGAGTCTCAAACACAACCTTTGAGAACTCTAGCCAACAAGACTGAGTTCAGTAAACGCTTATGCCCTGGTGGAAGCCTTGCCCATGGATAACAAATGGCCAAGTCATTCAGGGTTCATAATTCTTTTGAAATGTTGGATAGTGTTACATAGCTTTTCAGGGGCGTATTTAGGTGGGGGGCTAGTGGGCCTGAGCCCCCCCAGTTGACTGGCCAGATACGATTTCATAAAAAATGAGCCCCCTAAAATTTCAAACTTAACCACTATAATAGGTACATTTCCTGTTCACTAGCCCCCCAATAAACAGCTATGATCAGTGTGATTTAGCCCCCAGGCATAAACCTCTGACAGGATTATACTTAGTCTAGTCTAAATAAACTACATGCTTCATTGATTGCTGGTTTAAATCACACTATCTGATTGGCTAAAGGAGAAACATTTAACTAATGAAATTCCTTGAAACAGTTAGACACAGGCATAATAATTTATAGTTCAAAATATATGTACACAAATTATAGACATCCCCGATTTTTTCTGTCTGTTACTGAAAGTAATGAGATTTAGACACTCTGAATTTTGTGATATAATTTCTACTGTAAAAAATATGTGGTTTACTCTAATTGATGGTGATTTTCTAAATTTATAAAATTTGCAATTTATGACTAATCTAAAAAATGCAGAAATTTGACATCCCTGATTTTTTATTAACTCATTTTTTTTTAACAAATACATGGCTCTAAATTATATTTCTGTGACAACAAAAATAATTTTTCTGCAAATTGTAACAGACTGTGTGTCAGTGTGACAGAGAATCGGGTCTTGATCACTAAAAAACCCATCGCACATGACTCAAATGGTCGAAGTTCGTATGTTGAAACACTGTCAATAACTTTGAGGTTATTCAGTTTTGTATCACATGCACAATCGTGATTACATAGCAAGAAATCGCACAAATTCAATTTGTCAGTTTGAAAATTTTCGACCACAGAAGCCCTCCCGGCCGGAACCCTTCCAAAGTTAATCCCTCCCCTGAAGACAGACTTGTTGACAGACATGTTGAAGTCTGTTCGCAGATTTTTTAAAAATCTGTTGGCAAAACAAGAGGGCCATGATGGCCCTATATCGCTCACCTGATTATAAATGAAGCCCTGCACAATTTAGACTAACAAAGGTAGCTGAGCATAAATAACTGGTGACCCCCGGGGCGGGGTCAATTTTGACCCCAGGGGCATAATTTGAACAATCTTGGTAGGGGACCACTAGATGATGCTACATACTAAATATAAAGCTCTAGGCATTGTAGTTTTAGAGAAGAAGATTTTTATATGTCTTCCCTGTAGTATATAAGTCTATGTAAAACGGTGACCCCGGGGGCGGGGCCAATTTTGACCCCAGGGGCATAATTTGAACAATCTTGGTAGGGGACCACTAGATGATGCTACATACCAAATATCAAAGCTCTAGGCATTGTAGTTTTAGAGAAGAAGATTTTTATATGTTTTCCCTATATAAGTCTATGTAAAACGGTAACCCCCGGGGCGGGGCCAATTTTGACCCCAGGGGCATAATATGAACAATCTTGGTAGGGGACCACTAGATGATGCTACATACCAAATATCAAAGCTCTTATGCATTGTAGTTTTAGAGGAGAAGATTTTTATATGTTTTCCCTATATAAGTCTATGTAAAACGGTGACCCCCGGGGCGGGGCCAATTTTGACCCAAGGGCCATAATTTGAACAATTACTAAATCCCCCAGTACCACGTACATCCTGGCAAAATTTCATCAAAATTGGCCAAATGGTTTCAGAGGAGATGTCGTTTGAAAGTGTGGACGGACGGACGGACGTTCTCACTGACTTGACATTGTGGGGTTTTCTTTTGTTCATCCTTTTGTTTGTAAAACCCCATAAGCAACATTTTGCACCCCGTAAGCAACGGAATGAATAGAATCTAAATATAGGCTATTGTTCCACACCTCACAACTACAAGTGGGTGAGTACGGACGTACAGACGGACGGATGACGGACGGTGAGTGATCACAATAACTCACCTTGAGCACTTTGTGCTCAGGTGAGCTAAAAACAGACTGGCAAGGATAAGGGTAGATCCATAGATGCCATGGCATAAAACTTACTGAGATATAAACAACACAAATAAAATTTTATCATTTCAAGGGCAACAACTCAAAATGAGTAGATGGACAACTACTCATACCAATTTGTAGTCAGACACAATTTGATGATATATCAAATATCATTTCAAGGGAAAAAACTCTGCTAATACAAGTCAAGTCGGATTCAAATTTTATAGGTTAACACAATAATTAACTAATCCTAGATTAATGACAGTACTGTACAATTACTTTTCAAGTTACATATGGTACTAACTTTTTGGATGGACAAGAGCAAATATCTCCCAAAATTAAACTGCCCCATAATTATTATATTTAAAATAATAATAATAAAAATAAAGATAATAATAAGAGGAATTGGTTTGGGGACATGAAAATCACTAAGAAAGCCTATCAATGATATGGTTTTTTTTCTCATTAGGGATATAATTGTTAAGCTGTTTCAAAGAAAAAAATTGCATGAAAAAAGAGTAGAATTTTAAGTATATAAATGTTATTTTAAATTAACTTACGGGAACTAAAGTCTCGAGTAGGTTCACCAGACGCCATCGTTGATCTATATCTATCTACACAGCACCTGAAAACAAAATACAAATGATTATGTAAGTTTTTCTAGCAATAAAACCTGTCAGCAATATAGTTTGACAAGCTATCTATTACAACACACAATGTACCGGTCAAGTTACACTTGTATATGAACAGTACCAATGCTCTTTTATTTTTATTTGCATGTATCAAAGTTTTTGTGATTTATTGTGACAAATTATAAGGGAAAATATTTTTTATTTATCATAACTGGTATCATACTACTTTTTTTAGTTGACTGAGACAGTCATATTGTGAGGACATGAGGTTTTATTCCTGCCTAATTGGCTGATGACCTCCAGCTTCTCGACCACCAACCCCCCCACCTGGTATTCTATAATGATATTAAAACAACCTCAACGGAAAATATTAGTTCGAGCTGAAGGTAAATATCTCCGCATGACACGTACAATGATGTAAACACTGGACGCTGAATGAGTTTTATACATTCTGGTAATAGCAAAAACTTCGCTTAAAGGTATCAAATTTAGTCTGAGTAATTTCGGTCCAAGAGTTAAATTCACAATCAGATTCAATTATTTGTGTTACAGCATTTAAGTACTATATTTAACTAAAATGATCATCGTTGTCTTCTGAAGATGTTTAAAATGCTAAATCTGCAGCCCTAGGATGATAGCAGTAGCACTTCTGGCCAAAATAATTACAGCTGTGCAGAACTTTCTTAGATGTTTCAGATAAAAATCGCAAAATAGGCAGCGCCTAAATACATATAATTCAGCGAATCATGAAGTAAGTCGATTCTGAGTTTCAAATATTGGGCATGAAGAATAGTTAGCTATGTTTTTGATTTAAGAAAATTTGCAAAATTTACCAGTACTTCCAAAGGTGCTAACTAAACAACTAACACAGTATTTTATTTTAGAATGATTGTGAGTTCAATAATATTATCAACAAAATAAGTTCACAAAACATTTTGTAAATGTACAGAAAAATTAAAATACAAATTTAAACATAATATTATGCACTATACTATCATCATTTCATTTATTCAATTTAGATTTTAACAAATAAAATAAAAAATTAAGTTACAAACAAGATGCGGTGGCTGCGGGGTTGGGTAAATTAGGAAGTATTAGTGGCTTGATGAAGGCCATCACTGATGGTTTTCAGCCAGCCATTATGCTGCTAAAGAATTGAGTTAATTTATTAATCATATAACATGATTGTATTAAATATGACTCTGTCAAATAAACAATATAATAAATAAATTAATTAAATATTCAATTTATTTAGTAAAATAGGTGACAAAAAGGTAATAAAATAATTAATCTAGGGACAAACAATAGAAATTAGAATTAATTAGTTTACATTCAATTCAAGAAGTTAAAGAAAAATAATTATAACTGAGTAAATAAGAAAAATCCAAGCAATTTTCAAAAAACTATAAACCCTTAATTTTGTATCCAGTTTTATTCAAATCCGGATGCATACAATACTTCAAATGATACTGAGATATATGCATCTATTTATATATACCAAGAACTGGGGACACCAACTACACAGAATAGTACAGATAATTTGACCTGATCCTGACCTTTATGCAGAGTGTGCAATCTCAGATTTGTTGTTTTGTGAAACTATTCAAAGGTGTATCATTGATATTATAGAAGAGTAAAACAAAAAAGTATTTTTTTGTATAATTTATAATTTTCACTTTTCTTATCAAATATACAGAGATGCTATCCACATACAATAACCGTATGAAACATATAAAGTGATATTACTGTTCAAAGTGACCATCATCATTTTGTAAAACACAATAACCAATGATTTCTAATCATTGAAAAAGTATTATTCTTCCAGTTATAACAAAATAAAACATTTGTATATAACAGTTCTATTCCTATGGAATATAGTTGCAAAACAATAAAATCTTTTTTGACCCCCCCCCGGGTCATAAAGTTAAATTTTCAATAATTTTTGTATGATATTGTCTTGTATGTATACCCTTAGGAAAACATTTGCACAAAAGTAATTGTTATTTTCTAAACATTTTTCTTGTTTAAGCGACTTTTCTTGACTGTAAATTTTTTGATCAAGTAAAGATAACAGTATTATAACTTTAACAAAATATTATAAATGTACCACATACTGTAAAATCATTTAATTTTGATGGGATAATTTTTGTGGTTTTGGTAAAAAAGACCATTTTAAGGGACGTAAATTCTTGGATTTTGCAGTTCAGAAATAATATAAGGGTCAAATTTTGTGCAAATCATAGGAAAAACATCTGTCATCTGGTACAATGTATCAAATTATACTAATAGAAGGTTGAGGTTCACGTCAAATTCTCTGCACTATAATTTGTAATTGGGTCAACATATAGCCTGCAGCACAGATAGGTACATAATTTACTATAGCTAGTTTGCGATAGAAAAAAATCGTGTTTTTTTAATATTTCTCTGCAATTACTACACCTACAAGTATGAAAATTTGCACGAATAAATGAAATATATCTACCTAATACACACTGAAATTTCAGCAAGATCAGAACCTGCGTTAAACTGTAAATAAGCATGTAATTTCAATATGTAATAAAGAATAAATGTCTTTTATTTGGTGACTAAAAATTATGAAATTCAAAAGGAGACTAGGTAGGAAATTATTGTAGTGCTGTGTAATTTTTTACCAAAATCTGATGAATAGATTTTCAGAAATCTTTAAAAAACACGATTTTTTTCTATCGCAAACTAGCTATAACAACTTGGAGATTAGAAGTCTTGCACAGATATCCTGCAAAGATTTTATGCCCAGATTTAATCATTACAATTGAAACACTTGTCTCTTTACCAAACCTGATAATTACTATTAAATAAAGAGTTTGTAAATGTTCTTGTGCTGTAGATAACATCAATAGAGGATGGGACATAAAAAGGAGACAGCATTAAATTAACTGATATTAATATCATCATATTTCTCCAGCTAGAGTTTTTCCTTAAACTTTTTTTTATTTCCATATGATTTGACAATACAGTATTTTTAACATAGGAACCTGGGGTGAGCTTGACACTCTACCTCATAGAGGTGAACATAGGAACCTGGACACTCTGCCTCATAGAGGTGAACATAGGAACCTGGGGTTGAGCATGACACTCTGCCTCATAGAGGTGAACATAGGAACCTGGACACTCTGCCTCATAGAGGTGAACATAGGAACCTGGACACTCTGCCTCATAGAGGTGAACATAGGAACCTGGACACTCTGCCTCATAGAGGTGAACATAGGAACCTGGACACTCTGCCTCATAGAGGTGAACATAGGAACCTGGACACTCTGCCTCATAGAGGTGAACATTTTAACATAGGAACCTGGACACTCTGCCTCATAGAGGTTAACATAGGAACCTGGACACTCTGCCTCATAGAGGTTAACATAGGAACCTGGACACTCTGCCTCATAGAGGTTAACATAGGAAACTGGACACTCTGCCTCATAGAGGTTAACATAGGAAACTGGACACTCTGCCTCATAGAGGTTAACATAGGAACCTGGACACTCTGCCTCATAGAGGTTAACATAGGAAACTGGACACTCTGCCTCATAGAGGTTAACATAGGAACCTGGACACTCTGCCTCATAGAGGTTAACATAGGAACCTGGACACTCTGCCTCATAGAGGTTAACATAGGAACCTGGACACTCTGCCTCATAGAGGTGAACATTTTAACATAGGAACCTGGACACTCTGCCTCATAGAGGTGAACATAGGAACCTGGACACTCTGCCTCATACAGGTGAACATAGGAACCTGGACACTCTGCCTCATACAGGTGAACATAGGAACCTGGACACTCTGCCTCATAGAGGTGAACATAGGAACCTGGACACTCTGCCTCATAGAGGTTAACATAGGAACCTGGACACTCTGCCTCATAGAGGTTAACATAGGAACCTGGACACTCTGCCTCATAGAGGTGAACATAGGAACCTGGACACTCTGCCTCATAGAGGTGAACATTTTAACATAGGAACCTGGGGTTGAGCATAACACCCTGCCTCAGAGAGGTGAACATAGGAACCTGGGGTTGAGCTTGACACTTTGCCTCATAGAGGTGAACATAGGAACCTGGGGTTGAGCTTGACACTCTGCCTCATACAGGTGAACATAGGAACCTGGGGTTGAGCTTGACACTTTGCCTCATAGAGGTGAACATAGGAACCTGGGGTTGAGCTTGACACTCTGCCTCATAGAGGTGAACATAGGAACCTGGGGTTGAGCTTGACACTCTGCCTCATAGAGGTGAACATAGGAACCTGGACACTCTGCCTCATAGAGGTGAACATAGGAACCTGGGGTTGAGCATGACACCCTGCCTCATAGAGGTGAACATAGGAACCTGGGGTTGAGCATGACACCCTGCCTCATACAGGTGAACATAGGAACCTGGGGTTGAGCATGACACCCTGCCTCATAGAGGTGAACATAGGAACCTGGGGTTGAGCTTGACACTTTGCCTCATAGAGGTGAACATAGGAACCTGGGGTTGAGCTTGACACTCTGCCTCATAGAGGTGAACATAGGAACCTGGACACTCTGCCTCATAGAGGTGAATATAGGAACCTGGACACTCTGCCTCATAGAGGTGAACATAGGAACCTGGACACTCTGCCTCATAGAGGTGAACATAGGAACCTGGACACTCTGCCTCATAGAGGTGAACATAGGAACCTGGACACTCTGCCTCATAGAGGTGAATATAGGAACCTGGGGTTGAGCATGACACTCTGCCTCATAGAGGTGAACATAGGAACCTGGACACTCTGCCTCATAGAGGTGAACATAGGAACCTGGGGTTGAGCATGACACCCTGCCTCATAGAGGTGAACATAGGAACCTGGGGTTGAGCATGACACTCTGCCTCATAGGGGTGAACATAGGAACCTGGACACTCTGCCTCATAGAGGTGAACAACGGAACCTGGGGTTGAGCATGACACCCTGCCTCATAGAGGTGAACATAGGAACCTGGGGTTGAGCTTGACACTTTGCCTCATAGAGGTGAACATAGGAACCTGGGGTTGAGCTTGACACTCTGCCTCATAGAGGTGAACATTTTAACATAGGAACCTGGGGTTGAGCTTGACACTCTGCCTCATAGAGGTGAACATAGGAACCTGGGGTTGAGCATGACACCCTGCCTCATAGAGGTGAACATAGGAACCTGGGGTTGAGCTTGACACCCTGCCTCATAGAGGTGAACATAGGAACCTGGGGTTGAGCATGACACCCTGCCTCATAGAGGTGAACATAGGAACCTGGGTTGAGCTTGACAATTTGCCTCATAGAGGTGAACATAGGAACCTGGGGTTGAGCTTGACACTCTGCCTCATAGAGGTGAACATTTTAACATAGGAACCTGGGGTTGAGCTTGACACTCTGCCTCATAGAGGTGAACATAGGAACCTGGGGTTGAGCATGACACCCTGCCTCATAGAGGTGAACATAGGAACCTGGGGTTGAGCTTGACACTCTGCCTCATAGAGGTGAACATTTTAACATAGGAACCTGGGGTTGAGCTTGACACTCTGCCTCATAGAGGTGAACATTTTAACATAGGAACCTGGGGTTGAGCTTGACACTCTGTCTCATAGAGGTGAACATTTTAACATAGGAACCTGGGGTTGAGCATGACACCCTGCCTCATAGAGGTGAACATAGGAACCTGGGGTTGAGCTTGACAATCTGCCTCATAGAGGTGAACATTTTAACATAGGAACCTGGGGTTGAGCATGACACCCTGTCTCATAGAGGTGAACATAGGAACCTGGGGTTGAGCTTGACACTCTGCCTCATAGAGGTGAACATTTTAACATAGGAACCTGGGGTAGAGCATGACACCCTGCCTCATAGAGGTGAACATTTTAACATAGCAACCTGGACACTCTGCCTCATAGAGGTGAACATTTTAACATAGGAACCTGGGGTTGAGCATGACACCCTGTCGCATAGAGGTGAACATAGGAACCTGGGGTTGAGCATGACACTCTGCCTCATAGAGGTGAACATAGGAACCTGGGGTTGAGCATGACACTCTGCCTCATAGAGGTGAACATAGGAACCTGGGGTTGAGCATGACACTCTGCCTCATAGAGGTGAACATTTTAACATAGGAACCTGGGGTTGAGCATGACACCCTGCATCATAGAGGTGAACATTTTAACATAGGAACCTGGACACTCTGCCTCATAGAGGTGAACATTTTAACATAGGAACCTGGGGTTCAGCATGACACCCTGCCTCATAGAGGTGAACATACGAACCTGGGGTTGAGCATGACACTCTGCCTCATAGAGGTGAACATAGGAACCTGGGGTTGAGCATGACACTTTGCCTCAAAGAGGTGAACATAGGAACCTGGGGTCGAGCTTGACACTCTGCCTCATAGAGGTGAACATTTTAACATAGGAACCTGAGGTTGAGCATGACACTCTGCCTCATAGAGGTGAACATAGGAACCTGGGGTTGAGCATGACACCATGCCTCATAGAGGTGAACATTTTAACATAGGAACCTGGGGTTGAGCATGACACCCTGCCTCATAGAGGTGAACAAAGGAACCTTGGGTTGAGCATGACACTCTGCCTCATAGAGGTGAACATAGGAACCTGGGGTTGAGCATGACACTCTGCCTCATAGAGGTGAACATAGGAACCTGGGGTTGAGCATGACACTCTGCCTCATAGAGGTGAACATTTTAACATAGGAACCTGGACACTCTGCCTCATAGAGGTGAACATTTTAACATAGGAACCTGGACACTCTGCCTCATAGAGGTGAACATTTTAACATAGGAACCTAGGGTTGAGCATGACACTCTGCCTCATAGAGGTGAACATAGGAACCTGGGGTTGAGCTTGACACTCTGCCTCATAGAGGTGAACATTCATGCCAAATTTGAAAGATGAATGACCGGTCAATGCATGACAATGTATGACAAAGTTAGGACAAACTTCAATTTGACTTTTGATCTTCAACTGTGACCTGGACCTTGGAGGTAGGAACCTGTCGGTAGGAAATGGCACACATCCTCATGGAAGTGAACTTTTATGCCAAATATGAAACAAGATCGGTCAAAGCGTGACCAAATTATGATCTGGACAAAGTCAGAGGCACATAGTTCACATGCGCACCATGGTGACAAAGTCTTGCTTACCGCAAGCGGGCTTGATGAAAATGGTGGTTATACATGTATAATAAACACCAACAAGTATCAGCCTATCAATAATTCTAATTTTGATCGTGTTCGTACATATGAGTGGCAACAATATCATAATAATTGTTAAGGCAGTATTTTTCCCACTTTTTAAACCTTTTTACTGCAGACAATCGTTATCTGATTATAACTGGCAGGACCTGGGGCCAGACAAGGGCAGACTCACAGTTATTCCTAAGGTTCAGAACCAGGGCAAAATGACTAAGTAGTTGTCTCAAAGTAGTTGTCGCATATCCTGTATAACATGAAAGTACTGTATCATATTACTTGTTGACAACAAATGAATACTTTATTAGTCAATAGTTGTTACTACTTCCAATTTCCTCTGTGGTACATATAAATGAGCCATACTCTCAGGAAAACGGGGCTTAGTGACAAAATTTTGAAAATAATGATCAGACGATATAACTTTAGAAAGACCAGTAAAAAACAGTTTCTGAAAATCTTATCAAAATACGGTCGAACATCCATTTACAAAGTTACAGACTTTTAAAACTAACCACTACCGCCCACTGTGTTTGATTGATGTCACAAACATCGTTCAACGTTATTTGATGTAACGTTATCATGCTTTTCACGAATCCAGTTTTGGATAACTTCTTGGTGTAATTAAACCTTCCAAAATTGTATCATCAAGGCCCTCAAGGGTGATCATTTTGAAGAGCCCTTTGCATGAGATTAGTGTTGGAAATGCAGGAGATTTCATTAAAATGTAGGAGATTTACCTTATTCAAACTTTAAACTTAAATAAGTTTGGGCCATACGCAAATACAGAATAATTTGGTGTGATAAATCATGGACATACATACACATGTGTCTATGGATACATGTAGGTGAGTCAGCAAAGTTCCTCACTACATGACATTGTATCTAGTGTTAACGTAGTAATGTTTGTGTGTGCTAAGCCCCTCAGATATATTGTGTTTTTACCATACTCATGTGAGCACTGAGTAATACCCCGGAGAAAATATTAAGTTGTCAGGTACCCTGCACTATTTCACCCAGGGTCATAATCTTGGTAGAAAACAACTAGATGATGCTACATACTAATCATAATGGTTCTAGGCATTGTAATTTTTTATACGTAACCCCTTCTTTTCATTGATATATGTCTGCCACCTGGCCATAGACTTTAACAATTTTCAACATGGGATTTTCTAACTTTATATTGAGTTAAAGAACAAATTAATTTATTTAGTGTCACCTGTATATATATGGAGTCTAACATTGTGAAAAATTTATATGTTGTCAATAAGGGATACCAGCTAGTAGACTGTATTATAGCAAAGTGCTACTGAGCTCTACTTGTTTGATGGTGGTATATCATTAATATATGAAGTAAAGCACCTATAGCTATAATCACTAAATCAGTTAATTGGCTATGCCATGGGTTCCAGCATGGATATATAAAAGCAAAATAAACAATACCGAAAATGTATCCAGAGGGCTTAGAAATTATAACACAAAATAGTTTTCACCCATTCACTGCTAAGAAAAATCCTTCTAAAGGTCTGAGATGTATCCGAACAACGTTATATCCGAAATTTGTATATTCTTAGAAAATTAATTAAATAGATATTTTACGATTACTTGAAAAGTGGAAACAAGAAATAGAAGATCACCTGTATAACGGTTGAACTTTGACAGACACTTATAAGGTCTCCTGTCAACGAATAAACTGACAATCTACATTTTAATAAAATCAATTGACCGCAAATTCTGTCGGTTGCCCAGTGGCGTGTTCAACAGGATAGCACTCGCCTAGATCTCGATGTAGTGCTATCCTAGTGCTAAATATACATCCTGAACGATATTTATCATTTGACTACATAGCGGTATGACTAAAATACGAAAAGAGGATTTTTGGCGCAACGAGGCGAAACGGGGATTAAAATTTGATATTGTAGGATGCAATTAACTTGTTCCTATCAATAAATAATGACACTGTTTTAAAATATGCTAATTTGAAGCCTCCTTTCGTCGACCGTAGACATTGAAATATCGGCGATCGAAAGGAACTTTACCTATCCACTCAGTTATGGCATAGCATCCTTTCGCCAACTGTTGACTATACAATATCGGCGAAAGGAGCTTTATGATACTAATTTAATTATATACATGAGCCGTTCTCCGGGAAAACTGGGCTTATTGACATAACAATAGTAGTTATGTCACGATATTTAGAAATAGGTCTAAAATGAGAAAAAAATCATGTTCACCGATTAAATCTTAAGTAGTTGGATACCCTAGTACTATCCAAACAAGTTAAATTTTCTGATAAATTATGATAAAATTACTTCCGTCGTTGCTGTGGTGACCAATTTCCGAAAACTACCCGAATTGAGAAAAACAAGGGATTAGTGGTTAAAAATAGCGGCTACTTTTCCCTTGAAGCAGACACTCACAATTTTTACGTGTTTTATTAAAATCAGAATATTATTATAAAATGTGACAAAAATTTGAAAAGTTTACGTCAATAATTCACCAGATACTGGGTTTATGAAATGATTATTAACGTTACGTCAAATAACGTTCGAATGACGTTTGCGACGTCACTCAAAAACTGGTTAGTTTCAAAAGTCAATAATTCGTTCAAATTTTCAAGCAGTGTTCATAAGAGTCTCGTCCTTCTAACGATATATTATCATGATTTTCGTATTCTTGTCAATAAGCCCGGTTTTCCTGGAAAACGGCTCATATATATCTACTGGCCTCTTTTCGCCGTCGGTAAAATGTAAAATATCGGCGAAAGGAGCCTTAATAATTAGCGTACCAACTTAGTTATACTCTATGCTCGTTTCGCCAACCGTAAACCACGAACTATCGGCGAAAGGAGCTTTATAGATCTAATACCTGCTTAGTTATATGATGGTCCTTACAGGATTGTCTCCTTTCGCCGCCCGAAGGTAGCACGTAAATTGTCGGCGAAAGGAGCTTTATCATACATACTCAGTTATTTTATAGTCTCCTTTCGCCGACCGTAAACCATAAAATATCGACGGAAGGAGCTTTAGCATACCAACTTATATATACCCAGCAAACATGCTTATATGGGTCCCATATGAGCTGTTTCTGGGCAAGCCCATGTGGGTATGCCCATATTGGACCCATATGGGACCTATGTGGACATGCTATTATGGGTAATGCCCATATTGGACCCATATGGGACCATTATGGACAAACCCAAATCCCATATGGGCAGTTTCTGGGCGAGCCCATGTGGGTATGCCCATATTTGACCCATATGTGACCTATGTGGGCAAGCCCATATGGGTTATGCCCATATTGGACCCTTAACGGACCTATGTGGACAAGCCCGTATGGGTTATGCCCATATTGGACCCATATGGGACCTATATGGACATGCTTATATCCCATATGGGCTGTTTCTGGGCAAGCCCACGTGTGTATGCCCATATTGGACCCATATGGGACCTATGTGGACATGATCATGTCCCATATGGGCTGTTGCTGGGCAAGCCCATGTGGGTACGCCCATATTGGACCCTTATGGGACCTATGTGGACAAGTCCTTATGGGTTGTGCCCATATTGGAACCATATGGGACCATAATGGACCAGCCCATATCCCATATGGGCTGTTTCTGGGCATGCCCATGTGGATATGCCTATATTGAACCCATATGGGACCTATGTGGACAAGCCCATACGGGTTATGCCCATATTGGCCCCATATGGGACCTATGTGGACATGACCATGTCCCATATGGGCTGTTTCTGAGCAAGCCCATGTGGGTATGCCCATATTGACCCTTAAGGGACCTATGTGGACAAGCCCATATTGGTTATGCCCATATTGTACCCATATGGGACCTATATGGACATGCTTATATCCCATATGGGCTGTTTCTGGACAAGCCCATGTGTGTATGCCCATATTGGACCCATATGGGACCTATGTGGACATGCTATTATGGGTAATGCCCATATTGGACCCATATGGGACCATTATGGACAAACCCAAATCCCATATGGGCAGTTTCTGGGCGAGCCCATGTGGGTATGCCCATATTTGACCCATATGTGACCTATGTGGGCAAGCCCATATGGGTTATGCCCATATTGGACCCTTAACGGACCTATGTGGACAAGCCCGTATGGGTTATGCCCATATTGGACCCATATGGGACCTATATGGACATGCTTATATCCCATATGGGCTGTTTCTGGGCAAGCCCACGTGTGTATGCCCATATTGGACCTATATGGGACCTATGTGGACATGATCATGTCCCATATGGGCTGTTGCTGGGCAAGCCCATGTGGGTACGCCCATATTGGACCCTTATGGGACCTATGTGGACAAGTCCATATGGGTTTTGCCCATATTGGAACCATATGGGACCATAATGGACCAGCCCATATCCCATATGGGCTGTTTCTGGGCATGCCCATGTGGATATGCCTATATTGAACCCATATGGGACCTATGTGGACAAGCCCATACGGGTTATGCCCATATTGGCCCCATATGGGACCTATGTGGACATGACCATGTCCCATATGGGCTGTTTCTGAGCAAGCCCATGTGGGTATGCCCATATTGACCCTTAAGGGACCTATGTGGACAAGCCCATATTGGTTATGCCCATATTGTACCCATATGGGACCTATATGGACATGCTTATATCCCATATGGGCTGTTTCTGGACAAGCCCATGTGTGTATGCCCATATTGGACCCATATAGGACCTATGTGGACAAGCCAATATGGGTTATGCCCATATTTGACCCATATGGGACCTATGTGGACATGACCATGTCCCATATGGGCTGTTTCTGGGCAAGCCCATGTGGGTATGCCCATATGGGACTCTTATGGTACGTATGTGGACAAGCCCATAAGGGTAATGCCCATATCGGGACCTATATGGGACCTATGTGGACATGTCGATATGGGTAGTGCCCATAATTGACCCATATGGGACCATTATGGACAAGCCCATATCCAATATGGGCTGTTTCTGGGCAAGCCCATGTGGGTATGCCCATATTGGACCCCTAAGGGACCTATGTGGACAAGCCCATATGAGTTATGCCCATATTGGACCAATATGGGACCTATATGGACATGCTTATATCCCATATTGGCTGTTTCTGGGCATGCCCATGTGTGTATGCCCATATTGGACCTATGTGGACAAGCCCATGTGGGCTATGCCCATATTGGACCCATATGGGACCTAAGTGGATATAACCATATCCGATATGGGCTGTTTCTGGGCAAGCCCATGTGGGTATGCCCATATTGGACCCATATAGGACCTATGTGGACAAGCCAATATGGGTTATGCCCATATTTGACCCATATGGGACCTATGTGGACATGACCATGTCCCATATGGGCTGTTTCTGGGCAAGCCCATGTGGGTATGCCCATATGGGACTCTTATGGTACGTATGTGGACAAGCCCATAAGGGTAATGCCCATATCGGGACCTATATGGGACCTATGTGGACATGTCGATATGGGTAGTGCCCATAATTGACCCATATGGGACCATTATGGACAAGCCCATATCCAATATGGGCTGTTTCTGGGCAAGCCCATGTGGGTATGCCCATATTGGACCCCTAAGGGACCTATGTGGACAAGCCCATATGAGTTATGCCCATATTGGACCAATATGGGACCTATATGGACATGCTTATATCCCATATTGGCTGTTTCTGGGCATGCCCATGTGTGTATGCCCATATTGGACCCATATGGGACCTATATGGACAAGCCCATGTGGGCTATGCCCATATTGGACCCATATGGGACCTAAGTGGATATAACCATATCCGATATGGGCTGTTTCTGGGCAAGCCCATGTGGGTATGCCCATATTGGACCCTTAAGGGACCTATGTGGACAAGCCCATATGGGTTATGCCCATATTGGACCCATATGGGACCTATATGGACATGCTTATATCCCATATGGGCTGTTTCTGGACAAGCCCATGTGTGTATGCCCATATTGGACCCATATGGGACCTATGTGGACAAGCCCATAAGGGACCTATGTGGACAAGCCCATATCTCGTACACATATGGGTCCCATATGAGCTATTCCTGGGAAAGCCCATATGGGCTATTCCTGGGAAAGCCCATATGGGCTTTCCCATCTGGGGTACCCATACGGGTCTCATATGGGCTATTCCTGGACATTCCCATATGGGCTCTCCCATCTGGTACACATACGGGTCACATATGCGCTATTCCTTGGCAAGCACATATGGGCTTTCCCATCTAGTACCCATATGGGGTACCTATACAGGTCCCATATGGGCTATTCCTGAGCAAGCCCATATAGAACAAACAAGTATTACTTCCCTTGAATTGAAATATTAGTAAATTTAATATAAATCTTCTTCTTACTATTATATTTACTTTCAGTACAAATAATAGTGTTTCATAAGTTCAAAGTAAATTGATATATGTACATTTTTTTCTTAATTCTACCACATGGTTGTCTGGAAACTTTAAATGTTAATGTGATATATAGCTTGTAAATATCGAACTTGTAAGTATATAATATAGAACACCTTGTATAAACAAGAAGCTGTTCAACTGCTCCTTCCTGCAAGGACACTATGTACGCATAGTAGTAGCAAACCAGAGGATAGAGTGGTGTTTGCTGAAAAATACAATTTCTGATTTACAATGTATCTGAAGTGCTCATACGAATATAGGCTGCCCATATGGGTCCCATTTCTGAATGAATATTGGCAGCCCAGATGGGACCCATATAGGCAGCCCAGGCGAATGTACATGTGGTAGCCATGTACATGTGGTAGCCCAGATGGGACCCATATGGGTCCCATATTGAATGCATATGGGCAGCCCAGATCACAAAGGCCCCTGTTGCACTTTCTATGTTGGTCCCATATAGGCAGCCCATATGGGTCCCATATAGGTGTCCACGTGGGACCCATATCGATTGCTTGCTTGGTAGTTACACTACAGCCTCCTTTCGCCGACGGTAGCATGTAAAATATCGACGGCAGGAGCTTTATCATAAATACTTAGTTTATTTTATAGACTCCTTTCGCAGACCGTAAACCATGAAATATCCGCGAAAGGAGCTTTAGCATATCAACTAACTTAGTTATACTATAGCCTCATTTCGCCGACGGGTGCCCGACAGTCAACTTGTAAATAATAAATTCTATAATAGCTGCTTTTTGCCGACGGTAAAATTCATCATAGTCATATACGACCGTAAACCATGAAATATCGGCAAAAGAATGTTAGAATGTAAAATTCCACTGCAACGAGCGTTATCATTTATATTTCAACTAAGTTATATCATAGTGGTTTATTTGCTAGATCGTTGGTTGTGATTTTTTTCTATGCTGAATGTGTGTATGTACAAAATTGAATATATATATGTATAATAAAAATTCTAGCTTTTCGCCACCATTGACCATGATATAACAGCGAAACGAGTTTTACCATATTAACTTAGTTATATTCTAGCCGACTTTAAATTTTAAAATTTTCAGCGAAGGGAGCTTAATTAATCTATCAAATAATTTATATTATGACCCCCATATTCCGACTGTAAAAATCAGCAAAAGGAGCTTTATCATACCAACTTAATAATATGCTAGCCTCCTTCTGCCACCGTTGACTATGATATAACAGTGAAACTAGTTTTACGAGCAATAAGCAGCGCCTTGACACTTCCTACTCAATCAACAAAGGTGTGATCCTTCGTCAATACCATCTCGATAATTAGTTTATTCAACAAACAGTCGGTGACTTGACACGTGGCTACATATGATAATCTGTGGTTAATCTAATTATCGTCGATATATAATCTGTTTAAAATAATGACACACAGTTTGCGAAAGTAATGTTTCATTTGTCAATCATTGATGAATGATTACACGGGAGAATTTTATTTAGTTATTATTTTGATATGACCAGCACTATGCTATATTTAAAATATGCATCATATTATGTATAATTCAGGGTTGGCATAAACCCACTTTTTCGTTTAAAACCCTACCCAAAGGGGTTTTAAAGGGTTTTATAAAAATAATTTTGGGGTTTAATTTTTTTCATTAATAATTTCGTAAAATTACATGAAGAATTGCCTTGAATAGCACCTTTGAAGGTGTCAGACAGTGTGGTCGGCGAAAGGAGGCTTCAAATTAGCTTATTTTAAAATATTGTCATTGTTTATTGAGAGGAACAATCTAATGCAATCCAAATACACAATTTATTAATCCTCGTTTCGCCTCGTTGCGCCAAAAATTCTCCTTTCGTATTTTAGTCAAATCCCGCCCACATTGCTAGCTTGCTAGACTAGGCTAGCCCTCGCCGAGATCTCGATTTATCTTGTCGTTCAGGAGCGAGATCTGCTAGATCTAGCCAAGAGCTAGGCTAGCTGAACACGCCACAGGTTCGTCTCGATTAACTTCGACCCAAAAAAATTTCGCCCCCTTTAACAACTGCATTGGGAGTTTTTTTATTTGATGTTCGATTTTGCATGCATATTTCCGATTGATTGTCATTTTAATGTTATGTAAGATACCATATATAATTTAATACTACGTAAGTTCCTGCTGTAATCAAAGATAATTTATTTAATGTCTGCTTGCAGATTTTGACAAGTATACCATAGTGAAGTTGAATAATGTGCTATAGGCCTAATTAATGCACTACTTTAACTGCCTCTATGTATACGTTGGTTGCTGTCTACCATCATGCTTACTAGAAAAGCACTTCAGTCGTATGTTTACACCTGACTTTTTAATGAGCTGACAAGATATATTTATTCATTACATTTAAACTACAGGGCACGGTTTTATCAACAAACTTACGGTCAAATTTAATTTCATTATAATACCTTTACATCTATAAAATCTGGTAAAATGAGCTGATATACTAATCAAGGTTTATTTAATGAATTCCCACAAACTATATATATACTCAAGATGGTGGATTGATTGCAAAACTGATGTCCACACCACGCAAGTATTGATGTACTTGCGTGTCTACATAAGGGGTCATAACTCTGGCAATAATCATCTGACCTAAAAGACCTGACAATAAGCACAACTACTCTTTGTACAGTATAATAGCACGAAGTTCATAGAAATCCTACCTGTAATAACTGTTTTAAGAGGAACAAGTGCAGACAAACTTTGTGACATCAACCCAGAATTTTATCATCAGCAAGAGCATCGATCACCTATGAGTGATGAAGACGTTCAACTTTCTCGTTTTGAATTGTAACAAGAGCAGATAACTCAATAAATATTGGTCACAGGGTTATCAGCGTTGTCAATATGGACTCCCCTTGTGATTATTAAAAAACTATATTGAGTTTCAAGGGAGACCTTTGTTTAGTTTAGTTTTTGAGAAAAATAACTCTGACAATGAACTTAACCATCACAGACACACACAATCCTGTCACGACAATAGCTCTACTTTTTTTCTTCGAAAAGTCTCGCTAAAAATCAAAATGCCTCGCCAACTGTATGTGGAAGACTGTATATTTATCAAAGTGAAAACAACACAAAAGTGAATTGCACACGCCCAATTTATTGATAAATTTCACAAATTGTATCATTATAATTACACGTAATAACAACAACAACTAATTATCACACAAATAAAATTGAAATAAATATAAAAGTCCTCAGACATTAATCACAGTACATAGGTTAAACTGATACAGACTCTATATATCCCTAAGCCTGCATTCTGGCAGTGCTGTAAAGTGCTACCGGAAATATCGTTTTCCAACGTGCCCCATAAGTATCTAAACTAGCACGATGTTACACGAGCCATTCCATACCTTGATCGGCCCATGACGTCAGGATATTACCAACGCTGTTAAGATTGTGCGGGCATTGTACCACTAAATTTTGGTTGATACCTCAGCAGCATACATCATCATTTTCAACAATAATGAGGTTTCTCTAAGGTTTTGTGATAAATATAACTGTTACTTCATTTATGTTCATTACAGACAAGTTTTAATAAACTTGTGCATAAAAAGCAATACAACACTCAGTAAAGACTTGTGTAATATTATTCTGCCACTTGTTAAAAACAACTTGTACATAATTAATGAACACTCATGCTAGATCCTCTGTTTAAGACTATGATGTCTCACAATACATATCAACAGTGATAAAGATTAGACATAAAGTTACAACATAGTGAAACACTTAATGTGATGCTTTTAAATGGCAATGATATGCAACATGGGAAAACAGGAAAAACTACATTTACAAACAAGTGAATGAGGATAAAAACTATATATACACAGTTTCCAGCACACAAAACATCAGATGAAGTGCCTTGTAACATAATTTACTGATGAGCATTGCTGCATAGTTTTACAACCGTAGCTGAAATAACTTTGGGAATTTTGATTTTTAAGTCCTTAGTAAAAATAATAGATGTAGACAAATGACTCAAGGTATGGGACTTTCGTAATGACGTAAAATTGCTTAATGTAATTTTGTTTGGTTTTGAAAGAAAATGACCTAACTAAAGAAAGAACTTTCATTTTCAAAAGCTGATGCTTGTATGGCGTTTTAATGATGAAAGAAGCTTAAATTGTAAAAAGTTTTGCAAATGTTTCTAAAAATCAAACTAACTAAGAACTGTTAACCAAAAAAATTATTTGTGAATGGTAGTAATTCGCTAAATTAAGTAGCGGCAAGTGTTTAAAACATTAATATTGACATTGCGGGAGTCTTAAAATGTAAGCAAAATTTTTTGGTTGGAAATATGCCGATAATCAGAAAACCAGAAAGTCAGTATTTGCGAAAGTAAATTGGTTTACAGTAATATTATGACCGAGGTAAATATATAATGCTTTCGAATGATATTACCTGTAGATCTTGCAAAATGACAGTAAACAGTCCATACAATCCATGACAAAGTGCATATTAAATGTACATAAAAATAGTGAACAACATCAACGACATTTAAGGAACACTATAATAAGTAATACAAGAACACATACATGCAGTTTCAGTGTAGCAATACCACATGACTTTGGACTACAAACACAAGAAGGAATTTTTATCACTTAGACAACAAAAATAGCTGTAAGTATTTTATTACTCACTGATTTCTACAAAACCTGCTCCACGCTAAGGGAAAATATGTAAGCTTTCAACGCAATACATGATCCCTATCAGCAGTTGTGCCGCTTTGTCTAACACCCTGTGAAACCTTGGAGGAAACCGCTTGGAAATGTAGACCTACAATTCGAAGGTTTTCACAGGGTGTTTGCAAAAATAGCCCAAACGGAGAAAGAGATACTGTATGTAACGAAAGGCTTATAATGTTCCCCTTTGCTTGGCGTATATTTCATAGAAATTGATTAAGAAATAAAATACTTACAGCTGTTTTTGAAGTGAAGCAAATATCTTCTTAGGTTTGTAGTCCAAAGTCACATGGTATTGCTATACTGAGTTTGTTTGACAAAATTATTGTTCTCTTCATTTGAAATATTGAGGAGCATTATCTAAACTGATATTGATAGTAAATAAATAAGATATCTGTGCAAGAGTAATACAACGTTTGAACATACACGGAGTGATAGGTAATATTTGCATGTACATATATAACAATATATACACAACCAATATCATGTCACATATATACAAGGACCGTAACTCCATACAACCAATATCATGTCACATATATACAAGGTCCGTAACTCCATACAACCGATATCATGTCACATATATACAAGGCTGTTACGCCATACAACCAATATCATGTCACATATATTACAAGGCCGTTACTCCATACAATCAATAACATGTCACATATGCACAAGGGCCGTAACTCCATACAACCAATATGTCACATATATACAAGGCAGTTACTCCATACAACCAATATCATGTCACATATATAAAAGCATAGCTGCGATATTCCAAATAGTAGACTTTTAAAACAGAATATTGTAAAATCACTAATTTTCATCCGCATTAAATTTCATAGATTTTTTCAATAGAGTGAAAAGAAAACTTTAATCCATATTTTGGGATACATTAATTGTAAGCATTCTGTTTCATGGTCTAGTTCAACCATGAAAATGATGCAAATTTATCTCATAAAAGAATAATAAAGATTTTATGGTAATAAAACATTTGTTCGCCGACTTCAGATAAACTAATAACTGGAAGGATTTTGACAATTGACCCAAAACATAACAAGTTATTAGGAATTGCAAGCAATGCAGAAATCCCCTACCTAGTTTTCAGCATTGCAACCGCAATTTTTGTCGGAATATTCACATACCAAGTTTCATAAACCTAGCTTAATAACTGATTGAGCTATGGCAGGATCCAGATTTTATTGACAGACTAACATGCAGACGGCCAGACTGATGGACAGTTGGAGGGCAAACCTATGGTCACCTCCGATAAAAAGAACAATTGCTGACAAACTTTCCATCCAGACAGACATTTCACACTCAATAAGTCACCCATACCACACATGGGAGACATATATATATATTACATAAATACACACAAAATATATCGGCCATTTTACAATTTGAACATCAGCAGAACACAATGACTTAGGTAAAAATGATGTCAGGAATACACTAAAATTAACCACAGGTAACTGTATCATTGATAAAGACTAAAACGAAAAACAAAAATTGTAACAATGTATATTTTTCTCACAGGTAACTGTATCATTGATAAAGACTTGAAAACGAAAAAAAAATCTGCTTTAAACGATACAGTTACCTGTGATTTTTCTATAAATAAAAGAAACATAATTTTACAAAAAAAATTGTTTTTTCGTTATCAATGATAGTTACCTGTGTAATTAACATGGAATGTAACAATAATTCCTTCTTGGTCCATGTTTCAATACAAAGTGACTCAAGCAATCATAATGATCCTAAATCTGAAACACTAAAAAAAAGGTACTGATTTTTGTAGGGATCAAAGTCATTTTGGTGGGCAACCTACTGACAGATGTACTAAAGCTTTTATATAAGAAACAAGACTCTATTTGAAAAACGCTTACGTCCAGGTGGATGCTTAGTCTATAAAAACTAGCTAAGTAAATCAGGGGCCGTAATGTTGGTAAATTGTTGGATAGTATTACACTGCTGTGACAATATAAGGTGTGTTAACAAGCATGCCAAGTTTGAAAGCAATGCCTTGAAGGATTTAAACATATTTGAGTTTCACCAAATTGAATGTTTTGGTAAACACCTTTGAACGAACAGACAGACAAAGGGGAGAGCCGTAACTAAGTTTTGGAACTTGTGGCTCGACCCTTTACCCATGTGTATTAAATATAAATCTGTATGAAAGAAATTGTTTATACAAATTGGGTAATAAAATTAATATGTTTAAACCTAAAAGGGATGAAAGAACAATAACTTTATGCCTCCTGCATCAGTAGATGCCTGGGCCTAAAAATCTCTGACTCATACTTTTCTTTGTAAGCATTCGGTTGTCAAATGAACAGTGAGTATTTTATATATATGTATAACAATGACTAGATGCTATAATGAGTATATGCAACATCCGGTAAAATAAATGCACTGTTGTAAAGTATAGCATTACATTCAGGGGTTCAACTAACTAAAAGGCATAATACCCAATCCTGAAAACAAGTCGCTTATCAGTTTTGGGTGCCATAAGAACACATCCCAACACATTAGTAAGGCTTCAAACATTGTTTTTTTGTTAAAATGTACTTAATAGAACTTCAAATTACCATAACTGTGTCAATTATTTGAATATTTTCACCAAATAACTTTTATTTTGTACGGAAAGGATCATTCATTCTTATCCACCAAATCCGAATAATTCCTGAATTATAGGACCCCTGTTGTAACATCACATTGATCACTCATTACACTTGACTTGTCGATATCAGGGGGTCCTGACACATATTGCTAAATTTTGTGTCTGTGGTAAGCACGCTTGTCGTCTTATCTGGCGAACCGGGTTCAAATATGGGCAGAGACACCAATATGCCTGCCATATTTCCACAGAAAATGAACTGGCAAATAAAAGCTATGCATGCCGTTTAGAATTTAGAAATTAAGTTGCAAGTCTGTTTCAGGTGCCATTTGCACACACCCATACACAAAAACTTTGATTTCATTGTTCTAATGTTAAAATTTGCTCCTGATTTTAATAATATAGTAAATTCTAAATCAATCCTTTTCATGGAAAAACTTATTTTCTGCAGGAAGTTCAATCTTTCTGGTGATTTCAGAATTTTCTGGAATTGTAGGACCCAACACTTCACATCCATTCTTACATCTTTCCAAAGCAATCTTTAGCACTAGTCCATATAGCAATGCCCTGAAAAAGAAGAAAAGCTGTCAATAAAGGTAATGGTTACCTCCCATCCAAGTGCTACCTTGATACAGTTGTATGAGATACAGAATTAGAACTTCTCATTGAAATCCAAAACCCATACCCAGTTCAGAAAGAGTTAGGATATCCCATAAAATGTATGAAAAACACGCTCATTGAGTAATCTTCAAAAACATGTACATTTTCTGCTTTACATTTGAATGTTATAGTTTAGTAAGCAAAGCACTATATAGCGTTTACCATGTAAGGCAATCTATGCCTTCTATATTTAATAGAGCAGGGTTAACTTGTTGCTTTGTTTAGTAAGCAGACACAAGGTGTTGACAATTTTTTATAAAATTAGACTAATCTTAATAATGACCTATTTTTTCACCAAAGACCACATGCTGAAAGGTCAAAATTTAACAATAACGCTCAGTAAATGGGGGTGGCTTGGAAGTACATCTCTCACCTTTTTACATTGTTTTATTTGCATAATTGCATAATTTGTGAAAATCTCCTTCAAATCTTTGGTTTTCTGTCTTTTAAATCTATCAATATCTCTCAATGCAGCTTCCACAAACTTTCTGAAATATCAAATAAACCAATTTCCATACAATTTGCTGGCTTATAATAAGAGATTGTAAGTACAAAAGTTAAAACACTATTTTAAGAAAACAGGAAAAATCTGTCTGAAAATTACTCTTTACTGATGATAAAAACAAGTTCTTTCAACTTCAATTTTCCGATCTTCATGAAAGTAGGTTCATAAGAATTGCCTAGTGATGCAAATTTCTAATATCATATATAAAATATCATAATGTTATAATGTATCAAATATAGATTATTTTGTATTGATACAAAAATTTCACTGTTCATTCTGACCAATATGCAGCCCTTATGTAAGATGATGTGTAAAACTTACTGTGTTTCTTCATTAGTCTGAGCCAGTTCTAGCTCGGTTTGTTTGATCTGTTCTTCTAAATGTTTTAATTTGAGTTCTTTCTGTTCTGGTGTATCATTGCCAAATAATGCTTTCTTCATACCACTTAGACTGAATCCCCCTGCTGCTTTACCTTGCGTCTGAAAACATGGAAATAATTTGATTGTAGGTTTTCAGTGAGATTATAAGGATCCACCATGAGCTTCTATGTAGGATAAGGATATCTCACCCGAGGGGTTGGATTTTAACCAGGGACGAGGCTTACTGAGTTCCCTGGTTAAAATTCCGACTCAGAGGGTGAGATTTCCATATCCTACATAGACCGTCTCATGATGGATCATTTTTCTTCGACGTAATTTGAGAAAATTGGAGTTTTTAACATTATTTAGCATTTGTGGCATCAACGTGACGTCATCATAACATGGCATTTGCTGTACATTTGCTTTCAAAACAATCAATAACGTAACGTCGTATATAAAGCATATGCCTACACTGTTTTGCTCTGCCTAAGAAAATGCCCCATAAATAGTATAGAACCTATTTTTGTTCTTCTTGTTAGCTATTAAAATACCAAGTTTATTTACTACGCAGACGTAGTAGAAGTGAAAGTAGACCCATAAAGGTAGGAATAAATGCATGTGCGGTAGCTTATGTAAGAAAGATGTTGCTAATGTAAGATAAGATTTTCTTTCAATAGCAACGCGCTTATCTTACATTAGCAACGCCGAAGAAACGTCTACTCATTACACTATGATAATAATTCACAGTAAATCATTTTGGAGTGAGTCCAGAGTCTCTGACTCACAAAATTGGCATGGGACTCATTATATTATGGAAATTTTATTTTTAAATGTTGGGACTGATTGATATTCAATGGAAAGGTAATGGGACTCATAGTTTCCAAAACCAAAATGAAACACTGAATGTATAACACATACCACAGGCTGGCTGAGCAATTTGAGTAACATGTTACACTTGACCTAGATTTTACAGAGATTACAATTACGCCCACATTTCAAACAGATAAGGACAATTATGTGACCTCTAGTTAACTACGTATTAAGTAGTTTATCTAGTTGGGTATCATGAGGCCCAAACCGAAGATTGGGAAACCAAATGTGTAGCCTCTTTAAACAAGTAATTATGAATTGCAAGCAATACAGAAGCCCCTGTCTGGTTTCTAGGTTGTCAAATTGTTTAGTAGCCATGGTAACCACATAATTAGACATGCATAATCTCCTTATTAGTCTCTATCCACATACCAAGTTTCATAAACCTAGCTTGAAAACTGTTTGAGTTATGGCAGGATCAAGATTTTCTTGAAGCACCCACTGAATGACGGAGGGCAGAGCGAATAAAGCTTTTACTTACTTACTTTCCATAACCCCTATCCTACTTATTTCCAAGTTGTTCACTACAATCAAGGACTAGGTAGATAACTTGGTTAATTGGATATGATTAGATTACTGGTACTTGGTGAAACTGGTTCAATTTTGAAAAACTGATAAATGCTAAAACATTACAAATTATATCAATATTACTAAAAAATCCAATAGCCTTCACACTGAATTAAATGTACATGTATATGATATATCTAACATAAAAAATTCAACATACCAACATTTCCTTTTGAGTAGTTTTAGTTGATAGGCTTTCATCACCACGTTCCTGATCGTACTGTAAACATTCATACTTCCGACACACAGATCTATAATACACAAAGTCATGCAATGCATGAATATATTTAAACCGTTCTGTCAATGAGAACTCATTAAAGTGCAAGTAATTATTACTAATGGGGTCCTATATTTTGCTGAAGGGACAGTGGTGAGATACAAGGAATCCAATTTGGATAACCTAGCTTATTCTGATTAGATTCCTTTTTTCTTTAACATGCCTGGTGTATAGTATCGATACAAGCGAGACTACCTATGGGTTGCCAACCAGTTCATCTTTAGTTGAGTCGGAAACACTGAAATGTGTTGCAGAAATGACCAAATGCCTAGATAAAAAAATAATAATAAGGCAATGCCAACTCTTTTTTTTTCCAAAAAGTAAGATAAGCTAAAAAATAAGAGGATATTTACCTCAAAGATTCACCAAATGCCATATACTCCTTCAACTGATCTGCATATTGTTCCTCTTCTTCCAATATTGCATCTATTGACTGGGAATATCTGTATAACAAAATAACACTGACTAGTTAGTTGATTAGTGCATTGACACACAAGCTCCAATCTCTTGATTTTGCCTAATTAATAGTCTGAATTTATTTGAGATAAATTTTATTTTCGCGCTCTTGAAATTTTACTGTAATACACTTAGCATACTGTTCAGTTTTGTGATGCCAATTTTGAATCTAGCTTCACACGGAAACATAAATAAACATGCCTAGATTTGAGTAGAGAATTTTTTCTTGAGATACTACAGGAGATCAGGGCTAGTCAAACAAAATAGGATGGATAATTATTATTTCATTGACAATCAGTGTAACAAAATCCGGCTGAAATAAAACATTTGTCTGTCCCTGTGTGGGTGGCTAGGTGCTGCCACCTATTTGTCTGTCCCTGTGTGAGTGGCTAGGTGCTGCCACCTATTTGTCTGTCCCTGTGTGGGTGGCTAGGTGCTGCCACCTATTTGTCTGTCCCTGTGTGGATGGCTAGGTGCTGCCACCTATTTGTCTGTCCCTGTGTGGGTGGCTAGGTGCTGCCACCTATTTGTCTGTCCCTGTGTGGATGGCTAGGTGCTGCCACCTATTTGTCTGTCCCTGTGTGGCTGGCTAGGTGCTGCCACCTATTTGTCTGTCCCTGTTTGGGTGGCTAGGTGCTGCCACCTATTTGTCTGTCCCTGTGTGGGTGGCTAGGTGCTGCCACCATTTCTGCATGGCTTCAAATTTTCTGCACATTGGATAGTTTAATATGCATCTTAGTCTTTAAACACAACCACAAACAATACTGTGTTCAGTAAACCCTTACCATTATGCCTCGATGGAAGCATTGTCCTTAACAAATATTAAGTCAAGCATGGGCCGTAAATCTGTTCAAATGTTTGATAGTGTAACATGGCTCTGATAATATATTGTGTTTATGATGGTAAACAAGTATGCCAAGTTTAAAAGCAATGCTTAGATGGACTTAAAACATATTTTACTTTCAATGTTTTGTAACAGACGAATGAACAAACAGACAGGTGCATTGCTATATTATATTCAGTAGATGATCGTTCATACACATTGTTTTATAATTAACTGAAATTAGTGAAGGACATGATACTTTGACTGGCTAAAATATGATTTGAAAAGTTTGCTGATATGAAACATTGATGAGTAAACAATCAAAACCTCCAATATCTAGAACAATTTTTGTCAAGTTCTGATAAATTTTGCTCTATGTCTGAACATGCAATGCATAATTTGAACAAGTGATGTTTGTAAAACCCATACACCCCCTGCCAGCCAAATTATCAGCAACTTCAGCCTTGACCTACTGTCCTTAAAATCAATCAACTACTGTTGATAACAAACATGATACATGTAAATTTTGAGAATCCTAGGGTTAGTGCAACAGAAACCATAATTATATCAAAGGTCACTCTAGGTCACAGTAAACTTTTCTTTTGATCGTAGGTTTAAGTTTCCTTGAACGGAAAACAACTTGGTAAATTGATGGACTGACTGACAGACCTACATGAGCAAAGCAATATGCCCTCTGACCTCATTAGAGATTTGGGGCATACTTACATGCAATTTTGGCACAAATAGTAATTTGTATGATATGACCTAGTTTTTGACTCCATGGAACCCAGTGTCAAGGTGGTCTAGATTTTACAAAGACAAACAATGTGTCATGGTTTCAGAAAGATTATGTCAAAATTGTGACAACTAGAGTGCCAACTAGGTTTGTCTTTGTCTGCCTTTGTTACCTTCCAGTAATTTATACTCAAGATAGCAGACTCAGTTGAGAGTTTGGCCTAGACTTTACAGAGACAAACATTGTGGCCATGTTTAATAAAGATCACATCAAAACCGGTTATCTCTAGAGATAAAGTGGAAATAATTTTTTTCTATCATTTGTCCTTGTTCTACAAGTAATGACATACTTTTTTTACTTCCAGTGACTTAGATGCAAACTTGGCAGATTTTACAGAAGCATATATTGTGACCAAGTTTTATAGAGATTATCCCAATACTGAGGCCTGTCTAGTCATAACGACGTTTCTTCCATTTGCCATAAAACATTCTTTCAGAACACCTACTTGCACTTTACCCACTTGGCTTAATAGGCTAGATCTTATTGAGACAAATATTGTCACAAAGATACATATATGGATTCAGGAACTGCTAACAGTTCAATTGTAACTGACATCTTGGGTGCACTGTGGTCAGGTAAACTAAATATACATTACAACTTATAAATAACAACCCAATATAAGTATTATGTAAACTAAAAAATGTTTGTGTAACAGATATAAGACATTGAAGTAATACAAAAGATTAACATTCTATTTTAAGGTCCTAGTTTGATCAAGGACCCCTTATCACAGAAGACAAGTTATATCAAGTCTGACAACATTCATACATTTATCACAAGGGGTTAGTTATGAGGGGTACTTGTCGTATGAGCTGACAAATGAACGTAGATAAATGTATGTACAAGTACATTAGTCATAATCTTACCCGACTGGGAAGATTGAACATGAATAGTTCTCACACTAAGGTAATATTCATAATATGCATTACAAATTCTAGTCAACTAAAAACAAGAATTGAGATAATTTAAGAGATACCAGATTCCTCTTTGATAACAATACAAAAAAAAGCAAGACTAAACTGCTTCATGTTTCAATCAATAGGCCTACTATTAAGACAAGTTTTTTGACTCAAAATCAAGGTCACAAACTATTTTTCAATCCACTAATATCTACTGAGATAACAAAACAAGAGGGTCCTACGACAAGACTGTATATTGCCCACCTGTGTACTATAGCTCTGCTTTATCAAAGTAAACGCTAGCCTAACTCAAAGTTTTCAATAAATATTGCATATCGCTGGCTAAGAATGAGAAGGTCATAAGTTCTACAAAATCAATATAAAAAGATTGAGAAAACAAGAAGAAATTTACTCTTTACTTATGGAATAACAAGCTTTTACAACATCATCTTGGTCAACATGAACAGTTCCAATTTTCATGAAAATAGGCGCATCAAAAGCGCCTTATATTGCAGATTTCAAATATGTATCATTCTTATAAGGTTGAAGCAGTAGTTACGACACAGTTCTCATTCTAAGCCAGTGATATATTGATTATATTTGAGCAAATATATTTTACTAAGAAATGTTTTCTCATTTTCTGCCAAGTTTTGGTGTATTTCTACACAAAGTGATTTCAACCATAGGATAACAAATATTTACGTAGTGAGTAGAACTTAACATGCACTGTTAATGTTGACTGCAACTTGCTTTATAGACTGTGTCTGGTAACGTAAACATCTAATTGAATGTTAACCAACAGCCTTTGTAATTTTTTCTTCCGCATATTTACAGATAATGGATGGGTAATAATTACAAATAATACATACACATTCATATAATGAGCAGCGCTTTGTAACGGTTCTGCCATATCCTTCTCAATACCACTCCATTCATTGAATACACGATGATAGTTGGCGTGTACTTTATGTACACCATATTGATGATCTGCCATTCTCTACAATAAATATTACAATACCTCATCATTCATCATTTGTCTCAGAGGAGGTATAAGCATATAGCTTGGCAAATTTGACACAAACCTGACCTTTTGATTAGCATAATTTACCAGTCGATATCTTGTCTGTATTTATAACCTCGGCTGTATGTTTTAATACTTGGGGAGAATCACGAAGACACTCGAGATGAAATACAAAAACAAATTTGTACTACGATATTGCACAATTTGCTTGCGGAAATTGATATATTCAAAACAAAACCTTTTAATATATTCATGCATGAAGGTCAGGTTCGTGTCAAATTTGCCAAGCTATCTATACCTGTAGCTAAGTACTTCTATTAAAGTGGAGTTATTCTTATTTTCGTTGTTAATTTCTGGTTTTTCAAGTTCACCTACCAGTACCTTTGAACAAGGTCACATTTGATTCATTTTATGATCTTCTGTCCAATATTTATAACCACTAGAACTAATACCTTCCTTGGTTATGCATCTTAATCCCTTTTAAATCACATTTAAGTGCTTTACTTTATCACTCCCATTTCGGATTTAACTAGCTTCGCAGGTATGGGTATAACCAGAATTCCTTTCTCAGGAAGGGGGGTGTGATAGTTACTTTTTTCTGCGTGGGTTGAACAAGCTATTTTTGTTGAGTTCCTGACTAAGCTGAACAGAAAACTTAGAACATTTTAAGCATTTTACAGAAAGTGGTCCTACTGAGGCATAAGGCCTGATCCTAAAAATAAGGTGCAAATCTGTTTTGTGTGCCAATTGTACACATCCATAGCCCCTAAACCAAAATTCTGTTTCGAAAAATGTTGCTAAAAATATTAACAAGAGCACCACCATACGGGGCAATATACACCTAGGGTTTTGTTTCAGGTTTTGGTAGCAAACTTTTGACAGTTGAAGGCAAAAGGACAGCCCTGAACAAAAAATGGAAATCCCCACAAAAAAACGACAATGTGAACATGATTATAATTTAATTTTGTGGTTATATTTGTCATGACTTTGTTTGATATTCTAAGCAACTCACAACTCACTAGCGGTAAGTTACAGCTACAAAATGCGCTCTACACGTCGTCTTGATGTGCACATTTGTGTCAGGTTTCTTTAAAATCCTTTAAGGAGTTCAAGAGTGACAGAGCGGAAGGGAAACAAAGTCATATGACCTTTAACCCCTAAGTGTGACCTTAAAGCAACCCCTCCAGAACATGCGCTCTGCACGTCATCTTGATGTGGTGAACATTTGTGTCAGGTTTCTTTAAAATCCTTCAAGAGGTTCAAGAGTGATAGAGCGGAAGGGAAACAAAGTCATATGACCTTTAACCCCTAAGTGTGACCTTGACCTTAAAGCGACCCCTCCAGAACATGCGCTCTGCACGTCATCTTGATGTGGTGAACATTTGTGTCAGGTTTCTTTAAAATCCTTCAAGAGGTTCAAGAGTGATAGAGCGGAAGGGAAACAAAGTCATATGACCTTTAACCCCTAAGTGTGACCTTGACCTTAAAGCGACCCCTCCAGAACATGCACTCTGCACGTTGCCTTGATGTGGTGAACATTTGTGTCAGGTTTCTTTAAAATCCTTCAAGAGGTTCAAGAGTGACAGAGCGGAAGGGAAACAAAGTCAAATGACCTTTAACCCCTAAGTGTGACCTTGACCTTAAAGTGACCCCTCTAGAACATGTGCTCTGCACGTCGCCTTAATGTGGTGAACATTTGTGTCAGGTTTCTTTAAAATCCTTCAAGAGGTTCAAGAGTGACAGAGCGGAAGGGAAACAAAGTCAAATGACCTTTAACCCCTAAGTGTGATCTTGACCTTAAAGCGACCCCTCCAGAACATGCGCTCTGCACGTCGTCGTGATGTGTGAACATTTGTGTCAGGTTTCTTTAAAATCCTTCAAGAGGTTCAAGAGTGACAGAGCGGAAGGGAAATTGCTAACGACAGACGGACGGACAGACAGACAGACGGACGGACGGACGGACGGACAGACAGACAGACAGACAGACAGACGGACACAGAGGCGATAACATAATACAGCCCTTTCGGGCGTATAAAAATGAGCTAATGAAATTGCCATAACTTTGTCAAAACCTGGATTTTTTCATCACATATTTTGTCAACTTTATTAAGAAAAATTCATTCTTTCTAGGGCAGCAACTTTCCAAATTATTCCTAAGATAAATTTCTGATTTTCTAGTTCACTTACCTTGCACAAAAGTACAGTTGGTTCATTTTATGATCTTCTGTCCCATATTTATAACCACTAGAATTAATAATTCCTTGTTTATGCATCTAAATCCCCTTTAAATCACATTTAAGTGCATCTTGTGACATGTTTGCTTTATCACTCCTATTTTGGATTAAACTAACTTGGCAGGAATGCCTGCAGAGATAGGATAAACATAGACACTTACTGCTCGGACTTTCAGTAAATTACCAATGTTACTTTGTAATTCCCCACTGTAATTTTTAACCTCTTCAAACGGCCTGAAAATATAAAATATTTCATTAGTCAACATTTTGAGCACACACATGGTAAACCTTTACTCACATACCATGTGATAAACCATAAAAAAGAAGTAATTAGGAATTGCAAGCAATACAAAAGTCCCCTACCATGGCAACAACAATTTTTGTCTGAATCAAAAACAAATAAGACATGCATAGTCTCAATATTGGTCTATATTCACATACCTAGTTTCATAAACCTTGCTTGAAAACTGTTATTTCCAAGTTATGGCAGGATCTATATTTTTTTGACGTACAGACTGACAGACAGACAAACTGATGGACAGCAAACATAGTCCCATCCGGTTGAAAACTGGTAGGGACTAATAAAATGCATCCAGTTTTCACAATTTAATGCTCAATTTAGAGCTCAATAACACCTAAAATGCAATAATGCTTGGTCCCCAAATGCTTTTAGACTTTTTTACATATTAAGAACTAGTTTCTGTGCAGGTTTTGTTAATGTGATGTCTAGGAGTGTAACGGTACGCTCACTTCACGATATGATATGTACCGTCAATTTTTCTAACAGTTCGGTATAAATTGGTATGATACAATATTCTCTTACAGCAGCTTATATACTTCAATTTGTAAGTGATAATGAATTTGATGCTTCTACAACAGCCATTATTATGTGCCTATCAACTATTTTAAGTGGATTTAGACAATATGAAGCATATCTCAATACAATTAAAATGAGTGATATATGGTAATTATACATAATCAGAAGGCTGTCAGGCGTTGTCGCTGTCTGAATATTATTTTGCTCATAAAAAAGCTTATACCGAACCGTACCAAAATTTAGAAATAATGTATCGTGAACCGTGTGGGACTGAAGTCTGCGTTATTTCGTATACCGCAGTATACCGTTACAGCCCTAGTGATGTCACAAGTTGCTGTGCTCATATTTGATGCAATGATAGGTGTGGTTATAAATCAATTAGTACAAAGATATACATGTATATTAGAGTCTTACTTATCTGGTTTCTTCAGACGGAAAGAAGCACTGAGGCTCTTTAATCGTGATTCAGCCTGAAAACATACATGTATACATGTATTAACAAATATGCATTTAAGATTGTTCATATATTTCTTGTTAAAATTTACAAAAGTTTCATGCTGTTTCTTTTCAACAATTTTTCAGTAACATATGGTTAATTTTAACTTTCTGAAACGCTACTTAGTGTTTCTGAGCCATCTAGAGATGAATTGGTTGGAAACCCAAAGGTGGTATCGCGTGTATCGGTGCTTTACACCAGGCATGTTTACAAACCAAGGAATCTATATGAAATGAGCTAAGGTTTTGCATCTTACTTTTGTCTCTTAATTTTCGTTAATGCCCCAGAGTGGACCCTGCACATTATTTGGAAGAAGAATAAGAACAGTTGAGCTAACCAGAAGGAGTTGTCATGAAATTATTAAGCAACACTATCAAAACACTTGTACTCAGTTTTCCGAACCATTCAATTTTGATTTTTCTTCCCTAAAATATGAAAGAATGAGCCACTAACAGACATACAAATCTTATGATTTTTAATACATGTATGTTCTATTAGAGCTGTCCAATTTTTTTTCAATTCCCATTTTGAATTATTGATACATGAGAAAATAGTTGAAACCCAACGAAAACCTCATATTTCGTGTACAAACCCCTTTATTGTTCAATTGGAAGTAAATTGTTGAAATTGGTTATGTCTTAATTCATACCAAAGCCACTATTTTCAAAAGCTAAATCTATACCCAAATATACACAATATAGAAAGGTTTAATAAGTGAACCATGACCAATATGCCTGATATGATTCTTCTGTGTGCAAGTTAATATATTGATGAATCATAGATACTTTCCTTTAGATATATCAGAAACGTCCATATGTTTAGGCCTTCCATGACATTATTTTTTATTAAAGAAATAAGAAAATCCTAAACAAGAGGGTCCAAAGGGCCCTGGGTCGCTCACCTGTTTGGCCTAGTGACCTAGATTTTGGCCCAAATGACACAGTATCTAACTTGACCTAGATTTTATAGAGATAAACATTGTGACCAAGTTTCATAAAGATAGAGTCAAAATTGTGACCTCTAGTGTGTTCACAAGATTTTTCAATGATTTGGCCTCGTGACCTAGTTTTTGACCCCAGATGACCCAATATCGAACTTGACCTAAATTTTATAATGATGATCATTGTGATCAAGTTTCATAAAGATAAGGTCAAAATTGTGACCTCTAGTGTGTTCACAAGCTTTTTCAATGATTTGGCCTCGTGACCTAGTTTTTGACTCCGGATGACCCAATATCGAACTTAGCCTAGATTTTACAGAGATGATCATTGTGATCAAGTTTCATAAAGATTAGGCTCAAATTGTGACCTCTAGTGTGTTCACAAGCTTTTTCAATGATTTGGCCTTCAAAGGCTTGTGACCTAGTTTTTGACCCCTGATGACCCAATATCGAACTTGACCTAGATTTGATAGAGATGATCATTGTGATCAATTTTCATAAAGATTAGTCTCAAATTGTGACCTCTAGTGTGTTCACAAGCTTTTTCAATGATTTGGCCTAGTGACCTAGTTTTTAACCTCAGATGACCCAATATCGAACTTGACCTAGATTTTACAGAGATGATCATTGTGATCAAGTTTCATAAAGATTAGTCACAAATTGTGACCTCTAATGTGTTCACAAGGTTTTTCAATAATTTGGCCTAGTGACCTAGTTTTTGACCCCAGATGACCCAATATCGAACTTGGCCTAGATTTTACAGAGATGATCATTGTGATCAAGTTTCATAAAGATTAGGCTCAAATTGTGACCTCTAATGTGTTCACAAGGTTTTCCTTTGATTTGACCTAGTGACCTAGTTTTTGACCCCAGATGACCCAATATCGAACTTGACCTAGATTTTATGCAGATGATCATTGTGATCAAGTTTCATAAAGATTAGTCACAAATTGTGACCTCTAATGTGTTCACAAGGTTTTTCAATGATTTGGCCTAGTGACCTAGATTTTGACCCCAGATGACCCAATATCGAACTTGACCTAGATTTTACAGAGATGATCATTGCGATCAAGTTTCATAAAGATTAGTCACAAATTGTGACCTCTAATGTGTTCACAAGGTTTTTCAATGATTTGGCCTAGTGACCTAGTTTTTGACCCCAGATGACCCAATATCGAACTTGACCTAGATTTTACAGAGATGATCATTGTGATCAAGTTTCATAAAGATTAGGCTCAAATTGTGACCTCTAATTTGTTCACAAGGTTTAGCTTTGATTTGACCTAGTGACCTAGTTTTTGACCCCAGATGACCCAATATCGCACTTGACCTAGATTTTATGGAGATGATCATTGTGATCAAGTTTCATAAAGATTAGGCTCAAATTGTGACCTCTAATGTGTTCACAAGGTTTTCCTTTGATTTGACCTAGTGACCTAGTTTTTGACCCCAGATGACCCAATATCGAACTTGGCCTAGATTTTATGGAGATGATCATTGTGATCAAGTTTCATAATGATCAGGCTAAATTTGTGACCTCTAGTGTGTTCACAAGCAATTGTGAACGGACGACGGACGACGGACGGACGGACGGACGCCCCAACGATCGCTACCTTAGGTGGTAATTCCATTGTTTAAGATCAAAGGAACGACCACTTAAAGGACAAAAGAATTAAGTGGTCACGGAATGAATTGAATAGATTTCTATTGTGTTAGGCCACACCTCCGACCACCTAAGGTAGCTTACGTGTGTGCGGACGGACGACGGACGACGGACGAAGAGCGATCACAAAAGCTCACCTTGTCACTTTGTGACAGGTGAGCTAAAAACAGATGGAATTTACCATAGCTTGTCCATTTCTTGAGATATTTTCATCAAATAACTTTTATTTTGATCAGAAGTAATTGCTTTTTCAGGAATGATAAATCCAGAATTCCACATAAACCAAGATAAATAGACACCCTGTCAAAAGAATAGGAAGGAATCAAAGACAGCTCTATGCTCTAGCAATATTCTATAACTTTCTCAAGTAGTAATTACATGTACCTTGCTTTGAAATTCTGTAGCATACACTGAGTCCTTCCATCCCTCATCCTAAATAACAAAACAAACAAATGTAAGTAACAACACTTGATACACAAAGTCAAGTAAAAGACAGAGTAGAAACAGAAAAGGTTGATATTACCAGTAAATTTGGAAGCAAAGTGACTGAGTGAAAGTCATCAGTGGACGCCAAGTTACCAATAAAATTATTTTGAAGTTGATAGTGAAAAGAATTCAATAATTCAAATGAATCTGTATCAACATCAGACACTAACTTTTACTTCAATATTATGAGAATCAAGAGCACCATCTAATAAATATCAGTAAATACAAGTCATAGGGTTATCAGCCTTGTCCGTATGGACTCCTCTAGGCGAATAACCATGACAAGTTTCAAGTGGATACCTTTGATAGTCTTTGAGAAAATGACTTGTGACAATAAACTTAACCACCTAACCACCAGCTAAACATTGTATACCTAAGTACAAATATTAATGGATTACGTTCAAATCTTAGATGTTTTTCGTACTGACCTACTGTTCTACATATAGCAGTGTGCATTCCTATTTTAGAACATGCGTATGGAAAATACTGTGATAAGTGGTTAAGTTCATGTCATGGAAATCGTTGCGTATTTCGCGAATGGCCTATCTTATTTTTGTAGAACATTTCCAGCAGCAAAAATTACGACCTTCCCGTTAGTAACAGTAGACTATGGTGTCATTGTTAAGAAGATTAGAAGTACTAATTTTAACATCAAATAGTGTTAATGTTAACCCAATACAACCTTTGTCTTGCGATAGTGTAAATCATACAGCATATTGCATGAGCTGAATTTTCAACTGTCTACACGTGTCATATACAGCGATTAATGTAACATTACAACTGCCTTGGTTTTCACTCACTTTGACAATTTGTAGGTTTAGTTTAGTATGTACTCGCAGTTTACAGAATACAACTGATAATGGACAATTGTTTTGTAAACAAACTATTACGATGTTAATTTCAAGTGGATATCAAAACCTTCTGACATCTCATTTCATTGAACTTGAATGTACGCAAAATGCCTAGAATTAAGAATTAGTGAACTTTAAGGCACGCGAAACTATCCACTAAATTAAATACAGTATGATTAATACCCTCAGATACTGCTCAGTTGCACAACTAAGCCAAGGTTTCATACTGTAAAGTTCCATTAGCAAAATCAATCCAAGCACAGTGTAATGATGATATCACAAGTGCTCTCGGTACAGACAAAGTATGCAGCCACTCATTTAAATCTAACCAATATAGTAGTGTAAATGAAATACCTTTTGCAGAAAGCCAATGAAGATTTTATCGAGACAGATGATGGGATGAGCCGCACATCGCAATAAATAAATCTGCAATGAAGAAAATGCAACAATTTGCACGAGTTTCATCCAAGAGAATTCAATTTCTACAAGGAACATTCAAATACAAACAGGATTGAGACATCACAGTACAGTTTTAAATATCATACATTTATTTTGACGTAATAACTGGAATTCAATTGCAAAATCCTTTTTTTCAAGTAGCATTACATACCTGTAATTGACCATTTTGAAACCATGGTAACATGCACCCTGTGCAGCACATCAGTAACCACTCATGTTGACTATGTACAAGTAATAAGCCGTATCTATCTTTGGTTTTTAAACATCGCCAAAACATTACATATCACAAGTTGGATATTGCCTGCATGAATTATTTGAAAGGTCATAAGTTGACCATGACCTTCCGGACAAAAACCATTTAAACAATTTATAAAGGAAAGAATTCAAATAATTCCCCGTACTGTATAACAAAGGCTGCATACAAGACTGTAGTAACTACATATTATTAAAGAAGGACATACTACAATCTTGCAGGCAACCCTTGATAAGACAGCGTTTTTCTCCTTATACAACAAAGGCCTGTAAAAGGCCCCTTCCCAATTGAAAATGTCTTTAAAATCATGCAGTTTTTCTAAAGATCCCAAGTCATCCCTACTTTTTTGTTTCCCAAAACAGAAAATACACCGACATTTTTCCTAACATTAAGAGGCTAAGGCCCCTTCCTAATTTTAGGGAAAAGGCCCTGTAAGGGATTTACCTCTAAAGCTGCTCTTCGTCTTTCTATAAATTCTGCATCAAATTTATCAGTAGCCATATTTTGCCAAGTGTATGAAGCCTAAAAAGAAAGATAAAATATGTGAAAAGTCAATGTCTTCACTTTGAACAAATCTGTCATTTATTTATCCATCAGTACAAACATGTTTGTTATGGCTTACTTTTTCCATTATAGTAGACACAGTTGCCATTTCAGCTACCCGGTTTTCTTGGACCTGGTCATAACCAGTACTACTCACCCTTCCAGATGGGTACCAGCAACTTCTCAAAATGTCTATGTATTGTAATTATAATAATAATAAAGTCAACCAGCAACACCTTGACCTAACCAGTTTTTGCTGAACACTAAACAATACAGAATTTTCAGGCAAACAATATCCTTACTTTTTTCTCAGGGAGTGGAGGAATCACTAATGCTGGATGCATTATCTCGAGATAGTTGCGCAGTAGTTCAAACTCACTGTATCTTCTCCATAAAGACGTAGTACCATCACCCTTACACTTCACACTGTTGTCTGTTATCCTGTATCAATAAATAACATTCTGTAGTGTTATTCAACTTAACAATGCATGTGTTCAGAAGAAATGGTGAGTTAGGGTTAACCAAGAATATTGCCCTTCAACAAGACAAAGTCCAAAAGTAGGTCAAGGTGAAGGTCAATATGAGGTCAGGTGATATAGGACCAAGGTGTGTCGATAGTGTTCTAATAAAACATCCATGTAAGTATGAAAGCTTTGTAGCAAGCCATATTGATGCAAGAAGAAACTGGGAGTTTGGGTTAATCTTGTATTGACTGGTGAATCACTAAATGCCTACCGATCTATCAATTCAGAGGCATAAAAATAAGATCCTGTCATGTTAACTTAACTTTACAGGGTCCATATTTTTTTATACTGTCATGTTAACTTAACATTACAGGGTCCATATTTTTTTGGCGAAAAATAAAACTGGAAGAGTGAACCTCATAATCATAATCAGCCGTTGAACGGGCGCACGTTACACTATCAATGTTAATATGTCACGTTGGATTCAAAATGAAGTCATGTTGGAACCAAATTGGGCGTTACAATGCACAAAGCCTCATAGGTACATTTTATCATTGTATAAGATTTTCAGCATAAAATTTATAATGCACTTTAAATTTCTATCGACCCTTTGATCATAACTAAGTGTGAGTTGTTGTTACTCACATTGAGTTTTGAAATTGATGAACTATAGTAAAAAGACTTTAATACACTCTACAGCCCGGTTGGAAGTTGGTAATCAGCCCGGCATGAATAATCACCCTGGACTAAAGCCCTAACGGTAATCAATAATTTTCTGGGCTGATTATCGCCTTTCAGCCCGGCTATGTCATGTATTAACCTCTAATTATTTGTTGTAAATGTAATAAAGATTGTATTGTACAGTTAATATCTCAGAATTTGAGAAAGTATAATACACCAGACATTTCACTCACCTTGTTTCCACTAAATACACCATGTATGTATCTTGCATTTTCATAGCTGTTGTTGTTCTTTTCTCTGGTTCGGAAACCCTTATTTCCATCCATTGCAACATATTAGTCTGAAAGAAGGAAAAGGTTTCTGTCAGACTCAGACTTCATCTAATAATAATATAAAATTTCCCGAAAGGGGACCACAATTATGTTTGTAGCAAAATCACATTATCTTGTTTATGTTTTGCCCGGTATTTCCCAGTATTTCCCGCCGTCCTGTCCGTTACTCAATCGACCGTCCGTTATGCCAACACTGTTCAGACTTCATCTAATAATAATATAAAATTTCCCTAAAAGGGGACCACAATTATGTTTGTAGCAAAATCACATTATCTTGTTTATGTTTTGCCCAATATGATCAGTTAATTTGAATTATTCATAAACTAAGGTGCCTTTTATCAGTCAGTGACAGGCAGTATATACTATACATTTCAAACATTTGATTGAATTTCAGGGTTAAGTTCCTCAGAAGTATGAGGCACAAATATACCCTTTCCAATCCAAGTTTAGAGCTAAGGGTAAGGTTTTTTCATATGTCAAATATCTGAGGCTAGCATAGGAGCCCCTTTGTGACCCTTAACAGTTTGGTTTGGAGGTTAATTTTCTTTTACAATGATGGGTATTTTCACTTTTTTGCCTTTCAAATTTATGGTAAAATTAAAATGCTAAAAAACATATCAAAATGACCCTTCAGAAGCCTGTTGCCTAAGCAAGGTGCTATCCAGTACCGATCACTTGGTTGTCACAGTGCTATACTAGGAAACGGTTTCCTTCATGTAAGTGCTAAGTTTAAAGTAGCACTACTACAAATATGCAGAAAAGCTAAAAATTTGTAAATATGCTTAGTCAAAGACCTAAAATAAATTTTAATTTAGGCAGTGCCACATTATTATTATATCGCGCTAGAGGTCCTGTAATTGATTTAAATTTTAATGGACATACAGTAATACCATACATTTTATTGTGTTAAGACTTTCAATTTCAAAAGCATAAGTATTATGATTTTTACCAAGTGCTTTACAGGGTTGTATTTAACAGTCCCCTAGCAGTCTTCGAATTTGGCCACTAGCCCGAAGCTAGTAAAAACTGTAATTGTCTCTAGGTGACTAGTCTGAAAGTCTAGCGAAAATTTAAAATAATTTTGATAATTTAATGGTCTGATTAGTAAATTTCTTCTTGGGCTAGTAAGTTCTGTCTTGTTGGTAGCCTGACTGGCTAGTACTTTGAAAAGTTTTTTGTGAAGACTGCCCTAGCAGAGATTATGTGCAGGCAATGTAAAGTGAGGTCAGTATTTATTTATTTTTATAATTTATGCTATTGAAAGTCTTAACACACTGAAATACATGGTTTACATAGATCTTTGAAATCAATTACTGGACCTCTACTAGCCTGTTACCACTGCCTTTATTTTAAGTCTTTGGCTTAGCTAATAAATAACGATCACTCGCGGCTAGCAGACCTAAAGTTGAGCTTCAAAGCATTACTAAAAAGCTGAGAAACGGTATGCTATTTGGGAGCTGTACATGCAGGCAGCAAGTCTTTGCATATAGATATACAAATGTACTGTCATAGTAAAGCACTTGCTGGTGTTGTGATTGCAGGTCTATAACACACTGTGTACACCAGATATTGCCAGTAAGTTTGCTAGAACATTCAGAGCTACAGATAAGCTGCGTATTGGGGTAATTACCCAACTAATTTTCTTAAAAACCCAATAGATTTTGAAAGTAGGGAGTAAGAAAAAGCAATGAAAATCTGACATACCCAAAAAGAAAAGGATGGTATAGAGAAAAATGAATTACTGTGGTTTCGTCAAACCTCCGGTTCATCAAAGTGAATTTATAGTATAAACAAAAATCAGGTTCGTCAATTTAAAGTGATAACATAGCTCAAGTGATTCACACCGTTCATGTAATTAGTTTGTGTGCGTTTGTCATAGTATGATAAACATGCAACGGCCAAAAAACTGATAAAAATATGATAATTATTATTTAAGTTAAAATTGTAATAATTGTTAAATTAAGACACACCACAGATATATATTTAGAACGGATAGGCAACTCTATAAATAGATTTTTATCTGCCGAATGGCCAAACGCCCATAATGCAATGCAACACTTGGCCTTTCCCGTTAATCACCGGTGTTTTGGTAAATTCGGTACACTGTAAGTCGATAATATGGCGATGATTGGTAACATAAATTTTTATGGCTGCCTCGAAAAAACTTGCCTTATCATTAATAATTTATCGATTTTCAAAGTTAAAACAATATTATGAAGATACACAATGCGTGTTTCATGCAATATACAATGCAATTTAAATCAGAGTTACAATTTCGTGTGATTTGGAGCAAAAAACGAGAGACACAGGTGGAAAATGGCAGAGGCTTCGTCGTTACAATTTAGTCTATGAAATATCTTTTAAAAGAATCATCAGGACTAATTTTATAATATTTTACGAAAGATGTTTCAAGTAAAACACCAAATAAGATTTTAATATTTTTCAATCTGATGACAGGTATTTAATTGGGAATTTTTTCAACAACAACACGTATTCTGTAGAATTATTATTATTATAGTAACGTTTCGGCCGAGGCCTTCTTCAGAATAACAAAACAACGGATGTGACGTCATGACGTTAACGTAACATGATGTCGCACAATTGCGGGAAAAACAAACAATGTAACAAATCAATAAAGTTCGATTTCAATAATATACGGATCAGAATACATGAATTCCTATAGAAGTATATATATTTTTTTTTTTTTATGATAGGAATTTGTCATAGTTTGAACTGAATTTTTCTCGCTTCGATATTCCTGCGAAACTGTTGTGTATTTCTGGACATATAGCCAATATAATCGATGAAATATACATACACACTAATCAAGGTATGTTTATTTTTTATCTACATAGTAAAATCTTCTCGATTGATTTTGAAATGTTGATTGGATTGGCATATTTATTTCTGCAAATTTCTTGCAAAACAATACGTCATATAACAAAGATGGCGGATCGATGAATCTCGCCACTAAAACTCTGTGATCTCGCCCAATATCGCGACAAACGTGAACCCGCGAGAATTAAAGTCAATTTCTACTGATTTCAACTGGGTCACATGGTAGAGTTACCTATCCGTTCTAAATACATATCTGTGGACACACCAATAAATTGAACAATTGCATGATTATCACACAATATAATACATCAATTACCAATCCCATACAATACAACTACATCTTACATGCTTCAATGTCAACTCAAATCCCTGTATAATTCAATTTGACGAAATCACAGCCTATTTTTCACAGACTGTTAAGATTGACGAACAGGAGATTTGACGAACCCACTGTCACCCGTGAAAAACAGTACATAAAAGATCATTTACCCAATGAGTTTGATTAAATACCCAAATAAAATTTGTCAAAACCCAATTAAAATGGGAACTGGGGGTAAAAACTAAAATGCCCAATTGATGAAAACCTTAGCTTATTTTTTAGACCCAATATCAGTAATACCCAATAGACACATTTCAGTATGACGAAACTATTCATATAAATGTTGATCGCCATCCATGTTCCACCAGAAATCTATTGGCTGAATTAACAATACAAACTTTGAGTCACTGTCAGACCAATAACTCCTTGTATACCAATTTGCATATGAATGCCCCAGTATGTAAACATGAAATGTGTCTATAGTCTGAATATCAATTGCCATAGTGCTAATGTTTGACCCTGCGTTTGCTTCACGGTATGCTCCACTATGTTTCACAAACTAGGGTGCTAATCCAGCCTTCTTAGATGTCCATAGCAGATTGCGACACGATTCTTTGTCGCTGTTTGGTGACCGATTTAGAGCATTTAAAATCAATATACAGTTAAAGCACACCACACATGCCTTCATAAATACCTTTCCTATCGTTCAATACCAATATACTTGCAAGAACACTACTGGTCGGCAATCAGTTCCCGATGGCTACCAGTATCCGACATTTGATATTTTTTCGTATTTAGTGTAGCTCTAAAATTAAGATATTTGGTATAATTAAAGAACTTGACCAAAGCAACATTTGTGTGTCAGAAAATTTACAATTCACCGAAATAAAATGAAAATATCAAGAAATACATGCAATGAAATGATAGTCGTCACCTCTTTCCCTTGGGGGATCATCTGTTTACGAAAAATGTGCATGTGCGATGAAACAAACGAGTTCATCTATAAATAGCCACGGGTTTGCCAGAGTCTTTGACAAAGCAAGGTTTAGCTCAACAACAGGTATGAGTAGTATCGGCGATCCATACAAAACTCGATGTTAGATAAATATTGACAAAAACGTCATCATTGACGTCATTATGTATGACGTCAGCGAGTTTTACTAATTGGAAAAAGCACTGACCATTAGGCCTCAATTCCATTACCGGTGTGTAAACAAACAAAGAGAGACAACTCCAAAAAGCTATGTTCAGTCAACGGGAGATCATTTCCTATTAGTTGAGAGGGTCAAAACGGGGAAAAGGGAAAATTAAACCTAATTAAATGTGAAATGTCGGATACTGATACTCTACATCTAATTTACGGCCTGAAATAGTGACCCCTTCTTCGCCCCGAATTCTACGCACTGTATGACGTCACAAATGTCAAATTGCGATTGTAATCTCGGTCTTGAGCTCAGGATTACAAAAATGTAAGTTATTTTGTTTGAACCCGTTTAGTTTTCGAGATAATGCAGAAAAACATGCAAAAAATGTCGGAAACTGGTCGCCGACCAGTAACCTTACTGATACACAAATTAATCAAGTTTCGTTTCCACTGCTAAATTAGTGAAATTTCCAGAATGTTGACAAACAACAATATGGCAAATTTTTATTAGAGGAAAAAAGTGGCTAAAACTCGGTATCCGGAACATTAAATCCGGAACGATAATTATGGAGTCCATCAAGAACGACTACTCTGTGTGCACAGATTAATTATTTCGTCTAAGACACGTGCATCTTCTTTATATAACCAAAAATGGGGTCAACTGAAATTGTTTCACGGCGGCTGTCAGAAAAACGTTTTATCTTCTATTGGTTGCGTAAAGGTATATTTAATGATGTTTTTGTAGTTTATGAATGAAATAAGCGTTACTAATACTATGACCATTTAAGCTGTTAAATACAGAATATGTGGTTTAGTTTGCAAATTCCATGTTCACTGACTTTGCTATGGAGAGCTATTAATAGACCGATAAAACTCAGGTACCGCGACGGATCTGAGTTTTAGGCTAGAACTACAATTGCCAGAGGCAGAGAATTGGCAATTTTACCAGGCTTGAAATGATGATTTCTCGGCTGTTTCTTCGAACAAGCACAGACATTGAATGGAAAAACCCTAAAATAATCAAATGCATCATACTTTTCCCATCTGTTTTGCAACCTGAACGGGATCTTCTTCAGGTGAGCTCGGAAAATGGTCCGGAGAGTAGGTTGGTGAATTTTCGTCGGCCATCTTGGATAAATTTCCTAGCACGGTTGTGTCCCTTGATTTTTTTCGTACCAAGAATATTCGCACCATGCAGACGAAACGTTTTCGACAGAGCCACGCATTCTATTATTTCATGCTAGTCGTTTAATCAGGATAGTAGGCCCTAACTCTTTAAGGCACTACTTTTGCCTATGTGTTAATCGTAGAGCAAAATTAGTTCAAAGCTTCGATGTTATTTATCCCAGAATGACGTCATCATAACTGACGTCACAATACACCAATAACACCGTTAGTAACGACGTCACAATCTAATTGGCAACAGAAGAGGAAAGCTGGCGCTTTTATTCAGGTAAGATAAATCTAATATTTAGTTAACAGACAATGTTACCATAGAATACGTTTGACTTTTTGCAGATTACAATCACACAGGTCTATAATATTGAGCTTTTAGTTGTGTTTAAAAACGTTTTTAAAAGCAAAAATTATCTCTGATTCCCAAGATCTAGATTTTAGGCTTAGATCTACTCCATTATGTTCAAGAAATGTTTCAAGAGTCGATTGAAATTCAGTAAGTCTTATGTATTTCAAATTAGTTAGACTTAAGATTGTTTGTGTGCATTTTAAGGAATATACATATAAACTAGTGTAAGGGAATTAATTTAAATTAAGTCCGTACATCTAAAATGTGATTTGTCTGTTTGATGATAGATTAATCTAGATTCTATTTCTAGATTTATTTAGAATCATCATCTTTTTTTTTAGATTCTAGTTGCAAATGTTGATCTAACTCTGGGACATATGTCTGGAAGCCTTTAGTTTATGTACACCGTAGATAGAGACTTACGTTTCTGTTTAGACGACTGTAACAAAGACATGTTTACAAATAATTTAGGCTAGGACAGATAGAGCTATGACTAGATATTTCTTTTGTTTCAAACATAGGCATATTTCGTAAAAGCAAATGTATTTATGTATGGAAAGGCCAATCACCAATGAAGGATCCTCTGATATTTTGTCTCGACCATTTATGATGGATTCTGGAGAGAGGTTGAATGGTCAAGTTGATATTTCGATGTCGGCCCAATCTCTTTCGATATCATTTGATATCAAACTGTACAGGTCCAATCATATGAAATAGCAAAATAGCAATGGTCTGAGCGGATCTCTTCGGATTATTCTGACAAGGTTGAAGGTCTCGTACTTACGTAATTTGTCAGTCACAATCTTGGTCGGTATACAAGAAGGGAGCTAAACAATTTGAAGAGAGAGCAGTTTCATTGATGCTTTTACTTACCATACGCAATTACTTTGTCATATCCCCTTACTTTTCATTTGCTGTAATCTTTAGGTACAATGATGTCGTATATGTATACTGTTTACATTTGACATGACTACACATAACCGAATACTGAGGGCCAGTTAACAGTTGTGTATGTGTATAAAAGTTAGCAGAACTAGCGAGAATGTATGATGAGAACAACAATTTTCGAGGTACTGTTTGCTTGCTATTATATTCACTACAACATATTTCTCCATGGCGGTGAAGTTAAGCAATATTCAAAACATTATTTCAGAATTAATGAAAATAGGGTGGTTCAAGCACCAATGAAGGCTCCTCTGATATTTTGTCTCGACCATTTATGATGGATTCTGGAAAGAGGTTGAATGGTCAAGTTGATATTTCGATGGCGGCCCAATCTCTTTCGATATCATTTGATATCAAACTGTACAGGTCCAATCATATGAAATAGCAAAATAGCAATGGTCTGAGCGGATCTCTTCGGATTATTCTGACAAGGTTGAAGGTCTCGTACTTACGTATGTTGTCAGTCACAATCTTGGTCGGTATACAAGAAGGGAGCTAAACAATTTGAAGAGAGAGCAGTTTCATTGATGCTTTTACTTACCATATGCAATTACTTTGTCATATCCCCTTACTTTTCATTTGATGTAGTCTTTAGGTACAATGATGTCGTATATGTATACTGTTTACATTTGACACGACTACACATAACCGAATACTGAGGGCCAGTATGTGTATAAAAGTTAGCAGAACTAGCGAGAATGTATGATGAGAATTTTCGAGGTACTAGCTATTTGCTTGCTATTATATTCACTACAACATATTTCTCCATGGCGGTGAAGTAAAGCAATATTCAATACATGATTTCAGAATTAATTAAAAAAGGGTGGTTCAAGCACCAATGAAGGCTCCTCTTATATTTTGTCTCGACCATTTATGATGGATTCTGGAGAGAGGTTGAATGGTCAAGTTGATATTTCGATGGCGGCCCAATCTCTTTCGATATCATTTGATATCAAACTGTACAGGTCCAATCATATGAAATAGCAAAATAGCAATGGTCTGAGCGGATCTCTTCGGATTATTCTGACAAGGTTGAAGGTCTCGTACTTACGTATGTTGTCAGTCACAATCTTGGTCGGTATACAAGAAGGGAGCTAAACAATTTGAAGAGAGAGCAGTTTCATTGATGCTTTTACTTACCATATGCAATTACTTTGTCATATCCCCTTACTTTTCATTTGATGTAGTCTTTAGGTACAATGATGTCGTATATGTATACTGTTTACATTTGACACGACTACACATAACCGAATACTGAGGGCCAGTATGTGTATAAAAGTTAGCAGAACTAGCGAGAATGTATGATGAGAATTTTCGAGGTACTAGCTATTTGCTTGCTATTATATTCACTACAACATATTTCTCCATGGCGGTGAAGTAAAGCAATATTCAATACATGATTTCAGAATTAATTAAAAAAGGGTGGTTCAAGCACCAATGAAGGCTCCTCTTATATTTTGTCTCGACCATTTATGATGGATTCTGGAGAGAGGTTGAATGGTCAAGTTGATATTTCGATGGCGGCCCAATCTCTTTCGATATCATTTGATATCAAACTGTACAGGTCCAATCATATGAAATAGCAAAATAGCAATGGTCTGAGCGGATCTCTTCGGATTATTCTGACAAGGTTGAAGGTCTCGTACTTACGTATGTTGTCAGTCACAATCTTGGTCGGTATACAAGAAGGGAGCTAAACAATTTGAAGAGTGAGCAGTTTCATTGATGCTTTTACTTACCATATGCAATTACTTTTGTCATATCCCCTTACTTTTCATTTGATGTAGTCTTTAGGTACAATGATGTCGTATATGTATACTGTTTACATTTGACACGACTACACATAACCGAATACTGAGGGCCAGTATGTGTATAAAAGTAAGCAGAACTAGCGAGAATGTATGATGAGAATTTTCGAGGTACTAGCTATTTGCTTGCTATTATATTCACTACAACATATTTCTCCATGGCGGTGAAGTAAAGCAATATTCAATACATGATTTCAGAATTAATTAAAAAAGGGTGGTTCAAGCACCAATGAAGGCTCCTCTTATATTTTGTCTCGACCATTTATGATGGATTCTGGAGAGAGGTTGAATGGTCAAGTTGATATTTCGATGGCGGCCCAATCTCTTTCGATATCATTTGATATCAAACTGTACAGGTCCAATCATATGAAATAGCAAAATAGCAATGGTCTGAGCGGATCTCTTCGGATTATTCTGACAAGGTTGAAGGTCTCGTACTTACGTATGTTGTCAGTCACAATCTTGGTCGGTATACAAGAAGGGAGCTAAACAATTTGAAGAGTGAGCAGTTTCATTGATGCTTTTACTTACCATATGCAATTACTTTTGTCATATCCCCTTACTTTTCATTTGATGTAGTCTATAGGTTGAAACGATGTCGTATATGTGCTGCTTACATAAGACATGTCGTAATACAACCGAAAATTGTGGGCCTATAAACTGATTTATAGGGGTATGAATAGTTAGGAGACATGGCGAGAACTTATGCCGATAACAACACTTCGTGGTACTGTCTGCTTGCTATAGTAGGCACTACAACTAGATTCTTCTTGGCGATGTAATTATAGAAGTGAAATTATATGTACTTTCAGAATTAATTAAAAAAGGGTGGCTCAAGCACCAATGAAGGCTCCTCTGACATTTTGTCTCGACCATTTATGATGGATTCTGGAGAGAGGTTGAATGGTCAAGTTGATATTTCGATGGCGGCCCAATCTCTTTCGATATCATTTGATATCAAACTGTACAGGTCCAATCATATGAAATAGCAAAATAGCAATGGTCTGAGCGGATCTCTTCGGATTATTCTGACAAGGTTGAAGGTCTCGTACTTACGTATGTTGTCAGTCACAATCTTGGTCGGTATACAAGAAGGGAGCTAAACAATTTGAAGAGAGAGCAGTTTCATTGATGCTTTTACTTACCATACGCAATTACTTTGTCACATCCCCTTACTTTTCATTCGATGTAGTCTTTAGGTACACTGATATCGTATATGTATACTGTTTACATTTGACATGACTACATATAACCGAATACTGAGGGCCAGTAAACAGTTGTGTATGAGTATAAAAGTTAGCAGAACTAGCGAGAATGTATGATGAGAACAACAATTTTCGAGGTACTGTTTTCTTGCTATTATATTCACTACGATATATTTTTCCATGGCGGTGAAGTTAAGCAATATTCAATATATTATTTCAGAATTAATTAAAAAAGGGTGGCTCAAGCACCAATGAAGGCTCCTCTGATATTTTGTCTCGACCATTTATGATGGATTCTGGAGAGAGGTTGAATGGTCAAGTTGATATTTCGATGGCGGCCCAATCTCTTTCGATATCATTTGATATCAAACTGTACAGGTCCAATCATATGAAATAGCAAAATAGCAATGGTCTGAGCGGATCTCTTCGGATTATTCTGACAATGTTGAAGGTCTCGTACTTACGTATGTTGTCAGTCACAATCTTGGTCGGTATACAAGAAGGGAGCTAAACAATTTGAAGAGAGCGCATTTTCATTGATGCTTTTACTTACCATATGCAATTAGTTTGTCATATCCCCTTTCTTTTCATTTGATGTAGTCTTTAGGTACAATGATGTCGTATATGTATACTGTTTACATTTGACATGACTACATATAACCGAATACTGAGGGCCAGTAAACAGTTGCGTATGAGTATAAAAGTTAGCAGAACTAGCGAGAATGTATGATGAGAACAACACTTTTCGAGGTCTTGTTTTCTTGCTATTATATTCACTACGATATATTTTTCCATGGTGGTGAAGTTAAGCAATATTCAATACATTATTTCAGAATTAATTAAAAAAGGGTGGCTCAAGCACCAATGAAGGCTCCTCTGATATTTTGTCTCGACCATTTATGATGGATTCTGGAGAGAGGCTGAATGGTCAAGTTGATATTTCGATGGCGGCCCAATCTCTTTCGATATCATTTGATATCAAACTGTACAGGTCCAATCATATGAAATAGCAAAATAGCAATGGTCTGAGCGGATCTCTTCGGATTATTCTGACAAGGTTGAAGGTCTCGTACTTACGTATGTTGTCAATCTCAATCTTGGTCGGTATACAAGAAGGGAGCTAAACAATTTGAAGAGAGAGCAGTTTCATTGATACTTTTACTTACCATATGCAATTACTTTGTCATATCCCCTTACTTTTCATTTGATGTAGTCTTTAGGTACAATGATGTCGTATATGTATACTGTTTACATTTGACATGACTACACATAACCGAATACTGAGGGCCAGTATGTGTATAAAAGTTAGCAGAACTAGCGAGAATGTATGATGAGAATTTTCGAGGTACTAGCTATTTGCTTGCTATTATATTCACTACAACATATTTCTCCATGGCGGTGAAGTAAAGCAATATTCAATACATGATTTCAGAATTAATTAAAAAAGGGTGGTTCAAGCACCAATGAAGGCTCCTCTTATATTTTGTCTCGACCTTTTATGATGGATTCTGGAGAGAGGTTGAATGGTCAAGTTGATATTTCGATGGCGGCCCAATCTCTTTCGATATCATTTGATATCAAACTGTACAGGTCCAATCATATGAAATAGCAAAATAGCAATGGTCTGAGCGGATCTCTTCGGATTATTCTGACAAGGTTGCCGGTCTCGTACTTACGTATGTTGTCAGTCACAATCTTGGTCGGTATACAAGAAGGGAGCTAAACAATTTGAAGAGTGAGCAGTTTCATTGATGCTTTTACTTACCATATGCAATTACTTTGTCATATCCCCTAACTTTTCATTTGATGTAGTCTATAGGTTGAAACGATGTCGTATATGTGCTGCTTACATAAGACATGTCGTAATATAACCGAAAACTGTGGGCTTATAAACTGATTTATAGGGGTATGAATAGTTAGTAGACATGGCGAGAACTTATGCCGATAACAACACTTCGTGGTACTGTCTGCTTGCTATAGTAGGCACTACAACTAGATTCTTCTTGGCGATGTAATTATAGAAGTGAAATTATATGTACTTTCAGAATTAATTAAAAAAGGGTGGCTCAAGCACCAATGAAGGCTCCTCTGACATTTTGTCTCGACCATTTATGATGGATTCTGGAGAGAGGTTGAATGGTCAAGTTGATATTTCGATGGCGGCCCAATCTCTTTCGATATCATTTGATATCAAACTGTACAGGTCCAATCATATGAAATAGCAAAATAGCAATGGTCTGAGCGGATCTCTTCGGATTATTCTGACAATGTTGAAGGTCTCGTACTTACGTATGTTGTCAGTCACAATCTTGGTCGGTATACAAGAAGGGAGCTAAACAATTTGAAGAGAGCGCATTTTCATTGATGCTTTTACTTACCATATGCAATTAGTTTGTCATATCCCCTTTCTTTTCATTTGATGTAGTCTTTAGGTACAATGATGTCGTATATGTATACTGTTTACATTTGACATGACTACATATAACCGAATACTGAGGGCCAGTAAACAGTTGCGTATGAGTATAAAAGTTAGCAGAACTAGCGAGATTGTATGATGAGAACAACAATTTTCGAGGTCTTGTTTTCTTGCTATTATATTCACTACGATATATTTTTCCATGGTGGTGAAGTTAAGCAATATTCAATACATTATTTCAGAATTAATTAAAAAAGGGTGGCTCAAGCACAAATGAAGGCTCATCTGATATTTTGTCTCGACCATTTATGATGGATTCTGGAGAGAGGCTGAATGGTCAAGTTGATATTTCGATGGCGGCCCAATCTCTTTCGATATCATTTGATATCAAACTGTACAGGTCCAATCATATGAAATAGCAAAATAGCAATGGTCTGAGCGGATCTCTTCGGATTATTCTGACAAGGTTGAAGGTCTCGTACTTACGTATGTTGTCAATCTCAATCTTGGTCGGTATACAAGAAGGGAGCTAAACAATTTGAAGAGAGAGCAGTTTCATTGATACTTTTACTTACCATATGCAATTACTTTGTCATATCCCCTTACTTTTCATTTGATGTAGTCTTTAGGTACAATGATGTCGTATATGTATACTGTTTACATTTGACATGACTACACATAACCGAATACTGAGGGCCAGTATGTGTATAAAAGTTAGCAGAACTAGCGAGAATGTATGATGAGAATTTTCGAGGTACTAGCTATTTGCTTGCTATTATATTCACTACAATATATTTCTCCATGGCGGTGAAGTAAAGCAATATTCAATACATTATTTCAGAATTAATTAAAAAAGGGTGGCTCAAGCACCAATGAAGGCTCCTCTGATATTTTGTCTCGACCATTTATGATGGATTCTGGAGAGAGGCTGAATGGTCAAGTTGATATTTCGATGGCGGCCCAATCTCTTTCGATATCATTTGATATCAAACTGTACAGGTCCAATCATATGAAATAGCAAAATAGCAATGGTCTGAGCGGATCTCTTCGGATTCTTCTGACAAGGTTGAAGGTCTCGTTATTACGTATGATGTCAGTCACAATCTTGGTCGGTATACAAGAAGGGAGCTAAACAATTTGAAGAGAGAGCAGTTTCATTGATGCTTTTACTTACCATATGCAATTACTTTGTCATATCCCCTTACTTTTCATTTGATGTAGTCTTTAGGAACAATGTTGTCGTATATGTATACTGTTTGCATTTGACATGACTACACATAACCGAATACTGAGGGCCAGTATGTGTATAAAAGTTAGCAGAACTAGCGAGAATGTATGATAAGAACAACAATTTTCGAGGTACTGTTTGCTTGCCATTATATTCACTACAACATATTTCTCCATGGCGGTGAAGTTAAGCAATATTCAATACATTATTTCAGAATTAATTAAAATTGGGTGGTTCAAGCACCAATGAAGGCTCCTCTGATATTTTGTCTCGACCATTTATGATGGATTCTGGAGAGAGGTTGAATGGTCAAGTTGATATTTCGATGGCGGCCCAATCTCTTTCGATATCATTTGATATCAAACTGTACAGATCCAATCATATGAAATAGCAAAATAGCAATGGTCTGAGCGGATCTCTTCGGATTATTCTGACAAGGTTGAAGGTCTCGTACTTACGTAATTTGTCAGTCACAATCTTGGTCGGTATACAAGAAGGGAGCTAAACAATTTGAAGAGAGAGCAGTTTCATTGATGCTTTTACTTACCATACGCAATTACTTTATCACATCCCCTTACTTTTCATTTGCTGTAATCTTTAGATACAATGATGTCGTATATGTATACTGTTTACATTTGACATGACTACACATAACCGAATACTGAGGGCCAGTTAACAGTTGTGTATGTGTATAAAAGTTAGCAGAACTAGCGAGAATGTATGATGAGAACAACACTTTTCGAGGTACTGTTTGCTTGCTATTATATTCACTACGATATATTTTTCCATGGCGGTGAAGTTAAGCAATATTCAATTCATTATTTCAGAATTAATTAAAAAAGGGTGGCTGAAGCACCAATGAAGGCTCCTCTGATTTTTTGTCTCGACCATTTATGATGGATTCTGGAGAGAGGTTGAATGGTCAAGTTGATATTTCGATGGCGGCCCAATCTCTTTCGATATCATTTGATATCAAACTGTACAGGTCCAATCATATGAAATAGCAAAATAGCAATGGTCTGAGCGGATCTCTTCGGATTATTCTGACTAGGTTGAAGGTCTCCTACTAACGTAATTTGTCAGTCACAATCTTGGTCGGTATACAAGAAGGGAGCTGAACAATTTGAAGAGAGAGCAGTTTCATTGATGCTTTTACTTACCATATGCAATGACTTTGTCATATCCCCTTACTTTTCATTTGATGTAGTCTTTAGGTACAATGATGTCGTATATGTATACTGTTTGCATTTGACATGACTACACATAACCGAATACTGAGGGCCAGTATGTGTATAAAAGTTAGCAGAACTAGCGAGAATGTATGATGAGAACAACAATTTTCGAGGGTCTGTTTGCTTACCATTATATTCACTACAACATATTTCTCCATGGCGGTGAAGTTAAGCAATATTCAATACATTGTTTCAGAATTAATTAATAAAGGGTGGTTCAAGCACCAATGAAGGCTCCTCTGATATTTTGTCTCGACCATTTATGATGGATTCTGGAGAGAGGTTGAATGGTCAAGTTGATATTGCGATGGCGGCCCAATCTCTTTCGATATCATTTGATATCAAACTGTACAGGTCCAATCATATGAAATAGCAAAATAGCAATGGTCTGAGCGGATCTCTTCGGATTATTCTGACAAGGTTGCCGGTCTCGTACTTACGTATGTTGTCAGTCACAATCTTGGTCGGTATACATGAAGGGAGCTAAACAATTTGAAGAGTGAGCAGTTTCATTGATGCTTTTACTTACCATATGCAATTACTTTGTCATATCCACCTACTTTTCATTTGATGTAGTCTATAGGTGCAACGATGTCGTATATGTGCTGCTTACATAAGACATGTCGTAATATAACCGAAAACTGAGGGCCTATAAGCTGATTTATAGGGGTATGAATAGTTAGTAGACATGGCGAGAACTTATGCCGATAACAACTCTTCGTGGTACTGTCTGCTTGCTATAGTAGGCACTACAACTAGATTCTTCTTGGCGATGTAATTATAGAAGTGAAATTATATGTACTTTCAGAATTAATTAAAAAAGGGTGGCTCAAGCACCAATAAAGACTCCTATGATATTTTGTCTCGACCATTTATGATGGATTCTGGAGAGAGGTTGAATGGTCAAGTTGATATTTCGATGGCGGCCCAATCTCTTTCGATATCATTTGATATCAAACTGTACAGGTCCAATTATATGAAATAGCAAAATAGCAATGGTCTGAGCGGATCTCTTCGGATTATTCTGACAAGGTTGAAGGTCTCCTACTAACGTAATTTGTCAGTCACAATCTTGGTCGGTACACAAGAAGGGAGCTAAACAATTTGAAGAGAGAGCAGTTTCATTGATGCTTTTACTTACCGTATGCAATTACTTTGTTATATCCCCTTACTTTTCATTTGATGTAGTCCTTAGGTACAATGTTGTCGTATATGTATACTGTTTACATTTGACATAACTACACACAACCGAATACTGAGGGCCAGTCTGTGTATAAAAGTTAGCAGAACTAGCGAGAATGTATGATGAGAACAACAATTAACGAGGTACTGTTTGCTTGCTATTATATTCACTACATAATATTTCTCCATGTCGGTGAAGTAAAGCAATATTCAATACATTATTTCAGAATTAATTAAAAAAGGGTGGTCCAAGCACCAATGAAGGCTCCTCTGATATTTTGTCTCGACCATTAATGATGGATTCTGGAGAGAGGTTGAATGGTCAAGTTGATATTTCGATGGCGGCCCAATCTCTTTCGATATCATTTGATATCTAACTGTATAGGTCCAATCATATGAAATAGCAAAATAGCAATGGTCTGAGCGGATCTCTTCGGATTATTCTGACAAGGTTGAAGGTCTCGGACTTACGTATGTTGTCAGTCACAATCTTGGTCGGTATACAAGAAGGGAGCTAAACAATTTGATGAGAGAGCAGTTTCGTTGATGCTTTTACTTACCGAATGCAATTACTTTGTCACGTCCCCTTACTTTTCATTTGATGAAATTTTTAGGTGCAACGATTACTTATATGTATACTGTTAACATTAGACATGCCTACACTCAACCGACTACTGAGGGCCAGTAAACAATTGTGTACGTTTATGAAAGTTAGCAGAAAAACCGGGAATGTATAATGAGAACAACACTTTTCGTGGTACTGTTTGCTTGCTATTATATTCTCTACAACTAGTTTCTCCAGGGCGGTGAAGTTAAGTAATATTTTATACATTATTTCAGAATTAATGAAAAAAGGGTGGCTCAAGCACCAATGAAGGCTCCTCTGATATTTTGTCTCGACCATTTATGATGGATTCTGGAGAGAGGTTGAATGGTCAAGTTCATATTTCGATGTCGGCCCAATCTCTTTCGATATCATTTCATATCAAACTTTACTGGTCCAATCATATGAAATCGGAATGGTTAAAATGACATTTAAGACCCAGATGCCTACAGTAATTTTTAATTTGATGAATAACAACAGTTGTCCCAGAAACATGTTTTGTAGATATGCCTGTATAATTCTAATTAGCGTTTTGTCAATTTCAGGTCACGGATAGAATTGAATACTAGTGCATGTACTTATCCTGTCGTCTGTCATTACGTGAGAAAATGCACATATCTTCACGACTGCTAGTAAATGGTTACGGCATAGAAAAAATGTGCCCAAGCATACGTTCAATGTTCTTTATGACAAAACATGCATCTTTTACACTGTTAGTTATGACAGGAAAAAATACGTTCGTACATGTTGTCCACTGTTAGTTATTATATGAAAACATGCCCTTATAGGCCTACATATTGTCCATTGTTGGTTATTTTTTGAAAAATCCTTTTGTTGTTTCTCTAAATAAATTGTCTGATATTTGTCAGACATGTTTAATCATACCATGTGTTTGTCACTTTACCTATACCATAAATTAACTACATTGACAGGGGACACAAATAAAAAAAATACGTTTATACATCTTTTCCACTATTAGTTATTATATGAAAAACGTTTATACATTATGTCAATTTTTGGTTATGACAGGAAATAATACGTCCTCCCACCTTGTCAACTGTTTGTTATGACAGGAAATAATACATTCATCTTGTCCACTGTTAGTTACTAGTATGACAGAAAATAATACATCCATCCACCTTGTTGGCTAAGACAGGTGAAAATGCACTTATCTGGTTCATTGTTGATCATAACAAGAGACAATGCACACCTTGGGAAGATTGTTAGTCACGATAAGAGAAAATACACATACACATTCCAACTACTGCTTGTCAATAATTGGACAACCTTGTTGACGGAATGATGACAACACATACCTTTAAATGCCACAAAATTTAAAGTTACAACTCATTATACCACATACTGAAGGCCCAGTGCTAGGAGTACCCGACTGAATTATGTTTGATTTTTTTACAAATGATTTCAGAATGGCCCTTTCTTTTCCTCTATATATTTATCTGTAAAATGTAGAATTTTTATTTTAGAAATTATAACTATACTTAGCAACTTTTCTAAGTCCACACTTGTATTTTTGAAGATAAGTCAACCGTGCCAGTAGTCTATTGAAATTTTGCCATGATTTGCGTGTTTTAATGGTGTGCAAAAATGTGCAATTTCAATTTATTGAATGAACACACACAAAACATTAGAACGAAAGAAAGTAAAAGTCGCAAAGACAGGTTTAGATATATTGGATGACCACCATGTAGTGTGATGTTTCTATTGACAGTCAATGACGTCAGTGTTGAGCATTGCTGATCAAAGAGACTGATTAAATTTTACCGTCTAGACGCAAAGTTGTCATGCGACGTCGTCGTAGAGCGTTTTTACGTCATAACGTCACAATAAATGCTAAACGTTCTCGCAATAATCATTATACGAGAAGCAAACGATACGTTTACCATGAATTAAACACTCCTAAACGTTTATACGTTGAAAATTAATTAAACGTGGATGTTAAGGTAATTATTGTTGATTGTCGACACAAAATGCTACTCTGTACCGTACTGACGTCACTTCATATTTTTTATGACACCATTCCACGAACAACGGTGATAGCTTAATAATTTTTAAACCGTTTTTCTTACGTGGTTAGTCATTGGACATAATTTGAAGGCATTTTTAACATACGATATGAATATGTAAACACATGGCGTCAAAAAGCATGCAATGGACGTCAATCTCGTGACGAACGAACCAGGCGACATTCTGACACTTCGAGACGCGGTTTATAATGTCTTTGTTGTACACATTTCACATGAGAAAGTTTATTACTTCACTGTATATAATAATAAAGTTATGGATAAATGAAAATGAGGACTTAGAAAAGTTGTTAAGTATATAATACCAATATAATTCTTTAAAACATACACGAGGACACAATTATTTCTTCCTTAAGTGGATAACGTCACACATACGTCATACTAAAATTGCTGACACACGCCCATATGTAACAGGCACACAAAACAGAACACGATCACTATGTTCCATGGATCAAACATCACGGGACGTCGTGATCTAGATATTTGAGCAGCGCCCCATTGTGACTGGAATGTTCATTCTCGCTAAACATGTTAAAAAAACACTCTCTTGTACCACGCCGTTTGGTAGCACTGAAAATATATACACAAGTAAACAACCCTAAAGGGCTTGTGCGGTATGGATTGTCCGTGCACTATATGGCTGGTTTAGAATGAGAAGGTCGTAAGTACACTAACGAGGTTTTAAGACTGGTACATATTTAAAATCCGCATCATAAGGCACTTCTGATGAGCATATTTTAATGACAATCGGAAATTGTCGTGTTGACCAAACTGAATTTGAAACAGTTGTTTTTTTCCATAAGTAAAGAGTAATTTCCCGACAGTTATTTTTTTTTTTTCTTAAAATATTGTTTTATTACTTACGACCTTCTCATTCTACTCCAGCGTTATATAAACTTACCAGATTACCAGAACTTTCTATTGGCTGATAGATGGGACCGCGTGCCCAGAAATGGCTACTGTAGCAATGTATAAACATCTATATAAACATTATTTTCATTGAGCTTTTACAGCAGGTCATGTGATCTTTGAAAACTTCGTATGTCAATGTAGGATATGTTCATGTATACAGTTCTTAAAGCTTATAAATATTAATTACACATGACACCAGTGTTACCCATCATCAATGAATGTATGAGAGAAGAGAAGCTAGTTCCCCATTTATGACGCTCATCAAGCAAGATAATTTCTGGTAACATTTTATTTCGTAATTGGTAAGACACGGCTTGGGCTCGATCCCTAGACATCCCACGGACGCTCTACCACTAAGCTATCTAGGAGTCGATACCAATACATAGTGACCAACTCAGTATAAGAATCCCCTAATTCGTTTTTTTCTCCTACGTAGGACTTAAAATCTCATAATTAGGCTTTTATATTTTTTATCTCCTACGAATTGACAACAGATTCAGTCTCCCTGATGCGAACGCATATCCCTTAGTTATGTTCTTTGGTTACTTGGCAACTTAATTTATAAGCTCATATCCGATCACGGTCCGTCGGAATTCATCCGCAATGGATAGAAAATACAATTGTAAATACATTTTGAAGGCTTACAGGGACGTAGCTCCCCATACGCAAATACGCACGTAGACTACGTACGCTGTTTGAAAAACTGACACAATTTAAGTGATATAAAAATACAATAACCCGGGTGAGGCATATTTTCCATGTGATCAAACGTAATTGATATAGAAACTATCAAAAGCGTTTTGAATTGAATTTTTCTAAATCATTTAAGTTGCTAAAATACAAAATTAATCATGTAGAAAACGTATTTGTGTTATCTGCGGTAAATAGTACATTTTTCTAGCTCGCTTCGCTCGCACAATGCATTTATTGGTCATGAATTAGAGATTAAGTTTGTGTGATACATCATGGACGTACATACGTACATGACTTGTGTCTATCCATTCCATTGATACATGTAGGCTAGTCAGAGAATATGAATTATTCCAAAGCAGCAACGTTCCTCACTACATGTATTTAGTTTTAACGTATTAATGTTTATGTGTACTAAGCCACTCAGGTATATTGTGTATTTACCATACTCTTGTGAGTACTGAGTCACATCCTCCGTTAGAAATATGGATAGCTCTAAATGTCCCCTCCACTACACCCATTCATCTCCTTCACTTTTGCGACCATCCATGCGGTGGTGACAAGGCAACACGGACGAGCATGTGCCGAAAAAAACCGATAACAACAAACAACCTATAAGGCTCCTATATGGATGACCAAGGAATTTCCCGGATAGGCACGTTAGAGAGATGGAATGACTTGGTCGAGAGAAACGGATAATCTCGGATCAGCACAGTATGTACCCGTGTATTCAGTGTAACCGCCGTGCGAGGTCTGGGGACAATCGTACCTCTGTCGTCATGTTCGTTGGTATACCAGAGTCAGACGTAGATATGTCCTTAACACTACAAATTATTAATAAGCTTTAGCCACTTTTATTAAGAAGTGTTCATTAGTGTCCAAAACATTTAATATACTCGAGTATAAAACGAAATTATACTAGTATGTTTTAAAAATAGAGAAAATGGTATAGAATCAATGTTTATCATGCCATTATTACGCTAAACTATGGTCTGAAACTACTCCAGAATGCTCGTACGGCTTCGTAGAAATAAAACAAATCCCCGGGTAGCATACCCCCGGACCCCCCTAGCAACTCTGCATTGTTCATGTGCGTACACTAGAAATATGCCCAGCTACGCCCCTGGCTTAATTTAACAACTCTCAGTTATTTTTGACTGACCCTCGTATATCGTTTTAACATACACATACAACATTACAATGCTCTTGTGTAGTTATGTTAGATTTTACTACATTGTACCATATTTATATAGCCATTTTTCATATATTCACACGTAGACTTATAGTAACACTGATAATGTACCGACACAAGGAACATATCTGGATGGGCTGCTAATGAGAGATTCCAAAGAGAAGAAACTAAGTCTTACGCCTTAAAAATAGGGAGGTCCGGGAAGAGATGGAAAAATCTTACGCCTTACAACATAGTGAGGTCCTGGAAGAGATGGAACAATCTTACGCCTTACAACATAGTGAGGTCCAGGAAGAGATGGAACAATCTTACGCCTTACAAAACAGTGAGGTCCGGGAAGAGATGGAACAATATTACGCCTTACAACATAGTGAGGTCCTGGAAGAGATGGAACAATCTTACGCCTTACAACATAGTGAGGTCCGGGAAGAGATGGAACAATCTTACGCCTTATAAAACAGTGAGGTCCGGGAAGAGATGGAACAATCTTACGCCTTACAACACAGTGAGGTCCGGGCAGAGATGGAACAAACTTACGCCTTACAACACAGAGATGTCCGGGAAGCGATAGAACAATCTTACGCCTTACAACACAATGAGGTCCGGGACGAGATAGAACAATCAAACGCCTTACAACACAGAGATGTCCGGTAAGAGATTGAACAATCAAACGCCTTACAACACGGTGAGGTCCGGGAAGAGATGAAGCAATCTTACGCCTTACAACACAGAGATGTCCGGAAAGAGATGGAATAATCTTACGCCTTACAACACAATGAGGTCTGGGAAGAGACGGGGCAAACAAACAACAGCATTGAAGAAGCTGAAAATGAAGTATGTTTAACCTCGGCTGGTACTCGGACAAATTCCCTTCTATATTTAAGGAGACTCATATTTAGCACATCTAACAGAAAAGAATATCCAAGAGAAGATCATAGAGCTATATATCAATTCGTCAATAGTTGATAGCCGGAACTCTGTGCATGGTGGTTTTCCCATTAATTTACATGTAGGTACAAACAAATCTGGCCTAGTTAGTCGGGTTTTGTATTCATATGCAAATACAACTGATCCAAACGCTATTGTCCAGATATGAATATTCAAGTGTCACAAGGATTATAACGGTAAAATATATTTGTACCTACAGATTAGTGGAGATCCGGAGTAGAAATATTCAGTATCGTTTTCATCGAAGCAGTCCTGATGTTTCTTGATTGTAGGGTGGCGGATCTCCCGTGAGATCAAGGACTTGCGACATTCAAAGACGATTTGATAAATCATTGTTGTCATTTTGTGGTTATATTTTTATTGTGTGCACATTTGTATTATTACATATTGATAGCAATTGGAAATGCAGTATTTATGTTTGATTTATTCGATTAAAGATACTAGTAGTTAATAATAATCAAAGGACCATTTTATGCAAAAACATCTTGTGCGTACTAGTTTTTGTTTTTTTTGTTTTTTGACTGGCATACCGAATATACAACCTTCGATAAATTTCAGTACAAAATCGCTTCGTTGCTTACAGTCCGTTCAAAGGTAAATGATAACGGTTGTAAATATCAGCTCGTCCGTCAGGTAACCTAGGTTTATCTAGGTTTAACTGAGTGTAACTGTAGCTGTAATGGGATTGTTACCTCATTCACTAGTATTACTGATTGAATCGACAGTAACTTAAGATTATTATGCTGATCGAGTATTATGTTAACTTCCGGGTTAACGGAGGGGAAGTCCCCAAATTTTTTGGTCATATAATCTATTTTCAGCACAATGTGTGTATATGTGTATGGACTGATAGTACAGGTTAACGTTGTTAATACTACACGCAGTAGCTAGTTATTGAACAAATAAATGGAGTTCCAATGTGAATAGAATGTTGAATAAAATAATATAATAAATTTAAGTCAACGCTATATGTTATTTAATCAGTTTTTTAAACCTACTAAGTGTGTATAAGAATGTTAATATATTTGTGAACTTGTATGGATACACCACATTAATTGGTGAAATACTTAAATTTGCCTGAGGCAACTATTATAATTGTCGGTCGGTGAATACAGTGTATGTGGAGACACATATTTACTCATATATAGTTTAAGTGTTATACGTTGTAAACAACTAGACGTGTACTCATGATGACGGCTAAATGTGTGTGACTTAAACTGCTTAAATATGAATTCAATGGATTGGATAAATGAGCTGTGTGTCATATGTTTGACTTTACGTGACAGGTATGTAGTTTACACCATATATCTCAAGCTAAATAAATCGATATGTAAAGACTCCCAACTTGTCATTTTGTACGACACATATCGCTGGCTTAGAATGAGAAGGTCGTAACTTCAAAATCAATAATTTGAGAAAACAAGAAAAACTCTGACGTCACTCTTTACCTAATATCGGTAAAACAAGCTTTTTCAACTTCATTTTGGTCAACATGATATGTTCCGATTTTCATAAAATAGACACATTTCAGTATGACGAAACCATTCATATGTTAATCGCCATCCATGTTCCACCAGAAATCTATTGGCTGAATAAACGATACTAACTATACACTGACCAATAACTCGTTGTATATCAATTTGCATATGAATGCCCAGGTATATACATGAAATGTGTCTATAGGCTCATAGGAAGCACCTTATGATGTAGATTTAAAATTAGCATTAATCTTATAAATCGTAAGTGGTCGTAAGTCCACTTACGACCTTCCCATTCTAAGCCATCGATATATACAGATGAATGTTGCTCAATGAGTCGTGACTACACTGAATTATACTAACTATGCAAACATGTCGATGTAACATCTTTGTGCCCCACGAAAGCTGGATTCATTATTGAACGAGAACAACAGTAAAATGGTTTAATTTGAGATGGTCTCTATTGAGGTGATATTTAAGTGAGGTGTTTTTGTATATTTAAGTGAGGTGTTTCTGTATATTTAAGCCTGTCTGGTATGCTAGACTTGTCAGGTTAACATGTCACAACGAGTAGTTAAGGGTTTCTCAGATAATCGATTTCCCCTTCTGACACAATGTAAATATCAATATTCTAATATTGATTTAAATCAATTCAATTCTTCCTAAAATGCACATATAATTATATATTTGATTAAACGAATGCCTGAATTTGTAGTTTCAATAAGTTTTATAACAAATAATCACCTTTAACAAGATAAATAAGCGGAAATTAACTAGCGAAATGACAGCGACTTTCGTTTTTGTCTGCGGCAGCCATCTTGAAGGTGTTGCCTATGACATGGTCGATACATGTGCGACTTGGGTAGGTTATGTTCTTCTATCATAATGACCTGGGGCATGACCCCCATATGTGGTTATTGTTCATTGATGGTCTCTGTTTGTGAATGGTTATTGTTCACATGTGGTAATTGTTTATAGATTTGACTAAACGTGGTGTAGTCAACGAAAACACCACATGACACATAATTTCTCCATATCTCAAGGAAGTTAAATACATTGTATAGTTACTACAATGATTAGAGTGATATATCATATAATGACGACTAATATTATAACTCACTTTCACCACCCACTCTAATATATTTTCCTGACACGGCGTTATCATCTGAGTGTACAGGAAAACATTCTACATTGTGTTGGGGACATAACAATTCATTGTGTAGGGGTATAAGATAACATTGTGTAAGGGACATAAGAATATATTGTATAGGGGAACATTCGAACATATTATACAGGGTGACATAAGAATACGGCTGGTTGGAGCATAAGAATACATGGTGTAAGGGACATAAGAATACATTGTGTAGGGGGCATAAGAATACATTGTGTAGGGGAAATAATAATACATTGTATAGGGGGCATAAGATTATATTATATAGGGGACAAAACAATACATTGTGTAGGGGACATAAGAATATGTTGTGTTCGTTGCATAACAATACATTGTGTATGGGAACATAACAATGCATGGTAAAGGGGACATAACACTAAATTGTGTAGGAGGCATTATTGAAAAAGTACGTGTTAATTCACATAAAAGCACCGGCATCAAATGACTGACAACCGGGTAGCATAGAAATTCGAAGACAACATATTTAAAGTTGGGAATAGAAGAAATTCTTTGGTGCTGTAAAAGCTGAAGAAAACGTACTAAAATAGTAGTTTACGAACTGTTTTTGTCATTTTATTTTGAATTTGACGTTAAAAAAGTTAAGTTACCAATTTTCTAGGGCTCTTTTCAGCTGTTAGGCCGCTCAAGCACCCTTTGACATTTCAACTTCCCCTGGTCATTGGGCTACATATGGAAACCTACACTCGTGTCTCCCTGGGGAGACTATTTCTCTCCTGTGGTATGGCAGCCAACATCGATCTGCTGCGCCCAGGAATAGACACTGCCCTCACAGGTACCATTTTACACCATGGTGGAGTGGAGCTGTGGGTCTTGCTCGGAGAAATTAACCAGTGGTCCAGAGGAGGATCGAACCCGGGACCTCTCGATCCCGAAGCGCGCGCCCTACCTCTAGGCCACCGCTCCCCTTTACGTGAAAGTAAAATTGGGATCTAAACTATTAAGCTTCAAGTAAATCAACAATTTGTATTGCTATCAATGAATTATCCAGGTTTTTCAGTGAAAATCAAAGTGAAAATGGCAAAGTCAATTATTTCGTATTATATTAGTCGTTGTAGAAAAATGTCATTGAAAACACCAAGAAACAATAACATATCGACATATGTATAGATAAACTATGTTTTTTAGCCATGACGGAAGGTTACACTTCTTAGTCATGGTTTGTGAATATACCTGGTTAAAATCTCTTTGGGCCATGGATTTGTTACGGTCATTGATCACATATATTTCTTAAGCCTTAATACATACCTTATATCTAGCTCATTTATGTAGGAACACTAGACAATTACCAATCTTTAGCTGTTGTTAACTGATGCTCAACCATATTATTACACTCTGTTGGAAACTGCATTTGGTTGAGCATCAATTAAAAACAGCTAAAGATAGAGCGAACTCGGTACTTGCCGGGTATTCTTACGTATACGGGATGTACTTCAGGCTATATAATATAGCCATATTAAATGCACGATCGTTATAATCAAGAAAAAACTCATCGTTAGCAGACGAAACCGCAAATGATTTGAGTGCGAACGTTATTCTTTTGATCACGTGATTCTACGCACTGACATAGCTTACCTACCGGACGACAGTATATTGATACCAATTCTCGATTGGCTTTGAAAATACTGTAGTTTCAAAATTAAACGAGAACGGATATTAAACATCGATTCGTCTGTCAGGTAAACTATGTGTATCTAGGTTAAACTACGTATACCTGAGTTAACGGGAAAACCCGCTATTCTTTCGAATGAGATAGGTCTATTGTAGTCGAACGTCATACAAATGCATGAAACATGTTATGATGTTATTATGATTTTCCAGTTGAGTGCGTTTTACGACGATGATCAATCATGTTTAGCAAACACTGATTGCCAAATGAAACACATAACCACAATGTGCCATTTAATATAAAGAAAACCTCCTTTTAATACAATGACAGTTAAAGAAATTTGCACATTGCAGGGACAAAAAAAGACATCTTGAATAGCTTCGAGGCGCTTTTTCATCGAACCATGTTTTTATTTTCTCAAAGTTTGACTCGCAATGAATACGAACGATATTAATGGAATTTCAACACAGAAACAATTCATTAGTGTCATAATGTGAATGGTGCATGCTTTGAACTACTTAGTTCTTCAATCGCTAATTTCCTTCAATTGCCACTGTCCTTCAATCGCCATTGTCCACCAAATGCAGCTAAAACTTCGACCAATGCAAATTAAAATTGAATTTCTGCCAGTTTTATTATATTAATTTTTTAGATTCTCTTCGTTTTCACCAACATTGTAAGACTTAGTAATGACAACAACTTACATAATTATTGTCATTTCATTGTAATGATCGCCCATTTATACAACATAAGAGCGAACAGAACATTCAAGTTACAATTACAATTTACGTTTTGTGAATACGGTCCTGACGTCTGAAACCTTTGTATATATTCATATTATTCATATTATTCATATTCGTATTGTCCGAAAGTATACGTCTAGATACACTGAGGGTCAACACACTACTTAGAGAGAGTAGATATTTTAGATTTCTATAAGATGGTTGTTTTCCGAAAACAACATGTGCGTATGTAAATAATTTGCATAAATGCAATCCCTACGTCGATAAGTCCAGCCTCACACCAATCTTTGAGCAGCATTAACGCGTTAGAAGAATTTGGTCGGTTGTCTTACAAAAAACGATTAATTAAAAATCCTCGTTCCCTACTTGCCACTTGGATCGGGTGTGGTTGGTCTATCAGTTACCGTGCAAACAATGGTGGTACGGTGGTCGAGCGGATAGCATACTTGACTACTGATCGAGAGGTCCCGGGTGCGATCATCGGCCTTCATCATTTCTGAAACGCTCTTCTGTGTTTCCCACCTAACTAGAGATGAACTGGTTGGCAACCCAGAGGCAGTCTCGCGTGTATCGGTGCTTATACACCGGGAACGTTGAAGAATAAAGGTGTCTCTTCGAAATGAGCTAGAGCATCGCGCCTGGACACCTTGTATCACACCACTGTCTCTTCCACCTGCTGTCACTTCAGCAAAACACCGGACCTCATTGGAAATAAGTGCTTGACTGAAAGGTTTAAAACAACATAATAACAATGATTTTGCATGCCAAACTTGCCCAATTATGTCGTTATGTCAAATATATAATTACGTTTCTCTTGTACTACAAAATACGGTAACCATCATTATTTCCAAATGCATCAAAACACTGAGGGTAGAAGGGTAAAACTAGAACACCCCTTCCCAAACAAACAGAGCGTTTAGCCTCAATATTAATTAATTTAATGCGCTCAGACACATCATATTTTGCGAAAATGGAACGCTGCCAGTAAATTAAAGTCGGTTAATTTCAAAATAAAACATGTATGTAATAAACAAGTATTTCACGTTGCTTCCTGGTTTATTTTTGTCACTAAGACACTGTAATTGTATTCATACAATGTAATGTAATTGTATATACTATAGAAGTTATTGATAAAAGTATGACGCAGATTTGTTCGACATGTTGTTTTTGTGAGCCATACATAAAAGTTGGAAATACACTTTGGGGGTTTATACAATTTTACTTTATACGTTTAAGGAAACCCTACTGTGGCGTCAAATGTCTTAAGGTCATGTCACTTGATCGCATTGTAATGCTGCTTCTGGTTGAAGGTTAATATAAGTGCCTGCATGTCGAGGCGATGCACTATACAGACGGCTATGAATGTGAATATCTAGAAACTGAGTACATCTAGAAACGTTACACTGAGGTTACTGTCGATGTTATTTACACCAAATTTGATCATGCATGAAAGGTGCACGTATAAGTCGTACGTTTCGTGATTTGTTTGACGCATGGGAGTTACGTAACCTGAACGATAAAATTTAGACAATAGCCAAGTTTCTACGCGATTATACAATATTATTACACAAAATTAAACAAATGTGTGAACAATGGAAGTTAGAAGAAAGGATTAAAACGTTGCTGTCTAGATGTTCAGAGCATATAAACAGTGCTCTCCAAGGGGTAGTGCTCGCACGGTTATACCAGAACGAAACATACAAACATCTTTAGAAAAGTACTTTGTATGAGAATGACTAGTCTCCATATCGCTGTGTTGACCAATGAGACTAAAGCAATCATTAAGAAAAGAGGGTTATTTGGACAAGTATATAAATACAAGTGCTGTGTTCATATCGTGTTACAGTAGATTAGGGACGACTGGATACAATGTGACAGGATAGTCCGCATGCCAATAATGTACAGTAAAGAGTTTCGGCCAGGCTAATTACAGTAACTGTAATACTATTTAATACTTCCGGGGTTTGCTGTGGATATCCCCAATATTTAATGATATCATTTGATCATATGACACATTGTCTTACCTGGAAAGCAAATGCGGAAGTAAGGCTGATTTTTTGTTACCAAAATATGACATAAATAACATTGGTATTGTGGTGCGCCAGTTTTGACCGACCACATGTTTTCCTATTAACGCTCATGTATAATTTACAAACATTGTTCATTTTGTTGACATAAAGTTTGGGACGAAACTTCGGGTACGAAGTTGTTTGGGTGCACTTGCTTTCGTGTAGAAAACTCAGCAACGGAGGATGCTGCGGTCGTATCTTTACGATCAGTACACGTATAAATGATGTTATTCCTTGAAGATCAAGTACTCTCATCACGTAGTTAGATATTTACCTGCATTTTAGCGATTTTTCGCTCGTCCTTGGCGTCAATTTCAGCAACCGGAAACGGTGCGCATGTAAGTTGTTCTCCGTAGCAACGGTAGGACACCCCTAAATGTTGAAATATCGTAAAACCTGTATACCACGGCCGCTGCTGAAGGTGTTTTGATACAGAGGCCCCTATACTTAATTTTATTGCATTGATTTAGACCGATTGTATGATGTCTTAATGTGTTTTTGTGGTTGATTGTAGATTTTGGAAGGTGTTCTATGGTTGCCAGTACGCAAATTTTTTATGTGTGCAGCTCTCGACCAATCAGATTCGGGATTTGCGCACAAAATTTTGTGGTACGCATTTTGCGTACCACAGAATTTTGTGTACTGCGCACAAAATTTTGTGGTACACATTTTGTGTGCCACAGAATTTTGTGCGCAAGCTGTCTGGTATATAAGGCGAGGCTCCCGTCATTCGGGGTCTCCACACTTTAGAATTTTTTCAAGGCAAAACTCTATTTAATTATTTTTAGACATTTTTATGTAGAATTTCACGTCTGAGTTGATAAATAACAGTATTTTTACCTTTTATTGAGTCTATAGCTATTTTTTAGCTTAAATAAGTACTTCGGTGATTTTTGTGAGAATTTATACTTTTGAGTCCGCTTGATAAGACTTTAGGTCAAAAATCACTAAATTATGCTTGAGTAATCAAAGCACTCACAGTTACATTGAAATCTAGACTTGTTCTATGTATGATTATTCTTGTTAAGTGAATATTAAATTCAGTCATTCTTGTTAAACCATCTTATCCTTAACTGTCCCGTGGAGACCACCCCCCCATCTGAGCAGGTACATACACACATGAACACACACACACATACACACACATGCAGATGAGCTGATGCTGATTTCCTGTGAGCTGATGCTGAGTTCCTGTGCAAGTACAAGACATCCTGAGAACTGACAGACAGTTCAAGAAGTACTGGTTGGCCCGGAGGTTACAGATGTGCAGAGATCTACTGCTGTAAAGACAAGTACTGGTTGGCCTGGAGGTTACAGATGTGCAGAGATCTACTGCTGTAAAGACAAGTACTGGTTGGCCTGGTGTCTATAGATGTGCTGGGATCCATACATATGCTTACATTTTACACACATATTACCATTTTCATACAACTAACCAGTATACTTAAACCCTGCTCAGATATAGATAACCGGGTTTTGAAACGCAAAGCGTTTTAAAGTCAGGTGTTCATATAGAGTCACTCTACCAGTGTTATAATTAGTCAGAAAAGCACGCATACTATAGTGTGCGATATTCAGACACGCTACCATTAGGCTATTTCTACACATATAGAGAGTCACGCTACCAGCGAGTCAACTGTTGAGAACCCCTGGCGCATAACAGTATAGCTAGTTTGCGATAGAAAAACATCGTGTTTTTTAAACATTTCTCTGTAATTACGAAACCTACATGTATGAAATTTTGCGCGAATAAATAAAATATATCTATCTAATACACGCTGAAATTTTAGCAATATCAGAATTCAGTTAAAAAACTTTTGTTCATAAGTTCTATGTAAATATTTGTAGTTTTGTATGAAATATCAAGTTAGAAGACTTGCTACTTGCAACAGCCAATTTTACGGTCATGTTGTACGCCTAACGGTGTATTTACGTATTTGCAACCTACTTAATATAACATACGCGAGGCCCGTCTGTGAATCTGACGAAGTACATGTTATTGTTGTACATTGTTTACAAGCGACACACCTAAATAAACTGAATCATACGGGCCTCCTAAGTATCGTCTTTATAACAGTAATGTCAATCCCGACGATACCAGATTACCTCCCAGCGTTAAACTGTAATTTAGCATGTGACTTCAATATATAATAAAGAATAAATGTATTTTAATAGGTGACTAAAAATTATGGAATTCGGAAGGTTAGTAGGTAGGAAGTTATTGCAGTTCTGTGTAATTTTTTACCAAAATCTGATGAATAGATTTTCAGAAATGTTACAAAAATACGATTTTTTTCTATCGCAAACTAGCAATACAGACCTTTCAAAATTAAATGAGAATCGTTTGTCAACATCGAGTCGTCTGTCGGGTAAATTATGTGTATCTAGTTTAACTGTTATCCGAGTTAACGATACTTTACATTGAATCCTCTATAGTATACTTTAACCTAGTTCTTGCTATTCTTTCCAATGTGATAGCTCCATTACTTATTGAATCGACTATAAACAAACATTTGATACTGTCCGGGTAGAATCACGTGGTGTAACGTAAGGAAAACGTTGTGAACATTCCATCACGTGATTTTACCTTGATCACAGAGTGAGAGTGACCTAGCCGTGTATGTGGACCCAAAAAATACAAACATTGTTTAAATAAGGAGAGTGGATTTATTATTTTAGTTCAGCATTGGAATTATGTATGAACATGCTCACATTATCAAACCTTAATGCCCTGCTAAAGTGGGTGGACTCAGTCGTTGCGTCATTATGTTACTGTCCAATGTGTTGCATCATTCTTACCTGTAAAGTAGAATAAAGATAGGCCTATTATCCGAGGTATTCATCCTATACGTTTCCATTGTAACATGGGTTACTACTATATGCTGCTAGGTCACTAACAATAACTATCGAATCGAAAAAAATCATAATCAGCCGTATTTACACAATTCATCAGTTCACAATTCTCCGCCGACCATAATTATAACAATGTTCCATAGACTCAAAACAATACATTATTTGAAAGAAGCCTTTATGACAGGGTCCCGAACCAAGACAAATATCCAGTACAAAAATGTCAATAAACGAACCATCTACTAGTCAGTTACTGTTTATATATGAGTCGTTATCCAGGGCTTAGTGACATTGTATTGTAATTATGCAATTTAAGATTAAGAACAATGTCTAAAATTAGAAAAAAGCTCGTGTCCTTTGATTTCATATTTAAGTTATTAGCTTCAAATTTTCTTTAAAATTGTGTTAAAGTAAGTTATGTCGTTGCTATGGCGATACATTTCTAAAACGTGCTCATATCGAGGAAAACAATGGTTAAGTGGCTAAAACACTTGCTATGTTTCCCTGCAAGCAAATACTCATAAATTGGACATGTTTTATTAAAATAAGAAAATGTGAAACAGTTTTAAAAGTTTACGTCAAAATTTATCGGATACTGGTTCTTTGAAATGCAAGTTTACGTTACGTCAAAAACGTAGTGAATGACGTTTGCGACCTCACTCAAAAAATAGGCGATAGTCTTTGGTTTAAAAAGATATAACTTTTAAGTGTATGAAATAATTAGTTCAAAATTTCAGAAACGGTTTATAAGAGTCTCCTCTTTCTAACCTTATATCATGGCTACGTGATGTTAACTGAAGGGGGGGGGGGGGGCGCTAAATCCAATAATAATCGAGGGGGTGGGACTTAAATTTCAAAGGAATGAGTGCAATAACTGCAGTGCATGATAATATTATCCTGCACTGAAAGTTGTCGCACGCATACTGTAAATCATTAATTTTCGTGGGCGATTAAATTTCTCGGACTTTATGGTTCACCTTTAACCTCGAAATCAAATCCATTCGAACAATAAACCTTACCCTTTAGGTATTTATTACCTGAAATGCAAAATCCACGAATTAAAGTCCCATCGAAATGGTCATATTTACCAAAACCACGAAATTTCATCCCAACGAAATTCAAAGATTTTGCAGTGTACCACTGTTTATACGTTAACTGTAAAATAATCCGTGATGTCCGTGCTTGAAAAGTAAGTTTCAAAAATGTTTTTTTTCTTTCAAATTTATTTTGTCGGATAAAATAGGCATTTTATTATGATCATATTACATTTGCACTTGAGGTTAGACACAAATAAATTTCAAATCTGTTGACGCATATGACAGCAATTGGATTGCAAATCTTGCCCGTTCACAATCAAAGTAAACATGACATTAAAAGTCCGAGGACCGAAATCTTACAAAGAAATGATTATAAAATGCATTCATGAGTTTGTATCATGCAAAACTGCAATGACCTTGCAAACCGAAAGAAGAAAAGGTGTAATTTTCTTGAAAGACATGCACAATCTCCTAGTTGTACTCCGTGCCCTTAATATCACAACGTGGTATTGGAAATTTTAATCGGCCAGCGAGGACAATGTACCGTTATGTGATATTTAGCCACACCCAATACAATTTGACAGCCAATGATATAAGCCAGAAAGAGAAACTTAACACTCGGTTTCCTTATTTAGTCTCGGGCTCCGCCCTCGACGAAATAAGGCAACCTCGCGTTTGCGTTCTCTTTCTATTACATATCATTATCAAACTTGTCAAATTTTGCACTTAGCCCGGTTTTCCTGGAGAACGGCTCATATTCATTGACTTGGTCATTGACTTATATACTCATAGTTGATGTTTTTATTGTATTTTATTCTGCTTGGTATCTCCAACCCTCCTGGGAACCTGCGTTTTTCAACTCTTCATATCATAACTGTCATGCTCGTTCAATTTCAGATTGTTATGACAATTGAATACCTTTTACTATCACATCGGAAGACAAATCGCATTTAGGGATACATACACGGATACGTGATGGCCACGTGTAACGTTGATCAACCAGACACTCGGTCTGATCATTCCGAGCGGGACAATGCAAACAACGCAGATCTAAAGGCGGATAATATTAAAAGTGATCTGCAAGCTAACATTGCTCATAAAAACGACGAATCTGAAATACCAGGAAACAATGATAGTGAAAACGTTGCATTTGAAATTCCTCTGAATATTGTTGACAATAACGAGACTTCTACTACAACTGATGGTCTCAATGAAGCTGCAATTCGAGCAGATATTCTATCGAAATTGGAGACACTAAAAGAAAGAATTGACAGCATGGAAGAGATACCTGAAATTCTTTGGGATGTACCTTTGAAATGTTTACAACAGAGTACCATGCAATCTCTGTCCTATCACTTAGACACAGAACTTGACATAATGACAGACAATGGTTGTTTAAAAGATTATCGTGGTCTCGCTGAATTAATAAGGTTGGAAAATGTGTTTATCAGATTTATATCTCACGCAAACTATCACATGCTTAAGACTTCTGAAGTGCTTAGTAAGTGGTTGACGTTAACAGAAGAACCAACACCGACACTAGGTAATCTACAAATGTTTCTCAAAGAAATGGAGAGGGATGATGTGTTGGAAGAAATGTCCGTTAAAATGGGTAGGTCCATTCTTTGACATTGTCCGGTATGTGCATTCGTTGACATTGTCCGGTAGGTGCATTCTTTGATATTATCCGGTAGGTACATATTTGGCATTGTCCGGTAGGTATATTCTTTGACATTGTCCGGTAGGTGCATTCTTTGACATTGTCTGGTAGTTGCATTCTTTGACATTGTCCGGTAGGTGCATTCTTTGACATTGTCCGGTAGGTGCATTCTTTGACATTGTCCGGTAGGTGTATTCTTTGACATTGTCTGGTAGGTGCATTCTTTGACATTGTCCGGTAGGTACATAATTGGCATTGTCCGGTAGGTGTATTCTTGGACATTGTCCGGTAGGTGCATTCTTTGACATTGTCCGGTAGGTGCATTCTTTGACATTGTCCGGTAGGTACATAATTGGCATTGTCCGGTAGGTGTATTCTCTGACATTGTCCGGTAGGTGCATTCTTTGACATTGTCCGGTGGGTGCATTCTTTGACATTGTTCGGCAGGTACATATTTGGCATTGTCCGGTAGGTGCATTCTTTGACATTGTCCGGTGGGTGCATTCTTTGACATTGTCCGGTGGGTGCATTCTTTGACATTGTCCAGTAGGTGCATTATATAATTACATTATTCTGTTTTGTCATTTAGATCTAGCCAATATTTTAATCCCCGTTATAAGTGGAAATCTAAAAGGTTAATTTAGTGAATGAACTTAAAAAGAGAACCAACACCATTGTTATTTCACATAGTTTTAATGCATCTTAATTATGTGAAATAATAATTGTGTTGATTTTCTTGCTAACGCTTGAGAAATGTGTTAACAAATTCAATAGTATGTTATTAATATTAGCATACATTATATTTCAGCTAAAGATGCAGTAACGTGGAAAATGACTGAATACGAAGGTATGTTATGAGAAATCGCTGAACGAACGAACGAACGTTTTTATTCAATGTTCATGTAACTTGATCAGAAGGTTATTCTTTGTGAATTCTAGGCCAATTTCAAAACTAGGTTATGTGGGGTCAAAAACTAGGTAACTAGGTCGAATCTTAGAAAACCCATGTGTTCTCCCCATATGTCACAGTTTTGATCCAACCTTTACGAAACTTGGTCAGAATGTTGTTCTTAATAAAATCTAGACCAAATTCAAAACTAGGTCATGTGGGGTCAAACACTAGGCCACTAGATCAAATCTTAGAAAAAACACATGCACACTTCAGAGTTAATCGTTTTAATCTAATCTTCATGAAACTTGCAATGGTCAGAATATTGTTCGCCATGCATTCTAGGCCAAGTTCAAAGCTGGATTACATGAGGTTACAAACAAGGTCATTTTGTCAAATCTTAGAAAAACGTTGTGTTCACTCTAGAGGTCACAGATTTGTTCCATCTTCATGAAGCTTGGTCAGAATGATACTCTTTATAAAATTTAGGACACGTTCGAAACTAGGTCATGCCCGATTAAAAACTAGGTCACTTGGTCAAATATTGCAAAAGCCATGTTGTTACTGTAGAGGTCACAGGTTTGGTCCAATCTTCATGCAAATTGGTCAGAATGCAATTTTAATAAAATCTAGGCCAAGTACGAATCTAGGCCAAGAACTAGTTCACTAGGCCTAATCTTAGTAAAAAAATTTGTGCTCACTCTAGAGACCCCTGTTTTCATCCAAACTTCATGAAATATGGTCAGAGGTCAGACTATGGTCTTACTGATATCCTGACCAATATGCAACAGGTGAGCGACCTAGGGACCTTTGTGCCCTCTTGTTTACCACAAACGTCAAGTAGTACTATACAGCAACAGTGAGTATTTGAGTACAAATAAAGTCATTTATAATTAACGGAAAAAACCCAATAAGATTTACCACCAGTTTAGTACGTACATGACGCATGAATTGTGCAAATTTCAAATCAATCAGGTGAAAATTATAGAAAATATTAACATTAATAGGGGATTAAATAGCCAGCGAAGCTGGCTATTGTAAATACCCATACCAATAATGTCCACGTGCGTATCTTCGTCGAGTCTCTGCCGGTACTAATGCTTTCAGAAAAAGTTATTTCCGGTCAAAAATTTCAGGCAGTTTTCCGAGGTGAATGGTCCTTTGAAAATAAAAAAATAGTAATCTGTAAACGGTTGCCCCCTATCATTTTCTTTCGAATTATAACCATCTTTAAAAATATTCAATAAATAAAACAAACTATTTAAATAAGAATAGGGAAGTAAGAAATACGCAACTGTACTGCATACACGGCGCCAATACAAGACGTGATGTCATGACGTCACAAATAACAGGAAATGACGTCATACCAAAAGTACGCCAAATAGACTCATGACGTTACGTTGCAATGTATAACAAATCAGTATAATATAGGTGAAACTCCAGGTTAGGGATGCCTACACTTATTCAAAACATAAACCACAGATACATAGCCAATCTAAAATTTTGAATAATTATTATTTCTGGTCTGAAATTTAAAGAGGAAAAGTGATCAGTTGCTGATCAATAATTATCTTTGTATAGGCCTATTGTATAACATCTAAATTCAACTCATATTTAGTCAGTTTCTATCTGAAACATAGCTTAGCAGATATCCAATGTGTATTTAATCCCTCATTTAGGCGGTGCCTTAGTTCATATTATCACCCTTTCAATTAGTAATACGCCTTATTTTGACGCAAATTAAGTTTGTCGTATCCTTATTAGTTTTCTAGGCAAATGTTGTATCTTTCAGATTATGTCCACTTATATACTGTACATGTTAACTGAATATTAATTGGCCACCGATTAGTTAGTACTGTTCAAGTGCGCCCCTACAACACTTGTCGTTCAAATAAATGCTTAAATAGTTGAAATACAAAATAAGCTACTGTACGTAGGAGGCTATGATCCTGTTCCTTGTCATATATAGTCTGGTTCCCGGTACCTAAATCTTTCATTACATTACAGTATAGGACCTGAACCACTGTAAGATTAAGGACAGGGAACCAGACTATGTCATATATAGAAGTTGTTACACACATGTGTACTGTGCCTCCTTAGCTCAGTGGTTAGTGCGCTTGCCGTCTAATCTGGCGACCTGGGTTCAAACCCAGGTGGAGGCACATACATATATGCCTGCCATATTTCAACAGAAAGCTGAATGGCAAATAAAGGTTATGCTCGGCATGCTCGGCACATGCCCAGCCACGTAAGACAATGCAGAAGAATATGGCGAACACATTTTCCACCCCAGTTTCCATCCGAGCACATTCAAGTTAATTTAAACAATTTAATTCGTACCTTTTACAATCCATGTTTGGACGGTTGATATTGTCGTCGACTGTTGGTATACAGCGATAAGTGATTAGGTTGATATTGTCGTCGACTGTTGGTATACAGCGATAAGTGATTAGGTTGATATTGTCGTCGACTGTTGGTATACAGCGATAAGTGATTAGGTTGATATTGTCGTCGACTGTTGGTATACAGCGATAAGTGATTAGGTTGATATTGTCGTCGACTGTTGGTATACAGCGATAAGTGATTAGGCAATAACGCTGTCATAACCTGTTGTTTTAGTACCATGTATATGATGTATACTTTCAGCATGTACACAGAACCCAAGACAAGATAGAGAAGACACATCTTGGCAACTGACTCGTCATGATGGTAAGTTAATGTAACACTTTCCAGTTCGTGCATGTTGTTTTACCTACTGTGGGCATTGTTTTTATCGTTTCGTGTTCCATTAGGCGGTAACATGGCCCGATTGTCCGATTGTTTTCCGGATATGTCATGAAAAGCATTAATCCTACAATGTTCTATCGCAGTGTATGGTTCTTTGGTTCTTTTTCTGACTATTGAGCTCAAAACTTGTTTTCACAGCTTTCAGGAATGTTTTGACATCCATACCGGGTATCTACCTAACTACATGTACGATACTCGTACCCAACTCATAAACAATTAAAATAACTGCCGATCTAAGATCACCATTGATTAATACTGCAACTTGCAAGTCATGTTAAGCAATGACCATTGTAACGTCATTGAAGAAGAGCTATATTGATCTATCATCAATTCATACGATATTTAAGCTTCTATTTGCTAATTCCCTCGCCTAGCTGTTCGTTGTGGGATCAGCTGAAACTCACACAATACTTGCGTTGATGATTTTCTTCGTGTCGTAACCATGGTAATACCGTGTCCCCGTGTTTTAGTGGTTGCTGGGACAGAGACATTCTACACATGTTGCCTGCTCTACTCGGACGAAGATGATGGAATGGCACAGATGATTATAAAACTGTTTAAGTCCGTGTACCCAGCAATCTCGTTTTTTGTTCCACAATTTGATCTGAAGGTTGGAAACTTTGTAACGAAGGCCACGGTTGACGTCATAGACGAAAGGTAACATACCACTATATGTTCTTTACATTTTGTATTTTTCTTTATTGATATCCACCCATGTTCATTTGGCAACTATGTCTAAGTTGTAGGTTCCCTGTGGAAGTGCAAAGTTATTATTGGTTTTCATACAATCCTTGAAAACGTTAAAATACCGTAGAAGATATTTAATATACAATTTTCCGTAGGCAACTGATACATTGTTTTGATAACGCGTTGAATTGGAATGAACAAAAACACGTATTTACTCGGACATGACCAATCAGATATTAATTAAGAGATGGGACCGAATATTCGACAATTGAACGAATATTCGAATCTAATTTCAATATTCGAATATTCGTACAAATAAAGAAACATTATCAATTTCACCAAAAAATGATATATGTACATTTTGATTATTTTCGTATAAAAAATGAACGCATACATTGTCATCGATAATCGAACGAATATTTGGATATATTTGGAATATGAATTTCGAATGCTGAATTTGGTATTCGGTCCCATCCAAGGGCATTATATATTCAGTATATTGAACCATGATAAACCGAACATAGTATGTTGTCTGTAGAATACATGTACCACATGGACAGCTCACTGAACGTCCCGTGGGCTTCGCTTTCATGTGATGTTAGAGAGAAATGAATGGTTCGTCATTTGTCTGTCCAGACATATGCCCTGTTCAGCATGCTTTCAACATTCACACATAGACTATTATGAGTATGAAATTTAACTGTATTTAAAGCGAATCATTTTAAAAAGCAAGGATGACGTATATCAACTACAATTGGTTCTCCAACAGTATCATATTTATTGCTTTATATCGATGGCTTAGAATTAGAAGGTCGTAACTATCAAATCGATATTTTGAGAAAACAAAGAAAAACTGTCTGACATTTACTCTTTACTTATGGTAAAACAACCTTTTACAACTTCATTTTAGTCAACATGACAAGTTCAGATTTATATGAAAATAGGCTCATAAGAAGCACCTTGTGATGCTCATTCTTAATATGTATGAATCTTAAAGGTCGTAAGTGGCACTTACGACCTTCTAATTCTAAGCCATCGATATAATAGTGGTTCTAACTATTTATAGTTTTTGTTCAGACTAAATAGTTGTGTTTTATTGTTTTATAGATGTGGAGGTCGAGTTATCTTCATCATATCCGAATATTTCTTTGCTTCAACTCTGAATAAGTTTGCTGTGGAATATTGTCGGAACATGGACTTAGGTAAGGCTCGTTGTTTGTGCATGACATATATTGCACAGTATCATCTATGATGAAATTACTCTAATGGGATTTTCTAACAAATACGTAGTTTCATCTTTCTTCAACACTACTAAGTTTCGAGACATGAACATGTCAGCACCAAAGGGAAAGTAATGATCTTACAAACCAATATTGGTTTAAAAGTTATTCGAGATAGGCCGTGTGCTCGTGATATCGATGCTCGTCATAACGAAGTTTTGCTGTAGCTATATGTAAAAACATTCACACACGTATGTTCACACATTAAATAATTTTAATAGTAGTCACGTGACAACTCTTTTATTATAATTGGCTAGTGACGTCATATGTTATATATGACTTCACGGTTGTTCTCAAATTGTTCAGGTGTTCATTTTGATTGTTATGTAAGTATGTTGTATATGGGTCATTATGTTATATGTATCATGTGGATTGAATGTGTTGAGAGTATGGCATACACTGTTTTATATCAAATCAATGTAAAACGTTATACATGTATAGATGTTGTTGTCTCAGTAACATATATTTCCCAAAACAGTTGTTTTAATTTTTATTTTACAGAAAATCAACAGGGCCACTTGATTCCCTTCTACCTTACGAACAAAACCGAACATGTTCCACGTCTTCTCCGAGGCTTGATTGGTATTCGTTGGTTTAGGAAAGACTTGAGAGCCCGACAACTTCTTCTCCTTGTTGACTCACTTCTAGGTGGACAGGTATCTGAAGATCAGATAGAATCTATCAAGGCAAACATGGAACAGTTGACTGAAAGGTTTCCGGATATTTATTTAGCCGACCCAAAGTACGACGATGATGTAAACGAACCAGGGGAACCAGTACCTACTTACGACCCGGAACCGGAAGTCGAAAATAGCGATGATCCGTCATCAAGATTATTCGAACCAGCTGAAAACGAATGTCTCGTGTCGCAATCGTTATCAAGTTTAGATGCGATTGGTATACGTACAAAGAAGACTAGACTTCGGAGAGTACGTCACTACTTACGCAAGAAGATTTTTAATAGGGTATTTAGCAGTAATCGTGATGCGATAAGAAGTCCTCCCGTGCCAACAGAAAGTTCCAGAAAAAGAATAGTGATGCGAGACCACTAGTGAATCGTGTGATTTCTGATGTTGATCATCGTAATATTCATGTTACTCTGATTTACGATTGATGCGTGTTTTGATGTTTGGTGACAATTCTGTGATAATGAATGAATGAATGAATGAATGAGTGAGTGAGTGAGTGAGTGAGTGAGTGAGTGAGTGAGTGAGTGAATGAATGAATGAATGGTTGAGTGAGTGAGTGGGTGAATGAATGAGAGGCTTAGTGAATGGGTGGGTGAGTGTGACGTGAGTAAATGAATGAATGAGTGAATGAGTGAGTGAATGAATGAATGAATTGAGTTGAGTAAATGGGTTGGTGAGTGTGAAGTGAGTGAGTGAAAATGAATGAATGAGTGAGTGAGTGAGTGAGTGAGTGAGTGAATGAATGAATGAATGAATGAATGAATGAATGAATGAATGAGAAAGTGAGAAATAGAGAGTGAGTGAGAGGATAAGTGAGTGAGTGCGTTAGAGAGATAAAGAGAGTGAGTGAGTGCGAGAAAAAGTGAGTGAGTGAGTGAGTGAGTGTGATTAAAACTTTCAGTTTGTTTCATGAATGAATAAATAAATGAATGAATTGTGTCGTAATTACTAGATTATTGATAAGTGTCTGCCTATCCATTATAGACGAATTACATTTTCACATAATAATTGATATTTAATGCGTGTACGAGTATGTGTGTTTTTTCTCTCTATATGTTCACTGTTGTATAACTTACACCGGATATTGCTAACAAGATGAGTAATATTATCAATTTTCGCGACATTCTAGTGTTGACAAGGGCAAGTTCAGAGATGATTTTTAGTTTTTCTGAGTGTGTTTAATGTACATTTTATACAAAACCATCTCCCCCATGAATTTCCCTAGCCTGTGCAAACGGTAAATTGCCAGGAATCTCTTAAAAGGGTGATTAAAAGACCAAACTCGTATCGTTACTCACGCAGAAAGTAAGCTGGATCCGTCGAAATTAGATGTTTTTGTTTATATTTTTCGATAAAATACTCAACTTGAAACGAGCTAATTGTCATTCTTGATACAAAGATTATATTGCCTATGTAGTATCCGAAACTAATCGAAAATGACGATGCATTGCGATAATAAATACAGGTGTTAGTGTACAGAGTATTGCTTTATAGTTGCTCTCTGGTGTACGGAGTATTGCTGTATCGTGTACAGAGTATTGCTTTTACTTGCAGTGACTATTTGTCACTTTAATTGAATAAATACAAGGTATAATCAGCGTTATTTTGTAAAAATGATTTATATTATATAGATATGTACCTATTTAGATTGGATTGTATTGACTACATGAAGCAATTAATGTCACAAGCTAATCCTAGCTCCGAGTCCTCCCTGAATTTTATAGGAAACTTCTATTAGTAACTGTGTATTTCACATACAGTAAAGGGTCATAGCTGGGCAATTGCATTAGACAAACACAAAACTACTACAATGTCCAATATTTTGAATTAGCAACGTTGAATGTAAGTCATAGCAAAGGAACCTCATTGCAGCATCTGAAATAGTTGAGAGATTTTAAAATAAACCTTGGTGTGTATATATTGATGTGGATGCCCTTTTTTGCCATTTGACCATAAGCATAACTCTTAAAGAATTGCATATATCCATGCTAAATATCACATTTGTACTACTCACAAGAACACTTAATGCATAAAATTCAGCATTCTATATTGTTAATCGCATTCATCTGCATGACGGTTGAAATAGTTTACCATAAACATTTAAGAATATTCTTATTATATCGTATAATCCATAAAGCACGACCTTATTGATGAGCAGACGTAATAATACGATAAAACTGTCCATTTACATACTTTATTTTCTCATTTATTAAGCCACACTTTCCGTACACTAACGTTGAACTTATGTGCAATACTCTGTACACTAAACAGCAATACTCTGAACACTAAACAGCAATACTCTGTACACACACGCGTATCTGTTTTGGGATGTATCTTAGTTGTTTTTCAAACAATAGTTATGAAATTTGGTCAGAACATTTTGTGGTCCAATATAAACAAAATGGCCAGTTCAAAAAATCTACAATTAAGTAATACAGCCGTTCTAGAAGCTTGCAAAGTACTGCTGTCAATATTTGCGAGTGAGTAACGGCATAATACTGGTTCATTTTAACATGTCTGTGAATATCTGATATACGATAGTGTGCTATAAAGTTACCAAAATGCCCGAAGAAGTTAAAACTCAATTGGGATATGCATAAGAAGTCAGTAATTTGAAACATATTGTCTCTAAACTCACCCTGGTCTCCATTTAATGTCCTTAAAATTGATAATATTACTCACTTTACAAGCAATATCCGGTGTACGTTATACCGCAGTGATGTTGTAATTCATCGTTTACTATGTTGCATTTTTTTATACATTCTTTTAAAGTTTATGTTTTAAAGGTCGTATTGTAAATAATGTCTACCCTGATTAAATAAGTCGTCGTATGATCAAATGACAGTCGTATTGGTGACGAGATTTTAATGGCAACTATACTACTATTTGATTATTTTAATAGTCTTATTAATCCAAAACATTATTTTAGAATATTTTATTGTGTGACACGAAAAAGAACTCCTTTATATTAGTATTGTCGAATGATGACCCGATTAAACTAGTTTACTCGAAATATTATAAATTAATGAGTAGGGAATACATTCATTTGTGTATTATTTGCACATAATGTTATTCAAACTGTCATGGTGTTTTCTTAAATTGTACGTACGTGTATATGCTTTACATTTTAAATAAAGTTACATATTTTGTACACATAAATTGCTTGTATGTTGCTTGTATGGATCTTTCTGATTAGCAAGTGCAATGGACACCAAAGAACTACAAATTGCTAACTGACATTTATTTATCGAAGGTAAAAACACGTTAATTCATGACCGAATATACACTTATGTTCAATGCGGCCTTCGTTGAAATAACATTTTAACAAATAACAGAAAACAAAATATAAAGCAAAGAGCACCAATGCTATATGCCCCACTTACATTGACTTATTAATAAGTGAGAAGGGACTACAACTTTCATGTTATATACATGCACTGGTCACCATGTTGAGTTGTTATTGAAGACGTCTAGCACAGCCTAAACTCGCAATGACAAATAACGTAACTTTACGTGAACAAAACATCTACAAGACAACGCCCAAGTATAGATGCCGAACAAAATGATAATAACAAACATATCATGCACAAGAAAACACTTAAACTTGAAGGGGTACAGCACCACTACAACCCGATAACCCTTCGTCTAAATCAGTCCAACATGACCTGAGTAATAGTTGGCAAATAACAGCGAATCACAAAGAAAACACCCAAACGGTCCCACAAACAGAAACATAACATACAAAACATAATACGAGGATTTGAAACGTAGCCATGTATGAAGAAGAGGCGACATAATTCCGGGTGCCACAATGGACTGATACAGAATTGTTCATTTAATACCCAGACGATCGATATTGCAGAAAAACTATCGGACGGATATTAATGAAATCACACACCAGTACACTCACATCATTCCTATATCCACATACAAAATTTCAACTTGATACGATCATGGATTTTCATAATATTAATGTTTTAGTGAGTACATGTAACGCAAATCGGCCCAAGTCGATGTGAAAATGGCGACGTTACGTCTTTTTCGCATCTAAAACGCTACTTTTCTCGTCTTTTTATCGTTGTTTAGGGGTCAAGAAGTCGCCCGAACACATGAACACATGTTTGCCTTTTTAAGCTTTTCGATAGTGATTTAATATGCTATAACCACGGACATATCGCATGCAGCTGCAACTTATATAGCAGTTATTGTTCTATTAGTGTCTACCACCCAACAGGCTTTTAATCTACGACATTTTCTGTTGATGACTTTAGGTTTGCCCGATTTCTGATCATCACATGGTGATGCTCTGTCATTGTGGAACTGTTTTGTTCCGCATTTACGATAATTGTCTAAAGTATTTTATTAAAAGAGTTTTACATAAAATTGTTTCATTACCCGTTTTCTCTAAACAAATCCGATTTTACTGCGATATTCACAGAAACACGCTCATTAAATCGTAAAATGTTATACGGAATTGACAATAGATGTTATATTTTACGACCTAGGTGAATAATATTGTTGTCTGACGTTTTCTGCTTAAAATATGCAACAATACCACGACAAACACTCTACACACCCGACAAAATTGGGTTGGGCCGGGTAGTCGTTCTTTGAGTTACTATAGTAACCATACTTTGTGTTCGGTTGGATGAATTTATTTCAAGTTCTGTTAGATAATCAAGTTGGTGAATAAGTCTTATGAAACGAAATTTTACTACAATCGTATGTTCCAATCAAGCGCTATGGCGATCGACCGGGAATTAAATGAACAACCCTCGTAAATGCATTTACACGAATCATTACACAGTTTCTACGATATAATACTACTGTTCAATCATTCCATTAAAATATGCGTAGTTGGGTGAAAACTATATTTGGCGAGGATGACATTTTTGGATTTGTGGAAAACATAGGCGAGGTCAAATTTCACAAAATCACCTGATTTCATTCATACATCAAATACATAATACGATTGAATATATCATACTTATTGATTATTTCATTTTGATAATCCTAAATCCTATTCTTATACCGGACTGAACTTGGCGGGGTCTTGGGGAACTTATTCGAGTATTGGCTGCCTTTCATTCGGTCTCATGCATTGGGCATTGCTCAGTGAAGTTGCTAGGAATATGCAATATTATTTCATATCCAATTCCTACCTTGCCCATTATTCTAAACTAGGTCAAGTCGTAGTTGTGCCTCTTTAAATCGCATAACGTTAGGTCAATGTCCTTAGTGTTTTAAACTAGGTCACGCCCCGGAGTTGTTGTGCCTCATTTGGTCGCCGTTTTGGCATGGGATTGTGTGGGCATTGCTCACGGTGATTGTGTTATGGTGTTCTGATTTCTGTGGTCAGCTAGTTGAGTTGAGTGCTGACTTCCCTGTCGGATTTTCTCATATATTTTTTGAAAGCAAGAATTGCAGCCGCTGTAAATCTGTCATATTCATTGGTATAATTCTTCATCCAGGGATTTGATTTCGTAGCTGAGAAAATTCATAAAGCTTACTCCCCAACATATTTTAATGGTTACACAAATATTTGGTACATTTACAGTGGTGAGTGGGAAGGAGACCATGTACACAGCTGGCTTGGTTTATGCCGATGAGGATGAGTTGAGTGCTCAACTGATTATAAAACTGTACAAGAAAGCGTACAAAGATGCACTTTTCTTCATTCCAAATTTCGATCTGAAGACGGGCAAGTATGTGCTGGATACAACGGCTAAAGTGATCAGTGAAAGGTAGGAATGAAATAACTTTATTGTTGGGGGTCTAAAATGACGCAAGTACATACATATGGCGTGCATAAGTATAAGCAAAAGTTTCTGTATCTTTGTAAGAGTAGAGACAAATTGTGTGCGTGATGAAATTTACAAAAATTGGCTAATCGGGAAATTTGTAAATATTCTGTGCCGCAGTGTAGTTATATTTACAATCATAAGCATACTTTTTTGAATGACTGCAAAACATATTATTCATCGTAATACAGACATAGTTATTTTTGGTTTTATTTTGAGTTCCCATCTGCAGAATAATGGGTAATGAAGCACTATCGCGGAACTATTTCTTTGTATGTAAGCTTATTTTGTGTATGTGCTAAAAATCCAGTTGTGAGACACAACATTTCCTTCTACTCAAAACAGTGTTAGCACCCTTACCTGTTTAAAACGATGTTACACTATAGCTAGTTTAAGATAGAAAAAAACGTGTTTTTTTAACATTTCTGAAAATCTATTTATCTGATTTTGTTAAAAAAAACCACAGAACTACAATGACTTCCTACCTTCTCCCATTCTGAATTTCATAATTTTCAGTCACCTATTAAAATACATTTAATCTTTATTATATATTTAAATTACAAACGATCGGACAGTTTTATTACTAAAGGAGGTTATCTGGTATTCCATTGGTGATTTACTATGAATTATTTGATCGACGAGATTGACATTGCTGTTATGCAAACGAGACTTAGAAGGCCCGTATGATTCGGTTTATTTAGGTGTGTCGCTTGCAAACAAAGTACAACAATAACATATATTTCGTCAGATTCAGAGACGGACCTCACATGTGTTATATTAAGTATATTTCATACAAAACTACAAATATGTTACATAGAACCTATGGACAAAACTTTTTTAACTCATTTCTGATGTTGCTGAAATTTCAGTGTACATTAGGTAGATATATTTCATTTATTCGTGCAAAATTTCATACTACTCGGTCATATAACAACTATGCAAATGAGGCGGCTAATCACTATGTTTATATATGCATACGCGCAGTCAAAAATAACAGGATGCATAGAAAAAACAGGTCCGTGATGTGATTACATTTTAATATACCCGTCTCGCACCAATAATTATCCAACAATGTAACAGTAATTTAAATACACTGCTGCAATGCGTTTATTTGCTAATATATTTTTAACCGCATAACTCATTGACTTTATTTTCTTCTTAAGAGGAATTTATTAAATTGATATTAAACAACACTCGTGTAAGATCAACTATGTCAAACGTCTTCAACTAACATTTATATAATTGTCTGCCCCGGCCTTCCGGGATCCAAACGTAAGACCACCTGTCCATCCGAAGAATCATCGTCTAATCATCTAGCTGTACGTCGTAGTTGCATATATACGACTCGTACATTGTGAAAACAAACAATTAGACCATTACATAGAGGGTCTATGAGATCGTATTGCTTATGTGCTGGTACTACATCCACGCATTCAGGTATTTTGCTTTAATTGTAAATTTATATTCAGTTGTCATATGCATACTTTTCGATGTTTCAGATGTGACCATAAAGTTGTGTTTCTGCTCTCCGAATATTTCTATGCTTCAGAAATATGTCAGTTTGCTGTCAGTTATGCGGCTGCACATGGTAAGATTTGTCTTTATATTTTTGATACTGCCGAACGCCTCTTCCAACTATTTTTTGCAGGGTACAATTCAGATATTTATAAAGGTGATATACAAAAGTTCAAAAACTGAAAAAGAAAACTTCCTGTTAGTCATTATTGTAATGTTAAAAAAGTCAAAACAACTGAAAGAAAAAGAAAATAAGATCAACTGCTGGGTTAAAGATCGATCTTGTCGTCTGACGGCTTATATGTTTCAAAATCAGTCTGGATCGCAATAGGGTAACCTTCACCACAGAATTCTGATACGGGGGACTATGACAAATACTGAAAAGTGGGATTTGTTGCTTTTGCGTTTAATACTCTGGTGAGTCATAGGATTACACTATACTTACCTTTATTTAACGCTACACTGTACGTTTACGATTTACTTTCCTGAAAGAGAAAAGATGCAGGATCTGTAAACTAATGTAACACAAAATATGTGGTGATTTATTTTGACAGGTACGGGAAACGGAAATCTCATTCCTTTCCACTTGACGAGGAACATCGATGCTGTACCAAATGTTCTGAGGGGAATTGCCGGTATACGCTGGTTCAGGAAGGCAACGCGGAAACACACGTGGACAATTCTCACCAATAGTTTGTTGGACGGAAAGGTTAGTACTGAAGTACTGGAAGATGTTAAAGACAAGATAAGTAAGATAGTAGAGAGGGATGAAGACTATTATATGCAAGATCCGCCGTATGATGAGAACGTTCCCCCGCCTGGAAAACCTTATCCTGTTATTGAACCCGAGGGGTCGTCTTCTGTGCCACCAGAAATGCAGAACATGGAGCTACTAGAAAGAGAAAGAAAGGAGCGAGATAGCGCGAGTAGTTCAGGATGGAAGCTATTGAAGCAAGTAAAGAGGGCGATCGTAGAGAAAGTATTAAAGGTGTCGCGACCAGCAAAAAAGTCTAGCTCTTCTGTTGAAATGGCGAACGTTAAATCTGGTTGTAATGAGACTATGGCTTCACAAAATGGGTGTATTGCTAAGAAAAAGGGCTTTGTTGGTTGTTCTGAAAAGGAAAAATGTAAAGAAATGGTCAGTACAACAGAAAATAGTGAAAGCGGGCGATCAAGAAAGAAGAGAGCTGATGAAACATTACCAGTTGAGTTGAAGAAACGAGAGGGGGGAAGGCCAGAATGTGAAACATTGCTCACTGAAGACTCTCGTGTATCGACGAAACATTCACACAACTCTACTGACAATGAAGAACTAGATCCTTTGATGTCAAAATAATTCTGCTTATTTGTTGGGAAGTGCTACAGAAGTGATATTTTCCACGAGGAATTGTGAGATTTTCGTAAATATCACCAAAGTCCATGTTATATAATAAACATATCTTTGTTATTTGGTTTGTAGTTGGTTGATTGATATCTTCTAACCACAGATAATGGTACCTGACATGAGGAACTGTGATATTTTGGAACATATCACCAATGTTCACGTTACATAATCTTCAAACTTGTTATATTCTTGACACGAGGAACTTCGATATGTTTGTAAATAACACCAATCTTTATATTCATGTTACATAACTTATGTTATTTGCTTACATGTGTTACTGGTTGATCTTGACAGATTATAATGTACATTTGTACTATGCCCATGTGATGTAGAGATATTTGTAGCCGTAGTTTATTGCAATGATTCTAATTAGGATGTTTAACTTATATGACCACAAAGTAGCTTTTTAAAATCATTTTTCAGATGAGCAAAGTATATTGTTTAGTTATGCTTTATATTTCAATATTTGTGTTGTTATTTTATGTTGTTTATTGAAGGGTATTTTACATAAATTTCCAACCCTGGATTATAATCATTGGACTGTTGGATGTCAATATTTTACATACGTCCCAAATAAAGTACATATCTAATAGTGTTTTCAGAGTTATGGTCATAATATCAGAAATGCCATTCAACATGTCAATATAGTTATGCTTCTAGTGTTTTTGGTATGACCAAAACAATTTGAGAATCAACAGTTGTATCTGAGAGATCCTTATAATCATCATCATTTGCTTCTATTTTGTGTCACATCTTATACAAAGCGAAACTCATATCACAAATATGGTGGTCACATAACTAATAACGGGAAAATAAAAATATGAAAACAAGTCAAGTAATTTTACTTTCAATATTTTATTATTAATATACAACATTTTACTTTTCTAACAGTAACATATCAGCCAGCAATCATTTATAAACTATAAAATAATGTTCCAACTCGATATCATGTGTATGCACATATTTTGTCGATTGCAAGATGTCATAAATATGTTTTCTCGTTTTCCTTTGGTCATTTCAACTCTTGCTCCCCTAACAAACTAGGTTGTAAACTGGCTCAAACTTTTCTTCTTTGGAAGTTCCACATTTCTAAGGCCAAGGATGAATACTACCAGTTTAAGATTGGAGAAGCAGAAGGAAATATCAAAAAGTTATATGCAGTTACATCTGATTTATTGGGAAGGGCAAAGGACAATCCACTCCCATTTCACACAAGTGCAGTATCTTTGGCAAACGAGTTCCTACGATTATTTGCTGATAAAATTATCAAGCTGAGAAATGATCTTGATAACATACCATCTGAAATATCCAGCAATGGTATTTCTAACGGCTCAAATCTACCTGTGATTAGAAAAACGTTTACTGAATTCAAATCACTCTCTGAAAATGATATCATGAAACTTATACATGCATCGAAATCTACAACCTGTGAACTTGATGTAATTCCTACTACGAAATTAAAGGAGTCTTCTTCTCAATTTGCTCCCGTAGTGACAGAAATAGTAAATCGCTCATTGCTATCTGGTGTATTTCCTGATGGGTGAAAAAGTGCTGTGATTAAACCCTTGTTAAAAAAGAAACGGCTGCGGCTTGAATTGAAAAACTATCGTCCGGTGTCAAATTTAACATTTCTCTCCAAGATTCTTGAAAAAGCTGCATTAAACCAAATCACCAAGCATATTGAAGACAACAATCTCCTTCCAGTTTACCAAAGTGCATATAGAAAATACTATGGGATGGAAACGGCTATGGTCAAAATGTATATTGATCTTTTGGAAACCGTAGATAAAAACCAGGTTACGATCGTAGTCATGATCGACTTAAGTGCAGCGTTCGATACCATTGATATCCCAATATTGATTAAAATCCTACAAGATGAATTTGGTATTCATAATACTCCCCTAGAATGGATTGAATCCTATCTCACAAACAGAACAATGAAAGTCTTAGTCGAACAGTCAGCATCAGAGACTGAACCATTGAGGTTTGGTGTTCCACAGGGTTCTTGTGCTGGACCAGTAATATTTACTCTCTATACATCGGCTCTCAATCGGGTTGTCCAGAGGTATCCAGCCGATCTCTATGGATACGCAGATGACCATAAGATTGCTTTTAAATTACAATCAGGAAATTCTCAGGAAGAGACAACTGTTATTCAACAACTTAACAGCTGCCTCATTGATATCATACAATGGATGACAACATTCAAACTCAAAATGAATCAGTCTAAAACTGAAATAATCCTGTATGGAACCAGACAACAGTTAGCTTAATTAAACATCACAAGTGTCAATGTTGGTGGATGTGATGTAAAATGCGTGAATCAGGTTAGAGATCTTGGTGTAATCATGACAAATACACTTAACTTTGACTGTCACATTCAGAAAAATGCCAGATAGCTCATGTGCAGCTACGGAATCTTCAAGCTATACGTAAACATCTCACACAAAAGTCTACTGAAACATTAGTGCATGGACTGGTTCATTCCCTTATTGACTTCTGCAATGCCTTATTCACTGAAATTCCAGCATATCAGATGAAAACATTAAAGCGAGTCCAAAATCATGCCGCAAGAGTTGTCATGAATGTTTCTTATGACAAATCCAGTGCAGATCTACTGACAGAATTACACTGGCGTCCAGTTAAGGCCAGGGTAATGTTCAAAGTTCTGGTAATCTTATTCCGTGTCATCAGGGGTACAGCTCCATCGTATCTAAAGACAATGTTTGATCCTATTCGGCAAGGGTATAGACTACGATCACAAAATGACACTAACTTTCACATCCCTAGACGGCGAACAAAATTAGCAGACAGATCTATGGCCGTCACTGGTCCAAAATGGTGGAACGATCTACCAAACTATCTCAAAGACATCAAAAGTGAAACCAGGTTCAGAGCATATGTGAAAACTTATTTGTATAGGAAGTTTCATCGGCAATGAGTGTGCTCTTTATCATATGACTGAATCTAGTTTCTAGAATCCAGGTTTTAAATTGAATTTTTTTAAGTGAATGTATATAAGTGTGAAGCGCAATAGAATATGATTTCATAATGTTTGCGCTATACAAATGACATGTATTGTATTTGTATAACCAAACACACAATTTTGCCTAGCCTCTTGAACAAATCTACTTGCAATAATTATACACTAGCAATCCAAATTGTGATCAGCAATCATTTCGATAAACGCAATTATACCATGTACATTGTTAACGTTTTCTAGTTCAAAAGTCCAACAGTAACATCTCCTTCGTGTTCTCCTTTTCATTTTCTTCCTCAGGCAAATGATATTCATCTGGACATTTTCATCGACCCAGGTTGTATCATGATACACACTATCGTGATTGCTGGTTCGACCTAGACGATGATTTATATTCGATATCATGTTTCTGTAGTGTAATACGTCTGTTATGACCCAAAGGAAACAAATTTATTACTACATTTACATTATATAACTTATTTCATATTTGACTTCTATAGGTTAAATTCTGAATTGGCTTCATTAAAAAAAACCCCCGAAATAATCTGATTTGTCTTGGATTAACTGTACACAGAAGTGATAAAACTTTATAGCATTTTTATCTAGTAAGCTCGCCAGACTTCTCAAATATTTGAAACCAGCTTTGAACATACATTTGTGTATTTCAAACCAGTTTACTGCTGTCGATGTTTCATACATTTGTGTTTGCTGTTGCCATCCATCATTTGAGTCAATCCAATGATTCACTCCACGTCTAGTGAAGACTACGGAACTAATGTAATTTGCTGGTACAATGTTGTTTCGCATCTGAAAATCTTGATAAACTAAGCAGTTTTCGCAAATACTGCATATATCCTACCCCAGTTTATAACTTCTTCAACTAGAAAAATAATTTCTAAGCATGTTTTTACAAACGCCAAGTCAACATTTGTGAAATCACTCTTGTTTTCAATTCTAGTTTTGGCTTGATTCGCTCAAATTCTCAACTGCTTGAACATGTTAGATTGTGTTTTTGTGAAATATAATTGTGAAATATGTTCATTAAATACAAATCCAGTATTTGTTTTGTTCGATTTGTCATAATTGCGTTTTGTGTGTTCTTTTCTTGGTTCCGATTCCTGAGCTTTTCTTTCCTCTCTTGGCGAATTGTGGTGAGCATAGTATTAGCTCGGTTGTGGTAGGTAGAGACAGGTTCTAGCAGTCTAACACAAATACCCATTTCAGTGTTTAGATTTTCATCTCCGTATTTCTTGACGTGGTCTGCCAACAGTTCATATTGTTTCATCAACAATAACGTGTTTAATGCTAACATTGGCTGGTCAATAATTGAACAACTTTCTGGTTGGCTTTGACTAACTGGTCGTTCTGGTATTCTGACATATGGTATAGGTCTAGGTCGCCGTTTCATCACATATCTATCCGATGGTGCCGAAACTGGTGTCGACAATTGAGCTGTTGTTACATGTATAGGCTCTGGTATATCAGGAAAATCATTCTCATCTGAGAAATAACCATTGATAACTTCTGTTGCTGACATTTTGATTACTCTTTGACAAAAAAATCACGAATGATGAATCATATTATTTTTTATTCTCTTTTATATAGTTTGAAAAGTCAACTGGCTTCATATTTTGTAACTTTATGATTATATCAAACTATTTCTAAGTCAAATTTGTTTTCTTATTATTCGACTGATGTTCGGTATTGGGTTAGCCAGAAAAAGTTTGATATATAATTGTTCCCATTGCAATGACTCAAATGTTCATTTACTGCTTATGGAAACGTCAAAACTGATTTTGCATTTCGTAGCTGTATATGGAAATTATTTTTGGACACAATCTGTTTTGGAATTATGCTGTTGTTCAATTGACATTCGATGTTGGTGATGAAAAAAGTTCGAAAAATCATTTGGGTCTTCTCATTGCAATGACTCATTTTACTACTGTTTGAATTGACAAACCAGAATTCACATTTTGTAGATTTTTTTTGTTGAAAATACGAAGTTTTTTCTCAACTTATAACCAATGATTCGTGTTGGTGGTGTAAAACAATCTGAACATGACTTATTCTCATTATTTTACTCTTATGCTTTGGAACTACGTAATGTCGTTTCTGTATTGCAATGTCCCAATATTTCGCTTTACTGTAGCTCGAAGCAACAAAACTGAATTCACATTTTCTACATTGAAATGCTACTTCACACTTTTTTGAAATGCGTTGTGTCGACTGATACTGTGTGATGGTTTATGTAACAAACGTCTGGGCATATTTTGTTTCGTTGTATACTTACATGCTTTGTTTTGAAAAATGGTTTGAGTTAGAATTTTCTTTGCATGATTTCAAATATAATGGTGACTTATCATCATTGCATTTGCAGTTTTGGGTTAAAAGTTTGACTAGTGGTGAGATTTTAAAAAGTATTTAAAGATATTTTCATGATTTTTTCGCTTCTTTGCCTACTAAATGTAGGTTATGTTGAGCTCGTCTTGCATGATGGTTTCTGATTTCTGTTCTCCGCTGGTTGGGTTGAGTGCTACCTTCCCTGTCGGATTTTCTCATACTTTTTGACGTGTTTTGTACATGAAAAACTCGAGGCTTTTATCCAAGTGCATCCTGTAAAATGGCTGGACTCATGACCTATTGTGTTATATAGGTTAATATCCATGCCAATATGCGCCCGGAATCACGAGCGGGTAAGGTAGAATAGCCATGTTTAAGTGAACAAACTTATGTCACTTTGACGACTCGCCTCTCATAGTAAGATCAGATGTGTGCATTAAAAAGTATACCATAACAAAGAGCAATCGTTTGGTTAACGAATAAGACTGGGCTTGATGTGCTGTTGAGAAAAGTACGCGCTCACGACCTTGTGAAACGAGACTAAGGTCTCGTCTGATGCCGTTGTTTGATCTCCCATCAGTATCATATTGCCGAAACGAAATGCAAGATAAAAATTAGGAGACATGGTATATAGAAATACTTTGCTATAATAAAATAGTGGTGTACAACGATTTGATTATCTGTAGGGGTATTAACTGAATGTAAACCTCAACTAGGACAAGAATAACGTCAAGTACCATTACCACATGTCCTTAACCCTTAAAGGAATAGTGATACCTCCTTTAAAAGGGGGATGACATAAAATGACATAAAGTTACTATCATCATATGAATTACAAAGGTCGAAGAAATAACATACTTTCTTCAAGACCTTACCACACTTTGAAACGGGGCTCTACTTAACCCAGTAGACGGGCGTCTACTTACCCATGAACTTCAGCATGAATAAGCTATAGTAAAATAGTGCGTTTTCAGGGCTTTCCATACCACATGTTTTGTAACATATTTTGTTGAAAACGATTGTATTTGGTGTAATATGTATAGAATCAACACAATATGTGTTAGGGTTGTATATTTTGGGTTGGTGTGGGTATCTGGGTAGTATTGGTGTCTAAAGGGGGCGGATAACATGACGGGTGCCTGTGACAGTTATATGTGTTCAACACGGCAACTCAATACTGGATATGTGTTTGTTAATTAAGATCAGGACATTGTTTATTTTATAGTATCTAGATCGATAACCGCGAACAGGTAGGTATTAAAATACTATTCAAATACTACAACTAATGCCTTCTCCGACTCGTGGGGCGTGTCACACACTTTGTAACTGGAAATATAATTGTCTGACCACAGGAACAAACCCTGTAGGCGCGTTGATTAATGAACAGCATGATGCAGCAATCATGCTTGGTTTCCTGCACGTAAACAGGAAGCTGATTCATACATATACCTTGGATTAAGATGTGGCAATTACATGTTCACAGGCACATTCATGTGTGACGCTTCGTTGAAGTAAAGAGGAACTCTTAATTCAAATTTAAACAGTGGTTTAAGCCCGACCGATCTTGACCCAATTATAACTCTTAAAATGTATAAGAATATTGTTTAGCCCAATGCTCTTTATGGCTATCTGTTATGGACAAATTACTCTCAAGGCGATTTGAGGCAGCTTGAAATGTCACATAGAACTTGCGTGAAACAGTTAATTAGGGTTAGTAGATGTACAAATACAAACATTTCGTTGGCATGTTTGAATATTGAATATCTGTGGAACAGTTAATAGACTAAGATAAAATGCAGTTTTGGGGCAACGAAAGTCTTCATTCACAGACGTGCGTGCGTGCGTATTGTACCAAACTTTCGCCAAGTTATGTTATGTTGGGACAATGCTCCGTGTAGTTGTGTTATGTTGTGTTGTTTTTAATGTTTACTGTGCTCGGCTGGTTAAGTTGAGATCTGATATCTTTTTGCAAGGCATACTACTAAGAGATAACGTAATATAAAACACACTTTTGGAACGATTTATTTTTAGACAGAACATATTTACATACAGAGCAACTTGCATGACTCTTAGATAATACACAAATTCATAAAGATGTTTTCAGGAAGTGATGTGAAGCCTCCACATCTATGATTAGTGATATCAACCAGTGTGTATCATTATAATAATTATGTGGAGATTCCAAAACAACAACATATTGTCTTTGTTAAGTAATTGGTATATTGATCAATTACATTAAACTGATACTCTTCATACATGAACATACATAAGCCAGGTGACTTATTATCACATAACCTGCATTCTGTGAGTGCCGGAAAGCTGGCTGTGCCGGAAATATTGTTCGACATTCCAAGAGCGTTACATAAATATGCAAATTAGCTTGACGCAACTTAAGCCAATTCATACATTGATTCGATCCGTGACGTCAGGATAATACAAACGTCGTCATGACGTCATGCGTATTGTAACGCTAAACTTTGAATTAAACTTTTGTAGCGGATATTATCATTTTGATCTATAATAAGCGTTCACTAAGGGTATGTGATAAAAAGAATCTGCAATTCGTTTTTACAATTACAAAGCTTCGTGTCATATTATTTTGTCCACTCGATTAATAAAACTCGTATGTAATGACGACTCCTGCAAGATCGCTTTTTTACCAGCATTGTAAGACTGAAACTTTGACTTAGATTTAAAATTGTCCACATTTGTAATCACTGTCATTTATTTGCCATTTTATTAAAATATGTGAAGTTTTATCTGATTATTTGTTGTTAATACCCCGCGAACATGTGTAAATATTTTTTTATCAAAATCCGTGCATTTAAAATGATTAATAACAACATGGGAGCAAATAGAACATTTATCAATGTAAAGTCTTAGTCTGAGTCTTAGACTTACAATGATTGTGAATAATGTCTTAGAAGTTTCAGTTTAATGCGGTCAGACAATACATACATTTCACGTTTGTAATACATAATATACTATAAAGTATTACAATGTTGCACACTTAGCTTCGTGGTCAGTGCTGGGCTGGTATCATTAATACCCAAATTAAATGAATGTCATGAACTTTTCACACGCTTCTAATAATGAAATTAGACAAGTTCAACCCGACATAATAGCATTTTTTACATCACTAAATCAGGTGTCATAAATGCGTAAAAGGAAAAGTTCATAACATTCGCATATATAATATCCAAATTACTTAATGTCTTGAACTTTTCACACGCCTCTAATAATGAAATTAGATAAATTCAACCCAGCATAAGTGTATTACTATGACAGGTGTCATGCGGGCGTAAAAGGAAAAGTTCATAACATCGGTGGAATACAAAACAAGTTATCATGATATGTAAAACTGTCCTAACGAGTTGAAGAAAACTACTCCACTCCCAAAGTGTCAATATTTTTTTTAAAAAACCAAGAATGTGATTTATAGTTTACCCTACTTCTTTGTCCAATCAAAAGCCAGTGAGTTTCGAATTCTGGGTCCACTTATTCATTTATTTGTACAATGGACATAATAACTAAATACAGAGTGAGCATACCACTTTGTGTGTGAAGTATTTTTTTCAAAGACGACAAGAAGAAAACTGTCAACAAAACAGGAAAATCAACCGAAAGTATTTTATTCGTTGACCGATTTTCACGAGACTTTCCCAAACGCTAAAGCCCCGAAATAATACTATGCATATCACTGAATGATTTTGCGCAAAAACCAACATTTTTTTTCCTGAAAGTGGCTCAACGGTTAGAAATGGACAAAATCTGAAAAGCAAAGTCGACAAGAAAGTTTTCATCGTATCATTCATAGCTCTTTTGAGCATAATAAGGCAAAATACTTACTGTCGACATGTATAACAATGTATTAGAAACACCCTGTCAACATAATTAAGAATTATGGTCCATTTTATATACTATTTTGAGAAATACATAATTCGTCTGAAAATGCTAAGACTACAAGAATGGAAAGACAATAAGAAGATTTATAACTCAAAATTTAAAACTGGCATAAACCCCTAAATCTATAGCATGGGTGACTTACTTCAGTTAACAGTAATCTTTACATAAGAAAACTAAAAATATCTGCGTGATTTTGCTATTTGTTATAATATAACATGTACACAGTCTAAAATAGCAACCAATGTATAAAGTTCATTAAATGTTCTGCTGTAGTTAAACGATCCACAGACGTAAAGGGTGAAGTATTTGCATACAAAATATATAGTCGATTCAATAAGTGATACTAATGAGGTAACTATCCCTTTCGAAATATTAACGGTGAATACCGTTAACTCGGGTATATCCAGTCAAACCTAGATAAAAAAGTTTACACAATTGTTTCTTTGTTTAACCCAGGTTAATAACCCACATATATCTCCTGGACGATAGTATATTTTCAACGTGTCTCTTTCATCTTTGAAAGTACTGTCCATTTCTTGGTTTCTTTCTGTCGCTTTAAATACAAGTATTGTAAAACCTTCAAATGCAACTGTCGAATTGCGTTATTCGTTATTCAGGTATAGCTAGTTTACAGAACTACACTCAACCGCTTTACAAACGCACCACATATGAAATATCGGTTTTAGCGATGAAAACGTCAATCTATGGTTATTTATTTTCGGATTAATAATCTTCAGTCTATACACAACGAGTTGTGTGATTTTCATGTCATTATTACGAGTTTAAAATAAATTATGATATAGATAATACAGTGACCCATGAAAGTGAAAGTCACAATTTCAAAAGCAATTATAAGAGCCAGCTACATTGATGTATGTACTTGGTTTCTCCTCCTAAAGAATAATATAAATTACGTAATAGGATAGAATTATGTTCGACGTAATGTTTCTAACCATCCAAACAAAGCTTAACTTGAATGATAAATGTAATGTGACTTTGGCTGTCTGGCTATTACCATACGACCGAGTGCTGTCCAGATATGCGCATTATGTGAACCTAAGATGGGTTCAAGTCTTATTTAAACATGAAATCTTGGTTTAGAGCATCAGACTGTCAGGCTATTTCCCTTGGTGTTTATATGGCATCTCATATCAACACTATGAAGGAGCTTGTAGACAAAAAGTTGAGACATTCGGCTCTAAACGGGAGAAAACTCGTTAAAAGGTGTACTAAAATGATTTTCCTTTTTATTGACAATTATGAAAAGAATAGTTATGAAAATGCAATAGTGTACTTTTGGCTTGTTTATTGACACCCGACATTCTTTTGACACTGTGTGCAGCCATGCAGAACCAATTACAGTGGCACAACCTGTGTCATGTTTCCTCATAGCTCGAGCTCAATACCTTTAGGTTATTTCATCCAGGTCGGCCTTTGACTGTGTCATTCGCTAGGAATCGATGTTCTAAGGCCGCAATCGTTGTGTGGAGGCAGCTGAACCGCCATGCTAAGGCACCAATGCTCTTTTCAGTTGGAAGCGAAGGCACAAACATCCGAACAAATATTCGAAATATTCGCAGCATAAAAATACCATTAGCAAATTCTGTTTCTGTTGTTTTTTCAATGTGTAAACCAACAGCGTACAGTTTAAAGTCAATATTGACCTCAAAGGTCGACGCGCTCGTGCAACACGTGCAAAACATGCAAAATCAAAAACAGTTCTTTGGGCGGGCTATACCGAATTAAAACAAAATCGTTTTCTTTAATTAGGTCAAGCTTATGAAATGAACAAACCCTGTAAACTATTAATTTTAGCAAAAAATGATTTTGACAAATTTTGATTATTTTTAATAGTGGTGCGTTTTTAAAGCAGTTGAGTGTACAATTACTTCATACCTACTCCCATTCCGAATTCCATAATTTTTAGTCATCTTTTAAAAGACATTTATCCTTTATTGTATATTGAAATAACATGTATAGTCCTGCTTGGGTATTCTGACAGTGATGTCATCGTCAATGTGTACCCAAAAGATTAAAACATTGCTTAAACAGGTAGAGTTTAGTTTGGTATTGAACTGTTGGTATAAGCGTTCATGTAGCTAGGTTTCCATAGTAAAAAATCGTGTTTTTTAAACATTTCTGAAAATCTATCATCTATTCATCAGATTTTGGTAAAAATGACACAGACCTACAATAACTTCCTACCTACTCCCATTCCGAATTTCATAATTTTTAATCACTTATTAAAAACATTTATTTTTATTATATTGAAATTACATGCGCATGGATAGTTTAACGCAGGGATTCCATTGATGATTTACTATCAATTATTTAACCGTTACAATCCGTGATCGACTTGCTGTTATGAAGACGAGACTAAGGAGGCCCGTATGATTCGGGTTATTTAGGTGTGTCGCATGACAACAATGTACAACAAAAACATTTACTTCGTCAGATTCACAGACGGGACTCGTGTATGTTATATTAAAAAGGTTGCAAATACGTAAATGTACCGTTCGGTGTATCACGTGACCATAAAATGGCTGTTGCAAGTATCAAGTCTTCTAACTTGATAATTCATACAAAACTGCAAATATGTTACACAAAACTTTTTTAACTCCTTTCTGATGTTGCTGAAATTGTATTAGGTAGATATATTTCATTTATTATTGCAAAATTTCATACTTGTATGTGTAGTTATTACAGAGAAATATATATATAAAAAAACTCGATTTTTTTCTATCGCAAACTAGCTATACTTGTTTTTACACCGTACTAGTATATTCTAATATAATATTGTAACATGTGATGAATTCTTCTAGACCTTAATGACCATGAACGGGAATCGCTTCACTTACTATACTAATCAGACAATATTTAAGGAGTCTATACTAGTTTTAAATGTTGAGTTATAAATCTTCTTGTCGTCTTTTCATTCTTGTAGTCTTAGCATTTTCAGACGAATTATTAATTTCTCAAAATATTTCATGAAATTGACCATATAATTCTTAATTACGTTGACAGGGTGTTTCTAATACATTGTTATACATGTCGGCAGTACGCATTTTGCATTAATATGCTCAAAAGAGCTATGAATGATAAAATAAATATTTTCTTGTTGTCTTTGCTTTTCAGATTTTGTCCATTTCTAACCGTTGAGCCACTTTCGGGAAAAAAATGTTGGTTTTTGTGCAAAATCATTCAGTGGCATGCATATTATTATTTCTGCGCTTGAGCGTGGGGCTAGTCTCGTGAAAATTTATCAACAAAAAAAATACGTACGGTTGTTTTCTCGTTTTGTTGACAGTTTTCTTATTGTCGTCTTTGCAAAAAAATACGTCACACACCACGTGGTATGTCCACCCTGTATATAGTAAATCTGTTTATTAGGACAATTTTGCTGTTTCCAAATATGGAAAACTAGACCCGCCTACCATCATAAGTTTACTGTTATTCTATCAGCAATCATAAAAGCAATTTTGTGTAATTTCACTCTCATTATCCCATAAATGGGCATGCCATTGTTTGCATACAAAGGGTCACTTAAAGTGGGCGGGTAAACTATTAGCCGGTTATAGATCACATATTAGAATTATATAGTTCGTTTTAATTCTGTTTTGGTATACCTATTCTGTAGCCAGACTACATTTCACTTCCTTTACTTACATAAATCCATAAGAAAAAACTGTCAACTTTCTGTATATCATGAGTCCACTTATTTCAATTCATGGTTCATCCATTGTCTAATTATTAGTAATCTTTTTCATCTCCAGGACAGGGTATATAACTGAAAACAGACACGTTATTGTATGTCAGTATGCATGCGTATGAAGATAACTACATATTACTATAAAATGTCATGTTAGGTATATTATAGCGATACTATTAAGAACTTCAAAAACATTTCACATTATATTGAAATCGGCACATTGTTCCTCAGATGACGCCGTGTTCAAGTCCACAGTCGTTTTAGGCATCCAGTGAAAGATCACTGTAACGTCAAGGGAATTCCAAAATCTCAGATAGTCGATCGGTGAATGCTTTACAGTACGTTACCACAGAGTGCATGTTATCATATGCGATTTTAGATCAGACTAAGAATCTTCCATAAAGATTGAGCCAAAAGTATGACATCGAGTGCCTTCCATTAGAAGCACGTTTTGGACAGACTATGAGGATCACAAAATATCATGTTGCCACTTTGTGACGTGTGAGCTAAAATATGTCAACAAACGTGTTTTACAAACAATCAACACAACGTTTCCATTTCGAATGCAACAATAACATAGTAACGCCTTCATTCAGTTACATCCCGTTCAATCAAACGTATAATACATGGGTTACTTACCGTGAAGACGCTACGAAGCGTTCGACTTTGTTAACGGTCACCTGGTTGGCAATACTGTACTAACAGGTACTTATATCATTACAATACCTATTTCAGTAAACACTTACTCGAGTTTTATTTTCACTTCACCCAAAGGACGCCTCTCACAGCAACAGTCATATGGGGAAGCGCTACTTGGTATGATAGTTTTGTCGTCTGCTTCCTGAAAAAAAGGTTTAACTCATAACTGAATCGCAAATACAGACATATATATCAGCTTTACAGACTATACGCTAATACCGACTTGCATACATTTTAGAGGATGTATTTTCTAGCTTCTAGTATGGAACACTCAACTTCAAACTGTTCATATAATCAACACCTCATTCCGATAACCTGTCATTTATACCTCTCAGTCAAATACAACAGGTGGAGCAAGAATCTGTATGTTATACCTCTCAGTCAAATACAACAAGTGGAGCAAGAATCTGTATGTTATACCTCTCAGTCAAATTCCACAAATGGAGCAAGAATCTGTCTGTTAGACCTCTCAGTCAAATACAACAAGTGGAGCAAGAATCTGTCTGTTATACCTCTCAGTCAAATTCCACAAATGGAGCAAGAATCTGTCTGTTATACCTCTCAGTCAAATACAACAAGTGGAGCAAGAATCTGTCTGTTATACCTCTCAGTCAAATACAACAAGTGGAGCAAGAATCTGTCTGTTAGACCCCTCAGTCAAATACAACAAATGGAACAAAAATCTGTCTGTTATACCTCTCAGTCAAATACAACAAATGGAGCAAGAATCTGTCTGTTTTACCTCTCAGTCAAATACAACAAGTGGAGCAAGAATCTGTCTGTTATACCTCTCAGTCAAATACAACAAGTGGTGCAAGAATCTGTCTGTTATACCTCTCAGTCAAATACAACAAGTGGAGCAAGAATCTGTCTGTTATACCTCTCAGTCAAATACAACAAGTGGAGCAAGAATCTGTCTGTTATACCTCTCAGTCAAATACATCAAGTGGAGCAAGAATCTGTCTGTTATACCTCTCAGTCAAATACAACTGGTGGAGCGGGAAACACTAGAAAAGCATTCGAAATGTATCAAGCACATCGTCATGCCATTCAGAGTGTGACAGATCCTGTCACAGAAGTCTTTACATCAAGACTTATTTAACGTTTATCATGTAAACGATATTCTTGTTGTAGTTACTGTTTAACGTTTTTCTCGGTATGTGCTCTCTACAAAAAATAATTCAGAAGACAAATCGCCACATGTTGTTGCCTGGCGAACATCACAGCTTCGATATCAAACGTGTTTCTCTAAATGCTATTCAATATTGATCTAACTTGACATTAGGAAAAGAACAACTTATCAGATCACACCGTATTAAACTATTGGTCAGGCGTCGTGATTAGCTATCAAAATTCTCCAATTAGATAAGATTAATAAGATTCATGAGCGCTTAATGTACTGAATGAAAAACATACGGTTGTTGTCGTCTGTTGTCCGTCTTCTGCTGTGGTGCTATAAATAGAACAATCCACTAGTTAAGGTCACAGATAACTGTATTATATTTACATGTATAAATATAGATTAAGAGTTAAAAGAAAAAAAACATTGTTTTCTATAGATGATTCTTTTTCATTATAATATTTGCATGCATTGCAAAATAGATCAGTTGCATTGACTGATATACAACAATGTTCAACAAAGTGATTGTAACGCTGGTACATGAATTACTAGAAATGCAGGATGGGAACATTTTGAGTTACGGTGCTCATTGAATAGATGCATCATTTGATGAAGATAATTATTTTAACACGTTCATGTCATAAAATGAATCGTATCCTGGATTAAGATACAAGCTCAAAAACTGAGTTACGATTCGCCACATTTCATTTGTACTAAAAGACATATTACCGATGAGCAAGACCACGGTGGGGAATCACGTGGTTTCAATGGTAGGATCCACCAGAAAAATGGCGGCCAATTTACGTCGACTGAACCCATATTTTTAGTTAAATATATAACACCGAGACTCGTTTGTTTCTGGACACCCCGGCCAGCACGCAATGGCTTCTCCACCGAATCTTTTGGTACTCTACTTTCCACGATTGATCCCGTAGTTTCCTCAAACACTTCGATATTGTTCCGTAAAAACAAAATACTAGCGGGGTAGACCTCACGATATTGACGATTTTTAACATATTATGACCATATCTCCATTAAATCATCCGTATTTCATGCGATTCCAATATGCGAATATTTCGCCAACATTTTCCAACACAAATACCTCCAGAATAGCATTAATTTTGCTTTTCAGAAAATATAACAGTCAATTTGCATACAAGATAGGACTCACGCTATGGGTAGGACGCACGATTGAACCTGGACAGAGCGCACCCAGCATTGCGGTCGGTGGTGTTCTACGTTTCTATCGATCGAAATATGCGGAACGGGCTCATAATATATATTCATTTATACAAGTGTGTAATTAGTATGCTTGCTGGAATCTTTTGTTTTTGAGTTTTATACACTCACACAACACAAGTTGTATGATTTATACTATTACCAGCAGATCTGCCTGTTCTTCAATCTGTCTGTTCGTAGACGAATTCTCGTGAACGCAACTCGACCTGCTGTTGGTGCTGGAGTTTCCTAAAACTTTCATACGTGAGCAACATTGACCTTTAGATGTACATGAAGGAAAGAAATAAGTGATGGGTTGATTATGCAGATAATGTGGTCTTTTGCCAACGGGGTATATTAGTATGACAGCTATATATTTTTTTTTTATTCTTTTAAAACAAATAACATTAATGTATTAACAATACACGTAATTTGTGTATGTGTGTCGATCAATGTGTTGCAAAAATATGTTTCTAATGATAGCCACAACACACGATCTTAATGACGTCATTAATATATAGTGGGGAGCGGTGGCATAGACTAAGAGGTAGGGCGCGCGCTTCGGGATCGAGAGGTCCCGGGTTCAACCCCTGTCTGGACCACTGGCCAATTTCTCTGAGCAAGACCCACATGCTCCACTCCACCATGTTGTAAAATTGTACCTGTGAGGGAAGGGTCTATTCCTGGGCGCCGCAGATCGATGTTGAATGTCGCAAACACAGGAGAGAAATTGTCTCCACAGGGAGACACGTTCGTAGGTTTATACAGGTAGCCCGATGACCAGGGAAGTTAAAATGTCAAAGGTTGCTTGAGCGGCCTAACAGCTGAAAGAGCCCTAGAAAATTGGTAACTTAACCTTTTTATATAGCTTAGAATTATGGTATTAATTATGCCCGTATAAAATAACTTGACTCTCCAGTTAATCGTATAGGAATCGGTTACATTTTAAGTTAAACTTAACTAAAATTACAATTAACAACGTGTCACCAATCCTTAATCGCCGCCACGAGGTCACAAATTGCAAGCGTAATCAAAACACAGACCTGTCAATCATCGTCTGTTAGTTAGTTTATGACACGTATCTAGGGGTTCTTTTGTTGACACCAACCCGAGTAATTGTCATCAATATTTTAATTTTGCAGTTATTATTTATCGGGGGTGACAATCGATTAAGAAATAAAACAACTATTGCTTTAAATTTAAATCGTTCTCGTACATATATGAACGTTTCATAGTTCTTTACCGATCTAGATTTGATCAACAACTGAACAGAATGGCCTGGTAAACGAGCTGTTTTATTTAAAGATGAACACGTACGTTTGCAGTACAACATTACTACATGTATTTCCCAAATATCATGGACATTTATTGTTTTCCGAGTACCCGAGTACTCGATCGGAAGAATGACCGAGTACTCGAGTATCGATTTTAGTACTCGTTGCCATCCCTATTTTTAACGCATATTGCAAAATATTGTACGTAATATGTCAACACGTTCATTTCTTTCTTTCACTTTTTACAGAGCGTCGAGTCGTCTATAACGAACGGGTTAGAATTAGAAGGACCACGATAACTTAATTACGATCAAATTGCATATTTTCAAAAAGGTTTCTCCAAAATGTCATATGTTTTTTACCGTTTCATGTTTATTAAATACAAATGCACTTTTATGTTATATGAGTCGAGTTCTTTTCAAATAACAAGAACATTTCTACCTTTGTATATTAGTGTTCAATATATTGCATGATACAAAGGCGTTACAGGAAGGACATTTCAACAAACCAAGTCAAACAAATTACAGCATCCTTATGAAATATTGATTATTTGATGTGGACTTTGTGTGCTATAGCATAGGTTATACATCAATACATCATTTAAACAAGAAAAAAAATCTAATACTTTTTTAAAGGAAAAATCTTCCAGCTCAAATGTTGCAAAAATAAATATCGACTCACATACGAATGACCAACATGGCTGACTAATTCTCAAGGGCAGGCTTAGCAGGTACTGCTTGGTCACTTCGCAGAATGGTAATTATCGTAGGCTCGATAACCACATCGATCGTATTTTTCATTCTAAATTACTTAAAATCAGTCCATACAATCGTCAAAGTTGATGACGTCATTACGAACTTTATTTAATTTTACAGAATCGCTATTTTTGTCAGAAAATACCAACCTGTGATACGTTTAATGTTAACTGAAAAAATCTTTTTGGCACATTTGCCCATCTGTTTACATGCATATTTCCATCAATATAATATATGTTCCGATACAGTAATGTTAATAATAATGAAATATCGTTACTCCATCATGCAAAATGTACAGTATTACTCGCACTCATACATTCTCTCCATCCAACAATCCGACTCCCACACACATTTTTACACATAACTCATACACACATACATACATGAACGCACACATACTCGCACAATACTCACATCCACGCATCCGTCCACACGCACGTACGCACGCACGCACTAACGTGCACAAATATATATACAAACAATCAATAACCTACTCACTCATAAGATGTTTACAAAATATTTACAGGAGATTTCGATGCATCAGTGATGAAGGCATTGATATAAACATAATACATAATAGTTTACATAGGTTGTATCTTTGAGTTTAACGATTCATCATAATATTATCAAAAGTAATAGGCTATAAGTAATATACCGTATTTAGGAGAAGAATGTTATGTAACTGCAGTACATGTATTTAATTGTAAAGTACTTCGTCTCGTTTTTCTAAGGCTTTAAAAATAAAGATAGATAATTGTCTGCATACTATGGGTTGTTCTGACGACATGAGACTGATAAATTTCTGAATATTAGGGTATTTCCAGAATTTCTTATTAATATATTGTTTTCTTAGGTCATTATATAGGGGGCATTCTAGTGAAAAATAGAATTCGTCTTCCGGCTAATAATCGGCAAAATTTGCATTTACGTTCTGATCTTGGTGTTTTTTGTCTAGTCTATGCCATCTGCCTAATTATATTTCAAGAATCGAATAGAATAGATTTTATTTGCATATTTAGTCCTGGAAAGGACTTTTTACAAAACAACAATATTATAACTGATTAAATAGCATGGTGATAAATGGCGAGAAGGTATTCATATTATATGATATCAAACATAGAGAAATCGTTTATGTGTGTAACACGTCAGACAAATTTTTGCCCGGGTTCGGGAGAGACATCTTTATTATAAAATATAACACAACATTATAACATAACATTTCGTTATGTCACTCAGTTATGTTATTATAACTTTACGGATTTAGTATATATGCTCTTCAATTCCACCCTCACCGCGATATACAATGTATATCACCATGGAAGTGGAATTGAAGAGCACACATACCATACATATGTAGTATACATTTATAACAGAATTAGTGCGAAAATTCAATGTAAGAAGAACAAACAAGTATACATGTATGAAAAAGACATATGTGCAAAGACAAGACATACATATATATAAATGTTCAACAGGGACAATGAAATGGGGGAGATCTACTGATATCATTTAAGCTAGAATTATTTCAAGTCTGTGTGATGAAAGTCTAATTTTTGTTAAAGAATGCCTAAATTTTCTTGCTGTAATAATATCGAGATATTCCTTACAGCCGTAATTTGAAAATAATTTATTTACTTGTTTAAGGGAAGTACCGAATTTACCATTATCCATGACCGAAGGTCAACTCTGTTCGCGTATAATCGTATATAGCCATTTGGAAAAATCCTGATTCTAATTGGCTTAAAAGTAACATGCTCTAATAGCATACTTGTATAAATGAACATTATGAGTCCGTTCCGCATATTTCGATCGATAGAAGTGTAAAACACATCCGACCGCAATGTTGGGTGCGCTCTGTCCAGGTTCAATTGTGCGTCCTACCCATAGCGTGAGTCCTATCTTGCATGCAAATTGACTGTTATATTTTTCAGAAAAGAGAATTTATGATATTCTGGAGGTATTTGTGTTGGATAATGTTGGCGAAATATTCGCATATTGGAATCGCATGAAATACGGATGATACAAAGGAGATATGGTCATAATATTTTAAAAATCGTCAATATCGTGAGGTCTACCCCGCTAGTATTTTGTTTTTACGGAACAATATCGAAGTGTTTGAGGAAACTACGGGATCAATCGTGGAAAGTAGGGTACCAAAAGATTCAGTGGAGAAGCCATTGCGTGCTGGCCGGGGTGTCCAGAAACAAACGAGCCTCGGTGTTATATATTTACCTAAAAATATGGGTTCAGTCGACGTAAATTGGTCGCCATTTTTCTGGTGGATCCTACCATTGAAACCACGTGATTCCCCACCGTGAAGACTGCGTTCAGTAATCGCGTATGCGCCGATAGTGGCCATGTCCAGAATAATTAGCCAGGTCAAACAACTTGAAAGTCGGACCGACGGATGAACGACCAGGTGAATCAGTATATGTCTTTGCATCACTAGATAGCGGCTATTATACATGTATATTAAACAATGACAAAAACACAAATACAGAGCATATGGTTGTGTACAGCGACGTTGAGTGAGAAACATAATAATGTCATACATACGTTGTTGTCATTGTTGATGACGTGGTGGTTGTAGGAGTCGCTGTCGTCGAAGATGTCGTCGAAGTAGATGATGTCGTCGAAGATGTTGTTGAAGTAGATGATGTCGTCGAAGATGTTGTTGAAGTAGATGATGTCGTCGAAGATGTTGTTGAAGTAGATGATGTCGTCGAAGATGTTGTTGAAGTAGATGATGTCGTCGAAGATGTTGTTGAAGTAGATGATGTCGTCGAAGATGTTGTTGAAGTAGATGATGTCGTCGAACTTGTTGTTGTATTGCTACAAAAATATGTATCTTTTTTAAGCCTTCATTTGCCAATCAGCTTTCTGAAGATAGTTAGCTGTAAAATGAGTGACTCCATCCGCATTTCAATTCAGTGCGCCAGATAAGATGTTAGAAATAACCAACGTCTCAATTGACTGTTGTGTGCAGTGTTTCTTTTAAACATAGAATCATTAATTAATGTAACTTATCCAGAAAGAAGTTTGTCCAGTAGGAGTAACTATTAAGGCCACTTGTTAGGTCCGAGTCACAGTTATGCACTGTCTATGAAACTAGATCGTCCTGCCATTTGGGACCTGGAAAACTAGGTCGGGTCTTAGCTGCGTTTCTTTCGGTCACTTTGGATCACAATTATTTTGTTACTTCTTTGTGAAATTTGGTCATCTTGCATATTTGCGGCGGGGACTTGGGATTTTAAGCATTTCTGGGCATTGTGTGCTCGGCTGATAAAGTAGAGTGCTACCTTCCCTGTCAAATTAAGTTGTCGTCTCCACGGATTTTCAGTGTGAATTTGCTGGAAGCGATAAATTATTATTGGTGATTTGAATATATTTTGTCATTATAGAGACTTATACATGCCCACTGAATCCATTAAAAAATGTACATTATTTCTGTAATCGGACACTTTTGTGAGACATTTACTAAGAAAGTGATTGGTCAATTTAAGCTTCAAATTATTTCTGATTTGCATAACTACATACACAGCTGATTGTCTGAAACGTCACAGCTGATTGCCTGAAGACTGAAAATTGTAAACATTCACAATGACGGATTAACAGGACTGTGTTACTGTAAACTGATCATATTTTAATTAGAGTATTGGTCAAACTTAATAAAAAAAACAAAGAAATGCAGGGTTAATTTTAATTATTGTTTTGCTACGCTTCAGGATCGAGAGGTCCCGGGTTCGACCCCCCTCTGGACTACTGGTTAATTACTCTGAACAAGACCCACGTGTTCCACTCCACCATGGTGTAAAATGGTACCTGCGAGGGCAGTGTCTATTCCTGGGCGCCGCAGATCGGAGTTGGCTGCCACACCCACAGGAGAGAAATAGTCTCCCAAGGGAGACACGAGTGTATGTTTCCATATGTAGCCCAATGACCAGGGGAAGTTTAAATGTCAAAGGGTGCTTGAGCGGCCTAACAGCTGAAAAGAGCCCTAGAAAATTGGTAATTTTAAAAAATATATATTTAAAGCAAATTATGGGTCTATGGATCTTTATAACTGAATGGAAACATAACATCCGGGATTCATTTTATAACTTAGATCACTGATGATTTGTTGTAAGTAGGTTTTGATGCAAAACTCTAAAACAAAGCTGTTCCAATGCCTGATAGTTCTGGGAAAGACAACATGATGGGGGTGGTATATAAGTTGGTATTATGTGCTTTTTGAAATACTTACGTTAGTTGGAAAGTACACTCTGACAGTCTGCATCCGTACTCAAACTAAAATGCAGAAAATAAGAATAACCGCATTTTGAAAAATCTTTCATTTTCATGGGGTCTAATTTCGTGGATGACCTCCATTATGAAATTAAATACGCCTATGAATAAGGATACCAATAAATGCACCAGGTTGTCCTATTTGCTTTCAATTTCAGGTACTAAGCTTTTGACTATGGTTAGGTTAGCTTGTATCAGAAATATAAACGTATTTATATATCGTTCTTTTTCTTCTGTAACCTGGAGGTAACTGCATGGTATCCTTCTAAATACATATAGCTGTATACAGCGTTAATTGTTAAAAAAAACGCGTATTATGCATTACAATGAAGTCACATAGTAACGTTAATGCACCAGTCAGTTGTATCCACGGTCCCCACCTCCGGGAATGGGCGGTGGATAGCTAAGGAGAGTCGTGTTTTACCTGCACTATCGGGCGACTGCGGGGTTTTTATTCCTGAAACAGTAGGGACGTATAGACAAGAAAAAGACCAGGATTTTACCAGGAAAACGTTCAATACGGAATTTCAACCACAACAAATCCCAAAATGAAACTTTTGAATATATTTTATGGGTAAAAAGGTAATACACCGACGTTATGCGATTATTTTTCTTCTAGATGAATAAGTCCTGTTTTGTATATAAATGTATTAGATCGGTCAAGCAAAATAAATGCGAATTTAGGAGAGCTTTTTGATAAATTTTGCAATTAGCAAACTGGAGTTGAGTCCCTCGCCCCGCAAGGGGGTATATTACCACAAGTGCCCCCGCTGGGCCAATCGTAACTACTCGGGATTTCCATAACTGAGAAATATGCACTTTCGTTAGATAACCGCCGAGGAGTTCCGATTGCCGCTGGGCGGGGGATGATTTTGGTTTTCACAGCCCAAACATAAAACATCATCCCTGGGGTGCAACCGACTGGTGCATAATCATAAAGGTATAATGTTTCTTTTTTATAGTGTCAATACAAGGGCCAGCCAATTTGACTTATGAGGCAAATATAATTCTTGCGCACGGTACCTCCCGATTCCATTCTCGTATTAATAACGATGGGCCTATGATAACCATTCTTTAACTAAGAGATGGCTCACCAACCGGTTGCATTAGTTCACGATTGAAATATTTTGGAGATTGAAATTGAACAGATTAAACAGATTAATCACATCCCAACGGGTTGTCCCGCTTATACTTCGCTACGTACCGAAAACCTCTCAGCAGAGCAGAGCGTTTTGTCACCAGGAACAATATTACCCGTACATCCAGCACCGCTTGTTTCACACAGCACCTCTTCATAGCATAAATTGTTTCCAGTGAATCCCTGTAAAATGAAATTAACATTTGAAAAAAAAACCAGGTCATAATTTCAAACAAAATTCTAGGGACGCTTCTGTGGGTAAATCGTGTCCGATTTCAATGTAAATTTTCCACAAACGAAACGGATAAAATATGAAAAAGAACAGCTGTAAGCTACAATATAGATGTAAGAGGGTCGTGATAAAATACTTCATCTTCTGCAGCACGGCATTCCTCCGTGAAAAGGATGAGACTTCTACGTCGACATGGGTTGCTAATTTGTACAAAATGTTTGAGTTGCTTACTCATGTATAATGCAATGTATCAAAAACAAACTGCTTGGTATACGAGGGATGATAAATATAAAACGAGAAAATGCTTATAACTTATTGCCAATACATGTTATATTCTGAAGTCATTTTGTGTGTTGTCAATTACATTTTTGTTACAATACGTTGTTGTGTTCAAATAAATGACACAATTAATATATTAGACCATACGTCATTTTGCCGACCTACATTTTGCGCACGTAACATTTGTTTCGATATTTCATAATCGCACTATGTAGGCCAAACTTCATAATTATTTCAAAACACGTTTGAGAGTCGATGGTCTACACTCCACTAACATTACACAACTGTGATATAACAAGGCGACACCGGCGATCAACCGGGACCAAACCGGTCCATGTCGGGACCCTAACGCTGTTCGCCGTAATGGCACAGGGAATAACCCATCGGTGCCAAACCAAAACCCCGTAACTGCAAAAAGGCAACTTTTCAGGAGACGAAAAAAACGCATTTACTCCGTTGAAATAATACCGACGTCTTGTAACGAAATGACACCCTACCTAATCCTATTTGGAACCATAATCAACTCCTTCATGTATAAGAATATGTTGACTTGTACTAAATCGGAGTTTGTACTGTCATATACGGGATTTTCGACTAACCTTTTTGAATCCGATAAAAATACGATTTTGAGTCACCCGATTGTATTGAAGTAACGCGATTGGCTATTTAGAAGGCGACTAGACAGAAATGCGCGGGAAATCTAGCAGAAGCGGATGCTGCAAAAACAATTTTCGCGCCAAAATTTCGCCTTCTAAATAGCCAATCGCGTTACTTCAATACAATCGGGTGACTCAAAACCGTATTTTTATTGGATTCAATAAGGTTAGTCGAAAATCCCGTTTGTTTGGCACCGTCGACCTGTAGCAACTTAAACTGATCTGATCTTCATTAAAATTATGAGGGTTTCGTGCTACCTTGTGCGCGTGCGCGAAAACTTAAAACGGATTTAGATAAAAACAGACACAAAATTAAGTTCCTATGATCGCATATGAATGTTAACTCATGAATATTTACTTACTGAAAGTGCACAAATTGGATATTGTTTAACTTTTATTTTTTTGCATGCAAGAAAAGTGGGTGGAAAATGACATATTTCTAAATTAAATGGGTTAACAATAACGCAATACAATTGTTCAAATGCTTCTGCTTGTACACACTATGTTGTGCATGATTTAGGTGTATGAAGGTGCTTGACGTTGAAATATAAAGGTGTGCGGGCCATCTTAAGTTTGAGTGGAAACGGTGAAAAATGGCCACGTATATTAAGGCTTACCTTAGCAGCAATATATATTTCAACATGTTGTGGCTGTGATCCTCAATAGTTATCCATTTATTACTAATATATGTTGCTATATCCGGCTATACTTTGAGCAAATCGGTAGGATTATAAAAGAAACAGTTATGAGCATTTCCTCGTTATGTATATAACTATAGGTAGTTTGCGATAGAAAAAAATCGTTGTTTTTTCTAACATTTCTGAAAATATATTCATCAGATTTTGGTAAAAAATTACACAGAACAACAAAAACTTCCTACCTACTGCCATTTCGATTTTCAATTTTTTTTTGTCACCTATTAAAAGACATTTATTCTTTATTACATATTGAAGTTACATGCTTATGGACAGTTTAACGCAGGGAGGTAATCTGGTATTCCATCGAGGATTTATTATCCATCATTCAACCGTTGCAATCCATGATGGATGTGATTGACATAGCTACTATCAAGACGAGACTTAGAAGGCCCGTATGATTCGGTTTATTTAGGTGTGGCATTTGTAAACAATGTACAACAAAAATATGTACTTCGTCAGATTCACAGACGAGCCTCGCCTGTGTTATATTAAGTTGGGTACAAATACCTAAATATACCGTTAGGCGTATCACGGGAGTGTAAAATTGGTTCTTGCAAGTATCAAATCTTCCAACTTGATATTTCATACAAACTACAAATATGTTACATAGAACTTATGAACAAAACTTTTTTAACTCATTTCGGATGTTGCTGAAATTTCAATGTGTATTAGGTAGATATATTTCATTTATTCGTGCAAAATTTCATACTTGTAGATGTAGTAATTACACAGAAACATTAAAAAACACGATCTTTTTTCTATCGCAAACTAGCTACACGAGACACTTAATATACCCTTTGTCATAGACAACTGATAAATTGGTTGGTGCAAGTACCAAGTCCTCCACCTTGATATTTTATACAAAGCTTCAAATATGTTACATAGAACTTATGAACAAAACCTTTTTAACTCATTTCTGATGTTGCTGAGATTTCAGTGTGTATTAGGTAGATATATTTCATTTATTCATGCAAAATTTCATACTTGAAGGTGTAGTTATAACAGAGAAATATGTAAAATATACGATTTCTTTATCGCAAACTAGCTAAATCATCCTTCTGAGTTACCTACACCCGTGTAGGAGTTGGTAAAGAAGCATTCAAAGTAACGAAGCAATAGGTTAATCAGCTTAAATGTTGAGGTTACATAAGTTGTACCTTTAGTTATTTCATTAAACATAAGCATTACATTGGCACCAACGCAGACGCTCGAATGACTTCAATAGTACTCATAATTCTTCGACAAAGAGCGTTATATACGTGAAAGGCTGATTTGTTAGCCAAAATGTGAACAGTTTTTATAACCACCAAAACTATATATACATGCAAATATATTCACTTATATAAAAAAAATGCAACTGGCAGTGTTAGAATAACAAGTAATTTTCCCAAGGCCTGCCAGATCAACGTTTTAAAAACAAATGCGCATAAAGTGGTATGTAAGAATCTAGTTACCGAACAAACTGTAGATGTGAAACTAGAGTCCCCGTACAATACATCACACTGTTCATCCATGCTAAATACTTCGCCATATGATCCAAAAGCCAAAAACTCTTGCAAGTCGTATCCACTGGCCTGTGTCAGTAAACAGTTCGTACCCCTGCAGCAATAGGAAATAATATGGAATCAATGTATCGTTCAAGGACTGTGAAGTGTGGACCCAACCTTGGTCGAACTTTTATGGAATGAGGAACAACAGAACACAAGGTGTTGAATTGAAAATGGGCATTTATTAGTAAAATGTCGTAAAAACATAAACTACAGTAAACTATGTATGATGGATGTTATAAAGTGATATAAGTGGGTGGACCACAACCGAAATGTCCAAACAACTGTATTTTCGTGGTAATGGGCGCCGCCATATTGTTTTTCGAAAATTGTCTCGCGAGAAATGAGTCGATCCCCGGATGTTAAGACTTCATTCGCCAGATAGTAAGACTATGGGGAGTCACAATAAACTATCACTATTTAATGAGGTGCAACATTTAGCATTTATATGATTAAAAGCCTTCCACTGACAAAAAGACTTTTATGTGACCATAAAATGTTATATATCAATTGCATGCAGTAGAGAATAGTAGATGATATAAGAATATGTAGAATAGTAGAGAATTGTTGGTGATATAAAATAATGTAGAATAGTAGAGAATTGTTGGTGATATAAAATAATGCAGAATAGTAGAGAATGGTTAATGATATAAAATAATGCAATCTATCTGTTCCCAATGAATAGGGTTTTGTTCGAAAAGTCCGTTTTCTCTGTTCCGGAACAGACGGAACAAGGAACAGACTTACGAACAAACTGGAGCAGTGTTCTGGACATGTTCTATCTGTTCCCGAATAAGAGGAGGTGCAGGCAGAACAGGCCAACAACAATACAACCGGAAACTTCACGAAACGTGCTATTCTGTCATCTAGGCAACGGGGGAAACGGAAATGACCGAACTTTTACAATGGGATTTTTCTACCGGCATTTTATTTCCACCAATATAACGGCTGCAACTAACAAAATCAGCCACCTTAAAAGTTTGAATTTCAATATTATTTGTTTAACATTATTTTTTTTTGTTGTTACTTCCTGTTCTGTTCCTCTTCCGTTTTGTTCGTAAGTCGTTTTGAGTGAAACATTCAGAACACTGTTCGGAACAGTTTGAACAGGAAAACTCGGAACAGTTGTCTGAATTCTAGCTACCGGAAGTAGGACGTGAAAGTGTAAAATCACCATAAGGTCACTTCCTGGCAGACAAATAAGTCATAGACAATGTAGAACTGAAATCGTTAAAAGCGAGTAGTCGCATGTTGAAAGGGCGTCCCTTTATTAATTGGTTGCAGTATAGAACAGTAGGTGATATTAGGTAAAATAGAATTTTGCTTAAATCCTCATAAAATTTGGTATACATGAAATTTCTTATATAAGGAATCAAACAGTAAAATTTATGTTATGCTGTGCAAGTTATTTGAATTTTTAAGTAATATTATAAAATACGTAAATTTTCGTTTTTGAGTTTTACGTGAAAAATCGCTGAACAACATGCTGTTTTCATGCATGCAACAAGTAGAGTGACAAATATTGAAGTGTCATGCAGAATTTCACGACAATTGCTCGGCTAGTTTATTCTATTGCCCTTTCGGTGATTTCAGAAATGCTGAAAATAGGGGAGATAACAAAATTAATTAACGTCTTGCATCCGTTGTATTCAGATTTCGCGATCATTCTATTTTCAAAAAGAGTGTATAATTCAAGGCGCTTATAGTTTGAATTCGGGCTCTTCTGCTTTTATTATTTTATATTCTTCTGGAATAAATGTAAAAGAACCGTCCTTAAAAAATGCTCGGGATACTGTAATAAAACTATTGAATAACTTTGATATGGGCGCATAGAGCTACGTTTTAGATACGTTGTAACCGATTCGCTAGATTAGGTGTTTAATATCACTTGGAATAAATCATCCGTGGTGATTGAGCACAGAATGCTTCTTTATTTTCAATTATACAATCGTATTATAAACAAGAAAAATAGTCTGACAATCACTCTTTACCTATGGTAAAATAAGCTTTTTCAACTTCAGTTTGGTCAACATGACAAGTTCCGATTTTCATAAAAATAGGCTCATAAGAAGCCCCTTATGATGTAGATTTCAAATATGCATTAGTCTTATAAGGTCGTAAGTCGCACTTACGACCTTCTCATTATAAACCAGCGAGATGTACATGATGTTTTTAATCATATCTTAATCATGATTGAATAGCACCTTTAACAACTAATTACACAACTGTTTCTTTGTTTAACCCAGGTTAATAACCCACATGAACAACCCGTCGGTATGTTGTTCATCTTACTTACTAACCCGCGCCCGTGCACAAGTTGTTCATCTCAACTTACTAACCGGCGCTCGTGCGCTAGTTGTTCAAACCCGTGCGAGTATAGAACTCCACGAGCTGACAAAAATAAACATATGTATGATAGATGTTTACATAAAGACTGAAAAGATATGGTAAAATGAATTTATGTTCAATACAGACTGTCACAACAGCAGTCGTTCATTGAAAATAAAATAAAACATTTTTGACTGACAAAACATCTTTAATTCAAACCCGTGTTATAGCCCAGATCAAAGTATAATTATACATGTACTATTGTCAATTCAAAGATGTCTGTCAAAACCACCATAATGTTCCATTTCTGAATAGCTAATTGCAGCAAGTATAACAACTACGCTATAGAACCACCAGCTTTTTAATCATTTAAGTGTATTATTAATGGTATAATTTAATCCTGACACACCTTTAATAATCGACCGGGGTGAATGTTTGTTTACGCGATTGTGACAGAGATCTTTGAATCAACTATAAATTAAAGTGTTTTTTCAGACATGTGCCAGTTCACCAGACTGTACAGTGCCAACCTCTCCACACAAAAGTCATGTAGTCGCTCCTCGACTGTCGCAAATGCAAATAGAATATTTAGACGTTAATGTTCAGAGAAATTTAAAATGAATGCTCCAGTGAGAATCGAACCTTAAAGTCAACAACCTATCACAGGCAATCGTTCCCCACCCAAAAAATCTGCCTACAAAATGATTTTGCTGTTCCCCATTGTGGCACTTACTAATATAAGACAGTTCTGAACATACATATACAAAATCACACAAAGTATTATTTCAGAACTCGGAGAAATGGTCCGTTGACAAAGTGCAGTTACATATCGCAAAGAGTAAAATTACAATCTTCATTTAAGGTTTTAACTTTAATACAATCACATCATTATTATTTGGGTACAGTTATGCAATTTTATAAACAATGCCATTTTACCAGGATACATGCAGACGCACTGTAAACATCCTTCCTTCTGGACGTCTATTTTAGCGACTTTATGGCATATGCTCATCCAAAATATAAGAGCCTGTATCAAATTCGCATCGATCTTTTTATCACACATCATGGCGTTTGCATTGTTATACACAGCTGTGTAAGTCAGTTATTGACCTCGTATTTCGGTATTCCTTAATATAAACAACTCGCGCACGTGAAATCTTAAACACCTCGAACGCTTCGCGTTCTCGGTGTTCACGTTTTCACGTGCGCGAGTTGTTCATATTAAGGAATACCTCATACTCGGTCAATAACCATTACATACATGAAAATGTTCTTACATGAATATCATAATAATGTTACACCATATAATATGATGTTTTATTCCCCGACATCTACTGATGCTGGAGACATATAGCAATGCACCAGGGCACTGTTTTACTAACAATGCGTAAATGTCGCGTATATTTACGCATAGATATCTATCTTACGCAAACTCGTAAGTGTGTTTTACTAAACGATCGCAAGTACTCGCATAAATTTACGCAAAACATATTGAAGATTGAACGTAATTCGGGACACAATATAACCAATATAACAAATATAACGGGTACCAGAATGAATAAATATGCGACAAGATTTGATGATTAATCACGCCTAAAACAACAAGTGACGGTCCAAAACAACAAACGACGGTCTAAGATAACATGCGACGGTCAAAAATCATCAGTGCGTGTTAAAAACTCTTCACTTACGTTCATATTTGCCATTTAGGGTTGCCTAGCCTTGGCGTAGAAATAAGCTAAAACTTACGACAGAATGTGAACTAAAATATCTTTGTAAAACGCATTTACGCAAATATTATTGACGTACGCAATATTTTAGGAAATCTTAGGTTTACGCTAGCGTAAATGCTTTGATAAAACAGTGCCCAGCTGTTGAAATGTTGAAACTCATTTTTTACACTTCAATTACTGGTACTATAAATTATATAACGTCTTGGGAAAATGGAGTTTTGAGATATGGCAATCACTGCTTTTATGGGCTTACGTAGCGAATTCAGGAGACTGAACTATCATCACCAGTTACATGTGGCATAAATAATATACAGCGACTTCTGAAAAGTGTAAAGGCATTTTATAGAGTCTCAGCAATAGAGAAGTTGAGAGTTTATCCTCATTGAGCGACACTGATTCGTTTATTATTTTGTTTGGCCTTATTTAGAATGAATAAACTTTTGAAACCAACCCAACAGTTTTTCTCCGTTTCCACTTTCTTTTGCACTTTCCACGTTGGTTGTACGTGTCTAATAGTAAGATACGACATATTTGTCTATGGGAAATTAACATTACGAAAAGAGTGAGGGGTAATAATGACTTTTATTTCAAGATGTATACATCAAAACTTACTGTGTGTACGCACCTTAACTAAAAAACGTGTTTCTGCGTACGTGCAAAGCATGGAATATGTGTTTCAGGTTTGTACGCATGAATAAACTCGGGATTTGTAAAACAATGCCCAATCGTAAGCCAATCATGATTTCACCTTACGACAAATTTGCTAACAAAAGAGATATTTTAAAGAAATAAATTGTTAAGTTTTCATTTTGGATCAGTGAAGGTTTGATGTACCTTGTAGAGAAAAATCCAAAAGGTATCAATAACCTTAAGGAGGTACTTGCTATTATTACATATATTTAGTGGGGAAGGGTAGGAAAATGAATTCATGCAAAAATTAAAATTTAAGCTGTGACTAAACATCTTAACACACGTATATACCGTATGCTAAGTGAAAGTTGTTTTAAAACTTTTATGCTGTTAGTTGATGGTTAAAATGGGCACTAGATTCTGGCATCATTTGTGTATAACGCGGGTGAACAAAGAATTGTAAAAAATCCTAAAATACAGAACTTACCATGAATTGATGTCTGTTTCAAAGCGTGTATCAGCAGTGGCGTCAAATTTCCAAATATCCGCCTTATTCAAGGAAGGGATAGGAAATACATATTTTAAATTGTCCATAATCGTGTAGTCTTCAGCTCCCCAATGAATTGCTGTGCTGGGAAACCTAATAACGAATAAGTTGAAAAACAATATTAACTGCGTCCGTATGACGGGGTAGAATTGACCAGGTTGTTATTTTATTACTTTACAATGCATGGTAGTTTTCTGTAATCGTTGAATATACAACAGTTAAAAGTGGCAATTATTTTGCATTTGGATTTACTTTCTACTAACTCTTATTTTTAAGTCGTTGGTAGCTTTTGAGTTTGTCCTTATGACGTGTGCATGTTGTTTGTGACTTTTCATTTTGTGTGATTCTTTGGAACAATGTATGCATGTCAGTTTCTGTATTTCTCTATCAAATTGGAGACCTGCGCACATAAAGCACACGCACCGTAACTGAGCAATCGAGAGTGAATCTTCGTATATTTTAAAATCAAGTCAAGAACTGTTCCAACTTAACAAACCAGGTGAGAAGGGTGATGTAAGTTATATTTCTTACCCATATGCGACTGCTTGAGCAATAGCTCTGGTTGAATCGGGACCGAACACTTCAGCTATTCCTACTGATTGTGTAACTGTACAAAGTTTCCCGTTGCCTGAAGCTGTAAAACAATACTTGTTGAAGGTGATACAGTGAATAATTAAACATTTATATCATATCAAGATTAGTAGATGAGGCAAATAAATACGGGGCTCATTCAAATTGGAATGCAAGTGTGCTATAGCTCTATCGGTCATTGAACGCCATGTGGTGTATATTGCAATCATAAGATGGGCCTTAACCATATATGCCCTGCTGGGTATTGAAACAAATGTTCACAATTCCTTACCCAACACTGTTTTACTTGTAAATGAGCCGTTCTACTGGAAAACCGGTCTTAGTGACAAAATTGTGAAACTGTTGATAATGTATGGTTAGAAAGAGGAGACTGTTATGAACAGTTTCTGAAAATTTGGACAAATTATACCATAAACTTACAAAGTTAAATACTTTTTGACCCAACCACTACCGCCTGCGTTATGAGTGACGTCGCGAACGTCATTCTCTACGTTTTTAAGTTAAGTTAAGTTAAGTTACCAATTTTCTAGGGCTCTTTTCAGCTGTTAGGCCGCTCAAGCACCCTTTGACATTTTAACTCCCCTGGTCATTGGGCTACATATAGAAACCTACACTCGTGTCTCCCTGGGGAGACTATTTCTCTCCTGTGGTGTGGCAGCCAACATCGATCTGCGGCGCCCAGGAATAGACACTGCCCTCACAGGTACCATTTTACACCATGGTGGAGTGGAGCTGTGGGTCTTGCTCAGAGATTTTAACCAGTGGTCCACAGGGGGATCAAACCCGGGACCTCTCGATCCCGAAGCGCGCGTCCTACCTCTAGGCCACGCGCGCTCCCCACGTAAAATAAACTGGCATTGCAAAGATCCGGTATCTGATAAATTTTTGACGTAAGCTTTTAAAATTGTTGCACATTTTAGAATCATATTCTTATTTTGATAACACATGTCCAATCTTTGATGACTGGTTTCATACCGGAAAGAATACCAAGTGTTTTTAGCCGCTTAACCCTTGATTTCATTGATATGAGTACTTTTTAGAAACCGATCACCATAGCAACGACAGAAGTTATTTTAACACAATTTTAAAGAAAACTTGAAGCTAAAAGATAGTACTATACTATCCAATTACTTAAATGTGAAATCAAAGTACACGAGTTTTTTCTCATTTTGTGCATTTTTTTCTAAATCTAATTGCGTAATTACAATACAATGTCATTAAGCCCGGTTTTCCTGGAGAACGACTCAAATATAATCAATTTTTTGTCGCATATTACAAAATCATTATCGCTGCATGTAGGCCTTCTAACTGTGCTGAAAATAATTACACATAGGGTCGTGGGAATTAATATTCATAGAGGATCTATTACGAGTTGTCAATTGGTATATAGATGATCTATCACGAGTTGTCAATTGATATAAATATATTTTAAAAGAGGTTTGGAAAATTCGAGATAGTATTAAATAAAGTATTTTCTTATCAATTACTTATATTATTGCAACTTAACTGCATTTAACAAACAAGTACATTTAATTTTCCATACAGTTTGCTAGACATTATAACATGTATTTCTTGAGTATACATCCCTACAAAAGCGCAAGCTCCCTAATAGATATAAGATCCCGAAATCCCACATTTTTGAATGAGTACTTAACAAACGGGCCTAAAAAACTAACACTTACACAAATTATATTTTGGTGATGCGCATTGCATTGGACAAAAAGGAAGCCGGAAAATTGAAAGAAGAATAAAAAAAATCAATCAAATTTGTCAATTGTTGGCCCTTTTTGATCCCTATTTAAACAATAATATTTAATACCTCACGTTTTGCATTCTCCTCAATGAACACAACTTTATAATTTTTTTATGTATTGTGTTAGAGATTTAAATTCTGTTTAAATGTGAAAGTTTACAAAATGTGACCATATTTTCAAAAAAAGATAATTTACAGATTTTGGCGGGAAGTTTTGCGGCCATAATGTATAATAAACTTTGACACTAAGATATGTTTATGATGTCAAAATACACTTCAAAACTTATATGTAGTCATAGAGTTAGAATATACGGTCCATGATGTAGTGGCATTTTTGTATGGATTTGATTTAAAATTATTAACGGTATACGCATGTTTCGGTATCCGAATTTTGATTTATCCGGATACTACTCAATTTAATTTCTCATAGTTATAAGAAAATTGCCACAAATTGCATCCCACATACAAGTATATTTTATTTCCATTGGATTGGCAACAAATTGAGCTTTTTCTTGAGAATGCATCATAACAAAGCGCAAATAATATGAGAAATATGACGAAATCTCTCATTTTTGCTCTAGTAGGCCATTTATAAAACTGGCTACAAAAGGTCAAAATTCAAATAAGGACTCCACTTTTGGCTACAAGTTAATTCACCTCTATTTAAAATACAATTTCGGTGATGTTTAATGAGTTTGGGCAAAACAGGGTTAAAATATCGATTTTTTGGCCATATTTTGGCTCCTATTTTTATAATAATATTAAATTCTCCACTTTTTACATTTTCTTAAATGACCATAACTATATACGTGTTGTTTAAGTGATTCCAATTTTGTTTTTATGTTACAGTTTAGAAAATGTTACTATATTTTGATATATAGGACAATTGTCAAATTTTGGAGAGAAATTTGGCGGCCATCTTGGATTTTAGACTTATTTTTTGCCAACAAGTGAAAATGCAAACTTTAAACATTTTACTTTAAGAAAATGTAAAAAACAAAAATGGTATATGTTTGGCACATTTTTCTTCATTCCGACTAGACTATATTACGGCACACTGGAGTTGCGTCAAAATAAGACATACTGGTAATTGAAAGGGGTGGTATTAATGTTAATAACTTCTATAATTTTCACCCGATTGATTTGAAATTTGCACAATTCATGTCTCACGTACGTACTTAACTGGTGGTTAATCATGTGGTTTTTTCGTATAGTATAAATAGCTTTATTTGTCATTTGAACTTGATATGTTTCCAAATACTCATGAAAACATCATTTTCTGGATCTGAACCCAATGCGATGTTACTGTATTTCACTAGTCGATGTATTTAGTAGACAAGGCAAATATATAGTTATTTAAATATAAAAAAATATGTTATTGTTTCTTCACATAATAAAATGAATCTGAATAATTCATAATGTGTCCTTAACAACAGCTCAAAGAATGTAACCACGTGATCAAAATATACGTAATTTAACTAAAAAAATCCAGATATTAATTTTATGTAAGAAAAATACATGAAATGTACAAATGAGGTGATTATTCTCTTTTTGTCATAAATAGTGATATAACATTACCTGGTACATGCAATTTTGATATAAAAACTATAGTGGAGGTGTTAATCATTTAAAATACCGGACGAATGAAACTACATATCCTCATCTAGCAATTTTGGCATGTTCAGATACAATTGATATTCATTTAGTTAAAACTTATATATTTAGGATAAGTTAGTATGTATGTGTGGTATTTTTCGTTCAGATGCGCCTTGTTTATATTGATATTGTTTAATGGTTATTTAATATTTTCCAACTTACGGAAAGCCGTTCGAGAGTACTATAATGCATATTGCAAATAATATCAATTTTATTTCGACCAGCCTGACAGACATGTGACAACAGCGCTCAGAAAACTAATGAGCCAGTATGACACAATTGTCTTAGTACATTTGTATACGGATTTCATTAGATATTTTTTCCAAAGCAACTCTAGGTAATACGGCCCGACGTATCAACACACTGCAGTGATATTCCGTATATGTAGGATAGAACACGAGTAGCAGTTGTATAAGAAGTTATAATCCGAGCGTAGCAAGGATTATAACTTCATATACAACTGCTACGAGAGGTCTATCTGACTTAGACCATAGATAAATAAGTGTTTGTTTACCAGGTATATTTTCCCTATAAACCAACCAGTACATACTATCCGACCAAAGATTTTTGACAGTGACGTCATTTTGTAAACAATCTATAAATAAGCAGGGTATATCCCCAAAAAGATAGAAGATCATACTATATACAAGTATGTCCTTACTAATTCATATATTTCAAGCAATGCATGGTTCTGTGGATGTGTATGCTGACTCTCACTCAGGCGATCGAAGTTCAAAGCTAGTGATAGCCATTAATCTATTACAACTTTTTTCTTGTATTTTATACGATAAACATATACCCTTGGATAAGTTGCTAAGATATTTATTTTGAAAACAAAGTTGTTTGTCCTATTATTATTAAATTAGACCCGTTGAATTCGTGCAATTGAAAACACGTATGGGATAGCTCTTGGTTTCTCTAAAATTATTCAAAGACTCCCTACTATAATTGAAAACTTGTTCTTGGCTATTAAACTATACCATTTGTAGATCAGTTGAATGCAAAGGTGTTTTACACAAGCAGCATTCTGTCCCCAATATGCGATTGCAAAAATATCAAATAAAAATAAGCGTAAAAACTTCTCCCGACGGGGTTCGAACTCTGTATGTTTTAATTACTAATACTGCACCGTTATCCTCTGGCCACTTTTTCATGCAGATTATAGGTAAATAGATATACTGATCATCCATATTTTTGCAGACGATGTATAATGAAAACATTTGATTATAAACACAATATGACGTAACTGTCAGGTATCCCTGGTCGGACTGTAGTATACACAGTATATAGGCTATGATAAACATAAGTGTTTGTATAACTATGTCCAGTGGACAGGATAGTTCAATGTTTCAGCGTATACATACGTAACAAATCTAATTACAACCAAACCTCAAAGTGAGGCCCCATGGTCTACATAATTTTAAGATTGTATCGATAAGAATATAAATAGACAAAATGGAACAATCAGTTGTATTAATTATATACCAATACTGATGCTTAAATAATAAATAGTGTGAAAATCAGTGAAATGGAAATAAAATAGTGGTCTTATAATAAATAATTTTAGATAGTTTCATTATTAAGGTGTATAGTCCAGTCATTGAAGCTAAAAAATATGGTCAACCTCAAACAAATTGCAAAACAGAGTTTCTTTGCATTTTCATCATCTACAAACTATTATCGATTACAGACAAAACGTCAAATATGCGAGTTCAGTGGGGAAAATACAAAAAAATGGACATGTTTAAGGTCACTTTTGGTAGCAATTTCAGCATTTTCCTTATTTCATACTACATGGGGAATTTTAAGTTCTAATAATTCCCTTGTAAGTCGTTTAATATTTACTAATTGCACCTTAAAGCTTATATTTTCTGAAAGATACAACCATCTTCTATCGAATACAAATATTGATTTTATCATCAGACAATTTACTTTTCATATATCTGCCAGTCTACGTGTTGGTATACTACCCATTCAAATGTCGACAAAATGACTCAAAATAGCACTTGGAAGGGGAAACAAAAGTTTTATTCATTTCTTTAATATTAATACAATTTGTTTAAAATTTACACACTTCATGTGTTGTATACATGTGTGTCTTATGGAAAAAGGATATTTGTGTTTGGACTGTATACAATACAGACAATATACAAAATGTACACGAATCTATCGATTCTGGAGAAATAGTGATTGTTCTCTTTGTCTGTTCGTCCACAATTGCATTTGTATTCACAATTTTGACTCTATGATTATGAAACTTGGTCAGAGTGATCATCTGAACAAAATTTAGGACAAAGTAGAAATTGGATAATCAAGGGTAAAAAACTAGGCCACTAGGTCAAATTGTTGCAAAACCTTGTGTAGTCGCTAGAGGTCATAATGTTGACCTTATATTTATGAAACTTGGTCACAATAATAATATCAACAAAATATAGGTCAAAGTTATAAATTGGGTCATCCGGGGTCAAAAAGTAGGTCGCTAGTTAAAATCAAAGGTAAACTTTGTGTAGGTACAAATTTCACAAGTTTGGTCTAATATTTATGCAACTTGGTCACAATGATCATATCAAAACATCTAAGACAAGTATGTTATTGAGTTATTTGGGTCAAAATTAGGTCAATAGGTTAAAATAATTGATGCGACTTTTTGGCGCATGAAGGTTTTTCTATTATTTGACCTAGTGACCTAGTTTTAACTCATGATAAGTAAATATTGCATTTGACCTACATTTTGTCTTCATGATCCATGTGACATAGTTTCATAAAAATTAAGTAAAAAGCGTGCATTCTAAAGAATTGTTCTATAATTTGGCCTAGTGACCTAGTTTTTAACTCAGGTTAATCCAATTTCATACATGACCTTGATTTTTGATAGGTGATCATTGTGACTAAACTTCACAAGTGTAAGGTCGAAACTGCGACCCCTGGGGACTATATCTTGTTTTTTTCTATGATTTGACCTAGTGACCTAGATTTTAGCTCCGGTTAACTCAAAATTTTATTTTACCTAGATTAGCTTACGATGATCATTGCTGCCAAGTTTCATAAAAATCAGACCAAAATTGCGACCTGTAAGCACGATGTAAAAATAAGTTACTGGTACAAGTCTAGATTTATTTACATCAAAAGTGACAAATATCGCGAAAACATGTGACAATTGAATATATTTGTAAATATCTCAAAAAGGCCCACACATATTCAATTAGGACATTTTGTACAGTGCTAAGGATAGCTTTACGCACCATATAAACACAAAACTGTTTGTTTTGCAATTAGTTTGAGGTTAAAAGTTAAAATGACTGGACTAGTATTGTAGGTTCAGTGCTGTAATAGTGAAAATCTATTTAAATATTAACCACAAGGATAAGACTAGATTGGGACCTCTACAAACTTGGTTTCATTGTTTTTAAATGCCGATCATATAACCTTTATTTGTCAGTCGGCTTTCTGTTCAAATATGACAGGCATGTATATAAATGCCTCCAACCTGATTTGAACCCGGGTCACCAGGTTAGACGGCAAGCGCACCAACCACTGAGCTAGGCTCTAGTTGGCTTTAATTGCGGCTTAATCATAACCAAAGTTATGAAAATTGTGGTTTAAAACATATTTGAGCGGTGCTCTTTCGGTGATTGTTAAGTATTGTTAATATGTATTAAAGAACGCCACCACAGCCTCCACCCTCTACTAACAGTTCTGTCAGAACATGTGTTGTCAATGCATTAGTAGGTTAAAATCCCACCAAGTAGATGCCTCAGATTATGACTAATTATGCGAAATTCAGAACATATTAGACATACATTACCCTACTCTGTAGAGAAACAACCTTTGGGAGCTGACTATATTGGCCGTTGTACGGAGGTTGTCGCTCTACATAGATTAGTTTTCTAAATATCAGCCCAGGAAAACATAATGTATTGTTATAGAGAGATTGTTGCTCTGCATAGATTATTTTACTTTTAAATATCAGCCCAGGGGAACATAATGTATTGTTATAGAGAGGTTGTTGCTCTGCATAGATTATTTTACATTTAAATATCAGCCCGGGGGAAACATAATGTATTGTTATAGAGAGGTTGTTGCTCTACATAGATTATTTTACATTTAAATATCAGCCCGGAGAAAACATAATGTATTGTTATAGAGAGGTTGTTGCTCTACATAGATTATTTTACATATAAATATCAGCCCGGAGAAAACATAATGTATTGTTATAGAGAGGTTGTTGCTCTACATATATTATTTTACATTTAAATATCAGCCCGGGGGAACATAATGCATTGTTATAGAGAGGTTGTTGCTCTACATAGATTATTTTACATTTAAATATCAGCCCAGGGGAACATAATGCATTGTTATAGAGAGGTTGTTGCTCTACATAGATTATTTTACATTTAAATATCAGCCCGGGGGAACATAATGTATTGTTATAGAGAGGTTGTTGCTCTACATAGATTATTTTACATTTAAATATCAGCCCGGGGAAACATAATGTATTGTTATAGAGAGGTTGTTGCTCTACATAGATTATTTTACATTTAAATATCAGCCCGGGGGGAACATAATGCATTGTTATACAGAGATTGTTGCTCTACATAGATTATTTTACATTTAAATATCAGCCCAGGGAAACATAATGCATTGTTATAGAGAGGTTGTTGATCTACATAGATTATTTTACATATAAATATCAGCCCGGGGAAACATAATGCATTGTTATAGAGAGGTTGTTGCTCTACATAGATTATTTTACATTTAAATATCAGCCCAGGGAAACATAATGTATTGTTATAGAGAGGTTGTTGCTCTACATAGATTATTTTACATTTCAATATCAGCCCAGGGGAACATAATGTATTGTTATAGAGAGGTTGTTGCTATACATAGATTATTTTACATTTAAATATCAGTCCGGGGAAACATAATGTATTGTTATAGAGAGGTTGTTGCTCTACATAGATTATTTTACATATAAATATCAGCCCAGGGAAACATAATGTATTGTTATAGAGAGGTTGTTGCTCTACATAGATTATTTTACATTTAAATATCAGCCCAGGGAAACATAATGCATTGTTATAGAGAGGTTGTTGCTCTACATAGATTATTTTACATCTAAATATCAGCCCGGGGAAACATAATGTATTGTTATAGAGAGGTTGTTGCTCTACATAGATTATTTTACATTTAAATATCTAGGTTTTTTTATACCATGGCAAAGTGTTGTATATGAGTTTTTCCAACACTTTTTCTCCGCGCTGATTGGCTGGATACGGGGATCTATGGTCTAACAATTGACAACTCGTGATAGAGCCTCTTTATATATCAATGTTTTCAATACTGAATGATTCTCTTTTTCAACAATTTGTTTATTTAAGGTAACTCCCCCTGCTGAAATTAAACCCATCAGTGTTTAACCATGTCAGAAAAGAATTAGATTTTTCAAGTCTGCAACAGCATTTATTACAAAACTTGTTATACTAAATTTAAATAATACATTTACATTTATGAAATTGATTTTTAAAAATAAGAAATATTTGATAAAAAAGTGTTTTATCTACAATTGAAATATGTCATTTTTTGTGTCAAAATCCTGTTAAAAGTACTCACTCGAAATCAATATAAAACACATTGTTGTGTTCTCCAATTTATTATCCAGGTGATAGACTATTCCACTTATCAATTTAATTAATGACATGCACACATCGAATCAAAACGTTTGGTCACTTTATTACCAAATTTGTAAAATAACATTTACACATATCTGATTATTTTAAGTGTGTAAGTAGGGTGTATTCTAACAGTAGATGACCGTCTAAATTCAATAGATTTGACCATGAGTTGTTTTGATAGCAACATAATCCCACGAACAGAAATGTTTTACACACTGGTCATCTTCAAATGTGTAATACAAATCTGATTTATAAATTTTACATGGTTAAATATTTAGTGTTTTATGGATAAAATGTGATTAATATGCAATAATTCTATAGTCGAGCACCTCGATAATGGATTGGAGAACATAGAAATGTGATTTATATTGAATTTGAGTGAGTACCTTTTTCAGGATTTTGACACAAAAATTGGCAATTTTCAATTTGTTATAAAACACTTTTGACAAACTGCATTTTTATTTCTTTTTTACAAATATTCATTGTAGATGTAAATTTTTCAATGTAGCATAATGATTTCAGCTGAAAATTATATTAAAGACTTGAAAAATCATATTGTTTTCCGACACAATAACACACTCGTGACTTCAATTTCAGCTGATGAAATTACCTTAAGATTGTACAATAGTATTTATAATCTAGTTATTGTATGATACCTACCAATCTTGAACTTTCCAGATCCAGACGAAACTTCTGCTAAGTCGGCCCTGAAATATAACGCTTTTTTGTTAAATTCATACCGATCATTTTAAATATACATTTATTTCTAATCCCTGGTGAAGACTTATTAAAGTGTATATAGCTATATCTAAAGGTCATTTAATGTAAAAGCGTTCAAGGAAGAGTTAAATTGACAAATATCATGATTTTACATAAAATTGAATAGCCTGTCTTGTATGTACGGCTGGTTTCGACTTCAAGGAAACAGTAAGAGGACATGTTAATTCATTTGAGTCGTACCTTGTTAACACCACCACATGATCCGCGGAAATCCCTTTGCTCGCTAAATATGACTCTAAGGCACTGAGAACATCGGTAATGATCATATAGCCCCCCGATTGACTGTCAACATACCAGGAGACAGAGATGTCCTGAAAAGGTATTAAATGTACATTGATTTTAATATTCCATGACACTGCACTTATAATTTGTTCTGTCCATTTAAATATCTGAAATCTTAGCAAAACATTAAACACATATGCTGTATATCGGTATATCCGGTACGTATAGTCCGATGAAAACACTATGCTTTATTTTTACAAATAAAAGTGACAATAAACTGCATTATCGATGTCCATTTTGTTCAACTAAGAGTCTATGCATTAAAGTATACCCCTTCAATATACATAAAGGCACACGGGTTCGTCGATTGAACTTGAAGGTACTCAGTATTTTGTTTATAATTATGCGGATTTAAAATTTAACTTTTTGGATCATTGGCCAATATAAGGAAGGGATAAACCAGTAAATTTTCAATACACTGTTCAAAACATCGACACATGAGGAAATATATCGAACCGACCAAAGTCAATGTATCATGGATACTTAGCTTGTGTTAGAGATCGGAATGGTTGTCTCGCAGCTTCTGATCAAATCAATTTCTGATCTCCCTGGACGCAATGGTGAAAGGAGTATAGAATAGAACATTAGTAGGGGTTGTATATGAAAACTAAAATCGAGCGCAGCAAGATTTTAGGTTATCATAATTATACAACATCTACGAGAGATCTATCTGACTTATGCTGCGTTTACAGTCAGCCAACGCGACGATGCCCACGATGGCCACGATTGAGAAGTGTCATAACGAGCGTGTGGGACCGTAGCAGGTCGTTGGAGCTAATTGTGATGATCTTAGGGGAGCGTGGAGGAATCGTTAACATCGTGGACATCGTAGCGAATTTTTTGACGGTCAAAAACTTTGGCAACGATTGTCCCGATTCCACTTTGATCTTGGCAGAGCGTGGTGGAGCGTGCTGATTGCAGTGGAGTGCATTGCATTCTCAGACCGTAACGTAGCGTATCAGAACGTGGTGCTTCATCGTAGGGGCTCACACGCTCTGCTACGGTCTCCTAAGACTCGATACGTTCCGATGCGTTTCCAGCACCATGGTGCTAGTACGATTCGTCGTGTTTTTGACACCATACAATTTCCAAGGAAAGTGTCCACTAGGAATGATTCTTCCACCGACTGACCTATAACTGAGCTCTCAAAGATCGACTCATATCGATAACACAATCCCATGAACAATTCCATTTTGGTATCTGAGGATCAGTACCAGCTACAATACATTGTGTTCTAATCTGGTCCAGTGGTCCTCTCTATATGTGTTGTGCTACTTGTTTTAGAAACATCAATTCATATAATAGTAGGCGAAGAAGAAGCTTTCACTATTAGGACAGATGTCTTTGTTAGGAATATTGAAGCATTATATTGTTTCTTCTTATCGTGGTTCAAAGGTTCTGCTTCTCCTTCATTTCTACTATTTCTATTATTCTCCGCACCAGATCTGGTTGCTGCTGATACAGATCTACTATGTAAGAGCTTGTTATGCACCTGTCACTTGCATCCACGGCCCCATCCCCGGGGAAAGCGGGGGATATCCGGTGAAACAGTCGTGAGTTTACCTTTCATCTCTCCCATTGCGGGGGAAATGTTGGGATTTTTTCTTCTCCGAACTTATACCCCAAAGGAAAATATTTAGGTATCAGGGACCGGGGAAATACCGGATATTTTACCCTGGAGTAGGGGTGTGGATGCAATTGACCGGTGCATTAACAGTTGCGAATTCGACATCTTCATCTCTTGAATGTATATCTTGTTTGGAATATCTTGAGATAAGGCAAATGTTGTCCTTGTTATATCATATCAACGTATTAATATATTAAATCGTAGCCAGAACGTGGCGATCTTAATGTATCGTGGACATTAACCGTAGTAGAGCGCAGCATAACTTCACTTTCGTGAGATACCTTAATAGAACGAAGTGAGACGCAATAAAACGGGTCACAATATCGTGACTATCGTAAGAGAACGAATGAGAGCGTGGTGGACTTCGTGGCACATATTGACAGAATCGTGATGGTATCGTAAGGGAAACGTAACAGGTAGAAACAGAACGTGTGGAAGCATAGGACAGCAGCGAAGTAAGATGAAATTTCATACAATCAATCGTGGAGCTCCATGATATTTTCCAATCGTGGACATCGTGGCTGACTGTAAACGCAGCATTAGACCAAAGCAAAAATGTTAGTTTCTCAGATACAATTCGCGCACCAAACAACTACTTAATAATATTATCAATACGTAGTACACACAAGATCCCCAAACTGTTTATATTAGCCAATCAAGGGATGTTTGGTGCTTGGACACGTTCAGCATACGAGCAATATGCACAATTTTGGCGTAATTCTAAGGTATTGCCAGGACGACTGTTTTCATCATTTGATCAGGAAATTTTAATATACAGGGTATCCGTCTATATGAAAACAATTTTGACGAACAAGCAATAATGTCATGCAGTGGGCATAGAAGCAGTGCTGTGCGTGATTATAAACGACCGTTAGAGGCACTGGCAGTCTGCAGCGTAAGACCTGCCGTCCCCTAGGACCCCGAAGGGTTCCCGAAGATGAAATTCACCTCATCTGGAAGGATCGAGATGGTTCGACATGTCTTCGGGGTGTTCTAGAACCCTTCCGCACCATTCCGCAACGCTTCGGCCAAACAATCTTCGGTATCGAAATTTTAAAAGTTTTAAAATTTGGACGCCGAATGTCTTGTTCGGAAGTGCTTCGGGAGAGCTTCGGGGTAATCGGGAAACCATCGGCAACCGTTCGGGGTGTTCGGGAACCCATCGGTATCCACTCTGCATTATCGGGATGCCTTCTGCAAGGCTTCGTAATCATTTAGCTATCCCGAACTGTTCCCGAAGGAAAGCCGAATCGATGCCGTCAGTTTGCCGACTTGTTGAGATAGTAGTTCGGCATCGCATGTATACATCGGTAACTTTTCGGCAATCTATCGGCATCCATTCCTAAACCCTTCCGCATTCTCCGCAACGTTATCGCGTCCTTTCCGCACGGTCGGGAAACATTCGGGAATAACTCCTGATCGGGATACATTCGGCTACTTAAGATAGGCTTCGGCATGTATACCGCGTGTATTCCGCAACCATTCGTATATACCTATCCCCGAATGCTTCCCGAACAAGCACCTAAACAAAGCTCCGTCAATATTTACTGATAAATGATCCCGAAGGGTTCACGAATCGAGCAGATTGTAATCGGCATCCCTTCCGCATAGCATCGGGGTCTAGTGGACGACAGGTCTAACTTATCATCCAAACTACAACCGCCATCAAAGACGTCTCGATCGCACCAGCCTACAGCTGAACACGGCGTCTCGGCAACGGTTATCAAGGCCGAATCTGCTGGTTTGCCAGACCCAAATGCTATTGAGATAGTAACTACTATTATTGGTTTCCAAAAGCGTCAGAAAGATGTCGATTACACTGTAAAATAACCAGTCAAAGCATGTGTGTAAGCAACATTAAAGACATAACCTTAATAATACATACTTTATGTTATTTCACTGCACATTTGTATTGTTTTTTTTTAAATTTTCCTTTAAATTTTCTTTTAGTCGCTTGTTTGAGAAAAGTGTGCATTCCATTGAATACATTTATTTAGTTAATAATGAATTTATGAGTCCAAAATAAAAGTCAGTCCTATAATTTATATGCAATTATGATATAAATAAATTACTAAATGTATAAAAAAAATATTCAGAAATATAGGCAATACAAAATGATAAATGCAAATGGAAATAGAAAATAGCAATAAACAAATAAAATGGTATCCAAAGATTGTTTGATAAATGATAAATGCAAATGGAAATAGAAAATAGCAATAAACAAATAAAATGGTATTCAAAGATTGTTTGATAAAAAGTAACGTATACACATATGGCCTATACCGATAGTCGAACTCGCAGCACAAAGTCTACAAACTCCGGCGATACTGCTATATATATGCTAACAAGAAGCAAATATAAATGCATATACGTATTCTGAAGAGATTTTAACCAGGTATATTCACATACCATGACTAAAAAATGTACATTCCGTCACGGCTAAAAAAACATGGTTTATCTATAACAAGGAAGTAAAGCATGAACAATCACTTACCAACGCTTGATTAGACTGGTTCCCGAAGGTTCAATATCATTGCGCAAGGGGTTTTGGTCGTATTTTGAAGTTTTAGACTTCATTTAGTGTGTTTAAAACATGTTGCAGGGTAGATAGAACACTATAGGATTATTGTCTTATAAACTTGAACGTTTTGGATCCGTCTCCGAAAGGCTCGGCGCATCAACCCTCACCAGTACTCATCCAATATAGCATTCAAGCTTGTAATACTCTAACCTAGCATTCTCTAAATATATATACATGCAATATTGTTGATGAGTCAATAATTATATAGGTTCATGATTGTCTCTGCATTATGTATATAACATTGTTATTGTAATGAATTTGATTGTAAATAATACGTGTATTGTACATACATAGAATATCACATTTAAAGGTGGAAATAAAGATATTTTATTGTACATGTATTACATTGGTATATGTGCTATGATTCACCGTTTAAATACTGATAATCTAACGATAACCAATCGAGTCATACTGGTACAAAATGAAAATGAATAAAACCTATCGACAACAGATAATGATAACTAGTCTTACTCACACTGTCGTAATCTACACCACTGAAGTACACCTTTATCGGTGCTGTAGTGACTTGTCCGAACATCAGGTTGACCTGTGAAACAAATATATTTATCACTCAAAGAAGACAATTGACTTAAACAATACTTATCATCAAAACAATTATTCAAATATAATTCTGACTATCTCAATGGTACAAAATACGAACAAAAGAACATAACATAATATACATAACAGTACACCAACAGTAAATAAAGTCATTGACGTCGCTTTGTTGACGTCATTACCTGTCAACTTCTTAAACCCCTTTCGCACTTGTCGTACGATGGTCGTACGATGGGACTACAATGCAAATTTTGGGACTGTCGCACATCCGCCGTACGACGGACATAAGCAACTTAAGAGTTTTGGATATGTTCATCTGCGTTGAGTGCCTGTCGTAGGTCCGTCGAACGATACTCTGCGTCGTCGCAAGATGGACGTGCGATGGACGTACGACGGGCGCACGATTTGTTTGTGTTTTATGGTCAAATTAGGCACTAATACTGACACTTATATCGTGCGATGGTCGCACGACGGATGTGTGATGGACGTACGACGGATGTGCGATGGACGAACGACGGATGTGTGATGGTCGCACGACGGATGTGCGATGGACGCACGACGGATGTGCGATGGTCGTACGACGGATGTGCGATGGACGTACGACGGATGTGCAATGGACGTACGACGGAAGTATGGATACTCATCATCGCACGACAGACGTGTGTCCATCCAACGATTGTCGTGCATATGAACATGTCCTTTCATAACATGTATGCGATTCTAAGAAAATATTATTTTTTGAGAGAACCGTGATTGCAAACTGCTTAAGGGTGAAACCTACTAGGAAACATAGTACTGAGTTATTGTATAAATGTTGTTGTTCTGGAGAGGTAAAAGTATGTATTGAAACATCTACAAACAAATGTGTATGTCACTCAAGAGTGTCTATTCGGTTCAATATAGGACTGCTCTGGAGAGGTTTCATTGTACATGAATATGATAAACTCGTTAAGCTAAAACATAATCTTAAAGTTATATGAATGTTACCGTACGTGGATATTAGCAACATCCTGTAATTCCCAAGTTATACAAAGACTTCATTTCATACTTGATTTTATAAAATAATTAAATTAAAGGTATACTTTTATTATATTTCATATCTTAATGAATACTTTAAACATGTTTTATCAATGTAATAAATATTGTCGGCATAATTAGTATGCACAAGAATACCATAATTCGAAATAAGAATTGAATCTTCTATATTTCTAGAACTTTTCCATTTTCAATGACGCCATTTCACCAATCTACAAATAGCTATAAAGTGTCAGACTTTTTATTAAAACTGACCCAACCGATTTTCATTTCATTATTTTCAACATACATGTTTGCAACGAATATAATTGAGATTACATGTCTACACATGTGTGCTTATCAATTTGTGATTAATATGACAATATCAGTGATCGTGTTTGACATCATTATACCACAAAATGCATTCCAATACATTGGTTATACATGTTTGCGATTTAACATTCAGTAAACAAATTCCTATATTTATTTTTGTCTCTGTAGAAGTTCCATTATTATAAGAACACCTCAGTGATACGTTTTGATTGATCATATCCAGATACTGAAACTTATTTGTATGTTTGACAATTATATTACAATGCGACAAACGCACGTCGATCTTACGATGGACGCACGTATCGTATATAGAGATGTCTTGTGTCAACTATTTTGTCGTACGAGCATCGTATGAGCGTCGTGCGTCCTTCGTGTGACGGACCTACAATATTCCCTAAATTTGCATCGTAGACCCGTCGTGCGTCCGTCGAACGACAATTGTGACCGACATTATAACAGACGAACGTTGGTAAATGTCGACGTAGACAGAAGCGTCGTGTAAAGAAGAACTTCCTACGACAATCGCGAGAGGGGTTTAAGTCATATAGTATATAAATGATTCTATTTGGTGGGGATTTAATGTCGTGATTTATATCATCCAAGAGATCCAGCAATGTGAATCTCCACGAGTGTTAATGATTTTCAATAGTCTGTACTTACGTCTCGAATCACTGATTTTGCATAATTCGTTTGAAAAGCCGCAAATAGAGCTGCATCATTTATTCTATTTTCATGACTGAAAAGCAAGAAATAGCAGTAAAGTTCGGTGATCAGTACGAATAGTGTAAAGTTGGGTGATGAGTACGAATAGAGTAAACTTGTTGACTCATGTTTTACCTTTCACTATTACATGCAGTATATTGAACTACAACATAAACATGACATGACATAACTATTGGGGCATAATTTTAGCTGAAATTTTGTATTTTTGTAGCATTCACAATTCTAATAAACGTCTTCTGTGTTCTAAATCTATTTGAACGGTCGAAATTATAGGTTATGCATATTTAATTATCAGCAGTAGGCAAATCCGGTCAATGTTTGTAGGCCTAAATATGACATCATCTTCATGGACCCATTATAACAGCATGATCTCTATAGAGAAATAACCCTAATATAACATGTGTTAGGACAGGTTAATAGCTTACAACTCTGCTATATTACCTCGTTTGGGACTCTTTACCAGATTGTGTCTTAAAATAAAAAATTCGAAAATGGTCTATGTCACAACACATCGCTAAAACACGTGAGTGGTACAATTTTCCTCCACACATTTCATTCTAATAATCTCGAAACTTATTGACTAGAAAGCATTGGGATTTTATTATTTATGATCAAACAAAAATAATATTTTAAAAACAAAATCATAATTATTTTATTGATAATATAATCATGTCAGTTTGATAACACTCAAGAAGCGGCGCGTCGAAAATATGCATAAATTATGATTTTATAGGTTTAAAATAATGATCAGACAGAAGCTTACATGTGTGTGCATGCGTGTAAACAGTAATACATTTATCACGCATTGTTTGTGGAACATGTTTTGGACTACCATGTACATGTAAGAGTGTGAAATAAAGCTCCTTACAACGTATAGACGTCCGGACCATAATATACATATGTTTCTATAACTTGAGTGTCTACTATTGCACGTTTTGCACGTCCTTCGTTTCCTAAAGAAGAGGAAAACAAAATATTATTTTAAAATAATAACATTGATTTTAAGATACAAATGACCATTTTTTAAAATGCGCATGGAAATTAAATGTGGAGTTGCACAAACAGGCGTCTGGCAATAAGGCCGGTATTCCATGTGCACGCGTTTGGTCCAGAAGTGACCCTTTATTATTCATTGTTCTCGTCAAAGGAACAAACTTTGTTCAACACCGACCTTTGTGTTCCTGATAGTTCCAAACTAAACCTCGGTACAGTGTACATAGTTTCATGGCCTACTCATTAGACTTTACATAAAATGACAGGAAAACGAGCTGAAAATGTTCTTGAAATTAGGGCTTGTATAGAAGGTCGGTCATTACTCGGCATAAAGGTTGTAGACATTCACCGCGAGGTGTGACATTTATGGGGAGGGCCAAATGTCTCACTGGACTGTTTGTAGGTGGGTAGCTAAATTTTGTAGGTGGGTAGCTAAATTTAGTGCTGGGCAGTATATATAGCAACTGAAAGCTGCTGCTCGCCCAGGTCGTCCTGCACCAACTACGACCAAAGGTTACATAGAAAAAATCCGAAATATCCTCAAAACTGATGCTCGATTCACCGTAAGGCAATTGGCTCGAATGACAAACTTATCGTTAGCAAGATTCATGCAATTTTGAAGAAACACCTAAAAGTTGGAAAGATAAATGCAAGATGGATATCCCATTTCTTATCGGATGAGCAAAAGAAGACGCGTGTAACAATGGCAAAAAAATGTACCCAAAATATAGTAAAAGGGCTTTTGATAATATAGTCATTGGTGATGAGACCTGGGTGTATTATTTTGAACCAAAGCGGAAGGTAGCCAACCGAATATGGGCCACTAAAAATGCCAGAGGCCCAAGTATTGCCAAACGAATACGAACGGTAAAGAAGGTTTTGTATGCTTTTTTCACTCATTAAAGGCTATTCAAATACCGGTGCCAGAACGGTCACAGGCAAGTTCTATAAAAAACGTTGTTCTGAGAAGATTGAAGAACTATTACTAGAGTCGCCGCCCGAAAACAGGACTTAAGTATGTAAGACTTTTGCATGAAAATGCGCCCGCTCACAAGGCACGTATTGTGACTGACTTTTTTGAGTCAGAGAAGGTTACCGTCCTTCCGCGACCCCCACCCCCTTATTCGCCAGACTTGGCCCTCTGCGACTATTTTCTCTTTCCAACACTTAAATGTCATTTATCTTGAAGGAGATACAATTCCAGAAATACCATTGGATCTGCCTTGTATCAGTGTCTGATGGGTGTCCCCATTGAAGAGTATAAAAAATGCTTCCAAATATGGATTGACCAGATAAAAAGGTGTGTTCTGGCTGGCGGAGAGTACAAATTGAAGGACTGAGCAAATTAAATTGAACAAAAGCACTTCTGCTATATGAGCACCGATGCAAGTGACATTATTTTTGAAACACCCCTCGTATATTTTTTAGTCATCTTTTTCGTAAGTTTGTCACTAAGCCATGTTTTCCTGGAAAACGCCTCAAATCAATATGGCGTTCCAGAAATCTGATGTTGCGATGACATCAAAACATACATGGACGTCGCGTCACAAGTTGGAGCTATTTTGTGTAACGTCAAAAACGCCGTTATTTTAGCTAAATATGACGGACATAAGGCGTGCAATTGACAGAATAACAAAATCATGGGCGTACGACAACCATAAACACATAAATTGTGTAACTATGTGTAAAGGGGGTATATTCAGCAACCTTAGGAATTACAGAACTTAGATTAAGCCAAAATAACTTGTAATTAACGATATTGCTGTAATGTGTACATTTATCCATTTGCTCTTTGTACAGTTTAGACCTGCTTGGTGGAACCCCAATGAACACAAAATGCAAAATAAAAATCCCTTTATGAATAAAGTACTGTATACATTTCCGAGTATATAAAAAAACATTTTCAAACCATTTTTTAAAATTTCAATTTCAATTTTGCATTGAATTATCGAAGCTACAACATAAACACTAAGATATTTTGACGTTACTTAGTGCGTAATTTTGCTGATGGGACATTTTGTGGCGACATTGAAAAATACTAATAACTTCGCCGTATATTGAAGATTTTGATAAACAATATACTATTCAACAGCGTGGAAAAAACGTATTTTATCATTTCAGTGACGAATAATGTTTTACAGAAATGTTCACGTTCGATAAAATCGAATTTCATGTTCAATTCAATTTTTAGTTTTAAGCACAGGGTGGGACATTTTAGGTAGACAAAGAAAATTTGAAATAATTTTTGATCTCTTGAATCAAAATCTAAAATGAATACCGTATTTAATAATATATGAAAAACGTATTTTTTATAGGAAATTTCAAAGAGAAATTATTAAAAATAAATCTTGCAGAACAATTTTATCAGTGTAATAACAACTTATTTTCCCGTAATTTTGAAATCTCTACACAACTGTTCCCGCAACACAGAATAAAACTATTTGACTTTATGATGATGTCACTTTCTTTTACGTTAATGACATCAACTTTTTACGTTTAAGAATAATTTTTCCGCAAAAAATATAGAAATTTTGCGTATGGTTTTTGCTCTCCACACATTTTTCTCAAGCCCCACGAGATTGGATGTTACATCTCTACAGTGATATTTCACCGTGTTCTGGTTATTTCGAACCCTCAAAGTGTGAGATTTTGTAATAAAACTCAAAACATATACATTCAGGTCGATTGTGCTGATTTTCTTCGTTCGATTGATATATAACATATGATATTTATTGAAACAAACATAATTACATTTGCACCATTTGGCAAATAAATTACGCGAACTTGAAAATAGCTCCAACTTGTGACGCGACGTCATGACGTCACTGCGTAAGTGATAATTCCCGTTGTTTTAAAGTTAAGTACGAGTATTTTCCCCATGTCAAACTAAAATAAAATATATAGGTCTACGGCGTTATATCACTAAGTTCATGCTTGATATATAGTAAGAAGTCAACGTTTCTATATAGAACATTTAGCCGATACATGGAATAGGGTATCCGTGTCCGTATGTGGAACGCAGAAACGTAAAGCGCTTGTGGACTATGGAATACCGGCTTTTTGATGAATATTAGTTTTGAAACACCAGGAACACAAAAGCCGGTGTTGAACAAAGGTTGCTGCTATAAGTACAATTAATAATACAGGGACACTTCTGGATGAAAATAACTAGCTAAGTTGATTATGTGAGGTTGTTGCTCAAGACAAGACCGCTCTAGGTAATTAATACAACTCACACCAGCTTGCCTAAACATTCGTCACATCAATACCTTTTAAAATACTGTATAACCTTTTTTCAGACCAAAATTGCAATTAAGCTGAATCTGTGAAATATGTCCGCATACGTCAAAATCAGCTATATTGATGGGACCTTAAGAAAAGAACAAGCTGGATTTAGACCTGGAGCTGGATGCACTGATCACATTTTTACACTTAGAAACATCATGGAACAATGTTTAGAGTGGAATAGTAAAGTTCACATTAATTTCATAGATTTCGAAAAGGCATTCGACAGTATCCACAGAGAAAGCTTATGGAAAATTCTTAAATCCTACGGATGCCCAGACAAATTTGTGAACTTAATCAAAAAGTTTTACGAAAATTTCTCATGTAGTGTCATCCACAACAATAAATTAAGCAATTGCTTTAACATCACCAGTGGGGTACGACAAGGATGTATCATGTCGCCTATGCTTTTCCTTGTTGCTATTGACTGGGTGATGAGAAATGCCAAAGGAAACAAGAACAGAAGAATCAGGTGGACACTGACATCAATACTAGAAGACCTTGAATTCGCAGACGACATTGCCCTTCTCTCAAGCAATGCTGACCATCTACAGAAGAAAACCCAAGATCTAGCTAAATATGCCCACCAAGTCGGACTTAACATCAGCAAGAAAAAATCTAAGACAATGCAACCCACCGACACTCCATCTATAATATAACTAGACTATAAACCTATTGAAGAGGTACAGGACTTCACATACATAGGTAGCATCCTAAGTAAAAACAATGCAACAGAAAAAGACATTAGAAACAGACTTCAAAAGGCTAGAACATCCTTTTACCAACTTCTCAAGATATGGCGATCTGCTAACATAAGCGAAAGAACAAAATTGAAACTCTACCTTACTTTTACTTTTACTTTTATTCCTCCATAATTGAAGATATACATAATGTATTTACAAACAAATAATATACATAATTATACACTTTAAACAATTTGCATCATGCAAAAAAAAAATCAACCATATATATCATCACATCATGTGCAAACATGAGTATATCATCACATCATATCCATATATGAACACATCATCACATCGTAGACCACATCATAAACCTATATGAACACATCATCACATCGTATACCACATCATAAACATATATGAACATATCATCACCTCGTATACCACATCATAAACATATATGAACATATCATCACATCGTAGACCACATCATAAACATATATGAACACATCATCACATCGTATACCACATCATAAACACATATGAACACATCATCACATCGTATACCACATCATAAACATATATGAACACATCATCACATCGTATACCACATCATAAACATATATGAACATATCATCATATCGTATACCACATCATAAACATATATGAATACATCATCACATCGTATACCACATCATAAACATATATGATCATATCATCACATCGTATAAACATGAACAGATCGTCACATCATATACATACATGAACAAATCATCACATCATATACATACATGAACAAATCATCACACCATATACATACATGAACAAATCATCACATCATATACATACATGAACAAATCATCACGTCATATACATACACATACATGAACATATCATCACACCATATACGCACATGAACATATCATCACGTCATATACATACATGAACATATCATCACATCATATAAACACACATATATGAACACATCATCACATCATATACATACATGAATATATCATCACATTATATACATATATGAACATATCATCACAACGTATACATATACATCACACACATCATATACATACCATAGTTTCACAGAAGGTTTACCTTACCGAAACGAAATATAAGGTAAAACAAGTGAAGAGCTGGGTACAATGAGAATACAATTCCTCTGTATAGCAACTGCCCGTTTTACGACTTCAATCTAGCTATAAGAGTTAAAGCACATTAAACAAGCCTGCATACAGCTAACGCGATGTCTATATTATGTAATGCCACACCATTATTTCTAACCGCGAGATCCATAATCACCTGACACTGGTCTTTCATATTCATACTTATAAGTTGTGTGTACTCTTTGAATCCAACACATTTAATCACAGAATTCCAAAGTTTCGCCTGATCATTACTGACACAATGATATAACCAGTGGACAACCATGTTTTCTGTTAGTAACGAACATTTCCGGCAGCGTTGCGTATATTGTCTTGAAGTAAACTTCATCACTGTTTGAATAATATTTCTGCATATACGGGATAGAGATGGTGTATTCTTGCAGACATGCCACAAAGGGGAACAACAGTCACTGTCAACAACACAGGGAACCAACCAATTGTTTTCACCTTGTATAGTTTCTTCATACATATTGGTGGTACTATAAGATATCACGTTTCGTTTCAGTATTCCATTCCATGCATGTTTATTAGGAAAGGTCGCACTTTGTATAAATGTAAAAATATAGTCAACTAATTTGTATCTGATCAAAAGGTTGTAGATATCGGGAATAAAACCTATATATTGTTTATCACCATTCACAAATCGACACAATCTATGCACAAATACAGTCTTGGCAAGATAATCGCATGATAGTCTACACAGTTGTCCTAAAAACTGAAGTTTCTTGAAATCGATCAGCGTCTCTATTATACAGCGTCAACCATGTTTAAACACGTCAGAGAAAGATTAGTACTTGTGCCCTGTACGAACCGTTGCATGTGTTTAATGCATAAGCGATGTGCCCTTTCTAATCTATTCATGTCACTTTTAGAGTATGTTGACCACATTTCACATCCGTACAGCGCCTTCGGTAAAACTACAGATTTATATATTGTTCTAATTGTGACTGGATTCACTGATGCTGTATCAACTCCATTAGTCACAATACTAAAGTATGTTCCACGTAACTTGGTGCATGCCTCATGAATGTTAATCTTAGTACTTAAACTATTAAAACAAGTGATTCCTAAATGACAATAACTATCACTTTCCTCGATTGTATCTGGTCCAATTTTGAATTCACGATTGTCTCCCTTGAATAATCTGTCATTGAACACGACTACTTTACATTTAGCAGCGTTATAGAAATATCTCCATTTCCGAGAATAGTTCCAGCAAATGTCTAACATACTGTCCAGCCCTGATTTAGAGAAAGAGACAAGTGCCATATCGTCTGCGACTGTTGGTGAACATATTTGGCTCTGATACATACACATTCCGAAACCGCTAGCTTCTAATTCATCTATAAGTCCGTTTATAAAAACGAGGTACATAAGTGGTGAACTTTTGCCGCCTTGTCGCGTACCTTGTAAGACTAGAAATTCAGCAGAAACTAAACCTTGGCATCGAATGCGACTCGTCGCATCGGTGTACATTTCACGTAGCGATAGTAGTGTGGTGGCATCAACATTGTACTCCATCAGCTTGTAGAATAATCCGGAGTGCCAAACATGATCGAATGCTTGTTTGCCGTCAAGAAAACACGTGTACACTTTGGACGACTGTTCATAACCATAGTACATGCATTCACGAAGAACAAAAGAACTCATCATACATCCAAGGCCGCGTTGAAATCCTCCCTGTTGTTTGTTAATTTTCTCTAATAATGTCTCTTGGCATCGGTTCAATAAAACCATTTCATACACTTTTAACAAAGTCGATGACAGCGTTATAGCGCGATAGTTGTTTGGATCATCTTTGCGCTTTTTGCCCCCTTTATGTAGTGTTATTATAATTCCACTATTCATGCAATTCGGAATATAACTGAGTCTCAACATATAGGTATACAAGCTTGACAGCACTGGGGCTAGTTCTCGTTTTGCATATAAAAGATGTTCGTATACTAAATGGTCATCACTTCCGGCTTTTCCTTTTGGAAGAGTTTGAATTGTTTTCTCTATAGTTTCTGCACTCACAAATGCACTTTTGTCCGTTTCCAATGAGCTAAATTGATCGTTCACGGTAGACTCGACACATTCTTTCCAATCCTCATCAAACATTCGCGCATCTGACTGTGCATACAAATCTTTGAAGTATAGTCCCCATTGTTCAGATAGCTTTTCTCGACCTCTACACAATTCGCCATTAAATATTATACCGGCTCCGTTGGTAGATTTATTCGTCTGATTACGCGATTTTAACGTTTTCCAAAAGTTTACGTCGCGTCTTTCTGCTTCAGTTTCTAACTTCCGGTCAAGAGACAATAAGTATTGACGGACACATTGTCTATGACGACGTCTAAATTCAGTTTTACACTGTTTGTAATGTATGCGCACACGCGAATTCTTATTCCTAGGTCTACCTGCCTTACACCACTCTTCTCTTGGGCATTTTATTCTCCTATGTAGTTCGCTTAGCTCTTCAGTCCAGTAAGGTTTCATATAAGCACGATATCGCTTCCGAGGAAAAACATCACTTGCAAAAGAAACTAATTTGTCGCACAAAACCTTATATAATCGGTCAATGCCTTGTTCATCAAGTTCACTGCGTGTAAATTCATTCAAACACTCATCTCCTATTATAAGAGATTGATAGGATGACACATTTTCATCATTAGATTTCTTCCAATTCACACAACGCTCAGTACTATGAATCTCGCTGTTAGAAACATGACATTCAATACAACAAAGGATAGGTCTATGTCTAGACACATTCAAACAATGATCATCTGCTAACTCACAATGCAATACTAAATCTACATATTCCACAGGTAACAAAACATCTAAATCTACTGGCCCACAATAATTTCAAACAACGACCTTTAAGAAAGAACCGGACAAACAAGCCTCATCACACAAATCAAACAACGAAGATTCGGATGGTTAGGACATGTAATTAGGAAAGACAACACCAATATCACAAGAACATCATTAAAGTGGACACCATCTGATGGTAAAAGACATAGAGGAAGACCTAAAGAGACATGGAGGAGAACTATCGCTAGTGACATCAAAAACATGGGGAAGACCTTTGGCGAAATTGAAAAGATTGCGAAGGACAGACGTCAGTGGAGGGATCTGGTTGTAGCCTTATGTGCCAGCAGGCACGAAGAGGATAAGTTAAGTTAACGTCAAAATCACCCAGTGAGTGATTCTTTACGGACACGCAATGCGGACGACAGCTTTTAACAAATTCGGTTTTTTATGGACGGGGACACACGGGTGATGAAAACGGTCGCGTGCACCTGGAATACCGGCCTTACACCGTTATTTTATTCCGTCAGAGTCATATGAAAATATTCCAATTCTCTGAGGGAACTGATTACAGCTGTGTTGAGATTAGTAGCGTGTGTATCAGAACATCCTGATAAAGAAATACTTACGTAGATCATGATCGTGTGTGACGATGTGTCCGTTGCCATTACCAGCTGCCATTACTGTGTACCGATTTCCATCCTTATCCATTTGGCCATACTGTAAAAACATATTTCATATGTCTTTGTAAAAATAACAAATGACCAGCATTACGTATTTCAAATGTATATTGTATGACACATCTTGATCGTTATTGTATTGTAAAAGATTATGTCGATATACAGATATTTCAAAGTCAATCGAGAACGGTTTATAACATTAGGTCGTCCGACAGGTAAATATGTTTATCTATGTGTAGCTGTGTATATCTGAGTTAACGGTAAATCCCGCTATTTTCCCGAATGGGATAGTTCCTTTATTAGTATTACTTATTTCATCGACTAAACCAAATAAATACAACAGTATATTTCTAATACTTACAATTCTAGCGGGCGTCATTGGGTCTGGCCGATGAAATATAAAGAATGCATTTTCATGTGTGAGTACGTCTTTTCCATTATCATAAAAAGCGAATTCCTGTAATATGAAAGAGATGCTGTGTTATAAGCAGACAAAAGACAGATGTGTAAAATTAATGTTAATCAACATGTTGCAGTTAACAATAGTGTTATATATTCATTGATATAAAAGTAAGTGTCCCAACTAGCAATACAACTACATGTAGTCATACTGTTAAAACAAAAATAATGATAGTATTAATGTAGTATTTTGCCAGTTTTGGCACGAGATAATATGCCATAGAGAAATATATCTGTTCCAATGGTTCTATCTGTGGCTGATGTGATCAGAAAGATATTTTACAAGACATGTCCAGATACCGTATCTTTAAAGTCGTATATATAAGGCTCCCAAACCATTTGTCCCAACTTCTTATAAATACAAGGAATCATTAGTGTTAACTATATCTGGCGAAACAGTAGGTCATTATGCATTTATTGTTAACAAATCGATTTGTGACAACAAACCAGCTGGATGTAGAATTTTGATTTCTTCCATCATACAATGTTTTCCACCCAAAAATACGTCAGTCTGTAGATAGGTTAGAAAGTTATTGCTTTGGAAATAACTGTTTGGGGGAAATAGGGCTTTAAAGAGGCACTAGCTATAATGGCGTTCGTTAAAATTTGTGTAAAATATAGTAGACATACGAATTATAACTGCTACAAAAACTCAAAGTTTCCGCACCCCATTAATGTACGTTGAGAGTTTAAGTCATACCGTTCAGTTGTTTTCCGTGCATGTGCTGTTTTTGTGTTGAATAAATTAAAGGCAGGCAGCGATTTATTATTTTAAAATTTGAATATAAATTATACTTTTGTCATTATACAGTGCTGTCGAGTAATTCTGCACACCTAATGGGTATTTGCTTTCTACATTTGATATTATTTTAAGAATTAATTATGTTGCTGTTCGGATAAAAACAATCTTCACCGACAAATGTAAACAATTCAAAACAACAAACCTTCGCTAAACTAGATCAAATGTCCTCACAAAACAAGATGGCTGCCTGTTTTTATAACGTCATTACAAAAGTGCTTTTATTCAATTCACGTGTTACGTGGAATGTCAAACTAAAGAAAATCGCCGTTGACACTTATTTTGGTCAATTTTTCGTAGAAATACTTTTCCGATTTCGTTGATTTATTTATTTACGTCTCATCTTTGTACAACATACAAACATATACTAATATAAATACTTTAAGCATTGCACAAAGTCATTCTGACAAGAATTATAAGAGACAAAGTAAAGGAGCAACACAGCTACAGTTTTGTTACTCTACATACTAATACTCGTATACTACATATAAAACATACTTTGATGTGATTATAAAACTTTACATAAGAAACAAACATGTACACAAACAATTGAGGACCGAAGGAAAACCACCCAGCAAAGTGTGTAAGAGATAGAAAGTTAAGGTGCTCAGAATTACCCGATGGGCAGAATTACCCGAAACGACTGTACATTCATATTTCGGCACATATTCTGCTTACATATTAAAACGATGTACATGTTGTACTTTTTTGTACATCTGCTAGGGGTTAATAATTTGCTGGATATAGGGAGTGACTCTTTAAAGAGAGAATTGGTTATTATCTTACGTGTTGGTTGTCTTCGTTCATCAGGCCTGCAGGTAGGTATGGTATATATTGTGCCATATCGGGGGATATGACATTCATCTTCTCATCTTGCCGAACCAAATCATAATATACTATCTCTCCATTATGGTTGAACCAGATAGAATAATCGTCAGGAAATCTGTCTACATGGTTACCTGCTGATTGCTCCACCGATACGTACGCTGGAATATACAACAGCAGTCGTTAGTATGCACAAGTCGATTGAAAACATGCTCACTCTCCCGGGAAGGGCGTGTGATAGCTGCGAACAGTTCACCGTTTATAAAACGCATATATTACGCCACCTGTCAATATACAACGCACATAACATACATAATTATTTTGTATTAAGTAGCTACAACCAGGAGCTTTTCAGTTAACACTATATCCGTTCGACTCGACAAAAAATGTTTTACATTAAGACATTTACTTTGATACTCAGAATTTAGAAGACGTTAGATAAATTCGTCAGAGAAGTCCATGAATTTTGTATGAAATTATGTGTTTGAAAATAATTTAACGGTGTAAAATTAATATGTTAAGTAGATTCTACTTATGCAATAACCCTAATTCTCCAATAAGGAAAAAATAGTGTACCCAATGCTTAAATATGGAGAAAGGGGGGGGGGGTCTATTAACACACTGATATATTCCAACTAAGAACTCTCTCCCACTTTGTAAATATGTATATTTTGTTGATGGTATAATTATAATATGAGTGTAAGTATTAAAAAAAAGCACTTTTAATACCAATATATGTTTATGTCCAGTAGACTCTAATAATGTGATAATTCATAGAATTATTTTTGAAATATTTAAAATGCAATTACTTTTTCACATTTGTGGTAGTCAGAACAATATACTAGAAATAATTTATATGTATGTATTATTACTAACTAAAAACAACTTATCTATGCATAATTTTCATACATATCACCATTAACCATTGTAATTTATGTAAAATTGTAATGTATATATATGTAGAATGACAGGCATGTATGCCTTTTTCTTGAATAAACTATACTATACTATATATATACAGTTTGAACAATTATTTGAAGTAAAAGCTATCAATTCCATTTAAGAAAATGAAAATGCGTCTCAAACAAAATGTGGTAACAGTTAGTTACTCGCAATTTATTACAAGCATTAAAAAACAAACCCAGTAGAAATTCTAATTTTCACGATTTTTGAACACATGGAAAATTGTGAAATCTTCTAATACGGAGACAGAAATGTTTTCAAATGATAAAGATGTTCATATTGTTGATAATTATGCATTTTGTATTTTACAAACACATTAATTAAACGCACGCATTGCGGTAGAAAATAACATAAAAATCGTTGCCGCCATTTCGGAGGGACAATGGCGTCTTCTGCTTAAAATCTTTCAACTCTGATTTTAAATTTCTGTATCAAATTGTAATAAATTGGCCGATATTTGAGAAAAAAATTTAATATGAACTTAAATCTATACTTGATAGTATTGACATTTTTTAAATCCGAAACTAATCTAGGGAATACTCATTTAGATATTCTTTCAAACCCTAAATAGCGTTACGTGTGAAGAGAGCCGCAGCTATGAATCACACAATTAGTTAACATTATGCTCGTTTAACTCACAAGCGTGTGTTTATTAAGTGAGACCGGTATAAAAAGTTCACACTTTCATGACGTTAAATGTTTTACGCTTTCAAATGAGCTTTACTTGTTTGATGTAAATTAAAAACAAAAAAGTTATTGGTGATTTACGACCGTACGTTGTTCCGAAACATTTGCGCTATTCGCGAACAGAAAATCTATGTTCTCGCTCTTTAACTCGTCAATGTGAATTCATAAATTGTATTATAATCGAAATTTAATTTGACATTTAATTGATAACTTAAATAGACTATAGTATTGGCATTGTTTTTAATTTGATAATAATTAAAGGAATAGTGTGTATACTGTTCTGAATTAAGCACACGCGATAATTAGGCGGGGATTTCGATCGCCTGCTACCGGCAGAATGCTGATTTTATCTACGGCCGTGAAAAAGCAATGGTTTATCTTGTTTCTAATCCCTGGACAGTATATAAGATCCGTGTTACTACCAGGAGCTCTTCAATATAACATACATAATTTGTATCAAGTAGTTACAACGTATCATTGACAATGAACATAACGTATATAATTTGTATCAAGTAGTTACAACGTATCATTGACAATGAACATAACGTACATAATTTGTATCAATTAGTTACAACGTATCATTGACAATGAACATAACGTACATAATTTGTATCAAGTAGTTACAACGTATCATTGACAATGAACATAACGTATATAATTTGTATCAATTAGTTACAACGTGTCATTGACAATGAACATAACGTATATAATTTGTATCAATTAGTTACAACGTATCATTGACAATGAACATAACGTTTATAATTTGTATCAAGTAGTTACAACGTATCATTGACAATGAACATAACGTATATAATTTGTATCAAGTAGTTACAACGTATCATTGACAATGAACATAACGTACATTCTATTATTATAGCAAGTAAACAAGGTAAATGTTAGATTTATTCAGTTGTCCATATTTGGAAACATCCTAATTGTCAAAATAAATAGCTTTAATAACTGAACAACTTACAACATATAATAACCATGCACATTGCAAAAATAAACGAATAAATGATCCAACATTTGAAAATCAAAACACGACTTGATCAGCTAGTAACAGTTATTTTAAAGTCAAATGAGAACAGTTGTAACTATACTATCGTCCGGCAGGTGAACTATGTTTATCTAGGGTTAACTTGGTATACCTGAGTTAGCGGTATTTCGGTTCGCTCATTAGTATTACTTATTGAATCGACTATTACAGATTATGTCATGAAAAAGATAATGTGTCAAAACAATTACTGTGGTGGATTCAACAAAAAACCCAACATGGTTTTATGTCACCAAAAGTTTACTACGTCAATGTGAAAACAATTACTTTTATAGTATTGAGTTAAATTTAAGCATGCGAGTGGGTGAATAAGAAAGTTCGTAAAATTTGGCCATATTTTTTTTTCAAAGTATTTGTCGTCATATTTATACGGAATGAATATAATGGCATTTTCTTTACTTAAACTGACTTATAGCAACCTATAGCAAATTATTTTGTTATACTTCTGATCACGTTATATTAAAATTTCAAAGCATTTTGAGCTGTGGTTTGTGAGTAATGATATTTTTCTACGAACGTTTTGATTCACCCACGTACTCATTGCATTATTTTTTATAAGTACTTATGTTTTTTGTTAACACACAGCCTCAAATAGATGACTAATATACATAATGCCGTAGGTTATAATTCACGACAATGACCACCTAGTCAATTTCCATGCAAGTAAACACATGAACGAAAAATATTAATCACCAGTGGTTGTCGACATATTAAACAAAATTAAAGAACTTACATGATTTCATGGAATCCCCATAATCAAAGCCGGACACTGTTGTATGACATAATATAACGAGTATAGGAAGAACGGACAATCGTGAGCTGGTCATCGTAGTGAGTGTCGGATTAATGACTCTGATCGCCCGGTGTCTAAGTCTTATATATCTAGTGATATGACGAATCAAAATTGAAATATATAACTGCAGGCATAAAGACAAATTTACATTGGCCAATAGAAAGCAAGGGTCGAGTTTTTTGGACACGTACGTAATGACGTGTTGTGGTGAAAAAAATGAACTTTTATTTTTATTGATGAAAAATAATCAAGCCGATGTTATCAAAAAAACACAAATATTGTTACTAATCACGCAATAAACTTTTACATTAATAATGCTATTACAATATTATATTGTTTAATATCGCCTGTTCCTGAGACTACAAGTTATATATCACCCTGTGAGGGTTGTTCCACAATAAACCAGGCAGTTTCCACTACTCGAGCTAATGTAGGTAATTACCGATAAAATATGTTGAATTGACCAACGTCTTTGATCCATATATACCGGGTGCTCGTAACAATAATGCTCGACATAACGATGTAAAGTAATAATTGTGCAACATAGAACCAAGTTTGGTGAGACTTAGCTTTGAACGTTACACGTGATTCACTCGCAGTAAGTCATACATGTTGAATTTTAAAGTACCCCGATAAGTTATACAGTGATTTGGTTTATACGCTGTGAATGACACTATGTACAAATAACCCACAATAGGTAAATTCTGAGAGGGGCATATACATCGTGATAGATCCTCTATGTATTATATACTTAAATTATTGGTTCTAGAACATGTCCAGTGTGTAGCACAGACACGCGAAACTATCTCTGTGTTTTCATACAAACAATGAAACAGTTCACCTGTAAATGGGATTGTAACCACTGAAAAACGTTTAAGAAACAACAAAAAGTCCCGGTCGAGATTCGAACCAGAAACCTCTAGATCCGTAGGAGAGCGTAACCCACTCGACCATTGGTTCAAACGGCATAACATCAGGCCCGGTGATTATAAACATTGGAGTACGTACTACATGCTCCAACTCATACTCCGTACTTATTAATGAATGGAAACATATGAAACCAGGGTTCATTTTCTTGATTAGATCATTTGCTACAAGTTGGTGTTGGTTTTGATGCAAAATTCTAAAAAAGCTGTTTTTCAAGTTGGAGCATGGAGTATGGAGTATGGAGTTTGAGTATTAGAATGAGAAATGTTTATAATCAGCGGGTCAGTATAGTTTGACAAAAACTGTCCACGTGACGACAAAATACAATGTAACACCACTGATACAATACAACTTGGGATGTTAATTGTCATGTAAAGAATGGCGGCTGATTCCGAATTACGATCCACGTGTTGCTATTCCGCCTTGGTACACATGCAAAACTTCAGCACGAGGGTCTGAACAACACCAGTCCTACTAATTTTGAATCAACCAAGAGACGAGAATAGACGTTGACCACAAGTGATATTCTAGATCTGATAAACTTTCCTTATTATACTTATCAGTGAATCTTTTGTCCAATATTACCACCATTATGGTTTTTGCATTTGTTTTAATGACGAACACAGATAATGTCGATAAAAGGTTGATACATGAAATTAATTTTCATTTTAATAGAATATTTTCTATCGACCGATACTTAAACTGCTATTATTGTACAAAACAAATAAATGTGGTCAATGTACGTGGGTGAATCAAAAAGTTCGTAGAAAAATATCATAACTCACAAACCACAACTTCAAATGCTTTCAAATTTTAATATAACGTGATCATAAGTATAACAAAACAATTTGTCAAATTTCATTGAATTAGTCAAAACTACATGATTTTTACATTAAAGCGCACACATGCTTTGACAGCATACCGGAGCGCGTCAGCGAAATTTGATGAACGACGTCAAACTTACGCCACGATTGTCAATTCTTACGTTAACGTTTTGACTCATTTTCGCTTCTCGAGTGATTAATATGTAGGTATTTTTTGATAACTATCGTGATAATAGCTTCGGCATTTTCAATTGTTTGTTTAATATCGTGTTGGCTGTCCCATAAGATTAATCTAAGTGTTTTGCGGTAACCGCTATTATATAGCGCTGGTCCTCTTCGACGACGTTGCGAACCAACGTCACCAATATCGGATGTATTTTATTTGGTTGTCAAAATCCATCGGCCTACACGAAATCACTTATTCCATTTATAAATCGATGTCTATTTATTTCAGGATATATACCTGCACGTTTCAAACCATGTTTTGTCTCTGATGCCGTACGTATATTTAAGTTTCACGCAGATTTTGCTAGCCGCCCGTGGTTCCGTAAATTCCGGTAGACCCATTTTACGCGGGTATTTCTATATAGTGCGATTATGTAAATGTTGATTAAAGCATTATTTATCGGAGATGACGTCTGAAAATTTAACAAACTTTATAAATAGCATCATGCAATCAGACATAACACTTTGACGGTTTTTGGAGGACCTAAAATTGAGATATTTTAGAAAATTTAATAAAATGTGTTTCAAATTAACCGTATGCTCCGGTATACCTAATCACCCTTATTTAAGATGTAAATATTTTTAAAATGTTTATCATCAGGTCGCTACAAATCTTTATACGTAAAGAAAATACCAAAGTATTCATTCAGCATAAATATGACGACAATAACTCTGAAAATAAAAAAGTAATGGCAAAATTCTACGAACTTTTTGATTCACCCACGTACGTACGAGTATAGTGCGCACGTGATAACAAGAAAGGCGCGAACATTTGGAATAGGCCAAATAGGTGAAAAACCCGAGCGTGCACGATTTATCAGTGCTATTAAATGTTAGTAATATAATTGACCATATGTGTTTATTTAAGCAACTAATTTTGCGACAGTAGACCAATCCAGCCAACGCTTGTAAACATCACATTATCCTTGGCGAACATGAACTACTATAGTTGATTCAAAGATCTCTGTCACAACCGCGTAAACAAACATTCACCCCGGTCGATTATTAAAGGTATGTCAGGATTAAATTCTACTATCAATAATACACTAAAATGATTAAAAAGCTGATGGTCCTATAGCTTAGTGGTTATACTTGGCGCAATTAGCTATTCAGAGATGGAACATTATGGCAGTCTTGACAGACATCTTTGAATCGACAATATAAAATCCGACCAACGATATTTGACAGTGACGTCATTTTGTAAACAATCTATAAATCAGCAGGGTATATCCCAAAAAGATTGAGGATCATACTATACCTAAATATGTCTATACCAATTAATATACCTCAAGCAATACATGGTTCTGTGGATGTGTTTGTTGACTCACACTCAGGCGATCTAAGTTCAAAGCTTCTGATCGCCATTAAACTATAACATTTTTGTTGTTGTAATATAGTAAGTAAGCAAGTAACGACTTTATTTATAGTAGATAACATATTTGGTAATATACCAATTTTCAATATGGTCTACATAAAGAACATATACTGAGTTCCAAAAGTTCTGCATCTTAATTAAAAATTCATTATTTTTGAAATAGTTAACTTCAAAGAACTTTTTAGAAACACTGTCCATTTGCGTACCCTTAGTGTTTATGTTGAACCTATTTCCGTTGGATTTCGTCACGCTTGAATAATCACACCATCGCAAATGGTAAAAACGTCTATTCAAGCACGCATAATTTGGGTTCTTCATTTTTTACTTTATTTTCACTTCCAATTTACTTGCATCGTGTCTGTGTTACGGAAAAACACAATAAGTTAGTCAAATAACTTAGATATGTACGCTTAATTTGATTGCAAAAATGGATAAAAGGAATGTCGTATTTCAATATTTGAAAACATACTTTGTGTTGGAGTGATATACAGTGAACTCGTGCTGCACCTTTAACAGAAAATAAGTTGACCAGTATAAGCTCTGAACTTCACTCTGTTTAGAATCTCTGTACCTGACGTTCTCACATTCATATAATTCATTATAGTCCAGTCATTTTAACTTTTAACCTCAAACTAATTGCAAAACAAACAGTTTTGTGTTTATATGGTGCGTAAAGCTATCCTTAGCAATGTACAAAATGTCCTAATTGAATATTCGTGGGACTTTTTGAGATATTTACAAATATATTGAATTGTCACATGTTTTCGCGATATTTGTCACTTTTGATGTAAATAAATCTTGATTTGTACCAGTAACTTATTTTTACATCGTGCTTAGATGTCGCAATTTTGGTCTGATTTTTATGAAACTTGGCAGCAATGATCATCGGAAGCTAATCTAGGTGAAATAAAATTTTGAGTTAACCGGATCCAAAATCTAGGTCACTAGGTCAAAACATAGAAAAAACAAGATATAGTCACCAGGGGTCGCAATTTCGACCTTACACTTGTGAAGTTTAGTCACAATGATCACCTTAAAAAAATCAAGGTCATGTATAAAATTGGATTAACCTGAGTTAAAAACTAGGTCACTACGCCAAATTATACAACAAATCTTTAAAAGGCGCCCTTTTTACCTAATCTTTATGAAACCATATCACATGGATCATGAAGACAAAATGTAGGTCAAATTTAATATTTACTTATCATGAGTTAAAACTAGGTCACTAGGTCAAATAATAGACAAACCTTCATGCGCCAAAAAGTCGCATCAATTATTTTCACCTATTGACCTAATTTTGACCCAAATTATTCAATAACATACTTGTCTTAGATGTTTTGAGATAAGCATTGTGACCAAGTTGCATAAATATTAGACCACAATTGTGAATTTTGTACCTACACAACGTTTTCCTTTGATTTTAACTAGCGACCTACTTTTTGACCCCGGATGACCCAATTTATAACTTTGACCTAAATTTAAGTGATATTATTATTGTGACCAAGTTTCATAAATATAAGGTCACCATTATGACCTCTAGCGACTACACAAGGTTTTGCTACAATTTGACCTAGTGATCTAGTTTTTTACCCTCGATCATCCATTTTCTACCTTGGCCTTAATATTGTTCAGATGATCGCTCTGACCAAGTTTCATAATCATAAAGTCAAAATTGTGAATACAAATGCAATTGTGGACGAACAGACAAAGAAAACAATCACTATTTCTCCCGAATCGATAGATTCGTGTACATTTTGTATATTGTCATTATTGGATACTGTTCAAACACAAATATTCTTTTTCCATTAGACACACATGTATACAACACAAGATATGTGTAAATTTTAAACAAATTGGGTTAATATTAAAGAAATGAATAAAAGTTTTGTTTCCCCTTCCAAGTGCTATTTTGAGTCATTTTGTCGACATTTGAATGAGTAGTATACCAACACGTAGACTGGCATTTATATGAAAAGTAAATTTTCTGATGATAAAATCAATATTTGTATTCGATAGAAGAAGGTTGTATCTTTCAGAGAATATAAGCTTTAAGGTGCAATTAGTAAATAGTTAACGACTTACACGGGAATTATTAGAACTTAAAATTCCCCATGTAGTATGAAATAAGGAAAATGCTGCAATTGCTACCAAAAGTGACCTTAAACATGTCGATTTTTTTTGTATTTTCCCCACTGAACTCGCATATTTGATGTTTTGTCTGTAGTTGATAATAGTCTGTAGATGATAAAAATGCAAAGAAACTCTGTTTTGCAATTTGTTTGAGGTTGACCATATTTTTTAGCTTCAATGACTGGACTATTAACCACACCTCTTGTGTAATACGAATTTTTTGACATCGTGATCGTTTCAAATTAGCTAAATTTTATTTTTGGTTAATTTGCGTATTTTGGGTGTATAATTTAGTATTTCTTGGGTTTGTGCACAAGTATTGCGCAACAAAGAAAGTTTAATTTTGATCAATTCTAAAAAAAACGATGCCTGTGGAATTCGAACTTAGTCGTGGATAACCACTAAAGTGACCAAACAGTACACCCTCTAAAGTGACCATACAGTACACCCTCTAAAGTGACCATACAGTACACCCTCTAAAGTGACCATACAGTATAACCACTAAAGTGACCATAAAGTACACCCTCTAAAGTGACTATACAGTATAACCTTCATAGTGACCATACAGTATAACCTCTATATAGTGACCATACACTATAACACCCATAGTGACCATACAGTATAACCTCTGTAGTGACCCTACAGTATAACCTCTGTAGTGACCATACAGTAGAACCTCTATAGTGACCATACACTATAACCTCTATAGTGACCATACAGTATAACCTCTATAGTGCCCATACAGTATAACCTCTATAGTGACCATACAGTATAACCTCTATAGTGACCATACAGTAGAACCTCTATAGTGACCATACACTATAACCACTATAGTGACCATACAGTATAACCTCTATAGTGACCATACACTATAACCACTATAGTGACCATACAGTATAACCTCTAAAGTGACCATACAGTATAACCTCTAAAGTGACCACACAGTATAACCTCTATAGTGACCATACAGTATAACCTCAATAGTGACCATACAGTATAACCTCTATAGTGACCATACAGTATAACCTCTATAGTGACCATACAGTAGAACCTCTATAGTGACCATACACTATAACCACTATAGTGACCATACAGTATAACCTCTAAAGTGACCATACAGTATAACCTCTAAAGTGACCACACAGTATAACCTCTATAGTGACCATACAGTATAACCTCAATAGTGACCATACAGTATAACCTCTATAGTGACCATACAGTATAACCTCTATAGTGACCATACAGTAGAACCTCTATAGTGACCATACACGTTAACCTCTATAGTGACCATACACTATAACCACTATAGTGACCATACAGTATAACCTCTATAGTGACCATACACTATAACCTCTATAGTGACCATACAGTATAACCTCTATAGTGACCATACACTATAACCTCTATAGTGACCATACACTATAACCACTATAGTGACCATACAGTATAACCACTATAGTGACCATACACTATAACCTCTATAGTGACCATACAGTATAACCTCTATAGTGACCATACACTATAACCTCTATAGTGACCATACACTATAACCTCTATAGTGACCATACAGTATAACCACTATAGTGACCATACACTATAACCTCTATAGTGACCATACAGTATAACCTCTATATAGTGACCATACACTATAACACCCATAGTGACCATACAGTATAACCTCTGTAGTGACCATACAGTACACCCTCTAAAGTGACCATACAGTATAACCACTAAAGTGACCATAAAGTACACCCTCTAAAGTGACTATACAGTATAACCTTCATAGTGACCATACAGTATAACCTCTATATAGTGACCATACACTATAACACCCATAGTGACCATACAGTATAACCTCTGTAGTGACCATACACTATAACCACTATAGTGACCATACAGTAGAACCTCTATAGTGACCATACACTATAACCACTATAGTGACCATACAGTAGAACCTCTATAGTGACCATACACTATAACCTCTATAGTGACCATACAGTATAACCTCTATAGTGACCATACAGTATAACCTCTATAGTGACCATACAGTATAACCTCTATAGTGACCATACAGTATAACCTCTATAGTGACCATACAGTAGAACCTCTATAGTGACCATACACTATAACCACTATAGTGACCATACAGTATAACCTCTATAGTGACCATACAGTATAACCTCTAAAGTGACCACACAGTATAACCTCTATAGTGACCATACAGTATAACCTCAATAGTGACCATACAGTATAACCTCTATAGTGACCATACAGTATAACCTCTATAGTGACCATACAGTATAACCTCTACAGTGACCATACAGTAGAACCTCTATAGTGACCATACAGCATAACCTCTATAGTGACCATACAGTAGAACCTCTATAGTGACCATACACTATAACCACTATAGTGACCATACAGTAGAACCTCTATAGTGACCATACACTATAACCTCTATAGTGACCATACAGTATAACCTCTATAGTGACCATACAGTATAACCTCTATAGTGACCATACAGTAGAACCTCTATAGTGACCATACCGTATAACCTCTATAGTGACCATACAGTAGAACCTCTATAGTGACCATACACTATAACCACTATAGTGACCATACAGTATAACCTCTATAGTGACCATACACTATAACCACTATAGTGACCATACGGTATAACCTCTAAAGTGACCATACAGTATAACTTCTAAAGTGACCACACAGTATAACCTCTATAGTGACCATACAGTATAACCTCTAAAGTGACCACACAGTATAACCTCTATAGTGACCATACAGTATAACCTCAATAGTGACCATACAGTATAACCTCTATAGTGACCATACACTATAACCACTATAGTGACCATACAGTATAACCTCTATAGTGACCATACAGTATAACCACTATAGTGACCATACAGTATAACCTCTAAAGTGACCATACAGTACACCCTCTATAGTGACCATACACTATAACCTCTATAGTGACCATACAGTATAACCTCTACAGTGACCATACAGTAGAACCTCTATAGTGACCATACAGCATAACCTCTATAGTGACCATACAGTAGAACCTCTATAGTGACCATACACTATAACCACTATAGTGACCATACAGTAGAACCTCTATAGTGACCATACACTATAACCTCTATAGTGACCATACAGTATAACCTCTATAGTGACCATACAGTATAACCTCTATAGTGACCATACAGTAGAACCTCTATAGTGACCATACAGTATAACCTCTATAGTGAACATACAGTATAACCTCTATAGTGACCATACAGTATAACCTCTATAGTGACCATACAGTAGAACCTCTATAGTGACCATACAGTATAACCTCTATAGTGACCATACAGTATAACCTCTATAGTGACCATACAGTAGAACCTCTATAGTGACCATACAGTATAACCTCTATAGTGACCATACAGTATAACCTCTATAGTGACCATACAGTATAACCTCTATAGTGACCATACAGTAGAACCTCTATAGTGACCATACAGTATAACCTCTATAGTGACCATACAGTAGAACCTCTATAGTGACCATACAGTAGAACCTCTATAGTGACCATACAGTATAACCTCTATAGTGAACATACAGTATTACCTCTATAGTGACCATACAGTATAACCTCTATAGTGACCATACACTATAACCTCTATAGTGACCATACAGTATAACCTCTATAGTGACCATACAGTATAACCTCTATAGTGACCATACAGTATAACCTCTATAGTGACCATACAGAATAACCTCTATAGTGACCATACAGTATAGCCCCTATAGTGACCATACAGTATAACCCCTACAGTGACCATACACTATAACCACAATAGTGACCATACAGTATAACCACTAAAGTGACCAATAAGTATAACCACTATAGTGACCATACAGTATAACCTCTATAGTGACCATACACTATAACCTCTATAGTGACCAAACACTATAACCACTATAGAGACAATACAGTATAACCACTATAGTGACCATACAGTAGAACCTCTATAGTGACCATACAGTATAACCTCTATAGTGACCATACACTATAACCTCTATAGTGACCATACAGTAGAACCTCTATAGTGACCATACACTATAACCACTATAGTGACCATACAGTACACCCTCTATAAGTCCATGTGACAGACCGAAATCCATTACCTAATTGGTGAACAGATCCAACAATGGTTTTCGGTTAGCTTGATATCTAAGCTGTCCGAAATCAGTTGATGGACTTGCAGGACATTTTGCCAAATGACCTTTTGGCGGCCATCTATAAAGATGGCCGCCGTTATTTTAAGCAATGAGAGGGTTTAGGAAAACTTCGATTATTCTTCACTCACATGTGCTATCGGCTTGTGATTTGTCTTAAACTGTTTGCAATTGAACTGCGCATGTAGTATTATATTAATATAAATAATATAAAATGGTTATTAATTAATAATTATTGATTTTTTAAGGAATTATGATATTTTTTCGATTTTTGACGCTAATGTTTCTCTTTCAAATCGGATCTGAGTGTGTATTTGACCGTTTGTTGATTGTTATATGCAGCGGTTGATTCTAGGCGTCCATAGTAAACATTACATTGACAGATTTTCATTTTAAAATCCTTCATGAGCCAGGAATATTGGATACCTAAAAGTTTAATAATAGTCCTGTCTATAAATGGGATATTAAGGTTAGACCCAACATTGGATTGTATTGTATTTTTTTTTGGTTTTCTGTTAGGGAATATGTTGCAATTGAAGAATCTGAATGATGACCAGCTGTCATCATTGAGCATTTTGTGAAAATCAAGATGGCGTCCAAAATGGCCGCCAAAATCAGAAAAACAATCAAAGATGCCAGAAATTAGTTACAAATTTCTTTTTCGCCGATTGGTTGTTGTTAAAATGTTTTAAATACATGTATTTATATTAAACCTATCGTTATTCGTCGATTAAAATATTGTGGGATGGCATCCATGTCGGCTGAAATCAAAATGGCGGTTACAACGGCCGATTATATTAAAACATTTATTTAAATGATTTTGTTGATATCGGAATTAAACTAGTTAACTATAACATTCAAATAAAAGTTTGATTCGACTCAATTGATATGTTGCCTTATTCAAAATGGCGTCCAAGATGGCCGCAAAATCAGGAAATATGTCGATGGTGCAAGAGAATAGTTACATAAATTACTATTGTTGCTAATTGGCAGTTGTTTAGATGTTAACATAGTATCTATTCAATCCTAGCATTATTAATTGTGTGAAATTATATAAGATAGCATACAAATGTACTAAGAAATCAACTACCAGCGGTAATGGCCATTATAATTGCTGAATAAGCATACTTTATTAAAATCGTATAGTGTGTTCAAATAGTTTTTATTTGTATTGAACATTTTATTTATCACACATGCATTATGATTTGACTTCGAAATGGCAGCAAAGATGGTCACTTAACATTACATACGTGGGGAATAAATTGTAGATTATTTTACTTTCTGTATTGTATATATGGTCGTCCTCTTTGGCATTATCGTACTATTGATATTTAATTACAAGATCGTGTGAGCGGCGAGTTCTTTTTGTAAAAAACGAATAATCATGAGTATTCACTATAAATAAAACCCCTCGAGAAGGCATAATCGCTGTCGACAATGCTCATGGGTCTGGTATACAGTTTCCAACCAAAGTCACCAATGATCTGTCTGATGTTGTTTGTTGTACTAAAGTACTGTTTGACAAATTGCGTCCAATATGCTGAACTGCCTCCAGATGACAAATATTTGCCCTGGTTGATCCTTTGCCGAATTTGCGTATTCAAGGATTGGTTTGACATGTGACTGGTAACATCATACCCTTATCTGTTTCGATAGTTTGTCAAGTTTGTCCAGAAGAAGGCGATGCTGTTATTGGCTTTCCTCACAATAGCAGCAACATTGATACTCAAGGATATTCATCTATGTATACCCCGATGTACTTATCTCTGCAACAACTTGTAACGTGTCATGAGTCTTAACACGAGTTCTCTTCATAGTGATGCGGGTGACCATAAACTTGTAAGGATTAAATGACATCAACCATGGACCCTCCCATTCATTGCTGTAGTCTGTCCATGTCATCTTGTTAGGCTTAAGCATTTTCTTTAGTAATTACCCTGCTCAAGAGGTTGTTGTCGGCAAGCAGATGGTGAGTAGATGTTGCATGAATTAGAAGGTGGTAGATATACAACAGAAAAAAGTGGTCCATTGACTGATCCCTGAGGTACGCCTAGTGTGACTGGTGCTGTGTTGGTGGACTGTTCTCCGACCAGTACCTATTCGGTTCTAATTGCAAGAATTATGCTAGTAATATTCCTGCTCAGCAGGTTCCACTGATATTGTAATAATTCAATTTGCTGGCTTGCCTCTTCTTAGACTGAAGGCTTTGTTGAAGTCCCGAAGGACGGGACAATCTGATCTCCACCCTCTAGGTAACAGTTGTAGTTGGTTATGTAGTGCAGCTGGCTCTCAGTGAATATCTTTCTGAACCATGTTGTTAGTCAGCTAGTATCTAAAACGTGTCAAGAATGGCCATGATCTGGCTTTGAAGAAACGGTGTGAGCTCGACCAGTTCACTTCACGCAGACTTGATTGAGGTGGACCAGTAGTTGCTAGGTCACTATAAATTGGTCTCCCGTGGGTGTGACGCTCTAGTCTCAAGGGAGAATAGTATTCCAAAAACTTGTTTGGAATAGTTGCTTCACGCGGACCATGACCAGTTATATTCCTTTTCACATCCAGTTTGACCTCACCTCAGTCGTTTGTCATACACTATCATCCCAGTGTCTGCGATGAACTTCATGTCTTCCGCAGATCATCTGCGTCTCCATAGAGCTTCTCTTGAAGAGTTGTGTATGTAGGCCACGTTGCAGTTCGATCCTGGTTGTGTCTTCTGCATCTTTGGAGGACATGATCAACAGTTTGTTCTTCTTCCCCGCATGGACAGATCGGAGACGGCACCAATTCGAACTTCCAGTACATATGATGGTTCAGCCTGTTGTGCACTGAGTTAGTCGTACCATAATCACTTGTTCTGACCTGTTAAGGCGATGGTAGGGATCAGCATCTTGTCTTGGCCCTGTGAAGTTCATGATAATGGTAACTTTCTCTTTATATCGCACATGCACTGGTGGTTGTGCTGACTGTGCTCCCAGCTTTGCCAATTCATTTGTTGTTTCATTTCCAGGCATTCCACAGTGGGCAGGAATTCACTGTTGGGCTAGTTTGCAGTGAGTACTAAGGTTATGTAGTATTTTAGCTAGTTCTGGTGTTTTGTTGTGAGCTTCGGTCTACGCTCTGTATTTACTGCAGTGCTTCCCTGTGGCTCTGTGATGTCTCTCTTTGTTGCCTGGTGTATATTAGATGAAGATTCCAGCACCTCCATCTTTGATAGCTTTGGTGGCTGAGCCATCAGTATAGACATGGGTCCATATCTCAGGAGGGTATTCTTGGCTTATCATGGCTAGTGTCAGGCTCCTTCGAACACGCCTGGCTCCAGTTTAGGGACTTCACAGTAACTGCAGACAAATCATTTGCTAATGGGTTGACTATATTATCCCTGACTAGAGGTGGGCATGCTATGATCAAATCAGGTGCAAATTAGTTGTCTAACTTCTTGGTTTCGTGTACAAAGCTGCTTCGCTTGATCCGATGTTTGGTAAATCCAGCTAATCTTGTAGCCATTGGGTTCGGTATTGATCTGAACTTCTCCTCTTCAAGCATGACTTTGGCTTGCCTTCGCTGGATACCAGTGAACTTTGCCATGAATTCAATCGGTGTAGATTTCGAAACATCTGTCATTATGCGTAACGCTTAGTTCTGGACCTTGTCGAGAGCTTGGCTGTTGTGCTGTTGTTATCCAGTTTGTCTATACTGAAGTTGTGCGGAATGCCCACTTCTTCATCATAGACGTTTGACTTTTCCGATTACTACTTACAATGGTTGGAAATACCTGGGATGGTATATGGGGTTATAATTTGATATGGTACGTTGGCATATTCTCTGAAATAGCATTCATAATGTGTCAATAGTAGTGGTATGAGAAATAAATTGTCTACAAATACGGGCAAGTATGGCGATGGTAGGTGTTGTCTGTAATCATGCCAGTTTCCAAGTCGATATCTGGTAAATTGATGAGCCTGTTAGCCATTTTGTTGATGTTGGGTAGGCAGGTTGATTTCATAAAAGCTGGGTTGCTGATGGCGGTGGGTCACTGCTTGGTGATCGGTAGATTAGTGTAATGGTGAGCTAAACGCTTCCGTTGCATATTGTTGGTGCTACTGTGAATTCGGTGTATGCGTCGAGTTTGATGTATGAGCAGATGAGCTACTACTATTCTTTGACTGCAAGTGAAAATAAAGCATGTATTACTATGCATGAAGAATACCTTATACATATACCACGTTACCAACCCAACATACATTGAACAATCAGTACCGGTGGTACACACTATTGGTCGTACTTGACTTAAGGATAAGGACAGCCAACCAGATGACACCATAGTAAACACTTGGTCAGTTACAGGCGATGCGACCATGTGGCTATCCTTATTCTCCAATTAGATAAGATCAGTATTGAATACCACTCCCATTTGAACATACATGGTTGGCAACCATCTTAGAAGTCATATCAAATATACTGCACATAAAGTGTTCTAATGTTACAGTAGATCTATATTTTTAACCTATAGCAGTATTCACATTAACACATTCCATTACGATACATGTTTAAAATTTAAATGCAATTTTTCAGTTTGACAACCCTGTATGCGGCGGCCATTTTGTCGAAATTATGATTTCAGCCTTCATTGATACCATTTTAAACGGGATAAGTCTATCAGCAAATATATATAATGTTATATTTTATACAGTGTATTTAAGTTGTAGTTATGTTCGGAAAACTTACACTGCTGATGATCACAAAAGTATCAATGTGCAACTTCTTTGGACCACTAACACAATATGTAATTGGTTTTGGAAGCCATTTTGTCCGCCATTTTGAATCAACTAATGGTTAAATGCTTAAAACTGTAATATTTCTTGGAGCATTTATTACATATTACATTTCAACAATTTATTTTACACTACTTCACCTTAAATTGCGATAAAACCTTTTCCTAACAGCTTGTCATTTTAGCCACCATATTGATTCCAGCCATCACGGATGCCTTTTTACATTCACTAACTCAATCAATAATATTGAATATAAATATATAATTATGTTTAAAGCATTCAAACTATAACCACTCTGCAAAAAGGCGATTTGATCCTTATTTCTGGCACCTCTGATAGTTTTTCTGAATTTTGGCGGCCATCTTGGACGCCATTTTGATTTTCACAAAATGTTCAATGATGCCAGCTGGGCATTATTCATATTCTTCAATTACAACAAATTTCCTAACAGAAAACCAAAAATATTTACTACACAGTCCAATGCCGGGTATAACCAATCTCATTAATAGACTTGACTATTAATCAACGTTCAGTTATCCAATATTCCTGGCTTATGAAGGATTTTCAAATAAAAATCTGTCAATGTAATGTTTATTATGGACGACTAGAATCAACCTCGGCATATAATAATCAACAAATAGTCAAATACACACTCAGATCCGATTTGAAAGAGAAAAACTAGCGACAAAAATATCATAATTTCCTTAAAAATCAACAATTATTAATTAATAACCATATTATAATATTTATATTTATATATTACCACATGCAGGGTTCCATTGCAAACATTTTAAGACATATTACAAGCCGATAGCCCTTGTGAGTGAGGAATAATCGCAGTTTTCCTAAACCCTCTCATCGCTTAAAATAACGGCGGCCATCTTTAAAGATGGCCGCCAAAAGGTCATTTAGCAAAATGTCCCGCATAGTCCAGATGAGGATTTGGGATTTCTCTCTTTACCTTGCTATATAGTATTAAGTTTTTTTTATTGCTGTTCTGAGTTGCCAAGGTATTGAAGGTCTCAAAACCGTTTGATGCCACTCTGGCATCATTGGGGAACTTTTTTTATTGGGGGTTAAAAATGGCCTCCAAAATGGCGATTTTAACAATTGAATACAGCCTATATTTTCATATGACATTTGTATTACCATCAAAATATCAGTACATGCATGTTTATATCGTAATGGAATAAATATGATTAATAAAGGAGCTGTATTCATTGAATTAAATTCAATAAAAATATTTTAAAAAATCAACATTTTACGTGTAATTTACGTGACAATATGTTAGCAAAATAATAGAATACAACAACACTCAGTATTAAATACTGTGTTATGTCATATCAAGCATGAACTCTACAATCGAGTAGATTTTAAGGCATTTTAAGTGATATTCAATATCAAAACACTGTATAAGACGTGGTTGTTTCTTGAACAATATGTGTAATATACGTTACCTTTAAATTGTTTACATACAAAGTATGAATACTATGTCTCTTTGCGTTCTTGATTATCAACATGACGCGATCATTGTTTTTTGTCTTGGCAGACATCTTTTTAAATTGGATATGTAATTTAACTTTTTACTCAAACTGTGATTTACGTTACCATATGTTACCAAACATAATATAATGTAATGTATGTTACCATTAAAGTAATTTAGTAATTTTAGTCTGGAATACTATACACTTACTCATTCTGAATTCTAAGTTAAATTATCGATGTTTTATTTTGATCAAACTGATTTAAACAATTACAAAGAGTTACTGTAAAATGATTTCTGACTTATTGAAATAGTGATTTGCGTAACATAATGCAAAACTCCACTGTTCGCTGTATAATCAAGATGTATCAGTAAAGATTGTCAACATTTGAAAATTTACAACCACTTATTATTACAGTAAGTAATATTTGTAAACAAATAACACATGTTTTATTACAGATATACGTATTAGATTTGACACAAACCACCACGTTTGACCTGGCTATTTGAATCAATATATGTGTGAACCTCTAAAACTGTAATAATACTTTCGAGGGAAAATCCTAGGAGCATCACTACAGTTCGACTAGGTAATTTAAAGCATGTAGCCCTTTACCTGCACCTTAGGTTCAGGATTATTACAAGCAATAGACCCATACGTCCACAAAATAAGGTGCCATTTATACAATGACCAGTCAGACAGCACTGCACTGTCGCAACTTCACTTGATCAGCTCAAGAATTCCTGGTAGAACCATAGTAATATTGTCATATTAAAATGACTTTATTGAACCATCCTGTTCGCACTTATATGGGTCTATTTCCGGAGGACTTGTGTGTCCACTTTACAGTCTGTGGAAATGCCTGAAAGGGCGCGATAGAAGACCACTCCTACCTTTGATCCCCAAAGACCATGGTCCTCCCCATATGATCCCTTATCATAAGCATGTTTGTGCTATCTTTGATAACTGTATCAAAATTGACTTTAGGATAGCATCGCATGGTAAACAAAGCAGAACCTGACCGTAATACATTGAGACCAATAACTGTAGCTTTACCTATCCCTGAATTGGAAGCTGTGGTGCATCACCACAGCTAGAAGATCTCGACTAATGACTGCATTCTGTAATGTTGTATCTCTGGTGTCAACTGAAGCAAGATCTTTGACTAGGGATTCAATGGTAGCATTCTTGTACATAGTAACTACAAGGAGGTGATGCAGTATATAGAGGTAGAAAAATTTAGAGGCAATGTTATCTATGTATCTGCCTTGTTGTGAGATGTTTTGAGATCTTTGTATAGTATCTGAATGTTCTTGTTCAATTCAATGGGTATATGGTTTTGTCCGTTTCAACTAAATCATGATGTATTGCTTTTTGACAGTGTACTTCTAACTCTTTAACAATCAATTATTTCTTGTTGCCATCTACACTCATGGTTGCTTTTTGATTTGGTAGTTGCATGGTCTTGGACAACTGATTAATTAGCCTATTTGTTTATTTCGCCTTTTTACCAGGTGTCGCTCAGTCAAAAACCGTGCTTCAGTAGACATTATAATTAGAGAAATAGCATGACAGCTGAGCATGCCTAGTTAGGTTGGGACACCACAATTTCCCATTTAGAAATAGGTATAGGCACTACTTTGACACTACGTTCGGGTTCTGCACTGTTAACCATGCCAGGCAACCATACTTTCTATTTCGATACAACGGCAAGGGGTTCAACCGTCCACCAGCGTGTTTGGGGAACAAAGGAAGGGAAGTCGTCGGCTACTAGTCCAAACATTGCAAACTTACACCTACATATATGAGGCATTTACACAGACTGTTACGCGGACACATCTACATACTAGTAGGTATGTGGAAAAGCACATTAGAACCAAGTCCCAACGGATGTAGGGATGCAAAAAGGTAGAAGCAGCAAAGTCATTTTGTTACTATGGCATCATCAGAACGACCTGAAGAGAGTGTGGTAGAGCGTTTGCTTAGAGTGCAGGAGGTCTGCCGCATCATACCAAGGCGAAATAAAAATGGCTCTAGTAAAAAAGTATCTTGTTTGGCGCTGAGCATTAAAGGAAATCTGGCTACTATTATCTCATACCCTCGTGGCGATAGACAACATCAGGAATGATGTGTCGAGAGTAGTTGATATGAGTTAGAAAAAAAGCTTCACACTCGACATACAATAAGTTAGAATCGTGTGTTTTAGTGATTATTGCTTGAAAGTATTATAATTATAATTCTTAGAAGTCCCAGACAGTATATGTATATACTGGTATATATGTGGGGAAATAAATATGTTTAAACTAAACATGTATGCGGCATAGAAACATGTGTTGATTGTTTACAAATATTACTTCCTATAGTTATAAGAAGTTCAGTCAAAATCTAGTTTGTAATTAACATGATGTCGTTGTAACTTTTAAAAATTTTGACATTAATGATTGATACATCTTGATCATACAATGAATAGTGGAGTTTTGTATCATGTCACGTAAATCACGATTTCAAAAAGAAATCATTTTACAACAATGCTTTCTGATAGTTTAAAATAGATTTACCAAAATAAAACATCGATAATATCAGAATTCAGAATGAGTAAGTGTATAGTATTCCAGACTAAATTACTAAAGAAAAAATCGATGGTAACATATATTACATTATAATATTTTTTTTTTAATTTGGTAACATATGGTAACGTAAATCACATTTTGAGTAAGAAGTTAAATTACATGTCCAATTTAAAAAGATGCCTACCAAGATAAGACATCGATCATACATGTACCAGCTTGATAATCCGGAACGATTAGATGACATAATATTTCATACTTTGTAAACAATTTAATGGTAACGTATATTACACATATTGCTCTACGTGCACCGATGTCTTGTGTTTTAATATTGAATATCACTTTAAATGCTTTAAAATCTACTTGATTGTAAAGTTCATGTTTGATATGACATAAAACAGTAATTAATACTGAGTGCTGTTGAATTTTATTATTTTGATCACATATTGTCACGTAAATTACACATATAATGTTGATTTTTATATTTTATTGCATTTTATTTAATGAATACAGTTCCTTTATCAAACATGTTTATTCCATTTCGATATAAACATGCATGTACTGATATTTTGACGGTAGTACAAATGTTATATGAAAATATAGGCTGTATTTAATTGTTAAAATCGCCATTTTGGAGGCCATCTTTAACCCCCAATAAAAAAAGTTCCCCAATGATGCCAGAGTGGCATCAAACGGTTTTGAGACCTTCAATACCTTAACAACTCAGAACAGCAATAAAAAAAACTTAATACTATATAGCAAGGTTAAGGTGACTCTCACCTGGACTAGCAAGTCCATCAACTGATTTCATACAGCTTAGATATCAAGCTAACCGAAAATCATTGTTGGATCTGTTCACCTCTTTGGTAATGGATCTTCAATTTTCAAGACCTGGGACATGGACTATATAGTGACCATACACAATACCCATTATAGTGACCATACGCTATAACCACTATAGTGACCATACAGTATAACCACTATAGTGACCATACAGAACACCCTTTATAGTGACCATACGCTATAACTACTATAGTGACCATACAGAATAACCACTATAGTGACCATACAGAACACCCTTGAGAGTGACCATACGCTATAACCACTATAGTGACCATACAGTATAACCCCTATAGTGACCATACACTATAACCACTATATAGTGACCATACAGTATAACCCCTATAGTGACCATACACTATAACCACTATAGTGACCATACAGTATAACCCCTATAGTGACCATACACTATAACCACTATATAGTGACCATACAGTAAACCCTCTATAGTGACCATACACTATAACCACTATAGTGACCATACAGTATAACCACTAAAGTGACCAAACAGTAAAACCACTTTAGTGACCATACAGTATAACCCCTATAGTGACCATACAGTATAACCACTATAGTGACCATACAGTACACCCTCTATAGTGACCATACACTATAACCACTATAGTGACCATATAGTATAACCTCTAAAGTGACCATACAGTATAACCCCTATAGTGACCATACAGTACACCCTCTATAGTGACCATACAATGTAACCACTATAGTGGCCATATTGTATAACCTCTAAAGTGACCATACAGTATAACTCCTATAGTGACAATTCACTATAACCACTATAGTGACCATACAGTATAACAACTGTAGTGACCACACAGTACACCCTCTATAGTGACCATACAGTATAGCCACTAAAGTGACTAAACAGTATAACCACTATAGTGACCATACCGTACACCCTCTAAAGTGACCATACAGTATAACCACAAAAGTGACCATACAGTACACCCTCTAAAGTGACCATACAGTATAACCACTATGGTGACCAAACAGTATGACCACTATAGTGACCATACAGTATAACCACTATGGTGAACAAACAGTACACCCTCTATATTGACGTACAGTATAACTACTAAAGTGACCAAACAGTATAACCTCTATAGTGACCATACAGTATAAATCCTATCGTGACCATACACTATAACCACTATAGTGACCATACAGTATAACCACTATAGTGACCATACAGTACACCCTCTAAAGTGACCATACAGTATAACCACTATAGTGACCATACAGTACACCCTCTATAGTGACCATACAGTATAACCACTATAGTGACCATACAGTACACCCTCTATAGTGACCATACAGTATAACCACTATAGTGACCATACAGTACACCCTCTATAGGGACCATACAGTACACCCTCTATAGTGACCATACACTATAACCACTATAGTGACCATACAGTATAACCACTATAGTGACCATACAGTACACCCTCTATAGTGACCATACACTATAACCACTATAGTGACCATACAGTATAACCACTATAGTGACCATACAGTACACCCTCTATAGTGACCATACACTATAACCACTATAGTGACCATACACTATAACCACTATAGTGACCATACAGTATAACCACTATAGTGACCATACAGTACACCCTCTATAGTGACCATACACTATAACCACTATAGTGACCATACACTATAACCACTATAGTGACCATACAGTATAACCACTATTGTGACCATACAGTATAACCCCTATAGTGACCATACAGCATAACCTCTATAGTGACCATACAGTAGAACCTCTATAGTGACCATACTCTATAGTGGCTGTACACTATAACCTCTATAGTGGTTGTACAGTATGACCTCTATAGTGGTTGTACAGTATGACATCTATAGTGGTTGTACACTATAACCTCTATAGTGGTTGTACAGTATGACCTCTATAGTGGTTGTACAGTATGACCTCTATAGTGGTTGTACAGTATGACATCTATAGTGGTTGTACAGTATGACCTCTATAGTGGTTGTACAGTATGACATCTATAGTGGTTGTACAGTATGACCTCTATAGTGGCCATACAGTATGACCTCTATAGTGGTTGTACAGTATGACCTCTATAGTGGTTGTACAGTATGACCTCTATAGTGGTTGTACAGTATGACATCTATAGTGGTTGTACAGTATGACCTCTATAGTGGTTGTACAGTATGACCTCTATAGTGGTTGTACAGTATGACATCTATAGTGGTTGTACAGTATGACCTCTATAGTGGTTGTACAGTATGACATCTATAGTGGTTGTACAGTATGACCTCTATAGTGGTTGTACAGTATGACATCTATAGTGGTTGTACAGTATGACCTCTATAGTGGTTGTACAGTATGACATCTATAGTGGTTGTACAGTATGACCTCTATAGTGGCCATACAATATAACCTCTATAGTGGTTGTACAGTATGACCTCTATAGTGGTTGTACAGTATAACCTCTATAGTGGCCATACAGTATAACCTCTATAGTGGTTGTACAGTATGACCTCTATAGTGGTTGTACAGTATAACCTCTATAGTGGCCATACAGTATAACCTCTATAGTGGTTGTACAGTATGACCTCTATAGTGGTTGTACAGTATGACATCTATAGTGGTTGTACAGTATGACCTCTATAGTGGCTGTACAGTATGACATCTATAGTGGTTGTACAGTATGACCTCTATAGTGGTTGTACAGTATGACATCTATAGTGGTTGTACAGTATGACCTCTATAGTGGTTGTACAGTATGACCTCTATAGTGGCCATACAGTATGACCTCTATAGTGGCTGTACAGTATGACATCTATAGTGGTTGTACAGTATAACCTCTATAGTGGCTGTACAGTATGACATCTATAGTGGTTGTACAGTATGACCTCTATAGTGGTTGTACAGTATGACATCTATAGTGGTTGTACAGTATGACCTCTATAGTGGTTGTACAGTATGACCTCTATAGTGGTTGTACAGTATGACATCTATAGTGGTTGTACAGTATAACCTCTATAGTGGTTGTACAGTATGACCTCTATAGTGGCTGTACAGTATAACCTCTATAGTGGTTGTACAGTATAACCTCTGCAGCAACAATACAGTATAATATATATGGTGACTTTATAGTATAACTTCTATAGTGCATGGGCGTAGGAGCGTCTTCGAAATTGGTTGGCCAACATTTGGCAACTTTGGGTAAAATGTTTTTGAACTTCATTATATCAAAATATGACAACATCCATTGTTTGCAAAGAAATTAACTCGTCACATAAATCATACTCTTACTTCTCTCTGGCCCCGGCTCCTACGCCCATTTATCAAGACGTAAATTTTCTGCGGAACCACGAAACATTACTGAAGTCAGACTCGGATCTGCTCTGACATAAGGCACATCAATATAGTGTGTTGACTTCATCTATGCAAAATGAAGTGTTTGGCGACAGAAAAAAACTAAATATCCCGGGATTGTTGTACCAAGGAACACTACTGGTTAGGTTAGGTTGCCCGTCCATGTCTTTTGTGGAAAGGTCTATAGGGGATATACCAATCCGTGTGTTATCCAAACTGGTGTTCGATGGGTATCACGATAACGTTTCATATGAATGTGTACGCTCTTCGCTGATGCTCTTTGTGTCTTTGTGACAGATGATGATGTCCGTTCGCACAGGGCTCAAGTGGTTACTGAGCATTGAAAACACGGGGGTAGAGTGCTAGTTGACTAGCCTGTTTGGTTTTCCTGACATTATTCCGATAGAGCATGCATGAGAAATGTTCCAGAAAATGTTCAGTGCAAGAAAAATATCCAATAACAGACCCATGAATGGGCACATGCACTCATTATAAGGAGTGGGCCAAAAGTCCCCTATCTGCACGGAGGATGTTAGCTCTCAGCTCATGGGCGAGGAGCGTTTTCAACATGGGGGGGGGGGCAAACATTTCGCAACGGGGGTAAAAACATTTTTTGGCTCGCTTCGCTCGTAAACTAACCCCCTGTCCCCCTGTTCCTATGCACATGCAGCTTCAAACACAGGTGCAGGGCTGTTAGTAAGGTTTTGCATTTAACGTGTTTCGACAACGTTTGTAAAACATCATACCCCACCCACCACTATGCATCACCTCCTGGTCTAGCACGTGTTTAATCGTGTTAATCACAGTTTGAATTTGCCAATTAAACACATTGCTACTATGATATCCGAAGTTGTTTTGTTGTTTTTTTATTACATTGATCGAATCTTAGCCCTTTCAATATGTGGTCATTTATATGCAATCCACTTTCCAAAATATCTGAGGATTTGATGTATTTTTTAATTCATTGATGTCAATAGATTTTAACATTTTTGGTTTCACTGTTTTTCTTATAGGAGCAGGTTTAGCAGCGCAAGCTTTAAATACTACTGCAAAATGATCACGAGAGGTATACTTAGCAACCTTTTCTAAGTCCACACTTATATTTTTGAAGATAACTTTGTCAACCGTGCATGTAGCCTATTGAAAGTTTGCTATTATTAGCGTGTACATGTTATGGGTGTGCAAAAATATACAACAAAAAGTTGTGTTCGATTTAAATTGTGTGAATGAACAAACCCATAACATGAAAACGAAAGAGAGTAAAAGTCGCAGACAGATTTTGATATATTAGATGACCACCATGTAGTAGGATGTTTCTATTGACAGTCAAGGACGCCAGTTGGAAGCATTGCTGAACAAAGATTACTCACTGAATTTTATCATCTGATCTCAAAGTTGGCATGCGACGTCGGCGTAGAGCGAGTTTACGTCATATCAACATAGCGTCAAAATAAATGCTAAACATTCTTGCAATCATCATTATACAACACGCAATCGATATGTTTACGTTGAATAAAACACTCATATACGTATTTATATGTTGAAAATCAATCAAGCGTGGATGATAAGGTAATTATTCTTGATTGGCGACACAATGTGCTACTTTGTCCCGTACTGACTTCACTTCATTTTTTTGACATCATTCCATGAACAACTGTGATATCTAAATAATTTTAAACTGTTTTTCATATATGTGGTTTGTCATTGGACATAATTTTGAGACATTTTGAACACACTCCATGGATATGTAAACACATGGCGTCAAACAAGCATGAAACGTACGCCAAACAAACCCAATTACATTCTGACATTTCGAGACGCGGGATATAATGTCTGTGTTGTACAAACTTCACATGAGAAAGTTTGTTACTTCACTACATATAATAAACAAGAGGGCCCGGCCCTAGGTCGTTCACCTGTTGCACATTGGTATAAGTATTAGTACAACTTACATTTTGACCATATTCCATGAAGATTGCATCAAAACAGGGGCCTCTAAAGTGAGCACAAGGTTTTTCCTAAGATTTCACCTAGTGATCTAGTTCTTTACTCCACATGACAAAATTTGAACTTGTCCTAGATTTCATGAAGAATTGCATTCTGATAAAGTTTCACAAAGATTGGATCAAATTGGTGACCAATGGACTGAACACAAAGTTAGTCTAAGATTTGACCAAATGACCTAATTTTTTACCCAACACGACCCAGTTGCAAACTTGACATAGATTGCATGGAGCACAACATTCTGACCAAGTTTCATTAAGATTGGATCAAACTGATGACCTCCGGAGTGAATACAAGGTTTGTCTAAGATTTGACTTAGTGACCATGTTTTTGACCCCAGGTGACCAACAACTTTCGAACCTGACCTAGATTTCATGGAGAACAACATTCGGACCAAGTTTCATGAAGATTGGACCAAAATAGTGACCTTTGGAGTGAACACAAGGGTTTTCTAAGATTTGACCAAGTGACCTAGTTCTTGACCCCACATGACCCAGTTTCGAAATTGGCCTAGATTTTATAGAGAGCAACATTCTGACAGAGTTTTACGAAGATTGGATCAAAATAGTGACCTCTGAAGTGAACACAAGGTTTTTCTAAGATTTGACCTAGTGACCTAGTTCTTGACATCACATGACCCAGTTTCAAACTTGATCTATATTTTTATAGAGAACAACATTCTGACAAAGTTTCATGAAGATTGGATCAAAATAGTGACCTCTGGAGTGAACACAAGGTTTTTCTATGATTTGACCTAGTGACCTAGTTTTTGACCCCACATGAACCAGTTTCAAACTTGGCCTAGATTTTATAGAGAACTAACATTTTGACATAGTTTTATGAAGATTGGATCAAAATAGTGAACTCTGAAGTGAACACAAGGTTTTTCTAAGATTTGACCTAGTGACCTAGTTCTTGACATCACATGACCCAGTTTCAAACTTGATCTATATTTTTATAGAGAACAACATTCTGACAAAGTTTCATGAAGATTGGATCAAAATAGTGACCTCTGGAGTGAAAACAAGGTTTTTTAAGATTTGACCGAGTGACCAAGTTTTTGACCACACATGACCCAGTTTCGAATTTGGTCTAGATTTTATAGAGAACAACATTCTGACTACATTTCATGAAGATTGGATCAAAACAGTTGCCTCTAGAGTGAGCATAAGCAAATTGTTGACGGACAGACGAAGGACGAAGAGTGATCATAAAAGCTCGCTAAAAAGTAAAAATGGATAAATGAAAATGAGGACTAAGAAAAGGTGTTAAGTATGTTTCCACTGCTGTCAGGTAGACCAGGATCAGATATTTGTACATGTGAGACAGAAGTGTTGATGTCTCTTGTCAGTCTTGTGATTACCACATCCAATGTGTGGCCAGTCACCTGGGTTGCCCAAGTAACTGCTGTCGCATGCCACAAGTTTCAAGAATTCTTGTAAACTTTACAGTGTCTAAATTCAACAGATTGTCTAGTTTGGCCAGAAAGGATGGCCACTCATTTTTCAGGAAAATACTAGTTTAAAGTAGGGCTGTAACGGTACGCTCACCTTACAATATGATACATACCGTCAATTTTTCTAACGGTTCGGTATTATACCCGGGTGAAAAAGTACCAGGGATTTCCATGGAAATCCCTGGAATTCCATGGTAAAATGTCCGCCTGGAGTATTCGGACTAATTGTCCAGGCTTTTCCAGGGACATTGTGGAAAAAAGTCCAGTCTGAATGAGCCTGGAAAAGCCTGGACATTTGTCCAGACTGCCCGGAAAAGCCTGGACTTTTTTCCACACTCCCTGGAAAAGTCTGGACATTTGTCCAGACTGCCTGGAAAAGCCTGGACTTTTATCACACTCTCCCTGGAAAAGCCTGGACATTTGTCCAGGCTGCCCGGTAAAGCCCGGACATTTGTCCAGCATAGCCTGGAAAAGCCTGGACATTTATCCAGGCTGCCCGGAAAAGCCTGGACATTTATCCAGGCTGCCCGGAAAAGCCTGGACATTTATCCTGGGAGTAAGAGGTAAAGGTAGTGGGTTTGATACATGGTCATGCAATGTTCACAAATAAGCTCGCCTTAGCATTTATGCAGATAGGGGAGCCTGGCAAAACAATTAAAACAATCGAGATTGATCAAGGTGACTATCAGCATTTTAATTTTAGTATTTACATATAACAATTTGATTCAAAAGTCATTTTCATTTTTCCTTAATTAATTTTTCTTATTCATCTTGCTTGGCTTTAGCAAATCCCTGATCTTCTCCCTCACGTGAACCGCCGTCGCCCCATATTTTTCCTTCATAATTTCTGAAAAAAAGGCATCTTAAACATTCAAGTTGCCTCAATACAACCCAATGGCATTCTTATTACTGGCTATTAAAGGTGCTTAAGTAAGTTTAAATGAGTCTAAATGAGAACTAATAAATAGTATGATTCATGAAGTGATTTTATGTCCTTTAACCTGTATTTGTGATATTTTCTACTTGTTAATGGTCAGACTGTCCCATATGCTTAGCACTTACACCATAATGGAACCTTTTAACTACCTTCCTATCAATTATTTTCTTTAGCATCAATTAAATTTTACCATATTTTCATCTTTGAAAGATCCTCCAAAGCCGGCTCTCGTCACAATTTTTTTGGACCCTCAATCCAGACAGGGTCCTACCCCTGCCATACCTCCTCTTTATACAGGCGTCGGAAGAGCCTTTTGGCAGCTTTTCCCAAATCCAGGTACGAATAGTGGGAAATATCTTCCATAAACTGGGTCTGCAAATATAGTTATAATTTTTAATTCTCAATATTTGTCAGTTAGAACTGGGTTAAGATACACCTACATCAGTTTTACTTGTGGCCCATGATAGTTTATCATTATGGTTTCATCAACAAATACTTATCACCTCCAGACAGCCCATAACAATAAATTCTGATCCAAACATCGCAGCATATTTATTATGAAAATAAAACATTGCACAAATCACTAGTATTAACTTAATGTAATAAGAGCCACCAGAGACGGCTGATTCTCTTTATGAAACAATGAACATGACTGCATCCATTTAAGGCAAAAAAAATGCTGACCTTTATAAACACTCTTACACTTAGTCAGAGCATTTTGCTTATCCCCCTGAGTCCTCGAGATAACAAAGTTTTACTGTATCACAATTGTATGCATCATGTTAGGCAGTAAAATTGATACAAGTATTGTATCAATGTATTGGTTAGTTATAAAATATAAACACATCTTACCTGCCATTTGGGCTGCAATCCATTACAGTATATCTCTTAAATTTCCGTCTTCAAGGCTTTTCACAGATTTGAATAAATCCACATGTTATAAATGTTTATCACCCTATTGATACACTAACATAATACAGCTACTGAGATAAATAGTTTTCCAGTGCTCAAGGAGATAGATCTACGTGCCCACAAAACACAAACCACACTTATTTTAGTCAGTAATGAAATCAGCACCTGATTCAAACATTCAAATCTTGTCTCAATGTGTATGGACCAGTCCAATGAACATGCATGGCAGGTAAATCCCAAGTTCTGTAAATCCATTAAATAACCAATTTCTACACAGTTATAATTATACTCTTCAAAACATTTACATTCACATTAAATCTTGTTCTAGTTAGTAGAATATATACTGATACTTTCTCTGTATTGATATTTATGTTGGTATATGACCCTTTTTTCCACATTTTCTCAGAAATGGGCTTGTCTCTAGCCAAATAGCTTATCAAATTCTGTTACAGCTGTGGGGCACACTTGGGGTCAAATGGTCAATTGATAATTGTACACACATCAGCACAAACATTAACCCTGCCTATTGGTGCCCCTGGCTTCTTGTTTCAACGGATTTCCCCATGTAGAAATGTGGCTTATCAGTAGATAAAATCTTCTAACTTGCAGTACTTGACCAGCAGGTCAGTGAGTCATTCTAGGGTGATAATGTATGTTATATGTTTCAATGCGATGTATTGCATTGATATATATTACATTAAATGCACCAAACATGATCTATTTCACAAGTAATCAGAGTATAAACAAGAAGCAGGCTACAAAAAGGTTCCATACATGTAACTATGGTGAGATAACCATAAAAAATAAATTGTTATAAAAACAGCAATTCTGCACTATAGGCTTAATCAGTATCTAATATGATGTATTCTTATTATATATTATGATTCTTTCAATTAGCCTCATATTCATTCATGTCAAACTTTAGTGTTATACAGACAACTTCAAATAGACAGACTCATTAACCCAGAGCTCTTAGTTTCAAATGCTGTTTCAAACATTGTTTTACTTCTTTAGTGTTTTATTCTAGTGTATTTGATTCACTCATGATTTAACTATAATAATATAATTCTTAACTACTGTATAATTACGTACATGTAAATCAATTCCCATATTTAGCCTTATAATCATTCTTATTACTTGATATTCAGATTCTTTATTTCATCTTCTTTATTTTGAATCCCATTGTGGAGGGGGGAAAAGTATTAATAATGGATTTTTTAAAACATTTTTCATGTTTTTAGACTTAGAATTTTTCACTCTACTACACCCTGGAAAATGGGCTGTAAAAGTTAAAGTATTTTTCCATGCTTTTCCAGTGTTAAAATTTTCTAAGTTCCAATGTCCAGGGTGTCTGTCAAATAAGTCCAGAGTTTTCCAGGCTTTTACCCTACTTGTCCAGCCTTTTACCATGCTTGTCCAGCCTACCCTGGAAAAGCCTGGTAAAAAAGTACCGCATTTTAAGACTGAAAACATGGAAAGTTGGTAATTTACCAGGAATTTCCATGGAATTCCCTGGAATTCCAGGGATTTCCACGGAATTCCAGGGATTACCAGTCTGTTTTCCAGGGTCACCCTGGTAAATGTACAGCCGGGTATTTCGGTATGATACAATATTATCAAACAGCAGCTTAAATACTACAATTTTTTAGTGACAATGAATTTGTCGATTCTATAACAGCAATTATTATGTGGCTATCAACTATACTGAGTTCCAAAAGTTCTGCATCTTTATTAAAAATTCATTTTTTTGGAATAGTTAACTTAAAAGAACTTTTTAGGAACACTGTCTATTTGCGTATCCTTAGTCTTTATGTTGAACCTATTTCCGTTGGATTTCGTCATGCTTGAATGATCACACTATCACAAATGGTAAAAACGTCTATTCAATCACCCATTATTTGGGTTCTTCATTGTCGGCTTTATTTTCACTTCCAATTTACTTGCATTGTGTCTGTGTTACGAAAAAACACAATAAGTTAGTTAAATAAGTCAGAAATGTATGCATAATTTGATTGCAAAATGGATAATGGTGAACGTACTCGTGTATATAAGACGCTAGAGGCTGGTGTTTCACTAAAAATACATTGTGTCGAATTAAATTGACATGTCTCTATCATAATAAGACTGTCGTATCATCTCCATCCGAAAAAAACTGTATATGACGTACCACGTGACAACAGGTCAAGGGTCAATACCACTGACATAGACAGGTAATGCTGCTATATTTTTGCACCAAGAACAACGGCATTTTTGAAGCTTATTTGTAGTCCACCCAACATTAAAATAAGAGGAAACTTACTTTTATGTTACGTTTTTTTTGTCAAGGATGTTGTTTCTTAAAATCTGGCCTGTTGTACAGACTCTATTGCAACATCAATGATTGTCTGTGGTCAAAGAGAGATAATATTCGGTATTTTTACCTCCCTTCCACTGCAAAATAGTAGTATATTGTTGTGTGTACTTTGGAATCGTGGGGTGGTGTCACATGTGGTGTTATTATGGATCGATGCATATCTTCAAATCGATAACTGTCATGGATTTATTTCAAGTACACATCCCTCTACACATGCGCATTTGAATTATCATAAATAAGTTGGAGATTCTAGTAAAAAAGACACACCATATATTGGGTGCGGAACTTTTGGAACTCAGTATATTTTAAATGATGTTCGACCATTTGAGGCATATCTTAATTCAATGAAAACGAATGATGCGTGGTAATTATACATAATCAGAGGGCTTTCAGACATTTTCGTTCTCTGAATATTATTTTTCTTCAAAAAGAGCTTATACCGAACCGTACCAAAATTTGCAACTTCTGTACCGTGAACCGTGTGGAACTGAAGTCTGCGGTCTTTTGTGTACCCCGGTATACCGTTACAGCCCTAGTTTTAAGCCATGTTTCCCATTGGTGGTGGTCTATACAAAACAGCTAGACGCAGAGAATAGTTCTTAATGACCGGTTGCTCATTTTAAGTGGCAACCTAACATTTTTGGTTATATTGACGGTAGTTGCCACCTCAATGAGGACACATATTTAACTTGATATTTGAATTTCTACATTCTGAAGTTGTTATCACCATTTTGTCTATACCTATGAATAGAATTGGAAAACAAAGAGCACATTTAATTATACATAAATAATTTTATTTGCATAGTACACATTTTCAGAATAGTAGAGCATGACTTAAGACATAAATGCTGACATAAAGTTAGTATCACCAGACTAAAACGAGTGTAGGACAAAATCTCCACTGCTCATTTTTGACGGGGTGTACATAATCACCATCCTATATTTTATGGGATGGACATAATCCCAATCCTTGGGTGGACAAAATCCCCTCTATTATGTTGTATCATTGAAGTATTTTTTTCTGTTGGTGAAAGGAAAATGTATCTCAAGCTTGTTGTACTAACAACATTAGAAGTAAACTTTATGTGACTTATTTTCATTTATTCCTAAATAAACATTCTATCTTATCTTGCTTTATAATCTTTAATATAACATAACAAAGAAAGATATGTAGACATGTCAAAATTAGAAACAAATAAATTTTCTTCTATGTTCCTGTCTGTGTTTAAATAGCATTTAGTACATCTTTTGTTCAAAAACAGAAAGTTGTGAACATGTCTAGCCTTTTAAGTCTCAATTGTATAATAGACATGAATTGCAATATTATCATCATGTCATCACCTTCATTAATGCTTCAATACATGTATCTGTCTCGGGGATTTTGTCCACCCCGTAAAATTCACAGTGGAGATTATGTCCACCCTGTCAATTTGAGCAGTGGGTATTATGTCTGGATTCGGACTAAAACAAGCGGTTATATGTCATCCAGTTATGTAACAGTGATACAAGGTCAGGTCTACTGATCTATCTAGTAAATAAAACTTATAATAAATTAATTCATTTTAGCATAAGCCAGTATCACTCAATAGATAACTATTCCTTTTATTATTTAACAAGGGGTACATATTGGCCTATTAAATAACATAAACACAGAAGTGATGAGCAAGAGATGTGTACAATTTCTTGTGTTTTCATCATCTTCTTTTCAACATCTTCATCTACAAGTTTACATATTCAAAATTACGACTAATTCATGTACACATGTATACTAATTAATTTGTAAACATACACATGTTATTTATGTTAATGTGTAGAATTATCTTATATAATTTAATACAACACAAACAAGTAGAAGGCTTTCCCACATAGAAATAAATGTCTCTTATAAAGGGTCATAACTCTGCCAAAACATCACCAAACTGGGCCCCAATCTCCCTAAAAATCTCAGTCTGTGCTAAAATCTCATCAAAAATCAAATATTGCAATGCAACATTTAGAAATTTCCTTGGGAAGCTGGATTCAAAATTAGCGTTACAAAACAGAAATCACTATTTTTAGTTTATTACAGTAAAATTTCAAAAGGGTTTGAACTTCAGACTTATCTCAAATTCAGACTCTTGATTTGGGCAAAATCTCAATTTGAGATTTCTTCTTGAGATGCTTCTGGAGATTGGGATCTGACCAGTCTGACAATATGCACAACTACCCAACAGAGCTGACTGGTGCTTATATAATAAGTATGACATCCGTTACTCCAGGCAAATATTCACTCATCCAAACAGACATCCAACACAATAACAATGTGTCTCCCCCACATCTTGGAACAAAGTACTGGCATACTGGTAAGGTTATTGAATCATTACCTTCCCATGCAAAACCTTATTTACAACACATTAAACTATCATACTCTACTGCATAATATACATGTACTATAATATAAATTTGGACAATCTTTGAAATCTATGTACAATAGTATCATGACTACCCTCCTTACAAATAGACGAAAGTTCACTGACAAACCAAATATAGTCACACGTCTATGAGCAGACAGCCTAACATGTACAACTAGAATAGACCGTACCATAATAGTGCAACACTCTAGTTAGTTCATTATACATGCAACATATTCTACAATCATAGTAAAACGACAAAAACAAACCAATTAGAAATTCCATTTCAAAGATATTGCCTACTGAAGTGCACCTAAACGTCATTTATATTAAAAGACCAGTGTCTTTAAGATTGGATCAAAACTGTGACCTACATAGAGCGCATCAAGTTTTTTCCTAAGATTTGACCCAGTTACCTAGTTTTTGACCCAACATTACCCAGTTTGAACATTGGCCTAGATATCAGTAAAATAACAATCTGATTAAGTTCATAAAGATTGGATCAAAACAGGCGTCTCTAGAGTGAACACAAGGTTTTTCTTATATTTGACCTAGTGACCTCGTTTATGACTCTGCATAACCGAGCCTAGGTTTCATGGAAAGAAATATTGATAAAAACTGTGACCTCTGGACTGAACACAGGGCTTTTATAAAATTTGACAAACTATGATCAGATAATGTGAACATTTAACACCACTGACAACTTGATGATGTCAATCCTGGTTCACCAATAAATCATATTTCATGTCCAAAAACACACAAAGTCACATTTTGAATAACAGTCAATCTATGCTATTTCTTATTATTTCTCGCTGTAAACATGATTGACATGGGTCAAAATTGCTCAATAGTCGTTAAACTTACAGAAGATTCAGTTATAAGCAAATCAAAACTTTTGTTGCCTACTTGTCAAATTCACTAATCGAATAACTTTAAAAGTTATAGAGAGTGAGCCAATGTTAACAAAGCACATTTAGGAAAATCTCTCACACTTTGTCTAAATACAATAACTTGAGTGCAACTATGAGCTTTGAGGCTATTTGTGAGTATGTGTTTGAGTGTATAAAACATGGAAGGAGGGTAGAACATGTGTTACTATGTAACATTTACTAACACAATCCATCATTTATGGCTATCAGATACATAACATAGACACCACACTTTTGATTAACATCTGAGTTGTGTTCACACATTCAGACACTCTACAGCATGTATCACCTAGTAGTTTACCCTATAAAGCAGTCACCCATTTCCCAAGGTTTGCCTGTAAACCTTTGCCAAAGAGGTGAAACAATTCTTTCACACAATTACATGCATGAGTTGCACATTTTGAATATTGGAGAAATGTAAATCAAACTTGAAGAAATTAATCATTTTGACAAAAGCTGACATTAAATATTGAAAACATGTTAACTTTTTTATTGAATTATGTTCCATTCCATGAAGCAAATATTCCTATCATAGGTAATATACAAGTACACAGTACTACAATTATAGTATTCATTAAAAAATATATATCTGATCTGACATAGGACACATTAATTACATTTCTTTATGACAGTTATCAACGTTTTATGCAAAAAATAGAGATGCAATATGTTCCAACAGCACATACTGTATATATATATATACCGTATATTACTCAGCTAGATATACAGTCAAACCTGTGTTAAGAGGCTAGTCTTCATATTCATCCAATCAGGCTGCTTAAAGTAGTATAATACAGGTGAATTTGATGGGAAAATGGCTGAACATGAATAAATAATATTCATTTGGCTGCTTATGTTGGACGTTTTTTTCCGAACGCTCAAAAGTGAATCCATAAGATTATGAAACCTGTGCAATATTTTCAATGTTTTAACAACCAGTATAAGATGCTTTTGTTGGTTGAGTGAACTATTGATTATCATGCTTTAACATCTACAGTAATGTTCAGGCGAGCACACTATCACAGGTGTGACTGCACATCTAGTTGTATTCAATAAAACATAATTATACAAATATTGAGGAATTGCAAGCAATACAGAACTCTTCTACCTAGTTTTCAGGTTTTCAATGTTTCTTTTGCCATGGCAACAACAACTTTTGTCTGAATCAAACAAAAAATCAGACATGCATCATCTCCTTCAGTCCCTATCCGCATACCAAGTTTCATAACCCTAGCTTGAAAGTTGTTTGCGTTATGACAGGATGCAGATTTAGGATGGAGGGCAAACATCTAGTCCCCTCTGGTACCTATAGTCCCAGGTAGTACCCTCAGGTTGAAAACATGAAAGGAGAACTGAAGTCATTTAACTCGATCTCACTCAGACATGAAAGGTAATGCAAGGATATGTAGCTGGTACTATAAAAACTGTTAAATCACCCATTTCATTACAAATTCAAGATCTAGGAGGGGGATAAAAAAGGGCAGAGACTATGGGTTGCAACAATTGGCAAGAGATCGTTTAAAATTATGGCAGAGATAGATTAAAACTGAGGGCAGTGTTGGGATAAAGCTTAGACAACAGAGGGATACAGTTCAGGATAGAGGCGGGGTTTATTAGAGACTGATATGATGAGTTTAGGCAGATATAACTGCTTCATTTATATACCATAATAAAACAATGAGACAGAAAATAGCATTGCCTCAACAAAGACAATAACTTGGTAATAATGATAAGCTATGTAATACATTAAGCCATATGTTATGCAGGGGCCAGGGGTGTGGGATTCTGGTGTCCGACTTACCAGATATTTTGGCCTGCGGGCAACTGGATTTTGCAAGTCGTAATGATCACGAGAAAATAATATAAAGTGTCCTATTTTACCTACACACAAAAGCTAATTCCTTAATCCTGACTTAAAATGATTTAATTATCATGTACACAGTACTTTAAAGCTTAGCAATTATTGAAACTGAAACATTGTTGCTTTTCGAGATTTCCTGGGCAAGTAGATCGAGTCTTCGGGGCAAGTGAAAAATTGGAGGATTTCCACACCTCTGCCCCAGGGAGTATATATGTGAGTTTTTACAACAAATACTAGTATTCAGTGGGTGATGTCTAGATGTGGGAGGGGCTTAATATGGGTCTGGCTAAATGTGGGAGTGGTGAGATGCTTCATAAGTATCCGTGACCTTCCCACAGATTCTCAAAGGGATGTGCTGTGTTTTTTTACACATTAGGCAAAGCAGAGGACCTGAATAAGAGCAGTACAATGGTATCAGGCAGTAAATGATGAAACATGAAAAATGCTGTATATTTTAGACATGAGGTAAAACATGATTCTATCATTGGTAGAAATAATAATCTTGTTAAATCTACATCTTCTATTTACAAAAGTGGGTACCGGTAATATTGAACAATGAGATTACAGACAGAAAGGACGGAACATCTTTATTTAGTATATGATATGTCAGATGGTACAGGCATCACCCAAGCAAATGGCATGTTAAGTCACATGGTACAGGCATCACCCAATCAAATGGCATGTTAAGTCACATGGTACAGGCATCACCCAATCAAATGGCATGTAACATTAAATATTTTTCAACTATTTACAGAGAAATTGAGATTTTTTATAAAGCACAGTCATTATTATGGTTATACAGCACAGACAGTAACATTGTTATTTAAACAAACACCTATAATGGTAATTATTGTCCAATTTCAAAGATGAGTCAGAATGAATAAAAACCTGTCAATCCCTAATTTCTATTCACTAACCTAAATCTTACAGTAAATATATGAGCTCCACGTATATACAAATAAAAAAATACATGAACAAATGTTATTCTCACAGATCATGGCACTAAGTCATTTGACATCATGCTCCGTGCTATATACATGTTTGTACATTAAACAATGAATTGAATGATAAATTATGAAAACAGATCTTATAGATTGTCTTAGAGTTGGACCAACAGGTCTAACACAAGTTAGGCGAGATTCATGCCATGACAGAATGAAAGGCCATATATTATGTATCAACACTCAAACAATCACACAGACAACAGACAAGCCACAATCCCTAAACTAAGCACTAACTCAGCATTTACTACAACAAGAGGGCCCAATGGGTCCTAGGTCGCTCACCTGTCTAGATGCACCTATGGTGACCTAAGAAATCATTTACACATTCTAAGATTAGTAAGACTAGATGATGGTACATAACCCAATATCAAAGTTCTAGGCATTGTAGTTTTAGACAAGAAGTTTTTTAATATGTTTCCCTATAATAAGTCTGGTGAACCCCGGGACGGGGCAAATTTTGAAAGCAAGGGCGTACTTTGAACACTCTTGGTAGAGGACCACTAGATGATGCTACATACCAAATAATAAAGGTCTAGGAATAGTAGTTTTAGACAAGAAGATTTTTGTATGTTTTCCCTAGATATTAGTCTATGTAAAGCTGGTAACCCCTGGGGTGGGGGAGAATATTTTGACCACATGGCAGTAACTCAAACACTCTTGGTAAAGGACCACTAGATGATGCAACATACCAACTATCAAAGCTCAAAGCATTGTAGTTTTACACAAGAAAAAAATTGCATTTACACATAAACCCCCTTTTAAGGCCTCATGACTCAATTAATCAATAGACTGGAATCATTTGAACGACTTTGGTAGAGGACCACCCAAGGAACATACCTATAAAGTTATATCAAATTTGGTCAATTGGTTTAAAAGATGTCCTTTGAGAAATTGTTACCGAACGGACGACAGACACAGAGTGATCTCAAAAGCTCACGTTGTCACTATGTGACCGATGATCTAAAAACCTGACAATCTTTACTTTTCATTAAAATCACATTTAGACGAGGTATTCTACAAAATTTCAGCTAGGTAGGCCCAATTTATTTTTGTGACTGCTAAATATGATAAGTTCATACTGCTATTGTTAAAGAATTATTATTGAATTGTAATTGCATTGCCAATGACCTAGTAGCTGTTGATCAGCAAATTTCATGTATGAGAAGTCTGTTGTCATTTATCTTTATTAATTAATCAATAAGTGAATGGTCATTGGTCAAATTAATCGTTATGTGAGTGGTCACTGGTCAAATTTATTAATAAATTTATTATCAAGTGAATCAGAATGGTACACTGGCCATAAACTAATGCAAGTTAACATTACTTTCATACATGGACATAGAATTGAGAGTGTTGAGGCTATGAACACAATATGACTGAACGTTATATGTACTCACTCTCTCTCTCACATGACTTGTTAAACAAGTTTCATACACAACACCATATACATGTATCACAACCATATGATAAAGTTCACAATCAGAAAAATCTATAAAAATAGAATTATATTCGCATAAAATTCACTAAAATATGTAAAATATTATGATATGCTGGAAAAACACAATAGGGTAATGTCAGAAATAATGAAGCCAAGAACGACATGGAGTGAAAATTTTCAAAATGAAATGAGTCAATAATTTTTTGTTCCTAGCAAATGGATAGTATTTGCAGTTAATGTACGATAATATGGTTTTGTGACAAACCTGCACGTTTTTAATCATTTACAATTTACTTTAAACTAATTCATAAAAAAATGCTAATATCCTGAAATAATGTAATCAAGTTGATTACTTGGTCAAAGCCAGTTATTATGTATTTATGGTGTATTTTGACTAAAATAGTATTAAGGTTCCTAAAAATGTTATTTTTACATCGATTTAAGTTATTGTTTGAGAAAAAAATGGAATTTTGTGTCTTTTATGACCCAGATATTTTGGTTATACTCTCAAACTTTTTCTCTTAAGACACATTTTTCACACAAAATTAATAAAAACTAGTAACAACCTTTATTGATGATAACTGAACAGGTATTGAAATTTTCTAAATACTGCTAGTTTTCAAAAGAAAATGACAGCGAGTCAAATTTAATCTTAAGATTTAAAAAAATGTTACACTTATGACACAATAAAGTTGAACTTTAAACTTTTCGAAAACTTATATGAACTACTGTCATTGAACATTGTTTTGTTGTAAAACATCATTACAAATATTAAATAAATATAAGAATTAATTTACATAGCCAAATTGTCATTTTATAACAAATAAGAAATATAAAATTGTGCACTTCGTTATTTCAAATTACCTGGGTAACAATTACATACATTTTTGTAAATGATATAATTCAATAATTGGATGTAACCTTAACGTTCTTTCCTACACGTATTGACAGCTTATAAACTGATTTTAAATATACAATGTTAAAAATAATTTAACTGCATGTATTTATAAACTTTGAAACTTACTTTGTAAGCAAGTAACTGTTACACTCATGACACTTCAAATATGAAATATGCAAAAAGGGCATTCTTGGAATGCTTTGCAAACCAAACATGTAAAAGACATCATTTACTGTAATCAAACATTTAAATTTGATTTCTGACATTTTGTACTGGAATCTTTACATGCATAATATGTCAAAATATAATATATGCCCACTCTAAATATTGTTGGCATTTAACCATATTTTGATAAGAACAAAGTATTGATGCATACATGTTTTTAATGCAAAGCTCATTAGAACGAAAACTAAACATTGTAGAATGTGTTTATATGCTTTGCGTGAGTTAAAATGTCTAGCAAAATACTGTTTGTAATTATGATTGTTTCATTCTAACTTTTAAACTTGAGTTTATGGTATATTAAGTATTCATACCAAAGTTCTAGTTTATTGCATTTATACCATAAGTTGTGTTTTGTCAACACCAATTCATTTTGTGGAGTAATAAATTGCCTACCAGAGATGTAATAAATTTCAGTTGTGATGTCATCGGTGACACGATGTCATCAACACTTTAAAAACACTTGTGTGACAGTTGAGTTCTGGGTCAAAATATGTTGATAGATGCTGTAACTTTCATGGCTTGGTTTTTATCATGCAGTTATAGTTATGTATGTAAAGTTTCTTTATAGTATTTCAAAGACAGTGCCACTTTAAATTAACGTGGTTAAAATGATGTTGGTACTTTATGCAGATGCCTATTATGTGCTAGTATATTAGAAAGTGTTATTTGTTCGGTAGATGTTGATGATGTTATAGTTATCCAGGCATGCATTCACCAATCTGGCTATTGGTGATCCACCTGCTGATAAAATTACAATGAATATTTAGTTGTTGGTTCTGGTACATTGTCAGGGTTGCCACATTTCTCAGAAAAATCTAAAGTATGGTTACTATTTTATGCCCGCCCCATCTTTTATGAGGGTTTATAAATGTACTGCTTTGCTCATGTCTGACGGTCTGTTTGTCTGTCTCTAACCGTATGTCCGTAAATAGACCAAATGGTGTCCGTTCAACAAACCCAAGACTTATTTGACCTAGGATATTTAAACTTTCCATTGAGGTTGGCTAGCAACACTAGAAGATCCCTATTTATTTTGAGGTCAGTAGATCAAAGGTCAAGGTCTATTTGACCTATACCATATTAAGACCAATTGTTTTCTTTTCAATAACTCAAGAACGCTTTGTTCTAGAATCATTAAACTTTACATGGAGTTAGGTAAGCAAGAGGATGATCCCTATGTATTTTGATGTTAGTAGATCAAAGGTCAAGGTCATTGTGACATTTACCATTTTAGACTATTGTGATGCCATGGGGCATACCTGAATGAGTTTTATAAACATCTCTTCCATTGGAAAATCTTGTCAACAAATCCATTCAGGATAACATTATACAATTTCAAAATTGGGCAAAAATCAGGGCATTGTCAGGGAGTTTTATCAAAATTCAAAGAACATTATTATGTTCTACTGGTAGCCTCTTCTCATGCCTTTATAGAATATATATTTCTTCAAGATACTGTTAGCAACATGCATGAATTGTTAGATTCATCATACATACCAATAATTAGTTTTGCAATAAAGGTTTGGTCGTAAGGCGAGGTCGAATGTCATATTTTCAGGTGTATCTAAGTTGCGAACAACTTAAATAGTCAGGAGAAATCCCCTTTCAGTCGGAGAAAAATCCCGGAATCATCGGTTAATTTCATTTTCTGTTATCTTTAAATTAAAGGTTTGATTCGTTATTTACGGATGTGTTAAATATAGACGTTCAATTGTTAGTGAATACTGAAAAAGTAATTAGATTTGGTTGATGGGAGCAGTGTTGCACTTTCATATCTATAGAAGTTTGGCTAGTGGTGATATTTTGACTTTTGAATAGCGGAAAGAGTATATCTTACTTCAATTGTCCTGTTGTAGTGTTAAATGTTAAAATCTGCAGCCTTAAACAAGTTTAAATTTTAGCAAACACAGAAATTATAAAACAATGTCATGAGTGCAACACTTATGGATAGACTAAGAAATGACATCATGACAGATAAAAAGTGTAACAATTTCAGTTTCCATGTGAGTTTTTGTGTACACTGAACAACATTTTACCAATCCAGTTACAACAATGGGAAATCTTTTTGAAAATTTCGATTTTTTTTCTCTTTTTTTGTTGTGATAATATGCATTTTTATTTTAAAGTGCCAAAAAAATAATTATATGTCACTTAAGCATGTTTTTATCATGAATTAATTAATTTCCCATACCTCTCCTGATAAAAAAAGCAGAACATCAAATGCTTATCGAAAAGGTATAATCGGTAGACAGGAATAAAGAAACAACACAAAACTTCAAATTCAGCGTTACACTCATGACATAACCTAAGACCATGTTAGAAAAATATATACTGGGTAAAAGCATGAATAATTGTTACCGATAGCATCTCTGTGATACAAACTACTATGTCAGAAACCTGAAAGTTTTATAAAGAGTTGTACGATTTCAACATAGTATGCTAAACTCAAAATGTTTCACTCATGACACTTTCATGTACAATTGTGTAATACGTCCCCTACTTGACAACGATAGTCCAACATAGAAAGTATTAACCTTTCCATATAGAAGAAACATTAAAGCACATGTTTGAAACATGCAAAGGATTAACTTGTACATATATTAGAAGAAATTATGATATTAGTAAAAATGCAAAGCAAAATTTAGGTGTTTTTCCAGAAGCAGCAACTTTATAACCATGTCGGTTAAATCTTATTTATAACTATCTGAACATGGAAATGGATATGTAGTAAAAGCCAACATATACCACAATGCAAAACAATTGCAATTTGCATGGCTGAAGCCCTTGAATTTTCTTAGTAAGTATTACAAAACAAGATTTTTAAAAAATGTCACGGAAATTTGTTACACTCATGACATTTTTTACCTCCTTTTTTGTCATAACTTTTTTTGTACTTATTTAAATTTCATAAAACTTGGCAATTTTCTTCACATTTACTAAATGAATCTTGTGGACACATTTATAAGGAATTTTAAGAGTATATATTGATTGGGGAATGGTTGAAAGGTAAAGCTTCATTATTTCTGACATTACCCAATATGAATATGATAGAACCCTTTCATTGTTCCAATATTCTCAATTTCAAAAATTCATGAAGAATTACCTTCAGTTGAGTTTATTTTTCATCCATTTGACCTTGAAATGCTAAGCATCATGAATCAGAATGTAGGATGAGGAATAGAAATACCTCTTCATGTACATTTGTATTAACGTACATCAAGGTTTTACATCTTTGACTTACAGTACTCTGTATAAATGAAATTCCAGTTTGGGAAAGAATTAAGTTTATATAAATAATCATTTGAATATAATTATATTGGTATCATCAGTCAAACAAACATTGTAACAAACAAGATGCTTATAGTGTTTGAAATGAACAAACATATGATACTTAATATCAACCTCGTAGGTTAAGACTTAAATTAATCAAATATTTTTAGAAACTCACTATATACAATTCTATCAGAGAGTTTTACCAAATATCTGTAAATGTTGCCGACGTCTAGCACATAATGTGTTACAGATGAAAAGGGGATCTCGTCGGTATGCCCCCTTCAATGATCACTACTATTATAAACATCATCCTGTGTACCCCATCCATCATAAACTAAGGGATGGGGTTGGTCTTCTGTTAAATTTTTCTGTAGCGTATTTCATCATTTTCGTCCAATTCTAGACGTACTCCACCCATTCCAGCTGATGTTTTTGTTGGTGTAGAACAAGAGACTGGTTCTGAGACTTTGTTGTCTGAACCTGCAGCTAAACTATTACTGTAACGAAGTTAAGGAAAACGAATCAATACAGACATATCAAGAGGCCACATTTTGTCATTTCAAATTAAACTAGAAGTTGATTAAGAACATTTTACTTCCACTCTGGCAATATGTAGATCCACAGAAAAATGCTGATAAAATGAACAACTTGGCCTGGTAACAACTTTTCATGTGAAGTTTCATTAAACTACAACAAGCAGATAACAAGTGTGACAGACGTTCAGCATAAGATAACAAGTGTGACAGACATTCAGCATAAGATAACAAGTGTGACAGACATTCAGCATAGGATAACAAGTGTGACAGACATTCAGCATAAGATAACAAGTGTGACAGACATTCAGCATAAGATAACAAGTGTGACAGACATTCAGCATAAGATAAAATGTGTGACAGACATTCAGCATAAGATAACAAGTGTGACAGACATTCAGCATAAGATAACAAGTGTGACAGACATTCAGCATAAGATAACAAGTGTGACAGACATTCAGCATAAGATAACAAGTGTGGCAGACATTCAGCATAAGATAAAATGTGCCTCTGCTATTTCTAGCAGCCATAATTAGTGTATTGGAGACCCTTGAATCAAAGTACATTCATTCATATTTATGAATTTGTAATGAATTAATTTCACGAATATTATAGATTTCTCAAAAGATACACTGAGCCAGCATCTGAACCAGCAGCAAATGTTTGACCTGTTGTCCCGTTACCAGTGAATGTTGGACCGGTTGACCCATAACCAGTGAATGTTGGACCCGTCCCAGATGTTCCAAAATTAGAGACACCAACTCCACCATGTCCAAAACTTAAATCTTGTCCAAACCTTTTCAACCACTCTTTCTGTTCTGCTAATCTTTCTTCAGTATTGAAGCCTCGAGGTCTCTCATTGGTTGTTGAAGGGAAAGGGGGCGGAGTCACACTGCTTGGTATATCGTGTAAGCTTGAACGAAAGTTTCTTAACTGATCCCTGTAAAAAAATAGTCATATAATCATAAATGTATAATTCATTATAAAACATGTGTACAATTAAACGGTTTGTGTTAACTAAAACACATCTACAATTAAACGGCTTGCGTTAACTAACAGTAACTTGGCAAGAACAAAGATGTTGCAAATATATTCAAAATACTTTGTAGTTAAATTTGTACACCTTACTTCACGACCAAAGCATTGGTATAGTTCAATTTTGAAACCTGAGCCTAGACCTTTCAGACGAATCCATTTGGGCAGGTAACCCGTGATTTATTGATTTACATAGTCATGATTCAAAGATACTTATTTGTTATACATATATGAATAGTCATTCCCGCACCAACCTTAATCGGCGATTGGATTAAACTTTAAAAGTGCAGTCATGGCTCAATGCTGGAAATCAAACTATAAGCTCATGCTAAAATTTATTTGATCATATTATACTGTAAACCAAGAAACTATTTGTGCTATTTCAGTTTGCGGCATGAAGAAATTGCCAAAAGTAAATAGCTGCTAAAATGTTCAGCTCAAGTAAAATGCAAAATTTGAATGAAATTCATTGTTTCGGTATGAAGTTAACAAGACCGTAACTATGCAGTTCAAAATAGATATTAAAGCAACGAAATTGCCTATCAAGTAGAGAAGTGTTTAACTTAGTGTATAATTATATAAGTTTGAAAAAAACCGTACATAAATTATATCGTTACAATATGTGCGTTTTAAAAATGCTATCGTTGTTTAAACTATGACATTGTATCACGCATGAATGATGCAGTTTGTGACAGTTTAGATAAAGGATGAAGTATTATCACAAGGTGAGAACTTACGAGGCAATAAAACACAAAACAAGCAATGTTTGTGGCAGATTGTAATGAATTTGTAACTATGTGGCTTAGTTTTCGCTGAGTTTGTGGGACACATAAAAATGTGAAACTTTGTATGCTCAAATATGCTGACAATCAGCGAAACATGAAAGTTACTGAATTAGGTTGTTGCAAAAGTTTCTTGGTTTACAGTAACCTGCGGCTAGGGAATGCCATGAAAAAGTGCCTGAAATATGGATCAGCACTCCCAGACTGTTACATAAATATCTAAATTAGATTGACGTGATGTAAGCCAATCCATGCCTTGATTGGCCCATGACGTCAGGAAAATAAAAAGCTGTTATGACCACATGTAGTGCACATAATCATTTTGAACGACAATTAGAATTTGCTTAGATTATGTGATACATAGAGTCTTAGATTTGTGCACTCATGCAAGATCCTCTATAACTTTGGACTCATATTTAAGTTAATAGACTGCTATAAATGTGTCTCCATGAAAAAAAAGCTAATATTAGAGCTTCTGAAAGACATGATTTGTGACAGGTGAATAAATTTGTAAACTTGTGTGGTGATGAAAGGGTAATGTAGGTTTACTAAAATATATGGTACTAGTAATTGCATTTTGAAAGATCAGTGAAATATCCAAAAGAGAAGTGTGACAGCTAGTAGTGTATGTATATGGTAGACCTGCAGTAGCAGAGAAAGCCTACATAGAACAACTAATCATGCTATTTAGGACACATAACTAGTGACCTAGGTTTTTGTCACCACATGACCCAGCTTCGAACCTGGCCTAGATTGCAAGGAGAACAACATTCTGACCAAGTTTCATGAAGATGGGATCAAATTGGTGACCTCTGGAGTGAACACAATGCTTTTTTTAAGATTTGTACAAGTGACCTAGTTTTTGAACCCACATGACCCAGTTTCAAAACTGGCCTAGATTCTATGGAGAACAACATTCTGACCAAAATTCATGGACATTGGATCAAAACGGTGACCTCTGGAGTGAACACAAGGTTTTTCAAAGATCTGACCTAGTGATCTAGTTTTTGACCCCACATGACCCAGCTTCCAACCTGGTCTAGATTTCATGGAGAACAACATTCTGACCAAGTTTTATGAAGATTGGATCAAAACGGTGACCTCTGGAATGAACACAATATTTTTCTAAGATTTGACCTTGTGTCCTAGTTTTTAACCCCACAAGAGCCAGTTTCAAACCTGGCCTAGATTTTATATAGAACAACATTCTGACCAAGTTTCATGAAGATTGGATCAAGACTGTTGTCTCTAGAGTGTACACAAACAACTTGTTGACGGATGGATGAAGAGTGATCACAAAAGCTCACCTTGTCACTATGTGACAGGTGAGCTAACAAATCGTAAAGATGTGAAAACAATTTAAGCAGGTTGTCATTTTACTGCTGAGATTGTGTACGTATTTAGATTGCTAGAATATTCAAGTGAGCTATTGATAGTATGAGTATAGCTGTGAACTACAACAGACACTTGCTTCAAGCCTGTTCTCACCTTAGTTTTACTAAATCTTTATGATACAATACTCGAGCTGAGGACTGCCTTTAAAATACACACACACATACATAATAATGATTTATCAATTAACTTATAACTTAACAAACACAACTAACTATCAAATGAAACTTAAACAAGACCTGGAAATTCCATAAAAACAAGATTTTCATGACAGCCAAGCATAATTTGGCAGAAATGTTATGTAACAGTGACCTTGGCTTAGACAATGGACACATGGTCTTTGTATAGCTATAGTATTATAGGGCTATGCTATATACGAAGAACATTAAATTTGTCACTTAATTCCATCATCAGTCAAAGGTACAACAAGTTAACATCAATACATAACACACAGCAATCAGGGAAATGTTTAAAAGTGAACACAGAATACCTACCATATAATTTTTAAACCAGGTTTTCTAAAGAATTTTAAAATACAGATAACATTAAACATTGAGAATGAACTGAAAGTTGTGTTCTGATTGATGAGGAAGTCTTATTTATTATGTTTTAAAACATTTATTTTGAACTTATATGAACTGATATCGTATGCAAACAGTGAACAAACGAACAATGGATTTACATTTAATATAAAACACACTTTTTTAAAATCAGCGCATATTTTGCCATTAGACAGTTTTGGATATATTAAGAAATTCAGGGTTTTCAAACAAGGGCCACAACTCTGTTGTGAAACTTGGTTCAAGGAGAAACATATATTGAGATTACAACTTCACATGTAGAAGCTGTGATGTATAGAGAAAAATATGTATATCCTACCTGATCGGTGTATGTCCGAATGTGACGGCACCAGCTGGATTATACCCTGCAGCACTCGTCAGTGGTGGTCGGCGATCTGAAATTGTACAGAAATGGGAATATTATAATTCATAGCGTAAAATCGCTCCTGTTCGGTAAATAATTGATTTAGGGATGCAGCAAAAGATTACATTCATTACTACAAAAATTATGGAAAGGTAGACAAGAAAGCCAACATGAGTAGCCTGCTTTCCTATGATTGCATGAACCTAAGACTTGTGTGAGTAGCCTGCTTTCCTATGATTGCATGAACCTAAGACTTGTGTGAGTAGCCTGCTTTCCTATGATTGCATGAACCTAAGACTTGTGTGAGTAGCCTGCTTTCCTATGATTGCATGAACCTAAGACTTGTGTGAGTTTCCTATGATTGCATGAACCTAAGACTTGTGTGAGTTTCCTATGATTGCATGAACCTAAGACTTGTGTGAGTCTACTTTCCTATGATTGCATGAACCTAAGACTTGTGTGAGTTTCCTATGATTGCATGAACCTAAGACTTGTGTGAGTTTCCTATGATTGCATGAACCTAAGACTTGTGTGAGTTTCCTATGATTGCATGAACCTAAGACTTGTGTAAGTTTCCTATGATTGCATGAACCTAAGACTTGTGTGAGTTTCCTATGATTGCATGAACCTAAGACTTGTGTGAGTTTCCTATGATTGCATGAACCTAAGACTTGTGTGAGTTTCCTATGATTGCATGAACCTAAGACTTGTGTGAGTTTCCTATGATTGCATGAACCTAAGACTTGTGTGAGTTTCCTATGATTGCATGAACCTAAGACTTGTGTGAGTTTCCTATGATTGCATGAACCTAAGACTTGTGTGAGTAGCCTGCTTTCCTATGATTGCATGAACCTAAGACTTGTGTGAGTAGCCTGCTTTCCTATGATTGCATGAACCTAAGACTTGTGTGAGTAGCCTGCTTTCCTATGATTGCATGAACCTAAGACTTGTGTGAGTTTCCTATGATTGCATGAACCTAAGACTTGTGTGAGTTTCCTATGATTGCATGAACCTAAGACTTGTGTGAGTTTCCTATGATTGCATGAACCTAAGACTTGTGTGAGTTTCCTATGATTGCATGAACCTAAGACTTGTGTGAGTTTCCTATGATTGCATGAACCTAAGACTTGTGTGAGTTTCCTATGATTGCATGAACCTAAGACTTGTGTAAGTTTCCTATGATTGCATGAACCTAAGACTTTTGTGAGTTTCCTATGATTGCATGAACCTAAGACTTGTGTGAGTTTCCTATGATTGCATGAACCTAAGACTTGTGTGAGTTTCCTATGATTGCATGAACCTAAGACTTGTGTGAGTTTCCTATGATTGCATGAACCTAAGACTTGTGTAAGTTTCCTATGATTGCATGAACCTAAGACTTGTGTGAGTTTCCTATGATTGCATGAACCTAAGACTTGTTTGAGTTTCCTATGATTGCATGAACCTAAGAATTGTGTGAGTTTCCTATGATTGCATGAACCTAAGACTTGTGTAAGTTTCCTATGATTGCATGAACCTAAGACTTGTGTGAGTTTCCTATGATTCTGTGAACCTAAGACTTGTGTAAGTTTCCTATGATTGCATGAACCTAAGACTTGTGTGAGTTTCCTATGATTGCATGAACCTAAGACTTGTGTGAGTTTCCTATGATTGCATGAACCTAAGACTTGTGTGAGTTTCCTATGATTGCATGAACCTAAGACTTGTGTGAGTTTCCTATGATTCTGTGAACCTAAGACTTGTGTGAGTTTCCTATGATTGCATGAACCTAAGACTTGTGTGAGTTTCCTATGATTCTGTGAACCTAAGACTTGTGTAAGTTTCCTATGATTGCATGAACCTAAGACTTGTGTGAGTAGCCAACTTTCCTATGATTGCATGAACCTAAGACTTGTGTGAGTAGCCAACTTTCCTATGATTGCATGAACCTAAGACTTGTGTGAGTTTCCTATGATTGCATGAACCTAAGACTCGTGTGAGTTTCCTATGATTGCATGAACCTAGGACTTGTGTGAGTTTCCTATGATTGCATGAACCTAAGACTTGTGTGAGTTTCCTATGATTGCATGAACCTAAGACTTGTGTAAGTTTCCTATGATTGCATGAACCTAAGACTTGTGTGAGTTTCCTATGATTGCATGAACCTGAGACTTGTGTGAGTAGCCAACTTTCCTATGATTTCGTGATTGAAGCATACCCAGTACTTTGCAAATTAGAAAATATTTTTTTACGGTAAAACAAATGCCTGAACCCCCCCCCCCCCTACATATTGAATGCAAAACATTATGAGAAATCATCTGATTTTCCAAGTAGCAGCCATCTTACATAGTGGCCTCCACCTCTACAATCAGGTGACAAGTTTTCTATTGTTTTGTCAATTTTGATTGGCTGGTTTGAGGCAGAATCATATTGGGGGTTTCATTAACATGTGTGTAAAAAAATGGTAGCTTTGTGTTTATTCCGACGCACATAAAAGATGAAAGTACAGGCATGGTGGCCATCTTGAATATTTCAAAATTCTCAATGATAACAAAGCTGCATTATTCAGTTTCTTTAGAGCATGTCAAAGGACGATTTTATGCAAGAACATTTTGTGCATTCTATTTTTTTTCATCTAGCATACCGACGGTTAGTTGTTTTGAAACAGTAAAAGCCTAGTATCTCTTTCGATGCATGTTTAAGAAATTAAAATATCAAGCTGAAAGTTGAAGCTATTTTGAACAGTTTATGTCAAAATATGATAAAATGGTGTAACTAAGAAATACTTGTTACATTAAAATCAAATAACATTTTAATGACATTTTGTGACGTCAGACTCTACAAAAATAGATGTAGCTTCCTCAAAACTCAATGTATTAGCCATATTTCTTTTGCATCTAGCTACAAAAGCAGTATTCTTTAAAACTATGAAAAATCTCAAAATATATTTTTATGTCAAAATAGCAGGTTTTCCTGGAGACTGGCTCATACCCAAAAGCAGATTTTAAATGTATAACAACATTAAACACAACAAGAAGGCCTGAAAGGCCCTAGGTCGCTCACCTGTTGCACATTGGTCTAAGTATCAGTACAACCTACATTCTGAACATATTTCATGAAGATTGGATCAAAACAGTGACCCCTGGAGTAAACACAATGTTTTTCTAAGATTTGACCCAGTGACCTAGTTCTTGACCCCATATGACCCAGTTTCAAACTTAGCCTTGATTTTATAGAGAACAACATTCTGACCAAGTTTCATGATGATTGGATCAAAACCGCGACCTCTGGAGTGAACAAAAGGTTTTTCTAAGATTTGACCTAGTGACCTAGTTTTTGACCCCACATGACCCAGTTTCAAACTAGGTCTAGATTCCATAGAGAACAACATTCTGACCAAGTTTCATGAAGATACGATCAAAAGTGTGACCTCTGGTGTGAACACTAGGTTTTTCTAAGATTTGACCTAGTGACCTAGTTTTTGACCCCACATGACCAAGTTTCAAACTTGGCCCCGATTTCATGGAGACCAACCTTCTGACCAAGTTTCATGAAGATTGGATCAAATTGATGACATCTAGAGTGTACATTAGGTTTTTCTAAGATTTGACCTAGTGACCTAGTTTAAGACCCCACATGACCAAGTTTCAAACTTGGCAAAGAGTTCATGGAGAACAACATTCTGACAAAGTTTCATGAAGATTGGATTAAATTGATGACATCTAGAGTGAACACAAGGTTTTTCTAAGATTTGACCTAGTGGCCTAATTTTTGACCCAGCGTGACCCAGTTTCGAACTTGGCCTAGATTTCATAGAGAACAACATTCTGACCAAGTTTCATGAAGATTGGAACAAATTGGTGACATCTAGAGTGTACATAAGATTTTTATAAGATTTGACCTAGTTACCTAATTTTTGACCCCACATGACCCAGTTTCGAACTTGGCCTTGATTTCATAGAGAACAACATTCTGACCAAGTTTCATGAAGATTGGAACAAATTGGTGACATCTAGAGTGTACACAAGATTTTTATAAGATTTTACCTAGTGACCTAGTTTTTGACCCCACATGACCCAGTTTCGAACTTGGCCTTGATTTCATAGAGAACAACATTCTGATCAAGTTTCATGAAGATTGGATCAAAACTGTTGCCTCTAGAGTGTACACAAGCCAATTGTTGATTGAAGACCTCGATGGACGACGGACGAAGAGTGATCACAAAAGCTCACCTTGTCACTATGTGACAGGTGAGGTAAAAACACTGAACAAACAAACCTCCAAAATATTTTCTCCATTTTCTTTCCAATGATTGTTCAGCATTTAAAACGAGACTTGCATAGTCGACTCTATGTTGAGGTGTTTGTCTGTAATATACAATATCATGTAGAATATTTGTCAGGTGCACAGTGCTTATTCTGATACACTACTTCTTACTTCCGCACAACACAACACAACACAATAGTTTATTGTTGTAAACCATACAGTTTCATGACAAACAGCATAAACATATTTACAAAACATTTTTATGTGTCATATGATGCCTGTAACGCCAACACAGAACAGAAACTGACGTAACGCTCACACGGAACAGAAACTGACGTAACGCTCACACGGAACAGAAACTGACGTAATGCTCACACGGAACAGAAACTGACGTAACGCTCACACAGAACAGAAAACTGACGTAATGCTCACACAGAACAGAAAACTGACGAAACACTCACACGGAACAGAAAACTGACGTAATGCTCACACGGAACAGAAACTGACGAAACACTCACACGGAACAGAAAACTGACATAACACTCACACAGAACAGAAACTGACGTAACACTCACACGGAACAGAAAACTTACGTAACGCTCACACGGAACAGAAAACTGACGTAACACTCACACAGAACAGAAACTGACGTAACGCTCACACAGAACAGAAACTGACGTAACACTCACACGGAACAGAAAACTTACGTAACGCTCACACGGAACAGAAAACTGACGTAACGCTCACACAGAACAGAAAACTGACGTAACGCTCACACAGAACAGAAACTCACGAAACACTCACACGGAACAGAAAACTGACGCAACACTCACACAGAACAGAAAACTGACGTTACGCTCAGACGAAACAGAAAACTGACGTTACGCTCACACAGAACAGAAAACTGATGTAACGCTCACACAGAACAGAAAACTGACGTAACGCTCACACAGAACAGAAACTGACGAAACACTCACACGGAACAGAAAACTGAGGTAACGCTCACACGGAACAGAAAACTGAGGTAACGCTCACACGGAACAGAAAACTGACGTAACACTCACACGGAACAGAAAACTGACGTTACGCTCACAAGGAACAGAAAACTGACGTAACACTCGCACAAAACTGAAAACTGACATAACACTCACACAGAACAGAAAACTGACATAACACTCACACAGAACTGAAAACTGACATAACACTCACACAGAACTGAAAACTGACGTAACGCTCACACGGAACTTAGATAGCATGTATCCTGATTTTTGTCAGAGTATTACATTGGTTTTCAGTTCAATCAAAGTCCTACACATGAAAATAGAACCATTCACTTACTAAACTGAGAACCATTATATCACGATGACTACCTCAACGTATTTAGGTGTGATACAAATTTATTTTAGCTCAAATGTGAAACAAGTTTTTGCAACTTCTATTAGATTTCAAAAGTTAAGTTAATACACTGTTTGCCCTAAAATGTGTGAATTTAAATTTGATATGATCATTATTGTCATTCAATAAATGAGATAGGTAAAACATAATTATTTATGACTTACATGTAAGGATTAAATGCGGGTGATGGTGCAGAACTGTTAGGTGGCCATGCCTGTACTGGGGCTGTACTACCTAATGTACTGTTACCATTAGGCATTGGTGATCCCGGTGTATATGTAGGTATATATGATGTCACACCTGTAATCATAACATGTAACATATTATATACATATTATATACATCACTGATGAGGCTCAAAATTAGGCCAAAGTGTTGGAATGTTTTCGAATTTGAAAACAATCTATTGTTAGTCTTTCATTTCACTTTGAATTCTTGAATTTTGAATTTCCATAAGAGAGAACAGTATAAGCCCATTAAGGAACCACCTACGACAAACCTCAATATTGAGAATAGTTTTCTGGGGTCCCTAGAATGGTACTGCATGTATACAAGTAAAGGCATTGAAATACTCCCCAATGTTCTACTGAGGTATAGTGCCCAGTCATGAAAACAAGTTGAGAATTATAATCACACACACAACACAATTAACACTGTTCAAAACATTGTTCTCTTGTTAAAATTTAACAGATGAAATTTCAAATAACCATAACTTTGTTAATAGAATGAATATTTTCACCAAACAACTTTCTTTCATTTTAGTGAAGCAAATCCGAAATGGTAGGACCCCCTGAATACAGCTATGGGCATGAGCTTGATGTTGCAATTGTTTGGTCTATTCCATGAACTAATGCACACTACAGTCACACATACACCATGACCAGAATGTCTACCAGTTGAATTCACATCTACTGAACAGCTTTATCCTATTTCAAGTTTGGTTAAATATGTAATAATCTGCCAACAGTCTTTGCACTACATTCAGAAACATTTTAGTCACAAATGAAAACAGTTTCTGATATTATTTTCACATAATTTTACCTTGATTGTTAGTAGGTAATGGTGTACTGGAAGCACTGCGACTGTTACCCATATTCTGTATGACCTTGGATAGTTCCATGTTGATCTTTAGTAATGACTTTGCTAACGGGTCACTGGGTTCTAACGAGCTGCGGTTATCCAGCACAACATGTCCGGTAGATAGTGCCGACGGTATCATAGCCTGCTGAGGTTCAACTTGTTTATGTAATGCTGAAAATAAACAAGTGAAAAACTTGATGGACATTCCTTGAATGATTTGTCCTGACAACATTAAACTAAGATTCTTTGTTATGACTTGTGCTGGTTTAATCTTGATGAGTCTCAGTGGTTCACTTAAACTTGTGTCTGAACTAAGGCTACATATAGAACGAGAAACTCTGACACTTACTTCTTGTTTTAAGCAGCATTTGATATCACTAAGTATGGTACACTATATAATGAATGAGTGATTTATTTACATGTAATATGTTATAACCCTTACTCCGTATTGACTTTAAACATTTAATAACAAACAATTTGAACATGTATACATCTCCATACTCATTTTTTAATAATGAATTGATGTACAGTGTGTGTGATTAAGTTTTTGTAGACAATCTCAGATTATTGGAAGATAATAGATGACCCCCTACACCAGTATATAGGCATTAAGGTAAAGGATTAAGGTTATTTAGTCAACATTGCATGAATTAAGACAGTTCAATTTGGCAACAAAATGATTAGGTTTCAAATTCATGGTAAACAAACTATGGAAGCATGTTCCCTATTTTAGGAGATGATTAATTGTGTGTATTTATTTGTGTGGTCTAATTAGTCAATGAATATTTTGAAAATATTGTACTAAGACAAGACTTGTATTTTACTCCATTTGTGAATGGAAACTAGGCTAAGCAATAAAATTGAATGTTAACAAATGAGATGGATGATACACATTAGCAAATATAACAGTCAGCATCAAATATAACAGTCGACAGTCAGTATTAAATATAACAGTCAGCATTAAATATAACAGTCAGTATCAAATATAACAGTCATCAGTCAGTATCAAATATAACAGTCAGCATCAAATATAACAGTCGACAGTCAGTATTAAATATAACAGTCAGTATCAAATATAACAGTCATCAGTCAGTATCAAATATAATAGTCAGTATCAAATATAACAGTCAGCAGTCAGTATCAAATATAACAGTCAGTATCAAATATAAATGTCACTATCAAATATAACAGTCATCAGTCAGTATCAAATATAACAGTCAGCATCAAATATAACAGCCAGTATCAAATATAACTGTCAGTATCAAATATAACAGTCATCAGTCAGTATCAAATATAACAGTCAGTATAAAATATAACAGTCATCAGTCAGTAGCAAATATAACAGTCAGCAGTCAGTATCAAATATAACAGTCAGTATCAAATATAACAGTCAGTATCAAATATAACAGTCAGTATAAAATATAACAGTCATCAGTCAGTAGCAAATATAACAGTCAGCAGTCAGTATCAAATATAACAGTCAGTATCAAATATAACAGTCAGCACTCACATCAAATATAACAGTCAGTATCAAATATAACAGTCAGTATCAAATATAACAGTCAGTATCAAATATAACAGTCAGTATCAAATATAACAGTCAGTATCAAATATAACAGTCATCAGTCAGTAGCAAATATAACAGTCAGCAGTCAGTATCAAATATAACAGTCAGTATCAAATATAACAGTCAGCACTCACATCAAATATAACAGTCAGCATCAAATATAACAGTCAGCATCAAATATAACAGTCAGTATCAAATATAACAGTCAGCATCAAATATAACAGTCAGTATAAAATATAACAGTCAGCAGTTGTCATCAAACATAACAGTCAGCATCAAATATAACAGTCATCAGTCAGTATCCAATATAACAGTCAGCAGTTGGCATAAAATATAACAGTCAGCAGTCGTCATCAAATATAACAGTCAGCATAAAATATAACAGTCAGCAGTCGTCATCAAATATAACAGTCAGCATAAAATATAACAGTCAGCATCAAATATAACAGTCAGCATCAAATATAACAGTCGGCATCAAATATAACAGTCGGCATAAAATATAACATTCAGTATCAAATATAACAGTCAGCATCAAATAAAACATCTGTAGTTTTGTTATAGACATATGGGGTTAGTGTGTACCACTAGAATATGGTGTTAAAGTCTTGGATTACAATTTTATATCCCAAGTCCAATGGCATTAAATCTATTATGTACACACATTTTACATTATATTTGTTTGTCCTAAAGCTTCCGTAGAGTCTCTGTAAAACTGCAAGTTATGTTCGCTCCCAAGGTTTTTTGCAACTGATTGACAGTAAGATGGCTCCTAGTGTAGTAATACTCCCATTACAACTTTTACAGGGTATATATCACTGGCTTAGAACAAGAAGGTAGTAACTACCAAATCGATATATTGAGAAAACAAAAGAAAAATGTCTGTAATTTACTCTTTACCTATGGGAAAACACATTCTTGTTCATGTTGGTCAACGTGACAATTTCAGATTTTCATGAAAATATGCTCATTAGAAGCGCCTTGTGAAGTAGATTTCAAATATGTATGAGTCTTATAAGGTTGTAAGAGGAAGTTACGACCTTCTGGTTCTAAGCCATCGATATACAATATGTTAGTTATGTATGTGTGGACCTTGCTGTGGTAAATAGTTAGTTAAGCAACTATGTATATATTCCTCTAACTATGCCAACCTTTATCTATTATCCATACTGTAGTATAACATAAGTCTTTATACTAAAATGCATTTACAGTCATACACACATATACTGAATCAAGCCCCATATTGTATCATGCAGACATATAACATTCTCTCTCTCTCATACACACATATACTGAATCAAGCCCCATATTGTATCATGCATACATATAACATTCTCTCTCTCTCTCTCATACACACATATACTGAATCAAGCCCCATATTGCATCATGCATACATATAACATTCTCTCTCTCATACACACAAATACTGAATCAAGCCCAATATTGTATCATGCAGACATATAACATTCTCTCTCTCTCATACACACATATACTGAATCGAGCCCCATATTGTATCATGCATACATATAACATTCTCTCTCTCTCTCATACACACATATACTGAATCAAGCCCCATATTGTATCATGCATACATATAACATTCTCTCTCTCTCTCATACACACATATACTGAATCAAGCCCCATATTGTATCATGCATACATATAACATTCTCTCTCTCTCTCATACACACATATACTGAATCAAGCCCCATATTGTATCATGCATACATATAACATTCTCTCTCTCTCTCATACACACATATACTGAATCAAGCCCCATATTGTATCATGCATACATATAACATTCTCTCTCTCTCATACACACATATACGGAATCAAGCCCCATATTGTATCATGCATACATATAACATTCTCTCTCTCATACACACACATATACTGAATCAAGCCCCATATTGTATCATGCATACATATAACATTCTCTCTCTCTCTCATACACACATATACTGAATCAAGCCCCATATTGTATCATGCAGACATATAACATTCTCTCTCTCTCTCTCATACACACATATACTGAATCAAGCCCCATATTGTATCAAGCAGACATATAACATTCTCTCTCTCTCATACACACAAATACTGAATCAAGCCCCATATTGTATCATGCATACATATAACATTCTCTCTCTCTCTCATACACACATATACTGAATCAAGCCCCATATTGTATCATGCATACATATAACATTCTCTCTCTCATACACACACATATACTGAATCAAGCCCCATATTGTATCATGAAGACATATAACATTCTCTCTCTCTCTCATACACACATATACTGAATCAAGCCCCATATTGTATCAAGCAGACATATAACATTCTCTCTCTCTCTCATACACACATATACTGAATCAAGCCCCATATTGTATCATGCATACATATAACATTCTCTCTCTCTCATACACACATATACTGAATCAAGCCCCATATCGTATCATGCATACATATAACATTCTCTCTCTCATACACACATATACTGAATCAAGCCCCATATTGTATCATGCAGACATATAACATTCTCTCTCTCATACACACATATACTGAATCAAGCCCCATATTGTATCATGCATACATATAACATTCTCTCTCTCTCATACACACAAATACTGAATCAAGCCCCATATTGTATCATGCATACATTCTCTCTCTCTCATACACACATATACTGAATCAAGCCCCATATTGTATCATGCATACATATAACATTCTCTCTCTCTCTCTCTCATACACACATATACTGAATCAAGCCCCATATTGTATCATGCATACATATAACATTCTCTCTCTCATACACACAAATACTGAATCAAGCCCCATATTGTATCATGCATACCTTCTCTCTCTCTCATACACACATATACTGAATCAAGCCCCATATTGTATCATGCATACATATAACATTCTCTCTCTCTCTTTCGTACACACATATACTGAATCAAGCCCCATATTGTATCATGCATACATATAACATTCTCTCTCTCTCATACACACATATACTGAATCAAGCCCCATATTGTATCATGCATACATATAACATTCTCTCTGTCATACACACATATACTGAATCAAGCCCCATATTGTATCATGCATACATATAACATTCTCTCTCTCTCTCATACACACATATACTGAATCAAGCCCCATATTGTATCATGCATACATATAACATTCTCTCTCTCTCTTTCGTACACACATATACTGAATCAAGCCCCATATTGTATCATGCAGACATATAACATTCTCTCTCTCTCTCTAATACACACATATACTGAATCAAGCCCCATATTGTATCATGCATACATATAACATTCTCTCTCTCTCTCATACACACAAATACTGAATCAAGCCCCATATTGTATCATGCATACATTCTCTCTCTCTCATACACACATATACTGAATCAAGCCCCATATTGTATCATGCATACATATAACATTCTCTCTCTCTCTCATACACACATATACTGAATCAAGCCCCATATTGTATCATGCATACATATAACATTCTCTCTCTCATACACACAAATACTGAATCAAGCCCCATATTGTATCATGCATACATTCTCTCTCTCTCATACACACATATACTGAATCAAGCCCCATATTGTATCATGCATACATTCTCTCTCTCTCATACACACATATACTGAATCAAGCCCCATATTGTATCACGCATACATATAACATTCTCTCTCTCTCTCATACACACATATACTGAATCAAGCCCCATATTGTATCACGCATACATATAACATTCTCTCTCTCATACACACAAATACTGAATCAAGCCCCATATCGTATCATGCATACATTCTCTCTCTCTCATACACACATATACTGAATCAAGCCCCATATTGTATCACGCATACATATAACATTCTCTCTCTCTCTCTCATACACACATATACTGAATCAAGCCCCATATTGTATCATGCATACATATAACATTCTCTCTCTCTCATACACACATATACTGAATCAAGCCCCATATTGTATCATGCATACATATAACATTCTCTCTCTCTCTCATACACACATATACTGAATCAAGCCCCATATTGTATCATGCATACATATAACATTCTCTCTCTCTCTCATACACACAAATACTGAATCAAGCCCCATATTGTATCATGCATACATTCTCTCTCTCTCATACACACATATACTGAATCAAGCCCCATATTGTATCATGCATACATATAACATTCTCTCTCTCATACACACATATACTGAATCAAGCCCCATATTGTATCATGCATACATATAACATTCTCTCTCTCTCTCATACACACAAATACTGAATCAAGCCCCATATTGTATCATGCATACATATAACATTCTCTCTCTCATACACACATATACTGAATCAAGCCCCATATTGTATCATGCATACATATAACATTCTCTCTCTCTCATACACACATATACTGAATCAAGCCCCATATTGTATCATGCATACATATAACATTCTCTCTCTCTCTCTCATACACACAAATACTGAATCAAGCCCCATATTGTATCATGCATACATATAACATTCTCTCTCTCATACACACATATACTGAATCAAGCCCCATATTGTATCATGCATACATATAACATTCTCTCTCTCATACACACACATATACTGAATCAAGCCCCATATTGTATCATGCATACATATAACATTCTCTCTCTCATACACACAAATACTGAATCAAGCCCCATATTGTATCATGCATACATATAACATTCTCTCTATCTCTCTCATACACACATATACTGAATCAAGCCCCATATTGTATCATGCATACATATAACATTCTCTCTCTCATACACACATATACTGAATCAAGCCCCATATTGTATCATGCATACATATAACATTCTCTCTCTCTCATACACACATATACTGAATCAAGCCCCATATTGTATCATGCATACATATAACATTCTCTCTCTCTCTCATACACACATATACTGAATCAAGCCCCATATTGTATCATGCATACATATAACATTCTCTCTCTCATACACACATATACTGAATCAAGCCCCATATTGTATCATGCATACATATAACATTCTCTCTCTCATACACACAAATACTGAATCAAGCCCCATATTGTATCATGCATACATTCTCTCTCTCTCATACACACATATACTGAATCAAGCCCCATATTGTATCATGCATACATATAACATTCTCTCTCTCATACACACATATACTGAATCAAGCCCCATATTGTATCATGCATACATATAACATTCTCTCTCTCTCTCTCATACACACATATACTGAATCAAGCCCCATATTGTATCATGCATACATATAACATTCTCTCTCTCTCTCATACACACATATACTGAATCAAGCCCCATATTGTATCATGCATACATATAACATTCTCTCTCTCATACACACATATACTGAATCAAGCCCCATATTGTATCATGCATACATTCTCTCTCTCTCATACACACATATACTGAATCAAGCCCCATATTGTATCATGCAGACATATAACATTCTCTCTCTCTCATACACACATATACTGAATCAAGCCCCATATTGTATCAAGCAGACATATAACATTCTCTCTCTCATACACACATATACTGAATCAAGCCCCATATTGTATCATGCATACATTCTCTCTCTCTCATACACACATATACTGAATCAAGCCCCATATTGTATCATGCAGACATATAACATTCTCTCTCTCATACACACATATACTGAATCAAGCCCCATATTGTATCATGCAGACATATAACATTCTCTCTCTCTCATACACACATATACTGAATCAAGCCCCATATTGTATCATGCAGACATATAACATTCTCTCTCTCATACACACATATACTGAATCAAGCCCCATATTGTATCATGCATACATATAACATTCTCTCTCTCATACACACATATACTGAATCAAGCCCCATATTGTATCATGCATACATTCTCTCTCTCTCATACACACAAATACTGAATCAAGCCCCATATTGTATCATGCAGACCTTCTCTCTCTCATACACACATATACTGAATCAAGCCCCATATTGTATCATGCAGACATATAACATTCTCTCTCTCTCTCATACACACATATACTGAATCAAGCCCCATATTGTATCATGCATACATATAACATTCTCTCTCTCTCATACACACAAATACTGAATCAAGCCCCATATTGTATCATGCGGACATATAACATTCTCTCTCTCTCATACACACATATACTGAATCAAGCCCCATATTGTATCATGCATACATATAACATTCTCTCTCTCTCTCATACACACATATACTGAATCAAGCCCCATATTGTATCATGCATACATATAACATTCTCTCTCTCTCTCATACACACATATACTGAATCAAGCCCCATATTGTATCATGCATACATATAACATTCTCTCTCTCTCATACACACATATACTGAATCAAGCCCCATATTGTATCATGCATACATATAACATTCTCTCTCTCTCATACACACATATACTGAATCAAGCCCCATATTGTATCATGCAGACATATAACATTCTCTCTATCTCTCTCATACACACATATACTGAATCGAGCCCCATATTGTATCATGCATACATATAACATTCTCTCTCTCTCATACACACATATACTGAATCAAGCCCCATATTGTATCATGCATACATATAACATTCTCTCTCTCTCATACACACAAATACTGAATCAAGCCCCATATTGTATCATGCATACATTCTCTCTCTCTCATACACACAAATACTGAATCAAGCCCCATATTGTATCATGCAGACATATAACATTCTCTCTCTCTCTCTCATACACACATATACTGAATCAAGCCCCATATTGTATCATGCAGACATATAACATTCTCTCTCTCTCTCATACACACAAATACTGAATCAAGCCCCATATTGTATCATGCATACATTCTCTCTCTCTCATACACACATATACTGAATCAAGCCCCATATTGTATCATGCATATAACCTCACCTCGAGCCCTTCTCCTTCGCCTTGCTGAAAACACGCAATGTTAAGGCTCGTATTCAATATCAATCTTAAATTGGAATAAGGATAGCCTATTACTGCTAACCAAGAGTTTGATGTGGTGTGAACTGATTGGTTGTCATTATCCTTAAGTCAAATAAGATCTATATTGAATACCATCCCTGATCGCTGTATAATATCTAAATAAACAGCATGTTAAACAGTGTCTGCCCATTGGTGAGAATGTGAAATCACAGACATGTAACTTCCAATCCTAAGCCACATCAAAACATAAGCTCAGGTAATAATGTAAAACTAAGTCTAGCATTTGATTTAGACTTGTTGAAGGAATGCTCAACTTGATCTCAAAAGACAGCTCATGATAGGTACTATACCTTTAACTTATAGCATTATTCATGAATTCATTGTTTTACTCCTTACCACTTGTGAAAAATGCAAGCTGAACATGTTTAGTCTGTTTTACATTATATTACTGTAAACCTAGAAACTTTCGCGGATACAAACTTTCGCGTTTTGCCGATTGTGGGCATATTCGCAGCTACAAACTTTCGCGTTTTTAAGTCTCCCGCGAACTTCGCAAAAACTAGGTCACCAAGTGACAAAATTATTGATATTATAACATGTCACATACATTGCTGATTTTGTATATAATTGCTTCTTAATTAAAGTTCTCACCTTTGTTAAACCCTCTCAAACTCTTTTTGATGTAGATAGTTACCTATTGTATAGCTTAAAAACAATGCACACTACGCTGGTCATGTTTTCACAGTTTTATTGACACTATATCAGTCCTTCAGTATTATGACATAATAAACAACACATGCACCTAGTATATTGAGTGTATTAGTTTACACTTTTTCAAGAACCAAATTAAAGTGTTGTACCGTATTTATAAATGGCTTTTATTAAGAAAAAAGCTAGTGGGCAATTTTCATATTTTGACAAATAGCACTTCTAATACGGTCTAGAAATTCCTTCAAAAACAAGAAACTTTCGCGTTTTTCTTAACCTGGACATGATCACTGCTATTTACTTTTGCAGATTTTTACAATCCGCGAACTCGGTGAACTTAAATCGTGCAAAATAATTTCTAGGTTTACAGTACATCAACTACCAGGTTACTTAAACTACTTTACAAGCATGATAGTCACTCAATGAACATGAATGAGCTCCTAAACATTTAGCTAACCTAGTGAACACACCCTGTAGCACGTTATCAAGACCTAACCTAGTGAACTCACCCTGTAGCACGTTATCCAGACCTAACCTAGTGAACACACCCTGTAGCACGTTATCCAGACCTAACCTAGTGAACTCACCCTGTAGCACGTTATCCAGACCTAACCTAGTGAACTCACCCTGTAGCACGTTATCCAGACCTAACCTAGTGAACTCACCCTGTAGCACGTTATCCAGACCTAACCTAGTGAACTCACCCTGTAGCGCGTTATCCAGACCTAACCTAGTGAACTCACCCTGTAGCGCGTTATCCAGACCTAACCTAGTGAACACACCCTGTAGCGCGTTATCCAGACCTAACCTAGTGAACACACCCTGTAGCGCGTTATCCAGACCTAACCTAGTGAACACACCCTGTAGCGCGTTATCCAGACCTAACCTAGTGAACACACCCTGTAGCACGTTATCCAGACCTAACCTAGTGAACACACCCTGTAGCACGTTATCCAGACCTAACCTAGTGAACACACCCTGTAGCACGTTATCCAGACCTAACCTAGTGAACACACCCTGTAGCACGTTATCCAGACCTAACCTAGTGAACACACCCTGTAGCACGTTATCCAGACCTAACCTAGTGAACACACCCTGTAGCACGTTATCCAGACCTAACCTAGTGAACTCACCCTGTAGCACGTTAACCAGACCTAACCTAGTGAACTCACCCTGTAGCACGTTATCCAGACCTAACCTAGTGAACTCACCCTGTAGCACGTTAACCAGACCTAACCTAGTGAACACACCCTGTAGCACGTTATCCAGACCTAACCTAGTGAACACACCGTGTAGCACGTTATCCAGACCTAACCTAGTGAACACACCCTGTAGCACGTTAACCAGACCTAACCTAGTGAACACACCCTGTAGCACGTTATCCAGACCTAACCTAGTGAACTCACCCTGTAGCACGTTATCCAGACCTAACCTAGTGAACTCACCCTGTAGCACGTTATCCAGACCTAACCTAGTGAACACACCCTGTAGCACGTTATCCAGACCTAACCTAGTGAACACACCCTGTAGCACGTTATCCTGACCTAACCTAGTGAACACACCCTGTAGCACGTTATCCTGACCTAACCTAGTGAACACACCCTGTAGCACGTTATCCAGACCTAACCTAGTGAACACACCCTGTAGCACGTTATCCAGACCTAACCTAGTGAACACACCCTGTAGCACGTTATCCAGACCTAACCTAGTGAACACACCCTGTAGCACGTTATCCAGACCTAACCTAGTGAACACACCCTGTAGCACGTTATCCAGACCTAACCTAGTGAACACACCCTGTAGCACGTTATCCAGACCTAACCTAGTGAACACACCCTGTAGCACGTTATCCAGACCTAACCTAGTGAACACACCCTGTAGCACGTTATCCAGACCTAACCTAGTGAACACACCCTGTAGCACGTTATCCAGACCTAACCTAGTGAACACACCCTGTAGCACGTTATCCAGACCTAACCTAGTGAACACACCCTGTAGCACGTTATCCAGACCTAACCTAGTGAACACACCCTGTAGCACGTTATCCAGACCTAACCTAGTGAACACACCGTGTAGCACGTTATCCAGACCTAACCTAGTGAACACACCCTGTAGCACGTTATCCAGACCTAACCTAGTGAACTCACCCTGTAGCACGTTATCCAGACCTAACCTAGTGAACTCACCCTGTAGCACGTTAACCAGACCTAACCTAGTGAACTCACCCTGTAGCACGTTATCCAGACCTAACCTAGTGAACACACCGTGTAGCACGTTATCCAGACCTAACCTAGTGAACTCACCCAGTAGCACGTTATCCAGACCTAACCTAGTGAACTCACCCTGTAGCACGTTATCCAGACCTAACCTAGTGAACTCACCCTGTAGCACGTTATCCAGACCTAACCTAGTGAACTCACCCTGTAGCACGTTATCCAGACCTAACCTAGTGAACTCACCGTGTAGCACGTTATCCAGACCTAACCTAGTGAACACACCCTGTAGCACGTTATCCAGACCTAACCTAGTGAACACACCCTGTAGCACGTTATCCAGACCTAACCTAGTGAACACACCCTGTAGCACGTTATCCAGACCTAACCTAGTGAACACACCCTGTAGCACGTTATCCAGACCTAACCTAGTGAACTCACCCTGTAGCACGTTATCCAGACCTAACCTAGTGAACTCACCCTGTAGCACGTTATCCAGACCTAACCTAGTGAACACACCCTGTAGCACGTTAACCAGACCTAACCTAGTGAACACACCCTGTAGCAAGTTATCCAGACCTAACCTAGTGAACTCACCCTGTAGCACGTTATCCAGACTATTATCTGTACTACTTATACCACTGCTAGCATCGTCATCACTTAGGTCAAAGTTAGGTAACTTCACTGGACGGTAATTATGTTCAAACGGTGTCCAGTCTAAATCTGAGTCACTGTTATACTGCAATATACAAACATATCAAACATTGGATCATCAATAGATACATAACATGAAAATATGATGATGTGAAAAGTGAAGATATTTTTAAACTTTTCAATGGGCTTAACAGCTAGACAATCAGGTAGAGACAGATGATCTGATTTATACTGCTAATTTATGGAATAAAGATAGTAGCTTCTATTTCGATAAGTTTGTGCACACCTACAAGTTGGTGCATTTTAGTAAAACATTGATAACTCTGCTAAAACTCTCACTTTTGAGTCCAAATTCATTTTAAATTATTGAGAAGACATTCAGCCAGCCGAATAATGTTAAAATATTATAACAAGGTTTGTTACGTTTTTGGTCAGTTTTGTCAGAGCATCATATTCACCATTTCCAGTAAAGAAAACTAGAAACCTTTGTTTTTCTTATTTTTTTAAATTAGATGTGATATATTTATGATGGGAAAAGCTGCTAACCTACTGACAATATATCAAACTTTATTTTATGTGACTTTTTAAATTGGTAAAATATTTCATGTGGGCTCTTGATAACATCATCAATCAATGTGCACAAACTCACAGGTCACAATGTTTTATTTCACGACTGCAGACTGCATGTAGCATTGGGGCCGATTTTGCCATTTTTAGCAGTTTGAGATTCAATATTTGTGTTTGGATTTTATTAAAAGATAATTGATGTTGTTGATAATAAAGATGGTTCCAATTTAATTGTTTTTGAGCAGATGTGTCCATTTAAAATTTTAGGTGCACAAACTTACACATGTAGGGGCTAATGTGTCTAATTTAAGCCACGAAAAAAAAAGTCTAATTTCATTTTAACCTTTTCAGCCAGTTTATTCATATAAAGTAGCGTTCTAAGTATTGCTGTGTGTATAGAGACAGTACAATCACTATATGCCTAACACATCAGTAAAAACTGCTTTAACAAAAACTAAAATTTTTATTTACACAAGTTTACAACACTTGAAGATCTCATGGCAAGGGGATATGCTGCCCAGCAAGATTTGAGAAATTGTAGAGCAGATATCAGCAAGGGGTTCTATAATATGCATACATTCTTTAACTAAATCTTGTTTCTAACATTGTTTCATTTAAAATCTCAGTCATTATTTGGGGGAAAAATATTAATAATTGATTTTTGCAGAAAAGTTTTTATGAGCAGCAAATAATGATTTGTTGAGTATTCCAGAAAAGTAGGACTCCACGACCCTCACAACGATAGTATACATAATATGTAATACAATACAGATAAGTGATAAATGACTTACATCATTTGATGCTCGTGTTTTGAGTTTATGTAGATATCTTTCTTTCTCTTTGAGTAGTTTGTTCCCTGTGTTCATCTGTACATTCATACGATCTAGTTCTAATGCTTCTTTCTCCAAATTCTCCTTAACATCATCTAGAACACGTGCACTCTCTGGTGCTAGCGTCTGTAACATATAGTATGATAATAGCTTGAAAACATACCATATTTAAAATTGTAATTTACCACTAACAAACTGACCTGCAAGACTGGATTATGAATTTGAGCCGTTTATTCACATTGCCATTGTATCAAACTCAACATAACTCTAGTTTTTCCTTTGTGAAGAAACACACACTGACATTTTCCTAGATTTCCTAGCAGATTACATCTCCTGTTATTCTTCAGTATTCATTAAATATTATTCAACAGTATGTAATAAGCTATAATGGGACTACAAGAAGTACATTATCATGGTACACTGGGAACAACCAGTTAGCTGCAACCAACTACGCTAACAACCAGTTAGCTGCAACCAACTATGTTAACAACCAGTTACCTGCAACCAATAATATGAAACAAGAGGGCCATGATGGTCCAATATCGCTCACCTGATTATACATGAAACCCTGCACAGTTTTCACCCAAAGGAATAATTTGAACATCTTGGTAGAAAACCACAAGATGATGCTAAATACCATCAAAACTCTAGGCAGTGTAGTTTTAGGCAAGAAGATTTTAATATGTTTTCCCTATATAAGTCTATGTATAACGGTGACCCCCGGGTTGGGCCAATTTTGACCCCAGGGGCATAATTTGAGAAATCTTGGTAGAGGACCACTAGATGATGCTACCTACCAAATATCAAAGCTCTAGGCATTCTAGTTTTAGACAAGAAGATTTTTATGTTTTCCCTATATAAGTCTAAGTAAAATGGTGATCTCCAGGGTGGGGCCAATTTTGACCCGAGGGGAATAATTTGAACAATCTTTGTAGATGACCTCTAGCTGAGTCTACATACCAAATATGAAAGCCATGGGCCAAGCGGTTTTGGAGAAGAAGACTTTTTAAGGTTTTCCTTATATAACTCTATGTAAAACTAAGGGCCAATTTTGATCCCAGGGACATAATTTGAACAATCTTTGAAGAGGACCCCAAGGTGATGCTACATACCAAATATGAAAGCTCTAGGCCTTACGGTTTCGGAGAAGAAGATTTTTGAAGTTTCCTTTTTGAAAATCTATTTTTAGCCTGTGTGACCTAGTTATGCGATGGACCGTAATTTTTTTAACAACTTTGGTAGAGGTCCACCCAAGGAACATTACTGTTAAGTTTTATCAAATTTGGCCAAGCGGTTAAGGAGGAGAAGTCGTTTACGACGACGGACATCTCGGTATGACAAAACCTCACCATGACCACTTTGTGGTCAGGTGAGCTAAAAATATGCCACATACATCGAGTATCAATACCAATGGTCGGTGGAAATAACATAAATGATGAAGTTACATATTTGGAAAAAAAACTTAATTTAAAATACAGTGAAATGGTTGTAATATCAAATACAGTGATGTAAATCAAAGGAGACTACTTCACAACGTTGTGTGACGGTACAGACCTTGAATTTTTGGCTTATTTTTTTCTATGTTCGAAAGTTTAGGGCTCAGGACTCAAAGGAAATCTCTGAATTTACTTACACCCTGTCTCTGTTTGAGAATATCTTTGACCAGTTCCTGTTTGGCAGCCTGTAAGGCAGCTTGTCGACGCCTCAATGATTGTCGTTGTTTACGTAGGAAATCCTTGGATAATGTTATAGCATTACTCTCCTTGGATACTTGTTCCTTCAAACTGTAATATACCAGCAAATAATCATTACTAACAATCACATTATGTTGTAAATCATGTTATGCTGGCATTTTATTATTTGCATTCAATGGATTACGGTGATTTTCAGTAAATATAACAGTGACAACTAAAAGCATATTGACATTGATTGTGGAATTTACAGGGCAAATCATATCAAAATAAAACATGGTGAATTACATCTGACCATTCTAGCTTACATCACATATGAGATATAATACTGTAACATATAAATTGGCATCGATTCATTGTACATACATATGTAAAATATCACATCAAAGTGTTTGATCTTTGTTCTAGTAATTAAGTTAACATACCCGTATCTATGTAGTGGTACATCTTTAGCTAGACTGTCATCATCAGAGAATAGATCATCCCACACATGTTGTCCAGATACTGACATCTCCTATAGACATAATATATCATCACCCAATATGTTTATACTTAAAAAATATACTATAATATTTACTCCATTATATTCCACTGGCTTAGAATCAAAAGGTTGTAAGTACAAAATCAATATTTCATGAAAAAAAGAAAAAAACTGTCTGCAATTTATTCTTTACTTATGGAAAAGCCAGCTTTTACAACTTCATTTGGTCAACATGACAAGTTTCAAATTTTATGAAAATAGGCTCATTCATCGTATGGACATTAAAGTTAAAATTCTGTTTTCTGGAATTCCATATTTTTGTTGGGCAGAAATGCGTGAGACATCTCATTTATTTTTGTCAAAAGGGAAGAAGTTGTAAAACGTCTTGCAGTAACACAATATGAACACTATTTCATGACCTCGTTGACAATGTTTTTGCAAAAATCATATGTTTAACTTGAAAAATAAGTATATTTTCTCATTGACGGTGACAAGCTCTGGAAGTCAGTCTAGAATAAAATGCAATATTCGTTAATATTCCTAATAAGTGTTATTTAGGATATTTGTTTGCTAAAGCTTAAAAGCAAAATATGTTTAGTAGTTATATGCAATAAATTTTTATGCATTTTGCCTGTTAAAACATTGAAAAATTAATTATTTTACACATGCCCGCTATAGGCCATTATACGTTTTTTCCCCCCTGACTGTAAAATTCCAGATTCCAGGTTTTATTCTGTAATGTCAATATCAAGAAGTGCCTTATGATGCAGATTTCAAATAGTAGTTACAGCTTTCTCATTGTAGGCAGTGATTTATGTCGAACAAACTACCAGGCACTCAGCCACATCCAATCAAAACATGGCTTACAAAACAATTGACCAACACACATTTGAGCAAACAGTAGATTGACAATAATCATATCAGATGCAAACATTCATTGAGATTTGAATTACCATGGAGTACAAAGGCAAACAATAAATGATTGTGCTTTTATAAAGATGGTTAATACACAAACTGACCTCTTCCTCCATTTTAGATTTCCTCACTTTTGTCTTTCGCCGTGTTCTTTGTACATCTGTAGACAAAAATGATAGTTTCAAAAAAACACTCAATCAAATACATGTAATTTTCATTAAATTAACATTGATTTCTGCATAAATGTACAATTTAAACTTAGTCATCATATGAAATTTCAAACCACCCTAACTCAGTCAAAACTTGGTATTTTTCCCTCAAGTTAGTTTAATTTTCTGCATAAAAAGATCAGCCTTTCCATGTTAAGCAAATTCAAATTTTCGGATTAAAAAAGTTCATTCTTTCAAAAGAAGAGAAAACCCTCAATTTAGATTATTACTGAATTATAGGACCCTTAACCTTAACATACCCATAATGAGAACATTGACTGACCTCTATGTGTATCCTCATCATCACTATGTACATCATGTCGACCATTCATCATCTGTTGTCTATCAGCATGTCTATCAGCAGCTAGTCTATCAGCGTGACTATATCGCAATCTTTCCTCAGCGTATGTCTTCTCTTCATCTACTGCATCAATCAGTTTCTGTTGTACACCTTCCAATTCTTTATCCTTCCTTGTTAACTTTTCATTCATTTCTCTGTAATATACAACCAAATAAAGTCACATAATCACACATATTCTACATTTTCACACAGTATCTGCACTAAATGGATTGAAACAAGAAATATAGAACTTCCACAAAATGTTAAACAACCCTCTCACAAAGGATGCAATGCAAAGTCTAAAAACTAGAACTCAACTGTCTCCGTTTGGCAGACTAATATACCCCCTGCCAGCAAAGGGCCATAATTCTGGCAACAAAAATTTCATCGCATATTCCAGCCTTCATGTAATTTATTCCAAATATTTTCATCAAGTTACTTTTAGAAAAAACTTTGCAAAACATTTCATTCTTTCTAATGCTGAAGGTGAAGATTAGTAGGACGCTTTCAGAAATTGTTCACTGGTTTGACAACTTCTCATCAATTATTTTACAGTAATTATAAATGAACTTACTTGAGTTTTCTAGAATTAGTATCTCTGTTTAGTTTCATCTTGAGTAATTCTGACTCTATGGCACGTCTTTCAGCTTTCACGTTTTCTAATGCATCTGATTCATTCTTCAGTTCATCAGTGAGTTGTTTACGTTCAGATTTCATACGTTCAATCTCATTGGCACTTAACTGAACTGTTCTGTTAGCAAATGCTTCCTGCAATACAAAACAAGAGATGTTTGAAAAACATGTATGCCCCCAAGGCAGTCCAATATTCCGAAATGGTAAAGGTCATAGTGACCTTGGATTTTGACCTACTGAACTCAAAATCATTAGGCACCATCTGCTGCTACAGAGCAACCTCCATGTAAAGTTTGAAGATTCAAGGACAAAGTGTTCTGGAGTTGTTGAACAGAAACTATTAGGTCTACCAACCGACAGACGTCATTCATGTTTAAAGAAATATACCCCCTTATGAAAGAGGGGGGGGGGAGGGGGGATAGTAATATAGCCAAACATAATTTACACCATTTTTATACCTTGATACCTTCAAGTTTGCAGTATCTTTGCTTTCCTTTTGTTCAAAATGATAATCTACACAAAATATGAAAGAATGCAGTAATGTGTTATATTATGCAGACAATAAGATTTAATTTAACATTTCCATAAATTCTGTGTAAATCACAAAAATTTGAGTAAACAAGTTTTATAAAATTAGAGACCAATATCCAGGGTCCACAAATATTCTAAGACAAAATTCCCAGACTTCCCTGACCAGACAACAGTTTTCCCTCACTTTTTCAAGCGACCATGCCTTGTTGTTAGAACAAAATAGCGCAACAGAGATGGTGATAAAGGAGGTTATATTTGCTTCAACATATGGAACCCAAAAGTTTCTGGTAGTAGTTGTAGGGCTGTTGATAGACTTAAAGTAATCATAATTTAAAATTATCCCGAGCAAGCATAGCAAGCAAGGATTTTTTTCTCAGTTTTTGGCATTTTCTTCTTAGAAAATGATACTTATCTAGATATTAATGAAGAATTCCCTGACTTTGGCTCAATTTCCAAATTTTCCTAATTTCAAAATTCCCTGACCTTGAAAAATAATGTTTACCCCTGATTTTTCCCAGACCGTGGTAACCCTGGTATGTACTTGAAGGAGTATAACCCCACTCATTCAAAGGGTGGGGCTGGCATGAATGAATTTTTCAATCTATTTCAGAGTAACAATTCAACAACATCACAGTGTTTGGGGGGTTTACAACAGATTTATCACATAAAATGCTAACACTAACAAGAGATGTTTGTAAAACACCTTTGCCCCCATGGCAGCCCAATGGTCAAAAATGATAAGGTCACAGTGACCTTGACCTTTGACCGCAAAATTAATAGGGGTTACCTACTGTTGCTGACCAAGTTATGGAACGGAAACTATTTGGTCTAAAAAATATGGTAAAGGTCACGGTCACATCGACCTTTGACCTCAAAATCAATATGGGTCATCTACTGTTGCGAACCAACCTCCATGTAAAGTTTGAAGATCCAAGGACAAAGGGTTCTTGAGTTATTGAATGGAAACCATTTGGTCTACCAGCTGACAGACAGATGGACAGACAGACATGAGCTAAGCAATATACCCCCTCATCAAAGACGGAGGGGTGCATAATTGATTGTTTAGACTAGACAGCTCATGCTTCTGTTCTACATACCTCAGTTTCTTCTTCAAATTTGTCTTTATCTTCTCTCAATCTTCTTCGTTTTTCTTCTAACTTTCTTTCCTGCATAAAATATCATTTACTAGATGTACTTAAATAATGGGTAACCTTTTTGACAGTTAATTCTGAGCTGGTAAAAATCTTAAAGTTTTAAGATTTTAGCAATGAAATTGATTGGGCCATTTTTATTTTGGTATGTTTATGGCAGTGCCCGTATTAATGAACGCCTCACCTCACATACACACAGTGTGCATGCTTTAACACAAGGCTGTTTAGATGGTTAATATTGTTGTATATGGAGTAACGAGTTAAAGCATGGTGAAACTGTTTGAATGTATTCATACCTGAGATTCTAAGTTACGCATAGATTTATCTATCTCTGCCTTCTTACGTTCAAATTCTGATCTCTTCTCCTGTAACTCTTCTTCCTAGAGAACACAAATACCATCATAATTATAATCTTCCTAACTTAGTGTAATACCATACCTCATTAACAACCTCTTCCTAACTTAGTGTAATACCATACCTCATTAACAACCTCTTCCTAACTTAGTGTAATACCATACCTCATTAACAACCTCTTCCTAACTTAGTGTAATACCATACCTCATTAACAACCTCTTCCTAACTTAGTGTAATACCATACCTCATTAACAACCTCTTCCTAACTTAGTGTAATACCATACCTCATTAACAACCTCTTCCTAACTTAGTGTGATACCATACCTCATTAACAACCTCTTCCTAACTTAGTGTAATACCATACCTCATTAACAACCTCTTCCTAACTTAGTGTAATACCATACCTCATTAACAACCTCTTCCTAACTTAGTTTAATACCATACCTCATTAACAACCTCTTCCTAACTTAGTGTAATACCATACCTCATTAACAACCTCTTCCTAACTTAGTGTGATACCATACCTCATTAACAACCTCTTCCTAACTTAGTGTAATACCATACCTCATTAACAACCTTTGTATACAGGTCAACAAAGTAAACTACACACTGTACATCATTTGAAAATATAATTTAATATAATAAACAACATCGCAGAAGCTAAAAGACAGAACAATCGGTAAATTTTTTGACTGGCATACAAATTTTGTACAGGATAAGAACCAGAAATGTTGAAATTCCACCAAAACAATATTTTCAACCGAGGACAAAAATTAACAAGTAATTAGGAATTGCAAGCATGACTGACTGATTGACTGAAAAATATGAAAATAATATGTCTGAGGAAAGCTCTCTGATGCATTGCCAAAGCTAAGGGAAGATTTGAGACATTTTATGACATCACAAACTCATTGTGAAATTTCAATGCACGTATTGAATTTTACCTGAAGTCATTCAAGATTTCATGTTGGGAAAATCTCGGGAAGGCATCCCCAAAGTTTGGGAATATATTGCTAATTTGGTGACATCCCTGAAGCACCCAGCGCATCTGGCAATGATCAAGGATACTTTCACAATAAAAACTTAATCTGAAATGCATCCCTGTTGTATTACATTCTGATCTAGGGGAGGCCCTGCAGCCTCGGTGATGTACACCCGATATTAAATAGATACCTGGGGGAGTATCGGGGACGGGCTATTATCTTGACTTCCTCATCACAGATGAGAAATCTGTCAGGGGGTCTAAGGCTCAATATACAAAGTATGAACAAATTCTATCTTTGGGAAATGTTTCGTGTGGCTGATACAAGAAACAGTAGAAAGCGTGTTTAGCACTTTACTACCATACTTTAATGAAAACAGACATACAGAGGTCAGAGGAGAAAACATATTGACTGTACAAAAATATTTCAATATAAAACACTATTCAAATCATTTATAATTTACCCTATTTCTTTGTCCAATCAAAATCCTGGGATTTTAAATTTTTTGGACCAATTATTCATTTATTTTTGCAACGGGCATAATAACTATTTAGTAAATCTGTTTATTAGGACAATTTTGCTGTTTCCAAATATGGGAAACAAGACCCGCCTACCCCCACAAGTTTAATGTTACTCTATCAGCAATCAAAAAAGCAATTTTGTGCAATTTCACTCTCACTTTCCCTTAAATGGGCATGCTATTGTTTGCATACAAAGGGTCACCAAAAGTGGGCGGGTAAACTATAAGCCGGTTAGAGATCACATAATATTATTAGAATTATAAATCTAATATATGATCTATAACCTATACATAAAATCAATATGTTATACAATATAATCGTTCCACAACAAAACTCAAAATACATAATTCATGCTTGACAAATATATGTCATGTACAGGTAAATGTAGTAACTAAAAGAGGATTAAATAAACGGGAATATACACGAGGGGTACGAGGGGTACGAGGGGTGTGCAATAAGTATTCAGCTCTATAGTTTCACCAACTTTTCATGGTTAATCAAATAAATGCACTTAGTCTACCTACAAATTCTGACAGTTTTATCTCTTAGTAGGACTAAGAAGAGTGAATAACATACATTGAACAAACTAACATTGTGAATGTGTTTCTTTTTATACTAATATATAATCAATACTTCAGAAGTAATAAGCAGAGCATTTTTTCACCTGTCAGTGAGTATTTATTGAACCTCCCTCATACAATTCGGACAATGTTAGAAAATAAATACATTCATTCACAAACAAGAGGGCCCAAAGGGCCCTAGGTTGCTCACCTGTTGCACATTGGTCTAGGTATCAATACAACTTTCATTCGACCATATTTCATTAACTTTAAGATTGGATCAATATAGTGACCTCTGGAGTGAACACAAGGTTTTTCTAAGATTAGACCTAGTGATCTAGTTTTTGACCCCAAATGACCCAGTTTCAAACTTGGACTAGATTGTACACAATTGTTGACAGACAGACGACAAGTGATTACAAAAGCTCACCTTGTCACTATGTGACAGGTGAGTTAAATATAAAATATATTCATTCACAATTAAGACAATAAAATTATAATCACAATAGAATCTTAGACCTAATTGGTTTATACATTTACATTCATAGCTCCAATAATTACAACATGACCATCCTTGATTGGAATTGTGCAACATTTTGAAGGGCAACTTTCTTACTTTTTAATATTAAAACAATTAATTATGAGATTTTAGATAGCCTAGAGTTACATTAAGTTATCTTATTATGCCATTGGTAAAGACAATTATTGTATGTTGCATAAATTCAAGTTCTATATTCTTAACAATTACAAATCAATGAACAGTTTATAAATATTTAAATACAAAAACCTTCAAATATAGGTGATGGATGAGGAAATCAAAATTATCATAGTTTTTATTTTTGCTTACTGTAAAATTATTAATATTCAAGGGGATTAAATTTCATGGAGTTTGTGGATGATCTCAGTATATGACTAAGTGGATAAAATATCCTAGAAAGAAATTATGTCCCCACAAAATGGTCTTCTTCACCAAAACAACGAAATTTTGTCCCATTGAAACTAAATGATTTTACAGTATCTATTCTATTCATATTTAGACTTCATTATATCAGAAATTGCCCTTCAAAATGGCTGACAATTCAAGCAGGGTTTCCACAAAAATTCTAAGATAAAATTCCCTGACTTTTCCCTGAACAGACAGCAGTTTTCCCTCACTTTTTCGAGCAATCGGGACTTTTTGTTAGAGAAAAATAGTGCAATCGAAACAGTGAAAAGGAGATTATATTTGCTTTAAATGGAACCCAAAATGTTTCAGGTAGCAGTTTTAGGGCTGTTGATAGACATTAAGTAATTACAATTTCAAATAAACCCGAGCGAATATGGCGAGCGAGGATTTTTTTCAATGTTTCGTATATTCTTCATAGGAAATGACACTTATCAACATTTTTAATGAAGAATTCACTGACTTTTCCCAGATCTTTTGCTCAATTTCAAAATTTCCCTTACTAATTTCAAAATTCCCTGACTAAACCCAGACCTTGAAGAAAAAACCATTTTCCCTGACTTTTCCCGAACTGTGGGAACCCTGTCAAAATTTAAGATGATAAATATTGTATTTTTTGACACTATATGTACATTGTATGAACATTTAACATTGTGCACACATGCCCGGTGTTTGTACTATTCATGCAGTATACAGACAATATTGTATCACCTCTGTTGTTTGTTTAACTAATACATCATCCTTTCTTTGTTTCAACTTATTCTCAATCTCCTGTATCTAATAATAACAATAAACACAAAATGTGCAAAGTCAAAAATATTTTTTTTAAAAAGGGGCCATAACTCTTTGTAAACCTGTTTATGTAAAAGAAATTCTTGAAAACCATTTTTCAACTCTACAGAATTTTTTTTATTAATCAAAATCAAATCCCCAGCAACAAAATTTGACATGTCAATGAATATTTATGGATAGTTTCAAGACTATTGGTAAAATGTGTGACAAAATATCACAGGCGAAAACTTGGTAATATTGCTACTTATTACCTTACTAAATTCAATGTCAACCAATAAATGTGATAGGACATGTTGAGTGCTTATCCTAGTACAAACAGTATTACTACTAACCTCAGCCTCTAGCTGCTCCGTCAATGTTTCACGTTTTCTAGAGAATTCACGACGTATTTCATCCATATCTTTATCATGTTGTTTCTGTAGCTTGCGTCTCTCGGCATCCATATTCTGTTCCAATAATTTCTTTTCATCACGCTCCTGCAACAGTCAATTCATAGAGTTAATTCTACTCTACCCAACACACAGAACTATCATATATATAGCATATTCTAATATAATTCTTATATAATTTCAATGATTTGGTAATAGAACCACATATTGTAAACGCTTTGGTCGGACCTTACTTTACTTTATATAGTAAACATAGAATAGGTACCAAACCAGCATACATGTAAAGATTCAAGAAAGCCTCACATTACCTTGTCAGAATAATCATCTCGAAGTTTTCTAAGTTGTGTAGAATGTTCATTTTGTAGCTTACTGAGTTCTTTCTGGTGTTGTTCTCTTAACTCCTGCCTTCTCTCACTCAGTATTTCATCAAGCTATAAAAGGAAAGAGATTATTGAAAATACAGGGGTTCAACTATGTGCAAATATCAAGGGTCGCCTAGATGACGTTTTCACTGTATTTACTGTTTTGTCGCAAAATAATGAGTAAGATGTTAGGACTTACTGTGACTTTGTTTCAATCAAGATGTTTAGTTTACACCAATTCATTTTTTCAACTTAAATTAATTACTATTGACACCTCATTCCTGATGATAAGCATCGCCAGGAGGGTATAAGAAAAGAAGCCAGTTTCCATTATATGTTGAGCATCCAGTAAGGGAATTACAGGTATAAGTTTTATTTCATCTTTGGTATGGCTGCAGGCTAAATAGTTAATTTCCAAAACTTCTGAATTTTAGACTCAGGGAAATTTTCATTTTTACAGCCCTAGTATATTATATAATAAATGTATAATCATTCTACCCCTTTTTCAAGGTCATTGACAGCTTGTTGACGTTTCCTAGCCCCTTCTACTTCCTGTTCCATTAATTCTTTCTCTTGTTTTTGTAGGTGAGATAACTCTTCCTTTAATCGCTTCAAATCCTGTGGCGTGAAAAACAAGTAAATTTTAACTAATTCTAACTAGTAAGAAGTGTTAAGTTCATACTTATTAGTAAGTAGTGTTAAGTTTATACCAAATTAAAAGTATGCATTCTATATTAATTGAGAAGCAAGTTCACTCCTAATTCAGCTATTAGCATAATTTTTCTAACATTTTATGGTGTGACCTAGTTCTGGACTTGATTTAACTTATTTCCATGTGACTTAGGATTGAACACCAATATTCTGTAATAAGGACACATTCATAGTGCTTACAGTCCAGTCCAGTTGTTGACAATGCTGACAGAGAACAGATGACCAATAACAAATCAGCACATTATTGCAAACCAGGACCCATGATTATAATTATTGGAGAACATGCTTCATGCTCATACTCTGTAGCTACAATTGGAGCATTTGCTTAGTTACACAAACGTGCTTTACCTTCTTTATTTCTGAATGAAAACATATAATATGGGGGCTCATTTTCTTAATTAGATCATTTGCTACAAGTTGGTGATGGTTTTGATGCAAACTTCTAAAAGAAAGCTGTTTAAGTATAAGAATGGGACACATTTATGATAACCATGCCTGATAAATGATAGCAATAAGAAACAAACCTTGTCAAGATTAACTTGGAGACTTTCTCGTATATCTTTAGTTTTCTCTCGCTGTTTTCTCTCCATATCATCCTTGATTTTATCAACTTCTAGTTTATGTCGAGATTGCATTGTTTCTATTGTTAAATTCTTATCTTGTTCTAATACCTTCTTTTCAGCTTCTATAGCATCTTCAACCTGTAAAACATTCTATAGCATCTTCAACCTGTAAAACATTCTATAGCATCTTCAACCTGTAAAACATTCTATAGCATCTTCAACCTGTAAAACATTCTATAGCATCTTCAACCTGTAAAACATTCTATAGCATCTTCAACCTGTAAAACATTCTATAGCATCTTCAACCTGTAAAACATTCTATAGCATCTTCAACTGTAAAACATTCTATAGCATCTTCAACCTGTAAAACAGTCTATAGCATCTTCAACCTGTAAAACATTCTATAGCATCTTCAACCTGTAAAACATTCTATAGCATCTTCAACCTGTAAAACATTCTATAGCATCTTCAACCTGTAAAACATTCTATAGCATCTTCAACCTGTAAAACATTCTATAGCATCTTCAACCTGTAAAACATTCTATAGCATCTTCAACTGTAAAACATTCTATAGCATCTTCAACCTGTAAAACATTCTATAGCATCTTCAACCTGTAAAACATTCTATAGCATCTTCAACCTGTAAAAACATTCTATAGCATCTTCAACCTGTAAAACATTCTATAGCATCTTCAACATGTAAAACATTCAATAGCATCTTCAACCTGTAAAACATTCTATAGCATCTTCAACCTGTAAAACATTCTATAGCATCTTCAACCTGTAAAACATTCTATAGCATCTTCAACTGTAAAACATTCTATAGCATCTTCAACCTGTAAAACATTCTATAGCATCTTCAACCTGTAAAACATTCTATAGCATCTTCAACCTGTAAAACATTCTATAGCATCTTCAACCTGTAAAACAAACATTGAATACATTTGTTGGTTTAGCCTTGTCATAGGGGTGATGTATTTGCCCAAGTATTGCCTGCATGTTTTGCAATCAAGAAACATAACCAGAAATTGGATGGATACTTCAGCTGTAAAAATACAGTATTCCATGGGGCACATTAGGAATGGCCATGTTGTTTTGCCACATTTTCTAAGTATTCAATGGGGGACATTAGGAATGGCCATGTTGTGTTGCCACATTTTCTAAGTATTCAATGGGGGACATTAGGAATGGCCATGTTGTGTTGCCACATTTTCTAAGTATTCAATGGGGCACATTAGGAATGGCCATGTTGTGTTGCCACATTTTCTAAGTATTCAATGGGGGACATTAGGAATGGCCATGTTGTGTTGCCACATTTTCTAAGTATTCAATGGGGCACATTAGGAATGGCCATGTTGTTTTGCCACATTTTCTAAGTATTCAATGGGGGACATTAGGAATGGCCATGTTGTGTTGCCACATTTTCTAAGAATTCAATGGGGGACATTAGGAATGGCCATGTTGTGTTGCCACATTTTCTAAGTATTCAATGGGGCACATTAGGAATGGCCATGTTGTGTTGCCACATTTTCTCCCTTTTTATCTGAACTCATCTTCAATGAATCATCTCCAATTTTATAACTGCATCCACTAGATTGCTTATATTATATATTAATGGTAAAACCCATGAGATCACAAAAAGTAATATCAGCGTATCCACAAATAAGGAGAACTCAATTTTCCAAACTTTTCTCTATATTAATATTAAATTACTGATGCTTTATCTATATATGTTTATCTGATTCAAAGATAAAAAAGATCCTTTCTGTTCGAACATAGCAGGAAGGCAAACCTGCTTTCAGGTTTTCTATATTTCTGTTGCCAAGGCAACCACAATTTTATTAATTTAAAGTATTATGAAGAATTTTTTAAGAAAGTAATTGGACATGATAGATAGATAGATAGTATATTTCGAAAATTAGGCAATATGCCCATGATTTCACATGTACAAATACAAACAAACATGCAATGTCATATATACATACAAATATACGTATCACAAATTACACAAACAAAACATGAATGTTTACATACTATTAATTTCAATTCCGGTACAAAATTTCAGTTTGATCATAAATAGGGATATCCGTGCATATCGATTAGTCATGTACTATTTTTTTTTTCTTATCTTAAAATGTATACTTGTTTTACAGTAGGGAGAAGAGTGCTAGCGTACATAATATTCAGCATCCCTTCGTTTCAGACTTTTATAGATATATTGAGAGAGATTTATATATACATGTATACTCTCCTTATTGGTCCCTATCCACATAATTACCACGTTTCATAAACCTAGCTTGAAAACTTGAAAAATCCGGGATTCTTGACGGACAGAAAGTAAACCTTGTCCCCTCAGGTTGAAAACAGGTAGGGGCCTAACAAACAATATTTTGGTTCATGTCCAAGTACTATGACACTATTCAGTTAGTTTACCATTTTATTGAGTCTTTCCAAGGCTTTACTCTTCTGATCCTCCAGTTTAGATTGTTCTTCCATCTGTAAGGAGGCCACCTCTTTCCTCAGTTTCTCTAAGGCATTCTCCATCTCTTTCCTGAATTATATTTTGACAGGTTAACGAATGGAAAGTGGAATACACAGACAAAACGGGTCATGTTGATATCTTTTATTTATAATACCGACGTTTCGGCTATGCAACAGCCTTCATCAGAACTAAATTTTGATTGAATTATATTTTGTTTGTTTTAATTTACACATGCAAAACCTCTGTAGATATTTGTGTAAACACTCTTGACCATTATCTGTAATGAACATAGGCCCTGCATATTGCAATAATGACAAATTGATCATTTACTTGATGTTTGACTTCACCAAACAATGAGTAGACCCCTGAAATATGTTTAATGATGTTTTATTTCTACCACTTAAGTTAACAAAATGTCCATGATAATGTTCTGTAATTGTGAACGTAGAAAAGTTTTTTAACACAAAACAGTATTAAAATCTTCCAGAAATAGAAAAATTTAGTTTTGTATATTTATGTCTTTGACCATCAAAGAGCAGTAACTCATGTAAGAAGTGTAAAATATTTTTTTAAAAATGGCCATTATGAACAAACATTTAGAAAACACCTTATATAATATTTATCACATTATCCAAGAGATATCTGAATATAATCTCAAAGATATGAAATGTTGGAGTATAGTCTGTCTACAACAACAACAATGTTACCGGAGTTTCTCCTCTTCTAATGTCTGTTGCTCAGCAAGATCTTCCTTAAGTTTGTCTAAATGTTCTTGATGTTCAGATTGTAAGAGTTCTATCCCTTGAGTGAGCTCTTCATTTTGGAGGGATCTGTATGTGCAGGGGCAAAGGGAGGTAATATTATAAAGCCAATGTAATATGCCATATTGTTAATATATAATAAGCTAATGAGACAAGCATAATATAAATGTGCATGCACCAATCACAGCAAATAGAAAACTGAGCTTCTTGCAATACTATCAATTTTGAGGTGTGTACACAGTTCCATTAAGGCCATACTAAATGGCTTTCATGTTTAGCGTCAGGTCTGTCTTTCTGAAACCTAGCTACCCATTCGTAAAAACAAACAAAGCAGATTAAAAAAAAAACATTTCCGCACATGAATCTGAATAGTTGCATATACACTCGCGAGTGGCAATACTTGTCCGAAAGGGTGTTGAGAAGTCAGTCAATGTATTCTTTAGTAACATAATTGTTGGAATTACTATGAACAATCAAACTAAATACTTAACCAGAGCAAAATACCTCTAGAGCATGAAAATCGAGAAATTCATTGTGTTTTAAATGTTTTTGATTTTGAAAATTGACTTCAAAACTTTGGCGCACGACCACACTAAACATAACCTAATCACAGTACAAATACAGTGCAACTTCTCTAGAGCGACCCTCTGTAGAAAAAACCCTCAATACAAAGGCCAATACTTGCATCTATCAATGGGTATTCCTCTACAGAGGTTGTACTTTATCTAACATACTCCTACCATCACATACATTACAAAATCCTTCATTATACTGCATACTTTAACTAGGTCCAATGTTATATTAAGAAAATATCATACAATTACATTCTCCAATTTTTTTAATGAAATTGTCCATGACCAAATAATGTCATCTAACATAACAAATGTTTTAACACAAAACTTGTTTTATGAACTTATGACTAGGTACATCAAATTGCCTTTTTACCAAACTCCGTTTATAAAAGAATGCACTTACAATGGCCAGTTATATAATTTAAAATGCAACAAATTTGGAGCTGTGATAATGCCTTAAAACTATTGAAAATAAAATTGAAAGTGTAGCCAAGCTATAGTGAACTAGAACTTGTATTTTGCACATATTAAGTCATCTACAGCAGAACTATATGTCACATTCTCAGAACTACAAAAATATTCTAAAAGCTGTATGGCAGCCTAGGAGTCCATCAGCACTCTAAGAATATACCCATACAAAAAACTGTATAAAAGCAGTTAATAAATGTGAAATAATCTCCCCGCTATGCAATACAGCGTGACATACTAGAGTACTACTTTTTCAGCTGATGTCGGACTATAATTTTGGCCAATTTTTAAATAATATGGGGTTACAATTTGAAATTAGTTATGGATACAAACCAAATTGAGGGCTAATTTAAAATTAGGATTCTTCAATTAAAAAATGAATGGATAAAAGCAAACAAATATAACCCGGTTGCAAACAATAACATTTTTAACTGTGTCACATGGTTCCACTGTAAGTATTTAACTGACAAGTACTCAAAAGAACCAGGTGAATCAGTGGACTTGTGTGCATTTCTACAAAATCTCCTTCAATAAAATTCTTTCAATTCTTAAAAATCGAAACATCAGGAATAAGCCATACAATTACAAGTACATTTTGTTAAAAATATTTTTTGATTTATTTTTTAAAATAGTTTTACGATTCTTTTCTAAAAAATGAAGAAAACAGAATTTTAGGACCACCAATCAGCCTATATTGTACACCCCTACATCCCTACACATTAAGTTAAGTAAACATCATATCTAGGCCACATCATATCAACCAAACAATAGAATAAAGGCAAGCTATAGGTTACCATGGTAATGTACTAACTTTATAGATCCCTGTCTTTCACGTCTTAGTTTAGCTTCCTCCTCATCTATCTCATGTTTGATCTGTCGCTTCAACTTTATCAATCTCTCTTCTTTATCCTGATCAATAAAGTATACACACATACAACTGTAGCATGAATATTAAAAAGATATCAGCTGTTTAAATTAATTAGGCTAATAGAAAGTTGAGTATCAGGTTGTTACCACCATACATTACAAGAATGACATCTCATATCATATATTTAATAATTATCAGGTGGTTTTACAGAGAACAAAATGAATATTGCACATTGACCATTTGGTTTAGGCATCAATGTTTATGGTCACAGCTGCATTGACTTGTGACATAAGACCCCAAAGAGTTCATCAATTGAAGATGACTAACCTCCCAATTAAGTTGAAGATCCTAGGTCTAACAATTACTGTTCTTCCATTATTATATTGATAGGTAAACATTCTTCTGATCAACAGGCTCATTGACAGGGGTATATTTATATTTAGTTTTAACTTTTATATCAGGAGAAATACACACTAACTTATGCTCAAACAAAAGAGACAGGTATTATACAGAAATTCAAATGACCATAGCGTTGTCAATAATTTGATTTCATTTCATCAAATGACTGTTATAATCTACAGCAATGATAATGTTTGTTTAGTGCAGTAAACACTCAGACATCTGCATTATTCAGCAAAAGTAAAAGCCTAGGAGGTAAATAACCACTAAATGCCTACGCGGACCAAATTCAGATACAGTCAAATAGTCCGTTAAAAAACTTTAAAGTGACTGGAAATGGGGGTATGTCTTGACAAATCAGCATCAGAATCATGAAATTGGTGTTAAATGCTTTGTATGCATGTATGTGATGTAGTGAAATGGTGCTATTCAGAAATATTTTGTATTCTGGCTTAAATATGAAAGTGAAAGTAAGGATTGGGCTAAGGGACAGTCCGTAAATCCGTACATGTGAGAAAATCTGTTCACCGCGTTTGACGAACCAAATTTTTCTTATATGATACATGATCCCTTATTTTTTTTTCATTTTCTTCAAGCTGGATGCTATTTCTATTGACATTTTTTTTGGCTGACCTAGGTCACTTTACATTGAGTTAAAGAACAACTCTATTTGGTGGTTTGTGACCTAGGCACTCAAAGAAGTCTCATTTACCTCTAAAAGTTCAAGTTTAGCAGCTTCAAGCTCACGATCCATCCTCTCTCTCATTTCCAGTAAGGCTCGATCATTGGCTGTCATAATCTTGTGTTCCTCGCCACGTATTTCCTCAGGCATTCTGAAATTAAAAACAGATAAATCAAATAACTTTCAAAGGAATATTAAATACATGGACTGTCATAAATGCTAATGGCTGATATAGTATGAACAAATTGATTTGGTTCTCAAACATTTCATTACAATAATTAACAGTTCAAATATCATTCGGCACTCCAAGACTGTTACAGTATCATAAATATCTAAATTAGCTTGACATTGGTTGGTTGGTTCTGAGTGATGTAACGTAAGCCAATTCATGCCTTTAATCGACCCACGATGTCAGGATAATGCAGGCGTCGTCATGATGTCACAAACATTGTACCGCTTAATTTTGAATGAAACCTTTGTAGCGTACATCATCATATTGAACAATAATGCACGTTTTCTAAGGTTACCGGTATGTGATAAATAGAATCTTACATTCGTGCTCATTACATACGAGTGTTATTAAATGAGTGGACAAAATAATATGGGACTAGTACAACAATCTTCACAATGTTTAACTTACAATGCTAGAAACCATGCTTCTTCCATTAGTCATGATAAAACTTGCCTCAAAGATGATCACAGATATAAGGATCTTTCACAGTAAAGCCTATTTCATGAATTATCACCCATATTTGTATGCTTCAAAAGGAGAACATGTATTTAGATCCTATCATTTGGATTTGTCTGACTTTTTCTAAGTTATGTTTATCCTGGAAAACATCTTATGGATAAACTTGGAAATAAGTTTACAAAATTTAATAGTATCGATAATATCTGACATATATGAAACATCAAATTATAAAATATTCAGTTAATACATCAAACTTTTAACCAGATTCTTAGAATTAACTTAGGATAACAATCAGTATTCATTTGGTAAGTTTACATTATCATCATGGGTCCTATTTTGCAACAAAACCAAATTTAAAATCAGGAAAATCAGATGCAGTCAACCATGATTTTTGAAAATCAAGTGGCCTTCAATCACATTTTTTCCGTATTTGAATCAGTTTATTAGGATTCAATTCCTTCAAAACATGTTAAACTGACCATAATTTTGCCACTTCAGAAGATATTTTCATCAAATAACTTTTATTCGGTAAAAAAATCATGGCTCTTTCAGGATATATAAATCCAGAATTCCTGATGAATGCAGAAAAAAGACTTAGGCATATTTATGCTCAATCCTGAAAATAAGACACCGAGTGCCATGGCATTAGGTGACATATCCCTACATAAAAACTTTGTTTCAAACATAGTTCTATTATTTTATCTAGCTAATTTTCAATGACCCTTATTCAATACTTTGAATTCTTTTGTATAAAAAGATTCTATTTTATACAGAAAGTTTTATTCTTTTTGAGTGCAGCACATCCCTATTTCTGAATCATTCAAAAATTATAGGACCCATGAATTTTACATCAATTTTTAATTTAGAAAAATTCAAGTCTGAATTGTCAACATTCACATTTACTGTATACTGTTCAAAACAATACATAAGCAGTATACATGTATATTAAATACCACACAGTGAAAGAAATAAAGTCAAAACAAGCAAAATAGACAAATAGACTAGTTAGAAGGAGATTTCTTCATTTAGTGAGAGTATACAACATTTAACAGGGCTCGACACTAACTATTTTGGTCACTTGTCTGACGGAAAAGAGGCGTAAAATTTGTAAACAAAAGAACTGCTGGTCCTTCAAGATTTTCACTGGCATTGAGCCAGCACACCAGAATTAGTATTGAGCCCTGCTTAAGTGGTGGTTAGACGACATAGCAACACAGTGATAAACCAACATGGGGGCGAGGCACTTAGCACAACAACCAGAGGTGAACAGTTACAAATTCAATAGCAGGTGGTAAGAATCGCAAAGAAAGAAGCAGAAGCAAAAGTCTGTTTTGCATTGGAGCAGTTAATTGTGCTTGAATAAAATAGTAAAGACAGAAAACAACAACAAAACTATTGGTCACAGAAATGAGAACATCTTTTGGTTATTCCCCTCTTCCACATTACAGGCTGTAACTTGTGTTAAAAGTCAAATGCATTAAGTCACCACATGTCTTAAGTTGAACCACAGTCAATGAAATTATATAAAATACACCTACATTCAACATTGACCTGTATTAAGCCTCCATCAGCCACTTACACTTACATTAAACAGCCATCTGTATTATGCATCCATATTGTATATACCCCAAAACTGATTGCTAAAGACAGGATGGACAGTAACTAGAGAGGGTTAGAATATATACACCAAAACAGAACACACACAAGAGGGTTAGAATATATACACCAAAACAGAACACACACAAGAGGGTTAGAATATATACACCAAAACAGAACACACACAAGAGGGTTAGAATATATACACCAAAACAGAACACACACAAGAGAGGGTTAGAATATATACACCACAACAGAACACACACAAGAGAGGGTTAGAATATATACAACAAAACAGAACACACACCAGAGAGGGTAAGAATATTATACACCAAAACAGAACACACACAAGAGAGGGTTAGAATATATACACCAAAACAGAACACACACCAGAGGGTTAGAATATATACACCAAAACAGAACACACACAAGAGAGGGTTAGAATATATACACCAAAACAGAACACACACCAGAGGGTTAGAATATATACACCAAAACAGAACACACACAAGAGGGTTAGAATATATACACCAAAACAGAACACACACAAGAGAGGGTTAGAATATATACACCAAAACAGAACACACACAAGAGAGGGTTAGAATATATACAACAAAACAGATCACACACCAGAGAGGGTTAGAATATATACACCAAAACAGATCACACACCAGAAGGTCTCAAAACCGTTTGATGCCACTCTGGCATCATTGGGGAACTTTTTTTATTAGGGGTTGAAGATGGCCTCCAAAATGGCGATTTTAACAATTAAATGCAGACTTTTATTTCATATAACATTTGTACTATCGTCAAAATATCAGTACATGCATGTTTATTTCGAAATGGAATAAATATGATAAGTAAAGGAACTATATTCATTAAATAAAAATATTTTAAAAAACCCACCATTTTATGTGTAATTAACGTGACAATATGTGATCAAAATAATAAAATACAACAGCACTCAATATTAATTACTGTTTTATGTCATATCAAACATGAACTTTACAATCAAGTGGATTTTAAGGCATTTAAAGTGATATTCAATATACCAAAACAGAACACATAGCAGATAGGGTTAGAATTTAGCACACCAAAAATATTCAAACACACAGAAAGGGTTAGAATTAAGCATACCAAAAATATTCAAACACATAGCAGAGAGGGTTAGAATTTTATACCAAAACATTAGAGAACACGAAGCAATCAGGGGTTAGGATTTTGCACAACAAAGATGGTTAAAATGAAAATATTGAGTAAAACAGTGAGTGTAGGACATCAGCACCAACATAGAGTGTAACACTATCTGACACATACTGTTGTGATCCACTTAGTATATCACCTCCATGCAACCTCCTGTAGATAAAAACATCATACCGCTACACAATATTCATAATTTGCGTACTGCGCAATTAATAATATTTAAAACATATTATTTATTGTTGATTTTGTTCTAAACTTAAGTGTCCTTAAAATATGTAACAAGAGAAATTTTCTTTTAATATTTTAACTCCACAAATTTAAGACACCACCAAATTACCACTTTCCAAAAATCACCAAATTTAGTAACAGCCAAACTTAATGATTTAACAATAAATGATGATAATTCCTTAAGGTAAAATCTGTTTTACTAGCCTACAATTTTATTTGAAATCATATTTGCAGATATTATTGATCTGTTCCCATAACAACAGACTTTCCATATATTAATTATTTTGATTCATTATCATGTTCTCCTAAATATACATATGCAATTATAGAATATCTAGCGAGGACAGCATGCAACAATTTAATGTTACAGAGCATAAAGCTACAGGGATACTGTGCTACAGCGATACTGCGCTCCGGTGATGCTGTGCTACAGTGATGCTGTGCTACAGTGATGCTGTGCTACAGTGATGCTGTGCTACAGGGATACTGCGCTACAGGGATACTGTGCTACAGGGATACTGTGCTACAGGGATACTGTACTACAGCGATACTGTGCTACAGTGATACTGTGCTACAGTGATGCTGTGCTACAGGGATACTGTGCTACAGTGATACTGTGCTCCAGGGATACTGTGCTACAGCGATACTGTGCTACAGGGATACTGTGCTACAGTGATACTGTGCTACAGTGATACTGTGCTACAGTGATGCTGTGCTACAGGGATACTGTGCTACAGTGATACTGTGCTCCAGGGATACTGTGCTACAGCGATACTGTGCTACAGGGATACTGTGCTACAGTGATACTGTGCTACAGCGATACTGTGCTACAGCGATACTGCGCTCCGGTGATGCTGTGCTACAGTGATACTGTGCTACAGGGATACTGTGCTACAGTGACACTGTGCTACAGCGATACTGTGCTACAGCGATACTGCGCTCCGGTGATGCTGTGCTACAGTGATACTGTGCTACAGCGATACTGTGCTACAGCGATACTGTGCTCCAGCGATACTGTGCTACAGCGATACTGTGCTCCAGCGATACTGTGCTCCAGCGATACTGTGCTACAGCGATACTGCGCTCCAGTGATGCTGTGCTACAGTGATGCTGTGCTACAGTGATGCTGTGCTATCTACAGATAGTCAATTTAATGAGTATGAGCCTTCATTGGAAACATATAAAACAATGCAAGTGTTGGAGCACATGGATTAACTAGCTAACTGACTATGACTCCAATAATTGAATATATTCCCTCATAATATAGTGTAAATCACATGGGGAAAATTTACGATTTTTTTGCAAATTACGTAAGTACACAAACAAGAGACAATCAAATGTTTCACAGAGTACTGTATGTTGGTTATTGTATGGTACACAAATTGTAGTTACATGATACACAGAGGTTGCATGAAAATATAGCTTGGAGACTTTGACATGATCCTGAACTTTAAATAAGCATTATTTAATAGTTTATATCTTCATATTATCTCGTCTATATTTATAACCTCATTTGTATGTTTTCATATTCGGGCATTATGACGAATGCGCTCAAAGTGTAATTCAAAGATAAATCTAAAATACCGATAGTGTGGGATTACCTAGCAGAAATTGATAAATTCAAAGCAAGAACCTAATAATATATTCATGCATAAAGGTGAGGATCAGGTCAAATTGTCTAAACTATACAATGATTACATGGTTACAGGCTAGTTGTTACATGGACATACTTTTCTGCTGCACTTGCTGCTATCTCAGCTCGTCGTTTTCTGTCTTCTTCAATCATAGGACTCAGTTTACCAGGGTCAACATCTCGTGCCGTTGATAAAGTAACGTCAAAGTCCTAAAATGTTCATACTTAAAAATTAAGCTTACAGCAAAATGCATAACACTATATTAAATTGACAATATGTTGTGAGAGCAGGGCGTGGTCATATTTTTGTTTCTTTCTTTGTTTTCTGTTATATTTGTACTTAAGACTTGCATCTGTGATTTGTGGTATTTTTTTGTGTTCCTTGAATTTATTCATTTTTTCTTTGTCATGTGTTGCTTTTGAACCAAAATCAATGTATACTTGACCTTAAATGTTACTAGCTTTGTAACAATTTTCTCCAAAGCCCCCCTAACCTATTTATCCTATGTATAGACAAATATAATGTACACCTTTTCCCTACATGATTATAAAAAAGGTTTGATGATTGAAACAGGTTATGCAATCTGAATGAAATCAATGTATGATCAATGAGTAGATACTTTAACACGTGTCAGCATCATGGGTAAGAGAGCTACATGTATCAATACAAACATCTCACCTTCTCTAGGGAACCTCTCAATGCAGGATCATTTTCTATGTCCATAATTCTTTCTGATAAATTCTTGTCAATTCCAAAATCCTGCAATAATAATTATTGATTCAAAAATAATCAAGTTAATGTCATGCTTATCAGTGGTTTATGGCGGAATAAAAGTGGATTATTCCCCGATAATTTCACTCAAACGGACTACTTTTTATAGAAAAATTTTCCCCACCATCAAAATAAAATAATGAAGCAGTTTCACTTATTTTCTTAATCTTTAACATGAAACAGAACACTACATGTACATAAATGTCAAAATATAGACGCAATTCAAGTCATTGCAGAAGAACTACTTGATGGCAATGCGGTACGTGCATGGCGAAATTTAACAAATGCTTTGATAGCTGAGGAGTAGATTTCTGATGGATAGTGTGCATTTGCTTTTTGGTGTAGTAGATTCTTTCAGATTTTTAGCAGATTGGATTTTTGCAGGATATAGCGGATTGGATTTTTAAGGGATTGGACTTTTAATGGATTGAATTTCTGTCGCATTGATTGCACTAGTTACTATGTTATGCTCTGTTGATTTTAACTAGTGAACTAGATTGGCTCTCTGCTTTCCTGCAATCAGGACAGAGTCACATAATGGCTATAGCTGTTAGATTGTGTTACAACCGAATAACTCCATACAGTTTTTGTTATTTCTATTGAACTTATAATATTGTTGAGAAACAACAGTTACATTCAATCTCAATTGATAGAATTTATACACATTTTATTATTTGTCATGATATTTAGGATATAGATCTTAGTTTTCCGTGATATACCGGCCAATATATCAGGGTTTGGAGTTCATATGCGTAGGAATTAATCACGAAGGCCGTAGGCCTGAGTGATTAATAACTATGCATGTGAACGACAAACCGTGATATATTGGCCGGTATATCACGGAAAACTAAGATCTATTTGCATTCTAACACGCGTAATATGTGCAATTTCATATGGACTTATTTTTATTGCAGAGTGGTGCGTTGTTTGTCGTGTTGCTATAGACAACTTCCGCTGTTTAAAGTATAAAACCTCCACCCCTGGAATAACGTTTTTTGCTCATTTCCTTTAAACAGAGGCATAACTAGAGCTCATTCCAAACTATGTTTTTCATAAAAACTAAAATGAATCGATAAATGCAATTGAAGTTGCAATACTACGGATATAATTAAATAATTAAAGAAAGAACGCTACGCAAATAAAAGTTCGCACAACGTCACGTTAACGTTGACGCCAAATAAACGACATACAATCCATGACGTCATGTGATAAACAAGACTTAAATTCCATTCATAAAAAGCGGTTTGTTTTTTTATTTATACGTGGGAGGTAATTCAACAGCCAAAAAGTAGTACGGCAAAAACTGTGATATACCGGAAATTTAAGCACGGTACAGTCCTATACGTTTACACGGAGCTAAAAATAGACAGTGTTAGAATTATCAAATAAACAACATTAAATTGTTATTGTATAAATTGACATTTTCAGAGCTTGAAAAGCATTCCAGACACTATGCATGTAGGATTTTTTTTAATTTCGTCAATAATAACACTACCCTACTAACACAGTACTACACATTAATTGGTATTAATTGGAATTATTTAGAACTGTGGAATTTAATAAAATGGCAATTTTGCGAGGACATGTTTAATAGTTTAGTTAAACATTAGAAGGAAACCTTATTGACTATCCCCACTGTTATTCTAAGGTCAATGACTCCAGGGTACTACTGCGGTATAATGTCTATAAATCCTGACAAATTATTCAGCACTGAGGCATAACGTCTATAAATCCTGACAAATTATTAAGCACTGCTGTATAACGTCAATAAATCCTGACAAATTATTCAGCACTGAGGCATAATGTCAATAAATCCTGACAAATTATTCAGCACTGAGGCATAATGTCTATAAATCCCGACAAATTATTCAGCACTGAGGCATAATGTCAATAAATCCTGACAAATTATTCAGCACTGAGGCATAATGTCTATAAATCCCGACAAATTATTCAGCACTGAGGCATAACGTCTATAAATCCTGACAAATTATTAAGCACTGCTGTATAACGTCAATAAATCCTGACAAATTATTCAGCACTGAGGCATAATGTCAATAAATCCTGACAAATTATTCAGCACTGAGGCATAATGTCTATAAATCCTGACAAATTATTCAGCATTGTGGTGTAATGTCTATAAATCCTGACAAATTATTCAGCACTGAGGCATAACGTCAATAAATCCTGACAAATTATTCACCAATCTTGAAACATTCTTCTTCTTCTACAATTCAGCTGATCAATGAAATGTGAGATGAACATTATTTTTTCAATACTTTTCATTGTTTTCATCAAATAAATTTCAAATTCTGCAGATATTTTCATTATTTCCAATGCAGACTACCCAAACCAAAATGGCACGCTTAAATAAGCATGCGGTAAGGTTGCGGCAAGGTTGCGGTTGCAATATTTATAAGCGTGCGCACGCATGCCGCAGCCTTATTCTGAAGATCATGCACACTTGTAAACTTGCAAATGTAAAGTTTTCGCGCGCTTAATATTTATGATTGAACCAATCGCAACCTTAATTTAAGCGTGCGCACGCTTAATTCCAAGCTTACAAGCGTGCGCAACCTAAATAAGTGTGCAAGCGCGCAAGTATGCAAGCATGCGCACGCTTCAAGCGTGCGATTGGAACAATCGCAACCTTAATTTAAGTGTGCGCACGCTTACCGCGCGCTTAACCTAATTTAAGTATGCAAGCGTGCGCACGCTTCCGCGCGCTTGCAAGCATCGCACGCTTCCGCGCGCTTGCATGCGTGCGATTGGAACGATCGCAACCTTAATTTTAGCGTGCGCACGCTTGCGCGCTTATTCAGGCCGCGCGCTTGCACGCTAAACCTTATTTAAGCGTGCGCACGCTTCCGCGCGCTTGCATGCGTGCGATTGGAATGATCGCAACCTTAATTTTAGCGTGCGCACGCTTGCGCGCTTATTCAGGCCGCGCGCTTGCACACTTAACCTTATTTAAGCGTGCGGCCTGAACAAGCGTGCACAAGCTTGCGTGCTTAAATGAAATGTCCACTAAATTCCACCTTTAGAATTTTTTAATGAAAATATATTTTTTATTAAATTTTAATGCATGTAATAACACAAAAACACAAACATTTCAAAATAGATAAGCACTTTCTAATGTTTTTAATTTTCTCCAAGAATTACTGATTTATTCATTGATCGCAGATTTCATATCCAAATATGCCGACACATCATCTGAAAATAAAAATCAACAACATTAAAATCAAAGTTATTAATTTCATGTTATTTAAAAGTAAAAAATTAACGTTAGTACAGTTCTTGAACTGTCTTTAATTCCGATACATACCGCAATCATGAAAATTAATTCATACTAACATTTGTTAGTTTAATGTCATCAAGCCTCCTTTGTTTACACTACTTAGTAAATTGCCATTTAAAAAATAATCTCACAAAGTTCAGGGCCATACTCAAGAGTTGAAAATGACCTTAATTACAACAAAAATGTGATACAACATTATAAAAAACGTCATAGCACCAAAACAAAACATGACAGCTTAGCAATACAAATTAACTATTTAAAGCACTGATATATAAATTAAATTCTTTTAAATTTGCTTACCTGTTATTGTATATGCAGTCTGACATTGAAACCATACACTGTTCGCAATGATTAAGTGTCTTCTCGAGACTTCCAGAAATCAAGTCATTTTGGCCAATACTCTGTAAAATAGAACAATCATAATAACAGATCTATAAATTATACTAGTGAAACTGAGCAAAAAGATTTCAGTGTTTTAAATTTATTTTTTGCCTTTCAGAAATTACTCACAGTATACTTCAAGTTTTAATATCATTATGTTTATATCTTTCAGCTTTAAAATAACAGTTTTGTTATACAATGTACAAGGATGGATGTAATTTACTTACACTTTCCAATTCTCCCTGTTGAAGGCTTCATATCTACTGGTAATGAAATATCCAACACAAATAATCCACACTCCTTATTGTTGTTGTTTGTAATCATCAAATTGAAGTCATGAAACTCAACCCACCTTCATGAAACATCACATCTAAACATTTTACAAAACAGCAAAAAGACTTGCAAAAAATGTGCCAACTTTCCCAACATGTAAATAAACAACACAAAGAAATGGGAGTTCTGACCTGTTCAAACTATCCAGTGACCTAGAAACTTGTTCAAACTGACCAATCAATGACCATCTGTTATCAGTCATATAATCAGGTATATAAGATTAAGGGGCTTATTAGCCTGTCTCTCTGTGTATGTGAATAGGAAACTGCACAAGGAGTTAATTGAAAAGATCTGTGTGGTAAGCAAGTCATAGCCAAAACCAATTTATAGCCTGTATGTTAGATAATTGACCACTGATACAAATATTGCAATATTATGAATAAACAAATAAACAACACTGTCAGTTCTATGTATAGGTAAAACTGACAGATAAAAACATAGTAGATTATTAAATTACATTTCTGATCAATCAGTGAGTATTCAACAGGTATCACAAACTTCTTATGATGGAATTTGTAGACTTTGTAAGTGTCAATAATTGATTGATTGATTGATTGATTGATTGAGAATGGTTGATTGATAACCACAATGTTTTTGTTAAAATTTCATAAATACAAGTTTTTAGTGCACCTTTTTCATCTGAATACAATGTTTTTGATATGATGCTTATGCATCATGATGTCAAAGCAATAAAAAAAATGTTCTCATATTTTGTTAATATTATCCATCAATTTGGACTTAGACATTTTAGCCAAAACCAAAGGAAACAAAATCAGTACAAGTTCTCACTTCGCACGCTTGCCACAACTTTTTATAACATTAAGCTTGCAGAATTATATTATGCTTGCGATATCGCGCGCTTGTCACTGTCTACAACAAAATTAAGCGTGCGGTCAAATCTTTTCCTGCGCGCTTAATTTTCCTGCGCACTTCCGCGCGCTTAAATTTTTGGACCGCAATCTTGTTTAGCGTGCGACAAGCGTGCGCACGCTTGTCACGCGCTTGCCGCACGCATCCAGCATGCTAGTATTTTGGTTTGGGTAATCAGATTATTGCGGAATAGTAAGAGCGCTGAATAAACATAGATCTAACAAACATGTGGAGTGAGCAAGATCCACAATATGAAAATTTCAATTATGAGAAGATTTTAACTTACGATATCTTTCCCATAATCCTCACTGTCTGAATCACGTTCGTCTGAGTCCTAAAATATCAACAATATAACATAATTAAACACTTGTAAGCCTGCAAACTTGTTTCGAAGTGTCAAAAATATTGTAGGTCGGAATTTTTGTTTCAATAAACAGAAAGAGCAACTTCTCTTTGAAAAATAGGGTAAATTCTTGTGTTCAAAACCCCAAGTGTTTTCAAGGCAAATTCTTAACTAAGGTCAGGAATCTAATCAGGGATACTTAATTATCTACAAACATTTCTTTGTGACACCTTATGTTCATAATTATTTTGAAGAGTGAATGATCAGTCTAGCAGGGAAAAAAGTAAACATGTGCTTAGTTAATACTCAGTATAATAAATGAGCAACTGATTCATCCTGACTAGTCCCTACTGACTGGGGATATGAACTAGTATTACTTGAAGACAACTGATATGTCTAAAGCAACAACAATAATAACAACAACAAACCTCAAATCCGAGAGCAGCAACATCTTTAGCATCTCCATCCATACTGTGTCTTCTACTGCCCGCTCGCTCATCATTCTATAGTATGTAAAAACATGAGTCATAAACTGTTGTCAAGATGACGAGTATATTTATTCCAGGCCATGTTGCATATGGATTCAATGATCTTGCTTTGTTTTACATACATATTAGAGATGGCAAAGAGTACTTAAATTGATATTACAGCATAAAAACGGTGAATTTGCTCATACTTAAACGGGGGAAAAAGGTACGTTATTGTAAAGATTCTCGCACGCACACGTTGTTGGTGTTCAGTTTTAAGCATGCTCATTTCAGGACCCAGCCGATGAAAATAAATGATTTACAGCTTTATATGAACTGTAATTCACATTCTAATTGTAACTACTAATCAATTTTCTATAGTAGTAAAATAATAAACGTAAACAAAACCCCCAATATCACAGTTTTCTTTGTATTTGCCGATACTGGAAGTCGACGCTCATAACAAAAACTTGTATGTGAGGTAATGTTTGCTAAGCGACATCGCATTTGTTTTCCAGACGTCGCCCAAAATGTCCCACCAAAATGTCATAATTTTGAAAAACATACTAATAAAGTGTTGTTTTTATGCTATAATAGCCCTGACGGGCTTGGGCACCAACCCTCCCTCGGGACTCTGCAAATGTTATAGCACGAAAAAGCATGCGTTAACCCTACACTCAAGTACTGGGTCATTCTTCCGATCGAATACTTCCGGAACTCAGAAAACTTTTTAAAAGGAAGCATTCTATTCGGGAAGTTAGAATTTTGCACTTCAAACGGGTGTATTCAAATACGAGTTGCTAGTACATTGCGCACTTGCAAGACAAGAAAGTACATCAATCAACATTTTATATTCTTTGGACAAACGAAGCATGCCAGATTCATATATTTGTTTATAATCGATCAAAACTTGCGATGTGTTTGCAGAAACCTGAAACCATTCTGTTCCCTTATTGATCAAAATATTGACATAATATTTATAAGCATGACGATTACACAGACTCACCTACTCAGTGTTATCGTTCCTGTACATAGTCTGAGAACAATGAATATTTATCTTGTTATCTATTGTTTTCTTACTCTATTGCCACACCCAGTGAACAATGACAGCCAATTAAAGAGTGAAGACAATTACTCAGATTAACATCGATGTAAGAACCCACAGCTATGTGTCATAAACAAATTAACAAACAGCCATGAATATACATGTATGTCTGTGTTTTAATAATGACCTTGTGACAGCAAATACCATTGATGACATACTGTTTGTTGTAATTTTAGTTGACTGATTAAACACTTTGCACGAGTTCTCGAGTACTCATTGCCATCCCTTATTATATAAGTAATACATGTATTTATTTTTGGTTTATACGGCTATTTATTGAAATTATTGGAAATCAGCAGTGCGTATAGTTTTCGCACGGAGAAATAGCCAGTTTTAGTGACTAGTGGTCACTTGACGTTCAGATAGCGTGTTAGACGGATCGATTGTTTGAAGGTCGTACTTTCCCACCCACCCAGCCTTTGATGATATTTATGTATGAAGTTAATGCTAATATTTTATATTGCAGTTTGACGAAATTTTTGTTTGTACATTGTGTTTGTGTGTTTCGAGACGATGGCTATGGACAGTTACATGGATAGTGTCTTTTATTCATGTGTTTTTTCTCTATTGATGTTAAGACTATGATAAGAGCCTTCATCTTAAGGCCAATTTTTTTTATTGCAGCCATCGTGTGTGAATGAGTGAGTTTATAGATTTTCTTAATTTGCGTTATGATATATGAAATATGAATTTGAAATATTGAAATAATACACGCTAGCCGGAACAACACCTACTGTTGTTTGTTGTTTATTAATAGAGTATTATTAGATGATAAATAATTTATGTTTGTCTGAATGAAATGACAAGAAAACATAAATATATAATTATATACATCAACATGTGTATATTAGTAGTACATTACATCTGACCTTATCACTTATAGTCCTCGTATGTTTAAGTAATTGTACTGTAAGAAGCTTTTGACTGGTTAATATATAGAGAATTTGATAGAAGGATGTATAAGCACAAATATTCATGGCCGTCATGTAAAAATGTTCTAACCAATACAATGTCACAATATACAATTTAACAGATTAAATTTCGCAAATTCAGTTAAAGTTCAACTTTGCAAACTTAAATTTCTATCACAGTAACAGGTGACTGTATCGTTGAAAAGGGAAAAAAACCTGTAACCTGTAGTCACAGTATGTAACCTGTAGTCACAGTATGTAACCTGTAGTCAAAGTATGTAACCTGTAGTCACAGTATGTAACCTGTAGTCACAGTATGTAACCTGTAGTCACAGTATGTAACCTGTAGTCACAGTATGTAACCTGTAGTCACAGTATGTAACCTGTGGTCACAGTATGTAACCTGTAGTCACAGTATGTAACCTGTAGTCACAGTATGTAACCTGTAGTCACAGTATGTAACCTGTAGTCACAGTATGTAACCTGTAGTCACAGTATGTAACCTGTAGTCACAGTATGTAACCTGTAGTCACAGTATGTAACCTGTAGTCACAGTATGTAACCTGTAGTCACAGTATGTAACCTGTAGTCACAGTATGTAACCTGTAGTCACAGTATGTATAACCTGCAGTCACAGTATGTAACCTGTAGTCACAGTATGTATAACCTGTAGTCACAGTATGTAACCTGTAGTCACAGTATGTAACCTGTAGTCACAGTATATAACCTGTAGTCACAGTATGTAACCTGTAGTCACAGTATGTAACCTGTAGTCACAGTATGTAACCTGTAGTCACAGTATGTAACCTGTAGTCACAGTATGTATAACCTGCAGTCACAGTATGTAACCTGTAGTCACAGTATGTATAACCTGTAGTCACAGCATGTAACCTGTAGTCACAGTATGTAACCTGTAGTCACAGTATGTATAACCTGCAGTCACAGTATGTAACCTGTAGTCACAGTATGTATAACCTGTAGTCACAGTATGTAACCTGTAGTCACAGTATGTAACCTGTAGTCACAGTATGTAACCTGTAGTCACAGTATGTAACCTGTGGTCACAGTATGTATAACCTGTAGTCACAGTATGTAACCTGTAGTCACAGTATGTATAACCTGTAGTCACAGTATGTAACCTGTAGTCACAGTATGTAACCTGTAGTCACAGTATGTAACCTGTAGTCACAGTATGTAACCTGTAGTCACAGTATGTAACCTGTAGTCACAGTATGTATAACCTGTAGTCACAGTATGTAACCTGTGGTCACAGTATGTAACCTGTAGTCACAGTATGTAACCTGTAGTCACAGTATGTATAACCTGTAGTCACAGTATGTAACCTGCAGTCACAGTATGTAACCTGTAGTCACAGTATGTATAACATGTGGTCACAGTATGTAACCTGTAGTCACAGTATGTAACCTGTAGTCACAGTATGTAACCTGTAGTCACAGTATATAACCTGTGGTCACAGTATGTAACCTGTAGTCACAGTATGTAACCTGTAGTCACAGTATGTAACCTGTGGTCACAGTATGTAACCTGTGGTCACAGTATGTAACCTGTAGTCACAGTATGTAACCTGTAGTCACAGTATGTAACCTGTAGTCACAGTATGTAACCTGTAGTCACAGTATGTAACCTGTAGTCACAGTATGTAACCTGTAGTCACAGTATATAACCTGTAGTCACAGTATGTAACCTGTAGTCACAGTATGTAACCTGTAGTCACAGTATGTAACCTGTAGTCACAGTATATAACCTGTGGTCACAGTATGTAACCTGTAGTCACAGTATGTAACCTGTAGTCACAGTATGTAACCTGTAGTCACAGTATGTAACCTGTAGTCACAGTATGTAACCTGTAGTCACAGTATGTAACCTGTAGTCACAGTATGTATAATCTGTAGTCACAGTATGTAACCTGTAGTCACAGTATGTAACCTGTAGTCACAGTATATAACCTGTAGTCACAGTATGTATAACCTGAAGTCACAGTATATAACCTGTAGTCACAGTATGTATAACCTGTAGTCACAGTATGTAACCTGTAGTCACAGTATGTAACCTGTAGTCACAGTATGTATAACCTGTAGTCACAGTATATAACCTGTAGTCACAGTATGTAACCTGTAGTCACAGTATGTATAACCTGTAGTCACAGTATGTAACCTGTAGTCACAGTATGTAACCTGTAGTCACAGCATGTAACCTGTAGTCACATCATGTAACCTGTAGTCACAGTATGTAACCTGTAGTCACAGTATGTAACCTGTAGTCACAGTATGTAACCTGTAGTCACAGTATGTAACCTGTGGTCACAGTATGTAACCTGTAGTCACAGTATGTAACCTATAGTCACAGTATGTAACCTGTAGTCACAGTATGTAACCTGTGGTCACAGTATATAACCTGTGGTCACAGTATGTAACCTGTAGTCACAGTATGTATAACCTGTGGTCACAGTATGTAACCTGTAGTCACAGTATATAACCTGTGGTCACAGTATGTAACCTGTAGTCACAGTATGTAACCTGTGGTCACAGTTTATAACCTGTGGTCACAGTATGTAACCTGTGGTCACAGTATGTAACCTGTAGTCACAGTATGTAACCTGTGGTCACAGTATGTAACCTGTGGTCACAGTATGTAACCTGTGGTCACAGTATGTAACCTGTGGTCACAGTATGTAACCTGTGGTCACAGTATGTAACCTGTGGTCACAGTATGTAACCTGTGGTCACAGTATGTAACCTGTGGTCACAGTATGATAATTGATTAGAGCACATACCTCATCGTCGTATTCGGTGGAATATACAGGAAGTGACATACTACTGGTAAGATGTGATGATACGTTCACACTACCACCAACACCATAACCAGATTTATTCAGTGAACCTGTTGTTGTATTCAAGCTTGACCGAATCTGAAATTAATCATAGACATATTTATTATTAGTAAACCACAATACACTGAGACTCATCAAGCCTTAAACAAACATACGCTCACAGTCTTATATGTATAATTCTAATACGGCCAGACAATACAAACGCAAGATATCAACAGGGCTAATACAGTAACTTAGGCATTGATTAGTTTCCAAATGTTTATTTGCTTTAAAATAATCTATGTAAACTTCAACGCCCACTGAACAGAAAAGTACTGAGAAATGCATACCAGTGCTAAGGTATCAATACACATACATACATATAAAACTATTCTGCCAATTAAACAGAATGTTTTCTTTTTTAACTTAGAAAGCTATTTGAGTGAAACAACTTATCCCAATGCTGGGAAACATATAGTCCACACATATAATAAGCCTTCTACAGACGATGTAGTGCAAGTGCTACAGTAGATAAGGTGGCTGTACAACCCCCTGAATTCCCTAAAATCATTCAATAATCATCAGCACTCACTCGTACATGTTCTAGACACAATACGTTATAATCTATCAGCACAGTTTAGTGTTTTAAACCACATTTCAATGGCATACAAACCAAAATTTTAAAGTGTACTGTTATTCTATGATGGGTGTTTTCCTCTCCTGACGTTGCTACTCCCGCACATTTATATTTTAAGTGTGGCTATTCAAGCATGCATATTTCTTGCACAAGTATTAACTGATATTCATTTGAAATATACTGTGACGACGTTTAACAAACATTCTTAAATGCCTCGTATGTTAGGAAAAACACTAGTCAAACAAGCTCGACTCAGTACATGACAGTACTAGACAGTACATGACAGTACTAGACAGTACATGGCAGTAATAGACAGTACTAGACAGTACATGGCAGTACATGACATTACTAGCCAGTACATGACAGTACTAGACAGTGCATGACAGTACTAGACAGTACATGGCAGTACTAGACAGTTCTAGACAGTTCTAGACAGTACATGCCAGTACTAGACAGTACATGACATTACTAGACAGTACATGACAGTACTAGACAGTACATGACAGTACTAGACAGTACTAGACAGACCATGACAGTACATGACAGTACTAGACAGTACATGACAGTACTAGACAGAACATGACAGTACTAGACAGTACATGACAGTACTAGACAGTATATGACAGTACTAGACAGTATATGGCAGTACACGACATTACTAGCCAGTACATGACAGTACTAGACAGTACTAGACAGTATATGACAGTACACAACATTACTAGCCAGTACATGACATTACTAGACAGTACTAGACAGTACATGGCAGTACTAGACAGTACATGACAGTACTAGACAGAACATGACATTACTAGACAGTACATGACAGTACTAGACAGTACATGGCAGTACTAGACAGTACATGACAGTACTAGACAGAACATGACATTACTAGACAGAACATGACATTACTAGACAGTACATGACAGTACTAGACAGTACATGGCAGTACTAGACAGTATATGGCAGTACACAACATTACTAGCCAGTACATGGCAGTACTAGACAGTATATGGCAGTACACAACATTACTAGCCAGTACATGGCAGTACTAGACAGTACATGGCAGTACTAGACAGTACATGACAGTACACAACATTACTAGCCAGTACATGGCAGTACTAGACAGTACATGGCAGTACTAGACAGTACTAGACAGTACACAACATTACTAGCCAGTACATGGCAGTACTAGACAGTACATGGCAGTACTAGACAGTACATGACAGTACACAACATTACTAGCCAGTACATGGCAGTACTAGACAGTACATGGCAGTACTAGACAGTACTAGACAGTACACAACATTACTAGCCAGTACACGACATTACTAGCCAGTACATGACAGTACTTCAGTGAGCTTAGGAATTTAAAAGAAGCCCCTAGAAGAACGCCCAATCCAATAAAATGTCATTTCTTACACACTCTCTCAGAACATCAATGATAACTCGTTTCATCTCAAATAGAATTCATTAAGTCTATGTCAATCTAGTCTCAAAGTATTTTCAACAGAACACTACAAAATGTCTACAAGGCAGAGAAATGTGTGGTTTATAATTATGTTTTTATTCTGCATGCATTAAACTTTTCTATCACACTACGGCAATTTAAAGCTAAGTATGTTATGTCTGATTTCTAAATCTTGACAGATTTTACATTCTCATGTGATTTAATCAGGTCAATTATGAAACACATTCTAGAACTTTTATGAATGACTCTCAACACCCCAAAGCTGATGGCATACATACTGAATAGCATGACAAAGTTTAACATTTAGTATGACATACATTTGGCATAATTCTGATATAGAGCATACAAATGGCATCCACTTAATCCAATACTGTAAGCAGACTCTACCACTAGGCTATCAAGGTGGTTGTACCTCATGCAGTAATTTAAGCTAACTTGATCATAGCAAGATTCCACACAGCCAACAAAACCAAACAAACATCTTATACTAGCATACCAAGGGATCACTGTAAAACCATCCCTAATGCATATAAATTAACAAAATAGAACACTTTTACGTTCACCCTTCAATGGGTCAAGCAATATCAGGGCTTTCACTAGCCTCCAAAAGTGAAGAGTCAAAATGACTCCTGATTCTAAATTTTCAAGAGTCATTACAATATTGCAGTATAGTATAGTAAATTTGAATCTTCACCTTAAATTTTCAAGAGTAAAAAAAGACACTTTTGTCAAATTGCATGGACTTTACAAGAGACTGTGTAATGGTATAGAACCACCTCCCCCGGGGTCGTAATATTTATACCATGCATTCTAGCCAACATGATTTAGAAAATTAAAACAGAAACATTACATATTGAGCTAATATCGATAACCAAGGTCCGTAGAAAATTTATGGTTTGACATTGCATCTTTGCTTCAGCGTCAAGATTCAGGCAACCAACAGGCCAATTAGGCCATTGTCCGTGAAACTTGGCTGAATAATGGTTTCAGAAGATGCAAACAACTGACAATATTGATACGAAGGTGGTTAGCGACAAAACTATCATCCGGCTGATGATACACACATTATTTATTGCTCACATATTCGATCATCAGAATTACGATTTTTATGGATAATGTCCTTTTCCTCATAATTTTAATTAAAAACTTTTGGAAATGATTGCTTTTTATCATTTTTTTTATTTTCTTAGTACATGAAGTATTTCATTATTTAACTGCCATAAACTTGATATATTTTACATAGGTGTTAATCAATCGAAATAAATCATATAATTTGAAGAGTGTGAAGAAACTTTTGGAGAGCAGTGTATATACTACCGGTATACTATGGTCGAGATATTACAATCATGTTCATGCAATGATGTATGACAGCTAAACAACACAAAGTCTGCATCACAATCTAAAGTAATGTATTACTAGTTTACTTTATCCAGTCACCTCTGGTAAAATTGATCGGATAGCAGGGTGCCTGATAAACTGCTTTATCAGGCCACCAGACTATGTGTCTTACAACTCTGTATCTGAGGGTGAGCTTTTCCTACAGCTTGCTTCATCTATAAGTTTTCTGCAAATTACCTGCGTGTAAATGATGTTACCAAGATGTCGGACGTCATTTTTTATTGTAACATCAGTGAAGGGACTTGATGTTAAACATAGATTTATGAAAAAGTAACTAGAATTAAATAGTCTTTTCCCCCTTATTAATGTAAATTTAGTGACTGGATAAATAGAATAATAGGTTAGTGACGTGGATTGAGTAAAAGTTGATCAAACTTGGCTGCAGAAACTATTGAATTCACCTACGGCTCACCCGATAAATTCCTCCACCTTGCCAGACAAACTTACTCATCCACCCCACTAACCTATTACTCTCTCTTTAGAATACATTGATGATTTAGTATTATAGGGCTGTAAATAGGGCTGTGATGGCATAATTCAGTTATTTTGCTCACCTGAGTTTCATGGCACAAAATGTGTAATACTAATAGCACCTGCAGAGTGGGGGAATAATTAATGACTGTGTTTCAAAGTACAGTATAACAGGTAATATTATTGCTGGGCAATGTGATAATCAGGGCATTACTTATCTAGTTCCTACCTGTTTGGGCTACAAACCAACATTCTGACCAAGTTTCAAGAAGAATTAGTGGACAATGTGACCTGTAGTTTGGAAACTAATTGTATATTAATGTGGTACAACAGTCATTTATTGATCCGAATAGCGGATTTAAGGCGTGGCCAAAGGATCATTTTGGATCCAATGTGACATCATGTGTACATGGATAATGTAACGTGCGCCTGTTTAGCAGGCCGTTTATGAGATTGCTGATTACATTACATTTTGATTCTATAGTATTAACAATAAATCCGCAAAGTAGGCAATGCCTTAGTTGATATTAGTGGGTCAGGTATAGAGTATTCCTGTTTCTACATGATGGTGCATGTATATATATAATGATATAAATATAGTCAGAAAGCTGCATATACTAGAAGAGAAAACTTACAGACTTGGGGGATGATACCTGACAAATAATGTATACATACAAACTACATTACAATATTCATGGTGTCAACATGCTGAATAACCAAACAGCACTTTTCTTATTTCAGGTGAGGGGAAAACAGTTTTATATGAAAAAAAATCCTTCAGAAATAATTGGATAAAGAACTAAATAATATATTTACATACACAAAACATCTTTTTGAATAGGAATAAAATAAAGGAATTGATGATAATTATATGGTATTTCTTAGGACCAAATGAAAACTAATAGAAATTCAACATTTTAGTCACATCAGTGATTTCCCCGGCCAAAATTAGCGTCCGATACCCAGGCTGCTTGAATTTCAAAATCAAAATTGGTGTAGCGCTTAGAATATGAATTGCGTCGATGCATGGCACTAAAAATAGATTTTCTGCACTGATATCAGAGAGTGTAGGAGAAAACTTGAAACTGAAAGATATTTACTGCAGTCCTATTTTTAAGCTTAAAATGCGCGAGACATTTTATGAAGGGATACCAGCTTTAAATGTTTGTGACTTCCAAGGAGAGTCTGGATATAGGTTTTTCATGTGATACAATTACAGGCAAAAACTCATTATAAATAATATGGTGAATAATATTGTTATATTCTAGAAAACGAAGTAAAAGATTGCCTTTATTGTTCACTATACTTACAGGTCCACTGGCCCCAGCAGAACCCCTTAAAGGAGCCAACTGTCCTAATAGCCCACCAGACATTCCAGGCATTGGGCCAGACATCTTATTCTGATCCATACCCATCTGTTTATGCATAGCTGGTGTACCCAGACTTTGTTCTGCTTTCAATGGTCCGAGTTGCTGAAAGAATTAACAGACTCAATGAGATTTGACCCTTGAAAATTCCATACAGTCACATTTCTACGATCAGTATGTTGGCATCAGTGCTCCAGCCAGCATTGAAAATACAGCTACCTTTGGTGCTGAAAACAATTAGCAGATAAATAGTTAGTCAGCCCTCTCGAAATATGTATCAAGCTGTTCTAAGAGCATTTGATACACTTCTGCTTCCTTCGTTAAATGCTCTACTAGTACTGCAAGGGTAACAGGGCGTTGCGAACTGCTAAAAACGTCTAGCTGGAACACTGCGGTTTAAAGAGTCATTTTCTCTCAAAATTACAGTTATTTTACCTACAAATGGTAAAATTCAATCAATGTATCAAATTGACCCTTCAAATTCAGAAGCTAGTGGGACCCTGCATTCAATGCATATAGATATTGTATTTGTTTCTCACACAACTGAGACAGTCACAGTGCATGAGCATTCCATTTTATTCCTGCATATTTAGCCAATGACCTCTGGCTTCTAGGGAAAGATACCATATAACATCTGAAGACCTTTAACATATATCTGCACTACAAAGTGCTCTCCACAGGAGGTTATAATGCCTTTATATTTAATTGAATGGGTAGTATCACCCTAATTTGACGATAAATAGTATGTCATGCGCATTTCCAAGTAATTCCTTATTATGGGGATGGTTGGCCTATAGGTAGGGTTCAACCCACGTCTGGACCATCGTGTAATTTCTCTGAGCAAGAATAACCAAATGCTCCACTCCAGCAATGTGTAAATTGGTACCTGCGAGGGCAGTGTCTATTCCTGGGCGATGTTGGCTGACACACCCACAGGAGAGAAATAGTCTCCCCAGGGAGACATGTACGTAAGTTTCATTAGGTAGCCCAATGACCAGGGGAAGTTAAAATGCCAAAGGGTGCTTGAGCGGCTAACAGCTGAAAAGAGTCCTAGAAAATTGGTTAAACTTAACTTAAAGAGAATGTAGTGCTCAGTACTTTTAACTGGAGATACAATGACTTATTCATTGCTTTTTTTTAATCCAGCCGATCAACAGTATTTCAGTCATATGGAGACTACCAAGTCACCAGGCCAACCAGAAGTGACTTGGACAGGTATCACAAAGCACCTTAAGGGAAAACTTAAATATTTTGACTTAAGTCCAAACAATGAGATGCAAATATTTCACAAGAAACTAAGTATAACTCACCTCCTGAGCAGCTGACTTATATTTTCACTTCTGGCTATGCCACTCGTGCAAATATTATGTCGGTGAATTACCAAATGATCATACATGGTAAAAAACAAAAATCCTCTATATCCCTGTTTTCGGCGGATATAAAAAGCTGATAATCTTAATTATCGTGATTGCTGGCACACTTAAGGAAATTCTAGGATTTTTAAAGAAGTTTTCCCTTAAGATTCTTTGTGAATACCACCCTGGACCTAATTATGCTGAGCCTTAAGCAAGGCAGATACACCAACTGGTATTATCTTAACATCTTTTGAATAATGCATTCTGAAATAAAACTCAGACCCCTCACTCTTGAGGCAGAATATGTGGGCTCAGTGCAAAACTATGTAACATGCCTACATACAGTCCAACTTCAATGCCTCAAACTACCTTCGGACCGGGAAAATAGCTTGAGCTATCTACCGGTTCGAGGCATCGAGTATGTGTATAAGTTCAAACGCTTCTCGGTACGTGTACCTGTCAATCGTGTGTAATAGTCGTATTTTGAGTGTTTGTTCGTATTTCATATTTACTGCATTTATGTCAAAATGTGAATTAATATGCATAATCATAATAAAACATGATATTGCTGACAAAAATGACTTGAAATCATCGGCTAGCCCTTCAAATATTCACATTTGAAAACAAAGTTCCCTATTCTAATAATCGCTCCATACGGGGTAGCCTGTTTAATCAATGCTTTAATTATAAACTAGCGATTCGAATGTCGAATATGTCAATCAATAAATAAAATGGTAACAAATTTGAGTTATTATTTTATTGCAATATAAATCGAGTTAAGTATGTTTGAAAGAATGCAAACATTTAAATTAATGAAAAAAAATCATTTATAATTTCCTTCATTTAGCAATTAACGGACATATAAGGTAAATGACCACTAAATGCCTACGCGGACCAAATTCAGATACAGTCAAATAGTCCGTTAAAAAACTTTAAAGCGACTGAAAATGGGGGTATGTCTTGACAAATCAGCATCAGAATCATGAAATTGGTGTTAAATGCTTTGTATGCATGTGTGTGATGTAGTGACATGGTTTTATTCAGAAATATTTTATATTCTGGCTTAAATATGAAAGTGAAAGTAAGGTTGGGGCTAACGGACAGTGAGTAAATCCGTACATGTGAGAAAATCTGTTCACCGCGTTTGACGAACCAAATTTTTCTTATATGATACATGACCCCCTACTTTTTTTTCATTTTCTTCAAGCTGGATGCTATTTCTATTGATTAAAAGATTTTGAGAGGGCCACATGGACAAAAAGTTGACATTTTTTTTGACTGACCTAGGTCACTTTACATTGAGTTAAAGAACAACTCTATTTGGTGGTTTGTGACCTATAAGTGTTAAACAGTACAATCATTGTCACAAGGTTTGAATAACACCTTTCATCGACTTCCCTTGGATAAACAATGGATTTCAACAATCAATGAAAGGTGCGAAAATTTGCATTGTTCGAGTCATCTACAAGTCATCTCGAGTCATAGCAAGGGACCAGCAAGTCAGTTCGAGTGTTCGACCCTCGTACTGTTCGAGTCATCTATGGTTTTTCTATATGAATAAAGGAGGGATTTTGACGGGACCGGAGAACGAGTTCGAGGCATCTAGGGTGTTCGAGGCAAGTACTGTTCGAGGCATCGAAGTTCGACTGTATATCCATGTAGTTTAGCACTGAGCCCTCGAGATACTCTAGCATGAGGCTACTGAGACGGATCTACAATTCAATTACTCAGCTTACTGTAACCAACAATCAACAACACTTTCAAGGAAATTTACCTTTTCATTCAACATTTTGTCCTTTTTCTTTTTAGTTTCATCTTTTATAGCTGGTTTGCCTTTCTTTTTAGCCATACCACCTGAAGGATGAATAAACAACATCAATACTTTCAACAAGAGACCGGCGTACAAGTGCTGGATGCTTGACTTTCTTGTTCTTCATAGTAACAAGGACAGATAACTCAATGAATATAGGTCACAGGGTAATCAGCCTTGTCAGTATGGACTCCTCTTGTGATTAACTATGCTAAATGTCCAGTGTATACCTCTGATAGTCTAGATAGTCTAGAAAATGACCCTGACTACAAACTTAACCAAAGCACACACAGACAATCTAATGTTTTTCTTCGAAAAGTCGAGCTTAAATTGATACTATTAGTAAGGCACATATTATTTGAGATTTCAGCTTCTATTTGCAATGTCTGTTCCTTGAAAATTCATAAATCTCAGAGTTTTTTTATTACAAGAAAACCATCCTGGAATCTTGGTAATCGACATTAGTGAAATAAATGTGAATATTAAATCAAATGATTGCCAGAAAGTTTATACTAACATGTTACTGCATTCAACAGCCTATTATTGGTTAAAACAGGTAGGACTTTACATGGCATTACAACAGAGCATAGATTGCTCCACCTTATGGTTTGCCAATGTTGTCCAGCGAAGGCTGTCAAGCTAATCAATTGGATCTGACATGTGATTATCATTTATTGTTGGGTATATTCAACTAGCATAATGTCCATTATTGTGTGCTATGCCATGTCTTTTTCTTACAAACAAAGTTTTTAACTTGTAAGTTTATACCTTGTTTTTGTTGTGTAGCCAACTTGAGTCGCTCATCAGTGACCATTTTCTTGTAGAATTCATCACATGGATGGTCCCATATACTATCTCCAGTGGCAAAGTTGAAGTAGTATATATCCCCATTCTGATCTTGACTAAAATATCAACAATACATGACATGCAAATTCTTTGACTTTTAGCAGTAAAAATAATTTGTCACAGATGGGTTTATATTTACCAATAAGTGACTTTCACCCCACCGACCCCACTTTCACCCAAATGACCCCACTTTCACCCCACCAGCCCCACTTTCATCCCAAGTAAGGTTTTCATATAAGCTAGCTACTAACACAGTAAGTTTCATCATGATATCTCCATCCAAACTCAAATTATCAATTGAAAACCAAATTGTGGATTTATTTAAATTATGCTTTTTCTGCTCCAATTGAGATTAACAATTTGTTTAATTTAACACTTGATCAAACATAGAGGATCTTGCATGAGTACTCATTACATACGAGTTTTATCAAACGAACGGACAAAACAATATGAAACGAGGCTTTGCCGAGTGTCATATTGTTTTTGTCGAGGAGTTTAATAAAACTCGTATGTAATTAGCACGAATGTAAGATTCTATTTATCACATAACCTTAGATAACGCTCGTTACGTTCAAAACGCTGATGTACACTGTATAGGTTTCATTCAAAATTTAGCGTTACAATGCGCGTGACGTCATGCCGACGTCTGTATTATACTGACGTCACAGTTCGATTCAAGGCACGGATTGGCTTACGTTACGTCATCCTGAATCAAACAACCAATCAATGTAAAGCTAATTTGAATGTTTAATGAATGGGCTGGGAGTGCATTACGATATTTCCGGCATGGCTTTAATGCACTCCCAGACAGCAGGTTATGTGATAAAGGAGCATCTCTAATGAGTGCTTGGTTCTTGACTTTCTCGTACTTGATACAAGGGTCATTCAATATATATATGGAGACCTTCAATCAGCATTCTTGTTTGATTATTAATGTGTTAAAATGATAATTTCTTATATCATTACAAACATTAACTTATTATCTACAGTCAACACTAATTTATCTTCAATAATGCAAACCAGTAGTATGTCATCAGCCATTTCATCACCATAGTAACGCACCACCACTCCCGGCCGACGTAACATACCATTTTTATTAATTCAACTACTTATAAATTTCAAATAAGTTGTCAGATTATTAAAAGATATTCTCATGACATTTTGTGAAAATATTAAGTTAGCATTAAGTTAGCATTAAAAACTGTTTGATCAAGACGGGTTAGGTTTCAATAACGACAAAATGTCTATGACTATACACAAGGAAATGTTTGAACAAGACGGGTTAGGTTTCAATAACGACAAAATGTCTATGACTATACACAAGGAAATGTTTGATCAAGACGGGTTAGGTTTCAATAACGACAAAATGTCTATGACTTTACACAAGGAAATGTTTGAACAAGACGGGTTAGGTTTCAATAACGACAAAATGTCTATGACTTTACACAAGGAAATGTTTGAACAAGACGGGTTAGGTTTCAATAACGACAAAATGTCTATGACTATACACAAGGAAATGTTTGAACAAGACGGGTTAGGTTTCAATAACGACAAAATGTCTATGACTTTACACAAGGAAATTCATGCGAGTCTTAAATTGCGCATGTGCCTTGAAAAACGCAGGCAATACCAAAAAGCTGATACAGAGAGGGAATGCAGACTGTATAGCATACAATTGCAATGCTTTTTAGCGCAAAAAGCAAATGTCTAAAGCACAGCATTGTATTACAAACGGTTCATGGATTGACAGAAAGGCAATCACGGTGACATTTTATGCAACATCAGTTGAAATGTGCGATATGCTTTCATTTAACATACAACCACTATGTTCAGCGTTAATCATTAATTTATATTTTGTAAGATATTGTGCTACTAAGATGTATTTAATCAAATAAAATTTTAATTGATATATATATGCTTATGATTGCCACATTAATGACATAATTCCATTAGGGGCTAATCATTAGACTACCGGTAACTGTAAAACGTCAATAACTTCGCTGACGTTAGGATAAAAATATAAAAATACCACTTTGCCAGGAAAGAACTTTTGCTGGATGAGCAGGTGTCAGCAAGTAATGTCATTGTGACGTCGGACTTGCGGCGTTGTTCATAAGTATGTCTCATGTAAATGTTCATTTCTCCAGAACTTTTATATGCATCGTTGTGAAATTTGGTCATCATACTTAAATTAGACTGATTTTACAGTGTGAAAAATGTTGTTGTTTTATTGACATTTACACGATTTTATAGCATCAGTGACATCACTTTTGGATATACCCATGTATGTGTATATCACAACTTTTTTTCTTCGAAAAGTTGAGCTAATAAATTTGAATAAAGAAAAGCACTTATGTAAGCTGGTAAGGTTATTTGATACAATACATATTTGATACTAGAAGGGTACCTACCAGGGTTTCCAATTTTCTGGCAGTGGGGCATTGATCCCTTCTCTAGCAATCCACAATAACTGTGGTTCATTGTCAGGGTCTATACCAATACATTGAGCATATTCTGATATTTCGTCCTCTGGTGGAACGTAATTCTCATCGTAGTCCTCCTCGAGGATTAACTGATCATTGATCATCATCTTGAAACGTTTCAACCATGTAAACACTCAAACCCACATTCAGTGTATGAGCTTACTAACGCATAAAAGCATCTAGAAAAGAACAGTAAAGGCATATAGAATAATATTAACATTTCTGGTGTAAAAGTTAAAACTAATCACTTTTCACAAATGAGCATGCATTCAGAGAAATGTTCTGACTCCACAAAGATGATTTTAATGTCAGTGCCCCTGCCAAATGAAGTTCATGAAATCAAGAACACTTGATGCCTCTCAGGAACTGTTCATGAACAGTCCTTGAATTGATACGTTCTTTAACTCGGTTCAAGAACTTTTGGACATGAGGGTTCTAAAAATGAGTTCATGAACAGTTGAAGAATTTACGGAGTTCATGAACAGTTCTTAATCTGGTCATTTAAAGTAATTGATGAATATTTCATGAGCACTTATTTCTTGTGCGGCTTTTTCCATGAGCATCCGGTAAAATGGCTGGACTTTACTTTGAAAAATTTGATTCAGTCGGAAAATGTGTCGTAATGTGTTATATTGGAAATTATGATGGATTCAGCTGACGGTGAGTAGTTACTCAGTTTATCTGGTTAACGTCCATGCCAATGTGCGCCGGAAATCACGAGCGGATAAAGTTAAACAGCCCTGATTAATTTGTAAACCAGCCTCATTCATATTATTTCTAGGAAGCTTTTTTGCCACTTTTGACGACTCTCCGCTCATAGTACGCTCAGATGTGTGCATTAAAAAGTATTTCCATGACAAAGAACAATCATTTGGTTGACAAATAAGACTGGGTTTGATGTGCTGGTGCGAAAATTAAGGGCTCGTGGCCTTCTGAAACTAGACTAGTGTCTCGTCTGATGCCATTTGTTCTCCACCTTCAAGTGATACCATACTATACCACATGTTGTGTAAATTCATTTTGTTGAAAACAATTTAATTTGGTGTGATATGTATAAAATATGTGCTTGGGTTGTATATACCTGGGTAGTATTTGGGTCTACAAGGGGGGGGGGGGGGGTCCAATTTCCTTCCAAAAAAGCAAAACTCATAAAACTTTAAAAGTTTTTACTATTGTCCTTTTGTCCACAACTGTGACTCAATACGCTTCAAAAAATCTTAATCATGTTCAATAAGTTGTTTAACCAGTGTTACCACTAAACGAAATTGTAAAAAGATGATCAGAATAAATTGCCAATATTATTGGCTGCCCAGACTTGTTTAGAAATGGGATGGACCGCAAATTCCGATCCAAATCGATATAAATTGGTTTCAATTGTATTGCATTGCACGTATAACATATAATATCATATAAAAATATAAACAAACCTCAGTCTGGATTCAAACGAGCAACAAAAAGGAATATTTTCCACTCGAAAATGTTGGTATGCAACTGTCAACAAAAGGCCGCCATTTTAAAAAGTAAACGATAAAACCCGTACGTTTGGTCGGATGTCAGAGGTTTCGAGAATTTACAAGTTCGTCAAACCAGGGATTCTATATTACTTACTATATATAGAGAAGATCCTGGTCAAACTAATATTATTCAGTTTACGGTTGCGTTGAAGCATACACAGCGTTAAAGACATTTGTCTATCTTATGTTGTTTTTGTGGTATTAAGCAACTAAACACCAATTTCATTCCGAGTTCGGCATATAACGTTATAATTCATGAAATATACCATGACCGGACAGCCTAATTTATGATAAACGATGATAAGGCTACCCATAAGTTGACATTCGTTAAGCATAACATGTTCCCGACCGTTTGCATAACGTATGCTATTGCTTGCTATACTGGCTTAATGAAACACATAATTTATTTATAAAAAGTCTAAGATGAATGCACATTGCTGTGTACATTAAGTTCCAAATCACATTTGGTCAAATGGTGCCAAACATCTTTTCTGGAGACCATATGGGGATCATGGTGTTTTGTTGACACGGAGCCCATACCCCCTACAAAATTGTAGATTTGAGTGCGAACTAAGTTATAAAGTAACAATCAATGGTTGTATGTGTATTAGCACGTTATTTCGCACGATGATATAGAAATATTTTGAATATATATTATAAGCATCGCGAACTATTTGATATTCAATACTAAAATATAAGTGGGACACCTCTCGTATTCAGGTTCTTTGTTTGAAATTAAATAGGACATGTTTTATCTATATTAAAGTTAAACTAGTCCTTGGCTCCTTGCACGAGTTTTGTTGACGTTAATTAACGTTACTATGACAATTTCAGATTTAAAGGGACTGCGTCACAGACGGAGCGAAATTTTTTAAAACGTATATTTTTCTTACCAAATCAAGTATTTGTATACTAGACCGTTGTTGACTGTCGCTTAAGAAAGAATTATTGCAAATACTCAATTTAAACTACTCTTAATCAGGAACAATGTAATTATAATCGGATTAAGATAGTTCCTGTCTTAATATTGCGCACGCGTGCCAGTGTGCTTTTTCCTTTTGAAACAGCACATATTTTCCTTTCATCATAATTTGTGGGTTATGTTATTCACTGGACCGGTCTGAAACATTAACAAACTTCAGTCTAAACATCTATGGCGTATTTGGTTGGTTTTCTAATTCGTTTTCATCACTAGTGAATCAATTTCAGGCAATTTAAATGAGAGTAGTCTTAATTCTATACCGTAATAATACGGTATACACCCTTTCAATTAAGACCGTAATTAAATTGTCTCCCTTTGATGACGTCAAACGAGGGCTCAAAGCGAATACACGAGCCGATTACCGTTAGCGTGTAAAGGAAATAAAAAAAATGTGTCAACTTTAAACCGCTGTAAATCACGTTTTACTCTGTCGATTTTTAAAAGATGAACACTTACGAAAACAAGATCGTATAGACTTTTAAATAATGTAACTTTTGTTAATGTATTTTCAATAATAAAACATAAAAAGCCATGTTTTCGGAACAAAAATTTCAAGGGCAAGAAAATGTAAAAATAAAGAACTGAATTCAATACTCAACAATTGGCATTTAACTTGCTCAAAATGTTTATTATTTGCAGTTTTAAGAACTGTGTAGACTAAGCTTTCCAACAATTATATTATTAAAAGATATTATTAAAGTTTTAAAAGGAGAGCCATGCTTTTCGAACCTAAATACCATGCATCACGCGCGCACAATCCACTCATTGAAACCTGACTTACAGTTTATACTAGCATATAGAAATTGTGTATTTTAATAATTCATCACACATCATAAAAGTATAGAATATTAGCTATATCATTTCAAAAGTACGACTATCCAGCCAGAAATTAAAACGTTAATTTACACAGGAGGAAATTTCTTTCTAGATATAGTTTGTACTAAAATCCGGGCGGCATGATTTTACATGTCCGCATGTGCTTACTTGTTTAGTGTTAACACGAGTACATTGATGTGTTGTTTACTACAATCAAAGAAAGTAAGGAATCACCGGAAAAGTTCACACGACGAATAACTTAAAATCAGAATCAATTCTATGTAAATTTTGTTGTATGTAGGTAAAACTAAATTGTTTGGCAGTACAATGTAGTCTGTTTCAAATCTTACTCTTCCATCATGAAACCTTTGTTCATTTGAAATTCATACACAAGTAAATGAGAAAAGTGCTTTACTTATTTTAAATGGTGTCTACGTGTAAAAATATTGCAATAAATTATATTTGAAACATCAAAATGAGCATTGTAGCACAAGTCATACAGGTGCATGTCCATTAATTTACACTTTTTGTTCGGACACGGAATTACAGAGACCTCCGTGGTTTGGATAAACATAATTTATACTTTTTTATAAAAGTAACCCAAACGTTGATTTAAAAGTGTCAATCAATGTCAATCGTTTAAGGTAAAACACTGATCAATATACTGTACATGTATATTAAGATGACAGATGGTGACAACATAGTACTGATTGGTTGTATATTAGTACCCTGCTGTGACACTTATTTAGTGTATGGTCTTGGTGGCTTATCTTGATATTAGGGGATCTATGCTGTTTATTGTAAATCATTATATATTAATTATACAGCACCTAGAATTTATTTATGCGTTAGGGTTTTAGCACCTCATCATCTGACAAGATTTTATTTATGCATTAGGGTTTTAGCACCTTAACTTCTGAAGTATCTGTCTCACTTTAATTTGTTATGTTTTTCCCATCACTCGAATTGCAGTTCAGCTAGGTCACTTTTTGTGAATTAAGATTTACAATTCTTATATTAAAAACAAAATATTGTTAATTGTGATGTTAGTTTGAAGAGCAGTTGTATATAAATAATGTATTTTTTAAATTAATTTATAACAATCAACTGCTATCATGATCGTCATTTATACAGCTTTTTAAGCCGAATTTGCCCGAAATGGCACGTATGTAACCAGATAGGACATTCCAATAAATCGTTGTGGCTCTAATATACGTGTATTCAAAGGCCTAAATAATTATGTCTTTGTTTTATTACAATCCATAATAAACAACACATAACTTGTGAATTGTATTGGTAAAAAGAAATGAGACATTGCAATGATCCAGAGTTAACTAGGTCTAATGGCGGTAATGATGTAGTATTGAAAGAACCAGGTGAAAATACTTGCGCTTTATATTCCCGGCAAAATATACATTTATCAAAGTACAAATATACACTGTATCTTAGCACTAACGCTCAATTTAATGTACGAAATGTGCATGACAATCAACCGAATTACAAAACAAAATTAATACAACTACAGATCTTTTTGGAATTAACGCCCGATAATTGACCATTGTTGATAGAAAAAAATCCGAGAAATCACACGTTTCCCCCACATCCATAACATGTAACATATTATACATACATTGTTAGTACATTATAAACATCTTTATTGAAAAAACAACAGCTACAAAACATGCAATTAACGAACAAAGCGATTAAATAATCTCTTCGCTACTGCGTTTCACGGTGGGGAATCACGTGGTTTCGATGGTAGGAGCCACCACAAAAATGGCGGCCAAATAGCGTCGACTTAACCCATATTTTGAGGTAAATATATACCATCGAGACTCGTTTATTTATGGACACCCCGGCCAGCACGCAATGGCTTCTCCACTGAATCTTTTGGTACCCTACTTTCCACGATTGATCTCGTAGTTTCTTCAAACACTTCGATATTGTTCCGTAAATAACAAAACAGTAGCGGGGTAGACCTCACGATAATGACGATTTTGACCATATTATGACCATATCTCCTTTATATCATCCGTATTTCAAGCGATTCTAATGTGCGAACATTTCGCCAACGTTTTCCAAAACAATTACCACCAGAATATCATGAATTTTGGTTAACTAAAAAATTTAACATTCAATTTGCATGAAAGATAGGATTCACGCTATGGGTAGGACACACGATTGAACATGAGCAGAGCGCATCCATCATTGCGGTCGGTAGTTTTCTACGGTTCTATCGATCGGAATATGCGGAACGGACTCATAATGACATGACGGCCTACTCGATCTGTACTAATTCATCTACAAACATGTCAGATTATAATTAATATGTCTAATTAGGTATTACACGAAGAATTTCATAACGATGCGGACTAGACAAATAGCATGAACATTCATATAATAATTATGTGGAATTGAACAGCTAGTCCAGTCGTAATTTATCGTTTGAGATATATCAATGTTCGCTGTGAGATATTTGGAAATATTGTATTATAATTGAAATATTATATTATATATTTATGGTACCATTATTTTAACCAAATAGTCATTGCATTGCCGCTGGACGGATAAAAGTAGGAATATGGGAAGTTATAATTCTGTAATGGTGGAATGTTGTGGAAAGCTGCTGCTAGCTGTGCGATGTAGTTTGCTATAACTGACGCCTTGAATTCAGTCTTTTCTCTTTTAGCAACTGTTACCACTCGGAATATCGGATTTAAAGAGTCAACCAATTAGAACTCATGAATACAACGTAGTTACAAAGGGCGACACAATTTAACATCTGCTAAAGCCAACGCTTCTTTGCGACAGTTTTTAAACAATATTGGCAGAAATAAAATATAGATAAAATATTTGTATATTTATAAGACCTGACGTCCACTAGGACCCCGAATGGTTCTCGAAGCAGAAATTCACCAGAACGAGATGGTTCGGCATGTCATCGCGATGTTATGGAATCCTTCCGTATAATTCCGCAACGCCTCTGGTACCCTACGGGACCGAAAATCTTCGTTTTAAAGTTTTAAAAAAATGGACGCCGAATGTCTTGCATGGAAGTGCTTCGGGAGAGTTTCAGTAAATCATCGGCATTCACTCCGCATCTTCGGGACGCCTTCTGTGAGGTTTCGTATTCATTAGCCACCCCGAATGGTTCTAGATGGAAAGTCGAATCGATGCCGAACGCTTCCCGAAAACGGCAAAGTGATGAGATTAACACACGGAAACTATGCCGATCATGTTATGAACTTGACTGTGTGGTGCAGTGGTACAGTAGTTATCGCTTTCAACCGACTATTTTTTAATTTCCAGTGTAAGTTCAAAATACCAGAATGGGAATCGAACCCATTCATTCAGTTCTGAAGAACTCGTATTCATAGTAGCTTAGCCAACTGCGCTATGCGCACTACATGATAAAACCATTTCTAAATGTATGTTTTATGGGTAAATACACCCCTATAACCTGGATTAATCCAATGTTAAAAGTATATTTACGCCCGAGTGATTGTGGTTTATCTAAAGTAAAACTAACTTTAAGTAAGGTAGATATATAAGCGTAAATTTACGCGACATTATCCCAGTTGTATATCCCGAATGACAGCTGAAGCGATGCCGTCATTTTGCCTCTAGGTCGAGCTAGACACTTTTTCGACAACCTATCGGCATCGATTCGTAAACCCTTCCGCATATCACCCGGTCGGGGAAACATTCGGGACTAACTCCTGAACTGACGGCATTTAGTCGCGATACGTTCGGCTACTTTGGATAGGCTTCGGCATTTATACTGCGTGTACATGTATACAGTAACCATTCTTACACCGAACTGCGAATATCGTACATTCCGAACAAGCACGATGACACGGCTCCGCATATTGTTATTGATACATGATCCCGAAGGGTTCTGAAACGAGCACATTGTAACCGGCATCCCTTCCGCGTAGCTTCGGGGTCTAGTGGACGGCAGGTCTAACCGCAACCCGGCTTTCCACACGATCGGATCTACCATTCGGCTATTTTGGAAAGGCTATGGCATGCATACTGCGTATATACCACAACAATACAATTTGTATACCGATCCGAGAATACTTGCCGAACAACCACGATGACAAAGCTCCGCCCAGTTTTATTAATAAATGACCCCGAAGGTTTTCCGAAACGAGCAGTCTGTAATCGGCATCCCTTCCGCATAGCATCGGGGTCTAAGTGGACGGCAGGTCTAAAACATTATTACATCTACACTTCAGTTCTGTCTCAATATATTCATACTGTACATATATTATAACCTAATGGAAACAACTTAGCCTTAAATTCACCCGTGAAATAGTATACTAGATTACCACATACAATATAGTGAAATAGGATACCGGCGATTATCGGTACCGGAGGATAACGGTATTTAACTTTTAGTTACACGTATATACTCGCATAAATTGGTCATCAATATATGTGTCCTCGATTTATAATGGAAATTTACGAACTGTCCTCGGAACGAACCGTTGATTTCAGATTGTAAACAACGGGGTATTTTGTTCACCACACAAACTACTAAATTGGCGACTTGCGGAGATGATTATTCTATAGATGGAAGTAAAAATATATCAAATATGGATGCTGATTCTATGCCATTTAGGGAGCTCTATAACCTGTCAATTTTCATGGTCTTATAAGGTAGCAAATTAAATAATTGCTGTTTCTGAAACTTTGTGAAACTTTAAGCTAAGGTGAGACATTTTCAACGCATTGCTGTGAAAGGAAGTGTAAGAAAAATATCATCGTGATGACCTATTACAAAGAATATGTGTTAAAATATAACCGATTCAATCATATACGATTAACTGGAGAGTCAAGCTATTTCACACGGGCTTATTAACACCAAACAGAACTATCATTAGAAGCATATTTCTGCAACACATTGATCGACACACATACACGAATTACGTGTATTGTTTATGCATCAACATTATTTGTTTAAAAAATAGCTGTCAGACTAACATACCCCGTCGACAAAGGACCACATTACATTTGTATTTGGAAAATCAATCCATCACTTATTATTTCTAAATGTCAAGGTCGTTCATAAGAGAAAGTTTTAGGAAACTCCAGCAACAACAGTTACTATAGGTCGAGTTGTGTTCACTAGAATTCGTCTTTCGAACAGACTGACTGAAGGACAGACAGTATACACCCTACAACTGTGTTGTGTGAGCTTATAAAATTCAATTATAAACAAAATAATTATGCCAGGAAGCATACTAATTACATACATGCACTTGTACATGGACCGTATATACTGATATACTATACTTCCTGTATAAATGAACACTATGTGCCCGTTCCGCATATTTCGATCGATAGAACCGTAGAAAACTGCCGACCGCACTGATGAATGTGCACTGCCCAGGTTCAATCGTGCGTCCTACCCTTAGCGTGGATCCTATCTTTCATGAAAATTGACTGTTTTATTTTTCAGAAAACCAAAATATATGATATTCTGTTTGTAATTTTGTTGGAAAATGTTGGCGAAATGTTCGCACTTTGTAATCGCATGAAATACGGATGATATAAAGGAGATAATAAAAATTATGGTCATAATATGGTCAAAATCGTCATTATCGTGAGGTCTACCCCGCTACTGTTTTGTTATTTACGGAACAATATCGAAGTGTTTGAGGAAACTATGGGATCAATCGTGGAAAGTAGGGTACCAAAAGATTCAGTGGAGAAGCCATTGCGTGCTGGCCGGGGTGTCCATAAATAAACGAGTCTCGATGTTATATATTTACCTCAAAATATGGGTTAAGTCGACGCTATTTGGCCGCCATTTTTGTGGTGGATCCTACCATCGAAACCACGTGATTCCCCACCGTGGCGTTTATAGTGTCATTAATTTGTAGAGCCCTCGTTGACGTCACATCCGGTTTACGGGAGGTAACTCTGTACATACGATTATCGCTTAATTGAAAGGGTCGAAGAATTTCGGAGGTTTACATAAAATATATCTACCTAAGACCTGCCGTCCACTAGACCCGACTACATGCCGACAATTAAGGAGTTAGTCCCGAATGTTTCCCGATCGTGCGTAATGTTGCGGAGAATGCGGAAGGGTTTAGGAATGGATGCCGATATTGCCGAAAGGATACCGATGTATATATATATGCGATGCCGAACTACTATCTCAACTTGTCGGCAAACTGACGGCATCGCTTCCGCTGTCATTCGGGATATACGGCGACGACTCGGCATCCCTTCGGCGATTAACATCATCGGAATAGCTTCCGTGTCACGGTAGAACTCATCCCCTCGGCGTTATCGGGGAGCTTTCGGCATCGAATCGGCTTTCCTTCGGGAACCGTTCGAGATAGCTTAATGATTACGAAGCCTTGCAGAGGGCTTCCCGATGATGCGGAGTGTATGTCGATGGGTTCCCGACACACCGAACGGTTGCCGATGGTTTCCCGATTGCCCCGAAGCTCTCCCGAAGCACTTCCGAACAGGACCTTCGGCGTCCAAATTTTAAAACTTTTAAAATTTCGATGCCGAAGATTTTTTGGTCCCGAAGGCTTTCCGAAGAGTTGCAGAATGATGCGGAAGGGTTCCAGAACACCCCGAAGACATGCCGAACCATCCCGATCCTTTCAGATGAGGTGAATTTCAGCTTCGGGAACCCTTCGGGGTCCTAGTGGACCGCAGGTCCGCAATGCTTCGGGAAGCCTTCGGGACCAAAAAATCTTCGGCATCGAAATTTTAAAAGTTTTAAACATTTAAATTTTATTGGTATTCAAACAGGGTAATTAAGTTCTATACACTCTCATGAAATACGTAAGAAAATTTTGTCGTGTTTCCTTATTAGATTTCTGATAATACCAGATTACCTCCGACTTGTGTGTTAAACTGTCCAATCGCTTGTATAAAGAGTAAAAATTTAATGTGACTAAAAATCATTAAATCCGGAATAGGAGTAGGTAAGAAGTTATTGTAGTTCTGTGTACTTTTTTTACAAAAATCTGTTGAATAGATTTTCAGACAAATTAAGAAAAACACGAGCTGTTCTATTGCAAACTAGTTATAACAGAAATATTTACCAGGGGACGGAATTCAACCACATACGGGCGTTAACATTTCATGGATTGTTTCCCCTGTATTATTTCTTGCTAAGTATTATACATTTTGAGGTATATAATATTAATACGTAACATGCTTTGGAAATCACACACATGAACTGAATCTACCAGAATGCACTCCAGTGTAGCAATAATAATTTAATACAAACAGTTGAAACAAGCATTGAAATGTGCCAGGAAGCACTAAAATCTAGATGGAAGCAAAACAATCTAACCGTGACAAAGCACACACAACTATCATTAAGCAGTATCGCACACTAGCCAACATTCGGAAACTAAATGCAAGCAACTCGACATATTCAATACTTTGATACCATGGATACGAGTCTCATTATGGTCTCGTACTATTGACATGCGTACGTATATAAAGCCACACAAAGTTCCACGTGTTTATGAAATTTAGAATACGACAAAAAAATGTCATAAGTATCTGACATCGGAAGTTGTCATTCCAAAATGATTGATGGTAACTCAGACAAGTGATATGATTGTGGCAGGTCAACGTTGGTAGATAGGTACTGGTGTCTAGTGATACCACGTTCATCGTTTCACTACACACTGGTTGGGGACACGTTGTCTGAACGACAGCATATAACAAAAATGCCCTATTTGACATTTTCATTCAACAAATACGCCAATGTTTCCACAAATGTCAATCTAGCGTAATCTGTCGTCAAATAGGACCGATTGGTAACAACTGTATGATATTAGATTACGTCTGCTGTAAGCATCCTGTGCGTGACTTCGTGACGTAGTTAGGGAAAGCCATTGGTACGTACACACATGCTTGCTGTCAGTCAATTTCTAGCAGATAATCTGAGTTGTTATGAAATTATCAAATGACATAAAATAGATACAAACATTGTGTGTTATCTCGTTTAGGATTTATCCACTATGACATGTTGTGGATATGATTGAAGTATGAACAGTTTCGTTCGTACATTTAATGTTTTATCGTTACATAGCTCAATATGTGATTGCATAGAATATAGCTAGATTTATACAATTCAATTCAAGTTATATTCTACATCAATATTATAAAACAAACTTATTGTTCACAACCTAGTGTCAGTACCAGTGTCATATTTACCCGTACGTTTGCCAAGATACCAAGACTCAGTTAGATTCCTGATATACCACTGTAGATTAACCATCGCTCTTCCTAAGAACTGTCATCCCTGTCGTAAATGCCTACCGCACAATGTTACTAACCTGGATAGCATGAGTAGCAGTACAGTGTATAAACATGTTATTAAGTCATGTTGAAGTTTTACAGTATCACAGCCTGGCACCTGAGGTAGAATTTGCACCCCTTTTCCCTCCTTATTTAATATTTCTAGCAAGCGGATTTTAACGAGTATCGATGTAGAAGTAGAAAGTGGTTAGTTTAGCTTAGTTCTCTGTATTATCATAATTATAATCATACACACCAACACTGGCAACAGGCCATTTGAGCTTTTTCATACTTATCTTATTGCATATATAATTAACTGTTTACGTATTTTTGAATGACACTCGTATGCCTACATATTGCATTTGGAATTTGTGCGCCATTCATAGCATAAACAGTAACTGTCTTTGCAGTTATTGTCATTGTCTAGACATAATTATCATGCAAACACGCTATGAGGGCAAACCTGAGGTCACCTTGTGGTCGTGTACATAACACCCGCGCAATGTCGATACCCGTATATATCAAACTATCACAACAATCGTAGCATCTCAGTAATTCAGTGTGTAGAATCACGTGATCAAATGAATACCGTTTTACACTCAAAATTATTGCGATTTCGTCTGCTAACGGTGAGTTTTTTTCTTGATTATACTCGTGCATTTAATATGGTTATATTATATAGCCTAAAGTACATTCCGTATATGTACGAATAACCGGCAAGTACCGAGTTCGCTCTATCTTCAGCTGTTTTAATTGATGCTCGACCAAATGCAGTTTCCAACCGAGTGTAATAATTTGGTCAAACATCAGTTAACAACAGCTAAAATATAGACCAAAATTGGTAATTTGTCTAGTGTTCCTACACAAATGAGATGTTCTTTAGGTTGTATGATATATTCATATAAATTGCACGATCGCTATAATCAAGAAAAAAACTCACCGTTTGCGGACGAAATCGCAAATGTTTTGAGTGTAAAACGGTAATTCATTTCAAATAATTTGATCACGTGATTCTGCACACTGTAATTTCTGTATATGTTCGGAAACACTACTTGTGACACATAGACTATTTCTTGTTGTTTTTTCTCTAGTAAATATTGAAATACTGTCAGACCGATGTGATCGGATTGACGACATTAGCAACCTAGAAAGTTCGGCTGTTTCCGTTTTTGTTCGGTAATATTTAAATGCTCTAACGCCGAGGTGATCAGAATCATTCGGAAAATGAAACAATTATAAGAGTTGAATGCGACACCAATGCCACTAAAGCCAGTCCTTTATCAATACCACATCTTATCAATGACAATATCATGATTTACGAGTTGAGATAAGCATCTTTCTTGTATACTGATATGTCATCTAATGGCTTTAAAGTCTCACAATCTACTACACTCAAAGTGTGTACAGAACAATATGATATAACAGAAATATAGTTTACCTATTACCGGTTAGAATTCGTGATAATAGCATTATTTTGAGTTTTACCACGGGCCAGGTCAACACGTACTTTAATGCCACAATGAATACGAAACATATAATAAGCAAGAAATACTGCGATCGTTTGATAGTGTGACTTCATCTGAGGTTCGACCAATGAGTTTTGCTATTATTCGATCAAGATGTGAGACTTTGTCCTGGCAGTACTGGGAGCTCATTGTATTTACATAGGGACCGTAACAATATCATGGCTGTATTAATATTTATTATAATCCTTGTTTGTGGTGATGGTGAGTTGTGACGATTGTGTGTTGGAATAAGAATTGAAATAGGGCTTATTGACTAAAGCCAAGAACTTTATACACAGTATAAGTTCGAAAAGTCATTATACTGAATGGAAAAGAGGCAATACAGAACAAATCCGAAAAACAGTATATATGACAGAAATGTTTAAATGACAACCTATATGGGCAGAGAAAAATCCCCAGTCAAACCTCGTTGATATTGTCATCCGGCACATTCGGGCAAGTTCGATCGTTTATTCCATTATGTCATTCGTGATAGTATCAGAGAGACGTCAAATGACCGAGTTTTATAGTAATTTCAAACGATAAGCCTATAGCTAGTATATCCACTTTTGCGACGCCCCTCTCTGCTGAGCTGTCTTTCGTGCCGTCACGTAAATCTTGCCTTTCGTCACGGACCCCATATTGACTCCTGCAGTGCTTCTGACAATCATACCAAATATTATATATCGACAATATGACAATGCTTCCATTGATTATAACTTATAAGATAATCAAAACGGATTATGTCTTCCTATTTTAGTTAAGTCTTTATTTTTAAAATAGAAACACATTTGAGATAAGATACAAATCTTTTTCGCCAATACAGGCATATGCGATGATTAAGACAGAAGTCAATAACTTATAGATATCAGGTATTCAACGTAAAACTGATTTATCGTGCACACGTTTCGTGCCAAGAGTTTTCAAACGGTGTGGTTGTTTAAAGTGTGTCACATTATTGTTCTAATGTTACATAAAATTGTAGACAACAATTCTAACACGCGAACTGTTTGTAGTTTGTTATTTATATTAATAACAGGCTCGTCAATGTAACTGCTGGCTTGATCTTTTAGATACAAATATGATATCATAATCATGTCTAACACGAAACTACACACTCGTGACGTAGTAACGTTTAATTGTACAGTTATACCGTACACGAATGATATGGTCAACACAAGAACATACATGAAACTGTCAGTGTTATGTTGCATTTCCATTACAGTAAACCATAAAAGATATCGTGAATGTATCGCAAAATTACACCGAGATACTTGGAAAATACAACAGTTACTTAGTGATTGAAAAACTTACTTAAAATTGTATATTTTAGCCCCGTTCTCATTGTTCCGGGGTCCGGGTACGTCTCGGTACTTCCCGGTGGACGAAAGCCAGAATACCGGGATGATCCGGGACGTTTTTGGAGCAAAAATCATTTGCATTCTCCGAGATTTACCTTGTGTACTACCGGTGTGAAATAATATTCGATCAGTTAGAGGCAGGAGTTGCTACGGTTCCCGGTTTCAGTAAGATGTCGTAACGGTGAATAACGATAGGGCACCGGAAAGGCCCGGTTTGGTCCGGTTGATGCCGGTGGTGTTCCGGTGACCGCTGGTTGTGGTCCGGTGAGTGCCGTTATCGCCCCGTTATACCACGGTTGTCGCCTGAGGACACGCCCGAACTAACCGGTAGTCACTAGAGATGATGCACAAACTAAACCCCACCTCCACGGCCCCTGTGGCTACAGCTGATGGTAAAGTTACCGTAAACTATCTGGTAATTCCTTAGCCCCTCACAACTAAATATTGTCCCCGTGATATTGGTTTCGGAAAAAAATCCCAACATTTCCCCCGGCAGTGCGGAGGAAGGCACTTGTTCATCTACTATTTACTTACGGAAAGCAAAATATGGCATTACTGCGCATTGTAGCAACGTTAAATGTCGCATCGACGCTAAATGTCGCACTTGACGTTAAATGTCGCAAGGCTGACGCTTAATGTCGCAACCGACGCTAAATGTCGCAATTCCCCTGACGCTAAATGTCGCATCTGTGACGTTAAATGTCGCAACAAACTGGCCTGACGTTAAATGTCGCAACACTAACGCTAAATGTCGCAATCCTTTATATACACTATTTTGTAGTATTACTGTTCTAGTTTTGGTCCAGACGTATCCACAGTTATTAGGGTTTACTCAAAGGGGTTCGACACTTAAGCCTGCAGTGATTAAAAACTTAAAAAAAATTATTTATTTTTTTACTTCTACTGTGTATATTGTATGAAATATAGACATTAGAAATTAATAAAAAAAATTGAAAACAGTTTTTAATCACTGCAGGTTTATGTGTCGAACCCCTTTAGGTTTACCGGATGAACCATATTTTACTCGTTATACCCGGTTCAGTGAACTCTCGTACAACCGTAACAACACTGGATCGGCAAGACGAACCGTGGTGAACCGTGATACTGTAATCAAACTGGCAAAAGAGGCCTGTTTTAAGCCTTGTGGAGTCATCAGGAGATACCGGGAGGAATGGTCAATATTTCAACAGAATCGAAATATGGAGTCAAAACTGGGTTACAACCGGGGTTACACCTTAGCTGTACCGCGATGTTGCATTCCGGTACATGTATCAGTACGGATTATCTCGGTGTATCCCGGTTCTGAGCTGACAGCAGAGACCTATTATCGTTTGGATTCGAACCTAGGGCCTGCCTATCTCTAGGTAAATACTCTACCCAGCTGCTCTACCATTCACATAGCATTCTATCAGCCAGCGATGGCGAAACTATATAGAGTGTTGGTTTATTATTGAATTTCAGGAACCGGCTGAGTTCATCATAAACTATATACATAAGTCAAAAGACATAGGTTAAGACATCCATAAGGTTATAAACACTATCAAACAGCGCAATAAATACGTACTTTACGTAATCATAATAAACACAGAACGTCAAATGACGCCATTTGCATAGGCCAAACATTAGGACTTCTTTCGTAAGTAAGGTTCAAGGAAGTATCGTCATTTCCGTCTATTTTCTGCTACTTTTGAATCGTGTATACTATACAGATTAAGAGGGGGTCTCTAAAAAACATAAATTGAGTTATAACTTATCTATATTGAACTTTTAATACACCAAAATGATTGATATTGTTAAACATGAAATCGTCAACGACTCTTCTGTTATGTGTGATGAGTATAATACTATTTCTCTTACCCACCCATCCACACGCTCATACACACACGAACCAGCCAGCAATAAATTGTTACGGTCTGGACGGACTGGGGTAATTTAACCGTCACGGTGTAGGCCCTGGTAAAGAGAGCAACCAAATGGAAATGATCCGGGCCGTTTTCCCAACGAAAGTAGATACGTTCTCAATAGCGTTGTTCCTCTGGTGTAACCACATGCCGGACGGGACATAAAGATCAGACTAAATGCATTATGTACGTTGTTAGGACATATCTAATGCAATCATTACAGTCGGTTTTGTGTTATGATAAATCAGATACTACATAATAGTATGTTAGTTGAGGAGGTGTTTTCCTCTGATTATAACATATATTTAGCCAGGCCGTTATAACGTAACTGGCCCTAACGTGAGGGCCGATTACAGATAACGGCCCGCACAACAGAATTACGTTACGTAAAATGGCGCGTAAGTGACGTCGCTATAATTTGATTCCAAGATGAAGAACGAATAACACGTTTCTAAAGCAAAAGGAAACACGAAAATAGAAACAAAACATACTGTGTGGTTTGGGAATTTAAAGCATTGACCTACAAGTAAAATATGTATTATAAACGACATTAATACACTGGTTACTATATATAGTAACAAAAATAAGTCTTTTTGAGGCTGATTATGGCCATCACGTGATTGATTATCGCCTATCCGCCCGGTCCGCAATCTCATTATCATAATTGGACCGGTTGAACAAGCGCATGTTACGTTATCCATGTTAACATGAAGTCACGTTGGAGCCAAAATGACGTTACGTTGCTCTTATGCAAGATTTCTTTGCCAATTTTATTCACACTAAGTGCATTTTATTGGTTACAAGATTATTATATATATACATCAGTAATATCTACGTTATTTGTTCTTCATAGATATTCTGAAATCGAACAATTGTATTAAATACTTTAATACACTTCAGAGCCTGGCCGGAAGTTGATAATCCGCCCGGTATGAATAATCACCCTCGGGCTGAAGCCCTCGATGTGACTATTCATTTTTCGGGCGGATTATCGCCTCCCTGCCCGGCTGTGTCGTGTATTAACCTCTAATTAATACACTTGTTACTATATATAGTAACAAAAATGAGCCTATCTGTGGCTGATTATGACCATCACGTGATTGATTATCGGATATCCGTCCGGTCCGCAATCTCATAATCATAATCGGACCGGTTGAACGGGCACACGTTACGTTATCCATGTTAACATGACGTCACGTTGGAACAAAAAATGACAATACGTTGCTTATTTGCAAGATTTCTTTGCCAATTTTATTTAATCTTAGCGCATTTTCAAAAAAGGCTTGGTTACAACCTTATTGTTTATCTCAATCAGTAATATTTACGTTAGTTGTTATCCATAGATATTATGAAATCGAACAATTTAATTTAAGTCTTGAATACACTTCAGAGCCTGGCCAGGAGTTGATAGTCCGCCTGGAATGAATAATCGCCCTCGGGCTGAAGCACACGAGGTGATTACTGATTTTCCGGTCGGAGTATCGCCTCCCTGATCGGCTGTTTAGTGTCATGATTAACCTCTAAATACACGGTGTAGAGGGCGGGTCCTGATAATCGGCCCTCGGTTCGCATTATCACCTAATCGGAAAACTTCGGACAATCTTATGTATCATCCCGTAAAAATGCCGTACGGACCGTTCCGATTGATAACGACCCTCGGGCTAAAGCCACTCGGGCCATTATGCTTCCTGCGGGCTGATTATCTAGACCCCGCCCTAATCAGCCGTGCATTATCCTCTAAGTAACTCTTCGTGTGGGTTTGATTACTACTTTTTGTAAATACAAATAAACTGATTTGAACAGAATTTCAACTACGATTTACATAATTATTTACTGTATTTGGCATTGTTCGACAAATACTCGGTAACTGCAACTTCACACACCTTGGTCGTGATGAAACGAGTATAATTATGTATCATCCATAACGAAACGGGGTTCTACCGAGCATTACCGTATATAACCATAATTCGGGTATATACTAGGTTCTTCCCTGCCTTTTTACTTAAGGCAATCCAATATACCTGCTCGCTCAAGGCTCGCAGGTAATAAATACATAAAATAAAAAATACCAGACTTGGTTTGCACCTGAAGTGGATATCGAACCCATACTGTACGCTGTCATACGGTCGGATCAACACAGTTCGTCAAGGTTAGCCTAAAAAGTTAAGACTAAGAAGTTCACGATGTCTCAAAGGTTCATACAACGGGACAAACCGGGAATGCCAAACCGGCACAGTGATAATAGGTCTCTGCTGTCAGCTCAGAACCGGGATACACCGAGATAATCCGTACTGATACATGTACCGGAATGCGACATCGCGGTACAGCTAAGGTGTAACCCCGGTTGTAACCCAGTTTTGACTCCATATTTCGATTCTGTTGAAATATTGACCATTCCTCCCGGTATCTCCTGATGACTCCACAAGGCTTAAAACAGGCCTCTTTTGCCAGTTTGATTACAGTATCACGGTTCACCACGGTTCGTCTTGCCGATCCAGTGTTGTTACGGTTGTACGAGAGTTCACTGAACCGGGTATAACGAGTAAAATATGGTTCATCCGGTAAACCTAAAGGGGTTCGACACATAAACCTGCAGTGATTAAAAACTGTTTTCAATTTTTTTATTAATTTCTAATGTCTATATTTCATACAATATACACACTAGAAGTAAAAAAATAAATATTTTTTTTTAAAGTTTTTAATCACTGCAGGCTTAAGTGTCGAACCCCTTTGAGTAAACCCCTAATAACTGTGGATACGTCTGGACCAAAACTAGAACAGTAATACTACAAAATAGTGTATATAAAGGATTGCGACATTTAGCGTTAGTGTTGCGACATTTAACGTCAGGCCAGTTTGTTGCGACATTTAACGTCACAGATGCGACATTTAGCGTCAGGGGGAATTGCGACATTTAGCGTCGGTTGCGACATTTAGCGTCAGCCTTGCGACATTTAACGTCAAGTGCGACATTTAGCGTCGATGCGACATTTAACGTTGCTACACGCATGTATGCACAATAAATATGACTCACAGAGACAGTCAAAGGACATGGCTATCCGGTTCATCCTTGCCTAATTGGCAAATGACCTGAAAAGCAAAAATCTTAAATTCGCATTTTAGGCCGTCCGTTAGTTCATATTAACTCAAAATTCTTAATCATTTCTGAAATTTTCATGGCATAATAATAATAAGTACGGTAAAAACAATATAAGCTTCCGGAGAGCAACATCCTCAATGTAAAAGTCATAAGTGATAATTCCAACCATAAACGGTGTGCGCAGTGCATCTCTGCCTCATTTATAGAACAATATATGTTATGCCGTTTTGGTACATATTATTCCATTCACGAATCTAGGGTTGAAAATGCCATTGACGTTTTAGGGGTTGTGTTATGGACAAATGCTAAATGGCCAGGGTAAGACACTGTAACGAATCATTCACACACCATTCGTCACATAGTTATTGCATGGCCATGGAACGCCGGAAATACATATGATGTTATAACATATTTTTAACCCCGATAGATTTTTTACTGCTTTCATGCAAAAACAAAGGGTATTTTTTATAAAAAATATAAAAAGGCCGATTGTTGGTGAGCATATTTGCGTGTAATCGTTCACGAACTGTGTGCTTGAGGTGCCATATTACAGATTCACGATGCCTCTACAATTTCACAATGATTATAACAATGTGACAGAATCGAAATCGAGTGTTAACGTTGGCGTTCTGCAGACCGCATATATATAGCGTCACCTAGTCCTCATCAAATGTACACATTTTGTATATTTTTGGAAGATATATAATAAAAATTGGATGTCAAGAATTAATTTCACTAAAAGTTAATTGTAATTTGGTCATACGGTATATGTACGTGATAGTTTTCAGGATGATAACATGATTATACGGTATTCTGGGACAACAAGATTTAAATACTCCCTGCAATCGTCCGGTGTTGTTCCGTAAATTATGTAGTAGTTCCGATTGAAGACTAGTCTGGCAGCAAAATATTTTTATAGAAATGTAGATACATTAATCTATTTCTGGTACTAAACCAGAATGATGTATTCTGTCAGTCTCTGTGTTGTTTTATTCAATTATCATGCTCACTATTTCTACAACAACATAATTATACCTGTCAGCCACACGCCTCTAATGGACCATTGGATCTACTGGCATATATTGTAAGTTTACAATTATACTTAACTATTGAACTTTCTTATCAGATTATTGTGTGAATTATCGTCTCTGCTATTTTGGTACTGAAATCTTTTCATCCTGAACCTTAAAACAAAACACGTGTTGTCAGATCTGAAACATTAAAGGGGTTTAAATGTGATATACACCCCGTAAAATAGCATGAACTGACAATATATAGAGCCTGGATAATCAAATACGTCACGTAATGCGATGGCTCAATTAGAAAATAAACTATTTATCTGGCTAAATTAAGAAGTTTCTTTTATGTAACGCATACTTTTCTATCCTGTATTATTCCTAAGAAATTTCAACAATTCTTGTAATTTCTATTTATAAAGTTTATAGGATTAAATGTATTGTGTTATAACTGAATATAGGCGTCTCATCAAGATTTAGGAACATTTAACAATATGTTACCATCTTACATAAAACACATTCTCCAAAACTATTCATGTACAAACTAACCAAACTATGTTTATAGACCGTTAACACGTACTTCTCTTGTCTAAAAATGTTTAGTCTACAAAATGCACTTATTACTGTTATCAATGCTCATTTGAGCAGTATTTTTTATATAATAAGCACCAGTCAATTGAACCCCCTATACAGTGGGAGATAGCAAGGGGGAAATATGTCGTGCTTTACGTTTCCGATGTCCTGACGCTGCTGTTTTGAGTGACACTTTTGTTTTGCGCCATGATAGAGTAGTACTATGGCCGATACATTCTTTTTCAGATTTTGGACAGTGAGGGGGGGGGGGGTAATATACGGCGGCTTCATGGTGGGACAGGTAGGGATTTTTCTAAGGGTTTAAAAAATAAAAGGTAAAAATCCGTTCCCTTTCCCGAGTGTCTAGGTCGGGGTTTCAACTGACAGATGCATGATAGCCAATGTCCACAATCGGTTCATTAAAAATCAGCCGAGTGTGTAGTTCGATTTCGAGCATTGAGTCGTGACTGCACTTTTAAAGTTTAATCCAATCGCCGATAAAGGTTGGAGCGGGAATGACTATTCATATATGTATAACAAATAAGTGTCTTTAAATCATGACTATGTAAATCAATAAATCACGGGTTACCCGCCCAAATAGATTCGTCTGAAAGGTCATGGCTCAGGGTTCAAAATTGAACTATACCTTACGTTCCTTTGTATAAACAATAGAGACAGAATCGAGTGTCAAACCAAAGTATTCATGTTTCATGTTCAGGCTTTGGAGTTTAGACATGCGTCAACCATGTAAGCGACAACTGTATGTGCAAGCCAAGCATATACGACTGCCGTACTATAGATCCTGATTCATTACAAAAGTACAAGTATTTTATAAAGCAGAAACTGGACAACAAGGCGTGGTAGTTCGATTGTTTACATGTTTAAATGTGAAGATTGAATGACTATAAATGCTTCTTCTATTTGGGCATTTGATATCATTGTTTTACTCGACATGTGTCGCTAGTGATACTATAATCTTATATCTGCATTGATAAGTTAGTGCGTATTTGCATACAACTAGTGTTTGATGTTTTATTTATATTATCTCAGCTAGATAAAGTATTGTCTTACTTATAATCTCAGACTTATTCTTAATTGATAAAAACGACCCTTTTAAGTAAAACAAGTGTACTGTACATGACGAGCGCATTATAGCATTAATTGCTACGTTGACTCTTCGAGTCCCAGATTTGAATTTTTATCATGAAGACTTTTTATTAGAAACTGGGGAACATCCTTTGACTAAGCTTAAGCTTTATTCATACATAATAATAATAATAATAATAATAATAATAATAAAGACTTTATTTTACGAGGAAACTTATTTGACAATATATATACGAAACAATCAATCTTCCATAAGATCCTCAACAATGAACAATGAACAATGAACAATGAACTAGAAAAATAACTATGCCAAGAAAACAATGATATTAGATATTTTGATATTTTGGCCCCTATGATGTCTCACAATATAAGTTGAAAAATTCATAAAAGAGTGTCAGTGAAAGGATTTGAAAAAAAGAAGGTATACCTATGCATAATTATAGAAACTTTATCAAGACAATATCTACAGCTGTAATTAAACAAAAACGCTTAATCCGATATAGACACACCATAGGAGCCAGCGTATCATTATACATGTGAACGACATAATCAATATACTTAAAGCAATGGCATTTTAAAAACATAATACACAAAGGAATAATTATGCAGACGGATATATAGATTATTATACCTGCAATAGTAATGTTTGCATGAAGTTTGCTAGCCAGTCATTAGGTTGTAGCAATAGCATGGGATGTTTCAAAGTATGATGGCTTCACCCAGCGTAGATATAAAGTTTTAAAATGTTGAATAGAAGTAGAGTTTTTGATGTAAAGAGGGATATAATTCCATATTGAGGTGCCAGAGAAAACAAAAGTATGGCGAAATAACTCGGTGTTGGGTTTTGGACTGTACAATTGGTATGTAGAAGAAGAACGTAACAGTCGTGAATGAATATCTGTAGTAAATGTAAATGCATTCTGAAGATAATCTGGTGCATCTCCTCTGAGAGTCTTGTACATTTGGATAGCTTTCTGATAAATAACACGCTCATGAAATGTCATCCATTTAAGTTTTGAAAATAGAGCAGTTGAAGGAGTAGAATAATCGCTATCAAGAATTACTCTAGCCGCTCTTTTCTGGAATTTTATAAGTTTATCTTCAAGACTGCTAGTACAATTTCCCCATATAATACAGCAAAAGTCAAAATGGGGAAGAATGTATGCATTATAAAAACGTTTTCTAGTTTCAATCGAAAGAAAGTTTTTAATTCTAGATAAGAGGTACAAATAGGAATTACATTTCTTTATCACATTATTGATATGGTCTGCCCAAGATAGGCTATCGTTAATTGTGATACCTAATAGCTTTGCTGATGAAGTAGCTTCAATTGAATTACCTTGAAAAGGAATGTTGATATTGGATTCAACAATTTGTTTTTTATTTCGTTTACTTGTTATAAATAAAACCTTGGATTTTTTAGAATTAATAGACATTTGATTAAGTTTACACCACTGATCAGCATGCAATAAATCTCTGGTAAGTGAAAATATTACATGATCTAAAGACTTGCTGTGAGTTGTTAAGGTGGTATCATCAGCAAATATGTCGGCAATAGAATGTGAAAGAGACAGAGGCAAGTCATTGATATATATCAAAAACAAGAGCGGGCCAAGAACTGAGCCCTGTGGAACACCTGCTAAAACATTACCAGGGCCAGAATATTTGCCAGATATAAATGTTTTTTGAGTTCTAAAATTGAGGTAGGATTTAAACCAATCTAATGTTGAAAACTGAATACCATATAATGAAAGCTTTTGTAGTAAAATATCATGGTTTACTAAGTCAAACGCTTTACTTAAATCAATGAGCAGTGTGCCAACTATTTCATTATTGTCTACAGCTGAAATCCAGTCATCAATAATTCTTATTAAAGCAGTTTGACACGAGTGGTCTTTACGGAATCCTGATTGTCTGTCGTAAAGAAGTTTATTTTCAGAAAGATAAGACTTCAAACACTTGCTTACATGTCTTTCAAGTATTGATGAAATGACTGGCAAAATAGAAATTGGTCTATAGTTGGTTTTATCATGTTTATCACCATTCTTGAAGATTGGGATAACTTTTGCTGTTTTGAAGGCTAATGGGAATTTATTTGATTTAATACTACAATTAAATACAGTTGTTAAAGCTGGTGCTATTATTGATGCTGATATTTTTAGGTATTTGACATTGATGTTATCAGTACCTGTCGATTTAGTCGGGTCAAGGGATTTTAATTGGGTTTCAACAAAATCATTAGACACTAGTGGAATGGTAAATTTTTCAGAATTTTTTAACTTAGATTTGTTCAAGGATTTTAAGGAATCAGGTGGCTTGTAAACAATAGATTTGTCAATATGAACAGTTTTATGGATGTTACAAAAATGGTCATTAAATAAGCATGCGACCGAAACTGGATCTGCTATGAAATTACCCTCGTCGTTATTAAGAGATGGGGTTTGAATTTTAGAACTTTCTAAACCTGACAATTCTCGGAGACCTTTCCATAATAGTTTTGGATTGTGTTTATTTGAGTTTATTTGGTCATTATAATGGTTGAATTTTGCCCTGTATACAAGTGATTTTACTTTTGATCTGAACAATTTGTAATTAGTTTTATCATGTTTTTTATGAAAGTAATTTCTTTGTCTAATAGCAATAAGTATATCAGAAGTGAACCAGTCAGGTTGGGTTACATTCTTGACCCGTTTATGCCTGAGAGGAACATGCTGTTGTAAAACCGACCCAAACATTTTTATAAATAAATCAGCACATTCATCAGGATCATCAATAGTATTTAATTTAAACCATGGTTGAGTGAAAAGGTCATTGAGAAAAGTTGATTCCTTGAAGTTTTTGACAGATCTATATAAAATATAATCATGGCAAGATTTTGTAGCTGTTTTGTGATTACATTTCCTTGTGATAGCAACTGGATAGTGATCACTTAATGCATATGGTGGGACGTTTATTTCAACAATATTATGAGGAATGTTACTAAAAACATGGTCTATTAAGGTTGCTGAGCTATTTGTCCTTCTAGTTGGAGATTTGACAAGTTGAGTGAAATTCAAATTCTCCATTGTTTGCTTCCAATGTTTTGAAGTTGAAACTTGTTTAAGTAAGTCATAGTTGAAATCCCCAAGTACAATAGTTTCCTTGGCTTCATTGAAGGATTTGTCCAGACTCTTAGTGAAGTGATTTAGCCATTCCACTCTAGATAAGGGTGGTCTATAAACATGACATAGTAAGAATGTCTTAGAATTGGGGAATTTGAACTCTAACCAGATGGATTCGACTGAATGAGACTCTAGGTCAGTTCTATGAAAACAATTTAAATGCTCCTTAACATAAACGAGCAGTCCTCCACCATGAGATGACCTATCTTTACGAAATATAGTATAACCAGGAATTGAGAGCTCAGCATTTAAAACAATATCATCTAAAAAAGTTTCACATAGACATAAACAGTCAATATTTAAGTTTTGGGACAGAATAATCTTAATTTCGTCAAGTTTAGGACAAACATAATGAATGTTAAGATGAACAATATGTAACCCTTTGTGAGACAACCAGGGAAACGATACATGGGTGTCCTTACCAGGTGTTTGAGCATTATTCTGAGGTACATGTAAAGACCCAGATTTAGAGCTATTCATGTCAATACTAATTGAGTTATTTTGAGGTAAAGACACATAATTAGAGCTATTTATGCCAAAACTAATTGATCTATCAACATGTGAGCTGTCCATAGCAAAATTATCAATATGAGTAGGAATTGAAGAGCTATTCAAACAAGAACCGGGCAAAACATAAGACATTTTATGGTAAAAAACATCAACTTCTGAGCTGTCACTAACAAAATCACCAACATGAGATGAAATAGTACTATTTAAATAAGAAATAGGTAAATCATATGTCATTTTATCATCCAAAACAACAGTATTTGAGCTGTCAGTAACACAATCACCAACATGAGATGAAATAGTACTATTTAAACAAGAAAGATGTAAATCATGTGTCATTTTATCATCCAAAACAACAGTATTTGAGCTGTCAGTAACACAATCACCAACATGAGATGAAATAGTACTATTTAAACAAGAAAGATGTAAATCAAGTGTCATTTTATCATCAAAAACAACAGTATTTGAGCTGTCAGTAACACAATCACCAACATGAGATGAAGTTGTACTATTTAAACAAGAAACAGGTAAATCATATGACATTTCATCATCAAAAACAACAGTATTTGAGCTGTCAGTAACACAATTACCAACATGAGATGAAGTTGTACTATTTAAACAAGAAACAGGTAAATCATATGTCATTTTATCATCAAAAACATCAATATTTGAGCTGTCCGTGACACAATCGCCAACATGAGATGAAATAGCACTATTTAAACAACAACAATTACTAGTGACAGTAGCTACATGTTCATTACTCTTTGGTTGTTCCAATCGTATGTCTGATAATTGTTTGACATGTAATTTCTTTTGAAGTTGTTGTTGTTGTTGTTGTCGATCTGGTAGTTTTTGTTCATTCTCCTCCCAGATATCCTCCCATGATGAAAATTAGAGTGAGTGTTTACATACTGTTCTCTTTGTGGTTTACTTTGTATTTGTGGATGTTCAAGGTGATCACTAGGAACTGGTTTTAATCTAAAGACGGAATTGATAAATTCTCTCATATGAGTTCCTAGCACTTTCCCTCCACTTGGATTGAGATGCACTTTATCATGGAAGAGGGAGTATTTCACTCTTCCATTTTCCATCATAACCTTATCATTATTCAAAAAATGGCACTGAGCTTTATCACACACTTCTTCGATTGCTTCATTTGTTGAGCGGATGACATTATTAATAACTCTCTCCGCTTTCCATGGCAAAACACTTGATACAATAATTTCAGCTATTGGACAGACACTTTTCACTAAGCTCACGGTATTTTCTAAATTATCACATACACTTGCTTGACTCTCGCCATCTGAGATGTTGTTGGTCCCGATATGTAGCACAACTGCATGTAGCCCCGCCATATACTCACTGTCCACTCTACTCATTTCAGAGATGGATTTTGAAATAGAATTGAATTTACCGCCTGGGTGACTTTTGATTTTAACGTTTACCCTCTTATCAGACATTTTAGCAGGGCTAAGTCTCCTAGTAATCGAATCACCTGCGATTAATACATTAATTTCTGATTCATTAATGCTGTTTCTAGTCATTATGTGGTTGTTGGTATCTTCACGGATAGATTGTGAGGTGGTACTTTGGTTCTGACATTGAGATGTTGTTTTTAAGATATTTTGGTTTTGAGTTTTTAGATCAGATAATTCCTGGAATATTGCAGACTTCAAACTTGACATTTCTGCTGCTAATTTCATTTCCATACTGTCAACAACATTTTGTATTTTAGAGTCAACAGACTCAGAGTTTACTTGCAACTTGATGGACTGAGTCACAAGCTCTGACTTTTCTCTTGCTATTTGTTGGACCGTTGACTTTAGCTTCCCATTTTCTTCCTGGGTGATAAGTTGCTTAGATGTTGTTTCAGTCAACTCTTTTTTAAGTTTAGTAATGTCAGTAGTAAGTTTTTCATTTTTCTCATATTGTGTATTCAATGTAGCTTTCAGTTTAGCTAGTTCCTGTTCTAGCTTCCCAGATTTTTCAGTTTGTTTGTTATACTTATCACGCAACAACCTCACTGACTTTTGTAATTCTTCAACACTCACATTCTTTGATTGCTATTCGTAAGCATTGTTTTTCATTCTTTGATTGCTATTGGTGATCATTATTTCACATTCTTTGATTGCTTTTGGTGACAATTGTTTTTAAAAAATCAAATAACTTTACTATATGATTCCTTATATGCGAAATTTCATGTACGCCAAATAATAATGCAAAAACAATTATTTAAACGTATCTGCTTGTACAAAATAGGTTGTGTGTGTTCAGTTATATGAAGTAGCTACACTTTGAAATATTTTTCATCAAATTTTGTTTCATGCCATTATGCAAATTGTTAATTTATGCAAATGTGTGCAACATAAGTATTTTTTTGCGAATATCTCCAAAAGAAGTCTGGTGACCCATAGAGTACTAAACTGATGATATAACTAATTCTCAACTTACATTCCTTTTTTCGATCGTTGAAATGTTTTGGACACTCGGTTAAGATCACATTTTTCTATATTTTAGTGGATGGGGTTAGTATTTATCATGTACAAATACGGAAGGTCTTCACCTTGAGGCCAAAATTGTTGTTTATATAACAGGGATAGAACAATGTACACATACAACATCAAGGTTTGATTAAATAACATGAAGTAATATTATAAAAATCTTCAAATGAACTTATGATGGTGCCATTTATGCAAGAACTAGCTGAAATAAACAAAATTTGAAAACAGTGTATTTCCAAAACGAGCCTGATGATACATGTTTTTATAACTTCAATGCTTTTAAATGTGATGTTTCTCTCATTGTAAGGTGTTTCGAAGAAAATTCGATCTTAAGATGAAAGGCGCGCATACCACCTTAATTTGAAGAGATCTTATTATCGAGATGTATATTATTGAGGTTGTTTTTAATCAGGAGCTTTCGCACTAGATATCTAACGAAATTTGATAACAACATGATTCACATTCAACTCACGTAAGTTTAAAGTATGAAGAAGTTGGCCAGTGGCTGATATTGAATACGTACCCGGTCAATCAGTAGTTATAATGTTACGTCAATAGTCCCAATTCTTGCTCAAAATATTTACATACTTCTTCTCATATAGTGAAACTTTAAACAATCCGTTTATTTCAACATAATATCGTACAAATATTTCCATGTCAAACAAGCCCTGTTAAAATAATAACGTAAACTATGTTGCTTTTATTATCATAAATACATTAAAATATCAATATTGATCATTTACCCCAGATTTCAATCCTATATGTATTTGTCATTATTTCATTTCACGTAAATTTTGACACGATTTTAATTTGTTCACGTTTTGACATTCATGCGCTTAATGAACATGAAGGTAAGTGCTACTGGATCAGTGTTTATTTTTAATGGATTGAAATATATCAACACAAGAAAATGCACGTGATCTATCTATAGATCTTCAACAATCTTCGAGGCGTGACTAGTAAACACTTATTAGACCATAGATCCCCGTATCCAGCCAATCAGCGCGGAGAAAAAGTGTTGGAAAAATCTCATATACAACACTTTGCCATGGTATAAAAACCCTAGATTTCTATGTACCACAGTAAGCCAAGCAAAATAAATTTACGTAGCCAATAATATATGCATAAAGGATAGAAAAATGTTGATGTCAAAAATATTTCGAGAGCAAGTCTGATCGATATTATATATCAGTACTTAAAAATTATAAGTAGCTGATCATATTGATGTACAGTTCAACCTCTGTTGAGCAGCCCTCTGTAGAGCAACAACCACTCTATAACAATACATTATGTTTTCCCCTGGACTGATATTTAAATGTAAAATAATCTATGTAAAGCAACAACCACTCTATAACAATATATTATGTTTTCCCCTGGACTGATATTTAAATGTAAAATAATCTATGTAGAGCAACAACCTCTCTATAACAATACATTATGTTTCCCCAGGCTGATATTTAAATGTAAAATAATCTATGTAGAGCAACAACCACTCTATAACAATATATTATGTTTTCCCCTGGACTGATATTTAAATGTAAAATAATCTATGTAGAGCAACAACCTCTCTATAACAATACATTATGTTTCCCCAGGCTGATATTTAAATGTAAAATAATCTATGTAGAGCAACAACCACTCTATAACAATATATTATGTTTTCCCCTGGACTGATATTTAAATGTAAAATAATCTATGTAGAGCAACAACCTCTCTATAACAATACATTATGTTTCCCCAGGCTGATATTTAAATGTAAAATAATCTATGTAGATCAACAACCTCTCTATAACAATACATTATATTTCCCCTGTGTTAATATTTAGAAAACTAATCTATGTAGAGCGACAACCTCTGTACAACGGCCAATATAGTCAGCTCCCAAAGGTTGTTTCTCTACAGAGTAGGGTAATGTTTATCTGATATGTTCTGAATTTCGCATAATTAGTCATAATCTGAGGCATCTACTTGGTGGAATTTTAACCTACTAATGCAATGACAACACATGTTCTGACAGAACTGTTAGTAGAGGGTGGAGGCTGTGGTGGCGTTCTTTAATACATATTAACAGTACTTAACAATCACCAAAAGAGCACCCCTCAAATATGTTTTAAACCACAATTTTCATCACTTTGCTTATGACTAAACCGCAATTAAAGCCAATTCGAGCCTAGCTCAGTGGTTGGTGAGCTTGCCGTCTAACCTGGTGACCCGGGTTCAAATCAGGTTAGAGGCATTTATAAACATGCCTGTCATATTTGAACAGAAAGCCGACTGGCAAATAAAGGTTATATGCTCGGCATTTAAAAACAATGAAACCAAGTTTGCAGAGGTCCCAATCTAGTCTTATCCTTGTGGTTAATATTTAAATAGATTTACACTATTACAGCACTGAACCTATAATACACCTTAAAGTGTATAGAGCTATATAGGAAGATTTTTTTTAAAGTTTCAAAAACTGAAAAATAATTCTGCTTTCATACCCATTAGATCATTTTTTGCTTCTGTTTTAACAGAAACTCTCTCTGTGATTTATTGGACATGCAAACTGTCCATTTTCATACAAAAGTGTTCTAGAACACCCTATGAAACTATAAGAATCGTCTATTTTTCAACGATTGAATCAAAGTATACGGAACCCATCCAAAGTTTTAATTTGCAATTAAGGTAGTCTAGTATCATACTTAAAACGATGCAAGTAATTATTTCAACATTGACTGACTGTTAGAATATAGCTCTATACACTTTAATAATGAAACTATCTAAAATTAAGACCACTATTTTATTTCCATTTTACTGATTTTCATACTATTTATCATTTAAGCATCAATATTGGTACATATTTAATACAACCTATTGATCCATTTTCGTCTATTTATATTCTTATTGATACACTCTTAAAATTATGTAGACCATGGGACCTGACTTTGAGGTTTGACTGCAATTAGATTTGTTACGTATGTATACGCTGAAACATTAAACTACGTGTCCACTGAACATAGTTATACAAACACTTATGTTTATCATAGCCTATATACTGTGTAAACTATGTGCTGGTTGATTTATACGGGAAATGTACCTGGTAAATAAACACTTATTTATCTATGGTCTAAGTCAGATAGACCTCTCGTAGCAGTTGTATATGAAGTTATAATCCTTGCTTCGCTCGGATTATAACTTCATATACAACTGCTACTCGTGTTCTACCCTATCAATAATGTTCAAGTGGATATACCACGTGGTATGTGATGTAGTTTATGGCTTATGCATATAAGTATAAATATGTGAAGAAAAGTTTTAACATCAATCGTGAGGAACTCAAGTGTTCAACCCATGCAACTTCCTATGTTCCCGTTTTTGCACAAAACTACTTGAGTCGGGTTCCAGTAAACTTTTGCACAGTAATACTATAACTAAAATATCGTGATATTGTACATGTATAGTTGAGCATTATGTCTATTGTAACCACACCCTCTATTCTGACTGGTCCATGTATAGTTACACATCATCGTATTGTAAATAATCGAAACTATAAAAGAGTTACGTATTGCAACACGTCTATGTTCTATTTTTGATAACTTACAGTTTTATCCAGGAACCCCGCAGCGATGCCTGGTGTGTTCAATATGTGTGCCCCTTTCACAAATATTGCCCCCTTTAGTTGACATGATACATATAACGTTTAATTAGTCCGCCCAATGTAAATATGACAGTCTATGAAGAATTCATTCTCACACAAAGATAAAAATAATATTAAGATATGTCGATGTTTAAATGATCCAAGAAATAAAAATAAATCAAATACTTACATGCCCACCTGTCTATTAATTATCGAACTGTAAGAATAACACGTATGTAATTATTACTAATATGACACTTGCTTTTCAAACGTAATATTGAAACGAAAGTGACATATGACATCTCGACTTCACAGTAGGGAACCCATCGCCAGTATAGTTCAATACGGCAAAATCAGAAAGTTTCGAGGTATAGGCAATTTTGCGATATCAATGCATATATCTACATTGTAACAATTATCGAAATTTTATGCTCATACACGGTATTGATAAAATGTATTACCCTTTTTTAAATTTCAAATTCTTAAGCAATTAACCAGAATAGCAAACTCGGATGGACAATGTTGTAAAATTGAAGCCACGTGAAAGCATTAGATTTTACCTTATTTAATATCACATGATGTTTACAAGCACAATAGGCTTTCATTCAGTGAAAGTATACACCAGGGTGTGGCGATTTTATGAGATTATGCTTCCTAAAAAAGTGAAAGCCATTTTATGTTGAATACAAAAAAATGTATGCATTACAGCTACTTTCATAACCTATCGATAATCACGTTACATCTGTTTCAAACCTGATGAAACAGAAATGTATCATGTGTCGGGAGTTGTCGAGTGATTCAGAATGCAGGCGTGCCTCACAACCAAAGGCTTTCATCGACAATGTTGGGAAGTTGATCTAAATATGTATTTTGCCGGTCCGTGTGTTGTTTTATTCAATTATCGTGTGCTTGTTTAAGATCACGATTCCTACAACAACATATACCTGTCAGCATCACGCCTCTAATGGACCATTAAAATACTGGCATATATTGTTCTCAATTAGAAAATAAACAATTTATCTGGCTAAATTAAGATATTCGTTTTATATAATTTACATATCTTTCTATTTAATATAAATTAATTCCTAATAAATTCCAGTACTTTTTGCAAGTTCTATGTATAGAATTTATCGGATAAAGGTGTTTTGTTATAATTGAATGTTGGCGTCTCAACATGATTCAGAAACACTGAACTACATGTAAGCGTCTTACATTAAATATATATTCAAGACAATTAATGTAGTACATTTTATATGTATTAACTCGCGTACCATCATGGATTGCCGGACTGTTGATAACTTAAAGTCATGTTTAAATAAAAATATTTACTTCATATGCACTATTATTGAGAAGAGATGATAGATTTCGTCTATACGTATGCAAGATTTCTTTGTGATAGCGGAACGTAAATATTTGATAAATATACGCTGCATTCTTTCTTTTCGGATACCATGTAGGTACTAACACATATGGCCTATATATGTTAGACTGGGTTTCTGTTCATATGCAAACACAACTGACCCCGACTATATTGTCCATATTCCATATATGAATATTGAAGTGATATAAGGATTATAACGGTAACATTCTGTTTGAACCTTTATATTAATAGTAGAGATCCGGAGTAGTTCTATTTGGTCATTGCACGAGGGGTTGCAATGTTGAATACTATGTCTGGAGATCTATACTCAGTACGTTTATAAATAACAACATCAAATGGCATATAGGTATAGAAATAGAAATGAAAACTGTGAACGTTATTCGCCTCTCTTATAGTATGTAGTGGTTTAAGTTATAGCCAATGTCCACATTCTGTTAGAACAACCAGATATACACATCAAAATTAGTGGGAAAAGTTTGATTGACGTGAGTGTAACATATGATATTACTTCGGCTGTACAATAGAAATAGAAGCAAGCTGGAAAAGCATTCGTGCTTATGGAATGCTTTGGAGTTTATATCAAAGTATCAGAATGTTACTGTACTCATAACAAAGTTTGTTTCAAGACATTTGCTACTTTCAGCAAATAATTGTAATTATTATTCTGATGTGATAACATTGTTTTACATGACATGTGTCGCTAGTCAGTATAAAACTAGTCTAGTTTTGAACTGTGAACATTTCACTTTTTGTAGATATCCAATTAAATTGAATACTCGGGATGTCGCCGCTACCACACCATAGCGTTATTTCATTGTTAACATACCGTGTATTATGCATGTATACACTACATCTCACCCACGTTTTTAATTGATTAATACATGGTAACCAATCACCTTACAGTATTCAAGGAAATGATTAGATAATTTATTAACATGGTATGCTTTTTGCGTTTAGTCATCAATACAACACATTGTTTTAGATACAAACATGCATTCTGCTGCGCTAGCGCCGAGTGTTCAGCAAACATGCATTCTGCTGCGCTAGCGCCGAGTGTTCAGCAAACATGCATTCTGCTGCGCTAGCGCCGAGTGTTCAGCAAACATGCATTCTGCTGCGCTAGCGCCGAGTGTTCAGCAAACATGCATTCTGTTGCGCTAGCGTCGAGTGTTCAGCAAACATGCATTCTGCTGCGCTAGCGCCGAGTGTTCAGCAAACATGCATTCTGCTGCGCTAGCGTCGAGTGTTCAGCAAACATGCATTCTGCTGCGCTAGCGCCGAGTGTTCAGCAAACAAGCATTCTGCTGCGCTAGCGTCGAGTGTTCAGCAAACATGCATTCTGCTGCGCTAGCGCCGAGTGTTCAGCAAACATGCATTCTGCTGCGCTAGCGTCGAGTGTTCAGCATTTGACTTGAAAGCCAGACACGTTGGTGATGCCTTTGTTACACATAGTGTCATAGTCCTAATAATGCATTAAAATGTCACTTCGATGAGATGTTAGCGCATATAGTTCAAACATACAAAAACAACATGTCACACACTTGTTTAATCGTCTCATTAACATTATTTTACAAACATTCGTAACATCAACAATAAGGACGATACACACTACGATAATTGACGGTGGCTGAAGTCTGACATTTCTTGACTTCAACTGTTTGCCCTCAAAAGTTGAAGCAATACGACACGACGACATAAGGCATTGGTCTCGTTAGTGTATTCATGTATGTGTCCTTTGCCAAAAAGGAAGAAGACACGATGACACGTTATATTCACTGGTACGGAGCGATGTCAAAGCGTAACACAAGACCAGACGACAGCCTATTATAGACTCTTTCAGACGTTAGCTAATACTTCTTAGTACCTTGGTGCGGGTAAAACAGTTTTAAAGAGTATTTTCACTTCTTTCTTATGTTTTTTTTATGGAAACAAAGATAATGTTCAATAGTGAATGATTATCCAATGTATCAATGTACCCATTAAGCATTCTAAATGCTTAACATATTGATTTTTATTTGTTATTAGTATGGTGTAATAAGCGGAAAATTAATATATTTAAATAAAGGCTTATATGTGATCTTATATGTAATTTACCATTTGAATAGTCAATACAATACCTATAAGTAACATGCTTGTAATACCATGCAAAATAATTATCTTATAACCAATTATTTCCAAAAAAAAATTTCATACATGTTATAGTTTCGATCAGACGGTGTTATGGTCTGCATACGAAGTCCAAGTACGGTGTCGTGATCTCTGAACGAATCCTATTTAAAATACATTTCTTTCGGAGTACAGAGTTTGCATTATTTCTGGCATACACGTTGTTATGAAAAGATCAAGAGAAACAGAAAATGTTAAGTAAGTCTTGTATGCGTTATCGGGGGATTTTAATTTGAGTATGAATGTTCTATTTCTTCAAAGTACTAACGGACTTGTTACATACACACACAAATAAAAATATCACTCTGTAACAACTACATATTGTCAACAATTACAATGGCTTGGTGTTATTTGACTATTAAAATAATACATGCATCTCTTTATCACATTCACACTTTTTTAAAGACTTGCATGTAAATTGTCGTATGTGTGTAACGTAAATACTGTCCCCAGTACCTTGGAACACGGGTGTAAAACACAGATTAAATGCCACTTTTGAGCTCTAGACTCATATTTACCCAAGGGTCACTTTAATGTAGGCGACACCTATGTGTTCAATTCACTTAGTTCTTATGTTTTTATGGAAACAAAGATAAATCATTCGCTAAACTGCTTGGTGCATTTAGAACTGTTCAAGCTTATAAAAATATGTGGCTTCTGTAAATTAGCCAATAAGACCCAATGGGTCATATACGTGTTTTTAGTTTTTTCGGCCACTATTCCTAGCATTTGTAGTTTCCTTAATATGGAGATTGACGTTCTCAATTGAATGATCATTTGATTGTTACACATAGAAATACATAAAATGTTCACTTGCATGGAGATTGGAGTTCTCAATTGAATGATCATTTGAGTGTTACACATAGAAATACATAAAATGTTCAATGACATGTGCCGTACGCATCTTTTTAAACACATTTTTTAATATTTTGGCATGTATCCCTGCTCAATTTGGCTGCGCCTGCTTTATACGTTGACTGTTAATGTGCTATCTCGTTTGAAATGGCCACTCATCCCTGTCAATATGGATGTTACAAAATATGCCTTACAAATGTTTTGTTAACCGAGTGGAATATTGTAGTGAAATCTTCACCTCTTATTATCAACAATACTATTTATGATTTTACTTTCTTGGAACACAAGTTCAAATGCAGCTTTTGTGAAGTGTGCAGTGAGAGTGCAAATTCAGCAATAAGGCATTGCATGCGAAGTCACGACGATCAGAAAAGTTCTTATCTTCATTTCTTCCAATCAGAGGACAAACTAAATTACAAATTATGTTGTTTTGAAATCCAGAAGTGAGTTAAATTGTGATCCGAAATTAGTGCATATTAATCAGGAGACAGGAAAACTTAACAGTCCTACACAACCATGAGGCTCAAGTTCACTAAAAAAGATGTGTAAACAACAGCTCGAAATCAGTTCACAACAAGGTATTCAATGACATTGACAACAATTCGCCTACATGTGAAGGTTAACTCGGATAGTACTCTTGGTACTTATCGAATCAGAAAAAAACATATGCACACAGCAACTCATGTTCACTATCATTCCCATTTAGTTTGATGACTATATCACAATAATTCACCAAGTTGTGTATAGACGCCATGACATTTTGAACTAACGAACAGGTAAGCGATGTTTATATAGGTTTGACTGGGTATAAGCTTTATACATCAGTTAGCGGGATAGTTCCCTCATTGGTATTACTTATTGAATGGACTATACCAACCTTTTGTTATCATTCACAGTGTCAGTGTTAAAATAGAACGTTAAAAAGTAGTTCTACACCACCTGTTATTGTAAGTCGACGACAGAATGGCTGGAGTATCCGCATCTTGAGCAGTACTATACGGGTCTGATCTCAGGCAAATTTTGCCTATAACATACATGTAGTCTAAATGCCATAGAACAAATGTTGATGGGACATAAAATGAAAATACTTGCAAGAGAACTGTCTTTACAGGCGTACTGCACATTTGTGCTTCAGAAATGTCTGTCGTCGTTACATCCATAAATGAGCCGACATTTATGCCACTAACACCAACCGAATCTCCATATTGGTAAGAGATTTCCATCTTGAGAACGTCGTCTATTCTCTATAACACATTCGTTTAGAGACCATGACACAATATTTTAAGTCGTTAAGAGTGCGAGACACTCCCTAAAAATCAGCAGTTTCACATTTTACGACCTGTGAGACATGTACGTGTATAAATACAAGTATTATAGCAAAAATAGTTCTTATAGAACATTATCTGGTTATATTAACTCATTTTTACTATTCATATTGCGATACGAGGGGTGTACCAGAATTACGTAGACTTTTTGTCATAACTTTTTTATTTAGGCATGTATTATCACCAAATTAGCCGTAGAAAAACTTCAAACCATTTTCAAAAGAATCGGTAAAAATATTTTCTAACAGAATGTTAGAAAGCCATTAAATCTGTCTCAACATAGTAACCAATAGTTGGACAGGCGGGGCAGTGAATTTTAAAAACGTTTTTGGCATTATTCAACTACTTATACCTCACATATATCAAGTCTTAATTTTAATGCGACTTGGTGAGATACACGCGCAATTTCCTTGGAACGTACGCCGTAAATTTCGACTTTATAAAGGTTACTGTTGTTGATTTATGGTACAAACAAGCAACAGCTGCTGCGCGTCACCAGTGAAAATATTACGTTAGCGGAATACGCTGGAAATCGGATCAACATGAAGTTTTGTGTGAACCTCGGGAAGACACCAGACCAAACGCTTAAAATGCTGGAACCTGCTAACTCTAAATCGCTTGTATCGGTTTACCTGTTTTTCAAACGACAAAAGCGACTCAATCGTGATCGAGACCGAATAAAACGACATGGACCGACGGCGAAAACCAACGACGAATGCGACGACATTAAGCGATTTCTAGGACAACATCGACATGGATCGACGTTCTATTATAAGGGTTATGTGCGACATTTATGGTAATATCTTGGAACTGTTAATCACATTTAATGTAGTAAATAAACATTTTTAAGTTTTGGTTACGGTTTTGCCCATCTTTATAGCTACACTGTACACAGTTAGGAGCTACACTCATCCTGGAAATTCCGCCGACGTCGTGACGTTCCGTTGACGTGCCCCGCATACCGTACCCCCATCTCTCGCCGGGAGCTACACAACTTGATCCAAATAAGATAGGGCTTTGGAAGTTCACGTACTGACGCAGTAAATATTATTTGCACTCTACACTATAGTATTTGTTGGTATGATGAAAAGTATGGAAGTTATGACAAAAGTCTACGTAATTCTGGTACAACCCTCGTATATTAAACATTATTAGTATTTTCTTTCATTTTTCGCAAAACTTGACTACTTGAGGGATAAATATAAACTTACTACAATCGTTTAATTACATTTTTTAGCGTAATCATTTAGAACAAATACTTATATGTCGATGTGTTGAACGATCGCAACGGGCAAACCACTTAACCACGACCGCGACATTGGTGTAATACACGTACAAGGTATCCGGGCGCGCTGTTCTAGCTCTTTTCGGAGAGATACCTTGAGTGGGAAAAGAACGTAACATACTCATACTATTGTATGAAATAATAATTATTTGAATCATATATCTGGACAAATAGCTGAAGATTTAAACAAAAACAATTATCAAATTTATGACATAAAATATTCACATTAAGTACCTGGAATATAATAAGCACATATGTATTAAAACTCTACCTAAGTCAGTCAGTAACAAAAAGAGGGTAGTTGTGTGCCACGGTCCGAGATCATAACTACACTACACAAAACCCAACACAAAATTCAGATTTTGAATGAGGAAGTATATTCCATTTCTCGGAGAGGAATGATCCCAATCGGATTACGCCGAAAACAAGTGACGTAGCAGACTATTCTTTTAACCAGGAAAACTATCACTATGTACACTGTTTGCAGGGGATAAACTATTTATGTTAGGTCACTATGCAGTTATCCCTCGTTTGGTCGCTAGGGTCACCGTGTTGGTATTATGTTGTATAATTACACGATTGCGAGAAATATGTTATGTTTTTCCCTCCCTCTGACGTTTTGTTCAATAAACTTCAGTGGATGAAATTTGACAAAAGAGTTGAATATAAAAAATCAATTCTAGTATACAAATCACTCAATGACAACCACTTTCCAAGATACATGCAACACAAATTCACAAAACTAAACCAAGTTCATTCATGTAATCTCAGATCCATAACCAATGAAGAACTATATGTACCATCACCAAATTTTGAATTCTCCAGAAAATCACTTGCCTACTCAGGACCAAAAATGTGGAATGAAATACCAAAAGCAGTACGAAAATCAGACACAAGAAATAAATTCCAAAATGCATACATTAAATGGCAATACCCATAAACAAACATTGACATAAAACACGACTCATCCTGTTAATATATCTTACCTTTGTAACTATTACTTTGTTGATTATATTTGTATACTTATTTTTCATGTAATGTACTCTTTATATTTAATGTATATATGTTGAGGCCCATATGGAAGATTGCATTATTGTAAATATGTTAGCCTCGTAAAATAAAGACTTTACTTACTTACTTACTTACTTACTTACCTTTTACTGTTGTGGCTTGCCCGGTTTACCGGGTGTGAAACTTATTGAACAGAACATATATTTTATTAACCCAAATCGTAATTACGACACATGAGTATACTGTACATAATGCATGTTACATATATAAATATAATATAATGCAGTCATGGTGAAGTAATGGCAATAAAAAAAATAATATGCTGGAAATCTTACAATTTTTAAACAATAGATGGCTCGCCAATGGCTAATGTAGAGTAGGTAAAGAGGAGAATAAAACTCATAGTGATTTGAAATAAATGATTCTAAATAAATTCTAACGATTCTAAATAAAGTCTTAATAAGTATGGATAATTATGTCTTTCCGTTGGTTTAGTAAATTACTTAAATATAATTAAATATTTAAACGGAGCAATACATTCAGTTTAACATTCATGATATGTACAGAGTATGTTTTTTTATCAATTTGTTCATTCGCGCTATCATACACAACCAAACACAACTTGCTCTCTATATATACGCACTATATCGTCCCTCTTATTCACATAGACAATAACACAATCAATACATGCACTTTGTAAACACGTTAATTGTATATCAATTTTTCAAATTTGACAAGTTTTGAAATAAACTGTAGTTTTTCTTTGGGTTTTCCAAATTCTTATTTTATACCTGTCAGAAAAAACACGTTACATATGACGTACCGTGAAATAAACATAAAACCTTGTAAATTTCAAGAAAATAACCACGATTAAATTAGGTCACTATGCATTTATACCTTGTTTGGTAGCTAGGGTCACCGTTTTGGCATACATATACAAGTAGCAAGAAATAATTATGTTATATGCTGCGTCTCATTCGGTCACTCGGGGTCATCGTTTTTTGTTATTTCCTTGTGAAATTGGTTAAGGACATTACTCCGAGTTGTTGTATTGTTATGCTACTGTTTTCTGTACTCACCTGGTTAAGTTGAGTACTGCCTTCCCAGTCCGATTTGTTCATTTCTTTCTAAAGCAAAGCATCTGAACATTACATATTGTGACATGTTTTCATAACTCTATGTAATTTCGCTGTTGACTAACTCGCAATGAATTGAAGTTTGCTTGTTTTCTATTTTGACATTTCGGGTTTTGTAACCTTATGATCTGGTTTGCATTCCAATATAGATCAATATTTACATAATAAAACGAGCCCTTGTTTAATGTAAACAACTTAATACAACCGATGAAAGAGTAAGTAGATTTTCATATTGCACCTGTTTAAGATATAAACAGTTCTTTTTTAATTGTTGGAAATTGAATAAATCTAACGGGAAAACAAAACCTATCCCGCCACATTTTGCGGTACATAAGCACTACTCTAAGGTTAACTTGGCCAAATACGACTAATTGTCGTGTCAGCAAGTTTTGATCGAGCAACCTTTCAGTCGCTGTATTTACATTCAATAGTTGACAATTCTTCTTTGTTATTAAAGCGAAGTATACGCATTACATTTCTGATTTCATTGGTTGGTAAATATTTGAAAAAAAAGAATAAAATCCGTCCTTTACTGCCATTCTTAAGCTAATAAATTACATATTTAATGGTACACAAAACAAAATTGGCCTTAATAAGTTCGCAAATAATTTCAAGTGACATTATTTAATCTTTAATATCTACGAATAAAAATACTATAACGATCAACATATGTAACCTAGTTTAAAGACTTAAATGTGTACAATAAGTTATTTCGGCGGTCAGAAATTCCGATTATTGACTTCAATCATTCAAGGCCAAAAACTTGACTTGTAAGACTTAACGTCAAATGTACTGAACAATTGAGAAGGCGAACAAAATATGTAACCAGTACATAGTGAAACTATCAATGATAATCTTGATTTGGTTTTAAGGAACATTTAATTGGACAGAATTATCGAGGTCATGAATGTGCCAGAAGTTTTCCCTCAAGTGATATAACGAAATTCGAAGAGAACATTTCACTTTCAACAACATAAGTTTAAAGTTTGAAGAAGTTGATTTCGATTTAAGAAGAAATGCGCTTTAATCTCGATATGTACAGTGTCCTTCCTGATTTTCTATGTACTTTAAAAGTAACAAATAATCAAATCCTTGCTCAAAATTATTAACATTATCCGAGCTCGTCGTAATGTCATGTCATTCTTTGCAGGTACTTTAAAAGTAATTAATTCTTGCTTAACATTATAAATATACTTGACGTGAAGGGCGGGTCTATATGGTAAAACTTTGTTTATTTCAACTTCTTTCATAGAAATATTCATGGCAAAGGTATGAATGAAAGCCCTGTTATAAAAAATGCTGCTTAATTTTCATAAATACATTTAAATTTCAATATTGATCATTTACCCCAGATTTCAATCCTATATTTATTTGTAATTATTTCATTTCACGTACTTGGAAATTTTGACACGATTTTAATTCGTACACATTTTGACATTCATGCGCTTAATGAACATGAAGGTAAGTGCTACTGGATCAGTGTTAATCTTTAATAGATTGAAATATATCAACACAAGAATATGCACGTGATCTATCAAGTCTGTCAATGAAAGGATTTTAGAGTTTTTATCTTATATGTCTTTTTCTAGTGTCAGTTTACGATTAGAATATACTCACAAACGTCATAATATCATTTTTGATACAAACAAGAAATTGAAACGATGACTTTGAAGTTAATAAATGTATATCGGGAATTACAAACAGTATGACACTGTCCCTCCACGCTCCGTTTTAATGGCAGCAGTCTGTGGACGCTTTATGCAATATATTATGTACCAGGCTATAGAAAGGCAGTAAGGTACGTGTTGATGAACAACCGGTCGTATCAGACTGACAATACCAGTTGAATATAACTACACGGAAGCAATGGTTAACCAAGTACCAGACCTAATTGAACAATTCGCTGGTTGAACGAGAATGCACGACGGGTACCGCGACTGGAATGTTGTTATCTGTAACAAGCATCACTTGAAACAGAACCCAAACAATAAAACCACCACAAGTAATCAATAGTCAAGTTACGTACAGTTATTTCTCAAGTCATACTAAGTCGTACATGATTGATCATTTTGATGATCTGTTGATCGTTTTGCACTAACCTTGGAACACCCATATACTGCTATACATAATGTCTTGTATTCATATAGACCTACATTACCTATCACACAACAATGTAACCACATACATGGCCAATCAAACTAGAGAGATACATGATACTCTAGCACATCAGGCGAACAGTCAACAAATAAAAAAGAAACATTATAAAACCAAAAACAATTGAAGTCAAGATCAAGGGGTATAACCTAAAGCATGGAGAATGGTGGTTTAAGTAAGACTTTCCATGGAGATTGGTGCCAATGGCCGATATTTTGATGTTTTTTGTCACTTGGCGGACACATTTTTACCAAAGTAAGTTCATTTTCTTGTTTTATATGTGGTGTGTATGCGATAACCACCTAGCCATAAGTTTGAGCCACCTATCGGCGGTCTGTTTTAGTCCGTCAGTGCAGCGATAAAAGCCTGAAGGAAGGGATGGTGACATCGGGTGTCCGTAGTCTGCATTGATTTTTATTAATTCTGACGTGTCTGGGGCATTCTGGGTGGTTTTACTGTGTTTGCTAGGTACTTCATGCATGATTTTATGGTTAAAATACTGTTTCTGCTTATTTAGGAGACTCCATGTGCATATTTTTAACGTTTAAGACGATTTCATGGAGAATCGTCAACTTTAAGACCCTCTCCATGGAGACTTGTTATTATTTCGTAAACCATATGTACTGGTATCATAAACATGGAAGTAATCTCTAGTTTGTACCAATTTTAGGGCTACCGTCTTACAGAGGGTCTTGGCTTGGCGAGTAACATATAATTGTAACCAACTACAGTGACAACACTACCTGGCTGCAACAATTGTTGTGATTTTCTTATTTGTACTCAAAAGATATGCATATAATAATAAAGGATGATTTTTTATAATTTTGTGCTCTGTTTATTATGCACCAGTCAAATCAAACCCTGACTCCCAAAACCCGGGGTATAGTCATGAGTTTTTAACTTTTGATATCCCCACACTGCCAAATGAGAGCAGGACTTTTGCTCCGCACCTACATGCGTAGATGTGAAATGCAGCCGGGAATAAGTTTCACTGATAAGGGTGAGTGTGTTACCTTTTGTAAGGCCATCCGGCAGGGATTTTACCATGGTTTAAAAAGTCAACCCGTCCCTTCCCCGTGCTAAGGGTTTCAATTGACTGGTGCATTGTGAATCTGTAATGATATTCAGTTGAACTGACAAAAGGCCTAGTAGTAGCCGTCTTCTCTACTAGATCGATATTATCTTCTTCGGAAAGGTGTGCTACAGGCCACATCAGTTTGGTAGATTGTGGTTTCAACCATTTTCCTCATCCCATTTATAATATCGAGGATTTGTAATCAGTTTTCTGATCAGTATTCTTTCAAGCACTTACTTACAATCCACAAGCAACCAACAACTTCTCAACATGTGGAGTAAAACCAGCATTGACAAATTGAAGCAACTGGGAATAAAACCAAGATTGCTTGTTACAAACACTGCACGTTAACCATTGCAGCAGTTTTATAAGTGGCAGTATATTGTACGTCAATGTTCAAAACATCACAATGAAACCTCACTTATCCGACCACCCTTATTTATTTAAAAAAAATATTATCATATCTGTTTAGATATTAATAAAGGCTTATTTAAGAGTCGGTTATATTATAAATCAAAAGTATAACATGTAATCATGGAAATTGACTTCGAACTGGAGGTTTTAATTTTGAGGTGGTCTTTAAGTGAAGTTTTACTGTTTGTTACATTCATAAGAGTGAAATTCAATAGTCGCTCTCGTGTCTATGATGCATTCATCTTCCTAAATGCATCGTACCATTGACACTTTTTTCAAATGGTTTTGTTAAAGAGGCAGCAAGTAGAGAACACAGTATGGTGTTTCCATGTATATGGGCGCACTGCCCTACAGACATTGGTTCTTTAACGTACCTGGTGTACAGCACTGATACATGCGAGACTAGCTCTGGGTTACCTTCCAAATAGATCATGTCTAGTTGGGTGGGAAACACGGAAAAGCGTTCCATAAATAAGTGCACCGGTCGAGGTTCGAACCACGGACCTATTGATCGGTAGTCAAGCGGGCTTTCCGCTCGTAATAAAGGGGTCATTGCCGAGAGGTCATGGTAGACCAATGTCACTTTTTGTGCAATCAATATAGTAATTATTACGCAAACTTTGTGAACCAAAATGTTCCAGGCAGTATCTTAAAAAAGAATACAACCAGAATCTGTGCTATTTGACCTTTCCAACAAAACAAAACAGACACATCATTTCATGTTATTTTATTATTTTATAGAATCATAACCTTGAACATGTATTAAAGTACGTGAATAAAATGTTATCGTGAGACTTTACTCTATATTTATTTTCTTTTATTGTCTGGCTTTCACTGGGGTTCTTCGGGTCGATACAAATGACAAGGTGAAGCTGAAGTTAATCGTTTTCTTTTTGATGACGAATATCTAAATGGTAATAGCATATTTAGTGTTTAATTTGTGACACAAAGCTTCCTAGTTACACTTTTAGGCAATGAGATTTCATTAAAATTTCTCTTTCGTTTTCTTTTCTGTCACTTCCTCCTTGAATGAAGTAACGTCTTTTTGGTACGTATTCTTCAAACTACGAGTCTGAAAAATAAATAGAAACTACATTTTTAATCAATGAAAGTAACACACTATGCTGCAAAACAATACAAATTCTCCACAGTTCGGGTCTTAAAGTTAACGATTCTCCATGAAATCGTCTTAAACGTTAAACATATGCACATGGAGCCTCCTAAATAAGCAGAAACAGTATTTTAACCATAAAATCATGCATGAAGTACCTAGCAAACACAGTTAAACCATCCAGAATGCCCCGGATACGTCAGAATTAATAAAAATCAATGCGGACTACGGACACCCGATGTCACCATCCCTTCTTTCAGGCTTTTATCGCTGCACTGAAGGACTCAAACAGACCGCCGATAGTTGGCTTAAACTTATGGATAGGTGGTTATCGCATACACACCACATATAAAACAAGAAAATGAACTTACTTCGGTGGTAATGTGTCCGCAAAGTGACAAAAAAACCATCAAAATATCGGCCATTGGCACCAATCTCCATGGAAAGTCTTACTTTAACCACCATTCTCCATGCTTTAGGTTATACCCCTTGAAGATAATGTATAGAATATTAAATATTTACAGCTTAATCAAATGAAATGAAGAAGAACTAAACTAGCGAAAACGGACACCTCACTATAGAAACAGAAACAGCTCAGGACAGCACAACACAACGATTGGTTTGGTGTATCAAATGCTACAAGGCAAAGCGAGAAAATACAGAACACCAGGCAAATGGACAACCAATGTAAACGGAGTAATATCAGTTATCAAGCATACATATTACGCGTATGTGCCATTGAAAATGTACGAAACGGCCCTGTAGAGCTGTCATAGAGCTTACTTATGCATTCGGTAAAATATTAATGTAGGCTAATTAACATCAATAAATATTGAACATTTTGTTTGTGTTAAAGCAAGAAATAAGGTTTCAATTCGTACAAACATGCACCATTTTTCATTTTGACCTGCCTCTTAACAGTAATGTGTTACCATTTGTTGTACCCAGTTTCATTCCTTTTATTCCATACAAATACGCTAAAGACGGGACTATGTCATGTTCATTAAAAATCAGATCCTAACATTTGCTCAATTCCGTTACGCTGCAAGTTAGATCTGATCGCTTGATAAGAAGTCACGTTCAAATTAATTATCTGGTTCATCTTGTAATATGGCTATTCACATGTATTTATAGAGAATGTACTAACGTCAGTACATCTATACGCTTAACTCTCTTTGAATAAACAACTCTCTCATTGTAAAGTAGGTAGTTAAGTAGAGATTTTCAGCATTTTCATATTTGTGAAAGAAGCATTTTGATTGGCTGGAGTTCACATCGACATGACCGCTACAGAGTGTCATACATCCTATATCAGGATAAAGAAGTGGAGCTGATTCTATAATTAAGATGGTGCCATGTTCTAGTTCTTACAAAAATGTTATTGTTTTCACAGAAGCTATTTCGCAAGTTTAATGTTAATACGTAGAATCAACAAACAAATTATTTATGAACTATCAATAAGAGTACTTGAGTTCAGGACTTTGAAGGTATTGTTTTGTTTAAATAATTTAACACAATTGTGATTTACAAAAGTGGTATTAACTGTTACAAGTTCCCAGTCCGCATTTCCCGTTTAACATATGTTAAGTGGACTTTACAGAAAGCCCAAGACTTATCAAACAATATAGTAGAATGCTAGGGCGTGGTACGATTGCATTCAAAACTGAATTTTTATATATCCTAACAATGAACATTCGAGTGAAATATGGATTCATTGGAATAAAAAGAACTTGTCACTGTATTATTATTATAAAGTCTTGCATACAAAGAAGATTAATATTTAAGAACTACACTACTCAATGTAAATTCTATATTCTTTCACAGAACACTCCAATGTTTATCTTGGATTTGATAAATATGTATGCGCAGTATAGATGTATTAGAACTAAGCCTGGGCTCGTGACGTTCTCTGTGGAGACATGGAGACTTCCCTTTCTTACATCCATCGCCTCTATATGTTTTGTCAATAACTACCAAAAAGATATGAAGAAATCGTACAGGGAAGGTAGCACTCAACTTAACCAACACAAAACTGTACCAACAAAACATGACGCAATTGCACGGAGCAATGATCGCACAAAACCTAACGAAATAATTAAAAGCCTCAGTTCCTGTGACCTAGTTTCATATTGAAATACCAAAAGTGGTGACACCAAGAGACCAAAAAAAGGCAGCTAATACCGTACCTAGTTCCCTAAATGTTGTATTATGGTAAGTATGTTTGTCAATTTATCAACTGGATTTATGAAATGATTGTTAACGGTACATCAAATAACGTTCGAATCACGTTTGCGACGTCACTCAAAAACTTGGCGCAAGTGGTGAGTTTTAATACTCTATAACTTTGTAAATGTACTTAATAATTCGTTCAAATTTTCAGATACTATAGTCTTGTCTTTCTAACGATATATTATCACTTAGCCTTTTTCAAAAGAACAGCTCATATTGTAGAAGCCACCCTGAAACATTGACGGGAGTGTTTTGGTCAGCCCTCATGAAATACAGCAATGTATAAACGTAAATACAGTTGCAAACTCGTCAAGATATAAAAACGCAACAAACACATATATAATTATAAATTAATCATATGATTCTCTATAAATAAGTGAAGGTTATGCTGAGTAAAACTTGATAAGATCTACTCGTGCGAACGATGTCTCTCCTCCTCGCTTTCTTGAATGGAAACTGTTTAAACACAGACCTAATGATACGATAGTGTCATCCTTCATAGTGGTAATGAGCCATAACATTAAATAGTCAGTAAATGTAACATAAGCGGATTTAAGACAAATTACAGTCATTTCTAACATGATCGGCTATTTTCTTATATAGACAAAGAAAAAATCGTACCATTGGGTATATCGGATGATTTACCATGGCAATGGCGTCACGCCGATATTTTTATGTCGTACTGCAGGTAATAATAATAATAATAATAACGACTTTATTTTCGGTGGATTACATAATTGGTGAACCAATTTTCATTATGGTCCACATAAACAGTAACGTGGACAAGATGCACTCGCTAAGTACCACTGTCCTTTAATACATGTGCGCTCTTATGTCATGTTAGAATCGCGATTATTCAAAAGAATAGTTTATCAGCTGATGTACTACGGGTTTTCATAGTTTGTTTCTTAATCATACAATTGTGGCATGCTTATAAACAGTGTGTTTAAATGTTTTTTGGCATACTTTATGGCGTTTATACAATGTATATAATGCGCGTAAAACATTTAACTGAACGTGTTTGTGTGTACACTTGCACATTATGATGATCGGGTGAGCTACAAATATATTGTTTATATTTTGTTGTTGACCATCTATACAGATACTTGTCTAATATGACCGTACTTTACTAAGGACGAATGAAACAAATTTTTGTGTGTTTAGATCTGCGAAAATCCCTCTATCTTGCATTATAATTTGGATTGATGGACAAAGTAAGCATTCTACCCGCACGAATGAAATATAAAAGGGTCGCATTTCGACATGTTTCGGACGGACTTTAATAATAAAAAACATGTTTGTCTCCACTTGATATAGTATACATGCACGCTATTGAGACTGGGCTGATGGTTAACCATTTTGGTCTTTGCAGACTGATTCTGTAATAGAGGTCATGATTTACAACAGGGTCTGCACACAATATAAACAAAATGACATTACGCTAACCACACGAGTAAACTGAATACCAAAACAAGTTTTCAGATATCATGTACACCCATGAAAAAAAATTCAGATGACATGCAGACGCATTAAACCTTTTTTCAGATCACATGCGGACCCCTTAATTTTGTTTCAAATGACTTGCATACCCATTAAACAACTTTCAGATGACATGCGGACCCATTAAACATTTTTTTCTCATTGCTTGCATCGGCATTAAACATTTTTCAGATAACATGCAAAACGATGAAACTATCAAAAAGGTAATATCCCCTAAGAAATTGTATGTAGCATAAATATGTTTTAGGGATGGATATAACAGATAAACATTGTTGAAATGTGACATCTGGTCTCTACAATTTGACATACAGTCCGACCAGGGATGCCTGACAGTGACGTCATTTGTGTTTTCAATCAAATGTTTACTTTATATATCGTCTGCAAGAATATGGATTATCAGTATATTTATATACCTATAATCTTCAAGAATTCGTGGCCGAAAGGATAACGGTGGTGCAGTAGTAGTAATTAAAACATGCCGAGTTCGAACCCAGAATTTACTTTTACTTTTTATTTCACATTTTGCAATCACATACAAAGTATGTGTACAGAATGCTGCTTGAGTTGAAAACACCTCTATTGCCGTTTCACTCACCTTCAAATGGCTTAATTTAATAGCCAAGAACAAATTTTAAATCATAGTAGAGAGTCTATGGAGAATTAAGGGAAACCGACAGCTATCCTTTAGGTGTTTTAATTTACACGAATTCCATGGGTTTTAATTAAATAATGATAAGGCAAAAACTTTATTTTCAAAATAAATATTTTATCAAATCATCCGAGGGTATACGTTTCTCGTACAGTATATAATACAAGACAAAATGTCATAGTTGAACGGCTATCAGACGTTTTGAACGCTGATCGCCTAATTGTGAGTCAACAAACGCATCCACAGAATCATGCATTGCTTGAAGTATATTAATTTGTATAGACATACTTCTACAGGGTGTCTCAAAATACATGTCCGCTTGTTGAGGACATATCACTCCGTAATGTATTGCTTTACATATCTGATTTATATGTATGATCAAAGGGCATTCAAATCAATGTAGAAATAACGAAACAATTATCCAAAATAATGCATACGAAACCTATAGAATGCATTTTGACAAGATAACCCCAATTCGGTAAAAACCTACTTTTGACGTCGTTTGACGATTTTAATGACGTTCACATACCTTTTAGTCGGATGTGATGTTTCCTTTTTCTCCACAAATTAATATTTTAAGTTTCGATGTAGTTACATATCTTGAACTGTATAATCAAACTTTCAAATAGTATAAGAAGAAATAAATATTTAGGATGTTTTGGTTACTTTTTCCTGATTTCAATAAAAGAAGCGTAACCAAATTCATTCTCCTACCAAGGCAGTTTTTGGTGATTGATACTTCATTAAGTACTATTTTATACTTTTAAATTACATTATATGACTATGTTTGGACTGTTGGAGATAAGCTAGATACACTGCTTTACATTCAGCCCTGTATGTTCATTGGAGGCGATTGGTGCATCTTTTATGAATACGATATGCCTAGAAATGTGTGAATATCATATTTTCAGTCCTAATTGTTTTTAAAATGTGTTCCTCCCTTAAATACGTCAGATTGTCCGATTTCATTTTAAATGACCTCCGACTAGTTTCTCAGGCAGTGTGTGCATAGTATGGTATAACTGACTATTACTATGCCCACCTATTATATAAATTGTACCCATGTTACCGTACAAACTATGTTATCTGCCTCTCCGGACATTTTAGAACGTCCGTTGCTAATGACGTTAGTTTAATGTATATGACGTCATCAATTGTTCGAGTATTGACACATGATATAATTCACCCCACAATTTTTTAATTTAGCTTTCATATGAGACTATGATTATCAATTTACTAACTTATTTGGCAAAGTTATGACTCTTCAACAAGCGGACATGTATTTTGAGACACCCTGTATATAGTATGATCATCAATCTTTTTGGGATATACCCTGTTTATTAAAAGATTGTTTACAAAATGGCGTCACTGTCAAAAATAGTTGGTCGGATAGTACTAGCATGCAGTTTTGCAAACTAAACTTATAACCTTTGCCAAGTGTTCATACCCATTTTCCATTCATTGAGTCATAAAGTATAATTTCGCAGAAACCAGTGTTCCTGTTCTTGTTCATTAAAATTGCGATTGTTTCACCTAGGAGCATTCATGTAAATAAGAAGATTAGACAATAAACTGTCTGTGGACACTGTTTATGCAATATATTATGTACCAAGCTCTAGAAAGGCAGTAAGGTACGTGTTGATTAACAACCGGTCGTATCAGACTGACAATACCAGTTGGATATTAGATTCCCCGCTCCGATGGCGAGGCCGTTTACTACACGGACACATCCTCATAAATCAATGGTTAGTCAAGTACCAAGACCATTGAACAATTCGCTGGTTGGACAAGAATTCACGGGTACCGCGACTGGAATGTTGTAATCTGCAACTTGCATCATTTGAAACAAAACCCAAACAATAAAACCACCACAAGTAATCAATAGTCAAGTTACGTACAGTTATTTCTCAAGTCCATTATATATCGTACTAAATCGAACATGAACCTTGGAACACACATATACTGCCATACATTATGTTTGAAGTAAGTTTTGTATTCATACACACCCGCATTACCTATCACACCAGAATGTAACCACATACATGACCAATCAAATAAATAAAAAAAAAACGTTGTCCCCAAGAGACAGAATAAAACGCAGCCAATACCGTACCTAGTTCCCCAAATGTTGTATTATGGTAAGTATGTTTGTCAATATAAATACCTCTCAATATCAGTAACACTTTAAATATATATTATAGAAGCCACCGTGAAACATTGACGGGCGTGTATTGGTCAGCCCTCATGAGATACATGTACAGTAATGTAATAAGGTAAATACAGTTTCAAACTCGTCAAGATATAAAAACGTAACGAACACATAATTATATATAATAATTATAAATCAATCGTATGGTTCTCTATAAATACGTGAAGGTTAAAGTGAGTAAAACATGATAGATCTACTCATATGGCCGATTTCTCTTCTCGTTTTCTTCAATGGAAACTGTTTAAACATATGATAATGTCATCCTTCATAGTGGTAATGAGGCATAACATTATACATATACGAATTAAAGTCATTTATAACATGATCAGCTATCGACAACGAACAAATCGTATCATTGGCAATGGCGTCACGCCGATATTTTTATGACGTACTGTTACTAGTAACGTCAACATGATACACTTGCTAAGTAACACTGTCCTTTTATACATGTGCGCTCTTATATCATGTTAGAAACGAAATAAACTACGTGTATTCAAAAGAACAGTTAATCTGCTGTTGTACTACGGGTTTTCATAGTTTGTTTCTTATATAATTGTGATATGCGTATAAACCTTGAGTTTTAATGATTTTGGTAGACTTTATGTCGTTTATGCAATGTATGTAATGCGCGTAAAACATTTAACTGAACATGTTTGTTTGTACACTTGCACATTATGATCGGGTGAGCTTCAAATATATTGTTTTTATTTAGTTGTTGACTACCTCCGAGTATACAGACACTTGTGTAATATGACCGTACTATTATGGACGAATGAAACAAATATGTATGTGCTTAGATATGCGAACAATCTTGCAGCCATAATTGTTTTTGGATTGATGGACAAAGTAAGCATTCTACATGCACGAAAGAAAAATTAAATGGTCGCTTTTCCACATGATTTGGACCTTAATAATAAAAATATGTTTGTCTCCACTTGATACAGTTTACATGCAAGATATTGAAACTGGTTAACCATTTTGGTCTTTGTTACTGATTCTGTAATAGAGGTCATGATTTACTCGTCCAACAAGGTCTACATACAATGTAAACAAAAGGACATTACGCTAACTAAACGAGTAAAGTGAATATCAAAACTTGTTTTCAGATAACATGTGAAACCAGTGTTCCTGTTCTTGTTTATTAAAATTGCGATTGTTTCACCTAGGAGCATTCATGTAAATAAGTAGATTAAACAATAAACAAACTTCCGAGGGTTTGTAACTGTGAAATTACAATTTTGTTTAAACTATTTTGACACTAGTGTGATTTATTCAAGATAAGTGTCAACCATGTTAAGTTACCAGTCTTAACTTTCCATTTAACACACGTTTTATGGAATGTTCAGAAAGGTCATGGCTTATCAAACAATATAGTACAATGCTAGGGCGTGGTACGAAAACATTCCAACATAAATGAGTTTATATCCTAACAATGGACGAACGAGTGAAATATGGATTCATTGGAATAAAACAGCTTGTCACTGGATTACTGTTATATAGTCTCGCATACAAGAAAGATTTAAATTCAAGGACTACGCTACTCTTTGTTGATTCTATATTATTTTACAAAACGCACCGATGTTTATCTTAGATTTAATAAATATGTGTATGCAGGATAGGTGTATGAGAACTAATCCTGGGCTCGTGACGTTCACTGAGGAGACGTGGACTTCCTTATCTAGCAACCAACGGCTCTATAATACGTTCTTATGACATGTGTTTTGTGTACATGTATCTGTCGTAAGCTACCATACATGATCGCGTTGTCGCGCTTCGTTGAAACTAGATTTACGCACAAAGAGGCACTTTTGTGACGTTATGTCACACGTACATGTGGTAAAGAATATCTTTTTGCAAATCACAGTATTGTTCATTTGTAGAAGATACATTTATTTCCATTACAATTTGACATATAGGTCATAATCATATTCCACATTAACCTGATTGTATGTTAATTCTAGAATAGGAAAACGAATTCGAACGAGAACAACGAGCAAATACGTTGCAGCTCAGACATGTATATGCATATAGTTTATGTTAAATTTGCGAATTTAAAACATCAAAACTTTAACGCGACAATGGAAGCGTTTCAAACAAATCAACTTGTGTTTCAATAACGCGATGGCAATAATATAACAAGTCAATTGATGAAATATTATGGCGTTTCTCGTACTCTAAACATACTGTTGTTAACCAACTATATTGATTACAAATAGCATGGTCAATCCTCGTGATAATGTATTGCGGTGAAACAGTTTATAAATTGGTAAGGGCAGAATTAGGTCAATGTGTATAGTGTTTTTAACTAGGTCATAAAATGTATGAAAATCAAAGGAAGGCTGCACTAAACCTAACCAGACGAGCACAGAAATCAGTAACACCACAAAACAAATACACTGAGCAGTGTCCACACATAAGTAAAATAACCAATTAAAAGTCCAAGTCCCCGCCGTAAAAAATGCAGGATGACCCAATTTTCGAAAGACATTATAGAATAGCGGTGATTCCATGAGACCGAATGAAACGCAACCGAGACCCGACCAGGTTCATCAAGGCCCCCGACACAGCTAAACAAACACATGCCAAAACGACAGTGACCTAACGTTAATGTGGCCTAACCGGCACAAACACGACGCGACTTAGCTCGAAACAATGGGCAATGGAGAAGAGGGTGGACAATGAAATCACATATTTTTAGAAGCATGCTGTTCCAAAGTATGCCAACGAGGTGACCCCAGCGACCAAACAAGGCACAACCGCACTGTGACATAATTTTAAAAGTTGCCCTCCCAACATACAGGGCTAACCACAACTGCAATAGGGGGAACAACATAGCCCTACGGTCTATCCAGTAACATGTAGTACGGAACTATATAATTATTATACCAAAAAGATTGACAATAGCGACCAAATAGTACAGCGACCTAATTAAAAAGTAACTCCTCCAGAAACCTCGGGATGGTGGACATTGTAATGAGGGCGGTGAAATTTTATAGCTGGATGAAAGCCTGAAAGGCTGAAAAGGTATAAATACCACCAATTAAACAGTAACGGATAACCTAGCAAACGCAAGTAATAAATAAGCGGAAGCCAATAAAACTTTAAATAATTAATAAGTTCTACTGTGTGCAGAAAAAACTAGCCACAACTACTACGTGCATAACCTTACACAAGCACTTAGTTAAGGGTGTGAATAGTGCACGGACGAACACAATATAGGACAAATAAGGGGTACGAAAATTAATACCAAAGCTAGCTGTAAAATTGGTCCTGTTCAAAAGGATGAATATTAAGAAATTAACTTCCAGTAGAAATTATAGGATTGAAAAAATCCACTGTAAACGGTTTTGGAGTCGTAATATAAAACCAATACCATAGTATTGAATAAATTGCTTTTAACAAAATTACGAAACCAGGGGTAGAAGCAACTTCCACAGGAAAGAACACGCGTAAATGAATAACCAGCGCATATAAAAAAGGCACTGCTCAACAGAAACAACTTTAACAGAATACAACTTAATGACAAACAGGTATACAATTCACACAAACCAGAAATCTTACCCAGCACGTTTGCCGCCTCATTAGTCAAACTAGACGGGGCAAGAACCAAGTGACAAAAAAGAACAAGGGACAACACACATCTAAATGACAAAATATAAACGTACTAGTGAACGATACGAGGCACTCTTATGCTGAACAGCGAGATTGCAAAAGACCATGTATCATAAATATACAGTTCCAAACAGGGGGGCCTCTAGCCAATGTTTTTATTATAAGGTGGACAGTACATACATAACGTAAGGTTGTCGATGGGGCATCCGCCTTGGAACGGACAGCGAAAAATGTCACTCTGGTTTAAACTAGTTTATGATGCACCAAACCTCAGACTTACCTCAATGATAACCTTATTGAACAGGACAGTGTAAATAAAAGTTTCTCGCCATGTAATGCCCCCTAACAAAAAGGTCACAATGACAGGTAAAAAAGAATGTAAAACATGAAACAGTATATTAACAACACCGGTTTAGTATCTCAGAAAGTACTCTATGGCCTATACGAAGTGAGAGCAGCAAGGGAGCAAACCATTTAAGGGCGCGACAGGACAATGTAACAGACAAGCATCAACACCTACAGCCCGAAAATGGTATGGGTTAAGTACATTCATAGAGTCTAAACATTGTCTGGCCATCGCACAATGAAATAGGGAGCATAATGGCGAACTGTAAATGGGTCCACCCAAGCATGCCGTCCTTTGCAAAAGTGAAGGGCCGTAACCTCTACCAATAAAACGTTTAACGGTCTTAATAAACACATCATGAGAGTGTTCATGACCCACAATCTTACGAAATTTGTAAAGCACATCACCGTACAATTCAGGCTGAGACAGGCCGTGTCACAGAAGATTAGTAACAGTAAGAACAGTAATTATTATATATTTCATGTTAATGTGGACCATATTAAAAAATGGTCTAAAACCAAATATGTTATCCACTATAAATAAAGTCGTTACTATTATTATTAGTAATATTATATATGTGTGAAACAATGTCGCTCTGTAGTGGTGGGGACTTGGACTTTTAATAATTTCTTTGGATTATAGATCTATATGGACATTGTTCCTTGAAATTGTGTTGTGGAGTTACTGTTTTTTGCGTTCGGCTGGTTAAGTTCAGTGCTGCCTTCCCTGTCCGATTTCCTCATACGTTTTGCAAAACATAATATAAAACAAATATATTACCCACTAATATATAACTAAGTGAAGGTTATGAAGGATAAATTATGATAAATCTTCTCGTACGACCGATTTCTCGTTTCCTTCAATAGAAACTGTTGGTCAGAAGCCCAACGATACAATAATGTCATCCTTCATGGTGGTAATGAGCCATAACATTAAATATGTCAGTAAATGCCACATAAGCGAATTTAAGACAAATTAAAGTAAAATACACAATTGTGGCATATTGAATATATACCTTGTGTTTATATTTGTGGTATAAAACCTCGCTATTTGTCCAGAAAACGTACTTTTCAAATCAATTGTTGACTTGGGAGACAACCATTGATATTTACCAAAGGTTTCAGAGACAATCGGATTATCGGGCGTAGGTTTATGGCGACTAATCGGTAGTGGTACCCCGTGCTGAAATGGCACGTCTGGCTATTTTTGGAACGCGTTTGCACGCTAATTATGACGGATTTAGCTTTTAATATAATTATTTGTTATTATTTGAGTTGTTGAATGTATGTAGTATAGTATAGTGACTTTGATGAAAGTCGATCCTCTGGAAAAATAAACGAAATGAAAACACGTACTTTTCTTTAATGTTTAGATATATTGTTAAACCATGTTTCTCTAAACACGCGTGTAAAACGAATATTTAAACAACATTTCAGACATCATGCAGACCCTAGAACGATTTTACTGCAGACTTATGAAATTTTCAAAAAGACACATATCCCCCCTGCCTCCAAAAGTAAATGGATGAATACTCATATTTTATCTTCATATCGTATTCGTCGACACTATTTCCCGGTAGGGTTTAACACAATTATACTTGACGGGAAGGTATATAGCTGATTCGGTCTTTATCAGGTTTTTATGAATGGAACATTTTATAGTTTTGATACGTGGTTTTACTATTGAGAAAATCTACTTTATAAATGAATGCATGTCAAACGTCGAATGATATACTATTCAATATAATAATGTTTTAATCAATGCTAGTACGTAGATGGAATATCAATACTGAAATAAGAACATACACTATATTTATGATAAAGGTAAATTGAAACTCTTTTTAGATAAAAGAAATCAACACTATGCAATACATCGTTGATTCATATATCTCTGTTTTACGGTGTGATAAGTAGACAAAAAGTAGACAAAACCTACGAGAGGTAACCTCAATCATTATAATTTGTGATGTGAAAGGAGTGTGCAGAAAAAACAACGATGCGTATTTATTATCCATACCTCGATGAATGATTAACTTTAACAGAGTAGGTATCAACTTTACTGAAACCATAACGACTATAAAGAATATTAAGGTATGTTTTCACAAATGACAATTTACTATTCAAAAATAAAATCAATGGGTAAAAAATTGAAAATCTCTGGCTGCAAATATTGAAATATTAATTTATTATCGACGAAATCATAAATAATTTATCTTATATCTCTTGTGATGATCGTTTTTGAACTCGTTTATAGGATAGCGATCAAGGACCAATCATCGATGATTGATAACGAACATTGAGGCATGGTTTGACCTAGATTTGTGTTTTATGTAATCTACCAGTTTACAATATACTTATGAATGAAAGTGAAGTGAACTTTTTATGTTTAATCGATCAAGTGGTGAAAGGACGATATCTATCTTAAAACAGTCGAGTCTTATTTTCAATGAAAGCTCGGGAGTTCCATCAAGCTACCTGTGCTCAAAATTTACTGTAAGAACAGATGCATGTTTATGCATAAAATATAATAGGCTTATAAACTTCAAGGTAATTAACATGTGAGTGATGCGCATCATGGACTTGAAGAAAATATAATGATGAATAAAAGTACAATGTATAAAGTTTGAGTTTTTACTTGTAGGCTAACAATAAGTGTGGCCTTCCCCCTAAAATCTAAGATGGCCGCCAATTTTCCCTCCAAAATTTGACAATTGTCAAATATTTCAAAATAAAGTAACATTTTCTAAACTTTTACATAAAAACAACATTGACATCACTTAAACAACAGTTATGTTCATTTAAGATTAAATTAAATGTAAATTCCAAGTTGGCAGAAAATACCTGTTTGCCTTATTCAAATCCTAATTTTCTGTATTTTACAAGAGGTAGACAAAACTGAGTTGCTTCACGTAGTAGAAGCAACTTAGCTCTTTAATATGATACATTGTCCAATAAAATTGGATGACTAAAAAAAGTTGTATTCACGATAATTGAATCTGCTGTCTGTAAAATTTCAGTGGAGTGTTTCAATCTGTGTAATTTAGATCTTTGAATTTTTGTTTACAGTACTAGATTAAGTGGTTATATCATTATAAAGGCAACAAAAAGGGCCTTAAATTGGCATGTCTGACCCATTTATATTCTTCTTTAAGTAGTCAACTATTGCATTTTTTCAAAAAAGTCATTGGAAATCACCGAAATTGTAGTTTTGTAATGAACACGAATTTTGTTTAACAGATGGAACAAATTATAAAAGCCTGTTGAGAATTTAGAGTATTTGTGCGATAAGGGATTTCGTCACATTTCTCAGAAATTAAAGGAGATCACCCCTTGGTTACGATGCATAATCAAGAAAAAGCTATTATACTGATACCATATGTAGCATATACAATAGAGAATGAAATATACTTGTTGTTGAAATGCATTTGGTGACAATAGTGTTAGTAGATGATGAAAAACAATAGTATCCAGACGAAATAGATTCGGATACCAAAACATCATAATTATTATTTATGCCGGGATATTTATGTGAATCAATTTTATGCAACAAAATGTCACAAATATCCACTGTATACAGGTCCTAAGTAAACTTTAAAAGTATTATATCCAAAACTCAAAATCTTGCACTAACACACAAATGTGGCCGTCAACTTTATTGATGCTATTGCGTCGAGTTGTTCATGTACATTTTTGTATTTCAAAATATCACCTTTCAACTTTTTTTGACATAAACTATAGCCATGCACAATTCCACCACATTCATGTACAAAACCACTACATCCATGTACAATACCCCTACAGTCATGTACAAAACCACTACAACCCAGTACAATACCACTACAATCATGTACAAAACCACTACAACACAGTACAATACCACTACAGTCATGTACAAAACCACTACAACACAGTACAATACCACTATAGTCATGTACAAAACCACTACAACACAGTACAATACCACTATAGTCATGTACAAAACCACTACAACACAGTACAATACCACTATAGTCATGTACAAAACCACTACAACACAGTACAATACCACTACAGTCATTTACAATACCACTATAGACATGTACAATACCACTACAACACAGTACAATACCACTACAGTCATGTACAAAACCACTACAACACAGTACAATACCACTACAGTCATTTACAATACCACTATAGACATGTACAAAACCACTACAACACAGTACAATACCACTATAGACATGTACAATACCACTACAACACAGTACAATACCACTACAGTCATGTACAAAACCACTACAACACAGTACAATACCACTATAGGCATGTACAAAACCCTACTGTCATGTACAATACCACTACAGTCATGTACAAAACCACTACAACACAGTACAATACTACTATAGTCATGTACAAAACCACTACAACACAGTACAATACCACTATAGTCATGTACAAAACCCTACTGTCATGTACAATAAAGGTATGAGAAAATCAGACAGGGAAGGTAACACTCAACCAAACCAGCCGAACACAGAAGACATGTACAATACCACTACAACCCAGTACAGACCACTTATTGAACAATATCACAATAGACATGTACAAAACCACTACAACCCAGAATAAACCACTAATTGAACAATACCACAATAGACATGTACAATACCACTACAACCCAGTATAAACCACTAATTGAACAATACCACAACAGACATGTACAATACCACTACAACCCAGTACAGACCACTTATTGAACAATATCACAATAGTCATGTACAAAACCACTACAACCCAGTACAGACCACTTATTGAACAATACCAAAACAATCATGTACAATACCACTATATCCATATACAATGTGTGTATATGACGTAAGCTACCATACCCGATCGCGTAGTCGCGCTTCGTTGAAACGAGATTAAGGCGCAAAGTGACATTTTTGTGTCGTTTTGTCGCACTTAAATGCGGTAAAGAATATGTTTTTGGAAATCACAGTGTTGTTCATTTATATAGAATACATATATTTCCATCTCCATTTGACATTTAGGTCATAGTCATATTCCGCATTTACCTGATTGTATGTTAATTCTAGATTAGGGATTTATTAAAAGGGCGGTTGGAAAACGAATTCGAACGAGAACCGAATACATTGCGTCTCAGACACGTATATGTACATATTCTCATTTGCGAATTTAAAACATCAAAACTTATATTACTCACAAGTTGCCTAATAAGGAGATGATGGAGAGTAAAACATGATTGCATGATTGATCTACTCGTACGACCGATTTCTCTCCTCGTTTTCTTCAATGGAAACTGTTTGAACGCAGACCTAACGATACGATAATGTCATCCTTCATGGTGGTAATGAGCCATAACATTAAATATGTCAGTAAATGTCACATAAGCGAATTTAAGACAAATTACAGTAAAATATACAATTGTGACATATTGTTTATATACCTTGTGTTTTTATGTTTTTGGCAGACGTTGACTCCAGTTTTGAAGATATGAATATTTTAACACTATTACAATAATTGAGAAGGCAGCTCATGCGATATATGTTTACGCGCTTAAACATTCACAGCTAAACGTATCTGCATGTTTGCTACGAGGGACGTTCAAAATTACTAGGACTGGAGCCCTCACGGATACAGTTTTAAAAATATTATACAAATATATAATACATATTATAATACATAAATTATTATACAAATATTAGTACATACTATTGGATTAGAATTCAGTTGCGAAATAATGATATCTGATTTACAAATGTATCGCGTTATGCTGTCATAATATACCATTTTGAAACTGTGGCGCAACCCAACAATAACAACTGATGTCGATTACGTAATGAGCTATATCTTTAATACTATCCTAGATGTCCAGTCTGTTAATCGAACTAGAAAAATCCAAATTCGGTCTCAACATTAGTGATATCTCGTTGAGTGCACCCACACAAGCAGATGATATCGTACTTCTGTCAACATCTAAAGATGGCATCCAAAAACTTACGGATATCTGCAGAAAATATGCAAATAACTGGAGATACAGTTATAACCCATCCAAATGTGCGTCAATGGTAATGGATTGTTAGGCACATAGACCTCAGTGCTCTCTCAGCATTCACTATGGTAACCAGACAATTGACGAAACCGACAACTACGTACATCTGGGTATTACACAGTCTTCCAGCGGACATCTGCCTTACAACATCGACGATATTAGGCAATCAATTCGAACCACATTTTTCTCTCTGTCGAGTTATGTATCCAGTAGTGACGGGACGAATCCTATGACCGCCTCAAAGATTTACCAAACGTGCGTACTACCACGGGCTTTGTTTGGATGCGAGCTGTGGAACTCAATATCTAGATCCAACATGAAAAAACTTGAACATACCCACCACATGTGCCTTAAACACACACAGGGGCTTCCATTACTTACCAGATCTGATATGGTGACGAGCTTGCTTGGATTCACATCAATTGAGGGTTATATAGACCTTAAAAAGTTGCTTTTTCTTGGTACGTTAGGTCGCTCACAATCCGGAGACCTGGTCAGCAAACTTTTCCTTCATCGTCTGTTCCAACACGAGGGGAGGTTAACTGCCTGTTCCCTTGGATTCATCCCTGATATCGTGCGTATCCTTGCAAAATACAATCTGTCAGACTACTTGAATACATTTGTTCGGAATGGTAACTTTCCCAGTAAATTCACGTGGAATAAATGTGTTAAAAATTCCATCAACGACCACGAACTTAATAGTCTAAACATGCGTATGCGATCATCCACGGACTTTGAACTGTTCTCCAAAGTGCACAATACAATCACCGTGTCCAATATATGGCGGGTTGCTAAACTACGCCCACATTGCCTTGTGCTTATGAAGACTTTAGCCAAATGGTGTTGCTCAGTTCCGGTAACCCATGCAACCCAGTGTGAAGTGTGTCAAAGTAACTTTACTGGATACCAACTGTTTCATGTACTATTCCATTGTAAATCTGTTATCAGACAACAACGAAAAGACATCTTCATGTATCAAACTCTTTATGAACTGAACAAGAACTTGTATCGATTGTTAAACAGTGTTTGTAACGATGTATTTACCTGTTTTCTTCTTGGCGGCGTAAATTCTGAACTTCAAGCAATTATCTCTTTTGAACAATATCCAGATTTTCTGATACAATGTGCCGAGTTTGTAAATTCTCTGCTCAATGTTTAAAAAATGTACTGGACAATGATTGATATTATACGACCTAACTTTTCGATTACAGTATGTTATAATATGATTACAAGCACCTGATAGCGCACTTTTGTTTAGGTTAAAGGCGCAGCTCTCCCTATCAAAAAGTACAAATCAAATTGCCTCTGCTACACTCTTTCTTTTTCGTTTTCGCAGTAACAGTGTATCATCGTGGGTCTTATTTATAAATGTAACTTTTTTGTGGACATATTTGCGTCTTCCCCCTCCTTTCCTTGTTAAGGTGTGGTCGTTTTATATCCTCACGTGTTATCTGGTGCTTTCAATCATCCTTTAAATGCTGACAATCGTATGTTGAAAAAAAAATTGTTTACATTGTACATAAGTGTGCATGCGCGAGTATGATAGATTGTGTGGACAACTTAAGATATAAAACGTGTATTCTTGTGTGTGCGAGCGCGCGTGTGTGTGTGCGTGAGGGTGCGTGTCTGTGTGTGCGTGCAGGTGTGCATGTATGTTTGTGAGCGCGGGCTTGTGTGTGTCTGTTAGAGTGTTCCTTGTGTTAATAATGCTTTCCATTTGTATAGTATTTAGTTTCGTATTGATATGTTATGCATATTTATGTGATATCTCCAGAAAATGGAGGCAATAAAAGGTATATATAGTAGTATTTAAAGTATCGTAATTACAATAGGATATAGTTCTACAGTTATTTCTACAGTTTTAGAATGTCAAATAGGTATTAAAGATGGTTGTTCCAGAGTGAAAGACATGTTACTAATAGGAAATCAAAAAGTTTGTGACGTTAGTTACCGCGACATTATCGAATTACCAACTTTTTATGGTACGGTATTTTCTCGCCAATATATTTGATATAAGATCCGGCAAAATACATGTGACTCTCACAAACGATATACGTGCATATAGCTCTGTGTGTTAAAAGAATTTATCCAACACCATTGTCATTATAAGCTGCGTATTTCGTAGCCCTCTGAGTGAACCAACGACGTATAAAATAGCGTGACGTCATTTTGTGCGCCGGACTGGCGTAAGTGACCAGGTTTAAGCACCTGCAGCTAGTGAACCGCGAATATATTTACCTTTATAATTGCACTGTTTATTGAAAAAGGATTGGAATTTCATATGATGTAAAATTGATTGTGGGTGTTTAAGAATGCGGGTTTTATTACAATAACCATAGCCATTTTTGAACGTCCCACGTAATTCTGATGGTTTTAGTTTTAATATAATTATGATTTCACACATTTTGTTGAGTGTATACGGTATATAGTATTATTACCTTTACAAAATACGACCCTCTGGAAGAATAAACGAAATGAAAACATGTACTTTTCTTCAATGTTTAGATATATCATTAAAACATATTTCTCTAAACACATTAGTAAAACGAATATTAAACAACATTTCCGACATCATGCAGACCCACGAAACAATTTTACAGATAACATCCCAAAGTAATTGAATGAATACTCATATTTTATCTTCATATCGTATTCGTCGACACTATTGTCTCTGTAGGGTTTAAAATATACTTGACGGGACGGTATAGCTGATTCGGTCTTTATCATGGTTCTATGAATGGAACATTGTATAGTGTTGCTATTTGGTTGTATTTTTGAGGACAAGTTAAATAGTTCCTGCGGCCAATTGTTTTACAGACCAGTATTGTGAGAGACATTTTGTTTATAATTTTAAAAACTAGAACTTTTTAAGGTGTTAGTAAGGCTTGATATAAAGGTATGAGGAAATCGGACAAGGGAGGCAGCACACTTTACCAGCTGAGCAAAGACTCGCATCAGCAACACCACGACACGTGTACAATGAGCAATGCACACACGTGAGCCAAAGAAACAATTAAAAGTCCAAGTCCACGCCGAAAAATGCGGACTTTTACAAACCTTTCTGATTTTGTAGGCTTATGTGTGTTTGGGTATATTTACCTAGTATAATTTACCGAAAAATGGTGCTATTTTCATTATTAGTTATTCAAATGCGTAATATATTTTATTTACGACAAAAAGTATTTTTTAAAAGTATTTGGGTAAAAAAAACGTTCATACTTTTGTATATTTGGGTATAGGCGCACGTAGAGTCAGAAAGTATGAACTTTTCTTTAACCAAATACTTGTAAAAAAAACTTTTGTTATTATCCTATGTAATTGCACCATTCACACCCATTATACGTTTCGATAATCCTTCTTTGTTTAACCCATCAGTAGATCCGTCAGTGAAATCCCTCTATATCTATGTTGTCAGTAGAATGCGTCAGTAAATTAGACAGTCCCGTAAAATAAAGCGATTCTCACGACGTGCAAATATTATGGACAAACGTCGGTTCGAAATGATTCTGGGCCGAGTCTTGCCGAAAAACTTGTTAGTTTACGTTTATTTAGTCATCATTGGTCATTAAAATGCGTAATATAGTAAATCAACCCCATATTGCTAGTTAAATACAAGTATTTGGGTAAAAACGTTACTATTTGGGTGTTTAATGCCGACGCCTCGGCCTGACCTACTTAACGTAGATCTAGGAGAGGTAATCCAGACTGCAGGTGCACGCCAAAACACATATCGAAACACATTTTTTTCTTATTTTTAATTACTTAAAGGGGTAAAAGAAATGATTATAACGTTAGTTATTAACTTACATTACTTCATTTTAAATAAAAAATAAAATAAAAGTGAAATAGTCTGGTTTACGTCATTCGCACAAAGTGCTTCATTTTTTTGGATTTAGTTTTGAACGCGTGAAACAGACTAACGAAAGGTCAAGTGCGCGTTAAAACACATTTCGAAACACATTTTTTTCTTATTAATTATTACTTAAAGAGGTAAATTGTGGTTAATACTTTATTTTAAAATAAAATAGATCCATACGAATCTAAAAAAAAAAATGGTATTAGTCTGGTTCACGACATTCTTAAAAAATGCTGATCTTTTTGGATTTTTTTTTTGAAATGGTAAACCATCCAGAACAGGTCACGTGCCCCTACATGAAAATTTTTCTTGTTGCATACAAATATAACATGCGGCTCAAGGCCGCAGATTAATAACTACTTCATTTATAAATGGATGCCAGAAGTTGAATGGTTTCTGGTTTAAATACTTTACTATTTAATTACTTAATTTAAGTTTTATTAAATGACGGTTAGTGATGGAATATAAATATTGCAATAAAAGCATCGACCATAGTCATGATAGAGGAACATCCATTTAAATACAAAGGCATACGTCCCGGGAAAAACAATGTTGGTTTATATATTCCTAACTTAAGGTGTGAGATGTAGTAAAAGTAAACAAAAACCTGCAAGCTGTAACTTTAATCATCATAATTTATTATTTGAAACCATTTCGTAGAAAAACAACGAAAGTCATTTATTATCTAGACCTCGATGATTTTTTTACATTGGCAAAGAAGGTATCAACTTAACTCAAACTATATGGACGTAAATGATTTATGAATGACAGGTATTTCACAAAGGACAATTTAATCGGTCATGTTTCAATTAAAAATTAAATCAATGGGTAAGTTATAGAAAATCTCTCTGGCTGCAAATATTAAAATATTCACTTAATAAAAATGAATAATCTCCTCTCTGACAACATATCAAGACTCAATCTTATACGCATTTTGATGACATCGTTTAGAACGGGTTTATAGGATAGCGATCAAGGACCAAACATCGATGATTGATAACGATCATTGAGGCATGGTTTGACATAGATTTGTGTTTTATTTAATCTACAAGTATACACCTTACTTATGAATGAAAGTGGAGTGAACGCTGCTATATTTAATCGATCAAGTGGTGAATGGACGCTTTCTATCTTGAAACAGTCGGCGTAATGTAACGCATGGTCATTGTCAATGAAATCTCGGAGTCAAACTACATATGTTCAAAGTAAAACGTACAAGTTTTAGCTTTTCCAAAAATCGTTTGCAGGGCATATCCATTTTTAAGAAATGTTTCAAGATATAGCATATCAATGTAGACTGCCGAGTCAAACCGTCCTTCTCAGTCTATAGTCAGCTTTGTCATTTTTGAAAGTCATGCTTAACAAACAGTAGTTACCTATTAGTGTTGGACGCTGGATTTTCGTGTAATTGATAGTAACCTGGCTTATTTGTGAGTCCAAATTCTAAGAATAACAAGCAGAAAACTCATAAATATAGGTCACATGGTTACCAGCATTGTATGTAAGAACTTCCTTGGTGATGGCGAATAACTAAGTATAATTTCAACTGGATACTCTGAGTAATTCACATTTTTGTGTAAAGATTCAAAGTATAACCGTCTTAAAATGCTGGTCTTGTTTCCTCTACGTTTGTTGCAGGTTGATCGACCGAGACACGTGCAAAATGACGCAGTTATTGATCACGTGACCTCAGATTTCCCGCGGTTTGGAACCATTTACTGATCACATTTAATGTAAAATGCGTGCTAATAGATCAGCTTTCAAAAATGCAGTACTCGCAATATCATAATCATTAGACTTAATCAATTAAACACAAAAGTATTTGTCTTTAAACTAACGGAGGCTGCAGTGTTTTTTTACTTCTGCGACCTGCGTCCTAGACGCACAAAAATCGCCGTAGACGCAAAATTTCAGAATATGTGCGTTCCAGGGACGCATGTTATTTACAAGAAGCGAGTCGCCCGACATCGCATTTTTGTGGATGTTTCATTTTCTGTAAGAGGTAAAATGTACCCTCGCACCGTTCCGTCTATTTTTTACATCGCGTGATTATTGGATAATTGGTTTGCTTTAACTAATGAAATTTCGTCACTAGTAAACGGTGTAAGGGTACATATTTATACGTCTTAGAGAAGAATTTCGTCTCCAAAATAATGAACACTAATAATCATTGTTAGTCCAAATCGCCATATCAAACCGTTAACGTCATATAAGCATGATGTGAAACATAGTCCTATTTTACCTTCAACATTTTATGAGGTAGATAAGACTTACAAAACTAGGTCATGTTTATATGGAAACTTCATGCAAATGATCAAAGATCTAAAAATAGATATTTGAAATGAGATGTTTGGCCTAGGGCGGAATAGTTTGCTTTGAGGATGTTTATGAGTGTATCATGTGTAAAATATGAAAAAAATAAACATTGAAAGCAAACCCTAGAATTTAGATGGTTTTAAATATACAACGCAGATTTTACACATTTTGGACTTTCACAGAGCGGTTCATTTACTGCCAGTGGTATTCTAGATTTTTATTTACACCAATCTACTCTCCTGCATAGCTGCAAAGATACATGTATCCCAGAATCCTGTTCGTCTCAAGACGGAAGTCGAATTCAATCTATTTTAGCTCACCTGTCACAAAGTGACAGAGTGAGCTTTTGTGATCACTCTTCGTCCGTCGTCCGTCCGTCCGTCCAAAATTACTTGTGTAGACACTAGAGGTCACAGTTTTCACTTAATCATTATGAAACTTGGTCACAATGATCATCTGAACAAAATCTAGGTCAAGTACAATATTAGGTCACCCGGGGTCAAAAACTAAGTCACAAGGTCAAATCATAGAAAAACCATGTGTAGTCACTAGAGGTTACAATTTTGGCCTAATCTTTATGAAACTTGGTCAAAATGATCATCTCAACAAAACCTAGGTCAAGTTTGATATTGGGTCATGCCGGGTAAAAAACTAGGTCAAATCTTATAAAAACCTTGTGTACACCCTAGAGGTCACCAATTTGATCTAATTTTCATGAAACTTGGTCAAAATATTGTTCTCTATAAAATCTAGGCCAAATTTGAAACTGGGTCATGCCGGGTTAAGAACTAGGTCACTTGGTCAAACCTTAGAAAAACCTTGTGTACACTCTAGATGTCATCAATTTAATCCAATCTTCATGAAACTTGGTCAGAATGTTGTTCTCCATAAAATCTAGGCTACGTTCGAAACTTGGACATGTGGGGTCAACAACTAGGTCTCTAGGTCAAATCTTACAAAAACCTTGTGTAAACTCGAGATGTCATCAGTTTGATCCAATCTTATGAAACTTGGTCAGAATATTGTTCTTAATGAAGTCTAGACCATGTTCGAAACTGGATTATATGGATTCAAAACTAGGTCATTAGGTCAAATCTTAGAAAACATCTTGTGTTCGGTCCTGAGATCACAGTTTTGATTCCAATTTTCATGAAACGCGGTCAGAATGTTGTCCTCCATAAAATCCATACCAAGTTCAAAACTGAGTTATGTGGTGTCAACAACTAGGTCACTAGGTCAAATCCTAGAAAAACACTGTGTGCACTCCAGAGGTCGCCGTCTTTTTATCCAATCTTAATGAAATATGGTCAGAATGTAAGTCGTATTGATACCTATACCAATGTGCAACAGGTGAGCGACCTAGGGCCCTTGGCGCCCTCTTGTTTATCGTTTGCATGCAAACGATAATAAACATATCGTCGTCTCCGTGCGAAAATGTTGTAACTCAGTTTTGGCGCGAATTAACATTTTGCGTATTCTCTAATCACATTAAAAGCCCGCTCCGTTTGCGAAAATAGCGAACCTCCTATCCAATCCTGTTACACTGTAACGGCCATGTGAGGAAGTGGCAAAATTTCATTGGACGACATTTTTGTTTGTCGAAAATGTTGTATCTCAACGTTAACAGGCACGCTGCCGGTGAGACCTCGACTAAGTGATTTGTTTTTATCAAATTGAAGATAGGTTCAGTTTTTTTATGATTCTAGATATAACAGTACATGATGATTACAAAAGATCGACATTTATGATACATACGTGTTCGAAAGTGGACTTATAAAAAAGAATCGTATGTTTTTTTATTCGAACGATCGATTTTTGCAATTATCAAGGGGTCATTCCAGGTTTAACGGATTACAACACGTAATAATCTAGTGTTGAATATGAATAAAACGTCAGAGGTTTATAATTGTATGTTTTAAACATTTATTTTCATGTCGTTGTTTTTTCCAAACACGCCACTTTTGCCAAAATATTGAGATACGACAATTTCGCACACTGGTTATTTCAACATTTTTTTCGCGATTTGAATGACTATACCCGTTAAAAGCTGTCGTGCTGCGTACGATATTATGTCCGCCACTTAATTGCATGGTGTTATACGATATTTTATGAATATATGCTCGTATGAAGTGCAGTGTATATCTGCACGTTTGCTTGTGTGTCTGCTACATTTTAATGTGTTCCACGTCTTATGCTGTACATTGCAATATTGCGTTTGGCTTATTTTTTAAATAAATACGCATGCAAAGCAATCACATCCACACAAACACACATACCCACGCGCATACCCACACACACCTACTCGTACACATACCCACGCACAACTACTCGTACACATATCCACATACTCCTATTCGTACACATACCCACGCACACACCTACTCGTACACATACCCACGCACACACCTACTCGTATACATACCCACGTACACACCTACTCGTACACATACCCACGCACACACCTACTCGTACACATACCCATGCACACACCTACTCGTACACATACCCACGCACACCTACTCTTACACATACCAACGCACAACTTCTCGTACACATACCCACAAACACCTACTCGTACACATACTCACGCACAACTACACGTACACATAACCACGCACACACCTACTCGTACACATACCCACGCACAACTACTCGTACACATACCCACAAACACCTACTCGTACACATACTCACACACAACTACTCGTACACATAACCACACACACCTACTCGTACACATACCCACGTACACATACCCACGCGCAAACCTACTCGGACACATATCCACGCACACCTACTCGTACACATACCCACGCACAACTACACGTACACATACCCACACACACCTACTCGTACACATACCCCCACACACCTACTCGTACACATACCCCCACACACCTACTCGTACGCATACCCACACACAACTACTCGTACATATACCCCCACACACCTACTCGTACACATACCCCCACACAACTACACGTACACATACCCACACACACCTACTCGTACACATACCCAAAACACACCTACTCGTACACATGCCCACGCACAACTACACGTACACATACCCACGCACAACTACACGTACACATACCCACGCACACATACTCGTACACATACCCACGCACACAGTGGAGAACTTATACACAAGCAGTATCCCTATAAAAAAGACCAAATATCAACACTTAATGCAGTTAAAATCCGTCCTTCCGCGGGACTATCATGTAGTTTCTATGACACGTTAGAGCATGCATAAATGATTATGTGACTGCTTATAAACGGCTTTTTATTATGAACCATGCTATGGCAAAATCATTGTTACGTACTGTTGTCCGTTTAATGATTTGATGAATCACTTTGTTTTTTATATTTAAATCTTTAAAGTTACTTCAGTGGGCAGCGTTTGCAGGTATAGATGGATACCGTAATATTATTTTCCTTGGTGACATCTGTCTATAAGCATGTGTTTATAAAATAAGTTTTATTTTCGTATGCAGTATAATTGTTGATCTCCGTGAAAATACACAATTGCAAAAAAATATTGGCGTCTTCTTTTTGTCAGTAGTTTGTTATGATGTACGATTAGGTAAAATACGTAACTGGAGGACGAACGTACCTAAAGGCCCTGTCACACCACATTGCGTTTCCACTACGTCAGCCCGGCGTTGTTAAAATTTCCAGAACGCCGTGTGATCGCCGGAAAATCTGATACTTTCGTGTAACTTGATAAGTCATGGCGTTCTCACGGCGACTAATGCGTTGTTACTGAGTTCACTCGGTGTTCTTACGGAGTTCTATTGCGCGCCTACGTAGTTCTAATGCGTGCCTACGGAGTTCTTGTTGCGACTTCCCGTGCTCTCACAGCGCGTCCACTACGTTTACTGCGCGTTCACTGCGCCTTCACGGCGTGTGTACAAGCCCCCACTGAGTTTAAAGGTGTGTTGAAGACGATTGCACTACACAGTATTGAAAAAAAACTTTTGTAACAATACCATCTTTATCATTTGTATGTTTGCACTCGAACAGGTTAGACAATGCCAGCAAAACGCGCGGGAAAATCTGCTAAAGCCAGAAACAAATAGGAAAAAGTCTACCTCCATCGTTAGAAGAAAGCACAGATAAACCGTCATCAACACAGGATCCCAGGGATAATTCACCGCAGGCATTATGTTCGGGCACTATCTCTAACCCTGCTTCCCGGGTATCGACCGGCAGCCAGCCAGCCAAGTCCATGCGTGTAGTTCGAGATGCATCACCAAAGTAGCTGCCATCTCGCTTCAACACTCGATCAAACAGTCCCATCCAAACAGTTGTATAACAAACATGGTTAAGTGATACCCAACAGTTGTATAACAAACATGGTTAAGTGATACCCAACAGTTGTATAACAAACATGGTTAAGTGATACCCAGCAGTTGTATAACAAAAAGCTAAACGCATACAAGGACATTAGAAAGAACGATGCTCTATGGTATTCCAAAGCAGATACAATGTAGTCTGGGGAAGAGAGTTCAGGTGTTAAAGACTTGGTAGGAGCTCGTCAAACAAGACGGGTGGCACTGGGTGGTAGTTTAGGTAACTAGATGGATCCTCATACCGCAGCTCTGGCATGAGCCGGTGATAATGACCATGCTGAAATCGTCTACCTACGTCCAGTCATGGTCGAACTCAAAACCGCCTTCGCCTTTTGGCCCTCCTTCGTCGTCGTTCCAATACAACTTGAATCACAGCAACATCCTCTTGAATCTGCTCGACGTGCAAGAAGGCAATTAATAGTGCGGCTTACTGACGTACTTTGACCATAGTTGTGAAGTGATTATCTTTTCACGTGTAGTGCGATTATGTAAGATTTTTGTCATTCAAGTGCAAATAGACACGGTAGACGCACCACGGGAGCGCTTTGATCGCAGTTACAACTCCATAGATCTAGAGTCGTTGTGAGAGCGCAGTAAAATCAATAAGACTCTGTACAAGCGCCGTAGACGCACATAAGAGGCGCAGTGACATTACATGGAACACCGTGCAGTCTCCGTGCAAACGCCAAGTACCACGGCGGCGTTCTAGCTGCGATATCTCTGCGCCACTGCGGAGTTCCCGTGGCGTTGATAGAGATCGTATTGCGCTTCAACTGCGACCCTACCGCGCGCTTGTCAGACCGCTGACCGACGGCGATTGTTTTGAGCATACCCAAAATGCGCGCCGTCACTCGGTGTTCTACGCGATACCACCGCGTCCACTGGCGATGTTGCGGCGTTGCATGCGATGTGACAGGGGTTTACATTCTGTCGACAGTGTCGTAACTTTCGTATCTCAGTCAGTGGTACAAAAATTCATCATTTATTTCAGGGAAAATATCGAAACTCACATTTAGGCTAGAAAAAGCTGTAATTTGCTATGTCCTTCATTTTAACTGAAAGATCAACTTTCAAAGTTTGAAGTTGGTAACTTTCGTCAAAAACGGACACTTTCTTATTATTTAGTGAAGTTTTTTTCTCCTCCTGAAAAAGGGCATTTTTTTACTTACGACATTTTCGCACGGAGACGACGATATGCACGTTTGTTTGTTAAGACTGTTGTAGTGTATGGTCGTTCGTTTTCCCAAACCAGAAAGGCCAACATCGAGTAAAGTGACATTTGAATGATGTGCAACATTGAAGTGATGCAGTCTAATTTCTTAATACGACACTAATTTAAAGACTCTTCTATGACAAGGCCTGTCTAAGTCTGAATTTTATGGTGACGTGCTTTTTAAATTTCGTAAGATTATTTGTAGAGGTTACAACCCTTTAATTTTGCAACGGACTGCATGCTTGGTGGTGGATCAATTTACAGTTCGCCATTATACCCCCTATTTAATTGCGCGATGACCGGATAATATTCAGACTCTCTGAATATGCCTAACCTTAAGCCTTTTCGGACGGTAGGTGTTGATGCTTGTCTGTTACATTATCCTGTCGTGCCCTTATATGTTTTGCTCCCTTGTTGCTCATTGAGTACCTCCTGTGCTACTATACGGGGTTGTTAATATAATGTTCCATGTTTTACATTCTTTTATAACCTGTCATTGTTGCCTTTTTGTTAGGGGGGCATTATATGGCGGGGAACTTTTATTTACACTGTCCTGTTATATAAGGTTGTCGATGAGATAATTGTGAGGTTTGGTGCACCATAAACCCCCATTGACAATTGCCGCTGTCCGTTCCAAGGCGGAAGCCTCGTTGACAACCTTGATTTATGTATGTATCGTCCACTGTATAGTAAAAATACAAAACTCCAAAAACAATTATTGCCTAAGGGCCCTTCTCTCTGTAACTGTATTATTATTGTACATGCTCTGCTGCAATTTCGCTGTCCAGCATAAGGCTGCCTCGTATCATTCAATAATACATGTATATTGTGTCATTTAGATGTGAGTGGTCCCTTGTTCTAGTCTTTTCGCTTGGTTCTTGCCCCGCGTAGTTTGACTGACTGAGGCGGCAAACGCTGGGGCGGATTTCGGGTTTGTGTAATTTGTATACCTGTTGTCTTCACTTCAAGTTGTACTCTGTTATAGCAGTATCCATGCCCCCTCCTTTTTACAGCACTGTGCAGTGTCGATGTTTTTTTGTTTCCGCTTGTCCTTGGAAGTTTATTTCCTCTGCTCTCCTTTTAAAGTCCGCCTCCCAACCCCTTTTTCATCAGTTGAAGCTTGCGGAGATGCTGGATGAGATACTTTTTAATTAGGTAACTGTGCTGTTTGGTTACTATGATAAACGTTTTTGGCATATATTTTCGCCCTCTTTTTGCCCTTTATCGTAAACTAGGCCAAGTCGCAAAAATGCGTCTTTAAGTCGCATTAACGTTAGGTCACTGTCCTTGGTGTTTTAAACTAGTTCTTGGGGTGGTTGTGCCTCATTTGGTTGCCGTTTCGGCACGGGTTTGTGCGGTTAATTCGCCGTGCAGTGGGCCCATGGGGAACTTGGTCGAATATTGGCTACGTTTCATTCGGTCACATGCAATAACCGCTATTATATAATTTCTTTGTGAAACTGGGTCATCCTGCATTTTGTCGGCGGGGACTTGGATTTTTAATTGTTTTTTTTTCGGCTTATGTGTGGGCATTGCTCAGTGTAGTTGCTAGGAATATGTAATATTATCTCCCACCCCATTCCTACCTTGCCCATAATTTTATACTAGGTCAAGTCGTAGTTGTGCCTCTCTAGGTAGCATTACGTTAGGTCACCGTCCTTAGTGTTTTAAACTAGGTCACGCCCCGGGGTTGTTGTGCCTCATTTGGTCGCCGTTTTGGCTTGGGTTTGTGTGGACATTGCTAAAGGGAGGTTGTGTTGTGGTGTTTCTGATTGCTGTGCTCGGCTGGTCAGGTTGAGTGCTACGTTCCCTGTCGAATTTTCTCATATCTTATTTATGAATAAAACCGCTCTCATAAATACATTTGAAATTGCTCAGTAATCGACAGGATCATCACTGCTCGCTATCGGTCTTGATTGCAGGAGGCCTAAGTCATCCAATATGATGTCCCAACAAACCTGACTGACAAATAGGTCTTAGACAGCTTCTACCATCAGTTGCTGACAGTAATCAACAGTAGAACCGATAAACCATATTGAATGGATATACGAATGGTTTGTGATGATTACAAATGGTTGTACATATGTACAATGGGAGGAATAATGACTTTTAGTAATCAACTGTGATATATTTCTGCTGCCACAGGAGAACATACACGATGCTATGTTGAAGTCTCACGATCTCGGAATTCAAACACCAGGCGGACAACAACAAAGTGTCGATGGAAAGGACAACTACTGAATACGAGCGTCCAGGGCTGTGTTGAAGTTAGCTCAGACATAGAGATATAGTAGTAAATATTGGAATAACCGTACATATCAATAACATGTCAGACCACAAAGAAAGAGGCCATGCAAACTTTATTATTGGCAGCAGATGTATCTTCCATCACAATGAAAACGCTTGATGATCTTGATGAGGACACTATGGACTTCTAGTGGGATATAGTAGATACAAATGTAACGTACTTTCGCAACGTCCATATCACATAACATGAATACTTAGAATGTCGATGCTTATATAATATATCAATGCATCCTGTACAAATTAACAATAAGCAGTTTTATTTGAACTGATTCAGTGAGCATTTGTGTGAAAACTCGTGTCCGAATTTATGCACAAAAAGCGCAACAATCCATTTATCACCAGTGATCACTGGACAACTACCGTGACGAGTGCCAAGCATGCCGATAGTGTTCTTAAACAAGTTGTTGAACATCAACGCCCTACCACGTCTCGCGTCCATACGCATATTAATGAAAGGGAATACTGTCTCCCCACCGTCAACATCATTCAAATACAACAGAAATGTTACAAATCTGTTATTTTCCTCCGTTTTCCTGTTGAAATAGAAATCTACATGAGAAGCGAAATATCCAGTAGTTGCATAGTTCGCAAGTCTAACTTTCTCCAACGTTTCATGTGTCAGTGTCAAATTCGAAATGGCCGATAAACGGGTCAGGATGCGCCTGATGATTGGGGAATCGTGTTTCTCTTGAGGGAGGTGAGAAGCTTCACCAATGCGGATGTCACTTATGACACCCGGTGTATCTTTGATAGTAATACTTCCTCTTGTCATATTAGATTCGGCGTGAAGCTTCAAATAATCCATTTCATTTTCAGAGAGAATGTCATGAAATTCTATCATATTGTATGGATGTTCTGGACTGCGGATTTCAACTTTAATTGGCTGCAAAATTAACCATGGGTGATTGTTATGGTCGAGTTTACAATATTGATATTCAACCGGTAGGTGGATATGTTTTTCTTTAAAATGGACAGCCTGCTTGTGTTGACATAAATTGAAAAAGTTTTCATGCTCTTTTGTATTTTTGTTGATGTTTTTTTGACATTTTCCTGGTTTCTGGTTGACATCACATGTCCAGTTATACGTTGGTAGTGAATGACCAGGGTTATTTTGGATCCATATAGTGTGTGCTGTCTCCATATCGGTTGAACACTGACAGTTGTCACGTCTCAGCATAAAGCGGACAATTTCAAGCACAGCGACTTCGAACTTGTATCGAAGGTCTATTTTATTAGCGTCCTCGGCTAGAGATGATCCAAGATAAAGCCAATCCATTATGACACTAACCATATCACCAGATACAGCATCCGACAATGCATGCTCTGTAGATACTAATCCGATGTCAGCTATTTCGTCAAGATTCAAGCCACGTGACACGTGACGTAAAATATATCCAGTTTTTACTGATATTGCCTCCAGGTCATAAACATCCATAAGTCGCACCAATCCTGAAAAGTAATACACAAACCCTTAACTCAAGACTCGACAAATGATTACATTGTAAGTGGTCCTATAAACTACTCATACTTGAAAAACCATACCATTTAGTAAGGTGACGTTTACATACAACACATCACTCACTGGTGCACACTGTGGCACTTTCCTCGATGAAAATGTCAGAAATATAAAAGGAAAACACACGTTTTAAAGAAAACATTTCCCCTAATAAATCCAAGAAACTGTTCACATCGGTGTTTGTTGATCGCAGGATATTGTCGTGCATTCTGTAGAGCAATATAATTAATAATGGACAGGCAAAGCAACAAACCTAAACGTAAACATGACCATGCAATTATACGCTCACGTTATCATTGCTATTCAATTGGATATCAAACCAGAACTAGAACATGTCAACGGGATTTTACAGTGATACATGTTTTCCTATTGAATCGTGCCCTATGCGTATCTTAGTGACACAGACCAAAGACATATGCCATCTTTTGTGTGTTTATTTAACTCACTTGCTAGTATTAGAGATGTGCACACCTAAACATATATGGTCATTTGTAAACTTTAAAACCGAGGGATTGTCTCAAATGCATTTGGATATAATATATAGCCTTTAATCATGTGTATTGATGGTAAATCAAGCCATTGTACCAGTAGAAGTAATTCATATTTATGAGAAAACCCCTTGTACATTTACCCGTTTACCGATATTGAACCTCACATCCGTCTGGGTATCTACATCTCTATTAGAAGCATACCTTTTATGAAAAAGCTAAGAGCACTTGAGTTCGGCATCAGGGACATGAACTCGTTCCACATAGTGTCGTCGAACACATTCGTCCTTGCTCGTTCCTGTATCTCTTGGATGATAGCTGGAAGTGGTAAAGCATGCCAGCGGATTATTTCTAAAACATTCCGTGGGTGATGTGGCCGTTTAACTTTTGTTGCTTTCAATGGTTCATCATGAACAAGTAATTCCGATAGATGTTTGAGTAACTGTAAGTTGTCTTCCTCGGTTTCAATAAAGTTAGTCAATGATGTTAACACCTCACTGTTCTTGGCATGATCGAACAAATTCTGTAAATCGTTTGAGTTGGTCGTGAAATGAGCAGCAGATGAGACAATGGTCTCGCTAAAAACAAAGTAAAGTCCAAACACCGAAATTAACCTGTGAAACATGGTGGACAAAACACTAAATCACAGTGTATATACGCATGTTTGAGCGATTCAATTTTACACGGAAGTAATAAACCACAATTTGGTGATATTCCCTAAAGGCTTTATAGTTGAATCGATTGTATGGTGTTTTGTTTACAAATGTACATACATGTAATTAAAACTTAGTATAAGTATAAATACTTTATATTCGTATTATACATTACATTCATTCAACAACAGCATAGTTAGTTTCAAAGAAGGTTAATACGAAATGTTACTGAGAAGTGTATTAACGCAGACAATACACACACATACGCAAACGTGTACATAAGCCAAGTGCAGAAATTAACATTACCGATAACTAACCAGACATACAATTCTACACAAACCATACATAAACATCATAACAATTACACATTAACATAAATAATTCACATTTAAGTTTGATCACAATTACTCAATGACACATATAATTCATATTTAAGGTATATCACAATTACAAAACAATATATCTACATGAACATATTTACAAATAATGCTCTAACACAGTGAAGACACATCTAAACAATTCACATATAAACCAGACAACTGGGTATAGCACTATCACTGTCTATACCCCTCCAGAGGTGTAAACGTCACAACCAGGAGAGAAATGCAAAGTGGCCTTAAGAGCCCTCCAATCTATGGAGTTTTCGATAACCTGAGATAGATCACATCGGATAACGAAGGCTAGATGGTAATACAGACATACATGTATGCTGTACAATGCTATCTATTAACGCATTTTAATACATGTAAACTTAATAACTTGTAAATATCCGAGTTGGTTACGAAACATGAAAACTGTCCGACGTTGAATCATTAGATGCTATGACTAGATGTTACTGGCTTAGACTGAGAATGTCGTAACTACAAAATCAACATTTTAAAAACAAGAAAAAAACTGTCCGGCAATCTTTCTTGACTTATGGTAAAATAAGCTTTTTGAACTTCAGTTTGATCAATATGACAAGTTCCGATTTTCATGACATTAGGCTCATAAGAAGCGCAACATAAGCACATAAACAGGCAACGCAAAGCAGGAAGAGCCAAGGACAGTCACTACAAAGCGCAAAGATACACGGTACGATACAGCATGAGCAGTTATCACTAAGAAAGAAATGAGTACATTGTTACTCACGACAAAGAAAGAAACAAGTATGTCACATAGTCAATCACGACAAAGCGACAAAGGAGCGAGAAACGTTAACAAAAATTGAAGAAGGCGAATGCAACAAAGACTCTCACCACGAGCACACATAATAGGGGATTAAATAGCCAGCGAAGCTGGCTATTGTAAATACCCATACCAATAATGTCCACGTGCGTATCTTCGTCGAGGCTCTGCAGGTACTAATGCTTTCAGAAAAAGTTATTTCCGGTCAAAAATTTCAGGCAGTTTTCCGAGGTGAATGATCCTTTAAAAAAATAAAAAATAGTAATCTTTATTATATGCTTTCAATGGATTATGATGATTTTCAGTGAAATTAACAATGGCAAATAACAGTGAAATAACATTTTTGATAATTCACTGTTTTTGACGGAACTACTTTCTTCAATGAAAAAATAAATTACCTCCCTGTACTGTTTGTTTTATTACATATTTACCTCCTTGATTATGTCTGCTACTTAACAGCTGTCAAAAATGGAGTATTTTGCTGAATCTGATACCAATGGCTTTGAATTTGAAGCCTTTTTTGGCATTTATTCGAGCCTCATTCACAGGTAACTGTATCATTGAAAACAAAAAAAAAATTTTTTAATTTATATTTTTGTATAGATCTAGTCTACCTTAAGAAAAAGATAAATTTTGAAAAAAAAATAGTTCCCCGAAAATTCGTTTTTTTCGCTTTTACTATACTGTTGGCATCTGCACTTGTGTGACCTCATTATTTTGAGGAATAAAATGAACCTAGACCTACTGCAAATCGAGAACCTCAACAAGTGACAGTCCTGTGAAAGAACCATTATTTATGTAAGAACTTTCCTAGAAGGGCCTTTAGAAAGAGAATAGATCCTTCTTATAAACATCAATTTATTGGAGAGTTGGAAGGCTTATTCTGTTCTGACATGCCAAGGTCTCAGAATGAAATCAATTGTTCCGTATTTAAAAGGCGAATCTGAAAATCTGAACGAGCTTTGAACAATTTAAATAAAAGCAATAAACAAAAACCTACAATTTATCGAAGCATATAGAATCCACTGCCTGTAAATGATCATACTAAATGCATTTTGAGATTCAAAATCGCATCTCGTCAAAAAAATCAACATGTCGTCCTGTTTTTCGATGTTGTGATGACGTCAAAACACATGATAAAGTCACTCTGTACGTCGATTCCCGTTTTTAACTGTCAGTACGAGTATTTCCCCTTACTAATCAGACTGGCGACATAGAAAAAATAAGTCTATGACGTGATAATAATTAAAAATTCCCGGTATCGTGACCTGAATTCACAATGGTGGATGACAAAACTGTTTGTTGACAAAGAAATTACTCCGCGATCAAATTTAATAAATGCCAGTTATTTCGCTTTCAATAAAACATTAAAATAACTTTGTGTTTGTCAAATATTATATTTGTTTTATTTATAAACTTTACACATATATTGTTTTTATGTTTTGCAGAAAAATACTACAGCAAATAGTTGCACTACTTTCAATGGAACTTCTGTTAAAATGTGAATAGGTTGAACTGAATTTGGGGCGCCCAACGGGGTGAGGTTCCAAGAGGGAATTGTAAATATTAATAATATGATTAATTACGCATATAATAAACAGAAAATTTGTTGATTTTTGGTGTAAGATTGAATTTTATTTCACTCGTGATCACATAAAATCAAATACCATATGTCATGTATATTTCATCGAAGGTTGATACAAAATATATTTTAACTGTGTTATTTTGCTTCTCCAAAGCCATCAACCGTGTTAGCAAGTGATTCTGGTAAAAATAGGCCTACGCTCAGCGGCCGACGCAAATGACGTAACGTTGCGCGTGAACGTTTTCCGAGGGCCATTATCAGTGATAATCGCCCCGGTGGGCACGAGGCGGGCCAAAAAGCTGATAATACTTTTGAAAGGCCGATAATGCTATTTTTCGAAGGCAAATTTGTTACTATGTATAGTAACATATGTATTATTCTATAAATACGTCATGAACATACAATGTAAATCACAAAAGAGACAATGATGTGAAGGAACATACAACATCGATAATCATAAAGAGACGAGTAACACAACTGTAGATATCGCTACATATATATATCGCTGTAGAATGAGAAGGTCGTAAGTAAGACTAATGCATATTAAAATCATATGGCGCTTCTTATGAGCCTATTTTTATGAAATTCGGAACTTGACGAAACTGAAGTTGAAAAAGCTTGTTTTGCCATTTATAAGTAAAATGTGTTTGCGAGGCAGTTTTTCTCGTTTCCTGAAAATATTGATTTCGTGCATACGACCTTCTCATTCTGAGCTAGCGATATGTATGGGCAATGCAGACACTTCACACAAAACGAACGACAGACTGAGAAGTGTAACGATATTTGTCCGTATAATTGTTTGTTAATACGTTGTCCAAATAACACAGGGAGGCATTTTGACCTCGTAGATATTTAAAGTCATACACTATATACAACACACTCTTTAAGCCGCATCACAGTAAGTATACGAACATTTGGACAAATATATTGTTTATTGTACAATGTTTATAGCGTTCTACGAGGGTTATTCCAGAAATAATAGGACTTTAGTCATAACTTCTTACTCAACACTTACATGTTAATTTTTGTCTCATATACTAAGCAATTCATACTCTCTATAATGATAGCAACAGGTTGTTGTTGTTATTGGTGATAGCCATACAAAGCGTTGGCATAGAAATCATGTAACACCAAGGCAGGTCACAGTGCTATTTCTCATTACAATCCTTATTAAAATGTGAATATCTCAGTAACCTCTCGATAAATAATAACGCCTCACTTTGTGGTATTACATGGATATCCCTGACGTATGCATGCAAACTTATGAAGCAATCAGTCTTTGTATATGATTTGTTTAATAGTGGTAAAATTTTGGAAAACCAACAATGCAAACCATTGAAATGGTCAAATATGCAGAAGGTAGTTGCACCAACAAGCATTTCATGTTCCGTTTACTCAAATAGTTTACATATCGCAGAGATATGAGCTAACAAATGAACACATGTCAGATCATGTGAAAGGTAGTTTGACGTTAATAGATACTGTTCGTTCTTTGGCATACGCTTCAATGTCAGAGCCATTTCTTACATCAATGTTTCCCTTTTTTGTGAACAGTGGTACATAAAACTTTTATAGAATGCCTGTTTCGAATGTCAATGTAACTATATAAAAATATGAAGTTTCTTATAGAATACTTTGTTTAAAAGACGACGTCGTCTTGACGTCACGCCGCGACCCGCCTCCATGGTACATTATTATTCAACCAATTGCTTTCAAATTTCGCATACTTATCAGTAATAAATTGAAAGTTATCAATAGCAAATTAGTTTTCTAAATTTCTTATTTCCTGCATTGCTATGAAAAAAGTCCTATTAGTTGTGGAACACCCCACGTATTGACTACACTTTTGGCGTTACAAACAATGAGGATAGACCAACGGTCAGTACGCTGGAGTTATATGCTAATATTTACCCGTATAATATACTGTATAACCTTTGTCGACATGCATCCTTATTAAAACCTTTGAGTGAAGATAATCACCAAATAGAGTATGTTTACATTCACTTATTTCGGTTGTTCCCTTTACAATTGTAAAGCAGCATTTGCTTAACTCTTATCTTTCAATAATCGGTTACCTTACTGGTTTGGAACATTTTGTCATTTGATTAGATACGTTTGAGTGTTTAGATTGAGATTGATCTAGATACAACCGGTTTGTTTATGGTTAATTCTGATAGTTTTTTGACGACTCGAGCTTCTATTTTTTATAGTTATCAGTTCGCTTCAACACCGGAACCTCGACGTACCGAGGCAATGTCATTCAAATAACGCGTTGCTTATCGGTTATGACAAGGCCGCGACATAACAAAAAAAACTGGTACTAGTCGAGCTCCTTTACTTTGTTTGGTGTTTTGTTCTGAAATTGGCCTGGAGTCATGATAATGTCGCTTGGTAGACCAGGCACGGATCCAGGCACTGGGCACGAGGGCACGTACTCCCCAGTTGGCTGAGATTTTTAAAAAATGAATTCATAATTAAACAGATATTTAATATATCGTTCCAAAATTAAAGAAAATAGCTTTAAATAAATGTTATATACATTTACTCGTTTTACTAGCCTACAGAAAATGAAGTTATTTATTTTTTATACGCCATATTCCAACCGTAATCAAAGTTTGCGAACGGTACTTCTTACGACAAGCCCCGATTGTTCATTATTGCCAAACATTCATGTCACATGTGTTGTTACTTATGACGACGACAAAATAACCACTGGTGGCCGTTATACTGATTCACGGGTGCCCAACCACCAAAGAATAATGTGTTTAATGCGACTGTCACATACTTTATAGGTGTGCAACATTCATCATTTACTATTGTTTGAAATGTGTTTTTCTTCTATGCAATTTGAAGAATGAAAACAACGTTTCTAAAATCTCAACTGATATAATTCTGTCTTGAACAATTGTGTACATAGATCTGCATATGTATCATTGTATATCTTATTATGTGGTTTAACTAGCTGACGGTATGTATTCAAAACTTATACTTATAAACTGTAAATATTGATCTTGTAAAATATTACACCAGAAATAGCAATGAACTTATTGACTATTTTGACTAAGCGAATGAGCACTTAAAATATACGAAAAATGCTCCTAAATGCCTAAATTCAGTTGTGTGACCTGCAGGGGCCAGGTCCCCGATTTCAGAACAAGGAACCATACACAGTTTGCCTCCTCAATAATTCAAATCAAATGTATAATAATCGGCCTTGTCTTAAATAGATCTAAATTATGTGGGTAATTTGCCTTATGTTCTAGATTAAAAAGTATTTGTAAGATGGGTTTCGCGCTCGTTTCGCTCGCAGAATATGTTTAATAAATACGAGGGTTGTTCATTCAATTCCCGGACGATCGATATTGCTGAAAAACGATTGGGTGGATTTTAGTGAAAACGCACACTAGCACATTCACATCATTCCTTGATTCACATACAAACTTTCAACTTGGTACAATGAAGGGTTTTCATAATATTAGCGTTTTAGAAAGCGCATGTAACGTTAGTCGGCCAAAGTCGACGTCAAAAATTGCGACGTTACGCCGTTTTCGCAACTAAAACGCTACTTTTTACATCATCTGATCATTATTTAGGGGTCAAGTAGTTGCCCGGACACATATATTCGCCATGTTAAGATGTTCAGAAGTGATGTTATATGCTATAACTACGATAAAATCTCATGTAGCTGCAAATTATACAGCACTTATGATTCTATAAGTATCTTCCATCTACCATGCCTTGAATCTACGACATTATATTTTATGTTGATGACTGTAGGTTTGCCCGGCCATTGATCATCACATGGTGGCGCTATGTCGTCGTAGAACGATTTATTTCATATATAAGCAATGGTCCGCATTTACGATAATTGTCTAAAGAGAGTCTGAAGTTTTACAGGTGTACGGCCAATATTTTCATAAAATCGTTTCATTATAGTTAATTCAAAGATCTCTGTCACAACCGCGTAAACAAACATTCAACTCGGTCGATTATTACAGGTTTCTCGGGATTAAATTCTACCATCACAAATACACTTATATAATTCAAACTCTAATGGTCCAAAAGCATAGTAGTTATACTAACTATATTTAGCTATTCAGAAATGGAACATTCTAGCAGTTTTGACAGACATCTTTGAATCGACAATACCTGTTTTCTCTAAACAAATCGCGATATTCACAGAAGCACGCTCTTCGTTTTAGAACGCAAAAGGCTTCACGGAATTGACATCAAATGTTTTATTACACGACATAGATACATACATATTGTTGGCTGATGTTTTCTACTTATAATATGCGATAATACCACTACCCCTACCTACTTAACACTCTACATACCACTACAAAATTGGGTTGGGCCGGGTAGTCGTTTGTGCGGTTACTATAGTAACCATAGTTTGTGTTCGGTTGGGTAAAATTTTTTCAAGTTGGTTACTAAGTCTTATGAAACGAAATTTTACTACAATCGCATGTTCCAATCAAGCGCTATGGCGATCGTCCGGGAATTAAATGAACAACCCTCGTATGTTATCACGTAGCTGTTGCATCCCAAAAATAAATTACAAAATAATGTGGCCCTAGTTCATTATGCTACTTTAAAACTGTTAAATAATCTTTGCGAAACCATTAAGGTGAACTCTCAGAATTAAGAAAAAAATATTTCAGGGCTCCCAGATAGGCTTAGAATGCACTAGATTCATCCATTGAGAAATTTGAAAAATTGAAAAAATTTCCCGGGGAAGTTACCCCGGACCCCCCAACTTATGTAATGATCTCACAATTGCTAAAGGTGTGAAAGCTGTTAACTAAAAGTATTTTATCTCAACAATTACTAATATGCACAAACATATACTCAATGTACATCTTGAATGCATAAAAAACAAGTAAATATCGATTCCCCACATCTAAAGAATGTACCCCTTCATGTGAATTTCGCACAAATATTAAGCAATTGCCCCCGGGAAATCCCCCTGATCCCCAAACAACAGTATGGAGTCCGACTCCCGTACAACCTCCTGCCCCCCCACTCAGAAAATCCTCGAACCGGGCCTGTATACTCTACATACAACTGAGAGTACAGCTGTCGCAAATTATATTTTAAACGTATTGAAAAAAAACATTTATGCTAAGCCAAGCATTTTCCTCTAAAAGTAGAGCTACTTCATGAGATTGTCAATCCAACATAAGCTAGAATGACAGTACTTCAATATAGCTGTCATATTTATATATTCCTAGATTAGATATAAGAAGATATCAGTAGTCCGATAAACTATAAATACGTACCAGAGTCGGTTTAAATATGCCGTGTTTTAACGAGACCTCAACGGCTTGGTACAATAAAGTAGAATACCGAATAGTAATATCTTCTTTTGCTCTCCGAAATGAATCCATTTACAATTACTTATTGTTATTAAATCTTCCCAAACAAGGATGGTATCTAGGTCGTTGCGAACCTGCTTACCTGTGGTTTGTTTATTAGTATATCTAGCTAGTTGTTGTTTCACAATTCGATAGATTATTGCACTATATTAACAGTTATCCCATGGCTAATAATAACAGTTACGTTTGTGTCACAATTATTCATATAAACTTAAGATTTCATGCCTTATTTTTGCGATAGACTGTGGCAGTCGTAGTGCTTGTTCATTTTGATTGTAACCCTGATTTATTGGCCAATGACTTCCGGCTTCGATGGAGTTTAGGGTGATGTCAGTGTACTCGATTCTTTGACCTTCCGGGTATCACCAATCGAACACAGTATATAGTTAGGGAGTGTATAAACGTGTATCGATCACGTCTAGCAATTTCTGTTCAAGTAATACATTATACACGTGTACTTTTAACATCTACTATATTGGTGGAATGAGAATAACGAGTTCTGATTGGATCAGTGTGTATATGTGAGCTGCCAGTTATTCTATAAGTGTATTGTAGTACACCAAGGTTTACGTATTGTAACATAGTCATTTTGTGATGTTACAAACGCAGATAAGTCAAGTTACTACTCGTTACTTGCTGTAATTCTCCGCTTTGTTGCATCCTTATATTTAATGTAATAACATTTGCTTTTTCTAATAAATGTCTTAATTCGAGCTTTACTGTCTTTTTCTAATTCAATTCACAATAAAAAAAACCCGGAAAAGGTTTCTACAAATATATAGCAATGTCAAACAAGTGTAGAAAACGGTCTTTACGAAATAATTAGTCGTAGTATTGTAATTTTAGCTCGTGTCTGTAATAAACAGTATGGGATAATGTTTTCATACAAAGGTTGGTATATATCATTCCGGAATCACTATACGTATCATATGTAATAAATGTCGGAAAATGTTTTAACGAATGTGTTGTTTGGTATGTGTGTATTCGAACGTGTGGACAGTATATAGACTATAAAGACACCTGGTGAGAACACTTCATGCTTAGTGTATACGGATTATCGGTTGACCAGCAACGGATAAATCCAGCAGAAACTTTGACGTCAAACCTGTTGTCTATCAGTTACAGCAACACGGCTATGCTACACATTGTGTTACTGTTTGAGTACAGTTGATGTCTTTATATAGCTAAGGTCGTACCAGATTCATTATTATGACATTTTAAGTCAATATTTTCAAGTTGAATGAGAGGTATTTTATCACAACCGTCAAAGTATCTCTGTAGGTTTTGTTAATGGTTGCGTAGTTTACTATCTTACTTAATTGTCAAGAGAACTATCAACTATCATTGTTGGCTAGGAACAAAAAATTACGACATCATTCGGGCTCTCATCATTTCACAGCATTGTCATCATAACGCTCGATCATATATAAAGAGAAAACCAAATGTATTCCATTATGTTACTACGACCAGTCAATACCATAATTTTAACAACCTCCATTGCATTCACATGTACGACTTACCTAAAGTGGACCCGTCAAGACCTGTCTTTGGATATCAACATAAGCAAGAATCTGGGAAGCTAGTTGAAATAAAAACCACTGGAAGTGTTCAGCATATCCGCTTGTTAAGAGACTTGCATATCTGGTATCGATTGCCAATTGCTTCGATGTGAGAAGGCCAAACCTAGAATATGTATAACAGAGTGTTTCGGATGTTCCATAAGCTTTTACGACAAAATAACTTACTTGTTCTAATATAAATGTGCCATAAATGTGATTAATCTGGTAACTGTCTGGGGTTGTCTCTAATCGTCCAGATAAGATGCTATTATTTATTTAAATTAACAAAAACTATTTTTTTATTTAGTTCTATGTTCTACCTAATATGCGCACCATGAAATCGTGGAAGGACAACCCTGTCCGTTGGGCGCGCGCGCGTGTGTGTGTGTGTGCTCAACAATTAGTCGGTGCTGCATCCTTATCATTTCCTTTTGGATATTCCTCAGTGTGGCCATACCACGTGACCATGACATCACAAATGGCTATAAACCCAAGTAATTTTTTGATAATAAACCGTCGACTCGGAAAGGAAAACAGGCGTAAGTATTTTATTTCTTTATCGATTTCTATGACATATAGCCCATGCTAAGCGGAGAGTGATAAGCTTTCAACAAAATATAGTGACTCTATCCGTACCTTTGCTTCAGCTTGTTTAAAGGGGACTACTTTGCCAAGCCGTTCTGTTTTTTCTTGTATTATCTGCTTTATCGTGCCTGAATACTGATTATTAAACCAATCGGTAACATCGGATGCTATTTCGCATCAAATAAGATACATATTGTCACAATGCATGGCGGAAGTCTTACATTTCCCTTTGATTTCTATTTGTGGCTACAATTGCAAGACTTGATTACCGGCTACAGTTGCAAGCTGTTTTCAGAATTCGCTACAATGCAAAGCAATGTTACCGATCATGTGTGAAAACTTAAGTTACAATTAAAAAAAATACATTGTCAATTTTTTGTACGTACATTTTCTTTATTGCTATAAGATAGTTATTGAATCAACCTAGCTTTCACGTGTCCAATAAGTATCATTTGGGTTCAGTCGACCAATGGATCATAACCCTATAGCAAAATTATGACTGGTATTGATAGCGTTTATTGTAGCATTGACTATCGTGCAATTGTTACGAATTAAAGATCATTGACAAAACACATTCACTTAATAATACAAGGAAACAAAAACATATTTTCCTATAAGAAATCACTTTTAAATATAACACTTTTGACGAAAAAACGAATCGATTTTACTTTATTATTTTTCAGTGATGACAGGACAACGGCCTTATATATTCTGTCTAAAATCATCACGAAACTAAATCCCAAACAGATACTTGGTAAGCGACATAAGTTCCACGATACCGAATTTTCACCGACGATGAAATATCCAAGATAGTATTAATGTGTTCTCAGGTTCTTCTTGTATTTGAACTCCTTGGTACACAAAGAACACAAATGGCATTTCGCTTTGCAACAATCTGAAATAAAATAAGTTCAACTATTTAAAACTATCTTTCTTTTGTGAATTCAAACTACGAGTGAATTGTTGGACCAAAATGCATCATGCGTTATAAAAGATATGGTCAGATATTAGACGAGAGGCTGTCTTCGTGTAGCTTCCGTTAAATTTCTATTTTCTAGCTCCTTAAAGTACGGTATATATAGTACTAAGTCGAGATTGTTTATTCGTATATTATTACACCGAAAATTAACTTTCTTCACAAACCTAAGATCTGTCGTTCACGAGATCCCGATACTATGAGGAAGAGAGCCCTTCGGATTCATTTATCGGCAACATTGGGCGAATGTCGCTCGTTTCGGGAACCCTTCGGGAGCATTTATCGGCAAAAAAGTGCGAATGTCACTCGTTTCGGGAGCCCTTCGGATTCATTTATCGACAAAAAAGTGCGAATTTCGCTCGTTTGGGAACCCTTCGGATTCATTTATCGACAAAAAAGTGCAAATGTCGCTCGTTTCGGGAACCCTTCGTAAGCATTTATCGATAAAAACGTGCACAGCTTTGTCACCGTGTTCGCTCGGGAAATATCCCGATGAAGATATCCAACCAGTTATTTTGCTCGGTTCGACCAGCTAATGTTGGTACACAAAGAACCTTACCAAAGACGTACTCATCTCTTAATATTCGATGGCCCTATTTTTCCATAATTCCTGAAGCTCGGACCCCACCTCACCAATCCAGGACCCGCCCAAGCTCAATGTTAAATGAATTGACATATCCGTGTTTAGCGTGTACATATCTTATACGAGGGCCATTTTGATTTAAGTGGCAACAGTAGTTTCACGCTTTGCAAGTGAATCAGCAAATGTTGCATACCAACGAAAAGCTCAGACATTTTTCTGTCGAGATAACCGGAAACGGCATGAAAAACCCTTGCTTAAATGTTTTTAATCGTGAGTTGAAATACATGTACTCGGGCATACTGGCTGAAATCATGGCTGAAAACGGTAGCGATTTACGCGAAGAGCAAAGGGTGTACTGCAAAGTACGCGGATTGCTCGGTATGGGCGCAACAGAAATTAAAGCCGATCTAGACAAAGTTTACGGTGGAAATGCACTTCCATATCGTACAGTTGCCCGATGGGTATCTTTATTCAAAGAGGGAAGAACAAGCGTCAAAAATGAGGACCATCCTCGACGGCCTTTGTCCGCAGTGTCCGACAGAGATATTGACGCCGTGAGGGCAATTCTTGAAATAGACTCATGGTGTACAGTGGAGCAGATAGGGGATCTATCGGGGCTAAATTCGTCGGCGGTTTTTCAAATCTTTAAGGAAAGGCTTAAGCAGCGCAAGGTTTGCGCGCGCTGGATATCGCCTATGTTGACCCCGGAGCAAAAGGAGGCTATGGTGGAGAAAGCATCAGCCTTGCTCGCAAGATTTAAGGAAACAGACCCCAGGCGGCTTAGAGAAATAGTAACAGGTGACGAGACCTGGCTCTACTTTTTTGAGCCCGACAATAAGCAACAAAACAAACTTTGGGTGGGTGAAAGTACTGAGAGACCCGTAATTGCGCGGCGAAGCCGTAGCGTTCGGCGTGTCATGTATGCCCTATTTTTCGATTCAGATGGACTCGTTGCTCGAATGCCTGTCCCTGAACGTACTACTGTCACTGGTATGTTTTACAAGGAAAATGTCTCCCTGCAGTGGTCGAGCACTATACAGCGAAGCGCCCACGAACCGGACCCACGGTATCAAACTTCTCCACGACAACGCCCCTGTCCACCGCCATACCGCCGAATTAGAATACCTGCGAACGAATCATATCGAGGTTTTGTCTCATCCTGCATATAGTCCAGACCTGTCACCTTGTGATTTTTGGTTGAACCCCTACATCAAATCACGTCTCAGAGGACGCCGCTTTGCAGTAGGAAGCGCCCTATACAAGTGTATCAATGGTATACCACCGGAAGCGTCTAAAAATGCATTTTTCGATTGGCTTGCACGCTTGGAAAAATGCGTGCAGACGGGCGAAGACTGCTTTGAGGGACTCAAATAGTCAATTCTGTAAGAATTTACGTTGTTTGAATAAACCGCCCCTGTTGCCACTTAAATCCAAACGTCCCTCGCATGCATTTTGTCTATATATCTACATGTATGTGTTCTTTTTATCTTTTAGTTAATGGCAAATGTGCAATAAACATGTAATCCATGTACTTCAATGCATCATTGTACTATAAAAAAAACCTCTCTATATATAGCCCTGATAGTTCAAGGTCTGTCAAGGAGTAATTAAACGTTTTTCCTTGCATTTATAAACATGGCATGAAAATTCCATCAGTCTATAATCGTCCTACATATAATAATAACTAAAAACAGAAGATGCCGGCTTCCTTGTGAGTTCCCTGCTTCAATTATACCTACGAGCTCGTAGACAACTCGAGAGCTCGGTGAAAACTTCCCGGGTCCTCTACGAGTTACAAAAATCCGTACGATGCTCGTACGAGTTTAAGATGTCCGCACGGACTCCGTACGGCATTGGTAAATTTCGACTCGCACGGAGCTCGTACGGTTAATGTGACCAGGAAAAGTTGAAGAATGCCGAAGAATTTTATTATTGTTGCACGGACCTCGTACGGTCATCGTGCGAGCATCTTACGGACACCGTACGGACACTATATACGGACATCGTACGAGTGACTTACGAGCTTCGTTTGACCTACGAGTACCATGTGAGCCATGTTCGATCTCCGTACGAGTCCCGTACGATCTCCGTACGAAGATGTCCGTACGGACCTCGTACGAGGCATTCGTTTTTATTCGTACGAGGCCCGTACGAGCTGTTACCAGAAGCTCAGAACCTACAAATACCGTTAGGATTTGAAATTTTTTGGACTCGTAGCCTACTCGTACGAGTTGCTAAATCCGTACGGACATCGTTCGAGCATTGTGACCGTAGCATTAGAGCGATTTCCATTTTCGCGTTATTCATTTGTCCAAAAGGGCAACTATTATTACGCTTGTTTGGATAATTATGACAGGTTATATATAACCGAAGAAAATCAGCACAACCAACCTACATGTATATTCTGTAAAATCTTGCAACTTAGTGTAGTGTACCAGCGTGTTTTGTTCTGTAATAGTAACAAATGAAAGACAACTAAATAAAAAAAATTGTATAGCATCATTGACAAATCCTGGATGTATTTAATAATGCCTTGTAGCGAATTCTGAAAACAGCTTGCAACTGTAGCCGGTAATTAAGTCTTGCAATTGTAGCCACAAATAGAAATCAAAGGGAAATGTAAGATTTCCGCCATGCGTTGTGACAATATGTATCTTATTTGATGCGAAATAGCATCCGATGTTACCTATTGGTTTAATAATCAGTATTCAGGCACGATAAAGCAGATAATACAAGAAAGAAAAAACAGAACGGCTTGGCAAATTAGTCCGCTTTCAAACAAGCTGAAGCAAAGGTTTCGCCGAATGTTTGCAAAAACGGCCCAGCTACGGATAGAGTCACTATATTTTGTTGAAAGCTTATCACTCTCCTCTTAGCATGGGCTATATGTCATAGAAATCGATGATGAAATAAAATACTTACGCCTGTTTTCCTTTCCGAGTCGACGGTTGATTATCAAAAAATTACTTGGGTTTATAGCCGTTTGTGATGTCATAGTCACGTGGTATGGCCACACTGTTCCTAAATCTTGGCACAAATGTTAAGCACAACTAGAAGACGTGTTATGCGCAAATCCCATATCACTGCCTCAAAGGTCAAGGTCACATTTAGAGGTCAAATTTGAAAAGGCTCAAACTGGCATGTGAACCATGTCGGCTTGATAACTTTGTCATATCTTATTTGATATTAATAACTAAGTATAATTTTTTACCACAACAAGATGACGTGTCAAGCGCAAGATCCAGGTCCCTAGCTCAAAGGGAAAGGTCACATATACAGGTCAAAGTTTAAAAGGCTCAAATAGGCAAGTGAATCGTATACGCTCTGTAACTTTGTCATTTCTAATTGGATACTAAGTGAATACTACACAATAAGAAATGAAATGAGCCGGGTAAATGAACGTCAAACACTTTGATTACATCTTTCTTACTGGTTATTCGTTATGAGGTTTCTATGCGTGTATACAGAGTGTAGCTATATATTTGTATTTACGTTTTATTAACCTTTTATAAACCAGACCTGTTTATGTACAACTCTCTCATTTCGTTCTAAACTTTTTTATCTGAGTACATAGTAATATTACAAAGTTAAATAACTGAATTCCAATGACATATTAAAGTATCAGAATATTTTTATAATAAAATGTATGAAAAAAAATTGTCGTTGACTCAAATATTATAAAAGTCATAGGAAATAATTTTATTATTGTATGCAATCACGCCTTTATTATAATAAAAATTCTAAAATATATCATACAATCGTTCACTTTAGTTCAATGATTTCGTAATGTTGAGACAAAGTTCCATCCTTACAATGCCAAACCTGACCGTGTGAGGTACGGGACAAATCTTCCTTACTCTAATATGAACAAAATACAAACTTAAGTGCCAGTTTTTTTTAAATTGTGAGATACATAATCACTGTACCATTGCCACACCCTGTGGAAATATGTTCAGTGTCATTAATCTATCTCATCTGGGCTATAATTAATACTAACCTCTAACATTTATTTTATTTGATCAGCACACGATTGACATATTAATATATATAGATTTTAACTGATAATCACCAGACTGACATGTTAAATTGTACTGAATGTAGTAATATACGAGAATAGATACGGTGTTAACAATTAAAGTAGACATCTGTTAACCATTCAGATATGAGACAAACGTGGTCTTGTTTTATAATTGCATAGTTTGCATGATCTGTATATGCTCTACTTACTTTGTTATCACTGCTCATCTTCAGATACAGTTTGATGTGACACTGAAGTTAATGAACGACTTTATTTTCTTACTAAATACGTTATAATCGGTTTAATAGTGTAGTTTTTTTAGGATACTAACTTATGCATGTACGTTTTAAGTCCTCCGAATAAGATATTGAATTGCTTATTTGTAAAGAAAGCATGGTGCAAATGCATGAACGATAAACCATAATAAAACACATCACAAATGAGTATAAAACAATATAAACTTTTCTGAGAAATTATGTTTTACAAATATTGCAAATTTGCCTTTTACTGTACGTTTTGTTTGCAACATGCCAACGAGAACAGCCATACTGAGATAATCCCTAGCTAGCATTTTGATTATGTCACGTTTTTCTAAAAAATGATAATCAGTTAGTTACTTTGTGAAACGAATCATTTGACGACAATGGCTTAGCATGGCTGCCGGAAAGACGGAAAATCGTTTTTATTGCAGTGATATTTCAACGCTGTAAGAGAATGTCAAACAGTATGTGACAAATTGTCCTAGATTATCATGTATTTCAACAACTCACATGACCAATTAGATTGTCAGTAATTTAATATCCAGGATGTGAATTGAGCTGAAAATGTCATGAACGATGATCAGGAGTGCCATATACTTCATATTGGTGGATTGAGTGATCCCCAAGCACCAGGTACCAGCTAAACTGATAAGTATGGCAGTTTTATACTTAAGTAATTTAAAATAATTTATTGAACAAGAGGCATGCCAATTTATATGATATTATTTTATTCCAATTAATGACATTTTATTATGCACTGAATAGCGAGCCGTAAATCATTTTCCAATAAAGGAAGGAATGGCATAAAATTGTTCTTTATGATAGTTATGAAACGAACGTCGCCTGAATTGATGTCCATGATTCAGTAGAAGGCATTTTACTAATGTTGAATGACATGTACATGTTCCCCTTCAAAAACAGCTCACGTGGGATTCACAAACGAGTACAACTAGCCAAATATGCTATCTGAATATTCCGTTCCAACACATTCTCGTTCAACCAGCGCGTATTTTCGTCCAAAATATACCACTGGTTTAAAACCCGCAAATCCGATCTAATATTTCACCGGCGACATGGTTATTTTGGGTTCGTTAATATACTATATTTTGCGGCGTTAAACACGACCTGAATTTACCTTTTAAGACCGCAGTCGTTACGATTCACCGCTTAATTGATTCCTGACAAATACCCTTCGAATCGCCAGTACATTCATTTCATTTCGATAAACGAGTTCATGTTATTCTGTAATCGTTCATACTTCCTGTATTACACTGTCACATTATGTCCAATGAGTTTGATACATAGACCACTGGAGAGTCTGGAGATCTGACTAACCACAGATTTTTGGGGATGTTCCAAAAATGATTCTAAGGAGCAACTGCAAGACTAGAACGTTTTCGTCGAATACAACTCCCGGAGAGCGACATTTCGAGGGAAAGCTGGTATGTATGACATTACCTTGAGTTAGTAGACACATTTTGTCATAACAAGAGATGTTATGGTCAAATGTACCAAGTTTCAAACCAATATGTTGATGGACTTTTAAGTAAAAAAGGGGCGTACTTTTGTCAAAATGCTTGATATGGTTTCATCTTCTTGGGTAAAGGTCATAGCCATGATGGTGAACAGGTGCGCAAATGTTCGAACCAATATGGCAATTGACTTTGAAAATAGTTAGGTCGTATGTAAACTTTAACATTTTTTTCTAAGTTCAAAAGGGTCAAAATGCTTGGTAGGGTTACCTCTTTGGGTACCGATTGGGTCAGGGTGGGGAACATGCGTGAAAAGTACCAGAGCAATAGGTTAATGGACTTTGAAAATAAAAGAGGATGTATGTAAACTTTATCATTACCATTACACCGACGTTGTCGCTCGGGTGATTGCAATAACTCTCATTCCCCGAATAGTGGTGCTAAAAATGAAGCATGGAAATGACAAAAAGCATAATAACCATTTTATTACATATTTTACAGATGTGTAATTGATCTAAGAAGACAAACCGACTGAATATTTGAATTCAAACGACTGATTAAAGCGTCCTAATAAATTATTCAAAAATAAAATGTAAACAAGTATCATTGTCAATGTCTCCTATAATACTATAATGAAAGTCTTTTGAAATAATGTTGTCCCACCCTTATATATATATATTACGATAATATGCGGGTTTACGTAAAGTTGAAAACGATATAACGTTACTCCAAGCAATGCCATTCTGGAGGGTACGAAGTACGGGACACTTCTTCCTTTGTAGATTACAAAAGATGTAGTGGACAATCTAATCACATAATACAAACGTTGGTTTATATTAAAGTTTTGCTGTCACTATTTATAAAGCGATATTTTACCAGTATAGCTAGTTTGCGATAGAAAAAAATCGTGTTTCTTTTAAATATTGCTCTGTAATTACTACACCTTCATGTGTGAAATGTTGCACGAATAAATGAAATATACCCACCTAATACACACTCGAATTTCAGCAACACCAGAAATGAGTTAAAAAAGTTTTGTTCATAAGTTCTATGTAACATATTTGTAGTTTTGTATGAAATATCAAGTTAGAAGACTTGATATTTACAACAGCCAATTTTACGGTCACGTGATACGCCTAACGGTATATTTACATATTTGCAACCTACTTAATATAACACACACGAGGCCCGTTTGTGAATCTGACGAAGTATATGCAATTGTTTTACATTGTTTACCATCGTCGGATACCCACAGTCGTTGCCTCCGCTCCGCTCCGTACATCTCCCGTGGGATTTTTATTTATCGATTCGCCGTTTTGATAAATAACTAAACCCGTATTCTGATTGGATGCAGTACAATATTGTAATGGGCCTAACAGCCAATCAGATCGCTCGTACTAAAACTATGTTCGTTTCACGTAAACATGGCGACTACATCTGAAGTTAACCGCCTCGGCGTGTGAATTGTTCAAAATTGAAGAAATGCGTGAGTTTCAGAAGGATACTGTACATGCTTTGATCAGAGGAAAGGATGCGTTTTATCGGTGAATACGGGCGACGGGAAGAGTTTATGTTATCAGACTTTTCAGGTTGTTTGGCGACATCATAATGATAATTCTCCCTGTCACTTATTACACAGTTGATATCAATCATGAAGGAACAGAGTCATTATTTAACTTCGCTTGGGTTCCGGAGCACCAACATCGGGAAAGATAAGGACGAAGAGGCAGATATTTTGAATGGAAACTTTGACTTTTTGTTTGCTTCCCCTGAAAGCCTGTTAGCAGTTTCCACATGGAGAGAGATGCTTGGACAAAACGAGAATATCAGACTGATGGTTGTAGACGATGTCCACACTGTCCTACACTGGTATGGTTTTAATTGATTCATCTGTTTTTCTTTTAATACTGCCTCATGCTTTTCATGAGTATTATGGTCATAATTTGAAGTTGCATTCGGATACTGATAGCCAACAAAGCTGTATAATATGTATTTACTATAATAGTGACTAAGTCAGTAAGTGAGTGGGGTGCAGGTCCAAAGGCGCCTCATATATGTTACTAGAAAGGACCGGTACCAAAAAGCCTCACTTTTTAGTCCATAATTGTCCACTTTCTGTATAACAACGCAATAAACAATTTATTTTTACACATTGAGATCATTAAAGAGGCATTCCCTATAACTAGCATATTTTTCTCTACTATAACATTAATTGAGCTAAATGTACAAAACACTATCAATTATTATAATCTGTCAGAAGAAAGTGTGCGAAAATATGTCTCTATAATCTCAAAAATATATTTAAATCACCAATAATAATTTATCGCTTCCAGCGATTTATTATTATGTGGTCAAAGGGAAACAACTCTCGACTATTTTGGCTCGTTACGGAAATATGTTTTCATTCTTTTCTCGGTAATTGGTGAAAGCTTTTTGATGCAAATTTGAAGAGTTTAAGCAATAATGATTCTCATTTAATGTATACTATTCCTGAATCGGTTTAAGCGATCAAAGTTATAGGGAACGCCCCTTTAAGTGTGTATTTGTTTGAATTAGCTGGTGTGTATTTAAATTTTAATCAAATTAATGGCCATGCACTTGTATATATGACGTACAGTATGCATTGTCAATGTTGCAGTATCATGCATCATGTTACTACCATGTTTTTATCCAAAAAATCTAAACAGTGCTTTTATATTCCCACAAATGAAGATTGAGAGGTGGCATATTGGAGTTACTCTGTCAGTCAGTTAGTTGGTTCGGTAGGTTGACCGGTCCGTCTGTCCACATACAATAGTACAAGTTAGTGGAGCAAACTACTATCACACTGCTTATGTGATTGCATTGATACTTAAAATATGTCATCACCATAAACTGTAGATGGGCAAGACACAATTTTCATGCGACTGCGAGTGGTCCACTCATTCCAGAGTTACGTGCCCTTGGACCTAGCCATATAGTTTACTATCACAAACCGGCAGCAGGGTAATTAGTCAGTAGTTAACGTGACAAAGCTCTAGTTATAGAGCTATATTGAGTAAGAAACTAATTCTACTGTGAAATTACTGATTATTATTATTTAGATACTTTACATTAGTATTTCTTTCATTTTAGGGGAGAATCAGATGGAGTTGATGCACCATTTCGAACTTGCTATGGAAAGCTTGGCGAAGCACGGTCCTTAACAGCTAACAAGTCAGCAAGGAAACAGATGCAGAAGAAGTTTTCAATGGTGTACTGTCTAGAAATTATTGACAACCCTGATAGACTTAACATCAAACTGTTTTCTCATAAATTTAAAAGTACATTGCCTCTCAGTTACTTATTTCATTTTATTTTAAGTGATGTTAAGCGTAAAAGAAGTGACTGTGAAAGACAAATTATATTTTGTCCATCTATTAAACTTTGTAGTCAGGTTTATACTATGTTACGTCTAGAACTGGGATCTGATATGAAATATGTTCAAATGTTCCACTCCATGACAACTGATGAAGTGAAAGAAGAAATACGGAAAGACATGAGTGTAAACAATGGTACCGTTAGAATTCAATACTGGTTGCAAGTAGTGCTGCTGGTATCATGTGGTATGGGAGTTAATTTTAGAGGGTTGAACAGTATTATTTATTTTAGACCACCTAAAGACATGGACAGCTTTATACAGCAGTTGGGCCGGGCAGGAAGAGATGGGTCTCAGGCAATGGCACTTCTTTTATTTAATGGAAAACAATGTAGAAATGCATGGATACATGACTAATGAAACAACATGTAGGAGAAAAATTATTTTAAATGCATACAATGCAAAGCCTCCTTCAAACTTAAGCAAACATTTATGTTGTGATATTTGTGCAAAGGAATATTAGGGGTGTAACAATACGGTCACTTAACGATACGATACGTATCATGATATAGGGTGATGATACGATACATATCCCGATACAGACATACCTAATTTCTCCTATAAAAAGTTTTAAAGTATTGATACTTTTCGGAATATAGTTGTCATTTTACTTATTAATATGAACTATTTTACTTGATTATTTTAATTCAACTCCATGAAATTGTACACTGAGCCTATTGAAACAACATTGAACAATATTCACATTAGTATTTAATTTTTTCTTATATTTGTCAGACATTTACAATATTATTGTAATATCACTTAAGGTACAAATCGTATTGTGATCTGCTTTATGTCACGATACATGTTGTATCGTGGGCTATGTATTGCGATACGATATGATACGATATATCGTTGCATCCTTAAGGAATGTCATTGTATGAATGAAGATTGTTCAAATTTTAACCATCCAATTATTTCAATATATAACTAAGCTAAATAGTTATTCAGATTCGGATGATACAGACAGTGATGCATCTGACTCTGAGGAGGATGGAGATATTTTAGTAGTCTGATTCTTTTTCATTTTGCTACATAAGCATTGTTCTAATTAAAAGCTGTCCATAAGACAGTGCTCTCGTCTTTTCTCAGTGATTGATAGTTCAAACTAAATCTTTTGACAATTTTCCAATTTGAAAGTTTATGCATGTTTAAAGGAGGCTTTGCAGTGTATAAGATAGGAAAACTGTACTAATTATTATAACTATTATTAATATTGAGTGTTATCTACCCTTTACTGTTGCCTTTTCAGCCCTTTTTCTATTGTTTTGTTAACAAGTAATGGGACCCTTTATTGGGGACATGTGCGTTGTGAAACACTACAGTTTATACAGTGATTTTTTTTCAAAATTTTCTCACTACCCATGCCCATCCAAGGGGAAATTTAGCGCAACATCCAGTTAATGAAAAATATTTCCAATGTCTGGGGAAAAAATTAAGTTGATCAATTTTCAACTGATTTTCTGAAAACATGGTGATAATATTTGTTGGCGTAACAGCGTAATTCTGGTAAAATGTTAAAGATGGCAAAGCTGTACTTTATTATATTTTGTTCATATAAATGAACTGCCATTGTTATGTGTACACATTAAACTTTGTTTAAAGTAGTGTGTAATATATGTTGGTTGAATTCAACATCTTTGAAGTTAGAATTTATTTCTAAGCAGAAAATGTTGTTATTTATACCCATTTTAGCCATGGCATACAGGTGATGTGTGACCCAGGTATGATGCCTGGCATACAGGTGATGTGTGACCCAGGTAAAGTGTCTGGCATACAGGTGATTTGTGACCCAGGTATAATGCCTGACGTACAGGTTATGTGTGACCGAGGTATGATGCCTGGCATACAGGTGATGTGTGACCCAAGTATGATGTCTGGCATATGGGTGATGTGTGACCCAGGTATGATGCCTGGCATACAGTTGATGTGTGATCCAGGTATGTCTGGCATACAGATGATGTGTGACAGAGGTATGATGTCTGGCATATGGTTGATGCGAGACCCTGGTATAATGTCTGGCATATGGTTGATGTGTGACCCAGGTATGATGTCTGGCATACAGGTGATTTGTGACCCAGGTATGATGTCTGGCATATGTGTCACCCAGGTATAATGTCTGTCATACAGATGAGGTGTGACCCAGGTATAATGTCTGACATACAGGTGAGGTGTGACCCAGGTATAATGTCTGGCATATGTGTGACCCAGGTATAATGTCTGACATACAGGTGAGGTGTGACCCAGGTATAATGTCTGACATACAGGTGAGGTGTGACCCAGGTATAATGTCCGTCATACAGGTGAGGTGTGACCCAGGTATTATGTCTGTCATACCGGTGAAGTGTGACCCAGGTTTGATGTCTGGCATATGGGTGATGTGTAATCCAGGTATGGTGTCTGGCATACAGTTGATGTGTGATCCAGGTATGATGTCTGGCATACAGATGATGTGTGACAGAGGTATGATGTCTGGCATATGGTTGATGTGTGACCCTGGTATAATGTCTGGCATACAGGTGATGTGTGACCCAGGTATGATGTCTGGCATACAGGTGATGTGTGACCCAGGTATAATGTCTGGCATACTGGTGATGTGTGACCCAGGTATGATGTCTGGCATACGGGTGATGTGTGACCCAGGTATGAAGTCTGGCATACAGGTGATGTGTGACCCAGGTATGATGTCTGGCATACAGGTGATGTGTGATCCAGGTATGATGTCTGGCATACCAGTGAGGTGTGACCCAGGTATGATGTCTGGCATACGGGTGATGTGTGACCCAGGTATGATGTCTGGCATACAGGTGATGTGTGACCCAGGTATGATGTCTGGCATACAGGTGATGTGTGACCCAGGTATGATGTCTGGCATACAGGCGATGTGTGACCCAGGTATGATGTTTGGCATACAGGTGAGGTGTGACCCAGGTATAATGTCCGTCATACAGGTGAGGTGTGACCCAGGTATGATGTCCGTCATACCGGTGAGGTGTGACCCAGGTATGATGTCTGGCATACAGGGGATGTGTGACCCAGGTATGATGTCTGGCATATGGGTGATGTGTAATCCAGGTATGGTGTCTGGCATACAGTTGATGTGTGATCCAGGTATGATGTCTGGCATACAGGTGATGTGTGACCCAGGTATGATGTCTGGCATACAGATGATTTGTGACAGAGGTATGATGTCTGGCATATGGTTGATGTGTGACCCTGGTATAATGTCTGGCATTCAGGTGATGTTTGACCCAGGTATGATGTCTGGCATACAGGTGATGTGTGACCCAGGTATGATGTCTGGCATACAGGTGATGTGTGACCCAGGTATAATGTCGGGTATACTGGTGATGTGTGACCCAGGTATGATGTCTGGCATACAGGTGATGTGTGATCCAGGTATGATGTCTGGCATACAGGTGATGTGTGACCCAGGTATGATGTCTGGCATACAGGTGATGTGTGATCCAGGTATGATGTCTGGCATACAGATGATGTGTGACAGCGGTATGATGTCTGGCATATGGTTGAAGTGTGACCCAGGTATGATGTCTGGCATACAGGTGATGTGTGACCCAGGTATGATGTCTGGCATACAGGTGATGTGTGACCCAGGTATGGTGTCTGGCATACAGGTGATGTGTGACCCAGGTATGATGTCTGGCATACAGGTGATGTGTGATCCAGGTATGATGTCTGGCATACAGATGATGTGTGACAGAGGTATGATGTCTGGCATACATGTGATGTGTGACCCAGGTATGATGTCTGGCATACAGGTGATGTGTGACCCAGGTATGGTGTCTGGCATACTGGTGATGACTGATGTGTGACCAAGACCACATGCCACACCTTCATTCTTTATATGTAAGCCGGAAAAAATGAAAGCAAACGCTGGACACAGACTCCAAACTTCTATAATTTTTACTTTTAATAGTACATAGGCAGTGCGAACATTTTCGCATGGGCGCAGCCATTTTTATTTGCGTCTCCACGCCGGAGAGTATCGAAAATGTAAGCGTCGTTTCTATTGGTTAATGTATACTCTGTTCTATTCTGTGAAAACGGCGAATCGGTAAATAAAAATCCCACAGGAGATGTACGGAGCGGAGCGGAGGCAACGACTGTGGGTATCCGACGATGATTGTTTACATGCGACACACCTAAATAAACTGAATCATACGGGCCTCCAAAGTCTCGTCTTTATAGCAGCAATGTCAATCGCGTCGATCACGGAGTGTAACGGTTAAATAATTGATAGTAAATCATCAATGGAATACCAGATTACCCCCTGCGTTAAACTGTCCAGGCGCATGTAATATATAATGAAGAATAAATGGCTTTTAATAATTGATTGAAAATTATGAAATTCGGAATGGGAGTATGTAGGAAGTTATTGTAGTTCTGTGTAATGTTTTACCAAAATCTGATTGATAGATTTTCAGAAATGTTTAAAAAATACGATTTTTTTCTATCGCAAACTAGCTATACAACGATACGTTCACTTTCTAAAATGTTCGTAATTATAAACTAACGTCTATTTTGTCGATTTGTTTGCGGCCTAGCCTGTTTTATCACCCAGCCATCTTTATCCGATCCAGCCTACATTATACTGATACAGACCGTGCCTATAATGTACAAACCAATGTTTAATTAGGCTCGTATATGATACAATATATGTTTTACAGTCGTAACAGTTACCATTGATTGATACAATTCATTTGCTCGTTCAGTTATATGGGGTGTTTCAATTACATTGTACATTGTACGTATTTCAAGGGGTCGTGCAGGTCATTTCCATAATGTTGCACATGTTCATGGTGACTATATCGTTTATTTCGCTTCACAAACTTCTTACAAAGTTGGTATATGTATCCATGTCAATAATATTCTTCCAAATTGACCCTTTCTGACCCGATAATTTAACAACAATTAAGTTGACTTGTAAACACTTTATCACACAGATCTGTGTCAGTAGATTTGAATTGGAAACATTGTGTACAATGGCTCGAAGTCTGGTCTGTAATAAACGACGTTGTTGTTACATAGAACAGTGAACTTTGATCATTTAGTGAACAATGTTACATGGCTTATATTTCTAACCATGATCAGTTTTTGTCGGGTGTAACCGATAAACGAGAATGATTGAAATATCGGTTTAAGACCTTTACTTTGAAGATAATATTGACGAAAGCGAAGGAAGTATTAACCTCGTTTTATGCTCGTTTGTTTAATATAATTACTGATCAGTGGATTACTGCTAGTCTAAAGGCTCTTTGAGGCATAGTGTGTTAATGTTCTAACTTCAAGTAACGTTAAATGTGATATATTTTAAGTCAGCAATGTATAATATATGTTTAGGTCATTAGGATATACGTTTGTTAATAAGTTTACAAAAATATGGCTGTCCCCATCATTGAAACAAAACAAAATTGCAGAACGACCTCAATTATCGTCGAATACTGCTCTTTCGGAACGGAACGTTCTTGTGGAGGTCTGAATTCGAAGGAAAAGTTTACTAATTAATTTGAATAAAAATAAGATAATATCAATTGGCATGCCTAATTAATAATTGAATAAAAGGATCTTAAATATAACTTATGCCTTTAAACTGCCATACTTATCCGTTCAGGAGTTGACAAAACACATAATCAAGGTAAATGAAGGATATATCATTCCTAAACGTTATTCATATCATTTCCAGCTCCATTCACATCCTGGATATTAAATTATGAAGTTCCTAATTGGTCCTATGAGTGGTTGAATGATATGGTAATCTTGGCCAATTTGTCACATGATGTTTGTCATTTCTCATAGCTTTGAAATACCACTGCCATAAAACGACTTTCCCCTTTTGCGTCAATGAACGGAAGTTGTTGTCAAATGGTTAACAGCTCTGTAACCAAAATGGAAATCATTCTAAGAAAACGTGCGAAAATATTATCAACAGTTTTATTTATCCCAAGAGGCGGTAACTTGAAGGGCATGGGCCCGAAAATTTAAATTACGAGTCAGTTAAACAGTCTTTAACTTTGTAAGTGTATGGAATAATTTGTTCCAAGTTTCAGGAACAGTTCACAAGAGTCCCCTCTTTTTAACCATATATTGTCAACATTGTACAATTTTGTCACTAAGCCCGGTTTTCCTTGAGAACGGCTCAAATATACGAGGGACGTTCAAAATATACTAGGACTGGAGCCCTCACGGATACAGTTTTAAAAATTATAAAAAATATTAATTCATTATAATGAATTGGAATTCAGTTGCGAAAAATAAATGTCCGATTTATCGTGTAATTCTGTCATGGCCGTCCCTTTTGAAACCATGGTAACGCGCACCCGGCGCAGCTCACCTATAACCATCAATGTGGACTGCGTAATGAGCTATATCTTCACAACTATCATATCGTTAGATGTCAAACATCGCCAAAACATAACGTGATACTTGTTGGACTCTGTCTGCAAAAACGACGATTTTTAAAGAATAGATTCTGAAATAAAGAGACGTTGAACTCTATGAGGGAAAACTTCGGAACGCAAAAGAGACGTCATCGGAACGTCAGGACAAACTGACAAATAACAGACTCCGTCAACATGATATGCGCTCGAAATAGTATGCAAATCATCGTAACTACAGTAACTGCAGTTATTTCTACAGTTTTAGAATGTCATATATGTATTAGAGATGGTATTTCTGATGTAAAGGACATATTAGTAATAGGAAATTACAAAACGTTTGTAACGTCAGTTACCGCAACATTTTCAAAATATCAACTTTTTATGGTACGGTTCTCCCCAGATATTCGTTATATGAAGCATAAAAATACATGCGATTCTCACAAAAGATATATGCGTATATAGCTCTGTGTGTAACAAGCATGTATTCATTACCATTGGCATTACAAACAGTGTATTGCATAGCCCTATGACAGCCACTAACGACGTATAAAATAGCGTGACGTCATTTTGTGCGCCGGGTCGGTGTAAGTGACTTAGTTTAACTACCTGCATATAGTGAACTGTGTATTTATTTACTTTCATATTTGTACTTTTTGTAGAAAGAATATTGAAAATTCATATGATATCAAAAATTTACTGTTTAACAATGTGGGTTTTATGAAAACATTCCTAGTAATTATTGGACGTCCCACGTATATTACTATATTCAGTATAATTCAACATGTCAATCGTGTGCTTATTACAATTTATTGACATTGAAACATATTTCCACAGGGTGTGTCAATGGTACGGTAAGGATCTTTCACACTATTGATTAAAATATGGCACATAAGTTCGAGTAAGGAAGAGTTGTGCCGTACCTCACACGCTCCGGAATGGCATTGTATGGAGGAACGTTATATCGTTCTCAACTTTACATAAAAATGAAATTGTAATTGAAAATCGTAACATATATTTCAGACTTTTGATTATAATTAGGGTGTGACGGCATTATTTCAAAAGACTGCCATTATATGATATGAATCATTGACAATGAGACTTGTTTACATTTCATTATTGAATAATTTATAAGGACGCTTTAAGCTGTCGTGTGAATTAAAATATATATCTTCTTAGATAGAAATTGTTGTTAATTTTATTTGAGACTTAATTCCTTCTGCTTTATTTGATTGTTCTTCTTCATGCACAAAGCAAGATTGTATACTTTCTATATATATATAAATATGTATATATTCCACAGCGTTATTGGACATTGCCATTGAATACAAATGTACATACAAACTGTTTCCATTTTTCACACTATACTTTAGAACGTATACAATCTTGCTTTGTGCATATATAGTAACGTCTTTTAATGCCTAAATATTCAGTTTAACTTGCCACATATAGATCGTTTTAGAGTTTGTTTGAGAATCGACAATATCAAATAACTGGCTCTCTTTTCAAGTAACTTAAATACTAGCAATACATCACACAGAGATATAAGGTTGCTGTGGTGTTTCTTTTATGGAAGAAACACAAACATCGATTGACCATGTACAAAGAACACGCGTGGGACTCAATCGACGTATAATTTGTTTGGAAACAATAATAGCCGGAAAACACAGACAGTCACGGACATTATTCAATATGTAATGATACAATAGCAGTACGTTCCATTTATAATCAGAACAATTTAGTTATTTTGGTCGTTTTTGTTTGTGAAACAACACAGTCTTTGTTGTTGAACATTTTATGTGTGGCTTTCCGCGCCGACGCAAATTGGCAATCTTTTACACTGTGTATAAACGAGTCGATTTCCGGCAATTGCACGTTGAATGATATTGTTTGGCAATAATGCTTACAGTGATCAGAATTTACATCTGCCTTCAATAGCAACAACTGATACAAGTGGATTTGTATATATGTAGTAATCCGATAAGTCATACAGTCATATGGTTTATACGCTGTGAATAACATATTTGCAAATTATAATTAAATGCTTGTTTTAGTTATTATGCTATATAAATTGCATTCGTGTCAGTGTTTGCCGCTTCCATGCTTCATTTTGGTCATTATTACCCGGTTGCAAGTTTACCAAACGAGATTAGCTCGGACTACTAATTAACCAGTAATTATATACGGGTCCACAAATACCGGGTTATTTGTCTACGCATGGAGGGTTTGATCATGGTCGATGTACTAGTATAACATAAACCCTCCGACTAGTGAACTAACACTTGTTCGTCTTGGTCATCTAAGTTCTCCTATACATGTTAGATGATTTTGTTGCTATGCAACTGTCTCTGCGATTCAGAAATCTTAATTTATTAGTGAACTATCAAGCTGATTGCAATGTGATTGACCATCGAGATAATGCTAATAGTAGAACTACTTGACTATTTTAATTACTTGCAACGTTGTTGTTTTCAATTAGAACACCAACATTTTTGCGACTGTAAACTCTTGTAAGGATCTGCAATAACCATTCTATTAAAAAGCCGCATGGAATTAAAGCATACCACAATCAAAATGACAAACTTATTAAGGTATAACAGATACGTTATATGTCGGAGGCGAAAGGATAAATAAATATACTTCAGGTAATCGATTCAAAAAAATTTGTTCATGCATCCATTTTGTTTGTTGAAAATAATCTCAAACACGGTCGAATAATATATCTGTTTGTAACGTCAATGTCGATTGTACTATCGACGGGCTATGTTAGAAAATACCAGTGACAACATTATGCAATTGGCTTATATGGATACGTTTCATGGAAATTAACGAAATGGATTTGATTGATTGATCATTTCGCTCAGATTTGCGGGTTTTGAACCAGTGGTAGCACATACCAATATTTGGACAGTTATATTTGGTTGTGAATCCCATGTGAGCTGTATTTGAAGGGGAACGTATTCGGTGTTTTACATGTACATGTCATTCAACATTAGTAAAATGCCTTCTACTGACTCATGGAAATCAATTAAGGCGACATTCGTTTCATTACTATCATAAATCACCAGTTTATGCCATTCCTTCCTTTATTGTGAAATGATTTACGGCTCGCTATTCAGTGTATTATAAAATGTCATTAATTGGAATAAAATAATATCATATGAATTGGCATGCCTCTTGTTCAATAAATTATTTTAAATTACTTAAGTATAAAACTGCCATACTTATCAGTTTAGCTATTGGTACCTGGTGCTTGAGGATCACTTAATCCACCAATATGAAGTATATGGCACTCCCGATCATCAGTCATGACATGCTCAGCTCCATTCACATCCCGGAAATTAAATTACTGATATTCTAATTGGTCATGTGAGTTGTTGAATAAACATGGTAATCTAGGGCAATTTGTCATATGCTGTTTGCCATTCTCTTACAGCGTTGAAATATCACTGCCATAAAAACGAATTTTCGTCTTCCGGCAGCCATTCAAAGACAATGTCGTCAAAGGTTCGTTGCACAGTAACTAACTGAATATTATTCTTAGAAAAACGTGAAATAATCAAAATGCTAGGCTAGGGATTATCTCAGTATGGTTGTTGTCGTTGACATGTTGCAAACAAAGCGTACAGTAACAGGCAAATTTGCAATATTTGTAAAACATAATTTGTCAGAAAAGTTTATACTGTTTTATACTCATTTGTGATGAGTTTTATTATGGTTTATCGTTCATGCATTTGTACCATGCTTTCTTTACAATGAGCAATACAATATCTTATTCGGAGGACTTAAAACGTACATGCATAAGTTAGTATCCTAAAAAAACTACACTATTAAACCGATTATAACGTATTTAGTAAGAAAATAAAGTCGTTCATTAACTTCAGTGTCATCAAACTGTATCTGAAGACGAGCAGTGATAACAACGTAAGTAGAGCATATACAGATCATGCAAACTATGCAATTATAAAACAAGGCCACGTTTGTCTCATATCTGAATGGTTAACAGATGTCTACTTTAATTGTTAACACCGTATCTATTCTCGTATATTACTATATTCAGTACAATTTAACATGTCAGTCTTGTGCTTATCAGTTAAAATCTATTGACATAATATATGTTAGAGGTCAGTATTAATTATACCCCAAATGAGATAGATTAATAACACTGAAACGTATTTCCACAGGGTGTGTCAATGGAACAGTGATTATTCATCTGTCAATTTATAAAAACCTGGCACTTAATTGTGTATTTTGTTAATATCAGAGTAAGGAAAAGTTTCTCGTACCTCACACGGTCAGGTTTGGCATTGTTAGGAAAACCTTGTTATGATCTGAACATTACGAAATCATTTAACTATAATGTACGACACTATATTAGTAATTTGTTTCAATTCAATCTAAACTTTGGCCTAATAAACTATAAAAAATTGTCTATTATAATTGATATTTAACATAAACACCGCATTTTTGCTAACCGAGGGTTGTTCTCACTTGTAATGTAGTAAGCATATAACACAATGTATTTCTAGGTTATAAATTTTAGTAAACGCCTAAAAACAAGTGTCATAGCTACACTCTGTATACACGCATATAAAGCTTAAAAACGAATAACCAGTAAGAAAGATGTAATCAAATGTGTCTGAAGTTCATTTGCCTGGTTCATTTCATTCCTTGTAGTGCTGAATTCACTTGAATATCCAATAAGAAATGACAAAGATACAGAGCGGATATGATTCACTTGCCTATTTGAGCCTTTTAAACTTTAACCTGAATGTGTGACCTTGACCTTTGAGCTAGGGACCTGTAATATGCGCATGACACGTCGTTTAGTTGTGGTTAACATTGTTCCAACATTTAGGAATATCCAATAAGAAAGAACAAGGTTTCGGAGCGGACAAAATTTGTGAACACGCACAAACAAACACACGCACGCACGCACGCACGCACACACGCACACATGCAACGGGCAGGTTGAACACTACATACGTCATGGCAGCATTTCATGGTGGGCACATTTAGAATGTAGATTTCAATCGACAAATATTTTTGTTATTTCAAAACAATAAAAGCATTTTTTCTGGACGATCAGAGACAAACCCAGACAGTAACCCGATGAATCACATCCACTATGTTTCGAAACAGTATGTAACAGTATGGGATATTTAAATTAGAACAAGTAAGTTATTTAGTCGTAAAAGCTTATGGAACATTTGCATATACTCTGTTGTTCATATTATAGGTTTGGCCTTCTCTCACCGATGCAATTGGCAATGGATAACAGATATGCAAGTCTCTTAACAAGCGGATATAATGTTCACTTCCAGTGGTTTTTATTTTAACTAGCTTCACAGATTCTTGCGAATGTTGATATCAAGAGACAGGTCTTGACGGGTCAATTATAGGTAAGTTGTACATGTGAATGCAAAGGACGTTGTTAAAATGATGGCCTTGACTGGTCTAGGTTTCTGATTGTAGTAACCAAATTGAATACATTTGGTTTTCTTCTTATATCTGATCGGGCGTTATGGTGACATTGCTGTGATATGATGAGAGCCCGAATGATGTCGTACTTTTTTGTTCCTAGCCAACAATGATATATGATAGTTCACTTGTCAATTAAGTAAGATAGTAAACTACGCAACCATTAACAAAACCTACAGAGATACTTTGACGGTTGTGATAAAATACCTCTCATTCAACTTGAAAATATTGACTTAAAATGTCATAATAATGAATCTGGTACGACCTTAGCTATATAAAGACATCAACTGTACTCAAACTGTAATAAAATGTGTAGCATAGCCGTGTTGCTGTAACTGTTAGACAACAGGTTTGACGTCAGTTTCTGCTGGATTTATCCGTTGCCGGTCAACCGATAATCCGTATACACTAAGCATGAAGTGTTCTCACCAGGTGTCTTTATAGTCTATATACTGTCCACACGTTCGAATACACACATACCAAACAACACATTCGTTAAAACATTTTCCAACATTTTTTGATATGATACGTATAGTGATTCCGGATCGACATATACCAACCTTTGTAAGAAAACATTATATATGACTGTTTCTTACAGACTCAATCTCAAATTACAATACTACGACTCACTATTTCGTGAAAACCGTTTCCGACATTTGTTTGAAATTGCAATATATTTGTAAAAACCGTTTCCGAGGGTTTTATTGTGAATTGAATTTGTTAAATAAGTAAAGCTCGAATTAACACATTTATTAGAACAAGCAAATGGTATTACATTTTAGGATGCGTACCATGTAAAAAGTAGTAACTCGACTTATCTGAGTTTGTAATATCACAAGCTGACTATGTTACAATATGTAAACCTTGGTATACTAGAATACGCTGATAGAATAGTTTAGTAACAAAATATTGTAGTCTGGTTCCCTATCCTAACTCTTACAGTGTTTTAGGTCAGGCAGCAACCAATTAATCGATAACTGCAGTGTTCGAATCAAAATTGCATATAACATATAACGAAATAATGACAATACTAAAATCGAACATCCATGATACTGGTTTGGCGCTTTACCAACTGAGTTAACTGGGCATTTGATATTAGGTGCGATTAATATACGCTATATACACGCTGGACAGAAATTGTCTTAATTTACTTTGCGGGTTTTTTTTACATATCAGTTGTGTCATTTTAATAAAACATGTTTAATTGAAAAGAGCATACATGTACATTTTTCCATTAATATTACCAAGTCTCATCGAAATGACACATACATAACACACACTTTTGGGGGATATTCTAAAATTCCCTAAAGAAACTAACGTACAACCGCCATCTTGTTTTACCCATGGTATCTTCCATTGCAGTTACGTTAGTCCGGGCCTACACTGTAATGTAATGAAAGATTTAGGTACCAGGAACCAGACTACATAATGTTGCAGCTCACATACACGCTGATCCAATCAGAACTCGACATTCTCATTTCACCAAGATAGTAGATGTTAAAAATACACGTGTATAATGTATTCCTTGAATAGAAATTGCTAGACTGATCGATACGCTTAGTTTATACACTCCCAAACTATATACCGTGCTCGATTGGTGATATCTGTGAAGTCGAAGGATTGAGGACACTGGCATCACCCTAAAATCGATCGAAGCCCGAAGTCATTGGCCAATTAGTCAGGGTTACAACCAAAATGAACACTGGTTTAGTCGATCGCAATAATAACGAATGAAGTGTAATGTTTATATGAATAATTGCAACGCAAACGTAACTGTGATTATTAGCCATGGGATAACCGTTAATATAAGGCAAGCCTCTATCGAATTGTGAAACAACAAGTACCTAGATATAATAAACATATCACAGGAAACCAGGTTCGCATTGACCTAGATACCATCCTTGTTCGGGAAGATTTAATAACAATAAGTAATTGTAATTCAGCGACCGTAAATGGATTCATTTCGGAGAGCAAAAGAAGGGATTAATATTCGGTATACTACTTTATTGTTAAACACTTCAATTTTGTAAACAAACACGAGCGCTCTTAAATGGATATCTCACCAAACCATCGAGGACTTGTTAAAACACAGCATGTTTACAACCAAATGTGAAAACGACTGTGGTTCGGGTTTATACTTAAACTGACTACTGATATCGTCTTATATCTAATCTAGGATTATACAAATATGACAGCTATAATAAAGTACTGTCATTCTAACGTTTGTTGGACTGGCACTTATCAAGTAGTTCTACTTAGAGAGGAAAATGCTTAGCTAAGCATAAATGCTTTCAATATGTTTAAAATGTATTTTGCGACTACTACTGTTCTGTCTGTTGTATACAGAGATTACCAAGCCCCATTTTTCTGACACCGGGCAAAGTCCTGAACAAACTATCATATACTGAACACCAAACAAAGTAAAGGAGCTCGACTAGTACCAGTTTTCTGGTTACGTTGCGACCTTGTCTTTACCGATGGGCATCGCGTTATTTGAAAGGCATTGCTTCGGTACGTCGCGGTTCCGGTGTTGAAGCGAACTGATAACTAAAAAGTAGAAGCTCGAATCGTCAAACCACTGTGGTCAGTTTTTAACAAACTATCCAATTAGCAATAAGCAAACCGGTTGTTGTTGTAACGTGGCTTCTATCTAGGTCAATCTAAATCTAAACACTCGAACGTATCTGATCAAATGACAAAATGTTCCCCACCATACAAGGTAACTATATCCGATTACTGAAAGATAAGAGTTAAGCAAATGCTGCTTTACAATTGTAAAGGGAACAAGCAAAATAAGTGAATGTAAACATACTCTATTTGGTGATTATCTTCACTCAAAGGTTTTAAGGATGCATGTCGACAAAGGTTATACAGTATATTATACGGGTAAATATTAGCATATAACTCCAGCGTACTGACCGTTGGTCTATCCTCATTGTTTGTAACGTCCTCAGCATAGTCAATACAGAACTATAAAACATTGTACAATAAACAGTACATTTGTATAAATATTCGAACACTTACTGTGTACACCTTTCCTCATCAGGTTACGACCAACTATACTATTAATTTAATGTGAGAATCAGTCGCCAATTGTATCGAGATATGTCGTCATCATAGTTATAAACTACTGTATGCTATAACTTTAAAAGTCTACAATATCAAAATGCTTTGACCCTCTGTGTTATTTGGCCACAACATATTAACAAACAATTGTACGGACGATGACTGAGATACTTCTGGATATCGTTGTGTCTGGCTTAACCATATATGCCTTTGTGTTAATCGTCTTGTAATGGTTGACAATGGTGTGTATTTCTTCATATCATTGTGTTAGTATGCATGTTTTATACGCTTTAGTTTTTACCTTTAAATTGCATGGTCTTTGACTCTTAATGATTGGTTGTGTATGTACATGTTGCGTACTCAGATGCCCTTTTGTGTCGAATTTGCGTGGTACATGGTCCTTCGTCTCCTAATTAAAAATGTTGCATACTAATGTGTCTCTTTTGTGATTTACATGGCATGTATGTTATTATTTGTGCTTTGTGGTGAGGGTACTTGTCAATGTTTCATGCTCCTTCGTCTCTTCGCAGTGCATTACCATGTTGTATACATATTTGTTTCTTAGTGATAACTGTTCATGCTGTATCGTCCTGAGTATCTTTGCGCTTTGTAGTGACCGTCAATGTATCTTTGCGCTTTGTAGTGACCTTCAATGTATCTTTGCGCTTTGCAGTGACCGTCAATGTATCATTGCGCTTTGTAGTGACCGTCAATGTATCTTTGCGCTTCATAGTGACCGTCAATGTATCTTTGCGCTTTGTAGTGACCGTCAATGTATCTTTGCGCTTTGTAGTGACTATCAATATTGCATTCTCATTTTTTTCTATTTGTGCTTTGCGTTGAATGTTTATGTTACATTTTGTTGTTTGGTATCTTCACATTTTGTGGTAACCGTACATTTTGCATGCTCCACCATCGCTTTGAGTGCTTTGATGTGACAGTGCATGTTGCATTATCCCTCTTCTCCATCGTGTATTTGTGGTGACAGTCTTTGTTACATGCACCTTTATCACTTTGTAATTTGCGGTGGACCATCTTGCGCGCCCTTTGGTGTTTTGGGGCTTTTTGGTGACCGGCTGACTGGATGATTATTTCTATTGTGGCTTACGTCCACTATGCCACTAGTATATTTACAACCACGTATATCTCTTAATTTGGCTGATTTGACAATGAATTGGAAGTAAAGATTTATACTTTAAAGTCATTTCTAGGTGAGTCATTGCTGTTGTGATTTTTGTTGGTGAATATTTTAAAAGTTGTTTGGTATTACGAATAAATTGCTACCAGTGATTCATTAGGATAGTGTACGTAAAAGTGTATTAAGTTTATTCTAGATCAACATTCGATGATGGATCCGTTAGTGTTTGGAAGAGGGAAGTGGTGACAGATACGTACAGGTGTAAATGATATCCGTCGCTTCTCTTAATGGTAGCTTTATATATCAGATGCCGGTACTAATTTATTTTGGATAAAATAACATCGTCCCTAGTTGCACATGCATTTTGTAATGAATGAAATGAACTGGTTGTATTTTTGTGTGAATGAAACAAACGAAGTGGTTTATCGCAAAAGATTAAAGTAGGTCGGGTCGATGATTAATTTCGTTGAAGAAACCGCAAATTAAACAAATCTTAACCGAACATACTCCATTAATGTGTGTTTTAAAGTCTACCTGTTTATATGGCAAATGTTGAGTGTTTGTTTAGCGCTGTATATTAGAGTAACGTGATGACCCAGTTTGGCGGAGAAACATCTGGCGGACTAGCAATATTGTACCAAGACCATACATAATATCGGTAGCGAGATAGTTGTCATGTTTGCATTGTTTAAGAAGCATGTAGGTCATTAAGTAGGACTCATTGAGATAAAACTGTAAATTAACTTGAGAACGAGTGTGCCAACGACTTGTTACAAGCCTAAGAACATGTTGCACCCTGTATGGTGACACGGTGTTCTAGTGGGTCATCTGGAATACGGATCTTGGGGTCCTTGCCTCGTTTCTCGAGCGGACTAATTGGTTATTTCAGAAATGTTTTTCAGTGTTTGCCACCCAGTTAGATATAAACTGGTAGAAAAAGCAGGGGGTTTGGTGTATCGGTGATATACGCTGCGCATGTAATCACAAGAATGAATACATTGGGAAACATCGATGGTGACGTCATATACCGTGTGTGATATACCTTGTAATCCACTTTTCTCTAATCTAGAATATTGCGTGTTGTTAGTTTAACTTTCCTTCTCAATGAATAGATAACTTTAATTTTTGAAGCGGAGATTTGCTTCTGATGTCTAAATGTTATGTAATAATGTGTACGTGTTAGTTTTAGAAGAAATCACCACCGACAGTAACAACATTATGTCACAGTTTCTTTAATAATCACTAACATATCTTATTGAGTTGACTGATAAAGGAATGTTGAACGTGCATACAAAATTATCATCTTAAAATAACAATACACTATTTGGTTTTGTCCATTAGTTTCAACTGTTATGTAAAGAGCTACAATAAGCTAAAATATGGGTTAATCTGCATACAATTGAAAACATGTGTAACACAATACGTAATACGCCCACTAAGATGCGTTGTGAATATCACGCCAGATGGCTATATCATTTTTGAACACCGTATCAATATCTATATTAATATATTCAGTATAATTCAAAACGTCAATCGAGTGTTGATCAGTTATAATATAGATCAGTATTAATTATACCCCAGATGAGATTGACATTAAACCATATTTCCACAGGGTGTGTCAATGGATCGGTAACTATTATTCACACAATTAATAAAATTCTGGCACTGAACTTTGTATTTTGTTCTGACTATCTACTATACGATATTTAAACAATATTAATATTGGCGTTGTCTCGTACTAAGCACAGTCAAGTTCGGCATTATAAGGAGGAACTTTGTCATATTCTCAACTTTACGAAAACATTGAACAATAATGGATGAACGTAAAGACTTTTTATTACAATAAAGGTGTGGCAGTATAACGCTAATTATTTCAAAAGACTTTCATATTGTATAATTTTTCGACAATAAGTTTGCTTACATTTCATTAAAAATAAATTATTGGGACGCTTTAATCTGTCTTTGGAAATCTATTATCTTCGACATTGGTCCATTTCAAATTATTGTGTACTCAAATAAATTGTACTTTTTTTAGAAATCAAAAGAATTAGTTGTACAATATCATCCGTTTCAATCAACACTTTAGCCTACTAAACTGTAAATTATAATCTATTCGTGTAGGGTTAACGCAAGTTTTTTTTGGTGCTATTAGATCTGCAGAGTCCCGAGGGACGATTGGTGCCCAAGCCCGTTAGGGGATAACGCGAAAATATTTTGTGCGACGTCGCGAAAACAAGACGTCGCCAAGCAAGCGTTACGTCATACAATATTTTGTTATGAACGTTGACTTCCGGGGTCCGTAAATACCAAGAAAACATAAATATTAGGTGCTTGTTTCAGTTTATTATTATAATCTTTTAGAATAATACTTAGAAGTTACAAGTAAATTGTGAATTAAAGTTTGTATGACGCTGTAAATCATGATTTGTCGTCGGCTGGGACCTGAAACGAGCGTTCGTAAAACTGGACACCAACAGCGCGTGAATCTTTATGTTAACGCATTGGTCTCGTCCCGTTTGCGTATGGGCAATATTAGCGTTTTTTAAACCACATTACATAATTCCGATAGAATGACATTCTGAACGGCAGACACATTTTGCATGGACATTTTTATTTGATGACAATGTTCGTTATCGTTGTTTAAATTACTATCAAGTGACAGCAAGTCTTAACTTTCGGTTTAACTGTCTAACTATAGAACATTTTTTTGTTGTTAAAATATCAAATTAATTACACACTTTTCAAGTAACTTTAATACGAACAATTCATACACCAGGGGTAGAACGTAGGTGATGTGTTTCTTTAATGGCTGTGGCGCAATCATCGATTGACGATTGATTAAAATCACGCGTTGAACACAATCGATAAATCATTCGTTTTGAAACAATAATAAATGTTTTATCTGTACATTCAGAGACGGACACGGACAGCAAACCGACGAAACACGTCGACTGTGTTTTGTAACTGTGACAGTACGAGTACGTTCCATTTATAAATAGAACAATTGAGTTTTTCTTCCGTAAGTGCATGTAGAACATCCGCGTTCTTTGTTGTTAACATTCTATTTGTGTCTTTCATACACCGACGCATATTTGCAATTATCGACAGATAAGCAAGGCTGTAAACAAAGTTGTAATGCACATTCATATAAATTGAGAAGTATCTTGTATATGAATAGCTTCCCATACATTTGTACAAATATTCGTATACTTACTGTGACTAGTCCTTTCTCCCATAACGTTACGGCTTACTATACTAATAGCTTAACGTAAGTAACAGTCGCCGATTGAATCGTTATTTACTACTGCAGTGTATGCCTTTAAAAGTCTACAATATCAAAATGCTAACAGACATTGTATTATTTGAACAAAACATATTAACAAAAAGGTATACGGACAATGACTGAGATAATTCTGATTGTCGTTCCCTTGGTGTGAAGTGTCTGTATTGATCATATATGCCTGTGTGTTAATCGTCTCTATATGATTGTCGATGCTGTATGTCCCTTTACATTATCGTTTTACTATTTTTGTTGTATATGCTTTCGTCTTTTGTACCTTTATGCGACTGTGCAATTGCATGACCCTTCGTCCCTATTATGATTGTTGGTGTATATCCATGCTGCATCAGACGACCCTTGGTGATGACTTTGTCAGTTCTAGTTGTCTGTAGTAACTTAGTTTTGGTTTACTACAAATGCATAGTCGGGCGTTATGGTGACATGGCTAGAGCCCAGATGAAGACTAGCTTACTTGTGTTCCTAGTCGACAAGAATACTTTACTTATCAAATTATGTAAGACAGTTAACCACACAACCTATACAGAATATTCTGAGATATACTTCAACGGTTGTAATAAAACTCATCTCACTCAACTCGAAAACAATGGCTTAAAATGTCATATAAATAAATTTGGGATAACTTAGCTATATAAAAACTTACACTGTACTCAAATAGTAATACAATGAGTAACATACTTTTTGATACCCCCACGTAAATGTTAGAGAACAGGTTTGACGCCAAAGTTTCTACTGGGTTTGTCCGTTGCTGGTCAACCGATAATCCGTATACACTAAGCATGAGGGGTTCTCACCAGGTGTCTTTATAGTCTATATACTGTCCACATGTTCGAATAAACCAATACGGAACAATACATTCGTTAAAACAGTTTCTTACCTTTGATAGAGATGATACGTATAGTGACATATACCAACCTTTTTAAGAAAAATTTTGATGACTGTTTATTACAGACTCGAGCTCAAATTACAATACTTCGACTAATTATTTCGTGAAGATGGTTTCCGACACTTGTTTGAAATTGCAATATATTTGTAAAAACCGTTTCTGAGTTTTTTTTCGGGAATTGTATTTGTAAAAACAGTAAAGCTCGAAGTAACATACTTACAAGAAATAGCAATGAATATGGCAATGAATGTTACATGTAGGATGCAACAAAAGTAGAGAATTACACCAAGTAATAAAGAAGTTTCTTGACTTATCTGAATTTGTAAAATCACAAAATGACTATGTTACAATATGCAAACATTGGTGTACTAGAATACACAGATAGAATAGTTTAGTAAACCAACGTGGCAGTTCACATACACACTGAGCCAATCAGAACTCGGCATTCTCATTTCACCAAGATAGTAGCTATATACACATAATATAATGTTAAAATCTATCTACAAGTATAACATATTACTTGAATAGAAATTGCTAGCTTCAGGATTGTTGCTATGGTCGTTAGACTTGAACACAACAGTTATATTCTCCCAAACTGTACGCTATGTTCGATTGGTCGAAGGATCGAATAAACCGGCAATGTGGCGTTCTCATAATGTATTGATGTAAGGTTCATCACGCTCAAATCCCTCAAAGCTGGAAGTCAACGGACAATTACACAGAATTATAACCAAAGTGAACACGCACTACGACTGCCTCAGTCGATTGCAAAAATGATGCATGACGTCTAAAAGTTATAAAATTAATTGCAACGTGAACGTAACTGCTTATTGCATCATTAGAAAATGGGATAAATGTTAACGCACGTCGCTATCAAATTGTGAAACATCATAACAAATATTCAGTAGGAAATCAGGTTCGTATCGACCTAGATACTATCAGAAAACATCAATGACAGCGTACTGACCGTGGATCTATTCACGTTGTCTGTTATGTACTCAGTATAGTCAATACAAAACTATAAAACTTTGTACAAAACACACTTTGTACAATATTCGTAACCTTACTGTGACTACTTCTTTCTCCCATTACGTTACGGCTTACTATAATATTAGTTTCATGTAAGTATCAGTCGCCCATTCATTCGAGATACGTCATCATCATAGTTATTTGCTATCGTAGGAAATGACTTTAAAAGTCTAAAAAATCAAAATAATTTGACCCTCTGTTATTTGGACAACAACATATTAACAAACAATTATACCGACGATGACTGATATACTTCTGGATGTCGTCACCTTGGTGTGAAGTATCAGCACTGACCATTTATGCCTTTGTGTTATTTAATGGCTGACAATTCTGTATGTTTCTTCACATCATTGTGTTACTATGTATGTTTAATACGCTTTAGTTTTTGGACGTTTAAACAATTGCATGACCGTTCGTACGTTTATCACTGTTGGTGTATGCCCATACTCCGTACTCAGACAACACTTTGTGGAGACTTTCCGTGGTACATGCTATGTTGGTGTATGCCCATACTCCGTACTCAGACAACACTTTGGGGAGACTTTGCGTGGTACATGCTACTTTGTACTATAGAGAATGTTGCATAATAATCTGTTTCTTGTACGATGTATGTTCATGATGTATGCTATTATATGTGCTTTGTGAAGACTCTCCATGTTGCATACTCCATCACTAATTTGGGATAACTTTTCATGTTATACGCTCCTTCGTCCCTTAGTGGTAAATGACCATCTTGCATACATATTTGTTTCTTTGTGGTGACTGACAATTTTGCATACTCATATGTCTCTTAGCGATAACTGTTCATGCTGTATAGTATTTGTAGTCACTATCAATGTTACATTCTCATTTTGTTCGATTTATGCTTTGCGTTGACTGGTCACCTTACATTGTATTTGTTATCTTCATATTTTATGGTGACAGTAAATATTGCATGCATTTTCATGTCTTTGTGGTGGTATTTACACATTTGCACTTTCCTTTTGTGTTTTGCTTGATGGTCAGGTAGCTTGTTCCAACATGTTATTTTAGTCTTCAGAACACGAATGTCGTTACTATGGACATACCTTGCTTCATCTTTATACATTGGATGGTTATTTCTATTGTTGCGTTCGTCCACTATATCACTAGTGTTTTTACAACCCCGTATATCTCTATTTGTATCTGTTTTTGACAATTGATGGGTAGTAAACACATTATACAATCAATTAAAATGAAACAAGTGTGAAATGCAATGCATTATAGTAATAGTATGCTTTTAACTTATTTGCCCCTATAGTGTAGTTGTTTGATTATTATTTGAGTTTTGTTTATTATGGTCACATAGCATTTTCACAATATACTCTTTCCGGATAATTCTGAATAACTCTCGTATGCTTTTAACTTAGTTCAATGCACGTTTTCATCGCATCCGATATAGATGAATCAGATCATATATTTGTGATTCATTGCTAATTTTTGTTGGTGAATATAAACTTACTTGTTTAGAATAAATAATCACCATTGATGCATTACGGTTTTGTACGTAAAAGTGTATTAAGTTTACATTTATTCTAGTTCAACATTCGATTAAGGATCCGTTAGAGTGTTTGGAAGAGGGAAGTGGTGACAGTTAGGTACAGGTGTAAATGATATCCTTCGCTTCTCTTAATGGTAGCTTTTTGCATTTTGTAATGAATGAAATGAGCTAGTTGTATTTTTGTGTGAATAAAACTAAGCGGAGTGGTTTATCGCAAAAGATCAAAGTAGGTCGGGTCGATGATTAATTTCGTAGAAGAAACCGCAAATCAAACAAATCTTAACCGAACATACTCCATTAATGTGTGTTTTAAAGTCTACCTGTTTATATGGCAAATGTTGAGTGTTTGTTTAGCGCTGTATATTAGTGTAACGTGATGACCCAGTTTTGCGGGGAAACATCTGGCGGACTTTTAACGACAACACTTTTGCAAAACCAAACTTTCCACTTTACAGTGATGTTTGTAGCATACAACAGAGAACTATGTGGTTGAATATCGTACACGATGGATAGCAATATTGTACCAAGACCATACATAATATCGGTAGCGAGATAGTCGTCATGTTAACATTGTTTAAGAAGCATGTATGTCATTAAATAGGACTCATTGAGATAAAATTGTAAATTAACTTGAGAACGAGTGTGTCAACGACTAAAACCCTTGTTACAAGCCATGGAACATGTTGCAACTTGCATGCGGATTTGTTTATGTTTCACGGTGAACTAGTGGGTTATCTTGACTGCGGGTCGTGAGTTCCATCACTTGGGATAATTGGTTGTTTCTCAAATGTTGTTCAGTGTTTCACACCCAACTAGAGATCATCCGCGAAAACCCATGCCACACTTTCGGTTTACTACGAACAGAGTCCGTCGATTTTATTGACCGTTTTGGTTTTTTCACAAGACCGATTCGGCCGATGAAAATCATTCTTACAACAGGTGGAAATATCCAAAACACAAAATGGACGATCATTTTCAATCAGCGTGTTCTAAATTCTCAATACACTCTTTAAAAGACTTCCAATAGATGTGGAATTTCTACCTTTTATGATATTTTCCCATAAACAACATTTTAACATGGAGACCGCCATTTATGATATAATCGGATTTTGTAAAGTCATCGTTGATTGACTGTCGTGTTAGTACTTGTCATGCATTAGCAGTCCAATTAAACCTTTTTACTAGCAGTTTGTCCAAGGGGTCGATGTAGCCAGTTCGGGAGTTGAGTCACTACTGGGATTTCGAAGACGACTAGAGAGAACGTGTTTGGAAACCCAGAGGTTTTTTTATATTTCGGTGATATACGCTAAACATGTAATCGATAGAAGGAGTATATGTTCGGAATAATCTATGGTATCGTCAGAGCAATTCACCGTTGTTTTCTACCTAAAGATATAATTTCGCCAATTTGCATGCATCAGTAATAAAACAATGGTCTAGTATTAGGCACAATGTAAAAGAGAAAGTTTCCCCTTTTTAAACAACATGACATCGATAATAACAATCATCATTTAATCTAGACACTTGAAGGGTATGAGAAAATCCGACAGGGAAGGCAGACGAGCACAGAAATCAGAAACACCACGACACAACTAAACTCAGCAATGCCCACAGAAATCCAAGCCAAAACGGCGGCCAAATGAGGCACAAGAACCCCGGGGCGTGACCTAGTCTAAAACACTAAAGACAGTGACCTAACGTTATGCGACCTTAAGAGGCGCAACTACGACTTGACCTAGTTAAAATAATGGGCAAGGTAGGAATGGGGTGGGAAATAATATTACATATTCATAGCAACTACAATGAACAATGCCCACACATAAGCCGAAGAAACAATTAAAGATCCAAGTCCCCGCCGATAAAATGCAAGATGACCCACATTCACAAGTTCCCTACGGTCCTACTGCACGGCGAACCAACCACACAAACCCGTGCCAAAACGGCGACTAAATGAGGAACAACCACCCCTGACCTAGTTTAAAACACCAAGGACAGTGACATAACGTTAATACGTTTTATAGAGGCATTTTGGGACTTGACCTAGTTTACAATAATGGGCAAAAAAGAGGGTGAAAATATATATGCAAAAAAAACGTATATTATAGTGACCAAACAGCATAGTGACCTAATAAAAAGTATCTCATCCAGCATCTCCGCAAGATACAAATGATGAAAAAGGGGGGTGGTGGTTGGTGGGTGGTGGACTTTAAAACAGAGGGCAGAAGAAATTAAGTTCCGAGGACAAGTGGAAACAAAAATACACCGAGACTGCACAGTACTGTAAAAGGTAGGGGGTCATAGACACTGCTATAACGGAGTACAACTTGAAGACAACAGGTATACATATTACACAAACCCGAAATCCAACCAAGGGCTCTTTTGAGCTGTTGAACCGCTAAAACACTCTTTGACATTTTATCTTTTCTTGGTTATTGAACTCCGCAAGATACAACTGATGAAGAAAGGGGGAAATGGGCGGTGAACTTTAAAGGGAGGGCAGGGAAATAACTTCCAGGGACAAGTGGATACAAAAATACAGTGACACTGCACAGTGCTGTAAAAGGGATGGGGTCATAGAAACTGCTATAACGGAGTACAACTTGAAGACAACAGGTATACAAATTACACAAACCCGAAATCCAACCAAGGGCTCTTTTGAGCTGTTGAACCGCTCAAACACTCTTTGACATTTTATCTTTTCTTGGTTATTGAACTACCAATGTAAACCTGGGGATACTTTTTCTCATGTGGCAGCCAACATCGATATGCAGCGCCCAGGAGTAGAAACTGACCTCACAGGAACCAATCTACACATTGGTTGAGTTGAGCATATCGGTTATATTTGCTCAGATAAATTAACTATGATCCAGACGAGAGTTAAACCTGGGACATCTCGATCCTGGAGCGCTCCCAATTTAAAGTTTTCAATGTATTTTAATTAAAAAATTTGAATATTTAATGGTGTCTTTAACAATACTAAATTTTGTGGTATGAATCATATTGGTGAACGCATATAAACAATGAATAAACATACACACATGCTGTTCTTGGGCATTTACCTAATGATGGCAATTACAAATTAAACTTTTATGGTATTTCACAATGGACCGAAAACCAATAACACCCCTTGACATCCATTACGTCTGAAGTCACACTTGCATTTATTTTTTTATCGAATTTGTTAATCCAGAAGGATTCTTTTTAAAAGCAAAATAAATTGTAAAATGTTTCTTTACAGAGTTAAAAAATCGAAATGATTGGGTTTACAGTATTATACAAATGTAGTATGATTTTTGTTAAGCAAATTTGGTCAATTCCTTTAATTCTATATTATACATTGAGTGAAAGTTGCCCGTGCCAGCAAATCTCCTCGTTAGTTTGGCAGACATCCACATATACTGTATGGTTTGAATGTAACGAGATTAGGCTGCCGTTTGACACCTGTATAGTGACATTATGAGCCTGTCATATAAGTACACAGGAGAACCTAATATACATCAGTGTTCCTTCGTCGGTAAACAAACACTTATGGTGATCATATATTATCATTAAAAACTATATTGACTTTCACTGTATAAACCGCTTACTACCCATCTTATCGTCTCTGTCAATAAAGTGGCTCTTTTCGTATAGACATACTTACATCTGGAACACGCGGCCATTAAACATATGTCTGTCAGCGATTACTGCTTATACAGTGTAACCTCTATACACTATCATGCTCCTTTAATAACTTCTACAGAGATTAATAAAAAATAAATGACATGAAAACTTAACAGACATGAATTTTATCCGTTAAGCATTACATTTTTATTTTATAAATCCGACTCAAACTAAAGATGACCTTTCCTTTCCCTGCTCGTCTATCGCTTGATTTGTACTGCATTGTCTTGCAATGAAGTAACCTTGATCTGTATTGTCTCGTAATGAAGTAACCTTGATCTGTATTGTCTCGTAATGAAGTAACCTTGATCTGTTTTGTCTTGTAATGAAGTTACCTTGATCTGTATTGTCTTTGTCTCGTAATGAAGTAACCTTGATCTGTATTGTCTTGCAATGAAGTAACCTTGATCTGTTTTGTCTTGCAATGAAGTTACCTTGATCTGTTTTGTCTTGTAATGAAGTTACCTTGATCTGTATTGTCTCGTAATGAAGTAACCTTGATCTGTATTGTCTCGTAATGAAGTAACCTTGATCTGTATTGTCTTGCAATGAAGTTACCTTGATCTGTTTTGTCTCGTAATGAAGTAACCTTGATCTGTATTGTCTTGCAATGAAGTAACCTTGATCTGTATTGTCTTGTAATGAAGTTACCTTGATCTGTATTGTCTCGTAATGAAGTAACCTTGATCTGTATTGTCTTGTCTCGTGAGGCTTCATATAACCAGTAGCTGATGGCGTGTTTTAATCAAACACAAACACTACATTTATTCTGATGTAAATTTGCAAAAGTATAATAATCAAGACATATTTTTGAGCTTATAACTCAAGGATTTCAATTTTTCATAGATATTTCTTCAATCAAACGTATAATGTGCACCAGTAAGTTACATTTATATATAGCAATACAAAACATGACACATATAATTATGTACTTCAAACAACTAACTACAGTTATTTACGGTATTGTTTAATTTTACGATTATAATGACGAATAATTTATTATTTGCATTTTCTTTTATAGAGTACAGTACATTGACACAAAACTTTTGATCGATCGATTGAAGTTTAATTTCATTCAACTATGTTGTAACTTCTGAAATAACAAGAAAATGAAGTAAAAGAAATACAAGAATGAGAAGAAGATTTAAATGTGGTGTGGAAACAAAATACAAAACAGCACAGATCTGACATTGAGAGGTCACGAAAACAAAAACACACAAACATGTGCTTGTAAAACAAGAGATCACATGCATTGCATACAAAAGCAAGTGAATTAAAAGGTGGGAAAATAGATGGAGTGGATAAAAAACGCCAAATAGAAAACACAAATGTGACACAGGGACAGTATCATACAGAGATACACACACACACACACAGGAACACACTAACAGACTAGGACATGAGTACATGTATGTGACACAGGGACAGTACCATACACTGGTACACACAGACAGGAACACACTAACAGACTAGGACATGAGTACATGTATGTGATACAGGAACAGTATCATACACTGGTACACACAGACAGGAACACACTAACAGACTAGGACATGAGTACATGTATGTGATACAGGAACAGTATCATTCACTGGTACACACAGACAGGAACACACTAACAGACTAGGACATGAGTACATGTATGTGATACAGGAACAGTATCATACACTGGTACACACAGACAGGAACACACTAACAGACTAGGACATGAGTACATGTATGTGATACAGGAACAGTATCATACACTAGTACACACAGACAGGAACACACTAACAGACTAGGACATGAGTACATGTATGTGATACAGGAACAGTATTATACACTGGTACACACAGACAGGAACACACTAACAGACTAGGACATGAGTACATGTATGTGATACAGGAACAGTATCATACACTGGTACACACAGACAGGAACACACTAACAGACTAGGACATGAGTACATGTATGTGACACAGGTCCTGTATCATACACTGGTACACACAGACAGGAACACACTAACGGACGAGGACATGAGTACATGTATGTGACATAGGGACTGTATCATACACTGGTACACACAGACAGGAACACACTAACGGACGAGGACATGAGTACATGTATGTGACACAGGTACTGTATCATACAGAGATACACACAGATAGGAACACACTAACGGGCTAGGTCATAAGTACATGTACGAGGGGTGATGAATATATTCGAGGACTTTCCTTCTCAATTTTGCAATATTGGAACAAGAGGTGTCACACCGGTGAATTTTCTGCCATTGGAATAAATGCAAAATGACCCAAATTCGCATCTCTCCCTCCGTTTCACTGACATTCCGGGTGATTTTCTGTGGCCGTTTCCATAAAAAGCAATCCCTGTTATCCAAAATAAGCTGGAGAAAATGGCATGTCGATTGTTTCGTTTTCGAGCTACTGCAGGGATTCTGGAAGGACAACGCTATTTTCCATGCCTCAAAAGCTGACTGGACCGAAGCACACATACATTGTCAGTCTTCAGCCAGGGAAAGATAATTCAGAAAAATATCAATTAAACACTCTTAAAAGTTAGCATGCAGGTCATATTTGATCTACATTCATGTAATTTGGCCAACAATCAGCATTTTCCACATTAAAACAGTGCTTCAACAGACATATATCAAATTTTTGAAAGGGACTATTTTAGCATACTACGACCCGGAAGTACTTTCCACCGGTGTGACACCTAGAGTAATAAAATTACACGCTGATGCAGTTCAATCAATTATCTCGCGATTTGTCTAATTTTCTTTGTGATAACGTCACTATTTACTTGATGACGTCACATTTTGTAACCATGGTGAAGCGCGCACCGTCGAGCATCTCGAGCGTAGCGTCATTTCTGAGAAACGACACGCTATGAAAATTAACGCGAAACTTGTAAATTCCTTTCGATACCTCCAAAATGACTTGACAAAATTGTGCATGGATTCTGTGCGCTTTCAATGAGCCATTTTCATATGATTCCATTGTTTATGTGATTAAAGGGTATCTGCCAAACGGTTGAGTCGATAAAATAAGGATAAACAGCAAAAATAACACCGCGTTAGGGACACTTTCCGTTAAATTCTGCGAAATAAGACGCACGGATCTCAATCAAATGTAACTGGCAAAAACGAAGACTAGTAAAGGCTACAACACATAAAAGCGTTGACTCCAAATCAAAAGGGTTATTTCGATATTGCGTCCTAAACCTGATAGGTCATGTTTCAGTCTTAATTGAAATAATCTACTTTTGTAAAGCCAACCGCTCTTTTCCGATGTTTGTTTCCAATAACGCATCGATACTCTTTTTATTCCACCTCACATTCCAGAATCGGCTATTAACTACTTATTTCAGTAGTAAAAGACAACCAGTCTCATACATGGAACCGGGTATAAGTCCAGAAAGGAGCTATGTGCTGCTCCGACGGTGACGCTTGGAATGACGTCGCGTGACGTCCAACGTCACGCGACTATTGTATGAATCATATAATTTTATTAATGCATTCGGTCGGAGACATCTTACTCCGAATGATGTTAAATGGCTTTAAATCTTGCTGCTAATATGAATCTGCTAAATGAAAAGTCCTCGAATATATTGATCACCCTTCGTATGTGATACAGGGACAGTATCATATAGTGGTACACACAGACGGGGAACAAACTAACGGGCTAGGTCATGAGTACATGTATGTGAAACAGTGCAGTATTATACTGCCAATAACACACTAACGGAGTAAGAGTACATGTATGTGTCACAGGGACAGTATCATACAGACAGTAACACACTAACGGAGTAGGAGTTCATGTATGTGACACAGGGACAGTATTATACAGACAGTAACACACTAACGGAGTAAGAGTACATGTATGTGACACAGGGACAGTATTATACAGACAGTAACACTAACGGACTAGGAGTACATGTATGTGACACAGGGACAGTATTATACAGACACTAACACACTAACGGACTAGGAGTACATGTATGTGTCACAGGGACAGTATTATACAGACAGTTACACACTAACGGAGTAGGAGGTACATGTATGTGACACAGGGACAGTATCATACAGACAGTTACACACTAACGGAGTAAGACAACATGTATGTGACACAGGGACAGTATTATACAGACAGTAACACACTTACGGAGTAGAAGTACATGTATGTGACACAGGGACAGTATTATACAGACAGTAACACACTAACGTAGTAGGAGTACATGTATGTGACACAGGGACAGTATCATACAGACAGTAACACACTAACGGAGTAGAAGTACATGTATGTGACACAGGGACAGTATTATACAGACAGTAACACACTAGCGTAGTAGGAGTACATGTATGTGACACAGGGACAGTATCATACAGACAGTAACACACTAGCGTAGTAGGAGTACATGTATGTGACACAGGGACAGTATTATACAGACAGTAACACACTAGCGTAGTAGAAGTACATGTATGTGACACAGGGACAGTATTATACAGACAGTAACACACTAGCGTAGTAGGAGTACATGTATGTGACACAGGGACAGTATTATACAGACAGTAACACACTAGCGTAGTAGGAGTACATGTATGTGACACAGGGACAGTATTATACAGACAGTTACACACTAACGGAGTAGAAGTACATGTATGTGACACAGGGACAGTATTATACAGACAGTAACACACTAGCGGAGTAGAAGTACATGTATGTGACACAGGGACAGTATCATACAGACAGTAACACACTAACGGAGTAAGAGTACATGTATGTGACACAGGGACAGTATCATACAGACAGTAACACACTAACGGAGTAAGAGTACATGTATGTGACACAGGGACAGTATCATACAGACAGTAACACACTAACGGAGTAAGAGTACATGTATGTGACACAGGGACAGTATCATACAGACAGTAACACACTAGCGTAGTAGGAGTACATGCATGTGACACAGGGACAGTATCATACAGACAGTAACACACTAGCGGAGTAGAAGTACATGTATGTGACACAGGGACAGTATTATACAGACAGTAACACACTAGCGGAGTAGGAGTACATGTATGTGACACAGGTACAGTATTATACAGACAGTAACACACTAGCGGAGTAGGAGTACATGTATGTGACACAGGTACAGTATTATACAGACAGTAACACACTAGCGGAGTAAGAGTACATGTATGTGACACAGGGACAGTATTATACAGACAGTAACACACTAACGGACTAGGAGTACATGTATGTGACACAGGGACAGTATTATACAGACAGTAACACACTAACGGAGTAGAAGTACATGTATGTGACACAGGGACAGTATTATACAGACAGTTACACACTAATGGAGTAGGAGTACATGTATGTGACACAGGGACAGTATTATACAGACAGTAACACACTAACGGAGTAGGAGTACATGTATGTGACACAGGGACAGTATTATACAGACAGTTACACACTAACGGAGTAGGAGTACATGTATGTGACACAGGGACAGTATTATACAGACAGTAACACACTAACGGAGTAGAAGTACATGTATGTGACACAGGGACAGTATTATACAGACAGTTACACACTAACGGAGTAGAAGTACATGTATGTGACACACAGACAGTATTATACAGACAGTAACACACTAACGGAGTAAGAGTACATGTATGTGACACAGGGACAGTATTATACAGACAGTTACACACTAACGGACTAGGAGTACATGTATGTGACAAAGGGACAGTATTATACAGACAGTAACACACTAACGGACTAGGAGTACATGTATGTGTCACAGGGACAGTATTATACAGACAGTAACACACTAATGGAGTAGGAGTACATGTATGTGACACAGGGACAGTATCATACAGACAGTAACACACTAATGGAGTAGGAGTACATGTATGTGACACAGGGACAGTATTATACAGACAGTAACACACTAACGGACTAGGAGTACATGTATGTGACACAGGGACAGTATTATACAGACAGTAACACACTAACGGACTAGGAGTACATGTATGTGACACAGGGACAGTATTATACAGACAGTAACACACTAACGGACTAGGAGTACATGTATGTGACACAGGGACAGTATTATACAGACAGTAACACACTAACGGACTAGGAGTACATGTATGTGACACAGGGACAGTATTATACAGACAGTAACACACTTACGGACTAGAAGTACATGTATGTGACACAGGGACAGTATTATACAGACAGTAACACACTAACGGAATAGGAGTACATGTATGTGACACAGGGACAGTATTATACAGACAGTAACACACTAACGGAGTAGGAGTACATGTATGTGACACAGGGACAGTATTATACAGACAGTAACACACTAACGGACTAGGAGTACATGTATGTGACACAGGGACAGTATTATACAGACAGTAACACACTAACGGAGTAGAAGTACATGTATGTGACACAGGGACAGTATTATACAGACAGTAACACACTAACGGACTAGGAGTACATGTATGTGACACAGGGACAGTATTATACAGACAGTAACACACTAGCGGAGTAAGAGTACATGTATGTGACACAGGGACAGTATTATACAGACAGTTACACACTAACGGACTAGAAGTACATGTATGTGACACAGGTACAGTACTATACAGACAGTAACACACTAACGGAGTAGAAGTATATGTATGTGACACAGGGACAGTATCATACAGACAGTAACACACTAGCGGAGTAAGAGTACATGTATGTGACACAGGGACAGTATTATACAGACAGTAACACACTAACGGAGTAGAAGTACATGTATGTGACACAGTGACAGTATCATACAGACAGTAACACACTAACGGACTAGCAGTACATGTATGTGACACAGGGACAGTATTATACAGACAGTAACACACTAACGGACTAGGAGTACATGTATGTGTCACAGGGACAGTATTATACAGACAGGAACACACTAACGGACTAGGAGTACATGTATGTGACACAGGGACAGTATTATACAGACAGTAACACACTAACGGACTAGGAGTACATGTATGTGACACAGGGACAGTATTATACAGACAGTAACACACTAGCGGAGTAGAAGTACATGTATGTGACACAGGGACAGTATTATACAGACAGTAACACACTAGCGGAGTAGAAGTACATGTATGTGACACAGGGACAGTATTATACAGACAGTAACACACTAACGGACTAGGAGTACATGTATGTGACACAGGGACAGTATTATACAGACAGTAACACACTAACGGACTAGAAGTACATGTATGTGACACAGGGACAGTATTATACAGACAGTAACACACTAACGGACTAGGAGTACATGTATGTGACACAGGGACAGTATCATACAGACAGTAACACACTAACGGAGTAGGAGTACATGTATGTGACACAGGGACAGTATCATACAGACAGTAACACACTAACGGAGTAGGAGTACATGTATGTGACACAGGGACAGTATTATACAGACAGTAACACACTAACGGAGTAGGAGTACATGTATGTGTCACAGGGACAGTATTATACACACAGTAACACACTAACGGACTAGGAGTACATGTATGTGACACAGGGACAGTATTATACAGACAGTAACACACTAACGGACTAGGAGTACATGTATGTGACACAGGGACAGTATTATACAGACAGTAACACACTAACGGAGTAGGAGTACATGTATGTGACACAGGGACAGTATTATACAGACAGTAACACACTAACGGAGTAAGAGTACATGTATGTGACAAAGGGACAGTATCATACAGACAGTAACACACTAACGGACTAGGAGTACATGTATGTGTCACAGGGACAGTATTATACAGACAGTAACACACTAGCGGAGTAGAAGTACATGTATGTGACACAGGGACAGTATTATACAGACAGTTACACACTAACGGACTAGGAGTACATGTATGTGACACAGGGACAGTATTATACAGACAGTTACACACTAACGGACTAGGAGTACATGTATGTGACACAGGGACAGTATTATACAGACAGTAACACACTAACTGAGTAAGAGTACATGTATGTGTCACAGGGACAGTATTATACAGACAGTAACACACTAACGGACTAGGAGTACATGTATGTGTCACAGGGACAGTATTATACAGACAGTAACACACTAACGGAGTAAGAGTACATGTATGTGTCACAGGGACAGTATTATACAGACAGTAACACACTAACGGACTAGGAGTACATGTATGTGTCACAGGGACAGTATTATACAGACAGTAACACACTAACGGACTAGGAGTACATGTATGTGTCACAGGGACAGTATTATACAGACAGTAACACACTAACGGACTAGGAGTACATGTATGTGTCACAGGGACAGTATTATACAGACAGTTACACACTAACGGAGTAGGAATACATGTATGTGTCACAGGGACAGTATTATACATACAGTAACACACTAACGGAGTAGGAGTACATGTATGTGACACAGGGACAGTATTATACAGACAGTAACACACTAACGGAGTAGGAGTACATGTATGTGACACAGGGACAGTATTATACAGACAGTTACACACTAACGGAGTAGGAATACATGTATGTGACACAGGGACAGTATTATACAGACAGTTACACACTAACGGAGTAGAAGTACATGTATGTGACACAGGGACAGTATCATACAGACAGTAACACACTAACGGACTAGGAGTACATGTATGTGACAAAGGGACAGTATTATACAGACAGTAACACACTAACGGAGTAGGAGTACATGTATGTGACACAGGGACAGTATTATACAGACAGTTACACACTAACGGAGTAGGAGTACATGTATGTGACACAGGGACAGTATTATACAGACAGTAACACACTAACGGACTAGCAGTACATGTATGTGACACAGGGACAGTATCATACAGACAGTAACACACTAACGGAGTAAGAGTACATGTATGTGACACAGGGACAGTATTATACAGACAGTTACACACTAACGGAGTAGGAGTACATGTATGTGACAAAGGGACAGTATCATACAGACAGTAACACACTAGCGGAGTAAGAGTACATGTATGTGACAAAGGGACAGTATTATACAGACAGTAACACACTAACGGAGTAGGAGTACATGTATGTGTCACAGGGACAGTATTATACAGACAGTTACACACTAACGGAGTAGGAATACATGTATGTGTCACAGGGACAGTATTATACAGACAGTAACACACTAACGGAGTAGGAGTACATGTATGTGACACAGGGACAGTATTATACAGACAGTAACACACTAACGGAGTAGGAGTATATGTATGTGTCACAGGGACAGTATTATACAGACAGTTACACACTAACGGAGTAGAAGTACATGTATGTGACACAGGGACAGTATCATACAGACAGTTACACACTAACGGAGTAGGAGTACATGTATGTGACACAGGGACAGTATTATACAGACAGTAACACACTAACGGAGTAGAAGTACATGTATGTGACACAGGGACAGTATCATACAGACAGTAACACACTAACGGACTAGGAGTACATGTATGTGACACAGGGACAGTATTATACAGACAGTAACACACTTACAGACTAAGAGTACATGTATGTGACACAGGGACAGTATTATACAGACAGTAACACACTAACGGAGTAGGAGTACATGTATGTGACACAGGGACAGTATTATACAGACAGTAACACACTAACGGACTAGGAGTACATGTATGTGACACAGGGACAGTATTATACAGACAGTAACACACTAACGGAGTAGAAGTACATGTATGTGACACAGGGACAGTATTATACAGACAGTAACACACTAATGGAGTAGGAGTACATGTATGTGGCACAGGGACAGTATTATACAGACAGTAACACACTTACAGACTAAGAGTACATGTATGTGACACAGGGACAGTATTATACAGACAGTAACACACTAACGGACTAGGAGTACATGTATGTGACACAGGGACAGTATTATACAGACAGTAACACACTAACGGACTAGGAGTACATGTATGTGACACAGGGACAGTATTATACAGACAGTAACACACTAACGGAGTAGAAGTACATGTATGTGACACAGGGACAGTATTATACAGACAGTAACACACTAACGGACTAGCAGTACATGTATGTGACACAGGGACAGTATTATACAGACAGTAACACACTAACGGACTAGGAGTACATGTATGTGACACAGGGACAGTATTATACAGAGAGTTACACACTAATGGAGTAGAAGTACATGTATGTGACACAGGGACAGTATCATACAGACAGTAACACACTAACGGAGTAGAAGTTCATGTATGTGACACAGGGACAGTATCATACAGACAGTAACACACTAACGGAGTAGGAGTACATGTATGTGACACAGGGACAGTATCATACAGACAGTTACACACTAACGGAGTAGAAGTACATGTATGTGACACAGGGACAGTATTATACAGACAGTAACACACTAACGGAGTAGGAGTACATGTATGTGACACAGGGACAGTATCATACAGACAGTAACACACTAACGGAGTAGGAGTACATGTATGTGACACAGGGACAGTATTATACAGACAGTAACACACTAACAGAGTAGAAGTACATGTATGTGTCACAGGGACAGTATTATACAGACAGTAACACACTAACGGACTAGAAGTACATGTATGTGACACAGGGACAGTATTATACAGACAGTAACACACTAACGGAGTAGAAGTACATGTATGTGACACAGGGACAGTATTATACAGACAGTAACACACTTACGGACTAGGAGTACATGTATGTGACACAGGGACAGTATTATACAGACAGTTACACACTAACGGACTAGGAGTACATGTATGTGACACAGGTACAGTATCATACAGACAGTTACACACTAATGGAGTAGGAGTACATGTATGTGACACAGGGACAGTATTATACAGACAGTAACACACTAACGGAGTAGGAGTACATGTATGTGACACAGGGACAGTATTATACAGACAGTAACACACTAATGGAGTAAGACAACATGTATGTGACACAGGGACAGTATTATACTACCAGGAACACACTAACGGAGTAGGAGTACATGTATGTGACACAGGGACAGTATTATACAGACAGTAACACACTAGCGTAGTAGAAGTACATGTATGTGACACAGGGACAGTATTATACAGACAGTAACACACTAATGGAGTAAGACAACATGTATGTGACACAGGGACAGTATTATACGGACAGTAACACACTAACGGAGTAGAAGTACATGTATGTGACACAGGGACAGTATTATACAGACAGTTACACACTAACGGACTAGGAGTACATGTATGTGACACAGGGACAGTATTATACAGACAGTTACACACTAACGGAGTAAGAGTACATGTATGTGACACAGGTACAGTATTATACAGACAGTAACACACTAACTGAGTAGAAGTACATGTATGTGACACAGGGACAGTATTATACAGACAGGAACACACTAGCGTAGTAGAAGTACATGTATGTGACACAGGGACAGTATTATACAGACAGTAACACACTAACGTAGTAGGAGTACATGTATGTGACACAGGGACAGTATTATACAGACAGTAACACACTAGCGTAGTAGGAGTACATGTATGTGACACAGGGACAGTATTATACAGACAGTAACACACTAACGGAGTAAGAGTACATGTATGTGACACAGGGACAGTATCATACAGACAGTAGCACACTAACGGAGTAGAAGTACATGTATGTGACACAGGTACAGTATCATACAGACAGTAACACACTAACGGAGTAGAAGTACATGTATGTGACACAGGTACAGTATTATACAGACAGTTACACACTAATGGAGTAGGAGTACATGTATGTGACACAGGGACAGTATCATACAGACAGTTACACACTAATGGAGTAGAAGTACATGTATGTGACACAGGTACAGTATCATACAGACAGTAACACACTAACGGAGTAGGAGTACATGTATGTGACACAGGGACAGTATTATACAGACAGTAACACACTAACAGAGTAGGAGTACATGTATGTGACACAGGGACAGTATTATACAGACAGTTACACACTAATGGAGTAGGAGTACATGTATGTGACACAGGGACAGTATTATACAGACAGTTACACACTTACGGAGTAAGAGTACATGTATGTGACACAGGGACAGTATTATACAGACAGTTACACACTAACGGACTAGGAGTACATGTATGTGACACAGGGACAGTATCATACAGACAGTAACACACTAACGGAGTAGGAGTACATGTATGTGACACAGGGACAGTATTATACAGACAGTTACACACTTACGGAGTAAGAGTACATGTATGTGACACAGGGACAGTATTATACAGACAGTAACACACTTACGGAGTAGGAGTACATGTATGTGACACAGGGACAGTATTATACAGACAGTTACACACTAACGGAGTAAGAGTACATGTATGTGACACAGGTACAGTATTATACAGACAGTAACACACTAACTGAGTAGAAGTACATGTATGTGACACAGGAACAGTATTATACAGACAGTAACACACTAACGGAGTAGAAGTACATGTATGTGACACAGGGACAGTATTATACCATCGTCGGATACCCACAGTCGTTGCCTCCGCTCCGCTCCGTACATCTCCCGTGGGATTTTTATTTATCGATTCGCCGTTTTGATAAATAACTAAACCCGTATTCTGATTGGATGCAGTACAATATTGTAATGGGCCTAACAGCCAATCAGATCGCTCGTACTAAAACTATGTTCGTTTCACGTAAACATGGCGACTACATCTGAAGTTAACCGCCTCGGCGTGTGAATTGTTCAAAATTGAAGAAATGCGTGAGTTTCAGAAGGATACTGTACATGCTTTGATCAGAGGAAAGGATGCGTTTTATCGGTGAATACGGGCGACGGGAAGAGTTTATGTTATCAGACTTTTCAGGTTGTTTGGCGACATCATAATGATAATTCTCCCTGTCACTTATTACACAGTTGATATCAATCATGAAGGAACAGAGTCATTATTTAACTTCGCTTGGGTTCCGGAGCACCAACATCGGGAAAGATAAGGACGAAGAGGCAGATATTTTGAATGGAAACTTTGACTTTTTGTTTGCTTCCCCTGAAAGCCTGTTAGCAGTTTCCACATGGAGAGAGATGCTTGGACAAAACGAGAATATCAGACTGATGGTTGTAGACGATGTCCACACTGTCCTACACTGGTATGGTTTTAATTGATTCATCTGTTTTTCTTTTAATACTGCCTCATGCTTTTCATGAGTATTATGGTCATAATTTGAAGTTGCATTCGGATACTGATAGCCAACAAAGCTGTATAATATGTATTTACTATAATAGTGACTAAGTCAGTAAGTGAGTGGGGTGCAGGTCCAAAGGCGCCTCATATATGTTACTAGAAAGGACCGGTACCAAAAAGCCTCACTTTTTAGTCCATAATTGTCCACTTTCTGTATAACAACGCAATAAACAATTTATTTTTACACATTGAGATCATTAAAGAGGCATTCCCTATAACTAGCATATTTTTCTCTACTATAACATTAATTGAGCTAAATGTACAAAACACTATCAATTATTATAATCTGTCAGAAGAAAGTGTGCGAAAATATGTCTCTATAATCTCAAAAATATATTTAAATCACCAATAATAATTTATCGCTTCCAGCGATTTATTATTATGTGGTCAAAGGGAAACAACTCTCGACTATTTTGGCTCGTTACGGAAATATGTTTTCATTCTTTTCTCGGTAATTGGTGAAAGCTTTTTGATGCAAATTTGAAGAGTTTAAGCAATAATGATTCTCATTTAATGTATACTATTCCTGAATCGGTTTAAGCGATCAAAGTTATAGGGAACGCCCCTTTAAGTGTGTATTTGTTTGAATTAGCTGGTGTGTATTTAAATTTTAATCAAATTAATGGCCATGCACTTGTATATATGACGTACAGTATGCATTGTCAATGTTGCAGTATCATGCATCATGTTACTACCATGTTTTTATCCAAAAAATCTAAACAGTGCTTTTATATTCCCACAAATGAAGATTGAGAGGTGGCATATTGGAGTTACTCTGTCAGTCAGTTAGTTGGTTCGGTAGGTTGACCGGTCCGTCTGTCCACATACAATAGTACAAGTTAGTGGAGCAAACTACTATCACACTGCTTATGTGATTGCATTGATACTTAAAATATGTCATCACCATAAACTGTAGATGGGCAAGACACAATTTTCATGCGACTGCGAGTGGTCCACTCATTCCAGAGTTACGTGCCCTTGGACCTAGCCATATAGTTTACTATCACAAACCGGCAGCAGGGTAATTAGTCAGTAGTTAACGTGACAAAGCTCTAGTTATAGAGCTATATTGAGTAAGAAACTAATTCTACTGTGAAATTACTGATTATTATTATTTAGATACTTTACATTAGTATTTCTTTCATTTTAGGGGAGAATCAGATGGAGTTGATGCACCATTTCGAACTTGCTATGGAAAGCTTGGCGAAGCACGGTCCTTAACAGCTAACAAGTCAGCAAGGAAACAGATGCAGAAGAAGTTTTCAATGGTGTACTGTCTAGAAATTATTGACAACCCTGATAGACTTAACATCAAACTGTTTTCTCATAAATTTAAAAGTACATTGCCTCTCAGTTACTTATTTCATTTTATTTTAAGTGATGTTAAGCGTAAAAGAAGTGACTGTGAAAGACAAATTATATTTTGTCCATCTATTAAACTTTGTAGTCAGGTTTATACTATGTTACGTCTAGAACTGGGATCTGATATGAAATATGTTCAAATGTTCCACTCCATGACAACTGATGAAGTGAAAGAAGAAATACGGAAAGACATGAGTGTAAACAATGGTACCGTTAGAATTCAATACTGGTTGCAAGTAGTGCTGCTGGTATCATGTGGTATGGGAGTTAATTTTAGAGGGTTGAACAGTATTATTTATTTTAGACCACCTAAAGACATGGACAGCTTTATACAGCAGTTGGGCCGGGCAGGAAGAGATGGGTCTCAGGCAATGGCACTTCTTTTATTTAATGGAAAACAATGTAGAAATGCATGGATACATGACTAATGAAACAACATGTAGGAGAAAAATTATTTTAAATGCATACAATGCAAAGCCTCCTTCAAACTTAAGCAAACATTTATGTTGTGATATTTGTGCAAAGGAATATTAGGGGTGTAACAATACGGTCACTTAACGATACGATACGTATCATGATATAGGGTGATGATACGATACATATCCCGATACAGACATACCTAATTTCTCCTATAAAAAGTTTTAAAGTATTGATACTTTTCGGAATATAGTTGTCATTTTACTTATTAATATGAACTATTTTACTTGATTATTTTAATTCAACTCCATGAAATTGTACACTGAGCCTATTGAAACAACATTGAACAATATTCACATTAGTATTTAATTTTTTCTTATATTTGTCAGACATTTACAATATTATTGTAATATCACTTAAGGTACAAATCGTATTGTGATCTGCTTTATGTCACGATACATGTTGTATCGTGGGCTATGTATTGCGATACGATATGATACGATATATCGTTGCATCCTTAAGGAATGTCATTGTATGAATGAAGATTGTTCAAATTTTAACCATCCAATTATTTCAATATATAACTAAGCTAAATAGTTATTCAGATTCGGATGATACAGACAGTGATGCATCTGACTCTGAGGAGGATGGAGATATTTTAGTAGTCTGATTCTTTTTCATTTTGCTACATAAGCATTGTTCTAATTAAAAGCTGTCCATAAGACAGTGCTCTCGTCTTTTCTCAGTGATTGATAGTTCAAACTAAATCTTTTGACAATTTTCCAATTTGAAAGTTTATGCATGTTTAAAGGAGGCTTTGCAGTGTATAAGATAGGAAAACTGTACTAATTATTATAACTATTATTAATATTGAGTGTTATCTACCCTTTACTGTTGCCTTTTCAGCCCTTTTTCTATTGTTTTGTTAACAAGTAATGGGACCCTTTATTGGGGACATGTGCGTTGTGAAACACTACAGTTTATACAGTGATTTTTTTTCAAAATTTTCTCACTACCCATGCCCATCCAAGGGGAAATTTAGCGCAACATCCAGTTAATGAAAAATATTTCCAATGTCTGGGGAAAAAATTAAGTTGATCAATTTTCAACTGATTTTCTGAAAACATGGTGATAATATTTGTTGGCGTAACAGCGTAATTCTGGTAAAATGTTAAAGATGGCAAAGCTGTACTTTATTATATTTTGTTCATATAAATGAACTGCCATTGTTATGTGTACACATTAAACTTTGTTTAAAGTAGTGTGTAATATATGTTGGTTGAATTCAACATCTTTGAAGTTAGAATTTATTTCTAAGCAGAAAATGTTGTTATTTATACCCATTTTAGCCATGGCATACAGGTGATGTGTGACCCAGGTATGATGCCTGGCATACAGGTGATGTGTGACCCAGGTAAAGTGTCTGGCATACAGGTGATTTGTGACCCAGGTATAATGCCTGACGTACAGGTTATGTGTGACCGAGGTATGATGCCTGGCATACAGGTGATGTGTGACCCAAGTATGATGTCTGGCATATGGGTGGTGTGTGACCCAGGTATGATGCCTGGCATACAGTTGATGTGTGATCCAGGTATGTCTGGCATACAGATGATGTGTGACAGAGGTATGATGTCTGGCATATGGTTGATGCGAGACCCTGGTATAATGTCTGGCATATGGTTGATGTGTGACCCAGGTATGATGTCTGGCATACAGGTGATTTGTGACCCAGGTATGATGTCTGGCATATGTGTCACCCAGGTATAATGTCTGTCATACAGATGAGGTGTGACCCAGGTATAATGTCTGACATACAGGTGAGGTGTGACCCAGGTATAATGTCTGGCATATGTGTGACCCAGGTATAATGTCTGACATACAGGTGAGGTGTGACCCAGGTATAATGTCTGACATACAGGTGAGGTGTGACCCAGGTATAATGTCCGTCATACAGGTGAGGTGTGACCCAGGTATTATGTCTGTCATACCGGTGAAGTGTGACCCAGGTTTGATGTCTGGCATATGGGTGATGTGTAATCCAGGTATGGTGTCTGGCATACAGTTGATGTGTGATCCAGGTATGATGTCTGGCATACAGATGATGTGTGACAGAGGTATGATGTCTGGCATATGGTTGATGTGTGACCCTGGTATAATGTCTGGCATACAGGTGATGTGTGACCCAGGTATGATGTCTGGCATACAGGTGATGTGTGACCCAGGTATAATGTCTGGCATACTGGTGATGTGTGACCCAGGTATGATGTCTGGCATACGGGTGATGTGTGACCCAGGTATGAAGTCTGGCATACAGGTGATGTGTGACCCAGGTATGATGTCTGGCATACAGGTGATGTGTGATCCAGGTATGATGTCTGGCATACCAGTGAGGTGTGACCCAGGTATGATGTCTGGCATACGGGTGATGTGTGACCCAGGTATGATGTCTGGCATACAGGTGATGTGTGACCCAGGTATGATGTCTGGCATACAGGTGATGTGTGACCCAGGTATGATGTCTGGCATACAGGCGATGTGTGACCCAGGTATGATGTCTGGCATACAGGTGAGGTGTGACCCAGGTATAATGTCCGTCATACAGGTGAGGTGTGACCCAGGTATGATGTCCGTCATACCGGTGAGGTGTGACCCAGGTATGATGTCTGGCATACAGGGGATGTGTGACCCAGGTATGATGTCTGGCATATGGGTGATGTGTAATCCAGGTATGGTGTCTGGCATACAGTTGATGTGTGATCCAGGTATGATGTCTGGCATACAGGTGATGTGTGACCCAGGTATGATGTCTGGCATACAGATGATTTGTGACAGAGGTATGATGTCTGGCATATGGTTGATGTGTGACCCTGGTATAATGTCTGGCATTCAGGTGATGTTTGACCCAGGTATGATGTCTGGCATACAGGTGATGTGTGACCCAGGTATGATGTCTGGCATACAGGTGATGTGTGACCCAGGTATAATGTCGGGTATACTGGTGATGTGTGACCCAGGTATGATGTCTGGCATACAGGTGATGTGTGATCCAGGTATGATGTCTGGCATACAGGTGATGTGTGACCCAGGTATGATGTCTGGCATACAGGTGATGTGTGATCCAGGTATGATGTCTGGCATACAGATGATGTGTGACAGCGGTATGATGTCTGGCATATGGTTGAAGTGTGACCCAGGTATGATGTCTGGCATACAGGTGATGTGTGACCCAGGTATGATGTCTGGCATACAGGTGATGTGTGACCCAGGTATGGTGTCTGGCATACAGGTGATGTGTGACCCAGGTATGATGTCTGGCATACAGGTGATGTGTGATCCAGGTATGATGTCTGGCATACAGATGATGTGTGACAGAGGTATGATGTCTGGCATACATGTGATGTGTGACCCAGGTATGATGTCTGGCATACAGGTGATGTGTGACACAGGTATGGTGTCTGGCATACTGGTGATGACTGATGTGTGACCAAGACCACATGCCACACCTTCATTCTTTATATGTAAGCCGGAAAAAATGAAAGCAAACGCTGGACACAGACTCCAAACTTCTATAATTTTTACTTTTAATAGTACATAGGCAGTGCGAACATTTTCGCATGGGCGCAGCCATTTTTATTTGCGTCTCCACGCCGGAGAGTATCGAAAATGTAAGCGTCGTTTCTATTGGTTAATGTATACTCTGTTCTATTCTGTGAAAACGGCGAATCGGTAAATAAAAATCCCACGGGAGATGTACGGAGCGGAGCGGAGGCAACGACTGTGGGTATCCGACGATGGTATTATACAGACAGTAACACACTAGCGGAGTTGGAGTACATGTATTTGACACAGGTACAGTATTATACAGACAGTAACACACTAGCGGAGTAGAAGTAAATGTATGTGACACAGGGACAGTATTATACAGACAGTAAAACACTAACGGACTAGGAGTACATGTATGTGACACAGGGACAGTATTATACAGACAGTAACACACTAGCGGAGTAGGAGTACATGTATGTGACACAGGGACAGTATTATACAGACAGTAACACACTAGCGTAGTAGGAGTACATGTATGTGACACAGGGACAGTATTATACAGACAGTAACACACTAGCGTAGTAGGAGTACATGTATGTGACACAGGTACAGTATTATACAGACAGTAACACACTAGCGGAGTAAGAGTACATGTATGTGACACAGGGACAGTATTATACAGACAGTAGCACACTAACGGAGTAGAAGTACATGTATGTGACACACAGACAGTATTATACAGACAGTAACACACTAACGGAGTAAGAGTACATGTATGTGACACAGGGACAGTATTATACAGACAGGAACACACTAACGGAGTAAGAGTACATGTATGTGACACACAGACAGTATTATACAGACAGTAACACACTAGCGGAGTAAGAGTACATGTATGTGACACAGGTACAGTATTATACAGACAGTTACACACTAGCGTAGTAGGAGTACATGTATGTGACACAGGGACAGTATTATACAGACAGGAACACACTAACGGAGTAAGAGTACATGTATGTGACACACAGACAGTATTATACAGACAGTAACACACTAGCGGAGTAAGAGTACATGTATGTGACACAGGTACAGTATTATACAGACAGTTACACACTAGCGGAGTAGGAGTACATGTATGTGACACAGTGACAGTATTATACAGACAGGAACACACTAACGGAGTAAGAGTACATGTATGTGACACAGGGACAGTATTATACAGACAGTAACACACTAACGGAGTAGAAGTACATGTATGTGACACAGGGACAGTATCATACAGACAGTAACACACTAACGGAGTAAGAGTACATGTATGTGACACAGGGACAGTATTATACAGACAGTAACACACTAACGGAGTAGAAGTACATGTATGTGACACAGGGACAGTATCATACAGACAGTAACACACTAACGGAGTAAGAGTACATGTATGTGACACAGGGACAGTATTATACAGACAGTAACACACTAACGGAGTAGAAGTACATGTATGTGACACAGGGACAGTATTATACAGACAGTTACACACTAGCGTAGTAAGAGTACATGTATGTGACACAGGGACAGTATCATACAGACAGTAACACACTAACGGAGTAGAAGTACATGTATGTGACACAGGGACAGTATTATACAGACAGTTACACACTAGCGTAGTAAGAGTACATGTATGTGACACAGGGACAGTATTATACAGACAGTTACACACTAATGGACTAGGAGTACATGTATGTGACACAGGGACAGTATTATACAGACAGTAACACACTAACGGACTAGGAGTACATGTATGTGACACAGGGACAGTATCATACAGACAGTAACACACTAACGGAGAAGAAGTACATGTATGTGACACAGGGACAGTATCATACAGACAGTAACACACTAACGGAGTAAGAGTACATGTATGTGACACAGGGACAGTATTATACAGACAGTTACACACTAGCGTAGTAAGAGTACATGTATGTGACACAGGGACAGTATTATACAGACAGGAACACACTAACGGACTAGGAGTACATGTATGTGACACAGGGACAGTATTATACAGACGGTTACACACTAACGGAGTAGGAGTACATGTATGTGACACAGGGACAGTATTATACAGACAGTAACACACTAGCGGAGTAAGAGTACATGTATGTGACACAGGGACAGTATTATACAGACAGTAACACACTAGCGTAGTAGGAGTACATGTATGTGACACAGGGACAGCATTATACTAACAGTAACACACTAACGGAGTAGAAGTACATGTATGTGACACAGGGACAGTATTATACAGACAGTAACACACTAACGGAGTAAGAGTACATGTATGTGACACAGGGACAGTATTATACATACGGTTACACACTAACGGAGTAAGAGTACATGTATGTGACACAGGCACAGTATTATACAGACAGTAACACACTAACGGACTAGGAGTACATGTATGTGACACAGGGACAGTATTATACAGACAGTAACACACTAACGGAGTAAGAGTACATGTATGTGACACAGGGACAGTATTATACAGACCGTTACACACTAACGGAGTAAGAGTACATGTATGTGACACAGGGACAGTATTATACAGACAGTTACACACTTACGGAGTAAGAGTACATGTATGTGACACAGGGACAGTATTATACAGACAGTAACACACTAACGGAGTAGAAGTACATGTATGTGACACAGGGACAGTATTATACAGACAGTAACACACTTACGGACTAGAAGTACATGTATGTGACACAGGGACAGTATTATACAGACAGTTACACACTAACGGAGTAGGAGTACATGTATGTGACACAGGGACAGTATTATACAGACAGTAACACTAACGGAGTAGAAGTACATGTATGTGACACAGGGACAGTATCATACAGACAGTAACACACTAGCGGAGTAGGAGTACATGTATGTGACACAGGGACAGTATTATACAGACAGTAACACACTAACGGAGTAGGAGTACATGTATGTGACACAGGGACAGTATTATACAGACAGTAACACACTAGCGGAGTAGGAGTACATGTATGTGACACAGGGACAGTATTATACAGACAGTAACACACTTACGGACTAGAAGTACATGTATGTGACACAGGGACAGTATTATACAGACAGTAACACACTAACGGAGTAGAAGTACATGTATGTGACACAGGGACAGTATTATACAGACAGTAACACACTAGCGTAGTAGAAGTAAATGTATGTGACACAGGGACAGTATTATACAGACAGTTACACACTAACGGAGTAGGAGTACATGTATGTGACACAGGGACAGTATTATACAGACAGTAACACACTAACGGAGTAGGAGTACATGTATGTGTCACAGGGACAGTATTATACAGACAGTAACACACTAGCGTAGTAGAAGTAAATGTATGTGACACAGGGACAGTATTATACAGACAGTTACACACTAACGGAGTAGGAGTACATGTATGTGACACAGGGACAGTATTATACAGACACTAACACACTAACGGACTAGGAGTACATGTATGTGACACAGGGACAGTATTATACAGACAGTAACACACTAACGGACTAGGAGTACATGTATGTGACACAGGGACAGTATTATACAGACAGTTACACACTAACGGACTAGGAGTACATGTATGTGACACAGGGACAGTATTATACAGACAGTAACACACTAACGGACTAGGAGTACATGTATGTGACACAGGGACAGTATTATACAGACAGTTACACACTAACGGAGTAGGAGTACATGTATGTGACACAGGGACAGTATTATACAGACACTAACACACTAACGGACTAGGAGTACATGTATGTGACACAGGGACAGTATTATACAGACAGTAACACACTAACGGACTAGGAGTACATGTATGTGACACAGGGACAGTATTATACAGACAGTAACACACTAACGGAGTAGGAGTACATGTATGTGACACAGGGACAGTATCATACAGACAGTTACACACTAATGGAGTAGGAGTACATGTATGTGACACAGGGACAGTATTATACAGACAGTAACACACTAACGGACTAGGAGTACATGTATGTGACACAGGGACAGTATTATACAGACAGTAACACACTAACGGACTAGGAGTACATGTATGTGACACAGGGACAGTATCATACAGACAGTTACACACTAACGGAGTAGAAGTACATGTATGTGACACAGGGACAGTATTATACAGACAGTTACACACTAACGGAATAGGAGTACATGTATGTGACACAGGGAAAGTATTATACAGACAGTTACACACTAACGGACTAGGAGTACATGTATGTGACACAGGGACAGTATTATACAGACAGTAACACACTAACGGACTAGGAGTACATGTATGTGACACAGGGACAGTATTATACAGACAGTTACACACTAACGGACTAGGAGTACATGTATGTGACACAGGGACAGTATTATACAGACAGTTACACACTAACGGAGTAGGAGTACATGTATGTGACACAGGGACAGTATTATACAGACAGTTACACACTAACGGACTAGGAGTACATGTATGTGACACAGGGACAGTATTATACAGACAGTAACACACTAACGGAGTAGGAGTACATGTATGTGTCACAGGGACAGTATTATACAGACAGTTACACACTAACGGACTAGGAGTACATGTATGTGACACAGGGACAGTATTATACAGACAGTAACACACTAACGGAGTAGAAGTACATGTATGTGACACAGGGACAGTATTATACAGACAGTAACACACTAACGGAGTAGGAGTACATGTATGTGACACAGGGACAGTATTATACAGACAGTAACACACTAACGGACTAGGAGTACATGTATGTGACACAGGGACAGTATTATACAGACAGTTACACACTAGCGGACTAGGAGTACATGTATGTGACACAGGGACAGTATTATACAGACAGTAACACACTAACGGACTAGAAGTACATGTATGTGACACACAGACAGTATTATACAGACAGTAACACACTAACGGAGTAGGAGTACATGTATGTGACACAGGGACAGTATTATACAGACACTAACACACTAACGGACTAGAAGTACATGTATGTGACACAGGGACAGTATTATACAGACAGTAACACACTTACGGAGTAGGAGTACATGTATGTGACACAGGGACAGTATTATACAGACAGTAACACACTAACGGAGTAGGAATACATGTATGTGACACAGGGACAGTATTATACAGACACTAACACACTTACGGTCTAGGAGTACATGTATGTGACACAGGGACAGTATTATACAGACAGTAACACACTAACGGAGTAGAAGTACATGTATGTGACACAGGTACAGTATTATACAGACAGTAACACACTAATGGAGTAGAAGTACATGTATGTGACACAGGTACAGTATTATACAGACAGTAACACACTAATGGGGTAGAAGTACATGTATGTGACACAGGTACAGTATCATACAGACAGTAACACACTAACGGAGTAGAAGTACATGTATGTGACACAGGTACAGTATCATACAGACAGTAACACACTAGCGGAGTAGGAGTACATGTATGTGACACAGGGACAGTATTATACAGACAGTAACACACTAACGGAGTAGGAGTACATGTATGTGACACAGGGACAGTATTATACAGACAGTTACACACTAACGGAGTAAGAGTACATGTATGTGACACAGGGACAGTATTATACAGACAGTAACACACTAACGGAGTAGGAGTACATGTATGTGACACAGGGACAGTTTTATACAGACAGTAACACACTAACGGAGTAGGAGTACATGTATGTGACACAGGGACAGTATTATACAGACAGTAACACACTAACGGAGTAGAAGTACATGTATGTGACAGAGGGACAGTATCATACAGACAGTAACACACTTACGGACTAGAAGTACATGTATGTGACACAGGGACAGTATTATACAGACAGTAACACACTTACGGACTTGAAGTACATGTATGTGACACAGGGACAGTATCATACAGACAGTAACACACTTACGGACTTGAAGTACATGTATGTGACACAGGGACAGTATCATACAGACAGTAACACACTAGCGTAGTAGGAGTACATGTATGTGACACAGGGACAGTATGATACTAACAGTAACACACTAACGGAGTAGAAGTACATGTATGTGACACACAGACAGTATTATACAGACAGTAACACACTAGCGGAGTAAGAGTACATGTATGTGACACAGGGACAGTATTATACAGACAGTAACACACTAGTGGAGTAAGAGTACATGTATGTGACACAGGTACAGTATTATACTAACAGTAACACACTAACGGACTAGGAGTACATGTATGTGACACACAGACAGTATTATACAGACAGTAACACACTAGCGGAGTAAGAGTACATGTATGTGACACAGGGACAGTATTATACAGACAGTAACACACTAGCGGAGTAAGAGTACATGTATGTGACACAGGGACAGTATTATACAGACAGTTACACACTAGCGTAGTAGGAGTACATGTATGTGACACAGGTACAGTATTATACTAACAGTAACACACTAACGGACTAGAAGTACATGTATGTGACACAGGGACAGTATCATACAGACAGTAACACACTAGCGTAGTAGGAGTACATGTATGTGACACAGGGACAGTATTATACAGACAGTAACACACTAACGGAGTTGAAGTACATGTATGTGACACAGGGACAGTATCATACAGACAGTAACACACTAACGGAGTAGGAGTTCATGTATGTGACACAGGGACAGTATCATACAGACAGTAACACACTAACGGAGTAGAAGTACATGTATGTGACACAGGTACAGTATTATACAGACAGTAACACACTAACGGAGTAGAAGTACATGTATGTGACACAGGGACAGTATCATACTAACAGTAACACACTAACGGAGTAGAAGTACATGTATGTGACACAGGGACAGTATTATACAGACAGTTACACACTAGCGTAGTAGGAGTACATGCATGTGACACAGGGACAGTATTATACAGACAGTAACACACTAACGGACTAGGAGTACATGTATGTGACACAGGTACAGTATTATACAGACAGTAACACACTAACGGAGTAGAAGTACATGTATGTGACACAGGGACAGTATTATACAGACAGTAACACACTAACGGAGTAGGAGTACATGTATGTGACACAGGGACAGTATTATACAGACAGTAACACACTAACGGAGTAGAAGTACATGTATGTGACACAGGGACAGTATCATACAGACAGTTACACACTAACGGAGTAGAAGTACATGTATGTGACACAGGGACAGTATTATACAGACAGTAACACACTAACGGAGTAAGAGTACATGTATGTGACACAGGGACAGTATTATACAGACAGTAACACACTAACGGAGTAGGAGTACATGTATGTGACACAGGGACAGTATTATACAGACAGCAACACACTAACGGAGTAGGAGTACATGTATGTGACACAGGGACAGTATTATACTAACAGTAACACACTAACGGACTAGGAGTACATGTATGTGACACAGGTACAGTATTATACAGACAGTTACACACTAACGGAGTAGGAGTACATGTATGTGACACAGGTACAGTATCATACAGACAGTTACACACTAACGGAGTAGGAGTTCATGTATGTGACACAGGGACAGTATTATACAGACAGTAACACACTAACGGAGTAGAAGTACATGTATGTGACACAGGGACAGTATTATACAGACAGTAACACACTAACGGAGTAGAAGTACATGCATGTGACACAGGGACAGTATCATACAGACAGTAACACACTAACGGACTAGAAGTACATGTATGTGACACAGGTACAGAACTATACAGACAGTAACACACTAACGGAGTAGAAGTACATGTATGTGACACAGGGACAGTATTATACAGACAGTAACACACTAACGGAGTAGGAGTACATGTATGTGACACAGGGACAGTTTTATACAGACAGTAACACACTAACGGAGTAGGAGTACATGTATGTGACACAGGGACAGTATTATACAGACAGTTACACACTAACGGACTAGGAGTACATGTATGTGACACAGGGACAGTATTATACAGACAGTAACACACTAGCGGAGTAGAAGTACATGTATGTGACACAGGGACAGTATCATACAGACAGTAACACACTAGCGGACTAGGAGTACATGTATGTGACAGAGGGACAGTATCATACAGACAGTAACACACTTACGGACTAGGAGTACATGTATGTGACACAGGGACAGTATTATACAGACAGTAACACACTAGCGTAGTAGAAGTACATGTATGTGACAGAGGGACAGTATCATACAGACAGTAACACACTTACGGACTAGGAGTACATGTATGTGACACAGGGACAGTATTATACAGACAGTAACACACTAGCGTAGTAGAAGTACATGTATGTGACACAGGGACAGTATTATACAGACAGGAACACACTAACGTAGTAGAAGTACATGTATGTGACACAGGGACAGTATTATACAGACAGTAACACACTAGCGTAGTAGAAGTACATGTATGTGACACAGGGACAGTATTATACAGACAGTAACACACTAGCGTAGTAGAAGTACATGTATGTGACACAGGGACAGTATCATACAGACAGTAACACACTAACGGAGTAGAAGTACATGTATGTGACACAGGGACAGTATTATACAGACAGTTACACACTAACGGAGTAGGAGTACATGTATGTGACACAGGAACAGTATTATACAGACAGTAACACACTAACGGACTAGGAGTACATGTATGTGACACAGGGACAGTATTATACAGACAGTAACACACTTACGGACTAGAAGTACATGTATGTGACACAGGGACAGTATTATACAGACAGTAACACACTTACGGACTTGAAGTACATGTATGTGACACAGGGACAGTATTATACAGACAGTAACACACTTACGGAGTAGAAGTACATGTATGTGACACAGGGACAGTATTATACAGACAGTAACACACTTACGGACTTGAAGTACATGTATGTGACACAGGGACAGTATTATACAGACAGTAACACACTAACGGAGTAGGAGTACATGTATGTGTCACAGGGACAGTATTATACAGACAGTAACACACTAACGGACTAGGAGTACATGTATGTGACACAGGGACAGTATTATACAGACAGTAACACACTAACGGACTAGGAGTACATGTATGTGACACAGGGACAGTATTATACAGACAGTAACACACTAACGGACTAGGAGTACATGTATGTGACACAGGGACAGTATTATACAGACAGTAACACACTAACGGAGTAGGAGTTCATGTATGTGACACAGGGACAGTATCATACAGACAGTAACACACTAGCGGAGTAGGAGTACATGTATGTGACACAGGGACAGTATTATACAGACAGTTACACACTAACGGAGTAAGAGTACATGTATGTGACACAGGGACAGTATTATATAGACAGTTACACACTAACGGAGTAGAAGTACATGTATGTGACACAGGGACAGTATTATACAGACAGTAACACACTAACGGAGTAAGAGTACATGTATGTGACACAGGGACAGTATTATACAGACAGTAACACACTAACGGAGTAAGAGTACATGTATGTGACACAGGGACAGTATTATACAGACAGTAACACACTAGCGGAGTAAGAGTACATGTATGTGACACAGGGACAGTATTATACAGACAGTTACACACTAGCGTAGTAGGAGTACATGTATGTGACACAGGTACAGTATTATACTAACAGTAACACACTAACGGACTAGAAGTACATGTATGTGACACAGGGACAGTATTATACAGACAGTTACACACTAATGGAGTAGGAGTACATGTATGTGACACAGGGACAGTATTATACAGACAGTAACACACTAGCGTAGTAGGAGTACATGTATGTGACACAGGGACAGTATTATACAGACAGTAACACACTAACGGACTAGGAGTACATGTATGTGACACAGGGACAGTATTATACAGACAGTAACACACTAATGGAGTAGGAGTACATGTATGTGACACAGGGACAGTATTATACAGACAGTAACACACTAACGGACTAGGAGTACATGTATGTGGCACAGGGACAGTATTATACAGACCGTTACACACTAACGGACTAGGAGTACATGTATGTGACACAGGGACAGTATCATACAGACAGTAACACACTAACGGAGTAAGAGTACATGTATTTGACACAGGGACAGTATTATACAGACAGTTACACACTAATGAAGTAGGAGTACATGTATGTGACACAGGGACAGTATTATACAGACAGTAACACACTAACGGACTAGGAGTACATGTATGTGACACAGGGACAGTATTATACAGACAGTAACACACTAACGGACTAGGAGTACATGTATGTGACACAGGGACAGTATTATACAGACAGTTACACACTAATGGAGTAGGAGTACATGTATGTGACACAGGGACAGTATTATACAGACAGTAACACACTAACGGAGTTGAAGTACATGTATGTGACACAGGGACAGTATTATACAGACAGTAACACACTAACGGAGTAGGAGTAGATGTATGTGACACAGGGACAGTATTATACAGACAGTTACACACTAATGGAGTAGGAGTACATGTATGTGACACAGGGACAGTATCATACAGACAGTAACACACTAACGGAGTAGAAGTACATGTATGTGACACAGGTACAGTACTATACAGACAGTAACACACTAACGGAGTAGGAATACATGTATGTGTCACAGGGACAGTATTATACAGACAGTAACACACTAACGGACTAGGAGTACATGTATGTGACACAGGGACAGTATCATACAGACAGTAACACACTAACGGACTAGGAGTACATGTATGTGACACAGGGACAGTATTATACAGACAGTAACACACTAACGGACTAGGAGTACATGTATGTGACACAGGGACAGTATTATACAGACAGTAACACACTAACGGACTAGGAGTACATGTATGTGACACAGGGACAGTATTATACAGACAGTAACACACTAACGGAGTAGAAGTACATGTATGTGACACAGGGACAGTATTATACAGACAGTAACACACTAACGGACTAGGAGTACATGTATGTGACACAGGGACAGTATTATACAGACAGTAACACACTAATGGAGTAGGAGTACATGTATGTGACACAGGGACAGTATTATACAGACAGTAACACACTAACGGACTAGGAGTACATGTATGTGACACAGGGACAGTATTATACAGACAGTAACACACTAATGGAGTAGAAGTACATGTATGTGACACAGGGACAGTATTATACAGACAGTAACACACTAACGGACTAGGAGTACATGTATGTGTCACAGGGACAGTATTATACAGACAGTAACACACTAACGGACTAGGAGTACATGTATGTGACACAGGGACAGTATTATACAGACAGTAACACACTAACGGAGTAGAAGTACATGTATGTGACACAGGGACAGTATTATACAGACAGTAACACACTAACGGAGTTGAAGTACATGTATGTGACACAGGGACAGTATCATACAGACAGTAACACACTAGCGTAGTAGGAGTACATGTATGTGACACAGGGACAGTATTGTACAGACAGTAACTCACTAACGGAGTAGGATACATGTTTGTGACACAGGGACAGTATCATACTAACAGTAACACACTAACGGACTAGGAGTACATGTATGTGACACAGGGACAGTATTATACATACAGTAACACACTAACGGAGTAGAAGTACATGTATGTGACACAGGGACAGTATTATACAGACAGTAACACACTAACGGAGTAGAAGTACATGTATGTGACACAGGGACAGTATTATACAGACAGTTACACACTAGCGTAGTAGGAGTACATGTATGTGACACAGGGACAGTATTATACAGACAGTAACACACTAACGGAGTAGAAGTACATGTATGTGACACAGGGACAGTATTATACAGACAGTAACACACTAACGTAGTAGGAGTACATGTATGTGACACAGGGACAGTATTATACAGACAGTAACACACTAGCGGAGTAAGAGTACATGTATGTGACACAGGGACAGTATTATACAGACAGTTACACACTAACGGAGTAGAAGTACATGTATGTGACACAGTGACAGTATCATACAGACAGTAACACACTAATGGAGTAGGAGTACATGTATGTGACACAGGGACAGTATTATACAGACAGTTACACACTAACGGAGTAGAAGTACATGTATGTGACACAGTGACAGTATCATACAGACAGTAACACACTAATGGAGTAGGAGTACATGTATGTGACACAGGGACAGTATTATACAGACAGTAACACACTAACGGAGTAGAAGTACATGTATGTGACACAGGGACAGTATTATACAGTCAGTAACACACTAATGGAGTAGGAGTACATGTATGTGACACAGGGACAGTATTATACAGACAGTAACACACTAACGGAGTAAGAGTACATGTATGTGACACAGGGACAGTATTATACAGAGAGTTACACACTAACGGAGTAGGAGTACATGTATGTGACACAGGGACAGTATTATACTAACAGTAACACACTAACGGAGTAGAAGTATATGTATGTGACACAGGGACAGTATTATACTAACAGTAACACACTAACGTAGTAAGAGTACATGTATGTGACACAGGGACAGTATTATACAGAGAGTTACACACTAACGGAGTAGGAGTACATGTATGTGACACAGGGACAGTATTATACAGACAGTAACACACTAACGGAGTAGAAGTACATGTATGTGTCACAGGGACAGTATTATACATACAGTAACACACTAACGGACTAGGAGTACATGTATGTGACACAGGGACAGTATTATACAGACAGTTACACACTAACGGAGTAGAAGTACATGTATGTGACACAGTGACAGTATCATACAGACAGTAACACACTAATGGAGTAGGAGTACATGTATGTGACACAGTGACAGTATTATACAGACAGTAACACACTAACGGAGTAGGAGTACATGTATGTGACACAGGGACAGTATTATACAGACAGTAACACACTAACGGAGTAGGAGTACATGTATGTGACACACAGACAGTATTATACAGACAGTAACACACTAACGGACTAGGAGTACATGTATGTGACACAGGGACAGTATCATACAGACAGTAACACACTAACGGAGTAGGAGTACATGTATGTGACACACAGACAGTATTATACAGACAGTAACACACTAGCGTAGTAGGAGTACATGTATGTGACACAGGGACAGTATTATACAGACAGTAACACACTAACGGAGTAGGAGTAAATGTATGTGACACAGGGACAGTATTATACAGACAGTTACACACTAACGGAGTAAGAGTACATGTATGTGACACAGGGACAGTATTATACAGACAGTAACACACTAACGGAGTAGGAGTACATGTATGTGACACAGGGACAGTATTATACAGACAGTAACACACTAACGGACTAGAAGTACATGTATGTGACACAGGGACAGTATTATACAGACAGTAACACACTAACGGAGTAGGAGTAAATGTATGTGACACAGGGACAGTATCATACAGACAGTAACACACTAACGGAGTAGAAGTACATGTATGTGACACAGGGACAGTATCATACAGACAGTAACACACTAACGGAGTAGGAGTACATGTATGTGACACAGGGACAGTATTATACAGACAGTAACACACTAACGGAGTAGAAGTACATGTATGTGACACAGGGACAGTATCATACAGACAGTTACACACTAACGGACTAGGAGTACATGTATGTGACACAGGGACAGTATTATACAGACAGTAACACACTAGCGTAGTAGAAGTACATGTATGTGACACAGGGACAGTATCATACAGACAGTTACACACTAATGAAGTAGGAGTACATGTATGTGACACAGGGACAGTATTATACAGACAGTAACACACTAGCGTAGTAGAAGTACATGTATGTGACACAGTGACAGTATCATACAGACAGTAACACACTAGCGTAGTAGAAGTACATGTATGTGACACAGGGACAGTATTATACAGACAGTAACACACTAGCGTAGTAGAAGTACATGTATGTGACACAGGGACAGTATTATACAGACAGTAACACACTAGCGTAGTAGGAGTACATGTATGTGACACAGGGACAGTATTATACAGACAGTAACACACTAGCGTAGTAGGAGTACATGTATGTGACACAGGGACAGTATTATACAGACAGTTACACACTAACGGAGTAGAAGTACATGTATGTGACACAGGGACAGTATTATACAGACAGTAACACACTAGCGGAGTAGAAGTACATGTATGTGACACAGGGACAGTATCATACAGACAGTAACACACTAACGGAGTAAGAGTACATGTATGTGACACAGGGACAGTATCATACAGACAGTAACACACTAACGGAGTAAGAGTACATGTATGTGACACAGGGACAGTATCATACAGACAGTAACACACTAACGGAGTAAGAGTACATGTATGTGACACAGGGACAGTATCATACAGACAGTAACACACTAGCGTAGTAGGAGTACATGCATGTGACACAGGGACAGTATCATACAGACAGTAACACACTAGCGGAGTAGAAGTACATGTATGTGACACAGGGACAGTATTATACAGACAGTAACACACTAGCGGAGTAGGAGTACATGTATGTGACACAGGTACAGTATTATACAGACAGTAACACACTAGCGGAGTAGGAGTACATGTATGTGACACAGGTACAGTATTATACAGACAGTAACACACTAGCGGAGTAAGAGTACATGTATGTGACACAGGGACAGTATTATACAGACAGTAACACACTAACGGACTAGGAGTACATGTATGTGACACAGGGACAGTATTATACAGACAGTAACACACTAACGGAGTAGAAGTACATGTATGTGACACAGGGACAGTATTATACAGACAGTTACACACTAATGGAGTAGGAGTACATGTATGTGACACAGGGACAGTATTATACAGACAGTAACACACTAACGGAGTAGGAGTACATGTATGTGACACAGGGACAGTATTATACAGACAGTTACACACTAACGGAGTAGGAGTACATGTATGTGACACAGGGACAGTATTATACAGACAGTAACACACTAACGGAGTAGAAGTACATGTATGTGACACAGGGACAGTATTATACAGACAGTTACACACTAACGGAGTAGAAGTACATGTATGTGACACACAGACAGTATTATACAGACAGTAACACACTAACGGAGTAAGAGTACATGTATGTGACACAGGGACAGTATTATACAGACAGTTACACACTAACGGACTAGGAGTACATGTATGTGACAAAGGGACAGTATTATACAGACAGTAACACACTAACGGACTAGGAGTACATGTATGTGTCACAGGGACAGTATTATACAGACAGTAACACACTAATGGAGTAGGAGTACATGTATGTGACACAGGGACAGTATCATACAGACAGTAACACACTAATGGAGTAGGAGTACATGTATGTGACACAGGGACAGTATTATACAGACAGTAACACACTAACGGACTAGGAGTACATGTATGTGACACAGGGACAGTATTATACAGACAGTAACACACTAACGGACTAGGAGTACATGTATGTGACACAGGGACAGTATTATACAGACAGTAACACACTAACGGACTAGGAGTACATGTATGTGACACAGGGACAGTATTATACAGACAGTAACACACTAACGGACTAGGAGTACATGTATGTGACACAGGGACAGTATTATACAGACAGTAACACACTTACGGACTAGAAGTACATGTATGTGACACAGGGACAGTATTATACAGACAGTAACACACTAACGGAATAGGAGTACATGTATGTGACACAGGGACAGTATTATACAGACAGTAACACACTAACGGAGTAGGAGTACATGTATGTGACACAGGGACAGTATTATACAGACAGTAACACACTAACGGACTAGGAGTACATGTATGTGACACAGGGACAGTATTATACAGACAGTAACACACTAACGGAGTAGAAGTACATGTATGTGACACAGGGACAGTATTATACAGACAGTAACACACTAACGGACTAGGAGTACATGTATGTGACACAGGGACAGTATTATACAGACAGTAACACACTAGCGGAGTAAGAGTACATGTATGTGACACAGGGACAGTATTATACAGACAGTTACACACTAACGGACTAGAAGTACATGTATGTGACACAGGTACAGTACTATACAGACAGTAACACACTAACGGAGTAGAAGTATATGTATGTGACACAGGGACAGTATCATACAGACAGTAACACACTAGCGGAGTAAGAGTACATGTATGTGACACAGGGACAGTATTATACAGACAGTAACACACTAACGGAGTAGAAGTACATGTATGTGACACAGTGACAGTATCATACAGACAGTAACACACTAACGGACTAGCAGTACATGTATGTGACACAGGGACAGTATTATACAGACAGTAACACACTAACGGACTAGGAGTACATGTATGTGTCACAGGGACAGTATTATACAGACAGGAACACACTAACGGACTAGGAGTACATGTATGTGACACAGGGACAGTATTATACAGACAGTAACACACTAACGGACTAGGAGTACATGTATGTGACACAGGGACAGTATTATACAGACAGTAACACACTAGCGGAGTAGAAGTACATGTATGTGACACAGGGACAGTATTATACAGACAGTAACACACTAGCGGAGTAGAAGTACATGTATGTGACACAGGGACAGTATTATACAGACAGTAACACACTAACGGACTAGGAGTACATGTATGTGACACAGGGACAGTATTATACAGACAGTAACACACTAACGGACTAGAAGTACATGTATGTGACACAGGGACAGTATTATACAGACAGTAACACACTAACGGACTAGGAGTACATGTATGTGACACAGGGACAGTATCATACAGACAGTAACACACTAACGGAGTAGGAGTACATGTATGTGACACAGGGACAGTATCATACAGACAGTAACACACTAACGGAGTAGGAGTACATGTATGTGACACAGGGACAGTATTATACAGACAGTAACACACTAACGGAGTAGGAGTACATGTATGTGTCACAGGGACAGTATTATACACACAGTAACACACTAACGGACTAGGAGTACATGTATGTGACACAGGGACAGTATTATACAGACAGTAACACACTAACGGACTAGGAGTACATGTATGTGACACAGGGACAGTATTATACAGACAGTAACACACTAACGGAGTAGGAGTACATGTATGTGACACAGGGACAGTATTATACAGACAGTAACACACTAACGGAGTAAGAGTACATGTATGTGACAAAGGGACAGTATCATACAGACAGTAACACACTAACGGACTAGGAGTACATGTATGTGTCACAGGGACAGTATTATACAGACAGTAACACACTAGCGGAGTAGAAGTACATGTATGTGACACAGGGACAGTATTATACAGACAGTTACACACTAACGGACTAGGAGTACATGTATGTGACACAGGGACAGTATTATACAGACAGTTACACACTAACGGACTAGGAGTACATGTATGTGACACAGGGACAGTATTATACAGACAGTAACACACTAACTGAGTAAGAGTACATGTATGTGTCACAGGGACAGTATTATACAGACAGTAACACACTAACGGACTAGGAGTACATGTATGTGTCACAGGGACAGTATTATACAGACAGTAACACACTAACGGAGTAAGAGTACATGTATGTGTCACAGGGACAGTATTATACAGACAGTAACACACTAACGGACTAGGAGTACATGTATGTGTCACAGGGACAGTATTATACAGACAGTAACACACTAACGGACTAGGAGTACATGTATGTGTCACAGGGACAGTATTATACAGACAGTAACACACTAACGGACTAGGAGTACATGTATGTGTCACAGGGACAGTATTATACAGACAGTTACACACTAACGGAGTAGGAATACATGTATGTGTCACAGGGACAGTATTATACATACAGTAACACACTAACGGAGTAGGAGTACATGTATGTGACACAGGGACAGTATTATACAGACAGTAACACACTAACGGAGTAGGAGTACATGTATGTGACACAGGGACAGTATTATACAGACAGTTACACACTAACGGAGTAGGAATACATGTATGTGACACAGGGACAGTATTATACAGACAGTTACACACTAACGGAGTAGAAGTACATGTATGTGACACAGGGACAGTATCATACAGACAGTAACACACTAACGGACTAGGAGTACATGTATGTGACAAAGGGACAGTATTATACAGACAGTAACACACTAACGGAGTAGGAGTACATGTATGTGACACAGGGACAGTATTATACAGACAGTTACACACTAACGGAGTAGGAGTACATGTATGTGACACAGGGACAGTATTATACAGACAGTAACACACTAACGGACTAGCAGTACATGTATGTGACACAGGGACAGTATCATACAGACAGTAACACACTAACGGAGTAAGAGTACATGTATGTGACACAGGGACAGTATTATACAGACAGTTACACACTAACGGAGTAGGAGTACATGTATGTGACAAAGGGACAGTATCATACAGACAGTAACACACTAGCGGAGTAAGAGTACATGTATGTGACAAAGGGACAGTATTATACAGACAGTAACACACTAACGGAGTAGGAGTACATGTATGTGTCACAGGGACAGTATTATACAGACAGTTACACACTAACGGAGTAGGAATACATGTATGTGTCACAGGGACAGTATTATACAGACAGTAACACACTAACGGAGTAGGAGTACATGTATGTGACACAGGGACAGTATTATACAGACAGTAACACACTAACGGAGTAGGAGTATATGTATGTGTCACAGGGACAGTATTATACAGACAGTTACACACTAACGGAGTAGAAGTACATGTATGTGACACAGGGACAGTATCATACAGACAGTTACACACTAACGGAGTAGGAGTACATGTATGTGACACAGGGACAGTATTATACAGACAGTAACACACTAACGGAGTAGAAGTACATGTATGTGACACAGGGACAGTATCATACAGACAGTAACACACTAACGGACTAGGAGTACATGTATGTGACACAGGGACAGTATTATACAGACAGTAACACACTTACAGACTAAGAGTACATGTATGTGACACAGGGACAGTATTATACAGACAGTAACACACTAACGGAGTAGGAGTACATGTATGTGACACAGGGACAGTATTATACAGACAGTAACACACTAACGGACTAGGAGTACATGTATGTGACACAGGGACAGTATTATACAGACAGTAACACACTAACGGAGTAGAAGTACATGTATGTGACACAGGGACAGTATTATACAGACAGTAACACACTAATGGAGTAGGAGTACATGTATGTGGCACAGGGACAGTATTATACAGACAGTAACACACTTACAGACTAAGAGTACATGTATGTGACACAGGGACAGTATTATACAGACAGTAACACACTAACGGACTAGGAGTACATGTATGTGACACAGGGACAGTATTATACAGACAGTAACACACTAACGGACTAGGAGTACATGTATGTGACACAGGGACAGTATTATACAGACAGTAACACACTAACGGAGTAGAAGTACATGTATGTGACACAGGGACAGTATTATACAGACAGTAACACACTAACGGACTAGCAGTACATGTATGTGACACAGGGACAGTATTATACAGACAGTAACACACTAACGGACTAGGAGTACATGTATGTGACACAGGGACAGTATTATACAGAGAGTTACACACTAATGGAGTAGAAGTACATGTATGTGACACAGGGACAGTATCATACAGACAGTAACACACTAACGGAGTAGAAGTTCATGTATGTGACACAGGGACAGTATCATACAGACAGTAACACACTAACGGAGTAGGAGTACATGTATGTGACACAGGGACAGTATCATACAGACAGTTACACACTAACGGAGTAGAAGTACATGTATGTGACACAGGGACAGTATTATACAGACAGTAACACACTAACGGAGTAGGAGTACATGTATGTGACACAGGGACAGTATCATACAGACAGTAACACACTAACGGAGTAGGAGTACATGTATGTGACACAGGGACAGTATTATACAGACAGTAACACACTAACAGAGTAGAAGTACATGTATGTGTCACAGGGACAGTATTATACAGACAGTAACACACTAACGGACTAGAAGTACATGTATGTGACACAGGGACAGTATTATACAGACAGTAACACACTAACGGAGTAGAAGTACATGTATGTGACACAGGGACAGTATTATACAGACAGTAACACACTTACGGACTAGGAGTACATGTATGTGACACAGGGACAGTATTATACAGACAGTTACACACTAACGGACTAGGAGTACATGTATGTGACACAGGTACAGTATCATACAGACAGTTACACACTAATGGAGTAGGAGTACATGTATGTGACACAGGGACAGTATTATACAGACAGTAACACACTAACGGAGTAGGAGTACATGTATGTGACACAGGGACAGTATTATACAGACAGTAACACACTAATGGAGTAAGACAACATGTATGTGACACAGGGACAGTATTATACTACCAGGAACACACTAACGGAGTAGGAGTACATGTATGTGACACAGGGACAGTATTATACAGACAGTAACACACTAGCGTAGTAGAAGTACATGTATGTGACACAGGGACAGTATTATACAGACAGTAACACACTAATGGAGTAAGACAACATGTATGTGACACAGTGACAGTATTATACGGACAGTAACACACTAACGGAGTAGAAGTACATGTATGTGACACAGGGACAGTATTATACAGACAGTTACACACTAACGGACTAGGAGTACATGTATGTGACACAGGGACAGTATTATACAGACAGTTACACACTAACGGAGTAAGAGTACATGTATGTGACACAGGTACAGTATTATACAGACAGTAACACACTAACTGAGTAGAAGTACATGTATGTGACACAGGGACAGTATTATACAGACAGGAACACACTAGCGTAGTAGAAGTACATGTATGTGACACAGGGACAGTATTATACAGACAGTAACACACTAACGTAGTAGGAGTACATGTATGTGACACAGGGACAGTATTATACAGACAGTAACACACTAGCGTAGTAGGAGTACATGTATGTGACACAGGGACAGTATTATACAGACAGTAACACACTAACGGAGTAAGAGTACATGTATGTGACACAGGGACAGTATCATACAGACAGTAGCACACTAACGGAGTAGAAGTACATGTATGTGACACAGGTACAGTATCATACAGACAGTAACACACTAACGGAGTAGAAGTACATGTATGTGACACAGGTACAGTATTATACAGACAGTTACACACTAATGGAGTAGGAGTACATGTATGTGACACAGGGACAGTATCATACAGACAGTTACACACTAATGGAGTAGAAGTACATGTATGTGACACAGGTACAGTATCATACAGACAGTAACACACTAACGGAGTAGGAGTACATGTATGTGACACAGGGACAGTATTATACAGACAGTAACACACTAACAGAGTAGGAGTACATGTATGTGACACAGGGACAGTATTATACAGACAGTTACACACTAATGGAGTAGGAGTACATGTATGTGACACAGGGACAGTATTATACAGACAGTTACACACTTACGGAGTAAGAGTACATGTATGTGACACAGGGACAGTATTATACAGACAGTTACACACTAACGGACTAGGAGTACATGTATGTGACACAGGGACAGTATCATACAGACAGTAACACACTAACGGAGTAGGAGTACATGTATGTGACACAGGGACAGTATTATACAGACAGTTACACACTTACGGAGTAAGAGTACATGTATGTGACACAGGGACAGTATTATACAGACAGTAACACACTTACGGAGTAGGAGTACATGTATGTGACACAGGGACAGTATTATACAGACAGTTACACACTAACGGAGTAAGAGTACATGTATGTGACACAGGTACAGTATTATACAGACAGTAACACACTAACTGAGTAGAAGTACATGTATGTGACACAGGAACAGTATTATACAGACAGTAACACACTAACGGAGTAGAAGTACATGTATGTGACACAGGGACAGTATTATACCATCGTCGGATACCCACAGTCGTTGCCTCCGCTCCGCTCCGTACATCTCCCGTGGGATTTTTATTTATCGATTCGCCGTTTTGATAAATAACTAAACCCGTATTCTGATTGGATGCAGTACAATATTGTAATGGGCCTAACAGCCAATCAGATCGCTCGTACTAAAACTATGTTCGTTTCACGTAAACATGGCGACTACATCTGAAGTTAACCGCCTCGGCGTGTGAATTGTTCAAAATTGAAGAAATGCGTGAGTTTCAGAAGGATACTGTACATGCTTTGATCAGAGGAAAGGATGCGTTTTATCGGTGAATACGGGCGACGGGAAGAGTTTATGTTATCAGACTTTTCAGGTTGTTTGGCGACATCATAATGATAATTCTCCCTGTCACTTATTACACAGTTGATATCAATCATGAAGGAACAGAGTCATTATTTAACTTCGCTTGGGTTCCGGAGCACCAACATCGGGAAAGATAAGGACGAAGAGGCAGATATTTTGAATGGAAACTTTGACTTTTTGTTTGCTTCCCCTGAAAGCCTGTTAGCAGTTTCCACATGGAGAGAGATGCTTGGACAAAACGAGAATATCAGACTGATGGTTGTAGACGATGTCCACACTGTCCTACACTGGTATGGTTTTAATTGATTCATCTGTTTTTCTTTTAATACTGCCTCATGCTTTTCATGAGTATTATGGTCATAATTTGAAGTTGCATTCGGATACTGATAGCCAACAAAGCTGTATAATATGTATTTACTATAATAGTGACTAAGTCAGTAAGTGAGTGGGGTGCAGGTCCAAAGGCGCCTCATATATGTTACTAGAAAGGACCGGTACCAAAAAGCCTCACTTTTTAGTCCATAATTGTCCACTTTCTGTATAACAACGCAATAAACAATTTATTTTTACACATTGAGATCATTAAAGAGGCATTCCCTATAACTAGCATATTTTTCTCTACTATAACATTAATTGAGCTAAATGTACAAAACACTATCAATTATTATAATCTGTCAGAAGAAAGTGTGCGAAAATATGTCTCTATAATCTCAAAAATATATTTAAATCACCAATAATAATTTATCGCTTCCAGCGATTTATTATTATGTGGTCAAAGGGAAACAACTCTCGACTATTTTGGCTCGTTACGGAAATATGTTTTCATTCTTTTCTCGGTAATTGGTGAAAGCTTTTTGATGCAAATTTGAAGAGTTTAAGCAATAATGATTCTCATTTAATGTATACTATTCCTGAATCGGTTTAAGCGATCAAAGTTATAGGGAACGCCCCTTTAAGTGTGTATTTGTTTGAATTAGCTGGTGTGTATTTAAATTTTAATCAAATTAATGGCCATGCACTTGTATATATGACGTACAGTATGCATTGTCAATGTTGCAGTATCATGCATCATGTTACTACCATGTTTTTATCCAAAAAATCTAAACAGTGCTTTTATATTCCCACAAATGAAGATTGAGAGGTGGCATATTGGAGTTACTCTGTCAGTCAGTTAGTTGGTTCGGTAGGTTGACCGGTCCGTCTGTCCACATACAATAGTACAAGTTAGTGGAGCAAACTACTATCACACTGCTTATGTGATTGCATTGATACTTAAAATATGTCATCACCATAAACTGTAGATGGGCAAGACACAATTTTCATGCGACTGCGAGTGGTCCACTCATTCCAGAGTTACGTGCCCTTGGACCTAGCCATATAGTTTACTATCACAAACCGGCAGCAGGGTAATTAGTCAGTAGTTAACGTGACAAAGCTCTAGTTATAGAGCTATATTGAGTAAGAAACTAATTCTACTGTGAAATTACTGATTATTATTATTTAGATACTTTACATTAGTATTTCTTTCATTTTAGGGGAGAATCAGATGGAGTTGATGCACCATTTCGAACTTGCTATGGAAAGCTTGGCGAAGCACGGTCCTTAACAGCTAACAAGTCAGCAAGGAAACAGATGCAGAAGAAGTTTTCAATGGTGTACTGTCTAGAAATTATTGACAACCCTGATAGACTTAACATCAAACTGTTTTCTCATAAATTTAAAAGTACATTGCCTCTCAGTTACTTATTTCATTTTATTTTAAGTGATGTTAAGCGTAAAAGAAGTGACTGTGAAAGACAAATTATATTTTGTCCATCTATTAAACTTTGTAGTCAGGTTTATACTATGTTACGTCTAGAACTGGGATCTGATATGAAATATGTTCAAATGTTCCACTCCATGACAACTGATGAAGTGAAAGAAGAAATACGGAAAGACATGAGTGTAAACAATGGTACCGTTAGAATTCAATACTGGTTGCAAGTAGTGCTGCTGGTATCATGTGGTATGGGAGTTAATTTTAGAGGGTTGAACAGTATTATTTATTTTAGACCACCTAAAGACATGGACAGCTTTATACAGCAGTTGGGCCGGGCAGGAAGAGATGGGTCTCAGGCAATGGCACTTCTTTTATTTAATGGAAAACAATGTAGAAATGCATGGATACATGACTAATGAAACAACATGTAGGAGAAAAATTATTTTAAATGCATACAATGCAAAGCCTCCTTCAAACTTAAGCAAACATTTATGTTGTGATATTTGTGCAAAGGAATATTAGGGGTGTAACAATACGGTCACTTAACGATACGATACGTATCATGATATAGGGTGATGATACGATACATATCCCGATACAGACATACCTAATTTCTCCTATAAAAAGTTTTAAAGTATTGATACTTTTCGGAATATAGTTGTCATTTTACTTATTAATATGAACTATTTTACTTGATTATTTTAATTCAACTCCATGAAATTGTACACTGAGCCTATTGAAACAACATTGAACAATATTCACATTAGTATTTAATTTTTTCTTATATTTGTCAGACATTTACAATATTATTGTAATATCACTTAAGGTACAAATCGTATTGTGATCTGCTTTATGTCACGATACATGTTGTATCGTGGGCTATGTATTGCGATACGATATGATACGATATATCGTTGCATCCTTAAGGAATGTCATTGTATGAATGAAGATTGTTCAAATTTTAACCATCCAATTATTTCAATATATAACTAAGCTAAATAGTTATTCAGATTCGGATGATACAGACAGTGATGCATCTGACTCTGAGGAGGATGGAGATATTTTAGTAGTCTGATTCTTTTTCATTTTGCTACATAAGCATTGTTCTAATTAAAAGCTGTCCATAAGACAGTGCTCTCGTCTTTTCTCAGTGATTGATAGTTCAAACTAAATCTTTTGACAATTTTCCAATTTGAAAGTTTATGCATGTTTAAAGGAGGCTTTGCAGTGTATAAGATAGGAAAACTGTACTAATTATTATAACTATTATTAATATTGAGTGTTATCTACCCTTTACTGTTGCCTTTTCAGCCCTTTTTCTATTGTTTTGTTAACAAGTAATGGGACCCTTTATTGGGGACATGTGCGTTGTGAAACACTACAGTTTATACAGTGATTTTTTTTCAAAATTTTCTCACTACCCATGCCCATCCAAGGGGAAATTTAGCGCAACATCCAGTTAATGAAAAATATTTCCAATGTCTGGGGAAAAAATTAAGTTGATCAATTTTCAACTGATTTTCTGAAAACATGGTGATAATATTTGTTGGCGTAACAGCGTAATTCTGGTAAAATGTTAAAGATGGCAAAGCTGTACTTTATTATATTTTGTTCATATAAATGAACTGCCATTGTTATGTGTACACATTAAACTTTGTTTAAAGTAGTGTGTAATATATGTTGGTTGAATTCAACATCTTTGAAGTTAGAATTTATTTCTAAGCAGAAAATGTTGTTATTTATACCCATTTTAGCCATGGCATACAGGTGATGTGTGACCCAGGTATGATGCCTGGCATACAGGTGATGTGTGACCCAGGTAAAGTGTCTGGCATACAGGTGATTTGTGACCCAGGTATAATGCCTGACGTACAGGTTATGTGTGACCGAGGTATGATGCCTGGCATACAGGTGATGTGTGACCCAAGTATGATGTCTGGCATATGGGTGGTGTGTGACCCAGGTATGATGCCTGGCATACAGTTGATGTGTGATCCAGGTATGTCTGGCATACAGATGATGTGTGACAGAGGTATGATGTCTGGCATATGGTTGATGCGAGACCCTGGTATAATGTCTGGCATATGGTTGATGTGTGACCCAGGTATGATGTCTGGCATACAGGTGATTTGTGACCCAGGTATGATGTCTGGCATATGTGTCACCCAGGTATAATGTCTGTCATACAGATGAGGTGTGACCCAGGTATAATGTCTGACATACAGGTGAGGTGTGACCCAGGTATAATGTCTGGCATATGTGTGACCCAGGTATAATGTCTGACATACAGGTGAGGTGTGACCCAGGTATAATGTCTGACATACAGGTGAGGTGTGACCCAGGTATAATGTCCGTCATACAGGTGAGGTGTGACCCAGGTATTATGTCTGTCATACCGGTGAAGTGTGACCCAGGTTTGATGTCTGGCATATGGGTGATGTGTAATCCAGGTATGGTGTCTGGCATACAGTTGATGTGTGATCCAGGTATGATGTCTGGCATACAGATGATGTGTGACAGAGGTATGATGTCTGGCATATGGTTGATGTGTGACCCTGGTATAATGTCTGGCATACAGGTGATGTGTGACCCAGGTATGATGTCTGGCATACAGGTGATGTGTGACCCAGGTATAATGTCTGGCATACTGGTGATGTGTGACCCAGGTATGATGTCTGGCATACGGGTGATGTGTGACCCAGGTATGAAGTCTGGCATACAGGTGATGTGTGACCCAGGTATGATGTCTGGCATACAGGTGATGTGTGATCCAGGTATGATGTCTGGCATACCAGTGAGGTGTGACCCAGGTATGATGTCTGGCATACGGGTGATGTGTGACCCAGGTATGATGTCTGGCATACAGGTGATGTGTGACCCAGGTATGATGTCTGGCATACAGGTGATGTGTGACCCAGGTATGATGTCTGGCATACAGGCGATGTGTGACCCAGGTATGATGTCTGGCATACAGGTGAGGTGTGACCCAGGTATAATGTCCGTCATACAGGTGAGGTGTGACCCAGGTATGATGTCCGTCATACCGGTGAGGTGTGACCCAGGTATGATGTCTGGCATACAGGGGATGTGTGACCCAGGTATGATGTCTGGCATATGGGTGATGTGTAATCCAGGTATGGTGTCTGGCATACAGTTGATGTGTGATCCAGGTATGATGTCTGGCATACAGGTGATGTGTGACCCAGGTATGATGTCTGGCATACAGATGATTTGTGACAGAGGTATGATGTCTGGCATATGGTTGATGTGTGACCCTGGTATAATGTCTGGCATTCAGGTGATGTTTGACCCAGGTATGATGTCTGGCATACAGGTGATGTGTGACCCAGGTATGATGTCTGGCATACAGGTGATGTGTGACCCAGGTATAATGTCGGGTATACTGGTGATGTGTGACCCAGGTATGATGTCTGGCATACAGGTGATGTGTGATCCAGGTATGATGTCTGGCATACAGGTGATGTGTGACCCAGGTATGATGTCTGGCATACAGGTGATGTGTGATCCAGGTATGATGTCTGGCATACAGATGATGTGTGACAGCGGTATGATGTCTGGCATATGGTTGAAGTGTGACCCAGGTATGATGTCTGGCATACAGGTGATGTGTGACCCAGGTATGATGTCTGGCATACAGGTGATGTGTGACCCAGGTATGGTGTCTGGCATACAGGTGATGTGTGACCCAGGTATGATGTCTGGCATACAGGTGATGTGTGATCCAGGTATGATGTCTGGCATACAGATGATGTGTGACAGAGGTATGATGTCTGGCATACATGTGATGTGTGACCCAGGTATGATGTCTGGCATACAGGTGATGTGTGACACAGGTATGGTGTCTGGCATACTGGTGATGACTGATGTGTGACCAAGACCACATGCCACACCTTCATTCTTTATATGTAAGCCGGAAAAAATGAAAGCAAACGCTGGACACAGACTCCAAACTTCTATAATTTTTACTTTTAATAGTACATAGGCAGTGCGAACATTTTCGCATGGGCGCAGCCATTTTTATTTGCGTCTCCACGCCGGAGAGTATCGAAAATGTAAGCGTCGTTTCTATTGGTTAATGTATACTCTGTTCTATTCTGTGAAAACGGCGAATCGGTAAATAAAAATCCCACGGGAGATGTACGGAGCGGAGCGGAGGCAACGACTGTGGGTATCCGACGATGGTATTATACAGACAGTAACACACTAGCGGAGTTGGAGTACATGTATTTGACACAGGTACAGTATTATACAGACAGTAACACACTAGCGGAGTAGAAGTAAATGTATGTGACACAGGGACAGTATTATACAGACAGTAAAACACTAACGGACTAGGAGTACATGTATGTGACACAGGGACAGTATTATACAGACAGTAACACACTAGCGGAGTAGGAGTACATGTATGTGACACAGGGACAGTATTATACAGACAGTAACACACTAGCGTAGTAGGAGTACATGTATGTGACACAGGGACAGTATTATACAGACAGTAACACACTAGCGTAGTAGGAGTACATGTATGTGACACAGGTACAGTATTATACAGACAGTAACACACTAGCGGAGTAAGAGTACATGTATGTGACACAGGGACAGTATTATACAGACAGTAGCACACTAACGGAGTAGAAGTACATGTATGTGACACACAGACAGTATTATACAGACAGTAACACACTAACGGAGTAAGAGTACATGTATGTGACACAGGGACAGTATTATACAGACAGGAACACACTAACGGAGTAAGAGTACATGTATGTGACACACAGACAGTATTATACAGACAGTAACACACTAGCGGAGTAAGAGTACATGTATGTGACACAGGTACAGTATTATACAGACAGTTACACACTAGCGTAGTAGGAGTACATGTATGTGACACAGGGACAGTATTATACAGACAGGAACACACTAACGGAGTAAGAGTACATGTATGTGACACACAGACAGTATTATACAGACAGTAACACACTAGCGGAGTAAGAGTACATGTATGTGACACAGGTACAGTATTATACAGACAGTTACACACTAGCGGAGTAGGAGTACATGTATGTGACACAGTGACAGTATTATACAGACAGGAACACACTAACGGAGTAAGAGTACATGTATGTGACACAGGGACAGTATTATACAGACAGTAACACACTAACGGAGTAGAAGTACATGTATGTGACACAGGGACAGTATCATACAGACAGTAACACACTAACGGAGTAAGAGTACATGTATGTGACACAGGGACAGTATTATACAGACAGTAACACACTAACGGAGTAGAAGTACATGTATGTGACACAGGGACAGTATCATACAGACAGTAACACACTAACGGAGTAAGAGTACATGTATGTGACACAGGGACAGTATTATACAGACAGTAACACACTAACGGAGTAGAAGTACATGTATGTGACACAGGGACAGTATTATACAGACAGTTACACACTAGCGTAGTAAGAGTACATGTATGTGACACAGGGACAGTATCATACAGACAGTAACACACTAACGGAGTAGAAGTACATGTATGTGACACAGGGACAGTATTATACAGACAGTTACACACTAGCGTAGTAAGAGTACATGTATGTGACACAGGGACAGTATTATACAGACAGTTACACACTAATGGACTAGGAGTACATGTATGTGACACAGGGACAGTATTATACAGACAGTAACACACTAACGGACTAGGAGTACATGTATGTGACACAGGGACAGTATCATACAGACAGTAACACACTAACGGAGAAGAAGTACATGTATGTGACACAGGGACAGTATCATACAGACAGTAACACACTAACGGAGTAAGAGTACATGTATGTGACACAGGGACAGTATTATACAGACAGTTACACACTAGCGTAGTAAGAGTACATGTATGTGACACAGGGACAGTATTATACAGACAGGAACACACTAACGGACTAGGAGTACATGTATGTGACACAGGGACAGTATTATACAGACGGTTACACACTAACGGAGTAGGAGTACATGTATGTGACACAGGGACAGTATTATACAGACAGTAACACACTAGCGGAGTAAGAGTACATGTATGTGACACAGGGACAGTATTATACAGACAGTAACACACTAGCGTAGTAGGAGTACATGTATGTGACACAGGGACAGCATTATACTAACAGTAACACACTAACGGAGTAGAAGTACATGTATGTGACACAGGGACAGTATTATACAGACAGTAACACACTAACGGAGTAAGAGTACATGTATGTGACACAGGGACAGTATTATACATACGGTTACACACTAACGGAGTAAGAGTACATGTATGTGACACAGGCACAGTATTATACAGACAGTAACACACTAACGGACTAGGAGTACATGTATGTGACACAGGGACAGTATTATACAGACAGTAACACACTAACGGAGTAAGAGTACATGTATGTGACACAGGGACAGTATTATACAGACCGTTACACACTAACGGAGTAAGAGTACATGTATGTGACACAGGGACAGTATTATACAGACAGTTACACACTTACGGAGTAAGAGTACATGTATGTGACACAGGGACAGTATTATACAGACAGTAACACACTAACGGAGTAGAAGTACATGTATGTGACACAGGGACAGTATTATACAGACAGTAACACACTTACGGACTAGAAGTACATGTATGTGACACAGGGACAGTATTATACAGACAGTTACACACTAACGGAGTAGGAGTACATGTATGTGACACAGGGACAGTATTATACAGACAGTAACACTAACGGAGTAGAAGTACATGTATGTGACACAGGGACAGTATCATACAGACAGTAACACACTAGCGGAGTAGGAGTACATGTATGTGACACAGGGACAGTATTATACAGACAGTAACACACTAACGGAGTAGGAGTACATGTATGTGACACAGGGACAGTATTATACAGACAGTAACACACTAGCGGAGTAGGAGTACATGTATGTGACACAGGGACAGTATTATACAGACAGTAACACACTTACGGACTAGAAGTACATGTATGTGACACAGGGACAGTATTATACAGACAGTAACACACTAACGGAGTAGAAGTACATGTATGTGACACAGGGACAGTATTATACAGACAGTAACACACTAGCGTAGTAGAAGTAAATGTATGTGACACAGGGACAGTATTATACAGACAGTTACACACTAACGGAGTAGGAGTACATGTATGTGACACAGGGACAGTATTATACAGACAGTAACACACTAACGGAGTAGGAGTACATGTATGTGTCACAGGGACAGTATTATACAGACAGTAACACACTAGCGTAGTAGAAGTAAATGTATGTGACACAGGGACAGTATTATACAGACAGTTACACACTAACGGAGTAGGAGTACATGTATGTGACACAGGGACAGTATTATACAGACACTAACACACTAACGGACTAGGAGTACATGTATGTGACACAGGGACAGTATTATACAGACAGTAACACACTAACGGACTAGGAGTACATGTATGTGACACAGGGACAGTATTATACAGACAGTTACACACTAACGGACTAGGAGTACATGTATGTGACACAGGGACAGTATTATACAGACAGTAACACACTAACGGACTAGGAGTACATGTATGTGACACAGGGACAGTATTATACAGACAGTTACACACTAACGGAGTAGGAGTACATGTATGTGACACAGGGACAGTATTATACAGACACTAACACACTAACGGACTAGGAGTACATGTATGTGACACAGGGACAGTATTATACAGACAGTAACACACTAACGGACTAGGAGTACATGTATGTGACACAGGGACAGTATTATACAGACAGTAACACACTAACGGAGTAGGAGTACATGTATGTGACACAGGGACAGTATCATACAGACAGTTACACACTAATGGAGTAGGAGTACATGTATGTGACACAGGGACAGTATTATACAGACAGTAACACACTAACGGACTAGGAGTACATGTATGTGACACAGGGACAGTATTATACAGACAGTAACACACTAACGGACTAGGAGTACATGTATGTGACACAGGGACAGTATCATACAGACAGTTACACACTAACGGAGTAGAAGTACATGTATGTGACACAGGGACAGTATTATACAGACAGTTACACACTAACGGAATAGGAGTACATGTATGTGACACAGGGAAAGTATTATACAGACAGTTACACACTAACGGACTAGGAGTACATGTATGTGACACAGGGACAGTATTATACAGACAGTAACACACTAACGGACTAGGAGTACATGTATGTGACACAGGGACAGTATTATACAGACAGTTACACACTAACGGACTAGGAGTACATGTATGTGACACAGGGACAGTATTATACAGACAGTTACACACTAACGGAGTAGGAGTACATGTATGTGACACAGGGACAGTATTATACAGACAGTTACACACTAACGGACTAGGAGTACATGTATGTGACACAGGGACAGTATTATACAGACAGTAACACACTAACGGAGTAGGAGTACATGTATGTGTCACAGGGACAGTATTATACAGACAGTTACACACTAACGGACTAGGAGTACATGTATGTGACACAGGGACAGTATTATACAGACAGTAACACACTAACGGAGTAGAAGTACATGTATGTGACACAGGGACAGTATTATACAGACAGTAACACACTAACGGAGTAGGAGTACATGTATGTGACACAGGGACAGTATTATACAGACAGTAACACACTAACGGACTAGGAGTACATGTATGTGACACAGGGACAGTATTATACAGACAGTTACACACTAGCGGACTAGGAGTACATGTATGTGACACAGGGACAGTATTATACAGACAGTAACACACTAACGGACTAGAAGTACATGTATGTGACACACAGACAGTATTATACAGACAGTAACACACTAACGGAGTAGGAGTACATGTATGTGACACAGGGACAGTATTATACAGACACTAACACACTAACGGACTAGAAGTACATGTATGTGACACAGGGACAGTATTATACAGACAGTAACACACTTACGGAGTAGGAGTACATGTATGTGACACAGGGACAGTATTATACAGACAGTAACACACTAACGGAGTAGGAATACATGTATGTGACACAGGGACAGTATTATACAGACACTAACACACTTACGGTCTAGGAGTACATGTATGTGACACAGGGACAGTATTATACAGACAGTAACACACTAACGGAGTAGAAGTACATGTATGTGACACAGGTACAGTATTATACAGACAGTAACACACTAATGGAGTAGAAGTACATGTATGTGACACAGGTACAGTATTATACAGACAGTAACACACTAATGGGGTAGAAGTACATGTATGTGACACAGGTACAGTATCATACAGACAGTAACACACTAACGGAGTAGAAGTACATGTATGTGACACAGGTACAGTATCATACAGACAGTAACACACTAGCGGAGTAGGAGTACATGTATGTGACACAGGGACAGTATTATACAGACAGTAACACACTAACGGAGTAGGAGTACATGTATGTGACACAGGGACAGTATTATACAGACAGTTACACACTAACGGAGTAAGAGTACATGTATGTGACACAGGGACAGTATTATACAGACAGTAACACACTAACGGAGTAGGAGTACATGTATGTGACACAGGGACAGTTTTATACAGACAGTAACACACTAACGGAGTAGGAGTACATGTATGTGACACAGGGACAGTATTATACAGACAGTAACACACTAACGGAGTAGAAGTACATGTATGTGACAGAGGGACAGTATCATACAGACAGTAACACACTTACGGACTAGAAGTACATGTATGTGACACAGGGACAGTATTATACAGACAGTAACACACTTACGGACTTGAAGTACATGTATGTGACACAGGGACAGTATCATACAGACAGTAACACACTTACGGACTTGAAGTACATGTATGTGACACAGGGACAGTATCATACAGACAGTAACACACTAGCGTAGTAGGAGTACATGTATGTGACACAGGGACAGTATGATACTAACAGTAACACACTAACGGAGTAGAAGTACATGTATGTGACACACAGACAGTATTATACAGACAGTAACACACTAGCGGAGTAAGAGTACATGTATGTGACACAGGGACAGTATTATACAGACAGTAACACACTAGTGGAGTAAGAGTACATGTATGTGACACAGGTACAGTATTATACTAACAGTAACACACTAACGGACTAGGAGTACATGTATGTGACACACAGACAGTATTATACAGACAGTAACACACTAGCGGAGTAAGAGTACATGTATGTGACACAGGGACAGTATTATACAGACAGTAACACACTAGCGGAGTAAGAGTACATGTATGTGACACAGGGACAGTATTATACAGACAGTTACACACTAGCGTAGTAGGAGTACATGTATGTGACACAGGTACAGTATTATACTAACAGTAACACACTAACGGACTAGAAGTACATGTATGTGACACAGGGACAGTATCATACAGACAGTAACACACTAGCGTAGTAGGAGTACATGTATGTGACACAGGGACAGTATTATACAGACAGTAACACACTAACGGAGTTGAAGTACATGTATGTGACACAGGGACAGTATCATACAGACAGTAACACACTAACGGAGTAGGAGTTCATGTATGTGACACAGGGACAGTATCATACAGACAGTAACACACTAACGGAGTAGAAGTACATGTATGTGACACAGGTACAGTATTATACAGACAGTAACACACTAACGGAGTAGAAGTACATGTATGTGACACAGGGACAGTATCATACTAACAGTAACACACTAACGGAGTAGAAGTACATGTATGTGACACAGGGACAGTATTATACAGACAGTTACACACTAGCGTAGTAGGAGTACATGCATGTGACACAGGGACAGTATTATACAGACAGTAACACACTAACGGACTAGGAGTACATGTATGTGACACAGGTACAGTATTATACAGACAGTAACACACTAACGGAGTAGAAGTACATGTATGTGACACAGGGACAGTATTATACAGACAGTAACACACTAACGGAGTAGGAGTACATGTATGTGACACAGGGACAGTATTATACAGACAGTAACACACTAACGGAGTAGAAGTACATGTATGTGACACAGGGACAGTATCATACAGACAGTTACACACTAACGGAGTAGAAGTACATGTATGTGACACAGGGACAGTATTATACAGACAGTAACACACTAACGGAGTAAGAGTACATGTATGTGACACAGGGACAGTATTATACAGACAGTAACACACTAACGGAGTAGGAGTACATGTATGTGACACAGGGACAGTATTATACAGACAGCAACACACTAACGGAGTAGGAGTACATGTATGTGACACAGGGACAGTATTATACTAACAGTAACACACTAACGGACTAGGAGTACATGTATGTGACACAGGTACAGTATTATACAGACAGTTACACACTAACGGAGTAGGAGTACATGTATGTGACACAGGTACAGTATCATACAGACAGTTACACACTAACGGAGTAGGAGTTCATGTATGTGACACAGGGACAGTATTATACAGACAGTAACACACTAACGGAGTAGAAGTACATGTATGTGACACAGGGACAGTATTATACAGACAGTAACACACTAACGGAGTAGAAGTACATGCATGTGACACAGGGACAGTATCATACAGACAGTAACACACTAACGGACTAGAAGTACATGTATGTGACACAGGTACAGAACTATACAGACAGTAACACACTAACGGAGTAGAAGTACATGTATGTGACACAGGGACAGTATTATACAGACAGTAACACACTAACGGAGTAGGAGTACATGTATGTGACACAGGGACAGTTTTATACAGACAGTAACACACTAACGGAGTAGGAGTACATGTATGTGACACAGGGACAGTATTATACAGACAGTTACACACTAACGGACTAGGAGTACATGTATGTGACACAGGGACAGTATTATACAGACAGTAACACACTAGCGGAGTAGAAGTACATGTATGTGACACAGGGACAGTATCATACAGACAGTAACACACTAGCGGACTAGGAGTACATGTATGTGACAGAGGGACAGTATCATACAGACAGTAACACACTTACGGACTAGGAGTACATGTATGTGACACAGGGACAGTATTATACAGACAGTAACACACTAGCGTAGTAGAAGTACATGTATGTGACAGAGGGACAGTATCATACAGACAGTAACACACTTACGGACTAGGAGTACATGTATGTGACACAGGGACAGTATTATACAGACAGTAACACACTAGCGTAGTAGAAGTACATGTATGTGACACAGGGACAGTATTATACAGACAGGAACACACTAACGTAGTAGAAGTACATGTATGTGACACAGGGACAGTATTATACAGACAGTAACACACTAGCGTAGTAGAAGTACATGTATGTGACACAGGGACAGTATTATACAGACAGTAACACACTAGCGTAGTAGAAGTACATGTATGTGACACAGGGACAGTATCATACAGACAGTAACACACTAACGGAGTAGAAGTACATGTATGTGACACAGGGACAGTATTATACAGACAGTTACACACTAACGGAGTAGGAGTACATGTATGTGACACAGGAACAGTATTATACAGACAGTAACACACTAACGGACTAGGAGTACATGTATGTGACACAGGGACAGTATTATACAGACAGTAACACACTTACGGACTAGAAGTACATGTATGTGACACAGGGACAGTATTATACAGACAGTAACACACTTACGGACTTGAAGTACATGTATGTGACACAGGGACAGTATTATACAGACAGTAACACACTTACGGAGTAGAAGTACATGTATGTGACACAGGGACAGTATTATACAGACAGTAACACACTTACGGACTTGAAGTACATGTATGTGACACAGGGACAGTATTATACAGACAGTAACACACTAACGGAGTAGGAGTACATGTATGTGTCACAGGGACAGTATTATACAGACAGTAACACACTAACGGACTAGGAGTACATGTATGTGACACAGGGACAGTATTATACAGACAGTAACACACTAACGGACTAGGAGTACATGTATGTGACACAGGGACAGTATTATACAGACAGTAACACACTAACGGACTAGGAGTACATGTATGTGACACAGGGACAGTATTATACAGACAGTAACACACTAACGGAGTAGGAGTTCATGTATGTGACACAGGGACAGTATCATACAGACAGTAACACACTAGCGGAGTAGGAGTACATGTATGTGACACAGGGACAGTATTATACAGACAGTTACACACTAACGGAGTAAGAGTACATGTATGTGACACAGGGACAGTATTATATAGACAGTTACACACTAACGGAGTAGAAGTACATGTATGTGACACAGGGACAGTATTATACAGACAGTAACACACTAACGGAGTAAGAGTACATGTATGTGACACAGGGACAGTATTATACAGACAGTAACACACTAACGGAGTAAGAGTACATGTATGTGACACAGGGACAGTATTATACAGACAGTAACACACTAGCGGAGTAAGAGTACATGTATGTGACACAGGGACAGTATTATACAGACAGTTACACACTAGCGTAGTAGGAGTACATGTATGTGACACAGGTACAGTATTATACTAACAGTAACACACTAACGGACTAGAAGTACATGTATGTGACACAGGGACAGTATTATACAGACAGTTACACACTAATGGAGTAGGAGTACATGTATGTGACACAGGGACAGTATTATACAGACAGTAACACACTAGCGTAGTAGGAGTACATGTATGTGACACAGGGACAGTATTATACAGACAGTAACACACTAACGGACTAGGAGTACATGTATGTGACACAGGGACAGTATTATACAGACAGTAACACACTAATGGAGTAGGAGTACATGTATGTGACACAGGGACAGTATTATACAGACAGTAACACACTAACGGACTAGGAGTACATGTATGTGGCACAGGGACAGTATTATACAGACCGTTACACACTAACGGACTAGGAGTACATGTATGTGACACAGGGACAGTATCATACAGACAGTAACACACTAACGGAGTAAGAGTACATGTATTTGACACAGGGACAGTATTATACAGACAGTTACACACTAATGAAGTAGGAGTACATGTATGTGACACAGGGACAGTATTATACAGACAGTAACACACTAACGGACTAGGAGTACATGTATGTGACACAGGGACAGTATTATACAGACAGTAACACACTAACGGACTAGGAGTACATGTATGTGACACAGGGACAGTATTATACAGACAGTTACACACTAATGGAGTAGGAGTACATGTATGTGACACAGGGACAGTATTATACAGACAGTAACACACTAACGGAGTTGAAGTACATGTATGTGACACAGGGACAGTATTATACAGACAGTAACACACTAACGGAGTAGGAGTAGATGTATGTGACACAGGGACAGTATTATACAGACAGTTACACACTAATGGAGTAGGAGTACATGTATGTGACACAGGGACAGTATCATACAGACAGTAACACACTAACGGAGTAGAAGTACATGTATGTGACACAGGTACAGTACTATACAGACAGTAACACACTAACGGAGTAGGAATACATGTATGTGTCACAGGGACAGTATTATACAGACAGTAACACACTAACGGACTAGGAGTACATGTATGTGACACAGGGACAGTATCATACAGACAGTAACACACTAACGGACTAGGAGTACATGTATGTGACACAGGGACAGTATTATACAGACAGTAACACACTAACGGACTAGGAGTACATGTATGTGACACAGGGACAGTATTATACAGACAGTAACACACTAACGGACTAGGAGTACATGTATGTGACACAGGGACAGTATTATACAGACAGTAACACACTAACGGAGTAGAAGTACATGTATGTGACACAGGGACAGTATTATACAGACAGTAACACACTAACGGACTAGGAGTACATGTATGTGACACAGGGACAGTATTATACAGACAGTAACACACTAATGGAGTAGGAGTACATGTATGTGACACAGGGACAGTATTATACAGACAGTAACACACTAACGGACTAGGAGTACATGTATGTGACACAGGGACAGTATTATACAGACAGTAACACACTAATGGAGTAGAAGTACATGTATGTGACACAGGGACAGTATTATACAGACAGTAACACACTAACGGACTAGGAGTACATGTATGTGTCACAGGGACAGTATTATACAGACAGTAACACACTAACGGACTAGGAGTACATGTATGTGACACAGGGACAGTATTATACAGACAGTAACACACTAACGGAGTAGAAGTACATGTATGTGACACAGGGACAGTATTATACAGACAGTAACACACTAACGGAGTTGAAGTACATGTATGTGACACAGGGACAGTATCATACAGACAGTAACACACTAGCGTAGTAGGAGTACATGTATGTGACACAGGGACAGTATTGTACAGACAGTAACTCACTAACGGAGTAGGATACATGTTTGTGACACAGGGACAGTATCATACTAACAGTAACACACTAACGGACTAGGAGTACATGTATGTGACACAGGGACAGTATTATACATACAGTAACACACTAACGGAGTAGAAGTACATGTATGTGACACAGGGACAGTATTATACAGACAGTAACACACTAACGGAGTAGAAGTACATGTATGTGACACAGGGACAGTATTATACAGACAGTTACACACTAGCGTAGTAGGAGTACATGTATGTGACACAGGGACAGTATTATACAGACAGTAACACACTAACGGAGTAGAAGTACATGTATGTGACACAGGGACAGTATTATACAGACAGTAACACACTAACGTAGTAGGAGTACATGTATGTGACACAGGGACAGTATTATACAGACAGTAACACACTAGCGGAGTAAGAGTACATGTATGTGACACAGGGACAGTATTATACAGACAGTTACACACTAACGGAGTAGAAGTACATGTATGTGACACAGTGACAGTATCATACAGACAGTAACACACTAATGGAGTAGGAGTACATGTATGTGACACAGGGACAGTATTATACAGACAGTTACACACTAACGGAGTAGAAGTACATGTATGTGACACAGTGACAGTATCATACAGACAGTAACACACTAATGGAGTAGGAGTACATGTATGTGACACAGGGACAGTATTATACAGACAGTAACACACTAACGGAGTAGAAGTACATGTATGTGACACAGGGACAGTATTATACAGTCAGTAACACACTAATGGAGTAGGAGTACATGTATGTGACACAGGGACAGTATTATACAGACAGTAACACACTAACGGAGTAAGAGTACATGTATGTGACACAGGGACAGTATTATACAGAGAGTTACACACTAACGGAGTAGGAGTACATGTATGTGACACAGGGACAGTATTATACTAACAGTAACACACTAACGGAGTAGAAGTATATGTATGTGACACAGGGACAGTATTATACTAACAGTAACACACTAACGTAGTAAGAGTACATGTATGTGACACAGGGACAGTATTATACAGAGAGTTACACACTAACGGAGTAGGAGTACATGTATGTGACACAGGGACAGTATTATACAGACAGTAACACACTAACGGAGTAGAAGTACATGTATGTGTCACAGGGACAGTATTATACATACAGTAACACACTAACGGACTAGGAGTACATGTATGTGACACAGGGACAGTATTATACAGACAGTTACACACTAACGGAGTAGAAGTACATGTATGTGACACAGTGACAGTATCATACAGACAGTAACACACTAATGGAGTAGGAGTACATGTATGTGACACAGTGACAGTATTATACAGACAGTAACACACTAACGGAGTAGGAGTACATGTATGTGACACAGGGACAGTATTATACAGACAGTAACACACTAACGGAGTAGGAGTACATGTATGTGACACACAGACAGTATTATACAGACAGTAACACACTAACGGACTAGGAGTACATGTATGTGACACAGGGACAGTATCATACAGACAGTAACACACTAACGGAGTAGGAGTACATGTATGTGACACACAGACAGTATTATACAGACAGTAACACACTAGCGTAGTAGGAGTACATGTATGTGACACAGGGACAGTATTATACAGACAGTAACACACTAACGGAGTAGGAGTAAATGTATGTGACACAGGGACAGTATTATACAGACAGTTACACACTAACGGAGTAAGAGTACATGTATGTGACACAGGGACAGTATTATACAGACAGTAACACACTAACGGAGTAGGAGTACATGTATGTGACACAGGGACAGTATTATACAGACAGTAACACACTAACGGACTAGAAGTACATGTATGTGACACAGGGACAGTATTATACAGACAGTAACACACTAACGGAGTAGGAGTAAATGTATGTGACACAGGGACAGTATCATACAGACAGTAACACACTAACGGAGTAGAAGTACATGTATGTGACACAGGGACAGTATCATACAGACAGTAACACACTAACGGAGTAGGAGTACATGTATGTGACACAGGGACAGTATTATACAGACAGTAACACACTAACGGAGTAGAAGTACATGTATGTGACACAGGGACAGTATCATACAGACAGTTACACACTAACGGAGTAGGAGTACATGTATGTGACACAGGGACAGTATTATACAGACAGTAACACACTAACGGACTAGAAGTACATGTATGTGACACAGGGACAGTATTATACAGACAGTTACACACTAACGGAGTAAGAGTACATGTATGTGACACAGGGACAGTATCATACAGACAGTAACACACTAACGGAGTAGGAGTACATGTATGTGACACAGGGACAGTATTATACAGACAGTAACACACTAACGGAGTAGAAGTACATGTATGTGACACAGGGACAGTATCATACAGACAGTTACACACTAACGGAGTAAGAGTACATGTATGTGACACAGGGACAGTATCATACAGACAGTAACACACTAACGGACTAGAAGTACATGTATGTGACACAGGGACAGTATTATACAGACAGTTACACACTAACGGACTAGGAGTACATGTATGTGACACAGGGACAGTATTATACAGACAGTAACACACTAGCGTAGTAGGAGTACATGTATGTGACACAGGGACAGTATTATACAGACAGTAACACACTAACGGAGTAAGACAACATGTATGTGACACAGGGACAGTATCATCATTCAAATAGACGATTGCCAATCTTTTCATCTTTGAACTTGCCCCGGTATCTAAACATTCCCACAAGAAATGACTGTACAGTTCTACGTACCACATAATAGTGATATGTTAGGTGAAAGTCTAGACATAGAAAATCGAGTTTAAATCAATTCATAATTTTATTTTATTACAATCGAATATTCCTTTATCAATGTACATCGATCTATAAGTTTACCTAGCAATACTATGTACGTGTGTCTTTAAACGTATTAAGAGGAGACCATCCCTTCTCAGTGTAGCTTTCATTCAATCAGTATAAGGCCAATGCAAAATGTTATTGTGGTTGTGGTGACCCTACCTACCCCATATTGTCCCTTCCATAATCATTGTAGTGACATCTTTACTTAAAGTTACCAGTGATCCAGTCATGAAATCAATCAAATAATTTGTAAAACGTGTGTAAAAAATACTATTTTACCTACAGTCTGTACCTTTAACTCTGCAATGTCAATATAAACAGACGTCACTGACCATTACATCGATTTAATACAACAGAAGTTTGTCTCTATTCAAACATTTCTATTTATTTCACAATGTAATTCATCCGTACAGGTCCTAGTGGAGAGCAGGTGTATTTCCGGGTATGTGTTTATACAAATATGGCAGTATACAGTCCAGTTAGGATAAAAAAATACAGTGACGCAGTGGAACAATCCACCAGTACGGTGTAAAAACAAGTATAAAAACTTTTATTACCCCTCACTTTTTTCGTAATGTTAATTTCCCATAGACAAACAGGTGGTATTCTTACTATTACGATCAAGCGCATCAATAAACCACGTGATTGAACATTTTTTTACTGTCAGCAGGGTGATAGTACTTTTTTGACAGTACTTCTCATGTCACGTGGTATATTAATAAATGCAAAAACAAACATGGTGGCGTATTCAACCCCTATAACCATGGTTTTAGTTCGAGTTCACTATACCCAGCCACTTATGGGTGCTGAAAAGTATTCCAACAATTAGGTGAATCTACGGAATCTTTAAAACACATTAATACTTTTCGCTTCATATTTTCCTTTGGGTAGATTGGAGTTGTTTATTTTCCGCTTTTAACGGTCCAAGATGTTGAATGTTGAATCGTTGAAATAATCAGGTAATTCACTAACTACACACGATTTGAGTATTTGGAGAAACAAGGAACAGAGTCTTTAACTCGTATAATTCATACATTATGCCATGAAATCGTCTCCTGTAGAGTTCACTGTAAATTACACCTTGTGAAATGAAAAGTAAGTTCATTCGTACCCGTAACTATTCGTACCTAAATATATAGATCTACCAAAAATAGATTGTGGACGAAAAAAGTTCGGGGTAATAAAATAAATAACACATAGCTTTCAGGGTGTCACCCTTGGGTAACAGTACTTTCCCCAGGCTGACATTTTTACTGTCACCCTGAAAGCTATGTGTTATTTATATAATACCAACACTTCAATACCAAACTAAACTCTACCTGTTCAAACAATGGTTTTAATCTTTAGGGTAGACATTAACGATGTCGTCACTGTCAGAATACCCTAGACATGGACTATACCTATAAATGTATCCATTATACTAATAGTATACTTACCTTTTATACAGTCCCTTGTAACTTTACCTGTTATCCTATATAGAACCTCACATCAGCTGATCTGTATACATCTGTTTTACCGTGTGAGATGTATACCTTTCTTGTCATAATGTTTTAGCATAGGCAATTCCACCAGGTTCTCATCCATTAATATAACGCATGCGCGAATAACTCGTGCAATATCGGCCCTTATGGATATGTTTTGGTATTACACATCGAGTATCTTCGTGATACTTCCGCTTATGAAACCATACAACCGGGTCATAAATATGGAGAGTATTTCAGCTGTTAAATCATGCTAGCATGATATATAATATGATTGAGATCGACAGTCTCCTAGAGTTATACAAGAACCAAAATAATGTTTGTGTTGCCTACAATTTAGTCGGTGCTGTTTATTGACAAGTTATCCCGTTCTCAGCTGACATATGTACTTTGTGATAAGATATGGGTATAGTAGATATATACCTAGTTGACACTTCATTTCAACAATCTAACAAGACACATTATATCGTCCAAACAACGTTAATAAATGACCCAAACTCCCGGCCAGTTTTTCTCTCATATTGTAAACTAACGATTCAGCAAATGTTTGTAAAACAGCGGTGTTGTGCTTAAATAGGCAGTAACAAATTTAGGTAACAAACAGAGATAGCTACAAAACACTTTCTGTATCAACGCCTCCTTCGATCCTGTGGTTAACGCATGCGTCTTCATAGCGGGAGGTCGAAAGCTCGAAAGAAAGCCATTCTAATAGTATCGGTTGGTATTTAATGCGGCAAGCTAGTTGCGTAGCTGCATTGCCGTTGTTTGGCATTAAATATGTATCATTAGCTACATTAAAGTCCATAATCTCAATAAAAATGGATGTTTCTTTTCAAGAGCGAAAGCAGTTTGAAAAGTATAATGCAGTTATTTAGTTCTAGTTTCTATGACAGAAAGTCGCTATTATATACGAGGATGTAAGGAAAGTTCCCTATAGATTCCGCAGTAATTAAGCTAAATTTAACAAACTTACTCAGTGTGGAGAATCACGAAGAAAAAAACCCTCGCCGAAATCGCAATTGTTTTGAGTGCAAACGTTATTCATTTCAAATAATTTGATCACGTCATTCTACACACTGTTACTGAATTCGGCAGTTTACTTAATTTCATTAATTATAGACACCGTCAACGATACAAACCAAACCTCAGCCGTGGTTAGAACTTCATACAAACATAGAGTTGATGTATGTAAACATATCAAATTAAAACAGTCGCTTCATTCATTCATATTCGGTCCATGCATACAGACAAGTGTTATGACGCGGCTTAGCAGAGAAGCTAACTTAGCGGGTTTTTTTCTTTGCATTAAACATTAAAGCAAATACTTGAGACGATTGAACTGAATGAAAGTGAGCCTCAAATGTCCATTGATAAATCGAGATTTTGGATTATATATACGGTGTACATATTTACTGCGGATAGGCCAAGGTTATTTTGCGCACAATTTTATTTCTTCATGTTTGATTACTACGTCGAAATCTTATGATGTTGTGTTGAACGATAACATCTTTTATAGGACATTCACCTTATTAGATCTAGTAGGTGACAGTTTTTATTTCATAAATGGTTAAGTAATAATACGCTCTACGGAGTTACCAGTAACAACTTCTATGTACTAAGGTACCATATACTAGTATTGAAGTCTGTTTTCAAACACGTGTCCGTTTAGCACATCTTCCTTATACTCCTCGATAATGGAATGAGCGATACATTCAGCACCGCTGACAGGCACAGAACATTGGTTTTTGTCTATCTCAGGTACCAATTTTTACACATGGAAAAGTTCAGCACGGGATTATTCTTACCTGGATGAATTAAGTACCCCACAGAAGAGGCTCACATTCAATGCCCCAAAAGCCACCATCCTGTCACAACACTGTCACAATCTGAACGCTGCTGACCACCAGCCTGTATTGCCCAAAACCACCGGCCAACGAAGGTTAAACAAGAGCACCGCCTACCTACGAGCGCTGAAAGCTCGACTTTCTCGTTGTTGATAGTAACAAGTGCAGATAATTCAACAAATATTGATCACGTGATCATCAGCCTTGTCAGTATGGAATCCTCTTGTGATGGTGAATAACTATGCTAAGTGGATACCTTTGATAGTTTTTGAGAAAATGACTCATAAAATTATGACAATGAACTTAAATAACGCAGACACTGGCGCCGACACTGCCGTCGACACTGGCGCAGACGTAAATGCACACGATCCCGTCACAATAATAACTAAACATTTTCTTGCAATGTCGTGATAAACTGATGGTTGTCCGATGCATATGCACTGTGTATAAACTAGCCGATTTCCAGCAATTGTAATAATGAGTACACGTTGAATTATTGAGTACGACAATAATGAGTACAGTGATCAGATTTTACATGTGCTTTCAATAGCAATAAATGATACAAGTTGAATTTTATAGGATTCCGATAAGTCATAGAGTGATTTGGTCAATATGGTATGTGATATGTATACTTGAATTGCTGATACGGATCACTGGTATATTAGTTGCATAAACCAGGTTGCTGCCAAATTTAGACGACCACAAATACACACGTATACATTGTAATAATGTGTAATATAATTTGCAACAAATTTCGCCATGTTCGAACATATCTGATGATGTTGTCTCAGTTTGTATGTACTCATTTAAAGCTTGTTTCACAACTACAGTGTTGCCAAGCAACATGACCTTACCTATGCGGTTTACAATTATTTTACATATGTCTTCAACTTTTAAGGTGGTAAACTCTCAAATTGAAAAAAAACATATGTTACGAATCCACCATATAGATCTTAATGTTTGCAAGAGATGAAAATATATTTTATATTATATTAGTATCAAATATGATTGTAATACCCTGCTTCAAATACCACATGATCCATCACAACATTCTTGCAAACAATGTAGATACCGTGTTAGAAATAGGGACGGTCATCTCTACAACCTCTACAATGTAGATATCGTGTTAGAAAAAGGGACGGTTATCTCTACAACCTCTACAATAAGGTCGATGAAAACCATCCCATATCATTCCTCACAGATGCGAGACATTATCACATATTAAAAATGGCTTATTTGTTGAAATAGCGGTGGCGAGTGTTAAAGTTTATGTCATGTTTGCTAGAAACAATTATGAAGCGGAATTATTTACCAACGTAATACCTACAGTTGCCACTTAGACCATTCAATGTCACAACCAAGTACGAGTTTATGACTAAATAAATACGAAACACTGTTTATTTGATGATAAAACATCTTGGCATTTCACTGAACGCATGTTTATTTCTATTGGTCAAAAGGCAATGGCTAGCTGTTCGTTCATTGACCCGCTGTCAAATATTTTATTTCATTCATCGATTTATAATGGTCAACAAATATACTGACATCAAAAGTACACCACGTGCAATTAAGAAATATTGAGTATATCAAACCTAACTGATGCTATTTCTTTCGCTACTGTTTCGCAATATAAATGCTCCCATATAGACAATTGTTGCAGTAACATATGGGTGCTAAACTATGCAACGACGTGCTCACATTGTTTATATACTTTTTTAAAATTATCTTTGCCGTCGGATGATCAATATGGGCAAACCCCAGAAGAGGTATAGCGTCGTGCATTGGAACTAAGTTTAAAGTCTCATCCGAAAGACAGGTGCTTAGAATGACTGGTAAAATATTTAAACAAACTTTATTTGTTCTTCGTTGTGCTGCGGCTATTAAAGAACATAAAATGTGTTAAAAATGTATGTATCATATAAGTTATAAGCTTACTACCTGATTAAAAGGTAAACTCACATCGAACATGACATGTAGCTGTCAGCAGAGGTTGAAAGGCACGAACGGCACACAAGAACGGCACGGAAAAATAAACATACATTACTTGCACAATAGCTGCAAGAAAAAAACACATTTTTTAGAAAATAATCACATTGATTACACTTTTAATAAAAAGTCGTCGCTCAAAAAGGGATTGAAATGTCAAACCAGGGACATCGTACACTATTGCGTTAAGAGCAACACAACATAATATCAGGGAAAAAAGTGAATACTTTGAACATTTGTTAGGGTTAACGTGGCAAACTCGAGGTCACTAATTAATAAGGTTATCTTAAACAAGTTGAAAGATGAGTCACAAACGTTTCATACTGCGGACGTCGCAGCGGAAGTTGAGATAGCAAACAACGGCTTAAATGCTGCTCTATGTTAGTGAATGAAGGATTTATAATGAACCATATTCATTCACAAAAAAACTCCATAAGCAAATGTGTCCCCGTTCTGTGTAAGATAAAGCACTTTTAAATATTTTATGAGATTCAAGAATATTGTGTTATGACACAATGCATCACAGAATAACCATACTTCAACCCGACCTTGAACATTTGAATTTGTCGTATTCGAAATGCTATTCGATTCAGTGTTGTTCGAAATGTTCTTCCTTAAAAGTGAACTTTAAACAATGTATGTCCCCATATAACATCAAGTACCGATCAATGTGTACTACACCAAGGTGAAGTGGAGTATTGTTAGTATTATTGCTATGATAAATAAATCAACGACGGGATTTCAACGACGGGATTCAAACCTTGAACCTCTTAAACCCAATGCATATATTCCACACCCCAACGCTAAAGGTATAGTTACGGAGCTCGATGTTAAATAAGTGTGGTACACTATACCGTTGAATCATTTCCAACTTGCAAAATTCACCAGAAATACTCGATTATAATAATCTCCATTTTAGGGCATTGTGATTTGTTTAATTAAACCTAATCGACACCATATTCCTCGTAACATGCATAGGCACTATGGTATGAGTGAAACATATGGTCAGTTTTAACGATGAGCACCAAGCAACCGATAGATAATCTGGTACTGTTTGGCCAGCATACGCTTACGTTCATTGAATATTCTGTAGAAACCATTTCCAATAACATTTTGTTACTTATAATATAGTAAGATAAGTATGACCCTTTATACAATTAATCAAATACATACGAACACATTAAGCCGCTGCCAATGTCGAATGGTTAGCAGGCTGCAAAAGGAAAATCAAATTGCATTTTCAGCCCTGGCCGCAACTTACCGAAGTCGTAGAGTCCCATTGGTTATCACTCAGCGCATTCTATATTGTGTAAATTCGAACCAGTGTCAGTATAATGCGCCTGGCTGTTTCAAATATTATCAATGTGGTTTCTAACTCAAAATAACATCATAACATAATTATATGTACATAACCCATTTAAACTGCCGTTGATTACTGAATTTAGATACTTATAACCCGCGACATGCTCTATCTGGAGAAATACAAACATTTATAAGTCTAAAATAATAATAAAAATACATATGAACCACATTATTATGTTCGTGGTTTTCTAAATGAATTGCACCAGTCTTAGGATTTGTTTCTATTCTACTTCGGTAGCAAAATCCTGCCCTGATCCTTGTCCATTCTATTCAAAACACAAATACATTAGCTAACTGTTTTAAACATTTAGTGAATTAAATCTTTTTGTAAAGATCGAATGAACTGTTGCAATGTTTTCTTCAATGAACTGGTTTGAGTTACACCCATTCAGAAGTCGTGGACGCCAACCTGCTGAAAGATAAAAACTATACGCATGATATACTTATATTTCAACTGTTGGTTTACTATAAATCTGTTCCACTACTATAAACGGTTTTGATTGATAGTTCAAACTCAACGTAAAGCCCGCCTTCGGTTTAAGCCAGTCAGTGTGACGTGTTTTAACACTGCCACTGATATGCTTGGTGATTCGTCATTCTACAGCGCACTGATCGGGCCGTATACCAAACCTATCTTATTCATATTAGAGCTAAACTTCAATTTTGCATTGAGTAGTGCACAAGTAGAAATTATGCAAAATTATACACAAATACTAGATTGTGTCTTGTGTTTACTGTTTGGATTTAATTGAACGGAGCAAGAGTATAAAATATGGTGGCGAACAGATCGTTCATTCATTGTGGATTTGGATAAACGCGCAGCCGGATTAAACAGTTCTACAGTTTTTTTAGAATCGGAAGAAATCATTAATTTTTTTAAAAATATATATTTTTGGATAATTTTATACTTTGGAATATGAAAGAAATTCTGGAATATACTTTGAAATTAGAACTTCACAGTTAATGTTGCTACATAATGTATCAATGCTTGACGGTATTGTGGATTGTTACAATGCACGTTACGTGCGGACAAACTGCTGTGGCAAACCTCCCCCAAACCTCGTCACAAACTACGATTGAAGAATACGCAGCGCATGATCGTACAATTAGCGAGAATAAGGATCCATTAACGTTGTTTTCGACTGATATGCCTGGTGAGATTTTTTAACTGTGATTTTATTTACTCATTTTAATATTTAAACAATTCTTGAATCAATATCAGCGATAAAGGTAGGCCTCGTATGTGACTCACTGTATGATCTTTTTGCAAACCTCAAATATAAAAACGAGCATGTTATGTATACCAGCAATATAGTGCGCCGGGAGTGTATTTTATCTATTCAATTAAACAGTTTATTTTGTGGAAATTACCATGCTAAAGCACGCATCATAATCTGGTTATGTAACCCCTCATTTTGTGCTTGTTAGATCGTTAATGACCTGACATTAAATTTGAATTTTGAATTTTTTACGTCGCTTAGCAATGCATTACTTCACTTCAGAAAAGCACATGTTTACGTTTTCCCCAGCAACGTCTCAGCGCTTTGATGATGGGTAGCCTTGCAGGTGCTATGTGTGTCAGTGTTGTTATTGCCTTTGAGACAGCATCTGAGTGTTTAACACCCATCAGCTTCTATGGTCCACATGAATTATTGCGTCATCTAACAAAAAGCCTGACACAATAACATACAAAGGGCTCTTTTGTCAATTAGAAAATTACATTCAGTTTTTATTACGGAATTAAGCGAAACTGTTTGTGATGGGGTGAACATACCATGTCATTGAGCTCTGCACATAGTGATATACGGCCCCTTGTATAGAAATCCTTTCCAGGATTCGTACAATCAAGACCATAAATATTGTTTTATCTTCACTAGCCGGGATAGTGGCTTGATCAGGGGGATTTACATCAAGTGAATTAACAACAACTCGTTCACTACAGCTTATTTCTCTCTGTGTCAACACTTTATATGTATTTGAACATCTACTAAAGTTGCAAGTCGACAAAATATCGGCATATATACTTATATCCATTCATACCTACACGTTGAATCGTATTATACTGATTTGAATTACGGCTCTATTTGGTATCAGCAAGCTATCAAGAAAGATTCTATTGAAATTAAATTTCAAATACAATTTATTCAATATTGCGCGTTTTATTACGACCTTTCGAACGAGAATCGGTAAATAAAAGTAGAACTCTCTCCGTGTCACTCCGGATTTAATGATTTGATCAGTTTAAATGACTACAAGTATTCAAATTAGAAGACAGCAATCGTACATTTACATCTACACTTATAAAAATATACGAGGGGTATAACTTCACTGTTAAAACGTTCACGACGATAATTTAAAGTTATCAACGTTCGAACAGCTCACTGCTATCAAGTGCGAGCACCATACCACGTGTCAACTACGACACAATCCAACTCAAACATTCACTGTTGTTCAGTGATAGTTATTTACATTTGTATTTCGTAAATATTCGATTAGTTTGCTATTTTTGTCACGAGAGAGCTAAAGACCACGCGACAAATACGGTGCAAATCAACCCTAAATACTCATATACGTATTGGACACACGTGTTCGAGTATATTGCTCGAGACTGTCTAAATAAAATAACTTCAATTTGAAAATTAACAAACGCCGGATATCAGTATTTTCTCTATTCCTTTTTTAACTAAACATGGATTGTGTGAACTAAGTAGTCTGGAACCTATATTATAACTGCTTGTTTAGATACATACATCACACGTGACTCCAAGTCGTTCAAATGGCAGTGAAACACATGTAAAATACAACAGTGCAGGGCAATTATAGTCGAAACGCATTTTAAGATTTACTTAAATTCTTGACAAACAGACTGACGGACAGACGGATGTACAGCACATTGTCAACATATAGTATGTATCAATAAGTGAAAAAAACGTCCAGACGCTCCATAATCTAAAGTTTGTTTACTACATAGAGCTGAACACTTTAAGGTCCTTGCTCAAGTTTCATCGATTAAACTTGGACAATCACTTTACTCTTCTATTACTACTACATTACAGCGTACTATAAGGTATTCACACACTGGTACTATCGTTGTAGTGTATGCTCAACCAGTGGTAAGATTTAGGACAACTTCAGAACATCATGTTCATTTCTGTTCATACCTGTTTGTATATTTGGCTACTGAGGCTGTCAAATTGCCATGGCATAAAATGCATAATTATATCAACAAACACAATTGATCCAGTTGGCGGATAATGAAAAAATACGTCTGTTATGAAAGTGAAAATGAAAATGTCAAATCTTTTTGTGATATTTGAATCCGGTTTTTGTTACGAAAGTGTGTGCCGTTTGTTCATATGTATTACAAATTGATGAACACATGTGATGTTGATATTTGGTCAGTCTTTTCAGATATGACGCACAATAAGAATATTCCGTAAACTAACTGCAAGACAACATAATGTTATCTGCACATATGTTGTATATAAACTTATTAAAGCTTGTAAAATTGTACAGAAAACGTGTTTTAATCTGTTGAGATGAATGATCGAGTTATTACATATAACAGTTCTTACACTCAACTCTTTATTCTCATTTAACTACTTGTATTAAATCTACTTTTCTTTTAACATTAAATCTTAACGATAAATTACCTGCATGAAATGAAGAGAAGGTTAACAGAAGATAATAGATAACACTGTTTAATTACACATAGGCCGTGTTCAAACCGTAACATGGCGGAAAAGTACGAATATTTACGGAAAAATAGTTGAAGCGTAAATTTCGAATTACTCAACTATGAAGTAATCAATGGTTTATTTGATGTGAATTTAACGAACCAAGAGACTGTACAACATATTAATGAAATAAAAAATATGTTAAATTACCTTACATTTATACATTATCTGAATCATAAACTCGGCTTTCGAAGCACTTACGTCCTTGAGTAAAAACGTACCCAAAGTTTCTATATCGTCAATATAACTTTTGTGTTTGTGTACTGGACTTTGAAAATGAGATAGCTTTGTTGTGAGAATTGTAAATCAAGGCATGAAATTGCTATAACATTATAAACATGTGTTGTAAATTATTCAAGTATTGCATTTAGTCTGAAAGAAATATTGAGTACAGTAAGGTTTTATTCATTTGGCAATTTGAGCAAATGTTCAACATTAAATACATGGCAGCCAACGTGGACACTAACTTCTTGTGACAACTAACAATTGTAGGATTTAGATATCAACCTCCATTTTAAAGACCACTCGAAAACCGAAAACTGTCTCATCAATTAGAAATGAATAATTTTTCAAATGATCAATAAACATGTTATTTTAAAACAAACGACAAATGTTTGCTACGTTTATGTTTATAAATGTATTCCATTTTCTACATTGATTTAACAACAAGTTAATAATGCGGATACTGTCAAAGGCAATATTACGTAATGGCACACGAGCGGATGGTGGATTTATTTGTTAAGGATGTGATGACGTGGTTATAGTACATGTATTACAATTGTACACTATTGTACACTATTGTACACTATTGTACACTATTGTACACTATTGTACACTATTGTACACTATTGTACACTATTGTACACTTTTGTACACTATTGTACACTTTTGTACACTATTGTACACTATTGTACACTATTGTACACTATTCACAAGTGAGTTTTCAAATATCAAACTAATGTTTTTGATGAGACTGAATACACGGGTACAGTAAGCTATGATGAGACTGAATACACGGGGATAGTAAGCTATGATGAGACTGAATACACAGGGACAGTAAGCTATGATGAGACTGAATACACGGGGACAGCAAGCTATGATGAGACTGAATACACGGGGACAGTAAGCTATGATGAGACTGAATACACGGGGACAGTAAGCTATGATGAGACTGAATACACGGGGACAGTAAGGTATGATGGGATTGAATACACGGGGATAGTGTGCTATGAAATACTCCGAATGTTTAAATTTTGAAAAGTGCACGTGATAAATAATACATGAGTTATGTAGTCAACGGCTTGATGGTCGAATGTGATTTGGTTGTATAAACTATGGGTATTTCCCTACTAAACTAAAAACACTGAATCCGACTGTAAACATAAACAAACTTGAATGAGTACCAAGCCACGTTTATGTATAAGGGATTCGGTACTTTCTCAAAAATGAAACACCTGTCTATGTGAATACTGTTGATGATAATGTATAACTTGGTATTGGAGCTCTCCATGTTACAGGACTGCTCTAGCACCCAACCTAGAAGTGGACGTATATTATCGACATAACGTTGCTTATCATAACCGATATTGTATTTACATTTTACTGTTATAGGACGTTCTATATGGATCGTGGAAAACGGACAATGACGTTTTTTACGATTTTCACAAGCCGTTATGAATCCCGCATTACAATGAATATCAAAAGTGCACGACTACACATAATGTTGGTTATATTAGAAATCCGAGGGTGGTCGGTGTAATGAATAGCTGTACAATGGGCTTACAAACACCCGGCGTTCTGAAAACAAACAATAAAACGCATTCCCAGCAAAGACGTTACATTCAAATGGTGTATGCAACAAAAATACGCAGTGTTTACACAAAATATTTTAAAATGTAAATTACTCAAAAGTGCCGATTTTATACATTTCACAACGTTGTCACAAAGATTGATATAAATAAAACATACTTGTGTCCCCCTTCCACTCCCCGACTATATGGGACACTTAAAGCTTACAAACCGTATAAATCCATGAATGGGCATGACTTCTCAATGTATTATACTGAAATCAATGGGACGATTTTACTATTAAAATGGCACAATGAATTTAAATAATACGAGAGCAGTCCTGTGGTATGGGTCATGTGTGAATTGATCTGACATGTGTTCCCAAAATAATTCCAGGTTGTTTAAAACAATTCTCTAATTCACAAAACCTATTATTTATACTCAATTACCATCCGGCACTGCAATCAGTTATATATTTCCTCACATGATATTGTAACTCGGTTTAAAAAATGTTACAACCTTTGTAAATATGTGCCTTTGATGCGTTTTTGCGACTACCAATGTCGAAAGTGCATGGCAATTCTGACTTTACTTATTTCTAGATTAACTCATGGTCCCTTGAGGGAAAATTTGCCTTTGAATGTGCTTTTACATAAACTAAGCGATAAATCCTTAAATATGAATGATATTGAACTATATTTGTATTGTTATTTCTCAGTGTTGTATATTTACTATTTGGTCGCTCCACAAGCTCGTACAATTAGATCATAAAATCACAAGGAGAATGACTGGGATCATATAGCTGTGAATGACTGGGATCATATAGCTGTGAATGACTGGGATCATATAGCTGTGAATGACTGGGATCATATAGCTGCGAATGACTTGGATCATATAGCTGGTATGACTGGGATCATATAGCTGTGGACGACTGGGATCTGGGATCATATAGCTGTGAATGACTGGGGTCATATAGCTGTGAACGACTGGGATCATATAGCTGTGAATGACTGAGATTATATAGCTGGGTATGACTGGGATCATATAGCTGGGTATGACTGGGATCATATAGCTGGGTATGACTGGGATCATATAGCTGTGAATGACTGGGATCATATAGCTGTGAATGACTTGGATCATATAGCTGTGAATGACTGGGATCATATAGCTGTGTATGACTGGGATCATATAGCTGTGAATGACTGGGATCATATAGCTGTGAATGACTGGGATCATATAGCTGTGAATGACTTGGATCATATAGCTGTGAATGACTGGGATCATATAGCTGTGTATGACTGGGATCATATAGCTGTGAATGACTGGGATCATATAGCTGGTATGACTGGGATCATATAGCTGTGAATGACTTGGATCATATAGCTGTGTATGACTGGGATCATATAGCTGGGTATGACTGGGATCATATAGCTGTGAATGACTGGGATCATATAGCTGTGAACGACTGGGATAATATAACCGTGAATGACTGGGATCGTATAGCTGTGAACATATACACTAATCACATGATATATATCAATAGTCTGTCTCTGTGTATGTTAAAGTGATTAATTACTTATACAATTAGACACTCGACTTGATTTACAATCTTTATACCTGTTCCTGATCGGCCACACCCAGAACGGTGCTTGATATTTTAAAACATTACTAATATAAGACTACAATAGTGTTCAAGATACGCGTTTGATATAATGTATATTCCCTTGTCTTCATAGAACGCTAAACAATACCAGATCACGGCCCGGAAACCTATCTCAAAGTTACCATTGAACTTCTTTTAAAACATAATGATGCGTTGCTTCACTGAATAAAACAACTGATTTGAAATTGGTTAATATTATTCAATATATGTTTTGCTTACTTGGATCTTTCTTATGCTGTACACTCATAGCATTCGTGGGAGCTAATTTCGTAGATATATTGGATGTACCCGACTACGAAATATAATCCCCGCGAAACATCGACCACCAAGTAACAACAGAAATGTTTTCCAGCCAAATTGCATAATCCTAGAATTGTACTAAAATTATTGAGACCGCGCAATTGCATGTTTATGGACATTCGCGATAACGAATGTCTACGAAATCCAATGAACTTACATTATCCAAATCCTAACTTTACGTGTATTAAAATGTCAAAATCTCAATCATTGTCATAAACCTTAATATTACTTTATGCACTTAATACTGTTCCGTCCTGTAACCATACGTTTTAATCTTCTCCAATCGATAGTTAATAGAGAAAATACAACAGTTCGCATTTCGAATAATAAAACTGTCAGCTACCAATCATTATATCTATATCATACGATCTCAAAAAATCATAAAAATACGTTGGACGACCACGTATCTTGTTGAAAGTACATGTTTCTTGTTAGTCCGAGTCCTAAACATATAAATGAGGTTATGTCCTACTACGGGGTCAATGCATAAAAGGGAATTGGAATGACATGAACGTTTGGGTGTTTATGGTAAATCTGAAATAAATATTAAAACTGTTAATTTCTGAACTATTTATATCAGAATTTAGATGATTCAGTTCGCCTTATAATGAGGCTTGGGGTAAACTCGGTGCACGTACATACTTATATATGCAATCATTTTGTCACAAATCCATATAGCCAATGTGCACAAACATTGCATTATATGTAGCAATATCGCAAATGTGCACAAACATTGCATTAAATGTAGCAATATTGAATATTATGAACTATCTCACCACATTAAACCAAGTCACCAATCTTATGCTTCTTCCATACTCGCATCTGATGAATCTCAATTACATGTTCTTTATTAATAAATAATAACAATTATTAAAGTCATACACACTTAACTTCCTAGTATAACTAACTTATACACACCAGCACTTCACTTGTAATTGTGCAATTAAGCGAAAATATTTCAAATTGCCAAAACTACAACATACAAGTATGTTTAAAGTTGAGTGTCATTGTAAGTAGGGCTTGTAAATACAAGTGGACTAAAGCCCTACTTACAATGACACTTACAAAGCATCTCCGTAGAAAACTTCCAATTTTATTAAAATTTTAAATTCCTGGAAATATGAGGGGCCCTTGTTCTTCAAAAGCAGCATTTCTATTAAAAATCGCATCTTTTTAAGATGGTCGCCAATACGATAAGTACGCGAATATTGTAGCTGCTGATAAGCCGCTTATAAGACAGATAAGACTGGTTAGAACACACCATGAATGCTCGTTATTATCAATAAAATCATCGAAGTAATACAGAGGTAATACTGAGCTCGGATGATACAAGTCCTTATACACGACATTTCATGTGTCAATATTCTAATACCCATATTCTAGTTGAGATGTTGCCCTGTTGACCCAGGAGATTTCTGGCTTATAGTTTAGACTCCATGCTATCGACATATCTATCTAACTCAATCAATTATGTTTTTGAAATATCTTGTATAGCCAGTATGTAGATAGGTGTGAGGAGATTATGCACGACATACTATCACCAGCTGGCTATATTTCCTGTAGTGTTAGAACAAGTCTAGTATATGTGACATACTATCACCAGCTGGCTATATTTCCTGTAGTGTTAGAACAAGTCTAGTATATGTGACATACTATCACCAGCTGGCTACATTTCCTGTAGTGTTAGAACAAGTCTAGTATATGTGACATACTATCACCACCTGGCTATATTCCTGTAGTGTTAGAACAAGTCTAGTATATGTGACATACTATCACCATCTGGCTACATTTCCTGTAGTGTTAGAACAAGTCTAGTATATGTGACATACTATCACCACCTGGCTATATTCCTGTAGTGTTAGAACAAGTCTAGTATATGTGACATATGATCACCACCTGGCTATATTCCTGTAGTGTTAGAACAAGTCTAGTATATGTGACATACTATCACCACCTGGCTATATTCCTGTAGTGTTAGAACAAGTCTAGTATATGTGACATACTATCACCATCTGGCTACATTTCCTGTAGTGTTAGAACAAGTCTAGTATATGTGACATACTATCACCACCTGGCTATATTCCTGTAGTGTTAGAACAAGTCTAGTATATGTGACATACTATCACCACCTGGCTATATTCCTGTAGTGTTAGAGCAAGTTTAGTATATGTGACATACTATCACCACCTGGCTATATTCCTGTAGTGTTAGAACAAGTCTAGTATATGTGACATACTATCACCACCTGGCTATATTCCTGTAGTGTTAGAACAAGTCTAGTATATGTGACATACTATCACCACCTGGCTATATTCCTGTAGTGTTAGAACAAGTCTAGTATATGTGACATACTATCACCACCTGGCTATATTCCTGTAGTGTTAGAACAAGTCTAGTATATGTGACATACTATCACCACCTGGCTATATTTCCTGTGGTGTTAGAACAAGTCTAGTATATGTGACATACTATCACCAGCTGGCTATATTCCTGTAGTGTTAGAACAAGTCTAGTATATGTGACATACTATCACCACCTGGCTATATTTCCTGTGGTGTTAGAACAAGTCTGGTATATGTGACATACTATCACCAGCTGGCTATATTTCATGTAGTGTTAGAACAAGTCTAGTATATGTGCTGCTGGGAACACAGATATCTACATTCAAACCAAATACTTTTACATTACCGCTGTTATTTTCAACAGGGCTATAGGGAGATGGTACGTTGCTTATTAAAAAATATGTATTTGTACGTGAAATGAGGTTCAACAAGGCGCTTATGAAACCCATACCCTGGTGAAATATAATATTCTACATCGACACGTAACTTAGGCAAGTAAATAATTTACCAATTTACCAATTATCAAGTAAATGACACACAAACGAGTTATACCAGCCAGCAAGGACCATACTTTCCCTGTGAATCTTACAACATGGAACTAACCATAACAGTTTCAATGAACATAAGTTAGTAACTACTTATACGTACTCCACAGCACATGCTACCAACACCACATTGCTGATACTTATGATGTTAATTGTTTTTTTCTAAATACACTTCATTTACAAATCTAACTGCATTGGATGCTTTCCTCGACGGACTGACGACAACAGGTTCGACTGCCCATAACAAACAACACGAGTTCAAATTAGTCAGAAAATGAAAAGCAAAACTTATATAATATTCATATTTTATAAATGAGTACTTAAATATGTCCGCTTTTACCCGCAGAATACAGTTAGTAAAACAATGATTCAAAACTGATTAATCGAATCTATATAATGCGAATACTTGAACTACCCGCCGTTGGTCTGAAACAGCAGTTTACTATATTGTAAAAATGTCGTCGAATTTTGTAAAATTACGTTTTCATGGTGTTTAAACTTAGTTGATTAGAAACATTTGATTTGTGGAAAATCTTTTTTCACTATGTTGAAGATCAAGTACATAAGGGGATAAAATTTTACTGTTGAGCTATACAAAGAAAACACAAAACCTTAACTACCACGAAAACTAAGGATTGTACAATATTGGTCGTCCTGGTTTACCTGACATGAGCTTCGTGGTGGTATATAACCCAGCATTTCTTGTCGCCACTTTTGACATCTCAATCAACCGCTTCTCATTGTTACAGAAATGTTAGTCAATTTTTAGAAATAGAAAAGTGACCAGTAGTAAGATTACATTGTTTGAATTGTTTGGGTACAATAGAGAGTCTTATTAATACATTTTATCAACTCTATTGTCTCCAATTTGATTTTCCACGGTGTCTTCTCTCCCTGTTTTACGAATATCGCTCACAGGAGGGAATGTCATTTTTCAAAAATCAATTGACTCTTTTCATGCTCATGTCTAGATGTCTTTGTACCATGGTTGTATCCATAGAATGCTGTCATTCACCTCCCTATGAATTTCAATAAGATTTCATTGAGAATGTCAAAGAAATACCTCTTACCACGATCAGACATATATGACTGACAACCATTATGTTAAAAGTAAACCGCATTCCCATATTGACGAGATGGTCTTTATTCATCGATTTACTTATATACGTATAGTATAGTTTGCTCATATCTGAACTTAACATACTAAAATATAGTACCCACGTGATGGAGCATTTTGTAGTAAACGTTACCACCCCCTTGTACGTACCTGTACACTATGTATCAACCTTCACATTAGAATCACATGTTCAACACCACTAGATGAAAAGTTAAAAGTTAAGTTACCAATTTTCTAGGGCTCTTTTCAGCTGTTAGGCCTCTCAAGCACCCTTTGACATTTAAACTTCCCCTGTTCATTGGGCTACCTATGGAAACCTACACTCGTGTCTCCCTGGGGAGACTATTTCTCTCCTGTGGTGTGGCAGCCAACATCGATCTGCGGCGCCCAGGAATAGACTCTGCCCTCACAGGTACAATTTTACACCATGGTGGAGTGGAGCTGTGGGTCTTGCTCAGAGAAATTGACAAGTGGTCCAGAGGAGGATCGAACCCGGGACCTCTCGATCCCGAAGCGCGCGCCCTACCTCTAGGCCACCGCTCCCCACACAAGCCATACAGTACTCTATAAACAACACAAGGACACACGTCATGCAGTACTTAATACACATCACAAGGACACAAGCCATACAGTGCACAGATGACTAAACTTCTGTAACATTTCACATAAACGAGCTCAGAGTAATCCTCTAACGGCTTGAGGATGGTTCATGCAAGTACTGTAGTGTATAAAATAGTGTGTTGTATATTGAGTACTGTATGGCGTGTGTCCTTGTGATGTGTATTAAGTACGGCATGACGTGTGTCCTTGTGATGTGTATTAAGTACGGCATGGTGTGTGTCCTTGTAATGTGTATTAAGTACGGCATGGTGTGTGTCCTTGTGATGTGTATTAAGTACGGCATGACATGTGTCCTTGTGATGTGTATTAAGTACGGCATGACGTGTGTCCTTGTGATGTGTATTAAGTACGGCATGACGTGTGTCCTTGTGATGTGTATTAAGTACGGCATGGTGTGTGTCCTTGTAATGTGTATTAAGTACGGCATGATGTGTGTCCTTGTGATGTGTATTAAGTACGGCATGACGTGTGTCCTTGTGATGTGTATTAAGTACGGCATGACGTGTGTCCTTGTGATGTGTATTAAGTACGGCATGGTGTGTGTCCTTGTAATGTGTATTAAGTACGGCATGACATGTGTCCTTGTGATGTGTATTAAGTACGGCATGGCGTGTGTCCTTGTGATGTGTATTAAGTACGGCATGGCGTGTGTCCTTGTGATGTGTATTAAGTACGGCATGGTGTGTGTCCTTGTGATGTGTATTAAGTACGGCATGGCGTGTGTCCTTGTGATGTGTATTAAGTACGGCATGATGTGTGTCCTTGTGATGTGTATTAAGTACGGCATGGCGTGTGTCCTTGTAATGTGTATTAAGTACGGCATGGCGTGTGTCCTTGTCATGTGTATTAAGTACGGCATGACATGTGTCCTTGTGATGTGTATTAAGTACGGCATGACGTGTGTCCTTGTGATGTGTATTAAGTACGGCATGGCGTGTGTCCTTGTGATGTGTATTAAGTACGGCATGACATGTGTCCTTGTGATGTGTATTAAGTACGGCATGGCGTGTGTACTTGTGATGTGTATTTAGTCATGAGTTGTGTGAACCAGTATGATGCGTAGTTGGATATGTGTCATGGTGTTTGTTGTGTACTGAGTCTTGTACCGATTAGTATACTTAGTATACTATAAAATTCTTTAATACGTTGCTTAGCAATTAGGGAGTATATTTGAATACAATTGGTATTCAATGAGTTAAATATTTGTATTGGGTTTTGGTCTTAGACATTACCGACTGGCTGATTGAAATGATTATTTTAGTAGATCTATGCAGATATTAACACTCAAAAGGCTAAACATTTATATTTTGATTAACACTTTTATTAATATGAAACCATAACTTTCAAGTGTTTTGTCAATACTTGAGTTAATTATGTTGTCATTGATTCGGTGATAGACTTACAGGATTGCTGACGACGTGTGCACACTTGGTATTGTGGTTGGTTCACCCATAGCAGCTGTGTGTAAGATGCATTGGTTAAGATTAGACTTACACGTGAAAAGTGCTTGAAAAACGCGTATCAAAACACGTGGTAACAAAATTGAGATCACCAACGTATTATTCAAGTAAAAAGTCAACTTTATGATAAATAAGTACATGTACTGTCGTGTAAACATGGTGTGTGAAAATTAGTGCAAATTGTTTTATGTGACGGAATTTGACTAAACTCGAATACGACATGTACGTATATTGATAATTATAAATATGTGCGCATACGTCGAAAAATCATTTTTAGAGCTGTATTGTGGGGAACGGTGGCCGAGAGAAATAGTCTCCACAGGGAGACACGAGTGCAGATTTCCATATGTAGCCCAATGACCAGAGGAAGTTGAAATGTCCAAGGGTGCTTGAGCGTCCTAACAGATGAAAAGGCCCTAGAAAATTGGTAACATTTTAAACTTTTGCTGTGGCACGTGAAACACGACTGATGAATGAATGCTTGACATGGGTCTGTCTTGGATTAACGTGAACACTATACCTTTTCACAATTTCAATAAATGTCACCACATTATACTCCTTTGTGTTATTAAAATCAACAAATTGAATTTGATTAAAATCAACCAGGGCTGGTATTCACAAAGCATCTTAGTACAAAACTTAGACATTTTTTTAAAGAAAACCCCTTAAGTGAGTCTGCATAAAATGACAATCAAGATTATTGATGTTTGCGTACGTTTAACATATTATGAAAATAGCTACAATTATCACATTCATTGTTTGGCAAATATTAAGTTTCCCTCTAAGATGCTTTGTGAATACCAGCCTATGTAACTGATGCACCAGTCAGTTACACGAACCCCCTCCCCCAATCCCCGGGACTCCTCGTGGGATAGCCATGGGAACGGTCGTGGTTTTTCCTTCCAGCTTCCCCCGTACTGCCGCGGAAATGTTCGATTTTTTTCTCCGAACCAATATCACTGGGGAAATACCAGAGACTTTAGTGTCCCCGGCAGGGCTTGGAAGGCGGGATTTTTAGAACCCAAAAGTAAAAATTCTCGGCCCATCCCCGGGTGTGGGGCCGTGGATGCAACTGACTGGGGCATAATCGTATGGTTCAAATGACAGGAATGGCCACTGGGAAACTGGGTAAATCTTAATTTTCTACCCCTTACTGAATAATTGGCCTCGATATTTGGACAATGATAAATATGAAGCAGGGAACATATATGAGGTAAATGACGAACATAGCAGCATTAAATTCTCAATTCTGACTCTTCATTAATCTACTTTCGCTAGTCCTGCTCGGTAAAAGACAAACAAATTCATTTTACGGCGAACATGTGTGACCCCACATCAAATTATGAGTTCTGTATTAGCCATGCACTCTGGTTTAACCCGTTGTTAGCGACTTTCCCTGAAATGAATGAAACTTAGCTTTACTATGAATAATTTCATTGATACATGAAAACTATAATAATAATTACACGCGTTGGAATGCTTTGATGTGCGAGCTAATTCATATTAAAACATTATGAATGGAAGGTCTTCATGTATTACGCTTTTGGAGTAGTGAACACATTTAAGGATTGGTTAAAATAATGTGTAGTTTTTAACCTCAACAATTTAATGGAGCAATAAATCAGAGATACACGGTAAACATCAGTAGAAGTGGAGACTGCTTATTAACATTTATATTGAAGGTAGAGCATCAATCACTTATTTGTACTTATCGGCTTACTACGCTGCTCCATATTGAACAATTACTAGCCTAATTAAACTTACAAACTGAACTGTTCGAAAAAAGTAGAATGCATGTGCAAGGTTTAATTCATCATTATGTGTGTACGGTTTCATCATAATGTGTGTACGGTTTCATCATTATGTGTGTACGGTTTCATCATAATGTGTGAACGGTTTCATCATAATATGTGTACGGTTTCATCATTATGTGTGTACGGTTTCATCATAATGTGTGAACGGTTTTATCATAATATGTGTACGGTTTCATCATAATGTGTGAACGGTTTTATCATAATGTGTGAACGGTTTTATCATTATGTTTGTATGGTTTTATCATTATGTTTGTATGGTTTTATCATTATGTTTGTATGGTTTTATCATTATGTTTGTATGGTTTTATTATTATGTTTGTATGGTTTTATCATAATGTGTGAACGGTTTTATCATTATGTTTGTATGGTTTCATCATAATGTGTGTATGGTTTTATCATAATGTGTGTATGGTTTTATCATTATGTTTGTATGGTTTCATCATAATGTGTGAACGGTTTCATCATAATGTGTGTATGGTTTCATCATAATGTGTGTATGGTTTTATCATAATGTGTGTATGGTTTTATCATTATGTGTGTATGGTTTTATCATTATGTTTGTATGGTTTCATCATAATGTGTGAACGGTTTCATCATAATGTGTGTATGGTTTCATCATTATGTGTGAACGGTTTTATCATAATGTGTGAACGGTTTTATCATTATGTTTGTATGGTTTTATCATTATGTTTGTATGGTTTTATCATTATGTTTGTATGGTTTTATCATTATGTGTGTATGGTTTTATCATAATGTGTGTATGGTTTTATCATAATTTGTGTATGGTTTTATCATTATGTTTGTATGGTTTTATCATTATGTTTGTATGGTTTTATCATTATGTTTGTATGGTTTCATTATAATGTGTGAACGGTTTTATCATAATATGTGTACGGTTTCATCATAATGTGTGAACGGTTTTATCATAATGTGTGTACGGTTTTATCATTATGTATGTATGGTTTTATCATTATGTTTGTACGGTTTTATCATTATGTTTGTACGATTTCATCATTATGTTTGTACGGTTTTATCATTATGTTTGTATGGTTTATCATTACGTTTGTATGGTTTTCTAGTAGTATCAACCATATCATCATCTTTGACTCCACTTTCAACTTTCATATTATTTTACCATTCCTTTAAAGAGATTGATCTCACCTTTTCAAGAGCAATACATACACTGATTGACAAGAGGTTTTCTGTTGTTTATTTGAAGGGACGGCACATAGACAATACAATGGTGTGAAACACTCCGGTTGAAATATCTTAGATGTTTCCAAATGTTAAATGTCATGATATATGGAAGCATTCAATCAACAACACGGTTGATTAATTGTATCCAAAATATCATTTGTTTTGGATTAAGAGCTGATTGTGTGGTAATTAGATTAACACATTCCGTGATAGATTATCCTTTTAACTTCTCGCCATAGCCTAGATAATTATTCTAAGATTACCCAAGTGGGCATTTCCCGGATTATAGGGATTAGCAAATTATTTCTATTTATGTGTTCACGACAATGGAGCGCTTAACGTTTTTTTACCACGATTGTAAAATAGTATTAGAATTATCAATGAGTCAAATAAATGGGTTTGTATGGTTGTACTATGAATGTCTAGGTCAAACATCACAGTAACTATGAAAGGGGCATATAAAACTTCAAGACGCCGTATCCTTATTGGTACAATAAATGACATAGGGACTGTAAATCTCATTTAAACTGTTTTGTGTCGAGTCTTCTATAGTTCATTCCATATCAATACATGTTTGCTATTATCAGCAAATATGAGACTGTTATAAGTTATGTTTATACAAAAGTCCATTTCAGTTGGTCTGTTAAATAATGTCAAAACACTTTTATTAAACGGACATCTATTGCCAGTAGAAAAATGCTGCTGCTAACAGGTTTGACTCACCAACTATGCTTGTAACGTTACGTGCTCTGTCTACAAAATATTTGGCGGGTTAAATATTGACAAAATTGTGAAATAAGTAAGTTTAACGATATAGTGATATGTACCACAAAAACCTTAAATCTTCATAAAATTGCCATTTTTTTGCAAAATTATTCGTAAACATCACGTTTAGTAGGTAAGTAAGGCTAAAACAACATTAAACTGGTGTTCTGGTTAACCTATCAGCACATACTTTAAACATTTTATTGTATAATGCTGACTGAAACTCACCACTTATACATGTACTGGATACATTGATCAATCAACTTAAAAATTAAAATGTTTTCCCTACCGTTTACAATTTTCTTTTCAGCATGTTACCGGGCCTAATTTATGCAAAATACATAAATCGTAATAGTTACTATAACAACAGCAATTTTATGCAATTTATAATAATATAAACCCAACAGAAGGGACTGTCGATGTTGGATGGTAGAAATAGTAATCATTCAAGTCTTACAGTAAAGTAAGTATTTTTCGCTGGAAATAAATTTCGCGGATTTAGTAAAATGGAAATTTGGTTGTTTCTAAAATCCGTGGGTTAAAGATATCGAAACACATCTGACCTGACGTAGGTTTTAGTTCAATTATTGGAGAGGATTTAGTTTCGCGTTCTTGTTTATCTGTGCAGTTATATAAAATAATCTCCCGTGAACATTTATAATTTTACTGTATATAAATGTGTAGATATAATTATGTATGTCATGAATAGTAATGAGAACATTTTATATAAAAACTTTCGTTTTCTCGACTTGTTATCGTGAATGAAACTATTTTATCAGCAAAGTTACAAATTACTGTGTTGTGGTTTAATATATGACGATATCCTTCAACATTTATGCGAACAGTGGTTAACACATGTGTGGTAGAGTTACAGCTCATAATGTCTTCATATTGCAGGTTTAGAGTACAATAAAGGCAGGAGAGCATTCAACATTTCAACTTTCCATATGTAACCAAATAATATTATATATTCAATATTTTGTGTTAATAAATGGGTGATTTGATATAAGCCCTGTTATTTGTTCGAGGGCAGTCGTATTGGTCCGAGGCCGTAAAATATTACGTTAAAATACATTAATAACCATGGGCGGATCCAGGATTTCCGGTTAGGGGGGGGGGGCGTAAGAAATTTGCTGGGGTCCAGGGCATAGTCCTGCATGGGCGTAGGGGCGTCTTTAACATTACAACACTTTATTCATGGAAGCGTATTTTGGTTATATCTATAAACTGATATATAACAAGTGAGTTTATGATTCTCTAGCAATTTTTTATTACATGGTTACTGGAAGTTGATCATTTTAAGTAGGGGGGGGGGGGGGACCCGGGGGCATGCTCCCCCGGGAAAATTATGGATCAATCTGATGCATTCTGAGCGTTCTGAGATACCTTATTTGTAGTGAAACAGGACACGTTTTATTATTAAATACAGAACAGTACTTAGATTAATCGTAATGAAGTGTTTGCACATGTGCCCGATTTTGATATCTATGCTTAATGTGAAGACGTTTATGTTAACGTTTAAGGGCTTTATATGTAATTGACAACCTCTAAAAGTAATATAGGAGGTGGGAGTAATTGTAATTTAAAAAAAAAATATTTATGGAGTGCATAGAAACGTTTTCGCAACTAACGTGTGTTGACACATTTTCACAGATTGAATTTACTTTGCGAGCGAAGCGAGCAAAACAATTTTTTCAGTAAAAAGTAATATAAAAATGTCCACGTATGTTATCTACACTGAATCATAGTTCTAAATCTGGTGTATTCTGGTGGTCTGAGATATCTTATTGGCTAGCAAATAGGGCATGCTTTGTTACAAAACCAGAGTATGTTTCATTCATTGCAGAGTGATAGAGTATATAGGCGTACTTGTAGCATCATCTGTTTTTGTTGATGAGCCCCTTATTTCATAGATAAAAGCTAATTTTGCGAGCGAAGCGAGCACGAAATTTTCACATTTTAATACTTTTACACAAATTAAAGGCAAATTACATATAACTAGACTATTCCAGTCAAATAAAAATCGTTACTTTGGCAATTTTAGGGGAGGGGGCGTACGCCGGGTCCGCCCCCCATTGGATCCGCCTATTATAACGTTAGTACAAATTGTTTTACTTTCGAAAGAGGAATTATGTTTGCACGTAGGGGGGGGGGTCACAGTCACTTAAAGTTGATATATAAATAAGTTGACATTGATTTGTTCATTGGTGTTATACATAAACGTCGTATGTCTTTATTTGTTATCTATAAAATCTTTAAATCTGGTCAATGAATTTTAACCTAAACATATAACAATGGAACAGCTCATAATTCTGCCAAACATGCAGTTTTACACGTCAAGTTTCAAAATCTCGTCGCGATTAAAAGGTTGAATGAACTGGCCTATATATCAAAATCTGTACTCTGTTTATATCAACGTTTCAACTATTGACATTTTCTAAACTGTTTTGAAACATATTTTCGACTATGTCTGGCGCCAGTTTGACTAAATGTCATATTTTTTACTTCATATTTTGGCGGCAAACCCATGCCGTCGGAACATTCATTATATCCATAGTCTTCGAGTGAATGAAAACGAAGAGTTGGTTACCTGAGATGGCATACTTCAGTACACTTGAGACTGATAAAATCTTGGCGAATAGGTCAGCTTGTCACGGATCACACACTAGTCAAATACACATTTGTTTTTGTTCAAACCAATTCACTAATTCGTTTTTCTTTGCTTTCAATTAAACGGTTTGGTGTATAACAATTAGTAGAGTAGTATAAATTAAGCATATGACTAGGTAACAGCACACAAGAAATAACACCACACTAGGTAATAGGGTAGCAAACGGTACTTCTCAAATACGGGAATACATGGACATGGACTTCGCATTACGTGGCGAAAAAGGTGAAACTTAAATACAAATCACGCTCGTTTAATAAATGGCGTATATATTGAGCACTCATTCAGTCTAAAGCAATAAGCCTTATTCTACACCAAATATGGTTGTTTGATGTGGATGGTTGTTTAATACATTTGTTTATCACATGACTTTCCTTGTATCCAGGTTAGTATAGCCAGTACGTATAAAGTTATACGTACCAAGTATAGTATAATATATTGTTTTTTTTTTCAATAAATCAATGCGTATTTTGCGTTTTAAGTGTCATGTGATAAAAAGGATCTGTCACTCGTTGTCAATTGATATATTTATATTAAACTAGGTTGGGAAATATTTCCAAATCTCGTTTAATATACATTTATATCAATTGACAACTCGTGATAGATCCTCTATATCTAAAATAATGTTGACGTACATCAATATGGTTTTGATTTTGCATCAAAGCTTAACAATAGTTATGCATTGTAATAACCATTGAAACGGCTCTATTAACTGGTTTGTTTATTGATGATTAGTAATTGTACAAGTGAATATCATTGCCTCTTAATTACCCGCATATGAAAAAGTACGTGTGTATTTTAATACATTTCCATTTTAGTTACCTGTGGTGACCAAAATCAAATACAATTATATTGTACAAAATGTCTTAAATGTAATCCAACACGCCACCAAAGACTATCGCATTAATATTGCGATGTGAATCTGTGCGAATATATTCCAACATGTCATATTAGCAACGACAAGTATCTGTTATTTCCCGGAAAATGGTATTTTATGCAACAACCTTCCTTTAAAAAACTTCAAGTTAGATTCAGATATAATACAGTTTGAGAATGAAAGGAGATATACATGAGCACTAGTAGACACTTATAATACGGACATACACAGTCCAGGAAGAAAATGACAGGCTGACCAAACTGATAGGTTTAACATTTAACCATACGTGGAAACTGTCACGTAATATAATAGTTTTTCGTTATGTGTCTAGTGTACTGTTCAAAATTACTGTACATGCCAGACACTATTACAGTAAAACCAATTACTGCACTGGTTTGCAACATTTGGCCGATTAAATTCAATCCTGTTTAACCGAAGCTTCTTTTAAAGAGACCCTTATACCAGTCAGTGTGCACTATTCACTATGCCACCTAATTGCAATGTTCACTAAAGTATAATTGTTTATGTGCTTCAAGAGCAGGGTCAATTCTAGGACAAGTAATCCAATGGTATCCTCGTCTATCCACGCGTGCTTTCTCTTAAATTGAACTCTTCGTCTAAACACTGATAACTTCTTTACAACTAGCAAATTCAAAATTGTAGATAGAAAATGAATGGGTCGTTCATCATCATTTTATAATCTTTATCTTTATAATGGATCTTTCTGCATCTCGAAAAACTTAGTTTATATCCTTTAATGCTTTAAGCGACTTATTCGAAATAATAAACGACGGTATATTAAGCATATCCATTACTCGAGATAATTGCTTATTAACATTATCATTGACAGTTACTCTAGCATAACATTAACCACACTGGGTGCATGTCGTTCGCATTCGTCGCACCACAATACAGCATATAAGAAACCACAAGGTGTTCTGTGTCTCTGGTATGCGCCATTACAGTCTGAAACAGACAAGACACGGTGTGCAAGCCACTTTAATATGTATGTTGCACGAGACCCCAACAAAGCATACACCACATACTGTATATGTTCTCATGGAGTAACGCTCATCAGTCAAATATACCAGACATCACAGTTTGTCCATACGCACAATTCTCTTTCTTACCGTACGTATGAATTCCAAGTGTCACGCACAGACAACGAACGAACGAACGAACGAACGAACGAACGAACGAACGAACGAACGAACGAACGAACGAACGAACGAACGAACGAACGAACGAACGAACGAACGAACGAATGACTATCTTTCATTAATTTCAAACTTGAACCTATGCCTACCGATACAAGGGTGCACATAAAGATAAATAAAGGAACTATTGTTTTCTACTATTGCTATTTCTGGGCTCAATATAAAGTAAGTTGTTTCATCTTGAATGGATACGGGCATATTGAATCTACATTAAATGGACTGAAGACAGTCAACTGCATATAAAGATGGTGTTTATACACCATAAAACAAAATGAGTCAAATTATGACGAATGCGTATCAGTATGATGGAAAATACTTTTTTTAATTGGGACATATAAATATTTACATGAGTAAGTTTCCATTGAATAAAACTTGCAGCAAAATCTGTTTTCCGACAATAAAACTTACAGCCAAATCTGTTTTTCCGAAAATAAAACTTACAGCCAAATCTGTTTTTCCGACAATAAAACTTACAGCCAAATCTGTTTTTCCGACAATAAAACTTACAGCCAAATCTGTTTTTCCGACAATAAAACTCACAGCCAAATCTGTTTTTCCGACAATAAAACGTACAGCCAAATCTGTTTTCCGACAATAAAACTCACAGCCAAATCTGTTTTTCCGACAATAAAACGTACAGCCAAATCTGTTTTTCCGACAATAAAACGTACAGCCAAACCTGTTTTTCCGACAATAAAACGTACTGCCAAATCTGTTTTTCCGACAATAAAACTTACAGCCAAACATGTTTTTCCGACAATAAAACTCACAGCCAAATCTGTTTTTCCGACAATAAAACTTACAGCCAAATCTGTTTTTCCGACAATAAAACTTACAGCCAAATCTGTTTTTCCGACAATAAAACTTACAGCCAAATCTGTTTTTCCGACAATAAAACGTACAGCCAAATCTGTTTTCCGACAATAAAACTCACAGCCAAATCTGTTTTCCGACAATAAAACTTACAGCCAAATCTGTTTTTCCGACAATAAAACTTACAGCCAAATCTGTTTTTCCGACAATAAAACTCACAGCCAAATCTGTTTTTCCGACAATAAAACGTACAGCCAAATCTGTTTTCCGACAATAAAACGTACAGCCAAATCTGTTTTTCCGACAATAAAACGTACAGCCAAACATGTTTTTCCGACGCGGTTTTTTCAAGTAAAACAGTTTTGACATCCTGAAAAGTTCACCATTCTTGCAAAACGCAGGAGTTGCTAAATGTCTTATGTTACCGATTCAAGTCTCAATGGTTTTACCAAAATTATTTTACCAAATGTGTTTATCTTTTTGGTGCGTGCGGCAAGCATTACTGGCATAACTCAATAAAGAATGGTAGAATGTGGCGTTCCACTTGCATGTCTACACAGGCACATGCAATATAAAACTTATATCAAAACAAAAATAATTAAGTTTGAATAACTGTTTCTTTTCATTTTCTGTGTTTCAGTAGACCTGTGTGATCGACGTAATGAAATCTGTTGTATGATTGCTTCATGTTAAACTGTTACAAAACATAACCACCCTACTTAAGACAGATAATTTGCATTATACCTCGACCTGTGCTACATTCACAACAAGGTTGAGTTATTGTAATAACCTGATTAGACGAACTGCGATCGTTTTACTCGATTAAAGATAAGATCGAAATTGAAATTGTACAATAAAGCGTTTAAACTTACATTAACATTCGCTAAATTGGCCCAATGTCGTCGAAAAAAATATAGTCTTGTTGGAATAGCGTTAAACTTTGAAAATTGATTGTAAGCGGAATAAATTAGACAAGGTGTCTGCGTGCAAAGATATGTTCAATATAAGTAAATTCAATGTAAAATCGTATCTTTTATCGGTTATTTAATTTCGGGAAAAGGGATGGAAGGGAATTCCGTAGCGTCGTAAGTTCGCGATTTAGAGTTTTAAGGAAGTCACTGAACAGAAGCTGAATATCAAGGCATCAGTTAATAATGGGACATTTTGTTTAGCGGTAAACTGTAGCCACGAGCAACCAACAGAATTAATATTTTATGAATATTAATGATTAATTCCGTAACAAAATAGTAGTCGGAAATAAACGGAGTTGGCTATTGTTGTAGCATATCACATCTGACCGTGTTTTAGTCTCACGCACGCAAGGTGAGCTAGAACATTGATTTGTTTGATTGTGTAACATATCACATCTGACCGTGTTTTAGTCGTACACACGCAAGGTGAGCTAGAACATTGATTTGTTTGGTTGTGTAGCATTTCACATCTGACCGTGTTTTAGTCGTACACACGCAAGGTGAGCGAGAACATTGATTTGTTTGATTGTGTAACATATCACATCTGACCGTGTTTTAGTCGAACACACGCAAGGTGAGCTAGAACATTGATTTGTTTGGTTGTGTAACATATCACATCTGACCGTGTTTTAGTCGAACACACGCAAGGTGAGCTAGAACATTGATTTGTTTGATTGTGTAGCATATCACATCTGACCGTGTTTTAGTCGTACACACGCAAGGTGAGCTAGAACATTGATGTGTTTGGTTGTGTAGCATTTCACATCTGACCGTGTTTTAGTCGTACACACGCAAGGTGAGCTAGAACATTGATTTGTTTAATAGTATAATATTATGAAATGAATATTTACTAACTGTGACACAAACTACAGAACAATGTGCTTTATAATATACGATTGTTCATACTGAAGCACACGCTCTTTGAAATGCAACGCTCCAACAAAAGTTTTTAAACTTAATTATACAGAATTTATTCATATTCAGCAACACAAAGATTTGTAAACTGTAAGGATGCAAACTAGAGTTATCCATAGTTTAGCACATGTTGTCAACATTTAGTACATTGTTTCCCAACTATAAACATACAACCCGATGTTTAATGACGTCATGATCCCAATGACAAGTGTTTGTTTTGGCATCAGCATGCAGTTTGGTATATGTGTGCACTCTTCCAGGATAACAAGAAACGTGAGAAAAACTGGAATGGTCTATACATAGGTGAAAATATCAAGCGTGCACGATTTAACAGTGTTATTTTAGTATACAATTGACCGTGTTTTTTTTTTTGCAACTGTAGACCAATCCGGTCAATGTTTGTAAACATCACGTTATTCTAGGCGCGCTATAACGCACTGGCTATTAATTAAATAATGATGGAAATTCAGTTAATTAAATTATATACATTTGTGAATAGTGTCGAGATGCACTGTGACGAATAACCGAGCTCGTACAAATGAGCTAAGCTTATGTTTTGTCAATATCTTTGTCATTTCTATATATCGATACTGATCATAATTTGCGTACAATAGTCTAACTTCCTGTTTGCAACACTGTCCAATTTCGAAGAATACACATTCAAATATCGAAGAATACATGATATAATATCAAAGTAAATCTAAAGAAGAAAAACTCGTTGGGCAATCTTATCTTGTATATTGGGTATACTTAGTATTAGTTCACATAGAAACATATAGAAACACATAGAAACACATAGAAACACATATTACCACCTATAACGAGCAAGTCAATCTCTGCTTACGTCACGTAATACGTCACACTGAGGAGTGTGTCACAACGTACCAGTTAATTCACATTACTCATTAAGTACTCAAAACTACTCTACGAAAGGTATTGTGAAAGAATAGTGTTTAGCAATAACTTTAGTCACGCACACACTGTTTACGGCGACAAAACTCGGTCAACGTTAACTCTCCATGTATTAAGTCGTTTACACCACTGATATTTTTATCGTATATTGACGCGAAAATTGGCGACTTTTCTGTAATATATATCATTTTCATCTGGTTCGAGTCATTACGTATATGTAAATAGTATTGATTTTAAACATATTCAATAAAAAATGTATGATCAATCGAACGTCGAGAGCAAACATTAACTGCTATTTACTGCTATAACTTTGTATGAATAGATATGACCGTCCGACCTCCTTTAGTTGAAACTAAAGATGAAACCATTTTCATGCAGGTCAGCTATATATACAGTATGTATGAGTTTTGCTTCGATTTTTTTTGTTGATTCGGCACTTTTAAAAGCACACTACACTATGGTATTGACAGTATACTTTTTACGCCGCGTTACACATTCAGGATCTCAATGTTTACATGTACAGATCTCTAGATGTAGAAACTACGTCGTTTAAGATTCAGTAAAGAGCTTTATCAGTTTTCAATGAATATTAGCGGTAATATTTGTTTAAGTATTCAAGGGCATGTAGGCACATTTCATTCAGAAATGGTTATCGTCAATCAAACGTGAACTCAATATGCATTTATCAATGAATAAATTTTCTGGTAACCCAAAAATGTCAGGATAAATAGGCAACTTAAACACTCCCCACAAAGGCATATACAAATACAATATCGCTCAACTATAGCCAGCAAGCATCGACAACTAATACATACATGTCTATTGAATTGTAATTTATCAGTTGAAATATCAATATGTGTTACATGTAGTTAGTGGGTGTCATATGTCGGCACTTCACAAACAGTCCCATATCAGTAGATTATGCACTTGGTGAGTGACCCCTTTTTGATACTCTTTTCTTGTTTTACGAATGATACTCTGAGTTTGCTGTAATTTGTTTATTATGTGCTTACCAGTGTATTATAGACGAATTTAACCAACATCCTAGTTTAGTACACCCTGTATTGTGTTGTAATGTAACTTGTTATTGGTTCAATCAGTTTGAATTATGTTTTATCTTGTTTTCATTGTCAACATGATGATATTGTTTGAGTGAATCATGTTACCATCACTATGCGTAATAATGTGTCATTTGAACATTTCTAACCACTCAATGTTTTAATCATCATGCAAATCACTCAGCAGCATCTCGCATTATTTCCGCATTAAGCTGATGAGACAACACCCGTAACCAGACGTTGGAGACAAACAACGTATTCCATTAACCCATGGTATTGTATCATTTGATTACCCAATCAACATCAGCACCATATGATCAACACCATGGCTTTAACCTTTCTGCCACTGCACAGTATGCCATATCAGTCAATCTATGCTTACAGTCGCAGGTTATAGTGTATCAATGAAAAAGAAATTTAAAAAAATGGGACAATTTGTTTTTCTAGACATTTACGTTCTCTTATGAGAACCTAAATTTCGAGAAAACTAATTTTCACAAGTTTTGTTTCAATTGCATTTTTTATTTCTTTTTCAATGATACTGTAACCTGTGGTAACCTGTGGTTACAGTTGGGAGTTTGCACGTAGCTGTTGGATGTTTCCTGCACTTTGTCGATTTGCCTTGATTAAAATCTTGGCTACCCTTACCCATTCTGTTTGGATTTCTCATGCACACACTTAACACGTATTGCAGACTGTTATCTGATATGACTCACCAGCAAGTCTTTATCCGGTATACGCGTGGGGCGGTCAATAAGTCACCTGCTGCCATATTAGTCTTAAGGTTGTCTCCGTAACGTAAAAACATGGCGGTGGTAAAACCAATTTATATTTGACTTTTAAGAAGGAATATGGTTGGACAGGGTACAGAAGGAGTGACATTCGTGATGTTGAAATATTTGAAACACTTGAATACAATATTGTGACGCTACTATTTTAAGTTGACATTGTAACATGACCAATCTGACATAAACAATGATATATCTTAATGTGACGTCACCATTTTGTCGTAACGAACATGATATGAACTTGAACTTGACAAAAGTGACATTGGTTAAGTGACGCGACGTGTCAGTGTGACCATTGTGTTGTTATGAAAGTCGGGTAACCAATACGGCGTGACCAATGCGGCGTGACCAATACGACGTGACCAATGCGGCATGACCAATACGATGTATCAATGCGGCGTGACCAGTGCGGCGTGACCAGTGCGGCGTGACAAATACGGCGTGACCAATACGACATGACCAATGCAGCGTGACCAATAAGGCGTGACCAATGCGGCAAGACCAATACGGCGTGACCAATGCGGCGTGACCAATACGACGTGACCAATGCGGCATGACCAATACGACGTAACCAATGCGGCGTGACCAATGCAGCGTAACCAATGCGGCGTGACCAATGCGGCGTGACCAGTGCGGCGTGACCAATGCGGCATGACCAATACGACGTAACCAATGCGGCGTCACCAATGCGGCGTGACCAATGCAGCAAGACCAATACGACGTAACCAATGCGGCGTGACCAATACGACGTGTCCATATTAGTAACAAATATGACGTGTATGCTGAGTATGATGCATTTTCTGCAAACTCGCTTCTGGATACCTAGCACTATTTTACGAATGTTTTGAAAAAGTTTACTACTAAATTTATATCCACCAAGGTCAATGTGTACAGACTGAATTAATTGTCATTATGTTTGTCGGTCTGTATTGATGAATACAAGCTGTAGCTAAAGTGACGTTACATAACACGTTACATGACCACACAGTGTATGGGTAAACTTTTATACTAGTATACTTCCGATTTAAGAGATTCAAGAAATGGTTGAGCACCCCTCTGTATAAAGTTGCATATATTTAAATGTAGATGTATGTGTTTATATATAAAACGAACTATCGATTGTGGGACTGTGTTTAACTGGATCATCAGCCTTTCATAAAATGATCGCCGAGATATGGTAAATGTAGGATTTATCTGAATGGAGTATAGATGAATGTCCCCAATACCACACTACATACAACCGCATGAATGAACCGATTAGTTTATTACCGAAACTACGAACCACGCTAAATACAAGAAATTGAACATGTTCAAGTTTTTTAATACAAGACCTACAAATATAAATATTTATGACTTGGTAGGAAACACAATGGCCGTGGAAAGAATATAATCATACTCGTATGTGTGCGTTTTTGTGAGTGTCTGTCTGTCTGTGCGTGCGTGCGTGCGAACTATCATTCAACAGATGATATATTAAGCAGTCCTATAAGTGAGATGTGCGTGTAAATAAACGAGATAATACTAGATCAGAGAGGGTATAGCACTAACCAGAACCGAGATAATACTATATCAGAGAGGGTATAGCACCCACCAGAACCGAGATAATACTATATCAGAGAGGGTATAGCACCCACCAGAACCGAGATAATACTAGATCAGAGAGGGTATAGCACCCACCAGAACCGAGATAATACTAGATCAGACAGGGTATAGCACCCACCAGAACCGAGATAATACTAGATCAGAGAGGGTATAGCACCCACTAGAACCGAGATAATACTAGATCAGACAGGGTATAGCACCCACTGGAACCGAGATAATACTAGATCAGACAGGGTATAGCACCCACCAGAACCGAGATAATACTAGATCAGACATGGTATAGCACTCACTAGAACCGAGAAAGGCAAAACAAATTAATACATACACACTCAAACCCTAGCCATTTCAAGTACAAAACACAGGGACAAACATGAATGACGTAAGAAGCAATAGAAACTAAAGGCAAGTAAAACACATGATATACTAACACTATAAAGACACGTTCACATTCTCATTGGTAATTTCCGCGCCTCTCCACAATCTATAGACTCATGTGGGCAAGTTCTAATATTAACAATCATCGTCATGTTGTCCTCTGTATAAATGGAAGTGTTTCGTGTAGTTTTGAACTCAAAGAAATGTTTTGTATATATTTCAGACGATGTACAGTTAGGATGCAAGGAGTTACGGGCAAAGCGATATATATCCGATGGTTTTTGTACGTCGCTCAAGGCTATTAAAGAAGTAGTTTGTGCTGGACAGTGTATGCCAATAAAAGAGCAGAATTTACCTTGGTGGGCGGAGTTTACTAAATATTGGGCAAAACCAAAATTCCGGGAATGGAGGTGTGTGGACGCTGTGACAAAGTTAAAGAAAGTGCAATTAATGTGTCAAAATGGCGAAACGAGAACCTATAAAATAAAAATTGTAAAATCGTGCAGGTGTAAAAGTTATGAGAGGGAACCGAATCGGACTGAAAGGCGGTATCCTCAACCGAGTGACGATACTGACAAAGAGCAAAGAAAACTCGATAAGCTTAAAGAAAAAGAGGAAAGGAAACGCAAGAAAAGGGAAAAGAGACTAGAAAGGGAAAGAGAGAAAAGAGCAAAGAGACAATTAAGAAAGTCATCGCGGGAATCACGGAAGCATAGACATTCCGACCGTGAACGGCGGCATGAACGCCGACGACACAGAACTGATAAAGATAAAGTGTCGCCTAAAGTGGAAACAAATACGAACACACGACATAGAATTTCTCAAACTTATACTAATAATGATTCTCCAACAGTGTAAGGAACTAACTAAAACTAGTTCTAAATGTGTTTTAATAAGTATCATGACAGGCTGTATTTAAGAATACCTGTATGTGGATAGGATTCGTTTGTCGGTATGGATAATACGGATTACGGAGGAGGGGAAAACATTGTTGTTATTTATTAGTTTTGTTAAAGTGTGAAGAAAAACTTGTAAATGGTTGGTATCGTTAAACACGCTAGAATGAATGTGCGTACATTAATGTACATACAATACAAAGTGCATTGGATTGAAAACACGGATCTAGTTTATTCACAATAGATGACTGGACTATTCAGTGAGTTGTTCGGTAGTGTTGAAAATCTCGGATCTGTGAAGGTTTTAGAGGGTCCAATGTTTTAAACTAAGCAGACTATTTCTGGGCTTATCGTGTATTGTTATAGTACTGATTCTTGTTTGTAGGGCTCGGGTAGAAGAATATTTAGATTGACATTGGGAACATAATATATTTTACAAATGTGAATTACGTAATCAGCTGTTAACTTTTGATATATATCCACTGGTCGGATGTGTTAACTAGAGTTCTGTATACGGTACCCTAACAAGGGTCGGATACCGGTTCTTACCGGGTATATACTGTCTGGTCGTAAACCAACATGCCAATTAAAAATATCATAGAACCAAAGTTTGATGAGAAAATTGAAACAAGCAGTTATGCTGAATAGTTTTGTTTTTATATTTTAATTCATTTTCCTACATCGGTTTTACGCAAAACATTATATTTCTGTATATGACTGAATACCGGGTTTATATACGGACTTTTCGCGTTTGTTTTCTATTAATACATATCGAACCATATTTAATAAATTCTACAACTATCTGTGTATCATATAAGAAACGATTGTTTGATCAAACCATTCCATTTGTTTTTGTTTTTTTCATTTTTAAGATGCGTTCACTTTGTCTTACTGTTTCGTTATTTCTGTTTATGCATTTATCACCGTAAATTGTAAAATGATTAATGTTTGCGGTTGCTTAATTTTGCATTAATTTAACGAATAAAAAACGATCGCGAAATTAAATTTCCTGGAATTATTGATGTCAAAAATACATAACATGAGATTTTTGTTATAATGTTTTAAAAAACACAAAAATAATAAACCGCCAAAAATTCCATTATACTAATTGCCGCGAAATTTAATACCCGCAAAAATTAATTATTTTGCGGTTCTTGATCTACACAACTGACACAGCGGGTGCTATTTTTATGTTTGTATTACATTGAAATTCTCCATCTTACTATGCAGATATTTTCTAGAAAACCCATAGTAACGTTTCGTACACACTATAGCAATATGGTGTAATTACAGTTTCCATTTTAGTGACTCATTATTGTTTATTTATCAGAAGGGTTACGTATGAAATACAAGAAATTATAAAATCATAAATATTTTTAATGGTACTGCGGGATGTCTTCAACAACTGTATTTTGCGCCGTTTATATTGTTCCATTTTATTTATGTGAGTATGGCATGCTAATTGTTACTATTTCAAACTTCTCGTATGATGTTAAATGTTCACACTTCATCTATAAAGTGAAATTATCTCATTTTTTACCGTATGAAATGTTCGCACTTTCATCATGCAATACTGTTTGTCACAAATTCTACAAGGTTAAATTTTACAATCTTATTGATGTATTGTATCGGTATCATATATTTGTGTATATATTGATACTGACCAGAAAAGTAACTCCGATATGTGTACATGTATCGATACATACTCCGATATTTATGTCTGTTGCGGTACATTCCCCGATATTTATTTGTGGATTTGTATGATGTGTATGCCTGAAATCTTCAAAGTTCATGTGCCAGTAGCTTGGATTATGTTACTACTATAGTTTTATTTCACTATTTCTGTATTATTTTATAATATGTAGTATCGGCCTTCATAAACCTCAGTTACATTATAAGCCCTTCTATCAATAACAATTGTTTCAATCTCATTTCGTTAATTGTCGCGTGATTTATATTATTTTCTCGTGATTCATGTCAATAACTTATATCAAGTGATTCAAGTTAAATGTCATGCGAGTCATGTTAATTGTCACGTGATTCATGTTAACTGTCACGCAATTCATGTTAAATACCATGTGATTCAAGTTAATTATAACATAATTCAAGTTAAATGTCACGTGATAAATTAAGAATGAGATTGAAGAATGTTACTACAAACAGGTTTATAAAATGTCATTCGTCAAGAATATTTTTCCGGACCGTTTTTATTAACTCGCTGCAAGAATGCCAACACTTTTCTAAATATACCTTTATAATTATATCTCTGTAAACTGTTTTCACACATTCCACACTGTAACAATGAAAGGGTTTCCCCTCTTGAAGCTATATGACGTTAACAATATTAACACTGGTTAGTGACGTCATGCCATCGATGATTGCTTCCATTGGTTGCTTGACCAAATCTAACAGTTTTAAACGTCAATTAGCCAATAGCGTTTGTTTCATTTTTCGTGACGGTTCATACTTATTCACCATATCGATATTAAAAGATAAAATCCGTTCCCAGAATTATGGATTATGCCGAGTGGTGTACGCCCATCAGATCAACCGGTTACAATATTCGACATGATTTTGCCAAAATAGAGTAATACAATTTCTTACTGCAACAAAGTTTTAAACAATGAAATATCAGTTTTATGATATTGGCAAAAATATATGAACAATATAATACATCACAATTATATGCGAATAAATTCAGACCATTGCAATCTAGCTTCGGAAACGAAAGTGTAGAAGGAAAAAATTTTATCCAAAACTACACACATTACCTTATGAATATTTCAATAACATCTTAATAGCATTTATAACATATTTTAAGACAATTTGCTGAATGTTCTAAAACAGTTTCCAATGTAGAAACATTGACAAACATTTTCTGTATTTTACGCTAATGACCGATACCTTCACCATGACCGGCAACAATATTTCCGAAAACGGGTATTATCCTGTAACGGCGATATGGAGAATATATGTGAATGCCTTTTGTTATGTTTGTGTATTTTTCTATGCACTTTGTGATAATATCAGGGCCATGCATTGTTTGTCAACTGTATTTAATTTGTAAATATTCATTATGAAAAATTAAAATTTTAAAAGACAAAGGTTTAGTTTAGCTTTTAATTTACCTATTGTATGATGCTTTGCGTGGTGTCGGTGGGTTTTTCTACAAAATATTTAAAACAATCTATTTTTTATTTATTTGTATTCGATTGAGGTTGATTGATTTGATATTGATAGATTTTCGAATTATTAATTGTATTTTTAGATGTTAACTTCGTGAGGTCCCCGAATCTTCTAGTAAAATACTTTGTAATGTAAGACATTGTAATAATCCACATTACACCATCGTTTTCACACAACACCGAACTTTGTACAATAACATAAAATTCACACAGCTATGTCCATACGAATGTTAATTTGTTATTGGGTCATCGGCTTCCATTGCATGACTTCATTTGAATGAAACAAGTTGACCATGCCGAATAAGTCATGATGCGTGATAACACTGCCCGAAAAACACCAACTGCTACACTAAGAACAATTAATGTATAGTGAATGTATCGTGAACCAATACAATAGAAACTTCAAATAGACACTTATAAAACTGTCAGTAGAGGTTAACACTTGGACAAAGCACTAAACAAGTCCATCTTAATCCGCCATATTCATTGGTTTAGCAAAGGGAAAACTGTTGTCATAAACACATTTTTTTTTTTAAAAAAACACTATGGTTAAAACTCCCATGATCATAAAATATTTTTCGTGTTCTACTCAATTTGAGCAATATATTTGATTAGCTTAATTACAGTGCAACAATTAGATACTATCTACCTAATTAAGAAATATAATTCAGCTTTTTATTAAGGTTATTTGTCAAATAGGAAACGTTTTACTGTGTCAGGCATTAAAGTTGAGCTCTAGAATGAGGTGAGCATGAAAAAGGTATATAATCCCCAGGGACCAGGCGTCAATCACTTGTTTCGTTCCAATAGACAAATGTTTATAATCCTTGGACTAGGCGTCAATGTCTTGTTTCGTTACAATAGAAAAATGTTTATAATCCTTGGACCAGGCGTCAATCTCTTGTTTCGGTCCAATAGACAAATGTTTATAATCCTTGGACTAGGCGTCAATGTCTTGTTTCGTTACAATAGAAAAATGTTTATAATCCTTGGACCAGGCGTCAATCTCTTGTTTCGGTCCAATAGACACAGGTTTATAATCATAGGACCAGGCGTCAATCACCTGTTTCGTTCCAATGGACAAATGTTTGTAATCCTTGGACCAGGCGTCAATCTCTTGTTTCGTTACAATAGACAAATGTTTATAATCCTTGGACCAGGCGTCAATCTCTTGTTTCGTTCCAATAGACAAATGTTTATAATCTTTGGACCAGGCGTCAATCTCTTGTTTCGGTCCAATAGACAAATGTTTATAATGCTGGGACAAGGCGTCAATCACTTGTTCCGTTACAATAAACAAATGTTTATAATCCTTGGACCAGGCGTCAATCTCTTGTTTCGGTCCAATAGACAAATGTTTATAATCCTAGAACAAGGCGTCAATCATCTGTTTCGTTACACTAGACACTGTTTTGTTTCATTAAGACACGGAGGAACAAAAAAACAAGAACGAGCAAACAGCAAACAGCAAACAACAAACAACAAACAACAAACAACAAACAACTTTTACAGCAGTCAGTCATCTACATTCTAACACAATGCTACATCCATATGTATGGTACAACTTATATATCGTCATCTAGCTTCTATGTTAACCTTTTATATATCTACATGTATATAATGTCTACATGTTTTGTCAACACGGGCAATATAAGTACACCATACACCGTGCTTTGCTCAATGTTTGCACCTCCATATATCATGTTATATTAAACATTGCGCGTTATTTAGACAATCTGCAAGCGATGTAACTTGACAAGTATTCTAAAACAATACAAACCTTTAATCTTAGCGACAATTTTATGGTGGAATGGCGTGCGAGAATCAATCAAGCTGTCCATGTCGTTCACACGCCTAACCTTCTTTGGACTGGTTTTATACACAATAAATGTCGGCATGGATGTTAACAAAATACCATAAACAAGGAATAGGCAAGAGATGCTATCAGCTAATAAATTAAGATGAAATTTTATCTGATTTGAAAATAAAACACCATCAAAAAGCTCGAACGATCCAATAAATGGACCGATTTGTTAAGATATTCTCAATTATAGAGTCGGTATAACTGAAATAGACCTTGAGTTTACGAACCGACTATATCTTACGACATGTCAGATATCTTTTGTTCATAGAACTAGAGAAGTATTTTAGGGGGCACAGATGTATGATAGTGATCTATACTACACGCTCCAAACAAGTGCGCCTGTATTAAAACAGGGCGAATGATTTACTAACTTAAATGTTCAATCATTTTTAACGACTGTTGCAAAACTTACAAACTTTATTACAGTAACTACGTGGAGCCTGAGTAATGAGGGCAATGTGTTATGTTCGACACCTAGTATCCACGTGTGTATGAAGCATGGTCGACTTAACTAATTTGTGAACGAGATGTGTTTGACTCGAAGCTTATAAGTTCGAGACCTGTTCGAACTAACGCATCTATCATTACGTACATAGATCATTCTGTTCGAGGTACGTTCAACTTAAAGCATAGTTGTATAGGATATACTCGACCTAGAGTATTTTACAGCATTATGTATGTTCGACCCAGAGTATAATAGCATGTACGGGGTATGTTCGACCCCGAGTATAATAGCATGTACGAGGTATGTTCAGTCCAGAGTATAATAGCATGTACGGGATATGTTCAGTCCAGAGTATAATAGCATGTACGGGGTATGTTCGACCCAGAGTATAATAGCATGTACGGGGTATGTTCGACCCAGAGTATAATAGCATGTACGGGGTATGTTCGACCCAGAGTGTAATAGCATGTACGGGGTATGTTCGACCCAGAGTATAATAGCATGTACGGGGTATGTTCGACCCAGAGTATAATAGCATGTACGAGGTATGTTCGACCCAGAGTATAATAGCATGTACGGGATATGTTCGACCCAGAGTATAATAGCATGTACGGGGTATGTTCGACCCAGAGTATAATAGCATGTACGGGGTATGTTCGACCCAGAGTATAATAGCATGTACGAGGTATGTTCGACCCAGAGTATAATAGCATGTACGGGGTATGTTCGACCCAGAGTATAATAGCATGTACGGGGTATGTTCGACCCAGAGTATAATAGCATGTACGAGGTATGTTCGACCCAGAGTATAATAGCATGTACGAGGTATGTTCGACCCAGAGTATAATAGCATGTACGGGGTATGTTCGACCCAGAGTATAATAGCATGTACGGGGTATGTTCGACCCAGAGTATAATAGCATGTACGGGGTATGTTTGACCCAGAGTATAATAGCATGTACGAGGTATGTTCGACCCAGAGTATAATAGCATGTACGGGGTATGTTCGACCCAGAGTATAATAGCATGTACGGGGTATGTTCGACCCAGAGTATAATAGCATGTACGGGGTATGTTCGACCCAGAGTATAATACCATGTACGGGGTATGTTCGACCCCGATCATGGTAATTGTACTTGGTAAGGATTATACAACCACGTTCGACCAAGAGCATACGAGTATGTTGTATATTGGAACCCGTTTATAACTTATTAGGTGTATCTACATATATCACGATTTATCTGAATTTAGATGTTGCGAAATATTTCAAGACAATTTATTAACAAACACATCAATACTGACATCTGATATTTTGTTTATCACCCGAGTGAAAAGGTGTTCTTTGGTGGGGCACATACCTATGTCATATTTCGAATAGTTTCAACTTTGTTCCATAATCACACCCATGTTTGAATACTCTTACAACAGGAGATGTTCGTGTTACACCGTGCAGCGGACATGGCGACACTGAAATGCGAACATAATACATGTTATTATAGAGTGGTAAGTTTATAGGTTCGTACTTAGCGAAATATGTTTTTTAAGAAAATGTTAAGTCATAATGGTAGCTCACCGACTCGTCAACATTCGTGCCTAGTTGGAATGTAACAACACGCATGTAAATTTAGATAAAGGTTTCAATGATGCCATACTTAGTTTTGATTGGGTCGCATATACGAAAGTATTGCTTAATCCGATGATAGCATTCAATGACAGAGTCTCACTTCATTTTAGATTAAAATAATACGAGTATAAACACTATATTATAAGATGAAAATCTTGAATGACGTCACAATTGTTTTGAGATTAATTAGTAAGACTGCAGTACAAAATAAGAAGGTTTTATCATTAGATGATGACCTTCAATGACGTCATGTTGTTTTGTAATGACTGGTTGGAATGCAAACATAAGCTGAAATGAAATCACTTTCAATGAAGTTATTTTTTAGTAATATTTAGTTTAGATATTCACCGACAACGCTCTAGACAATCACTTCATGCTGTAAATGGACCCACAAATCCATAAATTCTTCTTATATAAAGACTAAAGAGGAAGCGTTGTCGCGATCTGGATTCGTATCCACAAAACACCTGTAAGATGACTGGCAAACTGTGGCTATGCTCGGCATTTAAATAAAAAGAAATAATAAACATCAAGTGTAGACGATAAGTTGACCGACTAGTACGTATCTTATAAACCACGCGTACTGCAGTAGTGTAACGTTTTGTTGGGAGTGTATGTCCCGTTAACCTCGATTGCGCCCAACCTTACGCTAGTCGAGACAAATCAACACCTTCAGTGCTTTGATTGAAATAAGAGTGTAACAACGTAAATTTAGTCCTAGCAAACCAAACTACCATTTTGATGACATATTATGATACAATCTACAGAATGTAAGATTTGAATACTTCCATATTCTTGAAAAGTTAGTTACAGAGCTAGACACTCACAATTCGCGCATGAAAACCATGTTACGATTTAGCTACGTGAGATACGAACATATTATTAAATTCATTCGTTAAAAAGTAAAACTTTATGTAAAATTTCTATTGCTAGCAGCGTATGTCAATGCTATGGAAGTAAGCCAATGGCTGTGTGCCAAACGAGGACAATGGGCGACTGTATATAACTCAACGTCGCCATTTTGTCCTCATTCAGAAAAAGAGTCATGTGACTTGAATATTTTGTTCACAGAGGAGTTTTCATTCATGCAAAAGTTCATTTAAATACATTCAGTATGAACACCTGTGAAGCATTAAGTCATACCCATTTTATTTTATTTTCAAACTTTAAATGGTCATTAATTATTCATGAAGTTGCAGTCAGTGAAAAAGAAATATGTTTTTTCGACAAGTTACTTTTATTTATACGTTTCTGATCAGTGGAACAAATTAGACACAAAAATAACACATTCAGTTGACTGTAATATTTCGCGTCAAGTATCATTTAGTTTTATATGCAATCATAAACTGAATGTTAATGGTTAATTTGGGAAATTGTGACGCATTCAATGAATACAGTTGTACATCAATAAGACACACATTTTCATTTCGAAGGCTACAGAATCAGATAGAAACAGAGAATACTTACAGAGAAGGACAGACGAGTATTGGATCAGTGTATCAATATCGTACTACCCAAGTCTCTCTTCTAATCATGTCAGACGCTTCCATTTTATTTATGAATTGAAAAACTGACTAAGTAAAATATAAAAGATGACGTCGCAAGAAATACTGAGCAGAAGTTTACATTAATCTTGCCAGCAGTCGGAATTATAAATAGTTGTACATACTTGCAAACAAATGACAAATATGGCTTTAAAGTTTAAACAGAACCCCTAAATAAAAGTGGGCCAACTTTATCAACAGAGAACTAATGTACAGGACCAATACGTACTAGCCAACGAGAGTGTGACAAAGAGCATTGAATAAGGCGAAAAAGAGTTGCGAATGTATCCAAAGAATGGCTTTGTTAACACCGTAGCGACTGTATCCAAATAATGACTTTATGAACACCGTAGCGACTGTATCTAAATAATTACTTTGTTAACACCGTAGCGACTGTATCCAAATAATGACTTTGTTAACACCGTAGCGACTGTATCCAAATAATGACTTTGTTAACACCGTAGCGACTGTATCCAAATAATGGCTTTGTTAACACCGTAGCGACTGTATCCAAATAATGGCTTTGTTAACACCGTAGCGACTGTATCCAAATAATGACTTTGTTAACACCGTAGCGACTGTATCCAAATAATGGCTTTGTTAACACCGTAGCGACTGTATCCAAATAATGACTTTGTTATCACTGTAGCGACTGTATCCAAATAATGACTTTGTTATCACCGTAGCGACTGTATCCAAAAAATGACTTTGTTATCACCGTAGCGACTGTATCCAAACAATGACTTTGTTATCACCGTAGCGACTGTATCCAAATAATGACTTTGTTATCACCGTAGCGACTGTATCCAAATAATGACTTTGTTAGCACCATAGCGACTGTAACCAAACAATGACTTTATTTACACCGCAGCGACGTATGCACAGAATAAGCCAGTAGGTGATACAATAAAGATGTACATGTATATGCAATTACAGGTACGTTATATGGCTAGATGAGCATACCCATGCCACTACAAGGACGTTTTTCGGCTAGATGAGCATACCCACGCCACTACAAGGACGTTATCTGGCTAGATGAGCATACCTATGGCCACAACAAGAACGTTATCTGGCTAGATGAGCATACCCATGTCACTATAAGGACGTTAACTGGCCAGATGAGCATACCCATGGCCACTATAAGGACGTTATATGGCTAGATGAGCATACTCATGCCACTACAAGGACGTTATTTGGCTAGATGAGCATACCCATGGCCACTACAAGGACGTTATATGGCTAGATGAGCTTACCCATGGCCACTACAAGGACGTTATCTGGCTAGATGCGCTTACCCATGCCCTACAAGGACGTTATCTGGCTAGATGAGCTTACCCATGGTCACTACAAAGACGTTATCTGGCAAGATGAGCTTACCCATGGTCACTACAAAGACGTTAACTGGCTAGATGAGCATACCCATGGCCACTATAAGGACGTTATATGGCTAGATGAGCATACTTATGCCACTACAAGGACGTTATCTGGCTAGATGCGCTTACCCATGCCACTACAAGGACGTTATCTGACTAGATGAGCATACCCATGCCACTACAAGGACGTTATCTGGCTAGATGAGCATACCCATGCCACTACAAGGACGTTATCTGGCTAGATGAGCATACCCGTGCCACTACAAGGACGTTATCTGGCTAGATGAGCATACCCATGCCACTATAAAGACGTTATTTGGCTAGATGAGCTTTCCCTTGGCCGCTACAAGGACGTTATCTGGCTAGATGAGCATACCCATGCCACTATTAGGACGTTATCTGGCTAGACGAGCATACCCACGCCACTACAAGGACGTTATTTGGCTAGATGAGCTTACCCATGGCCGCTACAAGGACGTTATCTGGCTAGATGAGCATTCCCATGGCCACTACAAGGACGTTATCTGGCTAGATGAGCATACCCACGCCACAACAAGGACGTTATCTGGCTAGATGAGCATACCCATGGCCACAACAAGGACGTTATCTGGCTAGATTAGCATACCCATGCCACTACAAGGACGTTATCTGGCTAGATGAGCATACCCATGCGACTACAAGGACGTTATCTGGCTAGATGAGCATACCCATGCCACTACAAGGACGTTATCTGGCTAGATGAGCATACCCATGCCACTACAAGGACGTTATCTGACTAGATGAGCATACCCATGCCACTACAAGGACGTTATCTGGCTAGATTAGCATACCCATGCCACTACAAGGACGTTATCTGGCTAGATTAGCATACCCATGCCACTACAAGGACGTTATCTGGCTAGATGAGCATACCCATGCCACTACAAGGACGTTATCTGGCTAGATGAGCATACCCATGCCACTACAAGGACGTTATCTGACTAGATGAGCATACCCATGCGACTACAAGGACGTTATCTGGCTAGATGAGCATACCCATGCCACTACAAGGACGTTATCTGACTAGATGAGCATACCCATGCCACTACAAGGACGTTATCTGACTAGATGAGCATACCCATGCAACTACATGGACGTTATCTGACTAGATGAGCATACCCATGCCACTACAAGGACGTTATCTGACTAGATGAGCATACCCATGCCACTACAAGGACGTTATCTGACTAGATGAGCATACCCATGCGACTACAAGGACGTTATCTGGCTAGATGAGCATACCCATGCAACTACAAGGACGTTATCTGGCTAGATGAGCATACCCATGCCACTACAAGGACGTTATCTGGCTAGATGAGCATACCTATGTCCACTATAAGGACGTTATATGGCTAGATGAGCTTACCCATGGCCACTACAAGGACGTTATCTGACTAGATGAGCATACCCATGCCACTACAAGGACGTTATCTGGCTAGATGCGCTTACCCATGCCACTACAAGGACGTTATCTGGCTAGATGAGCTTACCAATGGTCACTACAAAGACGTTATCTGGCTAGATGAGCATACCCATGCCACTACAAGGACGTTATCTGGCTAGATGAGCATACACATGGCAACTACAAGGACGTTATCTGACTAGATGAGCATACCCATGCCACTACAAGGACGTTATCTGGCTCGATGAGCATACCCATGCCACTACAAGGACGTTATCTGGCTAGATGAGTATATCCATGCCACTACAACGACGTTATCTGGCTAGATGAGCATACCCATACCACTATAAAGACGTTATATGGCTAGATGAGCTTTCCCTTGGCCGCTACAAGGACGTTATCTGGCTAGATGAGCATACCCATGCCACTATTGGGACGTTATCTGGCTAGACGAGCATACCCACGCCACTACAAGGACGTTATTTGGCTAGATGAGCTTACCCATGGCCGCTACAAGGACGTTATCTGACTAGATGAGCATACCCATGGCCACTACAAGGACGTTATCTGGCTAGATGAGCGTACCCATGCCACTACAAGGACGTTATCTGGCTAGTTGAGCATACCTATGACCACTACAATGGCGTTATCTGGCTAGATGAGCATACCCATGGCCACTACAAGGACGTTATCTGGCTAGATGAGCGTACCCATGCCACTACAAGGACGTTATCTGGCTAGATGAGCATACCTATGTCCACTACAATGGCGTTATCTGGCTGGATGAGCTCACCCATGGCCACTACAAGGACGTTATATGACTAGATGAGCTTACCCATGCCACTACAAGGACGTTATCCGGCTAAATGAGCATATCCATGTCACTACAAGGACGTTATCTGACTAGATGAGCATACCCATGTCACTACTAGTATTAGGACGTTATCTGGCGAGATGAGCATACCCATGCCACTATTAGGACGTTTTCTGGCTAGATGAGCATATCCGAAATACGAAAGAATAAACTAAATAACATAATCATTGATGAAGATGGACAGAAGCAAATACGAGGGGTGATCAATATATTCGAGGACTTTTCATTTAGCAAATTCATATTAGCAGCAAGGCTTAAAGCCATTTAACATCATTCGGAGTAAGATGTCTCCGACCGAATGCACTAATAAAATTATATGATTCATAGAATGGGCGTGTGACGTTGGACGTCACGCGACGTCATTCCAAGCATCACCGTCGGAGCAGCACATAGCTCCTTTCTGGACTTAAACCGGCTCCATGTATGAGACTGGTTGTCTTTTACTACTGAAATAAGTAGTTAATAGCCGATTCTGGAATGTGAGGTGGAATAAAAAGAGTATCGATGCGTTATTGGAAACAAACATCGTAAAAGAGCGGTTGCCTTTATAAAAGTAGATTTTTTCAATTAAGACTGAAACAGGACCTATCAGGTTTAGGACGCAATACCGAAATAACCCTTTTGATTTGGAGTCAACGATTTTATGTGTTGTAGCCTATACTAGTCTTCGTTTTTGCCAGTCACATTTGATTGAGATCTGTGCGTCTTATTTCGCAGAATTTAACGAAAAGTGTCCCTAACGCGGTTTTATTTTTGCTGTTTATCCTTATTTTATCGACTCAACCGTTTGGCAGAGACCCTTTAATCACATAAACAATGGAATCATATGAAAATGGCTCATTGAAAGCGCACAGAATTTAGTCAAGTAATTTTGGAGCTATCGCGAGGAATTTACAAGTTTCGCGTTAATTTTCATAGCGTGTCGTTTCTCAGAAATGAAGTTACGCTCGAGATGCTCGACGGTGCGCGCTTCACCATGGTTACAAAAAGTGACGTCATCAAGTAAATTGTGACGTTATCACAAAGAAATTATACAAATCGTGCGATAATTGATTGATCTGCATCAGCGTGTAATTTCATTACTCTAGTTCCAATATTTCAAAATTTAGAGGGAAAGTCCTCGAATATATTGATCACCCCTCGGTGGATAGAACAGTTTAAAGAAATACTCAACAGGTTAACTCCGAATGGCCGCTCTGCTAGCCGCCAATGGAACTGATGGTGAACTACAACACGCAGACATAGATACAATAAAATTATCAAGAAGATTAAAAATGGCAGCCAAGCTAGATTTGATCCTATCATGAGGTACAGATTGTCATAGAAACAACTACAAAGATATAGCCTCTCTGCAAGTAGCTCTGGAAAAAAAGCAAGTGCTTATAGAATGCAAGGTATAATACTTCACCAAGCTTCCAAACGCCTTGCTGTCGATGAGCATTTAACAAGTCTATTCCATGGTAAGGGTAGATTAGATGATATTTTCAACTTATAATGAAGTTGTCCGGTGTTGTACTTGTTGCTTTTATAGATGTACCTGTCATTTTATTAAATATTCTAATGAAACGAAAAGGAAAGTCGGACACTATAAAGTTCACTTCTAATATGTTTTTCTTTTGTATATCGGTATAATAATGATGACACATGTCGCTAGGTATGCCTTACAAGACAGGAGAGATGTGGGTGCGTGCGTGTGTGGGTGGCATCATGATTGTATTGTGGCACAGACCATTCTGTTACTATACCTGGCAAAGTCAAATTTAGATACAGACTATTGTTATCTATACAGTTAATTGTTTGATTTATTCGTTAAAATAAACTGCATGTCGTAAATTATTCTGATTGACTGCTTAAAGAGAAAACATACTGTTTAGATTATTTATTTTTGGAAGTAATCTGAATCATTGCGCATCGAACACCACAAGGGCGTAGTGGAGTACTTCATAACTAGTATCAACTACCTGTGCATTCATGACATTTTTAGAAATAATAATAACTAACAATGATTTAAGGATATTGTAATGTCGGTCGTAGTGTGTATAACTGGAAATTTGAGCCGGCTTCCAATATATCATAATTATGCCTAATGGAGTTTTAATGATTTATTACCAATAATAGAATATAAATGACAAAAATAGAGAGAAGAAATGATTGAAAGCCATACAATATTTATCGTTGCATTTGACCTTTGGTGCAACAATACCAGTGTAATATTAACCCGTTATAAGTACCTAAGCCTTCCATAAGGTGTATGTTTGAGGGAATGCCTTGATTTACATTGGAACTTGGAAACAGACTATGGGGCATCAAGTACGAGCACTGATACTGCTATAGAGACACATAAATATATGTATTTTTATATACCACACACAGAATTGCATATTAAAATTTGTATTAAACTACTTACTAATCAGGAATACGGGTAAACATTTGAGAGAACTGATATGTCTTCATTAGGATCAGTAATTAGCCATAACATCCTTTACAAGAATACATGTACTCATTTCGAGAGTCTAAAGCGAAGTTGAACACTAACTTCATGAGAAACAAGTTGGGTGTGTTTTGTTAATTTTTTGTGAAACCATGTGATTCTACTTTTTTAAAACGGAGACTAGGGGTTTTAATTATTTCGTTGAGTTATGTATGGACATTGCTCTGAGTAGTTGTGTTATGTTGCGATGTTACTCTGTGTAGTTGTGTTATGTTGTGATGTTACTCTGTGTAGTTGTGTTATGTTGTGATGTTACTCTGTGTAGTTGTGTTATGTTGTGATGTTACTCTGTGTAGTTGTGTTATGTATGGACATTGCTCTGTGTAGTTGTGTTATGTATGGACATTGCTCTGTGTAGTTGTGTTATGTTGTGATGTTAATATGTGTAGTTGTGTTATGTTGTGATGTTACTCTGTGTAGTTGTGTTATGTTGTGATGTTACTCTGTGTAGTTGGGTTATGTTGTGATGTTACTCTGTGTAGTTGTGTTATGTATGGACATTGCTCTGTGTAGTTGTGTTATGTTGTGATGTTACTTTGTATAGTTGTGTTATGTTGTGATGTTACTCTGTGTAGTTGGGTTATGTTGTGATGTTACTCTGTGTAGTTGTGTTATGTTGTGATGTTACTCTGTGTAGTTGGGTTATGTTGTGATGTTACTCTGTGTAGTTGTGTTATATTGTGATGTTACTTTGTATAGTTGTGTTATGTTGTGATGTTACTTTGTATAGTTGTGTTATGTTGTGATGTTACTTTGTATAGTTGTGTTATGTTGTGATGTTACTCTGTGTAGTTGTGTTATGTTGTGATGTTACTTTGTATAGTTGTGTTATGTTGTGATGTTACTTTGTATAGTTGTGTTATGTTGTGATGTTACTCTGTGTAGTTGTGTTATGTTGTGATGTTACTTTGTATAGTTGTGTTATGTTGTGATGTTACTTTGTATAGTTGTGTTATGTTGTGATGTTACTTTGTATAGTTGTGTTATGTTGTGATGTTACTTTGTATAGTTGTGTTATGTTGTGATGTTACTTTGTATAGTTGTGTTATGTTGTGATGTTACTTTGTATAGTTGTGTTATGTTGTGATGTTACTTTGTATAGTTGTGTTATGTTGTGATGTTACTTTGTATAGTTGTGTTATGTTGTGATGTTACTCTGTGTAGTTGTGTTATGTTGTGATGTTACTCTGTGTAGTTGGGTTATGTATGGACATTGCTCTGTGTAGTTGTGTTATGTTGTGATGTTACTTTGTATAGTTGTGTTATGTTGTGATGTTACTCTGTGTAGTTGTGTTATGTTGTGATGTTACTCTGTGTAGTTGTGTTATGTTGTGATGTTACTTTGTATAGTTGTGTTATGTTGTGATGTTACTCTGTGTAGTTGTGTTATGTTGTGATGTTACTCTGTGTAGTTGTGTTATGTATGGACATTGCTCTGTGTAGTTGGGTTATGTTGTGATGTTACTCTGTGTAGTTGTGTTATATTGTGATGTTACTCTGTGTAGTTGTGTTATATTGTGATGTTACTCTGTGTAGTTGTGTTATGTTGTAATGTTACTCTGTGTAGTTGTGTTATGTTGTGATGTTAATATGTGTAGTTGGGTTATGTTGTAATGTTACTCTGTGTAGTTGTGTTATGTTGTGATGATACTCTGTGTAGTTGTGTTATGTTGTAATGTTACTCTGTGTAGTTGTGTTATATTGCGATGTTACTCTGTGTAGTTGTGTTATGTTGTGATGTTACTCTGTGTAGTTGTGTTATGTTGTGATGTTACTCTGTGTAGTTGTGTTATGTTGTGATGTTACTCTGTGTAGTTGTGTTATGTATGGACATTGCTCTGTGTAGTTGTGTTATGTTGTGATGTTACTCTGTGTAGTTGTGTTATGTTGTGATGTTACTCTGTGTAGTTGTGTTATGTTGCGATGTTACTCTGTGTAGTTGGGTTATGTTGTAATGTTACTCTGTGTAGTTGTGTTATGTTGTGATGATACTCTGTGTAGTTGTGTTATATTGTGATGTTACTCTGTGTAGTTGTGTTATGTTGTGATGTTACTCTGTGTAGTTGGGTTATGTTGTGATGTTACTCTGTCTGTATACGGCTGGTTAAGTTGAGTGCTGCCTTCACTGTCTGATTTCCTCGTACATTGTTTAGAAAGTGATAGGACCACAACTGAGCCACTGTTCTCATAACGTAGCACCATTGCACAATATATCCAATGGAGCGCAGTTGCAACGGCCCGGACGCAATGATACGATAATGGCACTAATATGTATGAAGTGGATAGGAGTGATGGTACTTTGTGTTTTGCGCGTATACATTTTGTCCGCGCTATTTCTCATTAACCATTGATTGGATTTCAATGAAACTTGGTATAAGTGATCTGTACAAGTGCAGTTGTGTATATCATTGGCAGACGTCGGTCGGATAAATGTTAACTTTCTGCACTGTTTCTGAAGCACCATGACTGTGTCCAGCAGTATCTGGTGGTATTCATGACATTCTGTGATATTTCTTGTCTAGTCTGCATCATTATGTCTGCGTATTGAGCGCCACCTGACGAATGATGATTTTCTTAGTAGTTTTGAAGCTTCTGTTTCATTTTCGTAACATATTCTAATGACAAATTCTAAAGTGAAAGTATCTTTCTAATGTTGATATCTGAGCTAACTTTACTCAACACATTAACTACATCTTATGCACACAAATTGTCAACACTAATCTAAATATTTAATCACATGGATCAATTCAATTAAAACAATGTGTTTTGAATAGGTGAGTTTCGTCGAAACGGTATTTGTTATCTCTGCCAGGTTGTGTTAATGAGTACAAACCAGTGTCTAGATAGTGTTATTATACAAAAAATAATTATACTTTACCAAAGCCTAAAGACATTATTATTTGTTACTCTCCTGCAACACATTTCAACTTTCTCAGACTTTTGTTTTGATGAAAGTTCAAATGTGGGGCATGTCAGGTCAAAAACTAGGTCACTATAATGTTAAATCTTCGAAAAGCCTTGTATTCACTCCAGACGTCACAGTTTTAAACCTATTTTCATGGAACGTGGTCAGAATGTTACTGTATATGATATCCAGGTCAAACTCTAAATTATGTCATGCCAGATTGAAAACTAGGTCACTATGTCAAATGTCCGAAAAAACCTTGTGTTTTGTCTATAGGTCAGAGTTTTGATCCAATATTCATTAAATAAAGTCAGAATGTTAGTATCCCTGAAATGTAGGATAAGTTTGAAATTGGGTTATGTCTGATCAAAAACTAGGTCACTAGGTCAAATCTTATAAAACCTTAGTGTTCACCTCAGAGGTCACTATTCTTGAAATTAGGTGAGACTGTTACTCAAAGTTAGCTGTTAGCAAAGTTCGAAACTGAGTCATGTTGAGTCATCAACTAGGTCACAAGGCACAATCTGTGTGTTCACTCTGGAGACAGGTTTCATCTAATCTTGGTAAAATTTAGTCTGATTCTTAGTCTTTCTGATATCTAAGCCAATGTTCAACAGGGTCGAGTTACGTCAAAAACTAGGTCACTTGGTCAAATCATAGAAACTTGTATGTATTATATGTTGGCAATCTTCAAGACACTTGTCTCTTAGAAGTTGTAAATGATTCTTAGGTCACCATTGGTACATTCTAAGACAGGTGAACGACAATATATACTGAAGTAACAGTCGAAAAGATTTTCGCTAATCCCCCCGTTTTTGTGATATATCAATGTTGTTTACGTAAACAGGGGGTGATTTTAGCGGGTATATGTATGGGGTAAGCAAGAATTATTGTATTTAGGTGTTAGTCAATATAAATATGAAGCCTTTGTTGATACCTCGTTTACAATATCTAGATATAACATTTAACGTCATTCTCTAACCAATTCTCTAACATACTATGACATTTCTATCTTTTAATACACAGATCAACTCTTTCAAATACAAATACGAGAGAGCCAGCTTGAAATAGATAAACATATGTATTGGTTTGATTTAAATATATTAAACAGTTTCCCGAGCAAGCATTGAGGGATCTTATATTTCAAGCAATGATAGGCAGAATTTTAACATAACGAGAAACGTAATTAACCACAGTTTAAATGAACTTTGTCATTAAGTTTTCATTTCGACTGGTGTAAGACGTTTTACTCCATTCATTCAGTTAAAACACCTTTGTTGAGATGTTGACATGAATATAATTGGTAGACAGTCTACAATCTGCGATGTGTACGGTGACCCTAAACAGACACGTTGCTCTAATAGTCTTTATTCAATTTTGGTTTTAAACGACATTTGGAAAAGCAATGTGTGACGTAAATGGAAATGTTATTTCTAAGAAAGGAAATGATAAAACTAAGAAATAAATGCAGGTTTCTAAGAAAGAAAATGTTAGAACAAAATGTTATTGCTAATAATGAAGCAGTTAGTGCTAAAGAAAGGAAATTTTATAGCTAAGAAATAAATAAAATGTTAAGAAATAAGAAGGAAATGTTAATACTTAAAAGGAAATACTGCTTCTTAGAAAATCTATGAGAAAAGAAATTGTATAAATCGTTCTGACGAAGCAAATGCATGCAATTATGTTGATGAAATAAACATGAAATAAGTACGTCCGTTAAGTGAATACTTTACGATTTTACTGTGGTTCGAATAAATAGGTTCTCTTTAAAAAAAAAAGAAATTTAGTTCAAATTAAAAAAAAAATCGTCATAGAGTATGTCATTTTATGGAGACCATATATATTGATGCCAGAGTTGATTAATTAAAATTGAATAATAAGATGACACGATGACATAGCGAAAATAATCCTCTAAAGCATAATAATATCAATATCTGTGTCGCTTCGATTAGAGGAAAATATACCATTGAAAGGATTGTCGTATTTTGCTGATTGTAAATTTCGCCCACTTTGTTTGTGTATAAATTAACGAAGCGATTGATTACATTGGCGCTTCAATTTTTATTGAGCGCTTGAGCGTTTTGAGCGTCGGTACGTGGTGTCTGTGTGCAAAAATACAGATGGCGCGTAGGAATCCGCACGTGGTCAGTATTACCTCCGTACATTTTTCGGAGCACGCAAACACGACGCCGACATCGTGTATGAAGACCTTGCACAGCGGGCTACGTGTTCGTTACCGTACTTGCGACGCGCTTACAACGTGCGTACCTTCTACTGCCAACTTACAGCGCGAGGACAATGCACTTGAGCAGTACTTGTAAGTGAGGTATCCGTATTATGACTTGAAACTCGTTCGGAGATCGTAGCGTCAAAAGTAGAAGCAATAAAGCGTCATGCTTTATTTAGTATCAATTTTTCATTGAATTATTGAAGCTACAACAAAACACTGTGATTGATATGTTGATTTGGCTGCGGTGGTAATTGGTACGAAAATTTACTGATAGGACATTGTGTGGCGACATTGAAAAATACTCTTTTACTATACTATAATTATACTATGCAACAGCTTGGAAAAGACGTTTTATAGATATTTCAGTGACAAATAATATTTTACAGAAAACTATCACATTCGATCACAGCGAATTTCATGTTTTGTATTCATAAACTTCAAGAAAGTGTTGGTAAATTAGTATTTGGCATTGTTAAGGAGCAAATTAGTAATATTTGTCGTTCGCAAGAGTTATAAGAGTTCTGTTTTAATTATGTCGAAATGGCACCAAAAAATGAAAATTGTCCAAGAATGTCGAATGTTGAACACCTCGCATTATTTGCTAAAAGAATGTGAAATCTAGTAAAAGCAAGTAAGTACCAAGTGCTGCATTTTCATCATTTCTAATTTTCTAATTATGTTCGATCGCTTACATCATTTATATGTGATTGACACAAACTATAAACTAGTAATCGTTTTAAATACATTTTTGGGTGTGTGACCCACTAACAATATTAAGAGCATACAAAGAGGCTACCAAGTCATATTTTTCTGATACTGTGCCAATGTGACCGTGTCCAACTAGCCTCGCATACAATACGTATCAAACTTCTCACATACAATATGTATCAAACTTCTCACATAAAATATGAAGCAAACTACTCGCATACAATATAAAGCAAATTACTCACATACAATATGAAGCAAACTACTCGCATACAATACGTATCAAACTACATTTGTACTCACATACAATACGTATCCAACTACTCACATACAATATGTATCATACTACTCGCATGCAATACGTATCAAACTACATTTTAACTCACATACAATACGTATCAAACTACTCACATACAATATGTATCAAACTACTCACATACAATACGTATCAAACTACATTTTAACTCACATACAATACGTATCAAACTACTCACATACAATATGTATCAAACTACTCACATACAATACGTATCAAACAACATTTTAACTCGCATACAATATGTATCAAACTGCTCACATACAATATGTAGCAAACTACTCACATACAATATGTAGCAAACTACTCACATACAATACGTATCAAACTACTCACATACAATATGTAGCAAACTACTCACATACAATACGTATTTAACTGCTCACATACAATATGACGCAAACTACTCACATACAATATGTAGCAAACTACTCACATACAATACGTATCAAACTACTCACATACAATATGACGCAAACTACTCACATACAATATGACGCAAACTACTCACATACAATATATATCAAACTGCTCACATACAATATTTATCAAACTACTCACATACAATATGACGCAAACTACTCACTTACAATATGACGCAAACTACTCACATACAATATGACGTAAACTACTCACATACAATATGACGCAAACTACTCACATACAATATGACGTTAACTACTCACTTACAATATGTAGCAAACTACTCTCATACAATATGTAGCAAACTGCTCACATACAATATGTAGCAAACTACTCACATACAATATGTATCAAACTGCTCACATACAATATGTAGCAAACTGCTCACATACAATATGTATCAAACTACTCACATACAATATGTAGCAAACTACTCACATACAATATGTATCAAACTGCTCACATACAATATGTAGCAAACTACTCACATACAATATGTATCAAACTACTCACATACAATATGTAGCAAACTGCTCACATACAATATGTAGCAAACTACTCACATACAATATGTAGCACACTACTCACATACAATATGTAGCAAACTGCTCACATACAATATGTAGCAAACTGCTCACATACAATATGTATCAAACTACTCACATACAATATGTAGCAAACTGCTCACATACAATATGTAGCAAACTACTCACATACAATATGACGCAAACTACTCACATACAATATATATCAAACTGCTCACATACAATATTTATCAAACTACTCACATACAATATGACGCAAACTACTCACATACAATATGACGCAAACTACTCACATACAATATGACGTAAACTACTCACATACAATATGACGCAAACTACTCACATACAATATGACGTAAACTACTCACTTACAATATGTAGCAAACTACTCTCATACAATATGTAGCAAACTGCTCACATACAATATGTAGCAAACTACTCACATACAATATGTATCAAACTGCTCACATACAATATGTAGCAAACTGCTCACATACAATATGTATCAAACTACTCACATACAATATGTAGCAAACTACTCACATACAATATGTATCAAACTGCTCACATACAATATGTAGCAAACTACTCACATACAATATGTATCAAACTACTCACATACAATATGTAGCAAACTGCTCACATACAATATGTAGCAAACTACTCACATACAATATGTAGCAAACTGCTCACATACAATATGTAGCAAACTGCTCACATACAATATGTATCAAACTACTCACATACAATATGTAGCAAACTGCTCACATACAATATGTAGCAAACTACTCACATACAATATGTAGCAAACTACTCACATACAATATGTAGCAAACTACTCACATACAATATGTAGCAAACTACTCACATACAATATGTAGCAAACTGCTCACATACAATATGTAGCAAACTGCTCACAAACAATATGTAGCAAACTACTCACATACAATATGTAGCAAACTACTCACATACAATATGTATCAAACTGCTCACATACAATATGTAGCAAACTACTCACATACAATACGTATCAAACTACTCACATACAATATGTAGCAAACTGCTCACATACAATATGTATCAAACTACTCACATACAATATGTATCAAACTGCTCACATACAATATTTATCAAACTACTCACATACAATATGACGCAAACTACTCACATACAATATGTAGCAAACTGCTCACATACAATATGTATCAAACTACTCACATACAATATGTATCAAAATGCTCACATACAATATGTATCAAACTACTCACATACAATATGTATCAAACTACTCACATACAATATGACGCAAACTACTCACATACAATATGACGCAAACTACTCACATACAATATATATCAAACTGCTCACATACAATATTTATCAAACTACTCACATACAATATGACGCAAACTACTCACATACAATTTGACGTAAACTACTCACATACAATATGTAGCAAACTACTCACAAACAATACGTATCAAACTACTCGCATACAATATGTAGCAAACTACTCACATACAATATGAAGCAAACTACTCGCATACAATACGTATCAAACTACTCACATACAATATGTAGCAAACTGCTCACATACAATATGTAGCAAACTGCTCACATACAATATGTAGCAAACTACTCACATACAATATGTATCAAACTACTCACATACAATATGTTGCAAACTACTCACATACAATATGAAGCAAATTACTCACATACAATATGTATCAAACTGCTCACATACAATACGTTTCAAACTACTCACATACAATATGTAGCAAACTACGCACATACAATACGTTTCAAACTACTCACATACAATTCGTTTCAAACACGAGTGCATATAAAATATTCCACTGTGATTTAATTTTAAGGATTTCCATATGTTGCAGTTTCGTATAGCTAGTTCGCGATAGAAAAAAATCGTGTTTTTTTTAACATTTCTGAAAATCTATTTATAATGTTTTGCTAAAACATGACACAGAACAACAGTTACTTCCTACCGACTACCACTCCGAATTTCTTAAGACATTTATTATTTATTATATGTTGAAATTATATGCGTGTAGACAGTTTTACGCAGGGAGGTAATCTGGTATTCCATTGATGATTTATTGTCAATTATTTAACCGTTACAATCCGTGATCGACGGGATTGACAATACTTACGAAGACGAGACCGTAAAATTGGCTGTTGAAAGTATCAAGTCTTTTAACTTGATATTTCGTACAAAACATGTTACATAGAACTTATGAACAAAACTTTTTAAATTCATTTCTGATGTTGCTGAAGTTTTAGTGTGTATTAGATTTTTTTCTATCGCAAACGAGCTTTATCAATATCTCTTCCGGTATGCTACCGAGGCCGATACTAACAATTTGCAATGCACCCAGATGAAATGGTTGAAAGTATTTAATAAAAAAACACGTCCTAGGAATAGTTTATTACCAAAATAGTGAATGCTTATTTCTATAACGTGTTATAAATAATGGGTAAAAGTGTGGAACCGAAAGATCGAAGAAATAGAACTTTACGGCTCTCACCTGAATTCAAATGTTGTCGACAAAATATGAACTCAAAATTTCACAAATTTCCACTATAGATCAAATCTATGTCAGATTTTCAAAATAGCAGTACAGTAATGATTAGTGATACAGACTGATGTAGTACTAGATCTACGTTATGTTTTAGTTATTTATTTTTTATGCAATAAAGTAACAGTACATGAGAGCTTGTTTATGTGGATTTAGCATGATGGTAGAATGACGATGCACATCAAAACAGCCGGTGTAGTTTTGGTATAAGTAAACCCCATTAAGCTCATTTAATGTGGTCATATAATATATTGCATTGACCTCACAAAAGATTTTGAAATCTTTGATATGAAAAACAATTTCGCTATCCGTAATTATGGTATTTTTTGTATATAAATAACTAAGTGATGGGTGCATGTAATAAACCCAGCAGCGGGTTAAACACACAGCCACCTGTAAACAACGACACAATTTATCACCCGATGTTATTTCTCAACGTAACATATGTCTATGCGGGGGTTAGGTACATACATAATCGAACAATGACATTGTGCAAGTTATAATTAGAGTAGTTTATTCTCTTACTATATATATAAACATCAGAGTCAGTTGTACAATAGCCAGCTACATTTTGATTCAGGAGAAGGATTAACATATTTTCGATGGTTGATCCCCCAATTAAGGGAATTATATAGAAACGAGCTTAGATTCTAATGTCCTAAATGTTGCGTATGAATTTAATCCGACAACAAAGTTCACATTCCAGTTAATAATAGTATGAAATAAACAGGCTGTCCATTCACATGACAGCCCGACAGTCAGCGGGGGGCCATACCGACGTCCGCCGTAAAGTGTCACTCTGTGGATACATCACACAATTAATGGCCACTGCTGAATTGAATACATTATTGTAGATACTAGCGCAAGGTTTTGACATCTTTTAACAATGCATACAGCGTTAATTTATTTGCGACACGTGCAAATTAAACTTTCTTTATAGTAGCACGCGTCATGACAGAGATTCCATACATACCGTTGTTCAATACAAACTTCTTGTAAATAATCCTCTACAGCAAATGACCAACAAAACTTGAGAACATTAACAAGTGCAGATATGTCCTGTTTATGATATTGTTGTTGCAAGGCTACATACAGCATGTCATCTAATGGTTAATAAAATATCATAATGCCCATGTAACAAAGTACAAAAAGATCATCCTAATTCCTCTCACAAAACACGTAAAATCGGTCATATCCGCAACAAACATAATTATAATAACAGATAGGACAGAGAAGGTATAACACGCACGACAGAAAATGAAAAAATAATATTAATAACAACCACACACATGCGCCGGAAAAACTGAATAGCTACAACAAGATGACAGCAAACCACCGTAATTATGTTTTTAAAGAACTTTAGGTTAAAAAATCCGCAAATACACGTGCAAGACCTTGACCCCGTGCTGTCTTGCATGTAGTGTATGTTACGTGCATACCAAAATACCCATGGTAGTTACACACACTAATGGATGTAAGTGTTAGAAATAAGAAAGTAATCACCAAAGTCTAAAAGTGTTGTATCGGCATCATATAAGTAATTCATTAGTACTCTATAGTAGCGGAAAGTGTCATATCGGCATCATACTAGTAAATTATTAGTACTCTATAGTAGCGGAAAGTGTCATATCGGCATCATACTAGTAAATTATTAGTACGCTATAGTAGCGGAAAGTGTCATATCGTCACCATACGAGTAAATTATTAGTACGCTATAGTAGCGGAAAGTGTCATATCGTCACCATACGAGTTAATTATTAGTACGCTATAGTAGCGGAAAGTGTCATATCGGCACCATACGAGTAAATCATTAGTACTCTATAGTAGCGGAAAGTGTTGTATCGTCACCATACGAGTAAATCATTAGTACTCTATAGTAGCGGAAAGTGTCATATCTTATCATTAGTACGCTTTGGTAGCGGAAAGTGTCATATCGGCACCATACGAGTAAATCATTAGTACTCTATAGTAGCGGAAAGTGTCATATCTTATCATTAGTACGCTTTGGTAGCGGAAAGTGTCATATCGGCATCATACTAGTAAATCATTAGTACGCTATAGAAGCGGAAAGTGTCAAGTCGGCGTCATATCTTATCATTAGTACGCTATAGTAGCGGAAAGTGTCATATCGGCATCATATCGTATCATTAGTACGCTATAGTAGCGGAAAGTGTCATAACGACATCATATCTTATCATTAGTACGCTATAGTAGTGGAAAGTGTCATATCGGCGTCATATCTTATCATTAGTACGCTATAGTAGTGGAAAGTGTCATATCGGCATCATATCTTATCATTAGTACGCTATACTAGCGGAAAGTGTCATATCGGCATCATATCTTATCATTAGTACGCTATAGTAGCGGAAAGTGTCATAACGACATCATATCTTATCATTAGTACGCTATAGTAGTGGAAATGGTCATAACGACATCATATCATATCGTAGCGAAAAGTATACATTGCATTTTGTAGCACACCATTCGTACCGCATTCATATAACCTAGATTGGTGGCAGTTAAAGGTCAGTTCTCTATTTTTATAATGAAAAATGAAATATGTATACGAAACAAGGACGTGTTTCCAGATTGTTTAAAATATCACAAACTGAGATTTACAACGTGTTAAATAATGTGGTTAGCATTATCTCTGCATGTAGCCACGGGTAACTGTATCGTTGAAAACGAAAAAAAAAATTTTAAATTTATATTTCTCTATGAAGGTTTATTTATTTTAAAGTAACCAGAATTTCAACCGATCAAAAACAAAAAATGGACTATCAATATCTCCATAAACTAGTTATTTTCATATACAGCAATGCTTTAAGTACTTACATGCCAGATCTTGTCAAAATTGATCCAATAGTTAGTAATGATGAAACACTTTCATTTGTTTCTTAAAAAAGTGTTAAACAATACACTCAAAATACTAGCTGCATGCATATAAATAGCGTTGTTTATAATATTATGTCATATTACTGGAGGACCGACAGTGTCAATAAAACTGTGAAAACATGACCAGCGTAGTTTGCAATTTTTTTTAAACAATAAAATAGGTAACTATCTACAGATCTTGAGAGGGTTTAACAAAGGTGAGAACTATAATTAAGAAGCAATTATATACGAAATGAGCAATGTATATGACAGGTTAAAATATCAATAACTTTGTCACTAAGTGACTTAGTTTTCGCGAAGTTCGATGGGGGACTTAAAAACGCGAAAGTTTGTAGCCGCGAATATGCCGACGATCGACAAAATGCGAAAGTTGGTATCCGCGAAAGTTTCTAGGTTGACAGTATTGGTTATCGCCATCTTTTCAGTACGCACGTATATGCAAACTGCACTGATTGTAACACTTAATGCTGTTAGAAAGGAAATATCGTTTGGCGGTTATTAATATCAAACAAGCTAATTGTTGGGCCATGTTGTATGCAACACAGTGACAATTACATCCACAGTGTCAAAATTGTGTAAAATAAAGCGACATACCAACAGCAACACACGGGGACAAACCAATGAATTTGTCATTGTTTGAACAATTGACTGTTTGCGTTGAGTTATCAACCTTTGTATTCGTCATTCCAAAGTTATACTATAAAATGTAGATACTGTTGTACAGCTGATTCATATGGTACAATAAACATAAATTTATATGGCCGTTACCCACAGTGTGTTACATCAGCGTCATTTAAAGTAAACCTTTAAGCAATGTATCTTATAATATGAAGTTAATTTTAGGCTTACATTCATCCATAACATTGTTTGTGTAAACACACAGCCTTTTAGATAATTGGTATGCATTAAGCAGTTTTTTTTCATTAAAAACAAAGTGTACCTCTTGAACCGGCTCGTGGATTTCTGTACAAATAGACCTTGAAAGAAAAATATAAATTTTCGACAAAAAAATCACTTTCGTTTTTTTTTCGTTTTCAAAGATGCAGTTAACTGTGCATGTAGCATACTATAGATATCTTAAAATATCAAATATGAATGAGCCGACTGTTTGATAGAGCAGTGACATGTAGAACCAATAGTATCTCTCTGTAGTAACAGACAACAGGTTTCAAGGTAAGTCAATCGTACACTATATTATATATGTTTCACATCTAATCACTATATCTTATATATGTTATACGATCAACGCCGATGTAGTCGTTTTCCACCAGAAATGAGTCATACTTTAAAATTACGTCATTATCGAAATGAATCATATTCGCACCGTGTCGCCATAGACTGAAAACGTTCGGAAGTTCATTTCACTAACAACTGGGGCGTAAATAAATTAAATATTCTCTTTTACTGCAAATTAATCATACATAAACTGTTTGACTCATAAACTGTTTTTTTTTCTCCACCGATGTGTCGACTTAACATAAATCACATGACGTATTTTTACAATAGTCGCAGTAGTGTTTGAAATGATGCAGTACATTCACTTTATATAATACATAAATTATTATAACAACGTTTGTAGCAAAACCACTCTGGACCTAGCTAATTTTGCAATTAGGACCATTAGTATACAAAAAATGTAGCCTCGTCAAATAGTCTTTACTTTACTCACAGTTACCGCTTGAATATATAGTTTATATTTGTGTACTTCCAATTTGATTCTTTTATTCATTATGACGGCATATTCTGATATATTTACCGGCTGCACCATTATTATGTAGTTGGATGCATATGTTGTAGGCCTACCCAATATCGATGTATGGGTATGAATCTACTGTACACAATGCTGGTTTGATTTGATGCATCTACTGAACGCAATACCGGTGTTTTTAGCTCACCTGGTGAGCTTTTGTGATCACTCATCGTCCGTCGTCCGTCCGTCCGTCGTCGTCCGTCAACAATTGGCTTGTGTACACTCTAGAGGCAACAGTTTTGATCCAATCTTGATCCAAACTTGATCAGAATGTTGTTCTCTATAAAATCTAGACCAAGTTCGAAACTGGGTCATGTGAGATCAAAAACTAGGTCACTAGGTCAAATCTTAGAAAACCCTTGTGTACACTCTAGATGTCATCAATTTGATCCAATCTTCATTAAACTTGGTCAGAATATTGTTCTCCATGAAATCTAGGCCAAGTTCGAAACTTGGTCATGTGGGATCAAAAACTAGGTTACTAGGTCAAATCTTGGAATAACCTTGAGTACACTGTAGAGGTAACCGTTTTGATCCAATATTCATTAAACTTGCTCAGAATATTGTTCTAAATGAAATCTAGACCATGTTCGAAACTGGATCAATGGGGTAAAAACTAAGTCATTAAGTCAAATCTTAGAAAAACCTTGTGTACACTCTAGATGTCACAAAATTGATCCAATCTTCATGCAACTAGGTCAGAATGTTGTCCCCTTAAAATCTAGGGCAATGTGGAAAAGGGTCATGTGGGGTCAAAAACTAGGTCATTAGGTCAAATCGTAGAAAAAACCTTGTGTTCGGTTCTGAGGGCACAGTTTTGATAAAAATTTCATGACACTTGGTCAGAATGTTGTTCTCCACGAATTCATACCAAGTTCAAAACTGGGTTATGTGGTGTCAACAACTAGGTCACTGGTTAAAATCTTAGAAAAACCTAGCGTTCACTCCAGAGGTCGCCGTTTTCGATCCAATCTTAATGAAATATAGTTAGAATGTAACTTGTATGGGTACCTATACCAATGTGCAACAGGTGTGCGACCTAGGGCCCTTGGGGCCCTCTTGTTTATGATCTACTGTAAACAATGCTGGTGTATGTTCATGCATCTACTGTACGCAAGGCTGTTGTATTTTTATACATCTACTGTACGCAATGCTGGTGTATTTTCATGCATCTACTGTACACAATGCTGGTGTATTTTGGTGCATCTACTGTGCCCAAGGTTGGTGTATTTTGATGCATCTACTGTACGCAAGGTTGGTGTATTTTGATGCATCTACTGTACGCAATCATGTGTATTTTCATGCATCTACTGTACGCAATCATGTATTTTGATGCATCTACTGTACGCAATGCTTGGTGTATTTTGGTGCATCTACTGTGCCAAAGGTTGGTGTGTTTTGATGCATCTACTGAACGCAAGGCTGGTGTATTTTCATGCATATACTGTACGCAATATTGGTGTATTTGGATGCATCTACTGTACGCAATGCTGGTGTATTTTCATGCATCTACTGTACGCAAGGCTGGTGTACTTTGGTGCAACTTATGTGCAAAAAGGCTGGTGTATTATGATGCATATAATTTACACAAGGATGATGTATTTTGATACATCTACTTCGCACAATGTTGATGTATTTTGATGCATCTACTGTACGCAATGCTGGTGAATTATGGTGCATATAATTTACGCAAAGCTGGTGTATTTTCCTTGATCGACTGTACGCAATGCTGGTGTATTTTCATGCATCTACTGCACACAATGCTGGTGTATTATGATGCATCTACTGTCCACAATGCTGTTGTTATATGATTCATATACTGTACACAATGCTGGTGTATTATGATAAATCTACTGTACGCAAAGCTGGTGTATTTTCATGTATCTACTGTATGCAATGCTGATGTATTATGATGCATCTACTGCACGCAATGTTGGTGTTTTATGATGCATCTACTGGACGCAATGATGTTGTACTTTCATGCATCTACTGTACACAATGCCTGTGTATTATGATGCATATACCTTACGCAATGCTGATGTTTTATGATGCATATATATGTACTGTACGCAATGCTGGTGTATTATGATGCATCTACTGTACGCAATGCTTGTGTATTATGATGCATCTACTGTACGCAAGGCTGGTGTATTATGATGCATCTACTGTACGCAAGGCTGGTGAACTATGATGCATCTACTGTACGCAATGCTAGTGTATGTTCATGCATCTACTGTACAATGCTGGTGTATTTTGATGCATCTACTGTACGCATTGCTTGTTGGTAGAGTCAACTGATATGTGCCCACTGACGTATTGTCATAAATATCTGGCCTTAGCTTAGTAGAAAAGGTATCCCGATTTATTTAGCTGCTTGAGTGAAAAAATATTTGTTTCTAAACAATAACATTATCTATAATAGGTTTGCCCCGAGTATACACTCAACCGCTTTAAAAACGCACCACTATTGAAAATAGTAAAAAATTGTCAAAACTCATTTTTTGCTAAAATTAATAGTTTACATGGTTTGTTCAGTTCATAAGCTTGACCTAATTAAAGAAAACGATTTTGTTTTCATTCGGAATACCCCGCCCAAAGAACTTTTTTGATTTTGCATGTTTTGCATGTGCAGCTCAATCGTTTCGACTTATGTGGTCAATATTGACTTTAAACAGTACGCTGTTGGTTTACACATTGAAAAAACAACAGAAACAGTATTTGCTAACAGTATTTATATGCTGCGAATATCTCGAATATTTGTTCGGATGATTGTCCCTTCGCTTCCAACTGAAAAGAACATCGGTACCTTAGCATGGCGGATCATCCGCCTCCACACAACGAGTATTGGCTTAGAACATCGATTCCTAGCGAATGAAACAGTCAAAGACCGACCTGGGTGAAACAAGCTAAAGGTTTTGAGCCTGAGCTATACGCAAACATGACACAGGTTGTGCCACTATAATTGGTTCCGCATGGCTGCACACAGTGTCAAGAGCTTGTCGGGATCAATAAACAAGCCAAAAGTACGTTATTGCATTTCCATAACTATTCTTTTCATAATTGTCAATAATAAGGAAAATCATTTTAGTACACTTTTTAACGAGTTTTTTCCCGTTTAGAGCCGAATGTCCCAACTTTTTGTCTTCAAGCTCCTTCATAGTGTTGATTTGAGGTGCCATATAAGCACCACGGGAAATACCCTGATAGTCTAATGCTCATAACCAAGATTTCAAGTTTAAATAAGGCTTTAAATCAATCTTAGGTTCACAAAATGCGCATATCTGGACCGAACTCGGTCGTATGGTATTAGCCAGACAGCCAAAGCCACATAACATTTATAATTCAAGTAAAGCTTTGCTTAGATGGTTAGAAACATCACGTCTAACATAATTCTATCCTATTACGTAAGTAATGTTATTCTTTAGGAGGAGAAACCACGTACATGCATCAATGTAGCTGGCTCTTATAATTGCTTTTGAGATTGTGACTTTCACTTTCATGGGTCAATGTGTTATCTATATCATAATTTATTTTAAGCTCTTAATAATGGCATGAAAATTACACAACTCGTTGTGTAAAGACTGAAGATTATTCATTCGAAAATAAATAACCATTGATTGACTTTTTCATCGCTAAAACCGATATTTCATAAGTGGTGCGTTTTTAAAGCGGTTGAGTGTAGTCTGTTATTGGGTTAAAGTATGTAAAATTAATGCGTTCCTATTGCAGTTAAATTAAAATAACATACAATACGTGCAATATCTTCTCGCTTTCAGATTGCTACAATACAGTAATGTATTTTACTGATATACGAGAAAACCTTACTTTCTTCATAACAATAAATCTACGTATTGAAAAAAATAACACTGTGAGAGGGGCGTTCCGGAAATATATTCGGTGACTCATTCACTCATGTATATGATACTGTTTTCAAAATTTGTTTTGACATAAAAATATTATTACGAGTATAGTAGTAGGAATACAAACGTATGCAATTACGCTATTAGGCTGATTATACCGAAATTCAAAACTCTGAAAGGTCACATTAGCCTTTATCTACGTAATCGACTCGTCACTGTCTAAACGGCCGATATTTCTTAAACGGTAAGGTGATATTGAATTGTGTTGTTATTGTTCTACCGAGTATTTAAAAACAATGTTCGTAAAACCAGTCCATGGACAGATTAACACTTTCTAATTATTCGGACGCTAACTTAATATGTACTAAGGCTATGCCTATAATGCAAATTTCATTTTTTTCTTTTCAGGAGTTGACCAAAACAGTAAGCATAGTGCTGGCTATCAGGATGGGCGGTCATGTTTTACCTTTCATTTACCTTCCTCCGGACTGCCTTGGAAATTTTGGGATTTTTTTCTCCGAACCAATACCAAGGGGGCAGTATTTAGTTGTCAGGGCCCGGGGGCAAGAACAAACATACGAGGGGTGTACCAGAATTACGTAGACTTTTGTCATAACTTTTTTATTTAGGCATGTATTATCACCAAATTTGCCGTAGAAAAACTTTAAACCCTTTTCAAGAGTATCGGTAAAAATATTTTCGAACAGAATGTTAGAAAGCCATTTAATCGGTCGCCATAGTAACCAATAGTTGGGTAGGCGGGGCAGCGAATTTTAAAAACATTTTTGGCATTATTCCACTGCTTGTACCTCACAGATAGCAAGTCTAATTTTAACGCGACTTCGTGACATACTAGCGCAATATCCTTGGAATGTACGCCGTGAATTTTGACTTTATAAAGGTAACCGTTGTTGATTTATGGTACAAAACAAGCAACAGCTGCTGCGCGTCACCAGTGAAAATATGACGTGAGCGAAATACGCTGGAAATCGCATCAACATGAAGTTTTGTGTGAACCTCGGGAAGACGCCAGAACAAACGCTTTAAATGTTGGAAACTGCTCACTCTAAATCTGTTGTATCGAGTTACCTGATTTTCAAATAACACAAGCGCATCAATCGTGGTCGAGACCGAATAAAACGGATTGGACCGTTGGCGAAAACCAACGGCGAATGCGACGTCACCAAGCGTTTTCCATGACCACATAGACCTGGATCGACGTTCTATTATAAGGGTTATATGCGACATTACTGGTAATATATGAGAACTTTTATCACATTTAAGGTAGTAAATAAACATTCGTAAGTTTTGTGTGCGGTTTTGCCCATCTTTGTAGCTAAAATGTACACAGTTAGGAGCTTCACTTATCCTTAAAGTTCCGCCGACGTCGTGACGTTCCGTTGACGTGCCCCGCATACCGTACCCTTATATATCCCCGGAAGCTGCAGAATTTGATCCAAATAAGATACGGCTTTGAAATTTCACGTACTTACGCAGTAAATATTATTTGCACTCCACATAAAATTATGTGTTTGTATAATGAATGGTATTGAACGTATGACAAAAGTCTACGTAATTCTGGTACAACCCTCGTATACCCCATTTACCTTAACCATTGACTTTCGTAGGCCAACGTTAAGAATACATAGTGATTAAATAATCGGTTAAAGGCCAGGCTTTAACAATAATGGTCAAAATAAGTGGCATTCGGCTAGGCTTTAACAACATTTCCCAAATACTGATAAATAACAGTTAAGCTTTCGGTCCAAGTACGTTGGTAAACTTATTTGGTGCCGCAGTATTTGGTCGTGCTAGTTCAGGGACGTCTAGCCGTAAGTTGATAATCGGCCCGGCATCCGGCTAAAGCCCTCGCAGTGAGTATTGTTTTTGCGGGCCGATTATCGCCTTTAGGCCCGGCTATGTCGTGTATTAACCTCTAACTATCCCGAATGTTGTGCTGATAAGAACCGCCATAGTAATCATGTAACCGTTTTGTACCATAGGTGACAGTATCAGTGTTTGGAAAAGAAAAAGAAAAAATCCGTCACTGAGCTAATACATTACATGGACCGTATATATATCGATTGTCTTTCTAACTCCCTGTACACTATCAAGGTTTAAAGCGTAGTATATGTCTATGTCCAAAGATTGTGGAACATTGCATCTTACAATAGGCTTGGTTCCCAACAATTATTACGATACTGTGAGCGCAGCGGGTAACCAGTGCATAAATAAAATGACCTTGAGCGAAGTTAAATAACGAAAGTAACATTGTTTTTCTATTTCGCAGTTATAAGATACAATTGAACGAGATTTTCGGTAAGAATGAATATCTTATAGTTTATTTGAATGACTTGTATAGCAATTTTTCTTCAGCGCCCGTATTTTATGTTGAAACAACGAGTTGCAATGTTCCACAATCTTTGGCATATATACATATAGTACGCTTTATACCTTGATAACGTTAGTATATTAGTTCAGTACGGACATTTTTTATAGATTTTTTTATTTTATATTTTTTAATCGTTTGCGGACCAAACACTGATACTGCCACCTGTGTTTTGTACAGGAATGAATATAAGTCATTATACGAATGATTTGTAGCGGACCATGTATTTGAACATTGACTGTCGAGGACACATTAACTATCAACCATTGTAAAATAAAATCCCAGAATAAACATATAATGTACTCATTTTATGTACACGAGGCATCTGCTGAATATCCTCATTGCATATGTGAGGAAAGCGTCCTCTAAAATAAAATAGCCTACTTCAGAGTCATTTTATATTACATTATGAATTACTCGTGTTTGATGCATGATGTTTTACCTGGTCGCGACAATTCATACACACACACGTGACGTTATGACACACGCTACTAAATCATATTACGGGGATATCGATTCAAAATCATTCATGAATGTCTTGCATCGCGTGCACCGCGTTCATATTGATTATTGACCATTCGTTTGTAAAACATGTTTTCTTTGCCTGATTACATCCAGTTAACATTAAATGAATCATATGATGTACAGCTCGTGATTGATATTTTGACATTTGTATCATTATAAGTGATACCTATCATTTTTGAGTTCGTACAAATAAATCGGCCTGAAATTTATGTTAAGTTTTCATCCGCCATTCACCTACAAATCTGTTTGGGTCATCATATTCGAAGTATACTTCAGATGCTATTGTCGATACTAACAAATAATTTGTGTTCAAATCTACGTTATTGCTTCCCTGTTTAAGAACCATAAAGTAGAAGCGCTTTGCAAATAGAGCTGAATAGCTTGTATTTGGTCTTAGTTCTTTATAGGGGATTTCCCCAGCCTCGCGAAGCGACGCGGAAAATCCACAGAATGGTAACATGGGAGATTCACGCCATTTTTAACAGTTTCTGCATTCACTAACAATGATATTTTTCTGGTTACTTCCGGTTTTACTACATGCATTCGAAAAGAAATTTCAACTTCCGGTAACCAGACTTTGATACTAAAAAACGGATAACAATTCTCCATTTTATTAAAAATAATTAGAAAAAGAACATAAATAAAATTAACCGTATCAGTCGAATGTTAATCTTTATTTCATGCTTACCGGTGGTTTTCGGTGAAATAACGGTGGATTATTCCCCGATAATTTCATTGTCGATAGTTTCACTGGCGGTAATTTCACTCAAACGGACTACTTTGAAACGTTTTTCCCCGCCGCCAAAAATATAAAAAATAATCAATTTCACCTGTTCTCTTAATCTTTACAAATAACAACACTACCTGTACATAATGTAAAAAGATAGACGAAATTGATGCCATTGCAGAAGAACTACTTGATGGCATCTCGGCGCGTGCATGGCGGAAAGAGACGTCACGCAAAACATTTGAGTTATATAGTGGGATATTTCCATAGTGTAAGCTATTTGAAGCATGTTATAACATCTATATAATCTTGTATTTATATAATATCAAGATATAAAAGTTAATAGGGTATTTAATAGCCAGCGGGTGTTACGTGCGTATCTTCGTCGAGTCTCTGCAGGTACTAATGCTTTCAGAAAAAGTTATTTCCGATCAAAAATTTCAGGCAGTTTTCCGAGGTGAATAATCTTGGAAAATAAGAAATTCTGAATCTCGAAACGGTTGAGCCCAAACGTTTTCTTTTGTATTCTTAATAGTCCAGACGAGAGTCACCTAAACCTTGCTTTATAGTATTAAGTTTTTTTTATTGTTGTTATGAATTCTCCAGATAGTGAAGGTCTCAAAACCGTTTGATGACACTCTGTCATCATTGGGGAACTTTTTTTATTTGGGGTTAAAGATGGCCTTCGAAATGGCGATTTTAGGGATTAAATACGGACAAAAGTTTCATGTAACATTTGTACTAACGTCAAAATATCAGCACATGCGTGTTTATATTGAAAGGGTTTGAACATGATTAATAAAGGAACTATAAACATTAGCTGGGTTTTAATAAAATATACATTTTCAACTGTCTATGTGTAATTTACGTGACCAAAATGATAAAATACAAGAACAATCGGTACTAATAACTGTTTAATGTGATATCAAATATTAACTTTACAATGAAGTAGGTTTTAAGGAATTTTAAGTTATATTCAACCTAAAAGAATGTGCAAGACATCATTGCATGTAGCACAGTATGTGTAATATACGTTACCATTAAATTATTGTTATGCAAAGTATGAACTATTATGTTTCCTGCTTGTTCTGGGTTATCAAACTGATAAGATTGATGTTTTCTCTTGGAACACATCTTTTAAATTGGACATTTAATTTAACTTCTTAGTCAAACTGTGATTTACGTGACCATATGTTACCAAATAGAAAAATGCATAATATAATGTAATATATGTTACCAAGTATTTAAGCAATTTAAGTCTGGAATTTTATACTCATATACTCATTCTGTGTTATAAGTTTTCTTTCGCTTTATCTGTTTTAAACTATCACAAAGCATCATGGTAAATTGCTTTCTGATTGAAATAGTGATTTACGTGACATAATGCAAAACTCCACTGTTCACTGTATAATGAAGATGTATCCATCCAGTGTGTCAATATTTTAAAATTTACAATGACATCTTGTTAATGACAAACTAGATGTGTGTCTGAACTTATTATTACAGTAAGTAATATTTGTAATCAATTACCATATGTTTCTATTCCCCATACCGGAAAATGTTTACATATAGACTTGACAAAAATCACCACGGTTAGACGAGCTATTTAAAGCAATACCTGTCAAGATTGTTTAAAATTATAATTATGCTTTCAAGAAATAATCACATAAACATCTCCACAGTTTGACTAAACACTAGTAATGTACAAGCATGTAGCCGTTTACATACATCTTTGTATCAGGATTATAATATGTAATAGAATACTAATACATGCATGCACAAACAAAGGTACACTAAATTAGAGTTAAATATAATTGTCACAACCACATTAAAAAGCTTTCTAACTTACATCAGTCATTCTCAACACCTAATTACTGGTGTTATTCATCGCCACGAGGGTATGGGAGAATAGAAGCCAGATTTCCTTTAATGCTCTGCGTCAAGCAAGGGAAATACAGTAGGTACCATTTTGTTTCGTCTTTGGTATATAGGCGAACGCCCTACGACATGGCTATCGAGGAGGCAGTTCAAGTGTTTTATATTGATGCCATGGTAACATTGTCAGATATCATGACTTGACAGAAGGACCTTGCTGATTCTATCTTTACGCATTTCTAGATCCTTTGGGATTTAGTTCTAATTAGCTTTTCCATATACCTGTCTGTATGTGTGCCCGCTTTACATTCTATTCAAATGCCTCATATGTGGGGTTATTTTGAAATGATTGGCGTGATAGCAAACTACTTCGCTACCTTTGTTTCCCAAACACGCCGGTGGACTGTTGAAGTATAACCACAATTTCCAAGTATTAAAAGTATCAAAATCGACACACAGTGCGGTAGCCAAGCATGGTTTCAAAATGTAACGGAGCAGACCCGGACCGTAATACTTTTATAGAAGTAGCTTTACCTACCCATAAATGGGAAGCGGTGGTGTCCCAACTTATCAAAGCATGTGACGCTAGTATATCTGGAGTTTAAAATATGACTTCATGTTGTAATGCTGTTTCTGTTATGTCGACTGAAGCATTATATTTGACTTGGAAGCGACGCGTGGTACTGTAATAGGGCGAAACAAATACATAGGTAAATTCGTCTGTTGTCAAAAGCTACCATGACTGTAGGTGGCAACAAGAAACAATTGTTGAAGAGTTAGAAGTACAAACACTGTCAAATGAAGCACTAAATCATAATTTAGTGTAACTGCACAAAACCATAGACCCATTAAATTGGGATACTACACCAAGATCTCAAAACATCTAACGACGAGGCATACGTTTTTAACAATACATGGCTTCTGACGCACATGAGGGGAAAACTGACTTAAATATGATAATACATATTACATTGCCTCTAAAGTATTATATACACAAATAACTAACTCCCTAGTCAGAGATCGCGCTTCAGTTGACATTAGAGAATCAGCATTTAATTTCACAGAATGCAGTCACAATTAGAGATCTTCTAGCGCCAATTCAGAGATAGATAAATCTACAGTAAGAAATACTGCTCTCAATGTATTGCAGTCAGGTTAACCACGTCAGGCTACCCTACAGTCCATTTTGATGCAATTATGAAGGAAAGCACTTAAGATGACAACAGACAATGTGACTATGTTATTACCAGACTCGAGCTGATCAAGTGTGGTTGTGACAGTACAGTCATGTCTAACTGGTCATTGTAGATGTTACCCTGTTTGAATGTACTGCACATTATTTGTTGCATGTATGGGTCTATCACTTGTAATAATCCCGAACCTAAGGTTTGGTTAAACAGCTACATGCTTGAAAATTATATTGTCAAGCTGTAGTGATGTTCCTATGAGTTTCGCTCGAAACTATAATTATAAAAAACGTTTAGTTCAGATATATATTGATTCAAATAACTAGTCAAACTGTGGTGATTTGTTTCAAGTATATATTGTCAAACATGTATATGGAAATGAAACATGTGGTTACGTTTTACAAATATTACTTACTATAATTATAAGAAGTTCCGATATACATCAAGGTTGCCATTGATATGATTTCGTTGACAATCTTGGTTGATTCTTCTTGATTATACAGTGAACATCGGTGTTTGAATGATGTCACGTAAATCACTATATTTGTATTTCAAAAAGAAATCAAGTTACAGTATTGCTATGCGATTGTTTAAAACAGATCTTATCATCTCCCTCAAATTCAGAATGAGTATAATATTCCAGACTTAAATTACTTAACCACTTTGATGGAAACATATACTAGTATTACATTATACTTTGTACTTTCAATGTATTTTCTATGTGGTAACATGTGGTCGCGTAAATCACATTTTGTGTAAGAAGTACAATTACATGTCCAATTATTTTTTGAAAGATGTCTGACAAGAGAAAACATTGATCATATCAGTTTGATAACCCAGAATGAATAGAAAAACATAGTAGGACATACTTTGCATATAAACAATTTAATAGTAACGTATATTACATATACTGTTCTACATGCAACGATGTTGTGTACATTGTTTATTACTTACCATTCCTTTAAACCTACTTCATTGTAATGTTCATGTTTGATATTACATTAGACACTTATTAGTACCGATTGTTCTAGTATTTTATCATTTTGGTCACGTAAATTACACGTAAACTGTTGAAAATGTGTATTCTTTTGAAACCCAGCTAATATATACAGTTCCTTTATTTATCATGTTTGTTCCATTTCAACTAAAACATAGATTTGCTGATATTTTGGCGTTAGTACAAATGTTATATGGAATTATAGTCCGTATATAATTGTTAAAATCGCCATTTTGGAGGCCATCTTTAACCCCAAATAAAAAAAGTTCCCCAATGATGACAGAGTGTCATCAAACGGTTTTGAGACCTTCAATACCTTGACAACACAGAACAACAATAAAAAAAACTTAATACTACATAGCAAGGTTCAGCAAAAAATCCCCAATCCTCGTCCGGACTATAAGGCAGTGGGCCCCTAATACACAAAATTTTAAAATTGATCAATTTGCTATTTTTTATTGCTAAAAATACTTAGGAAGTATAATGTGAAACATAAAAAAATTCTAACCACAGGTTTTGAAAAATTTTTTTTTTTGGTCTGATCACCTCCCATATTGCAATTTGTATGAAAAAATGGAGGACCATTCTGACAAAAAAACAATAAAATCATCCAATTTTATTTCAATTTTCAAACAAATTAACTTTACATGTGCCTAATAGTCATATACAATGAAAACTATATCAATTACAAGTAAGATATAAGATAGCTATGTACATGTATATTACTAGCATAGTTGTAAAACGTCGAGATTTGTTTTTTAGTCTACAAAACATATGATTTCTAAAATCCTAAAAAAAATCAAATAAATGAACAAATAGCACTTTAAATCACCCAAAAAGTTTTATCAGACCATAATGCACATATTTAAGCCAAAAGAAATATAGGTTCACCATCAAATTATCAAGATATAACATTTTGTTTGACCCCCACCCCCACTTATAATGCTGGTCAAAAAGCGTGGGAAATGGTAACCTGATGATTTTTCAAAAAGGTGTTACTATAGCATTTGAAAATGTCCATTTGTATAAGTAATATATACATACATTTTCATCATATGAATTTCCAAAGGTCTTAAATCAAATGATGTAATGGTTGCCATGGCAACCAATTCTTAATGCGAAAATTGCAAGTTTTTGCTAAAAAGTCTTAATCTGACCCTTTATTTCACTTAAAATTAATGAGAGATAGTTCATGATATGCACTTGAACCAATTCATAGTAAGAAAATATAAACTTAATGAAAATATGTATGTTCTTAACAAACTTAGAGCTGCAAATGCTACCTGGGGTGCTACAAATACTGTCGCATAAATTGAAGTTGCATCATAAAAAGCACAAAGGAAATTACAAAAAAGCAGTGTTGGGCTCTGCTCTGCAGTTCTCTATATTCATTATAGGTAAGTAACAAATAATTCAATGATTTAATTGTATAAAAAGTCATTATTAGGCTCAACTGTGGCATAGTTCTAGATTTGACCCCCAAGGTATGTACATTTTTGGTATTTTGACTCACAAAATGTCGTTTCAGGCATACACTAGGAAATTGTCATGGTTAAGTGAAAAGCATTTGAAACTTTGTCCTTATATATAACATGTTCAGATATGTAATGAGGTATTTTATTTTTATTTAATATTGCTTGAGGTATCAATGGTCCCAATATCCCCCTCCCCCCCCCCTATTCAGGTAATGAATATTGCCTTTAACCCTACTTTCACAATCTATTTGCCTGGGATTTTCTTTGAAAAACTGGGTTAAAATTGTGAAAATGTATTTGTCTTCTAACATAATGGAGTTTCATTACTTCTCTGCTAACTAAAATTTCTCATACCAGACTTCACACTATTTAAATTGCGGTTAATATTTACAGCATTGGCAGTAAAATTACATGACACTAGTTCCGAATTCGGACATAATACAACAAGCTGTTTCAGAAAATCAATGTCTGCCTTGGCATTATGCACATCGTTATTATTGCCTAGGTTAAGTTTTACTTCATGTTTTGTGACTGTCATGGATTTAAAAACAACACTACGACTGTCTGTTCCACCGTGGTGTGCACAAACAAAAAGAAGAAATCCCGTTTTTTTCCTTGGCTGTCAAAATAACTGGGAAGTCAGTTTTGTGTATGAGTAATTATAAACACATTGAATCCAAACTGCATAATTCTTTTATGTGAAGACTTTAAATCCTAGCATAACTTGTGTTTCAGAAATACACAGAAGCTGTCTTAAAGCCACAATAAGGTTCCGGAACGACATATTTTCTATAGATAGAAAACACAAATCTTTGTTACTGATTTGAAGACTGATAAATAATTAACACATCAAGCTATTAAAACACGCTCTTACTGCCATATATGTGAAATAATCTTCCCTTGAAGATTGGCATAACGAGCCCGGTTTGTTTACAAATACGGCATTTAACAGCATCTCCGTCACTTTCCGGAGACTACCGAGAATATTTCGCCAGTTTCTTATAACCAATGGATGGATAGCACATCTATTGATAACGTATGGCGCACACTATAACTCGGTATCTAACAGTACCTTCCGGTATCGTATATAGTAGCCCTAATCACGTTGTATATTGCCTTGTATATTGACATTAATCATGCTATTGTATAATTGAAACATGCCAGAGGCGGGGAATTAACTATGCGTATGCAATATAGATAGTGCGAATGACTGTGTGCAGATGTATTAATTTCTCCGATAATTATTAGATTTATATTTTCATACAATAAAATAATAATTGTTTACTTGTAAGTATGTAAATCTGCATGTTCAATATGTATATACGAATGTTGTGAGTTATTTAATTTTCATAAACACGTGTCAATCATTATGAAGGTCAAAGAGGTGGCCTTTTCTTTTAATATCAATATAAAACGCACAAACATGATCATATGAATGGAAAATTAAAATATATGTTATATCCAAACGCCCTCAAATTTTCCTATGCATATGTATTTAATTGTAGCAAGCTACAGTTTGTTTATTGTCTGATACAACATAATCTGTAATAAAATATAAAAAAGCTAGATGTTTTTGTTTGTCCTTAGAATGAAAAGATCGTATCTACAAAATCATATTTTGAGAAAATAAGAAAATCTATCTGACAAATTACTCTTTACTTATGGTTAACAAGCTTTCATGAAAATAGGCTCATAAGAAGCGCCTTGTGATATAGATTTCAAATATTGCACTTACGACCTTCTCATTCTAAGCCAGCAATATGTTATATATCATGGAGTTAATGTGCTTGTCTTTATAATTCCATGATTATATTAAGTGCTATATATTCATTCACACTTCTACACTAATCCTTTAATTGGATTATACCAAAGACCTAAATTACACAGATTGGAAACCTGTGCCAAGTCTCACGATATCGCGTGGCAGGTCTTCTGAAATCTCGCGAAATCTCGTCTGTTTTAATACCTTATATCTCATGTTCTAATATACTTATGAAAAAACTAATCATTCTATACAATAGATGTATTATTCAGCTTTAAAATGATACCCCACTTATTGAAATAATTCAATTAATAAAACAGTAGACCCCGAAGAGCCAGACCTACTCTTATTTTCATCAAATTAATGTAAATTCCAAGTTTATCAGAAAATATCTGATTTGCCTCATTCAAATCCTGATTTTCTGTATTTTATAAGAGGTAGACAAAATTGAGCTACTTTATATAGTAGAAGAAAATTATCTCTTCAAAATGACACATTGTCCATTATAATTGGATGACGAAAAATAGTTTTATGCACAATAACTGACTCTGCTGCCTGTTATTTTGCGTTTGCTCTAAATTGTCAGTGGAGTGTCCAATCTGTGTAATTTAGGTCTTTGATTATACCTAACAATTCAATTAGGTGTCAGTCGTACTTAGAATACAATACCCCGCGCAATATACTATACAATATAGGCCTACAACAGGGTACCGGCAGATACCGGTGTACCGGGTTTTGTGCGTATACTTCCGATCATTGACGAAATCTTCGGAATCGTTCGTAAAATTTAAATGTAAACACTATTGAGTATTTTGTACGGAGGACAAAATACTAAATAGCATTTTCAGATGATTATTTTTCATAGAAGGAACAGCAACCTGAGGTCAGATATGGGTCCCTTCTAAACCATTTTTAGTATAATTTAATATCTCAATATTTCAATATTCTTTGTAGATAGAAAATACTACGATTTTAAACCTTATTGGGACTTTAAGGTTTTACTTCCGGCGCACCGCAGCACTTTTTCCGTCAAGCGTCACTGTATCACAAGCTGTAAAATATGAATATGGAAGAGTTCAGTTTATATGCATAACGATACATGTATATTTATAAATTAGTATCAGGAAGTAAAACGTCGTGACACAATTGAACGTCATAATGACGTTTTAGAGTGGCGATTGCTATTATTAATAAGGGAGAGAACTAAAAGACGTCCCATCCTCTGAAAAGTGTAGGGATTGTGTCCCTTAGACAATTAAATATTATCCCAGGTCATGACGTCTTACATGACGCAATATATTTTAAAACAATATTCTTGAATGTACTTTAATTTCCATGTAAACAAACATGGAAGAAAGGTGTAAAGAACTTACACCTGCTATGAAAGAAGCTACATCTGTGATGAATGTGATGCTTCCTTCAATACATGCCTTATTATATTTTATATTACATTGGCAATGTTTACAAGTGAAGGGGCTACCTCACAAGTATGAACTAGTGTAGCAGGATGGGCAATACAATTAAGAAGCTGCCCTGTAGTGGTACTCATTGAAGCATTCCAAGACGTTATTTAACTAGCACATCGACTCCTGTGACCATAAGGCTACCAGATTACATTGTAAATGACAGTATCCAAAATGTAGGTTTCGTTCGAATTAAGATACACTTCGACTGATCAGGACTGTTATTTAAGTGTTATGCTTATTTCTATGATACTAAATATACATACATGTACCAAGTAGGTTGTTTATATCAAAGCATGGTGTTACTTTCGCTTCCTGGAGGTTTGTTTTCCTATTGTCAACTAGACTTGCAGGTTGGCTGTCGCTCACGAGATGCGCTTTTCAGGTTTTAAATGACAATCACAACGACAATTTACGACTGAGCAGCTGTCGGTATTATTCTGGTCAATTCCAATTACTTAAGACACGTTGTACGGTAGTTTAGATGCGCAAACTCGACGAAACATCCCAGATTTTTCTCGATACATCCATGTTTACATGTTGACGGAGTTCTTCAGTGTGCTATTTTTAGCATCAGTCATTCTTCCGTTTCCAGGGAATCCCCAAAGCGAAGCTCTCAAATCGAGTTTGTTTTTTGAAATAAACGATTGGTATTACATTAAACGATCCGATTAGTAATTAAAACTAAACTATTAAGTGAAATTCAGAGCAAAAATAAAATAATATTCTTGTTTAGAAATTAACGTAGATTACCGACATTGACCGACATCGGCCGACATCGACGCAGCTCGACGCAACGTCATTATGGGTCCGCTACGTTAAACTTTATAAAAATATTATATGAAATGTAACACACTTATTGAATCAACAAAGGGAAGTAAACACTCCGAGGAGCGGAGCGACGAGTTTTAGACTGTTCCATTTTTCAAAACAAAACAAAAACATCGTGTGCTGCAGTTTACTTTAGCCAACTTTAGACGTTAAGTAACCAAAACGAAGAAGTTCTATAACATATTTATTTATATGGATTGATTCCGGATTAATAGTCAACCAGGTTGAGCCCTTCAATGTTGTTGTAAATTTGCTTCGATCGAAATTGGAAAGAGAGTCGCGAAATCATGTTCCGGATGAGCTGATAGTCCGAGAGTCTACACACTCATTGTATGCAAGCTGCGAAGCACACTTTTGTGATATTTGTTGTGGGTCTAAATCTTGAGAATATAAACCTTGGCCCCATCAAATACCGTGCCGTGTCGCTTTTGTAATATCTTCGATTTTCCTAGTGGATACAGACTACAGTATGGACGATAGGTAGGCCTGGGTCTGGGAGGCTGGAAATTATCTATATTCCGGGACAAACTTAAACCTCATACAGTAGGCCTACACTATTACAGTACAGTATAGGTATGTAGTTGATTTTATTGATTTTGAATCAAATTATGACAATTTCAATGCATTGACTTGATTTGTACAATGATTGCATACCTTTGTTATCTCCCTTTGATAAAGCATATAGGAACTGGAGACCGTGTGTATATCTACAAATGTAGCCTAGCTGTTATCTGATATTTATTAAATACCGATTTAGGCGGTGCCTTAGTTCATGTTACCAAATTGATGTAAAATGAAAATGATAAAATAAAACAAACATGAGTGATTACATTACGTCATGGACGTCACCTTATTCGCGATGACGTCGCATGACGATACACGCCAAAATTTCATGGTCTGTACCGTTACACAACGCTGTGAAGTAGTCTTCTTTGATGTACATCACTGTCTTTGATATTACAAACATGCGATTTCACTATATTTAAGTTTTTTACGTAACGTCATCATTATGTTATTTCTGTCGCTCATTAGTTTTGATTGAGGGAAATCTCCGATGTATGCAGTGCAGTTTCTCATATTATCTAGTCCCGTTTTCTAATAATCATGTTTTTGAGATAAGCATGAGAATGAGTATGTTCTCCTCCTCTTAAAGTCGCCTCTTAAATAATTGCTTCACGGTAAATACACGTTGTAATGATGTATAGCTAGTTTGCGCTAGAAAAAAACGTGTTTTTCTAACATTTCTGAAAATCTAATCGTCAGATGTTGGTAGAAAAATAAACAGAACTACAATAACTTCATACCTAGCCCTATTCCGAATTTCATAATTGTTAGTCACCTATTACTAAACATTTTATTCTTTATGATATATTTAAATTACATGCGTATGGACAGTTTAACGCAAGGAGGTAATCTGTAATTCCATTGATGATTTACTATCAATTATTTAACCGTTACAATTCGTGATCGACAGGATTGACATTGCTGTTATTCCTTCTTTTTGTGTGTGCATGGTGGAACAGACATTCTTAATCCTTGACAGTCACAAAACATTAAGTAAAACTTAACCTAGGCAATAATAATGATGTGCATAATGACAAGGAAGACATTGATTTTCTGAAACAACTTGTTGTATTATGTCCGAATTCGGAACTAGTGTCATGTAATTTTACTGCCAGTGTTGTAAACAATAACCTCAATTTTAATAGTGTGAAGTCTGGTATGAGAACTTTTAGTTTGCAGAGAAGTCATGAAACTCCATAATGTTAGAAGACAAATACATTTGCACATTTTTAACCCTGTTTTTCAAAGAAAAACCCTGGCAAATGATTGTGAAAGTAAGGTTAATGCCAATATTCATTCCTGGATATGGGGAGGCATATTGGGAGTGACCATTGATATCTCAAGCAAAAAAAAATAAAAAAAATACTTCATTACATATCTGAACATGTTATGTACAAGGATAAAGTTTCAAACGCTTTTCACTCAACCTTGACAATTTCCTATTGCATGCCTGAAACGACATTTTGTGAGTCAAAATACCAAAAATGTACATAACTTGGGGGTCAAATCTAGAACTATGCCACACTTGAGCCTAATAATTACTTTTCATACAATTGAATCATTGAACTATTTGTTATTTACCTATGTAGAATAAAGAGAACTGCAGAACAGAGCCCAACACTGCTTTTTTGTAATTTCCTTTGTGCATTTTCATGATGCAACTCCCATTTATGTGACAGTATTTTGTTGCACCCCAGGTACAATTGTAGCATTTCCAGCTCTAGTTTGTTAAGAACATACATATCCTCATTAAGTTTATATTTCCTTACCATGAATTGGTTCAAGTACATACCATGAACTATCTATCATTAATTGTAAGTGAAATAAAGGGTCAAAATTAGACTTTTAGACACAGTACATCTTAACTTATAGGTCAAGATGTATACATAAAAACTTACTGTGTGTACGCAGCTTTAGAAGGCCGTAAGATAAGATAAGATAAGATATTGTTTATTTTCCAATTTTGGGCCCACATATGGGCATACAATTTTGTAATATACATGGCCTAAAGTTTGAAATATACATTAACAAATAACGAATAACGATTCTTACACTACTAAACAACACTAATAACTACAACTAAGAACATATAGAACAGTAAACAAATAAATGTTAAAATCCAAAGCAACAGGAGGTATATCAATATCATTTTAATTCAAATTCAATTTTACAATCTATCGCATGTGTGTAATACTATTTCTTTTCTGAAAGCAATCAGATATATAGTTTGATAGATATATTATAACGTCTTTATTTTCATTAAACATAAGCCAAATAAATTTATTTTTATTACTAAGGGCGACAAAATTGATCATTTTTGTATCGATACGTTTATACAATGACTGTCTCTCTGTTTTATAAAATTCACAGGATGTAATAAAATGGATCTCATCCTCAACTTCATTTAAGCTACAAAATGTACATATTCTTTCATTTGCCTCTAATTTCTTTTTGTCATGTTTAAGATATCTCCCAGTTTCAATTCTGAGTTTGTGTGTACTGATTAGAAGCTTTGTATAACATTTTCTGATATCTCTATTTTTGATAACATCTAGATAAGTTTCCTTTACTATAATATTAGTTTTAATCAAGGCATATGTTCTTAATTTACTTGTTTCATTTTTACAACTGGTTAACATTTTATCCGTGAATTGCTTTTTATACATGGCTATGAGCTTAGATTTAACAATACTATATAAACTCTTCTTATATTCATCCACAGAGCTAATTTCGAGATGTTCAAAAAGAAATTTAATGCTGGTCAACCAACAAGGTTTCTTTGATTCATGCAACGTATTGTTCTCCATAAATGCACTCTTTAATAATGTATCTGAATTTAAGGTTATCAATCTACTAAAGTATTTAACAGTGGTAGTAATTACGTTAATAAGTACAGGGAATCTACCTAATTCTCCATAAATGGCATCATTGGTAGCTTTCTTGTTAACTCCAAGTACATACTTTAAAACATTCAAATGTAGTTTTCACATATGAGATCCATACCAAATACGTTATAATTTGGATGTTTGTTTTAACAGAATTAGTATTAATAGTTCCCCATATTTCGCAAGCATATAATGACACTGGTTTAACTGTATGGTCAAACAAATGTAACAAAGTTCTAACACTTGGCAATACTTCTCCAAAGCTTTTGGTTAATTTAAATTTTGCCTTTAAAGCCCTTTTATAAAGATCATTTTGACAATGTGTAAAATAACCAGAGGATGAAAATAATATGCCTAGGTATTTGTAGCTTTTAACATGTTCTATTTCATTTCCTTGATACAAATACTTGTAAGATGACAATCTCCCGGATTTAAGATTTACTATTTATGCATTTTGTTCGCTATACTCCGCTAACTTATTAAGACAGTTTTGCAGACCCCTTTCACTGGATGATAGTAAAACAAGATCATCTGCATACAATAAGCAGTTAAACCTATAATTACCTAGTTCTAATTGATCTTCATCTTAAGAAAAAAGGTCTGGAAGATCGTTTAAAAATAGCTTAAATAGATTAGGACTATCACCCTGCCTTACCCCTAGTTTTGGCACAAAGGGTTCTGTTAGCATATTTCCTAGTTTAATATGAATATTATTATTACTGTACATGTCTTTGATAATTCGGTAGAAAGGACCTGATATCCCTATATCACATAATTTATTAAACAGTATTGGATGCATAACAGTATCAAAAGCTTTAGCAAAATCAATAAGTATTAGAAAAATACTTTTCTGTCAACGTTCTTAATACAAACATATGGTCTGAGGTCCTTGCCTTTGGTTGAAATCCAATTTGTGACTTGTTTATCACATTAGTTACATCAAAATACTTTAAAGGCGTTCATTTAATACACTATTAAAAGCTTTCGATAGACATGGCATTATACTTATGCCTCGATAGTTAGATGGGTCATTTGGATCACCACCTTTATATAGAGGTTTGACATATCCTTTTTTCCATTCATTTGGATAAGTTCCATTAACAAGAATACAATTGAATAATTTTGACAGACAAGGAACAAGTACATGTTTACCACATACATGTATAAGCATCTATTTGATATGCCATCTAATCCAGAGGATTTTCCCTTTTTAAGTTTTTTAAGCGCAGTTTCTATTTCTTTATTTGTGATCTGATAATCAAGGTCATTAAAGGTAGATAACTTTTCTTTTGTTTTTAGCATATTATCAAAGTATAAATGTTGACTTTCAAACTGTTTTTTCACATTAAACAAGTTACGAAAGTGCTTTGTCCAAGTATCGGGTGGAATCTTTTCCGCATGATCCGTTTGTGTTTCATTTTCATCTTTCAGATCCTTAATCAATGCCCAATATTCACTTGGATTATCGTCATTTAGTTCATTTAGCTTTTGGATAATTATGTTTTTATAGTCTCTTTTCTTTTTCTTACATGCTTTACTGTAGAATTTTCTTAATTTATAGAAAGATCCTAGAACAGCTGGATTCGATGGATTTTTAGCATAGTTCAGACATTTTTGTTTTAGTGTTTTTTTTCTCAAGTCATGTAATTCACTATCATACCATTTGTTCCTTTTCATTCGTTTGCTTTTGTGTTTGGTGTTGTTTTTTATCTTAAGTGATTTTTCACAAGCTTTTGTGACAATATCATTGAATGATTCGATAATTCTATCTATTGGAGCATGTGTCTTATCTTGATTACAAAAACATGCATTACAGTCATCAATTAAACCAGAAACTTGTGACTGAACTTCATCTGATTCTAAAACCTTCGAGAATAATAAACTGGATTCTTTAACCCAAACATGAGTCGGCTTCATATTTTGAAGATTGCAATGGCTAGCAGTGTGAGAGCTTATTAAAAAATTTGCTCTAATCTTTACAGAAATAACTGCATGATCACTGATTAATGGAAGGTGATCATGAACATGAAAATATAAGATATCTTTATACAAGTTTCCAGATACAATACCGTAGTCGACAACACTATTGCCATTATATTTAAAGCATGTAAATTTACCAAACATATCACCAAATGTTTGCCCATTGAGTATATGAAGATTTTAAGACACACACATATCAAGTAAATCATTTCCTCTTGAATTACAAATACTATCCTGACTTTTCTTATGATAAAACGTTCTTTCATTACTTATATAATGTGGTATTGGGACATATCTATTTTCATCATCTATAAGATCACTTTTATGCCCAATTCTGGAATTAGTATCTCCAAAAAGCATTATCTCACCAATTGAGCTATAGTGAGAAATATCCTTTTCTAACAATGGCAGGATTTCAAGACTATGACGTATAACGTAAGATGAATATGTTGGTGCAATATAGGTAAAGCATAGAAAAATATCTGATTGCAAACAAAAATAGTCCTTTGATATTTTTAACCATTGAATTTCACTACAATTATTTTCTAATATAGATATACCTCCTTCTATTCTCTTATTTAAAAAAATAAGCATGCCTCCTAATGTGGGAAACCCATTTTCAATTGGTCTTGGGATAGCGTATGTAAGATAATTTGGTAAAATTGGATAGTCATCAATACATTTGGCTTCCTGAAGACATACAATATCTTGACTAGACAAAATATCAACAACAGCTTTATCATTAAGTTTATCAGTGACACAATTTATATTCCAATCCGTATGATTCGGCTTTTTTGGTGTGTCGCTCGTCAACAATGAACAGCAATAACATGTACTTCGTCCGATTCACATACGGGCCTCGCGTGTGTTATATTAAGTAGGTTTCAAATGCGTAAATATACCGTTAGCCGTATCATGTGACCGTAAAATTGGCTGTTTCAAGTATTAAGTCTTTTGACTTGATATTACATACAATACTACAAATATGTTACATAGAACTTATGAACGTTATTTTTAAAACTCATTTCTGATCTTGCTGAAATTTCAGTGTGTATGAGGGTTGTCCGCGAAAGTCGCGAACATTGGTTTCTACTATATTTCTTTAAACTACGTGGGGTTATCCAAAAGTTCGTGGACTTTTGCTCTATTTTTTTTATTTTAAGTCAGATCAGTATGAAAATTACCATACAGTGACATTAATCTATTACAAACAAAAAACTCAAAATATTTTTGTAAAGTACCCTTTATATCGAGAGTAACACGTTGCCATAGTAACACAAAAATGCGTTAGCGGCGCACTGCAGATTTTTCCCAGTAAAATACGTTACGTCATAGCAGATTGTGACAGTGTTTCTTTATTTAGAAATACAAAAATGCGTCCTCGTGGCGAGAAATGTCATACCGATATTTTGCTATAATTTAAAGCTTATATCTTATATATTCGTCATTTTATGAATATGACCGTCAATGTTGTCATATAAAATTCCACGTAAAATATGACGTCACAAGATATCATTTGCAGTCGAAAAATAATTCAATTATATATACAGCTATGGGAACCAGCAAGGAAGACAGGAATTGTTTGTCAAATTAAGTATGAACCCTTCTGCATTTAATTCAATTGTTTTTAAATGACATTTATAGTTAACAGAAAGTCAGGGTGATGTGACAGTCGATGCATATTAAAAGGTACAAAACCAACGTTTAACGAATGAGCGTAACGTTGGTTAGAATCGACCACCCTAGGTATTACAGAGAAAAAGTCCACTTGTAGAAATAGAAACGACACAAATCAGTACATATCGACAGAACGAGTGTGTTGGCATATTATAAGTAAACAGCTGGTTACGGGAAACGAAGAACAACTTATTTACAGTGTTTAAGAGCTTCATGAATTGATAAAGTCGAGAGGGCGACGTCGTACGTCATTTCTGAGCGTGCGCCGGGTATGCCTACCACGCATGCTTACAAATGCTATATTAATGTTATTTTTAATCATATGCGTATGATATTTGGTATACTTGTACAATATAAATCAATTTTACAGGGACGATAGATTCGTAGCTTTAAATTAAATGGTTTTTGAATAAGAGCAAAAGTCCACGAACTTTTGGATAACCCCACGTACATTGGCAATTGGCACACATAGTTTTATACAGGGATATGTTAACATATTGCATAGTGCGACTATGTAATTTTATCGTAACTACTATGAGTCAGTTCGGTTCACACTCTACGACGTCTAAGACGTTACGTTTGACTATGTGACTTCGTCTTTAAGTTTCCCGAAAGCCTCTACACGCTTTAACATTTCTTCGAGAGATAAAACTTGCGGGACTCATCTCACAGATAAATATATGCACTCATGTCTCATTTTTTCTAATGGTATATTAAGAATATCCGAGTGTAATAAAGAATCTCCATTTGAAGAGTTCTCAAGCTCAGTCATTTTATGACAAATTGACTGATTTCCTATAGGTCGTGGGTTCAACACCTCTAGAGCCAAAATATCTTTATTCTTTTTATTTTTTATATTTTTAGTTATAAGACAACATTTTTGGCTTTGTGACATCACTAGTGTAAGTTGGAGATTTTTTTCTTTTTTTTTCTTTAATTTTATAGGAATTAATATGTGGTAAATAGATGAAAATAGGGTTACTATGGATTTCTGAAATTTATATTTTTAAAACCGCTCTGTAAAACTTTTCAAAATTTTGTTAAAACATTACACGCACATTGAAGTTATTTTTTTACAAAATTCAATAGTGCCAATTGCTTAGATCATATTTTATTGCCATTTATCTATAGGATACTTATTGGCAATATGCGAAAAAAATGCCTTAATTTCGAGGTGGGTATAGGATTACATTTTTATTTTTATCTACTTCATAATTCGACCAAACATCATTTTTACACTTTTAATTGAAGAAATAATCATTATCATTAGATTTAAACACACTCTTGTTTTTATTGTGGCATCTGTTGGGAACTTATTTAATTTGTCATGCAGTTGACTCCATTTGTTTTTGCAATACGTTCTTACGCTGTGTGAAGGGAAATAAAAATAGTAATTGTTCTCTCAAATGACAATAAAAGTGTTTTAAAATTCACAAGCAGTTGTCTTAATGGGTATACAATAGAATAAAAATGTTTAAAATGCAGTCCTCAACATTTAAAAAAAAAAGTTTTTACACCCGGACATCGTTAAGTGCAAGTTTTACATATACGACCTTGCATGTGTCCTGTCGTTGTCGAAGGCTTTTTAACTCGCTTTATTAGTGCGGACTTGTCCTTTTTCGACCTTCCAGTTTTCACATTTCATAAAACTCCTCTTAAGACGTGTGTACAATGCTTACACGAGAGTTCTGGTCACGCAACTTTGAAAATTTGCATTGACTCTATATGTTTTTGTTTGTGCTTGATGTTAAACCGCGTTCCCCCCAACACAGTATTTTATTATAACTCACACATTTCCGCGACGTCACCATTTTCGAAAAAACGTGAAAACTTCGATACTAGGAATAAATTCACGACTTTATTGTTATTGACGTCATCGACATATAAACAAACACAATTACGCGACAAAGCGTAATTGTGTATATTTTATAAATATACATAATATATAAATATACATAAATATATATGTGTATATTTTTAAAACAAATAATGCAAATTGCTTTAAATGAGACAGTTTTTAACAAACACCACTTAATTTTTATTCAAACAATTGGGTGTGCGCCGACCCTACCCAACCGGAATCAGTTAATCAGGTTTTGTAGCAAAAAATGCATCAGGAAATACATTCTAAGAACTAGAACTTATAAATGAATTGACCGAGAATGTGTTAAAAGATTCAAGGAAAATAACCCATAGCGTCTTAATTGGAGACAATGTTCTATTTATTCGTACAAGATTTCATATCTGTAGGTATAGTAACTACAGAGAATATGTAAAAATCACGTTTTTTTTCTATCGCAAACTAGCTATACAAGTATGCAAACACGTGCTTGTTAATGCTATTTGATAATACGTGTTCAGCTTTAAACATTATTACTTCAATCATGAATCAATACCTACCTACCTAATCCTCTTCGGGCTGGTTTGCCCCCAAGACCATCACCGAAGAACGCCAATGACTTCTATCTGCAGCCAGTCGCTACACTTGACCCCATGTCAAGTCTTTCTCTACCAGTTCTCGATTCATGGATCTTCGCCAGGTTAACCTTGGTCTTCCCCTATTTCTCCTTCCTGTTTTTGCCCATCTCATAGATACCCGTGGGACAGATTATTGCTTCATTCGGCTGACGTGTCATAGCCATCTCCATCTTCGTCTCTGGATTTCTGTAGAGATCTGAATTGTGTTGGTTCTCCGGTATAGATCTCTGTTTGAGATGGTGTTTGGTCAGAATATTCGAAGAATTCTTCTTAGGCATCATGTTTGGAAGACATCTAGACTGTGGGTTATGTTGTTTGTAACCTTCCAGGATTCTGCACCATACAATAGGACCGATATAACTATGCTTCGGAATATTCTCAATTTGGTATTTATGCTAATCTTGGTACACTTCAAGACATTCTTCAATGATGCGAAGTTTCCTTTGGCCTTGTTGATACGTGTTTTGATATCTTCTTCAGAGTTTCCATTTGATGTTAGTTTGCTACCGACGTAGACAAAATCGTTGACTTCTTCTATTTCTTCATCTTTAATTCTGATTTTCTCTGTGCTGATCGCGTGGATCTTCATGATCTTTTTTTTCTTGGAGTTTATCTTGAGTTCTATTTGGTTGGCGTGATTATCTAGTTTTGTTATTTTCTCTTGGGTATATTGATGGCGGTGTGACAGCAGAGCAATATCATCTGCAAAATCGAGGTCTTCCAGTAAATCAGTCAGTGTACATGTGATTCCATGTCTTGAATTTCTAGTGGTCTCCTTCATGATTTAGTTTACACAAAGGTAGACGAGAAGAGGAGAAAGTGAACATCCTTGTTTAACCCCTGTAGTTATTAAGAATTCATATGTTAGGTTGGATTCACATACTACTGTGGCGCTGAAGTTGCTGTACAGCATTTTAATAATGGAGATGAGCTTGTCTGGGATTCCATAATGGCTGATGATTTTCCATAAAGCTGGCCTATGTACACTATCAAAAGCTTTTGTAAAGTCAATAAAATTGATGTATACGGATGTGTTTCACTCATTGCATCGTTCTATAATCTGCCGTAGTGTTAATATCTGTTCGGCACATGATCTTCCTTTTCTAAAACCGGCTTTTTCGTTTCTTAACTTTGGGTCTACTTTTGTAACAATCCTGTTTAAGAAGATCTTACTTAGGATATTGCTGGTCACTGACAGTAGCATGATACCTCTTAAGTTGTTGCAGTCAGTCAAATCTCCTTTCTTTGGTAGTTTTACAAGCAAACCTACGTTCCATAATGATGGTGTTTCTTCTGATTCCCATATCTTTTGAATGATGTTAGTGAGAAGTTTTGATGTAAGTTGTTCTTTTGCTTTCTGTAGTTCTGCTTATATATTGTCTGCTGCAGGTGATTTTCCGTTCTTCATCTATTTTGCCTTTTGCACCTCGTCTATATTTGGTGGGTCAGTGTTGATGTCTAGTTGTTCTTCTGCTGGTGGAATTTCTGCCTCGTTTTCTTGGTCTTCTGTATTCATCACCTTCTCAAAATGTTCGTTTCATCGCTTTTTTACTTCCCTTTCTTCGGAAATAAGGTTAATAACATTGTCTTTGATCAGCTTGCTAGTGGAATTTTCCTGTTAGCGTTTTCGTCAGTCTGTAGAGTTTGCATGTTCTGTGATACAGCTGCTTTTTTGCCTGATCTGCTATCTTTTTTGAATTAAGCCTTTCTGTCATCTTTTGCTCCTTTTATGACCTGTTTGTCCCGTTGCTTGTATTCGTCTTTCAGTTGATCTTTATCCCCTCTGATTTCGCTGACAGTAGTCTTTTCTTTCTCTTCTCTCTTTCTTCTATTCTTTTCCATGTATTATCGGACATCCATTCGTCTTTTCTAAGCTTCTATGTGCCGAGGCATTTATTTTCACTCTCTCGAAATGCTTGGTTGAATTGTTCTATATCCACTTGTTCTTGGTCTCGAAGGACTGAAAATCTGTTTCTAAGCTTTAGTTGGAATTCTGTCTTAATTGCTGGATCTTTCAATTTGGCAACACCAAGAGTTGGGGGTCAGGTCTTTTCCTTTATTGCAGCTCTCAGTTTCAACTTGATGTTGGCTGTTACTAGTGAATGGTCACTTCCAATGTCTGCTCCACGTTTTACTACTACGTCTTGTAAATTCCCCTCCACTTTCTATGGGGAGTTCCATGTTGTTTTGTGGATGTCTTTATGCCGGAATAGGGTCCCTCCTATAACAATGTTGTTCTCTTGACAAAATGCACCGAGTCTTTTTCCGTTGCTGTTACATTCACCTATCTCCATGCGTCCCATGATGTTTTCTTTTCCCCTGTAGTCAGTTCCTACTTTGGCATTGAAGTCTTCAATGATGAGCATTACGTCATGAGTTGGTGTTTCATCAACTGTTTTGTTGTAATGAGGGCTACACCTCTGCTATGATGGTTATCTGTTCTTCCTGAGTAGTGCATTTGATGTCTTGCTGTAATATGTTTTTGTCCACTTCCTGTCCATCTGGTTTAGCTCAGACCTAGAAAGTCTAGTCTGTACTCTTTCATCTCTTTCACCACGTTCGCTTGTCTTGCTGTTTGGTAGAGGGTCCGCACATTCTAACAGCCCACTCTCCTAGTTGTTGTCGTTGAAGGATGTCTGTCGTCGGGCTGTCAACTCCCTGTCGGGTTTCATTGCCAACCGTCCTAGTTCCAGTGCCCTTGGGTACGTTGATCCTTCTTACATTGGTATGTTCTTTGGTTAAGGTTTCTGTAGCTAGCTCTTTTTGTGGCAGGGTCGCTGGTCCTGTGCACAACCCTCCTCTTCTTCATCCGGGCTACGGACCGGCGTTGACAGAATTAATCATGAATCAATAAATTTGTACAAATTATTTGTTTTACCTAAAGCACAAAATCATGACGAGTTTCAAAATTAATGAAGCCAACCATAATGAAATATATTTATTAATTCACTGTACTGTATCTGGTTTTGTTCAGAAAAAAACGCCAGCAATGAAAAGTCCAAATGGTTAGCTTTGAAGAATATCAATGAAGATTAACATTTTAAACGACGCATTGACTTTTTATTAATTATTTACAATAATAATTGTAGAGATCGCAACATTGTAATAACCTTTAGAAAGTAAAGAATGTGTGTCGAGTTATCAGTTTGTTTTTCCAAAGCATATCGGCTCAAAATTATTTATTATTTGGTAGTAAAACATTTCATATCGAAAGTGAAATGACGATTTAAATTAGGCAATTACTTTACCGACTTTTATTTAATGTTTCAATAGATTTTAAATACTTTATGTTATATAAAAAATAGATATATGCCTAGACGGAGGGAAGGGCAATTAACAGGACCCAATAATAGTTCGTAGCTTTAAATAATTATAATGGTAAAAGCGAGCCAAGCGCCATGTAGGGCGACATTAGTGATCATATCTGCTTTGAATTCAAATCTTTCGGAAAATACGCAGCAATCAATAGATAATTAGAACCTACGAATTACATACATTTTATTAAAGTAATTACTAGTTGCGGGGTAGCAATTTTCTCAGGGCGTGGCGCGGAACATATTTAAGAGTCGTTAGTTCTTTACGTTTCAGAATGGTTTTTCAATTATGAAAACTAAGAAAGAAAAATAAAGCAGGAAACAAGTTGAAAACAGTGAGAGAATTACGGGCGGAGATATTAAAACAGTGATTCATTTATACGGTTCTTCCGTCGTAATTAAGCGACAACCAGTCAAAACATAATAAAGTTAACTTAATAGGAAACTAGTCATTGGTATAGCTAGTTTGCGATAGAAAAAAATCGTGTTTTTAAACATTTCTGAAAATCTATTCATCAGATTTTGGTAAAAAATGACACAAACCTACAATAACTTCCTACCTACTCCCATTCCGAATTTCATAATTTTATTCTAAATTATATATTGAAATTACATGCGCTTGGATAGTTTAACACAGGGAGATAATCTGTTATTCCATTGATGATTTACTATCAATTATTTAACCGTTACAATCCGTGATCGACTTGCCCGTATGAAGACGAGACCCGTATGCTTCGGTTTATCTAGGTATGTCGCATGTTAACAATGTACAACAAAAACATGTACTTCGTCAGATTCACAAACGGGCCTCGTGTGCGTTATATTAAATAAGTTGGAAATATGTAAACGTGATAGTAAAATTGGCTGTTGCAAGTATCAAGTCTTCTGAAACTTGATATTTTATACAAAACTGCAAAATGTTACATAGAACTTATGAACAAAACTTTTTTAAATAATTTCTGGTGAAATTTAAGTGTGTATTAGGTAGATATATTTCATTTATTCGTGCAAAAGTTCATACTTGTAGGTGTAGTAATTACAGAGAAATATTTAAAACAACACGATATTTTTTCTATCGCAAACTAGCTGTAGCTAATTCTCGTCTTTTATAACCTAATCTACACAAGATGTGCGAAAGTACATTTATAAATTAACATAAAAAATACCCTTTTGAATCTATAAAAGTGTACTAGATCATATGGTTTAAGACAATAAGACCACTTATTAACATGCGGCCTTGAGCCGCAGGTTATATTGGATAGCCTTAAGAAAAAAGTCCATGGAGGGGCACGTGACCTGTTCTGGATGGTTTACCATTTCAAAAAAAAAAAATCCAACAAAAATTAAGCATTTTTTAAGAATGTCGTGAACCAGACTAACACCATTTTTTTCTTTTATTTCTATTTGTATATTTTAAAATAAAGTAATGTAAGTTAATAACAATAATTATTTCTTTTACCCCTTTAAGTAATTAAAGATAAGAAAAAATGTGTTTCGATATGTGTGTTGACGTGCACCTTTAGTCTGAATTACGTCCCCTGGATCACTACGTTAACTAGATCAGGCCGACGCAGCGGCCCGAAACACCCAAATATTCCCAAATCTTACCCAAATATTAACGTTTTTCACCCAAATACTTGTATTTAACTAACAATATGGGGTTGATTAACTATATTACGCTCACGTATGTCCAGTTGTGACCACCGCTAAATGGATCGACAACGAGAAAGTTCATATCACGGGCATATCATGTGATACGTACCGCTGGTACATTGAGCCAGGACCTGTTCAATATAAAGTATATAGCATTCCTGATCGAGCCAAGCACTTTGACTTTTGCTCTGTCATACATCGGTCACAAATCCAGTTACAGGACGGTATACGTTGGTGTATTCGGGAAAGAGGGACATGTCAGTGATCCGGCACGAATTATTTCAAGCCTCTTTTCAAATACTAAGTATGCATGTTACTATTCATCAACCGGCGTCTAGATTATAGGTTGACATCAGGTATACATCGCATACACGGACATCGTCCGGCGTCCAGATTATAGGTTGACATCAGGTATACATCGTCTATACGGACATCGTCCGGTGCCCGGAGTATAAGTTGACATCGGGTATACATCGTCTATGCGGACATCGTCTGGCGTCCAGATTATAAGTTGATATCGGGTATACATCATCTACACGGACATCGTCTGGCGTCCAGATTATAAGTTGATATCGGGTATACATCGTCTACACGGACATCGTTTGGCGTCCAGATTATAAGTTGATATCGGGTATACATCGTCTATACGGACATCGTCCACCGTCCAGATTATAAGTTGATATCGGGTATATATCATCTATACGGACATCGTCCACCGTCCAGATTATAAGTTGACATCGAGTATACATCGTCTATACGGACATCGTCCACCGTCCAGATTATAAGTTGATATCGGGTATATATCATCTATACGGACATCGTCCACCGTCCAGATTATAAGTTGATATCGGGTATACATCGTCTATACGGACATCGTCCACCGTCCAGATTATAAGTTGATATCGGGTATATATCATCTATACGGACATCGTCCACCGTCCAGATTATAAGTTGATATCGGGTATACATCGTCTATACGGACATCGTCCACCGTCCAGATTATAAGTTGATATCGGGTATATATCATCTATACGGACATCGTCCACCGTCCAGATTATAAGTTGATATCGGGTATACATCGTCTATACGGACATCGTCCACCGTCCAGATTATAAGTTGATATCGGGTATATATCATCTATACGGACATCGTCCACCGTCCAGATTATAAGTTGATATCGGGTATACATCGTCTATACGGACATCGTCCACCGTCCAGATTATAAGTTGACATCGGGTATATATCATCTATACGGACATCGTCCACCGTCCAGATTATAAGTTGATATCGGGTATACATCGTCTATACGGACATCGTCCACCGTCCAGATTATAAGTTGATATCGGGTATACATCGTCTATACGGACATCGTCCACCGTCCAGATTATAAGTTGACATCGAGTATACATCGTCTATACGGACATCGTCCACCGTCCAGATTATAAGTTGATATCGGGTATATATCATCTATACGGTCATCGTCCGGTGTCCGGATTATAAGTTGACATCGAGTATCCATCGTCTACACGGACATCAACCGGTGTCCGGATTATAAGTTGACATCATGTATACATTGTAAACACGGATATCGCACGGATTCTGGATATAGTATTAGGTATAGCTTGTTCGCGATAGAAAAAAAATCGTGTTTTTTAAAGATTTCTCTAAAATTACAACACCTTCAAGTATGAAATTGTGCACGATTAAATGAAATATATCTACCTAATACACACAGAAATTTCAGCAACATGAGCGAAATGAGTTGAAACAGGTTTGTTCATAAGTTCTATGTAACATATTTGTAGTTTTGTATGAAATATCAAGTTAGAAGACTTGATACTTGCAACAGCCAATTTTGCGGTCATGTGATACGCATAATGGTTTATTTGCGTAATTGCAGCCTATTTAATTTAACACATGCGAGGCCCATCTGTGAATATGACGAAGTACATTTTATTGCAGTACTTTGTTTATAAGCGACACAACTAAATAAACCGAATCACAAGGGCCTCCTAAGTCTTGTCTTTATAACAGCAATCTCAATCCCGCCGATCACGGATGGTAACGGTTAAATAATTGATAGTAAATCATCAATGGAATACTAGATTACCTCCCTGCGTTAAACTGTAAATACGCATGTAATATCAATATGTTATAAAGAATAAATATCTTTTAATTGGCGACTAAAAATTATGAAATTCAAAATGGGAGTAGGTAGGAAGTTATTGTAGTTCTGTGTAATTTTTTACCAAAATCTGATAAATTTTCAGAAATCTTTAAAAACACGAATTTTTTCTATCGCAAACTAGCTATAACAAAACACATGACAACAACTGAATTCAAATATGTTGCAATATAAAAACAGTGACAGCGTGCCTTTGATCGTTGTTAGTATACTTGTACAAGACTGCAACATATCAAAGGGAGGCAAATTGTACAAACTTATACTACAAACAATCTGTAGTTATATTCACCCTTGTCTTTACTATCTCAGTCAAATAACCCTGAACACGTATATAGTAAGATATTGTTAAACAAACATAACCCGAATCTAATGAAATAACAACAGTTTAAGATAATACGAGTCTGGCACACTATGTGATCGTAAAGTATGAACTGTAAAACTATTGATTTTCAATGGGACAAACTTTCGTTGTTTTGGTGAAAGCATGCCACTTGTCGAGAACACAATATCAAGGATTTCGGATATAATGAAAATGGAAAGGTCAAAGTTGCCATACATTACCAGAAATCATTAAAACATCAAACACATGTTTTATTACATTGTGATATATGCAAGTAAAACTCCCCAAAATAGGTTTATACTTGAATAGAATAGTGTTGTTGAACATATTTATTGAGCGCTTTATATAACAAGTCTCTAACCGCTTAACACGCAAAAGTCAGCTAGTTGACAGTTCATTAAAAGTCTAAAACAAGTTCACTTGATTCATTGATATACACTGATATTGGAGGCAAGTATGTCAGCAACTAAAAGCTTTTCATATTTATTGGTATTCTTATTCATTTGGGATTAAATTTCGTGGAGTTATCCACTAAATCCTCGTCAATGAATCTCTCACTAATATGAATGATTTCCCAGTACTGTCATTTAAATAAGTAACACTAATGAAGGAACTATCTCATTCGAAAGAAGTTAACTCAGTTTCACAAAGTTAAATCTTGATCAACATAGTCAGTTACCAGACGGACGAGTTTATAACCGTTCTCATTTAACACTGAACGGACGGTATATCTCATTAGCTGACTCTGTAGAAACAGTTGACACGTAAATGAACACACAATCATTGTTATAAGTGTATAGCTAGTTTGCGATAGAACCAAAATCGTGTTTTTCTTAATTTTCTAAAAATCTATTAATCAAATTTTGGTAAAAAATTACACAGAACTACAATAACTTCCTACCTACTCCCATTTCGAATTTCATACTTTTTAGTCACATATTTAAATACATTTATTCTTTAATATATATTGAAATTACATGCGTTATCACGATTTAACGAGATTGACTTAGCAGTTATGAAGACGTGACTAATAAGACCCGTATGATTCGGTTTGTTTTAGGTATGCCTTTTGTAAACAATGTACAATACTAACATGAAAAACAGTGAAAATCAATGCGATATTTACAAATACAATAACGTTTTCGGTAATTCTTTTGAGTGTTTTTTTTATCCTGTAGCATCGGGATTTACGTAGATAGACACCAAAATAATTATGATACATACATGTACACACGTACTTCGTCAGATTCACAGACGGGCCTCGCATTTGTAACATTAAGTAGGTTGCAAATACGTAAATATACCGTTAGGCGTTTCACGTGACCGTAAAATTGGCTGTTGCAAGTATCAAGTCTTCTAACTTCATATTTCATATAAACACTGGTAGACACCGTACAGCGGAAATAGCCCCCTATTTTGGACGAAAACGAAAGTAAAAGTGGTAATCGATTTCGGAGAACGGTAAGTTTTTAACCATTATTCGGTAAATATGTATGCGATTCACTTGAAGTGAACTGATTTATGTAGTGTAATGTTTATTTTAAAGCTCCAATGTAGTCATTTGCTCTGTAACTTCGTTAACTCTTGACAAACAGCACCGAAATGTACCTCTTTTGGCGGACGGTGCAGAAAAACGTACATTTTTCTTTAATGCAGCTAAATTATACATTTTCCAAGACCCTGTTAAGATTTAAGCTTTTACCTGTCATGTTCTTTACCAATGTTGAAACCCTCGTCAATAAACATGCACTAACAAGCATGTAATTGAAGAAAAACAACAGTGCGTTGTGTACAGAGTCTAGCCTTTTTAAGAAATTTAATGTACAGAGTCTAGTTTTTTACTGCACTGGGTCTAGCAGTCCTGTACAGGGTCTGGTTTCCTAATTTTGACTATATTGACAAGAACTAGTCGAATTAACCAAAACTATTGCTTTGTTTAAATTGTTCAGTGATATCTTTATATTATAAAAATTATTGGGGACGAAAATGTTATTTGATTTCTATAGGTCGTGGGTTCAACCCCCACTAGAGCCAAAATATTTTTATTCTTTTTTTTCTTTAATTTTTAGTTATAAGACAATGTTTTGGCTTCGTGACATGACTTTATAGTGTATTTTGGAGAAAAATATTTTTTTCTCTTTTTTCTTAAATTTTATAGGAATTTGTATGTGGCAAATAGATGAAAATCGGGTTACTATGGCTTTCTGAAATGTATATTTTCAAAAGTGCTCGGTAAAACCTTTCAAAGTTTTGTTAAAACATTACACACACATTGAAGTGTTTTTTTTAAATCAATGGTGCCAATTGTTTAGATCATATTTTATTGCCATTTATCTATAGGGTACTTATTGTCAATATGAAAAAATGCCTTAATTTCAAGGAGGGTAGGGTTACATTTTATTTTTATCTTCTTAATAATCAGACCAAACATCATTTTTACACTTTTGATTGAAGAAATAATCATTATTATTAGATTTAAACGCACTCTTGTTTTTTTTTATGTCATCTGTTGCAGACTTATTTTATTCATCATGCAGTTGACTCCATTTGTTTTTGCAGTACTTTCTTACGCTGGGTGCAGGGAAATAAAAATAGTAATTACTCTCTGAAATGAGAATAAAAGTGTTTTAAAATTAACATGCAGTTGTCTTTATGGATATACAATAGAATAAAAATGTTTAAAATGCAGTCCTCAACATTTAAAAAAATGTTTTTACACCCGGACATCGTTTAAGTAGTTTAGCTATGCTAGACCAAATAAAACCATCCCGCCCCAAGTCAGGGCATGGGGTCATATCTATTTCGCCCTCTAATAATTCAGAATAGTCTCATGATAGGTTATTTGCCTTTTGTTTTTGTTGAAAAAAGTAAAAAAAAAAGTGCGTTTTTCATGCTTCGCTCACTAAGTATCTATAAAAATACGTTATCCCGCATTTTAAACGCTATAGCGCATGTCCTCGTTTATAACTCCTGTTTTCTAGCTTGGCATATCCAATAAACTTTCCAATAAGGTTAAATCGGAAAACCGGGCAATTTCGCAAGAACAAGTAACGTTATGAATAACCAGAGCTTCAATTAGCTAGATTTTGTAACAAAATGGCCAAATAATACCAAATAACGTATCTCAGAATGCACCAGAGGGATCCACTGTTTTTGACAATTTTCTCGGGGGCATGCCGGTCCCCTAATACAATGACCTCCTATTTTTACAAGCAACAACTTCCTAGATATACACAATCTTAGTCATTATATAGAAACACAAGACATCCACATACGCTTCCATAAACATGATGTTTTATCTATATCTATAATGTTTGGTCACCCCCCCCCATTTTAAAGACGCTGCTATAGATAAATCACAAGCAGTCAATTAAGTGATACTTATAATGTCAAGTGTGTTCCACAAGTAATATACATCATGTATTAGTATCTACGGAAGCCTTGGAGGGCCCTTTTGACTTAGAACTTATGACTTATGACTAACGTCTTTTGTCTTAGTAATTATGTGTTATGACTTATGACATTTGACATGTATAGATCTTTGTGCACGTGCATTTGCTTCAACATGGCGGAGAGCGGGAGTGAAAATGAAGAATTTTTGGTAAGTATATATTATATTAATCGAAATGTTTACAGCTTGACATATATACTTTATTTATTAAATGAACACCGTTAAACAATATTTGGCTGAACTTTAGAATAGCATCCTCATACATCGTTAGTCAAGTTCCCGGACCAACCATGTGAAGAATACGCTGGTGAACGAGAATGTATAATAGCAGCTTTACCATTTACAAGGCAATATTCATTGATTTTTTGTTTTCAAACCCGCCGATCCTATTTTTCGCTATATAAATTCCCCTATACATGTATATTGCACAGTATTTTGTTAAATTTAGTGTGCGTTTACCGTATTAGCAACCTTCATGCATCAATTATAACACGGTCACCCGACAAAAATGGCGCAAGTTACGACTCACGATTTGGTTTGTTTTCACTTTGTATTTTTTGAGAAATAAACCTGTCTAACACTGGCACTGTTCAGGGCCTGATTGTTCAAACCCCTACGCAGTGATCTCCTTTACCGGTACGCTAGGTGAACACAGCCGCCACAAGTTGGATATGGAAATCTAATATAATCCGGAATTTCCGGAAAACGGGTTTTATCCTATTATGTTTTTATCAAAAACGAAAGTAAAGGATAGTACGAAACTGTTATGTTGGTTATTTCACTCCGTCTATATAGTATATACCTACAAATGCTAACATGGCGTTTTCTTTTATCACAAACAAAACATTTTGCATTGACAAGCTTCCGCGGCGTTACAGAGACTGTCATGTTTTGGATCACATGGTTTATCCATCCTGTCCATCGTCGCATGATATTCTTCAAGACTGCAGTATCGTTAAAGTAGCAAACGCGTGACATAATCGCTGTGAGGAATTTTTTATATCCTATCTTATTTTCATATAACCATATGTTCGATGCGTCAGAATGTTTAAACGGGCATTCCCTACATCTAGCATATTATTCTCTACTAGCGCATTTAATGAGCTAAATGTACAAAAAAAACTATAAATCGTTTTATATACGTTACCCAATTATTGCTTTTCTGAAAATTGAAGTAGCCATTTGGATCTTATTGTGGCTTTAATTTAGAAATGTTGTTTGTTTTTAGCTTACCTGTCACAAAGTGACAAGGTGAGCTTTTAGGGTCGTGCATCGTCTGTCAACATTTGCTTTATAAGACATCTCCTCCTAAACCACAGAATGGATTTTCACCAAACTGCACAGGAATGATCCTTAGGTGATCCTCTTCAAACGATAGTATCAACCGTTCAAGTCTGTTGCATATGTAGGTCATGGGGTCAAAAACTAGGTTTAAATAGTGTCAACTCTTTAAATGACATTCCTCCTGAACTACTGAATGGATTTTGACCAAACTGTACAGTAATGATCCTTAGGTGGTCCTCTTTAAACGATAGTATCAACCGTTCCAGTCCGCTAAATATGTAGGTCACGGGGTCAAAAACTAGGTTTAAACAGTGTAAACTCTTTAAATGACATTTCCTAAACTGCAGAATGGATTTTAACGAAACCGTACAGGAATGATCCTTACGTGGTCCTCTTCAAACGATAGTATCAACCGTTCCGGTCCGCTGCATATGTATGTCAGGGGATCAAAAACTAGGTTTTAACAGTGTAAAATCTTTAAGTGACATCTCCTGCTAAACTACTGAATGGATTTTAACCAATCTGTACAGGAATGATCTTCAAATGATAGTATCAACAGTTCCGGTCCACTTCCTTTGTAGGTCAAAGGGTCAAAAACTTATGTTTAAGTGAAAACTCATTAAATGACATCTTCTATACCACTGAACTGCTGCACATGTAGTTCACTAGAGCCAAAGGTATTTTAATTTATTCAAAATGTCAATGGCATCAGGTTAGCGATCCAGGGCCCTCTGGGCCCTCTTGTTCATACATCTGATACATAAATTTGTGTACATTAATTGGGTAAATTCTGAAGATGACACAAACTTCTTTTATAAAATATTGTTTCCTCAAAATTTATCATGTAATGATAAACTATGAGAAAAAAATATTTTATATCATGTGTGCAGTATACTTATCTAGGTACTTGGAGTAATGAAAAACATTAATAAAAGTTCAAATCATAATGCCAGGATTTTTTTCTTTTTGACAGCTCTAGATCTACTTTCACTTTCTTTTTCAGTTTTTATAATTCATTGTTTGTTACATTTTTAGCTCATCTATTTTGTTTTTAAAAATATAAGCTAATGTTGTCACCTGAGCATTATCTGAGTCTGCGTCCGGTTAAGTTTTGTGTTTAGGTCCACTTTTCTCCTAAAGTATCAAAGCTATTCACCATATCGACATTATAGGATAAAACCCGTTTTCCGGAATTTCCGGTGAAATTGTGCGAGGTGTTTTGATTGACTTCGTGGGGGTAGAAACATATAACACGTAGAGCAAACGAGTACAATATTCGCGATTATTAAAAAAAAATATACCAAAAGATAAGAATTTATGAAAATTCTTACTTGCACACAATGACAATTAACACAATTTTACGACCTCGGCAACAAAATTTTTGCATAAATAATGTGTTTAACTTGAAAATTGCGCATAATTTCACGCCATCGGTATCGAGCTACGGAAGCGGCAGTGTAGAATAAAATACAATATTTCAAATAGAAAGTAGATTTTGAGGATATTTTTTGCTGAATCTGAAATTCAAAAATGATTAATTATAATCTACAATAATTTTTTATACATTTTTCCGTGTTTAAACCTTGAAAATAGGATAATACTACACCCTTCCGCTATACAGCCTATACGTTTTTACCCCCCTGACCATTAGTCATTAGAAATTCCGGAAAACGGGTATTATACTATAATGTCGATATCTGCTTTCAAACTTGCAACACTCATTTACTGTAATAAGGGGACTGTGCAGGCCAAGTTACATAACTCTGGCTGGCCCCTGTAGACTTTCGTATCAGCTGCCAAACTCAAATGCTCAACTAAATCTAAAATGCTTTTTACTTTTTAATGACAATATATATTTATACACATATTCTAAGCTGCCAGAGAAAAAGGTTCAGTAAAATACACGGCAGATAAAAGATATCAAATAATTGTATTAAAATATGTATAATTTAAGAAAGATTAAGAAAATTAAGAAAGTTATTTTCAAAATGTTTCTGACAAAATACAGTGTAAAGAGCATAATACACCAGCCATTTGTAACCACGCCCCCACATCCCTGTAAAATAGCGGGGACTTTTGACTTTGAGCCCAGCAAATAACTGGTAAAATCCTCAACATGCAGGGACAATCAGATGGTAAAATCCCCGCACTACAGAGACACCCCAGTTTATGCCAATACCCTCGCTATTTTTATGCGAACACAAAACCACCGCATTCAATCAGCAGTGCTGGGACATTGTGGGAAGGTAAAATCATGGTTCATTTCTCCCGGGGGTTTGGGGCCGTGGTTACAAGTATCTGGTGCTTAAGCATTGGTATTAAAGGCTACCCTTACTTTAAATCATATAAACTGGGTACGCTAGTGTTCTGTAGATAATTCATTAAATTTAGAACAATGAACTCAAAAACATAAACTCAAAACCTGGTGGTTATTTTTTATTTTCAATTCACATCGATCTTGTACATTCACATTTTCCAACTCCTTTTATTGATCACTTGTTTGTATATTCGTAAAATGTTGATTTATTCTCCATCAGGAAAGTGGCAGAAGAAAAAGAATACAAGAGTTGGTGCGTAATATAGGGGCAACAAAAAAGCCAAAAAAGCAAAAGTTGATGGGAAAAGATACACATTTGGAGAATCCCAAGAAGGTAAATAGAATGAACATTCAGTTGATTATATAATTAATCTGAGCACTATATTTAGTCAAGGATACATTAGTGCAATAACCACACTTATGCTTGGCATTATGTGACCTTTGACTGTTACATTTGTATTTAAATGATATTCGCAGAGCTCCAGATAAGCTTTTGGTGTAATTGGGTATTTACTCATAATTTTTAACTCATCTAATCGGGTGATGTCCGTCTGTCAACAATTGCTTTAAACAACATCTTATCCTTAACCAGTTGGCCAATTTCAACAAAACTTCACAGTGATGATTGCATGAAGTTCTACCAAAGTTGTTAAAAAAATTAATTCCATGCAGACCTCTGGTTGCCATGGCAACCAAAAGTTAAAAATCTTCTCAAAAACCTGAAGACCTACAGCTTAGATATTTGGTGTGTAGCATTGTTTAGTGGACCTCTACTAAATTTGTTCAAATCATGACCCTGGGGTCAAAGTAGACCCTGCCCCAGGGGTCACTTGATTTTTCATAGGTTTCTATAGGAAAATATTCAAAAATCTTCTCAAAAGCAAGAAGAACGAGAGCTAATGTATTTGGTGTGTAGCATTGTCTGGTGGACTTCTTCCAAGTTTGTTCAAATCATGACACCAGGGTCAAAATTGACCCTGCCACAGGGGTCACTTGATTTTACATAGGTTTCTATAAGAAAATCTTCCCCTCAAAAACCAGAAGACCTAGCTAGATCTTAGATATTTGGTGTGTAGCATTGTTTAGTGGACCTCTACTAAGTTTGTTTAAATCATGACCCTTGGGTCAAAATTGACACCACCCCAGGTGTGACCCCTGGATCATTATTGACCCCCGCCCTAGGGGTTACTTGATTTTACATAGGTTTGTATAGGAATATCTTCAAAAATCTTCTCCACAAAAAACAGAAGACCGATAGCTTAGATATTTGCTGTGTAGCGTTGCCTAGTGGACCTCTACCACGTTTATTCAAATCATAACCCATGGGTCAAAATTGGCCCTGCCCCAGGAGTTACATAGATTTCTTTTGGAAAAGCTTTTAAAAAATCTTTAAAAACCAGAAGGCTTAGATATTTGGTATTGATGATCATCATGGTGAGCAATTGTGATCGACCTTTGTCCGTTATCGGTCACTGTCCATTGTCTGTCAGCATTTTTACTTAGAAACATCACCTACTAAACTGCTAGACCAATGTTGCTAGAACTTAGCAGGGATGTTCCTTGCATGAAGCTCTTTCAAAGTTGTTTAAAGAATACCATTCAACGCAGAACTATGGTTGCTATGGCAACCGTAAAGAAAAAGTAGGATATACATAGTAAAAACTTCAAAAATCTACTTCTCTCATACCGTAAGGTGTAGAGCCTAGATACTTGGCATGTAACATTTTATAGATCTCAAGATTGTTCAAATTATAGCAGTGAGGTCATTTCTTTTTCTTAAAATTTATTTATACATACACGTAATATAAATTTATTTATACATAATATAAAAGACGTAATTCATAATACAAAAGAAAGAAGACATAATTCATAATACATAAGACATATTATATGAGACATAATTCATAATACAAAAGTAAGAAGACATAATTCATAATACATAAGACATATTATATAAGACATCATTCATATTACAAAAGAAAGAAGACATAATTCATAATACATAAGACATATTATATAAGACATCATTCATATTACAAAAGAAAGAAGACATAATACATATTATATAAGACATAATTCATAATACATAAGACATATTATATAAGACATAATTCATAATACAAATTTCTTTGTTTATTTTGTGTAATGCCCGTTTCAAAAGTATGGCATTTAATTATTGTGAAAGCCTTTGTAGTTAAGTATGATATATTTGTCTTTAAACATCATTTCATGCTTATGGTACCCTTATTATGTGGAGTGTACCCTTTTTGAGAAAGATGTACATGTATATCCATGGCCTGTAGTGATGATCTACTCTTGACGGCAACGTTTAACTAATTTCTGAAATAGTTACATGTATTTCAAAGTAGTAAGAGGTATTTCCTCCTGAATGACGTTTTCGTCATTTTCGTGCAGAGCTAGAAATGTGTACACTGTTCCTTTTTTGTGTTGTTCGTGCTCTGCTGTTTCTGTTGAGTGCTACTTTTCCTGACGATTTGTTATTTTCTTTTTGTAAGTTTATATACATATATATTTATCTTGTCATTTTAGAGACCAAGGGGTACTGGAAGACACCCAATGTTCAAACTACAGATTGGATGGCTCCATCAAACCAGAGGAAAATACAGACAAGTGACAGCTCGGAGAGGAGGGGGCACAAGAGTCTTTGAATTCAACAGGGACGATGAGCAAACGGTCAAAACAGTCACCAATTACGCCAAGAGAATCTTCTTCCCTGATGGGAAAAATGATATGGGCGAGTTGGCAGACATGGAAGTTACTCTATCCTCATACAATGGAGAAGCCATCGAAAAATTCACTGGTAATGATGGAACAGAATGTTGTCTTCAAGACTATTTGAAAACTATTGGTGTCTATTCATTACAATACTATTTGTACTTGAGAACTTCAAAAAAGCCACTCAGTGAAGAGCCCCCGAGTGAAGAGCCACTCAGTGAAGGGAGCTTACCTGTTCCAAGTGTAACCTCATCGACAGTAAATGGTCGAACACCAGGTGAAATATGTGTTCATTACACTAAAACATGTCACTTATCATACACAGAAGAACTCTCACAAAAGACCTGTTTTACTATTGATGATTGCTTTTATGATACATGTGTAAATGCTCCTGACACAGAGAGAAATAAGTATAACCCATTGGAAAATGACTTTAAAGTTACAGGGTTAACAGTTAACCAGATCACTCTTTTGAGCTGTTCGAACATTAATTCTAACAAGTTTAAATACCCAACGGCTACACAAAATTCAAAAGGAGTTATTCACATATTATTATTATTGCTAAAACGTTTTAGCCAACAAGCTTGAATGAGTTGTTTCCCTTTGTCTATAAGTGACCGTGTTGTAAAAAATAGCTGCAGCGATTAATTTTTTGTGATCATAGAGACATATTTCCACCCATTTCTTCTTGAAGATTAAAACGATTTATAGTTTTTTGTACATTTAGCTCATTAAATGCACTAGTGGAGAATAATATGCTAGATGTAGGGAATGCCTCTTTAATTTGAGTTTTCATAAGACACCTATACTCAGGTACCGTAAGCGATATAGGGCCATATAGGCTCTCTTGTTTTATGTTGATGTTCGTTTTTTATATTTGAGAAAATAAAGTTGATATTCTAACAGCGTTCCTTTGTTTCTGTAAACACAACAGCTAGGTTACTATTTGGTGAGCTTGTTTTGTCATTTCACCTTTTCAAATAACCTCAATGAATGATGTGAAATCACAACAAACCAGCTTGTACTAGTTCGGTCTCTATGTATTGTTCTCGATCAGTATTCTTATGCTTCCAAGACCAATAATTTCTGTAACAGTAATTCTTTGGAAGCGGTAAAAAATATATAGCAAATTTGAATAGCAGTTTCGGTTCATGACCAATGTGAGTACAATGTACCAAGTTTAGAGGTCCAAATTGAATATCATAGCTCTTGCCAGTTCAAAAACTAATGTCCTGAAAATACATATTGTCATGACATATTATTATTAAGCTTAATATTAAACATGCAGGATATAATAATTGGTTAACTGACTACTTGCGACACTGCACATACAATGCTGCGCAATGTTTTAAAATACAAAACAGTACAACTCCAGTATTATTTGACCTTGAATGGTGACATGTAGAGCCGGTAATGTGTCAGCCATGGTGTATATGCAAACAAACAAAAATACCATAATACTGCAAACTTGACCTCTGACATGTGGACATGATACTTGCACATGGGGACTCGCTATTTGGCCAAGGTGTACATTTAATTTTCAAATTCAACCTGAAAAATACAACTAGAGTTCATGGTGCGTGATATAGTTGTGTCCGTACTCTTGAGTGTCACTTTTAACCAGCGAATTTGTATGTAAATAAATCGGAATACTTTGGTGGACATGTAGCTTGTGAAAGTTACCTGCTCACGGTGTTGATCAACTAACAAATTACTTTAAAATCTGTCAATGCATGATATAGTTTCAGCCTGGTCAAGGTTTAACATGTCCATTTTAGACATTTAAAAGCTGCGTGTGACCTTAACCTTTGGCAAACAAATGTGGGACTTGCACATGACATACGTCTTACGGTGGTGAACAAATGTTATTTGAAAATTTATCCATGCTTGATGTAAACATACAGCCCGGACATGGTATAACCTGTACATTTTTGCAACTTCTAAGCGTGACCTTTACCTACAGACATGCGTCTTGTGCGTGACAAGCCATCTAATGATAAAAAAAACTGTGCCAAGTTATTTGTAGTTGCAGCCCAGACAAGGTGAATGCGGACGGACGGACGCACTAACATACACCAAACCACCATGTGTTGACTACATTGTAAATAGAGCTACCAAATCTAAGCAAAGAAATGCAATAAAACGTTTATTGTAACAATGTAGAACAGAACAGTTTTGCATAAATTGTAATTCGCTGAAAATGTGCTTTAATCTCCAGTGATATAACTTTAAACAAACAACTCGACGATAACATGTTAACATAATATTCAGATTATACATAAGTGTACATCTCCTTGTTACAGTCAATAATAATACAGTGTGACACTGGTGGAGAGTAATTAACACAAGTACATGTGACGCCATGAGTTCGGACTGATTATTCCATAGATTCGTCAATGAGTTCCAGCAGCTCCATGTATAGCTCAAGAGCACCTTGTGCAGTAATGGGAACATGAAGGTCAGGTTTGAGCAACTTTGCCAAGTCTTGAAATTCCTGACAACATACTGTTCTGCGTACGCCGTACATTTCGCCACAAACCTCAACGTCTTTTTGATCCACTTTCTTTCCGAAATTGTGACCACCAAATACTTCGGGCATAAAGTACATCAAATCTGGCTTTCCATTTGGAACCTCTGCATTTCTTTGTGCACGTATGGAATGCAGGTTCCAGTTTACCGCTATTCTGTCAAGTTCGGTTTGAATCAAGTGTGTGAAACAGAACTTTAAGCATTCGACATGCAAAGGATTTAATTCGTCATACTCATAGCTGTCCTTTAAATCTTTGAAAAAACAAATCCACCATTGTATTCCTTGACGTCTCATGGTTCCCCACCAAGCCTCTATTCGTTGATTGGAACACACGATCTGTATCATTGTATCGGAAGAATGGCTGGAGTAGAGACAGAGTTGAGTTTTCCGTTCCGTGGTCACAACGGAGGAGTCTTGGGGCAACCCCAAGTGTCTTGAGAGCTTCAAGATAATACATGGCGATGACTGCGGGGTTGTTGTTACTTTGTTAAACTTCTAACCAAAGTATCCTTCTGCTGTAACCGTCAATAGCGCCGTGTATACAAAAGCCATAAGGTTTCAGTTTATCATATCCGTCAACATGCCAAACGTAGTTGGGTCCTCTTGCTCTGTAGTTGCGTCTTTTTAGTCGATGAGCTTTTCGAATAGCAATTCCATCGGGGTCAATATTTCTCATTAACGATAGCACTTTATCCCTAGGAATTCTTAATCTATGTTCATTTACCAAACGTTTCCACATAGAACGGTACCCAATGCACTGACCGCTTGTCTCAATTTCTTTGGAAATGCAATTAATAACGATATGGTCTGGTGTGTACCCAGTCCGACGTCGTAGGTTGTTACTTCTTAGTATTCGTTTAAGCTGCCGCAACGATAGTTTGATGTTATTCATCACAAACAACAGTAGAACAATTTCAGGATATGTAAACCCACAGTAAAAATAGTGTTTCACCAAATCTAGCCGTGTACTTCCTGGTGTCAGTGTTTCAGGTATATTAGATGGTGTCACTCCAGTAACAGGGTACACCTGATGTATCCACAGGCACAGCCACAGACTATACAATGCGATCATATTGTCAAACTTATCTGAAAATATACGAACAAACTGCATGACTTGATCAAATAAGTGCAATCATAGATCGGACCATGTTTACGGGCTAAGCGGCTCATCGTGCCGTTCCAATATTGCACTTACCATTCAACGATGTTGTGTGGCAACGAGTCATTACATAGGGTGTGATATCGTGTGTACAAAATCAAACTTCCTTTAGCTCACGAACATAATTATATCGTTTATGCATTGAAATACTTCACAGTATGGCCGTTTCACATGAATAAGTAATATAACGTCAAAATATATGACTACATGTATATAATTATATATACCATACTAAATGTTATCAGGATTACACAATCAAAGTATTTTATTACTTACGTCAACATAAACATCGCTTTCATTTTCGATCCGTTTGTAATTGAGGAGTGATTGATGTCTCGTCCGCCGTTGTTTTGCCATGTTGCCACTGCTTTGCCGTTGTATCGCGTAAGACATAAGAACTAAGTCATAACACACAATACCTAATTCAGAACACAAAACACATAAGTCATAAGTTCTAAGTCAAAAGGGCCCTCCAAGGCTTCCGTAAGTATCAGTTTGCTTGTTCGTATGCGTCTATAACAAACTTAATTAAGCAAATAGTTTTGTAATACGCATAAACGCGGTGCAGTCCTTTTAAGATAAACATGGGTAACGCGGTGCCGATTACAGTTTGTTCTGTCTCGATTGCGTACTGTCAGTAATTACTAATGAACAGACTCGCTGTAAATTCGCTTGTTAATCATTTCAAATCGTTTGATCACGTGATTCTACACACTGGCGATGTGTAATTGTCAATAATGTGTTAACTTAACTGACTAAAGTTATGTATTATGTTATAAAATGCCTATTCCCCCATACTAATTCATGAGCGGTTTATTTGGTCCAAATTAAAGAAGTTGGTCCGTCCACTAACGACTACATAAATACGGCCGTTATTTACAATGTAATGCGCATTTTAATTGAAAAATCATTTTGCACTAACTTAATTAATGAACTGTTGTTAGATTAAAGAACTCAATGTAATTTATGAGCTCAGTATAATTTGAACTAAGGGAATTAAGAAATTTAAGTTGTATTTTTCATAATCTCATTTTTTTTTAAATATCATAAAATGCCAGAACTGATGAAGATAAGACATCATCAGTAGATGAAGTGCTGTTGCTCCATATGCTCGAATGTACTATATAAAGATCATAGAGGTCTTATACACGGTACTAGAATGGTGTAGGCTGTCATTGAAACGTACATGTCTCACAAACGATATTAATTTAATGTGCATTTGTTTATCTCTGTCATACTATAATGGAATTATTGATTAGTATTAGTATTATACGAGTCGCACAAATAATAGTATTGTCTGTTCAGACAAACTAAATAAATAAACCTATTGATAAAACAGTACTATGCAACTCCCGTAGTGATTAAAGCGTACACACTTTTGGACTATTTCATTGATGTCGAGTGTCCATAGTCACAAAGTTAAATTACTTAGTATCAAAATAAAGAGCATGTTAATTATATATAATTTGATCATATACCAAGACCGAGTGGTTAGAACATCCGCATTGGAAGCAGGAGACTGAAGTAATCGGTTAGTGATTGAGAAAGTTCTGCAGTTAATTGACATTTTCAATATTTCAAACCCAAACAAATTCAGTGCCTTCAGCGCTTTGATTATTTTACGAGGCTAACACATGTATGCACCAGTCAGTTGCATTCACACTACCATCCCAAGGGATCCACGGGGGATACCCGGGGGAAAGGCCGTGTGTTAACCTTCCAATATGAAAAATGTTGGGATATTTTTCTTTGGACCAATACCCCGGGGGTAATGTCAGGGGCCGGGGAAATACCGGAGATGATTTTACCATCAGCTGTCCCCCGCAGGGCCGTGGTAGGGTGGGGGTTTGACAACCCAATAGTAAAAATCCCCGCCCATCCCCGAGGGTAGGGGGCCGGGGATGCAACTGACTGGTGTATTATACGAGGGTCATAAATAGTATACGAACACCATCATTCTCATTTGATAATAAATTTGTACTGTTATCTCCCGTTATGGTTCAAACTCGGTATCGCGAAAATCAAACCATGTCCTGATTTATGTGTGTATTAGTCATTATCAACACCACTCATATGTACATGTATAGTTGTATTAATTTTGCTATGAAATATTTGATATATCATCGGATACATTAAACCTATTCCGTACTCTTATACAAATAGATAGATAGATATTTATATCATCCTCCAATTTAGGAGAGCATATAAATAACATACACCTACTGTCAAACGCACATGGCATACAATACAATACAATGCTTAATATGCACCCTTTGCAGAAAATGGTAGATAATAACGTAAAAAGCGACGTTTATGCTGAAAAACTAAGACAAATAGGACAAGTAGTACATTGTGCACTTCAATTAAGTGTACTCATAAATTCAAACATACGACAGTAAGCAAACATAACCTATAATGGACGCAATTAATTCCATACACATTCACTAATATCACACATAGGCACACGCACACACGCACACAGGCTTGTTATACTATCTTACCGAGGATTTCCATTATGAACTGTACCTCACTTTGTTTGCCATTTATATGGTGAAATGACCGTGGTACACCTCAGTATGTACCTCAGGTAAAACCCCCTTTTAAACCCTAAACCTAACCCTAAACCTAACCCTAAACCTAACCCAAACCCTAACCCTTAACCCCAACCCCTAACCACTAACCCCTAACCCCTAACCACTAACCTTAACACCTAACACCTAACCCTAACTCTAATCCTACCTCATCTAGATAGTATTACAAACGCACACACACACAATATACACACTGCACACGCTCACTAATTCCACTACCAGAGCATCACACAGACAACAAAACGAAACAGCTAGATGATCTAGGATGTAATTGTAATTTAATGATATGTGATATATAGATTTAACATTATTAGTACTGTTGAAAGACTTAACTTATGTGCATCAAATTCCGTGGATTACAAACTACGAGAAATGAACATCCTTGATATGGTTATGGTTATGGTACATGAATCTTGAAAAGCTAAAATAATGGAGATTTAAGAAATTTAATGGGTTTAAGTTAGTACTTCATTGGTATGAAAAAAGGTACACATCAAAACTGCTTATCCCTGAATAACTTTACTAGGTATGACTATTAACTATCTCAGATAGATATAAAACAACATAATATAACCTTTAGCAAAGTGAAATGCAAACATATGGTTATATTTTCCTGAACAATGATATTGCAAACTGATAATGACCGTACCTAATGTCCACCTGTGTTGTGGCGAACAAATTGAAATAGTCCATAGTTCACAGGGATATCCGTGATTCGGAAGGAGATCTGCACTGTGTTCCGATTTGGCGCTTTGCTGTCAGGTTCGTTAGACGCTGTTGTTTTGCAGGTTCTACGATAAGACGCTTCAGTTTCGTCTTCCATTCCAGTTTGTTAGGAAAATGTCCACTATCTAGAACAAAATTCGCCAACGTTATTGATGAGGTTGTACTTCTGAACTAAAGTGAATGCATCCGGAATAAAACCCTGTGTTTGTCTATCATTGTTCATAAAACTCGTCAACCTATTGATGACTATCTGTTTCACTAAGTACCTACACGGGAGTCTACAAAGTTGACCGAAAAATGTCAGCTTTTTATAGTGAAAAAAGGAAGGAAATGAAAGCTCGGTTGTGTGATAGTAAACTATAATATTGTATTTTAAGATACACATGTATAATAATCAAACATTAAAGATGTATGTATTCTGGGAGTCTTAGAATTGACAAGCTCAGAAATTACATATTTTTATCACAATGTTTAGACATGAACATAAGTTGCTGGTTAGACTTTTGAGTGTTTCGACTCTATTTATTATTCAACCATTTCATCATCAACAAACTGAAGTATTTATTGGGTCAGTAAGATAAAAGTGTTTGTACTGTAGTATTTCTCAATGGAGATAAACTCAAACGAGACCATTCACCTTTGTTCAAAGTATAGGCTTCTGTTTCAATATTACATGTGTGAACAGTATGGTAAATATTAACATGAGTATATAGATGAAGGTGAGGTAAACATGGATGTAAACATGGTTATACCGGTTGTCTTGTTTCTCATTGCTAGTGTTCTATGCTCAAATACAGGTATGTGTATCATTTTAATATTATAAGTATTCAATAGTTTAAAGTTTTGAATCATGAACATGCTTTGTTATAATAGCTTGTTAAATTAAATAGCGTTTCCTATACAACCCAAAGAAGTGTTCCGTAATCGTCTTCAACGAAAGAAAAGAGACTTCATTAATCGTCAAAGCCAGTGGACTCTTGGTACAAACTCAATACCGGAAGCGGAGAGATACGTACATCTAGGTATTACCTCTGACAAATACATGTGTCATTCTCGTAATATTCACGATGCATCCACTAAACTACGCTGTTCGCTTCTACGCATTATGAGTAACTCTATAAATCAAAGTTGAATTACGCCGGTTGCCTGGTCTACGATATATAAATAAATAGTGATACCCAAAGGACTAAACGGGTGTGACTATGGAACAATGTTTCCTTAACCAGCCTTCCCCAATTGGAACGCGGTCACCGTTACTGAGTGAAGCTCATACAGAACCAACCAACATAATATACATGTGGATTTTTCTTTAAAGTCCCATAAACGCTCAAAACGCCGAAATTCACCAGATTTGGATGGTTCGGCATGTCCTTGTGATGTTATGGAATCCTTCCGCATCATTCCGCAGCACTTCTGGAGGCCTTCGTAACACTTCGGGACCGAACATTCTTAGGCATCAAGACACTGAAGGTTCGACAGTGCTTCGGTAGAGCTTCTGTGTAATCGGGAAATCAACGGCAACAGTTCGGGATGTTCGGGAACCCATCGGTAGTCAATCCACATCTTTGGGACGGCTTATGGCTTCGTAATCATTAAGCCATCCCGAATGGTTCCGAATGGAAAATCGAATCGATGCCGAAAGCTCCCGAAAACGCCGAAGGGATGAGTTCTATACACGGAAGCTATGCCGATTGTGTAAAGAACACATGCCGAAAAGTTACCAAAGACACCAGTTGATCGTGGAAGGGATGCCGAGTCGTCAGCTTATATCCCGAATGACAGCGGAACCGATGCCGTCAGTTTGCCAATAGGTTGAGATAGTAGTTCGGCATCGTCTATATATACATCGGTAACTTTTTGTCGGCATCGATTCGCAAACCCTTCGGCATATTCCACAATGTAACCGCAACCTTTCCGCACGATTTGGAAACATACGGGGCTAACTCTTGAACTGTCGGCATTCAGTCGCGATATATTCTGCTATTTAGGATATGCTACGGCATGCATACTGCGTGTAACAATTAGTATACCGATCCGCGAATACTTCCTGAACAACCACGATGACAAAGCTCCGTCCATTTTTATTGATAAATGATTTAGATGGGTTCCCGAAACGAGCAGATTGTAATCGGCATCCCCTCCGCATAGCATCCGGGTCTAGTGGACGGAAAGTCTAAAACATTATTATATCTACACTTTAATTTTGTCTCAATATGTTCATATTGTACAGATATTTTAACCTAATGGAAACAACTTGCCATTCAATTCACCCATGAAATATTTCACTATGTTACTCATACAATATAGTGCAATACCTGCGTGAAACGGTACCACAGAATACCGGTATTTGGCTTTAGGATACAGTTGTATAATCGCATAAATTGGTCACCAATATAATGGGACAATGGGTATCGATTTATTACGTGAATTTACGAACTGTCTTCGGCACGCCCGTCAATTTCAGATTGTAAACAAAGGAGTTTTTTGTCCATCACACAAAATGCTAAATTGGCGACTGCGGAGATGATTATTGTAAGGATGAAAGTCAACAAAGATCAAATATATGCTGATTCTATGCCATTTAGGGAGCTATATAACCTGTCAATGTTTCACGGTGTTATTTGTTTGTAAAGTATTGATATTTCCGAGACTTTATGGGACTTTAAGCTGTATTGGAGTACCTTCCATCGAAAGTTCGAAACCATTATTGACCACAAGAAGCTGCAATTTTAGGTCAGTTGTGTCGGTTACCTACCAAAATACCTCTCAAAACACTTATTTGTGAAACGATAAGTTCATTACTATGGAAATGAAATACAAATTCTTGGTTTTATACCAAATGTGCATAGGATTATAAGCAAATATTAACTTAAGACCTACATGGAAAACTGCCTACACACAGGTGATTTTCCAACGAAGTTGCAACGGAACAGTATTCTCGACAAAAATGTTTCTGTGATCGGGTTTAAGGAACGGATGGGTCGAGTTATATACAGTTATTCACTTAGATGTTTGTGTGACTTTTTTAGAACGAACAAGCCGTGTTCCTTATGGTCATTTATAAGGTGCTTCCCGAAGATAAAACATAAATGCTACTATGCCATGAACGCATTAAATCGCATTGCTTCCTTTTCTAAAGTAGAACGATGCGGATCCTGTGGCAGTGTCTCTGACAATATAAATGTTCATGCAACATATTATTGTAAAACAATGAAACTATCAGACAATCAATGTGGACTGGTTTCCTGACGTTAGCAGGACGTGAATGCTATCTTTCTCTTATAGAAAAATACCCTAAATCCCAAATATTTGAACTTTTGATGGGATTGTCTTTTGATGAGCTACCGCATGTTATCCAAGATGAAATTAAGACATTGAGTATCAATACATTGTTTCTTATGTTACGCCAACAATGTTATGTACGTCTGAATAACTAGTGCTGCAGTCTGTTTCACTGGCTTGTTTCTGCTAAACTGCTCTATGAATTGATTTGCTTTCACATTGATATCAAATATACGCATAATACTTGTAAAGGTATACATAAACAATATGATATGTGGAATTGTTTCATAGTACATGTTATATGTAAGGTAATTACTAGTAGTAATTCCATCCTAGATTATCTAGCTGTTTCGTTTCTTGTCTAGGTCATCTTCTGGAGGTGGAACACTTATGCTTGCATTGTATCATACGTTACAGTGCGTGATCTAAACTTGGTGCGACGTGGGTATGTTTGTGTGTGCGTATGAATATGTATGTATGTATCCTGTTCCAATTCTAATATAGTTTAGTATTGTGAATAGTTATGTGAATGCCTGGTGTGTATGAATACAAAAGGTTACGAAGTATGTCTGTGTATGATATCTATGTGCTTACGTGTGAGTGCTTTATGCATGTATGCGTGCATTCTGTTGGTTCGCACATGTATGTCTGGAAAGTAAAGTACATATTCAGAGATAGGGGTATGCTTATGTTAATGTATTTGTATGTACTGTGCTGTGCTGCTTGATCTGTTTGTGTATTTACTGCTATGCATTACTGTATTTAACGAAAATACTATAATATATTAAATGACACATTGTACTGCACTATGTATATAATTATGTTTTGTTAAAATATGTATTTGAAATTGTATATTGGTGTTTCTTTGTATTGAAATGATGATGGCTCTCCCAAGAGGTAAATAAAGTGCCTGCCTGCCTGCCTGCCTGCCTGCCTGCCCGCCTGCCCGCCTGCCCGCCCGCCCGCCCGCCCGCCCGCCCGCCCGCCCGCCCGCCTAGCTCTCCCAAGAGGTAAATAAAGTGCCTGCCTGCCCGCCCGCAAGCCCGCCAACCCGCTCGCCAGCCAGCCCGCCCGCAAGCCCGCCCGCCAGCCCGCCCGCCCCGCCGCCCGCGGTCAAATAGGTTTTAGTGATGTATTGTTTTTCATTATCCTCGCCATCAGATAATCCTTATGGGCGAGGCCCCCAGAGGAGTTTTAGTACTTTTAGTTTTTTGGGGATAGTGAATGATACAGAAGATGCCCCAATCACAGAAACATCCCTGGTTCTTTAACATGCCAGGTGTAAAGCTTCCATACCTCAGTTTAACGTCTCATCCGAACACTATTAACGTTAGTTAATTTAGTTGACAAACTCGGGATTCGAACCCCGAGATTAGTAGTGACTACTAGTTTCATGCTTTACCGACTGAACTTAAACATGACAATAAAAATCCAATTAGTTGGCTATTTGTAATGACATTGGACGCGACAAGAAGTGCTTGCTAGCCGAGTTGATCATTATAGGATCACACATGTTCTTGTATTCTATGTTTGTTATAGGAGCTGAGGCAAAGTATAACTACACTATTGTGGAAGGAGAGGATTTGTTAGTGCTGTGTAACGTGTCAGATATATCAACAGGTCTACATGTTTACTGGACTAAAAACAATACACAGAACAGTTTTTATCAAGATGGCGGCAAGTTGGAAATTTTGGATATTAAACGTACGGCATCCGGGGATTACATTTGTCATGCATTAAATACGTCATTTCCGGATATGGATGTTAACAGGACTATAGAAGTCGTTACGGTCGATGTGCAGTGTAAGTATACAGATTGTCTAACTATTTTAAATAAATTACTGAAAGTAGTGCTGGGAGTGATTTTGGCAACATTTACTTCATTTCAGTGCATTTAATCAGATTATTATGCAAAAAAACATAATTTGCAATTAGTCAGATACTTTGATATGATCCAGCATACACTGGTCAATGAAGTAAGAAGTCCGATATATATTATATTAAAACATTGTTGCTGTGTCATGATTTCCTATTCATAGGATGCGCGTGGAACTATTTATCGTCGGTGTATGAATACAGGAAAAAGTCACAGAGCGTCATGACTGCATATCAATGCGGTTGTAAAAATTAACACACAGTGTCTATACTGGAGGTGCCATTTGGTTTGGTAGAATCAGCTGAAAGCTCATCCCAACTCTTTATAATACATAATTTACGGAAGAGGCAAGACATCGTCTAAAACAGAAAGTTAGCCAACGAATTGGAAGACATCTCGTGACCATGGAAACTTATGTTTGTCCAAACGTTAACACCTTTAGTATAAAATATAATAACATCTTACTTATAGCATAAGTTGATAATAATTTAGCTAATGACGCGATTGGTACACTGGTGAAAAGATTATGTAAAATATAACTACGACAAACTACACGAAATTAACTTTCAGATGCCGCAAGAATCACGTACTTTAATTTGTCACCGTACACATTGATGGTAAACGAATCAATGAGAATATCGTGTGATATGGAGGGTAACCCTGCACCAGATTGGGCATTACAGAACAGAGATACAGGCAACTCATTGGTGAGGATGACAAACTTTGCTAATAACATATCCATGACAACTGCTGCTAAATGTTACTATTCCGGATACTGGGAATGTACAGGCTATAACAAGTTAAGTGCTGGCACGAACGTGACACGGGGTCACAACCTCACTGTACTATGTAAGTAAACTGATGTATGTATTGTACTGTTAGTCACTATTACCTGTGCCTGTCATCATGTTAGTGCATTGAAAAATTACATGCTCAATGTTATTTGTTTTTTAAATTTGTTGATTCTGCTAAATACTGCAACCAATTTCCGAATAAATGGAATGAACAATTGGACACCAGATAGTGGCACACATCAGAGGATAAACAAGTCTCCTTATAGTTCTCAAATATGAACTTGGGTATATTATGCTCGTAATTATGTTAGTACTAGCTTTAGTAAACGATATTTTGAATATTTAAATGAGTCACATGTATCACAATAACGCTGTCACCCTGTAATGCACATGTCACATGAGTGCATGTACTATCACGTGCTATGTTTCAGGTCCTCGATCATGTGCTATGTTTCAGGCCCTCCATCATGTGCTATGTTTCAGGTCCTCCTAGCCCCATGGTTCCAGACACAAATTCATATACAGTCACGTCCTTGCCTGGACGTATTGCGTTCTTAGTTTTAAAGACACAAGGGCGCCCGTTCCCGAACTATACCTGGTCACGTGATGATGGGACAGATATGACGTCATCAGTGATTCAACATGATTTTTATGATACGTCAATACTTGAATTTAATACAACAACAATATATGATTATGGAAGGTATACGGTGAAAATGGAGAACGAGTACGGATTTAACTACTCGCGTTATCAATTGAAAGCAAATGGTGAGAGTGACTTAAATTATAATTTCAAGTATCTTGCTAATTCCGTGGAGTATTCGTTATCGTTGATTTTTTAAAAGAATTATTTAGTTTTTTGACACCAAAGCAATTTACGAAAGGAAATATATGCTGGTCAATTAAATGTATCCACTAACCCTAGAAGTAAATGAGTTCAAAACAAATGAGCAAAACATGTTTGCTAAGTGAATTATGACTTCTAATATTGAACTCTCCCAATCTATACTTCTATGGTTAGTTATAGTTGCTGGAGGAGACGCTTTGTATATGCTAAAGTCATACAATAGACAGGCTTCCTTTTAACCCTGTGCTAACGGAATAAATTGAATAGATTAATACATGTAATATGTGATATACTAGGAATTAGTAAAACTTCTAGTATTTTGTTTGTAGGAAACCCTGTAGCAGTGAGAAACTTACTAGCCAGTAATATTACAGTAGATAGCGTGAGCCTACAATGGACACCTGGGTATGATATGGGATCCAGACAACACTTTATCTTGTTTGTTCTATCTCAAGGAACACATGATTACATTCAGGTGAATTAATATTAATAATTATAAATAAGTACTAGTATGTATCGCTTGACCAGATGAAATGGACACTCATAAAACTCCGTAAAACTTGTCCAGCTGTGCTCGGTGGTATTCGATTTGTATGTTAACTTATTATATACCGATATCTCTTGACTTTTACTAATTATGCAAGAAGTCTCGGTTTAATCTGGTAGGACTACACAGAATTGGTTACACAAAACAGAGATGGTGGTCAAAATATGTCCACCTACTTTAAACAAGAAACGTAGATGCAACTGACTGGTAAATTATTAATGCATTGTATTATTTAGTTGGAGAAACTTACCAGCGCTAAGCTTAGTGTCTAATGTCCAAAGTGCGGTTTGTGTAATTTCTGACAAGTAATTATTTGCTAGTACGCTCAATTTGTTAAAAGTGGCACTTTCACAGATAGTCCCCGTAGAAGATGCATTGATTTGATCAGAAGCATATCAATGGTTCCGATATATCACACGTTTAGACACATTGACTTTGGGCGGTTCGAAACATTTTCTCAAGTACCGATGTTAAAAATAATGAATTGGTAGTTGATCGGCTAAAAATAGTAACATTTATGGACTTGTCGGCCGGTCGCGTCCTGTTGGGTCCAATATAAAAAGACCAAATTTACCACCGGATTATCCTGAGGTTCAGAATTTGTATTGGTCAGTTCTTGTGCATCTTGTATAAATTTATTTATTGGGAAGTGAACAAATGGCATCACTGCACATGTATGTGTAATAAACATAGCTCATAGAGACAGTCGTAGTACATGGCCATCCGGTTTATCCCTGTCTAATTGGCCAATGACCGGATAAGTAAATTCTGAAATCCGCATCATTGGCGGCGCCTGAGGTCATATTACCACTAGCCTATGTGGTGTAATAACTCGAGTGAATTACCGAAACAAATGTCTATATTTTTCATTACAGTTGTCCTCGCAGATTGATTGCAACTATACCAACTTTGTAGCCAACCAGACTTGTACTTACACGTACTCCAAACTAAATAGTGACAGACAATATAACCTCACAATCGCTTCTCGAAATGACAATGGTTTCATGACTCTGTCAGGAGAATCAGTAAAGTTTAAAACAAAAGGTAAATATTATTAGACCATTTAATTTTGTGGTAATGCATTTTGTGGAATAAAATTGCAGGTGGCAGTAATTTCATGGCTTTATAATGATGTAAAATGCGACACAATCCATGTAAAGCTACTACACTTGTGTCCCCACAGTAGTTAGCTTCGTTTTCCAAAGATCTTATCCTGTTATATTCCCCTTTATTTTGCCCCTTTGTAGAAAGCATAATGTAATGACCGAGCGTACCGTTGTTTAGATTCCATGTCCTTATGTTTATTGGTTAGTATGTTATAGTTTGAGTGAGGCGATGTTGCCTGTATCTATTGTATGTTCACGTCAACATTGTATTGTAACAAGTATACCAGTAGGTTTAGTGTTAGCTTGCTGTCACCTGTAGATCAATGCTCATGTTACTGGTTCTGAATCTCATTTCCCTCTTTAAAACTTATTTATGATGTCCCTATATTTTAAAGAAAATACTGAAACTTTATGTATCAAGTTTACGGTCTGTGTTAATAATGTGTTTATGGGAAGACATCGGGTTCGTGCTTTCATTATATCTCATAACACAAATACACTTATTGTAACATCAGTTTGCACGTGTAAACAAATGTAACACAATCTTCAAAGAGTTATATTACTGTTTGGCATATACACTTACGGACTTTGAAAACGCACCACTTATTCAAACCACGAAATTTAATAGTAAACATTGTTTAATTGTATTAAAATTTTGCCTATAGATAGCTCAATTTATGTTTTAACATCTGTCAAACTTTCAAAACGACAGTTAACAATGTTACTCAGTCACGTGACATCCACGTGCTTAAGTCTCAAAACCAAATTCACATTTGTGGAAAGTGCGTGTAAAGTTATGTTTTGGTGCGTTCACAACAGCGGGTACTCATTACAATTTCAATTCGCTTCTGGAGAATGTTCCTCTATTCACCAACACAGGTTCGGACAATCGTGTGGGCAGATCGGGTCATTGAACTTATCCATGGACTCAGGTGTGAAAGAACATGTCAAATGTTTTCGGTGGAATCCAAATCTGGGACATTCCATCACGCAGATATTGCTTTCTTCAAAAAATTGACTGTTATTCGTTATTTATACGCATGGTTATATTCATACTGCCCAAGGTTAACACCCGTGTCATCCGGAAATAGTAATACAAGAAGGAAGTGACTGCATGTTAAAGCACGTGTTCAATGTTAGATGAAAATAAAATTGGCAGGGTACTAAGTGAAAATGTTATATTTCATAAATAAACGTGTTTGATATTCTTATTTGATGATTTAGCATATCTATCGACACCAAGCATTCTTTTGACAGGCACGTTTGTTGACCGGAAGTCCTTTTTATGGCGGAGCATGCGCATTAATTTATCCGAATTCGGTGGCTTTTTATGCCTTTAATCCCTATTTGAAGATCAACGGTGGTTTCAGTTGGCATAAAACGCTATTGTAGACGAATATTTATTGTATCACGACAACTTAATAGTGCAAAAACCACGCGGTGGCTACTTCCGGTTTGTAACATGTTTTTACCTCCAGGCACATCAGTTTGAGATTGACATTAAATGTAACCTTTGGTTTTGAAAACTTAAAATGTGTTGTTTTTTTGGTATGCTAATGAATCGTCTACACATCGTCATTTACACAGGTCGGATATTGTCATTCGCACGAGACTCACGCGCTAAAAATGGGATTTGGCCACGTGGTCATTATTAGCAATTCGGTTAGTAAAAATAAATTAAAATATACTTAACCGACAACGTTCTAACCCAGTAACATTATTCCATTGGTATAAAATAATCCTAAATAGTTCATACAAAAAATACCGACCCCTGAAAAGTGGTGCGTTTTCAAAGTCTGTAAGTGTATGTATGTATGTTACACACACTGAAATAGGCTATAATCCATTGAATACCTATTGTGATATTTATTTTAGAACGACCTGATGGGCCAACATCAGGAGCAGACAAACAGACAAACGTTATTGTCGGAACAGTTGTAGGAGTACTTGGTCTTATTGCAATAATCACAGTCATCATATTTGTATTAAAATGCAAAAAAGCAAAGACTAGTGAGTAAATTAATGTTCAATTATCTAACAATTGCTATAGCGGCTGTGATGATATACTTGGCAACTTTTCTAAGTCCTCACTTATATTTTGGTATATAACTTTGTCAACTACGTTTATATCTCAATGGAACTTGGTTATACTATGCGTCAATTATCAGTTGTCAAAATTGTACAACAAAAAGTTGAGTTTGATATGCATTTATTAAATTAAATCATTTTTTACATATCAACAAAGGGAGTTTAAAGTCACAAATTCAAATTTTGATACATTTGATGACCACTATGTAGTTTGATTATTCCACTTGCAGTCATGGTCATGAGTCATAAGCATTGTTGAATGTATCGATTTGATGATTTTACCATCTGTATGTAAAATGCAGTCACGTCTCCGAAAAGCGCGATATTACGTCATGACGTCACTTCAATACCAAAGGTTCTCGCAACCAGCATAGTTAATCTGACAAACAATTCGTTTACCTTTTTTTAAATACTTATAAACACGTTTACGTTAAAAGTCAAACAACCAGAAATATTGCGGTTAATTATTCGTACAGGTCGGCAGAATATACCACTATGCACATTAAAGACGTCACGTCATCTTAATTCTGATATCATGCATAACTGTAATGTTATAATTAATTTTCGAATGTTTTTCGAACGTGGAGTGTCCATGGGCATAATTCGGAAGTGTTTAGAACAAATTACGTGTGCATGTTACTGGGTGGAGGCAGAAAAACATGAACGCACGTGCATCTCGGCCCGAACAAACCATGTGACGTATGGCTTGTTTCTGGCGCGGATTATTTTGACTGTCTTGTATAAACTTTACTTGAGAAATTTCAGTACGTTACTATTTATAGTAAAAAAGTTATAAATCAATGAAAATGAGGACTTAGAAAAGTTGTTTAGTATATATGTGTAGGTTATAGATCATATATTAGGATTATAAACAGCTGTACTTAATTTGACATTTCGCCAGAGCAGAGATCGCCCCACATAATGAGTTGTTTGTCGAAGGCTGCTTGGCGAAGGTTTTCAAGTTAATCCATTGGGCCATGTGATTATAATTTACCGTTAATAATGATTTAAAGGGTATTGATTGACAACTGGCGTAATGCCAATTCTAATATGTGATCATAACCTGCTTATAGTTTACCCGCCCACTTTTAGTGACCCTTTGTATGCAAACAACTACATGCCCATTTATGAGATAATGAGAGTGAAATTGCACAATATTGCTTGTTTGATTGTTGATAGAAAAACAGTAAAATTAAGTAAGTAAGTAGTACTTACTTACTTACCTAATTTTACTGTTTTTAAAATTAGGATAGTAGGCTTGTTAGTTTGTCATATTTGAAATCAGCAAAATTGTCGTTATAAACAGATTTACTAAATAAATAGATATTATGCCCATTGCAAAAATTAATAACTAAGTGGTCTCCAAATTTTGAAATCCTTGCTTTGAGTGGACAAAGAAGTAGGGTAAACTATAAGTATTAAAATACAGCAACAAATAATAGGTAAATAATTTCTTTATAATATAAAAATTAGTCTAATTGCTATGTCGACTGTTATTGTGTACTAGTATGTATTAAAATACAAACACGTCAAGAATAGTGAGTAAATATTTTTTAATTATATAAATAATATCAGGTTCACTTATATCATATGTGTAGATACATAGTATCAAATAATGCATGTACACAGTACTACACACGAATAGTAGATATACAAGATTTATGTTGTGATCTGTGTATCTGACTTTTCGAAAATGATTTACAAATGTCACATTCAGATTTGGATACCTGTATATGTACTTGGACAAGGGAAACGCTAAATATAAAAGTTAAAATTATATTGTTTTGCATGTATCATTGATTTCAAAACAAGAAATCATTGAACACGTTTCTACAACATCTAGAATCGAATAAAGCCATGGCTAATTTCTAATCCTTGTATATTGCAGTGCAAATGGAGCATGAAAAACTCGGCAAAAATCAAGAAAAGTTTTATGGATCAAATAGAAATGGACAACCTACTGGCATAACTTCCGAACTATAATTTACTGACTGGTTCAAATATATGTAAACCCTACATAATTATAATGCAACCATGTGCACGTTGACATATTTGGCAATAGGAAGGAATAATACATGTTTCGCAACATAGTAATACTTGGTTGTTTGTGTATTTTAGCAGGCATTATTTGTCAGTGTAGTCAGTTTGGCATTGTTATTAAAATCGGTAATTATTTTTGTTGATGGCTTTGAATAATTATAAATCAGCTCTAGTCTAAATTCAAGTATAATTCATCTTGAAATGTGAAACTAGATGATTTTAACGGAAGCTGTCAAATTGGAGCGTGATGAAACACTCAAACAGCACGGTAACACGAAAGGCACACTATCTCTGGCAAACGTATCACACATATTACAAGTACGAGTTACAAGGTCGGACAACTACACAATTGATACAAAACATGAAACTGAACAGGGTTAAGATCATGACAACTTACTTAGATAGAATCCTGTGCATCGGTTAGTAAAACAAATCTGGAGCTAGATTCAGAAGAACCATGAAGACAAACACACACCAAACTACAAAGTAACACTTGACAGAACCGGTATGAATGAGAGCCTATCAATAAACTCGTCAACTCATTTTATGTTGCGAGTATTATTATTATTATACCATATTTATACAGCTCTTCTTTCATGTATACACACGTTCAAAAGTGTTGTACAGTCCTGACTAATACATGGTTAAAACAATATATGATGTACATAAAATAAACAATTTTTTTGTCAAAGCTATTTAATCTCCCATCAGTATCATATTGCCGAAACGAAATGCAAGATAAAACTTAGGAGACATGGTATATAGAAATACCATAAAAAAGTGGTGTACAACAATTTGATTATCTGTAGGACAAGGATAACGTCAATGTAACATTACCACATGTTTAAAAGAGGATGACTCACAAATGACATAAAGCTACTATCATCATATGAGTTATAAAGGTCGAAGAAATAACATACTTTCTTCAAGACCTTACCATAAAGGTCGAAGAAATAACATACTTTCTTCAAGACCTTACCACACTTTGAAACGGGGCTCTACTTAACCCAGTAGACGGGCGTCTACTTAACCATGAACTTCAACATAAATAAGCTATAGTAAAATAGTGCGTTTACAGGGCTTTCTTGAAGGATGATAGTGTTTTACTGTCTCTGTGCGCTGTTGGCAGTGCATTCCAGAGTTTCGGTGCAGCAGCTGTGAATAACCCTTTCTGATCACGACCACAGGCTTCTACCTTATCTGCGTAATAGGATACTTTGGAATGTTTCAACATTTTGTTGACTACCGAACATTGATTCCAATATATTTCATGATCTATTGTCTATTCGTCTCAGATGTTTAGCGTCATGTAGATCTTTAGTGTACCACGGACATGAGGGTCTTAATACTACGGTTTTGGATTTTAGGGGCGCATGTTTGTCAATTAGTGATGAAAGTCAATGGGTATATACCTCAACTAGTTCATCAACGTCAGATATATGCAGTCCACTTTCCAAAATATCTGACGATTAGATGTCTTTTTTGAATTCATTAATGTCAATAGATTTTAACTTTCTTAGATTCACTGTTTTTCTTATATGTGCAGGTTTAGCAGCGCAAGCTTTAAAAACTACTGAAAAATGATCACGATAGTTTTTTCCACTGTTGTCAGGTAGACCAGGATCAGATATTTCTCAAGAATACTTGTGAACTTTACAGTGTCTAAATTCATTAGGTTGTCAAGGTGGATGTTCAAATCCCCAACAACTATGACGTTACTTTCTGATGTTACAAGTTTGACCAGAAAGGATGGCCATTCATTTTCCAGGAAAGTACTAGTTTTAAGGCCATTTTTACTAGTTGGTGGTGGTCTATTCACAACAGCTAGACGCAGAGAATAGTTCTTAATGGATACAGTGCATTCCATGCGTTCAAAAGTAGTGAAAACCATATTAGTAGAATTAAGTATTTGAATATCTAAAGAAGTTTTGTACACAACTGCAACTCCCCACCACGTCCGCAGCGAGGAACATGTTTTATTTTGTAACCACCAGGAACAAGCTCAGCAATGCAAGATTTATCGGAGGGTCCCCCCAGCCAAAATTGTAAAATATTTACACAAAACTCAAAATTTCACAAAATCGACAAACAATTACAACACAAAAAGTACACACATACAAAAAGAATACTTCCATAAACATTCACAGCAAAATCCAAAAATGACAGAGCACAAAATGTTGCAGCCTACACTTAGCACATTCACACTACCGTGGAGTATAAGTAGCCTAACGCGTTATTGAGCTCTAGCCCTTGTTGAAGTAACCCGTATATCTAAGAATACCCGACAAGTACCGAATTCGCTCTATCTTTGGCGGTTTTTAATTGCTGCTCGACCAAATGCAGTTTTCAATTGAGTGTAATAAAGCTAAAGATAGAGCAAAATTTGTATAGCTGTTGTAGATTGTTTACAAGCGACACACCTAAAAACCTGGATCATACGGGCCTCCTAAGTCTGGGTTTCATAACAGTAATGTCAATCCCAACGATCACGTAATATAACGGTTAAATAATTGATAATAAATCACCAATGGAATACCAGATTACCTCCCTGTGTTAAACTGTCCATGTACATGAATTTTGATATATAATAAAGAAAGAATACATGCCTTTTAATAGGTGACTAAAAATTATGGACTTCGGAAAGGGAGTAGGTAGGAAGTTATTGTAGTTTTGTGTATTTTTTTACAAAATTCTGATGAATAGATTTTCAGAAATGTTACAAAACACGACTTAGACAACAGCTAAAAATGTTAGTTTCTCAAATACAATATGCGCAATAATCAACTACTTAATACTATGATTAATACTTAGTACACACAAGATTCCTAAACCGTTTACATTAGCCATTCATGAAAATCCAATCAAGAAATGTTTGGTGCACGAGTATTTTGTGTTTTCTTGGTAACTTTCCATAGGTCAACTTTCTTTCTGTATCGTACATATTTTACATATCTTTTTTAAAGCAAGTGTACATGCATGTGCTTTTAAAAACAAGTAGTGGAATATGATTTACTTGATGAAACTACTCCATGTAGTATGTTTTTTTAGTTTGAGGACGTAACTGCGGTAACGCAGATCAAGCATCGTCCATCCTGATACCATTTAGTAATAGATCTGAACGAAAATCAAAGGTTTAAAGACGTGCAACCTCATTCAGAACAGCGTCTGCCGAAAGATACCAGAAAGCAACATTTTTGGACATGTTCAGCATAGAGCAATATGCACAATGATGTAATTCTAAGGTATTACAATGACTACTTTTTCATCGTTTAAATATACAGGGTATCCGTCTATATGAAAACAATTTTGACGAACAAGCAATAATGGCACAAAGTCGGCATAGAAGCACTGCTGTGTATGATTATAAACAACCATTAGAGGCACTGCAGTGTAACTTATTATCCAAACTACAAATGCCATCGAAGACGCCTCCATTGCACCAGCCTACAGCTAAACTAGTCGTCTCGGCAATGGTTATCAAGACCGAGTCTGCTGGCTTGCCAGACACAAATGCTATTGTGATAGAAGTATTTGACTGTATATCTGCTATTAAAGTTTTTCAGAGGCGACATAAAGATGTCGATTACACTGTAAAATCACCAGTCAAAACATTTGTGTAAGCAGTAGTAAAATGTAAAAGTGTTATTTCACTGCACGTTGTTTTCATTTTTGGCATACCGATTTTGTATAAGAGCAGAAAACTGAAAAGTTCACTAATGAACAATGAATTAATATTTTTTAGATATTCTCAATTGCTTTGATAGTATTAAAGTGCATGTACAAATGTATATGTTTTATAATTAATACTAGTACTATTGTAATTCTTACTGCTTCAGCAATAAATTATTCTGTAATTTAATGATACTTTACTCTAGTTACACAAAGGCCCGTATTCACATGTCGTTCCTCCACTCCAACTCGACTCACCCTAACCTAAGGGAGCCTCAAGTGTAGCTGGAGTGACGGTCGAGTTAGTGAAGCTCGAGTGGAGATTTGGTATTCACATACATTTATCGACCTCCACTTTCTCGAGTGGGTGACCGTTATAATACATGGTAGGATAGTAAACTGTGTAAACAATCCATGATAAATTATTGAATATTTTTTTTTTAGTTTCGGTGCATTTTCCTGATATAAACAAAGCCGAATTCTAATGTTGATGACGTTTATGTTATATGAGATGAATACATATTTGAACTCACAAAAATAAGACATTCGTTTGAATACACAATAATAATGATGATAATAAGATTATAAAAAAAGTTGGACCCATTTACATAAAACTTAGATGTTATTACATATAGCGTTAATTAAACGCATACCTACTAAAATGTTGCCAATAATAATAATAAACATCAAATTAAATGTTTTAAAGGATACCGTGCCATAATCCAGCATTGTTGTGGAAGCAGGCCCAATAATATCTTATCAATATGAATTCCACAAACCGTTGGGCAGGAAGTTTCAGATTAACAATTTAGAAATCATATGACATAAAACCGGTTACTCTCTCCCGTCAACTTACTACAGATACAACGCAGGAAAGCCAGGTCACTTGAACGCCAATACTTCATAGAATGTCATTTATAAGAGCGACAATGATGTATATAAATAATTAAATACATATCAAGTGTACATCTAGATTATGCATGTACTAATTTATTTAAAGTTGAATGCGAAACATTTTTTACAATTCATTTCGATCATTCTCAACACACAATTTTTAATTATGTTCATCGTCTAAATTGTATCAATGAACAAAAAGAGAAGAGCACCAAGTGTTTGCCTATTATACTGTACGTCTTGTGAGGGCATATTTCTCATATTGGCATGTTTGTGTGCATTAAGAAAGACTGAAAGAGATGTGTTGTCCGGCAATATGTATGTTTAATCTTCTTGATATGGGATCGAACCCGTATCCCAACACTCGACATGGGCACTCTACACAAGAATATACAGGCAAAATTCTTGCACATTAGTGATTGCAACGGAAACCACCAACTTGTGTTACAAGTGACCACGTTTTTATTTTAATGAAAATATTTTAGTTATCTTCACGGTATTAAAAGCAATAAAAGGCAATGATTAAATATATCAATCCATATATACATGTATGCATTTTTGTACTCATGTTCCTTATATTAAACAAATGAGTACAATACACCATGTTATTTATTAACATCGCACTAAAAGTACTAAATTTAAATTCCACATATTTCAGACATGTACTGCAACTGAACTTTATATGGTCCAAAATATACTTAAGGATCACAAAATATTACAAAACTTATATTACAAAATATGTATTTAAGGTTCGTTGGTTTATTTATCTTGAAAATACAATAACTTTATTAGTCAAACATTCGTGTGCTAAATCGGTATTCACATAACCCTACTTGAGTGTAGCTGGAGTCACTGTCAAGTGACCGTTTCGGCCACTCGAGAATTCCCCACTCAGTCGAGTGAACTCCAGCGACACTAACCGTTGTGAATACCAATTTCTAGTTAGGTCGAATGCCCACTCAAGCGCACGGACGAAACGATCATTAAAATTGGATTATCTTAGTGAGTGAGAGTGGAGGGACGGTCGAGTAGAGGATGTGAATATGGCCCAAAGTGTAGATATATAGTTACATAACAATTTAAGTCATTGAAAACGCCGCTACATCCTCTTTAAACTCTATGTTTGATGTTTGTATTGGATATATGCATGTATAGTGATTGTAAAGGCTTAACTTCATTGTTACAATCGCACTTGTCGATGTATTGTGTTTACAATAAAGCTATAAATTCCTGACTTGATGGATTGTTTTGCTTGGCCTAAATAGTATTGAATAAATCAATGTAAGTTTATATACAACACTTTTTCTATATACTACAGGATTTATTCAACACTTGTTCTGCTTGTCGATAGGTCAGTTACAGTAAGCTCTGGTCTAACTACCTAATACACACTGGAATTTCAGCAACACCAGAATAGAATTAAAAAAGTTTTGTTCATAAGTTCTATGTATAGTCCAGTTAGGGTAAGATGACAGTAACGCAGAGATAGAATCCACTATTACGGTATAAAACCAATTATAAAGGCTTATACAAACATGTTTGTGAACTATTTTAAGGATAATCTTTTAATGATACGCCCCAGATCAATAGAAATATATAGGGAAAATAACTCCGGTCCAACAAGGCAATGTGATAAGTTTCGTTCAAAACGAAAGAGTCAGAAGTGTATATTGATACCTTAGCTACAAAGTCTTAGAGTATAGTTCCAAAAGAATTCCCCTAAAATGAGAAATAACACATTCTTCATGTAAATCAAACCGGAAGTCCATGGAATTTGTAAATATCTTATACCTGGTGGACAGAAATCTTGCGGTTTTGACTGTTGCACTCAATGTTGCTTCAAAATACTCTAAGACTTTGTAGATTAGTGCTTAAATAAACGAAGCACAGCAGAATTATCTAGTATTATATCCCCAGTTTTGTGAACGAAACCACGTAAGATCATTCTCGGTATTATACCTATTTTCTTTATCAGCTTTTATTAGGAGTAAACTCACCAAATGGCTCATTAGCTCAGTCGGCTAAGCCACATAGATGTTCGTGAGTTAGTTGAGCTAATAGTTGGTGGTTCAAATCTTGTCTAAGCGTTAGGCAATTTTATTTTTTTCTTTCTATGATATTACAGTTATTTTAATTATTAAATGCTATTTAGACAAAACTAATGTAAAATCAGATATCATATAACATAATTAAATTGCTTGATTAGGCATGTACATTGCTTATCTCGATTTTGTGTTGCACATCTTTGAAACGATAAACCCTTAATGCTAAACTAAACTCTACTTGTTCTGGCAATGGTTGTAATCGCACGGCTACGTCATTGGAAAAAATCCTATCTGGACTGTAAGTCTCATCTTCATAAAACTAATATCAATCCCGTCGATCAAGGATTGTATATATTGACGGTGCCAAACCAAAACCCTGTAACTCAATTTTGTCGCGAAAACTTTGTTTGCAGCATCCGCATCTGCTAGACGTCCCGCCGCGCATTTCTGTCTTGTCGCCATTTAAATATCCAATCGCGTTACTTAGATGGCGACAAGACATAAATGCGCGGGACGTCTAGCAGATGCGGATGCTGCAAAAAAAGTTTTCGCGCCAAAATTGAGTTACGGGGTTTTGGTTTGGCACCGTCGATATATCTTTATTTCCCCCGTTTGCTAGAGATATACATACAAAAATAATTTTTATGCAGTGGAAAAAATGTGAAAGGTATATACAGTACATGTACATGCAAAATATATACTAGAGAACATTCAACGACACGCACGCGCACACAGACAAACTATTCTAACACGTCTTGCGCACAAATGTACACAGGCTGATACAGACACATAGACATTAGATAACTACACCCATGTATAGTAGTTTAGTACCTTCCTGAAGACATGTGTAAGAATGGACGCATAGTACAATACTTCAGAAGCTCAGTTTCTACGAAAAGACGAAACAGAAACAAAGCATCTAAATAGACATTGTGAATAATCAAGTGAAGGAAAATAATGTGGTATGTGAACATCAATAGTACAGAGCTCTAATGAATTTTGCGCAGCAGACTAAAATGTTCGGGTACATTTTGTCCTCATTTTTATCTTCCTTATTTGGTTGCTTGTAATTCTAACTTAGAGTTGTGGTTGTGCTTTTACATGGGTCCCACTGTGTTGTGCCTTTTCGATTTATTTAGTGCGTTGTTTGCGTCTGCTGTTGAGGTTGAATGTTGCGTTCCCTGTCCGGTTCGATTACTATCTATTTCTCTGTATGTTTCGTGACAAAACCACCCACACCTAAGTGAACTATTTACGGGTCTAGATTACAAGTATGATATGTAGTGATTACACACCAGTTATTGCACAATCCATACCCGATAAAGCAAAGATAAAACTTGAGTACATGGTCCTCCTAATCACAATTCAATACTTCCTGTGTATAATATAGAACATAGTCATACTCGAAGCCACTCAGACATTGGTATCACATAAGCATGGATCATATTATACACACTGTTGTCATCTTGGTTGCAATAACATTAGTTCTATCAGCACCTATAGGTAAGTGGACATTTAGAATATTTTTTCATATTGTTTTTACAGTTGTGACTTGTAATTTCAACTATTTTGACAGCTGAAACTTTGACTTTGAGCGGTTTGGTTTCATTTTCTCGTTCAGTTGTGTGTTGGACATTGTTTATGTATTATGTACACGGCTGTTTCAGCTGTGTGCTGGACATTGTTTATGTATTATGTACACGGCTGTTTCCGTTGAGGGCTGGACATTGTTTATATATTATGTACACGGCTGTTTCAGTTGAGGGCTGGACATTGTTTATGTATTATGTACACGGCTGTTTCAGCTGTGTGCTGGACATTGTTGATGTATTACGTACACGGCTGTTTCAGTTGTGTGTTGGACATTGTTTATGTATTATGTTCACGGTTGTTTCAGCTGTGTGCTGGACATTGTTTATGTATTATGTACACGGCTGTTTCAGCTGTTTGCTGGATATTGTTTATGTATTATGTATAACTCCAACGCGATATTCTGCAATGTCAATATAAACAGAAATCACTAACCATTACAACGAATTAGTGAGAGCAAAAGTTTATTTTACCTGCTCACTTCTATTCACTAATTAAATTAAAATAACGGTATAGCTAGGAAATATTGACATGAGCCTGACCTATTGATTAGCATAATTTAACAGTCGATATATTGTCTACGTTTACAACACCGAGTGTATGTTTTCACAATCGGGGAGTATCACGAAGACGCTCGAGATGTTTTACAAACACAAATCTGAAAAACTGATATTGCACGATTTGCTTGCGAAAATTGATATATACGAAGCAAGAACCTTGTAATATAGTCTTGCATGAAGTTCAGGCTCAGGTCAAAATAGCCAAACTATTCACACTGAAAAGATAATCCTTTTTCCAATATTTTATGTTGTTATACCTGACTTGCCTGTTTGGTTTAGGTGGCATAGGTCCCAATACCGCGTTAGACTTATACACGGCTGTTTCAGCTGTGTGCTGGACATTGTTTATGTATTATGTACACGGCTGTTTCAGTTGAGGGCTGGACATTGTTTATGTATTATGTACACGGCTCTTTAAGTTGACAGCTGGACATTGTTTATGTATTATGTACACGGCTGTTTCAGTTGTGTGTTGGACATTGTTTATGTATTGTGTACACGGCTGTTTAAGTTGAGGGCTGGACATTGTTTATGTATTATGTACACGGCTGTTACAGCTGTGTGTTGGACATTGTTTATGTATTATGTACACGACTGTTTCAGTTGAGGGCTGGACATTGTTGATGTATTACGTACACGGTTGTTTCAGTTGTGTGTTGGACATTGTTTATGTATTATGTACACGGCTGTTTAGGTTGAGGGCTGGACATTGTTTATGTATTATGTACACGGCTGTTTCACTTGAGGGCTGGACATTGTTTATGTATTATGCAAACGGCTGTTTCAGCTGTGTGCTGGACATTGTTTATGTATTATGTACACGGCTGTTTCAGCTGTTTGCTGGACATTGTTTATGTATTATGTACACGGCTGTTTCAGCTGTGTGCTGGACATTGTTTATGTATTATGTACACGGCTGTTTCAGTTGAGGGCTGGACATTGTTTATGTATTATGTACACAACTGTTTCAGCTGTGTGCTGGACATTGTTTATGTATTATGTACACGGCTGTTTTAGCTGTGTGCTGGACATTGTTTATGTATTATGTACACGGCTGTTTCAGCTGTTTGCTGGACATTGTTTATGTATTATGTACACGGCTGTTTCAGTTGAGGGCTGGACATTGTTTATGTATTATATACACGGCTGTTTCAGCTGTGTGCTGGACATTGTTTATGTATTATGTACACGGCTGTTTCAGCTGTGTGCTGGACATTGTTTATGTATTATGTTCACGGCTGTTTAGGTTGAGGGCTGGACATTGTTTATGTATTATGTACACGGCTGTTTCGGTTCCGTGTAGGCTGTTTCAGTTGTGGGATGAACATTGTTTATGTATTATGTACACGGCTGTTTCAGCTGTGTGCTGAACATTGTTTATGTATTATGTACACGGCTGTTTCAGTTGAGGGCTGGACATTGTTTATGTATTGTGCACACGGCTGTTTCAGTTGAGGGCTGGACATTGTTTATGTATTATGTACACTGCAGTTTCAGCTGTGTGCTGGACATTGTTTATGTATTATGTACACGGCTGTTTCAGTTGAGGGCTGGACATTGTTTATGTATTATGTACACGGCTGTTTCAGCTGTGTGTTGGACATTGTTTATGTATTATGTACACGGCTGTTTCAGTTGTGTGTTGGACATTGTTTATGTATTATGTACACGGCTGTTTCAGCTGTGTGTTGGACATTGTTTATGTATTATGTACACGGCTGTTTCAGCTGTGTGCTGGACATTGTTTATGTATTATGTACACGGCTGTTTCATGTGCTGGACATTGTTTATGTATTATGTACACGGCTGTTTCATGTGCTGGACATTGTTTATGTATTATGTACACTGCAGTTTCAGCTGTGTGCTGGACATTGTTTATGTATTATGTACACGGCTGTTTCAGTTGAGGGCTGGACATTGTTTATGTATTATGTACACGGCTGTTTCAGCTGTGTGTTGGACATTGTTTATGTATTATGTACACGGCTGTTTCAGCTGTGTGTTGGACATTGTTTATGTATTATGTACACGGCTGTTTCAGTTAAGGGCTGGACATTGTTTATGTATTATGTACACGGCTGTTTCATGTGCTGGACATTGTTTATGTATTATGTACACTGCAGTTTCATGTGCTGGACATTGTTTATGTATTATGTACACGGCTGTTTCAGCTGTGTGCTGGACATTGTTTATGTATTACGTACACGGCTGTTTCAGCTGTGTGCTGGACATTGTTTATGTATTACGTACACGGCTGTTTCAGCTGTGTGCTGGACATTGTTTATGTATTATGTACACGGCTGTTTCATGTGCTGGACATTGTTTATGTATTATGTACACGGCTGTTTCATGTGCTGGACATTGTTTATGTATTATGTACACGGCTGTTTCAGTTAAGGGCTGGACATTGTTTATGTATTATGTACACGGCTGTTTCATGTGCTGGACATTGTTTATGTATTATGTACACGGCTGTTTCATGTGCTGGACATTGTTTATGTATTATGTACACGGCTGTTTCAGTTAAGGGCTGGACATTGTTTATGTATTATGTACACGGCTGTTTCATGTGCTGGACATTGTTTATGTATTATGTACACGGCTGTTTCATGTGCTGGACATTGTTTATGTATTATGTACACGGCTGTTTCAGTTAAGGGCTGGACATTGTTTATGTATTATGTACACTGCAGTTTCAGCTGTGTGCTGGACATTGTTTATGTATTATGTACACGGCTGTTTCAGTTGAGGGCTGGGCATTGTTTATGTATTACGTACACGGCTGTTTGAGTTGTTTGCTGGGCATTGTTTATGTATTACGTACACGGCTGTTTCAGCTGTGTGCTGGACATTGTTTATGTATTATGTACACGGCTGTTACAGTTGAGGGTTGGACATTGTTTATGTATTATGTACACGGCTGTTTCAGTTGAGTGCTGCATTCCCTGCACGAGATTTTATTTTATCATGCAACTACCATGGTAACTGCCTTATTACACATGAACTGAGAAAATATGTGTTCTCAGGTCAATAGCCTGAGAGCACTTTTTGGCTCTGCCCACAAATAACGGACTATTTTGCAATGTGTCATTCCGTCTTAAAATGACATAGATATCATTGAAAACAACATAAGTGTATTTAATAGCTATTATTTATTAAACGTTTAGTTTTACAATCCAGATAAGCGATAAATCTTCGCCAGGTAGGGCTACAGTACGTCACTGTAATTGTTCTTGAATTCATACGGGTCACGTACGGATCGATCGTTTTGAAAGGCCCTGAAATAAACCAAGAAACACAGATAAATACACTGGCTAAGCATCATCAAAAATAAATAAACATCAAAATATTCATTGCTATTGATTCTATATCCAATTCACTGGCTAAAGGAATTTTTAATCTCATTTTCACGACTCGTGAAGGTTGACCTACGAAACGAAAACCATGAAACACTTTTTTGGAGAATCAAAACATTGTTAGATTCAGTAGACAACCCTTCGGTTTATACACAAAATAAAAAAAACTTTAAGAGACTCTTCCACAGATCAATGTCTTACTATTTCCATTTGTTTTCCTCAGTATCCTGCCGTGATTAAGTTGATCTTGTCTATTATGTTGAAAATTGTTCTCCACCCACTTGGTTTTACAAGCTTGTCTAAACTGTTCATTCTTGAAGTTATTTCCCATTCACGGAATTCAAGTTTGCCCTGCCCGTTGCCACACACAATACAGTATTTAAATTAATCCGTATTTTGTCATTGTGTAAAGCATAACATAAGAAATTTGGACATAATTTAACGACCTTCTCCACAAACACTGCGTCATTGATGAATCATCCAGCAATAAAAAACATAAATAATGTGCGGAATTTTATTCTTCTTTTATGACACGATGTTCTTATTTTGGTAATACTTATAATTTGCTTAGATTTCTCGTTTTGACTAAAAAATGAAATAGATCTTATTTACTTTTTAATATTTGTTTTAATTGAACAGCGTAGAATTGAGAACTATATTTTGTGTACGGAAGCAAATGAAGTTGTGTTAATCGGCGGGCGGTCTAAGAACGATCGACATTACCCTAGTTAAAAATTAAAAAATATACCTCTAAATTGTGCCCCGTTGTTGGTTTCATGATAAATAGATACTCGGGTCCCTGTCCGACTCGAACCATGTTATTATGGTTGGCGATATCGCCCAGGATGGCTCGGTAAACCTCGCCACCCGAACGATATCACCTCGCCTGATAACATTGTTCTCACCGGACACGGCCCCGAGTTTCTCTATATCTCTCTAACAGTAAAAACTGATAAGACTGATACCCATTAGGTCTTGATTAACTTGTTTATTTGACTCCGTCATTTTAAAACTTAATAACAAATGTGCTGATGCAACGTTTCATCTGTATATTATAGGTACCGACGCTAAACGGAAGTACACCATTTTGGAAGGAGATAATTTATTGGTGATATGTAACATGTCAGATAAATCACCAGATGTACATGTTTACTGGACTAAAAACAACACGAAAACTAGTTTTTATCAAGATGGTGTAAGATTAGAAATTCTGAATATCAAAAGTTCTGAATCCGGGGATTATGTTTGCCATGCATTAAATACGTCACATCCGGGTGCTGATGTTAACAAGACTGTTGAAGTGATTACAGTCGATGTGCAGTGTAAGTGACCAACTTTTTCATTATTTTAATAAACTGCTATCACTTTTATTTTACCAAATTGACACACGCAAAAAGGACTTTGTAGCTGTTAATGTTTCACTGTTGTTTGTCCTGCTGGAGTGTGCTTGTGTTCTGTATTGTTTCTTTGATATGTGTCCACATATCTATGCTGTTTCTGTTGAGTGTTGCCTTCTTGTTGTGTTGTGATAATCTTCCATCCATAAATCATATTATAGAAAACCGGTCATTGTGCATGAATGTCAATTGGTCAAAACTGTATCGACAGAGCTTAAGCTCTCCCATGACATTGTCTGTATTCCCGTTCTCTCCATGTAGAGAAATACAGGTAAATTATAACGCGTTGATTATGAAATCCAGGAAAGCTGGTTAATGATTTCTGGTCGCTCTCGACTGAATGTTACATCTTCCCAACTCATGTAAAGCATTATGGTATAACAAATTGTCGAATTTAACTTCAGTTGCCGCTAGAATCCTCGACTTCAGTGTAGAACCACATACGGTGATGGAAAACCAAACGTTTTCAATACGTTGTAATTTTGAGTCTAACCCTGCTGCAGATTGGACCATACGGAATAAAGATACAGGTGACGGATTTATGAAAGCACACATTGATCATGCTGGTACGACCCTAACATCACCCCCTGCAACATGTGACTATACCGGATACTGGGAATGTACGGGTATCAATGTTCTCAATAACGGCGTCAACGTAACACGTGGTCACAATGTAACGGTAATGTGTAAGTACATTGTGTTTACTCAAACGTTTTATCCTTGCACCTAACGTCTTTTCATTCAATTTCGTGGATGAACGTATCACATATTTATTTGTATTTTCAAACACGTAACGGTCTTTCGTTTCTTCTATGTCCTATGCAACGCAACGAATAAAATACTCCCCATTTCATTTTACTACAATCCGCGAAATCTAACGATTATGACAATTACAGATTAGTTCAGGATTTTGCAATGATCAATATTACAGACATTGTTATATAATGAACATACGAGCCGTTCTCCAGGAAAACCGGGCTTATTGACAAAATTGTGAAAATGTTGATAATTATATGGTTAGAAAGAAGAGACTCTTGTGAACAGTTTCTGAAAAATTGAACAAATTATTCAATAAATTTACAAAGTTAAAGACTTTTTTATAACCAACCACTACCGCCTATTTTATGAGTGACGTCGCGAACGTCATTATCTACGTTTTTGACGTAACGTAACGTAGCATTTCAATGATCCAGTATCTGATACATTTTTGACGTAAACTTTTAAAATTGTGGCAACTTTTATAATCATATTCTTATTTTAATAAAACGTGTTCAGTTTGTGAGTATTTACTTTCAGAGAAAATAGCAAGTGTTTTTAGCCACTTAACCCTTGTTTTCCTTGATATTAGTTCTTTTAGAAATCGATCACCATAGCAAATACAGACTTTATCTTAACACAATTTTAAAGAAAACCTGAAGCTAATGGATAGTACTATTCTATTCAATTACTTAAATATGAAAACAAAATACACGATTTTTTTCTCATTTTAGACATTTTTCTAAGTCTTATTGCATAATTACAATACAATGTCATTAAGCCCGGTTTTCCTGGAGAACGGCTCTTATACAATGATGCTTCCTGAAATATGATCTATACACCATGTACATTCCATGATTCAGGTTCACCCCGACCAACATATCAGAAAAACAATTTTACAGTCACAGGATTGTTTAGAAGTAATGCTTTCTTGATCTTGAACGCACAAGGACGACCGTTCCCTAACTATACATGGTCACGTGATGATGGATCTGGTATGACGTCATCGGTGATTCAACATGATTTTGAAGATACATCTATCCTTGAAATTGATCCAATATCAATTGCTGATTTTGGAAAGTATACGGTGAAAATGGAAAACGATTACGGAACAAACTTTGCTCATTACGAGTTGAAAGCAAACGGTAAGATTGGCTTATCATTCAGTATTACATCCCTTCATGGTTAAATATGCACGCAATTCATAGTCAACAATGCGTTATTTATTGCGAGGTGAGTATTTAGAATTTCCTCACAAATTGACACATCCACGAAATGGCAAAACTTAAATACCACTAAAATACCCGAGACTTATCTTAAGACATGATTTTGGTGAATATAAATAATTAACTTATCATTATAAGTGTTTGGACGGAACAAACTGTAATCGGTTTGTGAGTTTGTAATCCTAAAGTAGAATTGGAATCCTAAAGATTGGAATGCTTAAGTGAGATTCGAACCAATATTGAACGACGCCATCGCCTAGCAAAGCGAAACACGAAGTCATTAGATCCCTCGGCTATCACAATAACCTCAAACTGATCCTAACATTAATAGATTGTAATAGATATCACCACGGCGGCCCTTATCAAGACGCTTTTTGTATGATGTTCTAACTCGTGCTTCTTGGTTGTGAGAGTGACTAAACGAGTGCTGTTATATTTTAAATTCCAATTCCGACTTGACAAAATGTTAGATTTACGTTATGATACTATACCCTGTTTAGTTAAGCACTTGTATTTTGTTTACAGGGAATCCTATAGCAGCCAGCAACATACACTATAGCGATGTAACCGATGAGAGTGTGAGCCTACAATGGACACCTGGTTATGATATGGGATCCAGACAATACTTCAGTGTGTTGAAATTGTTTGATGGAAACGAGTTCTCACAGGTAAATCATATACTCATCTAAAAATCTTCTACAATCTTACGAGGGTCTTTTTGTAATGGAATGTCATATTAAGAGTTAATATATATTAATATATTAAACCATTCGATGGAATCACAAATGTTAGAGTCTAATGAAGACAATGCTGTATCTCTTCCAAACAATAATTTAATATTCCCTATGATAGCAAAGAGCGGCGTTTGTGCTGAATATAGATCTATATGTGTGCCAAGCTCATAACAATATGTCAGTAAACATTCACATAAAGGAAGTTGTTGTCATTAAATAATGTATTTCATTCGTATAAATACACCTAACCAATGTTCTAACTACACCGATGGTATAATTGTACTTTTTATATGATATAAATACACGTACACTAATTTAACATTGAATATATAAAGATACATCATATTTCAGTTATTTTATTCTATCAAAATGACACTTATCCGTGGAATATCAAAATAATAATGTGTAATCATGGTAGGGGTCAAAATCAAAAATAACAAAGTTGTCAATAACGACTGTATCTTCCATTGGCTCGCGCTGCTGCCTGGAATCGCTGTTGAATTGATATAAATAAAGAGTCCAAAGAACCCCTGAGGAAGTCCATTCAATTTTGCGATGATTTTAACGTGTAGCTGTTGCAAATGTTTGGTCGATTTCGATACACCTTCCTTACAAGTTCAGCCTACTCAGTCCAAATCGGATTCAGGTCTGGCGACTTCGATCGATGTATAGTTCAATACTTTTATCCTCTTGATGGCGACGAGCCCAAATAAGATGTGCTCTACGATGTTGGACGGTTAGTGACAGTCCAAAAAAATGGTCTGCGTAAACATATTCAAACAAGACACGCGGCATGTACATGAATACGTTACGTTTCGGAACTTAATGGACGACCATGAAGTCCAACGTATGCTTGTGCTGTTTCAACTGCGGCGCACCTCCAGTTGAACAGCTAACTAAGAATGATAAATCTATCTTGTCTCGCAGTTATGACTTTTTGTCGGGCTGCCTATGGAGGCCATTCACTCTTCCCGTTCACCTTAATTTGGCCTTTAGACTTGTGATAGATCATTTTTGTACGTTTAGTATTCCTACGACCTGAAAACAACTATGAACTGACAAGTACGAGACTACAAAGTTTGTATAACACTGAAAGTGGTCATAATAATGCACAATGATTTTATATTCCTCAGAATGTGGTGGTCCTCTCTGAACAAGACCCACATCTCTGGCCCTGTCGTGAATCGACATACGAGGCATTGTGTTTTTTCGAACAGACAAACGTCTGAGAAGTAATTCACCTCGTGCAATCAATTTACCGCCAAACACTGTTTAGCACGTGCACGACAAGTGATTTTGTACCATAATGCATTCATGCAAAACAATCACATGATCGAGTTGTCAAAATATCGAAATATTAAAAACGCTATCATTTTAATCGAGAATTCAAAATTTCGTGTAATTCGACATAGCAGTTGATTTAAAATCGGTGTAGCTAGAACATTGGTCAAGTGTAGTAGGCTTTGTAATGCAATCAACATTTGCGAGGCTCTGTATATGTTAGGTCTACTCTGTTTTTGTGTCATCTAACAAACAATGTTTAAACATTTGTTTTGTTGTTTCAGTTATGAATAATCAAATATCTGGCATAGAAGTTATGTCTACCATTAGTTGTCATTGTCATTGTCATTGACTACCAAAAATTGTATGCTAGTTTACCATTTACGTTACAGCTGTCGTCTGAGATTTATTGCAACTATACAAACATCGGTACCAACCAGACATGTACTTACAAACAGACTGGTCTTTACAGTAACAAGCAATATCATCTTACAATCTCTTCTCGAAACCAGAATGGGTTCAGGACAATGTCCAAGGATTCAGTAAGGTTTACAACAAAAGGTATTTATACAAAGGAGTAACCTATAGCATGGATGGTATTTATATAAGAAATCTATCTATCTCCCAATGATGTCACACCCCTCCCGGGGACGTAGACATTTCACTCGTCAAACTGCTTACAGTGAATAATAGAGTAAATAACAGAACATATTAAAGTATTGAACAGTCAGTATGATACAAGATTAACAGTAGTAAAAACAGGTTTTCAAAGGCTGATTATGGTGAAACATGATCAATGCGACTGACAGCCATATTGAACGTTGCTATGGTAGGGAGAATGACTACTGTATATGGGAGGCTATTCCAGTGATATATGGTCCTAGGGAAGAAAGTAAACTTATTGTAGTCAGAAGTAGTGCTAGTTAAACTTTAAGCTAATTGGTGTGATGCTATTGATGGGCGAGATAGGGGCACTTGGTAACCCTCAATGGGGATAGCCACAATTTTGTAGGTGACTTTAATCATTTTGAAAATGAGGGATATACGACGGTCAATTCTTCTGAGGTCTAGACACCTAAAATTAAGGGAGCTCAGCATATCAGATAAACTAGTTGTTCTTTAGTGGTTAGCCTTGATCCATCTGGCTTCCCGCCTTTTAACAACCTCGACTTGATCCATCTGGCTTTGGGTATTAGGGAACCAAATTTCGTAGACATATTCCAGCTGGGGTCTGGCAAGAGTCAGGTACATGTAAGCGAGGAACTTGATGGGGACAGACTTGACCTTACTTTTCCTACGAAGTAATCCCAGCGTTTGGTTCAGAGTTTTGGTTGACCTTTTTATGTGATCGTCCTAGGATAGTTAAGTCAACGCACGGGTATTTGACCGCAGTGACGGATTCCAAGAGTACTCCATGGATATAGTACCTGGTTGGTATGGGATTACACGGATAACCTGACATTCGGAGGGGTTAAATTCCATATCCAACTCCAGCTCCAACTTTTCTAACGTTTTGATGTCACTTTGGAGGTTGTTTGATTCTTTTGCCGATGATAAAGATAGGAATAATGTTGTATCATCTGCAAATAGGCGGACTTTTTTGAGCTGATGTTCTGTGGGAGGTCAATGATATATGCAAGGAACAGGAGGGGACCTAGCACAGATCCCTGGGGCACTCCTGAAGAGATATGGAATTTATCTGAGCTGACGCCATTTAAAACTACAGACTGAAGTAAAAGAAACGTTTGTCCCATTTCAGTGTTTAACCTCGAACTCCAGGAAATTAAGTCAGACTTTCTCATGATTGACCTTATCGAAAGCCTTGTTAAAATCTAAAACAAACTGGGTCTGTCTGCAGTTTCTGTGAAACTGAGGTAACTAGGTCGTTAACTAGCATAATGAGTTGGGTGACACATGACATTTTCTCTCGAAACCCATGTTGGAGTTGGAAGAGGACGTTATGTTGTGCGAAGTGCTTGACTACAGACGAGGCGACCTGGATATCAATGAAACAAATAATTGTATCTATTATAGATACGCATTTAGGCAAAATGTTAAATGTTTCTTTTCTCTTTTAGATTTTTGTATATCATTAAACTATCTCTACATTTAGCAAGAACTATAGTATTTATTTTAGAACGAGATGTATGGCCACCAGAGCCCTCAGCTAAACATCAAGCTAGAGTTATAATTGCAATAGTCGGCGGAGTAGTGGGTGCTATAGCAATACTGGCTCTCATAGTCTTCTTATTGAAATACAGAAACTATAAAACATCGTGTGAGTATGCATGTATTCAGAGTATGGATGTATTCATGTTTAACGTTTGGTGTTGTTTATTAAAGTCAGTAATAAAGCAAGTTAAATCTAACACTTATGAAAACGTAATTTGAACCCCACCATATGTAAATAATAGCTACTGTACCAGTCATTCACAAAGCCAACTAGAGTGTCTTTCTGCGAGGCAAATTCATAGTTTAGATAATCTGAGATATTAGTTATAAATCAGTACTCAGTAAAATTTGAATAAAACCATGATACTAATGATCAATAAATGCAATAAATATCTTTGTAATTCTTATAACTGTCTATTTCAGATAATATAGAATCGAAGCATCAAATTCTCGGCAAAAAGGAAGACAAGCTATATGGCTCCAATAAGTACTAAACAAGTGTACATAGACATGTATGTTTGAGTACAGAATAAAAACGGAAATCTTATTAAAGAAGTAAACAATCTACCGATATTCTGTACATGATACTCTCAATTACAGTAATTTGAATGTAGCAGAGACCACAGACTGTCCGAACAGACAACAGTCTTTGAGTTGTTGATTCATTATTTTCCTGTTCAGTTGCCTTGTTACGTTTAATTGTAATATGTTATTTATTGTCTTGTATGTTCCTTTCGTGATCCACTGTTTCTGTTGAGTGATAACTGCTCTGTCAGATTGGTTATATATGTACAATCTCAATTTATGAAAAGTTCTATTTAACATTCTTTGAAACATTATATTGAAAATATTTGAACCATATGAAATCAAATGTTAGGATTTCTTACCTTATTATGCGTGTATTCATTATCATGGTTACTAGGAAATGAAAACTTTCTGATAATGACAGCTATTTCTGAACCATATTGCAGGGCAAATAAATGTGACTTATTGAATTCAATGTATGTTGTGTTTGACATGGTTATCAGTATTACTAGGTCATGTAGGGTCAAAAATTAGGTCACTCGGTCAAATATAAGATAAACCTTGAGTACAATTCAGATGTCCACAATTTGATCCAATATTCATGAAACTTGGTCAGAATGTTGTTCTCCATAAAATCTAGGCCAAGATTGAAACTGGGTCTTGATGGCTCGGTAAACCTCGCCACCCGAACGATATCACCTCGCCTGATAACATTGTTCTCATCGGACAGGGACCTGAGTTTCTCCATCTCCATGAAATCTAGGCCAAGTTTGAAAGTGGGTTATGTGGGGTCAAAAACTAGGTCACTAGATATAATTTTAGAAAAACCTTGTGTTCATTCTATAGGTCGCGGTTTTGATCCAATCTTAATAAAATATGGTCAGAACGTAAGTTGTATTGATACCTAGAACAATTTGCAACAGGTGAGCGACCTAGGGCCCTTTGGGCCTCTTGTTATGTATGTTGTCCGTTTTATCTGCTACACATACTACTGTTAGCATAAACCCTATGCCTAGGTCTCACCGATCATGTTTGTTTCGGCGATGCGTTCCAGATTGAATGGGTTTTAATGAATTCCGAAAACAACTTTTTGCAGAAAACAACCGAAAACAAAGCAAGATTGCCGAAAATACGAATTTCTTCCACCATCTCAGACTGAAGTTAGGCCCGAACTTGGCTAACTCGTCATAGGTTCTGACGAAGAGCAGGCAATGGTTAAAGCTATTGAGACATAATTTCACAGCTCAAGTAAATGGGCAGCGGGAATGGGTTTTCTCGGTCTAGATGATGCTAAGCGTATGTCATTAGAAATTTGTGAAATCCCTGTCCCCAAAGCTAATATATCTAAATCGGGAGTATATCGTCGGTATAAAAAAAATGCTCAGTAGCACAGTAGGCTTAACACTACATATTTTGTGATTGTGATCGGTGTTTTCGAAAAGGCGGGTACTTGAAATTATTTGAATGCAATATTGCACATTAGTAGCAATCGTAAAATTCAATGCATCAAATCAACGAAAAATGGATACATTATAATTGGAAATATACTAAGTAACGGAACCCATACTCGATATTCACCTTAATATAAGCGGTCATTGGGGCTTTTCAAGTTGTGAAATTATCACAAACTTAATAATAATAATAATAATAATAAACTAGCTAGTGAACAAGCAAAATAACTATGCACAGAAAAGAATGATATTTGATATTTTGAAATTGTCTGAAAGTTCTATATGAATATGTGTATTATGGAATGTTTATCTTGATGATGGTAATGTAATCACCACAGTAAGTTTGAGATCAATATCCTAATGTCATTACAATAACCCCATAGATTCTATACTTTCTATCCACATGGGCCAATAATAACATTCTTGAAATGTATCCATGTACATATGTTTTATAAATTAATTTGTTTTACTGACTTAGTCATAGTCAGCCACGGTGTGTAATCTATGGTGCATCTTTTAGCTCTGTTATCACATCTATTTGTGTATCCAGAGAGTATCAATAAAATTCATCTCAGTGTAAAGGCCAAGCTTCTTGTAGCGAATACTGAACGCAAACGAATAGAGAACATAGCCTAAATAGAAACAAAATACTGTATAGTGCAGTTGAATATGATTTCATCCTGCATTTTCTCGGCGGGCACTTGTACTTTTGATTGTTTCTTTTGGCTTATGTGTGGGCATTGCTCTGTGTAGTTGTGGTGTCGTGTTTCTGATTCCCGTGCTCGGCTGGTTAGGTTGAGTTTTACCTTCCCTGTCAGATTTCCTCAAACCTTAGGCAACCTATTATTGTTCATCGCCATTAAATATATATTTATGTATAAAATACGCGTTTTAGCAAATAAAATACACTTAAAACTTACGATAACAGAAACTAACTATTTAAACTGAGTTATCTTTTTTAAAAGCTCAACAGAATAGAGTCTTATTGAGAAGAAAATAACATGAAAAACAACATGATCTCATGTGAAATTATGTTAGAACAGAACGTGATAACAGAATGTCATTAATATAAAACGTATAAGTAAACGTAGATGAATGCTCGCTGTATATGATTGAAAGTGTTGAAATACGATAAATCAAATATATAGTATAAAGCGAAACGAATATATATTAAACGGAGTTCCCAATATGCCATAGAATCAGAATATCATTTTGTTACGTTTACAGAAATGTTAATGAGAATCATGCATTGCTGTGATTCATGATTATCTTAACTGTTCTCGTACGGCACGCATTAGTGCATTCTACATGTTGAACAAATATACTATCCACTCACAATAGGCAGCCAGAGCATGAGAGGTTTAAAGGCTAACAAAAACCCACCTTCATGCTCGTTCAAAAGTATACATCTCTGATTATGAGTCTGTTCTCAGATTGGATACATTTGGTACACACATACCGAGTAAACTAGATGTACGTAAAACTGGTTGTCGAATAACGATAACAATAATATTTTCTTAGACTCTATGCGATTTCAATACTTCCCCAAATCTTTATCTAAAACGCGTGTACCGTAATTATTTATGGCTCTCTGTTTTCGATGGTTATTGCCAATCAGTGGGGGGAATGGAAGAGTGTGTGATGTGAGCGGGTCGAACAGTTACCTGTACACCACAACTGAATTCTCGCCATGAATTACCGTCAATGCTTACTGCTAGAAATAACTCATTGTTTATCGACAAAAACTACCTCTCACCAATTATGAAAACATTTTCGTTGGACATACAATCTATGCATCAAATTAGCAAGGTTTTGGTTTAATGAAATCTAAGGCGCTTAGGTAGAACATAGTGTTTGTATTCTTGGAATAAAGTGTATAGATAAGTGGAAAGGTTTCATTAATTTCTGTTTCAACATGAGTATAATCTACAAGGCGGCGTGATTCAAGTATTGGAATTTATTTTGTGTTAAGTTTAAAGTTATAGTTTCAAAGCGGATAAAGTTAAGCGGGGAAAGGAAACATGTTACAAAAAGCGTGTGTGTTTATTCTTCTAATGAAAGGTACAGTATATAATATTGTAGATAGGTGTACTGTCGTCAGACAGTCTTATAGTTAATTGTTTGTGATAGTAATATGAATAAGTAGTTATTGTTATAATTGCATGGTATACTATCGATATCAGCTGAAATCTGTCAGTGTGTGTTATATCTTAACAAGCATGTTACAGGCTCGTTATAAAGTCTGGTGTGTGCCTAATTGGTAGCAGGTTCCAAAATCATTTTATAATACCTGTTTGAAAAGACATGCCAGTTTTAGCTTGTTTGCGATAGAAAAAAATCGTTTTTAAACATTTCTCTGTAAATACTAAACCTATATGTATGACATTTTGCACGAATAAATGAAATATATCTACCTAATACACACTGAAATTTCAGTAACATCAGAATTAAGTTAAAAAAAATTTGTTCATAAGTTCTATGTAACATATTTGTAGTTTTGTATGAAATATCATGTTAGAAGACTTGATACTTGCAAAAGCCAATTTTACGGTCATGTGATACGCGTAACGGTATATTTACGTATTTGCAACCTACTTAATATAACACATGCGAGGCCCGAATGTTTATCTGACGAAGTAAATGTTATTGTTGTACATTGTTAACAAGCGACACACCTAAATAACATGGATCATACGGTGCTGGCATTGTTGTTGGCCATTTTAAAACAATGCCAGCACATATGTAGAATAAGTTTTTTAAATGTGTTTTTCGATAAAGGCTTAATGCCGAAACGTTAATTAAATATGAGTATGAACCATACTAGTGCTATATAACTATTCCCTATGGAATTAAATCAGGGTTAAATAATTGATAATAAATCATAAATGGAATACCAAATTACCCCCCTGCGTTAAACTGTATATGTACATGTAATTTCAATATATGATAAAGAATTAATATCTTTTAATGGGTGACTAAAACGTATGGAAATCAGAATGGGAGTAGGTAGGAAGTTAGGGTAGGAAGTTAGTGTAGTTCTGTGTATTTTTTTACCAAAATCTGATGAATAGATTTTCAGAAATGTTACAAAAACACGATTACTAGTATTTTCTATCGATCGCAACTAGCTATAGCATGTTCTCATTAAAACCAAGCATTCACATACACTCAATGAATACTTACTATAGTATACGATTCTAAAGCTGCAGTAAAATATTGTTTTAAAGAGGAACGTTCACCTACAATGTTTGTTTGAGACAGACAATCATGACTTCATCAGTCTTCCATACTTAGAAATAATCAATATTAAACAGTGTTGTATCGAACTAACAAAACATACGGTTTCCTCTCACTACTAAAATAAGGCTTCATGTTGAAACTGGTCCTTAGGCAAAACCAGTAAGCATTCCAGTTAATGAACAGAAATGCGATTTATGTGAAGTGTCGGACGATGAGTTCCATTTTGTTTTACAATGATCACTTTATAACAATTTTAGAAAACAATAATACACCATACTACAACTCGTACTGCTGCAAAACAAGACCAAACATAAGATCATACATTAAACGTATTAATACTGATACTAGTACTAGAACCTGCTCTGCGAGAAGTTTGTACTATACAGTTGAGACTATATAGTTATATCACGACGTCCTACAACTGTCACATAGTACACATGAAAACTACATGTCTGATGAGTGTCCTAAACCTGTCACGTCGAACACCTGAAAACTACATGCATGATGAGTGTCCTATACCTGTCACATTGTACACATGAGAACTACATGCCGAATGAGTGTCCTATACCTGTCACATCGTACACATGAGAAGTTGTCCTAAAACTATCACATCGTACCCATGAGAACTACATGCATGATGAGTATCCTATAACTATCACATCGTACCCATGAGAACTACATGCATGATGAGTGTCCTATAACTATCACATCGTACCCGTGAGAACTACATGCATGATGAGTATCCTATAACTATCACATCGTACCCATGATAACTACATGCATGATGTGTGTCCTATACCTGTCACATTGTACACATGAGAACTACATGCCTGATGAGTATCCTATAACTATCACATCGTTCCCATGAGAACTACATGCATGATGAGTGTCCTATACCTGTCACATTGTACACATGAGAACTACATGCATGATGAGTATCCTATAACTATCACATCGTACCCATGAGAACTACATGCATGATGAGTATCCTATAACTATCACATCGTACCCATGAGAACTACATGCATGATGAGTGTCCTATACCTGTCACATTGTACACATGAGAACTACATGCCTGATGAGTGTCCTATACCTGTCACATCGAACACCTTAGCACTGCATGCCTGATGAGTGTCCTATACCTGTCACATCGAACACCTTAGCACTGCATGCCTGATGAGTGACCTATACCTGTCACATTGTACACATGAGAACTACATGCCTGATGAGTGTCCTATACCTGTCACATTGTACACATGAGAACTACATGCCTGATGAGTGACCTATACCTGTCACATTGTACACATGAGAACTACATGCCTGATGAGTGACCTATACCTGTCACATTGTACACATGAGAACTACATGTCTGATGCGTGTCCTATACCTGTCACATTGTACACATGAGAACTACATGCCTGATGAGTGACCTATACCTGTCACATTGTACACATGAGAACTACATGTCTGATGAGTGACCTATACCTGTCACATCGAACACCTTAGCACTACACGCCTGATGAGTGTCCTATACCTGTCACATCGAACACCTTAGCACTACACGCCTGATGAGTGTCCTATACCTGTCACATCGAACACCTTAGCACTACACGCCTGATGAGTGTCCTATACCTGTCACATCGAACACCTTAGCACTACACGCCTGATGAGTGTCCTATACCTGTCACATCGAACACCTTAGCACTGCATGCCTGATGAGTGACCTATACCTGTCACATTGTACACATGAGAACTACATGCCTGATGAGTGTCCTATACCTGTCACATCGAACACCTTAGCACTACACGCCTGATGAGTGTCCTATACCTGTCACATCGAACACCTTAGCACTACACGCCTGATGAGTGTCCTATACCTGTCACATCGAACACCTTAGCACTACACGCCTGATGAGTGTCCTATACCTGTCACATCGAACACCTTAGCACTGCATGCCTGATGAGTGACCTATACCTGTCACATTGTACACATGAGAACTACATGCCTGATGAGTGTCCTATACCTGTCACATTGTACACATGAGAACTACATGCCTGATGAGTGACCTATACCTGTCACATTGTACACATGAGAACTACATGCCTGATGAGTGACCTATACCTGTCACATTGTACACATGAGAACAACATGTCTGATGCGTGTCCTATGCCTGTCACATTGTACACATGAGAACTACATGCCTGATGAGTGACCTATACCTGTCACATTGTACACATGAGAACTACATGTCTGATGAGTGACCTATACCTGTCACATCGAACACCTTAGCACTACACGCCTGATAAGTGTCCTATACCTGTCACATCGAACACCTTAGCACTACACGCCTGATGAGTGTTCTATACCTGTCACATCGAACACCTTAGCACTACACGCCTGATGAGTGTCCTATACCTGTCACATTGAACACCTTAGCACTACACGCCTGATGAGTGTCCTATACCTGTCACATCGAACACCTTAGCACTACACGCCTGATGAGTGTCCTATACCTGTCACATCGAACACCTTAGCACTGCATGCCTGATGAGTGTCCTATACCTGTCACATCGAACACCTTAGCACTACACGCCTGATGAGTGTCCTATACCTGTCACATCGAACACCTTAGCACTGCATGCCTGATGAATGTCCTATACCTGTCACATCGAACACCTTAGCACTACACACCTGATGAGTGTCCTTTACCTGTCACATTGAACACCTTAGCACTTCACGCCTGATGAGTGTCCTATACCTGTCACATCGAACACCTTAGCACTGTATGCCTGATGAGTGTCCTATACCTGTCACATCGAACACCTTAGCACTACACGCCTGATGAGTGTCCTATACCTGTCACATCGAACACCTTAGCACTACACGCCTGATGAGTGTCCTATACCTGTCACATCGAACACCTTAGCACTACACACCTGGCCCCAAGTTCACAAAGGATCAGTTTTTAAGATCAGGATCAAGATGAGATATGTATCAATTGGAATTCAGTATATATGTTAAGGTTAAGCTTGATATTTTTATACATGTATATATATAAAATCATATCCTTCAATTTCAAAGACAATAAAATAATTGTTTTATGGTTAGTCATTAAAATACTCACATGAAAACTACATGTCTAATGAGTTTCCTATACCTGTCACAATGTACACATGAGAACTACATGCCTGATAGGTGTCATATACCTATCACATCGTACACACCACATGAGAACTACATGCCTTGTGAGTGTCCTATAACTATCACATCATACACATCACATGAGAACTACATGCCTGATACGTGTCCTTTATAGGTCACATCGTACACATCACATGAGAACTACATGCCTGATGAGTGTCTATGAGACTCCTGAATACATTCAACAAGATTCCAATTATAGTGTGACAAAGATTAGATTGGACCATGTGATTTTTATATAGATCTACAACACGTTGTTCCATGATGGATTTATACCTTTGGGACAAAGCGGCGATTCCAAAATTAAGCTTAACATGATCGTGTCATGCATGTTAAGGCTTCTTTTACAAATAAGATTTTTGAGCTTACTAACCAACCCCCCCCCCAAATCCGTGATGTGATTTATGATGTTACTATCATATCATGTATACATGCAAAACGTCGTTGAATACCAACGAAACCTTTTCTTATTGGCGTTAAAACCTGCTCATTACAGCGGTTAAAGATTAATGGCTTGTTGTCTTAATTAATACATGATTGGCACCGGTAAACGAATAGGTGTGTACGCGTATATAGCTAATTAACGGTCTATTAGCATGGCAAGTGTGATGTTTTGTTATTTTGTTGGCAGTAGTTGAACAGTACACGGAAGATAATGTATTGTATGTTGACCTGTCAGCATGGCACCTAATTATGTTATATATTCTGTCAGGAAAACACGGCACCTTATTATGTTGTATATACTTCAGGAAAACATGGCACCATATTATGTTATACATACTTCAGGAAACATGGCACCTTTTTATGTTATATATACTGTCAGGAAAACATAGCACCTTATTATGTTGTATATACTTCAGGAAAACATGGCACCATATTATGTTATACATACTTCAGGAAACATGGCACCTTATTATACTATATATACTTCTGGAAAACAGGGCACATTATTATGTTATACATACTGTCAGTAAAAGATGGCACCTTATTATGTAATATATACTTCTGGAAAACAGGGCACCTTATTATGTTAAATATACTGTCAGGAAAACATGGCACCTTATTACGTTATACATACTGTCATGAAAACATGGCACCTTATTATGCTATATATACTGTCAGGAAAACATGGCACCTTTTTATGTTAAACATACTTCAGGAAAACATGGCACCTTATTATGTTATATATACTGTCAGGAAAACATGGCACCTTATTATGTTATACATACTGTCAGGAAACCATGGCACCTTATTATATTATATATACTTCTGGAAAACAGGGCACCTTATTCTGTTATATATACTTCTGGAAAACATGGCACCTTATTATGTTATACATACTTCAGAAAAACATGGCACCTTATTATATTACATATACTGTCAGGAAAACCTGGCACCTTATTATATTATATATACTTCAGGAAAACATGGCACCTTATTATATTATATATACTGTCAGGAAAACCTGGCACCTTATTATATTATATATACTTCAGGAAAACATGGCACCTTATTATATTACATATACTTCAGGAAAACCTGGCACCTTATTATATTACATATACTTCAGGAAAACATGGGACCTTATTATGTTATACATACTTCAGGAAAACATGGCACCATATTATATTACATATACTGTCAGGAAAACCTGGCCCTTATTATATTATATATACTTCAGGAAAACATGGCACCTTATTATATTATACATACTTCAGGAAAACATGGCACCTTATTATATTAAATATACTGTCAGGAAAACCTGGCACCTTATTATGTTATATATACTGTCAGGAAAACATGGCACCTTATTATGTTATACATACTTCAGGAAAACATGGCACCTTATTATGTTATACATACTTCAGGAAAACATGGCACCTTATTACGTTATATATACTTAAGGAAAACATGGCACCTTATTATGTTATATATACTGTCAGGAAAACATTGCACCTTATTATATTATATATACTGTCAGGAAAACATGGCACCTTATTATGTTATACATACTTCAGGAAAACATGGCACCTTATTATGTTATATATACTTCAGGAAAACATGGCACCTTTTTATGTTATATATACTTCGGGAAAACATGGCACCTTATTATGTTATATATACTGTCAGGAAACCATGGCACCTTATTATGTTATACATACTACAAGAAAACATGGCACCTTATTATGTTATATATACTGTCAGGAAAACATGGCACCGTATTATGATATATATACTGTCAGGAATTAATGGCACTTTATAATGTTATATATACTTCTGGAAAACAGGCCACCTTATTATGTTATACATACTGTCAGGAAACCATGGCACCTTATTATGTTTAATATACTGTCAGGAAAACATGGCACCTTATTATGTTATACATACTTCTGGAAAACATGGCACCTTATTACGTTATACATTCTTCAGGAAAACATGGCATCTTATTATGTTATATATACTGTCAGGAAAACATGGCACCTTATTATGTTATACATACTGTCAGGAAAACATGGTACCTTATTATGATATACATACATGTACTTCAGGAAAACATGGCACCTTATTATGTTACATATACTGTCAGGAAAACATTGCGCCTTATTATGTTATATATATTGTCAGGAAAATATGGCACCTTATTATGTTATACATACTTCAGGAAAACATGGCACCTTATTATGTTATATATACTTCGGGAAAACATGGCACCTTATTATGTTATATATACTGTCAGGAAAACATTGCACCTTAGTATGTTATATATACTGTCAGGAAAACATGGCACCTTATTATGTTATACATACTTCAGGAAAACATGGCACCTTATTATGTTATATATACTTCAGGAAAACATGGCACCTTTTTATTTTATATATACTTCGGGAAAACATGGCACCTTATTATGTTATATATACTGTCAGAAAAACATGGCACCTTAATATGTTATACATACTACAAGAACACATGGCACCTTATTATGTTATACATACTGTCAGGAAACCATGGCACCTTATTATATTATATATACTTCTGGAAAACAGGGCACCTTATTCTGTTATATATACTTCTGGAAAACATTGCACCTTATTATGTTATACATACTTCAGGAAAACATGGCACCTTATTATGTTAAACATACTTCAGGAAAACATGGCACCTTATTATATTACATATACTGCCAGGAAAACCTGGCACCTTATTATATTATATATACTGTAAGGAAAACATGGCACCTTATTATATTATACATACTTCAGGAAAACATGGCACCTTATTATTTTACATATACTGTCAGGAAAACCTGGCACCTTATTATATTATATATACTGTCAGGAAACCATGGCACCTTATTATGTTATACATACTTCAGGAAAACATGGCACCTTATTATGTTATATATACTGTCAGGAAACCATGGCACCTTATTATGTTATACATACTTCAGGAAAACATGGCACCATATTATGTTATATATACTGTCAGAAAAACATGGCACCTTTTTATGTTATATATACTTCGGGAAAACATGGCACCTTATTATGTTATATATACTGTCAGGAAAACATTGCACCTTATAATGTTACATATACTATCAGGAAAACATGGCACCTTATTATGTTATACATACTTCAGGAAAACATGGCACCTTATTATGTTATATATACTTCAGGAAAACATGGCACCTTTTTATGTTATATATACTTCGGGAAAACATGGCACCTTATTATTTTATATATACTGTCAGAAAAACATGGCACCTTATTATGTTATATATACTTCTGGAAAACAGGGCACCTTATTCTGTTATATATACTTCTGGAAAACATGGCACCTTATTATGTTTAATATACTGTCAGGAAAACATGGCACCTTATTATGTTATATATACTGTCAGGAAAACATGGCACCTTATTATGTTATACATACTACAAGAAAACATGGCACCTTATTATGTTATATATACTGTCAGGAAAACATGGCACCGTATTATGATATATATACTGTCAAGAAAACATGGCACCTTATTATATTATATATACTGTCAGGAAACCATGGCACCTTATTATGTTATACATACTGTCAGGAAAACATGGCACCTTATTATGTTATACATACTACAAGAAAACATGGCACCTTATTATGTTATACATTCTTCAGGAAAACATGGCACCTTATTATGTTATACATTCTTCAGGAAAACATGGCACCTTATTATGTTATACATACTTCAGGAAAACATGACACCTTATTATATTACATATACTGTCAGGAAAACCTGGCACCTTATTATATTATATATACTGTAAGGAAAACATGGCACCTTATTATATTATACATACTTCAGGAAAACATGGCACCTTATTATATTACATATACTGTCAGGAAAGCCTGGCACCTTATTATATTATATATACTGTCAGGAAACCATGGCACCTTATTATGTTATACATACTTCAGGAAAACATGGCACCTTATTATGTTATATATACTGTCAGGAAACCATGGCACCTTATTATGTTATACATACTTCAGGAAAAAAGGCACCATATTATGTTATATATACTGTCAGGAAAACATGGCACCTTTTTATGTTATATATACTTCGGGAAAACATGGCACCTTATTATATTATATATACTGTCAGAAAAACATGGCACCGTATTATGATATATATAATGTCAGGAATTAATGGCACTTTATTATGTTATATATACTTCTGGAAAACAGGGCACCTTATTATTTTATACATACTGTCAGGAAACCATGGCACCTTATTATGTTTAATATACTGTCAGGAAAACATGGCACCTTATTATGTTATACATTCTTCAGGAAAACATGGCATCTTATTATGTTATATATACTGTCAGGAAAATATGGCACCTTGTTATGTTATACATACTGTCAGGAAAACATGGTACCTTATTATGATATACATACATGTACTTCAGGAAAACATGGCACCTTATTATGTTAAATATACTGTCAGGAAAACATGGCACCTTATTATATTATATATACTTCTGGAAAACAGGGCACTTTATTATGTTATATATACTTCTGGAAAACAGGGCACCTTATTATGTTATATATACTTCTGGAAAACAGGGCACCTTATTATGTTTAATATACTGTCAGGAAAAACTGGCACCTTATTATGAAATACATACTTCTGGAAAACATGGCACCTTATTACGTTATACATTCTTCAGGAAAACATGGCACCTTATTATGTTATATGTACTGTCAGGAAAACATGTCACCTTATTATGTTATATATACTGTCAGGAAAACATGGCACCTTATTATGTTTTATGTACTGTCAGGAAAACATGTCACCTTATTATGTTATACATACTGTCAGGAAAACATGGTACCTTATTATGTTATACATCCTTCAGGAAAACATGGCACCTTATTATGTCACATATACTGTCAGGAAAATATGGCTTCTTATTATGTTATACATACTGTCAGGAAAACATGGCACCTTATTATGTCATATATACTGTCAGATAAACATGGCACCTTATTATGTTATACATACTTCAGGAAAACATGGCACCTTATTATGTTATACATACTTCAGGAAAACATGGCACCTTATTTCGTTGTATAAACTTCAGGAAAACTTGGCACCTTATAATGTTATATTTAGTTCATTTAAACATGGCACCTTATTATGTTTTACATACTTCAGGAAAACATGGCACCTTATTATGTTATACATACTGTCAGGAGAACTTGGCACCTTATTATGTTATACATACTTCAGGAAAATATGGCACCTTATTATGTTATATATACTGTCAGGAAAACATGGCACCTTATTATGTTATATATACTGTCAGGAAAACATGGCACCTTATTATGTTATATATACTGTCAGGAAAACAGGGCACCTTACAATGTTATACATACTGTCAGGAAAACATGGCACCTTATAATGTTATGCATACTGTCAGGAAAACATGGCACCTTATTATGTTATATATATTGTCAGGAAAACATGGCACCTTATAATGTTATGCATACTGTCAGGAAAACATGGCACCTTATTATGTTATATATATTGTCAGGAAAACATTGCACCTTATTATGTTATACATACTTTAGGAAAACATGGCACCTTATTATGTTAAACATACTTCAGGAAAACATGGCACCTTATTATGTTATACATACTTCAGGAAAACATGGCACCTTATTATGTTATACGTACCTCAGGAAAACATGGCACCTTATTATGTTATATATTCTGTCAGGAAAACATGGTACCTTATTATGTTATACATACTTCAGGAAAACATGGCACCTTATTATGTTATATATACTGTCAGGAAAACATGGCACCTTATTATGTTATATATACTTCAGGAAAACATGGCACCTTACAATGTTATACATACTGTCAGGAAAACATGGCACCTTATTATGTTTTACATACTTCAGGAAAACATGGCACCTTATTATTCCAAGATAAAATTTCAAAACAACAACTGACAGCAGTAATAACAATTTAATTTTATAATTATCTTTATATACCAAATGACTAGCGAATATTGTTTATAATACATGTAATATATATAGGCTTGTCTTATTGCGATTATGAATTAAATTAAAGTGGCGAAGAATGGCCATGTTGACTTGTACTCTAACAGGTAACGCTGTTAGAGGTGAAAACGCCTTACGCAAGGTAGCAACCGAGGGCATATAAGATTTATTATCAAACTTTAACATTAATTTACTGTAACAAGAAACCGAGTACACTCCGATTACACATAGAAACCGAGTACGCTCCAGGTACTCATAAAAATACCGAGTACACTCCGAGTACCCATAAAAGAGACCGAGTACGCTACAGGTACTCATAAAATACCGAGTACACTCCGAGTACCCATAAAAGAGACCGAGTACGCTACAGGTACTCATAAAATACCGAGTACACTCCGAGTACCCATAAAAAAGACCGAGTACGCTACAGGTACTCATAAAATACCGAGTACACTCCGAGTACCCATAAAAGAGACCGAGTACGCTACAGGTACTCATAAAATACCGAGTACACTCCGAGTACCCATAAAATACCGGGACGTACGCTCCAGGTACCCCGTAATAAAACCAGGTACGCTCCAGGCACCATATAAAGAACCATGTCTACAGTAAGTATGTATTTTAACCAAATGTGACTTATCTAAACAGATGAGACCTTTTAAGAGATGCCATTTTTCTAGTTGAGTCAACGCTCGGACAAGTCTTAAACGCTCATAAAAAACTACAGTCAAGTGACTGAATTTTGTAACCACGGGAACCTCAGTCTCGACTGGTAACAGCTGTCGAAACCGAGAGAAAACCCATGGAAATGCAAAATATATGTTTTGTATTGATTCATTTTTAATAAAAATAATAGATATGCCCTCGGTTGCATCCCCACTACAGAATTTTACGCCAACATGACAATGTATGTAATAATGATAAAATATCTACTATAATTAGATAAATGCATGAGTAAGGCAAGTGCTATATCTAGATATGGTTATTAATTGTTTATTGGCTATTAAATCACCGTTAAGACACAGTTCTGGTAACTGGTAGAACGACTACTATCACGTCCTTTGCTACAAATGTACTTTCTGAACTTCACATTATAGGCTTCATGTCTTTTCCTTTTCAGCATCTAATATTATACACATTCACGACACTAAGAACATCATATTAAACACTAATATTATCATAATTGACACTGATACCATGGTAATCACAACACAAAAACACATTATCAGCATTATTCCCGTACGTAAGAATCACCTTGCACACGAAGAGTTCCTATACGTGAATTCCATGAAGACTGGATGCTATCTGATGCCGGATCTGTCCTCATAGTTACCATATTGAACCATCTTGTGTCGTATATTGTGTAGTTTACTTCCAGTACAACCTCAACGTGACCATGTGTCTGTTTTGACCAACATACGTATGCCAATGTTACTGACTCTCTCAATATCAAACTGAAATAACAACAAACGGATCGGCAGAAAAATGACTCATACAGCATAATAATAGTAACTGCTATTTGCCATTAAACATAGTTAGACTATTAACATTGATAATTAATAATAATGACTGATATTGCCTGAAGGGTGCGGTAGGGTGGGTTTAAAGTTCGTCGTTTGCTGCCGAACAAGCAAGTGAGCCGACGTGGCAATCATGTGAGTTCACGCTCAGTGAATATCGTATTCACGCGAGAATTACCATGGAAACGATAGCGACGCCGGGTAGCGATAAACGCACCATGTGTATATAGTACCCGGAGATCCCGTGAAATTCCGCCGTAATAAATTAGATTAATGCATAGGTGAATTAATCTTTATTATGTTATATATACTTCAGGAAAACATGGCACCTTATATAATGTTATGTATACAAACTACCCTATTTGAGCCAATTCGTTTAGTCATCGATGTTGTCAAACCTGGGTTCCATTTGCCCTATTTTCAGTTTGAAGGGGATAAAATACTAGAAGTTGTGCATACACGCAAACAAACGACCCCTTAAAACCAGTAAAACCAGGGATTGCCCCTGCATAGTGTGATGAGTAAAAAAGACACAACACCAAACTTGAATTAAAGTTATTTTCGTTTTTACTGAATTACATACATGCATATTTAAGACTATTTAGATAAAAAATGAAACACAGTGACTTTACTAAATTGACTATTCCAATGTAAAAAATAAACCTAAATTGATTCGATGTTTTAATTGTATGCGACACAATTCAATACAATTCAAATAATTTATTACAGTGGCATTCTTATACAATAAATGTTATGGTACAGTTTATAAATATAAAATGTCATAAAAGCACGCAAAATGTTTGTGACAAATCAATAATGACTTATAAGACACTCAAGCATCAAACAATAAAAATGATTATTATTTTATGGATCACACATGTTATCATGTACATAATAACGATTGATCAATAGATTGTTGGATAACCCTAGTCGGTAAAAGTGATTTTTGCTTAGTTAATGTAAAAAATTGTTCAAAGTGGTAATATATGACGGCATAACTCATTGTAAAATAAGTTTTCACAATAAAGTTATCAATAGTATACCATTGATTTTTACCATTAACTCTATTCTACCGAGTCAGCACATTTCCATATACATCCAGAGAGAGCGAACATTTTGATGTACTTTACTGTCAAAGCTTCACAAGTCGTTTAAAATAGAACATGGACTGGTATACTAGTAGTTAGAGTGATTGTAAGTGGACTGGTATACTAGTAGTTGGAGTGATTGTAAGTGGACTTGTATACTTGTAGTTGCAGTGATTGTAAGTGGACTGGTATACTTGTAGTTGCAGTGATTGTAAGTGGACTGGTTTACTAGTAGTTGCAGCGATTGTAAGTGGACTGATATACTTGTAGTTGCAGCGATTGTAAGTGGACTGATATACTAGTAGTTGCAGTGATTGTTAGTGGACTGGTATACTAGTAGTAAGAGTGATTGTTAGTGGACTGATATACTTGTAGTTGCAATGATTGTAAGTGGACTGATATACTAGTAGTTGGAGTGATTGTAAGTGGACTGGTATACTAGTAGTTGGAGTGATTGTAAGTGGACTGGTATACTTGTAGTTGGAGTGATTGTAAGTGGACTGATATACTAGTAGTTGCAGTGATTGTAAGTGGACTGGTATACTAGTAGTTGCAGTGATTGTAAGTGGACTGGTATACTTGTAGTTGCAATGATTGTAAGTGGACTGATATACTTGTAGTTGCAGTGATTGTTAGTGGACTGGTATACTAGTAGTTGGAGTGATCGTAAGTGGACTGATATACTAGTAGTTGGAGTGATTGTTAGTGGACTGATATACTAGTAGTTGCAGTGATTGTTAGTGGACTGATATACTAGTAGTTGCAGTGATTGTAAGTGGACTGGTATACTAGTAGTTGGAGTGATTGTAAGTGGACTGGTATACTAGTAGTTGGAGTGATTGTAAGTGGACTGATATACTAGTAGTTGGAGTGATTGTAAGTGGACTGATATACTAGTAGTTGCAGTGATTGTAAGTGGACTGGTATACTTGTAGTTGCAATGATTGTAAGTGGACTGATATACTTGTAGTTGCAGTGATTGTAAGTGGACTGATATACTAATAGTTGGAGTGATTGTAAGTTGACTGGTATACTAGTAGTTGGAGTGATTGTAAGTGGACTGATATACTAGTAGTTGGAGTGATTGTAAGTGGACTGATATACTAGTAGTTGGAGTGATTGTAAGTGGACTGATATACTAGTAGTTGGAGTGATTGTAAGTGGACTGGTATACTAGTAGTTGGAGTGATTGTAAGTGGACTGGTATACTAGTAGTTGGAGTGATTGTAAGTGGACTAATATACTAGTAGTTGGAGTGATTGTTAGTGGACTGGTATACTAGTAGTTGGAGTGATTGTTAGTGGACTGATATACTTGTAGTTGGAGTGATTGTAAGTGGACTGGTATACTAGTAGTTGGAGTGATTGTAAGTGGACTGATATATTAGTAGTTGCGGTGATTGTTAGTGGACTGGTATACTAGTAGTTGCAGTGATTGTAAGTGGACTGGTATACTTGTAGTTGCAGTGATTGTTAGTGGACTGATATACTAGTAGTTACAGCGATTGTAAGTGGACTGGTATACTAGTAGTTGCGGCGATTGTAAGTGGACTGATATACTAGTAGTTGGAGTGATTGTAAGTGGACTGGTATACTAGTAGTTGCGGTGATTGTAAGTGGACTGGTATACTTGTAGTTGCAGTGATTGTAAGTGGACTGATATACTAGTAGTTGCAGTGATTGTAAGTGGACTGGTATACTAGTAGTTGCAGTGATTGTAAGTGGACTGATATACTAGTAGTTGCAGTGATTGTAAGTGGACTGGTATACTAGTAGTTGCAGCGATTGTAAGTGGACTGGTATACTAGTAGTTGCAGTGATTGTAAGTGGACTGATATACTAGTAGTTGGAGTGATTGTAAGTGGACTGATATACTAGTAGTTGGAGTGATTGTAAGTGGACTGGTATACTAGTAGTTGGAGTGATTGTAAGTGGACTGATATACTAGTAGTTGGAGTGATTGTAAGTGGACTGATATACTAGTAGTTGGAGTGATTGTAAGTGGACTGGTATACTAGTAGTTGGAGTGATTGTAAGTGGACTGATATACTAGTAGTTGGAGTGATTGTAAGTGGACTGGTATACTTGTAGTTGCAGTGATTGTAAGTGAAGTACACTAGTAGTTGGAGTGATTGTAAGTGGGCTGGTATACTTGTAGTTGGAGTGATTGTAAGTGGACTGATATACTAGTAGTTGGAGTGATTGTAAGTGGACTGGTATACTAGTTGTTGGAGTGATTGTAAGTGGACTGGTATACTAGTAGTTGCAGTGATTGTAAGTGGACTGGTATACTAGTAGTTGGAGTGATTGTAAGTGGACTGGTATACTAGTAGTTGGAGTGATTGTAAGTGGACTGGTATACTTGTAGTTGGAGTGATTGTAAGTGGACTGGTATACTTGTAGTTGGAGTGATTGTAAGTGGACTGATATACTAGTAGTTGGAGTGATTGTAAGTAGACTGGTATACTAGTAGTTGCAGCGATTGTAAGTGGACTGATATACTTGTAGTTGAAGTGATTGTAAGTGGACTGGTATACTTGTAGTTGAAGTGATTGTAAGTGGACTGGTAAACTTGTAGTTGAAGTGATTGTAAGTGGACTGGTATACTAGTAGTTGGAGTGATTGTAAGTGGACTGGTATACTAGTAGTTGGAGTGATTGTAAGTGGACTGATATACTAGTAGTTGGAGTGATTGTAAGTGGACTGGTATACTTGTAGTTGGAGTGATTGTAAGTGGACTGATATACTAGTAGTTGGAGTGATTGTAAGTGGACTGGTATACTTGTAGTTGCAGCGATTGTAAGTGGACTGATATACTAGTAGTTGCAGTGATTGTAAGTGGACTGGTATACTAGTAGTTGGAGTGATTGTAAGTGGACTGATATACTAGTAGTTGGAGTGATTGTAAGTGGACTGATATACTAGTAGTTGGAGTGATTGTAAGTGGACTGATATACTAGTAGTTACAGTGATTGTAAGTGGACTGATATACTAGTAGTTGGAGTGATTGTAAGTGGACTGATATACTAGTAGTTACAGTGATTGTAAGTGGACTGATATACTAGTAGTTGGAGTGATTGTAAGTGGACTGGTATACTTGTAGTTACAGTGATAGACGAGCAGTGTTATGATTAGTGTAATTCTAAGCAACTACTAGAAAGCCAATGTCAACATATTGTCATTGAGTAGTCTTCATTTCACTGAAATGTTTAAAGAGTATAAAATCGTAGAGTTTATGCGTGTCATGTTTAGCATTGGTACAGATTTATGTTAACCAATGGTACAGATTAATGTTACCAATGGAACATATTAATGTTAACCAATGGTACAGATTTATGTTAACCAATGGTACAGATTAATGTTAACCAATGATACAATTTTATGTTTACCAATGGTACAGATTTATGTTAACCAATGGTACAGATTTATGTTAACCAATGGTACAGATTTATGTTAACCAATGGTACAGATTTATGTTAACCAATGGTACATATTAATGTTAACCAATGGTACAGATTTATGTTAACCAATGGTACAGATTTATGTTAACCAATGGTACAGATTAATGTTAACCAATGATACAGATTTATGTTAACCAATGGTACAGATTTATGTTAACCAATGGTACAGATTTATGTTAACCAATGATACAGATTTATGTTAACCAATGGTACAGATTTATCGGAGTTCACTGTAATGTCGGCACCGCCTTTGATTCACCCTGCTACACTGGAACTTAGGTCATTATAGACTGAAAAAATACATTTTCTTAATATCTTCAACACACGTAACAAATGTTTTTCTCTCTTCCAACAGACAAGCCGATTGCTGCCTTCACTTAACTCAGTATTTATTGGCACGTATAATCGTTCCTACAATCATTATATGGATTAGTTATAGAAAGTTTTTGAGCAGATATTACGAATAGTATTTAATAATATATCTACAACAAGACTATCGTATTTAATAAAACGTTGATATTATGGTTAGTTTTTATTATTAATAATGTTATTGTAAGCGTTTATGGTGGCGTGATTATCGTTGTGACAATGTTGCTTCAGATACTAGTATCTCTGAATCTTTGTAACTTGGAGATCTTACAAAGGAAATAAAACATGAGTATCTTCTACGTCCTTAATTATAACATATTAATTCTACAATTCGCTGTGGTTGTTTATGTTCTTAATCTTGATGATGTTGCTGTAGTATTATACCATATTTTTATATATATAGGCCCTTTCCATGTATACATACGTTCAAAAGTTCGGTACAATTACGACTAATACATTGATAAAACAATATACAATGTAGGTAAAATATTCAAGAATTATTAATAACATAAAAATATATATACCACTCATTTATGCAAACGGATATATACTACTTACTCAAATAGACGGGGCTCTACTAAACCCAGAAGGCGGGGTCCTACTAAACCCAGTAGGCAGGACTCTACTTAACTCAGTAGACGGGACTCCACGTGATCCAGTAGATGGGGCCCTACTAAACCTTGTTGGCGGGGCTCTACTTAACTCAGTTGACGGGACTCTGCTTGATCCAGTTAATGGAGCCCTACTAAACCCAGTAGGCTTAACACAGTAGTTTGTGGGGGTTCTTTGTATAACCTTAATAATCTGAGTAAATGTTTTCAGCGCTTTCTTGAAAGTCGGTAGTGTTTTACTGTCTCTGAGTGCTGTTGACAATGCATTCCGGAGTTTCGGTGCTGCAGCGGTGAAACATCGATCATTATTTTGTTTTTGTTATTAATAATGTAAAATAAACAAACAAAGGTTCAGGGTCGAGTAATAGAAAAGAAACACGCTGTCTAACTGCCCTCAGCAAAACAACATATGACCGTATATTTTAACAAAATCAATAATTAAATGCCACGAAACAAATGAATGGTAAACCTCTAATTTCCGTTCGTGGTGTATCGTAATGGCATGTTTGGAAAACAAAGCATTCTAGCGTTGATAGAATTGTGTTGTGGTTTAAACCATTCCATATGGTTTCTCTTTTCACTGGGAATAAAAAATACAACATTTGGTTTAAAGTTACAGTTTTGCTTCCAAGTAGCACGTGTCAAAATCATCGAACACACACGTGTTGATAATTCCCTGGTTACGAAATACGTTGTGTATAGGAACAGTTATTACTTTATTAGTTTAGTTCAGTTCAAACATGAAACCATCGTATATGATTGTCTGCATTCGTTCCTATTAATCGATCATCTCTAAATCGGGGACTTCGAAATGCTTACATTCGATCCAATCATGATTCCAACCAACATAAACCACAAGTTTACGACACGACTGGTCGACCGAAAAACGTGTTTCTGAACGATAAAAATGAACACACAAAATGTTAAAGGTCACCATCCATATGTTTATTAAGCCCTTAAGGGCCGTCCATTTTGGATATTGAGACGCCTGGCTACTGGAGAAATAATCCTCCAATCTCATTGACAGACAAAACAGATTGGGACACTGAGAATATCGAATGATACTAGTAAAGTTGATGTCAATCCAACTCGCAATAGCAACATCATCATATGAAGTTGGTGTCAATCCAACATGTGCAATATCAACATCATCATATTATACTAGTAAAGTTGGTGTCAATCCAATACGCAATATCAACATCATCATATGATACTAGTAAAGTTGGTGTCAATTCGACACGCAATATCAACATCATCATTTGATACTAGTAAAGTTAGTGTCAATCCAACATGTGCAATATCAACATCATCATATTATACTAGTAAAGTTGGTGTCAATTCAATACGCAATATCAACATCATCATTTGATACTAGTAAAGTTGGTGTCAATCCAACATGTGCAATATCAACATCATCATATTATACTAGTAAAGTTGGTGTCAATTCAATACGCAATATCAACATCATCATATGATACTAGTAAAGTTGGTGTCAATCCGACGCGCAATATCAACATCATCATATGATACTAGTAAAGTTAGTGTCAATCCGACACGCAATATCAACATCATCATATGATACTAGTGAAGTTGGTGTCAATCCGACACGCAATATCAACATCATCATTTGATACTAGTAAAGTTGGTGTCAATCCAACATGTGCAATATCAACATCATCATATGATACTAGTAAAGTTGGTGTCAATCCAACACGCAATATCAACATCATCATATGATACTAGTAAAGTTGGTGTCAATCCGACACGCAATATCAACATCATCATATGATACTAGTAAAGTTGGTGTCAATCCAACACGCAATATCAACATCATCATATGATACTAGTAAAGTTGGTGTCAATCCCACACACAATATCAACATCAACCCCACCTTCCTCAATTAAATTTCTGAACTTTGTGAAAGTCTTTCAAAATGACCGAAAATTAAAAAGATAATCATTTTATCTTGTGTTAAAAGAATATCCTTAGTGAAATATATATAAGTGCTATGAAAACACGACCCCAAAGACAATATGTGGTGGTGGCATCAACAAACATTGTGAAAAACTGGCCTGTACTTGTACATGTTGTTCTTGATACGACTTGAAACAACCACTCCATGAACTGTATCGAACCATTTACTCAACGTTCAACACATAAATACCTGACAAAAGGTAGCAAGGCGTTACAAGATGTGTTTCTGCACTTTTAATGGTGTTCACTAATTACTGTACGTGTATAAATTGCAACTGTTCCGAGAATATTTTCAAGATGAAATTATTATCACACTTTCAAGTATTTGAGTTATTGCCAAGTTTCATTTTAACATAAGTTTCGAATATAATATATACATAATAGTTTTACCTGATCAGCGATAGAAACGTTCAATCAGAGAGAGAGAGAGAGAGAGAGAGAGAGAGGAGAGAGAGAGGGGTGAGATAGGTACCGCTGCAGAGAATGGTATACAACTGTAAGAAGAGCGGAATTTGAAAAAAATATTTAATTCAAAAATTTACTGCGTTCAAATAATTCGACAGACATTGTTATAAAATAAACATATATATGAGCCGTTCTCCAGACAAACCGGGCTTAGTGACAAAATTGTGAAAATATTGATGAATATATGATAACAAAGAAGAGACTCTTGTGAACAGATTCTGAAAAATTGAATAAATTATTCCATACACTTACAAAGTTATAGACTTTTTAAACCAACCACTACCGCCTACTTTTTGAGTAACGTCGCGAACGTCATTCTCTACGTTTTTGACGTAATGTCAGCTGGCATTTCAAAGATCCTTTATCTGATAATTTTTTGACGTAAACTTTTAAAATTGAGGCACATTATAGAATCATATTCTTATTTTAATAAAAAGTGGTTTTAGCCACTTTACCATTGTTTTTCTTGATATGAGTACTGTTAGGTAAACGATCACCATAGCAACGACAGAAGTTATTTAACACAATTTTAAAGAAAACTTGAAGCTAATGGATACTACTATACTATCCAATTACTTAAATATGAAATCAAAAGACACAAGTTTTTTCTCATTTTAGACATTTTTCTTAATCTTATTGCATAATTACAATACAATGTCATTAAGCCCGGTTTTCCTGGAGAACGGAAGGATGAATATCAACTCTTAAAGGGACTGTGTCACGTTTCAGCGTATAGCAAAAATCGAATGAAGTGTTAAATATTCACAATGTTTTGGCATAGATGCCTGTATATCCCATAAACAAGCAGACTGCTATAAATATAACTTGTGGAACATCAGGATTGTGTAATTATTTAAGTAATTTACCTCCAAAATTCTATACCGTACTAATACGGTATAGAATTTTAAACTACTCTCATTTGAATTGCCTGTATTTACTCGCATGTGATGCAAACGAATTTAAAAACAAACCAAATACTTCATAGATGTTTAGACTGACTTTTTATGTAACATACCGATCCAATGAATAATAATACTAATAAAGCATGCTGAAAGAAACAATCATGCCGTGCTCAAACACACTGGTGGGCACGATGTTGAAAGTGGTTAAAATGGATTATTTGCAATAAATATTTCTTAAAGTAACAGTCAACAATATTCAATTATATAAATACTTAATTTGGTAAGAAAATTATACTTTTAAAAAAAAATTCGCTCCATCTGTGAGACAGTCCTTTTAATATGAGATATAGCTTTTCAACAACATGAAATTAATTAACATTGTAACATTAATACACAAATAAACATAGAAACATGGCGTTTTCCATGTTAATATTTCTTTTTACAATTTGTATGTTTTATGGAACAGTTGTAAAATATTGACCATTAGATTCTAGGTGTCGGTCAATGAAACATGTTGTAAGAATGATAGATCAATATACTTCACTGAACGATACTATCCATTCAAATATCTTATTGTTCGTATTATAACTTACTAGAAAAAAGTCGAGATACTTAATCAATGTCGTCCATTCGCATTATTTGACACTTTGATCGGGTCGTTTTGTTGTGTATCTCGTACTTTCTTGTTTCTTGTGAGTGTCGCCTTTATGTCCAATTTGTAATATTAAACACTTAACATTGACAACTATCACCAGTGGGACCACTACCATCCATAGCTTGCCATGTACATGTATATACTATTATTCGTAGCCTGCTTTTCATGTAGATGTGACTTCCCCTCGATGTGTAGATACGTTGATATCTTACTGTAGATATGTAGATACCGTATTGTAGATATGTAGATACCGTATTGTAGATATGTAGATACCGTATTGTAGATATGTAGATACCGTATTGTAGATATGTAGATACCGTATTGTAGATATGTAGATACCGTATTGTAGATATGTAGATACCGTATTGTAGATATGTAGATACCGTATTGTAGATATGTAGAGAGATGACTTCCCCTCGATGTGTAGATACTTTGATATCTTACTGTAGATATGTAGATACCGTATTATAGATATGTAGATACCGTATTGTAGATATGTAGATAGATGACTTCCCCGCGATGTGTTGATACGTTGATACCGTATTGTAGATACGTAGATAGATGACTTCCCTGCGATGAGTAGCTACGTTGATACCTTATTGTAGATATGTAGAGAGATGACTTCCCCGCGATGTGTAGATACATAGATATATTATTGTAGATATGTAGATAGATGACTTCCCCCGATGTGTAGATACATAGATATATTATTGTAGATATGTAGATAGATGACTTCCCCGCGATGTGTAGAAACTAAGGATGGCAACGAATACCAAAATTGGTATCCGGATATCCGGATATCCGTATCAAATTGAATGTTATTAAAATCGTGTTGGAATAAAGCTAATTCTATGCGACAATGTAACATAATTTCGCGACCTCTAAGCTTTAATCTTAAGAAACCTGTAAGTTGTTAACATTTTGTGTTTACCGTGAGTGTGACTGTTTGATATAAGGATACGTAACTCCATCTGAATTATTTCTACTTTCGTTTACTTTAAGCAGAAAGTTAATAAATAACTGATAACATAATTGTGCATTTTTAGTTTTTATTTCCAATCATTACAAATCGATAGTCTTGATACACTTTGAGTAATATTTAATTAGAAATGGGCGTTGCAGGGTCAAAGCCAATGATAAACGTCGACGCATATTAATTGTAAGTTATTTGCCGACAGTTACGTTCAGATTAATCAAAACTTCAAAGCTTAGCTTGATTTTAATTAGCTGCCGATGAGAAAAGAATGTTTGTAACATACGGCTACATAAGACAAATACCAAATTCGTAACCCCTTTAATCACCATTAGCACCTTTCGTGGACCCGCGCAATTAATCGAAACTGGTCTTATTTAATGACTAATTGAGTAGACAACTTGTTAAAATCAGGATAATTACTAACAAACACCTATAATCTGATAATTGTCCGGCAAAAACAGACTTTAAGATACACCGCAGTGATTATCACGCAAAAGCAAATCTAACGGAGACCCCGTGTCAAAGAAATAAACAGACCCCCAATAAACAATGTGTCACCGACATCAAATGTAATCTATTGTTGTAGGTGTCAATCGATGTTTTCGTCGTAAAGTTATGAGAAAACATTTTTATTGAATTTTATAACGGATATTCGGATCCCAATTTACTATTCGGATACTTGGAACGCGATACGAATATCCGGATATCCGGATATCCGTTGCCATCCTTAGTACTAGAAACATAGATATATTATTGTAGATATGTAGATAGATGACTTCCCCCGATGTGTAGATACGTTGATACCGTATTGTAGATATGTAGATAGATGACTTCCCCCCGATGTGTAGATACGTTGATACCTTATTGTAGATATGTCGATAGATGACTTCCCCCCGATGTGTAGCTACATAGAAATCTTATGGTAGATATGTAGAGAGATGACTTCCCCGCGATGTGTAGCTACATAGATACCTAATTGTAGATATGTAGAGAGGTGACTTCCCCCGATGTGTAGATACGTAGATACCTAATTGTTGATATGTAGAGAGGTGACTTCCCCCCGATGTGTAGATACGTAGGTACCTAATTGTAGATATGTAGAGAGGTGACTTCCCCCCGATGTGTAGCTACATATATATCTTATTGTAGATATGTAGCTATGTAGATATCGCATTGTAGATATGTAGAAAGGTGACTTCTCCTCGATCTGTAGATATCTTATTGTAGATATGTAGAAAGGTGACTTCTCCTCGATCTGTAGATATCTTATTGTAGATATGTAGCTATGTAGATATCTTATTGTAGATATGTAGAAAGGTGACTTCTCCTCGATCTGTAGATATCTTATTGTAGATATGTAGAAAGGTGACTTCTCCTCGATCTGTAGATATCTTATTGTAGATATGTAGCTATGTAGATATCGTATTGTAGATATGTAGAAAGGTGACTTCTCCTCGATCTGTAGATATCTTATTGTAGATATGTAGAAAGGTGACTTCTCCTCGATCTGTAGATATCTTATTGTAGTTATATATTGATAGGTATTAGTAAACCACATCAAACTGTGAATAATCAGAACTAGTTAAGAATGGGATTTGAGTCCCAGTTTGACGTGGTGAGATAATTAGTGTTCCAAGATTAGTAAAACAACATACTTGGGTTGACAGTTTGTGTATGTCTCTGTTGCATTACAGGTGTATGGTGTTTCTGTAAGAAAGATGAGATACGGTGTATGGACGGAACATGTATATCCAACAAGCATAATCTCGATGCTCGAGAGGACTGTGTGCAGGGCAAATATGACGAAGGTGAGTAATTAGTGGTATGGTATGTATTAGTAGTAGGATCACTAACCAAAACAATAAAAAAAGACGGGATGACACGACGTAACAGAACCAGCTCAGTCAGAAAAGCAGAAAACACACACAAACCCAAAAAGGAGATAATCGCAGTATACAATGTGTTGGCAATGTACTAGCAGTAGGTCAGCAGCAGATCACGTGTTATGCAATCAGCATTGGTATTAAAATTGCCGGTTTGGTATTCTTATTTGCTTTCATAGTAGCCATGAGGGCACTTATTGTCGTTTATGTTGAAATAAAACCATAGTAACGCGATTTCATCAAACAAGTTATATAAAGCAGATTATTTATATATAATGTACAAGAAAGGTTAGGTCAATTGATAATTTGAAGAGCTATATTGTGCATTCTGCTACATATCATAATAATTCTATTGAATCAAGAAGAAAAGTTAGAGTACATTTTTTTCGAAATCGCGAATGTCTTAATGCAAAATTGCGAATTCTGCTCCATATTTGTCGTAATTCATTGACAATCACTCTGACAATGTGACCTTTGGTTTCACTGGTAGAACCTGTGGTATGCAGTGAATCGTCTAGAATGAAATGCCACTTGTGGTAACAGAAAAGTAAAACACAAAGCATAACAGTGTTACCAGTAACATAAAATTAAACGAATTAATTGATGTTCTTATGTGATGCATTCTAACATGCGCTTAGCTTTCAATAATGAGGAAGGTTCTTACAAATGAACTAAAATATATCAATTAATTAATACCGTACCACATATGATACGAGTCAAGTTTAAACAAACAGTAGTCTTTCCTGTAACAAATATGGTCTGTCTTGTAAAAGACAAACAAAGTCATGACTAATAGCTTGATGTTGACATTTGTTGGTATCTTATTTCAAATATGACACCAACATTCTGCAATGGGGGACGGACATAAGCCCCTACGACCATAAGCCCCTACGCTCATTTTTATACATGAGGACATAAGCCCCTACGCATTTTTTTACACTAGGACATAAGCCCCTACGCATATTTTTACACTAGGACATAAGCCCCTATGCTTGTTTTGTTTGCACCGTTCTATGTTTTCTTCTTATATTAAATGGTTAATTAAGAAATAATTATTGTACAAACTGTTCTATTGTATCTACTGTTTATTTGTTACAAATATGCATTAATTTCAGGTATAAAATTAGTAAATTGAGAGAAAATTAGTCTGCAAAATGCTTAATAAGATCAATTATCATGGATTGGAGTGACTATCTGTTTGTAGCATGCCCCAAAACACTCATTTGTTCATAGATACTTGTTATAAATATAATAATTATCTATTATTATGTTGTGTTTCATTTGATCATTAATTACAACTTAAAAAATTGTACTTGTAGACACTGGTACTTGACTGAGTTGTTCATGTTGCAAACAAATATGCATAGGGGCTTATGTCCTAATGTAAAAAAGTATGTAGGGGCTTATGTCCTAGTGTAAAAAAAATGCGTAGGGGCTTATGTCCTCATGTATAAAAATGAGCGTAGGGGCTTATGTCCGTAGGGGCTTTTATCCTACACTCTTCTGCAATATCTCGGCGCAACAATACATTTGTCAATAGCATAGCATTATATTTTGTATTTCAATATATAAATTTCTATCCTGTAACACCTCCTGTCCTTCATGTAACAAAATAGCCCATTACAGGAAGGCTCGTTACATGAGGGAATTATACCGACTTAAACAGATGGTAATAAATAAACCGTTCATCTTTGAGGTTCTTTCTGATTGGAATAATGTATAAAAATCTATCTGACATTGGTAAGCAAGTTAAGTGCAACCAACCATAATTGAGTGTATTGACATCTTTGTTACGGTTTGACAAATATTGCAAAAGGACAAGCTATGTTGCAAAAAATAACGATTCTTACAGTGTGGGGAATCACGTGATCAAATGATTTGAAATGAATAACGTTCGCACTCAAATCATTGGCAATTTCGTCCGCTAACGGTGATATAGCGATAGTGCACTATATATAACTATATTATACAGCCTAAAATATCTCCTGTATATGTAGGAACACTAGACACTTACAAATTTTGCTCTATATTTAGCTGTTGTTAACTGATGCTCGACTAAATTATTACACTCGGTTGAAAACTACATTTGGTCGAGCATCAATTAAAAACATCTACAGATAGAGCGAACTCGGTACTTGCCGGGTATTCTTACATATACGGGAGATACTTTAGGCTATATAATACATGTATAACCATATCAAATACACGATCATTATAAGCATGAGGAAGTTCACCGTTAGCAGACGAAATCGCAATTGTTTTGAATGCGAACGTTATTCATTTGATCACGTGATTCTTCACACTGTTATATAAGTCAAAATAAGTTTTCTTAAGTTAAGTAGCTCTTAGAGTAGGCAATTTGGACATTAAGATACATTTACAATGCGCAGTTGGTCGAATAATGAACTTAAAGCAAACATAACTACCAAGTTGCACTTAGTTTAAAATGATGATTTGAATTTTTCACACAATATTAAAGAATTGACTATTTGACAATTAGTGTAAAAACACTGTTTTGAATAGTCAATAAATCGTGCGTTTATGAGTGTTGCTGTTTTTAGCAAAACAAATCTGAATTTTAAATTTAAGTCATACAAAATAAATAAGTATAGCCATCAAAACGTCATCGCACATCACTGTTTAGTGAAGTCCACAGAACATCAATGAAACACACTGGGAAAAGAACAGAGTAAAACGATAAATAAACGATTCCATCTATAAGTAAGTGTGTACGCACTATTGTCGTAATGTTTCCCCAACCATTTTCTATACCCTCAATAAATTATGACAATAACATTGACTCATTCTTACTACAGATTACCGACATTGACATGTTTAACTGATAATGTTAGGTAACATCTCCAAATGTTTAACACATGTTTCCCGTCATATCCAGTTGGGATAAATGATAATTATGCCTTTAATGTGATAAGCAATGTGCCACCTCATAAGTATTTTGACAAGTAAAAGCATTTAATTAAACATTGACGGTATGGGGTGGGTATATGTCATAATGTCATACCTCGAGATTTCAACTATTACATATAATTGCCGACTGTGGCATATTACATCTACACTCATTAAATGACATAATTACACAAACCCTTATGTTTATATCTTTTTATGATATCATCTTCTTTGTTTGCATGTATTCCTGCGAGTAGTATAGCGGCACTATTTGCCTGGTGTGACCAGTGCACCATGAACTTTCAAACTATGAAACATACGAGGGTCACTTGAAAAATACTAATCAACACTGTAGCGCCGTGAAATGTCGCAATGCCATGAAATGTTGCAACTGACGTAAAACGTCGCAAGGTTGCCACGAAATGTCACAATCAACACAAAGCGTCGCAATCAACCTACCTGGAAATGTCGCAGCGCAAAAACGTCGCAAAAATCGACTACCGGGAAACGTCGCAACCTTAACGCAAAATGTCGCACGTAGTAAGATCATTTAGTTTCCAACCTAACCAACCCATTATTGTTTTAAAGTAACATTTATGACACCATAGCAACCAATGTACGTCGCTACCAACTACCCCAAATTTCATTGAACCACCTCTTATATCCATGACAATCACCCTAAAACTGTAAAGCAACCCCTTTCGTACACAACTACAAAGTCCTTTAGCAAGCATACGTATAGCCCAAGCAACCAGTACAATGGATAGAAAACCATTTTACATCTAAAGCGACCGTTAGAAGTCCATATGCGATAATTCTTCTATCACTAGTACATTGTAACCACAGTAAAGACCTCGCGGTATTATGTTTTGCCATATGTCTTCTTCTTCAAATGTTATCTTATCTTCAAATTATAATCCGTTCATTATTCTTAACATATTGAGGGGCACTGGGTTCCACCCGTACATGGGTGTATGTGTTTCGAAAGGCTTTTGTAATAGGGTTCGGGTATCAGACTTTTAAATGGAATGGGCGGACAGTGAAGAGAGGGGAGGTATATATACACTACCCAAATGTGCTAACCCGCCACTCATGTATTTCAGTCCTGTAGTGTCAAAAAATTAAATATTCATATGAAATTTCATATATACCAAATAATAATAATAATGCACCAAAATTTACGTGACATGAACGAATTCGGCATTATTGCTGTATGCTTATCTTGAAAAACACTTTACATCCTGATTTAGACTTGCATGGAACACTCACGGGATTCCGAAAAAATCACTGGAACACAATTCGTAGGTATCAATATCTCATTTTTTTAAAATACCTGTTTATAATGCATTTATTAACATGAAAATTCACATACATTCGCATAAAGATGCAATAAGGCCTTAAATCATTAATGTGATGAATTTCTTCCTACTTGGAGTTGAATTCACCATGTTAAACTTATTACGTAATATAGCATGTTTACACGCGTAAGACATGCCTACCAAAAATCAAGTGTTCATGAACGGTTTTGATGAAAATGATGAATTTCCTATGCGACTAACACCTTACATGCTGAGTTTGGCCAGGAACAGTCTATTTTAGAATTACATTGTTCCTGATTTGGCGCACAAGGACGCGACAGACCTGTCGGGATGTAATTTGCTCGGCTAGAGTTGCGGCCCTTATTTTATAATTTCACAAAAATATTTTGTTTATTTGTAGTATTACTCTTTATCTCGTTTTTTTTATTAACAGTAAACATCGGGTTGTGTATATCGACATAAAGGCATGATTTTGTAAAATTAACCTTTTTGAAGAAGCATTTTTTCTTATTTTGTTCGAAGATTGCTTCCATTCAGTCAAGTTCGTCTGGGGTCACTCATTGCATGTAACATGTTTGTCGTCAACGGCAGTGAGCAGTTATGCAAAAATATTTATGAAAACATTCTTACCACGCCCTGCTTTATGCACGATTTAATAAACATTTTCTTTTGTGAATTTGTAAAAAATACTTCATTACGTAACACGCAAGTGACAACAAACATAACCGTTTGTCGTCAAAAAAGCGTACATACTTTAAAAAAAAGTAATGGTGAAAAATGCTAGGTGGCGGGTTAGGACTTGTGGGTAGTGTATAGTATGGAGGTAAGGGTTGGTCCAAATCCTATAAATATATCGCTGGGTTAGAAAGTCGTAACTACTACTTACTACCTTTTAAGACGGATACATTTTTAAAATAAGCACCAAAAGGCGCTTCTTATGATCCTATTTTCATGACAATCGGAACTTGTCATGTTGACCAAAATAATTAAATCGTAAAGGTTTATTTTACCATAGATAAAGAGTAATATCGATGTTGTAGTTACGACCTTCTAATTCTTAGCCAGCGATATATTCGAGGGGTGATCAATATATTCGAGGACTTTAACTAGCAATTTTATATTGGCAGCAATTCTTAAAGCCAATCAAACCCATTCGCAGTAAGACATCTTCGACCGAATGCACTAATAATATTGTTCTATTCATACAAGGGGCACATGGCGTCATTCCAAGCGTCACCGCCGGAGCAGCACAACGCTCCATTCCGGACTGATATCCAGCACCATGTATGCGGTCGTTTTTCTTTTAATACTGAAATGAGTCATTAATAGTCAACTCTGAAATGTGAGGTGGAAGAAAAAGAGTATCGATGCGTTATTGGAAACAAAACCCGGAAAAGGGCGATAGGCTTTACAAGATAGGATTATTCCTTTGAAGAATGAAACACGACCTAGCAAGTTTAGGACGCAATATCGAAAGAATCCTTTTGATCTGGAGTCAACGATTTTACTTTTTGTAGCCTTTACTTAAGTCCTCGTTTTCGCCAGTTACATTTTCTTCAGATCTGTACGTCTTATTTCACAGAATTAAACGGAAAGTGTCCCACCGCGGTGTTATTTTGGTGTTTATTTTGAGGAATCGTATGAAAATGGCTAATTTGGAGCGCAAATAATCCATGTTCAATTTAGTCAGATATTTTGGAGATATCGCGAGGATCTTACAAGTTTCGCGTTAATTTTCATAGCATGTCGTTGCTCTGAGATAACGTTACGTCCGATATGCTCGACGGTGCTTGCTTCACATTGGTTACAAAAATTGACGTCATCAAGTAAATAGCGACGTAACCATGAAGTAATTTACATGAAACACGAGATAAATGATTGATCTATATTAGCTTTTAATTTCATTAATCTAATTCCTATATTTCAAAACATAAAAGGAAATTCCTCGAGTATATGGATCACCCCTCGTTAACCATTCGACGGGAAATTTCAATAGGAGTTCAATAAGACCATCTGGGACTTTTTGTTTTGTTGTATAAGAGGTGTTTCTATAAATTTGGGGTGGTTGCTAGCGACGTACATTTGTTGATATGGTGTCATAAATGTTACTTTAAAACAAGGGTCTGTTGATAGAGTTGGAAACTGAATGATCTTACTAAGTGCGGCATTTTACCTTGAGGTGGCGACGTTTCCCGGTAGTCGATTTTTTTTGCGACGTTTTGCGTCAGCGCTGTGACATTTCAGGGTAGGCTGATTGCGACGTTTGGCGTTGATTGCGACATTTCGCGGCAACATTGTGACATTTTACGTCAGTTGCGACATTTCACGGCATTGCGACATTTCACGGCGCTACAAACACCAATGCCTTTGACTGAATTAAAAGTGTAAATCTATCTTTCTGCTAGACATTCGTGGTAAGTTGAAAATTTAGAGTAGAAGCATTTTCATTTTATTGCTTTCAAACAGGCCATGGTTTATTCACTGGACAAAAAATATCTCAAAAAAATATGTAATAAAAGTGTGTTCTATTGGCTCATACGGTTTCGGAGCTTTGTTGTCACATGTCTTTTAGGCCGATCGGAATGAAATGGTTATTATTTGCAATATACCTCATTGTATTCTTGAATAGCATTACGTCATTTGAAAAAATATTAAAGCATAATTAAAACTATGTAAACAAGGCATATCTGAACCGAAATACCACACATGCATACTAACTTATACTAAATATTTACTAGTTAGATAAAATTTATTTTATCTGAATATGCCAATTTCTAGATGGGGATGAGTAGCATTCTTCGGGCGTTTTTAATTATTTTTACATCAAATATACTCTTTTAATCAAAAGTTTATGCTCGATCCCATTTTTGTTAGGCGTAGGCCACACAATGATATTACCGTTTTTCAGCCTACTACCAAGTTAACGCATTTAGGCCTACGCCAATAAATAGTTCTATGATTTGAACCACATTACAAGCATGCTATAGTTGATTCAAAGATCTCTGTCACAACCGCGTAAACAAACATTCAACCCATTCGATTATTAAAGGTTTCTAGGATTAATTTCTACCATCATAAATACACATGATTAAAACTCTAATGGTCCTAGACTGTAGCGTATTGGTTATACTTGCCGCATTTAGCTTTTTAGAAATGGAACATTCTGGCGGTTTTGACAGACATCTTTGAATCGACAATACACAGGATACACGTATCATTGAACCTGATGTGTTTACATTACCAACATTTATTAATATTAAGACCAACAATTATATCAGACTTTTATTTTTAGAGGATATTTATAGCAAATCATTCCGCATGGACTATATTCCTACTACCAAAGGCCTGTTAACCGTCAAGGCAGAAAAAGTAATCCCCGGGTTTTAATTAAAATCACTCCGCCGCTGAACGTTGTAGACGATGACATAATTATGTTGCTTACAAACATTAATGCTATAAATAGAAACAGCATGTTTTTACTGGTGGTGGGAAGCTGAAATAGTTCTAGATTTCAAGCATGAGAACGGCTTGTCGTGAAGAAAAAATATAGTGCTAAAAACCCGTACCGTACCGTACCGTACCGTACCGGGGCGTATATTATATTGCTAAAAACCTGTCCCATGCTGGGACGTACATACATTCTGAAAACGGTACACACGGTATTTACATAAAAGTATTTATCTTGCAATTAATATTTATTTATGTATGCTCCGTGGTAATCACTTTATGAGCTCTGTTTGATCATACAAGTAATAACAAACACATGGTTATGATTGAAATTTGTCAATAGGATGGTAACTTTTCATTTACGCCGAGTATGGTCCAAAAGTCTGTTCGTAAGTTTAGTTATGTTACTACGAAAAATATTTCTGCTCTTGATCCGGCGGGAGTATGGACAACCTTCATATCAGTAGCCACTGGACAATTGTTTCTCCTAAATTCAATTGATCGACTTTAAATATACATGTTTATGTATATGGCATCTAGGAGAAGTGCTGTGACATGAAAACATAATTCTATCTGGTTCCATTCTTGAATTATTTCCTTCAACCAAAAGAAGCCATGATATAACTATTGATATAATTTTCTAATATTTTCCTTCTATTGACCTCTGGTTCTATTTTATTAATAACCTTCCTTTATTTTATTTTCCTAACATATTTCTACCTAGTCCTGTTTCTATAGCAGGGGGAATGGCCATCTCGTTTGTTAAGTTTTAATTTCCACTGTATTCAGTTGTATGGAGACTACCCAGTCACTCATCTTGACACCGGCGCTTGGTGTCTTGAGAGCAGCACAAACATTCGAGTGAGTCTTGGCTTATCAGAACTCTGACACAGCATGTTGGTGCAGCCTTTATTTGATTGGTCAAAATGACATCAGTACGCCACACATCAGTACTTTCGGTGCTTTGATTTTAAAAGTGGGTGGGATAATGCTACATTCCCATTTATGGCAAAACGAGACAAATCACACATTGGTATATTTTATATAATTCTTCTTATGTGGAATTAATATCTGGTGTTTTAGTTTAGTTTGTCGTTTAATTGTATTATGGATATGACGTCATAAATCTGAAATACGTATATTTTGGTCACGTGATAGCTTTCATTGAGCTGTTGTTAAGGACAAATTATAAATAATTTAGAATTATTGTATTATGTGAAAGACAATAACAAATGTGTATATCAACAAAAGCTATTTGTTTTTCTTTTCTTCTAATTACGTCAAGTATTGTCGATTCAAAGATGTCTGTCAAAACCGCTATAACGTTCCATTTCTAAATAGCTAATTGCAGCATGTATAACCACTACGCTATAGGACCATTAGGGTTTTAATCATTTAAGTGTATTATTGATGGTATAATTTAATCCTGAAACATCTGTAATAATCGACCGGGGTGAGTGTTTGTTTACGCGGTTGTGACAGAGATATTTGAATCAACTATAGAATAATACGGTAACATAGCATATGATTCATATCTAGAAAAATGTTGTTTTCATGCGTATTTGGATTATAGCACGTGCTCAGTACAAATAATGACATTTATACTATCCAAACAAAGAAAAAGATTTACCACAAGTTTAATTACGCTCATGACACACGATACGTGCAAATTTCAAATCAATTGGTTGAAAATTATAGAAAATATTAACATTAATATCAACCCTTCCAATTGGTAATATGGCTTCATATCCAGTGTGTCATACCCCTATTGGTTAAATGTCATTTGGCAGAATGGATATTTGTCCAATTTCAATATTGTTTTGTTGGCCCTCTAGACACAGGTTTATCTGTCAGAAAATGTCCACTTTTATGCACGTTATTTTGATATCAACCATGCTATTGACCACTGAGTAGTACTTGTCCAGTGACCCTCGTATAGTATGTATACGTAAAGAATGTTTTTAGCACTAAGTCTCAAAATGGTACTTACATATTGTCCATCAATACACAAACCAAGAAAACACAACGCCTTGAGAATGTCGATAATAAAAAGTATAAGAGAGGTTTGAAAAACATAAGGGTTTATGATATTAGATAGTCTAGTGTTATATATCATGAATGGTCGATTTGGAAATACACATCAATTCACATTTTTGTCTCATAACGGCTGTTCTGTTATAGATTATTTACTTACTTATCATAGTGATGTTTCACAATTGAGTAACTTCTGTATTCATAGTTTTAATGAATGGAGTGACCATGCTCCATTGAGTTTTAGTTTGTGTTGTAATAATGTCATTACTGAAAAACCGGACCATGAAGAGATTAAATTTAAATGGAATGTCAATTTACTTGAGCAATTTCGCTCTGGCATTATTGAGAAATTAAATAAGTTTGATATGATTGTTAACAAAGTCAATACATTAGATAAAGAGAGTATAAATGATATGATAAATGGTTTTAAAAATGTGGTTAGAAGTGTTGCTGATTCATTGTTTGCCAAAACATGTTATTTTAAAGAAGAAGTATGTTATAATGAGAATGTTTTCCACAACAAAAACTGGTTTGACTCTGACTGTATAACGGCTCGCAAGTGTTATAGGCGTGCTCTCAATCAGTTTAATTTAGATCAGTCGTATCAAAATAGACTTCATTTGTGTGATTGTAAAAAACATTATAAAGACATTGTTCGGAAAAAGAAAATGAAAATTACAGAAAGAAAATGAGAGAAATTGAAGATTTAAAGAGTAAGAAACCTAAGGATTTTTGGAAATATTTTAAGTTAAGATCTAAGAAAAAATCTGGAAATATACCTTTAAATACTTTTCATGATTTGTTTAAGTATTTAGGTGGAAATGCTTTTGATTGTAAAAATGATGAGTCTGAGTTTTTAATGAAAATAATGATTTTGATTTACCCAATAATGATTATCCTGAACTTGATAGGCCTATCACTGTGAATGAGATTGTTAAAGCTGTAAAGTCACTGAAGCGGAACAAAGCGTATGGCAGTGACAATTTGTTAAACAAATATTTTATAGAAACTGTGGACATTTTATCTATACATTTGTGTAGTATATTTAGTAGGATTATTGACTCGGGTGTTTTCCCAGAGACGTGGTCACTTAGTATTATTGTACCGTTACACAAAAAGGGTTCTCATGATGATGTTAACAACTATAGAGGCATTACACTTGTTAGTTGCCTATCAAAACTTTTTACTTGTATTTTAAATAAACGAACTGAAACTATTTGTAATGAAAACAACACTATTTCGGACGCCCAGTTAGGATTAAGAAAGGGACGATCCATTGTTGATGCTGTATTTATTTTACATTCACTTATACAGAAATTTTTGTTTGAAAATAAACATTTGTATGTAGTGTTTGTGGATATGATGAAATGTTATGATTCTATCTATAGAAATGGTATTTGGTTGAAAATGTTCTATTCTGGAGTGCAGGGCAAAATATTGCGAATTGTTAGAGATATGTATTACAATGTAAAATCATGTGTTAAGCAGTTTTCTTCATTTTCAGACTATTTTTCCTATTCTGTTGGTTTACGTCAAGGGGAAGTTATGTCTCCTTTACTATTTTCCATCTTTGTTGAGGATTTGGAATTATATTTACAAAATGATGTTAACTGTGGTCTTTCATTTGGCGATGTTATTATTCTATTATTGTTATTTGCAGACGACATGGCCATTTTAGGCAAAACACCAACTGAAATTCAAAAACATCAAGATCATTTGTATACTTATTGTAACCAATGGGGATTACACATAAATATAGATAAGATCAAAATTATGGTTTTCCGTAAGCGTGGCAGATTATTGCAGTCGGAACGTTGGACTCAAAATGACCAGCCGTTAGAAGTTGTTAATGATTTTAATTATTTAGTTGTAGTATTGAATTACACTGGTAGTTTTGATCTGAAACAAGAATATTTAGTTGGGAAAGGATTGAAAGCCCTGAATGTATTATTTATTAAGTGTAAAGAGTTTGATTTAAATCCCCGGACATTTTGTCAATTATTTGATGCGGTTGTTAATTCTATTATAAGTTATGGGTCTGAAGTTTTGGGCTTTACAAAATCTAAAGAAATAGAAAGACTGCATTTAAAGTTTTTAAAAAGGTTGTTAAATGTTAATCAATCGACATGTAATGCCTTTGTGTATGGTGAATTAGGACGTTACCCATTACTCGTAAATAGATATGTAAGTATCATAAAATATTGGTTGAAAATTCAGTCTAGTGACAATATTTTATTAAGATATGTATATAAACAAGCTGTAGACAATTGTAATAAAGGTTGTATTAACTGGGTATGTAATGTTAAGAAAATGTTAACTGATTATGATTTTGCTGATATGTTTGATAATGTGAATAATATTAATAATAAGTCTTTCCCTTTACTTTCTAAGATGAGGATTATTAAATCATATAAACAAGAGTGGTCGAACATTGTTAATAGAAGTACCATGATGGAATTTTATAAAAAAATTAAACCAGCTTTTGGTTATGAAATGTATCTCGACACTTTACCAAAAACTTTTTGAATATATTTTTGTAGACTACGCATGTCTGTTCATCCATTACGGATACAGACAGGTAGATTTGCTAATGAAAACAAACCACGAAAGGAAAGACATTGTATTTATTGTAATTCTAATGATATTGAAGATGAGTATCATTTTATGTGTGTATGTCCTTGTTATTCCGAGATCAGGCATAAATACATCCAAAAACTATACTATGTTAAACCTTATGTACAGAAATATTTGCAATTATTAAGCTATGTTGATAAATCAGAGTTAATTAATATATCATTGTATGTTAAAAATGCACTGAAAGTTCGTTCTAATATTACTTATGCTGAAAGATAAATTCTGTTCATCTCCATTACCTATATGATTATATTTGTGCAACATGTATACGATTCTTTGTTTAAAAAAGTTATGTTCAATTTATTTCATTTTATTGTTTAATTGCAAATTACGTTGACAGTTTATGTTTGTATTTATGTATGTAGATGATGTACCTTGTACAAGTCTAAATAAAATATCTGTCTGTCTGTCTGTCTGTCTGTTATTAAGGTCATCAAGACCTTGACCTGTGACCTATTGGCCTCGAAAATTAGTAGAATTCTACTGTTGCAACCTCTCTTTATAGTTTTACCATTTGAGACCTATATAAGTTTTAGACCAGGAATCACGGTGATTTTGAACCTAATGACCTGAAAATCAAGTATGGGTCATTTGTGGATAATGAACATCATCCACTTATAATTGTAGGATCATATGTCCAACCGTTCTGGGAAATTTGATGGTAAACCATTCAGCATTCCGACAGACCGATCGGCAAGCCTGTGCTGTACATAACAACAACGCGTACGAACATATGTGTATGAGATACTAGGCATAACAATTGAAAACTTACAAGTTGTATTTCGAGTCATTAATCTAGAAACAAAATTAAAGACACCATCTGCACATATGGCCATTTGCTGTGTTGGTGTACTTTAATCGTTCAGTGTATTTTATCCATTGTGAAAGGTTGAAAGTACGCTAGAAAGTAAATATAAACAATATGTTACCATGTTTTGTCACAATGTCACTCTCTAGTCACTGGAAGCAGGGGTTCATTTCTGGCTGGGATTGAAGGGTCATTTTTACACTTTGCACACTACAATGGGTCCCACAACCACAACAACTGGACTAGTATGTGACAAAACGGTACGAACCTGTGAATGGACTGCAAACTGCAACTAAAACAGTTTGATTTATGAATTGACAACATTATAAGGATCTTGTTTGTATTAAATTTCTTTGTTTAACCGATGCCAGTAGACATGTTTATGGTAGATTAATTCGCACGTCTCTGAGAATTATGGTCGTTCAACAAAATGTTTGTTAAACCAATTAGACAGTATAGTATTGACGGCTGTTATATCCATTGTATGTCAGAATACTAATAAGCGATGCTGTGTCTGTGCCATAGTTCACACTGTAGTGTGACATCATATGTGTTTAATGTGCATCGTCAGTAAGTCAATACTACACCACAGTAACGGCATATGGCGCATGTAGATGCTCGAATACATTATTCAAAATATACACACGTTAGTACGAACCATATTATATACATTATATTGATAAAATAACCACTTGTTTGTTCTTTAACGACCTATGTCTCTGTCTGTATCGTCTTATCTTTTATCCGGGAAACAATTTATACGTTTAACTTCATCAATAAAATAATACTTTTCCATAGGATCGTATCGGGTGCGTGTACGCCTTGTCACTGGGAAGCTTATTTTAGCATTTTGATGTATCTTGAACAAATACGTATTTATGTATAGATATATGTAAATCAGACGTGCATGTTGGGTGCCATTTTTGTGTAACACACGTTGACTAGAAGTACATATGTTTAACATATCACCAAGTTCAGTCGATTATATTCAGTAAGAAAGTGTTCGTTTATGTAATTTTCTATTTCATCATTTTCTCAAATCATATCAGAAAAACACAACCGTTAATGAAATCATTTTTCTGATACAATCAAGTTCAACGTTCTCTGTTCTCTATTTTATACGCCATCCATCTGGTGGTCCCTTTGTTTCCCGTCTTATTCAGCTTTAGATAATCGAACCCAAACAGGAATCTGAAATCCAAAATAAAGTTAAAGAAGGTAGTGTTTTTTTTAAAATAAAACATAATTTCACAGAACATAGGCACTCAATGTTCTTAACAGTGTGTCCAATAGGTGCTTTGACAAGTAAAGGCATCTAATACGCCAGTGACAGTATGGGGTGGCTATATGTCAGATTGTCATGTTTTACCTTGAACAGGTATATTTTATTGCTTATAATTAAGCCAACTGTGGCATATTTCGAATAATATCATTTAAGTGTTGATATTATTAGGTAAATGACCGGCATTACGATTAACAATATCTCTTCAAGAAACGCCTTGCATGTCTACAAATAATTCAGTCCGAGTCACTAAAATAAACATTGTCTGGAATTTATAGGAGTCAAAATCAACCCATGATAAATGTAATTACATATTGGAACACAGTGATACTACACTACAATTAACTGATTTAGAACGCAACTTTTTGAGGGGTTGTTATTTCTTTTATATATTTTTGTTTTGTTTTGTTAGATGATACATCTGTAAATGGGACGTGTGTCGTATACCTGGTGTGATTATTCTCAACCAATATATCAATTTAACACACCACTTCATATTGACGTCATTTTTCATGATTTGCATAAATCCACTGAGCGTGACGATTTGACCATCAAATTGACGACAAACGATACCCCAACCAAAATGCAATGAAATAAGGTGTGTTGCATACGGTGCCAATTGTTTAGGATATAGAACACTCTTGTGCTATTGACGTGCTTTAAACTGATAATTATGTAACGTTTTATCGTGGCAAAATTGTTTTACAATGGTCTGTCGACTATATTAAGACTTTCACGGTTAGGAAGCAGTTAATACTTATGATTGTCCGCATTAGGTTAGCTGACGATTAAAGCAGGTACACATGGTGGCACCATACGCATATTTTTATTTGAAGACACCACTTCCGGTCTACAATTTATACTGCTACGCATACAGCTTTAACTCATTGGAGCGTAATATTTAGAAATTACGCTAAAATGTACACTCCGTAACATATTAACTAATGTTTAGTGTGGCGCATTTTGAAGATATCTTCATTTTTCAATTTCCACTGAATTCCTCGCTTAGTAAGAGTTGTTCTTTTCATTATCCAATCAACTGCAATAAGGAAAAGAAAGGGGGAAGAATATATCCCTGTCGTACCCCTGATGTAATGTAAAACCATTCCGAATGATGTCCTTCGTGTCTGACAGTGCAGCAGTAGCCCTCATACATGTCTTTGGTGATGTTAATAAACGTTGTTGGTACTCCATATGACTGTATAATTTTCCATAGTGTATTTCTGTGCAGGCTATCAAAAGCTTTCTCAAAGTTAACAAAGCTGAGGTAGATGGTAGATTTTCATTCTATTGCTTGCAATATTATATTATGTAATGTGAATATATGGTCAGTATATGATTGTTTTTCCCTAAACCCAGCTTGTTCTTCTCTCAAATTTAGGTCAACAGAATCTTTGAATCTTTCTAGAAGTATTCGGCACAATATTTTTTCATGGGACAGATAGAAGTGTAATACCTCTGCAGTGCCACACACTGAAAGATCCCCTTTCTTCGGTAATCTGATTATAACACCCTTTTTTCAATCAGATGGTATTTGTTCTTCTCTCCATATGGTGTTAGGCACATCCTTCATCATTTCTGCTTTTCATCTACTTTCAACATTTCAGATGTTATTTTGTCGATTCCGATTGCTTTCCATGTTTTCGATTTCTTTATTGCCATGCAAATGTGATTGTAAGGAAAAATATGCTAGTTATAGGGAATGCCTCTTTAAATCCCCTCCTGTTATTTCATCCTCTTTTATTGTTGTACCTTGCCAAGTTTGCCAAGAGAGAAACTATTAAAATTAGGTAATTGTGCATGGTGTTTGTTAACTAGGTCAAGTCGCAGTTGCGCCGCATTTGGTCGCTTGGGTCACCGTTTTGGCATATATGTGACATTTTTTTACAGCGGGGACTAGCAGCGCTTTTTCTGGTGTGTTTTTTCTTTGTGAAATTAGGTTATCCTGCATTTTTTGCGGCGATAATTTGGACCTTTCATCGTTTCTTTGGGTTGTTTATGGGCATTGCTCCGTGTATTTGTGTTGTGTTATTACTTTTTTCTCTGCTCGGCTGGTTAAATTGAGTGTTGCCGTCCCTGTCCAATTTCCACATATCCTTTTGCACGGAAAGTCAAGTAAACCTTTATTCTGACGTAATATTGTTTTGATCATTTTAAAGCAATTTCTTATTTATATATAGTATCTGGTTGCATCCTAAATATTCGCAATACCGACACAAAGGCAGAACACCATTTCTGAAAGATAGGTTTCTCGCGTTTATCTTATAAATATTCTGTAATACAAACAAATGGAACATATTACACATTCCTCTTGTCTTGTTCGATCTTTTAATGCACCACGCTAACAGCTTGTTTAATTTGATCTTTTAATGCACCCCGCTAACAGCTTGTCTTGTTCGATCTTTTAATGCACCACGCTAACAGCTTGTCTTGTTCGATCTTTTAATGCACCCCGCTACCAGCTTGTTTAATTTGATCTTTTAATGCACCCCGCTAACAGCTTGTCTTGTTCGATCTTTTAATGCACCACGCTAACAGCTTGTCTTGTTCGATCTTTTAATGCACCACACTAACAGCTTGTCTTGTTCGATCTTTTAATGCACCACGCTAACAGCTTGTCTTGTTCGATCTTTTAATGCACCACTATGTTATATTACATGAAAAGTTATTGTCCCTTTTCAGTTCGCCAGCCTGTCAGTACTTTAGTACTTTGATTATAATATTGTATGTACTACTGTCTTGTTTAATGCAAAGAAATACATTATTACTATTTTAATGACGGGTGTTTTCATAATTAAATAATGTATAAAGGGTGGGACATGTAAAGTGTTTATCTGCTATATCCAATTTCCAAACATCAACAAATATAACAGATGACGATTATATCGAATCACGGCAGCTCCAAAAATTATATATTTTTAAAAATTTTATTTTTCGTCCAGCACTTATAGAAAACCACTTGATGTTATATTACATGAAAAGTTATTGTCCCTTTTCAGTTCGCCAGCCTGTCAGTACTTTAGTACTTTGATTATAATATTGTATGTACTACTGTCTTGTTTAATGCAAAGAAATACATTATTACTATTTTAATGACGGGTGTTTTCATAATTAAATAATGTATAAAGGGTGGGACATGTAAAGTGTTTATCTGCTATATCCAATTTCCAAACATCAACAAATATAACAGATGACGATTATATCACATGACTTTCCTTGTATCCAGGTTAGTATAGCGAGTACGTATAATCTTATACATAACACGGGTAGTATAAATTTTAAATGCATGAGTGATTTTTCTAATAAATCAATGCGTATTTTGCGTTTTTAGTGTCATATGATATAACAGTGTGTAGAATCACAAATGAAGAACCGAGTTCGCTCTATCTTTAGCTGTTTTTAATTGATGCTCGACCAAATTTTTACACTCGGTTGGAAACTGCATTTGGTCGAGCGTCAATTAAAAACAGCTAAAGATAGAGCGGAGTCGGTACTGAGTGCTGATTCGAATTCTCCTTGACATGTACTTAGTTCAAACATTTACAACTAAATTGCTTCTACCAGCCAACGCTAAATTAAGTATACTTAATGTGTAATATTGAACAAATGTTATGCGTTCTTTAAATTACAGCGGTATTATCGTTAAGATGTTTGTATTTGAGGTTTTACTATACGAACTATCTAATGAAACATTTACGCATAACAAAAATTCCTCCTCGAAGTTACTTGACAAAACATTAAACACTAGCTGGAGCCACATATCCTAAGATTTTAACTGTTTCTACAGAACTACTTGTTATCACTAACAAAACATGACACGACACTTACTGCAGCCAGAATATGCACATTATATTATATACATTATATCGGTAACATAACCACTTGTTTGTACTAACACTTGTTTGTACTAACACTTGTTTGTACTTTAATGACCTATGTCTCTGTCTGTAGTAGTCGTCTTACCATGGCAAGTATGCGTATAATCTAGCTCATCAATAAGACTAGACATTCCCGTAGGATCATATCTGGTGCGTGTATGCCATGTTTCCAGGGAAAGCTTCATTCACACTCTATGTTGTTTCTTAAACAAACAAATATTTGTGTATAGTTATATTTAAAACAGATGTACAGTCAGTGCATGTTGTGTGCCATATGGGTGTAACACACGCCGACTAGAAGTACACATGTTTAACATATATCATCAGGTTCAGTCGATAACATTTAGAAGTGCTCGTTCACTTGTTTATCTTTTACATCATATTACCTAATCAGATACTGTTTCAGAAAACACAATCATTAATCAAATCCTTTTCTGATCTAAGAACGTTACATGCATCGCTTTTTATACGACATCTCGCTGTATCTGCAGAAATTATCTTTATTCTTTTTAAATAAAGTGGATGTAATTGTAAATCCTACATAGGTATCTCTGCGGTAAGACAAGTCCATAGATCAGCATTGAAAATACACTGAAATTACACAGTTACCACGATTAATACGTTACAATACGTAATATCTCAAAATGTTTAACACATGTTTCCCGTCATAACCAGTTCACTGGTAGACACCGTACAGCGGAAATAGCCCCCTATTTTGGACGAAAACGAAAGTAAAAGTGGTAATCGATTTCGGAGGACGGTAAGTTTTTAACCATTATTCGGTAAATATGTATGCGATTCACTTGAAGTGAACTGATTTAGGTAGTACAATGTTTATTTTAAAGCTCCAATGTAGTCATTTGCTCTGTAAATTCGTTAACTCTTGACAAACAGCACCGAAATTTACCTCTTTTGGCGGACGGTGCAGAAAAACGTACATTTTTCTTTTATCGCAGCTAAATTATACATTTTCCATGACCCTGTTAAGATTTAAACTTTTACCTTTCATGTTCTTTACCTATGTTGAAACCCTCGTCAATAAACATGCACTAACAAGCATGTAATTGAAGAAAAACAACATTGCGTTGTGTACAGAGTCTAGCCTTTTTGAGAAATTTAATGTACAGAGTCTAATTTTTTACTGCGCTGGGTCTAGCAGTCCTGTACAGGGTCTAGTTTCCTAATTTGGACTATATTGACAAGAACTAATAGAATTTACCAAAACTATTGCTTTGTTTAAATTGTTCAGTGATAATCTTTATATTATAAAAATTATTGGGGACAAAAATGTTATTTTATTTCATATAGGTCTTGGGTTCAACCCCCACTAGAGCCAAAATATTTTTTCTTTCTTTAATTTTTAGTTATAAGACAATGTTTTGGCTTCGTGACATGACTTTATAGTGTAATTTGGAGAAATATTTAGTTATCCCGCATTTTAAAAAATACGTTATCCCGCATTTTAAAAGCTATAGCGCATGCCCTCGTCTATAACTCCTGTTTTCTAGTTTGTCATATCCAATAACCTTCCCAATAAGGTTAAATCGGAAAACCGGGCAATTTCGCAAGTATGAATAACAAGAACTTTAATTAGCTTTATTTTGTAACAAAATGGCCAAATAATACCAAAAAGGTATCTCAGAATGCACCAGAGGGATCCACTGTTTTTTGAAAATGTTCCCGGGGAGCATGCCGGACCCCTAATACAATGACCTCCTATTTTTACAAGCAACAACTTCCTAGATATACACAATCTTAGTCATTATAGAAACACAAGACATCCACATACGCTTCCATAAACATGATGTTTTATCTGTATCTATAATGTTTGGTCACCCCCCCCCCCCCATTTTAAAGACGCTGCTATAGATAAATCACAAGCAGTCGGGCGTAACTTACTTTTAATAAGTGATTTATATCGTCCTCCTTGGTGCACTTGGCTAAGCTACCGCTCGTAAGCCTTTTTCAATGTTTTAGCTTCGGATCGAATCCCACCAACATGGACATTCATTTTTAATTTTGTTAAATAAACATGCGAGTGCAAGTCTATTATCTACATTTCTAAAACATTTATTTGTTCTAATGTATACATAGATGCACTGAAAACATTCCCATGTGCAGACTTTTGAACCGAAGTATCGGTCAACTGTCGGCCAAACCGCGCGCATTGAGTAACTGTTTGCCAATTCTGACGTTTCTGCAGAGAACTCTTAAAATGATGTTTCCGGCGAAACCAATGACTCAAGTTATTTGTAAATGAACCCAATAGTCGTCTGAGCAATGTTCAGATGTAAGATGAGCAATGAATACAATATCCACACTTAAATAAATATAAAAACGAAGCTATTTTTGTCAAATGTATGAATTAGACGTATCGTTTATAAAGTATAAAAAACATGCATGTAGATTGTAGAATCTAATTCAAAAGGACGATAAAAACAAAATTGAACAGCAGAGGACTCGAAGACAATTTGTTTTAGATAAAACCATACTTTAATAGAAAAAACGGTAAAAATCGTTTCAACTCGTGGACTCTTCCAAAGGTACAAAGGTCATATTTCGAAGGTCGTTGTACATCTATAAATCCACGCGCTAGACTAATGCAGTGTTCAGTTGCAATACTTGATACGATTTACTAAATCTAGTTTTTTCCAAGAACTAATAATGATAAAAAGGTACGTAGTTTACATTCATAATTAGTTATTAATATTTGACTTTCATCTATGCGTCGTTAGTATGCTAAGTTTCAATATTTTGAAATGACAAACAAATGCCTACATGCTCCGATGTAACGATCAATCGAAGAACCGTCGTCTTACTCTGGCTCGCATTCTAGCACAGATATGACCTCTTTATAGAATTGGACTGCATGTAAATATGAAAAATATTTCATGCATGTTATCCAAAGCATGCTCTACATGAACAAAAGTATCATGAATATCATACAAATGTAGTTTACAGGTACATGTATACGCTTTATCTTCTGTACCTTCGTTGAAATGCTTCAAACCTTGACTATTTTTTTACATAAATGAATATATCAAATGAATATATACATTGAATCGGTGACACAAAGTAATTTTTATGTTCATAGACAAGCATGTATGATTAACCACACGGACTAAACCTGAAAATTAATCTATATTAGCACTATTTACATACAAAAAATACATAAATGTAACGAGAAAATCAAATATATAACATTAACTAGACCCCGTACTCCCGGCTAGACCCCGAACACTTGTTATGTGAATAAAAACTAGACTCTGTACAGTAAAAAGCTAGACTCTGTACACAACGCAATATTGTTTTTCGTCAATTACATGCTTATTAGTGCATGTTTATTGACCAGGGTTTCAACATAGGTAAAGAACATGTCAGGTTAAAGTTTAAATCTTTAAAGGGTCTTGGAAAATGAATAATTTAGCTGCGATAAAAGAAAAATGTACGTTTTTCGGCACCGTCCGCCAAAAGAGGTACATTTCGGTGTTGTTTGTCAAGAGTTAACGTAGTTACAGAGCAAATGACTACATTGGATCTTTAAAATAAACATTGCACTACCTAAACCAGTTCACTTCAAGTGAATCGCATACATATTTACTGAATAATGGTTATAAACTTACCGTCCTCCGAAATCGATTACCACTTTTACTTTCGTTTTCGTCCAAAATAGGGGGCTATTTCCGCTGTACGGTGTCTACCAGTGCAGTTGGGATATTATAATTATTATGCTTATATACCTCATATAGATCGCCGAAGATAACTCTAGCTTTGTATATAAACAGTGTGTTGAATCACGTGATCAAATGAAGGTCATAAACCACCAAATAGAGTTGTTCTTTAACTCAATGTAAAGCGACCTAAGTCACCCCAAAAAATCGCAATAGTTTTGAGCGTAAAACCGCATTCATTTGATCACGTGATTCTACACACTGATAAACAAACAATCTGTTTTATCAACACACCACGGTCGACTGGATACTCGTTTTAGTATAGATTGAAAGGGTGTATGAATTAAATGTAATTACACTCACGATTGAACAAAATGGACATCGTAAATGCATATAATTTCCATTTTCATTGATAAACAAAGGCTAGAGTTATCATCGGCGGACTCTAAGTATAGGTTATAGATAATATATTAGATTTATAAACAAATTAGAGCAAGGGAGCGCTAGCGACCGCAGATCTAATTTGTTTATAATTCTAATATCACTGCGGTATAACGTACACCGGATATTGCTAGCAATATGAGTAAAATAATTAATTTTCGCGACATTCTAGTGTTGACAAGGGTAAGTTCAGAGACGATTTTTAATCTTTCTGAGTGTGTTTCATATATATTTTATACAAAAGTATCTCTTCCATAAATTTGCCTAGTCCGTGTAACCGGTAAATTACCAGGAATTTCTTAAAAGGGTGATTGAAAGACCAAACTCGTATCGTTACTCACGAAAAAGTAAGCTCGATCGGTCGAAATAAGATGTTTTTGTTTATATTCTTCGTTTAAAAACACAACTTGAATCGAGCGAATTGTCATTCTTGATACAAAGATAATATTGTAAATGTAGTATTCTAAACTAATCGCAAATAACAGTGCATTGTGAGAATAAATACAGGTGTTAGTGTACGGAGTATTGCTATATCATGTACGGAGTATTGCTATATAGTGTACAGAGTATTGCTTTTAAGTGCCGTGACTATTTGTCACACAATTGACTAAATACAAGGTATAATCAGTGGGGTTTTTTGGTAAAAATAACTTGTTATTGTATAGATCTGTACCTATTAAGATTGGATTGTATGTACTACATTATACAATAATTGTACCAAGCTAGTCCTAGCTCCAAGAACCCCACCACCTGAATTTTACATGTTGTGATATTTACCATGTACACCAATTGTACAGGGCTTAGAATGGGATCAGTTCACTTTCATGAGAACAATAGCTTCTTTGACCGACTGAGCAAAATAATTTGTTTAACCTCTGCTGTGAAGAAAATACCAGATCCCCTTGAGAAATTTTCTGTAGTCAGGCAAACATGTCTGATAGAAATGCATTGTCACCCACATATCAATATTCTCTGTTAGTGCTTTTGTGACAACATAATACAAAATAAAATACAAACCAATATAGCAGATACATCTTCTTTCTTTAAGCAACACTTAATTGTGTGTTCTTGATTTATAATACATCTTAGATTTTTCAAACATATGATTATTGTTATTAACTGGAATAGATTGAGGTGAGAGTTAGTCACAATTAAAAATATATGTTATGTAATTTATATAATATACAGTTAACAGTTCTTTTCTGTTAAGTTAGTGTTTAGATTAAAAGACTTTCCATTTGTGACTATATATACCCGGTACAACACAGTGTCACATTTTAACATCCAAAACCTAGATGGCATTGTCAGTATACAACCCTTTCATGCTTAAGTTAATTCTATGCACTAGCTTCAAATGATTAGAATGCTGTGTTTTACTGAAACTTTAATATCGAATTGATAAGACTTAACGATTGCAGAATAATATTTTCTTAAATAGTACTAGTGATGTAATTGTTGTAGGAACTAATTATGTTTCATACTTAATTGTAGTTGAGCATAAATAAACTTTATGCAAGCAAATGCCCGTATTTGCCATTTGACCATATGCATGACTCTCAACGAATTACATAAATTCAAGATAAATATCACTTTGTTCTTGTCATAAGAACACTTAATGTATGAAAATCAGTATTTTATTTTGTTCATTGCATTCATCAGCCTGACAGATTGAAATATTTAATATTATCATACAAAAATATTCTTATTATATCATAAAGCTAATAAGGCATGAGCTTATTGATGAGCAGACGTAATGATACGATAAAACTGTCCATTTACATACTTTATTTGCTCATGTTAATAAGCAATAGTACGTACACTAAACAGCAATACTCCGTACACTAAACAGCAATACTCTGTACACTAAACAGCAATACTCTGTACACCCACTTGTATCTGTTTTGATGTGTATCTTAGTTGTTTTTCGATCAATATTTATGAAATTTGGGCACAACACGTTTGGGTTCAATATAAACAAAATGGCCAGTTCAAAAAATCTTCAATTTGTTGATACAGTCATTCCAGAAGCGTGTACAGTACTGCTGTCAATATTTGCGAGTGAGTAACGGCATAATACTGGATCATTTGAACCTTCCTGTAAATATCTTATATACTATAGTGTGCTATAAAGTTACAAAAATGCCTGAAGAAGTTAAAACTAAATTGAGATATGCATAAGTAGTCAGTAATTTGGAAAATAACGTATCTAAACTCACCCTGGTCTCCTCAAAATTAAAAATATTACTCACTTTACTAGCAATATCCGGTGTACGTTATACCACAGTGAATATGTGATCTATGACCGGCTTATAGTTTACCCGCCCACTTTTAGTGAGCTTTCCAATGCTTTTGTATGCAAACAATAGCATGTCCATTTATTGAGTATTGAGAGTGAAAAGGTATATATTATGGTGTTTCACCGCTTTTGAGTTGGGTGGAAGTTTAAAATTCGCAGTCACTTGGATGTATTGTAAGCGTCTGACAACCGAGATCAAATAATACAAAATGCTTAAAATTGATTTTTCAGCATCTTCCCATGTCTTAAAATTGCGATTGTGCTGACAAGTTATTATAGGATTATATACTTTTAATGAAAATACAGAAACACCCTTAGCTCAATCCATAGGGATGATTTATTCCAAATGATATTAAACACATAATCTAGCGAATTGGTTACGACGTATTTAAAACGTATTTCTATGTGCCCATATCAAACTTATTCAATAGTTTTAAACAGTATCCCGAGCATTTTAGAGGACGGTTCTTTTGCATTTGTTCCTGCAGAATATTAACTAATACATGCAGAAGTACCCGGATTAAACTGTTAGCGCCTTGAAATGTGCACTATTTTTTTAAAAATAGAATGAAATCTGAATACAACGGATGCAAAACGTTGATTATTTTTGTTATCATCCCTCTTTTCAGCTTTCTGAAACACTAAAAGTGCAATAAAAATAAACTAACCGAGCAATTGTCATGAACACTTGCACGAAACTTCAATAGTTGTCACTCTACTTGTTGCATGCATGAAAACAGTATGTCGTTCAACGATTTTTCACGTTAAACTCAAAAACGGAAATTAACATATTTTAAAATAGTATTTAAAAAATCAAATAACTTGCACAGTATAACATACAAACTACTGCTTGGTTCCTTATATATGAAATTTTATGTATACCAAATTTATGAGGGTTGAAGCAAAACCTTTTCGTTAAATTACGATTATCAGGTTTTAGGGGTTGTTCCCAAAATCCAAGAATATCTTAGCACCTAACCGAGCAAAACTGTTGGGATTTTCCAAAATGATTGTCGTTAATGTGTTCTTTATAAATATAACAGGTTTTATATACATTTTACAGAAAAATCCAACACAGGTGAACCATCTTAAGCAGATTATAAATTGATGATAGAATAACAGTAAAATTATGAGAGTAGGCGGGTCTAGTTTTCTATATTAGGAAACAGCCAAATTGCCCTAATAAATGAATGTACTATATAGTTACTATTGTCGATTCAAATATGTTTGTCAAAACCGCCATAATGTTTCATTTCTGAATAGCTAATTGCAGCAAGTATAACCACTACGCTATAGGACTATTAGCTTTTTAATCATTTAGGTGTATTATGAGGGTAACATTTAATCCTGACACACATTTAATAATCGACCGGTGTGAATGTTTGTTTACGCGGTTGTGACAGAGATCTTTGAATCAACTTTAGTATTATGTCCATTGCACAAATAAATGAATAAGTGGTCCAAAATTTTGAAAATCCCTAGCTTTTGATTGGACAAAGAAGTAGGGTAAACTCATTCTCATAAATCAGTGGTTAGTCAAGTACCTAGACAACAGTAATTGAAAAACCATACGCTGGTTGAACGAGAATGGGTAAACTATAAATGTCTTGACAAGTAAAAGCATTTGAGTAAACATTGATGGTGCGGGGTTAGTAACATCTATTTTATCAAGCATGGTTGTAAGTACGCTCGAAAGTTTTCTTTAAATGTGTTAATAAGTCATGTCGGTATGCTAATGTCACCGGACACAGCCAATACAATTATTATTAATAAACTCCGGATTCACTTCTAGCTAGGCTTGAATGGTCATTTTTACACGTTACACTACAATAATAATAATAATGCGGCAATGGGTGTCATTATTCCATAACCACAATAACTGTTGTACAATTTTGTGAATAGGCTGCAACAGTTTGATTTATGCATTGACGACAATATATAGATATTGCTTGTTTTAAAGTTGTTTGTTTAACCGATGCCAGTAGACATGTTTATGGTAGATTCATTGGCACGTCTCTGAGAATTATGGTCGTTCAACAAAATGTTTGTTAAACCAATTAGACAGTATAGTATTGACGGCTGTTAAATCCATTGTATGTCAGAATACTAATAAGCGATGCTGTGTCTGTGGCATAGTTCACGACGTGGTTGTAACGACTGTTTAACGATGTGACATCATATGTTGCTAAATGGGCCTCATCAATAAAACAATACTACACCACAGAAACGTCACGCAGGCATGCTCGGGAATATATTCGAGATACATATACGTTAATACCGAGTGTTCAATACCGAGAGAGTGAGACCTTGGAGGGTATAACGTACGATACTGGAGTTTCATTGTTTAGGGTGTGGTCGGAACGCATCATCTTTCTAGTATCTGTTCCGGAACAGGGAACATATTTAGCAGTTTTATTGGTATAGTCGGCATGTGAAATGCCTTTGATCATATTAATTAACAATAAGATTAACAATATCGGCCACCTTAAATTTATTTTATTTTTATATCTATTTATTTCGTTGTTACTTCCTGTTCTGTTCCTGTTCCATTTTGTTCGTAAGTTGCTTGCAGTGGAACATTCGGAACACTGTTCAGAACAGTTTATTTTTTTTTTTATTTTTTTTTTTGTTACTTCCTATTTCGTTCCTGTAAGTTGTTTGAAGAGGAACATTCGGAATACGGTTCGGTACAGTTTATTTTAAGGACTTCAAACAGGTATGGGATTTCTGAATTGCTTGCAATTCTTAGTGACTTGAGAGCATATGACCAAATATGAAATCATTTATTTTCAGTGTGCCAAATATGGATTAAAGTAGTGCTTGAAAATAGTTTAAACATCTGCATTTTTTATATGAACATATATCAAGCCTTATTAACACTTCAAAAAGTTCTAGTTTCAAAATTATAAAATAAATGTATCTGACAATACTGGTCTGTAAAACAATTGGCTGCAAGAACTATTGAACTTGTATTTTATTCGTAAGTAGTTCATTTATAGCGAATTTCGAGCGTGCCCTAGAGGACACAAAGAAATAATTCGCCTATAAAGTATCATGCAATAAAAATTTCACCTCAGAATTTAATTCACTGTCCGACTAAAATACGTGTATTAAATCGTTATAGTATTTACGACTACAATGTTGTTGTCATATCGCTGTCTTCTAGACATGATTAAAACCCGAACTAGTCCGACCAAATATGCGGCACTAAATTAGTTGAAAAACGTACCTGCGACAGATATTTATCAGTATTGGGGCAAATATTGTTACAGGGTGGCCTTTTAACCGACTATTTTTACTCACTACTGTATGTCTACCGTACGTGAGTCAAAGGTAAAGTCCATTAATGCGAGTCTAGGATAAAGAAAGATGGAAGTATCTATTTCTCCATGGGTTTGTTTGATTGATTGAGACAGAGAGGTGACTTTACGATTTAAGTACTCGTTAAACTCGTAGTAATACAGTGCACCTCCTATGACAGAAATTTTACGTAAGTATGTCGTTCTCGACATGATTTGTTCTGTATTCAAATATCAACAATGTAAGCCTACTTTTGAATTGACCGTGAACAACCCTACAAAAAAATAGTCCGACCAGGGATACCTGACAGTGACGTCACATTGTATTTACAATCAAATGTTTACTTACTTGCTGCAGTGTTAGTAGATTTTCAAATAAAAACATGCCGAGATCGAACGCTATCAGCAGATCTTTTTATGCTTATTTTATTTTTTGACAATCGCATACGAAGTATATATGTACAGAAATGCTGTTTAAGTAAACAAACACCTTTGTCATTTCACTCAACTTCAAATGACTTGATATTTATCAGCCAAGAACAAGTTTCAAATTATAGTAGGGAGTTTTGGAAGAATTAAGAGAAACTAACAGCTATCCTAATCGAGTTTTCAATTACACGAATTTCAGGGATCTTAATTTAATAACAATATGGCACAAGCCTTATTTTCAAAATAAATATCTTATCAAACCATCCAATGGTATACATTTTTCGTTTATAATACAAGAAAAAAAAATGTAATAGTTTAATGGCTATCACAAGCTTTGAACCTAGATCGCCTGAGTGAGAGTCAACAAACACATCCACAGAACCGTGCATTGCTTGAAATTTATGAATTGGTAAGGACATACTTCTATGTAGTATGACCCTCAATCTTTTTGGGGATATACCCTGCTTATTTATAGATTGTTTACAAAATGACGTAACTGTCAAAAATCGTTGGTCGGATAGTATGTCTCAATTGCTCTTGTGATAGCAATGTTTATGAGATTATTTATGCATTGTATTATTAAGCTGGAGAAACTTGCATAAGGGTCAGCGCTAAGCTTGCTGTCTCAAATGTGGGGGGGGCAATTTTTTTAATTTCTGACCTAAGCTACGTTAAGTAATAATGTGGAATGGCTAGCACGTTCAGTTTGTAAACAGTGGCCCTTTCATCGAGTTCCCGGAGAACATGACCTACATGTAAATTAAGGGGAAAACCACCTTGCTTAGAGTTCCGGATATCAACTATATATCACAAGTTTAGTACTCACGATACATTGACTTTGGGTGGTTAATCAAAGTAAACTAACCATACGAGATAAATCACTTAAAATGATTTTTACAAGTGGCATACATTCCAATCTGAACCTGTGATTATTTTTGTTGTAACGATAATGGTATGTAGTATTACGGTGTAAAAACAATTATAAATGCTGATACAAAACTGTAATAACAGTTCTATACCCAACTAAACTCTACCAAATTTGAGCAATGGTTTTAATCTTTTGAGTACACATAAACGATCACGTCACTGTCAATATATCCAAACTGCACTATATAGTAGTCATTGGGAATCAATATGTTGAAACTAAAAGGTTAAATTCCATGAGTACGATCAACGTATTACAAACTTTAGAAACAAGTTGCAAGTAAAATATGATGTGCGTTTTATTTGTGAGGAGTATTGTCTCTATTATCTTCAAGAATACCATCTTCAAATTAATAGTTCCCACTCTGATTCTATCAAGTTAGCAAGTATTAGCACAATTACACCATAACACTCGACAAGTCATGACTCGTAATAATATATGTATTACTCCAACACACGTAACGATAAATTGGTAACATTTATGGGTTTCTATTTTTGACCATTACCGGTGCAATATTTCTGACAATATGCGCAACCAGACTTTGTATTAATACAATATTCATGTGAAATTCATGCGATAATCGTTTACCTGATAATACTGAACATGTGCAAAATGCATCATGAAGTATAAACTTTTTTGCGAAAGAACAAGTTTACATTGGTTGATTAATATGAACTAAGGCACCGCCTAAATGAGGGATTAAAAACACATTGGATATCTGCTAAGCTATGTTTCAGATAGAAACTGACTAAATATGAGTTGAATTTAGATGTTATAAAATATACAAAGACAGTTATTGATCAGCAACTGATCACTTTTCCTCTTTAAATTTAAGACCAGAAATAATAATTATTCAAAACTTTAGATTGGCTATGTATCTGTGGTTGATGTTTTGAATAAGTGTAGGCATCTCTAACCTGGAGTTTGACCTATATAATACTGATTTGTTATACATTGCAACGTAACGTCATGAGTCTATTTGGCGTACTTTTGGTATGACGTCATTTCCTGTTATTTGTGACGTCATGACATCACGTCTTGTATTGGCGCCGTGTATCCAGTACAGAAGCGTAGTTCTTACTTCCTTTTGTTTTAAAAAAATTTGTTTTATTTATTGAATATTTTTAAAGATGGTTATAATTCGAAATAAAATGATAGGGGGCAACCGTTTACAGATTTCTATTTTTTTATGTTTCTAAGAACCATTCACCTCGGAAAACTGCCTGACATTTTTGAAATAACTTTTTCTGAAAGCATTAGTGCCTGTGGAGACTCGACGAAAATACGCACGTGGACATTATTGGTATGGGTATTTACAATAGCCAGCTTCGCTAGCTATTTAATCCCCTATTAATCCCATTAAAAAACAATAATTTCACCTGAAGAAGACGTTGAGAAGACGTCGAAACGTTGTGAATTAAAACTAACTAAAGATTGAAGGAGTTTGTTGCTGATAAATTCATTATATTAAAAAAAACTGGTAAATCAACACTCCTTCATATATGACATGCAAACAAAAAGCAGTTGAACAAACGGCTTCAAATCCGATTGCAAAAAGAATTTATGATATGCTTTCAAAGGATTATGGTTATTTTCACAGTGACAAATAACAGTGAAAATAACATTTTCTTAGACCACAGCTTACCGTAACTGACCAATCAACGAGCAGAAAAAGTGTTGAATAAATCCCATAATTGTTTTTATACAACACTTTTCTGTGGTATATAGAAAAAGTGTTGTATATAAACTTACATTGATTTATCCAATACTATTTAGGCCAAGCAAAATAATCCATCAAGTCAGGAATTTATAGCTTTATTGTAAACACAATCCATTGACAAGTGTGATTGTAACAGTGAAGTTAAGCAGTAACAATCACTATACATGCATATATCCAATACAAACATCAAACATAGAGTTTAAAGAGGATGAAGCGGCGTTTTCAATGACTTAAAATTGTTATGTTACTTTATATCTTTATTTTGTGTAACTAGAATAAAGTATCATTAAAATACAGAATAATTTATTGCTGAAGCAGTAAGAACTACAATAGTATCGATTATAAAACATATACATGCACTAAGATACTATTTAAGCAGTTAAGTATATCTAAAAGAATATTAAATTATTGTTAATTAATGAACTATTCAGTTATAACATAAGAGTTTTCTTCTCTTTTACAAAATCAGTATGCCAAAAATGAAAAAAAAACCTTGCAGTAAAATAACATTTTTACATTATACTGCTGCTTACACAAATGTTTCGACTGGTGATTTTACAGTGTAATCGACATCTTTCTGCCGCCTTTGAAAACCAATAATAGCAGATATACAGTCAGGTACTTCTATCACAATAGCATTTGGGTCTGGCAAGCCAGCAGACTCGGCCTTGATAACCGTTGCCGAGACGACTAGTCCAGCTGTAGACTTGGGCGATGGAGGCGTCTTCGATGGCGTTTGTAGTTTGGATGATAAGTTACACTACAGTGCCTCTAACGGTTGTTTACAATAATACACAGCAGTGTTTCTATTCCCACTGTGTGCCATTATTGCTTGTTTGTCAAAATTGTTTTCATATAGACGGATACCCTGTATATTTAAATGGTGAAAAAGTAGTCCTGGTAATATCTTAGAATTGCGTCATTGTGCATATTGCTCGTGTGCTGAACATGTCCAAAAATGTTGCTTTCTGGTATCTTTCGGCAGACGCTGTTCTGAATGCGGATGCACGTCCTTAAACCTTTGATTTTCATTCAGATCTTTGACTAAAAGGTCTCAGGATGGAAGATGCTTGATCTGCGTAACCGCGGTTACGTCCTCAAACTCCAAAAACATACTACATGTCGATGGCTTAGAATGAGAAGGTCGTAACTACCAAATCGATATATTGAGAAAACATCATGCATGCAAGAGAAAACTGTCTGTAATTTACTCTTTAACTATAGGAAAACAAGTTTTTTCAAACTTCATTTTGGTCAACATGACAATTTTAGATTTTCATGAAAATAGGCTCATAAGAAGTGCACTGTGAAGCAGATTTCAAATATGCATGAGTCTTATAAGGTCCTAAGTAGTAGTTACGACCTTCTTATTCTAAGCCATCGATGTAGTAGTTTCATAAAATAAATCAAATTCCACTACTTGTTTTTAAAAGCACATGCAATGATGCATGTACACTTGCTTTAAAAAAGATATGTAAAATATGTACGATACAGAAATAAAGTTGACCAATGGAATGTTACCAACGAAAACACAAAATACCCGTGACCAATCATTCCTTGAATGGCTAATGTAAACGATTTGGGAATATTGTGTTTACTAAGTATTAATCATAGTATTAAGAAGTTGATTGTTGTGCAAATTGTACCTGAGAAACTAACATTTTTAGCTGTGGTCTAAGACAGATAGATCTCTCGTAAGTGTTGGGTATGAAAACATAAAATCTCGCAAAACTCGATTTAGCTTTCATACCCAACACTTACTCGTGTTCTATCCTATACATAATTTCACTGTTTTTGAGGGAACCACTTTCTTCAATGAAAAAAATATGAACTAAGGCATCGCCTAAATGAGGGATTAAATACACATTGGATATCTGGATATCTGCTAAGCTATGTTTCACATAGAAACTGACTAAATATGAGTTGATTTAGATGTTATAAAATATACAAAGATAGTTATTGATCAGCAACTGATCACTTTTCCTCTTTAAATTTAAGACCAGAAATAATAATTATTCAAAATTTTAGATTGGCTATGTATCGGTGGTTTATGTTTGGAATAAGTGTAGGCATCCCTAACCTGGAGTTTTACCTATATCATACTGATTTGTTATACATTGCAACGTAACGTTGTTTTTTGGGGGAGAAAACTTGTGTAGGCAGCCGGCTAGCTCAGTCGGTAGAGCAATCGCCCTGTAAGCGAAGGGTCCCGGGTTCGAGCCCCGGTCTGGTTGCACATTTTTCTTTCCCTGTTACATTTGGCGCCCAACGCAAATAACCCATCATACACCCTCAGAACGTCCATGATATATTTGGCGTACTTTTGGTATGACGTCATTTCCTGTTATTTGTGACGTCATGACATCACGTCTTGTATTGGCGCCGTGTATCCATTACAGTAGCGTATTTCTTACTTCCCTTTGTTTTTTAAAAAGTTTGTTTTATTTATGGAATATTTTTAAAGATGGTTATAATTCGAAAGAAAATGATAGGGGGCAACCGTTTGCAGATTACTATTTTTTTTATTTTCCAAGGACCATTCACCTCGGAAAACTGCCTGAAATTTTTGACCGGAAATAACTTTTTCTGAAAGCATTAGTAGCTGCAGAGACTCGACGAAAATACGCACGTGGACATTATTTGTATGGGTATTTACAATAGCCAGCTTCGCTGGCTATTTAATCCCCTATAAATTACCTCCCTGTATTGTTTGTTTAATTACATATTTACCTCCTTGATTTTGTCTGCTACTTGACAGCTGTCAAAAATTGAGTAATTTGCTGAATCTGATATCAATGGCTTTGAATTTGAAGATTTTTTTTGGTATTTATTCGAGCCTCATTTACAGGTAACTGCATCGTTAAAAACAAAAACAAAACGAAACAATTTTTGTAATTTAATATTTTTCTTTACTGTATGTACAGTATATATAAATATAAATTTTCAAAAAAAGCTGTTTGTTTTGTTTTCGTTTTCAACGATACTGTACAGTACTGTACAGTTACCTAAGGCCTCATTATGGTGAGGTATAAAATGAACCTAGATCTAGGCCTACTGCAAATCAAGAACCTCAACATGAGACAGGTGAAAGAACCTTAAATTATTTATGTAGGTGCTTTCCTAGAAGGGCCTTTAGAAAGAGAATAGGTCCTTCTTATAAACTTCAATTTATTGGATGATTTGGAAGGATTACTGTATTATATACGAGAAGGCTTCTTCTGTTCTCACATGCCAAAGTCTCAAAATGAAATCTATTGTTCTGTATGTAAAAGGCGAATCTGAAAATCAGAACGAGCTTTGAACAATTCAAATATTCATAAGCAATAAACACAAACCTACAATTCATCAAAACATTTGATTTTATAATCTACTGCCTGTAAATACATTTTTAGATTCAAAATCGCATCTCGACACAAAATCAATGTCATCCCAGAAATCCGATGTTGTGATGACGTCAAAACACATGATAAAGTCACTCAGTACGTCGATTCCCGGTTTTAACTGTCAGTACGAGTATTTCCATTTACTAAACAGACTGGCTTCATAGAAAAAAGATAAGTCTATGACGTGAAAATGATTAAAAATACCCGCATGGTGACATGAATTCACAATGGTGGATGACAAAATTGTTTGATGACAATGCAATAACTCCGCGATTAAATTTATTAAATCCCAGTTATTTCGATTGCAATAAAACATTAAAATTGTTTTGTGTTCGTCAAATATAAGATATGTTTTATTTATAAACTTTGCACCTAGATCTATCTTGTTTTATGTTTTGCAGAAAAATACTACAGCAAATAGTTGCACTACTTTCAGCGGAACTTCTGTTTAAAGAAGTGAATAGGTTAACATGAACTTTTGGCGCCCACAGGGTGAGCTACCAAGAGGGAACAGTCAAATATTAATAATACGATTAATTACGCATAAAATAAATAGAAAATGTGTTGATTTTTGGTGTAAGATTGAATTTTATTTCACTCGTGATCACATAAAAACTATATGTTCACTCGCTTGTCACACATACATTTGAGTTATTTGCATGCATAGTGTATCGGACATGTAAAACACGTCCAATTTGTCAATGAATACACACGACATGTTTCCAAACATTTACAGCATTTCTGATTCTATTTTCATTATAATTGTACATAGAACAGGTGAAAATAAGTACATGATAAACACGCGTTAAGTCTTTGTTTTTTCGTGTGCATGATGGTTTAATCTGTACCAGATACAAGTAAGCGACGGTTAGAGTTATGCATTGTCTGTATTGCCTCAGATCCCTGGCAATGCAGGGCGTATCATTCTCTCCTGTTTTATATCAAATTATCAATACTGTAGTAAAAGCAGACTTAATATCGTTCTGCTCATTCGATGATTTTGATCTTTTACCATAGTCCGACTAGTCCGAATCACTGTAATCTATATAAAGTGCATTTACTTTATTTTAATTGGTTTATTCTTTTTCAGTCTCGACTAATTGTATTATTATGTTTTAGCACATATACGTTCACGTTTGTATTTTCTATTGTGTGACATAAATTGAGAACAAGTGTTGAAGGTCAAATAAGCAAGATTTTACCGCCTCCTCGATAGCCTAGTGATTGAGCGTTCGCGGGGGTCCCGGGTTCGATCCCAGGCCGCGTCATACCAAAGACGAAATATAAATGGTACCAGAAATTCCCTTGAATGACGCTCAGCATATAAGGGAAACTGGCTTCTCTTCTCTCATCCCCTCGTGGCGATGGATAACATCGGGCATGAGGTGTCGAGATTTATTAATTATGTTGGAAAAACTTGTTTCACAATCGACCTTAAATAAATAAGTATAAACTAGCAAGATTATTTTTTGGCTGTTTTATTAAGTATTTGGTATAAATATAATAATACAACAATCTCTACACATATATGATTACAATAAACTCACAATAAACGACATTTTTTATTTCGAGTATCTTATTTTGTGAATAAACTAACCCGCTTTACTTCCTTTGGCAAGTGACGTATTTTTGGAACATCTGATTAACACAGAGGCTGTATATAAACCAATAGTATATATTCGCATTAACCTTGATAACTATTGAATATGTTATGCTTAAAAGCATTTAAGTTACACGGAATGCAAGTACTATTATGTAAAAGTGGATCAATATAATGATACTATACTAATGGATCTATGGAAACAAACATGTATGCGTATATTGAATGGTAATCAGCAATGATCGGAGAATAATCCACCGTTATTCCATCGTTAACAACCGATAAGCATAAGAAATTTATTAATTTGAGACTCATTTTGTAAGAAGAATAATAATTAACTTTTCTGACGTTAAATATCAAACGTCGCAAACATTTTACCAAAAATGGTTTTAATAAACAAGACTCTAGTGCTTACTGATTGTAAATTAACGCCAAGTAAAGTTTTAGTGGTGTTGTTATATTTATTGTACATAGTATAGATCACACGGTATCCAGTTTCTGGGGTGATCGTTGGTCCGTGGTGAATTTATTGCAAACCTATTTATATTAGCCAATCAAAAACGTCATGAATTAAAATGTAATTAGTTATCATCACTCTTGTTACCCAGATAATCCTGAATGGTACGGATAAACCTGAATGTACCAAACATGGCGGACATTATAAAAGTGTTGAATACATTATTTTTGCGACAGTTTCTATATAAACAACCTGGTTGCTTACCTTATTGTCATATAACAGATTCAATGTATAACATACCTGTACTGATTGCACTAAACAATTAGTATCGAGATATTCATTGTCACTATTAAATGCCTTAAAGAATGTGTACAGTTTCCGTTTGTGAATGGTTTTTGTGTTTTAAAGCGTTGCTAAACTCGTTTAATGGGCTCCATGTATGGAATGCCATTCTTGTAGCATCGGCTATTGTATAAACTTCGCTTTTGACGTAAAGATATGTTTTTATTTTCGATCAATTAACGCTCAGCAACAATATTGTTGGCCCCGCCCCGGGGGTAACCGTCTTACATAGACTTATATAGGGATAACATATAAAAAATATTCTTGTCTTAAACTACAATGCCTACAGCTTTGATATTTAGTATGTAGCATCATCTAGTGGCCCCCACCAAGATAGTTCAAATTATACCCCTGGGGTCAAAATTGGCTCTGCCCTGGTCAACAGTTTAACATATACTTGTATAGGGAAAACATACAAAAATCTTCTAGTCTAAAGCTACAATGCATAGAGCTTTGATAATTGTTATATAGCATCATCTACTGGTTTTCTACCAAGATTGTTCAATTTATTCCCTAGGGTGAAAACTGTGCAGGGCTTCCTATATAATCAGATGAGCGATATAGGGCCATCATGGCCCTCTTGCTTATGTTATAGATTGGCTATTTTGACGTGAACCTGACCTTTATGCAAGAATATAATTATACGGTTCTTGCTTTGAATATACCAATTTCCGCCAGCAAATCGTGCAATTTCGGTATTTCAGATTTGTGTTTGTATTACATCGCGAGCGTCATTGTGATACTCCCCAATAATAAAAACATACAATCTGTGTTGTAAACGTAGGCAATATATCGTCTGTTAAATTATGCTAATCGAAAGGTCAGGCTCGGGTCAAATTAGCCGGGCTACACCTGGGTTGTATACCCTTAACGCACGGGTGATTCGACAGTCGGTCAGATAAATATGTCTATTTTTTCAGAAAACCCTTCAGCTTTAATCCGTTCATTCCTTGTATTAAGTACATTCAGGCACTGATAACAATCAGCATGGACAACCCTAGTATATTGTTTAAGATAATGAAAAAAACTAGTTCGGAAACGCATAGTAGCTATATTATGAAATTTTTACAAAAACGATAAACCAATTTCTTTACTGTCTGCTTATCGTGTTTACACACATTTATGTATAAGCTGAAGGACGTCATAAAGGGTCTCATTTAAATGATTAAAATGTAGAAATCGAAATATCTAAGTACATTACTTCCAGTGATTTTTTTTCTTGCAAATTAGAAGAAAAACACGGATTATTGCATATTTAAGTAACTTAAAAACGGTTAATATCTTTCATCTAAAGAAATTTTATTAAAATCAGGTATTGGGCCAAAACCACCCCTTATAGTACCTGCTCCTCTTTTACGCATAAACACAATAAACACAAATGATCTGACGTCAGTCAAAGTGTACAAAATTGCTACATTTTTAAAATCTAGAATGACCAAGTACCTTAATGGACGCCATGACGTCGGATTTATGAAAACTTGCGTCTTAATGATTTACTAATTTTCCAAGTTTTAACAGGCTGATGCAAAATGTCCTTGGCATATACATAGGTCAAACGTTTTCCAATAAGTTGTTTCGTGAATACCAATCAGCGCTAAATTAAGTCCAATAAAAGGGTAATGTCGAAAAGATGTTCTGTACGTGTTGATTGAAATACACCTACTATACGATATTATTGTTAAGATGGTTTTCGTCAGGTCTGAATGTTTGTGCGAACACAGGAAGTCTATTCGCATAACACGTGGTTGTACTTTAATGAGCTATGTCTCTGTCTGTATCGTCTTATCATGGCAAGTATGCGTATAATCTAGCTCATCAATAAGACTAGACATTCATATCTGGTGCGTGTATGCCATGTTTCCAGGGAAAGCTTCATTCACCTCTATGTTGTTTCTTAAACAAATACATATTTGTGTAGAGTTATATTTAAAACAGATGTACAGTCAGTGCATGTTGTGTGACATTTGGGTGTAACATTCGCTGACAAGAAGGACATATGCAAAACATATCACCAGGTTTAGTCGATAATATTCTGAAGATTAGTGCTCGTTTATATATTTATGTCATCATATTACCCAATCAGATACTGTTTCAGGAAACACAATCGTTAATGAAATCGTTTCCGGTGCAAGAGCGTTCAAGTTCTTGGTTCTCTATTTTACACGAATTCCATTTTTATATTTATCTCCGTATTTTTCAAAATGTTTAAGCTAAATCAAGTAGCCAATTTTACCCATAATAGAATGGTAGAGGACCTATTGTGTCGGTTTTTTTCTGTCAAGTCGAAATTTAATTCGACACATAAGCCAGACTATTCAATCTCCACTAAGCCATGCATGACTCCTCTACCACCTAGTAATCAATAACACACCCAACTATTTACCTGTAGCCCTTATGACACCCACCTAGTGACCAATAATTCCTACTTGGTAACCAATAACGGTTGACCCACTCCGCTATATTCTTCACATAGTATCTGATCACACTCATAACTCTTTTATCCGTCCCAATTTACCTTGCCAAAGTATGTATTCCTATACACTTTTTATACTACAGTTTCATCCCATGCAAACTCAATAACAGCATTAGTAGGGAGCGATGGCCTAGAGGTAGGACGCGCGCTTCGGGGTCGAGAGGTCCCGGGTTTGATCCCCCTCTTGACCACTGGTTAATATATCTGAGCAAGACCCACATGCTCCACTCCACCATGGTGTAAAATGGTACCTGTGAGAGCAGTGTCTATGCCTGGCTGCCAAACCACAGGAGAGAAATAGTCTCACCAGGGAGACACGAGTGTAGGTTTCCATATGTAGCCCAATGAACAGGGGAAGTTTAAATTTCAAAGGGTGCTTGAGCGGCCTAACAGCTGAAAAGAGCCCTAGAAAATTGGTAACTTAACTTGAGCCTCGACGAAATATTCATACGGTGTTACTATATGAGTAGCTTGCTAATGTTGTTCCATTTATAAGGACAGTGACTGGGACGTAATAACACTTGATAGAATATTTCATACAACTATCGCATAGAAACCAATCCTTGAACGTGCCGAAGAGGTAAGGGGTCCCGCCTTCGAAACGGGAGATGAACGGTAAGAACTGTCAACAAGGTGAGCCGCTAGCTTATTGAATAATGGTTAGTATTTCCCCATCTCTGCCAGACGTTCGGCAATACGAGAAGGGATTAGGGAGGTATTTTGTGCATGAATGATACGTGTCTCGTAAGTCAAATTGGCTACCCTTCCAATAAACAAACATTTCTTAAATATAACTATTATTTTAACCAGAGCCTTTTTTACTCCCCTTCATTTCTCGCACCTTCACATATACTCTATCACTAACACACCCGTACTATTGAAACAAGTGTATACACTATTAAAAACAGCTATCGGTAATCACAGCATGCAACATGCTATCAAAGAGGTAAAGCTTATCATGATGTAAGCATGTGCGATCTTAGATAAACCACGGGATCAAATGAGCGCGTTCATTTGAAAACAGCATGCTATGTAGGTACGTTGGCTGGTAGATAAGTAATTTTATATTTGACGTTGTTTTTATATCGTAGATTGGAAACACTGGTGCAAACCTAACGAATTAAACTGTGCTGCGGGGAAGTGCATTCGTCGGACAAAGTTCCAGAACGGTATCAACGATTGTGGAGACAACTCCGATGAAGGTACACTCTTACAAATGCGTTCCTTATTCAGACAAAATGTAATATTTTAAAATTATTTCAATCGAACCCTTGCTACCGATAAGATAGTGTTCGGCGACATTTCAAATTAAAATCTGTTAAATAGAGGATATTTGTATTTTACGGTGTATGATCGGCTGGTTATTTACTTTGTAAGCAACTGATTTACATTTTCACTCGTGGCTTCTGGTGAAAAACAACAGACCATACTCCGTAAAATACTAATATTCCATTTATTTCATACTTCAAATAGTTTAAATTATGGAAATAGTCTATACAATATATACCTCAAATGCTTTGCTTGGCGTCTTTTTCCCGCCATGCACGCGTCGAATTGCAACCAAGTAGTTCTTCTGCAGTGGCTTCAATTTCGCCCATTTTTTACATTTACTCGTATCTACAGACAGTGTTCGGATATTTGTTAAAGAATAAGAGAACAAGTGAAAATGCTTATTTTATTATTTTTGGCGGCGGGAAATTTATTTTAAAAAAGTAGTCCGTTCGAGTGAAACTATCGATTGTGAAATTAAAGACTGTGAAATTATCGGGGAATAATCCACCGTTATTCCACCGTAAACCACCAATAAGCATGAACTAAATTACCATAATGGCATTGAGGTCCAGACCATTCACATAAGAATATAAACAGGTAAATATTTTCTGAGCAACAAGCTTCATACGAGTATCCTTTAATGGTAACAACCATGGCGGTTGTCCAGATTCTGGCTTACAAACGGGTCATACAAGAACATATACCTTCCGTGATTCGATTCTGCTACAAAGATTAATGAATCGGAATCACTGGACAAAGGGACGTGGTATTTGATACCGGTATTACTGAACAATTGATTTATTATAAGATGAAAATGTACACTTGCAGACTTTGAAAACGCACCACTTTTCAGGACTCGATATTTGTTGTATGAACTATTTAGGAATATTTTGTACCAATGGAATAATAAATTATTCAGAATAGTTTAATTTATGACGTTATGCATTGTCCAGCTTACATTTAAAGCCCTTATTCATAAATCCTTTATCCACGGATTCAAATTGTATGAACTTAAACGTTGAAGTGATCTTACAATTGAAGTCTTGAATGAAATAATTATGCGTTAATGTAGTTTATATGGTTATTGTCGATCTTTGGTGATGATCTTAGTTGCAAACCAGTGAGAAGAGGATTGGGTAGGTAGGTAGTTCGGGTTAGAGGATTGGGTAGGTAGGTAGTTAGGGTTAGAGGATTGGGTAAGTAGGTAGTTACGGTTAGAGGATTGGGTAGGTAGGTAGTTAGGGTAAGAGGATTGGGTAGGTAGGTAGTTGGGGTTAGAGGATTGGGTAGGTAGGTAGTTCGGGTTACAGGATTGGGTAGGTAGGTAGTTAGGGTTAGAGGATTGGGTAGGTAGGTAGTTAGGGTTACAGGATTGGGTAGGTAGGTAGTTTATGACATTATACTACACAGATACAAACTCTACTTACAGTTGAATTCCCATGTAAGCCACCTTTATACTCATGTCTGTCGGAACCTGTTGTTTGTATACAGATGTCTAAAGTGAAAGATGGAAATGTGGATTGCCCTGATGCGTCTGATGAAGGTAAGTAGTAAATGTCGGTTACCGAATTTGACCAAGACATCCAATTAAATACCATATTTAAACAAGGCAGCGAGTTAATTGAAAACCGACAATTTGACCAAGACAACCAATTAAAATCATATTTGACGAAGACAGCCAACTAATCCAATACAATGTACCATATTTGGCCAACACAAACAACTGTACTAGTATACCCTTATCCGCACCCTCTATGTGCAAAACGCTGTATCGGCACCCTCTAAGTGCAGATTTGTACTTAAAACACGATAGCCAACGGAACAACCCAATGATTAACCACTGCCTGCATTGTTGTTCCATTTGTTTTATCAGTTGCCATAAGCATTTTTAAGCATAAAACTGTATTTTTGGCAAAATCAATTATTTTCGTACCTCTCCTGTCGACTGGTATCCTAAAACCAGAGAGGGTGCCGATACAGCGTTTTGCACAGAGAGGGTGCCAAAACGGGTATTCGCCGCGGGTATGGCCTAAAACAGAACGGTTGGTAAAAAGAAGATCCAAATAGGTCGTAGGTCGCTCACCTGTCGTAGTTAGTACAGACCCATGGTGACCTTACATAATTTACAACTTCTACGAAGCAGTATGCAGTAAATGCAATATCTAATACACATGTACAAGGTTTTCATGTTGTTCACATCAGCGATCTTCTTATTATCACTGGATGACCCATGTTGACAGAAAACCAAACAAAATACCTCTACGAATGTGCGGAAGGTGAGCTTTTGTCATACCGAGATGTCCGTCGTCCGTCGTCGTCCGTCGTCGTCAACAATTTCTTCAAACGACATCTCCTCCTAAACCGCTTGGCCAATTTCATTCAAACTTCACAGTAATGATCCTTGGGTGACCCTCATTGAAAATAGCTAAAATCGTTACGTTCCGGTAAACAAGATGGCCGCCTGAGCTATAAATAGAAAAATCTTTAAACCACTTCTTCTCCTTAACCACTTTGCCGCTTTCAATAAAAGTTTACAGGAATGATCTCTTGGTGACCCTTTACCAAAATAGCTAAAATCGTTCCGCTCCGAACAAGGTGGCCACCAGAGCTAAAAATAGAAATATCCCTTAAACGACTTCTGCTCCTTTACCACTTAGCCGATTTCAATAAAACTACACAGGAATTATCTTTCGGCGACCCTTAACCAAAATAGCTAAAATCGTTCCGCTCTGCTAAACAAGATGGCAGCTAGAGCTAAAAATACAAATTTTGATTAAACTTTACAGGAATGATCTTTGGTTGACCCGTAACCACAATAGCTAAAATTGTTCCGGTCAGCTAAACAAAATGGCCACCAGAGCTGAAAATAGAAATATCCTTTAAATGGCTACTTCTCCTTAAAGAGGCATTCCCTATAACTACCACATTTGATGTACTTAATGTACAAAGCACTGTCAATTATCATAATTAGTCAGAAGAAATTGTGTGCAAATATGTTTCTATAATGTCAAAAATGTGGTCCAAACCACCAATGATAATTTATCGCTTCAAGTGATTTATTATTATGTGGTCAAAGGGAAACAACTCGTGACTATTTTGGCTCGTTACGTAAATATATTTTCATTTTTTCTCGGTAATTGGTGGGGGCTTTTTGTTGAAGATTTGAGGAGTTTACGCAATAATGATTCTCATTCAATGTATTATATTCCTGAATCGATTTAATTGATCAAAATTATAGGGAACGCCTCTTTAACCGCTTGATGGATTTTGATAAAACTTTACAGGAAGGATCTATGGGTGACCCTTATTCAAATTAGCTAAAAGCTATTCGCTCTGATAAACAAGATGGCCGCCAGAGATAAAAATAGAAAAAAATATTTTAACGACTTCTTCTCCTTAACCACTTGACGGATTTTGATAAAACTTTATCGGAATGATCTGAGTGAAGTCATATCAAGTACAAAACTGAAGTGATTACACACGACGCCGGGGGCCTCTTGTCTATTATTTGACCCAAATGACACAATATCGAATATGATCTAGTTTTCGTCGAGATGATCATTGTAACCAAGTACATGTAATAAGGGTAACTAAATAAGGTTTTCAATGATTTGACCTAACGGCTTTTTTGTAACGGATGACCCAATATCGAAATTGATTTAAATTTGGGATTGACATGATCGTTGTGACTTAGTTTCATAATTAGTAGGCCAAAATTGTGATCTCTAGCGGCTACAAAAAGGTTTTTCTAATTAACCCAATTAACCAGTTTTTGACATGGGTGACCCAATACTGACCTGAACCAAAACAAATAATGATAAGCATTGTGACCAAGTTTCACGATAATTAGACCAAACCTGTGATTTCTAGTGACTATTGAAGTTTGTCTATAAGTTTTATGTCCTGGATGAACAACGGTCGAAACGAATCTAGATTCTGTGGATATGATGATTGTGACCAAATTTTATAAAGATCAGGCCGAAATGGTAACATCTAGCGCGTAAAAAGAAACTGTTGACGAACGGACAGATGGTGGGTGACGAGTGATAACAACATCTCACATTGTCACTTTGTGACAGGTGAGCTAAAAAGACAGGACAAACCACAGACATATCGACATTCATAAATCATATTGCTAAGTTACGTTTATGCCGTGTAGTGCCTTTGAAGTTGAAGTTATTTTGTAATTATTGTCAAGTGGTTAATACAGTCGGGTAAATCATATGATATGAGTTCATACGTACATGTACGAGTTGTTTTATGTGTGTTTATTGTGGTGTACACATCAGTGAACTGTACGTGTTACCTGTAAATTGTAAACCTTACTTGAACTAATTACATGTTCCCCATGTATATTTGCGGAATGAACCGTAGAAAGGCAGTTGCATCTAACTTCAGTTTGATTAATTGATTATTCCATATTTTAAATATACATGTATCGGACAATTCGTGAAAAGCCGTGCATCTCTGCGTTTTCGAGCATGTATATTAAATGCGGGCGTGATCAATATAATCGAGGACTTTCCCTTTAATTTTTTAAATATTGGAACTAGAGTTATGAAATTACAAGCTGGTGTATATCAATCAATTATCTCGCGTTTCTTACAATTTACTCTATGGTAACGTCGCAATTTACTTGATGACGTCACCTTTTGTAACCAAGGTGAAACACTAAGCGCCGAGCTTCTCGGACGTAACGTTATTACAGAGCAACGACATGCTATGAAAAATTTACGCGAATCCTCTCGATATCTTCAAAATGACTTGACTAAATTGTGCTCGGTGGTTTAATGCTTGAACGTGTCAAAAATAAACCGGTTTAAAAAAATCAGATTTAGATTTCCGATTCAGATGTAATTCGGATTTTTTTTACCTTTTTTATATTTTATATCTTGATTATTATTAAGATATGTTCGTTCGACACAATAAATCAGTTTAATGACACGTTCACGCATTAAACCACCATATATTGTATTTCCGATTTGCATACCAAAATTTCCGATTCAGATTTAATTCGGATTTTTTAAAACTTTTTATATTTCATATCTTGATTATTATTAAGATATGTTCGTTCGACACAATAAAGCAGTTTAATACACTTGTTACTAAATATAGTAACAAAAATGAGACAATTTCAGGCTGATTATGACCATCACGTGATTGATTATCGCCTATCGGCCCGGTCCGCATTCTCATAATCATAATCGGCCCGTTGAACGGACGCACGTTACGTTTTCCAGGTTAACATGACGTCATGTTTGAGTCATAATGACGTCACGTTGGAGCTAAAATGACGTTACGTTGAAATTGATTTGACAATTCTATGAATATACAAGATTTTCATCAAAAATGACTGTAGATCTCCATGAAATTTACTAAACGTGAGTTGTTGTTACTCCCATTGAGTTTTTGAATTGAACAATTGTATTAAAGACTTTAATACACTTCAGAGCCTGGCCGGAGGTTGATAATCGGCCCGGCATGAATAATCACCCTCGGGCTAAAGCCCTCGCGGTGATTATTAATTTTCCGGGCCGATTATCGCCTTCCGGCCCGGCTAAGTCGTGTATTTACCTCTTATTAATGACACGTTCATGCATTAATCCTCTATATTATTTTTTTGTATTTCCGATTCAGATTTCCGATTCAGATTTCCGATGCGCATAATATGAACTAAGGCACCGCCTAAACGGGGATTAAATAGATGTTGGGTAATTGCTAAGCTATATTTCAGATATATGGTATAGAACTTTTTTAGGTAAAATACTTAAATAATGTTTCACAAGTTATATTTATACCAGTGTGCTTATTTATGGGATATACAGGCATCTATGCCAAATATAGTAAATATTTAACAATTTTATTTGATTTTTGCCATACGCTAAAACGTGACGCAGTCCCTTTAAGACTGCATTCGCAGTATATTCATTTCATATTTGATACATGTTAACCGCATACATGTTACACATTTGTCAGAGAGAATATTTTCTGTAAGGGTACCCAGACTTTTTAATTAGCCGTCCAATGAATTGAACAATTTCAGTTTCTGTCCTGGGTACGTTTTTTCCTGGGTACATTATCGCATGTATTTTTTTCAGGTTTTCCAACGAAAAATCCTGCTTTATAAGATTGGGACTATTGGTCCCGGACTAGATGACGGGCAGCGAGGCAGCGATGTCAAACAATTTTTAACTAGGGGTTTTTGGTCAATAACTTGAAGTTTGGATAAGCTGATCTTAATGATACTTTGTATATAGCAAGCTTGCATGGATACCTAGCTTGGGATTGTATTTGGGGTCATGGTCACATTTACTAAAAATACATAAAAAAAGGTTTCCGGTCAATAAGTTCAGTTTGCATTGGGCATTTTTCATGAAATGCTATGTTTTGTGCTGGCATATTCATGCTTTCTACACTTATTAACCAGGCTTCAGAATCATTCGTTATTATATTTGGGTATAGCCACAAATGTGTGGGCAGGCAGCGTAAGCAATTAATTCTGTGCTCAACTCCTATGTTTCTCAAGAAGTTTCAACCATCATTAGGCGGACACCCGTACAGAAAGATTGGTTTTGCGACAATGCGGTGTCTTGTATAAGACATATTTTGATTGGTCGACTCGATAATAAATTCTTAGGCCAATCGCAAAGCTGAAACATTTTTCTAACTTGGTGTTTTTGTACTCTTTTTCTGAAGTCTCGATGATTTCGCGAGGGAAAAGGGGCAACTTTGTGCATTAAAACGATTGAATTATTGGTAAATGACAACCGGAAAACAAAGTCTTACACTGAGATCATGATAAAAGGACTTGGAAACAAGGAAAACCTTCTTTTAATGTGTAAACGCCGCCTTAAAAGGGAATAACTGCATTTGTTGATTTTAGCAGAAAAAAGTCCATCTGACAGTCAGACCGACCTTTTTTAGTCCGCCAGATTGTCAGTCCCACAGGTTATCAGTGATCATCGGGAAGTCGGGTAGCCAAAAAATCAGGGACCCCGGTCCGGAAGACCTATAATTGAACTTGACCTAGATTATAATGAAATAATTTATTCTGTAGAAATTTCATCAAGAAAAGACCAACATTTTTATCTCTATTGTCTACCGTGACAAGAAATTTCTAGGACTTGACCTAGTGACACATTTTTTGACCCCGTATGTCACAATATTGAACTTGATTTTTAAAAGAATATCCTTCTGATTAAAGGCTTTGGAATATAAGGCCAAATTTGTGACCTAGTGACTACATAAGGCATTTGACCTACTGACCCAAGCGAATAGAGTTAAATTATTTTACTTTAGGCTTTGCGGCTGCAGAGATGCATGTGAAATTTTTGTTTGACCCTGACCGCAGATATGTACGATTTTAGGCAAACATTGCGTGAGATGCACAGTAGTCACGCTATCGAGCGCTATGCTTAGAAACAGCTTCTTAAAATAAGCGCCACTGTATATCGGAAAAAGTGAAAAATATATTATTATTTCGGCATGCGCTTGTGGCTAGCTGACTGTTACGAGTACATAGCGCTGAAAAGGGCAACCAAATCACCCCGTTTCTAACGAAATCACTTGGTAGCGCTTGCCTAGCAGTACAATGTAAATATCTTTTTGTACACAACACATTCAAAATGAAATTGTCATAATTTGATTCAAAATGAGTAAAATCAATGGCATACCTTTATTGTACTTTGTAGGCCTAACTGTATTCTTGAGAGCAGTTTCAATTAGTCCAGGGGAAATTTCTAAACCTACTGTAACCATATTTCGTCCAGTCCATAGTATCGGATCAGCTTCAAGCCTAGGAAAATTAAAGATATAGCAAAAGCGACACCGTATGACGTTAATTTGGGGCCTAGTCAATCATACAAGACCACAGCAAACATCACACAATTGTGCTCCGCAGTTTCATACTCCCACGAACCCAACTCCAGCTACCGATGGTGATCAATCCGGAATCAATCCATTGAAATAGATATGCGATAGTTATTTGTTTTGGATAATAAACGTCTGAAGTAGGCTTAAGTAAACTTTATCGAAGATATTACATAAGCGACAACGTATGGACCCTGCTAGTACACAAGTTTGTCCACCACAAGTAATTAATGCACCAGTCAGTTGCATCCACAGTTCCTCCCGACCACAGGGATCCATGGCAAATAGGCCATGTTTTTACCATCCAGCTACCCCCCTAGGCAGGGGAAATTTAGGATTTTTTCTGCGAATACCAATAGCCTAGAGACAATATTTACCGGTAGATGTCAGGGGAAATGCGGGAGATTATACCATCAGCTTCCCCTGTAGGCCGTAGAAGGCTGAAGGGCTGTTGATTTTGACAACTCAAAATCCCGGAGCGCCCCTTCACCCGGGGCTGGGGTGCTGTGGATGAAACTAACTGGTACATAAGTATTATACACACTGACAGTAACAAAATAATCTCATAAACATTGCTTTGACAAGCTATACATTGAGACATAGAATTGTTGATTTGCATTGTTGACATGGAACGAATAGTAGCCTACAGTACTTACGTTCAAGCATCTGGTATGATCTGAGTGTTGATATCATTGTAAAGCTACGTAAAAATGTCTATTAAAGACCAATTTCCTCGGAGATCGAGTACTGTTATGATAAATCGGCTATTTAAATGAAAATTTCACCTTTATTTTTTGACGATTTTTAAAACATCTTCCGTGTGCAATGGGCGCATGAAAATCTCGCAAAAGCTTTGGCTAGTGACACGTAAAGCGGAGTATCTACAGCGTATTTCTTACTTCCCTTTGTTTTTTTTAAAATATTTTTTTTATTTATTACACATTTTTTAAAAATGATATTTAATCGAAAGAGAACGATAGGCTCAACCGTTTACAGCTTACTATTTTTTTTATAATCCAAGGACTATTCACCTCGGAAAACTGCCTGTAACTTTTGACCGGAAATAACTTTTTTTGAAAGCATTAGTACCGGCAGAAACTCAACGAATATATGCACGTTCGCCTGTTAACGGTCTGGGTATTTTCAATAGCCCCGCTGCGCGGGGCTATTTAAATCCCCTATTAGTGACACCGTATCAAATGTGCCATTTTCATATGATTCCATAGTTTATGTAATTGTAAGGTCTATGTCAAACAGATGAGTCGATACAATAAGGATAAACAGCAAACACAGCACTGCGGTAGGGACACTTTCCGTTAAATTCTACGAAATAAGACGTACAGATCTGAACCAAATGTAACTGGCGAAAACGAAGGCTAGTATAGGCTACAAAACATGAAATCGTTGACTCCAGATCAAAAAAGTTCTTTCGACATTGTGCCGTAAACGTGATAGGTTGTGCTTCCATCTTCATTGGAATAATCCAATGTTGTAAAGCCAGCCTTCCATCTCACAGTCCAAAGTTGGCTATTAATGACTTATTTCACTATTAAAAGAAAAACAATCTTGTATATAGGATCGGCTATCTGTCCAGAAAAGTGACGCTTGGAATGACGTCACGTGATGTATAACTTCACGCGCCCCTTGTACGAATAAATCAATTTTATTAGAGCATTCGGTCGGATATCTCTTACTCCGAATGATGTCAATTGGCTTTAAGCCTTGATGAAAAGTCCTAATATATTGAGCACTCTGCGATATACATATATGCTATACAAACTCACATCGGTTTCAGTAATGACGATGGACATTACCGATGACGCAACAATATTTTACTGACATGCATGTTTGTTTTATCATTTTCAGTGAAACGTTTGGGAGGTAAATGTGGAACGAACAATGACTGTGAGGGGAACTGTACATGTGATAGGTTCGTTGATCATACAATGTGTGTAAACAGTAAATGTACATGTGCGGTGGGTTACAAATTAACGGGTAATAAGAAGAAATGTATACCACGTAAGTTTGATATATTTAGTGTCTGATGTATAGTGTTTCAACCGTTTGTAAACGGCAGTCAGATAGTGGAATTAAGATTTCTAAAGCGTTTCCTCAAGCAATCTTCCATGGCTTGGTATGTGGAGGACACTGTTAATTTCACAGGGAAGCGAGACGAGACTTCAATTTTGCCATATCTGTAATAGCAAAAATTGTCCGAAGTCAATTCGCGTACAGTTGAATAGGGAATAGCGGATCATGGGATATACCGTATCACACTGACAATTCGCGTACAGTTGACTAGGCAATAGCGGATCATGGGGTATACCGTATCACACAGACAATTCGCGTACTGTTGACTAGGCAATAGCGGATCATGGGATATACCGTATCACACAGACAATTCGCGTACAGTTGACTAGGCAATAGCGGATCATGGGGTATACCGTATCACACAGACAATTCGCATACTGTTGACTAGGCAATAGGATATACCGTATCACACAGACAATTCGCGTACAGTTGACTAGGCAATAGCGGATAATGGGGTATACCGTATCACACAGACAATTCGCGTACTGTTGACTAGGCAATAGGATATACCGTATCACACAGTCAATTCGCGTACAGTTGACTAGTGAATAGCGGATCATGGGATGTACCGTATCACACAGACAATTCGCGTACCGTTGACTAGGCAATAGCGGATAATGGGGTATACCGAATGACACAGACAATTCGCGTACTGTTGACTAGGCAATAGCGGATCATGGGATATACCGGATTACATAGACAATTCGCGTACCGTCGACTAGGCAATAGCGGATCATGGGGTATACTGGATCATACAGACAATTCGCGTACAGTTGACTAGACAATAGCGGATCATGGGTATACCGGATGACACAGACAATTCGCGTACCGTTGACTAGGCAATAGCGGATCATGGGGTATACCGGATGACACAGACAATTCGCGTACAGTTCACTACGCAATAGCGGATCATGGGATATCCGGATGACACAGACAATTCGCGTACAGTTGACTAGGCAATAGCGGATCATGGGGTATCCGGATGACACAGACAATTCGCGTACAGTTGACTAGGCAATAGCGGATCATTGGATATACCGGATGACACAGACAATTCGCGTACAGTTGACTAGGCAATAGCGGATCATGGGGTATCCGGATGACACAGACAATTCACGTTCAGTTGACTAAGCAAAAGCGGATCATGGGATATACCGGATGACACGGACAATTCGCGTACAGTTGACTAGACAATAGGGGATCATGGGGTATACCGGATCACACAGACAATTCGCGTACAGTTGACTAGGCAATAGCGGATCATGGGGTATACCGTATCACACAGACAATTCGCGTACAGTTGACTAGGGAATAGCGGATCATGGGGTTTACCGGATGACACAGACAATTCGCGTACAGTTCACTACGCAATAGCGGATTACACACGGTTTTAGACTTACTCGATGGAAAGCATAACATTTGTTTTTGGCATAAACATTTGTTTGAATAGCATACAAAATACAACTTTTGTTGTCAATCAATGTTATCTGATACTGGATGTTTGGCTTAGTTATTCATGAGCTTGTGACCATCATACTGCTGAATTCTTTTTATGAAAATATTGTTGGACAAATTATTAATTTGATGTAAAACTATTGGAAATTGATGAATATTGTTAAATCGAGGGATTAATTTATCTCATAGTAGAACTGTGTGACTTTCTGACATTTTAAATTTGTGTGTATAAATTTTTAAGTTATCAAAACAAACTGTGGTAGCGTGTTGAAAGGTTAGAACTATATACTTTTTATCGTCGGCTATCTACCAACATGCTGTCTGTCAACATGAGGTATCAGGTTACACTTGTCTTATTTCATAGAACACCATATAGTGAACAACATCTCACTCAAGGTTATGGCTAATTCGTGTACCAATTATTGGGCCTAGAAGGTGTATACTACCAAATGGAGAAACATTGACTGCACTTAAACAGTATAATCTATTGAAATACAGAGGTAAACGAGCTGGACGCCCGTGGATAAAGACTAATGTTGGTGTACACTTGGGGAATTTGACTCAAGTCAAGCTAGATCATACATTCTTATTAAATGCTCAAAGAAAGAAACAATTAAAACTTTCAACTGTGAACATAAGGTCTTTGCGAGGAAAATCTGCTGATCTTCTCCAGCACATCTTGGAGAATGGTATTGATATATGTGTGATCACTGAAACATATTTAAAGCCCGAAGAAGATGCTGTTGTCAGGGGAGAAATGTGTCAGGACGGGTTTTGTTTTGATGATGTCCCGAGACCTGACCGTAAAGGTGGAGGACTTGCCCTATTATACAGAAGCAATCTAAAAGTGTCAAAATGTCCTGCAAAATATTTTCAGTCATTTTAATGTGCTGAATGGAAAATATGTAATCAATCGCTCATAATATTCATATCTGCAATATATAGACCACCCTATTCAAAAAGGCACCCATTAACTCAGGCTATGTTCATGACAGAATTCACCGAGTTTCTTGAACAAATAATGACCAGATCGGATTTCTATGTACTGTTAGGCGACTTTAACATTCACATGGATAACAAGTCAGATTGCTACACCAAAGAATTTCAGCAGTGCCTGAAATCTCATGGACTAGTTCAACATGTAAATGCTCCAACTCATTCAGGTGGTCACATTCTTGACCTGATTATCACAAAGCTTGAAAAAAACGTATGATTGTTTCAGAACTTTTGTCAGACTATTTCATCTCTGATCATTGCTTTGTTAGTTGTAATATTGAACAGTGTCGTCCTCCTTTGATTAGGAAAGAAATCAAATCTCGTAATTGGAAATCTGTATCACGTCACATCTTACAGGCAGATTTCGGAGAATTAAATAATATTGTAAGGAACCCGCCAAATGTTAATGATCTTGTGTCTGAATTTACAAGAACCACATCATATATCGTCCAAAAACATGCCCCTATATGAAGGAAAGAACAATTATCTGTAGACCGACGATTCCATGGTACTTAGGCTACCGAAAACAGATGAAACATTACAAACGAACAATCGAGAAAATCTTTATGAATGACATATCAGACCTGTCAAAGAACGTATATAGAGGTGTAAGAAATATATATAGTATAGAACTTTCTAAGGCCAAGGATGAATAATACCAGTCTAAGATTGGAGAAGCAGAAGGAAATATCAAACAGTTATTTGCAGTAACATCTGATTTATTGGGAAGGACAAAGGACAATCCACTCCTGTTTTACACAAGTGCAGTATCTTTGGCAAACGAGTTCCTACGATTCTTTGCTGATAAAATTATCAAGCAGAAAAATGATCTTGATAACATACCATCTGAAATATCCAGCAATGGTACTTCTAACGGCTCAAATCTACCTGTGATTAGAAAAACGTTTACTGAATTCAAATCACTCTCTGAAAATGATATCATGAAACTTATACATGCATCAAAATCTACAACCTGTGAACTTGATGTAATTCCTACTACGAGTTTTCTTCTCAATTTGCTCCCGTAATGACAGAAATAGTAAATCGCTCATTGCTATCTGGTGTGTTGCCTGATGGGTGGAAAAGTGCTGTGATTAAACCCTTGTTAAAAAAGAAAACAGAAAGGGCTGCCGCTTGAACTGAAAAACTATCGTCCGGTGTCAAATTTAACATTTCTCTCCAAAATTCTTGAAAAAGCTGCATTAAACCAAATCACCAAGCATATTGAAGATAACAATCTCCTTTCAGTTTACCAAAGTGCATATAGAAAATACCATGGGGACGAAACGGCTATGGTCAAAATGTATAATGATCTTTTGGAAACCGTAGATAAAAACCAGGTTACGATCGTAGTCATGATCGACTTAAGTGCAGCGTTCGATACCATTGATATCCCAATATTGATTAAAATCCGACAAGATGAATTTGGTATTCATAATACTCCCCTAGAATGGATTGTATCCTATCTCACAAACAGAACAATGAAAATCTAAGTCGAACAGTCAGCATCAGAGACTGAACCATTGAGGTTTGGTGTTTCACAGGGTTCTTGTGCTGGACCAGTGATATTTACTCTCTATATATCGGCTCTCAAGCGGGTGGTCCAGAAGTATCCAGCCGATCTCTATGGATACGCAGATGACCATAAGATTGCTTTTAAATTACAATCAGGAAATTCTCAGGAAGAGACAACTGTTATTCAACAACTTAACAGCTGCTTCATTGATATCATACAATGGATGACAACATTCAAACTGAAAATGAATCAGTCTAAAACTGAAATAATCATGTATGGAACCAGACAACAGTTAGCTAAATTGAACATCACAAGTGTCAATGTTGGTGGATGTGATGTAAAATGTGTGAATCAGGTTAGAGATCTTGGTGTAATCATGACCAATACACTTAACTTTGACTGCCACATTCAGAAAAAATTCCAGATAGCTCATGTGCAGCTACGGAATCTTCAAGCTATACGTAAACATCTCACACAAAAGTCTACTGAAACATTATTGCATGGACTGGTTCATTATCATATTGACTTCGGCAATGCCTTATTCACTAAAATTTCAGCCAATCAGATGAAAAAATTACAGCGAGTCCGAATTCATGCCGCTAGAGTTGTCATGAATGTTTCTTATGACAAATCCAGTGCAGATCTACTGACAGAATTACACTGGCTTCCAGTTAAGGCCAGGGTAATGTTCAAAGTTCTGGTAATCTTATTCCGTGTCATCACGGGTACAGCTCCATCGTATCTAAAGACAATGTTTGATCCTATTCGGCAAGGGTACAGACTACGATCACAAAATGACACTAACTTTCACATCCCTAGACGGCGAACAAAATTAGCAGACAGATCTATGGCCGTCACTGGTCCAAAATGGTGGAACGACCTACCAAACTATCTCAAAGACATCAAACGTGAAACCAGGTTCAGAGCATATTTGAAAACTTATTTGTATAGGAAGTTTCATCGGCAATGAGTGTGCTCTTTATTATATGACTAAATCTAGTTTCTAGAATCCAGGTTTTAAATTGAATGTTTTTAAGTGAATGTATATAAGTGTGAAGCGCAATAGAATATGATTTCATAATTTTTGCCGTATACAAATGTCATGTATTTGTATATGTATTTATTCCATAAACAAAATCTAGGTTAAGATTTTTTAATAAAAGCATATTTTTCATTTTCTAAATTGCCAAATCAAACAAGCCAAAACACGTATTATTTCACAAGTGTCCCAAAGCGTGTTCTTTTTATCCTAAAATAATCCTCTATATGCCAAAGTGGGCCGCTAAATAATCCTCTATGTGCCAAAGCGGTCCGCTACTGGCTTATGGAGTGGAGTTAGTGTTCCATGTACTATCAGTATCAAAACCATGCGGTGATTGCAAACGTAGAAGGGTATGGTTTTTGTTTTGTTCAAAATATTCCTTGAAAATGGTATTTTTGAAGCACAGTACGAAATACATGATTGTATAGTCCTTAGTGATCCGACACTGCCTATTTAACTATAATAACACTGTATTCACTGTTATAGAACAGTTTATATCAGAGTCATACATTTACATGTGTGATACGTGTACATTATATATTTAATATTATTTTATCTAAGGGAACCTTGACGACAATTGTGTGACACATGCTGACTGTTCCACTGTGATGAACAATACAGCGTGTGCAAACGGGAGTTCATGTCAATGTGAGTACGGATATATACACCATGGCACATCAGCATGCAGACAAAGTAAGTATTAGGATAGAAACTATTAGAATAAAAACAGGACAGGAAAGGCAGCACTCAACTTAAACAGTCAAGCACAGAAAAACAAACAACAAAAACGTCACATATATAACAATTACACGGATGTATTCATTTTATACGTTCTCGTCAAGTATGAAGGAAATTTTTTTAACTATTTAACTACAGGCAACTGTGTCACTTTGGGAAAAAAGAAACAATATAAATAATTGCAAAATTATTTATATATCTTCATAATTTATGAAGTTGGTGTAGGAAGAAAATGAATATTCTGACATGGATGGTAGCTCTTAACTAAATAGCCAAGTGCTAAAACATAAGTAACACAGATCATACTCTTGTTGCACAAACCCGACACATGACTTCAAAGAGGCGATGAAACTAAATCGCTGAAAGTGCTAGTATTAGCTGTCAAAATCGGCTTAAATGTCTAAGAACCCTTGTAGATAGGTTGAGTCATTAGCTGCTTGTAAAACTAACGTTTCTTGTTACTTTTTTTAAATATGCTGAACTTACTGAAATATTTTTTTTCTGTTTTCAGTTGAACTTCTTGATCCGTGTGCGAATGATAGACAATGTTATATGTTCAATAAGTATAGTGTGTGTATGAGAGGGGTTTGTGACTGTGAGGTTGGCTATATCTTAAATAACGTCTCTCTTAACTGTACACCTCGTAAGTCAACACTTTCCTAAATATGTTTCCAAATACATAAAATTTGTTTATGCTCCGACATATTGTGATATTAAACCTTTCATTACCTGACAATACGAAACAATAATATGTACAATACTTTTTGCGAAACTGAATTCTTAGCCAGTGTTTTATTTGCATAACTCATTAGCAATATACTTTAACGTTGTTAACATATTTGCCCAAGGCCATTGTATACATTGTGTAGGTGTTTTATGGTTCTTTGACGAGATGCCGATCAATTTGTATGATTTATGCCTCATTGCTTATCGCCAGTTTACTGAAAACAATAACTACATGAGGCATTAACAGTAAGATCATTTTATGACCCATCTAGTATGTTTGTTCTTCGACAAGAGTGCCGTACAGTTTATATTCTAATCCCATTACATACAACAGCAAATTATAAACTTCACTACAGAGCCATTTGTGCATGTATGCTGACCGTCATCAGTCGACACATACCCTTTGTTATCCACATCAACTAACGATTAATGGTGTGATGTATTCAGATTGATACGGTTTACTTGTGTAACCTTTGTGACAATTGCGAAAGTAAAGTGGCCTAATTCGTTCTTACGTTTAATACGTCTGGTACTGGGTGGCGCGGTATAGCAGAATTATTAGAATTATCATTATTATTGTGAGTTGTTTTCATGTTCAGGTAAACTACAGGATAAATGCAATATCAGTGAAGATTGTTCCAATGTGCTAGCATACAGTTTATGTATAGAGGGGATGTGTCAATGTCAAATTGGATACTATGGAAGCCAACACCATGACCAATGTATAAGAAGTAAGGAAACATACAAAACACATATATTTTTGAAATTGTATTGTATGTCTTCATATTTTATGTTTAAATACAATTCAGTGTGTACAATAGCTAAATAGCGGGGAAGGTCAATGATTGTATCGATCTACCCGGCCCGATAATATGACAAAAATGTATCACACAACAACCTTCATGTCAAACTAGTAGTACATGTAGTAAGTCACTTATTGAAGGTGGTTGTATAATTACCTCAGTACAAACCATTTTTGGGTCCATGTTGTTAACAATTGCTAATTGAATATATATGCTAGCCAGTATTGATGCTTGATACCAGGTCTTATTAATTCGAATACTGATCATTCATCAACGCGTCCGATGTATTTCTGGTTCAATTGCATACAATCAATGCGAAGAACCATCACTGATGCTAGATAACTTGTTTAAATCCGATGTTGAACGTGTATCCAAGGCGTCCGGTTTGTATTACTATTAGAGATTGCTGAAGTATGATTACCGCACACTATAACATACAAAGTGAATGTCTGGCACGTGAAAACACAGTGTAAATTATTTAACGTAACTTAACTTGTCTTGGGTCATAGTGATATGAATACCACCTTAATATATTGGGTTTTTTATTAGTAATTAACCGATACATTAGACACACGGCTTGCTTTATTCGGTTAGTTGAAACCTATGTTTATTGATACGATTTTGTAATATTACAACTTTTAAAAATTATTCTAGTTTTACAAAAGAGTACAGCATCTGGGATACCCTAGGTTAATTTATTGCTGATCCTCCTGCAAGACAGGAATTGAATCACCATTTGGTGCCAGACACTTCAATATTTCATTGTCTAACTATGTTAATTGTTATTTCAGGAAAGGTTTTAGATGAATGTAATACACCAGAGGACTGTAGCTCTGTGATGAACCACACTACATGTGATAATAGTGTCTGTACGTGTGATGGTAGTCGTAAACCTAGAACAGATAGAATGGTTTGTGTTCAAAAGGAAATCGACGACATTTGTGACGAAATTGATGATTGTCTATTAATAGATAATAGTTATTGCGAAGGTCAGTCATGTGACTGCCTCTTGGGATACCATAGTTTCCATAGCAACAAGTCATGTGACAGACGTCACATATTTGATTCATGTGAAGTATCGGACGACTGTTCATACGCTGTGAATTCAAGCGTCTGTGAGGATAGTATTTGTGTTTGTGAAATAGGACGTATAAGTGACGTCAATAATACTGAATGTAGATGGCGTCTTTTAGAAGATCCATGTTCATTCAATAACGATTGTGAGACTTCCGTCGACCATTCCACTTGCCACAATAACACGTGTGTTTGTAATGTGGGATTTCAAACGGCATATAGTGGAACCGAGTGTTTATTACGTCAGATTGGTGACGACACATGTGTGGCAGACATTGACTGTGACGCTGCCGTCACCAATAGCACGTGTAATAATAACACGTGTATTTGTGTATCTGGATATATTGCCAGCAATAATAACACCGAATGTTTGAGACGTAAGTATTAGAATCACGTGTTTTTGTAGTTATAAGTTGTCAATTTCATGTCGAATATAGTACTTGCATTGAACATTAACCACACCCGATGGCTGCTCTTTTGATTATTAAAAATAACATCTACTAACGTGAGTTTTAAATATATTGGAACAGTAATATCACAAAAAGAAGACACACCTCTAAAATGGTACAAACTATGTGTTTGGAACACATGCAATGTGGCTTCAACGCCAGTAACGTTGCGATGAGAACTCTGTAGAGGATATTTGTATTTTATGGTGTATAATCGTTTGATAATTCACCGAGCGAGCAACTGGCGTAATATGTTCACAAGTGGCGTAGCGACGAGTGAAAATATAAGTCAACTGTTCACGAGGATATACCCCATTACATACCTCAAATGTTTTGCTTCCATGCACGCGTCGCGTTGCCATCAATTAGTTCTTCTGTAAAGTCTTCAATTTAGTCCATATTCTTACATGTATGTACAGGTAGTGTTCTATGATTATATATTTTTGGCGGCGGGAAATTGATTTTAAAAAGTAGTCCGTTTGAGTGAAATTATCGCCAGAGAAATTATCGACAGTGAATTATCTAGGAATATTCCACCGTTATTTCGCCATAAACCACCGATAAGCATGAAATAGCAGGACTAATTTTATTCGAAACCATTTTCTAAAACATGTTTAGTAAACTGTGAAGTACATTTTATTCCGTTGCAGTAAAACATCTAAGGTTACATGATGACAAATATCCACATAAATGTATTGACGGACGATTAAGTACTGATATATTTACCGACCACTGTAAATGAATTGGTTCCATTTTCAGTTGTATTCCGAAGAAGAGTAGTATTATCAAGCTAAATGGCTATTTGAATTCTACCGAAAGTGCTATAGGTCAAATGCACAATATTTAACTTTGTTTTAAAATAGTTGTAATACGCAAAAAACTACATTTGATCACGAACCTGGTGTTGGAAAATGATGCTTGTTAACAACACGCGGGTGTCAGACATTCTCATAATACTTATGTTACTATATATAGTAACAAAGGAGCAGGTACTATAAGGGGTGATTTTGGCCCAACTTCCGATTTTCATGAAACTTTTGTCATTCAAAGGCATATATATCCCGACTATGATTTTGATATTTTTATTGATAATTTGCTATTTTTGTTGCCATAGCAACCATTTCTTTTAATTACTCATAAATGCCAAAATACATGCTTTACATGTTATTTTTGTGAAAAAAAAAACTGTTAATAAAAGACCTAACGTCAGTGGGTATGATTCAAATATTTTCATAATTTCACAGTTGCCATAGCAACCATTTATGCTAAAACTTAATATGTTAAAAAAGCAACTTTAAGGCATTCTGAATGTTTATATAAGCAATGGAAATGATAGACACAACATTAAATCGTATATTTCAAACTAAGTATGCCTTTTTCTTTAATTTTGTTGCCATAGCAACAGTTTTTAAAATCTCAAAATCCCAATTTTGAGTTTTCCCTTAACTTTTGCGAATTTGACATGAATGAAGGACTTAATAAGTCTTATTCGACACTTTCTACATTTGTGCCAATGCAAAGCATTCTGTGCCAATGCAAAACATTACTACCTGGTCCTTTTTATCCATCATTTGTATCTGCTGTTGCTAACTTGCTATTATGACAATTTCTTCAAATTAGATATAATTTGTAGAAAATGTGTAACTCCATGGCAACAAAACACAGGTTGAAAGTAGTGTTGAATCACTGTTATAAAGGCAGTGTTGTTATCAATATATCAGCATATATGCATTACTATAGTCACATTGATACTAGCTATTAAGGAAACCTCTTAGTGGGTTGTGGTGAGGGTCAAAATGGTCAAATGCATTCAAATTTTTAATTGCATAGTGGTGCACAGTATATGCTTGAATCCCACTAACCATCATAGGTGCAAAATATTCAAATCACACTGATCAGACTACTGTCATTAGAAGAATAATTAAATGTTATTTGAACTACATGATTATGTTTGACATACACTGTCCATCAAAAATAAGGCTATTTTACATTTACTGATCTGTAATAATACTAATTATAAAACATTATAGAGCAACAAAATACAGCCTACTGGATCACATGTTTATTAAAACCCAAACAAAATCATCTTCACTTTTGACTAGTAGATATAAGTAAATGTAGCTTTGAGAAACTAATATGTTTGTGGTTTTCTGATAAACATACATTAAATAATTAAGTCAAGTTTAATTTGGCAACTGTATATTTATATTTGGTGGGCATTGTATTCGTTTCAAACTTTTGTTGTCAATTAAAATCTATGTTCAATGGGATAATTACTCCTATTAACATTCATATGACAAATATTGTCAATAAAAGACAAACACTGATTTATAATATAAAATGAACAATTTCATTTCTGGATAATGATCTGACATACAATATACGAGGGTTGTCCCAGTAAATCGTGTACTTTGCTTATAATTTTTCTTATTTGATGTCACATGATTATGTTGTTTTGTAATTACCTTTATGAATTCATTGTTGATCCAAATCAAGAGGAAAAACTGAACAGATATGTGTATGCTGCATATTAACAGTGATTTACCTACCCCATGTACGCAAATGCGGCGCAACCAATAAAACGCGCCGTGATTCATTCAATGTATGTTCAATAAAGTTATAATTCTCATATTTTCAATAAGTTATTGTGCATGCTTTTCACTTCGGCATTAAGGACTGTCTATTTAATGTCATCACAGTAAAGTTCAAATCAATTACTTTATTTGTGCGAGAAATACGCATGTTTGAAAAGCAACACTAAAAAGTAGAACGTGCGAGAATTGTGACGTCAGAAGAGGAAACACCCGTAGAATCATAGTACACTTTATATTTTTGGTTGCTATGCCGTCGAAAAATAGTTTAAGATTCTCACCAAATACTAGAGGATATAAATTAATGTTTCTAGAACACGTATGCATAAATGACTATGAATATTTTATTATGTTTGTGACATCAACGGGTTGTATTTCACCCTTATTAAATGTGACATGCACCACAGGGCTTTTACTCTTCTCGCAGGAGAAGGGATATGTTCGGGCTGGTTTATATCCCACCATGAGAGTTGGTTGTTTCGATCAGACAGCTTTTCTATGGTGCATTCGATTGTGATTGGTTCAAATGTGTATCAGAAAAAAGTTTAATGCCATTGTAAGCAATTGAATACAAGGAACATGAGCTTAAGATATAGAGAAAAATGGTTCCGCGGTATGACGCTCGTACGTTAACGTCATTGTGCGCCGCACTTGCATACCATGTGTATTAGTAATGTAAACTGACAATTTATTTCTTGATATATTTTCATGAAATTCCGGATACCTTTTAAGAACATATTCATTAATCATCAGTGAAAAATTGAAACAGATGTTTTGGATGCTTTTTGTGTAATGAGCAAAGTACACGATTTACTGGGACAACCCTCGTATAGCCTACAATGCACATCATAACTTTAAGAGTATAATATATGGGACACTATTCAAGTTTAAATTGATAGGGTTATGTGTAGAGCTCTGTAGAGTGCTGCCTCCCCTGTCTGGTTTGTTATTCTATTTTACAAGTATACTGGTCATTTGAACAGTGTTACCTTCCCTGTGTGATTTTAGTTTTAGTTTGCAATACATGTACAAATAGATGTGGTGGACACGAATCCTTCACTAAAATGGACAGATCCTCAGTTTAGAAATACACAAAATCTTCTGTTAACAGTAAATAAACATATAAAACCTGGAATCAGTTAGTATTGAGAATGTTGACTATATATTTCAATAGTGTAGTTGTGATATGAAACAAGTTTTATACATGTAGTATATTTATGTGCATCTGTTTTACCAAAATAAACTGAATCATGTCAGTATGTATGTGAAACGGGTATAAAGCAAAATACACCAAAACATACTTTTGACTTGAAAATGGGCAGTCTTAATTTGCCAGTTATATCTTATATCAGTATACATATACATGTACAGTGTATATCTATTGTTCAGCTCTCTAATGCCAGTAAATTTTGTCCTTTTGGCACAGCAATTGCATTGTACACATTTGTTTCTGAAAAATACAAGTATTATTTTATTAAATTTATGTGACCAGAGCTTGTTTTATATCTCCTTGTAGCACACATTTCATGTCTAAATCTTGTTTACAGCATTGTTTGTACATTTACAACCAGTTAACAGGGTATGGTTTGACAAATGATGTTCACAAACTTTATATAAAATCAATATTTCAAGCTCACTTTGCTTGCTTAATTTCCCCAGATAGAGACCATGTCAATATTTTCCCCCCAAAAAACAAATCCTGAAGCAATCCCTGTAGACAGAAGTCAAGTACATGTGCATCAAATGAACATATTTATTTTAAATGATCACCAGTTACTACTGATTGATTTTAACTAATGAGCTACAATTACTGATTGATTAAATTGTTTTAAACTCAACAGTTTCCAATGAAAACTTTTAAAGTCAACCTGCCAAATCATTGTTATAATGTACATACTTGATTTTCCATAATTATTAAAGAGTAGGGGACTTCTTAGTAGATCTATTTGACCTTCATTAACTTTCACCATTTTCTGAAAAGTAAATAATATATGCATAAAAACTTGACAGTTTAAACATATTTTGCATTTGTAGTATTATAATATCTTAATAATCAATGAATTAATTTTTAAAAAAAACCGAATTGAATCCGGATCGCCGAGGTTGAGAGCGAGTAGGTTAACCACTACACCATTGACGCTTATGTAAACACCCAATGTTAATATTCATTATTAACCATAATAATTATGAGATTTTAATCAGGCCTTGTAATTTTACGTCTATTGACAATAATACAAATGCTAGATCTAGTGTCGCATGCTTGAATGGTTTGTTTTCATTATAAACAAGCCGTGGAAAAGGCATTTTAATACCAGTGGCATGCATTAGTGTATTCACTATTTGCTCATCAAGAACCACAACTCTTGATACAAATCAACAAATCCATACTCGGTGTGAGTGCTTGCAAAAACTGTACAGGTTAAATTTATGTTTAAATAAGTCTAGCAGCCATTTATAAGTTGTGCATATAGGGCAGTACCAGCTGAAAGCTCGTCTAACATATCTACACTGTCTGGCTGTGACACTGGGAATAAATTCACTTTTCAGAATTTACGGTGCGTCAAAATTGATCGGGAACAAGTTGAATCGTAAATGGGCCTATAATAATAAATACGATAGAAATATAATGAATACTAACTATTGACCAAAGTAGGTAACCACTATCAAAATGAACTCCGACATGTATCGATGCTTGTTTATTGATTTTCCAGCCACTGAAGTAGGTCGTCGTCAAGCAAGTTTGTTTACTTGGTTACATTCGTCACCAAATTGATTCGCACCCACTCGTTGGTGCATTATATAATCTACCAATTTCGAATATTCAATCAGGAAGCGAACACATTTGTGGTATAAACAAGTCTGATAAATCATTATTAACTAAATTAAGCAAATAGTTTGACGTGTAATGAAAGTTAACGAATATTTGACTGATTTGAAAGATGGCGGTACTAAAAACCGGATGCTAACGGAATGCTAGCTTTCTAAAAAGCTAGATACGAGCACAGTCGTGTACCAAGTTTATACTTTTTACATTTATTTGTTATTAAATTATCAACGTATATGCGAAATAAGAACTTGGTACACAGCTGTGCTCGTATTAAACTTTGTAATTTATTGGCGATATTTAGGTAAAAATTGCCAATTTCGGTAATTCAAGGGGTCAAAATAGGCCCCGTATGAAGTCAAAATACATGTATAAGTAAATGTTTATGTGACTTACGGCCAGTGTAGACATTGTTTTATCTAAATATGCAAAGAAGAACGCAACATCAGCGATTTTAGTTTTTCTAATTTTTAAAATCACCCCTTATCGTACCTGCTCCTTTGCCTTCGAAAAATAGTATTATCGGACTTTCAAAAGTATCATCAGCTTTTTGCCTCGCCACGCGCCCACCGGGGCGATTATCAAAAATAATCGCCCTTGGAAAACGTTCACGCGCAACGTTACGTCATTTGCATCGGCCGCTGAGTGTAAGCCTATTTTTTCCAGAATCACTTGCAAACACGGTTGATGGCTTCGGAGAAGCAGAATAGATTCTAGCAAATTTAAAATATGTTTTGTATCAACCTTTGATGAAATATACATGACATATTTACTAGACCTTTAATTTATGATCAAAACAACGAGTTTCCTAGACGAGATCAATATTTTTATATTCTTCCGAAAATGTGAAAAACACTTTTTTCAGAATTTCGCATTAAACTAAACACCAGCGTGTAGCAAATTATCTGATTAAGAAAATGAATACCCACATGATAGGTTTCCGTTCAATAATAAAAAAGTTACGAACATTTTAGTGTTAGATCTACAGCTCTTGTAGATGTGCATTGTGCGCCTAGATCCAAGTTTGACAACAATAACTCTCTACAATAGCAAATGATCTACCAATTACTGAACATGTTACGTTTTTAATGTGTTGTATTCATGAAAAAGCTGCAACATAAATATTATACAGAACAATAGATGGCTTAGCAGTGCCTTTGAGTGATAATCGCCCCGGTAGGTTTGTGATAAATATAAGCCTACCGGGACGATTATCACTCAAAGGCACTGCTCAGCCATGTATTATTCTATAAATACAGCATGATTACAATGTATGTCACTGTACATACAAATAAATAGCATCATAACAAGAAATAATGATACAATGCTCTCATAAATTCCAAGTATGTTAACGTTACTAATCACCGTTTAGTACGGAACATTACCCAAAGATTACATTAATATGAATAATGAAAACATCATTATTTATCCATCTATAAAGATGTATTGCAAACGCCAAGAGATAAATGTAAATTAACTTGGGAAAGTAGTCAGAATTGGGAATTAATGACACCACCTGAGCGCAAATTAGAAACCTGGGATACTGTAGAAAATGTAATGTATGTACTTGATGCCGTCAAGTATAATAGTTAGATTAATTGCTGAGTGTTCATTTGTTTCAACAGTTACCTTACTTCTGTATAAATCAATGGAATACTACCATCTACTGTCTTCCCAACTGTCTGTGAAATGGCTTTGATTTCAGAGTTTGAAATGTTAGAAATGTGTACACTGTGTGTGAAATACTGTTTCTCTGCAAGTCATTGATGATAATACAATAATTACCTAGTTTCCTGGTTAGTGGCTACCTTCGCACAAATTGTTAGATTGTATCGACTTATAATGGTGTTATAAGAGCGCGTGTCCTGGTGCCGTAGTGAACACAAGCGAATCCGTGTCACAGTACAGTTTCCGTCTCCCTAATAGTTTTACATAACTGTAGAGCTTGAGACGTGCCTGCGCGGTCGTTTACGCTGTGATAACTACGTTTGTTCTAGCAGATGCCGGAATGAAGTCATCATGATGCACCCATTCTAACTTAACAGATTCATTGTAGACGAACTGTAGGCCGATAATAGTGACGCACGCGATCTGGTTACGCAAGAGGGACTCCGATAATTCCCTCATTATCCAAGATAGCGGATTTACATTGAATACAGAAGGGGTCATCGAGTGCAATGTAGTCTGGGTGAGCCTCCTTGACTACTTGTGTTGTTAGAAGCAAATAAGATAAAAATAAGAGGAAATTTGGCTTGGAATGCAGCACCAACCGAGCACAGAAAACATTAACAACACAACATAACAGCATTACAATGCCCACACCCAACCCAAAAGTCCCGCTGAAAATGACGTATCTCCTGACTTACTACAAAAAAATAATTTCAAAATTACTTAATGCTGGAAAACGTTTGCATTCCAAATTTAAGATCATAAGAATTATCTGTAAAATCGTTTGATGAATTCCTTTTTTTACTTCATATGAATCGGACCATACGATAAATCACTAGAATTTTACGCAATGGTCTACACTATGTAACCGTTTCTGATGATCTTGGTCAATTTCATATTATCCCTAGCTTAATGCATACTATAGTAGTCGGTACAGTGGATTGTGTTGTCCGTACTGTGATGAAAGAGAAAATGGAACTATCGGTAATATGAGGTGTTTATTTGTTGAACTGTAATATGATTACTAGACAAACAAATAAGAAGTGCAATAAAAATGATGTTATTATGTGTCAAGCAAGTCATACTCACCGTATCAGTTATGTGTTGTTGATGCTTACAGACACCAATATTGGGGGAAATGGCAAACAAACACTAATCAACAACAACCTGGTATCTATATTGATATCATTGATGTGTTGTTGGAATTATAAATGTTTATCTTTCATTATACTGTGAGGGGTGTGGAAATAGTTCTCAGTGATGCAACGTTTCTGTTGTAATAATATTCAATTGATTAGAAGCAATTCAGCCCGACAAAAAGAGAACGTTACATCAATGCCCTGGTGTTAAGTTGCTATGCACTTAGTTTGTCTTTCAATGATTAATTAAGTACAGTCGTTATATCTCTGATGAACATTTGATTGATATAATCTAGTGTATCATGGGATATTTACTGGCAGCTTCAATGATGTAGGTCCCTGAATGGGTATAAGTTCGGTTATGGTTTGTTCAAAATGTTCCTGTTCCTTACTTCACTCTAATCCGCGCCTGATCATGTGCTGGTTGTCTTCCATTTAATTGATCATGCTCGCTCCTATTGTCGATGCAACGATGTATGTCAAACCCGCCATAATGTTCCATTTCTGAATAGCTAATTGCAACAAGTATAGCCACAACTAAATAGGGAAACTAGATTTTTAACCATTTAAGTATATTATTGATGGGTAGAATTTATCCTGAAACACCTGTGATAATCGACCATGGAGAATGTCCGTTTACGCGGTTGTGACAGAGATCTTTACAGCAACTATAACATATACATATGTACCATATACTTACAAGACAAAATATTTTGCGGCGATTGTTTATTACCATTTTTTTGTTAAAGTCGATTTACTGATACATGTAAATTTAAATGAATTAGACCACACCGTTAATTTTTGACGATGCTTCTGTTTACAACATCGTCACAGGTATAACCAAAGGTTTCATATCTTACCATTGGGCCGAATGAAAACAAACGAGAGAGTCCGATTGTTTAAATGTAACGGTTTAGTTCCCACGGTGTTGACACAGTTCTTAAAATAGTAACAGTGATAGTGAATGGAATTTGGCATTTTCTTTCGAGTTTTTTGCTTCATATACCCACGGTTTATTTACGTAAGTCAGCACTGACAAGCTTTAGCATTGCATGCCTTACGATTTTTAATGTTTCATTAAATGATCTGAATCGACTTATTACCGGTACTTTATGTTATAAACCCTCTCTTTTGTTGATAAACTTGTGTTGAATGAGTCGCCCATTGTATTTTTACCGGAAATGTAGTGTTTTTAGCTCACCTGTCACATAGTGACAAGGTGAGCTTTTGTGATCACTCTTCGTCCGTCGTTCGTCCGTCAACAATTTGCTTGTGTTCACTCTAGAGGCAACAGTTTTGATTCAATCTTCATGAAACTTTGTCAGAATGTTGTTCTCTATAAAATCTAGACCAAGTTCGAAACTGGGTTATGTGGGGTCAAAAACTAGGTCACTAGGTCAAATGTTAGAAAAACCTTGTGTTCACTCCAGAGGCAACAATTTTGATCCAATCTTCATGAAACTTTGTCAGAAAGTTGTTCTCTATCAAATCTAGGCCAAGTTCGAAACTGGGTTATGCAGAGTCAAAAGCTAGGTCACTAGGTCAAATCATAGAAAAACCTTGTGTTCACTCCAGAGGTCACTATTTGGATCTAATCTTCATTGAACTTGGTCAGAATGTAGTTCTCGAAAAAATCTAGGCCAAGTCCGAAACTGGGTCATGTGGATCAAAAACTAGGTCACTAGGTCAAATCTTAAAAAACCCTTGTGTTCACTCCAGAGGTCACCGTTTTGATCCAATCTTCATGAAACTTGGTCAGAATGTAGTTCTCCATGAAATCTAGGCCGAGTTTAAAACTAAGTCATGTAAGGTCAAAAACTAGGTCACTAGGTCAAACCTTTGAAAAACCTTGTTCTCACTCCAGAGATCGTGGTTTTGATCTAATCATCATGAAACTTGATCAGTTGTTTTCTATGAAATCTAGGCCAAGTTTGAAACTGGTCATGTAGGGTCAAAAACTAGGTCACTAGGTCAAATCGTAGAAAAACCTACTGTTCATACCAGATGTCTAATTTTTTAAACAATATTCATGAAACTTGGTCACTGTGTTGTTCTCTATAAAATCTAGACCAAGTTTGAAACTGGGTCATGTGGGGTCAAAAACTAGGTCACTAGGTCAAATTTTAGAAAAACCTAGTGTTCACTCCAGAGGTCACCATTTTGGTTCAATCTTCATGAAACTTGGTAAGAATGTTGTTCTTTATGAAATCTAGACCAAGTTTAAAACTAGGTCATGTGGGGTCAAAAACTAGGTCAATAGGTCAAATCTTAGAAAAACATTATGTTCACTCCAGGGGTCACTGTTTTGATCCAATCTTCGTGAAATATGGTCAGAATGTAGGTTGAACTGATACCTAGTCCAATGTGCAACAGGTGAGCGACCTAGGGCCTTTCAGGCCCTCTTGTTTACCTAACGGGTTCCTGGGAAGTTTACTTTGGAAACGATTTGTCATCATTTTGTCGTCTATCGCTTATTTTATCCTGATCAATTTACCGGATACTGCTTAACATGTAATTTTTTATTAGTTTATTATTGTAGTTCATCGCTTAGTATTCGATTTATCGAGTTCTGTACATTTTTAGCTCGATTCATATAGTTTCATACATTTTCGGCTTTGGAGCGCACAGTTTTATCTGCGCGTTTGTTGTGCACTCAGCGTATAATAGCGCACATAGCGCTCAGCACTATAGCTATTTAAGGACCGGTCTGCTCAGATTCGAGGACTCTTTTAGCCCCTAAGGGGCAAGACTGATTTTCTTTATTTTTCTGTGGCATTAATTCTTTCAACTTTGGATTTTTTATTTATTTAAATGCATTTCATGATCAAAAGAGTTCTTATTAAAAGCTGTCTAAGTGCATTTATCTGCAGTAGCTGCAGTACTCCTACAACGCCCTCTGGACGTTCTAACGGAATATGAGCAAGGGGATATAACATTACTAACAATATCAAATATAAGCGATGTAAATATATCAAGTGTTGTAAAAGCACCGACAAATGCTGGAAACTAATTAAGTCATGTTTTTGTATGAAGTTACTTGCACAAAGACACAGAAATGGTATTCTCTTAAATACCCCACCCATCCGTATCTGACTGTGTGATATTATAAGAAAAAACTAGCTCCTGCTCGAAAATGTAAGAACCTTTTCTGCAAATTTGTGGACGAAATCTGTCTCCTAAGGAAAGTGTATTGAAAATTTGTTCCATGAGTCACATAAACGAACTGATTTTGTATAGGGATCTTCGGAAGATCACGTTTTATAAGTACTCAATGCCAATAAGAGTGCAAATCGCTGGGTTTGGAGCAAATTACAAATGTGGACTCATTTCTGTTGGTAAAATCGTTACATCTGACTATAGTGAGGACTAATACTTATGAAATACAGCTAAAAAGTTCCCTGGTCAGATGAGGTTACCACCGTGATATTACAAACATGCTTCTCATCTGGAACAAAAAGTGGACTAATTTTGTGCTGGATGTTGCCTGTCGCGTACCCCTCTGAGGACCCGGTTATACATTTGTGATAATGTTTACCACCTTATACATAAAGACCAGCCAACTGACTCAACCTTAATAGAATTGAAAACATCCTAAGTATAATGGACTCTCACATTTGCAAAGATCAAGTACCTAAAGCTGTGATGTCATTTTGACGTCTTCCATATTTTGTGTCGTCACATGAGTCTATTAAACCCTGAGATATGTCATACATCACTTATCAGGTCGACTTGAAACAAAGGAGGTTATTGTAGTTACTAATGTGTGAGATAAATGTGAAAATAATAGTTGAAAATAAAATGACTGATAAAATAAAAATGTCTACGACCTTTTTAACATCCTATGCATGTCACTTGATGATCTTTTTGCGCGAAAGGTCTCAGTTGTTGCATGAAACTTGACTCTAGTTCACACTTGTTAATTGAATGAAATTCTGCACATTTTGTCAATTTTACCAGTATGTGAAGGACTATTTTCTTCATGTAAGTGTATAATCCGTTACGCTATACTATGTAAAAGAAAAGTTTTCCTTTATGGTTGAAATACTTTGTGTACAAAATATTAAGGGTATGCTCCAGTATATTGTAAATTCATTTTATCCAACATATTGGAAGCCCTGTTTTCGTAGCGCCATCAGCGCTTTGATTAGCTAACTGTATATTACGGCGATATGATAGCCATTATTATTCTCAAATTAAATATGATCATTAACTTGAATAATACTGGAAGAAGAACTAATATATGATAGATAATGTATTGCCACAAACATTAACTTCGCGAACGTCAAATATCTTTCAATCGTTTCCTTAATTTGTACGTTATTTCATTCACTCAAGAAATCACCATTCGGACCATACCATGTAGAGATAATTATTACGACCATCTGGGTTACCCAAGCGATAAGTAAGCAACTTTAAAGTTAGTTGCATAACGCGTGCTTCATAAGAGTTTGCTAGTCTAGAAGGAATGTGGCGAAACGACGTGGGGTCGTGCGTTACAGGCCATGAATATTGCAATATTTGTTTAATGTATTTACATGCTTCCCATGAAACAACTTTGTATGCATATTTCACTAGCAAACGTTGTTCATTTATGGATTTGGTGTTTGTGTGTATTAAAAAAATAATAATGCGCAGTATATGCATCACTATCAGCAACTGTTTCGGGGTCATTTGCTCTGGTCCGGAATGAATAATGGATAAAATGGAGTCGTTTGCATATCCTGGATCTTACGTGTACATGTTTCTCGTTACTCGTAAATGTTGGTGCTCCATCGGGAAATCTGTTGATTGTGGCGTACCCTTTCATTACTTAGTCCTTTATTTATATACAAATCTTTATATTTTTCAGGCAATATTAGCTCGCCATGCAACTTCAACGCTGATTGTTCCGCTGCTATTCGTGACAGCCTGTGTTCCAAAGAAAGTTGTCAATGTACATCCGGTTACAAATCCATATATAACAACACTGATTGTAAACTAAGAATTCTTGGCGACACATGCGCAGTTGACACGGATTGTTCCGATGCGGTTCTCAACAGTAACTGTTCTTATGGTATTTGTGCTTGTGATTCTGGATTTAAATGGAACATTAATATGACAGTTTGTTCACTACGAGAGTTAAATGATACGTGTAATGTTAACACTGATTGTTTAGATGCTGTAAGTGAGAGCATTTGTGATAAGAATCAAACCTGTTCTTGTCGTCAAGGATTTAATGTGGCCAACGACTCGGTAACATGTGTCGCAAATAAAATTGGTGATGACTGCGTTGAACATGATGATTGCGAAAACGCTGTAGAGAAGAGCAAGTGTGAGAAAGGGAAGTGTGCATGCGTTGGAGGATTTCTTGAAAATGATAAAAATACAGTATGCGTACGCAGAAAGATATTTGATCGAACCTGTCAATGGACTAACGACTGCTCCTTGGCAGTAAGTCATAGTAGTTGCATACAAAAACAGTGTATGTGTAATTCGGGCTTCTATGCGACAAATGGAAATCAAACTTGCACTAAGTTCAAAATTGGAGATAAAAATTGTGTGACGGTATTTGATTGTAAAGATGCAGTAGACAAAAGTAGTTGTCGGAAAGGTGAATGTCAGTGTCAGAATGGATATATGGCAGAAAACAACTTTACCACATGCACGAAACGTAAGTTACCAAATGACTACTACTTATATTTTAAGGACAATGTGGAAGATTGGAATAATGTCAGCTGTAATTCCTTTTTAAATAATTCGTTATCAGTAGTATACCCCTAACTGCCGGTGTAAGTTTACACGTACAGAGAGTCATCTCCGTGTTTGGGCAATGTGTCAGTTTAACAACAGGTTCTTGCAATTAAATAAGTAAGTATGTAGATAATTGTCCCCACACGCACTAAGAATAAAAAGAAATTAACTAAGGATTGCAACGTGGTTTTCAAAACAAAAGTAAACACGAAATATTCTTACATAACCCTCAATTGGGTGATCTCATTGAGATAAATGACAATCTGGTTAAAACTCGGATTGTAAGTATGAATTACTTGTTGGCATGTGGTCATCTTGTCACAAAAGAAATAACATAGCCAAAAACAATGCCGCTGGCACCAGAATGTCACTGTTTCGTTTTAAAGAATATTCAAAAACGCCCGCATAATAATCGAAAACTGAAAAAAAATTCTAACATGTGCCTGATTATTAATGCCCGGCAGATAACTTCAAATAGGACCGAACAAAAATTTCTAACACGGGACTGGTTATTATTGCCGTGCAGAAAACTTCACAAAGGCTCCGTGGCCTAAAACCTAGATAGGGACTAAATAGGGGTCAAAGGTCAATGACCATATATTGAGTCAATCTGTCATTATATGTGCATTTATGAATATATTGAGTGAAACAGTCCTTATATCGATTCAACAAGTCAATATATCATGCAGATGTGACCTTATATCGAGTCAATCTGTCATTTTACGATGTACATTTATGAATATATTAAGTGAAACAGTCCTTATATCAATTCAACAAGTCAATATATCATGCCGATGTGACCTTATATCGAGTCAATCTGTCATTATACTGAGTTCATTTATGAATATATTAAGTGAAACGGTCCTTATATCGATTCAACAAGACAATATATCATGCCGAATAAATGAACATAGTATAATGACAGATTGACTTAATATAATGTCACATCGGCATGATATATTGTCTTGTTGAATCGATATAACGACTGTTTCACTTAATATATTCATAAATGCACATCGTATAATGACAGATTGACTCAATATAAGGTCACATCGGCATGATATATTGTCTTGTTGAATCGATATAACGACTGTTTCACTTAATATATTCATAAATGCACATCGTATAATGACAGATTGGCTCATTATAAGGTCACATCGGCATGATACATTGTCTTGTTGAATCGATATACCGACTGTTTCACTTAATACATTCATAAATGCACATCGTATAATGACAGATTGACTCAATATAAGGTCACATCGGCATGATATATTGTCTTGTTGAATCGATATAACGACTGTTTCACTTAATATATGCATAAATGCACATCGTATAATGACATATTGACTCAATATAAGGTCACATCGGCATGATATATTGTCTTGTTGAATCGATATAACAATTGTTTCACTTAATATATTCATAAATGCACATCGTATAATGACATATTGACTCAATATAAGGTCACATCGGCATGATATATTGTCTTGTTGAATCGATATAAGGACTGTTTCACTCAATATATTCATAAATACACATCGTATAATGACAGATTGAGTCAATATAAGGTCACATCGGCATGATATATTGTCTTGTTGAATCAATACAAGGACTGTTTCACTTAATATATTCATAAATGCACATATAATGACAGATTGACTCAATATATGGTCACATCGGCATGATATATTGTCTTGTTGAATCGATATGACGACTGTTTCACTTAATACATTCATAAATGCACATCGTATAATGACAGATGGACTCAATATAAGGTCACATCGGCATCATATAATGACGTTCTCACTGAATATACTGATATATTGACTTAATATATTGACAACGTGGCTTAATATATTGCTATTTGGACACAACAACGTTCATTTTGTACGTATAAGACAGTCAAGGCTTTCCATACTTGTAGCTCAATGGACCTGACACGCCCTAATGATGGTGCAATGTTCAACGTACAGAAGTCAAGGTTAAATATGATATAAAGGTTCAAAGTTCAAAAACGTAAAAATGTCTCTAAATGTGCAATAATTAGACATTTTATTTTGCTTTTCAATATTTTTGTCATCAGTTGATGAAAAGCTTTTATAACAACAATACTATGGTAATTAATTTATTATGCCCATCCCCATCTTTGAAGCAAAGGTATATTGCTTGGCACATGGTGGTTTGTCTGCCGATCGATCGGTAGACCAAATGGTTTTCGTTCAATAACTTAAGAATTCTTTGTCCTAGGATCTTCAAACTTTTTATGAAGGTTATTCAGCAACAGTACATGGTCCTTAATGATTTTAATGTCAGTATGTCAAAGGTCAGGGTCACAGTGACCTCTCACTTTCCCGACCAGAGGGGTGCCATGAGGTAAAAAGCGTTTCTTTAGTAATGAGTATATTTATCAGTTTTGTTATTTTTTAAGGCACAACACGTATTATTATTATCATATACTTGTACTTAACTCCAAAATCCGAATACAAATATTTTATTCAATAGAAACATGAATTTTAAGTTCTGCATTTTAAACTCTGCAAAAAGCTTACGGTACTTGTGCATGATATTATTAAACAATTCATTTGTATACATATTAATGTTTGCATACTGATCATGCTACATGTTTATCTTAAATATATTTCGAATTAACCTAGAATTCACTGTGACCTTTACCATTTCCAGTAATTGGTATGCCAAGGGAGCATACTTGTTTTACAAAATATCTTTAAAACGAATAGATGATAACAAAAAAGGGCTAGATCTATTTAAAAGGTCAATGTCAAACATAAGACATAAAAGTTCGACTCTATATATAAATAATATATGCCTGTATATATGAGTCTATAATTCTTAGAATTATTATATACATGTATTATTATTTCTTCAGCTATAACTTATTGAGCAGGATGTAATTCTATAAAACAATAAACTATTTTGAAAAACAAAGTCCTACTGGATCATAATTTATTCATTTCGGGCCAATTACTAGTAAATCAAGTAAATTCAGACATGCCTAGCTGTATGGGTATCGCTTGACAATCCTTGCGAATCTCTTTACTAACATATACTGGTGACAACAAACCGTTGACATTCATGATGTAGTATTTAGAATTGCACACCCAAATAAGACATAGGAAATCCACCAAAAGTCCAGTCAACCAAGTATTTGGGGTAGAAATAATTGCAACAGAAATTCCACTTGTACTGTGCGAATCTTTACCGCTTGTGTAGTATACACATAAAAATCGCACAAAATCGCATGTGTATTTAACGAGATAATTGAATATAAAAGTTCGAAATTCGTTTAAATATCAAATGGCCCAAATCCTACGCCGTACCTTAGCATAACCTTCATGATAACGTCATAAACCAGGAATAATGACGTCATAAAGTTGATATTGAAATTGACGAATATACAAATGGCGGATTGTTTTCATCTAGCGGACTAAAATGCTTTCGAAACTCCAACTAACAAACCGAAATACACTATTGTAAGTATTCAGATTTGATTTATTTGATTGAAAACAGTTTGCAAATTTAAAGACATGTATCATTGATCGAAGTCCTATAAAGGCTCATTTAAGTTGCACAATAATCCACAGGGTTCGCTGTTCCCGTGGAGTTTATAGTTGTTGATACCTATTACGTCACTTTCAACTACATAATAATCATAATACCATTTATGTATGCATTTTGTCACAGTCATTAGCCTACCTGTTCTAAAGATAGAGGATTTTGAATGAGTGCTCATTCCTTAGGCTACCATTTTTATTAAACGAGTTGACAAAACAATATGACACGAGGCTCTGCCGACCTTTGAAAACGCTTAATATCTTATAAAATGATGATGTAGCCTATGCTGCATATGTTCATGAGGTTTCGAACAAAATTTATTGGTACGTGGAGAGAGACGCACGGACTTCGTGGCTGGATAACGGGTCGATTCAAGGCACGGATTGGCTAACGTTACGTCAGTCTGAGCCAGCCAACCAACCACCGTCAAGCTAATTTGCATATATCTGCAACAGGCTGTGAGTGCATTACGATATTTCCGGCACGGCTTTAATGTACTCCCACACCAAGGGTTATGTGATAAAATCCATTTATCGCACATTTGTCGCATATAATTTTTAAGAAAAACAAACTACGGAAGCGCTGTATGACCAACATAGCTACAGTGTGTATCTAATAATGCGTTTATTGTATTTCTTAGGTAGAAAAGATGGTTGACAGAAGCGACAATACTGCAAGTGTGAAATAGACCCAACATTGGGTTACATAAACGTGGTAAAACACCTTTTTGATTATTGTTATAACGTGAATTTTTCGTAACATATACTTTTAACATAAAGCCACTACACCTGTAAGTTCGTGCTTCTAGAATTTGAAATTTGTGCAAAGACGAATAAATTGGAACGATCGTTATGATCAACAACATCAAAAATTAAAATCCAAACAGAAATTTAATGGTAAACTGCTAAAATTGACCAAATCGGCCTTAATGCTACATGTGTGCAGTCTGCAGTCGCGATAGCAACATTATATATTGACCTGTAAAATCGGTGCTCGGACAAACCTCGCCATGAACGTAACTATCCTTTTTTAAATAAGACAGGCTGAATGTTTTCTCAATTATTTTAAATGAATTTGGACCGGAGTTTTAGCTAAGGAAACGCAGAGTTATTGATATGCACGAACTTATTGGAAAGGAGGCTTCTAAACAAATGTAGAAACGTCCTGTAATAAATATACATAACAGGAAAACCTTTGAACGCTGTGAGGATAAAAGTTGTTATAGAGTAAATTCTATATAATGGACACATCCATTGACTTTGGATTGTTTAGTTGTGGTGTTACTGGTTTCTGCAATCGGCTGGTTAAGTAAAGTGCTGCCTTCCTTGTTCGATTTCCTCAAACCTGTTCTATTCATTTTCGAAAACAAGCCCCTTGACCTTATATTGCTGGACGGGAAATGCACCGGATGAGGTTATTAGGTAGGGGTTTAAATAAAAAGTCTGAATGTGTGTTATGTTTTAAAAAAATATGGATTAATAATGCGTTGTGTTAGTATCATATGCATTGTCACCATTTGCCAATACTGCGCGTTGAATCGAGATATTATAACTTTTAATCAGTGTGGTATGTCGTGCCCTGCTCCCTTGTAATAGAGCCTGTGCAAAATATTGAATACTATCAATTTGTAGATTTACCACCGTAACCAACCAAGATCAGGGAAGGTGTACGACAACGATCTTTTGAAAATGGTACTGAGTGGTGATTCTGTCAGTGTGTGGGAAAGCATCGTCTTGCTGAAGTTGATACATGTACTGAGGTTGTCTTATTGGTTGACAAAATAACATAATAAGTGCAACTTGTCATAGTATAACCAGTTTTATCAACAGGACGGTAAGATGTATAAGCGAGCTTGTGTCTTTGTTTTAATATGTTAGATTTCTATTATTTATAATGTTTTTTGTATATTTAAGGTAATGAAGATTAGCCATCAAAGCAGAGAATGTTAACAGCATTGATTATACCCAACACAGTTGATCAAGTGCATGTACAAACTCAAGGACCATTACTGAGGCTGCTGATTTGAAAATAGTACAAATGACAATCTCATATGCGTGTAATTATTTGCTTCACTCATTATGTAGTTGACGTTGTCAACATGTGTGACGGCAATCAAACGTAGAATTAAAGAGAATGCAATGTATTTTTGTTAATGCTGTGTGTGAGCGTGACAAAGTATGGCTTTATAATAATTGTATTTTTTGAAAATCCAATGCTAGTTAGATACAAAAGATATTAGTAAAATAGGAATGCCCAAATGACAGTCGAATGATTGACCTCAAAAGCAATTGGGGTCATACTAGGTAAAAGAGTCCGGACACAAAGTTTTCGAGTTCATCGGAAGCCAAATTTCTTCATGTTAAAGGTCACAGTGACATTGTCCAGTGTCCTCATAATCAAAAGACATCAACTATGCATTACCAACTTTCATGAAAAGTTTGAAGATTCTGGTTCCAACTGTTCTTTAATTGAACATTCATTAATAGAAAACCATATTTAGTGTCATATTAGTCATAGTATCGTGTTGAAGGTTACCGAGACCTTGACCTTTGATATATTGACCTAAATCAGCAAGATTCTTCTTTGTGCTGATGACCAACACCCCTGTTAGATTTGAGAACCTAAGAGGCAAACGACCCTGAGTTAGTGAACGGAGTCATATTTGGTATACCGACCAACCTTCAATTCTGAAAAGAAAAATCCCCATGTTATTTAATTTAATAATTCATATGTGATCAATAACCGGTTGATCTGAAGGTTATCACTTTATTTGTTGTCATTTTAGTCTTCAAAAGTGTTTTAATGCCCATTATCGCGTGTTTCATAGAGTGTTTCAATTTGATACAAAATATAATAAATACCATAACCAATGGTAGTGGGTGGGGTAATTTGACCCCCTCTAAAGCTTGTGTTTCATTGTTACGTACATTTTAAGCCGTTTTATCGTAAATTATGTGTACATACATGTTTATTGTCTTTGAATAATTAAATATAAGAAATAAAAACTATCAAAACTTGTTTGTCTATGCAAAATTAGCCATTTTAAGAAAATAATGAGTTTCTATTAAATTTCAGCAATATGTCACCGATATGGGTCAATACTTAAAATCTGCACATTGAAATGGTTGCAACTTTTTTCTGTTAACACCTAACATAAAACCCTAACAAAAAATAACAGTGACGTTACGCACAAAACTGGTACATAAAACGTTGCGTCAAAAACGTCAACTTTTACGGGTCGACGTCGTTTTCTACAAATGCGTAAAGTTACTTACATGACTTAAAGCGATGACGGAAAGTTTGTTACATTTTCAAATTCATATACATGTTCTTATTTTGATATAATGTTTTGATAAGGCGAAAATAGTTTTCTTGGGGGGGGGGGGGAATAATAGCAATTGTTCTTCATGTCGCCAATTTTTAGAGACAAGTACAGTGATATTGATAGGATTATAAAGAGTTTGTATTTTAATCAAATTTACACTAATGAAAATGATACGACTTAGAAACTCATTTACAATTATTCAAAACTAAGTAATTCAAATGTAAAAATGTCATTCTAAGTGGAAATATCCAATTTACCCTGAAATTTACGCGTAGTTAATGAAAAAGTGACGTTAAAATTGGCGCCCGGACATTTACACTGGGAAATTTCAATGTTTGGCACTAAGATGGTCTTACATACCAGTCTATGAGGAATGATATCTTCCAACGGGGTTAATATGGCCATTTAGTATTCTATATTTTATAATTAACATGTACGCGTTTTATGATGCTCTAACCATACTGAACGAAAACGACATGCACCCAAATGTTTCACAACAACGTTAAATCGCGTCAAGTGGACGTTTTCACTGGGCAATTGTAATATTTAGTATTTCTGTTAATTAGCGGAATTGATTAGGGATCTTTATATCAATCATTCAGTTAGTTTTTTCAATTTAACCTATATATGTAAAAGACTGTGCAAGTGTTATCCATACTTATATTTTTCGTTTTGAGACCACGGCATACAGTTATTGCGGAGAAAATAATGACGTAAAAATGGAATGGGACATTTTTACGGATTTTCGTTGATATGTAATTCCGAGGCAATCTGAAGTGCTATCAGCAATTAGACAACCATGATGTTTAAACACTCGCTAACAGACAATAATAGCAAAATATCAATAAATTCAATGCTTGTGATATATGTAATATGGGAACTAAAAGAGGAATATTTTAACGAAGTTAAGTGAAGACGCAGTGTTGGGACAACGTCTACCTAGATAGTATTTAGGTAAATTAAAGATGTAGCTAGAGTATTTTCAGAAAATATATTCACATATCCCAAAAATATAAAGAAACAGTATTACCAAAAGTGTAAACAAATTCGCACCATCTTTATCAATTAACTCGGGTTTTTCTGGATGCCTAAAATTTCTCTTCTAAACGTGACACCTTTTTCACATTCAGTAAACAGTGTGGCATAAATTTGCTAATTCACTAGAAATATAGTGGAAATTATATAACATCAGTTACTTGCTTACGCATATTGTGGCGTAATTTCAACGAATTTGAATCAACAGTTCGCTAACTATGGAGTGTTATATCAAGCGACGCAGAGATACGCGCAACGCATGACAGCAGTTTTTGACGTGATTTTCCACTTTGAAATGAAAATAAGGGAATTTTCTTTTATTTCTTTGAAATAGCTATTGATATTGCAGTATTGCTTACAAAAATATCTTTCTATCGTTGTATAAGACTTTAATATTTCTTCAACTGTTGAATTTAAAATGGTCAAAAACTCTTAGTAACCACCTGAAATTCATAAAACGTCCGAGTTTCGTGCGTAACGTCAGTACAATTTCTGTTGCAATTACTTCTAGGTTAGCCTATTTTAGTGGTAGGTTGGCTGCCCTATACAATATTTGCGAGAACTTGATAGATCCAGAAATAGATGTATCTGTCGGTTATGTGTAGCGGTAACGGTTTTTGATGGGGCATGTACTTGAAAATAGCTGTAAATGACGGGTGTGGCGTGCAGGGTCGTATTAGGTGGATGTGAGTATCCAATAGGACCGGGAACGTGTTTAACACGTTGTTGTGAGCACACAGAGTGCAATAAATAATGCACCTCAGGATTGCACACAACCTTTACGACAACGAATGTATGACCTATTAATTGTGAGCATACAACAATACCAGAAATTTAAGTTCATGGCGAATGTCAGTATGAACACGCAAGGAATGTCTTACCTTGTGGTATTGATTATCCTTTTATTAAATCTACAAACAGATGCACTAAGTGTTATGGGACCATTTACCGCCTAATTGTAACGAGTACCTAATAAGACTAGGAATATATGAACAGGTTGGTCGTATGCACTGGAAACGTTAGTACCTAGTACTTTAGATACCAATAAAATTCAGTGATATCGTTACTTGTTATAACGGAGTAGTCAATAGGACGAGATATGGATGTTCCTAGTAGTTGTTCGTAGTGAATGAAACCAGTAATGTATTTATCTAGTGGACGAGAGTGCTCATTTTGACCAGTACAGTTTGTACATGCTGATGGAATGTCTGGAGTTGGTGGTGATGTGTACACAATACGACCAAAAATAAATGTACATACTTTTATGGTGGTAGTGAAAACCTCAAGGACAAACAATGGCTGTATAGTGACTGCGAGTACTCTATCAGATCACTAATGTTTGAAAGTGCGGTTGTCAGTACCAAGAAGAGTGCCTAAACATGGTGGGGTAAATGTCCACAGGGATTGGGATAGTATGTACCTAGTAGTTTATAGTACCTTATTAGATAAGGACTGACTGTAGCCAGTTGTATTGAGGACCCTAAAGGAAAGACAACGGCTGCACTTGGTGTTGTGAGTACCCAATCAGACCACGAATGTATGCACATGGTGAAATTGAGAACCCATTAGGTAAACAAATGGCCACAGCAAGTAGGTTTGAGTACATAATTCCACCACTAACGTTTGAACATGAAGTATCACATATCACCAGAAATACATAACCTGTTTAGATTGTGATCCCATTAGGAATATGAATGTATGTACCCAGTTCGTTATGAGTTTCTTCTAAGGCCAATGCTGTCTTTACATGGGTGTACCCCATAGGACAACACATGACCGTAACTAGTCGTTGTATGTTCCCAATCAGTCTACTACTGTCTGTACATGGAGGGTTTGGATAACAACTAGAATAAAGAATGCATCTCCCTGGTGGTTCGGGTCCAAACTAGGACTGGATGAACCTACTGGTGATAAAAAGGGTTTTGCATGCCCAAAATGGTATGGAACGTATGTACACCGTTAAAGTGAGTACTCAATCAAACCACTTCTGTCAGTTTATGGAGGTCGAAAGTACAACTTAGGACTGGGAATGTATACCTATTCCTTATGAGTACCCAATACAAAAAAGTTAAGTAAACAATTTTCTATGGCTCTTTTCGGCTGTTAGGCCGCTCAAGCACCTTTTGACATTTCAACTTCCCCTGGTCATGAGGCTAGATATGGAAACCTACACTCGTGTCTCCCTGGGGAGACTATTTCTCTCCTGTGGGTGTGGCAGCCAACATCGATCTGCGGCGCCCAGGAATAGACATTGCCCTCGCAGGTACCATTTTACACCATGGTGGAGTGGAGCATGGGGTCTTGCTCAGAGAAATTAACCAGTGGTCCAGAGGGGGATCGAACTCGGGACCTCTCGATTTCGAAGCGCGCGTCCTACCTCTAGGCCACCGCTCCCCACATTTCCGGTTATTGGTCTGTCATGAACAAGAATAACTGTAAGTAGTGGTTTGAGTACATATAGAGGCTAGGAATATATGAACATGTGAGTGAGTAGTTAATATCAAACAAGACCAGGGTGGTTGTGGCTAGTGCTTATTATGTGTCAAATGACTTTCGGCATTAATGTTCCTTGTGACCAAAGGTTACTATGACACGGTTATTAGCAGTGATGTTTCACTTTTTAAAAAGTTCATAGCGGCCTATAACCAACGGGTTATAACTTATGAATATTCTTTCTTGTGTAGGTTAATCGAAGATTCTTCTTTTTAATGACATAGAAATGCATTGGGCCACTGGAAGATCCACTGGATAACTGTAAATTTTGTGTATTATACAACCACATGAATGAATTTTTAATGTTAACATGACCTTAATGAAAATTCTAGGTTAATTCGATAATGTATTTAAGATAACAAACATTAATATGTATACAAATGCATTGCTTTGTAATATCATGAATCAGTACCGACGATCTTTGCAGAGCAGTAAAAAATGAAATAATATTCATGTTTCAGTGGAATGAAATATGTTAATTCGTATTATGGAGTGAAGTTCATGTATATAATAATACAAATACGTGTTGTGCCTTTAAAAAAGAACAAAACTGATAAATATACTCATTCCTTAAGAAACAAGTTTGAGAATTTTCACGTTTTTTACCTCATGGCACCCCTCTGGTCGGGAAAGTGAAAGGTCACTGTGACTGTGATCATTAAGTACCATGTACTGTTGCTGAATAACCTCCATAAAAAGTTAAGATCATAGGACGAAGCATTCTTAAGTTATTGAACGAAAACCATTTGGTCTACCGATCGACGTATGTGCAAAGCAATATACCTCCGCTTCAATGATGGGGATGGGCATTATAAATTACTTACCATAGTTTTGTTGTTTATAAAAACTTTTCGTCAACTGATCTCAAAAACATGCTTTTTGCATTGAAAAGCAAAATAAAATGTCTAATTATTACACATTTAGAGACATTTTTGGGAGATTTTACGTATTTGACCTTTTATATCATATTGGACATTAAACTCTATACGTTGAACATTGCACCGCCGAGGGTGTGTCATGTATGTACCCAAGTATCTGTCTAAAGTGATAAGTAAATGAATGGCAGATATAAGCGTAATCATGCCCTCGCCAAAGTAGCCATTTTGTAATGCTACCAGTATCATAAAAACTTGAAAAAATTATACCTTTTTTTTAACCAGATATTTATTTTAATGAATAAAGTATGCCTAAACTATAGGAATAAAATTATGTGCAAATTATTTACTTTCAAGAATCATGGGATTTTACATAAATACTGTACGGACAAGATTTCATTAATATTATGGATTTTAAAGTTCATTGACCTTTGACCCCTATTTAGTCACTATCTGCAAGTGCGATTCTTTGCTTTTTAAGTTTTATGATATGCCCCAATATATATTCTACCTTTTTTGCAAAAAAAATCACATTTAAGTTTATTTTTGTCTGTTTTGTAGTCATAAGCATAACCCTTCTCCCCTCAGCAAATACCAATCTTTTTCATTGACCTCATGGTATACAATAGCACGAAAAACATAGATAGTCACGGCTTTGGCACTTAAGAAATGGATTTTCTAATAGGATATGAACTAGGCTTTCGTTTTAATAAAATGATACTTTGTTGATAATTTATAGTCGACGATCCTGCAAGCACCATGACCATAGTTAAACGTAGGTGCCACATTATTCCTTATATGCGGGGTAACATTAATCTGTTAAGTCTTCAAACAAACTTTCTATCACTTATAAGCTGTTCACAATGAGTTGATCATGTTAAAGAAAACAACCCCATGTCAAAAATAGATAGAACCGTACCAATAGTCAACCAGAAAAGAAGTTCACGCATTTGAAGAAATTTTCAAAGATGACAGTCTTCGAGCGATATTACTAAATGTAAAAAGCATTTACTAGTATTTTTTTAATTATCCCAAAAATTGATCTATACATTATGGTGATCAACTTTATCTTATACTAGTATATTGGCAACCAGTTGAAACATGCCGTTCCAACTACTAGTATGTTTAATGACTTCGATGCTGTTGTTCGGTGTGTTACTTATTATTATAGAAATTAGCTGTTCCATACACAAAGTTATCCCTCGTATACTGATTGAAACTTCTCATTTGAAGTTGTTTGCTACATACGATTACGTGGGGCATTCTATTCTGGAGAAGTATAGGACACGGCAGTTAAATAATGTCTGACTATCATTATATCCAACCTTTTGGTAATTGATCAGTCTGCATCTTGTGTTTTAAACCTTTGTTCGCTCATAGTTGAAGCATTACATTTCAGGAATTATTGGTGATCAATGTACGACTACGGTTGACTGTTCAGCCGCCGTATATAAGAGTGTATGTACTAATGGTACCTGTAACTGTGATGAAGGAGACGATCCAATACCAGCTATGACTAAATGTGTGTCCTGTAAGTATTATATCCAATACCAGCTCTGACTAAATGTGTGCCCTGTAAGTATTATATCCAATACCAGCTCTGACTAAATGTGTTTCCTGTAAGTATTATATCCAATACCAGCTATGACTAAATGTGTGTCCTGTAAGTATTATATCCAATACCAGCTCTGACTAAATGTGTGCCCTGTAAGTATTATATCCAATACCAGCTCTGACTAAATGTGTGCCCTGTAAGTATTATATCCAATACCAGCTCTGACTAAATGTGTGTCCTGTAAGTATTATATATCCAATACCAGCTCTGACTAAATGTGTGTCCTGTAAGTATTATATCCAATACCAGCTCTGACTAAATGTGTGTCCTGTAAGTATCATATATCCAATACCAGCTCTGACTAAATGTGTGTCCTGTAAGTATTATATATCCAATACCAGCTCTGACTAAATGTGTTTCCTGTAAGTATTATATCCAATACCAGCTCTGACTAAATGTGTGTCCTGTAAGTATTATATCCAATACCAGCACTGACTAAATGTGTGTCCTGTAAGTATTATATCCAATACCAGCTCTGACTAAATGTGTGTCCTGTAAGTATTATATCCAATACCAGCTCTGACTAAATGTGTGTCCTGTAAGTATTATATCCAATACCAGCTCTGACTAAATGTGTGTCCTGTAAGTATTATATCCAATACCAGCTCTGACTAAATGTGTGTCCTGTAAGTATTATATATCAAATACCAGCTCTGAATAAATGTGTCCTGTAAGTATTATGTATCCAATACCAGCTCTGACTAAATGTGTCCTGCAAGTATTATATATCCAATACCAGCTCTGACTAAATGTGTTTCCTGTAAGTATTATATCCAATACCAGCTCTGACTAAATGTGTGTCCTGTAAGTATTATATCCAATACCAGCTCTGACTAAATGTGTGTCCTGTAAGTATTATATCCAATACCAGCTCTGACTAAATGTGTGTCCTGTAAGTATTATATCCAATACCAGCTCTGACTTAATGTGTGTCCTGTAAGTATTATATCCAATACCAGCTCTGACTAAATGTGTGTCCTGTAAGTATTATATCCAATACCAGCTCTGACTAAATGTGTGTCATGTAAGTATTATATCCAATACCAGCTCTGACTAAATGTGTCCTGTAAGTATTATATCAAATACCAGCTCAGACTAAATTTGTGTCCTGTAAGTATTATATCCAATACCAGCTCTGACTAAATGTGTGTCCTGTAAGTATTATATCCAATACCAGCTCTGACTAAATGTGTGTCCTGTAAGTATTATATCCAATACCAGCTCTGACTAAATGTGTGTCCTGTAAGTATTATATCCAATACCAGCTCTGACTAAATGTGTGTCATGTAAGTATTATATCCAATACCAGCTCTGACTACATGTGTGTCCTGTAAGTATTATATCCAATACCAGCTCTGACTAAATGTGTCCTGTAAGTATTATATATCCAATACCAGCTCTGACTAAATGTGTGTCCTGTAAGTATGGTATCCAATACCAGCTCTGACTAAATGTGTGTCCTGTAAGTATTATATCCAATACCAGCTATGACTAAATGTGTGTCCTGTAAGTATTATATATCAAATACCAGCTCTGAATAAATGTGTCATGTAAGTATTATATATCCAATACCAGCTCTGACTAAATGTGTTTCCTGTAAGTATTATATCCAATACCAGTTCGACTAAATGTGTGTCCTGTAAGTATTATATCCAATACCAGCTCTGACTAAATGTGTTTCCTGTACGTATTATATCCAATACCAGCTCTGACTAAATGTGTTTCCTGTAAGTATTATATATCCAATACCAGCTCTGACTTAATGTGTCCTGTAAGTATTATATCCAATACCAGCTCTGACTAAATGTGTTTCCTGTAAGTATTATATCCAATACCAGCTCTGACTAAATGTGTGTCCTGTAAGTATTATATATCCAATACCAGCTCTGACTAAATGTGTCCTGTAAGTATTATATATCCAATACCAACTCTGACTAATTGTGTCCTGTAAGTAATATATCCAATACCAGCTCTGACTAAATGTGTGTCCTGTAAGTATTATATCCAATACCAGCTCTGACTAAATGTGTGTCCTGTAAGTATTATATATCAAATACCAGCTCTGACTAAATGTGTGTCCTGTAAGTATTATATCCAATACCAGCTCTGATTAAATGTGTCCTGTAAGTATTATATGTCCCATACCAGCTCTGAATAAATGTGTGTCCTGTAAGTATTATATCAAATACCAGCTCTGACTAAATGTGTCATGTAAGTATTATATATCCAATACCAGCTCTGACTAAATGTGTGTCTTGTAAGTATTATATATCAAATACCAGCTCTGACTTAATGTGAGCTGTAAGTATTATATATCCAATACCAGCTCTGACTAAATGTGTGTCCTGTAAGTATTATATATCAAATACCTGCTCTGACTAAATGTGTCCTGTAAGTATTATATATCAAATACCAGCTCTGACTAAATGTGTGTCCTGAAAGTATTATATCCAATACCAGCTCTGACCAAATGTGTGTCCTGTAAGTATTTTATCCAATACCAGCTCTGACTAAATGTGTTTCCTGAAAGTATTATATATCCAATACCAGCTCTGACTAAATGTGTGTCCTGTTAGTATTATATATCAAATACCAGCTCTGAATAAATGTGTCCTGTAAGTATTATATATCCAATACCAGCTCTGACTAAATGTGTGTCCTGTAAGTATTATATATCCAATACCAGCTCTGACTAAATGTGTCCTGTAAGTTTTATATCCAATACCAGCTCTGACTAAATGTGTCCTGTAAGTATTATATATCCAATACCAGCTCTGACTAAATGTGTCCTGTAAATATTATATATCCAATACCAGCTCTGACTAAATGTGTCCTGTAAGTATTATATCCAATACCAGCTCTGACTACATGTGTTTCCTGTAAGTATTATATATCCAATACCAGCTCTGACTAAATGTGTCCTGTAAGTATTATATCCAATACCAGCTCTGACTAAATGTGTTTCCTGTAAGTATTATATATCCAATACCAGCTCTGACTAAATGTGTCCTGTAAGTATTATATATCCAATACCAGCTCTGACTAAATGTGTCCTGTAAGTTTAATATCCAATACCAGCTCTGACTTAATGTGTCCTGTAAGTATTATATATCCAATACCAGCTCTGACTAAATGTGTCCTGTAAGTATTATATATCCAATACGAGCTCTGACTAAATGTGTCCTGTAAGTATTATATATCAAATACCAGCTCTTACTAAATGTGTCCTGTAAGTATTATATATCCAATACCAGCTCTGACTAAATGTGTCCAGGAGTATTATATCAAATACCAGCTCTGACTAAATGTGTGTCCTGTAAGTATTATATCCAATACCAGCTCTGACTAAATGTGTGTCCTGTAAGTATGATATCCAATACCAGCTCTGACTAAATGTGTGTCCTGTAAGTATTATATCCAATACCAGCTCTGACTAAATGTGTGTCATGTAAGTATTATATATCCAATACAAGCTCTGAATAAATGTGTATCCTGTAAGTATTATATATCCAATACCAGCTCTGACTAATGTGTCCTGTAAGTATTATATCCAATACAAGCTCTGAATAAATGTGTATCCTGTAAGTATTATATATCCAATACCAGCTCTGACTAAATGTGTCCTGTAAGTATTATATCCAATACAAGCTCTGAATAAATGTGTATCCTGTAAGTATTATATATCCAATACCAACTCCGACTAAATGTATCCTGTAAGTATTATATCCAATACCACCTCTGACTAAATGTGTGTCCTGTAAGTATTATATATCAAATACCAGCTCTGACTTAATGTGTTTCCTGTAAGTATTATATATCAAATACCAGCTCTGACTAAATGTGTGTCCTGTAATTATTTTATATCTAATACCAGCTCTGACTAAATGTGTGTCCTGTAAGTATTATATATCCAATACCAGCTCTGACTAAATGTGTGTCCTGTAAGTATTATATATCCAATACCAGCTCTGACTAAATGTGTCCTGTAAGTATTATATATCCAATACCAGCTCTGACTAAATGTGTGTCCTGTAAGTATTATATATCAAATACCAGCTCTGACTAAATGTGTCCTGTAAGTATTATATATCCAATACCAGCTCTGACTAAATGTGTGTCCTGTAAGTATTATATATCAAATACCAGCTCTGACTAAATGTGTCCTGTAAGTATTATATCCAATACCAGCTCTGACTAAATGTGTATCCTGTAAGTATTATATATCCAATACCAGCTCTGACTAAATGTGTTTCCTGTAAGTATTATATATCCAATACCATCTCTGACTAAATGTGTCCTGTAAGTATTATATATCCAATACCAGCTCTGACTAAATGTGTTTCCTGTAAGCATTATATCCAATACCAGCTCTGACTAAATGTGTGTCCTGTAAGTATTATATATCCAATACCAGCTCTGACTTAATGTGTCCTGTATGTATTATATATTCAATACAAGCTCTGAATAAATGTGTGTCTTGTAAGTATTATATATCAAATACCAGCTCTTACTAAATGTGTCCTGTAAGTATTATATATGCAATACCAGCTCTGACTAAATGTGTGTCCTGTAAGTATTATATCCAATTCCAGCTCTGACTAAATGTGTTTCCTGTAAGTATTTTATATCCAATACCAGCTCTGACTAAATGTGTCCTGTAAGTATTATATCCAATACCAGCTCTGACTAAATGTGTGTCCTGTAAGTATTATATCCAATACCAGCTCTGACTAAATGTGTCCTGTAAATATTATATCCAATACCAGCTCTGACTAAATGTGTCCTGTAAGTATTTTATATCCAATACCAGCTCTGACTAAATGTGTCCTGTAAGTATTATATCCAATACCAGCTCTGACTAAATGTGTTTCCTGTAAGTATTATATATCCAATACCAGCTCTGACTAAATGTGTTTCCTGTAAGTATTACATATCAAATACCAGCTCTGACTAAATGTGTCCTGTAAGTATTATATCCAATACCAGCTCTGACTAAATGTGTCCTGTAAGTATTATATCCAATACCAGCTCTGACTAAATGTGTGTCCTGTAAGTATTATATATCCAATACCAGCTCTGACTAAATGTGTGTCCTGTAAGTATTATATATCCAATACCAGCTCTGACTAAATGTGTCCTGTAAGTATTATATATCCAATACCAGCTCTGACTAAATGTGTGTCCTGTAAGTATTATATATCAAATACCAGCTCTGACTAAATGTGTCCTGTAAGTATTATATATCCAATACCAGCTCTGACTAAATGTGTGTCCTGTAAGTATTATATATCAAATACCAGCTCTGACTAAATGTGTCCTGTAAGTATTATATCCAATACCAGCTCTGACTTAATGTGTATCCTGTAAGTATTATATATCCAATACCAGCTCTGACTAAATGTGTTTCCTGTAAGTATTATATATCCAATACCAGCTCTGACTAAATGTGTCCTGTAAGTATTATATATCCAATACCAGCTCTGACTAAATGTGTTTCCTGTAAGCATTATATCCAATACCAGCTCTGACTAAATGTGTGTCCTGTAAGTATTATATATCCAATACCAGCTCTGACTTAATGTGTCCTGTATGTATTATATATCCAATACAAGCTCTGAATAAATGTGTGTCTTGTAAGTATTATATATTTAATACCAGCTCTTACTAAATGTGTCCTGTAAGTATTATATATCCAATACCAGCTCTGACTAAATGTGTGTCCTGTAAGTATTATATCCAATACCAGCTCTGACTAAATGTGTTTCCTGTAAGTATTTTATATCCAATACCAGCTCTGACTAAATGTGTCCTGTAAGTATTATATCCAATACCAGCTCTGACTAAATGTGTGTCCTGTAAATATTATATCCAATACCAGCTCTGACTAAATGTGTCCTGTAAGTATTTTATATCCAATACCAGCTCTGACTAAATGTGTCCTGTAAGTATTATATCCAATACCAGCTCTGACTAAATGTGTTTCCTGTAAGTATTATATATCCAATACCAGCTCTGACTAAATGTGTTTCCTGTAAGTATTATATATCAAATACCAGCTCTGACTAAATGTGTCCTGTAAGTATTATATATCCAATACCAGCTCTGACTAAATGTGTGTCCTGTAAGTATTATATATCAAATACCAGCTCTGACTAAATGTGTCCTGTAAGTATTATATCCAATACCAGCTCTGACTAAATGTGTATCCTGTAAGTATTATATATCCAATACCAGCTCTGACTAAATGTGTTTCCTGTAAGTATTATATATCCAATACCATCTCTGACTAAATGTGTCCTGTAAGTATTATATATCCAATACCAGCTCTGACTAAATGTGTTTCCTGTAAGCATTATATCCAATACCAGCTCTGACTAAATGTGTGTCCTGTAAGTATTATATATCCAATACCAGCTCTGACTTAATGTGTCCTGTATGTATTATATATTCAATACAAGCTCTGAATAAATGTGTGTCTTGTAAGTATTATATATCAAATACCAGCTCTTACTAAATGTGTCCTGTAAGTATTATATATGCAATACCAGCTCTGACTAAATGTGTGTCCTGTAAGTATTATATCCAATTCCAGCTCTGACTAAATGTGTTTCCTGTAAGTATTTTATATCCAATACCAGCTCTGACTAAATGTGTCCTGTAAGTATTATATCCAATACCAGCTCTGACTAAATGTGTGTCCTGTAAGTATTATATCCAATACCAGCTCTGACTAAATGTGTCCTGTAAATATTATATCCAATACCAGCTCTGACTAAATGTGTCCTGTAAGTATTTTATATCCAATACCAGCTCTGACTAAATGTGTCCTGTAAGTATTATATCCAATACCAGCTCTGACTAAATGTGTTTCCTGTAAGTATTATATATCCAATACCAGCTCTGACTAAATGTGTTTCCTGTAAGTATTACATATCAAATACCAGCTCTGACTAAATGTGTCCTGTAAGTATTATATCCAATACCAGCTCTGACTAAATGTGTCCTGTAAGTATTATATCCAATACCAGCTCTGACTAAATGTGTGTCCTGTAAGTATTATATATCCAATACCAGCTCTGACTAAATGTGTGTCCTGTAAGTATTATATATCCAATACCAGCTCTGACTAAATGTGTCCTGTAAGTATTATATATCCAATACCAGCTCTGACTAAATGTGTGTCCTGTAAGTATTATATATCAAATACCAGCTCTGACTAAATGTGTCCTGTAAGTATTATATATCCAATACCAGCTCTGACTAAATGTGTGTCCTGTAAGTATTATATATCAAATACCAGCTCTGACTAAATGTGTCCTGTAAGTATTATATCCAATACCAGCTCTGACTAAATGTGTATCCTGTAAGTATTATATATCCAATACCAGCTCTGACTAAATGTGTTTCCTGTAAGTATTATATATCCAATACCAGCTCTGACTAAATGTGTCCTGTAAGTATTATATATCCAATACCAGCTCTGACTAAATGTGTTTCCTGTAAGCATTATATCCAATACCAGCTCTGACTAAATGTGTGTCCTGTAAGTATTATATATCCAATACCAGCTCTGACTTAATGTGTCCTGTATGTATTATATATCCAATACAAGCTCTGAATAAATGTGTGTCTTGTAAGTATTATATATTTAATACCAGCTCTTACTAAATGTGTCCTGTAAGTATTATATATCCAATACCAGCTCTGACTAAATGTGTGTCCTGTAAGTATTATATCCAATACCAGCTCTGACTAAATGTGTTTCCTGTAAGTATTTTATATCCAATACCAGCTCTGACTAAATGTGTCCTGTAAGTATTATATCCAATACCAGCTCTGACTAAATGTGTGTCCTGTAAATATTATATCCAATACCAGCTCTGACTAAATGTGTCCTGTAAGTATTTTATATCCAATACCAGCTCTGACTAAATGTGTCCTGTAAGTATTATATCCAATACCAGCTCTGACTAAATGTGTTTCCTGTAAGTATTATATATCCAATACCAGCTCTGACTAAATGTGTTTCCTGTAAGTATTATATATCAAATACCAGCTCTGACTAAATGTGTCCTGTAAGTATTATATCCAAAACCAGCTCTGACTAAATGTGTCCTGTAAGTATTATATCCAATACCAGCTCTGACTAAATGTGTGTCCTGTAAGTATTATATATCCAATACCAGCTCTGACTAAATTTGTCCTGTAAGTATTATATCAAATACCAGCTCTGACTAAATGTGTTTCCTGTAAGTATTATATCCAATACCAGCTCTGACTAAATGTGTCCTGTAAGTATTATATCCAATACCAGCTCTGACTTAATGTGTGTCCTATAAGTATTATATCCAATACCAGCTCTGACTAAATGTGTCCTGTAAGTATTATATCCAATACCAGCTCTGACTAAATGTGTTTCCTGTAAGTATTATATCCAATACCAGCTCTGACTAAATGTGTCCTGTAAGTATTATATCCAATACCAGCTCTGACTAAATGTGTCCTGTAAGTATTATACTCATACCAGCTACTACTAAATGTGTTTCCTGTAAGTATTATATATCCAATACCAGCTCTGACTAAATGTGTTAATTGAAAGCCTGCTTTGGTGTTTGTCATGTACGCAATGTCAAAGGGGAAAACTAAGGAGAGGGCTAATATAGGCTAAGCCTGTTTTCCAATCCTATGTCTAATGAAATAAGATAAATATTAAATTAAAGGGGCAAACTACTCTATCGTGAAAGATGGTGGAAATTCTATATGAGACATTAAACACGACGAGAGAGTTGTTTTTACCTGTTGGGATATAATTGCATGACTGTGGTCTTTAGGATTTAACATTCAAATAGTTAGTTTGAGCAATTGAGTCTTGATTGTGTTGATAATTGTAAATAGTGCAAATCAAGTGACATCAAAACGTGTTTGTTTAAGAAAACACAAACAGTGAAAGGCCAATGGGACCTACAAATGTTGTTAACACAACAATTGAATATATATTGAATTAATCTGTCTTGAATATTTAAAAACACTGACTATTTAAATCAATGAATAATTCTGACTAAAATGATAGCATTTCTCTACTTGAAGCACCTAGGAAGCTACATGAAGGATGTACATTCGATGCTCAGTGTGAACGATTACATGATCTCAGTTATTGTGGTAACCTTCATGGTTTCTCCTCCAGACTACTCACGTGTGTGTGTTTCCAGGGATACTTCGCTAGATTTGATCGAGTGGTGTCAGGAGACTGCTTCGGTAAACTTGTACTTATTACAACACGTTTCTGTATAAAAGTTTATCTCCACTACATGTTGTTGTTCTAGTTGCAAAACATTAATTTCACATAAGAAATTAAACACAACAATCGATTTATGTTTTGCAACAAGAAAAGCAACATGTAGTGGAGATTTTTCACAAATACTTCTTGGCGAAGTATTAAAAGAGCATTTATACAGAACAGTGTTATATTAAATATGATATTGTTGCTAAATGGACTTGTTGTTGAGTTGTTGTTATTAGTTGCCTGTAGCATTATTTCATATTTACTACAGTACTGCGATAAGTATTAGTGCATTTGGTTAGATCAATATTCGTGAATATTCTTCACCACAAAATTAAGTACCAATAATAAGTTGACATGTTATATAAATGTTATATACTATATATAAAAAGTGAAGGCCTTTAAATATTAAATCAAAGCATATTACACCTTAACGAATTGCGTAACAAAATTCCTACATGTTTTTACACGGAATGTTCTGGATTTTGAACATTCCTAGATACGGAATTGAACATAGTGTAAGGATAAGCCCCCTGTATTTCATCTTTTGTTTTCATTGAATACAATAAGTATAGCTCTCATTTCTTTATGTTTACATGTTTACAAACGTTTACAAATGGTCGGTCAGTCATTGAAATCATGCGATTGTCTAAAGGAAAGAAGTAGATATATGTATACTTAGAAGTACTTCGCTAATAGCATACATTAATGTTGAAAAAAGTACTTATGTTTTTTTTATTCAAGCCCCGACCCAGATAGGCGATTACTGTGAGGATATGTCTTGGTGTAGTGTGTTCGGGAATTTTGTTCAATGTTCAGATAAAGCTTGTTCCTGCAGGACATCATACCTCCCTAATGCTACATACAATGGATGTATACATGGTACGTATAAATAAACAATAGTTCAAAACATCTTTTCGGGTGCCCTAAAGGGTAATCCCGTCTGTTTCAAATATGTAGTACGTGGGTGATCAAAAAGTAATGAGACAAACGTTCTTAAATGATTATTTTTTGTGATACCAATAGAATAAGTTTTTATTTCTAATAAAAAATGTATCCTTTCTCTGTCTACAGAATTTCATAAATTTTCACCCATTACTGACAGATACATCCATTATTTTGCATCCTTGGGTACAGCAACTCGCCGCACATCAACGACGCCATTGACGTCACGAACGTAAATTGTTAACTATTTGAACGTCTCATTATTCCGAAAAACCACGCATGTCTCTAACACTATTGAATAGATTTATTAATAATTCAGTATTTGTTTAGAATAATGGTTCATTTGACTATAAGCATTTCAGTTGTTATAAAATATCAAGGAAATACTGAATAGTTATTCGATGATTTTCATTCTAAAGACGGCTTTCGTATACGACGTCCGTCAAACAAGTGAAAATCAAAACTGACAGCTCATCTAATGCATTTCTGATCTCGGCTTGTTATGATACAGTCAATTTCCAGTCACAAACTCATTTCCACTAACGACACATCTTGCAGTCTTCTCTCTCGATGCTCGTTTCCTCATTTTAGTCGTTGGTTAAGACCTTAATCCTTGTTTGTGGAAGAACTGTATATTTTCGAGATGTGATGTTTTGCCGAAATATTGCATAGTTTTCAATTCGCTACGGTATGTTCACGTCATATATTTAAAACGAACACATCTACATCAAAAACGTTTTAATCCACAGTTATTCAATGCTTTAGCACCATGTCCAGTTAATTTGATAAATATTCAAGGAATATTTAATAAAAATATAAGTCAAATGCTTCTCAATACCATATGACAAAATGGGGCGACGTTTTGATGTGCGGCGACAAAGCCCGACACCTTATATTTGACGTTGCATTAACAAAAAACTTCTTATTGTAGAACATTGTATTTTATACGTAAACATCGGCATTTAAAGCAGCAAAATTAATATAACACTTCGAGGCTTAGATATGTAAACTTTAAAAATGAGAGCATTTGTGTCATTACTTTTTGATCACCCCACGTACATATTCATTGAGTAATATTTACAATGTATTGATATTCGTAAAGGTACAAAGATGGAAACAATGGACATAAGGGTGCAATTAAGATTTAAGAGAATAGGGTTATTGAGTAGACTGGGTTCCACATAACAGTTTATGACATATTTAGATTTAAATTTGATTTAGTTTGTCATCAAAGGTGAACATATTGTTTTGAAAACATAATATCTATATTTTAATTATTTTTATATCAAAAGCAATCGATCAAGGAGCACATGAAATATTAGTTCTTAAATTATTATTTCTTCAATCATTTCTTATAAAAGATAACATGGCCAAATTGATTGCGGTCCACCTTAGATGTCGTGGCCGTTTTCCGCTATAGCTATTTAAGGAAATTGATAAAGCATTGTGATTATACAAGGAATTTTTGACAACTCACTCAGGACTTCAAAATAGATTGATACTCGATGTCTTAGAAAGATGGCTACTTGAATGTGGTAATTAACTACTAACACTATGGTGGCAATAAACAGTTTCTCGTGAAATTCCCCTGGCCGACTCACACCAACAACTTAAACCAGTCTGTCAAGGAAACACACAATCAGACCTGAAACAAAGAAAAATTTCAAACTATTGACAAAATCCTGAAGTTTCAAAAATGCAAGCAGTATTAAACAATGTCAGAACATTACGATGCATGGTACCCACATCAGTGCATGTCTCATACAAATTCTGAGCGCTATTTTATGCAAAAACGCAAGTATTCGTGTGTTCAAAAAATGTTACCAGTGGGCAATTTAACTATAATTATACTGCGCCTGGATAGCAAAATACAAGCACTTTCCACTTATAACAAGCAAACAGGGTGCCATCCATGCACTTTTTTTTCACTATCAGAAAAAGTCCGCACCCCACCCGTGAAAATCCAATGAACATGTCATGCCGAACGATAGTCCAGCAATAATGTCCAAAAAACATTAATTTTTGGAGAAAGTTACCAAACTTGGAACAACTGTTCCTTGGCCCATTTGAAACATTTTTTTCATGAGATCCACTAAAAATATTTTTTTTGGTTGCTATAGCAACGGTTTTCAAAAGGGCTGCCAAAATGATCAAATGGCGGTTTTCGCCCAACAACTTCAGTTTAGAATTGCATATCGTGATGAAACGTGGTGTAAAAGTAGCTTGGCTCAATATGCCACCAAAAAATAAAAAGTTGGATTGGTGGGGTCAATATCTAGGTCACAGTTACTAAAAAAAGAAAATCGTTTTTTCTCAATAACTTCCGTTAAGAATGAGATATTTGGATGAAACTTCGTATATACGTTGCTTGTACGATGATACATGTTGGGATACAAAATGGGACATTTGGGGTCAAGGTCACTGTTACTAAAAATAGAAAATTGGTTTCCGTTGACTATATTTAGTCCGGAATGACATATATGAATGAAACTTGGTTATACATTCCATCAAAATAGGTGTTAATTGGGTAAAGGTCAACGTTGATAAAATAAACAACCAGTTTCTGCTTAATAATAACAATTAAATACGAATTACAAGCAATATGTAAGCGCCCTGTTTGGTTTTCTATATATTATTGTTACCATGGCAACCACAACTGTTTTCTCAATAAAACACAAATTGACATGAATAATCTGCTTATTTATCCGTATCCACATACCAAGTTCCATTAACCTAGCTTGAAAACTGTTTAAGCTATGACCGGATCTAGATTTTAAAAACGGACAAACCTTGAGTTTACTATGTTATATACTAGTATATAAGCCAGTCTCCAGGAATACTTGCTACTTTGACAAGAAACATATTTTTGAGATGTTTCAAAGTTATAAAGACTAATGCCATTGAAGCATAACTCAAAAGAAATTGTGTAAATATCTTGAGTTTTGAGGTAGTTACAGCTGTTTTTGTAAAGTCCATATTCAGAGTTTTTTGCCTGACGTCGCGAACGTCATTCGAACGACATTTGACTGTAAAAGGTATTTCACAATTACACTATATGATTAATTCCCGACATAAATGTTCAAATTAGTGTCACATTTTAGAATTATGTTCTGATTTTTAATATATATATCATAATAGAAACATGTTGCATTAAGAGAAAGGCTACTGTTGTTTTAAACAGCTTACTATCAGTTTTTCTTAATTGAAGTATTTTTTCGAAATTGGTAACCATGGCAACAAAGTACTTAGTTTCAACATAATTTATGAGGAAATTTGAAGCTACAATGTAAGATATAGTACTATATGGATAAATTACTTAAAGTTGAATCATTAGATATATATACAGTAGTCGGAACGTCCGAGTTGTCAAAATTTGCGTGTATCGTGCGTGTATCGTTCGTGTAACGTGCGTATCGTATGCGTGCGTGCATCGTGTGATTTTAGTAACGTGCATCGTCTATCGTATCGTATCGCCCATCGTGCATATCGTGTGTACCGTGTATATCGTATCGTGTACATCGTGTACAACGTGTATAACGTGTGAAACGTGTATGATATACGAAACACGATAGCGAGAGTTTAATCGTGCATCGTATCGTGTGAATCGTCCATGTACATTATAAGAACACAACACACTTTTTTCCGACACGAAGGAGTACATGTAGGGGGTCGTTTAAAAAATCCAAATTTACCGAAAGGTATGCCCAGGACGATACGAGGACCTTTTAAACTAATGCCTAATCAAATCATTCATCAGTTTAGTATTGTATCGGTGACAATAACTTCCGGGACGCAACGGAAGTATGTCCGAAATTGACATCCGAAATTATGTACACCGTCATGAAAAGAATTAATTGTTTGCACATCGATAATTCATAATTTATGTAATGAAAATGTCTTAAATGTTGTTTTTTTTGCCGACCAACTATCCCCATGTATTTGAAATGCCGACTTATTATGAATTGATATACAGTACATACTGTACGTGTAATTATGCTGGTAGTTATCCGCTATTATTGAAAAGCAGAATTCAACTTTTTTCATGATCTAATTTTGGTTTCATGAATCGAACATTTAATGGGAATATTGTGGTGTAGATGTGTTATGCATAAATGATAAATTACAATAATTTATAATATCAAAGTTCACGACTCGATCCGTTCCAGGCGGCCGGGAGGCATTTCTAATCACTGCATGTAACTGCAGTAATTACTTTTTATTTCAACATGGATATTGGGGTATTTAATTCATATATTTTTTTGCCTAAAATGTTCAATAATATGAACTAAGGCATCGCCTAAATGGGGATTAGGTACTCATTTGAACCCATAATTAATAGTACTTAACCAGTTGTCTCACATTTGTACGGAATCCGATTAGTGCCATATGAATTATCAATTAAGAGGGCGAGAATTTATCGACAAATGAAGCGACATGCGACAATCATTCGATACAAGAAGCGAGGCACAATTATCAAACACGAGATCTCGCTCTAACGCAGTATCAAAAACCATGAGATTTCGCAGTAGAATATCGTGCCTCGCCTGTGTTGCGAGATTCTCGAATGTCGCTTCGTGTCTCGGACTGAAATATGGTGCCTCGCTTCGCATGTCGCGCGATTCTCGTGCCTCGCGTTCCAAGGTCGAGGCACGAGATGCGAAGCGAGTCAAAAAGCGACAATTAGGCAACACACGAAATTTTATCGCCAGATTGTCGCAGTCGCATAAAATTTACAAACCGTGAGACACGACACATGGTATGATAAAAAGGAGCGTACGGAGAGAACCAGTTTCTGTGACCCCGGAAGACCAGGTATATAAATGTAGGTTAGGCTGACTGTAGTCGAACTAGACCGTCGCTAGGCCCCTATCTTGCGAGGCACGATAATTCAAATGGCACTAACCGGATTCCGTACATTTTACCATTTGGATGAGTAGTATATATACATTGTATGTTGCAATGTCACCAGGCTATATTTTTGTCAATAAATCCCTAATAAATATAACATATTAATGACTACTAGCTATAAATTAAATGACATTACATGATTAGACTTCACAATAGTCGTCAGACAAATCCGACAATTTTGATCTCTATCAGGTGCATTTGGTTTCCGTCCGGACTGCCTGTCCGATGACTCTTAACCGTCATGGTTCGCTTTTATTCCTTTGTACATGACCGCATGTCTTTTGTAAGACATGTCTTGATTGGTCAATTATAAATTTGTAAGCCAGTTGCAAAGTAGGAAAACAATCTAATTAGCTCCTCGCTCTTGTACTCTTTTTCTGAATAGTCTCCGAGGAAAAAGTATGCATAAAAATGCGGATGGCCGTCAAACAACAATTCTAAAACTGATTTCACAATGAAAGTACTTGGAAACAAAGAAAGACTCAAAGCCATATTTTACCGAGTCAACGCCGCCTATTCGTCACACTTATTTGTTGCAGACCTATAACTGGCATTCGAAAAGTGAATATATTAAAATGAAATGAATCTGTTAAGACTGTATTCACCGTATATTCATTTCACATTTGATACATGTTCACCGCACACATGTGACATATTTGTCAGAGGGCATATTTTTATGTATAAAAAGGGTACTTAGGGTAGCCAGACTTCTCAATAGCTGTTGGATGAATCCGACAATATCAGTATCTGTCCGCCTTTTAGCGAAACAAAAATCAGTCTGACAGATTTCCTTCCGGTCCGACAGTTTCTCCAAGTCTGTCAGACCGTAAGCGACTATCGGTAAGTCTGGTAGCCCAAAAAATCTCGGACACTTCCACCAAGTGACCTATATTTTGACCCAGGAAGACCTAATTTATTGAAATTGACCTAGATTGTAATCATTCTGGAGAATTTTCATCAAGATAAGACCAATTCTTTTTATCTCTACTGTCCACACAAGAAATTTCTAGGATTTGACCAATATATTAAGAGACACAATTTTTTACCCCAGATTGAACTAAATTTTGTAGAGGTTATCCATCTGATTAAAGTGACCTAGTGACTACACAACGTGACAATGTCACAATTAAGGTTTTGACCAACTGACTCAAGCGGATAGAGTAAACAATCGACATAAGTAGACATGGCGATGTAATCGTGGCGATTTATTGTCACTCATTTCCGCAAGTAAGCCTGACAATAATGCGGGTGAAATTATTTCACTACAGGCTTTGCGGCTGGGTTAACATTCGGGCAACACAGAGATGCAAGTGCAATTTTATTTTTACCCTGATGATGATCGCAGAAATGTGTGATTTTAGGGAAACATTGCGGAGCTGTACAGTAGTCCGATATTATCATGAGCGCTATGCTTAGAAACAGCTTGCTTAAATTAAGCGCTACAATATATCGGACAAAATGGAACATATATATCATTTCAGAGAGCGCTCATGGCTAGCAGACTGTTACGTAGCGTTGAATTTTTTAAGTTCATGCTGCAAGGCGCCCGTTTCATACGAAAGCACTTTGACGCGCTTGCCTAGCAGTGCAGATAAATGGTATGCTCGCTGGTTGCATGTTGTTCTATATATACATGGTAAAGTACTACCAAAAAGTAATTGATAACGCGTTGGTTTGATATATGGTAAGGGCTCCAGTAGCTATGCATTAATGCACTGTATTAAAATTATTACTTGTCAGAAACTATACAAACTACCCAAGGGACATGATACACTGAGCATAGCGCTGGCCTTTCGGTAAGCTTCTCCAACTAAATAATACAATGCATTAATGACGCACCAGTAAGTTGCATCCAAAACCCCACCCCTGTGGATGGGCAGTGGAATAGCCAGGGGAAACAGTTGTGTTTTGATTTTTACCTTCAATTTTAGGAGCCTTCCTCAGCAATGCTGGGAAAATGTTGGGAATTTTTTCTGCGAACCTATACCACGGGGACAATATTAAGTTGCCAGGGGCCGAGGAATTACCAGAGGGTTTATGGTAATTTTACCATTACTGTTCCACTTGGCCGGCCCACGGATGGAACAGGAAAGGCGGGGGGTTTCGACAAGACGAAAGTAAAAAATCTAGCCCATCCCCAGTGGTTGATGGGGGTCGTGGTTGCATAATCTCATAACCAAGGCTATTACAAGAGCAATTGAGACACTGAAAAAAAGTCACAGTGTAAAAAGTGTTCAGGGTCATTCCAAAATTTGGCTAACAAATGGAATCGAGTATGACAGGATACTTACATAAGATTTCTGTCCTCGATGTGCATTGTATAACAACTTTAATTCCTCGTTTATAGTAACGAGTACTTAAATAAGTTGAAAAACCTTAAAATAAATCGAAAATCTATCTTTCTGTTTTTGCATAAAAATCTGGATCAACAAACGCTTGAAAGATACCGATGATCAGTAACGCCAACATTGTGGAATTTTGCTCAAACCGTGACAAAGTGACAATTCACCCTGGGAAATCAGAAATCTTACCTATCAAGACAAAGATGTATAGTCCTGTGTATCTTAATGACAATGAGGTTAGACAGACTGATCAGTTGAAACATTTGGGCATAGTTAGGACGGCAAGAAATCGACCAAATGCTGAGGATCGTGTGAAGACTGCCTTGAGAACCTCATATGCCCTTCTAGGTGCAGGCCTCCATGCTCGACGTGGCTTTTCACCAAAAGTTGCGAAGAAGATATGGAAGACATATGTGCTACCAAGGTCTCTCTATGGCATGGAGGTACACACAGTCATGCAAGAGGACATAAATAAGTTAGATAAACAACAGAGAAGATTTCTGAGACATATACAAGGTCTACCTGACAGAACATCAAACCTTGGCACCTATGTCCTTCTTGGTACTGAACCAATAACCTCACTTCTGGAGAAAAACAAGCTCTCTCTATTCATTAACATATGCAGACAACCTAATTCTACAGAAAATAGAATCCTAGATAGACAGATGGCATTTACTTCAAAGGAAGAAAAAGGATTCTCATCTGATATCATCGCCATAACAGAAAAATATGGTCTTCACAGTGCAAGGTCCCTGATGAAGCACCCACCGAAAAAGGCTATATGGAAATCCATGGTTGATCGGGCAGTTTCAGAGTACTGGTTTCAAGAATGGTCGTGTCAACTCCCTGTGCTATCCAGCTTACAATACCTGCAGATACCTAAGGATCCTATAAAAGGAGTACATAACCTCTGGGCTGCAGTGAATCCAGCCGAACATGAAGTTAAACGGGGCGAAGTCAAGGCCAGACTATTGACAGGAACATACATGCTTCAAACTAAATTGCAGAAGTTTAGTAAAGTCGGCATCACAGGAATTTGTCGGTTGTGCAAAGTTGAGGATGAAACCCTAGAACATTTCCTCCTGACTTGTTCAAGCCTAGAAGAAACCAGGCAGCGAGGTATGTGTACCATAGAAAAGACAATGAGCCAGATACATCCAAGCGGATTGAACCACATTCTGAAAGCAGGAAAAATAATTCAACTATTAATGGATTGCACACATACAGGGGTGCAGGATTTAGTAAAAATGACTGCAGACCAAATGAAAGCTGTGGAACGAGCCTCACAATGCTATTGTTTCCACCTTCATACAGAACGAGTGCTCAAACTTACAATATAGGTTGGCCCAACGGTATCACAACGAGCAAAATGACGTTGGGCCAACGTAATTTTCCAACGTTGGCCCAACGATGTTCGCATCGTTGGCCCAATGTTGGGCCAACGTAAACATGCTATCTGGGTATAACGTACGGATCGTGTATCCTATCGTATCGCCCATCGTGTATTTTTGTAACGGGAACCGTGCGTGTATCGTCCGTATATCGTGCGTGCATCGTTCGTCGATCGTGCGCACCGTGTGACAACTCGGACGTTCCGACTACTGTACATTGTTTCACTTATTTTAGAGCCTTTTCAAAACCTTGTTTTATACAGTAATTGCATGATGTCAAGTCAGCAGGTTTTCCTTGAGTACGGCTCATATAGAAGTGAAGCATTTAGGGTCAACGTCACAGTTACTTTAAAAGGGTATCAGTTTACTATCAAATAACTTTGAATGAGATATTATGATGGCAATTGCTGTAATTGTAGCTTGTCTGAAAAACATATAGCATATTTTGCGCCAGATTATTTGGCCGACATGAAAACATGGTTTTCAACTTTCCATGGAATTTCATAGTTTCTTGTTGTGAAACTTCAGTGTTTCTTTTTTCGAATAATTTAAACAATGCAACGTTAACAAAATATACGAGATTGTGACGTTAGAGTGTAACACTTAACAAATTTTGACACAGTAATCAATGGTCTGGTGACTATTAGGATAAAAATGCTCTATTTTCAACTTTACCTTACCATGAAAGGCAACTAGAGATGTTATATACCAAAATGTTTGGGAAAGTCTGCTGATTCAAAAAAGGCGGTGCCTTTCATGGGACGATATAGCGTTTTGCGTAATCCAAGACGATGTCCAAGATGGCCGCCCCAATTTAAATACACCTGCTAGTATATTATGTAATGTGATTTTTAGCTCACCTGACAAGGTGAGCTTTTGTGATCACTCTTCGTCCGTCGTCCGTCCTTCCGTCCGTCCGTCCGTCAACAATTGGCTTGTGTACACTCTAGAGGCAACAGTTTTGATTCAATCTTCATGAAACTTGATCAGAATGTTGTACTCTATAAAATCTAGGCCAAGTTCGAAACTGGGTCATGTGGAGTCAAAATCTAGGACACTAGGTCAAATCTTAGACAAATCTTGTGTACACTCTAGATGTCACCAATTTGTTCCAGCCTTCATGAAACTTGGTCAGAATGTTGTTCTCCATGAAATCTAGGACAAGTTTGGAACTGTGTCATTCTGGGTCAAAAACTAGGTCACTAGGTCAAATCTTATAAAAACCTTGTGTACACTCTAGATGTCACCAATTTCATCCAATCTTCATGAAACTTGGTCAGAATGTTGTTCTGCATGAAATCTAGGCCAAGTTCGAAACTGGGTCATGCCGGGTCAAAAACTAGGTCACTAGGTCAAATCTTAAAAAAACATTGTGTTCACTCCAGAGGTCGTGGTTTTAATCCAATCATCTTGACACTTGACCAGAATGTTGTTCTCTATGAAATCTAGGCCAAGTTTGAAACTAGGTCATGTGGGGTCAAAAACTGGGTCACTCGGTCAAATCTGAGAAAAACCTAGTGTTCACACCAGAGGTCACAATATTGATCGTATCTTCATGAAACTTGGTCAGAATGTTGTTCTCTATGGTATCTAGACCAAGTTTGAAACTGGGTCATGTGGGGTCAAAAACTAGGTCACTAGACCATATCTTAGAAAAACCTTTTGTTCACTCCAGAGGTCGTGGTTTTGATCCAATCATCATGAAACTTGGTCAGAATGTTGTTCTTTATAAACTCTAGGCCAAGGTTGAAACTGGGTAATGTGGAGTCAAACACTAGGTCACTAGGTCAAATATTAGAGAAACATTGTGTTCACTCCAGGGGTCACTGTTTTGATCCAATCTTCATGAAATATGGTCAGAATGTAGGTTGTACTGATACCTAGACCAATGTGCAACAGGTGAGCGCCCTAGGGATTTTCAGACCCTCTTGTTTTATTTGTGTATTAACTGACAGGTTTTAGCCTGGATATAATTCATTTAATGATGTACATTAACTGGAAATGCTGAACCGACCACTTAAAGGTCAAGGTCAATGCCATTTCATGGTCAACTCATGAAAAATAGCTGAAAATAGATATTTCCTCTCTAACTTTCTTGTTTTAGCAAATGTTATGTATTCAAGTGGGTATTAAATGTGAAAAAATAGTTTGTAAACATATATTCTTTGATTATTAGTTAAGTTTTCAATTCAAAATATTACATCTGACATTATTATGCATGTACACGTTGACTGAGAATGTATGCTTAGGTAACTGCAACCGTAATTTAAAATTCTAAGTTTTCTAATATAAAGTTGTTATTCTAATGATACATATATAAATGAGTGTTTGTATCAACATTGCTTGTATCTAATTTACTCTAAATGAACCTGAATTCAACCTCAAGGTCAAGGTCACTTCAATGTCAAATCATGAAAAATGGCATGAAAATGGATATTTCCTCTCTAACTTCTCTAAATATGACATTGTTGTGTATGTACACGTCGACTGAGAAGGTATTCTTAGGTAACTGCATCCATAATTTAAAATTCAAAGTTTTCTAATATGAAGTCGCCATTCTAATGGTACACATATAAATAAGTGTTTGTATCAACATTGCTCGCGCCTTCTCTATAATTGTCTCTAAATGAACTTGAATTCAGCCACAAGGTCAAGGTCACTTTAAGGTCAAATTATGAAAATTAGCGGGAAATGAATATTTCACTCTACTTTCCTTGTTTGAGCTGATGTTTTGTATTCAAATTGGTATTTAAAGCGATAAAATATATTATAAGCAAATATTCTGTAATAATAAGTTCAAATTGTGATTCAAAATATAAAAGATTGACATTATTATGCAATGACACGTTAGTCGAGATAACCTCTTTTTGATAAAAGCTTCCATATTTAAAATTATAAGTTTCAAATACATTTGTATGGTTCAAAGTTTTCATTCAAGTAGCATTATTGAATATTTGTAAAAGCATTACTGTAGCAATGTTATAAAATGTACTCTAAATTAACTTGTAACCAACCACTGAAGGACAGATTAAATGCCATTTCAAGGTCAAACTACAATCTTTGAAGTACTTGAATATTTGATATTTTGTTGCAAGGAAATGAGGTATGTTGTAGATCTGCATTGCATTTTAGGCTGGCGATGTCGCCAGATCTATTACAATGCCAAAAAATGAATTCCAATAAGATGAATTTTCTCCCGAAACTGACAACACAGAATCTATACACTCAATGAAAATAGTTCCTCCTCGTTAATCAGTTTTGCAACATTAGAACATTAAACTTTCCTTGTTTCTTTTAATATGTTCGATTTTAATATATAAGTTTCTTCTTGTAATGGAAAGTAATTGTATAAAATTAAAAGAAAATGTGTTTAAAGGCGTTGATAATTATTACTACGCGTTACGAACGCGATATAGTGCGAGCATCAATGATTTTATCATTTTAAATTATTTAGTTCAATATTGTCTAAGATCGTGACCGAGTGGTTAAGCAACTCGCTTGGCAATTTTCTGTTGCTTAGGTCCAGCGATCGAATCACGGCGGCTCCAAAATTTTTATATTTTTTAAAATTTTATTTTTCGTTTTAAAATTATAAAGTATTTTGTCAGTGTGTTTTGTTGCAGATTACGATAGACTAAGTGTACATACCATTTCCCCAATGGTTTCTCAAAATAATCGTATAGAACCATACAGCCATATCAGGTCATACGTGTTACTTGCCAGTACCAATCAAAGCCATATCTGCCCAAAATTGGCACTTAAAACCACTGATTATGGCCATATAAGACCGTGAGGGTTACTCTACAACACTAAATAAAGTCATATTGGGTCAAAAGGGGTACTGTTCCAACTGAAGTGGTGCTCACAACCACTGAGTTCATTACTGACAGATATAGAAATATAAGCAAAGGGTTTAAAACAAATGACGAAAGCAGACATCGAAGACCGCACTCAACTTAACCGGCCGAGTACAGACACAATAATCAACAGCACTTCCTGGAAATAATGTTCTGTCACAATATTGTTTATAGATTATATGTTTCCCTTAGATATAGACTTCTTCTAATGAAATTAATTACATTCAAAGTACCTGCTATCACATCTATAGTAAAAAGATAGATGTAGATCTACAACATTTTGCATATAATTATGTATAATTTGCCACTAATTATCAAATCTTCAGGTACGTTTGTAATTTGACATTGAAATGACATTGACATTGAGTGGTCCTTTTCAAGTATATATATATATTGCATAATAAATGTCAGATGTAATATTTTGAATTGAAAAATGAACTAATAATTAAAGAATATATGTTTACAAACTATTTTATCACGTTTAATGCCAATTTGAATCCAAAATATTTGCTAAAACAAGAAAGTTAGAGAGGAAATGTCCATTTTCAGCTATTTTTCATGATTTGACCTTGAAATGTCATTGACCTTGACATTTAAGTGGTCAGTTTAGCATGTCCAGTTAATGTTAACGTCCATCATCAAATGAATAATATCCAGGCTTATACGTGTCAGTTAATACATAAATGAAAAAAAATACATTACATTATATACTAGCAGGTGTATTCATAAATTATGGCGGTCATTTTGGACGCCATCTTGGATCACGCAAAACGCTATATCGTCCCATGAAAGGCTCCTGCCTTTTTCGAATCAGCAGACTTGCCTGAACATTTTACGGAATACCGTTAGGGCCATCGCATATGTGTGGGTTGGTTTGAAACGCGATACTCGACAATACGATAATGAAAACACGAAATCACGACAGTACGATAACGATAATACGACAGTACGATAACGATAGTACGACAGTACGATAACGAAAATACGACAGTACGACCTTACGATAACGATAATACGATATAGTATCGCGTTTTCACTGTCGTACTGTCGCATTATCGTTATCGTACTGTCGCATTGTCGTATTATCGTTATCGTACTGTCGTATTATCGCGTTATCGTACTGTCGTATTATCGTCTTCCGGTGCGCGTGCAGAAATTTCAAGCGATCTCAATTGCATTGATTCACTTATTCATTTTAATGTCTCATATTGTTATATATTGTGATAGACAACCTCTCCAAAGCAACACCCTTTTGGAGTAGCAAATTTATGTTGTTGTTCAGAGGTTGTTGCTCTAGAGTGGTTAAATTGAGAGTTATATCATGCAGTGGAGAGGTTATAAATACTATATATCATATGATTTAATATCATTTCATATGTGAAATATATCTTTTAAACCAAGATATGCTGCCTCAACTAAGGCAGCCAAAAGTCGAGCGTGTGGTCCGACCGTTGTTAGACTGCTCTTGTTTTATGCAGGTTTTTTACTGGACTTGGAGGATGTGGCCCTAGCCTTCAAATTTTAGAGAAATTCACAAGTGAACTCATGTTTATGAGACTAATGTTATGGCAAAAAGCTTAAAAGTCCCTCCCATAAGCTTATAAATTCATCAGTCGTAATAGTTTCTGTTTGTCCTATATTTATAACAGGAATCCGGTGTGTTTTCCTCCTGTGCATACTTTATAGCTGGAAAATTTCTTTTCGAAAACACCATCATATTTTTTTCAATATCATTGAAAAAATATAGTTTACAGAACAGCTGTTGTATCACCAAACCAATATTAATAAAAGGAGACAGATGATTCTATCTGTACTCAGACAGAAAATTATGTCCATTTTGTAGTAAACAGTTACATGTGTTCCAATAGCTGTGACCTTAAATGAACTGAAATATTGTTCTGAAAATAATCCTGTCCTGAAAAAGTTTGCACAGCGGTTCAAAGGAAATCTGAGCAATCAAACCCCTATTATCAGGTCAGACACGATTTGTCGATCAAGGGGTCGCTTATCTTGATAGGTATTCAGAGTAATTAAAGCTAAGTGTTTTGCAATCAGCAGACGCTTCACACATGGGAGTTGTCAAAACAAAGCAACAGGTAAGGGACAAATGCTGTTTTCCGTCTTAAGAAAAACAAGTGGAAGATATGGTCAGGTCATGTCATTCTTATCAATAAGTGACACCACTGCCACAAGAACCTCCTGTTGTAATGACAAGGTTACCCAACAGCCTTTCCAAGATTTGGCAATGGATTTTACAGGTCCTTTCAGGGCCTTTTTCCCTTATATAACAGAGGCCGAAATTCGGTGACTTCCCAATTGCGAAAAGGCTGTTTTTCCCCAATTTGAGGCAAGAAATTCCCAAAAATACAATGCTATTCTAACTCAACACGACAACACGACAACACGACAACACGACAACACGACAGTACGATATAACGATACTACGACAGTACAACAATGCGACAGTACGATAACGATAATGAGACAGTACGACAGTACGATATAACGATATTACGACAGTACGATAACGATAATACGACAATGCGACAGTACGATAACGATAATGCGACAGTACGACAGTGAAAACGCGATACTATATCGTATTATCGTTATCGTAATGTCGTACTGTCGTATTATCGTTATCGTACTGTCGTACTATCGTTATCGTACTGTCGTATTATCGTTATCGTACTGTCGTGATTTCGTGTTTTCATTATCGTATTGTCGAGTATCGCGTTTCAAACCAACCCACACATACGCGATGGCCCTAACGGTATTCCGTAACATTTTGGTATATAACATCTCTTGTTGCCTTTCATGGCAGAACCCCTTGATTTTTTAGCCAAATTGTCACCAGACCACAAGGAAATGAGGGAGATGTGTAGTGTTAACCTCATTTGATTAACAGACTTGAAGCCCTGTATATTTTCGAAAATGTCCAGGCCACATCAGGTACTAGTATTTGAAAATATGACCAGGTAAAGCCATCTCAAACAATATGATTTAATCAAAATACAATATGCAGCGATTCCATGCCTATGTGGTATTCATCATTATGCCTAGATCCCTAGGTTGGTCGGGCACAGCAATTCCTCGTCAGAAATTCCTTTCTTGGCGACACGTTGTGTTTTATTTCTGTCTTATTAATGCTTTTGATAGATAACGGCTCTTTGTGGTACACATCATTGCCTGATACATAATTGCTTGGAGTAGGGTGTTTCATTTATATTTTTGTGTTTTATTCCAAAGAATTTCATTTTACACAAGTTATTTTGTACATAAATGTTTTGATGTATTAAGCAAATTGTTACTATCAACCAAATGCAGTGAGTTATCAACAAATACAATGATTAATATTTGTGTGGTCTTCTGATTCCAGAAATACTTAATTTCTGTTCATAGTTAGTAATGTTTTACCAAAATAAGATTACAATATGAACAACTTTTAGAACAGATTATTAATTTCTTAGGCGAAAAGACAACATATGTGCGGACTGCCTATCGTAGTGATTAATTATAAAATAACACCGTTCGTGGCGTGGTGACATTGTGATCAATAGATTCCTAAAATCCTCACTTTTGTTTATATTTCCAATGTTTTTGCGCCAAAAATGTCTAAAAATACATAACATTTAGACACCAGATTAGCAAAATCATAAGCAGGAAGACAGCTTGTGTCCATCCTATTGATTTATAATCAAATACCATAATAAATGGCATTACAGTAAACCGATTCCAAAAATCATCATTTTTGTTTGCATTTTGTAGTATTTTACCCCAAGATATCGTTTCTTGATCAATAGCCGATAATTTCGTATGGTATATAATACTATAAGATACTACACTTATATTGCAGAGGTTTTCAATAAAATACTACTATAAATGACATTGTGGTCTGCCAATTCCAAAAATCCATACTTTGTTTGTAGTTTCTCATGTTTAACCCCAAAAATATAGGTCTTAAGTATTAGTATTGAACTTCGCATTAAGTATGTTACAAGGCAACAATTATGTGGCAGGATATAACATAAAACATTTATGTGCATTTTGTGCCCTGTTCTGAAATTCGCAGAAATTGGTGACGTAACTTAAAAACATAATTCTCTCAATTTCATGTCAATGTCATTAAGGGCCCTTTACTCAGATCGAGGCTCATTTATATTGAAATTTACGTTCCTAGAATAAAATATCTGCTTTATCCACTAACTAATAATTAAACTGAAATACATTTAAACATATTTTTCTAGAACTATAAGTATAAATGTTAAAAATATAGTAGCAGTATACCTGAAGACTATTATTTAGAATATTTCTAATTTGGTGGCCATTTTGTCGGCCATTTTGTCGGCCATTTTGTCGGCCATTTTTTATATTTCAAAAACGTTTTTTCGGTTAAAGGTATAAGTTAGATGTTAATTAAGTTATTTCTAACAAAAATACTTTACAAAAACTCATAATAACGTTGTTATCATGCGTTATATAAGATATACACCGACTTTTTAGGTTTTGGCATGGCAACCATTATCGCAGATACGAGATGGGTCTCATGAAAAAAATGATCCAATATGTTTCCCCAGTGTATGTTCCAAGTTTGGCAGCTTTCTCAAAAAATTAATGATTACCCGATTTTTGGAGACACTATTGCTGGACTACTAGCCGACCCACACTTTCGCATTTCAGCTGCTATATTTTACATACAGGTCAGAGGTCATTTTCTAGCACATCTCAATTTTTGTAAAACATGACCAATTATTTCAATGTCTTAGATTCCAGCTTAAAAATGTTTTGAACTTACACAAGCAATTTATTTTCACTATTTGCTGATAATTAATATTTTTCTCCATGGCAAATTCGCATCTATCACAAGAAAACTGTTTAGTTCTACATGTACCCGTACGTATTGGCTATGACGAATAGAAATACAGAGCTAATGGGAACGTTTCTATTTATAGTACCGGAAGTGGTTGGTGATTTCTGTCGAGAAAACGAGCATTGTAAATCTATATCTAACTCATTGTGCTATGGTAACAATACATGTCAGTGTCATTATAAATATGGTCCCGATGAAGACAGAAGAGATTGTGTTGAACGTAAGTAGCCTTATATATTGTTCATTCTTATATGCTGACTCTTGATCAGGATATGTTTAACTACCGCAAGGAACAAGCTGATTGAGATATCGTATATTTAACCTATTCAATTATTCGTGCTCTGTTGTTTATGTTTGGTGCTGACTACCTTGGTGCTGTTCGCCTTCATCTATTTACATATTAACGACATTTACTTATGTTCAAACTGAAAGGGACCATCGGACTTATGATATATACTCAAGTTTAACTTGTTTCATATTTAGATGTTTGAATAACCTGGACAGTTATAAGGGTTCTACTTATTTCTTCAAGCATTGAATGTAATAAGAATTACATGTACCTTACTTTTCTGGATCTTTGAATTTGTCCTTCATACCATACTAGAATAATTGCCAATTATAACAACCATAGCTATAAAAAAACTAACGATGTCTAAGTACACGTATCACTGTAACTATTTCCAGTTCCACATACACAAGTACCAACTATTCCGGCTGTTATGACGGGTCTCCAATGTGATATGCGAACTGGACGACCATGTTTTAAGAGTGATGCCGGACAAAAGTATAACCGGTGTGGTCATGTTCCGGGAAGACAACATACCAGATGTCAATGTGTTCCTGGATATGCTAATAAATACTTTGAGGATACAGATCTTTGCCAAGGCATGTATTGTTCACTGGCATATCAACCAGAGCTTTGCTTTACGCAGTATTACATATGGGCAGTGATATTGGTAGAAAATATAACTCGTTTCTTGTCAAACTAGAATATACAAATGTATTATATCACTAAATATCGGTCACTACAGCACATACGAATTTTCCATTATTAACGTTTAAACTAATCATACAAACATGCACATAAGTTGTAAGCATATAAACATGATTCACAGAAATATGTAATCTCACATTTTCGTCAATGTCAAATTTCGGAGGTATCGTTCTGCAGGTCATATACAGGGTGTCTCAAAATACATGTCCGCTTGTTGAGGAAGTATCACACCGCAATGTATTGTTTTACATATCTGATTTATATGTATGATCACAGGGCATTCAAATCAATGCAGAAATTACGAAACAATTATCCAACATAATGCATACGAAACCTATAGAATGCATTTTGAGTAGCTACCCCCAATTCGTTAAAAACCTGTGTTTGACGTCGATTGACAATTTTAATGACGTTCATATAACTTTGAGTCGGGTGTGAAGTTTCCATTTTCTCCACAAATTGATATTTTGAGTTTTGATGAAGTTATATATCTTGAACTGTATAATCTAACGTTCAAATGGTATAAGAGGAAATAATTATTTAGGATATGTTGGTTACTTTTTCTTAATTCAATAAACGTGGCATAACCAAGTTCATTCTCCTACGAAGGCAGTTTTTAGATATTGATACTTTATTAAGTACTATTTTATACTATTTTATACTTTCAAGTTACATTATATGACTATTTTTGGACTGTTGTAGATAAGCTAGACATACAGCTATACATTCAACCCAGTATATTCATTCGAGGCGTTTTGTGCATCTTGTATGAATATGATATGCCTAGAAATGTGTGAAAATCAAATTGTCAGTCCTAATTGTTTTTAAAATGTGTTCCTCCCATAAACTCGTCGGATTTTCAAATGACGCCTGATCAGTTTATCAGTCAGTATGTGCATAGTAAAGTACAACTGACTATTACTATGCCCACATATGATATAAATTTTACCCATGTTACCGTACAAACTATGTTATTTGCCTCTTCGGACATTTTAGAACGTCCGTTGCTAATGACGTTAGTATAACGTATATGACGTCATCAAATGTTCGAGTATTAACACATGATTTAATTCACCACACAATTTTTAAATTTAGCTTTCATATGAGACTACGAGAGGTGCCCCACTTATATTTGAACAGTGCTGAATGTCCGATATCTTCCATCTTACCCGATATTAATGAAATATCTCATTTGAGCAGTTAGAAGTAATGTGTCAGGCATCATATACAATGATTGTTTTGGGTATTTGCAATATGGTTCCAACCGAAATTGCCAACTCTGTAGAGGATGTTGTTTTTGGCTTTTTGAAGGCCAAACACTCCCAACGAATCGACAAGAAGTTGAAGAAACAGTGGTGTACCGTTTTTATGAAGATTATAAGTAGTATTCGTCACTAGGAGGGTGGTTTTCGTCATGTTGCACCCATTAATGAAATGACACAAAATATTAAAAAATGCCAAAAAGCAACTATTTGTTTGATAATCGTACTCATTGGGTGTATGATGACTAGGACCAACCAAATAACTAAACTGTGGCTTCCAACGAAGTTAGGAGTATCCAATGTAACTACAAAAGCAGAAATTTCGCAAATATTACATGTCAAACTCCAAAATATAGGTGTTCACAAGCGCAAAAACAAAACAAAAATTAAAGGGAGACAATCGTCTTTAACCACCATATAAACTACAACAGAACGGGTATATTTATATCGACAACTTTGTCACCTGTGATAAGACAATACATTACCATTGAGATATGTACGGTACACGATCAAACTGCTATATGAGAAATATCCACGACCCTACCAAGAAGTTGACATTCGATAAACTACATTGGTTAGCAGCCTGTTTCATAACATGTGTTGTTGTTTGTTATACATAATAAAAAATAACTCATATTTGTTCTACAAACGGACAAATCAGCGCACGATAGTATGCTATTGATGTTTCAAAAATGTTTATGGTCAAAATGTATCCCACATGGCTTTCCGGGCGATAATTTCCGAATCAGGGTGTTTTTGCCTAGGTTCAGCACCATACACCAACACAATCACACCATTCGGTACCTAAAGAACACGTGTTTCATGTTTATCGCACGAGAATAGTAAAGTCCCATGCCAAACAACGCTGGATCAAAAGAATTGGAATCTTAAGGATAAATCAACATTGATTACACTCGATACATGTTTACAACATTATTCGGATTTTTTCAGTCCTAAAAAAGCTCAAAATGATGCCCGTACAAAAATGTGAATAGTTGGTTCTAACTTAATAACAAATACAAAAATAATTGGTGAATATGCTAGTTGACACATTGGTGTATACGATTGAATAAAGACTTTTCTACTATTCAATGTCATGTTGAAAATATGGGATGTTCAACACTGTTCGAATATAAGTGGGGCACCTCTCGTATGATTATCAATTTACTAACTCATTTGGCAAAGTTATGATCCTTCAACAAGCGGACATGTATTTTGAGACACCCTGTAAATAGCATTGGTGAGATTTAAAGCACGTTCACAAACGAAATGGCGTATTATATCGCTTTATTTTATGCTTACCGGTGGTTTACGGCAGAATAACGGTGGATTATTCCCCGATAATTTCACTGTTCATAATTTCACAGTTCATAATTTCACGGCAAACATACTTTTTTTTTAAAATCAAATTTCCTCGCCGTCAAAAATAAAATATTAAGCATTTTCACTTGCTCTCTTAATCTATAACAAATAACACAACATATATATATACATAAATGTAAAACAAATGGACGAAATTGAAGCCATTGCAGAAGAACTATTTGATTGCAACTCGACGCGTGCATGGCGGGAAAACGACGTCACGCAAAACATTTCAGGTATATAGTGGAGTATTTCCATCATTTAAGCTATTTGAAGCATGATTAAATAGAATATTAGTATTTTACCGTGTGTGATCGTTTGATAATTCACCTCGTGAGCAGCTGACTTATATTTTCACTCGTGGCTACGCCACTCGTGAAAATATTACATCAGCTGCTCACTCGGTGAATTATCAGCCGATCATACACGGAAAAATACAAATATCCTCTATTTAATATTACATTTCCCCTTTGTCTTGATTTACAATACGCCATGTAATACAGTCCCTAATAGCTTACTTCTAATTTTATCACAACCTATTCACTGTTTCAGAAGTACAGACTTATTTCTTCTACATCAATATAACACATGAGTTAGGATGTGAAGACAAGAAGGAAGATTCTCCATTATGCTATAAGTACCAGCCAATCAGAATCCTGAAGCAGTATAGCAATGAAAACACGAGATATTTCCTGTATATAAGGAACAGAATAAGCATATCAGGGGTAACTATGTTAACTAAAATACAGATCCCACTCGTGGGCAATGTCAAATTTGTTTGGGAGTTTTATCAAAAAAACATATGGTAGCAGACTGGCGAACTTTTAGTAGTATTATATGTATGGCAATTCTTAATAATGACGTAAACTTAGGGATTCAGTGGAGATGATCATTGTGCCAACATTTCGCATACACTAAAACATTGTCACCTTCTAGTTTCTACTTTGTATTTTGTTTTCAGATGGGTGTTCTATTTAACAACACATCAGCGCACATTCGGGGCAGATATGTTAATACTGAAGTGTTAAATATAACAGAATCAGTGGATGGTATGAGAGTTGGTCTGCTTGTATTTCTTGCTGCGGAATATTTCAACATTCTCAATGAGACGGAAGTTAAAGATGAAATGATCAACAGTCTTATAAGGTATGCTTGTACCATTCGGGCATAATGAACCTCACCCGATGCGAACATGCATTCGTTGCAGTAAAATTATTGTACGGTAAATGGAGAAAGCAATTCCAATAGTATAATAGAAGTCATTATAGAACCACGTACAGGGTTACCATTAATATATGGTAACATAAATAACTTTAATTCAAGTAGCATTGTCAGGTTTTAATATAATATGTTTTGTTATACCTCATTAATTAACATACAATTATGCCTGTAAGTTTTATACAGGACGTTATTGATTTTCAAATGTTACATATTAGCAGTACTAATTATACACATATTCACCCTGTGTATTAGCAAAACATCACATTAAAACAGAAAATGCAAACTTGTTTCAAAATGTGGTATGCCGATCAAACCTTGCACAATCAAGGACATTTAACTCCTAAATAAGCATTATAGCATAAAAACAGTGCTTTTGCTCATATGTTTATATAAGGATTCACACGCTGTTGGTGTCCAATTTTAAGTATGCTCATTTCAGGACCCAGCCGACGAAAATAAATGATTTACAGCGTTATATGAACTGTATTTCACATTATAATTGTATCTACTAATCAATTTTCTATCATAGTAAAAATAATAAACGTAAACAAACCCCAATACCACTGTTTTCTTGGTATTTGCCGATACCGGAAGTCGACGCTCATAACAAAAAAACTTGTATGACACGTAACGTTTGTTTTCCCGACGTCGCCAAAAACGTCCCGCCAAAATGTAATAATAAAAACATACTAATAAAGTGTTGTTTTTATGCTATCATTGCGTTTACGTAAGCCTTTCGCGTTAATACCTCTGTAATAGCACGAAAAAGCATGCGTTAATCCTACATTATGACCTATGTTTTAGGCACGAACACACTGAAACACTACGATAACTCTTACCATTGCTTGCTTCTAATTATTGAACTTTGGAAGCAATATTTATACTGAGATTTAATACCATTCGCTTTGACTTTAATCATAATTATAGCACAAAAACGGTGATTTTGCTCATACGTAAACGGGGAAAAAAGGTACGTTATTGTAAAGATTCTCGCGCTTACGCGCTGTTGGTGTTCAGTTTTAAGTATGCTCATTTCAGGACCCAGCCGACGAAAATAAATGATTTACAGCGTTATTTGAACTGTAATTCAATTCTAATTGTAACTACTAATCAATTTTCTATAGTAGTAAAATAACAAACGTAAACAAACCCCCCAATGTCACTGTTTTCTTGGTATTTGCCGATACCGGAAGTCGACGCTCATAACAAAAACTTGTATGTGACGTAACGTTTGCTAAGCGGCGTCGCGTTTGTTTTCCCGACGTCGCCCAAAATGTCCCGCCAAAATGTTATAATTTTGAAAAACATACTAATAAAGTGTTGTTTTTATGCTATAATAGCGTTTACGCAAGCCTTTTCGTGTTATTACATCTGCTGAGTCCCTCAGGAGTGTTGGTGACCTCGCCTTAACGGGCTTGGGCACCAACCGTCCCTCGGGACTCTGCAGATGTAATAACACGAAAAAGCATGCGTTAACCTTACAATATTTCATTTTATGCTGAGGGGAACATGACAAAAGACCATATTGACCAGGATAGTATACATGTCATCTTTGTTTTGTTGTTTTCTTTCAATGTTTTGATTATGCCTCTTTTAAAGATCACATGGCGAAATTGGTAGCAGTCAGCTTAAGATATCATGGCCGTTTGCAACTGCTATAGAATTTAGAGGTATAGTATACGCTTAAATTTTCGAGTGTACAAAATTATGGTTCTAATTTATTTATGTCTGACCTCTCGACACATAATTTTTGACTATCCATCTCCATGAAGAATCTACATGAGTGTATTTTCATATTAAATTTATTAAACAATTTTAACCCTTCCGCTGCCAACGTCAAAATCAATAGGTGCCAAACAAGTTTTGACGTTACGTCATTTCCGACTAAATGCGTGTATAAGTGGCGCTTCGTTTGATTGCCAATTAGGTAACGTCGCCATGTACATGAGTTTAAGTTTAATTTATTTGATATAGCGCCTATTTTTATTCATACATATATATTTAATGGCGTTGTACAATATAATGTAACATACATGTATTATAACAATCACATATATTATTAAAATAAATACTATTTACAATAATAAAATTAAAATTAAATAAAGCATGATCATAAAATACAATTCATTTGACAGAATAAAATAATGATGTTAAATTATGTAAAAAGATTCAATTAAAAAGCATACTTCCTTGAGGTACACTACATACCAGTTGACGATCTGCTGATACAGCAGAATTCACACTCACTTTACAAGTTTGCGGCCACTTAAGTGCTGTATCAAAAATGCCTTATTGTTTGTTTAGAACATCCAGCAGCATGCCGTGGTCGACAGTATCGAATTCAGCACTTAAGTCGATAGCGATAAGTGTTGTAACTTTCTTGTTTTCCATTCCTGAAAGTAAGTCATTTACCAGCCGAAGAAGTGCAGACTCACATGAATGGAACTTCCTGTATGCAGATTGGTTTTTAGGCAACAGGCTATGAGTATCAACATGGCTATCTAGTCTGTATAGCACGGCTTTTTCGATAAGCTTTGACAGAAAAGACAAATTACTCACTGGCGATAGTTTGACAATGAAAGTTCAAGGCCAGCTTTCTTAAGTAGGGGTCTAACTATTGCTTGTTTATATTTCGTAGGGAACATACCTTGCTCTAGAGATAAATTTACTAGTTGAGTAAGGTTTTGCAACAATGCATCTACATGACATTTCAGAAGAGACGTTGGTAATGCATCCAGTTCTGGGGATGTAGTGTCTTTATTTGACTTTCATTTAATGGAATAAAGTGGTCAAAACGAGGAACATCTTTTGATTTTTTGGTTCAAGTAGTTTATATTCACTAAGTGAAACACGGACTTTTGATATTTTCTCATAAAAAATCAGCAAATTCTTGTTTCATTTGACTCACCATCATATATTGTATGAATATATGTATGTTAAACTGGCGCAAAATAGGCAAATTATTATTTTTCATTTAAATACGATACTTGTGTAATTATTAATATGTTATGGTTCAATTTATCTTAACTGTCACGGCCTCCATACAAGTAACATAGACCGATAACTTTTATTCAGAAAAGAGCTACTGTACATGTTTTGTAGGTTTGTAGTACTAGTAAATGACAATGTGTGTTTGTGTTTCTCAACAAGTCCATTCTTTAAAAAAAACAGACAACTTTTTCCAAATGTATGTCCTTAAATTTTGTTATGAAAATCGACACATGTTGTTGATATAGCCTGCTTTGACGTAAACAAGTTGACGTCATTATAATCTACGTTAAACAATGGCCCGATATGCCGCATGTTATTACGTAATTAGAGGTTAATTAAATAACGTTATTAAATATTTTCTTCTTATATCCATTTTTATTGCATTATTTAATTTTATGTCTTTATTTTTTCTAGTATAAAATTAACATTTGACTCATAGCTACACAAAACTTGGGATCATCGAATATGAAACGCCGTACCTGTCTTATGTTGAGGCCTTTCAACTAATCTTGTTAAAATGATATTATATCTTCTTAACTGGAATGGTATCTTGTCTATGTGGCATGTTATTATGTCTATGCCATATGGTATCTTCTTAATCTATTATTATATCATGTTAATCGCGTATGCTGTCTTGTCATAATACCGTGTAAACTTCTCAACACGTTGAAATATCTTGTCAAACTGGCGTGTTATGCTGTCTAAATACTGAATTAACTTCTCTACATAATGTGTTATCATGTTAGACGGGCTTGTTATTTTGTCTACATACCATGTTAACTTTAACTGTTAACGATTCATTTTGTCTAAAAAGAGTGATGTTCAAAAACAATACTATCTTGTCCAAATACCATGTTTTCATCTCAATTTCATATGGTATCTTCTCAAGAAAGCGTGTTATCTTGTCTGTAATGCCTGGTATTATGTCAAACAGTCATGTTATCTTCTCAATATGTTATATTAACTTGCCTTAGTAACATGTTATTATGTCAAAAACAATTGTTGTCTTGTTAGTTAGGCATTGTATCTTCTCAACTGTATATGCTATCTTGTCAGTTTGCCGTGGTATTATGTCTATATCACATGGTATCTTCTTATTTTTGTGTTATATTATGCTCAAAGTATATGCTGTCTTGTCAAAGTACCGTATTAACTTCTCTACATGAAGTGTTATCTTGTCAAATTGACATGCTGTGCTGTCAAAACATCGACTGAACATGTCTATACAGGGTGTTAACTTCTTAAACTGTCGTGTTGCCTTGTTAAAATACCATGCTGTTTTCTGACTGTACCGTCTTGTCAAAAGACCATGATGACTTGTTCACTTCACGTGTTGTTGTTGTTGACTTTTAGTGACGTGTGACCTCAAACAAAATGGCGGGGAGGGATGCAGAATTATACGGAAGCATGGAAGTGACATAGTTGATATTTTCCATAACTTGTGGCCACAGAAAACATAAATAAAGTGATCAGCCGTCTCATTCGTATAGTTTTTAGTAACTTATTACATTACTGAGTAGTGTAATAGCGCTTGTATTAAATGGTCGCTGTGTCGTGGTTTGTGTGATAAAAGAGAAGAAAAATATGACATGTAATTAATTTGCACCTATAGTTATAATACGCGCTAGTTTCTTGAAATGGTTAAGGTACGTGTTGATTATTCTATATATAAACATGACGAGTCACAACAAACTATTAATGGACATGTCCTCTGCTGTCGTTATGCCACCTCGGGTTATGTTTAGAACGTTCAGTATAAATATTTCCTGATTTGTTCACTTAATGTATTGCATTGCCCATGATGTATTTCTATTTTTAGATTTTGATGAATGTACAGAACAAAATGGCACCCATTCCGATTGTCACTTGACTGCCTGGTGTCTTAATACACGTGTATCCTACATGTGTTCGTGTAGACACGGGTATCAAGACTGGTCACCTGACAATGCCGGGAGACCGGGGAGAGTTTGTGTCAGTAAGTAACAACATACTTAATTCGATTATTTTTTTTGTTTGCACATGGTTACGGTAATTTCAGATGATGAATTTAGATCCGAAATAAAAAACCACATGCATTGATTCTCCTGCCGTCATTCCTGTACGACTTAAAGAGTTTTACAATGATCCACCTGTTTATCCACGTGTATGTACTAAGCATCAATAGTATCATTTTGTGAAGTTTTCATTATTCAAAGAACATGAATGTGTGACGTAAATAATTTCTAATTTCGTCAATTTCTAAGTGCGCTATAGGTTGTCTGTTCCTTTCATATGTGACATTTTCCATAATAAGACAGGTGGTTTAACATTGCTATTTCATATTATATACGTAAAAGGGTTAATACATGTATAAGAGATACACAATATGTTCGTTTGGTAAGGTGGACAACTGGCTGGTACAATGGTAAGAGCTACTGACTTCTGAGCAGAAGGTTATGGATTCGATCCCGCCTTCTAGTCGGGAGTCTACTGGGAGAAAATGTGATGGGCCATGGCATCGGAGAGTAGAATATGGCATCCATGCTAAATGTCTGCAATCTGAAATGACCGGATGCCAATCGTGAATTTGCCTCGTTTTCTCAGAATTAGGTCAAAGGTCAACTAAGTGCATTTTTGGTACATTGACCTTGAAAAACTCCTATATCTTTGTCAGTTTTGTGTCGAATCGTTCCTAAATGGTGTCATAATGTAGCTGACATATTGGGCTTTTATTCAAAATAACTTTATGCAAATTAGCTTAGTTGCATATTCATGAATATTAAGGAGAGCGCTAAAAGAACAGCAATATTCTGCTAAAACATTGAAGGTTATCAACAATATATTTGTCATTACATTTTCATTTGGACTATTTGTAGGCCTAGATGATATTATTTGAAAGGTGAGATATGCAGCTATTCCAAATACATATTTTACAAGTATTCCGACAATTATGTGCCTATAGTGGGTGGTTAAAGTGGGTGGGGTAAATTGATTCACAAATCCCAAATATCGCAATATAGGGAATACCGTTAAATAAGTAGCATTGTGTAACATAAATATTTAGCTAAACGTTATCATGTGAAGTTATATTTATTGTATTTATTTTAGATAATTGCCAGTATAATAAAACTAGAACAATGGTCATTTAAGATCGTTCGGGACTTTGCATAGTCCATTCAAGAATTGACATATTGCGTCCGAAAATGGCGCAAAGTAGCGCTGACAGATGACGCCATGATACTAAAAATGCTACTACGCAACACATATAGGTATGATACACGTCCGTTTTATCTTCAAGCAAATGCATGAACTTGTATGTTTTAAAACTTTTGAATTCAACCATGCAGAGTCTCGAACTACCTTAAGTGCAAAACGACAACACAGTTTTTGTTCATTCTGGACTACATGTATGTATTCTTGCAAGATAGTAATAAATTATGTTGGCAAATCATCTTTAAAACTAATGCTAGTACACGTACTGCATACATTGTTACAAGTAAAAACAAGTAAACATGTTACAACATAAAACCACTATAAAATGTTGACTTTCAGTTGTTGGTATTCTTTTCAACGATATCTCAAAACCTAAAGCTAACCCACGACATGTAAGTTCCACACATGATCCATCAGTTCCTTCTCACCATGTGTTGATATCAGAAGGTTTTATTTCTGTATCTATATTGATACATAAGCTTATAAACTATTAGCTGTCTGATAGTTAGCCCTCGCAAAATGCAGTTACAGAGGGAAGCAAGTGTTTTTATTGTCTTTAACAAACCGGAAACATCTAGAACTGGAACAGATTCTTCGTTGACACCATATAGTAAGAATATAAACTTCTCTGCCTTGTCTGAAGTAATGTCTCTACCAATATCCGATAGGATGTCATTAGCGTAACATACACTCAACCGCTTTAAAAACGCACCACATATGAAATATCGGTTTTAGTGATGAAAACGTCAATCGATGGTTATTTATTTTCGGATAATAATCTTCAGTCACGAGTTGTGTGCTTTTCATGCCATTATTACGAGTTTAGATAAATTATGATATAGGTAACACAGTTACCCAAGAAAGTGAAAGCCACAATTTCAGAAGCAATAATAGTAGCCCGCTACATAGATGCATGTGCGTGGTTTCTCCTCCTAAAGAATAACATTAATTACGTAATCGGATAGAATCATGTTCGACGTGATGTTTCAAAGCTTAACTTGAATTTTCAATGTTGTGTGGCTTTGGCTGTCTGGCTATTACCATACGACCGAGTACGGTCCAGGTATGCGCATTATGTTAACCTAGGATAGATTCAAGCCTTATTTAAACTTGAAATATTGGTTATGAGCATCAGACGGTCAGGATATTTCCCGTGGTGCTTATAGTGCACCTCAAATCAACACTATGAAGGAGTTTGAAGACAAAAAGTTCGGACATTCGGCTCTAAAAGGGAGAAAACTCGTTAAAAAGTGTACTTAAATAATTTTCCTTTTTATTGACAATTATGAAAATAATAGTTATGAAAATGCAATAATGTACTTTTGGCTTGGTTATTGACACCCGACATTCTTTTGACACTGTTTGCAGCCATGAGGAACCAAACACAGTGGCACAATCTGTGTCATTGTTCCTCAAAGCTCGGGCTCAATATCTTTAGCTTTTTCATCCAGGTCGGTCTTTGACTGCGTCATTCGCTAGGAATTAATTTTCTAAGCCCATAATCGTTGTGTGGAGACAGCTGAAGCGCAATACTGAGGCACCGATGCTCTTTTCAGTTGGAAGCGAAGGCAGTATCATCCGAACAAATATTCGAGATATTCGCAGCATAAAATTGTCATTAGCAAATACTGTTTCTGTTTTTTTTTTCAATAAGTAAACCAAAAGCGTACAGTTTAAAGTCAATATTGACACCATATGTCGACACGATCCAGCTGCACGTGCAAAACATGCAAAATAAAAAAGTTCTTTGGGCGGGGGTATTCCGAATGAAAACAAAATATTTTTCGTTAATTGTGTCAATCTTATGAACTGAACAAACCCTGTAAACTATTAATTTTAGCAAAAATAGATGTTTTACAAATTTTGATTACTTTCAATAATGGTGCGTTTTTAAAGCGGTTGAGTGAACTGGTAATTTTATGGCCAATAATACCAGACAAGGAGGAAGTGGTGTCACAACACATCAATGTGTGGAACCCCGAATTGTTTTGGTGAACATCTTTAGGCATTTTCTAAGCTACTAGTATATATCTTCTTCTAAGCTTTTATATGGGCAGGATATTTTACTGTTTTCGATGTCCCAGCAATCATCCACCGGAATATGTATTTGTACAAGATGGTATATCAGCAAACGAAGCACATCTGTATCTTGACATCTTATAACTACTAGTATTCATTTACACCCTTTCTTTGCAGCATCCATAGCATGTAGAACAACATGTAGAACAACATGTAGATCAACATTTACCTCCCGATTCGCTGACAATTGATGTTCTTCACGGTTATTTGATTTTGTCTTAAGTACATCCTGATATTCTCCTCCTATAACAAGCTCTTTCACCCTGGGTAACGTCTCTGATTTTGCTTGTAAACACCCAGAAAGGAAACTAGCTATAAGCGCAATGTTTTCGTTCTTGGTCAAAAGTTATCACATGCTTTTGGCAAGAGTATACCTGTATGCTTGTCTCTAGTGTTTGTGTTTATTGAGGACTTTCCTGTGTACCTGTCGAATACTACATCAATTTTTGTGTATGTGTCGTAATAATCAAGTACACTTTTAACAAACACATTGTAAAATCTCGTATAATGTACCACAGCCGTCCGGTTTACCTTATGCTCATATCAATGCATATTCATGTAGACAAAGTGGATATTGGAAGTTTCACTGTGACTAGAACGGAGTTATCAGCTGTAAGGACTGCAAGTAGATCTAACTTGGTTATTTGATTCAACGTTCCGCTAACTTTTGCAAATGGTAGTGAAATTTCCGATAACTCATATTTCAATACGAGACAATTTCTACAATTATCCAAACATTAGCAGCGTTAAATAATCGTTGTATTAATTGTCTGTCAGCTTAAATCATCAGTGTCTTTTGCTTAGTTTTAACTTGAACGTGGTACATTGTAGCAAATGTGTTCAATTTTAGTTTTCTTAAAGAGTCAAAGAAATTTGTTTGATTTGAAATAAGTCTCTGTTCGAACACATGACTGACCGCGTGTTCGTGCTTCCACTAGAGTTTGGTTTATTTCTGTCTTTGTCTCATCTTTGGTTACAATGTAAACTATTTTTGAACACTCTTCTTTGGGTAGAGGAATTATGTAAACTACAATATCTGTATCTGCGCGTTATTGAGACTAGACGTTTGCCACAAAGGACATCCAGTATATCAAGCTGTTTCATCATTGCTTGTTAATGGTTTTAATCAAGTTGTATGCGTGAACGTTAACGGTCATTATTTATTTTGCATGGTCTAGTGATATACTCAGTTGTTTGATCTGTCAGGATTTGACTGAAGTGATTATAACTTCTCTTCTCTGCAAACTTCTATCCATTGACTCTTTATAAACGGTACCACAGGGGCTCTGTTCTCTAGATCTTTGATTCTTGTTAAATATACTGGCCCCCAGCGTACATAGTTCAGATGATCATACGCATGCATACAAGGCAACATGGCAACAAATGCTTTACTGTGAAGTTTCCAGTTAACTTTTCACTTTCTGCTCGGACGAATACATCATTTTTGTTGTCAATAAACAAATTGTTAAATTCTTCCATCTGGCTGATCAAATAGGCATTCCGAATATCTTCATTCAACTTCTCAGCTTTGGCTTTTACCTTTTGGTCCAATCTAGTTATCTTTGATGTTTTGAAGACAAGCGTTTGCTCCACCGATGATGTCTCTACGTGCTCAATAACTGTGCTAGCACCACCAGCCTTTTGATACAAACAAGATCTAAACAGTATACACCTCAGACGCCACAATGCCTCAATAGTTAGGATGTTTACCGGCAGTGCTTTATAGTAAGCCTTCCCTTTCATCATATGTATAGTCCCGTTTAGGGGGTTAAACCTAGCATCCACCTACATATCGTCAAGGCCAACATATGCTTCGTATGCTGGCTGATTGACTTCAAGTTCGATACTAGGCCGGGACACTTGGTCATTTCTTAAACGCCTTCATTGTTTCCTAACCAACTAGGGGAGGACTGATTGGCAACTCAGAAGTTAAAGAACAACGGATGCTGTTTGGAAAGAGCTAGGACAGCGAGCCCAGATTCCTTGTATCACACCACTGTCTCTTCTACTTGCTGTCCTTTCAGCAAAACACCGGACCCTACTGGAAGCAAATGCTTGTACTTATATTGGTTATCCTTAACCACAAGGTTTAGATAATTCCATATATTCAGGAGCTTTTTAAGTTGACTTGATAAGAAGAAAGTACGGGACCAAAGAAATCGTCCGATTTTATGGGGATTCCGGTTTTGAGGGAGTCCGGTTTTGAGGGAGTCTACTGTACTTACATACAGCCCACAAGTCTGAATATGTATCCCTTTTGCATAAAGAGGTTGGTCCCCAGTAATCACAGTTTAGGTTTGCTGAAAACTCAATTACATGTACAGTAGTTAAACATTTTGTCAAAGTCATCCGAAGGTGCCTGTAGAATTTGGAGCATGCCGATTATTGTCTGTGGTGGATTGACGTGGCTCGTTGACTCATTTAAAAATGCTCTTCCATGTCAGTTTATGGACATAATAGCCATCCTGTGTCATCCACATGAGCATTTACGTTTTATATAAGTTTGGTTTGTTAAGTGTGAATTGCCCAAAGAAAAAATGTCTTATGGAAATAGAATAATTAGACTACAATTTAAAGTGTATAGAGCTTTAATGGACGATTTTTTTTTAAGGTTTCAAAAACTGAAAAAAACAATTATGTATTCCTATCCATTAGATCATTTTTCGCTTCAGTTTTAACAGAAACTCTCTCTGTGATTTATTGGACTTGCGAACTGTCCACTTTCATACGAAGGTGTTCTAGAACACCCTATGAAATTCTAAGAATCGTCTATTTTTCGACGATTGAATCAAAGTACACGAGACCCAATCGAAGTTTTAATTTGAAATTAGGTAGTCTAGTATTATACTAAAAACGATGAAAGTAATCATTTTGACATTAAATGACTGTTAGAATATAGTTATATACACTTTAATATCACTCATGATATTAATCCCTAAATTGTCTATTAAAAGATAATAATTTTCGAATAATCATTCGTATGAGCTAATAAGCATAAAGTTGTTAAGTCAGATTATAAACCATAAACACATTTAAAAAATAAATCAAATTTTGTAAGGAATATGTTAAATGCGTGTATTATGTTAATATTGTCTATATCGCGATTTTTTTTTCAAAATTACCCCACCCACCTTTGGCAGCCATTTTGCGTAAGGATTAAACCGTATCATTACACTTTTATTGACATTTACCGAAAGCTCTATGCCTTACCTTGATTTTGGCACCATTTTGTTCCATAAAAAGTAAGGAATACCAGAAATACGGCAAAACATTGTTCACTATACGCATTTATTTTTGACGAAAGTTTGCATTTTTTCGATATACTCATTAATATTTTTGAATATGCAAATTATTTAATATATTCAAACTGAGTGTAAATGAACGACCAATTCAATAGCTTCATTTTAATACCGTTCTGATAAGTCTACCTGTCAAACTGACCAATATATTGTACAATTTCCAAGAGATGTATGATATATGCACTTGATTGACCTTTGACCTATATTCTGACCTTCACAGGGGGTTTCGCGCTTGGCATCCGTCCAAACCGTATGCACATGGTATTGGGCTATGCAAAAATGGTACTGAAACACTTCTAATAAAATTTGCCATGGGCCATGAAAAATAAGCGAATTTTCTCCAATTGGTCTCCCAACTATTCAGTTGGATAAAATCAGCTATGTGTTTTCTGTTTTTCCAACCTTAACTATAACTGCACTAACGCGTTTAAGAACCAAAGATGCTTTTAGAACAGAACATCTTCTATACCATGCTACTATGATCTAAAAATCCTAATAAAGTGACCACATGTAACCTAGTCTGGCCCCATTTGCGTCGCCCGTTGGCGAGAATAAGTAAATAGAAAATAATAGGTTAGTGCCGTTGACATGGTGTATACCCGTATGGGCACCCTTTCTGTGCAAAACGCTGTATCGGCACCCTCTCTGTGCAAAACAATGGTTTTGGAGGACACCAGTCGACAGGAGAGGTTCGAAAGTCATTGATTTTGCCAAAAATACAGAGTTGTGCTTAAAAACAATAGCCCGTGGAACAACCCAATTATTATACACCCGAAGGGCCGTATTATGTTATCGCCTCTGTGTCCGTCTGTCTGTCCGTCTGTCTGTCTGTCTGTCCGTCTGTCGTTAGCAATTTCCCTTCCGCTCTGTCACTCTTGAACGTCTAGACGGATTTTAAAGAAACCTGACACTAATGTTCACCACATCAAGACGACGTGCAGAGCGCATGTTCTGGATGGGTCGCTTTAAGGTCAAGGTCACGCTTAGGGGTTAAAGGTCATATGACTTTGTTTCTCTTCCACTCTGTCACTCTTGAACCTCTTGAAGGACTTTAAAGAAACCTGACACAAATGTTCACCACATCAAGACGACGTGCTTTGCTGTGTTTGCTACCAAAACCTGAAACAAAACGCTTCGGGCGTATATTGCCCCGTATGGTGGTGCTCTTGTTAACCACTGTTGTCCTCATGTTGTTACATTTGTTATATTAGTTGCCACAAGTTCAGACTAAGATGGAATGTTGACAGGGTGCACTTGTTAGAATGAACACGAGAGTCCTGATTTTGTCACTTAAGTGCAATTTTTCGACAATATAGGTAACATCTCTCACCTCAGATGGAAATTCCTTGAAACAAACTGGCCTCTAAATCCTTTTAACATGGCAACTTTCATCAAATTACACAAACAACAGCCTACTTTCGGTTTATTTGTGGCACCGGCACCCTCTCTGTGCTATAGTTATTGTGAGTTATTTTTCCAGTCATCTGCAACGCACAGAAAGGGTGCCGGTGCCATAACGAAATCGAAAGTAGGCTGATTTTACGTTATTTGCTTAAAGTAACCATCTTTCCATCTGAGGTGCGAGATATTTTATATTTCCTATATTGACGAAAAATCGCATTTAAGTGTCATAAATATGATGCGTGTACAGTTTTGAATAAGTACCAATGTCAACATTCCATCTTGGTCTGAACTTGTGGTAACTAATAAAACAAATGGAACAACATGAACGCTGTGGTGAATCATTGGGTTGTTTCATGGGCAATCACTTTTTAAACTAATCAGCATGTTTGACCAAATACATGATTTTCTTCCCCTTCCTTCCTCAAAATGCATTGTTTTGCACATAGAGGGTGCCGATGCCAGCACAGAGAGGGTGCCGATACAGCGTTTTGCACAGAGAGGGTGCCGATACGGGTATACATACACTTACGGACTTTGAAAACGCACCACTTATTCAAACCACGAAATTTAATAGTAAACATTGTTTAAATTAATTAAAATTTTGTCTATAGATAGCTTAATGTATGTTTTAACATCTGGCAAAATTTCAAAACGACAGTTAACAATTTTACTTAGTCACGTGACATCCACGTGCTTAAGTCTCTAAACCAAATTCACAGTTATGGTGAGTGTGTGTAAAGTTATGCTTTTGGTGCGTTCACAACAGCGGGTACTCATAACAATTGCAATCCGCTTCTGGAGAATGTTTTTCTATTCACCAACAAAGGTTCGGACAACATTGTGCGCATATCGCGTTGTGGAACTCATCTGTGGACTCAGGTTTGAAAGAACATGTCATATGTTTTCGGTGGGATCAAAATCTGGGACATTCCATCACGCAGATATTGCTTTCTTCAAGAAAATAGACTGTTATACGTTATTTATGCGCATGGTTATATTCATACTGTTCAAGGTTAACACCCCCGTCATGCGGAAATAGAAATACAAGAAGGAAATGACTGCATGTTGAAGCACGTGTTCTGTGTTAGATGAAACAACAATTGGCAGGGTACTAAGTGAAAATGTTGTATTTCATAAATAAGCGTGTTTGATATTTGTAATTGATGATTTAGCATATCTATCGACACCAAGCCTACTTTTGACAGGCATGGTTGTTGACCGGAATTCGTTTTTTGGCGGAGCATGCGCATTGATTTATCCGAATTAGGGGAGTTTTTAGGCCTTTAATCCCTATTTGAAGATCAACTGTGGTGTCAGTTGTCATAAAACGCTATTGGGGACGAATATTTATTGTAGCATGACAATGTAATCGCGCAAAAACCACGCCGTGGCTACTTCCGGTTTGTAACATCTCTTTACCTCCAGACACATCAGTTTCAGATTGACATTAAATGTAACCTTTGGTTTTGAAAACTTAAAATGAGTTGTTTTTTTGGTATGCTAATGAATCGTTTACACATCGTCATTTACACTGGTCGGATATTGTCATTCGCACGAGACTCACGCGCTAAAAATGAGATTTGACCACGTGGTCACTACTAGCGATTTGGTTAGTAAAAATGGATCAAAATATACTTTACCGACAACGTTCTAACCCAGGAACATTATTCCATTGGTATAAAATAATCCTAAATAGTTTATAAAAAAAATACCGACCCCTGAAAAGTGGTGCGTTTTCAAAGTCCGTAAGTGTACACCGTGGTGGATGAGTAAGTTTATGTGGCAAGTACGAGGAATTTATCGGGTGAGTCGTAGGCGAATCCGATAATTTCCGCAGCCGAGCCGGATTAATTTTAGCTCACTCCACGGTACTAACCTATTATTCTATTTATCCAGTCACTACATCTGCTTTAAAAAGGGAATTAAAAAGTCGGGACTATTTAGCTGCCTTTTTATAATTCGTGCGTTACGTCACGTTCGTTCACTGACGTCACGACAAAAAAACAACGTCGGACATCTTGATAACGTCATTGACGAGCAGCTAAGTCGTAAAAAAACTATTGCTCGACCCATGCTCATTTTAAATATGAAAATTTCATCCTCGGGTACAGAATTTCAGCCAGCGACTCCGCTTTAAAAGAGGTCCGTCGAATCACGTGATGAGGTGTCCGGATATTGCAAGTCACATGACCACTTGACGGTTTATTGAAATTGTTAATCGGCACCCCGTTTTCGGGCCGAGTTTTGCCGGAAGTGACTAGATAAAAATATGTTTAGTACCTACATAAATGGAAATCTGTTTTCTATTGCATTTCAGTTCCACCAGATGTAACCACGGACAGCCTCAGGTAAAACTTATATACTCGTGTTGTTTCTTCACAATAATACACTGGTGATCCATTTATTATGCTGCCATTTGATGAGTGGTATATTGTTTTGCACATGTCATTCGATCAGTTGGTCGGCCGTTGGACCAAATGGTTTCCGTTCAATAACTCAAGAACGCTTTTAACTCTAAATACTTGTTGGTCAGCAAGGTCACTGTTACCTTTATCGTCTATTTGGCTGTCATGGGGCATCATGTTTTACCAACGTCTCATATTTAAGCAGTACCGCATTCCTATATTACAAATTAGTGAAATATGGACATCAAAGAAGTCATAACAGAGACACAAAAAAGTCAATGAACGTTACAACCTCCTACTTATCAGGGACTGTTCCTGTCGTCAGAAAAATATTTTTCCAGTCACAAAGCATATGAAGGCATATGCCACCCTAACGCCATATGTATGTTCCAACATCTAGTTAATACATTATTACCTCTACTGCCTATACTACTCGCAGTATTTAAACGTTTAGCGTTTATTACTGACCGGATGGTAACCTAGCTTACGTAACATAATACAGTCGCTGTCTCGATATATTTACCAAGCTCCCTGCAATAAAGTGCTAAGTCATCATGCAACATAATAAACACTGTCTCGGCTAAAGATTAGGCGATAAAGTCCGAAGTCATCCCGCGGAATACGCAATTGTACCTATTTTAGCTCGCAATCTTATCCAATGTATTTTTAACGCTTACACTGACCAGGAAGCAAGCTCCCTGTTCAAAAATCAAAACTGGCTTCTCTTCTCCTATACACTCAACCGCTTTAAAAACGCACCACTATAGAAAATAATCAAAATTTGTCAAAAATCATGTTTTGCCAAAATTAATAGTTTACAGGGTTTGTTCAGTTCATAAGCTTGACCTAATTAAAGAAAACGATTTTGTTTTCATTCGGAATACCCCGTTATGATTTTCCATGTTCTGCACGTGCAGCTCGATCGCGTCGACCTATGTGGTCAATATTGACTTTAAACTCTACGCTGTTGGTTTACACATTGAAAAAACAACAGAAACAGTATTTGCTAATGGTATTTTTATACTGCGAATATGTCGAATATTTGTTGGGATAATTTTGCATTCGCTTCCAACTGAAAAGAGCATCAGTGCCTTAGCATGGCGGTTCAGCTGCCTTCACACAACGATTGTGGGCTTGAATGACGCAGCCAAAGACCGACCTGGATGATACAAGCTAAAGGTATTGAGCCCAAGCTATGAGGAAACATGTCACAGGTTGTGCCACTGTAATTGGTTCCGCATGGCTGCACAGAGTGTTAAAAGAATATCGGGTGTCAATAACTAGCCAAAAGTACATTATTGCATTTTCATAACTATTCTTTTCATAATTGTCAATAAAAAGGAAAATCATTTTAGTGCACTTTTTAACGAGTTTTCTCGCGTTAAGAGCCGAATTTCCCAACTTTTTGTATTCAAGCTCCTTCATAGTGTTGATTTGAGGTGCCATATAAGCACCATGGGAAATATCCTGACAGGCTAATGCTCATAACCAAGATTTCAAGTTTAAATAAGACTTGAATCCATCTTTGGTTCACATAATGCGCATATCTGGACCGCACTCGGTCTTATGGTATTAGCCAGACAGCCAAAGCCACATAACATTTATAATTCAAGTTAAGCTTTGCTTTGATGGTTAGAAACATCACTTCGAACATAATTCTAACCTATTACGTAACTAATGTTATTCTTTAGGAGGAGAAACCACGTACATGCATCAATGTAGCGGGCTCTTATAGTTGCTTTTGAAATTGTGACTTTCACTTTCATGGGTCACTGTGTTATCTATATCATAATTTATTTTAAACTCGTCATAATGACATGAAAATCACACAACTCGTTTTTTAGAGACCGGAGAGTATTAATCCGAAAATAAATAACCATAGATTGACGTTTTCATCACTAAAACCGATATTTCATATGTGGTGCGTTTTTAAAGCGGTTGAGTGTAAGTTGACATCGGTGAATTAAATCAGAATTTAGATGTTGCGGAAATGTTGGTCGCAAAACTACGTACTTAACAAGCGATTAGTGAGTACAGGAAAATGAAACGTTTTATTTCTTGAATATCATGTTAGTTATGTTTGTCATTTCAGTTGTTCAAATGGGAAATGCGAAAACCAATGGGAGTGTAAGTATCTCTGTAAAGAAATTAACCTATTTACTGAATCTTCTACTGATGATTTGATTTAACATTGGTCATTTTGTAAGCGAGGAATATCGCCAATATGTACGTTTTTATAAATATTTCTCCATCATTAAGAGACGTGTTGCATTTTTATGAACTAAATAGTTTTTGACGACCTAACTTCCAACGAATAGAGTGAGTCATATAATCACTGATCACGAAACTATCATATTGAATAACAACTACCTTCGTTTATTTGTAGATATCAGTTTGGCACTAGCTGGGTTTGGTTTTGTGTTGTTTACACTCATTGGTTACGAGATATACGCTAGAAAGAAGAAACTTGAAAAAAGGTAAATCAAACCGTGACATTGTGAACATATCGATGAAAGGCAGCAAAGCTATGATATATGTATACACATTATACATTTTATTACTACACTGACCTGTGCATCTCTAAAATATTTGTGTGGAATTACTATATTTGTTGACAAATCTTGTTTAAAGCTTCATGTACATCGTCTGCAGTATTATGATGATTTACAACCAAATATGTTGAATACCAAAGTATCGTGGTGGTAAAATGATTCTTCACAGTCGAGTGTGCTTTCAGATAAACAAGATTACATGTGTCATTTAAACAAAGGGTCAGAAGTTTTGGTCGTTGCTTAGTGTTTAGTGATTATATATCTGCAAATGGCAATTTTGTATTTCTTATGTTCTTTTTTCAGTGACTTCTATTACAAGTTACAAAAAGCATCGAAGAAAGCTAAATTAAAGGAGGTGAGAGAAAGAAGGAAAACGATCAAGAAAAGAAAGAAAGAAGAAAGGAAGAAAAAGAGGAATAAATCAGAAGATGAAGAAGAAAGTACTCAAATAGAAATGTCCGAACTAGACACTGATGCTACTGATACAACACTTACTAACGTAAATGAAACTGTGAGTTCTGAAAATGATAATGCGGAAGGAACGTCAACATCGAATGCAGATAGTGTCGTAGTTAATGGTGCAGAAGGAACGTCATCGTCAAATGATGACGGTGATAAAAATAAAAGTACTAGCAGTTCACAATCTCTTGATGCAGAACGAGATAACAGTTCTAATCCTCGTGCTGTGATTGCAACTAATATGGATGAAGTGGGTGATGATAAAGCGCTAGCAGAAGACACGGTGTAACACACGTGAAACTAGTACTAGCGGAACGAGAATCCAATGTGCTACAATAGGGATGGGTTATCCTCATTGACGAGGTACCTCTGTTCATGTCCGAAAAGTCAGCTGAATATTAAAACAACTGTTGATTCAACAGGACGTTCATGGATGTCAAACTATGTGCTGTTGTCCTGGTAGGGGATTGCGCACATCGTAATACCAGTAGGTATGTGGATGATGTTCCAAGTTGAAAGTGATATTCCCTTGTAGTTATACGGACTGACGTAAAGATCACAAAAAACTTGAAAAAAGGTATGAGAAAATCAGACAAGGAAGGTAGCACTCAACCTAACCAGCCGAGCACAGAAATCAGAAACATAACAACTCAACTACCCTGAGCAATGCCCTCACATAAGCCAAAGAAACAATAAAAAATCCAAATTCCACGCCAAACAAATTCAGGATGACCCAATTTCACAAAGAAATTATAGAATAGCGGTTATTGCATGAGGCCGAATGAAACGCAGTCAAGACTCAATCAAGTTCCCAAAGGCCCCGCTGCTCGGCGACACAACAAGCCATGTACAAGCATGTGCTACCCAGTAGAATAATCTGGTTTACGTTTCACTGTGACAAATTACCAATATAAGGGATAACAAACCAATAGTCTTACATTTGCTACTGATGTAGAAAACGCGGTGCAAGTATTAAACTGTCGTTCAGGAAAATGTCATTCTCGGTGAATATGTTTTTGTTAAGGCGTTGGTATGAACAACCTTAATGTAGAGGCGTATGTTTGTATGAATATCCACAGTATCCCAGAGTTTATCTCATATACTAGGTTAGTGTATAAAACGCACATGTTACATTTTCTCCACATGTTAAACCTGTCATTTTGGTCAGTCCGTCATTTTCTTCCTGTATTACATATATGTAGTCCATTTTGCGCCTGCTTGTTCCCAAGTACCATTGCTATAGTTCTTATACTGTATTCACTCTTATTTCAAGGGTAAGAATGCAAGTTCTTACAATATCATTTTACGGGAATTGACGCACTCTGCAATTTCTTCCTAGAATTCTTGGCTGAAAAAGGTAAAGTCGTGAAACAGACTGTCAAAACAGTTTTAATGAGTTAACTTATAGGATAATACATAGCAGAGTAGTGCCTTTGAGTGATGATCGCCCCGGTAGGCTTATAATTGCCCGAGGGCAATTATCAAAAACCTACCGGGACTATCATCTCTCAAAGGCAACATTTTTAAAAAGACATGTAACATGTTCAGTAACTGGTAGAGCATTTGCTTTTGTAGAGAGTCATTGTTGTCAAACTTACTTGGATCTATGCGCGTAATGCACATTGACAAGAGATGCAGATCTAACACTAAATTGTCCGTAACTTTGTTATTTTTTAACGGAAACCTATCTTGTGGGTAATCATTTTCTTAATAAGATAATTTGCAACACGCTGATGTTTAGTTTAATGCAAAATTCTGAAAAAATATTGATCTCGTCTAGGAAACACATTGTTTTGATAAAAAATTAAAGTCTAGTAAGTAGGTCATATATATTTCATCGATGGTTGATAGTAATTTTTAAATGTCCTATTCTGCTTCTCCAAAGCCATTAACCGTGTTTGCAAGGGATTTTGATTGAAATAGGACTACGATCAGCGGCCGACGCAAATGGCGTAACGATGCACGTGAATGTTTTCGAGGGTAAATATCAAAAAGTGATAATCGCCCCGCAGGCCCGAGGCGGGCCAAGGAGCTGATAATACTTTTGAAAGGCTGATAATGCTATTTTTCGAAGGCAAATTTGTTAATATATATAGTAACATACGAGGGGGTGATCAATATATTCGAGGATTTTGAAATATTTGAACAAGAGTTATGAAATTACAAGCTGGTGTAGATCAATCTATTATCTCGCAATTTGTTTAATTTACTTTATAATAACGTCATTATTTATTTGATGACGTCATTTTTTGTAACCATGGTGAAGCACCAACCATCGAGCATCTCGGACGTAACGTTACTTATGAGTAACGACATGCTATGAAAATTTTCGCGAAACTTGTAAAATCCTCGCGATATCTCCAAAATTACTTGACTAAATTGTGCACGGATTCTGTGCGATCCCAATTGGCCATTTTCATATGATTCTGTTGTTTATGTGACTTTTGAGTCTCTGTCAAACGATTGAGTCGATAAAATAAGGATAAACAGCAAAAATAATTTTGTACAACCAACCGCCGTTTTCCGAGTGTTGTTCCCAATAACGCATCGATACTCTTTTTATTCCACCTCACGTTTCAGAATTGACTATTAACTACCTATTTCAGTAGTATAAGAAAACCAGTCTCATACATGTGACCTGGTATGGTTCCAGAAAGGAGCTATGTGCTGCACCGACGGTGACGCTTTGAATGACTTCGCATGGTGATCAACGTCACGCGCCCCTTGTATGAATCAAATAATTTTGTAAGTGGTTTGCGTCGGAGACATCTTACTCCGAATGTTGTTAAATGGCTTGGAGCCTTGCTGCTAATATGAAATTGCTAGGTGAAAAGTCCTCGAATATATTGATCACCCCTCGTACGTTTATTAATACATTATAACATACTAAACACATTGTACTACGTGTCCTTCGAAGACAACTATAGGCTAACAAGTAATCTTTTGGAAAAACTTTAACATGTGTGTTTGTTTATGTACTCTGTCTCGGTGTATATATCTCCAGACTTCGGTGTCTAGTATTGATGAAGTAACTGCGATCATATCAACTGAGCTACCCTGGCAACCCTTAAAAGGGCTGCTTACATGACGCTGGTATGGTCCTAATAACTTCAGGTTATAGGAGTTTATGTTATAAAAGGTGTGATATGCAACAGTTTATTGTGATATATTATTCAAATGTCTGTTGTAAAAAAGTGTTGTGTAATTAACATGTATTATTCCAATGTTTTATGCAATTTACGTTTACTGTTATCAATAGGCAAATAATTGTCATTCAAACTCATTTATGCCCTATTCACTTGTGTATCGTATAAGTAACTGTCTATGTTAGGGACTGTGTATTTATGTGCCTTGTATGTACCCGAACAAGATGATAACATGGAACTAATATGTGGAAATGTAACACAACACCATGTTTGCGTTGAAAATGGTCACAAACACGAGTGTGTACGAGTATTAGCACGTTTAGATCTATGTAGAACATAAGATATAACATATAAATATGACAATGTATAATAGTATGACACTATAGATCTACAACAATCGTCGAAATTTTTGTTTAGGCCTATATTTCTCGTATATAAAAAGTGATGAACAGTCATATGACTGTCATAAGCTTTGAACTTAGCCCGCCTGAGTGAGAGTCAACATAAACATCCACAGAACTATGCATTGCTTAAAATATATGAATAGGAAAGGACATGCTTCAATATAGTATGATCCTCGGTCTTTTTGGGGATATACCTTTCTTATTTTTAGATTGTTTACAAAATGACGTCACTGTCAAAAATCGTTGGTCGGATAGTAACGTTACAGTTCGATAGGTCCACGTTCGCGGTACTTCTTTGAAGGTTTTTTCTAGTAATGTACAGTCCAACCAGGGACATAACTCTAACGCGATATTCTGCAATGTCAATATAAACAGAAATCACTGACCATTACATCGATTTAGGGAAAGCGGAAGTTTATTTTACCTGCTCACTTCTATTCGACAAGTAAATTAAAATGACGGTAAAGCTTGGCCACATTGACATGAGCCTGACCTATTGATTAGCATAATTTAACAGTCGATATATTGTCTACGTTTACAACGCCGAGTGTATGTTTTCATAATCGGGGAGGTGTAATACAAACTCAAATCTGAAATACCGATATTGCACGATTTGCTTGCGTAAATTGATATATTCAAAGCAAAAACCTTGTAATAATATTTTATTCTTGCATAAAGGTCAGGGGTCAGGTCAAAATAGCCAAGCTATACACATTGAAATGATAAGCCCTTTTCCAATATCCTTTTGTTGTTATACCTGATATGCCTGTTTATTTTAAGTGGCACAGGTCCCAATACCACGTTAGAGTTATACCTGACAGTGACCTCATGTTGTGTTATCAATCAAATGTTTCCTTTATCTATCGTCTGCAAAAATGTGGATTATTAGCTCACCTGTCACAAAGTGAGCTTTTGTGATCGCTCTTCGTCCGTCGTCCGTCGTCCGTCGTCCGTCCGTCCGTCGTCCGTCCGTTCACAATTGCTTGTGAACACACTAGAGGTCACTTTAGCCTGATCATTATGAAATTTGATCACAATGATCATCTCCATAAAATCTAGGTCAAGTTCGATATTGGGTCATCTGGGGTCAAAAACTAGGTCACTAGGTCAAATCAAAGGAAAACCTTGTGAACACATTAGAGGTCACAATTTGAGCCTAATCTTTATGAAACTTGATCACAATGATCATCTCTGTAAAATCTAGGTCAAGTTCGATATTGGGTCATCTGGGGTCAAAAATTAGGTCACTAGGTCAAATCAAAGGAAAACCTTGTGAACACATTAGAGGTCACAATTTGAGCCTAATCTTTATGAAACTTGATCACAATGATCATCTCCATAAAATCTAGGTCAAGTTCGATATTGGGTCATCTGGGGTCAAAAACTAGGTCACTAGGTCAAATCAAAGGAAAACCTTGTGAACACATTAGATGTCACAATTTGAGCCTAATCTTTATGAAACTTGATCACAATGATCATCTCTGTAAAATCTAGGTCAAGTTCGATATTGGGTCATCTGGGGTCAAAAACTAGGTCACTAGGCCAAATCATTGAAAAACCTTGTGAACACATTAGAGGTCACAATTTGTGACTAATCTTTATGAAAATTGATCACAATGACCATCTCTATAAAATCTAGGTCAAGTTCGATATTGGGTCATCTGGGGTCAAAAACTAGGTCACAAGGCCAAATCATTGAAAAAGCTTGTGAACACACTAGAGGTCACAATTTGAGACTAATCTTTATGAAAATTGATCACAATGATCATCTCTATAAAATCTACGTCAAGTTCGATATTGGGTCATCCGGGGTCAAAAACTAGGTCACAAGCCTTTGAAGGCCAAATCATTGAAAAAGCTTGTGAACACACTAGAGGTCACAATTTGAGCCTAATCTTTATGAAAAATGTGGATTATTAGCTCACCTGTCACAAAGTGAGCTTTTGTGATCGCTCTTCGTCCGTCGTCCGTCGTCCGTCGTCCGTCCGTCCGTCGTCCGTCCGTTCACAATTGCTTGTGAACACACTAGAGGTCACTTTAGCCTGATCATTATGAAATTTGATCACAATGATCATCTCCATAAAATCTAGGTCAAGTTCGATATTGGGTCATCCGGAGTCACAAACTAGGTCACGAGGCCAAATCATTGAAAAAGCTTGTGAACACACTAGAGGCCACAATTTTGACCTTATCTTTATGAAACTTGATCACAATGATCATCATTATAAAATTTAGGTCAAGTTCGATATTGGGTCATCTGGGGTCAAAAACTAGGTCACGAGGCCAAATCATTGAAAAATCTTGTGAACACACTAGAGGTCACAATTTTGACTCTATCTTTATGAAACTTGGTCACAATGTTTATCTCTATAAAATCTAGGTCAAGTTAGATACTGTGTCATTTGGGCCAAAATCTAGGTCACTAGGCCAAACAGGTGAGCGACCCAGGGCCCTTTGTATATTTGTTTACCTATAATATGCATGAAATATTGGCCGAGAGAATAAGGTGCATTATTAGTAACTAAAACATTCCGAACCCCGTCAGCAGAACTTTTTACGCTTATTTTTATTTTATATTTTTGCAATCGCATATAAAGTATGTGTACAGAATGCTGCTTGAGTAAATAAAAACACCTTTGCTTTTCACTCATGTTCAAATGCCTTTATTTAATAGCCAAGAACAAGTTTCAAATGATAGTTGGGAGTCTTTGAATAATTAAGAGAAGCCAACAGCTATCCCATACGCGTTATAAATTACCTGTACACGAATTCCACGGGTCTACTCTTAATAATAATAAGACAAAATACTTTATTTTCAAAATATATATCTTATCAAATTATCCAAGGGTAATACAAGAATAAAAGTAATAGATAAATGGCTATCACCAGCTTTGAACTTAGATCGCTTGGGTGAAGGTCAACAAACACATCCACAGAACCATGCATTGCTTGAAATATGTGAATTGGTAAGGACATACTTCTATATAGTATGATCCTCAATCTTTTTTGGGATATACCCTGCTTATTTATAGAATGTTTACGAAATGACGTCACGGTCAAAAATCGTTGGTCGGATAGTATACACATACGAGGAATGTATTTATCTCTATCAGGGTCAATAACGAACTTGACTGTAGTACTGTATACATAGTTATGGACTATTGTTTAAAGGTGAAAAAGGTTAACATCCCAAACTTAGATATTTACTTATAGTTGGTACATGTATTATCATGTCTTAATTCATATATCTCTGTCTTACATGTATAGAAAAGTTCGGTTAAATAAATTTAAACGATACATAATTGTTTTTGATTGCATTTATTGGTAAATTGAAGCCAACGCATTTCCTAGTATAACGCTTGAATATTATACTTGGGTGACGTGCTCTAATCTGAGATCAGTATTGCTGTATAATTGAGTAAAAGGGCAAACTACAACGTAAGATCGATATTCCGAGTGTAACGTCATGTCGAAAAGTGCGCCAACGTCATGAAATGCGACGAAAATAGGGCTACACAAAACGGCTTGTTTATAACGTCACATCAGTATCCATGACAACAGCGCTATAATATATACACCAGGATTACGCTACAGTCCTAATGTTTATGTCGACGGTTTTATATTTCAAATTGGATGAAGATTTACAGAATTATAGGTATATTTGGGATGTCAAGTGAATGATATTAAAGTGCGCCGCGGAGCATAATAAGTTGCCATAGTAACCGCTACATACTCGGAAAAAGTTAAATGAGCTGGAAATTTGCAAATCAATTCAAAACGTTGATTTAAAGAATGTGTGATTTTTACGGAATTCGGTCCACAACTAAACAAATGGCAGGCACAGTCCACGAACTTTTTGATACCCCCTCGTACATGTAGGTACTGCTACCTGATTCAACAACTGTTTAAACACAGACAATCCAAACCACACAGAAACGGCAACTGCCACCCACGCAACAGTCAGCTGTAGCAAAACCATGTATATCCCGTAAAATGGACATTTCATCTTAAATATTTGGGTCACTGAACGAATGAGATGTTACTTTGTTTGTCTGTGGCAAACCCAGGCCAGAGTATACATCACCATGAAAGTTCTAGTAGGCATCCGTCAGTTGCAACGACTATGGAGTAGCGTCATCTTGAGAAGTTGTTGATGAGCATCTTCTTGTGTGGCTGTAGAGACCAATTCTTGATTTGCATGCTCTGCTGCAGCCCTGGCATACAAAGGCTGTTGTATGTTCTGTTTCAGTTTCTTGTATTGTGGCTTGCTGAGTGTTTTTTCTCTTTGCTCTCTTGGTGTCATTTTGTTTGTACATTGCTATCTCGCTGGTGACCATACCCCGGCGTACCTATTTCTTCCAGAGGGCTCTGTTTTCTGCAGTACCTTCCCATGTGTTGGTGTCTATTAAACAAGCCTTCATGTCGCGCTTGCAGACATCTTTGAAGCGGAGATGGGGACGACCCCTCTTTCTTGAACCTGAAGCGAGCTCGCCATAGAGTAGGTCTTTAGGGATGCGACCGTCATCCATCCTCCGCACATGACCAAACCAGCGAAGACGTCTCTCGCGCAGTATGGAGTAGATGGACAGAATACCTGCTCTTTTCAAGACATCATTGTTGGTGACCTTGTCTTGCCATGTGATTCCAAGTTACCTGCGCAGGCATCTCATGTGGAAGACTTGGAGTTTCCTTTCTTGTGAAGAGTATGTGGTCCAGGACTCACTCCCGTACAACAGAGTACTGAGAACGCATGATCTGTAGACGTTTATCTTGGTAGTGATGGTAAGGTGTCTGTTTTCCCAGGCCCTCTATGTTAGTTTCAAGAGGGTCGTGGAGGCCTTGCCAATCCTTTTGTTGAGCTCTACGTCCAGTGAGAGGGTGTCTGAGGCAGTGGAGCCTAAGTACTGGAACTGGTGGACGACCTCCAGCGGTGAGCCTTTGATTGATATGCTGGGTGGCATTGGTGTTGCTTGTCCCATAACTTGTGTTTTCTTCTGGCTGATTGTGAGGCCGAACAGATCACATGCATCAGCAAATTTGCCCATCAGTCTTTGGAGACCGTCTTCATGATGTGACGCTATGGCTGCATCATCAGCGAACAACATGTCCCTAATTTGGACTAACCTAGACTGGTCTTAGAGCGGAACCTGGCGATATTGAACAGACGATCATCAGATCTGGAGTGCAGGTATACGCCATCAGTTGCGTTCTTGAAGGCATGATTCAGGAGAAGGGCAAAGAAGATCCCAAAGAGGGTTGGTGCCAATACACAGCCTTGTTTCACGCCACTTTTCACGCCAAACTCGGTAGACATGTCGCCGTCAAACTGTATTGTGCTCATCATGCCATCGTGGAATGATCTTATGATGCTGAGAAGCTTTGGCAGACAACCTATCAGTGGGAGCATCTTGAATAGGCCGTCTCTGCTAACGAGATTGAATGCCTTGGTCAGATCTATGAAGGCAAGATACAGTGGCTGATTTTGTTCTCTACATTTCTCTTGTAACTGTCGTAGGGAGAAGATCATATCAATAGTATCTTTTTGAGCGAAAGCCTCATTGAGATTCTGTGTAGATTCGGTCAGCGAGAGTTTGCAGTCGACGTAAGACAATGCGAGCAAATAGCATGCCTACGATACTCAGCAGTGAGATACCACGATAGTTGTTGCAGTCACTGCGTTCTCATTTGTTCTTATAGAGAGTGATGATGTTGGCATCTCTCATATCTTGGGGTACTTCACCTTCATTCCAACACTGTGTTAACAGGTCATGGAGAGGCTCGAGCAGGCTTGATTTACCACTTTTCAGGACCTCAGCTGGTATGCAGTCTTTACCGGGGGCCTTTCCAGGTGGTAGTTTGTCTATTGCCTTTGATAGTTCTTCCATGGATGGGTGCTCGTCAAGCTCGGGCTTCATGGGATACGTTCGATGGCATCTAGGGCAGTCTCATGTACCACGTTTCCCTAGAATAGAGCTCAGAGTAGTGTTCAACCCATCTATCCAGCTGTTTTGCTTTGTCAGATATTGGTACTCCTGTCTTGGTCTTAAGTGGTGCAGTTTTGTTGATTGTGGGTCCAGTAGCCTTCTTGATCCCTTCATACATGGCTATCACGTTGCCCGTATCGTGCCCGTGCTGAATATCCTTGCATAGGTCAGTCCAGTACTTGTTGGCAGCTTCTCTAACAGCCTTTTGGACGACACTTCTGGATGACTTTAGTGCTGCTAGTGATGAAGAAGTGGGATTGACCTTATGTTTACCACAAGGCAGTGGTACTATTAACCCATAGCTGGGAGCCTGTTCATGGGCATCAGGGCATATCCACACGCCGATGGGCCTGGCATGCCGCATGTCTGGGGGCAGACTACCTCCTAGTCTCCTGCAGTTCTGCTTGAGGCCGTAAGGTGTGTCGCCACGGGGAGGCACGGAGCTTGCCTGTTGAGAAACTATGTACTGGCAGGGAAGACTTACGCGCTCTGCTCCTTTTTCGCCAAGGCTAGCCAGCGATGGGAACTGAAAGCGGAAGGTGACAAGCACACGACACACAGCACACCACACTTGACGCTTCAACAAACCGTTTGACACACACCATGAAAGTATGTTCGTATTTAAACAGTGAGTATTTCATTGATTCGATCATGCTCAAAACGTGTGTTTTGAACATTCTTTCAGTATGGGATATACTTCACTCAAGCATAAATAAAGCCATCCACAAAGAATAAAAACACTTGTACATGGCTTTTGAAATGAGCATACACCAAGAATGTAATTGGGGAGTATGGGAATGGAATCTGTTTTCACAGTCACAGCATTACAATTTACATTTAACCTGCTGTATTACAATATACGCGTAATACACAGAGGATCACACATGAGTGACTTTTCATAATGAATTTATCGAGTTTAAAGTCCCATAAAGTCTCAGAAATAGCAATATTTTACAAACAAATAAGATCGTGAAACATTTACAGGTTATATATCTCCCTAAATGGCATATAATCAGCATATATTTGATGTAAGTTGACTTTTATCCTTAGAATAATAATCTCCGCACATCGTCAATTTGTAAACAAAGGAGTATTTTGTCCACTATACAAAATACTACTTTGTTTACAATCTGAAATCGACGGGTCGTTCCGAAGACAGTACGTACATTTTCGTAATAGATCGAGGACACATATATTGATGACAAATTTATGCGAGTGTATGCATATAAATAAAAGTCAAACCGGTATCCTCCGGTACTGGTAATCGCCGGTATCCTATTGCACTATATTGTATAGGGTAATCGAGTGTAATATTTCACTGGTGAATTAAAGGGTAAATTGTTTTCATTAGATTATTATATAACATATTGAGATATAATTAAAGTGCCGATGTTATAATGTTTTAGACCTTCCGTCAACTAGACCCCGGTACTATGCGGAAAGATTGCTGATTACAACATGCTCGTTTCGGGAACCCTTCAAGTTCATTTAAAAGCATTGATACTTGCGAGAATAAGTAACATGGGCGCGCTGAGGCTGTCAGAATGACAAGTACAAGCACCAAAATCCAGACATGTATGCGATATTTGTAATAACATGGGGTTTTATAGCTCGAATTACTGCGAGAAACTTATTTTCTGTCAATAGAATTGGACAGTTTCGAGGTTTCGATTATTTGTATTCTTCTAAAAGCAATTTGTTAAAAACAAATTTATAAAGACACGTGGCCAATCAGAAATTCGTTCAATGTATGCATGCATCTGACGTCATGAGCGCGTTCCACATGTCTCATTCTCACAAATTGTAGTGTTTTTAAGAAAAGTCAATCAACAGGGAACAAATACATATACCAAGTACGATACTATACTAATACGTAACGCACAGAACTCAAACCACTCCGTAAAGATCGAGTGTTGCCGTTAATCAAGTCACTACTGAATAATATCCGACGGTGCTATGTAAATGATACACATATCGTTAGAAAGCATATACAATAACGCATCAAATGATATAAGTTCCGTGGAGACGACAACTCGTTTTGAAATGAAAAATACGCAACAAAGATAAAATTTGACTGAAAAATGACGTGTCACAACGTTGCGTTTTTGCAGGAGAAGTGAAGGCATTATATTTTCGCGATACTTTTAGACTCTTAATCGTAAAGAGAACAACAGAAGAAACGAGTCGTATGATACGTTTATGTTGAAATTTACATATGCATTTATTTTTTTGAAATTGGAGACATACTCAGCGAATGCCCTAACCTTTTATTTTGCTACACATTTTCCAGAAACGTGTCACAATTTTATTAATGACGTCGAAAAAATGAAACAGTCAACTATGACCGTTATTTTTAACCATTTACTGCAAAGGATTTCAAAACAGAAAAAAAATTGTCAATATACGTTTTTATCGATGTTCACATACATAATTTGATTTTAAAATTGGAGCCATACTTGAAAAATGCCACTTGTTTGACTTTGTCGACAGATTTTGTCCCACGCGCGTAAAATTGACGTTAAAAATGAAACATAAAATTTCAACGACAATTAAAATATATTAATCGCTAAAAGAACCGCAACAGAAAAAAATTATGAATATACGTTTTTATCGTTATTTACAAAAATAAGTTTTATTTTGAAATCGGAAACGAACTCGCAAAACGCCACTTGTTTGACTTTGTCGACAGATTTGTCCCACGTCGGTAAAAGTAACGTTTAAAATAAATCACTAACTTTCGGCGATAATTTCAACATACTCACCGCTAAAAGAACTGCAAAAGAAAAAAATGTCAACCTACCTTTTTTTCGTTATTTACAAAAATAATTTTCATTTTTAAATTGGAGTCGTACTCGAAAAATGCCGTAAATTTTCCTTTGTCCCCTAATTTTCCTCACGTCCGTAAAATAACGTTAATAATAAATCATGAAATTTCAACGATGAATTAAAAACATCTATCGCTGAATTAACCGCAAAATAAAAAAATGTCAACATACCTTTTTTTCGTTATTAACGTAAATTATTTTTATTTTTCAATTGGAGACATACTAAAAAAATCCCGTTAGTTTTTCTTTGTCCCCCGAATTTGACATACGCCGTGAATTGACGTTAAAAATGTAATATGAAATTTCGATGATATTTTAAAGATATCTATTGATTAAAAAAAACGCAAAAGAAAAAATTGTCAACATACCTTTTTTTCGTAATTTACATAAATAATTTTGATTTTTAAATTTGAGACATACTCGAAAAATACCGTTACTTTTTCGTTGTCCCCCCGAATTTAGCATACGCCCGTGAATTAACGTTAGAAATAAACCTCGAAATTTCGACGACAATTTAAAGACATTTATAGTTAAAATAACCGTAAAAGAAAAAAATGTCAACATACCTTTTTTTCGTAATTTACATAAATACTTTTCATTTTTAAATTGAAGACAGACTCGAAAAATGCCGTTTGTTTTTCTTTGTCCCCCGATTTTGTTCTACGCCCGTGAATTAACGTTAAAAATAATACATGCAATTTCAGCGGTCGTTTTATACCCATTATCGCAAAGGTAACCTTAAAAGGAAATGAATGCCAGAATACATTTTCATTGAAGTATACAAATTAGTTTTTAACTTTTGAATTGGAAGTTTACTCGATAAGCACAGCTATTTTTTTCTTCGCTCACTAATTTTGTCAGATTTGCGAGAATTAACGTCGCACATTGGTATTCAGCTATAGTTTCTTATCAATTTACAATGTTAATTATGCCAACCAAATATAGACCGTAGAAACGTGTTTGGTTAACACAAGAGTAACAAAAGATTATGCACATACATGTGTATTTATTTTCTAAAAATGGTTAACGCAATCAACGCTTTTCGCGTCAAGTCAACAAAACAACGTCATTTGACGCAACGTTTAGAGGTACGAGTTCTGTGCGTTACGTCTAAGCTGTGCACGAGACCAACGCGCAAAATAGCAATTTCACACCAGCCGTTACGCATGGGTGGTTTTGTACGTGAATACGCCATTTCTTTCCGGAAATCGATAAATTAGTGCGTGGAATGAACAAATAACACAGCCTAAGATTTATTGATATAATATATCAGATGATATAATGTTTTTTAGGGTGGCCAATTAGAAATTCGGTTAAGTTAATAGACGATGCCGAACTACTACCTGAACCTCTTGGTAAACTGATGGCATCGCTTCCGCTGTCATTCTGAATATACGCTGATGACCCGGCATCATTTCTTCCACGATCAACTGGTGCCTTTGGTAACTTTTCGCTTTTGGGCTTGTGACCTTAACATGATCGGCATAGCTTCCGTGTGTAGAACTCATCTCTTCGGTGTTTTCGGGGAGCTTTTGGCATCGATTCGGCTTCCTTTGGAAACCATTCGAGATGGCTACATGATTACATAGCGTCACAGAAGGCGTCCCGAAGATGCAGATTGAATGCGGAATGATGCGGAAGGATTCCATTACATAACGAGGACATGCCGAACCATCGCGATCTGGCGAATTTCTGTTACAAAAACCCTTCCGGTCCTAGTGGACGGCAGGTCTTCGACACTTTATGTAAAAATATAAGTATAAATGTCTTATAAATATTTTAATTTCTGTCAATCATGCTTAAAAACTGCCGCAAAGAAGCGTTGGCTTTAACAGATATTTAATTCATGAAAAAGTGTAATATACAAGTAGCACATAGTTAAATAGAAAACTATCACAATGTTTGTGAATAAGTTATACAAACCAACCCACCAAAGCTTAGTTATAATGAAATCTACTCTATACAAGGCAATATATAGTATGTTTAACCAGCGATACCGACAGTTTCTATAGTTTCAAAAAGATACCGGCGGACACTGGGATTTAGTACTCGCCCATGTATGTGAATAACTTCACGCTCGTGTGCACTCGGTACTTGACGAAAATAAGCTCGCTGTGTATAACAGTAAACAAAACATCTGAATGAAAGGCCAGAATTTTCCATATTGTGTAAGTCAACTTATTGTTGCACAGTAATCAATATTTATAAAAACTTAATAAATTCTCGATAAGTAACTAATTTTTGGCACAAAATATGACTGATTTTGAGCGTTAATGGGACTTTAATAAATTTAATATGGAAAGACATTAACGAAAGATTCTTTTTATCACATAAACCAAATACTGTAAAATCATTTAATTTCGTTGGGACGAAATTTCGTGGTTTTGGTAAAAAAGACAATTACGTTGGCACTTGAATTCGTGGATTTTGCATTTCAGGTAACAAAACAAGGGTCAATTTATATGTTCGTTGGGATTAAAGTTCGTGGTTTAAGTGAACCACAAAAATTACGAAAATTAATCCCCAACGAAAATTAATGATTTTACAGTAAGCCATTTACATGTAGAAAATTAAAAATAGTAGACCCGCTTCTTCTTAAGACCTGCCGTCCAATAGGACCCCGAAGGGTTCCCCAAGCTGAAATTCACCTCATCTTGAAGATTCGGGATGGTTCGGCATGCCTTTCGCATCATTACGCAACATTTCGGGAAGCCTTCGGGACCAAAACATCTTCGGCATCGAAATTTTAAAAGTGCTTCGGTAGAGCTTCGGGATAATCGGGAAACCATCAGCAACCGTTCGGGGTGTTCGGGAACCCATCGGCATCCACTCCGCATCATCGGGACGCCTTCTGCAAGGCTTTGTAATCATGTAACTATCCCGAGCGGTTCCCGAAGAAAAGCCGAATCGATGCCGAAAGCTCCCCAATAACGACGAAGGAAGCTACGCCGATGATGTTAAGAACACATGCCGAACAGTTGCCGAAGGCACCAGTTGATCGCCGAAGCGATGCCGAGTCGTCGTCGTACACTCAACCGCTTTAAAAACGCACCATTATTGAAAATAATCGAAATTTGTCAAAAATCATTTTTGCTAACATTGATAGTTTACAGGGTATGTTCAGTTCATAAGCTTGAACTAATTAAAGAAAACGATTTCGTTTTCATTCTGAATACCCCGCCAAAAGAACTTTTTTTATTTTGCATGTTTTGCACGTGTAGCTCGATCGCGTCGACCTATGTGGTCAATATTGACTTTAAACTGTACGCTGTTGGTTTACACATTGAAAAAAACAACAGAAACAGTATTTGATAATGGTATTTTTATGCTGCGAAAATCTCGAATATTTGTTCGGATGATTGTGCCTTCGTTTCCAACAGAAAAGAACGTCGATGTCTTAGCATGGCGGTTCAGCTGCCTCCACACAACGATTGTGGGCTTAGAACATCGATATTTAGCGAATGACTCAGTCAAAGACCGACCTGGATTAAACAAGCTAAAGGTATTGAGCCCGAGTTATGAGGAAACATGACACAGGTTGCGCCATTGTAATTGGTTCCGCATGACTGCACACAGTGTCAAAAGAATTTCGGGTGTCAATAAACAAGCCAAAAGTACAGTATTGCATTTTCATAACTATTCTTTTTATAATTGTCAATATCGAGGGAAAATCATTTTAGTACACTTTTTAACGAGTTTTCTCCCGTTTAGAGCCGAATGCCCCAACTTGTTGTTTTCAAGCTCCTTCATAGTGTTGATTTGAGGTGCCATAGAAGCTCCATAGGAAATATCCAGACAGCCTGATGCTCATAACCATGATTTCAAGTTTAAATAAGGGTTGAATCTATCTTAGATTCATATGATGCGCATGTTTGGACCACACTCGGTCGTATGGTATTAGCCTGACAGCCAAAGCCACATAACATTTATAATTCAAGTTAAGCTTTGCTTGGATGAATAGAAACATCATGTCGAACAAAGTTCTATCATATTACGTAATTAATGTTATTCTTTAGGAGGAGAAACCACGTACATGCATCAATGTAGCGGGCTCTTATAATTGCTTTTTAAATTGTGACATTCACTTTCATGGGTCACTGTGTTATGGCATGAAAATCGCACAACTATTTGTGTATAGACTGAAGATTAGTAATCCGAAAATAAATAACCATAGATTGACGTTTTTTTCATCACTAAAACCGATATTTCATATGTGGTGCGTTTTTAAAGCAGTTGAGTGAATATCCCGAATGACAGCGGAAGCGATGCCGTCAGTTTGCCGACAAGTTGAGATAGTGGTTCGGCATCGCATATACGAGGGTTGTCCCAGTAAATCGTGTACTTTGCTAATAATTTTCTTATTTGACGTCCCATGATTATGATGTTTTGTAGTTACCTTCATGAATTCATTGTTGAACTAAAACAAGTGATAACAGTGAATGGATATGTGCATGATGCACATTATCGGTGATTAACCAACCCCATGAACGCAAATGCGGCGCTACCCATAAAACGCACCGTGATTCATAAAATGTATGTTCAATAAAGTTGTAATTCTCATATTTTCAATACGCTATTGCGCATTATTTTCACTTCGGCATTAATAAAGATTAATTCACCTATGCATTAATCTAATTTATTACGGCGGAATTTCACGGGATCTCCGGGTATTATATACACATGGTGCGTTTATCGCTACCCGGCGACGCTATCGTTTCCATGGTAATTCTCGCGAGAATACGATATTCACTGAGCGTGAACTCACATGATTGCCACGTCGGCTCACTTGCTTGTTCGGCAGCAAACGACGAACTTTAAACCCACCCTACCGCACCCTTCAGGCAATATCAGTCATTATTATTAATTATCAATGTTAATAGTCTAACTATGTTAATGGCAAATAGCAGTTACTATTATTATGCTGTATGAGTCATTTTTCTGCCGATCCGTTTGTTGTTATTTCAGTTTGATATTGAGAGAGTCAGTAACATTGGCATACGTATGTTGGTCAGAACAGACACATGGTCACGTTGAGGTTGTACTGGAAGTAAACTACACAATATACGACACAAGATGGTTCAATATGGTAACTATGAGGACAGATCCGGCATCAGATAGCATCCAGTCTTCATGGAATTCACGTATAGGAACTCTTCGTGTGCAAGGTGATTCTTACGTACGGGAATAATGCTGATAATGTGTTTTTTTGTGTTGTGATTACCATGGTATCAGTGTTAATTATGATAATATTAGTGTTTAGTATGATGTTCTTAGTGTCGTGAATGTGTATATATTAGATGCTGAAAAGGAAAAGACATGAAGCATATAATGTGAAGTTCAGAAAGTACATTTGTAGCAAAGGACGTGATAGTAGTCGTTCTACCAGTGACCAGAACTGTGTCTTAACGGTGATTTAATAGCCAATAAACAATTAATAACCATATCTAGATATAGCACTTGCCTTACTCATGCATTTATCTAATTATAGTAGATATTTTATCATTTATTACATACATTGTCATGTTGGCGTAAAATTCTGTAGTGGGGATGCAACCGAGGGCATATCTATTATTTTTATTTTTTAAAAATGAATCAATACAAAACATATATTTTGCATTTCCATGGGTTTTCTCTCGGTTTCGACAGCTGTTACCAGTCGAGACTGAGGTTCCTGTGGTTACAAAATTCAGTCACTTGACTGTCGTTTTTTATGAGCGTTTAAGACTTGTCCGAGCGTTGACTCAACTAGAAAAATGGCATCTCTTAAAAGGTCTCATCTGTTTAGATAAGTCACATTTGGTTAAAATACATACTTACTGTAGACATGGTTCTTTATATGGTGCCTGGAGCGTACCTGGTTTTATTACGGGGTACCTGGAGCGTACGTCCCGGTATTTTATGGGTACTCGGAGTGTACTCGGTATTTTATGAGTACCTGTAGCGTACTCGGTCTCTTTTATGGGTACTCGGAGTGTACTCGGTATTTTATGAGTACCTGTAGCGTACTCGGTCTTTTTTATGGGTACTCGGAGTGTACTCGGTATTTTTATGAGTACCTGTAGCGTACTCGGTCTCTTTAATGGGTACTCGGAGTGTACTCGGTATTTTATGAGTACCTGTAGCGTACTCGGTCTCTTTTATGGGTACTCGGAGTGTACTCGGTATTTTTATGAGTACCTGGAGCGTACTCGGTTTCTATGTGTAATCGGAGTGTACTCGGTTTCTTGTTACAGTAAATTAATGTTAAAGTTTGATAATAAATCTTATATGCCCTCGGTTGCTACCTTGCGTAAGGCGTTTTCACCTCTAACAGCGTTACCTGTTAGAGTACAAGTCAACATGGCCATTCTTCGCCACTTTAATTTAATTCATAATCGCAATAAGGCAAGCCTATATATATTACATGTATTATAAACAATATTCGCTAGTCATTTTGTATATAAAGATAATTATAAAATTAAATTGTTATTACTGCTGTCAGTTGTTGTTTTGAAATTCTATCTTGGAATAATGACTGTTTGTTTATTGTTTGATTTTCAAATCGATTTCATTATTATGTGCGAGAAATGCAAATGTTTGAATAGCCACACTAAAAATAAAAACGTACAAGAAGTGTGACGTCAGAAGAGAAAACACCCGTAGAATCACAGTACACTTCATAGTTTTGGTTGGTATGCCGTCGAAAAATAGTTTAAGGCTCTAAACTGTGCTGGCGGATCAGCAGTAATGTTTCTAGAACAGGATACATGAATGGGAACGAATATGTAATGATATGTGTGACATCAACGTGTTGTACACCCACCCTGTATACTGTGCCACGCACCACAGGGATTTAACTCTTTTGGAAGTAGAAAGGATAAGTCCGTGCTAGTTTTTATCTCACCATGAGGGTTGATTGTATCGATCAGACAGTTTTTCTATGGTTCATTCGATTGCGATTGATTCGTAAATGCGTACCAGAAAATAGTTTAATGCCATTGTAAGCATATTGAATAAAAGGAACATTAACTTAAGATGCAGAGAAAAATATCCACGGCATGACTCTCTTACTTTGACGTCACTGTGCGCGCACTTGCATACCATGCGTATTTACAATGTAAACTGACACATTATTTCTTTATTTATTTTCATGAAATTCCGTATACCTTTTAAGAACATATTCATTACTCATTAGTAAAAAATTGAAACGGATGTTTTGGCTTCTTTTTTGTAATGGGCAAAGTACACGATTTACTGGGACAATCCCTCGTATACATCGGTAACCTTTCGGCGATCTATCGGCATCCATTCGTAAACCCTTCCACATTCTCCGCTACGTTACCGCGTTCTTTCCGCACGATCGGGAAACATTCGGGACTAACTCCTGAACTGTCGGCATGTAGTCGTGATACATTCGGCTACTTAAGATAGGCTTCGGCATGTATACCGCGTGTATTCCGCGACCAGTTTAAACATATTTATTTTCCCAAATATATTACACTATGCATACAGTACAAAATAGCATAAACATAAGGAAAAGGGGATTAGAACGAAAGACACTTGGTCTTATTTAATTCTTCTCCCTGGATTGACTTCCAGTTTAATAAAAAAAAAACATATCAACAATTGAGCTATAAGTATACGTTGCATAAATTTGGGTGTAAATAAAATAGAGAAGAAAAAAAGGTAAACAAGATAAAAAAAAACGTACAGAACATCTAGGAACAACTAGAAAGCTAAAGAAAGCCACACACAGTATCATATTCGAAGAAAGGATTAATGTATGCATGTAAGTCAATAGAAAGATGGGTAGAGGCAGAATTGAAGAAGAAAGGGGGCTTCTCAATTATTAAATGTATCATGTGAATATATTGCTATCACGTATATACGCATAAACCTGATTAAATATAAATGTATTGTCTTGATCGGAGAGGGTTGTATCACCAAACAGAAGTAGATCAAGACTGATTCTATAATTTTCTAATTGGTTTAAGAGAGTGTCACGAGGTTCTTGTTGAAATCGACATTCGAAGAAGAAATGATGATTTGATTCAATTTGGCCACACGTACAAAGTGCTGACTTGGAAATATTACAGAGATACAAATGATAATTTAGTGAACTGCATTTGGATCGCAAACGGGTATGTAGGACTTGAAGTCTTCTTGGTCCTACGAAATAGTATGATGGTGGTTTGGACATGTCTCTATTTAAATGTACATGTATCTTGAAAGCTGACAGATGTTGTATATTCCTTGTTTCCTGTGGGAAGGCATTCCACTCACGAATAGAGGTGGGTAGAAATGAGTTAAAATAAAGGGTGGTTCTAGAATTAATACCAGGAATGTTATTATCGTTTCTAAGATGATACCAAGTGTTTTGTTGTCTAGGGGCAAGAGATGATAAGTAATCTGGAACAAGGTTATGGTACATTTTATAGAAATGGGTGATTCTGTGTTTGTGTCTTCTGTCATGTAGAGATTTCCATTTACATTCTTATTTAAGTCGTTCTAATGAAACCGATCTGGTTGCTCCGGTGTTTATACGTGCACATTCGTTTTGGACTTCATCAAGTTTGGCATAGTCAACTTTTACTGCATTGCACCAAAGGACATCAGCGTACTCAAGACTTGGTCTAATAAAAGATAAATAGATAGTTTCCAATGTTCTACGATCTAAGCAGAATTTTAATCTTCGCATAATATTTTCTTTTTTCCATGCTTTATCGACATCAGAATCAATATGTACATGCCAACTGGCATCTTCTGAAATGTTTACTCCAAGATGTTTATGGACCGTGACATTTGGAATGTTTTGACCAAGCATTTGTAGATCAGGATGATTTGGGCAATTTTTTTTTTAGATAATAACAATGATTCAGATTTTGCAGGATTAAATGATACAAGCCACTTTTAGCCCACGAATATATCTTATCAATGTCGCTTTGACGTTGATAGGCAGCAGTATTAGGATCAAGGACAACAACGTACAGGCTTGTGTCGTCAGCAAAGAGGTTAATAGACGATTCAATATCAATCACAATATCATTTTTGAAAATAAGGAATAATAACGGTCCCAATATTGCCAATATTGGAACATCTGCTCTTATTTCGCACCATTGTGAAGATACACCAGGAAGAACAACACGTTGGCGTCTACCGAAGAGATAATTAGAGAACCAATGCAACAGAGACCCTGTAATTCCCGAGGATTGGCATGTAATTGCTCGGAAGAGAGACATCACCTTTTTTATGAACAGTAATTACATTTGCTTCCTTCAAAGATGAAGGGAGTTTACAATTCTGGAGTGAGTAATTAAAGAGACTACATAGCGGGTTCGACAATCATATCGCTGCCGAGTTCTGTTACTAATGCCATCTGGTCCAGAGGCTTTAGTAACATTTAAAGTCTTCAAAACGTCACATACCTCAGAGGGCGTTATGACTATTCTGGTCATACGTGCATTTGGTTCAATAGCTAGTGTCGGTACTTCTATACCGTCATCATGCAGAATAGTTTGTTGTTCGAAATATCGATATAAAAGGTTTGATTTTTCCAAATCACTGGCAGCGATATGATTAGAGTCAGAGTCGTACAGTGGATGAATAGATTTGTTAGCAGAAGAAGTGATAGCTGATTTTAGAAGCTTCCATCAGTCTTTTGGAGAATGTGAGCCATCTTTAAGTTTATTTGCTTGTAAGTTTATCAAAGTGGTTTGATTTTGCTTTCCGAATACTAAGGACAACACGATTTCTAAGATGTCGAAAGTTCTGCTAGTGTTGATCTCTTTGTGTTCTCTTAGCTTTCTTATACATGTACATTCTCTTTCTATTTCGTATCATGTTTTTAATCTCAGTAGTAATGCACTGGGGTTCATTGGATCTTATTTTCTTTAATGAATTTGGAATATTTTGCTTTGCTATATCAAGTATTTTGGTAGTGACTTTAGCAGTATATATATCAATATCTTCGTCAAAGCACGAGGTCCAGTTAAAATCATTGATATCCCATCGAATTTTCACAAAGTGTCCATTTTCGAATCTCCATATGAGACGTTCTTTACTTTTACATTTAGTCTTCGGAATATTCAAAACGCCGAACACCGGACAATGGTACCTTAGTTCCTGCTCGAGGAAATGGTCACTCACGCCTGAATAATGGACCATGTCACGATTTGAAACAAATATTAGATCCAGAAGTGATTGTGAATGTTCTGTAAAGTGTGTGGGTTCATTAATCAACTGGTCAAGGGAGAACTGCTGTGTGATACTATGTATTTTCCTTTTTGTAACATCATTGAGAGCATCGTAGTTAAAGTCACCGGTAATGATAATATCCGATATATTTGAATCCATGACAAGACCAATAGAATCCTCAATAAAAGAGTGATATAGTACATCAGAGTTCGGCGGGCGATAGAAACATCCAAAGAGAATGCGTTTGTTTGGACGTGTATGCACTTCAAGCCAAATAGATTCGACATGAGCCAATTCAAGATCAGTTCGACGTTTGTAGTAAATGTTATCTTTGTTATACACTATGACGCCACCATAAGAGTTACCAATTCGATCGCGCCTTTCTGGAGAATGGTATGAATGTAACCTGATAGAGTGTTGTTCAACCATGTCTCAGAGAAAGCAAGAATATCGTAGTCATTGAGCTCAGTGTACAACAAATCAAGTTTATGTTGAATGCTTTGGACATTTAAATGAACAAAGGAGAAATAATGAGAAACACCACTGCCAACTGTACTTGAGGCTTCTGAACATGAAGTTATGGAACTTCGAGAAACAGAACCTGGGTAAGGATGACTGTCACCAGACTTAAGAAGGAACACATGTAGCCAAACACAAATAACACTCACAGAGAATATTAGATTGTTAATATATCTATTACCTAGAATCACTTTCTTGTAAGGATGTTTTACTGATAGGTGTGGTTTGCTACACATTAAAATTGAATTGTACATTGAAAACAAGTACAGCGTATTACTCTTCAGATATATTAGCAAAAACATATGTATGACCAGCGGTAAAAACCCTCGATTCAATGTTGAAAACGAAGATGAGCCGAGACGGGTATATTTGAACGGTAATAACGTCATGGAACTTTTAAGTAGGGCCTATCCAGTCTTGAAATTAGTTTTGTAAGGGGAAAATACTCGTACTAAAAAACGGGAAATGTCACGTACATTTTGAAGTCATGTTTATGTTTTGACGTCATCACTATTTCGAATTTTCGGAATGAGATTGAGGAATTTTAAGGCGCCTAATCACTATGTTTGTGTATTCATACGCGTTGAATGAATACATAAAAATAGTGAATATTCGCCTTATTTGCATAGTTATTATATTACTGAGGAGTGTACTATCGTTTTATGTAATGGGCTTTATTGCATTCCCACACCGTGATTTATGTGATAAATTAAATTCTAAAATGCACAGAAAAATTAAAGTAAATATAGAAGTAGCCACCAATGCAAAAGGCAGATAACATAGCATTTATCCGTATAGTTCATTTATACGGTGTCATTATGAAGTATGACTACATTAAAGACAGTTCATTGTCATAACTGGTGTTGCTGTTCAAATTGTTTATTCTGAAGTCATATGCTACCCTTTATAGACCCTTTCAATTAAGCGATAATCGTATGTACAGAGTTACCTCCCGTAACCGGATGTGACGTCAAACGAGGGCTCTACAAATTAACGACACTATAAACACAGTAGCGAAGAGATTATTTAATCGCTTTTTTCGTTAATTGCGTGTTTTGTAGCTGTTGTTTTTTCAATAAAGATGTTTATAATGTACTAACAATGTATGTATAATATGTTACATGTTATGGATGTGGAGGAAACGTGTGATTTCTCGGATTTTTTTCTATCAACAATGGTCAATTATCGGGCGTTAATTTCCAAAAAGATCTGTAGTTGTATTAATGTTGTTTTGTAATTCGGTTGATTGTCATGCACATTTCGTATTTTAAATTAAGCGTTGGTGCTAAGATAGAGTGTATATTTGTACTTTGATAAATGTATATTTTGCCGGGAATATAAAGCGCAAGTATTTTCACCTGGTTCTTCCAATACTACATCATTACCGCCATTAGACCTAGTTAACTCTGGATCATTGCTATGTCTCATTTCTTTTTACCAATACAATTCACAAGTTATGTGTTGTTTATTATGGATTGTAATAAAACAAAGACATAATTATTTAGGCCTTTGAATAAAACTACACGTATATTAGAGCCACAACGATTTATTGGAATGTCCTATCTGGTTACCTACGCGCCATTTCGGGTAAATTCGGCTTAAAAAGCTGTATAAATGACGATTATGATATCAGTTGATTGTTATAAATTAATTTAAAAAATACATTATTTATATACAACTGCTCTTCAAACTAACATCACAATTAACAATATTTTGTTTTTAATACAAGAATTGTAAATCTTAATTCACAAAAAGTGACCTGAACTGCAATTCGAGTGATGGGAAAAACATAACAAATTAAAGTGAGACAGATACTTAAGAAGTTAAGGTGCTAAAACCCTAATGCATAAATAAAATCTTGTCAGATGATAAGGTGCTAAAACCCTAACGCATAAATAAATTCTAGGTGCTGTATAATTATATAATGATTTACAATAAACAGCATGGATCCCCTAATATCAAGATAAGCCACCAAGACCATACTCTCAATTAGTTTCACAGCAGGGTACTAATATACAACCAATCAGTACTATGTTGTCACCATCTGTCATGTACAGTATATTGATCAGTGTTTTACCTTAAATGATTGACATTGATTGACACTTTTAAATCAACGTTTGGGTTACTTTTATAAAAAAGTATGAATTATGTCTATCCAAACCACGGAGGTCTCTCTAATTCCGTGTCCGAACAAAAAGTGTAAATTAATGGACATGCACCTGTATGACTTGTGCTACAATGCTCATTTTGATGTTTCAAATATATTTTATTGCAATATTTTTACACGTTAACACCATTTAAAATAAATAAAGCACTTTTCTCATTTACTTGTATATGAATTTCAAATGAACAAAGGTTTCATGATGGAAGAGTAAGATTTGAAACAGACTACATTGTATTGCCAAACAATTTAGTTTTACCTACATACAACAAAATTTTACATAGAATTGATTCTGATTTTAAGTTATTCGTCGTGTGAACTTTTCCGGTGATTCCTTACTTTCTTTGATTGCAGTAAACAACACATCAATGTACTCGTGTTAACACTAAACAAGTAAGCACATGCGGACATGTAAAATCATGCCGCCCGGATTTTAGTACAAACTATATCTAGAAAGAAATTTCCTCCTGTGTAAATTAACGTTTTAATTTCTGGCTGGATAGTCGTACTTTTGAAATGATATAGCTAATATTCTATACTTTTATGATGTGTGATGAATTATTAAAATACACAATTTTTTTATGCTAGTATAAAATGTAAGTCAGGTTTCAATGAGTGGATTGTGCGCGCGTGATGCATTGTATTTAGGTTCGAAAAGCATGGCTCTCCTTTTTAAACTTTAATAATATCTTTTAATAATATAATTGTTGGAAAGCTTAGTCACACAGTTCTTAAAACTGCAAATAATAAACATTTTGAGCAAGTTAAATGCCAATTGTTGAGTATTGAATTTAGTTCTTTATTTTTACATTTTCTCGCTCTTGAAATTTTCGTTCCGAAAACATGGCTTTTTATGTTTTATTATTGAAAATACATTAACAAAAGTTACATTATTAAAAAGTCTATACGATCTTGTTTTCGTAAGTGTTCATCTTTTAAAAATCGACAGAGTAAAACGTGATTTACAGCGGTTTAAAGTTGACACATTTTTTATTTCCTTTACACGCTAACGGTAATCGGCTCGTGTATTCGCTTTGAGCCCTCGTTTGACGTCATCAAAGGGAGACAATTTAATTAGGGTCTTAAATGAAAGGGTGTATATCACAAGTGTTAGCCCAGATTGCAAAGCTAAAACTGCATGTGCTGTATTAATACATAATTGTATAATTGTCACATACTTTCAAATCGTCCTACTTTAGTTCTAATTCAGGTTCAGCTAGTATCGTAACATGTTTATCGTAATAAAATTCAGACTGTAATTTGGGTGTGATCAGCCCTGATCAACAGCTACTTTCAACACGCATGTATACATGTATTCCCGATAGAGATACTTACTTTCAGCCAATCTGTGTAATCAACATGTACTTTCAGACTATCAGCCCTGAGTGATCAACAGGTATCATTGTTTCTCTTATACTCCGATACGCCCTGTGACTCCATTGATAAAGTGTACATTATTTTCGTAAGTGTACACTTTTTGAGTTGTAAGAAAGTTGTTTGTACAAAATCTTTACTCAGAAAATAATTGGTCAATCATGACAAATCCGCTTATAACTACATGAACAGTTTAATAAATGACATACTGTTAAATCATTTTTATTCGAGGGGATTTAATTTCGTGAATTTTGTGGATGATTTCAACCACGAAAATCCTTTAAATTACGTTGAACTTTCCACGAAATGGTCTTTTTCACCATTTCCACAAATTTTGTCACATTGAAATTAAATTATTTTTACTTGTCAAAAACATGTAGCTAGCAAATTGTAAATCCACCCAATGATAGTGCAATATTAGCCTGTAATACTGTAAAACCATCTAATTTGTGGCGTTTTACTCGAATCAATAGTGTAGATAACTAAACCATGAACTCCAATATTTTTTACTATTTTAGGCCAGAACCAATTTTAGAGAAATTGCTTATTGTTTGGTAAACCGCAAAATGGGGAGCATAATTTATATTCTTGTAATGACAAAGAAAAGTAGAAATTAATCATAGCAATTGAAGCAAAGTTCCAGAATATTCATACCAAGCAAAATTAATTTACTATTATTCCCAAGAAAAGCAGCGCTTTTACAGTATTTTTTTAAAGTATTTGTAACAATTTAAGCGAATTTAAGATTTAGCTGTAAAAATTCATTGTGCAATTAATTACATGTACAAGAAACCTGAATATATACAGCATACAAATAGTTACTATAATTGTCTATCAGGTGAACTTTATTCTTTATATCAATACGACTGTGAGCGTCAACATGGGTAGTATGAATATAACCTTGTTATGTGTATTAGAAATAAAACAATACAAATATGTTCATAGAAATATGACAATTGTGAAAATAAGATGCATAAATTTATACCTTTGTGTACTAAGTCCTTTATCAATGAATGCCAAAACTAGATGCAAGTGTTTTATAAGCACTTATAAGTTGTATAAACACACTGACACCCTTGAATTTTAATCACAAGCTAATTAAACATATGAATGGACATTTTTTGACAGTTAACTTAATCCCTTTGGTACATTATAGGCCAAGCATATTTTTACATTAGAACTATATTTTCTTTGCTGCGTACATTAGAACTATATTTTCTTTGCTGCGAACATGGATTGTGCAAGAAACTTTTGATTAACCATTGTCTCTCTGGAGATCATCCTCGGCTTCGCCTCGGACAATTATGTTGTTTGTCCTTCCGAAACTGTACAATAACCCTTGTAAGAAGACACTTTTGAAAGAAAACTAGTACTGTATCTAATACATATTTCCAATCTTTCTCATATTGCCGGCACACATCAAAGCTACACTAATAAGCTAATGTGTATAAACTCCTGTCCGACTAAACCGGATGTCGCTCATAACTAAGCGTGCAGTTTCATATTCGATAGCATTTCGAAGTAAACAGCAGTAAGTATTTCGTGTTTTTTTCAATCGTTTAGCATTACATAAACATGTTTACACATTGTATCAGCGTCAAATAAACGAGTCTGCAACAGAAAGTTCTTAACTAGACACTAGCATTTCAAATAAACACGAATTTCATCAAAATACATTGCTGATCAAAGTGACAGATGAATCAATCACGCTAAAATCACCGTTATTTCAGACATTCTGAGGGAAATCGAGTACTAATCGCTTCTAAATTATTGTTTTATGAATCAATACGTATGCATTTACATAAGCCAGGTTGTATTTGCCACTCGAACAGTTACAATATTGTTTAATCCGACATGTATTCGAATCATGCACTAAACGCCTATTCGGATAACTCAGAATTCCGACTGCCCCAATAGTCGCAACACTACTGTCAGCCTAATTAATAAAATAATTACGAAATGCTTGTGCGTATTAGCCTATTCAAGGTGCTCATTTAAATGATACATAATATGTTTGGTTTGTATCTTAAATTGCGACAAGGAAACAGTCAAGTTTAGGAAATTACATCCTTAATCAAATCATCCCTGGCAATATCTATTTTAAGATAACATAGATAAGATAATCTTTATTTAACTTCGGTAATGTTTAACATAATAACATTATAAGCTTGAAGCTTGTATCCGACATAAACATTGATTATCCAATAACATACAAACAAACAATCTATAAAATAAAAGAAGATTAAATATATTAAAGACAGTATCACATTCAACGCTCATTATCATATAGATAGGTGAAAAATTGAATACACAAGGAAAGACATGGGTACAAACTAAACTAAGACATGCATCTTAAAGAATGTAAACACATGTTGAGCAGATTAATAGGAATATTGGAAAACAAATCTAGATAAACAACAACAAGATCATTGGTAGAAATGTATATAAAAACACAGTCACAAAAATTAAAAGTGCATTTATGGAATGGTCATGACTAAAATAAATAGCAAAAAAGACATGTTCAATGGAATAGGCATTAAGAAGCTAAAATAAAAGTACAGAATGGCATACATACTAGTAATGGCATACAAAGTGGCATACATAGTTGCAATCATATGATTAAAAATAATTCAATATATACTGAGCCAAAGTTCTAACTAGACCCCATGACTATTATGGTATATTTGTGTTGGTAATGGAAAATGCAAAAATAAATTGCATGATGTGAAAAACAATTGATTTTCCCACAACAAGTTTAATCTTTCAATAACAGAACATGTTGGCTCATCACAAAACGCATTCTTTTACAACTTCACCCTCTGTTCACAAAGCGCGTATATCCGCTATTTCATCGAGTGATTTCTGAGCAACGTCTAACCCTGGTTCGGATGTCAAATCGAATGTACCCCTGTTCAATGACAGACCGTGTCCTAAAGATGAATTGCTGCAATTCTTAAAGATTTTGAGGGGCGACCGGAAGTCGTCTAATGCGTCAATCAAACTCTAGCCAGAAGTGGTTTATATGGGAATTTGTAACCCAACAAAACTCTTTAACATGATTACGTGGTAGGAAATTCTTAATTGTTGCATTTGTGTGACTAGTAGCCCCATCATGTACGAGGGATAAACAACCACACGTCATCATTTTAGGAATTGACGTCCGAGATATCGCGTATATTCAGCCTCCCGACGTCAATGACGTTTTGGTTGAAAACGACTACGTAAGTGCCATTACACAAAACATCAACCCTCTATAAGCGTATTTACACGGGGCCGAGGTCATCGGGGCTCATCCGCTTCACTTCCGGTTCGAACGTACCTGTTCAGAGGGTATGTTTACATGACATCAACACACTCAATGCGACTCGCATTAATAATCAATACCAACAGGAATCCTTTTTCCCAAGGTAAAGCTAATGTTTTAAACAATAATAACCAATCAAATCATAAAAATAACGAAATTGACGCATTTTACCTGACTCCATGATGTTCAGTTTCCAACATTCCTAAAGCACGTGTTCTTTTATCGTTCTGCATTCGAAGCATGTTTAACTTGGTTTAACAAATTTATGTTTTTCAGTTCGGGATGTCTATAGGCTTTGGAAGCGATTGCAAAAATATCATTTCGGACAATGGCTGATGTTCCGCACGTGGAAAACACGTTTTGCACGTGCCTCCTCGATTACGTAATTCTAGAACATTGACAAACTTTTTTTTTCTTAAAATGTGTACACTGTCAATACACATTATAGTCTTAAAGATTTCAGAACAATACCTTTGAAAATAGAAGTCTAATTGAGGTTTATAAAACGTCTAGTTGGAACTTTTGCTCAGTGTATAATCCATGCAGTTTTGTGTATATAAAGCTACATGATATACGTCACCAAATGTACATGCACATGCAAAATAAGGCAAACAAACGAGCATCAAACGTATGAAACGTGTTCCATGGTACAAGTGCTTGATATATAGTCAGGAACCCATGATCCCCTCTATACCCACAAAAATGGTTTTAGCAGGGACTGTCTCTATACAGTGAACCTAAATTAAATGCTAAATCTATCAAAGGTATTTTATTGCCAGGCTAATGAGCTTTTTCTTTCATATATGTTGTACTTTCCATAGAAATGTGTTCTTCCAACCACTGAATTGTTTGCTAAAACCTATAAAGAGTTTTAATGTCTTGAACAAAGATTGCTGATCTACTTGCGTAAAGAAAAGTATAACACACATATTAGACAAGGGTAAACGACGCTCTGCTAACAACGTTGTAAATTTCAAGAATAGGTCTTGCTGTCGAGCCTATTTGCTGTGACAGTTGTTTTGTTTCTTCACCCATTCGATTGTTGTGATAGTCAAAAATAAAGCAATCGTTCGTCTGTGTACCGACAGATGTTTGAAGAATGTGCATATCATCGAAACACAAACTCAGGTTGGCTTCTTCATCGTCGGTACTGTCTACCAGTGACGCCTGTGTCGAATCTCCTTTTACAGGCATTTAACACAGTCTTAGAACTTTCTTTTCTGGAGACGTGAATATATCATAATCCGGTAAACATTTAGAAATTTTTAGTTTCCACGTCCCTATTTCTTCGAAACAGGTTGTAAATTGGTTATGCATATATATTTGTTCTGGAATTATTGAAAGTTTTTTGTTGAAAGGGAAAACAGATTTTTCAATCAAATGTACTTTTTGTTTTATTTCTAAAATGCAGTCAGAACGGAGTGTTGAAGTATGGTCTATAACGTCTAGAAATGTTGAGTGAAAACTGCAGTAGTAGCATTGATATTGGTCGTCCATGAATTGAAATGAATAAAAAATATAATTTTCTACCGTTTTTACACATAACAAAGTCAGAACAGTACATTCAAGTATGAATAGACGTGATAAATCGGCATACAAATTATCTACTAAATTTGACAAAAAACGAATAGTTGGCCTATACTGAATCGCATAGTCGTACAGTGTAATCGGCATACATGTCCCCGAAAAAAGCATTTTATACGAAAAAGAAACCGTTACAGTAGGGAAAAGTAAGTGTTTATTGATGTGTTATACATTTATTTACAATGTTATAAAAGTTGCAACGCTCGTTGGGTACAACATAAACTTTCTTTTAAAGAATTTGTTGGTTCTTTGTGAAATCTGGCAAATAACCAACTGTGAATTTACTTTAAGATAAAGTTATTATGGGTGTTTATTAGGACTGTTTGGTATCGACGTAAACAGTATTTAACGTGCTACATATTTAACAAAATAATATACTTACTGTATGCCACGCTAACGAATAAACTAATATAATCCAAAATATTCGAGACCGTAAACGCAATTTAATTTTTTTTGGCCGCCTAGTTATGAGCGACATCCGGTTTAGGTGGACAGGAGTTTATACACTGTGGATATAATAATTTGATAGATTTAACCGATATTAGTTGATTTTCCACCAAAAATGCACTAGATTTGTGAAATTTTGGATTTTTAAAAAAGGAAACAACTCCCCTTCTCTGTGCTCAAACTCTTTCTTAGAATGGTTTCAACCATTAACCAGACTGTCAACATTTGAGGGAAGGGTAAAACTACAAATTGGGCCCCATGTGAAGTTTGTTAGAATATCAGTCAATGAAAAATACGAAAAAGATCATGGAGGTCACGTAATATGATGCTATAAAAGACCATGGAAGTTAGATTGTTGTATTTTTGGTGATTGTATGGTTTGCATAAATGTTTAAGTCATATTTTCTTCCAATTTGAATTATTCAAAAAGTTTTTAAGGATTTTTAAAACCAGTTTTTGAATAGGGAGCGTTAGCGAACCTGTTCAGTGCAGGCGTTAAATATTCAGGGCTAAGACTGCGAGCTTAAAAAAGATGAATATGCGTATTCCGCGGGATGACTTCGGACTGTATCGCTTAATCTTTAGCCGAGACAGTGTTTATAATGTTGCGTAAGCAATGGTAGCTGACGGTCAGTGATGAAGATATCATACAGCGAGTTCTATGGACATTAATTACATAACGTGGTAAAGGCTTGATTCACAGACTGTTTGAGAGAAATACAGTTCACTTGCTTGTTCGACAACATTGGTCGAACGTTTATATGTTAAATGTGTTAATTGATTTTTCATATTTGAAACCCGATACAATTACGTTGAATATGGGGAGATGGATACGCCACTTATATATTCTCCATATAAGCTATAGCTAGTTGGCGATAGAAAAAAATCGTGTTTTTTAAAGATATCTGAAAATGTATTCATCAGATTTTGTTAAAAAATTACACAGAAATACGATAACTTCCTATAGCTAGTTTGCGATAGAAAAAAATCGTGTTTTTTTAAAGATTTCTGAAAATCTATTCATCAGATTTTATTAAAAAGTTACACAGAAATACAATAACTTCCTACCTACTCCCATTTAGAATTTCATAATTTTTAGTCACCAATTAAAAGACTTTTATTCTTAATTACATATTGAAATTACATGCGTATTTACAGTTTAACGCAGGGAGGTAATCTGGTATTCCATTGATGATTTACTATCAATTATTTAACCGTTACAATCCGTGATTGACGGGATTGTGATTGCCGTTATAAAGACGAGACTTACGAGGCCCTTGTGAGTCGGTTTATTTAGGTGTGTCGCTGTATAGCAATTACATGTACTTCGTCATATTCACAGACGGGCCTCGCATGTGTTAAATTTAGTCTTGCAAAATTTCATACGTGTAGGTGTACTAATTACAGAGAAATATTTAAAAAACACGATTTTTTTCTATCGCAAACTAGCTATACCAACTCCCATTTTGAATTTTATAATTTTTAGATTGTATCTATTAAAAGACATTTATTCTTTATTACAAATTTAAATTACATGCGTATTTACAGTTTAACGCAGGGAAGTAATCTGGTATTCCATTGATGATTTACTATCAATTATTTAACTGTTACAATCCGTAATCGGCGGGATTGAGATTGTTGTTATAAAGACTCGACTTAGGAGGCCCTTGTGATTCGATTCATTTAGGTGTGTTGCTTGTAAACAATTTACAGCAATAACATGTACTTCGTCATATTCACTGACGGGCCTCGCATGTGTTAAATTAAGTAGGTTGCGAACCGTATCACGTGACCGTCAAATTGGCTGTTGCATGTATCAAGTCTTCTAACTTGATTTTTTATACAAAACTATAGATATGTTACATAGAACTTATGAACAAAACCTTTTTATTTCATTTTTGATGTTGCTGAAATTTCAGTGTGCATTAGGTAGATAAATTTCATTTATTCGTGCAAAATTGCATACTTGTAGGTGTAGTCATTACAGAGAAATATTTTTTTTTTAAAAACACAGTTTTTTCTATCGCAAACTAGCTATATCTGTAAACCAAACAAGACTTCGGTGCTAAAATAGATAAATATCGACGGTGATGACTTAGCAGTTTATCGCAGGAAGCTTGATAAATATATGTAGACAACGATTGTATTATGTTACATGTATGTAAGCTAGGTTACCATCCGGTCAGTGATAAACGTTCAACGTTTAAATTCTACGAGTAGTATAGGCTGTATAGTATAGGCAGTAGTGGTAACAATTTTTAACTAGATGCTGGAAAAACATATGGCGTTGGGGTGGCATATGCCCGCATATGTTTTGTGACTGGAAAAATATTTTCTGACGACAGGAACAATCCCTGTTCTTTCGGTGCTTTGATAGTCTTAGAGGGCCGGAAACAGGAGACTACTTTCAGCCAATCTGTGAATGTCATTTTGTCGAACTATAGTCATCTTGTCGAGCCACATCACTAATACAAGCTCACTGATTCAGTTCTTGAAGACATCGTGTATTTTAAATTCCCATAAGCGCTCAAAATCAGTCATTTTGTGTACCCAAAACGAATGACTGATGTAGTCTGGTTCCCGGTACCTAAATCTTACATTACATTGCAGTATAGGTCCGGCGTAATCTACCAAATATGGTCGCTTCCATGTGTAAAAGAAGATGGCGGTTGAACATAAGCTTATATAGGGAATTTTAGAATATCCCCCAAAAGTGTGTTTTACGTATGTGTCATATCGATGAGATTTTGTATATTAATGGGAAAATGTATGTTCTTTTCAATTAAACATATTTCATTAAAATTACACAACTGATATGTACAAAAAAATGCAAAGTTAATTAAGAACATTTCTGTACCAGCGTGTATATAGAGCATATAAATCGCACCTGATATCAAATGCCCTGTTAGCTTAGTTGGTAAAGCGTCAAACCAGTAACATGGATGTTGGAGGTTCGATACCGGTATTGTCATAATTTTTTTTATTATTATTTTTTATATGTAACGTAATTCGTTATTAGTTTATACTTGAATAAGGAACATAAGAAAATAAAGTTTTTGTATTACACAAATTAAGCAAAATATTAAAAAAGGAAAACAACAACTGGCCTGTACAGGGATCGAACCAGGGATCCCTTGATTAAAAATCAGTGGCTCTACCGATTGTGCTAACTTGGCCAATTGAAAAGTTATGAATTAATGGACTATTAAAACCCTGCTACAAAAATATTTTAATCATTTTATAAACGTTATTTTGTAGATATTAGTGCTGTTGTAGCGAATAAACTTCTATCATTGCAAAGACCGTTATTTTTTCTATTACTCTGCAAAGTCACATCAAAATGACACATACATATCATACACTGTATGGGGATATTCTAAAATTGCCTATATAAACTAACGTACGTCCGCCATTTTGATTTGACCACTGTAGTTATCGATTATTGGTTGCTGCCTGACCTAAACCACTGTAAGATTTAGGACAGGGAACCAGACTATGACTGATGGAGAATATATGATGTTTTATAAGTCATGTTAACTGTGCAACAATCAGTTGACTTACACAATATGGAAAATTCAGGGCTTTCATTCTGATGTTTTGTTTACATTTATACACACCGAGCTTATTTTCGTCAAGTACCGAGCGTTCACGAACGTGTATTCAAATATATAGGCGGGTACTACGTAAATCCCGGTATTATGCGGTATGCACCGGTATCATTTTGATGCTATAGAGCCTGTTGGTATCGCAGCTTAAACATGCTGCATATTGCCTTGTATAGAATAGATCTCATTATAATTATGATTCAGTGGGTTGGTTTGTTTTACTTATTCACAAACATCTGTGTAGTTATCTATTTAACTATGTGCTACTTGTATATTACACTTTTTTGGTGAGTTAAACATCTGCTAAAACCTTATTTGCGACAGTTGTTAAATAGAATGAGACAGAAATAAAATATTCATACAGTATATTTTTACCAAATTTTTCTAAGACCTGTCGTCTACTAGGACCCGAATGGCTCCCGAAGCAGAAACTCACCAGATTGGGATATTTCGGCATGTCCTCGCGATGTTATGGAACCCTTCCGCATCATTCCGCAACACTTCTGAAAGCCTTCGGGACACTTCGGGACCGAAAAATCTTCAGCATCGAAATTCTAAAAGTCTAAAATTTAGACGTCGAAGGTTCGGCAGTTATTCGGTAGAGATTCGATGTAATCGGGAAACCAATGGCAACAGTTCGGTATGTTCGATCCCATCGGCATTCAATCCACATCTTCGGGACGTCTTCTGCGAGGCTTTGTAATCATTTAGCCATCCCGAATGGTTCCCGAAGGAAAGTCGAATCGATGCCGAAAACGCCGAAGGGATGAGTTGTACACAGGGAATGTATGCCGATCATGTTAAGAACATATACTGAAAAGTTACCAAAGGCACCAGTTGATCGTGGAAGGGATGCCAAGTCGTCAGCGTATATCCCGAAAGACAGCGAAACCGATCCAGTCAGTTTGCCAATAAGATGAGATAGTAGCTCGGTATCGTCTATATATACATCGGTAACCATTCGGCAATCTATCGGCATCGATTCGCAAACCCTTCGCCATATTCCACAATGTAACCACTACCTTTCCACACGATCGGGAAACACGCGGGGCTAACTCGTGAGCTATCGACCCTCAGTCACGATACATTCTGCTATTTCAGATAGGCTATGGCATGCATACTGCGTGTATACCGCAACAATTCGTATACCGATCCACGAATACTTCCCGAACAATCACGATGACAAAGTTCCTTTCCATTCTTATTGATAAATGATCCCGAATGGTTCCCAAAAAGGAGCAGATCGTAATCGGCATCCCTTCCGCATAGCATCCGGGTCGAGTGGACGACAGGTCTAAAACATTATTATATCTACACTTTCATTCTGTGTGAATATGTTCATATTGTCCAGATATTATAACCTAATAAAAAACTTTCCCTTCAATTCATCAGTGAAATACTACACTAAATCATACATACAATATAGTGCAATAGGGTATAGTACGTATAGATAAGGTAATATTTACAAACATTGGTTGAATCGGTCTACTGTTGCAACATTGGTTGCTTAAATAAACGTTAGGTCAAGTTTATACTAAAATAACACTGATAAATCGTGCACGCTTGCTTTTTCACATATCTGGCCTATAACATATTTTGCCGCGTTTCTCGTTATCCAGGGCGCACTATACTGGCGTGTAACGGTACCAGTGGATGTCGGTATTTGGTATGTTTATACTCGCATAAATTGATCATCAATATAATGCGTATCGATTTATTACGTGAATTTACGAACTGTCTTCGGAACGACCCGTCGATTTCAGATTGTAAACAAAGGAGTATTTTGCCCACCATACAAAATACTAAATCGGCGACTTGCGGAGCTGATTATTCTAAGGATGAAAGTCAATAGAGATCAAATATATGCTGATTCTATACCATTTAGGGATCTATATAACCTGTCAATGTTTCACGGTTTTATTTGTTAGAAAAATATTGCTATTTCCGAGGCTTTATGGGACTTTAATTAATTAAAAATGAATTAATTAAAATACATGAAGATAGTGAACTAAATCCCAGATCAGAAATGCTAAGGGATGTAACTGCTGCGGTGATTTTGACGCTTGCTGCGAAAGAAATGTAAATCCCTTCTTGGTTGGATATTTTAAACTATCTGTCCAATCACACTGTTCGTTTCTTAACTTGAGCACTAACAATCGGAACTCCTCGGTAATTATAAACGTATTTCTCGGTTACGGAAAAGCCCGAGTAGTTACGATTGTAACAAACTGTGCTTGCAGTAGAAACTAAATTTTAAATGGGCGGGGTTTATTTACCGGTGTTAAGATATGTTTTTATTCGTAAAAATAGTCGCAGTCTTTGTTACCGCGGCATATTCAATGCCAGTGGGGCTAAAGTCTGGCCAGGGGGGGGGGGCAACATATCTTTCCCCCCCCCCTCAATAATTCAGACGAAAAGTATAATTTACGACCTAATATATCGATGGCTTAGAATTAAAAGGTCGTAACTACCAAATCGATAATTTGAGAAAACGGAAAAACTGTCTGACATTTACTCTTTACTTTTAGTAAAACAAACTTTTACAACTTCAATTTGGTCAACATGACAAGTTCAGATTTTTATGAAAATAAGCTTTATGATGCTTATTCTAAATATGTATGAATCTTAAAAGATCGTAAGTGGCACTTACGACTTCTAATTTTAAGCCATCGATATCTCCTAATAGTCAATTTGCCTTCAGTTCCTGGAGAAAACGTATACACAATTTTTTTTGCTCGCTACTCTCGTTAACTAACCTGCTTATATCAACTTGAATATCTTAACATCCATCATTTTTGCAACCCCCCCCCCCCCCTATATGACTTTCAGAGGTTGTCAATTATATATAAAGCCTTTGAAACAACCGTTTTTTTTCACATTAAGCTTCACTATCTAAATCGGATTAACTTCAACTTACCACGTAATTATTAAACCAAATTACCACAGAACCATAAACTGACACTGATTATATAGACATAGGAGGGTGGGGCGTTTACAGGTAAAATTGACAAGTTATTCCCCTTTAAATACTAGTATTAGCTGTATTAGCCTAGTGAAAAGGCACAGTGTAGTAAAACATTTCACGTGCGGGCGTGCGGGCGTGCGTGTGTGCGTGTGTGCGTGTGTGCGTGTGTGCGTGTGCGGGTGCGCGAAAATCAAGTTGCGAGAGTCAAATGTGCCGTCTGTCCTCTCAAAAAAACGAAGGGTGAATGGTTCTAGACGAGACAGTGCTGCCATAAGTGGGGGTAACCTATTCCACAGGACTGTGGTATGAGGGTAAAACTAAAAGTAGTCCGAGTTGGTATGTATATGACGGAGACCACATTCAACTTTTAGTACCATTCATATTGAATGTGTTTTCAAGTGGTCACACACACACGTTATAACCCGATGCGTCCTCGGGCGAGTGTACGGGTAAGTAGTTGGGCTATATTTCTTACCAGAACTTATCGATTTCGATATTTCTTTTGGATCATGGCCACGAAGGTTCAAATAAACTATTCACACAGACTCGCAGGCTACCTTTGCGGAATTAAGCTGAAAATAATGCTCAATTCTCACATACATTGCCCGAAATTCAACAGTTTGCGCTAGTATTGAACTATTGAACCTCGCCGACCTAACGAAAAATCATATATGAACAATTCTGTAAAATCACAACTCTGTCCGTGCTCTTAAACCAACGATTGACCCTTTCAAAGAGATCCTAGTATGCACTAAAATGATGACGTGAACGGCCAAGGAGATTTTCTGATGATGACGTTTACGACCGAGGACGAAAAATACGGATGACGTTTACGGCCGAGGAAATACTTGCTCAAAACTGTTATTTTTCGCCACAGTTATCCAGGTGCTATACTGGTTTAAATCTGATGAGCGATCCTATCTCGATTGCGTAATCACGCTGTGCCTACTCCGCAGGTAGTCGTATAGTCCAATCATTCGAGAGTCAACATAGGCCAGGCACGGATCCAGGCAGTGGGCACGAGGGCCCGTGCCCCCCCAGTTGGCTGAGATATTTTTTTAAAACTTTGAATAAATAGTAAAACAGGTATTGAACAGACATCTCTAAATAATATGGGTATTTTTTCTTATGTTCTAGATGAAAAAGTATTTGTAAGATGGGCATTTTTCGTGCTCGCTTCGCTCGCTTAATATTTTTTAAAATACATGTATATATTTATACGTAGCTGTTGCTTTACAAAAATCAATTACAAGAGAATTTTTGCCCTAGCTCATTATATTACCTTTTGACTGTTAAATAATCATAACTAAACCATTAAGGTTAACTCTCAGAATAAAGAAAAAAAGGTATTTCAGGGCTCCCAGATAGGCTTAGAATGCACTAGATTCATCCATTGCTTTGAAAATTTTCCCGGGGGAGTATGCCCCCGGACCCCCCTACTTATGTTATAATATTCCAATGGCCAAAAGGATGAAAACTGGTATATACAAATACTGTATGTGAACAATTTCCAATATGCACGAACATACACAATGTACATGTTCGCGCTTATAACATAAAAAGTACTATGGATTCCCCCACATCTACAAATGTACCCCTTCCTGTGCATTTTCACCCCCCCCCCGGAATCCCGTACATACCTCGTGCCCCCCCACTCAGAAATTTCTGGATCCGGGCCTGATAGGCTTAACTGCAAACAAATTGCAAAAAAAATAATTTGACTGTTTTGAGCTCGGAAACATCTGTTAACTACATATCAAAAGTCTAGAAAAATATAGGATGGGGAAAATTCCGAAAAACTATCATATCTAAGGTCACTGGGTGTGTGAAGTTAGCTGTCCACTGTCCACTGTCCATTCTAGCTGTCCATTTATCAATTTGAATTAGAGAACTATCTCTAATTCATTTTTTGGACAACTGTCCACTGTCCATAATAGCTGTACATATATTTATATAGACTGGACAACTGTCCACTGTCCAAAATAGCTGTCCATATATTTAAATAGACTGGATAACTGTCCACTGTCCAAAATAGCTGTCCATATATTAAAATAGACTGGACAATTGACAACTGTCCAAATTCGTTGTCCAATCTGGCTGTCCACTCAGGCTGCCAATCCTAGGTGTCCACTCTGGCTGTCCCCTCGAGTATTTATAATCTGGCTGTCCACTCTGGTTGTCCACTCTGGTTGTCCACTCCAGGTTTATTATCTGGTTGTCCACTCTGGCTGTCCACTCTGGCTGTCCACCGGAGTCTTTTTAATCTGGCTGTCCACTCTGGCTGTCCACTCTAGTTGTCCACTCTAGTTGTCCACTCTGGCTGTCCACTCTGGTTGTCCACTCTGGCTGTCCAATCTATCTGTCCAATCTGGCTGTCCACTCGAGGTTTATAATCTGGTTGTCCACTCTGGCTGTCCACTCTGGCTGTCTACTCTGGCTGTCCACCCGAATATTTATAATCTGGTTGTCCACTCCACTCTGGCTGTCCACTCTAGTTGTCCACTCTGGTTGTCCACTCTAGTTGTCCACTCTGGCTGTCCACTCTGGTTGTCCACTCTGGCTGTCCAATCTGGGTGTCCAATCTGGCTGTCCACCCGAGTATTTATAATCTGGCTGTCCACTATAGTTGTCCACTCTAGTTGTCCACTCTGGCTGTCCACTCTAGTTTTCCACTCTGGCTGTCCACTCTAGTTGTCCACTCTAGTTGTCCACTCTGGCTGTCCACTCTGGCTGTCCACTCGAGGTTTATAATCTGGTTGTCCACTCTGGCTGTCCACTCTGGCTGTCCACTCGAGCATTTATAATCTGGCTGTCCACTCTGGTTGTCCACTCTGGTTGTCCACTCGAGGTTTATAATCTGGTTGTCCACTCTGGCTGTCCACTCTGACTGTCCACTCTGGCTGTCCACTCGAGTATTTATAATCTGGCTGTCCACTCTGGTTGTCCACTCTGGTTGTTCACTCGAGGTTTATTATCTGGTTGTCCACTCTGGCTGTCCACTCTGGCTGTCCACCGGAGTCTTTTTAATCTGGCTGTTCACTCTGGCTGTCCACTCTAGTTGTCCACTATAGTTGTCCACTCTGGCTGTCCACTCTGGTTGTCCACTCTGGCTGTCCAATCTTTCTGTCCAAGCTGGCTGTCCACTCGAGGTTTATAATCTGGTTGTCCACTCTGGCTGTCCACTCTGGCTGTACACTCGAGTATTTATAATCTGGCTGTCCACTCTGGTTGTCCACTCTGGTTGTCCACTCGAGGTTTATAATCTGGTTGTCCACTCTGGCTGTCCACTCTGGCTGTCCACTCGAGTATTTATAATCTGGCTGTCCACTCTGGTTGTCCACTCTGGCTGTCCACCGGAGTCTTTTTAATCTGGCTGTCCATTCTGGCTGTCCACTCTAGTTGTCCACTCTAGTTGTCCACTCTGGCTGTCCACTCGGGCTGTCCACTCTGGTTGTCCACTCTAGTTGTCCACTCTGGTTGTCCACTCTAGTTGTCCCGACGAACCCCGATAATTCCCCGTTGCCTCCAATTTATATCGAGAGTACATCCCCGAATCAGTTGGACAAACGATGAAACGTCGGGAATACATCAGGAATATTCCCTATGCCTACCAGTACCTCAAACTTCTCCCCGAAAATATCGGCGAATATGCATGGATTAAATCAAGTGACCGCGAATATTTCGCCGAAACATTCCCGGTTTGCAAAACATCGCCGATGTTTTGTGGAATCGGTGATGCCTAATCTGAAATACCTCCCTAAGATCACACAGTTACTAAAACACTATAGCACGACAGGGAACCAGACTACGGTGATGCCTTGTGGATAATGCTTTATCGCGGAAGTCGCCTCGATCATTCTCTGATGCTACATACATAAATGTGTACTTTGTTGATGCCACCAGATCTATTCCCGAACATCGGGAATGTCTCCTCGAGATATTCACGACATGAAGTCGTGAGAACATCGGGTAAAGTTCAAGACATGCATTGAACTATCCTGACGTGTTCGCGACATTATAAAATGTCTAAAATCTTCCCGAAGCTTCGCCGATGCATCCGGGTGATTCCCTATGACATCGTGGTCCATCTAATTTTAATCGGAAGTACATCCCAGATGCAGTTGTTCGACGCGTAAGATCGGGAACACATCGGGAGTTCTCCTGGCGCCTCCCGATTCATCACGATTTCATGACTTCCCCGAAGCTTCCCCTAGACCCTGTCCCGATTCCGATGAATGTTTATGAGAACATGTTCCTCTTAGAAAAGTCTAACTGAAATATATATTTTGATGAAATTCGCACAATATGAACAGTCTTGAATCGAAGTCGTACCTTTCGACTCGATGGAAACTGGCTGTTGACGAGCTAAATGACAGACACTGTACCAGAATAATTATTACTATGTTATCAAAATCGTACACTACTATATGGCGAGTGCATGCTGACTTTGCTGTAGCCACTAATGCTTCATCGTTAAGCAATCTCGTTTTCAATATCATATTATTGTAACTTGCATTAACAGTCAATTCTAAGACACAACTATTCAAACTCATTATACACGTTAACTTAGTGTTTATCATTATAATTTGAAATATAAATACCACTTTTGCCCGCCCTTTAGTAGATCTAGTAATACAATGCTGTTGTAATATAGTTTGCTTATTTTTTCTGTTTTATGTAAGTGGGTAGATGTGATTGCTTGTGATTTCCTATGATTCTCTGTGATACACGCACTGTTATAGTGTGATACCTATTGTGATACATCGTTCCAATCAAGGATTTATCACAGGTAACAGTATCGTTGAAAAAGAAATTTTAAAAAATCAAATTGAAAAAAACAAGAGCCGTCAGTGACGGGTGATGCTCCCCGTGGGATGTTTGTCACAGAAAAAATACTCCAGAATATGCAAAAGAGAGTTATGGTTCTTAGCCATTGAACTTTCCCACAATGAGATCTATTTACCAATGAAGTTTCAAATTGATATCTCTAATACTGTTGAGTTATGGCATAGACAGGAATTAGGTATGAAAATTTACAAAGGGGAATAACTAAAAAAATATGTAATGAACAGTCATGGTTCTTGTGCACTGCCATTCGATGGGATATATTCACCTCTGAAGTTTCAAATTGATATCTCAAACACTATTGGAGTTATGGCCCGGACAAGAATTAAGTATGAATAAAGTATGAAAAATAACAATGGGCAATAACTCCAAAAACAGGTTATGTAGAGTTGCGGTTCTTGAGCACTGCACTTCTACTCATTGAGATCTATCCACCTATTAAGTTTCATGATGATAACTCACATACTTTTTGAGATAGGCTCCGGACAAAAACTAAGTATAAAAAGGGCAATAACTCCAAAAATAGGTTATGTAGAGTTGCGGTTCTTGAGCACTGCACTTCTACTCATTGAGATCTATCCACCTATGAAGTTTCATGATGATAACTCACAAACTTTTTGAGATAGGCTCCGGACAAAAATATTCGGTCGGAACGACGGAACGACGGACGGACGGACAAAGCGGCAACTATATGCTCCCCCGAATTTTCGGGGAGCATAAAAATCTCGAAATTTAGATATTATATAGTAGATAATACCTAAATTTCGAGATTTTTTTTTTTAATTTCAAGTTTTTTATTTCTTTTTCAACAATAATGTTACCTGTGGGATTAATACGAGCAGTATTTCAAATAAATTAGTTTACAAGTAACCTTTTCGTTCTTCATCATCGACTGTCAATGGTGTTTTGATTTTCCTCGTTAGACTGTAAGGAATAACAGACACACTGGAAATACATTGTACACTTAGCGTTTAGTGACTTTTATTATAAAATATATGGTACAGAAAATATCCACGATATTAGGAATTATGTTTTATCATCCGGGATTCCTATCCGCTGTGTAGGCAGCATCTTATACTTGTTGGGTCCCTGTTCCTACGACGCTGCACAATTATCTTATACACTCTGAAATAAGAAAGTGTACTTCATAGAGCTATGTTTTAGAAATGACACTCCGCTCTACCCATCAGTTCATTGTCACTAGTTCCTACCATAAATAAGAAAACGCCGTATTTTTAAGTTTAGGCTATTTTATAGCTCCAGCCAATTAATTTTATGACAGACATAAAACAAAACTTCTAATAAATGACAAATGCGCATATGGACGTGCATATTTAGGCGAAACGGTCGATTTTAGCACATAGCACTAAGCTTTATCGTCCGAATTAGTTGGGAAATTCATCGACTCGATTCCTGTGACCAGCATTCCAAGATAACTACGAGGCTGTTGAAGAATCTACTCATATCAGAATGTGCAGAATAGAGTTGAGCAGGTTAATAGCTACATCTCAGTTTCCACAATTGCTTGATGAAACAGATATTGGCAAAAACATACCTTTTTTGCGTGGCGGCCATCTTTTTTGTTTTGATAGAAACTAGTGCGATTCACCCCCGTGGTTTTCTTCAGTGAAGTTCAATATTACTTTTGAGTTTAAGTGCCGATCTACAAACACTAGATGCAAATGGTTTTTCACAGTATATTTCCTTCTTTGGCATTTTTAATGATATTTGCTTCTGAATGTGGATACTCTAATATGAAATTTAAATGGTTTTTCACTTGTTATTAGTCGTTGGGTCCGCATTCACAACAAAACAAAGGACGCATGCTGGTGAAAAACCATTGTAATGTGATGTCTGTGGATTTATATCTTCAACTTAACATAATTTGACTTGACAGGAAAAAACAGACTGGTGAAAAACCATTTAAATGGCATTTGTACACGTATATGCATGCACAAACTAAGCTAACTTGGAATAACAAACAATAATGCATACTAGTGAAAAATCACTTAAATTTCATGTTGGAGTATCCACATTCACAAGCAACCAACCATTAAAGTGTCACAGAAGGAAAGATAGTGTGAACAACCATGTGTATGTAGTGTTTGTAGATCTACATTCAAACTCAAAAGAAATATTGAACTTCCTGAAGAACGCGTACTACTGAAAAACCATTTTAAAGTTCATGTATGTCGTTCCATATTTACAACCAAGCATATTACGATATGCCACAGAAGAATAACACTGATAAATAACCATTTAAATCGCAATTTTGTGGATATTCATTTACATTCAAATGGGACTTGGAAACACACTAAGAAATGCATACTGGTGAAAAACCACTTAATGTGATGTTTGCGGATCTCAATTTGTGAAAAAATCATTTAAAAGTAGACGCAGAGTGGAAAGCTAGAGTGGACATCGAGTATGGACAGCCATAGTAGACAGCCAGAGTGGACAGCCAGAGCGGACAGCCAGAGTAGACAACCAGAGTGGACAGCCAGATTGGACAGCCAGACTGACAACTAGAGTGGAAAGCCAGAGTGGACAGCCAATATGGACAGCCAGATTGGACAGCCAGGGTGGACAGCCAGAGTGGACAGCCAGAGTAGACAACTAGACTGGACAACAAGAGAGGACAGCCAGAGTGGACAGCCAGAGTGGACAGCCAATATGGACAGCCAGATTGGACAGCCAGGGTGGACAGCCAGAGTGGACAGCCAGAGTGGACAGCCAGAGTGGACAACCAGAGTGGACAACCAGAGTGGAAAGCCAGAGTGGACAGCCAGAGTGAAAAGCCAAAGTGGACAGCCAGAGTGGACAACTAGAGTGGACAACTAGAGTGGACAGCCAGAGTGGACAACCAGAGTGGACAACCAGAGTGGACAGCCAGAGTGGACAGCCAGAGTTGACAGTCAGAGTGGACGACTAGAGTGGATAGCCACAGTGGACAACTAGAGTGGACAACCAGAGTGGACAGACAGAGTGGACAGCCAGAGTGGACAGCCAAAGTAGACAACTAGAGTGGACAACTAGAGTGGACAGCCAGAGTGGACAATCAGCGTGGACATTTAGAGAGGACAGCCAGAGTGGACAGCCAGAGTGGACAGCCAGAGTGGACAGCCAGATTATAAAGACTCCGGTGGACAGCCAGAGTGGACAGCCAGAGTGGACAACCAGATAATAAATCTCGAGTGGACAGCCAGAGTCGACAACCAGATTATAAACCTCGAGTGGACAACCAGAGTGGACAACCAGAGTGTACAACCAGATTATAAACCTCGAGTGGACAACCAGAGTGGACAACCAGATTGGACAGCCAGACTGACAACTAGAGTGTAAAGCCAGAGTGGACAGCCAATATGGACAGCCAGATTGGACAGCCAGGGTGGACAGCCAGAGTGGACAGCCAGAGTAGACAACTAGACTGGACAACAAGAGAGGACAGCCAGAGTGGACAGCCAGAGTGGACAGCCAATATGGACAGCCAGATTGGACAGCCAGGGTGGACAGCCAGAGTGGACAGCCAGAGTGGACAGCCAGAGTGGACAACCAGAGTGGACAACCAGAGTGGACAGCCAGAGTGGACAGCCAGAGTGAAAAGCCAAAGTGGACAGCCAGAGTGGACAACTAGAGTGGACAACTAGAGTGGACAGCCAGAGTGGACAACCAGAGTGGACAACCAGAGTGGACAGCCAGAGTGGACAGCCAGAGTTGACAGTCAGAGTGGACGACTAGAGTGGATAGCCACATTGGACAACTAGAGTGGACAACCAGAGTGGACAGACAGAGTGGACAGCCAGAGTGGACAGCCAAAGTAGACAACTAGAGTGGACAACTAGAGTGGACAGCCAGAGTGGACAATCAGCGTGGACATTTAGAGAGGACAGCCAGAGTGGACAGCCAGAGTGGACAGCCAGAGTGGACAGCCAGATTATAAAGACTCCGGTGGACAGCCAGAGTGGACAGCCAGAGTGGACAACCAGATAATAAATCTCGAGTGGACAGCCAGAGTCGACAACCAGATTATAAACCTCGAGTGGACAACCAGAGTGGACAACCAGAGTGTACAACCAGATTATAAACCTCGAGTGGACAACCAGAGTGGACAACCAGATTATAAAAACTCGGGTGGACAGCCAGAGTGGACAGCCAGAGTGGACAACCAGATTATAAACCTCGAGTGGACAGCCAGATTTGACAGAAATATTGGACAGCCAGAGTGGACAACCAGAGTGGACAGCCAGAGTGGACAACTAGAGTGGACAACTAGAGTGGACAGCCAGAGTGGACAGCCAGAATATAAAGACTCCGGTGGACAACCAGAGTGGACAGCCTGAGTGGACAACCAGATAATAAACCTCGAGTGGACAACCACAGTGGACAACCAGAGTGGACAGCCAGATTATAAATACTCGAGTGGACAGCCAGAGTGGACAGCCAGAGTTGACAGCCAGAGTGGACAGCCAGAGTGGACAACCAGATTATAAACCTCGAATGGATAACCAGAGTGGACAACCAGAGTGGACAGCCAGATTATAAATACTCGAGTGGACAGCCAGAGTGGACAGCCACAGTGGACAACCAGATTATAAACCTCGAGTGGACAGCCAGAGTGGACAGCCAGAGTGGACAACTAGAGTGGACAACTAGAGTGGACAGCCAGAGTGGACAACTAGAGTGGACAGCCAGAGTGGACAACTAGAGTGGACAACTAGAGTGGACAGCCAGATTATAAATACTCGAGTGGACAGCCAGAGTGGACAGCCAGTGTGGACAACCAGATTATAAACCTCGAGTGGACAGCCAGATTGGACACCCAGATTGGACAGACAGAGTGGACAACCAGAGAGACAGCCAAAGTGGACAACTAGAGTGGACAACTAGAGTTGACAACTAGAGTGGACAGCCAGAGTCGAGTGGACAACTAGATTATAAATATTCAGGTGGACAGCCAGAGTGGACAGCCAGAGTGGACAACCAGATTATAAACCTCGAGCGGACAGCCAGATTTGACAGAAAGATTGGACAGCCAGAGTGGACAACCAGAGTGGACAACTGGAGTGGACAGCCAGAGTGAACAGCCAGATTGAAAAGACTCCGGTGGACAGCCAGAGTGGACCGCCAGAGCGGACAACCAGATAATAAACCTCTAGTGGACAACCAGAGTGGACAACCAGAGTGGACAGCCAGATTATAAATACTCGAGTGGACAGCCAGAGTGGACAGCCAGAGTGGACAGCCAGAGTGGACAACCAGATTATAAACCTCGAATGGACAGCCAGAGTGTACAACCAGAGTGGATAACTAGAGTGGACAACTAGAGTGGACAGCCAGAGTGGACAACTAGAGTGGACAGCCAGAGTAGACAACTTGAGTGGACAACTAGAGTGGACAGCCAGACTATAAATACTAGGGTGGGCAGCCAGAGTGGACAGCCAGAGTGGACAACCAGATTATAAACCTCGAGTGGACAGCCAGATTGGACACCCAGATTGGACAGCCAGAGTGGACAACCAGAGTAGACAGCCAGAGTGGACAACTAGAGTGGACAACCAGAGTGGACAACTAGAGTGGACAGCCAGAGTGGAGTGAACAACCAGATTATAAATATTCGGGTGGACAGCCAGAGTGGACCGCCAGAGTGGACAACCCTATTATAAACCTCGTGTGGACAGCCAGAGTGGACAACCAGATTAAAAACCTCGAGTGGACAGCCAGAATGCGTAGCCAGAATGTACACCTAGGATTGGCAGCATGACAGAGTGGACAGCCAGAGTGGACAGCCAGAGTGGACAACTAGAGTGGACAGCCAGAGTGGACAACTAGAGTGGACAGCCAGAGTGGACAGCCAGAGTTGACAACTAGAGTGGACAAATTAAGTGTATAGCCAGAGTGGACAGCCAGATTATAGATACTCGGGTGGACAGCCAGAGTGGACAGCCATAGTGGACAACCAGATTATAAACCTCGAGTGGACAACCAGAGTCGACAACCAGAGTGTACAACTCGAGTCGACAACCAGAGTCGACAACCAGATTATAAAAACTCGGGTGGACAGCCAGAGTGGACCGCCAGAGTGGACAGCCAGAGTGGACAGCCAGCGTGGACAACCAGATTATCAACCTCGAGTGGACAGCCAAATTGGACAGAAAGATTGGACAGCCAGAGTGGACAACCAGAGTGGACAACTAGAGTGGACAGCCAGAGTGGACAGCCAGATTAAAAAGATTCCGGTGGACAGCCAGAGTGGACAGCCAGAGTGGACAACCAGATAATAAACCTCGAGTGGACAACCAGAGTGGACAACCAGAGTGGACAGCCAGATTATAGATACTCGAGTGGACAGCCAGAGTAGACAGCCAGAGTGAACAGCCAGAGTGGACAACCAGATTATAAACCTCGAGTATACAACCAGAGTGGACAACCAGAGTGGACAGCCAGATTATAAATACTCGAGTGGACAGCCAGAGTGGACAGCCAGAGTGGACAACCTGATTATAAACCTCGAGTGGATAGCCAGAGTGGACAACCAGAGTGGACAACTAGAGTGGACAGCCAGAGTGGACAGCCAGATTAAAAAGGCTCCGGTGGACAGCCAGAGTGGACAGCCAGAGTGGACAACCAGATAATAAACCTCGAGTGGACAACCAGAGTGGACAATCAGAGTGGACAGCCAGATTATAAATACTCGAGTGGACAGCCAGAGTGGACAGCCAGAGTGGACAACCAGATGATAAACCTCGAGTGGACAACCAGGGTGGACAACCAGAGTGGACAGCCAGATTATAAATACTCGAGTGGACAGCCAGAGTGGACAGCCAGAGTGGACAGCCAGAGTGGACAACCAGATTATAAACCTCGAGTGGACAGCCAGAGTGGACAACCAGAGTGGACAACTAGAGTGGACAGCCAGAGTGGACATCCAGGTTAAAAAGACTCCGGTGGACAGCCAGAACGGACAGCCAGAGCGGACAACCAGATAATAAACCTCGAGTGGACAACCAGAGTGGACAACCAGAGTGGACAGCCAGATTATAAATACTCGAGTGGACAGCCAGAGTGGACAGCCAGAGTGGACAACCAGATTATAAACCTCGAGTGGACAGCCAGAGTGGACAGCCAGAGTGGACAACTAGAGTGGACAACTAGAGTGGACAGCCAGAGTGGACAGCCAGATTAAAAAGACTCCGGTGGACAGCCAGAGTGGACAGCCAGAGTGGACAACCAGATAATAAACTTCGAGTGGACAACCAGATAATAAACCTCGAGTGGACAACCAGAGTGGACAACCAGAGTGGACAGCCAGATTATAAATACTCGAGTGGACAGCCAGAGTGGACAGCCAGAGTGGACACCTAGGATTGGCAGCATGAGTGGATAGCCTAATTGGACAACGAATGTGGACAGTTGTCAATTGTCCAGTCTATTTAAATATATGGACAGCTATTTTGGACAGTGGACAGTTGTCCAGTCTATATAAATATATGGACAGCTATTATGGACAGTGGACAGTTGTCCAAAAAATGAATTAGAGATAGTTCTCCAATTCAAATTGATAAATGGACAGCTAGAATGGACAGTGGACAGTGGACAGCTAACTTCACACACCCAAGGTCACTATTAATAACACTAAAACTAATTTTATGAGCGCGTTAATTTTTATTTCCAGTTATGACAAGTGTACGTGTTCATAAACAACCTGTTAAACTAAATTGAATATCAGCAATACGATAAACAGATAAAAATAACACAATATAGATTACAATAGAAGCCATTTTGATTGAAAATAGACACGACATTGTAAAGACCTGTAAAAGTGGGTGGGGTAATGAAATGTGACAATCTTAGACGAAAAGAGGTCCGGTGTTACATTTCTATCAATATTTTCTATTATGTATATTTTTCTGCAAAATAAATGTTTTATTACGTCTGAAATGTCAGGCAATACCAGCATTAATGGCAAAATAATGATGCTGTGTGAAATCCAAGATTTATGACATTACCGGTTCAATTTAAATATATTTATATATGGAAATAATATGAGCATGGTGTATTTTTATAGTTTCCTTAACTGCTGTAAATGCATTTAAGAATCAACACACGGTTATTTAAATATATATTTATGTATGAAACAATGAAGGAACTATTGAAAGGTCAATTTCAAGGAGTGGAGCATGTGGGTCTTGCTCAGAGAAATTAACCAGTGGTCCAAAGGGGGTTGAATCCGGGACATCTCGATACCTACATAACGTATCTTTTTCATCAACAAATATAGAACTGGTATATCCCCATTGATACTAGTTCAAAAACTAGCACCTAAGAGAACTTAATCATGAAGAACATTGCTGCAAAACTACAAAAAGTCGTAATCATAATACTGTTAACAACAATTGGCTGTCCATAAACGTGTTGTTAGTTCGTTAAATCATGTCGACGTGCGTTTTAGCTGCTTATTAATTATGTTCATCCTATTAAATTGAGCTCACACTGGGCCCCGCTTTTACATAGATCTAAAAATGTCCAAATCGTGACAAATCGTAATTTGTGAACGTGGAAAAACGTGACGGAATTGCGTTGGTCAGGAAGCTCTCCGACCTTACCACGTTTATTTTAAACATGTTCAAAACAAGCATATTTATTTGCGTCCCGATTCATACTTTGAGTCAGGTCTGTGATTATGAACTTGCAGGGGCCGTTTCATTAAACTTCGTACGCATGAAATGTTCGTAGGTTTGTTCGTACGAACTTCGTAGACCCAAAATAGCGTTTCAGTAAACTCAAATTCGTACGAAGATTCTTAAGAATTTCGTAGATTTCTTCGTAAGCCTACGACAAGCGAGTACCTTGCGTAAACTAAGAAACAAAATGGCTGCGTTCTTTGTGGCACAGGGTAGAATAAATAGGCGAAATCGCGTCTTCCGTGCCAGACGGGCCAATTTAGATGATTTGTGTGACGCAGAAGTAGTGGAACGTTATCGTCTCTCCCGGGAAGGTGTTGTTCGGTTGGTAGAACTTATAAAAGAAGATATCGGTCCTGCTGCCAATCGAACACAACCACTGGATGCTACGACAAAGGTACAGTTCACGCTAATAAAAACATTTTCTCTTAATATTAGGCGCCGTGTGACAATAAAGAGGGTGATTTTACAGTTAACACCGTCGCTAATGTCAACATGGAAACGGTGCTATTCGTACTTAGGTTGATTCGTACTTTAGTCCATTCGTAGCTGATTATTTTTCTATCAAGCTGGATTCATTACCAGTACGGTCTATTTAGTCAGCAGAGCCTTTGTTTACATAATAATTTTTAATAGTTTTACTCACTGCCAGTAGCATTATCAAAATTTAACAGGGACAATACTTTTCGTATGAATCTAAATATGTCTAGACCTACACCGTAGGCCTACCCAAGTCATTCGAAGAGAACCACTTTGAAAGGTAAAATTGACCAACATAAAAACAATAATCTCTAAAACACAGCAAATATTCGTGTTATTCATCAAACATGTTATTCCTTAAAATCAACGATGCAGGTTGAAGCATACATAGGTATCATATATAGGTAGGCCTATATACTTGCCTCCGTGAAAATTTTAGTAGATTCTATATATCAGGCAGACTTAATCAATTGTAAACATACACCCTGGTACAGTCGAGGCCAAAACTGTATGTATTTTACATTTCCAGGTATAAATGTAAATACAGACGAGCAAGTACTGTACAAAAGTGTCATTATATGTAATATGAGACCAGAATCCACTCTATACAAATGTAGACTTCCTTCCCTATAATTAAATAAAGACTAATAATGAACTTGAAATGCAATACCGTTTAATGAAGGGACCCCAAAATTTCTCAGGGACTCACTTAATATAAAACTTAAGGGTCTTGGGACCCTCGTATGAAAATTCCTAGGGAAAACCCTGGCCCTCTGTACATAATATACATCATCATGATAAACAACAGTTTTAAAATGAAATTTTCTCGACTGTAACTTCTGATGCGGTGGTCAGTATTTGCAGATCACAAAGGGCGTTTCTCAACATAGGATGTTACAGTACTGTTTATGCCTGGATATCATATCTTTTAATTTTATTAAATATATTTAATTAATATAGTGGTATTTATCATTTCTTTCTCCTTCACTGGTACAATTGATATCATAATGATATTCTAAATACAAGTATTCACAACAAAGGTCAACAGGAGATACGAGGGTCATTCAATAAATTCGTGGACTGGACTCGTCATTTTAATACCCATTGACACAGAGAATAACTAATTATATCACACTAAACTACAGCCTTTCTGACACAAGTGCAGAAAATGGTGCACGAAATGACGAATTTTTAAAGAAAATATGGCTAAAACAAAACCATCACCTTACCACAACCACCACACAACGCAAATATATTCTGACGTCAGCGACGTTATTGATGTTTTGCTATTTCTCAAGCGATAAACCCGAAACTGAATTATGTCATTCATATGGATTTAAACGTAACTATTTAAGTTGTAAAATATTAAATAGATCTACCACAACATTTTATGTATTCAAAGTTAAGAATTAAGCTAGAAACAGTGGTTTTATGCTAAGTTGAAACGCCTCGCACATTTTGACTGGCGTTTCCTTAAATGTCCCTACGTTTGTCAATTTCGTTCGATCTATGTATCATTTTTTATACCATGCTGCTCTTCAGGAATTTGATTTTGTCACTAAAACACAGGGACACTGAATACTGCATGTGCTCCGTTTGTTCTCATTAGCATTTTATGTGTGTTTGTTGTGTATTTCGAAGACAAGTGCACGATATAATGGTTGCATGAATTTCCTTGCGTAAATTCACCGGGATTTTGACGTAAATGAAAACATGACAGGCATAGATCAAATACTTCTCAATTCAAACTCAAACGTGCAAACCATTTAATAATTTCACAAAATATTATGCTAATATCTTGCAAGAATTTGGCAAATATATGGGAATGTAAATAAATTAGTTCGGAAGTTATCACTTGTTGAACTAGTTAAAAGGGTATGTTTCGTCGGTCGGGGGTGGTAGCGCGTTACTATGGTAATACAACGGCCCATGACATGTTACTGTAATGCGTAATCAAAGATAAATTTGTATCTACGGTAGGTATTAGATAAATGTTTATAATGATATGAGAAATTATTATTTTAACATGAATATTATAAAATGAGAACGATTGTCTACGAATATATTGAATGACCCTCGTATCATGTAAAAATTTGCATGCAGCCCACTGGTCCCACTAAAACTATTACCAAGTGTTCTGTAGGGCCAGAATATGCATTGGAATCACCCAAGAACTATCTAACATTGTTGATTACATTGTAGGGAAATCCAGTGTAAAGTTTCAATCCATTAACATGTGTGCTTTTATGTAGGCTTGCAATGAACAAATTTTAAAAATTAATTTTGGATAAATTTTTAGTATTGAATGTCCTCTATGCAATTAGAATATTGTCGAGCAGTTATGAAGACAATTTAAATTAAAGAAAACAGCACTTTATTAAGAACTAAAGCAAATAGAGAACATTAGTTAAACAGTTATTTTCACTTATTTAAAACATTAAAAAAATCTGCTTTAATTTTGATATAAATAGGCTTTCTGCTCCACAAAAAACTTGCAATAACAAATGTCTAAACATACCTGTAGAATCGTTGTCACGAACGAATGTGTCTATACCCTTATGAATACCATCAATGGCTGTGTCACTCACAACACTGAGGATCTGAAATTTAAAAAACAATATTTCTGTTGAAATTATATGATATCAAACTAAAAAACTGTCGATCAACACTGGCACCCCCATTGGTGTATTAAGTGAAAGTAACTAAGGGCAACAACTTTGGTAAAATTTATGCACAAAAAATCATTCCCTTATGGTCAACTACACATCCAGGTTGTTGATTTTTGACAGTTTGAACACAAGTGTAAATGTCACTACACAGAGGTTTATGAATGCAGGATTTTGCTTACTTTGGTAATAATTATTACCTTTTCTTCCACTTCGGTTAAGTCTATACTACAAACCGGGCCACTACCTGTAGAGGTTTGGTGCTGCCTTCTTTCCCTCTCTTTCTTTTTAAATATAGACTTCAAGTCCTGCCATTTCTTTTTAATTTCGTCTTGTGTGCGCAGCACACTACTTTGGGCATTGACACTGTAATTGAATTTTACCCATGTATAATTAATGACAATAATGCACCAATCAATAGAAAGCACAGACCAAACTCAGGGAAAATGCATGGATTTTTCCTCCAAAAGTAATTTCACATACAGCTTACCTGACATACAGAGTAATCATTTCAATCTCTTTTTAAAAGGTGTTTTTTCTGTATTTAAAAATGCAGAGTTACAATATGAAAACGAGGGTGTTATTAAAATCAACAATGACCCACATTGAGGACATTCTTGCCTTCATTTTTAATGGAGTGAAAACACACAGACACTTTCACCGGGTTTTAGCCAGAGAAAAACAAGAATGTGTTCAGGAAATTCTTTGTGCCTTGGTATTAGCTTTGTCCATAACAACAAACAGAGGCCCTATATGTTGTATCATACATTCAGTGATTCAGACATTCAGCTTGAAAGTTTTGCAATGGACTGATGAAAGAACAGACGCATTCACTAAAGAACACATGTTCACAAACTTATGTTGGACGGAAATATCGACCTTTTCAACCTTTATGCCAACACTGATTCTTGGACACCCCTCATATGACCACTTCCATCGGCAACGATGCCGAGTTAATGCAGCAGTCAGTTACATGCATCCACGGCCCCCACTCTACCCCGGTGATAAGCCGGGATGTTTACTTATGGGTTGTAAGTCATGGCACTTCCAGGGACAGCTGAGTGTAATATCTCAGCTATTTCCCAGGCCCCTTGGCAACGAAATATTGTCACCTCGCATGTATTGGTGCTTAACAATGTACAGGTAGCATGTTACAGAACCAAGGACTCTATTCAAAATGAGCTATGGACTTGGTATCGCACCGGAAGTCCTTGTAACTCACCTAAGTCTCTAACATTTGCGTAAATGCCCAAAAGAGGGCCCAGCAAATAACAAGGAAGAAAGAGTTTAAGCAAGGAGAAAAAGGAGTTGTTTCCCTTTTCTAAAAGTCCGCAGATTTTTTTCCAGAAATATTTAGTTGTTTTTGCCCAATTAAGGTGCAGTTTTTTGGTGGAAGTCAACTAATATCGTTTAGATATTTCAAAATTCTCCAAAACAATAACTCAGTCTCATTTGTGGAGCTAAGCCGCTTTTGATGTGTGTCGGAAGTATGAGAAAGGCTAGTTCTGGGTACCAAAACTAAACGATCTTATAATTGACTGACGTCGATCTTTACAATTGGAATAATCACTGAAATGGAATAATCATCGTTTAAGAAGCTTGGACTAGAGAAAGGCCGGTGTAGTGATTGTAGGTATATGACCACTTCCAACAGCCTTGCTGTTGAGTTAACTCTTTAGTGATGATGTTGAGTGTCCGCCTACAACGCTACAGGTCGTGGGTTCGATCCTTGGTGGAGACCAGATTTTTATCGCTCCCCTAAATTACTACACCGGTAATATGAAAACCCTAGACTTGTAGGACTAAAAAAACTACTTTAATTACTTACCACTGAGTAACATCTTGCCAAATGACGGCCTTCTTCTCGGCCGTCACATTCCCCTTCAGTTTGCTATCTAAAATAACAATATTTTCGACAACCTTGTCAACTAACACAGCCGAAGCGTCTTTCTCCCAGTTCATCTTTCTAACCTTCTTCTCTGCCATTTCGCTGTCGTCTGTAAGTGCTCTCTCAGCGGTCCGCGCGACAACGGAAGTCGCAATAATTTTATCTTCAGGAATGAAGAGTAGTTACGAAGTTCGTAAGCGATGCGTACTTAAGAAAGTTCGTACGAAGGTGTTACTAAAACGCTCATAACTTTTTCGTAAGAAGTTCGTAGGAAGATCTTCGTAAGGCTACGAAGATAATTTACGTACGAAGTTTAATGAAACGGCCCCTTGGTCAGTAAGAGTGTGAATGGGATTTATAAAAAAAAATCATTGGTAGTTTGGTAGCGCATTATAAAAATCCAGTTATACACATTGGCAAAATACATTTTGGATTGGAATAAATCTATCAAGCTGACACAGGGATGTCTGGGCAAGGAGGCAATAAGTTACGCACATATTGTCTTTTTAAAACAGATTTATGTACCGAGAAATATTGTAAATTGATTATGCCACCTCGTCATAGGGCGGCTTTTAGTAAAATTTCGCTGCGGCGATGCCCCTATACGTATAGAGACCGGTAGATATGAGCGTATTCCGGTAATCAACCGTAAATGCCCATTCTGTGACAGCATTGAAGATGAATTTCATGTTTTATTTGATTGTCATTTATATGATGACATTAGACAGAATATGTACAATAAAGCGGTTGACTTGCATGATAATTTTATAAGAATGTCTAGAAATGATAAACTTTATTTCTTTTTCAACTCATCTGATATGATAAGGATAAGTGCCAGGATATTTTAAAACGAAGAACTTTTTATATTTGTAAATAGTGTGTTTTCATAAAAAGGTAATCAGATTAAGTCCTATGGATGGATCCTATTTATGTTTGTACTATGTATTAAGCATGATTCTTATTATATTTTCGTGTGTAATGTATTTTATGTGAATAATGTAAAACAATCTTAATATTTGATAGTGTTTTACTTCCATCTAAGAGACTGTTGTTAATCAGTTCATCTACGGTCTGACCGGGGTGATAATTGATATTTTAAGATATTCCTTAATAAGCGCTTTAGTGCCTATTTACAAATTTCAATTTTCTTATATCAATCATTTTAACACGTTTTTAATACAACGCATTAACAACAGCTTCTTAGTCTTATTTATATAAATATGTGATATCTTAATAGTTCCTATAATATAATACTGCGAATATGTTTAAGTTAATGTGGTACTCATATATGAGAATTGTAGTACCTTAATGTCTCTTGTAATTCAATTTTGAATGGTTATGTACATTTGATATGTTTTTATTATGATATGAAATTTTATGTGTGTAAATGTACATGAATGAGACGTTAATAAAGAATATATATACATTGGCACTTAAGTATACCGTAATTATTTCAATGTTATTGCGCTCCAAAAACGTTGCGTTCAGACTGTCTTCATTGTTATCATCTATACCCTTGCGACTGATTTCTAAGGATCTTTTTTAATCATCAGCTGTCTCCATTATTCTCAAAAATATGACACCATGTCATGTTTAAACTCTTATATCTCGGCGAAAAGGACGAATAAAGGTGTGTAAATCTGCATATAGACGGGGGATGGATGTAATTTTGTCATGGTATAAGTCAAACGGTAAGGATTTGTCAAAAAATAGCTTTTTGGGGATCAAAGTTTCAAATAACGCGTTTTTTGTAAAATATTGCATACATTTTTCATTATGTCTCCCTAAATAATTCACGGTTTTGCTCAGAATTTTGTGTACTGATAACTGCGAATAAATGTACACACTTTTTTTGTTCAGACCCTGCAAAAGGAATATAAAAACAAGCAATACTTACTTCCACGAGTTTGCGTACATAAACACTGACAACTGTCTTCTAAGTGCCAACTGTTTTCTATGTATCGGGTTGAACGGTTTGATTATATAATATAGACATCGTGTTAGCTGTATGCAGGCTTTTTTAACGTACTTATACTCTTATAGCTAGATTGAAGTCGTAAAACGGGCAGTTGCTATACAGAGGTAATTGTATTCTTATTGTACCCAGCTTCACTTGTTTTACCTTATATTTCGTTTCGGTAAGGTAAACCATCTGTGAAACTATGGTATTGAGATATTCGTGTATATGATGTGATGATATGTTCAAGTACAGTAGAACTTCGATGCCTCGAACAGTGACAATTACAGTACCTAATAAAATGTTTACGGCTGTATTGTATTACATGTTTGTGAAAACACTTAACACTTATAGGTCCGGTAATTACTTAATGAAGGTAATTATAACTGATTTATTTTTCGTGAATAAAATTCAGAAACAAAAACATTGTCATTAATTTAAATGTTTGCATTCTTTAAAACAAACTTAACTGAGTGAATGATGTTGAATGATCAATATTCGTATAAAACCCGATCGGAATTGATGATTTTTATCATTGTCAAAATAAAAAATAACGACGATAATACAAATCAAGGCTGTACTGAGCAACTCGGCGAAGGACCCGGTAACGGGGGGATAGCTGAGTCAGAAACTAATGGCCATGCCGAGCAACTTAATAAAGGACCCGGTAACGGCGGGATGATTAAGTCGGCATCTGAGAAGTAAGGAACAAAAAGGAAGTTAGAGTTACAAACTATTGAAACGAAATTTAACGCAATCATCGAGGTTGAGAAAGGACAGAAATTAAAGGCGGAGGTGGCGAGAATGTTCGGAGTGCCTACAAACACGTTATCCGGATGGCTAAAGAAAACGGATTCAATTATGGAAGGTTACTTAAATTTTGGACCTAAACGCCGGAATATGAGACATGGTCAATACAATGAAATAGATGAAGCTGGTTTAAGATGGTTTAAGGAAGCCCGTGACCGTGATATCCCTATATCAGGACCCCAATTATTACTGAAGGCATCGTTTTTTGCCGATCGGTTAGGAGTTTCTGAATTTAAGGAATCGGTGGGTTGGCTTGACAACTTTAAAGCCAGGTATGATATTTCATTCAAACAAATATCTGGAGAAGCCAAGTCTGTAGACACCGAGTCCGAGGCTATGGGTGCATGGGCTTCCCGTCTTAAAACCATCTTAAATACATACAGTCCAAAAGACATCTACAATGCCGATGAGACTGGGTTGTTCTATAAACTTACCCAGGAAAAAACGTTAGAATTCAAATCAGTGAACTGTTCCGGTGGTAAACGTAGTAAAGATCGCCTGACAGTTCTCGTCTGTACGAATATGTCAGGGGATGACAAAGTTCCCTTGTTTGTCATAGGTAAAGCTGAAAAAACCTCGATGCTTCAAAAATGTAAAAACTTTACCAACAGAATATGCTAACAACAAAAAAGCATGGATGACCGGAGATTTATTTAAGTCATGGCTCCAGAAAAATGATAAGCGTTTTATAAGGGAACATCGTAAAGTTGCCATGATCATTGATAATTGCCCTGCTCATCCCGTCTCTGTCAAGTTGCAGGCAATTGACCTGATATTTCTGCCACCAAACACAACTTGTCACACACAACCATGTGACCAAGGTATCATTAAAAACTTAAAGGTTAAATACAGAAAGTAGGTCATTTCAAAACAATTAGCTGCTATGGATAAACACGAGACATTCAGTGTGTCAGTTATGTGCATGATGTGATGATATGTTCATATATGTATATGATGTGATGTGATGATATGTTCATGTATGTATATGATGTGATGATATGTTCATGTATGTATATGATGTGATGATATGTTCATGTATGTATATGATGTGATGATATGTTCATGTATATATATGATGTGATGATATGTTCATGTATGTATATGATGTGATGATATGTTCATGTATGTATATGATCTGATGATATGTTCATGTATGTATATGATGTGATGATATGTTCATGTATATATATGATGTGATGATATGTTCATGTATGTATATGATGTGATGATATGTTCATGTATGTATATGATGTGATGATATGTTCATGTATATATATGATGTGATGATATGTTCATGTATGTATATGATGTGATGATATGTTCATGTATATATATGATGTGATGATATGTTCATGTATGTATATGATGTGATGATATGTTCATGTATGTATATGATGTGATGATATGTTCATGTATATATATGATGTGATGATATGTTACCGCTAACTTGCATACTTATCCCTCAATCTTAGACTGAGAAATACATGAGCTCCTTCTTCAAACGGTCGCCCGGTACTTGAAACTATCATGCATAAACAAATCCAGCACACGCATTAAGACTTTTATACATGTATAACTCTAACGCGGTATTGGGACCTGTGCCACTTAAAGTAAACAGGCAGATCAGGTACAACAACATATAAGGATATTGGAAAAGGGATTATCTTTTTCAATGTGTATAGCTTGGCTACTGTGACATGAGCCTGACCTTTATGCAAGAATATATTACAAGACTTTTGCTTTGATAATATCAATTTCCGCAAGCAAATCGTGCAATATCGGTATTTCAGATTTGTGTTTGTATTACATCTTGAGCGTCTTCGTGATACTCCCCGGTTATGAAAACATACACTCGGTGTTGTAAACGTAGACAATATATCGACTGTTAAATTATGCTAACCAATAGGTCAGGCTCATCTCTATGTGGCCAAGCTTTACCGTTATTTTAATTTTCTTAGTGAATAGAAGTGAGCACGTAAAATACACTTCCGCTCTCCCTAAATCGATGTTATGGTCAGTGATTTCTGTTTATATTGACATTGCAGAATATCGCGTTAGACTTATACCCTGTAGTCATATATGACAACGAATGCTCGAGGGTATTATATTTATCACATAAAGACAATAATCTTCTCCATAGTGAGAACAACTGACGGAACGATGTTCTCCAATGTGTGTTCATTTTAGGCTCATTCAACTGTACTACTAGACTTGTTAACAAATGATTATCTCCAACGACAAGGCATGTCGGATCCTATATAATATTATAACCAAGCACATTACAACATGCATTTCACTGATGAAAAGATAACAGAACAGAACAGAACAGAACAGAACAGAACAGAACAGAACAGAACAGAACAGAACAGAACAGAACAGAACAGAACAGAACAGAACAGAACATTTTATTTATAGACTTGAGCTATACAGCACATAATCATACATAATATAAATGCATAAGCATAATAAACGTGAAAGGTGAAGAAAACAAAAGAAAGAAAAAAAGAGTTTATATTAAACAAGTATAAGAGTCATTGAGATATCAATAGGATAGTATTATAATTATGCATTACAGCATAGATTTGGAGGTTGAACACAAAATGTGAAAACACACACACTTGCACAAACAAAAACATCATAAAAACAATAATGTTATGTGAAAGCAATATTGCCAATTAAGGATTTTCTAGTAGCTGACGCTTCCAAAATATAATGTCCTAGATTATTTAAAATATACTTATTTGTAGATTGCATTAAATCTAAAAACTTGAAAACACTTGGTCTACGGTAAAAATATCGTTTTATGTATTTCTCGCGTAATTCATTATAAATTGGACAAATTATTAAGAAATATTCATCTTCTAAATCTCTCCCATCGCATAAAGTGCACACACGCTGTCGTCTGTCAATTCTAGTTGTTGCAAATCTACCGGTAACAATACGGAGATCATGTGAACCAAGTCTAAAACGCGAAAGAGCAATACATAATTTGCGTGGCATAGCGTCGAGATAAAATTCAAAGTTAAATGAAAGCTTAAATGATTTGTAAAGGAGTAATGATTGACTATTTTCAATACTAGTTCGCCATGTCTGTAAAAACACATCTATCACGCGTGACTTAAAAAGTAAATGGAATGTATCAATATCAACACTATATGGGTTGTGAAACACATATGGAAAGCCATAACGGTCAAGTAAAGTCTTAACACTAAATAACCAAATTTTTACACCACGATTGCAACTGTTTTCCATGTCATCATACAGATATCTAATAATGATATTGTTAGACTGAATAATCCAATACTTTATTACTTTAGTAAAATTATTAATATATAATGGGTATCTTCCCAATTCCCCGTACACCCCTATTGTGGTAGTTGACTGTCTCACGCATAAAATTCGTTTGCAAAATTGAAGTTGAATATTTTCTAAAGAATTGTATTTTTTAAAACCCCATTCTTCACTGGAATAATTTAGAATAGAGCCTACAAAAGCATCAAACAATTGACATTTTGTCTTGTTTTTTATAGGATACTTATGTAAATTATTCATTAAAACATTCAAAGCTTTAAGACCTTTACCTACAAGATTTTCTACATTGACTGCTAAATTACCCGTGTAATTGAAAACTGTACCTAAGTAATAAAAGTTGTTAACCACCTCTATAGCAGAATTCATGTAAGTCCAACTTTCGTCATTACGCAAATTACCTTGTTTCCTAAATACAACAACTTTGGTTTTATCAGCATTCACTTGTAAACCCCACCTATCGCAATACATATTAAGTAAATCGTCGTTTGTCGTTGTTGCAAATCGCTTGGGCTATTGCCAAAGATAACCATATCATCGGCAAACAACAATAAAACCAACATAAGTTCATCAATAGTAATACCACATAAAGAAGAGTCTTGCGAAAACAGTTCAAGATCTTCAATAAATAGGGCAAATAATAAAGGGGACATAACTTCACCTTATTTCAAACCCACAGCACGTTCGAAGTACTCGGAATAAGAGTTACAATTACGGACACAACTTTTTACTTTAGAATACATGTCACGAATAATGCGCAACATTTTCCCTTTAACGCCGATTTTAAAAAAATTATACCACATATTATTGAAATTTATGCTATCGAACGCTTTCTTTAAATCTATAAAGGCACAATACAGTCGACCTTTGTCATTTAAAACTTTTTGTATAACGGAATTTAGTATAAAGACTGCATCCACGGTAGAGCGTCCCGAGCGAAATCCGAATTGGGCGTCACTTAAAATGTTATTATTTTCCACCCATAAACTTAGTCTTTTATTAAGCACACCTGTAAATATTTTTGAAAAACAACTGACTAACGTTATACCCCTGTAATTGTTAACATCTGCAGGATCGTTTTTCTTATGTAATGGCACAATATTCCCCTGTGACCACTGCTCAGGGAAACGACCAGAATTTAATATGGCGTTAAAAATATCCACTAAATGACCAGATAAAATGTCAAAAGATTCTATGAAATATTCATTAAGCAAGTAGTCACTACCAAATGATTTGTTATGTTTTAATTTATGGATGACAAGTTTAATTTCCTTAGCCGAAATAGTCCGATCAAGTTCTTCAAAGTTACAATAATCAGAATCGAAGTCATTGTCATTTGCAAACTGTGCAGCATCAGCATGGTCAGCAGATAATAAATCGTTCTGCATTTGAGAGAAAAACTGATAAAAATCGTCATCTGAAATACTAATATTAGTCTTAGATTTTTGCTTAGTAAAAAGTTTCCAAAAATCCTTTGGTTTGGCGTGACGTAAACGCTCGATTTCCCGACATTTCATGTATTCATACGAGCGCTTTTTCTTTTTAATTTATGATTTATAGCGTGCTTTTTTTAAACAAAGCTCAGAACGATTTGTATCGCTTTTTATTATACTGAGTTCCAAAAGTTCTGCATCTTAATTAAAAATTCATTTTTTTTGAAATAGTTAACTTCAAAGAACTTTTTAGAAACACTGTCCATTTGCGTACCCTTAGTGTTTATGTTGAACCTAGCTCCGTTGGATTTCGTCACGCTTGAATGATCACACCATCGCAAATGGTAAAAACGTCTATTCAAGCACGCATAATTTGGGTTCTTCATTTTCGACTTTATTTTCACTTCCAATTCACTTGCATCATGTCTGTGTTACGGAAAAACACAATAAGTCATTCAAATAAGTTAGAAATGTACGCTTAATTTGATTTCAAAAATGGATAATGGTGACCGAATCGTGTATATAAGACGCTAGAGGCTGGTGTTTCACTAAAATACATTGTGTCGAATTAAATTGACATTTCTCTATCATAATAAGACTGTTGTATCATCTCCATTCGAAAAAACTGTATATGACGTACCACGTGACAACAGGTCAAGGGTCAATGCCGCTTACCTAGACAGGTAATGCTGCTATATTTTTGCACCAAGAACAACGGCATTGTTGTAGCTTAATTGTAGTCCACCCAACATTAAAATTATGGGAAACTTGCTTTAATATTGCGTTTTTTATGTCAAGGAGGTTGTTTCTTAAAATCTGGCCTGCTGGCAACATCAATAATTGTTTATGGTCAAAGAGAGATCATTTTCGGTATTTATTTACGATTATTACCTCCCTTCCACTACAAAATAGTAGTTTATCGTTGTGTGTACTTTGGAATCGTTGGGTGGTGTCACATGTGGTTTTGTTACGGATCGATACATATCTTCAAATCGACAACTGTCATGGATTTATATCAAGTACACATTGCTTAACATTATCATCAATAAGTTGGAGATTCTAGTAAAAAAGCCACACCGTATATTGGATGCGGAACTTTTGGAACTCGGTATATATTGAATTTTTGCAAAGCTTCGTCATATAACCGTTTTGCCACGCTACACTCGCCATCGAACCATTCCGAGTGTTTACACAATAAGCTTTTGTCGGTAAACGTATTTTGGCTATGGTTGGACGAAGCAATTTTACAAAACAGTGGGTCTGCGACTTCTCTAACAACTTGTGCAAATTTGTTCAAGCCTGTGTCAATAGACTGTAAAATATTAGCATCCATATTATTAACAATTACGGTAAATTCTGGTAGTTTACTTTTTACCCCCCTCCGAAACTCATCTCTTAAATTATCATTCCATCGCACAGATGTATGTTCGCTTGACGATAAATCTTTTTCATGTGGCAAATTATTACACAAGATACTAAAACACACTGGGGCGTGGTTAGACCACTCACAAAACATGCCTACTTCGAAGCTTTTAATACAACGAAAGTCATCCTCGTGTAATATTAAATAATCAATTACGCTACTACCCACGTGACTTGTAAATGTGAATGAATCGGTGTCGTTACCAAATAGCCTGCCATTAGCAATGCGTAACGACATTGACTTACATAGATCAACAAGTTTCTGCCCATACGAATTGCATACAATGTCAACATTAGCACGTGGTATTGAAATGTCTTGCATATAATCAGAATCATCAATGAAACTTACGTTGCGATCACATTGAATATAATCTAGACGACACCCAGTACGTGAGTTAAAATCGCCGCATAGTAACACAGTTCCGAGTGCTTGGAATTCATTTATATCAAGCTGTAGTAGGTTAAAGAAATCAACATCAACAACATTATATGCAGGGGAATTTTCTGGCCAGATGTAAAAACCTGCAATAAAAATATCTTTTTCAATATGGAAAAACGTATGGTCGAGTTTTAACCAAATTACAGAATCGGAATGATTTCGAATTACATGTACACCATTTATCATACTGTCTTTTATAAACAAAGCAAGTCCGCCACTGCATCTTCTGGATCGCTTATTTTGGAAATGTCTAAAGTAATTAAAACATGTATAACCTTCAATTTGTATTTGTGAATTAGAATTTGTCCAAGTTTCGTATAGAAAGATGATATCATTTTGACACAATTTATCAACGAATGATTGATCTTCAAGTTTATGTCTATTTAGGCCATGTATGTTCCATGACATAACTTTCAGTTCACCCTCCGGTACACATTACTGACCCTGATCACGAACTGGTCGACCATCCACATAGAGGGTGTCGTAGCTAATCCATGCATTTTTCCCTTTGCTTTTTGCGTTGCGAAGAGCCGGAAGTAGCTGACGTCTGCGATCGGCAATTTCCTTCGGGAATTGCTCAAACATGTAAAAGTCAGTTCCACGGAGTTTACCTTTGCATTTCCTAACCATCTCACGATCTTTGAATGCAGAGAATTTTGCGACGATGTTTGGAGGTTTACTGGTAGCAGACGAATATTGGGACCGATTTCTATGTACACGCTCAAAGCGTATGTTATCTACGATACCCTGCGCTATTTGTAATTTTTCTACCATAAACTTGCGTACTATGACTTCGCAATCCCCGGTTTTCTCGTGCGCGGCCTCCTTTCGATTAGTAAATATCAGGTTGTTGCGCATGGATTGTGATTGAAGATACAGTAGATTGTCCTCGATATTGGCCTTGTCCTTCTGTAGTTTCGTTATTTGATCATTGGCCACGCCCAACGAAAATTGCAAATCATTAACATATGGGTAGCATAACATGCACATGTTCGTTATATCGCTAATTTAATTCATCAATGATATCAGCTTTGTTTAAAAATCAAAGTTAACTTACAAAAATTGTATTGTAACAAGTAATTCCGTATTATTCAATTAGATGTCCAAAATGCGCTTCCGTAGTGAGGCATGATAAATCGTTGACACGCTCCATGTCTACGCTATTGATCGATTTAAATTACGTACCTACGGTGGGTAGATTATGCCACGCCTTAATTTGAAAAAAATGTGCAAGTTTAAGGTTAAATTTCATATGATTATAAGCATATCTTGTTCTACATGATCATCGAAAAATATATTCTTTTGCAATTAGTTTGAGGTCAAATCGTAGAATGACTGGACTAGTAATAGTGAATAAATAAATGCATATCCTTTGCTGGAGTGGTTTTTGTTCTCTCAGCTACACTTTCGATATTTTTGACATTTTGTATATACGTATGATGCATATCGGTCTTTATTAGGGGCATAGCTCTGTCATTATGAAATTCTGATTATAAGGTATGTGTCATCAGGAACATTTATACTTCCCTGGTATCATCATGGACCTTATATAGCTTCCTGGTATCATTCAGAATTCGTTGATCATGTGTGAGAAATCTTATGCTTATAGATTTGTTATACTAGTAACCACAAAACACTTGATGATATGTATATTTAATAGTGGTTAGATTGTAGAATTAAAGTCGTTCTTTCTCAATTTCAAATCAGTTTTAACTTAACCCTAGAGTGTTACTGCCGTTAGCAATGCTGCCGTGCATTTATTTTAGAAACAAAGAAACAAATGCATGCATGCGGTCATTTCTAATTTTCTAGGACTACAGACGATTAAAAATTAATTGATTTAGATTTTGCTATTAATCTCTTAATATCTACATCTAGGTAGTGACTTCTATCTTCTAACTCAGTTTACATGAACTTTACGTCTCCGTGTACGATTAGTTTAATGCCGGTTATTGGGGATATAGATAGATATACATTTTTTATTTGTTTCAACGTTTCCATCTAAAAACAGAGAATACTGCTCTAATTTTATTAGATAAAATTTAAAGAGTTTGAACTTTATATGTATCTCAAATGCAGACTCTTGTTTGAGTAATATTTCAATTTGGTATAAAAGTTCTATCTGAGATGCTTCGGGAGATCGGGGTGTGTTTTGCACTCTATACTCGTTTCTACTGTCAAACAGTCTAGTGGATTTTCAACAAATATCAATTGAATGTTTCTATTTATTTTATTGCTGTTGATCACAGTACTTTATTTTAGACTTAACTAAGCACATTCGCATCTGATAACTAGTACGTAGGTCTAAATAAATTAAATTGGATGAGAACTACTACTAGTGAAACATTTTATAAAAACATGATGTAGGTTAGAAACCACCAAATAGATTTGCTCTATAGCTCAATGTCAATTGGCCATAGTAGGCCCCAATTTTCAACTTTTTTTAGTCTATGGCCACCTGGACCACATATATCATTGTAAAGAGGGGCAGTTAAGCTTCAAAATAATGCAATAAAAAAGGGGGGTCATGTATCTTCTAAGAAAGTTTTTGTCCTTCAAACACGGTCTATCCGTTTTTACGCATGTCCGGATTTATAAGTTCTGGGTTTTACCCTAGTCTACTTTCACTTTGGTATCAAGAACAAAATAGCGGAATAATACAAATATTACAGTTTTACTACACCACATGCATATTTACCAACCATTTAAACTTAATTTCATCATTCAACTCCACATTTGTCAAGAAATATCTCCATTTACAAGCAAACCAAAGTTTTTTTAAGGACTACTTGAGTATCACCACTTGGTCCGCGGAGGCATTTAGTGGTTCTTTACCTGTAATGAAAGGTGTACAGTATCACACTGTCTATTCGGTTTTTCCTCACACCTTTTTTACGTTTACGTTTACGTTTATACAGGTGCATGAGCTTTGAGCACCAGTCAATATTATGCCAGTCCGGCAAATATGTCGAAAAGTTTGGGGATATCAAAACTCTATATACGAGTGGTGTTTCAAAAGTTCCAGGAAAGGTGCTCTATAATGTTTATCGTATGTTCAAATTACTTCAAATTTTGCCATAGGCGGGTCCAATGGGGGCGGACCCGGTGTACGCCCCCACCCCTTAAAATCATACACATAGTATAGTTTTATGTGTCTGAAACAGTCTCCTTATTTGCAATTTGTCTTAAGAAAAGGAATAAAATGTAAAATTTTCGTGCTCGCTCAGCTCGCAAAACAAACTTTAATATATAAAAAAACGTTATCACATATAGCCTCCCCTCGTATTTCCGTGGTACCCCTAATTCCGTGGTATTGGGTATATACAGTTGTGTGTGTCATACATACGAAATATACCTGTAAATAAGTGCACTATCACTTAAATCTCACAGATTAATGAAAAAAGTAGACAAAAAATTAAATAAACAATCTTTTTGGGCTGAATTAACTTTTCCTCCTAGTAAAGAGTAAATTTTCTAGTGTTTTACGAGTAGGTCACTTGCTAAACCTCTAGCAACAAAAGTATACATAACAGCTTACGTTAACTTGTCTGCTACAGTTAGCAACATCTGTATTAACATTTTTACTGGGTTTCGGACAGGTGCATGTCTTGTAGGCGGACATTAAGAACTGTTTTCATTGGATACCGAGGGAATAGGGGTACCCGCTCTCCAAGTGTAGAAAGGAGTAGGTTATGGAAAAACTTAATTTTGTTTTTGTTTTGCCCGATAAAAACATTTAATTAGAATAAATCACAAACCCAAGGTACATTTTATTATTCAGTGGCAGGCTGTAACCAGTATTGCAATTGTAAACATTATATTTAAGTGTATAGTTAAGTGCCACGGAAATACGAGGCACTAGTATACCTGCTGACAAAAATTACCTTAAATACAAAGTTTGCACCAGTTTCGATATTGCTTTTACACTAATTTCCATGTTAAATAGCCCCTTACTATTAAAATACCTTTCCTTTTAGGTTAAATCTCAGAATTTGTTCAATTGTGCAAGAAAAAGTAAGATGGTTTACAAAATAAAGACTTAAATAAGCCTTTTTAAAAAAAAATACCCTAATTTCTAGCAAATAAGGTCTCTCAGACCACCAGAATGTACCTAATTGATCCCTCGTTTTGAAAATTTTCCCGGGAGAGCGAGCTCCCCCTAGCAATAACATTCTAAATACAATTAATTTTGTAAAGCAATAAACTTTGATTCAGTAGAGATAACTTACACATCAACTTTTTATGTATTTTTCCGATTTTTTTCAGTATTACTGTAATAATTTTGGATTATCGTAGAATCAAGAAAAAGTGTACTAACTAGTACTTAAGTAATGGCTTCCAATGCAATGATATCCAAATTGCTATTTTTCAAAATCTTCCGGGGGCTTCGATCACCAGGACCCTGCAGCCGCGGAATCCCCAGCTAATTTCTACCCCCCCCCCCCCTACCGGAATTCCTGGACCAGCCTCCCAGCCAGCATGCCCATATCGGATAGATATCGGCAACATAGCGGCATATCGGCAACGGCACACGATATCTATCCGACGTCTATCCGATGTTGTCGAACAAGTTCATGTTATGTAGGATTAATAAATTGCGGGTTTTCAGTCAAGATAAGCAAACATAGATGTCTAACTCATTTGTCTCGGTGATATTTATTTCCCAGCAAACATACCCATATCGGTCCGATATCGGCTACATGTCGGAATATCACGGTCAGCATTCCTATATCGGACCGACATCGGACAGATATAGTGAGGTTTACAAATATTGTAATTTGTAAATGCTTCATTCCTAATCCCTCCTACTGTGGTCTGTATCCCAGCCAGTATGCCCATATCGGACTGACATTGGCATCCTATCGGAATATTGGCAATGATTGCCGATGTCGGACCTATATCGGCCCGCTGTAGTATGTTACATATACCTATTATCTCCCTTTTATTTTATAAATGACTTAAATCGGGTTTATCACCTATTATTCCTTTCAAACTTTTAAAAAGTATCAATTAGCCAATGTTTAAAGTACCACACCGTCATTTGGCTGTTGTATAAAGAAATGAACGATGTACAAAATAAAATCTGCTAGCGGTTAATAAAAATATGTATAAGACTTAGCTCAAACTAGTAATAAGCAAAACATGTCTAACAACCTTCCATTTCTGGAAACCCACGTGATCTGTAGTAGCTCGTACCGGAAGGAAGCTCTTTGACCTAGGGCTGAACTTATTGTTGCAATCCTTCAATACTAGTAATTTTATATAAGTAAGCATGTAATTTATTTTATAAACGTATTTTATATCCTCAGATAAATAAGGCCAATATCGGTTTGATATCGGCTGTCGATAACGGCCCGATCAAGTGCCGATGGGCAAAACAATATCGGCCCAATATCCATTTCGATATCGGGCCGACGTGGACAGTATATCGGTCCGATATTAGGCCGATATCGGATTGCTGGCTGGGCTATGTTTGCATTCAAATAGAACAATTCATAATACATATTCTACCATGAACCGAACACACGAGGGTATGTCTTGCAAAATGGCACTTCTGTCATAGTAAAGATAATATAAGATAATCTTTATTTAACGTCGGTAATGTTTAACATAATAGGGGATTAAATAGCCAGCGAAGCTGGCTATTGTAAATACCCATACCAATAATGTCCACGTGCGTATCTTCGTCGAGTCTCTGCCGGTACTAATGCTTCAGAAAAAGTTATTTCCGGTCAAAAATTTCAGGCAGTTTTCCGAGGTGAATGGTCCTTTAAAAATAAAAAAATAGTAATCTGTAAACGGTTACCCCCTATCGTTTTCTTTCGAATTATAACCATCTTTAAAAATATTCAATAAATAAAACAAACAATTTTAAAAAAAACAAAGGGAAGTAAGAAATACGCTACTGTATTGGATACACGGCGCCAATACAAGAGGTGATGTCATGACGTCACAAATAACAGGAAATGACGTCATGCCTAAAGTACGCCAAATAGACTCGTGACGTTACGTTGCAATGTATAACAAATCAGTATAATATAGGTAAAACTCCAGGTTAAGGATGCCTACACTTATTCCAAACATAAACTGCAGATACATAGCCAATCTAAATTTTTGAATAATTATTTTTTCAGGTCTTAAATTTAAAGAGGAAAAGTGATCAGTTGCTGATCAATAACTATCTTTGTATATTTTATAACATCTAAATTCAACTCATATTTAGTCAGTTTCTATCTGAAACATAGCTTAGCAGATATCCAATGTGTATTTAATCCCTCATTTAGGCGGTGCCTTAGTTCATATTAACATAAGCTTGAAGCTTGTATTTGACATAAACATTGATAATCCAATAACATACAAACAAACAATCAGTAAAAAATAACTGTAGTGAGTTACATCAGTAATGGCTACCCGGGGCAAATTTGACGTCAAGTCGGAAAAATCGACAAAGTAACCAACACGTAGCCCCAACCATTAAATACCCCCACTGTTGTATTAAGATTTGGTTGTCGCCGTATTAGAATCACCCGTCAAATCTCAGTAAATCATTGGAATTCCAGTGCCGTACCCAGACACAAATTTTAGCCTATATTTTATAGGAATTAATATGTGGTAAGTCGGGTTACTATGTACATTTTCAAAACCTCTCGGTAAAACCTTTTCAAATTTTGTTAAAACAATTGCACACACATTGAAGTTATTTTTTTGAAAAAAATCAATGGTGCCACAATATCCCAAAATCGATTACATAAAATAAAATCGAGGAATTGTGTTTGGTGCACGGGTATTTTGTGTTTTCGTTGGTAACATTCCATTGGTCAACTTTCTTTCTGTATTGTACATATTTTACATATCTTTTTTGAAGCATGTGTACATGCATGTGCTTTTAAAAACAATTAGTGGAATTCGATTCATTTGATGAAACTACTACATCGATGACTTAGAATAAGAAGGTCATAACTACTACTTACGGCTTTATAAGACTCATGCATATTTGAAACCTGCTTCACAAGGCGCTTCTTATGAGCCTATTTTCATGAAAATCTGAAATTGTCATGTTGACCAAAATGAAGTTTTAAAAACATGTTTTCCTATTGTTAAAGAGTAAATTACAGTTTTCTCTTGCATGCATGATGTTTTCTCAATAATTATATCGATTTTGTAGTTACGACCTTCTCATTCTAAGCCATCGACATGTAGTATGTTTTTGGATTTTGAGGACGAAACCGCGGTTACGCAGACCAAGCATCCATCCCGAGACCTTTTAGTCAATGATCTGAATGAAAATTAAAGGTTTAAGGACGTGCAATCGCATTCAGAACAGTGTCTGCCGAAAGATACCAGAAAGCAACATTCTTGGACAGGTTCAGCATACGAGCAATATGCACACTGACGCAATTCTAAGATATTACCAGGACTACCTTTTCATCTTTTAAATCTACAGGGTATCCGTCTATATGAAAACAATTTTGACAAACAAGCAATAATGGCACACAGTGGGCATAGAAGCACTGCTGTGTAAGATTATAAACAACCGTTAAATACACGGTAGCGTAACTTCTCATCCAAACTACAAACGCCATCGAAGACGCCTCCATTTCTCCAGCCTACAGCTAAACTAGTCCTCTCGGCAACGCTTATCAAGGTCGAGTGATAGAACACACGGTATAACCGGATGCGTGGTCGGCCGAGTGATGCGTTACGGCCGAGGTAAATACTGATGACGGGTAAGTAGTGGGGTTATATTTCTTACCAGAACTTATCGATTTCGATATTTCTTTTGGATCTAGCGATTTGTGAATGACCACGAATGTCTAAATGTACTATTCACTCAACCCCGCATGCTATCTTTGCGGAATAAATCTGATAGAGCCTGTTTATACACGGCACGCAGAAAATAATGCTCAATTCTCACATACTGTAATTATTTAAACCTTACGGTCAAGGATAACCCATGAAAGTGCAAGCACTTATTTCCAATGGGGTCCTGTGTTTTGCTGAAGAGACAGTAATGTGATACAAGGCATCCGGGCGCGATGCCCTAGCTCCTTCCGAAGAGACACCTTGGTTCTTTAACGTGCCCGGTGTATAGCACCGATACACGCGAGACTACCTCTGGGTTGCTAACTAGTTCATCTCTAGTTAGGTGGGAAACACAGAAGTGTTTCAGAAATGATCAAGTGCCCCGTCCGAGGATCGAACCCGGGACCTCTCGATCAGCAGTCAAGCAGGCTATCCGCTCGACCACCGTACCACCCATACATTGTCCAAAATTAAACAGTTTGCGCTAGTATTGAACTATTTGACCTCACAGATCTAAGGAAATTCATCTATGAACAACTCTGTAAAGTTACAACTCTGTCCGTGCCTTGAAACCAACGATTGAACCCTTCAAAGAGACCCTAGTATGCGCAAAAAGGATGACGTTTACAGCCGAGGAGATTTTGTGATGATACCGATAACGGCCGAAGACGAAAAATATGGATGACGTTTACGGCCGAGGAAATACTTACTAAAAGCTGTGATTTTTCGCAGTTTCAATGGCTTTCTCACCGGGAAAGTATGGACTATTCGCAAGTGTACAATCCAACGAACATTTATCTGCCCTCTGCCAGAAAAATGGTTGAAAAGAACTGCCTTACACTTATATTATTCTTATATCTTCAATATAAACCGTCATTTTGGAGATCTTTGTTATTTACAAGACAGATTTTTGTTTATTTGAAAGAAAATACTAAGATCGTGAAATATGGTCACTAGTTATATGGAACGCCACAGCTGTCTTAAGATAAGCAGAACTGTTGAATTATGTTATTATACCGTGATATAAAAAATCATCATGTCCATTTGTCATAATATGACAATGTTTTGTCATTTTAAGACGTCTGTTTGAGATAATATCATTTGATGTGCATTTGTCATTATATGATGAACATGTGTCATTATTATGATGCCCGTTTATCATATGATGTAATTTGTCCTTGTGTGATGAACATTTTTCATAAAAGAATTCATTACAAAGGTATTCAAATTTCCTATAGAACGTGGGTTCAAACCCAACTGGAGCCGACATTTTTTTAATTAGATTTAAGCAGGTCCCGGTACCGCCGGTGAGAGTACAGGGAAAATTAGACCGACACATCTTCACAATATGCGGCAATAAGACAACCTAATCGACTCCTGGTCCCGGTGAATATACGTTGGTTCGGTTCCAAACCCGCGATTAACTTCGTGATTACGTGTACCGACCCCGGAGATTTGTACTGTCAGCTCTGGCTGTAGGGCGGGGATTAAGATATCAAACAAGTGTGCGATGATGGCAAAGGCGGTCCTAGACCTACGACATGGTCACTGTTAACAGCAGAAGCAGTCCTACATCTACGGCACGGCCACTGTTAACAGCAGAAGCGGTCCTAGCTCGTGACAGGAATAGTCGATGACGGTATTTAAAACATTTCCTTCTGTATTACCCATTAAGATATATACAGGGTTAAAAAACGGTTACCATCAGTTCAGAACGAACATTTTTCTTTCCCTATTCCAAGCCTAAAAACACACCGCCAAAACAAATAAAGGAAAATACGAACATTAAAATAATGCATCAGTCAGTTGCTTCCACGGTCTCCACTCTTGGGTATGAGTGTGGAATTTTACTTTCGGGTTGTCAAAACCACTCTAGTATTCCCCGACCTCTGACAGCTAGACATTGTCCCCGTGATATTGGTTCGGACATTTAATCCTCCACATTTCTCCGGCGAGGAAAGCTGGAAGGTAAAACATGGCTTTTCTCGCCTATCCACTGCCCATCCTTGGGGATATGGGCCGTGGTAGCAACGGACTGGTAAAATGTTCTGTACATTATGTGCACAAGCCACGTCCCGGTGAAGAAAGGGAGCACAACGGTATTGAATGGTTCAGTAAATTATCATTTTCTGTATGCTGACTGACGTTCTTCGTTAACTGTTCTTCGTAGACTGTTAAATGCTTTTTCAAACAAACAAATACCTGTCTTGTAAAGTCTTGGATCTCTAACATGACGTTTTATATCAAATATATAGGAACAAAATAAGTGTAAGACAATCTTATCCAACATTGTCTGGTAAAGAAATGTTCATTGGAATGTACACTGGAGAATATTCCATACTTTCCCGGTGAGAAAACCATTGAAACTGCGAAAAATCACAGTTTTTAGTAAGTATTTCCTCGGCCGTAAACGTCATCCATATATTTCGTCCTCGGCCGTAATCGTCATCATCACAAAATCTCCTCGGCTGTAAACGACATCCTTTTGCGCACACTAGGGCCTCTTTGAAGGGGTCAATCGTTAGTTTTAAGGCGCGGACAGAGTTGTAACTTTACAGAGTTGTTCATAGATGAATTTTCCTTAGATCTGTGATGTTAAATAACGTTAGTTCAATACTGGCACAAACTGTTTAATTTCGGACAATGTATGTGAGAATTGAGCATTATTTTCTGCGTGCCGTGTATAAACAGGCTCTATCAGATTTATTCCGCCAAGGTAGCATGCGAGGCTGTGTGAATAGTACATTTAAACATTCGTGGTCATTCACAAATCGCTAGATCCAAAAGAAATATCGAAATCGATAAGTTCTGGTAAGAAATATAACCCCACTACTTACCAGTCATCAGTATTTACCTCGGCCGTAACGCATCACTCGGCCGACCACGCATCCGGTTATACCGTGTGTAGAAGTATATCTCCTATTGTAGTTTTTCAAAGGCGTCAGAAAGATGTTGATTACACTGTAAAATCACCAGTCAAAACATTTGTGTAAGCAGCAGTAAAATGTAAAAAAACTAAAAATGTTATTTCACGGCACGTTTTGGCATACCGATTTTGTAAAAGAGCAGAAAACTCTTATGTTATAACTGAATACATGTAGTTCACTAATGAACAATGATTTTTTTATATACTTAACTGCTTAAATAGTAGTTAAGTGCATGTATATGTTTTATAATCAATACTATTGTAATTCTTACTGCTTCAGCAATAAATTATTCTGTATATTAATGATACTTTACTCTAGTTACACAAAATATAGATATAAAGTAGCATAACAAGTTTAAGTCATTGAAAACGCCGCTACATCCTCTTTAAACTCTATGTTTGATGTTTGTATTAGATATATGCATGTATAGTGATTGTAAAGGCTTAACTTCATTGTTACAATCGCACTTGTTGATGGATTGTGTTTACAATAAAGCTATAAATTCCTGAATTGGTGGATTATTTTGCTTGGCCTTAATAGTATTGGATAAATCAATGTAAGTTTATATACAACACTTTTTCTATATACCACAGAAAAGTGTTGTATAAAAAAATTGATGGGATTTATTCAACACTTTTTCTGCTCGTTGATTGGTCAGTTACTGTGGTCTAATACATAGTTACACAGTTTGTTGACAGAAAAGTGTTTTTCTAGTCCAAAAATACAGTAACGCTTTGTTCGTTTAGTTTTATGCTCACCGAATTCTTCATACACGCGTTGAGCACGTTCGAATCTTGGTGCTATTGGAGCCGATGATTGGTTCGGTTTCCAAATATCGTCGGAATCAAATCGGTAATGAGACATTCTAGTCGTCTCCGTGTTTTTCCGTGTTGAGTTCTTACCACGTCCTGTTATGACTGTAATATTTTGGATATCTGGTGTTGACGATACGGAAGGAGCAGTGTTTTCATAGTTCGACGACGGTTGTACGGAAGAGACTACACAGCGCGTACGAGCGTAAGTTGTTCAACGTTGTATCTTTCACCGTTGGTTCTTCCGGTAACAGGTCGTTTTCATTACTGTACTCGGGCCCTTCAGATAGATCGGTTACAGTTATATTCCCAGGAGGTTTGTCTACATATCGAGCTATTGCCACGACGTTTGCACTATCCATGAATGCTTCTATCTCGTTTAACCTGTTAGTGACATCATTCATATTTGTTTCAAAGTTATTTAGTTTTGACTGAGATAAGGCAACACCACTCAGACTTTTTGTGAGACATTCAGACACACTCCGAACACAATTGGCGATATCTTGTTTGATTTTTTGTACACTACTACCTATCAAACTCATTTGTTCTGAGCGCTGTTTTCTATTGCATTCGCTGATTGTTTAATGAGTAGCACATCTGCTTTTAGTGTACCATATCTTTAACACAGGTAACTCTGTCTGACATTGACATGAATAATGGTTTTGGGCGCGTGTCGTCGATTGTGAGGAGGACTTTTTCCTACCGTTACTTATCCTATCTTTGATTACTAAATAGTTTTCTCCTTCGATTACAGATATGCTGCTATGTATATCAGTTGCTAGTTTGGTTGCGACGGTTTTGTTCTTGCTATACACTCTCCGTTTAAGCTCAGAGTCATATCATCATTTTGATTTGATTGCCTCAAACATCATAGACCGCATTGATTCTAGGTCACTCTCGCAAGCTAAGTATTCTTGCAAAACGCTTCTTACAAACATTCCAGATGGATAGTTCCGAAACATAGTTGTTAATTTATTCAGAACCTCAAGATCATCTGTATTATAGCCATTTTTGTTGTTTTCATGGTCCATTGATTCAGTTTGCAAAGGCCTTGGCGATATTGGTGATACAACGACTTTCGCCTCTGTATTTTCATCGATTGATATCGGTTCATACTCTAACGGGTTTGACATTGATTAATCTATCTACCATCACAGCGGCTCAGTCAAGCGTGACGAGCCGCGGGTAATCTCAGGTGAGCGATGGTCACAATTCAAATTTTACAAAACAAAGAATAGTACAAAGTACATAAAATGTCAAATCACAATTTCACAAAGTCAGTATTTTAAAGATAAGACCTTTCTCTAACCAAATATCCAAACACATTAATTTGTAATTCCTGTATGTTCACAACAAAACACAAAATAGGTACACACACGATATTTTGCCAACATATCTTAACCGGAAGCGGATGGCGTAATAATTAATACACACTTATGAAAACCAAAGTACTTCATTGTGAAAACACAGGTCTTATCATTTACCCCATATATAGCTTCCTGTTTTTATATTTCATGGGCGTAGGAGCGTCTTCAACATTGGGGGGGCCAAACATTTGACAACTTTGTAAAAAAAATTTTGCTCGCGTCGCTCGCAAACTTACTGTATTATGTTAAAATATGTCAATATCCATTGTTTGAACAAAAATACACTCGTACATAAATTGTACTCTTAAACGTCCACAATCCTCCTACATCTATACTATAACTGTGAATTTATGGTTCTGTGGTAACTTGGTGTAGTAATTACGTGGTAACTGGAAGTAAATTAATTCAAGTATAAGGGGGTCCGGGGCATTTCCCCGGGATTTTTTCTAAACAATTGATCCATCTGGTGCATTCTAGGCGTTCCGAGATACCTTATTTGGAATTAAAAAATGACCTAAATACAGAGAATTTAAGTTCTTACATTAAAGTGCTTGCAAAAAATTAAACTGTTCAATTTTGAGATGGAAGCTTTAAGTGAAAACGTTTATTTCAAAGGCTTTATATATAACTGACAACATCCCAAAGTCGTATAGGAGGTTGGGTGACCATGCAGTGACGTTTAGAGTACACATTTTGTAACGAGTGTATTTTTTGCAAACAATAGGTGACATATTTTTATATAAGGAAGTTATTAAGTGAGCGAGCGAAGCGAGCAAATTTTTTTTTATACGTTTTCACCAGAACTGAAGGCAAATTGCCTTAAATATAACGAGATATATAAGGTCGTAAATTATACTTTTTGTCTGAATTATTGGGGGGGGCAAAAGATATGTTGCCCCCCCCCTGTCCAGACATTGGGGGGCCTGCTCCACCCCCCCCCCCTGCCCCCCACCCCCATGCCCCCACCCCCCTGCTCCTACGCCCATGTATTTTTAGGTAATAATGCACATAAACGGTACGATGATATTTTTTACCTCGACACCGTTTACGATCGCTCCGCCTACTGGTAGAACACGTGATCTATTTTCCGTGGCTACTGTTCGTGGTGGTTTCGTAAGAGCGCTTACCAGCAGAACACCGAAAGCCGAACATGGCCAGCAGACTCACCAGACTTGGCAATTTTGCCTCGAGGACCGCTAAACGTAATATTTTTGTTTACTTAATCATAGTTTAACTGTTGTTTCCTATGACCTGTTGTCATATTTGTTTTGTTGATTCCCAAAGCGTCGAGTCAAGGTCATGTTAGTGGGTGGGGTAACGCAGCATTTTTAATTTCAATTTGTTAAATGCCTTGATAAAAGGCAGAGTAGAGTTCAGTTACCGACCTCTAGACTGCTCTGTAATTGGAAGAAGAAGGAGACCGTTGACGATACCTTTGTCTCATAATTCCGTGCCTTCTCATGAAATCCGTGCTTAGTCGAATTCAACTCTTTTATCGTACAGTTATACTATATACCTGATTCTCATCGACTCGATCCTTCTCATCGACTCGAGCCCTAATTGTTTGGGTCAAATATGCACACATACGGCGATGGTTCTTATCCAAAACATGTTAAAATCTGCTGGAAGTCTTATTTCTGTCACAACCACAGGCACCCGTCATGTTATGGATTTCAGGACATTACTCCTCCTGGACAATTTGGCCATGGACATTACTCCTCCCAAAACCCTAGACATTACTCCTCCTATTGGGAGGAGTAATGTCTAGGGTATATTGTTATATCATTGATTTATAAAAGTTATTAATATATTCATAGATATATTATGATTGATTATACTTTATTTTATTTAGTATTACAATTATTGTATACTTTTTCTTGGATGAGTATACTTTTAACAAGCTTGTATGCATGTTAGTTATACTTCAAAGAATTATTCAAGTTTGAATGAACAAATCAATTAAAAAAGGTACAATAATATCACCCTACACTAAGTTTTAACATCAAAGAATATTGTTTGAAAATATGTTTGAACATCAAAAGGTATAGTTTGAAACTTCAAATTGCATTGATAAATCACATAATAATTGAAATACATCCATATTTTAATTTAATAGCAATATTATTTTCAATATGATTGTTTCTTTTGGATTTTAAATGTAGATCTATAATTATTTTGAAAAACTTCCTTTTATTTTGTTAATAAATATAATTTCAATCAGACATCAATACACTATCACAGCACAGTGTCTGACACCTTTACCAAGGAATTATACATATATTTATATACCTCCATGCCTTTACCAACGCTAATCCAATTATCATTAGCCAAGGAGGAGTAATGTCCTGGGACCTTGGGAGGTGTTAAGTCTAGGGGGAGTAAAGTCCAGGAGGAGTAGTGTCTGTTAACCATGTTATGCCCCCCCCCTGCAGACCCCAATACTACCCAGGTACCACCACCAACCCAAAATATAAAACCCCAGCACATATTTTATACATATAACACCAAATAAAATTGTTTTCAACAAAATATATTACACAACATGTGGTATAGTATGAGATGAAGAAAAGGTCTCGGACAAATGGCATCAGACGAGACACTAGTCTAGTTTCAGAAGACCGTGAGTGCGTAATTTTCGCACCAGCACATCAAGCCCAGTCTTATTTGTCAACCAAATGATTGTTCTTTGTCATAGTATACTTTTTAATGCACACACTTGAGCGTACTATGAGCGGCGAGTCGTCAAAGTGGCGAAAGAGCTAACTATCCAGATTATGACCGAGGTTTGTTTACAAATTACCCCAAATTTATCAGGGCTGTTAAACTTTATCCGCTTGGATTCCCGGCGCACACTGTCATGGACGTTAACCAATAGAACTAAATAACTACTCACCGTCAGCTGACTCCATAATAATTTCCTATATAACTCACTATGACACATTGTCCGACTGAATATAATTTTTCAATGAAAGTCCAGCCATTTTAGCGGATGCACTTGGATAAAAGCCGTACATTTCGTACAGGTCCGGACGGTAAGTGTCGTTATCAAGTATATGTACACGCGGCAATGCTTTTAACGGTAAACGTCTTTCCAGTGACTGTCCTACCCATTATGATTAAATTGTGGCCTTTTGAAACTAAATCAACTGCTAATCGTTGTTTGTAATCAACTCCTTTTTAAATGCGCGAGGAAGATTGATTCTGGCTCAACTAACTTAGATTTACACGTAACGGGGAACCAACGACACACCCCCAGTAATGGACCAATCCACTACACTTACCGTCCGGACTGTACGGCTTTTATCCAAGTATCATCTAAGATGAATAAACTTTTAGTTTTCAGTCTTCGGGTTAAATAGATGCTGACCAATCAGAGGGCTCGAGTCGATGAGAAAGTTTCAGAATGACGTAGGCTCTTGACTGGCACTTGCTTTATAGCAAATATTTTACAACAAACACTTTTTAACGGCAAAACTATTTTGATTTCATAAAGTTAAGTAATTTCTCTGTCAGTAAAAATAAAATTGGTTAAAGAATAGACTGTAGGAAGTGTACATGTAAGGCTTTTAGCCCTAAGGGGCTCGACTCCACGAGAAAACAGTATATATTCTAAATAGTCATTTTAGTAGAATTACCAAAATCTTTCATCCAACAAGCGCTAGAAGTGTATTGTTTCACGTGTACTACGGTACGGCTCAGTGAAAATCAAGCGCGCCAAAAATAACAAATTTTCGGGAAACCCCTCCCAGAATCCTTTCATTCGTGTATTCTGATTGGTCGATAGTTGGAACACCGATTTCTACAACAACAACAATTAATAGAATAGAACATAACGAGTATAATGGAATTCAAAACTGCAACATCGTCGTGTTTAACTTGTCGGATAAACAAATCTCTGTGTGTTTTAGGAATATTTTTGATTCATATTTATATAGCAAACAAAAGGTTCATTCTTCCGGGATATTTTATAAATTTCACGGAGGTTGGTAGTTAGCGCGCAGATTCTCGTCGCAAAATCTGCATTGAAAAGTGACACAATAGTTTTTGTCTCCGTGGAAGAAAACCACCGGAGACCGAAATCTTGTCTAGAAGCTGTCACCTTGACGAACAGGAACGATACTGGCAAGAGTCCTAGTTCCGGACACTTTTGGCATATTTTAAAACAATACTCGGAAGATATGTAAATCTAATTCTTATCATTAACCATGAACCAAGCTAGGTTCGTCTCCGAACTGTAGAGCTAATTTGTTTATTTCTAAAACGAAGTCAAGTGGGTTTTATGGGGCCTATAAAGGGGTCACTTTATCACCTATTTTTTAAGCCTAACAGGTCCTATAATCCGGACAGCGCATGATGTTACGTTTTTAATATACATTTTACTGGTAAATATCGTAAAGGGATGATATTTTAAGGGGAAGAACTCAAACATTCAAAATGCATAACTTGTAGGGGTTATCTCCCTTCAATCTTGAAAAAAAAACGATATCAACTTTGTCACGGCAAAATATCAAACCTTCGATTTTCGTAGCGGACATTTTGTATACGAATTGACGTTATACGACGTTTTTATACGCCCGTTGAAAAACGGGACGTATTATGTGAACACCCTTGGCGGGCGTGCGGGCGGGCGGCGGCGTCCAGAAATTTGTCTGTACTCTTACTCAAACAGTTTTTGTCCGATCGTCTTCAAACTTGCTGACAATGCTTATTGGCATAATATCTAGGCCAAGTTCGATTATAGGCCAAATCGGTTCAGGCCTTCTTGGGTTATGGTCCTTCTTTTACCAAAAAAATGTGAAATTGGCCTTGTCTGTACTCTTACTCAAACAGTTTTAGTCCGATGGTCTTCAAACTTGCTGACAATGCTTATGGGTGTAATATCTAGGCCAAGTTCGATTATAGGCCAAATCGGTTTAGGCCTTCTTGGGTTATGGTCCTTCTTTTACCAAAAAAATGTGAAATTGGCCTTGTCTGTACTCTTACTCAAACAGTTTTTGTCCGATCGTCTTCAAACTTGCTGACAATGCTTATTGACATAATATCTAGGCCAAGTTTGATTAAAGGCCAAATCGGTTTAGGCCTTCTTGGGTTATGGTCCTTCTTTTACCAAAAAAATGTGAAATTGGCCTTGTCTGTACTCTTACTCAAACAGTTTTTGTCCGATCGTCTTTAAACTTGCTGACAATGCTTATGGGTGTAATATCTAGGCCAAGTTCGATTATAGGCCAAATCGGTGCAGGCCTTCTTGGGTTATGGTCCTTCTTTTACCAAAAAAATGTGAAATTGGCCTTGTCTGTACTCTTACTCAAATAGTTTTTGTCCGATTGTCTTCAAACTTGCTGACAATGCTTATTGACATGATATCTAGGCCAAGTTCGATTATAGGCCAAATCGGTTTAGGCCTTCTTGGGTTATGGTCCTTCTTTTACTAAAAAAATGTGAAATTGGCCTTGTCTGTACTCCTTTTAAACTTGCTGACAATGCTTATGGGTGTAATATCTAGGCCAAGTTCGATTATAGGCCAAATCGGTTTAGGCCTTCTTGGGTTATGGTCCTTCTTTTACCAAAAAAATGTGAAATTGGCCTTGTCTGTACTCTTACTCAAACAGTTTTTGTCCGATCGTCTTCAAACTTGCTGACAATGCTTATTGACATAATATCTAGGCCAAGTTTGATTAAAGGCCAAATCGGTTTAGGCCTTCTTGGGTTATGGTCCTTCTTTTACCAAAAAAATGTGAAATTGGCCTTGTCTGTACTCTTACTCAAACAGTTTTTGTCCGATCGTCTTTAAACTTGCTGACAATGCTTATGGGTGTAATATCTAGGCCAAGTTCGATTATAGGCCAAATCGGTGCAGGCCTTCTTGGGTTATGGTCCTTCTTTTACCAAAAAAATGTGAAATTGGCCTTGTCTGTACTCTTACTCAAATAGTTTTTGTCCGATTGTCTTCAAACTTGCTGACAATGCTTATTGACATGATATCTAGGCCAAGTTCGATTATAGGCCAAATCGGTTTAGGCCTTCTTGGGTTATGGTCCTTTTACTAAAAAAATGTGAAATTGGCCTTGTCTGTACTCCTTTTAAACTTGCTGACAATGCTTATGGGTGTAATATCTAGGCCAAGTTCGATTATAGGCCAAATCGGTTTAGGCCTTCTTGGGTTATGGTCCTTCTTTTACCAAAAAAATGTGAAATTGGCCTTGTCTGTACTCTTACTCAAACAGTTTTTGTCCGATCGTCTTCAAACTTGCTGACAATGCTTATTGACATAATATCTAGGCCAAGTTTGATTAAAGGCCAAATCGGTTTAGGCCTTCTTGGGTTATGGTCCTTCTTTTACCAAAAAAATGTGAAATTGGCCTTGTCTGTACTCTTACTCAAACAGTTTTTGTCCGATCGTCTTTAAACTTGCTGACAATGCTTATGGGTGTAATATCTAGGCCAAGTTCGATTATAGGCCAAATCGGTGCAGGCCTTCTTGGGTTATGGTCCTTCTTTTACCAAAAAAATGTGAAATTGGCCTTGTCTGTACTCTTACTCAAATAGTTTTTGTCCGATTGTCTTCAAACTTGCTGACAATGCTTATTGACATGATATCTAGGCCAAGTTCGATTATAGGCCAAATCGGTTTAGGCCTTCTTGGGTTATGGTCCTTCTTTTACTAAAAAAATGTGAAATTGGCCTTGTCTGTACTCCTTTTAAACTTGCTGACAATGCTTATGGGTGTAATATCTAGGCCAAGTTCGATTATAGGCCAAATCGGTTTAGGCCTTCTTGGGTTATGGTCCTTCATTTACCAAAAAAATGTGAAATTGGCCTTGTCTGTACTCTTACTCAAACAGATTTTGTCCGATCGTCTTTAAACTTGCTGACAATGCTTATGGGTGTAATATCTAGGCCAAGTTCGATTATAGGCCAAATCGGTTCAGTCTCAGCCAAACACGTCAGAATTTTACAGGACAGTAGGTCCTGTAAAGTTCAGATTTTTACAGGACCGGACCAAATTTTACAGGACCGGATTTTTTTAAATAATTCATGCAGTAAATTTACGGTCCGGCCGTGCCGCTTCGTACTTTTTCCATTTCTGTTTTTTTTTCAGTTTTAACTCTGTATCACTAGTATCTTTGACTTTCCGTTTCATGCCCGGCGTGGCCCCTTCAAAGTATCGCAACATATTAAAAGCCATGGTTGAAACAATGTAAGAAAGATTACTACCAGATTTATATTGTCCTTGAATATTCTGTGCGCACGATCGAGACGTTCTGTTTGTGTCGCCGATTGTTTATTTACAAGTGTGGTACCCTCACTAAATCCGCTAAATATACACGATAATCAGTAAACCAGGAACCAATAAGTTTACTGCTCGCGATATGTGTGACGTATCGACAAAACAACTTTCAACAGACCAATGAAATGCGCCGTATAGTATACCGCTATTTGCAGACCTCTAACGGAAAATCGGATTGTCTAGGTACGGCGTAGAGGTCAAAATCTACCGGTGATGAGGTAAAAAATTCACCGGACAGTCGGTCCTGTGTAATTAGACTCGTAGGTCGGACCTGTGCGATTTTTACCGGACATGTCCGTCGGTCCGGCCTAGTTTGGCTGAGACTGTCGGTTTAGGCCTTCTTGGGTTATGGTCCTTCATTTACCAAAAAAATGTTAAATTGGTCTTGTCTGTACTCTTACTCAAACAATTTTTGTCTGATCGTCTTCAAACTTGGTGACAACACTTATGGGCATAATATCTAGGCCAAGTTCGATTATAGGCCAAATCGGTGCAGGCCTTCTTGGGTTATGGTCCTTCTTTTACCAAAAAAATGTGAAATTGGCCTTGTCTGTACTCTAACTCAGACAGTTTTTGTCCGATCGTCTTCAAACTTGGTGACAACGCTTATTGGCATAATATCTTGGCCAAGTTTGTTTTTAGGCCCAATCGGTGCAGGCCTTCTTAGGCTATGGTCCTTCTTTTACTAAAAAAAGGTTTTGACTTAATATGGGCTTTTATTTCATAATCAATATTTTTTATGCCCCCGGAACCGATGGTTCGGGGGCATATTAAAATCGCACCGTCCGTCAGTCCGTCCGTCAGTCCGTCCGTCAGTCCGTCCGTCCGTCTGTCCGTCCGGATTCGTTTCCGCTCAATAATTCAAGCAGTGTTTATCCGATCTTCACCAAACTTCATGAAAATGTGTAAGGCCATGAGATCTAGGTCAAGTTCGATAAACAGTCAAATTAACCTAGCCGCTTCAGAGTTACGGCCCTTGACACATAGAAAAATGGCGTTTTTTTTGGTTTCCGCTCAATAACTCAAGCATTTGTCATTGGATCTTCACCAAACTTCATGAAAATGTGTAAGGCCATGAGATCTAGGTCAAGTTCGATAACCAGTCAAATTGACCTAGCCGCTTCAGAGTTACGGCCCTTGACACATAGAAAAATGGCGTTTTTTTTGGTTTCCGTTCAATAACTCAAGCATTTGTCATTGGATCTTCACCAAACCTCATGAAAATGTGAAAGGCTACGAGATCTAGGTCAGGTTTGATAACCAGTCAAATTGACGTAGCCACTTTAGAGTTACGGCCCTTGACACATAGAAAAATGGCGTTTTTTTTGGTTTCCGCTCAATAACTCAAGCATTTGTCATCGGATCTTCACCAAACCTCATGAAAATGTGTAAGGCTACGAGATCTAGGTCAAGTTCGATAACCAGTCAAATTGACCTAGCCGTTTTAGAGTTACGGCCCTTGACACATAGAAAAATGGCGTTTTTTTTTGTTTCCGCTCAATAACTTAAGCATTTGTCATTGGATCTTCACCAAACCTCATGAAAATGTGAAAGGCTATGAGATCTAGGTCAGGTTTGATAACCAGTCAAATTGACGTAGCCACTTTAGAGTTACGGCCCTTGACACGTAGGAAAATGGCGGTTTTTTTTGGTTTCCGCTCAATAACTCAGGCATTTGTCATCGGATCTTCGCCAAACTTCATGAAAAGGTGTAAGGCCATAAGATCTCGGTCAGGTTCGGTAACCGTTCAAATTTACCAAGACACTTCAGAGTTGCGGGCCTTCACACATAGAAAAATGGTGTTTCTTCCCGTTTCCGCTCAATAACTCAAGCATTTGTCATCGGATCTTCGTCAAACCTTTTGAAACATGAAAAGGTGTACGGCCATAAGATCTAGGTCATGTTAGATAACAAGATTTCAAATTGACCTACACGCTTAAGAGTTATGGCCCTTTACACAAAGAAAAATATGTCAATATCACATTTGCCCAATATATTATGACACATCTGTGACGGTGCTGATATCTTAACGTTACGTTACTATCAAAGCATGCACGGGGGCATGTGTCGTCCTATGGAGACAGCTCTTGTTGTCACTAGCACACCCAAGACGGGCGTATTTTGTGATAACTGATAACAAACAACTCGTCAGCTTATCTCTTAATTTAGCACAAGGGTCGTAGATTACATTTCGGGGCCGTCCAGTAATATTGCGCATGCGCAGTGAAGATATTTTTACTTCCCCGCATGTAAACTGTTAAGGAGCAGTCAAATACGAGACGACGGCATACAAGGTGTTCAGTAGCTAGTTAGAATAGGTTTAGTAACGCCAAAAAGTTGTGAATTGTAGTGATAGAATATGCTAACCATCTGTTTATCGTTAAATATTCCTATCCTTTATCAGACCGAATCCCTGATGTCACTAAGGACCAGAGGACAGGCCTACACCAATTTACTTGAAGTTGATGATATATTGCCTTCATTCTCGTAGACTAGATTATCTTCATTCCTGTTGACTGTCTCCTTTATTCGCATAAACTGTCCCCTTCAATACTGTCGACTGTCACCTTCATTCTCGTAGACTATCACCTTCATTCTCGTAGACTGTCACCTTCATTCTCGTAGACTGTCACCTTCATTCTCGTAGACTGTCACCTTCATTCTCGTACACTGTCACCTTCATTCTCGTACACTGTCACCTTCATTCTCGTACACTGTCACCTTCATTCTCGTAGACTATCACCTTCATTCTCGTAGACTGTCACCTTCATTCCTGTCACCTTCATTCTCGTAGACTGTCGCCTTCATTCTCGTAGACTGTCGCCTTCATTCTCGTAGACTGTCACCTTCATTCTCGTAGACTGTCACCTTCATTCTCGTAGACTGTCACCTTCATTCTCGTAGACTGTCACCTTCATTCTCGTACACTGTCACCTTCATTCTCGTACACTGTCACCTTCATTCTCGTAGACTGTCACCTTCATTCTCGTACACTGTCACCTTCATTCTCATAGACTGTCACCTTCATTCTCGTACACTGTCACCTTCATTCTCGTACACTGTCACCTTCATTCTCGTACACTGTCACCTTCATTCCAGTATACTGTCATCTTCATTCCAGTATACTATCACCTTCAGTTTTATGGGCCTGGATTAGTCCTTCCTTACCAGGTCCCCCTTCAGCAATTGCAGGGCACTCATTTGACGTTTTTTGGGGCCGAAATTCGACCCAGTCCCCTCCTGAAATAATTACTTTTTTCCCCTATTTTTGATATAAATTCCCTCCAGAACAATTTTTTTTTTAAATATAGCTATTTTAAGCTTTAAAGGTTTAGTTCATGGTTATAAGGCAGTTTTTAAAAAATCCCCTAAATTCCCCTTTTTCTTCAAAATGACGCGAAAATCCCCTACCTGAGGGGCCCGGGCCCCTTCCCCTATAGTGCAGCTAGGGCCCTGAATTGTCATGTTGTTGAGATTTCCCAATCACGTTTAACATATATAGTAAAATTGCCATTTCTCAAAAAGTATCAAAGGTATTGCTTTGAAAGTTATTAAAAATATATTTTTGCTAACAAAATTACAGTTATGCAATATACCGCTTTTCCCTATTTTATTTAATGACAAGTTTTATCCCCATTTTTCAGTTTCAAAAGAGACATAAATTTTCAAGTCCAAATACACTTTTCTATCCAAATTGAAAGCAGATTTTGGATTTTTCAGCATCCCAAGTAACGTTATCCAATTAGGCGCGCCAGTGCATTTATTTCTTGTAAATGAAACAGAAACTTTAAATCAGTGTTGGCATAACGGACGGTTGATTGAGTAACGGACAGGACGGCAGTAAATACTGGGAAATACCAGCAAAAATTAATACTGGTCAATTGGATGGACATAATCCCGTCCATGTTTTTTACAGGGTGGACAAAATCCCCACCCTATAAATTTCAGGGTGGACATAATAACCCATCATGACTTTCAGACTTCCCGATAGTCGCCGACAATCTGTCGGACCAACGGTCTGACGGACTTGGAGAAACTGTCAGACCAGAAGGAAATTGTCGGACCGATTTTTGTTCGCTAAAATCAACAAAATAGCAAATATTTTCAATTTCCCTTTAAGAGATGGCTTTCCTCGTTTCCGAGTACTGTCATCGAAAAATCAGCATTAAATATGTTGTCTGATGCCCAATTACCGATAATTCTTTCGATTTTATCCATATTTTGCCATGTTTCCCACGCGAAATTGGAAGAGACTCTTCAAAATAGGAGTACAAGAACGCAGAGTTAAAAAAATGGTTCGCGCTTTGCGATTGGCTTACGAATTTATTACCGACCAATCAAAATAAGTGTTACAAAGTACACGCAGATACGTACCCAAAACAAAACGTACCCAATGCAAACGTACCACGACGATTACGAACCATCGGATACGCAGTCCGACGGAAAGGTCTGGCACACCAGACCGAGAGCTAAACTGTCGGACTGGTCCGACGGCTATCGGGAAGTCTGGACTTTGACTTAGTGTTTTAGCCAGGCCTTTAAAGCATGGCGTAGCGCCATGCCCTAATTTCCAAACGCCATGTTGCCCTTTAATCTGTATAATTGCGCCATGTGTCATTAAAGTGCCCTTTTCACATCCTGATCGAGTGTCATCAATTGAAATTACGTAATACAATGTATGTTAACATACCGCCGCTAATCCGATAATTGCTCTACTTACTGGTTCCGCGCGTCAAACGCTGTGTGTATACAACGATACATCCGGGTTCTTAAAGGGAACCAGTGCGCTGTTACCCAGCTTCTATCAATTATGCATTGATTACCGCACAGCGAAATATACGACTGGGAATCAGTAAACTGTAAACAGTGTTGTGAATTTTGTGGCAGATAGGCCAGCGCAGGCAGGGTAGACATGCCAGTGTAAGGCAGACAGGCGAGTGTAGGGCAAACAGGCCAGTGCAGGACAGGCAGACCAGTGCAGACAGGGCAGGGCAGATAGGCCAGTGCAGGCAGGGCAGGCATGTCAGTGTAAGGGCTAAGGCAAACAGGCCAGTGTAGGGCAGACAGGCCAGTGCAGGCAGGGCAATGCAGGTAGGGCAGGGCAGATAGGGCAGGGCAGATAGGCCAGTGCAGGCAGGGCAGTACAGGCAGGGCAGACAGGCCAGGGCAGGCAGGGCAGGGCAGGACAGACATGCCAGTGGAAGGCAGACAGGCCAGTGTAGTGCAGACAGGCCAGTGCATGCAGGGCAGACAGGCCAGTGCAGGGTAGGGCAGGCCAGTGCAGGCAGGGCAGTACAGGCAGGGCAGACAGGCCAGGGCAGGCAGGGCAGGGCAGGACAGACATGCCAGTGGAAGGCAGACAGGCCAGTGTAGTGCAGACAGGCCAGTGCATGCAGGGCAGACAGGCCAGTGCAGGGCAGACAGGCCAGTGCATGCAGGGCAGACAGGGCAGGTCTGTGCAGGCAGATTACATAGACAGTGTAAAATATGAGGGGGATAAGACACTTAATTTGTAGGTCTGCATAGAATTATAAATTTTATAAGTATTTATTGGCTAAGCACTTAAGGGAATTCTGTATTTCTGCTGAATGTACTAATGATAGTACCACCGTTGCAATGGAGAACCAGGATACTCTGAAGATTTAGATAATGAAAGTACACATATACATACACACTGTCACATGTACTAGTCAAACAGTATATGGTTTATGACAAAATTGAATACACAAAACAGGAAAACAAAGAAATCAGCACATCTGTTCACAAAATGACAAGCAGTTAAAGACTGCCTTTGACAAAGGATTACGCGCGCTGAAATGCCCCATCCAGGAGCTTATTGCCATGCCTTCCAAAATCCTGGCTAAAACACTATGACTTATGTAGAGGGTAATTGCTGCATTGTTAACGATTATTGTGTGATTTTTTAAGGAACTTCTCTATGATTATATTACAATAAAGGTTAATTTTTTATTTAACATGCATACTATCAACTATATCATATATATAAAGTCATGATGGGTATTATGTCCACCCTGAAATTTATAGAGTGGGAATTTTGTCCACCCTGTAAAAAACATGGACATGATTATGTCCAACCTGTCAAAAATGATGGGTTGGTATTCTGTCTACCCGGGATTTTGTCCTACACTCGAATAAACCAGTACACAAAAAATTCTCAATTGATCATTCAATTGACCAGTATTTCCCGGTATTCGACACTTTGGGAGTATTAGACAGGACGGTATTTCCCGGTGTAACGGTTCGTTTTACCCCCGCCCAGTTTATCCCCGGGAAAACGGGGCCGGCCCGCATTATCCCCCATTATTTCTTCCCCTACCCCAGGCCTATTCTTCCCCCACCTAAGCAATGTATATTTTAAGGTATTACTGATTATAATGCTACTTTTAATTAAATTAATGTTGTTTCAACCTGAAAATATGTCTTATATTTGTTCTTGAAGTGACTAAACTGTAAAAAAAGGTTTGATCAAGATTTGGTTCGTTATTGCCATTACTCTGGTCTTATTTTATCCAACACCTGAGTATAGTTAATAATATGATGGGGGAAGAAATGGCCTGGTCTATTTTATCCCCCACCTTAGTATAGTTAATATGATGATAGGGAAGAATTGGCCTGGTCTATTTTATCCTCCACCTTAGTATAATTAATATGATGATGGGGGGGATAAAATGGACTAGGCCATTTCTTCCCCGATAAAATGGACTAGGCCATTTCCCGTCTCTAGATTTTACGCGGAATTCCACGGAATTTACGCGGATTTCCGTGTAAATATCTGCCGCGGAGTATTGAGACTTTTTTCCATCAACTTTTCGAAGTGATGGAAAAAAGTAAGAAAAAAAGGATTCCATGGCAGTATGTGTATTTCCGCGGATTTCCGTGTGTTTCTGCGGCATTCCGTGTTTTTCCGCGGCATTCCGTGTTTTCTGCGGCGTTCCACGTGTTTCCGCGGCATTCCATGTTTTTTCCCCGGCTTGCCGTGGAATTACGCGGAACGCCGTGGAGTATTGGGACGGCATTCCATGAAAAATTCCACGGAATTCCACGGCGTTTCCATCAATTCCAGGTTCCCTCAATGCCTGGGATTGCTTAGCTCAATGCCTGGGATTGCTTAGCTAAATAAAAAACAAAATGTAATTATCATTAATACAGGGTTTAATTAAGAGTAAAAAATACTTTGATATATGTATAAAACATAAATGCACACATTCAACTTAATATAATATAAAAGTGATAACAACTGCCTGTCATTTTGATACATATTAATTATTAATATACCATAACCTAATATATCATTATGGCAACACTAGTCGAAAATATTTGTTCCTTAGGTATACAAATTCTAGCTGTTTTCATCTAAATGAATAATGTCAATTCAGTTTGTTAATATCTATTATAATGGTAAGCACTTAAAGATGAGGAAATATAATCATCTGAAAAGTCCATTGTTTTTATTGAACTTCTTGATAGCTTCAGTAGATCTCCAATGATCATCTGTATGTAACATTTTGGTGTAGAAGGCTGCTTCTTTAGCAAGCACTCACAGAGATCTGTAAAAAGAAAATAGTTTCATTTATATGATAATATCAAACAGAACCAATTTACTGATAAATAGCTGAAGTTTGACTTATTTTGTCAATATTAAAACTTATTGTATACTGTCAACATTCACTCCCTTCAATGTAGGGGTTACTCAGATTCCCGGAATCCTAACCAGTGGAGGTAAATGATGGTTCATAATATTGCCCACTTTTTTTGTGACATCTCGGTCTGAGCTGCTACAGTAATCAAGACTTCATGAAGTAAATTGATAAATCATCAAAATAAGTTTGTATAACTAAACTTGATCTACAATCAATATCAAATGATTATGTTTAAATTTAAAAGTAATTAACTATAAGTTGTGTAATAGCAGCATCACACAGCTTAAATATATGCAGTCTAGAAGTCACTATTATTTAAAATTCTGTAAATAGTAATGATACAGTTGTATTCCAAATCATTATAATTAGCAATATATTCATTCAGCTCTTACCCTCAAAAAGTCTCAAGTCATTAACTTCCATTCCTGGCCAGAATCAGACTCTTTTCTAGAACTCAAACAATTAGTGATTGTTGGTCAGTATCATCATGCAGCTGTGAGATGAAGATGAAACAGGCCACCAAGATGCTCCATTCTGAGGTGTGAAATAAACTGCAGTTGGCCATGATTTGGACCTAGAAAGATAAAATTACAGATAAAAAAATCACAAAATAACAACAATCAGTTTAAGTCAGTGATATTTATTCTATGTTTAAGAGTTTATAATCTAATTTTTTTTGAAACTATCAGAGTGCCACAAGTTGGCTATCTTAACATAATTATTGTATTATTTTGTTTGGCAAAAGGAAAGTCTTTAGCATACTTTAAATAATGAATAATAAATCTTAATTTGTATTTAAGTTTACATGACAATCTTAAGATTAATTCTTGAAATTGAGGGAAAAGCATACTTACCATACATTGTTGTTCCACAGCATTGTTTACTGAATTAAAACTTTCTTCTCTTGTTTAAAATCCTCCAAAGTTTCTTAAGTTAGTTCATTTTTATTCACAATTATAACACTAACAACTCCTGCCATCAGTAAAAAAGTGCAGTCATTTGTACACATGCAAATCTATAATCAAACACTACAAAACCCTCAATGTTAAACCACATTTAGCACTGACCTCCAAAATATTTGAATATGTAGGTCAGACAATGACTGTAACATTTGCTCTGGGTGAGCCCATTTGAAAATGTGGATTGTTTTCAAAAGATGCATGATAAATTGAATTCTCTGGTAGTATTATCAAACATTGATTTAGAAAGTGGACTTTCTCAATATAATTCTGTATTTCTCATTTTCAAAAATATTGCTTAATTCATAATAATGGTCATTTTTACAAAGCTAGTGTCTAAAACTCCCCCACATATCTGTATCAATGGAACCTTCTACTGTGTATGTTGGATGGCTTATCAGATTTCCAGCAGTGAGTTCATTAAGACCAGATGTATGGTTTTAGTTTACCTCAGGTGCTCTGTCTGATAAATACTCCCCAGGGTTTTATTTATGTATGAGTGTTCACAAGTATATATCTACTACTTTGGTCAGTCAATTAATAATCACTGTACTAAATGAGGTGAATTATTATAAGGCACCCCAAATGCATTGCTTACAGAAAAAAGAAATAAAAGCTTTTAATCACAAACTATCACCAGTAGAGTGAGGATTTCAAGTATTTGAGTCTGATCATAGACTGGTGCAACATGGTATTTCTGTCATTAGCTTACACAGTCATACATGTTCAAAATATTAATGCATCAAATTGTCAATAATTAATATTTTTGTTAAATATTTAATGTGTTGATGAAATTAAATTACACATTAATAAAATCATTGACTTTTTTCAGTAAAAGAAATATCATTTTGAGACCATTTTTCCACAAAATTTTCTAAGTGTCAGCTTCCATCATTTTCCATCCTCCGAAAAGTTAGAGTTCTTTTTCCATGTTATTTTCCATGTCAGATTTTGACTATGTCCAACTTTACGCGGCAGTTTTTGTATTTTCCGTGGAATTCCATGGCAATTTTAAGGGAGTTGATGGAAATCCGCGGCAAATTTTGATGGAAAATATATGTTCTTCAGGAATTCCATGGATTTCCGTGGAATTCTATCAATTGCCATGTTAATTTACGCGTATTTCCGTGGAAATCCATGGATTTCCACGGCATTTGTCTAATAAGGATGGCATATCTAGAGACGGGTTCTTCCCTTTCATCAGGAGGGTGCAAATTTGTGAAAAACTGTCCTTTATTGGAGAAGACAATGAAAAGGTGTTTAAATTGAAAGAATGTTAAAACGTTCGTTTGTATAGTCACGTGATATAGTGGTGAGATGTAGACATTTTATCTCTGTAAATTTCAATAAAAAACTGGATTGTAGGGTTTCATTTATAATCAGGTGAGCGATATAGGGCCATCATGGCCCTCTCTCTTGTTACTAGAAAGAATATATTCCAAATTTTAAAGCTATACCTTTGATATTTTTTTGAAAATGGATATTTTACTATGTAAGCCCAGGGTTTTTTCACTAAGAAATGGACGCCGGCGTCTTCCCCTCTGAATATTTTTCGGATTTTTTCCCTTCCCAAAAAAATTCCCCCAACATAATTAATTTCCCCTATCAAAGTAATGAATAAATAATTATATATTTTATCTACAAAATCAATGTAATCATTTCCATTTCTCGGCTTTCTCTCGCTAATAAACATCGAGATCGATCTATTTATGGGAACCAGCAATGTTTTGGAAGATTCACGCTGAATTGGACGCCATTTTGTTTGGAATGGTTAAAGGCCATTCTGGACCGTACATAATTCAGATAGGATTTACCTCCCTTTTCACATAGGAAGATATCACAGACAAAAATCATAAATACCTCAGACAGGTTATATTTTGTTATACGTACATGATAATCATAATGATGTCAGAAATTACTGAATAAAAGCTGAAACATATAATTACCCTTTGGGATACCATTTTAGGCTTAAACTACTTAGATATGTAGGCCTATACATGGAAAAGTTGTTTTAATAAAGTTAAAAACAGTGTAACGTTATGTTGTAAATTTTTCCCCAAATTTGCTTTTTTCACGTGATTTTTGACCAGCGTCCAGCGTCTTCCCCTTTTCCTAAAAAAACCCCCTGAAGCCCGATCAGGAAATCTCACCAGCCTGATTGTATCCCAGGTTTTATATTCTTCTACAGTTCTTTTTCCTTACTCCTTGGGGGGTTTGATGAATGCTCTTGGTTGAGAGGCCACCTCATTTATATCGTACATATGACCAATACCCCTAGCTCAAAGGTCAAGGTCACACTTTTAGAGACCCCGCTACTCTTCAGTCTTGTCATTGGGTCAATATCGTATTTTATCAATTGGAAACTTGATTTCAAATTATTCCATTTGTGTTACTTGATACTAAGTGTCTGATAACTGCGCTAAGTTGGGTCATCAGTGTCCGGTCGACACATTTCTAGTATTGAAATACAGTGATCAGACTGCATGTATATTGTTAAGATATTCATAATAATATTTTCATTTTAGGGGGCGTGGAATACAGTGGCCAGAAATTGCCAATTTTTAAAAAATATGCCTTAGTGGAGTTGGTACCTCCTACCCCCGTGGAGATGATCAAAGCAATTGGACAAGCTGGTGCTATTGTCAAAAAAGGCTTCAATGGTGGTTGGAAGGACCTGACTATTTTTGTAAGTAGAATAACAATTGATATTTATAAATATTATGCTTACACAGTGGACTGCTTAGTTTACCATTACTGTTAAATAAATATCCCTGATGACAATGATGAGCCAGACAGTGAAATGCATACCTGTAGGATCAATGATGAGCCAGACAGTGAAATGCATACCTGTAAGATCAATGGGTTGGAACTTTAAATTCATGGATCTAGGCTCTGGCCCGAGGTCATTTTTTTGGCCTAAACTTTATGTAACTTGGTAACAATGATCTTGAAACAAACTCTAGGTCAAGTTTGATATATGGGTCATTGAGAGTTTAAAACTTGGTAACTGTGTGAAATCATAGAAAAACTGTGTGTAGGGTACACATGATAGAGGTCACAAATATCATCATGAGATATGGCCTCATCTGACAATATGGGATATCTGGCCAATGTAAATAACAAGCTTGCTGCATAGTTAAGTTATGAAAAGCTAGTAAGTAAAAGATGCTGCCTTTTCTTAATTCTTAGAAGTGATAAATCATTTCTTAGGTCACTAATTTCGCCGTTTTGATCCAATCTTCATGAAAATCTATGCCAAGTTCGAAATTGGGTCATGTGGGGTAAAAAACTAGGTCACTAGGTCAAGTATTAGAAAAAGCTTGTGTTTATTCAAGAGGTCACCGTTTTGATCCTATCTTCATGAAACTTTGTCAGAATGTTGTTCTTCATAAGATCTAGGCCAAGATCGAAACTGGGTCATGTGGGGTCAAAAACTCTACAGACCCCTGTTTAAAAAGTGTTTAGATCCAAACTTCATGAAATATGTCAGTTGTACTGATACCTAGACCAATGTGCAACAGGTGAGCGACCTAGGGCCCTTTGGGCCCCTCTTGTTTGTTGTTGTTCTGTGTTGTCAAGGTATTGAAGGTCTCAAAACTGTTTGATGATATATAAATCCATATAACATTTGCACTACCGTCAAAATATCAGCACATATATGTTTTAGTTGCAATGGAATTATATGATTAATAAAGGAACTATATACATTAGCTTGGTTTCAAAAAAATACACATTTTCAACAGTTTATGTGTAATTTATGTGACCAATATGATAAAATTCAAGAATAATCGGTACTAATAATTGTTTAATGTACTACCAAACATGACCATTACAAAGTATGTTTAAAGGAATGGTAAGTGATAAACAATGTACACAACATCATTGCATGTAGAACAGTATGTGTAATATACGTTACCATTAATTTGTTTACATGCAAAGTATGATCTACTATGTTTTTCTATTCATTCTGGGTTATCAAACTGATATGATTTTCTCTTTGTAGGCATCTTTTAAAAATAGTTTTACATGTAATTGAACTTCTTACACAAAATGTGATTTACATGACTCAGGGTTTCCTCTGGGTAATTTTTAGCTTGCGCCAACAAATTCGCCAATCAGAAAAAGTTGGAGCCAATGGCTCCAAATTTGGAGCCAGTTGTCTGTTTGATGAGACACACCTTTCTTGTATGCATACAAAGTACTGGTTAGTTTCCAGGCAGACATAACAGAGGATGGTTAGTTATAAGCATGTTGTGACCTTGCTCTCTAATTTATTTCAAAGTAATAAAAAAAATAGACGAGTTGGAAAAAATAGTTTGTCAAATGCATGGAGGAAAAGAATAGTTTGTCCAAACGTAAACACCTACTATTTTTTATTTAAAGGTTTCTCACTTACATAAACAATGTTTAATATTAGATGCTTCAATAATTTACTGGGAAAAAATAATGGTTGAAAGAACAAAAAATCGTATCCGAATTTTATGCTATCCGGATACCACTTAAGTTACAAAGAAAATAACTTTGTTTTAGACAATAAATGGTGTTCTTTTAGCGATGAAATTACTTCTACTGAGTTTTAACATATATTACCAAATAAATTAAGTTAATTAATAGTGATTAAACCTAGTTTATCTTCTTCCGTAGAAATATAAATCCACAAATTCGAATCCACGGTCTATTACCAAATCTCGTCTGCTAATTTGTTTACTAAAACTACGACAATCAAGATGTTTTTCACACATGTTTCATAATTAGCTTGGATTTAATTGGATTAAAGGATTACCAACTGTGTTTGAAGCTTGGAGCAGCTATTGATTTGATCACCCCTGCCGATTGTCATGTGGAGTGTAAGTGTTACACAGACTGACTGTTAATTGAAATTTATGACACCTTGATTATGCATAATTGAATTAACAAGTATGGGGCAGTATGCCAATTGTCTTATCAACTGGCCCCAGGAAATGACACCAGATAGATCTACTCAACATTGTCAATCCCAAATCCCAAAGTGTAAAATTATACGCCCTTGAGAAAAAATACGAAATTTACGATTTTTTGTAAAAAAAAATTATTGGCGCCAGTTAAAATCGCCAACTGATTATTTTAAGAGCCACATTTTATTTTCCTGCGCAAATGGCGACCGACTGCGGGAACCCTGATGACTGTATTTTATCACATAGAAAATACTTAGACAATACATAGTATAATGTAATATATGTTTACATCGAAGTGTTTAAGTAATTATACCCCCACTACCATAGGAAGAGGGGGCTATATATATAGGAGTCACTTTGTCCGTCGGTCTGTCGGTCGGTCTTAAAAGTTTGTCCAGGCTGTAACTTACCCATACATTGAAGGATTTTAATATAACTTGGCACAATTGTTCACCATCATGAGGCGGTGTGTCATGCGCAAAAATCACATCAATATGTCAAAGGTCAAGGTCACACTTGGAGTTGTAAGGTCAGAAATGGCCATAATTTAGCTTGTCCGGACAATAACTTTGTCATCTATTGTGGGATGTTACAACAACTTGGTACAATTGTTTACCACAATAAGATGGTGTGTCATGCACAAAAATTGTGTCTTTATCCCAAAGGTCAAGGTCACACTTAGCCTTTAAAAGTAAAAAATAGCCATATTTTAGCTCATCCAGACAATAACTTTATCATCCATTGTGACAATTAAAAATAACCTGGTACAATTGTACACCACAATGAGTCGGTGTGCAGCGCAAAAAACTCGGGATGGAGTTTATAACAAAGCTGAAGTTCAAAGTTTTTCGGCTAATGTGTAGGTACTAGTATATAAATCATTTTACAGATTAATAAAAATGTACCTATTTCTATTACCGTGTCATAACTTTTCGTCCAGTTTTCTTTTTTCTTATGGTTGCAGCTTGCCATACTTCTGTGGCAAGGCAGTATTGTGGGGGTATAATTCGTCACTCAATGACAGTTCTAGTTTAAGTCTGGAATATTATACTTTACTCATTCTGAATTGGAGTGAGATGATCGATGCTTTATTTCGATAGATCTGTTTTAAACTATCGCATAGCAATACTGTAACTTAATTTCTTTTTGAAATACAAATAAAGTGATTTACGTGACATCATGCAAAACTCCGATGTTCACTGTATAATCAAAAAGAATCAATCACGATTGTCAACGACATCATATCAATAGCAAACTTGATGTATATAGGAACTTCTTAAAATTATAGTAAGTAATAGTTGTTAAACGTAACCACATGTTTCATTTCCACATACATGTTACATTTTGAAACCATGCTTGGCAACCGTACTGTGTGTCGATTTTGATACATTTTGTACCATGACAAGAGATATGGAAATGGTGGTGATACTTCAACTGTCCACCAGCGTGTTTGGGGAACAAAGGCATTTCAGTAGAATGTAAAGTGGGCACACATACAGACAGTAATGCGGAAAAGCTTATTAGAACCAAGTCCCAAAGGCTCTAGAAATGCGTGTGACAATAATATTTAACTCAAATTTTGTGTACCTTTGTTTGTGCATGCATGTACTAGTATTCTATTGCTTATTTATAATCCTGATACGAAGATGTATGTAAACGGCTACATGCTTGAAAATTACTAGTATCTAGTCAAACTGTGGAGATGTTCACAATCATGTGATTATTTCTTGAAAGCATAATTATAATTTTAAACAATCTTGACAGGTATTGATTTAAATAGCTTGTCAAGTCGTGGTGATTTGTGTTAAGTCTATTTGTAAACATATAGAAACATGAGGTAATTGATTACAAATATTACTTACTGTAATAATAAGTTCAGACATACATCTATTTTGTCATTAACACAATGTCATTGTAAATTTTAAAATATTGACAAACTGGATGGATACATCTTCATTATACAGTGAACTGTGGAGTTTTGCATTATGTCACGTAAATCACTATTTCAATCAGAAATCAATTTACCATAATGCTTTGTGATAGTTTAAAACAGATTTAGCGAAAGAAAACCTATAACACAGAGCGAGTATAAAATTCCAAACTTAAATTGCTTAAATACTTTGATGTAACAAATATTACATTATATTATGCATTTTTAGCTCACCTGACCACAAAGTGGTCATGGTGTGGTCATGGTGAGGTTTTGTCATACCGAGATGTCCGTCGTGCGTCCGTCAACAATTTCTTCAAACTACTTCTCCTCCTAAACCGCTTGGCCAAATTTGATAAAACTTAACAGGAATGTTCCTTGGGTGGACTTCTACCAAAGTTAATAAAAATTTTCCGGTTCGTCGCATAACTAGGTCACACAGGCTAAAAATAGATTTTGGCAAAGGAAACTTCAAAAATTGTCTTCTCTGAAACCGTAAGGCCTAGAGCTTTCATATTTGGTATGTAGCATCACCTTGGGGTCCTCTACAAAGATTGTTCAAATTATGTCCCTGGGGTCAAAATTGGCCCCGCCCCGGGGGGGGCTTAGTTTATAGGGAAAACCTTAAAAAATCTTCTTCTCCGAAATCGGTTGGCCCAGGGCTTATATTTGTTATGCAGACTCAGCTAGAGGTCCTCTACAAAGATTGTTCAAATAATTCCCCTCGGATCTCTGTGCTGCGACACCTGTGATTGTTGGTATCACCAAGAATGTATGGGTATGACCGACGTCGTATTCAAAGCTCTAGCAAACTATAGCTGGGAATGTGTCACGTGTGGGATGCCAAATTTTTCCACGGGTATATTCGACACCACTTTGTTTGAGACAAGCAACAGCTACAGCAATCTCACCCTTGACAGCGGAAGCGAGATCAGCTTCTCCACTCCTAATGCCACAGCTCCTCAACAGAAATCGACCAACCAAAGCGAAACGACTTGCCACTACGGGTTCTGGTTGTAAATTGTCAGTCGATCAAAACCCCTGGTAAAAAGGGCCAACTTGAGCATATGATATCATCTACCCAAGCAGACGTAGTTATTGGGACTGAATCCTGGCTGGATGATTCTATCAAGTCCCAAGAAGTTTTCCCATCCAACTTCAAAGCCTACCAGCATGACAGGCCACAAGGCAAACATGGTGGTGGAGTGTTTGTTCTCGTCTCTGACCAACTAGATAGTGAAGATCCTGTTGAACTGAGCATGCAGGACTACTGTGAGGTTGTCTGGTGTAAAATAAAGGTAAAGGGATCTCAGCACCTTTATGTTGGGTCCTGCTACAAGCCCCCTTCAACAACTGACCAAGCATATCTAGAACATCTGGACAGATCTCTTAGCCTAATACCCAGAGGTGCTCACCTCTGGCTAGGCGGAGACTTCAACTTGGCAGATATTGACTGGGAAAACGACCGCCTGAAGCCATACGCAACTCAAGCAAAGCAATGCCAGCAGCTACTGAATATTTCAAAGGACCACTTCCTCGAACAAATAGTCACATCACCAACCAGAACAACAGAATACACAAGCAGCCTTCTAGACCTGTTTTTCACCAACAACAGTACATTGGTAAACAAGTCGGAAACCCTTCCTGGTATTGGCGATCATGATGCCGTGTTTATAGAAACAAGTCTACGCCCAATGAAGATCAAGAAAACACCACGAGAGGTGAACCTATACAACAAGGCAAACTATCTACAAATGAAAAACGAACTGGATGATACCTTTGAAACCTTCACTGAACAGTCTAAAGATCTGAATGTAAAGATACCTGGTCACTATTCGAAAACAAACTGAAAGAACTCATGAAAAAACACATACCTTCTAAACAACTATCTGGAAACAAGACTAACAAACCCTGGATAAACAAGATAGTGAGATCAAACTTGAAGAAACTGAAAAAACTGTACACAAGACAGAAACAATCTGGGAAACAAAAAGATAGAAAAACCTACGAAGAAGCAAGAAGTAAGATACAGGAAATCGAACGTCAAGAATACTGGAAATACGTAGAAGGTCTCATAGAACATCCCGCAGATGATACTGATCAACAACCAAATAAACAAAAAAGATTCTGGAATTACATCAAATCCTTAAAGAAAGACAACTGTGGCATATCACCTCTGAAAGACCAAGGAAAACTTCACTGCGACTCGACAGACAAAGCTAACATCTTGAATAACCAATTCCAGTCAGTCTTCACACGGGAGGATGATAAACCAATACCAGACATGGAAGGTGACCCATATCCAACAATGCCAGACATACAAGTGGATCTCCCAGGAGTCATCAAGTTACTCAAACAACTCAATCCAAACAAAGCTACTGGACCTGACATGCTGCCAGCAAGAATTCTAAAAGAATGTGCAGAACAATGTGCACCATAGCTTACTCTTATCTACAATAAATGCCTATCCAACAACGAAATACCAGATGTGTGGAAAACTGCAAACGTCTCGGCAATATTCAAGAAGGGAGATCGCTTCAAGGCTAGTAACTACCGACCAGTGTCACTTACCTGCATATCCTTTAAGATCATGGAACACATCATTGTTAGCAACATGATGAGACACTTTGATGAACATAGCATCTTGACTGACAGCCAGCATGGTTTCAGGAGGAGGAGAAGTTGTGAGACTCAGCTGATCACCCTGGTAGACGAACTTATGTCAGGTATGGACAAAGGAAAACAACATGATCTTGCGATCCTAGACTTCTCAAAAGCCTTTGACAAAGTCCCATACAAGCGCCTACTTGCAAAGTTGGACCACTACGGGATCCGGGGAAATGCACTAGGATGGATCAGGTCTTTCCTCGGAAACAGAACGCAGAGAGTGGTTGTAGACGGTGCAACGTCCGACACAGCGCCAGTGGTCAGTGGTGTGCCCCAGGGCAGTGTCCTCGGCCCTATCCTGTTCCTGGCATTCATAAATGACCTCCCCAAAAAAGTTTCATCAAAGACTAGACTATTCGCAGATGACTGTGTTGTGTATCGGCAAATAGACTCCGCTGCAGACACCCACATCCTACAGGAGGACCTTAATAAGCTAGCCGAATGGGAGAAGAAATGGGGTATGTCCTTCCACCCTGAGAAGTGCAGCATTTTAAGGGTCCACAGAAAAAGAAGCCCTATCATGTCAAACTACACACTGAAGGGACACACTCTTGCCACAGACAGTGTGTCCAAGTACCTTGGAGTCAACATGACTGGTAATCTGAGCTGGAATGCACATATTGATAAGACCGTGAAGAAGGCCAACAGTACACTTGGGTTCCTGCGCCGAAACCTACGGATATCCAACGAGGCAGTAAAGTCAAACGCCTACTTCTCACTTGTAAGACCCCAGCTAGAGTACTGTGCGACAATATGGAACCCCCACACAAAGAGGCAAACCAACCAGGTAGAGATGGTGCAAAGGAGAGCTGCAAGGTATGCAACTAACCGCTACCATAACACCAGCAGCGTCAGTGACATGCTAAGCCATCTGAATTGGGAGACACTGGAGAGTAGAAGGAAGAAGGCACAGTTGACCCTATTCTACAAGATTGTCTACGACCTGGTGGATATTCCTGTAGACCAGCATCTCTCTCCAGCTACATCATCTACTAATACCAGATCGTCCCACTCAAAGAAATACCGCCAACCTTCAGCCAACTCCTCCTACTACAACAACTCGTTCTTTCCAAGAACAACATCATCTTGGAACAAACTGCCTGCACTTATCGCAGAGGCCCCCGACTTGGTATCCTTCAAGCGGGGATTGTCTACCTTTCATATTTAATTAGGCATGGGTCAGCTGCAAGTAAATCATCGATGATTCCCAAGGCTGTGTCGGCCGTGGCTACCATAACCGGAGAGGTCTGGGATGAGGAAGACGAAAACGCAGCTGCCCAACACTACCATACACTTACTCTTATCTTTGATCTATCCCACTTTTCTTCTTACTTTCCTATCTATTTCACAACTTTTTCTTATTCTGAAACCACCCGTCGCTAAATGGTCAAGTGTGACGGTGTCGATGTACGATGTAGATGGATCAAAATTGGCCCCGCCCTGGGGGGTCACCATTTTACTTAGACTTATATAGGTAAAAACATATAAAAATCTTCTTGTCTAAAACTACAATGCCTAGAGCTTTGATATTTGGTATATAGCATCATCTAGTGGTCCCCTACCAAGATTGTGCAAATTATGCCCCTGGGGTCAAAATTGACCCCACCCGGGTGTCACCGTTTTACAGTCTTATATAGGGAAAACATATTAATATCTTCTTGCCTAAAACTACACTGCCTAGAGTTTTGATAATTGGTATGTAGCATCATCTTGCAGTTTTCTACCAAGATGTTCAAATCATTCCTTTGGGTGAAAACTGCAGGGTTTCATGTATAATCAGGTGAGCGATATTGGGCCATCATGGCCCTCTTGTTCTATTTGGTAACATACAGTCACGTAAATCACAGTTTGATTAAAAAGTTAAATTACATGTTCAATTTAAAAAGATGTGTTCCTAGAGAAAACATTGATCATATCAGTTTGATAACCCAGAACAAGTAGGAAACATAATAGTTCATATGTTGCATAAAAAAATTTTTTAATGGTAACGTATATTACACATACTGTACTCCATGCAATGATGTCTTGCACATTGTTTTAGGTTGAATATAACTTAAAATTACTTAAAACCTACTTCATTGTAAGGTTCGTGTTTGATATCACATTAAACAATTGTTAGTACCGATTATTCTTGTATTTTATCATTTTGGTCACGTAAATTACACATAAACAGTTGAAAATGTGTATTTTATTGAAACCCAGCTAATGTATATAGTTCCTTTATTAATCATGTTTAAACCCTTTCAATATAAACACGCATGTGCTGATATTTTGACGGTAGTACAAATGTTATATGAAATTATTGTCCGTATTTAATCGCCATTTCGGAGCCCATCTTTAACCCCAAATAAAAAAAGTTCCCAAAGATGACAGAGTGCCATCAAACGGTTTTGAGACCTTCTACATCTGGACAACTCAGAACTACAATAAAAAAACTTAATACTATAGCAAGGTTTAGGTGACTCATCTGGTCTAATATGGGGTCAAAAACTAGATCACTAGGTCCAATCTCAGAAAAACCTTGTGTTCTATCAAAATGCCACTATTTTGATCCAATCTTCATGAAACTTTGTTAGAATGTTGTTTTCTCTGTGAAATTTAGGCCAAGTTTGAAACTGGGTCATATGGGGTCAAAAAACAAGGTCACTAGGTCAAATCTTAGAAAAACCTTGTGTTCACTCCAGAGGTCACCGTCTTGATCCAATCTTCAACAAACTGGGTCAGAATGTTGTTCTCTGTGAAATATAGGCCAAGTTCGAAGCGAAGCGAGGCAAAAAAAAAGTTTGGCCCCCCCATGTTGAAGACACTCCTATGCCCATGACTTTACGCCCTAGAATTCATTACATTATAACCGATTTTTCATTATTTCCGATTACGTTATAAGATTTTTTCCTTTATGCTATAACCGAGTTTTCGTTATAAGCGAGTTTGCTATAAATGAGTTCCATTGTAATTAAATCTGTGTATTTTATTTCCTTTTTCTTATAGTGTGCTAATAATGGGACCTGTACTAATTATATGACAGACGTCACCATATTAGTTTATTTGTAACGTCATTGACGTCATTTTGAATGTCAGTTTTTAGCTCACCTGTCACAAAGTGACAGAGTGAGCTTTTGTGATCACTCTTCGTCCGTCGTCCGTCTGTCCGTCAACAATTGGGTTGTGTCCTCTCTAGCGGTCACAATTTTGGCCTAATCTTTATGAAACTTGGTCACAATGATCATCTTAACAAAATCTAGGTCAAGTTCGATATTGGGTCATCTGAGGTCAAAAATTAGGCTACTAGGTCAAGTAATAGAAAAACCTTGTTTTTCATTTTATCAAAGAGAGTGTACTCTGTAATTATACTGGTTGTGATCATGTAAGAGTTGTCTCTCTTACTATATTTTAGTTGTAGAACTACGAAATGTGTACTTGTTAGCAGCATTGAGGCTTTAATTTAAATTAAATGCAGAATGTGGATATTAGGGTTATCATCGTTTACAGTGATTGTATGTTTACAAACTATTAAACAATTATTAAGCTGTAATTATAGTCTTATGCAACCTTACTAATCGTTTTACATAGACTTATATAGGGAAAACATATAAAAATCTTCTTCTCTAAAACTACAATGCCTAGAGCTTTGATATTTGGTATGTAGCATCATCTAGTGGTCCCCTACCAAGATTGTTTAAATTATGGCTCTGGGGTCAAAATTGGCCCCGCCCCGGGGGTCACCGTTTTACATAGACTTATATAGGGAAAACATATAAAAATCTTCTCCTCTAAAACTACAATGCCTACAGCTTTGATATTTGGTATGTAGCATCATCTAGTGGTCCCCTACCAAGATTGCTCAAATTATGGCCCTGGGGTCAAAATTGGCCCTGGCCCGGGGGTCACCGTTTTACATAGACTTATATAGGGAAAACATATAAAAATCTTCTTCTCTAAAACTACAATGCCTACAGCTTTGATATTTGGTATGTAGCATCATCTAGTGGTCCCCTACCAAGATTGTTCAAATTATGCCCCTGGGGTCACAATTGGCCCCGCCCCGGGGGTCACCGTTTTACATAGACTTATATAGGGAAAACATATAAAAATCTACTTCTCTAAAACTACAATGCCTAGAGCTTTGATATGTAGCATCATCTAGTGGTCCCCTACCAAGATTGTTCATATTATGCCCCTGGGGTCAAAATTGGCCCCGCCCCGGGGGTCACCGTTTTACATAGACTTATATAGGGAAAACATATAAAAATCTTCTACTCTAAAACTACTATGCCTAGAGCTTTGATATTTGGTATGTAGCATCATCTAGTGGTCCCCTACCGAGATTGTTCATATTATGCCCCTGAGGTCAAAATTGGCCCCGCCCCGGGGGTTACCGTTTAACATAGACTTATATAGGGAAAACATATAAAAATCTTCTTCTCTAAAACTACAATGCCTAGAGCTTTGATATTTGGTATGTAGCATCATCTAGTGGTCCCCTACAAAGATTGTTCATATTATGCCCCTGTGGTCAAAATTGGCCCCGCCCCGGGGGTCACCGTTTTACATAGACTTATATAGGGAAAACATATAAATACTTCTTCTCTATAACTACAATGCCTAGAGCTTTGACATATGGTATGTAGCATCATCTAGTGGTCCCCTACCAAGATTGTTCAAATTATGCCCCTGAGGTCAAAATTGACCCCGCCCCGGGGGTCACCAGTTTCTATATTTACGCTCTACCTTTGTTAGTCTAAATTGTGCAGGGCTTCATTTATAATCAGGTGAGCGATATAGGGCCATCATGGCCCTCTTGTATCTTCATGCCTCTAGTTTTCATCATGTCATAGCATGTCACTAAGTTAGACCATTTTCAAAAGGTATACCTTTTTGGAATCCTTAACCATTACTCTACACAATCTTAAAAAATGTGAAGATGTGAAATTTTGACATAAGGTTGGAAATCCCACAGCACAGCTCAGATGTTAAATTTATACATTATTTACATAAAATATTATGAAGAAACTCTATTTGTCTTGCAAATTAAAATATGCAAATGTATAATAAATAACTGCGAGTGTGAGACATAATTGCTATGCAGTACTAAGTTATGTTGACCATAAATTTCATGTTTATCCAGCATGATGAGTCGACATTGTTGCGAAAAAGGTCTTGAAAATTCAAATTCTACCTTGAAATGACCTTGAATTTGAGTGTGAGAATTTTGTATGAAGCATGACTCATGTTATTGATATATTTCAGCAACTTGCTGTGGGCGCGGCTGTTATGATTGAACCTCCACTCTGGTTCTTCCTCGGAGAATGTATCGGAAGACAAGGATTAGAAGGTTACAGAATTGAAGGCACCAAATACTACTCACCTTCTATAGTGGATATGCCAACAGCTAACATTGGTCTTGATACTTGGAAATTGGACATTGAACCAATCGAGGGATTTGTACCGGCAAGTGGTTCTGCCGGTTCATCAAAGCTTTTTGATGACATTACTGTTTAATTTCTTTACCAATCATAATGAACATTTTGAAGCCTGATTTTAGTGATAGAACATAGTGCGATGATTAAAAATCAGAAAAGTGTTATGGGATCTTAATATTCTTTATATTGCAACATAACATGTTTACAAAAATCTTGGTTTGTATTGTATTATGAGTCAACATTAAATATATGTTCTTTCACTAAAAGAAAATGTTGTTTTGGAAATGTGTGTGTCAGTGTTTGATCAGTGGAGCAGTCATGGATTCCATCTCAAGCATAATGATCATTTTGATCGACAATGATGTAAATATCAATGTGCGAATATAAATGAAGACAAGAGGATATGGTAATGGTAGGCGTCAGTCGTCCGTCCGAACTTCTGTGTGCAACTCCTACATTTCTAAAGGGAATTTGACAAAACTTTCACAGAATAACTGCTATGATGTCCCCCAGCGCATATTGTCAGGATTTTTTTATTCGACCATTTTTGACAGAGTTAATGCCCTTTGTTAATTTTTTACATATTTCTCATGGAATTTTGTCAAAACTTTTTCAGAAGTACAGTTATGAGGTGCACTAGCGGATATCGTCAGGGTTTTTCATTTGGGCCATTTTTGAAAGAATTATGGCCCTTTGTTGATTTTTTACATATTAATTAACTTCTGTGTTCAACTGCTCCTACATTTCTTATGAAAATAGATGTGACCAACCCTTACTGAATTTTGAATAGTGGATAAAATTATGTTCAATACAAAACATTCTTCATGTATGTACACTATATAATCTATATATCATCATCAACAACAATTCAACTGTAGTGGTCATCTTTATGAAGCTTTCGTGATAATATTTGTCGTTTACCTCAATTTTTCCTTCGGTGGGGGATATGGCTGTCAGTGACTGCTTCTTGTATTATTTATGATAAACATGACGTCATGGCGTCAATTAAGTTACACATATTCTTTTGGGATTCATGGGCCAGTTTGTGAGTGTTTGCTTACAGGAAAAAATGGCAAGTGTTTTTAGCCACCATAAACCCCGTGTTTTCCTTGATAAGAGTACTTTTTAGAAACCTATTACCATAGCAACGACAGAAGTTATTTAAACATAATTTTAAAGAAAAATGTTTTCCTGGAGAACGGCTCAAATGTTAAATCTTTTCTCGGTTGTGAGTTGTTTGCTGCAATTGCGAGGGGCTTAAGCATACTTATTAGTCCCCTACCGGTGAAACTTTACATGAGGATAGATATCAATGAGGAGAAGTGCAGTGCACAAGAACCATAACTCTCCCTTGCTTAATTTTTGAGTTATTCCCCTTTGTTAATTTTCATACTTAAATTTTGTTCGGAGCATAACTTCATTACCAAAAGAGATATGATTTTGAAACTTTACATGAGGATAGATATCAATGAGGAGAAGTGCAGTGCACAAGAACCATAACTCTCCCTTACTTAATTTTTGAGTTATTACCCTTTGTTAATTTTCTTACTTAAATTTTGTCCGGTGCATAATGCCAATTCCAAAAGAGATATGATTTTGAAACTTTACATGTGGATAGATATCAATGAGGAAAAGTGCAGTGCACAAGAACCATAACTCTCCCTTGCTTAATTTTTGGTTTTATTCCCCTTTGTTAATTTTCATACTTAAATTTTACAATTGGCTACCGGTAGGGGACTGTCATTGCTTGGCAATAGTCTTGTTTCAATTTAATGTCTTTAAAGTTTTTGTTGAGGTTCTTTTTTGAAAAAAACTTTCAAAGAAAAAAAGTTGAGCTATTTTCGTTACTGTGATCGTCTGCCTGTGACTTGAATAATTTTATTGTTTTGAATCATTTTCTCAAAGACTTAGATGTATCTACAGTTCTACTTGAAACTCAACATAAGTATTCACCATCACAAGGGGCGTCCAAACTGACAAGGCTGGTAACCCTATGACCACCTATATTATGGAGTTATCTGCCCTTATTTTAACTCAGTACATGGAAGAAGTGGCGAATTTTGCATATGAACTTCATTTATTCAAGCCCTATCAAAGTTTTTGCTTGAAACACTTGTGGAATTTGATGCTACATCTACTGATTACAGCAATTAATTGTATCTATCAAATTTTAAGAGTTATTCCCCTTTAGAATTTTTACGCGAACAAGACAATGGCCCATATTCACATGTCGTTCCTCCACTCCAACTCGGCTCACCCTAACCTAAGGGAGCCTCAAGTGCAGCTGGAGTGACGTTCGAGTTAGTGAAGCTCGAGTGGAGATTTGGTATTCACATATATTAATCGACCTCCACTTTCTGGAGTGGGTGTGAGCGTTATAATATATGTCAGGATAGTAATCCATGTTTAATTATTGAATAGTTTTTAGCTCACCTGAGCACAAAGTGCTCAAGGTGAGTTATTGTGATCACTCACCGTCCGTCGTCCGTCCGTCTGTATGTCCGTCCGCTCTTACGAGAGGTACAATGTGGGGTGTGCGGTCGTGACTATGGTACATTGTGGGGTGATTTTGCACTATGGGGTGCACCCCGTAATACGATATGCTCAGATAGCTGTAAATGAGCGAAAATGGACAAATTTGATGTTAAGGGGGGTGCACCCCAGAATGATTATGGGCTGATTGTCCGTACTTGGACTTTGAACTTTTGGACTGGTTATGGGCTGCACCTCACAGGGATTTAACAGTTGTAAACACAACAAGTTCAAAAAGGTGTGATTGTCACCCCATAATGCCTACATATACTCAACTCATAATTCATTAACTAGGGTATGATCAAAACCCTTTAAATGGACACTATAGGAATGTTTGTAGGGTGCACCCCACAACGATGAATTGTACAAAAACGACATTGTGGGTTGAATTTTGCACCCCGGAAGTAAGACTGTGGGGTGCACTCTCGTAGGTATGTCCGTCCTTCCGTCCACACTTTCAAACGACATCTCCTCTGAAACCATTTGGCCAATTTTGATGAAATTTTGCCAGGATGTACGTGGCATTGGGGGATTTAGTAATTGTTCAAATTATGGCCCTGGGGTCAAAATTGGCCCCGTCCCTGGGGTCACCGTTTTACATAGACTTATATAGGGAAAACATATAAAAATCTTCTTCTCTAAAACTACAATGCCTAGAGCTTTGATATTTGGTATGTAGCATCATCTAGTGGTCTCCTACCAAGATTGTTCAAATTATGCCCCTGGGGTCAAAATTAGCCCTGCCCCGGGGGTCACCGTTTTACATAGACTTATATAGGGAAAACATATAAAATTCTTCTTCTCTAAAACTACAATGCCTAGAGCTTTGATATTTGGTATGTAGCATCATCTAGTGGTCCCCTACCAAGATTGTTCAAATTATGCCCCTGGGGTCAAAATTGACCCCGCCCCGGGGTCACCGTTTTACATAGACTTATATAGGGAAAACATATAAAAATCTTCTTCTCTTAAACTACAATGTCTAGATCTTTGATATTTGGTATGTAGCATCATCTAGTGGTCCCCTACCAAGATTGTTCATATTATGCCCCTGGGGTCAAAATTGGCCCCGCCCCGGGGGTCACCGTTTTACATAGACTTATATAGGGAAAACATATAAAAATCTTCTTCTCTAAAACTACAATGCCTAGAGCTTTGATATTTGGTATGTAGCATCATCTAGTGGTCCCCTACCAAGATTGTTCAAATTATGCCCCTGGGGTCAAAATTGGCCCCGCCCCGGGGGTCACCAGTTTTACATAGACTTATATAGGGAAGACATATAAAAATCTTCTTCTGTAAAACTACAATGCCTAGAGCTTTGATATATGGTATGTAGCATCATCTAGTGTTCCCCTACCAAGATTGTTCAAAGTATGCCACTTGGGTCAAAATTGACCCCGCCCCGGGGGTCACCACTTTCTATATTTACGCTCTACCTTTGTTAGTCTAAATTGTGCAGGGTTTCATTTATAATCAGGTGAGCGATATAGGGCCATCATGGCCCTCTTGTTTTCGGTGCATTTTCATGATATTAACAAAGTCAAATTCTACTTTTGATGATATGTTTGCTATATGAGATGAAAACAAGACCTTATTTGAATACACAATAATGATAATAAGATTGTAGAAATATGTTGTACCCATTTACATAAAACTTAGATGTACGAGGGGCATTCAAAAAATACGTAGACATATCAATTTGCTAGCTTATTTTTTCAGATTAATAAATAATTATTTAGTTTTGCGTACCATCACATTCATTCGCCAAAATCCTAAAGTTTCATAGAAATCAGCCTGATGGTTAAGTGAGGATCTTGTTTTATGCATTGCATCTATAGTGATTACGGGGAAAGTCCAGACGTCATTGTTGACGTCATAGGTTTCGGTAACCTCACCACAGCTTCTAAATTCTCAGAATGATACTCATTGTACAACTCTGTCACCAACCATTCTGTATAATGATCAATTTACAACTACGGATTAAACTACAAAAAAGAACAAATAGCACACATTATTCCATGTGTTGTTTCGAGTTCCAAACTCACGTACCCACATCGCACCAATATCAAAGTCTGGACGTCCAAAAATTGGAAATTTGGACTATAGGGGATATGTTTAAGATGATTAAGTCAAGGGATATATACAACCCCGGCACTGTATGTTTAACACGATGTTCCGGCACTACATCTGGTGAAATATCCAATGTTCGCCCACAATTCAAGTAAAAGTGTGTGTTTATATCAAGTGCAACACATAATTTCAGTATTACGCGTGGTCCGTGGTTTAACGTGACGTCGCGTTTTCTTTCTGCTATTAAGAGTGACTTTGTATGATAACCATTATCTCTGTAACGGTGTTAAATATGACATCATAATTTGAAATACAGAACTACATAGTTTTAAACGATACACACATAAATTCTCGAAAGGTTTCGCAACCGTTAAAGGTAAGTGATGGGGCGAAGAAATCATCACCAAATTCTACGGGATAAATCGATGGGTTCCCCGTGTGTTCAATTTTACGTTGCTATAACTACCATGTTTTCGAATGTAACATATATTTTTCGTGATAAAAGTACGCACTGAATTCATAACCGGTAGAACCTTATTCCTACCAATTTTAATGAAAATCGGATGATAAATCGTTTCACAATCGAGGTTGTCTACGTATTTTTTGAATGGCCCTCGTAATTACATGTAGTATCCAGTATTATTATGGAAGCAGGCTCAATAGTATCATATCAAATTAAATTCCACAAACCGTTGGGCAGGTAGTTTCAGATTAATAATTTAGAAAGCATATGAGCTAAACTCGGTTACTGTTTTTATCAGCAGCTCGCTGTTCTGTGTCGTTTTGTGATCAACTTACTACATATACAATGCAGGAAAGCCAGGTCACTTGAACGCCATACTTCATAGAATGTCATTTTGAGAGCGACCATGGTGTATATAAAATAATCAAATACATGTCAAATGTACATCTAGCTTATAAATGCATGTACTAAAATTTATTTCATTCTCGACATACACTTCCTTATTATAGTCATCGTCAAAATTGTATCGATTAACAAAAAGAGAAGAGCTCGAAGAGTTTGCTTATTATACTGAACGCCTTGAAAGGGCAATATTTATACCATTTATTTTCTCAATGTATCTAGAAACGCAACGTTTTCACTTCCTTTGTTCATACTTTTATTTTTGTGTAATAATATTGTATAATCGTGTAGAAACTTGGCTATTGTCAAAATTTTATCTATCGTGTTACGTAACTCCCGTGCGTCAAGATAATCACAAAACCCACGAATTCCACGTGCATCATTTAGGCATGTAAATTGCTTTGAATCATTTGTAATTTTTAGCTTCGAAATAAAAATGTCAGAATAGTCTGAACACGGGCGGAATCAGGCGATTCGGATGCCTATGACGGGGACGTCAAATGGGAGGTTTCACTTCGGTTAAATTGTATTTAACCGACAATGTTTCGAGTTATGTCCCTTGAACTAGATGGCTGTGTTTTTAAAGCTGGATTATAATCATCCTTTATAAGTTAAAAAAGGTAACGATTTGACAGTATGGCGAGAAGCTATAGGTCTGTTTATACAGCCTAACAAGCAGAAATGTAAGATACATGGAATTAAAGTGCCGTTGTCATTGTTTAAAAGTGGATTAAGATGGATTGTTGCAGTGTCGGTGTTGATCATTCTTAGTGGTGATATTGAGCTGAACCCTGGGCCTGCCAGAGGAAAGAGGAACGTCAGACCAAGTTATAGTCAGTATAGTAACACCTACGAAACCAGATCGCGTAAAAGTGCTGCGTCTTCCTCACAGCCTACAAACAACCGGCAAATTAGAGACGGGGTAAGCATCTTTCCTACACCACCCACCCATGATCAACATGACGATAATGCCATGATGTCTTTTCTCAAGACTATGAAATTCGACCTCCAAACACAAAATGACAGGGTTGCAAAGGACCTATCTCAAATGAACGTAAAAAATGGACTAATTATCAGATTCAATGCACGGTCTTAGAATGGAAAATGAGCAGCTGAGAACAGAAAATCGGGCTATCAGATCTGAAGTGGTTGACCTGAAGGTACAAATCGATAAATTGGAGGGTCATTCGTAATAATGTCCGTATTAATGGTGTTCCTGGCGGTTTAAGGGAGGAATGTGCCTGAAAAGGAAAATGTGGAAATTGAGAGAGCACACAGAGTGCACTCGTCTGACCCGTCAAAGTGTACCATTGTGGTTAAGTTTGGTAAACACAAAGACTGTGAATGCGTATTGAACGAAGCTAGGTCAAAACTTCCACGTGATTCCGGAGTATCGGTTAAACCAGACTACACAGATACAGATGGATACTATGTCAACGAATGGTCGAAGAGCGTGATAACGGACATTACGCAAGTGTGAGGTTCGATAAATTAATCGTTGAAGACAAAATCTTCAAGTATGACGAGCCAACTAACTCGATCGTTTGTATAACTCTCACGCGGTATTGGGACCTGTGCCACTTAAAGTAAACAGGCAAAGCAGGTATGACAACATAAAGATATTGGAAAAGGGATTATCTTTTCAATGTGTATAGCTTGGCTTTTTTTACCTGAGCCTGACCTTTATGCAAGAATATATTACAAGGTTTGAATATATCAATTTCCGCAAGCAAATCATGCAATATCGGTATTTCAGATTTGTGTTTGTATTACATCTCGAGCGTCTCCGTGATACTCCCTGATTATTAAAACATACACTCGGTGTTGTAAAGGTAGACAATATATCGACTGTTAAAGTATGCTAATCGGTCAGGCTCATGTCAATGTGGCCAATCTTTACCGTTATTTTAACTTACTTGGTGAATAGAAGTAAGCAGGTAAAATAAACTTCCGCTCTCCCTAAATCGATGTAATGATCAGTGATTTCTGTTTATATTGACATTGCAGAATATCGCATTGAAGTTATAGTTCAATTTTGAACCCTGAGCTATGACCTTATCTAAACACGAGTCTATTTGGGCGAGTAACCCGTGATTTATTGATTTCAATAGTCGTGGTACTTACTAATATGTGTAATTTATCAATTGGCAATTTAGCGCAGTTAGTCAATGCCACAACAAGCTTTATCGGCGAATTTATTAAACTTTAAAAGTGCAGTCACGGCTCAATGCTCGAAATCGAACTATATATCGGTAAACGTCAACAAAACAAACGACCACGTGTCGGAGCACATGGTATAAACAATAACAATGTATCACGCGGTATAAACATGGGCGGAGCTACCGGTGAAAATAGTGCGGATGACAATAGTGACGTAGACAGATCGGGTACCAGGCGCAACGGTGATTGGAGCGCGCACGAGGAGGAGGGCGTGGACTAGGATTGTGGCCGAGGCTTACCAAACGTGACTTGTAAACTTTGGATTAATACTCCTACATGGAATATCCAAGGATTAAATAAATATGCGAATACTATGTGCACAAATCATGGCCGTAACTAGGATTTTTCACAGGGGGTGCGAAATGATCGGGTCTTGTAGAGATGACCGGGCTGTTAGAAGACGAAATACCTTCCCTTCTAACGAAGTTGTGGCTAAGTGCTCTCTTAGTTTTGCTAAATACACGGTTTATCTGAGGGGTATAGTGTACGTACATTGTACCCATTGTTACATACAAACGTTGAAGCTTTGAAAGAATGCATATTATCTAAACAGCCTACCACACAAACTCGTGTTAATTGCATGTCACTCAAACTAGTTGTCTACCTAATATAATAAACTATTAAAGTTACATGGCGAGCGAAGGGAACCAGAAAAACTATTTGTCCACGCTGCATGCCAAAAAAACTCGTTCTCTGGAAGATATTACTAAGTTATCAACCATTTTAAAGTTATTTGGCGGAGTACCATGCCACAAACTCGTCCCCTTGTTAGATATTGTTAATCATAAAAACATTTGGCATTATTAGTTCTAGCTGCATGCCACATAAAATCGTTCCCCTGTTAGATATTGACAATCATTAAAAATATTTGGCCAGCGAAGCGAGCTAAGAAAAAAATGCACTATTAGTCCGAGCTGCATGCCTCATAAACTCGTTCCCCTGTTACATATTATTAATCATAAGAATAATTGGCGACCGAAGCGAGCTAGAAAAAATGCATCATTAGTTCTAGCTGCATGCCTCATAAACTCGTTCCCCTGTTAGATATTGTTAATCATTAAAAAATATTTGGCGAGCGAAGCGAGCTAGAAAAAATGCATTATTTAATATTAGTTCGAGCTGCAGGCCATACAAACTTGCCGTTGTCTACATGATATTAAGGAACATTAAAGTTACTTGCTTGCAAAGCGGGCCAGAAACAATGCAGTGTTTAAAAATTTAAATGTCCCAGCTGCATGCTACACACGTTTGTTCTATATTTGATCTATTAACTTGTTAATGTATTTTGCGAGCGAGGCAAGCCAGAAAAGTGCCTTATTTTTCAGAGTTGCATGCCAGAAAGATACAACGTATAGACCCTTTCAATTAAGCGATAATCGTATGTACAGAGTTACCTCCCGTAAACCGGATGTGACGTAAAACGAGGGCTCTACAAATTAACGACACTATACACGCAGTAGCGAAGAGATTATTTAATCGCTTTTTTCGTTAATTGCATGTTTTGTAGCTGTTGGTTTTTTTTCAATAAAGATGTTTATAATGTACTAATAATGTATGTATAGTATGTTACATGTTTTGGATGTGGAGGAAACGTGCGATTTCTCGGATTTTTGTCCATCAACAATGGTCAATTATCGGGAGTTAATTTCCAAAAAGATCTGTAGTTGTATTAATGCTGTTTTGTAATTCGGTTGATTGTCATGCACATTTCGTACATTAAATTGAGCGTTAGTGCTAAGATACAGTGTATATTTGTACTTTGATAAATGTATATTTTGCCGGGAATATAAAGCGCAAGTATTTTCACCTGGTTCTTTCAATACTAAACCATTAGACCTAGTTAGCTATGTCTCATTTCTTTCCAATACAATTCACAAGTTATGTGTTGTTTATTATGGATTGTAATAAAACAAATACATAATTATTTAGGCCTTTGATTAAAACCACACGTATATTAGAGCCACAACGATTTATTGGAATGTCCTATCTGGTTACATACGTGCCATTTCGGGCAAATTCGGCTTAAAAAGCTGTATAAATGACGATTATGATATTACAAAAAAATGTAGTTGATTGTTATAAATTAATTTAAAAAATACATTATTTATATACAACTGCTCTTCAAACTAACATCACAATTAACAATGTTTTGTTTTTAATATAAGAATTATAAATCTTAATTCACAAAAAGTGACCTAACTGCAATTCGAGTGATGGGAAAAACATAACAAATTAAAGTGACGCAGATACTTCAGAAGTTAAGGTGCTAAAACCTTAATGCATAAATAAAATCTTGTCAGATGATAAGGTGCTAAAACCCTAACTCATAAATAAAATCTAGGTCAATATTGTGCTGTATTATTATATAATGATTTACAATAAACAGCTTATAGATCCCCTAATATCAAGATAAGCCACGAAGATCATACTCTAAATTAGTTTCACAGCAGGGTACTAATATATAACCAATCAGTACTATGTTGTCACCATCTCTGTTTCAAATACATTATATTGCAATATTTTTTAAAACGTAGACACCATTTAAAATAAATAAAGCACTTTTCTCATTTACTTGTATATGAATTTCAAATGAACAAAGGTTTCATGATGGAAGAGTAAGATTTGGAACAGACTACATTGCATTGCCAAACAATTTAGTTTTACCTACATATAACAAAATGTTGCAAAGAATCATAGACATTTCTAATATATATCTGTGATAGAATTGATTCTGATTTTAAGTTATTGTCGTGTGAACTTTTCCGGTGATTCCTTACTTTCTTTGATTGCAGTAAACACCACATCAGTGTACTCGTGTTAACACTTAACAAGTAAGCACAAGCGGACATGTAAAATCATGCCCGGATTTTAGTACAAACTATATCTAGAAAGAAATTTCCTCCTGTGTAAATTAACGTTTCTATTTCTGGCTGGATAGTCGTACTTTTGATATAGCTAATATTCTATACTTTTATGATGTGTGATGAATTATTAAAGTACACAATTTCTTTACGCTAGTATAAATGTAAGTCAGGTTTCAATGAGTGGATTGTGCGCGCGTGATGCATGGTATTTAGGTTCGAAAAGCATGGCTCTCCTTTTAAAACTTTAATAATGTCTTTTCTGCAATATAAGTGTTGGAAAGCTTAGTCTACACAGTTCTTAAAACTGCAAATAATAAACATTTTGAGCAAGCTAAATGCCAATTGTTGAGTATTGAATTCAGTTCTTTATTTTTACATTTTCTCGCCCTTGAAATTTTTGTTCCGAAAACATTGCATTTTATGTTTTATTATTGAAAATACATAAGCAAAAGTTACACTTTTAAAAAGTCTATATGATCTTGTTTTCGTAAGTGTTCATCTTTTAAAAATCGACAGAGTAAAACGTGACTTACAGCGGTTTAAAGTTGACACATTTTTTATTTCCTTTACACGCTAACGGTAATCGGGCTCGTGTATTCGCTTTGAGCCCTCGTATGACGTCATCAAAGGGAGACAATTTAATTACGGTTTTAATTGAAAGGGTGTATATGCATACAGTTTTATCCTGACAGCATTCAACTGTTGATACTGCATCTACGATGAATTTATTGATTGGGGAGCTTGAAAATATGGACTGCTCTATTAAACTTTTACAACAGTGTGAGCTCGAAGAACTCAGTGTGTATAGAACAGCATTCCACATAAATTATTTAGTCTTAACTTGATGATATTGACTATTATTCATTGTTTAGCGAGCGAAGCGAGTTTTCAAAAATACGATGTAAATAAATTTCCTCCGTATAAGAAAACAAATACTTTGACTACGTTCGCACCCGACGCACCCCCTAGTTACAGTCATGGTTATGAATCATTAATGTTAATTGGCGAGCGTAGCGAGCCAGAAAAAATAGAATGTTATATATTGAATATATTTCACCCTCGAAAAAAGACTACTTTGGCGAAAAAGGGGGTGCGTTCGCACCCGACGCACCCCCCCCCCCCCCCCCCCCCCTAGTGACGGCCATTTGATTACATCGTATTTGGCAGATTTTGACATTATCTGTGTGTCACTATGTGAAACTTAGTCAAGATTTTCCGGTGAATTTGACACCTTATTACATAATTTTGTGCATTTTGATAGTGTTCGTAAACTCAACGCACGTTCTTTTAGAAACAGTGGCGGTGTATCAGTATTTATAAGAGACTCATTGTTGAAAAAAATTTCAATATGCAGAATTTATGAACATTTGAAAGACTCTGTAGTTCTTTTATTTACATTGTCACAAGTTAGCAATCATAAAGATATTATTATGTACTTTACCTATGTATCACCAGAAGGGTCTAGTATTTATCATAACAATATTGTACAAAATGGTATCACTATACTACAAGTATACCACAAATATTGAAAGCTTAAAGCTTCACTATGTTGACACTATGTTCCTAGTAACGGGTGACTTAAATTCCAGGACCAAAGATCTGATTGATTTTATACCGGAGGATAATTAATACTATATTTTTGGGGAAACCGATACATGGGTAGCACTTTTGAATTGAAAAGAGAAAATAAAGATGCTCGATTAAATAACTTCGGAAAAACTTTGATACAACTATGTCAAACACATGACATACACACTTAAAATGGTCGTTTTAACGATCCTGGTAATTTCACCTGTTACTCGGGAAACGGTGCAAGTGTTGTTGATTATATATTGGTTTGCGAAAACTTATTTCATTATGTTTCATGCTTTGAAGTTCTTGAAAGAGATGAATCTGACCATTTGCCAATAACATGTAAATTGAATTTCAATTTGGGGGATGTAGATGTAAGAGAGAATGCTGAAAGTGACACTGCTGATAATTTATCTCCTAGATTTTATTGGAATAACAACAAAACTGAAATGTTTCTAAATACGTTAAATCAAATATTCCCTGATAGACTTGATCATATGCAGAATTTGGTACATAGCAATATAAATGATGCCGTTACTGCAATTACAAACCTATTGCAAGAAGCAGCTTCTTGTATGCGTGTCAATAAAACTAGTGTAATCAAGGATAGCTCGCAACCCTCATGGTGGGATTACGAATGTGATGCGCTAAAACAGTATAAATATAGAGCTTTACGTAAGTTCAGGACAACCAATAATAAAGAAGATCTTGTATGTTATAAGGATAGGAAACGTGTTTTTAGGGATACAGTATCAAACAAAAAATCAATATACGAAAACAGTGAACGTAAAAAACTGATTGAATGCTGCAATAACATGAATATGTTCTGGAAGCGACTTAAACAATCTACTTCTAAACGCTCCTTAAATGTAAATGTATCTTCATTGGAATGGTTCAATTACTTCAGTAAATTATTGTATGTAGAAAACGCACGTCCAATAGTGATAAATAATGATAATGGTAATGACGAATTCTTAAATGCTGAAATCAGTGTTGAGGAAGTTAGACACTCTATAATAAAACTATCACTTGGAAAAAGTGCCGGCAATGATGGGTTGAATACTGAATTTTACAAATACTCGTCTGAAACGATCGTTCCCTTATTGTGTGAGTTATTTAATGAAATTTTCGTAAGTGGTATATTCCCGAAATCATGGGATGAAAGCATAATATGTCCAGTGTACAAATCTGGACCACAACATGACCCCTGTAACTACAGAGGAATATCAATTACAACTACTTTAGTATAAAATTTTCTCCAGCATACTTAATAAACGTTTATATAATTGGGCGGAAACTAACAACAAGTTTGACGAATCTCAGTCAGGTTTTAGGCAGGGATACTCGGCAATTGACAATGTATTTTGTCTACATGCAATGGCACAAAAGTACCTATCTAAACAAAGAGGGCGTTTTTACTGTCTTTTTTGTCGATTTTCGAAAAGCTTTCAATAACATAAATCACTCTAAATTGTTTGAAAGTCTCCAATCAAAAGGGGTAAATGGGAACATCCTACGAATACTAGGGAAAATGTACGAAAATCTACAGTAAGAACATCATCGGGTGGGGTAACACAAAATTTTCCATGTAACATCGGGACTAGACAGGGGGATATCTGCAGTCCTACTATTTTCTCACTTTTTATTGACCAACTAGCTGTCTTACTTCGTGAAAATTGAGAAACAGGCATATTTATTGATAATTCTATACCTGACATACTGTGTCTTATGTTCGCTGACGATGTCGCCAATTTTGGCGAAACTGTAAATAGGCTTCAACAGCAGTTACATATTATAGAACAATTCTGTATCGCTTCAGAAATGGAGGTTAATCTAAATAAAACACACGTTATTGGGACAAAATAAACGCTGGTATTTTCGGGGACAACAAATAGAAAACACAAACATTTACAAATATATGGGTCTATTGTTTACCCCTTATCTGTCATGGTCTGCAGCTCTAGAAAAATTGTGTATACAGGCTAAAAAGCAATGTTTTCTTTATACAAATATCAACAACCATTCGGACATTTCAACATCAAACAATTATTTCAATTATTTGATTCCATGATAAAACCAATTCTATGCTATGGTTCTCAAATGTGGGGATACAAATATCGCCCGGATGTTGAGGCGTCACAGTTATTTTTCTGTAAAAAATATTTACATGTTAAGTCTTCTACGAATAATTGTATTGTCTTGTGTGAATGTGGAAGATTACCACTTTATATAACATATTATTGTTACTGTATAAAATATTGGTGTAGATTGTTGCAAATGGACGATTCCAGATATCCAAAAGGATGTTACTATATGTTAAAGTCTCTTGATAATGTGGGCAGAATAACCTGGACAACTCATGTAAAAATTTTACTGTTTCTCTACGGGTATGGATTTATATTGGTTTCCCACGAAGTAAGTAACGTTAAATTATTTATGCATTACTTTAAACAAAGATTAATTGATTGTCATAACCAGGACTGGAATCGATCATTGCAAGAATCAAGCAGATGTTACCATTATAAACATTTTAAAACATTACTGGATACTGAACGATATCTCATCATTGAACTACCTGTGAAACTCAGAATAGCCATGTCACGTTTTCGTTGCTCTAGACATAGGTTACATATAGAAACTGGTAGACACAATAACATCCCATTTGAATCACGACTGCGTCAATATTGTAATGAAGTAAACAATATCACAGTTCTAGAATGTTAATACCATGTGTTTTTTCAATGTCCAAAATCTCAACTAATAAGACAAAATTTTCTTTTAAATTGGTATACCTCGAGTACGAGTATTCAGGATTTTTATAGACTTGTTAGTTCACGTGACGAAAAAATTATTCGCAAAGTCGCTCTATACATTGAAAAATTCTGAAAACATATGACTAATTTGGTTACTTCCCTTTAAAAGGATATTTAAAAAGAAATTTAATATATCAGTTAAAAAAAAATTGTATCCACTGACTTGTCTACTTCATATTATGTTTGTTTATATGTATAAATTGGGCTAACTCTTGTTTATTTATGTATCACTTTTTGTATTGTTATATTTTGGGCCGGTGGCCTGTAGTATTTGAAATAAACTTATATATCTATCTGTTTCATCTGGAGACACTCTATTAGTACGTTGGCACCGTTTACATCCATCAATGTCCAAGGCATCCATTTGAAACAACTCTCCGACAGGACCAGTAACTCCACATGTACCATATCTAGGCAAAGTTCACAACTGATCCATACACTTCTAAACAACTTATTGGACGTTATGAATATGTAATCAATCAATAATTAATCAATATTTCAACTTTTCACTTAGAACAACGATTCTGAAAAATTAGGATTTTACCAATTTGTGTTTCCTTACTTTTTAGCCGCACTACATGCACATGTATATACACAAGCACTGTTCAATCACATCTATAGCTCTTTGTAAAAATTATTGAACGACACATAGCAAACCAACTACAAGCATACTTTAAAAGAACTAATATATTACACGTTACACAATCTGGGTTTAGGAAACAACACTCTTGCCAAACGGCATTAACACGATTAATTGATTCGTGGTTAAAGGATATAGATTCAGGAAAGTATGTTGGAGCTGTGTTTTTAGACTTAAGAAAAGCATTCGATCTCGTTGATCATCAAATACTATTGCATAAACTTAAGTTGTGTCATTTTCTGATACAAGTGTTAAATTCTTTGAATCTTATTTGAGTAATCGTAAACAAAAGATTAAAGTTAACAGTAACGATTCGAAACTACTAACTATAAAATCCGGAGTTCCTCAAGGGTCTATCCTGGGCCCACTCCTGTTTCTTCTATACATTAATGATTTAGCTACTATATTGAATTCCGTAAATGTTGACTTATATGCAGATGATGCAACCCTATTTGATTCAAATACCTGTTTAAAGACTGTTGAAAACAATCTACAAAATGGACTTACCAATATCTGTAACTGGTGTACAGTTAACAATATGGCATTGCATCCAACCAAAACCAAATGTATGGTTATAGCTACAAAGCATAAGGTAAAAACGGCACATTTAGACCTATATGTTAAAGGGGTTTTAATCGAAAATGTTTCAATTCAAAAAATGCTTAGCGTATACATTGACAACACTTTGTCTTGGAGTTATCAAATTACCAAAGTATGTTGTAACCTTAATTCTAAATGGTCTCTCTTGAGACATATTATATATTATTTGAACAGTGACATTTTACAATGCATACATTATGTCATCGTTTGACTACTGTTGTACTGTTTGGGGTAAAGGCGTACATTCAAAAGCTGATATAAACAAAATTTCTAAACTACAAAAGAGATCCGCAAGAATAGTAATGAACAAACCAGTAAAATCAGGATCAAAAGAACTTTTTCAAGAATTAAATTGGCTGACATTTGAAAATCGATGTGTTTATCACATAGGATTAATGGTATATAAAAAACACAAGTTAGTGCCAACATATTTGTCAGAAAGTATCGTTTTTTCAAATAACACTAATTACAATCTCCGTTCTGTAGCACGAAATGATCTTGTTCCTTTGAAAGCTAGAACCAAATATCTTAAAGACACATTTAGCTATGCTAGCACACAAATTTGGAATACGATTCCAATGAATATTAGAAATGTGGCTCGTTTAAAAGTATTCAAAAATAAATTTAAAAGACACTTGCTGTTTATACAGATGCAAACCTAACCTTATACAATGAAAAGTACTCTTATGCCATTCTATTGTAAATACTATTGTAAATTTAGAATGTTTAAATCGTCAATATGTTCCTATCAAATTGAAAGAGATATTATTAGTTGTATGTATGTTTTTCATAGTGTTTGTCGGGTGTACATGTACTCTTTTTTTATTTATTTTTTATTTTTTTATTTATTGAATTGTATTTGTGTCTTTTATTTGTAATAAATTGTGTTTATATATGTATAATTAGAAGGCCATGTTGTAAATAAGTTTATGCATGAAATGTATTAACTTAATGTGTATAACCTTCGTTAAATAAAGTTATTATTATTATTATTATTATTATTATTATTATTATTATTATTATTATTATTATTATTATTATTATTATTATTATTATTATTATTATTATTATTATTATTATTATTATTATTATTATTATTATTATTATTATAAAACAAGGTAACAGTTGCATTGTTCATGGATTAAAATAGCATCAAGTAAATACAGTTGGGTTGTCAATTATAAAAAGTTGGAAAAAGTGTTAACAGGAACCCAAGTGTTGTGTTTCTAGATGTACTCAGTAGATTTAATCTTTGGTGTGGCGTTACATGGGATCGAACCCGTACCACAACAAAACGCGGGTACTCTACCTATAGGATATCCTGGCGACATTCATGCACATTAATGATTGCAACATATGAAACAACATACATGTTTGTGTTACAAGTGACCACGTTTTTATTTTAAGGAAACTATTTAGTTATCTTCACAAGATTAAAAGCAATAAAAGGCAATTGAATTTCCGTATTCATGTTCCTTATATTATTCACATGAATACAATGCACCATGTGATTTATTAACATCGCAATAAAACTACTAAATTTAAATTCCACATATTTCAGACATGTACTGCAACTTAACTTTATTTGTTGCAAACCATACTTTCAGATTTTTTTCTGCCCTTTTTGAAAAATAATTGGGAATTTTGCGTCGCTAAATTTTCGAAATTGGGAAGCAATTTAATCGAATAAATTGCAAACATTTGGATTTATTTGGTCTAGAATGAACTTTACTGTTCAAATTTATTGAAACCAACGATTTCATTTGTGTATTTGTTAATAGTTCATTGGTTTAACTTAAAGAAGCCCTTTACTTGGCTTTCATGATTTTGGTTTCATTATTTGGGAACTTTTTTTCAATTGGGATTTTTTCAGCAATTGGGATTTTTTTTCAGCAATCGGGAACCAATTTTGAGGCAGAATAAAGGCCCCAGACAATACCAAGAAAAAGGTCTGACTTTAGGGATACAAAATATTACAAAATGATTATTTATGGTTGTACATTGAGCAACACATGCTTTCACAAGGGTCCGTTGGTTTATTTATTTTGAAAATACAATAACTTAATTAGTCAAACATTCGTGCGCTAAATCGGTATTCACAAATAGTCCATGTCCCAGGTCTTGAAAATTGAAGATCCATTACCAAAGAGGTGAACAGATCCAACAATGATTTTCGGTTAGCTTGATATCTAAGCTGTCTGGAATCAGTTGATGGACTTGCGGGACATTTTGCCAAATTTCCTATCTTTAAAGATGGCCGCCGTTATTTTAAGCAAGCATAGGGTTTAGGAAAACTTCGATTATTCCTCACTCACATGGGCTATCGGCTTGTAATATGTCTTAAAATGTTTGCATTTGAACTCCGCATATGGTTATATATAAATATAAATATCATTATATGGTTATTGATTAATAATTATGGATTTTTTTAAGGAAATTATGATATTTTTCGATTTTTGTCGTTAATCTTTCTCTTTCAAATCGGATCTGAGTACGCATTTGACCATTTGTTGATTGTTATATGCAGAGGCTGATTCTAGGCGTCCATAATAAACATTACATTGACAGATTTTCTTTCAAAAATCCTTCATGATCCAGGAATATTGGATACCTAAAAGTTTAATAATAGTCCTGTCTATAAATGGGATATTTAGGTTAGACCCAACATTGGATTGTATTGTAAATATTTTTTGGTTTTCTGTGAGGGAATTTGTTGTAATTGAAGAATATGAATAATGCCCAGCTGACATCATTGAGCATTTTGTGAAAATCAAGATGGCGTCAAAGATGGCCGCCAAAATTCAGAAAAACAATCAGAGGTGCCAGAAATTAGGATCAAATCGCTTTTTTGCAGATTGGTTGTAGTTTGAATGTTTAAAACATAATTATTTATTTATATTAAATATTATTGATTGAGTTAATGAGTGTACAAAGGCATCTGTGATGGCTGGACTCAACATAGTGGCTACAAGGACGAGCTGTTAAGAAAATAATTTGTTTTTATCACAATTTAAGTTGAAGTGGTGTAAAATAAATTGTTGAACTGTAATATGTAATAAATGCTCCAAGAAATCTTTGAGTTTTAAGCATTGAACCATTAGCTGATTCAAAATGGCGGACAAAATGGCTTCCAAAATCAATTAAATATTGTGTTAGTGGTCCCAGGAAGTTACAAATTGATTCTATTGTGATCGAAAGCAGTGTAAGTTTTGCAAACATAATTACAACTTAAATACACTGTATAATTTATAACATTATATCTATTTGGTGATCGACTTATCCCGTTTAAAATGGTAGCAATGTAGGCTGAAATCATAATTGTGACAAAATGGCCGCCACATACACATACATTTGTATGTCAAACTGAAAAATTGCAATAAAACATGTATCGTAATGGAATGTGTTAATGTGAATACTGCTATAGGTTAAAAATATAGATCTACTGTAACATTAGAACACTTTATGTACAGTATATTTGATGTGACTTCTAAGATGGTTGCCAACCATGTATGTTCGAATGGGAGTGGTATTCACTACTAATCTTATCTAGATAGCCACATAGTCACATCGCGTGTAACTGACCAAGTGTTTACTTTGGTGTTATCTGGTTGGCTGTCCTTAGCATTAATACAAGTAAGATCAATATTGTGTACAACCGGTACTGATTGTCCAATGTATGTTGGGTTGGTAACGTGGTACGGTATATGTATAAGATATTCTTCATACATAGTTATACGTGTTTTATTTACACATTGTCGTCAAAGAATAGTAGTAGCTAATATGCACATACATCAAACTCGACGCATACACCGAATTCACAGCAGCACCATCAATATACCACGGAAGCGATCCACTCACCATTACATCAATCTGCCAATCACCCAGCAGTGACCCACCACCACCAGCAACCCAGCTTTTATGGAGTCAACCACCGCCACCCTGCCTACCCAAATGGCTAGCAGGCGACATTAACTTACCAGATATCGGAAACTGGCATGATTACAGACAGCATCTACCATCGCCATACTTGCCCAATATTTATAGACACAGTCACAGAAACAAGCTCAGAACAATTTGTCAACTTCATGATAGGGGTAAACAACAAACGTATCCTCTTTCTTTATAACCAGTACAGCACTATCTTGGGTTAGCGACATTAGGGCTGTATTCATAGTGACGAGGACCACAGCGGCAAGATGGAATACCCCGGCAAGAACGACACTTTTGTGAAAGAAGGCTGATACTACCATTATAAGCATGGTCTAGGGCGTCAGCATTGCCCTTGCCTAGCACTTTTCTCATACCACTGATATTGACACAGTATGAATGATATTTCAGAGACTATGCCAACGTACCATATAAAATTATAAACCCATATACCATCCCAGAAATTTCCAACCATTGTTAGTAGTAATCAGCAAGTCAAACGTCTATGATGAAGAAGTGGGCATTTCGCACAACTTCAGTATAGACAAACTGGATTCAAACAGCCAAGCTCTCGACTAGGTCCAGAACTAAGCGCTGTGCATAATGACCGGTGCTTCGAAGTCTACACCGATTGAATTCATGGAAAAGTTCTCTGGTATCCAACCATTATACAAACGAAGGGAAGCCAAAGCCATGCTTCAAGCGGAGAAGTTCAGATCGATACCGAACCACCCGATGGCAATAACATAAGCTGGATTGACCAAAAATCGGATCAAACGAAGCAGCTTTGTACACGCAACCAAGAAGTTAGACAAATAATTTGCATCTGATTTGACCATAGCAAGTACACCTCTTGGCAGGGATGATATAGTCAACCAATAAGCAAATGATCTGTCTGTGAGACTCCAAGTCCCTTAACTCGAGCCAGGCAAGCAAGAAGATGAATGTGTTCGGAGGAGCCTGACACTAGCCATGATAAGCCAAGAATACCCTCCTGAGATATGGACCCATGTCTATACTGATGGCTCAGTCACCAAAGCTATCAAAGATGGAGGTGCTGGAATCTTCATCCAATATACACCAGGCAACAAAGAGAGACATCACAGAGCCACAGGGAAGCGCTGCAGTAACTACATAGCGTAGACCGAAGCTCTCAACAAAACACCAGAACTAGCCAAAATGCTACATAGCCTTATTACTCACTGCAAACTAGCCCTACAGTGGATTCCTGCCCACTGTGGAATGCCTGGAAATAGAACAGCAGATGAATTGGCAAAACTGGGAGCACAGTCAGTACAATCACCAGCACATGTGAGATATCAAGAGAAAGTTACCATTATCAAGAACTTCACAAGACCAAGACAAGATGCTGATCCCTACCATCGCCTTAATAGGTCAGAACAAGTGATTACGGTACGACTACGCTCAGGGCACAACAGGCTGAACCATTACATGTACTGGAAGTACAAATTGGTGCCGTCTCCGATCTGTCCATGCGGGGAAGAAGAACAAACTGTCGAGCATGTCCTCCAAAGATGCAGAAGACACAACCAGGATCGAACTGCAACGTGGCCCACAGACACAACTCTTCAAGAGAAGCTCTATTGAGACGCTGGTGATCTGCGGAAGACTAGAAAGCTCATCGCAGACACTGGGATGATAGTGTAGGAAGACTGAGGTGAGGTGAGGACAAACTGGTTGTGAGAAAGAATATAACTGGTCACGGTCCGCATGAAGCAACGATTACAAACAACATCCACAAAAGTTTTTGGAATACTATACTCCCATCAGACTTGAGCGTCACACCCATCATCAAAACGGGAGATCAATTTATAGCGACCTAGCAACTACTGGTCCATCTCAATCAAGTGAAGTGAACTGGTCGAACACACACCGTTACTTCAAAGCCAGAGCATGGCCCTTCTTGACACGTTTAAGATACTAGCTGACTTACAACATGGTTCAGAAAGATATTCACTGAGAGCCAGTTGCACTCCATAACCAACTACAACTGTTACCTAGATGGTGGAGATCAGATTGGCCCGTCATTCGAGACTTCAACAAAGCCTTCGGTCTAAGGAGAGGCAAGCCATCAAACTGAATTATTACAATATCAGGGGAACCTTCTGGGCAGGAATAGTACTAGCATAATTCTTGCAATCAGAACCCAACATGTACCGGTCGGAGAACAGTCCACCAACACGGCACCAGTCACACCAGGCGTACCTCAGGGATCAGCCATTGGACCACTTTTTTCTGTTGTATATCTACCACCTTCTAATTCATGCAACATCTACTCACCATCTGCTTGCTGACAACAACCTCTTGAACAGGGTAATTACGGACTAAAGAAAATGCTTAAGCCTTACAAGATGACATGGACAGACTAGAGCAATGAATGGGAGGGTCCATGGTTGATGTCATTTAATCCTTACAAGTAAAGTTGTATATGGTCATCCGCATCACTAGGAAGAGCACTTGTGCTAAGACTCCGTTTTTTTTATCCACAACAGCATGACACGTTACAAGTTGTGGCAGAGATAAGTACATCGTGGTATACATAGATGAGGTCTGCATGAATACCAATGTTGCTACCTCTGTGAGGAAAGCCAACAACAGCATCGCCTTCTTCTAGACAAACTTGACAAACTATCGAAACAGATCAGGGTACGATGTTACCAGACACATGTCAAATCAATCATTGAATACGCAAATTCGGCAAAGGATCAACCAGGGCAGTTCAGCATATTGGACGTAATTCGTCAAACGGTACTTTAGCACAACAAGCAACATCAGACAGATCATTGGTGACTTTGGTTGGAAACTCTAGAACCAGATCCATGAGCATTGTCGACAGCGGTTATGCCTTCTCGATGGGTCTTTTTTATAGTGGATAATCATGATTATTTGTTTTTAACAAAAATAACTCGCCGCTCACACGATCTTGTAATTAAATATCAATGGTACGATAATGCCCAAGAGGATGACCATATATACTATACAGAAAGAAGAATAATCTACAATTTATTCCCCACTTATGTAATATTAAGTGGTCATTTTTGCTGCCGTTTTGAAGTTAAACCATAATGCATGTCTGATAAATATAATGTTCAATACAAATAAAAACTATTTGAACACACTATACGATTTTAATAAAATATGCTTATTCAGCAATTATGATGGTCATTACAGCCGGTAGTTGATTTCTTAGTATGCTATCTAAAATAATTGCGAACAATTAATAATGCTATGATTAAATAGATACTACACTTACGGACTTTGAAAACGCACCACTTATTCAAACCACGAAATTTAATAGTAAACATTGTTTAAATTAATTAAAATTTTGTCTATAGATAGCTTAATGTATGTTTTAACATCTGGCAAAATTTCAAAACGACAGTTAACAATTTTACTTAGTCACGTGACATCCACGTGCTTAAGTCTCTAAACCAAATTCACAGTTATGGTGAGTGTGTGTAAAGTTATGCTTTTGGTGCGTTCACAACAGCGGGTACTCATAACAATTGCAATCCGCTTCTGGAGAATGTTTTTCTATTCACCAACAAAGGTTCGGACAACATTGTGCGCATATCGCGTTGTGGAACTCATCTGTGGACTCAGGTTTGAAAGAACATGTCATATGTTTTCGGTGGGATCAAAATCTGGGACATTCCATCACGCAGATATTGCTTTCTTCAAGAAAATAGACTGTTATACGTTATTTATGCGCATGGTTATATTCATACTGTTCAAGGTTAACACCCCCGTCATGCGGAAATAGAAATACAAGAAGGAAATGACTGCATGTTGAAGCACGTGTTCTGTGTTAGATGAAACAACAATTGGCAGGGTACTAAGTGAAAATGTTGTATTTCATAAATAAGCGTGTTTGATATTTGTAATTGATGATTTAGCATATCTATCGACACCAAGCCTACTTTTGACAGGCATGGTTGTTGACCGGAATTCGTTTTTTGGCGGAGCATGCGCATTGATTTATCCGAATTAGGGGAGTTTTTAGGCCTTTAATCCCTATTTGAAGATCAACTGTGGTGTCAGTTGTCATAAAACGCTATTGGGGACGAATATTTATTGTAGCATGACAATGTAATCGCGCAAAAACCACGCCGTGGCTACTTCCGGTTTGTAACATCTCTTTACCTCCAGACACATCAGTTTCAGATTGACATTAAATGTAACCTTTGGTTTTGAAAACTTAAAATGAGTTGTTTTTTTGGTATGCTAATGAATCGTTTACACATCGTCATTTACACTGGTCGGATATTGTCATTCGCACGAGACTCACGCGCTAAAAATGAGATTTGACCACGTGGTCACTACTAGCGATTTGGTTAGTAAAAATGGATCAAAATATACTTAACCGACAACGTTCTAACCCAGGAACATTATTCCATTGGTATAAAATAATCCTAAATAGTTTATAAAAAAAATACCGACCCCTGAAAAGTGGTGCGTTTTCAAAGTCCGTAAGTGTATGTTTGACATCTACACAACTGCCAATTAGTAACAATAGTAATTTATGTAACTAATCTCTTGTACCACCGACATATTTCCTGATTTTGGCAGCCATCTTGGTCGCCATTTTGAATAAGGCAACGGGTCAATTGAGTCGAATCGAACTTTTATTTGAATGTTAATTAACTATTTTAATTCCGATATCAACAAAACTCATTTAAATAATTTTTTTAATAGAATATATGAATATGTCAATTATTGCGGCAGTTGTAACCGCCATTTTGATTTCAGCCGACATGGATGCCACCCCACAATATTTTAATCGACGAATAACGATAAATAAAATATAAATACATGTGTAAAAACCATTTTAACTACAACCAATCTGCAAAAAAGAAACTTGTAACTCATTTCTGGCATCTCTGATTTTTTTCAGATTTTGGCGGCCATTTTGGACGCCATCTTGATTTTCTCAAAATACTCAATGACAGTTGGTCATCATTCATATTCTTCAATTGCAACATATTCCCTGACAGAAAACCAAAAAATATTTACAATACAATCCAATGTTGGGTCTAACCTAAATATCCCATTTCTAGACATGACTATTATTAAACTTTTAGGTATCCAATATTCCTGGCTCATGAAGGATTTTTAAATGAAAATCTGTCAATGTAATGTTTATTATGGACGCCTAGAATCAGCTTCTGCATATAACAATCAACAAATTGTCAAATACATACTCAGATCCGATTTGAAAGAGAAAAATTAACGACAAAAATCGAAAAATATCATAATTTCCTTAAAACATCAATAATTATTAATTAATGACCATATTATAATATTTATATTTATATATTACCATATGCGGGGTTCAATTGCAAACATTTTAAGACATATTACAAGCCGATAGCCCATGTGAGTGAGGAATAATCGAAGTTTTCCTAAACCATCTGCTTGCTTAAAATAACGGCGGCCGCCAAAAGGTAATTTGGCAAAATTATCACATAAATACAAGGTAAGCTTTTGTGATCACTCTTCGTCCGTCGTCCGTCAACAATTTGCTTGTGTTCACTCTAGAGGCAACATTTTTGATGCGATCTTCATGAAACTTGGTCAGAATGTTGTTCTCTATAAAATCTAGACCAAATTCGAAACTGGATCATGTGGGTTCAAAAACTAGGTCACTAGGTCAAATCTTAGAAAAATCTTGTGTTCACTCCAGAGGGCGTCGTTTTGACCCAATTATCATGAAACTGTCAGAATATTGTTCTCTATGAAATCTAGGCCAGGTTCGAATTTGGTTCATGTGTGGTAAAAAACTAGGTCACTTGGTCAAATCTTAGAAAAACCTTTTGTTCACTCAAGGATTCACTGTTTTGATCCAGTCTTCGTGGAACTTGGTCAGAATGTTGTTCTCAAAAAAATATAGACCAAGTTCGAAACTGGGTTATCAGGGATCAAAAACTGGGTTACCTGGTCAAATCTTTAAAAAAAACTTGTGTTCACTCCAAAGGTCTACATTTTGATCTAATCATCATGAAACTTGGTCAGAATGCTGTTCTCTTTGAAATCTAGGCCAAGTTTAACTTGGGCCATGTTGGGTCAAAAACAAGGTCACTATGTCAAAGCTTGTGCTTACTCCAGAGGTCACCGTGTTGTTCCCATCTTCATGACACTTGGTCAGAATGTTGTTCTCCATGCAATCTAGGCCATGCTTGAATCTTAGCCATGGAGCTATAAAAATGGTGTGGAGCAGCCTCGGCTATGTCGTTATATAAATGGTGCGGAGCAGCCTCGGCTATGGGTTATATCAATGCTGCGGAGCAGCCTCGGCTATGGCTTATATCAATGCTGTGGAGCCACCTCTGCTATGACATTATATAAATGCTGAGGAGCAGCCTCAGCTATGGGTAATATCAATGTTGTGGATCAGCCTCGGTTATGTCGTTATATAAATGCTGTGGAGCAGCCTCTGCTATGTCGTTATATAAATGGTGTGGAGCAGGCTCGGCTATGGGTTATATCAATGCTGTGGAGCAGCTTTGGCTATGTCGTTATATAAATGATGTGGAGTAGCCTCGGCTATGTCGTTAAATAAATACTGTGGAGCAGCCTCGCCTATTGGTTATATCAGTGCTGTGGAGCAACTCGGCTATGGCGTTATATCAATGTGGTGAAGCAGCCTCGGCTATGGGTTATATCAATGCTGTGGAGTAAGCTCGGCTATGGGTTATATCAATGCTGTGGAGCAGCCTCGACTATTTCGTTATATAAATGCTATGGAGCACTGGGGCAGCCTCGACTATTTCGTTATATCAATACTATGCAGCCTGGGTTATATCAATGATGTGGAGCAAGCTCAGCTATTGGATATATTAATGCTGTGGAGCAGCCTCGGTTATGTCGTTATATAAATGCTGTGGAACATGCTCGGCTATGGGTTATATCAATGCTGCCGAGCAAGCTCGTCTGCTATGTCGTTATATCAATGCTGTCGAGCAACCTCATCTGCTATGACGTTATATCAATGGTGTTGAGCAAGCTCGTCTGCTATGACGTTATATCAATGCTGTGGAGCAAGCTCATCTGCTTTGACGTTATATTAATGCTGTGAAGCAAACTCGGCTATGTCGTTATATAAATGTTGTGGTGCAGCCTCGGCTCTGTCGTTAAATAAATGGTATGGATCAGCCTCGGCTATGGCTTATATCAATGCGGTGGAGCAGCCTCGGCTATGGGTTATATCAGTGCTGTGGAGCAGCCTCGGCTATGTCGTTATGTCAATGCCGAGGAGCAAGCTCGGCTATGTGTTATACCAATGCTGTGGAGCAGCCTCGACTATGTCGTTATATAAATGCTGTGGAGCAGCCTCGGTTATGTCGTTATATCAATGCTGTGCTGCCTTGGCTATGGGTTATATTAATGCTGTGAAGCAGCCTCGGCTATGTCGTTATATAAATACTGTGGAACAAGCTCAGCTATGGGTTATATCTATGCTTTGGAGCAAGAACATCTGCTTTGACGTTATATAAATGCTGTCGAGCAAGCTCATCTGCTATGAAGTTATGTTAATGCTGTGGAGCAAGCTCGTCTGCTATGTCGTTTTCTCATTGCTGTGGAGCAAGCACATCTGCTATGACGTTATATCAATGCAGTCGAGCAAGCTCATCTGCTATGACGTTAGATCAATGCTGTCGAGCAAGCACATCTGCTATGACGTTATATCAAGGCTGTCGAGCAAGCTCGTCTGCTATGACGTTATATCAATGCTGTGGAGCAAGCACATCTGCTATGACGTTATATCAATGCTGTCGAGCAAGCTCATCTGCTATGACGTTAGATCAATGCTGTCGAGTCAGCTCGTCTGTTGTGTCGTTATATAAATGCTGTGCAACACGTTCTGCTGTGACGTTATATCAATGCTGTCGAGCAAGCTCGTCTGGTATGTCGTTATATCAATGGTGTTGAGCAAGCTCGTCTGCCGTGACGATATATAAATGCTGTGGAGCAAACTCGTCTGCTGTGACGTTATATCAATGATGTGGAGCAAACTCGTCTGCTGTGACGTTATATCAATGATGTGGAGCAAACTCGTCTGCTATGACGTTATATCAATGGTGTTATGCAAGCTCGTCTGCTGTGTCGTTATATAAATGCTGTGCAACACGTTCTGCTGTGACGTTATATCAATGCACTCGAGCAAGCTCGTCTGCTATGTCCTTATATCAATGGTGTTGAGCAAGCTCGTCTTCTATGACGTTATATCAATGCTGTGGATCAAACTCGTCTGCTGTGGCGTTATATCAATGCTGTGGAGCAAACTCGTCTGCTGTGGCGTTATATCAATGCTGTTGAGCAAGCTCATCTGCTATGACTATATATCAATGGTGTTGAGCAAGCTTGTCTGCTATGACGTTATATCAATGCTGTGAAGCAAGCTCGTCTGCTGTGACGTTATATCAATGCTGTGAAGCAAGCTTGTCTGCTATGACGTTATGTCAATGCTGTGGAGCAAGCTCGTCTGCTGTGACGTTATATCAATGCTGTGGAGCAAACTCGTCTGCTGTGTCGTTATATCAATGGTGTTGAGCAAGCTCGTCTGCCGTGACGATATATAAATGCTGTGGAGCAAGCACATCTGCTATGACGTTATATCAATGCTGTCGAGCAAGCTCATCTGCTATGACGTTATATCAATGCTGTCGAGTCAGCTCGTCTGTTGTGTCGTTATATAAATGCTGTGCAACACGTTCTGCTGTGACGTTATATCAATGCTGTCGAGCAAGCTCGTCTGCTATATCGTTATATCAATGGTGTTGAGCAAGCTCGTCTGCCGTGACGATATATAAATGCTGTGGAGCAAACTCGTCTGCTGTGAAGTTATATACTTGGCAACTTTTCTAAGTCCTCACTTATATTTTGGTATATAACTTTGTCAACTACGTTTATATCTCAATGGAACTTGGTTATACTATGCGTCAATTATCAGTTGTCAAAATTGTACAACAAAAAGTTGAGTTTGATATGCATTTATTAAATTAAATCATTTTTTACATATCAACAAAGGGAGGTAAAAGTCACAAATTCAAATTTTGATACATTTGATGACCACTATGTAGTTTGATTATTCCACTTGCAGTCATGGTCATGAGTCATAAGCATTGTTGAATGTATCGATTTGATGATTTTACCATCTGTATGTAAAATGCAGTCACGTCTCCGAAAAGCGCGATATTACGTCATGACGTCACTTCAATACCAAAGGTTCTCGCAACCAGCATAGTTAATCTGACAAACAATTCGTTTACCTTTCTTTAAATACTTATAAACACTTTTACGTTAAAAGTCAAACAACCAGAAATATTGCGGTTAATTATTCGTACAGGTCGGCAGAATATACCACTATGCACATTAAAGACGTCACGTCATCTTAATTCTGACATCATCTGACGCATAACTGTGATGTTATAATTAATTTTCGAATGTTTTTCGAACGTGGAGTGTCCATGGGCATAATTCGGAAGTGTTTAGAACAAATTACGTGTGCATGTTACTGGGTGGAGGCAGAAAAACATGAAACGCACGTGCATCTCGGCCCGAACAAACCATGTGACGTATGGCTTGTTTCTGGCGCGGATTATTTTGACTGTCTTGTATAAACTTTACTTGAGAAATTTCAGTACGTTACTATTTATAGTAAAAAAGTTATAAATCAATGAAAATGAGGACTTAGAAAAGTTGTTAAGTATATCAATGATGTGGAGCAAACACGTCTGCTGTGGCGTTATATCAATGCTGTCGAGCAAGCTCATCTGCTATGACTATATATCAATGGTGTTGAGCAAGCTTGTCTGCTATGACGTTATATCAATGCTGTGAAGCAAGCTCGTCTGCTGTGACGTTAAATCAATGCTGTGAAGCAAGCTCGTCTGCTATGACGTTATATCAATGCTGTGAAGCAAGCTTGTCTGCTATGACGTTATATCAATGCTGTGAAGCAAGCTCGTCTGCTGTGACGTTGTATCAATGCTGTGAAGCAAGCTTGTCTGCTATGACTTATATCAATGCTGTGAAGCAAGCTTGTCTGCTGTGACGTTATATCAATGCTGTGAAGCAAGCTCGTCTGCTGTGACGTTATATCAATGCTGTGAAGCAAGCTTGTCTGCTATGACGTTATATTAATGCTGTGGAGCAAGCTCGTCTGCTATGACGTTATATCAATGCTGTGAAGCAAGCTCGTCTGTTGTGACTTTTTATCAATGCTGTGAAGCAAGCTTGTCTGCTATGACTTTTTATCAATGCTGTGAAGCAAGCTCGTCTGCTATGACGTTATATTAATGCTGTGGAGCAAGCTCGTCTGCTATGGCGTTATATGAATGCTGTGAAGCAAGCTCGTCTGCTGTGACTTTTTATCAATGCTGTGAAGCAAGCTCGTCTGCTATGACGTTATATTAATGCTGTGGAGCAAGATCGTCTGCTATTTATAGAATAATAATAAGCTGATTTAGCCCGAGGGCAATTTTCACAGACCTACCGTGGCGATTATCACTCAAAGGCACTGCTAAGCCATCTATTGTCCTGTATAATAATTTATTTATGTTGCAGCTTTTTCATTAAAACAGTACATTTAAAAAAACATCTAACGTGTTCAGTAATTGGTAGATCATTTGCTGTTGTAGAGAGTCATTGTTGTCAAATTGGATCTATGCGCGCAATGCACTTCTGCAAGAGTTGTATACCTGACACTAAATTGTCCGTAACTTTTTATTAATAAACGGAAACCTATCATGTGGGTATTCATTTTCTTAATTAGATAATTTGCTACACGCTGGCGTTTAGTTTAATGCAAAATTCTGAAAAAAATGTTTTTCACATTTTCGTAAGCATATATAAAAATATTGATCTCGTCCTAGGAAACACATTGTTTTAATCACAAATTAAAGGTCTAGTTAATAGAACCTAGGTCATATATTTTTAATCGAAGGATGATACAAAATCATTTTAATACTTTTGAAAGGCCGATAATGCTATTTTTCGAAGGCACATTTGTTACTATATACATGTATAGTAACAAGTATTATGACGTTATATCAATGCTGTGGAGTAAGCTCGTCTGCTATTGCGTTATTGTATGAATGCTGTCCAGCAAGCTCGTCTGTTATAGCGTTTTATACCAGGTAAAAGAGAAACAACTACATGTACATTAAACATATTGGAATGTGCAGTGTTGGTTTTGTGACTACTTGAACTTTCTTTACTTCCTTATTATTTTTGATATTACATTGTTTGTACTTGCTTACAGTTAGTCTTTGTACTAACACCGTTCGTAACCGTTCGTGACAAAGCTATTACTATAGCAATGATATTACAGGAAAAATTGAAGCTCACAATCGCCACCAAGCTCATGTATGTTCCCACATATTTAGTTATGTTAGTAATAAAGGGTGTTTGTTTTTTGCCAGCGAAAGAAGAATTGAAAATATGATGCTGTAATTAATTTCTAGCTGGCGCAAAATAATCCCATTTTTGAATAGTTGTGGTTCTTTTCCCCTGTCATATCAATACTGTCTCGTGGCATGGCACTTAGCACGTGTATATAATATCCTTTACTTCACGTTTCGATCGATTCGAATAGTCCAGCGGTAAATTACATGTATTAACCCTTCGGGGGAACGAACTGAACAGTTGTGGTTTATTATTTCCGCTTTAAATTAAAATCCCGCAAACACCAGTTAGAAAATAACACACTACATAAGTGTTTTGTCCACCATGTTTCACAGGTTAATTTCGGTGTTTGGACTTTACTTTGTTTTTAGCGAGACCATTGTCTCATCTGCTGCTCATTTCACGACCAACTCAAACGATTTACAGAATTTGTTCGATCATGCTAAGAACAGTGATGTGTTAACATCATTGACTAACTTTATTCAAACCGAGGAAGACAACATGCTGTTATTACAACACTTTAAAGAGTTACTTGTTCATGATGCGCCATTCAAAGAAACAGAAGTCAAACGGCCACATCACCCACGGAAGGTTTTAGAAAAAATCCGGCGGCATGCTGTACCACTTCCAGCTATCATCCAAGAGATACATGAACGAGCAAGGACGAATGTTTTTGACGAAACTACTTTGAATGCATTTATGTCCGAGATGCCGACCTCGGTGGACCTTAGCTTTTTCATTAAAGGTAGGCTTAAATCATATTTACCCCCCCCCCCCAGAACATTATTTCAGTAACGGTGTCTCGTTCGTTCCGTTTGCCATTTGTCCTTTTGCATCAACGTTGTAAGACTTAAAGACTTAGACTTAAAATTGACAAAATTTAGTAACTGCCATTTCTTTACAATAAGATTTAACTGTATGAAATTGTATCCAGTCATTAGTTGGTATCCACTAAATATGTGTATATAATGCGCACAGGATAATGTGTAAGGCGGGAAAATTGGAATGAACCATAAAAAAGGTTGATTACTCGAGTCAGTACGGTTGGTCAATGTTATTTTAGTACGAAATTGACCGTATGTATTTATCTATGCAACCGATTTTACAGTCCAGTTAGGGTAAGAATACAGTGGCGTGGTGGAACAATCCACTATTACGGTGCAAAACAAGGTATAAATGCTTATATCAACAGTTCCAAAACCAAACTAAACTCTACCTGTTTCAGCAATGGTTTTGATCTTTTGGGTACACATAAACGATGACGTAACTGTCAATTTCTTCACCTAACCAATACCCTGGGGACAATATTTAATACCGGAGATTTTACCATCTGCAGAGCCGTGGAAGGGCGGGGAATTGGCAACCCAGAAGTAAAAATCCCGGCCCATCCCCGGGGTTGGGAGCGTGGGTGCAATTGACTGGTACATCAATACGTTATTGATTAAGGCCCCTTTGTATTTAAGTGGCTCTACCAAAGTAATACTTGCCTTAAAACCCTTACACGAATTCGAACCTTGGACCTCGCACATACGTATTAAGAGCAATTCTCTGTAAAAACCAAAAAATTAAAGAAGGGGTCCGGCAGGCATAGTCACCGATTTTGCTGAAACTTGCACCCTTTTAAACATACCTCCCATTGACAACAAATCAGGGTTCATATTAATGATATCGGGTACCGTTGCCATGGAAACCGGGTTTTTGTGATTTGGGCATATTTTGCCACTTTTCCTCATTCATTTTACAGCCAAAATGCGTTATTTAACAATCTCCTGCAATCTTTACTAAGCCACTTACATGATTTTGAGTTTTGAATTAGATAAGTTCATGGATAGGTGGTTATATAAACGTTAAAAGCCACGGAAATATACAAATGCTAAGTATATGGCATGCATTTTAGATGACCATGGTTTTCATATATTGATATTTTATCAAATTTATATTTTTCATGTGTTTTTCAAATTAAATTTGCTAAAAAAGCCGGGCACATACCACATGCTTGTTGCCATGCAAGCAAAGACGACAGACTGGTACAAATCAATTTAGAAAAATCTCGGTGGGGCTATGGGAATTTGTTTTGAAAATTTTGTTTAAAAATGTCGAAAATGGCGACTTACGTATTTCTTTAATTTTCCTATTTTCGCCATTTTTAGTTTAATTGCATTCAGAATAAGTCTTGGTAGGTAAAAGCTGGAGTTATTCACAATACATATTGTCAAAACAACACTTAAATTGTCTGAAGTAAGTCCAAAAATCAATATTTTTGGATTTTGTGGGTATTTAATTAGTACCCCACCCACTTTGTTAACAGGGATATCAGTATACACATTTTTCTTAAATATTATGAGGTACATGAGGGATAATATATGTCAGACTACCTAAACAACACACTATTAAATAGTTTTGATCATCAATTATACAACATACACTCATATCTTCATTTGTTGCCATGGCAACAAAACTCAAACTTTCCAGTTAATTTGAAAGAAAGTACAGAAAGTTCATACTTTTGCTGCTATCTGGTAACAACATGATACATGTGTATCTTATGCAGCCCTCTACATAAAAATGTGTTATTCTGTGAGAAACATGTTCATAGTAATACCCATTCCAGAGTTGGGGGTGAGTTTAGGAATACAGTAGATTTCAGATGGGATGTGTCATGGCCATATGGTTCAGTGGGCGACTGCACTGGATTTGTAACAGGACATTCCATGTTTGTTTCCCAATCGATGCAGGTCATAAAAGTCTGTACATGAAAATTGGACAAGATGATGTTTATCTACCTGTGGATTTGCTGCTTCCTGTTGGAAGGGTTGGTATAGCAGTACTGGTTAGAATACAGTTCAGGAAAACTTGTACGGTTTATCAGCTACTATATACTGTATAACTGAAAATGGTTGTGAAATGGCATTTAACCCGGATAAACAGACAAGACAATTATTCCATGGACAATATGATTTTGGCTCTGGTGAAATCCAGAAAATGAGATTTTTCATGTGAGAAGTAGGATGTGTGCACATTTTTATGCAGAAAAGGGCCTCGGGTCTTGAATGTATTATAAGCCTGAATTTTGATTGTGCATGATCAACAAACATACATGAAGTTTTAACGATTGACAAATATCATTAAACTCCATGTTAATGCCAAAAGAGTTAAGACTTGCATTAAATAGACTTAATGAAATGGTCCCTTGAACTTAGATACATTTATAACAATAACTTACACAAACATTTCTTTTTCAGAATTGAGTCTTTTAAACTATTTATACATTTACACACATTTCAAATGACTTTTCTCTAGTTTGGTAGATCATAGCACAACAGAAATATAGACTATGAAATAGTTTGCCATTCCATGCATATTGGTTTGCATGCAAAAACTGTGTTTTGCTAACAATGATAATAATAAATAAATTTATTGAGGTTTTGGTAACTTTTATTTGACATAGCTCATTTTTATATCTACATACAAGCTCAGTGGCTTTTTCAATGACTATACTAACAAAGTTATAACTACCTATTTATTACAAAAATAAGCAATTCAAGTATTTTTACATAAATTTACAAACTACCGGAAGTTACCTTCTTGCATGTGACTGTCATGTAAAATTACTAGTGATGACCTAACATTTCAACTGCAAATTATCCAAAATTACCAGATACATCACAGCCAGTCAGACTGAAATATGGCATTATGCATTTTAGGCTAGACATGAAATGGAATAATTTATACCAAATATAAAGATTCATACACAATAATTTATTATTGAGACAATACATTCAAATATTTGTGAATACTGTACGCATACATTTTGGAATTTCAGATAAATAATTTAAAATAACTAGTGTATGCATTTATTTATTGGCTCATTGTTTAATATTAATTGATCACACTGGATAATAAAATATTATATATTATAATTTTAATTAACACAATGTTTACTATGATCAAAAACTATTTATTTTAAACACTATTGACTGATACATATGATATATTAGATTCATATTTTAAGGCAAGAAAGGCTATAGTTTCAATGCTAAAACAATTATAGTTTCAATTAAAAGCACAGAAGAGTTCTTAGAATTTTTTTTTATTTGTGTTCAGATTATGTTGAATCTTGCTGTCAACACTGCACATTATGAGTCCACTGTTTGATTGCACCCTCACTAAACACTATGTGTACTTTGGTTTCTTAATCAGCAGTATTTGTAGAATCTGAAAATATAAATACACTGAATGACTGATTATGCAACATGTGCAGTACAAGCTCTGTAGAATAACAGCAATTGTAGCTAGCCTTTATATTGGTCATTGTGTATAGGTTGTTGCTGTACAATAGATTAAATTTACAAATAAATTTCAACTCTAAAAGGACAATTTTTAAGTGTTGCTATACAGAGGTTACTTTCTGACAAAGGGCTGCTCTGTAGATGAAGTACTTTTTAAAACGTTTGAGTGATGATAATTTCAAAAGAAGCTGATGATTCAACATACTGTGTTTAATAAAAAATAAATAGATGTTGAATAGGCCTGTCAGTATGGATTGACAGTTAACGTTTATAACTCAGAATAGCCAAGTCTTATCATCTTAGTAAAATGTGCATTTATGATTGTGTGCAATAAAGTACCTTGATATCTTGGAGATTGATGCATTGCTAGCTGTTGATATGGCCCTTTGTCACCTAGTCATGACACCATGAACAGAATCAAGAAAGACTGTATTTAATTAGCATAGGCTGTGGTATCATATGTTGATCCATACTCCATAGTAAAATCTGAAAAGATAAAATAAGAAGTGTATTAAAATGAATTTATTTTAAAAATGACTCCTTGTAATTAGACTGCGCATTGAGGGTATCAATTGTCGCAACTGAGAAAAGACATCCGATTACAAATACAGGTCAGCAGATCAGACTTTAGCAACCTTATATTCTTTCTAAATAGTCTGTAAAAATGCTGATTCTCAAAAACATTAACCCTTCCACAAGGTCCTCACAACTTCTCCACATGTGGATAAAAACCAATATTGCTTTAAATTTTCATGGAATATCCAGTGCTTGAATATCATGCCCTCAAACTGCGGTGACCCGGAAAAGACATTATATCACAGGGTTACTAAAACAGGACCCATTGCCTAAGCAAAGCGACCGCTCTGTAGCACTACTCTAATCAACAGATTTTTTTTCCTGATTTTATTTTACAACAGTGATATCATAAATAAAACTTTAAAAATCTAGAATAAGTATATCTTTGTTTTAATGCAGTGTGTCAATCGCATGTAACTAAAAAATCACCACCTACATGAATCTAGCCTTCTAGGGCCAACTGTCTGAATGTAGTCTTATCTAGACGAAATCTGACTGTCCGAATTGCATTACATAGACGAATATTAGTCAATTAGCAGAAGTGTTACTGTTTATGAACTCAAAGGTAAATAAAAACCAAAGCTGGATAGCACTTCACTTACGTTCAAATCAATGTCAGCCTATGATTTTCTCAAGTTTCTGAACTGACTGTCCACGTAGGTGATGATGAACTGACCCAACACAGATCAGCTGATAAATTATCCTCCATATCTTACACCAATTCGTTTATACAGCATATGTCTTTGGACAGAGGTTTGTTCCTTTTATCTAAACACCTTTCAAGCATACATGTATCATTCTAACACCAGAAACAGGGTAAAAATGCAAGCATTTACAATATTCCGCGAATGTTAAATATTTTCCGTTCGATAAAAACCGAGGTGATCAGAATGGTCGTTATGGAGATCGTAGTTATAAAACCTCGTAAATCCGTACAATTCCGTGAAAATATGCGAAAATAGACATTTCGGTAAAAATTGATGATTGATAAATCGGTCAAATCGAGTAGCCCCACTCAAATTTTTATTCCATTTAGATATTCAACATCTCGTTAATTAATACAGTTAAGCATCACATTCAAAGTGCCCGGCTTTTCTCGTAAACGGCTGTAAAGTAAGCCTTGTTTTCAGTCTAAAATTAGGATTAACATCAACTTTAAACTGGTATAAATATTCTACAACGTATCCATTCAATTGATGTTTGTACTTTTTAGGAAGATAATTTATTCATCTTTAATTTGGTAGATATCAGTTTGTTCACTCAGAAATGTTTGTAGAGATTAAATTGGAAATTTAAATCAACCACCCTAATTTGACCAAAATTGCATTTTTCTCGAAATTCAAAGTCAATTTCCATAGCAACCAAGCAACATTTTGGAATTCAAAATTTATTTTCATGAACAGGATGATGACATGTATGTGTGGAATAAAAATCATTAGAATCCATGACTATGCCTGGCCAAGTTTTTTTGGTGGTTACAGAGAATCACTCTTAAATACTTAAAGTATTGACGTTACGCACGATGTTGCGAGAAATGTCGAAAATACGCGAGTAGCACACGCATGAAATACAGTAGTACGCTTATTATTGAGAATACTTAAATAAATAAGATATCAAACTATCCAGAAAAGAAAATGCAATAAATCTAATGCATTCAAACGTGATTAATTAATTACACTAGCCGTGATTATTAAGCTTTAATACACTTGTTACTAAATATAGTAACAAAAATGAGCGTATTTCAGGCTGATTATGACCATCACGTGATTGATTATCGCCTATCCGCCCGGTCCGCAATCTCATAATCGTAATCGGCCCGCTGAACGGACGCACGTTACGTTATCTAAGTTAACATGACGTCACGTTTGAGTCATAATGACGTCACGTTGGAGCTAAAATGACGTTACGTTGAAATTGCTTTGACAATTTTATGAAAATACAATATTTTCATCATAAATGACTGTAGATCTCCATGAACTTTACTAAACGTGAGTTGTTGTTACTCCCATTGAGTTTTTAAATTGAACAATTGTATTAAAGACTTTAATACACTTCAGAGCCTGGCCGGAAGTTGCTTATCGCCTTCCGGCCCGGCTCTGTCGTGTATTAACCTCTAATTAGTTGACGCGCGGGTATTAAAATACGATGTCCCAACGTAACATGATTTCCTCGTGCAATAAACAAAATATAGTACATCTTTTTTATTCTTCCATCAAATTAACCTAAATTTCGACATAATACTGGCAGGAAATGAGGTTATACGTATATGAAATCAGAAATGACAAAACGTCGGGCGTGTTCCGGATATATAGATGATGTGTGATGATGCGTAAAATGTCCCATTTGGTATTTTCATAAGAAAAAGGTCGATTGGTAGTGCAAGAAGCTGTTTCGGAAAGAAATGTACGTAATGAAATCTCATTTGATAACAATTATGTTAGTATCATTATCCTAAGAAATATAAAATTTAAGTATTGCGATATATTTGTTTGAAAAAGTCTAGCCACGGCGACATTTTTTAATGATTTTCATCGGTACCGGTAAAGTTGAGCATTTTCAAAGCAAATAAATCAAATTCTGTTCTCTGTGACGTCGCGCACGATGTTGCGTCGTGGAAGCGTCACACGGAAAACGTAAAAATTAACGTCAAAATATTCGAACAGTCATTTTCATCGCGCTGTCTGGAAAAAACTACTGAAGTGATGTGTTTGAAATCCAATACATTGTTCCAGTAAATATCGATGAGCATATTACTGAAAAGAAAAACTAATATAACTTGTAAGTTTATTTAATAAATTTCATAAAGAACTTTGGGCAATTCTTTTGCATTTAGAAAATGAACGGGTTTAATGATGTTTTACGGCTCGTTCTTCAACTGTAAGATCTTTAATTCTATAGTAATCTTAAATTTATTCCTTGTAAATAACATCTATAGGTTTTATTACTGTATATAGGAGGAAACAATGCACTGGCTTAGAATGAGAATGTCGTAAGTAAATTATCGATATTTATAGAAAACAAGGAAACACTGTCCGAAAAATATTTTTCACTTATGGTAAACCAAGCCGTTTCAACAATAGTTTTATGGTCAACATGACAATGTCCGATTTTCATGAAAATAGGTTCATAAGACGCAGATTTCAAATATGTATCAGTCTTTTAAGTCGTAAGTAGTTATGACCTTTAAGTTTTCATTCTAAGCGAGCGAATGCCATGCAACCTGTAATTGATAACTAGGTTATTTTAATAATTCAATACAAATGTACATGTTTTTTCTTATATGGCCTAAGACTACAGTTAATTTTGCTCTATGTTCTATATAAATGTTTGTCATGATACAAAAATTAATCGATGATTCAGGTCAAAATTCTTACTTGAATCCTGTTGAACTATCCTAGAGACAAAATTCTGACCAAAAAAATGGGCATCAATACCTGCATTCTTAAAAGTTATTGTTTATCAACAGGCGTACCCCTACGCCATGTGTAGTATTCGGCTCATTTTCACAAATTGAGGACCGCATGGAAACCACTGGTTTATAAAATCTAGCATTCAGATTATATCAAATCTGCTATTTTCTACTTACTTTACATGATTTTAATCTAAAATTCACATTGCATGCATAGTGTTCATTCAACTTTCAACCAATAACCACATCAAACAGGGGCACTATTTTCTGTGTAGGCACTTCCGTATTTTGGGTAACGGCAGCCTATTTACTGCAGTCTTAGGCCTATTTGACCATTTTTATTCAATATAATAGTATGAAATTCAATAGAGATCAAATATAGAACATTGATGACAAACTCTGCAAGTTTCATGCCAATCCGGCATGTGGTTCTAAAATTAAAGGCATTTCTATATAGTCGGTGAAGGCGACAACTTCCTGAGTCAAAAGCCCCTAGTCAATTAGTCTGGTTCCCTGTCCTAAATCTTACAGTGGTTTAGGTCAGGCAGCAACCAATAATCGATAACTCCAGTGGTCAAATCAAAATGGCGGACGTACATTAGTTTATATAGGCAACTTTAGAATATCTCCCTAATGTGTATGATATGTATGTGTCATTTTGATGTGACGTTGCAGAGTAATAGAAAAAATAATGGTCTTTGCATTGATAGAAGTTTATTCGCTACAACAGCACTAATATCTACAAAATAACGTTTATAAAACGATTAAAATATTTTGTAGCAGGGTTTTAATAGTCTATTAATTTTTAACTTTGAATTGGCCAAGTTAGCACAATCGGTAGAGCCACTGACTTGTAATCAAGGGATCCCTGGTTCGATCCCTGTACAGGCCAGTTATTGTTTTCCTTTTTAATATTTTGCTTAATTTGTGTAATACAAAAACTTTATTTTTTTATCATGTTCCTTATTCAAGTATAAACTAATAGCGAATTACGTTACATATAAAAAATAGTAATAATAAAAATAATGACAATACTGGTATCGAACCTCCATCATCAATGTTACTGGTGTTACGCTTTACCAACTGAGCTAACTGGGCATTTGATATCAGGTGCGATTTATATGCACTATATACACGCTGGTACAGAAATGTTCTCAATTTACTTTGCGTTTTTTGTACATATCAGTTGTGTCATTTTAATGAAACATGTTTAATTGAATAGAACATACATTTTCCCATTAATATACAAAATCTCATCGATATGACACATACATAACACACACTTTTTGGGGATATTCTTAAATTCCCTATATAAGCTAATGTTCAACCGCCATCTTGTTTTACACATGGAAGCGACCATATTTGTTAGATTGCGCCGGACCTATACTGCAATGTAATGAAAGATTTAGGTACCGGGAACCAGACTACTAGTCAATATACAATGCCAAAACTAAAATCTTAATAACTTCTTTATTTAAAGGAATATTCACACAAAACAAAAAATGTTTGGTTTCTTGAAACAATTTCTACATTTCATTATATAAAAAGTTGACTTTTATATAAAAACTGCATCTATACTAACATATTACATAATTTAACATGAAATTTAATTTTAAAAGTTAATTTAGTAAAAAACTAAGACAGTCAAGATGTCAAATATCTCAAAACCTGCTAGGGTATAATGTAAGCTATCCAACAGTGTGTACTTTAATACTGTGCAAATAGAGATTACAGAGATAAGTACCTTTAAACCTTGACACACTAGTGGTTCTAGCATCCACTTTTCTATATGGCTGTCTAATGAGCACTATATACTATCAAGACACTGTATGTTATTTTTGGCATATTAATATGACTGAGAGCCTGGAAATGTCACAAATTGTCACTAGACCCATTCTTGTCACCTGGAATGCAGTTCCCAGTATAAATAAGCTGTCCAAGTTGGAGAAATTGCTGAATTATTCACCAGCTTTTCCTGCGTTTACATCTAAAATGAGTAAAAAATCCAAGACAACAACACTTTTTAAGCCTGGTTGCATACCTTGGAATAAGGGTCTAAAGATGGCCGACTGTAGCTCTGACATCCACGAAGAAGCTCCTGCTACGTCGAATGACACAGATGGCGATCCAGGCTCAGATTCGCCTGGTGTGGTACAGCCGGTAACTCAGCCGGTAAATCAGGTTCGACCACATGGACGACGACAAATTCTTGCACAAGCCCTGAAAACAGAAAACATGGGTGATAACTCTGGAAACAGGGTAGTGGACAGAGATATTATGTGCTGTGTCTTCAACAAGACCATAGAGGAGCACAAACTAGCATCCCCTGACTGCGAGGTTCCAGCTTTTAGAGTCAGTAAAGAGAAGAAAGTTGGTATTGGCTGGAAAATGGCATTGCGCTGCACCAAATGCATCTTTGAGTCTCCAATGAAGAAGTTTTACAAAGAAATTCCAACCAACACAAGGGGACCGAACCCCGCTGCTTCAAATGTGGCAATGGCAGCGAGTCTTCTGGACACACCTTTGGGCAACAGCGGTTGCCGTAAACTGCTAGCTGGCATGTACATTCCACCCCCAGCTAAGAGAACCATGCAGACAAGAACAAACAAAGTCTGCAAGCTTGTTTATGAGCTCAACACACATGATATGGCTAAAAAAGCCCAGATAGCCATGGATGAGAATAATGGAGTATTAAGTATCAGCCAGGATGCGCGTTACAACTCGACAAATATATCAAGCCGCAAGAAACCAGGACAAAACGCATCACAAGCCATAGCAGTTGCTTGTGAAAATATCACTGGAAGCCAGTACATAGTAGCTGCTGCAATCCAGAACAAGCTATGTTGGACTGGAGCCTGGCTGAGAAATAAAGGCATGGAAATTACCTGTCCTGGCCACCTAGATTGCACAGCCAATCTTCACAGACAAGCACCCCTATCTGAATATGAACTGGGGAAAAAGATAGGGCAACAGCTTGGGGTGCAAGGAGCTTACGTAAAATATGTGACTACAGACGGAGATGGCAGATCAGCGGCTGGCGTGGCAGACATAATGAAAATGCTCAATCCCATGTGGACAGTGGAGCGCCATGCAGATCCGACGCATATTGGAGTATCCCAGTTCATAAAAATCAACAACGGCAAATTAAGTCCTGGGATATTCCCCAGTGTTAAAACTAAGGAACGCTTCAAAGAATGCCAGAAGGTTCTGGCTCAAGATATTAAAGCCAGAACCAGCTTTGTGCTTAATGAACTTCTAGAAAAATACACTGGAAACATGGATGAAATGAGAAAAGAGTTACCTAAAGTACTCCGGGCAACGATCCAGTGCTATGATGGTGACTGCAAGGATTGTCGGCGACACTCCTACGTCTGTGATGGTGGAGCAACTAACAGCTGGTGGCAGAGATCAATGTTTTTGGGCACACACCGTATTACAAACCTGTGTTTGGAAGAAAATGACAAAGATTTAATATGCGAAGTTATCAAAATGAAACTGAGTGACGCGGCAATAGAGGTTTTGAAGTTTGGTACAAATACCCAGAAGTGCGAAGCCGTAAATCGCGCCATCAGTGTGTCGCTGCCAAAAAACACAAAGTATGGGAGGAATGTGTTCGGTCGTCTTGGTTCAACGGTTCTACGACTAAATAACGGGGTCGCAACCAGTACTAAAATGAAAGCAAGGCGTCTTGGAATACGCCTGTCAGACCGTTGTACCAAAGCTTTCCAGCAAATGCAAGCAGAAGACGAGTACCAAAAAAAGTACGCAAAGTCTAGAAAAACAAAACGAATGCGACTTCTCGCAGCGAGTCGTCACTTACGTGAACACATACGGTACAAAAAACGGAACAAAGTTAAATCAGACTACAAGAAAGGACAACTAGACCCAAAGCCATCCACATCAAAGGGAGACGACCACAGTTATTCACAACCAGACTGAGTAACAGTTATCTCCCTTGAACTGATAACAGCTAGGCATTGAGGACTCTCTTTAGAGTCACATAAATCATTCGAAAGAAGTATCTATCAAAGATTGTCAAATGAAATTATATCTAGTCCTGGCCCTGCACACACATATACACTAAAACAGATTACTAAACAAAATAATAGCAACAACACACAAAGTCAGAAAGAAATAAACTGCAACCGGCTCTTTATCAGGTCAACAGAGCTAGGATAAGAAACAGCGCATATGGTGTTTATGGGGATTGCAGGAACCTGATAGCTAAAATTTCAGTTATAATGCTTACGTAACAGAAACTGAGAAGGCGGCATCCCGCGAAGGGTGCATGACCGTCACACTTGCCCCGATTATAACACTTCTCCCTACTCAGATTCACATGGCTGGGCTCCAGACTCAAGTGTTCAATATTTATGCATAACGGAATGTGACATAAGTGTGACACGTCAAATTCCTCCATTTGCATAAACGACATTCTGTGCACAACCATATACTTCAGTCGGTGGGCATTCATGGTGTGCCAACAGCCCGATATTAACTGCGTATTGATTCGGCCATACTTCCCCCTGGTACATTTGGTCCATATATGGCAATCATGTTCATTGATTTCATAGAGGTTTGCCAATTTACGTTCATACTTTTTAAAATCTACCTCCATTTTTACTTAGATTTGAAACTGAGGCTAGGTACTAAGCTATAAATAACCTCCGGGTGCTGTTTAAAGGTCATTTTGAAAGTGAAAGTAGAAATTTGGACCAAAAACAACATATTACATATATAATATTACATAATCTCAATAAATAAAAAGAATAATACATAAATCAATTAAAAACATAATTATACACTTATTATATTCAATGTGTGAAAATTTCAACACAATATCACAAAAAATGACAGAGTTATTCACTTTTGAAGTAGGTCACCAGCTGACATTTCCCAACCATATCAGACCATTTTTATTCAATATAATAGTATGAAATTCAATAGACATCAAATATAGAACATTGATGACAAACTCTGCAAGTTTCATGCCAATCCGGCATGTGGTTCTAAAATTAAAGGCATTTCTATATAGTCGGTGAAGGCGACAACTTCCTGAGTCAAAAGCCCCTAGTCAATATACAATGCCAAAACTAAAATCTTAATAACTTCTTTATTTAAAGGAATATTCACACAAAACAAAAAATGTTTGGTTTCTTGAAACAATTTCTACATTTCATTATATAAAAAGTTGACTTTTATATAAAAACTGCATCTATACTAACATATTACATAATAAATATATTACATAATTTAACATGAAATTTAATTTTAAAAGTTAATTTAGTAAAAAAACTAAGACAGTCAAGATGTCAAATATCTCAAAACCTGCTAGGGTATAATGTAAGCTATCCAACAGTGTGTACTTTAATACTGTGCAAATAGAGATTACAGAGATAAGTACCTTTAAACCTTGACACACTAGTGGTTCTAGCATCCACTTTTCTATATGGCTGTCTAATGAGCACTATATACTATCAAGACACTGTATGTTATTTTTGGCATATAAATATGACTGAGAGCCTGGAAATGTCACAAATTGTCACTAGACCCATTCTTGTCACCTGGAATGCAGTTCCCAGTATAAATAAGCTGTCCAAGTTGGAGAAATTGCTGAATTATTCACCAGCTTTTCCTGCGTTTACATCTAAAATGAGTAAAAAATCCAAGACAACAACACTTTTTAAGCCTGGTTGCATACCTTGGAATAAGGGTCTAAAGATGGCCGACTGTAGCTCTGACATCCACGAAGAAGCTCCTGCTACGTCGAATGACACAGATGGCGATCCAGGCTCAGACTCGCATGGTGTGGTACAGCCGGTAACTCAGCCGGTAACTCAGCCGGTAAATCAGGTTCGACCACATGGACGACGACAAATTCTTGCACAAGCCCTGAAAACAGAAAACATGGGTGATAACTCTGGAAACAGGGTAGTGGACAGAGATCTTATGTGCTGTGTCTTCAACAAGACCATAGAGGAGCACAAACTAGCATCCCCTGACTGCGAGGTTCCAGCTTTTAGAGTCAGTAAAGAGAAGAAAGTTGGTATTGGCTGGAAAATGGCATTGCGCTGCACCAAATGCATCTTTGAGTCTCCAATGAAGAAGTTTTACAAAGAAATTCCAACCAACACAAGGGGACCGAACCCCGCTGCTTCAAATGTGGCACTGGCAGCGACTCTTCTGGACACACCTTTGGGCAACAGCGGTTGCCGTAAACTGCTAGCTGGCATGGACATTCCACCCCCAGCTAAGAGAACCATGCCGACAAGAACAAACAAAGTCTGCAAGCTTGTTTATGAGCTCAACACACATGATATGGCTAAAAAAGCCCAGATAGCCATGGATGAGAATAATGGAGTATTAAGTATCAGCCAGGATGCGCGTTACAACTCGACAAATATATCAAGCCGCAAGAAACCAGGACAAAACGCATCACAAGCCATAGCAGTTGCTTGTGAAAATATCACTGGAAGCCAGTACATAGTAGCTGCTGCAATCCAGAACAAGCTATGTTGGACTGGAGCCTGGCTGAGAAATAAAGGCATGGAAATTACCTGTCCTGGCCACCTAGATTGCACAGCCAATCTTCCCAGACAAGCACCCCTATCTGAATATGAACTGGGGAAAAAGATAGGGCAACAGCTTTGGGTGCAAGGAGCTTACGTAAAATATGTGACTACAGACGGAGATGGCAGATCAGCGGCTGGCGTGGCAGACATAATGAAAATGCTCAATCCCATGTGGACAGTGGAGCGCCATGCAGATCCGACGCATATTGGAGTATCCCAGTTCATAAAAATCAACAACGGCAAATTAAGTCCTGGGATATTCCCCAGTATTAAAACTAAGGAACGCTTCAAAGAATGCCAGAAGGTTCTGGCTCAAGATATTAAAGCCAGAACCAGCCTTGTGCTTAATGAACTTCTAGAAAAATACACTGGAAACATGGATGAAATGAGAAAAGAGTTACCTAAAGTACTCCGGGCAACGATCCAGTGCTATGATGGTGACTGCAAGGATTGTCGGCGACACTCCTACGTCTGTGATGGTGGAGCAACTAACAGCTGGTGGCAGAGATCAATGTTTTTGGGCACACACCGTATTACAAACCTGTGTTTGGAAGAAAATGACAAAGATTTAATATGCGAAGTTATCAAAATGAAACTGAGTGACGCGGCAATAGAGGTTTTGAAGTTTGGTACAAATACCCAGAAGTGCGAAGCCGTAAATCGCGCCATCAGTGTGTCGCTGCCAAAAAACACAAAGTATGGGAGGAATGTGTTCGGTCGTCTTGGTTCAACGGCTCTACGACTAAATAAATGGGTCGCAACCAGTACTAAAATGAAAGCAAGGCGTCTTGGAATACGCCTGTCAGACCGTTGTACCAAAGCTTTCCAGCAAATGCAAGCAGAAGACGAGTACCAAAAAAAGTACGCAAAGTCAAGAAAAACAAAACGAAAGCGACTTCTCGCAGCGAGTCGTCACTTACGTGAACACATACGGTACAAAAAACGGAACAAAGTTAAATCAGGCTACAAGAAAGGACAACTAGACCCAAAGCCATCCACATCAAAGGGAGACGACCACAGTTATTCACAACCAGACTGAGTAACAGTTATCTCCCTTGAACTGATAACAGCTAGGCATTGAGGACTCACACTGAGGAGTCACATAAATCATTCGAAAGAAGTATCTATCAAAGATTGTCAAATGAAATTATATCTAGTCCTGGCCCTGCACACACATATACACTAAAACAGATTACTAAACAAAATAATAGCAACAACACACAAAGTCAGAAAGAAATAAACTGCAACCGGCTCTTTATCAGGTCAACAGAGCTAGGATAAGAAACAGCGCATATGGTGTTTATGGGGATTGCAGGAACCTGATAGCTAAAATTTCAGTTATAATGCTTACGTAACAGAAACTGAGAAGGCGGCATCCCGCGAAGGGTGCATGACCGTCACACTTGCCCCGATTAAAACACTTCTCCCTACTCAGATTCACATGGCTGGGCTCCAGACTCAATTGTTCAATATTTATGCATAACGGAGTGTGACATAAGTGTGACACGTCAAATTTGCATAAACGACATTCTGTGCACAACCATATACTTCAGTCGGTGGGCATTCATGGTGTGCCAACAGCCCGATATTAACTGCGTATTGATTCGGCCATACTTCCCCCTGGTACATTTGGTCCATATATGGCAATCATGTTCATTGATTTCATAGAGGTTTGCCAATTTACGTTCATACTTTTTAAAATCTACCTCCATTTTTACTTAGATTTGAAACTGAGGCTAGGTACTAAGCTATAAATAACCTCCGGGTGCTGTTTAAAGGTCATTTTGAAAGTGAAAGTAGAAATTTGGACCAAAAACAACATATTACATATATAATATTACATAATCTCAAAAAATAGAAAGAATAATACATAAATCAATTAAAAACATAATTATACACTTATTATATTAAGTGTGTGAAAATTTCAACACAATATCACAAAAAATGACAGAGTTATTCACTTTTGAAGTAGGTCACCAGCTGACATTTTCCAACCATATCAGGCCTAAGACTACAGTTAATTTTGCTCTATGTTCTATATAAATGTTTGTCATGATACAAAAATTAATCGATGATTCAGGTCAAAATTCTTACTTGAATCCTGTTGAACTATCCTAGAGACAAAATTCTGACCAAAAAAAATGGGCATCAATACCTGCATTCTTAAAAGTTATTGTTTATCAACAGGCGTACCCCTACGCCATGTGTAGTATTCGGCTCATTTTCACAAATTGAGGACCGCATGGAAACCACTGGTTTATAAAATATAGCATTCAGATTATATCAAATCTGCTATTTTCTACTTACTTTACATGATTTTAATCTAAAATTCACATTGCATGCATAGTGTTCATTCAACTTTCAACCAATAACCACCATCAAACAGGGGCACTATTTTCTGTGTAGGCACTTCCGTAACGGTAACCGGGTAACGGCAGCCTATTTACTGCAGTCTTAGGCCATATTATTAACGTGTTTGTATTTGTCCCCTTGATAAGATTTCATTCACTAAGCAGAATGTTTAACATAAAATATGCATAAAATTTATGCATATCATACACGTGTGTGTTTAATTGTGATGTGTAATAAAATTATGTATATTTGTGTCAGAACATGCGGACGTCAATTATGCCTGACGTCATGTTTAGAGCGTAAATATATAAAAGTTTACAAGCTATGATGTCGATGTAAAATATCGTACAATTGTATCACCTATGTTGGGAAACTTACATTTTACATGATAAAACTGTCATGACAACAGAATATGAATATCATATTTTTATTTCAGTATAAGTTAAAATATATTAGCATCGTAGTTGAAATAATAATGAATAATTCTAGCCCTGATTCAAATTTCAACATTTTAGAAAAAGTTTACAAAACGCCTTACGTCCGTATATAACCTTCCAAGGACAACATTAATGACCCTAGCTATTTGAAATTTTTACCATTTGATGAAGGTGTAACAATCAATGAAACAGTACCTTTCATTTTTATGAAATTGTGTTACAACATTCAATATTATTGAAATAAGATAAACCACTTGGACGCTAGCTACGAAAATTACGTCATTTTCAATTTTGTGACACACCGGGTTGCAAACGAAGAATGCTTTTAAAATTATGAAACATATAGTTAAGTTATTTTTTAATTATTGCATACAATGCATGATGATCATAATTATAACATATGGATACGGAAAAAAGAAAAGTGACGATAATAAAAAAGATATTTGTGTATGAAACCTTTTTGCGGATTTAACTGTCGCGTCAAAAGAATTTGTGACACTTTTTCGTATTTTTATGAAATTTTCTAAAATTGCGTTTTGTCAAACATTTTTCACTACTAGTTCGATGTCATATTATTTCTCTTAAAGTGTACAACATATCAATGTTTTGCATGGAATATGAAAATAACTGGAGGAATTTGGATATAGAAGTTTTATATATTTTACGCATAATTTAACAAACTATTTAACAATTACCAACAGCCATGATTGACGTCTCACGTTCAAATGTAATATAACATCTTGTTTGTTATTCATTTGCGAACACACATGGGATCTTCCCGTAAAATTTGACCTTCAATTGACTTCTTTAAGGTGAAATATTGCACACTGCACCAAGACAAATGCGACGCAGTTACACGACGTTTTTCAACAGAAATCTCAAGAAAAATGCCTATTATTAATTTTCAGGAAGGTGTTCATCTATTTTGAAATTATGACCGAAAAGTACATTTTAAAAGCAAATCATAGTTAAATTTTGAAAGAAATCCGATAAAACTTAAGCTCTTTACCAATTTTCTTCCAGTGCGCATACCCTAAAAACGTAAAAAGACGGAACATCGTGCGCGACGTCTGTATGAAAACGGTAACTGGAATATGTATGACTCATTTAAGGATATCCGGGTCTAATAAAGAATCTCCTCTTGAAGAGTTCTCAATTTCAGTAATTTTATGACAAATTGGCTAATTTCCTGTAGGTCGTGGGTTCAACCCCCACTAGAGCCAAAATATATTTTTTTCTTTTTTATTTAATTTTTAGTAATGAGACAATGTTTTGGCTTCGTAACATCACTTTATAGTGTAATTTGGAGAAAAATATTTTTTTTCTATTTTTTTTTCTTTATTTTTTTAAGAATTAATATGTGGTAAACAGATGAAAATCGGGTTACTAAGGATTTCTGAAATGTATATTTACAAAACCGCTCGGTAAAACCTTTTAAAATTGTGTTAAAAGATTACACACACATTGAAGTTATTTTTTTTAAAAAATCAATGGTGCCAATTGTTTAGATCATATTTTATTTCCATTTATCTATAGGGTACTTATTGGCAATATGCAAAAAAATGCCTTAATTTCGAGGAGGGTGGGTTACATTTTTATTTTTATCTACTTTATTATTAGACCAAACATCATTTTTACACTTTTGATTGAAGAAATAATCATTATCATTAGATTTAAATACACTTTTTTGTTTTTATTGTGTTATCTGTTGGAGATTTATTTTATTTATCATGCGGTTGCCTCCATTTGTTTGTGCAGTACGTTCTTAGGCTGGGTGTAGGGAAATTAAAATAGCAATTACTCTCTTAAATGACAATACATGTGTTTTAAAATTCACATGCAGTTGTCTTAATGGGTATACAATAGAATAAAAATATTTAAAATGCATTCCTCAAAATTAAAAAAAAAAGTTTTACACCCGGACATCGTTAACGGAGTTTCTTAAGCAGTAATTTGTGTTGTGATACGTGCAAAACTATTAAAGTTATAGTTATTGAGCTAGGTCTAGCAACGGCGCAAAACTGACTAAAACGCGATAGTTGACGTTATAATTTGCAAATGAGCGTTGTATACCATTTTTAGCTCCACTTTTCGAAGAAAAAAAGTGGAGCTATTGTCATGACCAACTCGTCGGCGTCGGCGGCGTCGGCGGCGGCGGCGTTGGTTAACCTTTTCGTTTAGGTCCATTTCTCAGTAACCGTTAAAGACATTTGATTCAAACTTAGTATGCATGTTAACTGTCATACGGGGAACCTATTTCACAAGGGCAGGTAACCCTAAAATTAATTTTGCCAGAGTTATGGCCCTTTTTCGACTTAGAATTTTCGTTGTCGGTTAACCTTTTCGTTCAGGTCAATTTCTCAGTAACCGTCAAAGATATTTGCTTCAAACTTGGTATGCTTGTTTACTAATACAAGGGAACCCATTTCACAAGAGCAGGTAACCCAAAATTTAATTTTGTCATAGTTATGGCCCCTTTTGGACTTTCACATTTATGTCCATATCTCAGAAACCCTCAAAGATATTTGCTTCAAATTTGATATGCATGTTTATTATCACAAGGTGAACCCATTCCACATGGGCAGGTAACCCTAAATTTAATTTTGTCATAGTTATGGCACCTATTCGACTTAGAATTTCATGTTTAGGTCCATATCTCAGAAAGCGTCAAAGATATTTGCTTCAAACTTGGTATGCATGTTTATCATCAAAAGGGGAACCTATTTCACAAAGGCAGGTAACCCTAAAATTAATTTTGCCAATGTTATGGCCCTTTTTCGACTTAGAAGTTTCATGTTTAATTACATATACCAGAAACCATCGAAGACATTTCCTTCAAACTTGGTATCCTTGTTTATCATCAAAAAGGTAACCCATTTTACAAGGGCAGGTAACCCTTAAATTAATTTTGAAGCCCGAAAATATGTCATCCACTACACTATCCAACACTTAAAAAGTGGAGCGCGCTGTCCGCGGACAGCTCTTATTATATCTAAATTGGTGCTTTGTTTCGAGTGTAATTAACCCGACATCGTACTTTAATCATATTAAGACGGAATGTATTTGAAATACGAGATTATTGGTAAGGGAATAAATATGAAACATTTACCATTTTTCTTTGCATTATTATTGAATGGTTTCCATAATGAATTGGCAGCAAAATAATAAGAGGTTAATACACGACATAGCCGGGCCAGAAGGCGATAATCGGCCCGGAAAATTAATAATCACCGCGAGGGCTTTAGCCCGAGGGTGATTATTCATGCCGGGCCGAATATCAACTTCCGGCCAGGCTCTGAAGTGTATTAAAGTACTCAATACAATTGTTCAATTCAAAAACTCAACAGGAGTAACAACAACTCACGTTTAGTAAATTTCATGGAGATCTACAGTCATTTATGATGAAAATCTTGTAAATTCATAAAATTGTCAAAGCAATTTCAACGTAACGTCATTTTAGCTCCAATGTGGCGTCATTATGACTCCGACGTGACGTCATGTTGACCTGGATAACGTAACGTGCGTCCGTTCAACGGGCCGATTACGATTATGAGATTGCGGACCGGGCCGATAGGCGATAATCAATCACGTGATGGTCATAATCAGCCTGAAACTGGCTCATTTTTGTTACTATATATAGTAACAAGTGTATTAATATAGTCATATGTTCGTGGGTATATCCAAAAGTAATGTCACTTATGCTATAAAATCGTGCATAATGTCAGTAAAACTACAATATTATTCACACAGTTACTTCTGTCTAATTTGAATATGATGGCCGACTTTCATAAAAATGCATAGAAGATTTTTTGAGATATGAACATTTACACGAGAAATATTAACGAACATCGCCGCAAGTCCGACGTCAACGACGTCATAATGACGTTATTTGCTGATACCTATTCATCCTGAAAAATGTCACTATTTGTGATTTCTTACGACCCCTAAATGCATGCAGTCATTTCCATTTCCTGTTAAAAGATGCAACATACCCGACACTTACTCCCTGTGTGTTTAAATTACTTCTAAGTGTCATCTAGATAGTTCCGCAGCTATTTTAAATCAATACTTGATTATTCCTGCTCATAAGAAGGTTATACTACAGGTACACAATACTATGTCGCCGTCGTTTGTAACGCTAAGTTTCAGTAGGTGAATTTCATAACTTTTATGAAAAGTGCATTAATACTCGCGTCGTCTTTTGGTCACAAGTCTGCAGTATTTTCGCTAACGTTTCAAAATAGAGTGACGCCAATATTTTTTTAGCAGCAGACACAGAACACTTGTTTCCTCGCATCACATAATCACAGTGTATTGACTCCTGTCCGCATAAACCGGATGTCGCTCATAACTAGGCGGCCAAAAAAATCAAATTGCGTTTACGGTCTCGAATATTTTGGATTTTATTAGTTTATTCGTTAGCGTGGAATACAGTAAGTATATTCTTTTGTTAAATATGTAGCACGTTAATTACTGTTTACGTAGATACCAAACAGTCCTTATAAAACCCCATAATAACTTTATCTTAAAGTAAATTCACAGTTGGTTATTTGTCAGATTTCACAAAGAACCAACAAATTATTTGAAAGAAAGTTTATGTGGTACCCAATAAGTGTTGCAACTTTTATAACATTGTAAATAAATGTATAACACATCGATAAACGCTAACGTTGCTCTACTGAAACGGTTTCTTTTTCAAATAAGATGCTTTTTTCAGGGACATGTATGCCGATTACACTATACGACTATGCGATTCAGTATAGGCCAACTATTCGGTTTTTGTCAAATTTGACCTGTACGCCTAGTAGTAAATTTGTAAGCCGGTTCTTCACGTCTATTCATACTTGAATGTACTATTGTGGCTTTGTTACGTGTAAAATCGGTTGAAAATAAGATTTTTTATTCATTTCAATTTCAGAATAGTCATGGACGACCAGTATCAATGCTACTACTGCAGTTTTCACTCAACATTTCCAGACGTCATAGATCATACTTCAACACTCCATTCTGACTGCATATTAAAAATAAAACAAAAAGTACATTTAATTGAAAAATATTTTTTTCCCTTTCAACAAAAAACTTTCAATCATTCAAGAACAAATATATCGAGGGCTCAGTGCAAAGCTATGGTATGTGCCTCTATAAATCAATGTAGTTACCATAGTTTTACGCTGAGCCCTCGATATATGCATAACCAATTTACAACCTGTTTCGAAGAAATAGGGACGTGGAAACTAAAAATTTCTATTTGTTCACCGGATAATGATATATTCACGTCTCCAGAAAAGAAAGTTCTAAGACTGTGCTCAACGCATGTGAAAGGAGATTCGTCTACCGACTATGTAGAAGCTATTCTGAGTTAGTGTTTCGATGATATGCACATTGTTCAAACATTTGTCGGTACACAGACGAAAGATTGCTTTGTTTTTTACTTTAACAACAATCGAATGGATTGTTCCATTTGTATGGAATGTGTTTTCGAGTCGATCACAGTTATCTTTCCTTGACTGGTGTTATACCGGTTTTAATCTGGCCGATCTTATCTCGATTGCGTTATCATGCTGTGCTAACTCCACGGGTAGTCGGATCGCATTAATTAATGTTTTTCTTTTGCTGGAGGTGTTTTGTTCTCTCAGCTACTCTTTGGATATTTTTGACATTGTGTGTACATGATGCATACTAGGGTCTTAATTAGGGCAGGAAGAGCTCTGTCATTATGAAATTCTGTTTTGAAGATATTTGCCATCAAGAGAATTTATACTTCCCTGATATCATTCAGAATTCGTTGATCATAAGTGATAAATCGAATAATTATGCATTTGTTAAACAAGTAACTGCAATACACTAGATGATATGTAATTCTATATAAGCATGCATGTTTTATGGATGAAAACAAATAATAAACGGTAATAAGTAACTTTATTAAATGACTATCAATTATTAGCCCTATAACACAGCATTGACCTAGTGTAATAATACGCATGCTTCCACTATATCAGGGCCTAAATATCTATATCAGATATCGGCCCCGGGCCGGAAAAGTGTTATAAAATCTGATTGGCTAATAGACAGGGCCGAAAAGTGATATTAATATTGGCCCTCCTTTAAAGCAATCTGATTGGCTGATAGACAGGACCAAACAGTGATATAGATTCTCTGCTGAAATTACGGAGAATCGATTCTTACTCACTAAATTGTATATAACTTTTTTATTACTCAACGGAAACATGTCATATGGGTATTCATTTTCTTAGTTAGATCATTTGCTATAATTTGGATTATATTTGGATGCAAAAATCGGAAAATAATGTTTTTCACATTTTTTCGCAGTCTTTTATGTCGGTCTTGTTTGATGTGCTAAGGTTACATGCGAAGACAAATTTTACAATAATTGATACTTATTTAATAAAATTGTCAATAAATGGGTGATTTGATATTTACCCTGTTATTTGTCCTCGGGACAGACGTATTGTCCCTCAGCCTTTGGCCTCGGGCCAATACGACTGCCCTCGAACAAATAACAGGGCTAATATCAAATCACCCATTTATTAACACATAGTACTATGCGAGTTATACAACATGTGATAAATGTAATATGTGCTTATCAAAACATACCTGGACATACTTGTATTGATATCGTACTTATATTATTTATGTTCTTTCCATAAACCCTAATATCTTTCCTACTAATTTATCGAAACTTATTACTTATTGATTCACTTGTAAACACGGACATTTTGTTTAATTCATGTATGTTACATACAGTTAGGTTTCCATGCTTGTTTTTTTCTCTTTTTAATAATTAATAATTACACTTGCAAATTAACGAATATTAGTAATATGTAGTGGATCTCGAATAAAACGAAACCAAAGTTTCTCTATCTCACTATTTCTTTTACCTATTGTCGGTACTCTTATTACCAACATTGACCATTGCATATCTTGTTATCACATGGATACTCTTGAACCTGTTTTGAATACCATACTGATTGGAATGACGGCATTCCATTTGCTCATGATCGCACTGTCAATAACTTGAAAATTCACTCATTTCCCGTCATGTCAGTATATAAATATCGAGGGTTTTTACCGCTGGTCATCCATATGTTTTTTGCTAATATATCTGAAGAGTAATACGCTGTACTTGTTTTCAATCGTACAATTCAATTTTAATGTGTAGCAAACCACACCTATCAGTAAAACATCCTTACAAGAAAGTGATTCTAGGTAATAGATACATTAACAATGTAATATTCACTATTGAAGTTGTATTTTTATTCTCTGTGAGTGTTCTTTGTGTTTGGCTACATGTGTTCCTTCTTAAGTCTGGTGACATTCATCCTAACCCAGGTCCTGTTTCTCGAAGTTTCATAACTTCATGCTCAGAAGTCTCAAGTGCAGCTGGCAGTGGTGTTTCTCATTATTTCTCATTTGTTCACTTAAATGTCCAAAGCATTCAACATAAACTTGATTTGTTCTACACTGAGCTCAATGACTACGATAGTCTTGCTTTCTCCGAGACATGGTTGAACAACACTTTACCAACAGACGATATCAGGTTACATTCATACCATTCTCCAGAAAGGCGCGATCGAATTGATAATTCTTATGGTGGCATCATAGTGTATGTCAAAGATAACATTTACTTTAAACGTCGAACTGATCTTGAATGGGCTCATGTCGAATCTATTTGGCTTGAAGTGCATACACGTCCAAACAAACGCATTCTCTTTGGATGCTTCTATCGCCCGCCGAACTCTGATGTACTATATCACTCTTTTATTGAGGATTCTATTGGTCTTGTCATGGATTCAAATATATCGGATATTATCCTTACCGGTGACTTTAACTACAATGCTCTCAATGATGTTACAATAAGGAAAATACATAGTATCACACAGCAGTTCTCCCTTGATCAGTTGATAAATGAACTCACACACTTTACAGAACATTCACAATCACTTCTGGATCTAATATTTGTTTCAAATCGTGACATGGTCCATTATTCAGGCGTGAGTGACCAATTCCTCGAGCAGGAAATAAGGTACCATTGTCCGGTGTTCGGTGTATTGAAAATTCCGAAGACTAAATGTAAAAGTATAGAACGTCTCATATGGAGATTCGATGATGGCGACTATGTGAAACTTCGAACCGATATCAATGATTTTAACTCGACCTCGTGCTTTGAAGATATTGATATATATACTGCTAAAGTCACTACCAAAATACTTGATACAGCAAAGCAAAATATTCCAAATTCATTAAAGAAAATAAGATCCAATGAACCCCAGTGGATTACGACTGAAATTAAAAATATGATACGTAAAAAGAAAGAGAATGTATAAGAAAGCTAAGAAAACACAAACTGATCAACACTGGCAGAAATTTCGACATCTTAGAAATCGTGTTGTCCTTAGTATTCGGAAAGCAAAATCAAACCACTTTGATAAACTAGCTAATAAACTTAAAGATGGCTCACATTCTCAAAAAGGCTGGTGGAAGCTTCTCAAATCAGCTATCATTTCTTCTGCTAACAAATCTATTCCTCCACTGTACGACTCTGACTTTTTATATAACGCTTCCAGTGATTTGGAGAAATCAAACCTTTCAAATCGATACTTCCAACAACAAACTATTCTGCATGCTGACGGTATAGAAGTACAGATACTTCAAGCTATTGAACCAAATGCATGTCTGACCAGAATAGTCATAACACCCTCTGAGGTATGTGACGTTTAGAAGTCTTAACCTATAGTTTACCTATATTTATAACACTTTATGTAAAGCCCTGGATGCTGGTCTAGAAGTCCGTTCAATCTTCTTCGATATTAGTAAGGCATTTGACAAGGTTTGGTACAAAGGTTTGTTTGTAAAGCTTCAATCTGCGGGAATTAGAGGGCCTCTGCTGCATTGGTTCTCTAATTATCTCTCCGGTAGACGCCAACGTGTTGTTCTTCCTGGCGTATCCTCACAATGGTGCGAAATAAGAGCAGGTGTTCCACAATGTTCAATAGTGGGACCGTTATTATTCCTTATTTTCATAAATGATACTGTGATTGATATTGAATCGTCTATTAACCTCTTTGCTGACGACACAAGCCTGTACGTTGTTGCCTTGATCCTAATATTGCTGCCTATCAACTTCAAAGGGACATTGATAAGATATCATCATGGGCTAAAAAGTGGCTTGTATCATTTAATCCTGCGAAATCTGAATCATTGTTATTATCTAAAAAACGAAATAGTCCAAATCATCCTGATCTACAAATGCTTGGTCAAAACATTCCAAATGTCACGTCCGTAAACATCTGGGAATAAACATTTCAGAATGTGCCAATTGGCATGTACATATTGATTTTGTTGTCGATAAAGCATGGAAAAAAGTAAATATTATGCGAAGATTAAAATTCTGTTTAGATCGTAGAGCATTGGAAACTATCTATTTATCCTTTATTAGACCAAGTCTTGAGTACGCTGATGTCCTTTGGTGCAATGCAGCAAAAGCTGACTATGCCAAACTTGATAAAGTACAAAACGAATGTGCCCGTATAGTCACCGGAGCAACCAGATTGGTCTCATTAGAACGACTTAAACTAAAATGTAAATGGGAATCCCTACATGACAGAAGACACAAACACAGAATCACCCATTTCTATAAAATGTACCATAACCTTGTTCCAGAGTATTTATCATCTCTTGTCCCTAGACAACAAAACACTCGGTATCATCTTAGAAACGAGAATAACATTCCTGGGATCAATTCTAGAACCATCCTTTATTTTAACTCATTTCTACCCACCTCTATTCGTTAGTGGAATGCCCTCCCACAGGAAACAAGGAATATACAGCCTCTGTCAGCCTTCAAAATACACTTGAATAGAGACATTTCCAAACCACCATTATACTATTTCGTAGGACCAAGAAGACTTCAATTGCTACACACCCGTTTGCGAACCAAATGCAGTTCACTAAATTATCATTTGTATCTCTGTATATTTCCCAGTCAGCACTCTGCGCATGTGGCCAAATTGAATCTAATTATCTTCGAATGTCGATTTCGACAAGAACCTCGAGACCCTCTCTTAAACCAACTAGAAAATTATAGAATCAGTCTTGATCTTCTTCTGTTTGGTGATACAACCCTCTCCGATTAAGATAATACATTCATATTCAATCAGGTTCATGCCTATATACGTGATAGCAATAGATTCCCATGCTACATTTAATCATTGAGAAGCCCCCTTTCTTCTTCACTTCTACATATACAGTAATCCTTTCTTCGAATGTGATACTGTGTAAGACTTTCTTTAGCTTCTTATTGTTCTGTACGTTTTTTATCTTGTTTACCTTTTTTGATCTCTATTTTATTTACACCCAAATTAATGCAACGTATATTTATAGCTCAATTGTTGATATTTTGTTTTTATTAAACTGGAAGTCAATCTAGGGAGAAGAATTTAATAAGACCAAGTGTCTTTCGTTCTAATCCCTTTTTTCTTATGTTTATGTTATTTTGTACTGTAAATTGTATGCGTACTGTAATATATTTGGGAAAATAAATATGTTTAAACTAAGCATTTCGTAATTATTTTGTTAATTAGGCTGACAGTAGTGTTGCGACTATTGGGGCAGTCGGAATTCTGAGTTATCCGAATAGGCGTTTAGTGCATGATTCGAATACATGTTGGATTAAACAATATTGTAACTGTTCGAGGGGCACATACACCCTGGCTTATGTAAATGCATACGTATAGATTCATAAAACAACCATTTAGAAGCGATTAGTACTCGATTTCCCCCAGAATGTCCGAAATAACGGTGATTTTAGCGTGATTGATTCATCTGTCACCTTGATCAGCGGTGTATTTTGATGAAATTCGTTTTTATTTGACATGCTAGTGCCTAGTAAAGGACTTTATGTTGCAGAGACGTTTATTTGACGCTGATACAATTATGTAAAACAGGTGTATTTAATGCAAAACGACTGAAAAAACACGAAAAACTTACTGCTGTTTACTTCGAAAAGCTGTTGAATATGAAACTACACGCTTAGTTATGAGCGACATCCGGTTTAGGCGGACAGGGGTCAATACACTGTGATAATTGTCGTCTGCTTTCGAGAAATATTTTCTATAATAATGTATTAAAGATAATGATTAAGATTATGAAAAAATATCGTAATTTTCGTGTGCGGCGACATGACGTCACATATATATTTTGAATGTACACACAATCCAACTATGTTAATCGAATAATACAGCACGTTGAATATTAATCATAATTGAATTACTGAACATTTTGATATCATTTTCATGCATATAAGTACACCAACACAGTAAATATGATAAGTGCAAATAGTGTAAAATGACCATTTTTTGGTTCTTACAACCCTGAGTAGTGCATTTAATATTGATTCTAACTTAACTCCTAACACAACATCTATATTTTTCAAAATTGCTCAGTAACTGTTGTTTAACTTGTTTATGAAGGGATTTGATTCAAATTTGGCATTTGCATACACACATATCTTATTGATGTCATTGTGCATTTATATTATAACCAAACAATACAAGTTAACAATCAATGCCAACAATCAACATCACAGTAAATTGAAAAGTCACAGAAATATTACATGAATTTTTTTAAAAACTGGGTGAATTTTTTACTTAAAGGTTCATCACAGTAAAATGATCGAATAATGATATTACAGTTAATGTTTCTTAGCATCTTAAATGTCAATCTATGCCGTTTGTGATGTATTTATACATCTGCAACATCGATTAAACATATTTCCTAATCAATATTTTGGTTGCGTTTAAAAAATCCTAAAATATGACCTGTTTTTGTGGGTTTTGTAGGGTTGGTTGACGTTTCATTGGTAGAATACAAATAAATAATAATGAAATTCGAAGACTTGGATGATAGTGGCATCTTTTGTATGTTGTTGGATGATAGTGGCATCTTTTGTATGTTGTTATTCTGTTTTACTTGCTATAGGACCGAAAGCTCCGTCATTCAGTATTTTCACATGTCGCCATTTTGTGACTTTTCATTTTACAGTGATGCTCATTATTATTTATTATTTTTATCTTTCCATCAACTTATCAACTCAAAAATTCTGAAAGACATTCAACGAGTATTAGTTTATTCACAGCCAATTTTTAACCTGATCCATTTACTTATAGTCGAGAAATCATGAACAATATACTAGGTGTTGCGTTGGGAGTGTGCGTAAGTGTAGATGTATTGGTAATGTACAGCACATGCTTGCCGATTGGTCGGTCGACATGCAGAACGGGTGCACCTATCATTCTAAAATCTTAAATGGATATTATTCGTCATCCCGGACGGCCCTAACTTAACTCCAAGGTCATTTGCTCCAGAGGTCAAAATCACTGACCTTTGAATACAGACCAGTTTCTAGTCTACAGCATAAGAAATATAATAGCTAAGATAGTATAATTTACAGAGGTTGCAGATCATCAGCAGTAGATTCCTACCAATTTTGAGGTCATTTGGTCATAGGTCAAGGTCGTGGTGATCTTAATACCACTTGATAAGTTTACTGTCATGAGTCGTGTATGATTCACAAACCACTCTTGGACTTTCTGTCATTGGGATTCATCAGGTGTTGTGTAACATTTTTGCAAAAAAACATTTGTTTTGCACGTTCCTTTTTCATAATTTGACAAGTTTACGATTCACTGCATGTTTACTTTTATTTTATCTAAATTTACTTTTGATTTTATATATCTTACATACTCGAACATTAGTCGATAGTCGTGCACGAGTGTCTGTATAGCTTGGCTACTTTGACCTGAGTCTGACCTTTATGCAAGAACATATTACACAGTCTGTTCCACAAGCCCAAAAATCAGCTCATTTTTGAGCTGGCCAGTACAGTTACTTCTGTAATCACCATGAAATTGATATGGGTCATTAAGGGTCAGTGTTCCTAAATTCACAGCATGAAGGCAATAAATGTTAGGTCAACTTCCTGATAAGCCCCAGATGTTATTTTTGTAGCTCGGTACTATATGTTATGAGTATTTTGCTGGAATATGACAGGCATAAGAATGCCTCCATCCACATTTTACATAGTACTCGTATATGCACAATTTATGACTTCGATGATATATCACACATTGAAAATTTCACTTCAGTTATTTTAAAACTTGATCTTTAAATTTGAATGACATTTACACCAAACGAAAGTACCTTTTCAGTGAGTTTCAATACTGCTTTAAATGTGTAATCATCGGCTGATGCTAAATACTGAACAGACTATGACAAGAAATGTGACATGTACCTCTATACATGTATGTACATGTACCTCTATACATGTATGTACATGTACCTCTATACATGTATGTACATGTACCTCTATACATGTATGTACATGTACCTCTATACATGTATGTACATGTACCTCTATACATGTATGTACATGTACCTCTATACATGTATGTACATGTACCTCTATACATGTATGTACATGTACCTCTATACATGTATGTACATGTACCTCTATACATGTATGTACATGTACCTCTATACATGTATGTACATGTACCTCTATACATGTATGTAAAGATCACTTGTAGTTGCAGCCCAAAGTGAACTGTAACATGTTAGACATAAGTGAAAAAATCAAGTGCTGTTTTATATGCTAGTTTTGTTATGATGGTATACATTTAAGAGTGATGTTTAAATTAATTTTATACAAAGATGTAACACTTTAGGTCTTTATTATGTACGATTGTATAATCTGATATTATTTGTACATTTCCATGCATTTCAACAGCCATTTTGAAATGTTGTATTTCCAAAATGTATATTATAATAAGAATAATGAGAATAATAAGAGCCTTATTTATTAAGGAAACTTGTTTGACATTACAAACATCAATCCTCCATAAGATCCGCAACAATGAACAGTGAACTAGAAACAATAACCCTGCAAAGTAAAGAATGATATTTGATTGTTTTGGCCCTAATGATGTGTCATAATTATGTTTTGAAAGTATTTGTCAAAGTGTGACAGTAAAATTATTAGAAAAAAAACATACTAAGTTAAGTTACCAATTTTCTAGGGCTTTTCAGCTGTTAGGCCACTCAAGTGCCCTATGACATTTCAACTTCCCCTGATCATTGGGCTACATATGTAAACCATAGCAAGAAGGTCGATAGTACGATAGTGAATGGTCGATAACACGACGATGAAAACACGATAATGAAAACTCGAAATGTCGATAGTACGATATAATATCAGGTTTTCACTATCGTACTATCGACTTTTCACCATCGTATTATCGTCGTTTCGTACTATCGACTTTTCACTATTGATCTATCAAGTTTTCACTATTGTGTTATCGAGTTTTCACTATTTTACTATTGACTTTTCACTGTCATACTATCAAGTTTCGTGTTTTGAAAAGTCGATAGCACGATTGTGAAAACTCGATGGTGAAAACTCGAAAACACGATAGTGATAAGTCGATAGTACGATAGTGAAAAGTGGATAGTAGTAAGTACGATAATGAAAAGTCCAGAGCACGATAATGAAAAGTCGAAAGTACGATAATGAAAAGTCGATAGTACGATAGTGAGAAGTCGATATAATATCGACTTTTCGTCATCGTAGTTTTGTTGTTTCGAGTTTTCATCATCACAATCGTACTATCGACCTTTCACCATCGTATTATTGTTGTTTCGTACTATAGACTTTTCACTATCGTACTATCGACTTTAAATAGCTATGCCGCGATGGCCCAAACGGGACACCGTTCGTGTCTCTCTGGGGAAGACCGCCCTCTCAGGTACCATTTTACCCCACCGTGGAGTGTACAAGGTTCTTGCTTCGAATATATCAATTTCCGCAAGCAAATCGTGCGATATCGGTACTTCAAAATTGTGTTTCTATTACATATCGAGCGTCTTCGTGATACTCCCAGATTATGAAAACATACAATCGGTGTTGTGTGGGAGGTAATATATCGACTATTAAATTATGCTAATCAAAAGGTCATTAGCCAAGCTATACTTCGACTTCATGATCACACGTTCACGGTGATAGGGCGAGTGTTACTACTATTCCACTCACCATCGAAATTTCATACTTTTGACAGAATCACCGTAAATACTGTAAAATCATTAATTTTCGCGGGTGATTAAATTTCGCGGATTTCGTGGTTCGCCTTTAACCACGAAATAAAATCCGATCGTGCAATAATTTTGACCCTTGTAGTTATTACCTGGAATGCAAAATCAGCGAATTAACGTCCCATCGAAGTGGTCTTTTTTACCAAAAATGAGGATTTTACATATATTTTAAATATAAAGGGTACTTGTTTGACTCGCCTACAGAAAGGGAAGTATAGCAAGTTTGCGATAGAAAAAAAATTGTTTTTAAATAACGGGTCTATAAAAACAAAATACATCTTAATAGAAATCCAATCATTTTATAGCAAATTATTCCTCAAAAACGAACAAATTGAACATGATACGGATTTCTTTCCAGACGCCCATAAACAACTAAATCACGAACATAAGCTATAGCGCTGTAACGGTATACCGCGGTACACGAAACACCGCGGACTTCAGTCCCACACGGTATAAGCTTTTTTATGAGCAAAATAATATTCAGACAACGAAAATATCTGCAGCCTAATGATTATGTACAAATACCATGTATCAGTCGTTTTAATTGTATTAAAATTTGCTTCATATTGTCGAAATTCATTTCAAATAGTTGATAGACACATCAAAATTGTTGTTATAGAAGCAACACATTCATTGTCACTTAAAACATGTTTAGTATTTAAACTGCTGTTAGTGAATATTGTATCATACCGAAATATACCGAACCGTTAGAAAAATTGACGGTACGTATCATACCGTGAGGTGAGCGTACCGTTACACCCCTAATAAGCTAACATGTGAATGCCTTTTATCGGAATATGAGTGTGGCAAGGCTCTTACCGATATGCAACATATTCCGGAAAATTCCTGGTTCTGATGGCCTAACATCAGAATTCTACAAAATTTTCTGGAATGATATAAAACCATATTTAATATAATCTTTGAATTACAACATGTACTAATTTCAAAATAATAAACTTACTGAACTCCAAACACAAAGTGTAATTTCTCTCATACCAAAAGAGAACAAACTTTTAACTGACATAAATAAATTTGCGACCAATATCACTTTTAAATGTAGATTATAAAATAGCTTCAAAATCTATTGCTGATAGAATGAAAAAAGTACTTGATGATATAATTAATAAAGTTATTGACAGTGTTTCAACGTACGACAATTTGATTCAAAATTTCTGTATTTTGTTAATTAGTAATAAATTGCATTTTTTTTAAATTTAAAAGAATCACCATCAACTACACCACGTACTTTTATATGATAATTATTATTAAAAAAATATATCACAGCATTCAGAGTTTCTAAATCTCATTACTTTCAGTAATGCCAGAAAAAATGGGGAGGGGGCTGTCAATAATTTGTGTACATATTTTCTTATATAATTTCTTATGTCTGTGGCTAAATGTTTCAGGGAATTTCATTAGTTTCTCCTTCAGCCAATCAGATAGTGTGGTTTATCACCAGCAATCAATGAAGCATGTAGTTTACCTACTAGACTATATCCTGTCAAGTTTATGATCGGGGCCTAAATCACACTGATCATAGCTGTATATTGGGGGAGAGGGGCTAGTTAACAGGAAATGTACCTATAGTGGATAAGTTTGAAATTTTAGGGGGCTCATTTTTTATAAAATCATATCTGGCCAGTAAGATGGGGGACTCAAGCCCCCTAGCCCCCACCTAAATACGCACCTGAATATATATGTTCAAAATATATCATATCTCAATGTATGTTCATCATGTATGTATGTAACATCATGATTTGTGCCTCTGGGCAAATGTTACTTGTGTAGTAAATGAGCAAATAGTAAAGTATAACTCTAACGCGGTATTGGGACCTGTGTCACTTAAAGTAAACAGGCAAAGCAGGTATGACAACATAAGGATATTGCAAAAGGGATTATCTTTTCAATGTGTATAGCTTGGCTATTTTGCCCTGAGCCTGACCTTTATGCAAGAATATATTACAAGGTTTGAATATATCAATTTCCGCAAGCAAATCGTGCAATATCGGTATTTCAGATTTGTGTTTGTATTACATCTTGAGCGTCTCCGTGATACTCCCCGATTATGAAAACATACACTCGGTGTTGTTAAGGTAGACAATATATCGACTGTTAAATTATGCTATTCGGTCAGGCTCCTGTCAATGTGGCCAAGCTTTACCGTTATTTTAACTTACTTGGTGAATAGAAGTGAGTAGGTAAAATAAACTTCCGCTCTCCCTAAATCGATGTAATGATCAGTGATTTCTGTATATATTGACATTGCAGAATATCGCGTTGGAGTTATAGTATAGCTATACCTAATTTAACTGTTTAAACCTTTGACAATACGATATTTGTAAATACACCGTTTACCTATTAGTCGAGGGTTTCAACTGTTGTATATGGTCGTAACAACATTTTGAATGTCATTTATGTGTCTTAACCTCGCATTATAACCATTATGTTTTCAAATTAATACTTGTAGAAATAATCAAATTATTTGGCATGCTATTATATAATTAAAAATAATTTTATAATTGCAAATATTTATATAGCACCTTATATAGCCAGTCTCAAAGCGCTGTACAAGCGAAACTTCACAAGTTCAGTATAAGTCTTTTAAAAAATTCACTTGAAAGTCACTGATACGCTTTTCAGTGCTTTTTAAGACTGACAGAGAGTCAATGTGCCTCATATCTACTAACAGACGTTTCCACAGGGTGAATGTGCACTTGTCAAATCGCCTTTCCCTTATAGGCCTTATAGTTGGGTGACAATTGGTGATTTTTTGGGGTGAGGTGACAACTCCGGTAGAACAAGCAATGTTATATACCAAAATGTTCGTCTATGTCTGTAGTATATGAAACTGCCGGCATAAATTGTCAAAGCTTGGTGCGAATCCGGAGATCCAAGATGGCTGCCATAAATTTCAAATACACCTGGAATTCTATGTTCAATTGTGAATTTTTTATTTATGTATGTAGTAACAAATGTTTGCATGGATATTGTTCATTTGATAAAGTGCATCAAATTGACATACTACACAGACGACGTCAAATTCCTATAGTAAGAAGATCAAAGCCGCATGCTCAATACATGTATCACACACCAGAGATATGTTCCAACATGACATCTTTATTTGGATGTTTGTATAAAATATTTACATGGATGTTATTCAGTTGATTATGTACAGCACAAAGACATACACCTCTGACCACTTTGAGGTCAATGTCAAGACCATTCCGAGGTCAAATAGAGAAAAATAGCTAAACATTGTATTTTCTCGCTGGTGGATGGTACCAAAGAGAATGTTGGGTGGCTGTTCTTGGTGGTGGTTGGTACCAAACAGGGTGTTGGGTGGCTGTTCTTGGTGGTGGTTGGTACCAAACAGGGTATTGTAGGGCTGTATATAGAGGTGATGGGTGCCAAACATGGTATGGTAGGGCTGTAGATAGAGGTGGTGGGTACCAAATAGGGTCTGGAAGAGCTGTTTAAAGAGGTGATGGGTAGCGAACAGCGTCTGGTAGGGCTGTATAAAGAGGTGATGGGTACCAAAAAGCGTCTGGTAAGGCTGTATGTACGAGAGGTGTTCAACTTATTTATGAACAAAACATGAACACCGATTTTGCAATATTGAATAAAAACAATTGAAATATGTTTTTTAAACCATGTGAGAAAATGTTTTAAAGTGAACATATGATCATCATACATTGTACATTTCCTTTGGTTAAAGCTTAAAACAACAAATTAGTAGATGATGTTGTTTTTCCAGTTTTGAAGACAAAATGGCCCTTTTATAAGCACCAAGAAATTGTTAGTAAATTTTCGTTTTTGCATTTTTGATGAGAACATCAGTAATATTTGTCGTAAGAAGTCTTATTAAAGATCTGTTTCCAGTAATTGTAAAATGGCACCAAAAATTGAAAATTGCCCAACATTGCCAAAACCTACACTTAAACCTAAAATTGGTTTTATGATGTCTATGATGGATCCATTAGCAAAACATGGAATCGTACCACAGATGGGAGTGTCCATAGAAACTATCAGTGACATTATTTCGAAACAGTTCAATGCATAGTTCTGGGAAAATACGCAGTTCCTACGCTGAAAGTCAAGAAAAACATGCCTCGCAGTCAAAAGTCTTGGAATCTAGAAATGCGAAATAAACAACATTATGTGGAAAAAGTGTCTCATTATGGCGAAGAAATGCTGAACTCTTAAAAACTGTTATGATAGATTATGGTATGCTATTTTAGAAAAGGTCACAATGATAGGGAGAAGTTCATGTTTGTCCAGATTTAGGTGTTCGCGGCCGTTTTCATGGAAAGGCATTGGGCTTGTGATTATGGAAATACGCACTTCAAAATCAATATCAAATTGACGAAATTGAAGGCTGTGGTCTATGTACAAACCGTTTCAAATCAGGTTTTCAACAGAAAAGTATTACATATCTTCCTAGTGACTGTTCTAAGAACATAGTGTTTCATCCAGATTCAGCTTCAAGTCACCATATACAACACCAAATAAAAAAATTAATAGTATAACTTTGATACATATTATAACGAAACAGTGGATGTCGAAGTCTTTTCATGCTTTGACAATTAAATTTTCTATCTGGTTGATGCTAAAACAGCGATTAAAGAAGGAAAATGTAAACTTAATTATTTTGGAGTTTTGGACCTTCAAAATGCAATTAACAACACCCTCTACCCTAATGCTGATTATGATTTAACAGTAATGTATTGGCAATTTACAATTATTATATATAATTCTTGAAACACTACTTAACACAATATAAAAGATTTTATTCAATTTCATTGTTAGAGTAACAAAATATCGATGTTCATTTTCCGTTCATAAATAAGCTGAACACCTCTCGTAGAGGTGGTGGGTACCAAACAGGGTCTGGCTTTGGTCTTCTTACTAAAGGAATTTGAAAAATGGCTGTGGTAATAAAAATATTACTTATAATAAGTGCTTATACCCTTAGACTTATTTATATAACTTAACATACTAGATATAAATTTTTTTAAATCAAAAAAGACAACAGAAGGCAGTATATAACACTTTTTTAGGTATTTTTCGGTATTTTTACCCTGAAATGACCTTGACCTTGACTTCAAAGTCGTCTGTGTAGTATGTCAATTTGATGCACTTTATCAAATGAACATAGAATTCGAGGTGTATTTGAAATTTATGGCGGCCATCTTGGACGCCCTCTTGGATCTCCTGGTTCGCACCACGCGTTGGTATATAACATTGCTTGTTCTACCGGAGTTGTCACCTACTCCTTAAATAAGCCACTTTTGGGGCAATTGTCACCCCACTATTAGTTTTTGTTCGCGGAATGTTTAATAACATGGCCGAGTCCGATCTAAGAGGTCTTGTTGTGTGACAATTCCTAGACTAGTCAACTCATCCATGTAGACAGGAGCAAGTTTATATATAATCATAATATCACTTTAATAGTGTTGCATTTTTGTAGGTCGGTATTTATAATATGAGTGAGAAATCATCCACAGAAAAAATAAGCTTCAAATATTAAACTTTAGGCAGCCAAGAAGTAATTACTCATTAATAGTGGCAGGCGATGTGCAGAGACGATGAAATTAGTCTTAAATCTTAAATTCACGCGAATAATGTATGGATTTAACAAAACAGTATGCAGACACGTAACTAGTCCTCTATCAATGTGGATTCATCATTGTGCTAGGGGTCGGTGCATGTTCATCCGGACAATTTAGACTACAAGTGTTTATTATTTAGAGATTAATAACTGGGCGCGCTGTGGCATTGAGTGATAATATCCCCGGCGCGTCGAAAATGGCTCGAGGGCTTTAGCCCGAGTGCCATTTTCAAGAGCCGGGGATATTATCACTTAATGACACAGCGCGCCCAGGTATTGAACTTTTTAATACACTTGTTCCGGGGAAGGAAAGCTATGAAAGCACTTAATGCCAACTAACCCAGTGATTATAAACATTGGAGTACATATGGCCTACTTCACTCTCCAAAAGGAGCGTTTCTTAGTTACAAAAACTGCTGTAACTTCTTTATTTCTGAATGGAAACATATGAAATGGGGGTTCATTTTCTTAGTTAGATCATTTGCTACAATTTAGTGTTGGTTTTGATGCACATTTCTAAAAAAATTGTTTTTCAAGTTGGAGCGTCTACGTATTTCTAACAAAAAACCCGCGTAAATAACGTCACGTCGCGCGTGCGCTCGATCGCAGGGCGATTATCGCTCACGCGATCGATAATATCCTCGGCGTTTGTTGATAATATCCCCGGCGGACCGATAATACCCATTTTGTCAACGCAAAAATGTTACTATATATAGTAACAGGTGTATTAATTACTTTCAATGGATTACAGTGATTTACAGTGAAAATAACAGTGACAAATAACAGTGAAATTATCATTTTGTTGTTTTTACTGTTGTTTTTTACTGTTTTGGAGCTGGTTCCAGTACCGTACAGAAATAGAAACGCAACGTCAACAGCGCCGGTCTTCAAAATATGCGTTACGTCATGTATGACGCCATAATTGCCACGTCGTGACGTTCGAATTAAGCCAATTATAATAAACAGAAAAATTGTTGATTTTTGGTGAAAGAACTTATTTTATTTCACTCGTGATCACAGAAAATTATATTTTCACGAGTGGCTACTACGCCACTCGTGAAAATATTGCTTTCTGTGATCACTCGGTGAAATAAAATTCGATCTAACACCAAAATCAACAAATATCGTCTATGTAATCTGGTGCATTTGGGGCGTTTTCATGGTGCCATATGTTATTCAGTTCTACTTTGTCTAGAAAAAATCATACTTCTCGCGTACATGTGGCAGGAATACCTAAAACTGTGATAGAATGTACTATTCCATTACACTGTCGATTTCCCTTATTAATACACTTGTTAGTAAATATAGTTACAAAAATTAGCCTATTTCAGGCTGATTATTACCATCACGTGATTGATTATCGCCTATGCGTCCGGTCCGCAATCTCATAATCGTAATCGGCCCGCTGAACGGGTGCACGTTACGTTATCCAAGTTAACATGACGTCACGTTGGAGCCAAAATGACGTCACTTCTTTGGAGCTTAATGACGTTACGTTATACAGAGGTACAATTTATTTGACAATTTGGAGAATGTATAAGATTTTCAGAATAAATGCACTTTAGATCTCTACGAACTGAACTAAGCGTGAGTAATTGTTACTTTCAATGAGTTTTGAAATCGAAAAATTGTATTAACCTCTAAATACACGACGTAGCCGGGCCGGAAGGCGATAGTCGGCCCGGAAAATTAATAGGGGATTAAAAATAGCCCACGCAGCGGGCTATTGAAAATACCCACACCAGTAACGAGTGTCACGTGCGTATCTTCGTTGAGTCTCTGCCGGTACTAATGCTTTCAAAAAAAGTTATTTCCGGTCAAAAATTGCAGGCAGTTTTCCGAGGTGAATGGTCCTTGGAATATAAAAAATAGTAAGCTGTAAACGGTTGACCCTATCGTTCTCTTGCGATTAATTATCATTTTTAAAAAAATTGTAATAAATAAAACAAACTATTTTTAAAAAACAAAGGGAAGTAAGAAGTCGCAAAACACGGCGCGAAGCGCCGTATTTTTTAACATCGACAACCAAGGGAAGTCATTCTAGCTAGTGATTTACAATAATTGTAAACATTCAGTTCAAGGTCGTTCATACAAAAAGCATCGTGAACTAAAGTTTACTTAAGCCTACTTCAGACGTTAATTATCCAAAACAAACTACTATCGATTGATTCCGGATTGATCACCATCCTTGGTTGCTGGAGTTCGGTTCGGGGGAGTATGAAACTGCGGAGCACAATTGTGTGATGTTTGTTGTGGTCTTGTATGATTGACTAGGCCCACAATTAACGTCCTACGGTGTCGCTTTTGCAATATCTTCAATTTTCCAAGGCTTGAAGCTGATCCGATACTTTGGACTGGACGAAATATGGTTAGAAATTATCCCTGGACTAATTCAGTAATTGAAACTGTACTCAAGAATACAGTTAGGCCTACAATAAAGGTATGCCATTGATTTTACTCATTTTAAATCAAATTATGACAATTTCATTTTGAATGTGTTGTGTACAAAAACATATTTACATAATAGTGCTAGGCAAGCGCTACCAAGTGCTTTCGTTAGAAACGGGGTGATTTGGTTGCACTTTTCAGCGCTGTGTCAGCTAGCCACAAGCGCTTGCCGAAATAATATATATTTTTCACTTTTTCCGATATACAGTAGCGCTTATTTAAAGAAGCTGTTTCTAAGCATAGCGCTCGATAGCGTGACTACTGTACATCTCACGCAATGTTTGCCTTAAATCGTACATTTCTGCGGTCATGGGTCAAACAAAAATTGCACTTGCATCTCTGCAGCCGCAAAGCCTAAAGTGAAATAATTTCATTCACAGTCGCATTAGCAGGCTTACTTGTAAAAAAGAGCGACCATAAATCGCCACAATTACCACGTCACATCTACACGTGTCGATTATTTACTCTATCGATCCGCTTGGGTCAGTAGGTCAAATGCCTTATGTAGTCACTAGGTCACAAAATTGGCCTTATATTCCAAAGCCTTTAATCAGAAGGATATTCTTTTAAAAATCAAGTTCAATATTGTGATATCCGGGGTCAAAAAGTGTGTCACTAGGTCAAGTCCTAGAAATTTCTTGTCACGGATTGACAATAGAGATAAAATGTTGGTCTTTTCTTGATGAAAATTTCTCCAGAATAAATTATTTCATTATAATCTAGGTCAAGCTCAATTAAAGGTCTTCCGGACCGGGGTCCCTGACTTTTGGGCTACCCGATTTCCCGATAATCGCTGATAACCTGTGGGACTGACGACCTAACGGACTAAAAAAAGTCGGTCTGACTGTCAGACAGACTTTTTTCTGCTAAAATCAACAAATGCAGTTATTCCCTTTTAAGGCGGCGTTTACACATTAAAAGAAGGTTTTCCTTGTTTCCAAGTCCTTTTATCATGATATCAGTGTAAGACTTTGTCTTCCGGTTGTCATTTACCAATAATTCAATCATTTTAATGCACAAAGTTTCCTCTTTTCCCTCGCGAAAGCATCGAGACTTCAGAAAAAGAGTACAAAAAGACCAAGTTAGAAAAATGTTTCAGCTTTGCGATTGGCCTAAGAATTTATTATCGACCAATCAAAATATGTCTTACACAAGACACCGCACTGTCGCAAAACCTGGCTTTCTGTACGGGTGTCCGCCTAATGATGGTTGAAAAGTCTTGAGAAACATAGGAGTTGAGCACAGAATTAATTGCTTACGCTGCCTGCCCACACATTTGTGGCTATACCCAAATCTAATAACTAAGGATTCTAAAGCTTGGTTAATAAGTGTAGAAAGCATTAATATGCCAGCACAAAAAATAGCATTTCATGAAAAATGCCCAATGCAAACTGTACTTATTGACCGGAAACTTTTTTACTTTTTTTATATAGTTTTAGTAACAGTGACCATGACCCTCTCTGACCCCAAATACAGTTCCAAGCTAGGTATCCATGCAAGCTTGCTATATACAAAGTATCATTAAGATCAGTATATCCAAACTTCAAGTTCTTGACCGGAAACCCCTAGTTAAAAATTGTTTGACATCGATACCTGCCCGTCATCTAGTCCGGGACCCATTGTCCCAATCTAATAAGCAGATTTTTCGTTGGAAAACCTGGAAAAAAATACATGCGGTAATGAACCCAGGAAAAAACGAACCCAGGACAGAAACTGAAATTGTTTAATTCATCGGACGACTAATTGAAAAGCCTGGGTACCCTTACAGAAAATATGCTCTCTGACAAATGTGTAACATGTGTGCTGTTAACATGTATCAAATATGAAATGAATATACGGCGAATGCAGTCTTAAAGGGGGCTGTGTCACGTTTTAGCGTATAACAAAGATCAAATAAAATTGTTAAATATTTACTATATTTGGCATAGATGCCTGTATATCCCATAAATAAGCACACTGGTATAAATATAACTTGTGAAACATTATTTAAGTATTTTACCTAAATAAATTCTATACCATATATCTGAAATATAGCTTAGCAGTTATCCAACATCTATTTAATCCCGGTTTAGGCGGTGCCTTAGTTCATATTAATCACCGCGAGGGCTTTAGCCCGAGGGTGATTATTCATACCGGGCCGATTATCAACTTCCGGCCAGGCTCTGAAGTGAATAGTTGATATCCGGAACTCTGTGCAAGGTGGTTTTCCCCTTAATTTACATGTAGGTACAAACAAATCTGGCCTAGTTAGACTGGTTTTGTATTCATATGCAAACACAACTGACCCCACTCTATTGTTCAGATATGAATATTCAAGCCTCAAAAGGATTATAACGGTAAAACTTTATTTGTACCTACAGATTAGCGGAGATCCGGAGTAGGTCTATTAAAGTCTTTTAATACACCTGTTACTATATATAGTAACATATTTGCGTTGACAAAATACGTATTATCGGTCCGCCGGTATATTATCAACAAACGCCGAGGATATTATCGATCACGTGATTGATAATCGCCCTGCGATCGAGCGCACGCGCGACGTGACGTTATTTACGCGGGTTTTACGTTAGAAATACGTAGACGCTCCAACTTGAAAAACAATTATTTTTAGAATTGTGCATCAAAACCAACACCAAATTGTAGCGAATGATCTAACTAAAAAAATGAACCCCCATTTCATATGTTTCCATTCAGTAATAAAGAAGTTACAGCAGTTTTTGTTACTAAGAAATGCTCCTATTGGATTATGGAGTAGATCTATAAGATGAAGCATGTAGTAGGCCTATATACTCCAATGTTAATAATCACTGGCCCAGTTGAAATTAAGTGCTTTCATAGCTTTCCTTCCCCGGAACAAGTGTATTAAACAGTTCAATACCTGGGCGCGCTGTGGCATTGAGTGATAATTTCCTATGCTCTTGATAATGGCACTCGGGCTAAAGCCCTCGAGCCATTATGGACGCGCCGGGGATATTATCACTCAATGCCACAGCGCGCCCAGTTATTAATCTCTAATTAATAAAACTCAATGGGAGTTACAACAACTCACGTTTAGTAAATTCATGGAGATCTACAGTCATTTACGATGAAAATCTTGTATATTCATAAAATTGTCAAAGCAATTTCAACGTAACGTCATTTTAGCTCCAACGAGACGTCATTATGACTCCAACGTGACGTCATGTTAACCTGTATAACGTAACGTGCGTCCGTTCAGCGGGCCGATTATGATTATGAGATTGCGGACCGGGCGGATAGGTGATAATCAAGCACGTGATGGTCATAATCAGCCTGAAATAGGCTCATTTTTGTTACTATTTATAGTAACAAGTGCATTAGTTATAGTTTTAAAATAACGATCAGGTTTTGGTTAACACATAATGGCTGTAAGCTCGTAAACTGTGTTTATGCATTTTAGACTTTTTAAATTAGTTGCCCAGTCCAATGCGTTTCAATTACAGTTTTGTATGTCTGAAAGAAGTCATATTAATTTGTGAAAATGTATACAATGAAGATTATTGTATGTATTCTAAGTTATAGATAATCAGTTCTATACAACTGACATTATTTTTCAGGTTTGGTACGGCTTATGGATGTTTATAAACTGAAGCCAAAGGCAGTCTCAAATGGACAACTTTTAGGTCACAAATCACGTGGTCTGACCTTTGATGAACTCGCTGATATTGGGTTTATATGTACGGAACTTGTATTGGCCGATGTTACGGATGGTGATATGGTGAGCGTGGTTATGGGATGGTTGTATCTAGGTTCATCTCTCGCCAAAACTCATGATAATAAGGGACTACACTACAAGTTCCAAGTTGCTTTGATTGAAATCTCTAGGTTCATGCTGAGGCGTGTAGACTGTCAGTGTTCAACCGATATGGACAGAGCACACAATCTATGGAAGAAAAATAACCCTGGCCATTCACTACCACCATATAACTGGACATGTGATGGCAACGAGAAACCTAGAAAATGTCCGAAAACTTTAAGCAAAAACACAAAAGAACAAGAAAACTTCTTCAATTTATGTCAACGTCGACAGCCTGATCATTTTAAAGAGCGTCACATCCATCTACCGGTTGAATATCAATTTTGTAAACTCGACCATAATAATCATCCATGGTTGATGTTGCAGCCCATCAAAGTTGAAATCCGCAGTCCAAAACATCCGTACAATATGATAGAATTTCATGACATTCTCTCTGATAATGAAATGAATTATTTAATGCTTCACGCCGATGGCAATATGACAAGAGGAACAGTAAACTTTTACGGTAATCATAATGTAGTGAGTGATCGCAGAGTTGGCGAAAACTCTCATCTTCCACATGAAAAACACGACTCTCCAGTGATCAGACGCATCTGGGCTCGTTTATCCGCCATTTCAAATTTGACCATGTCATACAATACGACGGAGCAAGTTCGACTGGCGAATTACGCGACCACTGGATATTTTGGTTCCCATCTGGATGTTTATTTGGACAGAACATTGGCTGAAAATAACAGATTTGTAACATTTTTGTTGTATCTGAATGATGTTGACGGTGGCGAGACAGTGTTTCCTTTCATCAACATTCGAATGGAAGCGAGACGTGGTCGGGGTTTTATGTTCACCAACGTGTTTAGGAATACTACCGGCATGCTTGACTCGCGACACTGTAGTTGTCCGGTTATCACAGGCGATAAATGGATTGTTACGCATTGGGTGCATAGATATGGACACGAATTTTCACACAAATGCTCACTGAAACAGTACGAATGAGTCCATAGGCATTTGCTAGACCTAATATACACTACATACTATGTTGAACACGTACAACGTGGTTTTTATATTGTTACACGTCTTTATTAAATAGCATTTAGAATAAGTATGTCTTCTACAACTAACATGCATATAAACTGTTCGTTATGTTTTACTACTGTCTTCGTTCGGGTTTTCAAAGCTACACATTTCTTAACAAGCTTCTAAAATTGCTTTGGCAACTGATTCAGTTTCTTGTACGTGAGTATATCCAAAAGTAATGTCACTGATGCTATAAAATCGTGCATAATGCAGTACAACCACCAACTGTTTTACACCGTTATTTCAGTATAATTGAAATACACGTATAATGACATAATTTCACAAAAATGCACAGAACAGTTCTTGAGATATAAACATTTACATGAGACATACTAACAAACATCGCCGCAAGTCTGACGCCAACGACGTCATAACGACGTTTCTTGCTGATACAAACTCATACTGGTGAAATTTAACGACTCTTAAAGCATGCAGTCATGTCCACGACCTTTACAAATGTGCAACCCGACCGACACTTACTCTCTGTGTGTTCAAATTATTTTTAGTGTCCTCTAGATGGTTCCACTGCTGAAATTTTAACTCACCACATAATGATCGCAGTTTTGAACGTCGAGTAGAATCGACAGCATTATAAATACTCTTAGTGTTTCCTTAAAAGCTTATACTACTCGTACAAGAAAACGAGCCCTTGTATGTTGCCGCCGTGTTAGTCCATGTGACAGACCGAAATCCATTACCAAATTAATGAACCGATCCAACACTGATTTTCGGTTAGCTTGATATCTAAGACATCCGAAATCAGTTGATGGACTTGTGGGTCATTTTGCCAAATGACATTTTATCGGCCATCTTTAAATATATTTATCCACACACCATGCGTGTATGCAGCTCACATTAATAATTGAACATCGAAACTAACATAAACTGACAAGGGACTAATATGTGACGTAGACTGCAGAAATCAGGCCAGATGCGGTAACGTCTATTTTTAGAAAAATGACGTCAAAAACTTGCGCTGTTTTTTCGCGGATTTTTCAATTGATGAACTAATATTTTCAAGTGTATTTGTTGTGATATTCGATTAAACAAGGAACTGTTCCTGTTTCAACCGGAAGTCGATTTCCAGTGACAGAAAAAGGGTTAGGGTTATAAGATGTTTGCGGGAAAATGTCTCGGAGGGTAAGCGTTAGAATACCTCGTCATCGATTTTTGCGTTGTATGTCGTAAAAGTGTGTTGATATTTTTTCATCAAAATTACTCATTATACATGTAAGTCATTAAATAAGTAATAAACAATGTTTAATATTATAATTTTGCTAACATTTACCCTTGAGACAATTTCAAGGTACCTTGACCCTTACCGTTTTAGACCATTTATGAGAGGAAGTACCCTGACGCTTACCTTTTAGACCTTTATGTTGGGACCTATCCTGGCACTTACCCTTTAGACTTTTCATGTTGGGAGCCACCCTGGCGCTTACCTTTTAGACTTTTTCATGTTGGGAGCTACCCTGACGCTTACCTTTTAGACTTTTCATATCGGGACCTACCCTGACGCTTACCTTTTAGACTTTTAATGTTAGAAGCTACCCTGACGCTTACCTTTTAGACTTTTCATATTGGGAGCTACCCTGGCGCTTACCTTTTAGATTTTTCATGTTGGGAGCCACCTTGGCGCTTACCTTTTAGGCTTTTCATGTTCGGAGCCACCCTGGCGCTTACCTTTCAGACTTTTCATATCGGGACCTACCCTGACGCTTACCTTTTAGACTTTTGATGTTAGGAGCTACCCTGACGCTTACCTTTTAGACTTTTCATGTTGGGAGCCACCCTGGGGCTTACCTTTTAGACTTTTCATATAGGGACCTACCCTGACGCTTACCTTTTAGACTTTTCATATCGGGACCTACCCCGGCACTTACCTTTTTGACTTGTCATGTAGGGAGCTACCCTGGCGCTTACCTTTTAGACTTTTCATATAGGGACCTACCCCATGGCGCTTACCTTTTAGAGTTTTCATATCGGGACCTACCCTGGCGCTTACCTTTTAGACTTGTCATGTTGGGAACTACCCTGTGGCTTACCTTTTAGACTTTTCATATCGGGACCTACCCCGGCACTTACCTTTTAGACAATTCATGCTGGAAGCTACCCTTGCCCTTACCTTTTAGACAATTCATGTTGGAAGCTACCCTTACCCTTACCCTTACCCTTTACACTATATCTTATATGGGATGGTTACTCTCTTCTAACCCTTACCCTTTAGACAATCGTTCTGTATCTTTATGTCTATGTACAATTTTCATCGATATTCAGCAATGCATACAGTATAGATATCTACATGAAAGTTTTAGATAATCTAGCCCTTAAGACCTACCAGATAAGGAACGCCATATACTCGTTTTCGTTTTAAACGTATAGTGCGTTAGCGACTTAGCTGTACCCCCATAAACCTTAAATATCTTTAAAAGTAATTATGCAATTTGATTGAAATTTGGCATAGTTCACTGAATAACCTTTACCAACTCTGTGTTTAAATTTCAGATTTTTGTAATCACTAATTAAGATTTTCCCAATTGTGTCTAATGCATTATTTTTGGTATTTTAATCAACAAATGGACAGGGAAAAGTAAGCCATTACGATCAGCCAGTTAGAATAATGCTATTGTATTTTTAACAACTATAACAGTACACATATGGATAATTTTACCTAATTTTGTCTTGTCATCAATGTGTACATAGTTGAGGCCCATCTTCTGATTGCAATGATAATTTGTACAAACAGAATTACAATGTGTTTCTTGCAAATATTTCTACCCAGTTGTTCGAGTTATATAAATAACAATAAATGTTTATGTATGGGCCTCATTTAATATTTACAATGGTCACTGGTGTGTAACTTAATGCACAGTTATATTGGATCAAATTGCTGAACTTTGCTGTTCAGTTCACTTCAATCACCCATACGTATTTACCCTGTTTTCGACTTAAAATTTTGCATTAGACGTGAATGCAAAGTACACTTTTCTGAGCACCAAAAATTCTTATTTAATTTGTGAGAGTTGGTAAGAGTGTTTTATTAACACATACCAATTTTTGTTCTAATGGAGACAGTATTTCTTAAGTTATTAAAGGTTTATGGGGGTCCAGTGGCGTGTTCAACAGGATAGCATTCGCCTAGATCTCGATGTAGTGCTATCCTAGTGCTAAATATACATCGTGAACGATATTTATCATTTGACTACATAGCGGTATGACTAAAATACGAAAAGAGGATTTTTGGCGCAACGAGGCGAAACAGAGGTTTAAAATTTGATGTTGTAGGAATTACAGTTATTATTTTTACAAATATCTATTCCAAATAAATGAATTGTGTATTTGGATGTAATTAACTTGTTCCTATCAATAAATAGCGTATTAGCGTACCAACTTAGTTATACACTATGCTCGTTTCGCCAACCGTAAACCACGAACTATCGGCGAAAGGAGCTTTATAGATCTAATACCTGCTTAGTTATATGATTGCTCTTATATGATTGTCTCCTTTCGCCGCCCGAAGGTAGCATGTAAATTGTCGGCGAAAGGAGCTTTATCATACATACTCAGTTATTTTATAGTCTCCTTTTGTCGACCGTAAACCATAAAATATCGGCGAAAGGAGCTTTAGCATACGAACTATATATACCCAACAAACATGCTTATATGGGTCCCATATGCGCTGTTTCTGGGCAAGCCCATGTGGGTATGCCCTTATTGGACTCATATGGGACCTATGTTTGATTTAACCTCATTCCGACTATACGTCGATTAAAAAAACCGGTCAATTCCAGGGTAATTACAAATTAAATCTTTGTTTATGTGAGCCACAATACATTTTAATGTACGAATGTAATTGTTTTTAACAAATAAATGACAAATTAAGTTGAACTTTTTTCTCCATGGTGATTTATTTACAAAATGACGAATTATCAACAAATTACCCCGTGTCCTACTATACGGAAACACTCGGGTTGATGCTAAAAGCAATATCACTAGTAACGAACATTTGCCGATCAAATAAACCGTTTGACATATTTTGTATAAAATCATAATAATTCCGGATCAAGCGTTAAATTCCGGATTGGGGAGTTTAAATAACACTGTATATTTGCATTCCGGACCGTAAAAGTAGTCCGGTCTACGGAGTACGGAGGTTCCGGATTGGGGAGTTTTTTTTCACATACCTTTTAGAAGGAACGAATCGGGACCGTGAAAAAATTTCGGATTGAGGGGGACTCCGGATTAGAGAGGTTCCGGATTAGGGAGTTTCTACTGTATGTACATTTTTTCTAAATTCTACCACATGGTTGTCTGGAAACTTTAAATGTTAATGTGATATATAGCTTGTAAATATCGAACTTGTAAGTATATAATATAGAACGCCTTGTATAAACAAGAAGTTGTTCAACTGCTCTTTCCTGCAAGGACACTATGTACGCATAGTAGTAGCAAACCAAAGGATAGAATGGTGTTTGCTGAAAAATACAATTTCTGATTTACAATGTAGCTGAAGTGCTCATACGAATATAGGCTGCCCATATGGGTCCCATTTCTGAATGAATATTGGCAGCCCAGATCACAAAGGCCCCTGTTGCACTTTCTATGTTGGTCCCATATAGGCAGCCCATATGGGTCCCGTATAGGTGCCCACATGGGACTTATATCGATTGCTTGCTTGGTAGTTACACTACAGCCTCCTTTCGCCGACGGTAGCATGTTAAATATCGACGACAGGAGCTTTATCATAAATACTTAGTTATTTTATAGACTCCTTTCGCAGACCGTAAACCATGAAACATCCGCGAAAGGAGCTTTAGCATATCAACTAACTTAGTTATACTATAGCCTCATTTCGCCGACGGGTGCCCGACAGTGAACTTGTAAACGTTGGTAGAATGTTGATTAAAATATTGGGGAAAGGAGCTTCATCTACATGTACCAACCTATTCTATAATAGCTGCTTTTGCCGACGGTAAAATTCATCATAGTCATATACGACCGTAAACCATGAAATATTGGCAAAAGAATGTTAGAATGTAAAATTCCACTGCAATGAGCGTTATCATTTATATTTCAAGTAAGTTATATCATAGCGGTATATTTGCTAGATCGTTGGTTGTGATTTTTTTCTATGCTGAATGTGTGTATGTACAAAATTGAATATATATATGTATTATAAAAATTCTAGCTGATATAACAGCGAAACGAGTTTTACCATATTAACTTAGTTATATTCTAGCCGACTTTAAATTTTAAAATTTTCAGCGAAGGTAGCTTAATTAATCTATCAAATAACTTATATTATGACCCCCATTCGTAAAAATCAGCGAAAGGAGCTTTATCATATAGCTAGTTTGCGATAGAAAAGAATCGTGTTTTTTAAACATTTCTCTGTACTTACTAAACATACAAGTATGAAATTTTGCACGAATGAATGAAAAATATCTACCTAATACACACTGAAATTTCAGCAACATCAGAAATGAGTTAAAAAAGTTTTGTTCATAAGTTCTATGTAACATATTTGTAGTTTTGTATGAAATATCAAATTAGAAGACTTGATACTTGCAACAGCCAATTTTACGGTCATGTGATACGCATAACGGTATATTTGCGTATTTGCTACCTACTTAATTTAACACATGCGATGCCCGTCTATGAATATGACAAAGTACATTTAGTTGCTGTACATTGTTTATATGCGACACACCTAAAGAAACCGAATCATACGGGCCTCCTAAGTCTTGTCTTTATAACAGCAATCTCAATCCCGCCGATCACGGATTGTAACGGTTAAATAATTGATAGTAAATCATCAATGTAATACCAGATTACCTCCCTGCGTTAAACTGTAAATACGCATGTAATTTCAATATGTAATCAAGAATAAATGTCTTTTAATTGGTGACTAAAAATTATGAAATTCAAAATGGGAGTAGGTAGGAAGTCAATGTAGTTCTGTGTAATTTTATACCAAAATCTGATAAATAGATTTTCTGAAATCTTTAAAAAACACGATTTTTTTCTTTCGCAAACTAGCTATACCAACTTAATAATATGTGATGCTAGGCCCCGAGACGACAACAATATTTATTTTTGTAGACGACAGCGATATTTTTAGAGTGCTTTCGTTTTTACCACGTATTGCCATTTTCGGCGCTAATTCTAGTCTCGTTTTGTCCTTAGATGCTCTTCTTGGTTGCACTACAGTGTATGTATATCTTTTTTATACTCTCTGGCTGTTGTTGTAACTATTATTTGTAACTGTGTATTGTTAGTTAACATGTTAAACGATTTTCTCTGTTCGCCCCCGTTCGTTCGTACCTAAAAATAGTGGATTCGGACCCATTACTCAACGTACCATTGCAAGTTCGGACAGATAAAATCCAGATCCTTTTTGATGTTTGATATAATAACTTTATGTTAATTGCCAGTATTATTGATTCTAGTCATTCACACAGTTTTATATGTTTTGCAAGCATTTCTGTTGAACGAGCACTAAATTAGGCTTATATAAGGTTTTCTGTGTGTTTAGTGTTTTTGTTCTTTGTATTTTCAGTTTTTACCGCAACGTATCGTACCGGTTAGCTATCTGTAATTTGGGCCCCCCATATAAGGCAGAATAAATATGCTAGCCTCCTTCTGCCACCGTTGACTATGATATAACAGTGAAACTAGTTTTACGAGCAATAAGCAGCGCCTTGACACTTCCTACTCAATCAACAAAGGTGTGATCCTTCGTCGGTGACTTATAACTGTGACAGTGCTCCCGCTGGCGTTCGCCAATGGCGCCATTTGCGCAGGAAATGAAAATTTGGCGCAAGATAATTCAATTTGGCGACAAACATAAAAATCGGCCATTTTTTCGATAAGACAACAATATACAGTCATGTATACTGAAGACTGCAATAAACAATCAATTAGAGCTGCTATCAGTCAGTTAATCCCATCAAAGATGTTAAAATTTGCCGACAATTTGTTTTAAATGCGTATCGGGTTGATGTTAAAGACTGTTTTCGGCCGTACTTATATTCCGGAATTTCACATGAAATGACCACATGAAATACGACCGTGATGTCAACAAAATTGGTTATGAACTCTGTGGACCGTAAAAGCTGTATTGGAAGGCATTAATTAAAGACTTGAACATTGCAAGACATAAACATGTCTTAGTAAAAAGAATTTGCCATTATAAATCACTCAAAATGTCGACAATTTGAAATGTCATATGTTTTCGCGACCTTCACATACGATTTTGTTACAACAATAAGAATTTGACATGGCAGTAGTCAACAGAAACATTACAATACATATCAACAGATGTTTGATTAGCAACAGGTGTGTTTCTTTACCCTTCCTAGACAGTTTTGTCTTTCAAATCTCCATTATGGTGGCAAATATGTAGCATGGACTACAAGGGAGGTAACTCTGCTCTGACTGACATTCATATGCATACTGAATCAAAGCACTGGATGCATAAAATTTGAGTCAAACTTGCACACAGTTTAATATAGTTATACACATAGGCCTACAGTCTGGACTGAAATGTTAGCAATACATTATTTTTACTAGGCCTTATGATATTAAAATGTCAGCCAGCACAAATATAAGTTTAACTTCAGTTATAAGAATATTATAAGAATAAAGAATTTATTAATTGTGCCTGGTGCAAGGGAAAGCCCACAATGTATATGAACAGTTTAAGAGATTAGAAATTTATCGGACACTGCTGTAAGCATGCTATTCTCTGATGAATGGTTAGCATATTGTCAATAACATAGAAAATAAAAATAAATTGTTATAATAATGCTGTAAATATATTTGTAACAATGATGACTTCTAAGTTCACACTGAAGAGGAACATAAGTAATGCAATTAAGGCATTACCATGGACACATCAAAATACACATAAAACAGAAATATATACAAAAATTACAAATACAAGATTAAGTCCATCATTTACATCATTTCAATTTTGGTCAAAGTGGCGCATAAGTGGCGACAACTTTTTTCATTTGGCGAAAGTGGTGGCGCAAGAAAAATATAAGCCAGAGGAAACAATACCATCTCGATAATTAGTTTATTCAACAAACAGTCGGTGACTTGGCACATGGCTACATGTGATAATCTGTGGTTAGTCTAATCATCGTCGATATATAATCTGTTTAAAATAATGACACACAGTTTGCGAAGGTAATGTTTCATTTGTCAATCATTGATGAATGATTAGACGGGAGAATTTTATTTAGTTATTATTTTGATATGACCAGCACTATGCTTTTTAATATGCATCATATTATGTTTAATTCAGGGTTGCCATAAACCCACTTTTTCGTTTAAAACTTTACCCAAATGGGTTTTAAAGGATTTTAAGGGGTTTTAAAGGGCAATAAGGGGGTTTAAAGGACTATAAGGGGTTTTAAAGGGTTTTGTAAAAATAATTTTGGGGTTTAATTTTTTTTCATTTATAATTACGTAAAATTACATGAAGAATTGCCTTGAATAGCACCTTTGAAGGTGTCAGACAGTGTGGTCGGCGAAAGGAGGCTTCAAATTAGCTAATTCTAAAATACTGTCATTATTTATTGATAGGAACAATCAAAGACCTGTAATTTAGGTCTTTGGAACTATCTAATGCAATCCATATACACAATTTATTAATCCTATTTCGCCTCGTTGCGCCATTCGTATTTTAGTCAAATCCCGCCTACATTGCTAGCTTGCTAGACTAGGCTAGCCCTCGTCGAGATCTCGATTTATCTTGTCGTTCATGAGCGAGAACTGCTAGATCTAGCCGAGAGCTAGGCTAGCTGAACACGTCACAGCAGCTTGGTCGCTAACGCACTATATAAGATAGTCACTAAATACAACCATACTACAAGTTATCGCATCATACGGTATCAATTTTACGACAGTTTTGCCGTTTTACGACCATCTGATTTCTGGTACACCGAGGAATTCTAGCGCTTACCTTTTAGACAACGGGCCGCACTATTCTGCTGACGCGTTAAGCTGACGATATGTATATAGAGGAAACTGCTGATGATATGTATAAAGAAGGGTTATCGGAAAACGCTGACGATATGTATAAAGAAGGATATTGATCTGGCTATAGTTTATAAGTGTTTATAAGAATATTTTGACACATCTTTTCATGTTTTATATAATATTTGAATGACGCATATTGTTTGTTAAATAAAATTATTGTATTGGAATTTTAGATATAGTTGTACTTTAGTGGTTTATTGTCATATGAATCATTAAGTATAATAGTCTTTATTTATTTATGTACGGTACTGTGTATATCATGTTGGAATATATGATTTTAATGTCTATTTTTTGTACTAATACGTATTTTTTTCTTTTAATTACATTATTTCTATTTGTAGACTAGAAGCCAATGTGTGTCTTAAAGGCTAACTAAATTTTGCTGTTGTTTTCTCCGATAAGCAATGTGTTTGATGGGTGTACAGTACACGTCCTTGTATATTTGGATAATTCTTGCGATTTTGTCATTCCGTAGATTGCGTAAAACTCAGCATAGCCTTCATATGTCAGTCGGCTTTCTGCTGAATGTGGTAGGCGTGTATGCATCAATCCTGGTGTGAACCCGGGTCGACGGATTAGGAGGCAAGCGCACTAACCACTGAGCTACGGAGGCCAGTATATGTAATAATTAATATTCTCCTAGGCCATGCGGTCTTTTGAAATTTTAAAGGAACTTCTTCTTCATTTTTCATGGTATGATAGATATTCATTTATGGTAACAAACAATTATTTAAACAACGCTGGAATGAACGTTTTTAATAAATAAGTGTTTCGTAGTAATTGTTTAAATACATTGTTTGTACCAGGTATGGGATAATAACTACAAACTCCTATTATTTATATATTATGAATTTATTGGCATATAATAATAATAATAGCAATAAAAATTTATGAATAACGACAGTGTGGTTGATAACAAGTGCCTACTGCAGAACAGCGAATCAATGTTACTGCTAAACAGCAGACCAGAAGGCTTTCTCTATAGCTCTAATGTGCCTCCGTAGCTCAGTGGTTAGTGCGCTTGCCGTCTAATCTGGCGACCCGGGTTCAAATCCGGGTGGAGGTACATATATATGCCTGCCATGTTTCAGTAGAAATAAAGCAAATAAAGGCTATGCTCGGCATAATTCTTTAGCTTATATAGCACGAACACTCATGCAAGATGTGTGAAGTTTTGTGCATCAGCTCATAATGTTTAAATGGGATGTCCTCTGATATTTCATCAGCGGACTTCCTACCGATGTCGTTTGCACCAATGATCAGCGCAATTTTCTGAAAAAGTTCAATATTAGCCATAATTTATATCAATATTAAAGTCAGTAATTTCCATGCTAAAGAAGGATTTGCAAAATAAAAATCGCAATAGTGTAAGTTGTTCTTATAGTAGGGGAAAATATGTCCAATTTTGGCCGATTTTGTTACCGGAATGACAATGACAATGACTCAATATTTTACATACACACACCCAACACCTTACTCGACCTCTTAAGGATGGGAGCAGCACTGTCAAATAGGTATGCTTAGAGAAATCCAAGATGGCGTCCAAAAAACGAAAATATTAGCGTTTGCCTATATATAGCTCCTGGGACATTAGAAATGGCATTTCTTATGGGAATAAGTAATTTTAACAGTGTATGGTATGTTGTTCTTGTCATATTAGGTGATTTTGGTGGAAAATTGTGAACATGGAACGTTATTAAGTTGTTTTTCATCATATTTATCATCAAAATTAGGTAAAAATTAGGAATAGGGGTAAGATTTTTAACCACCCATGATTATTCTTACCACATTTATAACAATTATTGTGTTAATTATATGCTATATAGTTGGGGAATTGCAAATACTAGCAAATGTACAAAATAAAAGTACTTAACTATTGACAATACACTATAAAAGTGGGTGTGGTACGAATTTCTTAAAATCTACGAAAAGCATCAATATTTTACTTAATATACAGAAAAAGTGCGCAGTTGAATCAAGAATCCAGAAGAGAGGGTTGTACCTCAGAAACCACCGAGAACACTCCGGACTTAGGTAAGACATTATTTCTGTTACTGCCCTGTGTTGTATTTAAGTATAGAATACGTAGATACGTTAGAAAATCTACATTGGCGCTGCGGCTTTATATCAGAATACTGTGCTGTTTTTATTTTATTTTCTTAAATAAATTACTCCGCCATTTTCGTGTGTTTTCATTTTTGAAAGTGAACGTGGTTTAAAAAAAATTTAAAGGCCGTTCTAGGTCTTTATTTTTCTTTTGCCCTATGGGCATGTGCAGAAAAAATGTGATTCATACCAGTTTCAAAAGTGATTTTTTTTCAACATTGTTGTTTTATTTCACACTTGCTACTATAAAGTACAAGATCGTATTTGTATACTGTTATATGCAGATGACATAGTATTGTTGGCGGAAACTAGTAATGATTTGCAACGTTTGCTTGATGCTTTGAATGACTGGTGTAATATGAATGATATGTGAATCAATTGCAAAAAGAGCAATATTGTTCATTTTCGTCCTAATTCTTGCGTGAAAACAGATGTCATTTTTAGATGTGGAAATAATTTGTTAAAAGTTGTTGACAAGTACACGTATCTTGGTATTGTTCTTAATGAAAATTATTGCCAATTGTAAATTGTTGGGTGGAGTCCCGTATAATGTTTTTACCAAATTGTATGATTCAGTTGTCTGGCCAGTTATAGCGTATGGTGCGGCCATTTGGGGACATAAAGCATTTTCATGTATTGACGCTGTTCAAAATAAAGCTATGCGTTACTTCTTAGGGGTTGGCAAGTACACCCCGAATTCGGCCGTTACTGGCGAAATGGCATGGACGCCGCCTATAGTTCGGCAGTGGAGCTGTATCTCTACATATTGGACAAGATTAAATTCATTACATGCATCTCGTCTCACTAAACGTATAGCACTTTGGGCAATTTCTCTAGCAAATAATTCTTGTAAAAACTGGCATCATAATGTTAAAAGAAAATTGTTTGAGCTTGATTTGTATCAATATAGTGACATCAATATAACTATACCTAAACATAGTTTTGAACGCTCTGTGGAGGAACGTATGTTCAATATTTTTAAAACAGAATGGCTTAATTCGGTACAACAAGTTTCAAGTCGTAGTGGTAGGGGTGGAAATAAACTACGCACATATGCCCTGTTTAAACAACATATTACTGTTGAAAAGTATTGTAAAATGATCTTGCCATTTAATCATAGATCGGCTTTTTGTAAATTCAGATGTGGCGTTGCACCAATTAGGCTTGAAACTGGTAGATATGAAAGGTTGCCTGTTGATGAAAGAACTTGTCCTTTCTGTAATGTTTTTATTGAAGACGAATGCCATGTAATACTTAACTGCAGTTTATATGAAGACTTACGTTTTAATCTTGTACAACAAGCTACAGAAGTTTGTGATATATTTTATGATTTGTCAGACAACGATAAACTAGTCGTGTTATTTACTCACCCGGATTTGATTCGTTTAAGTGCCAAAACCTGCTGTAATATTTTAAATCATAGAAGTTCTTATCTATGCAGATAACTTTGTTGTTGTTGTTTTTTTATTACATGTATTCTTAATAACTAGATTAAGACTAGCATTCTTTTATTATTTATAAGCAAGTGTAGTTTTACTTTTAACTCTTTAGTCGGTTTAAAGCTAGATTTTTATTGTAATATAATATAATATGAATACGTGTATAGTAACAACAATAATGTATATACAGTGTATAAATATATGTAGTTTTATTTTTGTACTTTTCTTGTGAATAATTTTACCAGTCTCTTATAATTCTCTGTTAGAACGGTCACATAATAATGACTCTGTGATATAATATAATGTGATTGTATTTGTATATATGTGAATGAGACTTAAATAAAGAATATATATATATGTTAAATTTTCTGAAACTGTACTGTAATCGTCAAAGTTTTAACTCGACCGTGTTTTTTAAATCTTCATTTTAGTTGAACACATTTAAGGCAGTGGGCCCCTCATACACATAATTTTTAAATTGATCAATTTGCTATTTTTTATTGCTAAAACTACTTAGGAAGCATAATGTGAAATATAAAAAAAATTCTAACCACAGGTTTTGAAAAAAAGTTTTTGGTCTGATCACCTCCCATATTGAAATTTGTATGAAAAAATGGAGGACCATTCTAACAAAAAGACAATAAAATCATCCATTTTTATTTCAATTTCAAAACAAATTAGTTTTACATGTGCCTAATAGTCATATACAATGAAAACAATATCAATTACAAGTAAAATATAAGATAGGTATGTACATGTATAGTACTAGCATAGTTGTAAAACGTCGAGATTTGTTTTTCAGTCTACAAAATATATGATTTCTAAAATCCTAAAAAAATCATATCAATGAACAAATATCAACTTAAATCATCCCAAAATTGTCATCAGACCATAACGAATATATTTAGGCCAAAAGAAATATAGGTTCACCATCAAATTATCACGATATAACATTTTGTTTGACCCCCACCCCCACTTTTCATGCTGGTCAAAAAGTGTGAAAAATGGTAACCTGATGATTTTTCAAAAAGGTGTAACTATTTCATTTGAAAATGTCCATTTGTATAAGTAATATATACATACATTCTCACCATATGAATTTCTAAAGGGTTTTAAATCAAATGATGCAATGGTTGCCATGGCAACAAATTCTTAATGTGAAAATTGCAAATTTTTGCTAAAAAGTCTAATTTTGACCATTTATTTTACTTAAAATTAATGAGAAATAGTTCATGATATGCACTTGAATCAATTCATAGTAAGGAAATATAAACTTAATGAGAATATGTATGTTCTTAACAATCTAGAGTTGCAAATGCTACCTGTGGTGCAACAAAATACTTGTTGCATAAATGAGCGTTGTATCATAAAAAGCACAAAGGAAATTACAAAAAAGCAGTGTTGGGCTCTGTTCTGCAGTTATCTTTATTCTACATAGGCAAATAACGAATAATTCAATGGTTCAATTGGACGAGAAGTCATTATTTGGCTCAAGTGTGGCATAGTTCTAGATTTGAATCCCAAGTCATGTACATTTTTGGTATTATGACTCACAAAATGTCGTTTCAAGCATACAATATGAAATTGTCAAGGCTAAGTGAAATGCGTTTAAAATTTTGTCCTTATATATAACATGTTCAGATATGTAATGAAGTATTTTTTTATTTTATATTGCTTGAGATATCAATGGTCCCAATATGCCCTCTACCCCATACCCTCCCCAGGTAATGAATATTGGCATTAACCCTACTTTCACAATCTATTTGTCAGGGATTGTTTGAAAACTGGTTTAAAATGTGAAAATGTATTTGTCTTCTAACATGATGAAGTTTCATTACTTCTCTGCTAACTTAAAGTTCTCATACCAGACTTCACACTATTGAAATTAAGGTTATTGTTTACAGCATTGGCAGTAAAATTACATGACACTAGTTCTGAATCGGACAAAATACAACAAGCTGTTTCAGAAAATCAATGACCCTCTTGGCATTATGCACATCATTATTATTGCCTAGGTTAAGTTTTACTAAATGTTTTGTGACTGTGATGGATTTAAAACAACACTAAGACTGTCTGTTCCACGTTGCACACACAAAAAGAAGCTGGAATCCATTTTTTTCCTTGGCTGTCAAAATAACTCACACTGGGAAGTCAATTTTGTGTATGAGTAATTACAAACACATTGAAGCCAAGCTGCATAATTCTTATATGTGTAGACTTTCAATCCTAGCATAACTCGTTGTGTTTAAGAAATACACAGAAGCTGTCTTCAGGTTTAACTTCTGGTGCACTACAGCATTTATTCCCGTCATGTGTCACTGTATCACAAGCTGTAAAATATAAATATGGAAGAGTTCAGTTTATATGCATACATGTATATTTATAAATTAGTATCAGGAAGTATAACGCCAAGCCACAAGTGAATTTCATCATGACGTTTTAGAGTGGTGATTGATAATATTAATAAGGGAGAGAACTACATGACGTCCAATTCTCTAAAACATGTAGGGATTGTGTCCCTTAGACAATTGAAATATTTTCCGAGGTCATGACGTTATACATGACGCAATATTATGTTTTAAAAAACAATAATCTTGAGTGTACTTTAATTTCGAGGTAAACAAACATGGAAGGAAGGTGTAAAGAACTTACATCTGGTATAAAAGAAGTTGCATTATCTGTGATGAATGCGCTTGATTATACTTTTATATCACATTGTCAATGTAGGGCTACCTCACACGTTTGAACTATTGAACCAGGGTGGACAATACAATTAAAAAAATAAAAGACTGCCCGGTAGTGGTACTCATTAAAGAATCCAAATATGTTATTTAACTGACATATCGACTCCTGTGACCATGGTGCTAACAGATTATTGTAGCAGGAATGGTTATTTTCGTCTGCTATATTGTTAAACCTGTAACCTTTTATGATTAACCAATACTTTTATTGATTGGCCTTAAATTGTATAATGGACATATAGTAGTATAGTGATGTGTTAAACAAACAGACTGGTCGATCATTGAGTCTCTCAGTACACTTTTAATCTTTATGTAAGACAACCATTATGTTATCATGTAGCATGGTCATGTTCGATGCCTTACTTTTAGATATTTCATGTTTATCATGTGAATTTGGTGTTCCCCATGATACATGGTGCATAATTGGGTTTTGGTGGGAACTTTCCCTATATAAGACGTAATGGGTCTATAAACCATTGCCTTTCAATTAAGACGCTAGAGGTAACGTTTACCTGTTTATATTTGACTGGTCATTTTATCCCCATTTAATAACTTTAAATACATTTTCTGATAGGTTACATGTAGAGCACCATATTCATTTTATTCCAAAATCTTGTCAATTAAACTGTACAATAAGTTGTAACTTCTCATTTTATTATACTATAAATAATTTAGATAACTATACCAATATATAATTATATAGTAAACCGTAAATTAAATTGAATAAGTGTAGATTTGGTCTGTTTTATATTTAATAATTAGATTTAGATAGCCTCAATAATAGACCCATCCTTGAGACCTTGACATTGTAAGGTCTCTATATTGAGTTGGTCTCATTATTGAGGTGATCTAATATAAGAGTAAACAGTCACTTGATACTGATACGCAACAACAAAGTCTCTTTTATAAGAGTTCTCAAATCACATTTTCTCTGACTATAGTTCAGCAGAATAATCAACTGGAAGGATTACACGAACACACCTGGTCCAAAACCACGATAGAACCTGGGTTGGCACGGCTCCTGTTACATTTGGTGTTGAGACCACAGGATCGTTGTTTGTGTATTTGTTGCCAGTGATTAATTTAAGTTAAGTACATTAAAATAAATTGAATATAATTTTGATAGAAGTTGGTGTTACATTTGGTGTCGAGACCAGAGGATCAAGTTTGTGTAATCGTTTCAAGGGATTAAGTTAAAAAATCTATTTATTATAATTAAGTGTTAATTTTGGTTTCATAACAAGTCAATTTAAGTTGTGTATCTGTTTCAATTGATTGAGTTAAATTAAATAAAAGATAATAATAAATTCAATATAAACAAGTGTAATATCTGATATGTGTATTGGTTTGAAGTAATAGTTAGGTAAAATATATAGTAAATTTAATTTAACTAGGTGTAACATTTGATGTGTGTAATTGAGATTTTATATTGTGTGTTGGTTTAAAGTAGAAGTTCGGAAAAAAGATAAACTAGTTTATAAATTATAGGTGTTAACCTTCATTGACTTCAAGACTTATAATTCATGCGTATAATTTTAAACTGAAAGTTAGAGAAATTATTTAACCTACTCAGGTTTTACATTTGATTTAGAGTGACCAGAGTATTAGTGATTTACTTTGAAATAGTTATACTTTAATCTAATCAAGTGTGATCAAGTAACTGAATTTATTACTAAGATACAAAATATAAACTTGCAAAAAGGGTAGTAAATTAATAATATTAACAACTTATTGTCTAGGTTTAAAATGTATAAACCCGGTAGTAAAATTGTAGGACCTAAACCCAATAGATCTTACATTAACAATGAAAGGAGTACACTGCTCATGTTTGGTTATACAAACAATGATGGTACACAGTGTCCAACACATATCTCAGGGGTGGATCATAGTGGTTCAAGTGACATCATCTTTCAGGGTTCTCTTTATACCCCTGAAACAACATTTAAGAATACGTTTTAACTTGGTATAAATGTTAAAATTACCTTGTTATTTGTATATAGTGTAATATTTAGTAGATCAATATGACATAAGCAATTTCATTTCGGTTGGAGTTTTAAAACTTTGTTTTACTGTGTAATTTGGGAAATAAATGGGAGATAACTGATTATATGTCATTAATCAGATTATGATATGAACAGCCTGTTATTTATAAGGGGTCTCATTTAGCCCTCACATATTGCTTTGTATTTTATTATGATTAAAGGTTAATAATAACCTTCATCATTTAGGATTTGTACATAGTGCAAATTAGTGTGTGCTATGAGCCATTAAATTGTAAGCCAGAACATGTATGAGTGTGTTGCATTTAGTTGTGTTGGTAGTTCCATAGTGAGCGTTCGTGTGTGTGTGCGTTTATGAGAACGTTTTGTGGATATAATATTCTTCAATTATACTTTGTTTCTTAGTATTGTTACATGCGTCTTGCATATCTGCAGAAATAAAGATATATTCTCATTTATTATGCAACGTTGGTACTTGTGTATGTACTGTATATATTAATTTTGATTTGATCATTTATTGACTGCATCTTGTTTGAAGTTGTCGTTTGTATTTATATGCTAATTGACCAAAATTATAATCATGCACTTAGTTAAAACAGAACAGTTTTCTTGAATCATTAAAGTCATCTGGTACTCACTGTAATGGTAGCTTATTGTTTATCTCTATTTTTGGTAGTAACTAAATTAGTAATGTTATAATTGTTGTGATTGCAAGTAGTTGAACATCGTTTAATCCAATTTTTCTTTAATACGGACTGTATCTCGATTGATGGTAATACTTATTATATGAAGGATAAATCTAGATATCCGATCTTTATAAGGTTATTAATTAATAAAAGAGCCTAGGATTAGTTCCTACTATGGGGTTTATCTCAGAAAGCTTTGTTGTCCGGGCTGAGATATTATTGAATTATTGTTTTGAATTTTGTATGAACCTTGTTTATTTCAGCCTTTATTTCAGAATTTCAAGTTTCCAGCACCGACTATGTATTACTATCTTTGTTGAAATTTGTGAACATTTTGTCATCTATTATTTGCATTCTCGTGAAGTGTTATATTTCGTTTGATATCTTGTTATATAATGGAATTTTAAATTTTGTTTTGATATCATCAATTTTATCTGGCTAAATCTGTTTAATTCTCTTGGGAAAATGTATATTGTTTAATCAAATAGTTATGTTAACAATTTTACATTCATTTGACTAACTTTTATTATAATACTTTGGAAAATTAGGTCTTAAGAAGGGGAGTGTGTAGCAGGAATGGTTATTTTCGTCTGCTATATTCAGAGGGGGTGATCACGTGGTGGTTGCATTTCGGTTTTTCTAATGGCGGCGCCCATGTCAAACAGGTAATTTGCTGTTTTCTGTCTTTTTTCTTCGATATGTTAACATATTATACTGACCATGTTCTGGCCAACAACGTCCGGTTTTCATTGATATCTTGCTTTTGGCTGTAGGTGCCGTAGTTTTTGTGATTACCCTGTGCACAATTTCGAATCGACGACTTTCTGTTATGAAAACCGCGATTGCATTGGGTCTTAACGCAAAAAAGTCACGTTTTTTGTCAAATACTGGATTTTTCCAGATTATTATCGATAGTATATGTTCTCATTGCACAACATAGTATATGTGTCCTATCTGTTCAGCATTAAGAGGCATTTTAACGATTTTATTCGAATTAATGAATAATGATTGCATTGGGAAACATATTTTTCATGGTTGCATTGAGTACCAAGCAGTACAACATAATCGAGAAGTTATACATGCGCTGTTTACTGTTGGCATTTAAAATATTTAACGATAAGAATATAATTTATAATACTTACATTGAAGTGCTATGTCAAAATAATATATCATATACATGTAGTCGGTATTTTCCATACAATTTATAAGGCATTCCTGTAGCACGCATTCAGAGTGTCGTATTAATTATTCATATTATCTTATTTCCAGTTTCTAAATACATGTCAAAAAAGAAAAGTAACCTTCGACCATATATTTGACACAGTAGCGAGCTAGGTAGACGGCACTCAAACAAGAACACCAATCAAACACAAGATCGGGAAAACGAAAGCTAGAAAAAACACTGTTTAGTCACCATTCGAAGCAGCACATCTTTATCTGAAGTCGCCTTCTGATAAAGGTCTAAATCTCTTAGAACCTTATTTTGTTCCAACAAAGAGTTCACCAAATAAAAGTGAATATAATGTCTCTGAGGAAGTCAGCAATTAATCCGGGAACTATAATGTGAAACTACTGGCAGTAGACGAACGTATATGTGAGTTGGGGTTTGAACCATTGTGCGATGATGACAACGACGATCAGTCTGTTGAACCGGTATATTAAAGCAGGAACAATGTAATTATAATCTTTAGGATTTAGATAGTTCCTGATTAAAGTCACTATTTTAATAAGCTATAACTCGGCAACAGGCACAACGGCAAACCTCGCTCTTTCACAATGATGAGACTGGATATATGATTTCATGCAACACCTGTAGTTCCGAATTAAATTCAAGAACAGCATTCAGGGCGATAAAAGGAACGCATTGTATAGATGTGGCAAAAGCTGTCATCGTGTAAACTACTAGTGTACCGTATAGACATAACCGTGAAACTAAGCATGTACGAGTAAACTTTTCATAGATTGTTAGTTTGATCACGTTCTTTGATATTGTTTTAATATTGCATAATCTGTGATTTCTTTTTAGCTCACTTGAGCACAAAAATAAATCCTCTTCGTCGAAAATTTGTTGTATGTGTTAAGTAACGTATGAATTATTATCAATGCGTATGTCTTTTGCCCACTTTTCACATTTAGCTACTGTGAGCGACATAGGGTCATATCAACACTTAATAATTAATAACAGGGTCCCTGGAATAGCGCACGAGGAAACGTTTAATACTGAAAACCACTTGAATTGCATTTGGATTTCTTCATTTTGGTTCTCCAAAATATTTGATCTAAATTACTAGTCATCAGTGTGGACATACAAGATCTATGTGGTATGTGACGAAGATGCACCAGTATATATAAAGGGAAATTAGACAGACGACTCTTCCCAACAGTCGGGAATTTGACAACCTTATCTACTCCAAGTCCCTGGGAAAAGACTTCGGTCCGGTTTCAAGACTCGGGAATTACTACATGATTACGTGTCCCATCCCTGGGGATTTAGACAGTATGTGCGTATTTAGACATGGTGTTGCTCATTCTAGACTTGAGTGTCGAGAAAGTCTCGTTAAAATCGGTAAAAGAATCAAATACTTACGGTTGTGGGCACACATTTACTTATAAATGTGTTTTAAAGTCAAACATTCATGATGTCTCATACCACATGTTTTGTCTCACTGTAACATCAATCCAATTTTGTATGCCTTTACGTTAACATAGGCACGACATGATCTAAGTATAGTGAGACCTTGGACCTTGTGTATTTGTACAATGTGATTTCCTTTTACATAAATAAAGTTGTTTCTGTAATTTATTGAATGTAAAATCATACATATGGTTCACATTATTTGTTTTCAGTTTTTATTAACACAAGTAGTGTTTCTAATCATATTTTCAAAACAAATCCATTTACCAATTTTTCATAAACAATAAAGATATGTATTTAAAAAGGGTGTCCTTTTATTTATTGATCAAATAGCTCAACACATGTATGTATATCAGGAACGACAAAGTTTATTACAGACAACTCGGAGCTGAAATGCCCCCTATCGGCCATTTGCAGACACTTTCTCAGTGGATACAAGTTACGAGACGTTGCCCAAATATCCTCCAATCCAGTTTCCAAAACCACTTCTTCTTCTCCGTGTACCTCAAGTTTTGTTGTAGATGAAAAGTAAAACAAGTTTTCCGTCCGAAGAAGAAAAGCTATATAATGGAGTGGAAACTGCTTGCTGGCGACGAGTTCAATACCCTTACTATAGTTGTACAAATAAATCTATTTTGCCAATCTCATTTAGACTTCGGGGCATGAACTTATAATCTTGGCTGTACTTGGATTTTCTTCCATTTGGTTATAGTACTGTGAGCCACTTCTCACTAGGTCTATACAGTGTAAAACCAAATTACAAATTAAATAAACAAACAACAGTTTTTAAGGGGACATAAGTTTAATGGACGGGATCGGTCTTTATCCCGTATCTATAAGGCTTTACAAATATATATTTACACTAACAACAAGTCAGGAAAACAGTCAAAACGACAATAACAACTAAAAGGTGGGGGTGGGGGAGGTGAGCCGCAGCAAGCACTGTCAGATATGTAGACCTTATAGATAAAACGGGACCTTAAATAAATGCCGGTCTAAATAATTGTTAATATATCTACTCTAGTATTTAAAGTAATAAGTTCGATATAAACAGTGACGAAAAAGGTCAAGTGCTCGATCTTATGATCAATGCTGGGCTGACAATGCTGGCAGCGGACCTCCTTATATACCCTGCGTAATGCTGGCGCTGATGCTGGCATGCTGGCGACCAATCAGATTGCAGGACACAAAGTGCCAGCAAAGTATAGTGATAAGGCTAAGTGCAGCATTTGGTAAAGTAGCACTTTATAACCGTACATTTACACAATATAAGTAATTTAATACAAAGATACTATAAAGACCGCTTCATACAACAAATAAGTAGCAGCACTATAGACTCGGTGCAATATAACCTCAATCAAATGTTAGCGCCAGCTGTGCCCCAGCATTACGCATTATGGGTAAACAAATAGTTCGTGCTGGCTCGACGAGTAGGACAAATGTAATGCAAGATACAGGAGCAGCAACCTAATCATTGACAATAACACTACTAAATATACATGCAAATATAAACTCAATATGATATATGGATCTTTAACATAACAATAATAACTTCCATGTCAACAATATTACTGCGCCATGGTTACAGCAGGTTCTTAGCAGGTTCTTTCATGGGCAGATAACTCGATATCACTAAAACAGACGAAAAGCTTTGCCGAGCTGTATTAACAGGTTAGATGAAGATTTAGACTGAAATTCCATTAACTATGCACTCATAACCTACTCTTATACATGTAAAATGATAACAGCGGCGATATAATCGCTAGTGATGCAAATCACGACTGACAGGTAAAACTGGCACGGTCCCGGATAAATTCAGATTTCGGACGTTGCCTCAGGCTGTCACAGTACCGATACTTTAAAGTCACATTATTGCTCCCACAACTTTTTCTCCGATCATTCGTTACATACAATGAATTATGGAACCATTGGGCTGTTTCTTAACAAATGATCAATACTCGACGACGTAATGTTAACTAATTAATTATGTCCAAATAGTAGACCATGTATCGTATTTAGCAAATTGTGTGGTGAACAAAATACTCATTTTGCAAGGGTTGTTCCTCTTAGACTTTAAATCATGCACCATCGGGATGTTTTATTCCATTTTCTTCCATCTTATGATGTTTTCCATAATTGGGAATCATCTTAAGTGCCCGAATTGCTAAATTCTGCAGAGAAGTTACCAAGTTATAGCTAATTAAAATCGTGACTTTAATATACCGGTTCAACAGTCTGATCGTCGTTGTCATCATCGCACAATGGTTCAAACCCCAACTCACATATACGTTCGTCTACTGCTAGTAGTTTACACATTATAGTTCCCGGATTAATTGCTGACTTCCTCAGAGACATTATATTCACTTTTATTTGGTGAACTCTTTGTTGGAACAAAATAAGGTTCTAAGCGATTTAGACCTTTATCAGAAGGCGACTTTAGATAAAGATGTGCTGCTTTGAATGGTGACTAAACAGTGTTTTTTCTAGCTTTCGTTTTCCCGATCTTGTGTTTGATTGGTGTTCTTGTTTGAGTGCCGTCTACCTAACTCGCTACTGTGTCAAATATATGGTCGAAGGTTACTTTTCTTTCTTGACATGTCTTTAGAAACTGGAAATAAGATAATATGAATAATTATACGACACTCTGAATGTGTGCTACAGGAATGCCTTATAAATTGTATGGAAAATACCGACTACATGTATATGATATATTATTTTGACATAGCACTTCAATGTAAGTATTATAAATTATATTCTTATCGTTAAATATTTTAAATGCCAACAGTAAACAGCGCATGTATAACTTCTCGATTATGTTGTACTGCTTGGTACTCAATGCAACCATGAAAAATATGTTTCCCAATGCAATCATTATTCATTAATTCGAATAAAATCGTTAAAATGCCTCTTAATGCTAAACAGATAGGACACATATACTATGTTGTGCAATGAGAACATATACTATCGATAATAATCTGGAAAAATCCAGTATTTGACAAAAAACGTGACTTTTTTGCGTTAAGACCCAATGCAATCGCGGTTTTCATAACAGAAAGTCGTCGATTCGAAATTGTGCACAGGGTAATCACAAAAACTACGGCACCTACAGCCAAAAGCAAGATATCAATGAAAACCGGACGTTGTTGGCCAGAACATGGTCAGTATAATATGTTAACATATCGAAGAAAAAAGACAGAAAACAGCAAATTACCTGTTTGACATGGGCGCCGCCATTAGAAAAACCGAAATGCAACCACCACGTGATCACCCCCTCTGTATATTGTTAAACCTGTAACCTTTTATGATTAACCAATACCTTTATTGATTGGCCTTAAATTGTATAATGGACATACAGTAGTATAGTGATGTGTTAAACAAACAGACTGGTCGATCATTGAGTCTTCCAGTACACTTTTAATCTTTATGTAAGACAACCATTATGTTATCATGTTGCATGGTAATGTTCGATGCCTTACTTTTAGATATTTCATGTTTATCATGTAAATTTGATGTTCCCCATGATACATGGTGCATAATTAGGTTTTGGCGGGAACTTTCCCTATATAAGACGTAATGGGTCTATAAACCATTGCCTTTCAATTTAGACGCTAGAGGTAACGTTTTCCTGTTTATATTTGACTGGTCATTTTATCCCCATTTAATTACTTTAATACATTTTCTGATAGGTTACATGTAGAGCACCATATTCATTTTATTGCAATAACTTGTCAATTAAACTGTACAATAAGTTGTAACTTCTCATTTTATTATACTATAAATAATTTAGATAACTATACCAATATATAATTATATAGTAAACCGTAAATTAAATTGAATAAGTGTAGCATTTTGTCTGTTTTATATTTAATTATTAGATTTAGATAGCCTCAATAATAGACACACCCTTGAGACCTTGACATTGTAAGGTCTCTATATTGAGTTGGTCTCATTATTGAGGTGATCTAATATAAGAGTAAACAGTCACTTGATACTGATACGCAACAACAAAGTCTCTTTTATAAGAGTTCTCAAATCACATTTTCTCTGACTATAGTTCAGCAGAATAATCAACTGGAAGGATTACACGAACACACCTGGTCCAAAACCACGATAGAACCTGGGTTGGCACGGCTCCTGTTACATCATATTGTAAATTTATGACAATGTCCAAAATGCAGGTTTCGTCCGAATTAAGATACACTTGAACTGATCAGGACTGTATTTAAAGAGTTATGCGTATTTCTATGATACTAAATACACATACCTGTACCAAGTAGGTTGTATATATCAAAGCATGGTGTTATTTCCCCTCCTGGAGGTTTGTTTTCCTACTGTCAACTAGATTTGCAGGTTGGCTGTCGCGCTCACGAGATGCGCTGTTTCAGGTTTCAAATGACAATCACAACGACAATTTACGGTTGAGCATAACAATCCAACACATAAACATCTGTCGGTATCATTCTGGTCCATTCCAAATACTTTAGACACTTTGCACGGTAGTTTTGATGCGCAAACTTGACGAAACATCCCATATTTTTCTCGATACATCCATGTTTACATGTTGACGGAGTTCTGCAGTGTGCTATTTTTAGCATCAGTTATTCTTCCGTTTCCAGGGAATCCTCAAAGCGGAGCTCTCAAATCGAGTTTGTTTTTTAAAATAAACGGTTTATATTACATTAAACGAATCGATTAGTAATTGTAACTTAAATATTTAGTGAAATTCCGAGGAAAAATAAAATGATATTCTTGTTTAGAAATTAACGTAGATTACCGACATCGGCCGACATCGACGCAGCTCGACGCAACGTCATTATGGTCCCGCTACGTTAAGCAAAATCAACTGCCAACACATATTTTCTTTTGAACATCTTAACAAATAACAAATGAATTACCAAGCCTGTAAAGTTAAGGTTCATTTGAACAGAAAAAAGTGTGTATTTTTCTTCAATGAATTACATACCTTTTTTACAGAATAACCCCGAAGTATCATACACCGTTTTGTTGCTTAAAGTTCACACTATCTATCTGTCTGAATATTTTTCCTGTACCTCATTGTTATCAAAATATATTTGTAAAAGATAATTATATAATTGGTATACACTTTTCAAAATGTCAGTCACTGTAATTTGTTGATAAAATATTAGAAAAAATAGACAAATCAGCTGTCAGAGATTTGATCAAGGTCATGCCAGCCCTTTTTTGAAAATTGAAATGGTTTAAATGCATTTATTTTGAACAAATAAATACATCAACATGACTTGCAATCAATGATACATGTATGTGTGTAGAACTACTTTAATAAATCTTAAATATTTTAGGGTATGGTGGGGCTGATGAACCAGATAATTATTGGTTTGTAATAAATACGCCACATGTCTGATTAAATCGGGTAATATTGACTTAAAACTCAATTAATGAAATATTTTTAAGTTAATAATTGAAGAATACAACTTACAAACGGATTTTGGGAACATTATTTCAAACATTAGTTTTTCTGTCTTTAATAAACATATTTTAATAAGACCCACATTGTTCATACAAAAGAAAAGGCGTTTTTATCTTTCGTCGTACTGGTCTATAACATATTTTTGTGTGTCAGTTAGACTTTTTTCTTTTAAGAAAGGGACTTTACTATAGTTGATCTTTGTATGAGTTAAAAAGTTAATAAATAACGCAAAACACTACTAGCAGACGATAACCAAATATGGCAGTAAACTTACACCATACGTAAACTTACTTGTGTGTTGAAACTTTAGCACATGAATTTCGTGGGAATTTGACAGGAGTGAACTGAATCGATTTTTACTATTTAAACACGATCACACAACGATATATACAATCGGATTACGATTCAATGGATGCAATTAATATACGTACATAATAAACACTTAGGATTGTTTTAAAAGACATATTTCGTTCGAAATTTAGATAAAATAAAGTTTGACAGGAACCGCATAACACAGTTCCGGTTATCCATTGGCTAACATGAGCTAAATTTGCCGATATACGAAAATGCGGATATTGACTTTCATATTGGACTTAAATTAACTGGTAAGGATTTTTATATTTATCTATATCATCAATCATGAAGAACAACGCGTTATGAACAATGCTTCATAGCGTTTTCGCAGATAAATTGTCGCACTACTTTAAACCACCTTTGGCGCATGAATACATATTTGCTACACAGCGCGAAATTTGTAAACAAACTAGATTGCAGCTACAGAAAATGCATATATTTCTCTATTACTATGATATCATAAGATCGTTTGTAATGTTGATATAATACGAACCTAATAAAATTCATCATTACATTTGGTAATCGATTTTGTTGATTAATATGTTTCAAATACATGTATCAGTACGTTTTCTTCGGTGACAAGGGGGTTCAAATATGGCGACCTCCTTGTCGAAAAAATCAGTGGACATGACGCTGCTTCTCTCGTAAACGAAACGCCAACACTTAATTTCAGGCCTGGCATGCACTTGCGACGATCGATTTTAAAGCATATCCAGCGTTTCGTTTCACACCCTTGTTACCCAGATAATCCTGAACGGTCCGGATAAGCCTGAACGAACCAAACATGGCGGGTATAAAAAAGTTGTTAGTACATTGTTTTTGAAATATGTTCTATATACGTGGGTGAATCAAAAAGTTCGTAGAAAAATATCATAACTCACAAACCACAGCTTCAAATGCTTTCAAATTTTAATATAACGTGATCATAAGTGTAACAAAACAATTTGACAAATTTCATTGAATTAGTCAAAACTACATGATTTTTACATTGTAACGCACACGTGCTGTTAATCTTCATGTATGGAGGAAAATAAAGAATCTATCTATCTATCTATACCGGAGCATGTCAGCGTCATTTGATGAACGACGTCAAACTTACGCCACGTTTGTCAATACTTACGTTAACGTTTTGACTCATTTTCGCTTCTCGAGTGACTAATACGTAGGTATTTTTGGATAACCATCGTAATAATAGTGTCTGCATTTCCAATTGTTTGTTTAATATCGTGTACGCTGTCCCACAAGATTAATCTAAGTGTTTGCTATATCCGCTATTATATAGCGCTGGTCCTCTTCGACGACGTTGCGAACCAACGTCACCAATATCGGGTGTATTTTATTTGGTTGTCAAAATTCGTCGGCCTTCACGAAATCAATAATTACATATATAAATCGATGTCTATTTATTTCAGGATATATACCTGCAAGTTTCAAACCATGTATTGGCTCTGATGCCGTACGTATATTCCAGTTTCACGCAGATTTTGATAGCCGCCCGTTGTTCCGTAAATTCCGGTAGACCCGTTTTACGCGGGTATTTCTATATAGTGCGATTATGTAAATGTTGATTAAAGCATCATTTATCGGATTAAAATTTTAATAGACTGTATAAATGACATCATGCAATCAGACATACCATTTTGACGATTTTTGGAGGTCCTACAATTGAGATATTGTAGAAAATTTAATACAATGTGTTTCAAATTATCAGTGTGCTCCGGTATACGTAATCGCCCTTATTTTAGATTTAAATAATTTTAAAACGGTTATCATCAGGTTGCTATAAATATGTGTTTATAAAGAAAACACCAATGTATTCATTCAGCATAAATATGACGACGATAATAAAAAAGTTATGGCAAAATTCTACGAACTTTTTGATTCACCCATGTAAACAACCCCGATTGCTTATTGTCATATAACAGATTTAATGTATAACATAACTATACCCATTGCGCTAAACAATTCGTGTCGAGGTAATCATTTTCACTATGAAATGCCTTAAAGAATATGTACATTTTGCGTTGTTGAATGGTTTTTGTGTTTTAAAGCGTTGCCAAACTCATTTTATGGGCTTTATGCATTGAAAACAATTTCAGAAGCATCGGCTATTGTATAAACTTCGCTTTTGACATAAAGATAACTTTTTATTTTCAACCAATTAACGCTCAAAAACATTCATGTTAACATGCTCAGTATTGTATGGATAATAATCTGAATAGGACTGGAAAATATATGGATAATCTCCGGAATGGTATTGGATAATTACCCGAATTGTCAACTGAAATCTTGCTAATGTGGTATCCCATGCACCAAATGAGTAAACACAGATGAAATCAGCTCATGAATTTTGACAACAAGTTTATAAGCATACCCAATGTAAGGCAAAACGCCCAATCAATGCCACATGTTCCTGAATATAACTCATTAAAACTGAAAATTATGTATTAAAGCAAGAAATAATCAAAATAAAGAATAAAATGAAATGGTGACCAGTCAGAAAATGTTTACGTTAATATGTTTGAATATTTTCTCCTTTTTTAATTTACAACAAATATGAACAGGTAATCCAAATGTAACAAATACAAAGGGAATAGGGGTATGCTATTATTATATGCTTTCACACAATTGAATATGCTTCTCATCTTTCGCTGGAGAGTTCAATGGAGTCAACTGCCTTTCACAAATAAAAAGTGCCCCATCCCTTAGAAATTCTCAGTACTTGTACTCATACTTACTCAAGTAACATACCTAAAATACCCAGTATTCATGAATATTCCAGTAAGTACTCAATGACATGTTTTATAAATACATAAAACAGTAATTCTGAAAGTCTGACCCAGTTAATCTGTTTATCTAGGCCAAGTTCGAAACTGGGTCATGTGGGGTCAAAAATTAGGTCACTAGGTCAAATCTTAGACAAATCTTGTGTACACTCTAGATGTCACCAATGTGTTCCAATCTTCATGAAACTTGGTCAGAATGTTGTTGTCCATGAAATCTAGGACAAGTTTGGGTCATTCAGGGTCAAAAACTATATCAATAGGTCAAATCTTATAAAAACCTTGTGTACACTCTAGATGTCACCAATTTCTTCCAATCTTCATGAAACTTGGTCAGAATGTTGTTCTGCATGAAATCTAGGCCAAGTTCAAAACTGGGTCATGCCGGGTCAAAAACTAGGTCACTAGGTCAAATCTTAGAAAAACCTTGTGTTCACTCCAGAGGTTGTGGTTTTGATCCAATCACCATCACACTTGACCAGAATTATTTTCTTTATAAAATCTAGGCCAAGTTAGAAACTGGGTTATGTGGGGTAAAAACTAGGTAAATATGTCAAATCTTAGAAAAACCTAGTGTACACTCTAAGGGTCACTAATTTCATCCAATCTTCTCGAAACTTGGTAAGAATGTTGTTCTCAGACACTATTATTACGATGGTTATACAAAAATACCTACATATTAGTCACTCGAGAAGCGAAAATGAGTCAAAACGTTAACGTAAGTATTGACAAACGTGGCTTAAGTTTGACGTCGTTCATCAAATGACGCTGACATGCTCCGGTATGCGGTCACAGCATGTGTGCGTTACAATGTAAAAATCATGTAGTTTTGACTAATTTAATGAAATTTAACAAATTGTTTTGTTACACTTATGATCACGTTATATTAAAATTTGAAAGCATTTGAAGCTGTGGTTTGTGAGTTATGATATTTTTCTACGAACTTTTTGATTCACCCACGTATATAGAACATATTGCAAAAACAATGTACTAACAACTTTTTTATACCCGCCATGTTTGGTTCGTTTAGGCTTATCCGGACCGTTCAGGATTATCTGGGTAACAAGGGTGTGAAACGAAACGCTGGATATGCTTTAAAATCGATCGTCGCAAGTGCATGCCAGGCCTGAAATTAAGTGTTGGCGTTTCGTTTACGAGAGAAGCAGCGTCATGTCCACTGATTTTTTCGACAAGGAGGTCGCCATATTTGAACCCCCTTGTCACCGAAGAAAACGTACTGATACATGTATTTGAAACATATTAATCAACAAAATCGATTACCAAATGTAATGATGAATTTTATTAGGTTCGTATTATATCAACATTACAAACGATCTTATGATATCATAGTAATAGAGAAATATATGCATTTTCTGTAGCTGCAATCTAGTTTGTTTACAAATTTCGCGCTGTGTAGCAAATATGTATTCATGCGCCAAAGGTGGTTTAAAGTAGTGCGACAATTTATCTGCGAAAACGCTATGAAGCATTGTTCATAACGCGTTGTTCTTCATGATTGATGATATAGATAAATATAAAAATCCTTACCAGTTAATTTAAGTCCAATATGAAAGTCAATATCCGCATTTTCGTATATCGGCAAATTTAGCTCATGTTAGCCAATGGATAACCGGAACTGTGTTATGCGGTTCCTGTCAAACTTTATTTTATCTAAATTTCGAACGAAATATGTCTTTTAAAACAATCCTAAGTGTTTATTATGTACGTATATTAATTGCATCCATTGAATCGTAATCCGATTGTATATATCGTTGTGTGATCGTGTTTAAATAGTAAAAATCGATTCAGTTCACTCCTGTCAAATTCCCACGAAATTCATGTGCTAAAGTTTCAACACACAAGTAAGTTTACGTATGGTGTAAGTTTACTGCCATATTTGGTTATCGTCTGCTAGTAGTGTTTTGCGTTATTTATTAACTTTTTAACTCATACAAAGATCAACTTTAGTAAAGTCCCTTTCTTAAAAGAAAAAAGTCTAACTGACACACAAAAATATGTTATAGACCAGTACGACGAAAGATAAAAACGCCTTTTCTTTTGTATGAGCAATGTGGGTCTTATTAAAATATGTTTATTAAAGACAGAAAAACTAATGTTTGAAATAATGTTCCCAAAATCCGTTTGTAAGTTGTATTCTTCAATTATTAACTTAAAAATATTTCATTAATTGAGTTTTAAGTCAATATTACCCGATTTAATCAGACATGTGGCGTATTTATTACAAACCAATAATTATCTGGTTCATCAGCCCCACCATACCCTAAAATATTTAAGATTTATTAAAGTAGTTCTACACACATACATGTATCATTGATTGCAAGTCATGTTGATGTATTTATTAGTTCAAAATAAATGCATTTAAACCATTTCAATTTTTAAAAAAGGGCTGGCATGACCTTGATCAAATCTCTGACAGCTGATTTGTCTATTTTTTCTAATATTTTATCAACAAATTACAGTGACTGACATTTTGAAAAGTGTATACCAATTATATAATTATCTTTTACAAATATATTTTGATAACAATGAGGTACAGGAAAAATATTCAGACAAATAGATAGTGTGAACTTTAAGCAACAAAACGGTGTATGATACTTCGGGGTTATTCTGTAAAAAAGGTATGTAATTCATTGAAGAAAAATACACACTTTTTTCTGTTCAAATGAACCTTAACTTTACAGGCTTGGTAATTCATTTGTTATTTGTTAAGATGTTCAAAAGAAAATATGTGTTGGCAGTTGATTTTGCTTAACGTAGCGGGACCATAATGACGTTGCGTCGAGCTGCGTCGATGTCGGCCGATGTCGGTCAATGTCGGTAATCTACGTTAATTTCTAAACAAGAATATTATTTTATTTTTCCTCGGAATTTCACTAAATATTTAAGTTACAATTACTAATCGATTCGTTTAATGTAATATAAACCGTTTATTTTAAAAAACAAACTCGATTTGAGAGCTCCGCTTTGAGGATTCCCTGGAAACGGAAGAATAACTGATGCTAAAAATAGCACACTGCAGAACTCCGTCAACATGTAAACATGGATGTATCGAGAAAAATATGGGATGTTTCGTCAAGTTTGCGCATCAAAACTACCGTGCAAAGTGTCTAAAGTATTTGGAATGGACCAGAATGATACCGACAGATGTTTATGTGTTGGATTGTTATGCTTAACCGTAAATTGTCGTTGTGATTGTCATTTGAAACCTGAAACAGCGCATCTCGTGAGCGCGACAGCCAACCTGCAAATCTAGTTGACAGCAGGAAAACAAACCTCCAGGAGGGTAAATAACACCATGCTTTGATATATACAACCTACTTGGTACAGGTATGTATATTTAGTATCATAGAAATACGCATAACTCTTTAAATACAGTCCTGATCAGTCCAAGTGTATCTTAATTCGGACGAAACCTGCATTTTGGACATTGTCATTAATTTATAATATAATGTAACAGGAGCCGTGCCAACCCATGTTCTATCGTGGTTTCGGACCAGGTGTGTTCGTGTAATCCTTCCAGTTGATTATTCTGCTGAACTTTAGTCAGAGAAAATGTGATTTGAGAACTCTTATAAAAGAGACTTTGTTGTTGCGTATCAGTATCAAGTGACTGTTTACTCTTATATTAGATCACCTCAATAATGATACCAACTCAATATAGAGACCTTACAATGTCAAGGTCTCAAGGGTGTGTCTATTATTGAGGCTATCTAAATCTAATAATTAAATATAAAACAGACAAAATGCTACACTTATTCAATTTAATTTACGGTTTACTATATAATTATATATTGGTATAGTTATCTAAATTATTTATAGTATAATAAAATGAGAAGTTACAACTTATTGTACAGTTTAATTGACAAGTTATTGCAATAAAATGAATATGGTGCTCTACATGTAACCTATCAGAAAATGTATTAAAGTAATTAAAATGGGATAAAATGACCAGTCAAATATAAACAGGAAAACGTTACCTCTAGCGTCTAAATTGAAAGGCAATGGTTTATAGACCCATTACGTCTTATATAGGGAAAGTTCCCGCCAAAACCCAATTATGCACCATGTATCATGGGGAACACCAAATTCACATGATAAACATGAAATATCTAAAAGTAAGGCATCGAACATGACCATGCTACATGATAACATAATGGTTGTCTTACATAAAGATTAAAAGTGTACTGGAAGACTCAATGATCGACCAGTCTGTTTGTTTAACACATCACTATACTACTATACTGAGCCAAAGTTCTAACTAGACCCCATGACTATTATGGTATATTTTTGTTGGTAATGGAAACATGCAAAAATAAATTACACGACGTGAAAAACAATTCATTTTCCCACAACAAGAGTAATCATTCAATAACAGAACATGTTGGCTCATCACAAAGCACATTCTTTTACGACTTCACCCTCTAAGTTAAAAGTCACACTATTCAAAAGCGCGTATATCCGCCATTTCATCGAGTGATTTCTGAGCAACGTCTAACCCTGGTTCGGATGTAAAATCCAATGTACCCTTGTTCAATGACAGAACGTGCCCTAAAGATGAATTGCTGCAATTCTTGAAGATTTTGAGGGGCGACCGGGAGTCGTCTGATGCGTCAATCAAACTCTAGCCAGAAGTGGTTTATTTGGGGATTTGTAAGCCAACTAAACCCTTAACATGATTACGTGGTAGGAAATTCTTAATTGTGGCAGTTGTGTGACTAGTAGCCCCATCACGTACGAGGGATAAACAACCACACGTCATCATTGTAGGAATTGACGTCCGAGATATCGCGTATATTCAGCCTCCCGACGTCAATGACGTTTTGGTTGAAAACGACTACGTAAGTGCATTTACACAAAACATCAACACTCTATAAGCGTATTTACACGGGGCCGAGGTCATCGGGGCTCATCCGCTTCACTTCTTGTTCAAACGTACCTGTTCAGAGGGTATGTTTACATGACGTCAACACACTCAATGCGACCCGCATTAATAATCAATACCAACAGGAATCCTTTTTCCCAAGGTAAAGCTAATGTTTTAAACAATAATAACCAATCAAATCATAAAAATAAAGGAATTGACACATTTTACCTGACTCCATGATGTTCAGTTTCTAACATTCCTATAGCACGTGTTCTTTTATCGTTCTGCATTCGAAGCATGTTTAACTTGGTTTAATAAAAAATTTATGTTTTTCAGTCCGGGATGTCTATAGGCTTTGGAAGCGATTGCAAAAAAATCATTTTCGGACAATGGCTGGTGTTCCGCACGTGGAAAACACGTTTTGCGCGTGCTTCCTCGATTACGTAATTCTAGGACATTGACAAACATTTGTTTCTTAAAATGTGTACACTATCAATACACATTTTAGTCTTAAAGATTTCAGAACAATACCTTTGAAAATGGAAGTCTTATTGAGGTTTATAAAACGTCTAGTTGGAACTTTTGCTCAGTGTATATGTCCATTATACAATTTAAGGCCAATCAATAAAAGTATTGGTTAATCATAAAAGGTTACAGGTTTAACAATATAGCAGACGAAAATAACCATTCCTGCTACAATAATCTGTTAGCACCATGGTCACAGGAGTCGATATGTCAGTTAAATAACATCTTTGGATTCTTTAATGAGTACCACTACCGGGCAGTCTTTTATTTTTTTAATTGTATTGTCCACCCTGGTTCAATAGTTCAAACGTATGAGGTAGCCCTACATTGACAATGTGATATAAAAGTATAATCAAGCACATTCATCACAGATAATGCAACTTCTTTTATACCAGATGTAAGTTCTTTACACCTTCCTTCCATGTTTGTTTACCTCGAAATTAAAGTACACTCAAGATTATTGTTTTTTAAAACATAATATTGCGTCATGTATAACGTCATGACCTCGGAAAATATTTCAATTGTCTAAGGGACACAATCCCTACATTTTTTAGAGAATTGGACGTCATGTAGTTCTCTCCCTTATTAATATTATCAATCACCACTCTAAAACGTCATGATGACATTCATTTGTGGCTTGGCGTTATACTTCCTGATACTAATTTATAAATATACATGTATGCATATAAACTGAACTCTTCCATATTTATATTTTGAAGCTTGTGATACAGTGACACATGACGGGAATAAATGCTGTAGTGCACCAGAAGTTAAACCTGAAGACAGCTTCTGTGTATTTCTTAAACACAAAGAGTTATGCTAGGATTGAAAGTCTACACATATAAGAATTATGCAGCTTGGCTTCAATGTGTTTGTAATTACTCATACACAAAATTGACTTCCCAGTGTGAGTTATTTTGACAGCCAAGGAAAAAAATGGATTCCAGGTTCTTTTTGTGTGTGCAACGTGGAACAGACAGTCTTAGTGTTGTTTTAAATCCATCACAGTCACAAAACATTTAGTAAAACTTAACCTAGGCAATAATAATGATGTGCATAATGCCAAGAGGGTCATTGATTTTCTGAAACAGCTTGTTGTATTATGTCCGAATTCAGAACTAGTGTCATGTAATTTTACTGCCAATGCTGTAAACAATAACCTCAATTTCAATAGTGTGAAGTCTGGTATGAGAACTTTAAGTTAGCCGAGAAGTAATGAAACTTCATCATGTTAGAAGACAAATACATTTTCACATTTTAAACCAGTTTTCAAACAATCCCTGACAAATAGATTGTGAAAGTAGGGTTAATGCCAATATTCATTACCTGGGGAGGGTATGGGGTAGAGGGCATATTGGGACCATTGATATCTCAAGCAATATAACATAAAAAAATACTTCATTACATATCTGAACATGTTATATATAAGGACAAAATTTTAAACGCATTTCACTAGCCTTGACAATTTCATATCGTATGCCTGAAACGACATTTTGTGAGTCATAATACCAAAATGTACATGACTTGGGATTCAAATCTAAAACTATGCCACACTTGAGCCAAATAATGACTTCTCGTCCAATTGAATCATTGAATTATTCGTTATTTGCCTATGTAGAATAAAGATAACTGCAGAACAGAGCCCAATACTGCTTTTTTGTAATTTCCTTGTGCTTTTTATGATACAACGCTCATTTATGCAACAAGTATTTTGTTGCACCACAGGTAGCATTTGCAGCTCTAGATTGTTAAGAACATACATATTCTCATTAAGTTTATATTTCCTTACTATGAATTGGTTCAAGTGCATATCATGAACTATTTCTCATTAATTTTAAGTAAAATAAATGGTCAAAATTAGACTTTTTAGCAAAAATTTGCAATTTTCACATTAAGAATTTGTTGCCATGGCAACCATTGCATCATTTGATTTAAAACCCTTTGGAAATTCATATGGTGAAAATGTATGTATATATTACTTATACAAATGGGCATTTTCAAATGAAATAGTTACACCTTTTTGAAAAATCATCAGGTTACCATTTTTCACACTTTTTGACCAGCATGAAAAGTGGGGGTGGGGGTCAAACAAAATGTTATATCGTGATAATTTGATGGTGAACCTATATTTCTTTTGGCCTAAATATATTCGTTATGGTCTGATGACAATTTTGGGATGATTTAAGTTGATATTTGTTCATTGATATGATTTTTTTAGGATTTTAGAAATCATATATTTTGTAGACTGAAAAACAAATCTCGACGTTTTACAACTATGCTAGTAATATACATGTACATACCTATCTTATATTTTACTTGTAATTGATATTGTTTTCATTGTATATGACTATTAGGCACATGTAAAACTAATTTGTTTTGAAATTGAAATAAAAATGGATGATTTTATTGTCTTTTTGTTAGAATGGTCCTCCATTTTTTCATACAAATTTCAATATGGGAGGTGATCAGACCAAAAACTTTTTTTTTCAAAACCTGTGGTTAGAATTTTTTTTATATTTCACATTATGCTTCCTAAGTAGTTTTAGCAATAAAAAATAGCAAATTGATCAATTTAAACATTATGTGTATCAGGGGCCCACTGCCTTAAATGTGTTCAACTAAAATGAAGATTTAAAAAACACGGTCGAGTTAAAACTTTGACGATTACAGTACAGTTTCAGAAAATTTAACATATATATATATTCTTTATTTAAGTCTCATTCACATATATACAAATACAATCACATTATATTATATCACAGAGTCATTATTATGTGACCATTCTAACAGAGAATTATAAGAGACTGGTAAAATTATTCACAAGAAAAGTACAAAAATAAAACTACATATATTTATACACTGTATATACATTATTGTTGTTACTATACACGTATTCATATTATATTATATTACAATAAAAATCTAGCTTTAAACCGACAAAAGAGTTAAAAAGTAAAACTACACTTGCTCATAAATAATAAAAGAATGCTAGTCTTAATCTAGTTATTAAGAATACATGTAATAAAAAACAACAACAAAGTTATCTGCATAGATAAGAACTTCTATGATTTAAAATACTACAGCAGGTTTTGGCACTTAAACGAATCAAATCCGGGTGAGTAAATAACACGACTAGTTTATCGTTGTCTGACAAATCATGAAATATATCACAAACTTCTGTAGCTTGTTGTACAAGATTAAAACGTAAGTCTTCATATAAACTGCAGTTAAGTATTACATGGCATTCGTCTTCAATAAAAACATTACAGAAAGGACAAGTTCTTTCATCAACAGGCAACCTTTCATATCTACCAGTTTCAAGCCTAATTGGTGCAACGCCACATCTGAATTTATAAAAAGCCGATCTATGATTAAATGGCAAGATCATTTTACAATACTTTTCAACAGTAATATGTTGTTTAAACAGGGCATATGTGCGTAGTTTATTTCCACCCCTACCACTACGACTTGAAACTTGTTGTACCGAATTAAGCCATTCTGTTTTAAAAATATTGAACATACGTTCCTCCACAGAGCGTTTAAAACTATGTTTAGGTATAGTTATATTGATGTCACTATATTGATACAAATCAAGCTCAAACAATTTTCTTTTAACATTATGATGCCAGTTTTTACAAGAATTATTTGCTAGAGAAATTGCCCAAAGTGCTATACGTTTAGTGAGACGAGATGCATGTAATGAATTTAATCTTGTCCAATATGTAGAGATACAGCTCCACTGCCGAACTATAGGCGGCGTCCATGCCATTTCGCCAGTAACGGCCGAATTCATGGTGTACTTGCCAACCCCTAAGAAGTAACGGATAGCTTTATTTTGAACAGCGTCAATACATGAAAATGCTTTATGTCCCCAAATGGCCGCACCATACGCTATAACTGGCCAGACAACTGAATCATACAATTTGGTAAAAACATTATACGGGACTCCACCCAACAATTTACAATTGGCAATAACCAGCCCAAGCGCACGATTAGCACTCTGCGCAACAACTCTAGCAGTAAAATCAAAGTTTAAATTTTCATTAAGAACAATACCAAGATACGTGTACTTGTCAACAACTTTTAACAAATTATTTCCACATCTAAAGATGACATCTGTTTTCACGCAAGAATTGGGACGAAAGTGAACAATATTGCTCTTTTTGCAATTGATTGACATATCATTCATATTACACCAGTCATTCAAAGCATCAAGCAAACGTTGCAAATCATTACTAGTTTCCGCCAACAATACTATGTCATCTGCATATAACAGTATACAAATACGATCTTGTACTTTATAGTAGCAAGTGTGAAATAAAACAACAATGTTTGAAACTGGTATGAATCACATTTTTTCTGCACATGCCCATAGGTCAAAAGAAAAATAAAGACCTAGAACGGCCTTTAAATTTTTTTTAAACCACGTTCACTTTCAAAAATGAAAACACACGAAAATGGCGGAGTAATTTATTTTAGAAAATAAAATAAAAACAGCACAGTATTCTGATATAAAGCCGCAGCGCCAATGTAGATTTTCTAACGTATCTACGTATTCTATACTTAAATACAACACAAGGCAGTAACAGAAATACGGTCTTACCTAAGTCCGGAGTGTTCTCGGTGGTTTCTGAGGTACAACCTTCTCTTCTGGATTCTTGATTCAACTGCGCACTTTTTCTGTATATTACGTAAAATATTGATGCTTTTCGTAGATTTTAAGAAATTCGTACCCCACCCACTTTTATAGTGTATTGTCAATAGTTAAGTACTTTTATTTTGTACATTTGCTAGTATTTGCAATTCCCCAACTATATAGCATATAATTAACACAATAATTGTTATAAATGTGGTAAGAATAATCATGGATGGTTAAAAATCTTACCCCTACTCCTAATTTTTACCTAATTTTGATGACAAATATGATGAAAAACAACTTAATAACGTTCCATGTTCACAATTTTCCACCAAAATCACCTAATTTGACAAGAACAACATACCATACACTGTTAAAATTACTTATTCCCATAAGAAATGCCATTTCTAATGTCCCAGGAGCTATATATAGGCAAACGCTAATATTTTCGTTTTTTGGACGCCATCTTGGATTTCTCTAAGCATACCTATTTGACAGTGCTGCTCCCATCCTTAAGAGGTCGAGTAAGGTGTTGGGTGTGTGTATGTAAAATATTGAGTCATTGTCATTGTCATTCCGGTAACAAAATCGGCCAAAATTGGACATATTTTCCCCTACTATAAGAACAACTTACACTATTGCGATTTTTATTTTGCAAATCCTTCTTTAGCATGGAAATTACTGACTTTAATATTGATATAACTTATGGCTAATATTGAACTTTTTCAGAAAATTGCGCTGATCATTGGTGCAAACGACATCGGTAGGAAGTCCGCTGATGAAATATCAGAGGACATCCCATTTAAACATTATGAGCTGATGCACAAAACTTCACACATCTTGCATGAGTGTTCGTGCTATATAAGCTATAGAGAAAGCCTTCTGGTCTGCTGTTTAGCAGCAACATTGATTCGCTGTTCTGCAGTAGGCACTTGTTATCAACCACACTGTCGTTATTCATAAATTTTTATTGCTATTATTATTATTATATGCCAATAAATTCATAATATATAAATAATAGGAGTTTGTAGTTATTTTCCCATACCTGGTACAAACAACTTATTTAAACAATTACTACGAAACACTTATTTATTAAAAACGTTCATTCCAGCGTTGTTTAAATAATTGTTTGTTACCATAAATGAATATCTATCATACCATGAAAAATGAAGAAGAAGTTCCTTTCAAATTTCAAAAGACCGCATGGCCTAGGAGAATATTAATTATTACATATGCTGGCCTCCGTAGCTCAGTGGTTAGTGCGCTTGCCTCCTAATCCGTCGACCCGGGTTCACACCAGTATTGATGCATACATGCCTACCACATTCAGCAGAAAGCCGACTGACATATGAAGGCTATGCTGAGTTTTACGCAATCTACGGAATGACATAATCGCAAGAATTATCCAAATATACAAGGACGTGTACTGTACACCCATCAAACACATTGCTTATCGGAGAAAACAACAGCAAAATTTAGTTAGCCTTTAAGACACACATTGGCTTCTAGTCTACAAATAGAAATAATGTAATTAAAAGAAAAATATACGTATTAGTACAAAAAATAGACATTAAAATCATATATTCCAACATGATATACACAGTACCGTACATAAATAAATAAAGACTATTATACTTAATGATTCATATGACAATAAACCACTAAAGTACAACTATATCTAAAATTCCAATACAATAATTTTATTTAACAAACAATATGCGTCATTCAAATATTATATAAAACATGAAAAGATGTGTCAAAATATTCTTATAAACACTTATAAACTATAGCCAGATCAATATCCTTCTTTATACATATCGTCAGCGTTTTCCGATAATCCTTCTTTATACATATCGTCAGCAGTTTCCTCTATATACATATCGTCAGCTTAACGCGTCAGCAGAATAGTGCGGCCCGTTGTCTAAAAGGTAAGCGCTAGAATTTCTCGGTGTACCAGAAATCAGATGGTCGTAAAACGGCAAAACTGTCGTAAAATTGATACCGTATGATGCGATAACTTGTAGTATGGTTGTATTTAGTGACTATCTTATATAGTGCGTTAGCGACCAAGCTGTTGTGACGTGTTCAGCTAGCCTAGCTCTCGGCTAGAGCAGTTCTCGCTCATGAACGACAAGATAAATCGAGATCTCGACGAGGGCTAGCCTAGTCTAGCAAGCTAGCAATGTAGGCGGGATTTGACTAAAATTCGAATGGCGCAACGAGGCGAAATAGGATTAATAAATTGTGTATTTGGATTGCATTAGATAGTTCCAAAGACCTAAATTACAGGTCTTTGATTGTTCCTATCAATAAATAATGACAGTATTTTAGAATTAGCTAATTTGAAGCCTCCTTTCGCCGACCACACTGTCTGACACCTTCAAAGGTGCTATTCAAGGCAATTCTTCATGTAATTTTACGAAATTATTAATGAAAAAAATTAAACCCCAAAATTCTTTACAAATGACATATTAAAATCTTCTTGCCTAAAACTACACTGCCTAGAGTTTTGATAATTGTTATGTAGCATCATCTTGTGGTTTTCTACCAGGATGTTAAAATTATTCCTTTGGGTGAAAACTGTGCAGGGTTTCATGTATAATCAGGTGAGCGATATTGGGCCATCATGGCCCTCTTGTATTTCATTATAATGTAAATCTTCAAGATAATAATGTGAGCTTATCAGACTCTTCACATTTTATAATTTATTTCAAAGCAATGAGTTTATTTGATCTGAAAATCTAATTCACAGTCACATGTATAGGTTTTGAAGTACTGTTGCCATGGTAATTAGAATATGCAAAATATGACCATAGTAACCATGTTTTAGAAAGAATGTTGCTGTTCAAGCAATATATGAACTAGTTGTTGTTGCATGGCATAAAATTAACAAAGAAAGACAGAAGATCTTGGATTTTCTTTTTGAAGGATTTATAGGTTTTGTACAGCCATTCTACCTTTTTATTGTGTTTTTCGGCATCAAGTGCATGTGAAGAAAATGCTGTAAAACCGAAAATAATCACCGGAATCATCTCAAATTTTCAGGATTATGAAGAAAACTCGAAATGTGAAATTTTAGCGTCTGGCCTGATTTCTGCAGTTTTTGACACATATATCAATGTAATCTGCAGCACTATCAAACTTCCATTATTCGTGAAGAACTCACGAAGTTGAGTTAACAGGTGCGTATAGAAAAACATGAGAAATACAGTACCGAACTCACATGCGCGCGCTAAATATTTACTATATAATGCCATGTATATGTGGTGTCTAAAATTCTATGGCAATTCAAAACTAAAACACAAACCATTGTCATGGTTCAGACGAATCAACGTTCGGTATTTTTCTCGTATAGTTCTTGAGATATAAACATTTACATGAAACATACTAACAAACATCGCCGCAAGTCTGACGCCAACGACGTCATAATGACGTTTCTTGCTAATACCTACTCATACTGCAAAAAATCATCACTGGTGAAATCTAACGACTCTTAAAGCATGCAGTCATGTCCACGACCTTTACAAATGTGCAACCCGACTGACACTTACTCTCTGTGTGTTCAAATTATTTTTAGTGTCCTCTAGATGGTTCCACTGCTGAAATTTTAACTCACCACATAATGATCGCAGTTTTGAACGTCGAGTAGAATCGACAGCATTATAAATACTCTTAGTGTTTCCTTAGAAGCTTATACTACTCGTACAAGTGAACGAGCCCTTGTATGTTGCCGCCGTGTTCGTCCATGTGACAGACCGAAATCCATTACCAAATTAATGAACCGATCCAACACTGATTTTCGGTTAGCTTGATATCTAAGGCGTCCGAAATCAGTTGATGGTCTTGTGGGTCATTTTGCCAAATGACATTTTATTCGGCCATCTTGAAATTGAACCGCACATCTGTTGATATATACATCGAAATAATAAGATAAGGTTAATAATTCATAAATATTGATTTTTCTATTTTTGTCGTTTATTGTTCTCTTTCAAATCGAACCAGAGTGTGAATTTGACTGTAATACAGAATTCGTCGGCGAGGTACTGATCTGCTACATCAGTGCATGGCCAGACATCGGATTTATTCATGTCGGACAATAAAGAAGCAACCTTTATGTTTTCGAATAGACATCCATGTTGGTTTGATGTGTCGAACGTATAGCACCTTGTGCACAAGGCTGAATCTGGGTTACTAACCTTTTCATCTCAGTGCTAGATTCTAGTAGGAGTAGGATGAGAAACACTTTAAGCGGTTTCTGAAATTTTATGCGTCCAGTCTAGATTCGAACCAGGGCCCTCAAACGTTTAAAGTTTGAAGTAACGATGATATAGAGGATATTTGTATTTTTCCGTGTATGATCGGCTGATAATTCACCGAGTAAGCAGCTGATGTAATACTTTCACGAGTGAAATTATAAGTCAACTGCTCACGAGGTGAATTATCAAACGATCATAAAGGTAAAATACTAATATTCTATTTATTTCATGCTTCAAATAGCTTAAATGATGGAAATACTCCACTATATACCTCAAACGTTTTGCGGGACGTCGTTTTCCCGCCATACACTTGTCGAGTTGCAATCAAATAGTTCTTCTTCAATGGCTTCAATTTCGTCCATTTGTTTTACATTTATGTACATATAATGTTCTGTTATTTGTTAAAGATTAAGAGAGCAAGTGAAAATGCTTATTATTTTATTTTTGGCGGCGGGGAAATTTTGTTTTAAAAAATAGTCCGTTTGCGTGAAATTATGAACTGTGAAATTATAGGGGAATATTCCACCGTTATTTCGCCGTAAACCACCGATAAGCATGAAATAAATTGAATGTCAATGTTTATATACCCTCGCATGTTATACCACGTTATTAGTTAGTCAATATGTTGCAGTTTTTCAAGCTAAACGTCGTTCATCTTGTTACACCACAGGTTAGTGTGTCGCTCAAGAGAAATGGATAGAGGATACATGCATGTATTGGTATTTTTCCGTGTATAATCGGCTGATAATTTACCGAGTGAGCAGCTGATGTAATATTTCACGAGTGACATAGTCAAGAGTGAAAATATAAGTGAAAATATAAGTCAGCTGCTCACGAGGTGAATTATCAAACGATCATACACGGTAAAATACGAATATTCTATTTATTTCAGGCTTCAAATAGCTTGATTGATGGAAATACTCGAATATATACCTCAAATGTTTTGCGTGACGTCGTTTTCCCGCCATGCACGTGTCAAGTTGCAATCAAGTAGTTCTTCTGCAATGTCTTCAATTTCGTCCATTTGTTTCACATTTACGTACATATAATGTTCTGTTATTTGTTAAAGATTAAGAGAACAAGTGAAAATGCTTATTATTTTATTTTTTGCGTCGGGGAAATTTGTTTTAAAAAAGTAGTCCGTTTGCGTGAAATTATGGACTGTGAAATTATCGGGGAATAATCCACCCTTATTCCGCCGTAAACCACCGATAGGCATGAAATGAAGACGGTTAATCATGTGTTACTTCAGGACAATATAGATACGCCGCAAAACGTTCATACACAATGAATGTTCAACAATCCTCGTCTATGACTGCCAGCTATAACGGTGATGTGTTCTCAGGTGGCTGGTTCGTGTTGGCTTTTATTGTAATGATGGGAGGAAAAGCCTACACTGGAAGACATTAAAATGCAATAATTGTTTAATGATCGAAAAACTTTGTTAACATTTGTTTTATTTTTATAAAAATGGGCAACATTTATACTACTTCTTCTCTATCGTGTCTGAAAATTTCATATCATAGTAAAAATTAGTAACAAACTATCTAGTTCCAAAGATTAACACCCTCGACATTAAAGTCACAAGTGACCTTTCCAACCTAAAGCGGTGTGCGCAGTGCATGTCTGCCTCATGATAAGAATTATATGATTTTTTGTGTTATATCGTGTTGGTACATATTAATCCATTTCCGAATGATGGGTTGAGAAATATCATTGACATTGTAGGTGTAGTGTGATGGACATGTGTCATTTAACGATGTCCGGGTGTAAAAACTTTTTAAAAAAATGTTGAGGAATGCATTTTAAATATTTTTATTCTATTGTATACTCATTAAGACAACTTCATGTGAATTTTAAAACACTTTTATTGTCATTTAAGAGAATAATTGCTATTTTAATTTCCCTACACCCAGCGTAAGAACGTACTGCACAAACAAATGGAGGCAACCGCATGCTAAATAAAACAAATCTCCAACAGATGACACAATAAAAACAAAAGTGTGTTTAAATCTAATGATAAGTATTATTTCTTCAATCAAAAGTGTAAAAATGATGTTTGGTCTAATAATGAAGTAGATGAAGATAAAAATGTAACCCTACCCTCCTTGAAATTAAGGCATTTTTTTGCATATTGACAATAAGTTCCCTATAGATAAATGGATATAAAATATGATCTAAACAATTGGCACCATTGATTTTTTTCAAAAATAACTTCAATGTGTGTGTAATCTTTTAACAAAATTTTAAAAGGTTTTACCGAGCGGTTTTGAAAATATACATTTCAGAAATCCAAAGTAACCCGATTTTCATTTGTATACCACATATAAATTCCTATAAAATTGAAGAAAAAAAAAGAAAAAAATATATATTTCTCCAAATTTCACGATAAAGTGATGTCACAAAGCCAAAACATTGTCTTGTAACTAAAAATTAAATAAAAAAAGAATAAAAAAAATTTGGCTCTAGTGGGGGTTGAACCCTCGACCTATAGGAAATCAGTCAATTTGTCATAAAATTACTGAACTTGAGAACTCTTCAAGAGGAGATTCTTTATTAGACCCGGATATCCTTAAGCCAATGACTTGCTAAAGAATGCCATTTGTAACGATATAAGAAGATGACGTTTGTCGACAATAAGCTATCTTTGTCAAATACACTATAAAAAAGTATGAGAAAATCCGACAGGGAAGGCAGCACTCAACCCAACCAGCCGAACACAGAAATCAGAAACACCACGACACAACCACCCTGAGCAGTGCCCACAGAAACCCATGCCAAAACGGCGACCAAATGAGGCACAACAACCCCGGGGCGTGACCTAGGTTAAAACACTAAGGACAGTAGCCTAACGTTATGCAACCTAAAGCTGCACAAATACGACTTGACCTAGTTAAAATATGGGCAATGTAGGAACGGGGCGTGAAATAATATTACATATTCCTAGCAACTACAATGAGCAATGCCCACACGTAAGCCGAAGAAGCAACCAAAGATCCAAGCCGGAAATACACATGTTCTTAATTTTCTATTACTCTGATTACCCTTTTTCATTACTTCCATATACACAATAGGCGGATCCAGGGGGGCGGAACCCGGTGTACGCCCCCCCCCCCCTAAAATTGCCATAGTAACGTTTTTTGTATGTCTAACATAGTCTTTTAATATGCAATTTGGCTTTAGATCTTGGTAAAAAAAAAGAATTCAATGTGAATTTTTCGTGATCGCTACGCTCGCAAAATGGATTTTAATATATGAATATATGTTTAACTAACCAGTTCATTTTTTTACATTTGAGAAAGAAATGTTGAGGCATTGTTGGCCTCTGTTTGGATATTGCTTTAATACGCCAGGTCCGCCGCCCCCTAAATTCGCCTAAGTAACTTTTTATCTGTGTCTAAAATAGTATCTCAATATGCAATTTGTCTATAGATCTTGGCGAAAAAATAGATAGAGATTTTTAATCTATGCAACTATATTTTCACGTACCAGTTTAAACAAGTTTACATTTGAGAAAAAAAGTATGTACATTGTAACATAATTTGCTGCGTTAGACTAATTTCCAAGTTAAATACTCCCTTACTATTTAATTTCCTTCCAATTTTGGTTAAATCTCATTCAAAGAATATGTTTGGACAAGCGGGATATGGTAACCAACATATTTATCAGGTTGTTCAATTTGAAGGACATCGTTTTCTTTTGCTTGATGTGTCCTTTTTGGATACGGATAATGCGTTTTTGTTATGTATGGTTTCGAATTACCTATACATTTTGTGCATGCATAGTGTATAGTAATACAATATAATAGTCAAGCATATTTCTAATGTGATAAAAGAAGCTACCACTCGTCACGAGGCTCGCTTAATAACTGATGTATCAAAACTCATTTAAGAAATGTTGATCTCAAAAGAAAACTCGTGGTAGATCATTATATGTTCAGGAAGACAACGTTTATCACTAAGACTGAACATGTTCGCATGATGAGCACTATAATTCATTCATCTGTACACCATAGGTTTGGTTAGGATCAGGTTTGTCCCAGTTATAGTACGTATATACTGGGGCAAAGTCGGTAGCCCCTGAACTGTCCTGGGAGTCCCCTTCTTCTTGCGTACTCATTCGACCCATAGCACTCTCTGTCATTGTCACATTCGCTGTAAACAGAAGAAAAACCACCGTTATGGACTGATCGAGACACTGGCTTATATATCCAAGCGGATATCAAAACAAATTTTAAGCCAATGTGAGTTGTCTTCCTTCACATGTGAGGAATATAATAGAGAAGTTTCATTTTAAATCATGGACAATTGCTTTCAAACGATCACAGTCAAATGAATAGAATGTGTTTCGTAAGGGAGAAACCATAAATAAAAACGAATCAGAATAAAGACGATTCATTAGGGATCCGCAACAAACAATCGCTTAACTCATTGTATTATGACAATATTAGTATTGATCTGGAACTCGCCAGACTTGGTTAAGTATAAAGTCAAAGTATTTTGGATTTTTCTGTAGTAGGTATATAAACCTGTTATTTTTTATGAAGATCAGATTAATATCAATCAGATTAATGACAATCATTTGGAAATTTCCAACAATTTTGCTCGGCTAGTTTTTACGATATTCTTAGATTTAGGGGACAATCCCTAAATACTGAAAAATGTATAAAAAGTTTTGGTTCAAAAAGCATAAAACTTGACATACATGAAATTTTGCATGCAAGGAATCAAACAGTAAAGTTTATTATATACTTTAAACGTTAATTGTATTTTTAAATAATAATTTAGAATAAGTTGTTGTTTTTTAAATATGTTTAACGTGAAAAATCGTTGAGCAACATACTGTGTTCGTATATGCAACAAGTACAGTAAGAATTATAACAAATTTCATGACGATTGCTATGCTAGATGTTTTCAATTTTAACTTATAATGATTTCAGATTGCTGAATTTACAAAACTAACCAACTTTTTGCATCCGCTGCCTCATGTTTTCGCGATAATACAGTCCAGGTTAAAAGGCAGTGACGCAGTGGAACAATCCATGCCAACAGTTCAAAACCAAACTAAACTCTATCTATTTAAGCAATGGTTTTAATGTTTTGGGTACACATAAACCATGACGTCATTTGTCGATATATCCTAACTGGACTATACGTGAATAATAAGCGTTTATAATGTTAACAGTTTAAAAGTTGTGTCTTCTGTTAGTAAATACTCTTTAGAAGTAAATGCAAAAGAACATTCTTCTAATACGTTCGGGTTGCGGTTTAAAATATTGACTAGTTTTGACGTGAGTGCATAGTACTACGTTTTACAAACGTAACCAATTCGCGAAATTTGTTTTTTTAAAGCATTTGGAATAAATCATTCGTAAAGTTTCATCAATAGTTTCTTCGATATTTTAATCAATAATGTAAATTAGTATTTACTATTCAGAAGCATCTCGATTTCAGGCATGAAAGGTACTGACACATCAATATTAAGCTTTTGTAGACGTTTTGATCATGGTAGTTAGATGCTTGAGATACGTCTAAGGGACTGAGATGTGTAACCTTCAGTTCAACTGAAAATGTATAGCAATGACCTTAATAAAGCGTTCATTGTTTATTACGAACTAAAAAGCACAGACCAACTGGAATCGTTATAACCGAGTCACTACATGTTACAAGTATAGCTTACGCATATTTGAGGGCATAAAGTTATCAGTGTAGAGGCCTGTAGGTGCACCAGCCACAGGGGCATTGGTAGGGACGGCACTATGATATGATGGTGGAGGAGCCGTGGGTAATGTGAGACCATGTTGCTGGGCTATCGTACGTAACGGTATACTTCCAATAACAACCTCTTCTGATACATTCAGGTCAAATCCTACACCCGATGGATCGACGTTAATCTGAAAACATAAAGTATTAGTTACTTTGATATACGCATAGAGAAGCAAAATGACCACACTCTATTTTATTGAGAATATCATTCATATCGATGGCACCGTTTAAAAATGTCGAACCTACCATTTTTGCTATTTCGGGGTATTCGTCCTATTATAAACATAATTCAGTTCGCCGCCTTTCCTGCTAATACCGGACTTACTAGCCAATAGGAAATTGCCAAAATAGTCACTGTAAAAGCTTTTGCAGCTCCGGCATTTTCATTTCGCTCTTGAGCAGTGGGATTTTTTTACAGTTAACCAATGAATGTTCGGTATTTTTTCACGTGACTGTTTTGGCAATTTCCTATTGGCTAGTAAGTCCGGTATTAGCAGGAAGGCGGCAAACTGAAAAATGTTTATTATAGGACGAAAACCCCGAAGTAGCAAAAATGGTAGGTTCGGCATTTTTAAACGTTGCCATCGATATGTTTTTTTGTGTTTCCTGAAAAAGTACAAAATTGTAGGTTCGGCATTTTTAAACAGTGTCATCGATATATTGAATGTATGTGCAAATATATAGCAGATATTAATCATTCTGGGTACACACGGTATAACCGGATATGTGCTCGGCCGAGTTATGCGTTACGACCGAGGTAAATACTGATGACGGGTAAGTAGTGGGGTTATATTTCTTACCAGAACTTATCGATTCCGATATTTCTTTTTTGATCTAGCGATTTGTGAATGACAACAACGGTTTAAATGTACTATTCACACGTCCTCGCATGCAACCTTTGCGGAATAAATCTGATAGAGCCTGTTTATACACGACACGCAAAAAATAATGCTCAATTCCCACATTGCCCGAAATTAAACAGTTTGCGCTAGTATTGAACTATTTAACCTCACAGATTTAACGAAAATTCATATATGAACAATTTAAAGTTACAACTCTATCCGCACCATTAAACCAACGATTCATCCCTTCAAAGCGACCCTAGTATGCGCCAAAATGATGACGTTTACGGCCGAGGAGATTTTGTGATGATGACGTTTACGGCCGAGGACAAAAATATGGATGACGTTTACGGCCGAGGAAATACTTACTAAAAACTCATTTTTCGCAGTTTCAATAGTTTTCTCCCCGGTAAAGTATGGAATATTCGCCAGTGTACATTCCAATGAACATTTCTTTATCAGAAAATGTTGGATAGGATTGCCTTACACTATTTTATTCCTATATATTTGATATAAAACGTCATTTTAGAGATCTATGACTTTACAACACAGGTATTTGTTTGTTTGAAAAAGCATTTAACAGTCTACATGATCTCAACGATGAACGTCAGTCAGCATACAGAAAATGACACACTACTGACCGGTCCATACCGTTGTGCTCCCTGTCTTCACCGGGACGTGTTTTGCACACATTCTTGTGTTTATCATATTTTACAGAGTTATGCACCAGTCAGTTGCAACCACGGCCCATATCCCCGGGGATGTGCAGTGGATAGGCGAAAAAGCCGTGTTTTACCTTCCAGCTTTCCTCGCCGGAGAAATGTGGAGGATTGACGCGAACCAATATCCCAGGGACAATGTTTAGCTACCAGAGGTCAGAAAATACTTGAGATTTTACCACCAGCTATCCCCTAGGGTGGGGAAATTGCGGTGGATTGACAACCCGAAAGTAAAATTCCACACCAATACCCAAGGGTGGAGACCGTGGATGCAACTTCCTTTATTTGTTTTGGCGGTATTTTTTATGCTTGGAGTAGGGAAAGAAAAATGTTCGTTCTGAACTGATGGTAAACGTATTTAAGCCCTGTATATGTATAAATGGGTATAAAGAAGGAAATGTTTTAAACACCGTCATCGACTCTTCCTATCATGGGCTATGACCGCTTCTGTTGTTAACAGTGGTCGTGTCGTAGGTCTATGGCTGCTTTTGCTGTTAACAGTGGTCATGCCGTAGGTCAAGGACCGCTTTTGCTGTTAACGCACAATTGTTTGATGTCTAAATCCCCGCCCTACAGCCAAAGCTGACAGTCTAAATCTCCGGGGTCGGTACACGTAATCACGTAGTAAATCGGGGGTCTTGGAACCGAACCAACGTATATTCACCGGGACTAGTAGTCGATTAGGTTGTCTTATTGCCGCACATTGTGAAAAAGTGTCGGTCTAATTCTCCTTTTACTCTCGCCGGCGATACGGGGCCTTGCACCGGGACAGTGATTACGGGGCTAAAGTTATACAATGTACACTTGTTAAATGTTATAAGTACACCAACATGTAATGAGTATATCTTTTTTATTATACATGATATCATGTTCATTTTTTGCATGTCTTCATGCGAATAGTATAGCAGCAATATCAGATAATTCGAGAATTGAAATTTGCCCGCTGCAAGCAGTGACCCGTGAATTTTCGAATTATGTAAAATGCAGGTGCAAAGCAAACAACTTTCGCACTATGTCTCAAAATATTACATACACATTGTCCATCAATACCCCCATCAGGAAAATACAAAATCGAAAGAATTACGATAACAGACCGTACAAGAGAGGTTTGTGAAACATACACGTCTTATGATAGTAAATAGCCTAGTGTATCTAAGGTCAACACGACCTTGACCTTTGACCTATCAACCTAAAAATTAGTAGGAGCCTACATCTGATGATTAGCAACCTCTCTGTAAAGTCTTACTATCTAAGATACTATATTCCTTATGGTGTGGACCAGTGAGTGTTGTGCGTTCAAATGTCATGGTGAGTTTGACCTTTGATCCAAATGACCTTGAAATTTAGTCAGGCCGTCTTTGGAGGATGAATAATCTTCACTCAAACTTTTAGAATTCTAGGTCCACTCGTTTTTGAGTTATTGTTGGAAAACCATTCGGCATGTCGACCGACCGACTATGTGCACGTAACGCTATGTACTGTGTTGGTGTACTTATAACATTTAATGAGTGTACCCGATTTCTCACGTGTAAATTCCAATAATCTAAAAGATGGTTTTTCAAAAAAAAAAATTCTTCAAATAACGCTATAATGTCATGATTTAAAGCCAAAACCTATGTCTTAAAATAAAAATCTAATAAAAAAATTATCGGCTCCAGTGGTGTTTGAACCCACGATCTATAGGAAACTCGAATACCTTTGTAATTAATTCTTTTATGAAAAATGATCATCACATAAGGACAAATTACGTCATATATTTAAATGACAAACGGGCATCATAATAATGACACATGCTCATCATAATAATGACAAATGCACATCAAATGATAATCATAATATGACAAACGGACATCAAACAAAACATTGTGAAATTATGACAAATGGACATGATGATTTTTTTATACCACGGTATAATACCATAATGTAACAGTTCTGTTTATCTTAAGGCAACTTAAGGTCATCATCACAAAATCTCCTCGGCCGCAAACGTCATCATTTTGGCGCATACTAGGGTCGCTTTGAAGGGATGAATCGTTGGTTTAATGGCGCGGATAGAGTTGTAACTTTAAATTGTTCAAATATGAATTTTCGTTGAATCTGTGAGGTTAATGTATATTTCAAACTTTAGGCCATGTATATTACAAAATTGTATGCCCATATGTGGGCCCAAAATTGAAAAATAAATAAACAAATATCTATCGTTGGAGCTAAAATGACGTTACGTTGAAATTGCTTTGACAATTTTATAAATGTACAAGATTTTCATCATGAATGACTGTAGATCTCCATGAACTTTACTAAACGTGAGTTGTTGTTACTCCCATTGAGTTTACACTTCAGAGCCTGGCCAGAAGTTGATAATCGGCCCGGCATGAAAAATCACCCTCGGGCTAAAGCCCTCGCGGTGAATATTAATTTCCCGGGCCGATTATCGCCTTCCAGCTCGGCTATGTCGTGTATTAACCTCTAATTACTTACGTTGAGGTAATATTTGATATCGATGATATTACATCCGAGCAGATACGAGGGTGGTACAGCGGGTATGTGCAGCTTCTCTCCGGCCCATTGGTCAGTACCCCCGCCTTCTATTTTACCGTGTCGCATCTCTTGTATCACATTGTATACAGTCTTTGACTTGGATCTTGCATGATAAGTCACTGCCTGTGCAACAAACAAAAACAACATTGATGTAAATATCTAAAGACACCGTTGATAAAGCTTAATATATGAGTTAACAATAATACAATACATATAAATCTACTAGAACTTAGGAAATACGAACCGTTGTTACAAGAAACATATTGTATACAGTCAACGGTGTCATTGTTACATTCGAATACTTATTATAAAGCGATCATATATAATGCAGTAACGTATGATAATGAATTCATGTACACGATTCACAGAAACGTTTAACGTCTCTTTGTTGAATGTTGATGTGTACTGTACATACAGAGCACATGCCTCGAAATTATATCACAAAATACAATTGTGACTTACCTATTTTGTTGATACGTTTATTGGTGGTTTCATGTAGGGGACGGGAGAGGTTCTTTTCGCACCTGTTCCTTTTTCTCATGAATGGGTGAAAATTTTGGAATGTCAAAACTGTGTATTTTGTGTACAGACCGACCGTTATGTGCAAAGCAATATGTACCGCGTAACACGACTTTTTTCGATACAGTGTGAATAGAATATATGTTTGTGTACCATAGTAAGCTGTGCTTTACTACATGTCATTTCTCGATCACTTTGGTTGTTGATTTCAGCCCTGAAAGGGACGGACTCGCCGGGTACATAGCCAGTACGTTCAAGTGTCACTGTAGCGGATATAGGATCTGATTCACAACACAGACAACACAGAGTCTTCTGGTCTGTTTTTGTGGCGCCATTCTGAAATTATGTAATTGCTCATTTTGATATCATACACTTTATGTAACTATATGTAACTGTATCATTGATATCAGAGCAAAACGAAAAAAAACATTTGGGGGTAACATGTGTATGTTGGGGGTATCATGTGTATGTTGGGGGTATCATGTGTATGTTGGGGGTATCATGTGTATGTTGGGGGTAACATGTGTATGTTGGGGGTATCATGTGTATGTTGGGGGTAACATGTGTATGTTGTGGGTAACATGTGTATGTTGGGGGTAGCATGTGTAATTTGGGGTTTTTTTACCAATGATACATTTACCTGTACATGTAATTGCCAAATATTGCAGTTGTGGCTTTTTCATTATATGGATTAATGAGCGGATGTAAAATACACGTAGACGGGCGATCAATAAATAATATGTTTCACACCACTGTCGAAAATAAAACAGAAGCGGACGGGTTGCATCGCTACACAATCATTTTATGAGATAAGAACGAAATGCTCAAGTAAGCTCAAGTAAGGATTTTGCTGATTCTTGAGCTGTAATTTTTACTGTGGTAAACTCAGAGTAATGCATTTGTTATATGATGCCAATGACGAGTCCAGCCTTTCATGTTATTTACCACTAAGACAAGTGATAATAATTGAGATGAGATTTAGCTGAAATTGAGATGCTTCAGATGATTGGGTATAGTCAAAATATCCTATACATAGTGAATAGGGACAAAACATGCGCTAGATTTCACTATAAAAGGCATATAGTATACAAAAAGAATCGAAAATATTTTCTACATTAGTTCAATTTCACCCTATCTTATTTTAAGGGCACTCGATTGGAATTAAAAATAGATACTAGCTACTAGATACGGGAATGCTACACGTTGCTGTTGAAAAAACAAAAAGTGAAATTCGTCTTCAAGACATCTGTTGGACAATTTGTGACTATCATTCCATTCAACGTAGTTTAAGGAAATTCAGTCATATCAGTACCAACTCTACGAAACTCACACGCACGCACGCATACACACACACACACACACTCACAATGCAATCAAATAACTGGGCAATGTGCATTTTTGTTATTTATTTATTTTGCTACTTATCTGAACTAAGTCTTACCATTGTTTCAGGCCGTGTGTTCAAGTCAAACAGATTCGCTACAGTGATCATCCGTTTCGTTTCCTTGTCGAACCCCCATGGAATATCTATGTAAGATTTCAACATGTATCGGACCCGTCCTATGTGAGCCTCGTATGATGATGGAATCGATGTTGGAAGTTGTATACTAAAGGGGTAAGAGTATTTACCAGGCTGAATCTTTGTCTCGTCTTGACCAGTTTGTTCTGTAAAACAGTTACAATAAATACATCCTAAGATGCAATGTACGAATGTATGCAGTTAAGTTAAGAAGCTATCAATTTTCCTGTTTTCAGCTGTTAATCTACCCTTTGACATTTCATCTTCCCCTGGTCACCGGGCTTCCTTATGACACATGCGTTCGAGTCTCCCTGTGGAGGCTATTCCTCTCCTTTTGGTGTGGCAGTCAAAATCGATATGCGGCGCCCAGGAATAGATACTGCCGTCACAGGTACCAATTTACGCCTTGGTGAAGTAGAGCATGTGGGTTATTCTAGCTGAAAGAAATTAACCAGTGGTCCAAATGGGGGTTGAACCCTGGACCTCTCGATCTCGAAGCACACACCCTTCTCGATACAACCTCTCCCAAATAGTCCGCTAGTTGCTTTTAATAAGTCATATTGTCGAACATGTTCATTACCAGCCTGTGTTTGTATTTTTTGCAATTTGAATACCGTACAGGACTTGTCCTTCCTTGAATATATACCGTTACATTAATAAAATATTAATACGCAGTACACGTACCTTTTCCGTATAGGGCTATTTTATTGCGGAAGTACGTCTCGTTACTGCGATAATGAACAGTATGGGAACCATTCTTTGTTTTTCTTTGCTCCGTCCAATGAACATCGGCGTAACCATGGAAATCCAGATAGATTGCTACAAAATAAGACAAAATAGGACAAAATAAACAAACAACTAGCTTGTAAATAACAAAACAAAGCGACTCAACGAATTCAGTGTCCGTAGGGAATCCGAGTTAAACACGATATCGATGTAGTGCTGACAGATTTAAATTCATACATATGTCATGTTTATTTTTACTTGTGTTCAAAATGAGAACCTGACTACACAATGGTGACGGGAAACAGATTACACGTCAACAACAATGGCCATCCTTGGGAGAAATCCCGAATGAATAGCCACTTTTATTGGCTACTTTTTCTTAACAGCTCCAGTTGTCGTGCTGTCTGGCTGTATAGCATAGCTTTGTTTTAGGTAACGAAGGCAGAAAGAGGTAGATACCGGAAAGCACATTTGGAAGTGATCGGAGTTTTAGGTAGTTCATATAGTTAATCTCGCGAAGGCGAGCCATCATTGTTGTATTGCTAGTAGATCGTGTAAAATAGATATCCCGTAATGATCTGGCATGTTTTGAAATACTGTATTCTGTGAATGAATGAACGTGATCCTCCACTTTTTTCACATGGAATATTTCACGTGGAACTCACACGGAGAGGTTAAGTTGCTCGCACAAGACACGTTTGTTACGAAAAATGATAGTTTCAGACGTCGAATGTGTTTCCATCATGAATAAATATTTTAATAATTTCAAACCGTTTGACATGCTATTAGAGTTAAGTTATAATGGGGTGGTTAGGTACATGGCCGTCAATAATTAATATTCGAACATTTCCAAACCATTTGACATGGTTTTAAAGTACGCTTAATTCATTTACCATGCCCTGTCGTCTGCACTTGAGCTCATCATATTAATATTGAACTATTTACGATATTCATTAATGTGATACACGAGTATATTACTCCCAAAGGTTGAGTATCTTTTAACAAACATTCCATATGCCAATTCCATAAACTAATTATCGTAGTCTTAACTTTGTAAATAATTTACAAAGCAATCGATATGGTATGTATAAGTATGTACCCAATCTATCTGTGGAAGTGTTTGAATAACGGCGAGTTCATATTTGTCTTCAATGAAGAATATGTACGCAGGTATAAATTATGTACATTTGTATATAGAAATTCTATTGAATAGCACAGGTTTGCTTTCACTACAGTAGCCTTGACATATAAATAACATTTTGCAATACCGTATATATAAATACAATGGTGACTTAAAACGCGCTTATTAAAATCAGTTTCAATATTACGAAATATTTGCAAGAACGACCTTACTTGCATTAGAAGCACGTGTGTACCCTAGTATTACATTTAGCACTAAAATCGTAAACCTATTATCAAATTAAAATTCTTGATAAATTGATTACACGTATACAATGTGGTATGTGGAGCTACAATGCTAACAATAATTCGGTTGAACTTTCACAAAGCATACAACCTTTAAGTAAGAACTGCAAATTTGGAGACAAATAAAGAATTTGAGCGTAATTAACTTTAAGATTTTCGTAAGTGCATGTTTGATAAGAAAGTGTCCATGTCTATTTATTTTTATTTTTTTTGAAAACCTGTATATTCGAATGTCATTAGAGCGTACTTACAACGCGGGTGACATTTATAAAACACTTGCGAGAGTGTCTCTAGATTCTACATTGGAAAACTTTATACGTATTGGCTATACTTACATGGATACAAGGAAAGTCATGTGATATAAAATTATACGTACCACGTGAAGTATAAAGTATTAAGGTTTTCCAATAAATCAATGCACATTTTGCGTTTTTAGTGATTAAACTCGTTCAGCTCGCCAAAACTCGTTTAATATGAATAGACATCAATAGGCTAGTCGTGATAGATCCTTTATATAGTTAATGTCAGGTACTCAGTTAACGGTGTCTGAATTAATGTTGAGCAGTGACTAAATAAATAAAGACGATGGGAAGAACGCTTGGAGAAATAGAAAATATTGCGAAGGACCGACAGAAATGGAGAGACCTGGTTGCAGCCTTATGTGTCAGCGGGCGCGAAGAGGTTAGACGTAGACGTAGTGACTATTCGAAATGATCTATTATTTTGAGTACTATACGTCCTGCAGTTAACAAGAAACTTAATAAAGCTAGTTCTGCTCTTATAAAACACGCATCGACCGTTTACTTGTATAAAAACATTGTAACATCATAACATTGTACGTGTAATGTTATATCACTTAAAATGATTAATATAGGAATTATAACTCTAACGCGATATTCTGCAATCTCAATATAAACAGAAATCACTGATCATTACATCGATTTAGGGAGAGCAGAAGTTTATTTTGCCTGCTCACTTTTATAGACACATTTCATGTTTACATACCGGGGCATTCATACGCAAATTGATATACAAGGAGATTCATTCAGCCAATAGATTTCTGGTGGAACATTGGTGGCGATTAACATATGAATAGTTTCGTCATACTGAAATGTGTCTATTCACCAAGTAAATTAAAATTACGGTACACATTGAAAAGATAATCCCTTTTCCAATATCCTTGTGTTGTTTTACCTGATTTACCTGTTTACTTTAGGTGGCACATGTCCCAATACCGCGTTAGAGTTGTACAGACATTATACAAAGTGACTGGACTGAATAATCGATTTATATTACATAACTATACTAAATTCATCATATAGCTGGTTTGCGATAGAAAAAAATCGTGTATTTTAAAGATTTCTGAATATCTTTTTATCAGATTTTGGTAAAAAAATACACACTACTACAATAACTTCCTACCTACTCCCAAGTTGAATTTCATAATTTTTAGTCCCAATTAAAAATCATTTATCCTTTTTTACATATTGAAATTAATTGCATATTTACAGTTTTACACAGGGAGGTAATCTGGTATTCCATTGATGATTTACTATCAATTATTTTACCGTTACAATCCGTGATCGGCGAGATTAAGATTGCGATTATAATGAAAAGATTTGGGTGGCCCTTTTTATTCGGGTTATTTAGGTGTGTCGCCTATAAATAATGTACATCAATAAAATGTACTTCGTCATATTCACAGACGGGCCTCGCATGTGTTGAATCAAATTGGTTGCAAATATACCGTTATGCGTATCGCGTGACCGTGCAATTTGCTGTTGCAAGTATCAAGTCTTCTAACTTGATATTTCATACAAAACTACCAATATGTTACATAGAACTTATGAACAAAACTTTTTTAACTCTGATGTTGCTGAAATTTCAGTGTGTATTAGGTAGATATATTTCATTTATTCGTGCGAAATTTCATACTTTTAGGTGTAGTAATTACAGAGGAATGTTTAAAAAAACACGATTTTTTCTATCGCAAACTAGCTATACACAAACGAAACTAAAAAAATGTCAAAGACCTCGTGATTTTGTTTCTTTTTCAAGTTCCAGCTCCACTCGTCCAGTGACCATTTGTCCAGGGAAGTATAGACCCTGTTGGTTATCCAAAACAATCTGGTAAAATGTTTTACCCATTTTTGGTTCACTTGAAGTTTATATGTTCATAAAAATTAATAAAACACACAGTTAAAAAACGTCAAATATTCCTAGTTGATATTGTTATACAAGTCCTTTTGTGGAAGATATACATATATCTACACAGTGTTCCATATATTATTGAATGTATTCATATGAATGTATATACATTATAACCTGAAGTATTTTGAAATAAAATCAATAATCCTATAAACTTGTCGGTGTCATAGTTTATAGTTTAAATATAGCTTGGCCAGTTTGATACGACTCTGACCTATTGATTAGCATAATTTAACTGTCGATATATTGCCTACGTTTACAACACCGAGTGTATGTTTTCATAATCGGGGAATATCACGAAGACACTCGAGATGTAATACAAACACAAATTTGAAATACCAATATCGCACGATTTGCTTGCGGAAATTGATATATTCAAGCAAGAACCTTGTAACATATTCTTGCATAAAGGTCAGGCTCAGGTCAAAATAGCCAAGCTATACCACATAAGCTACGTACCATTTTAATAATAGTACGTAAAATGAGTCCATACATGTACGACTATATAAATGTTATTATATATGTTCGATAATTACGGGATCGAATCCACATAATCCAGTTAAAGACATTTGAACTCAATTCCCTGAGACATGCGAGTAGTTCGGCGCATTCAATGACATAAATGTCACGCTCTTTTGAAAAAAAAATTCTTTCATTCTATTCCAATATAAACTTTTGAAAAAGAAATCTTACTGTACATGTACTTTCGCATGCCTGATATACACCGGTATTAAAATATGAAAAACCTTTTATGTGTATACACACAAAATCTTCGCGGCCTTGTACGAATTTATAATTGAATAGATTGATTGTGTTTGATACATGTAAATGTCACAGGTAACTGCATCAATAATAACATAAATATGTTTTATTGTTACTCTTTATCAACATGTGCATGATGTGGTTCGAATATTAAATATATACTTATGATTAAAAGCACAGGCCTTTATTTGTTCGTGAAAACATTTTAATTCAACTTATCATAAAAACAATGATAAAAACAACATTTTATCAATTTCGATCAAATTCAATAAATATATATTGAGATGTAAAGCGTGTACTATTCTTGTTCTCCGGCCCATGTTAGCCTTAAGTTCGAAACAAGGAATTGTTAGATCTACTGTTCTTAATTAACATAATACGCATAGCAATACCGTGTGACTTTGGACTACAGAGCAAAGACGAAATGTGCTTCACTTTGAAAACTTACGGCTATTTTTACTGGTAAGGTTCTGATGACAATGAAAATAAAGAAGGGTGATTAGAAAATGGTGTATCAATAACATGAAGCATAAAACAAGTCATTACCAGGGTTTTGGAAAGGGTCCACCCACAGTGTCGATTTATGGGGGGCAACGTGTAGGACACTTGTGCAATAAATAGTCACATAAACTAGACCTTAGAATATGCATGATTTTATATTTAAAAAAAACGTCTTGTTTATTACCAAAGTATGCCTCACAGGTCGACCAGATTGTACTAGATTCATTTTAAAGCATTTCCCGGGAACTCCTTCCGGACCACCTCAAGGCAGGGGTATACCAGGGACATTACCGTCAGAATGTCCCCGCTCTGCCAGGGACACTATGATGGTAACATCCCTGATATATACCCCAGATTTGCAGGGGACACACTGATGATATCATCTATGGGGTATACCACCGCCCTGCGGGGGCTCTCTGATAGTAATACCCTGGCATATAGCTCCACCCTACGGTGGACACTCTAGTGGTAATACCCTGGTAGTCACACACTCATTTAGCAATTCAGTCACACAAGCATTTTTAGTCACACAACCAATTAGCAATTCAGTCAAACAAACATTTTTAGTCTTCAGTCACACAAGCATTTTTAGTTACACAAGCATTTACCAATTCAGTCACACAAGCATTTTTAGTCACATATGCATTTAGCAATTCAGTCACACAAGCATTTTTAGTCACAGAAGCATTTAGCAATTCAGTCACACAAGCAATTTTAGTCAAACAAGCATTTAGCAATTCAGTCTCACAAGACTTAAGTATCTTCAGTCATACAGGCATTTTTAGTCATATAAGCATTTAGACGTTACGTACGAAACTCGGACGTTTTATGAATTTCGGGTGGTTACTAAGAGTTTTTGACCATTTTTAATTCAACCGATGAAGAAATATTAAAGTCTTATACAGCGACAGAATGGTATTTGTGTAAGCAATACTGCAATATCACTAGTTATGTCAAAGAAATAAAAGAAAATCCCCTTGAATTGAAACAAATAAACTGAATGATTGATATAAAGTCCCCTAATCAATTCAGATTATCAACAGAAATACTAAATATTACAATTGCCCAGTGAAAATGTCCACTTGACGCGATGTAACGCTGTTGTGCAACATTTGGGTGCATGTCGTTTTCGTTCAGTATGGTTAGAGCATCATAAAACGCGTAAATGTTAATTATGAAGTATAGCATACTACATGGCGATATAAACCCTGTTGGTAGATATCATTCCTTATGGACTGGTATGTAAGACCATCTTAGTGCCAAACATTAAAATTGCCCAGTGTAAATGTGCGGGTGCAAATTTCAATTACGCGTAAATGTCAGGGTAAATTGAACATTTCCACTTAGAATGACATTTTTACACTTGAATTACTTACATGTAGTTTTGAATAACTGTAAATGAGTTTCTAAGTCGTATCATTTTCATTAGTGTAAATTTGATTAAAATACAGACTCTTTATAATCCTATCAATATCACTGTACTTGTCTCTACAAATTGGTCACACGAAGAACAATTGCTGTTATATTTTCCCCAAGAAAACTAGTTTCGCCCTGTCTAACATTATATCAAAATAAGAACGTGTACTAGTATATGAATTTGAAAATGTTATCAACCTTTTGTGGATGATTTCAACCACGAGAATCCTTTAAATTACATTGAACTTTCCACGAAATGGTCTTTTTCACCAAATCCACAAATTTTGTCACATTGAAATTTAATTATTTTTACTCGTCAAAAACATGTAGCTAGAAAATTGTAAGTCCACCCAAAGATAGTGCAATATTAGACTGTACATGTACTACTGTAAAACCATCTTATTTGTGGCTTTTACTCGAATCAATAGTGCAGATAACTAAATTATGAATTCCAATATTCTTGATTTATTTAGGCCAGAACAAATTTTAGAGAAATTGTTTATTGTTTTGTAAACCGCAAAATGGGGTGCAAAATTTATATCATTGTAATGACCAAGAAAAGTAGAAATTAATTATAGCAATTGAAGAAAAGTTACAGAATATTCATACCAAGCAAAATTTATTTTCTTATTATTCCCAAGAAAAGCAGTGCTTTTACAGTATTTTTTAAAGTACTTGTAACAATTTAAGCGAATTTAAGATTTAGCTGTAAAAATTCATTGTGCAATTAATTACATGTACAAGAAACCTGAATATATACAGAATACAAATAGTTACTATAATTGTCTATCAGGTGAACTTTATTCTATATATTAATATGACTGTGAGCGTCAACATGGGCAGTACGAATATAACCTTGCTATATGTGTATTAGAAATAAAACAATACCAATATTTTCATAGAAATATGACAATTGTGAAAATAAGATGCATAAATTTCTACCTTTGTGCACTAAGTCCTTTATCAATGAATGAAGAAAACTAGATGCAAGTGTATTATAAGCACTTATAAGGTGTATAAACACATTGACACTTGTGTGAATTTTAATCACAAGCTAATTAAACCTATGAATGGACATTTTTGGACAGTTAACTTAATCCTTTTGGTACATTATAGGCCAAGCACATTTTTACATTAGAACTATATTTTCTATGCTGCGAATGATGCTCTGTTCATGGATTGTGCAAGGATCTTTTGGATAACCATGGTCTCTCTGGGGATCATTTTGCTTTTTGTCGGAGTATAAGTCAGATACAGAACTTGTTATCGCTCAAAAGTGTCTTCTTACAAGTGTTATTGTACAGTTTCTGAAGGACGAACAACAAATTATCCTCGGCTTCGCCTCGGACAATTATGTTGTTTGTCCTTCCGAAACTGTACAATAACGCTTGTAAGAAGACACTTTTGAACGAAAACTAGTACTGTATCTAATACTTGTAGAAAACGACGTCGTCCCGTAAGTTGCCGTTTTGGACGCAACGTTTTATGTACCAGTTTTGTGCGTAATGTCTAAGCAATTCAGTCAAACAAGCATTTTCAGTCACACAAGACATAAGTATCTTCAGTCACACACGAATTTTTAGTCACACAAGCATTTAGCAATTCAGTCACATAAGCATTTTTAGTCACACAAACATTTAGCAATTCAGTCACACAAGCATTTTTAGTCATACAAGCATTTAGCAATTCAGTCACAAAAGCATTTTTATCACACAAGGATTTAGCAATTCAGTAACACAAGACTTAAATATCTTCAGTTACACAAGCATTTTTAGTCACACAAGCATTTAGCAATTCAGTCACACAAGTATTTTAGTCACACGAGCATTTAGCAATTCAGTCACACAAGCAATTTTAGTCAAACAAGCATTTAGCAATTCAGTCACAAAAGCATTTTTATCACACAAGGATTTAGCAATTCAGTAACACAAGACTTAAATATCTTCAGTTACACAAGCATTTTTAGTCACACAAGCATTTAGCAATTCAGTCACACAAGTATTTTAGTCACACGAGCATTTAGCAATTCAGTCACACAAGCAATTTTAGTCAAACAAGCATTTAGCAATTCAGTCACACAATCATTTTTTAATCACAAGCATTTAGCAATTCAGTCACACAAGCATTTAGCAATTCAGTCACACAAACATTTTTAGTCACACAAACATTTAGTAATTCAGTAAGACTTAAGTTTCTTCGGCGTTGCTAATGTGAGATAAGCGCGTTGCTATGGAAGAAAATCTTATCTTACATTAGCAACATCTTTCTCACATTAGCAACCGCACGTGAATTTGTATAGTAAATTAACTTGGTATTTAGCTAACAAGAAGAACAAAAATAGGTTCTATACTATTTAAGGGGCATTTTTTGGCAGAGCATAACAGTGCAGCCATATGCTTTATTTACGACGTTATGTTATCCATTGTTTTGAATGCGAACATACGGCAAATGCCACGTTATGATGACGCCACGTTGACGCCACGAACGCTAAATAATGATAAAAATTCACATTTTCACGAATTACGTCGAAGAAAAATGATCCACCATGAGCCTCGTCCCTGGTTAAAATCCGACCCCTCGGGTGAGATATCCTTATCCTACATAGAAGCTCATGGTGGATCCTTATAATCTTCAGTCACACAAACATTTTTAGTCACACAAGCATCACTGCGGTATTACGTACACCGGATATTGCTAGCAATATGAGTAAAATAATTAATTTTCGCGACATTCTAGTGTTGACAAGGGTAAGTTCAGAGACGATTTTTAGTCTTTCCGAGTGTGTTTCATATATATTTTCTACAAAAGTATCTCTTCCATAAATTTGCCTAGTCCGTGCAACCGGTAAATTGCCAGGAGTTTCTTAAAAGGGTGATTAAAAGACCAAACTCGTATCGTTACTCACGAAAAAAGTCAGCTCGATCGGTCGAAACAAGATGTTTTTGTTTATATTCTTCGTTTAAAAACACAACTTGAGTCGAGCGAATTGTCATTCTTGATACAAAGATAATATTGTAAATGTAGTATTCTAAACTAATCGCAAATAACAGTGCATTGTGAGAATAAATACAGGTGTTAGTGTACGGAGTATTGTTGTATCATGTACGGAGTATTGCTATATAGTGTACAGAGTATTGCTTTTAAGTGCCGTAACTATTTGTCACACAATTGACTAAATACAAGGTATAATCAGTGATTTATTTTGGTAAAAATAACTTGTTATCGTATAGATCTGTACCTATTAAGATTGGATTGTATGTACATGTACTACATTAAACAATAATTGTACCAAGCTAGTCCTAGCTCCAAGAACCCCACCACCTGAATTTTACATGTTGTGATATTAACCATGTACATCAATTGTACAGGGTTTAGAATGGAATATGTACATTTTCATGAGAACAATAGCTTCTTTGACCGACTGAGCAAAATAATTTGCTTAACCTCTGCTGTGAAGAAAATGCCAGATCCCCTTGAGCTTTTGTGACAACATAATACAAAATACCATACAAACCAATATAGCAGATGCATCCCCTTTCTTTAAGCAACACTTAATTGTGTGTTCTTGATTTATAATATATCTTAGCTTTTTCAAACATATGATTATTGTTATTAACTGGAATAGATTGAGGTGAGAGTTAGCCACAATTTAAAATATATGTTATGTAATTTATATAATATACAGTTAACAGTTCTTTTCTGTTAAGTTAGTGTTTAGATTTTAACCATGATATTAAGATAACTCAGATTAAAGTATATGTATTATTGGAATTGCTTTAGGAGTTCCCCTTGTCTTCAGGAAAGGATAGACTTTCCATTTGTGACTATTTATACCCGGTACAACACAGTGTCACATTAAAATATCCAAAACCTAGATTGCATTGTCAGTATACAACCCTTTCATGCTTAAGTTAATTCTGTGCACTAGCTTCAAATGATTAGAATGTTGTGCTTTACTGAAACTTTAATATCGAATTGATAAGACTTAACGATTTCAGAATAATATTTTCTTAAATAGTATTAGTGATGTAATTGTTGTAGTAACTAATTATGTTTCATACTAAATTGTAGTTGAGCATAAATAAACTTTATGCAGGCAAATGCCCGTATTTGCCATTTGACCATATACATGACTCTCAACGAATTACATCAATTCAAGATAAATATCCCTTTGTTCTTGTCATAAGAACACTTAATGTATGAAAATCAGTTTTTTATTTTGTTCATTGCATTCATCAGCCTGACAGATTGAAATATTTTAACATTATCTTATAAAAATATTCTTATTATATCCTAAAGCTAATAAGACATGAGCTTATTGGTGAGCAGACGTAATATTACGATAAAACTGTCCATTTATATTCTTTATTTGCTCATGTTGATAAGCAATAGTCCGTACACTAGACAGCAATACTCTGTACACTAAACAGCAATACTCTGTACACTAAACAGCAATACTCTGTACACGCACTTGTATCTGTTTTGATGTGTATCTTAGTTGTTTTTCGATCAATATTTATGAAATTTGGTCACAACACGTTTGGGTTCAATATAAACAAAATGGCCAGTTCAAAAAATCTTCAATTTGGTGATACAGTCATTCCAGAAGCGTATACTGTACTGTTGTTAATATTTGCGAGTGAGTAACGGCATAATACTTGATCATTTGAACCTTCCTATGAATATCTTATATACTATAGTGTGCTATAAAGTTACAAAAATGCCGGAAGAAGTTAAAACTTAATTGAGATATGCATAAGTATTCAGTAATTTGGAAAATAACGTATCTAAACTCACCCTGGTCTCCTCAAAAATAAAAATATTACTCACTTTACTTGCAATATCCGGTGTACGTTATACCGCAGTGAACATTTAGCAATTTAGTCACACAACAATTTTTAGTCGGACAAGCATTTAGCAATTCAGTCACACAAGCATATTAAGTCACACAAGCATTTAGTAATTCAGTCACACAAGCATATTAAGTCACACAAGCATTTAGTAATTATGTCACACAATAATCTTAAGTATCTTCAGTCACGCAAGCATTTTTTGTCAAACAAGCATTTAGCAATACAGTCACACAAGTATTTTTAGTCACACAAGCATTTAGCAATTCAGTCACACAAGCATATTAAGTCACACAAGCATTTAGTAATTCTGTCATACAAGAATCTTAAGTATCTTCAGTCACGCAAGCATTTTTTTGTCAAACAAGCATTTAGCAATTCAGTCACACAAGCATTATTAGTCAAACAAGCATTTAGCAATTTAGTCACACAAGCATTTTAGTCACACAAGCATTAAACAATTCAGTCATGTATGTACCCAATTCGTTACGAGTATCTAATGCAACCAATAATGTCTATAGATGGGGGTTCTGAGTACCCCATAGGACAACAAAGGGTCGTAACTAGTCGTTGTATCTTCCAAGCAGACTACTACTGTCTGTACATGGAGGTTTTGGATAACAACTAGAATAAGGTATGCATCTACCTGGCGGTTAGGGTCCCAGCTAGGACTAGGACATGGTTGAAGTGTGTACTAAATAAAACCAATACTGCCAGTTCATGATGGTCGTAAGTACCACATAGGACTTACAGTCTTTGAATGTATCTATTCATTTTGAGTACCCAACACGATATAGTCCGGAAGCGGAACTTGAAATATTAACGGAACCTTAAAAAATCTGGCATAGAAAATGTTTTGATGATTCTTATAGAGGACACGTTGGAGGTCCGGAAACTGATTGATACGTGTTTGGTTTCTTTTTGGAACCCCCTAGAAACAAGATGGCGTCCAAGATGGCCGCCAATAATTGTTTTCAATATATATTTAACCATTAAATAGTTTCAATAATAAAACATCGTATAATTAATTCATAATTGTATCGAAGCACTCATAAGTAGTCGTTGATAAGTATAGTTTTGAAATTAGTATAAAGGGAGGTAATCGGGTCTAAATGGGACTAATGTACTATATACACTAATATACCAAATAATGAAAACTTACCATAAAATTATGTACGATACGAGTAAATGTAACGGATAACATTGCTTCTCATCAAATTCAATAGTTGCAGTAATTTATTACAGTTTTTGTAACTATACACTGACTGAAAATTGATTGTTTGTAGGAAATAACTTAATTAGGTGTTTCTAACCTAAGAGGGGACATAATTGAAACGTTGCTTTTGAAGTATTTGAACTACTTTTTGAATTCTAAAAAGGGAGGTTACTGGTACTCATACGCTGAATCAACATATATATTTCCTTACGCTTATTGACTTGTTCAAATTAAAAAAACACATGCAACATACTTTTTTTATACACTTTTTTGGTGATTAATGGTGGGACCTTTGTTATTTACCTTCATACTAAAACCATTCCTTATTATTTTATAATACTTATGTTACTTTATATAGTAACAAATTTGCCTTCGAAAAATAGCATTATCAGCTTTTCAAAAGTATTATCAGCTTTTTGCCCCGCCACGCGCCCACCGGGGCGATTATCAAAAATAATCGCCCTTGGAAAACGTTCACGCGCAACGTTACGTCATTTGCGTCGGCCGCTGAGCGTAGGCCTATTTCTACCAGAATCACTTGCAAACACTGTATATGGCTTTGGAGAAGCAGAATAGCACATTTAAAATATGTTTTGTATCAACCTTCGATGAAATATACATGACCTTTTTATTAGACCTTTAATTTATTATCAAAACAACGAGTTTCCTAGACGAGATCAATATTTTTATATTCTTCCGAAAATGTTAAAAGCACTTTTTCAGAATTTTGCATTAAACTAAACACCAGCGTGTAGCAAATTATCTAATTAAGAAAATGAATACCCACATGATAGGTTTCCGTTCAATAATAAAAAAGTTACGAACATTTTAGTGTTAGATCTACAGCTCTTGTAGATGTGCATTGTGCGCCTAGATCCAAGTTTGACAACAATAACTCTCTACAATAGCAAATGATCTACCAATTACTGAACATGTTACGTTTTTTATGTGTTGTTTTCATGAAAAAGCTGCAACATAAATATTATACAGAACAATAGATGGCTTAGCAGTGCCTTTGAGTGATAATCGCCCCGGTAGGTCTGTGATAATTGCCCTCGCTCAAAGGCACTGCTCAGCCATGTATTATTCTATAATACTTATGTTACTATAAATAGTAACAAATTTGCCTTCAAAAAATAGCATTATCGGCCTTTCAAAAGTATTATCAGCTTTTTGCCCCGCCGCCACGCGCTACCGGGGCGATTATCAAAAATAATCGCCCTTGGAAAACATTCAGGCGCAACGTTACGTCATTTTAGCGTCGGCCGCTGAGCGTAGGCCTAATTCTACCACAATCACTTACAAACACGGTTGATGGCTTCTAGAGTTTCCTAGACGAGATCAATATTTTGATATTCCTCCGAATTTTTTTCAGAATTTTGCATTAAACTGAACACCAGCGTGTAGAAAATTATCTAATTAAGAAAATGAATACTCACATGATAGGTTTCCGTTCAATAATAAAAAAGTTACGAGCATTTTAGTGTTAGATCTACAGCTCTTGTAGATGTGCATTTCGCGCTTAAATCCAAGTTTGACAACAATAACTCTCTACATTAGCAAATGATCTGCCAATTACTGAACACGTTAAGTTTTTTTAATGTGTTGTTTTAATGAAAAGCTGCAACATAAATATTATACAGAACAATAGATGGCTTAGCAGTGCCTTTGAGTGATAATCGCCCCGGTAGGTCTGTGATAATTGCTCTCGGGCTAAAGCCCTCGGGCAATTATCAGCCTACCGGGGCGATTATCACTCAAAGGCACTGCTCAGCCATGTATTATTCTATAAATAAATACAGACATGGAAATATAACAAATTTATATGATTCTTTATTGTATACATAACAATTATTGTACACATTGAACCATTACACTGCTTAGTATTATGTTGTTTGTTCATGGGTCATTTTTTACCTAAACATTCTTATATTGAACACACGTAAAACTTATTCAAAAATCAGCAAATATCCTCTATATCTTTCAGGTGCAATTAACGTGCTGCAACACAAATGCTCGTATGTCCAACCTGTGGTAATAAATTGAAATGACAGGAATATAGGCTTGCATACACTCAACCGCTTTAAAACGCACCACTTATGAAATATCGGTTTTAGTGATGAAAAAGTCAATCAATGGTTATTTATTTTCGGATGAATAATCTTCAGTCTTTACACAACGAGTTGTGTAATTTTCATGCCATTATTACGAGCTTAAAATAAATTATGATATAGATAACACATTGACCCATGAAAGTGAAAGTCACAATCTCAAAAGCAATTATAAGAGCCAGCTACATTGATGCATGTACGTGGTTTCTCCTCCTAAAGAATAACATTACTTACGTAATAGGATAGAATTATGTTAGACGTGATGTTACTAACCATCTAAGCAAAGCTTTACTTGAATTATAAATGTTATGTGGCTTAGATATGCGCATTTTGTGAACCTAAGATTGATTTAAAGCCTTATTTAAACTTGAAATCTTGGTTATGAGCATTAGACTATCAGGGTATTTCCCGTGGTGCTTATATGGCACCTCAAATCAACACTATGAAGGAGCTTGAAGACAAAAAGTTGGGACATTCGGCTCTAAACGGGAAAAAAACTCGTTAAAAAGTGTACTAAAATGATTTTCCTTATTATTGACAATTATGAAAAGAATAGTTATGGAAATGCAATAACGTACTTTTGGCTTGTTTATTGATCCCGACAAGCTCTTGACACTGTGTGCAGCCATGCGGAACCAATTATAGTGGCACAACCTGTGTCATGTTTGCGTATAGCTCAGGCTCAAAACCTTTAGCTTGTTTCACCCAGGTCGGTCTTTGACTGTTTCATTCGCTAGGAATCGATGTTCTAAACCAATACTCGTTGTGTGGAGGCGGATGATCCGCCATGCTAAGGTACCGATGTTCTTTTCAGTTGGAAGCGAAGGGACAATCATCCGAACAAATATTCGAGATATTCGCAGCATATAAATACTATTAGCAAATACTGTTTCTGTTGTTTTTTCAATGTGTAAACCAACAGCGTACTGTTTAAAGTCAATATTGACCACATAAGTCGAAACGATCGAGCTGCACATGCAAAATCAAAAAAGTTCTTTGGGCGGGGTATTCCGAATGAAAACAAAATCGTTTTCTTTAATTAGGTCAAGCTTATGAACTGAACAAACCATGTAAACTATTAATTTTAGCAAAAAATGAGTTTTGACAATTTTTTACTATTTTCAATAGTGGTGCGTTTTTAAAGCGGTTGAGTGTATTTATCATATAACTAGATAAATCATTATTTTTAGTTTGCCTGTGATTAACAACAATCTGTGATTTAATTAATGCCATAATTGCATATTTTAATGTACAAGTTTAGTTGTTTTCGAATATATTGTCAAATCCTACACCATTATAGCCCAGTTAGGATATTATGACAGTGACGTCATCGTTTATGTGTACCCAAAAGATTAAAACCACTGCTTAAAGCAGTTTGGTATTGAACTGTTCGTAAAGCTTTTATAATTGTGTTTGGTGTATGGATCGTTCCAATGTGTCACTGTATTCTTATCCTAACTGGACTGTAATGCATTTTTAGGTTACAACCAAAATGATGCAACACATGACATAATCGTCCAGAAACCGATCCTCGGTCCAATGCACCTTCAAACTAAAGTTGCTAAATCATATATTTAGCAAACCACTATTAATAAGATGAATTCTAAAAACGAACAAAAATAAAGTATGTAATTAAGTACAGCATTATTAAAAACTCAAGTTCTGGTTAAACTCGAAATAATTGGCTACACTAATCTCGTAATCGTTACTGGGGCGTATTTAGGAAAACCAAGATAAAACTATCAAGTACACAATACTGGCATTAATTATTCTGTGTTATAACAAATGAACGCCTTGAAAGTTAGTTCTGATTTTAAATTTGCTTCAACTCAATCAAGTGGATATAAGCACGACAAGTCAATAGAGAAAGTATTGAAATACCAAGTTTTTAATAATACTTTTGTTCGTACTATTCTGAATTTTCCGAAGAACTAATTTTCTGGACGTCATTTAATATATCACATTACCAAATTATAACTATAAATGCCTTTTATATTGTTTACGTATGGATATGCATGAACTTACATGTTTTTATAGAATATTAAAAATCAAATCTAAATGGTGTTTGTTGAATCTTTTTTTGACAGAAAGTCGAATACTTATCATCATACGTCACGAGATGTGATATAACTAAATATTTCATAAATCCGACGTCGATATTGATAGGCCGTTGTTAACACAAGAAATGCCCAACATGGGCGTTTTATAGCCGTTCCGCTACAATTTTGAGTTGTCTGTTTTAAGAAAAGTATTCATGTGTGTATCAATCGTAGCACCATCAATCGTCAAGTCCCATTCTCAGCGTCGGGAAGAGTTTGCTTTCATTTTGCCGGGCAATGCTGTCCCATCGAACACCAATGGAAACTCTATAATACATTAGCAAGAGAATGTGATTTTTTTCTGCGTGGCATCCTGAAAGTAAATCAACTTAGCAGTATTTATTTTAATGCAGAATTAGTTATCTAGACAGTGTTGAAGTAACGTCGATAGCATATAACATAGCGGGTGTTTAATAATAAACAGTATCGTAGTTTAATTGAAAGACAAACTGCGTAGAATGTTGTTTCCATGTAAGAGATTTTCTTATGAAACCTGATGACAAAACAATTGGCTAATATTCGACCATACTTTTCCACTGGTTGCAATATCATTTAACGTGCCGCAATAGTATTATTTCAAATAGTGGCTTTAATATAAAATCAATCAACCATCAGCTGTTAGAGGCATAACGCACAAACAGATGTCATGGCGCCTTTTCGAAGACCCCGGCAAGAATAACCGGGTTTTACGGAGTTCTTGAATCTGCTGTCAGCAATACCCACACCGAATTTGAGATTTATGATCAGTTTGACTCCAGTCAAACAAGAGCACACAGGGACATATTCGTGGTTGTCGGGGGTGTACAATGATATAAGGATTTTCAACATACAAAAGATAATTTCCAAATATGCGTCAATTAATACTTACGACGATTTTGCTTGCTTGAATCGAGCGTTTGGGTACGAAATTAGCTGTGCGCGATACCAAAATGTGACACCAGACCACGTGATTGTGCACCGTGAAGCTGTTATGTATAAGGTTAGAAACCACCAAATAGATTTGCTCTATTGGCCATAGAAGGCCCCAATTTTCAACTTTTTTTAGTCTATGGCCACCTGGACCACATATATCATTGTAAAGAGGGGCATTTAAGCTTCAAAATAATGCAATAAAAAGGGGGGTCATGTATCTTCTAAGAAAGTTTTTGTCCTTCAAACACGGTCTATCCGTTTTTACGCATGTCCGGATTTATAAGCTCTGGGTTTTACCCTAGTCTACTTTCACTTAGCAATCAAGAACAAAATAGCGGAATAATACAAATATTACAGTTTTACTACACCGCATGTATATTTACCAACCATTTAAACTCAATTTCATCATTCAACTCCACATTTGTCAAGAAATATCTCCATTTACAGGCAAAGTGTTTTTAAGGACTACTTGAGTGTATCACCACTTGGTCCGCGGAGGCATTTAGTGGTTCTTTACCTATAAAACGTTAAGTTGATCGCAATACAAAACTTATTGAAACAAATCATATAAATCAGCCCAGAAAGAGGAAATGCTCGAAAGTATAAAATAAGGTTGTCCTCCTGCTCCGAGTACGCATCAACGTTAAGATCTAGTTCGCAGTCCCTGAAGAGCGGAATGTCGCGAGTTGAATCCATAATCATGTAATATGTCAAAAGACAAACTACCTTTGCTTTACTCTGAGCATTCAGCAGATGATACAGGACAGTCATTTTTGAATATTTCTTGATTGATATTTGAAAAATATGACAAGAGGGAATCTATTTCACACGCATGGAAAACTATTATTCAGTAGATTTTACCGGACAGTCATTTTTGAATTTTTCTCGGATATTTGAAAAATATTACCTGAACTGTATAGTATAGTTTATTTCACACGCATGGAAAACTATTTCATGAGTTCTGATGTTACTCAGAAAACAAAATAGCATTCATTTAATGCTATAGTTATAGAGAATGCTTGTTGTATGGTATGTGATCACTTGCCAATGGTATGTTTATGCAAAATACCCCCGACAACCGACTGGCGTTACGGCCAAACTCTTCAAATAATTTCAAATTCGGTGTTGGTATTACAGCAGAATCAAGAACATCATAAAACCAGGTTTTCCTAGCTGCAGTCTTCGAAAGGAATCATCTGTTGGTACTTTATGCCATCAAACAGCTGATGATTGATTATTTTGTACACTAAACCAGCTATTTCCAAGGTAAATTAGGAATTAAAATAATGCTATTGCGGCACGTTATGAAAGACAAAGGTTATTGCTACCAGCAGAAAGTAGTACGCATGTTTTCTGATTTGTATAGTATAATTTCAAATTGTTAGCTGAAGGATACCTATGCATGAAATGAAGGTGGTTTGAAAAGCTTCGGGTTCGAGTGAGTTTCAGGTTTACCTGTACTTCCACATATCTGTTATCTTTGAGAAGCTTACGACACTATATTGTGTATGACGAAATTGTATCAATAGCCACTTTGGCCCGTGGTACTATTCGAAGAACATTCTATTAATTACAGGAACAAAAAACATAAAACAGCATATTAATTGATTATATTTGATGCAGTGTGTTCAGGTTACATTGTCGCCACACTCTAGAACATAAATGCACGTGCAAATGTACACGATCAGTCATCTAATGCATCGTTTATGTTGAATTAAATTTCTACAATGCCTATATCAATTTCGAACTCCATCCAAGGTTTGCAACGTTTGAGTAATCCGATTCGTCATTTAATTTGGTATCATGTGTGGATGAAGAAAGACACTATTAGACTCCACACACGTTTCACTTTAATGAATAGATAATTGCAGTTTCAAAAGAACATGCCTGACGAATCAAGCATGAATGTATGCAGCCAGTGTGGCAAGTCCTTTCGCTATAGGAGAAACCACGAGAGGGGTCACGCAGGAACGTTTCCCTATACTTGCTGATATTTAAGCTCCCAATGTGCTCAGCCTCTTGAGAGGCATAGGTAACCCTTTTTATACAATTTACACTGGAAGATTGGGTAACCAAATGTGTAGCTTCATTAAATAAATTTTACTTACAATATATTAAATAAACTTACTTACAATATATACGAGGATCAGTCATGAAAAACTGAGAGTTGTTAAATAAAGACGTCGCGTCACAAGTTTGAGCTATTTTGTGTAACGTCAAAAACGCCGTTATTTTAGCTAAATATGACGGACATAAGGCGTACAATTGACAGAATAACTAAATCATGGGCGTACGACAACCATAAACACATAAATTTTCTAACTATGTGTAAAGGGGGGGTATATTCAGCAACCTTAGGAATTACAGAACTTAGATTTAGGCAAAATAACTTGTAATTAACGATGTTGCTGTAATGTGTACATTTATCCATTTGCTCTTTGTACAGTTTAGACCTGCTTGGTGGAACCCCCATGAACACAAAATGCAAAATAAAAATCCCTTTATGAATAAAGTACTGTATACATTTCCGAGTATATAAAAAACATTTTCAAACCATTTTTTAAAATTTCAATTTCAATTTTGCATTGAATTATCGAAGCTACAACATAAACGCTAAGATATTTTGACGTTACTTAGTACGTAATTTTGCTGATGGGACATTTTGTGGCGACATTGAAAAATACTAATAACTTCGCCGTATATCGAACGATTTTGATCAACAATATACTATTCAACAGCGTGGAAAAAACGTATTTTATCATTTCAGTGACGAATAATGTTTTACAGAAATGTTCACGTTCGATCAAATCGAATTTCATGTTCAATTCAATTTTTAGTTTTAAGCACAGGGTGGGACATTTTAGGTAGACAAAGAAAATTTGAAATAATTTTTGATCTCTTGAATCAAAATCTAAAATGAATACCGTATTTAATAATATATGAAAAACGTATTTTTTATAGGAAATTTCAAAGAGAAATTTTTAAAAATAAATCTTGCAGAACAATTTTATCAGTGTAATAACAACTTATTTTCCCGTAATTTTGAAATCTCTACACAACTGTTCCCGCAACACAGAATAAAACTATTTGACTTTATGATGATGTCACTTTCTTTTACGTTAATGACATCAACTTTTTACGTTTAAGAATCATTTTTCCGCAAAAAATATATAAATTTTGCGTATGGTTTTTGCTCTCCACACATTTTTCTCAAGCCCCACGAGATTGGATGTTACATCTCTACAGTGATATTTCACCGTGTTCTGGTTATTTCGAACCCTGAAAGTGTGAGATTTTGTAACAAAACTCAAAACAGATACATTCAGGTCGATTGTGCTGATTTTCTTCGTTCGATTGATATATAACATATGATATTTATTGAAACAAACATAATTATATTTGCACCATTTGGCAAATAAATTACGCGAAATTGAAAATAGCTCCAACTTGTGACGCGACGTCAAAGCCTTCAAAGTGTACATACAATCATATTTTCTACCAATCATCGTCAACTATGATCCATTGCGGATATTCTGATGAATTCAATGATCGGATATAGGCTTACAAATAAAGTTGCCAAGCAACCACACAACATCACTAAGGGGTATGCGTTCGCACCAGCGACTGGAAGACTGATTTTGATGTCAATTCGACTTTATATAGCGTAATTTAGTACAACTAACATGTGTATATTGTAGAATCGTATATATCAAATAATAATGGGCGTTCGTTACAGAATGGTCACTGGTGCTGTATTGTTTAGTTGCCTAGCAACAATTTTACCCTTGTTTTATCGATTTTCTCGGCATGTGTTCTTTGCGTTACCATGGTATTTTTAAACTAAACACTGAATTCACAATTTCTGCCCAAGATGATTATGAATGTATCTAATGGAGTCTAGCGACCTAAATAGAAATAAAAAAAATATAACTTCACTTTTGAAAAACAGCATGCGTTCTTTTGGGCTGGGTAAAATTGTAGTCTCAGTACCAACAAATAAAGTGACAATTAATAGTTCCATCAAGTATATTTTCTATATTGTAGGGTTAACGTATGCTTTTTTGTGCTATTACATCTGCAGAGTCCCGAGGGACGGTTGGTGCCCAAGCCCGTCAGGGCGAGGGCACCACCACTCCCGAGGGACTCTGTAGATGTAATAGCACGAAAAAGCATGCGTAAACGCTATTATAGCATAAAAAACAACACTTTATTAGTATGTTTTTCAAAATTATGACATTTTGGCGCGACATTTTTGGCGACGTCGGGAAAACAAACGCGACGTCGCTTAGCAAACGTTACGTCACATACAAGTTTTTGTTATGAGCGTCGACTTCCGGTATCGTCAAATACCAAGAAATAAGTGACATTGGGGGTTTGTTTACGTTTATTATTTTACTATTATAGAAAATATATTAGTACATGTAGTTACTATTAGAATGTGATTTACAGTTCATATTACGCTGTAAATCATTTATTTTCGTCGACTGGGTCCTGAAATGAGCATACTTAAAACTGAACACCAACAGCGCGTTCGCGCGAGAATCTTTACAATAACGTACCTTTTATTCCCCGTTTACGTAAGAGCAAAATCCCCGTTTTTATGCTATAATGGAGGAAAAAATCAACCATAATTAAGTATATCTGATAGATTAATGTATTACAAAATAAAAATAAGTTTGAAAATATTCGATAAAACTTTATGTGTCCATAGCAACGCACAATTGTGTTCAACAGACAGCGCGAACGCATGCCTTCGAGTTGTCTTCTTCGGTTGCCTGGCAACAAGAATCACATTTTCATAACCAAACGTGGTATTCGCCATAACATCGATGAGATACAATATTTCACGATAATGTATAGACAATATACGAACACTTATTCTTCTGATCATTATTCACCAACTCTCAGTTTTTCTTGACTGACCCTCGTATGTCTTTGATTACGGATGTTTTGGCCGGGTGTCGGTCTGTAGATAGACTGAGAAAATCCTATCTATAGCTCAAGAACGGTTAGCCGTATATCTATATACACACTCTATAGAAAGGTCCTTCACTGTCAGTACTTTTGATGTTCTAAATGATACAACATTGCACGTTTATATTCTAAACTGTGGAAGTCGAGCGAATTTTTTTTTAAGTTCTTGATTTCACATGGTTTGACTTACATATAGGAAGCAAAATGACAAATCACTTTAATTGATCTAATTGTTCTATCATCAACCAAAGACGTCCAAACACGTGTTGCATGTCTGCCAATAATACTCGAAAAGAGGCGTTCGGCAGTATAAACAGATATATAGATAAGTCTTATGACTGATGTTATGTACGTGGGTTGTCCCAGAATACCGTATAATCCCGTTATATCTTAAAAACTATCAAGTGCTGTATGCCCAAATTATAATCGTCTTTTAGAGAAATTATTTCTTGTCATCCTAGCCAAGTTTCATGATATATCTACAAAAAACATTCAAAGTGTGTGCATTTAACGAGTACCAGGTGACACTTTACGGCCCACAGAACGTCAACGTCAACACACGCCAACGACGTCATACTACCTTAGTTTTCCAAAGAACTCCCATTCGTGGGCTTTACTCTTTAAGAAATATACGCCGACATTGTAATCAACTCTTTGGAAATATATTTCTTTACATACTGTCAAAAATTCATTAAATGTTTTTCAAAATGGACAGATTGAGCTGACAATTTGTGCGGATAGTGTAGGAAGTTCTGACGTAAGTTTTTGTTTGGATCGGTCCGTCTGATCACTTTTGTTCTGCTTCCTTTCTGTGCCAAACAAAACGTAGGGAATCTTAAAAACAACTGTCGAATCATCCTGATGTATTGTGCTGTGGATTTTACATAATTTATCGTTCCTCCGGATTCTATTCTATGGTACATACGGTATAACACAATGCTTAGGAAATGACAGCCACTCAGTAACGTCGTCTGACGTCGTGATTTATTTATATTGTAACGCTAACAACGTGGCTATATTACTTCATTAACCCATCAAATATGACTTCATCACTATGAATCATTGTATAAAAACTCGCCAAAAGATGCCAATTATTCTTATATGCTCAGTACATCTAGAAACGCAACGTTTTCATCCTTGATTTTTCTTACTTTCATTATTCATACAATTTTTTAATTTTGTGTGTTTATATAGTATTATCGTGTAGAAACTTGCCTATTGTCAAAATTTCATCGATCGGGTTACGTAACTCCCTTGCGTCAAGAAAATCACAAAACGCACGAATTCCACGTGCATCATTTACGCATGATAAATTTTGGTGTTAATTGCTTCGAATCCTTTGTAAGGTATGCCAATGGAAAGAAAATCACAAAAGAAAAATTCTAGGCTTCGGACTAAAAATGTCAGGATGGTCTGAACCTGTGAGAAATCGGGCGATTCGGATGCCTATGACGCGGACGTCAAATATGAGCTTCCACTTCGGCTAAATTTTCATGAACCGACAATGTTTCATTTGGATACACTATGCTAGCACTTTGGCACCGTTTACAACCACCCATGTCCAGGCCATCCATGTGAAACAACTCTCCGACAGGACCAATAACTCCTCATGTACCATCTCGAGGCAAGTTCACAACTGATTCATACACTTCTAAACAACTGGTTGGACGTCATGAATATGTAATCAATCAGTAATTAATCAATATTTGAACTTTTCACTTAGAACAGCGAATCTGAAAAAATCGGATTTTAACAATTTGCGTTTCGTTACTTTCTAGCCGCACTATACACACTAGCACTGTTCCGTTGCATCGATGGCACTTTAAGAAAACAATGTGACAGTTGCATTGTTCATGAAATAACATATCATGAAGTAATTACAGTTTGGTTGTCAATCATAAAAACGTTTGAAAATGTGTTGACAGTGACACCAGTGTTGCGTTTCTAGATGTACTCAGTATATATATTATGGCGCGATGCGGCTTAAACTGCTTAAGTAGTATTGTCATTAAATAATTAAATTCATTTTTGTGGTACATACTTTTTCGTGCTGGCCGTAAACCGTTACCATGGGTTACAAATACATCCTTTTATCGAATACGACGTATACTGATATAAAATAATTGCGTCAAATACACGTGCTATGGTTGTAGAAATGTCCATGCAAAATTATAAAACTGTATCATTATGTTGGAGTAAATAAATCAGGAACTATACGCTATTCTGGGACAACCCTCGTACATATGCTAATTTGTCGCATGTCAAAATATCTGGAAATACAAAATACGAGCTGACAACGCAAGTAGGGGATGTCCAGGGGGGGATTGGAAATTTCAAGGGATCAATGCACAAAATATAATGAGGTACTTTATTTGGAATTAAATACTAGTAGGACACATGTACTCAGAACATTTTGTTCACAAGGTGTATAAAGCACCAAACTTTCACAAAATAATAATTAATATATTGGCTTCCAGAAAAGTGAAAGAGACAACCTGTTCAGTCCCTTTTTTCGCATATATGAGGCCCCAAACAGGATCTATCAAGTTAAATTTATTTGCACACCAAAAATATGAAAACGCTCTAATTTTGTAAACATTATTAAAATTCACCAAAATTTTAATTGGAATGTCGATATAAAGTATACTTAACAACTTTTCTAAGTCCTCATTTTTATTTATCCATATCTTTTTTATTACATGCAATGAAGTGACAAAATTCCGCACGTGACGTTTGTACAACAAAGTCATAATAATTCCCGTATTTAACTGGTCGTACATCACGTGGTTTGTTTGTCACTAGATTGACGTGCGTTTCGAGCTTTTTTGACGCCACGCGTTTACATGTACCTTGAGTGTATTCCAAATGCCTTCATTGTACACAGGAAAAATTTCTGCGTACGCCTGGCGTACGCTTAGGTCTGGCGTACGCATATCGTACGCGGATCGTACGCTTTTCGTATGCCTTTTTTGTCGTACGACTAAAGTTGGCGTACGAATTTCGTACGCCAAAAATGTCGTACGAAAAACGTACGATCCGCGTATGGATTTCGTACGTCAGAATGAAGCGAACGCTAGACGTACGCTCTTATATGTGAAAATGGCGTACGCTTTTCGTACGCTTTTTTGAAGAATGAACCAGGTCGTAAGTTGTCCTGCGGGACCATTTCCAATATCAAATATTTTATTTATTTAGTATCATAATAATCAGTATTATAATTTGTAACAACTATTAAAGAATTGAAGGCCAGCTTGGCTATATTATAGTGTTCAGAACTGCGAGGATAGCCCGGAACTGTTACCATTAAAGTTTAATGAAAGTTAGTGTCAGGAAAATTCAAGTGCTTTAATATTGTTAACCTGTAAATTTTATTTTAACAATTTAGATCCATGCAGTGTACCTATACATTGCACATATTAAATGACAGTTACTGTACAGTACACATAAAGATTTGTAGAATCCATGTCCACTAAATCTCTATATAAGGTACAAATTACCTTGCCATGTTTTTTTTCCTTTTTTTAACCCTTTCGCTGCGAACGTCGAAATTACAAATAACGTCGTCTGTGCCAAGCCTGTTTTGACGTAAACAAGTTGACGTCATAAATTCGACGCTGTAAAAACGGCGCGGTATGACGCATGTTCCAACGTGATTAGATGTTAATTAAAGCGCTGTTTATGCATCCATGATAAGTAAATCACCAATGTATGCTAAGTTTGAACAGACGCATAAAAGCTAAATAAAAATACAATCGATAGACTTGGACATTTTTGCGAATATCTACTTTTAAAATGCAGTATATTTTTTAATTTTTGATGTAAGTTTTCTAACTTTTATATTCTAGACTAGTGTGCACGTAAACTTATCCCTTAACTCCATATTTACAAAAAACATGGGACACTAAAACTCTGTGTTTACAAGATGCCTAAACAAGCCCAGTATCAGGTATTCGTATTCTGGATTTTAAGTTTAATCGAATGACATGTGCGTGGACAACACCTAATGAAATCACGATGTAAATCAAATATCAATTTAAAAGTCATATAAAACTATCAAGGAACTAAACCGATATGAACTATTCTCTAAATTATATGTTTTGTAACAGTAATTTACATTATTTAATTATCATACAATGAGGTTGGGTTCATACACTTACGGACTTTGAAAACGCACCACTTATTCAAACCACGAAATTTAATAGTAAACATTGTTTAAGTTAATTAAAATTTTGTCTATAGATAGCTCAATGTATGTTTTAACATCTGGCAAAATTTCAAAACGACAGTTAACAATTTTACTTAGTCACGTGACATCCACGTCTCTAAACCAAATTCACAGTTATGGTGAGTGTGTGTAAAGTTATGCTTTTGGTGCGTTCACAACAGCGGGTACTCATAACAATTGCAATCCGCTTCTGGAGAATGTTCTTCTATTCACCAACAAAGGTTCGGACAACATTGTGCGCATATCGCGTTGTGGAACTCATCTGTGGACTCAGGTTTGAAAGAACATGTCATATGTTTTCGGTGGGATCAAAATCTGGGACATTCCATCACGCAGATATGGCTTTCTTCAAGAAAATAGACTGTTATACGTTATTTATGCGCATGGTTATATTCATACTGTTCAAGGTTAACACCCCCGTCATGCGGAAATAGAAATACAAGAAGGAAATGACTGCATGTTGAAGCACGTGTTCTGTGTTAGATGAAACAACAATTGGCAGGGTACTAAGTGAAAATGTTGTATTTCATAAATAAGCGTGTTTGATATTTGTAATTGATGATTTAGCATATCTATCGACACCAAGCCTTCTTTTGACAGGCATGGTTGTTGACCGGAATTCGTTTTTTGGCGGAGCATGCGCATTGATTTATCCGAATTAGGGGAGTTTTTAGGCCTTTAATCCCTATTTGAAGATCAACTGTGGTGTCAGTTGTCATAAAACGCTATTGGGGACGAATATTTATTGTAGCATGACAATGTAATCGCGCAAAAACCACGCCGTGGCTACTTCCGGTTTGTAACATCTCTTTACCTCCAGACACATCAGTTTCAGATTGACATTAAATGTAACCTTTGGTTTTGAAAACTTAAAATGAGTTGTTTTTTTGGTATGCTAATGAATCGTTTACACATCGTCATTTACACTTGTCGGATATTGTCATTCGCACGAGACTCACGCGCTAAAAATGAGATTTGACCACGTGGTCACTACAAGCGATTTGGTTAGTAAAAATGAATCAAAATATACTTTACCGACAACGTTCTAACACAGGAACATTATTCCATTGGTATAAAATAATCCTAAATGGTTTATAAAAAAAATACCGACCCCTGAAAAGTGGTGCGTTTTCAAAGTCCGTAAGTGTACTGTCCTACATGCCGCGATTGAGCTGGAATTTTAAGGCTCGTTTCCAGTTGTGGCACGTCATACCATTCAATGACAAGTTAATACCAATGTAGTTTTTCTCCACATTCATGTCGAAATGTTAATTGTTGCTTGTAGAATGGTAAGCTGGTTGTTATTACTGGTAATGTAGTGGGTTGCAGCGCTAGAAGTCACTGGTTAGGTGAATCTGCCGCCGAATACAACTACTTACTAGTATGTTAAGAAAACGGTGTTACAGTCAAGCAAATAAAAGATTTATGTACATGTATACAAATAATAAACAGAGTAGTACTAGTAAAAACAGCGTTATTGAATCCCCTCTGAGAATATCAACATAATCATATCAGCTTCAATTAAATACGGATTCTATTTTGACACAAAATACGATTGGTGATTACAGTAGATGTTTACAATGCAAATATTTGTTACACAAAACAGTGTTATTACACATAATAGTGTAACTATTTGACCCTTCACGTAGCGATGCACTGAGTGTGGTGCACTGTTCTACCCAGTGTGCGACTTTTTCGAGTAAGTACTGCAACCGACCTCCCTTTCAATGAGTCGACATGATTGTAAAACGTTTATAAGTATTGGGAAATTACACAAAACAAAAAGGACACAATACATAAAACGGAAACTGCACTATCATGTTGCAGCATATTTGTGGTGTTTTAATGCGTGTGTCTCTTTTTGTATCTTGCAATGAAATGAACGAACAGTTAATAAAGCATCCAGCATAGTGATATGGTTGCACCGTAGTCGAGTGGGCTTTGCTCTTGACTATGGTTAGAGATGTTACTTGTTCGAATCTCGTCCCGGGCACTTTGTCTGTTCTTATACGATCGTAGTGCTCTTCAGTGTTCATTGCACATCTAGTTATAGATTAACTGTCTGTATGTTGTATCCCATTCGCATGTATATATGCTGTAAACTCAACCGGGTGCGTTGCAGAATCAATGATTCAATTCGGATATTAGTAAGATATCGCAACATGGCTGCCTTGTTTCACACAACTGTCACTTCACTCGAAGTCGAACGTCTTCGGTCATTATGACATGAATAAAACAGATATCTACATACTTCCGACTGTGGCGGGTGTCCGTTGAAAATAAACCTCTAGACACACAAATACAAAAATGTAGTATCAGGGGAACGAACTATTAATGCCATGTGCAGATACAATTTATGCTTGATGACTTGAACTAATTTTGTAGCGACATGATACGTGATATATGTCCTGAAACGCAATCGTGATTTTTCAGAATTCTTAAACTTTGATGTAATAAGTTCAAAGCCCAAAACAACCCCAAAAAGAATATTACGTGTATTTTCTGCACTGAAAGTTAAATTTGTGTCAGTAGATTAAAATGTGTTCTTAGCATAGACAGTCCGACTGTCCGGGACGCGTCATAAAACAATTAACAATATGCCAATATTAGATGTGTGTATTAATTTTTTGCTAAAAAAAATAATACCTGTTTTAAAAAACCGTAAAAAGGGGGAAGATTTAATTATCGCATTTCTTATTTCAAAACACCAATCTGACGGGAAGAAATTAAACTGTTATATAAGTTTGCACAAAATATATCCCCCGAGAAACGAAATAACTATAAGCAAGAAAGTAATCAAGTTTGATAGCAAATCCGTCCATTTCCTTCTTTGTTCAATGTGAGTGATAGTCATGTTAAAAACCTTTAAAAAGGGGGTTGATCCCATAATGATACAACTATGAAATTTAGAGCATTATTTTGCAGACATATCAAACTACAAAATATGTTTGCACATAAGAAATATCTCAAACAGTTATTATCATATGGACAATTTTACGTGGAGTCCCCATGCCTTCCAATGGTAAAAAAATTGTCACATGTGCGAATACAAATGGGACAAATAGTTGGATATGCTATGCTTTTATGCCAGGTTTCTCCCAAATTTTGCTCTTCGGGATAACGGTACAGCCTATTAGCACCTCAGCTTGATATCAGCTTGATGTCCAGTTTCCCCAGTAATTGACCCCTAGTTCCTTCATGGTTTGTTACTCATTAATAAGGTCCAGATGTTGCCAGTACATATTATCAAGGAGAATCCAATGTTCATTTTGTATTTGTAACTTGGAGTGAGGAATACTATGATAAGAATTAAACAAAAAATCAGGATAGGTATTCACAAAGCATCTTAGGTGAAAACTTAACTTATTTTGTCTGAAGTTAATAAAAATTTGTAAAGTTTTTCAAGTTTTAAACATAATCAATGTTATCAATGAGTTTTTTTAGGTTTTTCATACTGGTTCAAAACTACTTAAAATATTAATTGTCTTGATTTTTCTTAGCTGATATATACGCTTAGGAACATAGTTAGATTTTAAAAGTTTTCTGCGAAGATTATTTGTGAATACCAACCTACACAAACGAAAACAAATAATTCAAGGTTAACTACTAAACACAATTAAAATACATAATTTAAATTTTACAGTGAATATTAGGGATAATAATGTATCTTTTAAAAATACATGATTTAACCGATTTGATTCTTCGTGGTCAAATTTCTGGAGAAATGTACATATATTTATTATGCAACTTTTATCTATTCGAAACTTACTATCAATTTTATTATGGTATTAAGTAACAGTATTATATAGTAGATTTAATCTAAGTACACTCGATGTTTTTGTTTTCCTGGTAAAAATCGAACACTGCTGCATTTTAAAATCTATAAAATAAGCATCCGTATGAGCATGTGCATTGATTTTCAAAGTAAAAAGATATATACACTTCAGCGAATTTCTAATTGGCCATCCAAAAAAATTGTATATCATCTGATATAATATATCAAAAAATCTTAGGCTGGGTTATTTGTTCATTCCACGCACTAATTTATCGATTTCCCTCAAGAAATGGCGTATTTCCCGATGTTACCCGATACTGTCCAATTTCATTGACAGAAAATATGTTTCTCGCAGTAATTCGTGCTAAACCCCACGTTACTATTATAAATATCGCTTTTTTCAAAATGACGTTTTGACGTACATGTCTGGATTTTGGTGCTGGTACTCGTCCTTCTTACGGCCTCAGCGCGCCCCATATTACTTATTCTCGCCAGCATCAATGCTTTTCATTAAGCCAATCGACAGAGAATACATTTTGACTTATTTCAAAAATAAAACATGTCGGGCACGCGAACCACGTACACGTAAGCCATTTTGCACTAACTGTTCCACATGGATGATTTTATACATATATGCTTAATTTATTTCTTGAAATCGATAAGTGCATGGAATGAAAATAACCACAGTTTTAGAAAAATTGATTGAATATATCGCATAATATAATATTTCATTGGGTGGCCAATTAGAAATTCATTTAAGTGTATGCTTTTAAGAAAATAAATAAGATTTATGATTAATGTCTAATTTACGAAAATCAGTTATAAAAAAATAAAAAGTATCATTATGCATTACATACATGCATGGTATAGTATACATAATTTGTAAAATTTTACTAAGTTCTTGTTCCCCATTTTTTTAAATCGAAAATACATACAATAAATAAAACATTCAACTTTGGTTGGTGTGGTTTATTGATTTGTAATCGGTTGAGAAATGGGCGGCTCATTTAATACTATAACAATACTAGTATATCTCTTGAAGTATAATATGACACAGATGTTTGATAAGATCTTGGATGAAACCCTAATGTATGCTGGGAGATTAATAGCCCCCATGATGTGTGAGGCTGACCCCTAATACTTAGCAAGTACTTGATAAGTCGTTTACTGCCCAGGACATAACTGTACATCTTTCATCGCTAGTGATGAAAATTCTGGCATAAAAGCATAGACTGTAGAACTAACTCGCCATGTCGATTTAAACTCGAATGTCTGCAAGCAAGGGTTTTCTCCGAAGCATTCGGGGAATCAAATTGATTACCAACTTTTACAACTGCTGGGCATTGTTATTTGTTCAATGATCCGCTATACTCTGTCTTAATTTAAGCATTTTTTATCGAATATGACTAGCATTCGACGTAGGTCTAAGATCGCGCTCTTATCCTTAGACATTTACAGCGCATGCCTTAGATATAGCCGTACATGTATAAATTCCAGCCATCAGGACCGACTCTAACATTCATCAAATGCTGGTCGAATCCACAGGAGTACTTTAAGACCATGATTGCTAGCTAAGGACAGCGCTTTGTAAAATGTCCAAATCTGAAAGGAACACTAGGGACCCTCTGCAGTGTATGTTGAACAAATCCAAGTCGTGAAGGGGGGCTCTCGGTATCTAGTATAGTACTAAAGCGATCGCTGAGCGACATAGAATAACACTTGCTATCGTTACCGGAATGGCTACTGTTACTATCAAGTCTAACCCTTCACCGGGTAACATCATTAACCAGCAAATGTGTTTTGGATCCTTCTCATAGTTAAAACCGATCACTTCCTATTAATTGTTGGGCACGAATCTAAGATCGTGCTCGCAAAGAAACAAAGTGCACCAAAAAATAATCGCCTTTGGCACGGTACATGTGTAGTTCTTTTGTGTGCAAATATAAACCGCATTATTTCAAATTTGTACTGAGGAAGTGTCACACCTATTTGCTGTCGTTCACAATACAAACTCGCAACTAACAGCCTACATGAACTGTTCAGCAGGGATAACTAGGGGCAGTTATTAATATGATAGCTAATGGATCTAAGCCTACGTGCGTTGGGATAACGTTACTAATTGTTTGATTACGTTAGGCTCTCGTTATAAAAACGTAGCACTACATATACATGGAAAGTGTTAAATATTTCGTTTTTATTGACTTTCATATATCACAATGAACTCCGAACCCGGTATCCGTAGTTTTGAAAAAATATGACACAGGATGTGAGGTCCAGTATAATGATGTATTTATTCAAACTATTAATATCTGAAAACATAATGGTTGGGCCTTTCTGGGTGTTATTTTGCCCGCCGATAAAGTTCGTTATAAAGAGATACAATGTATTACTGAAATTGAATGGTGGCATGACATTTACGGCATACAATTGAATGATATTTAGGCCAATAAATCATTTATTATGTCGAGCATGGTTGGAAGTAATTGGCATAACGTCATTAAACGTTTTGTAGAAAAAAACACGTCTGATGAGTACACTTGTATTGCAAAAAGCTCATTTATTTGCTAGCTGTTTGATCGAATGATACCAAAATTTCAGCAGTAGATAATGAATCTATATAGAACATTCTTATTGTTATAGTTCATGCCTATGTAACGATATGCCGTGTTAAGATGTAGTAAAAAAACACGCATACTTCGAAGAATAATTACGCAGTATAAAACATGAATATTTTAACTATTTTAGCAATCATGCAGAAGGGCTGTCATTTTACCACCGAAGTAAATAGTTTATTTTAACGTAACTCTTTATTAATTACATAATAAAGCAATATTCCGATGGTCACTTTTCATACGCGATCGGCGAAATGGCGCCAAACGTAACGTCGTCAGACGTATGACGTCATCTCCAATTTCAACCGGAAATGACGTCACAATGTTTTGACCCTTACTTGATTACATCTTGGCCCTTTCCTACGATGCTAATATGTAATGATGCCAGGTTCCTTATGACCATACAAAATAGGCCCAAAATAGGCCCGTGGCACTTGAAACGTAGTATAACAAAATAGGCCCAAAATAGGCCCGTGGCATTTGGGGGGTTAAACAGTGAACACTAAAGCTTTTAAAGTGTTTTATGTAGCTTACATGATAATTAAAAAATATATCTACCGCAATTTTATCGACGGTCCGTACTTTTTTTTGTCCGGAAAGAACGGGTTTTTGCCGTACTATGACGTAGAGCACGCAGTACAAGAACAACAACAATTCAGTCAGCGTTCCTTGTTGCAGAAGATCGTGAAAAATGCGATGATACAACGTTTAGTCGAATGCATATGTTGGAGAATGATTGTGAACAGGTGAAGAAGCAGTCAATTCAGCAGGTAACTATTTCCGATGTTAAAAACGAACCACAAAGGCGTCTGTTGTTGTCGATGTTTTGCCTTTTGGATTCGCACCCACGCCATTTCGTAACAAAGTCTTATTCATAATTTCCTTTTACAAATTGTATTGAACTGTTCAAATCGTGAATGAAACGTAATTATGAATGATTATCTTACTTATGCACCTATGAATCGAAATCTCACTGGCCACTCAAAACCTGGGATTGGGATTTTTTCTTTCTGAATCTTGAGTTCTCAACTGCTCAATGCATGAATCTAAATCCTTCAGGGCTTAGGATTTGTCCTCTATACCAAGGACATATTTCAACTAACCCTATGAATGCTTTGTTATGCACCGGGCAGTCAATTGCATACATAACCCCACACCCCGGGGGATTGGCAGTGGATAGCTGGTGAAACGGCCATGTTTTTACCTTCCAACCTCCCCGACAGTGCAGCCATTGGGATTTTTTCTCCAAACCAATACCACAGGTACAATATTAAGCTTTTAGTGGACCGGGAAATAACAGATTTAAACCATCAGTTGTTCCCTGGGCGGGGGTTTTGACAACCCAATAGTAAAAAACCTGGCCCATCCCAGGTGTTGGGGCCATGGTAGTTTGAACTCTTTGACGATAATCATGCCATTTTAAAGATGAACGTCAGTATCAATAAAAGCTAAATTTAGTTATGGTATCCAGAACGGATGCAACTGACTCACTGGTGTATGAGCCTTTAGAAGAGTAAAATCCCCTCCCCAGACACATACAGTCACAATTATACAGATGATGAACCACAAAATAATAGTCACATCTAAATTTTCCTACTATCATGGCCTGAATCTGACGGCTTGTACCCACAGACTCAGGGCAGGGGGGGGGGACATTAGAAAGGTATTAGGTAAACACATGCGGCTGTTCCCAAATTAACCTGGATTTTCTTCTTCTTCGATATGATACATACTGTCTATTTTTCTAACAGTTCGGTATATTTCGATATGAAACCATATTCTCTAACAGCAGCTTAAATACTTCATGTCTTAAGTGACAATTAATTTGTTGCTTCTATAACAGCAATTTAGATGTGTCAGTGTCTACTACTTTAAATGAATTTCGACAATATGAAGCATATTTTAATACAATTAAAACGAGTGATACCGGTATACCTAATCAGTAGGCTGTCAGATATTTCGTTGTCTTAATACTATTTTGCTCATAAAAACGCTTATAAATACTGAAGTTTATAAATACTGAAGAAACCGAACCATACCGAAATTTAGAAGTATTTTACCGTGAACCGTGTGGGATTCAAGTCTGTGTTTCGTGTATCGCGGTATGCTGTTACAGCCCTAGTACTGATCTGTGAATTTTAACTAGCGTCTGATTGAAATCTTGCCTGAAATGCATGGTTGATTACCACGATAGAATGGATTCCCCGATAGGTGGAGAATGATCCGAGAATCCCCCAGATCGTACCAGAATAGCTAAGCCATTACAATGATTACAATGTATCAGTTTATTGGTGGTTATTATTGCATATATTTAAATCATTTATTTCTTTTCTTTACAGCCATTGTAACAGACAGTGGAACCACCAGAATAAATAGATTGGCTCTACAAGTACATAGTCAGAGAACTTATTGATCAACATGTATGTCTAATGAGTACTTTGGATGACAATGGACATTTTTAATGGGTCAAATGCAGGTAAAATACTTCTTGATTGAATTTGTGTGAAATAACATTTTTAGAAGTGAAACTGTGATACAATTATATGCCGTCATTTATCACGGAACAATGTTCTATAACATGTTTCATAACAAATGCATCATGTCACCACCAGCTTTCTTTGGGAAGACCAATTCATAATGACAAGGCAGACAACCCAGATATAGTATCAATAAGACTTAGAATTATGTTCCCTTTTTCTGGAAAACAAGCATTTGTTATACTATCCTGTCTCCACTAGCATGACTGGATTCAGTTTCAGGAAGAAGTTTCTATGTCTTAATACCGGTCATATACTGATGCAGAGGCATATAGCAGTGCACCTGTCCATTCCTTTGTCTGTCTGTTACACAATGTTCAAATATTTTTGATGTCCATCTGGCATCAATCCATTGATTTTAAACTTGGCGTACACATTATCATAAACTTACTATCATAAACAGATGACATTATCAAAGCCTGGTAACACTATCATACTTTTCAACGGAATTATGGCCCTTGAATGACTTAGCTTTTTGTTATGGACACAGCTTCCGCTGGGGCATAACTTGAGTTTATGTCTCCATGTATATTTATTCATTACTAGTATTGTTACATTTACAGATACTGATAATACCCAACCTGATGGCTCTGCCACCGTCAATGCTCACGGAGAAGAATGTTAGATGTGGAACACCTACATATATCAGCTAACCTACACATGCGAAAGAGGAGTGTGAAAGGGCCTCTCTGCTCATCATGTTACATGGTAAGACTATCTTACCAGATTGTCTGTAATAATAAGATATAAGAGAAAAGGTCCTAAGTGATTGCCGCCAACTTGGATCCAGCCCAGCCTCTACTAAAGTTCAATCTGATTAAGATACAAACTTTTCTTGCCTCTGCAAATGGCAAAGCAAACAAATCTAGGCCAAGTTCAAAACTGGACTATGCTGGGTCAAAAACTAGGTCATTAAGTCATTCTGAGAAAAACCTTGAGTTCACTCTGGCGGTCACAGTTTTGATCCAATCTTCATGAAACTTCTTCAGAATGACATTCTCATTGAATTCTAGGCTAATTTTAAAATTGAGTCTTGTTGGGTAAAAACTAGTTCACTAGGTCAAATCTTAGAAACACCATGTGTTCACTCTAAATACACAAGTTTTGATTCAATCTTCATGAAACTTAGTCATCATGATTGTCTTCCTGATATCTTGGTCAATGTTCAACTATGTCATGTTTGGGAACAAATTTGGTCACTTGGTAAAATCTTGGAATATACTCGTATGCATGCACTCTATGTATTGCTCAGTTTTCATCCAATATTTCAAGACACTTGCTTCTCAGAAGTTGTCAGGTGAGCGACCAAGAAAGGGCTCGGGCCCTCTTGTTAACATATAGTGCATGTGATGTGGCTGTCAATGACCGCTCTATGTTTATGATAAATTTTTTCTTGAAAAGATTGTGAGAAATATTATCTACTTTCATGTGAAAAATCAAAGCAATTATATTTTGGGCAATTTATAATAATTCTGAAAATAAATAATGTTTGTAATACCTTTATTTATTTGTTACAGACGAGAGAGATGAGCAATTAGTGGAGGGCCGGTAATGATCTGAAGGACTTCTGACCAGAAATAAGGAAATTGTAAAGGTAAGCATGATAAGCATGTCTGAATCACAGAAACGCACAAGTTTCTACTTATAATAGCTTCTCTAAACAAACATTGGCATCGATCAACGATGACTAAATATTTGCGTTTATCCAATATGTTAATAAATATCGTTATCAACAGTACTGGTCTTTCCCAGGAACGATATTTTATACTTAATTTGGCATATTTGTACGATAAATTGTCGGTCATATTGTCTGATGAAAGTATTTTTATCGGCCTTTCGGGCCTACTGGTTTTCGTTTTGTCGTCCAAATAAAAAATTTATCGGCCCATGGCTGAAGGTACCTGGGCCGATCCGATCTGAAACTAGTTGTACAAAGTACAATTCATTGTATACTGTGTACTATGGAGGGATATTACACCCTTGAGAGACATAGTTTGTATACAATTTTGTCTGGGGATAATTCCCCTAGCTTGTTATACTACCAGTTTCAAATACAATATTTTGTAGCCCATTTGAAAAAAACTATTCAAGAACCATTACTCAACTTCTGTGATTTTTGAATATTGTCTCAATGATTGGTTTTATTAGAGCATTTCTAGTCTGTAGCATATCTTAGACATTTTAGATTTAAGAACCATAACTCTACCTCCTGTGTGATTTTTAAAATATTCCCCTTTAGTATAAGAGCATTTCTTTTCTGCAGCTTAACATTGTCATTTTAAGTTCACATGACCTCAACTTGTGTACACCTGTTTCTTGGAAGAACGGTAACTCTACCTTGTGCAATTTTTTAATAATTTGATTAATTTTATTTGAATATTTCTTGTTGCAACGTAACCTTTTCATTGTATGTTCAAATCATTTCAAATTTTGTTTGCACATTTCTTAGAATCACTTTAAGTGCAGTGCGCAAGAACCATAAATCTACCTTGCGTAAGTCAACACAGTACTTGCAGAGCTTTTATTTCAATCTACCATTAAAAAAAGTAAACAAATAATCTTTGATATTTAAACGAATACATTTCGTCTGTCATTTTATCAACCTAACAAAAGGTCATTAATAATAGGTAATTAAATCCTGTTTTCTTCTGTATTTTCAGATTGTGGCCTGTCCGGAGTCTCAAGAGAAGAGATAGAAGAATTATGTTTTTTTAATGCGATATAACTGAAAATAAAATTAAAACTAATATTTGGTTTGTGTATTTTTACAATGTATGTCTCAGACTATGGTATACAGTGCCATGAGATGAAGTATTGGGATCACTTTATCAGTTGCTGTCTGTCACTCTCTTAAACAATGTATATCAGTTAACTTATAGATCATTGTATAGGTGTAATTATCCCATAAATGGTTTGAAACCAGATTTTCCAGAAGAAAAACAACAGTGTTATTAGAAAGGCGAAACAGAAGAGTAGTGGCGTACGAAAACCATATCACCTAAATGGAGCATGAAATGCGTACGAACGGCGTACGCCAAAATGAATTTTTATGTATCAACATTACTGTATATTTTTGGCGTACGAAAAACGTAGATTAAGTCCACGTAAGAAAGGCGGTGCGTACGATTGGCGTACGCCAAAAAATCACAGTTTACGATCCGCGTACGCCGTTCATACGTTTCGCGTGCGCCAAATGGCGTACGCCAAGCGTACGTGGGCCCTTTTTTACGATCCGCGTACGCCATTTGGCGTACGAAAAACGTACGCGAATCGTACGAACGGCGTACGCAGAAATTTTTCCTGTGTATGACTCACGTCGTATGAAAAACAGTTTATAAAATTATCTAAATATTACTGTTATGCGTTGAATGATTTTAGAAAAATATGAAGTGACGTCAGTACGGTACAGAGTAGCATAAAATGCAGCCCAGTTGACCAAGTGATGCTTATAATACAATTTAATTCATTTAAAATACAATTTATTTATTCATTGAGGCCCTTAAAAGGACATTTTCAATCATGAAAAAGGAGGATGAATTTAAGATGTTCACGATTCAATCTGTAAGACACAGTCTCTGAAATGTTTAAAAGATACTTTGTAAAAGTGATTTATATTTCTTGTATGTTAAAATGTACCATATTGATACTTCGACACAATAGAAATCAAATCAGTACATTAATTTAATACTGACACACCCAAGACATATTCTATACCAATAATAAATGATAATAAAATAACATACATAATCAATATTTGATGACATTGAGGCCATATAAAGGGTAAAATCGATTCTGAAAAAAATGAATTAAATTGATATGTAGAGAAACGATATTTAAATATTCATATTTATTGATAGATTTTTGTAACAGAAATATATACTGTGTTAAATGTTGGTTTTTAAGCTATACCATAGTAAATAGTAAATGTTGATATGAGGCCCCCGCACGTGGTTCAAACTTCACTTGAAGCCAATTGAAATAGCAAATAATTCATCAAATTCATTTGTTTTCATTATTGCATACACTATTCATAATATTCTATTCTTCAACATGTCGCATGTATGTTAACCCCAAAAATTTATTGCACAAATGGATGTAGAGATTATGAGATAAAACATAATATTGCGTTGTACACTCACTCACTCAGGGACAAAAGAAACGCAAAACATACATCATGTTATTTTTCAAATTCACTGAAATTTTACACAATTATTGGTTAAATAGTAATGAGGCATACTTCAAAATTACATTCATTTCTGTAATTTAATAATAAGTTTACACAAGGATTTACAGTTATATACCTCCGTGGTTTACATAGGTTTTAATCTAACAGTCCAGCATTGCAGAAGTCACATTGTTGTCACATTCATTATCTAGTGTAAGCGCCACGAACACGAATGCATCTTAAACATCCACGATATAATATTTGTGATGTATAATGGCGGTGGGATAAAGTTTCAATCACGAATAAAGTCCTCCTAAATGCTTTAAAGCCAAGAAAAACATAGAAGAAGTTTCAAATCATTGTTAATATAAATTGAATGTTTATACCTACCAAATGCAAACTACTAAAATGTACACGAATGAAAAGGATTTGGGTTGTTGGAAAAATGCACTAGGAAACACAGTCGTATGTTAATGATAGATGGATTTAGTCAGTGTTTACTGCTGTTAAATAAATTAAGAGGTACGACGGCTAAATTGGCTAAATATAAACGACTCTGAAGTATATCGTTATCGTCTTTAATGTAAATTGGAAAGAAAATGAATCAAAGAGAACGCGCGATATTTTTAAAAAGGAACTTCATTTTTTCAAACAAGTTTTCATTTTGCCTACCCGTGGACTCCTATGTATCCTAGCTGTAATTCTGGCTGTCCGGAAGTGGTTCCTGCGATATAGCATGCGTATGGTCCCGTATTGTCGTTTAGTGGTTATCATTGGTTTCCCTGTGTGTTTGCGGTCCTTAACAGTTCTGGAGGCCTGATATTGTTCATGTAGCCTTGCAATGATTGAAGGGTGGTTATGAAATTGTCCGACATCACCAGAAGGACTCGAACCCATTTGGGGCAGTCCGACTGCTTCAGACCGTGTGTGTTCAGGAAAACGTGGCATGTTTAAACTTATTTTATATGCGTTTATTTGATGAGTTTTTATAATTGTTATGTATATACTGTCATTCGGCAATAGAAATGTTCCGTTATGCGATTTCGCACGTGCTCCACGTGCGAAAAATAGGTTTGACCCTAATCTCGTAAACACCGGTTAAAACACATTTAATTCTGCAGAAGTGTGATTCGATGTATAGGTTATAGATCATATATTAGATTTATAAACAAATAAGAGCAAGGGAGCGCTAGCGACCCGCAGCTCTAATTTGTTTATAATTCTAATACGTGATCTATAACCGGCTTATAGTTTACCCGCCCACTTTTTGTGAGCTTTCCAATGCTTTTGTATGCAAACAATAGCATGTCCATTTATTGACAATTGAGAGTGAAAAGGTGTTAAGGTGTTTCACCGCTTTTGGGTGGAAGTTTAAAAATCGCAGTCACTTGGGTGTATTGTGAGCGTCTGACAACCAGATCAAATAATACAAAATGCTTGAAATTGATTTTTCAGCATCTTCCCATGTCTTAAAATCCCGAGTGTACTGACTAGTTATTACGATTATATACTTTTAATGAAAATACAGAAACACCCTTAGCTCAATCCCTACGGATGATTTAATCCAAATGATATTAAACATATAATCTAGCGAATTGGTTATGACGTATTTAAAACGTAGTTCTATGCGCCCATATCAAACTTATTTAATAGTTTTAAACAGTATCCCAAGCATTTTAGAGGACGGTTCTTTTGCATTTATTCCTACAGAATATAAACTAATACATGCAGAAGTACCCAAATTAAAACTGTAAGCACCTTGAATTAGTTGGTTAGTTTTGTTACCTCCCCTGTTTTCAGCATTTCTGAAATCACTAAAAGTGTAATAAAAATAAACTAACCGAGCAATTGTCATGAAATCTTGCATGAAACTTCAATATTTGTCACTCTACTTGACGATTTGTTGCATGCATGGAAACAGTATGTCGTTCAACGATTTTTCACGTTAAACTCAAAATGAAAATTAACATATTTTAAAATAATATTTTAAAAATCAAATAACTTGCACAGTATAACATAAAAAATACTGTTTGGTTCCTTGTATACGAAATTTTATGTATACCAAATTTTATGAGGATTAAAGCAAAAGTTTTTCGGTAAATTACAATTATCAGTTTTTAGGGGTTGTCCCCAAAATCCAAGAATATCTTAAAAACTAGCTGAGCAAAACTGTTGGGATTTTCCAGAATGATTGTCGTAAATGTGTTCTTTATAAATATATTAACATGTTTTATATACATTGTACAGAAAAATCCAACATCGGTGAATCACCTTAAGCAGATTATAAATTGCTGATAGAATAACAGTAAAATTATGGGAGTAGGCGGGTCTAGTTTTCTAATAAATGGATTTACTAAATAGTTATTATGTCCATTGCACAAATAAATGAATAAGTGGTCCAAAATTTTGAAAATCCCTGGCTTTTGATTGGACAAAGAAGTAGGGTAAACTATAAGTCAAGGTTTTAACCCATGTATCATTTACATTAAACGAAAATAATATATCGCACTTATTTAGAAAATTATGATCGACGAAAAAGTTTTGCGTTTCTTTTGTCCCTGAGTGTACAACGAATGTGAATGTTTAACAAGATTAGAATGTTTTCTATTTCAATAATTGCCGTTATGTAGTGATACTTTGTATAATAATAGATGTTCAAAACATTATTCTTCCTATGATAATAGTTTTGTGTGAATGTGCATGTAGATGAAGTTGTTTACTGGAGGTTGGTACACCGCAAGAAATGGTTGTATTATTAGAGCCTAGAATAACCCTACTTGACAGATACTCCATGGGGCCATGGATTCGCAGTGCATGGTACAGTATTAAGCAGGTAGCATGTACCCCATGGCCATAAATTACCGAATATGTGTCATGTACCCCGGTTCCACAAATTACAAATTAACTTCTACATTGGTAGTTATTTGACCGTATTTGTCATTGTGGGGAGCGGTGGCCCAGAGGTAGGGCGCGCGCTTCGGGGTCGAGAGGTCCCGGGTTCGATCCCCCTCTGATCCCGAGTTCAACCCTAATCTGTACCACTGGTTATTTTCTCTGAGCAAGTCCCACATACTCCACTCCACCATGGTGTAAACTGGTGAGGGCAGTGTCTTTTCCTGGGCGCCGCAGATCGATGTTGGCCGCCACACCATAGGAGAGAAATAGTCTCCCCAGGGAGAAACGAGTGGTGTGTGTTTCCATAGGTAGCCCAATGACCAGGGGAAGTTGAAGTGTGCTGCCTAACAGCTAAATAGAGCCCTAGAAAATTGGTAACCTAACTTTTTTTACTTATACCATGGCTAGCTGTATCCTAACAGTTGCTCATTGAGCAATGACTGGTTTAGCAAGGCAGAGTTTTCGACCCCATTGAGCCAGGTGTAGATGTGTCAATGGGAAGCAGGTAGCTAATTAAGCTTAAAGGTTGTTCCAAAGGAAGACAGGTCCCCAATGGAACCAAGTGTTACTGTGACCATTGAACCTTAAGAAGCCCGCGTGTACAGTTAAAAGCTAAGATATCAGCGTCCGAGGGCCGCTTACGCTTACAGCAGTTCAGCCATGAAGCGACGCTTCAATGGACATTTTAACTTCCCCTGATCGATAAGCCTTGGGAATCATGCGTCCGAGTCTCCATAAGGAGATCAAGTCCCTACTGGTTGTATGTATCCATCATTGAGACCCACTGCCCTCAGATGTATCAGTTCACACAGTGATATCCATTAGAAATGGTTTAATAAGGTGGTGGCGAGTACTTCAAGGGACCAAGTATACTAGAAGCTTCTACTGTCTGATTTGCTCTCTAGTAAGTCAGAGATCAAAGTTAATAGAAGTAAGTAACACTGAAATGACCACAAAAGGTCATGGAATACCGATATGGTCTTGAATACTTGTACCAATGTACATCATTATTGGTGACGGTGAGTATTTTATTGTGCCTGTAACATTAAATTACGTTATATGACTGGCTTCAGTTAACCACATCAGGTCTGAACTGCCTGCCATGAGTTACCTATAACGTCTTGAATATACTTAATGGGTATTACGGGTACACAATATGTCTTGGTTTGATTGTACTTTTGCTGACGATATTCTAGCACATCCAAGCCAAGTCAGAGAAAATCGCATCACAAGGTCTGAAGATTGGGCTCAACATCAATGCCTAGAAGACCAAAGTCATGAAAATCAATGCACTGACAGAACACACAGTCATTCAACGAACAACAGTGCAATTGAAGAGGTAAGTGAGTTTGTGTATGTGGACAGCAAAGTGACAGATGGTGGCAACTCTGAAAAAGATGTCAACGGCCGGACATGAAAAGACAGAGGCGTAGTTGTTGTCTTACAGAAAATCTGGAAATCCTCCTAATCCAAGACATCAACAAAGTTTAGGATCTTCAAGACTAATGTTCTAGTTCTTGTATGGCTAAGAGTCACCCAGTCCATCAGCAATAAGCTTGATGTCTTCCAAAAAGATAAAGAAGATGTCCTAGACATACTAGTATTCTTGGGATCTTCTAGCCGAACAGCTTCTCCAATGCAAATCTTCACCGTATCACCACCACAACACCGTTTCCAGAAAAGATCCAACGTAGAAGATGGCGTTGGTTTGGACATGTCCTCAGGGTGGAAGACGTAGCAATCCCAAAAGTGGCCATGAGATCGACTCCAGTTTGAAGAGGGAAAATGAGGAGACCAAAAGAAACATGGAGAAGATCTGTAGATAAAGAGATGAAGTCTGAAGGGTGGAGCTGGGCCAAGTACAAACATGGACAAGAAGACTAAAGGGACTGTCTGGTGGAGGTATTATGCGCACAACCGCTCGAAGTATGTAAGTGTGGCTGTACTTGGTGGGGTTAACTGTATCTAAATATATTGGATGACTTTTCTCGGCAGTGTTAAGTACCTCAAATGACCAGTGTCGACACCAGCTGAAGTGAATGGGACCATACACGCGTTGAATACACTAATTACTAGTAATTAGTCTAATACACATGTTAACAATACGTTTAAACTAAGGCCTATCTGAAATAATGTGTCAGATTAATTGGGTACATCGGTATAAGGTTTGAGGCTACATCCCATAGTTCAGCCGTCCAACCACCCTTTGACAATTTTAAACGTTCCCTGGTCATTGGGTTACCTAATGATACCTGCATTCGAGTCTCCCTGTGGCTATTTCTCTTCTGTGAGTGTGGTAGTCAACATCGATCTGCAAAGCCGAGGAATCAATACTACCCTCACAAGTACCAATTTACACCTTCGTTGCGTGGAGCATGTGGGTATGTCTTGCTCATAGAAATTAACCAGTGGTACAGATTAGGGTTGAACCCGGGACCTCTCGATCCTGAAGCGCGCGCCCCACCTCTATGCCACCGCACCCAATCGATCATAGTTTAATCCCTGTCAGTTTTTGCAGTCTCTCGTAGACTAACCATGACCATGGTGAGAGCCAAAACCGAGCTAATACAGGATAAGAACATGAATAAAAAAGAAATAAACCCCTTATTAGTAAGTTATTACGGGCCTCAATAAATTATTAAAACATTCGTTTTTTACATTCGCTGTATCTAAAATTAATGTCCTGAAGGTAATGATGTAGATTATTTTATAAAAAAATAAATTTAAAGAAATAATTACAATATAGTAGGTCATAAAAACATTTGAACTCAAAATCAAAACATTCAAACGCTAGTAATGAGTTCCATTTTAACTTGTGAACTTAACTGATAATGACCTCAAGTTCTGTTCGGTTTACGACACCAGCGGGACCTCACTGTCATGGTATATTATTACTTAAGATCTGTGCTTCAACAGGTAAGTGGGTTTTTTTTCTTGAAATGTTATTATAATAGCTCATGAAATAAATTACATACAAGCTCTATGGCTTTTTCAAAGACTACATTAACACTGTTTAAGGTAATTTAGACCCTTTTCGCTAAATATCGCCTGTAACTCGGATTTTGATGATATTTTGCATAAATATAGTATCAAGTATTGGCTTTCTGATTTTGATGGTTTTATAGAGAAATATCACGTGACGTACGATAAATAGCGCCACCTAGCGGTGTCGTAATTTTATGCGTGCTTTTCGACGTTTTTCACCATTTTTTCTAGTTAATACTTACGTCATTGAAAATCGAAAAATATACTTTTGTAGGGAAATAAATGCTGCTGTGACGGAAATTGGTACGGTTGGTGTGGAATTTATATATTCCAAGATGGGGTCCTCCTTGTGTATAGTTTCGTTTTGTTTTCTAATTTAGTGTGTTAATTTAAAGAACTATTGGTAGGGTAAATCGGTTGTTATTGTTTAAGATAAATTTAATCTTGGTGTTCAAGTAATTATATAAGTAAGCAGAAAATGCGCCAGTAGTCTTAAAATCAATGTTTATCTGATAGACGCTCATTAGATATATAGTGCAGATGAGACGTTTATTAAATATAGTGCAGACAAGGTGCTCATTAGCTTAACGTTGGCGTCTGAGGTATGCCGAACGTGTGTGACGTCACAGATTTAGAGTATAAAAGGAGATAAACCGACTTAAATTTGTCATCAAACCAGCCCGCTTAGCTCAGTCGGTAGAGCGCGAGACTAGTAGTCACTACTGATCTCGGGGTTGTGGGTTCGAATCCCGGGCTGGCCATCTAAAATTACTAATAGTCTTTCGGATGAGACTTTAAAACCGAGGTCCCATGTATGGGTGCTATACACCTGGCATGTAAAAGAATCAGGGATGCTTCTGGAATTGGGGCATCTTCTGTATCATGCACTATCCCCCAAAAAACTAAAAAGTACTAAACCTCTTCTGGGGGCCTCGCCCATATGGATTATCCGGTGGCGAGGATAAATAAGACCAATAAATAAAAATAAAAAAATTGTCATTATAATGTAAGCAAGTTCTGCTACAAGACTGTTTTATCCGGGTTCTCCACGAAAGCATTGCTATCTGGAGAGGATGTTCAGTTAGTTAGTAGGGAAATTAGGTTATAAAACGGTTGCTTCGTAGTTCGCAGATGATAGTTGTAGTTTAATAGTTGAGAGTTGTTCGGAGCTGGTAGTCTTGGCTAGAACTTTGTGTGACACCGCTATATACGGAATCGTTCGATCTGCATGGGTTCTCGATTAGGCATAGTTGGTACTGCCGGGTTCCTGTCATAGACTATTTGGATTGTGGTGGTTGATTTTGGCGAACGTTGGTAGCGTGGAACATTAGGGTGTTTAGTTTAACTGATATCGTTGTAGGTAGTGGAGTTCGAACTGCCTGCTGTTATAATGTGCTGTGGTTGAAGCTCTCGTTGTTTTAGTTTTCAAAACTTGTATGTTTTGGGTCTCGCCTATATCGTGATCGTGGTACTAGTCAATTTAAGTTGTATTGACTAGGTTTGGAAGATTTTTGGGTCGTACGCTTGTCTGAGTCGAAACATTCTTGGAAACTACTTGGTGATTTGATTTTCAATGCTTGTAGACCACAAGTGTAGGTCGTGATTTATAAATAGTTGATTGCTGTATATATAACATGGATCACGTTATTGTTTCACGCTGAGGTTGTTGTTAAGTTCTTGGCTCATGGTTTGAGCTCCGTTTAGTATTGCATTATGTGTTGAAGTTTGTGGTAGTCTGTGTGTGACTACCTGTATTTTGTAAAGTTCTATTTTATTGTTGGTAGCTGGCCGTAGTCAGAGCCGGTGCACGTTACAAATTTGGTGGCAGCGGTATGATTGTAGCAATACACATACCCGTATTGGCTCACGATTTTTATATTGTTGTTTTGATGGTTTTTGACTTGGTTGTTTGAGTCAAAATTGAAATCTGATTTGTTTATATCTAACTTCAGTAAGTGTGTAAATTGTTGATATGAGTAATATGGAAGGTAATATGGATTCAGCTGGTGTGTCTGTATGTTGGTTCGAGAAATTAGGTCTATCAAACTTGAAAATGAGACATTAAGAATGAAGTTGGAAATCGAAAAGTAAGAACGTCAATTGTTGTGCTTAGCCAGTAAGGATATGTCTGGTTCTTTGTGTAGGTTCAAGAAAAGTTTTCCAGATAAATCACCGTTGAGTGGCACTTCGTGTAAGAAGCAAGTTGATATAATATCAGAAGTTCTGAGTCCAAGACCACCAGTCGAGACTTCGTCCACCAAGGTTAGCCCGCCTAGTGAAGACATTCGTTTAACATGTGATAGGTTCGGAATCGAGAAAACATCTACAGAACCCACAAGTTGTTATGTGAGAAGTGTTAGCTATACGGGGTGCAGTAGTATAATAAGTAATGAACTACGTGCTTTACGGATAGACCTCAAAGATACGAAGAAATGATTGTCTAGCCTGCATGAAAGTTTCACAGCAAGTTTGCAAAACAATTGTAACACCAGCACCCCAGGACGATATACAGGTCAGCTTAATGTGTCGTACAAGCCGCGTAGGTGTTTTAAATGTAAACAGGTAAACACATACAACGATCGTGTCCGAGTAAACGCAGTATACTAAACAGTTCTGATCATGATTTTCAATTATCAATCGAGAAATATCCGAAAATGACTGTCCGGTTATATCTACTGAATATAAATTATATACGTAGTCACGGGACAGAAACTAACTTTCCCTTCAAGTTACGATCTCCCGAACTCAAGGGACCTTTTAAACAAAATATTGACGTTGATGTGCACTCGGAGCACACACTATGAAAGTTACTATTTATTTACTGATGTACTAGAACGAGCCTTCAATATCCACAAAAATGGATGTTTTCACGTAGGTATATATAGTCACTCATAATTGAATGATATACTGTGGACTTTGAATTTGGTGCATAATTAGTTTTAAAGTGAGGTAATTATTAATGTTCAGGACACTACACGCATTTCCTCTTTTTGGGCTGATTTAAACGATTGGTTCCAATTGGGTTTGGCATTGCGAATTAAACAGATCATTTGAAACGTAAGCGCAACGGTAATACTATCGATAATATCGTGGTAAAGACGCTCAATACTCTAATTGAGTTACGTATTTAGATTTGTAAGAGCTCTATTTAGCGATTCTGCGAATTGAGCTGAAACACGTTTATTTAATGCAATTTTCTGAGCGCTGGGTAATGTATGATGTTACGTGGAAAGAAATCTCGGAAATCATGAAAAACTTTTGAATGCTTGTGAAGTAGGTTCCCTATACTAAGCAGTTCTGGTCATGATTTACTATTAAATCATTAATTTTCGTGCGGGATTAAATTTCGTGGACTTCGTGGTTATCTTCAACCACGAACTTTAATCCCAACGAACATTGATTTTGACCCTTGTTTTGTTTCCTTAAATGCAAAATCCACGAATTCAAGTTCCAACGAAATTGTCTTTTTTACCAAAACCACGAAATTTCGTCCCAACGAAATTAAATGATTTTACAGTATCCATCGAGAAATATTCGAAAATGTCCGGTTATATCTACTGAATATAAATTATATACGTAGTCACGAGACTGAAACTAACTTTCCCTTCAAGTTATGATCTCCCGAACTCAAGGGACCTTTTAAACAAAATATACTGAGTACATCTAGAAACGCAACACTGGGGTTTCTTTCAACACTTTTCAAACGTTGTATGACTGGCAACCTAACTGTATTTACTTGATGACATTTTATTCCATGAACAATGCAACTGTAACATTGTTTTCATACAGTGCTATCAATGCAATTGAACAACACTTGTGTGTATAGTGCGGCTAAAAAGTAACGGAACACCAATTTGTAAATCCTTTTTTCAGAATCGTTGTTCTAAGTGAAAATATAAAATATTATTTAATTATTGATTGATTACATATGCATGACGCCCAACAAATTGATTAGAAGTGTTTGAAACAGTTGTGAAATTTGCCTAAATATGGTACATGTGGAGGTATTGGTCCTGTCGAAGAGTTGTTTCACGTGGATGACCTGGATATGGGTGGTTGTAAACGGTGCCAAAGTGCTAGTAGAGTGTCTCCAGATGACACAGTGTCGGTTCATGGCATTTTAGCCAAAGTGAAACCTCCCAGTTGACGTCTCCGTCATAGGCATCCGAATTGCTTGATTTGGCCCATATTCAGACTATCCTGATATTTTTATTCTGAAGCCTAGAACTTTTCGTTGGTGATTTTCTTTCCATTGGCCAACCTTACAAAGGATTCGAAGAAATTTACACTAAAAATTATCATGCATAAATGGTGCTCGTGGAATTCATGCGTTTTTGCATTTTCTTGACGCATGGGAGTAACGTAACCCGATCGATAAAATTTGGAATATAGCCACGTTTCTACACGATTATACAATATTATTACACAAAATTAAAAAATGTATGCGCAATGAAAGTAAAAAAAACCAAAGGTGAAAACGTTGCGTTTCTAGATGTACTGAGCATATTAACGTTGATGTGCACTCGGAGCACACGCTATGAAAGTTACCATTTATTTACTGATTTACTAGAACGAGCCTTCAATATCCACAAAAATGGATGTTTCAAGTAGGTATACTCGAAATTAAATGATAGACTGTGGACTTTGAATTTTGTGCATAATTAGCTTTAAAAGGAGGTAATTATTAATGTTCAGGACATTACATGCATTTCCTCTTTTTGGGCTGATTTAAACGATAGGTTCCAATTGGGTTTGGCATTGCGAATTAAACTGAACATTTGAAACGTAAGTGATTGTTACTACGGTAAAGCTATCGAAAGTATCATTGTAAAGACACTTAATACTCTCCGGATAATTGAGTTACGTATTTAAATTTGTAAGAGCTCTATCTATCGATTTTGCCTCTTTATTCAATGCAATTTTCTGTGCGCTGTGTAATGTATGATGTTACGTGGAAAGAAATCTCGAAAATCATGAAAAACTTTTGAGTGCTTGTGAAGTAGGTTCCCTATACTAAACAGTTCTGGTCATGATTTTCAATTACTATTAAACCATTAATTTTCGTGCGGGATTAAATTTCGTGGATTTCGTGGTTATCTTCAACCACGAACTTTAATCCCAACGAGAATTATATCTATTGAATATAAATTATATACGTAGTCACGAGACAGAAACTAACTTTTCCTTCAAGTTACGACCTCCCGAACTCAAGGGACATTTTAAACAAAATTTTAACGTTGATGCGCACTCGGAGCACACGCTATGAAAGTTACTATTTATTTACTGATTTACTAGAACGAGCCTTCAATATCCACAAAAATGGATGTTTTCACGTAGGTATATATAGTCATTCATAATTAAATGATATACTGTGGACTTTGAATTTTGTGCATAATTAGTTTTAAAGGGAGGTAATTATTAATGTTACCGACATTACATGCATTTCCTCTTTTTGGGCTGATTTAAACGATTTGTTCCAATTGGGTTTGGCATTGCGAATTAAACTGAACATTTGAAACGTAAGCGCTTGTTACTATGGTAATGCTATCGATAGTATCGTTGTAAAGACGCTCAATTCTCTCCGGATAATTCAGTTACGTATTTAAATTTGTAAGAGCTCTATCTAGCGATTCTGCGAATTGAGCTGAAACACGTTTATCCAATGGAATTTTCTGAGCGCTGGGTAATGTATGATGTTACGTGGAAAGAAATCTCGAAAATCATGAAAAACTTTTGAGTGCTTGTGAAGTAGGTTCCCTATACTAAACAGTTCTGGTCATGATTTTCAATTACTGTTAAATCATTAATTTTCGTGCGAGATGAAATTTCGTGGATTTCGTGGTTATCTTCAACCACGAACTTTAATCCCAACGAACATTGATTTTGACCCTTGTTTTGTTTCCTGAAATGCAAAAACCACGAATTCAAGTTCCAACGAAATTGTCTTTTTTACCAAAACCACGAAATTTCGTCCCAACGATATTAAATGATTTTACAGTATCCATCGAGAAATATTCGAAAATGTCCTGTTATTATCTACTGAATATAAATTATATACGTTGTCACGAGACCGAAACTAACTTTCCCTTCAAGTTACGACCTCCCGAACTCAAGGGACCTTTTAAACAAAATTTTAACGTTGATGTGCACTCGGAGCACACGCTATGAAAGTTACTATTTATTTACTTATTTGCTAGAACGAGCGTTCAATATCCACAAAAATGGATGTTTTCACGTAGGTTTATATAGTCACCCATAATTAAATGATATACTGTGGACTTTGAATTTTGTGCATAATAGTTTTAAAGGGAGGTAATTATTAATGTGCAGGACACTACACGCATTTCCTCTTTTTTGGGCTGATTTAAACGATTGGTTCCAATTGGGTTTGGCATTGCGAATTAAACTGAACATTTGAAACGTAAGCGATGGTTACTACGGTAATGCTATCGAAAGTATAGTTGTAAAGACGCTCAACACTCTCCGGGTAATTGAGTTACGTATTTAAATTTGTAAGAGCTCTATCTATCGATTCTGCGAATTTAGCTGAAACACGTTGATTCAATGCAATTTTCTGAGCGCTGGGTAATGTATGATGTTACGTGGAAAGAAATCTTGAAAATCATGAAAAACTTTTGAGTGCTTGTGAAGTAGGTTCCCTATACTAAACAGTTCTGGTCATGATTTTCAATTACTGTTAAATCATTAATTTTCGTGCGAGATGAAATTTCGTGGATTTCGTGGTTATCTTCAACCACGAACTTTAATCCCAACGAACATTGATTTTGACCCTTGTTTTGTTTCCTGAAATGCAAAAACCACGAATTCAAGTTCCAACGAAATTGTCTTTTTTACCAAAACCACGAAATTTCGTCCCAACGATATTAAATGATTTTACAGTATCCATCGAGAAATATTCGAAAATGTCCTGTTATATCTACTGAATATAAATTATATACGTTGTCACGAGACAGAAACTAACTTTCCCTTCAAGTTACGACCTCCCGAACTCAAGGGACCTTTTAAACAAAATTTTAACGTTGATGTGCACTCGGAGCACACGCTATGAAAGTTACTATTTATTTACTTATTTACTAGAACGAGCCTTCAATATCCACAAAAATGGATGTTTTCACGTAGGTATATTTAGTCACTCATAATTAAATGATATACTGTGGACTTTGAATAATTAGTTTTAAAGGGAGGTAATTATTAATGTTCAGGACACTACACGCATTTCCTCATTTTGGGCAGATTTAAACGATTGGTTCCAATTGGGTTTGGCATTGCGAATTAAACGGATCATTTGAAACGTAAGCGCTACGGTAAAACTATCGATAGTATCGTTGTTAAGACGCTCAATACTCTCCGGGTAATTGAGTTACGTATTTAGATTTGTAAGGGCTCTATCTACCGATTCTGCGAATTTAGCTGAAACACGTTTATTCAATGCGATTTTCTGAGCGCTGGGTAATGTATGATGTTACGTGGAAAGAAATCTCGAAAATCATGAAAAACTATTGAATGCTTATGAAGTAGGTTCCCTATACTAAACAGTTCTGGTCATGATTTTCAATTATCCATCGAGGAATATTCGAAAATGACTATCCGGTTATATCTACTGAATGTAAATTATATACTTAGTCACGAGACAGAAACTAACTTTCCCTTCAATTTACGACCTCCCGAACTCAATGGACTTTTTTTAACAAGATATTAACGTTGATGTTCACTCGAAGCACTCGGTATGAAAGTTACCATTTATTTACTGATTTACTAGAACGAGCCTTCAATATCCACAAAAATGGATGTTTTCATGTAGGTATATATAGTCACTCATAATTAAATGATATACTGTGCACTTTGAATTTTGTGCATAATTAGCTTTAAAGGGAGGTAATTATTAATGTTAACGACATTACATGCATTTCCTCTTTTTAGGCTGATTTGAACGATTGGTTCCAATTGGGTTTGGCATTGCGAATTAAACTGAACATTTGAAACGTAAGCGATTGTTACTACGGTAATGCTATCGAAAGTATAGTTGTAAAGACGCTCAACACTCTCCGGGTAATTGAGTTACGTATTTAAATTTGTAAGAGCTCTATCTATCGATTTTGCGAATTTAGCTGAAACACGTTTATTCAATGCAATTTTCTGAGCGCTGGGTAATGTATGATGTTACGTGGAAAGAAATCTCGAAAATCATGAAAAACTTTTGAGTGCTTGTGAAGTAGGTTCCCTATACTAAACAGTTCTGGTCATGATTTTCAATTACTGTTAAATCATTAATTTTCGTGCGGGATTAAATTTCGTGGATTTCGTGGTTATCTTCAACCACGAACTTTAATCCCAACGAACATTGATTTTGACCCTTGTTTTGTTTCCTGAAATGCAAAAACCACGAATTCAAGTTCCAACGAAATTGTCTTTTTTACCAAAACCACGAAATTTCGTCCCAACGAAATTAAATGATTTTACAGTATCCATCGAGAAATATTCGAAAATGTCTTGTTATATCTATTGAATATAAATTATATACGTAGTCACGAGACAGAAACTAACTTTTCCTTCAAGTTACGACCTCCCGAACTCAAGGGACTTTTTTAACAAGATATTAACGTTGATGTTCACTCGAAGCACTCGCTATGAAAGTTACCATTTATTTACTGATTTACTAGAACGAGCCTTCAATATCCACAAAAATGGATGTTTTCACGTAGGTATACTCGTAATTAAATGATAGACTGTGGACTTTGAATTTTGTGCATAATTAGCTTTAAAGGGAGGTAATTATTAATGTTCAGGACACTACACGCATTTCCTCTTTTTGGGCTGATTTAAACGATTGGTTCCAATTGGGTTTGGCATTGCGAATTAAACTGAACATTTGAAACGTAAGCGATTGTTACTACGGTAATGCTTTCGAAAGTATAGTTGTAAAGACGCTCAACACTCTCCGGGTAATTGAGTTACGTATTTTAATTTGTAAGAGCTCTATCTATCGATTCTGCGAATTTAGCTGAAACACGTTTATTCAATGCAATTTTCTGAGCGCTGGGTAATGTATGATGTTACGTGGAAAGAAATCTCGAAAATCATGAAAAACTTTTGAGTGTTTGTGAAGTAGGTTCCCTATACTAAACAGTTCTGGTCATGATTTTCAATTACTATTAAATCATTAATTTTCGTGCGGGATTAAATTTCGTGGTTATCTTCAACCACGAACTTTAATCCCAACGAACATTGATTTTGACCCTTGTTTTGTTTCCTGAAATGCAAAAACCACGAATTCAAGTTCAAACGAAATTGTCTTTTTTACCAAAACCACGAAATTTCGTCCCAACGAAATTAAATGATTTTACAGTATCCATCGAGAAATATTCGAAAATGTCCTGTTATATCTACTGAATATAAATTATATACGTAGTCACGAGACAGAAACTAACTTTCCCTTCAAGTTACGACCTCCCGAACTCAAGGGACCTTTTAAACAAAATTTTAACGTTGATGTGCACTCGGAGCACACGCTATGAAAGTTACTATTTGTTTACTTATTTACTAAAACGAGCCTTCAATATCCACAAAAATTTTTTTTTTACGTAGGTATATATAGTCACTCATAATTAAATGATACACTTTGGATTTTGTGCATAATTAGTTTTAAAGGGAGGTAATTATTAATGTTCAGGACACTACACACATTTCCTCTTTTTGGGCAGATTGGAAAGAAATCTCGAAAATCATGAAAAACTTTTGAATGCTTGTGAAGTAGGTTGCCTATACTAAACAGTTCTGGTCATGATTTTCAATTACTGTTAAATCATTAATTTTCGTGCGGGATTAAATTTTGTGGATTTCGCGGTTATCTTCAACCACGAACTTTAATCCCAACAAACCTTGATTTTGACCCTTGTTTTGTTTCCTGAAATGCGAAAACAACGAATTCAAGTTCCAACGAAATCGTCTTTTTTACCAAAACCACGAAATTTCGTCCCAACGAGATTAAATGATTTTACAGTATCCGTCGAGAAATATTCGAAAATGTTCGGTTATATCTACTGAATGTAAATTATAAACTTAGTCACGAGACAGAAACTAATTTACGTAATTGAGTTACGTATTTAAATTTGTAAGAGCTCTATCCATCGATTCTGCGAATTTACCTGAAACACGTTTATTCAATGCAATTTTCTGAGCGCTGGGTAATGTATGATGTTACGTGGAAAGAAATCTCGAAAATCATGAAAAACTTTTGAGTGCTTGTGAAGTAGGGTCCTTATACTAAATAGTTCTGGTCATGATTTTCAATTACTAGTATCCATCGATAAATATTCGAAAATGTCCGGTTATATCTACTGAATATAAATTATATACGTAGTCACGAGACAGAAACTAACTTTCCCTTCAAGTTACGATCTCCCGAACTCAAGGGACCTTTTAAACAAAATATTAACGTTGATGTGCTCACGCTCTGAATGTTACCATTTATTTACTGATTTACTAGAACAAGCCTTCAATATCCACAAAAATGGATGTTTCACGTAGGTATATATAGTCACTCATAATTAAATGATATACTTTGGACTTTGAATCTTGTGCATAATTAGCATTAAAAGGAGGTAATTATTAATGTTAACGACATTACATGCATTTCCTCTTTTTGGGCTGATTTAAACGGTTTGTTCCAATTGGGTTTGGCATTGCGAATTAAACTGAACATTTGAAACGTAAGCGCTTGTTACTACGGTAATGCTATCGATAGTATCGTTGTTAAAGACGCTCAATTCTCTCCGGATAATTGAATTACGTATTTAAATTTGTAAGAGCTCTATCTAGCGATTCTGCGAATTGAGCTGAAACACGTTTATCCAATGCAATTTTCTGAGCGCTGGGTAATGTATGATGTTACGTGGAAAGAAATCTCGAAAATCATGAAAAACTTTTGAATGCTTGTGAAGTAGGTCTCCTATACTAAACAGTTCTGATCATGATTTTCAATTATCCATCGAGAAATATCCGAAAATGACTGTCCGGTTATATCTACTGAATATAAATTATATACGTAGTCACGAGACAGAAACTAACTTATCCTTCAAGCTACGACCTCCCGAACCCAAGGGACCTTTTAAACAAAATTTTAACGTTGATGTGTACTCGGAGCACACGCTATGAAAGTTACTATTTATTGACTTATTTGCTAGAACGAGCGTTCAATATCCACAAAAATGGATGTTTTCACGTAGGTTTATATAGTCACCCATAATTAAATGATATACTGTGGACTTTGAATTTTGTGCATAATAGTTTTAAAGGGAGGTAATTATTAATGTGCAGGACACTACACGCATTTCCTCTTTTTTGGGCTGATTTAAACGATTGGTTTCAATTGGGTTTGGCATTGCGAATTAAACTGAACATTTGAAACGTAAGCGATGGTTACTACGGTAATGCTATCGAAAGTATAGTTGTAAAGACGCTCAACACTCTCCGGGTAATTGAGTTACGTATTTAAATTTGTAAGAGCTCTATCTATCGATTCTGCGAATTTAGCTGAAACACGTTTATTCAATGCAATTTTCTGAGCGCTGGGTAATGTATGATGTTACGTGGAAAGAAATCTTGAAAATCATGAAAAACTTTTGAGTGCTTGTGAAGTAGGTTCCCTATACTAAACAGTTCTGGTCATGATTTTCAATTACTGTTAAATCATTAATTTTCGTGCGAGATGAAATTTCGTGGATTTCGTGGTTATCTTCAACCACGAACTTTAATCCCAACGAACATTGATTTTGACCCTTGTTTTGTTTCCTGAAATGCAAAAACCACGAATTCAAGTTCCAACGAAATTGTCTTTTTTACCAAAACCACGAAATTTCGTCCCAACGATATTAAATGATTTTACAGTATCCATCGAGAAATATTCGAAAATGTCCTGTTATATCTACTGAATATAAATTATATACGTTGTCACGTGACAGAAACTAACTTTCCCTTCAAGTTACGACCTCCCGAACTCAAGGGACCTTTTAAACAAAATTTTAACGTTGATGTGCACTCGGAGCACACGCTATGAAAGTTACTATTTATTTACTTATTTACTAGAACGAGCCTTCAATATCCACAAAAATGGATGTTTTCACGTAGGTATATTTAGTCACTCATAATTAAATGATATACTGTGGACTTTGAATAATTAGTTTTAAAGGGAGGTAATTATTAATGTTCAGGACACTACACGCATTTCCTCATTTTGGGCAGATTTAAACGATTGGTTCCAATTGGGTTTGGCATTGCGAATTAAACGGATCATTTGAAACGTAAGCGCTACGGTAAAACTATCGATAGTATCGTTGTTAAGACGCTCAATACTCTCCGGGTAATTGAGTTACGTATTTAGATTTGTAAGGGCTCTATCTACCGATTCTGCGAATTTAGCTGAAACACGTTTATTCAATGCGATTTTCTGAGCGCTGGGTAATGTATGATGTTACGTGGAAAGAAATCTCGAAAATCATGAAAAACTATTGAATGCTTATGAAGTAGGTTCCCTATACTAAACAGTTCTGGTCATGATTTTCAATTATCCATCGAGGAATATTCGAAAATGACTATCCGGTTATATCTACTGAATGTAAATTATATACTTAGTCACGAGACAGAAACTAACTTTCCCTTCAATTTACGACCTCCCGAACTCAATGGACTTTTTTTAACAAGATATTAACGTTGATGTTCACTCGAAGCACTCGGTATGAAAGTTACCATTTATTTACTGATTTACTAGAACGAGCCTTCAATATCCACAAAAATGGATGTTTCATGTAGGTATATATAGTCACTCATAATTAAATGATATACTGTGCACTTTGAAATTTGTGCATAATTAGCTTTAAAGGGAGGTAATTATTAATGTTAACGACATTACATGCATTTCCTCTTTTTAGGCTGATTTAAACGATTGGTTCCAATTGGGTTTGGCATTGCGAATTAAACTGAACATTTGAAACGTAAGCGATTGTTACTACGGTAATGCTATCGAAAGTATAGTTGTAAAGACGCTCAACACTCTCCGGGTAATTGAGTTACGTATTTAAATTTGTAAGAGCTCTATCTATCGATTTTGCGAATTTAGCTGAAACACGTTTATTCAATGCAATTTTCTGAGCGCTGGGTAATGTATGATGTTACGTGGAAAGAAATCTCGAAAATCATGAAAAACTTTTGAGTGCTTGTGAAGTAGGTTCCCTATACTAAACAGTTCTGGTCATGATTTTCAATTACTGTTAAATCATTAATGTTCGTGCGGGATTAAATTTCGTGGATTTCGTGGTTATCTTCAACCACGAACTTTAATCCCAACGAACATTGATTTTGACCCTTGTTTTGTTTCCTGAAATGCAAAAACCACGAATTCAAGTTCCAACGAAATTGTCTTTTTTACCAAAACCACGAAATTTCGTCCCAACGAAATTAAATGATTTTACAGTATCCATCGAGAAATATTCGAAAATGTCTTGTTATATCTATTGAATATAAATTATATACGTAGTCACGAGACAGAAATTAACTTTTCCTTCAAGTTACGACCTCCCGAACTCAAGGGACCTTTTAAACAAAATTTTAACGTTGATGTGCACTCGGAGCACACGCTATGAAAGTTACTATTTATTTACTGATTTACTAGAACGAGCCTTCAATATCCACAAAAATGGATGTTTTCACGTAGGTATATGTAGTCACTCATAATTAAATGATATACTGTGGACTTTGAATTTTGTGCATAATTAGTTTTAAAGGGAGGTAATTATTAATGTTCAGGACACTACACGCATTTCCTCTTTTTGGGCAGATTTAAACGATTGGTTCCAATTGGGTTTGGCATTGCGAATTAAACGGATCATTTGAAACGTAAGCGCTACGGTAAAACTATCGATAGTATCGTTGTTAAGACGCTCAATACTCTCCGGGTAATTGAGTTACGTATTTAGATTTGTAAGAGCTCTTTTGAGCGATTCTGCGAATTTAGCTGAAACACGTTTATTCAATGCAATTTTCTGAGCGCTGGTAATGTATGATGTTACGTGGAAAGAAATCTCGAAAATCATGAAAAACTTTTGAATGCTTGTGAAGTAGGTTCCCTATAATAAACAGTTCTGGTCATGATTTTCAATTATCCATCGAGAAATATCCGAAAATGACTGTCCGATTATATCTACTGAATATAAATTATATACGTAGTCACGAGACAGAAACTAACTTTCCCTTCAAGTTACGACCTCCCGAACTCAAGGGACCTTTTAAACAAAATTTTAACGTTGATGTGCACTCGGAGCACACGCTATGAAAGTTACTATTTATTTACTTATTTACTAGAACGAGCCTTCATTATCCACAAAAATGGATGTTTTCACGTAGGTATATTAAGTCACTCATAATTAAATGATATACTGTGGACTTTGAATTTTGTGCATAATTAGTTTTAAAGGGAGGTAATTATTAATGTTAACGACATTACATGCATTTCCTCTTTTTGGGCTGATTTAAACGATTTGTTCCAATTGGGTTTGGCATTGCGAATTAAACTGAACATTTGAAACGTAAGCGCTTGTTACTACGGTAATGCTATCGATAGTATCGTTGTAAAGACGCTCAATTCTCTCCGGATAATTGAGTTACGTATTTAAATTTGTAAGAGCTCTATCTAGCGATTCTGCGAATTGAGCTGAAACACGTTTATCCAATGGAATTTTCTGAGCGCTGGGTAATGTATGATGTTACGTGGAAAGAAATATCGAAAATCATGAAAAACTTTTGAGTGCTTGTGAAGTAGGTTCCCTATACTAAACAGTTCTGATCATGATTTTCAATTATCCATCGAGAAATATCCGAAAATGACTGTCCGATTATATCTACTGAATATAAATTATATACGTAGTCACGAGACAGAAACTAACTTTCCCTTCAAGTTACGACCTCCCGAACTCAAGGGACCTTTTAAACAAAATTTTAACGTTGATGTGCACTCGGAGCACACGCTATGAAAGTTACTATTTATTTACTGATTTACTAGAACGAGCCTTCAATATCCACAAAAATGGATGTTTTCACGTAGGTATATTTAGTCACTCATAATTAAATGATATACTGTGGACTTTGAATAATTAGTTTTAAAGGGAGGTAATTATTAATGTTCAGGACACTACACGCATTTCCTCATTTTGGGCAGATTTAAACGATTGGTTCCAATTGGGTTTGGCATTGCGAATTAAACGGATCATTTGAAACGTAAGCGCTACGGTAAAACTATCGATAGTATCGTTGTTAAGACGCTCAATACTCTCCGGGTAATTGAGTTACGTATTTAGATTTGTAAGAGCTCTTTTGAGCGATTCTGCGAATTTAGCTGAAACACGTTTATTCAATGCAATTTTCTGAGCGCTGGTAATGTATGATGTTACGTGGAAAGAAATCTCGAAAATCATGAAAAACTTTTGAATGCTTGTGAAGTAGGTTCCCTATACTAAACAGTTCTGGTCATGATTTTCAATTATCCATGGAGGAATATTCGAAAATGACTATCCGGTTATATCTACTGAATGTAAATTATATTCGTAGACACGAGACAGAAACTAACTTTCCCTTCAATTTACGACCTCCCGAACTCAAGGGACTTTTTTAACAAGATATTAACGTTGATGTTCACTCGAAGCACTCGCTATGAAAGTTACCATTTATTTACTGATTTACTAGAACGAGCCTTCAATATCCACAAAAATGGATGTTTCAAGTAGGTATACTCGTAATTAAATGATAGACTGTGGACTTTGAATTTTGTGCATAATTAGCTTTAAAGGGAGGTAATTATTAATGTTCAGGACACTACACGCATTTCCTCTTTTTGGGCTGATTTAAACGATTGGTTCCAATTGGGTTTGGCATTGCGAATTAAACTGAACATTTGAAACGTAAGCGATTGTTACTACGGTAATGCTATCGAAAGTATAGTTGTAAAGACGCTCAACACTCTCCGGGTAATTGAGTTACGTATTTAAATTTGTAAGAGCTCTATCTATCGATTCTGCGAATTTAGCTGAAACACGTTTATTCAATGCAATTTTCTGAGCGCTTGGTAATGTATGATGTTACGTGGAAAGAAATCTCGAAAATCATGAAAAACTTTTGAGTGCTTGTGAAGTAGGTTCCCTATACTAAACAGTTCTGGTCATGATTTTCAATTACTGTTAAATCATTAATTTTCGTGCGGGATTAAATTTCGTGGATTTCGTGGTTATCTTCAACCACGAACTTTAATCCCAACGAACATTGATTTTGACCCTTGTTTTGTTTCCTGAAATGCAAAAACCACGAATTCAAGTTCCAACGAAATTGTCTGTTTTACCAAAACCACGAAATTTCGTCCCAACGATATTAAATGATTTTACAGTATCCATCGAGAAATATTCGAAAATGTCCTGTTATATCTACTGAATATAAATTATATACGTTGTCACGAGACAGAAACTAACTTTTCCTTCAAGTTACGACCTCCCGAACTCAAGGGACCTTTTAAACAAAATTTTAACGTTGATGTGCACTCGGAGCACACGCTATGAAAGTTACTATTTATTTACTGATTTACTAGAACGAGCCTTCAATATCCACAAAAATGGATGTTTTCACGTAGGTATATATAGTCACTCATAATTAAATGATATACTGTGGACTTTGAATTTTGTGCATAATTAGTTTTAAAGGGAGGTAATTATTAATGTTCAGGACACTACACGCATTTCCTCTTTTTGGGCAGATTTAAACGATTGGTTCCAATTGGGTTTGGCATTGCGAATTAAACGGATCATTTGAAACGTAAGCGCTACGGTAAAACTATCGACAGTATCGTTGTTAAGACGCTCAATACTCTCCGGGTAATTGAGTTACGTATTTAGATTTGTAAGAGCTCTTTTGAGCGATTCTGCGAATTTAGCTGAAACACGTTTATTCGATGCAATTTTCTGAGCGCTGGTAATGTATGATGTTACGTGGAAAGAAATCTCGAAAATCATGAAAAACTTTTGAATGCTTGTGAAGTAGGTTCCCTATACTAAACAGTTCTGGTCATGATTTTCAATTATCCATCGAGGAATACTATCCGGTTATATCTACTGAATGTAAATTATATACTTAGTCACGAGACAGAAACTAACTTTCCCTTCAATTTACGACCTCCCGAACTCAAGGGACTTTTTTTAACAAGATATTAACGTTGATGTTCACTCGAAGCACTCGGTATGAAAGTTACCATTTATTTACTGATTTACTAGAACGAGCCTTCAATATCCACAAAAATGGATGTTTCATGTAGGTATATTTAGTCACTCATAATTAAATGATATACTGTGGACTTTGAATTTTGCGCATAATTAGTTTTAAAGGGAGGTAATTATTAATGTTCAGGACACTACACGCATTTCCTCTTTTTGGACAGATTTAAACGATTGGTTCCAATTGGGTTTGGCATTGCGAATAAAACGGATCATTTGAAACTTAAGCGCTACGGTAAAACTATCGATAGTATCGTTGTTAAGACGCTCAATACTCTCCGGGTAATTGAGTTACGTATTTAAATTTGTAAGAGCTCTTTTGAGCGATTCTGCGAATTTAGCTGAAACACGTTTATTCAATGCGATTTTCTGAGCGCTGGGTAATGTATGATGTTACGTGGAAAGAAATCTCGAAAATCATGAAAAACTATTGAATGCTTATGAAGTAGGTTCCCTATACTAAACAGTTCTGGTCATGATTTTCAATTATCCATCGAGGAATATTCGAAAATGACTATCCGGTTATATCTACTGAATGTAAATTATATAATTAGTCACGAGACAGAAACTAACTTTCCCTTCAATTTACGACCTCCCGAACTCAATGGACTTTTTTTAACAAGATATTAACGTTGATGTTCACTCGAAGCAATCGGTATGAAAGTTACCATTTATTTACTGATTTACTAGAACGAGCCTTCAATATCCACAAAAATGGATGTTTCATGTAGGTATATATAGTCACTCATAATTAAATGATCTACTGTGCACTTTGAATTTTGTGCATAATTAGCTTTAAAGGGAGGTAATTATTAATGTTAACGACATTACATGCATTTCCTCTTTTTAGGCTGATTTAAACGATTGGTTCCAATTGGGTTTGGCATTGCGAATTAAACTGAACATTTGAAACGTAAGCGATTGTTACTACGGTAATGCTATCGAAAGTATAGTTGTAAAGACGCTCAACACTCTCCGGGTAATTGAGTTACGTATTTAAATTTGTAAGAGCTCTATCTATCGATTTTGCGAATTTAGCTGAAACACGTTTATTCAATGCAATTTTCTGAGCGCTGGGTAATGTATGATGTTACGTGGAAAGAAATCTCGAAAATCATGAAAAACTTTTGAGTGCTTGTGAAGTAGGTTCCCTATACTAAACAGTTCTGGTCATGATTTTCAATTACTGTTAAATCATTAATTTTCGTGCGGGATTAAATTTCGTGGATTTCGTGGTTATCTTCAACCACGAACTTTAATCCCAACGAACATTGATTTTGACTCTTGTTTTGTTTCCTGAAATGCAAAAACCACGAATTCAAGTTCAAACGAAATTGTCTTTTTTACCAAAACCACGAAATTTCGTCCCAACGAAATTAAATGATTTTACAGTATCCATCGAGAAATATTCGAAAATGTCTTGTTATATCTATTGAATATAAATTATATACGTAGTCACGAGACAGAAACTAACTTTTCCTTCAAGTTACGACCTCCCGAACTCAAGGGACCTTTTAAACAAAATTTTAACGTTGATGTGCACTCGGAGCACACGCTATGAAAGTTACTATTTATTTACTGATTTACTAGAACGAGCCTTCAATATCCACAAAAATGGATGTTTTCACGTAGGTATATATAGTCACTCATAATTAAATGATATACTGTGGACTTTGAATTTTGTGCATAATTAGTTTTAAAGGGAGGTAATTATTAATGTTCAGGACACTACACGCATTTCCTCTTTTTGGACAGATTTAAACGATTGGTTCCAATTGGGTTTGGCATTGCGAATTAAACGGATCATTTGAAACGTAAGCGCTACGGTAAAACTATCGATAGTATCGTTGTTAAGACGCTCAATACTCTCCGGGTAATTGAGTTACGTATTTAAATTTGTAAGAGCTCTTTTGAGCGATTCTGCGAATTTAGCTGAAACACGTTTATTCAATGCGATTTTCTGAGCGCTGGGTAATGTATGATGTTACGTGGAAAGAAATCTCGAAAATCATGAAAAACTATTGAATGCTTATGAAGTAGGTTCCCTATACTAAACAGTTCTGGTCATGATTTTCAATTATCCATCGAGGAATATTCGAAAATGACTATCCGGTTATATCTACTGAATGTAAATTATATACTTAGTCACGAGACAGAAACTAACTTTCCCTTCAATTTACGACCTCCCGAACTCAATGGACTTTTTTTAACAAGATATTAACGTTGATGTTCACTCGAAGCAATCGGTATGAAAGTTACCATTTATTTACTGATTTACTAGAACGAGCCTTCAATATCCACAAAAATGGATGTTTCATGTAGGTATATATAGTCACTCATAATTAAATGATCTACTGTGCACTTTGAATTTTGTGCATAATTAGCTTTAAAGGGAGGTAATTATTAATGTTAACGACATTACATGCATTTCCTCTTTTTAGGCTGATTTAAACGATTGGTTCCAATTGGGTTTGGCATTGCGAATTAAACTGAACATTTGAAACGTAAGCGATTGTTACTACGGTAATGCTATCGAAAGTATAGTTGTAAAGACGCTCAACACTCTCCGGGTAATTGAGTTACGTATTTAAATTTGTAAGAGCTCTATCTATCGATTTTGCGAATTTAGCTGAAACACGTTTATTCAATGCAATTTTCTGAGCGCTGGGTAATGTATGATGTTACGTGGAAAGAAATCTCGAAAATCATGAAAAACTTTTGAGTGCTTGTGAAGTAGGTTCCCTATACTAAACAGTTCTGGTCATGATTTTCAATTACTGTTAAATCATTAATTTTCGTGCGGGATTAAATTTCGTGGATTTCGTGGTTATCTTCAACCACGAACTTTAATCCCACCGAACATTGATTTTGACCCTTGTTTTGTTTCCTGAAATGCAAAAACCACGAATTCAAGTTCCAACGAAATTGTCTTTTTTACCAAAACCACGAAATTTCGTCCCAACGAAATTAAATGATTTTACAGTATCCATCGAGAAATATTCGAAAATGTCTTGTTATATCTATTGAATATAAATTATATACGTAGTCACGAGACAGAAACTAACTTTTCCTTCAAGTTACGACCTCCCGAACTCAAGGGACCTTTTAAACAAAATTTTAACGTTGATGTGCACTCGGAGCACACGCTATGGAAGTTACTATTATTTACTGATTTACTAGAACGAGCCTTCAATATCCACAAAAATGGATGTTTTCACGTAGGTATATATAGTCACTCATAATTAAATGATATACTGTGGACTTTGAATTTTGTGCATAATTAGTTTTAAAGGGAGGTAATTATTAATGTTCAGGACACTACACGCATTTCCTCTTTTTGGGCAGATTTAAACGATTGGTTCCAATTGGGTTTGGCATTGCGAATTAAACGGATCATTTGAAACGTAAGCGCTACGGTAAAACTATCGATAGTATCGTTGTTAAGACGCTCAATACTCTCCGGGTAATTGAGTTACGTATTTAGATTTGTAAGAGCTCTTTTGAGCGATTCTGCGAATTTAGCTGAAACACGTTTATTCAATGCAATTTGCTGAGCGCTGGTAATGTATGATGTTACGTGGAAAGAAATCTCGAAAATCATGAAAAACTTTTGAATGCTTGTGAAGTAGGTTCCCTATAATAAACAGTTCTGGTCATGATTTTCAATTATCCATCGAGGAATATTCGAAAATGACTATCCGGTTATATCTACTGAATGTAAATTATATTCGTAGACACGAGACAGAAACTAACTTTCCCTTCAATTTACGACCTCCCGAACTCAAGGGACTTTTTAACAAGATATTAACGTTGATGTTCACTCGAAGCACTCGCTATGAAAGTTACCATTTATTTACTGATTTACTAGAACGAGCCTTCAATATCCACAAAAATGGATGTTTCAAGTAGGTATACTCGTAATTAAATGATAGACTGTGGACTTTGAATTTTGTGCATAATTAGCTTTAAAGGGAGGTAATTATTAATGTTCAGGACACTACACGCATTTCCTCTTTTTGGGCTGATTTAAACGATTGGTTCCAATTGGGTTTGGCGTTGCGAATTAAACTGAACATTTGAAACGTAAGCGATTGTTACTACGGTAATGCTATCGAAAGTATAGTTGTAAAGACGCTCAACACTCTCCGGGTAATTGAGTTACGTATTTAAATTTGTAAGAGCTCTATCTATCGATTCTGCGAATTTAGCTGAAACACGTTTATTCAATGCAATTTTCTGAGCGCTTGGTAATGTATGATGTTACGTGGAAAGAAATCTCGAAAATCATGAAAAACTTTTGAGTGCTTGTGAAGTAGGTTCCCTATACTAAACAGTTCTGGTCATGATTTTCAATTACTGTTAAATCATTAATTTTCGTTCGGGATTAAATTTCGTGGATTTCGTGGTTATCTTCAACCACGAACTTTAATCCCAACGAACATTGATTTTGACCCTTGTTTTGTTTCCTGAAATGCAAAAACCACGAATTCAAGTTCCAACGAAATTGTCTGTTTTACCAAAACCACGAAATTTCGTCCCAAAGAAATTAAATGATTTTACAGTATCCATCGAGAAATATTCGAAAATGTCTTGTTATATCTATTGAATATAAATTATATACGTAGTCACGAGACAGAAACTAACTTTTCCTTCAAGTTACGACCTCCCGAACTCAAGGGACCTTTTAAACAAAATTTTAACGTTGATGTGCACTCGGAGCACACGCTATGAAAGTTACTATTTATTTACTGATTTACTAGAACGAGCCTTCAATATCCACAAAAATGGATGTTTTCACGTAGGTATATATAGTCACTCATAATTAAATGATATACTGTGGACTTTGAATTTTGTGCATAATTAGTTTTAAAGGGAGGTAATTATTAATGTTCAGGACACTACACGCATTTCCTCTTTTTGGGCAGATTTAAACGATTGGTTCCAATTGGGTATGGCATTGCGAATTAAACGGATCATTTGAAACGTAAGCGCTACGGTAAAACTATCGACAGTATCGTTGTTAAGACGCTCAATACTCTCCGGGTAATTGAGTTACGTATTTAGATTTGTAAGAGCTCTTTTGAGCGATTCTGCGAATTTAGCTGAAACACGTTTATTCAATGCAATTTTCTGAGCGCTGGTAATGTATGATGTTACGTGGAAAGAAATCTCGAAAATCATGAAAAACTTTTGAATGCTTGTGAAGTAGGTTCCCTATAATAAACAGTTCTGGTCATGATTTTCAATTACTGTTGAATCATTAATTTCCGTGCGGGATTAAATTTCGTGGATTTCGTGGTTATCTTCAACCACGAACTTTAATCCCAACGAACATTGATTTTGACCCTTGTTTTGTTTCCTGAAATGCAAAAACCACGAATTCAAGTTCAAACGAAATTGTCTTTTTTACCAAAACCACGAAATTTCGTCCCAACGAAATTAAATGATTTTACAGTATCCATCGAGAAATATTCGAAAATGTCCTGTTATATCTACTGAATATAAATTATATACGTTGTCACGAGACAGAAACCAACTTTCCCTTCAAGTTACGACCTCCCGAACTCAAGGGACCTTTTAAACAAAATTTTAACGTTGATGTGCACTCGGAGCACACGCTATGAAAGTTACTATTTATTTACTTATTTACTAGAACGAGCCTTCAATATCCACAAAAATGGATGTTTTCACGTAGGTATATATAGTCACTCATAATTAAATGATATACTGTGGACTTTGAATTTTGTGCATAATTAGTTTTAAAGGGAGGTAATTATTAATGTTCAGGACACTACACGCATTTCCTCTTTTTGGGCAGATTTAAACGATTGGTTCCAATTGGGTTTGGCATTGCGAATTAAACGGATCATTTGAAACGTAAGCGCTACGGTAAAACTATCGATAGTATCGTTGTTAAGACGCTCAATACTCTCCGGGTAATTGAGTTACGTATTTAGATTTGTAAGAGCTCTTTTGAGCGATTCTGCAAATTTAGCTGAAACACGTTTATTCAATGCAATTTTCTGAGCGCTGGTAATGTATGATGTTACGTGGAAAGAAATCTCGAAAATCATGAAAAACTTTTGAATGCTTGTGAAGTAGGTTCCCTATAATAAACAGTTCTGGTCATGATTTTCAATTATCCATCGAGGAATATTCGAAAATGACTATCCAGTTATATCTACTGAATGTAAATTATATTCGTAGTCACGAGACAGAAACTAACTTTCCCTTCAATTTACGACCTCCCGAACTCAAGGGACTTTTTTTACAAGATATTAACGTTGATGTTCACTCGAAGCACTCGCTATGAAAGTTACCATTTATTTACTGATTTACTAGAACGAGCCTTCAATATCCACAAAAATGGATGTTTTCACGTAGGTATATATAGTCACTCATAATTAAATGATATACTGTGGACTTTGAATTTTGTGCATAATTAGTTTTAAAGGGAGGTAATTATTAGTGTTCTGGACACTACACGCATTTCCTCTTTTTTGGGCAGATTTAAACGATTGGTTACAATTGAGTTTGGCATTGCGAATTAAACGGATCATTTGAAACGTAAGCGCTACGGTAATACTATCGATAGTATCGTTGTAAAGACGCTCAATACTCTCCGGGTAATTGAGTTACGTATTTGGATTTGTAAGAGCTCTATCTACCGATTCTGCGAATTTAGCTGAAACACGTTTATTCAATGCAATTTTCTGAGCGCTGGGTAATGTATGATGTTACGTGGAAAGAAATCTCGAAAATCATGAAAAACTTTTAAATGCTTGTGAAGTAGGTTCCCTATACTAAACAGTTCTGGTCATGATTTACAATTATCCATCGAGGAATATTCGAAAATGACTATCCGGTTATATCGACTGAATGTAAATTATATACTTAGTCACGAGACAGAAACTAACTTTCCCTTCAATTTACGACCTCCGGAACTCAAGGGACTTTTTTAACAAGATATTAACGTTGATGTTCACTCGAAGCACTCGCTATGAAAGTTAACATTTATTTACTGATTTACTACAACGATCCTTCAATATCCACAAAAATGGATGTTTCATGTAGGTATATATAGTCACTCATAATTAAATGATATACTGTGCACTTTGAATTTTGTACATAATTAGCTTTAAAGGGAGGTAATTATTAATGTTAACGACATTACATGCATTTCCTCTTTTTGGGCTGATTTAAACGATTGGTTCCAATTGGGTTTGCCATTGCGAATTAAACTGAACATTTGAAACGTAAGCGATTGTTACTACGGTAATGCTATCGAAAGTATAGTTGTAAAGACGCTCAACACTCTCCGGGTAATTAAACGTATTTAAATTTGTAAGAGCTCTATCTATCGATTCTGCGCATTTAGCTGAAACACGTTTATTCAATGCAATTTTCTGAGCGCTGGGTAATGTATCATGTTACGTGGAATGAAATCTTGAAAATCATGAAAAACTTTTCAGTGCTTGTGAAGTAGGTTCCCTATACTTCACAGTTCTGGTCATGATTTTCACTTACTGTTAAATCAGTAATTTTCGTTCGGGATTAAATTTCGTGGATTTCGTGGTTATCTTCAACCACGAACTTTAATCCCAACGAACATTGATTTTGACCCTTGTTTTGTTTCCTGAAATGCAAAAACCACGAATTTAAGTTCCAACGAAATTTTCTTTTTTACCAAAACCACGAAATTTCGTCCCAAAGAAATTAAATGATTTTACAGTATCCATCGAGAAATATTCGAAAATGTCTTGTTATATCTATTGAATATAAATTATATACGTAGTCACGAGACAGAAACTAACTTTTCCTTCAAGTTACGACCTCCCGAACTCAAGTGACATTTTAAACAAAATTTTAACGTTGATGTGCACTCGGAGCACACGCTATGAAAGTTACTATTTATTTACTGATTTACTAGAACGAGCCTTCAATATCCACAAAAATGGATGTTTTCACGTAGGTATATATAGTCACTCATAATTAAATGATATACTGTGGACTTTGAATTTTGTGCATAATTAGTTTTAAAGGGAGGTAATTATTAATGTTCAGGACACTACACGCATTTCCTCTTTTTGGGCAGATTTAAACGATTGGTTCCAATTGGGTTTGGCATTGCGAATTAAACGGATCATTTGAAACGTAAGCGCTACGGTAAAACTATCGATAGTATCGTTGTTAAAACGCTCAATACTCTCCGGGGTATTGAGTTACGTATTTAGATTTGTAAGAGCTCTTTTGAGCGATTCTGCGAATTTAGCTGAAACACGTTTATTCAATGCAATTTTCTGAGCGCTGGTAATGTATGATGTTACGTGGAAAGAAATCTCGAAAATCATGAAAAACTTTTGAATGCTTGTGAAGTAGGTTCCCTATAATAAACAGTTCTGATGATGATTTTCAATTATCCATCGAGGAATATTCGAAAATGACTATCCGGTTATATCTACTGAATGTAAATTATATTCGTAGTCACGAGACAGAAACTAACTTTCCCTTCAATTTACGACCTCCCAAACTCAAGGGACTTTTTTACAAGATATTAACGTTGATGTTCACTCGAAGCACTCGCTATGAAAGTTACCATTTATTTACTGATTTACTAGAACGAGCCTTCAATATCCACAAAAATGGATGTTTCAAGTAGGTATACTCGTAATTAAATGATAGACTGTGGACTTTGAATTTTGTGCATAATTAGTTTTAAAGGGAGGTTATTATTAATGTTCAGGACACTACACGCATTTCCTCTTTTTGGGCAGATTTAAACGATTGGTTCCAATTGGGTCAGGCATTGCGAATTAAACGGATCATTTGAAACGTAAGCGCTACGGTAATACTATCGATAGTATCGTTGTAAAGACGCTCAATACTCTCCGGGTAATTGAGTTACGTATTTGGATTTGTAAGAGCTCTATCCACCGATTCTGCGAATTTAGCTGAAACACGTTTATTCAATGCAATTTTCTGAGCGCTGGGTAATGTATGATGTTACGTGGAAAGAAATCTCGAAAATCATGAAAAACTTTTAAATGCTTGTGAAGTAGGTTCCCTATACTAAACAGTTCTGGTCATGATTTACAATTATCCATCGAGGAATATTCGAAAATGACTATCCGGTTATATCTACTAAATGTAAATTATATACTTAGTCACGAGACAGAAACTAACTTTCCCTTCAATTTACGACCTCCCGAACTCAAGGGACTTTTTTAACAAGATATTAACGTTGATGTTCACTCGAAGCACTCGCTATGAAAGTTAACATTTATTTACTGATTTACTACAACGATCCTTCAATATCCACAAAAATGGATGTTTCATGTATCTATATATAGTCACTCATAATTAAATGATATACTGTGCACTTTGAATTTTGTACATAATTAGCTTTAAAGGGAGGTAATTATTAATGTTAACGACATTACATGCATTTCCTCTTTTTGGGCTGATTTAAACGATTGGTTCCAATTGGGTTTGCCATTGCGAATTAAACTGAACATTTGAAACGTAAGCGATTGTTACTACGGTAATGCTATCGAAAGTATAGTTGTAAAGACGCTCAACACTCTCCGGGTAATTGAGTTACGTATTTAAATTTGTAAGAGCTCTATCTATCGATTCTGCGCATTTAGCTGAAACACGTTTATTCAATGCAATTTTCTGAGTGCTGGGTAATGTATCATGTTACGTGGAATGAAATCTTGAAAATCATGAAAAACTTTTCAGTGCTTTTGAAGTAGGTTCCCTATACTTCACAGTTCTGGTCATGATTTTCACTTACTGTTAAATCAGTAATTTTCGTTCGGGATTAAATTTCGTGGATTTCGTGGTTATCTTCAACCACGAACTTTAATCCCAACGAACATTGATTTTGACCCTTGTTTTGTTTCCTGAAATGCAAAAACCACGAATTCAAGTTCCAACGAAATTGTCTTTTTTACCAAAACCACGAAATTTCGTCTCAAAGAAATTAAATGATTTTACAGTATCCATCGAGAAATATTCGAAAATGTCCTGTTATATCTACTGAATATAAATTATATACGTTGTCACGAGACAGAAACCAACTTTCCCTTCAAGTTACGACCTCCCGAACTCAAGGGACCTTTTAAACAAAATTTTAACGTTGATGTGCACTCGGAGCACACGCTATGAAAGTTACTATTTATTTACTTATTTACTAGAACGAGCCTTCAATATCCACAAAAATGGATGTTTTCACGTAGGTATATATAGTCACTCATAATTAAATGATATACTGTGGACTTTGAATTTTGTGCATAATTAGTTTTAAAGGGAGGTAATTATTAATGTTCAGGACACTACACGCATTTCCTCTTTTTGGGCAGATTTAAACGATTGGTTCCAATTGGGTTTGGCATTGCGAATTAAACTGAACATTTGAAACGTAAGCGATGGTTACTACGGTAATGCTATCGAAAGTACAGTTGTAAAGACGCTCAACACTCTCCGGGTAATTGAGTTACGTATTTAAATTTGTAAGAGCTCTATCTATCGATTCTGCGCATTTAGCTGAAACACGTTTATTCAATGCAATTTTCTGAGCGCTGGGTAATGTATGATGTTACGTGGAAAGAAATCTCGAAAATCATGAAAAACTTTTGAATGCTTGTGAAGCAGGTTCCCTATACTAAACAGTTCTGGTCATGATTTTCAATTACTGTTAAATCATTAATTTTCGTGCGGGATTAAATTTCGTGGATTTCGTGGTTATCTTCAACCACGAACTTAAATCCCAACAAACCTTGATTTTGACCCTTGTTTTGTTTCCTGAAATGCGAAAAGCACGAATTCAAGTTCCAACGAAATTGTCTTTTTTACCAAAACCACGAAATTTCGTCCCAACGAGATTAAATGATTTTACAGAATCCATCGAGAAATATTCGAAAATGTTCGGTTATATCTACTGAATGTAAATTATATACGTAGTCACGAGACAGAAACTAATTTTCGCTTCAATTTACGACCTCCCGAACTCAAGGGACTTTTTTAACAAGATATTAACGTTGATGTTCACTCGAAGCACTCGCTCTGAAAGTTACCATTTATTTACTGATTTACTAGAACGAGCCTTCAATATCCACTAAAATGGATGTTTCAAGTAGGTATATATAGTCACTCATAATCAAATGATATACTGTGGACTTTGAATTTTGTGCATAATTAGCTTTAAAGGGAGGTAATCATTAATGTTAACGACATTACATGCATTTCCTCTTTTTGGGCCGATTTAAACGATTGGTTCCAATTGGGTTCGGCGTTGCGAATTAAACTGAACATTTGAAACGTTAGCGCAATTTTCTGAGCGCTGGGTAATGTAGAAAGAAATCTCGAAAATCATGAAAAACTTTTGAATGCTTGTGAAGTAGGTTCCCTATACTAAACAGTTCTGGTCATGATTTTCAATTACTGTTAAATCATTAATTTTCGTGCGGGATTAAATTTCGTGGATTCCGCGGTTATCTTCAACCACGAACTTTAATCCCAACAAACCTTGATTTTGACCCTTGTTTTGTTTCCTGAAATGCGAAAAGCACGAATTCAAGTTCCAACGAAATTGTCTTTTTTACTAAAACCACGAAATTTCGTCCCAACGAGATTAAATGATTTTACAGTATCCATCGAGTAATATTAGAAAATGTTCGGTTATATCTACTGAATGTAAATTATATACGTAGTCACGAGACAAAAAACTAATTTTCGTAATTGAGTTACGTATTTAAATTTTTAAGAGCTCTATCTATCGATTCTGCGAATTTACCTGAAACACGTTTATTCAATGCAATTTTCTGAGCGCTGGGTAATGTATGATGTTACGTGGTAAGAAATCTCGAAAATCATGAAAAACTTTTGAGTGCTTGTGAAGTAGGGTCCCTATACTAAACAGTTCTGGTCATGATTTTCAATTACTAGTATCCATCGAGAAATATCCGAAAATGACTGTCTGGTTATATCTACTGAATATAAATTATATACGTAGTCACGAGACAGAAACTAACTTACCCTTCAAGTTACGACTTCCCGAACTCAAGGGACCTTTTAAACAAAATTTTAACGTTGATGTGCACTCGGAGCACACGCTATGAAAGTTACTATTTATTTACTTATTTACTAGAACGAGCCTTCATTATCCACAAAAATGGATGTTTTCACGTAGGTATATTTAGTCACTCATAATTAAATGATATACTGTGGACTTTGAATTTTGTGCATAATTAGTTTTAAAGGGAGGTAATTATTAATGTTAACGACATTACATGCATTTCCTCTTTTTGGGCTGATTTTAACGATTGGTTCCAATTGGGTTTGGCATTGCGAATTAAACGGATCATTTGAAACGTAAGCGCTACGGTAATACTATCAATAATATCGTTGTAAAGACGCTCAATACTCTCCGGGTAATTGAGTTACGTATTTAGATTTGTAAGAGCTTTATTTAGCGATTCTGAGAATTTAGCTGAAACACGTTTATTCAATGCAATTTTCTGAGCGCTGGTAATGTATGATGTTACGTGGAAAGAAATCTCGAAAATCATGAAAAACTTTTGAATGCTTGTGAAGTAGGTTCCCTATACTAAACAGTTCTGGTCATGATTTTCAATTATCCATCGAGGAATATTCGAAAATGACTATCCGGTTATATCTACTGAATGTAAATTATATACATAGTCACGAGACAGAAACTAACTTTCGCTTCAATTTACGACCTCCCGAACTCAAGGGACTTTTTAACAAGATATTAACGTTGATGTTCACTCGAAGCGCTCGCTATGAAAGTTACCATTTATTTACTGATTTACTAGAACGATCCTTTAATATCCACAAAAATGGATGTTTGAAGTAGGTATACTCGAAATTAAATGATATACACTGCACTTTGAATTTTGTGCATAATTAGCTTTAAAGGGAGGTAATTATTAATGTTAACGACATTACATGCATTTACTCTTTTTGGGCTGATTTAAACGATTGGTTCCAATTGGGTTTGGCATTGCGAATTAAACTGAACATTTGAAACGTAAGCGATTGTTACTACGGTAATGCTATCGAAAGTATAGTTGTAAAGACGCTCAACACTCTCCGGGTAATTGAGGTACGTATTTAAATTTGTAAGAGCTCTATCTATCGATTCTGCGAATTTAGCTGAAACACGTTTATTCAATGCAATCAACTGAGCGCTGGGTAATGTATGATGTTACGTGGAAAGAAATCTCGGAAATCATGAAAACTCTTGCATGCTTGTGTATATTATAAGGTTCCCTATACTAAACAGTTCTGGCCATAATTTTCAAATATCCATCGAGAAATATTCGAAAATGACTTTCCGGTTATATCTACTGAATATAAATTATATACGTAGTCACGAGACAGAAACTAACTTTCCCTTCAATTTACGACCTCCCGAACTGAAGGGACCTTTTACACAAGATATTAACACTCGGAGCACACGCTATGAAAGTTACCATTTATTTACTGATTTACTAGAACGAGCCTTCAATATCCACAAAAATGGATGTTTCATAAGCGCTCGTTACTACGGTAATGCTATCGATAGTATCGTTGTAAAGACGTTCAACACTCTCCGGGTAATTGAGTTACGTATTTAGATTTGTAAGAGCTGTATCTAGCGATTCTGCGAATTTAGCTGAAACACGTTTATGCAATGCAATTTTCTGAGCGCTGGGTAATTTATGTTGTTACGTGGAAAGAAATCTTGGAAATCATGAAAACTCTTGCATGATTGTGTATTAGGATCCCTATATTAATAAGTTCTGCTCATAATTTTCAAATGTCCATCGAGAAATATTCGAAAATGACTGTCCGGTAATATCTACTGAATGGTATCGTTTTTGAACATCACCATTTTTAGACAAAATGAATCGTTTTTTTTCAGAAGTTAACATGGTATGTAGACAAAAAAACAAGCCCGTCTGACATGATAACACATTATGTAGAGAAGTTAATTCAGTATTTAGACAGCATAACACGCCAGTTTGACAAGATATTTCAACGTGTTAAGAAGTTAACACGGTATTTTGACAATACAGCATATGCGATTAACATGATATAATAATAGATTAAGAAGATACCATATGGCATAGACATAATAACATGTCACATAGACAAGATACCATACAAGTTAAGAAGATATAATATCATTTTAACAAGATAAGTTGAAAGGTCTCAACATAAGACAGTTACGGCGTTCCATAGATAATGATGCTGAACGCATGTTCATCGGGCGCCTGTGTAAATTTGTTTATGATATTCTTACAAGGTGCAAGCATCTGTCGTACGGGTTTACACAAGCGTCTGATGAACATGACAGAGACCCCTGCAATTAGTTAATTGTCATCATGATTTTGTTGTTGTTGGCTACATGTGCACTGCGGTATTACGTACACCGGGTATTGCTAGCAAGATAAGTAATATTGTTAGCTTATTTGTTCTACTGTTTGTATCCGTTTCTACTGTGATGCATGTGTATGCTGTATGTTAGTAGCTTTATTAGTGAGTGTATAAGTGATATAGGTAATAAATACCAGTAGATCTAGTAGTAGTAACACAAAAACACAGCTCAACTTTGAACTTGATTTATCATTAAAAAGGCAGATTTCTATAATCGTTCAACTTCTTAACATACACAAAACAACAATGAACAATCATATATCCAATATCGACTGACAAACTGACGTTGATCCAACCCATAAACCCCTGTCAAACTGACGTTGACCCAACCCGTATACCTTTGTCAAACTGACGTCGACCTCACCGGTATACCGTAGCCAAACTAACGTCGACTACACCTTAATTAGCCCTAATATATCTAACACATATATCTCAGCTCTCAACCTGCAGTCAAACCTTAACGTTGACCCGGTCTATATCAGCATCATAGAATAAGATCTATTTAACAACAGTCAAACTTAATTGACTCAAATACTCACTGAATATATAGTAGAAATCTATTTATGTTAATGTTAATAATAAAAGAACATCACTAGTAGGCCCTTTTAAATACACTCTTAAGAGATTCAAAAACACGAATCTATAATAATATCTATAGCTTATTATTTAAACTGTAAGACTTCAATAATGTCTTATTAATATAAAGATTAACTGGTTATATATATATACGTGGAACATTAAGCGGAATCGGACTTTTTAGCGGATTTTACATATTAGCGGACTTAATTTATTTTCCGGCCGTTTTGACGGAATGAAAGCTGAAGACTGATTTCTGTCCTGGTATTTATAGACAAATCGCGCTATGATATTTGCTTGAAATTCGCCCGCTTCTAAACTTTCAAATGACGCAACGTCCAATCGAGGTAAAGAGCGGATTTCAACAACCAATGAAATCGTTCCGCTAAACTTAGAACTGTTGTGTTCGTACGCTAGTCAAAAACTTAGATCCGCAGAGCAATCCGCTAAATCAGGATTATTCAATACTCGTTTAAGTTACAGAAAAATGAATCACAGTTCAATAATCAGTATATCATGCCACGCATTTAAATACTTTGGGTTATAATATTGACTTAGGTTTGATTACCCTCGTCTGTCAATCACTTGGACTTGTTTCCGCTCAAAACATCCGCTAAAGATTTCACTGCTGGTGAAGAATGAAGTCTATTACCATTATGTTTACGCGCAGCGAAGTATTTGCGAGTGGCTGGAATACCTTGTACAAAGGTAATTTAATTGCAATAATAGTTCTTGATCACAATGTCAAAATATCACGAGTAATACAGATTGTCATATGTTTTCGCGACCCGAATAGACCCATCGTTCTGATTGCTCTCGACTGTAGTCACATTTTGTGAATAGCTAGCACAATTTAGAGTGTTATTTGGTTGATAAACAATGTAGTTAATCATGAATTAGTTGTAAGCTGTATCAACAGTCTGTCAAATGACTTAAAAATACAGACAAGCCAGTCTACATATCACACTTCCCCCTCCCCATTATCAGAATATCCTCCTGGATATTAGTAATGCCCACTAGTGAAAGCTCATTTTAAACCCTTAAAATAAACTTTGCCTAACTCATTAAACAACATATAACAATATAACAACATATATCAATAATACAATATTAGAATGAATTAAAAGTTAATTTTGGTGTTCATGACACGACATATAAGATTCTTCACAATGAAATGTTCTATAATGTCCACATTGGCATTAATGTCTATAGTGTTCATGACACCTACTATTATGTTTAACTCATCTCTCTGAATGAATTGATATAGCACAATATGACACACACTAACAATGAATTAAGTGTCCAGTGTTCATAACACAAATATTTAGTATCAGTGTCCCTGAAATAATTCAAGACATAGCACAATATGACACATACCTTAATAATGAATTAAGTGTCCAGTGTTCATAACACAAATATTTAGTATCAGTGTTCCTGAAATAATTCAAGACATAGCACAATATAACACACACCTGAATGATGAATTAAGTGTCCTGTGTTCATAACACAAATTAATCATACCAACGTCCCTGAAACAATGCAAAACATATACCACACAAATAACTGGTAATAGATAATCACACATACAATGAAATATTCAATATATGTCCAGTGTGAATTGCACACATTCAGTAATTTGGAGTGTCCATGAAGTCATTAAAAACATATATACAATGAAAGGTATGTCTAGTGTTCATGGCACAACAAGTAATTGGTTATTGAAACATCAGATAGTTAGTTTCAATAGACATCAGTTAATAAGGTCAATAGACATCGGAATTGGATATTGAAACATCGGATTGTAAGTTTCAATAGACATCGGTGGATAAATTCATCTGACATCAGAATGGATATTGAAACATCGGATTGTAAGTTTCAATAGACATCGGAATTGGATATTGAAACATGATATTGTAAGTTTCAAAGACATCGGTGGATAAGTCCATTTGACATCGGAATTGGATATTGAAACATGTTATTGTAAGTTTCAATAGACATCGGTGGATAAGTCCATTTGACATCAGAATTGGATATTGAAACATTGGATTGTAAGTTTCAATAGACATCGGAATTGGATACTGAAACATCGGATTGTAAGTTTCAATAGACATCGGTGGATAAGTCCATTTGACATCGGAATTGGATATTGAAACATCGGATTGTAAGTTTCAATAGACATCGGAATTGGATATTGAAACATCGGTTTGTAAATTTCAATGAATTGACATCGGTAGATAAGTTCATTTGACATCGGAATTGGAATTTCAAACATTAATCAGTCAGTATCTAATATTGGTTGAAATTCACTGTTCAGCATTACTTATTTTGATCTATTTCATAACTTGTTTTATACACAATTGTTTTTCATTCATTCAGGGTAAGTCTCAAAGGGACCTTAAGGGTAGAGAGATCAATGGTTTTCTGTACTTTGCTCTTTTGGATCATTTCCAACATCTTAACTTGTTCTAATTCTGCTGGTGTTGGTAATTTCCCAGTGGCAATTTCTTTTAACAGTTGATAGGTGTATAATCTAGACTTAGCTGATGCTGACATAGATTGTTGGTTTTTGGAGCCAGGTAACGCCAGATAGTTGTACTTGTCCAAAAGTTCCACTCTGGGTTGGTCTACACCAAACCCCCCATTACATTTCTCAATAGCCATAGCTGTGAACTCAAACTCTAACAACATTCTGTCGGGTGACATCTGCTTCCAATTCCTTGGTGGCCACTTAATATTTTCACCAACAAGAATACTTTCTGGCTCCACTAAGCCCCATTCCCTACGGCCTGGTGCACACATGGGCATAACGCCAGAAGTTAACAACGCCTCACACCTTTCTTTCAAGGAATTCTTATCGGTGGTTACATCACTGACTTTACTTGCTAATAATTTATCTTCCTCTTTATCTTCATCATTTTCATTATGAATTTCAATTGGGTTTCTTTTTCTTTTTGGTATTACAATGATTCTTCTGATTCCATGTTCAGTTCGTACTAACTTTAACGATCTTTCTGGAGATTTATGTACACTATTCTGTTGGTTTTCATCTTCTAAGTCCGTTTCAACGTCGTCTTCTAAGTTCACACTTTCATTTTGTCCTCCTGATGGCATTTCTTCCCCTTGTTCAACTCTATTTTCACTGTTATCAGCTTCCTCTAAATTCACACTCTCTTCCCTTATTTCTTCATTTAATTTAACTCTTTTCCCATTATCATTGACATATTTACCGGTTTCCTCTAAATTCTTATTTATCACACTTTCTTCCCCCAATGGCACTAATTCAATTTCTTCATTTAACTTAACTCTTTTACCGTTATCATTGACATCGTAACCGGTTTCCTGCAAATTTTTATTTATCTCACTCTCTTCCTCTGATGGCACTACTTGGATTTCTTCATTTAACTTAACACTTTCACCGTTATCATTGACATTGTAACCGGTTTCCTGCAAATTTTTATTTATCTCACTCTCTTCCTCTGATGGCACTACTTGGATTTCTTCATTTAACTTAACACTTTTACCGTTATTATTGACATCGTTATCGGTTTCTTCCAAATTCTTATTCATCACATTCTCTTCTCCTGATGGCACTACTTCAATTTCTTCATTTAACTTAACTCTTTTACCGTTATCATTGACATTGTTATCGATTTCCTCTACATTCTTATTTATCACAATCTCTTTTCCTGATGGCACTAATTCAATTTCTTCATTTAACTTAACTCTCTTCCCGTTCTCGTTAACACGGTTACCGGCTTCTTCCATTTCCTTTCTCAACTTAAAACTATTTCTCCACCCCCTTCTTATGTTATTTATTTTGACGGCACTATCTTCTTGTTTCCCCGCCCAATTCAGTATTAGCCGCCTCGCTTCCAAAGCATTCATAGAATCCCACGGCTCAGGGCTAATGATCCTTGAATAATCCTCCGGGTACACAGAAAAGTAAAAACAATTATTAACCCCTAAAAATGACTTCTGGTAGCCATTTGTCTCAATGAAATGTACCTTACTACAATGTTTAGCCAAATCTGTTACCCTAGTAAATTTCCTCCTCTTTATACAATAAGGACACATAACTGACTGTCTTCTGTGCTCTTTTGAAATCATATGACCATGTAACTCCGTTCTCCCCGGAAAAGCCTTGTCACACAACCAACACTTTTCCATTGTCTGCAATTAAACAAAAACATTGTTAAGAACACATACATGATGAACTTAGTATTGACACATAGTCAACTATGTTCGACGTCTGGTTCACAGCACTGTTTTGTTATCTGTCAATAGATACAAGTTGATCTATTGAATAATTTTATACAAGTTAATATTTTCCAAATGTGCAATATAACTGTGCAATACACACATATATAATGTATAATGTACAATTCACCCTTTGTCAACTTGTACCCAAATCACCTCTGGTACCTATAAATCACATCTGGCACCTATAAATCACATCTGGTACCTATAAATCATACATGTACCTATAAATCACATCTGGTACCTATAAATCACATCTGGTACCTATAAATCACATCCGGCACCTATAAATCATACATGCACCTATAAATCACATCTGGTACCTTTAAATCACATCCGGCACCTATAAATCACACATGCACCTATAAATCACATCTGATACCTAAAAATCACATCTGGCACCTATAAATCACATCTGATACCTATAAATCACATCTGGTACCTATAATTTGCTAATTCGCTGGACTTTTGATTTTTAAAAGTTCTCTCTTTACCCATACTGGCACATTCCTACCCTCATAGGGACATAACCTATCAATATGATATGCTTTAGGTTTCTGATTATTTGAACGCTTTACACAACATATCAAATCATCTAATGTACTGGTAACAACATAAGGACCTTTCCACTTATTGATAAGTTTTGTACAGACACCTTTCTTTCTGGTTGGATCATGTAACCACACAAGTTGACCCTTTTGAAATTTCCTTGCTCGTGCATTTGTATCATAGTGCTTTTTCTGGTAATTTGCTACTTTATGTATGTTTTGTCTTGCAAAGTTATGAACTTGTATTAATTTATTTTTCAGTGTGTCTACATATGTTTCATCATTTATTTGCCTATTTTCATCATTGAAGGGAAGCCCAATCACTGCTTGTAAAGGCATAATGTTTTCACGACCTAGCACCATTTTGTTTGGAGACACTTTTGTGGAACTGTGTGTAGAACTACGGTATGCCATCATGACAATTGGAAGGAAACGATCCCAGCTGGTATGGTCTTTCGCGCAGTAGGGAAGTAACATTGACAAGAGTGTCCTGTTAAAGCGTTCCACCAAGCCGTTAGCTTGGGGTCTAAGACTGGTTGTATGGGTTTTCTCAATTCCCAGATGCGTACAAAGTTCAACAAATAATTTCGACTCAAAATTCTTTCCTTGGTCCGTGTGTACTTGTAGCGGTGCTCCGAACCGGACTATAAAGTTATTGATAAAAGCTTCTGCAATTGTCTTTGCTTCTTGATCTGGTAGAGCAACACATTCTGTCCATTTTGTAAACCAGTCGCAAATAACTAGTATGTATTTGTTGCCTAATTTGGTTTGTGGAAGAGGACCTAGTATGTCCATACCAATGCGCTCCATTGGTTCACCTACTATATACTGGCCTAACGGTGCCTTATTTCGTGAACGCGATAAGTTTCTTGCTGCACACGCATCACACGTTTTACAATATTGTTTAACGGTATCAGATACACCTGGCCAATAGAAATTTCGTCGAACTTTGTCAAGGGTCTTGTCGAATCCTAAATGAGCTGCTGTTGCAACATCATGACTATAATGCAAAACATCGTTTTGCATACACTTGGGCACAATTAGTTGGAAATAAGTAGACCCAAACTCATCGACAAATTTTCTATACAGTACACTATTATAGATTTCTAATCGGTCCCACTGACGCCAAAGCATCTTCAGTTGTGAAGAGCCACCTGACACTTTATTCCAGGCAGGCCTAGATTCACCTGATAATTTTACTGTGATCAATGGACCTATATCGTTATCGGAGAGTTGCTTGTTTTCAATATCTTTACTACTCCAACCATCAAGCATAATTTGATGTGGAATAACTTGTTTTTCTGCCTCTTTTTCAGAATCTTGTCTGGTAGTAACTCGGGAAACTCTCTCATGAGGCTCGATCACCATATCACTTTGATTTGATTCATCACTGGTATCATGTATATTCTCTTCATTTAATATTTGCTGCCTAGTACATGTTTTACATGGTATTCTAGACATGGCATCCGCATTATTATGGGATTTGCCCGGTCTATGTATCACATTGAGATTGTACGTACTCATCTCTTGTAACCACCTAGCGGTCTGACCAGTTGGAGTTTTCAGACTGCGCATCCAACTAACCGCTGAATTGTCTGTTCTTAGAAGCACTTCCTGACCGTACAAATATGGATGAAAATTCTTAAGTGCTACAACAACTGCTAACAGCTCTTTTCTTGTGATACAGTACTGCTGTTCATGTATATTCATGGTTTTGCTCATGTAAGCAATAACATGCTCACTTCCATCCTGCTCTTGTGATAACACAGCTCCTACAGCCTTATCACTGGCATCGGTATCTAGAATAAACTTGCTGTCTAGACGAGGATACGCTAACACTGGAGCACTTATCAAAGCATTTTTGAGAGCTTGAAATGATACTTGACACTCTGGAGTCCATGTGAACTTAGCCTTTTTCTCACATAATTTGTGCAATGGTCGCGCAATATCGGCAAAACCTTTTACGAAGCGGCGATAATATGAGGCTAACCCCAGAAAGCTACGCACATGTTTAGCATTTAAAGGAACAGGCCAGTTCTTAACTGACTCAATTTTCTTTTCATCTGTATGAACACCACTTTCCGAGACAGTGTGACCGAGGAATGTGACAGATTTTTGAAAGAATATACACTTTGAACTTTTTAATTTCAGATTAGCATCTTGAAGTCGTTTGAAGACATTCTCTAACCTTTCTAGACACTCATCAACAGTTTGACCAGGTGTGATGATATCATCCATATATAGGAGTGATTCTACCCATTGAATACCTCTCAAAATATCTGACATTGCACGCTGAAATGTTGAAGGAGAGTTCACTAAGCCAAAAGGCATTACACAGAATTGATAGAGTCCATGAGTTGTGGAGAATGCAGTCTTAGCCTTATCTTCTGGGTCCATTTTAATTTGCCAGAAACCAGAACAAAGGTCCATACAATTGAACCACTTGGCACCCGCGAGAGCATCTAAACATTCATCCACGCGAGGAATTGGATATGCATCTTTGACCGTCACATCATTTAACTTGCGATAATCTACGCAAAAACGAGTGGAATTATCTTTCTTGGAAACCAGCACTATCGGCGAGGACCATGGACTATTGGAAGGCTCAATAACACCTTTTTCCAACATACGATCTATCTCATCCTTTTCACTTTGACGCTTATAGAACGGTTGCCTTCTAGGAGGTTGTCGTATTGGTATTGCATTACCAGTATTAATTTTGTGCATCACTCTATCCGTACACCCTAGCTCGTCACTAGATGAGACGAATGTATCTCTATACTTATGCAACAATGTGACAAGGCGTTGCTTTTCTGATTCATTCAAATTTACCGAACTTCTATCTAGAAGATCCTTTAAATGATCAGGAAAATTAGAAATGTCTATAGTTTCAACACTTTTGTGATCACAGAAGTTCATACCCCTTTTTACAATATTAGCACATTTATGTACCTGTGTCACATCGGACCTAGTTTCTTCATAGGAGGAATTACAATTTGCTATACCAGTTCCTTTATGTAACACAATAGTTTCATCACTTTGGTTAATAATGCCAATTCCAAGTTCATCCGCATGTGGATCAACTATACCCTCCACTATGTCCACATTAGACCCAAATTGATTTGTGATGTCACTTTCAATATAACCTGATTCAGGCAATTGATCACTCCCTGGAATACTAACTTTAATGTATGTCATAGATCGCGACTGAACTTCGACTTTCTCACTAACTATGACTCTACAGACGCGTAAAGCTTCACTTATAGTGTAACACTGAATACACTCGCCTGAACGCATCTTCAACTTAAGAGTGTCCATGTCCCAGTTACGAACATGTTTTAATATAAAATCTTGACCTATTATGCCTTCAGCTGTGATGTCACACACTATTATAGGATGCACTATTTGAATATGACCTAATGTTATACAAAAATTTGATTTTCCATACACTTTAATATTAGAACCATTCACCCCTTGAATTTGCATATTCTGTTCTATTAAATTACCCATATTCAGTTGGTCATATGTTGCTTTTGAAATCAATGTAGCTGTGCTACCACTATCTAACAAAAATTGTATTGGTTTTTCCTTTATTCGACCCTTTACATAGAGGCCATTGTCAAACACGGTTTGGTCACCAACTTGACCGATACGCGGAGCATATATGTTATTTTCAACATCTTCAGTTTTAATTATAGGCCTGTTTGATACACTTTCTCTCGACGCCTTCTCTTGACCTACAGGGAAGACGGCTTGTCGTTTCCCCCTTGGAAACGAGAGAAACCATTTTCAGAACTTTGATTTCTCCTATTCGGGCATTGTCTATAGAAGTGGTCAGGTGACTGGCATATAAAACAAGCCCTTGGACCTGTTTGAGGTTTTCTCTTGTTTCCCATTTCAATCTGATCTAGTCTGGTTTGAATTGATTTAAGGGTTTTCTGTAGCTCATTCTCACTTTCAGCACTATTTTCACTACTGGTATCACCATTTATAGACCATTGGCTATTAACTAATCTTACTGTTTCTTTTCGTTTGTTGTAACTTGCAGATTCTCCCAGTAATTCATCATACCTTTCAACGACATCTACCGCTGCAGTTACAGTTCTACAATCACGATCCATAACTCGGCATCTCATTTCCACAGAAAGCGCCTTAATGAATTGCTGAAGAGCAAGCATCTCTTGCGCTTCTAGCTCTAAATTACCGTAGGCTTTTCGAGCCAGTACACGCAAATCATCACCAAATGCTGCAATGGATTCTCCATGCAACTTTGAACGGGTTTGAAACTTAGATAGCCACCTAGCTTGCTGACGAGCACTACCAAAACGCTGTTCTAATGATGACGCTAACCGGCGATAACTACGCTTTTCAGAAGCAGGAATACTGGTGTAAAACACCCTAGCTTGACCCTTTAAACTAGCTGCCAGAGTCAAGAGCATCTCCTCATCATTCCATCGGCCCAGTGCCGCACAATCTTCAAACCGGGATATATACTGTTCCCAGTCTTCATCACCGCTGAACGGGTCTGGTTTAATTGTTATTGATGGTCGCTTTTGTCTAGAACAGCAATGATTATTATGGTTGTCATTACGTCTGTCTCGTCTGTCCTGGCCTTCGTCATCACGACGTATTGGAGATTCATTTATTTCTCTATCACCTTGACCCTGATTGAATTCTATTTCTGAATCAGAGTTATCCATCATGTTAATGGAAAAATAGGATTATATATATAAATTTATGTATAGTTATATATATCACACTTGTTGACCTTAAATTGACCTGTATAACAGGGAGCTTTCTTTAAATGTAACCTGAATGTGTGTGTATTTCTATGTATATTATATAATGATTCTCGCTTTGATGTTGAAGCACTTGATTCCTTAATGTTCCATGTATATGCACTATGTTTATTGTATTGAATAAACTTTATCACACTTTGTTTCACTATTATATAAAGCTTCTATAATTGACACTAATTGAATGTTTATATATTCAATTAACACAAAATGCACTGTAGAACTTTGTTGAGTTCGTGATACCAGGTAAAACTAATATCTGCACTTCTGACACCAAATTGTTAGCTTATTTGTTCTACTGTTTGTATCCGTTTCTACTGTGATGCATGTGTATGCTGTATGTTAGTAGCTTTATTAGTGAGTGTATAAGTGATATAGGTAATAAATACCAGTAGATCTAGTAGTAGTAACACAAAAACACAGCTCAACTTTGAACTTGATTTATCATTAAAAAGGCAGATTTCTATAATCGTTCAACTTCTTAACATACACAAAACAACAATGAACAATCATATATCCAATATCGACTGACAAACTGACGTTGATCCAACCCATAAACCCCTGTCAAACTGACGTTGACCCAACCCGTATACCTTTGTCAAACTGACGTCGACCTCACCGGTATACCGTAGCCAAACTAACGTCGACTACACCTTAATTAGCCCTAATATATCTAACACATATATCTCAGCTCTCAACCTGCAGTCAAACCTTAACGTTGACCCGGTCTATATCAGCATCATAGAATAAGATCTATTTAACAACAGTCAAACTTAATTGACTCAAATACTCACTGAATATATAGTAGAAATCTATTTATGTTAATGTTAATAATAAAAGAACATCACTAGTAGGCCCTTTTAAATACACTCTTAAGAGATTCAAAAACACGAATCTATAATAATATCTATAGCTTATTATTTAAACTGTAAGACTTCAATAATGTCTTATTAATATAAAGATTAACTGGTTATATATATATACGTGGAACATTAAGCGGAATCGGACTTTTTAGCGGATTTTACATATTAGCGGACTTAATTTATTTTCCGGCCGTTTTGACGGAATGAAAGCTGAAGACTGATTTCTGTCCTGGTATTTATAGACAAATCGCGCTATGATATTTGCTTGAAATTCGCCCGCTTCTAAACTTTCAAATGACGCAACGTCCAATCGAGGTAAAGAGCGGATTTCAACAACCAATGAAATCGTTCCGCTAAACTTAGAACTGTTGTGTTCGTACGCTAGTCAAAAACTTAGATCCGCAGAGCAATCCGCTAAATCAGGATTATTCAATACTCGTTTAAGTTACAGAAAAATGAATCACAGTTCAATAATCAGTATATCATGCCACGCATTTAAATACTTTGGGTTATAATATTGACTTAGGTTTGATTACCCTCGTCTGTCAATCACTTGGACTTGTTTCCGCTCAAAACATCCGCTAAAGATTTCACTGCTGGTGAAGAATGAAGTCTATTACCATTATGTTTACGCGCAGCGAAGTATTTGCGAGTGGCTGGAATACCTTGTACAAAGGTAATTTAATTGCAATAATAGTTCTTGATCACAATGTCAAAATATCACGAGTAATACAGATTGTCATATGTTTTCGCGACCCGAATAGACCCATCGTTCTGATTGCTCTCGACTGTAGTCACATTTTGTGAATAGCTAGCACAATTTAGAGTGTTATTTGGTTGATAAACAATGTAGTTAATCATGAATTAGTTGTAAGCTGTATCAACAGTCTGTCAAATGACTTAAAAATACAGACAAGCCAGTCTACATATCACAATATTATCAATTTTCGCGACATTCTAGTGTTGACAAGGGTAACTTAAGAGATGAATTTAAGTTTTTCTGAGTGTGCTTAATGTACAAAACTAACTTCTCCATAAATTTTCCTAGCCAGTGCAACCGGTAAGTTACCAGGAATTTCTTAGAAGGGTGATTAAAAGACCAAACTCGTATCGTTACTCACGCAGAAAGTAAGCTCGATCTGTCGAAATTAGATGTTTTTGTTTGTATTTTTCGTTAAAAAACTCAACTTGAATTGAGCGGCGAATTCTCATTCTTGTTACAAAGATTATATTGCAAATGTAGTATCCGAAACTAATCGAAAATGACGGTGCATTGCGAGAATAAATGGAGGTGTTAGTGTACAGAGTATTGCTATATAGTTGCTCTCTGGTGTACGGAGTATTGCTGTATCGTGTACAGAGTATTGCTTTTACTTGCAGTGACTATTTGTCACTCAAATTGAATAAATACAAGGTATAATCAGCGTTAATTTATAAAAATAACTTATATTATATAGATATGTACCTATTTAGATTGGATTGTATGGACTGCATGAAGCAATTAATGTAACAAGCTAATCCTAGCTCCAAGTCCTCCCTGAATTTTAAGTGAAACTTCTATTAGTAACCGTGTTTTTCACATACAGTCATAGCTGAGCAATTGCATTAGACAAATACAAAACTACTGCAATGTCCAATACTTTGAATTAGCAACGTTGAATGTAAGTAATAGCAAAGAAACCTCATTGCAGCATCTGAAATAGTTGAGAGATTATAAAATAAATCTGGGTGTGTATATATGGATGGGAATGCCCTTATTTGATATTTGACCATAAGCATGACTCTCAAAGAATTGCATATATCAAAGCTAAACATCACATTTGTACTACTCACAAGAACACTTTATGCATAAAATTCAGCATTCTGTATTGTTAATCGCATTCATCTGCCTGGTGGTTGAAATATTTTAAGTTTTTAACATATTTAAGAATATTCTTATTATATTGTATAACCCATAACCTTATTAGTGAGCAGACGTAATTATACGATAAAACTGTCCATTTACATGCTTTATTTACTCATTTATTAAGTCTTACTCACCGAACACTTACGTTCAGCTTATGTGCAATACTCTGTACACTAAACAGCAATACTCTGTACACTCACGCGCATCTATTTTGGGATGTATCTTAGTTGTTTTTCGTTCAATGTTTATGAAATTTGGTCACCACAACTTGGAGTTCAATATAAACAAAACAGCCAGTTCAAAAAATCTACAATTTGGTAAAACATCCGTTCCAGAAGCTTGTAAAGTACTGCTGCCAATATTTGCGAGTGATAACGGCATAATACTGGTTCCTTTAACCTTTCTGTGAATATCTGATATAAGATAGCATGCTATAAAGCTACCAAAATGCCCGAAGAAGTTAAAACTCAATTGGGATATGCATAAGAAGTCAGTAATTTGGAAAATTTTGTCTCTAAACCTACCATGGTCTCCATTTCATGTCCTTAAAATTGAGAATATTACTCACTTTACAAGCAATATCCGGTGTACGTTATAACGCAGTGATGTGATAATACACTGAGCAAAAGTTCCAACTAGACGTTTTATAAATCTCAATTAGACTTCCATTGTCAAAGGTATTGTTCTGAAATCTTTCAGACTATAATGTGTATTGACAGTGTACACATTTTAAGAAAAAAATGTTTGTCAAAGTCCTAGAATTACGTAATCGAGGAAGCACGTGCAAACGAACACCAGCCATTGTCCGAAAATGTTTTTGCAATCGCTTTCAAAGCCTAAAGACATCCCAAACTGAAAAACATAAATTTATTAAACCAAGTTAAACATGCTTCGAATGCAAAACGATAAAAGAACACGTGCTATAGGAATGTTGGAAACTGAACATCATGGAGTCAGGTAAAATGCGTCAATTCCTTTATTTTTATGATTTGATTGGTTATTATTGTTTAAAACATTAGCTTTACCTTGGGAAAAAATCCTGTTGGTATTGATTATTAATGCGGGTCGCATTGAGTGTGTTGACGTCATGTAAACATACCCTCTGAACAGGTACGTTCGAAGCGGAAGTGAAGTGGATGAGCCCCGATGACCTCGGCCACGTGGAAATACGCTTATAGAGGGTTGATGTTTTGTGTAATGGCACTTACGTTTTCGTTTTCAACCAAAACCTCATTGACGTCGGGAGGCTGAATATACGCAATATCTCGGACGTCAATTCCCAAAATGATGACGTGTGTTGTTTATCCCTCGCACATGATGGGGCTACTAGTCACACAACTGCCACAATTAAGAATGTCCTACCTTGTAATCATGTTAAAGGGCCTGTCTCACAAATGGAGCGAATTTTTTTAAAAAGTATAATTTTCTTACCAAATTAAGTATTTATATAATAGAACATTGTTGACTGTTGCTTTAAGAAATATATATTGCAAATAATCGATTTTAACCACTTTCAACATCGCGAACACCAGTGTGTTTTTCCTTTTAAACACAGCGTAATTCTTCCTTTCAGCATGATTTTTGATTATTATTATTCACTAGATCAGTCTGTTACATAAACAAACTACAGTCTAAACATCTATGAAGTAATTGGTTTGTTTTTAAATTCGTTTTCATCACTTGCGAGTAAATTTCAGGCAATTTAAATGAGAGTAGTTTAAAATTCTATACCGTATTAAGACGGTATAGAATTTTGGAGGTAAAATGCTTAAATAATTACAAAATTCTGATGTTTCACAAGTTATATTTATATCAGTGTGCTTGTGTATGGGATATATACAGGCATCTATGTCAAAATATAGTGAATATTTAACAATTTTATTTGATTTTTGCTATACGCTGAAACGTGACACAGTCCCTTTAAATGGTTTAGTTGGGTAACACATCCCTATATAGTGCACTTCTGGCTAGAGTTTGATTGACGCACCAGACGACTTCCGGTCGCCCCTCAAAATCTTCAAGAATTGCAGCAATTCATCTTTAGGACACGGTCTGTCATTGAATGATTAATCTTGTTGTGGGAAAATGAATTATAATTTATTTTTGCATGTTTCCATTACCAACAAAAATATACCATAATAGTCATGGGTCTAGTTAGAACTTTGGCTCAGTATATAATATGTATAATATGTCATTCATCGCTATGTAATATAATGATTCATTTTCCATTCATCTAGTATAATTTTTTATGTACTCATGTCTTAATTTGTGACGTTGCTGCTTTGTTTAATTTAGCAGTTACTATTTGTATGATTATGTTTAAACCATTTATCACATGTTTATAATATACTCCTCAAAAAAATTAAAGGACCACATATTGAAAGGGCCAAGATTCGATACAATGTTATTACAAACAACAAAACAACTTCGGATATCAAAGTAGCAATATGTTTAATTTACAAATTTAACCTTACACAAGCGCGATTAACACGATTAAACACGTGCTAGATCAAGAGGTGATGTCACTACCAAAATGGCAACGTTCGCATAGTGGTGGGTGGGGTATGATGTTTTACAAACGGTGTCGAAACACATTAAATGCAAAACCTTACTAACTTCAAAACAACAAATCACCATTTTTAGCTTCCATAACAGCTCTACACGGGTATTTGAAGCTGAGAATTAACATCCTCTTTACAGATAGGGGAATTTTGTCCCACTCCTCATAATGAGTGCATGTGCCCGTTCCATGGGTCAGTTATTGGATATTTCTTGCACTGAACATTTTCTGGAACATTCCGCATGCATGCTCTATCGGAATAAAGTCAGGAAAACAGAACATACTTGTCAACTAGCACTCTATCCCCGTGTGTTTAATGCTCAGTAACCACTAGAGCCCTCCATTAGCATAAAGATCGAACCTTAGAGCATCAGCGTAGGCCGTACACATTCATATGAAACGTTATCGTGATAGCAAACACCCATCAAACACCAGTTTGGATGGCACACGGATCGGTATATCCATCATAGACCTTTCCACAACAAACGCTAACGGGCCACCTAACCTGTAGTGTTCCTGGGTACAATAATCCCGGGATATTTTTTTTTTTCTGCCACCAAACACTTCATTTTGCATAAATAAAGTCAACACACTGTTTTGGTGTGCATTATGACAGTTCAGATCCGAGCCTGACTAAAGTAATGTGTCGGGGTTCCACAGAAAATTTAAGTCTTAATAACCTGTGTACAGTGGGCGATTCTGGGTGACAAGCAGGTACACGAACATGAATATGTGTGGTGTAAAGCTTGTTTCTAAAGGTTTGTTCACAGATACGAGCACCAGATAACGATCAGAAGTGAACATTCAACTTTTAAGCGGGTTCGAACCCCTGTGTTAAGTAATGTTGAAAAAATTACGGCCACCACAGTCCATTTTTTCCATCTGATGGAATCTTCTTAGGCCCTGATCAACATTCCAAGAGCGCAGGTACCAATTCCACGAACGACTGACTTCGGTATGACCGACATTACATTTGCATCCCAGGTGACTCGGCAAGTACCATTCCGATACTTCATTCAATGTCACCAACCCGTAAATGCCCCCCATAGGGCTGTTTTGGCGTATTATCAACTTTAAAGTTATATAATAACTACCCCGATTTTACCCAAAAATTAGCTGAAAGAGCAAAATTTCAGGAGTGCCAGTTGCAGTGAATGGTCCGCAAAACACGTCATTTCGCGAAGAGACACATTAAAAAGAAAAAAATACACGTTACCCGTACAATATCACACAATATGTTGTGTTTTACATTTATCCAATACATTAAGTAAAATAATACCTAAACAGAATAAATGTAAATGTATGAATACTTATAAAATAGCAATTTGAAACAATTGTCCTTAAATTTTTTTGAGGAGTATACTATACTGAATGCATCTAGAAACGCAACACTGGGGTTACTGTCAACACTTTTTCAAACTTTTTATAGTTGACAACCAAACTGTATTTACTTGATGATATTTTATTCCATGAACAATGATACTGTAACATTGCTTTTATAAAGTGCTATCGATGCGATTGAACAGTGCTTGTGTGTATAGTACGGCTAAAAAGTAACGAAAAACAAATTGGTAAAATCCTAGTTTTTCAGAATCGTTGTTCCATGTGAAAAGTTGAAATATTGATTAATTATTGATTGATTACGTATTCATGACGTCCAACAAGTTGTTTAGAAGTGTATAGATCAGTTGTGAATTTTGACTAGATATGGTACATGTGGAGTTACTGGTCCTGTCGGAGAGTTGTTTCACATTTATGCCTTGGACATGGTTGGATGTAAACGGTGCCAACGTGCTAATATAGTGTTTCCAGATGAAGCATTGTCGGTTAAAGACAATTTAGCGGAAGTGAAACCTCAAATTCGACGTCATAGTCACAGGCATCTAAATCGCCTGACTTCGTCCATGTTCGGACTATCCTTGCATTTTTATCCCGAAGCCTAGAACTTTTCTTTTGTGATTTTCTTTCCATTGGCAAACCTTACAAAGGATTCGAAGCAATTTACACCAAAATCTATCATGCCTAAATGATGCACGTGGGATTCGTGCGTTTTTTTATTTTCTTAAAACGCGGGAGTTACGTAACCAAATCGATAAAACGAGGACAACAGCCAAGTTTCTACACGATTATACAATATTATTACACAAAATTAAAAGATGTATGAACAATGTAAGTAAGAAAAATTCAACGATAAAAACGTTGCGTTTCTAGATGTACTGAGCATATGTTAAATCACTGAAAAGTGGAAATAAAGAGTATATATAAGGTTGAAAGTTGTCTCACTTACATGGAAATATAAATTATTATAATAACACAGATTTCTAATTTTAATTTATTTCTAAAATCACACTTTTATAATTATTCAAAAACTTGAACAATGTAAAGACAAATAAATATTAACAAATGTTATCAACAATAAAGCTATTCATGCATACCCAAAATGGAATCAAATTTATTCAAACAAATATTCAGATCATTTAGAACATATTTTCTAAGTACATGTAATAATTCAATAATTATGTCAATACTTGGGAGTTTTGATCAATGTGTCATTTTGCTTTTGTTAATACATTTGGTAAAATAGTATACATGCTATACTGTATATATCTGGCTTTGGATTGTCAGTGCGTAACAGTATGTAAATAAAAGCAAATTACAAATTTAGGTCTTTGATATAATTTATCCTGATTGTACTCTGTATATGGCCATGCCTCATATTACCATGGTACCTATATTTCTGTGGCATGTGATATAAATTGCCATGTGTGTCAAATACACAAAAGGCACCTTTCAATCAGTGCACTCATCTTTCATAATTTCATCAAAAAGTTCCTAAAAAAATTATTTGGCTAGAATTACGTTTCTCCGAGAACATTTTCTACTTTTTTCCTAGCAGGTTACTTGCTGAGCCTCTAGTGATTATATTAAATGGTCTACTTCATAAGTGTAGAAAGGAATAGGATATTGCCCAACTTAATTTTGTTTATGCTTTAGTTCTAAAAACCAGTTAATTAAAATAAATCATAAACTAAGGGCAGTAGCAGGCTGTAATCAGTAGCAGGCTGTAATCAGTAGCAGGCTGTAATCAGTAGCAGGCTGTAATCAGTAGCAGGCTGTAATCAGTAGCAGGCTGTAATCAGTATTGTCATTTTTAACATTTAAATATTTAAGTTCATAGTTAAGTACCACAGAAATATGAGTCACCAGTATACTCGGTGTATTCAAATTGTGTTTGTACATGATCATCTTTTTAACATAAAATATAACTATACAACACATTTAACTATACAACACATTTAACTATACAACACATTTAACTATACAACACATCCTTTATATCAAAGATGTAGTCTAGAACATTTATAAAATAGCTAAGCTTCCAAAGAACATAGATGTCTAATATGTTATGCAAAGAGCCATAACTAAATGCCTCCACTATGGACACATACCTCTGTCAAATCTAGATGGCCCCACTTGACATCTGACAATAACAAGATCTATAAATGGATGAATCTGGATCAAAATACTTGTGTAAAACCTTTATTATTAACAACCTATAAGGACAGATGAAGAGGTGGGTGGCTAATATCACATACGAAAGACTTGAAGAAATGTACAGAAGGATCAAGTTTGGATGCGTAGCAATTAAATCACAAGTGATTTAATTTTCGCAGCCAAACGAGTGCCTATATTTTATCACGCAATAAAGCACTGCTTTATTCATTATTTTTATTCTAGCATCGCCAATGTATAGCACAACAGGAAAGAATGAGGCCGAACTACATTCTTTCCTAAGAACGTTACATTATTTGTCAGATGACGTCAAACATGATGTCATCAATCAGTCGTGTTTTATTGCTTTTAAAATAAAACACAGCTAGTTTAATATATGCGAAGAAGGATCATTTCATTTGCTATGTTAGAATATAGGATTATATCATAAATTATAATAATCTACAACCATTGTTGATTGTACGGCATAGAGTGAGATTGGGTGTAATATTATGCAATTAGTACATTATATAGATATATCCAAAAAGGAGGGTACAAAAGAAAATGTTTAAATACAAAGAAATAAATAATTATACATTAGAGTGGGGTCACCAATTACCGAACACTTAAGCCACTTTTTATGTTGTTCGGTAATAGGAGCATTTTCAACCAAAGGGAGACAATTTCGAACTTTGTGTGTATAAAAGCTACACGTTTGTCTATTACTGAACACTCTATGTGTATACAAAAGGGGTGTAATCGTTGCTACAAAAGTACAACTAAATGCCCCTAATTCCGAACAATGATTCTAATTCCGAACACAAATGTTCCTAATTCCGAACATACAAACATTTAAAAACAATTAAAGTCCAAATGATACAGTAGGACTATGCAAGTATGTAGTAATTAAAGAAGAATACATATACACTTACTTTCTCTTATATAAACATATGAAATGGAGTTTAACTAGCCTAAACAATAAATAGAAATGAAACAGAAAACTTGTGACACTTCTTGTCCACTCATGTACCTTGTATTTCATACACGAAAATGCCTTAAATAGCATAGTATGTCTGCGATTGATCACATAGAGACTTTATAAACACTACATGTGTACTCCGTGCCTGCCTACCTGTACGTGAACACTGAGGAGTGTGGCTATCTGTATCTATTACTCCAAACAACATCGGCAATTACAGGGCTCAAAATACATCAAAGCGTTAACACATGAAAAGATTGGTTGATGTCATAGCGTCAACCCATATTTCTAAATAGGCCTACCACAACAGCATAGGCCTATTTCAATTGGTCAACTTGGTTAGGAAGAATTATAGTTAAAACGATCCCCATAACACAGTCAGAATCTTCTATCAAGACTTAGAGGCAATTAAGTATTGCCAATTAGTAAAGAGTCAGTTATATTGCAAATGTTCTGTATTATACAATATGAGCACTGATCAACTTGTTGTTATGGTTATATAGTTTATTTTCCTAGAAGGAGGCTTTAACACTATTACAATATCACATTACTAGTTTAAAAAGCTTGTATTTAAGTTTAAATGTGGTCAATTTCCTGGTAATTTACACTTGAAATATACTTTGTTCGGAATTGGGAGCAGTTCTCGATTTTGGTATGTAATTCCGAACAGTGACAGTTTTATGACATTCCTATCAACCAATCATTGCCACAGATGATAATTACACGTATCTACATCATTTATTTCTACATCACGTTGCTGTAGCAGAACTACTAAATTTTGTATAACCTTAGCACAAACTGGCAAAAAATTAGCAAATGGATAATTTCACTTCATGAAAAGCAAAGACATGATATTAATGCAAAATGAACAGTAACGAGTACCACCTCGACGATCGAATGTAGCCACAAACACGGAAAAGGGATGCACGTACGATATAATGACAACACATAATTAAAATATGATAAGTTGAATGATAAGGTAAGAATTTTATATTTTGTTCGGAATAGTTGATATCCGGAACTCTGTGCAGGTTGGATTCCCCTTAATTTACATGTAGGTACAAACAAATCTGGCCTAGTTAGACTGGTTTTGTATTCATATGTAAACACAACTGACCCCCACTCTATTGTCCAGATATGAATATTCAAGACTCAAATGGATTATAACGGTAAAACTTTATTTGTACCTATAGCTAGTTTGCGATAGAAAAAAATCGTGTTTTTTAAAGATTTCTGAAAATCTATTTAACAGATTTTGGTAAAAAATTACACATAACTAAATTAACTTCCTACCTACTCCCGTTTTGAACTTCATAATTTTTAGTCACCAATTAAAAGACATTTATTCTTTATTACATATTGAAATGACATGTTTATTTACAGTTTAACGCAGGGAGGTAATCTGGTATTCCATTAATGATTTACTATCAATTATTTAACCGTTACAATCCGTGATCGGCGGGATTGAGATTGCTGTTATAAAGACAAGACTTGGGAGGCCCGTATGATTCGGTTTATTCAGGTGTGTCGCCTATAAACAATGTACAGCAATTAAGTGTACTTTGTCTTATTCACAGACGGGCATCGCATGTGTTAAATTAAGTAGGTTGCAAATACGCAAATATACCGTTATGCGAATCACGTGACTGTAAAATTGGCTGTTGCGAGTATCAAATCTTCTAACTTGATATTTCACACAAAACTACAAATATGCTACAAAGAACTTATGAACAAAACTTTTTTAACTCAATTCTGATGTTGCTGAAATTTCAGTGTGTATTAGGTAGATATATTTTATTTATTCGTGCAAAATTCCATACTTGTAGGTTTAGTAATTACAGAGAAATGTTTAAAAAACACGATTTTTTTCTATCGCAAACTAGCTATACAGATTAGTGGAGATCCGGAGTAGGTCTATTAGGAGCATGTTCAGAATAAGGAGACCCCGCTCTATATCACTAGGAAAAGCTTTTCTTCCTCACTAATAGCTACAAACCAACATCACACACAACGCTGGCTTAGAATGAGAAGGTCGTAAGTACAAAATCGATATTTTGAGAAAAGAAGAAAAAATCTGAAAACTACTCTTTACTTAGGGAAAATGCAACTTTCAGTTTGAGCAACATGACAAGTTTCAATTTTCATAAAAATAGGCTCATACGAAGCGCGCTAAAATCCATATTTCAATTATGTATCAGTCTTATAAGGTCTTAAGTACTATTCTCATTCTAAGCCAGTGATACCCACACTCACACACACTGGAACAAATTATCTTACAAATGCACACATACATTGGTCCCTAAATATAAAATATTTAATTTAAATATAATTTCAACAATAACGATATGACTTTCGTTTTCTATATAACAAGGTATTAATAATCACAATAAACATGGGAATCTCATGTAAAACAGGGAAGGTATATTCAACAATGATTATAACAAATTAGACTAGAGATGTTTGTAAAACACATATGCCCCCATGGGCCTGGCAGCCCAATAATTGAAAATGGCAAAAGTCACAGTGACCTTGACCTTTGACATATGGACCTAAAATTCAACAAGGGTCATCTACTGTTGCTGATCAACCTCCATGTTAAGCTTGACGATCCTAGTGCAAAACGTTCCTGAGTTATTGAATGGAAACCATTTGGTCTACAGACGGACAAACAGACCGACAGACAAGAACAAAGCAATATACCCCAGGGCATACCACTCTTCAATGATGGAGGCATAAGAATGTAGCCTCATGGAACCAATTATTGACAGATACCAATTATCAACACTTTTTTACATTTTGCCTATTTTATGCTTCAAACTTTGAAACTGAAAAAAGTTTTCTTGCGCTTAAACAGGCAATTGACAAGTTTGTCCAAAATAGGTCAGTGACAAATGTTGAGCCTCGTTTTCAAACTGAGAACAGCAGACGATCGCTTTAAAATAATTCTACTTGTGGTCTACAGGCCTTAATAAATTGCAAAATTCACCAAGGAATATTTGTTTCCGTGGTATTTTTTATAACCACAACCCTAAAAGTAACTCTCGAGTTTTCAAAACAGTTGTTGTTTTTATTCTCCCAAACTTGAAATGTAAATAACTGGCGAAAATGTAAACAACAATCGGCGCTTCTGGGGGGGGGGACATCCTCAACTTGTTTCATTTTCAAATGAACAATTCTCGAAATTAACCGAGTGAAATGTGTAATTGAAATTTGTTATTCACGTTAATGAAGCATATGTACAATTAAGTGTGATTTTTAGGATATTAATCGATGTATAAAAGCAATACAGCGGTAAAGGATACTTTTCCAGGAAATGTCAACACGAGTGTCATGTCACGTGTTGGGTGCTCATGTTTGTTTGTTAATTTCAATCAAGTTTTCATTTGAAAATATAAATTTTATTTACTAGATATCATCATTAGAGAATACTCTACAATTACAAACAGAAAGTCTTTTAAAAAGAGGACCTATTTTAAAGAGGATCAATTACTTTTGGCATGTGTCGATAATTGGTTCCGAACATGTTCTTAATTGTGCAACCAAGTTGACCCCCGAAATCATGACGTCAGATGTTTACAATATCGTACCACTAAATGTAAACATTGAAAATAAAAGATGAAAGCTTGGTCAGCTATCATCCAGGCATCAATTTATCCCAAATAGTTTTGGAGAAAAACAAGCACTGTTTATGTCTAAACAAGACTGCGTTCAATTAACGCTTATGCCCCCGTGGAAGCCATGTCCATAAAAAGCTGAGTCAATCAGGGGCCATTATGCAGTTAAAATGTTTGATAGTGTAACATGGCTTTGAACTATAGGGCGCTTTAATAATGATGGTGAATGAATATGCCACATTTGAAAGCAGTGCCTTAATCCACTTCATGCGTGATCTGGTGATAAAGGTGTTATGGTTCTTTGTCACTGCACTTCTCCAAGTTGCCATCTATTCATATACCAAGTATCATTTATATTTTAAATACTTTTGAAGATACGCTCCGGACAAACAATTATCATGAAAATACTGAAGGGAAGATAATTCAAAATGTAAGACAGACAGAGTTATGGTTCTTGGTCCCTGCACTTCTACAAGCTACCATCTATTTATATATCAAGTTTCAAGGCAATATCTTAAACACTTTTGAAGATACACTCCGGTCAAAATTTGATTCTGAAAATACTAAAGGCGAGATAATTCAAATTTAAGACAGACAGAGTTATGGTTCCTGGTCATCGCACTTCTCCAAGTTGCCATCTATTTATATTCCAAGTTTCAAGTCAATATGTTAAATAGTTTTGAAGATATACTCCGAGCAAAATTTGACTATAAAAAACACTAAAGGGGAGATAATTCAAAATTTAAGACAGATAAAGTTATGGTTCTTTGCCAATGCACTTCTCCAAGTTGCCATCTATTTACATTTCAAGTTTCAAGTCAATATGTTAAATAGTTTTGAAGATACGGTCCAGACAAAATTTTATTGTAAAAAGTATACTAAAGGGGAGATAAGTCCAAAATTATGTCGAGGTGAAGGTCAAAATGGAGTCAGTGGATACAGGCGTGTGGAGAGTGGTCATATACAACATCCATGCAAGTATGAAAGCTTTGTAGCAAGCCATATTAATGCTAGAAGAAACGGTCAATTTGGGTTAACCAGGAATTTGACTTTTAAATAAGTCTAAGTCCAAAATTAGGACAAGGTGAAGGTCAAAATGGAGTCAGGTGATACAGGCGTGTGGAGAGTGGACATATACAACATCCATGCAAGTTTGAAATCTTTGTAGCAAGCCATTTTAATGCTAGAAGAAACGGTCAATTTGGGTTAACCAGGACGGACGGACGAACGGACAGGTGAATTACTATATGCCTCCCGATCTATCGATACGGGGGCATAAAAACTGTCGATAATTGGTTCCGTGAGGCTATTATTAGACATGTACAACCAAAGTGGAAAGTGCAAAAAGAAAGTGGAAAACGGAGAAAAACTGTCGGGTTGGTTTCAAAAGTTTATTCATTCTAAATAAGGCCAAACAAAATAATAATTTAATCACTCAGTGTCGCCCAATGAGAATTAATCTCCAACTTTCGCTATGTATATGCCCGTAAAAAACAATGATTGCCATATTTGAAAACTTCACAAAATTCCATTTTCGCAGTACGTTACATATAGCACCAACAATTGAAATATAAAAACAAATTGAGTTTCATCATTTTGTAACGGACGGGCTGGTGCATTGCTATATGTCTCCACTCTCCAGCATTAGTTGATACCGAGGCATACGAGGGCCCATCAATAATTTCGTGAACTAATTTTATGTTGCTAATATAAATAGCCTAGCACACTATTAGACTCTAGTCCTTTTTAAAGTAACACCCCATGCACAGTTTGCATTTATTCCATTGCTCAACCCATAACCGGGTCACGTGCTATATGCCGTCACGTGACATCTCACGCAAATATCCGTTTACGACGCACCCAACTCCTCTCGGGGCTTGTATTTCTAACCATGCTGCCTATTTTTGAGGTTTTTGAAATGGCCAGAAGTTGCTAATGTCATATTCTAGGTTATATGATGGGTGCAGTAACAGTTATATATCCAGGTCCTAGATTTAGTCCGAAACAACGCTGATGCTGTGGGTTGGCAAATTATCATGTTATAACAGAATTTGATACATTTGAAGTTGTATGTGCGTTCTTTTCATAACCGATAGCAACTGAAATTTCATTATTGCTGCAAAACTTTCTAATAACAGTAGGCTTTCGAAGAAACACATTAATTACAAGTTATTCCATGTATGCCGCAAATAGTATGGTCAAAACACTTTCCGTCCGCCAATTGTAATGGAAAATGGCCGGCGAATATGCGTATCATCTTTGTATGCCCCTCTATTGCCCTTAAAGCAATTCTTTAACAATGAAAATGTACTTTTCGATTGCCATGAGTCCCTATAAACTGCATGCAAATTTTCTTGAATGTAGAAGACATATTTCCTGAGTAATGTATAAATCATTGACACAAAACGTTACTCGGTCCTACTAGGCGACGCCATTTGTTATTACGAACGCCCATGACATGACGTTCGAATGTTGCTATGACGTCATAAATCGTGACGTTAGCAATCATTTTTGATGCTAAATTAATTGGAGAATAAATCATCTTTGACCATGCAAACTTTCAATAAGCTATGTCAAAGCGTTATGAAACTGTGGAATTAGTTCACGAAATTATTGATGGGCCCACGTAAAACATAATATTATATGGTATTAAATAATTATGATATTCATGTAGCACATTTCCATGTATTCAAATGTTAAAAGTGCTATTCAAAGATATGATTAAGACAAAAAAGCATCATGTACAACTATTTTACATCTAAACATTTAATTAAAAGCATAAACGTTAATACAGTTGTGTATGCATTATTTAAGAGCGTAGCTCTAAACGATGATAAACATTTATTTAAAATTCAATTGCCTAAACATATCTCGTAAACCAAGATTGGGTGCGTTTAAGGTGATTTACCCCTTTTGAAATGGACAGAAGTTAAAAAATCATAATTACTTGGCAAGCGTATTGAGAACATCTGCAAACCGAGATCAAATGGTGCAAAAAAGATTATAGTTTATTCTTAAGCATCTTTGGGGAAGGTTTTTTGCATTTATTTCTGAAGAATATAAACAAATTCAAACTGTAAGTATCTTTACTAATACGCACTTTAAAAATATCGCGAAATCCGAGGCTGTATACAACGGATGCAAAACGTTGATTCATTGTGTTACTTCCCCGGTTGGGGTTTTCCAAAATGATTGTCGTAAATGTATTCTTCATAAATATAACAGGTATGATATACCTTGTACAGAAAACTCCAGCACTAGCGAATCACCTTAAACTATTATACCTGTATTCTGTCCCATGCTTGCCAAAAAGCACTTATCCGTGAACGCGGTTCGAGAATTTCGTGCAACGCATGGTACACTTATTGACATCTCCTGTGCTATAAAACCAATAGTTTAAGAGAGAATTTCTTTAACACAATCGTGCTATCGAGTACACTTATACTAACGATTGAAATTAAAAGATGGACCCTGAAAGAAAGAGAAATGTTATGATAGCAATAACAATTACACAGCCTCTCTAGAACATCATGACTATGCATTACTTAAAAGGAACTTATGTTACAGTGGCCACCGAACCAACTACTAGATATGCGCGACAGACTACTTTTTTAATACGATAACAAGTCTATACGGATAGGGGATACATACTGATGTCCCTTGCAAAATATCAAAGCTACACGCCTCACCGTTGTCTAAAAATAGGTTCAGTGGTTTAGAAAAATACACTTTATTTAGACGGTGCACAGCAAATTGAACACAGTTTACATTATTATAATTTTATACAAGCTATTGTCAGTAATGAGAAAACCCCTGGTCGTTTCTCCACTTTCCACTCTCCGTTTTCCACTCTCCACTTTGGTTGTACATGTCTATTAGTAACGACAAACAGCATTTGGTCATGACACCATGATTATTTGATACCCTAAGTTTAAACTGAAATGTTTGGAACTGTTGTCACAGCAACGCAAAATAATCTCATACAGTTGATTATCACAATGAAAATGTTTGAGCTATTCTTTGATGCGTAGAATAATTCCTCCGATGATGACGATACCAACACACCAACCTGCCGACACCAGATAACCACGCCATACTGCATAGAATGTTATATCTAAACCTGAAATCATAAAACAACGATAATCATAACAACATATCAAGTTATACACAACTGAATGTGGGTTAAAATTTGCTCAAGCAAAGTCATAATCATACAGGGGACTTGGGCTTTTAATTATTTTTGTTGACTTATGTGTGGGCATTGCTCAGTGTAATTGCTTTATGCTCTGTTGTTACTGTTCTGTGCTCAGCTGGTTAAGTTGAATGCCGCCTTCCCTGTCCTGTTTTACATCGGCTACAAACATGAAGAATTTCAGACTCAAACTGTAGTGGTGCACAGGTATGTTATTAAAGTTGTAGGCCCTGGCTTATGAAATATAAATCTATTGTAAACAAACAATCATAATAATATAAGTAATGTTTAAATTAAAATTGTATTTGTGAGGCTAAAGTGTAGTTTTATAGTTTGTCGAGCCTTCATTTGCTTTATTTCATCTGAAATATGGCAGTCATATATATGCCTCCACCCGGATTTCAACCTGGATTGCCAGATTAGAAGGCAAGCACACTTACTACTGAGTTATTGAGACCCAATATAATTTAGTGTAGTGTATTAGGCTAAAACTACGGTAATGCTGTCCATTTAATATATTTTAAAGGAAACAAACAAGCATATTTCGATGATACATGAAAACCTAAGATCAGAATGAATACCGTACCTCTGGCTAATATACACCTCAATGCTTCACAAGCATATGTCATAGGTGATATATATCCTACATATCTAAGCCATATAGGCATAGCTTCTATGGGCCACAGTATACCTAAAATAAGAAAGGAGCATAAAAACAAAGTCTGATTACTTGATCTGCATAATACTGTAAAATCATTAATTTTCACAGGGATTGAATTTTGTGCTTAATATGTGGTTTACCACAACCACAAAATTTCATCTTATTAACAATTATTTTGACCTTTGTATTTATTACCAGAAATGCATAATCCACAAATTAACCACCAATCAAAATTAGATAATTTTACAGTAAACAGTGAGAAGAAGTACAAACTTTTATAGAACCAATTTTTAGTGAAGTCTATTTGATATTTTTTGAAAAGAAGTAGAAACTGTTCAACATCCAGAATTTACTTCTTTCCTACTCACTTCACTGCCTTTAGCAGCTCCTTAAAAATACTTAACACCGACACTGCCTGGTAATATTACTAGATCACACCGACACAGCCTGGTAATATTACTAGATCACTAAACACCGACACTGCCTGGCAATATTACTAGATCACTAAACACCGACACTGCCTGGCAATATTACTAGATCAATTAACACCGACACTGTCTGGCAATATTACTAGATCACTAAACACCGACACTGCCTGGCAATATTACTAGATCACTAAACACCGACACTGCCTGGCAATATTACTAGATCAATTAACACCGACACTGCCTGGCAATATTACTAGATCACTAAACACCGACACTGCCTGGTAATATTACTAGATCAATAAACACCGACACTGCCTGGTAATATTACTAGATCAATTAACACCGACACTGCCTGGTAATATTACTAGATCACTAAACACCGACACTGCCTGGCAATATTACTAGATCACACCGACACTGCCTGGCAATATTACTAGATCAATTAACACCGACACTGCCGGGCAATATTACTAGATCACACCGACACTGCCTGGTAATATTACTAGATCACACCGACACTGCCTGGCAATATTACTAGATCACTAAACATCGACACTGCCTGGTAATATTACTAGATCACTAAACACCGACACTGCCTGGTAATATTACTAGATCACACCGACACTGCCTGGTAATATTACTAGATCACACCGACACTGCCTGGCAATATTACTAGATCACTAAACACCGACACTGCCTGGTAATATTACTAGATCACTAAACACCGACACTGCCTGGTAATATTACTAGATCACACCGACACTGCCTGGCAATATTACTAGATCAATTAACACCGACACTGCCGGGCAATATTACTAGATCACACCGACACTGCCTGGTAATATGACTAGATCACTAAACACCGACACTGCCTGGTAATATTACTAGATCACTAAACACCGACACTGCCTGGTAATATTACTAGATCACTAAACACCGACACTGCCTGGTAATATTACTAGATCACACCGACACTGCCTGGCAATATTACTAGATCAATTAACACCGACACTGCCGGGCAATATTACTAGATAACACCGACACTGCCTGGCAATATTACTAGATCAATTAACACCGACACTGCCGGGCAATATTACTAGATCACACCGACACTGCCTGGCAATATTACTAGATCACACCGACACTGTCTGGCAATATTACTAGATCAATTAACACCGACACTGCCTGGCAATATTACTAGATCACTAAACACCGACACTGCCTGGTAATATTACTAGATCACTAAACACCGACACTGCCTGGTAATATTACTAGATCACACCGACACTGCCTGGCAATATTACTAGATCAATTAACACCGACACTGCCGGGCAATATTACTAGATAACACCGACACTGCCTGGCAATATTACTAGATCAATTAACACCGACACTGCCGGGCAATATTACTAGATCACACCGACACTGCCTGGCAATATTACTAGATCACACCGACACTGTCTGGCAATATTACTAGATCAATTAACACCGACACTGCCTGGCAATATTACTAGATCAATTAACACCGACACTGCCGGGCAATATTACTAGATCACACCGACACTGCCTGGCAATATTACTAGATCAATTAACACCGACACTGCCGGGCAATATTACTAGATCACACCGACACTGCCTGGCAATATTACTAGATCACACCGACACTGTCTGGCAATATTACTAGATCAATTAACACCGACACTGCCTGGCAATATTACTAGATCAATTAACACCGACACTGCCGGGCAATATTACTAGATCACACCGACACTGCCGGGCAATATTACTAGATCACACCAACACTGTCTGGCAATATTACTAGATCAATTAACACAGACACTGCCGGGCAATATTACTAGATCACACCGACACTGCCTGGCAATATTACTAGATCACACCGACACTGCCTGGTAATATTACTAGATCACTAAACACTGACACTGCCTGGTAATATTACTAGATCACTAAACACCGATACTGCCGGGCAATATTACTAGATCACACTGACACTGCCTGGTAATATTACTAGATCACTAAACACCGACACTGCCTGGTAATATTACTAGATCACTAAACACCGACACTGCCTGGCAATATTACTAGATCACACTAAACACCGACACTGCCTGGCAATATTACTAGATCACACTAAACACCGACACTGCCCGGTAATATTACTAGATCACTAAACACCGACACTGCCTGGTAATATTACTAGATCACTAAACACCGACAATGCCTGGTAATATTACTAGATCAATTAACACCGACACTGTCTGGCAATATTACTAGATCACTAAACACCGACACTGCCTGGCAATATTACCAACACCGACACTGCCTGGCAATATTACCAGACCAATAAACACCGCCACTGCCGGGCAATATTACTAGATCACCACTGCCTGGCAATATTACTAGATCAATTTACACCGACACTGTCTGGCAATATTACTAGATCAATTAACACCGACACTGCCGGGCAATATTACTAGATCACACCGACACTGCCTGGCAATATTACTAGATCACTAAACACTGACACTGCGTGGTAATATTACTAGATCACTAAACATTGACACTGCCTGGCAATATTACTAGATCACTAAACACAGACACTGCCTGGTAATATTACTAGATTACACCGACACTGCCTGAAATAATCTCGATTTTTTACTTGAATAATTTGACATAATGACAATTTAAATTAGGTTCAAGAGCCATTTTTCTCCGGTCAAGTCATGGTACAGCTAGTATATTAATACAAAATCCTCGTACATTAGTTTTATCGAAGCTACATTAAATGATTGTGCAAATTAATTTGTGCACCTAATTGGCAACAATGGAAGGTGCAAAAATTACAGGTAAATCGAAGATTTCATATTGGTGGATGGTAGTTGGATATGATCAGACTTCGACCTGACTACAAGATAAATAATAGATTTAATGTGTGAATTAGTTAATCTGGACATAAAACATAATTCAACATAATGAACAATTTGAGCCAAAACTTTGAGATAGGTCTCAAAATTTATATAGACAAAGGAGAAAAATTGCGACTTTCTACATAACAGAAAATTTGATATACTGGTAAGCAAGTTAAAGATAACAATAGTTGACTGTAAATACAACCCAGGAGCATGAAGCTTTAAAAGATAATATAAGTAACTTGACTCACCACTAATCAGCAACTGGGGAAAGTATGAACCTAAAGCTAACTGGATTGCAGAATTTTCATCATTACACACTGCCGAATACAATACACCTGAAATAACAAGTAATTAGGAATTGCAAGCAATACAGAAGTCCACTACCTGGTTTCCAGGTTGTCAATGTTTCTGTTGCCATGGTAACCATAATTATTGCCTGAATCAAATAATACGATGTGCATAATTTCCATACTAGTTCCTATCCACAAACCAAGTTTCATAAACCTAGCTTAAAAAATGTTTCAGTTATGGCAGGATCCAGATTTTCTTGACAGACAGACTGACTGATGGACAGAGGGCAAACCTGTAGTTAGTCTGGTTCCCTGTCCTAAATCTTACAGTGGTTTAGGTCAGGCAGCAACCAATAATCGATAACTCCAGTGGTCAAATAAAAATGGCGGGTGTACGTTAGTTTATATAGGCAATTTTAGAATATCACCCTGAAGTGTATGTTATGTATGTGTCATTTTGATGTAACTTTGCATAGTAATGCAAAAAATAATGGTCTTTGCAATGATAGAAGTTTATTCGCTACAATAGCACTAATATCTACAAAATAACGTTTATGAAATGATTAAAATATTTTTGTAGCAGGGTTTTAATAGTCCATCAATTTGTAAGTTTTCAAGTGTTCAAGTTAGCACAATCGGTAGAGCCACTGACTTGTAATCACGAGATCCCTGGTTCGATCCCTGTATAGGCCAGTTATTGTTTTCCTTTTTTAAATATTTTGCTTAATTTGTGTAATACAAAAACTTTATTTTCTCATCATGTTCCTTATTCAAGTATAAAATAAAAGAGAATTACATATCATATAAAAAATAATAATAAATAATAATGACAATACTGGTATCGAACCTCCAACATCCAAGTTACTGATTTGACGCTTTACCAACTGAGCTAACCGGGCATTTGATATCAGGGGCGATTTATATGCACTATATACACGCTGGTACAGAAATTTTCTTAATTTACTTAGCGTTTTTTGTACATATCAGTTGTGTCATTTTAATGAAACATGTTTTATTGAAATGAACATACATTTTCCCATTAATATACAAAATCTCATCGAAATGACACATACATAACACACACTTTTTGGGGATATTCTAAAATTCTCCATAGAAGCTAATGTTAAACCGCCATCTTGTTTTACACATGTAAGCGACCATATTTGTTAGATTGCGCCGGACCTATACTGTAATGTAATGAAATATTTAGGTACCGGGAACCAGACTAACCTGTAGTCCCCTCTGGTTGAAAACCAGTAGGAGCCTAAAAACAACACATTTTACACAGTGTAATAAAAGATTAGTACCAGCATTTGTACTATATACTTTGCATTTATGACTTCTTGGAGACATTTCCATTTTGTGTTAATTGTTGAACGAAATCTGCCTTTACTGACAATTTTCATAATTGAGTATATTTTTACATGTACAAAACATTGCCTGATACAACTTATTGGCAAATTTATTTGAGGAACACTGCAAAATATACAAAATTTATCGTACATCTCTGATCCTGCTATATCACATAACCTGCAGTTGAAGAAATGCCGTTCGGCTCTCCCAGACTGTTACATAAATATTCAAATTAGTTTGATGTTACTTAAGTCTATCCATGACTTGAATCAGCATATGACAACAGGATAATACAAACATCAAAATGACAGCATGCTTATTATGCAGCTAAATGAAACCTTAGAAGCATACATCATCGTTTTGATCATAATGAAAGATCTCTAAGGTTAAGTGATAAATAGAATCTTACATTCAGGTTAATTACAACCAAGTTTTATTAACTGGTCTACAAAAAACATTCGGCAAAGTTTCGGGTCAAATACTTTAATACAAGAGGGCCCTTAGGTCGCTCACCTGTTGCACATTGGTCTAGATATGAATAAAACTTATATTCTGACCATATTTGATTAAAATTGTGACCTCTGGAGTGAACACAAGTTTTTTCTAAGATTTGACCTAGTGACCTAGTTTTAGACCTCACACAACCCAGTTTTTGAACTTGGTATGGATTTCATGGAGAACAACATTCTGACACAGTTTCATGAAGATTGGATCAAAACAGTGACCTCTGTAATGAAAACGAAGTTTTTCTAAGATTTGACCTAGTGACCTAGTTTTTGACCCCACAAGACCCTTTTCGAACTTGGCCTAGATTTTATGGAGAAAACATTCTGGCCAAGTTTCATGGAGATTGAATCAAAACTGCAGCCTCTGGAGTGAACACAAAGTATTTCTAAGATTTGACCTAGTGACCTAGTTTTTGACCCAGCATGACCCAGTTTCGAACTTGGTCTAGATTTTATGGAGAACAAAATTCTGACCAAGTTTCATGAAGATTGGATCAAATTGGTGACATCTAGAGTGTATGCAATGTTTTTCTAAGATTTGACATAGTGACCTAGTTTTTGATCCCACATGACCTAGTTTTGAACTTGGTCTAGATTCCATGGAGAACAACATTCTGATTAAGTTTCATGATGATTGGATCAAAACTGTTGCCTCTAGAGTGTACACAAGCAAATTGTTGAACGGATGAAGGACGGACGGACGAAGAGTGATCACAAAAGCTCACATAGTCACTGTGTGACAGGTGAGCTAAAAACTCCTATATGATGCATACTCATACAAAGTTCTCTATAGCTGAACTAATAATAAAACATGATTTACAAAAAGATTAAGAAAGCTTACCTAATGCCATTCCAAGGAAGCCTTGTATTAACACCAATAGTATTACCCATATCAGTGGTCCTAAAATTGGGATCTATGAAAATAAAATGAAAATTCTACAGTGAAAATAAAAGTGGACCAAGATAATACAAACTTAGTTGCACGTTCATTAACAATCTTGAATTCCCAAAATAAAGTGTGTTACCAAAATTTCACGAAATAAATATTCACACAATGGAAGTCATTACCTGTGTAACAATATGTAACAATTTTTTAAAAAAAATAATAATATCTGACAAAGCACACTCATTTGTACCATTTTTGGTAACTTATTTTTCTCGGAGCTTGAATCAGGGTTCCCACAAATATTACAAGACCAAAATTCCCTGATTTTTCCCTGACCAGACAGCAGTTTTCCCAGACTTTTTAGAGTGATCAAAATTTTTGTTGAAGCATAAAAGTGCAATAAAAACAGTGAAAAAGAGGTTATATTTGCTTTAAATGGAACCAAAAATTTCAGGTTGGGAAAATGCCGGCATTTATGAGTAAAGTTTATGCCACTGGCATTTACTGGCATTTGCCGGAATTAACCGGCATTTTCCAAAATATACTTTTTTTAAGTTAAAACAGACTTCAATTATGATTTGACCTACTTATAAATATTCAATACAGTTCATTTACATTTACATGACTTTTTGTATGTCTAAGCTGTTGACGGTTTATTCAAAGAGTTCACACCTATTGAATCAGTAGGTGAGAACTTTTGGGATAATCTGTCCACAGTTCAAGTTCAATTTCAAGAAATTTTATTGGCATAAACATATACAGTAAAACTTCATTAAGATGAGCATCAATTAGACGAGCAAAGGCCTATGTTGAGCAATTTTCAAAGTCCCAACAAATTTGCTCTATATTGTATATTAATTTATTGCATTATCTCGAGCATCAATGTGCACAGGTGGCGGTCCATTCAACAACTTTCATTGTTTATTACTTGCATTTGTTCGAGGGGATCATTCAGGTCAAATTTCATACCTCCGAAAAAAATCTTAGATTTTATTTTGTATACACGCTCCGTTTTTTCTATACGTCGTGATAATCCCTTTTTAGCCCGCAATACTTCAATTGTTTGTTTTTATCATAGAATAATGTTGAAAAATATTATTCAATATAGAGGCGTTAATTATAATAAATCAATGACAAGAACATAATTTCGGAACTTAAATGCTTGTTTAAGTAATAATTTCGGATATAATTCGTCTGCAATATGTTATGTGTATGATGTCGTTTTTATACATAATTTTACAATGTTTATTGCTTAATGTATGGAATTTAAAGATTTACATTTCGTTACTTATGAATTTATACAAATTGCATCTATACTTGAAGCGTCAACATTATAAAATTTGTTTTGGTGAAAGCAATGTTCACACCGTGTGTATCTGTTACAATACACCGAAATAAATACTGACCTTTATAAACACTATTACACTTAGTCAAATTGTTAACAAAAATCATCATGAGTTTCGGATATGTCGAGCACCATGCTTATCTTGAGCATTTGGCTTGTCTTGACGAGTCCTCCAGATAACAAAGTTTTACTGTATACATGTTTGTCGCCACTTTCAGTTGGCGTATGATATATACAATTATAGAAGAAATACATATGAGCCGCGATCTGAGAAAAGGGCCCTTAATGAATTTTTTTCGATTTTCGTTTTTTTGCATTTTCCGAAGAATCTATCTTTCCTGTGTACAAAAAAGAATTTTTTTTGTCAAAATTTCAAATATTAACAATTTTATGACATTTTAAAGGAACCAATGACATGAACATTTTTGGCAAAAAACGGGTATCTCAACATGGACATATTTTGGTACCGTTTGGTGTTTAAGTGGCATTTTCACACTGCTGTTAATCTGCTCGGATTGAATTTATCATTTGAATAATTATTCGCATTTGTTAGGAGTAACATGTGTGTGTATAAATTATGTCTTTATCTTATTTTTTGTTGCCATAGCAACCATTTATTCAATTACTAAAATAAGAAAATTCTCTGGTTTACTACTTATTATGATCAGGAAAATATTACAACTGCAATATATGGGCTTTGTATTAAATAAATGCAGTTTGGAGCAGAACAATAATACTGAAGTTATTTTATTTCAGGGTATGTATGTTAAATAGGTCCCCAACCGGTTTTCAAACGGGGCCTATCGGTTTGCCCTCCGTCGGTCAGACAGTTCGTTAGTCAGTTAGTTCGTCAAAAATCTGGATCCTGACAAAACTAAAACATCTTTCAAGTTATGTTTAGCAAATTTGATATGTGGATAAGGGGCAATAAAGAGAATTATGCAAGTCTATTTTTATTGTGTCTGAAATTGTGGTTGCTATGGAGACCGAAATAGTAAAAATATGTAAAAAAATACTGGACCCTGAAATTACTCATACAGTTTCCAAGCTCGATTTATGAAACCTGGCATGTAGGTAGGTGACAATAAGAAGAGTATGAACATCTGAAAATAAATTCATTTTAACAAAGAATGGGTTGCTATGGATACCGCAATATTGAAAATACTTCAAAATCTGGAATTCTGTCATAACTCAAATAATTTCAAATGTATGTGTATGAAATTTTGTATATGGAATTTGAAGGGAAAAACATATAATGATAACATTTACGCTTGAATATTGTCATATTCTGACTAATATAGCGGTTGTCATGGCAACATAGATGTAAAATATAATACAAAGGGTCGTAGATTCAAACATGTAGGCCTCTGTCTTGCTTGCATTTTTTTAGTGGCGTGTTTATGTTAAACGTCATGTTCTTCATTGTCTGGTTTTCTCAAATTGTCTTACTTATATAAACAAATTCGGGCATACGATGATATATGATGGCAAATGGATTCCGAAATTATTGATATTTATTTCATAACATTATTAATGGCAGCACGGTTCCAAAAATATATTACGCTAGTATTAACATAAAAATATTGACTTTTCAATACTACATTTCTATGAAATGAAGATATTTGATGTTTTGATATGTTATTCAAAAATGTACTTCAAGAGACTGCTAACTCATTACATTGCTATTAATCACCCATAATAATTAATGGTTTTGTGGTCTGTCGATTCCAAAATTCCTCCATTTTTGTTTATGTCTGACTTAGTTTAACACCCAAAAGTCGTATTGTCTTGACTATATGTCACTAAAGTTCGGATGCTGTAAATGCCAATCAGTATGTACATATTACAGGCTTTATATCGAAATTAATAACAACATTGTAGTTAGCAGATTCCAATAAAAAGGTTTTCCGTTTACAATTTTAGTGTTTTATCCCAAAATATCGTATTTCACACATGTTACTCACTTTATACTGAAATGTTTTGATGTATTAAGCAAATTGTTACTGCCAACCTAACACAGTAAGTTATTATTAAATGCAATCATTAATAATTATGTGGTCTTCTGAGTCCAAATTACTTAACTTAATATGTTTATATTTTGTAAGGTTTTACCCCAAAAATATCACACAATGAGCAACTTTTTAGAATATATTATTAATGTTTGTGCAGAATGACGACATTTGCCTATTCATTCATATTGTTTAATTGTCAACTAGAACAGTGTGTGGTGTTATGTTTAAACCGAATCCAGAAATCATCAATTCAGTTTATAGTTTGTAACATTTTACCCAAAAACATGGTATCTTCAACAAAAGCTTTGAGTTATCAATTTCTTACTATATAGTATACTACAAGTTATTACAAGCCAAGTGCAGTTATTTTTGATAAAATATGATTATGAATAACATTGTGATCAATTAATTCCAAAAATCCTGAGTTTTGTTATTATATTGAACTGTTTTACCCCAAAAGTAGGTCAAGACACGTATCATTTTGAAACTAGATTATAGATATCTTCAGCGGAAAGACATCATGTGACTATCTAAGTGCTTTATTACTAAACAATGTGATTAATGGCATTGTACTAAACCGATTCCAAAAATCACCATTTTAGTTTATAATTTGTACGATTTTACCCCAAAATAGCATAAAATGATCCAAATGAATCATGTTTTATTTGATATATTAAATTTTAACTTACTATAAACTAATTGCAGTTGTTTTAGATATAATACGATTATAAATGTTAATGTGGTCAATCAATTCCAAAAATCCTCACTTTTGTTTAATTTTCAATGTTTTTGCCCCGAAAATGTCTGAAAATAGACAACATTTGAGTCATCAGATTAGCAATATCTTATGCAGGCATACAACATGTGTCCATCATACTGAGTTATAATCAAATAACATAACAAATGACATTACAGTAAACCGATTCCAAAAATCACCATTTGCGTTTATATTTTGAAGGATTTTACCCCAAAATATCTTATCTTGATCAATAACTGATAATTTCAAATGTTATATAACACTACAAGATACAACACTCATATCGTAGTGGTTTTCAATAAAATACGACTATAAATGAACATGTGGTCAATCGATTCCAAAAATCCTCACTTTTGTTTAATTTTCAATGTTTTTGCCCCAAAAATGTCTGAAAATGGACAACATTTGAGCCATCAGATTAGCAATATCTTATGCAGGCAGACAATATGTGTCCATCATACTGATTTATAATCAAATAACATAACAAAAGGCATTACAGTAAACCGATTCCAAAAATCACCATTTGTGTTTATATTTTGAAGGATTTTACCCCAAAATATCGTATCTTGATCAATAATTGATAATTTCATAAGCTATATATTACTACAAGATACTATACTCATATTGAGGTGGTTTTCAATAAAATATGACTAACAATGACCATGTGGTCTGCCGATTCCAAAAATCCTCACTTTTGTTTGTAATTTGTCATGTTTTAACCCAAAAATATAGGCGTTATGTGTTAGTATAGAACTCCATATTGAGAATGTAACAAGGCAACAATTATGTGGCAGGATACAACACAAAACATTTTTGTGCATTCTTTGCCTTGTTCTGAAATTTGCAGAAAATGATGTCGTAACTTTAAACTCAATTTTCTCAAATTGATGTCAATGTCATTAAGGGCCCTTTTCTCAGATCGCGGCTCATATATAAGAAAAAATTTTTAATTGCAAACAAATAGTTATGTTCAATCACACACATTGTATGCACATGACTTACTTGGGTGAATCAAAAAGTGTAGAAAGTATTAATACACAGTGATCTGTATAATACACAGTGATCTGTATAATACACAGTGATCTGTATAATACACAGTGATCTGTATAATACACAGTGATCTGCATAATACACAGTGATCTGTATAATACACAGTGATCTGCATAATACACAGTGAGCTGTATAATACACCATGATCTGTATAATACACAGTGATCTGTATAATACACAGTGATCTGTATAATACACAGTGATCTGTATAATACACAGTGATCTGTATTAATACACAGTGATCTGTATAATACACAGTGATCTGTATAATACACAGTGATCTGTATTAATACACAGTGATCTGTATAATACACAGTGATCTGTATAATACACAGTGATCTGTATTAATACACAGTGATCTGTATAATACACAGTGATCTGTATTAATACACAGTGATCTGTATAATACACAGTGATCTGTATTAATACACAGTGATCTGTATTAATACACAGTGATCTGTATAATACACAGTGATCTGTATAATACACAGTGATCTGTATTAATACACAGTGATCTGTATAATACACAGTGATCTGTATTAATACACAGTGATCTGTATAATACACAGTGATCTGTATTAATACACAGTGATCTGTATAATACACAGTGATCTGTATAATACACAGTGATCTGTATAATACACAGTGATCTGTATAATACACAGTGATCTGTATAATACACAGTGATCTGTATAATACACAGTGATCTGTATAATACACAGTGATCTGTATAATACACAGTGATCTGTATTAATACACAGTGATCTGTATAATACACAGTGATCTGTATTAATACACAGTGATCTGTATAATACACAGTGATCTGTATTAATACACAGTGATCTGTATAATACACAGTGATCTGTATAATACACAGTGATCTGTATAATACACAGTGATCTGTATAATACACAGTGATCTGTATAATACACAGTGATCTGTATAATACACAGTGATCTGTATAATACACAGTGATCTGTATAATACACAGTGATCTGTATAATACACAGTGATCTGTATAATACACAGTGATCTGTATAATACACAGTGATCTGTATAATACACAGTGATCTGTATAATACACAGTGATCTGTATAATACACAGTGATCTGTATAATACACAGTGATCTGTATAATACACAGTGATCTGTATTAATACACAGTGATCTGTATAATACACAGTGATCTGTATTAATACACAGTGATCTGTATAATACACAGTGATCTGTATTAATACACAGTGATCTGTATTAATACACAGTGATCTGTATAATACACAGTGATCTGTATTAATACACAGTGATCTGTATAATACACAGTGATCTGTATAATACACAGTGATCTGTATTAATACACAGTGATCTGTATAATACACAGTGATCTGTATTAATACACAGTGATCTGTATTAATACACAGTGATCTGTATAATACACAGTGATCTGTATAATACACAGTGATCTGTATTAATACACAGTGATCTGTATAATACACAGTGATCTGTATAATACACAGTGATCTGTATTAATACACAGTGATCTGTATAATACACAGTGATCTGTATTAATACACAGTGATCTGTATAATACACAGTGATCTGTATAATACACAGTGATCTGTATAATACACAGTGATCTGTATAATACACAGTGATCTGTATAATACACAGTGATCTGTATAATACACAGTGATCTGTATTAATACACAGTGATCTGTATAATACACAGTGATCTGTATTAATACACAGTGATCTGTATAATACACCGTGATCTGTAAAATACACCGTGATCTGTATAATACACCGTGATCTGTATAATACACCGTGATCTGTATAATACACCGTGATCTGTATAATACACAGTGATCTGTATAATACACAGTGATCTGTATAATACACAGTGATCTGTATAATTCACAGTGATCTGTATTAATACACAGTGATCTGTATAATACACAGTGATCTGTATTAATACACAGTGATCTGTATTAATACACAGTGATCTGTATAATACACAGTGATCTGTATTAATACACAGTGATCTGTATAATACACAGTGATCTGTATAATACACAGTGATCTGTATAATACACAGTGATCTGTTTTAATACACAGTGAGCTGTATAATACACCGTGAGCTGTATAATACACAGTGAGCTGTATAATACACAGTGAGCTGTATAATACACCGTGATCTGTATTAATACACAGTGATCTGTATAATACACAGTGATCTGTATAATACACAGTGATCTGTATAATACACAGTGATCTGTATAATACACAGTGATCTGTATAATACACAGTGATCTGCATAATACACAGTGATCTGCATAATACACAGTGATCTGTATAATACACCGTGATCTGCATAATACACCGTGATCTGTATTAATACACCGTGATCTGCATAATACACAGTGATCTGCATAATACACAGTGATCTGTATAATACACCGTGATCTGTATAATACACAGTGATCTGTATAATACACAGTGATCTGTATTAATACACAGTGATCTGTATAATACACAGTGATCTGTATTAATACACAGTGATCTGTATAATACACAGTGATCTGTATAATACACAGTGATCTGTATAATACACAGTGATCTGTATAATACACAGTGATCTATATAATACACAGTGATCTGTATAATACACAGTGATCTGTATAATACACAGTGATCTGTATAATACACAGTGATCTGCATAATACACAGTGATCTGTATAATACACAGTGATCTGTATAATACACAGTGATCTGTATAATACACCGTGATCTGTATAATACACAGTGATCTGTATAATACCACTGTGATCTGTATAATACACAGTGATCTGTATAATACACAGTGATCTGTATAATACACAGTGATCTGTATTATACCACTGTTATGCACGTGTAAATATTAATCAGTAACTTAATAATTTATTCCAGTGTCACTTTCAGCAAAATAAAGTTGATATGTATATTTTTTTTGTGCTTTTTACATTATTTTATTCATAAATTTGCCACTTTCGCGATTTTGGGGGTATTTGCCATGCCGGCATTTACCACTGAAATTTACGGACCGGACAATACTTGTCCCAACCCTGGTTTAAGGGCTCTTGATTAACATAAAGTAATCATAATTAGTATTATCCCGAGCAAGCAGTGTTTTTTTCAGTTTTGGGTATTTTCTTCATAGAAAATGACACTTATCGAGATCTTGCCTGAAGAATTCCCTGACTTCTCCCTGACTTTTGTTAAGTTCCAAGTTTCCCTGAATAATTCAATTTTCACTGACGTTACCCTGACCTTGAAAAAATTATGATTTGCCCTGACCATGGGAACCCTGTAAAAACACACTAGTATTCACTGTGTCATAAAACTATATTATCTTTACCTTAAATACTAACAAAGCAAACGGGAGTAGAACGGCAACTTGTAAACTTACCTTAAGGTAATTTAGACCCTTTTTGTTAAATATTGCCTGTAACTCGGATTTTGATGATATTTTGCATAAATATAGTAACAAGTATTGGCTTTCTGATTTTGATGGCTTTATGGAGAAATATTACGTGACGTACGATGAATAGCGCCACCTAGCGGGGGGGTAATTTTTGCGTGCTTTTCGACGTTTTTCACCATTTTTTCGAGTTAATACTTATATCATTGAAAATCGAAAAATATAGTTATGTAGGGAAATAAATGCTTTGTCATATGGTGCAAAATATAGATTATTTTTTTTAAATATTATTAACGTCACGCTGAAATAATCGCGCTGCGGCCTCGATAATAACGGCGTTTTAATCGCGGCATTTCTTTTATTCACACGCTAAAAGCAAGAACACAGGACGTTCAAATTTTATTTTATTTATTGCATTAGTTTATTTTAAATGTCTTTTTTATTTTAGTGAAATAAAAAATGGGGTGTTCTTGGGGCCGTTTTCGCGCTATTCACAATCAAAAGTTTTTAGTCAGGGTAAAATTACGCAACGTTACTGTTACTAGCGACATTACTAGTAGTAGTGCGGACGTCATTCAAATCATCCATGTTCTTTCTTTTCGACGCCATTAGCGAAAGAAAACTTGTTTTAAGTTTCTTTTGATTTGCAGTGAAATATATTGCTTTATGTTAGTGAAGCAATTCGATATTCTTTAGTGATGCTGTAAGCGTGCAAAAACAATGAATGTCGTTATTTTGAACGTATTTTTATATCTGCCGCGACATAATTATTCACAAAATGGTTAACCTCCAAAGTTAATATATGCTTGATATGCATGCTTAAAACATTGCAATAAAATGCACTGTATTAATTTTGTGAAAAAAATCGACATTATGATATGCATACATTAGGTATCAGACATTCAAATACTGACATGAGTGTCACTTTTCATTATTATAACGCTGATGATGCGATCGGGTGGGCATTCTGATTAAGAAGTTGGGGAATGAACGATGTGTTAGCCAGAACGAAACATAGGGTGCCGACATATTACTAGTGCATGTAGGTCTAGGAATGTAGGTGGCCGGATTTATCCTTGAAGTGATGGGACAAGTCTTTTGACCCAAAATGGCATGTTCGGCATACATAAACTTTATCAGTCATTGTTTGTATGGTTGTTTATTAAAAAGAATCAGGTACGAGTAGAGGCCTTCAGGGAAGACTGGGCTTGTCCATCCGGGTTGCCTCTTAAAATAAAGTTATTACTATTATATAATAATAATGGCGCTACTTGCTTTTGAAAGAAGTATTGGAATGAGTTTAAGAAGACCCAATATATAAGTATGTCAACATGTCTTTTAACATGTGGTATAATCAACCATTCGGGTGACACTCTGACTGTGGTCGAGTGGGTAATGCTCTAGACTACGGATCGACAGGTCCATCCAAGGTGTTAATCTCGACCGGGACACATGGTCATTCCAAAATCCTTTTCACCGTTTCCACCTAACAATAAATGGAGTAGCTGAAAAACCCAGTGGTGGTATACACCTAAAACATAAAAGAACCAAGTTGTATACAATGTATTCGGAAAGGCTAGGGTTCCCTGATTCAGTTTAACATTCAGTAACTTCCACCCACCCTTGTATCCGATATGTACCCGTTATTAATTGATGATTGCACAGACACCGGCCGCTGAGTAGCAATGTATATAAAGATACTTTAAATTACCCTGGCCGCCGTCACTCGATTCTACACAATAACCCCAATCTGCAGCCTGGCAACATTCGGCTTCAGTCAAATTAGCCAAAATGTACGTCAGCCGATCATTGTACAGTCCCGTGCCAAATTATAGTTCACAAAGTGCAAAAATCACAAATTAATTTCATTAATTTGTTCAGTTAGAAGAACATAACAATTGTAAAATAAGAATAATTAGACTATGTTTACTATCATTTAGTAAGATAATCAATTTCTGATAAAACCACCATGCACTTCACGCATTTACACAGTCCATTCTCGGTTGCTAAGCAATTCTAGAACACCACTATTATGAAGGTGTCCAGTCTGTTATTATGCTCGGTCCGACCAGCTAATGTTGGTACCCACAAGAACATTACCCAAAGGCGTACTCATCTCATAATATAACTACTAGTCTCGGGCTATACTGACTGAGCTTAGCGGGCTTGTGAGGGAAAATTGAAATGTGCCGAAGAATTTTATTCTTGTCGCCTGGACCTTTTACGGTCATCGTGCGAGTACCTTACGGACACCGTACGAGTTACTTGTGAGCCCCATACGGTCTCCGTACGAGTCCCGCACGATCTCCGTGAGAAGATTGTGATGTCGGACCAGACCTCGTAGGAGATGATTCTCTTTTATTCGTACGAGGTCCGTACCCAAGAACCTACACATACCGTTAGGATTTGAAATATTTTGGACTATTGTGACCGTAGCATTAATCCCGAATGTAAACATCGACTCGAGAGAGTGTGAAAGAACGAGTTTTTAAGCTCAGCGAGGGCATCACTAATACAAAGTTTTTGTCTGGAAATGATGCAGCCTGATTTGAATCTAGGACCTCCATCACTCGAAGTGGACGCTCTAGCACTAAGCCATCGAGGCGGTTGGAACATCATAGTGCATATTACACATGTTGCGTTATTAATTATCTGTGAAGTATGGAGTGAGAATTGAAGTACTGTTAATATTGATGTTATCATTCGTTTCACATTTCATATATGTTTTTCTAATTCTACATCTCAATCAGTCATAATATTTCCAACTTCGCAGTTAAGTTGAGAGCGGCGACCGAGAGGTAGTTCGTCGATGGAGGCTGCCACACCCACATGAGAAAGGGAGACTCGATCGCAGGTTTTATGGGATATACATTGTAGTTATTTGTATAAGAATTATTATATATAGGTTTTTTTTTAATTATGTACATGTATTAATATGGAAAACGAGTAATTGAATTTCATTCAAATGACCATTGCATTGGAAAATATCTGCATGAACTAGACAACAGGATATTTTAAAACAGGAAACATTGAATAAAACAGGAATATTGCCCGAAAAGTTTAATTGGAACACATGATTTACTTATACATTCTTCTCTACTCCAAAACATCAATAATGAAATTGCATTCTTGTAAACTGGGGGTCAGCTTACTATCTTACGATGGGCGTACCTAGATGAAGGACGTGTACAGTCATACTTATTGAGAAGTACGAGGTCGGTCTCCGTACGTACCAGTGCTTATTTCCTAAAAGCAAAAATAATCAAGATTGCTTCACTTTAATATACAAATGTATGATCAGGTACCTGGGAGGGACAGAGACCAATACGCTACGACCGACGAGTAAAACCGTCCATCTGTGGCTTTATAACCGGTTCGCAGGAAATGTGCAGTTTGCTGAACTGACGCATATAATAAAATATACTTTCACTAAGTGTATTTTAAGTTCAGCGTCAAACATCACAATAACATCACACGTCACTCCAGAATATACAAATCAACCCAAAATGAATTGATACATGCGCATCTCCATATGTTTCTTCAGAAACGAAATATTTTTCATATTTGATATGGTATGGTTCGCCAAAACTCACCAGTTAACGTTTAACGGCAAAATTTAAAAGAACTTGTATTCCGACCTTAGATTAATAAACACGCGAAAACGGACCAAACAAATTATATTTGATATAAATCAAAAATGTTCTTTCAAGCAAATCATAGAATTATCAAAAATACTTTTATCGTCTTTTCGTTCGCTAATTGCGTTATTAAAAGAAAAGAAAGAGCCGATGTTCCTGTCGTGAGCATACGTCACGCTAACGTTTACGTCGCGTAATTTTACCCTGACTAAAAACTTTTGTAGATAGCGCGATAATGGCCCCAAGAACACCCCATTTTTTATTTCACTAAAATAAAAAAGACACTGAAAATAAACTGACGCGATAAGTAAAATGAAATTTGAACGCCCTGTGTTCTTGCCATATGCATGTGAATAAAAGAAATGCCGCGATTAAAACGCTGTTATTATCGAGGCCGTGGCGCGGTTATTTCAGCGCTACGTTAATAATATTTAAAATTTCTTTCTATATTTTGCATTATATGACGCAGCATTTATTACCCTACATAACTATATTTTTTCGATTTTCAATGATATAAGTATTAACTCGAAAAAATGGTGAAAAACGTCGAAAAGCATGCAAAAATTACGCCCCCGCTAGGTGGCGCTATTCATCGTATGTCACGTGATATTTCTCCATAAAAACATAAAAATCAGAAAGCCAATACTTGATACTATATTTATGCAAAATATCATCAAAATCCGAGTTACATGCAATATTTAGCGAAAAGGGTCTAAATTACCTTAAATACTAAAACAAAGCGAACGTGAGTAGAATGGCAACTTATGAAACGTACTTACCTTAAATACTGACAAAGCAAACGTGAGTAGAACAGCATCTTGTAAACTTACCTTAAATACTAACAAAGCAAACATGAGTAGAACGGCAACTTGTGAAACTTACCTTAAATACTAACAAAGCAAACATGAGTAGAACGGCAACTTATGAAACTTACCTTAAATACTAACAAAGCAAACGTGAGTAGAACGGCAACTTGTGAAACTTACCTTAAATACTAACAAAGCAAACATGAGTAGAACGGCAACTTGTGAAACTTACCTTAAATACTAACAAAGCAAACGTGAGTAGAACGGCAACTTGTGAAACTTACCTTAAATACTAACAAAGCAAACGTGAGTAGAACGGCAACTTGTGAAACTTACCTTAAATACTAACAAAGCAAACGTGAGTAGAACGGCAACTTGTGAAACTTACCTTAAATACTAACAAAGCAAACATGAGTAGAACGGCAACTTGTACAACAACTATCAACATCTGGGTTATCATATGTGCTAGCATTATTTCAAATGACAGCATTCCTAAATCAACAAAGAAGAGATGTTTGTAAAACATGAGTACCCCATGGCAACTCAATAGACAAAAACAGTAAAGGTCAAAGTCACTTTGGCCTTTGAAGTACTTCAAATTCAATAGGGGTCATTAAATGTAGGTTTGCCAGCAAGGCAAACCTACAAATAAAGTTTGAAGATCCTAGAGTAATTGAACGAGAACCGTTTTGTCTACTGAATAATCAACCCACCGACCTACAGACGAACCCAAATGTCCAAAGCAATATACACCCTTCACAACTACAGCTACAGGTCATTGAATTAAACAAGAATTGAGCATATCTAACATCTTATTGATGGTTCGTTTTTGTCCGAATGTAATTGATGGTTATAAATCATGCTTATAGGAACTGATATCTGCTGTTAACCAGTTAAATCCTACAAATATTAACAAATAAGATGAAACCATAATATAATCTTTGCACAGATGGACAGACAAATAAACTCACAGGAGATAACTGCCTACCGACATACAGGGGCATAAGGTTAATTTAGTTCCTCTTACTTTTTTATGGAAAATCCCTAAGGGGACATGAAATCTATTTCAAGCAAATTCTGCAAGACATGCATCTATCAGACAATGACTACATACCGGAAGCATAACATCTGTCTAGATGTATCTATCAGACAATGACTACATACCGGAAGCATAACATCTGTCTAGATGTATCTATCAGACAATGACTACATACCGGAAGCATAACATCTGTCTAGCATCCCTAGTTTCTTGTCCATAATAAATACCAGTGTAGTCAGTCCAGTAGCCAGGAAAAATGTTACCCTGAAATATAGTGTATGTTTGTGGTTAGCGTTCTAGCCACCTAATCCGGTCAAGCAGGTTGAATTCGGGTGGAGACACACATGTACCTGCCATATTTCAGCAGAAAGCAGACAGGCAAATAAAAACTAAGCTCCACACGGGTGGTAATCACGTGACTTCATCTAGTCTGGAGCACATATACTGAGTACATCTAGAAACGCAACACTGGGGTTACTGCCAACTTATTTCAAACTTTTTATGGTTGGCAGCCAAACTGCATTTACTTGACGATATTTCATTTCATAAACAGTACACCTGTAACCTTTATTCAAACAGTGTTACTAATGCGATTGAACAGTGCTTGTGTGTATAGTACGGCTAAAAAGTAGCGAAACAAAAATTGGTAAAATCCTAATTTCTTCAGAATCGTTGTTCTATGTGAATAGGTCAAATATGGATTAATTATTGATTGATTACATACGTATGACGTCTAACAAGTTGTTTAGCAGTGTATGAATCAGATGTGAACTTCGCATTGAGATGGTACATGCAGAGTTACTCGTCCTGTCGGAGAGTTTTTTCACATGGATGACCTGAAAATATGTGGTTTTAAACGGTGCCAGGGTTCTGGTAATGTGTCTCTATATGAGACATTGTCGGTGCATGACAATTCAACACTCGTGACGCCTCCCATTCGACGTCCACGTCACATGCATCCGAATGGCCTGATGTCGCGCATGTTTGAACTATCGTGGCATTTTTATTCCGAAGCCTAGAACTTTTCTTTTGTGATTTTCTTTCCATTAGCGAACCTTGCAAAGGATTCGATGCAATATACACCAAAAATCATCATGCGTAAATGGTGCACATGGAATTCGTGCGTTTTGTGATTTTCTTGACGCACAAGATTTACGTAACCTGATCGATAAAATTTTTACAATAGCCAAGTTTCTACGCGATAATACAACATTATTACACAAAATTTAAAAATGCATGTTCAATGAAGTAAGAAAAAATCAAGGATTGAAACGTTGCGTTTCTAGATGTACTGAGCATATAATGGCGGACATTCAGCCTCAGTAAGTGCCTATTTTTCTTGATGTTATATGTCTTACATCCTCTATATCGAAACTTCACATAGCCTATCATATGCACATTGCTTTTTTACTAACGTTACAAGTTAGTTTGGTCTCCCAAGTCGAACAGATTACGAGAACACTCGTTGAATTTGATCCGGAGTTTCATCACAGAGAGTGTAAGTCACACGCATAGTGTAAAATGTTGACCAATTATGGACAAATAATGGTTTCTGAGGCAAGAAAGGTATAAAATTATAACTGTTGTTTGATTATATCATGAACCAAACATGTACCGACATTCTGCGTGTAGTATTCGGTACTATATTTAAATTTTACGAAAGTAGTCTGAATACCGAACGGTTTTGTTCTAGTAATTATAACAAACGAATATTGTCATGTTTCAGTACGGTTTTAGTTTTAAAACACCTTACCACCTCATATTTATGCTTTACTTTTTTTTTTTTGTCCTTTCAATTTTATTCATTTATAAATTCATTTACATTTATGCCATACATTATAACCATATTAACAAATAGTATAACAAGAGGGCCTGAAAGGCCCTAGGGCGCTCACCTGTTGCACATTGGTCTAGGTATCAGTACAACCTACATTCTGACCATATAAATTTCATGAAGATTGGATCAAAACGGTGACCCCTGGAGTGAACACAATATTTTTCTAAGATTTGACCTAGTGACCTAGTTTTTGACCCCACATGACCCAGTTTCAAACTTGGCCTAGATTTCATAGAGAACAACATTCTGATCCAGTTTCATGATGATTGGATCAAAACCATGACCCCTGGAGTGAACACAAGGTTTTTCTAAGATTTGACCTAGTCACCTAGTTTTTGACCCCACATGACCTAGTTTCAAACTTGGCCTAGATTTTATAGAGAACAACATTCTGACCAAGTTTCATGAAGATTAGATCAAATTGATGACATCTAGAGTGTACACAAGGTTTTTCTAAGATTTGACATAGTGACCTAGTTTTTGACTCCACATAACCCAGTTTTGAACTTGGCCTAGAGTCCATAGAGAAGAACATTCTGATCAAGTTTCATGAAGATCAAAAATTGTGACCTCTGGTGTGAACACTAGGTTTTCTAAGATTTGAACTAGTGACCTAGTTTTTGACCCCATATGACCCAGTTTCGAACTTGGCCTAGATTTCACAATGAACAAAATACTGACCAAGTTTCATGAAGATTGGATCAAATTGATGACATCTAGAGTGTACACAAGGTTTTTCTAAGATTTGACCTAGTGACCTAGTTTTTGACCCCACATGACCCAGTTTCAAACTTGGCCTAAATTTCATGGAGAACAACATTCTGACCAAGTTTCTAAAATTTGACCTAGTGACCTAGGTTTTGACACAACATACCCCGGTTTTGAACTTGGCTTAGAGTCCATAGAGAACAACATTCTGACCAAGTTTCATGAAGATACGATCAAAATTGTGACCTCTGGTGTGAACACTAGGTTTTCTAAGATTTGACTTAGTGGCCTAGTTTTTGACCCCACATGACCCAGTTTCAAACTTGGCCTAGATTTCATGGAGAACAACATTCTGACCAAGTTTCATGAAGATTTGATCAAATTAATGACATCTAGAGTGTTCATAAGGTTTTTCTAAGATTCGACCTAGTGACCTAGTTTTTGACTCCGCATGACCCAGTTCCAAACTTGGCCTAGATTTCATGGAGAACAACATTCTGACCAAGTTTCATGAAGATTGGAACAAATTGGTGACATCTATAGTGTACACAAGATTTGTCTAAGATTTGACCTAGTGACCTAGATTTTGACCCCACATGACCCAGTTTCGAAATTGACCTAGATTTCATAGAGAACAACATTCTGATCAAGTTTCATGAAGATTGGATCAAAACTGTTGCCTCTAGAGTGTACACAAGCCAATTGTTGACGGACGACGGACGGACGGACAACGAAGAGTGATCACAAAAGCTCACCTTGTCACTATGTGAGCTAAAAAGGTACTTACTGAGGCTAAATATCCACCATTATACGTTTTTCATACTAGACGAAGTCACGTGATTACCACCCGTGATTAAAGGGGTTTGAACAAGAATCAAAACAGCATTTGAACGACATGGTGGTCTATTTTATAACACTTTTGAGTATTAATCAAGATGTCCTTGGTATAATTCTTGGCTGGGCCACTTTGTCATTTCTTAAACAATGTTTAGTGCTTCCCAACCAACTTGAGTCTAAACCTAGAGGTAGTCTTAAATGTTTTGGTGGTGTACAGTGTCTATTATTAAGAAAGAGCTAGAATATTGCACACACTGCCTCTTCCCTCATGTCAATGCATGCCTGCCAAGAACTCCTATTTAAGTGGAGTTACTCCTATTTTTGTTGATAAATTTTGGTTTTCCAAGTTCACCTACCATTGCACATTTGATTCATTTTATGATCTTCTGTCACATATTTATAACCACTAGATTTAATACCTTCCTTGTTTATGTATCTAAAATATAAAATCTCTTTTAAATCCCACTTAAGTGCATCTTGTGACATGCTTTGCTTTATGACACCCATTTGGATTTAACTAACTTGGCAGGTATGGGTCAATGGCCAAACTAGCAGGAAAATATGAATGACCACAGTCATGCTTACAAACATCTCAATTAAAACAAACAAACAAACAAACATGTTATAAAATATGTTTAGTACTAACGATATGATCACTCCAGGAGCCATGAACTCAGTAAATGTAGCATTCAAGTCACCATAGATCGGCTTCAACATCTGTAATATATAGATAATATATACACAATACATGTAGCATTCAAGTCACCATAGATCGGCTTCAACATCTGTAATATATAGATAATATATGTAGCATTCAAGTCACCATAGATCGGCTTCAACATCTGTAATATATAGATAATATATGTAGCATTCAAGTCACCATAGATCGGCTTCAACATCTGTAATATATAGATAATACATGTAGCATTCAAGTCACCATAGATCGGCTTCAACATCTGTAATATATAGATAATACAGTAGACTCCCTTAAAACAGGAATCCCCACAAAACCGGACGATTTCTTAGGTCCTGTATTTTCTGCTTATAAAGACAACTTAAAAAGCTTCCGCAATACCGGACTCCCAGAATTCCGGACGGCATTTACGGCCCGCTGAAAAAGTATTAAACGATAACTAATTAAGGAATATCGGACGCGTATATTTGTCTTTGCCAATGTGTCACCTTGTATACTGTACTGTTAATTAAAGATCGTGTCATAACAACAGGTGTCATCAACAATTCGTCCGGTTAAAGGCCTGGATTTTGGCACTGGGCCAACCAAATTTGGTCATAGTTTTCTCAGCATGTGGTTACTGATTTTTAAGATATCTGACCATATTGTACCCTATTACATAATGTTATCATTGATTTTCAATAAGTGGGTCCATTCCATGTTCCGCTTTATTATTAATAAACAGACCACTAGAATGTTAACAATTGTGTCTCTGCAGAAGGTTATAACATCATACTAAACACTGCGATAAAGAAGTCTCTTCCATCATCCATAAAAAATGTCAAATTTTCAGAACATCTATCAAAATTTAAACCTTCGTTACTGTCGCCGACTCAAAATACCAAAATAAACAATGTTTCCTTCTAACAATCACTCGTTGGAAACGATATTTTTTGTTTTGACTTCAAGGTCAACCCTTCCTTTCAATAATTCGTAAGCAAATATGATGTTCATTGCCAGTTAAAGTGTCGAATTTTAACAAGTTCTATGTGTCGCCAGGTTTTTTACATTTGAAAAAACCTTCGTTAGTACTAATTAATGTAGTGTAGCAAACCAACAAATAATGTGTTAACGACAATCGAAACATCGTTATGAACACCACCAAAGACAGTATAAGGTTATAGGACCATGGGTATAGGCGAATTATGCTAGAATAGCGAACAACGAACATTTTCATTTATCTACCTTTACCCAAAAGTAATAGAGTAAAACTTTCGTGATATACACATTAATCCTTAAATTAACACGTACCAGGCTGTTTACACAAACAAATATACCCTATTGGTTGAATACAGACCAAACATATGTTTAATACGGTGTTATACGTTAAGCTGAGTTCTGTTTTGTGCGGTATTTAAACCTTCGTGATTTAAACTTTCGTTACCCTAATTCGAAATTTAAGCTAAAAAGGCAGCAGATTATAGTTATATCACTATTCGGTGGGGCTAATTGAAGTGTTAGCGCACTAGAAGGCGAAATCATCGAGAGATTTCATAAAACATGGCCTGTATTTCCTACTGAGATTGTGAGTATTTATACCTTCCTTTCCAAAGAAATTATTTTACCATTAAAATTGTCTAAAATGGTATCAAACTATGACAACGTTCGCACAATACTAAGCTTTTCTAAGGTAAACATATACATAAGAGCGTTATGTCTCCTATTTGTATAACTATTGTGTTTAAATTAATGAAACTTTTGTTATCAAGTGATAACGAAGGTTTTATCTCGATTTCTGTTGAAAAAGTTGTATTGCACCTTGTATGTACACGCTTTACTCCATTGCATTAAAGCAGCTGTTACATAGGTATGAAATTGGTGCAATAACATAGTTTGTAGCGTGATCCATTATGCTTTCTTAATGAGCAGGTTGATTTACGGTAAAATTTGTGATAGTTTTGTGTTCTGTAAGTGATAGTTAGACCAGTAAATCTAATACCCGTATGCAATATCAACCTTGTTATTGCTATATCATAGAACTACACCATTTGTTAAATTTTCTAGCGCATTGATATAAGAAACGTGTTACAATTCGAGTTATACTTACGACAACGAAGGTTTCATAATGATAACGAACGTTTATTTTTCATATGGGTTATAATGAGTATGATAAAAAGTAAAGCTGACTTCCAAATAGTATAGTGTAAATGCCTGAAAGAGTAACACAATGAAGACTGCCCTTGTCAGTAATGAGAAAGATTGCGTTGTTACTATGCCTTTTCTCTGATCTGTCAGAAAGATAGAAAATAAATAAACAAGTAACAAAGAAAATTGTAAAAATGACAGTTATGAAGGCACCACCATGTACACGAAGAATGGAACACCGGCTTGTTGGGTTACATGAAATATGCAGTGGTTTATCATGTACATGTCGTGTATGAAGATATCTGCTTTAGTGACAAAATAGCTGATACAGAGGATGAAGAGTGTGAAGTGACATTTAATTGAAACTAAGAAGCAGTTTTTCCATAGACTTAGAAATGAAGAGCATGTCTGGCGGAAGTTTTGTGAAATATCAATAAGGATAGATGCACCACTGGCTACAGGGAAGTCAGAGTCATTGTTAACAAATAGTGAAAGAGAAAGATAGTGTATTTTGAGCATGTATGCAGTGTATTCTGAACTGAAGTAATATCACCAAACCTTCGTTATCGGCTATACTGTTTGCATTGACATTTTCTTTTTGCCATTTTGGTATTATGTTTTAGTTAAGTGGCCATATATCACTTGTTCATTCCAACATGTATGTAAACGTACAAAAAACTCAAATACTTGCCGGTCTTCTAAAAAAGATGCTAACCTATTATATTCTTATTCTTAGAAAACCTTTGTTGCCACTATGCTGAAACATTCATTCTGGACGATCTCAACATGAAGCACATCAAAAAATGATATAATAATTTCTTTTATAGTAAACTGAAATAAAAAATACCATAGAAACGATTTATATGTTTAAATACGTTTGCCCATTTGGCTTGTAGTGTTTGTTTTAAGTAAATGCTGGTATTTCAGGTATGACTTTGAAACATATTTTCGTCAGCACTAAATATTCATTATAAATGTTATGATATACATTGATGTACTTTTATATTCTAGTTCTGAAAATTAAATAGTTCTTAGATTGAAATAGTATGCTTCTTTTGAATGTATATATGATAATACAAAACCTTCGTTATCATTTAGTTGAGTCTTCCTGTTAGGCATACATTATCTAAATTGCACGTCTATGGATTGAAAAACGGTTTATTTGATATTAATGTTTTCAATATCCAAGTTGAATTTCGATTGACGCACTATTACACCATCAAGCAGCTTCTAGTTGAATTGAAGTTCAAGCATCCACATACTGTGTGTATTTTGTTTACAATCAATATATCAATGTCAATATATGGATGGACTTCATGCTTGTTAGTTGATCATTACATTCAGACCTTAACAAATTTGGTATCGCTAAACATAATTTATCCGATTATACTAAGTTAAATATCATTTGTTTCGAATTAGTTCAAATAAGTATGTAAATTTCGCCATGAGGCTGTGGTAACGTAGGTTTTGTAAGTACTAGAGTTGGTTTCTACCTACCTGTGTTTACACGATCATTATATAAAAACTAAGAAAGTGTTGTATTCAAGATTTTCACGCATGGTTACTGGATGATATATAAAACTTTCGAGACAAGCTGAAACTAAATCTGGAAAGGTCACATTTTCATTTTTTTTCTTTTCCAAATGGACCTACTTATTGAAAATCAGTGTATGCAACATTGCACAGCATGTTCATTAGTTTACAAGAGGCCCTAGTATTAGATTATGAGACAACAAGAGTTCCCTTTATGACAGGAAGTTATAAAAAATGTGTAGGCCTATAGTAAAAATAAATATGTATATAAGTAATGAGTGAATTGATATTATTCATAAGATATAAAAAAAAATTGAGGATGGTTTAAATTAAAATTTTTTTTAACTAAATCTATGAGTATCATGTTATCTTATATTTATAAAAAAGGTATATTTATAGACATGAATTCAGAATTGATAATGTGTACCTCTTTGGTATATTTTCTTAGTTTTATTTGTATCTGGTTTGTGTGTGTATTTATTTAAATAACTCTTAGGGAATATTAAAAACTCAAATAGTAAATATTTTGACAGAATGATAGTTTTTACCAAATGGAAACAAAAATCAAAGAAATATATCTAATTATACAAATTAAACAAACACCCTATGTAACACATATTTTCAAGGGTACATATTACTGTAGCACATCATTAATCATCAGTAGCTATATGGGCCTCTAATCCCTTACACTGGCCAGTTACAGTGTTTTATGACCCCAGATAATCACTGATAGTGATCTCATGCTGGCACAATGCTGGCATCATGCTGATCCCTCTATAAAGTTCTGGACAAGAAGCAAAGAAGGAAAAATGTACGCCTTTAATGTTTACTCTTAAACCGGTCCCGCGTGCAATTAATGCAGGCATGAAAAATACCTTGTGAAATTGCCGAGTTCTTAAGATGATTTTTAATAATTGCTTAATTACGAACGCAATTAAAAAAGGTCCTTTCGTTTGAGGTTTTGTTGCTAAGGTAGGTATTGCTAGAAACAGTTTCCCTAAGCAAAGGATCGTTTAGCGCATCAACATAATTGTAATTACGACAACAATGCGATAAATCCAAACAAAACATTTTTAATTGACATGTCTCCAATTATTTAAGACTTGCAATGAAGAAGATTTTTTAAGGTTTTCCCCATATAACTCTATGTAAAACTAAGGGCCCCGGGGGCGGGACCAATTTTGACCCAAGGGACATAATTTTAACAATCTTTGTAGAGGACCCCAAGGTGATGCTACATACCAAATATGAAAGCTCTAACCCTTACGGTTTCAGAGAAGAAGATTTTTGAAGTTTCCTTTTTGAAAATCTATTTTTAGCCTGTGTGACCTAGTTATGCAACGGACTGGAAGGTTTTTAACAACTTTGGTAGAGGTCCACCCAAGGAACATTCCTATTAAGTTTTATCAAATTTGGCCGAGCGGTTTAGGAGGAGAAGTTGTTTGAAGAAATTGTTGACGGACGCACGACGCAGCCCGCACGCCGCACGACGGACGACGGACATCTCGGTATGACAAAACCTCACCATGACCTCATTGTGGTCAGGTGAGCTAAAAATGACCTTAACCGTCATGGATAGCAGATAATTTCATTTCTACTATAATATTTATTGAAAGATATGTTCAAATCGCAGCTTGAATGAGGTATTTATGTCTATTGGTTAAAGTGTTATCTCATGTTGAAGTTTCTATGGTTACCGCAATGGTTAAGTAAAAAATGAACTAAACCGTCATGGGCGACAGATAATTTCCTAATTACTACATCTATCAAATGTTGCATATCACTGAAAAGGTGTTACCAAAATTTAATGCAAAACATTGCAATTAAAATGAGGTTGTTATCTCTAGCAGGTCAAAAGTAATCTAATGTTGAAGTTTCTATGGTTACCAAAACTGTGGAGTCAAAAGTGACCTTAACTGTCATAGATGACCGATAATTTCATCTCTGCTAAAAGTTTCTAGTGTTGCGTATCTATTAAAAGATATTTTCAAAGGCAAATCATTGCAGCCTAAATAAGGTATTTATCTCCATTGGTTAAAGAGTTATCTCATGTTGAAGTTTCTATGATTACTGCAATTGTGGAGTCAAAAATGACATACACCGTCATGGAAGACAGATATTTTCACCTCTTCTAAAAGTGTCAAGTGTTGCATATCTATTGAAAGATATTTTCAAATGCAAACCATTGCAGTTTAAATGAGGTCTTTATATCCATTGGTTAAAGAGATTTCTAATTTTGAAGTTTCTATGGTTACTGAAACTGTTGCCAAAACTGTGAAGTAAACAAATGACCTTAACCGTCATGGATTACAGCTAATTTCACCTCTACTAACAGTGTCTACTACATATTGATCAAGGATGCAAGTTTTCTGTAGCCTCCATGATGACTAACTTGTGTGTATATCCACAACTGTGAAACTACACACACAGAAATTATTTCGCGCCATTAAATTTTGCAGAGTTAGCAAGTGGTAGAAGTTTGTGAAATAAAGTAGTCGCAAAAGGGTTTAAAACATTAATATTGACAATGCAGGAGATGCAATGACACAAACATTAATATTGACAGTGCAGGAGATGCAATGGCATAAACATTAATATTGACAATGCAGGAGATGCAATGACATAAACATTAATATTGACAATGCAGGAGATGCAATGACACAAACATTAATATTGACAGTGCAGGAGATGCAATGACACAAAAATTTGTAGTTGCAAATATGCCGACAATCGGCAAAGCACAAAACTTAGTAATCGCAAAAGTAATTTGGTATACTTCTAGAACTGATTAAATAATTTCCATGTTAGAGTGACTCATATAAAATCATTTATTTTCAAGGGGGATTAACTTTCGTGGATTTCGTGATTCACTTTCAACCATGAAATCTAATCCCATCGAACAATGATTTTGACCTTCGTATTTATTACCTGAAATGAAAAATCCACGAATTATCGTCACATTAAAATGGTCTTTTTTACCAAAACAATGGAACTTCATCCCATTGAAATTAAATGATTTTACAGCAGGTTGTTACTGTATGAATGAAACACTCTCAGTGACTATGATAAATCCATAAAATATCATACCTCAATAGGTAAGCTGGCTAGTTTAGGATTCATATGAAATTGTTTCAACATGTCCTCAGCAAATGATTCAAAAGCAGTGGTAATCGTCTGCATCAAAACAACAGCAATTTGTTCATCTGAAAAACATGCACAATCAAATTAATGCATGGGTTTTACTGAAGTATTATGCTCAATCCTGAAAACCGATTGTCACTAGCACATATCCATACCCCTAAACATTGTTTTATGGCTGAAATTCAGCAGACAACACTACAAATGAACATAACTTGGTCAATTCTTTGAATCTTCTCACCAAATAGCTTTCATTTTTTGCAGGTAGGCTTATTCTTTCTAGTGCAGCAAATCCCGATTTAAGGATTATTCCGGAATCGTAGAACCCCTGTTCATACAGACCTCAGTTAAGATTTCCAGATAGGACAGATAATGCTATTCAAATACATTAACTTGACATGTGGAGAAGTTGTCAGTTTCTTGTGGAAGAATAAATTAGTACAGATAGATCAATGCAGGAGAACTCATAGGGTCAACTACCTGTGGGATGTCATTGAAAAGGTTGGAAACCGATAGCTGAACGGTTAACCAGTTAACCGATTAACCGTTGATATCCCTAATTAAAATATATAACAACTTGAACAAGACTACGTTCAATAAACGCTTATGCCCTTTTGCAGTCTTCACGAAAAACTGTTCAAAGTTCTAGCCCAATCAGGCTACCAACAAGGCAGAACTTACTAGCCCGAGAAGAAATTTACTAGTCCGAACATTAAATTAATAGTAGTGGATTTATTCAATTTTTTTTATTATTATTTATACGTCGGTGTGATATTGTTTAATATTGGTTATTACATTTTTAGCAAACATGCACAAAAGAAGGTTAAACAAATAGCAGGCCTATATTTCTGAAAAGAAGGTTATTTTTGTTTCAATTTATTATTATAGCATTAAAGATTCACTATAACATCTTCTATTATATTCACCTTTTAGTTAGTTTAAACAATATTTATAGTATTATCATCCAACTGACTCAAAATCGTTAGTAAAATACTTGCGCTTAGGGTTCTCTTGTCATTTGATATGTGTTCTGAGAATTTTTCACTAGCCTTTCGGACAAGTCACCTACACAAGAGGGCCCAAAGGGCCCTAGGTCGCTCACCTGTTGCACATTGGTCTAGGTATCAGTACAACTTACATTCTGATCATATTTCATGAAGATTGGATTAAAACATGGATCTCTAATGTGAGCACAAGGGTTTCCTAGGATTTGACCTAGTGACCTAGTTCTTGACTCCACTTGGCTAAGATTCAACCTTGGCCTAGATTGCATGGAGAACAACATTCTGACCAAGTTTCATAAAGATTGGATCAAAACAGTGACCTCTGGAGTGGTTGTTTTTTTTTATAAAGATTTGACCAAGTAACCTAGTTTTTGACCCCACATGACCCAGTTTCGAACTTGGCATATTCTTTATGGAGAACAAAATTCTGACCAAGTTCCATGAAGATTGGATCAAAACTGAATCCTGGAGTGAACACAAGGTTTTCTAAGATTTGACCCATTGACCTAGGTTTTTACCACACGTGACCATATTTCGAACCTGGCCTAGATTTCATAGAGAACAACATTCTGATAAAGTTTGATTATGATTGGATCAAAACGACGACCTCTGGAGTGAACACATGGTTTTTCTAAGACTTAATCTAGTGACTCAGTTTTTGACCCCACATGACCAAGTTTCAACTTGACCTAGATTTCATAGAGAACAACATTTTTACAAAATTTCATGAAGATTGGATCAAAATAGTGACCTCTGGAGTGAACACAAGGTTTTTCTAAGATTTGACCTAATGACATAGTTTTTGACCCCACATGACCCAGTTTTGAACTTGGCCTAAATTTCATAGAGAACAACCAAGCTTCATGAAGATTGCATCAAAACTGTTGCCTCTTGAGTGAACACAAGCAAATTGTTGACGGACGACGAGTGATCACAAAATAGATTTTTACTAGCCTCGGGCTAGTGGCCAAATTCGAAGACTGCTTTGGAAGCCTTGTCCACAAAAAAGTTTTATTAGCCTTTCCGTAAGACTAAGTCCAAAGTTCAATGTGAAGGTCAAATTGATGTCAGAACAGGTGAAATGGATATATGGAGAGTGCTCCAATACAACACCCACTCAAGTGTGAAAGCTTTGTAGCAAGTCATATTGATGTAAGATGAAACAGTCAATTTGGGTTAACCAAGAACATGGCCCTCCAATAAGTATAAGTCCAAAATTTGGTCAAGGTAAAGGTCAAAATGAGGTGAGGTAAAATAGTTGTGTGAAGAGTGTTCCAACACACCATCAATGCAAGTATGAAAGCTTTGTAGCAAGCCATATAAATGTATTGATGTGAATAGTAAGATGAAATGGACCATTTGGGTTAACCTCATACCGAAAAACAAGAAGACCACTATATGCTTCCTGATCTATTGATTTGGGGGCATAAAAGTATGAAAGTTTGGAATACAGAGAGAAGATGAGCAGGTAAAAGATATACATGTAATATATACATACTTGTAGAGTCTATCTGAAGCTTGATTGTGCTACCATTTAATACCGAGTCTGATATATTACCTCCTTGGAACCTGAAATACAAACAAGATGTTTGTAAAACAAGTATGCCCCAATGGCAGTCTAATTGTTGAAAATAGCGAAGGTCACAGTGACCTTGACCATTGTCCAACTGACCTCAAAATCAATAGGGGTCATCTACTGTCGCTGGCCAACCTCCATGTAAAGTCTGAAGATCCTAGAGCAAAGTTATTGAAAGAAATCCATTTTTGTGTATTATTAAAGATTAAAGGTCCTTTTACAAAATATGAGTCGAGGAGTTAGTGATTTATATTTATTTTGTCAATTTTGTTTGATACACCGGCTACATGAGCTTCAAGGCTTTATGTTTTAATTTTGAAAGGAAAATGTATAGATATGCATTTTTATTTCTACAGGGGCCATTTCATCTGTTCTGTGTGTACAACTACACTGACATGGAGAAGGATATTTTATGAATGTAAACATGTTCATACCTTAGCATGAGATCAGTAGTAAAGTTGTTCCCTATATGTATCACACCCCAAGTATCCCCATGTTTCACAGAATTCACAGCTGCTTCATGGTCCCTAGCTTCAAACATGTCCTACAATAATCATTGAATATTCATCTAGTCAACTACAGCTCAAATTCATTGAAACAAACTGTTTTGCATCAAACACCGGAGATGCCTCAAAAAGGTTCAAAATATTAGAAAATATCTCTTCTTTGATGTTATTGTCAAAAACTGATAAATCTCTTTTTTCTATTTTGTGTTTCCAGAAAGATTTGTATGAATGGTGTGCACATGTTCATGGACATAGGTTGAACAATATTTATTATTATTACCCCTCACTTTTTTCGTAATGTTTATTTCCCATAGACCAACAGGTAGTATTCTTACTATTACGATCAAGCGGATCAATACATGATTGAACAGTTTTTTACTGTCAGCAGGGTGACATGTCACATGGTATATTCATGAATGCAAAAACAATGGCGGCGTATTCCACCCGCATAACCATGGTTTAAGTTCGAGTTCTCTATACCCAGCCACATATTGGGTGTCGAGAAGTATTCCAAGAATTATGTGTATCTACGGTATCTTAGAAACACATAAATACTTTTTGCTACATATTTTCCTTTAGGTAGATTGGAGTTGTTATTTTTCGGTCAGCCGACCGAGATGTTGGATGTTGAATCCTTTAAATAATCAGGTAATAAACTACTTACACACGATTTGAGTAGTTGGGGAAACAAGGAACAGAGTCATTAACTTGAGAGTTCACTGTAAATTTCACCTTGAAAATGAAAGTAAGTTCATTCGTACCCGTAACGATTCATACCTAAATATATCTACCAAAAATAGATTGTGGACGAAAAAAGTTAGGGGTAATAAAAAAAATAACACATACCCGGTAGCTTTGAGTATGAGGATAAAAATGTCAGCCCTCGGAAAGTACTGTTACTCTCAGGCTTCGCCCTTTGGTTACAGTACTTTCCTCAGGCTGACATTTTACTGTCACCATCAAAGCTATGTGTTATTTATATAAATTGGTTCAACTTGAAGGGATCAGCAAAACGTGCCATTTGCCATTGCTGTCTAGTGTTATCCATAGAAAATAAAAAACATTATTACTATCATTTCCCTCTATATTTCAGAGGTCAAGTTAAGGCCATACCAAATCATTTCTTTGTTTAGGATAGGTTTGAGCACCTGGGGAAAAAAACAAGTCTGTATCCTTTTATATCTTCAAAATCCATTGAGATAGTGCTTTCATACTTGTACACCATCGTGTTCTCAACTTCTCAACCCCTGAACAGCAGTAGTTTTCACACAAACAAGTTTTCACTTATTTCATTAAGTTATTATGGTTGACGATACTTGATAGCTATATTTGGTAGTCATATAATGAAGAGGGTAAAAGTTGTAATGACTTGCTTTTTAAGTGTTCGTTTTTGTCTCAGGATAGCTAGATAGGTTTTCGAACTTAGGATATACGCATAACGAAAATGCAATTTGGTATGGCCTAGTAAGTGAATATAGCCACCAACCTGTATGATTGTATGGTTATCTATTGCATTGAGAAACAAATGCCCCAATGGTCCTTTATCTTCATTGATCACAGCAAGATGTAATCCAAATGGATTATTACCAATACATACACAGAACAATACAATCTCTACGATAGGTAACATAAATTGAAATAACAAAAACCTGAAACAAAGCAAATATATATCCATCAAACTTTCGAGGAAATAAATTGACTTCTGTTAAAAAGGTGTCTGTTGCCTAAGCTAAGTGCTACAGAGCGCCTTTATTCAGTTACCCCTGTTCATTTGAATATAGAAGGCATGGATTGCCTCCTGTGAAAAGCACTAGTAGCGCTTTGCTTTGGCAAAGAACACAAGGGATAACAAAAATACTGAAAAAATGTTTTTAAATAAAACAAGTTGTTTATGAAATATGTATGCACCAACAGCAGCCAAACATCAATATTAAAGGTCAAGGTGGTGTCCTTGAATTTGACCTTCAGCCCTCAAATTCAATAGGAATCATCATCATTCTGTAAACAATGCCCAACCTCCTTAAAAGGTTCAAAGATCATTCCTGGGATACTGAATGAAAACCTTTGGGTATATAATTATCCATGTCAAAGGTCACTGTATCAATCTAAACATAATGACCTCAAAATCAGAGGTCTTGACCTTTGACATTACGTCCCTCCAAATCAATAGGGGTACGTACATGTAGTAGTAATCATCCCCCTCCTTATAATGTTTGAAGAGTCAAAGCCCACCAAAACTGTAGTTATTGATCAGAAACCATTTGATCTATTGATCTACACACACACACACACACGCACACACACACACACACACACCCACACACACTGAGCATAGGGACAAAACAACATATAGTGAAACTCCATGCAGCCGGTGTATCCACGATACCGGTGTATGTAATTTTCTCGTGAAATTGTAGATTCTTTTCCTCATGACATTGCCTGCAGGATTGTTTATAATAACTGATGAGTAAATTAGATAGATAAATACGAAATGGTCCACTTTCTGAAGGAAATCAAAACAAAAACTTACACCTTACCTTCACTACGAGTAAATCCTTATTTAATTTGCAATGATTGACATACATGTATTCAATGCTTGTTTGTTGATGTATCTAACATAATTTTGACAGCTATGACGTCATCCATTGATAAAAAACGGTCGTGTGCAACATTTGGCGGGGAAAAATCAACTTTACTCAACCAAATTTACTCTGCATGGGGTATTTCCCTTTCCTGAAAATTTGACATAGGTGTTTGTTTACATGTATTTTTTTCGATTCCAAAGGTCAGTTTATGCGATTTTGCAGTTTAATTAAAGATTAAATGTCATTTTAGCAGTTTCGATAAAAATATGTGTCGAGGAGTTAGTGATTTATTTTTATTTTGTCAATTTCGTTTGATACACCGGCTGCATGAGCTTCAAGGCTATGTCCCCTTATTTTCAATAGGGATGTAATTAAGCATGGTGCATTACAATATCAATGCAAAGCTCTTTAAACCATTAAACTACATTCATATCTGTGTCCTTTTTTCTTCATCTTGAGAAGTAAGTAATTGTTTAATGATTTTCATAACTTTGAGGATTAAAAAGCAGCTTCAAACCTTTCTTAATTTTCGATAAAAGTATAAATTCAAGTGAACAAAAAAGTGAAATCATATTCTTAAAACTATAAAACAAATAAATGAAACACAAACCCAATTTTTCTCTTCATGATATTAAGATTTTTCACAAATTGAGCAAAAATATTTCGAGCACTAGGAAGACCAATAGGACATAATGGCTTGGAGTGATATTGTGTTTGTTGTATGACTGTTGTTTGAGATCCGAGTAGGGGTACATCATCATCATCATCATCAACTGATGTATCTATACAAGCAGGGATATCATTCACTGGTGATTCTTTATTGGTCGTATTCACATTAACAGTCTGAAAATATATTACGGTAAGTAAAATAAACTTAAGACACTATGGAAGTATTACAGGCACTACCAATGTCCCCATACTGCTTAGCAGTTTGAAACTATGACCCTAATACTTATGACAAGTGACCTCGACCAGAACCAACTCAAAACACACCAATATTAATCCCAATCTTCTTACCCACCCAAGCCAACTACACAGACAAATGTAAATAACATGAGCAGTCAAAAGGTAGTAGGTAATGTCGATTCAATAAGTTATACTAATGAGGGAATCTTTTACGAAAGATTATTGGGGACTACTGTTAACTCACTAAATCCAGTAAACCTAGATATACATTAGTTTACCTGGTGGACGAGCTTATGTTCATAACCATTACCATTTGCCTGTGAATGGACTGTACAGCAGTACTTTGTTTACGTATGATGGACAGAGACAGTTGTAAGTGGGTCATTTTCAGTATTCCCTACAAAAGGGGAAAATGACCTATTAACTTTAAGAGAAAATCTATAGTGAGACAGATGTGTGATTCCACAGAATTCATGTGTGATACCCTAGCTCTTCCCGAGTAGACTCATGTGGTATTAATTAGCCCAGTCAAGAGTGTATAGTAGTGAAACAACCTGTGGGTTTCTAACCTACTCATCTACTTGAGTGAGAAATGCTGAAAAATATTTCTGAAATTTCTAATGCCTCAGAATGGATTTGAACCAGGGACCTTCAAACAGATAGTCTAGTGTGTTATCCACTCGACCTCCGAGCAACCTTTATTGAAAACTATAGTACAACAATAATACAAGAGATGTTTGTAAAACATGTATGCCCCAATGGCAGCCTTATAGTCAGAAATGGTACAGCTCACAGTGACCTACTGACCCCAAAATCAATACGAGGCATCTACTATTGCTAAAAAAACTTCACATGTAGTTTGAAGATCCTAGGGCAAAGTTTTCTTCAGTTATTGAACAAAATTCATATGGTCTACTGAAGACCTACCGACCAACAGACATGTGCAAAGCAATATACCCCCTCACCAATTATGGAGTGGGGGATAACAAGAAAATAGGAAGTAACTTACTTGACCAGCATCATGGAGTAAATCTACAGGTGTACCTTGTCTGTCAGCTTGACATAATTTCAAGAAAACATTTTCTAAACTCTGAAAGGAGAAAAACAGATCAATATTAAGATGCACAAAAATTGTCAAATGATTTGTTTACTGATACCTAAGTCTCAGTAAATTATTTTTTACATTTATCTAAAAGATGTTAAAAATATGTAACACTATAAAAATCTCTGTATATTTTTGTTTTGGTATATCTCTACAATTACATATCACAATCACTTGTAAAAGTAACAAGTTACAGTCATGTGGTATTTTTCAGTGTAAAAGTAACAATTTACAGTCATGTGGTATTTTTCAGTGTAAAAGTAACAATTTACAGTCATGTGGTATTTTTCAGTGTGAAAGTAACAACTTACAGTCATGTGGTATTTTTCAATGACTCTCAGCGGTTCCTCTTCAGCCAAAATTCTCCCTGTCCTCATGAAACCAACCTTACACACAGAAAGAACTTTTATTATTATTTAATCATTTTCAAGGATTTCATTGATTATTCATAAATTGAACAACAAAATCAAATTCCGCACAATATAGCATTTTGATCTAATTTTCATTTGCAACCCATGCAATGCATGAAATTACGACCCCTGTAAACAAGCAGTTCTACCAAAATAAAAAAGATTTGCATATTTTATAGGAAGAACAAAAATTAAGGAGTGTTATGTTCAAACATTAAAATACTAGGCATTGAAAGATCTTTTTCGTTAATTCGATCGTTAATTTCGTTAAAATCAATCTAAAAGATAACTTCTATAACTTGTTAAGAATTATATCAAGTCAATATAAATTATTTAGTTAAAGCATGTTGTGTTAAAGGAGTTTTGAGTTTGTCATCCTTAACATCATAATTAAGCCAATTTACCTTTGCCATCCTTAATATTATAATTAAGCCAATTAACCTATGTCGTATGAACCAAAGTTAAGATATCATAATAAACAAGAAAGGCGGCCGAGTGCCTTGAAACCAGGTTTTCCAAGGCTTTAATACCACACATCGTCGGATACCCACAGTCGTTGCCTCCGCTCCGCTCCGTACATCTCCCGTGGGATTTTTATTTACCGATTCGCCGTTTTGATAAATAACTAAACCCGTATTCTGATTGGATGCAGTACAATATTGTAATGGGCCTAACAGCCAATCAGATCGCTCGTACTAAAACTATGTTTGTTTCATGTAAACATGGCGACTACGTCTGAAGTTAACTTTACCTCGGCGTGTGAATTGTTCAAAATTGAAGAAATGCGTGAGTTTCAGAAGGATACTGTCCATGCTTTGATCAGAGGAAAGGATGTGTTTTATCGGTGAAGACAGGCGGCGGGAAGAGTTCATGTTATCGGACTTTTCAGGTTGTTTGGCGACATCATAATGATAATTCTCCGTGTCACTTGTTGCACCGTTGATACCAATCATGAAGGAACAGAGTGCTTATTTAACTTCGCTTGGGTTCCGGAGCACCTACATCGGGAAAGATAAGGACGAAGAGGCAGATATTTTGAATGGAAACTTTGACTTTTTGTTTGCTTCCCCTGAAAGCCTGTTAGCAGTGTCCACATGGAGAGAGATGCTTGGACAAAACGAGAATATCAGACTGATGGTTGTAGACGAGGCCCACACTGTCCTACACTGGTATGGTTTTAATTAATTCATCTATTTTTCTACTAATACTGCCTCATGCTTTTCATGAGTATTATGGTCATAATTTGAAGCTGCATTCGGATACTGATAGCCAACAAACATATCATATCTACCAAAATTAGCAACACAATTTGTTTCGATCATGCCAATCAATTTCAATGGCACTACATTTGTGTATTGGACCACGTACTTTAATTAATTTATAAACATTCGGACTGCCTCTATTTTCTTCCCCATGCAAAGACAAAATATTAGCGAAGTTAAATTCGAAGCATGATATACTTCTATTAATTTGTCAATAAATATACCAATATTTGTATAAATTAATGAAATAATGATGACATCATGCAATGTAAGGCGACCTGTGCACTTAATTGCAGTTGGTATAAAAGCTTCCGTAATTCTAGACAGCCCTAGCTAGGACTCGCTAGGATTACGGAACTTCCGTAATCCTAGCCTGTGGGTCTAGGATTACGGTACCGTAATCCTAGCCACTGCCTTACTATAATAGTGACTAAGTGAGTGGGGTGCAGGTCCAAAGGCGCCTAATATATGTTACTAGAAAGGACCGGTACCAAAAAGCCCAACTTTTTAGTCCATAATTGTCCACTTTCTGTATAACAACGCAATAAACAATTTATTTTTACACATTGAGATCATTAGTGTGTATTTGTTTGAATCAGCTGGTGTGTATTTAAATTTAAATCAAATTATGGCCATGCACTTGTATATATGTACAGAATGCATTGTCAATGTTGCAGTATCATGCATCATGTTACTACCATGTTTTTATCCAAAAAATCGAAACAGTGCTTTTATATCCCCACAAATGAAGATTGAGAGGTGGCATATTGGAGTTACTCTGTCAGTTACTCCGACTCAGTCAGTTAGTTTGTTCGGTAGGTTGACCTGTCCGTCTGTCCACATACAATAGTACAAGTTAGTGGAGCAAACTACTATCACACTGCTTATGTGATTGCATTGATACTTAAAATATGTCATCACCATGAACTGTAGATAGGCAAGACACAATTTTCTTGCGAGTGGTCCACTCATTCCAGAGTTACGTGCCCTTGAACCTAGCCATAATAGTTTACTATCACAAAGCGGCAGCAGGGGAAATAGTCAGTAGTTAACGTGACAAAGCTCTAGTTATAGAGCTATATTGAGTTAGTATTTAGATACCATTACATTAGTATTTTTTTCATTTTAGGGGAGAATCAGATGGAGGTGATGCACCATTTCGAACTTGGTATGGGAAGCTTTGCGAAGCACGGTCCTTAACAGCTAACAAGTCAGCAAGGAAACAGATGCAGAGGAAGTTTTCAATGGCGGACTGTCTAGAAATTAGTGACAACCCTGATAGACTTAACATCAAACTGTTTTCTCATAAATTTAAAAGTACATTGCCTCTCAGTTACTTATATGTATTTCATTTTATTTTAAGTCATGTTAAGCGTAAAAAAGTGACTGTGAAAGACAAATTATATTTTGTCCTTCTATTAAACTTTGTAGTCAGGCTTATACTATGTTATGTCTAGAACTGGGATCTGATATGAAATATGTTCAAATGTTCCACTCCATGACAACTGATGAAGTGAAAGAAGAAATACGTAAAGACATGAGTGTAAACAATAGTACCATTAGAATACTGGTTGCAAGTAGTGCTGCTTGTATGGGAGTTAATTTTAAAGGGTTGAACAGTATTATTCATTTTGGACCACCTAAGACATGGACAGCTTTATACAGCAGTTTGGCCGGGCATGAAGAGATGGGTCTCAGACAATGGCACTTCTTTTATTTAATGGAAAACAATGTAGAAATGTTGATGTAGAAATGCATGAATACATGACTAATGAAACAACATGTAGGAGAAAAATTATTTTAAATGCATACAATGCAAAGCCTCCTTCAAACTTAAGCAAACATTTATGTTGTGCTATTTGTGCAAAGGAATGTTAGGGGTGTAACAATACGGTCACTTAACGATACGATACATATCATGATATAGGGTGATGATACGATACATATAGAGATACAGACATACCTAATTTCTCCTATAAAGTATTGATACTTTTCGGAATATAGTTGACATTTTACTTTATTATATGAACTATTTTACTTGATTATTTTAATTCAACTCGAAGAAATTGTACACTGAGCCTATTGAAACAACAGTGAACAATATTCGCATTAGTATTTAATTTTTTCTTATAGTTGTCAGACATTTACAATATTATTCTAATATCACTTAAAGTACAAATCGTATCGTGATCTGCTTTATGTCACAATACATGTTGTATCGTGGGCTATGTATCGCGATACGATATGATACGATATATCGTTGCACCCTTAAGGAATGTCATAGTATGAATGAAGTTTGTTCAAATTTTAACCATCCAATTATTTCAATATATAACTCGGCTAACAGTTATTCAGATTCGGATGATACAGACAGTGATGCATCTGACTCTGAGGAGGATGGAGATATTTTAGTAGTCTTGATTCTTTTTCATTTTGCTACATAAGCATTGTTCTAATTAAAAGCTGTCCATAAGGCAGTGCTCTTGCTTTTCTCAGTGATTGATAGTTCAAACTAAACCTTTTGACAACTTTCCAAAGTTTATGCATGTTTAAAGTAGGCTTTTCAGTGTATAAGATAGGAAAACTGTACTAATTATTATAACTATTATTAATATTGAGTGTTATCTACCCTTTACTGTTGCCGTTTCAGCCCTTTTTCTATTGTTTTGTTAACAAGTAATGGGACCCTTTATTGGGGACATGTGCGTTGTGAAACACTAACATTTTATACAGTGATTTTTTTTCAAAATTTTCTCACTACCCATGCCCATTTAAGGGGAAATTTAGCGCAACATCCAGTTAATAAAAAATATTTCCAACGTCTGGGGAAAAAATTAAGTTGATCAATTTTCAACTGATTTTCAGAAAACATTGTGATAATATTTGTTGACGTAACAGCGTAATTCTGGTAAAATGTTAAAGATGGCAAAGCTGTACTTTATTATATTTTGTTCATATAAATGAACTACCATTGTTATGTGTGCACATTAAACTTTGTTTAAAGAAGTGTGTAATATATGTTTGTTGAAATCAACATCTTTGAAATTAGAATTTATTTCTAAGCAGAAAATGTTGTTATTTATACCCATTTTAGCCCTGGGTGATGTGTGACCCAGGTATGATGCCTGGCTTACAGGTGATGAGTGACCCAGGTATGGTGTCTGGCATACAGGGATTTGTGACTCATGTATAATTTGTGACCCAGGTATAATGCCTGACATACAGGTTATGTGTGACCAAGGTATGATGCCTGGCATACAGGTGATGTGGGGCCCAGGTATGATGTCTGGCATGTGTGACCCAGGTATAATGTCTGTCATACAGATGAGGTGTGACCCAGGTATAATGTCCGTCATACAGGTGAGGTGTGACCCAGGTATAATGTCTGGCATACAGGTGAGGTGTGACCCAGGTATAATGTCTGTCATACTGATGAGGTGTGACCCAGGTATAATGTCTAGCATACAGGTGAGGTGTGACCCAGGTATAATGTCCGTCATACAGGTGAGGTGTGACCCAGGTATGATGTCTGGCATATGTGTGACCCAGGTATAATGTCTTGTCATTCAGATGAGGTGTGACCCAGGTATAATGTCTGGCATACAGGTGAGGTGTGACCCAGGTATTATGTCCGTCATACAGGTGAGGTGTGACCCAGGTATGATGTCTGGCATATGGGTGATGTGTGATCCAGGTATGGTGTCTGGCATACAGTTGATGTGTGATCCAGGTATGATGTCTGGCATACAGATGATGTGTGACAGAGGTATGATGTCTGGCATATGGTTGATGTGTGACCCAGGTATGATGTCTGGCATATGGTTGATGTGTGACCCAGGTATGATGTCTGGCATATGGTTGATGTGTGACCCTGGTATAATGTCTGGCATTCAGGTGATGTTTGACCCAGGTATGGTGTCTGGCATACAGGTGATGTGTGACCCAGGTATGGTGTCTGACATACTGGTGACGTGTGACCAAGGTATTAAGTTTCACGATTCGATTCAATTTATTCGTACACAGACCACATGCCACACCTTCATTCTTTATATGTAAGTCGGAAAAAATGAAAGCAAACGCGGGACACAGACTCCAAACTTCTATAAGTTTTACTTTTAATAGTACATAGGCAGAGCGAATATTTTCGCATGGGCGCAGCCATTTTTATTTGCGTCTCCACGCAGGAGAGTATCGAAAATGTAAGCGTCGTTTCTATTGGTTAATGTATATTCTGTTCTATTCTATGAAAACGGCGAATCGGTAAATAAAAATCCCACGGGCGATGTACGGAGCGGAGCGGAGGCAACGACTGTGGGTATCCGACGATGATACCACAGTACTCTAGAAATCTTTGCATAGGCTTCATCAGTGGTTCAGTCTCCAGTGCGACTAATAAGTTAATATTGACCTTTAGCCTAGTGACATAGAATGCAATCCCAATCTACCTTCACCCAAAAGTCATAGCAATGTCTAAATCCTTAATGAAGTTATTCACTGAAAACTGAGTTTCTATTTTTAGTATAGTGACCTTTACCCAATTGACAATACAATCCCAAGCAAAGTTCATGCAAGGATTCTAAATACCCAGTTTTGCCAACATTGGTCATTCCAAACTTAACTTGTTGACCAGACACAGATTTTCAATTTTTTAGTAACAGTGACCTTGACCCGACAGACCCAAAATACAATCACAGACTAGGTTTCGATTCCAGGATGCCAAAAACAAATTTTAGTCAACATTGGTCATTCCAAACTAAAATTATTGATCAGACACTGATTTTCTACTTATAGTAACAGCGACCTTGACCCCACATACAATCATAGGCTAGCTTTTGATTAAAGGATGCTAAATACCAAATTTAGTCAACATTGGTCATTTTAAACTTAAGTGATTGACCGGACACTGATTTTCTATTTTTAGTAACAACGACCTAGACCATGACATAGCAGACCCCAAATACAATCCCATGCTAGCTTTTTACTCAAGGATGCTAAATACCAAGTTTAATCAATATTGGTCATTCAAGTCATTGACCGGACAATGATTTTCTATTTTTAGTAAAAGTGAAGTTGACCTCACATACCCCTAATACAATCCCAGGCTAGATTTTCATTGTCACACTGCCAATACGTCCGCCCGCTTGCCATTTTCAGCATTCTTATAACTAGGTTTCACTTTGTGAAAACCTGGTTAACAAGTATTAAGTAACTTCTAGTTACGGTCATGGTCATCAGTAGATGCTAGGGCATTAAAAAGCTAGATAAAATTAAAATAAACAAGTTAAGTAATTGATAGTTACCATATCTGCCTGCCTAGCTTCCTCGATATAATGTGTAGTAAGTATGATTGTCACCTGGCTTTGCGAATGACTCGTTATGTTAATTAAATGGTCCCAAATTCTGAAACACAATATACGAGGGTTGTTCATTTAATTCCCGGATGATCGGTATTGCTGAAAAACGATTGGGCGGATATTAATGAAAACGCACACTAGCACATTCACACCATTACTTGATTCACATACAAAATTTCAACTTGGTAAAATGAAGGGTTTTTATAATATTAGCATTTTAGTGAGCGCGTGTAACATTAGTCGGCCCAAGTCCACATCCAAAATGGCAACGTTACGCCGTTTTCGCATCTAAACACTGCTTTTTGCATCATTAGATCATTATTCTGGTGTCAATTAGTTGCCCGGACATATATGTTTGCCGTGTTAAGCTGTTCAGCAGTGATGTTATATGCTGTAACTACGTTAAAATGGTATGTACAGTCGAACTTCAATGCCTCGAACAACCTTCGGACCGGGAAAATAGTTCGAGCCATCTACCGGTTCGAGGCATCGAGGGTACGAGTACATATATACACTGTATATGTATAAGATCGAACGCTTCTCGGTACGTGTACCTGTCAATTGTGTGTAATTGTCGTATTTTGAGTGTTTGTTCGTATTTCATATTTAATGCATTTGTGTCAAATTGTTAAATAATATAATGCATAATCATAACAAGAGGGCCATGATGGCCCTATATCGCTCACCTGATTATAATGAAGCCCTGCACAATTTAGACTAACAAAGGTATGCGTAAATATAGAAACTGGTGACCCCCGGGGCGGGGTCAATTTTGACCTCAGGGGCATAATTTGAACAATCTTGGTAGGGGACCACTAGATGATGCTACATACCATATATCAAAGCTCTAGGCATTGTAGTTATAGAGAAGAAGATTTTTATATGTTTTCCCTATATAAGTCTATGTAAAACGGTGACCCCCGGGGCGGAGCCAATTTTGACCTCAGGGGCATAATATGAACAATCTTTGTAGGGGACCACTAGATGATGCTACATACCAAATATCAAAGCTCTAGGCATTGTAGTTTTAGAGAAGAATATTTTTATATGTTTTCCCTATATAAGTCTATGTAAAACGGTGACCCCCGGGGCGGGGCCAATTTTGACCCCAGGGGCATAATATGAACAATCTTGGTAGGGGACCACTAGATGATGCTACATATCAAATATCAAAGCTCTAGGCATTGTAGTTTTAGAGAAGTAGATTTTTATATGTTTTCCCTATATAAGTCTATGTAAAACGGTGACCCCCGGGGCGGGGCCAATTGTGACCCCAGGGGCATAATTTGAACAATCTTGGTAGGGGACCACTAGATGATGCTACATACCAAATATCAAAGCTGTAGGCATTGTAGTTTTAGAGAAGAAGATTTTTATATGTTTTCCCTATATAAGTCTATGTAAAACGGTGACCCCCGGGCCGGGGCCAATTTTGACCCCAGGGCCATAATTTGAGCAATCTTGGTAGGGGACCACTAGATGATGCTACATACCAAATATCAAAGCTGTAGGCATTGTAGTTTTAGAGGAGAAGATTTTTATATGTTTTCCCTATATAAGTCTATGTAAAACGGTGACCCCCGGGGCGGGGCCAATTTTGACCCCAGAGCCATAATTTGAACAATCTTGGTAGGGGACCACTAGATGATGCTACATACCAAATATCAAAGCTCTAGGCATTGTAGTTTTAGAGAAGAAGATTTTTATATGTTTTCCCTATATAAGTCTATGTAAAACGATTAGTAAGGTTGCATAAGACTATAATTACAGCTTAATAATTGTTTAATAGTTTGTAAACATACAATCACTGTAAACGATGATAACCCTAATATCCACATTCTGCATTTAATTTAAATTAAAGCCTCAAAGCTGCTAACAAGTACACATTTCGTAGTTCTACAACTAAAGTATAGTAAGAGAGACAACTCTTACATGATCACAACCAGTATAATTACAGAGTACACTCCCTTTGATAGAATGAAAAACAAGGTTTTTCTATTACTTGACCTAGTAGCCTAATTTTTGACCTCAGATGACCCAATATCGAACTTGACCTAGATTTTGTTAAGATGATCATTGTGACCAAGTTTCATAAAGATTAGGCCAAAATTGTGACCCCTAGAGAGGACACAACCCAATTGTTGACAGACGGACGGACGGACGGACGGACGGACGACGGACGAAGAGTGATCACAAAAGCTCACTCTGTCACTTTGTGACAGGTGAGCTAATAAAACATGATATTGTTTGACAAAATTTACTTGAAATCGTCGGCTAGCTCTTCAAATATTCACATTTCTAAACAAAGTTCCCTGTTCTATTAATCGCTCCGTACGGTAGCCTGTTTAATCAATGCTTTAATTATAAACTAGCGATTCATATGTCAAGTTTGTCAATCAATAAAAAAAAAAGATAGTGAAAACAGAAACATACGTTTAAGTTATTATTTTATGGCAATGTAAATCGAGTTAAGTTTGTTTGAAAGAATGGAAACATTTAAATTAATGAAAAATAAATCAGTAATAATTTCCTTCATTAAGTAATTAATGGACCTATCAGTGTTAAGTATTTCTCAAACATGTAATACAATACAGCAGTAAACAGTACAATAATTGTCACAAGGTGTTAATAACACCTTTCACCGACTTCCCGTGGACAAACAATGGATTTCAACAATCAATGAAAGGTGCAAAAATTTGCATTGTTTGAGTCATCTACTGGTAAATCATAGCAAGGGACCAGCTAGTCAGTTCGAGTGTTCGACCCTCGTACTGTTCGAGTAATCTATGGTTTTTCTATATGAATAAAAAAGGGATTTTGACGGGACCGGAGAACGAGTTCGAGGCATCTGGGGTGTTCGAGGCAAGTACTGTTCGAGGCATCGAAGTTCGACTGTAGCTGCAATTTATGCAGCACTTATTATTCTATTAGTGTCTACCACCCAACATGCCTTGAATCTTAAACATTTTCTGTTGATGACTGTTTGTTTGCCCGGCCCTTGATCATCACATGGTGGTGCTATGTCATCGTAGAACAGTTTATTTGGTATATAAACAACGGTCCGCATTTACGATAATTGTCTTAAGGGTTTTTCTTAAAAAGAGTCTTAAGTTTTACAGATGTTCTTAAAATCAAAATCACGATATTCACAGAAGCACACTCTTCGTGATTAGAACGAAAAAGGCTACACGGAATTGACATCAAATGTTAAATTACCTGACCTAGATACATACATATTGTTGGCTGACGTTTTCTGCTTAAAATATGCGATAATATCACTACCCCTACCTAATTAACACTCTTCATAACACTAAATAAAAGCTCCGCGAGTCGCATGTGTTGCCTGACTACATGAAATATGAGAATTGATGACTTAACCTTACTTTAACTGCAATAATGTAGGATCTGTCATGAGTTGTCTTTGGAGATGTAGATCAAACATCCGAATTGCGAAGTTCTGCACTATATTCAGCATAATTGCTTATATTTCACGAAAATAATCCGGCATTGGGCAACACATAAAACTCGCAGAATTTTGGCACCTGGTAACACATACGACTCATGGAGTTATTTAGTCATAAAATCAATTAAATAGAAATAATTGAAAAAGGGCACAAAGTAGGTTATGGTTTTTGTGCACTGCATTTCGACTAATTACAAGAAACCTTTTCAGGCGACACAAAAATTGGGTTGGGCCGGGTAGTCATTTGTGTGGTTACTATAGTAACCACAGTTTGTGTTCGGTTGGATAAAATTATTTCATGTTTTGTCATATAATCGAGTTATGAAACGAAATTTTACTACAATCAAGCGCTATGGTGATCGTCCGGGAATTAAATGAACAACCCTCGTACAACAGCTTGGAATGTTTCATTTAACAAGTTATCCTGATGCCTCACGATTTCATGACTTCCCGAAGCTTCCCATAAACCCTGTTCCCGATGTGTCTCCCAATGCTCAAAATATCCATCAGGAGTACAACGCTGAGGCCAAAAAAGCTCAATGGGACCTAGTATTGTCCAATTATCATTCGTTTCTATGATGAGGTCACTTTTAAAGGGCCTGTCTCACAGATGAAGCAAATTTTTTTTAAAAAGTATAATTTTCTTACCAAATCAAGTATTTATATAATAGAACATTGTTTATTGATGATTTAAGAAATAAATTGATTTTAACCACTTTCAACATCGCGCACACCAGTGTTTTTCCTTTTAAACTGAGTGTAATTTTGCCCTTCAGCATGATTTTTGAGTAATAATATTCACTAGATTGGTCTGTAACAAAACATACTTCAGTCTAAACATCTATGAATAATTTGGTTTGCTTTTAAATTTGTTTTCATCACATGCGAGTAAATTTCAGGCAATTGAAATGAGAGTAGATTAAAATTCTACACCGTATTAAGGCTGTATAGAACTTTGATGGTAAAGTACTTAAATGATTACAAAATCCTGACTTTTCACAAGTTATATCTATATCAGTGTGCTGGTTAATGGGATATACAGGCATCTATGCCAAAATATAGTGAATATTTAACAATGTAACCAGGTTAATCAGGGTTCCCACAAATATTCTAAGACCAAATTCCCTGACATTTCCCTGATTTTTCCCTGACCAAACACCAGTTTTCTCTGACTTTTTTTGGCGATCAGGCCTTTTTGTTAGAGCAAAATAGTGCAATAGAAACAGTGAAAAGGAGATTATATTTGCTTTATGTGGAACCAAAAAATTCAGGTAGTAGTTTTAGGGCTATTGATTGACATACAGTAATCCTACTCTAAAATTATCCTGAGCGAGCATATTGTGCGAGGATTTTTTTAGTTTTTGGTATTTTCTTCTTTGAAAATGACACTTATCGAAATCTTAAATGAAGAATTCCCTGACCTTTTCCTGACCTTGAAAAAATTGTGTTTTTCCCTGACTTTTCCCAGACCGTTGGAAACCTGTTAATATTACCAGGTTACAAAATATATAAGCATATATGAGCTTCTGAAAATGAATTGCTTCCGGCCATGTATGAAAATTTCTGTTATATTCAACCACAGTGTGACATGAACCAAACGGGGCCATCTAGAATACCAAGATTATAATGAATACTCTCATACCTTTCTCTGAGAAGTGGATCTACTCCTACTGTCGGTTCATCTAGGATCAACAACTCTGGTTCATGTAGTAATGCAACAGCAAAGGATACCCGTCTCATCTGACCACCACTGTCAACAAAGTGTACACATGTAGCAATCGTAAAATACAGTGCCAAAGCTTGTCATGAAATTCTAGTCACTAGGAGAAATGTATTGTACAGTTAATGTTTTACGTGATATATGATGCTACATATTATGTGTTTGTAAATTAATGACTTAAAGTTTGTATTTTAAGGATGTATTTCTATCTTTAATGTTTTTATGTATCATGACTTGTGTACTTGTGATTTTAAGTCATTCATATTTTCTCTCATAACTCAAAGTGAGTGGTTGTGTGCATGTTTTTACAATTTTATCCATTTATAAGCATATCTATAACAATCATGTACATCTTATCTTATGTAGCAATGTTACTGCATTGTGTAGTCTTAGATTTACAGTATATTTTAAGACCACTAGCTTTAATTCTCATATACAAATTGTAAACTGAAAAATTCAATTTCACTTGCCCCGGCATGTAGGTTAGCGTGAAATTGGTTGAAGACATCATGTTTTGAGGTAAAAATTTAGTTGAACCCAACTGCACCTAGCTGGACTGTAAAGTACTAAGTATTCGTTATGTACAGTAGTATGTACTAACAATATTATAGAATCAAAATAATCAGTGTGTAACTGTTTTATATCAATATCTAAATATGCTCACTTGTTCTACACTTGTTCAATGTTATAAGTACACCAATATGTAATGCATATCTTTATTATTATACATGATATCACAATCATTTTTTGCGTGTCTTCATGCGAGTAGTAAAGCAGCAATATCCGATAATTCGATGATTATAATTTGCCCGCAACGAGCAGTGAACCATGAATTTTCAAATTAAGCAACACATGATTTTTGCAAGAAGTCTCAAAATTTTACATACACATTGTCCATCAATACCCACAACAGGAAAACACAAAACCGGAAGAATTACGGTAACAGACCGTACAAGAGAGGTTTGTGAAACATACACGTCTCATGACAGTAAATAGGCTAGTGTAGCTAAGGTCACCACGACCTTGACCTTTGACCTATCAACCTCAAAATTAGTAGGAGCCTACATCTGATGATTAGCAACCTCTCTGTAAAGTTTTGCAATCTAAGATCATATATTTCTTATGGTGTGGGCCAGTGATTGTTGTTTGTTCAAAGGTCATGGTGAGTTTGACCTTTGATCAAAATGACCTTGAAATTGAGTCGAACCGTCTGTGAAGGATGAATAATCTCCACTTAAATTTTTAGAATCCTAGGTCCACTCATTTTGGAGTTATTGTTGGAAAAAGATTCCACACCGACCGACTATTTGCACATAAGGCTATGCACTGTGTTGGTGTACTTATAACATTTAATGAGTGTATTCTAGCATTCAGCCTCAAGTGTACAACAAACAAGCCATAAGACAGGGGTTCCATTTGACTCAAGAGTAGGGATTTTGACCCTAGAAATTTTAAAAGTCACATTCTGACCCAAAAGATTTTGGTTTGAAGGCTTGTTTTCTCTTACAATCACCGGTATTTTGCCGATACACTGGTAAAATATAGTCAAAAGTAACAATCACCGGTATTTTGCTGATACACTGGTAAAATATAGTCAAAAGTAACAATCACCACTATTTTGAGAAGTAACAATCACCGGCATTTTGATGATACACTGGTAAAATATAGTCAAAAGTAACAAAATGATCCTCATGATTCAGAAACTACTGAAACCCCTAAATATGTAGCTGTCTGCAATAACTGACAACAATCACCACTTGACTGGTCTCATTAATTCACTTAGAATGAGAAGGCTGTAACTTAGTATTACTTAGTATTACTTACAACCTTATAATACAGATATATATTTCAAATGAGCACAATAAGGGGCTTCTAATTAGCATATTTTCACGAAAATCAAAACTGGAATCAGCTTGTTTTACCATATTAAAGTAAGGAGTAATTTTAGGGCATTTTATTCTTGTTTTCTCAAAATATTGATTTTGTACATCTCATTCTAAGTCAGTAAATTATACATAGCATGTTGACATACCTGAGTTGACAGATCAGTCGAGTTTTCTCTGGTAAGGTTAAGAAATCTACGAGGAATTCTGTTCTAGCATTGATCTGATTAGACGTCATACCGTGTAATGATCCGAAATATTTCAATGTTTCAGAAATAGTTAAATCTGTAAACAATGCAGTCTCCTACAATAGAGCAATAAACACATTATTCTGATGGCATTACAAATGTTTGACATACATCAGGTAACAGTTGTTAGTTAAGTACACTGTCATGTTCCATTATAAGCACCTTTAAAGCACATGCTAGAAAACCTCCAGGAAACTTTTTGGACAAACTTGACGACAGAGTGATCTCCGCTCTAGTGTAATATCAATTGTTAGTCAAACATTAATTTTCTAGACTTAAGGTTCACTTATTCACTAAATGAAGTAAAGCCAAAATTTGCTAAGTCTCAAACTAGAAACATAGAAATTATTTTAAACTATTTAAACTATAATTATTGAAAACCCTGGTTTGAACTACATCCTGAAAAAGTAAAGCCCCAACAGCCAAAATGACATGATTAATTATAATGATATGGGGATTAAAGAAATGGTCCAATCAATATTTTTCTGAATTCTAATGAGACTGTTGTGAGTGTGTGTCATTTGGTTCGATCCCTGCCTACGGTAATAGGTCAATGACCCCTGATTTCGAGGGAATAGACAGGAAGTTTATAAGAAATCAAGGCTCACTGATTATGTAATTTATTAATCTACATGGTGTATAGCACTGATACACAGGAGGCCGTATCTGTGTCACTGTGTCACTGACCAACTCATCTCTAGTTGGGTGGAAACACAGAATAGAGGGCCAAGGGCTCTTGGCCCTATGTCGCTCACTTGTTGCACATTGGTCTAGGTATCAATACAACTTACATTCTGACCATATTTCATTAAAATTGAATCAAAAAAGGTTTTTCTAATATTTGACCTAGTGACCTAGTTTTTAACCCCACATGACCCTTTTCGAACTTAGCCTAGATGCCATGGAGAACAGCATTCTGGCCAAGTTTCATGAAGATTGAAGCGAAACGGTGACACCTGGAGTGAACATGAGGTTTTTCTACGATTTGACCTAGTAATCTAGTTTTTGACCCCATATAACCCAGTTTCAAACTTGGCTGAGATTTCATGTAGAACAACATTCTGACCAAGTATCATGAAGATTGGATCAAATCAGTGACCTCTAGAGTGTACACAAGGTTTGTCTAAGATTTGACCTAGTGACCTAGTTTGTGACCCCACATGACCAAGTAACCAACACAGCCTAGATTTCATGGAGAACAACTTTACAACCAAGTTTCATGAAGATTGGATCAAAACTGTTGCCTCTAGAGTGTACACTAACAAATTGTTGATGTACGACAGACAGACGGACGAAGAGTGATCACAAAAGCTCATCTTGTCACTATGTAACAGGTGAGCTGAAGAGCATTTCAGAAACGATCAAGTGCACCATCTGGGGATTTGATCCATCAAACCATAGTCAAAAGCTTTATCCACTCGACCTTTGTGCCCTATAAATATGATATATATTGCAGTAGTAACAACAATATTCATACCTGAGGCATATATCCGACCATACTTCCTGGTACTTTGTGTCCCCTAGATCCCGGCTTATCACCTAACACAATCACATGACCTGAGTCCACATGTAGACGACCAATCACACATCGTAGCAGAGTTGTTTTCCCGCAGCCACTAGGTCCTAGTAAACCATAACTGAAATAACAGAATATAACTAAAACATTTACCAACAATAATCGGCAGGGAATTTCTTGTCGTATCTTTGAAATGTACTCAGCCTTGAATTGAAAATTCCCAATGAATTATCATCTTTATTGCCTCTAAGTCAAAAGCAATGAAATTGGATGAGTCTTTTCACTAGGAACATGTCCTATCGTTTTGGTCATGTCTCTGATTATTCAGATCGGACAAACATGCAGGAAAATCCCTCGCAGTAATCTAACTTCTGTAATTGAGTTTATATTTTCCATTGAATACGAATAGGCAGGTAAAAAATCAAGTTCTAAAAAAAATTTAATCAACCAGCAAGATTACAGATTGAAAGTTATATATTATGAAAGGTATCAGTAAGAGTGTTCCAAAACTTCTGTCCGAGAACTTCCAAATGTGTTGCGTTGCCATGGAAACGGGTGCCAAGTCGAAGTCTGGAAAACTATAAAACGTCATAACTAGCGAATAAGAAGTGATATGTTGCTGAAACTCTGTAAATTTTATTTATATGTCTGTAGAAATATTTATCAAGCAGTTTTATTTTCCTTACTAATGTATTTACACGAAAACGTTATGCATGTGCATTTTTTATAAAATGAGCATACTTATCTTATTATCTAAAATAACCAAAATAACTATACATTTTAATAAAATCTAGTTATTACTTCACCATATGAAAATGTAATAATAAGTACAGTCGACACTCGTTATGTCGACATTTTAAGAGTATGTATCGATCTAGATATTTCCCCAGTAGAACAGGGTCCTTCTCCAGATTGCTCGATACAATTTTTTGTAGACAACATAGTTAAATTAGTTTTGGTAGTCATAATGACAATAAGATCGAATTGACGATTCATGATTATTTTATAGACAACTTTAATCACTCATGTTCGTTCGCATGGTTTAACAGCAAACATTTGTCATTTGCGCTGTGACAGATATCATTTAAAACACAAAACTGTTGATTAATAAATATTGAATTTATGCGCTGAGACAGGTATCAAGTTGTTTTCAAACTTCGATTTAACACCATTCAATTTCAGTGCGAACAATTCAATTGTTTAACAAACAATGGGTCGAGGCAGAAATATTTTCATGGTCAATTAACAACTTTTCTATTTCAATCACTTTGACTTGATGTCGACACAAACAATGACAATAAGGTGCGAAAATATCATTTCGGCCAGAAAAGTCGTGTCGATATGACCGGAGTGTCAACATAGGCATGTCAAGTCAAACATCAGTTTTTATATAGAACATAGAGTGACCAAAATCGGGGATTTTGAAGTATGTCAACTAACCGGAGTGTCGATACAAGCGATGTCGACACAACGGGTGTCAACTGTATATGTTTTATATCTTTTGAGTAAATAAACTTTGAAAATGAAAAAGGCGAGGAAAATGTTCTATTTGGTATTGTATTAGAGAAGTTCGTTATTGTATGAATGTCGTCTTTCATTTGTAGAGCTAAATACATGATAAAATAATTATTAAAACATGTCCTCGTCAATTTAAGGGGAACCAGTCAAGGATGGGTTAAGATGTACAGTACTGCCACTTTCGATTTACAAAATAGGCAAAATATGGTTGCGAAAATATATGACAATAAGAAATAACATAATTATAGTTGCCAATTACGTCTGAAATATCAAATTATGTTATTTTGGATACTTATATGAACTTTATGGTTTAATTACCGCTGCTCATTTTTACTTGAAAGCAGAAATACGAATCTAAATCAGAAATCTTATCAACTGTAACGTTTTTTGTGGCGGTCGCTACGTTGTATTGCGTTGTAAGTTGGCAGTAAGTGACACCCACGTTGCACGCGCATCGCACATACGTGAAAGAACATGTTGACAGAACGCAGGTCGAACGCAGCTAATATGCTGCATACATGAAAAGGACGGCGTCTTGTTTGTGCGCTCCGAAAACGCACGGCGGTCGTACTGACCAGGTACGTATTCCTACGTGTCACCTGTTACTTGATACTGCACAAACGTTTGTCAGATTCTTAGAGCTCCGTATTATGGTATGTGTTTTATGGGCTACACAGTGCACAATACATATGTGCCTACTAATAGCCAAACACTTATTGGAAAATGAAACCATGCCTAATACCAATGGCAATCATGCTAAGACCTGGTCACTACCTGCGTATTTTAGCACGTGTGTATTTGAGAGGCTATGACCGCTTCGTTTTTTTCAAAAGTATGGAGGAAGTACGTCGACACAAAACACGCATATGGTTCCCCTGACCTTGCGTACGTTGCGCTTATGGCAAGTCCAACGTACTTACAGAGCACTATCTCCGTGCATTTGTCAGATAATCGTACATGCACGTATTACTCAAAAGTGTTGTCCGTATGTGTTAAATTGACAATAGAAGGCATGCATGTTGCACGTAAGTGGACGAACAAGAAGACCGAACGCAGATGGGACGTAGCGGGAATATCCCATACCCAAAAATTACCCATCGTGTCTGCGGACTCACAAAACGTACGGAGTTGGTACTCGCAACATACGGGTTCCTACGTACCATCTGCGTTTTTCAACACAAACATCACGTATTTGCTCGTACGTCTAGTTGTGACCACCGCTTTCGTGAATGACATTACAGAAACATTGCACACAGCAGTGGCCTTAACAATGAACAAACTGTAAAATGCAGTTTTATGTAAAAGATTTTCACTTTTCATACACGTCCAAAACTCTACAAACGATACTTTGGGGATTTGATAGTTTATAATGCAATTTCAACATGACCAGTATATATTAAACATTGTTTTTTTTATGAATAGTACACTTTCATTGTCTGGTGCTATAAAGGCATGCTCAAAAATTGATTTCAGGAATTCCAGATTCTGCTTACCATCAAAGAGTACAGCCATCCAATTTCATTGGGTTCCTATTATCAATTATTTAGCCAAACTGAGCTGTAAAATGCTCCCTCATCAACCCAAAACAGTCTTTCCAAACCCTATGTGGTATTAATCAAGACAGAATACACCAAAACCAGCCTGAATTAGTTCTAGTCACCACCGAGTACACCTATTTCAGGATCTAAGAACATGATTACAGTTCATACCAAATGGAGTACTTAATGGTCCATTAAAACCATTCCTATAGGGCTCTAAATACTGGAGTACAGCCATACTTCTATGTCATATAAGGTACTCCCATCATTAATTATATTGCATTTCACATTTAAAGTATTCCCTAATGGTTTCTCAAAACAACCGAATACAGCCATACCAGGTCTTACGGGTTACCGCCATTATCAATTACAGCCATAATATGAACTAAGGCACCGCCTAAATGAGGAATTAAATACACATTGGATATCTGCTAAGCTATGTTTCAGATAGAAACTGACTAAATATGAGTTGAATTTAGATGTTATACAATAGGCCTATACAAAGATAATTATTGATCAGCAACTGATCACTTTTCCTCTTTAAATTTAAGACCAGAAATAATAATTATTAAAAAAAATTGATTGGCTTTGTATCTGTAATAAGTGAAGGCATCCCTAACCTGGAGTTTTACCTATATCATACTGATTTGTTATACATTGCAACGTAGTGTCATGAGTCTATTTGGCGTCCTTTTGGTATGACGTCATTTCCTGTTATTTGTGACGTCATGACATCACGTCTTGTATTGGCGTCGTGTATCCAGTACAGTAGCGTATTTCTTGCTTCCCTATGCTTATTTAAATAGTTTGTTTTAATCATTGAATATTCTTAAAGATGGTTATAATTCGAAAGAAAATGATAGAGGGCAACCGTTTACAGATTACTATTTTTTTATTTTCAAAGGACCATTCACCTCGGAAAACTGCCTGAAATTTTTGACCGGAAATAACTTTTTCTGAAAGCATTAGTACCTGCAGAGACTCGACGAAGATACGCACGTGGACATTATTGGTATGGGTATTTACAATAGCCAGCTTCGCTGGCTATTTAATCCCCTATTAGCCCAAAAGTGGCACTCATAACCACTAAGTATGGCACTATCAGACCATAAAGGGGACTCTACATAACTAAATACAGCCATACCGGGTATAGAGGGTTACTGTGTGTACTGGTGCTCACAACCACTGAGTTCAGCAATATTAGATCATATTGGATGCAGCGAACAATGTGCTTGGGTAGCCATGATACAAAACTTGTTGCCTAATCCACCTTAATAGACTAGTATATACCTTGATGTGTGGTTTCATAAAACTGTGGTTCTCCATTTGTGACTACTACTTTACTAGTCTCTGTTTGACTAAAGTGCCCTAACAGACGAAATTCTTACTATAGAAGGTATGTTACGCAAACATCACTGACAAATATGGAAATATTAGCCAAGGTCTTAAAAAGGAAATGACGAGTACCGAAAATATAAACAACAGCAAATAACACAAGAGGGCCATGATGGCCCAATATCGCTCACCTGATTATAAACCCTGCACAATTTTCACCCAAAGGAATAATTTGAACATCTTGGTAGAAAACCACAAAATGATGCTACATACCAATTATCAAAACTCTAGGCAGTGTAGTTTTAGGCAAGAAGATATTAATATGTTTTCCCTATATAAGTCTATGTAAAACGGTGACCCCCCGAGTGGGGCCAATTTTGACCCCAGGGGCATAATTTGAAAAATCTTGGTAGAGGACCACTAGATGATGCTACATACCAAATATCAAAGCTCTATGCAGTGTAGTTTTAGACAAGAAGATGTTTATATGTTTTCCCTATATGACTCTATGTAAAACTAAGGGCCCCCGGGGCGGGGCCATTTTTGACCCCAGGGACATAATTTTAACAATCTTTGTAGAGGACCCCAAGGTGATGCTACATACCAAATATGAAAGCTCTAGGCCTTACGGTTTCAGAGAAGAAGATTTTTTAAAGTTTTCTCTATATAACTCTATGTAAAACTAAGGGCCACCGGGGCGGGGCCAATTTTGACCCCAGGGGCATAATTTGAACAATCTTTGTAGAGGACCTCTAGCTGAGTCTACATACCAAATATGAAAGCCCTGGGCCAAGCGGTTTTGGAGAAGAAGATTTTTAAAGGTTTCCCCTATATAACTCTATGTAAAACTAAGGGCCCCCGGGGCGGGGCCATTTTTTACCCCGGGGACATAATTTTAACAATCTTTGTAGAGGACCCCAAGGTGATGCTACATACCAAATATGAAAGCTCTAGGCCTTACGGTTTCAGAGAAGAAGATTTTTGAAGTTTCCTTTTTGAAAATCTATTTTTAGCCTGTGTGACCTAGTTATGCGACGGACTGGAATTTTTTTAACAACTTTGGTAGAGGTCCACCCAAGGAACATTCCTGCTAAGTTTTATCAAATTTGGCCAAGCGGTTTAGGAGGAGAAGTCGTTTGAAGAAATTGTTGACGGACGCACGACGCACGACGCACGCCGCACGACGCACGACGCACGACGGACGACGGACATCTCGGTATGACAAAACCTCACCATGACCACATTGTGGTCAGGTGAGCTAACAAAAACACTAAACAATGCCCACATATAACCTAGTGTACAAAGCCAAAGCTCCCACTTGAGAGTTCCTAAAAGAGCTGTATAACCTAGTTTCAACAAAGTTATGCCAAAATTGGTGACCGCATCTGACCAAATTAGGCGTGGCTGCGACTTGACCTAGTTTTAATACCAAACACAAGGAACAAAACCGCAAAATCAAGCGACAAAACAACGCACCCAAACCGTTTGGATGAATATACATTATTTTATGTAATTATTCTATTTAGGGTATTTTTTTTATTTTGAAGGACATAGAGCTTTCAACGTTCAGTATTGCATAACAATAAAGGTGTTCACCATAAAAAAGATAAATGTCTAATATACTTGTATTCTAACATTTAACAATAACAACAATGTCCCATATCGAAGTTCAACTACATGTATCTTTGGAAAACAATTCACTGCTTTATTAGCACAGAAGATCTTCCAAGAAATAATGTTTCACACTATTTTTTATCGTTTTTATGTTTACCTAAAAATTTAACTTATTCTAATAATATATAATAATACAAGAGGGCCATGATGGCCCAATATCGCTCACCTGATTATAAACCCTGCACAATTTGCACCCAAAGGAATCATTTGAACATCTTGGTAGAAAACCACAAGATGATGCTACATACCAATTATCAAAACTCTAGGCAGTGTACTTTTAGGCAAGAAGATATTAATATGTTTTCCCTATATAAGTCTATTTAAAACGGTGACACCCCGAGTGGGGCCAATTTTGACCCCAGGGGCATAATTTGAACAATCTTGGTAGAGGACCACTAGATGATGCTACATACCAAATATCAAAGCTCTATGCAGTGTAGTTTTAGACAAGAAGATTTTTATATGTTTTCCCTATATAAGTCTAAGTAAAATGGTGACCCCCAGGGTGGGGCCAATTTTGACCCGAGGGGCATAATTTGGAGAATCTTTGTAGAGGACCTCTAGCTGAGTCTACAAACCAAATATGAAAGCACTGGGCCAAGCGGTTTCGGAGAAGAAGATTTTTTAAGGTTTCCCCTATATAACTCTATGTAAAACTAAGGGCCCCCGGGGCGGGGCCAATTTTGACCCCAGGGACATAATTTGAACAATCTTTGTAGAGGACCTCTAGCTGAGTCTACATACCAAATATGAAAGCCCTGGGCCAAGCGGTTTCGGAGAAGAAGATTTTTTAAGGTTTCCCCTATATAACTCTATGTAAAACTAAGGGCCCCTGGGGCGGGGCAAATTTTGACCTCAGGGACATAATTTGAACAAGCTTTGTAGAGGACCTCTAGCTGAGTCTACATACGAAATATGAATGCCCTGGGCCAAGCGGTTTCGGAGAAGAAGATTTTTTAAGGTTTCCCCTATATAACTCTATGTAAAACTAAGGGCCCCCGGGGCGGAGCCAATTTTGACCCAAGGGACATAATTTGAACAATATTTGTAGAGGACCTCTAGCTGAGTCTACATACCTAATATGAAAGCCCTGGGCCAAGTGGTTTCGGAGAAGAAGATTTTTTAAGGTTTCCCCTATATAACTCTATGTAAAACTAAGGGCCACAGGGGCGGGGCCAATTTTGACCCCAGGGACATAATTTGAACAATCTTTGTAGAGGACCCCAAGGTGATGCTACATACTAAATATGAAAGCTCTAGGCCTTACGGTTTCAGAGAAGAAGATTTTTAAAGTTTCCTTTTTTGAAAATCTATTTTTAGCCTGTGTGACCTAGTTATGCGACAGACGGGAAATCTTTTAACAACTTTGGTAGAGGTCCACCCAAGGAACATTCCTGTTAAGTTTTATCAAATTTGGCCAAGCGGTTTAGGAGGAGAAGTCGTTTGAAGAAATTGTTGACGGACGCACGACGCACGACGCACGCCGCACGACGGACGACGGACATCTCGGTATGACAAAACCTCACCATGACCACATTGTGGTCAGGTGAGCTAATAAATGACAGTCAGAGTACCTGCTATCACATACATGTATGTCACAAAAGATGATGTAGATCTACAACATACTGCATGGTATATAATTGTATAATTTGCGACTAATTATCAAATCTTAATGTACGTTTTGTAGTTTGACATTGAAATGACATTGACATTGAGTGGTCATTTTCAAGTCAATTTCGAGTACATGTAAACGAATAAGGTTTATACGAACATTTAAGTATACCATTACAATGGAAACATTATATTAAAAAACTTGGAAGCAGCTAGAGCAAAGGAGGCTATTATCGACCCCTTAACGCGATTTTTAGGAAAATAACCTTTTATGTTTACTCTACAGACGAAACTTAATGTTATTTCATAAGATAAATGTATATTGGTTATTTTAAACCAATGAAAACGAGTATAACATGCTCTGGTATGGTTGGATAATAAGTGTAGAAGGATGCACTATGTCTGCTATTATCGACCCCTTGGAGGCTATTATCGACCCCCTGTCTTGTTGTTTAAAAAAAAGTCTGCAGCAGACAGAATCAGTATGTTTGATGCATATGTTCCGTAAGTATATTGGTATGAATTAAGAAATAGTTTGATACATATGTATGAAGCTAAATGGTGACCAACAGTATAATCGTGTATTCTATGTATTGAAAGATCTTAATTGGAAATTAATTGGCAATATGCATAAACATTATTTTACAATTAATTGGTTGATGGACATAAACAGTAACAAAGAACATACTTAAATGCTCAGTAAATCATTAAATGCCAATCGTCGGTAAAATATATCACATTACAAGGATCAAAATGGAACAATCCATCCCGTTGCTACGTATATGACACGTGCAAATAGGTAGCATTTTGTGTTGCATGTTTCATCAGAAATGGAGTAAAGTCATGCATGCTTAAACCTGCAGAAAAAAGCCAATTAAATCATTTCTATGAACTTTAGTTTCCCCGCTTCTAAATAGGGATATGTTACATCCTGTCAAATCCAGTTTAAATGATAATAACAGGGTAATTTTAATTATTAGTATATGCCTAATGCTGATTGGTCACTTAGTATGGACCACAGGCATACTTTCGATATGCATAGTGGTCTCAAAATAATTTGTATTTTGGTTTTGAGATGACAACAATATTATTTTTTATTAGTCGTTCATATCTTATGGGAGACAACTAATTATCAGATGACAACAATATCGTTTCAACCAGTCGTTCATATTTTATTTGAGGGGGGTCGATAATAGCAGAACATGCCAATTTATTCTGCAAATATCGACCCCCCTGTTTGACCTTGGTACTTAATCCCTGGAAATATAAGAATGTTGTCATATGAATGCTGTTGTTCTGTACTCAAGGAATTTGCGTTGTATCCATGGGTTGTATGCTCTTAAATTGCAGAGCCATGCACTTTTAAAAGTCTCCTTCTTTAACGGATCACGTAAAAAAATACTATAAAATTTCTTCAAACCCGAATTGCCTCTGTTTATCTTTTAAAACAACGGGGATGCAAAATTTATGACGTACGCATTATAGGCTATGACGTCATAGCCATTCGTCTATGTTTCCTATGGATGAAAGGGAGATTATGGGGAGGGGTCGATAATACCCGACGGTCGACATTACCCGCCCTTGCTCTACTTAGTATCTAAGAATTCCACGTCGGCCAAGATGTTCAAGCATAATAATGTCAGTTGTTTTTATATTTGAAATCACAAATTGAACTAATAGATACAGATATCTGTCTAGAAGTATTTAATGACTTTAAATACCAACTTGAATGCAAGACATCGGCTCAAACAAGCAAGGAAGAGTGAAATATCCATTTTCCCGCTATTTTTCATAATTTGTCAATGACGTGACCTTGACCTTGTGGTTGGTTTCAAGTTCATTAACTGTACATTATAGAGCAAATACGAGTTATGATAATAAACACACTTATTTATACATGTACCATTAGAATGACAACTTTATATTAGAAAACTTAGAATTTCAAATTATGGATACAGTTACCTAAGAATACCTTCTCAGTCAACATATTCATGCATAATAATATCAGTTTTAATATTTGAATTGAAAACTGAACTAAACATTAAGGAATATATTCTTACAAACTATTTTATCACATTTAATGCCAACTTGAATTCAAAACATTTGGTAAAACATCTAAGTTAGAGAGAAAATATCCATCTTCAGCTATTTTTCATGATTTGTCCTTGAAATGACATTGACCTTGACCTTTAAGTGGTCAGAACAGCATGTCCAGTTAATGTTTGTCCTCAAATGAATGATATCCAGGCGAATACCTGTCAGTTAATACATAAATGAAAATCACATTAGATAATATACTTTTGTATTCGTGAATTATAATATATGGCGGCCATCTTGGGCGCTATCTTGGATTAAGCAAAACGCTATATTGTTTTGTGAAAGACACCCGACTTTTTTAAATCAGCAGACCTTCAAGAACATTTTGGTATATAACATCTCTTGTTGCCATTCATAGCAGACCCCTTGCATGTTTAGTCAATTTTCACCGGACAATTAGGTATGTGATTGTCTGCACATGTATGTTACATTGACGAAAATAAAAGGTAGTTCACGTTACTTGTACCTGATACAGTTACTTGATTGGTATCATTTTGATAAAATCAAACTTTAATATATCGAATATATGTCATTTTACATTATACTTTTGTTTTCAGCAAAACAATTACATTACCGCCATTTATCAATTCGACTTGAAATTGACCACATCTGCTATATCTGCTAACGATTTATAGCAATTGTAATGTAAACTACACATTATTAACACACAGTTAAAGCAATCTGATAAATGACCACCTTCATTCCTGACATCATATAGTTTTAATGAATTAATTTGACCAATTTGGAATACCCCACATGATATACTGTATGTATTATACCGGTACACATCATTTACACACATGTAACGTAATTGACAATGGGTGTGAACGTACAAATATGAAACAAGAGGGCCATGGTGGCCCTAAATCGCTCACCTGATTATAAATGAAGCCCTGCACAATTTAGACTAACAAAGGTAGAGCGTAAATATAGAAACTGGTGACCCCCGGGGCGGGGTCAATTTTGACCTCAGGGGCATAATTTGAACAATCTTGGTAGGGGACCACTAGATGATGCTACATACCATATATCAAAGCTCTAGGCATTGTAGTTATAGAGAAGAAGATTTTTATATGTTTTCCCTATATAAGTCTATGTAAAACGGTGACCCCCGGGGCGGGGCCAATTTTGACCTCAGGGGCATAATATGAACAATCTTGGTAGGGGACCACTAGATGATGCTACATACCAAATATCAAAGCTCTAGGCATTGTAGTTTTAGAGAAGAAGATTTTTATATGTTTTCCCTATATAAGTCTACGTAAAACGATAACCCCCGGGGCGGGGCCAATTTTGACCTCAGGGGCATAATATGAACAATCTTGGTAGGGGACCACTAGATGATGCTACATACCAAATATCAAAGCTGTAGGCATTGTAGTTTTAGAGGAGAAGATTTTTATATGTTTTCCCTATATAAGTCTATGTAAAACGGTGACCCCCGGGGCGGGGCCAATTTTGACCCCAGAGCCATAATTTGAACAATCTTGGTAGGGGACCACTAGATGATGCTACATACCAAATATCAAAGCTCTAGGCATTGTAGTTTTAGAGAAGAAGATTTTTATATGTTTTCCCTATATAAGTCTATGTAAAACGATTAGTAAGGTTGCATAAGACTATAATTACAGCTTAATAATTGTTTAATAGTTTGTAAACATACAATCACTGTAAACGATGATAACCCTAATATCCACATTCTGCATTTAATTTAAATTAAAGCCTCAAAGCTGCTAACAAGTACACATTTCGTAGTTCTACAACTAAAATATAGTAAGAGAGACAACTCTTACATGATCACAACCAGTATAATTACAGAGTACACTCCCTTTGATAAAATGAAAAACAAGGTTTTTCTATTACTTGACCTAGTAGCCTAATTTTTGACCTCAGATGACCCAATATCGAACTTGACCTAGATTTTGTTAAGATGATCATTGTGACCAAGTTTCATAAAGATAAGGCCAAAATTGTGACCGCTAGAGAGGACACAACCCAATTGTTGACGGACAGACGGACGGACGGACGGACGGACGACGGACGAAGAGTGATCACAAAAGCTCACTCTGTCACTTTGTGACAGGTGAGCTAAAAAGGGTTGGAAATATGTTATAAATATAAAGCATTGACAAATGTTGCAAGAAAATGATATTAATTTGCTTACGTTTACTTTTAGTGGGTAGTAATTCAAACTTTCCTCACTTCCACGAATAATTTGTATTTCGCAGAGACCAAATGTAACCTTCGTTACCATGGCAACGAGACATGTTTAGAGTTTCTCGGACAGCAGAATGTGAAAGCCTAAACCTTGTAGATTAAAAATATACCGGTCCCGTTCTGTAATCTTGCTGGTTGATTAAACTTCTTCATTAAGGGCGCTACCGATTTTTTCTTACTAACCTAAAAATTATGGTTGATTAATGAGAAATAGTGTGAAGACTCTGAATACAGAAGCCTTGAAGGGAAGAAATATGAAGCAACTAGGGATTTTGGAAATATTACACATAGCAGTATTTCTGTACTGTGTACTGTAAATTACTCTGTATGAGCTTAATGGCATGATTCTCGGTTTTTGAACTTCACCAGTCGATGTGAAGAAGTTGTGATGATGTTTACCGATACACATATCTCATTATGGGTATCTGTTGGTTTTCTGACCAGTACTTCTGAGGTGCTGGCCAGTACTGGAGTGCTGGATAGTATGGATTGGGTGCCCTGTACCGCTGATTCGGGTCCCAGTGTTGAGTATATGAAATCAATTCTTGTTGCCTGTATTGTCTCATCCAGAGGTTCCATCTGAGGCTCGCGGATCGATATGATTTTTTGTGATTCCTTTGTTTTGAGGCGCTGATAAGTTGAGGCTGTGTTTGTGTTTTAGTGGTAGACACATTGTTGTTTAATCGTATATTTCTTTTATCTGCTGTAGCTGTTGTTGTTGTTTTCGCTGCTGCCGCTGAAGCTACTACCACTGTTGTTGTTGCTCCTGTCTTCGTTGCTGGTTATGCTGATGATGGCGGTGTTGTTGTTGGTGTTGGTGCAACTGGAATTGAATTGTTTCCAGTATCCTTATCAGCATTTAATGGCAAATGTTCAGTGCGTTTCTTTTTGACATCTAGTATACTGAAGGACTCTGACAAACAAATTTTTATTTCTTTGACATCCTCCTGGAGAGTAGAATTATTCTCTTTGTCCATTTCTTTGAAATTGTCTCATGTTTCCTGTTTTGCACCCACTCTTTAAACGTGTTGATTACATTTACACAGGTTTCTACAAACTGGTCTTCTTAAATTGTATTTTGATACTGAGCAGAAGGAAAGTTGTGTACATTAGAATTTGATTGTACATAAGCGATCTCGGATACTGTATAGCGGGTATATTTCGCAGGGGTTTAATTTTCGCTATATTCGCGGTCAACGTCGAATGCACGAAATCTAAACCCCGCGAAATAATCACCAAAACTATATAAGTTTTACAAAGGGAAACAATGCATCAAGGAGCTTAAAGAAAAAATCCAACATTACTTTCCAAGACGTACAAAACGACACATTGTGTCGCTTCAGTAAAATACGGTAATGATAAATAGACTACAACATGTATAAAATATTATTAGAAATTGGATATTTGTTAACAACGTGTTTAAATCTCTATGCATGCATATCAATATCGTTTGAAGGTTTAATTGTAAGCCGTTTAATCACACTTGTTCAATTTTAATAACAGTGTTGTTTGCGGAACGTGTAAATGTTTGCTGAAATAATTATTTGTTTGTAAATAGATCTACATATTTTTCTAATGTTAGCAGTTAATGATAAGTATGTTTGATTTATTACATTTCTTCATACTCGTCACCGGATAATCCTTATGGGCGAGGCCTCCAGAATACTTTTAGTACTTATAGTATTTTGGGGATAGTGCATGATACAGAAGATGCCCTAATTCCAGAAGCATCTCTGGTTCTTTTAGCATGCCATATGTATAGTACCCATCCATGGGACCTCTGTTTAAAGTCTCATCCGAAAGACTATCAGTAATTTTAGTTGGCCAGCCCGGGATTCGAACCCACAACCCCGAGATCAGTAGCGACTTTTATACTCGTTTACCTCCCCTTCCATGTTTATCAACAAGGTTTTAATTTCGCGGTCCAGGCCGTTAGCGCGAAATCAAGACACCGTGAATTCAAAAGGATCCTATTAACGCGAAAATTGGACACCATGAAATATACCCGCTATACAGTAGCCCAATAGAAAAAAATCCACATGAATTAAGACCCGGGCTGTGGGCGGGCCATTCCACTCTGCAGTGGAATTTACTAAAAATTATTTTGACACCAAACGTTTCTTGTAATTCACCCAACATCGTGCCTTGCCATGTGTGACTCTGGCTCCACTTGTATGAACTATACAACATTGAAAACAAAGGATTTGCTGCGGAGTTCAGAAAGAACTTGCTTAACGAAGGCAAGTAACACAATGGGTTTACTTCTCTCTATTTTGTTGTCGAAATCCCAAATGAATAGCCTATCATACGCCAACAAACATGCCCATGCTCGTGAGACACATCATATAGATAATATCAGTATTGTGTGCAAGACGGGAAACACCAGAAATACAGAAATTGTGAAAACGTCGTAAATAACTTCAAAATGACGACAAAGACAGAATATGGTAATTTTAGAAAATTTACATTTTTAAAAAAAATATCCAAGTTACAAGTTTTAAATTGACGCCAGATAAAAATTTCGTCTTTTGACTAACCATGTGCTAAATTTCTTTGCGATAGCAAAACGTTAAGATTTTATTAAAATGCACTGAAACTGTATACTTTCTTTTTGGACACCCTGTATAGTATAAAAACAACACTTCATGAGAATGTTATGAGACTTTGGGTGACGTTGGGAAAACAAACGCGATGTTGCTTAGCAAACATTATGTCACAAGCAACTTTTTATTATGAGCGTCGACTTCCAGTATCTGCAAATATTAAAGCCACAATAAGGTTCCGGAACGACGTATTTTCTATAGATAGAAAACACAAATCTTTGTTACTGATTTGAAGACTGATACATAATTAACACATCAATCTATTAAAACACGCACTTACTGTCACATACGTGAAATAAACTTTCCTTGAAGATTGGCATAACGAGCCCAGTTTGTTTACAAATACGGCGTTCAACAGCATCTCAGTCGCTATCCGGAGACTACCGAGAATCTTTCGCCAGTTTCTGATAACCAATGGATGGATAGCACACCTGTTGATGAACAGGCGCGAACTAAAACCCGGTATATACCAGTACCTTCCGGTATCGTATTAAGTAGCCCTGTTGCTGAATTCTGGGGATTTTTATTTGAATTTTTTTGCATTTTTGCTGGTGTAAATTTGAGATAATTGAATTTGAATGTTGTTTTTAAAATTTTTGGATTTAATACCTAATGAATTTAAATAAAATACGGAGTCGTCTTTTTCCGATTTGATACTTGTAGTCAAATGGGCGTTGCCATCAAAATGAATTTGCGCGCAAGGCGAAGCTTGACGTCTGAATTTAGAAGATGTGTTCCATCTTTTAGTTTTATCATCGAAAAAAGGTATTAAAGTAGTGTCTTGCAGCCCGTTTATATTTTTGAATTGTTTTGATAACATTTTGTTGACGGCATACGCATGTTTATCAGTTAACCATTTATCTGATTCTATGCTTTCCTTATCATTTAAATTTAATTCTGAAAGCCACGGAACTGGATTTTGTGACATGTCATTTCTTTCTGTATTGCAGTCAATATATATTGGTGATTTTATTGGTGACGTTAAATGTGGAATTTCAATATTTAATGTTTCTGGAGAAAAGTTATAATCAGGTTCATGTTCAATCTTAATTCTCTTATTTAATTGGGTTCGGTAGTCGTTGATTGTCTCTTAATGTCACTGTCTAATTTTTCAGGCGATTTTGGGGTTGGAACAGTATTTCGCTAGTCGGTGATACATCATTTGATTCAGAGTTTGGTTTCAATTGTTCGTTAATAGCTATTCGTGAATCTGGTGCAGGGAGGATGTTTTCATAGTCGGATGGCTTTGGTTTCTTCTGGCCAATTTTTCTATTTTAAGTACACATTCAAATGAAGAAATTTGGACGAATTGTTTTTAACAGAAACGATGGCAGTTATTGAAACATTCAATGTATAATAATTAGCGGTTTCAAATAATAAGAGCAAATTAAATATCGTACAATAAATCCATTGTATCTATTACTGAGGTCAACGTAGCAATTAAAAAAAAATGATAACAAGATCAAAAGAATAACTTTATTTTGTTTTTACATACTTTAAAGTAGTTTTTTTGCACATGGAGAACATATATATACGAGGGTTGTCCCAGAATAGCGTGTATTGTTTTTATTTATTTACTCCACCATAACGATACAGTTATGAAATTTTGTATGGCATTTCTACAACAATACCACGTTTATTTGACGAATTTATGTTACATTAGCATACGTCGTATTCGATAATTGGATGCTTTTGTAACCCATGGTAACGGTATACGGTCCAGCACAAAAAAAGTATGTATCACAAAATTGAGTTTAAATATTTAATGGCAATAATACTTAAGTAGTTATAGCCACAACACCCCAAAATGTATATAAGAATCAGTGGCATGTTTTGGTGAATTTGTATACAATGATTCACAGTGAAGATTTAATAATTTCTTAAAAAGTTAATTATAGTTTGGGCATACAGTACTTGATAATTTTCAAGATATAACAGGATTCTGGGACAACACACGTAAATAGGTAGAGTTTAGTTTGGTATTGAACTGTTAGTATAAGGGCGTTTTTCAAAAAAAGTACAAATCGTTGTCCCAGACATTTATTGACTCATAAAATAGTGTATATAGCTCTCAACTGAATCCAACAGTTGTCATGTACAAGATTGAACATATTTCTATCTACCAAACCCTGCAAATGTCTACATAAACTGCTTATATCCTTTAAATTTTTGCGATTAAGAATCTAACTCCCTGAAAATGGGCTGTCCCAAGCAGTTCAGAGTGATGTTGTTCCTTCAAAATCTCTTTTATTATATGAATTTATCATGCTTATTTAAGCTAAATATAAAGATTTTGTACTTTGCAGTAGATGATAGTCAATTTTTCTGATTGATCTGGAATAAAACCAGTGTTTTTTTACGTGAACAAGTGTGTCCCTCACTTTTGTTCCATCCTGTTACCTTACTGGTAAAACAGGAATACATCAAAGTATTTATTCCTAGGTATAATCCAGTTATAATAACTTGATAGAAGTCTCCTTAACAAAGAGAATGGGGAAAGGGAATATTATGTTTTATTAAGAAAAATAGTGTTTTTTATAAAAATCATACAATCATATTTGATGGTAAAGCTTAATTGTCCATCCTGTTACCATGCTCCATTGCTTATAAATTCAACATAATGACATTAAAACTCAGACATACATTTAAGAAACATTGGGAAATCTTATTTTCACCTTAATTATGACTCTTTAGAGGGATAATTATTTTTCATAGGAAGATTTACAATAAAATTGTCCATCCTGTTACCATGCTTTTTTGTTCCATCCTGTTACTTCAATTTTGGTAACAGGATGGACAAATAATGGATATATTGATCATAAATTCCGAATTGCTTCATACCTTACAGATTTTTAAATGCCATTTTAAAAAAGAATATCTTACATAACAAATAATATTTTTAAATGTACTTTGCTCCCGATACTTAAGGAGGCAGAGCTTCTTGAAATAGAAATTACGGCCATACTTAAGGTAACAATCCATCTTAATTGTATGTCATAATGTATAATTACTTCTTTTGTCAAATTAAATGATTACAGAGTATCAGTGAATATCTCTAATAATGAAATCCTCCTTGAATGGCTTTTTTGTGGATGTTATATTTGACTGACAGGGCTGACAAATGAAGGTGCTTTCCATCCTGTTACCACATTTTCCATCCTGTTACCAAATTTGTCCATCCTGTTACCGTTTTTCCGTCCTGTTACCATCAGATTTCTAAAGTTTTCAACTTTGTGTATTATTTTATATGGAACTCCTTAATTAAATGTTCACCAAGTTGGCATATGCAACAGTATTTCACTGAAAATTTTGTTTTAATATTAAATTGCTTACATTAAACAGTTAAATAGTGTAATTATTACATACATGCGCAATGAGTGAAGGTGTATTCTCATGTAAAATGATGTTTTTGTAATAAATAACTTAATTATTTCTGCATATATACAACAAATATAATACATTTGATGATTTGCAACAATCAAATCATATTTATTGTTATCATATTAAAATTAATGTAGAAATATTGGTGTGGTAACAGGATGGACAAATGATGTTTTTTTTAAAATTCAAGCAATTATATTTACATTTTTAGCGAAGCAGGAGGTCTCCCCTTACTTGGAATGTGTTTGTTTATAATAACTCTTTCTTATCATGTTAAAGAAGATTTGATTTAGCATAATTTTTTTTGATAATAAATTTGTTTCAAAATTTGCACGTTTTTTGAAAAACGCCCATAATCCTTTATACTTGTTTTTGCACCGTACTAGTCCACTGCGTCATTGGATTTTTATCCTAACTGGACTGTACTTTAATTTTCCATTCATATGATCATGTTTGTACGTTTTATATTGCTATTAAAAGAAAAGGCCACCTCTTTGATCTTCATATAATTGACACATGTTTATGAAAATTAAATAACTCACAACATTCGTGTATATTGAACATGCAGATTTATATACTTACAAGTAAACGATTATTATTTTATTGTAGATTCTACTGTACATGGAAATATAAAACTAATAATTATCGGAGAAATTAAAACATCTGCACACAGCCAGGGATTCTATATATAAACAATATATATAAAATATATACAAGATCCTGACACACACCCATTCGCACTATCTATATTACACACGCATAGTAAATCCACCACCTCTGGCATGTCAATATACAACGTGATTAGGTGTCAATACCTGGCTACTATGTACGATACCGGAAGGTACTGGTATATACCGGGTTAAAGTGTGCGTCCGTCATACGTTATGCGTACTTCCGATCATTGACGAAATATTCAGAATTGTTTGGAAAATTTAAACGTAAACACTATTGAGTATTTTGTACGGAGGACAAAATACTAAATAGCGTTTTCAGTTGATTATTTCTCAAAGAAGGAACAGCGACCTGAGGTCAGATATGGGTCCCTTCTGCACCAGTTTTAGTATAATTTAATATCTCAATATTTCGATATTCTTTGTAGATAGAAAATACTACCATTTTAAACCTTATTGGGACTTTAAGAAAAAAGTGACATTTGGGGGTTTCTTTACGTTTATTATTTTTCTATTATAGAAAAGTGATAAGTATTTCATTAAAATGTGAATTACAGTTCATATGACGCTGCAGAGCTACAGATAAGCTGGGTATTCGAGTAATTACTCAATTTATTTTCTTAAAAACCCAATAGATTTTGAGAGGAGGGAGTAAGAAAAAGCAATGGCAATCTGAAATACCCAACAAGAGGGCCCAAAGGGCCCTAGGTCTATCACCTGAAACACATTGGTCTAGGTATCAGTACAACTTACATTCTGACCATATTTCATGATGATTGGATAAAAACAGGGGTCTCTTGATAAGCACATGGTTTTTCCTAAGATTTTGACTAGTGACCTAGTTCTTGACTCCACATGGCCAAGATTCAAACTTGGCCTAGATTGCATTGAGAACAACATTCTGACCAAGTTTCATGAAGATTGGATCAACACGGTGACCTCTGGAGTTAACACAAGGTTTTCTAAGATTTGACATAGTGACCTAGTTTTTGATCCCATATAAATTAGTTTCGAACTTGGTCTAGATTTCATAGAGAACAACATTTTGACCAAGTTTCATTAAGATTGAATCAACACGGTGACCTGCGGAGTGCACACAAGGTTTTTCTAAGGTTTGACATAATGATCTAGTTTTTGACCCCATATAAATTAGTTTCGAACGTGGCCTAGATTTCATAGAGAACAACATTCTGATCAAGTTTCATGAAGATTGGATCAAAACTGTTGCCTCTAGAGTGTACACAAGCCAATTGTTGACGGACAACGACGGACGAACGGGCGACGGACGAGAGTGATCACAAAAGCTCACCTTGTCACTATGTGACAGGTGAGCTAACAAAAAAATTTTGTGACGAGTACACTACAAGTCAAGAAAATTAGGGGAAAAATAGAACTGTCACAAACAATACAGTTAGGCCATCCTTAAAAAATTGAATGTTTGCCCTAACGCTACCTACGCATTTAAATCACCCCTACTCAAACTTTTTTAAACCTATTTCCTTATATAACTACATAATGACTTGAATTTTTTTACAGGTTCCTCAAAAATTATTTCCATACAAAAAAAAAATTCGACCTATCTACCCACCTCAAAAATCTTGATGGCCTAATTAGAGTACTTACATGCTTCCGCGGGGAACTGTTATATTGAGGTTGTTGAGAACATGTAGTTTGCTATATGACTTGTTGATATTACGTGCCCATACAGCAGCAGGATAATCCTTGAATGATTTCGTACGTCTAGACTCCTGGTAGCCACCATTACTAGAGCTGTAAGATGCTGCCATTCTCTTACCAAATCTTCAATATCCTGAAAGTTTAGACAATAACCGTAGATAAATCAAGGAGTAAATTGTAGTGCACCCTCCCCATTCTACTGAACAGAAGTTACGACTACAAGTTACGGTTACAAGTTACAGTTACAAGTTACGGTTACAAGTTTCTTGAAGTCTAAGTCACTGTTTCTGATTGAGTTTAAGTTTTTTCGTGATACTGAACATAACCCAACATTTTAACTGTAACAATTGAATGTAATTCTGGTGGTTTGGTTATTTTTTAATTCGCAGTCTTGATACTTTGCTGTTAGTGTTAGTTTTAGGAAGCGAGCTCATGAAATCCTACACTATCGACACTGAGTGTTCAGAATGCTATTCTTAATGTTCTGAAAAAATGTTCTTACAAACAAACTGGAACAAACTTGTTTGTAAGTTAGATTTTGCTTTTCAGTAGTTATACAGTGCTGTCGGGTAATTGTGCGCACCTATCGGGTATTGGCTTTCTGCATTGCAGATTATTTTATTTTTAGAATAAATTATGGTGCTGTTTGGATAGAAACAACCTTCATTGACAAATGTAACAATTCAAAACATCAAATACCTTCACTAAACTAGGTTAAATGTCGTCACAAAACTACCGGTTTTCATGACGTAAACTGTTTCGGCTAATTCTGCGCAGGTGGAATTGTTTTGTGTATAGTCTGTTTCAAAGATTCGTTGCACAAGAAATTTATCACAGTATCGAAAGAATACTGACAAAAGAATGTTGACAAAAAAGGAAAAGTCATCATCCATTACAAAAGTACTTTTATTCAGTGGGGAGCGGTGGCCTAGAGGTAGGGCACGCTTCGGGATCGAGAGGTCCCGGGTTCGATTCCCCTCTAGACCACTGGTTAATTTCTCTGAGCAAGACCCACAGCTCCACTCCACCATGGTGTAAAATGGTACCTGTGAGGGCAGTGTTTATTCCTGGGCTCCGCAGATCGATGTTGGCTGCCACAACACAGGCGAGAAATAGTCTCCCCAGGGAGACACAACTGTAGGTTTCCTTATCATATGTAGCCCAATGACCAGGGGAAGTTGAAATGTCAAAGGGTGCTTGAGTGGCCTAACAGCTGAAAAGAGCCCTAGAAAATTGGTAACTTAACTTTTTAACTTAACTTTCAATTTATGTGTCACATGTCAAATTAACGAAAATCAACGTTGACACTCACTTTATTCAAAATTTTCGTTGACATGATTATAAAACTTTACAGAAGTAGCACACATCCAGTGTTGGGCGGTATTTACCGTCCCGGTATTTACCGGGCGGGAAATACCGGGAAATACCGTCCTGTCCAATACTCCCAAAGTGTCCAATACCGGGAAATACCGGGAAATACTGGTCAATTGAATGGTCAAGTGGGATTTGTTTGTGTACTGGTTATTTTAAATGCATTATGAAGCAACTGAACTCTCAGGTTTTCATTTGTTGTTCTTTATTCAGTTCTATATCATTCAATAGATCCTTAATTTATTTGAGAGTATGATCTACAAGTGGTCAAATGAACTGGTCAATTCATTTTCAAAGTGGTCAATTGGACTGGTCGATTCAATTTCAATGTGGGAAATACTGGTCAATTGAATGGTCAAGTTGGATTTTTTTGTGAAATGGTTATTTTATTAAATGCATTATGAAGCAATTGAACTCTCAGGTTTTCACATGTTGTTCTATATTCAGTTCAATAACATTGAATAGATCCTCAATTTATTTGAGAGTATGATCTACAAGTGGTCAAATGAACTGGTGGTCAAAGTGGTCGATTGGATTGGTCGATTCAATTTCAATGTGAAAAAAAAATCTAAAACACAATAATTCTTTAATAACTAAATTTTGATTTAAACATATAGATCAAATACACTTGTTACAAATCTAATTAAAATATTTAGTAATAATTAATGTATTAATTTCAATTTAAAATGAAAGTTATAAATGTAATAGTTATACTAGAAAGTGCATGAGAGAGACTGTTATAAAATATTGATAATCACTTAGGCTTGTATAAATTGGCTTAAACTAATTTAGCACATTGTTAAATCAGGTCAACTAAGTGTGAAGTGTGAAACTGACAACTAACAGATTATGCAATATTGTGTCATATTCTTGCAGTTAACAAAGGATTAGTCTGGGGGAGTCTTTACATAACTGGACATAACCCTAGTACCCTACAATACAAAATAAAGATGTTCTATGGGCAATTTTCTACACAAAGTGCATGAGTTTCAAGCGTCCCATTGAAGAGAACTTGCATGAAAAAATACAATTTAAAACAAATAATTTAAGTTGATAACCTTTACACTAGTAGAGCTAGGTATATAGATAAAGATACATGTATGGAAGCATAATTTCACATGACCAATTCAATCGACCACTTGTATTGTCCAATTGACCAGTATTTCCCAGTATTTCCCAGTATTTCCCGGTATTTCCCAGTATTTCCCGGTATTTCCCGGTATTTCCCGCCGTCCTGTCCGTTACTCAATCGACCGTCCGTTATGCCAACACTGCACACATCTACAAAAACACTTGAGGACCGAAGGAAAACGACGGACGGACGAAGAGTGATCACAAAAGCTCACCTTGTCACTATATGACAGGTGAGCTAAAACGAACAGTACGAAAGTATAGAACAGTTTAATACAGGGGTAAAATTAAGACTATAGGTTAAAAGTAGTAAAAACAGGTTTCATAGACTGATTTATGGTGAAACATGATCAATGCCACTGACAGCCGCATTGAACGCTGCTATGGTCGGGAGATCTGTACCCGAGAACCAACACAATTCCCATCTCAACAGAAATCCAGAGACGAAGATAAATAGGACACGTCAACCAAATGAAGCCAGATTATATCCCATGGGTAGCTATGAGATGGACGCCAACAGGAAGGAGAAATAGGGGAAGACCAAGGGAAACCCGGCGAAGATCTACAAATCGAGAACTGGCAGAGAAAGACTTGACATGGGGTCAAGTGGAGCGACTAGCTGCAGATAAAAGTCATTGGTGATGGCCTTAGGGGCAAACCAGCCCAAAGAGGATTATGGTGGGGAGACTTAACTACTGTATATTGGAGGCTATTCCAGTGGTATATGGTCCTTGGGAAGAAGACAAACTTTTATCACATAACCTGCAGTCTGGGAGTGCATTAAAGCTGTGCCAGAAATATCGTAATGCACTCCCAGTCCGTTCATTAAACTAGCTTGACGTTGACTGGTTGGTTCAGGATGACATAACGTAAGCCAATCTGTGCCTTGAATCGACCCGTGACATCAGGATAATACAAACGTCGGCATGACGTCGTGCGCATTGTAACGCTAAATATCTAATTGAGCCTATGTAGTGTAGTTTTGAACGTTAACAAGCGTTCTCTTAGGTTATGTGATAAATAGAATCTTATATTTGTGTTCATTACATACAAGTTTTATTAAACTCGTCGACAAAAACAATATGACACTCGGCAAAGCCTCGTGTCATATAGTTTTGTCAACTCGTTTAATAAAACTTGTATGTAATGAGCACTCATGCAAGATCCTCTATATTGTAGTAGGTAGTAGTGCTAATTAACCTATAAGCTTATGTGCGTGATGATCTTGATAGGGGCACTAGGTAACCTTCAATGGAAATAACTACAAGTTTGTATGGTTTTTTGAACAGGGTGCTTTAGCTAGCCTGTTAATTGCAGGTGTTAAAAATTTCAGGGTCAAGACTGCAAGCTAAAAATAGATGAAAATGCGCATTCCGCTGGATGACTTCAGACTTTATCGCTTTGAAAGAACTCACTACCGAAAAAACAGAAGTGTTTCGAACAATACAGTCCGGGTTACATATTCTATCTCTACTTTTACGTAGATTGATAGGAACAAAATTTATGTTACCCGTCTAGTTTTCTAAGTTATGTAGTTCTAAACGCTGGACACAGCATGATATCTATGGTAAAAATAGATTCATGTTGCTATTCTCGTTAGAAGTACGGGAACCATTCAATCTTCAGCTGAGACAGTGTTTATAATGTAACGTAAGCAAGGGTAGCTGCTGGTTAGTGATAAAGGTAGCCTGTTGTCTCCTGTTTCCAGGCATCTAAGGACAAAACTGATTTTAAAATGTTTTAAAAAAGTTTTTGAATACGTCAAATTTGAGAAAAGTATGACTAATTGTAAAATCATTAATTTTCGTGGGGGATTAAATTTCGTGGATTTCGTGGTTCACCTTAACCACGAACTTTACTTCCAAAGAACGTTAATTTTGACCCTTGTTTTATTACCTGAAATGCAAAATCCACGAATTCAAGTCCCATTAAAATTGTCTTTTTTATCAAAACCACGAAATTTCGTCCCAAAGAAATTAAATGATTTTACAGTAATCATTTATGCAAAACATGCAATCAACGAAAACACGAAAATATAACTTTCATGGTCTATTTTTAGCATCATATCATGATTTTTTTACATTACCAACATTTATTAATAATAAGACCAAAAATTATATCAGACTTTTATTTTTAGAGGATATTTATGGCAAATCATTCCGCATGGACTATATTCCTACCATAGCTAGTTTGCGATAGAAAAAAATCGTGTTTTTTAAACATTTCTCTGTAATTACGAAACATACATGTATGAAATTTTGCACGAATAAATGAAATATATCTACCTAATACACACTGAAATTTCAGCAACATCAGAATTCAGTTAAAAAACTTTTGTTCATAAGTTCTATGTAACATATTTGTAGTTTTGTATGAAATATCAAGTAAGAAGACTCGCTACTTGCAACAGCCAATTTTACGGTCATGTGATACACCTAACGGTATATTTACGTATTTGCAACCTACTTAATATAACACATACGAGGCCCGTCTGTGAATCTGACGAAATACACGTTATTGTTGTATATTGTTTACAAGCGACACACCTAAATAAACTGAATTGTACAGGCCTCTTAAGTCTCGTCTTTATAACAGTAATGTCAATCCCGACGATCACGGAGTGTAACGGTTAAATATTTGATAATAAATCATCAATGTAATGCCAGATTACCTCCCTGCGTTAAACTGTAATTTAACATGTAATTTAAATATATAATAAAGAATAAATGTATTTTAATAGGTGACTAAAAATTATGAAATTCGAAATGGGAGTAGGTAGGAAGTTATTGTAGTTCTGTGTAATTTTTTACCAAAATCTGATGAATAGATTTTCAGAAATGTTACAAAAACACGATTTTTTTCTATCGCAAACTAGCTATACCAAAGGCCTGTTAACCGTCAAGGAAGATAAAGTAATCTCACGGTTTTAATTAAAATCACTCCGCCGCTGAACGTTATAGACTATAACCTAATTATGTTGTTTACAAACATTGATGCTATAAATAGAAATAACATGTTTTCACTGGTGGCGGGATGCTGAACTTGTTCTACGTATAGTAGTTCCAAAGCGTTAATTACAAATTTCAACGATAAATGCGTTTTAAATGTTTTTCTTCGCAGTATCATGCGTGAGAACGACTAGTTGTGAAGAAAGAATATATTGCTAAAAACCCGTACCGTACCGGGACGTATAGAAATTCTGAAAACGGTTCACACGGTACTTGCATAATAGTATTTATCTTGCCATAAATATTGATTTATGTAAGCTCCCTGGTAATCAATTCATGAGCTCTGTTTGATGATACAAGTAATAACAAACACATGGTTATGATTGAAATTTGTCAATAGGGTGGTAACTTTTCAATTACGCTGAGTATGGTCCGAAAGTCTGTTCGTAAGTTTAGTTATGTTACTCCGAAAAACATTTCTGCTCTTGATCCGGCGGGAGTACAGACAACCCTCATATCAGTAGTCAATAGCCCTTACCACTGGACCACTTGTCCAACTAAATTCAATTGATCGACTTTAAATATATATGTATATGGCATCTAGGAGAAGTGCTGTGACATAATTCTATCAGGTTCCTTTTGAATTATTTCATTCAACCAAAAGAAGTCATGATATTACAGGGCTCGACACTAACACTGGTCCCCTGGTCCGAGGCCAGTGAAAATCAAGAAGGACCAGTGAAAATCTTGAAGGACCAGTAACTGTTTTATTTACAAATTTTACGTTTCTTTGCTGGGGGACCAGTGACCGAAAATAGTTAGTGTCAAGCCCTGTATTACCACTGATATGATTTTCTTATATTTTCCTTCTATTGAAATCTGGTTCTATCTTATTAATTACCTCCCTTTATTTAATTTTCCTAACATATTTCTACCTAGTCCTGTTTCTATAGCAGGGGGTGGCTATCTCGTTCGTTGTGTGTATTCAGTTGTATGGAGACTACCCAGTCAATCATCTTGACACCGACGCTTGGTGTCTTGAGAGCAGCACAAACATTCCAGTGAGTCTGGGCTTATCAGAACTCTGACACAGCATGTTGGTGCAGCCTTTATTTGATTGGTCAAAATGACATCAGTACGCCACACATCAGTACTTTCAGTGCTTTGATTGATTGATGGCCTATTTTTATTCATCAAATTATGAAAGAAGATACTTGGAAGGTGTGGTGCATTCGTATATGAGACCAAAAACTTTTTTTGTTTTTCTTAGATGACTCAAAGAACAAGAGGGCCTGAAAGGCCCTAGGGCGCTCACCTGTTGCACATTGGTCTAGGTATCAGTACAACTTACATTCTGACCATATTTCATAAAGATTGGATCAAAACAGTGACCCCTGGAGTGAACACAATGTTTTTCTAAGATTTGACCTAGTGACCTAGTGTTTGACCCGTCATGACCCAGTTTCAAACTTGGCTTTCATAAAGAACAACATTCTGACCAAGTTTCATGATGATTGGATCAAAACCACGACCTCTGGAGTGAACACAAGGTTTTTCTAAGATTTGGTCTACTGACCTAGTTTTTGACCCCACATGACCCAGTTTCAAAATTGGTCTAGATTCCATAGAGAACAACATTCTGACCAAGTTTCATGAAGATACGATCAAAATTGTGACCTCTGGTGTGAACACTAGGTTTTTCTAAGATTTGCCCTAGTGACCTAGTTTTTGACCCCACATGACCCAGTTTTGAACTTGGCCTAGATTCCATAAAGAACAACATTCTGACCAAGTTTCATGAAGATTGGATCAAAATTGTGACCTCCAGTGTGAACACAAGGTTTTTCTAAGATTTGACCTAGTTACCTAGTTTTTGACCCCACATAACCCAGTTTCAAACTTGGCCTAGATTTCATAGAGAACAACATTCGGGTCAAGTGTCATGATGATTGGATCAAAACCACGACCTCTGGAGTGAACACAAGGTTTTTTCTAAGATTTGATCTAGTGACCTAGTTTTTGACCTGGCATGACCCAGTTTCGAACTTGGCCTAGATTTCATGCAGAACAACATTCTGACCAAGTTTCATGAAGATTGGATGAAATTGGTGACCTCTAGAGTGTACACAAGGTTTTTATAAGATTTGACCTAGTGACCTAGTTTTTGACCCCGCATGACCCAGTTCCAAACTTGTCCTAGATTTCATGGAGAACAACATTCTGACCAAGTTTCATGAAGATTGGAACAAATTGGTGACAGCTTGAGTGTACACAAGATTTGTCTAAGATTTGACCTAGTGACCTAGATCTTGACCCCACATGACCCAGTTTCAAACTTGGCCTAGATTTCATAGAGTTCAACATTCTGATCAAGTTTCATAAAGATTGGATCAAAACTGTTGCCTCTAGAGTGTACACAAGCCAATTGTTGACGGACGACGACGGACGAAGAGTGATCACAAAAGCTCACCTTGTCACTATTTACAGGTGAGCTAAAAATTAAACCAATATTGAGTGAGCGCACCCCTATGTTCTAGCTATGAAAATATGTATTAATCATATATTTATTTAAATCAATAAAAAAATAGCTTAAAAAGACTGTATTCTACCAAAATTTTATTAAAATGAAGTGATGTGAAACCGAAAGTAGAAATTAGCCTCACATAAAAACCACCTAAATTTTATTGCAAAACCTCAAAATCATTATTATAATAGTCAGGTCCACTTTCAATGCTCATTTCTCTATTCAAACTTTATTATTAAGATCAATTAATCAAGAATTGGGTTAGTCAACTTATTTAGCAAAAACCACAAGGGAAGTAACTCTGCTCTAACTCTATGTAGGTACAGATAATATGTATATTATTGACAAACAGAATGGTTATTTTAATGTCAACATTTAGTTTAATGTGTTATTATACTGTACATAAAGGAAAACAGGGTAGTTAAAAACAGTTTTACATCATAAAACTAACCATATATTCACTTACCACTTTTTTGGGCCATTTTTTATTTTTGGTCAAATGCAGTGGTGACTATAACAAGAGGGTCCAAAGGGCCCTGGGTCGCTCACCTGTTTGGCCTAGTGACCTAGATTTTGGCCCAAATGACACAGTATCTAACTTGACCTAGATTTTATAGAGATAAACATTGTGACCAAGTTTCATAAAGATAGAGTCAAAATTGTGACCTCTAGTGTGTTCACAAGATTTTTCAATGATTTGGTCTCGTGACCTAGTTTTTGACCCCAGATGACCCAATATCGAACTTGACCTAAATTTTATAATGATGATCATTGTGATCAAGTTTCATAAAGATAAGGTCAAAATTGTGACCTCTAGTGTGTTCACAAGCTTTTTCAATGATTTGGCCTCGTGACCTAGTTTTTGACTCCGGATGACCCAATATCGAACTTGACCAAAATTTTATAGTGATGATCAGTGTGATCAAGTTTCATAAAGATTAGGCTCAAATTGTGACCTCTAGTGTGTTCACAAGCTTTTTCAATGATTTGGCCTTCAAAGGCTTGTGACCTAGTTTTTGACCCCGGATGACCCAATATCGAACTTGACGTAGATTTTATAGAGATGATCATTGTGATCAATTTTCATAAAGATTAGTCTCAAATTGTGACCTCTAGTGTGTTCACAAGCTTTTTCAATGATTTGGCCTTGTGACCTAGTTTTTGACCCCAGATGACCCAATATCGAACTTGACCTAGATTTTATAGAGATGATCATTGTGATCAAGTTTCATTAAGATTAGTCACAAATTGTGACCTCTAATGTGTTCACAAGGTTTTCCTTTGATTTGACCTAGTGACCTAGTTTTTGACCCCAGATGACCCAATATCGAACTTGACCTAGATTTTATGGAGATGATCATTGTGATCAAGTTTCATAATGATCAGGCTAAATTTGTGACCTCTAATGTGTTCACAAGGTTTTCCTTTGATTTGATCTAGTGACCTAGTTTTTGACCCCAGATGACCCAATATCGAAATTTAGCCTGATCATTATGAAACTTGATCACAATGATCAGGCTAAATTTGTGACCTCTAATGTGTTCACAAGGTTTTCCTTTGATTTGACCTAGTGACCTAGTTTTTGACCCCATATGACCCAATATCGAACTTGACCTAGATTTTATGGAGATGATCATTGTGATCAAGTTTCATAATGATCAGGCTAAATTTGTGACCTCTAATGTGTTCACAAGGTTTTCCTTTGATTTGATCTAGTGACCTAGTTTTTGACCCCAGATGACCCAATATCGAACTTGACCTAGATTTTATTGAGATGATCATTGTGATCAAGTTTCATAATGATCAGGCTAAATTTGTGACCTCTAGTGTGTTCACAAGGTTTTCCTTTGATTTGACCTAGTGACCTAGTTTTTGACCCCAGATGACCCAAATATCGAACTTGACCTAGATTTTATGGAGATGATCATTGTGATCAAGTTTCATAATGATCAGGCTAAATTTGAGACCTCTAGTGTGTTCACAAGCAATTGTGAACGGACGACGGACGGACGACGGACGAAGAGCGATCACAAAAGCTCACCTTGTCACTTTGTGACAGGTGAGCTAAAAATTAATAGAATCTATATTTGGAACTCTAGAAAAAATTTTTTTAGTGTTTCATTATTCTCATTTACTCTAACATTGGTTAATGGCAATTTTTTGCAATCGCATATAAAATTCTTTTTTCACAACATATTTATATTTCCTTTAGGAAATAGTTACTTACAATACATATGGTTATAGTAAGTGGATTCCGGTTATGTTAATTCTCATTCAAATACCCGTTCAAAGCAGAAAACGAACGATTGTAAAACTCGTATTATATCACTTTTACACAACATATTAAATTTTCCTTTTGAATATGATTTACTTATGGTGTATATGATTGATTTAGATAAAAAAACAATACATTTCTGCTGTTTATTAACGAAATATAGGTCTATTCCGGTTATAGAAAGTGGATTCCGGTTACGTTAATTCTCTGTCAAATCGTGCGTTCAAAGCAGAAAACGAACGATTATAAAACTCGTATTAAATTTTCCTTTTGTATATGAGTTACTTATGGTATATATAATTGATTTAAACCAAAAATAATACAGGGTTTTCCCTAGGACTTTTCATACGGGGGTCGCAGGACCCTTAAAATTTATATTTAGGGAGTCCCTAAGAAATTTTGGGGGTCCCTTCACTATACAGTAATGCATTTCAAGCTCATTATTAGTGAGTATCAAATTTATAAATAAATGAAACAGCAAATGCAGATTGCTCAATGCACCACAAGACTTAGTGCAATAAATAGCAGAAAGAAAAATGTTCTACCTGAAATAAAAATGTCTATTCAAGGGATCCTATTGGGGGTCCCAAGGATGCACAGTAATGCAGAAATGAGGGTCCTAAGCCACGAAGTTGCGTCAGGGACGCAGAAAACCTGCATCAGGGAAATCCCTGATAATACAATTCTACTGTTTATAGGCCTATTCCGGTTATAGTAAGTGGATTCCGGTTATGTTAATTCTCTGTCAATACGTGCGGTCAGAGCGAAAAATGACGGTTTTTAAAACTCATGTAAAATCAGTTTTCATTTAAATATTTTAATTTCTCTTGAAGAAACAACTTATTTTTCGTATCCATGATTGAATTATACCAGAAACTTAACAAAATTATGTTTTATTAACGAGATACATGTCTATTTCGGTCAAGTAAATTCTGCATAGATAGCGTAATGACGAACGGACGACGGCCAATTTTAAAATTTCAATAACTTTTTTTTTTCAAAACATATTTTATCTTAGTTTTGCATATATGTTGCTTATGTTAAATAAGATTGATTTAAACCAAAAACTATGTAAAACTACTGTTTATTAACGAAATATGGGCCTATTCCGGTAATTTATCTGGATTCCGGTCTATTCCGGTAATTTACGTGGATTCCGGTAAAACGGGTGACCGGTTGTATACCTCTGTCTCATAATTTCGTGCCTTCTCATGAAAACCGTGCTGAGTTGAATTCATCTCTTGTATATGTTCTAATTAGGCATTTTGGTGAAATTAGCCAAATAAATCATCCAACAAATATCCTACATCAATTGAGGTCATTATTTTGGACAGCATGCCATAGCTGTCACCTTGACGACCAGGAACAATACACCTAGTAATTATTCTAACTGATATTTTTCAACTGTTGTTAATTTTTGTGATCACTCTTCGTCCGTCGTCCGTCCGTCCGTCCGTTGTCATCCGTCAACGATTGGCTTGTGTACACTCTAAAGGCAACAGTCTTGATCCAATCTTCATGAAACTTGATCAGAATGTTGTTCTCTATGAAATCTAGGCCAAGTTCGAAACTGGGTTATGTGGGGTCAAAAACTAGGTCAAATCTTAGACATATCTTGCGTACACTCTAGATGTCACCAATTTGTTCCAATCTTCATGAAACTTGGTCAGAATGTTGTTCTCCATGAAATCTAGGACAAGTGTGGAACTGGGTCATGGGGGTCAAAAACTAGGTCAAATCTTAGACATATCTTGTGTACACTCTAGATGTCACCAATTTGTTCCAATCTTCATGAAACTTGGTCAGAATGTTGTTCTCCATGAAATCTAGGAAAAGTGTGGAACTGGGTCATGGGGGTCAAAAACTAGGTCACTAGGTCAAATCTAAGCAAAAACTTGTGTACACTCTAGAGGTCACCAATTTCATCCAATCTTCATGAAACTTGGTCAGAATGTTGTTCTGCATGTAATGTAGGCCAAGTTCGAAACTGAGTCATGCCGGGTCAAAAACTAGGTCACCAGGTCAAATCTTAGAAAAACCTTGGTACATGTTTCCAATTTGTGTAATTTAGGTCTTTGCTATTAGTGATCACAGAACGAGTACAGTCGTTTTCATTCACATGTGTTTTGCTGTTGTGACATTAATAAGCCTTCCAGCAGATTTTAACATGTTTTGGATAAGAACCATCTCCGCATGTGTGCATATTTGACCAAACAAATTAGGGCTCGAGTCGATGAGAAGGATCGAGTCGATGAGAATCTAGCTATACCAAGTTTCATCATGATTTGTTGAATTTTAAAAAATCAATGGTTCTTGCTAGAAACAGGAGACAACAGGCTAATATTATGTTTTCTATTTGAGCTCTCCAAAAAGTAACATATTTAATTAATTAAGTGTGCATGACACAGGCACGGATCCAGGCAGTGGGCACGAGGGCCTGTGCCCCCCCCCCAGTTGGCTGAGATTTTTTTTTTAAACTTTGAATAAATAATAAATCAAATATTTAACAGACACTCTTTAATGAATGAAATAAAAGAAAATAACTTTAAATAAATAACGTTATTACGACTAGCCTACAGAAAATGAAGTAATTAATACGCCATATTCCGACCTTAATCAAAGTTTGCGAATGGTACTTCTTACGACGAGCCCAGATTGTTCATTATTGCCAAACATTTATGTCACATTTGTGGTTACTTGCGACGACAACAACATAACCACTGGTGGTCGTTACACTGATTCACGGGGGCCCCCCCCAAAAAAAAATAATAATAATGTGTTGAAAGCGACTGCCACAGACTTTATAGGTGTACATCAATTACTTAGTGTTTGAAATGTGTTTTTATTCTATGCCCTTTAAAGAATGTTATGAGTCTGGCGATAAAGACTAAACTGATATAATTCTGTCTGAAAGAAATATGTACATAAAACAGCATATGTATCATTGTTCTATCGTATTATGTGGGTTAACTAGCTGACAGTATGTCTACAAAACTTATTAACTGTAAATATATATCTTGTAAAATATTTCACCAGAAAGAGCAATGAGCTTATTGACTTTTTTGACTAAGCGAATGAGCACTTAAAATATACGAAAAATGCTTCTGCTATGTTAATTATTAATACGTAGCTGTTGCATCACAGAAGAAATTTTGCCCTAGCTCATTATATTACCTTTTGACCTTTTTTTGACTGTTGGCTGTTAAATAATCATTACTAAACCATTAATGTTAACTCTCAGAATTAAGAAAAAAAGATATTTCAGGGCTCTCAAATAAGGCTTAGAATGCACTAGATTCACCCATTGCTTTGAAAAATTTCACGGGGGAGTATGCCCCCGGACCCCCTACTTTTGTACTTATGTACTACTAATAATAATATTCTAATGGTCAAAAGGTTGAAAGCTAGTATATACTCATACTGTACTGATACTGTATCTGAACACTTACTAATATGCACGAACATACACAATGTACATGTTGACGCTGATAACATAAAAAAAGGTAAATATGGTTTCCCCACATCTACAAATGTACCCCTTCATGTGCATTTTCACACACATATTAAGCAATTGCCCCTCCCCCGGAATCCCGTACATACCTCGTGCCCCCCACTCAGAAATTTCTGGATCCGGGTCTGTGGCATAACCAACAGTTCGCGTAATTGACTCGAGAAATAACATGTGGCTATTATATGGTCAGATGGTTTCGAAATAAATTGGTTACTTACTTACTTACTTTTGGTTACTTTTGGTGTGCTGAGTCTGGAGGTCTATGACTTGTTAACTCCCCCTATACGAGTTTCTATTAATGAGCCCGGTTGATATATTATATTCACATTAAGGTAACTTCCCACCCATCAGTGTGTAACTGCGTCAGGACTTAGAAAAGAATTAGATTTTTCAAGTCTGCAACAGCATTTATTACAAAATTTGTTATACTAAATTAAAATGATACATTTACATTTATGAAATTTATTTTTTTAAAAAAGAAGTGTTTTATCTGCAATTGAAATTCGTCATTTTTTGTGTCAAAATCCTGTTAAAAGTACTCACTCGAAATCAATATTAAACACATTGCTGTGTTCTCCAATCTATTATCCAGGTGATAGACTATTCCACTTATCAATTTAATTAATGACATGCTCACATCGAATCAAAACGTTTGGTCACTATATAACCAAATTTGTAAAATATATCATTTACACATATCTGATTTTTTTTAAGTGTGTAAGTAGGGTGTATTCTAACATTAAATGACTGTCTAAATTCAATAGATTTGACTATGAGTTGTTTTGAAAGCAACATAATCCCACGAATAGAAATGTTCTACACACTCTGGTCATCTTCAAATGTGTAATACAAATCAGATTTATAAATCTTACATGGTTAAATATTTAGTGTTTTATGGATAAAATGTGATTAATATGCAATAATTCGATCTATAGTCGAGCACCTCGATAATGGATTGGAGAACATAGCAATGTGATTTATATTGAATTTGAGTGAGTACCTTTTTCAAGATTTGGACACAAAAATTGGCAATTAATTTCAATGTGTTATAAAACACTTTTTACAAACTGCATTTTTATTTGTTTTTACAAATATTCATTGTAAATGTAAATTTTTCAATGTAGCATAATGATTTCAGCTGATAATTATATTGCAGACTTGAAAAATCTAATTGTTTTCCGACACAATAACACACTAGCTCGTGACTTCAATTTCAGCTCATAAAATTATAGCTATACCTCTGTCTCATAATTTCGTGCCTTCTCATGAAAACCGTGCTTAGTTGAATTCAACTCTTTTATATGTTCTACATAGTCATTTTGGTTTATTTATCCAAATAAATCATCCAACAAATATCCTTCATCAATTGGGGCCATTATTTTGGACTACACGCCATAGCTGTCTCCTTGACGACCAGGAACGATACACCTAGTAATTATTCCAACTGATATTTTTCAACTGGTGTTAATTAATTTTGCATCCCGTTTTCATTACGCATTATTTTTATCACCTAAGACTTTAATATTCAAACTGAATACGCATTTGGATAAGCACTACTCCAAATTTATTTAATCTAACTGCAAATTTGAAATTCAATCACTTAAAGCCCCAATACAGACCCATTTTTACGGAGGCACGGATTTCATGGGAAACAGTCACCAGGATTCAGAGCATCGACCTAGACATAAAAAAGTTTTAATTTTACGAGTTTTCGTTATCATTTTTAAATTTTCTTTATCTTATAAGTTAAGTTAACATTTTTTCTTCAGAAAATGGTGCAGACAATTTTAAAACTTGTATGGGCTAGTGTGCATGCGCCGCTAAAACTGTTAAGGAGCACGGAGATACGAGACAACAGCATACCTTAAAACGTTCAAGTCTCCATTACTGTAACTGATTAATTCTTTATTGTTACGAAATAGGCTATAGTTACCAAAAGTCACGTGTATGCCCTCGGTGGCTATATATAGATAAAAACAGCTCCAGATGTATCAATTAATATAGTTGGGACTTAATTCCACTAAAATATACCTAAAATTTGCTTACCAAAACTTTTTCTTGCGATTTATTTTTTGTCACATGATATAAGCGACGGTAGTTGGGTATAAGACTCCGCAATAGACCGTCCAAGATATGAGCCGGCCTATAGGATGAACCTTCTTTTACAACCATTCGAGTTACAACCATTCCGGTACATGGGCGTTGTCTAATAAATGGGCGGAGCTATTAATACATATTCATAACATGGGCTATTTTGTAGGCATGAGACCGCTAAATATTGTTACACGTACTGGTAACTGTAACGTATTTTTTATTTAAATATAGAAATATTAATTTCCTCAATAATATGAGTTCCTTTATCAGAGTCAAGCCTTATTTTATTTAGAAGACATTGTTTATTTTTGTTGTTGTTACAACTTCAATAGATCTGTACTTACATTTCATGATCGGGCCACAGGGATTAGGCTCATTGAGTCGAATTATTATAGTACATGAATATGGCCATATTTTCGACTCATTGAGCCAAATCCCTGTGGTTCGGACAAATAAAACAATTACTGGTAACCGACCAATAACCGAAGAAAATGAAGAGTTCCCCCATTTTTTTCTTTAAAACTATTTTTTACAAAAATCTAGTTAAAAATTGCTGCTTATATGTAGAATAACATTACATATTTACTATTATTTATGGGCGTAGAAGTCAGGGGACAGGATGACAAGCTACCCGATCGCGAAGCCAGGACAAGTTTGCAAAATATAGTTTGAGCAATAGTTCGGAATGCATTTATATTTTACGGCCTATAATAGTCCCGTTCTTGCTATATCGTTCTCTGTTGATGGTGAAAATAATATGAATACTGCTGGTATGTGTTTAAACAAAGTTTGCACTAGATAGACAACTCAGCCCATGTTACATTTAAGAACTTGAATATACAGTAGTATGGTGCCCCATCTCCCTAATGTTCGCCCCCCCCCCCCCGATTGAAGACTTTCCTACGGTAATGTTACTTATTATTTATTTTCGGGTTATTTGAATTTTCTAATTATAAGCATTTGTGCTTGTTAATTGTCAGATTATACCTTATTGCATACATAAGCATGACAGCATGGACCATATGACATATTTGAAAATAAAGCTACAGCGTTCATATTCTATTCTGAATGTATACCAGTTTTTACTTGCGCCATTGTTATTTCTTAATTCATGTGATATTATTTGATATCCCACCAATAATTCAGACTACATTAATATTGTACAGCTTGAAATAGTTCCGTCTTTATAGATATAGCTTATTCTTGACGTTGAAAATAATCTGAATATGCGTTGTGCTCCCATCACTCTTAAATTAATTTTGATATATGAAAATAAATTGTATGTTCAACTACTAGTATTAGATACTTAGACAACGATATAACTATTTTATAAGTCCTTTAGTGTGCAATATTTTATTGCACGGTGATATGATCAAATATGGATGTGTGGTGCCCCCTTTCCCCCAACTGTCCTCACACATCATTAAAGACGCTCATGAATACGCCTTTCCTATTATTTTTCATGTTATTTGTATTTCTACTGAAGCCTTTACGCCTGTAAACTGTCACTTTACTTTTTATACCTTATTGCAAGCTGCACCATGTTATCCTGGATCCATATGATATGTTGGAAATAAACGTACATTGTTCTTATTATATTCTGGATGTGTACTGGTATTTACTTTACTTATTAAAATATGGTCTGTTAAATAGTATTAGCTTCCTGGTCAGACCAGTGCACAGCAGTCACACATTAAACAACAGCATACAGCTAAAATACTTAATTTCCTGAGAACAAGAACCAACCTATACTGACAACCGCATATAAGGCTCTAGTAAGACCACTGGTTGAGTACACCACACCAGTTTGGTATCCTCACACAGGAAGTATTCCATAAAAATCTAGATGATACAGATACGTGCACAGAGATGGACCACAGGAAACTACTCTTCACAAACTAATGTGTCAGGTATGCTTTCACGCCTCCGCTGGCGTTCTCTGGAAGACCTGAGATCCGATGCAAGGCTTTGGCCTAGAAGTGGGCCACACGCTCTCGTTTATACAACACCATGCGAGAATAATAAGATACCCACACTACCTATACTGTAGGCAATTTAATACGTGGAACAGAATTTTACAAATAAACATTCCCCCTTTGCTTATGTAAAATGGAACGTGTTGCCAGCTGACAATGCCCTCCTTCGGACCCAGATTTGAACCGATTCAAACTTGCAGTTAGCTTAGACAGACTGAGAGATAGACGGACTGACCGACTGACGGAATACCGTTTTGTCTATTTGCCTGTAATTAAAAATGATACATGATCCTTTCTCCGAAATACAAATAAAAGAAACGAATAAAACAGAAGATGACATGACTGAGTTTGTTGTGTTTTAAAACTATAACAAAAGGGCATAAAACAGGCCCGGTTCCAGAAATTTCTGAGTGGGGGGGCACGAGGTATGTACGGGATTCCGGGGGGGATTGCTTAATATGTGTGTGAAAATGCACATGAAGGGGTACATTTGTAGATGTGGGGGAATCCATAGTTACCTTTTTATGTTATCAGCGTTCAGATACAGTATATGTATATACCAACTTTCGGCCTTTTGGCCATTTGATTATTATAACATAAGTAGGGGGTTCCGGAGGCATACTCCCCTAGGAAAATTTTCAAAGCAATGGATGAATCTAAGGCATTCTAAACTTATCTGGGAGCCCTAAAATATCCTTTTTTTGTCCTTAATTCTGAAAGTTAACCTTAATGGTTTAGTAATTATTATTTAACAGTCAAAAGGTAATATAATGAATTAGGGTAAAATTTGTCTTGTAATTGATTTCTGTGATGCAACAGCTACGTATTAACATACACATGTATATTAAAAATATTCGGCGAGCGAAGCGAGCACGAAAATTGCCCAGCTTACAAATACTTTTTCATCTAGAACATAAGAAAAAGTACCCATATTATTTAGAGATATGTAAGACTAGCTTAGGCCGAACATCATACATTTGATCTGAATTATTGAGGAGGCAAAACTATGTATGCCTCCTTGTTCCGACATCGGGGACCTGACCCCTGCAGGTCCAATGACTCCTAGACCCATGAATTGTGACCTTCAGAAGCATTTTTCGTATATTTTAAGTGCTCATTCGCTTAGTCAAAATAGTCAATAAGTTTATTGCTCTTTCTGGTCAAATATTTTACAAGATATATATTTAAGTATTAGTATAAGTTTTGTAGACATACTGTCAGCTAGTTAACCCACATAATACGATAGAAAAATGATACCTATGCTGTTCTATGTACATATTTCTTTCAGAAAGAATTATATCAGTTCAGTTTTTAGAAACGTTGTTTTTATCGCCAGAGTCATAACACTTTTCAAAGGTCACAGAATAAAAATACATTTCAAACAGTAGTAGTTGATGTACACCTATAAAGTCTGTGGCAGTCGCTTTCAACACATTATTCTTTGGAGGTTTTGCCCCCCCCCCCCCCCGTGAATCAGCGTAACGGCCACCAGTGGTTATGTTGTTGTCGTCACAAGTAATTACAAATGTGACATAAATGTTTGGGAATAATGAACAATCTGGGCTCGTCGTAAGAAGTACCATTCGCAAACTTTGATTAAGGTGGGAATATGGCGTATTCATTACTTCGTTTTCTGAAGGCTAGTCGTAATATTTATTTAAAGTTATTTTCTTTCATTTCATTCAGGAACAAAACAAAGTGTGTCTGTTAAATATCTGTTTCATTATTTATTCATTTTTTTAAATCTCAGCCAACTGGGGGGGGGCACGGGCCCTCGTGCCCACTGCCTGGATCCGTGCCTGTAAAACATGCGAGTATGTTCAAAGACTGGGAAGTTTACTTCCTTAGAACAACATTTTGGAGGAATACCAATGGCGTTTTCGGTTAAAATCCATACCGACGAATACGTCGCATATAAATCACTAATAGTGGGATTGAAAAATCAACAACATACTAGAATATATTTTCCAGACAAAGATTTATGTATGTCAACGAGAGAAATTTGAAATTGGGAGGTAGGTACAAATAAAAGAAAACATACATGATAGTTTGGTGGCTATATAATATCAAACTGCATGTGTACATATAAATATGACACTTATTGGTTACTTTCATAAAATAGCCTAACTAATTTGATGTCATTCAAGAACCTGTATACAATACGACAGCAACAAATCAATTACACTTTATACAATGTGCAGTTACCATTCAAGTACCCTGCATACAATATCACAGTAACCATTCAAGTACTCTGCATACACTATCAGTACCCTGACTGTAACATGACAGTAACCGCTTCAGCATCAAGATTGTAATATGACAGTAACCATTCCGGTACCATGACTGCAATATGACAGTAACAATTCCGGTACCCTGACTGTAATATGACAGTAAACATTCCGGTACCCTGACTGCAATATGACAGTAACCGCTTCAGCACCAAGATTGTAATATGACAGTAACCATTCTGGTACTCAGACTGCGATATGACAGTAACCACTTCAGCACAAAGATTGTAATATGAAATTAACCATTCCAGTACCCTGATTGTGATATGACAGTAACCATTTCAGTACCCTAACTGTAATATGACATCAACCATTCCAGTACAGTACCAAGACTTTAATATGACAGTTACCATTCCAGTACCCTGACTGTAATATGACAGTAACCATTCCAGTATCCTGACTGTTATATGACAGTAACCATTCAAGTACGCAGACTGTAATATGACAGTAACTATTCCAGTACCAAGACTGTAATATGACAGTAACCGTTCCGGTACAAAGACTGTAATATGTCAGTAACCGTTCCTGTACTAAGACAGTAATATGACAGTAACCATTCCAGTACCAAGACTGTAATATGACAGTAACCATTCCGGTACCCTGACTGTAACATGACAATAACCGTTCCGGTACCAAGACTGTAATATAACAGTAACCATTCCAGTACCAAGACTGTAACATGACATTAACCATTCCGGTACACAGACTGTAATATGACAGTAACCATTCCGGTACCAAGACTGTAATATGACAGTAACCGTACCCGTACAAAGACTGTAATATGTCAGTAACCGTTCCTGTACTAAGACAGTAATACGACAGTAACTATTCCAGTACGCAGACTGTAATATGACAGTAACCGTTCCCGTACAAAGACTGTAATATGTCAGTAATCGTTCCTGTACTAAGACAGTAATATGACAGTAACTATTCCAGTACGCAGACTGTAATATGACAGTAACTATTCCGGTACCAAGACTGTAATATGACAGTAACCGTTCCGGTACAAAGACTTAATATGTCAGTAACCGTTCCTGTACTAAGACAGTAATATGACAGTAACCATTCCAGTACCAAGACTGTAATATGACAGTAACCATTCCAGTACCAAGACTGTAATATGACAGTAACCATTCCAGTACCCTGACTGTAACATGACAGTAACCATTCCAGTACCAAGACTGTAATATGACAGTAACCATTCCGGTACCCTGACTGTAATATGACAATAACCATTCCAGTACCCTGACTGTAACATGACAGTAACCATTCCGGTACCCTGAATGTAACATGACAGTAACCATTCCGGTACCAAGACTGTAATATGACAGTAACCATTCCGGTACCAAGACTGTAATATGACAGTAACCATTCCAGTACCAAGACTGTAATATGACAGTAACCATTCCGGTACCAAGACTGTAACGTGACAGTAACCATTCCAGTACCCTGACTATTACATGACAGTAACCATTCCGGTACCAAGACTGTAATATGACAGTAACCATTCCAGTACCCTGATTGTAATATGACAGTAACCATTCCAGTACCAAGACGGTAACATGACAGTAACCATTCTAGTACCCTGATTGTAATATGACAGTAACCATTCCAGTACCAAGACGGTAACATGACAGTAACCATTCCAGTACCCTGACTGTAACATGACAGTAACCATTCCGGTACCAAGACTGTAATATGACAGTAACCATTCCGGTACAAAGACTGTAATATGACAGTAACCATTCCAGTACCAAGACTGGAACATGACATTAACCATTCCAGTACCCTGACTGTAACATGACAGTAACCATTCAAGTACCAAGACTGTAATATGACAGTAACCATTCCGGTACCAAGACTGTAATATGACAGTAACCATTCCGGTACCCTGACTGTAATATGACAGTAACCATTCCGGTACCAAGACTGGAACATGACAGTAACCATTCCAGTACCAAGACTGGAACATGACATTAACCATTCCAGTAGCCTGACTGTAACATGACAGTAACGATTCCAGTACCAAGACTGGAACATGACAGTAACCATTCCAGTACCAAGACTGGAACATGACATTAACCATTCCAGTACCCTGACTGTAACATGACAGTAACGATTCCAGTACCAAGACTGTTACATGACAGTAACCATTCCGGTACCAAGACTGTAATATGACAGTAACCATTCCGGTACCCTGACTGTAAAATGACAATAACCATTCCGGTACCAAGACTGTAACATGACAGTAACCATTCCAGTACCCTGACTGTAACATGACAGTAACAATTCCGGTACCAAGACTGTAGCATAACAGTAACCATTCCAGTACCCTGACTGTAACATGACAGTAACCATTCCGGTACCAAGACAGTAATATGACAGTAACCATTCCGGTACCAAGATTGTAATATGACCGTAACCATTCCAGTACCAGGACTGTAATATGACAGTAACCTTTCCGGTACCAAGACTGTAACATGACAGTAACCATTCCAGTACAAAGACTGTAACGTGACAGTAACCATTCCCGTACCAAGACTGTAATATGACAGTAACCATTCCGGTACCAAGATTGTAACATGACAGTAACCATTCCGGTATCCTGACTGTAACATGACAGTAACCATTCCGGTACCAAGACTGTAATATGACAGTAACCATTCCAGTACCCTGACTGTAATATGAAAGTAACCATTCCGGTACCAAGACTGTAATATGTCAGTAACCGTTCCGGTACCAAGACTGTAATATGGTAGTAACCATTCCAGTACTCTGACTGTAATATGACAGTAACCATTCCGGTACCCTAACTGTAATATGACAGTAACCATTCCAGTACCAAGATTGTAATATGACAGTAACCATTCCAGTACCAAGACTGTAATATGACAGTAACCATTCCGGTACCCTGACTGTAATATGACAGTAACCATTACAGTACCAAGACTGTAATATGACAGTAACCATTCCGGTACCCTGACTGTAACATGACAGTAACCATTCCAGTACACTGACTGTAGTATGACAGTAACCATTCCAGTACCAAGACTGTAATATGACAGTAATCATTCCGGTACCTTGACTGTAATATGACAGTAACCATTCGAGTACCAAGACTGTAATATGACAGTAACCATTCCAGTACCAAGACTGTAATATGACAGTAACCATTCCGGTACGCTGCGTTAATATGACAGTAACTATTACAGTACCAAGACTGTAATATGACAGTAACCATTCCGGTACCCTGACTGTAACATGACAGTAAGCATTCCAGTAGCCTGACTGTAATATGACAGTAACCATTCCAGTACCAAGACTGTAATATGCCAGTAACCATTCCAGTACCCTGACTGTAATATGACAGTAACCATTCCGGTACCAAGACTGTAATATGACAGTAACCATTCCGTTACCAAGACTGTAACATGACAGTAACCGTTCCGGTACCAAGACTGTAACATGACAGTAACCATTCCAGTACCAAGACTGTTATATGACAGTAACCATTCCGGTACCAAGACTGTAATATGACAGTAACCATTCCGGTACCAAGATTGTAATATGACAGTAACCATTCCGGTACCAAGATTGTAATATGACAGTAACCATTCCAGTACCAAGACTGTAATATGACAGTAACAATTCCGGTACCAAGACTGTAATATGACAGTAACCATTCCAGTACCCTGACTGTAACATGACAGTAACCATTCCAGTACCAAGACTGTAACATGACAGTAACCATTCCGGTACCAAGACTGTAATATGACAGTAACCATTCCAGTACCAAGACTGTAATATGACATTTACCATTCCAGTATCAATACTGTAATACAGTTTACAGTTTACAGTTTACAGTTTATTTCGAAATACATTAGGCATTATGCCCATGAGTATACAATATGTACATGAAACATAATTACATAAATGTTACAAGGTCAACAATAAATATATTGCTTATATAAAGAACAGTAGAAACCCTTAATATATCAGTATCAATACTGTAATATGACAGTAACCATTCCAGTACGAAAACAGTAATATGACAGTAACCATTCCAGCACCAAGACAGTAATATGACAGTAACCATTCCAGTACGAAAACAGTAATATGACATTAACAATTCCAGTATCAAGACAGTAATATGACATTAACCATTCCAGTACCCTGACTGTAATATGAAATTAACCATTCCAGTACCAAGACTGTTATATGAAATTAACCATTCCGGTACCCTGACTGTGATATGACAGTTACCATTCCAGTACCAGGACTGGAATATGACATTAACCATTCCAGTACTCATGTAATATGTCAGTAACCATTCCAGTACCCTAGCTTCAATCTCCTCCTATTGCAGATACTTGAATAATTAATATCATATGGTAGCAATGGTAATTCAATGGTAATCCTCAAACATGAGCAAGGTTACTGGAATAGCTACCTTGATATTGCAGCCAGAGTACTTGAATGGTTACTCTCATGTCATAGCCAGGGTACTGGAATGGTTTATGTCATGTTCCAGTAGTGGTACTGGAATGGTTAATGTCATATTACAGTCTGGGTACTAAAATGGTTAATGCCATGTTCCAGTCTCGATACTGGAATGTTTAATGTCATATTATTGTCTTGGTACTAGAATGGTTAATGTCAGATTCCAGTCTGCGTACTGGAATGTTTAATGTCATGTTCCAGTCTTGGTACTGGAATGGTAAAGGTCATATTATTGTCTTGGTACTGGAATGGTTAATGTCATATTCCAGTCTTGGTACTGGAATGGTTAATGTCATATTCCAGTCTTGGTACTGGATTGGTTAATGTCATATTACAGTCTTAGTACTGGAATGATTAATGTCATATTACAGTCTCGATACTGGAATGATTAATGTCATATTACAGTCTGGGTACTGGAATGTTAAATGTCATGTTCCAGTCTTGGTACTGGAATGGTTAGTGTCATATTCCAGTCTTGGTACTGGAATGATTAATATCATATTACAGTCTGGGTACTGGAATGGTTAATGTCATATAACAGTCTGGGTACTGGAATTGTTAATGTCATATTACAGTCTTGGTACTGGAATGGCTTATGTCATATTATTGTCTTGGTACTGGAATGGTAACTGTCATATTCCAGTCTTGTTACTGGAATGGTCAATGTCATATTATTGTCTTGATACTGGAATGGTTAATGTCATATTATTGTCTTTGTACTGGAATGGTTAATGTCATATTATTGTCTTGGTACTGAAATGGTTAATGTAATATTACAGTCTTTGTACTGGAATGGTTAATGTCATGTTCTAGTCTTGGTATTGGAATGGTTAATGTCATATTACAGTCTTGGTACTGGAATGATTAATGTCATATTACAATCTAGGTATTGGAATGGTTACACCCATATTAGAGCCAGGGTACTGGAATGGATACTCCCATATTATAGCCAGTGTACTGGAATGGTTACTCCCATATTATAGCCAGGGTACTGGAATGGTTTCTCCCACATTATATCCATGTTACTGGAATGGTTACTCCCATATTAGATGTTTTGTATTTTAATGAAAGGTATCTAGATGGTGAATTAAATATAATGTTTGATGAATTAAATGTATCATTTACAAATGAAGAAATTACTAAGGCGTGTAGTAAGTTAAATTATAACAAATCCGGTGGTCCAGATATGTTTATAAATGAATTTTTCAAATATGGAACAACTGTAAATGCTTTTACGTCAATGTTGTGTAAACTTTTTAACAAATTATTTGATACTGGATATTTTCCTGACAAGTGGTCAGAGGGTTATGTTGTGCCACTGCACAAAAAGGGTGATGTAAATGATACAAACAATTACAGAGGAATTACTTTACTGAGTACACTAGGGAAATTATTTACTAAAATTTTAAATGATAGACTTACATGTTGGGCAGAAGATTATCATGTATATATTGAAGCCCAAGCTGGGTTCAGGCAAAATATGGGTACTGTTGATAATATTTTTGTACTGCATAATCTTATCAATCATTTAGTAAACAGTCATAAGGAATTTTATACAGCATTTGTAGATTTTACTAAAGCCTTTGATTATATAGTGCGAGACATAGCATGGTTAAAGCTTATCAAACTAGGCATAAGGGGAAAGATGATGGATATTATTCGATCAATTTACTTAAATGTTAAATCGAGGGTAAAATATGAAAATGAATTAAGTGATAGCTTTACATGTTTGTTAGGTGTACGCAGGGGGAATCTTTATCACCATTTTTATTTTCAATGTATTTAAATGATATCGAGGAATATGTTATAACAAATAATTATCAGGGTATAGATTTAGACTCATTTAAAATATTTTTATTGTTGTATGCAGATGATATTGTGTTATTTTCAGAAACTGAAAATGGTTTACAATATGGTTTATTGCTACTTGAAGAATATTGTGATAGGTGGAAATTAACGGTTAATTCACAAAAAACTAAGATAATGATTTTTAGGAAAGGGGGAAGATTGAGAAGAAATTTACAGTTTTTGTATAAAGGTCAATGTTTGGAGATTGTGGACAAATTCACCTATCTTGGAATAGTGTTTACAACTGGTGGCTCTTTTAACACAACATTTGACAGTTTATCAGGTCAGGCCATGAAAGCAATTTTTAAAATGAGACAATGTTTGTCAAAATTTCCAACGTTATCTATAAAACATAGATTAGATATTTTCGATAAATTGATATATCCAATATTAAGTTACGGATCTGAGGTGTGGGGTCTTTTTAAATGTAACCAACTAGAGAAAGTGCACTTAAATTTTTGTAAAGAAATATTAGGAGTGAGAAGGCAGATATAACTTTATTTATGGTGAACTTGGTAGAACGACATTGTCATGTAGACACTCAGTAAATGTAATAAGGTATTGGTTAAAGATAACGACAATGCATCCTGTTAATTATGTAAGACTTGTTTATGATAGAATTTGCTTAGAATTAGACAGAAATCAAAATAGCAAATCGTGGGTCTATATGGTTAGACATTTACTACAAAGTTGTGGATTTAATGATGTATGGTTAAATCAAGGTGTTGGAAATTGTGAATTATTTTTATGTGTGTTTAAGCAGCGAGTATCAGATATGTTTGTACAAAACTGGAAAACTGAATTGGAAGATTCAAATAGAGCTAGGATATATGTTTTAATATCAGAGTTTAGTTTTCTTGCTTACCTAAATAATGTGAATATAGACAAGTATAGACTCGCTTTGACAAGATTACGATTATCTGCCCATAGACTGATGGTAGAAACTGGCAGATGGCACAAACCAATAGCTTACCCTTTTAATGAAAGAAAGTGTCATTTGTGTAAAACTCTTGAAGATGAGTATCATTTTATTCTGGAATGTAGTATCTATAGTGATATCAGAAAGTTATACATTTTTGTATCTTAATAAATATTGTTACTTGCGTCCAAATATGGTAAAATTTATAGAATTGTTAACCTCTCAAAATGTTAATATTAATAAACGATTAGCTATGTATGTTTTTAAAGCTTTTGAAATTAGTTAGGAGTCAGTATTATATGTACTATGGATAAAGTATTTTGTTGGTACCTCTCCCGCTGTATGTGAAATATTGACTGGTATCGTTTATAATTTATGAATAAGTTAACCAGAATTAGTAATCATTATATATTTTTTGACCGCTGACTATATTTATGTTTGGAGATATACCATAATTCACTGTGTAAACTCGTGTGATATTCTGATATATTACGGGTTTCTACTGTTCTTTATATAAGCAATACATTTATTGTTGACCTTGTAACATTTATGTAATTATGTTTCATGTACATTTTGTATGTATATTTGTATACTCATAGGCATAATGCCTAATGTATTTCGAAATAAACTGTAAACTATTATAGCCAGTGTACTGGAATGGTTACTCCCATAATGTTGCCAGGGTACTGGAGTGGTTACTCCACTATTATAGCCAGGGTACTGGAATGGTTACTCCCATAATGTAGCCACGGTACTGGAATGGTTTCTCCCACATTATATCCATGTTACTGGAATGGTTACTCCCATATTAGATGTTTTGTATTTTAATGAAAGGTATCTATATCCAGGGTACTGGAATGGTTACTCCCATATTATAGCCAGGGTTGTGGAATTGTTACTCCCATATTGTAGTAATGGTACTCGAATGGTTACTCCCATATCATAGCCAGGGTACTGGAATGGTAACTCACATATTATAGCCAGAGTACTGGAATGGTTACTCCCATGTTGTGGCCAGGGTACTGGAATGGTTAATGTCATATTACAGTCTGGGTACTGGAATGGTTAATGTCATATTCCAGTCTTGGTACTTGAATAGTTAATGTCATATTCCAGTCTGGGTACTGGAATGGTTAATTTCATATTATAGTCTTGGTAGTTGGTACTGGAATGATTAATGTCATATTACAGTTTTGGTACTGGAATGGTTAATGTCATATTACAGTATTGGTACTGGAATGGTCAATGCATATTCCAGTATGGGTACTGTAATGTTTAATGTCATGTTCCAGTCTGGGTACTGGAATGGTTAATGTCATATTTCAGTCTGGGTACTGTAATGGTTACTTTCAGGCCACAGTCTTGGTACTGGAATGGTAAATGTCATATTATTGTCTTGGTACTGGAATGGCTAATGTCATATTCCAGTCTTGGTACTGGAATGGCTAATGTCATATTCCAGTCTTGGTACTGGAATGGTTAATGTCATATTCCAGTCTTGGTACTGGAATGGCTAATGTCATATTCCAGTCTTGGTACTGGAATGATTAATGTCATATTCCAGTCCAGGTACATGATTGGTTAATGTCATACTATAGTCTTGGTACTTGAATGGTTAATGTCATATTACAGTCTCGATACTGGAATGATTAATGTCATATTACAGTCTGGGTACTGGAATGTTTAATGTCATGTTCCAGTCTTGGTACTGGAATGGTTAATGTCATATTATAGTCTTGGTACTGGAATGGTTAATGTCATATTACAGTCTCGATATTGGAATGATAAATGTCATATTACATTCTGGGTACTGGAATTTTAATGTCATGTTCCAGTCTTGGTACTGGAATGGTTAATGCCATATTACAGTCTTGGTACAGGAATGATTAATGTCGTATTACAGTCTTGTTACTGGAATGGTTAATGTCATATTACAGTCTTGGTACTGGAATGGTTAACGTCATATTCCAGTCTGGGTAATGGAATGGTTAATGTCATATTACAGTCTTGGTACTGGAATGGTTAATGTCATATTACAGTATTGGTACTGGAATGGTTTATGTCATGTTCCAGTCTCGATACTGGAATGGTTAATGTCATATTATTGTCTTGGTACTAGAATGGTTAATGTCAGATTCCAGTCTGCGTACTGGAATGTTTAATGTCATGTTCCAGTCTTGGTACTGGAATGGTTAATATCATATTCAAATCTTGGTACTGGAATGGTTAATGTCATTTTACAGTCTTGGTACTGGAATGGTTAATGACATATTACAGTCTGCGTACTGGAATGGTTAATGTCATATTACAGTCTTGGTACTGGAATGGTTAATTTCATATTACAGTCTTGGTACTGGAATGGCTAATGTCATATTATTGTCTTGTTACTGGAATAGTTAATGTCATATTACAGTCTTGGTACTGGAATGGTTAATGTCATATTACAGTCTTGGTACTAGAATGGTTAATGTCATATTATTGTTTTGGTACTGGAATGGTTAATGTCGTATTATTGTCTTGGTACTGGAATGGTTAATGTAATATTTCAGTCTGGGAACTAGAATGGTTAATGTCATGTTCTAGTCTTGGTATTGGAATGGTTAATGTCATATTACAGTCTTGATACTGAATGACTTATTCCATATTACAGTCTGGGTACTGGAATGGTTACTCCCATTTATAGCCAGGGTACTGGAATGGTTACTCCCATATTATAGCCAGGGTACTGGAATGATTCCTCCCATAATGTAGCCAGGGTACTGAAATGGTTACTCCCACATTATATCCATTCTACTGTAATGGTTACTCCCATATTATAGCCAGGGTACTGGAATGTTTACTCCCATATTGTTGCCAGGGAACTGAAATGGTTACTTCCATATTATAGCCAGGGTACTGGAATGGTTACTCCCATAATGTAGCCACGGTACTAGAATGGTTACTCCCATATTATAGCCACGGTACTGGAATAGTCACTTCCATATTATAGCCAGGGTACTTGAATGGTTACTCCCATAATGTAGCCAGGGTACTGGAATATTTACTTCCATATTATAGCTAGGGTACTGGAATGGTTACTCCCATATTGTAGTAATGGTACTGGAATGGTTTCTCCCATATTTTAGCCAGGGTACTTGAATGGTTACTCCCATAATGTAGCCAGTGTACTGGAATGGGTACTCACATATTATAGCCAGGGTACTGGAATGGTTACTCCCATATTGTGGCCAGGGTACTGGAATGGTTACTCCCATATTGTAGCCATAGTACTGGAATGGTAACCCCCATATTATAGCCAGGGTACTGGCATGGTTACTCCCATAATGTAGCCACGGTACTGGGATTGTTACTCCCATAATGTAGCCACGGTACTAGAATGGTTACTCCCATATTATAGCCACGGTACTGGAATAGTCACTTCCATATTATAGCCAGGGTACTTGAATGGTTACTCCCATAATGTAGCCAGGGTACTGGAATGATTACTTCCATATTATAGCTAGGGTACTGGAATGGTTACTCCCATATTGTAGTAATGGTACTGGAATGGTTTCTCCCATATTTTAGCCAGGGTACTTGAATGGTTACTCCCATAATGTAGCCAGTGTACTGGAATGGTTACTCCCATATTAGAGATAGGGTACTGGAATGGTTACTCCTATATTATTGCCATGATACTTGAATGGATACTCCCATATTGTAACCAGGGTATTTGAATGGTTACTGTGATATTGTAGCCGGGTACTTGAATGGTAACTCCCATATTGTAGCCAGGGTACTTGAACGGTTACTCCCATATTGTAGCCGGGTACTTGAATGGTTCACCCATATTATAGACAGGGTACCGGAATGGTTACTTCTATATTATAGCCATGGTACTGGAATGGTTACTCCCATATTGTAGACAGGGTACTGGAATGGTTACTCCTATATTATTGTCATGTTACTTGAATGGATACTCCCATATTGTAACCAGGGTATTTGAATGGTTACTGTGATATTGTAGCCGGGTACTTGAATGGTTACTCTCATATTGTAGCCATAGTAGATGAATGGTTACCCATTTATTGTTGCAATTGTACTGGAATGGTTATACTCATGTTGTAGCAACGGTTTTGAATGGTTACTCCCATATTATAGCCAGGGTACTGGAATGGTTACTCCCATAATGTAGCACCGGTACTTGAATGGTTACTCCCATATTAAAGCCACGGTACTGGAAGAGTTACTTCCATATTTTAGCCAGGGTACTTGAATGGTTACTCCCATAATGTAGCCAGGGTACTGGAATGATTACTCCCATATTATAGCTAGGGTACTGGAATGGTTACTCCCATATTGTAGTAATGGTACTGGAATGGTTACTCCCATATTATTGCCAGGGTACTTGAATAATTACTTCTATAATGTAACCAGTGTACTGGAATGGTTACTCACATATTATAGCCAGGGTATTGGAATGATTACTCCCATATTGTGGCCAGGGTACTGGAATGGTTACTCCCATATTGTAGCCATAGTACTGGAATGGTAACCCCCATATTATAGCCAGGGTACTGGACTGATTACTCCCATAATGTAGCCTCGGTTCTGGGATTGTTACTCCCATATTGTAGCCACGGTACTAGAATGGTTACTCCCATATTATAGCCAGGGTACTTGAATGGTTACTCCCATATTGTAGACAGTGTACTGGAATGGTTACTCCTATATTATTGCCATGGTACTTGAATGGATACTCCCATATTGTAACCAGGGTATTTGAATGGTTACTGTGATATTGTTGCCGGGTACTTGAATGGTTACTCCCATATTGTAGTCAGGGTACTTGAACGGTTACTCCCATATTGTAGCCACGGTACTTGAATGATTACTGTCATATTGTAGCCAAGGTACTTGAATGGTTACTCTCATATTGTAGCCATAGTATATGAATGGTTACCCATATATTGTTGCAATTGTACTGGAATGGTTAAACTCATGTTGTAGCAACGGTTTTGAATGGTAACTGTCATATTTTAGCCGGGGTACTTGAATGGTTCACCCATATTATAGACAGGGTACCGGAATGGTTACTCCCATATTGTAGACAGGGTACTGGAATGGTTACTCCTATATTATTGTCATGGTACTTGAATGGATACTCCCATATTGTAACCAGGGTATTTGAATAGTTACTGTGATATTGTAGCCGGGTACTTGAGTGGTTACTCCCATATTGTAGCCAGGGTACTTGAACGGTTACTCCCATAATGTAGCCGGGTACTTGAATGGTTACTGTCATATTGTAGCCGGGTACTTGAGTGGTTACTCCCATATTGTAGCCAGGGTACTTGAATGATTACTGTCATATTGTAGCCAGGGTACTTGAGTGGTTACTCCCATATTGTAGCCAGGGTACTTGAACGGTTACTCCAATATTGTAGCCACGGTACTTGAATGATTACTGTCATATTGTAGCCACGGTACTTGAATGGTTACTGTCATATTGTAGCCACGGTACTTGAATGATTACTGTCATATTGTAGCCACGGTACTTGAAAGATTACTGTCATATTGTAGCCACGGTACTTGAATGGTTACTGTCATATTGTAGCCACGGTACTTGAATGGTTACTGTCATATTGTAGCCACGGTACTTGAATGATTACTGTCATATTGTAGCCACGGTACTTGAATGATTACTGTCATATTGTAGCCACGGTACTTGAATGGTTACTCCCATATTGTAGCCATAGTAGATGAATGGTTACCCATATATTGTTGCAATTGTACTGGAATGGTTGTACTCATGTTGTAGCAACGGTTTTGAATGGTTACTGTCATATTTTAGCCGGGGTACTTGAATGGTTCATCCATAGACAGGGTACCGGAATGGTTACTCCTATATTATAGCCATGGTACTTGAATGGATACTCCCATATTGTAGCCTGGGTATTTGAAAAGTTACTGTGATATTGTAGCCAATGTACATGTACTTAAATGGTTACTGTGATATTGTAAACAAGGTACTTGAATGGTTACTCTCATATTGTAGCCATAGTACAATGTACATGAATTGTTACCCCTATATTGTTGCAATGGTACTGGAATGGTTACACTTATGTTGTAGCAACGGTATTTGAATGGTTACTGTCATATTGTAGCCGGGGTACTTGAATGGTTCACCCATATTTAGAGAGGGTACTGGAATGGTTACTCCTATATTATAGCCATGGTACTTGAATGGATACTCTCATATTGTAACCTGGGTATTTGAATGGTTACTGTCATATTTTAGCCAATGTACTGAAATGGTTACTGTGATATTGTAGCCTAGGTACTTGAATGGTTACACTCATATTGTAGCCATAGTACATGATTGGTTACCTCTATATTGTTGCAATGGTACTGGAATCGTTACACTTATGTTGTAGCAACGGTATTTGAATGGTTCACCCATATTGTAGACAGGGTACTTGAATGAATACTCCCATATTGTAACCAGGGTATTTGAATGGTTACTATGATATTGTAGCCACTGTACTTAAATGGTTACTGTCATATTGTAGCCAGGGTACTGGAACGGTTAATCCCATATTGTAGCCGGGGTACTGGAATGGTAACTCCCATATTGTTACAAAGGTACTTGAATGGTTAGTGTCATATTGAAACCAGGGTACTTGAATGGTTACTGTCCAATTGTAGCCACGATGCTTGAATGGTTACTGTCATATTGTAGCCAGGGTACTTGAATGGTTACTCCCACAGTGTAGTCAGGGTACTGGAACGGTTAATCCCATATTGTAGCCGGGGTACTGGAATGGTTACTCCCATATTGTTGCAAAGGTACTTGAATGGTTAGTGTCATATTAAAACCAGGGTACTTGAATGGTTACTGTCAAATTGTAGCCAAGATGCTTGAATGGTTACTGTCATATTGTAGCTAGGGTACTGGAATCGTTCCTCCCAAATTTTAGCCAAATTAATGGAATGGTTACTCCCATATTGTAGCCTGAGTACTCGAATGGTTACCCTCATATTGTAGCAAGGGTCCTGGAATGTTTAGCACCAAATTGTAGCCAGGGTACTTGAATGGTTACTCTATTGTTATTGACATTTATTCGAATGATTTAAATAAATTACCATTGACTAAGTAGTACCCTTTTCATTCGGACACTCGGTTCAAAATAGTACCATATTAAATATATGTATAGCCATTCAAGTATCCTCGGGATCTAGTAGTACATAGGGCATTAAATTATCTTAGCTATTCTAGCTAGTACCCGGTTGAATCATGTTCCCTCGCTATAACATTACCCTTCCCATTCAAGTATCTTGTGATAGTGTTATAACAAGTGTCCTCGCTATATAATAACATAAAAGATTAATGACCATAGCCATTGAGAATACCGTGACTACATCGGCGCCCGACTATATAATAATACCTTAGCCATTCTATGATTCTGGTGCCCTGACTATATTACAGTGCCCTACTAATTCTAGTTCACTCCTTGTAACAAAACAGGATCAATCTTATCGATAATCAATGAAAAATAAATGTTAAAGTTCTTTTGAATTGACTTAGAACTAGATTCCAACCATTGCCGGTGTGGCTTGCGTAGGGTGGAGTTTACGTTGTTTTTGCATAAATTATATTTTTACTGACACGTGGGATTATATGCATGCCACACAGCATCCAAATATTACATTGTCATAAATACACGACTTTATGCTTTATTGTTTATCTCACGAGTGCTAGATCCATAAACTAAATGTATTAAGTGTCAAATATTGGTACTAAATGTGCGTAATAAAAATTTAGTAGTGTCATACCTATTCTCTATACCGCCCAGACCCCGCCTACCTCATGGTACCCGAATGGTTACGATGTAATGGTACTCGAATGGTTACGAAAGAAGGTCGACCGGTCTATAGGCGGTATCACAGCGTATTTAATTCGTTTCTTTATTATCGCCACCGGATAATCCATATGGGCGAGGCCCCCAGAAGAGTTTTAGTACTTTTAGTTTTTGGGGGATATAGTGCATGATACAGAAGATGCCCCAATTCCAGAAGCACCCCTGGTTCTTTTACATGCCAGTGTAAAGCACCATACATGGGACCTCGGTTGAAAGACTATTAGTAATTTTAGTTGGCCAGCCCGGGATTCGAACCCACAACTCCGAGATCAGTAGTGACTACTAGTCTCGTGCTCTACCGACTGAGCTAAGCGGGCTGGCTTTCACAGCGAATAAACGACTGAATGTACGATAAGATATACCGGATGGTGTCGTTGGATTTCGATTGTTGAAGAAAAAATCGATATTATGTTGGTAGAAAACTCGAAAAACATATACACAAAGCAAAATTGTAACTTGTATAGATAAACCATGTTTTTTGAGCCGTGACCGAACATCACACTTTATAGTCATGGTATGTGAATATACCTGGTTAAACGCCATGTATGGAACGCCTTAACTGTCTTATATTAGCAAACAGTTCGATATAATGTCAATATCGCTGAACATAAATGCATGCGACCACTATATAATGGCAAAATCTCTATATATAAATATAAAAAATGTTTTATCTACATATAAAGAAGTTATGCCTTTATATATTGATGTTTTATCTTTATATAAGGAAGATATGCCTTTATATATTGTTGTTTTATCTTTATTTATTAAACAACTATCAATTATTAGCACTTTAACACATCATTGAAATAGTCTAATAAAAGCCATGCTTCCACTATATCAGAACAGAACAGGGCAAAAAATCTATATCAGTTATCGACCCGGGCCGAAATGTGTTATAAAATCTGATTGGCTAATAGACAGGGCCGAAAAGTGATATTAATATTGGTCCGCCTATAAAGCAATCTGATTGGCTAATAGACAGGGCCAAAAAGTGATATAGATTTTCAGCTGAAATTATGGAGAATCGATTTTTACTCACTAAAATGTATATAACGTTTTTATTACTCAACGAAAACATGCCGTATCATGCGTATGGGTATTCATTTTCTTAGTTAGTTCATTTGCTACAATTTGGACTTATTTGGATGCAAAAATCTGAAATTTTTCGTAGTATATATTGCGAAGAAAATTTTAAAATAATTGATACTTATAATAAAATTGTCAATAAATTGGCTATTTTATATTAACCCTGTTATTTGCCCTCGGGACAGACGTTGAACAAAGAACAGGGCTAATATCAAATCACCTATTTATTAACATACAATATTAATGTTTTGTCATTATATATTGGTCGCATGCATTTATGTTATGCGATATTGACATACTATCGAACTGTTTGCTAATATAAGACAGTTAAGGCGTTCCATAGCCATACATGGATTTGTTACGCTCATTGATCACAAAATAATTATAATGCTTAAGGTGTTTCACCGCTTTTGAGTTTTTGAAGTTTAAAAATCACAGTAACTTAGGTGTATTGTGAAAGTGTAACAACCGAGATCAAATAATACAAAATGCTTAAAATTGATTTTTCAGCATCTTCCCTTGTCTTAAAATCGCGATTGTACTGAATAGTTATTACGATTATCTGCTTTCAATGAAAATACAGAATCACACTTAGCTCAACCCCTACGGATGATTTATTCCAAATGATATAAAACACCTAATCTAGCGTTTTGGTTACAACATAGTTAAACGTAGTTCTATGCGCCCATATCAAAAGTATTCAATAGTTTCAACAGTATCCCGAACATTTTAGTATAGAATAATCGCGAAATACGAATAGAACGGATGCAAAATGTTTATTAATGTTGTCACCTCACCTGTTTTCAGTGTTTCTGAAGTCACTAGAAGAGCAATTCAAATAAACTAGCCAACCAATCGTCATGAAATTTTGCATGAAACTTCAATAATTGTCACCCTACTTGTTGCATGCATCAAGTCAGTATGTAGTTCAACGATTTTTCATGTTAAACTAAAAAACGAAAGTTTACATATTTCAAAATATTATTTTAAAAATAATATAACTCGCACAGTATAACATAAACTTTACTGTTTGATTCCTTATATACTAAATTTTATGTATATACCAAATTGTATGAGGATTGAATCAAAACTTTTTCGGTAAATAACAATTTTCATTCTTTAAGGGTTGTCCCCAAAATCCAAGAATACCTTAAAAACTAGCCGAGCAAAACTGTTGGGATTTTCCAGAATGGTTGTTGTAAATAGTTTTTTTATATAAATATAACAGGTTTATATAGCTTGTATAGAAAAATCCAACACAGGTGAATCACCTTAAGTCTTAATGCATACCCTATACATATACGTCCCTTTGAGGGCAAATAAACCTCCATGCATGATTTAGTCACGGCTCTAAAACATGGTTTATCTATATATATATATATTTATTATCACGAATAACTTTGCCCTCGTTCACATATAATCGATTCCGTAATTTTTGCTCATCAACACTTGATCACCTGGTGTGATCTGGGATGGGGCTGTATGTCGTCTCTTGTCAGCGTACGTATTTCTTCTCACAGCATTATTAATGGACATACGGGTTTTGAGGGTGGTAGGATCATACTTGGGTACATCAGGCAGACCCATGTTCATCTTCTACCAGTAAGGGCCTCGAATGGTGATATTTGGGTAGAGGAGTGTGGTGTAGCTCTGTAATGCATGAGAAAGTTTTGGAGCTGAACACGCCAGTCAAGATTCTCAGAAACAGAGGCACGCACGTTTAGAGTACCCATGACTCTTTCAGCAGTTCCGTTGGCTTCCGGCCAGAGCGGATTGATACGTCTGTGCTTGGTGTAACAGGATACGATAAAATCAGCAAACTCTTGCCCTTGAAATGGGGGACCATTATCAGATTTCAAGACATCTGGATAGCCTTGACGGGCACCCAGCAGGCACACAACGTTTAATCCACGTGGATTAAACGTTGAATAAACGTTGGCAATCGTTGCAACCATTTTCAACGAAAGTATATACAACCTTATATCAACGAAAAAATAAATGGTTTCTTCTTCAATGTGGATAAAACGTTGAATAACCGTTGGCATTCGTCAGAAAGTTTCTTCTTAGCTTTAAAACAAAGATTATAAAGGATTATATCACCATACCGGATTCTTATCAGATAAAGTAAATAGCTCAAGAGGAGTTTGATAAATTGTGCACTTAATACATGGACTAAACATCACCATAAATTTGCCAAAAAGATTAAATTGATTATTGCAGATCTTAGTGACATATAACATCCTCTTTTAATGGTGAAGCCAGCAAAACTATTAACCAAGTGCTATACATTATGTTCAACTAAAGATCAGAAAGTCCTGATTATAAATAACAGGTGCTATAGAATTTGCCTTTTTGAAAGTTGTGGTTACTTTGTACAAGCTAGACCAAGACTTTGCTTGTACAGGGAGTGTTGCTATATGGACAGGAGTTTTATGGTGGTAATTAACTAAATACCAGCAGAGTTCCTGGATCAACATTGAAACTAGGATATTACAACTGACCACAACTGTAGAACAAGTGATTGTATACTTTAGTATACAGTTCTATGAAACAGCCTCAGTGTCAGAATCGACAGAAATGTAAGTAAAGCTATACATATTGATTTTATTACTTTATATGCGCTTCATTATGTTATATTTTTTATCATATTTTTATGATCCATTGAAGCATATAGCTGGCTTAGAATGAGAAAGTCGTAACTACAAAATCAATATTTTGAGAAAACAAGAAAAACTGTCAGATAATCACTCTGTTATTTATGGTAATTTTTTTCAACTTCAGTTTGGTCAACGTGACAACTTCTGATCTTCATGAAAATAGGCTAAAAAGGCGCCTTATAATGTAGATTTCAAATATACAATAGTCTTAAAAGGTCGTAAGTGGCACTTACGACCTTCTCATTCTAAGCCAGCGATATATAGTACAGACTGACTCTGTATACAAGCATGGTGTGTGCTTCAAGTATCTTTAATCAACTTAAATGATGCTTATTTCAATAAAGGTATTAGATGTTCACCAGTTATTGTCACGCACATAATTTGAATTGTTATAACAGGATGGAACAATAGCTGGATACTGGGGTACTAATGAACAGAATAGAATACGGTAACATAAAGTGATGTTGTGAAATGATCCGTACTTGTCCGGACCGGAATTTATGTCTTACTAAACTTTAGTGATCATGTGACAATCATGTGACAAGTAAAGATGAAATGATGTATTATAAATAAGTAACATTGTATGTTTTATGTGATGTTTCGTGTTTAACAATTATTTCAACTGAAAGATGTATATCGTGTAAGTTTTATTTAAAATATATATCTTTGTCTGAACCATGGAGATAGATAGACAAAAAAAATACTGTATATACTGGCCTTGTCTGAACCAATACCCGGTAACAATATTTAGTTCTCAGGGGCCAGGGAAGTACCGGAGATTTTAGAAACAGGTGTCACCCACTTCAATTTCATACTTAAATAACATCAATAAATTGTGCACACAGGTAAATCAACTGATGTGGGTTATACCAAATTTTCCCACCTTTCTTGTTAACATAGGCACACTATTTCATAATGTTTTAACTTTTATTGATCAATGTATTTTCAGAAGCTGTTGGTCAGTGTCATCTTAGTACTTAGTTACACTAAACTCGGTGGAAATAACGATTAAAGAATGGTTTAATTACGCCAGGGACAGAAATGGGGGTCAAGAAGAAGACAGGAACTAAAGAAGGAGAAATAGGCTGCCAAGGAGAGACGGGCTAGGAAGGAGGCAGTAGACTTGGGCTGATAATGTCAATTGCTTGTTAACTTACGAAGACAACAAATAAAATTAAAATTCGATATTTGTTTGAATTCGAATATTTATGTAAAGTTGGTAGTGATGAATCTCAGATGTATTCTAAAACATGCTGACTTGTTCATTTGACCAGGAAGTGTGGTACATATTGAGCTTTCCGTTTTTACTTATTTAAGGTCGATTGGGAAACCAGTTTTTCTAACTTATATTAATTACTTTAGACACCTCATTGCTGATGTTATAAATCACCAAAAAGGTATACATACTGAGAGAAGAGATGCAAGGTTCCCTTTTATAGGTAATTTCTGGTACCATTTAAAGTTCATCTTTGCCATGACGCGGCCACACATAGGATCGAACCAAGAACCTTACACACACGAAGCAGACTCTCTACCACTAGGCTATGGAGATTTTGTGATCACTTTTTGTTCCCTTTTCAGATACGGATTTTCTAGTATCATTTTAATTGCATCTTTGGTATGACACGGCCACACATGGGATCGAACCAAGGACCTCCTTACACACTCAATGCAGGCTCGTTACCACTACGCCATCAAGGTTTTGTGATCACTTTTTGTCCGCATTTCAAGAACAGAATTTCTGGCGGACAACGTTTATGCAACCTTATTTCAACGTTGACGCAACCTTATTTCAACGTTAATGCAACCTTATTTCAACGTTAATGCAACCTGATTTCAACGTTGATGCAACCTTATTTCAACGTTAATGCAACCTTATTTCAACGTTGACGCAACCTTATTTCAATATTGACACAACCTTATTTCAACGTTGATGCAACGTTATTTCAACGTTAATGCAACGTTGCATTTAGGTTGTATTAACGTTGAAGTTTCGTTGCAACATAGTGGTTGCAAATGAAACGCTTATACAACCTTATTCCAACGTTGCTCCGCAACGTTTTTTCAACGTTGTATAAACGTTGCTGTGCCTGCTGGGCAAATATAGCCTGAATTCTTCGGACAACCACCTTTGCCGCTGTCGAGTGAATAATTTCTGCTTCTGGGTATCTACTATATTTATCTACGAGTACGAGGAGGTACTGACCAGAAGGAAAGGGACCAGCAAAATCGACCACAACTTCAGACCATGGCTTAGAAGGAAGTGTAGTAGGACATATTGGTTCACGCGTATTACCTCCAGGATACTAGAGTGAGTTGGTAGGGCATGAGTCTAAGACGCCAACGTTCCATTCGTGCAGAAGCAGGCTTCTGTCTATGGACTATACCAAGAAGAGGCTTGTTATCCGTAATCACCTTGAAATCCGAAGCAAACAGATTGATATGGAAATGTTCTACACCATAGACCACAGCAAGCATTTCTCTATCAGTTTGTGAGTATCTCTGTTCAACGTCTGTGAGCGCTCGGCTACCATAGCATACAACCTGGTCATTTTGTGTTAGTATTGCTGAAACACCAACAGAAGAAGCATCAACCTATACTTCAGTTGATTTTTTCGGGTCAAAATAGGACATAACATCTGTGCTAGATAGAGCAGTCTTAAGATTTTCAAAAGAGGCGTTAGCTTCCTCAGACCAGGACCATGGTACATCCTGCCTGGTAAGCTGTCTCAGAGGTTCTGTAAGAGTAGCATAGCGAGGTATAAACCTTGAGACATACTGTCTCATACCTAAAAAGAACGTGTTTCGGCTGGATTCTTTGGCGGATCACGACCAATTATGGACTTGATCTTCACAGGATCAGCTGAAATGCCTACATTGCTGAAAACATGACCAAAAATGTTATTTTGTTTGAAGAAAATACACACTTGTCTTTGGTCAACTTACAACCACTACTTGCAAGCTCATGTAAGGTTGCTTTCAGAGCCCGATCATGCTCGGCCTGGGTTGCACCATGGACTACGATGTCGACCGACAAGTTCCGGGCACCTGGAATATTAGATAAAAGATCGGCAATGGTTTTCTGGAAAATCGCAGAAGCCGCATTTACTCCAAAAAGAAGGCGCTTGTAGCGACGGAGACATACATGCGTAGAGAAAGTGGTGATATACCGACTTGCTTCATCCAGTTCTAACTGGTGATATGCATTGGACAGGTCTAGCTTGCTGAACACAGTCGATCTTCTACAGTGGGCACGGGGTGTTTTTCTCTTTGAATGACCTTATTGGCCTCACGCATATCAATGCATACCCGGACAGAGCCTTTGGACTTTCCTTGCGTATATGAAAGGGATATGTCTATGCCTCTGTGATACGGGCTGTACATCACTGTTAATGTGTAATTTAACTTTGCCATCTTTGATTTTCCCCATCTCCCCATCAAATAATGAGGGGTACTGATCTGCAAGAAAACTGGAATTACATGCAACAGGTGTGTGTAGAGAGGAGAATGCAAATTTTACAATGTTAGTTCCATATGCATAGATAACAGGTGTAGGATTACATAAAACAGGTTTATGTGACAACTTGTTGTATATGCTTTCATTTATAACCCAGTGTCCACAAGAAATTCAACATCAGATTCAAAATGTTAGCATGAACAAGTGGTATTTGTTTTGAGTCATTTGTAACATGAAACACAAAATCATCTTCGTCAGAGCTATACTTTCTTTTATGATTCACAGAATAATTGTCTTTACTGACATCTGATTTGTCTGTATCGGTATCTGTACCGGCAAAGTTCACATGTTTAGCGGATGATCTGCAGACTCTCGCGTAGTGATTTAACTTTCTGCACGCACGACATTCTTGTCCTTGAGCGGGACACTTCTGGTGAGTCCGTTTACCGCCACAGTTCCTACACTGATCATGCTGAAGGTTCTTTGTAGCTCCTTGGTTTCTGGAATTAGGACGAGCCCGGCCGCGGGGAGCCCGACCGCGGTCGCCAAAGGGAGCCCGACTTTGGCCTCGTAAATTGCCACGACCTCGAGGTCAATGATGTGATACTTGGTTTACATTTACTTGGTTTGTAACACCACCTTCCATTTCCGTTCCACATGTTTCTGCGAGTTCAAGTGCACGTGCTTCTTCAATAACACGATCAAGAGTGAGATTCCATCTTAAAGCACGTCTCCTCAACCTGGAACTTGTGCAGCCTTGTATTATCTGATTTAATATAGCCTTATCTTTGTTATCAAAGTCACATGTGTTCGCTAGGGTCCTCAAACGTGTAAAGTAATAATCTATTCCCTCACCTGGGTTTTGCTTAGCTTGTCCAAATTTATTAGTTTCAAAACTAAGATTCTGCTTAGGGGTGAAATAGTCAGAAAGTGAAGCTTTAAGCACAGGGTACTCATTTGCAATAACGTCATCGTCTGCTGTTGTCAGTGCAGCACCGACTCCTTTCTTCTCATTAGTGAAACTGTCATAGATATCATAGGTTTCCTCACTACAATAGTCTAGTGGCAAGTACGATCAACTAAAATAGGGACTAATAAAACTGATCTCTTGGGTGGCGACCTACCGTAAATGACATTGTTCGGCTGTATCCAGTGGTTGTAAATATCCGTAGGACATAGTGTGACTTGAGTTTGATGAGCTAAGTACCAACATGGGATATGATATGTATGTATTAAGTGGTTGTGTGAGTAGTTATATTTGTTTCAAATAATAGGGTGTATTTACTTGCGTTCCGTGGTGGTGAGTATCCGAATACGTCAGGGATTGCTGTATTTTGTTCTGAAGAGTACCTATTACTACAATGAATAGGTACTTGTCCGGTGGGAGTAGATACACGATAGGACAGAGTATGATTAAAGTATTTTTCCACCTTAACACCGACCGTGTTCCGATTTGCCCCGTCAATTTGGATGCTAATATTTTGATAACCAAACGTCCAGTCTATGGATTACGTCTATATTATGTGAGTAGATTCCATGTATTAAATGTAAATACGTATTTAGTTTGTACAATAGCAGAATTTGTGAGAAGCCCTCGTTAAAAACATTTTTTCGTTCTTACTTGCCCCGGTGTCCCCTACCCGTATTGGCACCCTGTCTGCAAAACGATGTATCGTATCAAATTACGTAAAATACCTAAGTTCGGTTTTGTTGTGTCACCGGCATCCTCTCTGTGTGGTTCAGCGGATTGGCACATGAATCCTCGCTGTGCTCACAGTAACTATAGCATAGAGAGGTAGGACGTTTAAGAGTACACTTTATGTGCAAAGAATGGGTTGCCAAATGTTTGCCCCCCCCCCATGTTGAAGACGCTTCTACGCCCATGTAGATGTACAACAATCGTCGAGGCGTGACCTGTATAGAGATAGAATACAATTGTATTTACTAGTCACGCCTCGACGCCTGTTGTAGTACGCCTCTATTTTTTTATACCATACATTTACTCGAGATGTACACCTCATTTACACCAAATATAGGGACATGATGTACACGTGACAAAGCGTACATCCCCGACTTATACACCAAAACTTAATGTGTGTACGCACCTGGCTTAAGAAGCTAGCGAACGAAAAAAATGTTGTTTTTTTGCTGCGACCATCGCACGATAAAAATCATGCTCTAACCGATTCATGCGGGTATACATTCCATAAGATGAGGAATGGAATCTGCCTTACGTTCATTAACGAAAACGTTCGCCGCGAGAATTAGTTCGTCACGCGAGCTACTTATTGAACGATTATAATCGTTCGCCGCAAACAATTTCTAGATGGCGGGGATAGACGATTTAATGGCCTAACTTGTTCTATTAGATTTTCAGTCGAAGATTGAAAATTAGGAACTCAGTAATACTTCTTTCGTGTTCTATTTATAAGCTTTGGTATCCACACTGTATCACAAATTTAAAACACATACAAACTACAGTTAATGTTTAAATCGCTAAGATTATAATAAATTAAATCAAATATTTATCTATCCGCCATCTTTGTTTGCTTGGCGACGCTTGGCGAGCTATGTGTATAGGTCGTTCGCGATTGGCTAACATGTTCGTGGCGAACTTATTTTTCATTAACGCGAACTCACGTATTGTTCGCGAACGTTGGCGAGCGTTTTCGTTAATGTACTAAGTAACACGTACGACCTTATATAAGACAGATGCATGACTAAAATATTCATCATAAGATGATTCTTATTAGTCTATTTTCATAAAAATCGGAAGTTGTTATGTAGACCAAACTCAAGTTGAAAAAGATTGTTTGCTGTAAGTAAAGAGTAATTTTCTGACAATTTTTTCTTGTTTTAAGTCAGCAATGTGGCCATAATGTTGTTTTCTACCAAGTCTGGTCATGCTGGGTTTGCAGTCAGCGATGTCCACAATGCCAACGATTGGAAAATATCATAGAGATCCGCGATTAATTGCCTGCAATTTCTTAATCGTTTTACTACGCTACCACACGTTCTGATAGTGAATGTAACGTTTCCTTAACGATGCCAACACGATTCCTGACAAGATGTGCCACGAACTCCACCACGTTCTCTAACGTTCTCTTAGGTTCTCTAACAATGGTTTCGTTTATGCATTGTTGTATTGTAGGGACACGTCAACATAGCATCTAGCACATTTGGGCCCAGCTACATTGAAAAATATACCTAACAAGTACTGTTTTCTAAATGCTCTTCAGACTTGAAAATAAATGTATTTTGTTTACATTTTAAATTTCGTATGTTCATATATAGTTGAAGATATACAAATAGACATTATTAGCTCGTAGGCAGACACAATTAAGTTCCTTGGTTGATGGACGTTTGTATTCTGCTCGTGTTATATTTGGCTCACATTTCCCCCCGGTTTTATATACATGTAACTACCAAATTTGGCTCTGTACTGCCGATGTAAAGCCACACCCTTTCCAGGATCTTTATAGGGTCACTATAGACAGGCTGCATTGTACGGTGTACCGTTTCTCCAGTATTTGAAAAAAATGCAGTTAAAGGGAGGTAAATCCACCATAGTAACCTCAATGGACACTGAGACTTATTCCCCTTTCTATAACCAAAACGGATGTAAACTACATATAGTTATACCGTAAACTCATTTGCAACAGATGTACATATAGTTAAATGTCTACATTTGTGTTACTTACTGATTATAGAAGGAAACATTGAGGTATTTGAACCATGTAATGAATTACTACTTACGACCATATAAGATGGAAACACATTTAGAAACAGCATCACAAGGCGCTTCTTATGAGCACATCTTCATGAAAATCGGAACTTGCCTTGTTGACTAAACTTTAGTTGAAGCAGCTTGTTTTACAATAAGTAAAGAGTAATTTTAAGAGTAACTGTATTTTCCCTGTTTTGTCAAAACAACGATGCGACATACGACATACATGTGTGGCATCTCGGCGACTGCGATAAGAAGAATACTAGTACATGATCTTGGCGACAGTCTTAATAATTTTGTAAACTTGACTTTGAAATTGTTGATTGACTGTTGTGAAGCTTATTTTACAATCCACTCGATTTTGCAGTCCTTGGTGTTATATAGGTACAAAGATTGTTGACATCAGATGCACGAAATAGTAAAGTAAAACCACGGCCGCGGTCGATATTAAGTGTAGCATTGCGAGAAACTCGATCAATTTTGTCATTTTTCACTTGCGCTTTAATATCTACACATTAAACTCGATTTAATCCAATGTTATGTATGTTTTTATTTGTAAAATAATGCATGTGCACAGTGCGCATTTCATCATTTAATTTGTTGTAAAAGAGACGCACGGGGGATGATCAATAATATAATTGGAAACTGCTTATAACTATGTTAATACATGTTAATTTCCAAAAATATAATACTACAATATGTTGTCCAATGAATATGTTTCAATGAGACGTACGAAGTAGTGTTCCAATAAATGAAACACAAAGTTTTAGAGAACAAACTTTGGTACTTCGTTCGGAATGTTCCGCCTTTTAATCGATTGATGTTCATTGGTACAGTGTATTTAATGTTGATGTTTTTTTTTCATATCATGTTTTATGCACGTAATGTACGTGCATAGCACTGTCAGCGGGTTACTGCATCACTGTATATTTAAGTAAAGTTTGAGTTAGAAATAACAATCGTAATAAAGATATGTGTACTGTGTGAACAATAAAACCATAGTAGTATTGCGAGTAACTCAGATTTGGTATATTTTAGTTATTCTAACAACAATCAAATATACATAATTAACCAATTGCTAAGTCGTTACAGACTATAATTACAACAAACAACAAATGTACATAAATAATGCAGATACAATTTGTCCATTTCATCCTAAATATTCAATTGTTGTAATGATGTGAACGTCTGTAAACAGATTTCGTGCAGTAAATTTTATTGTATATTTTAGTGACGCCTTTTAAAATCGAGGTATCAAACTATTTTACTACCCTGTGGCTATTTGACTGTTTGAAAATGCATGTATAATCATAAACTTGTCTTTAATATGTCGAGATAGCACCATAATTGATTTTAATCAAACATTATATTGAACCTTAGGGGATTGTCAAAAATATACCTTTGTTTCGTAATTATTGAAAGGAAATTATGTAATAATTTTACAGTCGCGTGTTGATTGGCTAAGAACGCATTAAGTATTTATGTAACATGCAATTTGATTGGTTTTAATATATTAGATACTTTTTCTGTGGGTTTTTAAAAATATGTAATAGGAAGAAATGAATTAGGGTTTGAAGGGAACGGTCAGGATTTTCGAAAGTTAAGTTAGGAAAAGAAGTGGAGTTCCACTATATTTTATCTGTGTTAAATTACTAACTTTGTGTGTGAAAATATATCTGTTATTTGTTAATTACTGGATACAACGAAGAAAATAAAAATAGTAAAACGGACGTTTGATTTGTCAACTCATTTAACATTGACTTTCTAATTTGAACTTATTCTGGAAACCACACACTTGTCACGTTATTAAAGCTACACTGTATAGCTTACAAACACGGAAGCACGAAGGGAGATATTTACATTAAAGCTTATACATATGCGCACGGATGAACGGATCTGCACATAAAAGCAGAACCCCATCAACAAACACATAATTTTATAGAACACTTGGTACTTCAGAGCAAAGATCCCCAACTGTAAAGCGAACGCCAAGATTACGACGGCATTACACAGAGCAGACAGTCCATAACGTCGTTAACGTCAAGCGACTTCACGCTTTTTGTGTATGTCCGCTTTTTACTAAACCTCCATTGTGTCGAAAATAATGCGTGATGACCCCCCTTTTTATTTTTTGCACTTACTCTTTAATATTTCTCAATACTGTGTGATTCGTTAGTTGATTGAATCACTCTTCCTTGTCCAAATCGTGCCCCGAATAGGGTAAGGTGTGGCAAATACGGCATCTTATACTGACTAATTTTCGACATAAAACTCCTATCTTTGAATAATTGTGCTTCGCAACTGCTATAAATTTTATATACGCATATTCAACGGATGAATGACTAACATATAGAGTTTTGAAAATTAATATGGACCTTAATTTGACCGAGCAACACGCTTAAAACCTCGATTTTAGGCGCTATGTGCGTATCGTCGCGTTGCTAGGAAACAAAGCGATATTTTGAAAAAATAAAAACGACAAAATACAGACAACATGTTAAAGAATACTTATGGTGATTTTCATTAAATTCAGTGAAAAGTCGACTTAGTTTCTACGTTAGGGAAACATATCTGAATATATACAATACGAGACGGGTCTCATGAAAAAATGTATTTTTAAGAGACCCAAAACTCCGTTTTTTAAAGAAAGAAAAATAACCTACCAATTCACGCTCCACATATCTTTTTAATTTCGTGACGTGTCGTCATGACTAGTCAACCTGTATTTTTATGATGGTACACAGTGTTAATTTTTCTTTAAAAAAGGCTGAAATTTGGCATGAATATTAAAAAAAAAACGAGCAAAACCTTTGTCATAAAATATGAATCTGAAAGTTGAATTCGACATTGCACGATTTGCTAGCGAAAATTGACATAAATGTCTAGTCTAGAGGTCACAAGATGCAAGTCATAAGTCAAAATTTAAGTGACCTCCAGGGCTCCAATAGTTTTTGTGTTGGCGATTTTGCGTACAGTTAATGTTTTACAAGATGTACACAATGTCCGTGCATTTCCCTCATATCAATTGGTAACACTGAAGGTGTGCATCTTGAGAAAATGTACGATTGCATGTATATATTAATAACAAAAAAATGTTTGGTCCGCAAATTTTAGGCGAGGCAGCTGCCTCGCCTGGCCTCAGTGTAGTTACGGCGCTGGTTAAAGGGCCTGCCTCACAGATGGAGCGATTTTTTTAAAAAGTATAATTTTCTTAACCAAATCAAGTATTTATATAATAGAACATTGTTGACTGTTGCTTTCAGAAATATTTATTGCAAATAATCGATTTTAACCACTTTCAACATCGCGCACACCAGTGTGTTTTTCCTTTTCAACATAGCGTATTTTTACCTTTCAGTATGATTTTTGAATAATATTATTCACTAAATCGGTATGTAACATAAACAAACTTCAGTCCTAACATTTATGAAGTATTTGGTTTGTTTTTAAATTCATTTTCATCACGTGCGAGTAAATTTCAGACAATTTAAATGAGAGTAGTTTAAAATTCTATACCGTATTAATACGATACAGAATTTTTGAGGTAAAATACTTAAAAAAAAATACAAGATCCTAATGTTACACAAGTTATATTTATATCAGCGTGCTTGTTTATGGGATAAACAGGCATCTATGCCAAAATATAGTGACTATTTAACACAGTCCCTTTAAGCTCAAAACGAACTAAAGCAAGACCTGTCTTCACTTTGAACAGTAAAGCCAATCGGCTGTCTTAACGTCTGGCAAACGTGTTAATAACTCTTTCTGCGATAGTCTCGCGGTCTCTGTGGATAGGCAGGAGACTTAAACCGGACATCCTATCAGTTGACATCGTAGATCGAAGTCATGTTTTCAATCTTCGCATGGAACTGAAAGAACGTTCGGCCATATTGCAGTGGAGACAGGCATGGATAGAAGTACGTGCAAACACGTACATACGAGGGCCCATCAATAATTTCGTGAACTAATTTTATGTTGCGAATATAAATAGTCTTACACACTATTACCCTCTAGTCCTTTTTAAAGTGACATCCCGTGCACAGTTTGCATTTATTCCATTGCTAGACCCATAACCGGATCACGTGCTATATGACGTCACGTGACATCTCCCGCAAATTTCCGTTTACGACGCACCCAACTCTTATCAGGGTTTGTATTTCTAACCATGCTGTCTATTTTTGAGTTTTGGAAATGGCCAGAAATAGCTTATGGCATATTCTAGATTATATGATGGGTGGGGTAACAGTTCTATATCCTGGTCCTAGATGTTGTCCGAAACAACGCTGATGCTGTGGGTTGGCGAATTATCATGGTATAACAGAATCTCATACATTTGAAGTTGTTTGTGCTTTCTTTTCATAGCCGATAACAACTGAACATTAATTATTGCTGCAAAAGTTTCTAACAACAGTATGCTTTCGAAGCAACACAATAACTACAAGTAATTCCTTGTATGTTGCAAAATATTATGTTCAATTCACTTTACCGACCGCCAAGCTTAAAGGCCAACGGCCGGCGAATATGCTTATCATCTTTGTTTGCTCCTTTATTGTCCTTAAAGCTATTCTTCAACAATGAAAATGCACTATTCGATTGCCAAGAGTCCCTAAAAACTACATGCACAATTTCCTGAATGTAGACTTTTTTCCTGAGTAATGTATAAATCTTTGACACAAAACGTTACTCGGTCGTACCAGGCGACGCCATTTTTTATTACGCACGCCCATGGCATGACGTTCGAATGTTGCTATGACGTCATAAATCTTGACATCAGCAATAATTTTGCATGCTGAATTAATTGGACAATAAATTATCTTTGACCATGCAAACTTTCAATAAGCTATGTCAAAGCGTTATGAAACAGTGGAATTAGTTCACGAAATTTTTGATGGGCCCACGTATGTTGGGATAAAGTTCCGCATTCATGTCCGCAATCGTGTCAGCAATATTTGAGACAGGTGCATCTGCAGCTAACTGGCATTTAACCTTCCACCTTCTAGTTTCAGCCTCAAACTCTTCGAATGATTCGCAAGTTGTAGATCTAGGCGGAATGTGTCAAAGAGTACTTGCACTTTTGCGGCAGTAAGCTGTGCAATATGCGCGGGTAACAAATACTGAGCATTGAAGCGATCTTGTCCATTCAAGAGACGTTCAGTTATCTCCACAACCAAATGGTCAAGAAAATGAAGCCACATGTTTCGTTACTAGTACTCAGGGATGTCTGCTGCTGGTACATTGTGGCGATGTTGTTGGCGCCCAACATTGCAAGGTCTGGACGGATCCACGCCCACTGCCGCGGCCATAGTAACTGCCTTGCCATACAACTCCAGCCACAATGCATCGTCGTTGCGCTCATTTTGGACGAGGGTACAGTTGTTTAGGGTATAACGGATCACTAACGACATAGTGGCTGATTACGAGGATATGCTTTATTTTGTCAAAACAAAAACTTTTGCAAATGTTTAACACATTACTCGTGCATGACTTATTAACATTTTCGGAATAAAACACAGTCGAAATGTCAATAGCGGATCACTTAGGTCTACAGCGGATCACTACATTCCTTTCAATGGGAATCATCTCAAAAGCTATGTTACCTGTCAGATATGACATAACACCACCAGATATGTTCCAGTTAGTGTTGAGGCAAGTGGATATCATAACAAAGTCGCTTAAAATGAGTCAACAGTTTAATAGCTCCATTAACAAGATAGATAGATATTTTATTCATCCTCCAATTTAGGACAATGGACTAGTACAGTATTAATTATACACAAGTGTTATTTAACTATAATTTGATAAAAGTATCAAATGCTTATTTTGCATTTGTTATTACGGTCACTGGATCACAAAAATGGACAAACAATTGCAAACTAAAAACAAAACAATAATACCTACATAACTAAATGCACTTTTCCATTGAGTGATCCGCTATACACAAATCGACGCGGTACCTTTGAACCCAATTTACCAATAGTTGTATCAATATAACTATAATTTGATGGTTATAGACAGATTAGGGATATTACAATAAACATGTTTACATATTTTTTCTTTAAAAAGTTGCAAATTACTTAAGATAATTAAGGCTAATTCTCTGTTTACCGTTTTCCTCGAGCACGTTTTTCCGCTTCACCCTGCGTGTCAATTGCTAAACTTAAAATTAACAAGTTATTAAATCTGTAATTTCTAAACAAATGTTATGACAAAGCGTCGAAAGGGTTCAATTATTGAGGTCAATCATTAAATATTTGTGATTTTTCCTGGAAGTTATCAAATTTCTTCGTGTTTCTGACACTGATCCGTTATTGACAATGATCCGCTATACTCTAAACAACTGTACATATAACACTCGCTTCCTTAGACGCCTCATCAAGATCGTATGTTTTGTTCTGGAGCATCTTGGAGAGAGGAACAAGTTGGGCTAGTATGTATTCAACCGAAACTTGTGTCACAATAAAATCAAACCGTGTCTTCTAGAGCATACACTTCCATTGAATATGAACACCTAAAAATGTGAAGAGCATCGGCACGTGCGGCCCACCTCGTCTCACAAAGAGACAGTAGTTTGGTTCTTTTAGCCATTGCCAATCGACTACCTGCGTCATTCCCAAGTGTTTCTTGAAAGCGCAACAGTCTCTTCGCCGAATACTGTAAAATCATTTAATTTCGATGGGACGAAATTTAGTGGTTTTGATAAAAAAGACCATTTCGTTGGGAAATTAATTCGTGGATTTTGCATTTCATGTAATAAATATAAGGGTCAAAATTATTGTTCGATGGGATTTAATTTCGTGGTTGAAAGTGAATCACGAAATTTAATCCCCCACGAAAATTAATGATTTTACGGTAGTTAAAGCAGAATGCAATTTCAGGCAATGGGCGCGACAATGTGTATACATGTATAGAGCTTCTGGGTGGATTTCGCAAATTCAAAAATTGGATATTCGAACGTCCTCGGACAAAATCGTGATATTTTAGTTATTGTGTTACTCAAGCCCATGTCACTGCGTGATAGTCTTTCTAAGATAATTTTATTTTCAAATATGTTTCAATGTCATGCCATCTGTAAGAAGTACGCGTATAGGCAGGCACGCCCTTGCCTTCAACCAAATCCCTGATAGTGTTGGAAGAACAGAGCCTTCAACCAAATCCCTGGTAGTGCTGGAAAAACAGTGCCTTCAACCAAATCCCTGATAGTGCTGGAAGAACAGTGCCTTCAATTAAATCACTGATAGTACTTGAAGAACAGAACCTTCAATCAAATCACTGATAGTGCTGGAAGAACAGAGCCTTCAATCAAATCACTGATAGTGCTGGAAGAACAGTACCTTCAATCAAATCACCGATAGTGCTGGAAGAACAGTACCTTCAATTAAATCACTGATAGTGCTGGAAGAACAGTGCCTTCAATCAAATCACTGATAGTGCAGGAAGAACAGTACCTTCAATCAAATCACTGATAGTGCTGGAAGAACAGTGCCTTCAATCAAATCACTGATAGTGCTGGAAGAACAGTACCTTCAATCAAATCACTGATAGTGCTGGAAGAACAGTACCTTCAATCAAATCACTGATAGTGTTGGAAGAACAGTGCCTTCAATCAAATCACTGATAGTGCTGAAAGAACAATACCTTCAATAAAATCACTGATAGTGTTGGAAGAATAGTGCCTTCAATCAAATCACTGATAGTGGTGATAGTGCTGGAAGAACAGTGCCTTCAATCAAATCACTGATAGTGCAGGAAGAACAGTGTCTTCAATCAAATCACATATAGTGCTGGAAGAACAGTGCCTTCAATCAAATCACTGATAGTGCTGGAAGAACAGTGCCTTCAATCAAATCACATATAGTGCTGGAAGAACAGTGCCTTCAATCAAATCACTGATAGTGCTGGAAGAACAGAGCCTTCAATCAAATCACTGATAATGCTGGAAGAACAGTACCTTCAATCATATCACTGATAGTGCTGGAAGAACAGTACCTTCAATCAAATCACTGATAGTGCTGGAAGAACAGTACCTTCAATCAAATCACTGATAGTGTTGGAAAAATAGTGCCTTCAATCAAATCACTGATAGTGTTGGAAGAACAGTGCCTTCAATCAAATCACTGATAGTGCTGGAAGAACAGTGCCTTCAATCAAATCACTGAAAGTGCTGAAAGAGCAGTACCTTCAATCAAATCACTGATAGTGTTGGAAGAACTGTGCCTTCAATCAAATCACTGATAGTGCAGGAAGAACAGTGCCCTCAATCAAATCACTGATAGTGTTGGAAGAACAGTGCCTTCAATCAAATCACTGATAGTGTTGGAAGAACAGTGCCTTCAATCAAATCACTGATAGTGTTGGAAGAACAGAGCCTTCAATCAAATCACTGATAGTGTTGGAAGAACAGTGCCTTCAATCAAATCACTGATAGTGCTGGAAGAACAGAGCCTTCAATCAAATCACTGATAGTGTTGGAAGAATAGTGCCTTCAATCAAATCACTGATAGTGCTGATAGTGCTGAAAGAATAGTGCCTTCAATCAAATCACTGATAGTGCTGAAAGAACAGTACCTTCAACCAAATCACTGATAGTGTTGGAAGAACAGTGCCTTCAATCAACTTACTGATAGTGCTGAAAGAACATCACCTTCAATCAAATCACTGATAGTGTTGGAAGAACAGAGCCTTCAATACAATCACTGATAGTGTTGGAAGAACAGTGCCTTCAATTAAAATACTGATAGTGCTGATAGTGCTGAAAGAACAATACCTTCAATCAAAGCACTGATAGTATTGGAAGAACAGTGCCTTCAATCAAATCACTGATAGTGGTGATAGTGCTGGAAGAACAATGCCTTCAATCAAATCACTGATTGTGCAGGAAGAACAGTACCTTCAATGAAATTACTGATAATGTTGGAAGAACAGTGCCTTCAATCAAATCACTGATAGTGCTGGAAGAACAGAGCCTTCAATCAAATCACTGATAGTGCTGATAATGCTGGAAGAACAGTGCCTTCAATCAAATCACTGATAGTGCTGAAAGAACAGAGCCTTCAATCAAATCACTGATAATGCTGAAAAAACAGAACCTTCAATCAAATCACTGATAGTGCTGGAAGAACAGAGCCTTCTAACAAATCACTGATATTGCTGAAAGAACAGAACCTTCAATCAAATCACTGATAGTGCTGGAAGAACAGAGCCTTCTAACAAATCACTGATAATGCTGAAAGAACAGTGCCTTCAATCAAATCACTGATAGTGCTGGAAGAACAGAGCCTTCTAACAAATCACTGATAGTGCTGATAATGCTGGAAGAATAGTACCTTCTATCAAATCACTGATAGTGCTGAAAGAACAGAGCCTTCAATCAAATCACTGATAGTGCTGGAAGTACAGAGCCTTCAATCAAATCACTGATAATGCTGGAAGAACAGTGCCTTCTATCAAATCACTGATAGTGCTGAAAGAACAGAGCCTTCAATCAAATCACTGATAGTGTTGAAAGAACATTACCTTCAATCAAATCACTGATAGTGCTGGAAAAACGGTACCATCAATCAAATCACTGATAGTGCTGGAAGAACAGAGCCTTCAATCAAATCACTGATAGTGCTGGAAGTACAGAGCCTTCAATCAAATCACTGATAATGCTGGAAGAACAGTGCCTTCAATCAAATCACTGATAATGCTGGAAGAACAGTGCCTTCAATCAAATCACTGATAATGCTGGAAGAACAGAGCCTTCAATCAAATCACATATAGTGCTGGAAGAACAGTGCTTTCAATCAAATCACTGATAGTGCTGGAAGAACAGTGCCTTCAATCAAATCACATATAGTGCTGGAAGAACAGTGCCTTCAATCAAATCACTGATAGTGCTGGAAGAACAGAGCCTTCAATCAAATCACTGATAATGCTGGAAGAACAGTACCTTCAATCATATCACTGATAGTGCTGGAAGAACAGTACCTTCAATCAAATCACTGATAGTGCTGGAAGAATAGTACCTTCAATCAAATCACTGATAGTGTTGGAAGAATAGTGCCTTCAATCAAATCACTGATAGTGTTGGAAGAACAGTGCCTTCAATCAAATCACTGATAGTGCTGGAAGAACAGTGCCTTCAATCAAATCACTGAAAGTGCTGAAAGAGCAGTACCTTCAATCAAATCACTGATAGTGTTGGAAGAACTGTGCCTTCAATCAAATCACTGATAGAGCAGGAAGAACAGTGCCCTCAATCAAATCACTGATAGTGTTGGAAGAACAGTGCCTTCAATCAAATCACTGATAGTGTTGGAAGAACAGTGCCTTCAATCAAATCACTGATAGTGCTGAAAGAACAGTGCCTTCAATCAAATCACTGATAGTGTTGGAAGAACAGTGCCTTCAATCAAATCACTGATAGTGTTGGAAGAACAGTGCCTTCAATCAAATCACTGATAGTGCTGGAAGAACAGAGCCTTCAATCAAATCACTGATAGTGTTGGAAGAATAGTGCCTTCAATCAAATCACTGATAGTGCTGATAGTGCTGAAAGAATAGTGCCTTCAATCAAATCACTGATAGTGCTGAAAGAACAGTACCTTCAACCAAATCACTGATAGTGTTGGAAGAACAGTGCCTTCAATCAACTTACTGATAGTGCTGAAAGAACATCACCTTCAATCAAATCACTGATAGTGTTGGAAGAACAGTGCCTTCAATTAAATCACTGATAGTGCTGATAGTGCTGAAAGAACAATACCTTCAATCAAAGCACTGATAGTATTGGAAGAACAGTGCCTTCAATCAAATCACTGATAGTGGTGATAGTGCTGGAAGAACAGTGCCTTCAATCAAATCACTGATAGTGCTGGAAGAACAGTACCCTCAATCAAATCACTGATAGTGCAGGAAGAACAGTGCCTGCAATCAAATCATTGATAGTGCTGAAAGAACAGTGCCTTCAATCAAATCACTGATAGTGCAGGAAGAACAGTGCCTTCAATCAAATCACTGATAGTGCAGGAAGAACAGTACCTTCAATGAAATTACTGATAATGTTGGAAGAACAGTGCCTTCAATCAAATCACTGATAGTGCTGGAAGAACAGAGCCTCCAATCAAATCACTGATAGTGCTGATAATGCTGGAAGAACAGTGCCTTCAATCAAATCACTGATAGTGCTGAAAGAACAGAGCCTTCAATCAAATCACTGATAATGCTGAAAGAACAGAACCTTCAATCAAATCACTGATTGTGCTGGAAGAACAGAGCCTTCTAACAAATCACTGATAATGCTGAAAGAACAGAACCTTCAATCAAATCACTGATAGTGCTGGAAGAACAGAGCCTTCTTACAAATCACTGATAATGCTGAAAGAACAGTGCCTTCAATCAAATCACTGATGGTGCTGGAAGAACAGAGCCTTCTTACAAATCACTGATAGTGCTGATAATGCTGGAAGAATAGTACCTTCTATCAAATCACTGATAGTGCTGAAAGAACAGAGCCTTCAATCAAATCACTGATAGTGCTGGAAGTACAGAGCCTTTAATCAAATCACTGATAATACTGGAAGAACAGTGCCTTCTATCAAATCACTGATAGTGCTGAAAGAACAGAGCCTTCAATCAAATCACTGATAGTGTTGAAAGAACAGTACCTTCAATCAAATCACTGATAGTGCTGGAAAAACGGTACCTTCAATCAAATCACTGATAGTGCTGGAAGAACAGAGCCTTCAATCAAATCACTGATAGTGCTGGAAGTACAGAGCCTTCAATCAAATCACTGATAATGCTGGAAGAACAGTGCCTTCAATCAAATCACTGATAATGCTGGAAGAACAGTGCCTTTAATCAAATCACTGATAATGCTGGAAGAACAGAGCCTTCAATTAAATCACTGATAGTGCTGAAAGAACAGAGCCTTCAATCAAATCACTGACAGTGCTGAAAGAACAGTACCTTCAATGAAATTACTGACAGTGCTGAAAGAACAGTGCCTTCAATCAAATCACTGATAGTGCTGATAGTGCTGGAAGAACAGTACCTTCAATCAAATCACTGATAATGCTGGAAGAAGAGAGCCTTCAATCAAATCACTGATAGTGCTGAAAGAACAGAGCCTTCAATCCAATCACTGATAGCGCTGATAATGCTGGAAGAACAGTGCCTTCAATCAAATCACTGATAGTGCTGGAAGAACAGAGCCTTCAATCAAATCACTGATAGTGCTGAAAGAACAGAGCCTTCAATCAAATCACTGACAGTGCTGAAAGAACAGTACCTTCAATGAAATTACTGACAGTGCTGAAAGAACAGTACCTTCAATGAAATCACTAATAGTGCTGAAAGAACAGAGCCTTCAATCAAATCACTGACAGTGCTGAAAAAACAGTACCTTCAATGAAATCACTGATAGTGCTGAAAGAACAGAGCCTTCAATCAAATCACTGACAGTGCTGAAAGAACAGTACCTTCAATCAAATCACTGATAGTGCTGAAAGAACAGAACCTTCAATCAAATCACTGATAGTGCTGGTAGTGTTGGAAGAATAGTGCCTCGAATCAAATCACTGATAGTGCTGGAAGAACAGTGCCTTCAATGAAATTACTGATAGTGGTGGAAGAACAATATGCATTCAATCAAATCTCTAATAGTGCTGGAAGAACAGTGCCTTCAATCAAATCTCTGATAGTGCTGATAATGCTGGAAGAACAGTGCCATCAATCAAATCACTGATAGTGCTGAAAGAACAGTACCTTCAATTATATCACTTCAATAGTGTTGGAAGATCAATACGCCTTCAATCAAATCACTGATAGTGCTGAAAGAACAGTGCCTTCAATCAAAGCACTTCAATAGTGTTGGAAGAACAATATGCCTTCAATCAAATCACTGATAGTGCTGAAAGAACAGTGCCTCCAATCAAATCACTGATAGTGTTGGAAGAACAGTGCCTTCAATCAAATCACTGATAGTGCTGAAAGAACAGTGCCTTCAATCAAATCACTGATAGTGCTGAAAGAACTGTGCCTTCAATCATATCACTTCAATAGTGCTGGAAGAACAGTGCCTTCAATCAAATCACTGATAGTGCTGAAAGAACAGTGCCTTCAATCAAATCACTGATAATGCTGGAAGAACAGTACCTTCAATCAAATCACTGATAGTGCTGGAAGAACAGTGCCTTCAATCAAATCACTGATAGTGCAGGAAGAACAGTACCTTCAATCAAATCACTGATAGTGCTGGAAGAACAGAGCCTTCAATCAAATCACTGATAGTGCTGATAATGCTGGAAGAATAGTACCTTCTATCAAATCACTGAAAGTGCTGGAAGAACAGTACCTTCAATCAAATCACTGATAGTGCAGGAAGAACAGAGCCTTCAATCAAATCACTGATAGTGCTGAAAGAACAGAGCCTTCAATCAAATCACTGATAGTGCTGAAAGAACAGTACCTTCAATCAAATCACTGATAGTGCTGAAAGAACAGTGCCTTCAATCAAATCACTGATAGTGCTGAAAGAACAGTGCCTTCAATCAAATCACTGATAATGCTGGAAGAACAGTGCTTTCAATCAAATCACATATAGTGCTGGAAGAACAGTGCCTTCAATCAAATCACTGATAGTTCAGGAAGAACAGAACCTTCAATCAAATCACTGATAGTGCAGGAAGAACAGTGCCTTCAATCAAATCACTGATAGTGCAGGAAGAACAGTGCCTTCAATCAAATCACTGATAATGCTGGAAGAACAGTGCCTTTAATCAAATCACATATAGTGCAGGAAGAACAGTGCCTTCAATCAAATCACTGATAATGCTGGAAGAACAGTGCCTTCAATCAAATCACATATAGTGTTGGAAGCACAGTACCTTCAATCAAATCACTGATAGTGCTGAAAGAACAGTGCCTTCAATCAAATCACTGATAGTGCTGGAAGAACAGTACCTTCAATCAAATCACTGATAGTGCTGGAAGAACAGAGCCTTCTAACAAATCACTGATAGTGCTGGAAGAACAGTGCCTTCAATCAAATCACTGACAGTGCTGAAAGAACAGTGCCTTCAATCAAATCACTGATAATGCTGGAAGAACAGTGCCTTCAATCAAATCACATATAGTGCAGGAAGAACAGTGCCTTCAATCAAATCACTGATAATGCTGGAAGAACAGTGCCTTCAATCAAATCACATATAGTGTTGGAAGAACAGTACCTTCAATCAAATCACTGATAGTGCTGGAAGAACAGAACCTTCAATCAAATCACTGATAGTGCTGGAAGAACAGTACCTTCAATCAAATCACTGATAGTGCTGGAAGAACAGTACCTTCAATCAAATCACTGTTAGTGCTGGAAGAACAGTGCCTTCAATCAAATCACTGATAGTGCTGGAAGAACAGTACCTTCAATCAAATCACTGATAATGCTGGAAGAACAGTGCCTTCAATCAAATCACTGATAGTGCTGAAGGAACAGTACCTTCAATCAAATCACTGATAATGCTGGAAGAACAGTGCCTTCAATCAAATCACTGATTGTGCTGGAAGAACAGTGCCTTCAATCAAATCACTGATTGTGCTGGAAGAACAGTGCCTTCAATCAAATCACTGATAGTGCTGAAGGAACAATGGTTTCACAGGATATGACAATACCAGCATCATACTTTAGTGGGGTTTTATTATTAAAGTAATTTATTTGTGTCAGCGAGATTTGAAGTGACTGCAACAGTTTCTTCGAATAATTGAGCAAAAAACTACAAAATATTCACTGTTTTATGCATATTTTTATTCAAATAGAGTTATAATGAAAATAAATGCTTAACAATACACAATGCAAAATTTCATGTTAATCAAACATAACACAAAAGGTGATAATATACTTTAATGTTTGGCATTTTACCAAATTGCACTTAAAACATGTAAACTAGTACATACTGTAAAATCATTAATTTCGTGGGGTATTAAACTTCTGTGTTTTGTGGTTCACCTTCAACAATGAAATAAAATTCCATCTAACAATAATTTTGACCCTTGTATTTATTACTTGTCAGATTAGAAATGCGAAATTCAAGAAATAACGTCCCACTGAAATGTTATTTTTACCAAAACCGTGAAATTTTGTCCCATCGAAATTAAATGATTTTACAGTATTCTAATATCTTATACAATAAATAAGCTATGATCAGAGACTATATATCATTATCCCTGCTATGACATTTTAAATACCAACAATAAACAATATCACAACATGAAGAAAATAAACAAATTCCTAGATTACCAATCCCTGCAGCCTTACACTATTTGCCATGTCATTTAAATATGAATATAGATAGATAGTTTATTCATTTAAACTGTACAGTTTCTCATGATAAACAAACGTATATATACAACATAAAATAAACGTGATGAAATAAGAATGAAACATATATATATCAATACCAAACATAGATAAACATCAAACAAAAATACACGAAGAACATTATGATGAAAAGACAAACATACAATTTAATAATTCCTTTAAGGCAAAAAATTACTATTGAGGATGGACTAAGTATGTTTAATAAAGCAACAAAATTGTGAAAATGAATTTAACACTGTATGATTTCAAAAAGTAAAAGTTCAAGTTGTAATGGTTTGTATAAGGATAAGTAATAATTTAAATTTCAAAATATCTCATTCCAGAGACATGTTTATCTGTATAATGAGGATTTGAGCATAACACATTTTTATTTACAATGAAGAACATAATTTATAAAACATTTACAATTTGACATATTCTATGTAAAAATTTATTTACCCCAAACTATTGTACGCTTAATTGTTGGGTGCGTATAGCTAATGCTTCTTTGATGAATTTACGTAATGACAAAAGTTCTGCTTTATTTGTAGTGTTCAACAACAGTGTTAATTTATACATGCTTTTTCTTGTTCTGTAGTACAGTTTTATATATTTCGTTCTTAGATTGTGATAAACTTAACATTCGAGAATGAAATGAAATTCGTCCTCGACTACATTCGTACCGCAGATTTGACAAACTCGATTATTTCTATCACACGCTCCCTTTCATATCTACCAGTATGTACTCTCAGACAATGAGCCGATATGCGGATTTCAGTTTATTGCGATCTGAGTTTTGCCTATACTATCGCGTCTAGATAACTTGACATTTCAAATAAATCTTTCAATGAGTTATATAGTATGGGAACATTATTTGCATTTAAATTTTCCCGCCATTCCTGTAGATATTCATCAATTAGACGTTGTTTGAGATTTGATACAAATGTTTTTGAGTCTGTCGATCGAGGTGGGTCGCTCCATATGTACAATAAGTCATGTCTGGACAATAGTTGTTTCACTCCGGAGAACCAATTGCAAAACCCATTATTAACATCATCTAGTGAAAATTGTTTAACTGTTTGTATGAAGATATTTTCACTGTTAATAACTCTTAACCAATAATTTATTATTTGTGTGTATCTCGTAATGTAAAGTGGATACCTCCCCCAGTTCGCCATATATTGCTTCGTTACATGCGTTTTGTCAGACTCCTAAAACGATTTTGCAGAATTTGGTGTGTACATTTTCTAGTAATTTTGATTTCGAAAACCCCCATATTTCACAACCATATGTGACTGTTGATGTTACTAGGCAATCAAATAAATGCATCGCTGTTTTCGGTTTAGTACTATAAATTTTAAGGTTCGAAATTAAAACGTTTAACGACCTCAATCCCTTTCCATGCAGGGTTTGTGCGTTGAGGTTAAAATTACCTTTGTAGATAAAGGTAACTCCAAGGTATTTAAAATCGTTAACTGATTCTAGTTCCTGCCCTTCAAAATACCAGTGTTCATTTCTTTTTAGTCTTCCTCGTTTTCTAAAAACAACTATATACAAACTTTATACAGCCCTCAACAACATAGCATTGTTTTGTTTCAAAACTAGAGTACACTAATTAAAAAACCTTTCAAAACTAGAGTACAATAATTTCTTAAGGAACATTTCAAAACTAGAGTACATTAATTAAGGAACATTTCAAAACTAGAGTACAACCATTAAGGAACATTTCAAAACTAGAGTACAATAATCAAGGAAAGCTTCAAAACTAGAGTACAATAATCAAGGAAAGCTTCAAAACTATATAGAGTACAACCATTAAAGAGCATTTCAAAACTAGAGAAGAATAATTAAGGAACATTTTAAAACTAGAGTACATTAATTAAGGAACATTTCAAAACTAGAGTACATTAATTAAGGAACATTTCAAACCTGGAGTACAATAATTAGGGAAAGCTTCAAAACTAGAGTACAATAATTAGGGAAAGCTTCAAAACTAGAGTACAATCATTAGGAAAAGCTTAAAAACTAGAGTACAATAATTAGGGAAAGCTTCAAAACTAGAGTACAATAATTAGGAAAAGCTTAAAAACTAGAGTACGAGAGGCATTCAAAAAATACGTAGACAAATCAATTTTCCTGCTTATTTTTTCAGATAAATCAATAATTTTTTTTTTGGTGTAGCACTACCTTAATTCGCCAAAATCCAAAAGTTTCATAGAAATCGGTTCGACGGTTAAGTGAGGATCATGTTTTATGCAATGTACCTATAGTGACCACGGGGCAAGTCCAGACGTCTTTGTTGACGTCATATGTTTCAGTAACCTCACAACATAAGAACATTGAATTAACAAATAAATGTACACCTGGGCAAACTATAATTCGGAGTACAGACTTGAATGCACAGCTACTCATTCTCGAAGAAGAGATGAACAAATTGAAACAAACAAATACATCTCTTAATCAGGAAAATAAAGCGCTCAGAGGGAATAGGTTCACACAAGGATCATTACCTTGAAGTTTGGTTGAAATTGGCCAAGCGGTTTAGGAGGAGATGTCGTTTGAAGAAATTGTTGACGACAGACGACGGACATCTCGGTATGACAAAAGCTCACCTTGAGCACATTCGTGCTCAGGTGAGCTAAAAAAAGAGAACCGATAATATGGAGTTCAAAATCCCGCTAAGGAACAAACAATTGGTACAGAGCATCCGCTCGAAACAATCCAAAAACAGTATCAAGCAAACCAACAGTCGAAGTCTCACACTCTTACACCGAAACCTAAGGAAACAAACACCAGACCAGAAGAAAAAAGGAAAATAAATGTTATCACCTTGGGCGACTCTATGACCAAGAAATTACGGAGAGACAAATTAAGTACCAACAGAACAGTCTTTCAAATAAGGTCTCAAGGCGGAGCAGAAATAAGAGACATTGACAACAAGGTACCCAACCATAACAAGTATGTACCTGGTTTAAATGAATCAGATGCATATTTGATACATGTCGGCATCAACAATGTCTCATATGGAGACACGGTAGAAGATATAAAAGAACAAATGGTTGATCTCACAAACCATCTGAAACAGACAAACCATGCTGCAAAAATCATAGTGTCCTCTATCCTGCCAATGAAATCGGACCAACAACACTCTTCGAAAATAAAAGAAGCCAACCAAGAATTGAACACTTTGTGTACTAAATCCGGACTTATATTCATTGATCACACCGTGTCATTCCATAAACATGGGTGTGTTGACAAGGACTTGTATACCAATGAGGTTCATTTGAGTGATTCTGGGATTGCTGTTCTTGCAAGGAATATCAAATCCACAATAAGAAATGTGTTCAACATTCAGTTAAACAACACACATCAAAACCCAAAGAAATCCCCGACGTCATACCCGTCTGGTCATGCATCAGGACATTTTCGGATGGCTGGTGTACCCCACGGTCCACCCGGACAATTCCTTGGATACACCATGTGCACAGTCCATGCGGTCCCCCGACACCAAATCCGGCAATGATGTGGGGTTCTCCGTCACCCTGCGCAATGATGTGTCCACCACCACCACCACGTCGTTATTAATTCCAGAAACAAATACATCACACAATATTGAACATTCTCCCAATAGTGATGATATTACTGACAATGGAAACTCTATTAGTGACACAGACTACTCAAAGATTTCTATTGAAGACCTAACGTTCGACCAAACTGGATTAAATTTTCTTCATCTAAATGTGCACTATCTATACCAAAAACTGCATGAAATCAAACATCTAATAAATATAACCCCAGATATAGATATTTTAGGACTTGGAGAAACATTTATCGATGAAAACTACTCAAACTCTCAAATTGAACTAGAAAATTATCAACTCTTTCGTCGTGATAGAGGTTCCGGCGGAGGAGGCATTGTTATACTGTAAACCTAGAAATTTTCGCGGCTACAAACTTTCACGTTTTTAAGTCTCCCGCGAACTCCGCGAACACTAACTCGCATAGTGAAAAAATTATTGATATCATAACCTGTCACATACATTGCTCGGTTCGTATATAATTGCTTCTTAATTATAGTTCTCACCTTCGTTAAACCCTCTCAAACTCTTTTTGATGTTGATAGTTACCTTTTGTATTGTTTACACAAATTGCAAACTACGCTGGTAATGTTTTCACAGTTTTATTGACACTATCAGTCATTTTGTATTATGACAAAACCGGTAGTAAACAGCGCTATTTACACGCATGTTCATATATTGAGTGTATTGTTAAAGTACCTACACTTAAAATTCCATATTTTGACAAAATAGCAAATTATAATACGGTCTTATAAACGTCGTACCAAAATGATGAATTTTCTTCAAAAACGAGAAACTTTCTCGTTTTTCTTGTCCTGGACTTGTTCGCGGCTATTTACTTTTGCGGATTTTTACTAACCGCGAACTTAAATCGCGCGAAATAATTTCTAGGTTTACAGTATATGTGAAATCAAACTTTATTTGTGAACAACGAACTGACCTTGAAACTAGTGACACTCAGGCTATCTGGCTTGAAATCAGGCCAGAGAAACAGAAATCATTCATAGTAGGATATATCTATAGGCCTACTCCATCATCTCTTGCATCATGGATAGATCATTTAGAAAGCACTTTGGAAAACATTTACATGGAAAACAAAGAAATAATCATGTTTGGTGATTTTAATTTTAACTTCATTGACAGCTCTTCAATTAATTCAAAATGGAACAAACTGACAAACTCACTTAACTTCTCACAGGTAATTACTAAACCAACACGAGTCACAAATTCAACATCAACTATCATTGATCATGCATACACAAATCACCCTCAAAATATAACATACACTGAAGTTCCAGTTTTGTCCTTTAGTGATCACTACCCAATATGTTTCACCAGGAAAACAAGTTTGAAATTTCAGAAAGGTCCCATGCATTTAAATATAAAATACAGATACCTAATATCCTTTGATGCCGACAAATGCCGACTTATCATACTTTTTACACCTTATTTTTACAAGTTCTAAATGCACACGCGCCCTACAAACAAAAGCGTGTAAAGCGTATAATTCAAAACGACTGGTTTAATGACGTAATAGCAAATGCAATCCGAAATACAAATCATGCTAAACAAGATGCCAAAATGTCACAAAATACGCCCGTCTTGGATGTGCTAGTGAAAAAAATATTGATTATGAAATAAAAGCCCATATTATGTCAAAACATTTTTTAACAATCATCTTGAAAGAAGTCCTGCACCTATTTGGCCTATAATCGAACTTGGCCTAGATATTACACCCATAAGCATCATCAGCAAGTTTGAAGATGATCGGATGAAAACTATTTGAGCTAGAGTACAGACAAGGCCAATTTCACATTTTTTTTGGTTAAAGAAGGACCATAACCCAAGAAGGCCTGCACCAATTTGGCCTATAATCAAACTTGGCCTAGATATCACACCAATAAGCAATGTCAGCAAGTTTGAAGATGATCGGATGAATATTATTTGAGCTAGAGTACAGACAAGGCCAATTTCACATTTTTTTGGTAAAAGAAGGACCATAACCCAAGAAGGCCTGCACCTATTTGGCCTATAATCAAACTTGGCCTAGATATTACACCCATAAGCATTGTCAGCAAGTTTGAAGATGATCAGATGAAAACTGTTCGAGCTAGAGTACAGACAAGGCCAATTTCACATTATTTTGGTAAAAGAAGGACCATAACCAAAGGAGGCCAGCACCGATTTGGCCTATAATCGAACTTGACCTAGATATTACACCCATAAGCATTGTCAGCACGTTTGAAGACAATCGGATGAAAACTGAATGAGCTAGAGTACAGACAAGGCCAATTTCACATTTTCTTTGGTAAAAGAAGGACCATAACCCAAGAAGGCCTGCACCGATTTGGCCTATAATCGAACTTGGCCTAGATATTACACCCATAAGCATTGTCAGCAAGTTTGAAGACAATCGGATGAAAACTATTTGAGTTAGAGTACAGACATGGCCAATTTCACATTTTTTTTGGTAAAAGAAGGACCATAACCCAAGAAGGCCTGCACCGATTTGGCCTATAATCGAACTTGGCCTAGATATTACACCCATAAACATTGTCAGCAAGTTTGAAGACGATCGGACAAAAACTGTTTGAGTTAGAGTACAGACAAATATTGGACGCCGCCGCCCGCCCGCACGCAAACATAACAACTCAGATGCTCTTAAATTTTGGAAAAACAAAGTTAAAGAACTCACACACAATGCTAAAAGGGACTACTTTAACCAAGAAATCAACTCAAACAGTAAAAATCCTAAGAAATTGTGGAAAAATCTAAAAGATCTGTCTGGGAAATCTGTAAATCATCAAACCAACTATATAAATGATGAAAATGGAATTCCCATATCAGACCCAAATCAACAACAGAAACATGCAATACTTTTTTCACAAACATCTTCAAAACCACAGAAATGCTCTCAACACTTAGTAATGAATCTAAACTCTCTCTGCAAGATAACTATGCAATGAAAATTGCGCCTGACGCAGCTAAATTTGAAATTCCATTAATCGATTGAAAATACAGTGAAAAAGAAGTTAGACTCACTAGATGTTACAAAGGCCACAGGCCTTGATGATGTAAGTGCAAAATTTCTGAAAACAGCATCTCCTGTAATATGTAAGCCACTGTGCGAAATAATTAACATGAGCATAAAAATATGTAAGTTTCCATCAGCTCTGAAACAATCTAAAGTCACACCAATTTACAAGAAATGTAAAAAATCAGACAAAAACAACCATAGACCAATATCAATACTACCAATTTTAGCAAAAATATTTGAAAGCCATGTTACTGATCACCTGTCAAAAATTCTTGAAATCAACAACCTAATATTTCACACACAATCAGGATTCAGAACTAAACATTCCTGTGAAACTGCCCTTACCAACATAATTGATAATTGGATTGATGCTATCAATGAGAATAAACTTGTTGGAACAGTGTTCCTTGATTTGTCTAGGGCATTTGACCTAGTTAATCATAATTTACTGATTGAAAAGCTACCATTTTACCATATCACATCACAAACTATAAACTGGATTACATCATATCTCTCACACAGGTCACAGAAAGTATGTGTATCTGGACAGCTGTCAAATGCAGCTGACATTCTATCAGGGATACCCCAAGGTTCAGTCCTGTGACCTTTTCTCTTTCTCATTTACATAAATGATCCCCCAATGAAAGTACAATTCTCATCAACTGATATGTTTGCTGATGACACAACACTCACTGCATCAGGCGATACAGTAGTAGAAATATTCACTAATCTACAAACTGACCTAGACAATGTAAATAATTGATGTTCCCAAAATTCCATGATGCTAAATGCGCAAAAAATAAAAGCCATGTTTATATATACAAACAACTCAAACCCAATTACACCATCAACACGCCATCTGAAACTACAAAATCAAAAAATCTCATATTCCGAAAAGGAAAAATTATTAGGCATCACTGTTGACAATAGACTAAAATGGAAAAAACAAGTTTAACAAACTATTAAAAGATGCAATTCGCAATTACATCTTCTTTTAAGAATAAAAAAATACCTTAATTTACAGACACGAAAGTTGTTCTTCAATGCATATGTTTTACCACACATTGATTACTGTAACACAATATGGGGAAACTGTGACACAGACTTAAAAACAGATATAATTAAAGTTCAAAAACGAGCAGCCAGGATAATTCTCGACAAAGACTATGACACACCTTCAGCCACACTCTTTAAGGATCTTAGCTGGATGAAATTTGATGAAAGAATCAATTACAAAAAATCAATTATTGTATACAAGAGTGTAAATGACCAATCATTCCCAAAATATATGACAGAAAAATTCTACTTTAAATCACAAAAATATTCACTCAACGTCAAATCTGTTGTAAATTCAGAGCTCTATGTTCCAAAGCCAAATCTCGAATTGTATAGGAAGTCACTAACTTACTCGGGAGCATATCTATGGAACAAAATCCCTTTAAGCATAAGGACTTCTGAAACACTTTCAAAATTTCAAACATCCTACCTTAAATGGTACAACCACTAAGGTGTTTAATGTATCCGTTAAAGATAATGACGGGGTTTAGAAATCAACACCAATTTTCTACGGGATAAATCGATGGGTTGCCCCGTGTGTTCAATTTTGCGTTGCTATACCTACCATATTTTCGAACATAACATATGCTTTTCATGATAAATATAGGCACTGAATTCATAACCGGTAGAACCTGATTTCTACCAATTTTGATGAAAATTGGATGATAAATAGTTAAACAATCGAGGTTGTCTACGTATTTTTTGAATGGCCCTCGTACATTAATTAAGGAGCTTTCCAAGAATAGAGTACAATAATTAAGGAACATTTCAAAACTAGAGAAGAAGAGTGGAGTGCTGAAATTCACTTGAACTGGTAAGTTTCACTGACAAATAATCATTAAGAAGCTTTTCAAGAATTTTGTGGTCTTTATAGACAGTGCTCTATCTTGTGGCTATAACAATATGACTTTCAGCAAAGCTATGGGTCATATCAATTATTTTGTCCATTTGTTTAATAAATCTTGTATGTAATAGGTTACAAACCACTAAATGCCTCCGCAAACCAAAATAGGATACACTTAAATAGTCCCTAAATAAACTTGTGATTGTGTTTAAATGGAAGTATGCTTTGACAAGGTAGAACTGGAATCATATAATTGTGCTTACATGCTTTGTATACATGTATGTTTTATCTTACATATTTTAAGATTTGGGCCAAAATACCAAAGCGAAAGTAGGGTAGGGTAAAACCTGGATTTGGACGGTCCACGCGACTGTGAAAATATGTGACCTTAAGAAATGACAAAAAAATGTAATTTTCAATATTTTGACTTTATATGTTTAGAAATACATTTGTTTGGTAATAGTCCATTTTTCAGTGAAATTTGTCTCAAAATGTGAAACAAAAGTGTTTTGGGGTAAAAATTCAAGAAAACAAGAGCTGTCACTAGACAGCGCGCTCGACTATTCGCAGCCATTTGTCAGAAAAAATATAAGTTCAAAACATGCCATTTAAAATTTGTATTATATTGAAACGTGAGTTACGCTACTTAGTTGACTACATGGCAATGAAAGCTAATGTACAATGGTTGTTGAGGCATGGCAATTATCTCAACACTGGACTATTAACAAGTATTTGTCAGTGAAAATGATTTTAAGACTTCAAGCGGCACTGTACTCTATTCAAGAAATGTGTATGTTTAAAGGGAATTGTATACATCCACTGACATAACAAAGTTTCTACAAAATAATCATATGAGTAAGATATGATTTGTTAAAGGAGTCAATTTTTAAACAAAGGTGACAAATTAAAATAATAATGTAGAGGATACAGTCATGTAATAAATCAGTGATGAGTTTAAAGTAGTTTAGTAATTATTTTTAGTATTGAATACAATACCATGCCAAACAACACAAGTTTGATATCCTCGCTGGATAGTCAAAACCTCGTATCTCAGGTTTGTATGAGCAGGGAAACAGGAGACCGTTTTGCTCCTTATGTCAAAATATCGTAGCTCTGCACCAATCATTTTCTTAGATATACGTCATATGACACATTCAAAACCTCGCACCCATTTATTTTTGGTAACAAAATGTGAGATCTCGGCCAGATATGACTATTTGGCATTAATTTGTCAAATTCATCTACAGTTTCGGGTGAGATACAACCTTTTGACACATAGATACAACCTTTAGACACAGAAAAAAGGCAAACACCTATCACTGTCTAAAATTTTTACTACTTAGCAACAATATTCTACTTATCACATAAACATCATATAAACAAAGAACATCACATGTCATTTGCAAAGTATGTAAGCACACTGTGCAATATGATTTTTTTATTGCATAGTAGGAAAGTGTACAGATTTGTGATAAATGTAGGTATTAACAAGTTTTAGATTCAGCCAGAGAACTAAACGGGGAGGATAAATACAATACAAGTTAGCAATAGTGAGCAATACATGTAATACAATATTCTAGTGGTTAACCTAAATATCTATCTTAAGAATTCAAGCCTCAACAAAACAATGTGATATTTTCAGTTTACCATATTAGACAAATAATGTGTGTATTATACGACATTATTAAACTGGCAATCATTTATATGTGAGAATTTGTTACTTTGTACTTGTTTAAAGGGGAAGTTAAACTTTTCAATGCAATATCATTGATAGTAGGTGAGATATGGTTTGAATGTAACTTGCATGCAAAACTTTAACCAAGGAAAGTCTAAGTTAAAAGGGGCATAACTTGAATTAAACTAAAAATGGAGTTATTACAATTGACCAGTACCATTGACTAATGATGATAAACAAGTGTTATAAGTTTCAATGCAATATCATAAATAGTAACTAAGATATGGCGTGAATAGAACTTGCATGTAAAACTTGAACCAATAAACTCCTATGTTAAAAAGGGGCATAACTGAAATAAAAAAATAATAGAGTTATTGCCCTTGACTGATACCATTGACTGATGATGGTAAACAAGTGTTGTAAGTTTCAATGCAGTATCATGGATAGTAGCTGAGATATGGTCTGAATGAAACTTGCATGCAAAACTTTAACCAAGAAAATTCTATGTTAAAAAGGGGCATAACTCAAATAATAATCATAATAGAGCTATTACCCATGACCGGTACCATTGCCTTATGATGGTTAGTAAGTGTTGTTAGTTTCAATGCCATAGCACAGATACTACTTGAGATATGGCCTTATTAGTAACTTGCATGCAAAACTTTAACCAAATTTTCTAAGTAAAAAAGGGCCATAATTTGCATTAAATTCATGCAAGAGTTATCTAACATGGTTGATTACATGACAGGGAAAGCCAGTGTAAAGTTTCAATCCAAAATATGCACTGGTTATTGAAATATAACCAAGGTTAAAGTTTTGCATGCAAAACTTTAACCATATGCAACGCCGACGCCGACGCCGACGCCGACGCCGACGAACAAGTGACTGTAATAGCTCTCATATTCTTCGAATAGTCGAGCTAAAAATGAAGATTTTTTCCTCCACAAATTGACATTTCAATACCAATTTTGATCAAATAAGGTATCAGACCTGGGTTATTGTGTATAGATATGAGGAATAGTCACATAATTAGGCATCCAACATAAAATAAGTGCCTAATGTAAGGTTTATATCAAACTACAACTGTTTAATTTGCCAGTATGCAAACAAAATGGCCAGCAGAATCCAAGAAATCGCTTTAAAGGCACTTACTCTCTTTTGTCAAAACTTTGAGATATCATGTCATTTTAGTCTGGAAAGTCATCATTTGGAGTTGTATATACATAGTACTTGTCAAATAAGTGTTTAAATCAATTAAAATGGGGGAAAAGGGTTGTCTTAGTAAGTACTCATGAATGTAAAATCATCTAGTTAGTTAAGAAACATTGGTCTGGATGATACAATCTAGAAATTAAGTTATATTGTTATTAAAGATGCACTGACCCAAAACCAGGAGCTAAATAAATAAATAAAATAATAATTATACATAAACACAAACTATAATGTACAAAGATAATAGTTACAATATTAAAATATCACAAGACGAGATCAATCACATTGGATTAATAAATAGTATTGAATAGGGGTGTAACGGTACGCTCACCTCACGATATGATACGTACCGTCATTTTTTCTAACAGTTCGGTATATTTCGGTATGATACAATATTCTCTAACAGCTGCTTAAATACTTCAATTTTTATGTAAAAATGAATTTGTTGCTTCTGTAACAGCAATTATTGTGTGCCTATCAACTATTTTAAGTGAATTTGACAATATGAAGCATATCTCAATACAATTAAAACCAGTGATACATGGTAATTATACATACTCAGAAGGCTGTCAGGAGTTTTCGTTGTCTGAATAATATTTTGCTCATAAAAAAGTTTATACCTAACCGTACCGAAATTTAGAAGTCTTGTATCGTGAACCGTGTGGGACTGAAGTCCGCGGTATTTCGTATACCGCGGTATATCGTTACAGCCCTAGTATTGAAACAATAGTTTAACTACCAGTAATTGTATCAATATATCGCTGGCTTAGAATGAGTAAGTCGTAACTACTACTTACCACCTTACAAGACTGATACATATTTGAAATCTGCATTTTAAGGCGCTTCTAATTAGCCTATTTTCATAAAAATCGGAACTATTCATGTTGACCAAAATGAAGTTGTAAAAACTTTTTTTACCAAAAGTAAAGACTAAATTTCAGACAGTTTTTTCTTGTTTTCTCAAAATATCAATTTTGTACTTACGACTTTCTCATTCTAAGTCAGCAACATAATGTGTACATAAATATCAGATTAACAATCTTAATAATAATTATCATATATGTCATGTGCATATACATATCAGGTTTGAAATATCATACACCATATGTACAAAAATATCAGTTTTTAAGCCTCTACCGTAAAGCAGGTATGTTAGAATAAATGTCATTCACAATGATTCAATTTAATAATTTACACATTAGTTACAATTGCAGTGGAGAACAATAACAAATAATGTATCTTACACCATTTTCAGAGTAGAAAACAACATCATCAATCTATTCCATTGCTAGATTACAGTAGTATAAATTTACCCTGACAATAATTTCTCATTTATTACCAACCACCAATTTCATGTATTGCTGGTTAATAAACCAAGCACAGTCCAAGCGAAAAAACAGCCCTAATTAGCCAATCAGCTTTCAGCTGAAACCTGGCAAGGCATATGAGCATGACCCGGGTCTCCAGATTACACAGCAAGCACCTCTTCAAAAAGAAGAAAGCTTCAGAGTCAGACATGTTTGACTGATAAACATCAGAACTAGTTGTAAAATACAAAGGGGAATAACTCAATGAAAATTGACCAGAGAATTGTTTGCTACTTACATGCACAATTAGGTAGTGTTTATAAGTCTTGTCAAGTTTCATTCACATTTAACAGATAAACATTAAATATTAGAAATACTTGTATAAATGGTATAATGGTCACAAGGTAAACTATTCACTCAGTACTTCGCTTGTTTTTAGAACTTTTAGAACTTCCAATTACTATTGCTAACAAGCCAGCTGCTAGCGTTCCAATTGTTGCCCAAGTAAACAAATCAGCCTGAAAATAGATGATAGAAAGAAACAATATTAAAACAAGAGGGCCTTAGGTCGCTCACCTGTTGCACATTGGTCTAAGTATCAGTACAACCTACATTCTGACCATATTTCATGAAGATTGGATCAAAACAGTGACCCCTGGAGTGAACACAATGTTTTTTTAAGATTTGACCTAGTGACCTAGTTTTTGACCCCACATGACCCAGTTTCAATCTTGGTCTAGATTTCATAAAGAACAACATTCTGACCAAGTTTCGTGATGATTGGATCAAAACCACGACCTCTGGAGTGAACACAAGGTTTTTCTAAGATTTGACCTAGTGACCTAGTTTTTTACCCAACATGACCCAGTTTCAAACTTGGTCTAGATTCCATAGAGAACAACATTCTGACTAAGTTTCATGAAGATCGATCAAAATTGTGACCTCTGGTGTGAACACTAGGTTTTTCTAAGATTTGACCTAGTGACCTATTTTTAGACCCCACCTGACCAAGTTTCAAACTTGGCAAAGAGTTAATGGAGAACAGCATTCTGACAAAGTTTCATGAAGATTGGATAAAAAATGTTGCCTCTAGAGTGTACATAAGCCAATTGTTGACGGACGACGATGATGACCGACGACGATGATGACGGACGACGACGGACGAAGAGTGATCACAAAAGCTCACCTTGTCACTATGTGACAGGTGAGCTAACAAAAGTAAGCCTTCTACTTCAAACACATTGAAACACAATTTCCTCAAAAACCATGCATTCCATATTGGCAGTACAGGTCCTGTTAAAAACATAGATAATTTTGAGAGTGCTGTATCAATCTTAATGAATAAAACTTTATCCAGTCACTTCCAACAAAATCGACCTAATAATAAGGTGCCTGATAAACTTTGCTATATCGCATTACCTAACTCATAATGTTACATGCTACATCAGGTCACCTTACCACGTGATCTGACAGACTTTTTCTTATAGTTGAGACGTCGGTTGAAACCCGAGAGCGAGGTTTTCCTATCTAAAATGAGCTTGAATTGATATTTTTTCAATGACTTTCCTGCGTGCTCATGACGTTATCAAAACGTCTGATGTCTTTGTTTATCGTGACGTCATGAAAACATAATTAAATAAGCCCAAGTTGTTTTCCCTTATTAAAGCAAATTTAGTGATTGGATAAATAGAACAATAGGTACGGGGCGATAAATTTCTCCACACCTTGCTTCGCTTCAGGTCATACAGCATTCAAGCTGACTGACTGAACAGTCCATAAACTGCCATGTGGACCTCAAATGCTGTGTTTTATTTGTTAAACATTAATTTTTTCAACTTGGTGTAAACCTTATATTGGTACCTACCTGGTCACTTTTAGATTTACCGTATCTGCAATATGAGGCAAAATGTTCACAATTCTGCCATAACACGTTATACCCTACTTCACCAACCATTGACAAAGCTCGTTCCAAAATTTCCTCAATATCACATGGTCTAAAATATAATGAAGATATCAAATCAATATACAGCCTCCTTGAAGCTCAAACAACTTTTACTATAACTTGATTCTATTGGAATCTGGTCTATCATAGAATCCAGCTAGCACAAATGTCTGAAATATGTAGAAGACCAAAGAAACCTAATTACATGTAAGATGTAATTGATGTTATTATTAAGTCACATATAAACACACAAGATAAATTGTAGTAAAAGCATACCTATATTTTTTGTCTTTGTGGTTATTTTTGTAAGCTTTGGAGTTACACACAACATCCCAGAAATCATCTTCTTTCACAAAAGCTTTGTCAAAACGTTTTCCACATATAGTAAACATGCTGCCAGAGTTTACATTAGCATTAAGACCATCATTATCCACTCCTGCCATGTGTATAACCTTACCTTCACCTGAAATAATCATAAAAGCACTTCACTATTAAAGCCTAGGTCTCACTGAGCATTTTTTGTCTCGGCCATGTACTCATGATAGAAATAAATAAGCTTAGCGTCAGGATGCTATGGGAATAGGATCCTCTGGTCTAAGTGATGTCATGAGACGTCGGGATGCTTTGGGAATAGGGTTGTCTGGTCTAAGTGATGTCATGAGACGTCGGGATGCTTTGGAAATAGGATCCTCTAGTCTAAGTGATGTCATGAGACGTCGGGAAGCTTTGGGAATAGGATCCTCTGGTCTAAGTGATGTCATGAGACGTCGGGAAGCTTTGGGAATAGGATCCTCTGGTCTAAGTGATGTCATGAGACGTCGGGATGCTTTGGGAATAGGATCCTCTGGTCTGGGTGATATCATGAGACATTTATTGACATCGTGAGTACATCAGAATATTCCCATGCAAATATAGAAGTTTAATTCCACATCACTGATGAGGATTTCTTCATAGGGACTAAGACTTACAGATAACCTGTGCCATTCTATTTCAAAAGGACTTCTGACAAATGTTCTTAGCATTACCACAAAAGCATGAGCTAATAGAACACAGATTCCCTCTTGAAAACAACTAGAATCAATGAAGCATTCATATGTTATTACTTGAAAACCATTCTGTGTTCTTGTTTAACCAGCATAGTTATCCATTGAAACCATGTACTTTAATTGATAACAAGATGCCAAAATGTCACAAAATACGCCCGTCTTGGTTGTGCTAGTGAAAAAAATATTGATTATGAAATAAAAGCCCATATTATGTCAAAACATTTTTGAACAATCATCTTTAAACTTACCTTGGCCTAGATATTACACCCATGAGTATCGTCAGCAAGTTTGAAGACGATCGGATGAAAATTGTTTGAGCTAGAGTACAGACAAGGCCAATTATACATTTATTTTGGTAAAAGAAGGACCATAACCCAAGAAGGCCTGCACCGATTTGGCCTATAATCAAACTTGGCCTATTACACCCATAAGCATTGTCAGCAAGTTTGAAGATGATCGGATGAAAACTGTTTAAGCTAAAGTACAGACAAGGCGAATTTCACATTTTTTTGGTAAAAGAAGGACCATAACCCAAGAAGGCCTGCACCGATTTGGCCTATAATCGAACTTGGCCTAGATATTACACCCATAAGCATTGTCAGCAAGTTTGAAGATGATCGGATGACAACTGTTTAAGCTAGAGTACAGACAAGGCTAATTCCACATTTTTTTTGGTAAAAGAAGGACCATAACCCAAGAAGGCCTGCACCGATTTGGCCTATAATCAAACTTGGCCTAGATATTACACCCATAAGCATTGTCAGCAAGTTTGAAGATGATCGGATGAAAACTGTTTAAGCTAGAGTACAGACAAGGCGAATTTCACATTTTTTTGGTAAAAGAAGGACCATAACCCAAGAAGGCCTGCACCGATTTGGCCTATAATCAAACTTAGCCTAGATATTACACCCATAAGCATTGTCAGCAAGTTTGAAGATGATCGGATGACAACTGTTTAAGCTAGAGTACAGACAAGGCTAATTCCACATTTTTTTTGGTAAAAGAAGGACCATAACCCAAGAAGGCCTGCACCGATTTGGCCTATAATCAAACTTGGTCTAGATATTACACCCATAAGCATTGTCAGCAAGTTTGAAGATGATCAGATGACAACTGTTTAAGCTAGAGTACAGACAAGGCTAATTTCACATTTTTTTGGTAAAAGAAGGACCATAACCCAAGAAGGCCAGCACCGATTTGGCCTATAATCAAACTTGGTCTAGATATTACACCCATAAGCATTGTCAGCAAGTTTGAAGATGATCGGATGAAAACTGTTTAAGCTAGAGTACAGACAAGGCGAATTTCACATTTTTTTGGTAAAAGAAGGACCATAACCCAAGAAGGCCTGCACCGATTTGGCCTATAATCAAACTTGGTCTAGATATTACACCCATACGCATTGTCAGCAAGTTTGAAGATGATCAGATGACAACTGTTTAAGCTAGAGTACAGACAAGGCTAATTTCACATTTTTTTGGTAAAAGAAGGACCAAAACCCAAGAAGGCCTGCACCGATTTGGCCTATAATCGAACTTGGTCTAGATATTACACCCATAAGCATTGTCAGCAAGTTTGAAGATGATCGCATGAAAACTGTTTAAGCTAGAGTACAGACAAGGCGAATTTCACATTTTTTTGGTAAAAGAAGGACCATAACCCAAGAAGGCCTGCACCGATTTGGCCTATAATCGAACTTGGCCTAGAAATTACACCCATAAGCATTGTCAGCAAGTTTGAAGATGATCGGATGACAACTGTTAAAGCTAGAGTACAGACAAGGCTAATTCCACATTTTTTTTGGTAAAAGAAGGACCATAACCCAAGAAGGCCTGCACCGATTTGGCCTATAATCGAACTTGGTCTAGATATTACACCCATACGCATTGTCAGCAAGTTTGAAGATGATCAGATGACAACTGTTTAAGCTAGAGTACAGACAAGGCTAATTTCACATTTTTTTGGTAAAAGAAGGACCATAACCCAAGAAGGCCTGCACCGATTTGGCCTATAATCGAACTTGGTCTAGATATTACACCCATAAGCATTGTCAGCAAGTTTGAAGATGATCGGATGAAAACTGTTTAAGCTAGAGTACAGACAAGGCGAATTTCACATTTTTTTGGTAAAAGAAGGACCATACCCCAAGAAGGTCTGCACCGATTTGGCCTATAATCGAACTTGGCCTAGATATTACACCCATAAGCATTGTCAGTAAGTTTGAAGACGATCGGATGAAAACTGTTTAAGCTAGAGTACAGACAAGGCGAATTTCACATTTTTTTGGTAAAAGAAGGACCATAACCCAAGAAGGCCTGCACCGATTTGGCCTATAATCGAACTTGGCCTAGATATTACACCCATAAGCATTGTCAGCAAGTTTGAAGATGATCGGATGAAAACTGTTTAAGCTAGAGTACAGACAATGCCAATTTCACATTTTTTTGGTAAAAGAAGGACCATAACCCAAGAAGGCCTGCACCGATTTGGCCTATAATCGAACTTGGCCTAGATATTACACCCATAAGCATTGTCAGCAAGTTTGAAGACGATCGGACAAAAACTGTTTGAGTTAGAGTACAGACAAATATTGGACGCCGCCGCCCGCACGCACGCCCACACGCCCGCCCGCACGCCCGCCCGTCCGCCAAGGGTGTTCACATAATACGTCCCGTTTTTCAAACGGGCGTATAAAAAGTACATGCTGAAACATAATTTTTTATGCTTGTCTGGGAACTAGGCTAAGAAATGATGTATGAGGATGCATGATTGTAGTGCTCAGCATAAAAAAGAAAAAACTTGCTCTTCAATATGGGAAATTTCTCATACCCTGGTGACAATCACAAAACAAAGTTTAATAATTAATCTTTATGTGCCTGTTACAATCAAAGAGGCCCGTAGGAGCCAACCCTGACAAGCTTTGACCACATGGAAAATAAAATAGATCTTAGATGTATCTCAAGCATCTAACTACCATGATCAAAACGTATGCAAAAGCTTAAAATTGATGTGGTAGTACCTTTCCATGTCTTAAAATCGAGATAATTCTGATATTAAAAACTAATTTACATTAATGATAAAAATATCGAAGAAACTACTGATGAAGCCTTACAAATGATTTATTCCAAATGCTTTCAAGCACCAAATCTCACGAATTGGTTACAATATTTGTAAAACTTTTTAGTACTTTTACTCAATCATATCAAAACTTTTGAGAAGAAGGTTCTTTTGCATTTATTTTTTATGGGTATTGACAAGCAAATGCAGAAGAAATGACCCTTAAACTGTTAACATGTTTGATTATAATTTTAAAAAAAAATGTATTATCATGAAAACTACAGACAACAGATGCAAAACGTTGATCGGTTTTGTAACCTCCCGCATTCATGGACCGTATATACATGGATTTCAGCGTTTCTGAAATCATTATAAGTTAAACAAGAGGACCCCAAGGGCCCTAGGTCACTCACCTGTTGCACATTGGTATAGGTATCCATACAACTTACATTCTAACTATATTTCATTAAGATTGGATCAAAACGGCGACCTCTGGAGTGCACAAAAGGTTTTTCGAAGATTTGACCTAGTGACCTAGTTGTTGACACCACATAACCCAGTCTTGAACTTGGTATGGATTTCATGGAGAACAACATTCTGACCAAGTTTCATTAAGATTGGATCAAAACTGTGACATCTACAGTGTACACAAGGGTTTTTTCTAAGATTTGAACTTATGACCTAGTTTTTGACCCCGCATGACCCTTTTCCACATTGGCCTAGATTTTAAGAAGAACAACATTCTGACCAATTTGCATGAAGATTGGATCGAATTTGTGACACCTAGAGTGTACACAAGGTTTTTCTAAGATTTGACTTAATGACCTAGTTTTGACCCCATATGATCCAGTGTCGAACATGATCTAGATTTCATTTAGAACAATATTCTGACCAAGTTAAATGAATATTGGATCAAAATGGTGACCTCTACAGTGTACTCAAGGTTTTTCTAAGATTTGACCTAGTAACCTAATTTTGATCCCACATGACCAAGTTCGAATCTAGATTTCATGTAGAACAACATTCTGACCAAGTTTCATGAAGATTGGATCAAATTTGTGACATCTAGATTGTACACAAGGTTTTCATAAGATTTGACCTAGTGACCTAGTTTTTGATCCCCCATGACCAAGTTTCGAACTTTGCCTAGATTTCATGGAGAACAACATTCTGATCAAGTTTCATACAGATTGGATCAAAACGGTGACCTCTAGAGTGTACACAAGGTTTTCATAAGATTGGACTTAGTGACCTAGTGTTTGACCCCGCATGACCCAGTTTCGAACTTGGCCAAGATTTCATGGAGAACAACATTCTGACCAAGTTTCATAAACCTTGGAACAAATTGGTGACATCTAGAGTGTACCAAAGATATGTATTTAGACAGATAGGTAACTCTACCACGTGACCCAGTTGAAATCAGTAGAAATCGACTTTAATTCTCGTGGGTTCACGTTTGTCACGATATTTGGCGAGATCACAGAGTTTTAGTGGCGAGATTCATCGATCCGCCGTCTTTGTTATATGTATTGTTTTGCAAGAAATTTGCAGAAATAAATCTGCCAATCCAATCCACATTTCAAAATCAATCGAGAAATTTTTACTATGTAGATAAAGAATAAACATACCTTGATTAGTGTGTATGTATATTTCATCGATAATATTGGCTATATGTCCAGAAATGGAGTTTGAATATACAACGGTTTCGCTGGAATATCGATGCGAGAAAACAAGTAATATCGATGCGAGAAAACAATTCAGTTCAAACTATGACAAATTCCTATCATCAGATTGAAAAATATTAAAATCTTATTTGGTGTTTTACTTGAAACATCTTTCGTAAAATATTATAAAATTAGTTCTGATGATTCTTTTAAAAGATATTTCGTAGACTAAATTGTAACGACGAAGCCTCCGCCATTTTCCACCCATGTCTCTCGTTTCTTGCTCCAAATCACACGAAATTGTAACTCTGATTTAAATTGCATTGAATATTGCATGAAACATGCATTGTGAATCTTCATAATATTGTTTTAATTTTGAATATCGATAAATAATTAATGATAAGGCAAGTTTTTTCGAGGCAGCCATAAAATTTTATGTTACCGATCAGCGCCATATTATCGACTTACAGTGTACCGAATAAACCAAAAAAACGATGATTTTTGAAAAAGGCCGAGTGGGCGCATTGCATTATGTGCGTTTGGCCGCTCGGCAGATAAAAATCTATTTATAGAGTTGCCTATCCGTTCTAAATACATATCTGTGAGTGTACACAAGATTTTTCTAAGATTTGACCTAGTGACATAATTTTTGACCCCACATTACCCAGTTTCGAACTTGGCCTAGATTTCATAAAGAACAACATTCTGATCAAGTATCATGAAGATTGGATCAAAACTGTTGCCTCTAGAGTGTACACAAGCCAATTGTTGACGGACGACGACAGACGATGACAACGGACAGACGAACAACGAATGAAGAGTAATCACAAAAGCTCACCTTGTCACTATGTGACAGGTGAGCTAATTAAAAAAATCAAGTTGAGCAAAGACCTAAATGTAATTTAGGTATTTGAGCTGAGCAATCGTCATGCAATTTACTATGAAACTTCTATAATTGTTACTGTTCTTGCAGCATATACGAAAACAGCATGTTGTTCAACGATTTTTCACGTTAATAAAAATATTTTTTAATAAATACATATTTTAAAATATTATTTGAAAATACAAATAACTTACAAAGTATATAATAAACTTCACTGTTTGATTCCTTACATGCGTAATTTATGCTTTTTTAACCAAAAACTTTTTCGATAAAACCCATTTTTCAGGTTTGTCCCTTAAGGTAATTTTATGAGCTGAAATTGAAGTCACGAGTGTGTTATTGTGTCGGAAAACAATTTGATTTTTCAAGTCTGCAATATAAGTTTCAGCTGAAATCATTATGCGACATTGAAAAATATACATCTACAATGAATATTTGTAAAAAGAAATAAAAATGCAGTTTGTAAAAAGTGTTTTATAACAAATTGAAAATTGCCAATTTTTGTGTCAAAATCCTGAAAAAGGTACTCACTCAAATTCAATATAAATCACATTGCTATGTTCTCCAATCCATTATCGAGGTGATAGACTATAGAATAATGGCATATTAATCACATTTTTATCCATAAAACACTAAATATTTAACCATGTAAAATTTATAAATCTGACTTGTATTACACATTTGAAGATGACCAGGTGTGTAGAACATTTCTATTCGTGGGATTATGTCGCTGTAAAAACAACTCATGGTGAAATTTATTGAATTTAGACGGTCATCTAATGTTAGAATACACACTACTTACACACTTAAAATAATCAGATATGTGTAAATGTTATTTTACAACTTTGGTAATAAAGTGACCAAACGTTTTGATTCGATGTGTGCATGTCATTTATTAAATTGATAAGTGGAATAGTCTATCACCTGGATAATAGATTGGAGAACACAACAATGTGTTTTATATTGATTTCGAGTGAGTACTTTTAACAGGATTTTGACACAAAAAATGATGAATTTCAATTGTAGATAAAACACTTTTTTATAAAATATTTCTTTTTTTTAAAAATCAATTTCATAAATGTATAATTTTAATTTAGTATAACAAATTTTGTAATAAATGCTGTTGCAGACTTGAAAAATCTAATTCTTTTCTGACACGGTTACACACGAATGGGTTCAATTTCAGCAGGGGGAGTTACCTTTATTAAACCATGGAGTTATATATTTTAAACATACCTATATAGACAGCCCAATGCGAATATACTCCTCGTTTGAATTCTACTGTATCTCCAGGTTCTAAGGTATCAAGGACGGTACAATTGTGATTTTGTATTGCTGTTGTCGCCATCTTTGGTATCCAATTATTTACCAATTAGTGAAGTACCTGTTATTGTAAACAAATGGAATATGTTCATAATTGCATTTGGTTTTCATGACATTGGCCAAACATTATTGAAATATTTTTTGTTGCATGAACTCAAAAAATTTAGAAATAGTTAAGCATAAATTTAAATAAAACAAATACCAGTACGTACAGTACTGTAATAGACATGTAATTCACATGCAGGATCCGAATTTACTTCTGTCCGAATATATGTATATTATAAATTGTAATTTCATGACGCAATTTTGAACAAGCTGTAGAATATATATTTACTTACTATGCAAATGTAGTTTATATACTTTTGAAACTATCACAACACTCTGGGATGATATCTGACCAATGTACAGATTTATAACCCGAAACAAAAAGTTTCTGTTATTTGTTGAAGTGGGGTTTTCCACTGTTCTATTTTTAACCACCTATGTCACAACTCTGGATTTTCAGAAAATTGATTTGAAGTCTAAGATAACTAAAATATCGCAAACTTGCAGGTAAGCTAAATTAGGTAGAACATTTGCATGATATATTTTGCGATATGTCTATTTAGAGTTTGTTTGCAATGATAAAACATGTAATGTTCGATGTTTGAATAAGATATTGTTTGAAATCGAAAGTAGACTGTCTGTGTGTCTATGGCGACTGACGTGGCCCTCTCCTGTCTCCTATATATAAGTATATTGAAATCTTCAAGCTTATTGTTGTTAACTTTATTTTCTCAGTTGGACCTATAGTGTACTTGCTTTTACGTTTAAACTGACGGGTAAGAGTATTAATTAATCCATATTTCATATTGTCATTTTACAATTTAATTATTGATTTATTCTTGGTATTGAATAATATATATATGATTAGCATTTTTATCACGTTTTGTACTTTTAAGCAATACATTCTCACTGCCACAAAGTCTTGTGGTACAGTGCTGTCGGGTAATTCTGCGCCCCTAACAGGGGTTAACGGACATTACTCCTCCTGGACTTTACTCCCCCTAGACTTAACACCTCCCAAGGTACCTGGACATTACTCCTCCTTGATTAATGATAATTGGATTAGGGTTGGTAAAGGTGTCAGACACTGTGTTGTGATAGTTTATTGATGTCTGATTGAAATAACTCTTGTAATTGAACAAGATTGCCAACCAGAAACCAATTAAACTATCACATCACAGTTTTTATCAAGCCCTAACTTCAGCCCTAACCAGGTTAGGGCAGCCCTAACTTAAGATGGTATTTTAGACCCTCTCCGTACGCGTTAAGTTATACCTGATTTAAGTTAGACCTGCCCTAACCAGCCCTAACTTATCGGATATATCGACTTTAACTCGTACCAGTCACGCGAAAAACTCAATCCAATCAAAAGCGCCGTTATACGGGGTAAGCTTGAAACGTTTGGTCAGAGGTTTGACCATAAGTTAGGGCAGGTCTTACTAAGTTAGGGCTGAAGTTAGGGCTGCCCTAACCTGGTTAGGGCTGAAGTTAGGGCTGCCCTAACCAGGTTAAATCTGGTCTTATTAAAGACCCTAAATGTACGCTGCAGCATGATAGCAGCAGGAGATGCCTATCATTGTTTATCTAGGGTCATAAAACACAGCATCTGTTCAAGAGGAGATCACTATCATTGTACATGTATCTAGGGTCATAAAACTGGTCAGAGATGAATTCCAAACATATTCTTATGTATGAAGTATCGGTTATATTATGCGTTTGTTTAATTTGTGTATTAAGATTATTGATAAGTATATTAAATACGGTTTTTATTAGTTTTAATTGCGGAAAAATATGTAAAAGGCATTTTACCGGTGTATTGTTTAATTCACGGACACTAGATACACATTTAGTATAGATAAATCATGTTTTGAAGCCGTGACTAATTTATGCAGGCATGTTGATTTGCTCTCAAATGGTAAGTAAAGGGTACATATTAAGACTTAGTTAGAATCGGCAATGATTTAACCAATATTGCCACAAGACAAAGATTTAAATCTTATCATAACCGTAAAAGCGAATTTACAATTATATTACACCTCATGCTGTGGCAATCACTAACCTGGTTAGGCCTGCCCTAACTTCTGGTCAAACCCGATCAAACTGGTGAAATATGGAAGGAATAATATTAGCATGTATATCATGACTAATTTGTAACGAAGTCGCTGATTGGTCAAATATTCAACAAGCAAAATCCAAAACCTAAGGTTAGACCAGCCCTAACTTCAGCCCTAACCTGGTTAGGGCAGCCCTAACCTCAGCCCTAACCTCAGCCCTAACCTGGTTAGGGCAGCCCTAACTTCAGCCCTAACTTTTAGTCAAACTTTGTATTTAAGCGTACAAGAGGGTCATAAATAAGTAAGACCTGCCCTAACCTCGAGTTAGGCCTGGTTAGGGCTGCCCTAACCAGGTTAGGGCTGAAGTTAGGGCTGCCCTAACCAGGTTAGGGCTGAAGTTAGGGCTGCCCTAACCAGGTTAGGGCTGAAGTTAGGGCTGGTCTAACCAGGTTAGGGCTGAAGTTAGGGCTGGTCTAACCAGGTTAGGGCTGAAGTTAGGGCTGGTCTAACCAGGTTAGGGCTGAGGTTAGGGCTGGTCTAACCTGGTTAGGGCTGAGGTTAGGGCTGGTCTAACCTGGTTAGGGCTGAAGTTAGGGCTGGTCTAACCTGGTTAGGGCTGAGGTTAGGGCTGGTCTAACCTGGTTAGGGCTGAAGTTAGGGCTGGTCTAACCTGGTTAGGGCTGAAGTTAGGGCTGGTCTAACCAGGTTAGGGCTGAGGTTAGGGCTGGTCTAACCTGGTTAGGGCTGAAGTTAGGGCTGGTCTAACCTGGTTAGGGCTGAAGTTAGGGCTGGTCTAACTAGGTTAGGGCTGCCCTAACTTAAATTGACCCTGAATGTACGCCATAAAACATAGATAAGGAGTAAAAATTACATAATTATTTTCTTAAATTAGATGCTTCACATATATTTCTAGTATATATATATGGTAATTCATTTTGTATGAAATAAATATTGAACACTTATCTACACTTATATACATATCTACATTAAAAATGTGGTACATAAACATAAATACCAAATGCTGAATGTTCCAAATGTAATCAATTTAGCACCTCAATTAGAAAACAGTAAACTAATTTTTTGTTTTATGAAAGAAGAAAGTACATTTTTATTAAATAATTTGAAATATGAAAGAAAATAAATTTGACTTTTTTGACTATAAAGAAAACAGTTAATAAATAGGACAAATGATTCAAGTCGAAAATCTTTCAGATATATACACATATATACACCTCAGAATATATACAGATATTTACAAGGTACATGATATATAATATACTAGTACATGCATTATCACTAAAATATACTAGTACAAATGTACATGCATTATTACCATGTTATCACTATATTTTATCACCATATTTTATCACTATAATTTATCACTATAATTTATCAATATATTTTATCACTATATTTTATCACTATATTTTATCACTGTATTTTATCACTATAACACACTATTCTCTATACTCGGCTGCTCCATAAGCGTGGGCGATAGCTTTCAGGAGACCCGTAGCGGGGAGCGCACTATCACTATACTGGGCCCACAATGTCTGTATTTTCTTTTCCACGGTAAGGTACTTCTTCCTTTGAATTCGTCCAATACCGTGGTCTCTTAATTCCTCCAAATCAAGAAAGGCCTCCTGGGCCTGCTTCCTAAGAGCAGGAACAATCTTATAGAAATGTAGTCCTCTGTTGCCACAGTCCCCATTAAGTCTCCTGTGGAACCCCTCTACATCATTATTTGTTCTCACACTGTGTTGAAAAACACACCACAAATCAATCGGAAATGTCTCGGACTGTATCCACTGACGTTGTATGTAGGTTACCAAGCTTTCAAGTTTTTCTGTGTTGGCCTTCACAGCCAGCTGTTCAAACACAGGAAGGATGTGGTTTGGTGGAAGAAATGGAAGGACCAACAACTTCTTGATATACTCCCATATCGTCTTCCTCTCCATGGAACACGCAACCCTTGATCTCCACACCAGGGAAGACACGACGGATAGCAGACCAGGCAGCTGAAAATATAAATATAGCATTGTTTTAATAACCATTTATATTACTTATTGTCTACACTTGAAGTCAGTGATCATTTTGGAGTGAGTCCCTGACTCACCAAATTTGCTACTTATTTATTTATGCATAGTGGGACTCATTCAGTGGAAAAGGACTCATAGTTTTATAAACCACAATGAAACACTGCGTGACTTGTTAAATGCTATAATTACAACTTGTAATGTGTATATTGTGTTTAGTATACATGGTATTATTTTCATATTTTGCATAATTATCTTCATGTGAGTAGTCTAGCAGCAATATCCGATAATTATAATTTGTCCAGTGTAAGCAGTGAATACACGCCGCAGTAAAATAGTCTAGTGTTATTGAGGTCATCACGACATTGGCCTATGACCTATTGACCTGAGCGACAGTATTTGCTATAAACATTATAATTATTTCTTACCTGATTCAAAGTCAAGGACGAATCCCTTTAAGTCGAAGTCGTCACCAAGATTCTCACGAGTCTTTTCCAGGACTGCAACATAGTCTTCAGTTCGTCTCCGTGACATGAGGACAAAGAGAAGGGGAAGTTGTTTCATGGCGTCGCCAGATTTCACGAACCCATGTATGGACATGAGTTGCCCGTTACAGAATGGATAATCAACAATCTAAAAATATAAGAAAAAACAGCGTATCACTTAAACTGAAAAACCTATTAAGGTGCAGTGTTTTTTCTTGCTATTTTCAATGTCTTCCAATGCCTAAATAATAAATGTTTTATGGCATAATAGATGGGAATAATAGTAATTATTCCTAATTGAGAAACGTCACAAAGAAAGGATTAACCTGTACGTAAATTGATTTATACTACTGTAAACCTTATAACATCAATAATTTTGTCACTATGCGACTTAGTTTTCGCGGAGTTCGCGGGAGACTTAAAAACGCGAAAGTTTGTATCTGCGAAAGTTTCTTGGTTTACAGTATTTGATCATTTGATAAACTTTTTCAATAAGTTTCTTGAAATCATGATACAATAGAAGCTTCAAAGTCATCAAATTAAAGTAAATTCTGTGTGAACTTAATTAAGAACTTCATTTATGATTAATCTTACCAATTCCGTTGTGCAGGAGGTAAAGTAATAAATTCATATTTACCTTAAAGGTACCATCCATAAACCAACGCCAAGTCTGACACAGGAGCTCTCGTTGTTTTGGAGTTTGTAGCATGATATGTCTCTCCTCACCAACTCTGATGTCTCCCACGATGAAATTTGAAGCTTGTAGATAATCTTGGTTAATCACAAAGTCTAAGTTATCAGGGTTTTCAGGTCTGTTCTTTGCTCGTTGTCTGTTGGCATTTCTTTGCAGGGAGTTTGCTGGCAAAGGTTGTTTTCACAATGTCCCTGGCAGAGTGGTACACATGATGGCAAGCTTCTTTTCTGATCTGAGCCTTTATCTGCTTCTTGTAGAGAATACTTGGATCTGACTGGTGGGCATGCGTAGCTGCGTTTGTCCTGAAGTCATCACCGAGACCAGTCACCTTAGCTTGACACGGGTTGGTCTTGTTGCGTACCGAACACCTGTAGACAACACAACCATTCTTCAATATCTTCAACACTATGTAACTGTACCCATCGGAGCTGACCACAATAGGAGTACCACGAATGCTGCCGGTGGGTAGGAGAGTGAATGCCACTGGCTGTTCCTCTATAACAGATGTGGAGAGTGGTGGATCTTGAAGTTCTTCCTCCTGAATCTCGTGCTGCTGCTGCGGTGATGTAGGAATCAGGATGCTGTCATCCACGGCTGGTTCAGCCACAGGCTCCGGTGCTGGTATCTCAATCGATTCGTTGATGTCTGGTTCAGAGACGTCCATCACATCAGTGTTGTTGAAAGGTGCTATCGATTCGTTAAGGTCTGGTTCGGTGACGTCCATCACATCAGTGTTGTTGCATGTGTGGCAGAGAAACGCGATGTTCTGTTCCGCTTCCCGAGCTTCAGAATACATAGCAATAGTTACACCTACAAAAAAAATTAAGTTTCTAAATACTATATTAATGTCATCAATGTCAATACTTAATTAATAAGTTCTTAAATAACCAAATAATATTTACCCCCATCAGTTAAATATTTATCCTGATTATATGGATCTGCTGTATTCAGTTTTCACGATTATTCTATTTCCAAAAAATAGTGCACAATTCAACATGCTTACAGTTTTAATTCGAATACTTCTGCGTGTATTAGTTTATATTATTCAGGAATAAATTCAAAAGAACAGCCTACTAAAATGCTGGGGATACTGTTTAAAACTATTGAATAATTCCGATATGGGCGCATAGAACTACATTTTAACTACGTTGTAACCAATTCGCTAGATTAGGTGTTTTATATCATTTGGAATAAATCATCCGTAGGGATTGAGCTAAGTGTGATTTTGTATTTTCATTGAAAGTATATAATCGTAATAACTATTGAGTACAATTGCGATTTTAAGACAAGGGAAGATGCTGAAAAATCAATTTAAGCATTTCGTATCTCTGATCTCGGATCTTGAATGTAAGACGCTCACAATATACCTAAGTTACTGTGATTTTTAAACTTCCAACAAACTCAAAAGCGGTGAAACACCTAAAAGCATTATAATTATACTGAGTACATCTAGAAACGCAACACTGGAGTTACTGTCAATACTTTTTCAAAACTTTTTATGATTGACAACCAAACTGTATTAACTTGATGATTTTTTATTCCATAAACAATGGAACTGTAACATTGTTTTCATATAGTGCTATCGATGCGACTGAACAGTGTTTGTGTGTATAGTAACTGACACAAATTGGTAAAATCATAATTTTTCAGAATCGTTATTCTAAGTGAAAAGTTCAACTATTGATTAATCATTAATTGATTGCATATCCATGACGTCCAATATATTGTTGAGAAGTGTATGAATCAGTTTTGAACTTTGCCAAGAAATTGTACATGTGGATTTACTGGTCCTGTCGGAGAGTTGTTTCACATGGATGACCTGGACATGGGTGGTTGGAAACGGTGACAAAGTGCTAGTAGAGTGTCTCCAGATGAAAAATTGTCGGTTCATGACAATTTAGCCGAAGTGAAACCTTCAATTTGCGATCCCCTGTTATAGACATCCGAATTGCCTGATTTCGACAATGTTCGGACCATGCTGGCATTTTTATTCCGAAGCCTAGAACTTTTCTTTTGTGATTTTCTTTCCATTGGCAAACCATACAAAGAATTCGAAGCAATTTATATCAAAATTTATCATGCGTAAATTATGCACGTAGAATTCGTGCGTTTTGTGATTTTCTTGTCGCATGGTAGTTACGTAACCCGATCGATGAAATTTTGACAATAGGCAAGTGTCTACACGATTATACAACATTTTTACATAAAGTTATAAAATGTATGAATTATGAAAGTAAGAAAAAATCAAGGATGAAAACGTTGCGTTTCTAGATGTACTGAGCATATTATGTGATCAATGAGAGTAACCAATCCATGACTATGGAACGCCTTAACTGTCTCATATTAGCAAACAGTTCGATAGTATATCAATATTGCAGAACATAAATGCATGCGACCACTATATAATGGCAAAATTTCCATATATAAATATAAAATATGATTATATAATGACAAAACATTAATATTGTATGTTAATAAATGGGTGATTTGATATTAGCCCAGTTATTTGTTCTAGGGCAGTTGTATTGGCCTGAGGCCGTAGGCCGAGGACAAATAGCAGGGTTAATATACATAACCCATTTATTGACAATTTTATTAAATAAGCATAAATTATTTGAAAATTTTCTTCGTATGTAACGTTAGCACATCAAATTAACTAGACCGACATAAAAGAGGGCGAAAAATTTCAGATTTTTGCATCCAAATATCATCTGGTATCATACTAAAAACGATGCAAGTAATTATTTTGACATTGAATATCTGTTAAAATATAGCTATATACACTTTAACGGGCTAATAATTGATAGTTGTTTAATAAATAAAGATATAAGTTCTTTACATGTAGATAAAACATCAATATATAAAGGCATAACTTCCTTATATAAAGATAAAACATCAATATATAAAGGCATACATTCTTTATATGTAGATAAAACATTTTTTATATTTAGAGATCTTGCCATTATATAGTGGTCGCATGCATTCATGTTCAGCGATATTGACATTATATCGAACAGTTAAGGCGTTCCATACATGGACCAAAAGCAGGTATATTCACATACCATGACTTGAAAGTGTGATGTTCTGTCACGGCTCAAAAAACATGGTTTATCTATAGATACTATAGTACTAAAAGTTGTTGTAATAACATCTAAAAATATTCGTTTCAATGTCATAATATGTACTGGGTCTATTAAAGTTTAGTCAGAATAATACTTAGTTCTGCATAAAGCATATATAGAGGCGTACTCTTTCGGGTCTTAGTTAATAAACATAAAAAAATATTATGGACTTGTTCTATCCCATCCAAATTTTCAAAGCCCCAGATTTCACATCCGTATGTTAAAATTGGTAGCACGGTATGATCGAATAATTTTAATTGTAAATCAAGTGGTAAATCCAAGGTTTATTCTGAGGTGCAATACGTGCATTGCTTTATTTGCTTGTGTTATTACATGTTTTCTGCAAGAGAGAAATGAGCCGGAAGCGGTAAAAATGACTCCAAGATATTTATATTCCTTGATAGTTTCTATCGGTTGATTATCTATAGTAAAACGATATTTGTTGGGTTTATTTGTACCGAAGACAATGACTTTCGTTTTTGAGAAATTTATTTTTAGTTTCCATGTTTTACAATATTCATTAAACTGGTTTAATGTTGATTGAAAAGACAGAGGTGAATCGCCAACAATAATCGTGTTGTCTGCATAGAGGAGAAGTAATATTTTTAAAAAGTGCTGGATTTCATCTATTTTAAAATCTATTATAAGATCGTTATCATCAATCTGTACTTGTTGCATATAAGAAAACCGTATGTTGTTCAACGATTTTTCACGTAAAACATATTTTTAAGAAAATACATATTTCAAAATATTATTAAAAAATACATATAATTTACAAAATATATAATAAAATTTACTGTTTGATTCCTTACATGCGTAATTCCAAGTATACAAAGTTTTATGCTTTTTGAACCAAACTTTTTCGGTAAAATACATTTTTCACATTTTAGTGGTTGGGTTGTCCCCTAAATCTAAAAATATCTTAAAAACTAGCCGAGCAAAACTTTTTGAAAATTTAGAAATGATTGGCATTAATCTGATCTTCATAAAAATGACAGGTTTTATATACATTGTACAGAAAAATTCAAAAGGAACAAAATGTCCTTAAAATAAACTCATCATGAATCTAACAAAGGGAGACTATCGGTATGCCTAAAGAGTTGTTTCCCTTTGTTAGATTTCATGATGGATTTATTTGTTTATATTTGCTGTAACATCATTTTGTCATCATTACAAATAAGTCATTACATGTAAACCATCAATACATTAACCATATATTCAATGCTAAGTTAGATACAAGATTTGATTCGTGTTCGATTCATGAAAAAGTTAGATTTTGCTTTTCAGTAATTTCCACAATTAATTTATCCTTAATCATTAATCAATAAAGTTCAAAGCATTTATCTAATAAAACCATAATTTCTGTTTAATACATATCATATCTAATTTCATATTACTTTATTTCACAAATATGCACCGTTTATCATCATTTAACAATGTTAACCATTCATCATACCACAATATGTCAAAACTAAAACTAAAGGCAAATATATCTTCTATGACCTCTTTATTAAAGACAGACAGATATTTTTATTAACTGTCAACGTTATTTGCTATTAAACAATAAAATGAACTAAATTGAACATAACTTTTTTAACAAATTTTCAGTGCATTTTTTACATACAATAATATATTAATTAACTCTGAAATATCAACATTGCTTAATAATTGCAAATCTACCTGTCTGTATCCGTAATGGATGAATAGAATAATATATTCTAAATGTTTTTGGTAAAATGTCGAGATATTTTTCATAACCAAAAAATTAATTAAAGTGTATAGAGCAATATCGGACGATAATTTTTGTCTGCATTTATTAGTCTGGCCATCAAGATGAAATAGAAACACAAATTTGAAAAACTCAGAGCATGATTCCATGGAAGAAGCTTGAATTATTTACATTTTTGTACATGCATAAAGGTTAAGACCAGGTCAAATTTGTCAAGCTAATTATGATACAATTATTTAAGGCCTAACTTAAAATATTCTTGGTTTCCCCATTACCGACCCTAGCAGATTTAGAATGGGTAGGTAGGTAGGGTGAAAACATTTTTTGGAATTGTTTCAGTATGGTGGTTAATGGTCTAGACATACAAATAATGAAATTTAGAATGTAAGAACGAAGCCAGCAAACAAAAACATATAATTTTCACTTCCAATGTTTAATAAAAATAATAATATTTCAATAACAAAAAACAATATGGGCAATACAATATTTTTGGTAGGGCCCTTTTTAATCGGGTAGGTAGGGGATAGGGAAACAAACAATATTTTATTTTAGGCCTAATAATATCTTATATAAAGACATACCTGTATCACCACATTTGATATGCTGCCAGTCTCCACACCGATCACATGAAAGAGCAAGATGATGACTGTAGACATTCTTAGACTTATATCGACACGAATGAAACTTGCACGGAAACGGCATGATTAGAAAATTACATGTACTAATAGTTATCCAGAAAATAATATTTTGGAAGTAAAATGACATAAAAAATGACCCAGTATTTAAAGTACTGAAAATAACTCAATACAGTTTGTGCCACAGTTTGGTCACTAATTATGTGCCTTTAATTAATTAATGCAATAATATGCTTTAATTATAACTTTGATAGTATCATGATCAAAGCTAACATAACTATTAAAATGGGTGTACAGACGAAACCCCCCTCAGACAAAATCCCCTTCATGCCTTACAGAGTAAACAGACAAAATCCCCTTCATGATTTTTTCAGCCCGGACATAATCCCCTTCATGGTTTTATCAGGTCAGACAAAATCTCCTTCATTCATTTTTCAGGTCAGACAAAATCCCCTTCATACAGAATCCCCTCTGTTGAATTATTATACATGTTAGTCTTACTCTTGTGTTTAACTTGGTTGTATAGGACTAGATATTCCTGCTTTGTATAATGTATGTCTTCTTCAATTTTCTACTTATTATTCCTGTATACGTGGGGTTATCCAAAAGTTCGTGGACTTTTGCTCTTATTCAAAAAGCTTTTAACTTAAAGCTACGAATCTATGGTCCCTGTAAAATTGATTTATATTGAACACGTATAACAAATATTATACGGATATAATTAAAAATAACATAAATATAGCATTTATAAGCATGCGTAGTAGGCATACCCGGCGCACGCTCAGAAATGACGTACGACGTCGCCCTTTCGACTTAATCATTTCATGAAGCTCTTAAACGCTGTAAATAAGTTGCTCTTTGTTTCCCGTAATCAGCTGTATACTTATAATATGCAAACACACTTGTTCTGTCGATGTGTTCTGAATTGTGTCGTTTCTATCTCTACAAGTGGATTTTTTTTCTCTAATACCTAGGATGGTCGATTCTAACCAACGTAACGCTCATTCGTTGATTGTCAGTTTTGTACCTATTAACATGCATCGTCTGTCAAACCACCCTGACTGTCTGTTAACTATTTATGCCATTTAAAAACAATTGAATACAATGCAGAAGTGTTCATACTTAATTTGCCAAACACTTCTTGTCTTCCTTGCGGGTTCCCCTAGCTGTACATATAATTTAATTATTTTTCGACTGTTAATGATATATTGTGACGTCATATTTTACGTTGAATTTTATATGCCAACATTAACCCTCATGCTCATTAAATGACGAATATATACGATACAACCTTTAAATTCTACCAAAATATCGGTATGACGTTACTCAACATTATGACGTATTTTTGTATTTTTAAATGAAGAAACACTGTAACAATCGACAATAACGTAATGCATTTTACTGGAAAAACCCAGCAGTGCGCCGCTAACGCATTTTTGTGTTACTATGGCAACGTGTCACTTTTCATATAAATGTTTTTTTACAAAAATGTTTTGAGGCAATTGTTTGTAATAGATTAATGTAACTGTATGGTAATTTTCATACAGATCTAACTTAAAATAAAAGTTTTAGATCAAAAGTCCACGAACTTTTGGATAACCCCACGTATATTAGTAATATACAATCACAATACAATAATGTATTTGCTGCATTTTTTTACAACCAGTACTCAATTCCTGGGAACATCTAAACATATACAGTATAAACATAACAAGATAAAGAATACAGCACATATAATAGCACATTTTTACTCTTTGTTTGTCATGGTTTTCATACAGAATTGACAAACTGGTAATAATTAATGAAGAATGTAATTAATATAAAAGCACATATATTTTGTTTGCAAAGCAAGTTTTACATTGAGTGAAAATTACATTGTTTGTTTTCAAATTAATGAAAACCGAGAAGTAATTAAAAGATCAAAGCATAGATAAAACATAATCAATTAAAGTTAATATTTACACAAGCAATACATAAACTATACAATATTGTATTGTCTCCATTTAGTTACAACCAGTACTCAATTCCTGTGGATTTGCATACATATCATACCAAAAAAACAGAAACACCAATACTAAATGGTGATTTCATTATATTAATCATTGTTCAGTACAGAAGCGTATCGTCATACCAGTACTACATTCTTGGAGTCATAATTACTTGTACATTTGTTTTTTTCCACAAAAAATTAGATTCTATCAGAATTTTAGCTTCACTTAAGGAATTATATTGTGGATTGGTCAAAAGGGGATTTTACTATAAACCTTAAGGGGATTATGTCTGAAGGGGATTATGTCCGATCAAAAAAATAAATGAAAGGGATTTTGTCTGCCCTGGAAAAAGTATGAAGGGGATTTTGTCTGCCCTGGAAAAAGTATGAAGGGGATTTTGTCTGGGTAGGTGAAGGGGATTTTGTCTGAGGGGGATTATGTCATACAATCATTAAAATGTAATTATCACTATCTTCAATCTTTAATCATGTACATGAGGATGTATTTCAATTATTATGTGTGGTAATCAATGCACATTGAAGTTTCAAACAATATCTTTTGATGTTGAAAGATATTATTGTACCTTTTTTAATTGATTTGTTGATTCACACTTGAACAATTCTTTGAAGTATAATTAACATACATACAAACTTGTTAAAAGTATACTCATCCAAGAAAAAGTTAACAATAATTATAATACTAAATAAAAACAAAATACATATGTATAATCAATCATAATACATCAATACTAATAACTTTTATTAATCAATGATATAACAATATACCCTAGACATTACTCCTCCCAATAGATGGAGTAATGTCTAGGGTTTTGGGAGGAGTAATGTCCAAGGCCAATGTGTCAATTGGTATGTCAAATTAACGAAAATCGCCGTTGACACTCATTTTGGTCAGTTTTTCGTAGAAACACTTTTCCGATTTCGTTGATCTGATTATAAAACTTTACATAAGTAAAAAACATCTACAAAAACACTTGAGGACCGAAGGAAAACGACCCAGCAAAGTCTGTAAGAAATAGAAAGTCAAGGTGCGCAGAATTACCCGATGCGCAGAATTACCCGAAACGACTGTATACAGGTATCACAGGCTCACAATGTGGTAGAGGAACAAATGCCAGTTTAGGCCTCTATTTTTGGAGTTACCCTACCATTCATTTTAACAAGCTAAAACATACCTTAAAATGTTCGTAAATGTTTGTGCTTTATGACAAGGGACATCTTTTACCATACTCATGGTGGCTTTTTGGGAAATCCAAGATGGCGTCCAAGATGGCCGCGGCGCCCAAAAAGTAAACATCACCTTTTGTGAAATTACAGCCTCTGGGACATTTGATATGCCATTTATCATGGGAATAAGTCGTTTCTACAATAGAATGTATGTTGTTCTTGTGATATTAGGTGATTTTGGTGGAACATTGGGGTGATTTAATTTTTTTCATCATATTTTATCACCAAATAAATGCAAAAATAGGGGGTAGGGGTAAGATTTTTAACTACCCAGGAAAATTTTGACCGCATATATATAGCATTTCTATTGTTAAGTATATGCTATATAGTTTGGGGGGGGGGGGGGAAATGAAAATGTTTACAAATATACAATATAAAAGTACTTAAATGATGACAATTGACCATCAAAAGTGGGTGGGGTACAATTTTCTTAAAATCTGAAAAGTGGTAATATTTTACCTTCATTGGTACATATTTGAGACATTATACCATAAATATGTTTACGTAGTTTTCACACTCCTAAAGTTAGCATTATGTATTATTTATGTATTGTTAACTAATATTTGATGCATTTACTCAATCTTTTTATTGATTTGGTTCCAAAAAAATGACAATTAAATTTCCTTAGGGGTAGGGGTAATTTTGGTAAAAATGAAAACCCTTCCAGTGATGACACGAACTGAACTTGTTAACTAACTATATGAAATTATAAAGATGAATCTTAGCATTAGTGCACTTGTTACAATATTTGTAACAATACGACCTTTGTCAACATTAATGTCAAGGTCACATTAGAGGTCAAATTCTGAAGGATTTTTGGAACTTGCAATATGTATGTATTACCACAAACAGGTAAAATGTCCAGGAATAACTTATTTATTTAACAAAAATAAAAAGTAACAAATACAAACACAGCTTGGTTCTTTGATTAAAGAAAACATTTAGAAATACGGCTTCCAATATGGCCGCCATCACCTTCACATACAAATAAATACAATGTACATAAGACATAAGTTATAATCCAGCCAAATTCGCATTAAAAGTGAAACTAATTGCAACAGAAACACGTTTGCGTTTAAAAGAAATTTATTCATAAACTGATCAACAGAAAAACGTCTTTAAAAATGCAGTGGGGAAAGGTGAAAAGTCCAAGATGGTGTTTCAATATGGTTGCCATGAATGGTGAAATGCATAAACTCTAAATAGTAAATGCCCATGTGATAGTTTCATAAATAGATATAATGACACATACTTGGATTGAAAATGTTTATTAACTAGTGTTCATCATAATTGAATTTCAACAGTAACTACTGTAAGTGCAAGGTCAAGGACTTTTCAAGGTCAAAATGGGATAAAACTTAAGTATATGTATTTCTTCTATATTTTTATTGACATAATATACATTTCTGCCTTTCCATATGGTATAAACTGAGTTGTTAAGAATGTATTTCTTCAGTAGACATTTTATGTTTTATTTAGAACATTACAGCTTGGTGATAAAGCCATTTGAATGAAGTAAATGGTACCCAAGGAATCTTAATTGGTGGTTCAATATCATTAATATTTGTTATTATCATTAATTGTGACAGTTCGTATTACCATTAAAAGTATGTACTGAATTTAGTTTCAATTTAAAGTTACCCAAACCAATATCAATTAATGACCATTTCAAGGTTCAAACTTCTAGACACATTCAAATTTGTTGGAACTATATACTTATATTAGGTTAGGTGGGACTCATGCATGTTGGAAAAAATCATACAATCCCATATATGGGGACTCAAAGTTCCAAAGAGTCATGGTATATCTAATGAGGGACTTGCCAATGTTGGAAACTGTCACTATGGGGACTCACCAGTGTAGCAAACAGTATTCCAAGGTCCTATGAGGGACTCGCTAGTATTGAAAACTGTCATCATTGGTTCTATGGGGGACTCAGAAGTTATAGGACAAGTTATCGCATGTCCTATTGGGAACTCGCAGGTGTTGGAACTTGTCATTCCGGGCCCTGAGGGGACTCGCCAGTGTAGGCTATTATCATTTTAGGTCTAATGGAGGTCTCAACAGCGTTGAAAACTGTCATTCGGGTCTATATGGAGAACCCATCAGTGTTGGCAACTGTCATTCTAGGCCCTATTGAGGACACTCCTGTGTAGGGAACTATCTTCCAAAGCCCTATAGAGGACTTAAGTGTTAGGAACAGTCATTCTAGGCCCAATTGAGGTCTCAACAGCGTTGAAAACTGTTATATTATGCTTAATGGAGGTGTCCGCAGCGTTGACAACTGTCATTATGTGCTATATGGAGGAACCGTGAGTGTTGGACACGGTCATTCTAGGCCCTATGAAGAACTCTCCTGTGAAGGGGATTGCCTTGCAATGCACATGGAGGACCATCCAGTGTCGGGAACCATCATCATAAGCCCAGTGTCGGGATCTGTCTTCCAACGCCATTTGAAGGTATCTTCTGTGTTAGGAACCGTCATCCTGTGCCATATGGAGGACTCTTCCGTGTTTAGGACTGCCAGCCGAAGTACTTTGCGAGACTCACTATTGATGGAAACAATCATACTTTGTACTAGTGTAACTCACCAGTGTATGGAACTGTCATCTTAGGTAGATAACTGTCATCCTAGGTACTATGGTGAACTCACCTATGTCGAGACTGTCATCCTTATAGTATGTACTTTGATGAAAACTGTCACTCTGAGTCTTATGGAGGACCCATCAGTGTTGTAAATTCCGGGGAATCTCAGGTGGTGGGTATTGTCATCCCATGTCCTATGAGAGACACACCAGTGCAGGGAACTGTTATCCAATGCACTATAGGATACATACCAGTGTAGGGAACTGTCATCCTATGCACTATGGGAGACATACCAGTGAAGGAAACTGTCATCCTATGCACTATGGGAGACATGCCAGTGTATGGAACTGTCATCCAATGTACTATGGGAGACATACCTGTGTAGGGAACTGTTATCCAATGTACTATAGGATATGCACCATGTATGCAACTGTATTTTTGGCATTTGTGGAGAGAGATCCGTTTTGGGAACTATCATCCAATGTCCTATAGATGGGAGACACACCAGTATAGGGAACTGCCATTCAACGTATTATGGGAGACACACCAGTATAGGGAACTGCCATTCAACGTATTATGAGGGACACACCAGTATAGGGAACTGTCATTCTATGTATTATGAGGGACTTTGCATTGTAGGGAACTATCATCCTATGTCCTATGGGAGACACACCAGTGTAGGGAACTGTTTTCCTATGTATTATGGGGGACTCACCAGTGTTGGGAACTGTGTTCCTATGTATTATGAGGGACTCACCACTGGTCCAGGGAACTTTCTTCCTATGTCATATGGGAGACAGAACAGTGTAGGGAAGGTCTTCCTTTGTATTACTAGGGACTCACCAGTGTAGGGAAGTATCTTCCTTTGTATCATGGGGGGTCACCAATGTACCAACTGTCATCCTGTATGATACAAAAGACTCACAAGTGTAAGGAATTGTCCATGTGTATTATTGGAATTTATCAATGACAATGTTGGCAACAGCCATTTTGAGCCATATTGGGATTCAATAATGTGGGGAGCTGTCATCCTTAACCTTAACGACTGACAAGTGTGGAAGGAAGTCAACCAGTGTCCTAATCTTGTACTGACAGAGAGAGAGGGGGGGGACAATAAAAATATGAACAGCTACTGTTGCAATTACCTTCACCTTAAATGCTTATATGCTAACTTGGCTGGGTTATGAATAATATTATATATACATGGATATGATGGCCGCCATATTGGAATCCATATTTACGGTTGCCATGGCAATGAAATGTTTTCTTTATCAAAGAAACAAGCTGTATTTGTACTTTGTAAAAGAAGTGATATGAACATAAGACATTTATTCCTTTACATTTACCTGTTAGTGTGCATACATACATATTGCAAAAAATCCTTCAGAATTTGACATTTGACCTCTAATATGACCTTGACATTAATGTTGACAACTGTTGTATTGTTACAAATATTGTTACAAGTGCACTAATGCTAAAATTCATCTTCATCATTAACAAGTCCAGTCTATGCCATCACTGGAAGGGTTTTCATTATTAACAGAATTACCCCTACCCTAAAAAATTGTCATTTTTGGGTCAAAACAAGAAAAAAAATGAGAAAATGCTTCAAATATTGATTGAAATATGCATAAATAAAACATGTATCAACTGTCCTAACTGAAGGAGTGAGAAAACTTAAACAATTCATGGCATTGTGTCTCAAATATGTATCAAAGGTAAAATTTTACCACTTTTCAGATTTTAATAAAATCGTACCCCACCCACTTTGATTGTCAATTGTCATCATTTAAGTACTTTTATATTGTATATTTGTAAACATTTTCATTTCCCCCAACTATATAGCATATACTTAACAATAGAAATGCTATATATGCGGTCAAAATTTCCTTGGTAGTTAAAAATCTTACCCCACCCCCTATTTTTGCCTTTATTTGGCGATAAAATATGATGAAAAAAATTAAATCACCCCAATGTTCCACCAAAATCACCTAATATCACAAGAATAACATACATTCTATTGTAGAAACGACTTATTCCCATGATAAATGGCATATCAAATGTCACAAAAGATGATGTTTACTTTTTTGGTGGCCATCTTGGACGCCATCTTGGATTTCTCAAAACGCCATCATGTGACTGGAAAAAAATGTCATGGATCGTAACGCACAATCATTTATGAACATTTTAAGGTATAACTCAGCTTGTTAAAATGAATGGTAGGGTTCAACCGTTTTTACCTGAAATTGTTCCCCTACCAATGTCATCGATTTAATACACTTACATGAAAAAAGAACGTAGATCTAGTAAATACCGGAAGGTAGCTCAGCAGTCATAATCTCAACCAACGGAAGTGATGCAATTCTAGTATCGATTTTACCAGTACCCCGACTGTGCGCTCCAATACGCTTACGCGCTGGGAACCAAATATTTTGAATAATATGTAAACCGAGAACAGTTTAATTACTATTAACAATATTAAAATCGAGAACGGTTCCCAGCGCGTAATCGTATTGGAGTGCGCTGTCGGGGGTACCGGTAAAATCAGTATTAGGATTGCAACATTTCTGTTAATTGGTAGAGATTATGACTGCTGAGCCACCTTCTAGTATTTACTAGATCTAGAAATCTATGTTCTTTTTTCATGCAAGTTTATTAAATCGATGACACTGTGTGCCTGTGACAGGTATATGAAAAAAATCTCTACTAAATACATAAGTAAGAACGAAAGAAGACCTATAAGCCTCATTTGTAGCTTAATTAGATAAAAAAAATGCTAGTATTCTTCATTCTCTCAGTTTCCCCTCCAGCTTTCCCATGGGCAAGTGCAAAATGATCATGAGAAAATCATATTAATGAAGTGTCCTGTTTTTACCTATACACAAAAGTGAATCCCTTAATTAATCCTGACTGAAAATGATTTAAATTAATATCAGGGACACATGCAGTACTCTCAAGCTTGGCAAGAAAATGAGTTATTGAAACTGAAATTTTGTTACTTTTTGTGTTATCCTGGGCAAGTAGAATGAATCTTTGGGTAAGTGGATTTTTCAGTCCAACTTGGAATGGGCAAATGAAAAAATTGAGGATTTTCACACCCCTGGTCTTACTTTCGGGTTTTTGGTCTCTTATTTGTGTCTCATGGTTTTAGTATTGACTTACTATTATCCTTCTCATTCCCAATGGGACATAAGGTTGTAGCAAGCAGCCATTGCTTAATGTATGTTTGTCTATTGGGCTCATCCTCGAAGACGCAGCAGTGACTCCTCTCCTCTCATTGATGTAGCGAGTACAGGAGCTGGGTTTTCATGGATGTATTGGGCTTGTGCCCAAGAATATGCCATATTTGCTAAGATCGGATGTATTTATACTCTTCTACATGTATGTTGTTCTTGGTTTGCTTTTATTTTACCTCCCCATGTACATAGTGTGGAGGTTTGATTCTGCTTCGGTTTATTCTCAATAGTTGACATACATGTCCTAGCTGTATCTTCAAACATGTCCTAGCTGTATGTTCATACATGTCCCAGCTGTATGTTCATACATGTCCCAGCTGTATGTTCATACAATGTCCCAGCTGTATGTTCATACAATGTCCCAGCTGTATGTTCATACATGTCCCAGCTGTATGTTCATACATGTCCTAGCTGTATCTTCAAACATGTCCTAGCTGTATGTTCATACATGTCCTAGCTGTATCTTCATACATATCCTAGCTGTATTTTCATACATGTCCTAGCTGTATGTTCATACATGTCCTAGCTGTATCATACTTGTCCTAGCTGTATGTTCAAACATGTCCTAGCTGTATGTTCATACATGTCCTAGCTGTATGTTCATACATGTCCCAGCTGTATGTTCATACATGTCCCAGCTGTATGTTCATACAATGTCCCAGCTGTATGTTCATACAATGTCCCAGCTGTATGTTCATACATGTCCCAGCTGTATGTTCATACATGTCCTAGCTGTATCTTCAAACATGTCCTAGCTGTATGTTCATACATGTCCTAGCTGTATCTTCATACATGTCCTAGCTGTATCTTCAAACATGTCCTAGCTGTATGTTCATACATGTCCCAGCTGTATGTTCATACATGTCCCAGCTGTATGTTCATACAATGTCCCAGCTGTATGTTCATACAATGTCCCAGCTGTATGTTCATACATGTCCCAGCTGTATGTTCATACATGTCCTAGCTGTATCTTCAAACATGTCCTAGCTGTATGTTCATACATGTCCTAGCTGTATCTTCATACATATCCTAGCTGTATTTTCATACATGTCCTAGCTGTATGTTCATACATGTCCTAGCTGTATCTTCATACATGTCCTAGCTGTATCATACTTGTCCTAGCTGTATGTTCAAACATGTCCTAGCTGTATGTTCATACATGTCCTAGCTGTATGTTCATACATGTCCTAGCTGTATGTTCATACATATCCTAGCTGTATCTTCATACATATCCTAGCTGTATTTTCATACATGTCCTAGCTGTATGTTCATACATGTCCTAGCTGTATCTTCATACATGTCCTAGCTGTATCATACTTGTCCTAGCTGTATGTTCATACATGTCCTAGCTGTATCTTCATACATGTCATAGCTGTATGTTCATACATGTCCTAGCTGTATCATACTTGTCCTAGCTGTATCTTCATACATGTCCTAGCTGTATGTTCATACATGTCCTAGCTGTATCATACTTGTCCTAGCTGTATCTTCATACATGTCCTAGCTGTATCTTCATACTTGTCCTAGCTGTATGTTCATACATGTCCTAGCTGTATGTTCATACATGTCCTAGCTGTATCTTCATACATGTCCTAGCTGTATGTTCATACATGTCCTAGCTGTATCATCATACATGTCCTAGCTGTATCTTCATACATGTCCTAGCTGTATGTTCATACATGTCCTAGCTGTATGTTCATACATGTCCTAGCTGTATCTTCATACATGTCCTAGCTGTATGTTCATACATGTCCTAGCTGTATCATCATACATGTCCTAGCTGTATCTTCATACATGTCCTAGCTGTATCATCATACATGTCCTAGCTGTATCTTCATACATGTCCTAGCTGTATCATACTTGTCCCAGCTGTATGCTCATACATGTCCTAGCTGTATGTTCATACATGTCATAGCTGTATGTTCATACATGTCCCATATGTATCTACGTTTTACTTCAGTTCCAATAATTCTGCTTTAGCTTTTTGTTAGTACGAAGGTCTGTATTGGTAATTGTGTTTCACCAAAGGATTCTATAATTTGTCCTTGTGTTTACATGCCATGTCATTACATGTTCTGTATTAATATCTGCCAAGTACTCCTGTTAAAGTGGAGTTACTCCTATTTTCAGTGTTAATTTCTGGTTTTCCAAGTTCACCTAACTTTGAACAAAGGTACATTTGATTCATTTTATGATCTTTTGTCCCATATTTCTGACCGTTCCTTGTTTATGTATCTAAATCCCCTTTAAATCACATTTCCGTGCATCTTGTGACTTGTTTTGCTTTATTACTCCTATTTTGGATTTAACTAACTTGGCAGGAATGTGTATGTATGGCATTGATGTCCTCTGGATATATCTCTGTGTAACTAATCTTGTATTTGTAGTTAGAAGTATGACAGAGGCACGACAAGAACAGAATGGTGATGTAACTAATCTTGTATTTGTAGTTAGAAGTACGGCACGACAAGAACAGTATGGTGATGTAACTAATCTTGTATTTGTAGTTAGAAGTATGGCAGAGGCACAACAAGAACAGTTTGGTGATGTAACTAATCTTGTATTTGTAGTTAGAAGTATGGCAGAGGCACAACAAGAACAGTTTGGTGATGTAACTAATCTTGTATTTGTAGTTAGAAGTATGACAGAGGCACGACAAGAACAGAATGGTGATGTAACTAATCTTGTATTTGTAGTTAGAAGTATGGCACGACAAGAACAGTTTGGTGATGTAACTAATCTTGTATTTGTAGTTAGAAGTATGGCACGACAAGAACAGTTTGGTGATGTAACTAATCTTGTATTTGTAGTTAGAAGTATGGCACAACAAGAACAGAATGGTGATGTAACTAATCTTGTATTTGTAGTTAGAAGTATGGCACGACAAGAACAGTTTGGTGATGTAACTTATCTTGTATTTGTAGTTAGAAGTATGGCACAACAAGAACAGTATGGTGATGTAACTAATCTTGTATTTGTAGTTAGAAGTATGGCAGAGGCACAACAAGAACAGTTTGGTGATGTAACTAATCTTGTATTTGTAGTTAGAAGTATGGCACGACAAGAACAGTTTGGTGATGTAACTAATCTTGTATTTGTAGTTAGAAGTATGGCACGACAAGAACAGTTTGGTGATGTAACTAATCTTGTATTTGTAGTTAGAAGTATGGCACGACAAGAACAGTTTGGTGATATAACTTATCTTGTATTTGTAGTTAGAAGTATGGCAAGACAAGAACAGAATGGTGATGTAACTAATCTTGTATTTGTAGTTAGAAGTATGGCACGACAAGAACAGTTTGGTGTAGATAAAGTAAGAGAGGAGAATACAGAGTTGTTGATGGATATTTCACGCCTATGCCATCGAGAGGACCGTAAAGATGTAGAGAATATACTGCTGCTAGGAATGAGTGGTGCAGGCAAGAGTGCTCTCGTCAACACTGTCTTGAAGGTCATTGCTGGACAATATATACCAAAGGCTGCTGTTGGCAAGGGTATTGCAGCATCCAAGACTCTTAGTTTGACACGGTATGATTCATTGTTTTAATAAATCTATTGTGTAGGGAGGCATTGGTTCAACGGATGTATAAAATAGTAGGTACATGTATAAAATTATATCGCTGACTTTGAGAATGAGAATGTCGTAAGTACAACTTATGACGTTATAAGTCTTATGCATATTTGAAATCTACATCTTAAGGCGCCTCTTATATATGAGCCTACATCCATGAAATTCAGCACTTGTCATGTTGACCAAACTGAAGTTGAAAAGGCTTGTTTTATCATAAGTGAAGAGTGATTGTCAGACAGTTAAAATAAAAAAACTGTTATTCTTGTTTTCTCAAAATATTGATTTTGTAATAACAGTCTTCTCATGTACCACACGGTATAACCGGATGCGTGGTCGGCCGAGTGCTGCGTTACGACTGAGGTAAATACTGATGACGGGTAAGTAGTGTGGTTATATTTCTTACCAGAAAAATATGGATGACGTTTACAACCGAGGAAATACTTACTAAAAACTGTCATTTTTTGCAGTTTCAATGGTTTTCTCACCGTAAATGTATGGATTACTCGCAAGTGTACAATCCAACAAACAAAGAAAATGTTTAAAAAAAATGCCTTACATTTATATTATTCTTATATCTTCAATATTAAACGTCATTTTGGAGATCTATGTTATTTACCCTTAAGATTAGCAGAAATGTTGCATTATGTTATTATACCGTGATATAAAAAAATCATCATGTCCATCTGTCATAATATGACAATGTTTTGTCATTTTGATGATGTCCGTTTGTTATAATATGATTATCATTTGATGTGCATTTGTCATTATATGATTATTATGATGCCCGTTTGTCATTTAAATATATTATGTAATTTGTCCTTATGTGATGAATATTTTTCATAAAAGAATTCATTACAAAGGTACATTTGTATTTGAATTTCCTATAGATCGTGGGTTCAAACCCCACTGGAGCCGATATTTTTTTAATTAAGTTTTCAGTTTTAAGACATATGTTTTGGGTTCAAATCATGACTTAAAGCATAATTTAGAGAAATTTTTTTTTTTGAAAAACCATCTTTTAGATTATTGGAATTTACACGTGAGAAATCGTGTATAACTTTATCCCGTTCTCACTGTCCCAGTGCAGGTCCCGGTACTGCCTTCGAGAGTACAGGGAGAATTAGACCGAAAAATCTTCACAATATGCGGCAATAAGACAACCTAATCGACTCCTAGTCCCGGTGAATATACTTTGGTTCCAATACCCGCGATTTACTACGTGATTACGTGTACCGACCCCGGAGATTTAGACTGTCAGCTCTGGCTGTAGGGCGGGGATTTAGACATCAAACAATTGTGCGCTATCAGCAAAAGCGGTCCTATACCTTTGGCACGGCCACTATTAACAGCAGAAGCGGTCCTAGCCTGTGAAGAGTCGATGACGGTATTTAAAACATTTCCTTCTGTATACCCATTAAGATATATACAGGGTTAAAAAACGTTTACCATCAGTTCAGAATGACAATTTTTCTTTCCCTACATAAAAAAATACTGCCAAAACAAATCAGTTGCATCCACGGTCTCCACCCTTGGGTATTGGTGTGGAATTTTACTTTCGGGTTGTCAAAACCACCACGATTCTTCTACCTAGGGGATAACTGATGGTAAAATCTCTATAGTCCAGTCATTTAACTTTTAACCTCAAACTAATTGCAAAACAAACAGTTTTGTATTTATATGGTGCGTAAAGCTATCCTTAGCAATGTACAAAATGTCCTAATTGAATATTCGTGGGACTTTTTGAGATATTTACAAATATATTGAATTGTCACATGTTTTCGCGATAATTATCGCTTTTGATGTAAATAAATCTTGACTTGTACTAGTAACTTATTTTTACATCGTGCTTAGATGTCGCTATTTTGGTCTGATTTTTATGAAACTTGGCAGCAATGATCATCGGAAGCTAATCTAGGCAAAATAAAATTTTGAGTTAACCGGGGCCAAAATCTAGGTCACTAGGTCAAAACATAGAAAAAACAAGATATAGTCACCAGGGGTCGCAATTTCGACCTTACACTTGTGAAGTTTAGTCACAATGATCACCTTACAAAAATCAAGGTCATGTATGAAATTGAATTAACCTGAGTTAAAAACTAGGTCACTAGGCCAAATTATTGAACAAATCTTTAGAAGGCACCCTTTTTACCTTATCTTTATGAAACCATGTCACATGGATCATGAAGACAAAATGTAGGTCAAATTCAATATTTACTTATCATGAGTTAAAACTAGGTCACTAGGTCAAATAATAGACAAACCTTCATGCGCTAAAAAGTCGCATCAATTATTTTCACCTATTGACCTAATTTTGACCCAAATTATTCAATAACATACTTGTCTTAGATGTTTTGAGATGAGCATTGTGACCAAGTTGCATAAATATTAGACCAAAATTGTGAATTTTGTACCTACACAACGTTTTCCTTTGATTTTAACTAGCGACCTACTTTTTGACCCTGGATGACCCAATTTATAACTTTGACCTAGATTTTGTTGATATTATTATTGTGACCAAGTTTCATAAATATAAGGTCAACATTATGACCTCTAGCGACTACACAAGGTTTTGCTACAATTTGGCCTAGTGACCTAGTTTTTTACCCTTGATCGTCCATTTTCTACCTTGGCCTTAATTGTTTTCAGATGATCACTCTGACCAAGTTTCATAATCATAAAGTCAAAATTGTGAATACAAATGCAATAGTGGACGAACAGACAAAGAGAACAATCACTATTTCTCCCGAATCGATAGATTCGTGTACATATTGTATATTGTCATTATTGTATACTATCCAAACACAAATATCCTTTTTCCATTAGACACACATGTATACAACACATGATATATGTAACTTTGAAACAAATTGGATTAATATTAAAGAAATGAATAAAACTTTTGTTTCCCCTTCCAAGTGCTATTTTGAGTCATTTTGTCGACATTTGAGTGGGTAGTATACCAACACGTAGACTGGCATATATATAAAAAGTAAATTGTCTGATGATAAAATTTATATTTGTATTCGATAGAAGAAGGTTGTATCTTTCAGAAAATATAAGCTTCAAGGTTCAATTAGTAAATATTTAACGACTTACATGGGAATTATTAGAACTTAAAATTCCCCATGTAGTATGAAATAAGGAAAATGCTGAAATTGCTACCAAAAGTGACCTTAAACATGTCGATTTTTTTTTATTTTCCCCACTGAACTCGCATATTTGACGTTTTGTCTGTAGTTGATAATAGTCTGTAGATGATGAAAATGCAAGGAAACTCTGTTTTGCAATTTGTTTGAGGTTGACCATATTTTTTAGCTTCAATGACTGGACTACTAGTATTCCCCCGACCTCTGACAGCTAAACATTATCCCCGGGAATCACAAAATCTCCTCGGCTGTAAACGTCATATTTTTTGCGCATACTAGGGTCTCTTTGAAAGGGTCAATCGTTGGTTTCAGGGCACGGACAGAGTTGTAACTGAACAGAATTGTTCATAGATGAATTTTCGTTAAATCTGTGAGGTTAAATAGTCTAATTCTAGCGCAAAGTGTTTAATTTCGGGCAATGTTTGCGAGAATTGAGCATTATTTTCTGCGTGTCGTGTATAAAGATAGCATGCGAGGCTGTGTGAATAGTCATTCACAAATCGCTAGATCCAAAAGAAATATCGAAATCGACAAGTTCTGGTAAGAAGTATAACCCCACTAGTTACCCGTCATCAGTATTTTCCTCGGCCATAACGCATCACTCGGCCGACCACGCATCCGGTTATACCGTGTGTGTACATTATTACAAGTGTACATACCATATCACTTATACATGTGTATATAGGTGTATGTGCAATAACATACACTACCCAAAAGTGCTAACCCGCCACTTATATATTTCAGTCCTGTAGTGTCAAAAATTGATATATCCATATGAAATTTCGCATACATATACATGTGTAGTAGATGCAGCTGATCATAAGTTTATTTTGGTGGTATTGTGGCAAAACGCGGTGCATTCGGCGTATTGCGTAATAATGAATTTTTGCATGTGCACCAATATGTGTGTGTACGCGAACGAATTCGGCATTATTGATTCCTGTTTATCATGAAAAACACTTTACATCCTGATATTGACTCGAGGGGAGCACTCATGGGATTTGGAAAAATCGCTTGAACACAATTCTTAGGTGTCAATGTCTAATTTTTTAAAATACTTATTTGATAATGCATTTATTAGCATTAATATTCACATACAGACGTATAAAGAAGTATTAAAACCAATTATGTGTTGAATTTTGGTCAACTTGCGTTTGAATTCACCATGTTACACCTGTTACGTAATATAGCATGTTTACATGTGTAAGAAATTCGCAACGAAAATCACATGTTCATGAACGGTTTTGATGAAAATGATGAATTTACTACTCGAAAAACACCTTACATATTGAGTTTGGCACACAAAGAACACGACAGACATGTTTGAATGTTATGAGATCGGGTAGAGTTGCGGCCCTTGTTTTTGTTAATTTCACAAAAATATTGTTTTATTTTTTTGTTTGATTTTGCAGTTTCAGTGGTTATCTTCGTTCATTAAACTTCGGTTTGTGAATATTGACATACAGTCGTGATTTTTCAAAATCAACATTTTTGACAAAGCCTTTTTCTTATTTTGTTCAAAGAGTGTTACTCTTCAACCGAGTTCGTCTGGAGTAAATCACGGCATGTAACGAGTTTTTTCGTATAAGGCAGGGATCCGTTATGTCAAAATAGTTATGAAAATGTGCTTTCCATGCGCTGATTAATGCACGATTTCATAAACAGTTTTGGTATTTTTGTGAATTGGTAAAACTTACCTCATTACGTAACACGCCAGTGACAACGAACATAACTGTTTGTTGTCCAAAATAAATTCATAATTAGTTGCAGCTGGTATTCAAGTATTGGTATGCAAACTTGCATGCGGGTACATACTTTAATTAAAAAGTTATGGCGAAATATGTAAGGTGGCGGGTTAGAACTTGTGGGTAGTGTATGTGCATATATAAATCAATGCATGCAATTATTAAATGACTATCAATTATTAGCCCTATAACACAGCATTGACCTAGTCTAATAATACGCATGCTTCCACTATATCAAGGCCAAAATATCTATATCAGTTATCGGCCCCGGGCCGAAAAAGTGTTATAAAATCTGATTGGCTTAGAGACAGGGCCGAAAAGTGATATTAATATTGGCCCTCCTTTTAAGCAATCTGATTGGCTAATAGACAGGGCCAAAAAGTGATATAGATTTTCAGCTGAAATTATGGAGAATCGATTTTTACTCACTAAAATGTACATAACTTTTTTATTAATGAACGGAAACATGTCATATGGGTATTTATTTTCTTAGTTAGATCATTTCCTACAAGTTGGACTATATTTGGATGCACAAATCTGAAAAAAAATGTTTTTCACATTTTTTCGCAGTCTTTATGACGGTCTAGTTTGATGTGCTAACGTTACATGCAAAGACAAATTTTAAAATAATTGATACTTATTTAATAAAATTGTCAATAAATGGGTGATTTGATATTAACCCTGTTATTTGTCCTCGGGACAGACGTATTGTCCCTCGGCCTACGGCCTCGGGCCAATATGACTGCCCTCGAACAAATAACAGGGCTAATATCAATCACCCATTTAATATGAACTAAGGCATTGCCTATAATGGGTATTTAATTAATATTAGATAACCGCTAGGTTGCATGCAATCATTGTAAATTGTAATCTTTATACAGCACACAAGTCAATCAATCAAATTATCATAATTTGATTCCAATTCAATAAAATCAAATACGTACCTTGTACTATTAGATGGTTTATTTATATTCTGAATATATAGATAATTTACAGCCTCCCATGTTTGTCTTTCGTCCTTATCCACTTGGAAAATCGAAGATATTACATAAGCGACAACGTATGGACCCTCCTAGTACACAAGTTTGTCCACCACAAATAATAAATGCACCAGTCAGTTGCATCCACAGTTCCCCCGACCACAGGGATCCATGGCGGATAGCCAGGGAGACGGCCATGTTTTTACCATCCAGCTTCCCCTGCAAGGCAGGGGAAATTTAGGATTTTTTCTGCGAAAACCAATAGCCTAGAGACAATATTTACCGGTAGATGTCAGGGGAAATGCGGGAGATTTTACCATCAGCTTCCCCCGCAGGCCGTAGAAGGGCTGTTGATTTTGACAACTCAAAAAATGATATTTAATCGAAAGAGAACGATAGGTTCAACCGCTTACAGCTTACTATTTTTTTTATATTCCAAGGACTATTCACCTCGGAAAACTGCCTGAAATTTTTGACCGGAAATAACTTTTTTTGAAAGCATAAGTACCTGCAGAAACTCAACGAAGATATGCACGTTCGCCTATTACCGGTCTGGGTATTTTCAATAGCCCCTAATAACACATAGAGCGGGGTCGGCCTTTGCCGAACAGAGTCTAATTCCGAACGGTACCGATTTAAGCATGTTTTTTAGCTCACCTGTCACAAAGTGACAGAGTGAGCTTTTGTGATCACTCTTCGTCCGTCGTCCGTCCGTCCGTCCGTCCGTCTGTCCGTCAACAATTGGGTTGTGTCCTCTCTAGCGGTTACAATTTTGGCCTAATCTTTATGAAACTTGGTCACAATGATCATCTTAACAAAATCTAGGTCAAGTTCGATATTGGGTCATCTGAGGTCAAAAATTAGGCTACTAGGTCAAGTAATAGAAAAACCTTGTTTTTCATTTAATCAAAGGGAGTGTACTCTGTAATTATACTGGTTGTGATCATGTAAGAGTTGTCTCTCTTACTATATTTTAGTTGTAGAACTACGAAATGTGTACTTGTTAGCAGCTTTGAGGCTTTAATTTAAATTAAATGCAGAATGTGGATATTAGGGTTATCATCGTTTACAGTGATTGTATGTTTACAAACTATTAAACAATTATTAAGCTGTAATTATAGTCTTATGCAACCTTACTAATTGTTTTACTTGACTTATATAGGGAAAACATATAAAAATCTTCTTCTCTAAAACTACAATGCCTAGAGCTTTGATATTTGGTATGTAGAATCATCTAGTGGTCCCCTACCAAGATTGTTCAAATTATGGCTCTGGGGTCAAAATTGGCCCCGCCCCGGGGGTCACCGTTTTACATAGACTTATATAGGGAAAACATATAAAAATCTTCTCCTCTAAAACTACAATGCCTACAGCTTTGATATTTGGTATGTAGCATCATCTAGTGGTCCCCTACCAAGATTGCTCAAATTATGGCCCTGGGGTCAAAATTGGCCCCGGCCCTGGGGTCACCGTTTTACATAGACTTATATAGGGAAACATATAAAAATCTTCTCCTCTAAAACTACAATGCCTACAGCTTTGATATTTGGTATGTAGCATCATCTAGTGGTCCCCTACCAAGATTGCTCAAATTATGGCCCTGGGGTCACAATTGGCCCCGCCCCGGGGGTCACCGTTTTACATAGACTTATATAGGGAAAACATATAAAAATCTACTTCTCTAAAACTACAATGCCTAGAGCTTTGATATTTAATATGTAGCATCATCTAGTGGTCCCCTACCAAGATTGTTCATATTATGCCCCTGGGGTCAAAATTGGCCCCGCCCCGGGGGTCACCGTTTTACATAGACTTATATAGGGAAAACATATAAAAATCTTCTACTCTAAAACTACAATGCCTAGAGCTTTGATATTTGGTATGTAGCATCATCTAGTGGTCCCCTACCAAGATTGTTCATATTATGACCCTGAGGTCAAAATTGGCCCCGCCCCGGGGGTTACCGTTTTACATAGACTTATATAGGGAAAACATATAAAAATCTTCTTCTCTAAAACTACAATGCCTAGAGCTTTGATATTTGGTATGTAGCATCATCTAGTGGTCCCCTACCAAGATTGTTCATATTATGCCCCTGAGGTCAAAATTGGCCCCGCCCCGGGGGTCACCGTTTTACATAGACTTATATAGGGAAAACATATAAAAATCTTCTTCTCTATAACTACAATGCCTAGAGCTTTGATATATGGTATGTAGCATCATCTAGTGGACCCCTACCAAGATTGTTCAAATTATGCCCCTGAGGTCAAAATTGACCCTGCCCCGGGGGTCACCAGTTTCTATATTTACGCTCTACCTTTGTTAGTCTAAATTGTGCAGGGCTTCATTTATAATCAGGTGAGCGATATAGGGCCATCATGGCCCTCTTGTATACATACTAACGTATTTTTACATTCTATTCCATCGAACGTTCATATTTATGACCTATTCAACCATAACCACCTAAGTTGACACCGAATATAGGGATATTTGACATCAGAATCAAAAGTATGTGTGAAGTGGTCTATTTTTAGCAATTTCTATAACATACTACGTAGTGGTGCTAAGATATGGGAACATTTTCATAGCCTGAATTCTATAAAATAACGGTGCCGAGGGATAAACTATGACTATATAAACCGAATTTGATGCACCTAGATGTCCTGATTCATTTTGACTTCAGAATAGTCCCTGTTCGACAATACCCAACACAAATTTCAATCAAGCGGCTAATTCCGAACAGTTCTAAAATTACAATACACACCTACACCAAACAGGTAAATCTACTTCGGATGAAGAGGATATTATATTAGATTTGTCATTCTGATTATCAGTGGGTCTACTTCGCTCCATATCAATCTATTCTAGAAAATGCTTTTTTCCATTTTTTTTAAATTTTGAAATATTGAAAATTTATAGTGATTCAACTGAAAAAATTTCAAATGGATCGTTGCAACATGAAATAACTGAAATAACACCGACTTCAAGGAATAAAATCGTGATGATGATACCTACATGTATGAGTTTTACTTTGGAATAAAGAAAACATAATGAGGGTACAGCATTATTAGAAATCATTCACTTGTTTACTATGGTGAATTTAAGTTGTAGATTTAGTTGCTCTTATAAATGGCGACATTTAATCTTAATCTTAATGGTAGGGAGAACCGAGTTGGTACATACACTACACACACGCTATTGTAAATATAGCTGACGATTTACCATATCAAATATTTAACATAATGCTGATACAGCTCCAAATTGTGTTTCATCGGTTCAATCTAAGTTACTAAGGAAACAGTAAATATAACATCTAACTACACATTAAATGACAGTTCCGAGTATGCACTTCATGTTTACACCAAGTTGAAGCATTGCTATCATTGTGGGGAGTCTTAGATTGGTCGACACTGGAACCTAGATACCAGTCCACAGGTGCTGTGCATACTACTACGAGAGGTGCCCCACTTATATTTGAACAGTATTGAATATCAAATAGTTCGATGCTTATTATATATGTACAAAATATTTCTATATCATCGTGCAAAATAACGTGTTATGAAACACATACAACTATTGATTATTACTTTATTTCTTAGTTTGCACTCAAATCTACAATTTTTTAGGGGGTATGGTGTTTGGCTTTTTGAAGACCGAATAATCCGATCGATGCTGTTTGCATTTCCCGCCTGCAATAAACGCAGCAATATTCCATAGACTACAGGGTTTGTGGGTAAATGTTCATTAGACGGTGGCCTTTACTAATATTGCGTTATATACTTCAAATGTGCGTTCTTAAGGTACAGAATGGTGTTTTTGTGGAGGCAGTTGAAGCTCCGTGTTGAGAAAACACCATGCTCCCCATATGGTCTCCATGAAAGTTGTTTTGCAAACATTTTTAACAAATATGATTTGGAACCTAATGTAAACAGCAATATGCATTCACCTTTGACTTTTTAGTAAAACATATGTGTTCCATTAAGCCAGTATAGCAAACAACAGCATACGTCATGCAAACGTTCGGAAACATGTGAAGCTTAACGAATGTCAACTTATGGGTAGCCTTATCAACATTAATCATATAGTAGGCTGTCCGTTCATGGTATATTTCTCAACGATAAAGCATTGCCTCTACAGAGGTGACAAAGTTGTGGCATTTACGGTGCCGTTGAAGTATACACAGCGTTAAAGACATTTGTCTCCCTTATGTTGTTTTTGTGGTATTGAGTAGGTAAACACCGATTTTATCCCGATTCCGGTATGTATAATTCTCTAAATGAACAAATCGAAAGTTCCAATGGGTACTTTTAACGTCGCTGAAGTCCTTATTTTGGTTTTTGGATATGCCTCACTTATCAAATAACCAAAGTTTAAGATTTTGGTAGGTATTATCACTTTTTGTCAGTTTTTAATATTTTGCGTAATTTCGTAAAAAACAGCAACAAAGCGCAAAACATCCTTCCTGTGACAAAAATTGCATATTTTCTTCACAAAAATGGATTATCCATGCTCAACCAACAACTTTGAAGTGCTTTTATGGCAGTGGCTGACCTTCAAAACGCAAAACACCATACCCTCTACAAAAGTGTTGTTTTTGGTTCATTCTATTTATCAAACAAACAAACCAGTTAGTGTAAATGTTACCTAACACAAATGTTTACACAGTACAAAAGAAATATTTGATTTATACCATATTTTCATAAAAATATGTCATGTTCAACACTGTTAAAATATAAGTGGGGCACCTCTCGTATTTGTAATTATATGTGAAATTATATCAATATATTGTGTGTTCGGAATTACCCGACATTCTGTCCGGCTGACCCTCCATGTTTGGAAATAGACTCCATTGGTCGTAATGAAAAATATGTTCATTCTGGTTATAGGGAAAACTTACGGGAAATGTTGAGTATTGTACGGAACGAGCAGGATTTTTTTGTCAACTCCAAATCGAAAGTGTTTGGAATTACCCGATATAAATCGATGGAGGAAAATTCTTGCTTAAGTGTTCGGAAATTGCCGACCCCGCTCTAGTATCAATTATGTTTTATGATTACAAGTACATTATACACTGTAGGCATGTACTGACTTTTGTACTTAATGGTGCGCCATAGCTATGAAGAATTTCATACAGTCAATTTTATACAGTCAGCCCTCGCTATCCAAATTCTGGTCTGCCACTAGGCTAGCAAAATTCAATATGCAGTACTGATAAATTTGTTATAACGACATTTTGCTTAGGAACAAACAGTGTGATTGTAATAAGGGCTGACTTTAATATCCAACCAAAAGCACTGAGAATAGTGGGCTTGAGAATAGTGGAGCCCACTATTCAGGCAAATAAAATTGTTAAAATTGATGATTGGTGGATTGCTTGTATGGTATCTGTATTGATACTGTTTTGCAGAACCTTAAGCCTGACTGTTTATGCTGGAATATTGAGTCCAGAGGGCTCAGTACAAAACTATGGTAACTATATTGAATTATAGAGGCACATACCATAGTTTTGCACTGAGAGCTCAAATTTTCTTTCTGTTGTTTAGGTATGAAACTTGTGGCGTTGTAAGGGATGATATTGTAGATGGACTTCAGCGGGACCTAGTTAGGAAATTGGTTGACAAAAAGTTACTGCCAACTTTAATTGATTTAGCAGGGAAAGGAAATGTGAACGACCCACAAATGCTGGAGCTGCTTGAACTTCTGATTGGAGGTAACAGGAATGTCCTGCCCAATTCTCTCAAACTCAGTCCAAGCTAAATCTCATCTGAAATATTGTCATATATATATTTGAGTTAATTTCAAAGCCATGCCAGCCTAACTTTGTATTACAAATCTGAAACATTATGCTGTGTTTATTCCAAAAAAACTGTCAGTTTCAACTTCAAAATAGTCTCAAAATTCATCTAAAAAGCGGCTATTAACATTTATATCCTGAAATGTTTTTTATCACATTTTAAGCTAAGCTCATTTAGCACTGCAGAATTGAGTATAATCTCACTTCAAGTTCACATTTGTGTTAAAGTGAGGTCAACTTCTTCTGGAGATCAGGACCTGATGGCCTTGGGTCGTATTCAATAGTGATCTTACTTGACCACCGATCAGATCAGACCATATTAAACTCTTGGTTAGTAACAGGCGATATGATTGTCTCTCCTTATCCTCCAATTCAATAAGATCAATATAGAATACCACCCCTAGTCATAGCTAGTCAGTCTATCAATTGTTCAGTAAAGTTGAGACTCGTGCAATGACAATAAGGAGCTTTGATAAAGATGTTCAGTAAAGTTGAGACTCGTGCATTGACAACAAGGAGCTTTGATAAAGATGTTCAGTAAAGTTGAAACTCGAGCAATGACAACAAGGAGCTTTGATAAAGATGTTCAGTAAAGTTGAGACTCGAGCAATGACAACAAGGAGCTTGGATAAAGATGTTCAGTAAAGTTGAAACTCGAGCAATGACAACAAGGAGCTTTGATAAAGATGTTCAGTAAAGTTGAAACTCGAGCAATGACAACAAGGAGCTTTGATAAAGATGTTCAGTAAAGTTGAGACTCGAGCAATGACAACAAGGAGCTTTGATAAAGATGTTCAGTAAAGTTGAGACTCGAGCAATGACAACAAGGAGCTTTGATAAAGATGTTCAGTAAAGTTGAAACTCGAGCAATGACAACAAGGAGCTTTGATAAAGATGTTCAGTAAAGTTGAGACTCGAGCAATGACAACAAGGAGCTTTGATAAAGAGCCATCTTTGCCATCTGATGTTGTGCAATGCTTTTTGATATCCATTTAATGTACTAGATCATAGATTTTGATGTTTTTATGTTTACCGGCTCTTGTTTTTGTATAGGTTTTATACCAACTGGAACAAGTATTGAGTCACTTGAGAAACTACAAGATGATTATGGTGTGGGAGAATTACGTGATACCATATATACAACAAGTAACCCAAAATGGAAGGTTGATAAAGTGGTATTTGTGCAAGGTTGTCACGATGCTTTACCTGTTAACCTCATTGAGTGTTTACAATCTGTACTGAGAATTACAGACCCAAAGACCGGAGTTCCTAAATGTGAGTAGTTTGGTCTATTTCAGACAACCGTTTTACAGATATACTGGCATACTGGCATTTACTTACTATGTTGGCAAGACATTACTAACATAGATGTTGTATGCATCCTTTCCATACCCAGTCTGGTTATTAGTACCTAACTTACAGCCTGTTATACCCTCTGGTAGCAACAAAGCATGTCCACTGAAGTCTTTCTTAAGCCATTTTCTCCACTATTCCCTGTGGCTGTCTTTTCTAGTCCATGTAAGTACTATGATTAATCACTGGCTTAGAATGAGAAGGTCGTAAGTACAAAATCAATATTTTGAGAAGACCAAAAAATTGTCCGAAAACTACTCTTTACTTATACACTTGTTAAATGTTATAAGTACACCAACATGTAATGCGTATATCTTTTTTATTATGCATGATATCATGCTCATTTTTTTGCATGTCTTCATACGAGTAGTATAGCAGCAATATCCGATAATTCGATGATTATAATTCGCACGCTGCGGGCAATTAACCGTGAATTTTCAAATTATGCAAAATGCATGCGCGAAACAAATGATTTTCCCAAGCACTCTAAAAATGTTACATACACATTGTCCATCAATACCCACACCAGAAAAACACAAAACCGGTAGAATTACGATATCAGTCCGTATAGGAGAGGTTTGTGAAACATACACGTCTCATGGCAGTAGTTAGCCTAGTGTAGCTAAGGTCACCACGACCTTGACCTTTGACCTATCGAACTCAAAATTAGTAGGAGCCTACATCTGATGATTAGCAACCTCTCTGTCAAGTTTTACGATCTAAGGTCCTATATTTCTTTTGATGTGGACCTGTGATTTTTGTGTGTTCAAAGGTCATGGTGAGTTTGACCTTTGATCCAAATTACCTTAAAATTGAGTCGGACCGTTTGTGGAGGATGAATAATTTCCACTTAAAATTTTAGAATCCTAGGTCGAATCGTTTTGGAGTTATTGTTGAAAAACCATTCGGCATGTCGACTGACCAACTATTTGCACTGTAATGCTATGTACTGTGTTGGTGTACTTATAACATTTAATGAGTGTATGGAAAAACAAGGTTTATAGTTTGGTCAACATGACAAGTTCAAATTTTCATGAAAATAGGCTCATAAGATATGCCTTGTAATTTTAAATATGTATCAGTCTTATAAGGTCATAAGTACTAAGTAGTACTTACAAACTTCTCATTCTAAGCCAGCAAAATGTGTTGAAATTGAAGGGTTGGTTCATTCTCTTACATGTTTTTATTCATCGAGATTAACAAGGAATGAATGACATTGCAAAAGTTTGGTTGTACGATACCATCTTGTCTTCCATGAAATAATAAGCAAATCCAGAAAAATATTTTAATTACATTCCTTTTTCAGATACCCAGGATGTCTATGTGGTCATTACTAAGTTTGATCTGGTTTCTGAATTACCTGAGTTTGAATGTGGAGCAGAAGACGCCAGTATATCTATGGAAGAGTTTGAAAGGAAGGAGGCTGAAATTGCTGAACAGTTCAACATTACTGGAGCCCTGACGTATAACCGTATCCGTTGGGTGAGCTACGTCGACAACGTCGGTCATGACAACCCGCACATTGACAACATTGCTCTCAAGTTTGTTAAACGTATGGTCACACCTCGTGTCATCCAAGCCAAAGTTCCCGAAACCGTATTGTCACCTCTATTGCGGCTGCGTCTCTTTATCAAGCGTTCTATGAGGGACAGTCAAATTTCGTGGAGTTTGATTTTGGTGATGATTCTGGTTATTGTGGTTGCCATTATAATTGGCATGGCTCTGGCAAAACCAGTGTAATAAGGCTGTATGCCATACTCTCATCCATGGACCAAATCACATGTAATTGTGATAAAATATCACCTTACATGTTGTGGTGATTGTATGATTTTAATATACAGGGGTGGTATGCACAAAGTGAAAACAAAGTCTTACAATTTCTTTAAGTGTATCAGCTAAACAGGAAAAATAATTTTTGTTGTTGTTTTGAAGCGTTATGTAAAACGCTTCAATAATAACCAAGAAAATACAAGCTATTCTTAGTTTCTAGCCAAATATGTGCAGTTCAATTTTTAGCACTTTTGTCATACCGAGTTGTCCGTCTTCGTCAACAATTGATTTAAACGACATCTCCTCCTGAACCGCATGGCAAACTTTAACCAAATTTCACAGTAATGATCCTTAGGTGACCCTCATTAAAAATAGCTAAAATCGTTCCGCTCCGATAAACAAGATGGCCACCAGATCTAAAATAGAAAAATCTGTAACGACTTCTTCTCCTTATTATACCAACTTGGCCAATTTTGATAAAACTTTACAGGAATGATCTTTGGGTGACCCTTAACCAAAATTGCTAAATTTGTTCTGCTTTGCTAAACAAGATCTTTTAAACGACTTCTTCTCCTTAACCGCTAGACAGGTTTTGATAAAACTTTATGCAAATGATCTTTGGTTGATCGTTAACCAATTAAGCTAAAATTGTTCCGGTCCATTAAACAAGATAGCTGCCAGAGCTAAAAATAGAAATATCCTTTAGACGGCTTCTTCTCCTGAACCGCTTGATGGATTTTGATAAAACATTACAGGGATGATCTTTGAATGACGTGTAACCATAATATGTAAAATCGATGCGGTCCGCTGAACAAGATGGCCGCCAGAGCTAAAAATAGAAATATCCTTTAAACAACTTCTTCTCATTTTACTGTTTGACTGATTTTGATAAAAATTTGCAGGAATTATTCTTGGTTGACCTGTAACCCAAATAGTGTAAATATTTCCGTTCCACTGAACAAGATGGCTGCCAGAGCTGAAAATAGAACCCACATGACTCAGGTGAGCGTAACTGGCCCCTGATTAACATAAGTTATTTAAGTTTTCCCTTTGCTTTGTGAATACCGGCCAGGCCTACAATTTATTTTATTATGTCCCCTGCACTTCAAATCAGTGATTCTAAAAGATAATTTTTGGAGATGTTTTAATCATTTTTGTATGAAATAGAATTTTTGATGATTCTCATAAATACCGGTGTATTAAGATGAGGTTTCTACTTGAGATGTTCGGGAAATGGGGGCCTGGTCTACTATTAGTATGATTCCAGCTTATTTCATATCCTACAAGTAATCAAAGATAAAGTGAGTATATTGCTTGGAATAACAGTGTCCTTTGTGTCTAGGATTGTCCAACTTTGTTCTGAGTGGTTGGTTGGTAGGTTGGTAGGTCATCATCAGTTTATTATGCCTAATGATTTAGAGGTCAGTAGGTCAAGGTCATTGTGTTCATGAACATGAATGACTAGACCAAAATTTAATGGTGTTGTATCAATAACTCGAGAAGAGTTTGGTTTAGTATCTTCAAACTGAATAGGGAGGTTGGTTACCATCAGTAAATGATCCCCTATGTTGATCCCTATCACCAAGGTTACAATAGCATTTAACACAATGCACTGTATACCTGGGTACCAATATTTATTACATAGGTATTACATGCCGGTGTACCTAATAGAATGATTATTTGTTACATTTTGGCCTGATTTTCATACTGCTAATTTCATAATTACATAAATGTAAAGACATTAACAATTTGTGTCCATTCATAGAAAGGAATACTGTATGTTGTACTGCCGTTGCCATACCATGTTGTCTATGTGTTGTCATTTTCTGCTTTTGTCAGTAGTATAGATCTCTCTTAATAGCATTCTTCTGTAAAATCATTAACTTTTGTGGGGGGTTAAATTTTGTGGTTCACCTAAACCACGAAATCAAGTCCTGTCGAAAAATAATTTTTGCTATTGTACTTATTACCTGGAATGCAAATTCCACAAATTATCATCCCATCGAAATGGTCTTTATACCAAAACCACAAAATTGCATCCAATTGAAATTAAACGATTTTACAGTATATAGCTAATATTTTCATAAATGTTCAAGCTTTAAATATAAAGATTTATTTTTTTCATTTTTGACCAGGACAAATGCTATGTGTGTTATATTGGTGTCACACCGGTGGAAAGTACTTCCGGGTCGTAGTATGCTAAAATAGTCCCTTTCAGAAATTTGATATATGTCTGTGGAAGCACTGTTTTAATGTGGAAAATGCTGATTGATGACCAATTTCTGAATTATCTTTCCCTGGCTGAAGACTGACAATGTATGTGTGCTTCAGTTAAGTCAGCTTTTGAGGCATGGAAAATAGCGTTGTCCTTCCAGAATCCCTGCAGTAGCTCGAAAACGAAACTATCGACATGCCATTTTCTCCAGCTTATTTTGGATAACAGGGATTGCTTTTTATGGAAACGGTCACAGAAAATGACCCGGAATGTCAGTGAAACGGAGGGAGAGATGCGAATTTGGGTCATTTTGCATTAATTTCAATGGCAGAAAATTCACCGGTGTGACACCTATATCAGGATTTTTGAAGTTCAAGATTTTTTCAACTATTTGATATAAACCAATGAGATTTGGCATGCAAGCACCCCTGGACCATAAAACCTAGAAGCCAAGAGGAAATTGTTCAGGTTTGTGAAATTTGGATGTTATTCAAAAAAATGAAAAATATGTCCAATTCCTCTTCAAATGGTATATCTGAGTTGTTGCCCTTGGCCTTGGAATTTTGTCAGGTCAATTTGGTGGACAAACTCTTAATTTCTTGTTTGTTGGTGTGTGTTTTTTTAATAATATAAATTGAACCTCCATGGTTACACCACTAATTGGACCCTGAAAACTGGTCTTATCGCTAAGTTGGTCTTTATATAGAGGTTCGATATAGCACAAAACCGCGGAAATTGGGACCGGTCTAAACTTTGAAGTCGCCTAAGTAGTGAAGTGGTCACAATTGTGGGGTAGAATTGTAATGGAGGCGGTCTTTATGTTGAGGTGGTCATTTTATTGAGGTGGTCTTATTATTGAGGTGGATTTTTTTGGGGTGTCGCGGAATTGATTTATTGCTTTCGAAACACTCTATTTATGATTAGTATGATTTTGCCGCGTCTCATGATTCCGGTCCATGATTGAAAATATTTATTGTTGATTCATCTTATTATGGTCTTATTTTGCTGTGTCTGGACTGAATAAAATATCTAGTTTATTGAGATCCATTCCATAATTGCCAAAATAATGCAATAATAGAACAAAAATAACCTTTCGAGGAATTTTTCAAGTCCGCGCCAAGTTCTCGGAGGGGGGGGGGGCCATGTTTTAACCGGTCACACCAACTTGTAAGGGGCTCAATGTGAAAACCGGTTGAACAACATATGCCGCTATACTTCAAAAAAAATAAAATAAAAGTATTCGGGTTAGCAAATTTCAAACATTTGAGGTATATTGGTGTCACACCGGTGGAAAGTACTTCCGGGTCATAGTATGCTAAAATAGTCCCTTTCAGAAATTTGATATATGTCTGTGGAAGCACTGTTTTAATGTGGAAAATGCTGATTGATGACCAAATTACATGAATGTAGATCAAATATGACCTGCATGCTAACTTTTGAGTGTTTAATTGATATTTTTCTGAATTATCTTTCCCTGGCTGAAGACTGACAATGTATGTGTGCTTCGGTCAAGTCAGCTTTTGAGGCATGGAAAATAGCGTTGTCCTTCCTGAATCCCTGCAGTAGCTCGAAAACGAAACTATCAACGTGCCATTTTCTCCAGCTTATTTTGGATAACAGGGATTGCTTTTTATGGAAACGGTCGCAGAAAATCACCCGGAATGTCAGTGAAACGGAGGGAGAGATGCGAATTTGGGTCATAAAATTTTGCATTAATTTCAATGGCAGAAAATTCACCGGTGTGACACCATATACCTTTTCTAAAGATTTACAAATTGTCAGACCATTTATTTGTTTCCATGGAAACCGAACCAAGTTACAACATCTATGACAATGTATCTATAAAAATTACAGACCTAGTTTCTTACATTAATTATGCAATCAGACTTAAAACATTTACACAAGTTGATAAAAGTTTAGATAATGTCATGATAAGAAGTGATGTACACATGTATCTGTACACAGTTGTATGTAGTTTATTGTTGATTTGCACCTATAGCTTGGCTATTTTGACCTGAGCATGACCTGTATGCATGAATATATTACAAGGTTCTTACTTTGAATATATCAATGTCCGCAAGCAAATCGTGCAATATCGGCATTTCAAATTTGTGTTTGTATTACATCTCGAGCGTCTTCGTGATACTCCCCGATTATGAAAACATACAATCGGTGTGTTGTAAACGTATCGAAATATATCGATTGTTAAATTATGCTGATCAAAAGGTCAGGCTCGTGTCAAATTGGCCAAGCTATACTATAGTTTATAGGGTTCATAGTACTGTAAAATCATTTAACTTGGATGGGAAGAAAGTTTGTGGTTTGATAAAAAAGACCGTTTCGATGGGACGTTAATTCGTGGATTTTTCATTTCAGGTAATAAATATGAGTGTCAAAATTATTGTTAGATGGTATTTGATTTCGTGGAGATAAACCACAAAATCCATGAAATTTAATCCCCCATGAAAATTATTGATTTTACAGTATGTGTGCAAACTTATGTACTATTATATAATAAAAACACATATGTTTGTTTTGAATGAATGAAAGTTATAGTAATGATTATTACTTTGTGCAAAACAAATGATATTGTTGATCATTTTCGATTGTTTTTAATAGATAAAAACCAAATTGTGTATAAATGTCTTAGTCCCCAACCACTTTTTTAACTGAATTAAAAAAAATGGATAAACAGATGAGAGGCAAACGTACAAGGTTTATGTACCTACAAGGAAATTATCATCAGTTTGTCTGTATGTATTAAGTCTATCAATCATCTGGATCCTGGCATAACTCAAACAGTTTCAATGTGACACTGGGTATGTGGGTAGAGACTAATAATGAAATTATGCTTGACTAAATGTATTTTTGGGCAAAATATTTGGTTTCTATGGAGATGGAAATAGTGAAATAAATTTTAACTGGACCTTGATATAACCCATGATTGCTCTATGGTTTATGAAAAAATGAAATTAATGTTGGGATGACACATAGCCTTCTTTCCTAAGATTTCGTGAACATAAGACTTGTTTTTGAAGAATGCTCACTTGTTTGTTGATTTATAAACATTTTTCTACGATGAAACTAATGCCTGAACCCCTTTCAACAAGTTAAATACAAAACATGATGAAAAATCATGGTATTTTCCAAGTAGCAGCCATCTTACAGAGTGGACTCCAACTATTCCATTTAGAAGACAAGTTTCCTAAAGATTCGTGAATTCTGATTGGCTGGTCAGTAAAAATCATTCTGGAACTCTGTTTTTATTGGTTCACAGCGGAATTCCATTGGGGGTTCTTCTAGCATTTGTATTCACAAAATGGTGGCTGTGTGATGATTCTGACGCACATAAATGATGAAATTATAGACCTGGGTCGTCTGCTTCTCTGCCTAACTGAATTTTAGGGGTATTTTATATTTTTTCCATTAAGATTTGTTTTAAAGTGACGTATGCTCAAAATATTTATGGAAAATCATCTTTTTAACTTCTTCAATCATTTGTCAATAATTTTGGACCTGCACGTTTAGCAGAAAAATGTCAAACAGGGTTCACGAAACCATAGGAATTCACGAAATTATAGGAAAGAAGGATAATAAATGCTTCAATTTGACCAAATTGTTGCAATGGCAACAAAAACATTGGAAAAAAATTAAAGGGGCTTTCTTCTAACTGGTAGGGGACTTTTGTATTGCTTGCAATTCTTTAGTGATTTGTTAAAACTGTGTCTTTCTCACCAATGGAAGAAAACAGTTTATTTTAAAAATTGGCCAATATATCTTCAATGCATAAAACTGAAATCAAATGTTTATGAACTTACAAAGTTTTGTTGCTGAAACCAAGTTTCAGCTTGTTGTTTTTATGTGAAAACATGCAGTTTTCGTGGAATACGAGAGGTGTTCAACTTATTTATGAACGGAAAATGAACCTCGATATTTTGTTACTCTAACATTGAAATTGAATAAAAACTTTAATATTGTGTAAAGTAGTGTATGAAGAAGTATATTTAATAATTGTCAATACGTTACGGTTAAATCATAATCTGCATTGGAGTAGAGGGTGTTATTATTTGCGTTTTGAAGGTACAAAACTCGTAATAATTACGCTTTCGTTTTCCTTCTTTAATCGTTGTTTTAGTATCAATCATATAGAAAATTTTAAATTTTGTTACAGCACGAGAAGACTACGACATCCACTGTTTGGTTATAATATATAATCAAAGTTATAATCGTAAGTTTTTTATTTGGCGATGCATATGGTGACTTGAAGCTAAATCTGGATGGAACACTATGTTCGTGGAACAGTCACTAGGAACGATACGTAACACTTTTTTGTTGAAACCCTGATTTGTAACTGTTTGTACATTGACAACAGCCTTCAATTTCGTCACTTTGATATTGATTTTGACGTGCATATTCCCATAATTACAAACCCAATGCCTTTCTACGTAAACGGCCGCAAACACACAAAGCTGGACACACATGAACTTTTACCTATCATTGTGACCTTTTCTAAAATAGCATACCCTAATCTATCATTACATTCTCTAAGATTCAGCATTGCTTCGCCATAATGAAACAAATTTTCCACATAGTGTTGTTTATTACGCATTTCTAGGTTCCAAGACTTTTGGCTGCGAACCCTGTTTTTCTTGATTTTCAGCGTAGAATTTTCGCATTTTCCCAGAACTATGCATTCAACTTTTTCGAAATAATTTCACTAATAGTTTCTATGGACACTCCCATCTGTGGAACTATCCCAGGTTTTGTTACTGGATTCATCATAGATATAATAAATCAAAGTTAACGTTATAGTGAAAGTTTTGGCAATGTTGGACAATTTTCAATTTTTGGTACAATTTCATTATTACTTGAAACTGAACTTTAATAACACTTCTTACGACTAATATTACTAATGCTCTAATGAAAAATTGAAAATTGCTTACACTTTCTGAATGCTTATAAAAGGGCAATTTTGCCTTAAAAATAGGAAAACAACATCATCTACTAACTTGACGTTGTTTTAAGCTTTAACCAAATGAAATATACAATGTATAATGATCATTATTTCAACTTAAAACATTTTCTCACATGGTTTAAAAGAGATATTTCAATTGCCTTTATTCAATATTGCAAAATCAGTGTTCATTTTTTGTTCATAAATAAGTTGAACACCTCTCGTATAACCACTTTTTTTGTTAAAATTGTATATGAGACATTCTAACACTTTGTATGTTTTTATACCAAAATTTTATGCACTCAAATTTTTGCATTTGTATTTAGCTTATATCATGACATTTTAGCACAATAGATTGTTTTAGGTTGTTCTGGTATGAATTAATTATGATGTTTGAAATAGTAAAACATTGAAGTATGGAATTATTGTTTATATCATGTGATATTTATAAAACAGAAATTTGTAAAAATATTTGTATAAAATTTTAAAGATGTTTCAATGATACAATTATCTATGGTTTTAAAACTATAATAATGTATTTGATACCTATGTTTTATATAAATGTCAATATACTTCATACAGTTTTATTATTTTGTTACAGTGTATTCTTATATGTTTTATATCCCACCTATACTGTGGTTCCTGTGTACATGTAAAAGCTCTGTGATGTATGTAGTCACGTTTCACTGCATCAATTAGATGATGTTAGAAACACTCTGTTTACTGCTTACAATAAACTGAAATTAAATAGTTAAATACATAAGTATGTACATTGCTGGAGACTTAAAACTGGGTGTGCATGCATGGCTTTTATCTCTTATGGGCTCAACTCTGCAAGAAAGCAGTATATAGGTTTTTGCAATAGCTGAGAGGTTTCAGGTGTTCATTCTTTGCTAGGTGAGGGCGTCCTTCAATATAGGTACCAATTCCACTTTAGGATCTCTACCGGAAAATGTCCATGTTTTATTGAAACTTTTATTGAGTATTAACTGGAAAGCCATATTCTGTATTCTGTATTCTTGTATCTTCCTCCGTTAGATTGCGGAGCACACCTCTTCTAAGATTATTCAGTAATAATCTTCACTGTTGAATAAATCATATTTATATATACTTAACAATATTAATATATGACATTTTACGTATCATACAAACTTGTATATATGCAGAATGTGTTCTAACTATGTGTACAATATTTTGTTATACACTAATTTACCAAGAAAAACTATGAAATGCATGAGTTTGCATTTAATGATAATTTAATTAACACTACAATATCTCAACAGAGATATATAATTATACATATTATACCAACATGTATATACGTAAAAAGTATTCGACTATGAACACAAATTTAAGTGTACTATAATCTATCAAGTAATACTATAAAAAGTAGTGTAATATTTCCTGAAAATTATTTAGTTATTGAACAATACAGAAAGTACCAAGCTTAAACTGAGCTGAACGTAAAAAAAGTTTTATAGTCACGGCACCTGGTCTAATGATTACAATTTTATAGACATTCCTCGTTATTTACAGTGATCACTATTTTGTGGAACATCACAACTGTATAAGTATTAAAGGTATATTTACAGACATACAGTGAAACCTCAATGAGGCCAGTGACCAATGGAATTATTCTGATAGGTTTGGCCTAAATGTCAAATAAGCAGTGAACATTGACTAGAAGTTATGGTTGGAACCCTGTAATTACCAAATCATTAGATGTTGATCAATTGGACTCTTCACATTTGTTCACTCCAATTCAATCAAACTGCATTTAAGTTTACCAATTACAGCCAGATATCATTGACATTAGAGTCAAGAAAAAGTACTTACCATGCAACATAATGGTTTTCTACAAAAGGCACCAGGTTTCGGGCAGAAAACTGTCTTCTTGCATAAAAATATTATTAATGTGGCATGGATAATACAATCAGCTTGAACAAAGAGGATGTCTCGCAGAAAACAGTCTAAAATAAAATACATACAGGTATGTTTTAAACTTTATGTTTCTAACAGTGTTAGCTGAAACTTATGTCGCACTATGTTACCATGTGGTCCACCATGAGTTATCTGGAGAAATGAATGAAATGTTCAATTGTAGACATTGACCCGTACATACTTACTTTCTATAATATTATTGTTGTACTGCATTATGACACCGACTGACATGTTATCCACCAGCGCAAGTTTGCATAACTCAACAAACCTAGAGTGGATTTTCACTGATTTTATTCAAGTATCATCTATGACAACATTTGACTATAAATCACGGTGCTAACACTATAAAACAATAGAGCCTTTTAATATAGTTGCTTTATAAGTTATTTCTGTGATTTTTAAGTGTCTCAATTTCATGAAAAAGACTTGTAAATAGCAATGCAATTTCATGTTTTGATAGCGATAAAAATTGAAGAATGGAATGTTTATTTCAAAATTTGTATCAAACCTTTCCAATTACTTCTTTATAATTCCATATACGTGGGTGTTCCACAATTAATAGGACTTTTTTCATAGCTGCACGGCAAATCAGAAATTAATCAAACTGGTTGTCTATAATTAAATTTTGATCTTTCACTGACAAATATGCGAAATATCAAAGACATTGATTGAAAAATAATAAATTTATAAAACATTAAATATACTGTGTACCAAGGAGGCGGGTCGCACCGTGACGTTATTATGACGTCGCATTTCAAGCGCAGTATTTTAACATACAGAAACATTAAATATTTTTTATTTATAGTCATCCTGACTTTCTAAACAGATCCAATATCACTGTTCCGATTGTTTAAATGTGTTACCGCAACCCTGTTCACAAAAATGGTTGCAATGTTGTTAGAAAATGCTCAAACATTGGAGCGCCTACCAGTGTACGAACAGTCTTTATTAACGTCAGCTTAATTTTCTATAACCCCACATGTGCTTATTAGAAAGTTAGTAAATATGCGATCTGTAATCAATTTAAACCAACAGAACACAGGTGGCTGCTTCATACATATTTCATCATTTCATTGGTTAGCACTGTTGGTTTTCCCAATGTGCACCATTGTTTGACAATCGGGTGGTTTCTGTTTATTGGCGTTGAAGTCATTTTCATTCATGACGCGCTTTGGTATATACACCTGATTACTGACTTACGATAACAAACATAGAGCGATTTATTCGAAAGTGTGCATTCTCATGTCAAAGTCATCCACGTAATGCCATACAAATAGGCGTTAATATTTATCAAGTGGATATTGAGATATACACATTTTTAATAAGGATAGTAATTATAAATAATAGTGTGACCCGCCTTAGCGTTACATGGTTTCTATGACAACGCTTTGTATGAGCATCATCAGGAACAAAGAAATTCTGTTGCTATCAGCATATAGAGCATACATTGCTATGCATATGGGACAATTTTCATTAAATTGTAATAGTTACGTAAGAGGTTATGAGAAAAGTTCTATTATTTCTGAAACACCCCTCGTAGTTACAAAGATACATACTAATCAAATTAAAACAAACTCACAATTTGGTAAAAATATAATAATAATAATTTTTATTTATCAGTACAATTCTGGTATTATATTATGACATAAATGTCAATAATTATACATGAATAATAAGTATATAGACAATGGACGGATAGTTAGTTTCAGTATCAATCATAGAGTAAATAAATATGACAAGAAAATATGTATAAATAATGAACATTATATCTATAACATTGAGTCTACAGTAGATGCCAAGCAATGATATATTTAGGAAATATATCTTAGTTTTCCGTGATATATTGTACGGCCTGAGTAGTTAATTACTATGCATGTGAACGACAAACCGTGATATATTGGCCGGTTTATCACGGAAAACTAAGATCTATTTGCATTCTAGCACGTGTAATATGCACAATGTCATATGGACTCATTTTTATTGCAGAGTGATGCGTTGTTTGTCCTGTTGCTATAGACAACTTCTACTGTTTAAAGTATAACCTCCATCCCTAGAATATCGTTTTTTGCTCATTTCATTTAAACAAATGCATAACTAGAGCTCATTCCAAACTATGTATTTCATAAAAACTCAAATGAATCGATAAATGCAACTGCTGTTTCAATAATAGGGATATAATTAAATAAATTAGGAAAGAACGCAACGAAAATAAAACTTTGCACAACGTCACGTTTACGTTGATGCCAAATAAACGTAATACAATTCATGACGTCATGTGATAAACAAGACGTCAATTCCATTCATAAAAAATACTAATTATGCATGGGAGGTAATTCAACAGCCAAAAAGTAGTACGGCTATAAACTGTGATATATCGGAAATTTAACCACGGTAGTCCTATACGTTTACATGGAGCTAAAAATAGACAGTGTTAGAATATTTAATATTCCATTGATCACCAAGCCTGGTTTCAGCAAAGACCTGAGACAGGCAATATTAAGCATTAACCTTCACACATCAGAGATTCTAATCAAACATAACATTCTTAACTGTCAATGCAAATAAATTGGGAATTTCATAACAGAAACCCACAAATGAATTATATTTTTATAAATAGTACAGTGAGTGTATAGTGTTACACCAGTCCTGTGAATACAGACTTTGAATTCCTGGGATAAAAGTTCAAAATCCAGCAGTCAATATAATATCAGTCACAACTCAACAATAGTTTCATGAATTATTAGATATGTAGTTCATACTTAAAACATATACATAGTATGTTCTATAAATATCACATAAACCTTAGTACTGGAATGGTACAGTAAGACATCACTTTGAACAAATTTAACAAAGTGACAAATATAAATCACAATCATTAACATCAGGCACCAATCTCCTAAAGCATATCAAGTAGAAATAATCCAATCTCATCTCAAATTGAGATTTTGCTCATATCAGAGTCTGAATTCGAGAAAATCTGAAGGTCAAACTCTATGAGTTTTTACTGTTATAAACTAAGAATAGTACTTTCTGTTTTGTGATGCAAATTTTGAGTCTGACCACAAGTATATTATCTTAATGACACCTAGCAAAATTTGAAATGAGATTTTTCTTAGATGGAGATGTTAAGGAAGATTGGGACAGGGACGCATAAAGTACACCATAACATAGCAAACATTTCACAAACAAATGTGTAACTCATTACACAAAAATATATAAATAATTACACTTAAAGGCAGTTTGAACATTTATTAGATACTTTCCTAGCTCCAACAAGATGAACCTGTCCAGGCCAGCTTGGTCGAGACTAGGAGTCGGACTCATTGATCTACCTTAAATTGTCCATAATCAACTAGAAATGGCTGTAACCTGAGGTAAGCTTATTAGAATGAAATGTAAGATAATCAACCTTTCTAGATAGGAAAACAAGCATTTATCAAATTTAGATTACTGAACACATAAATACCTAATTTTAAAATTGACAATCAATATGGTTCAATCTTTTGTATCTTTTTTCATTAATTCAAGAAGATGTAGACTGCAGTATATCAACGTTATGTGGTGCATTGAAATCTAGAAATGTGTTGATACTGCATGTATACACGACACTGGATCATCTAAAGGCTTACACACGTAAACTTTGTCGTGCTTTGTCCAGAATTTCCTTTCGTATTTTTGGATAATTTGGATGACTTCCAAGAACCTGAAAAACATGTTTTAATAAACAATATTATCTGTATAGCAACACTATGTTTACACTAACTCATTTCAAAAGCATTTAAATTTTGAGCATTAATTTTGTTATAACATAAATCACTGTTTTACTTGCATAATATTTAAATAATTATTTTACATTGATATTGTGAAAAAAATTATTTATTATCACATAAACCCTGTGATATTCCATGTGATAACAAATCGAATAACATTGTTCTCCAACACGTGTGATAACAAAAATTTGCATAATTCATACGCAAAATTCACTGAATTAGTAACGAGCTATGTTCTTTATGAATTCAAAATAATATGTTGAAACATTTCAAGTATTGTAATTTAAATAAATGTTAATTGTTTGCAGCTTTTAGAGCGTTGTTTTAGTGATGATATACGAAAAGCAAATTAGGACTACTTTTTACTAGGAGACGCTTGAATGTGTTCTTCGGTGCATATTTTAGCCCGAATTCCATATTGAGTCGCTTATTGTTGGTATAAAACATATTTTTAATGTGATAAAAAGAATCTACCACTCCTTTTCTTTTGAGATCAACATTTCTTCAACTTGTCACAAAGAAGAAAGTTATTAAGCTTGTCAGAGGCTCGCTTAATAACTGTTTTTTCTTGACTCATTTAAGAAATGTTGATATCAAAAGAAAACTTGTGGTAGATCCTGTATTTATTAATCAGTTAATTGATAATACCGTTTGCTGGATGACCATCCCGTATTTGTATTCTGTTACAAGGATTGTTAAGGTGTACATTCAACCAAGGTAGGAACCAGGGATACGTTGCCTAAGCAAAGGGAGCTTTCATTCAGATACCTCCCATTCAATTAAATATAGAACACGTGGAAAGGGCTACTTAGCCCTTTGCTGAGGTAATGGGCACCTGATCCTACAACCATTATTATAGTGCATCACTCACTGAAGTTGCACCACAACTATATTACAATGTTTTATCATCTAAATAAATTTGAGAACTAGGAATGTTTAACATATAAAAGTATGTCTCCATCAAAGAGTCATAAGGCAGTATTCAATCAAGCTTATCTTCATGACAATAATCAAACTAGGCTTGGTACCAACTATTCAAGTGAAGTTGAATTGAAATCAGACCAGCTTATATAGGAGAGCAAACATGGACGACCATGGTAACATCCAGACAGACTGACATCCATCCAGCACAAACTCAATTTTCCTACTACTGTAAACTCATTAATTTTCATGGCAATTAAATTTTAAGGATTTCTTGGCTACCTTTATCCACAAAATCAAATCCCATCGAAAAATAATTTTTACCCGTGTATTTGTTACCTGAAATGCAAAATCTATTAATTAATTTCATCAAAACTTTGAAATTTTGTCCCAACAAAAATTAAATGATTTTACAGTATATGTGGAAGACAAAACTACACCCCTCAAATATAGATTCTACTTACATGGTGACATATGTCTATTGCATCAACATTTCGTTTAGCTTTCAAGTAGTTAAATCCTAGCTTGTAACCTGAAAACAAAGTATCCAATAACATGAAGCACTTTGACAAGAATAGAACTATGATGACTATAAACATAATCAAGGCCTGGTAAGCAATGTATCTGAGGGCTCAGCCTAAGCCTTTTCAAGATAGACTCCCTTTTTCTTTAATGTGCCTTGTGTATTGCAGCAATACCGGGGTAAGACTACGAGTTCATCTCTAACTGGGTAAGAAGCAGTTTTTTTACACTGAAATCCGCCATAGAAAAAAATTCTACAGCTCAGGCCTAGACTCAACCAAAGACCTCTGGATTGTTACAGCACTAACCATTTGACCAGTGTTTCATCAACGGTCACTCTTAAAATGTGAAACTGGTCTGATTGTTACAGCACTAACCATTTGACCAGTGTTTCATCAACGGTCACTCTTAAAATGTGAAACTGGTCTGATTGTTACAGCACTAACCATTTGACCAGTGTTTCATCAACGGTCACTCTTAAAATGTGAAACTGGTCTGATTGTTACAGCACTAACCATTTGACCAGTGTTTCATCAACGGTCACTCTTAAAATGTGAAACTGGTCTGATTGTTACAGCACTAACCATTTGACCAGTGTTTCATCAACGGTCACTCTTAAAATGTGAAACTGGTCTGATTGTTACAGCACTAACCATTTGACCACTGTTTCATCAACGGTCACTCTTAAAATGTGAAACTGGTCTGATTGTTACAGCACTAACCATTTGACCACTGTTTCATCAACGGTCACTCTTAAAATGTGAAACTGGTCTGATTGTTACAGCACTAACCATTTGACCACTGTTTCATCAACGGTCACTCTTAAAATGTGAAACTGGTCTGATTGTTACAGCACTAACCATTTGACCACTGTTTCATCAACGGTCACTCTTAAAATGTGAAACTGGTCTGATAGGGTGAAACAATCAATGGTCTTCACTGACAGTTTTATAATAGTGGCCTTTGTTTCCAAAGCTCCGAGAAAAGTGTCCAAGATCGCTTATTTAAACATATATACATAGTATGTATATAAAGTGACCTTGGACACTTTTCATGGACCTTTGGTCTATAACACATGTTTGACAGCAAAATATTTAATAATTTACCTATAACTGGATTGTTTTTATTGCCATACTTCCAAGCATTCTCATAGCTCATAGCAGCATCCTTGTATGATTGTTCTTTCTCCATGATAAATCCCTGATATTCATAGCCTTTACAACATGACTGAAATATCAACATATGATAAATCCCTGATATTCATAGCCTTTACAACACAACTAAAATATCAACATGTGATAAATCCCAGGTATTCATAGCCTTTACAACATGACTGAAAAATCAACATATGATAAATCCCAGGTATTCATAGCCTTTACAACATGACTGAAAAATCAACATATGATAAATCCCAGGTATTCATAGCCTTTACAACATGACTGAAAAATCAACATATGATAAATCCCTGGTATTCATAGCCTTTACAACATGACTGAAAAATCAACATATGATAAATCCCAGGTATTCATAGCCTTTACAACATGACTGAAAAATCAACATATGATAAATCCCTGGTATTCATAGCCTGAAAAATCAACATATGATAAATCCCTGGTATTCATAGCCTGAAAAATCAACATATGATAAATCCCTGGTATTCATAGCCTGAAAAATCAACACAACAAGATTTAGACATTTTGGCAGCGTAAGTGATATTGATAATCAGACAGTGTGAATTGAAGGTTTGAAGCACATGTAGAAGATTTAGGTCCAAATGGAAGTTTGGAAACCAAAATATAATGTGTAGCCTTGTTGAAGAAATTATTTACTTATTTCAACTTTACTAAAGTTCCGAAGAAAACTGTTTTAAGATATAGTGCCAACAATATTTGTGAGGAAGCCTATCCTTGGACAGTAGGTGTTGTTATAATAAAACCCGTTGAAGAGGGCATGTGAAGATGATTTACTGTCTCAAAATTTGCTTATCAGCGAGGTTAACACCCATCAATTATCGAGATCCTTAACAAAAAGAGTTACCAGTGTATGGTACCTGAAATTTCTGATAAACAACTGGAAAGTATCAACTTACAGTGGTAATATGGTCATCTTTTAGTTTACTAACCTTATTATGCTGTAAGACTCTCTTTAGTAATTCTGTAGCCATATCATATTTACCCGACTGAAAAATATACACAAACATATAGAAGTAGACTAACATACTTGAAAATATACAATAAGAACATGTGAGACATAATGTTATGTCAAGCAGGACAATTGTTGTAAGGCAACCTTCCCAGCCAGATTTCCTCATAATTACCTTCTTATGTAACATTACATATTGTTAAACTCTTCACATCATATAAGACTATCAAGTAAACAAGTTAATAAATCGTTGGAGGCAAAATGATATTGACTTAAGTACACCAATTTACTTTGTATATTTCCGAGACAACATAACATTACCTCTTAGCAACTTAATACTGATGGTAAATTTCGTCTTCAATAACTTAATGTTTTATCAATAATAACAAAACCACTTTACATTTGAAACTACAAATCATTTAACCATAATATTCTTTTCACTAGTGACATGTTGATTAATATATACAACATTTTAATGAAAGGTTCAACCCTAGGAGGAGTCCATGCTTAATGAGCGGCCAGCTTACATAAGGAAGTAGGTGTCTCATTAGTCATGTTAGACATCACTTTACATAAGGGCTGAAGTTTCAGAAGACCTACATTTCTCCTTATACTCTAGACCTAGCATTACCTGTATATAAATATCTGCCAATAGCAGCCATGACTTCTCCAAATCCTCAGCATCCTACAGTAACAATGAGACATTGGTTAAATCAAGGAACTGCTGAACACAGCTCAAATATTGTAAGTAAGTCATGATGATCTTTGCTTTGAAAGGAAACTTGTTCCTAATGGCAATGTATTACATTATCACTTCCAATGGACATTATGCCAGTTGTCATTCAATACCCTTAAATCAATTTTAAAGGTACATTATAATCACATGGTCCAATGGATTAACTTGAAAACCTTTGCCAAGCAGCCTTGGACAAACAATCAGGTGGAGCAATCTCTGCTCTGGCGTAATGTCAATTACTGGCGCAATGTTTTTTATGTAGTTACAATAATATTTTCATTTTTGCCACACTTTTTTTGTAGATAGCCTTTTGATCTAAATACCCGTACAAGCATTTTGAGGTGCTGGCGCTTTACAGTATGAGTTCCAAACCCACTATCTGTGCAATCAATTAATAAAATAGATTTGAGCATAGTATCATCAGTATGACCCTGGTAATGAAATAATTCAGACCGCTGCAAACAAGCAAGCTTCACATTTCAAACAACTTTTTACTGTACTGGTTTCCAGTTGCAAGAAACACAGCTCCTCCAGAACATAAATGGTGGCATAACTTTACACATTATGTACGAGTATCATATACAATCCTCCATCATACCTGCATAGTCCAATTACTCTTAGCAACTCTCTTCAGTTGGTTCCTTGCTCTTGGTGTCTGTTTTAGAACCATATAAGCTGCTGCCATACCGTACAGGGCACTAACGTTTTCTCTAGCCTGGAACCAGATAGCAAACATATCACATCATACTGGGTCTAGCAAATTGTTACATCAATATTGTACTGATATCTGACAAACCAACTTCATTTTTATACAGTTACAAATAATGAATATGATAATCTTAACAGAAATGTTTTCATGATGTATAAATATTGATGAATCATGACAGAGAAAAAGAAGTTTTAGAAGAAGATAGAATATGATTGAAGAAACACAACAATCATTGGTATTAAATGTATGGCTATGTATGGATTTTTATAAATGGCTTCCAAAAGTATGATGTACATCTCGTTGTAGTCGTGTCAATGGATGCCAAGATATAACATGTTAAACAGCCTGACATACATAAGCCAAATGTAGCACAGACAGATACAAGGACAAGTGGTGTCTGTATATTATAGCTTAGTGGGAGCATAATGAGCCATTGTATCCATTAACATCTTTCCATTGATCTGTTTATCAGTTTAGTAGTTTAGATACCACATATAATCAAACAACAAGATCATGCCACATTGTAAAAGATAACAATACTTTTATCAAATAACACATTATAACACGGAAAGTTAGACATATCTCCATACAGTATTACAAGAACAGTCAAGGTCATACACACAGTCAAGGTCATACACACAGTCAATGTCATATACACAGTCAAGGTCATACACACAGTCAAGGTCATACATACAGTCAAGATCATACACACAGTCAAGGTCATACATACAGTCAAGATCATACATACAGTCAAGGTCATACACACAGCCAAGGTCATATACACAGTCAAGGTCATACACACAGTCAAGGTCATATACACAGTCAAGGTCATACACACAGTCAAGGTCATACACACAGTCAATGTCATACACACAGTCAAGGTCATACACACAGTCAAGGTTATACACACAGTCAAGGTCATATACACAGTCAAGGTCATATACACAGTCAAGGTCATACACACAGTCAAGGTCATACACACAGTCAAGGTCATATACACAGTCAAGATCATACACACAGTCAAGGTCATACACACAGTCAAGGTCATATACACAGTCAAGGTCATACACACAGTCAAGGTCATACATACAGTCAAGATCATACACACAGTCAAGGTCATACATACAGTCAAGATCATACAAACAAACACATACAAACAAACACATACAAACAAACACATACAAAAAAACAGGGACACACACACACACAAACCAACAAGGACACACACACAAACAGTAAATGTCATAAAGAAGTCAAGGTCTGAGTCATATAATGACATGCATGATCATACACAAACATCCAAGGTCATATATTATTTATTTATGATGTATATACAGGATGCAGGAAGAGTAATTTGGAGAAGTTGAGAACATTATATTATTATGTAATAAAAATGTCATATATCATAGTTAAACCATGTAACAATAAGATAAATATGAGAAGAGGTGATAACATGCATATACCAAGACATACCATCTATCTATCAATACAATGATTAAACAATCCCATAGAACATTGTATTACATGACTAACTTACCACATACATTAGCACAATGTATACAGTATTCAAACAGCACAACAATTATGCAAGTTAAACTAGTAATTAACTTATACTGATATTAGCAAAGAGTTTGAGGATGTGGAACAAAGCATCATTTTTATTTCAAAACTAAGGTAAGGCCAAAAATAAAATATTGTCTGTTTCCAATCCTGACCGACCCAAGCAAACAATTCCCCACTCAAATATTGCTTCAACCTATTTTAAAACCAGGCAATGTCGCTCATGAGTAGTCAGCATTCAAAAAGTCACTTTATAGATAAAATTCTTATTAAACGTTATTGATAATAAAATATCTTTAAAAAAAAGTTTCCTACCTACCTACTCAACCATAAATGACCAGGGTCGAGAAGGGGAAACAAATAATAATTTAGCCTAACACAAACAAAAACAAAACATTGAATACAAAACTATAATAGAACTAATGCATGCAATGTAAAACAAGATGCATAATAATGCACTACCTTGCTTTTTTTGTCTTTCTGAAATTATCAACCAAAATTATATGGAAATAAAATTAAATAATGCAAGTGTTAGATCCAAACATAAAACAACAGAATAATAGAGATGTATGTAAACCATATATAGCCACATAGCAGCTGTATAATTAGTAATGTTGACCTACTGCTATCTAAATTAATAGGGGTCATCTACTGTTGCTGACCAACCTACATGTGATATATGAGCATCATATGGCAAAGTGTTCTCAATTATTGAACAGAAACAATTTGGTCTGACAACAGACCAACAGACCGACCAACAGACAGGTGCAAAGCAATTTATTCCATAAATCAAAGATGGGGACATATTGATAGAATACAACATAAAGTAGAGATATCACTGTAGATAATCAAAGGAAAACAACTCTACAATACCTATATCTTAAATTGGCAATTTGTGGCATACATATTACCACTAAAAACTCTTGATGATTATCATGTATATAAAGTTTCATTGGAATTTGACCTGAGAGTATGATAACATGCACATATACCCCCTTCAAAAATCGTTTGCAGGGGTATAATTACAACTTACGTTTTTTTTCAAACAACTTAAGAATAGTGAAAACTGACATTACCCTACTCTGACTTTAATATGCAGATTTCTACAATACTTGCAATAGGGGGATAAGGATATGAATTATTTTCAACTAAATGTGTTAAGTTACATTTTTATACGGAGAAACAGTAGCCATTCCAAATAGATCATCCTTAGAACAAATAAATAAAATGTACTGTTCAAATGATCATAAATCATATAAAGACTTACCTCATCAGAAGCCATTTCCATAAAGTTATTGAGGGCTTTCTCCACATTTTGTTTTTGTTTTGTGGCAATTAAAGCCATGTTCTCTAAATACTTAGGTCGGTGGTCACCTGGCTTTGCTTTCAATTCCTGCAATAAATTAATGCTATGCGTAACAATGCCATGTATAAATTTAAGAAGTACTTAACGGTAGTCTGCATAAAGGATTGAGTAGAACCAATTCCGATACAAGGGCTGGATTTCAGACCAACTCCTAAAAGGTATATTCTTGCATAAAAGTTTTAATTTGCCATAGTTGGAAAAGCTTGGATAAAAGTGTCAAGTTCTGCAAATCACATAACTTCTAAATAAATTCATTATCAACGATTTTGTCAATTAATGCACCTTTTATGTGACCAAAGACTGAGTTTTGAAAATAAATCCAAGATAAGACACTTGATGAATACACAGAGGGACACATGGAACACTTCATGCCCCCCACCATGTGTAATGGTGCATTATATATCTACATGTATATCTACTTTATGGAATATTGAGTATTCCTCACTCTCTCGTGGTCAAAGTTTAAGTGTTCAAGTGACTGCACACGGTTCACCTTGGTGACCTCTGCAAGCAACTCTGTCTCTCGGAACAAAGGAGATAGCATGTTGGGTTATTAATAGATTTCCAGGAATAGTATAGACAAATATGCTACCAATAAGATTTATGGTGCTATACTCCTTATATGGGGCTACCCCCTTTGATTTAGTATGCTACCCCCTTTATATGGAAGGTGCTGACGGAAATATGGTGCTTCACCCCATATTTGGAAGGGAGGGTATAAAAGTCACAGCAAACCTTTGTGCGTGGTCAGTCGGGCCATATTATAGTTGTGTTGGGATGATCGGTTAGGCGAGATTATACTTGAAAGTGCATGGTCAGTCGGGCCCGTATTACTAGTAGGATGGTCAGTCAGGCCAGCCAAGTTAAGAAACAGGATTTTTATAGAATTAATAAGATTTTGGAACACTAACACAAAAATTGTAGTCATTCGAAAGAGAGAAATTATATTTGTACTAAAACAATAACGACAATTCAAATTAAATTTATGTGGAATTTACTAAAGTGTGGAACTAATTCTTACAATACTCTCTTTTATAAAGCTGTGATCACTCCCTACTCCGTGGGTTATATACCCCCAATCTACGAAATAGAACACTGGTGGCAGGGGTGGGATTTAATCTGCCATTTTTAAAGACTCGGACTACCTATCCCATTCCTTTGAAATTTAACACAACCAATACTCTAAAATCAGTAATATTAGTGGGAGATTGAATTTGTTGGAAGACCTCAACCATGAAATTAAATCCCACACAAATATCAATGATTCTATAGTATGTGACTTAGTGGATAATGTAACACTGGAATTGCGTCCCCCTGAAATGGTCGTTTTCTCAAAAACCACAAAAGTTTATTCCAATAAAATTAATAATTTTACAGTATCTTATATATATTTTACACAGCTTGTTTCTACTGGACAGTGAGAACAGTGTCTAACATTAATAGGGTATTTAATAATTTGCTGGCTATTGTAAATACCCATACCAATAATGTGCGCGTGCGTATCTTCGTCGAGTCTCTGCAGATACTAATGCTTTCAGAAAGTAATTTCCGGTCAAAAATTTCAGGCAGTTTTCTGAGGTGAATAGTCTTGGAAAATAAGAAAATTCTGAATCTCGAAAGGGTTGCACCCAAACATTTTCTTTTGTATTCTTAAACCTTTACAAAATATTCTATGAAATGAAACAAAAAAATTGAATCAACAAAGGGAAGTAAAAACCATTCCGTTTTACAAAACAAAACATCCTGTGCTGCAGTTTACTTTAGCCAACTTTAGATGTTAAGTAACCAAAACGAAGAAGTTCTATCACATATTTGATTATATGGATTGATTCCGGATTAATCATCATCAAAGTTAAGCACTTCAATGCAGTCGTAAATTTTCTTCTATCGATAGTAGGCCTACAATACTACAGTACAGTACAGTATAGGTACGTCATTGATTATATTGATTTTGAATGCATTGACTTGTGTACTGTATAAATATTACAATTCTCAATTATTGCATGCATTTGTTATCTCCCATGGATAATACATAGCAACTTGAGCCGGTGTCTATATCTACAAATATAGCCTAGTGGTTATTGAATATTTATTAAATACCCATATAGACAGTGCCTTAATTCATATTACCTTGAGTAATTTTTCAGCAGTTCTTACAGCCATTTGTTCACTGTCTGCCTTCTCTCTACTATCACTGGCACTGGAAACACAATACAACAAGTTAGTATTTGGTCATGAGGCATACAGTAGAACAACATATTGTAGTATATCAGTAACATTAAACAGTTCAAAGCTGGTCAAGTGAACAACACTCTTGACTGAGAATTGAAAAGTCCCTGATGTGATTCTCAAATTCTGAAAATATTCTGTCAAGATAATAAGTACACTTGTATGACAAGCACTAGAGCTAACATGACAAGCACTAGAGCTAACATGACAAGCACTAGAGCTAATATGACAAGCACTAGAGCTAACATGACCAGCACTAGAGCTAACATGACAAGCACTAGAGCTAACATGACAAGCACTAGAGCTAACATGACAAGCACTAGAGCTAACATGACAAGCACTAGAGCTAACATGACAAGCACTAGAGCTAACATGACAAGCACTAGAGCTAACATGACAAGCACTAGAGCTAACATGACAAGCACTAGAGCTAACATGACAAGCACTAGAGCTAACATGACAAGCACTAGAGCTAACATGACAAGCACTAGGGCTAACATGACAAGCACTAGAGCTAACATGACAAGCACTAGAGCTAACATGACAAGCACTAGAGCTAACATGACAAGAAACATGCGATCACATATGAGAAAATCAGACAGGAAAGATAGCAGTCAGCTTAAACAGCTGAGCACAGAAACCATAACATACCACAAAAGGGGGACGGACATAGGCCCCTATGCTCAAATACATGGCACAATACCCTAAACATAACCAAACAAAGAAAGTGAACTGCCTGAGTCCCAGCTGTCAAAAAGCAGAATGACCCAGCTTCAGAAATGAACACGTTGAATGAATGACCTAGCTTCGGAAATGAACACGTTGAATGAATGACCTAGCTTCAGAAATGAACACGTTGAATGAATGACCTAGCTTCAGAAATGAACACGTTGAATGAATGACCTAGCTTCGGAAATGAACACGTTGAATGAATGACCTAGCTTCAGAAATGAACACGTTGAATGAATGACCTAGCTTCAGAAATGAACACGTTGAATGAATGACCTAGCTTCAGAAATGAACACGTCGAATGAATGACCTAGCTTCAGAAATGAACACGTTGAATGAATGACCTAGCTTCAGAAATAAACACGTTGAACAAACTCACTTGGATTCACCGTCCATACTTTCAAACACCTCACCACCGATGGTTTCACTATCTGGATTAAGACATATCTCTACCATACAATATGTAGCATGATTACCCCAATCAGAATCCTTCCTCGCCATATTGAACAACTTTAATGCTGATGTAGGATTACCTGTGTACCTGTAAGTCAAAAACAGGCTACTGTAAAATCATTTAATTTTGATGGGGCGAAACTTTGTTGTTTTGATAAAAAAGACCATTTCGATGTAACATTAATTTGTGGATTTTGCATTTCAGGTAATAAATACAAGGGTTAAATACATTAACCAATCAGCCAAGGGTGAGCAGTGAATACATTAACCACTCAGCCACAAGGAAACTGGGGTTGCTTATGAAGTACTGAGCATTTGTGCCTAATTTTTTTCAAATCCCACAATAAATGACATAGTTACACTCCAGGCTAGCTAAACAAGCTAAATTATGGCCATTTCTGACCTTACAACTCCAAGTCTGACCTTGACCTTTGACATATTGATGTGATTTTTGCACATGACACACCGCCTCATGATGGTGAACAATTGTGCCAAGTTATATTAAAATCCCACAATAGATGACAAAGTAATTGTCCGGACAAGCTAAATTATGGCCATTTTTCACCTTTCAACTCCAAGTGTGACCTTGACCTTTGACATATTGATGTGATTTTGCGCATGACACACCGCCTCATGATGGTGAACAATTGTGCCAAGTTATATTAAAATCCCACAATAGATGACAAAGTTATTGTCCGAACAAGCAAAATTATGGCCATTTTTTACCTTTCAACTACAAGTGTGACCTTGACCTTTGAAATATTGATGTGATTGGTGCGCATGACACACCGCCTCATGATGGTGAACAATTGTGGCAAGTTATTTTAAAATCCTTCAATGTATGGGTCAGTTACAGCCTGGACAAACTTTTAAGACCGACAGACCGACCGACAGACCGACTGACGGACAAAGTGACTCCTATATAGCCCCCTCTACCTATGGTAGTGGGGGTATAATAAAACATGACTGTGCAAGACAAGAATAAAACCTTACACCACTTACCATTCATGTAAACCTTTACAGTAATTGTAGCCAGCTTCAACTTTAGATCTAGGTGAAGCATTTTCAGCCATCTCCAGGAATTTTGGAACTTCTTCGAGTTTTCCAGCTCTCCTCATTAAATCCACCAATCTAGCTAATGCCTCGTAATTATCTGATAGAAACATGCCATGAAATTGTCAATAGTAGTTTATCATCTGTTTTCATTTTGTTTTGTCATAAAATTTCAGTGATAATATCATATACATGTATGTCAGCTTTGAACAATTCTAAATTTCTAATCATAGTTGGTTACTGTAATAAGAGTGAATCTCTATTTACCACATAAATAATGTAATATTCCAAGTGAGAACATATGACGGAACAATGTTCTCCAACATCTGTGATAACAAATGCATGATGTGAACAGCTTTCTGAGCGAAAAACGTAACATCGACAGCTTACATTCATTGTTTCTGAGGTTGCTTTAGCTCGGTAACTATGACAATGTGATAAAAAGAATATGTCATTCGTTGTCTTTGAGATTAACATTTCTTAAACCCGTCACGAAAACTCGCTCGCTAATTAACTTGACAATGTGTTTTCTAAACTTGCTTTAGAAATGTAGATCTCCAAAGACAACTCATGACAGACTCTATATTTATACTGGTGAAGGAACAGACAGACAGGACAAAATTATCTGAAAACCAATCTTGCATAGGAAATTACACATAATTATCACTAGTCTTAACCCGGATCTCCACTAATCTGTAGGCACAAATAGAATTTTACAGTTATAATCCTTGTGACACTTGAATATTCATATCTGGACAATAGAGTGGGTGTCAGTTGTATTTGCATATGAATACAAAAACAAGTCTAACTAGGCCAGATTTGTTTGTACCTACATGTAAATTAAGGGGAAACCCACATTTAACAAAGTTCCGGATATCAACAATTAATGATTAGCATTATGTAAGAATAGAATACGGACCTGCTTTATATTGTAGAAGTTGTTGAAAGTGAAACATTGCTGAATCATACTCATTCTTCCTGAACATCAAATCTGCCAACATCTGTACATAGAGAATCACATACTACATGCTCTAGAAATTATAATATTATCAGGCCTGATAATAAGCAATCATTCTCAAGCCTAAATATCCTGGTTTCAAAGCCTGAAATTTCACTTTTCAAGATAGACAAAGAAGGAAATTTCAGGAATAAAAAAAGCCTGAAAAATATCAGGTCTGATAATTAAGGTTTGGCTAAAAATAAAATTTACAACAAATAAGCATTTAATTTATAATTTGACAACACAGACCAAGGGTTACAGTGTCCGATAAATTTCTAAATTTGCTGGTTGCCCACTGGGCTACCAGAATTATTTTCTGGTAGCCCGGAATTTTTTCTAGTTGCCCAGAAATTGCAACTGCGGAAGTACAAATATAAATTTGCTCCATATTGGCAGTGAACTTTGATAGATGTGTCAATATGGCAATGTTTGTCAAACGTACTTGTCATATGATTGGTAAACATGACTAGTTCCTGGTAACCTGATACCCCGGCCGGTATATATTTTTATTTCATGTTCATTGTAATGTCGGTAAATAGCTATACATATTGTACTGTACTAGGGCTTTCCCTTGAACCAGGCACCATTAATACATAAATTGCATGCACAAATTGAAGAAAACATGTCCATTCTTTCTCCATCCTTTCTATCTTGTAGTTTACACTTGGCTTCTTTATATGTTTTGCTGGCTGTCATTTTAATATGATAAGGCCTAGTAAAATGAATGAATTGATACCACTTCCATCCAGACTGTAGGCCTATGTGTATAATTATATTTAACTGTGTGTAGTATTGACTCTAAATGCATCCAGTGCTTTTATTCTGAATGTCAGTCAGAGCAGAGTTACTTCCCTTGTAGTCCTTGCTGGACATGTACAAACATAGTAGATTAGGAAGACATAAGTGTCATGATTAATTCAATATGAAGGGCAAAACACACCTGTGGTTAATTTAACATCTGCTGGTATGTATTTTAATGTTTCTGTTGACTACAAACATTTAGAATTTTCATAGTTGGACCAAAATCGTATGAGAAGGTCGCGAAAACATATGACATTTCAAATTGTCGTCAATTGAGTGATCAATGATAGCAAATTCTTTTAAATAAGACATTTTTGTATATTTTACTGCTCAAGTCTTTTATTTATGACTTCCAATACAGCTTTGACAAATCGCAAAACTCATAACCGATTTTCATTTTTGTTGACGTCGTGGTTGACTGCTAAAGCCCGGAATCCAAAAGTATGGTTGCAGAATTTGAGGCTTTATACCCGACCCGATGAGCAACTTAATCAGATTGTCGGCGAATTTTAACACCTTTGATGGGATTTACTAATTGCTGGCAGGTTGCAAGAGGCAATTACTGATTGTTTATTGGGGTCTTCAGTATACATGCCTGTATATTGTCGCTTTTTTACAGTAATTAGACAAGTTATAGACTCGATTTATTGTAAAATACGAATGACCGGACTACCAATTCTGAGATTTTATGGTTGCCCGGCGGGCTTACATCTGAGTTTTTTTGGTAGCCCGGCCAAAATTTCTGGTAGCCCACGGGCCCCGGACAGTGGATTTATCGGACACTGCGGTTATCAAAACAACTCATCCTTTCAAGAAAGTGCTATTTACATCAATAAATTAACGAGCAAACAAAGGTCAGTCACTCTTATGTACAGTAAAGAAATAACAATGGTTAAGAATTCTGTTAATTTTATACTCTTGCATTAAAGAGCGAGTCAAATGTTTGATGTATCTACACAATGACTGGTTGAATAACACAAATTAAGACAGTAGATGATTAGAAAAAACACAAAGTTAATACACTTTCAAGGGGAAACCATCAAGTTACTGGCTTAGAATGAGAAGGTTGTCAGTACAAAATCAATATTTTGAGAAATCAAGAAAACAGTCCAAAAATAACTCTTTACGTTTTGTAAAAAAGCTGTTTCAACTTCGGTCAACATGACAAGTTGTGATTTTCATGGAAATAAACTCATTAGAAGCACCTTGTGATGTCGTTTTAAATAAGTATCAGTCTTATAAGGTCATAAGTAGTACTTAAACTTCTCACTATAAGCCAGCGAAATAATAATCATTACACCACACACAGTGATAGAATAAGAACTGCATACTTCATTAATCTCTTTTCAAGCATAAATTTTATGATAACATTTCAGAAAGTGTTTAAAAAAATCTACAAAATTAGGAATTGAGAGAAAAATTAGCGCTTTTTTAGGAATCCCCTTCGGATTTTTATTTTTTTTAGGAATTTTACCCAAACTGAAAAAAATTAGGATTTTTTAGGAATTTTAGGGCCCCTTGACAGCCTTAAAAATAGACTTTCAAGGGGCAACCATCCAGTAGTAATCAAGGAAGCACAGTGCTATAGCATACAAGGACTTACAATGGTAGCTGAATCATTTTCTTTGTCATTTTTCAGTAATGTCATCAGTTGATGTTGACAGGCATCTAGATCCCCAGTGGCCAGATATAGACCAGCAACATCCAACATGATCTAGGTAATAAAGCAAACATAAGCATATCATGACAGGCATCTAGATCCCCAGTGGCTAGATATAGACCAGCAACATCCAACATGATCTAGGTAATAAAGCAAACATAAGCGTATCATGACAGGCATCTAGATCCCCAGTGACTAGATATAGACCAGCAACATCCAACATGATCTGGGTAATAAAACAAACATAAGCATATCATGACAGGCATCTAGATCCCCAGTGACTAGATATAGACCAGCAACATCCAACATGATCTGGGTAATAAAACAAACATAAGTGTATCATGACAGGCATCTAGATCCCCAGTGACTAGATATAGACCAGCAACATCCAACATGATCTAGGTAATAAAACAAACATAAGCATATCATGACAGGCATCTAGATCCCCAGTGGCTAGATATAGACCAGCAACATCCAACATGATCTAGGTAATAAAACAAACATAAGCATATCATGACAGGCATCTAGATCCCTAGTGACTAGATATAGACCAGCAACATCCAACATGATCTAGGTAATAAAACAAACATAAGCATATCATGACAGGCATCTAGATCCCCAGTGGCTAGATATAGACCAGCAACATCCAACATGATCTAGGTAATAAAACAAACATAAGCATATCATGACAGGCATCTAGATCCCCAGTGACTAGATATAGACCAGCAACATCCAACATGATCTGGGTAATAAAGCAAACATAAGCGTATCATGACAGGCATCTAGATCCCCAGTGACTAGATATAGACCAGCAACATCCAACATGATCTAGGTAATAAAACAAACATAAGCATATCATGACAGGCATCTAGATCCCCAGTGGCTAGATATAGACCAGCAACATCCAACATGATCAAGGTAATAAAACAAACATAAGCGTATCATGACAGGCATCTAGATCCCCAGTGGCTAGATATAGACCAGCAACATCCAACATGATCTAGGTAATAAAACAAACATAAGTGTATCATGACAGGCATCTAGATCCCCAGTGGCTAGATATAGACCAGCAACATCCAACATGATCTAGGTAATAAAACAAACATAAGTGTATCATGACAGGCATCTAGATCCCCAGTGACTAGATATAGACCAGCAACATCCAACATGATCTAGGTAATAAAACAAACATAAGTGTATCATGACAGGCATCTAGATCCCCAGTGGCTAGATATAGACCAGCAACATCCAACATGATCTGGGTAATAAAACAAACATAAGCATATCATGACAGGCATCTAGATCCCCAGTGACTAGATATAGACCAGCAACATCCAACATGATCAAGGTAATAAAACAAACATAAGTGTATCATGACAGGCATCTAGATCCCCAGTGGCTAGATATAGACCAGCAACATCCAACATGATCAAGGTAATAAAACAAACATAAGTGTATCATGACAGGCATCTAGATCCCCAGTGACTAGATATAGACCAGCAACATCCAACATGATCTAGGTAATAAAACAAACATAAGTGTATCATGACAGGCATCTAGATCCCCAGTGGCTAGATATAGACCAGCAACATCCAACATGATCTGGGTAATAAAACAAACATAAGCATATCATGACAGGCATCTAGATCCCCAGTGACTAGATATAGACCAGCAACATCCAACATGATCAAGGTAATAAAACAAACATAAGTGTATCATGACAGGCATCTAGATCCCCAGTGGCTAGATATAGACCAGCAACATCCAACATGATCTAGGTAATAAAACAAACATAAGTGTATCATGACAGGCATCTAGATCCCCAGTGACTAGATATAGACCAGCAACATCCAACATGATCTAGGTAATAAAGCAAACATAAGCGTATCATGACAGGCATCTAGATCCCCAGTGACTAGATATAGACCAGCAACATCCAACATGATCAAGGTAATAAAACAAACATAAGTGTATCATGACAGGCATCTAGATCCCCAGTGACTAGATATAGACCAGCAACATCCAACATGATCAAGGTAATAAAACAAACATAAGTGTATCATGACAGGCATCTAGATCCCCAGTGACTAGATATAGACCAGCAACATCCAACATGATCTAGGTAATAAAACAAACATAAGTGTATCATGACAGGCATCTAGATCCCCAGTGGCTAGATATAGACCAGCAACATCCAACATGATCTGGGTAATAAAACAAACATAAGCATATCATGACAGGCATCTAGATCCCCAGTGACTAGATATAGACCAGCAACATCCAACATGATCAAGGTAATAAAACAAACATAAGTGTATCATGACAGGCATCTAGATCCCCAGTGGCTAGATATAGACCAGCAACATCCAACATGATCTAGGTAATAAAACAAACATAAGTGTATCATGACAGGCATCTAGATCCCCAGTGACTAGATATAGACCAGCAACATCCAACATGATCTAGGTAATAAAGCAAACATAAGCGTATCATGACAGGCATCTAGATCCCCAGTGACTAGATATAGACCAGCAACATCCAACATGATCTAGGTAATAAAGCAAACATAAGCGTATCATGACAGGCATCTAGATCCCCAGTGACTAGATATAGACCAGCAACATCCAACATGATCTAGGTAATAAAGCAAACATAAGTGTATCATGACAGGCATCTAGATCCCCAGTGACTAGATATAGACCAGCAACATCCAACATGATCTAGGTAATAAAACAAACATAAGTGTATCATGACAGGCATCTAGATCCCCAGTGACTAGATATAGACCAGCAACATCCAACATGATCTAGGTAATAAAGCAAACATAAGCGTATCATGACAGGCATCTAGATCCCCAGTGACTAGATATAGACCAGCAACATCCAACATGATCTAGGTAATAAAGCAAACATAAGCGTATCATGACAGGCATCTAGATCCCCAGTGACTAGATATAGACCAGCAACATCCAACATGATCTAGGTAATAAAACAAACATAAGCATATCATGACAGGCATCTAGATCCCCAGTGGCTAGATATAGACCAGCAACATCCAACATGATCTGGGTAATAAAGCAAACATAAGCGTATCATGACAGGCATCTTGATCCCCAGTGACTAGATATAGACCAGCAACATCCAACATGATCTAGGTAATAAAACAAACATAAGCGTATCATGACAGGCATCTAGATCCCCAGTGGCTAGATATAGACCAGCAACATCCAACATGATCTGGGTAATAAAACAAACATAAGCATATCATGACAGGCATCTAGATCCCCAGTGACTAGATATAGACCAGCAACATCCAACATGATCTAGGTAATAAAACAAACATAAGTGTATCATAACAGGCATCTAGATCCCCAGTGACTAGATATAGACCAGCAACATCCAGCATGATCAAGGTAATAAAACAAACATAAGTGTATCATGACAGGCATCTAGATCCCCAGTGGCTAGATATAGACCAGCAACATCCAACATGATCTAGGTAATAAAGCAAACATAAGTGTATCATGACAGGCATCTAGATCCCCAGTGGCTAGATATAGACCAGCAACATCCAACATGATCAAGGTAATAAAACAAACATAAGTGTATCATGACAGGCATCTAGATCCCCAGTGACTAGATATAGACCAGCAACATCCAACATGATCTGGGTAATAAAACAAACATAAGCATATCATGACAGGCATCTAGATCCCCAGTGACTAGATATAGACCAGCAACATCCAACATGATCTAGGTAATAAAACAAACATAAGTGTATCATGACAGGCATCTAGATCCCCAGTGACTAGATATAGACCAGCAACATCCAACATGATCAAGGTAATAAAACAAACATAAGTGTATCATGACAGGCATCTAGATCCCCAGTGACTAGATATAGACCAGCAACATCCAACATGATCTAGGTAATAAAGCAAACATAAGTGTATCATGACAGGCATCTAGATCCCCAGTGACTAGATATAGACCAGCAACATCCAACATGATCTAGGTAATAAAGCAAACATAAGCGTATCATGACAGGCATCTAGATCCCCAGTGACTAGATATAGACCAGCAACATCCAACATGATCTAGGTAATAAAGCAAACATAAGTGTATCATGACAGGCATCTAGATCCCCAGTGGCTAGATATAGACCAGCAACATCCAACATGATCAAGGTAATAAAACAAACATAAGTGTATCATGACAGGCATCTAGATCCCCAGTGACTAGATATAGACCAGCAACATCCAACATGATCTGGGTAATAAAACAAACATAAGCATATCATGACAGGCATCTAGATCCCCAGTGACTAGATATAGACCAGCAACATCCAACATGATCTAGGTTATAAAACAAACATAAGTGTATCATGACAGGCATCTAGATCCCCAGTGACTAGATATAGACCAGCAACATCCAACATGATCAAGGTAATAAAACAAACATAAGTGTATCATGACAGGCATCTAGATCCCCAGTGACTAGATATAGACCAGCAACATCCAACATGATCTAGGTAATAAAGCAAACATAAGTGTATCATGACAGGCATCTAGATCCCCAGTGACTAGATATAGACCAGCAACATCCAACATGATCTAGGTAATAAAGCAAACATAAGCGTATCATGACAGGCATCTAGATCCCCAGTGACTAGATATAGACCAGCAACATCCAACATGATCTGGGTAATAAAGCAAACATAAGTGTATCATGACAGGCATCTAGATCCCCAGTGGCTAGATATAGACCAGCAACATCCAACATGATCTGGGTAATAAAACAAACATAAGTGTATCATGACAGGCATCTAGATCCCCAGTGACTAGATATAGACCAGCAACATCCAACATGATCAAGGTAATAAAACAAACATAAGTGTATCATGACAGGCATCTAGATCCCCAGTGACTAGATATAGACCAGCAACATCCAACATGATCTAGGTAATAAAGCAAACATAAGTGTATCATGAAAAACAGGTTGTAAACAAGCTCAATAATGCTGAAAATGTTTAAAAAATAAACCTGGTTCAGAAGCATTTCTTATATAAACCAGGCTCAGAGAGTTATCCAGCTTATAATAATAATAGTAAAGAATCTGAGGCTAAATCAAGTATGTTAAAATAAATTCAAAGATTTATATACTTTTCTTTCCTACTGTTAAAATATGATATTTAAAATATGTTTGCATCCTAAAATTTTAAGATGTTGTAATAATTGTGTACAAACCTTGCCATCATTTTCATTATAAACGAGAGCTTCCTTGTAGAATGTGATAGCTTTATCGTAATCTCTCTGATTGTTTGAATGTTCTGCCATCTGACAACATATACTGTAACACATACCAATCAATATAACAATTCAGTTTCACTTTACATACATTAGTCACAGGTAACAGTATCGTTGAAGAAGAAATTAAGAAATTGAAAAAAAAAATTCTCGAAATGTAGGTATTATATAGAAGGTATATTTGCAAGGAAATTGAGAGCCAAATCGAAAGGGTGCAATTTGTTTTCATAGATTACGTCATTTACGTGAGTTGATCATGTACATAAATGCATAATGCATTGCAAACATTTGAAATCATGCTTTACATTTACCTCAAAACGACCAAATTCATCGTTTAAACTTTTATTTTTACTCTCGATGGCGTAATTAGAATAACGCTGTAAGTTGACCGGAGTGGTCTTTAGAGAGTCCGTTGAGAAGAGATATTCCGAATGTATTTTTATAAACAATGAAAATCATTGCCACAAAAAGAAAATCATTGCCACAAAATGAAAATCATCCACAACTTTCGGACAAACATGGTGAAAATAAAAACATTTTGACTCAATAAAATGTGCAGATGATTTGTTTCGTGGCAAATACGGAAGCTCGCATATTTCACAATGGAAAATTTGTTCAAACTGTTGCGTTCTTCAATTCTACCGCATTATTAGGTTTATTCACGACAATAAATACAAAATATGAAGGTTATTATCCTCGGAATTTGTATTTTTGGTTTTATTGGAGTGCACCTTTCGAACCGGCTGGACACAAGGATCTAAACTTTATGGCATAACTTTTTAATGAGTAGATCAATTTCGATGGAATTTTGCATGCAAGTAGTTTAAACAATGTTGTGTAAGAATAAAATTAGTTATTGAATGTATCAAAAGCTAATTCTTGTTTTTTGATACTTTGAAAAAGTGTTTTAGGGCAAATTTACCTTCTATATAATACCTAAATTTCGAGATTTTTTTTTCAATTTCAATTTTTTTATTTCTTTTTCTACGATACTGTTACATTCTTAAGTCTGTCTTTTAAGTACATTGCACTTAGGATTTCTACCTTATTGTCATAGAAAGTACTGGGAAACACTGAAAGACTGAAGGACAAGCACGCACAAGTATATAAATATGAAATCTAGACTATAGCTTGTTTGTTAACGGTACATTCTTCCAGCACACAAACAGGTTTGTGGAAAAAGGTTAATTTCTGTAGCTCTGTGCATATTTCAAATTCTTACCTCCAAATGAACTCACATCTATCTTTTAACTTGGTAATCAACTGCAAAGGTGGCACATATATTTGAGACATAATTTACTATTGAAGATATCAAACCCACTTACTCAGCAGCCAGTTGTTTCTGTGCAGTCACTGCATCAGGTTGCTCAAGTTGTACTCTTTTCAATACTCTGAAAGTAAGAGAAATACAGGATTAGTTCATACATTTAACATTATTTACATAACACAAAAGTCTTTACAACACCACCTCTCATACTCAAGATAGGTTGTTTAACATTCATATAAACAGTAATACTTCTGCTTAAATAAAAGAAATACAAAATAAATACCATCAGTATATTTTTGCTGACTTTTTATAATCTCTTTATTAAGTGTCTTTCCATCAATCCAACTGACATTACACCAGAGAAGAGATCGCTCGGCCTTGTTGTTTGGCAAAGGTTTTCAAGTTAATCCATGGGACCATGTGATTATAATTTACTGTACAATAAGTTTAAAGCCAATTGATTTACAACTGGCATAGCGACAATTGCAATGTAGACAGAAGGTACAATATATGATGTGAATACCTCGCTTGCATTTCTCTAGCTTTGGTTAGTGATAACATGGCATCTTCTGTACGTGATTGTTTCTCATAAACCTTGGCCAGTAATACCATATACCGTGTATGATCAATCATTATATCTAACTCTCCATCTATAAATACACGAAATATAAATATCACATAAATAATGTGAATACCATGTGATAACAAATGATGGAACAATGTTCTCCAACATGTGAGATAACAAATCGGTAAACATAATGTTACTGGCTTAAAATTGTTATTTTTGACATTGTTTCGACTCTGTAACTTTGGGTGATAAGAAGAATCTGTCATTCGTTGTCTTTGAGATCAACATTTCTTAAACTCGTCACAATATCAAATTTTTTAGCTCCCCAAATAAGCCAATTGTTGATCTCCAAAGACAACTCATGACAGATTGTACATATACTCAAAACCTTGAATTGGTCAGTTGACATGAGGTCAAACTAACCGTGTTAGGCATGATGGCTATCATGACATATTTTGTATTACATTGCTGCATATACGAGGGTATATCCAAAAGTAATGTCACTCCTCCCGTGGTTTATTTGTTTATAGACCGATATGCATAAATATGATATCAAAATGTTCAGCAATTCAATTCTGATTAATAAACAACGTGCTCCATTATTCCATTTTCATAATTGGATTACATGTACATTTGAAATACACCTATGACGTCATATCGCCGCACATGAAAATTACGATATTTTTTCACTATCATAACGATTTTCTTTCATGCGTTTTTATAAAAATTAATTCTAGAAAGCAGACAATACTTTTGTGACATGAAGAAACTAATGTGCTGTGCCTGTTGCTAAAAATTCATTGACGTCATTCTATTTTGAAACTCACAATATATTTTCAACGCACTGATTACATAGCAAAAACACGGCAGATTTGTGACAAAAAGACGCTGCGCGTAATAATGCACTTTTCCTAAAAGTTGTGAAAGTCACTTTAGTTACATACGGTGGCAACATAGTTCGTGTACCCGTAGTACAAGCTTTTAAGGGGGCATGGATCAACAAAGCATTATTGATAGAGAGTCATATGAACGGTTTGTAGTTGATCTGAAAAGAACACCAAGCGTATTTTTAACGCCGTCCATTCAATTCGACGTTCAAAATTGCGATCGTTTTTTTTTTGCGGTTGCACTATCTAGAGGACACTTGACAATAATTTGATTTCGCAGAGAGTAAGTGTTGGGTGGGTTCCACATTTTTTAAGGTCGTGGAAATGACTGCATGGTTTATGAGTCATTAGAAATTACCAGGGATGAACTTCTGCTGGATGAGTAGGTGTCGACAAGTAACGTCATTGTGATGTTGTTGACGTCGGACTTGCGGCGATGTTCGTAAGTATGTCTCATATTAATATTCATATCTCAAGAACTATTCTATGCATTGTTGTGAAATTTGGTCATCATATTCAAATTAGACTGAAGTTACAGTGTGAAAAAAATCGTGGTTTTACTGGCCTTATACACGATTTTACAGCATCAGTGACATTACTTTTGGATATACCCACGTATATACTGAGTGCCAATTTATTGCAGGCTGGCAATGCCAGCTTCAAATTGCAGTCATTATCAATGCAGTCATTATCAATGCAGTCATTATCAATATCTTGTTTGCTGTATCATTGTTGTAAACCAGGCATGTTAAAGGAATCTTTTAGGACAATGATCACACTAATGTTCCTTGTATCACACTACTGTCTCTTCCGTCCAAGTCATGGCAGTGAAAAAAACCCAATAATCATGCACTTAAAACTGTCTCAATCAAACATATACAAACACCAAACAAACAACAGATTGTTGTGCAGAGTTTTAATTTGCTAGTCAGCTTTCTGCTACAATATGGCATACAAGTGCCTCCACCCATATTTGAACCCCAGTCACTAAATTAGTTAACAAGCAACTGTTATTCACTGTACTATTGTATTAATACAATGTGTAACTATGTAACAAACAGTACATACTTTGTTCCTCTTCTAACGCCACTTTCAATGCTTTCTCTGCCTTCTCGTATGATCTCAACTTCAATAATAACTCAGCCAGATCATACCTGTAATCAAATCAACATATACATTTCTACTATCATAAACTAAGTAATTTTTCTTGGTAACTATACAACTATAAAAAGACCCTATCATCAGTAAAACGAGTGTTTATTCAACAACATTTGGTATTGCTTCAAAAATTCAAAGTAAAACCATGTGTTATTCAGAGGTTATAAGACAAGCTTAATGAAACATAAAGATAGTAGATTATTGTAAAGCAGAGAACAAGGAACATTATGGTGAGAACACATTTTCTCTCCAGACATTTACATCAAGCTATTGCCCAAGGATTTATAACTCTGTATGTCATAAGGTTCATTACTTTCTAAGTTCCAGGGCGATGTTTTTTTCAGTTTATGTTCAGATTTACAATCTAAAACAATTCAGAATAATCTGCTGTCAATTGCAATAAAGCCTTGTTCAATACCAATTGACCCAGCAAGCATTCTTACTAGAGATGGGACCGAATATTCGAATATTTGAAAATTGAACGAATATTCCAATACAATTTCAATATTCGAATATTCGTAAAAAATAAAGAAAAATTGTCAATTTCAACAAAAATTGGTCTACATGTAAATTCCAATTATTTTCGTATGCTTAATAACAACATTATTTGTGATATGTATAATGAAGTGCATAATTGACACTTTTATGACATGTGTATCGATATATTAACTGTATACTCTGAATAAACAGTATGACACTTCTCCAAAATACTTCCTTAAACCGACTGCATTTTAGACACCCGAAACGCTTGCATTTCGTCTGCATTATAACACGGATTTTGCAGGCTAAATTAATTACCTGACAAATGTGTGGGATTCTTTTAATTCGGGGGTTTCGTCCACTGTATGATTAGCTGTTTGCATAGATGAATAAAGTTGTAGTTGTTAGTAAGTGTCATCAAATTATCCGCAGTAACAGAGCGAAACACCCATTGGATGATGACAACGATTTTTAAAACTGCGTAGTCGTACAAATTTTTACAATCTTCATTAGAAATAACAAAACAACGAAACTTATTAAAACTTTATTCACACGTCCCTGAAGCCCGAAAGGTAAAGAACTACGACGATAGATCAAAAACATGTTTCTTTCCAATGATTGCAATCAGGTTGAATGCTTATCAACGGTTCAGAAAGAAATATCAAGCTAACGAATATCAGAGCGGAAATGGAACATTTGTTCAATAGGGAAGTTAAAAAAAAATGAATGAATACTTTGACATCGATAATCGAACGAATATTCGAATATATTCGAATATATTCGAATATGAATTTTGAATATTCGAATACTGATTTTGGTATTCGGTCCCATCTCTAATTCTTACATACCAAATCAGATCAATCCACAATTTGTAGATTTTAAAGAAATATTGAAAATTTAACTTTAAATGCTTTCATGAAACAGTACACCAGACAAACAACCACAAATCAGTGACTTCTTACCTAAGGAAGCTTTGTCCTCCAGATCGCAAAGCTGCTTCATAATAATTGATAGCCTGAAATAAATAAGAATAAAACAATTTAATGTACTTAAATCCATTTGCAAAGCATAACACTTCTTATAGCATACATGCAAGTTTTGTATAGCTTACCATAATTGATTAACCAGAACAATTAACAGTAATCTGACAATCCTTTAAAGTAAAATGATCACAAGACTCAACTGGATTAGTAAGTAGCACACTTATTTAACTCTGACACTAAAGTTACTAAACGAAACCTATGTTCTGAATAACCTTTTCAAGCAATCGAGTCATATTGGTTCCCACTGAATTACCTTTTCAAGCTACCTAGTCATATTGGTTCCCACTGAATTACTTTTTCAAGCTATCTAGTCATATTGGTTCCCACTGAATTACCTTTTCAAGCAATCGAGTCATATTGGTTCCCACTGAATTACCTTTTCAAGCTACCTAGTCACATTGGTTCCCACTGAATTACCTTTTCAAGCTACCTAGTCACATTGGTTCCCACTGAATTACCTTTTCAAGCTACCTAGTCATATTGGTTTCCACTGAATTACTTTTTCAAGCTATCTAGTCATATTGGTTCCCACTGAATTACCTTTTCAAGCTACCAAGTCACATTGGTTCCCACTGAATTACCTTTTCAAGCTACCTAGTCACATTGGTTCCCACTGAATTACCTTTTCAAGCTACCTAGTCACATTGGTTCCCACTGAATTACCTTTTCAAGCTACCTAGTCATATGGGTTCCCACTGAATTACCTTTTCAAGCTACCTAGTCACATTGGTTCCCACTGAATTACTTTTTCAAGCTATCTAGTCATATTGGTTCCCACTGAATTACTTTTTCAAGCTATCTAGTCATATTGGTTCCCACTGAATAACCTTTTCAAGCTACCTAGTCACATTGGTTCCCACTGAATTACTTTTTCAAGCTATCTAGTCATATTGGTTCCCACTGAATTACTTTTTCAAGCTACCTAGTCATATCGGTTCCCACTGAATTACTTTTTCAAGCTATCTAGTCATATTGGTTCCCACTGAATTACTTTTTCAAGCAATCGAGTCATATTGGTTCCCACTGAATTACCTTTTCAAGCTACCTAGTCATATTGGTTCCCACTGAATTACTTTTTCAAGCTATCAAGTCATATTGGTTCCCACTGAATTACCTTTTCAAGCAATTGAGTCATATTGGTTCCCACTGAATTACCTTTTCAAGCTACCTAGTCATATTGGTTCCCACTGAATTACTTTTTCAAGCTATCTAGTCATATTGGTTCCCACTGAATTACCTTTTCAAGCTACCTAGTCACATTGGTTCCCACTGAATTACCTTTTCAAGCTACCTAGTCACATTGGTTCCCACTGAATTACCTTTTCAAGCTACCTAGTCATATTGGTTTCCACTGAATTACCTTTTCAAGCTACCTAGTCATATTGGTTCCCACTGAATTACCTTTTCAAGCGATCGAGTCATATTGGTTCCCACTGAATTACTTTTTCAAGCTATCTAGTCATATTGGTTTCCACTGAATTACTTTTCCAAGCTACCTAGTCATATTGGTTCCCTTTGAATTACTTTTTCAAGCTATCTAGTCATATTGGTTCCCACTGAATTACTTTTTCAAGCTACCTAGTCATATTGGTTCCCACTGAATTACCTTTTCAAGCAATCTAGTCATATTGGTTCCCACTGAATTACTTTTTCAAGCTTTCTAGTCATATTGGTTCCCACTGAATTACTTTTTCAAGCTACCTAGTCATATTGGTTTCCACTGAATTACCTTTTCAAGCTACCTAGTCATATTGGTTCCCACTGAATTACTTTTTCAATCTATCTAGTCATATTCGCTTCAACAGTCACAGCATCACAGTTGGTTTAAATATGTAGCAGTAAATACATGTTTCAAATCAATCTTTAACCAGTACCTTAGCATAGTTATGTGTTTTGACAAGAGCTTGACCAATTTTACTGGCTAATGTACCATCTTTAGGATTCTTCTTCAATGCTGATTCATATACTTCAATAGCTTTCTCTGGCTGTAAAGGTAAACTACATCATAATAGTATGTATATACAATGGAATGGTGAGTTTTACATGTTATGTTTACAGTATTTAAAGTGTTATTTATTAAAATGTGACTATTTTATTGTGACTTTGACTTCATTTCATTGAGAAATTAAAGCCACATATTAAGTGTACAATATTCACCCAAATAAATGCTCCCCCACCCCCATAAACACCCACCTTTTTCGGAGATTTTTTTAAATATTGAATTATCATTGATGTTTTATATGATGGTTATCAATGCTTTGTTACTGCTTCATTAATAACATAGATTTTTTCAACATTTTTTTTTTAAATTAAGACCCCAAATAAAAGCCACTCTTTTGCTAAATGCATGCCTTGGTTAGTAACAGTGCGGCCCTCCCTGTCTTATTTTTCCCTGTCCAAATGTTTCTAATATTTTAGTTAGACAGTACTAGATGGTATAAAAGTTTACCTCCTGTATAGACATATAGGCATCACCAAGCAACAGACATGTATGAGGACTTGGATGTTTATCTACAAGTTCCCTGAAATACATATGAAAACACTTACATCACATATGATGTATAAGTGAAAAATTAGCAAATTATAAATTTCGAGCTGAAATATTAGCATTTTTATTCTTTTTTTGAAGCAGCATTTGTTAAAGAAAATTTTGTAAATTTGCAAAGTTAGCCAATAGTTCCACTTTGCTAACTTAATTAATTATTAATATTAAGAAGGGAAATAGTTCTACAAATGAAGTTTGACGGGATGATTATAACTAATTTTACATGAAGTACCTGTAACAGCTTGCATATAGTTTCTTGTCTTTTCTATGATGCAAGTAAATATCCGCCATTTTTTCACGAGCTTGTACAAAATATGGCTGCTGGGGACCAATATTACGTAACATAGTAATAGCTCCTTCTACGTCACCTCGTGCGATGGATAGATCAGCGTTAGCAATGGTAATACGTACTTCCTCAGCACTACCATGGAAATCATTGATAGCATCTTGCATGACTTTAGCTGCTTCATGCTGAAATAATCATCATAATAAAATAGACTAAATTGAGGACTCAGTGCAAAACTATGGTATGTGCCTCTATAAATTGAGGTAGCTACCATAGTTTTGCACCAAGCCCTAAAAATGTTCTTAGTAGTTATAGTAGCTCTTTACATGATGCTTGAAAACTATCAAGATCTGAATGTCTGTCCTAGATGCATTAGACATTTTTGGAGATTTGGATCAAACATCATCTCTCGGAATTGAAAACTTGTTTCTATGCCTTATGGACTATATAATTTTTTTATATATTTTTTTGCATTTAACCGAGAATGAAGAAATAAAGTTTACCGGTATGTGATATACAAGGAATCCAGACACAATGTCCTAGATCTTTCCAAATAGACTTCATGGTTCTTTAACATGCTTGGTGTTTAGTCCAGGATTGGTAGTCAAGAATACTTAACCATTCAGCCACCAATCCATCTGACTTTATAAGTTATATTCATACATGCCAAGTGACTCCTATTAAAGTAACTCCTATTTTCGTTGTTAATTTCTGGTTTTCCAAGGTCACCTAACTTTGAACAAAAGTACATTTGATTCATTTTATGATCTTCTGTCCCATATTTATAACCACTAAATCATATTTAAGGGCATCTTTTGACATGTTTTGCTTTATCACTCCTATTTTGAATTTAACTATCATGGCAGGTATGGTTATATATACATTGTTATTACCTGGTTACCAAGTATCCTATGTGCCTCGGCCAGTTCTAGGTATACAGATACCCGGTCATTCACACTAATACTCGTTTTCACCGGCTTTCTTGATGCACCTGATCCAGATTTTGAACCTACATAGACATAACATAGTATTAATTTAACTTACACGTATAATGTACATAAATATTACAATTAAAATAAGAGCTGTCCGTGCTCCACTTTTTAAGTGTTGGATAGTGTAGTGGATGACATATTTTCGTTGTTTATGATACATTTTTTGGTACAAAGATATTTGATTCAATTTTTAAAAGGTCAGGTCACTGTAATATGTTTTTTTGGTATGGTTGTGCCTCTTTTTTACTGGAGAAATTTAAAAATGACAGTCTGTGATGTAATGGTTATGTTTATGCAAAAATAAAAATACAGTTATTTCCATTGTATGTTAAAGATACATTTTTCCAATTTGGTTTCGTGAAAACTCCTTAAACTTGAGAAGAAAAAGATATTAAACTATGTGACAAATGCTAATTTATCATAATGCAATATCAACAGCAAAATGAAATATACATATTTATAAATTTTAATGGGTTACCTTTTTGATGATAAACAAGGATACCAAGTTTGAAGGAATTATCTTCCATGGTTTCTGGGATATGTAATTAAACATGAAACTTCTAAGTCGAAAAATGGCCATAACATTGGCAAAATTAATTTTAGGGTTACCTGCCCTTGTGAAATATGTTCCCCTTTTGATGATAAACATGCATACAAAGTTTGAAGCAAATATCTTTGACGCTTTCTGAGATATGGACCTAAACATGAAATTCTAAGTCGAATAGGTGCCATAACTATGACAAAATTAAATTTAGGGTTACCTGCCCATGTGGAATGGGTTCACCTTGTGATAATAAACATGCATAACAAATTTGAAGCAAATATCTTTGAGGGTTTCTGAGATATGGACATAAATGTGAAATTCTAAGTCGAAAAGGAGCCATAACTATGACAAAATTAAATTTTGGGTTACCTGCCCTTGTGAAATGGGTTCCCCTTGTATTAGTTAACAAGCATACCAAGTTTGAAGCAAATATCTTTGACGGTTACTGAGAAATTGACCTGGACGAAAAGGTTAACCGACAACAAAAATTCTAAGTCGAAAAAGGGCCATAACTCTGGCAAAATTAATTTTAGGGTTACCTGCCCTTGTGAAATGGGTTCCCCATATGATAGTTAACATGCATACTAAGTTTGAATAAAATATCTTTGACCGTTACTGAGAAATGGTCCTGAACGAAAAGGTTAACCAACGTCGCCGACGCCGACGAGTGGGTCATGACAATAGCTCCACTTTTTTAGTTAGAACTTTTGTTTCATTTTGCAAAGTTAAGCATGCAGACACAGTAATAGAAGCTTTAACATTTCCCTAAAAATAACAAAAACTTGGCAATACTGGAATAATTGCCTATAGATAAACCATGTTTTTTTTTAGCTGTGACTAATTTATGCAGGAAAATTGATTTGTCCTCAAAGGATAGATATAAGGTATGCATTAAGGCTTAAGCAATATAATTATGTGATCAATGACAGTAACCAACCCACGGCCCAAAGAGATTTTAACCAGATATATTCACATACCATGACTAAGAAGTTTAACCTTCCGTTAAGGCTAAAAAAACATGGTTTATCTTTACCACATCTATGAAATGTAAATCAAATATATATACCAGAAGCAGTCATAGACAGCAGTATCCCCCGCCAAAGAGAAGACAATTGCACTACATGTAAAAAATCAACAAATGATCATATTAAACTCAGCCAAAATTGGTCAAAGCACAGAATCCTGTCAATATAGTTGTAATTCTGTGAAAAGCCCTTAAGAAATGTAGGAGAAGTTCCACACAGGGACTCGGTCGGACTGACTGACGGAATGACGTTTACCATAACCATAACCCCTTTGTCTATGGCAGTTTGATGGACAATAATAATGATGAAGTGTTATGTTACAATGTACCTTTAACACCTGGTAGAGCCATGGCTAGTTGTAAAGTTTGTACAGCCTCCTGATTATCTCCCTGTTTCTTCTGTATCCGAGCTTTAATCAGATGATATAATGGATGGTCTCGTACCTATAATATCACACAAAAGATGAACTTATTACTAGGTTACAAACCACTTAATAAATTTGCTCTTTAACTCAATGTAAAGTGACAATTGTCAGTCCCATATTACATCATATTAAAGTCTATCGCCAGTTGACACAGATAGATCCTTTTTTGGGTCATGTATGTATTTAGTGGTTTTTGACCTACAAGTTACTTCAATAATTATCTATGCAAGCATGATGATCAGCCACTTTAGGCAGTGCCTTAGCTCATATTATTCAGCAAACTTTTCTATAGAAGGTCTCTAATGAGCAATATAGTTTGAGGTATACACGGTACTTCAACAACATGACTGGGCATGCAGTTTCCTTACAACTAAATTACTGCTAGTAAGACTTTAAATCAAGCACAAGTGGCTGGTATGATAACCTTAAAGTTGTGACTGAGTCCTACTTCAAGACATTGATTTGCCAGTTTGAAGTATTATATACTTCAACATCACAACTGGACAGTTTCCATACAATTGAAATACTGACAGAAAGGCTTAAAATCTAGAACAAGTGCTGGTTATGATAACCTCAAAGTTGTGACTGAGTCCTACTTCAAGAGATTGATTTGCCAATTTGAAGTATTATATACTTCAACATCACAACTGGACAGTTTCCATACAATTGAAATACTGACAGAAAGGCTTAAAATCTAGAACAAGTGCTGGTTATGATAACCTCAAAGTTGTGACTGAGTCCTACTTCAAGAGATTGATTTGCCAATTTGAAGTATTATATACTTCAACATCACAACTGGACAGTTTCCATACAATTGAAATACTGACAGAAAGGCTTAAAATCTAGAACAAGTGCTGGTTATGATTACCTCAAAGTTGTGACTGAGTCCTACTTCAAGAGATTGATTTGCCAGTTTGAAGTATCATATACTTCAACATCACAACTGGATAGTTTCCATACAATTGAAATACTGACAGAAAGGCTTAAAATCTAGAACAAGTGCTGGTTATGATTACCTCAAAGTTATGACTGAGTCCTACTTCAAGAGATTGATTGGCCAGTTTGAAGTTATCTTGATGTAGATGTATCTGTGCCATGAGTATGTGAGCATCAGAGAATGTTGGTTCTACATCTATACAATGTTGTAAGGTAGATTGAGCTGCATCTATTTCACCTGTAGATATTATATAGAATCATAATATAACCTCATTATAGCATACATAGTTTGATTCATAGAGATCATGTAGTGATCTAGGGGAGGTAATCCTCACTAACCGGAAGGCAGGGCTTTTTTGGCCTATAGCAATGATGTAAATACCGGAGGTATTATGAATGCTGGGAAGTCGATCGGTACTGCTTGTACGTCATTTATTAGCCACTGAATAAGGTAAAGGCCATTCTCACCCAACTTTGCTGACTAAAAAATCTCCAATAAATCATCAATGACAACTAACTGGTAAAGCAAGGTTTTAAAAAGTGTTTTTGATATAATTTAGATTATTTAATAAATTTTAGTAGATTAATATATAGCTGCAGCAAAGTTAGTTTCTGTTTTATCTACATATACTGTACCTGATAGAAATTTGACTTTGCCCATCAGATAAAGAGCATCCAGTAGACCAGGCACTGCTCTCGTCAAAGGATCCAATATTTGACCACATTTCTTCAGTACAGGATTCACAGCTTGACCTGGTCCCACAGGCTGTAGATAACAACAATATATATACATCATTAACCATATTATTCACAATGAGAATTACACCCGTTCCAGTAAAACGCACTCATATGCAAACCATATTTCAGCAGAAAGCTGACTGGCTAATACCGGCTATAATGCTCAGCATTTAAGATACAAAGTCCTTTAAAAATATTGATATACATTTACTGTATATACACAATAATGGAAGGAAGCATAATATATAAGTTCAAAATAAATCTTTTAATTACAGCAATATCCATTATTATAATTGACACATGCTAACAGTAATATTGTCAGTTGTATTATTTAATATAAACACATTGAAATTTTTATTCTGCTTTAAGTTTTTTGCTAAATACCTGGAATCAAACCCAAATACAAAACTGCATAATTACAGACCCAACACCAACTTACTAAATGTTAGTACCCCTCCAAATATAGATGTATGAGCATCTCTCATTTCATCTCTTGTCTCTAGCATGCTGACAAGAGAACTAGTGTCAATTAATGAAATCTCAGGCTCTACATTGTGAAACAGATTAATGAAATCTCAGGCTCTACATTGTGAAACACATCATCTCTTAAAGTCTCAATGATTGTCTGTATTATACTGAACAGATTTATCATGTCTGGTCACATTTCTGAAGATTCAACACTCAGTATACTGTAGATCAATACATTCACCCAGACTGTTAACACTGACTATAATAATGCTAATGTTTCTTTGTCAGACATGCAGTGATGTTTCATTATGTCAATGAACTTTTGGTGCGCTGTATTATAGTATGGTATCATCAGAACTTGAGAATCGGGATCATCATTTAAATTGCACCAATAAAATCACAACAGCTCAACAGAAATGACTAAGACAAACATCATATATTTTGAATGCTATGTAAAATGCTCTTGTTTATGTTTGACTAAGACAGTTGAAAGTGTAGTGATCATTCAGTTTTTACCCACAAAGAATAGCTAATTACATAGGACTTTGAAGAAAGAGACGTTGTGATACAAAGAATCATTGTGTGCCACCTCAGCTCTTTCCAAACAGACTTTTACCAGAAAAATGTTGATATAACCTTGAACAAATTATATTACACAAGCCTTGGTGCAATAAAACTATCAGTGTTTTATACCATTACCTGTCTGCCACTTCTTGTAGGCTAATAATGTTATAGTATCATTACTTTACATACACTTATTATTATATAGGATGAAAATAAACTCTGAACAAAGCTACTAGTATGAGATGCATTGAGTAAGAGCATTTCACTCTCCTGTATAACACTAATAAAAAAAGTATGTTCAATAGCAAAATGGCAAACCCTTAAACACCCATTATGGGAACCCTTAAACACCCAGTCTAAGGTATCCCTTAAACACCCAGTCTAAGGTATCCCTTAAACACCCAGTCTAAGGTAACCCTTAAACACCCAGTCTAAGGTAACCCTTAAACACCCAGTCTAAGGTTAATAAGATGTGTTCAACAATTAGTGTCAACATTAAGGAATACTTTACTTTACTAGCAGTACTGGCAAAGTGTGTTATACTCCGGCTATCAGAATTTTGCCTGCTGTACGATACAATCAATGAACTATAACATTTACATGCTGACCATGTGTAAATGGTGATGACTTTATCTCCTGCATATACAACGTCATGTATGTTCCTCCTTCAATAAAGGAGTATAGTATAACCTAATGATTGTTATGATTAGGTAATATTATAATGGCAACAACAAAAACAACAGTTACAACAACAACAGATGCAACATGCCATGACAACATCAAATCACAACATAGCAATATGCTTCTTAAAAATAAACAGGGCTTTCACTAGGCTTCAATAGTGAAGAGTCAAAATGACTCCTGACTCTCAATTTTCAAGAGTCATCAAAATATTTCAAGAAAACATGAATTATAAGTACAGTAAATTTGACTCTTCACCTTAAATTTTCAGGAGTTAAAATAGGCATTTTTGTCAAATTCAAGAGTCATGTTTTTCACATACTATCTTACCCATCTAAAGCAGCGAGCTAATGAATACATTAAATATAGTGACTTCAAGCAGGCAACAGTTTAATACAGGTGTATTTAATGTGAAACTTAATTTAACCATCCAATTCATTATAACTAACATACAATCAGGCATGTAAAATGGACAGTACCCAGCAAATTTTAGATCTGTTTTAATCACAACATCTAATGAACCAGGGAAGCATTGAAATAAAGCAAGCTATCTAGTATGAAGTCCCAGAACTTTTATGAAAAGATATAATGCAATTGTCATGACAAGTTGAATACTTAGAAACTTATTATAATGACTATATGTTAAACTATACCACAAAACTATTACTGCAACAAAACATCAACATTGTCACCTAATGACGATAAAAATAATAACAAAATCATTAAAACAAGTGAATAGCATGCATACTTTGCAATTTATATAATTATGTACAATACGACAAAATATATCTTGTTACAAAAAAGATAAGTTTATGGCAACATATGTGTTCAACAACAGTAGCTCTATTTTCATAGCTTATGAAGCATCATTCCGTACAGCATCCACACTGCAGTATCTTCAGTGCTCCACACTAACACTGGTCAGCTGGCCCGAGCCAAGTGAAAATCAAGAAGGACCAGTGAAAGTCTTGAAGGACCAGTAGCTGTTCTCTTTACAAACTTGAGCTTCTTTACTGTCGGACCAGTAACCAAAATAGTTACAGAAAACTCTCATTATCTCGAATTTTGCGGGACTGTGGAAATAACTTCGAGATAACGACAATTCGTACCTTAGTGACACGTAGGCGCTAATTGTTACAAACAAATGATTGTTAAATAATGGAATGTGCAAAAATTACAGGTAAACTGTCGTTCCATTTTAGCGAGGTGTGAACAATATTCTAGCTAGTTGGATACGTTCAAACTTCGACCCGAATTCGAGATGGACAATAGATTTAAGGTGAGAATTAGTCAATCAGGACCTAAAAAATAATCTGAGATAACGAAAAACTTCGAGTCGAAACTTCGAGATAGAACTCAAGTTTTCATATAGACAAAGAAGGAGAAAAATTTGAACTTCGACATAACGGAAAATTCGAGATAAGCGAGTTCGAGATAACGAGAGTTGACTGTAAGTGTCTACCCCTGATCCTGAGGGCTAACATACAGGAGAGGTAATAATTTAAACAAAAAATGTACAACACATCCATTCACTTGTTTCAATGAACAAAATAAAACCAATATTTAAAACCGCATGACAATATTGTAACATGTTAAACTTACATGAGCAGGTTCAGCCTATAATAGTGTATCATACATTTCATAATAAACAATAGTTTTCCTAAAATACACGATGCTATCAAAGGAGTTGGGCGAGTAAAAGGGTCAAATCTTGTCATAGCAACCAGTTTGCTCTGTCCATAAACAGGCTGTGGCGATTATGTCATCACTTAAATTTTATAAATGAAAAAAGATGGATATATGAGTGCTTCGGCTAAAATCTTCATCACGTCAAATCATTATGTTACTCCTTTAATTTTATTGAAGACATTCTCATGGGTTAAGTTCCTAAACCACAAAATCAAATACTGTACTTTTAAGTATAAAACTTAAACTAAACCATTTTATGAATGGATGAACATGTAGCCAAGTTGTCTGCCCTAACGTCAGGCATCAATGTAACATGACAGGTTGATGGAGTGAGTTATACTTACAGTCTGTGGAGCAAACTGGAGATAATCTTTGATGATTTGTAGTAGAAAGTCTGGATTCAGGATCAGGTAATACTGTAGTCCCAGTGGATAACCCTGTAAACAGAGAAGGGAGGTATAATATAGAGTGTTTTAAAAGTATTAGGGGTGTAACGGTACGCTCACCTCGCGATATGATACGTACCGTCAATTTTTCTAACGATTCGGTATATTTCGGTATGATACAATATTCTCTGACAGCAGCTTAAATACTCACAATTTTCAAGTGACAATGAATTTGGTGCTTCTATAACAGAACTTATTATGTGCCTATCAACTACTGTAAATAAATTTCGACAACACGAAGCATAAATTAATACAATTACAACTAGTGATACATGGAAATTATACATAATAAGTTGGCTGTCTGATGTTTTTGTTGTCTGAATATTATTTTGCTCATAAAAAGCTTATACCGAACCGTACCGAAATTTAGAAGAGTGGGACTGCAGTCCGCCGTGTTTCGAGAACCGCTGTATACCGTTACAGCCCTATTAAATATGAATATCGCTGGCTTAGAATGAAAAGGTTGTAAGTACAAAATCAATATTTAGAGAAAACAAAACCAAACTGTCTAAAATTTACTCTTTACTTAATATGGTAAAACAAGCTTTTACAACTTAATCTTGGTCAACATGACAAATTCCGATTTTCATGAAAATAAGCTCATAAGAAGTCCCTTGCAATGCAGATTTAAAGTATGTACTAGCCTTATAAGGTCATTAGTAGTACTTACAACCCTCTCATTTTAAGTCATTTGTAACACAAGTACTTTCAATGAAATTAATTACTGTTCTAGATGGAATGAAAATAAGAAAAACTACATTCAATGTCAGATATATAAGTAACTACTAGAATCATTTTGACCACCATTATTTTCTATTATCACTATTGTTTTCTTTAACAGACAAACTAACCAAATAATAAATATAGATCCTGTGATGAAAAACCCCACTGAATTAAATGTAGATCAAGAAAAGAATTGGTAAGAAAATAAACATGATAACACCAACAAACATAAATTAAAATGAAAAACAACTTCAGAATAAAACAAGAATATCAACATTAAATGTAGCAAATTCTGTCAGGAACAACCAACCACATTAAGGACTTTTTTCCTATAAATTTTTCCATCAGAATCTTCAAATTTTACTATTCTATACTTGCCACCTATAGTAGCCTCAGCAAGCTATATGATAGTAGATTATTTTATTACTTAAACTCAAGCTACCATAACATCAGTGCTTTCATTTGACTCATAAAACTGCATTTTTACTCCTGAATTTGACAAAAATGTCTAATTAGACTCTTGAAATTTTAAGCTCAAGAGTCAAATTAACTATACTAAGCCTTACAATACAAATTTTCTTGCAAAATTGTGACGACTCTTGAAAATTGAGAGTCAGTAGTCATTTTGAAAGCCTAGTGAAAGCCCTGACCATGTTACAATGGCAATGTATGAACTAGTAGGGTTTTGGACATAAAAATGTAGGTCTCACACAAAGGGTCGTAACTTTTGTCAATATGCATCTAACCTAAAATTCCTGACAATGTGCACAACTAGGCTTGGTACCAACTATTCATGCCAAGTTTCATATAAGTCGGATCAGTGGTTAAGGAGATCAAGAGCTGAACACTTTATGACATCCAGATAGAATGATATCCACAAGATAAACATACATGTATATACTATATGAACTGTAGTTCTTGTTGATGATAACCATTAATAATACTTTGTGAAGTCAGGTGTTTAACATATTTTCCTGCAATTCATGATTAAGCAGTATTTACTTGCTTTTAGATCTTCTTCAAAAAACGAACTATTTCAATCTCCATTATCTCAATGTTATAACTCTAGCCCGTGTCAAAGCAGAACAAATCTAGCCCTTTAGAAACTGTCACTTCCAGGCAACTTTTTATTAATGTATTTTACACCTTTAATTCATTAAGAAAATCGTAACAGAAAGTGTTGATTTAGCAGAAAATATTAGCATAACTGACAAAAGAAAGGAGCCATTTTCTTCTATATATAAAGCACTATTATATTACCTTCAAACTTTTGAAATGTGTGTCAATGGACGTGTTGAGTAATTCTAGACATTTTTCTGGACCGTTATTTCTCTTGATGCCCAATACAGCGCTCATATACAACAGGTCCTGAAAGAATAGTATCATGCTGTAATCTAATAGGGCAATCAATCACATTCATGTTATATTAATAAATAATTGAATAACAAATGCATTCCCTCAAAGTTGGTGGACATTGGCGAATCTGGAAGAGGAACAATGGCTACACACTTTCAACTATCTGAATCTAAACAAACAAGTGCATTAAATATTTTTGTAAGAGTTTAATGTTTCTGGCATTAGGTTTAAATCAATTGATACTTAAATCATACACAGTTTTCTTACAAAGGAGGAGTATTGATTTTTGTTTTACAGCAAAGTTGCTGCAACCAATTTGGACTGCATTGTTTTCTTTTGCTGACTCTTTCTGAATGGTAGAACTACACATGTATTATATGACAGTACATACTGCGGAAGTTCCTATACTCTGTTGTAATTCTCCAAGAAATTCTAACTGTTGACCCGCATCATCCAACTGGTTTTCCAATAATTGACATCTAATGATACCTGAAATATAAACACATATGAGAATACTTGATCTAGATTAATAATCAGATGGTCTGTGGCAATTGTTAAACCTTTTTGATTCATATAAAACAATACGTCCCTTTAGCACAACACAGTCTTATCTCTCTGTATAGCATATAGTAAGATACACATTTGTTGCACCAAAGGGACGAATAGTTTATACCAAAACCAGTGTACATGGAAGAAGTTACCAACTAGTTCAAAGTCACCCTCTATTATACACCTGACAACTTCTCCAAATGTGGAAGGACATAATCTGGTTATCTACATATCAAATCTAGATCACCTGAGTGGAAGTCTAGCTGTCTATAAACTCAGCTGACTAGCCATTTTGTTTTCAACATTCACATTCATTTATTATATTTAGAATAATGGCAAACAAATTTGACAAATAATTTATAGTTGCTTAATAACAATGACCTAAGAAAAACAACAAATCTTAAAGATAGGATTATTTGAGGAGCTACCTGTCAGTGCGGATACGCTGGTCTCGTCAATTTTCATAGCATTCTTATAACATCTCATAGCATCTTTTACTTTTCCTTGTAACAGTAGTTGGAAGCCTAATTCTGTGATATAATCTGAGTGATTATTGCTCAAACTAACAGCTCTCTCCATCAATGTATATGTCTGCTGTAATACTTGAGTATTTCTTCCACACTAGACAACACAAATAAATCCACATTTAAAAGAAAACATGGCTTAATTAATTAAGCACACATGCAACTCTTGTAAACCGTCATAGTAACATGAGATGTTTGTAAACACATGTATGCCCCCATGGCAGCCCAAAATGGTAAAGGTTGCAGTGGGGTCAACTACTGTTGATGACCAGCCTCCATGTAAAGTTTGACGACCCTAGGGCAAAGCGTTCTTCAAGTTATTAAGCAGAAACTCTTTGGTATTTCAAAAATCACAGGGACATTGACCTTTGACCTACTGTGACCTCAAATTTAATAGGGGTCATCTACTGTTGCTGACCAGCCTCCATGTCAAGTGTGAAGACCCTAGGATAAAGCTTTCTGGAGTGACTGAACAGAAACTATATGGCCTATGGACAGACCGACCGACAAACATGAACAATGCAATATACCGTTACATAATACCCCTCATCAAAGATGTGGGGGGGATAATAACTATTCTCGTTATAAGGAACTATCATGTTCCCTTAAATACAGGCAACCCATGTACCGTGACAATTGCCATGTAGTCTTTGATTAAATTTGATTAACAATATTCCAGACATATAGAAGTTCAGCTTATTTTGCAGAGAAATCTTTGCAGACATTTTACGTCAATATTTACTCCATTAAATATTGCATATAGAAAGCTAAAATCAAATTGTGGAAGTCATATAAGCAGTGTGGTTATGCAATAATACAACATTGCAGTGTGATTTGTACACATCATATCACCATGACTTACCACTCTACAGAAAACTTGTGCCATACTGTAATACATGTATGCATTCTTTGATTCAAATCTGTCCAATGTTCTAATTATATCACCAATCCTACTGGCACCCTGAAAGTCATCAAATAAATGTAAAACATTATACTGTATTATCATGACATACAATTTTGACAAAAACCATGGGCATTTTTTCATGTCAGTTAAACATAATCTAGCATAAATGGATACATTTTATGTACCACAGGAAATGGCCCCACCACCCACCACCAAGTTCAATACCTGGTGTCCATTTCAGACAAGTTACATATATAGCAGATTTCATCAAAACAACTCATTCCTGCACAAAATGACTATGCTTGAACTGTTTTCTATATTTGGTATCAGTCACTTGACCCCTCCTGTCCTATGTTCAATTCCAACAATCATCTTCAAACAAGCTGTAAACAAAGCAACTTTCATAACAATATCGCATTCATTATGTAAATAAGGAGCAGAAACATGTTTTCCATATTTAGCAATAGTGACCTTGGTCCAATCAGTTCTTTTTCAATTTCCAATTGTAGTCTTCACACAAGCTACCTACACACCCAAGTTTCATTTATGATATCTCACTCCTAACTTCAGTTAACAAGCAGAAATCATTCGGCATCCATTTCTTATGTGACTCACTGAGATGGGACTATGTGTTACCTAAACTGCACCTGATTGTATAGGTTGATTATCAATTGATCTACTTACATCTGGATAATTTCCCTCTCTACAGATAGCATGTAATGCTTGATATCTCATCGCTTCCAAACAGTGCAAGTCTAAACCTAAAGCCCTGAAATCATCAAATCAACATTCAAGAATGGAATGATAAAACCATAATTATACTGTAAAATCATTTAATTTCAATGGGATGAAATTTCGTGGTTTTGGTAAAAAAAGACCATTTCGATGGGACGTTAATTCGTGGCTTTGCATTTCAGGTAACAAATAAAAGGGTCAAAATTATTGTTTGATCAGGGTTCCCGCTGTCGGTCGCCAATGGCGCCAAATGCGCAAGAAAATAAAATCTGGCTCTAAAAATATTCAGTTGGCGAATTTTACTGGCGCCAATAAAAAAAAACTTACAAAAATCGTAAATTTCGTATTTTTTTCACGGGCGTATAATTTTGACACTTAGGGATTGAGAATGTCGAGTAGATCTAACTTGATCTAGTGTCATTTCTTGGGGCCAGTTGATGAGATAATTGGCATACTGCCCCACTTGTTAATTCAATTATGCATAATCAAGGTGTCATAAATTTCAATTAACAGTCGACCGGTCTGTGTAACACTTACACACCACGTGACCATCGGCAGTGGTGATAAAATCAATAATTGATCCAAACTTCAAACACAGTTGGTAATCCTTTTATCCAATTAAATCCAAGCTAATTATGAAACACATGTGAAAAACATCTTGATTGTCTCATTTTTATCGTATTTAGTAAACAAATGAGCAGACGAGATTCAGTAATCTATTAATAGCCGTGGATTCGAATTTGTTGATTCATATTTCTACAGAAGAAAATAAACTATGTTTGATTACTATTAATTGACTTGCTATATTAGGTAATTGATGTTCAAACTCAGTAGAAGTAATTTCATGGCTAAAAGAACACCAGTTATTGTCCAAAACCAATTTATTATCTTTGTAACTTAAGTGGTATCCGGATAGCATAAAATTCGGATACGATTTTTTTTGTTCTTTCAACCATTCTTTTTTATTATTTTTTTCAGTAAATTATTAAACATTGTTTTAATATGTACGAGGGAAACCTTTAAAAAAGATAGTGGACAAACTATTTTCTTCTATATATTTAGTGTACAAACTATTTTTTCCTCCTGGCCATTTGACAAACTTTTTTCCAACTGTCATTAGTCTATTTTTTCCCTTATTACATGGAAATAAAATAGAGCTAACATGGTAAACAAGTGCTTGTTACCATTATGGGAATATTTAATTTAAATATATTAATTTTACATTTCACAGATTGTAAAGCAAAGCTACAACATGCTTATAATAACCATCCTGCTCTATATAGATAAGGTCTGTCTGGAAACTACCCAGTACTTTGTATGTATACCAGAAAGGTGTGTCTCATCAAACAGACAACTGGCTCCAAATTTGGAGCCACTGGCTCCAACTTTTTCTGATTGGCGATTTTGTTGGCGCAAGCTAAAAATTACCCAGAGGAAACCCTGTTTGATGAATTTGATTTGAAGGTGAATTGTTTCAGACTGAAAAATATCTCACAATTTACTGACACGTTTATAATATTACATTAACAGCCTTAAAGTAGGCAGAGCAATATGTTCTGTTACAGTAATGATGATTTATCTGTTGGAATTTCTGGGAAGCACCTTGGCTCAAACATGAAATAAGCTGTATAATCATGGAGCCTGGAAAATAGTCTTTCAGCACTTTATCACATGATTTTCCTTGTATCTGGGTTAGTATAACAAGTATGTATATTCTTATAAGTAACACATGTTGTATAATGTTTAAATGATGTCACTTTATCTCCTAAATGATGTCATTATATTCCAAAAATGATATTATTTTTGGTGTCGTTTATATTATGGAGTGTGGAAAACATGTATTTTTGTGTTATTATTGTATATGATATAAACAACCCATCACTTGTTGTCAATTAATATATATTTATATTAAACTCATTCAGGAAATATTACTAGAGCTTAATAAAATTTCCGGAACTCATTTAAAGAAGTTAATATCAATTGACAACTTGTGATAGATCCTCTATATACTACCCGACTAATACAAAGAACGTGATATATTACCTCTGTGATGTTTCCATGGAAGCCTCCCAGTCTTGTAAGCACAGTTGTAGTCTCATTTTCTCTATAAGTGCTGGTATAAAGTTGGGATAATATACAATGACCTGATTGATACATTCTAAGGCACCACTATAGTTGTGTTTAGCTTCAAAATGTTTTGATTTTCCAAATAAACCATTTATGTTTCTGCTTCCACCATCCTTACTGCAAGAAAAGAAGAATGTTCAAATACTATATTTAAGTTCCACCTACCATCAATACTCCTGAACATTACATGGAGACTACTCAGTCACATTATGATGACACCAGACAATCTACCAGTTAGCTGGAACTAACTATGCTGAGCATCAAACAAGGGAAATATACCAGTACAATTTTAACCACATTGGCCTCACCTTTGTCTTGTGTGAAACATATTTTCTAATACATGTATGTCATGCGGTCAGGTTTCCAGGAGACAGAAATAAGATCCTACCTTAAAGCATCGTCAAAGAATTTTGCAGCTTTTTTCGTTTCTCTTCCACTCATCATTTCTATCCATCCTTTTAATACAAGGCCCTGGAAAGTAAATACCCGTGATTCATATATAAAACAATTAGTTGAGTCAAGTGTCCTGAGAGTTTTTGTGGCAAAAACTGATGAAATTTAGTTTTTCAGTGTATTTGAAAGAAATATATTCGTTGACAGCCAAAATATCCGAAAAATGCTTTGAAAGTAAATTTAAAATCAAATGTACTACATTTTATATTCAGTATATTAAACACACTGTATGTTCAACTCAAGAAAAGATTGCAGCTACCCAAACTGATATGCCTTCACAGTTCACAAACAGTTGACAAAATTCTGAACCAATACCATGACTGTGTAAACTATAATCTTAATCTCAATATTGTTTTCAATAAATACTTTAGAGTGTATAGAGCTATATCGGACAATATTTTTAACAGAAACCCTCTCTGTGATTTATTGGACAAGCCAACTGTCTATTTTCATACAAAAGTGTTCTAGAACACCCTATGAAATTATAAGAATCGTCTATTTTTCGACGATTGTATAAAAGTACACGAAACCCAACCAAAGTTTTAATTTGCAATTAAGGTAGTCTAGTATCATACGTAAACCGTTACAAGTAATTATTTTGACATTAAATGACTGATAGAATATAGCTCTATACAATTTAAAACCAACAGAGCTTCATTTCTAATTGTATACATTTCAATATTTTCAGTTTCATATACCGGGTATATATAACAACATCAAATGAAAACCTAGATATGACAATTGTATTTTAATTTTTACCTCAATATTATCACCATTCTTTTTCAGCATTCTGTCAATATATTCTCTGGACTTATCATATTTTCCTGTCATGAATAGGAATAATCCAGCATAATAAAGACCCTGAAAAATAAATAACCAATCTATCAGTTTATACACTGGTTGATTAATGATCAAAGGATTTGATACTGACTGTGAATTAGGAAACTGACAAATAGTATTGCCATCAATATTCTGATCAAGGCTTTCTTCAAACATTTGCCAGCAGTTAACCTGTATTAAGCAACCACCTGTCTTCAGCAGCCAGCAATATTAAATTATGGATATGTGTATTCAATAAATACCTGTACAAAACAACCACCTTCTTGTTGCCACCTTACTATATCTATCTCTAAACTGACAGCTGAAGACAGACCTGATAGTATATTATAGAAGACTAAGTTGGTAGCATATACTATGTTTAACATCACCGATACAATGTCATGTGTGCCTCCGTAGCTCAGTGGTTAGCAAGCTTGCTGCCTTATCCAGCACCCTGGGTTCAACTCCGGTAGGAAACACTAAAATACCTGCCATATTTAAGCAGAAAGCAGACTGGCAAAGAAAGGCTTTGCTTGGGTTTTTAAAAAAAATATTTTACATGAATAAATATTGAATAATGAACTAACCATTTCCTCTGCATGTTTTCTTTCATCTTTCAGTTTAGAATCCAGTTCAGTCACAGCTTCCCTGTCTGTAAAAATATAAGAAGAATAAACTTTATAGTACATTGTTTTGTTTATATATGGGGTTTTTTTCAGGCCCACAAGGGAAACACCATTTATGTTGCCTGCTTTTTGGTTTGGTGGGGGTTGGAGAATCATCCCCCACAATGTATATAGGAAATCTCTGTTGAAGGTATTTAAGTGAATAAACAAGACTGCGTTCAATAAACGCTTATGCCCCCGTGGAAGCCATCTCAATAAGTCTAAGTCCAAAATGAGGTCAAGGTGAAGGTCAAAATGAAGTCAGGTGATACAGGCATGTGGAGAGTGGTCATATACAACATCCATGCAAGTTTGATAGCTTTGTAGCAAGCCATATTAATGCTAGAAGAAACGGTCAATTTGGGTTATAGCCGGACGTCCAAACGGACGGGACGAACGGACAGGTCAATCCGATGGCATAAAAAACGAATTATTCGATATCACAGACAGTATTTAACTCTTATCGTTGCCAATGATTCCTTGGTCACCTGTGTTTTCAACTGACGGTCGGCCATGTGACGGGTAGCCGATTAACTATATCAAGATGAAAATATTTTCACATACCAACTAAGTTTCCTTTTTTGTGAGCCAACATAAGAGCCATAGTAGAGCATAAATTAACATCTCTCTTGTCCTTCAAAATGTCTAACTCTCTTATTCCTTCTTGGATACGATCTGTTAATATAAAAATAAGAAATTATATAACAGGTATAAGATTCATGGACCTTAAGTCTTTTATCTGTAATGTGGCCAGTTTAGAGGTCCAAAGAATCCTATGTTTACTTCATTAAAAGCATATTCTCTTTAAACAGTTGGTATAATATGAAGATTACCAATCAAGATTAGGAAATCATGAATATCATTAAAGTATGAACATTTGAACATTAAGTAAGAGCAACAGATTCCAGAAATGGAGAATTTTTATATTGCATAACATTTATAGCCAGTTTGCGATAGAAAAAAATCGTGTTTTTTAAATATTTCTCTGTAATTACTACACCTACAAGTATGAAAGTTTGCACGAATAAATGAAATATATCTACCTAATACACACTGAAATTTCAGCCTCATCAGAAATGAGTTAAAAAAGTTTTGTTCATAAGTTCTATGTAACATTTTTGTAGTTTTGTATGAAAAATCAAGTTAGAAGACTTGATACTTGCAACAGCCAATTTACGGTCATATGATACGCATAACGGTATATTTACGTGTTCGCAACCTACTTAATTTAACACATGCGAGGCCCGTCTGTGAATGTGACGAAGTACATGTTATTGCTGTACATTGTTTACAAGCGACACACCTAAATAAACCGAATAACAAGGGCCTCCCAAGTCTTGTCTTTATAACAGCAATCTCAATCCCGCTGATCACGGATTGTAACGGTTAAATAATTGATAGTAAATCATCAATGGAATACCAGATTACCTCCCTGCGTTAAACTGTAAATATGCATGTAATTTCAATATGTAATAAAGAATAAATATCTTTTAATTGGTGACTAAAAATTATGAAATTCAAAATGAGACTAGGTAGGAAGTTATTGTAGTTCTGTGTAATTTTTTACCAAAATCTGATGAATAGATTTTTAGAAATCTTGAAAAAAACTCGATTTTTTTCTATCGCAAACTAGCTATAATTTATTCAATATCTTACAATTAGTGTTGTCAAGATAAAGACTTTCTTAAGATAAATAATTTATACGCAAAGCAAGTAAACACGTAATTTTGGCTGAGAATTATAAAAAGAGATTATCTAATCAAACCCAGATATAGTGATTTTAATTTTAACATTAAATCAGAAAATAAATATTAACTCTATACAATAAATACATATAAGCTGAACAAACAATCTATTTCAGGTACACAAAATATGTATCATTACATGACTCATACCTTGTAGTATCATGGCATAACCTCTGAAGAATTTAAGAACACCATCATTGGAATACTTTTTCAGGCCATCATCAGCAGCAGATTCCATATGACAGTAATATTGCTCTCGGCAATAGTAATGGATCTTTGCCTGAAAGTTATGTAGAAGAAACATATCATTGGAATGATTAAAAGGTATTCTAGATCTTTTTATCTAAATCTTGGTGATTCGCTTTTAAGTTTTATCAGCTAATAACAATAAATTATCACAAAATAATTGAAATGAGCTGTGCTGTGCAATTTCCAACCTGATGTCAAAATTTCATATCTCTACATTTTGGTAGGATTGTGTAGAGTTATGTTTTAGGATTCCAAAAAGGTATAACTTTTCAAAATGGTCTAACTTAGCGACATGTCATGACATTATGAAAACTAGAGGTGTAAAAATAATACTAAAAATGATGTCATCAACTTCACAAAATTAAAACAAATATGGTGACGTTATATAATTAGCACAGGTCCCATAATAAGGGCTGTATTAGAAAAAATGAAATATAATTCACATATTTAAATTGTTGGATCATGACACATAAAGGATGTAATGTAATATTTTTTGGTATTTGATTTTTTGGGGTAAAAACAACAAAATAAAAAGATCCTCAAATTTCTCATTTATGTTTTACACTAGTTTACCCCCAAAAAGACCAGCATCAAGCAAAATATTCTGACACTATATTTTTGATAACTTAAACTGCAAGACACTTTGTACCAACCACAGTTAAAAATTCTCAAATATATATTTTTAATGACATTGTTATCAACTGATTCCCAAAATTTACGCTTTTTACAGGTTTTTCCCCAAGGGCAACAGTCTGGAAAATGATTTTTGATATCTTAAACTACAAGTAACAAAATACCTATTACAATCTAGTTTTATCCCATAAAACTAATAATGATGATGTGGGTAACTGTTTCAAAAAAACATACTTAGGTTTTATATTTTATAAGGTTTTACCCCAAAATGATAGACTTTCAGAAACATGTATGAAACCTAGATTTTTAGTATGTTACAAAACACACATAGTTAGACATCATCAAACAAAAAATACTTTTTGCAATTTTTCTCAAAAAAGTATCTGCTCTGAACTGATATGGTATTCCCCCAAAAAAAACAATATTTTTTGAAGAGGTTGGAAATCGCACAGCAGATATCCAACTTTAGCGCTGTCATCATCCACTCATCAGAAGTCACCAGATACAATAAACAAGGCTTTATTGTATTCTATAGACATGCCTCATATTTCCATGATATGTGATATAACCAGGTGTGTTACAAAGGGTGACAGTGGGTTCGTCAAACTTAACTTTCTGTACAAAATAGGTTGTAGTTTCTTCAAATTGAATTATAGAGGGATTTGATTTGTTGAGTTACATAGAAGTGTGAACAAACACCTTTTTATAAGATTTTGTTGTATTGTATGGGATTGGCAATTGATTTATTTGTTAATATTGTGTGATAATCATGCAATTGTTGGTGTGTTTTAATTTAACAATTTTAACTTAAATAATAATTATCATCCTTTAATCAGTTTTTTGGCCGTTCGCAGGGCAACTATTTTTGGTCTCTGGTCCTCCAGCAAAGAAGCGTAAAATTTGTAAATAAAACAGTTACTGGTCCTTCAAGATTTTTACTGGTCCTTCTAGATTTTCACTGGCCTCGGACCTGGGGACCAGTGTTAGTGTTGAGCCCTGCGTTGCATGTTTATCATACTATGACAAACCCACACAGAGTAATTGAGGCTTGTGACTGGGCCAAAAAATGGCAAATGACTTTTAACGTAAAGAAGTGTAAAGTGATGCACTTAGGCAACAATCCGTCAACTGAATACTTTATGAAGGATACTCAAAATAAAATCAGCAAAATCCAACAAGTTGAACATGAAATAGAAATCTTGGTCTAATTACAAAGAACTTTACATACATGAATGTTGAAATGTTCCTCCAATTATATAAAGCTCTAGTAAGGCCTCATCTAGAATATGCCTCCGTAATATGGACACCCAAATACAAAAAAGATGCTGTTGCTATCGAAAATGTCCAAAGAAGGGCAACAAAGAGATTGCGCATTCTTCAAAATAAAGAGTATAGCGACAGGCTTACTCAAATTGGTTTACCAACATTAGAATACAGGAGAGCTAGAACAGATGTAATTGAAGTTTACAAATTGTTAAATCATTTGGACAAAACCTCGATCAATCTTTTAAATAAGAGAGATGCCACTGTAACAGGAGGGAACACCCAGGGTTCTCTGTAGGATTTTAAAGTTGGAGTCCCAGGACTCCTTTTTGCCAAAAAGTAGGAGTCCTCAGGACTCTCTCCGAGTCGCGTAGCGAAAAGCGGGGGAAAGTGAGGGAGGGGGTTAGCCCCTCCCGCAAGGGGGGTTTGGGGGATGTCCCCCAAGAAAATTTTGACTTCTAAAGCCTTTAATCCTGCATTCTGGTGAATTATGGAGCTATTTTTCAAGTTGTTTGTTAATACCAATAAATATTTATTTTTTATATCAATATGTGACATTTTTAAGCAGCTTAATTATTTTTTGGTTGAACCTTAACCTATTACTGAATGGTAGAATCAGCATTCATACCCAGAAAAAGAGCTAAATTACAATGTACATACTCTTAACATTCTTGCTACGTATTAATAATTGATAAAAGATCGATCGAAAATTGCAAGGACAAAAAAAATCGATCTCACCCGAAAATAAGTACGCGTCCGAAATTTGTAACTTGCATGTCATACTATATCCTATTCACGGTCAATTGCAACCAAAAGCTCGTAAAATGATTGATTACGTTTGAATATAATAAATTGTGCTAAAACTCGAATCATACCAGCATCGTTCAATGCTTCAAATATCTAGTCAATTGACATGAGTTGAATCATGAATGTTCGCGAGTGAACTAAATCAGCAAAGTTAGTAAATCCAGAAAAAGTCAGCTGCATCTGTCATATTTTTAAATTTATAAAAAAAATGCATGCATATCGAATATAATTTACGGCATTAAGTTCACATGTCGCACGATCAAAGTTCACCTAATCGCTCACGCTAGACCTCTCCTTTGAAGTTACCCGGGTCGGTTCCATCAAACGACCTTGATGTAGAAATTGTCGCCACACGTGTGTTTGATAATTGAAACTGACGACCTTTACTGAGTACAGTTGAAACATTCGTCTTCCGTAATTAGGTCAAAATTACCTCAGGTCGGAAATATTGCTTGTGTTGGGATTGTGATATTTTTATCAAGGAATTATCAGAGCGTAATATGAATTTGATAGGTATGTTCTTTAAACTCGGCATTTGTGGAATTTGAAATTATTGTTTGGATTTAATTTATAACACATCTGTCTGCAATCAAATAAACGACACGGTCAGTAATTTAGTGGAGCTATCAATTATCACCAATCAATTAAAGCGTATGTGTTTACTTAACAGTTTTAGTGATTTACACATATGCATTGATCTATTAAATAAAGTTTATTTTTCGCGGGACGCGTCAATGATTATCTAAGGACTCGCGAACGCTGATTGGTTCACAATGCATATCTTGGGTATTTAACATGCCTCTCGCCTGTCAATTACTCGATACAAGGGACGCTGCAATTGTTTATAAACTTTATTGTATAATCGTGTGTTTACGAAGAATTTATGTCCCAAGGTCAAACGCGTGCTTCGGAAAAAGTTTGCGTCCTGAAAACGCGTTGATCGCCGATTTTGTGCGTCTGATTTCAAAAGAATGCGTCCAAATACGCGTAATGAGAACCCTGACACCAACAAACTATTTAAACCCAGGGCCAGATTAGACCTAAGGAAAAACACATTTAGCCAAAGAGTGGTAAATGACTGGAACAGTCTCCCTGAAAAAGTAGTGGAGGCTTCCACCATAAACTGTTTCAAATCAAGATTGAACAAACACTGGGTAATGTCATCTAAATTCAGGGCCAAATGTTATAATCCCTATTAATCTGATGTAGGCTTGTTAAAACAAATGAATTTAAGCACCCTGACCCACAATAAGTGTAAAATGTTAATACCAAGCTCAGACTTGGTGGTAATTGACTACTATTCTGTGCTAAAATACAGAAACGAAATGACCAACTTTTTAAATTGTACATAGCTTAATTACCTAAAGCTACAACATCACTTGTAGCATGTCAAAACTTTTATATTATTTTTAAAAAATACATGTAAGTTAACAGAATGTGACCTATATTTTTATCTGTAAATAAATTGAAAAATATTACAATGTAAACATGTATCCATATGACAACACTCAATTATTTTGAGTAAACAAAAAAAATAAACAACTATGTTAAGACAATTACAAAAACGTGATGTAGTAATATATCAATTAGGGAAAACGATCCCAAAAGGGCCTCCAAAAGCAGAATGCTTATGCATATTGATGCATTTGGTCTCTAAGATTACATTACATTACATTACATGAATGATGTGAATCATTCTATATTATCACTTTGACGAACTGGAGATTTGACGAAACCACAGTAATTCGTTACAAACAAGGTAATGGCCGGGCTGCCGATATCGGCGCTTTTACCTTCAAGCTTCCACCACACTGCCTGGCAAATGTGGGGAATTTTGTCTCCTAAACATATACCTGCCAGGGACAATATCTAGTTGTTAGGTGCACAATCGGAGATTTTACTATCATCTGTCTGCAGGACAGGGGTCATGGCGGGTGTTTTGTCAACCCAAAAGTAAATATCCATGACCATCCCTGGGGGTGGGTGTGGATGCAATTTACTGGTGCACTACATGTAAAAAAGCGCCTGGCGTACTGCTATCTGCATGTAAATGAGCCTGATTCTAATGATACTGAGAGCCTCAGAGTCAGATAGGATGTGAGGGTGGGTGGGGTATGATTGCCCTGATAGGGTTATTCCCAGGATTTTAAATTTTATCAGAAACAAGGAACGCAAACAGATGTATGCTAACTGTATGAAGCACTTAGTATGAAAGATAAAAGTATGTACCAGTATCTCTCCATCAACGTCTGTCATTTTCTATAATTCGAATCAAATATCACCGGTAAGCAAAACAAAAATTAATGTCAACAAATGAATCTTGGAATTTCATCTATGCGCATGTCAAATCGGAAGTTCAGCGATCGTCTGAGTAAATCGAATGGATTAGATAAAATTAAAATCCGTCTTCACAAACTGAAATACATACCGACAATGATATGATCTTATGAATGTTTTCTGTATTTTAGTCCTTAAAAAACTTCATTGAGATGTTTTGAAAACAATAAACTTTGAAACGATGCTGTTTTCGAAGTTGTCTATAAAATTATGGTTACCTGTCGATTTGTCTAAAAACCGGAAGTTACTCCATGACGATTATTTCAACAAACCCATGTTGCGGGAAAAGTCAATGTTTCCATTGATTGTCCCATCTCCCGGGTTTGTTGCTTAATCAATTTTGTCTGCAGTGACATGTTATATAACAGCAGCAGTGGTGTAGCAGCTATTTTGAATCACAATGGTGGGTAAATTACTGTGTTTTAGCATGTTTTGAAAAATGCAAACTGAAAGTAGGATGCAAACTGAAAGTAGAAAATATCTACGTCATCATAAGAGCGTCTACAAAGTAGGGATATAATAAAACATTTGAAGTGAATTTATGGCTGGTCGAAACCTTGCAAATAGTCAAAGACTATTGATTTTACCAAAGACCTAATATACATATAAGAAATTTCATGTAAGCAAATCTAAATTTAATTGGATCTTTTATCCTCGAGTGACCATATATCACCTACTTAAGCGTTAAACACGCAATAAACAATGGCAAACTTCATGTTTATATTAAATAAGGTCACTTACTTGTAATATAATTCCTTCCATTTAGTCTTACTCAAATGTACACCAATAATGATAAAATACTCCAAGAATTGAATAAAGCGCGCGATCAATTGGGCCAAAACTATTCACTTTTGCTAACTGTCCCAATTATGAAATTAAGCCTGAGCATTGTTAAATCGAATTAAGAAAACATCTAGCGCAAAAACAGGATAATTGTCACTGAAAAGTGATATTTACTCTTCATGTATTAATTCTGATTGGTCGTGCCACACCCGTCTCTAATAGGTAATAAATAGACTTTGGCTGCATTATAAACAAACTTATTTTACATCGCCATTATGGGCATGGATCACTTAATGAATTTTAAGATAGTCGCCAATAGTGATGTGTGATCTGCCGATGTATGGTCTACAGAAATACAGAATTCAATATTTTTTTTGCTATTCTGACCCTTAAGGTCGGAAGCAACTTTGACCGAAGATATCTTTAGTTTGACCTTAAAAATAATTAATCCGACCACGTGATTTTCATTCATGAAACTGTAAACAATGCAGACGTGTGAAAAAATATTCGATGATGTTGCACATAGCGTTTTCAGCGGTATTTCAACTACACGACTTTTTGGGAATAGTGAAAATGGTACAGTTTTATGAATTTTTGTGAAAGTAATCGAAAATTACATGTTATGACCTGGTATTTTCAGAAAAAAATATTCCTGCTGAAACAATACTATTTTGTAAACATTTTCTCAAGATATGCGCGCGCATCGTCCAAATCTCGCGAGACTAGAGCCAAAACAAAATGGCGGGCAATCGAAGGTCAGAGGCGATATTAGGGCTCTCTACGATATAAGGTAAAAAACACCAAAGACCTAAATTACGAAATTTAGGTCTTTGAAAACACCAATTAAAATTGTTCTTTATGGTTACTCAATGCAAAGTGACCAATGTCAACCACCAAATCACATTGTAGTGATTGTAGGGATAATCAATAGACATCACATAGCTTCAAAAAACAAAAAGAAATGGGTGGCGATGTATCATATAAAATAAACTTTTCGTACCAAATATTTAACATGTATAGATCTACACTTAACAAATCTTATAAGTGTGCATGCATATATTAACGATAGTTCAGTCAATACCTGATGGATCGTGCTGAAATTTTCAACATATGTAGCTTGGATATTTGGATTTACATTTTAATTGATTTAAGTACCATCTGATAAAAAATCAGAAGAAGCAAATTATGTCATCATCAAAAGCTAATGTCACCATTTTTTGCAGCGAATTCATTGGTCGTTCGTTCGAGTCTTGTGGCAGCTATTTCACCACTTTGCTTTAAAAATTTATTTTCAAGCATATGTGCATTAATTTGTCTAAAAACGATATAAACCATGTTTCGAATAACGTACAATTGAGGATTAGAAATACCCACTTTCATCTGAATAAGTAAATTTTTGACGGAGTTACCTCCCTTTGACCATCAATATAAAAGGATTTTTTTAAGGTTGATAAATACAATGTTGTTGAGTAAGAAATCCTATTATTTTGTGTTTTTTGAATTTGGTGAAAGAACTTAAATTCAAATTGACCATACTTAAACATAATTTGCACGTATGTGTAAATTTCCCGGTAATTTAGCTTGTTTTGATATTTCACGGTTCAATTAACCGCATCTTTAAATTTCGAAGAAAATATTTTATTGATTTAATCTTGAGATAGTCAATAGCATACGCACAAAATTTCATGCAGAAATATTAAAAATAAAAAAGTTACTAGGAAAAAACAAATGCACACTTATATGATTTGTTAAGTGTATATCTATGTATTTAATAGCAGCTATTATTAAATGCCTATCAATTATTAGCCCTATAACACAGCATTGCCCTAGTCTAATAATATGCATGCTTCCACTATATCAGGGCCGAAAATCTATATCAGTTATCGGCTCCGGGCCGGAAAAGTGTTATAAAATCTGATTGGCTAATAGACAGGGCCGAAAAGTGATATTGGCCCTCCTTTTAGGCAATTTGATTGGCTGATAGACAGGGCCAAAAAGTGAAATAGATTCTCAGCTGAAATACGGAGAATCAATTCTTACTCACTAATTTGTTTATAATTTTTTTATTTCTGAACGGAAACATGTCATATGGGTATAAATTTTCTTAGTTAGATCTTTTGATACAATTTGGATTATATTTGGATGCAAAAATCTGAAAAAAATGTTTTTCTCATTTTTTTGCAGTCTTTCATGCCAGTCTAGTTTGATGTGCTAACGTTACATGTGAAGACAAATTTTAAAATAATTGAAACTTATTTAATAAAATTGTCAATAAATGGGTGATTTGATATTAACCCTTTTATTTGTCCTCGGGACAGACGTATTGTCCCTTGGCCTACGGCCTCGGGCCAATATGACTGCCCTCGAACAAATAACAGGGCTAATATCAAATCACCCGTTTATTAATATGTGTTAGTCGTTAATTATCAGTTTATTTGTTGATCTATTTGTATAGGTTATAGATCATATATTAGATTTATAAACAAATTAGAGCAAGGGAGCGCTAGCGACCGCCGCTTTAATTTGTTTATAATTCTAATATGTGATCTATAACCGGCTTATAGTTTACCCGCCCACTTTTGGTGAGCTTCCCAATGCTTTTGTATGCAAACAATAGCATAACCATTTATGGAGTAATGAGAGTGAAAAAGTATATACGAGGGATGATCAATATATAATGGGAAAATAACTGTGATAATGAATGTTATTGTCTGAACATATTTTATTTGGTGGCAGATACATGTGTTATATTTTAAAACATTTTTGTCGACCAATGAAACTGGTAGGCGGGGCAACGCCATTTTGCACAGAAACATTAATATTTCACAATCTCGCTCCAAATGCAGAATTTTATTATTGTTTTTTAAAATACTTTTCAGAATACACTCCTGTAACATTCATACCGGTACTTCGTTGCGAACATTCAACATTGATGTACGGATGTCTGACGTCGACCTCACGTTATTCCCTGCGCGCGTTAGATCACATGCGTTTTGCCATCCACGTTAAATATGTCATACTATAGATAAATCAAAGCTTTTGGCATGACATTATCACGAAATGATCACTAAATTACACAAGCAACTTGAGTGTTACTTGTTTTCTTTAAAACTAAATATTTTATCGGAAGTATTCAGTCTTCCGCGATTTTTGCTAACGCGGAACGGTCTCATGTGCGTGACGTAACATTTAAAAGACAAAACCTTTTAATGTTGTCTCTAACAGTATGGTAAGTCCTATGTGACTATAAGTGCCAAATTTCAGCAAGGTACTATTGCTAATATGAAAACTGTTATGGTTTGAATATGAGTGAAAACGGTGAAAATTCCGAAAAATGCCCCGCCTACGCGTATTGAGGGTTGCCTTAGCAACTGTAGATTTCAGTTTATTGTTGCTATGATCCTGATTATTTACTGATTCATTGCTAATACAGGTTGCTACACCTGGCTTAAGTTTGAGTAAAATCAGACGGATAATAAAAAAAATTACAAGCATTTCCCGTTATATATTGATCGTCCCTCATAAGCAGATTATAAATTGCTGATAGAATAACAGTAAAATTGTGAGAGTAGGCATGTCTAGTTTTCCATATTAGGAAGCAGCAAAATTGTCCTAATAAATGGATTTACTAAATAGTTATTATGTCCATTGCACAAATAAATGAATAAGTGGTCCAAAAATTTGAAAATCCCTGGCTTCTGATTGGACAAAGAAGTAGGGTGAACTATAAGTACCAATAAATCTTGTTTTAAATGCTAACACTTGCAGGATTTATAATCAATAAAAATATTTATTTAATACATTTACAAAATACCGTACGGAAATGAAATAAAACAGAATGAACGTATATGCGATAATGCAACTACGCGTTCTCAGAAAACTGCTCATCTCTCGAAGTGGATTTTAAAAATAACTAGAATCATGATTCGTTATTGATTATGATAAATCCCTTAGACAATGCATCCTTAAGCTGGTTATGTAGTAAATAATTGTCGTATTATAGGCAATCATGCTGTGATTAGGTTTCAAGGCCGCTAGGTCATTACGGCTATACAAAAATATTATTTCCGCTTCATATCATAAATACACTTACTTTGCACCATTTTGTAGAGACAATATCAAAAGATTTTTGAAAAAAGTACAACCATGCCATCAATTCATATTTAATCTTACAGTCAGTTCCAGTTTCAATAAAAAATATGTTTTCAATTAACGCATGATAGATCTACAAATGCCCCTCTCATAGTTTATTCGGTGTGATTTTTGGTAATTTTCTGGAATAGTTAGAATATCATTGCTTTACTGAATCATTAATTTTAAATGTTTAATGACTTAAAAATGTTAGGCAAGATACTGACCACAATTAAAGTTATTGCATTAGTAGGTGACAGATGGTGACAGCATATACTGATTGTATATTGGTATCCCGCTGTGTACACTGATTAGGACCTGGTCTCGGCTGCTTATCTGATACTGCACACCAGGCATCTATATTTTTTATTGTCTGTCACAAATGAATTGGACCAGACAAGTCGATAAAATGATTATTTTAATTTACTTTGTTTGGAACGATTGATCTTTTAGAAATGTTATAGTTCACCCTACTTCTTTGTCCAATCAGAAGCCAGGGATTTTCAAATTTTTGGACCACTTATTCATTTATTTGTGCAATGGACATAATAACTATTTAGTAAATCCATTTATTAGGACAATTTTGCTGCTTCCTAATATGGAAAACTAGACATGCCTACTCTCACAATTTTACTGTTATTCTATCAGCAATTTATAATCTGCTTATGAGGGACGATCAATATATAACGGGAAATGCTTATAATTTTTTTTATTATCCGTCTGATTTTACTCAAACTTTAGCCAGGTGTAGCAACCTGTATTAGCAATGAATCAGTAAATAATCAGGATCATAGCAACAATAAACTGAAATCTACAGTTGCTAAGGCAACCCTCAATACGCGTAGGCGGGGCATTTTTCGGAATTTTCACCGTTTTCACTCATATTCAAACCATAACAGTTTTCATATTAGCAATAGTACCTTGCTGAAATTTGGCACTTATAGTCACATAGGACTTACCATACTGTTAGAGACAACATTAAAAGGTTTTGTCTTTTAAATGTTACGTCACGCACATGAGACCGTTCTGCATTAGCAAAAATCGCGGAAGACTGAATACTTCCGATAAAATATTTAGTTTTAAAGAAAACAAGTAACACTCAAGTTGCTTGTGTAATTTAGTGATCATTTTGTGATAATGTCATGCCAAAAGCTTTGATTTATCTATAGTATGACATATTTAACGTGGATGGCAAAACGCATGTGATCTAACGCGCGCAGGGAATAACGTGAGGTCGACGTCAGACATCCGTACATCAATGTTGAATGTTCGCAACGAAGTACCGGTATGAATGTTACAGGAGTGTATTCTGAAAAGTATTTTAAAAAACAATAATAAAATTCTGCATTTGGAGCGAGATTGTGAAATATTAACGTTTTCTGTGCAAAATGGCGTTGCCCCGCCTACCGGTTTCATTGGTCGACAAAAATGTTTTAAAATATAACACATGTATCTGCCACCAAATAAAATATGTTCAGACAATAACATTCATTATCACAGTTATTTTCCCATTATATATTGATCATCCCTCATATATACTTTTTCACTCTCATTACTCCATAAATGGTTATGCTATTGTTTGCATACAAAAGCATTGGGAAGCTCACCAAAAGTGGGCGGGTAAACTATAAGCCGGTTATAGATCACATATTAGAATTATAAACAAATTAAAGCGGCGGTCGCTTGCGCTCCCTTGCTCTAATTTGTTTATAAATCTAATATATGATCTATAACCTATACTAAATGCGCATGGTTCATCTACATCACAATAAAACTTTCGTCACTTTACAAGAAACAATGACGATCAAGGTGTGACAAACATTTATTGCGAATGTAATATAAAGCGTGTTATAGCGAGAGACCGATATCAATTACACAAATGAATAATGTCATAGAGAGACTGCATGATCAATATTATCAGAGTTAGTATTCTTCCTTAGACAGTCTTCCAAAATTAAGTACTTATAGAACATTCAAACATACTATTGGTATGGAAAAATATCTGAACTGCATTAACAAGGATGAGATGTTCATCTCATAAACTAGCTATTGAAGAAGGTTGATTCAGAAATATAGAGAGAAATAATAGAAAGTGCTTATGCTGTAATATGAATGTTGTAGAAGATGAATATCATTTTATTCTTGTATGTCCTTGTTTTCGTGATATTAGGAAAACATGTTTACCAAATTATTTTTGCCACTGGCCAACAAAACAAAAATTTATCAACCTGTTGTCGTCTTCTAAAACCAAACTTATTAATATGCTTGCTAAATATATATATACTGCGAACCTTCTACGCGAGTCTTTATCGACTTAAAATGATATTATTATTGATCATATATATAAATCATCCATTGTTTGATTGTATAGAGAAACAGATCATTTCTTGTATATCACTTAATTATTTAAGTCAGTACAAGACCCTATACATCTATATGCTATGTTAATGATCAGCAACAGTGTGCTTGTAGATTATTTTATATACATATACGTTACTTTATAACAGGATTACTATAAAACATTCTTTATAAATATTGTAATAATTATTTTGTACTATGTATGCCTTGTAAATACCATGATGATTGTAAATTTTATATTATGTAACATGATGCTTGATGAATGTATACACTCGGCGGCACTTCTAACGCTGCCACTTTAGTATTCTTGATATCTCGAAAAGCGTTTGAGATAACTTTATCAAATTTTCACATGTTTTAGTTTAAGGCATGTGCCTATTGCTGCACATGTTAATTCAGAAATTGGTGTGTATGAAAATGCGTGGTAAAGGCGTAATTTACGTCACCCGGAATTACAAAGTCACAAAACTAAACAGCGTATTTATTAGGGGTCAATTGAATATTTTCAATATTTTATTTCTTCGTAGCTTCAAGTATTATATAATGAGTGTACACAATAAAAGTATTCATAAATTTCATCTACGTTACAATTTCCTAGGTAACCAAATAGCAGTTGGTAAGCTTAGACCGCCTCAAAATCAGCCCATAATCTGAATAGAAAGCCGGTGCGCTTAAAATAAACGTTTAACCTCAAATAATGCTACTTGAATGGTAAAATTCACATTTCTTCTGAATAACAAATGTTAATAGTACGCAGTAGAATTGAATTTATTCAGTTTAATATAATAATTAGTCACCCTAAAATTAAATTTCAAGTTGAGCGCAACCTGTGTTACTCGCAAAATTCGTATTTACTCAACAGACACGCTATGGGTACGGAAAACACTTTATTTTGCCGCAAAACCAACAATTTTCGTTTTCTAGCATTTTGGTTAATATTGTTAATAACTATTAAAAACCATGAGCGAATAAAATGTTGATATACAAAACCATTATAGGAAATAGGGACATCTACACGCATACATAACAATCAGATGGCCGATATTGAGTGATAAAAATGCGACTTTCAATATAAGCATTCAGTTAGTTGAAGACGTATCGTACAATAGTCTATTGTTGAATCGAGCAGCAAATTCACCTGAAGCTGTGTCTAATATTGATGTTCCAGTATGCCAAATTTCATTACAATTCATTGAGGACTTTTAAAGAAAACTGAAATATATAAGTGGCAGCGTTAGAAGTGCCGCTAAGTGTATATGCTTTATATAACACGATGATTGCAAGTGGTGTGGTTGTGTGTGTGGGTGTGTGTGTGGGTGGGTTTGTTTTACTATCCAGATGAGGTAGGATTAGGGTTAGGGTTGGGTTAGGGGTTAGGGTTCGGTTAGGGTTAGGGTTAGGTTTAGGGTTAAAAAGGGGTTTTTAGGGGACCTGACGTACATACTGAGGTGTACCACGGTCATTTAACCATATAAATGGCAAACAAAGTGAGGTACAGTTCATAATGGAAATCCTCGGTAAGATAGTAAAAACAACCTGTGTGCGCGCATGTGCGTGTGCGAATCTGTTCGTGTGAGTATCACACTCTTCTCTTTTATGTAATTTATGCCGCCCTTATATGATGAAGAATGTATGTACGAGGGCCCATCAATAATTTGTGAACTAATTTTATGTAGCGAGGATAAATAGACTTACACACTTTTAGCCTCTAGTCCTTATTAAAGTAACATTCGTGCACAGTTTGCATTTATTCCATTGCTCGACTCATAACCGGAGCACGTGTTGCAGGCCTGCAATGTTTTGTTTATTACACACCCAACTTCTCTAGCGGCTTTTATTTCTAACCGTGCAGGCTATTTTTGAGTATTGAAAATGGCTAGAAGTAGCCTATAGTCTATTCTGAGTTACAGGATGGGTGCTGTAACAGTTCTATATTCAGGTCCTAGATTGTGTCCGAAACAACGCTGCGGCTACGGATTTGCGAATTTTCATTTACATTTTGAAGTTGTATGTGCTTTCATTTAATAGCGATAACAACTGAGATTTAATTATTGGTATTTAAATTATAGTTTCTAATAACAGAAGCCATGAACACCATTTATGGAACGCCTTAACTGTCTTATATTAGCAAACAGTTCGATATAATGTCAATATCGCTGAACATAAATGCATGCGACCACTATGTAATAGCAAAATCTCTATATATAAATATAAAAAATGTTTTATCTACATATAAAGAAGTTATGCCTTTATATATTGATGTTTTATCTTTATATAAGGAAGTTATGCCTTTATATATTGATGATTTATCTACATGTAAAGAAGTTATATCTTTATTTATTTACCAACTATCAATTATTAGCCCTTTAACACATCATTGACCTAGTCTAATAAAAGCCATGCTTCCATTATATCAGGGCAAACAATCTATTTCAGTTATATCGACCCGGGCCGAAATGTGTTATAAAATCTGATTGGCTAATAGACAGTGCCGAAAAGTGATATTAGTATTGGCTGCCTGTAAAGCAACCTGATTGGGTAATAGACAGGGCCAAAAAGTGATATAGATTTTCAGCTGAAATTATGGAGAATCGATTACTCACTAAAATGTAACTTTTTTACTACTGAACGGAAACAAGCCATGTGGGTATTCATTTTCTTAGTTTGATCATTTGCTACAATTTGTGCAAAAATCTGAATTGTTTCGCAGTCTTTTATGTCGGTTAGCTTGATGTGCTAACGTTACATGCGAAGAAAATTTTAAAATAATTGATACTTATTTAATAAAATTGTCAATAAATGGGTTATTTTATATTAACCCTGTTATTAAATTTTGTCCCCGGGACAGACGTATTTTTCCCTCGGCCTCAGGCCAATAAGACTGCCTATCGAACTAATAATAGGTCTAATATCAAATCACCTATTTATTAACATACAATATTAATGTTTTGTCATTATATATATTCATCTTTTATATTTCTATGTATAAATTTTGCCATTATATAGTGGTCGCACGCATTTATGTTCTGCAATATTGACATACTATCGAACTGTTGGCTAATATAAGACAGTTAAGGCGTTCCATAACCATGGATTGGTTGCTCTCGTTGATCACATAATAATTATAATGCTTAAGGTGTTTCACAGCTTTTGAGTTTGGTGGAAGTTTAAAAATCACAGTAACTTAGGTACATGTATATTGTGAGCATCTTACAACCGAGATCAAATAATACAAAATGCTTAAAATTAATTTTTCAGCATCTTCCTTTGTCGCGATTGTACTGAATAGTTATTACAATTAAATATACTTTCGATGAAAATACAGAATCACACTAAGCTCAATCCCTACGGATGATTTATTCCAAATGATATAAAACACCTAATCTAGCGAATTGGTTACAACGTAGTTAAACGTAGTTATATGCACCCATATCAAAATTATTCAATAGTTTTAAACAGTATCCCGAGCATTTTAGTAAACGGTTCTTTTGCATTTATTCCTGAATAATATGAAGTACCTGAATTAAAGCTGTAAGCACATTGAAATGTGCACTATATTTTGAAATAGAATAATCGCGAAATAAGAATATAACGGATGCAAAATGTTGATTAATGTTGTCACCTCCCCTGTTTTCAGTGTTTCTGAAATCACTAAAAGTGCAATTAAAAAAAACTAGTCGAGCAATCGTCATTTATTTGTCACCCTACTTGTTGCATGCATCAAATCAGTATATTGTTCAACGATTTTTCATGTTAAACTCAAGAACGAAAGTTTACATATTTTAAAATATTATTTAAAAAATCATATAACTTGCACAGTATAACATAAAATTTACTGTTTCATTCCTTATATACGAAATTTTAAGCATACCAAATTTTATGAGGATTGAATCAAAACTTTTTCGGTCAATTACAATTTTCATTTTTTAGGTATTGTCCCCAAAATCCAAGAACACCTTAAAAACTAGCCGAGCAAAACTGTTGGGATTTTCCAGAATGATTGTTGAAAATGTTTTTTTTCTATAAATATAACAGGTTTATATAGCTTGTACAGAGAAATCCAACACAGGTGAATCACCTTAAGTCTTAATGCATACCCTATACCTATACGTCCCTTTGAGGGCAAATAAACCTCCCTGTATGAATTAGTCACAGCTCAAAAAACATGGTTTATCTGTAAGACCCTTTTTGATTGGGTAGGTAGGGAAGGGGAAACAAACAATATTTTCGGCCTGATTTTAAATATTTTTAATATTTGTTTCTGACTTTATCAAAATGTGTGAGATTTGAAGAGGTGGGTTTGGTTCCTGTGTCCCCGAGTACATTGTTAGAAATCACAGTTACTGTAAAATCATTTAATTAAGATGGGACAAAATTTCGTGGTTTGGGTAAAAAAAAGACCATTTTGATGGGGCGTTAATTTGTGGATGTTGCATTTCAGCTGATAAATACGGGGTCAAAAGTATGAAATCCACGAAATTTAATCCCCATGAAAAATAATGATTTTTCACTATCTATTTATTTCCACAATAAAATGTGTCGGGATCAGAAAAAATGTTAAACAAAAAAATCATTGGAAATTTCAATATTTAAAACAGAAGCAACTCACTTTATCCATGCTCAAACTTAAGAATTTTGGGACCATAGTTATGAACCCCAAACAAAAGTTCAAGTTTAAACATTCAGTTACTAAATTGTTTTGGACGTGATTTCTTACATTTAATTCAAAAGTTCTTTATTCAGTATAAATGTATTGGGTCAATATCTTTGTATGTGAGGATTTGATGTTTTCATATATGCATTTATAGAATTAATATTCAATAGATAAATAAGTTCAACATGAATAATCAATGACAGTGGAAGCATGGTATTGAAATGTTTTGATCCTATTAATTCAATGAGCTTATCTTCATCATGTTATACCGGTGTAATATAAAGGTAGTTTTATTGACAGTTAACGCATGTAAATAATCTCTAGTGACATGTTATAAAATATATTCATTCCATTTAGATGCAGGGGAGGATATCCATGGCTCACTCATTTGGTTTGCTTGAATTACTTCCCCTTAATTAATTTACAAGCAGTATTGGTACACTTTCAGTGCAGTTGAACTTTTTGGAAGGATTGATCTGAATATATTAAGCACATACTTAACATAGAAAGTTTTAGAAATATGGGCACAATGTATCTCATTTTCTATTTGAAAAGAAAATCTTGAAATATTAATTCTAGTATATTCAGGCCCTTCCCCAGGGCCAGAAGGCGCTGTGATACCCCAGCGCCTTAATTCCAGAATTGGCTTTCCACCAGCCCCTTAAATCTCAGAATGGTGTCTTTAAATCGCTATATTTTGTCAGTGTTGTGTTATTTGAGAGAAAAAGGCTTGCATTGTGTAAAAAGGTCTTAAATCAGCATCTTAATTATGTATATTACTGCAGTTATATCTTCTAAAACATTCTACCTATTCTTGTTGATGTCCTGAAGTATGTATTCTAGAATTACCCCAGCGCCTTAAAAATATTCTGGGGAATGGCCTGATATTATACATGGTATTTAAAGCAGGTTATGTTGTGATGTGATTTGATTGCTGGGATACCATTTTGATGCAGCCAGTAAACCACACAGGGTGGTGGTGGTGGTAGCCACTGTGAGTTTGCTATTCAGCATGGACAGGTTATGCATTTTTATGATATTTGACATACTTTGGTTTATTAAGGTCTTTTTTCCGGCAACTGGCAACACTAAGCCACTTTGTTCTTTTCTCAGCCAGCCTCACCAGGTGTTTCCATCCTTATTCCCAATTTCTGTTCATTGTCCCTGTGTTTGCCATTGACAAGTTATCAAGTTTCTTGGTTTATGCTCAACCAATCTCCATATACTGTTTTATTTCCTCCTCTATTGATATTAAATTGGTGGATTCTTTCTAAGATATCGTTATTTCTTGCTATAATTAATTCCAGGAAAACTGGTTAAGTCTACCTCTCAGATCTAACTGACATTAATTCCAGGAAAACTGGTTAAGTCTACCTCTCAGATCTAACTGACATTAATTCCAGGAAAACTGGTTAAGTCTACCTCTCAGATCTAACTGACATTAATTCCAGGAAAACTGGTTAAGTCTACCTCTCAGATCCAACAGACTTTAAATATGACAACAATAATTTAAATTCTAAACCAAATACATGGCACAAGAATAATTTAGAATTACTTAAGGATTTTTTTGGAAGTTCCTTACTTTTCCTCCAATTTAATAGCTTTATTTGATAATGGATATTTGTTTATGTTATTGTCATTGTTTTTTGTAAAATTGAATAAATATAAGCGTATGATATCTTCTATTACAATACATGTACCGGTAGATGAAATATTCCTGAGATGTATAGATTTGTAGTTTTGGAGTTTCGTTTGAAAATGTTAGAATATAAGATTTTTTTATGCATACTGATATTTGAAATGACTCTCATTTTATTGAATCAGACATTTTAGGTTTATATTATACAGCTTGTGAATTGTTTGAGCTTCTCAATCAGTAACAGAAGATAACCTGTTAAATTATTAGCTCGCTTAAAATTCTCAAACCAGTTCAAATTACCTTGTCAGTTTGTGGTAAGGTCAACAAAAGTGAAATTTAAGACATTTGATTTTAGATTTGGTCGGTTTGTGTCAGCAGGTTGTACATTATGTTCTTAGATACGGTAAATACGCTACTTCAGACAAGTGCATGTAAAACACAAGATTGATGCAATGTTATTTGTTTTACCATAATAAAGTAGTGAATGTTGAATCTTGATAGACAGAGTAGTCCCGTAGCAGACCATGTACAATGTTTGATATATCGCTAGGGAGATAATTACCCTGACCTCAAATTCTGAAATAAATTATTTGTCCTGTTTGATATACCTGTACACTCTGTCAGTAGTGTTAAAAAAAATCTGCTCAAAGTAATTAATTTGTTGTTACCTATGATGTACATTAGCTTTTAAGACTTGTCCTCGCAAAAACTTTCAATTAAAAATTAATTAATCATTATAAGTTTTTAAAAGCTTGAAATCAGGATCACTGCTCCTTTAGTACAAAGTTTGGGAGTGAACAGGTGAAAAAGAAAATAATTATATTTTATTGAAATAGATGTTGAAATTGAAACTCTCCCATTCTGTATGACACACAGGGTTTTATAAAACTTCTAAACATCGTACCTTAAACATAATCAGATTCAATAACATTGTACTTTCATTGAAATTGTAAAAAATCTTAATATTACACAGTAAAAATATATTAAATATTGACTTCTAAAAATTTTGTAGGGGTGACGTCCCTTTTAATAGGGGGCGTCATAATAGTAAATTAATTTTCCATAATATGAAGTATGAAGAGTATATTTCTCTAGTACTATTTAATGTTTGATTTTGTGAATAAAATATACATAGATTATGAATTATTCTAATTTATTTAATGAGAAGCCTCTTATGTTTAGTGTCAAGCTTTCTCATGGCCCATTTACAGAGGAATTAAAATAATGGCACAGCCTTGAATTGAACAATAATATTTTAATGACAGAATTCCGTTGTTTAGTTCTATTACAGAAAGTTTGAAAGTCTAATCAGTATGTGTATTTACTTTCCCTCTATTTATAGACCACATGGTGTAGGTCTGTCAATGATAGGGTTAGTTTACCATATACATATTGATAATCATTCTTGCGTTATTTGCCGATATTGAACAGTTTTATTGAAAGACCTAAAACTACCTGTCGAAAAGTTATTTCTTATGAACTTAATAGCCTGTACATAGTTACATTACAATACAATATACACTGTACTGAAATGTAAACCAAATTTCACCGTATTACCTCTTTGACCATAATTGGAGAGAATTTGAACAATAGTGAATTATACTCTTGAAGATTTACAAGGGTGCCACTATGTAACTGCCTCCTCGATAGCCTAGTGGTAGAGTGTTTGCTTCAAGTGCAGGAGGACCCGTGTTTGATCCCAGGCCGTGTCATACCAAAGATGAAATCAAAATGGTACCACTTGACGCTCAGCATTATAGAAAACCAGTTATTTTTCTCTCAGGGTGATGGATAACATCAGAAATGAGGTGTCAAGAGTGATTAATTAATATAAGTTACAAAACTCGTTTCACTATCAGCCTTAAATAAATTTGTTTGATAAACTAAAAAAATAAAATAAACACTGTTGGGTTCAAGGATAAGTTAAATACCTGGATTGTCCTCTAGCAAGAACCTTGTCTTGACATTGGTATTAATGTTTTAAACCGTAAAGGCAGTACAGATAAACTAGAAACTGGTGTCCTTTATATTGAGATGGGCCTACTATTGATATTAGATCAAGACTGGAGGTCTAAGCCAGTCATTGTGACTATTGAATTGTGACATAAAAACCTTTATAATGCTTATATTACTCAAATTGTAGCGATACTCATATGGGCACCTGTGCTCAAGACGGGTTGACCGTTGTAAGACTGTGAACCACTGGTTGCTAAGTCACTTATGGAAGTCAAGCTTCTCAAGTCTCTGTCATAATTATAGTCTATAACTATTTACTAAGTCAAACGTTTTATGCTTTATGTAAATGTATGGATTGTTGATTATATATTTATATATAAAAACAAAAGTGGCAAAGTAAATGTTCAGTGGTTTTAAAGTATTATGTTAAGAGCTGATTTCAATATTCTCTCAACACGACAGTTATTAGGCCTTTGTTGGATTAAGTAATATATTCATTCATCTTAAGTCTTTCTACCCTTTAATGTTGTTTTTTCGTTTATGGTATAAAATCCCTTGACCAAATAACAACTGTATGTATACACATACACCTATAAATATCCCCATTTACCAATACCAATCCTTACCCAACTGTTTTAATATGCAAAGTGTTTATTGGTATTATATTTAGCGGTAAATTTTACGCTTACGATTCTTTGGTGTACACCGGATATCAATGTTTAACACTTACCAACGTTAAACTAGCGTCCCTTGGATACGAAGCCTTTGCCATTCTAACTAATCAAATATCGGCTATAATAATATAATCTAATAGGGATTTTGTTGGATATTAATCTGAAAAAGTTCGTTTCAATTTTGGATAACACATTTTACCAGGATGGCTGGAGCAGGTGCTGCATTAACTTGGGATGGTAGGTTTATAATCTAAAACACTTACTTTTGTTTTTTATAATTGATTGACCTTTTTTATTTGAATGTTTGTGAAAAAACTAACGTGAGCATGTATGATATAGTAAATCGTATATGAGTGGTCAGTATACATGTAGATATATATACATTGATGCATGTAGTTGTTTATTGTGTAAATCAGGGAAGATCTGGTAGAACACAGCTGTTAATTAAAGTTTTTTATTTATAAATTAATTATTATGTAATAAAATTAATAACAATGACTGGTATGGTATTTAATAACATCGAAGGGGGTATTCAACAAATGGGTTGTATTTTGATTGATTAAGTGTGATAATACTCAATTGATTGAATTGTTCAATTCTTTTGAGAAAGTGTCCATTATAAAAAATCACCAATACCAATTATTACTGTAATCCTTTAGAAAGAAATAATAAACATGCATGTTTGAAAAATAGTTTTTGAGACATTTTAGTTTCATTTAGAAATGGGTTTTTAAGACACGTTTTATTGAGAAATGGTTTTGTAATAGATTTGAAACATTTTGAGACATGTTTTATTATCTTGAAGAGAAGTGTGCTTTTGCATGTATCATGGCTTTTGAAAGGATTTAGTAAATCCATGTAAATCCTATATTATCATTCCCTTTACCTTTATTGGTCACAATCAACAATTGTCTGTTGTCAGGGCCGTTATCCTTTACCTATAACGAGATATTTGGGGTGCTTATAACACTATAGAACAGAGTGCAAATATTGCTATCCATTGATTCCTGCTTTATTAAACATTAATTCCCATTCTGCACAATATCACTTTGTATAGAGTTATTGTACTCTGTTGTAATGTATGTTAAATAGTAAATATTTATAAGCATTGTTATAGATTTATTGGTTGAAATAATTGAATTAACTGAAAAAGGGAAAATGTAAAGATCGTATACAGATGTTCGTTATAATAAAGCAACAATATAAATTTTGGACATGGACAGTTTCTAAATAATTGTTATAAGTGACTACTCGATACTTTACAATCTTGTCGGACATAACTTTACCATTGGATTATAAGAAGAAATTCAAGAGAAGATATTCGGTAATTAATACTTATATATATTTACCATATTTTATGAAAGAAACTAACAGGGAATACTGGAACTGCTTCTTTAGATAAAGTTGTTGTCATTTTTATGTCAATTACAGGTACATACATTCTTACAAATATACTATGCAGGGATTTTTTGTAACAGTAAAATTGAAGAAATTTTTTATCGGAAGCAGTTCCAGTTGGTGCAAAAATGAGAGCATGTACAAAAAAAGTAAAATGGCAAATTGTTAAAAAATTCATCAATATTTCTTAACATAAAATTACATATATTAGCAATTGAAAATATGAGATCTAAAATTTGGCTCAACTATTGTACTTTATTGACAAAAGTACAATTATATAACATTTGAGTACATGAAGTTAAACAGTTCAACAGAATGTTTACCCAGACACAGAAATTATATGTTTACTTGAGTTTCCCTGAGTTATCAACTATACAATTCTGATGCTTTCATTCACATTTCTCTATCATTGGAATTGATTTAAACTTTTTATTTATATAGTATTGAATATATGAATATACTATTTACTGGTATGTTTGAATTTGATTTGATGAAATTGAATAGGACTGCTTTGAAATTTGACAACTGCGTTGAATAGGTGATAAATTGAAATTCTGTTTATTTGGTAAATAGATGATGGTGTATGGATGGTTTACAGCACTTTCAATGATAAATACTGTTTTAATTATATCAGTTAAATTCTTGATAACTCAGTTGACGAGGCTTACAGTGTTTCAGCAGCCTGTCTGTCCTGGCTAGCTGGAGAGGTAATGCACTTAAGACATGTTCTGGTTCATGGACATTCCTGAACACTCATGAACTTGTGTTTGCAGAGGCAGTTTCTTGAATATATAGAAGATGTAGGGTCTGTACCGATAGATTGGTGGGAGTTTGAGTTCTTAGAATGGCAGGTCTCGGGTTCAATCTAAGATCAGGCTGCAACATATCAATGAAGTTGTTCATAATGTTCCTTGTATATATCTCCATTGCTTGCTTGATGCTCAGCATAGTTAGTTCCAAGTAACTACTGGTTTGTCCAGCATCAGGAGTGACTGCATGGCCAAGACTGTTGACCTGTAGGTATGATACTTTTTAAAAAAAATAACAGTCGATTGATTGGTCAACTACCTGCTGTACCTGATAAGTCTCTAACATCTGTCGATAGATTGGTCAACTACCTGCTGTACCTGATAAGTCTCTAACATCTGTCGATAGATTGGTCAACTACCTGCTGTACCTGATATGTCTCTAACATCAGTGGATAGATTGGTCAACTACCTGCTGTACCTGATAAGTCTCTAATATCTGTCGATAGATTGGTCAACTACCTGCTGTACCTGATAAGTCTCTAATATCTGTCGATAGATTGGTCAACTACCTGCTGTACCTGATATGTCTCTAACATCTGTCGATAGATTGGTCAACTACCTGCTGTACCTGATATGTCTCTAACATCTGTCGATAGATTGGTCAACTACCTGCTGTACCTGATAAGTCTCTTACATCTGTCGATAGATTGGTCAACTACCTGCTGTACCTGATATGTCTCTTATATCTGTCAATAGATTGGTCAACTACCTGCTGTACCTGATATGTCTCTAATATCTGTCGATAGATTGGTCAACTACCTGCTGTACCTGATATGTCTCTAATATCTGTCGATAGATTGGTCAACTACCTGCTGTACCTGATAAGTCTCTAATATCTGTCAATAGATTGGTCAACTACCTGCTGTACCTGATATGTCTCTAATATCTGTCGATAGATTGGTCAACTACCTGCTGTACCTGATAAGTCTCTTATATCTGTCGATAGATTGGTCAACTACCTGCTGTACCTGATAAGTCTCTAATATCTGTCGATAGATTGGTCAACTACCTGCTGTACCTGATAAGTCTCTAATATCTGTCGATAGATTGGTCAACTACCTGCTGTACCTGATAAGTCTCTAATATCTGTCGATAGATTGGTCAACTACCTGCTGTACCTGATATGTCTCTTATATCTGTCGATAGATTGGTCAACTACCTGCTGTACCTGATAAGTCTCTAACATCTGTCGATAGATTGGTCAACTACCTGCTGTACCTGATATGTCTCTAACATCTGTCGATAGATTGGTCAACTACCTGCTGTACCTGATATGTCTCTAACATCTGTCGATAGATTGGTCAACTACCTGCTGTACCTGATATGTCTCTAACATCTGTCGATAGATTGGTCAACTACCTGCTGTACCTGGTATGTCTCTAACATCTGTCGATAGATTGGTCAACTACCTGCTGTACCTGATAAGTCTCTAATATCTGTGCATAGATTGGTCAACTACCTGCTGTACCTGATAAGTCTCTTATATCTGTCGATAGATTGGTCAACTACCTGCTGTACCTGATAAGTCTCTAATATCTGTCGATAGATTGGTCAACTACCTGCTGTACCTGATAAGTCTCTTATATCTGTCGACCTGTGGGACTTCATTAAATGAATTCAGAAGATTGATTGGTCATCTAACTCCTGTTGTTAAAAAAGAGATCTTAACCCTGCATGCTGCTACTAGTCATTTGTGAAGGTCAAAGTAATGTAAGCTTTTGTTCCATAAAACTGTCAGGAAGAATATCGATCCTATTGTGACATGAATTTAGGTTATTTGGTCACTGTTACTAAGATCTGAAGGTGAGGTCCTACTTATCACCAGGTGTCAGCATCATAAATATTAATTCTTTATCTTTAGCACTTATATAGAAGTATTGTAAATAAAAGCGTAACATGATTTAATATTGTTCCAAAGATATCATATGATAGGTTAGTTGTCTCGCCCAATATTAAACAATACTTTCTATGTTACTTTATTATACTTCCCACACAACTTTTTATTTACTATATTTGTATTCCTGTGAATGGTCATGGAGGGTGTGATGGATGCCATCATTAATGAGGTATATATAACAAGAACAAGTAACATTAGAAACAATTGATCTAAAATAAATTGGTGTTAAGTACACTTTTACACCCCACATGTTACTGATGCCGAGGCATATACAAAATGTCCTGTCAGTTGATTCATTTGTCCGTCTGGACTGGACGCAGTCTTATTTGTATTACAATTATTTAAAGCAGAATTAGTAATAGATTATGAACTGTCTAAAATAATAACCTTGTCTTATTTCTATAGTATCTTTAATTGTACAGTCACTTATAGCTTGGTAAGTCCCATGTCACTTCTTTGTCAAACACATCATAAAAATCTCTATGACTGTTTTAGTTATTTCATATTTGCGGAAAAGAATCCATTTTTATAAACTGAATATTGGAACTTTTAAATGAAACCTTGGAATAGATATTCATGTTTTTCAGCTTCACTGAACCCATGAAAAGTGTTATAATACTCAATGACATGTAAAACCTGTGATATGAAGTCAGAAAGTTCAATTTATTCATCTAGTCTTTTTCTAAATATAAGTTTAAATCTGCAACCCACTTGTGAACACATAATGTGGATTAAGTAAAACCCATAGGATAAAACTCATGGGATAAAAACTTAACCTGCTAAAACCTATCTTTAAAATCAAATAAGAAATCGATGAGTTAGATTGTAGGTTGATCTCAGTATTTTCTACCCATGTGGTACATTTTAGGTTGCATTAATCAAGATTTTCTCTGACATTTATTATCATGGATGAGATATTTTTTGATCAGCCATACTGCCTAGTTACATGGCAGTACTTTGAATATGTTTTCATAAAACAGCTATCTTCTTCAGATTGTCACTTATTGGGTTATTTTGTGATCTGGTAACATGCTACCAAAAGCTTTTTTTATTTGACTGGTTCCTGATGAGACTGGCGTTTCTGTGAGTGTCAGGGGCTGATCATCTTAAAATTCTAATGAACGTGTTTGTTTGTCATCGACTGAGACAGTCATTATACAGAGCATGGTTATTTGTTTTTTTCCCTGCCAGATTGGTCCACTACCCTCAACTTAAAGTTTGAATAAATGATTGAAGCTTAAAGATGGGTCTGTGTTTACCTTTCTATCCTATTAAAACCAGTGCTTAGACAAGTCTCCAGACCACCCTGTATGAGAATAGATCTTTCATTTATATGTTCTGTTTAACTATGCCTCGACCCACCTTTCTGTACTCAGTGACGAGACAGTGTATTGTCATTGGACTATTACCTGCATGAATTCTGATCCAAACGGGTAAATTCAACCAGTCATGATCAAATTTCTACAAAGACCGACCACTTACTACAATATTTATGTTAGTTTTTCATGGTTACATGAAATCTGTAGAGGGAATATTAACTTGTAACATACTTTAAACCATTCAATCATATCTTCATATTGTTATCACACGATCTTCAATGTCAAAACTTAATATATATAAGCGACTCCCATTCAGTAACTCAGTACCGTTGTAAAGTAACTGGTATCGAGAAGTTTCCTATTTTAAACCTTAATATTGTCTGCTACATTCTTGTAACGGTTGTATATTATGGTGAATTAATGCCATATTTTGACAATATAAGATTGGAATTATTAAAGAATTTAATCCCTTTCATTGCCCCGTTCTATAGTTGTTTCATGTATGTAAAGAACTGATCTCCGGCTTTGTGACATAATAGTATAATCCCCCGAGCTTGTTTTACCTTTCTGTCTTTAGTCATTAAAAGCAATACATTACGGGATTAGTTTGTTATTGTATTTTAATGTAACAATTTTACGATACGATTATTTAGTGTTTTCGTAACGAGATTATAATGTTACTTGTTTTTTATCTAATTTTCTGTCTGGTGGAAACAACAATTGTTGCCATATCCATTACATTGCATGCCATTGTTGTGTACTAGCTTTTGACATAAATCATTTTATGAACCTATAGTTTTATTGTCAACCTTTACTCTCTCCCTAACATGATCAAAATGTACACAATATCAAGCATTTCAGTTAAAGTTGCCTTCAAATAATGTCTGATCTTCAGGGTAGTGTACTACTGAAAATTTTCACAGAAAACAAAATATTGTTCTTGAATTTGAAAAAAAGGTTAAGAGTTACTTCCCTGAAATTCACCAGAATTTGTTAAATTTTAGTATACTGTAAAATCATTTAATTTCGATGGGATGAAATTTCATGGTTTTAGTAAAAAAAGACCATTTAAATGGGACATTAATTAATGGATTTTGCATTTCAGGTAATAAATACGAGGGCCAAATTATTGTTCGATGGGATTTAATTAGGTGCCATGAAATCCATGAAGTTTAATCCCCCATGAAAACTTATGATTTTACAGTATTCTTTAATTTTAAATTGACATGAGATCATACACATTCTTCAAATTCTATAGCCAATCAACTGTATCTCTTTCATTTATCATGTTGGGAGGGGACAGCTTGTTGGTTTACTTTCAATTGCTCCAAAATCTCATAAACGTTCCCAATCAGTGTTAGTAATCTTGTTGTATATGAGAGACTGTTAAATAAAATATTGTCCATTGTATGGATTTACCCTGACTTTATGAGATATCCAGTAACCTTATATTTCAATGTCATTGTAAGCTAGTAAACTCTCAAGTTTCCCCTAAACAATCCCATATAACAATACATTATATTTTCATATATTGATTAAATAATTACAATATAATTTTATGATTCATGTTTATGACGGAATGTAGTATAATAATTTTGTTTGTGCCTGATTATGAAATTTGAACCTATTTCTGTCATTATGATAATAAATTATTTTTACCCTATATTATTAATGCTTGTCAGGGGCATATAACTCTTACTTTTTGCCTCGTATTAAAATATTTGCATCAAACATGCTCAATATTGGTAGAGCAAAATTTTGAGGGCTCAGCGCAAAACTATGGTATGTGCCTCTATAAATTGATGTAGTTACCATAGTTTTGCGCCGAGCACTCGAAATACACAAATTGTAATATACTGGTACTCTTGCATAAAGGTCAGGTTCAGTTCAAAATAGCCAAGCTATACATCACACTTACCTTGTATCATAGTTCATGTGAATGGTTCTTTGGTTGTTTTATAGCATTTCTTGCTGTCACACATGAAATAGTCAAGCTTTATAAAAGCACCTATATTTGGCGTTCAACATTTTGATATTGTGGTAGAGATGTGAAGAGCCCAAATACCAAGGACTATAGGGACCCTGGCAATTGGTTCTCTTATTGAATTAGTTCAATGAAGATGAGCAAAACCGTTTAATTAAGGTCCTCCAAAGCTTAGTGGTTAGTGTGCTTGCTGTCTAATCTAGCAACCTGGATTTCAATCCAAGTAAAGGCATTCATATACCTGCTATGTTTCAGCAGAAAGCTGACTTGCAAATAAAGGATAATGCTCTTTTTATTGATGCAGTGTTTAATTGAGGGTTTACAGTATGTTTGACTTATTGGGAATTTGGCAATGATCATATGACATGCATGTCTGGCTACATTATGACCTTGAGTTAGCAGGATAATGATGTTAAATAGTTGATGTCAGTAATCAATAAATGAAGCCATTAATATATACCTACTGCCTTATATAACACTAGGTGATTAAACTTTCATGAACATTTTGATATTTCCAGAGATTTGTTTGTCCAGGACTATTCACCTACTTGGTATAGACACTTGGAGTATTTAATTCATTGCTGAATCAGTTTTGTTCATTACAAAAATTGGATAATAATTCCTTGGTCTTCACAGTGATTGTGTTGGAAATATTTGGGCTTTCAGATTTTCCGAGAAAAGTGTTGGGATGTTTCTTAATTCTTTCTTGCCAAAAGTTTAACAAGATATGTAATGTGAGCTTTGTTATTATACAACATTGACGATGCTGTTACTAAGGAGTATTTAAAGATGGCTGCTTTAAATTGGGAGTTTTACTCTAGTTGAAATTTGTTTTGTCATTTGTTTTCATCATTTCCTTCAAGCTTTTTCTAGTCAAAATGATACTTGTAGTTAGTAGCAGACAGCGGTTTGTTTACTGCAAAATAGTGAACCAGTTGCTTTCCAAAATGGGTGCCATGTTTCTTTGAACTTAGGATAAAGATGATTATTTCTTACAAGACTAAACATTCATCAGGTACATTTTGTCCAAATGGCAACCAAAAAGTATTGTGTACTTTGCATTGATCTCTCATGAAACTGACTCAACATTTTGAAGACATTTTGTTATTGTAAATTATTACAATAAGTAGATACATTTGTTTTCAAAATGGATACCAAAAAGTATTTTGATATTCGTATGGAACTTATCCCTGAGAAAGCTGGATGTTTTCATGTTCACTACCTAGGTGGAAATCTTGGTCCCGAGTGGATACGGCTGCTTAAAAATGGAGGTTTGTCACAACTTAACTTGCTAATAATGTCATTATTACCAGGTACTTGTACATAGAAATTATCTCAAAGATTGGAAACAAGCGAGTCCATTGCCTAAGCAAATCGCTACCGAGCACCTTCATTCAGTTACCTCCTGTTCAGATTAATATAATTATATAGAAGGCATGGATTACAGCCGACCTGTGGAAAGCGCTATGTAGTGCTTTGCTTAGGAAGTGGACACAAGTTCACATTAAAATTAAGTTAGGTTGATATTTTCAAATGTAGGTAATACAAGAAGTGTAATGTTTCCTTCAGTTACACAATGCTGTATATTATAACTAGCAGGCCTGTCATAATTTCTATTCATATAAAAAGTGAACTTTAAAAAATAACACCTGACCAAAGCCAAATCATAGAAATCTAAATTCATAACTGCCACGTTTATAACAAGTATTCATTATGTGACCTGAAATCACCCCTGGGTTCTTCATAATATTTGGATGCTACAGGTTTATGACATTGTTTTCTGCAGATCAAACACTTTATTTACTTTGAGGTCATCAAAGCTTTAAAGTTTAAGTATTCTTTTAATTGAAGTAAGAACTTTATGTGACCATAAATTAAATCAAAATATTGCTTTTACTGACTTGCACATGACATTTGTTTGAACTGTCTGTAGAAACCCAATTAACATCATATCTCGAAATCATTTAAAGTCAATTCAATAAATCAAATTCAATTAACTGATAATCCTTAAATTGGGTGTTTGTTATTTTAGTATTATGCCATTGATGACAAAAAATTAGAACAATTATTGGGCCGTATTATCTGTAATGAAATTGTCTAAGAGTGCGTTCCGCCTTAAATGTTTTGGATGACTTTTTGTACTGTGACCGTGATATGGTATGGCACGACTTTCGTAAATTCTCATATTTTCAAAATTATGATGATTGATCCCCTTTTACATAATTATTGGCATATTGATTACCGGTATGCTGAGTTTCTAATAATAAACAGTTCAAATTGATAATGGGGACAATTAAATTAAAACAATGATAAAACATTGAGTTTTAGTTACCGTCACATTTCATACAGGAAACATTATTCAACTGTATTTGAATTGCAGGGACTACTGATTCTCAATGCTCTCTGATTCTCTATATATACTGGTATTACAATTATGTTCAATTGGTTTATTATATTTTGGCAGTACCTTGTGTAGTGTAAAATACCTTTAAACTGCATATATCTGTATTAATGTAACTCAGCCTATTGTTCTTTCTAGACTCAATCCATTATTTATATCCATCTATTGTTTGCCATCTTATCTGTGTTACACCTATATAATTACCATTCAAAATCAGGATTTAAATATGTTATATTGATTGCTCATTAACTGTGGCATTTAATTTTAAATATGTCATTTAAAACAACTACCTGAACTCTGTGTGAAAATGTTAACGGATGATTTGTACATGTACTTGGATATAATTGTGACATATTGTTGTGTACTTTAAGTGTTAGTGTATTCTGTCTTTCTGTTCCATGTTGTTAATTCCATGTACATTGCTACAGTATGAAATCAGGAAAGAACATTAGTCCCCAGAGTACTGGATATAATACCAGATTTGTTAATCATGCCTGGGACACTAGTCCAGCAACATCATCCCTTCTCCAAGGGTCCACAAGTCTCCCCTACAGGACTGGAACCTTGTCAAGAAAGTATTTACAATATGCACAAATGTTTCCTATGTCACCAAGGAAACAGATTTATCACTCCAGAGAAACTTCTAAGTCAAGTGTAAATAATAGCCAACGATATAGTAAACGGTCATCCCAGCTAAGGAGTACGAATATACTTATCATAAATGACAATAGAAGTGTTACACCATCCACATCTCCTCACCTTAGTTCAAGGTCGTCTGAATCTAGAATAGAATCAATAATTTACAAACCAGCTTCATTGGGAACATCAAGCTTTGCAAGATATAAGAGGAAGTGTACCTACGGACCATCACACAGCAATGATTCACCATTTGGTATAAGTACCAAACCTCCAACCCATCAACGGTTTAAGTATGGACCAAGTTCTTCAACCCCTCCAAGAAGCTCAGCATGGTCAGCTTGTAGCTTAGCAACATCACATTCAATGTCAAGGTCACTGGATGAGTTATCTTCTATTTCACACTTGTCAAGGTCAAGGTCACAAGATGATTCATCTGGTATTTCTGTGATAACTGGGTCAAGGTCATCCTCATCTTCTACCTCTATAGGTAATCACATTATTTTTTACCTTCTTGGCAATTAGAGAAAGCCATTCTTCTATGACTTCTAAGTCATACTTCCATACCTTGTAATTGAGCCTTGCTTCCATGATTGACAATTTAGCAACACTTCCAGAATTGACAAATCAAAGCCATGCTTGTTAATCCTCTCTGAACATCTGTTTACGTTTTCAGGCTGTAAGGGGAATTGTATGTACAGGGATTTTCTTTTACATGTTACTTTTTCTGTATTTACTGGTAGATGTTTTAATTAATTGGACATGTTAGGTCAGAACACTGTCTTAACCCACCATGTTTATTGTGGCCTTCAGCGTACTCATAATACTTTTACAGCCTCCATTAGAATAGGGTTTTTATGCTTTTTTTAACAGCTGATGTGTGAGATTTAGCACTACCTCATCATTGACCATCGATTAGTAACTTATAGAATATGCAGAAGCTGATGCTGTGCTTGGTCTATTACCGGCATACATATACATATAGATCTGTAAAAATCTGAAGATAATGTTTCAATGGAAGCCATTGTTGCAACTAATGGAATAAAAATGTTATGAGTGTCTCTCTGTTAGATAGTTGGGGTTTGTCATACAACATATCTAATAGATTTCTATCTATAATTGAATAAGATGTCAATTACTTTTGTATTTAGTGAAATGGGATGCTGAACGTGCACTGTATGGTACCTTAAATATTAATTAAGTTTGAAAACAGAAATTGTTCTCATTGTTGAGGTTATTTAAAAAACATCTAATGTAACACTTGTTGCTATTATCTAAATAAAACAACCCTTGCTAATTGAATCAGAATGTTTAAAATTGACAAGCACACTAATGGTAAATTATAGCACCCTGATCTAGTGAACTCACTTGGAAACCTTTGCCACAAAACCTTCAACACACAAAGGGGGTGATCTGGTGTAATGCATTCTCACTGGACCAGCAACCAGTGTATTTATTCATCCAAAACAATAGTCTGGGAACTGGGCATAATGTTAATTACTGCAATAGCAATTGTTACAAAGCTTGCCATTAAGCAGTGGTATGGTGTGTTGAAGAGATTTTAACACAACATGGTTGCTCTCGTTTTGTCTTTCTGTTTGTTTCTTTGACATTTGTCTTCCAAGCAGGGCAAGAAATGTAAGTCAAGGTCTTGTTAAATATAAAGGCAAATAGAATAAATGGTAGCTTACTTATAAAACTTGGTCAAGATTCTGATACTAATATTAATGTCAATGTCCGGAATGCCTTTCTGCAGGTTTTGACTAACTTACTTTATAATCAGACTGAAGTCTGTGTTTACCCTTTGGCTAAAAGTCATAAGCATTCAGTTCTTACATCCAATTATTTCCTAAATGCAGTCAAAATCCACAGAAACTCAAAAAGGCAATAGATGGTCCACTTTATGTCCACATGGGGTTGTTTGCTTTCTTTATCAAGTGTAATTGATTTGATACTTCAGTTTGCTTATAATATGCTCAATGTGTGAAGTAGATGGTTCCAATAAGGTCAAGTGTAAGACTGGGTACCACACTGAAAGAGACAATCTGTTTGCCTGAACAGTAATGCATAAATATTGATATATGGCATTTCCTTTTAGTCACGAGTCAATTTTTTTCAACCGGTTGCAGTCCTGACTTTAAATATCCATTTGACATGCCTGTGAGAGAAAACAGGTACTGATAAATGTTTAGTTGTTTCAAAAACATGTGACATTGACTGTTCTCATTACTGAACGGCAGATAATCTGTGACGTCTCAGGTCAGAAAAAGTCAACCATACTTGATCGACTTCTGGATTATGTTGTTGAAATACAAAGCTCATTGTTTTGTCAATAATAGATTTGAAACAATAGTTTATGGGCAGTGCTTACTATAAAATGCATAAATAATCTATTCATTGTACCTTTTCACTTAATAGCATTTCTTTTACTGAACTTGTGGACGTTCCAAAACAATTAGGACATGTTTTTCAAGAAAATTTAAAATGGAACCCTGTGGAATCTGTGCAGGTGATCCATTCACAATCGCTTGTATACAACTTGTTACTACAATCAAATAATCAGGCCAGAATACCAGAGTTGCTATATAATCAATGTTTCAATCTTTACTCAGGTTACTCAATTGCTTCAGCATTGTCCTCTAGAAGAGGCTCTTGTAACAGTGTATTCCCTAGTTTGTCCTGATTTCTCTACAAGCATCAAATGTTTTTCTATGTTTATCTTAGCAATGGCACACTTCTTGTGTTTCGTACAATGGTCATTGATTTAATGATCATAATGTAAACATATCACCTGTTCTGTTCAATCAATGGCAGGAAGATTCCTAGAGAAGAGTTTCCGTTCTGTGCAAAAATAGTCATTGATTAGCCGCTACTCAGGTGGACTGGTCGTAGTCCGATTCCAATTAATATTTTATCCCAGTCTAAGCTAAACTGTACATGTCACGGGTGTGTTAAATATAACATTAAGTTGTTTACATGAAAATAATGGTTTGTTGACACACACACTGTAATGATTTATTTATGTTTGTATGGCAAAGATATGAAATAATGTTAAATCATAAAAACTGTTGAAGAAGCAGGCGAGGTTATTGATCAAGTAAAGAAACTTGACTTTACTATTTTAGTTTTAACTGATACTGGAAAGACAATAACTATTGACATGACGTCAGAATAGAGATCTAAGCTCTCCCTTATTGTTTGACGAAGGCGTTTGGCAAAGGTTTTCTAGCTAACTCATTGAGTATATGTGATTATAAGTTATTGTCAAAATAGATTTGAGGATTCAAGATGTTGACACGTACTGCCATAATGTCAATTATTAGCATATATTGTTCACAACTAGTTCTAAAGTTGTTTTTTTTTTGTGCCGGAGTAACGTCTTCTTGGTCTGAAAATGTTATGTTGTGTGCTGTGACATTGTAGGAGCATCATACTGGTTGGATATGTTTATACCCTCGTTCCTTACATCTTTGTCAAGGTCATGGCCAGCAGCAGCATTGTAGGAGCATCATACTGGTTGGATATGTTTATACCCTCACTCCTTACATCTTTGTCAAGGTCATGGCCAGCAGCAGCATTGTAGGAGCATCATACTGGTTGGATATGTTTATACCCTCATTCCTTACATCTTTGTCAAGGTCATGGCCAGCAGCAGCATTGTAGGAGCATCATACTGGTTGGATATGTTTATACCCTCACTCCTTACATCTTTGTCAAGGTCATGGCCAGCAGCAGCATTGTAGGAGCATCATACTGGTTGGATGTGTTTATACCCTCACTCCTTACATCTTTGTCATGGTCATGGCCAGCAGCAGCATTGTAGGAGCATCATACTGGTTGGATATGTTTATACCCTCACTCCTTACATCTTTGTCAAGGTCATGGCCAGCAGCAGCATTGTAGGAGCATCATACTGGTTGGATATGTTTATACCCTCATTCCTTACATCTTTGTCAAGGTCATGGCCAGCAGCAGCATTGTAGGAGCATCATACTGGTTGGATATGTTTATACCCAACGGGAGGTGGGGGTAGTTATATGTTCATGTTCACTTGGTTAACATAAGAAATGAAAAATACTAAGTACAATCATTTAACTTGAAAATGGAAATAAATTATGTAACATAGAAATAGTAGGGCTGTAACGGTACACTCACCTCACGATATGATACGTACCATCAATTTTTCTAACGGTTCGGTATATATTACGGTATGATACAATATTCTCTAACTGCAGCCTAAATACTACGATTTTTTAGTGACAATGGATTAGTTGATTCTATAACAGCAATTATTATGTGGTTATCAACTATTTTAAATGAAATTCGACATATGAGGCATATCTTAATACAATTAAAACGAGTTATGCATGGTAATTATACATAATTAGAGGGCTTTCAGACATTTTCGTTCTCTGAATATTATTTTGCTCATAAAAAAGCTTATACTGAACTGTACCGAAATTTGCAAATCTTGTACTGTGAACCGTGTAGGACTGAAGTCTGCGGTCTTTTGTGTACCGCGGTATACCGTTACAGCCCTAAGAAATAGTATAATGTTGAATGATATCTGTAACTGAAGATGTTGCCATTGGTTTGCAAAGTTCATTACCTGATCAATGTGTTGGTGTACAATGTTTGCAGCAACCTATGTATTATTAATGCAAATCTGCTAGTTAAAGTGTGCAATCTGACAGGGTTGACAATAGTGTAGTTGACAGACAAGCTGTAATTGCCTACAGCACAAACTGTTATACTGAACATGGCACTGATATAATTCCACTGTGAACTTATTACAACCTATCCACTACTTTTAATTTCGAATATTTGTTTAAAAATATGTGTGATAAAAATGTGCAGTCTGACCGGGCCTTAAACCTTGGACCTTTTGCTTACATGGCAAATGCTCTGCTGACTAAGCTTTCTGGCTGCTTACACGCTCTCATACCCATATTGTGACAATTACAAGTAGAATAATTGTTGAAAATTTATTGAACTACCATTTAGTTTATTTCCAAATTCCATTTTACAGACATGTTAATTCTGTCTACCTGGCTTGGTTATGTAAAAAACTGTCATTCATCCTTAAGACCTTAAGAGGTATATGATAAATTTTGTTTAGTTATATATTTCTAAGTGGTAGATCATTAATTTGTCAATCTTTGTTGATTATTGCCATGAATATAATCAAATGTTTACATTCATTAAATCACATGAAGATAAACCCTTTTTAAATTCACATTTATTTGGTTTGGCAAGCATGAGATATCATACAGAGGCAATAAATTGTCCAAACTTCAGCCAAACATGACTTGCCATTACATTTAATTGACAGTTGTGTTATTGTTACTTTTAGAGTGTTTGAATCATTGGTTGTTTTGGTCATATTTCAAGTTTTGTGTTGAATGTATTATCATATGATATTAGAGTATGTGAATTATAGATGCATGTGAATTATAGATTTCAAGAAATACATGATTGCATATTGATTTTATGATGATTTATTCCTGCGAATGACACTTTATTAAATGTGCTTCCGTGTTGAATTATGTGACATATAACTGTGTAGAGCACAACTGTGACAGTTTATCATTGTTTGTCATCTATGTATAATTGTGGTGATTTATTATTCTTTAATCAGTTCTAGAATGTTGTTTATAAATGGGTTTAACTGATATAAATTAATCTAAAACTCGGGTGATTATATTTGAGTCCTGTTAGTGGAACTTTGTTCTGGAAATACTAATCAATATTATATTGGATTTAATTGATTTGACTCAGAACTAGAATGACCAGTATATTATGGTTCATGTACAACATCTTATCCTACATGTATTGATGTGTCTAAGTCATATGAAACGTGGTGTTTGTTGAAATTAGACAGAGAGGTTTGTTTGACCAAAGCAAGATCACCGATGGATTAGTGATGACATGTTGGAGTTTGTCTGTAACTGAAGAATTTTAATCGTAAAAATGTCTATTTCATACTCTTGAAGCAATAAATCTAAACATCAGTTTGATCAACTATCAAGTGTGCTGATTATGTTATTTAAGTATGTATGACACAATGTTTGCCATGTTTTAGAGATATCTTACAAGTGCTTGTTTAAGTTAGGGGGTGTCAGCGCTGTGATTAGTTGTGGATTTTATTGGTAGATAACCAGATATATATATATATATATATATGGACAGCAGAGTTGTTATACTGGATAACGATTTTGTTCCTAATTATACAACATTCTCTGACATGCCTATATGTTGATGCTCCTGTGAAGTTTAGGTCTTTTGGATAAAGGTTTTGTTCTAAATTCAAGCTTCAGCATCACATTTGTTCTGTTGATGCTCCTCAGGGACATTGGCTTGCCACTGTCCTGTTGCCCTGTTGATGTTCGCGTCATTATTGCTACAAACCTATTGTGACCACCTTTATCCCCTGAAGCCTTACAGAGTACACACACTGTAGTTTTCCAGGATGAAAGACAGTCGCTATGTATGAACAAATATTATACTTCTTGTATTTTCAAGCAATACTTGTTTGACATGTTTATTTAATAGCACTCCACGCTTGTAAATGAGCTAAAAGAAGTAACACAATAATTTGTTGGATGAGGTTGAAGAATCTGAACTAAGAACAAACTTTTGGTGAATAACGCATTTTTCTGTGTCTGTCTGTTTCATGTCTCGACAATTCTGCAATTTAATAGATACAATGTTGACTGGACTGTAGGACTTAATTAAATCTTGTTTATTTAAATGCACTGCTTTGCCTCAAAACAGTAGATCAATCATTCAAATATGCATATTGTGTATTCACCTATTCTGAAGTGGCTTTAATGTCACCAAGAATACAACATGAAAAGAGAAAGAAAATCCATGGATTATTATATAAGTGCTCACGTCTTTCCTATATCTTTTAGGATTGGCTGTATCTTACATATAAACTATCAAGCCTATCGGTTAGAACTGAAGAATTCTCTTTCAATGATAAGACTTTATGCATGTCTTCGACATTAAGATATTTTTCATCTTGTTTGCTCAATACAGATTTTTTTGAAGTTCAAAATTATCTAGCCTAATTTTCTGCGGCTTTCATATTCAAGTGAAGGCCATGAATGTTAAGAACAAAACAAGTATTGATATACCTTCCTATATCTTATAATCAGTAACTGTTACATTCTTGAACTCCTTTTTGAGGGAAGTAAAGCTCTGGCTGGTTTCTATAATGCGTTCTTGTAAAGTTGCATGTACTTTCTTTGTTTTACCAGAGTATTGACCAATACGTTGTTCGAAGTTTGCTTCGTTGTCGACATCTCAACGATCGACATATGGCTGGACTTGTTGGATTTGGTGGTATATCAATGCTTTGTCAACTGGCTGTGCTGCTAGACATTGTTTATTTGTAGCCATGTATATTAATTGTAGTATATTTTGCTATACTTTTATAGTTCCAATTTCAATTTTCTTTTGTCTTTTCATGCCCCCGTATCGATAGATCGGGAGGCATACAGTGATTCACCTGTCTGTCCGTCCGTCTGTTCGTTTGTCCGTCTAGCCTGGTTAACCCAAATTGACCGTTTCTTCTAGCATTTATATGGCTTGCTACAAAGCTTTAAAACTTGCATGGATGTTGTACATGACAACTCTCCACACGCCTGTATCACCTGACTCCATTTTGACCTTCACCTTGACCTAATTTTGGGCTTAGACTTATTGAAATGCCAAATTCTTGGTTAACCCAAATTGACAGTTTCTTCTTGCATTAATATTGCTTGCTTCAAAGCTATCATACTTGCATGGATGTTGTATATGACCACTCTCCACACGCCTGTATCACCTGACTCCATTTTGACCTTCACCTTGACCTAATTTTGGGCTTAGACTTATTGAAATTCCAAATTCTTGGTTAACCCAAATTGACAGTTTCTTCTTGCATTAATATTGCTTGCTACAAAGCTTTCATACTTGCATGGATGTTGTATATGACCACTCTCCACACTCTTCTATCACCTGACTCCATTTTGACCTTCACCTTGAGCTAATTTTGGACTTAGACTTATTGAAATGGCTTCCATGGGGGCATAAGCGTTTATTGAACGCAGTCTTGTCTTTAGTAGCATTAATACAAATGCCCACTTGTTAATTTAAGAGATCTGATGATATTGTCCATGCTCAATGGTTGCAAAATACAGAGCCATAAAATTGCAATTAGGTAATTAGGTCCTTCACTGGATGGCTCGTAGTATTCAAGCGTTCAAGTCCAAAACTGGTTGGCCGATTGTCAATTAATGTGGCCTTACATGAATTGATAGAACAAGTTGTTTCGGATAAATAGCTCAAGAATGGTTGGGAGCCAGGTTAGTCAGCATCATCAGATGTTCCCTAGTGATTAAGTCTAAGGCCAAGGCCACTTCTATCTTAAACATGAATAAATATTTGGCTGTCATGGGGGATAAACATATTTTTTAAACCTTCTTTTAATGGTTTTGTATTGAAGAAAACATGTTATATCCATGTTTGTTCAGTTTTTTTCTGAGAAGCTCTATATAGTTCTTTGCAAAATGGATTGATCCATTGGAACATTGTCTATTATATTGTGCTGGGTACACACATTCAAATGTAGAAAGTCATAGGAATGGCTTTATTACAAACTTGTTAACTGTCTGGATTGAGATTCATGCCAGTACTTGTATTCTCTGTTGAAACATGGGGTTGTTGTTCTGATTTATTTATTGGTGCCTCGGGATCAAGATTGGCAAGTGGGCATATATAGAGCAGTAGTATGGTCCCTGCTTATTCTAGCACACATTATAATGTTCTATAACATCATTTCCTAAGTTAGAAGTACTATGTTACTGTAAAACTGTTATAGTAGAAATAATTAAAGGATTCATATTGGAGGTTTTACCGTAGATTTAGATCAACACATTATTTTCTGTAACAATCAAACTGGAATTCACCTGGTTGACAAATCCATGATTTAAGAGATGCACCAATTTGTCCCATTGTCGCGACAAGGTTGTGTCTTTCTATATAACATTTAGTGACAAAGACCCTTGGTGCGTTACAGGGGACGCTACAAGAATTTAAAGTTTCTGAAGTAGCGGTATGCCTTCCATGTTGGATCACTTAGTTCAGACAGAGGACTGGGTGGTGTTGTGAACAAGTGATTTCTTCTTGTTTGATATGTTTCTCACAGACTGAAATATCTGGCATTTTATGGAAGAGAAGTCTTAGACTAGATAATGTTTATATGGGTACCGGTAATAATATCCATTATGCGCCATATTCAATAATATTTAATATCGGAACACTTGAATTCATATTTAAAATTTAATTTATCACTTCAACTACACTATCGGATATTTAACTATTCCTTTAACATATTAATATTTCAAAGTTTGATATATTAACTTGTCATTGGTCATAAATAAAATTTATACCAACCCTCTATGACTTCAACACTTCAAGTAAAAGAGATATGTTTTTGAAAAGAGTTGAATTTCAATCCATGTTAGTGGGATGACATGAGTATGAAAGATTTGTTAATTATGATCGAGAAAGCACTTGGTGATATGTTGTCTTGTAACATGTTGCCTTTACAAATATTTAGGATGCATATTGATTGATTTTACTGGATTCCAAATTACCTGTTCCAGGTATATTTCCATTGTGAACAAACTTTATAATATCATACTGACTTTGACTTTTAGAACAGGAAAATATTTGCATTGAATTACCAGTAATGTAAAGTTATTGCAACCTAAAAAGTATCTTAATTATTAATTTACCATTGTACACCATAAAAGGATTGAAAATCTGAGTCTGAAGGATTGAAAATACCACTAAGGTAATTAAGCCAAAATTGAATAATGGCCAACAAGAGTTTTATGGGTCAATTAAATTGTCAAGCTCAAAGTTAAAACTAATCTCCCCCTGAAAGTACCTATGTTTTAACTATATGCATTTTTGTACATGTACAATGTATAATTAATCTTTGTATACCGGTACTTGTGGAACTGTGAGTCTGACAGAGTGAAACTACCAGAAAGTTTAAAGCAAACATTGAATAATGGCCAACTTTGAATAATGTAGCAGTTGTGTTTTACTCAGAGAATTATGTTTTGGGGAACAATTCATTCAATCGATTTTAAAATACAAATATACAAATGTTAAACTGTTGAGTATAATTTTGCTGATCATGTACTTAGAATATGGAAGAGTTAATCCAGCTGTGCATTACCAGTTACTTGCCTTAGTTTACCTATACTACCATCCATATTGTACTAATCTGTAAACCTTGTGTCCGTTGCCTAAGCAAAGTGCTACGTAGCACTTTCATTCAGTTACCTCCTGTCAAATTGATAATAGGGGGCATAGATTACCTCCGGTGGAAAGCACTATGTAGCACTTTGCTTACGCAATGAAACCTGACTTACTCTGACTTCAGTTTATAGTTGAATTGTCCGAAAATTTGACATTATTAAATAGACATAAATTACTTTAAAATTAAAAAACTGAAGTCACTGTAAGTCTGAATTCCCTACTTATACTGATACTTTAATGATTTATTATTTTATGTGTTATATGCAAGATAGAATACTTTCAATATGTTCATCTAGAAAAATGACAATTTAATTGTCTGGTACTCTTAAAAGTGTCACAAATTCAGAATTCTTGACATTGAATAATGATTAGAATTAGATCAACAAAGTTCAGGTGTAGTGAACTGTCGGCATACCAACTGAATTTTTTTAAATTTAAATACATGAGAAATTCAAAACACCTGCTTAAAAAGCGTGTACAGTTCTAGTATTCTATTATGCACAAACTTATATAAGCTATATTATGGAAGTACCATTTTAAAGTCTTAACTTTTTAAGCATATGCACTGTCTATTCAACTGACTCAACATTTCCCTCCAATCATTGAAGATACAGCAAACTGTCTGCAACAGACAGTGCATGTCTCACAGTCTGATAGTAGATTTTAAATTGGTACTTTTGTATTGGCTAGTATAATATTGACATGAAAGTGTACCAAGGGCTCAGTGCAAAACTATGGTAACAACATCCATTTGTAGAGACATGTACCACAGTTTTGCACTATGCCCCCAGTATGCTTTTTAGAAACAGATGTAATATTATATTTACCTACATGCACATATACAGAATGTTCTTCAATAATACTTACCTAGCTGTGTGACATAGATGAGAGTGTGTGCATTTAGTTGCTTTAATAAATGAGACCAGCATTCTTTGGTATACATTTCTACCTCTATCATTGTATTATCAATGTTAAGTTATGAACATGAAAATATTTACATGCACTTAAGAAGCTCCAGGAAATTCAGGATAAAAAACTATATTATCTTATCTTCTATGGAAAGGATTTTTGTTCATTGTTTTTGTAACTTATTGTTTACTAGACATCAGGATAATGAAATTGTGAATAATGTTCAATTTTGCATACTTGCAGTATTTTCTGATTACCGAACTTTAGATAATTGCAAAGACCTAAATTGTAATTTAGGTCTTTGATAATTGGGACAAAGATTTTCTGTAGGAATTTGTCCAAGAAATTTAAATTTAACCTACATTAGAAACTTACCAGAGGGTGCCATAATATCTACTGTCTGTTTAAATCACTTTAGGCCAGAGGCTACTAAAATTTTTAAAGTGTTCAAATCTTGTTTGTGTTGTCCAACACAGATAGGGCAAGCAAACTTCAGGGATCAAGGCTTATCTGTTTGAAGGTTTATTAAATAGCCTGGTAGTTGACTGCTTGTAATTAAAATGGCATTGTTTTGTTGGGCTTTTTCTTGGTTTAAAAGCAAAAATCTACAGGGTCAAACATAAAGAAATCTTTGTATAATTGATACAATCATGTGCCTGTGCTTATTACTGGTATAAGAACGCAAACACTGTTGTTTTTTTAGCTCACCTGAGCACAAAGTGCTCAAGGTGAGTTATTGTGATCACTCACCGTCCGTCGTCCGTCTGTACGTCCGTCCGTCCGTCCACACTTTCAAACGACATCTCCTCTGAAACCATTTGGCCAATTTTGATGAAATTTTGCCAGGATGTATATGGCATTGGGGGATTTAGTAATTGTTCAAATTATGGCCCTGGGGTCAAAATTGGCCCCACCCCGGGGGTCACCGTTTTACATAGACTTATATAGGGAAAACATATAAAAATCTTCTTCTCTAAAACTACGATGCCTAGAGCTTTGATATTTGGTATGTAGCATTATCTAGTGGTCCCCTACCAAGATTGTTCAAATTATGCCCCTGGGGTCTAAATTGGCCCCGCCCCGGGGATCACTGTTTTACATAGACTTATATAGGGAAAGCATATAAAAATCTTCTTCTCTAAAACTACAATTTCTAGAGCTTTGATATTTGGTATGTAGCATCATCTAGTGGTCCCCTACCAAGATTGTTCAAATTATGCCCCTGGGGTCAAAATTGGCCCCGCCCCGGGGGTCACCGTTTTACATAGACTTATATGGGGAAAACATATAAAAATCTTCTTCTCTAAAACTACAATGCCTAGAGCTTTGATATTTGGTATGTAGCATCATCTAGTGGTCCCCTACTAAGATTGTTGAAATTATGCCCCTGGGGTCAAAATTGGCCCCGCCCCGGGGGTCACTGTTTTACATAGACTTATATAGGGAAAACATATAAAAATCTTCTTCTCTAAAATAACAATTTCTAGAGCTTTGATATTTGGTATGTAGCATCATCTAGTGGTCCCCTACCAAGATTGTTCAAATTATGCCCCTGGGGTCAAAATTGGCCCCGCCCCGTTGGTAACCAGTTTTACATAGACTTATATAGGGAAGACATATAAAAATCTTCTTCTCTAAAACTACTATGCCTAGAGCTTTGATATATGGTATGTAGCATCATCTATTGTTCCCCTACCAAGATTGTTTAAATTATGCCCCTGGGGTCAAAATTGACCCCGCCCCGGGGGTCACCAGTTTCTATATTTACGCTCTACCTTTGTTAGTCTAAATTGTGCAGGGTTTCATTTATAATCAGGTGAGCGATATAGGGCCATCATGGCCCTCTTGTTTTTTAAAAAGGTTTGATAAGCAGATTTGAAAACAGTTTCTGAATTTGAACACTAACAAATTCTTAGATTTTTTGTTCTGTGAATTTTATACAATTTTACTCTGGAACAATTCAATTCATGAGCATCTCAGTTATGCTTGAAAGATATGTATGCTATCATTGAATGGAAACAAATTTAATTAGTTAAATAGATAATATTTGTAAAGTTGTTGTGGCTAAATGCAGGTATAATCCTCATTGACTTATGATGAAGAAAATCGTATAATATTTTTTGTAATAAATGTCCATTTGTGTGTCCCAGTTTTGTTTATTAGATGCATGAATATATTGGGCAAAAGGTTTAAAAAGGATTTTATTTGTATGATAATAACTTCATGGAATTAAAACTTTGCCTCTTTTGGTACATGTTGAATTGTTGATCAAACTGAAGTTAAAAACAGCTTGTTTTACCATAAGTAAAGAGTAATTTTCAGACATTTGTTTTCTCAAAATATTGATTTTGTAATTACTTCCGTCTCATTCTAAGCCAGGGATATATTCATACATCTAAGAATGTTTTGTTTATTTGTTGTTATTGTTTGTAAGCATGCTTTGTTGTCCTGCCTCACTCACACCATGCATGTCTCTCTATTCACCAATTAGCTGCCGAGTCTAAAATAGATCGGTTCAACAAGCCCTTACAACCAATGGAGGCTCAAACTTACGGCTTTAAGGGTTTCCCTGAGATGCATATGTTGGAACCCAAGCGTCCATTACGTCATCAACCCTCAGCTGATGTTACTACGGATGTAAATAGATATTTTAGAAAAGGTAGGTCCAGCCATGAAATGTTGTATGATTAACACCTTAATAATGTTGGTATAATATCCCACATATTAACATTGCAACCATTGCATGTGGCTTTACTTGTGATAAAATGTCTGTAACCTTACCCTCCTCATATTGTTTCCCTGCACAGCGCATTAACTCCAGGAAGAACATTGTCATACCAGGTACCATCCAGGCTCACTCACATAACATGCCTACATTCTACTGTAAAAAGAGATTAGAAAATTGTACAGGGAAGGCTGCTGAGCGCTCAGTTTTAACTGCCAAGCATAGAAAACATAAAAAACATCACATAGTTTATTTGTCACAGGGCATATATTGCTCAACACATAACTAAATGATAACATGAACTTAAATGCTGAAAGTTTCTGCTATCAATTAAAGTTGAATGTCCTTGTCCAAGCCGTGGAAATGCTGAAAGTTTCTGCTATCAATTAAAGTTGAATGTCCTCGTCCAAGCCGTGGAAATGCTGAAAGTTTCTGCTATCAATTAAAGTTGAATGACCTCGTCCAAGCCGTGGAAATGCTGAAAGTTAATTTCTGCTGTCAGTTAAAGTTGAATGTCCTCGTCCAAGCTGTTGAAAGGCTGAAAGTTTCTGCTGTCAATTAAAGTGGAATCCTCGTCCATGCTGTGGAAATGCTGAAAGTTTCTGCTGTCAATTAAAGTTGAATCCTCGTCCAAGCCGTGGAAAGGCTGAAAGTTTGAAAGACATGATTTCAGCTATAAAAATGACCTATTTCAATATATAACACTAAATGCGATTTTCAGGAATATAATTAGCAAAGAAACATTACCTTTCTTACTTTTTGTTCAATTTTACAAGATAGGAAACAGCCATTTTCATTAACAAGCCTTAAGTGCAAAAAATGTTGATGTGTTTTTTTCTGTTGATTTGTTGTAGTAAATGCATAAAATTCACTATTTCTGTGCTTAAACCTAGTCACCACAATCACAAATGTATAGTGTGATGTAGTCAGAAAGATGAGCATTATTTGGTAACCACAGTATTACAGAGTCCCATCTCTCAATGACCCTAATTGGATGCCTGTATAGGGTTGACTCCGGGATTCTGATTTAAGTTGTCTTCATATTACTCCCTCAGTTGCCTGTATAGGGTTGACTCCGGGATTCTGATTTAAGTTGTCTTCATATTACTCCCTCAGTTGCCTGTATAGGGTTGACTCCGGGATTCTGATTTAAGTTGTCTTCATATTACTCCCTCAGTTGAGTTGCAGTCATCCAATTCTTGTGTCTAACAGAATGGGACCCTGTGGGTATGAAAGATCTTTTATGGTATAAACTGTATGTACACTCTATTGCAACCATTATTGAGCAACAGCCTTTAGGAGCTGCAAATATTGACTATAATGTTTAAAATATGTAGTTTGTTGCTCTATAGAGATCATATTATAGATAAAGGTGGTATACAGATATTTAGTGATAAACAGGTTGCTGCAATATTGCTCTACAGAGGGCTGCTCTGGAGAGGTTATACTGTATCTTGACATTTTAAAAGATAATAGCGGTATTGTTAACATAATGAACATATAACCATATATCACTATAGTCATTGTTTGAGTGTATGTACTGACTGTTGGTAGTTATTATAGTTACATGTATAATATCTATTACATGTCATATGTTATATCATAGAACATTGAAATAGACATTTATTTGATAATTTTATTAGGAAAGAATGGGGAACAACATCAGCATGGTAAGTTAATGATGCAATGTTGAACTGGGTAATGGTGATATTTTGCTTAGTTCTATGATAGATTATATTTGAGCAAGCAGTTGTTGACATCATGGGTACTTGGTTTTCACAGAGTGAATGTTACACAAAGTGTGTTTTCATAAAAGGTCCTTTTTCTAGCGAAAAATCCTTTTTTTTTCTAAATCATGCAAATTTACCCAATTTGGTAACTAACTTATCCTGACCCAATTGAAATTCTTTCCGCAAATTCATGCTCCAACCAACTCTAGGGTATACATTTGAGCTGTATTTTTCCAAAACTAAAAAAGTAATTTTCTTTTTTGTGCTAGTCTACCTCAATAAATCGTCATAGCTGGCACAAGTCATCTGATCCAAAAGACAACTGTTAAAACATATCCCATGTCTTATCCATTTGCAACATCAGTATTGGTTCACTTTTCTTATGACTGGATACGATATCAGTGAAGATGCTGCTATCAGCATTCTGTCTTACATATTTAGGCATGGTGATGGATCACATATGGTATACTGGTATTCATGAAAATGACTTATTTTATTGTATTTATAGACTCGCCACCAGAGTGGTTGTCACGTCAAGAACACCAACAGAGAAGAGCTTCACCTCCTAGACAACCGTCTCCTCCACCACGTCAACTCTCTCCTCCGAGGGAAAACATGCGTAAGTACATTCAGCTGAAATATCATGGTTTTATACCAGACTGGCATCTACTGATGTGGAAGCATATGGTGATTGTCCCGTTTGTTTGTCCGTTGTTACAAAACTTTCAAGTTGATTGTCTTAGCTAGTTATTATGGACAATGCTACCACCAGGGCATAAGTGTTTGCTGAACATAGTCATTTATTTTACCATACAAGTCTATGGCATGTCTGTTATGTGTAGTCAGAGAATTTCAAACCATTTTTTAACTGAACTCTGTGTTACTATGTTCTCAAGTCAATGTTATTCTGAAATATAAAGATCTGAATTTGTAAATTTGACAGAAGAAATGTGGAACCAATAGGAACTGAATGGTCATTTGTAATGACTGTGCAACAACACAACAGCCCATGATATATTGGTACCTAACAAGATCAACTAATTCATTGTCTTAACGAGATGTTTAGATGTAGGTCCAGCAATAACATAGGATTTAATTTCCGATTTATTCTAGTGGTGCTAAACACAGAGAGCTATGTACACGTAGATCGTTTGTGAGAATATCATGCATTTTCCAGATTTGTATCGAATATCTGGGTGAGAATTCGTCCCATAAAAGTTGATATTTGATAATGTCGCAGTAACTGACGTTACAAACATTTTGTGATTTTCTATTACTAACATGTCTTTCACGACAGAACAATCCTCCATAATACCTAGTGACATTATAAAATTATAGAAATAACTACAGAAATATGTCCTATTTTTGTAACAATAATTTGCATACTATTTCGTACTGTTGTCGGAACCTATTATTTGTCAGTTTTTCCTTACGTTCCGATGGCGTCACTTTTGCGTTCCGATGTTGGCCCACATATAGTTCAACTTCTGTTTATTTCAGTATCTATTGTTCAAATTTCGTCATTTTTGCAGACACATTCCAACATGTAACAAGTTATTTTTTGGCGATGTTTGACATCGAATGAGTGGATAGTAGTAAATATATAGCTCATTGCATAGTCAACATCAGTGGTTATTTGTGGGCTGCGCTTGGTGTGCATTACCATAGTTTCAAAAATGACTATTTTGAACGGACATGACAGAAATACGCAATAAAATTGGATATCATTTTTTCGCAACTGAATTACAATTCAATATTATGTTTTAATATTTGTATAATTTTTAAAACTGTATCGGTGAGGGCTCCAGTCCTAGTACTTTTTGAACGTCCCTTATATCAACATTTAATTTCTCATTAGTTTCTTGCCTTCGACATACATTTGATTATCTATTTTTAGGTTCACCAGCACCTCAGTTCCAGGGTACACTGTCACCACGTTACAATAATGAAGCACAATCAACACGCAGGAAGGAACCTGTCATTAGAGATCCTCTAGGGGAACTTTCGTAAGTATTTGCATGTTTAGTTCCCATGGTCTGACGCTAACATATCGACCATTATGGCAAAATGAACCAGTAGGACCAGGCCCCATGATTATAAACATTGGAAGACATACTACATCTTCTAACTTGTACTGTAATTGGAGCGTGTTCTTAGTTAAACAATGTAACTTATTTATTACTGAAAGGATACATATAAGATGGAGTTCATTTTCTTAATTCGATCATTTGCTGCAAGTTGGTGTTGGTTTTATAGTCAGAAGTGTTATAAAGATATGAGCTTTGATACTGGTTTTAAAAATTGATCCTCGTTTTTTGAGATCAGTTTCGGATCGTAGATTTTTCACTTTTTAAAACAGAAACATGATGATCTGAATAGTTTAAATATGTTGACTTGAAGAAGATTAGGTATTCTATTCCTGGCTATAAGTTGTTATGGTCAAAAGTTCCCTAATACTTCCAAATATTAGGAGTTTATTTTCTTGTTAACTAGTTAACTTGATCTTTTGTGAACTGGTTGCCTACTGAGAGTTTAAACATACTTTCACCTTATTGTGCCACCATACTCAGACTGTGTTTAGTGTTATTTTGAAGAGTTAGTCAGTGGTAAATGGGGTTGGTCTATATTCCAGGAGTTAGGGCTCTTCCATTGATACCAGTATGACCTGTCTTAGTGTCAAACCCATAGTTTGGGAAACTTGGCTGTAGAAAAGATGTTTCTGATAACAATCACAAGGGCAAAATGGTGGCATGTCAGTCAGGTAGATGATGCTCTTGACCAAAGGCTCATAGGTCACTGGTTTGATTCTCAGCTGGAGATTTTAGTCATTTCTGCAACACTGTTGAGTGTTTCTAGTAACGGACAGTTGGTATGAGTATCCCAGATCTAATCTCATGTGACACTATCAGACTTGAACGTTTGTATGAGTATCCCAGATCTAATCTCATGTGACACTATCAGACTTGAACGTTTGTATGAGTATCCCAGATCTAATCTCATGTGACACTATCAGACTTGAACATTTGTTTGACTTGATTGTGTCAATGCCTCCCTAAAACCTCTGTTAGACTTGATTGTGTCAATGCCTCCCTAAAACCTCTCTATGATTTGTTAGACTTGATTGTGTCAATGCCTCCCTAAAACCTCTGTATGATTTGTTGACAGGTTTCATGAGCGACAGAAGAAGATAGAGGAACATTACCAGGCTGAGGAAGATCTTGCTATGGCTCAAAGACGTCGAGAAGATCAAAAAATGGCCAAAATTGAAGAACAGAGAAGAGTAAGTATTCATTCTGTCTACATCATTGTTTTGTGTCTTCTCTCCTTTATTTATTTTGTTTTATGTCCTGTTTGTATTTTTTGTTAAGGATTGTCCTCTGGATCTAGTTTTACTTCTTTTATTAAAATACTTAAACAATACTATAAGACATACCGCTGGCTTAGAATGAAAAGGTCGTAAGTACTTCTTACGACCTTATAAGACTGATACATATTTAATTAGCACCACAATGCGCTTCTTATGAGCCTATTTACATGAAAATCGAAACTGGTCATGTTGACCAAACTGAAGTTGTAACAGCTCGTTTTACCATAAGTAAAGAGTAAGTTTCAGACCATGTTTTCTTGTTTTCTCAAAACATCTTACGACCTTCTCATTCTATTAAGCCAGCGATATTATTGAAGAAACAAACAGTTGTTTGTATGGCTATTTAATTTCTTCAACTGTGCACATAAATAATTTGACACCATAGATTTTGTCATCCAATGAAAATATGTCTTACAAATGATTGGCAAACAACATTGAGAACTTGATTCCTGGCATTCTGAAGCAATATCGCATTGAAAGCTTTAATTGTTTTAAAAATTGTTACCAAAACAATCCTAAACACAGGACCTGCAAGCAGTGTCTGTGAATATGTCTTGCTCTTGCCCATTTCCTGATAGACTTTGCTAATCCATATTCTTTTGTCATTTTCTGTATGCTTGATGTTCAAAGATTTATAGACCTTTCTTGTAATTTGCTGTGGACATTTGTCTTGAATCAATTTATAGATTGACATTATGTTTGAACAATTATGTTGGCCTAATTATTATTTTAATGAGGTATATTTATTCTAACAAGTTTGTGATAAGTTATAAGTCATGTTTGAACTCATTTTCTTGCTTCCTTAACAATCAGTACAAAGTGATCAAACATTAACACTGTTTACTTTATTGAACAAAAACATCTATATGGTGGACATTTATTAGTTCTTGCAATACCTGGACCAGAAAGTTTTGAGTACTGATATCAAACTCTAGATTTTTATCCTCAGATTATATAGTTAAAAAGTTAAAACCAAGCGCAAGTATCTTATTGTTTGAGATAATGTTCTAATACCACAACCTAATTTGGTTCAACAGAAGGGCAATAAGTGTGAGCTTCTGTTGAAAACAATTAGGTTGTGTGGGTTGTGTTCATTCTTGGCTTGAGCATCAAACATTATCTCAAAGAATTAGATACTTGCTGTTGTTTTTAACTTTTTGTTGACAGACTTTTACTTGCAGACTTGGTCAAAAATTCACATGGTATGTCCACTCATCATCATGGTAAACTGTAAATTATATTTTTTATGGACTATCATTCCGGTTTTATCATGGTCCCACATTATGTATTCTTACAGATTAGGGAATTACAGGACTCATACAAACCCTGGGGCCGTCCTGGGGGCGGGGCTCCTAATAGAGTAAGTTGTCAGTTTGATGCATGTTGAAAGTTCAACTAGATCATCTATTATGTTGTATCATTACAATAACACATGTTTTATTTCTGTTTTGTGAACTGACAAAGTTTTATCTATAACACATTGCATGCGTAGCTTATAGTGTTGTTTATAGTTATATACGGATACTGATCATTTCTGGTGGCCATATATCTATTATTACCCCTCACTTTTTTCGTAATGTTAATTTCCCATAGACAAACAGGTAGTATTCTTACTGTTACGATCAAGCGGATCAATACACCACGTGATTGAACATTTTATTACTGTCAGCAGGGTGATAGTACTTTCCTCAGGCTGACATTTTTACTGTCACCCTCAAAGCTATGTGTTATTTATATACTACTTGTGGGCAAGTTATGTCCTTTTGGTTGGCATACATTGTGTACGTCCTTTGGGCACTATGCATATTTTATATGCACAGCTATTTTCTTGTGTTGTTTAGAGGTTACTGTTGTTGTACATGTAATTAAAAGTGCATGTCTAATCAGTGTACATAATTTATATCATAGAATAAGTAAATTATGATCATAATTAGACTTTTGCTTTTTTGTATGAGTATTGTTTCTATCAATGCCACCAATTCATGAACCCTCATAATTATATATTTTGTGATTCCTTATTTTGAAAGTTGGAATTGGAATAGTTTTCCACCGGGCCATCGCCATAAAATCTTTGTCATCAATTATGGGTAGTTTTGATATATTTTGTGCTCAGAATACCAGTGGCTTTACAAAGCAGTTGATTTGTTTAATGGTAATGTCATAGTTTCTGATAGGGTACTACTTGTTGTTATGCATATTTTATACCAATATTGTTGTTAAGTCTTAACTTTGCTGGGGTCTGTTATAATGTGGCTCAAGTGTTATACCATAGTTTCCATCTTCTCCTGATAACATGATTTATCAGGATTCACTCATTTTTTCACTTCATATTCTAAGGGCTGAGTTTCTTCAATAATTGTTGGATAAGTATTACTGACAAATAAAGGCATCAAATTGTGTTTGTGAAAGGGTGTAATCCTCACTTAACATAGAATTTTAAAATGGCACCCTCAAGTTTTTTTTGTTTTCAAAAAACCGTATGTTTTACAATAGACGTTTTGCCTGAGGTGCATTTAGGTACACACTTGCCTATCCGTACCAGTAATCATTTGACCTCTGTAAGCATAATTATGCTCCCCGCATCATTGATGAGGGGTATATTGCTTTGCCCATGTCGGTCAGTTGGTCTGTTGGTAGACCAAAATGGTATCCGTTCAAGAACCCTTTGCCCTACGATCATAAAACTGCACATGGAGGTTGGTCAGTAACAGAAGATGATCCCCTATTGATTTTGACGTCAATAGGTCAAAGGTCAAGGTAACTGTGACTGCTACCATTTTCGATAATTAGGCTGCCATTGGTGCATACATGTTTTACAAACATCTCTTGTTAGTTTCCCCCAAAAAATTATGATACACTATAGTTGATATACATAATGTAGTTACTGACATAGCTGACATAGCTGCAGTCTATAATTCATAATACATCATTATTATATTCTGTATTCAAATTTCCTTAGTTGAGTAATTAATTTCTTAAAATGAGTGCCTGTATATACCATATATAAAACAAACAGGGCGTGTGATCAATCATAACCAAATAACTTAAGTTCAAATATATCCATACTGAATCACTCAAAATTCAACTTTACTTCGGTATTGACTTAAGTTATGTTTCATAATTAATTGTTATTTATATTAATTTTGAACATTAAATTAAATTGATTATGGTTCTTGATCCCGGGTCTTGTCACTTACAATACAATGTGACATACAATCCCGGGTCTTGTCACTTACAATACAATGTGACCTACAATCCCAGGTCTTGTCACTTACAATACAATGTGACATACAATCCTGGGTCTTGTCACTTACAATACAATGTGACATACAATCCCGGGTCTTGTCACTTACAATACAATGTGACATACAATCCCGGGTCTTGTCACTTACAATACAATGTGACATACAATCCCGGGTCTTGTCACTTACAATACAATGTGACCTACAATCCCAGGTCTTGTCACTTACAATGCAATGTGACATACAAATATTGTGTGTTATAAAATTTCCCAGGATTTAAATTGTTCATTAGAAGTACCTGTGCCATAGTTGTGACGTGTACATGTCAGTGTGACTTAGTAAGCAGATAAATTATATTTGCACTTTGTAATTCTGTTTATAGAGATAAGAAAGTCTGTCTTATCTATATATCTGTTGCATGCAATAGCATTACTACTTCTATCAAATGACATTACATTTTTTGACATATCCCTAAGATGTGTTCTTTCTTTGTATGCATTCTACTGAAGACAAGTGCATAGTATCTGGGTACTGTTTTATCAAAATGTTACATTCAACCTCTTTATAATTCTTTAACAAATTGGGGGAGTTCATTAACTGAATTAGAATTAGGTTTGCAGATCCATTTGATACACTTTGTAGTTGTCAAATAATTATTAAGATTTTCAGTTTGAACAAGTGCTTTAATAAAACAGTACCCTGGCCCCAAGTTCACAAAGAATAAGCTATCAGGATCAAGATCAAATATATCCTTGGAAATTCAGTAGATATGTTAAGCTTAAGCTTGGTATTTTTATACATGTGTGTACAGAAAAACACATCCTTCAATTTTAACGACATTAAAATAAGTTTTTATTGTCAGTTATAAAGATACTGACTTGATCCTTGTTTTAATAATTGATCCACGTTTTTCAGGATCAGTTTGACTCTCAACTATAATAAATCACTTTTGCAACAGAAAAATGATGGTCTGAATAGTTTGAACATGTCAATTTGAAGTATATTAGATATTCTCAACATGGCTGTATGTAGTAATTGCCGAAAGTTACCAACAACTTCCAAAACATGGAGAACTATTTTCAGGATCTAATTTGATCCAAATCAGTTGATCCCTTGTGAACACAGGGCCTGGTGATAATGAAAATCTAATCTATTTTGTTTTGCACTGTTTCAGCTAGGATATGATGAACCTATGGCTACTGTATGTTTTAGATAGGATATATATGTGTATACATGATGAACCTATGGCTACTGTATGTTTTAGATAGGATATATATGTGTATGATGAACCTATGGCTACTGTATGGAATAGAGATCTGTAGATGATCAAATTTGTTTTGCCATTCATACAATATTCATGACATAATTTGATTTTTTACAGATAAAATAAATATCTAGCCTGGACGATAACCACTGATGCCACATTAGGACTCTTTTGTTTGTCTGTTTGTTGGAATTCTTCATTTAAACCAATGGTTTGATAACTTTTCTAGGTTCGGGAAATGCAGCAAGATTTTCACCCTTACGGGTTGCCAGGAGGCGGAGCACCAACTGTAAGTTGCTAAGCAACAGGTGTATGGTGTCACATGATAGCAACAGATCTTTTCTTCAGCTGGTTTTTTTTTATAATATGTATACTTCCTGTACTTATAGTGAATTATGTCTATTCTGCTTGAATTAGGTGACCTTTTCTTGCATTTGGAAACGTACAATACAGGTTTTGGTCTCGCACTTTTGTACTGTGCTCTGAGAATGTGAAACACACTAGCCTTTTATTTTCGATTCAACAGTAGAACAAAATGCCATAGCTGTTATTACATGGAAGCTTACAATCTTGGATATAGGGATCTTCACCTGTTGAGTCTATCTCTTACAGACTCAACCTCTCTCTTCTATCTCATAGATATAGATATATAATTAACATTTCTAGATGAAGGCCATGATGGATGCGGGTACTTATTCACCATATGGTAGACCTGGTGGGGGTGCTCCTGGAGTAAGTTTCACCTTGACCCTCTCATCAATGTTTGACTTTTGTGCATGTTTGACCTTTAACATCACCATTGTTTGACCTTATATGTCATCAATGTTTGACCTTGAATGTCATAATTTTTTACCTTGAATGTCATAATGTTTGACCTTGACCCATTTTGAAAGTTTGACCTTGGACCATTGTGACTGTTTGACCTTGAGCCATTGTAAATGTTTGACCTTGACCATGTCATGAATGTTTGACTTTGAACCATTATGAATGTTTGACCTTGAACTGTTGTGAATGTTTGACCTTGAACAATTGTGAATGTTTGACCTTGAACCATTGTAAATGTTTGACCTTGAACATCGTGAAAGTTTGACCTTGAACATCGTGAAAGTTTGACCTTGAACTATTGTGATTGTTTGACATTGAACGTCATGAATGTTTGACCTTAAACCATTGTGAATGTTTGACCTTGACCCTGCCATGAATGTGTATGATTGTTTGACCTTGAACCATTGTGAGAATGTTTGACCTTGACCCTGTCATGATTGTTAGACCTTGAACCATTGTGAATGTTTGACCTTGAACCATCATAAATGTTTGACCTTGAACGTCGTGAAAGTTAGACCTTAAACCATTGTTTAAGTTTGACCTTTGGCATGTCATATATTTCATCATCTAATCCTTATTACCATTTAATTGTCTTCTCTATCATTCTATACCAAAAACTAACGACTTTTGCCACTTGATGTTTGATAGTAATTAGTCCTCATTGCATGTTAGACGTCATTTCATGCAATCAATGTTTGGAGTTGTCATTTAAACATACATGTTTGCAGTGTCCGCCAGCATGATATGAAAGTTAAGGGTGTTACAAAATTCAAGCCTGAATAGTCTAGGCCCCTGCCCCCTTTCCATTGCACAATATTTCTACCTTCATTAATTTGTTCAAAATGAAATATCCATTAATCAATATTTGGAATGCTCGGCAAACATAAATATGCTATTATCTATTGACAATATATATTAATGGTCTATTTACTATTGTTTAACATAAATCTCCTGTATATATTCATCTCTTCCATCCTCCATTATGTAATGCTTCAACATGCTCCATTATTTAGTGTGTTCTAAATGGCTTACCTTATTTTTTTATTCAGTCAATGCAGGTTTAAATAGCATTTTATGCTTGTATAAACAAACTCTCAAAGTGAATGTAAACGTACCGTAATTCCTTTGATTAAAAGTATAAGTTAGGACCAAGTTGCATAAATGCCCCCTTTTAATACATTCCATGTTTCTTGACTGATGTTCACCATAAGATTGAGTTTCAAAATTCTTAAAAAAAAATAACTGCAAGAAAACATTGATGCAAAGCATTAAGTGGTGCTGGAGTGAGTTTGATAGTAACGTTAGAGAGAATACTTAGTGGATAGCCAATGAAATACGCTAAATATAATTAAATTGGCAGATTACAAACATTTCAATACAATATTAAACTAAAGTGTGAGCCTTGAACTGTCATAAAATGAAAGATTATGCAACAGAATTTTTAACCCATGTATGCATGTGCTCAATGTTATGTCTTTTGAAATAGTTATGCACATTTTGATTGGTTAAGCCACCAACCTTTTAGTGTTTGAGTAGCGATAGTCTAGACAGAATCTGATTATTAAAACAGAATCAAAGAGAAATCAATTCATGTATTGCATAATATTTTTTATGATTGTCATTTGTTGGCAAGCCCTGCAAAGTATTTTGATATATCCTATGAATTATACTTAAATTTATCAAGAGCTCCCTCCCATTCACAGTTCATGAGTTTTAAAGGATATGTAAATCAAGGGAGGCAACCTTCAGTATCCTTATATGGCGTGTGAAATATTGATGATAATAAAGTATTACGGCACCCCCTAGCATAACTTTGATTTCTACTAGATGTTATATTTCACAATATTATTGGGCACTCTTTAAGGAGGGTATAACGTGTGAATGCAAGCACTTCTTAACTTCTTTTGTCAAAGTCGTTTTTGGCCCAAATTATTTTTTGACATATACACAATAATGAGGATTAATGTCTATATATCTTATATTCAGTGAGTTTCAGATTTATAAAATTGTCATCTTTTACAGTGACTTTAATCTGAAGGAGGTGGGGATTTAAAACAACCTTTTGTAAACTTCATTTTTGAAGAGTCTGCTAATTTACTGTCACAATAAATAAGATTTTTCACTAAGCCAGAACAACCATACAGAAAACCTCAATAATACCCTCACTTGAACCTTTTAAAAAACCATGTCATCTTATTGTGTAATGGTCCTTTATATTAACTCAATTCAACTTTATTTCATTATTCCATGTTTTCTAACATACTATTTTTATTCAAAACTATTTAAAGTTCATAAAGGACTTTATTTTAGCTAAATCAGTAACTTTCTGTTTCTTTTCACTAATTACTGTACATATGTGTACAACATTCTAAATTAACTTTTATTTCTCCATATCTTTTAAGAACACTTTATAATATTAGTCTGTATATATGATAATAAAGCATAATTCATCACTTTATTAATTGGTTAAAGCACCTGCAATGGTATGAGATTTTGTTATGAAAGTTGATGTACCTTATTACTTAAAAAACCCTGTCTTTGAAGATTTGAGTTGATTAAACGACTGAATGTACCTGATAATTAATCAAAAGTAATCATGTCTGAATATGGTCATGTTTTATATTAAAATGATTAAAACCGATACTGGTACTACTGGTTATAAATTAATTAATATTTCTATGGTCTTTTTTTTTAAATGATTCCCTTTCTCTAAGTATATTTTGTATTTTTTTGTTTAGGCTAATAATCGCAAAATGAGATTTACGGAGCATCAGATGAATAGACCTCCTTCGCCCAAATATTCCAGCCCAGCGGTATGTTCATATATTTATTGTGTATCGGGCACACTTATTTTATGTACCTATCAACTTTGATTTCATTATACATGTATGTATGGAGAAAATGTTTCACTACATTGTGTGTCGTAAACGTACAGTTAGTAAATTTATGGGTGAAACATCCTGAGAAAATTAAAAGTAAACAGAGTTACTTCCCTGTGCCATTCCACCAATTCATACTAAATATTAGTTGGATACATTTTCAGAAAAAGCCAAACATTTCATTTATTTTCACCATGTTGATTGAAGCATTTTCTCCATATTGAAGGAACACATTAGTTTTATTCACATTAATTCATTGTTGAATTTTCTGCACTTACAGAATGGATGCTGGTGGCCTTGACTTATCTTAATATTGATCTTATCCTGAAATCTATTTTTCAGTTTTCCTTTTTAATATAAATGTGTGTTTGATTTTATTAAAATTGCAGCCGCTTAAGTTTGTTGCATGTTGAATTAACGTGTGATTTGTGCACTTAAAGCTTCAGTCTCCTTCCATCATCCATCACTATCCCCAAAATAATTGATGTGACCTTGAGATGTTGATGTGACCTTGACCTTTCATTAATATAATTTTATAAAAACACTTGTTAAAAACATCTATCCTAATCATATTATAATACTAGATATTTTGGTCACCTTGCTAATCCTCAGATTTGGCTGTATAACATGAAGTACAAGATTACCTTAATCTTGTGTTTGTGCTGTTAGTCACACTCTCTGGATTATAAATGCTGCATTAAAGTACAAACACACATTGATGCCAATCTTTATCAATGTGACAGCAAAGAGAAATAAAATTTGTCAATCTTTGGTCAAAGGGAGACAACCTGATTTCTTGGTTAATTTTGGTTAAATTTTGATTTCTCTGAAGTCTCTGTATGGTTTTTAAGAGAACCCACATTGCATATTTTGATTAATCATTATTTATTATCTCCCTTGAATGTTTTATACTTCCTTACATAATTACTTACCTTGATTGATGTTTGTGGACACAGTTACCTTTCTTAGTTTGTCTTATATAGTGAATACATTTTGTTGTTTTCTAGCTTCTACCATGGTGAATGGTTGCAGGGTGCACTAGCTGCTTGGAACTACTTTATAATTATTTTATGCAGAAACTTATTGACCTTTCTTGCATATTTTAATAACTTTGGTATATTTTCTTCATATTTCAGATCTTTGAACATTTAGTTCCCCTTTCCATTTTTGCTGATGTGATTTTACAATCAAAATAATATCTTATTTATCGAAAGAGATATTATTGTTGTTTGTTTTCAAAAGTCATTTACCTTTGCTGCTATGCTTAGTTTGCTAACACTGTTCAAATCTTTTCAGGGCCTATTATGTGGCATTTTTTATCGTATACATACACAGTTTGCCTTGGTCTTTTAATTGTTGCACTTTGTATTATGTGGAGTATTGTAAAGCTGTTGTTGGTCATACACTAATCAATGTCTATATAACTTATCAGCCCGAGTCAGAGATTATGGACAACTTATTTTCCAATCAGGATCCTGGGGAGGTATTCATATACAACTTATAGTTAATATATTCAAGCTTCTGAGTGATATAGAGGAAATAAAAATATAGTTATGATAATGTATGAATATTTGTTGTAGTTCACCACAATATGATGCTTTTGCCACAAGTTAGGTTATATAGTAATAACTCATTATAAAGCCACTTGTTTGCATGTAGGAGGCTATCACATCCTTATATTACATCAATGGGTAGTCCCTTCTTCAGACTACATCAATGGGTAGTCCCTTCTTCAGAATATCATATTATAATATGTTCAAGCTGATGAATGTCCTTTGAAATAAGAATGGGAAAATCATTACTTATATTAAGATATGTTTGCAGATATTTATAACAAAAAACTTTAAAGGAATCACAGTAAACGTTTTGCTTTTTATGTGCTAAATGTAGAGGCTATGAATAATTATGTTTCATATTTTTTGTGTTGCATGTATTGACAAACACTATTGAACTGAGACTTAGCTGCGTGTTTGTATGTTTTCACTATTGTTCCCTTAATTATAGTTGGGAAGACAAGCACGGATACAGAGTGTCAGTTAAATTATGTTTGTTAATATATTCAAAGTTATAGTCATGAATATTGATTAACATGTGAAACTGTATCCTCACAGTTATATTATAACTTTGGTTTGGACTGAGTTTATGATAAGAAATATTATCATGATAGCTGCAGGGGGTATACAAGCTTCAAATTATGATTGATAGATTGAAACCAAACTTGGTATGTAGGTTAAAGCTTACATACATGTAGGTTCAGTTCAATGTATGACCATGCTAATGTCAATGTAAATAATTTCAATTTGCAAACACAGTATTAGCCATCTTCTTGAAATATTTGCCTCCAGTTACTTGGCTTTCTTGGAATTTCCTTGTATCTCAATGCACAAATTGTTGCTTTATTCACTGTTAATTGTATACAGTACAATATTATATATAGGTTTGCTATCACAATACAGTTGTTTACTATAGTGTGCAGATGATGACGCTAGCCTGGTTTGTAAATATGAATTGAAAATCTAAATAATTTTTTAGGTCAATTTATCTTGTGCATAAGCGCCTGTAATGGCCTGTTGACTGTAAAGTGTTGACAATATTCACATTTTCTATTGATAAGGCTAGAGTTATCTCCGGCATGCTGTAGCTGCTGCAGATGTGTTATGTTTAGTTATTATTCACAACAAAATGATAGTTTCAAAAGTCATCACTATGGTATAATAATATATTATTGTACCATATTCACCATGCTTTTAGCAATATATCATACACGATTGTACAGTCCACTTACAAACTGTCCTATATGATCATGTTTTTTGTGCCCCGAGTCAATCTGCTGGATTATGTATACGACAGGCAAATTTTGCTCAGTTAAACATATGTACCAAAGGTGCTGCTTACCGGTATATATAAATGTAGTTTATATGCAACTGTGTTTTTTTGCCCAATTCAAATATTGGGATGGGGGCATATATCTTCGATGCCGTCTGTCCGTTTGAGTTATGACCCTTGAAATGGCCAAATGACAAATGGGTGCATCCATGTCCTATGGAAACATTTGTAGTTCTAAAGTATTAACAATTTTTTTGTCACTGCCTTTAAAAATCATGATAGAATATTTTACTAATGTACTAACCTATGTGGGACTTTGTTTAACACGGGACACATACTGACATATTTAGTGTGTTCATGGTTGATCTTATAATCACACGGGACACATACTGACATATTTAGTGTGTTCATGATAATGTTGATCTTATAATCAGATCTTAGAGTTATCATTATAGACTTGTCAACTATTTACTAATTGTTAATGCTAGATTATCATCATTGTTATACGTTTGTCTTGTTTATAGGTATTGATAAGTTAAAATTCATGTAAACTACAAATGTAGAGCATTTGATATTGTGAATTATGTCGTAGATTTCTATCGATACATTTTATTAATTCAAATTACGGTGTTAATAATGAGGTATTTTTTGGCCTTTTAAACAAAAATGAATTGTTAAATCAATTGTATTAAAAATATTGAAACATATACAAGTTTGACCATGTAAACTTCTACTAAGATTACTTGTTAAAATTGAAATTCATCAGATCTTTTAGTAAATGATAATATTAATTGATAAAAAATATGTGACATTTTCTGTTTATTCTACATTGTGCTTTATTTTCTCTTCTTTGTTTTCAGCCAAGATTTGGAGATGAAAATAGAGGTATGTTGTTCTTATGTTTATCAAATTTATAGTCAAAGGGATAAAAAGGGATAACTCTTTACTATACTTAATTCATTACAAATGAGAGTTGTTTCCCCTTGTTTATGCATTACAAGTTATTTGCTTAGATTATACATGTAATTTAGATCTTTGATTTGGTTTAAGAAAAAATGAGTTATATCAGATATTGAAATTGTTAACCTTATTCTTGTCTGATTGAACGTATTAGATATTGAATATTATGGGTGACATGGTGGTCAAGCAGGTTATATATATATATATTGAGAGGTCCCTGATTGGAATCCAATATATTAGAGATTAACTGGTTGGTAACCCAGTCATAGTCTTGTGTGTATATTGATGAAAAGTGGTACCCAGGCGGTGATGTTAATGGGCTGCAGTTTGTCTGTATTTTACCATGAATTTTATATTATTTCAGGAATGGATGGTGTAAGATCAAGTATGGACCAGGTAAAATCTTTCTTCAATTATCTCAACCAATTAAAGACATAAAATTGTTGTAAATTAACTATATAAGTAAGTTCTTATCAATCGAAATATTTCTAAAACTTGTTATATTTCCATATTTGGTTTTGATTAACTTGCTGACCAATTTGCTTTCTTTAGTTTTAAAATGTTTTGAAAATTTATTGTCCAATGTGGATCAGGACAATGTGATTGGGTTAAACGTCTGTATGACAAGTTAACAGTCCTGAATATACATTTTTGGACTGTTGAATTTAATATTTTGGGCATTAGCAGTATAAGACCGTAATTTATTGTTAAAACCAACGTACTTGAGCTTGTACTTGTTAGGTTTCTGAAGACATACAGTATTATAATCATGTTACTTCACTTTGTTATGACAGCTTATTTAACTTTCCATTTTCTTATATCTACCAAAGTGGAGATCAGGTGGAAAGACTGCCATGCGTGCTGCTAGCCAGCTGTCTGGAAGGGGGTCCAATGATGTGGATTGGATAATGCCCACAATCCTGCATGATAATAAAAAAGACCGATTATGATGATTGTATTTATTTAAAAACAGGGGTTCTATTTGACTTGGGAGTAGGGGTTTTCACCCTTGAACCTGCCAAATGCTTCATTTTGAAATTCATTTTTGTGCTTCGAATGTCCATTTTCTCTAAAAAAAATCACAGTTATTTGGCTTACAAAATGTGAACATTTTGTCCAAAGTATGAGTGAGCGTTCAGATCCTGTAACTAATGGAACCCCTGTAATATGTCTTGTGTGCTGCATGGCACGCTATTAAGCAACAATTAATCTAAAGGATGATATTTGATTTACTTTCAGAGACGGGATATGAATGGTGGAAAAGAAGGTAATGTTTGTATAGTGTTTGTAGGATCCAAAAACCTTGTAACACAATGCACCTTCAAACAGCCCCTCTCTGTCTTTGAGTTGCCCCCCCCCCCCCACAAAATTCCATCAGCTTTGTTTGGTGTTTTTTTCTTCACTAAAATAGTATGGTCAGGTTATATAGAAGGTTTCATCAAGGTCAAAAATGAGCATTTAGTGTTTATGGTATTCTTATTTGTTCCTACTTCTTTCAGCTTTTTAAAATGATTGTGTTAATGTTTTGTAGAAATTTTTATGTGTTTTATAAAACACTGCTTTTCTGTATAATTTTGCCAATATTTTTCTGACATTTTAATTTTAAACTTTTGTAAATTCCAACATATTTTGTTATAGTCTTTCTTACCTATTTATTAATATCTTTGGGTTCATTTAGGTGTCTTAGTTTTAGTAATTAAGACTTGTTGCATATATTTTACTTATAACCCATATTGCATATATATGCCTGAGATGAATAAAGTTCTATTCTATAATGATTGTTGGTGCAGTGTCAGGTATTCACTGAAACAATTGACTGGTTCTTATCACCCATATTTTGGAACAACTTACTAAATTGATATCAGATATTTATTTTAATCCCATATTCTATAAAATACTTGTTTTCTTGAAAGGATTTAGTTAACTAATAATCTAGCAAAAATTTACTTATACAAAACTTATCCTTTAACATAATTGTGGACCGTATTGAAGCAGGGAACCTCTCTATCATAAGTCAAAAGCGTTACCGACTCGACAACCGTGCCTCTCATGAATAAAATTATTAATAGATGATCAACTCAATCTACAATATGACAGCCAATGCTTTGACTCAACTGTCATTATAAAATACTTTAAATGCCTATTTGTTCTAATGTATCTGAAATTAATTTCTACACACATTTTTAAAAAGCCTGGAGACACATATATGTACGCAAAATGGTGCATTCAAAGATAAAAGAGAAATGGTGTAAGCCGTACTATTGATATAATATTATAAACCAATATGAAACTATCAATATATAGCAAACACTGTTTGATATGCAATTCTGAGTGAAAAACACTATTGATCAGATTTTTTATATATTCAAATAAAACTCCAACCACTGTGAGAAAAACAAATGTTCTGATTATAACAATGAAATGGTGAAGGTTTAAACAACAGTTTGCACATTGGTAAACAAACAATAAGCCTTATTTGTTGAAAATATAGATCGGTCAACAGTTTGCTGTAGGTTCTAAACTACCAGTTTTTTTTGAAGCCATAATAATTACTTTAAACCCTTATCTGCTTTAGGATTAGAAATTGAGAAGTGTGTGTGTGTGGGGGACTGATTAAAGTAAATATGTTTAAACATGTTCATACAGTATTGCAATAGATTAATGTTGACAAAACACACTTGTAACTAGCCGTTCTATGTATTGTGATTAACATAAGTCAATAGCAGACTTTTACTTAACTGTTTAATGTGGCCTTGACAGCATAAACTAACGAACAATTAAATGTATTAGGGATATATTTGGAACTAACTGAGTTGTAAAATTCTTTAAAGTTGGAATTTGTGAAACAGCCAAGAATTAAAAAATAGTATATTATAAAAAATTGGATTGGAATTAATAATAGAAATATGCAGGACATTATGACACATGGGCCGGGTATGTATACAATATAAATACAAACTATTTTTTTATCATTTAAATAATTAATTAATTAATTTAACTAGGAAGTAAGTCATAGCGGCTTCATGTAAAGTTTGATAAAAAAATAATTCAATTTTTTGGAAGATTTAAAATATAAGCATGTTTATAAAACTCCATTTGTAATAATACGAAGTAATAATTAATATTTAACAAGTAATTGTAAGCCTGCTTTCTATCTTTAATCAATCATGTGTTAAGAAATAGATAATATTCATTCAACTTTTTATTTTTTATTTTCTCAATTGTTTCATACTTACTTTTTCCAGTTAAATAATTTAAAAATATGAATATTTTATTTACATTGTTACCATGGATATTTAAATTATTTGACAGCTACCGGTATGGAAGACTCGTTACAAAACCATCATATACGTAGAGAACAAAGATCTAAACAACAAACTGGTACATTGAATGTTGTTATAATGCATGTTACTAATTCACCATGTTACATTGTTACACTACTTTCACTTTAAATCTATAAAAATAAAATTTTAATATTCTTTTAAGCCCCAATAAAGGATCATGATGCCCAAAAGGTTCATTTTTATCCAGTCCGATTGAGCTACCTTAATAATATGATATTTTATTGCGCAGGCTCAGAATTTTACATTCAGATTCGTAGGTTATAAACGAGAAAAAAAAAACGATTCCAATGATGTAAATAGTAGATGATCGTATAATGAAACACAGAAATTATAAATGTATAATGTTCATGATTTTAATACCCTTATTGGGGCTTAATTGAAGTTGATCAATTATTATAATGGTTTACCTATTATTTTCATTGTAAGAATAAATACATATTTTAATAAATGCTCATGAGTTTATAATAGTTCAGTAACATTCTTCATTAAATATTAATAGATATTTTATTGAAAATGTTGAATCAACTTAACATATTGTGTTTTATAAAATAATGTAAAGGTCATCAGACTATTTCAGCACACATTATTTTGCTAACTTTTCTACATTTTAAAAAACAATATATTAATATGATTATCATTGTACATTTATATAAATATTAGTAAGGCTATTAATTTACAAAATGCAATAGTGTAAAAATGCAAAATTTACAAAACATATATATATATAGAAATCATTAAGCACAAGATATAAAAGTTATGTTACAGTATGTGAAAAATAGTGAGTTGAAATGGAGAGTCATTGAATGGTCTGACAGTATTTATTCATGCATTGTTAGGAGTCACCACAATTAAGCAACCATCTATCCTAAACAAACAAATGTAATTAAATCTCAATCAATCATGTCTATTTTAAGTAAATATGTAACTCAAATTAAACTTTCAAAGGGTGCTTGAGCGGCTTACATAGAAAATTGGTACTTTATTTTAACTCTACCACCTGATTCAATCAGCCACATTTAATTAACTCATTACTGTCATGGCTGCTTTATACAGTAATGTTATTCAACTGTATATGACAGTGCTATCACAGGTAACGGCACTTTGGTTTTGATGGCAGCCGTGTGTTTAAATCAAACAATTGTATATATTACACTTTCAGGCATAATTTATTCATTTTTCTGGCATAATTTCAAACAGCTCAGGAAAACTACAATGGATTGCTATTAGATTTACATTCTTTTGACATACCTATTTGTATGTGTGTTATGTCGAATTGATCAGCTACTTTAATACAGATTAGAAATAAGCTTGTTTATTTTCTACTTTGTTTATTGTTGTTTTGAATTTTTAAAAACATTTTCATGTAATTTTTGCAATACATTTTTTTAACACTTCTATGAAATTTTAGATATCACTTTAATTTATCTTATTTTTGTAAGGCTCAAAATTATGATGAATATTATTATTACTATAATCACAGTACATCATTGGTATTTAATACTACATTGTAGTATGTAAATCTGAAATTTAATTAAACAAAAAGATATTTTGTGAGATATGTTTTAAGATCTACCAATTTTGTTACCTGACTGTGGGTGTAGACTAGTGTTCGTAACTGAACTTCAATGTTGTTAAATATCTGTTCTTAAGTTGCATTATTATTATTAATTTTTTATTTCCTTTGGTCTGACACAAGTTATTTCACAAGTCTTGATTTGATTTGCACAGTTGTCTTTACCTTGATATATATGAAAGGTCCCAAACTCTTAATACAATCAGTTGTCTTTACCTTGATATATATGAAAGGTCCCCAACTCTTAATATAATCAGTTGTCTTTACCTTGATATGAATGAAAGGTCCCCAACTCTTGATATAATCAGTTGTCTTTATCTTGATATGAATGAAAGGTCCCCAACTCTTGATATAATCAGTTGTCTTTACCTTGATATATATGAAAGGTCCCCAACTCTTGATATAATCAGTTGTCTTTACCTTGATATATATGAAAGGTCCCCAACTCTTGATATAATCAGTTGTCTTTACCTTGATATATATGAAAGGTCCCCAACTCTTGATATAATCAGTTGTCTTTACTTAGATATATATGAAAGGTCCCCAACTCTTGATATAATCAGTTGTCTTTACCTTGATATATATGAAAGGTCCCCAACTCTTGATATAATCAGTTGTCTTTACCTTGATGTATATGAAAGGTCCCCAACTCTTGATATAATCAGTTGTCTTTACCTTGATATATATGAAAGGTCCCCAACTCTTGATATAATCAGTTGTCTTTACCTAGATGTATATGAAAGGTCCCCAACTCTTGATATAATCAGTTTTCTTTACCTAGATATATCTGAAAGGTCCCCAACTCTTGATATACTGTAAATCACTTTATATTCGCGTGAGCTTTATTTCGCGATTTTCAGTTTCGAACTTATTTCGCGAATTATTGAATTCGCGATCGAGGGTCCCAAAATCTTAAATTCGCGAATGTATAAAAATCTTAAAAACGGTTATACATGCAACAATGGTGCTTAATTCTACTTTTATACCGATAATTAACAAATATATCACACGTTTTATACAGTGATCAGTGTAGTTTGATAAATGCATCACACCTTGTGTCAGTTAATCGTGTTTTCACAGGTACGTTTGTTTGTCAATAGGGTGTATTGTTTGTTATATACTCCGTAAACAAGCTGTTTAACAATTTCAGGTTTGTTGGGAAGTATCCCTTATATCGAACAATTAAAAACATAATTTTACAAACTACAACCACTGGACGAAATTGAATGTTGACATGAAATTATAGAATCTAAAACCAATGCATGCAAAATGGCTATATAGTACACTATGCCAACACAATAGCTTCGTCCACATAATTAATTACATGCGATTAAATTAATCGTTTGAAATTTCTTTCGGATACATCTTATGTTGTGAAATGTTATTTACGCGAAATGATGAATTCGCGATTGGGGCCAATCGCGAAAATTAGCGAAAATTAAACCACCGCGAATAATACCGGATTTACAGTAATCAGTAGTCTTTACCTTGATATGAATGAAAGGTCCCCAACTCTTGATATAATCAGTTGTCTTTACCTTGATATGAATGAAAGGTCCCCAACTCTTGATATAATCAGTTGGCTTTGAAGTCAACAGCTCTTTGATTAAACCCATTGTCTCCCTTGATATGAATGAAATATTTAAAAACAACTAATATTTACTAGTTACCTCCCTTTATTAATTAAAATTCAAGTTCAATGTCCACAACTCTAAGAGTCCTACACTAGGAAACTTCAGAATTTGCTCTAGTCTAAATAAACACTGACATTTTAATTATTTGAATTTTATTGTAATTTTTTATTGTATGATTATTTTCATAGACTTTGGTCGAGCAACTACAATGCCTCCTAGGCCGTATTCTGATTCTAATTTCCAAAGGAGAAATGGTATGGATTATTGGTGAACAGATTGTTGATGTCTGGGAAACTGTTTTTGCAATTTGCAATCATCTCTCTGTGTTTTCTCTCTTCCTTTACATTACACTGAGTACATGTTTTGTGTGGAGCCTTTGAAAGTTTACAGCCATTATGTAGATCCAATATCTGACCATAGTCTACTACTGTAAAATCATTTAATTTCGATGGGACAAAATTTCATGGTTTTGGTAAAAGATACCATTTCGTTGGGACGTACAGTATAGCTCTCCCGACTTTTGCCCCATGTCACGCGTTTGCGCGATTGATTAATGTCAAAGTGGAATCGCGCGGGAGTCACGGTAATCCTCGGCATTGCGAGGGAATCGGCGCAAAACTTTCCTTGCGGCTTCCTCGTAATCCTGCTGATTGAGCGACAATAAAATCACCGCTACAATCACCGGGTTTTCTGCGATCGTGGTAAACGCAACAATTTAATTAACAAATAATTACATGTAGATGAACAGAGTCTATGCGTAATAAATTGATAATTGATTTCATGTACAGTATTAAAAATATGTATTATGAGTGTGTGAACTTTCGAGAATGATCATGTATTTTTTTACAAGTAATGAATTTAAATGTACCAAAGTATGTAGCAACAACAACAACAGTATATAGATAATTTCTCAGTATTTTGTGTTCCATTTTTCCTGTGCAAACTGAAGATGCTAATCATGCTTCTTAAGTATTTCTTGCATGTGCAGTGTTAATTACGAGTTTTAATCAAACACTAACAGAAGATCCAGCCATATAAGTGTATACATCTCGGAAAATCAAGTCATGTTTGTTGAACTCGGACATAATTAAAGAGCGGTTAATATCATGCCCACTGGTGTGGACGTCGCAAATACATGGGTACAAGGACTACAAATCTTTCCCAACAGGCGGGAAATTGACTATATATATATTTAGTTTCGGTTCGGTTCCAAGTTTCGGGAATTACTATGTTATTAGGTGTCCTGATTGAGACAGTAAGCATTATCTTTATATACTGGGAATTTAGATATAAAAAATGTGTAATTCCAACTGGGTAGACCGCCGCTGCTTAGGTCGGGCAAAAAAAAAGAATGGTCAATCTATGAAAAACATTCAAGCGTACATGTAGGCTTTCATACTTACATTAAATTGTATTTCATATTAGATAAAAGCATCGCGATTTTTATGATAAATAACTGAATATATTTTTCTCACAGTCAGACAAGTTTGGATTTCGTTCCTGTCGTCGTTAAATGAGACAATTAATTAACGTCGTCAATAAAACTGATAATTACGTTTTAGAATTTAGCAATGCACATTAAGTTTTCGTTCCTCCCATTGTAGTAAATGCCACAAATAATTAACATCGACAATAAAACGGACACTTTTTAAATCAAGCTTACGAAAAAAGGTTATTACAATGTACTGTAAATTAAATTAAAATTCACTATTTCTATGCCCAATTTATTGTTGTTTTTTATACAGTTGTATATGCATACATTACGATAGTCTTACCTGTTAACAGAGTGGAAAGCGGCGATTAACGCGATCGCACGCGATTATAGCGGTTTTTATGACCCGTGCGTTCTCGTGATCGCCGACATGATTGCCGCGATTCGCGGGTGGTTTAACAGTGGACAATCACGCTAAAATTGCGGCGATTTTCCACGCAAGTAGAAAATTGCCCACAGATGCATCGCGATTTTGGCAAAAGTTGCGAGCGCTGTACTGTAAATTGGTGGACTATGCATTTCAGGTATTAAATACAAGGGTCAAACTTAGTGTTTGTTGGGATTTAATTTCGTCGTTGAGGTGAACCACGAAATCCACGTAATTTAATCCCCAACAAAAATGAATGATTTTACAGTATATTATTGAAGTGGATTGGTGAGCTTGCACCATAAAGTCTGTTTAAGAGTTCCATAGTTGGTTATGTATTGATCAGTATTTGCTCACCTCAACTTTGACAGTATTGATTGGCTTTATAAATAAACTCTTGTAAAATATAATTGTAATTGATTGTGAAAACCTTGGGTTTTACAAAGTCTCATCCCTGTCACAAAATCATTGGATGACTGGCAATCATGTCTATGGGAGCCAAACAAAGAACTGGACACCTGTTTAGTGAACGCTTTGTCTCAAGAAATTCTTGTGGGACAGACGTTTGACTGATTTGTTGGGTATATTTTTGTCTACTATGGTTGTGGCCAGCATGGTTGTGGCATTCATTGGCTTTCATACAACACATTTTACATGTTAATATTGTCCTAGTGGAACATACATTCTCTTACATTAGCTGAATTAATAAATATGTCCAGAATTAACTCTGACTTTAGATTATCTTGCAAGTTAAAGAATAAAATCTTACCTTATGTATAATACATAATGAAATTTGACCTTAGATGTATATAATATGTAGAATGAACTCTGACCTTAGAATATCTATATAAATATGAACTCTGACCTTCGATATGTAAACAGAACAAACTCTGACTTTAGATGTACTATATATATTACAAGTTAAGAATGAACTTTGACCTTAGATTTATACAGCCTGAACGTTGACCTTTAAAATTTAAGTTAGGAAAATAATGTTACACTGGGGCTCATGACACGGATAACTTGCATAATTATATAACTTTCAGAGCTTTTTGGATGTCTGTGTATGCTTTACATGTGACATTAACTAATTACTGGTTAAATAAATGGTCTATTCATGATTTCCCCTTTTCTAATCTACATATTACAATTTAATATGTTACGAATACCATGCTCATGTAAGTGACGTAATTGGTAAATGTTTGCTTGACGTCACCTCACAGCAAGCTCAGTTGGTCAATAGAGTGTTATTGGCGCTCACATATGATCTGGCTTAAATTCCTGGAATGGGGACGTTGTATGACAATCTCTGGTGATGTTTGTGTTTGGTTTCGGGACACTTGGAATAGGTTGCACATGTTGTTGATCTGTAACCATGGTTGATCTAATATAAATCATTCTCCTGCATGGTCCTTATGTCCTTGCTATAGTTACCATAGTTACAAGATGCTGGTATCATAGTTCATTGCTTAGTAACCAGAGATTGAACTAATGTGTTGCTTAGCAACAATATGCTGGCATCATACATTTCATTGCTTAGAAATCAAAGAGTAAACTAATGTGTTGCTTAGCAACAAGATGCTGGCATCATACATTTCATTGCTTAGCAACCAGAGAGTAAACTAATGTGTTGCTTAGCAACTAGCATAAGTTATTAAATATTTCATTCTTTGCATGAGACTTATTATTCTTTACTTAGATCAGAAATTTATTATACACAGAATAATATGATTAGATTGAAAACAGATGTAGCTAAATTATATACCCGGTAGTTTTGTATATTCTGATAAATATTCATTTTAAATAATATTTATTTTTTCGAGTCAAATTTAAATGTCAAATTGTGCTAATTTCTTATTCAGAAAGCTGATTCGTTTTCTCTGATGTAAACATGCAATCTAAATTAATAATATTGCACCTTTCTTTATGAACTGTTTTTATTACTTAAATTAACGCTTTCTGAAAATTGTGTATGACAATTACTAAATGATTACTACCAGTATGATATGGTGAAGATAATTTAAAAATTACAAAAAATAAGCATTATTGTGATGTTAATAATAGCCATTAGATTTCTAGTTCAATATTGAAAGAGATAAAAGTCTGAATTTTAGAGGCTAAATAAGGGTCAGTAAGAGAGACAACTGATTAGTTGAGTATCTGCTCCTTCACTTACAGATATACTTAGGCATCAAGAAAGCGAGATCGAAGATCTACGACGTAACTTAGCTCGTCTTGAACGTGACCACGGAAATACAAGTCGTGGGCCTCGTGCAGAGTCGAGGAATGATAAAATGGGTATGTCTCATCATGTTGCTTGTGCAGTAAAACGTACGAGCGTGTGCGTGGCAAGACACGAGAGACTTATGTATACTAATGTTATATACATATATTCATGTAGTTAGATCAACCCTAGTTGCTGCTATCTGTGTATACTGGAGGGTATTGTCTTGTAGTTCACAATGTTTGTCTGCAGTTAATGGTTTCTAGTACAGTAGCATTAGTAAATAAGCAAGAAAACCTTCTAGCTTTGTCAGAGAAATGATCATTAAAACTTTTTTTTTCAACTTTAATAATTTATGCAAATTTCTTTTGACTGTGAATGGAATATAAATTGGCATTTAGCTTAATCATACTTGTTTGGTTTTCATAACACCTTTATTGTTCATTATGATAATAGTTTGATCGTAATAAGGAATACTAAATTACTAATATTAGAATGATGATTATGCTAACCATTTCTATGTATGGATAGTAACGTTAATGATCATGATGAAAATTCAGTAAAAAAAAAACATTTTGGTGTTTTCACTTGCATTGGTTACTTAAAAATGTTAATTTTAAAATCTTTTTGACTTTTTGGCATTTATAACTATTGATTGACAATGTGTCATAATTAGTACTTAATTGATTACCTAATTTCTAACTAGCGGTAATTTGTTCTTTGTTTCAGAGAAAAAGAATGACAAACTAAGTGGTATGGCTCTTTCCTTTTCTGCCACTCTGTTGTGAGTGAGAAAACGCAAGGGATTCATCCATTCTGGTTTCCATTTTAAGGGGCTGGCCCCCATCATCCCCCATTCCATCTGTTAATCAGGGCTGGTATTCAATATTGATCTTACTTTGTTTAAGCATATTTTTAGGACAACCCATCAATTTGCCTGTTACTAACCAAGATTTGATTATATGGTGTGATCTGATTAGTTGTCCTTGTCCTGAAGTCAGGTAAGATCAATATGGTATTCCACCCCAGTACTCATACATATAGAACTCATACTGTTATACCCTCAAACTTCAGTGACACACATGGTTCATACTGTTATACCCTCAAACTTCAGTGACACACTTGGTTCATACTGTTATACCCTCAAACTTCAGTGACACACATGGTTCATACTGTTATACCCTCAAACTTCAGTGACACACATGGTTCATTCTGTTATACCCTCAAACTTCAGTGACACACATGGTTCATACTGTTATACCCTCAAACTTCAGTGACACACATGGTTCATTCTGTTATACCCTCAAACTTCAGTGACACACATGGTTCATACTGTTATACCCTCAAACTTCAGTGACACACATGGTTCATACTGTTATACCCTCAAACTTCAGTGACACACATGGTTCATTCTGTTATACCCTCAAACTTTAGTGACACACATGGTTCAAACTGTTATACCCTCAAACTTCAGTGACACACATGGTTCATACTGATGCACATATTCATTGTCAGCCAGGTTAAACATTAACCAAATACCCCATGCTTAGGCATTTTGGCATATCTTCACTTGATTGCCACAAAACACTATCATGCTATTTTTGCAATTTCGGGATTTGCAATTAAAGTTTAAGTAACTTGGCTTAGTTTAAACTTGACACTGTGGAAGTATTTAAGTGTTTTAAATGATTTGTCGTTTGCTAAAAAAGCTTAGTCACTGACGTATACATACATTCTGCTGGGCAACAATTTTGGACATTATCAAACAGCAAAATGACCAAATTTGACTTATTCATTTGAATTATGGAATTCAAGCGATGATATTAGTTAGATCCAGTGCTGATCAACGTTGTTAACTATCATTTTATATAATAGTAGGAATCTTAGTTATAATATAATCAGAAGTTTCTTATTAAAGAGTCAAGACTGATCTCACTCTAAAACATTGATAATTACATGTACTGGTATAATGGAGAAAATCGTTTGTTGTAGTACCTTTCTTGTACCGTACAATCATTTCCATGTCATATTTTTGTTCATTAATTTTTAGTACATATGAATTATAATAAACTAGTTGTTAATCATTTAATCATCAATATTTTCATGAGAATGTTAACTTTCATCTAATTCAAGCACTGTCATGTTGCACCGTAATTTTCTGTACTTTTTCATCATATGCATTGAAACTTTCATTACATTTGTTAATGACCAATATTATGGTTGATATCATTGGTTTAAACACCATCACCTGGTTTTTGTAATTAATGCATGAATAAAATAGTTTTTGTAGTTATAGAAATAATGTATCTATTGTAAATTGTTCAATTTTCATAATTATTATACATAATTATTTGGAAATAAATGTTAGAAATATATTCTTATATACCCTAATATACTTGATGCAAAATTATTGGTAATCTAGAATAATGCATGCTCAATATTTTGTACTTGGACAGTATAGTAGCATCCAAAGCCTTAGATCTACATGTATTAGATAGTCAATGGAAGCATACCTCTGATGATTAATACAACCAATGCTGTTTGAGAGTATTAATAGTACCTAATAATAATGCATCAAATGTTGTTCTTAATGATATAAATAAGTCAGCATTTGTGAACTTTAATTCTGAAAGGATCTGGCGTTACATGTTTTGAGTTAATTTATTGGCAATTATCAGTTCTCAAACATAATACAATACTATAGGAGAGATTATAAGTTTCCCTGTAAAAGACTCCCTTATTGTCACTTCATGACCCTTTTAAAATAAATAGTTAAATTTTATTATGTTTAAATATAGTCAACTTTATTTCACTTGAACTTAGGTAAAGTAACGAATATTTCATTGACAGAAAGTGTCAGGACATGACTTTTAAAGGGTGTCCCTAACATTTCCCCAGCACAAACTTCAATTGTAATACTTAAGGCACAATGAATGTGACTTATACTTATACCCCTGCACACCCATACAATATTCTTTTTCAATCTAACAAACACCATGCATATCATAATGTTGTTTTGTTTCAGCCATTCTTTTCAGACATCCTTTTATTCATCATAATTATGTTGAATGTATTTAATTCACTGAAACAGATCATTCAATTGTTCTCTCGTCTTGGAAACACATGGCATTGTTTGCGCTAGTTTTTGTTTCTGTGTGCATATTAATGTACTCTGATTCCGCTTCGTTCATATCTTGCTTAACGGAGTAGCAATTTAGTAATCTTAGTAATTATTGTTGTTATACCTCCTGTCATTATTACAAGTGCATTCTAGATGTGAAACTTATATTATTATAGTCTGAATTAAGATGAGGTACAATATCTGCTTTTTCGGTTGTTAAATATGATAAATGTTTAATTTGGATTCATATTTTTTATGACATGTAAATGTTCATAATGGAAATACTAATTGTAACTGTAACAATTATAAGACTTATAAATAACAGTGGCCCAAAGGTGCCTTGACCAAGTGTGCTTACGTAGACCATTAAAGGTTGCCATGACTTCGACCTGTTGTAATGATCTAGTTGTGCCTGCATATTGGCTTTTTGTCATGTTTATATATCGAGTTGCCCCAATATTAAACTGTTGTCATGAGAGTAATTAGTTGTCATGACATTGACTTGTTGCCTGGTAATTATAACTAAGTGCCATGACATTGACCTAGCCAGGTTGCCATGATATTGACTTGGGTTGCCATGAATGCTGTTTGTTACCATCACTGTAACTGGTTGTCATGGTAATGGCTTGTTGGTTTGCCATGGCACACAATGACTTGACTGTAACTGATAGCAATGGCATACATTAATCTTGTTTAGGTAATAAATACTAGCCACATTTGAAATTTCACAGTATTCTTTAAATTTCATTTTCTCTATACATTTTGTATTTCAAGGAAACATTGTTTTATCATATTTTCATGTTGTATTTTTGTAGAAATGTTGGAAGAACAAGCCAAGCAACTCAAACATGTCCAGAGTGAACTGAGTAGGGTATGTATAATCAATAACCTGACTTCATTTTATTTTAAAAATATTGTTGTCATCTCATTTGAGAGACTGCAACATATATATTACTGCTAGGATATATGAGTTACTTATCAACCAAACCATTGACGCCAGTAAAATCACATTAATGTTTCACAGCAAACTGTTCTTTTTGAGCTAACAGTGTTTCATTTTTGTTGGTTCCTGTCTTAATTAGTCTTGTGTGAGTTCATGTTATGTTTAGAAGAAGGATCCTTCTTCATGTCATATTTCTGTACATTCTTATCATCAAATTATTACTCTCTGATAGAATATCATCCCAAGCGTCTCTCTATTAATTCGTCATGAAACAATTGGAGATTTCTTTTCTCATTAAAACATTTGATTCCCTGTATAAATGCTTTCAAAAATATTAATAGGAAACTTTTAATGATAGCATGACTCTCAAATATAAATATTATAGTTTTGAAAATAAAATACTCCCCTCCCCCAGTCCCCCAACTTTGGGATGGTAGTCTAGCAATTGGTTCACCGTTATCTTATATTATGACTGATCATGTAACATTAAAAACTAAACACTTCCTGATACTTTGTTTAGAGTTATTGCCCATTGTAATGTCATATTATAATTATAAGAATTGCCACGACACTTATCAGTTGCTGTTATTTCTCTACGACACTTATCAGTTGCTGTTATTTCTCTATGTGTGACATATTTAACTATATAACAATATCTGTGATGTGATTATAGGTAACCGTGTATCTTGCAATCTCATTAAAATCAGACCCATATCACCTCCACTACTTTACACGGATACAGAATCTGACCACACTCTGTATGGGGTCATGTTGATGTGAACTTTACATCATTCCATAAAATTGCTACTTTCACAAGTCTGAAAGTGCAAAGAATTTCTGCTGTAGTTTTCATTGAGAAAATATGTTTAAACTTAACCAATGGTTCAAAGTAATGGAGCACATGTTAGGATGTGATTTTAATGAGATTGTTTATCTTGTTTCTACAATTATTTATCATATCTCATTATTCATGTATTTCATTTACTAGAACCATGAACAAGTAAGTCATGTACACCCTCACACTGCACTGCATGTTAACATTCATAGTGTTCATTATTTAATGTTGTTCTTAACTCATTATTATACAAACCTAGCAAAGCATGATAGGTCAGCTTTTATAGCATGTCGGCTTTTATAGCACATTGCCAATGTAAGGTCAGCTTTTATATCACATTGCCAATGTAAGGTAAGCTTTTATAACACATTGTCAATGGAAGGTCAGCTTTTATATCACATTGCCAATGTAAGGTAAGCTTTTATATCACATTGTCAATGGAAGGTCAGCTTTTATATCACATTGCCAATGTAAGGTAAGCTTTTATATCACATTGTCAATGGAAGGTCAGCTTTTATATCACATTGCCAATGTAAGGTAAGCTTTTATATCACATTGCCAATGTAAGGTAAGCTTTTATATCACATTGCCAATGTAAGGTCAGCTTTTATATCACATTGCCAATGTAAGGTAAGCTTTTATATCACATTGTCAATGGAAGGTCAGCTTTTATATCACATTGCCAATGTAAGGTAAGCTTTTATATTACATTGTCAATGGAAGGTCAGCTTTTATATCACATTGCCAATGTAAGGTAAGCTTTTATATCACATTTTCAATGGAAGGTCAGCTTTTATATCACATTGCCAATGTAAGGTAAGCTTTTATATCACATTGCCAATGTAAGGTAAGCTTTTATAGTACATTGTCAATGGAAGGTCAGCTTTTAAATCACATTGTCAATGGAAGGTCACCTTTTATAGCACATTGTCAATGGAAGGTCAGCTTTTATATCACATTGTCAATGTAAGGTCAGCTTTTATAGCACATTGTCAATGGAAGGTCAGCTTTTATAGCACATTGTCAATGGAAGGTCAGCTTTTATAGCACATTGTCAATGAAAGGTCAGCTTATACAGCACATTGTCAATGAAAGGTCAGCTTTTATAGCACATGTCCAAATTAGGTTAGTTATTATAGCACATTGCCAATGTAAGGATAGTAGCATAGTATAGCACATCCATGACCAAATTTGGAAGTTATTTTGGCACATGGCCAAAATAGGTTAGTTATTGCAGCACATGGTCAATACATGCAGTTCTAAATATTGCACATGACCAACATAGGTAGTTATTATAGCACTTGACGAAATAAGGTCATCTATTACAGTGCTTGTTCAAGTAAGGTTAGTTGATATAATACATGACCAATGTAAGGTCAGTTTATAATACATGATACAGTTTCAATGAGCCTAGGTATGCACATACTGTAGTAACCGCATGAATTATAAATGCAGAAATGTGTGTTTGTTTTATACTGCATGAAAGTGTTTCAGTGCTTAGATTGGTACTTGTTTGAAACATATGAGTGATCAACATTATCACCTCAATTATTTTAATACCATACAATAAACATTGAAAAAAAGTATGAGAAAATCCGACAGCCATTCCATGTTATACATTTATGATATTAAAAAATTGTTCATTTAATAGTTAGATGCAAACTTTTAAAAGTTCAGTTTCAGTTTATTCCGTATAATACATGTGAATGATGTGATATTAGTGGTATATAATCATAAAACTTCTAGTAAGTATTATAATTAAATTAACAAATTCAAAACAACTCCTGTATTAGCACATACTTCATTAAATACTTATGTCAATAAATAATGTATTTTCAGCTATTGTTTTATTGTGTTCATCTGTACTTAGTTTTATCATTCTATTTGACATAAACTATGACAACACACATTTTATCATTCTATTTGACATAAACTATGACAACACACATTTTATCATTCTATTTGACATAAACTATGACAACACACATTTTATCATTCTATTTGACATAAACTATGACAACACACATTTTATCATTCTATTTGACATAAACTATGACAGTTTTATCATTCTATTTGACATAAACTATGACAGTTTTATCATTCTATTTGACATAAACTATGACAACACACATTAAATTGAACAATAATGAAGAACAAGAATTCATTCTAAAACTGAGATGTAATTTTTTTATGTTTCATTTGTTTCTAGTTCAAGGAAAATCCCCATTTATTAAGGCCAGCTGGGATGCCAACACGGCCATTACTTGAGCATCATGAGGTAGACACTCACCAGCATGGTCTAGGGAAACTATATAATCCTCTTACATACATTGTGCAGTTATTGAACTTGTATTTCTGTGCAAGTTTTTATAGTGTGTATTGTTGTTTATTGGAGATTGTCACAAGTTTGCCCCCTTTATGTACAAGCTATCTTACACAAGTAACAAGTAACCTCCCTTTGTTTACAGGTTTGCTGCATTTGTTTACACATTATCTCCCTTTGAATACGAGGCTTGTCCCAGAATAGTGAGGCTTGTCCCAGAATAGCGAGGGTTGTCCCAGAATAGTGAGGCTTGTCCCAGAATAGTGAGGCTTGTCCCAGAATAGTGAGGCTTGTCCCAGAATAGTGAGGCTTGTCCCAGAATAGCGAGGGTTGTCCCAGAAATTAGTCTATAATTCTTGATTAATTTACTCCAGCATAATGATATAGTTTTATAATTTTGCATGGGCATTTCTACAACCATTGCACATGTATTTTACGAGATTATTTTATATCAGTATACGTCGTATTCTATCAATTGATTTATTTATAACCCATGGTAACGGTTTACGATCCAGCATGAAAAAAGCATGTATCACAAACATGAACAATAATACTATAGCATTTTTTGCCGCATTGCGCCAAAATAAATATTAGAATAATTGGCATTTTTTGGCGAGTTTTTATAGGATGATTCATGTATTGATGATGTCATATTTGATGGGTTAATGAAGTAATATAGCAACGTTGTTAGCGGTACAGTATAAAAAAATCTCGACGTTACGGAGTGACTGCAATTTTCTAAGCATTGTGTTATACCGTATATAACATAGAATATTATTCGGAGGAACGTTAAATTATGTAAAATCCACAGCACAATACATCAGGGTATTTCGGCAGTTGTTTTTAAGATTCACCGACGTTTTGTTTGGCGCAGAAAGGAAAAGGAACAAAGCTGCCCATTTTGAAAAATATTTAATGAATTTTTGACACTATGTAAGAAGTGTCCTTTGTATTTCTGAAACTGAGAGCAATATTGTGCATGGTTTAGAGGTTTTTTCGCAACATTATGCTCTTATAAGTTTTACTTTTGTGTATCGGATGGGTACTGGATGAATGCACTATATTTCCAAAGAGTTGATAACAATTGTAAAGCCCACGAATGGGAGTTCTTTGGAAAACTGAGATAGCTTTTCCTGGTACTCGTCAAATGTACACACTTTGAATGTTTTTGGAAGATGTGTCATGAAACTTGGCTAGAATGTCCAGAAATAATTTCTCTAAACTTCGATTATAATTTGGGCATACAGTACTTGATAGGTTTTAAGATATAACAGGATTATACGGTATTCTGGAACAACCCACATACAAGTTATCTACCTTTGATTACAAATGATCTCCCTTTGATACAAGTTCCTTCCCTTTGCCTACCAGTTCTCTCCCTTTGATTAATAGTTATCTCAAAGCTTTACAAATTATATCCCTTTGTTAACAAGTTATTTCCCTTTGTTTGTCAAGACTTTTAATTTTAGAGTGTCCTTTGTATTTCTGAAACTGAGAGCAATATTGTGCATGGTTTAGAGGTTTTCCGCAACATTATGCTCTAATAAGTTTTACTTTTGTGTATTGGATGGGTACTGGATGAATGCTGTGGAGGACCCATATACAATTGGTCTTGCAAACTTAGTTGGGTGCACAATCAGGGTCTGGTTTCCTTGTGAGATTTCAATATATTTGTAGTTAAGTCTTTAGTTTAATGTTCTTGTTTTCTTTGTTTGTTTGCAATGTGTATCATACAAATTAAAGCTAGCAATCAGTAAGTAAATATTGGTTTGATGATAGTGCATGTTCATTTGCACACTATTTTCACCAAGATAGCATAGTTCCTTGATACAAACTGATACCAACACTATTAAATTTTAAGCTTAGACAAATCTTTAAGAGGGTTGTTCCATAAAGGTCCTGATAGCTTGACGTTGTATCATGTGTGATAGGTTTGCCCCACAACATAATGAAATGATATCTCATCTTGCATTGAATAATGATCAACCAATGACCACTCATTTTGTATTTGTGCCATTTTCATTTCTAACATGCTCTTTTAAAAAAAGTGGCAATCAAACTTAACATGTTGCATGATCAGTCTTTTTTATTGTAATCATCACTGGTGAATTATTGTTATCATTGCTGGCATTCATTCATCAATATTTACTACATGCACTAAGTCTTGTGAATTATTGTTATCATTGCTGGCATTCATTCAGCAATATTTACTACATGCACTAAGTCTTGTGAATTATTGTTATCATTGCTGGCATTCATTCAGCAATATTTACTACATGCACTAAGTCTTGTGAATTATTGTTATCATTGCTGGCATTCATTCAGCAATATTTACTACATGCACTAAGTCTTGTGAATTATTTGCATATTCGTCAGTTGCTTACATCAACTGAGTGTCATTGGTTAGCACTCTCTTCATTTAATAAGTTAAGCATTATTTTTGTTACAATTTTTGGGAAGCAATAAGAAAACTACGATATGCATGTAGAATGGAAACATTATCGAGTGCCTAGTAAATATTGCTACACTACATTTCTTTTCCCAACTTTCTGTCTTCTCTTTAAGTTATTCATCATGCATACTACATGATATATCAACTATTCATGGCTTTTAAAAACAGTCTGAACTGGTTGTATTTTTATAGGAGAAGGTTTGAGTTTATGTATGGTTGAGCCATGTATTTTATATTGTCACATCCCTGCACAGATTGATGGAACAGACTTCAATATTTTTGTATCTTAAATCTGTGCTAGTACTCATGTACTATATACACCATTGAGCCACTATATACACTTAGAATAGATTAAACATTGCAAGAATAAAAATAGCTACCCAGTATTTCTAACATACCTGTAACCAGGCCGCCTTCATCTATTGTCTTATTTTTACATATTTTGCATTTGTTATTTATGATTGTATTATATTTACAGCTGAGAGCTCAGGATGATATGAATTACCCATCAGCACGTGGAGGTATGCCAGACTACAACCCTAGGGCTCAATCAGGTACCATACTGCTTTATTGTTGTCCATTTGTCCAGCAATTCCTAACCTCATAACTTAATGTGATACCCTGTAACTCTCAAATCCTTTTATTGTCTCTGAGCAAATCTTCTACAATCATAGCAAGCATTATGATGCTATATGGTCATTTTAAATGAAGACATGAACTATTTAGATTTAAAAGATTAGATAACAACCAGTATGTCTGTGACTGTTATCTCTTTTATATAACATACTGTAAAATTATTTAATTTCGATGGGACGGAATTTTGTGGTTTCGGTAAAAAGACCATTTCGATGGGACATTAATTCGTGGATTTTGCATTTCATGTGATAAATACAAGGGACACAATTATTGTTCGATGGGATTAAATTTCGTGGTTGAAGATGAACCACGAAATCCACGAAATTTAATAACCCACAAAAATTAATGATTTTACAGTATTCATGTACTGGTTTATCAAGGTGCTGAAGGAAACCTTATAATTATGCACATACAAGTATAAATTATTTATTATTCTTTAAAACTGAATTCAAATTGTGCATAAGGGATATGTTTGATATAAAAAATGATTCAAAAAAAAAATGAACCGTATCTGTCCTCTATTTGTAGTTGTAAAATCACTTTCAAGGAATTCAAATTTGAATGTAATTTCCGTAAGTGCTTTGATAAAACAGTACTGTATTGTGTAACATGGGTGGTCAGTATGTTACCATTCCCAAAGCTTTATTGGTCTACAATATTGTTTCTTCTTACCCTTTTCTTTCTATCCTTTTTCTCTCCTCATTTTATTCTTTTCTTCTGTCTTTCAAATTTCTTCTTTTCTTCTGTCTATCAAATTTCTTCTTTTCTTCTGTCTATCATTCTGTTCAGATAAGAATTTAAAGAAAGCACCACCTAAGAATTTTGGAACCTCGCCTTCGTGTGTATTTAAAGCCAGACCTTGCTCTATGCATAAAATGAACTTTGTTGGATTTCTATACTCCAAAGGTTAGTACATGATGATATAAAGGGAGATAATTTGTATACAATGCTGTGCGTTGAGTGTAGCTTGATGATGTTAGACTTGGTTGATGGGGAATCATACAATCATTTTGATAACCTACTAGCCCTCATGCAGTGCTACTGTGGTCTGTTTGCCTAAGGGAGACGAATAATACACAAGTTTATTGCTTAAATCAAGGGGGACAAATCATGTACTCATGATTGATAAATGAAGGTGGGCAACTCATGTTTAAATTAATAGATAAAATAAAGGGGGACAAATCATGCACAAATATATTGATAATACCTTTAAATGAACAAAGTATGACTTGTTCCAGGCGGACACTATTTTACGTTATATGGTAAGATAGGAATGGTCAGAAAGAAAGGAACATGTACCATCTTGACTTTTTGAATTGACCATAGCTATTGTGGATCAGTGATTTATTAGTTTTATGATATTTGATTGGTTGCTCACAAAAGGACTGATTTTATCATCCAGTGCTACTGTTTTAACATTTATTTGTAAAAAATAAAGACTCTTTTAGGTTTGTAAAGTACTTTAATAATTGTTTTCTAGTTCTATCGGAGTCACATACTATGTTCAAAATTCTTTCTGACCTGGTTATAATTACAACAGAAATATCCCAGATGCCCATGTTGTGTCACTCTAAAGTTAAGAATAAATGAAGTCAAAATCAAAAGAAAGAGAAGTCTATATGTCAGAGTAAGAACAGTGGCACAGTATGGGTACCTGGTGATATAGTATTAAAGATTTTCTCTTTTAAAGAAAAAAAAGCTTTTTTACTTAGATGTGAGTATAGAATATGTTTTTGTTTATTTGGACACAATTTTGTAATTATTGGTCTATGATATTAGAATATTTTGACTGACATCAAGTTGTGGGTCGGCAAAGCAGTAATGTAGCCGGATGAATATAAAGATTAAATACCTAATAGGGGAGAAACTTGTGTATAAGCAGTCGGCTAGCTCAGTCGGTAGAGCATTCACCCTGTAAATGGGAGGTCCCGGGTTCCAGCTCCAGTCTGGTTGCATATTGTTCTCGCAACATTTTTACTGATTGTTCATTTGTTGAGATATTTATGTTATAGATGAGCGATACATGTATTATCCTGACTTTGGTAAGATGTTTGGTTGACTCTATTAAAGTATTAATTAGTTGACTACTGTGAGGGAGTAAAAGCTAAACCAGTTTATCTGCCTCAGAAGCTCATTGGTTAGTGCGCTTGACGTCTACTCTGGCAACCCGGGTTCAAATCCGGGTGGAGACACAAATATATGCCAGCCATATTTCAGCTGAAAGCTGACTGGAAAAATAAAGGCTATGCTCAGCATCAGCTAATGACTGAAATAAAGTAGCAGATATTCTTGTTTAACTTTTTCCATCCTGTTGATAGAGTGATCTAGTATTATAGTAACTTTAGTCTGCTGTTCTTATGTTGCCAAGCAGAATGCCTACATTGGATGTATCAGTGATTTTGATTGGTTGACAGACTTTTGCATTCAATTCTGATTGGTTTGCAAAGAAATTATTTAAATCTTTAACTTCATTGGTTGAATTTGTTATCCGTTATGTGATTGGTTTGGAGTATTTAACCAATCATTGAACACATAGCTAGGAGGATTTGAAACATTATTGAGATATGTCTTCGTATCATGTATAAATCTTTGCTACAAATACTTTTTTACTGGAATAATTTCTGAAATCACTTGTTGTATCATTTCATCTGCATCAGGAGTCATTTGAAAAAAAATCATTATGTAACGAACACAAACTGTATTTTTCTCCATGGCAACAAAGTTATTCTTGTTTTTGACTATTAACAATTGAGTTTTTTGGTCAAGTCTTGCATATAACCAACCTATACAGGTTAAGTATTTTTCATATAGATTTATTTCCAGATTTTGTCCATAGATAAATGAAATGTAAATAGATGTTATTTAGGTGTAGTATTAGTATAGTTGATTTGAGCATTACCGAGGTGACTATTCAAATGATTGTTGATTGTTGATTTATTATATTGGAAGAACTCAGGTTTAATGCAGAAAAGCACTGGTTAAATTGACACTGTATTAATCTTGTTGAATGTGGAAGCTATTATTTGTTTAAATACTTTAACATTATTTCTGATTTACTCAATGTCATTCAAGACATTATCATGAAATAAAGCCTGATTTCCTTGTTTTAATACTGTAGCATCAATAGTTCTGTGTATGTATTTACATTGAGACATACGTGTAAGCATAATGTTTTGGCTGACAGTTTTCACTCCTTAATAATGGTTTTCTTAGTTAACTTACTATACACAATATTTTAGAATGTCACCATTTATACTAGTATTAATAGTGAAATTACTGTATGATAAGCTGGCCTTCACATATCACGTAGTAATATTTATAGTTCCTGTTCATTAAAGTATAGCATTATAATAGAATCGTACACAATAACACCTTACATACATACATAGTAAGTTACAAGTATAATGCATTACTAATATGTATCTGCCTTGTCAATATTATATATTTCAACTCTTTGTCATCATGAAGTGCTGTTGAAGTCGAAACTAATAGAAATCATAAAGTCTGTCTGTATGTGTGTGATACATACTGAATTACCAACACTTTAATCCTGTTTTATTTGTACATGTGTGCTATAATAATGTCAAGGTCAATCATTCAAGGTCATGTGTGATATAGTAATGTCAAGGTCAATCATTCAAGGTCATGCGTGATATAATAATGTCAAGGTCAATCATTCAATGTCATGTGTGATATAGTAATGTCAAGGTCAATCATTGAAGGTCATGAGTGAAATAATAATGTCAAGGTCGATCATTCAAGGTCATGTGTGATAAAATAATGTCAAGGTCAATCATTGAAGGTCATGTGTGATATAATAATGTCAAGGTCGATCATTCAAGATAATGCACATCTCAATATAATAAAGTTTGTTTGAATATTTATTCCTCTGGCTTGAGTTTGCTAACAATCATGTGTATCTAAAAATATTATCTTAAATGTTCAATTCTATCGCTTGAATTTCCTAACATTTATTTGTGCTTCTAATTTTGAATAAATTGTCTTGAATATTCGTTCCACTGGCTCGATTTTGCTAACAATATTGTACATGCTGCCTAGAATCTAGTAACAACCAATGGTCAACCATTCAGGAATTATATTCATTGCTGATAATTGACCTGAATATTCAGTAATAATACTAGCATAATATAAGTGACAATCATGCATATCTCATTATAATAAATTGACATGAATATTATATTTATAAATATAAGGTACATGCATATTGTAAAATCAATCATATGGTTTACATAATGTGTTTGACATGTACTTTGTATTTGTTTGTCATATTTCTATGAGTAATACTTTGATGGATACTGGCATCAGTAAAGATTCGTTGAACATTCATATAACATTATCAATGTGTTCATATTTTTGTTCTATACTATTTTTCAGAACCCCAGACTGACAGACCTTTTCACAAAAATGTAAGTTTATTAAATTTCTGCATCTTTGTACTTGGTAACAATAATAGGTGACTCTTCCTGTCTCAAACTATCAGTGTTTTTATTATCCATTGTTCCTAAGCATTGTCAACACTTGTTATCTATTTAATATTATTTTGAACAAAAGCATATTTTCTGATTCTGAGTAGTTGTGTTACTATATGTAATTAAGGAGGCTGAAAAAGAACCATATAACCTGGGCCTTATTCACCAACGTTGTAAGTCTAAAACATAGACTTAACATTGTCAAATGTTCTATTCTTTATCATGTTGTTATAAAAGTACCGATTTTGATATAAATTAATATACATGTTCAGTGGGTAACAACAAATAGTCAGATAAAATTATCACATGGCTAAATCTAATTTCAAAGAAATGCCAGTGATTATGAATAATGACATTTTTAAGTCAAAGTCTGAGTTTTAGACTTACAATGTTCCAGTGTTAGATATTGGTTAGATATTGGTTACTATTGCATGTGTGTTGGGATACCTGACTGTCTGGTGTCGGCATTCAATGACAACTAATATTCTGCCAGAGTAGAGGATGCTTTGGCCTTATATTTTGTCCAATTTGATGCCAAAGGTTATCAAGAGAAAACATTGGACTATGTGCTTGAAATTTACTCAATGTATTTTATGGTTATTGAGTGACAATTGACAAGAAGCATCAATTAGTGTGCTCATAGGATACCATTATCTGTTTACAGAGAGACAGAGCTTATTTCGGTGAATCAGAACAACGATTACCAGACTATCTCGGTGTTTCACCAAGACGAAGACCTGGTAAGTTTGCATACCTCAAATTGTTCCTATAAGGTCTAACTCTATTTCTTATTTTCTGTATGTTGTTACAAAATGTTTTGAGACGATATAATCAAGATTGGACTTCATGTTGTTTCAAAATGTTTGTAGACATTTAAGAAGGGAATTAATGTTGTTACATAATGTTTTAAGACAATTAAGATGGTTGAAGATGTTCGCATTACTTAAGGAACAGACCAACAACAATAATCATTCTTGAAAAGTCATTGTTTGATTAAACAACCAGTGTACCTGTTGCCCTGTTGTAAAAATCACATTCTGTAAATATTTTATATGAAGTCATTTAATGTATTTCACAAAGGGAGGCTACTCTAATCTATCTTGTCTGTTTTAAAAAATATTTGTAGGAGTTGTATCCCCTGAATTCTCTGTCTATGTCATATGTTGTTATTCTGTAGTTTTCATGGATATATTTTAATCTATGATTGTTCTATATATCCACAGATAGAATACCAGGTATCTGACAAAATGCGGCAAAAATAAAACATTATTTGTTTCCCGTATTGCTTTTTTTGACAAAATATACCAAAAAACTTTCTATATTGATTTCTGTTTTTTTCTCTCAAAAATTATAAAATTCAAAGCAATTTTGCGGGAAACAAAATATTTTTTAATGTCGACCAAAATTTACTGACTTACAAGGTGTGCACGTTAATAATAATTCTAATATCTCTGCTACTTCCGCCTAGCCCCTTGTTCACAAATGATGTGCAAGTCCCTGTGTGATTATTTTGAAAATTTCTGAAAATTGTCATTAAAACACGTTTTCATGTTTATTCACTTTCACCTAGCTTCCATTTAATTTTCATTTATCATTCATACTACATATTTGTTAATCATTTGTGAGTTAGACCGAAATTCGTTTTGAAAATAGTGTAATACTAGTACTTGTGTATTTAATTTGTTTGATGTGATAAGCTATAAGTTTCATACTGTTGATAATAGTTAATAAAATTAATATATTTTTTTAATACTAACTAAGGATTCTTGCTATTTGATCAAACTTGCAAGCAGAAATATGTAATAAGAAAATTAAAGAACTACCGTAAAACTTTGTTATCTCCAGGATTAATCGGGACACGTAAAATGCTTGAGATAAGACGGGTGCTCGAAATAACCAAAGGGCATGTTTTGATAATACAAACAGATACTATTTTAAAACTTGTTCGAGATAGGCCCGGTGCTTGTGATATCGATGCTCGTCATAACGAAATTTTACTGTAAAGCATTTTGCTTTGAAATTGAGTACTGCATGGATAATCTGGGGTCCTTGAATAAAAATCCGGGTGAAGTATTTTCTTTAGTTTTATAATAGCTAATCAATCACCTAGGGGTCATAAATTACATTTTAATATTATGTTATTGAAGTGATATAGTGGTAATGGTTGTTGGGAAAAGTTGATAAATGTAGAGTAATAACCTGGTTCATATACTATAATGTATATATGTTGGTATAATCAATATTCTGCTCAAGGTTATAATAGACTCTCCGAATCATATAATGTCCGCAAGTGCTCATTTATAATGTCTCATTGATGAGAATTTTCATCGATCCATTTGTAGGAAATCATTCCATTAATAAAAATTATCTTGACCATACATGTAGATATTCTTATTCATACTGACCTATTATTTGTAAACTTCCGATTATTTTCTTGTAATGAGTATGGACATACTTGCTAAAATAAATAAATGAAATAAGCTTGTATGGAAGGGTTACATCAGTAATATAACTGACTGTAATAGTTAACTGAACATTGAAAGTTTTATTGCCTGTAGACTTTCAATTCATGCTTCCCAACTACCCTGATTCAATCGGGAGTCTCACCATTATAGATCCAAAACCCGTTAAAAACCTGATCCAAAATAATGAAAAGCCCTCTTAAGTGTCAAAAAAATGTTGGAAGCATGCTGCCATTATACTCTCAAGGAATCTATGCTCTTTTAATGCATACTGGCTTTTATTTGTTTTGCTGTGGTATTCTTGTTTCAAACATTATTCATCATACTAGTATTTTGAACACTGTAGTTGTCACTTACTCTGGTAAATCATCACTCTTCTTTTGTCATTATGTAGCTATATGTTTGTTTGTGTTTCTTCATAAAAAGTTAGAAATCATATGGTTTCCAATATCCTTAGACCATTTATATCATATGCATTCCAAAATATCTTGACTTTAATCATCATATTAAGCACTTCAAAATGTCTTTCAAAATGTTCTATCTTATGCATTTCAAGATATCTTTGGTCAATTTCTACCTGTGCATTTCATTGGCTTTTCACAAAAAGAATAGTTTAGATTGCAAAGTATTTCAAAGTTATATGTACCGGTAATTCTTAGTATACATAATGTTTTACATTTCTACAGTTGGTCAGTTTTACAACAAGGAATCCACTTACAAGAAAGACTTTGACCTTCCAACTGTTCGACATGGTCAGCGTAACCTAGGTAACCCCAACCAGGAACCATGGGAACCATTCAGTCCATTTGGTCTACAAGGTGGTGGTGCACCAATGGTGGATGAGAGTGGTCAACGTAAAACTAGAATCGTTGGATCAATGGGCAAGCTTGGAACTGAAGTAAGTAGTATTTGATTTTGCCAAAACATTCCTGATAAACTGCCAATAATGTTTCATGCTGAATTTAAGCGAGGTCAAAAACAGAAATAAATAGACAAAATATCACAAAGATTGATTAGGAGTTTGCTATGGATGGTGTGTTAATCAGCAAGGATGAATGGCCAATAACAAGGCAAGACAAACACCGCTCTGCAACAGAAACAGAAAAATATTTATCAAATGTTTCTTTCAATAATGATACAATTGTACAAACAAGAAGTATAAAGTAATTCAACTTTTGCCATAAGTGCCAAAATCCCATACAGCGACACACACTTGTTGCTTGCATTCAATGTTGTGTTAAAAAAAGTCAAGCACTTTGCTAATTTTTTTACAAAACTGTTTTCCAGAATTCACACTCTGCTAGAACAAGGAATGCCATACGGCACAAGAAGGAAATGTTGGATGGCATCAGTAAGTATCTCACACCTTAAATTAATGGCCATTGGAAATTATATCTAACATATCGGGGAAAATGTGACTGGGTATCAATCTTAATGTGACTGAAGTACTTGTATAGTTGATGGGACTTTAACCCTTTACTGCATAGTCCCACTATGATGTATGTATCAACAGTATTTCCTTCAATGTAATAATAATCTTGTAATATTGTTTGGTGCACCATCATCATACCTGATTGCATTTTAAAAAACAGGGTTGCTAAGACATCAGCCACACTGTCCAATAACTTACGATCGACACCCTTAACATATCTGCATGAAAATAAAGAAAATATTTTAAAATGTACATGCGCTTAACGTCGTAATTAGGTGTATAAGAATGTTTTGCTATGGATAAAATAAACCTAACAAATTGTTTTATGCCCCATCTTTGATGAGGAGGTTTGTTGCTTTGCACATGTTGGTTGGTCGAGATTAATAGTTTCCTTTCAATAACTCAAGAACATTTGGCTCTAGGATCTTCAAACTTTACATGGAGGTTGGCCATTGATTTTAAGGCTACTTGGTTAAAGGTCAGGTACACTGTGACCTTTAGTAAACTTTACTATTTCTAACTATCGGGCTGCCATGTGGGTATACATGTTCTACTAACATATGTTTTATTTGTGTGTGTAGGTGAACAAGCTGCCAGAGATCGGGCCAGAAAAGAACAGGAGAAACAATATAGAAGACAAGAGGTTTGTGTTGTGTGTTTGCTTGCATTTATGTTATATGTCTGGGGGTGGTACATTCAATATTGATCTTTTTTATTTGAGAATAAGAATAGCCAATCATATCGCCTGTATCAGACCAAGAGTTTAATAGGGTGTCATATCTGATTGGTTGTCCTTAAGTCATGTGAGATCAATATTGAATACCACCCCTTGTCCAAAAGGTTGTAAGTTACAGAGTCTTTGAGAGGCAAAATTAATAGGGGAAATAGGTATAATCAATGAAAATTTTCTCTTGGGGGAGTAATTGAGACTTTTAAGATAGGGCACTGGTAGTTCAGAATATTACAAACAACCTTTTAGTACTAAATACAACCATTTCTTCAGCCATGTAAAATCAATTGCTAAATAGTGTTGACATTTTTGTTTACTTGGTATGAAAAAAAACCCCATTTAATCCATTAAATTGATATTGAAAATAAGACTAAGCCCCTGAAAACAGGGTTCTGGTAGGAAGGGTATAGAGCAATTAATTTATTGTGGCCAATCAGAATTAACTTTTTCTATTTTTTTTATTTGTAGCTCATTGTTACACAAACACATGAGCCATGTTAAGAGAAGCCTGTTAATTATCAGTGTTGGTTAATTATAACTATACATGTATATATATATCTTTATTTAAGTCTCATCTCTGTACACATAAACTATACAATTTACAAAACATATATCACAGTACGAAGCCATTCTAAAAGAATTATAAGAGACTATCATATCACATTTTCATTAAACATTTACAATATAAATCTATGTAACCATTGTTATTCTAATTATAAAAACTGCCCTAAAATATCTATCAAATAAAACACTGAAAATCAAAATCACACTAATGTGTATAGTTACGAAACGTTTTAAAATAAATTTATCACCTTCGATCAGATCGAAAATAAACTGAATAACAATTGCTACATAGGATCTGTAAAACAGGAAATATGAATAAATAAATAAGTTACATTATTTACAAAGGTAAAATGATCTACGTTTTAAAATATCAAAGCAGGTTTTGGCACATAACCTAATCAGAGCTGGATGTGTAAATAAAATGACAAGTTTATCAGTATTTGGCAGATTTTCAAATGTATCACAGATTGCTATTGCTTTTGCCAGCATTTTCACCCTAATATCATTATATAAATTACAATCTAAAATAACATGACATTCATCCTCTACGGAATTACAAAACGGACATTTCCTTTCGCTGATTGGCAAGTTTTCGTATCTTCCAGTTTCGAGTCGGATGGGGGCTACACCACATCTAAATTTACTAAATGCTGACCTATGACAAAAAGATAAAATCATGGTACAATAAGGTTCAACAGTAAATGTGTTTTTAAATAAACGGTATGTTCGGAGTTTATTTCTACCCCTTCCATTTGTACTAGATACATTTTGTATTGAATGGAGCCAATCAATTTGAAAAAGATTCAACATACTCTCTTCAACTGATTTCTTAAAACTTAATTTAGGAATTGGCAAAGCAATGTCAATATGATCAGTTAAACCAAGTGACGATAATTTGTGCTTAACAGAATAAAACCAGTTTTTACAAGCTGTACCCGCTAGCCTGTTTGCCCAGAGTGCTATGCGCTTATTAAGCCTAGAAACGTCCATATTACCTAATCTACACCAGAAGTTAGAAATACAACTCCACTGTCGGACAGACGAGGGTCTCCATGCCATTTCACCAATGACAGCTGCGTTGGGGGTATATTTACCAACACCAAGAAAATACCTCATCGCTCTATTCTGTACGGCATTTATACAGGAAAAGTTGTTATGACCCCATATAGCGGCGCCATAACCTATAACTGGCCAAACTATTGAGTCGTAGAGCTTAGAAAATACATTGTATGGAACACCACCTAGGAGCTTACATTTAGCAATGACAAGGCCTAACGCTCGATTGGCACTCTATGTTATTTGTATAACTGTTAATAACAGATAATCGTCCTAAGGCTTGATTCTGTTAGTAGGAACTTGTTCTAATATTTGTTCTAACATAAAAATTAGTTATATCGAGAGGTAAAATAGAATGAAGCCAGTTTGTGTCATTGTCTTTGATAGACAAAGTCTACTTTTTCTCCTTGTTAAACATAATATTAATTATTATATATGTTTGATGTTTAATACATTTCATATAGAAGTAGAAAACTAATGTTTGTTTTATTTAAAGGGTTACATGTTTATTGTGAATTGTACTATAACAATTATATGTACAGCCATAACCTGGCCTAAGCAGCCACCTTTTAAGATAGGCTTCAATTTTTGCATATCAATTTAAATGTTTATATTATACAATTTGTATTTGATTTAAAATTCTCAGTTCAATTGATTGCATATGAATTTGAACATTTAATACAGACATATTTTATATGTAATACCGGTAGATGACTCTAATTAAATGCTAATAAAGTTCAATTTGGCTGATTAGGGCAGGTGATTGTCTAATTAAGGTGAACACTAATAGAGGTTTGACTTAGTCTGGTTCCCATTACAATGTGCGTCTCAACACAATGATGACGTAGGAATTAAGGGCAGACAACTCGAGACTAGGGTTTGACTGTAGTTTATAGCAGGTAAGGATTGTGTTTGTATAGTGTGGTATGTTGTATTTTCCAGTTTACTGAGCTCTCCGATGTCATGAGACAACAGAAAGTGGGATATCCCAAATATAATAGATATGGTCTCATAGATAATCATCCTTTAAATCATATGTTCGAACCAGTAAGTATGCACTAGATAATCAAGGAAATTCTTTATTGTCAAATTTCTGCACTTTCACTCGTCAATTCTTTTAACGTAACTTATTGTTTTATTACCTCTTTTGTTCATTTGTACAGAGATAAACATCAGTATTATACATGCAATGCATGTTCATTTGTACGGTGATAAACATCAGTATTATACATGGCAATGCATGTTCATTTGTACGAAGATAAACATCAGTATTATACATGGCAATGCATGTTCATTTGTACGAAGATAAACATCAGTATTATACATGGCAATGCATGTTCATTTGTACGAAGATAAACATCAGTATTATACATGGCAATGCATGTTCATTTGTACGAAGATAAACATCAGTATTATACATGGCAATGCATGTTCATTTGTACGGAGATAAACATCAGTATTATACATGGCAATGCATGTTCATTTGTACGAAGATAAACATCAGTATTATACATGGCAATGCATGTTCATTTGTACGAAGATAAACATCAGTATTATACATGGCAATGCATGTTCATTTGTACGAAGATAAACATCAGTATTATACATGGCAATGCATGTTCATTTGTACGGAGATAAAAATCAGTATTATACATGGCAATGCATGTTCATTTGGATATTTAAGCAATTGATTTATCAAAAATAGTATCTTGATGATTTATTTGACAAATTAATCAATTATGGACTGATGAATCAATCAATCAATTGATTGAATGATTGATATTATTTAACCGATTTGTGGCCATATGTTTTAATTGGTAGGTAGATCAAATATTTGTTTATTGGTTATTTATATCAGGAACATTCTCATGAAGGTTCTAGATACCATGTAAGAAAGCCAAGCTCTACTCAAACTCATGCTTATTTTATTATAATTGTTTGATTGTTAATATTATTAAATTGTGTTTGGTATGTTAAATTTTACTGTAACACTATACTTCAGTCGTACATGACTTTGTGTGTTTATAATAATTTTTATGTTTTGGGATTTATGTTTTTATTAATCATTGTAAAAAATAATGTGTGGCTTTTTCTTACTAAACAAGATGAAGGTTCAATTGAATGTGAATGTAAATTACTCAGATTGGCTGTACTAAGAAATACTTGTCCAATTTGCTCTTGTCATTCAAAAACGGTGTAAAAATACTGTTTATGTCTAATGGCTCATGCAAAATATGAGTCAGCATGAATGTATTCATTTAATATTGAACATGGACAACCTAGAGTTAATATGTAACAGGTTTTTGCTGATTGCAGTCCTGACCTGGTTTGGACCTCAATTTCAAATATTAGTTTCTGCTCAAAGGTGTTTAAAAATGCTTGAAATTTGAATTTTTTACACATTGTGGTATAAACTTGATAAAAAGTACATTTCTGTGATGTTTGTATCAAACTCAGATGTTCAAATGCAGTTTACAAAGTACTAAGTTGTTTGATATGATTATATTATATGGCATCATATAAAACATATATGTCATTATATAAAACATTTATGTCATTATATAAAACATATATTATTATATGGCACTATATAAAACATATATGTTATAATTACAGAATGCAATGAAGAAACCGGGTGAACAGAAAGAACTTTATGATTTCCTCACCAAACAAGTGAATGAGAAGTACATGCATGATCAACTTGGTACAATGGAAGGACGTCGTCAAGCAATAGAGGTATGTATCTCTGTAATGTACACATGTACAAGGGGTGATCAATATATTCGAGGACTTTCATTCTCTATTTTGCAATATCGGAACTAGAGTAATGAAATTACAAGCTTATGTAAATCAATCAATTATCTCGCGATTCTTCTAATTTACTTTATGATAACGTCATTATTTACTTGATGACGTCACTTTTTGTAACCATAGTGAAGCACGCACTGTCGAGCATCTCGGGTGTAACGCTATTTCTGAGAAACGACATGCTATGAAAATTAATGCGAAACTTGTAAAATCCTCGCGATATCTCCGAAATGACTTGACAAAATTGTGCTTGGATTATGTGCGCTCCCAATCGGCCATTTTCATATAGTTCCGTTGTTTATGTGTCTACAGTCTACAAAACATTAAATCGTTGACTCCAAATCAAATGGGCTATTTCGATATTACGCCCTAAACCTGATAGGTCATGCTTCATTTTTAATTAGAATTATCTAAATTTGTAAAGCCAATCACCCTTTTCCGAGATTTGTTTCCAATAACGCATCGATACTCTTTTTATTCCACCTCACATTCCAGATTTGGCTATTAACTACTTATTTCAGTAGTAAAAGAAAAAACTGGCTCATACATGGGACCGGGTTTCAGTCCAGAAAGGAGCTATGTGCTGCTCGGACGGCGACGCTTGGAATGACGTCGCGTGACGTCCAACATCACGCGCTCATTGTATGAATCAAATAATTTTATAAGTGCATTCGGTCGGAGACATCTTACTCTGAATGGTGTTAAATGGCTTTGAGTCTTGCTGCCAATATGAAATTGCTAGATGAAAAGTCCTCGAATATATTGATCACCCCTCGTTCTTGCTAACATACGAGGGGTGATCAATATATTCGAGGATTTTCTATCTCAATTTTGAAATATTAGAACTAGAGTAATGAAATTACAAGCTGATGTAGATCAATCAATTATCTCACGATTTGTTTACTTTACTTTATGATAATGTCATTATTTACTTGTTGGCGTCACTTTTTGTAACCATGGCGAAGCACGCACCGTCGAGCTTCTCGGATGTAACTTTATTTCTGAGAAACGACATGCTATGAATATTAACGCGAAGCTTGTAAAATCCTCGCGATATCTCCAAAATGACTTTACTAACTTGTGCATGGATTATGTGCGCTCCCAATTGGCCATTTCCATATGATTCCATTGTTTATGTGGTTGATGGGTCTCTGCCAAAAAGTTGAGTCGATAAAATAAGGATAAACAACCAAAATAACACCCCATTAGGGACACTTTCCGTTAAATTCTGCGAAATAAGACGCACAGATCTCAACCAAATGTAACTTGCGAAGACGAAGACTAGTATAGGCTACAAAACGTTACATCGTTGACTCAAAATCAAAAGGGTTATTTCGACATTGCGTCCTAAACCTGATAGGTCGTGCTTCATTCTTAATTGGAACAATCTAATTTTGTAAAGCCAACCGCCCTTTTCTCAGTTTTGTTTCCAATAACGCATATTTACTCTTTTTAATCCATCTCACATTCAAGAAATGGCTATTAGCTACTTATTTCAGTAGCAAAAGAAAATCAGTCTCATACATTGGACCGGGTATCAGTGCAGAAAAGAGCTATGTGCTGCTCCGACGGTGATGCTTGGAATGACGTCGCGTGACATCCCACATCACGCACCCCTTGTATGAATCATATAATTTTATTAGTGCATTCGGTCGGAGACATCTAACTCCGAATTATGTTAAATGGCTTTCGAGCATTGTTGCCAATACGAAAAAGCTAGATGAATAGTCCTCGAATATATTGATCACCCCTCGTACATGCCCCGGCATCTACTGACACACAAGGCATACATGTATAGTAATTTTTGGAAGGCAATATTTCAATTTAGTCCATCTCTACTACAGTCCATTACTTTCTGCCCTTTGATTCTACTAAACTTTAAACTTGTTGAAAGTCAAATATGTCAATCAAGGCATTGCTTTTACACTTGGCATACTTGTTAATCATTATTTAATTATTTCCTTATGTTGACAAAATCATAGCTCAGCATTTTAACACATGGTAGTTGAAAATTGGTGATAGTAAAAAATGATATTTAAGATTTTAAGTTAATTAATCAGTAATGTCATTTCTTTCTGTTGCAGCACTATAAAACCCAGGATCGTTTCTTTGGTAGACGTGGCGGTGGTAACATTAAGGGAGACGACCTCAGGAAAGTTAATCTAGATCGGGCAATACACAACCCAACAAGCACTGTAAGTATACCTGACTTGTGAAATCATCAAGTCTTTGAGGTTTTCATAACTTATGCGGCATGTTTTTCAGTAGATTACTTTCATTTTGCAATTATCTTCGTATGCTACTTCATAATGGTGTTGTTTGACATGTCACATGACATTGGTGTGTCTGACATGTCACATGACATTGATGTTGTCTGGTATGTCACATGACATTGGTGTGTCTGACATCATAGTGACATGCCTTGTGAATGCCATTTAAGATTTCTCATGCCCTATGTTATTATTATGTTTGTGTCATGTTGATTTCTTATTATTTTCTTTATTTGACAAAATATTCAGTGCTTGGTCAAAAATAGAGAATGTTTTAGTCTTACTCTTAGTTATTTATTTTTATGTTTTATAAACTGTATTAGGACTATATTAGGTATTCTTGTTTTACCAAAGAATTATTCATTTTCAGCTTGGTACCCCTCGTAATGACAGAGACTATTTTTATGCTAAAAGGTGAACCTTGTCGCCATATAAGCCTAGGTCCCGCTGAGCATTTTTACCTTGTCTATGTATTCCTGATTTGTATAAATGAACTTCATGAGGCGTCGGGAACAGGGCTATGAGTGAGGCGTCGGGAACAGGGCTTTCACAAATTTTCTAATGACCCTGAAGCTTCCCCTAGAAGACCATGAGGGCTCAGTCCCTTTTCCCGACGTCTTCTATAATGCTCATTTATTAAATCTGGAGTACATCGCCGAGGCAAAAATGCTCATGGAACCTAGGCTTTAGTCTCATGCATACTGAATAAACCTTAGCTTATTTTAAGCACATGTTACAATAGCTTGCAGTAGATTTCTCACATATAGGACTGTTAGAATATATTAAACAAGATGAAGCCGAGAGAATCCCGCAGTTATATCATTATGTTATTCAAGCACCATACAATAGTGATTGAGACTAGAAAACAACAGTAGTAGTATACTAGTAATAGATATCTATTTGTACATCTCAACTTTTCCACTTTTTCAAATACTTGCAAAGAAATTACAATGAGCCTTGTCCCTGGTTTAATCTGACCCCTCAGGTGAAATATCCTTAGCTCTTGGTGAATCCTTCTATAAAATAAGACAATGAGCTATGAATAAATCATTTCAGGTTTTGGTTGCTCTCTCTCTTTCATGAATTTGAAGAATACGGCACTGGCCTTTTTACTGGACAATGTCCCTTTTGATTGGTCAGTTTTTGGCACCTGAAAATTTTTGCAAACTGTAGACTGTGTCTCTCGTATTGTTGCTATTATTGGATGTACTTGTAAAACCTTTCAAGCACAGTCTGAATGTATTTTAGGGCATAACCGGAGGTGATCTAAGCTTATTATAGAAAAAAGGTAGAATCAATTATATTATGCACTATGTGCATGGCTGCATGCTGCCGCATTATATACCGTACTTACTTACAATGTTCTTGTTTATTGTTATTATGTTGTATTAATGGTTAAGCATGCAATATTTAGATAACAATAGTTAAAACATAACACCAGTTATCTTTCCTGTTTGTTCCCAAGTCAAATTTTTCTTTTTACCCATAACAATTCCCCTTGTTAAACTTAATTGGTGTTGGATATTAGTCTTTAACCATTACATGAAACTGTTAGCATATATCCTAAATGCATGAAAAAAACTCATCATTGTAACATGTCCTTTATTTTACCAGTAGTTATGATCCTTAAGCCTGTTAGAGTACATGGCCCGTCACCTTGTTGGCCATGCTTATAGTGAGGTTCCAATTTGCCACCCTAAGCAATATCCGTAATAATTCCATTGTCTGATTTGTTAGCAGTCACAGATTTATTAAGTGTTGGTAAGTTTGTGTGTAAAGGGGCCATAAGACCTTGCTTCTGGATGATTTTCATCTTGTCTTTGGGCTATTTTCTGAACTGCACATCAAAGAAACATGCCAAGATAATCTTCTATTCTTACTCTATTTCTTCCAGTCACTTTCACGTTTGTGCAATCTGCAAAATGCACTACTTAGACAAGGATACATGAAATCCAGTGCACACACATAGAAATATGTAAATGTGGTGTTTGGGAATGTGTTGCAATCAAGGCAATTATTCATACTTCTATTCAGCCAGATCAGTTCTTATTTCTCAGAACACTATACCATGTTATCTTATTAAGACAATTATATATTATGCTAATGAAGGTTGAGTTTGTGCAGGTTGATATTTTTAGGTAGTCACTGTAGTGAATACAATTATTATCTACTGTATTTCATTTGGACCAGCTGATCTTTAACATGAAAAGGGGATCTAACGTTTTTGTGAATAATGTGGATGAATACATCTATGTGTCCAGGAAAAACTGACTTAATCAGTTTTACGTTATCAATTTACCTAAATTAGTCACAAGTGCTTTATGTCCTGTGACTGGTCATTATGGAGTTTTAACTTTTCTGGTATGCTGGTTATACTTGAACAGAATACAGTATAGCACATAATTATTTTCACATACTACAAATTTCAAGTTTTTCACATCGTGAAGTGTACCAATGTGAAATTCAAGTTACTTTGTTTTATACAAAAATTATAAAATTATGTTTTGCAAAAATTAGACATTTAAAAAAAACCTATTACTGTTTTTAGTAATAGCCATCTTCCTGGTCATCAAGAAATTGGAGATCATGTTTTTGCATACATAGTGATATTCATCTGCAAATGTGCCCACCAGCTAGGTATTGTTTATATTGTTCCTTCATGGAATATTTTTTTATAGACTGCCGGTGGGCACTTTTTTACATAAATAGGTGATCATCCTTGTTCATGTATTACACATGACTTGTAGTTTTTACTGTAAAATCATTAATTTTCATGGGGGATTAAATTTTGTGGATTTTGTGGTTCACCTTCAACCACGAAATAAAATCGAACAATAACCGACCCTTGTATTTATTACCTGAAATGCAACATCCACGAATTAATGTCCTATCGAAATGGTCCTTTTTGCCAAAACCACGAAATTTCGTCCCATCAAAATAAAATGATTTTACAGTATGACTGGTTGTAGTTTAGTACTTTCCACCTGTAACAATTTATCATTTCTCAGAATTGTTCAGATTTTGGATTTTTTCACATAATTAATCTGTATGTGTATGTTTGTTTGCTGGGGACATTAGAGTCGATATTACAACAAAGTGAGATTGGAAGATGAATTCTCACCGCCAGAAATTCTCGACAAGTTCAAACCAAGAATAACAATTAACAGTACACATAAGAACCTTTATGAATTTCCCGAAGGCAATTTGAAGGTATTGCTAGATGAGCTATATGTAATATGTTGAATGTGTAAAATAAATCCATGTATGTGTTTGGCTGGGGGCGTGATTTACAATATATATATTTAATGAGAATATGATGATGGTGTTGAAGGTCATGTTACAGCTTTATAATAACTCTATGTTTGTTTCAAGTTATGCTCTCTTATATAACTAACCACTAACCTTTCATAACTTCATTATTAAAGTCATGTATTGATGTCGTTCTGATTCAAGAGCAGGTGTATTTGTTACATGTTTTACTTGTACCTACTTGATATGATAGTAAATTATATGAACAGAACAGAACAGAGACTCAGATAATAAATTATATGGTGCAGACAAACTTTGGAACTTGTGACATGATACATGCATCTTTGTGAACACTTTCTTTCAAATTATATTAGACAAGATATTCAGTCTCAAGTAAAGTTTGATTACAAATTGCATTGGAATCTTTGCCAATTTTAATTATAACAATTTAACATGCTAATATACCTGTCAAATATGCATTATAGTAATTGTATATATATGGGTGTTTTCAGGCCGGGAGGCAACTATTTTACTGAGGTATATGGTACTATATAACATTAGTGAGCAGTGTTTACGTACATAGATATCATATAGATAGACATAGTTTGCAACTGTCGTCCTGCACACCAGCCTTATTCAATGCTTGATGCTTCGTGGAATATTGTGCAATTTGTTAGGAAATTCTATTTTGTAGCATCTCTATATTATATTAAGGCATGTTTAAGGCAAATATAGGATAATTATGTAATATAAGAAAAATTAAAGTAAGAAACTGTGTGATAATTTAGCAGCCAAGGTTTGGGCATAACTACTGTAGCCATATCACTATCATTTAATACACATGCATCCAATTTCATAGAAATATTAGTGAACATATTAAGTTGTGCACCGATAGATTATGATTCAGTTTCACCCAGTGTTTGTCCTTCCATGGGCCTGTATAAGCCAAGCTGTGACATAATCAGTGAATCTAACGTACATATTACTTTTATATAGAATCTAATTGATGGTATTGTGCCATATTTTGTCAAGATTTGAAGTGGATTATATGTTAGAATCTGGTATGTCAACTAAATGCTAGACTAGTGTGTGTGTGTAACTTCAGCAACCATAAATGCTTTTACACTTGCAGCTTTAGGACAAGCAATCTCATTGGTCTATCATTTCTAAAGTATGTTTTCATTGGCTGATAATTGCATCAATATTTTGTTTAAAATCATTAAGATTGAATTTCCTCTATTTTTAAACATTGGTTTATCAATATTTAGGTTAAAGTGTATAGAGCTATATTCTAACAGTCATTCAATGTCAAAATAATTACTTGCATCGTTTTTAGTATGATACTAGACTACCTTAATTGCAAATTAAAACTTTGGATGGGTTCCTTGTACTTGGATTTAATCGTCGAAAAATAGACAATTCCTATAGTTTATAGGGTGTTCTAGAACACTTTCGTATGAAAATGGACTGTTCACATGTCCATTAAATCATAGAGAGAGTTTCTGTTAAAACTGAAGCGAAAAATGATCTAATGGATATGAAAACATTATTGTTTTTCAGTTTTTGAAACTTTAAAAAAAATATCTTCCGATATAGCTATATACACTTTAAGATTTTCAACAGCTACAGAATTTGTCTTTGTATATTTTAAGTTGATTAAGTTGCAATGTTTTATTTGTTTTAAATAGCAAAACGTTTTTAGTTTGTGACCACATCATTCATCATGTGTATTGCTGCAAATGTCATTACAAAAATTACAGGACTAAAATTAAGGGTAAAGGAAATTTAGATTGTGCAACATGCTCAAGGTAATAAAATCAATACTTCCATCACTGTATCAGAATTATCTCCCTTGCATTGACTGAAAAACACCATTTGACATATGAATGCCTGTAAATTGTGATTTACTAAGTTAAGACAGGGGTATAGTGAAGCAACATTGAACTGGCATCATAATTATTTGTGTAATTATTTTGTGTAAATTGCTTTTGGACTGTAACAATGGTGTGACTTCTTTAAGTATGTTCTGATGACAAAGTTGCTACAGTACATTACTCCCAGAGAGGTGATGCTGATACAGTTATACAACCAAGTAGGGGTGAAACACACTTACACATAATTACATAACTAATTCCCGGGTCTTGAAACTAGCAGTCTATTTCCTGAAAAGGTTGTCAAATTCCCACGGGTTAGGAAGACTCAGCTGCCTAATCCCCCCCCCAGATGACGGTACCGGTCAGGAAGACTCAGCTGCCTAATCTTCCCCTCCCAGATGACGGTACCGGTCAGGAAGACTAAGCTGCCTAATCTCCCCCCCCACCAGATGACGGTACCGGTCAGGAAGATTCAGCTGCCTAATCTCCCCCCCCCTGATGACGGTACCGGTCAGGAAGACTCAGCTGCCTAATCTCCCCCCCCTGATGACGGTACCGGTCAGGAAGACTCAGCTGCCTAATCTCCCCCCCCCCAGATGCTGGTACCGGTCAGTAAGATTCAGCTACCTAATCTCCCCCCTCCCAGATGACGGTACCGGTCAGGAAGACTCAGCTGCCTAATCTTCCCCCCCCCCCAGATGACAGTACTGGTCAGGAAGACTCAGCTGCCTAATCTCCCCCCCCCCCTAGATGACGGTACTGGTCAGGAAGACTCAGCTGCCTAATCTTCCCCCTCCCAGATGACGGTACCGGTCAGGAAGACTCAGCTGCCTAATCCCCCCCCCCCAGATGACGGTACCGGTCAGGAAGATTCAGCTGCCTAATCCCCCCTCCCCAGATGACGGTACCGGTCAGGAAGACTCAGCTGCCTTATCCCCCCTCCCAGATGACGGTACCGGACAGGAAGATTCAGCAGCCTAATCCCCCCTCCCCAGATGACGGTACCGGTCAGGAAAATTCAGCTGCCAAATCCCCCCCCCCAGATGACGGTACCGGTCAGGAAGATTCAGCTGCCAAATCCCCCCCCCCAGATGACGGTACCGGTCAGGAAGATTCAGCAGCCTAATCCCCCGCCAGATGACGGTACCGGTCAGGAAGATTCAGCAGCCTAATCCCCTGCCAGATGACGGTACCGGTCAGGAAGATTCAGCAGCCTAATCCCCCGCCAGATGACGGTACCGGTCAGGAAGATTCAGCAGCCTAATCCCCCGCCAGATGACGGTACCGGTCAGGAAGATTCAGCTGCCTAATCCCCCCCCCCAGATGACGGTACTGGTCAGGAAGATTCAGCTGCCTAATCCCCCCCCAGATGACGGTACCGGACAGGAAGATTCAGCAGCCTAATCCCCCCTCCCCAGATGACGGTACTGGTCAGGAAAATTCAGCTGCCTAATCCCCCCCCCAGATGACGGTACCGGTCAGGAAGATTCAGCTGCCTAATCCCCCCCCAGATGACGGTACCGGTCAGGAAGATTCAGCTGCCTAATCCCCCCCCAGATGACGGTACCAATCAGGAAGATTCAGCTGCCTAATCCCCCCCCCCCCAGATGACGGTACCGGTCAGGAAGATTCAGCTGTCTAATCCCCCCCCCAGATGACGGTACCAATCAGGAAGATTCAGCTGTCTAATCCCCCCCCCAGATGACGGTACCGGTCAGGAAGACTCAGCTGCCTTATCCCTCCCCAGATGACGGTACCAATCAGGAAGATTCAGCTGCCTAATCCCCCCTCCCCAGATGACGGTACCGGTCAGGAAGATTCAGCTGCCTAATCCCCCGCCAGATGACGGTACCGGTCAGGAAGATTCAGCAGCCTAATCCCCCCCCCCCAGATGACGGTACCGGTCAGGAAAATTCAGCTGCCTAATCTTCCCCCCCCCAGATGACGGTACTGGTCAGGAAGACTCAGCTGCCTAATCTCCCCCCCCCCCCCCCTAGATGACGGTACTGGTCAGGAAGACTCAGCTGCCTAATCTTCCCCCTCCCAGATGACGGTACCGGTCAGGAAGACTCAGCTGCCTAATCCCCCCCCCCAGATGACGGTACCGGTCAGGAAGATTCAGCTGCCTAATCCCCCCTCCCCAGATGACGGTACCGGTCAGGAAGACTCAGCTGCCTTATCCCCCCTCCCAGATGACGGTACCGGACAGGAAGATTCAGCAGCCTAATCCCCCCTCCCCAGATGACGGTACCGGTCAGGAAAATTCAGCTGCCAAATCCCCCCCCAGATGACGGTACCGGTCAGGAAGATTCAGCTGCCAAATCCCCCCCCCCAGATGACGGTACCGGTCAGGAAGATTCAGCAGCCTAATCCCCCGCCAGATGACGGTACCGGTCAGGAAGATTCAGCAGCCTAATCCCCCGCCAGATGACGGTACCGGTCAGGAAGATTCAGCAGCCTAATCCCCCGCCAGATGACGGTACCGGTCAGGAAGATTCAGCAGCCTAATCCCCCGCCAGATGACGGTACCGGTCAGGAAGATTCAGCTGCCTAATCCCCCCCCAGATGACGGTACTGGTCAGGAAGATTCAGCTGCCTAATCCCCCCCCAGATGACGGTACCGGACAGGAAGATTCAGCAGCCTAATCCCCCCTCCCCAGATGACGGTACTGGTCAGGAAAATTCAGCTGCCTATTCCCTCCCAGATGACGGTACCGGTCAGGAAGATTCAGCAGCCTAATCCCCCGCCAGATGACGGTACCGGTCAGGAAGATTCAGCAGCCTAATCCCCCGCCAGATGACGGTACCGGTCAGGAAGATTCAGCAGCCTAATCCCCCGCCAGATGACGGTTCCGGTCAGGAAGATTCAGCTGCCTAATCCCCCCCCAGATGACGGTACTGGTCAGGAAGATTCAGCTGCCTAATCCCCCCCCAGATGACGGTACCGGACAGGAAGATTCAGCAGCCTAATCCCCCCTCCCCAGATGACGGTACTGGTCAGGAAAATTCAGCTGCCTAATCCCCCCCAGATGACGGTACCGGTCAGGAAGATTCAGCTGCCTAATCCCCCCCCAGATGACGGTACCGGTCAGGAAGATTCAGCTGCCTAATCCCCCCCCAGATGACGGTACCAATCAGGAAGATTCAGCTGCCTAATCCCCCCCCCCCAGATGACGGTACCGGTCAGGAAGATTCAGCTGTCTAATCCCCCCCCCAGATGACGGTACCAATCAGGAAGATTCAGCTGTCTAATCCCCCCCCCAGATGACGGTACCGGTCAGGAAGACTCAGCTGCCTTATCCCTCCCCAGATGACGGTACCAATCAGGAAGATTCAGCTGCCTAATCCCCCCTCCCCAGATGACGGTACCGGTCAGGAAGATTCAGCTGCCTAATCCCCCGCCAGATGACGGTACCGGTCAGGAAGATTCAGCAGCCTAATCCCCCCCCCCAGATGACGGTACCGGTCAGGAAAATTCAGCTGCCTAATCCCCCGCCAGATGACGGTACCGGTCAGGAAGATTCAGCAGCCTAATCCCCCGCCAGATGACGGTACCGGTCAGGAAGATTCAGCAGCCTAATCCCCCGCCAGATGACGGTACCGGTCAGGAAGATTCAGCAGCCTAATCCCCCGCCAGATGACGGTACCGGTCAGGAAGATTCAGCAGCCTAATCCCTCCCCAGATGACGGTACTGGTCAGGAAAATTCAGCTGCCTAATCCCCCGCCAGATGACGGTACTGGTCAGGAAGATTCAGCAGCCTTATCCCCCGCCAGATGACGGTACCGGTCAGGAAGATTCAGCAGCCTAATCCCCCGCCAGATGACGGTACCGGTCAGGAAGATTCAGCTGCCTAATCCCCCGCCAGATGACGGTACCGGTCAGGAAGATTCAGCAGCCTAATCCCCCGCCAGATGACGGTACCGGTCAGGAAGATTCAGCTGCCTAATCCCCCCCCAGATGACGGTACAAGTCAGGAAGATTCAGCTGCCTAATCCCCCCCCAGATGACGGTACCGGACAGGAAGATTCAGCAGCCTAATCCCCCCTCCCCAGATGACGGTACTGGTCAGGAAAATTCAGCTGCCTAATCCCCCCCCCAGATGACGGTACCGGTCAGGAAGATTCAGCTGCCTAATCCCCCCCCAGATGACGGTACCAATCAGGAAGATTCAGCTGCCTAATCCCCCCCCCCCCAGATGACGGTACCGGTCAGGAAGACTCAGCTGCCTTATCCCTCCCCAGATGACGGTACCAATCAGGAAGATTCAGCTGCCTAATCCCCCCCCCCCAGATGACGGTACCGGTCAGGAAGATTCAGCTGCCTAATCCCCCGCCAGATGACGGTACCGGTCAGGAAGATTCAGCTGCCTAATCCCCCGCCAGATGACGGTACCGGTCAGGAAGATTCAGCTGCCTAATCCCCCGCCAGATGACGGTACCGGTCAGGAAGATTCAGCTGCCTAATCCCCCGCCAGATGACGGTACCGGTCAGGAAGATTCAGCTGCCTAATCCCCCGCCAGATGACGGTACCGGTCAGGAAGATTCAGCAGCCTAATCCCCCGCCAGATGACGGTACCGGTCAGGAAGATTCAGCTGCCTAATCCCCCGCCAGATGACGGTACCGGTCAGGAAGATTCAGCAGCCTAATCTTCCGCCAGATGACGGTACCAGGGATGAATATTCAGACATTAATAGCTGCAACAAGAACAGGAACTATGAGATGCAGTCCATTATGTTGCCACAGTTCCGTCTAGTAACTAAGTTAACTTACTACTGTAAACCTAGAAACTTTCGCGGCTAGAAACTTTCGCGTTTTGCCGATTGTCGGCATATTCGCGGCTACAAACTTTCGCGTTTTTTAGTCTCCCGCGAACTCCGCGAAAATTAAGTCGCATAGTGACAGAATTATTGATATTATAACCTGTCACATACAATGACCGGTTCGTATATAATTGTTTCTTAATTATAGTTCTCACCTTAGTTAAACCCTCTCAAACTCTTTTTGATGTAGATAGTTACCTATTGTATTGTTTACAAAAAATGCAAACAACGCTGGTAATGTTTTCACAGTTTTTTGACGCTATCAGTCATTTTGTATTATGACATACCCGATAATAAACAACGCTTTTTACACGCGTGTTCATATATTTACTTTACTTACTTATATTGAGTGTATTGTTAAACACGTTTTCAAGAAGTGTTTTCATTATTGTACCCTGTTCATGAAAGGCTTTATTCAGAAAAAGTACATACACTTAACATTTCATATTTTGACAAAATAGCACTTATAATACGGTCTTATAAACGTCGTACCAAAATTATGAATTTCCTTCAAAAACGAGAAACTTTCGCTTTTATCTTGTCCTGGACTTGTTCGCGGCTATTTACTTTCGCGGATTTTTACAAACCGCGAACACCGCGAACTTAAATCGCGCGAAATAATTTCTAGGTTTACAGTATAGTTGTGATAACATAATACTTATTCTTAATTAGTAGTGTAGACAAATGATAGCTAACTCAGTATAAGTCTAACACAATATTCTGCAATGTCAATATAAACAGAAATCACTGACCATTACATCGATTTAGGGAGAGCGGAAGTGTATTTTACCTGCTCACTTCTATTTACCAAGAAAATTAAAATAACGGTAAAGCTTGGCCACATGGAGATGAGCCTGACCTATTGATTAGCATAATTCAACAGTCGATATATTGTCTACGTTTACAACACCGAGTGTATGTTTTCATAATCGGGGAGTATCACGAAGACGCTCAAGATGTAATACAAACACAACTCTGAAATACCGATATTGCACGATTTGCTTGCGGAAATTAATATAATCAAAGCAAAAATCTTGTAATATATGCTTGTATAAAGGTCAAGCTCATGTCACAGTAGCCAAGCTATACACATTGAAAAAGATAATCCCTTTTCCAATATCCTTATATGTTGTTGTACCTGATCTGCCTGTTTACTTTAAGTGGCACAGGTCCCAATACCGCGTTAGAGTTATACTGGGATAAGTTTACAATTGATTTGTTACTTCATATGCATATTTTAATTATTACAGGGTATAGATGTAAGGAATTATATGGGGCAAACTTATTAAAGGTAATTGCACAGAAAAACTACAATGTAAAATAGAGTATAACTTACAGACTATATATTTATAATATTCATTTACCTGGTATTAGATTGGATTTTAATTCATTTCCTTCTTGCAGTCTTATACTAGTAGAGGGTTGTTGGCACTGTGTCTTTCCCATGTATTACTTTATCTGAGGAGTGCACACAATGCTTAATGAGCAACATCAGGCTCTTAGTAACCTTTAGTTAATTCACTTATACCTACTTTCGTTTCTCCACTTAAAACATTGCTTCTTCTATAACGGTTTACGAAAGAATAAAAATTAAGAATGAGCACTCGTAACCCACGCAAGTTAATTTGTTTTGAAAGAATGTCACAGTTAGTGCCTGAAACTGGCTCAGCTACAATATATGCCGTTGAGTCTGTTTCGGACCTGTTTCACAATACTTTAGCGTTTTGTGGGTAGTGCTCATATTTGGCTTAAGCGTCAAACAAATCTCATGAAACTTGGTCAAAGAATAAGATACTAATAGCTGTTTTTAATTTTTTGTTTACATATTTTTACTTGTAGACTTAGCCAAAAAGTCACGTGGCATATGTCCACCCTGTGATTGGTTATCGTAAACTTTTAACAACTTATGAATCTATTCTCTATCCTATATTTCCTTACTAACATTAAAATATATAAACCTACTGTTTGTAAGGTACTCTAAATGGTGAAAGAAATGCAACCTTATTCATTTCTCAATGTTTCAATGACAGCTTGCATGGTTTGTTCCATGAGAATTTATAGACAATCTGTGGTTTTTCTTGTGGTTTAAAATGTACCAGGTTGTGTTTTTTAAAACAATGTATTAAATTTGAATGTATATTGTAATAATTTTTTTTACATCATCGAAAACCCAGCGACGACTCCACTCCCAAACTCGCTACATCAATGTAGCAAGTACAGAGTGCTGGAGCGGTCGGCACGTGTAGCGAGTGCAGTAGAGAGCGACACATGTAGCGAATGCAGAGTGCATGAACGGGCGACTTGTGTAGCAAGTGCAGAGTGCAGGAGAGTGCGACACATGTAGCGAATGCAGAGTGCATGAACGGGCGACTTGTGTAGCAAGTGCAGAGTGCAGGAGAGTGCGACACATGTAGCGAATGCAGAGTGCATGAACGGGCGACTTGTGTAGCAAGTGCAGAGTGCAGGAGAGGGCGACACATGTAGCGAATGCAGAGTGCATGAAAGGGCGACATGTGTAGCAACTGCAGAGTGCAGGAGCAGCTAGTGTCGCCTGGGTTTTCGAGGATGATTTTTAAGTAAAGAATATAGTTGAGTTTCTTTTGCCCGTCTGCATACAAGTATTTAAGTACTTTTTAGGTACACTACTTTTCTGTACTTTAGTAGCTTAACAATTAATCAAAAGGATAGTAGTTGTTTAGTTATGTATCAAAGTTCACTGGATTATATAATTTTATTATTATTATGTTAAAAATTTGCATACATGTAGATTTATTTACAGCTTTTATTTCAATGATTCATTAAATTTCATATACTGTGACTTAATGATTGTGCAATTTTGTATTTTTAAGTTACATCAGATTCAATGAAATCCTTGACTGTGTTACTATCTATATAAAGATACCTCTTGGTACAAAATAATTTTAAGCACCTTAAGTGTAATAAATGCACTATTTATTTGTCTATAATAATTGTTTTTCGTCAATTAATAATACTTTTATCAACTTTATATATTCCTTGATTTAAGCATTTTTTGTCTGTATACAAAATAATTTTTACATTACATCAATGTACATATGTTATATAGTTTAGTTTCTGATGAATATTTATATAGAATCAGATAAAATGATTAATATGATATGCACAGTAGGATCTATATGTACTGTAGGATCTATATGATATGTACTGTAGGATCTATATGTACTGTAGGATCTATATGATATGTACTGTAGGATCCATATGTACTGTAGGATCTATATGATATGTACAGTAGGATCTATATGTACTGTAGGATCTATATGATATGTACAGAAGATCTATATGATATGTACAGTAGGATCTATATGATATGTACTGTAGGATCTATATGATATGTACTGTAGGATCTATATGATATGTACAGTAGGATCTATATGTACTGTAGGATCTATATGATATGTACTGTAGGATCTATATGTACTGTAGGATCTATATGTACTGTAGGATCTATATGATATGTACTGTAGGATCTATATGTACTGTAGGATCTATATGTACTGTAGGATCTATATGATATGTACTGTAGGATCTATATGATATGTACTGTAGGATCTATATGATATGTACTGTAGGATCTATATGTACTGTAGGATCTATATGTACTGTAGGATCTATATGTACTGTAGGATCTATATGTACTGTAGGATCTATATGTACTGTAGGATCTATATGTATTGTAGGATCTATATGTACTGTAGGATCTATATGATATGTACAGTAGGATCTATATGATATGTACTGTAGGATCTATATGATATGTACTGTAGGATCTATATGATATGTACTGTAGGATCTATATGATATGTACAGTAGGATCTATATGATATGTACAGTAGGATCTATATGATATGTACTGTAGGATCTATATGATATGTACTGTAGGATCTATATGATATGTACTGTAGGATCTATATGATATGTACTGTAGGATCTATATGTACTGTAGGATCTATATGTACTGTAGGATCTATATGTACTGTAGGATATATATGTACTGTAGGATCTATATGTACTGTAGGATCTATATGTACTGTGGGATCTATATGTACTGTAGGATCTATATGTACTGTAGGATCTATATGATATGTACTGTAGGATCTATATGATATGTACAGTAGGATCTATATGATATGTACTGTAAGATCTATATGATATGTACAGTAGGATCTATATGATATGTACAGTAGGATCTATATGATATGTACTGTAGGATCTATATGTACTGTAGGATCTATATGATATGTACTGTAGGATCTATATGTACTGTAGGATCTATATGATATGTACTGTAGGATCTATATGATATGTACTGTAGGATCTATATGATATGTACTGTAGGATCTATATGTACTGTAGGATCTATATGATATGTACAGTAGGATCTATATGATATGTACTGTAGGATCTATATGTACTGTAGGATCTATATGATATGTACAGTAGGATCTATATGATATGTACTGTAGGATCTATATGTACTGTAGGATCCATATGTACTGTAGGATTTATATGATATGTACTGTAAGATCTATATGATATGTACAGTAGGATCTATATGAAATATACTGTAGGATCTATATGTACTGTAGGATCTATATGTACTGTAGGATTTATATGATATGTACTGTAAGATCTATATGATATGTACAGTAGGATCTATATGATATGTACAGTAGGATCTATATAGTACTATTTTACAGGTAGATCTTTGGTAACTTGAAAGTGGTTGCTAATTTATGACTATATTTTGTATTTTCAGAACAATTATTCAGGAAGACCCCCATATGCTGAATTTTGATGATCCGGGAGTGGACAGTTTATTATTCATATTAGGATATAGCAATACAGAACTCACGACATCTTCCTCATTGTAGATAGAATCATTTACAAGCCTCTACATCATATAGATTCACCTGCAAGCCTCTGAATCATAAAATATTCCAAGTGCAAGCTTCTACATGATATTGATTACAATATCTTCTGCTGAATGATAATTAAAACATTTTTATTGTGTGATAAAAGGACTTCAAGATCTTACTTATTGAAACCCAATAAATTAACATCTGCAGTATAATATTCCAATGACTAAATGAATATAACATCTAGTAAGATGTGTACTATTGAAAGGTATTATAGTGCATCAAATACGATTGGTTTTTGTCGTCAAAATGTTCATACTTCCATCCTGCTACAGTTATACAAGAACAAAGATAACCACATAGATTGCACAACATCTGATGAACTGGCATCAATTTCATTATTTCTGTATATAACTTCTTTAAAAAAGCTCCTTTTTTCTCTCTGTATTCAAATCACTTTCGCTTTCGTTAACAGCAAGTTTGAATTCACATGTTTGAAGCCTATTTTTTTGGACTCAAGATATTTTGACTTCCCTTAATTTATTATATGCATGTATTCAGATAACTCATTATGTTAAACATGTTCATAATAACGTGTCATGTGTTACTCATATCTATAATCCTGCTTTCAACATGTCATTGTGAAATCAATATTTCTGTGATAAATACAGTGATATACCTTGTCGCTATCATGATAGATCGGTGATCAAATGCATTGCTATGAGGTTGCTCATTAAAGTAGACTGTGCCTGAAACTTGATTAAGTGTAAGTCTGGACCAGCCTACGTGTGATTTCAGAGTTCAACTGTAACATAACTACACTGTGTTGGCAACTCATTATACATTCTTTGTAATTTATCACACAAGGTGTTAAAAAAGTTTATTCTAAAAAATTGAAATTCATACTAAAATTTTATGTGAACTATCTATAGTGTACAATTTTAATCTCTTACTGCAAAAGCTTCATTTCGTGCCTCAAATGTAAAAACAAAGGTAGAAACCCTGGATTTTAACCTGAAAAGGCTTCCGTCTTCGGGCATCAGATATATAAACTTTAATAATAACATTAAGAAGGAACTTTTTTAACACCTTGTATTGTTACTAAAACATGTTACATTGTACAAATATCTTCAGCATAATGTGATGTTTATTAAGAACAGTATTTATTACTAAATAGTTGTTACTTGAACATTTTGTTCTTGTTTTCATATTTGTTTCATTATTTTATATTGTAAGTGTATGTTATGGATTTTGAATGGCCAAAATTGTGTTGATCCTTTTTGTGTAAACAAGTTCCCATTTGTGAATATTTTGTGTATGTATGGTGAATTCAAGCAGTTTTGTCGATTAGTTGTTCATTTTAGGACTAAATAATATATAGACTTTATACTATTTGGAGGTATAGAGTAAACGTCTCACATGGTCACATGGTTAAGTCATTGGACCTTGGGAGCGTGGAGGTCAAATGCTTGTATCCTAAAAGGAATCTGTTTTTAATATGACTCGTCGCTCAGCTGGTTGTTAAACTGTTATCTAGTAGGTTATCATGTGCCTTCCCGTTTGATGCCCCACAATAGGAGTCGGGCAACAGCAGATGTCCCATCAGTCAAATTATCTCATACTTTAATTAGAGGCTGATACTGTCATAAATACTGTACTATATATTTTTTCATTATAATTGCTTAAGAATGAATCTTGGCTTATGACAGCATACAGCATATTAGTTGGTACCCTGTTCTATCCATTAGGGCACCGATTGTGTTCCATATAATTATACATGTACCGGTATTAATTGGCACTTTTGTGATAATTGTCAGCATGTCTGTGATATTATCTTTATGTTTGGTTTGATAAATTGGGGCTCGGGATGTTCTCATCTTCATTATTATATAGTTCATATATTTTATGCATCATTTTGCCTTTTTGTTTTATTTTTTTCAGAGATATTTTTACACCTATTTGAAAGCATCATAGTAGATTTATTGTATATAAATGTAATGCACTCATACTATATTTACTTAAGTTATTGTTTCATTTATTGTGTGCTTTTCATACTTTTAAAGAGTCTTTTAAAGAAATAAATAATCTTAAATATCATTTTCCTTGAAACCTTTTTATGTACCATTACAGGTACTTTTATTCCTATATAAACCATTTTAATATTTTTTTAACAAATTTAGTTTGAATTAGCGATTTACCATAAATTGTCATTAACAATTCAATTTAGTAATGAGTACAGTAATTGGTAACTTCCTTTATAGTGGGAAATAATTGATATTTATTTCTTAATTCAATCAGTTTATATTTTATACTTAGATGATATACCAGCTTTTTGATGTATTTTTATACATAAGAAATATAAACTGTGTAACATTTTCCCAACAAATAATTTTTTGAGTATTTAACATAATTCATCCATTTGCATCTCATGTACAGTAATTAAACTTTCATCAATTTTATACACATGTATTTGTTTCACAAACCGTGATTCATAATTATCATACAGACCTCAGAGTATACATGTTCCGGGGTACGTCCATACAGACCTCAGAGTAAACATGTTCCGGGGTACGTCCATACAGATACATGTTCCGGGGTACGTCCATACAGACCTCAGAGTAAACATGTTCCGGGGGTACGTCCATACAGACCTCAGAGTATACATGTTCCGGGGTACGTCCATACAGACCTCGGAGTATACATGTTCCGGGGTACGTCCATACAGACCTCGGAGTATACATGTTCCGGGGGTACGTCCATACAGACCTCGGAGTATACATGTTCCGGGGGTACGTCCATACAGACCTCGGAGTATACATGTTCCGGGGTACGTCCATACAGGCCTCACAGTATACATGTTGCGGGGGTATGTCCATACAGACCTCAGAGTATACATGTTCCGGGGGTACGTCCATACAGACCTCAGAGTATACATGTTCCGGGGTACGTCCATACAGACCTCAGAGTATACATGTTCCGGGGTACGTCCATACAGACCTCAGAGTATACATGTTCCGGGGTACGTCCATACAGACCTCAGAGTATACATGTTGCGGGGGTACGTCCATACAGACCTCAGAGTATACATGTTCCGGGGTACGTCCATACAGACCTCAGAGTATACATGTTCCGGGGTATGTCCATACAGACCTCGGAGTATACATGTTCCGGGGGTACGTCCATACAGACCTCAGAGTATACATGTTCCGGGGGTACGTCCATACAGACCTCAGAGTATACATGTTCCGGGGTACGTCCATACAGACCTCAGAGTATACATGTTCCGGGGTACGTCCATACAGACCTCAGAGTATACATGTTCCGGGGTACGTCCATACAGACCTCAGAGTATACATGTTCCGGGGTACGTCCATACAGACCTCAGAGTATACATGTTGCGGGGGTACGTCCATACAGACCTCAGAGTATACATGTTCCGGGGTACGTCCATACAGACCTCTGAGTATACATGTTCCGGGGTACGTCCATACAGGCCTCAGAGTATACATGTTCCGGGGTACGTCCATACAGACCTCGGAGTATACATGTTCCGGGGTACGTCCATACAGACCTCGGAGTATACATGTTCCGGGGTACGTCCATACAGACCTTAGAGTATACATGTTGCGGGGTACGTCCATACAGACCTTAGAGTATACATGTTGCGGGGTACGTCCATACAGACCTTAGAGTATACATGTTGCGGGGTACGTCCATACAGACCTTAGAGTATACATGTTGCGGGGTACGTCCATACAGACCTTAGAGTATACATGTTGCGGGGTACGTCCATACAGACCTTAGAGTATACATGTTGCGGGGTACGTCCATACAGACCTTAGAGTATACATGTTGCGGGGTACGTCCATACAGACCTCGGAGTATACATGTTCCGGGGTACGTCCATACAGACCTCGGAGTATACATGTTGCGGGGTACGTCCATACAGACCTCAGAGTATACATGTTCCGGGGTACGTCCATACAGACCTCAGAGTATACATGTTCCGGGGGTACGTCCATACAGACCTCAGAGTATACATGTTCCGGGGTACGTCCATACAGACCTCAGAGTATACATGTTCCGGGGGTACGTCCATACAGGCCTCAGAGTATACATGTTCCGGGGGTACGTCCATACAGACCTCACAGTATACATGTTCCGGGGTACGTCCATACAGACCTTAGAGTATACATGTTGCGGGGTACGTCCATACAGACCTCAGAGTAAACATGTTCCGGGGGTACGTCCATACAGACCTCACAGTATACATGTTCCGGGGTACGTCCATACAGACCTAAGAGTATACATGTTGCGGGGGTACGTCCATACAGACCTCAGAGTATACATGTTCCGGGGTATGTCCATGCAGACCTCGGAGTATACATGTTGCGGGGGTACGTCCATACAGACCTCGGAGTATACATGTTGCGGGGGTACGTCCATACAGACCTCAGAGTAAACATGTTCCGGGGGTACGTCCATACAGACCTCAGAGTATACATGTTCCGGGGGTACGTCCATACAGGCCTCAGAGTATACATGTTGCGGGGGTACGTCCATACAGACCTCGGAGTATACATGTTCCGGGGTACGTCCATACAGGCCTCAGAGTAAACATGTTGCGGGGGTATGTCCATACAGACCTCAGAGTATACATGTTGCGGGGTAGTTCGCTGATGGTAACACCAGCCTTTGTTTACAAATAAAAATGACAATGAAATGCATTTCCCATGGTTTTTTTGTTCAATCTTGTGCATAAATCTATCAATTTTAATGCACAAACTCTTTCAATTGACACGGAAAACATGCGGCCTGTCCACCATGCAGTGTGGATATCCATTTTTAATTAAATTCAAGGCTGGAGTTATCTCCAGCGAGCTATACTTCAATGCGTACCTTTGTTTTGATTTTTTAAATAAGTCAGTAACATTAGTTGAAACTTGAAGCAAGTGTCATGCCTTTTAGGCCAATCAGAACACCTCGGCTGTCTTGAAACCACCAACAAAACGTTGTACACTAAATTACTGCAAAAACAGAAAATATTCAAAACTAGTTACAAAAAATATACACTTTTTTTTCCAGTTGTGTAACAAACTACACAATATTCAATGATACTGATTAGAGTCAAGGGCAGTATCCATCAAATATCTTCTTCTCAGATGGCGTGTAACTTGGAGAATTTGACATGACTCTCGACCTTATATACTTCATTATCTATATTTTTACTCCCTATGTATATTCTCATAATTGGGATGTATCACAAGACACCAAGTGTGTAATATGAACACACATCTCAAGGACTGATATAGTATGATTTGTTTGCGGAAATTGATATATTTAATGCAAGAGCCTACATGCATAAAGGTCAGGATTATGTCAAATTCTCCCGAGCTAAACATCCAATTTAATATCAGAAAAATAGAATGAGGTGTTCTGATTGTACTTATCGATGGCCACACTGATTTATACTGCACATGTATTTCTATAACATGTCTATTTCATCCTGTGCAGTGGAAACAAACATTTGCTTCAAGTATTATTTTATACATTAAAGCATCAAAGAAAGATACAGTTACACTTGCTCAAATTTAACTATCAATTTGTATGTAATAGCATATTTTTTATTCAAATTCCATCAATAAATGTATTTGTTCTTACATATGTCTTGTGTTGTCATTTGTTACCATGGTGATAAGAAAAGCAAGAGGAACTTGACAACAGGACAAACAATACTGTGTTCAGTTAATACACTTATGTCCAGCTGAAAGCCTTGTCCGTAACAAATAGCTATATGTCCTGCTGAAAGCCTTGTCCGTAACAAATAGCTAAGTTATTCAGGGGCTATAATGTCCCGGTGAAAGCCTTGTCCGTAACAAATAGCTAAGTTATTCAGGGGCTATAATGTCCCGGTGAAAGCCTTGTCCGTAACAAATAGCTAAGTTATTCAGGGGCTATAATTCGGTTGAAATGTTTGATAGTGTTACATGGCTTTGACAATGTGATGTGTTTATGATGGTTAACAAGTATGCCAAGTTTGTAAGCAAAGTATTGTTTTAAACTTTCAACATTTTTGAAACAAACAAACAGACAGGTGCATCACTATATGCCTCCAGCATTAGCAGATGCCATAGCATAAAAACATGTTGTCATGATACTTTATTTGATGGAATATGATTTCCTGCCATAATACCTACTTTCAGAGAACATGGTGTTACCAGACTATTCACGGAGCACATTTAACAAGAGAGGTCCCTGCCCTGGCCCCTATCTGCCTCAACATCTTGATCGCATCTCAAATAATGTCGTGTCATTTAGAAAATTTCCTTTGGAGACTGAACTCAAAATTTGTATCATAAAAACAGAATGAACTGTTCTAAATTTATAACAGTAAAATTTGAAGAGCATGAACTTAAGATTAATCTCATATTTTTGAGTTGAGTAAAATCTCAATTTGAGATGAGATTTCTACTCGAGATACTTCGGGAGATCAGAGCCAGGTTGCTGAGTTGAGATTATCAACAACCTAGTGTTTGACTGTGTGACATACATGTACAGTATACAATTGGTTCTGTTATTAGAAGAGAACCTCCTGAGGATCATTCCTGTGCACATTAAAATCCATGTTATAGTTTAAGAGCATTTAAATTATGGCATTTACAGATATACCTAGTTTTCCATAATGCAGTGAACCAGAACAATTGTCAAAATCCATTCAGTAGTTTAGTAAAAGATGTATTTGGAATTTTCACTTGGAAAACCTCGATTTCGACCCTGTGACCTATATATACTGTAAAATCTTTTAATTTCAATGGAACAAAATTTTGCAGTTTTGGTAAAAGAAGACCATTTCGATGGGACATAAATTCATGGATTTTGAACATCAGGTAATAAATACAAGGTTCCAAATTATGTTTCGTTGGGATTTGATTTTGTAGTTGAAATTCACGAAATTTAATCTCCCATGAAATGAATGATTTTACAGTATGCAGAGGACTGGAAGGACAAACATATTTTAAAAGCGTCTCAACAACTTCGAATGAATGAAGGGATGGTGGACTAGGAAAGAACAGACAGGACAATCACTATATGTATATATCACCTGCATCAGTAGATGCTGGGGCAGACAATCACTATATGTATATATCACCTGCATCAGTAGATGCTGGGGCAGACAGGACAATCACTATATGTATATATCACCTGCATAAGTAGATGCTGGGGCAGACAGGACAATCACTATATGTATATATCACCTGCATAAGTAGATGCTGGGGCAGACAAATGATGCTCAATAATCACACTCAAATGGTTTTCACCACAGAGATAGTGTTTTTCTATAATGGGGCTTCAAGTGAACATTTTGTGCAGATACAGATCAACAAACAACACACAGAAAGTAATATATATAATCTTGATTGTCTCTCATAGGAAAGTAGTATTTATGTTGAAAAATAAGCGACTCAAGTTTCTAATTTTCGGGCTCTTGCCCTTCTTCAGGATTTATTTCCTTCTGCATATTATATACACTGAAAGTAATGTCCAGCAGTTATAAATAAATAATTTAATTTACTGATGTATACACGTGCATGTATATTATTCAAACTCTAAAGTCACAATCATTAGGAAATAAGATGTATAACAATATGTAGAAATTGTCTGTCCACATAAGGAGAAATGTGCAATAACTTAGCTTAATATCAATACGTACATGCATCAAGAAAATATGTATTAAAGATCATCCAAATCTGACTAAAGTACTCGATCTTCCTTACGGCTAGATACGATGACCACCTACACGAGTTTCTATTATCAGAAGTCGGAATTTCCACTATCGCTATTTACATTAATAAGTCAGCTAATCATATAGCTTGTTACATTGGTACTATGGTCTTTAATTCAATATTAATAAAGGGTAAATTACAATAAGACATTTGACCACAACTTTAATCTGCTTTTTTGGAGTTATCCTGATTTAAAACACCGATTGTATGTTTTCATAATCGAGGAGTATCAAGAAGACGCTCGAGATGTAATACAAACACAAATCTGAAATACCGACATTGCATGATTTTGCTTGCGGAAATTGATATATTCAAAGCAAGAACCTTGTTATATATTCTGGCATATAGGTCAGGTTCAGGTCAAAATAGCCAAGCTATATGTCTTCGTGATTATTACTGTATTTAAAAATAGAAAAAAATCGCTTTCAGAATACTGAAAGAAAGGTGCCGATTGGCTAATGGGAAAGGTCGCCTGAGGTGACCTTCTATAGGTCGTCTTCAGATCCTCATAGCGTAGCCGGCTTGAAGATATGATTTTAATCAGATTGAGATCATCCAATAGTCATTTTATAATTTAATTATTTATCATGCACACTTTGCAATTTCAAATTTTCAGCATAAGTAATGCCATTGATATTTCTGTTCCTAAGCTAAACAACATACAAATCATGTAAATTGTCCAGTAAGTAATTGCCCACATTTTTATCTAACCAACCCAAGTCTACAATATCCTGCATGGCTTTTGATCTAGTTTCTTCATCAGCTGCATCAGACACATGCACCAGCATCTTGCGTATTTCTGATGAGCTAACATTGTCTAACTCTTGTGGAATGAGTATAAAATCATTCTCCACAATACCAAGTTTAACATCTTCTAGATATGCTTGTTTCACCACGTCTGTTTCACCTTTCCTACCTACACACACAGTCAGGTTCTCATTTTTCTTATGCCATTTAGCATGTCCTGACTTATTTATTGCCCGGTCGGCACCGACAACTACTGCAACTTTACCAGACAACTTATTTTCGTACTTCACCTTTTTCCCACATTCCCCTGCACTCCCAACATGTTGGCTGTAAACGTGCAACCAATCAAAGTCCTGACAAGCCATTTCCCCAAGTTTTATACGATGAACAGAGGAGATACATTTCTGACGTGATTTTTGACATTTTCTCTTAACATACCCATCTGGGGCCACAGCAAAATATCCAGCAATCACACGAAAACTTGTATTCTCCTCAATCCACTTCTTAGACTGAACCATTACTTCAATATGTCGTGTATGGATTGGATTGAATGCACCACCGAGACAAAGTATTATATCACAGGTCTCCAACACCTTTTTGTGCTCAAACTGTTTCTCCATCACAAGTTGAAAATTTTCCTCAAGCATTTCAGAGCAGCAAGCTCCATCTAAGATTGAAACTGTCTGTACGGTACGATCCTTGATAACTCTCTTACTCTCGGCAAACCCTTCCAGTAGAACATGACTACATATATTTTCATCTGTGGGAATATACACGCTCTCACACGGTGTGATAAGCTTGTCTAACTCATCTTTCAAAACAAAGGTATGCTGCTGTTTAACAAAGTCTGTTATATCTTCAATTTTCTGAATCCACTTGTCATTAAATTTATGAACCATTTCACCACGTAAACCTAGCTGAACTGCTCGACGCTCAAGTTTTGCCCCATGAGGATCATGATCAGGATCCCATTGTAAGCGCACTTCATCTGAAATAATCAGAAAATATAATAATCAGAAAACTTAAAAAAAGTAAAGTAAGCTTTAACCTATCAATCATAAGCTGTCAGTCAATTCAAACACCCAGGTTACCAAGGTCAATCAATCATAAGCTGTCAGTCAATTCAAACACCCAGGTTACCAAGGTCAATCAATCATAAGCTGTCAGTCAATTCAAACACCCAGGTTACCAAGGTCAATCAATCATAAGCTGTCAGTCAATTCAAACACCCAGGTTACCAAGGTCAATCAATCATAAGCTGTCAGTCAATTCAACACCCAGGTTACCAAGGTCAATCAATCATTAGCTGTCAGTCAATTCGAACACCCAGGTTACCAAGGTCAATCAATCATAAGCTGTCAGTCAATTCAAACACCCAGGTTACCAAGGTCAATCAATCATAAGCTGTCAGTCAATTCAAACACCCAGGTTACCAAGGTCAATCAATCATAAGCTGTCAGTCAATTCAAACACCCAGGTTACCATGGACAAAGGGAATTCTTTCGTTTGTGGTCTCATGGTACTGTATATATTCTACTAAGTGACCACAAACGAAAGAATTCCAATTGACCAAGGTAGGTGCTTGTGTAAATCTGTTTGCTGTATGCATATTTTACAGAAAAATTAAAGCTGTCAGATTTAGATTAATTCAATAATGATCAATAATGGCTGTGCAAACCTTCCAATACGATATCGAAACAAGAGCACTGCTGGACTCTCTCGTTTTTGATAGTGAGTGAAAACACCAAGACTGACAAGGGCAGATAACTCAAATGTATATAGGTCCAGGGTTATCAGCCTTGTCACTTTGAACTCATTTTGCGATTTGAGTTTTGAACTATATTGAGTTTTTAAGCGTAAAACTTTGATAATATTTTAGAAAATGACTCTCACAATAAACTTAACCAACGCAGACAATCCTGTCACGACAATAGCACAACTTAATAGCTCGACTTATTACGTCGGAAAGTCTCTCTAATAACAATATGTGTATGTACAGAATGTTCTAATTGATTATAATTATATGTATTTTATCAAGGCATGTAATTTAATAAATTACTACTGTCACTCATTTGTTCACTCCTGTATTATACATTGTAACATCAGCTACATATGTACATGTAAGTGACCATGTTAAGTTATACATTACAAATTTTGAGTATTAGGTACAATTATTTTTTTCCATTTATGCACCAGTCAATTAAAATAATTTAGCTAAGGTCTACATTTGTATGCAGAAGGAAATATTGCCGCCTATCCTGCACAAAACCAGTAAAGTGTCCTAGCTATATATATATTGCCCATTTTTGGTGTAATCAAAAGCCTGGCACTCAGACTCAGTCACCCCACAGTGCAGGGATATCATATATTAAACCAGGGAATATATTCCCTCCACTTTTCTTCGCCTTTCCATGGGGTTTGGGGCATGGGTTTCAACTGACTGATGGATAACAATTGTCCACTTGCCATGGGTGATTTCACTTAATTGTGACACATTTAGATAAGGGAGCCAGTCGTTTCGTACACTAGTTGTTTCGTATACTGTAAAATTCGGTTGTTTCGTACACTATCGGTCAGTTGTTTCGTACACTGTTGAAAACAGCGGTTGTTTCGTACACTCCTATTGTAGATAGTGTTAATTGATCTATTAATTTGTAATTGCTCCATTATTCATGTCTTTGTGTGTGTACTTGTTATTCGCATGAATTGTCACAACACAGAATGTATTATTGCATATTGGCTATAATTATGGTATATTTCGAGCATTTAAATTGCAAACTTTATTTCAATTTCAGAAATATCACCGCTATTTAACGAAATATCTTGGGAAATATTATAATTATTGAACTGTTTATTTTCTTGTATTGAATGTATTATTGGTCATTATTGGCGTTTAAGTTTTAACCTCATGATTTATTTCAGAAATAGAGGATCTGTTACGAGTTTTCATTTGATATAAATTTATATTAAACAAGTTTTGGAAATTTTATTAAGCGAGCCTCTGGCGAGCTTAATAATATTTCCTGAACGAGTTTAATTTAAATTTATCAAATGACAACGAGTGATAGATTCTTTATATCATATGGCACTACAAAGGCAAAATATCCATGATTTATTGGAAAAACTCAATACCTTATACTACACGTGGTACATATAACTTTATACGTACTGGCTATACTAACCTGGATACAAGGAAAGTCATGTGATATATATATATATATATATATATATATATATATATATATATATATATATATATAATTAGTAGCCATAGATCATACTGTTCGAAACTACGACATGTTTGTATATGAACTTATCATATTCATAGTTACTTTTCATACCTAATTGACGACGTATAAACAAAAAGAATCATATAAGTTTGATAATTTATTTCATTTTTAAATACATACACATAAAACCAGGGTTGGCAATTACCCGGGTTTTATGAGTATTTCCCAGCCCGGCGGGTTTTACCGGGAAAACCCGGGTTTTACAGGGTTTTATTGGGCAATACTGGGTAATACTGGGTGATAAAATTCAGTATTTTTTTGGGGGGTGAGGGTCATGATAAACTTATAATTATGTAACATAATTATTATAAAATATGATTAAAAGGATCATTAATTCAATATTTACTTTAAATTAATTGAAAAAATGTTAAAAATGACTATTAAAAACATTTAAAGTTGATCAACTTCATAACTGATCAAGACATTATATACTTCATGTCCAATGTGTTTCAATACATTAAAATGACTTTTCATCCCTGCACCTATTTAATGACCTGTAAAGTGATTGTAACACCTCCTTAAGGCTCCCTTTGTTACCTGTCAAAACAGCCCCCTGTCAGATCACTGCTCTGCTAATTGAGCAATTAATGAGCAATACAAAGGATTTAAGATGTATTAAAAGTGTTCAAATGAAGTTCACCGAGATCATTTATTAGAGATCACAAGTTTGTAAAAATCATTCATTCATATTGATTATTGTATGGTGGTAGACAGTCAAAATGAAACAGAAAGACCCTGTGTGGAATTTTTTTGATATCGTGGAAAGAACACAAGCTGTTGGACAAGAAATATGTAATATGGCCAAACGACTGCTGGACATGCCAGCATCATCAGCATCCATTGAACGTGTTTTTTCTAACTTTGGAAATATTCAAACAAAACTACGAAACCGGCTTGGCATTGAAAAAACGGCAAAACTAGTGTTTTGCTACAGAATGTTAAGAGGAAAGGAAGAAATTGACTGGTAGTGGTATTTGTGGAAGTTAGTTGCATTCAAATGTGTATAAGAGTGTTATACAAAATGTACTATGCAACACATATGATATAAATGGTATAGACCTACAATTTGCTAACTCGATATTGAATTTTCCATGTATTTATGCAAATCACATAATTGTGCTAGTATATATATATGTGCTAATTAAACCAGTTTCACTATGTTTTACTTTCCTTTTGGCTTAGCAAGTGTTTCATCTCATTGCCAGCAATTAATTGTAACAAAATCACCATTAATGAACAAAATACAACTGAAAAACTTCTTATTACCCAGTATTGCCCACTTCAGTCAATTTTAGGAGTATTGCCCAACCCGGGTATTCCCGGGTTTTCCCAGGTGGGTTTTCCCGCCCCGGGCGGGTAGTCGCCAACCCTGCATAAAACATATATCGATGAACAATGAATACAGCACATAGTGTACTAACGTTAATATCAATCCGCATAATATTATAGTATCTGAAGCTGACAACATGAACATGCAAGAAATAAGCACATTTTAGTGTGAAATCAGCACATTTACGACCATGAAGCCGTTAAAATACGCACATTTAAATTGTATAGAGCTATATCGGAAGATATTTTTTTTTAAAGTTTCAAAAATTGAAAAAACAATTATGCTTTCATATCCATTAGATCATTCTTCGCTTCAGTTTTAACAGAATTTCTCTCTGTGATTTATTGGACATGCAAACTGTCAGTTTTCATACAAACCTATATGTCACAGGCTTTTTGGCGTATTTTAAAACTCATGATAGTAATATACACATCTAAATGAATATATGCACTTTCGCAAAATCCAACATTGCATGGTTATACTCATAATACATCTATACGCTTTTTGATTTATTTTCAGTTCATGTAATTATATGTTTGTATGAACTCAATAATGTTTTTTAATAAGGGAGATATTATATGTTCATTCACTATAACGTTACTTATAAAATTATTTTCATTTCTGTTCTATAATTATTCATTCATAAATTATTAAAATTTTAAATAGAAAACTATTAACCAATTCAGAGTCGCGAAAAACATTTTGTAACATCGTACCAAACACATATTAATTACGCTAATTATACCAATTATAAATACATATACAATAGGAGTGTACGAAACAACAGACAGTTTTCAACAGTATACGAAACAACTGACCGATAGTGTATGAAACAACCAAATTTTACAGTATACAAACGACTAGTGTACGAAACGACTGTAAACCTTAGGTCCTTCGATAACAATACTAATATATTATACCACTGTGAACTTACCTGGACCATCAGAACGTATTATGCCAGAGCCTCGGGCATATCCCAGGATCTCGTCAAATCCCTCGCGACTGATTGTGATGGCTAAAATTCTTTCTTGGTTTTTCTTACTGGCCCAGCCGGCTCTGTACATCATCCAGAGAAAGTTGGTTTTGATCCAAGTCATCCGTGTGAAGCTGTAACGGTCCCCTCCAAACTTTCCGTTAGTTGACGCGTATTCTGCTATCTCTGGACAGTATGCCTGGTATACTACTATGTTATTGTCATCATACTGAGCAAGGATGTGCCTTCCGCTTCTAGGCCACACGCTGTCCGTTTGTTCTTTGTACAACTTGGTTTTCAACGAAAATGTCATCTTTATATTTTATCAATCACCAACCTGAAGAAACACCAAGAAGAAAATATTCGATTAATTTCCGTAGTAGAAGCACCGGATATTAACAGTATTGTAAACTGTGGCGAAATTCGTGATTATATACAGTACCTTCGATGTCAACATATTGCGCAATCCACAATAAGTTTCATTGGAGTTAGTTCCCTTGAATTCAGAGATAGTTTAAAACGCAAACCAACACCGTACGGAGAACGGATACGCTGAAGAACATAGAAAGATGGAAAAAGTTCATTGCAGCATAGTTGTATGCTGGGAACTGGCATGAAATCAAAATTGAAATTCGTTGACTGAAAGTTGAAAAGAAGTTATGATGAAAATATTGTAAGTTGACTACACAGTAAGCTGTTTTCTGGTCACTTCATTTTTGTTGTTCTACTTTCGCTTTCGTGTTCACTTAGCTGCTAAACTTGTTCCCTAAACAGGGAATTGACGTATTTTATTCATAATATCAATACTTTTTACTGATGATAAGTTAAACATGAACATAGAATTAATATGCCTCAATACACTGGTTCTGGTCAGTATTTGAATTTTGATATTTTTAAAATTGTTAATTGCCTCAGGTGTTAAAATTGTATCAATCATGAGCCTGTTACTGCTAATACTGTATAGAGCTTTCGGTTACTGTAAGTAGTTCTATGCTCAGAAACAGCTTTCTTTAAAATAGCGCTATATAGCAGAATAGAATAAAAGTAAAGATAGTTATATGCAGTGAGCGTTGTGTCTAGCAGACTTCAGCAAAGAAAATTTAGCGCAACCAAATGCTATTCAAGCAGTTCATTGCATAAGAACGCTTGCCTAGCAATTAAAGTGCTGAGAAACATTTGCAGGTATACTATTGAGCACTGCTCGCTGGTAGAAATTGCTAGCCGTCAACTTCTGACACCTGGCCGTCAAATAAGTTTTATATATCGGAATCCAATTCATGAGTAATTATATTAAAACTTATTATCAAACTTTAACTGTCACTTTATGTTTTCAGGCTATAAATATCCCCTGTAAGGGAAGGGCGCGGGTTCAAGCCCCGGTCTGGTTGCACATTATTCTTACCCTGTTTTAAGCTTTTGAAAGTGTTCACATTTTTACTTAACCCCTCTATAAAATTTCCCCGTACTTCACTTAAATGTAACTGTTATTATTTATAAATACCTTTATAAATATGAATCCTTTTTTTTTGAGTCCACTGTGTGTCATTCATTGCAGATTGAGTATATAGGCTTGCTTGAAGTATCTCTTTTAGGGGATATGGGTGGTTTGTTCTACACTTACGCACACTCCTAATGCAACACCTTTATTTTTCAGGAGTACTCAGCTGTTTATGAAGGGATTTATTACAAATTTGGCATCTAATTGATGTTAGTGGGATTTTTTATTAAAATCAAATCATGGCAACTGATAACAAGAATTTCCAACAATGAACATCACTGTAATTTGAAAAGTCACAAAAACATGTCGTGAAAATTATTGAACAACTGGTTTTTACTTCCAAGGTTTATCACAGTAAAATGATCGAATAATAATACTCCATTTAATGTTCCCAATTATCTTGAATGTCTATCCATGGCGTTTTTGGTATATTTATACATCTGCAACATCAAGAACTCATATTTCCTTAACAAAATTTGTGTTGCCTTACAAAATTCCTAAATGAAAGGCCTGTTTTTGCAGGTTTTGTAGGACTCAGGTAGTCGTCCCATTGGTCGCATACACAGTTCGTTTTAACTAATCCTGAATAATATTGAAATCCAAAGACTTTGATGATAGTGGCACCTTTTGTTTGTTGTTATTCTGCAGGCTTGCTTGTGTTTTATGTACTATGTGAGCCAGAGCTCCGGCATGTAATACTTCTAATTTTATAGTGATGCTCATTATTTCGTTTTATTTTTATCTTTCACTGGACTTTCTGACTCAAAAATTCTAGGAGACATTCAACTTGTATTTGTTTATTAACAGCCAAAATTTGAACCATAACCATTTATTAATTGTTGAGAAATCATGAAAAATAAAGGTGTTGCATTGGGAGTGTGCATAAGTGAATGCCTGACTCTTGAGGGATAGCTATTCACTTGCTAGGCCATGGTGCTGTTTCTACGTATATTTGGATTGTCTGTAGATACAGTATTTGTTCAACAATTTTATATAAACTAGGAAAATTCAACCCTTTCCTTTCTACATGTATACTACTGTTGGTAACCCCAAGGTTGGGTAATCTTTCTATTATTTAAAGTTTTTGCAATACCATAGTTCAATTAGAAACCAGATATGTGTAGTGCAGCAAACCTGAGTCATATCTAGAGAAACCAGATATGTGTAGTGCAGCACACCTGAGTCATATCTAGAGAAACCAGACATGTGTAGTGCAGCAAACCTGAGTCATATCTAGAGAAACCAGACATGTGTAGTGCAGCAAACCTGTGTCATATCTAGAGAAACCAGATATGTGTAGTGCAGCAAACCTGAGTCATATCTAGAGAAACCAGATATGTGTAGTGCAGCAAACCTGAGTCATATCTAGAGAAACCAGATATGTGTAGTGCAGCAAACCTGAGTCATATCTAGAGAAACCAGATATGTGTAGTGCAGCAAACCTGAGTCATATCTAGAGAAACCAGATATGTGTAGTGCAGCAAACCTGAGTCATATCCACATACCAAGTACCAGTGATATATTCTCACCTTTAATAATGTACGTGAAATTATCATTTTCAGCATTGGAGCAATGGTATCTGGTGTATTGGTTGGGATGATTGTATGGGTTATTGTGAATGATTGGACGTCTGAGGTAGAACCTAATGATATCACTGTAGAAGATCTGGGAGATTTGAAAAACATCGTAAATGATGACACAATACAGACCGAAGTAAAACACGTGAAAAACATTCGGGAAAATGATATCAACTACACAGAGATATTAGCTTCGATAGCAAGTTTGCGTAATGAAATCTATCTGATGAATATCAGCACTAATTTAATAAAACATCACAATCCAAGTATAAATGAAAATCTGTCTGATAGTCTTGTTATCATGGAACATGTGAAAACTGAATTACGTGAACATATGACATGGACTGTGGAACAACTTAAACATCTGGAAGCACACACTGGTGATACTATCAATACTGTAAAATCTGAGGTTGATCGATTAGAAGAGAATTGTTCTCACACTAAGTCAGACTTCAAATCATTGAGGGAAGAAATTGAAGAAATTCGTTATGAAAATGAAAAAATTGCAAAGACGTCAAGGGAGCATGTTGAAGTACTGGAACTTGAAACAGAGAAAAGGATGGATAAAGTTGAAAATAGATTAAAAAGTGATGAAGAAAGAGTTAGATAACATCAATGTTGATGTGACGATGAGAGTTCTTCCAAACATGTTTAACAAAGGTAAGTGAACTCAAGACTTAGACTTAAAATCGACAATATTTATGATCATTGCCATTTATTTACAATTAGATTTAACCATGTGAAATTTGATCTGATTATTTTGTTGTTACCCACTGAGCATGTAAACCCATTTATATCAAAATTGATACATTTATAGCAACATGAGAGCGGATAGAACATAAGACAATATAAAGTCTAAGTCAGAGTTTTAGACTTACAATGTTGGTATTAAATTAAGGTCCCTGGAATGGTAACAGGGTGTGTCTACCAGAGACGTGAACACTTTGTCACTGGATAGTCAAAACTTGTAACAGGGTGTGTCTACCAGAGTTGTGAACACTTTGTCACTGGATAGTCAAAACTTGTAACAGGGTGTGTCTACCAGAGACGTGAACACTTTGTCACTGGATAGTCAAAACTTGTAACAGGGTGTGTCTACCAGAGACGTGAACACTTTGTCACTGGATAGTCAAAACTTGTAACAGGGTGTGTCTACCAGAGTTGTGAACACTTTGTCACTGGATAGTCAAAACTTGTAACAGGGTGTGTCTACCAGAGTTGTGAACACTTTGTCACTGGATAGTCAAAACTTGTAACAGGGTGTGTCTACCAGAGTTGTGAACACTTTGTCACTGGATAGTCAAAACCTAGTGTCTACCAGAGACGTGAACACTTTGTCACTGGATAGTCAAAACTTGTAACAGGGTGTGTCTACCAGAGACGTGAACACTTTGTCACTGGAAAGTCAAAACTTGTAACAGGGTGTGTCTACCAGAGTTGTGAACACTTTGTCACTGGATAGTCAAAACCTAGTGTCTACCAGAGACGTGAACACTTAGTCACTGGATAGTCAAAACCTAGTGTCTACCAGAGATGTGAACACTTTGCCGCTGGATAGTCAAAACCTAGTGTCTACAAGAGACGTGAACACTTTGCCGCTGGATAGTCAAAACCTAGTGTCTACCAGAGACGTGAACACTTTGCCGCTGGATAGTCAAAACCTAGTGTCTACCAGAGACGTGAACACTTTGCCGCTGGATAGTCAAAACCTAGTGTCTACCAGAGACGTGAACACTTTGCCGCTGGATAGTCAAAACCTAGTGTCTACCAGAGACGTGAACACTTTGCCGCTGGATAGTCAAAACCTAGTGTCTACCAGAGACGTGAACACTTTGCCGCTGGATAGTCAAAATCTAGTGTCTACCAGAGACGTGAACACTTTGCCGCTGGATAGTCAAAACCTAGTGTCTACCAGAGACGTGAACACTATGCCGCTGGATAGTCAAAACCTAGTGTCTACCAGAGACGTGAACACTTTGCCGCTGGATAGTCAAAACCTAGTGTCTACCAGAGACGTGAACACTTTGCCGCTGGATAGTCAAAACCTAGTGTCTACTAGAGACGTGAACACTTTGCCGCTGGATAGTCAAAACCTAGTGTCTACCAGAGACGTGAACACTTTGCCGCTGGATAGTCAAAACCTAGTGTCTACCAGAGACGTGAACACTTTGTCCCTGGATAGTCAAAACCTAGTGTCTACCAGAGACGTGAACACTTTGCCGCTGGATAGTCAAAACCTAGTATCTACCAGAGACGTGAACACTTTGTCACTGGATAGTCAAAACCTAGTGTCTACCAGAGACCTTTAAAATTTTGTCACTGGATAGTCAAAACCTAGTGTCTACCAGAGACGTGAACACTTTGTCACTGGATAGTCAAAACCTAGTGCTTTAAAGTTATCCAATCAATTTAAAGATTATATTTGGTGAGTAGAAGATGGCTTTAATACTTTCAGTTTCCAATAATGTTCAGTTTTAAAAAAAATTAAACACACTTTCATTGTTGCCCAAATTTTGACACATTCATATTAATTAAAATAAATCAATTGAAAGTAAACAAAAGTCTTAAATTTTAGTCAAATATGTATAATTTATCAAATAGAGTAATTTTTATATTTTGCATTGACAAAGCTGACTTACATTTATTCCGAGAAAATGTAAATGAAGAATCATTAAAATAATATTTGCTTAAAATCTTAATACTACGTTCTTAAGGAGGTAGGCTGGTTGAAAGGAGGTTGTTGCTGTCCTTTAGCCAAGTTTTAGATATAGCACATTAGGAGACTGTTCACATGAGTGGTGGTGCTATGTTCAAAATGTAGCTCTCCATGGGAGCTACCGGTAATCCATTCTTTCCATATTTAATTGAACGGGAGGTAACAGAATAAAGGCACTTGGTAGCCCTTTGCTTAGGAAATGTTGCGTAGATTCTGTATTCAAATGATTAATTGACATTATGCCAAAGCAGAGATCTCTCCACCTTATAGTTTGGCGAAGGCTGCTTGGCAAAGGTTTTCAAGCTAATCCATTGGACCATGTGATTATTATTTACCGTTGAAATTGATTTAACCCATTGCCGCATATATACGACATTCTACGCCTTTATCTATTGCCGTATATATACGACTTTCTACGCGTCTGCTTATCGCCGTATATATACGACTTTTAACGCCTTTATCTATTGCCGTATAGATACGCGTTTATACGCCTTTTTAGACACTAATTTTCAATCCTATATTTATCAATTTAAACCAAAAATCGGGGCAAAATATATGTGCATACGCAACTTTAAAACAATAATGAAGCATTTCAACAATAAAATAATAATATTGCTACTTCAGAAAACATCATAAACTGCATTTAAACCTCACCGATTTTGGTCAGTTTCATAAATATTTACATCCAAAAAGTAGGTCACACACCCATTCCTAGAAAATCCATAACTCTCTATACTACTCTAAGATGCTGAATGAACTAGTTTGAACTGGTAATTATGGTTCAAGGTCGAATTATGTATGTATACAACAACCAATGAAATTCCTTGCATGCATCGATCACGCAGGGTTTCCCCATAAATCACATGTTTGTCTGTAGAAGAAATCCTCGAGTGCAGTCAAAACAAACATCTTTAGAAAAGGACGTATCCAGCTGTGAAAGGGTGCCATAAAGTAATTGATTGGGGGTAATAAAATCTAACTGACCCAGACAATGATGACATGTTAGTAAGTTTATGTAAGTGTTAGCTGAAATTGAAGCTGTTTATTGCAAATCAAAACAATAGCGTATCTCAACGGACACGAGATCCATCGTACATGTGTGAAAATTGTTAGATTTCAATCAGTTTGTATGTGAATGTCGGCAGCTACAGAATTCACAATTTTAATTGTATCTATAAATTTCAATACTGTATGATGTTTACCTGGTTAATTGATAGGAAATGATTTATGGACACAGACTTTTAGAGCATACATTAGTCAATTAAGCAGTGATTCACTACAAAATAAAAAAAGATTTCCACTGAAATATACGTTGATGAGTTTTAAACTCTTAATTTTTTTATTTAAATCATAAATATGCATACATTGGGTATCATTAGAAAGACAATTTAATTTTCTACAATTTTTACACAGATGAAAAAGTGATTAATGAATTATCTCTTATTGTAAATCTACTTTAAACCATGTATGTATAGATTGTATACAGTTTCCAATAAACCCATATTAGGACAGTGTAGTAAACTGATGGTTTATCTATAGGTTACTGATAAGCCATCTACTGATAACACTATATGAATGAACTACCTTATATGGCTATATGCCTATGTGGGAATGGGTTAAAGGATATTGATAGACAGCAGCTACATTTTTAATGTATATATATATTTATTGCATTGGGTTTACTAATAAATAATGATGTATTATGTATTCATTTTGTCAAATTTTTAATATATATAATACAAATGAATGACGTCCGTACCAAGAATATATATTAAATGTCGAGGGTTTGACTAAGATAAGAAAGTAGGATTTTGGCACAAGGAGGCGAAACGAGGATTAAAATTTAATATTGTATGAATTCTAGTTATTATTGGTAATAAATATTAATTCCAAATCAATAAGTTGTATATTTGGATTGCATTAGCTTTTTCCTATCAATAAATAATGACATTGTTTTTGCCGACCACAGGCACATGAGGCATTGTAAGTTAGGCGAAAGGTTTACCTATCAAGTTAGTTATACCATAGCCTCTTTTCGCCAACTATTGACAATGCAGTATAATATCGACGAAAGGGGACAAAATATTCACGTCTCTGGTTATACAAAATTGATTATATACCGGACCCCTTTCGGCGACAGTAGACTGTATAATATGGCAAAGCTCGTTTCGCCAACCAACAATTTACATTCTACCGTCAGCGAAAGGAGGCTATAACATAACTAAGTGTGGAGATAGTTGGTTCACCGATAGTTGATGGTTTACTGGCGGCGAAACGAGCATAGAGTATAACTAAGCAGATATGCTTAAGCTCCTTTCGCCTATATTTTACATTCAACCGTCGAAGAAATACTTATTTTAAATCTGCTTCACAGGAATCTGAAATTGTCATGTTGACCAAAATGAAGTTTCCCATAGGTAAAGAGTAAATTACAGAAGTTTTCTCTTGTTTTCTCAATACATCGATTTTGTAGTTAAGACCTTCTCATTCTAAGCCAGTGATATATATATGACACCTAATTTGTTTACTTTCAGGTTATGCTACATTTGGAATATTCCTGACATTTCTACTTTCCATCGGAGGGATTTGTTATCTGTATTACAAATACAAGGATCTGTCTCAATCTCTGGAAGAATTGCGGCAAACAACATCTTTACGTCCCCAACAATGAAGTAATATTCACTTATTACTCGGTTATGCTATTTCGATGTCTTATCCTTATCCATGAAGTAGCTACCTGTTTGTAAAATATGTAGCTGTGTTATAGAACGTCAAAACGGAACAAAAAACCCTGTCAGAATGCCTCAAAGACATTCACTCAATTTTTACCCTGAACCCGGTCAACAAGAAGTTGTTTTTTCACAGTTCAAATTGTGTGTAGTGCTAAGATTTAGGCTTCATTTAGAGTTGATATTTTTAAGAATTTCAAACTATATTGTATTACGTTACATACTGTTGCAAATCTACTTTGCATTTAATTTATTGAATGATTAGTTACTGCCAAATCATTAATTTTCATTGGGGAATAATTAAATTTCGTGGATTTCCTGGTTCACCTTAAACCTTGAAATAAAATCCCATCAAACACTAATTTTGACCCTTGTATTTATTACCTGTAGTGCAAAATCCACAAATTAAGGTCCCATCGAATTATGGTCTTTTTTACCAAAACCATGAAATTTTGACCCATCGAAATTAAATGAATTTACAATACGTGAAATATAGAGGTGATATGCCTTAAATTTATTGTGTCTTACAGTATTCTTGTTGTATTTTTTCTGGCTTTTGATTATATGCACATCGTTAGTTTTTTTCCATTTCAAAGTCAATACGAGTTGCGGTATTTGCTCAAAGTTTAATTCATGTATAGTCAGCAAACAGTGCCCAGGACAATGTGATATTTACAAACATTGCCTGGAGATATAACTTTAACGCGGTATTGCGTCCTGTGCCACATAAAGTAAACAGGTCAATCAGGTATAAAAACATATATTCCCATAAGCCAAGACGTAATTATTACTGGCGAATTCGGTAAAAAAGATTAAATAGATAAAACAAACATCTACCAAAATTTATGTAATGGTCAGTGATTTCTGTTTATATTGACATTAGAGATTATCGCGCTATAGTTATACCTACTGCCGTTTCAATAAGTAATACTAATGAGGCTGCTGTTAACCCCTATTATTTTGGGATATCCAATAATTCGATGATTGTAATTTGCCTGCTGCGAGCAATGAACCGTGAATTTTCAAATTATGCAAAATGCACATGCAAAACAAATGATTTTCGCACGAAGTATTAAAATGATACATCCACATTGCCCATCAATACCCACACCAGGAAAAGACAAAACCGGAAGAATTACTATTACAGACCATACAAGAGAGGCTTGTGAAACATACACATCTCATGACAGTAAATAGCCTAGTGTGGCTAAGGTCACCACGACATTGACCTTTGACATATCGACCTTAAGATTAGTAGGAACCTACATCTGATGATCAGCAACCTCTCTGTAAAGTTTTACGATCTTAGATCCTATATTTCTTACGGTGTGAACTAGTGACTGTTGTGTGTTTAAAGGTCATTGTAAGTTTGACCTTTGATTTAAATGACCTTGAAATTGACTCTGGTCATCTGTGGATGAATAATTTCCACTTAAAATTTTAGAATCCTAGGTCCACCTGTTTTGGAGTTATTGTTGGAAAACCATTCCGCATGTCGACCGACCCGACTATTTGCATGTAACGCTATGTACTGTGTTGGTGTACTTATAACATTTAACGAGTGTACAACTCATACCAGGTACATTGTATCTTGGGAAAATAAAATACTGTATGAAGATGGATTGTGTGTTGATGAAATAATAATATACTAGGTGTCTTATGGAGTAAATAAATAAATAGGATTGGTGTTATAAAACTACTGCCTGTAGTTCAAACTTGAGTATAAAGATATAATTTGCATATTTTGCTTTCATTTAATCATTTGTCATTCCCACCATTCTCAAATTTCTTACGTCATGAATAACTGTAAATTAAAGTCGAGAGTCTGTAGATATTGTCAATTAAGCTGACGATTACTGTAAATTACATATATTGTAGTTAATCATGTTCATTATGTGCCACATGTACTATCCTTGTGAGCTTGGAATTTATTTGTATAATAATTATTTAGGCAATTTTTAACACCTGAATGCTTCATATGAAGTAGTAAAATACATACCAACGAGATAATTTTCAGTTCAAATGATTTAGTTAGTTGCATCATGTATTTACTTTTTGATAGCGTATTATCAGCCGTCTTTTATAAAAGCTATATGTCCCTATTAGGTCATAAATGTTTCTATATTGTTTCATAACCTACTGTCATTTTAAAAGTGCTGTCATCACTGTAAATATTATATGTTTCCCAAGCTTGAACTGAACCTCCAACAATTTCTCCTTACTTCATACAGTATTTCATATAGATTTTCAGAGTAACAATGTGCCTGGTATACATAAGTTATATTTTCAATTTTTCAAACATTTTTGTGTATTTTGTATACCAGATTTTACCCTCTGCCGTCTACTGATGTGGGAGGCCTTGGTGATTTCCATGTGTGTCTATTCGTACATCCGTCGATCTGTTCCATTTACGATTTTAACCAAAACTTTAAACTTCTTGAAACTCAAATAGTCCATCAAGGTATTGCTTTAAACTCAAGGCCTTGCTTTAAACTCAAGGCATATTGTATATCAATGATATGCCTGCAGAACTAACAAATATATTTACAGATATGTTTGCAGATGACACTACTCTTACATCCATTGGTAAATCTTATGAAGCAGTTCAAACTAACCTTCAAAATAATATAGATAAAGTATATTCATGGTGTCAAAACAATTCAATGGCACTGAATGCCCAAAAAACAAAAGCAATGACAATTAGTGCTACAACCAAGACTCAATCAAATCAAGGTATCTCTCTACATTTAGCACAAGATCAAATTGACTTGTCTGATTCAGAGCGCCTTCTAGGAGTTCAAGTTGATAAAAACCTGAACTGGAAAAGTCAAGTGAACTTGGTCTTAAAAAAATGCAATTCAAAACTGTATCTTCTTCAAAGAATTAAACACTACATAAACATACCAATCAGGAAGTTGTTCTACAATGCATATATACTCCCCCATTTAGATTACTGTTGTTCTATATGGGGAAATTGTAGCAATAGTCAACTCGAAAGTCTAATAAGGTTTCAAAAGCGAGCAGCCAGAGTGATTCTTGACAAGGGCTTTGATACTCCCTCAGAAGAACTATTTGCTACTCTAAATTGGATGACTTTCCCTGAACGACTTAAATACAAAAAATCTATTGTTGTATACAAATCATTGAATGACATATGCCCAGCATATTTCAAAGATAAATTTCAGAAAATTCATGAGGTTCAAACTCGCACCTTAAGATCTTCAAATTATAAACAAAATCTCTATGTACTAAAACCGAATCTAGAATTCACCCGAAAATCACTCGATTACTCTGGCCCCATGGTTTGGAATACCTTACCTGAAGAGATACGCACAGCAGAAAATTTAAACACTTTCAAAACCAAATATATTACGTTTTGGAAAAATCAGTCTATGTAAAAAGACAGTGAGTTGATACATTTGTATCTGATATTGCAAATGTGTATTTTAAAGAGGCATTCCCTAAAACTTGAATTATAGTTTCTCTACTATCACATTAAATGCACTAAATGTACAAATCACAATCAAAATGTGACAGAAGAAAGTGTGCGCAAATATGTCTCTATAATGTCAAAATATATTTAAATCACCAATAATAATTTATCGCTTCCAGCGAATTATTATTTTGTGGTCAAAGGGAAACAACTCGGAACTATTTTGGCTAGTTACAGCAATATGTTTTCACTCTCTCCTCGGTAATCAGTGGGAGCTTTTTGTTGAAAATTTGAGAAGTCTTAGCAATAATGATTCTCATTTAATGTATAGTATTCCTGAATTGATTTAAAAGATCGGAGTTGTAGGAAACGCTTCTTTAAGATGACATTACTATTATATATTGCACTATGTATATTCCTTATTATTTAATTGTTTAGTTTTTTTCCTTTTGCCATTTTTAATGTGACTGTTGTTGTATATATAATGTAAATGTGTTGAATTTCAGAGGCTCGTAGGGAAGATTGGGCAATTGCCTAACTATGTTGCCTCTATAAATAAAGTCTTTATTATTATTATTATTATTATAATAAGGCATTGCTTTAAACTCAAAGAATTGCTTTAAACTTGGCATTCTTGTTTTAATTTCAATCATCATTTTAAACATAATGTTATATTGTCAAGGCCATGTAACACTATACAACATTTTGACAGAATTATGGCCCCTGATTGACTTAGCTAGTTATTATGGACAAGGCTTCCTGACCTGGCTATAAGCATTTACTGAATGCACTCGTGTTTAATGTAGGTTTTTATTGGGTTAATTTGCTTAAAAACATTTTTGTACAACCAGCATATGTTTCAGGAACTTAGACTAACTACTGATTTATGGGGATTCTTAAAAACCCTACACTAATAACCAGGCCTGTCTATTTAAAATTTACCTTAATATAGTGTTTGACTTATTTAACAAACTATGTCCTAGACTAACCAGGGAAATTGTCTGTTGATATACAGTTTTTATCTACCATGTGGATAGTGTCAATACTAGATAAACTTTATTTAAATCTTAAATCCTGTTCTTGCATACACATTTAACGTGCACACCTATCTACCTGTATATGTTCACTATTTACAATGATGTAGATTTGACCTTCTTCATGACCTAGTTAATTTGCATACAGGTAAACTTTTCACCGACAAAACTGAATCTGCTCGCGGACAGGTAAGTGATGTGTTCACTTGTTTACTTTTATTTTAATTTTATACTGTTTGTTATTATTCACGTTGGATACTAGGGTATTTTAATGTTGAAAATGATCTTAAATGTTTCACCTGTGAAAAATTGTGTTAAAGTGTATGTATTAAGTAATTTAAAAGTAGAGCTAAGTTTTTGGGGTGTGGTTTAACAAAAAATGCTTAAAACTTACTTTACTTTGAAATTTGATACAATTTTTTAATGTCCTCTTTTAATGCCCTATTATTTTATTGTTCTAAATTAATTATAGTTTTCTCATGTAATGAAGCATTTTAAAACTAAAGTTAGGGTTTTTATAACAAGATGGTTTAAATGGTTCGAGTGAGAGTGGCAATATTGTTACAATAGACTAATGATATAACTTTCATCAGTGAAACTTCCTACTAGAGGCTTGATCATACTTCATTAAAAAAATTTTTTTTGCGATTCTGACCTGAGAGTTTATTGTTTCCTTTTGTAACTTTTAGTTTTAGTACATCTCTAGGAAGATTTCAAAGTATATACCCAGTACTTTACTGTTGAAACATTTCAATTAGATTAATAATACTTTTTAATGAAAATTCAGCCCCATTCTAGTTATAGGGTCAATCTGTGTCCCCGTCCTATCATTCAACTGTTATACATAGTAATTTATACCACCCTTGTATGGTGCAGAATTATATATTACCTACGTAGATAATGTCACTGACCTAATTTACTTTCTTTGCAAAGAGTTTTACACCCCTATGCCCATATATGGTACATTAAATATCTAGATATTGACTATCCAAATTTAAAGAGGAAACTTTTTGTCATCTAGGAGATTTTTATGCTCTCAGGCAGGGGGATTGTAAAGTTGCCATAAATCTGTGTGATAAAGGTTACAATTTTTACTCAAGTTCTTTCTTTTGTACACTGTTGAAGACTTATTCTTAATCAAAGCTCAAAATACTTTTTTTGCTATCACCGACTAGTTCCATTAGAGACTGTGGACAGATTACGGCCTCTTTATGACCGGGTCATTTAGAAAGTTTGGTTATAATAAGTAACTCATCACTATTATTGTCGTATATCTTCAGGTTATTACTATCAATAGTATTTGCTTGAAACTTACAATTTGGATTTTATAGTTTGTTGAATCCTTCAAGAATTGATTATAAAGTGAACAGCAGACAACAAAATGCCAGGAAGAGGCGAGGTGTATTTGGTGTCGGCAAAATCAGCCAACGATACGCCGGAAGTGAAAGCTTATGACAACATCGGCTTCAAAACAACTAATGATGATCAGGTCACTTTCAAGTAAGTAATTTAACAGCCTATTAAGTAATACATTTAAGGGTGACTGTTAAAAGCACAATTATTTGATACCAATATATTTGATACAAAAACATACTAATTGGGATTTAATTATATTGACTATTATAGACTGGTGATTATTTATAAAGGCTGGACAGTGTGTCCTTAATGATACTAAGTAATGTATCAATTTACAAAGCTACAGATAAGCTGGGTATTGGGGTAATGTATCAATTCACAGAGCTACAGATAAGCTGCATATTGGGGGTAATTACTCAATTCATTTCTTAAAAACCCAATAGATTTTGAGAGGAGGGGTTAAGAAAAACAATGACAATTTGAAATACCCAAATAGAAAAGGATGATATAGTGAAAAACAGTACATCTTTACTCTTTGAGTTTGATTAAATACCCAAATAAAATTGGTCAAAGCCAATCAACATTGAAACTAGGGGGTAAAATACCCAATGGACTAAACCTTATCTATAGCTCTGAATTTACATATAGATTCCAACTTTCCAGAACGGCCCTCTGTAGAGCATTGGTCTCCCTAAACCAACAATTTCCAAAATTTCCGTAAGCTGATATTTACTATAAATTTAACATATGTAGAGCAACAACCTATGTGCAATGGCCAATATTAGCAGCTCCCAAAGGGTATTGCTCTACAGAAACTGTACTGTATATTTATTAACATATGTAACTATGGTAAGCATTCAAGTTCATTAATACAAATACAAATACATGTCAATTGTATAGCACAAAAATTATGAAATCATGTTCTATTGCGCTTCACACTTATAAACATTCACTTAAAAACATACAATTTAAAACCTGGATTCTAGAAACTATATTCACTCATTGCCTATGAAACTTCCTATACAAATAAGTTTTCAAATATGCTCTGAACCTGGTTTCACTTTTAATTTCTTTGAGATAGTTTGGTAGACCAGTGACAGCCATAGATCTGTCTGCTAATTTTGTTCGCCGTCTAGAGATGTGAAAGTTAGTGTCTGTACCCTCGCCGAATAGGATCAAACATTGTCTTTAGATACGATGGAGCTGTACCCATGATGACTCGGAATAAGATTACCAGAACTTTGAACATTACCCTGGCCTTAACTGGAAGCCAGTGTAATTCTCTCAGTAGATCTGCATTGGATTTGTCATAAGAACCATTCATGCCAATCTTGCGGCATAATTTTGGACTCGCTGTAATTTTTTCATCTGATAGGCTGGAATTTCAGTGAATAAGGCATTGCAGAAGTCAATATGGGAATGAACCAGTCCATGCACTAATGTTTCAGCAGACTTTTGTGTGAGATGTTTACGTATAGCTTGAAGATTCCGTAGCTGCACATGAGCTTTCTGGCATTTTTTCTGAATGTGGCAGTCAAAGTTAAGTGTATTGGTCATGATTTCACCAAGATCTCTAACCTGATTCACACATTTTACATCACATCCACCAACATTGACACTTGTGATGTTCAATTTAGCTAACTGTTGTCTGGTTCCATACATGATTATTTCAGTTTTAGACTGATCCATTTTCAGTTTGAATGTTGTCATCCATTGTATGATATCAATGAGGCAGCTGTTAAGTTGTTGAATAACAGTTGTCTCTTCCTGAGAATTTCCTGATTGTAATTTAAAAGCAATCTTATGGTCATCTGCGTATCCATAGAGATCGGCTGGATACTTCTGGACAACCCGATTGAGAGCCGATGTATAAAGATAAAATAACATTTTATCTTTTTTTAATATTAGACATTTATTTTCTGATTTTATCTCTGTAGCTCATCTAAAGGTAATGACATATCTGAAAGTAGACCAAAGCCTAATGCTCCCTATCGTGGAATGGGCAAGGAAGATTTACTGCATTTCTCAAGTCAGCCATTTTGGAGACGTCTTCGTATGATCTTTGTGTCCATCATCATCCTGGGCTGGTTAGCTTTGATTATCACTGTAGTGGCCCTGGTACTGGTCTATCCAAAATGTCGAGACCCGGAGTCAAGGTCGTGGTGGCAAAAAGAATCGGTGTACAGGATTTACGTGCCTAGTTTCAAGGACAGTGATAATGACGGTGTTGGAGATCTGAAAGGTAAGATATTGTGATATGACAAGCTGATTCTTTGTGAATACTCTAGTAATCCTAGTTTTCTGTAGCCTAGGTTTGTTTCACGTGATCTGGTTGCTAACCCTGTCCTTAATCCTCCTGGTTTTTTTTGCAACCAGGCTTGGGACCGTCTTAGACAGGGTTTAATAATTTCTTTACTTTGCCAAACTTTCAGTCAAGGGATACCAAGAATGCATTTTACGTTTACATATCGCTGGCTTAGAACAAGAAGGTCGTAACTACCAAATCAATATATTGAGAAAACAAGAGAAAACTGTCTGTAATTTACTCTTTACCTATGGGAAAACATGTTTTTAAAACTTCATTTTGGTCAACATGACAATTTCAGATTTTCATGTAAATAGGCTCATAAGAAGCGCCTTGTAAAGCAGTTTTCAAATATGTATGAGTCTTATAAGGTCGTAAGTGGTAGTTACGATCTTCTGGTTCTAAGCCATTGATATATTTTGTTGGTAGAAGATCAAATCCAGTTTTAGAAAAGAGCACTAGTCTATAAAGCAGTCAATCTAGTTATTGACTGGAAACCACAAAACTTGATTGCACACACGCAACAGCTCTGATACCATTATGCTTCTATGGTCTGGTGGTAGAGTACCCTTTCATGTATGAGGGGTTTCAGGTTTGATGCAAAGCTGTAACATACCAAACTTATTAAATGGTATTGCTATAACTGCCTTGGTTGATGCTCTGCATAGTTAGTACCAGGTGTCAGGTATCAGGATACTGTGGCTAAAATACTGTTTACCCTTGGGTACTTAAATATTTATGATACTGTACATGTTTACATGAAAACTGCCAATCTGTCAAGAAGTTGACATTCATTAATATACCTGTATACATATTTTTCTTGCATGTTTTTCCTTCAGGAATTGAGACAAAGCTGGACTACATCAAGAATCTTGGTTTCAGTATTCTGTCATTGAGTCCATTCTATAAGGTGGATTTTAAAGATTTGAATAGTTTTGGAGATGGTAATGATCTGGCTATCACAAATCATACTGATGTACTGGATAGATACGGTACCCTGTCTGACTTTGATCATCTTCTACAACAAGCTCATGACAAAGGTAACACATTTCATGTTATATATGTTGCTTAATCACTCGTCATGTGTGATCCTAAAGTCTTTTTCAAGAGATATATGGTACACTATATTTCATTTACATACACAGTGACCATAGGAGGTTGAAGGTTTGAATCTAGACGCAAGCTGGGTTAGTACTGATGTGGCCGGTTGGTGAGCCGCCAACTAGTTAAAGATTGCTTACCGTAGTTCCATCTCTGCCAGGCGCCCATCAAAACGAGAAGGGACTTGGGAAGTACTGTGGGCATGAAAGGAGTATGTGTCTCATAAGTCAAGTTGGCTGGCCCTTTCAATAGGGGTGACACTATAATGAACAAACTCTTTACCTCATTACCTTTTTACACATTACAGCTAGCATGAATGTATATAGTCTAATAACTTGTTGTTCAAAGATCATCTTTCATATTGTACATGTAAGTTATACTTTAGCTGTGGGATATTTTATAACAATGTTCATATTATAACCATGCAGTCAACCCTGCAGGGTGGCCACAGACTCTGGAAAACAGGGAAAACAGGGAAAATGGTTAAAATAAATTCCCTGCAGGGAAAAATCAGGGAATTTCAAAATTGGGCAAAAATCAGGGAATTATCAGGGATTTTACAAAATTGGAGAAAAAAATGGTTTTTGTAATAGGTAATTTGCTTTTTGTTCTCGGTAAAAAGTATGAAATGTGAATTTTCGTGCTTGCTACGCTGGCAATATAACTTTAATCTATATAAATATGTACTCAGGTAGCTGTTGAAGAGCTATATAAGTTCTGGAGAAAGAAATAGTAACATAAAGTTTGCACCTAACATAAAGATGCTCCTACACCTATGGTTGCGAATGCTGCAAAAATTATGGAAAATAACCTTTGGGTCAGGGAAAAATCCGGGAATTTTATTCTTCATTTTCTGTGGCCACCCTGAACCTGTCATTAACAGTTGCTCAAGGGATGTAGTATGTAAATCAAGTGGCTGTTTAATACAGATGTATTTGATATATAAATACTGATAGTATGACATTGAATCATCTTGACTGCTTAAACACCTGTTTTCATGAAAAACAAAACTTTTATGGCACATATTTATTTGGCACATAGCACACATCAAACAAATATATTCCCTTCAGTCAATATTGTATCACTGTCTCATTGAGTACCATCAACTTTTTTGTCTGAATGAATTCAAAATTTGGAGAAGTTGATTATTACTTGTGAAGGGGTAAGTTAGTACTGGTTAAAAACTGGTTAGGGTGAATATATAGGCCATTAAAATGAACAAAATAACTGCTGAGAAACTGTTTTAAAAGCTTAGATAAATCAAAATGAACAAAATTAATGCATAATTTATGATGTTGTCTATGTATCTGACACGTTGATTTTGTTTCAGGAATGTATGTTGTGGTTGATTTTATTCCGACTCAGACCAGTAGCAACCATCCATGGTTTATTGAAAGCAAGAGTAGTACTAACAATGATATGAAGAATTTCTATGTTTGGGCTGATGGAAGTGTAGTACCAAACAACTGGGTAAGTCCTGATTACATTGACTATAAGGATAAACAAAAGAAGAGATGTTTGTACATTATGCATGCGCCCATTGCAGTTCAGTAGTTTAAAATGGTAAAAGTCAAAGTGACCTTTGACCTACTGACCTCAAAGTCACTAGAGTGTATCTATTGTTGCTGGTCAACATCCATGCAAAGTTTAAAGCTCCTAGGGCCAAACATTCTTGAGTTATTGAACGGAAACCTTTCAGTTTTTTAAAAATGGGTAAATATCATAGTGACCTTGACTTGCTGACCTCAAAATCAGTAAGGACCATTTACTGCTGCTGGCAAACCTTCATGAAAAGTTGATGTTGCTAGGCAAATTGTTTTTGAGTTATTGAGCAGAAACCATCTACAGATGACTAATCACATGAGAATTTATCCCTTAAAATACAAGATCTGGTTATCATGATTTTACAGTTATGTCACTGACTATTATAGTGCGCCCAGGATAATGTGAAAAGCGGGAAAATGTGGTATTGCCTACATAGGTGGTTTAAAAGTGTGCACGATTTATCAGTGCTCCTTTAGTATAGAATTGACTGTATTTGTTTACTTAAGCAACCGATTTGTCAACAGTAGGCCACTCCAGTCAATGTTTGTAAACACCACATTATTCTGAGCGCACTATATCTACCGAACTAAAACATTTAATTGTTACAGCAAAGTAAGACTGGTGGTTCAGCATGGACACTTGATAATCCAAGAAACCAATACTATCTTCACCAAACCTCAGCTACAACACCAGACTTAAACCTTCGTAGTTCCATGGTGTTAGCTGAACTTGAGGTAAGAACCTTCGTAGTTCTATGGTGTTAACTGAACTTGAGGCAAAAACCTTCGGAGTTGCCTGGTGTTAGCTGAACTTGAGGTAAGAACCTTCGTAGTTCTATGGTGTTAGCTGAACTTGAGGTAAAAACCTTCGGAGTTCCATGGTGTTAGCTGAACTTGAGGTAAGAACCTTCGTAGTTCTATGGTGTTAGCTGAACTTGAGGTAAAAACCTTCCTAGTTCTATGGTGTTAACTGAACTTGAGGTAAAAACCTTCGGAGTTCCATGGTGTTAGCTGAACTTGAGGTAAGAACCTTCGTAGTTCTATGGTGTTAGCTGAACTTGAGGTAAAAACCTTCAGAGTTCCATGGTGTTAGCTGAACTTGAGGTAAGAACCTTCGTAGTTCTATGGTGTTAACTGAACTTGAGGCAAAAACCTTCGTAGTTCCATGGTGTTAGCTGAACTTGAGGTAAGAACCTTCGTAGTTCAATGGTGTTAACTGAACTTGAGGTAAACACCTTCGTAGTTCCATGGTGTTAGCTGAACTTGAGGTAATAACCTTCGTAGTTCCATGGTGTTAGCTGAACTTGAGGTAAGAACCTTCGTAGTTCCATGGTGTTAGCTGAACTTGAGGTAAAAACCTTCATAGCTCCATGGTGTTAGCTGAACTTGAGGTAAGAACCTTCATAGCTCCATGGTGATAGCTGAACTTGAGGTTAGAACCTTTGTAGCTCCATGGTGATAACTGAACTTAAGATAAGAACCTTCGTAGCTCCATGGTGTTAGCTGAACTTGAGGTAAGAACTTTCGTAGTTCCATGGTATTAGCTGAACTTGAGGTAAGAACCTTTGTAGCTCCATGGTGTTAGCTGAACTTGAGGTAAGAACCTTTGTAGCTCCATGGTGTTAGCTGAACTTGAGGTAAGAACTTTTGTAGCTCCATGGTGTTAGCTGAACTTGAGGTAAGAACCTTCATAGCTCCATGGTGTTAGCTGAACTTTAGGTAAGGTGTTAGTAATGATGTTATGTGAAACATGGAACATTGTACAGCTTCATATTGTAAATGTTGTATGCACGTCTTTGCCTTAGAATGAGAAGGTTGTAAGTTAGGGCTGTAACGGTATACCGCGGTATACGAAATACCGCGGACTTCAGTCCCACACGGTTCACGATACAAGACTTCTAAATTTCGGTACGGTTCGGTATAACCTTTTTTATGAGTAAAATAATATTCAGACAACGACAACGTCTGCCAGCCTTCTGATTATGTATAATTACCATGTATCACTCATTGTAATCATATTGAGATATGCTTCGTATTGTCTAAATTCACTTAAAATAGTTGACTTACTTAACTTGACTTAAATCCTTGGGTTCCTTGTGGAACATAGGGCCTCTGCAACAATTCTCCAGCGCACTCTATTCTGGGCAGCCTTCTTTAATTCACCCCATGAGAGATTGCAGCTTTTCATCTCTTCTTCGCAGGATCGCCTCCAGGTGGTCTTAGGACGACCAACTCGTCTCTTGCCCTGGGGATTCCACTGCAAGGCCTGCCGTGTGATGTCCTGTGGAGGTTTTCGCATGGTGTGTCCAATCCACCTCCACTTCCGTCTTGCGATCTGTTGTCCGATTGGATCTTGGTTTGTCTGCTTCCACAAGTCGGTGTTCATGACCCTGTCTGTCCATTTGATCTTGAGGATGTTGCGAAGGCATCTGTTAGTGAAGACTTGGAGCTTGTTGGTCAAAGTGTTGGTAACTCTCCAGGTCTCAGAGCCGTAGAGAAGGACAGATTTGACGTTGCTGTTGTAGATCCGGAGTTTGCTACGGGTAGAGAAGGATGTTGATCTCCAGACTGGTCTCAGAGTGTTGAAGGCGTATCTGGCTTTCCCGATTCTGGTTTTGATGTCTTCGTCCGAACCGCCTGTTGCTGACATGATGCTGCCCAGGTAGGTGAAAGAGTCCACCTCTTTGAGCTCCTTGTCTCCCAGGGTAACGGGCCTCTGCTGTTTCTTGTTCAAGGCCATGGTTTCAGTCTTGTCCAGGTTGACCTGTAGGCCGGTCTTTGCTGCTTCTCGGGCGAGGTTGTCCGTCTTTGTCTGCATGTGTTGGTATTTCTGGGACATCAGACACAAGTTATCTGCAAAGTCTAGGTCTTCTAAAGTCTGTGTCAGGGTCCATTGGATTCCAGTCTTGCTTGTTCTCGTCGTCTCTCGCATGACCCAGTCCACCACGAGTAGGAAGATCATCGGTGACAGTAAGCATCCTTGACGGACTCCTGTAGTCACCTCAAAATCCTCTGTGAGCTTGCCGTTGTGGATCACCTGACACATGGCGCCCTCGTATAGCTGTTGGATCAGATTGACGAATGTTGGCGGGATTCCATAATGCTGGAGGAGGCTCCAAATGGTCTCTCTGTCTACACTGTCGAACGCTTGACGGAAGTCTATGAAGTTCAGGTACAGCGTCGATTTCCACTCCAGGGACTGCTCAATGATAATTCTGAGCGTGGCGATCTGGTCCGTGCATGACTTGTCTTTTCTGAAGCCAGCTTGTTCTGGTCGGAGTCTCTTGTCGATGGCGTCTTTTAGTCTTTCCAGGATGATGCGGGTCAGTACTTTGCTTGGCACTGACAGGAGCATAATGCCGCGCCAGTTCTTGCATAGTCCGAGGTCTCCTTTCTTTGGAAGTTTAACCAGGTGTCCTTTTTTCCAATCTGTTGGTATTTTTCCTTCTGCCCAGACCTTCTGCAGTAGAGGCAGCAGCATGGTGGCTGCCGTTGAAATGTCTGTCTTGAGTGCTTCTGGTGGAATTCCGTCCGGCCCGGCTGCTTTGCCGTTCTTCAGCGTCTTCAGGGCCTTCTGGATCTCGGTTTTTGTGGAGGGTTCGTGTTGACCCTGAGTGTAGAGTCCGCAGGGGGGATGTCTGGTCTCACTGATGGCGAGGGTCGGTTTAGAAGATCCCCAAAATGTTCAGCCCATCGTTTTCTCTGGTCTTCCTCTTTGGTGATAGTGTGCCCCTTGCTGTCTTTAACAGGTCTACTTTGGTTTGACTTCTTGGTGGAGAGTGTTCTTGTGATCTTGTACAAAGTGCTGAGATCTCTCTTTTCTGCTGCTAGTTCGGCCTCTGACGCCAATGTGTTGTAGTAGAGTCTTTTGTCCGTCCTGGCACTTTTCTTGACTTCTTTGTTCAAAATGGTGTATTCTTCCTGGAGCACTTTCTTTTCGTCTTCTTTCTTGCTGTTGTTGATTTTCTGCTTGGTGTCTCGCCTGCTCTGTATCAGGTTCCAGGTGTCGCCGGAGAGCCACTCCTTTACTATCCTGTCTCTTTTCCCCAGCACTTCTTGGCATGTGTCTTTCCATGTGTCTCTCAGGCAGTTCCAATGTTCTTCCAGGGGGGTTTCTTCTGTCACAATCTGCAAGGCCTCAAATCTGTTCTTAAGAGAAACTGAGAATGTGTCCTTCAAGCCTGGTTCTTTAAGTCGTTGGATGTTGAACTTGTTCTGGGGTCTGTCGGCCGTGTCTCTGAAAGATCGTAGCTTGATCTTGATGGTTCCAATCACCAGTTGATGGTCTGAGGCTACATCCGCTCTCCTTCTAGCTCTTGTGTCCTGTAGACTGCGTCTCCACTTTCTTGAGATGGTAATGAAGTCTATCTGGTTCTTGGTCCTACCATCTGGTGAAATCCAGGTTTCTTTGTGGATGTCTTTGTGCTGGAAAACGCTTCCGCCAATAACTAGGTCATTAAAGGCGCAAAAGTCTGTGAACAGTTCGCCATTTTCATTCATGTCTCCGAGGGCCTGGGTTCCCATGATGAGGTCTTTTCCTGTGTTGTCCTTCCCAATCTTTGCGTTCATGTCGCCCATTAGTAGCTTGATGTCTCTCTTGGGTAACTCGTCGACAATGGTTTGTAGTGTGTTGTAAAAGGTTTCTTTTGCTTCTCCATCTGCGTCATTTGTGGGGGCGTAGCACTGGATGATGGTAACTTTCCTCCCTTTAGAGTTGAATCTTGCTGTCATGATTCTAGAGGAAACTGGCTGCCACTCCATAAGGGCGTTAGCAGCTGCAGGGGTCATCATGATGGCGACTCCTTCTGTGTGGTCATGGTCTTCGTCTGCGTGTCTACTTAAAATAGTTGATATGCACATAATAATTGCTGTTATAGAAACATCAAATTCATTATCACTTAAAAAGTGAAGTATTTAAGCTGCTATTAGAGAATATTGTATCATACCGAAAAATACCGAACCGTTACAAAAATTGACGGTACGTATTATATCGTGAGGTGAGCGTACCGTTACACCCCTATTGTAAGTACAAAATTGATATTTTGAGAAAACAAGAAAAACTGTCCTAAATTTACTCTTTACTTATAATGAAACAAGCTGTATCAACTTCAGTTTGGTCAACATGACAAGTCCCGATTTTCATGAAAATAGGCTCATAAGAAGTGCCTTGTGATGCTGATTTTAAATATGCATCAGTCTAATATTGTAGTAATTAGTAGTTACGACCTTCTCATTCTAAATCAGCGATGTGTATAGTAAACATTATGTATTTGTGACACCCACGTTTTGTTCAAATTTACCTCAGAGTCTGTATATGATGATTGATTAATGTATCCAAAGTATCCTCCTTCCTATGGGTATGGTGCAGGAAATTAGCACTGCTTTGTTCCCTAGAAACATTATTGTTAGGTCAATTAATCACTGTATATGCACAATCAATGAGAATGAGAGGTTATGTCAGACAGATCAAAATGTCATACTGTATCACAATCAGGGGAGCTCATCATTGTAAGTGACTGCTTAATGCCCCAGCAACATTAGTACAATGTAAGATTTGTAAACATACAGATTACAAAATAACATTTTATTATGCATTACATACTAGTATATCATATGTTAAGTGCTATCAAATTTCATTTATAGGCTATCATAAACTTCTGGTTGGATCGTGATGTGGATGGTTTCAATATAAGGAATGCTGCCTATATGTTTGTGGATTATGATCTCAGAGATGAGGCAAATTTACCGGGTAATACAGGGGTAAGACAATGTTTGTAATTTGGTAAATGACTATCCAATAGTCTGCATTATTTCTGTACATTTTGAACACATTTTGGGTACACAATGTTTTTTTTGTATTTACAGTGTATTTGTATATATTTTTATTGAGCAGAGGCCATTTGTAAATTGTATATCAAAATATGATTTGAATTGACAATATTATCAGGTTCATAAAAGTTTTACAATGTGTCTGCAGATTTTCTTGTTGATAATCCTGATAATCAATTTACAGTACCTCTCTTTTCAAGAGATATTTTAATGAAATCTACCAATTAACTTCAATAGTCTGTGAAGATATTGTACTGTCAGCACAAGGTTGAATATTGAAGAAATTAGTTTTATTACAATGCTAGAAAATGAAACTATATGTCCAGTAAGGCCATGTCCTGGGATAAACCAGTAAGGCCATGTCCTGGGATAAACCAGTAAGGCCATGTCCTGGGATAAACCAGTAAGGCCATGTCCTGGGATAAACCAGTAAGGCCATGTCCTGGGATAAACCAGTAAGGCCATGTCCTGGGATAAACTATATGTCCAGTAAGGCCATGTCCTGGGATAAACTATATGTCCAGTACGGCCATGTCCTGGGATAAACTATATGTCCAGTAAGGCCATGTCCTGGGATAAACTATATGTCCAGTAAGGCCATTCCTGTGATAAACTATATGTCCAGTAAGGCCATGTCCTGGGATAAACTATATGTCCAGTAAGGCCACGTCCTGGGATAAACTATATGTCCAGTAAGGCCATGTCCTGGGATAAACTATATGTCCAGCAAGGCCATGTCCTGGGATAAACTATATGTCCAGTAAGGCCATGTCCTGGGATAAAGTATATGTCCAGTAAGACCATGTCCTGAGATAAACTATATGTCCAGTAAGGCCATGTCCTGGGATAAACTATATGTCCAGTAAGGCCATGTCCTGGGATAAAAAAGCATGGAGGCAAATAGGATCGAATCTGTTCTAGGTATATTTTAGGGGCTTTTTCTTTAAATGACTTGTTTTCTTCTTTTTTTCACCCTGCATCAAGGCCTGTACAGGTGTTACAGTTTCCTTTGAATATACAAAAGTCATGTATTCTGATCAGTGTATATCAATTATATTGTAGGACTTGTAAAGAAAGCTAAAGTTTTGGGTTTTGAAAATGAGTATCAGAGTGGGGGTAGGAATATAAGTGACAGGTGGAAATGTGATATTAAAAAAAAAGAAACATTACAAAAACTATAAAATTCTCACTTGTCACATTTTCAGTCCAACTATAAAGATCTTGATCATACTTACACAAGCAATCAACCCGAACTGTATGGTGTACTAAACAGATGGCGTGCTCTGGTACGTGATTACAACAAGACGGAGAAAGTCAGGTATGTACAAACTATGATAGTAATATCACTATACACTTATGCACACTCCCAACGCAACACCTATATTTTTCGTGATTTCTCGACTATGAATGAACGGATCTGGTTAAAAATTTGGCTGTGAATTAATACACTAATATTCAATGAATGTCTTCCAGAATTTTTGAGTTAATAAGTTTATTGGAAGATGAAAATAAAATGAAATAATGAGCGTCACTGTAAAATGAAAAGACACAAAAATGTTGGTGACATGTGAAAATACTGCATGACGGAGCTTTGGGTCCCATAACAAGTAAAACACAAGCAATACTGCAGAATAACAATGTACAAAAGATGCCACTATCATCAAAGTCTTCGAATTTCAATTACATTTTTAATTAGTTGAAATGAAATGTGTATGCTACCAATGAGATTACAACCAACCCTAAAAAACCTGCAAAAACAGGTTATCTTTTAGGAATTTTTGAACACAACCCAAATATTGATCAGGAAGTCTGATTTATCGATATTGCAGGAGTATAAATACATCACAAACGACATGGATAGACATTCAAGATACTAACTTAAAGAAACATTAAATGAAATATCATTATTCAATTATTTTACTGTGATGAACCTTTAGTAAAAATTTCACCCATTTTTTCAACATTTCTCATGTCTTATTTCTGTGAATTTTCCATTTAGAGTGATGTTGATTGTTGGACATTCTTGTTAACGTGCCATGGTTTGATTTTGATACAAAATCACAATAACATCAATAAGATATGTTTTTACACATTTGCCAAATTTGAATCTAATCCCTTCATAAACAACTGAGTAATTTTTGTTGCGTTAGGAGTGTGTGTAAGTGTATAGTCCAATGGTAGAGCATCTGCTTCAAGTGTGAGAGGTTTCCGATGTTCCAGACAATGGCATACCTGACGTTAAAAATGACGCTCCTACATAAGGTTATAACTCACTTACAAAAATATTGCAAAAAAAGAGAAATTTTCAGTTCATGTTTCAGTTCTTTATTTAATGACCAACGTTTCGGCTATACAATAGCCTTTTTCAGGGTACAAATATACCAAATAAATTTACCGAAGTAAGATTTGGCAATATTCTTTTGCTATTGTTGATGTCAGGTGATTTGGTCTATTTTTAGGTCAATGCGGTTCTTTTTAGTGCCATATCATATTTAATATGTACATTTTGAAGTTATCTTAAAAATAAATATTTATGAGATGGTTTTTAGAACTTATTTGCAAGCTTAAAAAAAAGTAAGCATTATATATCTATTAAGTGTTCTATCAGTTTTTTTCCTTCTGTATATATTGTTACTTTGTTGTCTTGATTTCGAAGGACTTGCATCAAATTGTTTTTGTTTGGGTATCACATCATTTAAAAAAATATTGTGAAGATAGTGCATGAATGACCTTTGTGGTTGCTGACAGGCCCATAACCCTTAATTCTGACACTCTAAGTGGGGAGCGGTGGCCTAGAGGTAGGGCGCACGCTTCGGGATCGAGAGGTCCTAGGTTCGATCCCCCTCTGGACCACTGGGTAATTTCTCTGAGCAAGACCCACATGCTCCACTCCACCATGGTGTAAAATGGTACCCGCTGTGTCTATTCCTGGGCGCCACAGATCGATGTTGGCTGCCACACCCACAGGAGAGAAATAGTCTCCCCAGGGAGCCACGAGTGTAGGTTTTCATATGTAGCCCAATGACCAGGGGAGTTAAACTGTCAAAGCGGCCTAACAGCTGAAAAGAGCCCTAGAAAATTGGTAACTTAACTTTAACCTTTGAAATTCCCTTATCATAGACAGGCAAGAGTTACAATGTAGGGATAACACAAACTTTTTCGTGATGTTACATCTGCAGAGTCCTGATGGACGGTTGGTGCCCAGATTAATTTGCAAGCCGTCAGAGGTAATTGATGCTAATTGACTACTGCTTTACATGTATGTTGTTTTGTTGCTTCTTTGATGAATTCTTCAATATTGACAGAGTATTGATGACGGGTGTAGATGGTGGCCTGGACATGTCTGAAGTCTATCAGGAATGTGGTAGATCAGGAATACAGATGCCTCTCAATCTACTACAGGCATCCAAACCATGTGAAGGAAACTGTATACGTAATTACGTGGATGGTTGGTTGAATGGAATGCCATCGGGCAAATGGGCTACTTGGATGGTAAATTATAATTTTGGGTGTTATATAGCACAGAAAATTTAGCGTGATGCTGACCTCTATGCATGAGCATATTACAAGGTTCTTGCGTTGAATACATAAACTTCTTCAGTAAAATTGTGCATATTGCTATTGCATATATGTTTGAATTACGTTTCATGCATCTTTGTGATACTCACAAATTATGAAAACATGCAGGTGGGGTTATAAATATAGATAAAATATCAGGTGTTGAATTATGCTAAAAGAAGGTCTTGGATTGTGTCAAATTATGGAATAATACACAACAGTCATACATAGAGTCTACTATATACTGTGGTGGTCTGGTCCTTTGAACACTACTGTGTCTGGTTTGATATCACAAACTTCACTCTTCAATCACTGCTTGATTTTCAATGAAACTTATGCACCAGTCAAAGTTTTACCCACCCATGTCTAAAGACAATGTTTACTGTTTAAATCAGATTATCCCCAAGGTCGGGACACATAATCACATAGTAATTTCCGGGTCTTGGAACCAGACTAAAGTCTATTCCCCGGGACACAGAGTAGATAAGGTTGTCAAATTCCCGTCTGACAGGAAGATTTGTCTGCCTATTTCCTCCTGTATCTCGGGCTCCCCACAATGATTAATTTTGAAATATTTTGTTTTTAAAGAAATTGCAATGGGTGAGCAACTTTGGTATTAAAAGTTCCTGTACATGACACTTTCTGTTAATTAGAATTAATCAATGTTTAAAATAAGAAAATAAAATTTCTCGAATGTACTAACAAGCTTCCGCATACTGATATGTTGGTATTGAGTGTTGTTGTTTAACCTATTTGACAGGCTGGTGATGAGAATACAGACAGATTTGCTACACGATTCAATGCAAGTTTTGTACAAGCATTCACTGTACTTACCTATCTTCTTCCTGGTACCCCGATCTTGTATAACGGTGATGAACTCAACATGATTAATACAGGTACTGTTGGTAGTATGGAGACCAGGAACCAATCAATGCGTGCTGTGATGGCATGGAATGTCACAGAAGATCAGTTCTGTAACGGTACATGTACACCTTGGACTGATGTTAGTGAGGTCTCTACTGAACAGGTACGCATGCAGGAGTACAACTTTCTTTAAAATTCATTTTTTACATCCAAAAATTTAATAAAATTATTTAAATTCAAAATGTCGCAGTAATACATACATGTATGACAATACACAATCTGTATTATCATATTGCTGTATGCATGATGACTGTTGAAAGAATGAAATACGCTAAACCACCCCACCTTGTAGAAACAGCAGTTTAATGTACATCAGGTTGAATCTGGACTTTTCGTCCAAGTAAAAAAGATTTCTCTAATATGATATTTTTTAATGAGACAGTTGAAAATTTCATGAAAGATATATTGATAGTAGAATGGTTTAGACAAGATAAAGTTCAGGAACCACTTCATATTATTATACCTTAACATGTTACTATTGTTATAGTGATTTTATTTCTTTACAGCCCACATACAGACAGTTGCTTCAAGAACTTGCTGATCTAAGAACGAATGCTTCATTCCGTGTTGGAGAGTATCAGCCAGCAATCAGGGATGATAGTGTTGTGTCATATGTACGAGAGTTTGATGGTGAAACTGGGTATGTACGAGATGTGTCCGTGTAACACAAATCACCTGTTGGCAACAATGTGCTTGCAAAGGGCATAACACTTCCAAGAACTATTAGAATGACACCAATTTCCAACTGGGCCTACATATTCTTTTGATGTACTTATATTCCTAATTTCAGTCCGTTAAACAAATTGCCGCATGACCTAATTATAACAATTTTTTCAAAGGGGCATAACAAAATATTCCAACAACACTCAATTCAGACTTAAACTGCTAGTTCCCATGATATACCTATATTCCAACTGAATTTGAGTGTTGTATGTGTATGGCAGAGATAATCAATGTAAGCTGAATGACAACAGAAGGACAGAAAGGGATAGGGAATTTATCCCTCAACTAGTGATAATTATACAACCACGATTATGAAACTAGGTCTTCAGGGACTTGGGCTTTTAATTTTTGTTAGGTTATGTGTGGGCATTGCTCCATGTAATTATGTTATGTTGTGTTGTTGCTGTTTTCAGTGCTCGGCTGGTTAAGTTGAGTGCTGTCTTCCCTGTCCAATTTCCTCACATATTTTTTGACATGATTGTCCATTAAATTCTAATTTTTCATCAAGTTGACTTAATATTATGTTGATAACTTACAGGTATCTAGTTGCTGTAAACTTTGGATCAAGCAGCGTGACCAGAGACTTCACTGTATCACATGATACTATACCCACGGAAGCTGCCGTGGTCCTTTCTCATCAGTCATCACAGGAAGTGGAAGATGATGTGGACCCTAGTGACCTAGAGATAGGAGCATTAGGGGCTGTAGTCGTATCCTGGGACTACGTTGCTAAAGAACTATAAATATGTGCATTAAACTAGACATTACATTAAACTTTCAATGTATTAATGGTTAAAAGCTATTTTACCAAAGACTACTGACCAATTCTAATCTGTTTTTACTGAACATTTAGATTTTAATCATCTACAAAAATTCTCTCATTAATTCTGTAATTAATTGACCACCATTGAATACCTGTGCAATGGAGATAAACGTTAACATCTATTACTTCAAAATCGTTTTTCATTTGAACATGCCATACTTCAATAAACAGAGAACATCTTCAATCTTTGTCTTGTGTTTTGTACACTTTTCGTTCAACTTTCTTGAAACTTTCATGCAGTTGATCCCAGGATCTATAGTTTAGGTCTTTGAGATGATCATTATGCTGCTTGCTTGTATTTCAGTAGCATCTTGAATTTACTAAAATTTGTACTGCAACTTATTTCCATGAAGTGAGATTGTGTTGTATAGCATCCAAACTGTACACAATATTCCAGTATCAAGGCAGTGCTGGGACAGGCTAGGATATGCTTGATCATTCCTGTTGATATCTCTTAGACTAGTTCTTTGTCGCTCTATGGACATTTATCATTACAAAATGGCAGACAGATGTCCAAACATGATTTCCTGGAATTGAGTATCGGTACAACCAGTACTAACTAGTTGATCACAGCTAGCAATCAACAACTTCTCTACATGTAGGGGACATGACTACAGCACATGTCTTAGAGGATGATAGTAAGTTGCAATATGTATTGGTATAGTGAGCCCAGGATAATGCAATATTTACAAACATTGACTGGATTGGTCTACTGTTGCAAAATTGTTTACTTAAATAAACACATAAATTAAATGTCAACCATAGACAAAAATAACGCTGATAAATCGTGCCCACTTGATTTTTCCACCTTATTGAGGCTTATCCCAAATTTCCCTGTATTTCTCGTTATGCTGGGTTCACTATACAGTAAAACTTCTTTATCTCAAGGAGTGATCGGGACAGGTAAAATGCTCAAGATAAACCGGGTGCTCGAAAAATAACCAAATGATATGTATTAATAATACAAACGGATATTGGTTTAAAACTTACTTGAGATAAGCCGGGTGATCGTGATATCGATGCTCGTCATAACGAAGTTTTACTGTATATGCAAGAGGTCACTAGAACATGTTAACAGTGTTATTTCTCCTTTTCTCCTTAAATGGCTTTTGTACATTCAGGATTTCTGAACAATGTCATATACGTTTAGCTGTTGTCAGGTAGTATTGAGAGGTAGATTAGCATATTCTATACTAGATATAGTCCAGCTGTTGTCAGGTAGTATTGAGAGGTAGAGCAGCATATTTTATACTAGATATAGTCCAGCTGTTGTCAGGTAGTATTGAGAGGTAGAGCAGCATATTCTATACTAGATATAGTCCAGCTGTTGTCAGGTAGTATTGAGGGGTAGATTAGCATATTCTATACTAGATATAGTCCAGCTGTTGTCAGGTAGTATTGAGGGGTAGAGCAGCATATTCTATACTAGATATAGTCCAGCTGTTGTCAGGTAGTATTGAGAGGTAGAGCAGCATATTCTATACTAGATATAGTCCAGCTGTTGTCAGGTAGTATTGAGAGGTAGAGCAGCATATTCTATACTAGATATAGTCCAGCTGTTGTCAGGTAGTATTGAGAGGTAGAGCAGCATATTCTATACTAGATATAGTCCAGAGAAGTTGACACAATCTCAGACATTTATTTAGAACAATTTAACAATTGATATCTTGTGTATATTTATTCCCAGTTGTATGTCATCATAAGCAGGCAGTATCACAACTTGCTCTATGTGAGGAAATGTATATGCACAAAGGTCAGAATCGGGTCAAATTCTCCGTGCTATACATCTGTACAGACATAGATCTAAGCGGTCACTCCAGATAAGATATAAGTGTTAATTCATAATTTGTTCAATACATTCTACTTTGATGCAATTCATAATTATCATGCATTACATTTCATTGTGATTGAAGTGACAATCCAAAATAAATGACTCGCAAGCTTATGACTGTCTTAGTTGAATGCAATATTTAAACACATAAAACTAGAATCCTAGATTTCTGAAGTACTTCTTAGATAGTATCAAGTATTAATAATACGACTCTGAATGGAATGATGACACATAGACCTTTTCATCTGAATACAATTTATTATTAAATAAATAGCTAAACAAGTGGCACCCTGTCTTAGACAGCCAGTGTCAGTCAAATAATTACATCAATTACAACTGATTAAATAATATTGATGGATGTTTAAGTAATCATGAACACATATTTAACAGTAAACATACATACATCACATAACATGGAGATCAATCACATCTAGCAGATCCGGAGAGGAATGGAACCAAATGTCCAGTGGTGCTACTCAATATTCATCTCACTTCACTTAGGGATAATGACAACCAATTAGATCACATCATATTTAACTTTTAGTCAGTAACAGGCGATATGATTGGCCATCCTTATTCTCAAATTGAATAAGATCAATATTGAATAGCACCCCAGATCTCATACAAGTACACTTACAGTCTGAGCTGAAAACTCCTTAAGAAATAATTTGGTCAGTATAGTTGGATGCCCCCTGGGAAAATTGCTGGGTCCGCACATGAATTGGTACATCATAATTTAAGATAAATGTAATACATACATATATGCAACTACATACAAGCAAACAAACTAGATTTACTTTCATACTATCAATAACAAATCGCTGGCTTAGAATGAGAAGGTCGTAAGTACTTTATAAGACTCATACATATTTGAAATCTGCATTACAAGGCACATCTTATGAGCTTCATGCAAATCAGAACTTGTCATCTTGACCAAACTTAAGTTCAAACAGTTGATTTTTCAGAATTAAAGAATAGTTTTCAGACAGTAATTTCTTGTTTTCCAAAAATAATCAATTTTGTACTCACGACCTTCTCATTCCATGGCAGCAAAATATTAAACAACAAAAACAATCTCATTCAATCAATAAATAAACAAATTAATTTCAATATACAATTAAAGTATTAAGTATTTTTCTGACTGAATAACATAACAAAAGCGCATTTCATGGAATAGGTTAGAATAAACAAATTGGTAGATGAGCAAAACCGTTTGTCCCCTATTTATCATGGCACGTGGCATTTAGTTTCTTTGAAAGTCTTAAACTGTTTTAATAATTATTGAAACTATACACACAATCAAATGTACATGTATCTACTGTTTGATGAAATTTCAAGAAAACAATAAGATGATAATCCAGCAATAAGTATATAACAACCTTTACCATAAACCACCATCATGGGTTCTACTATGGCATAATTACCAATCCAAAAAATTCTGTTACTTACATGCAGTCTATCTTGTATTACTAGTATGTCAAGAAAAAGTGAATTAAATGAAACACTATAATCTATGAGTTGGACCAAATTGGGTGGATGAATATGTAAATTTTGCTACTAATGACAATTTGTTATTTTTGGTGATGGCAAAATGGAGTATCAACGGATGAGTTTGGTCCTGCCAGGTATTTACAACAAAACTTTCATCAACAAACCCCTCCCCAATGTACTTCAAATCTAGAGTTTTCAGTGGGTATTTGCCTATATTTTGGTTAAAGCCAGAGAAATGACCTTTCAGGGCCGCTTCAGTTCCAGCATCAGTGCACCATTTCACATAAATAGACTGATTCACATGAGCGTTGAAATCAATGTCACTGTAAGTGGAGTTTGTTTCAAACTGAAAAGCGCCCCCTGGAATAATTGGGGTTGGTAACCTTGGCAACGGTGGCCCAAAGTCTCTCTTCTGTTTTGCAGCTATATACCAGTCAGGAAACTGAGCAGGTTTACGCGTTTGAAATTCCACATATACAAAGGTCAGAGCAGATGATATGAGCAGCTCTCTTGAACTATGTTCACAAACATCTATGACAAAACTAAAGGCCGAGTTTCCCGAATAAACAATGTTCAATGTCACATACAGTGGATAGTTGCTACCCCAATGTCGGGCTGTGTTAATCTTGTTTCCCAAGTCAGTTACACGATAAGTTGTCCCGGCCATAAATATGGAATGATTTTCGTCCTTAAGCTTTTCAAAGTGACCAAAGCCTTTAAACAGGACAGTATAACGGATGCACTCAAATAGCTTTGCCATTGACCAAAGGTTCATCTTACCTGAAAGTACAGACAGTGATGGAATTAGATGTTTTAATTCTTAACAACAAGAGAGCACAGACAGCCACAAATCACTCATCTGAGCAATCTAAGATAAAGAGATTATAAAATATTCCCTCATATATTTATTATTAATAAAAGGATCAAGATGGCCCAAGCAAATATTAAACAAAAATCCAATGAAAAAATATCAAAGTTTAAACATTATACTGTTAGAGGACATTATGAGGACACACCATGCATACTTTCAAATGAATAGGTTTTATGCTTTTTTAGCTGCTGTATACTAATAAAGCATTAAACAGGAACAACAATTACTTGTACAAGTTTGAGAGATCTACCCAAACACCATTCCTGTGAATTACGTTCGCATATTTTCCAGCAATTGGTTTAGGAGCAAAGGGAATAGTTGATGGCATTGCCAGACAATGGGACATCCAACTATTCTAGTGACTCACCGGTCAGCATGTAATGCTCAGGTGAGCTGAAAACAATGAAATGAATATCACAGCTTAAGGAACGATGGCAATTGAAAACAACCTGCTCTCACTCAATAAACAACCTTGGAACACTGTGGTCAATGGCAAACAATTAATACAGTAAATGACAACAATTAATATAATCCATTAATGGCAATTAAATGATACTGTCAATTAATAGCAATTAATTAGTATAGTCATATACATTTATAAAATCGTCACAGGTAATTCATTCATAAATATAATAAATTAATGTGCAATGGATAAACTACACTTCTTCCTGACATAACATTGTAAATATTGACACTCTACAACTGGTTTTTATAAACAGTGGTTGGAACATTATTGTAAAATGACATCTTCATGTTAAACACAACAGCTGAGTTTTTAACAGCAGCAAAGAATAGACAAAGGTCATCATCTGCACTCTCCCAAACATTGACAACAACTTCTTCATTAACCAAAACTTCACCCACATACAGCATCTTAATCTCACTAACTGGATAAAGTTCAATAAGTCCCTTAAATTGAGTAAACTGACCCTTACTGGCCCCGGCTGATGCTGCGTCGGAACACCATCTGATATAAGTGGACTGGTTGACATGAGAATTTACGTCACAGTCAGCATAGTAGGCTTTAAAGCAATACTGGAAAGCACTACTGGGAATTTGTGGGTAGGTAGTTTTGTCAACATTTACAGTTTTGACATCATGTAAATGACTTTCTAATCTACTAAGAAAATAATCTGGAAGATTAATTGGCCGTCTTTTACGTGCATCTACAATAACATCCTTGCACAAGAATGTCCCTAAGGTGCTACCATTTTCATCTAGCCAGACTGTGTTTGTACAAAAGGAAGATTTTCCTGCATAAGATACATAATGAAAGAATTTCATTGGTGCTCGGATGCCCAAGTAGTCATTGGACTTAATGCGCCATACACCAGGGCTAAACTTGTACACTTGAGTGACTACAAAGATCAGTATTGAAGGTGATGCTGGGTTCCCTGTCATCCGAGGAGCATATGCATATCCTGAAGCAAAGGCCATAGCTCGAACAGACTCCCACAACTTTGCCAATGACCATAGTGGAACTTTGCCTGAATTCAGAAAAACAAGGTAGTCTTAAGACATGCCCAGTTATAACCCTTACAGCTTTAATGGATATCATATTGAACTGTGACCTTGACCTTGAGACTGTGAGTCAGAACATTGGCATGTAGTAGGTCTCCATTAGTTATGATTGTTGTAAAAGTTTCATGGACATCAGCTAAAGAGGTTCAAAGATAGTCAAATACTCAGACCATGTACTTTGAACAATGACCTTGACTTGGCATAGTTAGGACATGGGATAATGGATATTCATGTTTTCTCCATGAATCACACAGCACTACATTTGGTGTAGCCTGTAAGGTTCTTGGAAATCAGCCAAAGGGTTCAAAAGATGCAAAGCTGACACAAAATCTAAGGCTCAAATATTTGACCTTATACTGTGGCTATAACCTTGTTTAAGCCCAGTTAGAATGTGAGTACTGGAAATCAGTCCAGGGGTTCAAAAGGTAGGTAAGCATGTAGCTACAACTTTGTAACAAATTGACTGATGAGAGATCATTACTATAATCCCTCTACCACTTTGTGGCAGGGGGATCAACATCAACAAATAACAGCAAATGTGACAGTTAAAAAATAACAAATATACTTGATAGATTATATCTATTTGCAAGTTCAAATGTTCATGAAGAGAATTCACAGTTAAAATAATAGAACACTAAATTGGTCAATGGCAAACACTAAATACAGTCATACCTGTATATGGGCTTAACTTAACCCCATCACAGGCCATTTGATTAGTAATTTTATTGCCTGAATGCCTTTTTAGTTTTTATAATCAGATTTGTATTATATTAGTGTTGTTATTACAATTATTATTACAATTATTATTATCGTGTTTATAACCTGTATTATTTGTGTTTTGATCAATACTAATTAAGCTAAATATTTCCTTTACTATTGTTATTCCATACGTATATTTTAACTTGCTATTATGTTTATTTATAATTGTGATTCACATGTCACTCAATATGATGGAAGGTAATCACAATTGAGTCTTATTGTGATTCACACGTCACTCAATATGATGAAAGGTTACTACAATAGACTTATTGTGATTCACACGTCACTCAATATGACGGAAGGTTATTACAATAGACTCTTATTGTGATTCACACGTCACTCAATATGATGGAAGGTTATCACAATAGTCTCTTATTGTGATTCACACGTCACTCAATATGACGGAAGGTTATTACAATAGACTCTTATTGTGATTCACACGTCACTCAATATGACGGAAGGTTATTACAATAGACTCTTATTGTGATTCACACGTCACTCAATATGACGGAAGGTTATTACAATAGACTCTTATTGTGATTCACACGTCACTCAATATGATGAAAGGTTATCACAATAGTCTCTTATTGTGATTCACACGTCACTCAATATGACGGAAGGTTATTACAATAGACTCTTATTGTGATTCACACGTCACTCAATATGACGGAAGGTTATTACAATAGACTCTTATTGTGATTCACACGTCACTCAATATGATGGAAGGTTACTACAATAGACTTATTGTGATTCACACGTCACTCAATATGATGGAAGGTTATTACAATAGTCTTATTGTGATTCACACGTCACTCAATATGACGGAAGGTTATTACAATAGTCTTATTGTGATTCACACGTCACTCAATATGATGGAAGGTTATTACAATAGTCTTATTCATTCATGCTATCATGACCCAGTTCTTTCTGACTCCAGCAAACATTGGACACTCTACAACTGACTTTTATAAACAATGGTTGGAACATTATTGTAAAATGACATCTTCATGTTAAACACAACAGCTGAGTTTTTAACAGCAGCATAGAATAGACAAAGGTCATCATCTGCACTCTCCCAAACATTGACAACAACTTCTTCATTAACCAAAACTTCACCCACATACAGCATCTTAATCTCACTAACTGGATAAAGTTCAATAAGTCCCTTAAATTGAGTAAACTGACCCTTACTGGCCCCGGCTGATGCTGTGTCGGAACACCATCTGATAAAAGTGGACTGGTTGGCATGAAAATTAACATCACAGTCAGCATAGTAAGCTTTAAAGCAATACTTGAAAGCACAGTCAGGAATAGGTGGATAGATTGTTTTGTCAATGTTTACAGTTTCGACATCACGTAGGTGGTGTTTTAATTCACTAAGAAAAAATTCAGGAAGCTCAGTTGGCCTTCTTTTATATGGATCTATATGAACAATTTTACTCAAGAAAGTACCAAGAGAGTCACTGCTGCCATTTTTATCAAGCCAAATTGTGTTTAAACTATAGGAAGATTTTCCAGCATAAGATATGCAATTCAAGAACTTCATTGGCGCTCGGATGCCTAAGTAGTCATTTGATTTAATGCGCCACAAACCAGGACTAAACCGGCATACTTGGGTAACTAGGAACATCAATCTCCGTGGTGATGCTAAGTCCTCAACCATCTCGGGTGCATATGCATAACCCATAGTCCAGGACAGACTTAGAACAGACTCACACATCCGTGTCAATGAACATAGGGTCACTTTGCCTGAATCAAGTAAAAATATCAACAAATGACAGCAAAGACAACATTTCATAATCGTCACTAAATATGTTGAGATGATCTTATTAATTAATTGAAACATTATCAGACATTGTCAACAAATTACAGTAGATTCCCTCAAAATCTGATAGCTTTCGGACCAGGTCAAAAGTCCAGTTTTCTGGGAGGTACGGTGTTTTGAGAGTTTTATATAACGTACACTTTCTTTCAAAACTTCAATAATGATTAATGACTGTGTAAATGTATATCATTTATGAATGTTTTAATACAATTTCTAACTTTTGTCATAGGTACTCTAATTACTAATTTTCACCATCAAAATATTTAAATTGGTCCATTGGCATAGATAGTAAAAGCCTACTAGACAAATGTTGTAGACAAATCTTTGCTACTTGGAAATCAAATAGATAAAATAAGATTTAGTGTTGTTTTGTAATAATTTAAACTTGTTGATATGCAAAATAAACTCATTTTTCAACCACGGATCTTATATATGGAGCTCCTGATTCAACTAAACATTACCCACCACAAAAAAAAAAAATATATTAAACAAATGTTTTTTTAAATAGGCAGTTATTGAACATAATCAAGGTTACTATTTTACCATTTTATCCTTCCCTTCCCATATAAACTTATAGCATTAAATCAAATGTGACACCTTTAAAATGGTAAACAATGAAGATCAATAGACCCTTTCAATTAAGCGATAATCGTTTGTACAGAGTTACCTCCCGTAAACCGGATGTGACGTAATGCGAGGGCTCAACAAATAAACGACACTATACACGCAGTAGCGAAGAGATTATTTAATCGTTTTAATTGCTTTTTTCGTTATAATTGCGTGTTTTGTAGCTGGTTTTTTTTCAATAAAGATGTTTATAATGTACTAACAATGTATGTATAACATGTGACATGTTTAAGATGTGGAGGAAACGTGTGATTTCTCGGATTTTTGTCCATCAAAAATGGTCAATAATTGGGCGTTAATTTCCAAATAGTTTCTGCAGTTGTACTAATTTTTTTTTTGTAATTCGGTTGATTGTCATGCACATTTCGTACATTAAATTGAGCGTTAGTGCTAAGATGCAGTGTATATTTGTACTTTGATAAATGTATATTTAGCCGGGAATAAAAAGAGACTTCTCTCAAAACTACACCATTAGACCTAGTTAACACTGAATCATTGCTATGTCTCATTTCTTTTTACCAATTCAATTCACAAGTTATGTATTGTTTATTATGGATTGTATTTAAACAAAAACACAATTATTTAGGCCTTTGAATAAAACTACACATATATTAGAGCCACAACGATTTATTGGAATGCCCTATCTGGTTACATACATGCCATTTCGGCTTAAAAATGACGATTATGATATAAGTTGATTGCTATAAATTAATTAAACAAAACACATTATTTATATACAACTGCTCTTCAAACTAACATAACAATTAACAATATTTTGTTTTTAATATACGAATAATAAATCTTAATTCACAAAAGTGACTTAAACTGCAATTCGAGTGATGGGAAAAGCATAACAAATTAAAGTGAGACGGACACTTCAGAAGTTAAGGTGCTAAAACCATAATGCATAAATAAAATCTTGTCAGAAGATAAGGTGTTAAAGCCCTAACGCATAAATAAAATCTAGGTCAATATTGTACTAATATACAACCAATCAGTACTATGTTGTCACCATCTGTCATCTTAATATACAGTCCAACCTGCCTTAACGGTCACCTTTAATCGGCGGTCACCTGGTGTAAACGGTCAGTTTCTGACGCCCCCAACGAAATTTGTTCTATTTTACACGTTGATTTAGCGGTTACCTGCTGTCCGCGGTCAGCAGTCACCAAAAGTGCTTCCCAAATACTCAATATGGCCCCTATTAGGCGGCCAGGCGCCGGTCCAGCGGCCATCTATATAGCTTGAATCATCCGCAGTAATTTCAAACCCGTGTCAAAGAAAACAAATCATCAGTTTACACGTGACCGCGAACGAGAATGGCTTCGATACACGCTGTAGCCAATCAGAGTTGTTTATTCAAAGTGGTATTTTACCTTTATTAGAAGAAGTGGGCGGGGATATTTAAATTAGTCAGTGCTCTTTAATTGATATTTTATACTGATCTTTAATTGCCTAATTAACACAATTAAATTAATTTGCACATGTATCGGTAGCTACTGATCTTCACGCGTGGTTAGAAAGTTTGTTGATAAATGATGATAATTATCGAGGCCAAAATCACACTTGTTCTTTGCAATTAGCAAACTTGTTAAATGAAGCATTTCTACCAAAATTGAGATCGATTTTGAATTTTTATCGAACGTCCATTCTTTTGAAAGTCTGTGACTGATCGCATTGTACAATCACACTGTTAATTTTTATCACAAATCCTGGAATTATGTCGAGTGCTAAACGTAAATGTATGACATTAGAGGAGAGGGCAAAATGTCTTAAGTTGTTTGAAAGTGGGAAAAGTTCTCGTGTTGTGGCAAATATAACTTAAATAAAAATATATTGTTGTTTTAAATTATGTGTTTTTGCTGTCTTAGTAGTAGTTGTTGTTGTTCCTGATGATGATGATAATGGAAGAGGAAGAACCCTTTACAACAAGAGGCATACTTTAAATTACCATTTATGTATAACAACCCATTATGATACACCAGGTCCTGTCTCATTAAATAAGTACAATTTATGCTCGAAACCGACCCCCCCTTGCCCAGTATTCAGCCCCTCCGTTAAGTGGTCACCTGGCTTAAGCAGCCAAATTGGCTGCATCCCTTGGCTGGCTGCTTAAGGCAGGTTGGACTGTACAGTAATATTGATCTGTGTTTTACTTTAAATAATTGACATTGATGCACTCAACGTTTCTGTTACTTTTATAAAAAAAAGGTATAAATTATGTTTATCCAAACCACAGAGGTCTCTCCAATTTCGTGTCTGAACAAAAAGTGTAAATTAACGGACATTCACCAGTATGACTTGTGCTACAATGCTCATTTTGATGTTTCAAATATATTTTATTGCAACATTTTTTACACGTAGACACCATTTAAAATAAACAAAGTATTTTTCTCATTTATATGAATTTCTAATGAACAAAGGTTTCATGATGGAAGAGTAAGATTTGGAACAGACTACATTGTATTGCCAAGCAATTAAGTTTTCCCTAAATATAACAAAATTTTGCATAGAATTGATTCTGATTTTAAGTTATTCGTCATGTGAACTTTTCCGATGATTCCTTACTTTCTTTGATTGCAGTATTAACAACACATTAATGTACTCGTGTTAACACAAGTAAGCACATGTGGACATGTATAATCATGCCGCCTGGATTTTAGTACAAACTATATGTAGGAAGAAATTTCCTCCTGTGTAAATTAACGTTTTTATTTCAGGCTTGATAGTCGTGCTTTTGATATAGCTAATATTCTATACTTTTATGATGTGTGATGAATTATTGAAATTCATAATAATGGATTTCGTTATGCTAGTATAAATGTAAGTCAGGTTTCAATGAGTGGATTGTTTGCGCGTGATGCATGGTATTTAGGTTCGAAAAGCATGGCTCTCCTTTTAAAACTTTAATAATATAAGATTCTTTTCTGCAATATTATTGTTGGAAAGCTTAGTCTACATAGTTCTTAAAACTGAAAAATAATAAACATTTTGAACAAGTTAAATACCAATCGTTGAGTATTGAATTCAGTTCTATATTTTTACATTATCTCCAGTTCGGAAAACATGGCTTTTAATTTTTTATTATTGAAAATACATTATCAAAAGTTACATGATTAAAAAGTCTATACGATCTTGTTTTCATAAGTGTACATCTTTTTAAAATCGACAAAGTAAAACGTGAATTACAGCGGTTTAAAGTTGACACATTTTTTATATCCTCTACACACTAACTGTAATCGGCTCGTGTATTCGCTTTGAGCCCTCGCATGACGTCATCAAAGGGAGACAATTTAATTACGGTCTTAATTGAAAGGGTGTATACTTGTTAATAACACCTTTTATTATGACCCCCATACTTTAACTAACAGTACACAAGGTGACACTTGCCAACAAAGATAAAATATGCGTCCAGTTTTCCTTTAGAAGCAATAGACCCTTTTCACCGTTACTAAAAAAAGCCCTATGCATATCATTATCTTGACCACATGTTGAGCTAGAGGCAAAACATTGACTAATAAGCCATAGTATACCTATGTAGTTTGTATGAGAAGATCTATATTTTGTGTTGATTATTTGTGTTTAATGGCAGATTTAATTGATTTTGAGGCTTTTAAACATGTTGATCATTCTGATTACGCGAGGAAGTTACCTTCTAATGATTTAACAGGGTATTTGGATAAACTGTCAGTTGAATATGGGACTTTACCTGACCCCTTCAATTTAAACTTTGGCCATATGTGTCATACTTCGACATCTGTCATTACTTTGCATAAAGTGCAAGTTTAACTATTCCAAGTCTGATATGAAGTGTCATAAGTCACTAGATGGGTACCAATGCTTTTTTATGTGGACATGTACAACGGGTCATGTTCAAAGTCCCAAAGTTGAGCGACATGGTGTTACTCAAAGCATATGTGTTCCGAGCCAGCGACAGGGACCCAACCCTAAAAATCCACGGTCGGTCAGCAATTCATCACCTGGTATAAGGTTAAACAGGTACCCGGATTCTAGGGTGATCTGTTTATCTGACACCCGTCCTCCCCAACCCTGGGAAATGTACTTTACTGACCCAGAAGGTGATATAGATATTAAGTATTTACTTGTATTGTTCTGTTTATAATTGCTTCATGTTTGAGCTCAAGCAGTAGGATTCACAAGCCGTTCAGTAGATATGTCAAAGCAGTCAATGCTAGATATAACTTTATTATATTCCGATTTGAAACACTCTGGAATGGTTAACCTAGCCACACCTCGATCAGGCCACACAATAGGGGAACTTAGCATTTGCACCATGTCATTCCATATCCTTGACATGCTTGCATCCGAAATCTCAAATTTATATGCCAGGTCCCTATTTGACAAAACAAGTCTGATTTTAGTTAACACTAATAGTAAAGGCGCTATAGATTAAAATATTCTTTCTTTTTTATGCATGATTCAACTAGATTTAATATCCAACAGAACAAAATTGACGATATTACAATATGCCCGTATAAATGAATACGTTTGCTTCAGATAGGCCTGGAAAGGTAAACCTTGAATATAGCATACAGTAGTCAATTAGTCAATTAGTCCTGTGATCTAATCATTAATGAAGTATTAGGCATGCATACTTAGAAACGTATAAAAATGTAACACACTGATGTGGTCATATAATGAACCACTTGTACTTTTGTACCGATGTGTTATATACTGATTCTATTATAGATAATTGACAGTGGCGATCTTAAGGAAGTGGTCATGTGTTTGTCTTTCGGAAAACCACATGCATGTAGATTATTATAATGAATTAATAGATAAAATCAAAGACAACCTGCTAATGTGGTAACTATTGTTAGCACAATACATTAGGTGATCTTAGGTAGGCATTTAATCAACACAACATTTCAGGAAGCTTTTAAGTATGACTGTTTGCTAGTAGATCTAGGTTGTTTTAATAGAAAATGTGAATACTATACTATGAGCACGGAATATAAAATAATAATTTAAAAATAAAAAGATTTGTGTAAATGCAGTATAAATGCAAACACACCTTCTATGAAATTCATATTAGATCTACAAGCACAAGAAGTATATGTCCATGAATTTTGCTCTGAATGAGTCGAGTCTTTATGAAGTCAGTTAATTTTTTTAAACCATGCTTCTCTCCTCCACAACATATATTTAGGATTTCTATGCAAGACTACTCTATTTTCTTGATTCTGGCATGTTCGCACAACCACCAATGCAACAGCTAGGTACCATATTGTTGGAAATACTACCACATGTATACTGAATTTACTACTGGAGGCTTATCACCTGCGGATGCTTTCTGCCTCCACTAAATAATTCATGAGCTTATCAGTCAGGTGGAGATTTGGTGAAAGGGGTCTATAGTTGAATATCTTGTAAGCGGACCCAAAATACCATCCGGTATCCGGAATTCTGGGAGTCCGATATTGCAGAAGCTTTTTAAGTTGACTTGATAAGATGTAAAATACGGGACCTAAGAAATTGTCCGATTTTATGGGGATTCTGGTTTTGAGGGAGTCCGGTTTTGAGGGAGTCTACTGTATTCAACTTTTTCATTAAATTATAAAAGGAATAATAGATAAACCATTACAACCATTTGACACAGTCACATACTTCCAAGTTCATTTATCATTAGCAATCAAAAACTACATATAGATGTAATCTAAGTGACACACCTGCCCAGTTTGTAGAAATATTGAAAATAGACCAAATTCTAACATTGGCAGCATATTCTCATAGTGTGTATATTGACGTAATGATATCATCAATCTCAATCTAACATGAATGAACAAACCAAAAGAAACTAAAACTTGACATACACATTCTTGTACCTATATCCCAACTTTCTGATTGGCAAAGAAGCAAGACTATATCACATTTTTCAAACCCATCTTCATTTATTTACTTTGTTTATAATTTGGCTTCCAAATGTGGTGCAAGCTGTATTGGTTCACCCTCATAAAATTCCATTTTCATAATGAATATAATTGTTGTATTTTGGGTAATCGCAAGCTGAAGAGCTTTGTTTTGCTGATCAGCTTCCCACACGTTAACTGTAAGATTGTCATTAACAAGACTTTCACCAATATATTGAAATACAAGACATTTCGATGGATAACGTTCAATGTGTTTATTAAAGTTGGCGAAATATCCTTTACGAGCCCCCATTGAGGCAGCGTCTGAACACCATCGAATATATGTAGCTTGATTAGCGTGATGATTTGAATCACTGTCACTATGTAATGCTTTCACTGTATATTTGAAAGCATCTACAGGGATCTGGGGTATCTCTGATTTATTCAATGTCCTACATTCTATATCTCTTGAGTGTTCTTCAAAGTTTTTATAAAAGAAAGCAGGCAAAGGAAGTGGTTTTCTTGTAATGGAATTTACAAGCACTGTAACCACAGTTACTGAACACAACTTAATACCCGATCGGTATTCATACAAATCCATAATGGTAGTAAAAGATGATTTGCCAACATTAGATACATAAGTGCGAGCCAGCAATGGTTTGTACAAGCCAAATGTGTTGTTATATAGAGTGGTGTGAAGCTTGGTGTTAAAGGTGATCGACTGACTAGCTACAAATATTGCCATTTTCCCAGGTTTGATGAGTTCAGGGGAATAAAAGAATCCATTTTTCATAGCTTGCCATCTCATGCCTTCAATCACCTTTGCCAATGACCAGAGTGATATTTTTCCTGAAAAGCAAAGATATATTCAAGCGTACAGAAATATACTTTTGTGCAATACTTTCCCTTATTCTCTACCAACATTCAACAAACTTTCTCATCCGTCAGTCACTAGGTTGGGTTATGGAAATTTATTTTTGACTCACAAATCATTTGTTTATTCCTCTTCTCCACATAGAATATTGATAACAGAATGCAAATACGGTACCCAATATTTAGTATTCAGAGAAAATAAATAGCAGAACTGTTATATGGTACACATTTTAGCTCTTCTAATATTCCTCCATCATTTAAGTTCTGATTTTAACGATGATCGAACAACAGTCAGCGAAAAATACATGTAGATCCAGAAACTTAAACAAAAGCTCCTAAAATAATATTAAGGATGGCAGATATTTGGACAGCATGTCTATGACAATGTTGATGAGAGAGACATGTTATGTATCTATAACAATGTTGATGAGAGAGACATGTTATGTATCTATGACAATGTTGATGAGAGAGACATGTTATGTATCTATAACAATGTTGATGAGAGAGACATGTTATGTATCTATAACAATGTTGATGAGAGAGACATGTTATGTATCTATGACAATGTTGATGAGAGAGACATGTTATGTATCTATAACAATGTTGATGAGAGAGACATGTTATGTATCTATAACAATGTTGATGAGAGAGACATGTTATGTATCTATAACAATGTTGATGAGAGAGACATGTTATGTATCTATGACAATGTTGATGAGAGAGACATGTTATGTATCTATGACAATGTTGATGAGAGAGACATGTTATGTATCTATGACAATGTTGATGAGAGAGACATGTTATGTATCTATAACAATGTTGATGAGAGAGACATGTTATGTATCTATAACAATGTTGATGAGAGAGACATGTTATGTATCTAGAGTTCCTAAAAAGACTTTTATTCCAAATACTGTACAACTTCGTTATGTCGAGGACCCATCGGGACAAGCCAAATGCTCGAGATAAATCAGGTGCTCGACTTATACAAATTTTTTGTGTTGGTATGATTTAATATACAACATAGAGCACATTCTCCTGGACTTTTAAATTTGCTCGACATAGGCCCGTGCTCGTAATGTCGATGCTCGTCTTAACGAAGTTTTACTGTACATAACTATGTATGTCTTTCATTATAGTTTGGCCTCCAAATGTGGAGCTAATTGTATTGGTTCACCTTCATAAAATTCCATTTTCATGACACAAACCATTTTGCCATTTTTGGTAATTGCAAAGTTTAGTGCTTTGTTTTGTGTACCAGCTTCCCAGACATTCACTATAAGCAAGTCATTTACAAGACTTTCACCTGTATATTGAATAACAGATGATTTCAATGGATAGCATTCAATGTGTTTTTTAAAGTTTGTAAAATAGCCTTTCCTTGCCCCCATAGAGGCAGCATCCGAACACCATTTTATGTATGCACACTGATTAACATGCTGGTTCATATCAGTATCACTATGTAATGCTTTCACTGTATACTTGAAAGCACTTGATGGAATCTGCAGTACTTCTAATTTCTTTACTGGCATTGTCTTATTTTCTATATTCTTTAAATGGTCTTCAAAGTTTTCGAAACAAAAATCAGGCAAAGGTTGTGGTCTTCTAGTTACTGCATCCACGTACACCGTGACCGTGACAAAGGTGGCTAATTTTTCACCAGAGTGATATTCATACAGATCAGTAACTTTCGTCTTTGATGACTTTCCTATATTAGCAGCATACACAGAAGCAAGTAATGGTTTGTTTAAACCAGAGGTATTACTGTAACAAATGTCATGCATTCGTTTGGTTAGTGTACACGTCTGGCTGGCAATAAAGAACTTCCTATCGTGGATCATACGAAACTTGGGATGATAGAAATATCCATGTTTGAGGGCTTGCCATCCTATACCTTCAAACAACTTTGAGATTGACCATAAGGACACTTTGCCTGAAAAGCAAAATTGAGTCATTTTTTGCTGAAGAATTCTGTATTCTTAACTATTAGTATTCAGTTTCTGACTACACCGATCAGTCTGATGGTGTGTCAATGTTACACTGATCAGTCTGATGGTGTGTCAATGTTACACTGATCAGTCTGATGGTGTGTCAATGTTACACTGATCAGTTTGATGGTGTGTCAATGTTACACTGATCAGTCTGATGGTGTGTCAATGTTACACTGATCAGTCTGATGGTGTGTTGATGGTGTGTCAATGTTACACTGATCAGTCTGATGGTGTGTCAATGTTACACTGATCAGTCTGATGGTGTGTCAATGTTTCACTGATCAGTCTGATGGTGTGTCAATGTTACACTGATCAGTCTGATGGTGTGTCAATGTTACACTGATCAGTCTGATGGTGTGTCAATGTTACACTGATCAGTCTGATGGTGTGTCAATGTTTTATAGAATGGATCAAACAGCCTTGAGTACTACAGTACACTGATCAGTCTGATGGTGTGCCAATGTTTAATAGAATGGATCAAACAGCCTTGAGTACTACAGTACACTCATCAGTCTGATGGCGTGTCAATGTTTTATAGAATGGATCAAACAGCCTTGAGTACTACAGTACACTGATCAGTCTGATGGTGTGCCAATGTTTTATAGAATGGATCAAACAGCCTTGAGTACTACAGTACACTCATCAGTCTGATGGCGTGTCAATGTTTTATAGAATGGATCAAACAGCCTTGAGTACTACAGTACACTGATCAGTCTGATGGTGTGTCATGTTTATAGAATGGATCAAACAGCCTTGAGTACTACAGTACACTGAGAGGCAGTTTAAAATGGCAACTGAAAGATGTTTTAACAAATATCAAAACATATCATAACCTTCGGGACCACACAAACTTCATACATTGATATTTCATGAAACATAAGAAGTTTAACAGTTTGATCTACAGACCACCACCAATATGATAATAATTTTGAAACAAGTTTTCTATGGGACAATAATGAACTCAGTCATTGTTGGTATTACGGGCTGTTGATTGAGCAACAGACAGGAATGCCAGGAAATACTGGGAAATACAGACAAACTACAGGTCAATTGGACAGTACAAGTCTGATGTGGTCGATTGAATTGGTCATGAGAAATTATGCTTCTGTATACATGTAATATATTATGCACAAACATAAAAATTTGTAAATTCCTATTTTAAAGGTTATCAACTGATGAAATTATACCAAATATGTTTTCTGTTATTATTGGTTTTAAACTCAATATTGTAAAACTTAAACTGTACTGAATGGGACGCTTGAAACTCATAAACTTGTTCATAACTTCTACATTTTGTACATACACTTAGCGGCACTTCTAACGCTGCCACTTGGTTTTTCTTAATATCTCAAAATCCGTTCGAGATAAATTTATCAAATTTTCACCAGTTTTAGTTTAAAGCATATGCTTATATCTGCAATAGTCAATTTAGAAATTGATGTGTATGAAAATTTGTGGTAAGAGCGTAATTTACGTCACCCGAAATTATAAAGTCACAAAATTAAATAGCGTATTAATTAAGGGTAAATCGAGTATTTTCAAGATTTTATTTCTTTAATACTTCATATATTATATAATAAGTGTTCATAATGAAAAATATTCATAACATTCATCAACATAACAATTTCCAAGGAAACGAAATAGCAGTAGGTACGCTTAGACCGCCCCAAAATCTACCCGTATTATGAATAGAAACCCGGTGCGTTTAAAATAATAATTTAACCTCAAATAAGGCTACTTGAATGATATAATTTAAAATTCTTCTCGATTATGAATGTACATAGTATGTAGTAGAGTTAAATTTATCCAGTTTAATGCAATTTTGGTCACCCTAGATTTGAATTTCAAGTTGAGACTAACTCCCGTTATTCTTTGGAATCATATTTTTTCAACATACACATTATGGTTACGGTAAACACTCTTTTTTGCAGCAAAACCACTTTTTGTTCTTTACTAGCTAGTTGTTAAATATTGTTAATGATCATTTAAAGACATGAGCAAATAAAATGTCGATATGCACAACTATTATAGGACGAACGGACATCTAGACGCACACATAACGACCAGGTGACCGATATTGCGCGATAAAAAATGCGACTTTCAATTTTAGTATTCGGTCTGTTGAAGACGTATCATGCAATAGTCTATCGTCGGATCGAGCGAAAAATTCGCCAGAACTAGTGTCAAATATTGATATATACGTGTGCCAAATTTCATAACAATTCATTGAGGACTTTCAAAGAAAACTGAAATATATAAATGGCAGCATTAGAAGTGCCGCTAAGTGTATATGTATTTAGATGAGAATCTTCTAGATAATCACATTCAGCACTCTGCCTGACTCAGGTAAACATAAAGAATGATCAAACTGTAGCAGTATGTGACATATCACGCACTACTAATATGTCAGATTGTGAGGACGCATACATTTATCAAAATCATGTATGAAATGTGCTCAACCCTTATATAACTGGTAATCTTTATAGCGTATAAACTTCCCCAGAGAATCACACTAAAGTCTCAAGTCCATACACAAGGTTTTTCTTAAATATGATAAAGTGTCCTACTTTTTATACTTACGTACATTGTACATTTGTATATCCTATATCAACAAGAGCATTGTCTTGTGTGTGCCGATGGTTATCTGATCATTGTCACTGTTAAAAAGGCCTTTAACCTTTGCATAAAGTAGGACAGAGTTTAACAGGAGCCAATTTTTTAAGCAATAGATTTAATATTTTATGGAAAGGTACAGATCAGTGCAACTGTTATGGGTCTTGTTTGACATGTTCAGGTGTTGAGGGTGAGCGAGTGTTGCAAGTATTAAGCAACAGCTCGGATACTTAAGAAAAGTGAGACTTAAACACAAAACTTAACCGAGGCATTTTAAAAAGGTCCAAAAACTGACCTTAGGGGGCAATTATTCTTGCAAAATGCAGATCAGAGTTAAAGGTCTTGCTCTACATTGAAAAGTATTGATGATAAACAAGTGGTGCAAGTTTCAAAGAAATAGTCAGATAAGCTAACAGGTTTTTTTCCCAGTATTTTGAGAACATGACCCATACCCTTGGGATTAGGAATTTTAGCGGCATTTGGGCCAAATTAGGAAAAGTACAATTTAAATTCCAAAGCCTAAAAAGCTGATAGGTGTACAATAACTTAAATTTTATTCTTAATTTGCTGTAATGAAGTGTTATTCATGCTCAAGTTCAGTTGTGCTGCCTGTTTTTACAGGAAAATAAGTCAACATTCCCCCAATTTCTTTTTTAATTCTGTTTGGAACATTTGGCTTGAAATTGGGAAAAAAGACATGATTTTCAATCGGGAACATAGCCCATATTCGGCTATAAAATCACCCGAAAAAATCCCTGGCTTAATATTGCATGATAATTATTAATTAAGGTTTTAAAATAGTTTGAAGCAGACAAAGGTCATTAATAAGTTGGTTGATTAATTGTTTGAACAAATTTAGAGACTGTCTTGAAATAACATGTAAATAGAGAGTGAAATAAGCAGGCTTATATTAAGTACCAGTATATTTTACCTTCACAGTGCAGCCTCCCAAATGGGAACCAACATAATACCTTTACGGAGAAACCTCCGAAGTGGGAACCAATATAACACCTCTACAGTGCAACCTCTTCCCAACTGAGTATCAGTATAATATAAAACCTCTACTGTGCAACCTCTCCACAGCTTGAAACCAGTATCTACAGCAATATTCAGCAAGAGTTTTGAATAGGTTAATGCTCTTTAGATATTACAGAAGTTACTTTTAATACAGAATATTTAAAAGAAGTTACATAGCTGTTCAAAATAGGATTGCTAAGGAGAGGTTGTAAAATATTTGAAAAGAATACTACCTCCAATTTTCTGGTCGAAGTCTGTGTAAGATAGGCCAGGCAAGAGAACTTCTGCAGAAAATCTGTCCTCACTAACTCGATACTTGATCAACCTGTCTGGTTGTGTAGTACTTATATCTGGAAGATCTTTGAATTTAGACGCCATCTTGCTTGTATAACTACACCTACAAATAGGAATAATATATAGATGAAAAGTGCCACTAATAAGAAAAATACTTAGTAATCTACAATACAATTAAGTGTAAATAACTGTATAATAACACTCTTATAACACTTTCAGTGCTTTGATCAGCCATGTGTTCACTCACCAGTAGTTTCAGTAGTTTGGCTGGTTCCGTATTAAATAACTCTAAATTCTTTATCAAGCCTGATGTTCATTAAATGACCAAGCTGCAAGCCCTTTAAGTACCAGATTTAACTAAGGATAGTTGATGATTGATAAAGAAACATTGAAGCTTTCAAACATACCAGTCATAGTAAATGATGTGTAAATGTGATGAGGTCAGAGATATCTATAATTATTTATAAGTTTGTATTTAAATTTTTTTTAAATACTGGGAAAGTGCACTGAGCATATCAGACTGTTTGCAGTACAGGCAATGATACATTAGCGCATTTAGGCTAATCAAATGTGATAATAGATGCAATCAAGGTTACACTATCAAGAGCACATAGTGAGTGAGTGTAACTTAAACAGTCACACATCAGTTAATGACAGGCATGTAAACATTGGCAGATTGTTAGATTGTATAATTAATGATAATGTATAAATATGGAAGAGCTCTATATCTATAAAAATACTTAAATTGGATTTTTTTAAAATACAACAAAAATATACTCAGTTAGTGATAAATTTAAACACCATAAACTTAAATACTTTTAAAAGCATTTATACATTTTATCTTATATCATGTACTTTTATCTAGACAAAAGTACATGACTTTATTTTGTATGACTGCACGGTGCACTGAATTACATTTTCTAAGCGTACATGTGTATAATTTTGTGAATTTGTCTTTGGTTGTTAAACCTTTTTAACCTTTCTATTACTGTAATTTGTAAAAGCATTATTTTTAGGGTTATGAATTTTCCGTTGATTTTGTGGTGGAATTTTACACACATTTTTAATTCCTAAAATTAGAATGTTTAATAATAAACTATTGAGCATTGACAAAAAGGTGTATTTACCCGTCAGTTGCATCCACGATAGGGATGGGCCGGGATATTTACTTTTGGGTTGCCACAACTCCGGTATATTCCCGGCCCCGGACGATAAAATATTATCCCCGGGTATAAAGTCATTGCAAGCTGGAAGGTAAAAACATGGCGGTTTCCCCGGCTATCCCCCTGAGGATCCCCGGGTTGAAGGGTCACAACTGACTGGCGCATAATTTCAGGCCTGCCATTTCTTAGGCATTGTGCTGGTAATCTACGGCAATTTCATTTGAGTACAGGCTCACCAGTCACCGGCAATGCAGTTCAATTTACCGACAATTTAAAAAAAAATGATCGAAGAATTTTAGGTAATCATAATTATGTAATGTATACTCAATAGACACCCCCAAATCACTTTAACAGAGACCAATTCTTTTTTATCGATTGTTAATGAAGCAATTGCAACAGGAAGAACATGTCATAAAATAATATCACCTCCCGCTGTTCCCTCAGTTGATTCTGATTCTATGTACTTGATCTGGATCACTTGGACGATTTTATTTACCATTTATATACGTGTTTAAAGAGTCTTTTAGACACAGATTATTTTAGAGTTAGTTCAGATCAGGACGTGACACTGTGTCTGCATTTCTTATATGAATTTTAATTTTGTTATCCTTGTATAGTTTATGCTTTTAAAATTGCATTAAAGGAGCATATACTTTGTTGAAAATTATTGAAATATGAGCATTTATTTATTCAACATGAGTGAAATATTGAATTTTTTAATTTGGGTTTGGTCGGAATCGCAGGCTTTCGCATAATTTTACTATGGCAGCCCTGTAATTTCAACACACCTGAAACTTGTACAGAAAATTCAAGTATACTTGATTCTCATCGACTCGATCCTTCTCATCGACTTGAGCCCTAATTGTTTAGGTCAAATATGCACAAATGCGGAGATGGTTCTTGTCCAAAACATGTTAAAATCTGCTGGAAGTCTTATTTCCTGTCACAACAGCAAAACAAATGTGCATGAATACAACTTGTTATCGTTCTGTAATCACTAATAGCAACCAACCATGAAAATCCATTTTGGTAAGAATCAATGCCTTAGCTTTTTACCATGGGGTTATGTTATTGACGATTTATTTGTCAACAGGCTTGTTCACATTGATTAAAGTCGGTAAATATCATCTAAGATGAATTAACTTTATTTCACAACTGTGTTTTGTGAAGAGTTTTCAGTCTTTGGGTTAAATAGAGGCTGACCAATCAGAGGGCTCGAGTCGATGAGAAAGTTTCAGAATGACGTAAGCTCTTGACTGGCACTTGCTTTATACAAATTATAGCAAATATTTTACAACAAAAACTTTTTAATGGCAAAACTATTTTGATTTCATAAAGTTAAGTAATTTCGCTGTCAGAAAAAATAAAATTGGTTAAAGAATAGACTGTAGGAAGTGTATAGTGCGTTAGCGACTAAGCTGGACCCCCATAAACCTTAAATATCTTAAAAAGTAATTATGCAATTTTATTGAAATTTGGCAGAGTTAACTTAATTACCATTACCAACTCTGTGTTTAAATTTAAGATTTTTTTACTGTCTAATTAATGTTTTCCCTATTGGGTCAAATGTATTATTTTTGGTATTTTAATCAACAAACAGACAGGGAGTAAAATAAGCTATTACGATCAGCTAGTTAAGATTATGCTATTGTATTATGTAACAACTATATAAACGGTATAATTTTATAACTTTGACTTACATTTGTCCGATCATCAATGTTTATATAGTTGAGGGCCATCTTCTGATTGGAAGGATCATTTATTTAAACAAGAAATATATTGTTTTTCTTGCAAATATTGCTACGAAGTTGCTTCAGTTTAACAAACTAAGATAAACGTTCGTGTATTGGCCTCATTATATATTTTCAACAGTCACTGGTGTGTGACTAAATGTACAGTTATACTGGACCAAATTGTTGACCTTTGCTGTTCCAGTCACTTCCAACACCCATACGTATTTACCCTGTTTTAGACTCAAGATTTTGCATTAGGCGTCTATGCAAAGTACACTTTTCTGTGGACCGAAAATTCCGTTTTATTTTATGAGAGTTGGTAAGGGTGTTTTACGAAGACATACCCATTTCTGTTCTAATCGGCATTGTACTTTTTAAGATATTTAAGGTTTATGGGGGTCCAGCTTAGTCGCTAACGCACTATACATGTGAGGTTTTTAGCCCTAAGGGGCTCGACTCCACGAGAAAGCAGTATAGGCTTGAAGCTCATGTAGCCGGTGTATCAAACGAAATTGACAAAATAAATATAAATCACTAACTCCTCGACGCATATTTTCTTGGAAACTGCTAAAATGACCTTTAATCTTTAATAAAACTGCAAAATCACATCAAATGACCTTTGAAATCGGAAAAAATACATGTAAACAAACACCATGTAAAATTTCAGGAAAGGGAAATAACCCCATCTAGCCGGTGCAGCAATAACTTTTTCCAAGTAAATTTGGTCCAGTTTGTTGTCAAGTTGATTTTTCCCGCCAAAAGTTGCACACGACCCTTTTTATCAATCATCGTCATAGCTGTCAAAATTATGTTTGATAAATAAACAAGCGAGCATTGAATACATGCATGTCAAACATTGCCGATTAAATAAGGATTTACTCGTAGTGAAGGCATGGTGTAAGTTTTTGTTGTGATTTCATTCAGAAATTGGTCTATTTCGTATTTATTTATTTAATTTACTCGTCAGTTATTGTAAACAATCCTGCAGGCAATGTCACGAGAAAAAGAATCTACAATTTCATGAGAAAATTGCATACACCGGTACCGTGGATACACCGGCATCATGGGGTTTCACTATACCTGTACATTTTCAACAACACTTTCAGTACTTTGATTTATAGAAATATGAATATAACTCAGCTAAATCTACTAAGAATCCAGCGTTCTGGATTTAAATCATCACAATATTTCATTTATAAACTAAACAAATAATAAATACCTCTTTCGAGTGGTTCACATTGAAACTAAGGTCTTGAATTAAAGATACTTTGATCCTGGGTCAAAATTGAGACCGTAGCAATTATCACGCTGTGCATTTCTGACGATACACCGTCAAAACCGGAAGCAATATGGTGGACGAAGCAACAAAACGAAGTTTGGCTCAGATTCCTTTGCTTAAAACTAAAGCTGGGCCTCGAGATGGTGAACTTTGGGTGAATAGATTGAAAGAAGAATATCAGTCTTTAATAAAGGTATCAATTTTTAAAAAATATGTTGTCAAAATACTTCGGAAACTAAATAAATATGTCAGCTAATTTTCATGGACACGTCATATTTGGTGGGTGGGGTAATATTGACACATATCCCCAGGTTTTTAAAACATCCTTAACCAACTGTTTTTACCTTGTGAGTTGTGTTATTTTTTAAAATAAAAAGGTATTTTATTTAAACTATCTGTCGATGAAATGGAATGATCAATTTCCTGGAAGAGGCTTGTCGAGAACTTGAGAACCCAAGTGTCTGTGGGGGTCCAAGGCTGGGCCAGTGCAATATTGGTCGGACAAGCAACTTGTAGCATTTGTCCTTGATGGCACTAGAACACTTCAAGATAGGAAGGCTTTCTTGTTCTTATGACTCATCGACTGTTTCGCAAGCCTCTTCCAGGAAATTGATCATAATATTATGAATCCTACTGACCTACACGCCTGGATATATTTTTATTTATTTTAATTATACATCCAGAGTGAGACCCATAAACTTTTCATACAAAGTGAAGCTATTGCGATATGTTTAAAACTTTTTGGTGTAAATAAAAATAAACATATTTTGTCAACAGTATAGCTTATTTAAATAGTGCTTAAAGGTCATTTACAAATGAATTTCTTAATTTAACTAAAGTAACACGTTTCCATAGATAAATAGCTTATAATAGACATGGCGTACTTGTAATCCACAGAATTGCAATATTAAAGGTGGGTTTAAACGATAAAGTTGACGATAAAAAAATGACAATGTAAATCCAACCCGGTTGTCTCCCTTGATTTTTAGACCGTGTGACGTCATTTTGGACATATGTGGAACTGTTCCTCTTCAGTTTAACTAAATTTGAATGGGTCCTGTCGAGTTTTTATCAGATTAAATTCGTGATTAGTGACAGCAATTACAATAATGTGGTATGTTCTAAGCATTGTATGTGTTGTCATTGTAACCACGTTTTAATTCCTTTCAATATTTAAGAAACAAAACAACCACCGCATACCGTTGTGGACATTACTGACTTCAACGACTGGGAGTGTTATACATTACAAATGCAGCTGTTCAAACAGCGCGCTTCAGGGGGTATAAATAGCATGCGGTTTATACACTTGACACGTGTGTATTCATCTGTGATTGATTTTAAATATCTATAAATGGAATTATGTTGAATGTTTACAAGAACCTATATTTTAATTAATTTATTAAAGTGTATAGAGCTATATCGGAAGATATTTTTTTTTAAAGTTTCAAAAACTGAAAAACAATTATGCTTTCATATCCATTAGATCATTTTTCCCTTCAATTTTAGCAGAAACTCTCTCTGTGATTTATTGGACATGCAAACTGTCCATTTTCATACAAAAGTGTTCTAGAACACCCAATTAATAATTATAATTACATATTACAAATTTATATACTTTTGAAGCTGACCACTTCCACCAAGTCTATGAGTGATGTCGCAAACGTCATTGGAATGTCATTTGAAGTTAACGTCAAAGGTGTACATTTTTCCTTCTTTGCTTCTTTATAGAGGGATCAGCATGATTCCAGCATGAGATCACTATCAGTGATTATCTTGGGTCATAAAACACTGTAACTGGTCAGTGTAAGGGATTAGAGACCCATATAGCTACTGATAATCAATAATGTGCTACTGTAATATGTACCCTTGAAAATATGTGTTACATTGTGTGTTTTTTTAATATGCATAATTAGATATATTTCTTTGATTTTTGTTTCCATCTGGTTTGAGTGTGTAAAAACAGAAATATTTACTACTTTAGTTATTAATATTACCTAAAAGTTATTTTAAAAAATACCACCCAAACCAGATACAAATAAAACTACGCAAATATACCAAAGAGGTACACAATATCAATTCTGATTGTATATCTGTGAATATACCTTTTTTATAAATATCACATAATACTCATAGATCTAGTTAATAAAAAAAAAATTAATTCAAAACAATAACATTTTATATCCTAGGAATAATAGAAATTCACTCATTTCATTGAATACATTATTTAGAAATGTTAATCATGAGGCATACAGCTATATACATGTACTATACATGTTCAGTTTTTGAACAGGGAGCTTTGCTTCCTGGTCAGTGTAAGCATTAAAAATATACTGGATATCTGATAGCGAGCTAAAAATAGGTCCAATTGCGCATTCCGCGGGATGACTTCAGACTTTATCGCCTAATCTTTAGCCGAGACAGTGTTTATAATGTTGCATTATGACTTAGCACTTTATTGCAGGAAGCTTGGTAAATATATCGAGACAGCGACTGTATTATGTTACGTAAGCTAGGTTACCATCCGGTCAGTGATAAATGCTCAACGTTTAAATACTGTGAGTAGTATAGGCAGTAGAGGTAATAATGTATTAACTAGATGCTGGAACATACATATGACGTTGGGGTGGCATATGCCCTCATATGCTTTGTGACTGGACATATATTTTTCTGACGACAGGAACAATCCCTGTTCTTCCACTGCCGTAGGCGCTTTGATTTTAACAACTTTGCATTAATTGCATGCATTTTTATACGCCCGTTGAAAAACGGGACGTATTATGTGAACACCCTTGGCGGGCGGGCGTGCGGCGGCGTCCAGAAATTTGTCTGTACTCTTACTCAAACAGTTTTTGTCGGATCGTCTTAAAACTTGCTGACAATGCTTATGGGTGTAATATCTAGGCCAAGTTCGATTATAGGCCAAATCGGTGCAGGCCTTCTTGGGTTATGGTCCTTCTTTTACCAAAAAAATGTGAAATTGGCCTTGTCTGTACTCTTACTCAAACAGTTTTTGTCCGATCGTCTTTAAACTTGCTGACAATGCTTATGGGTGTAATATCTAGGCCAAGTTCGATTATAGGCCAAATCGGTTTAGGCCTTCTTGGGTTATGGTCCTTCATTTACCAAAAAAATGTTAAATTGGTCTTGTCTGTACTCTAACTCAAACAATTTTTGTCTGATCGTGTTCAAACTTGCTGACAATGCTTATGGGTGTAATATCTAGACCAAGTTCGATTATAGGCCAAATCGGTGCAGGCCTTCTTGGGTTATGGTCCTTCTTTTACCAAAAAAAATGTGAAATTGGCCTTGTCTGTACTCTTACTCAAACAGTTTTTGTCCGATCATCTTCAAACTTGCTGACAATGCTTATGGGTGTAATATCTAGGCCAAGTTCGATTATAGGCCAAATCGGTGCTGGCCTTCTTGGGTTATGGTCCTTTTTTACCAAAAAAAGGTGAAATTGGCCTTGTCTGTACTCTAGCTCATTCAGTTTTCATCCGATTGTCTTCAAACTTGCTGACAATGCTTATGGGTGTAATATCTAGACCAAGTTCGATTATAGGCCAAATCGGTGCAGGCCTTCTTGGGTTATGGTCCTTCTTTTACCAAAAAAAATGTGAAATTGACCTTGTCTGTACTCTTACTCAAACAGTTTTTGTCCGATCATCTTCAAACTTGCTGACAATGCTTATGGGTGTAATATCTAGGCCAAGTTCGATTATAGGCCAAATCGGTGCTGGCCTTCTTGGGTTATGGTCCTTTTTTACCAAAAAAAGGTGAAATTGGCCTTGTCTGTACTCTAGCTCATTCAGTTTTCATCCGATTGTCTTCAAACTTGCTGACAATGCTTATGGGTGTAATATCTAGGCCAAGTTCGATTATAAGCCAAATTGGTGCAGGCCTTCTTTGGTTATGGTCCCTCTTTTACCAAAAAAATGTGAAATTGGCCTTGTCTGTACTCTAGCTCAAACAGTTTTCATCTGATCGTCTTCAAACTTGCTGACAATGCTTATGGGTGTAATATCTAGGCCAAGTTCGATTATAGGCCAAATTGGTGCAGGCCTTCTTTGGTTATGGTCCCTCTTTTACCAAAAAAATGTGAAATTGGCCTTGTCTGTACTCTAGCTCAAACAGTTTTCATCCGATCGTCTTCAAACTTGCTGGCAATGCTTATGGGTGTAATATCTAGGCCAAGTTCGATTATAGGCCAAATCGGTGCAGGCCTTCTTTAGTTATGGTCCTTCTTTTACCAAAATAAATGTGAAATTGGCCTTGTCTGTACTCTAGCTCAAACAATTTTCATCCGATCGTCTTTAAACTTGCTGACAATGCTCATGTAATATCTAGGCCAAGATAAGTTTCAAGATGATTGTTCAAAAATGTTTTGACATAATATTGGCTTTTATTTCATAATCAATATTTTTTTCACTAGCACAATCAAGACGGGCGTATTTTGTGACATTTTGGCATCTTGTTGTCTAATCACACGTTTTCAAGCAACACAATCGAAATTATGTCAATCTTGATGGTTCAGTTTTTTTTTCACACAAAGTCATGTATTATGATACATGAATAGGGTTTATTGATAAGTTTACCTTTTACATTAAATCTGCTGCATATAGTATATACACAATAAAAGATTACAAAAACTTATATATCAATTTATTTTTACTATAGGCCTACACATATTTTATAACTTCCTGCCATAAAGGAAACTCTTGTTGTCTCATTATTTAATACTAGGGCCTCTTGTAAACTAATTAACATGCTGTACAATGTTGCATAATATTATGTTATAGGGTACAATATGGTCAGATATCTTAAAAATCAGTAACCACATGCTGAGAAAACAATGACCAAATTTGGTTGGCCCAGTGCCAAAATCCAGGCCTTTAACGATGATTTCAAAATCAAATATTTGATAAATTATTGTCATAAACTTTTCAAAATGTTGTCACATTTTAGAAAATGATATTCATATTTTAATAAAACATGACAAAATTGTGAGTGCTCGTTTAACGAGAAAAGTAGCTGCTATTTTTAACTACTAACCCTGTTTTCCTGGAGAACGGGTCATATTAACATCTATAGTACTGCTGTATTCCATTATTTCTTGTCTTTATTTCAGTATGTACAGAACAACAAGGAAGCGGACAATGACTGGTTCAGATTAGAATCTAATAAAGAAGGAACAAGATGGTTCGGCAAATGCTGGTATATTCATGAACTCCTCAAGTATGAGTTTGATGTGGAATTTGATGTAGGTTTTACTTTGCCATTTTTAGCTCACCTGTCACAAAGTGACAAGGTGAGCTTTTGTGATCGCTCTTCGTCCGTCGTCCATCCGTCGTCCGTCCGTTCACAATTGCTTGTGAAAACACTAGAGGTCACAAATTTAGCCTGATCAATATGAAACTTGATCACAATGATCATCTTCATACAATCTAGGTCAAGTTCGATATTGGGTCATCTGGGGTCAAAAACTAGGTCACTAGGCCAAATCAAAGGAAAACCTTGTGAACACATTAGAGGTCACAATTCGAGCCTAATCTTTATGAAACGTGATCACAATGATCATCTATAAAATCTAGGTCAAGTTCGATATTGGGTCATCTGGGGTTAAAAACTAGGTCACGGGGCCAAATCATTGAAAAAGCTTGTGAACGCACTAGAGGTCGCAATTTGAGCCTAATCTTTATGAAACTTAATCATAATGATCATCTCTATAAAATCTAGATCAAGTTTGATATTGGGTCATCTGGGGTCAAAAACTAGGTCACTAGGCCAAATCATTGAAAAAGCTTGTGAACACACTAGAGATCACAATTTTGACCTTATCTTTATGAATCTTGGTCACAATGATCATCTCTATAAAATCTAGGTCAAGTTTGATATTGGGTCATCTGGGGTCAAAAACTAGGTCACAAGGCCAAATCATTGAAAAAGCTTGTGAACACACGTGAGGTCACAATTTTAACCTAATCTTCTTCTCATTTTTTAAGCTACGGCCTTCAAATTTGGAATACATGCATAGTTTTACGAACCCAAATGAACTTTGACCTTGATATTGACCTAATGACCTACTTTCACATTTCTCAAGCTATGACCTTCAAATTTGGAACACATGCATAGTTTTACAAACCAAAATGAACTTTGACCTTGATATTGACCTAGTGACCTACTTTCACATTTCTCAAGCTACGACCTTCAAATTTGGAACACATGCATAGTTTTACAAACCAAAATGAACTTTGACCTTGATATTGACCTAGTGACCTACTTTCACATTTCTCAAGCTACGACCTTCAAATTTGGAACACATGCATAGTTTTACAAACCAAAATGAACTTTGACCTTGATATTGACCTAGTGACCTACTTTCACATTTCTCAAGCTACGACCTTCAAATTTGGAACACATGCATAGTTTTACAAACCAAAATGAACTTTGACCTTGATATTGACCTAGTGACCTACTTTCACATTTCTCAAGCTACGACCTTCAAATTTGGAACACATGCATAGTTTTACAAACCAAAATGAACTTTGACCTTGATATTGACCTAGTGACCTACTTTCACATTTCTCAAGCTACGACCTTCAAATTTTGAACACATGCATAGTTTTACAAACCAAAATGAACTTTGACCTTGATATTGACCTAGTGACCTACTTTCACATTTTTTAAGCTTTGATATTTGGCGTGTAGCATCATCTAGTGGTCCCCTACCAAGATTGTTCAAATTATGCCCCTGGGGTCAAAATTGGCCCCGCCCCGGGGGGTCACCGTTTTACATAGACTTATATGGGGAAAACATATAAAAATCTTCTTCTCTAATACTACAATGCCTAGAGCTTTGATATTTGGTATGTAGCATCATCTAGTGGTCCCCTACCAAGATTGTTCAAATTATGCCCCTGGGGTCAAAATTGGCCCCGCCCGGGGGTCACCAGTTTTACATAGACTTATATAGGGAATACATATAAAAAATCTTCTCCTCTAAAACTACAATGCCTAGAGCTTTGATATTTGGTATGTAGCATCATCTAGTGGTCCCCTACCAAGATTGTTCAAATTATGCCCCTGGGATCAAAATTGACCCCGCCCCGGGGGTCACCAGTTTCTATATTTACGCTCTACCTTTGTTAGTCTAAATTGTGCAAGGTTTCATTTATAATCAGGTGAGCGATATAGGGCCATCATGGCCCTCTTGTTTAGCTTTGTATTTCATTATTTCCATTAAAAAAATATGCCATAGAATACTACTTCTAAATTCTTGATTTTAACTCAATGTCAAATTGAATTGTAATTTGACTGTATGTTTGGGAATGACATACATGTACTTGTATTTTGTGGTTTATGCATATTCTTAAAGAAGAGTTAATATAAAATAACACTCTGGACCTGTTGATTTTAATTCTGCTGTAATGTTTCACTTTATACAAATGTTTTTTATTAATTGGCAATTATTGTGATTACAGATACCTGTGACATACCCAACTACGGCTCCAGAAATTGCATTACCAGAACTGGATGGAAAAACTGCTAAAATGTACAGGTATAAAAACTTTAAATACTATATTCCAACAATTTTTCTGCATTGCTCCATTATGCAGTACATACCCACACATAGCAAGAGTTGGATGTTAGTTTACTCATAAAAGAAATTTATGTATGATTTGTCACATAACCTGCGGTCTGGGAGTGCATTAAAGCCGTGCCGGAAATATCGTGATGCAGGTATAATTTAATTTTTTATAGCCTGTTTAAATAGCTGTTTACAAAACATTCATACATTGATTTGATGGCAATCATGGTATATTTTTTAAAGTTTTAGGGAGAAAATTTCAAAACTGGTAAAACTTGATACCAGGTTTTTTTTAAAAAAAAATCAGCAAAACTACACACTAAAGTCACACTCATGGGCTGCCTGTGTAACACTCACAGATCGATGAGCAAACCTAATGTGTAATTTTTCATATTTCAGGGGAGGAAAAATTTGTATGACAGACCATTTCAAACCATTATGGGCAAGAAATGTACCTAGATTCGGTATAGCTCATGGAATGGCATTAGGGGTAAGTTTCATAAGTTTATCTCTTCTTTGAGAATTTAACCTACATACCTTATCTTCTTCGGACTGGTTTTACCCTAAAGTAGTCAACCAAGAATACCAAAAGCTCTAAACTCTATCTGCAGCGATCCATATCTGTACGATTTGTTCCATTTGTCTCACTTCTGTGTCTGTGGTTTCTTCTAGTTCTCTTTCTCACTCGGTGCGACTGTATGAGGGGTGTCCAATTCAAATTACTTATGCCACAGGAGCTCTGTAGTTAGTTTTCTTGCTGTCTAATCAGTATCCGGTGACCCAGGTTCAAATACAGATGAAGGCACTCATATGCCTGCAATATTTGATCAAAAAGCTCACTGGCATTAGCAAATAAAAGCTATGCTGGGCTTGGCATTATGTTGGTCATACTTACATCTGCCACGGCCTAGGCTATACAACTTTACAAGTATGAGTCTACCACAATAGTTCAGTTGATGGCTAGGTAACTCTCATTTCAAAGGTTTGGGTACAGCAGGTACATGCAGGTACGAGCTCAACCAAAGTCTCAATAGTGAATACAGATCCATGTAGAAAGTCAGTGTTTAGTTCTTGTGGATGATCCGCAAAAATGGTTCTTAAATAATTGCAGGAAACCTGGTAGCGTCAACATGTATACTGTCTTTGAATTAGTGGGTTACACCTTGTCTGTAAGGGTATTCATTGTTCATCCTTTCGCAAGTAACATTGTTTAGTGAGTTTTGCTCATAAAGTATATGTATAATTATATATCTCTGTTGAGATATTGTAGTGTTAATTAAATTATCATTAAATGCAAACTCATGCGTTTCATAGTTTTTCTTGGTAAATTAGTGTATAACAAAATTTGTACACATAGTTAGAACACATTCTGCATATATACAAGTTTGGATAATATGTAAAATGACATATATTAATAATGTTATGTAAAAATGTTATTGCTAAATATGCTATTTTTAATATGATTTATTCAACAGGGAAGATTATTACTGAATAACCTTAGAAGAGGTGTGCTCCGCAATCTAACGGAGGAAGATACCAGAATACAGAATACAGAATATGGGCAACCTGTCTCAGAAGATGTTACACATACTGTAAAATGATGTTATAATCTCGTAAAAACAAGTAATAAACTGTTAGTAATTTGTTTAAGTTTTGTAAATCTATATTTTCAGTTGGGTCCATGGTTAGCTGTAGAGATCCCTGATTTGGTGGAGAAAGGTATCGTCACGCATAAAGATAAATCGTCGGCAACAGGGGAATGATGTCAAATCAACCGTAGACATTTCAGACTATTCTTAGAGAAAAAGTAACATCAACCTGTGTTCAGTTGTTTTGTCACTTGCTTGTGTAACTGAAATCTTAAATGAACAGGATGTGTTAAAACAGCTGTTCAACTTGATCTTAATGAAAAGATGTTTCCATTGGATAATTTGCTGAACATGATCTTCAAGACTCGTAATTTTTAGAATTTAAATGAACAAGACATTCTTCATCTGATAATTTGTTCAACATGATCTTGTACTGGAGTCTTTAATGAATACCGGTAGGGCATTCTTTATCCGATAGATTGTGTATCAACGGCTATTTAACTTGAAATTGTGAAATGGAACTTTTTAGTCACCTGATTATTTGCAATAACAATGTTTTGTTTATCTGTACGTATAAATACTATTTATTTTTATCATTGACATATAGTTTATGCATGTGATGATTTTCTTTATCCTGCAATTTCTTAATTTTGTGAATAATAAGTTTTGTAAATGTATTAAAAATGTACAGTAGGTTGGCATTGATTTACAAAAGACTGTGAAATAATAATTTGGTCAGTATGTAGCCTACTCCCACTGAGCTTAATCTCATCTCAAATATTGTGTCTTTTTGTTCATATCGTGGGAAACTGGACTCATAATTTGCATCACAACCTAGGAAAGTGGCTTTTTGTTTATTTCAGTAAAATTGCTGGAACTTGATCAAATGCAGACTTTGATTTCATTCTTTCATGAAACAATCTTATTATGAGCTGAGATTTCTACCTGAAATTCTTCTAGACATTGTGTCCGACCAGCTCACTACTCATACATGTACAGGGTTTGCTGTTTTTACTTGTGCATCTACATTTATAAGGTTGATCACAGACATGTAGACATTTTGCTGGCTAGTTTGAGCTGCTGTTTCCTACAGTTTGAGCTGCTGTTTCCTACAGTTTGAGCTGCTGTTTCCTACAGAATATCTTTTAAAAGTGTGACTTTAATGTTTTATTCATTATTTTCACTGTTGCTTTTATTGTTCTGTTTGATATGATAATGAAGCAGATAGTCTGGGATACAATGTGTAATTCACGAGCATGTTGTTTACCATTTGTGTCATATAATGTAGGTATCAATCTCTGATTCAATATTAAATGCTTAGAATTGTACATGTAGTATTTTTGCTGATTATACCTAGTACTCAGGTACTGGTATGTGTTTAAAGTTTGTCATGATAATGTTGATTTGTTAGAATTCATAGCTGCTTGACAACATGGCTTGATTCTAGCTTATATCCAGGTGATTAGTACCAGCTATAAGACATTTGATACTAGTAATAAACGTGTCATTTAGCAGATTTGGACTACAGTGTAACCTTTAGTCAAATGAAGGTATGACTTGTGTGGGTTTCAGCAATTTTCCTGAACTCTAGGATTGTTAGTGTCCACAAAATGGGCCATTTTCCTGAACTCTAGGATTGTGAATGTGGCCATTTTCTTGATTCTAACTATCATTATGTAACTTTAAACTGTTTAGAGCTATATCTGACGACATTTAAAAAAAAAATCAAAATCTGAAAACAATTATGCTTTCATATCCATTAGATTATTCTTCGCTTCAGGATTAACAGAAACTCTCTGTATGATTTATTGGACATGTGAATTGTCCGTTTTCATACGAAAGTGTTCTAGAACACCCTAAGTCGATGAATGAAGTTATAAAAATCGTCTCAACCCATCCCAAGTTTTAATTTGCAATTAAGGTAGTCTAGTATCATACTAAAAACGATGCAAGTAATTATTTTTACATTAAATGACCGTCAGATATAGCTCTATACTCTTAAAGGATTTCAGGATTTTCAAATGTTTAACTTTTATGCATATGAATTTTCTCTTATATCAATTCTAGTTTGATATTTGCAGAACCTATTTATTCTTTGTTTTTTTTAAAGACTTGTTTAACAGTTATTTTACAGGTAAAAAGGTCCCTCATTGGGTATTCGTTAAATGAGTAACAGATATTCAAATTTGATTAGAAATTATTTGAATAAAGAAAATCAAAAACTGAAATACCTGTATATGTTTCATTTTTATTCTATATATGCATAAACATGTACACATGGACCTTTTGTTCCTTATATTAAATGTAATATGCCAAATGATGACATAATGCAGTTCACATTGAAGGAATTAGTTATTGTCCCTTCTAAATTGGAAAATACAGTTTTATTTGCAAAATCACCATCATCAATAGCATATAATAAACACCAACAAACATGGTACATATTGTATAATTATTAAATGAGCTTCTCAATACTGTACATAGAAAATGGAAGCAGTTAATTTTTTCAGTGTAACAGTTTAATGGTTAAATATTTTCGAAGTAGAACCGAGTAAAATGAATGATATTATAATATTTTCAGCAGAACAAACAGTTTGCTTGATATCAAGGTATATATAATACCTGTGTTCATAGAAGTAGAATGGATTTGTTTATAAATATAACATTCCATTTAATCTATATAATACTGCTTCCATTGATATACCTGTCCGTAGCTTCACAGAGGCACTGGATACATTTGTCTTATAGGAAATGTGAGATTAGACCCATACCCCAGAAACTATTTGTTTTGATGGTTTATAGTGTTTAGATACGGCCCTGATATATAATGTACACATACTATATAATGCTCAGCCAACTATATTTGTCTTAGGACAAGTTCTAGAATGGTAGTCACATACACCAGACACGGCATCAAATAACAAGTCCTCTGGACACGCTCGCACATACAGGTAACCTTCTGAACATGAAGCGAAGAAATGACATCCTCCACATGCATGGTAGTTTCCATTACCAACATCGTGACATTCTTTCTTAAATCTCAAACATTCATCTGAAAGTGAAACATACATGTTTAACTCGTAAAGATAAAACTAGAACCATATTTTAGTTCCTGTAATCTTATTTAATTGGAGAATAAGGATAGCCAATCATAAAGCTTATTACTGACCAAGAGTTTAATATGGTCTGATCTGATAGGCTTTCCTTATCTTTTAAAAGTCACGTGCCTGGGCACTTTTCAGAAAGTTAAACGCTTTTCATTATAATATTTCCCAGCCAACTACATGTATAAAACAGGTTGGAAACCTAGTTGTAGTCTTGTATGAATGATACGACATTTATAGCAAAAATGTCACACTTTCTATAATATTGAAGTATGTGGTAATGGTAACTTACATGGATTATGAACTACTGGAGCAGGGGTTGTGGCAGAATTATCTACAAGTAGAACAAATATGTTTATTTACTTTATTATGATGGCATGCATGCACATGACATTCACATTACATGGCCAACAAAACAACATTTGATCCATACATTTCAATGACAGAACTTGCAAATGTTTAGGTTGTATCAGAAAAACATGAAGTCACATTTATAATGGGTTGCAACGCATTATGGTACACTGACAGCATATTATAGTGCAATATGGAAATACATGTAGATGCACTATGGGGCACTCATACTAATGTGTGTTAGCATCAACTTGATATGATAGTGCTTCCCAACTAACCCTAACAGTCATTCGGACTTTATCAAATTCTGCTCGTATGATGAAAATCCCAGGAATGCTTCCAGAACTGGAGCGTCTGTATCATGTACTATCCCCTCGCTCTTATATGGGTCTTATGGAGAAGACTTTTAAGTAAGAGCATATAAACTGAGGGAAACACGGTGGCGTAGTATGAAAAACACATTTTGTCTATTTTTACTGCATATAATAAGTAATGCCTTAGTTACACTGGGATTGTTTTGCCTCGGCGATTTACTCCCAATTTAATAAATGGACATCAGAATGCATCGGAAAAAGGGTCATCGGTGTCTAGGGAAAACTTTGGAGTAATTATAAGAAAATTTGTGATATCCCTATTCCCGATGTCTCCCAAAGCCAATTTATTTAAATCGGGAGTACATAGCCGATGCCACAAATGCTCAGTGAGACTACTTACAGACACACGCTGGTAGTGATGATGATGTAGACCACATGCCCGTGGATTGTTGACAAACTTTCTTGATTAATATTTCTTTAGTACTAAATATATAACCATCCATACAGCTCGCAACACATACCCTGAAATGCATTCGTTATAATTGCATATAACGTTATTATGACCATGCCTGTTGTTTTTTATCCAGTTTTAAAATAGTTAGTTGAACTTTGTTTACCAAATTTAATACTGGTATTGATCAATCAGTACTTTCATGCTCTTTAGCAACAACCCAACACATAGTGGGTATTGCAACAAGGTTGTGTCTCTCTAAACCATAGTAGTCATAACACAATAGATACAACCTTATTGTACCAAGGGACATGCTTGTAGTCCAGTCAAGGAAGATTTAATATGCCTAGAGGGTGAATGTTGCTCTTTGTCACCAAAAATACCAGCCATTAAGATACTGGAATTGTGACTACATGTACATTTGTACACAAGAATTGAAGCTACATTGACTAGAGTATAATGTATATATATTATATATACTTACAGTTGACTTCCTTGTATTTCACAGTTGACAATGCCTTTAGATGGAGGTGGAATAGCTGAACACAACTCTGGTGCCATTGTTGCTGCAAGAAACATAATTACAATATACATGTTGCGTGAATTCCAGACCATAACCTGTAGACTACTGTTTTAAACTGTCTGTTGAGGTATAATAGAATAGTTTTACCCACCCGCTTATCTAACCAAAAAAAATCGGATGCTTCACTAGTGTATCGAATAAAGGTCAAACGGAGAAATGAATGTCTGTTGAGACAAAGTGGTAGGTCATAATAGACTAGAATGGTTTATGACACAAAAAGCGCATGGTCTGACGAAAAGCACAACTAGGCTTGGTACCTTGGGCATTCATTAGAAGTTTCTTTCACACCTAATCAGGGAATTCGTTCAATCTGTTCTGTGTTGTACATGTACTAAATTAATGCAATTTATTCCACGATGATATAAATATGGAACAATCCAATCAATGCGCTTACTTGTTTGTTGTATAGGTTTAGGTGGTGATGTGGTCGTTACACTGTGAGTCTGGCTTCTACCTTCAAACAACATATATACCATGTACATTCTGTGAACAAAACTACCAAGGGCATTTTCGTAACTTGATTCTAATTGAAAGATACATATAGATATTGTCCCGTTCATTCAACGAACAAACAGTTGATGAACAACTAAACACCATGGTCCCTGGAATACTCAATCATTATTTTATTTGGTTGAAATTAATATTATTATTTCAAATTATATGCAGACGCAAATAAGCAATCATAATAACAAATATAATATACAATGAACCACTTACACGAATTTCAGCAGAACATAAAAACCCATTTCATCATTGATTGTTTCAAATAATGTACACACACGATACAAGAGGTAACCAACGTGTTTAATTTTCTGACCCATTATGCAAAAACCTTTCCACCCTCGGACACTAAACGAAGAAACGATCCGGTATGGCCTAAAGGAGTTTTGGTAACTTGCGTTTCTCGATGTAAAACCTCTAAGGAATGCTAAATTTAATGCCTTTCATAGGACATTTGTCGTCTCAAACTGGTCTTACTTGTTGCATTAAGAAAATGTGTGCCATAACATATGAGCCGTTCTCCAGGAAAACCGGGCTTAATGGCATTTCAGTGTTATTATGCAGTAAGGTTTAGAAAAGTGTCAAAATGAGAAAAAACTCGTCTCCTTTGATTCCATATTTAAGTAATTGGATAGTATAGTACTATCCATTAGCTTTAGGTTTTCTTTAAAATTGTGTTAAACTGTCTTTTGTCGTTGCTATGTTGATCGGTTTCTAAAAAGTACTTATATCAAGGAAAACAATGGTTAAGTGCCTAAAAAAAACACATGCTATTTTTCTCTGTAAGCCAAAATATGCAAATTGGACACGCTTTATTAAAATAAGAATATGTTTCTAAAATGTGCCACAATTTTAAAAGCTTACGTCAAAAATTTATCAGATACTCGATCTTTCAGTTGACGTTACGTGAAAAACCTAGAGAATGACGTTCGCGACGTCAATCAAAATGTAGAAATAAACTCTATAACTTTGTAAGTGTATGGAATATGTACTTCTAATTTTCAGAAACTGTTCAGAAGAGTCTCCTCTTTCTAACCATATATTATCAACACTTTCACAATTGTGTCACTAAGCCCGGTTTTCCTGGAGAACGGCTCGTATGTAATGGGGGAAATTATATACTGTTGATACTCACTCTGGCGTGAGAGTCACTTCCCTTGCACCAAGATCTGACAGGCAGACTACATTTTAGTTGTTTCATTTTCTCGTTCATTTTCATGTTGGGCATGGTTTTGTAACCTATGCTTGTTGTATGTATTATTTCTTTTTTATGCTCCCCAATGTGCCTTGAAATCGAGCTTGGCTGTTTGTGTTGATGAGTGCTGCTTGAAATATCCATTTGTAGGTTTATGGATGGCTCTTTCTATGTCTGACTCTTGTCTGACTATTGCGTTGATGGCTATGCAAATGTCTATGATTGTCTGTACGCTACAGTATTTTGTAAGTACACATAATAACTTACATATCATTCATGATTGTTTCTTCAAAAAGAATATATACATCAATAGAACCATATCAATATTTTACTTACATGCATTTTGACCAACAGGTTTACACCCCAGTAAATCGAACCTGAGAGCTATATTCTGATGCCAAGCTAGTGGGTTGATTCGTACAAATTTGGCATCAAATGGACATGCCAATGTGTTCACCTTTGGACTGACGTTGTCTGTGTTACCGGACAAAAACTGAAAGAGGTACAATCCTAGGTATGTCATTATCATACACATTTAGTCACTGTTCAAAACGTTCATTGTATTATTGAAATAGTCTACATGTGCTCATTTTACTATGTCCATGAGAACAAACATATTCCAAAGACGTGTCGTTCATTAAATATTCATAAGACTTCAAGTGGACTTATAGTTCTTAAAGTCTTTCCATGTTCTTCAAAATAATGTGTAATTTTCTTTAACGTCACCAAAGAACTTTTGACAAAACCACCAATCATCCAACCACAATATATCCGCATGTTCTAGTTGTTTGAAATAAACCTGTACATATACATGTGCATCATATACTGCAAACATACATTGTAATTATATAACTACTGCATCAACCTCCGCACCACTGCATCAACCTCCGCACCACTGCATCAACTTCCGCACCACTGCATCAACCTCCGCATTATATGCAACTACCAATTGTCAAAGCTAGACCTTTTCCGTGTTACGAGATGATCAGAATGATGCAACTGGGTGCGTGACACGATGGTGTCTGTGCAGCGATACCATTTGTCGACGACATGATACATCTAATCATACGTTGCTGCTGCTGCTGCTGCAGCTCCGTGCCTGTTTAATTAATCAAGTGTTTTGAGAGTTTTGACAATTTGTGCCGAGGTACCTAAAAACAAAGTCCACTCTGTATTGCCTTTCATACGTATGTACCACTGTGTTAATGAGAAATGTTTGGTTTCTATGATTACCTGATCACTGACGGTCTCTGAGCTGTATGGTTGCCAGCTTCTACCATCCAGGCTGTACAACAGTCTGTATCTTGTAACATACTCATTGGCTGTGTCTCCACTAAATACAGCACGTCCTTTTGTGATTATACCCGTAATTCTGGTCACTTCAGTGAGTTCAACCTTTTGTATCAATTATATGTTATGATTATAAACATAAATGTTGACAATACAATTATACCTGTATATAAATGTCCTATACTATCTCATGTAATCTACGTTGGTGCAGTCGAGATTGTTAACAAAGGAAGACATACTACATTATGTAATTACATGTGTAAGGGAGCAAGCAATATTCATTAATCCTTCAGTAAGCAATGTCATTATACATGACGCATAAGTGGATAAGTGTCGCATGTAGTTTGCAAAGTTAAAAGTTAAGTCATTAATTGTCTATAGGCTCTTTTCAGCTGCTAAACCGCTCAAGCACCCTTTGACACTTTAACTTCCACTGGTCATTGGGCTACCTATGTAAACCTACATTCTTGTCTCCCTGGTGAGACTATTTCTCTCCTGTGGGTGTGTCAGCCAACATCGATCTGCGACGCCCATGAACTGACACTGCCCTCACAAGTACCAATTTATACCTTGGTGGAGTAGAGCATGCGAGTAATTCTTGTTCAGAGAAATTAACAAATGGTCCAGATGGGGTAGAACGCGGGACCTCTCGATACCGAAATGCGCCCTACCTCTAGGCCACCGCTTCCCATTTTGCATATTTATTGGAAGAATTGATGGAATAAACTATGCAAAGTTTCATAATCGTTATAAAAACGACGAGCATTGTACGAATTATACCTTGTAACGTTACACTAGACTATTTACAGAGCAAGTGATTGCGACAATTTTAGTATACACGTAGCTTTATTAGAGTCAACCGCAATGATCAAGCCGATGACAAACCGACTGCACCATACGGTGACAAACGCACCCGGACAGTTGGTAGAACGCAAAAATGACGCACACGTACGGATACGACATCGGTTCATTTCACTACATTGACCAACTGTCGGTTGCTTGCCACCCAACAACAATTTAATGCTTGTTAATTTTTAGTTCCATAAACTCCTTTTCTACCACGAATCATAAACAATCAAATAGTTTAAAAGGCGTTCACTTGAAGTCGACTGGGCGTGTTTTCTTGTGCCTAGGTAGACCTTTTCAAACTGAAGGAGCTGACGATTATGTACACTGTACATAATATAAATCATCTTAATAGACTAAGTGTTTAATAAAGAAGTAGGCATATTTATGTCAGATCCTACACTAATTATATAACAGTTTACCTGGATATATTGTTCTAGAGTATTACTGGCCGCTCTCCATCCACCACTCTGTACGATACCATCAGCTCCAACGACCACTTCAGACTCTAACCGAGCTCTGTCAGAACCAAAACTGTATCCGATCACACCCGTCCATTTCGAAGACGCCGTTATTTTGGAGTCGTCTACCGTTTGTAACTGTTTGTTCATACATTTGTTCTCTGACAAAAAATGTATTGGTAAGTCAGAAACACTGAACAAAATTTCTAATTGGTCACCTAACATAATTGCCAAAATTTCAGTCGATGATTATTCAAAATATATTCTATCAATAGTAAATGTAAAAGAAATGTGGAAACAACAGAAACATGAAACTTTGATGCAGATTCTGCTATTCTCCCGCTCAATTATTTGAGATGCTAAACAACAACCCTCAGAATCAGCAAATGCATGAAATATGAATAAATGCATTTATAAATAACCCTATTTTTAAACATAAAACATAATAAACCATCATCTAATATGGACGATTATGCAGTAATTAATTTATATGACAAAGTTATACTACAATATGTTGTATATTGAGGCGGTGGAATGAAATGAAGAACATCGACTTTTAAGATTTATCTGGATTTCTGACACTGATAATAAAAGGAAACTGCATTCATTTGATCACGTGATTCTACACACTGAATATACCTACGTGTATAATACCATATACGAATATTAAACGATTTGATGATGCTATTATTACTTGTTTTCGCGAGAGGAAGGTTTTATCTTTCAGAAAATATGCACTTTTATACACAATTAGTCAATATTTAACAAGTTAGAGAGGCATTATCAGAACTTTTAAAATACCCTGCCTCGTACGTACGTTTCTTTGTTGTTTGCCTTGAAGTAAACATTGACGCGGCTATATACACTGTAACGTTTCCAAAATGATAAAAATTGACAACAGAAATTCCAAAGTCCCAAGATCGAGACTTGTGTGTTCAAAAATTAATTTATAATGTGAAGGAAATTCGAACGCTACTTAAACTATTTAAGGTGTTTTTAAAAATCATTTCCATGGAATTTCTTTTTTTTTTGCGCATCGTATTTTCCTTACAAGTACATTTCAACCACTAACTTGAATATTTGTTTCTGACCCCAAATAGCTGGTATAGCTATATTCTGCAATTAAATACAGTCATGATACAATTAATTATTGATACGGCACTGGGCATAATACCCCAAATCACATGTTTTTCATAGATGTAAGTTAGGTTTTTAATGCAATTTAACCATTTTGACTAGGTCTATTTATTGCCAAAGTAAACTGTAAAAAATCTCTAGGTACATTAAATTTTACAATATGATCATAATTATTTTCCATTTTGTAAATTTAACGAGTTTTGGACATTCTCACTTGTTTGGCTAATACACACCATTCAATCGATGGTTGCCACATTAACACCCCATACGTATACGAAGGTCGTCCGAGAATAACGTAGACTTCATACTATTCATCATACAAACAAGTACTCATGTGTGGAGTGAAACCAACCTTTATTTTATGTGTATGTATAATTTCAAAACCGTTTCTCATTTGGATCTTAACGGCAAATTTGGTGAACATATAACTGTACATACCTAGAGAAAAAAGTCATAGCAGCTGTCTACGTAATTCAGGGACACCCTTCGTACACATGACATATGTACACTACGCGTACACTGCACACTGCCATGAGATTCCATAAGATATGTTTGAAGCAAGCCTAAAGGAGATTGGGAAGAATGATTCCTTCTTGGCCACTGGCATATATCCAATGTTACACTAATCGTGACACAGCTAGCCGTGAAAGCTCGGCTATTTCCGTTTGTCTCCGTTAAATATATTATGTATATTGCTGAGTGATCAGATTGGTCCTGACACAGCTAGCCGTGAAAGCTCGACCATTTCCGTTTGTCTCCGTTAAATATATTATGTATATTGCTGAGTAATCAGATTGGTCCTGACACAGCTAGCCGTGAAAGCTCGGCCATTTTCGTTTGTCTCCGTTAAATATATTATGTATATTGCTGAGTGATCAGATTGGTCCTGACACAGCTAGCCGTGAAAGCTCGACCATTTTCGTTTGTCTCCGTTAATTATATTATGTATATTGCTGAGTGATCAGATTGGTCCTGACACAGCTAGCAGTGAAAGCTCGGCTATTTCCGTTTGTCTCCGGTAAATATATTATGTATATTGCTGAGTGATCAGATTGGTCCTGACACAGCTAGCAGTGAAAGCTCGGCTATTTCCGTTTGTCTCCGGTAAATATATTATGTATATTGCTGAGTGATCAGATTGGTCCTGACACAGCTAGCAGTGAAAGCTCGGCTATTTCCGTTTGTCTCCGGTAAATATATTATGTATATTGCTGAGTGATCAGATTGGTCCTGACACAGCTAGCAGTGAAAGCTCGGCTATTTCCGTTTGTCTCCGGTAAATATATTATGTATATTGCTGAGTGATCAGATTGGTCCTGACACAGCTAGCAGTGAAAGCTCGGCTATTTCCGTTTGTCTCCGGTAAATATATTATGTATATTGTTGAGTGATCGGATTGGTCCTGACACGATGTTTCATTTTTTCTGTATTAAAGCACAGGCAACAGCATCGTTCAAAACGAAAAAAAATCGAAACAATTTTTTGTTGTTGAAAATTTATATTTTTCAATTTTTCAACGGTACAGTTACCTGTATCAAAGGTGTTACATGTTTTCTATTCTGTTTGCATTAAATATAAAAAAAATGTAACACTTAACCGCTTTAAAAACGCAATAGTTGGTGTTTGGAACATTTTAGTCAGTTAGGGTGCTTCAATTTTATTGAATTTGGCACCATATGAATTCAATACATGGAGTATCGTATGTGCAAATTTTATAGTAATCAAGCTTTGGGAAGTCACTGAACCGAGCCTCGAATTATACTGATCGAAAAAGTAAAAGTCACAAAATTGTTAATTTATTGGTAAGTTGCAATCTGCTGTACAAAACATGCGGCTGTTGGAAAATATAGGGCATTTGAATGTTATTATACACATGTACAAGGAAAATACGTAACTTTCTAAACGCTCTGAAGCTTCTGGTTGATGATGACCTTCTTGGTGGCCATCGGAGTCTGCCTTGAAAGTTAGCTTCATCATTAAAAATACAGTGATCTCCACAGTCGTAACATTGGCTGTCAATAAGCTTTTGCCTATCTAGCACATGCTGCATTGTATCCGATGGTAATGATTAAACCTTTCCTATGTCTATGGCATCTTAAATCCATAACCGGAAGTCGATAAAGAAATATGCCAGGGTATATAAGAAAACAGAAACAATGAAGATATTTCATAATGGACCACAGTAAACTTTAATTAAAATGTATATTTTAGCAAAATTTCTAAATCGCACACTTCATTGACTTCAGTGTATAGGTATAACAGAAAATATTGTTGAGCGGAAGTGGTGTGATCAAATAAACATAGGTATGGTGTCACCATGTTTACGTGTTTTTATCGTCAGTTTATCTGACACAGACAATCGTAGGTGTAAACTGCTTCTTGAAAAACACTGCGCAAGTCGTAATATCGTCAAAAGACGATAATTAAACTACTTTATCACGAAAAAACGTCACATATCAGTTTGAAGTACGTCAATAGCACAAGGATGTTCTGTATCCTAAAAGAGTGGCAACGTATGCAGCTATATTCAAGCCTTATTTGATTGCATTTCGGTCGGGGCATCGTTTGGAGTCAATTTGTCCGTCAAAACATCACATCCATTGGATCCGTTCAGGCGACACATGAAAATCATCAAAATGACGTCAATATGGAGTAATGGGTTTAATTGAAATATTTTTTCGTGAAAAATATACCAGGCATAAGACTATCGTCCCATTTATTGATTTAACATCCAACAAAATAAAAAATAATAATCTATACAAAAAATTACAACCCTCAAAAACGTTGCGTTTCTAAAGCGGTTAAGTGTACATGTTTTGTTTTTTCAACTAAATTTAGTTAAAATATACTTTGACTGTAAACTTAATGAAAGGTCATTGTACAAAAATACTTGATGTCCATAGGAAAGGGGTATATCGTTCTGATAAACTCATTTTTTATGTAATGCAAATATTTACCGGAGACAAACGGAAATTGCCGATCTTTCACGATTGGTTTCTATGTGTAGATCACGTGACTCACCAACGCATGCCGGGTAATCGTATCCGGTCCACTTGCCGCCATTACATTCTCGTGTGAACCGTTTATCTCCAGTCTCAAATATAAAATCTGTGTTACATACTCCGGTACACGTCCTGTAAATAGTCACAGTTATAACACTACATTTATAACTCATGTAAAGCATATTCATGACGAGGCGTGAATAGTCCTCATACATCAGTGCTTTGTCAAGTTCCAAGACCACAGTCATGAATGCTCGGCCATTTCCGTCTGACCCCGGTGACTATGCATCTATTGGGGGTGATTCTAATACACTCGGACAAATGATAATGAGACAAACGTGCTTATATATATATAATATTTGGAAACTTCATTTACACCATAAAACAGATTAACAATAGAGCATTATAAACTCAATCAGCACATTTTAATGGAAGTAAGTTTGGAAGATTGATTGAGCATCAGTAAGTCTGCTTGGTGGGTTACTTTCATACGATATATATATTCAGGTACGCGGTTTCTTACCAATACTTCCGAGGGACACTTGTCAAGTTATATTGAAGCATACCTTATAAGACTGCTTTATCTAAAATTCTAACATGACTAGGAGCTTTATATACTTATATACGCCTATAGAAGAAACGAATATGTGCATAAGTAATACCGTTAACCACTGCAAGAGCAAATAACGCAATATCGTTCCGAGGACGAAAGTAGTGCACCGACTTGGCATACGTTTTATGTATACATGTATATAGTACTATTGACTATGTAAAAATCGAAATCAGGAAAACAAAGATGTATATGTAGTTGTGTTATATCAATAATAAAGTATCGTCACTTGCTCGGGTACATTGGTAACTAGTAATGTGTGTTTGTATGCTGAAAGCGTACTTACAGGACAGAGGTATTTCCAGAGCATTGGACGAGTCCATTTAATGGTGACTTCAGAGATTCACATACCGGGGTTGTCGCTACAATATAGACATGTTTTTATAGCCTTACACTCTGAATCCACAAACATACAATTATTTATGCATAATAGCTTTTTGGCCCTTTGTACAGAAAAGGTTGTACATTGTGTGGTAAGCAAAAGACAACAATGGTGTTGACACACAAAGTTGTATTTTATAGAAATGTTTAAAGATTCTAAGTCTAGACAAAAACTTAAATGCTTTGGAATAAAGCTTAATATTAACCTAGACATAAAAAAACACTATCCAACCAGCATAGACAATGGTAGGGTGTATTTGGAATAGCACAACTTACTAGCTTGTTCACGCAATTAATACAGTTATTCGTAAACTAATGATGCAAACATGTCACAAGCGTGCCAGCAGTGTATATCATTCAAACATTTGATTTACATTTTTTACAAAAAATTGCAATATTTTATCAAATTGGTTGCGTCCTCGTGTAAATGTGTATTATATAAGACTCAAGAATTAAGAATTACTAGTAATCAAGATAAAACATACCAGTGAAAACCTGAACGACTGCGCAAACTGCAATAAAAATGATACATAGCAATGTAAATATGTTTGGATTAGTAATCTGGTTTATTATTAATCTACATATTTGCGTTAAACAGAAAGATAGACAGAAAATTCAACTAATAAATATTATAAATTAATATAAATGCCTATTGACATACCAAATAAAATAGCAATCGTTTTGCAATATTCCGCCATTTTCCGTCAGTTCAGTTGATCGTTTGCGCATGCGCCAAATAAATCGGATGTATACATAAATGGTATTTCAAAACGAATTTCTATGGCCATGTTTTATCACAGTTTATATAATTTTGTAGAAAACCATCTGCTAACATCCCAACCTAGATATAGTGTAATGTTGGGTGTTAAACTTGTCCGTCTTGTGTCGGTCAGTGTGCTCTTAATGATAAGATATTCGCTTGCATATAATTAATGTCTACTTTGATCTATGTAAGCTACTTTTGAGTTGAATGTTTATTTGTATTTCAAAAGTTGGCTCTTGTGGATCAGATAATTGAGTGGTATTTTATATGCCTCGTTTACGAACGGATTGAGTTGTACTTAAGTAAGATTTACAAAAACAACAAATACCATAACCCCACCACGCCACAACCGACACACTCCAAATATGAACGATTGTCAACGATATAAATAGTTAGTGTAGTTAACAGCAACACTACATGTACTACTGGCAGTCTTTCATAGCTGTTCAAATTATAATATTTCCAGCTTCCACAAATATATACAAACATTTATAATAGAAAATGACAGACACATAATGTTTTTAACAAACCAAAGCATTCGGTTACTAAAGAAGAAGACAAAATAGAGTACGGTATAAAATAGTCTTAAACTGTTGTCTTTAATGACCGGCACATTATAAAACTGTTGCGTGTGAGAGTATGTTTGATTTGGTCGCACGCATAGATTCATCATTGCCATGTTGCATTTTGGGAATTTTGGAGTGAGCTTGGTCTATGCCTGCTATTTCTCCCAGTGAAAGCCTTGACAGCCTTTGTGAAATGATTCATTTAGAGTGATTGCTTGTACATGTATTGATGAACACGAAGTCACACTTTAAGTGTTATTCACTTGTCACGTGACGTAATTAACCAATCAAATATCGATATAGAAATGTGTACCGCACGAATCTGTTCAACATCTAAAGAGGTTGAAAAGTGTCATGTTTGGTAGAAACATCGGAAATATGCACACAAACTTTCACGACTTAAGTATTACATCTACAGTTAGATTATTTACCCAGTTATTTGCTACTAAAGTCGTCCAAAATCAAACGAGAAACGTTAGATGCGAGATGTTAGATGTTTCAGCAATGAGTAAGAACCCATTAGCTTACACTGATAACACGTAGGTATAACAATCTAGGTAAACACAGACTCAAACGACGACCAAATGGCGTTTGATAAAGTTAGACCAAAAACTGAGTGAATGTCTCCATGTACATATGGTCAAGTTTTATTGTACTAATACATGATTGCACCATATGTACCATGATCTACCTTCCAACCTAATCCTCTTCGGGCTTCAGGCCATCGTGAACCATTATTTAGCGAATGCAATTTGCATGTTCAACTTGTTCAAATCGCTAACATAGTACGAGTGCATGAATACATTTCTCTTCATTCAATTGTGAGTGGGGGGCAAGTGTAATACATGCTCATGATTAGTATTTGGTTCATATAAATAACAATAATATCATTTTCACTCCGCGAAGGCAACATTTTCACAAACTGACAATATTGATATGAGCTCCAATATTTGTTTGAGTCCAACAAGGGGTAACATGGTGTTTGAGATAATGTGATACAGAGCCAGGTTCGCTGCTGTTGAAGCTCCAGTCACTGAGATAAATGCACAGTAAGGGATGCATGAGTTACAAAAATGCAGTTTGAAAACAAAATGCTGGCTTAGAATGAGAAGGTCGTAAGTACTATATATTGAGAAAACAAGAAATAAACTGTCTGCAATTTCTTCTTTACTTATGGTAAAACGAGCTTTTATAGCTTCATTTTGGTCAACATGACAAGTTCCGATTTTCATGAAAATAGGCCCATTCATTAGAAGTTACAGGAACATTGAAGATTTAATAAATGTTGCATTGGTATATGTCGGGTGTAGCCCTCGTATTTAACCATCTCAGATAACATTCCCCACATCAGATGCATGATACAGTGGTTTTAGCATCCTCACATTCCTGATATGGTGGGCATAATATGTCGTATATGAGTGCCCTCATTAACTATTGCGCATAGATAAACATGGATTTCCGCTTTATACTCATCTTTGGTAAGTTTTGTACATATGTTTTTAATTTTTAATTATTACTTATAATTTCTTCACTGTTTGTATTAAACGATATTGAAGGTCGGATTGTCCACATTGAATATTGCTGTACAGATTAGTCGTGAAACGAAGGGAATAAAGTGTATATGTGTTCCTGTTTAAATTTATATTTTATACTTGGATCGTTTAGATAATAAAACTGGAATTATGCTTCAGTAAATATGCTGACGTAACATGAAACGTACACAAACGTACTCAATACCTTGCATTACGTCGGATGTTTGAGTAACGGTTATTTAATTAGTACATGCGTATATTTGTTGCATTATTTTCAGTGCGTTTTGTTTTGTATTTCAGCCATAGTTGGCGTGCATGGAATAACAGGTGAGTTATCAGTATCACCAGTGCATACTTGTAATTATGGCAAGAACCGTAACTAAACTTTGGAGCGTGACACATGCGTATAACATGTCGATTTGTATAATAGAAATTGTATATATGCCGAGCATAACCTTTATTTACCAGTCAGCTTTCTGCTAAAATATGGCAGGTGTACATGTGTGCCTCAACCCGGATTTGAACCCGGATCACCAACTTAGACGACAAGCGCACTAACCACTGAGCTACGGAGGCACATATAAAACGAATCGGGTAATAAAAGATACAAAATGAATGTTTAACCCATAGAACTCTACTTCTAATATCAAATTCTTACATTTTCTTGTGTCTAATAGTAGTAGTGTCTATATAACAGGGGTGATACAGTCTATCGGTTCTAGATTATGGGACAGGCGCTCCAATTCTGCATTGGGTTATGTTGAACCTTGAACTTATTTGGAATTGGTTGCCCGTAAGCCCATCACAAAATAACTCCACCAGGCCTCATATCCGTCCTTTCTCAGACAACTCGCGGCTTGTTGTTCTTATTATAGATTAATGAGGCCTAAACTACCAATTAACGAACAAAACATTCTTAGACTGCTATGATTGTGACTGTTTTTGCAACATACGAATATCATTCTAAATGAAAACACACCTACAGGGTGTCCCCAAAAAAAACCCGGGGACCTAGGATAAACATTTGTAATTTGTTCTCTATTATAGGTACCACACTATTGATATGTCAAAACAATAAGGGAAGAACACTATTCAGAATACTAGCATCACTGTTGTGATTATTTAACCCAATACCCAGATTTACTTCCCAAGTTAACAATCGCATGTTTCAGTAAAATACCATAAACTGAAGCAGGGATTTCAGAATTCAATAAGATATATTTCCATGCTGACCTCAAACATATTCTCATGTGCTCCAAATCATTGTTTATGGTTTGTGATACATTAGTTCATTATGTATAGCAAATAAGTTCACTATTCGGATCAAGTTTGAGTAATTTAAGATCATATGGCCTGTGATATGAGGTAAGATGTCAGTACTATTTCACAAACATATCCTGATTTTGCTGCTGATTTATTGCATAAAGAGTTTTCTGCTAGCCTATGGTGCTATTATATAATTTCTGACATACACAATTACTCCAAAATATATGTATGAACTGTTCGTTTCGATAAAACTTAACTTTTGCTCCTTTCTATAATCTTAGCTTTTTTTGGTAATAGTCATTGGCAATATTTAGGTTTTTAATCATTGGATGCTTGTAGATGCTATTTTTGAAGGTTTTCCACTTCCCCTTTGATCAGTAAACTAGCCATGTTTTCTTCTGTTTTGGCTATTTCTTGTCATATTTGTTTTATTTTACAAGATTTGATCACTCCTTTGACTTTAAATGTTGTTTTCTAACAAAAACTGCTCTGACACAAATGCCCTTTTCTTATAATGTCCCTTTTCAGGTGATTAAGCAAAAATAACGTGAAATGTTGCCATAGTGAAAATGATGACGTCACTTTCTGATTTGAAGCACCATATTTAAACAAGTACTCTTTTTAAAAGTGGGGATCCCTTACATACACTTTCACAAAATATCAGCTTAATTCGTCAAAATATGAATGAGTAATAAGGGTTTAAGGTAGGTCCCCGTTTTTTTGGGACACTCTGTAGATGATACAATGTGACACTATTATTTTCCGATCAGGTTTTGACCCTCTATGTGACGATGAGTTAATTAAGGGGTTGCCAGATAGTCAGCTGTCAGCATCGAGCTCCCTAACTGACCCCACATTAATCACCGATCCTACCAGAGCAAGACTGAACACTGTTGAAAACACTTTAAACAATGGTACTACATATATGGGTGCGTGGGCCCCGTCAGTGGATGGTGGTGGACAATATGTACAGGTAATTGTTTGTAAGATAAGGCGCATTATAGATTCATGTCAACCTAGTCTGGCTACCCGACTAGATCATATATTTTATCAATCAAATAGCATAACTGTTTTTCAATTTTAGCCAGATTTTATTCGGGGCTTGATCATCTATGTTTGAGGGTGCAAAGGGAAATAACTTCATGAGAAAAAAGTAGATTAAGGAGTTGTCTTTCTAAACATAGGGTATGTTAGACAGGCTAATGTCAACCCTTAACGTTGACGAGCATACCATTGCCTTGTTCGCATTTATGTATTAGCTCTAGTAAAACTCCCTACATTCACCTTACTCATATGGAACAAAGGATATAAGAAGACAATCAATGAAAAGAACTGTTTTGTTTTTATGAATATTTTTTCTCATTCAATATAGCAAATGATAGAGTTAGACACGTCATTGGTACATATACACGAACCTCGTATATATAGCATATGGATTGTCATCTCGAAATAACGGCTTGTTCTTCAACACTGTTTAGTCTTATAGCAACCTGTTGATCTAAATATTAATCCAGAAATGCTTATAAAACAATACTAAACAAAACTGAAATATGTGGCAAAGGTTGCTAAAGAAACCTCGATCGAACCGGTAGGTTTAGGTCGACCGACTGCTGCCAACAATGTTTCTCTATCAGATTTCTTGCTTCGAAAAACAACATGTTTGTTGTTATCATAGTTGTGACATGTCATTATCATATGAACATTGTTATGACATGTCATTATCATATGAACATAGTTATGACATGTCATTATCATATGAACATAGTTATGACATGTCGTTATCATATGAACATTGTTATGACATGTCGTTATCACATGAACATAGTTATGACATGTCGTTATCATATGAACATAGTTATGACATGTCATTATCGTATGAACATAGTTATGACGTGTCGTTATCATATGAACATAGTTGTGACGTGTCATTATCATATGAACATAGTTATGACATGTCATTATCATATGAACATAGTTATGACATGTCGTTATCATATGAACATAGTTGTGACGTGTCATTATCATATGAACATAGTTATGACATGTCATTATCATATGAACATAGTTATGACATGTCATTATCATGTGAACATAGTTATGACATGTCATTATCATATGAACATAGTTATGACATGTTGTTATGCATGTATTTACCTGTCTCTATAGGCAATGTTTCCAGAGATGACGATGGTAACTGGAATACAAACACAAGGACGTAACCAAGGTACCAATCACGTGACATTGTATAAAATAGAGTATACACTAGATGGTAATACATGGGAGACGGTAAATAACGATGTTGGTGTGGAACAGGTACTTGCTTCATTAAAATTAGTCAAGTCATTAAATTATGTGAACAAAGAAATACTATCATACGCCAATGATGTTGTTGTAACGTTACAACTTTGCGGAGTGTGGCCAAAAGAAAAAAGATTCTATTGCCAGCTAAATGCTACCAAGTTCATGTTAACAAAATTGTAACGTATTTTTTTTTTTAATTTCAAATTTACAAACATCTAGTTATTATGTAGATTACATTTCTATCTTCCAACTTTTGAATCGTGTTGTGGTATGCCCATATATACTTTACGTCAAGGAACATGCATATTTCTTAACACCAGTCATTATTAAATCACGTTATCGGAGTATAATTTGAGCTTTATGTTGTGTTGTAGATATTTATGGGTAATACAGATGGTGACACGGTACAAGACAATCCGCTAGACTGTGCCTTATTTGCAAAAGGTATCCGAATAGTCCCCTTGGAATGGAATCCTAAAACAGCCCTTAGATTCGAGTTGAATGGATGTTACGTAGATAATGCTGTTATCAGTAAGTACAAGTACTGTTGTTAAAACTATAAAACGTCTGTGTTGTTGTGTTCACAATAAAACTCGTTCACATGTAAGCTTGTCATCGTTAGCTTCCTCATGGTGACACGGCGACCCGGCCAGTGTGTAATTGGCTACAAACCCAGAGATCAACTCAGATCTCAAGAGACGGGGATATTATCACTCAATGCCACAGCGCGCCCAGTTATTGAACTGTTTATGGTATAGTATTGTTCCAGCGAAGGAAAGATATGAAAGCATTCAATGTGAACATGTTGTATTTCATACATACAGACCCATTGTTTGACACATAGTACGTACATAACGACAGCCAATATATAGTGAGTGTAGCTCTCTAAAGTCGGCTTCACTGATAACCTGCACTGTGTTATGCTAGAACTATATAGGTTCCTGTTACCACCATTATATCACACTGTGTTATGCTAGAACTATATAGGTTCCTCTTACCACCATTATATCACACTGTGTTATGCTAGAACTATATAGGTTCCTCTTACCACCATTATATCACACTGTGTTATGCTAGAACTATATAGGTTCCTGTTACCACCATTATATCACACTGTGTTATGCTAGAACTATATAGGTTCCTCTTACCACCATTATATCACACTGTGTTATGCTAGAACTATATAGGTTCCTGTTACCACCATTATATCACACTGTGTTATGCTAGAACTATATAGGTTCCTCTTACCACCATTATATCACACTGTGTTATGCTAGAACTATATAGGTTCCTGTTACCACCATTATATCACACTGTGTTATGCTAGAATTATATAGGTTCCTCTTACCACCATTATATCACACTGTGTTATGCTAGAACTATATAGGTTCCTCTTACCACCATTATATCACACTGTGTTATGCTAGAACTATATAGGTTCCTCTTACCACCATTATATCACACTGTGTTATGCTAGAATTATATAGGTTCCTCTTACCACCATTATATCACACTGTGTTATGCTAGAATTATATAGGTTCCTCTTACCACCATTATATCACACTGTGTTATGCTAGAACTATATAGGTTCCTCTTACCACCATTATATCACACTGTGTTATGCTAGAATTATATAGGTTCCTCTTACCACCATTATATCACACTGTGTTATGCTAGAACTATATAGGTTCCTCTTATCACCATTATATCACACTGTGTTATGCTAGAACTATATAGGTTCCTCTTACCACCATTATATCACACTGTGTTATGCTAGAACTATACAGGTTCCTCTTACCACCATTATATCACACTGTGTTATACTAGAACTATATAGGTTCCTCTTACCACCATTATATCACACTGTGTTATGCTAGAACTATATAGGTTCCTCTTACCACCATTATATCACACTGTGTTATGCTAGAACTATATAGGTTCCTCTTACCACCATTATATCACACTGTGTTATACTAGAACTATATAGGTTCCTCTTACCACCATTATATCACACTGTGTTATGCTAGAACTATATAGGTTCCTCTTACCACCATTATATCACACTGTGTTATGCTAGAACTATATAGGTTCCTCTTACCACCATTATATCACACTGTGTTATGCTAGAACTATATAGGTTCCTCTTACCACCATTTTATCACACTGTGTTATGCTAGAACTATATAGGTTCCTCTTACCACCATTATATCACACTGTGTTATACTAGAACTATATAGGTTCCTCTTACCACCATTATATCACACTGTGTTATGCTAGAACTATATAGGTTCCTCTTACCACCATTATATCACACTGTGTTATGCTAGAACTATAAAGGTTCCTCTTACCACCATTATATCACACTGTGTTATGCTAGAACTATATAGGTTCCTCTTACCACCATTTTATCACACTGTGTTATGCTAGAACTATATAGGTTCCTCTTACCACCATTATATCACACTGTGTTATGCTAGAACTATATACAGGTTCCTGTTACCACCATTATATCACACTGTGTTATGCTAGAACTATATACAGGTTCCTGTTACCACCATTATATCACACTGTGTTATGCTAGAACTATATACAGGTTCCTGTTACCACCATTATATCACACTGTGTTATGCTAGAACTATATACAGGTTCCTGTTACCACCATTATATCACACTGTGTTATGCTAGAATTATATAGGTTCCTCTTACCACCATTATATCACACTGTGTTATGCTAGAATTATATAGGTTCCTCTTACCACCATTATATCACACTGTGTTATACTAGAACTATATAGGTTCCTCTTACCACCATTATATCACACTGTGTTATGCTAGAACTATATAGGTTCCTGTTACCACCATTATATCACACTGTGTTATACTAGAACTATATAGGTTCCTCTTACCACCATTATATCACACTGTGTTATGCTAGAATAATATAGGTTCCTCTTACCACCATTATATCACACTGTGTTATGCTAGAACTATATAGGTTCCTCTTACCACCATTATATCACACTGTGTTATACTAGAACTATATAGGTTCCTCTTACCACCATTATATCACACTGTGTTATGCTAGAACTATATAGGTTCCTGTTACCACCATTATATCACACTGTGTTATGCTAGAACTATATAGGTTCCTCTTACCACCATTATATCACACTGTGTTATGCTAGAACTATATAGGTTCCTCTTACCACCATTATATCACACTGTGTTATGCTAGAACTATATAGGTTCCTCTTACCACCATTATATCACACTGTGTTATACTAGAACTATATAGGTTCCTCTTACCACCATTATATCACACTGTGTTATGCTAGAACTACGAGGGTCAGTCAAGAAAAACTGAGAGTTGTTAAATAAAGCCTTCAAAGTGTACATACAATTATATTTTCTACCAACTATCGCCAACTTTAATCAATTGCGGATATTCTGATGAATTCCGTGATCGGATATAGGCTTATAAATAAAGTTGCCAAGCAACCAAAGAACATCACTAAGGGGTATGCGTTCGCGCCAGCGACTGAAAGACTGATTTTGTTGTCAATTCGAACGTTTATTTTAACTTTATATAGCGTACTTTAGTACAACTAACATGTGTATCTCGTAGAATCGTATATATCAAATACTAATGGGCGTTTGTTACAGAATGGTCACTTATGCTGTATTGTTTAGTTGCCTAGCAACAATTTTACCCGTGTTTTATCGATTTTCTCGACGTGTGTTCTTTGCGTTGCCATGGTGTTTTTTAAATTAACACTGAATTCACAATTTCTACCCAAGATGATTATGAATGTATCTAGTTGAGTCTAGTGACCGTAATAGAAATAAAAAATATAACTTTACCTTTGAAAAACCCCATGCGTTCTTTTGGGTGGGGTAAAATGGTAGTCTCAATACCAAAAAATAAAGTCACAATTAATAGTTCCATCAAGTATATTTTCTATATTGGAGGAACAAATCAACCACAATTAAGTATATTTGATAGATTAATGCATTGCAAAATAAAAAATAAGTTTGAAAATGTTCGATATAACTTTATGTGTCCATAGCAACGCACAATTGTGTTCTACAGACAGCGCGAACGCATGCCTTCTAGTTGTCTTCTTTGGTTGCCTGGCAACAAAGATCAAATTTTCATAACCAAACTTGGTATTCGCTATAACAACGATGAGATACCATATTTCACGATAATGTATAGACAATATACGAAAACTAATTCTCCTGATCATTATTCATCAACTCTCAGTTTTTCTTGACTGACCCTCGTATATACAGGTTCCTGTTACCACCATTATATCACACTGTGTTATGCTAGAACTATATAGGTTCCTCTTACCACCATTATATCACACTGTGTTATGCTAGAACTATATAGGTTCCTCTTACCACCATTATATCACACTGTGTTATGCTAGAACTATATAGGTTCCTCTTACCACCATTATATCAATTCTAGCCAGACACCTATGTTTTCTGTTGTAGTAACTACACCTTCAGTGTCCACTATGATGACCACCATGGTTACAAGCAACAGTTCAACATTCCTGCCTGGTATTGTTACACCATTTGGTCCAACAACTCCAGCGGCAACCTTACTGACCACACCCACACAGCCACTGTCCACCACAAACCCTAGCAGTACTGTCAATCTGTGTATGTATTCAGTAGTGAATATTGTGCAAAAGAACAGTTCATTCAAAGTAAAATAAGACCGGTTATAAACATAAGCTCGTCTGAAAGAGGAAACTAGGTTTAACTTGGTATAGCTACGTTAAATGTAGTCACAACTTTTCTTTTGAAGGGGATACCGGGTAGTTCCCTCATTAGTATTACTTATTGAATCGACTATACATGTATTATCGTTATATTTCATACTGAAAGGTACCTCATTTGTTAAACATAACGGGAGTAGATTTCTATGGGAGTTGGTTTTACTTCCGTTTTTATCAAATACAAATTAATCTACTACTAGTATGCTATGGTTCTTTGTAAATGTATCTGATCCGTCCGTCAAGAAACTTGATCCTGTCATAACTAAAAAATGTTCAGGACAGGTTTATGAAAGTTACGGCCCAATAAGGAGATTATGCACATCTAATTTGTTTTGATTCAGACAAAAATTATGATTGCTATGGCAACATAAACATTGAAAACCTGAACACAAGGTAAAGGCTACCTGTTTTTCTTGCAATTTCTTATTACTTATCCATATTATTTTTGCAGTGACTTTAATTCATTGGTTCATCACCCACATCAGTAACACAACAACACCCGGGACCACGCCTATCACTACCATGACAACCATGCCAACAACAACAAAGACAACAACAAAACCTACAACAACAACAACAACAACGACGAGGAAGCCAACGACGACGACGACCACCACCACAACAACAACGCCAAGTACAACAACAACAACCACGACCCGGATGACGACAACTACTACACCTTATGCCTTTCATCCGGGAATAATAAATCCATTCGGAACAACTAGAAGAGGCTTTCAACCTGGCTCTTTAATTGGATAAACAGATCTGGGATTTTGTTGAATTTGTGTTGTCGTTGCTATATTAAACTGTTCTGTGTAGCTACTTAATGGTTGGTCATTAATTATTTTGTAATAATAACAAGAATTAAGTGTTCACTGTTTCTCTTTAGACAATTTAAGGATCATGCAATGTAGACAATCAATTGACTGTCAATTTTTTATTCTGCCAATGAACAAATGTGATACGTCGTGTTATATGCGGACCATTTCAACATAAATCATTCAAACCACTGCACAGAGACACTAATACATGAGTATTGTAACATTGCATGATTTTGAATTATATGTATCAATGCATAATGTACTTGTAGAAATAAATAAGCATAAAATAATGTGTATTTTGAAGTTATTACTCTGTTTATATAATAATAATAAATAATATACCGTTATTTGGCGAACATTTTGTTGAAAATCTACTGCTTTCATTCTATGCAATATAATATAACTGACGTCAGCACGGCCACCGGACGGATAGCTATTCTGCAGCTATCATTGTGGCACTTTTAATTATACCGTTTATGAACAGACATAAGTGTTTCAATAGACATAAGTGTTTCAACAGACATAAGTGTTTCAACAGACATAAGTGTTTCAACAGGTTTCAACAGACATAAGTGTTTCAACAGACTTAAGTGTTTCAACAGACATAAGTGTTTCAACAGACATAAGTGTTTCAACAGGTTTCAACAGACATAAGTGTTTCAACAGGTTTCAACAGACATAAGTGTTTCATTACTGATTCCTATGGGGTGATGACGACAATACTCGCTTGAAAACCGAATTATGGACAATAAAACACCTGCATGTACGCATCAGTGTAAACTGTATACCAGGATACACATTTTCATGATTATTTGTAGCGTTCTATGACCCTTAGAATATAAACGTTCATTGACATGTAGGTCATTTCTAGCATTCCATAACCTATTGAATGTCATCATACAGTGATATGGTTACTTGTAGCATTCGATCACATGACGCTCAGTGCTGAAACGTGTAACACAATGATAAGGGTAGCAATTATCACTAATTATTGCAGTTGTATTTAATTCGGTTGATAACAAAGATAAATGAGGATGATAGTATTATCACAATGAGATAGAATGGAATCAAGTGCAGCCTGTCTGTGACACACTTTCAAGTCGAACTGCTGGACTTTTAAAGGTACCGATATCTGAATATAACACATGGCCTCTGATAAGAAAGTGATTAAAATTTTGACACAACTTTGTGACTTTTGACATCTGGTAAATCTACCAGTGAACTCACTGTGTTAGAGGCCCTATTGTGTAAATATGTTAATAATGACTTTACGCGCGGATTTTGTGTCTAAAACGTGTCGTCAAAAAGACGTCACCAACGTCGACTTTTGAGTATAATACAGTGACGACGTTAATCAGTTATTTGTCAACTTTGGTCAACTACATCACCTATAAGAACAGTGTTACACTTCTCGATTGAGGGAATTTTGTAATTATGCGACTTATTGCATACCTATAGTAAACTAACATACTCACACTGATCGACCACGCCTTATCGGCAGAACAAAACCAATATTCATCATACACAATCGGTGATTTTGTGATTTACAACTACGAACATGAATGTCCGTTCTATCGAGTGGTCACCGGCCGTTACAAGGCTAATATATAAGGAGTAAGTTCACCACGTTGGTTTCGACAAGGGATGGTTCTCTATTGAACTACAATTTCCTTTTAACAACACTTTCATCCTTGGTTGTACATTTGTGCATGTAACTGCCCTTCTCTATACACAGAGATGTTTTATCTTAATCTTTAAAATAAACGCATGCAAATACGTGTTACGCCAAATTATGTAGGTTGCGATGGAGTGGTTGCAATGGACAATGGAACTCTTTCACAATACCCCTTACATTGTGTCATATAAGCTGTATGTTTTTCTTCATTGCGAATAGTACCCACAGTATAAACCGAATCACTGTATGACTTAACAGGATAATATCAAATTCAACTTGTATGACGTATTGCAAATTAACACTACAGTATGACTTATTGCCACACTACATAATTCAACGTGTATTCCTGATTGCTATCGCCGTAAATCGACATGTTTGTACACTGTGAACACAGACACCTTTCCATGGCCTCATTCACTTACTATGATAAGAGTATATACATTACCACACGATGGACATACCGACCAAGTGATCCATTTATCTCATTCCATAGTCACATTCTAGTACAGGACCAAAGTGTGCAAACATGATTCCTATTGTTGCTCGTAAGTGAATTTCTTATTCTTATAGTTATTCAAAGTTGTGTATAGATTTGGTAAACAAATTCTGTTTAAACAAATCTTATTAATCAAAGTTTTTTTTCTGAATTAAACGATTACAAATATGTCTTATGTAGAATCATTTTTTAAGTTTAATGATAATTCTACCCATGAATTCTGTCCGACAAACCGGGCTCCAATGTAATTCATCTGGTTATATATGAACTTCGGTGTTATTTTGATTTGATACATTCGTGTTGATGTTACATTTGTACACTTGTATATAATCTTATCTATCTGACTTGGTTATAATTGTATTATAGTGGGTGTTTAGCACTACATATATCGCTTCGTTTCAACAAAAGAAACTTTATCTGAATGTAGTGAATATTTGTCCCGAAAGCAGTAGTTCAAGACAAAACACTATTCGTCATGTTAAGTCAATTTACATCTTTATAGAATCGAACTCTGTTCTGTTTATTCTTCGTCAAAGATCGAATAAAATCAGACCGCCGATGTATGATGTAACTACATGTTTTACTATACGGATACCTATGTTTATATTTACAGTATCGTTGTTGGTACTTGGCACTGAAGCCCTTCTCTTCCCACTCAACAATGGCAAAGGTTAGAGTTTCTATCTTATCATTGTGTGTTACTGATATCAATCAAGTATTATGTCAAGAATTATTTCCCTTAGTGCTTGTTTGGTTCGACGGAGTTTATGCAATTTCCATCCGGTTTTAGTCACATACGACCAGTCCGTTTTCCTTGAATTAAATATCAACTAGTGCTAACTTCCTGCTTATTATGCAATTGCAACTTTTTCGCATTCCGTTGACAATGTTGTGGAGGAACCAGGGAATCAAACAGAATTTAACCATCTACCAACATTAGCCGGGCGCATTGGCTGGCTTTATGAGTTTCCTATGATTTTGTCTATCAATTGGAAAGTGTTCGGTTGCGGATTCTGATATTTGAGTCGACTTTTGCATAAGTAGTGACTAAGTACATTACAATTATCATTTATCAAATACAATAACCGGTCACCTCAGTCAGTAGAGCATACAAATGCCTTTCTGGGAGATTGATGTTTGATATACGTGCATGGTGAGTCACTTGTTCAACTTGGCAATGTGTTGGTCAAAAGACACATTAAGCATTTCATCAATGGTTCTCATCGACTTGTTTTGTGAATATAGTGGATAAATTCGGGACGACGTATTGTAATGGTTTGGTAACCCAGAAACATTGGTCCGAGGTCGACAATTTTGAACGACAATATCCCAGAGAAGGATATGTTCAGTAGTGGCAGAAAAAGAAGAAGAGGAGACTTGGTCACCGTACATGATATTTGAAAAAAAGAACTGCAATTTAAAAAAATTACTTACAAAGAATCAGAGACAAATGTCCATAAAGTCTTGAAATGTGCGTATTTTCAGTATCAATTAAATTGTTTGTGTTATCACATAGTCAAACTTTAAATCTGATGAATGTCAAAGAGTGCTTGAGCGACTTAACAGCTGAAAAGAGCCCTAGAAAATTGGTAACTCTACTTTACTTGATGTTAATGTACATGTTACTCAGATATTGTTGTTTGCTATATTGATGAAGCTAGGCATTGTTGCTTGCTATATCGATGAAGCTAAGCATTGTTGTTTGCTATATTGTTAGAACCCGAACCAGAGTTGATCTTTGCCTGTCCACCACCACGTGTTCCACAGTTCGGAAGTATCAAATGTGACTACGGACTCTTTGATATGTAAGTTCACTGCCATGTTATCCTTTATGTAAATAAAACGTTTAGCTATATGTGTCATCATAATTCGAATATTACTGTTCATATATAATTATGTAATGCCATTTATGCCTATGTTATATTTAGTTCAACATACAGTTACTGTATAAAACGTAAATTTGCAAGTATTGTGTTATATAATAATTATCTAATTGCTATTACTGACATTGGGCCGCCGGCAGATATGAAACTTTGCAGCTTGATTTCTGTTTGTGTTTGATTGAGGAGGCCATAAGGACGTGGTGATTCGACGTTGTTACCGTCCAATCTGCCTTCCCACTTCCCGAGGGAAGAGACATGTGTTATATACAAGGCCCGGGTGTGACAAAATATCTCTAAATCCAAATCAACTCTTCTTTATCATACTCGATGTAAATCACCGATACAAGAGCATATGCCAACCAGTCTATCCATAATTGAAACGGAAACTTTTGAAAGCGTTTCAATAATTATTATTTTAATAATTTATGGCATGATACAATGCAGCACCACAGCGTGGTTTTGTCTCGAGCAACAACTCGTGTACAGCAATAGTATCAACTTTACTATGGTACTCAACTACCAATATAAACAATAGTGAAGCAAACCAACAATTTAACAATAACCAAAAATTACATCCTCGAAAAGTTTTTACTCGATGATTATGTTAAACGTTTACTAATACAAACGCGTCTCACTATGTTGCATCTATTAGTAAAGTCATTATTATTATTTATTATTATTTTTACATTTATTATAATGTATGCCGTTTTATTTAGGAGCTGTACAGTACGTTGTAACAGTGGCTTCCAGTTTGAAGATGGTTCACAAGAGGCATCTGTTAAATGTGATTTATTTGATGGAAAATCAACACCAGATATCCAGAAATGTGTCCGAATTGGTACGTGAATGTAGTCTATTATTAACTAACTATATACTTGTTGATATCATGAAAATTGTCTTCTTTACTTGAGGCAAACTGGTGCTATCCGGAGCTAAACCTGTTCAATTCGAAAACAAAGCCAGTTATCTGGCCAATACGGATGTCCTCAGTCAGAAAACATTAACACAAGTATGTGTTTGGCTGTTTAAGAACTTTTCCGGTTTTCGAATAATAGGCACGTTTCTTGATTTCATGGTTAGTCAGTTGAGCTCACTTAGTTGTAATGTAACTTCTGTTGCTCATTAAATACAAATACATGTACTTATATAATATCAATCTTGTAATTTGTATGGGTGTAAAACTTACTTTCGTTTGTATTTTTTGCACAACAGGTAAATGACCTATACTCACTTGCCTGCCGATGAAGTTGCAATTAATTATTTTGCAACTGCTCTTTTTATTGCATACTTAATTTAGACCAATTGCCCTATTTGCATATCTTGTTGTTTAAACTTTGGTGTTTCTCTTTTGCAATAGGAGGATCTGTTGTGACCCAAGCACCTGTCATTGTTAACCCAACACAAACTCCCGTCGTAAACCCATCCACTGCATCCAACTGTATGCGATCAATGAACGATTGCTTCGGTAAACCAGCAGGCGACTATGCTTATTGTGCCAATTGTAGAATGTTCGCCACGTGCGCCGGAAGTGGATTTTATGTGCGTCCATGTCCAGAAATCACAGTATTCGATGCATCTGTAGACGCATGTGTTGACTACAGTCAAACAGCTTGTCTCCGAAACTAACTGTACTGTGTCACATAATCCTATCGATATTAAACATTCATTCAGGATCATATTAAGTATTTACTTGTGATTTTAGAAGACATAGGTATTTAGAATATTTAATCATTATGTATCATTTCATGAAGCATATTAGTCTTAGTAAAATACATTATATATTATATGTCTTGTTATGGTCGTATATTTAGCGATATTGCATACCTGCCAAGCTAGCTGTATCCACAATAGGTGTAATCAAGCAAAACATGTCACAAAATGCACTTAAATGTGATTTTGAAAGGGATTTAGATGCATAAACAAGGAATGTATTCATTCTAGTGGTTATAAATGTGGGACAGAATGTCATGAAATGAATCAAATGTACCTTTGTTCAAAGTTGGTGACCTTGGAAAACCAGAAATTAACAACGAAAATAGTACTTGGCAGGTATGCGATATTGTGTCATAAGGCTGACATATGATACAATCAATCCGATTGCAGTTCCTTGGTCATTGTCAAGTGTAAATAAACACTTTAAAAACCGCATCGATATACAATAAACTGCTTCCGAGTTACCAACCACCTGGGTGAGAAATACTGAAAACAGTTTCAGAAATTACCTAGTGCCTCAGTCGACATTTATCGTAAGCAGCTGACTTATATTTTCACTCATGGCTACACCACTCGTGAAAATATTACGCCAGTTGCTCACTCGGTGAATTATCAGACGATCATACACGGTAAAATACAAATATCCTCTATATAATAAGGACAACACGAACACTGCGAGAAAACAGGTACATATGTATTCAAACCATCGTGGAAACTGTCGCAGTGATACAGGTGCATATATTTACATGATGGAGTACATTGAAGTATTTTCTTCATTTCTAAAAATTCAGATATCAATGCCATAACAAGTTTAGCGTTTTCACATAGACATAATATGAATGAATACAAGTAAAGTAGAGAACAATACGATGTCAAAGCGATACAGACCAGTATGGTCTTATGTAAATTGATTTGTGAGATAATCAATGTGATACTTTATTGTTCTTGCCGGAAAGCAGATACCATGGAAACAAATAATAAGTATCACTTATACACATACACATTACCAGAATGGTCACATGCATTGTAAACGGCGATATTATTAATATGAGAGGGAGTCATTCTATTCAATGAACAGTAACAAACTTTTTTGTAAAAAATAAAACGTTTTTCATACAGTCAAAATAGTCAAGGAAATTTACAGAAAATTGGACTGTCTGAACAGATCATGGCCCTATGCAAGTCGACGAACGGAACTGGCAACTTTTCACGTTATCGTCCCATTTCAAATTTGCCGGACATGGCATTTGCCAGGTACCACTAGCCGCACATGTGATGTAGTGACCGCATCCCTTACAATCTTGGTAATTTCCTTCCGGTTTGCCTGCACAGCTTTGTGTATTGCTAACACATCCACCTGTAGAAAAGAAGCAATATGCAATGCAAGATCACGTGTTATTCTAGTAAAACTACTGAATGAACTGAAACAAAAACGTTAAAGTGTAAACGTTAGAGTTGAACACTGCCTTACATGTTGAATTTGATACAGACACGCACACACGCACGCACACTCGCACACACGCACGCACGCATTGATAAAAAGCAACACATTTTATGAGCAATGTCCAAAAGCGTACTTATCTGGAATGCTGATGGTCATGTGAAATTATGCACACGTGGGTTTAGTATAACCAAATTGCATCAGAGTTATCTTTCGTGTTTGTGTATTTTCATATTCACAACAAGCTCGTGGATGTAAAGTAGCACACTAAATACGACAAATGCCACTAAATGCACCATACGAGGGCCTTGCAATACCAATGGTCACGAAATTGACATGAACGTAGTTAGCATACTAGTATTTGAGAAAAAATACACATATGGTTTTATTATAACCAAAATTCCGCAGACTTGTCTTTCTAATTATCTGAAACTCTAATACATGTACAAATATTCAAGAATCTGCTTTGTATTTTGGTTGTCACATGACTGACATTTCTTTGATTACTTTGATTGAGTTTAGAGTTTATACTTACTGGCAAACAAGTTGCCGCCTGTGCTTACATACGGTACTCCAGGCTGTGTCGGGATGCCGATATAAACTGAAACATGAATATTTCCCATGTCTTAATCTTTTCTAATGTGGTGACAAATGTAAATCGAAATCATTCCTAATAAAATAAAGTAGACTACATAATGTATCATTTACCGATGATGTTATTTTATTTCCATCATCTTTGATCAGGGGATATATACATACGTATAATTATATTGCTTTGCACTTGACGGTCTATTGGTCGGTCGGTAGACCGAATGGTTTCCGTTCAATAACAATCGGACGTTTCGCCTTAGACTTCTCATGTTTTACATGCATGTTGGTAGGCAACAGTAGATGCCCCTTATTGATTTTGAAGTCATAAGGTCCAAGGTCAAGGTCAATGTGACCGTTACCATTTCCGACTATTGGGCTGCCATGAGAACATACACATTGTACCAATCTCTCTTGTTTTTGAAATATACATCCAGCAAAAATTCAAGTGCAAGAATTCTCGTGCCAAAATGTGTTTAAACGGATGTTGACATATATGCTGATATTAAAATAACAATAACACAACTCATCAATGAGTTGTTATTTTTATAAAAGTCGTACTTGTTGGTGGTGGTGCTCTAGTTGTAGTTGGTAAGGCTCGTGTTGTTTGTGCTTGTGTTGGTGCTGGTGTTCGAACTGTCGGGGCCGCGGTTGGTGGGGTTTTCACTACTATTGAAGGTGCGTTTAATGTGGGCTTCCAGTCTGAAATGAAGAGGTATTATTTAAGTACGATAAATGCAATTGTGGATTCAATTTACAAATGTTATAGATAATTTTCAATGAAGTTTTAAAAACCTAATGATGCTTAGCCTCAACTAATCTTAATTGCAGTATACTTTAGACTAAAAATGTTCCACTGTTATTTCGCAAGACACATCTTTACATTCCCTTTTAAAAAGAAACACACTGTTTCCTCTTTGGTTTTGTGATTGAATCATAATTTCCCGTAAATAGCATCAGTCACATCATAGGCAAGTACAACCAATCATAATTTCCCCAAACATCATCGCGTAAATAGCATCAGTCACATCATAGGCAAGTACAACCAATCATAATTTCCCCAAACATCATCGCGTAAATAGCATCAGTCACATCATTGGCAAGTACAACCAAACCCATAGTGCTAATTCCAGTACAACGGCATTAGTCGACCGTCCAGCGTCCACCTATCGTTTACATGAACTAGTAATCAAAACCTTATGAATCTCCGACACAACGAAACAAAACGCTTTATTCATTCAAATAAGACTAGAACTAGATAGAAGCAAAGATATTTTACACAAATAGTCCAATATACTTACATTTATCTTTCTCGCAGATATAGTTGCGTTTTAAGTGACAATTATCGTCATTGAGTTCTTTATTCCAGAATTCACCACAATGTTCACCATAACCTCCATTGTCTGGTTGACCCTTCTTCCATTGTCTAGTGGGTAAATATATATACATGTATATATAACATTACAACACACCTACTCCGGAGATCCACTAATCGGTAGGTACACATGGAGTTTTACCATTGTAATCATTGTGTCACTTGAATATTCATATCATGGAGTTGGGGGTCAGTTGTGTTTACATATGAATACGAAACCTCGTATGCCAAATTTGATTGCACCTACATGCAAAACCACCCTGTACAAAGTTCAGGATATCATCTATTACTTACATGTATAATATATTAGCAAATCGTATGGAATTTGAAGCTATAGTCTAGCAATGAGAAGGACACAACATTCAGAATCTATGATGACAATCGTTTCAGATCCCTTGTCATTCTCAATATAAATGAAGTGAGTTACCAATTTGAACAGGATCATTGTAATGCCAGTCGTCATCAAAATAAGCAACTGAAGTAAGAGCAGTACCGTAGATGAAATATATCCGTTAGTAGGGCGCTAGACTGTTGCCCAGGCTGTCTGAGTTCAATAATACATAGGTTTGGCTAGTTATGTTCTTTCTTGACATTATGTCCCGTAAAACATTAAGTTACAAAGTGGCGTAACATCATAATAGAATATAGAATAAACTGATATATAAATGGACTACTTACAGAACTTGTGTATTCAGTGGATTACCGTCGGTCCATTTATGATTCTTGGCATCAGTTCTAGGATTGTTATTCAATCCAATCCACCACATACTCACTGAACTCTTACTGATCTCTTGTAGAATAAAGTCCTTAAATAAATAAGAAAACATGTGTAACATGGTATGATCTATAGTTGAATTGTACTTTTGTTAAAATGTTATAGTTCACTTCATAATAATATCAGTGGGATGATGTAGCGTGGTATTATGAACGAAGTGGTGAGCGGTGGCATAGAGGAAAAGCACAGTGGGATGATGTAGCGCGGTATTATGAACGAAGTGGTGAGCGGTGGCATAGAGGTAGAGCACAGTGGGATGATGTAGCGTGGTATTATGAACGAAGTGGTGAGCGGTGGCATAGAGGTAGAGCACAGTGGGATGATGTAGCGTGGTATTATGTACGAAGTGGTGAGCGGTGACATAGAGGTAGAGCACAGTGGGATGATGTAGCGTGGTATTATGAACGAAGTGGTGAGCGGTGGCATAAAGGTAGAGCATGCGCTTTGGGGTCGAGAGCATGGAGAGGCTGGTTAATAGTTTCTCTGACCAAGAATACTTCACATGCTCCACTCCACCAAGGTGTAAATTGGTACCTGAGATGACAGTGTCTATTCCTGGTCGCCGCAGATCGATGTTGGCTGTCACACCCACAGGAGAGAAATTATTTCCCCAGGTACTTTAATAGTTCAAAAATGAGTAGGAACCAAAGCTACGTGTGTTATAGAGATCATGCAAAATATCAGGATAGTAAAGCCACTATCAAACGTAACTATGGAAGGAGGTCATTTGGGCATCTGTGCAAATGTAATCAAAAAGTTATAATCTCAAAACTAGTACCCGAAAAACTTATATTTCGTCTACATGTATACATTTACAAGTTTTCTTTGTGATAGCAGAGCGTTGTTAATTTGAAATATATACACTTAAACTGTGAATATTCTGTGGTTGCTGTATAACTAACGATCATCGATTAAACTGTGAACACTCTGTAGTTGCTGTATCACTAACGATCATCTGTTACATAATATTATGCTCGGGATTTCTTACCCTTTTTGGTATAGTTTCTATGTCGACTAGATGTCCATGATTCAGCTGACATTGTCGTGCTGCGTCCTTCCATGATGCTACTTTGTTTGAAAACAGGAGACATTTTGATGTACCTGGTAATGCCTTCCATCCAGGATTGCATTGTCCTACATTCGCTGAAATATGATATATTTATATACTTATACATACACTGATTAGGGATAGCAATAAAAGTCTGATAGAACTTGGGAGTAATCTTACAATGATTTATAACGCTACACGTTTTATATAATTATCACAGGAAACATATTGATGGTTCCATTTCACCACTTCAACACAGTCGTTAGTGCGCCTGCTGTATAATCTGACAACTGGGTTCAAATCCGGATGGAAGCACATACATATGCCTGCCATATTTTAGCAGAAAGCTAACTGGCAAATTTATCCTATGTTCGGCATTAATAAGAATAGGATAAGTATAGAACGACATTTGCATCACTCTGGATAATACCACAGGTGGCAGTATCAGTGTTTGGAAAAAAAATGAAAAAAAATCCGCCACTGAGCTAATACACTATCAAGGTATAAAGCGTACTATATGTCTATGTCCAAAGATTGTGGAACCTCGTATCTAAAAATAGACTTGGTTCCTAACAATAATTATGATACTGTGAGTGGAGCGGGTATCCAGCTCGTAAATAAAATGGCCTCGAGCGAAGTTAAATAACGAAAGGAAAACTGTTTTGCCGTTTCTCAGTTATAAGATTCAATTGAACGAGATTTTCGGTAAGATGGAATATCTTATAATTTATTTGAAATACTTGTGTAGCGATTTTCCTTCAGCGCCCGTATTTTATGCTGAAACAACGAGATGCGATGTTCCACAGTCTTTGGCATATAGACACAAAGTACGCTTTATACCTTGATAGTATATTAGCTCAGTGACGGATTTTTAAAAAAATTATATTTTTTAATCGTTTTCGGACCAAACACTTATACTGCCACAGGTGGAGTATACAGGTTAATTCCAAGACATCCTATTACTATCTTAATATCACGTGTTGTTAGTTAGTTACCTATGGAATAGTTGGTTTTATTTATTATGTAGCTAATGAAAAACAGATAAGTTCAAATGGTCTATGCACATGGCCGTAATGATGCTGACAACACCGAAACAATTGCTGCATCTGTTGTGACCAATCAGAGGTGTCGGACAATATTGTTCTGAAAATCATTAAATTCACGACATAAGAACTATGCGGTTTGTTTGAAATAAAATACGGTAAATTACGTTACAGACAAATGTAGACCTATTTATGGAAGCTTACTTGTTATTGCTTGGCAACCGATTGCGTCGAATCGAAGAGCAATATGATTATGCCAATTCTGTGGATGAATTCGTAAATATCGAGCAATAAATGGACAATCAAACATATGTGTCACCAATGAATCCTCATCAATATTTCCTTTGAACAACTGAAAGTAAAGGAATTACATGTCCATTTAATGCAACAAGATTATACATTATTGCACTGAACAGCCTACCGAGATGCACCCTTTCATTGTCAGTATATCCAGGCTGAAAGCACTGTTTACAGTATGCAATCTTTCATTGTCAGTATATCTAGACTGAAAGCACTGTTTACAGTATGCAATCTTTCATTGTCAGTATATCCATGCTGAAAGCACTGTTTACAGTATGCAATCTTTCATTGTCAGTATATCCAGGCTGAAAGCACTGTTTACAGTATGCAACCTTACATTGTCAGTATATCCAGACTGAAAGCACTGTTTACAGTATGCACCCTTTCATTGTCAGTATATCCAGACTGAAAGCACTGTTTACAGTATGCAATCTTTCATTGTCAGTATATCCAGACTGAAAGCACTGTTTACAGTATGCACCCTTTCATTGTCAGTATATCTAGACTGAAAGCACTGTTTACAGTATGCACCCTTTCATTGTCAGTATATCCAGGCTGAAAGCACTGTTTACAGTATGCAATCTTTCATTGTCAGTATATCCAGGCTGAAAGCACTGTTTACAGTATGCAATCTTTCATTGTCAGTATATCCAGACTGAAAGCACTGTTTACAGTATGCAATCTTTCATTGTCAGTATATCCAGGCTGAACGCACTGTTTACAGTATGCAATCTTTCATTGTCAGTATATCCAGACTGAAAGCACTGTTTACAGTATGCAACCTTACATTGTCAGTATATCCAGACTGATAGCACTGTTTACAGTATGCAATCTTTCATTGTCAGTATATCCATGCTGAAAGCACTGTTTACAGTATGCACCCTTTCATTGTCAGTATATCCAGACTGAAAGCACTATTTACAGTATGCAATCTTTCATTGTCAGTATATCCAGACTGAAAGCACTGTTTACAGTATGCAATCTTTCATTGTCAGTATATCCAGACTGAAAGCACTGTTTACAGTATGCAATCTTTCATTGTCAGTATATCCAGACTGAAAGCACTGTTTACAGTATGCAATCTTTCATTGTCAGTATATCCAGACTGAAAGCACTATTTACAGTATGCACCCTTTCATTGTCAGTATATCCAGACTGAAAGCACTGTTTACAGTATGCAATCTTTCATTGTCAGTATATCCAGACTGAAAGCACTGTTTACAGTATGCAATCTTTCATTGTCAGTATATCCAGGCTGAAAGCACTATTTACTGTTTCATTGATCAGTGGCGGGTTATGTCTCACCAAGTGACCGACATTGACATCGTTATATAAAACAGTCATCTCATTTTTATTTATATTTTAATGAATAGCCTATAATCATTCGGCATGCTCAAATTTAAATGGATCTTTCTGTTATGATGCAAGTACTTTTATATGATGTGTTCTTGTGTATATTATACATGCGTTTCCATGGAATCTTACCTTGTCATTTCCGTTTTTATCTTTGACAAATTCCCAGTTTTTGCCATCAATACTCCAAGATATTTTGTAGTCTGAAGTTCTTTGAACACAGCATAACGTTAAAGGGTTTAGATGACGTCCCTGTGTTACAACTCCTCGTACCATACTGGGTCGCACAAACTCCACCTGCAAGACGAACATCCAATAGTTGTCACAATAGTATATAACATAGACCGTGGTTAAAACGGAGTACCCGGAAAGAATAACCAATGTTAAGTTAAAGTTTACATGGTTAGCATGGTGTAAAACTGTTGTAGAGTGAGAGTGTTAAATGAATAGCCAATGCTTTGTAACTTTGATCATGTCGTCCATTTTGAAAAATAGCGGCCATATTGGAAATTTCGAAAGTGGGTCCATGTCTAACTATGATGGTTACTTAACTGCCATCATGCAAACTTCAATGCTTTTATCATCAAACCAACAAATTTTTCACGGGTCTGCCTGACTGACATTATAGTCATTAAACAAAAACATTTCCATTGGAGTTAGGCGATTGGATCAGAATTATTAGTAACGTTAATACTTATACGTCAGGTATTTCTAAAACAGTTTAGTACAAAATGATTGTTTTTTTTGGTACGTCCGATTAAACCGTATTGGATCTCGATATAGCAAAACAACTCAATACCTGAATATACTGATTTTTATCATTAACACCGGCTGACCATGCCCCTCTGTAGAACGTTCCATTTCCGTAATCATACGCTGTAGTAAATAGCCGTGACCTTTCAGGACCGTTGTTATCATTTGGTAAATTAGAGTTCCAGGATGATGAGGCAGAGAGATGATTGTCAGGTACACCGTGTGCTCCGGACACCAAATACTCGTGACATATCTGAGCACCTGTAAGTTAACAAGAGATGATTGTCAGGTACACCGTGTGTTCCGGACATCAAATACTCGTGACATATCTGAGCACCTGTCAGTTAACAATAGATGATTGTCATGTACACCGTGTGCTCCGGACACCAAATACTCGTGACATATCTGAGCACCTGTCAGTTAACAATAGATGATTGTCATGTACACCGTGTGTTCCGGACATCAAATACTCGTGACATATCTGAGCACCTGTAAGTTAACAAGAGATGGTTGTCAGGTACACCGTGTGCTCCGGACACCAAATACTTGTGACATATCGGAGCACCTGTCAGTTAACAAGAGATGATTGTCAGGTACACCGTGTGTTCCGGACACCAAATACTCGTGACATATCTGAGCACCTGTAAGTTAACAAGAGATGATTGTCAGGTACACCGTGTGTTCCGGACACCAAATACTCGTGACATATCTGAGCACCTGTCAGTTAACAATAGATGATTGTCATGTACACCGTGTGCTCCGGACACCAAATACTCGTGACATATCTGAGCACCTGTCAGTTAACAATAGATGATTGTCAGGTACACCGTGAGCTCCGGACACCAAATACTCGTGACATATATGAGCACCTGTCAGTTAACAATAGATGATTGTCAGGTACACCGTGAGCTCCGGACACCAAATACTCGTGACATATCTGAGCACCTGTCAGTTAACAAGAGATGATTGTCATGTACACCGTGTGCTCCGGACACCAAATACTTGTGACATATCTGAGCACCTGTAAGTTAACAAGAGATGATTGTCAGGTACACCGTGTGCTCCGGACATCAAATACTCGTGACATATCTGAGCACCTGTCAGTTAACAATAGATGATTGTCAGGTACACCGTGTGCTCCGGACACCAAATACTCGTGACATATCTGAGCACCTGTAAGTTAACAAGAGATGATTGTCAGGTACACCGTGTGCTCCGGACACCAAATACTTGTGACATATCTGAGCACCTGTCAGTTAACAAGAGATGATTGTCATGTACACCGTGTGCTCCGGACACCAAATACTTGTGACATATCTGAGCACCTGTAAGTTAACAAGAGATGGTTGTCAGGTACACCGTGTGCTCCGGACACGAAATACTTGTGACATATCTGAGCACCTGTCAGTTAACAAGAGATGATTGTCAGGTACACCGTGTGCTCCGGACACCAAATACTTGTGACATATCTGAGCACCTGTAAGTTAACAAGAGATGGTTGTCAGGTACACCGTGTGCTCAGGACACCAAATCCTTGTGACATATCTGAGCACCTGTCAGTTAACAAGAGATGGTTGTCACGTACACCGTGTGCTCCGGACACCAAATACTTGTGACATATCTGAGCACCTGTAAGTTAACAAGAGATGGTTGTCAGGTACACCGTGTGCTCCGGACACCAAATACTTGTGACATATCTGAGCACCTGTAAGTTAACAAGAGATGGTTGTCAGGTACACCGTGTGCTCCGGACACCAAATACTTGTGACATATCTGAGCACCTGTAAGTTAACAAGAGATGATTGTCAGGTACACCGTGTGTTCCGGACACCAAATACTCGTGACATATCTGAGCACCTGTAAGTTAACAAGAGATGATTGTCAGGTACACCGTGTGTTCCGGACACCAAATACTCGTGACATATCTGAGCACCTGTCAGTTAACAATAGATGATTGTCATGTACACCGTGTGCTCCGGACACCAAATACTCGTGACATATCTGAGCACCTGTCAGTTAACAATAGATGATTGTCAGGTACACCGTGAGCTCCGGACACCAAATACTCGTGACATATATGAGCACCTGTCAGTTAACAATAGATGATTGTCAGGTACACCGTGAGCTCCGGACACCAAATACTCGTGACATATCTGAGCACCTGTCAGTTAACAAGAGATGATTGTCATGTACACCGTGTGCTCCGGACACCAAATACTTGTGACATATCTGAGCACCTGTAAGTTAACAAGAGATGATTGTCAGGTACACCGTGTGCTCCGGACATCAAATACTCGTGACATATCTGAGCACCTGTCAGTTAACAATAGATGATTGTCAGGTACACCGTGTGCTCCGGACACCAAATACTCGTGACATATCTGAGCACCTGTAAGTTAACAAGAGATGATTGTCAGGTACACCGTGTGCTCCGGACACCAAATACTTGTGACATATCTGAGCACCTGTCAGTTAACAAGAGATGATTGTCATGTACACCGTGTGCTCCGGACACCAAATACTTGTGACATATCTGAGCACCTGTAAGTTAACAAGAGATGGTTGTCAGGTACACCGTGTGCTCCGGACACGAAATACTTGTGACATATCTGAGCACCTGTCAGTTAACAAGAGATGATTGTCAGGTACACCGTGTGCTCCGGACACCAAATACTTGTGACATATCTGAGCACCTGTAAGTTAACAAGAGATGGTTGTCAGGTACACCGTGTGCTCAGGACACCAAATCCTTGTGACATATCTGAGCACCTGTCAGTTAACAAGAGATGGTTGTCAGGTACACCGTGTGCTCCGGACACCAAATACTTGTGACATATCTGAGCACCTGTAAGTTAACAAGAGATGGTTGTCAGGTACACCGTGTGCTCCGGACACCAAATACTTGTGACATATCTGAGCACCTGTAAGTTAACAAGAGATGGTTGTCAGGTACACCGTGTGCTCCGGACACCAAATACTTGTGACATATCTGAGCACCTGTAAGTTAACAAGAGATGATTGTCAGGTACACCGTGTGCTCCGGACATCAAATACTCGTGAAATGTCTGAGCACCTGTCAGTTAACAATAGATGATTGTCAGGTACACCGTGTGCTCCGGACACCAAATACTCGTGACATATCTGAGCACCTGTCAGTTAACAATAGATGATTGTCAGGTACACCGTGTGCTCCGGACATCAAATACTCGTGACATATCTGAGCACCTGTCAGTTAACAAGAGATGATTGTCAGGTACACCGTGTGCTCCGGACACCAAATACTTGTGACATATCTGAGCACCTGTAAGTTAACAAGAGATGATTGTCAGGTACACCGTGTGCTCCGGACACCAAATACTTGTGACATATCTGAGCACCTGTAAGTTAACAAGAGATGATTGTCATGTACACCGTGTGCTCCGGACACCAAATACTTGTGACATATCTGAGCACCTGTAAGTTAACAAGAGATGGTTGTCAGGTACACCGTGTGCTCCGGACACCAAATACTTGTGACATATCTGAGCACCTGTCAGTTAACAAGAGATGATTGTCAGGTACACCGTGTGCTCCGGACACCAAATACTTGTGACATATCTGAGCACCTGTCAGTTAACAAGAGATGATTGTCAGGTACACCGTGTGTTCCGGACACCAAATACTCGTGACATATCGGAGCACCTGTAAGTTAACAATAGATGATTGTCATGTACACCGTGTGCTCTGGACACCAAATACTCGTGACATATCTGAGCACCTGTAAGTTAACAAGAGATGATTGTCAGGTACACCGTGTGCTCCGGACACCAAATACTCGTGACATATCTGAGCACCTGTCAGTTAACAAGAGATGATTGTCATGTACACCGTGTGCCCCGGACACCAAATACTTGTGACATATCGGAGCACCTGTAAGTTAACAAGAGATGTTAGTAATACATATATGCCCCTGTCAGCCAAATAGTCGGAAATAGTATTGGTCACAGTGATATTGACTTTGTCAAGTTGACCTACTGACCATAAAATCAATAGGGTTCATTTACTACTGCTGACCAGCCTCAATGTAAAGTTTGAATAGCATAAGCATGATAAGGCAACGTGACCTTGAGTTATTGAACGGAAACCATTTGGTCTACCGAAAGTTCGACCGACTAATCGTCCGACAGACAATAGACCCCTAATCAACGATTGGGGGGGGGGATAATTAGTTTAGTTCTTAATTTGTAATTTAAGACACTCGTACATGGGGAACCTTGTAATGTTTCACATACTATTGTCATTGGGAGAATGAAAGTCAACTCAACTACTGCATTCAATGCATGGATGAAGTACGTGCTTCTAAAGTTCTTCCTCCATTGGAAGATTTTTAGAGACATGCCATAAGCCGCGGCCATTCAGGGCGTCGCGTCCATTCAGGGCGTAATGTCAATTGTGAAACAAAGTTACCTTGTGGAGCATTAGCAGGTGCTTGGAACGGTATATATACTGGTAGAGTCGTCGTCTGTGTCGTAGTGGTGGGCGTGGTCGTTGGTCTGGTTGTGGTTGATGTAGTCGTCGTCGTGGTGGGCGTGGTTGTTGATGTTGTTGTGGATGTCGTGGTCGATGTTGATGTCGTAGTAGGCGTGGTAGTTGTACTTGTCGTAGTGGGCGTGGTTGTACTTGTCGTAGTCGATGTGGTCGTACTAGTTGTAGTAGGCGTAGTCGTACTTGTCGTAGTGGGCGTAGTTGTACTTGTCGTTGTAGGCGTGGTCGTACTTGTCGTAGTGGGCGTGGTCGTACTTGTCGTAGTAGGTGTTGTTGTACTTGTCGTAGTTGACGTGGTCGTAGTTCTAGTTGTTGTAGGCGTGGTTTTTGTACTTGTTGTGGTGGGCGTGGTTGTAGAAGTGGACGTTGTTGGCGTGGTCTTTGTTTGTGTTGTTGCAGGGGTTGTTGTCGAAGTTGAACTCGTTGTTTTAGGCGCGGCTAATGGATGACAGTGGTAGGTTACCTGGAATCAGCAGATACTGAATGGTAATTAACGGTGGAAACAGATTGATAATAATAATGATATGCAAGTGGGTGGGGAATGGCACATTTGTAAAATATTTCATGTACATTGAGACAGTTGTTCAAATGCACATGCTTGTATAAAATGTGCAGTACATGTCTAAAGTTACACTTCTACACTTGGAAATACATTTCATAAAATTCTGTATGAAATTTGTTCACCAGGTAGCGTATATTGCTGTTTATGTGAGTACGTTCGATAAACGAGTGAACATACACAACATAATGCATTGCTTAAAAAATGCTTTATGATAAAATCTTAAAATAAACATGATGGTTCCATACGAGTATGCAGAAAAAGTTGGAATGAAAAAATAAAATGGTAGGTCATTAGAAAAACAAGTACATTTGTATCTTTAAAACAAGTCTGGTAACCTATCATTTTATGGTTTCAATGTCGGTTTAGATTATTTCGCTGTTATTTTAAGATGTTTAGGTAGAAAAAGGTGCACGTACCACCTTAATGTTTGTTCAATGATGGACAATTTGTTTTATATATGATGAACAACAATTAGTATACAATGAATCACTCACTTTAAGATATTTAGCTTGTCCTGGACACGGATCCGGTACTCTAAGCCACCCATTCGATGCAAATATAATACATGATGCCTGATGGTCACAGTACTTGCGTACTGTAGCCATACTTTGTGGGCCAGTAGCCTGACATTTTAGGTTACTAAATGTTTGCTGTTTCGTATTGCATAAGGATTGGCTCGTTCTACCGTAAAACACGGTATCGACAACTAATTCTTCACCTGGTGGACAGCGTAAAACCTCTTTCTTTGGTGGACAAACAAGTTGAGATTTTACACCTGTAAGAAACATCAATATGTCGAATTAGACGGAGAGAAGTCATGTAGTAATGCTTTGAGTTTGAATTCCACGCTGTTTTCCCAATCGTGAAAGCTCGACCATTTTCGCTTGTCGCTGGTTAATATACATCGAGTACAAGTGTAGTTAGACACCAAAATGATAAAATTATTTGCATTAAAAAATGCCGAGGAAATCAAAATGACTGTTCTCCATCGATGTGCCAGTAATAGACTGTACTTCGTATTTCAAAGTTGTCAAGTTCTTATGTTATTATAAATTTGATCTGAAATATAAAAAAAACAGTGTATGAATGTGATGGAGGGCACTTTCAATATAAGTGCCTTCCACGGGACCAGTGCTCCCACACAATATTTGGAATTCGAACCTACGATTTTCAGTAAGTTGATACCAGAAAACGGTGTATGTTCAGCATATAGGAAATTTCAATAGAATTGATTACATTTTGTCGGTTAAAAAGTTGAATTAGATTCAATGGCTAATTGTAAACGCATTTAAATTTCATATGCAGTAATCCGTTTGGCTTTATGACGCCACTTAGATATCAAGGCACGTACTTGATCACGTGGTCAGCCGAACTACTTTCCGTCCCGGTTTTGAGAATAAATCGCGGTGTTGTAAATACACACAAACACACACTTACCGCTTGGAAGGGTTGTTAACTTCGTTGTCTGTACTGTGGTCGTTTTCTTTGTTGTTGTTGGTGCGGGGGTTGTTGTTGTTTTTATTGTTGTTGTAGGAGCTGGGGTAGTTGTTTTAGTGGTCGGTGTTGTCGGTGTTGTCGGTGTTGTCGGGGTTGTCGCCTACAGTACAAGAAATACAAATTAATATAATCACTATGATTGCAATATTGCAAAAAAAACCAAAAGTCCGACATGCCATTCGTTTGTTTACATATTTTACTCGGGACCTGTGTTTTTGTTTGACTCTTAAAAACATGGATGTATTTCAACAACAGTTCGGGAGTGTGCATGTTTTGTTACTAGAAAAATGCACATAATTATGAGTGTTGTTTATGTTGCTTGATTTACGAACAAACGATGAAATATATGTATGGCAAGGGATATTTATCGTTTCCCTTTGATGCTCAGACTCAGTTTAAAGACGTTGTTCAAACGCATTGCAGCAACGATTTATGGTGAGCGGAAGTTGCATGGGCAATTAGGAGTAAAAATAAGTTAAAAGATTAAATTCGGTATACATAAGTAAATGTTATACATTCATCGTAAACTGACCAACGGAGATTTTCTGATGTTCTGGGTGCTGCGTGTCGGTGTTTGGAATGACCGTATCGTACGTTCGGCATAATTTTATGTTGCTGTAGCACAACAGTGCCATTACATCTACATATAACATATTTTATTTACAATAGTATCACTCGCAAGTCGGTATTTTAAGGCTCAAGTTGTAATCGAATTATTGAATGGAAAAAATAAGAACAATAGGAGCTGGTGTTGCAGTAATCCTACCGTAGTTGTGGCTTTAGTAGTTTTTGAAGTGGTGGTCGGAATATCACACTGGTAGCTCACTTGTAAATACTTCGGAATACCGGTGCATGGATCAGGTCCTAGTTTGGTCCAATCGTTGGCAACGACACAACTTGACTTGCCATTACATATGGATTCCACATGCTGTGTGGCTGCCGGTCCCCCTTTACAATGTGCGCCGACTACTGGTGTTTTATATGGATTGCATAGGGTAGCAGGGGCGGGTGGAAGTCGACCCCACAAAACGTTGGTTATGTGTAAAACTTTACCAGTGGGACAAGTAAAAGTTGCATGTTTCGTTTCACAAATCGTCGTTTGGTCTGAAAGTAAAACCACATTATACCTCGTAAGTGTTACATTATGATATGTTTGTTGTTGAACCTACTAGCCAAGTATACCGGGTTTCTATACGTGGTTACTGGCTGCAAAATCCAACCGTAACAGCTGTCAACTTGTATCAACTAGCACATGTACACTAATCCAACCGTTATAACCGTCAACTTGTATCAACTAGCACATGTACACTAATCCAACCGTTATAGCCATCAACTTGTATCAACTAGCACATGTGTGCGGTGAGCACTGGACAGTAATGCCAGAATTGATTTAAAAGTACGAAAGAAACGTGTATCTGACAATTGTTTGAAATGACGTGAACTGTGAAGACGTTAACATGTACGAGGGTCAGTCAAGAAAAACTGAGAGTTGGTGAATAATGACCAGGGGAATAAGTGTTCGTATATTGTCTTTACATTATCGTGAAATATGGTATATCATCGATGTTAAGGCGAATACCAATTATTGGTATGAACATTTGATTATTGTTGCCAGGCAACCGAAGAAGACAATTGTAGAACACAATTGTGCGTTGCTATGGAAACATAAAGGTATATTGAAAATTTTCAAACTTATTTTTGTAATACATTCATCTATCAGATATACTTAATTATGGTTGACTTGTTCCTTCAATGTAGAAAATATACTTTATGGAACTATTAATTGTCACTTTATTTGTTGGTATTGATACCACAATTTTACCCTTCCCAAAAGAACGCATGGTGTTTTTCAAAAGCGAAGTTATTTTTTTTATTTCTATTATGGTCACTGGACTCCATTAGATACATTCATAATCGTTCTGAGCCGAGATTGTGCATTCAGTGATAGGTTTTAGAAAACCATGGCAACGCAAAGAACACATGCCGAGAAAATCGATAAAATACGGGTAAAATTGTTGCTAGGCAACTAATCAATACAGCATTAGTGACCATTCGGTAACAAACGCCCATTATTATTTGATAAATACGATTCTACAAGATACGCATGTAGGTTGTACTAAATTATGCTATATGAAGTTGAAATAAACGCTAGAATTTACAACAAAATCAGTCTCCCAGTTAGTCCAGTCATTGAATCTTTAAACATGGTCAACCTCATACAAATTGCAAAACTGAGTTTCTTTGCATTTTCATCATCTACTGACTCTTGCCAACTACAGACAAAATGTCAAATATGCATGTTCAGGGGGAGATGAGAAAAAATCGACATGTTTAATGTCACTTTTGGTAGCATTTTCAGCATTTGCCTTAATTCATACTGCATGGGGAATTTTAAGTTCTAATAATTCCTTTGTAAGTCGTTAAATATTCACTAATTGTACATAAAAGTGTATTTTTCTGAAAGATACAACCTTCCTCTATCGAATACAAATAATGATATTATCATCAGACAATTTCTTTTTCAAAGATTTGCGATTCTACGTGTAAGTATACTATCTATTCTAATGTCGACAAAATGACTCAAAATAGCACTAGGAAGGGAAACATGCGTTTTATTCATTTCTTTAATATTAATAGAATTTGTTTAAAATTTACACATATCATGCGTTATATACATGTGTGTCTAAGGAAAAAGGCAATTTGTGTTTAGACAGTACACATTAATTATGAAATATATGAATCTATTACAGCGGGGGAAATAGTAATTGGTCTCTCTGACTGTCCGTCCACAATTGCAATTGTATGTACAATTTTGACTTTATGATTATGAAACTTGGTGACAGTGATCATCTGAACAAATTTCACTCCAAGGTTGTAAATGGATGATCAAGGGTAAAACACTAGGTCACTATGTCAAATTGTAGCAAAACCTTGTGTAGTCACAACTCACTAGAGGTAATAATTTTGGCCTTATATTTATGAAACTTGGTCACAATAATAATCTCCACCAAACCAAGGTCAAAGTTATAAATTGGGCCATCCGGTGTCATAAAATAGATCACTTGTTCATATATAAGAAAAACGTTGTGTAAGCACAAAAGTCACAATTTTTGTGTAATGTTTATGCAACTTGGTCACAATGTTCATTTCAAAACATCTAAGACAAGTGCGTTATTGAGTCATATAGGTCAAAATTATGTCAATATGTCAAAATCATTGAAAACACTTTTGCGACTTTTTGGCTCAACAAGTTTTTTCCTATTATTTGGCCTATTGACCTAGTTTTGACCCATGATGAGTAAATGTTAGATTTTACCTAGATGTTGTTTTGATAATCCTTGTTACGTGGTTTCATAAAGATTAGGCAAAGAGCGCGCCTTCTAGTGACTTCTAAAGATTTTTTATATAGTTTTTACCTAGTGACCTAGTTTTTAACTCAAGTTAACACAATTGCACACATGACCTAGATGTTGTTAAGATGATCATTGTGACTAAATGTCACAAGTGTAAGGTTGAAACTGCGACCCCTAGTGACTACATCTTGTTTTTCTATGATTTGACCTAGTGTTCTAGATTTTGGCCCCGGTTAATGCAAAATCTAACTTGACCTAGATTAGGTTGCGATGATCAGTTTCATAAAGGTCAGGCCAAAATTGCTACTTCTAAGCACGATTTAAAAATCAATTACTGATACAAGACAAGATTTATTTACATCAAAAGTGACAAATATCGTGAAAACATGTGACAATCCAATATATTTGTGCATATCTCACAAAGTGAAACGAATATTTACTTAGGACACGTTGTACTCTGCAAAGAATAGCTTAATATCAGCAAAAACTGTTTGTTTTGCAATTAGTTTGAGGTTTAAAGTTAAAATGACTAGACTAAGTTGCTGGCGCAAACGCATACCCTGTAGTGGTGTTATTTGGTTGCCTGGCAACTTTAGTTATAAGACTATATCTGAATACGGAATTCATCAGAATATCCGCAATGGATAATAGTTGACGATAATTGGTAGAAACTATAATTGTATATACATTTTGAATGCTTACTTTAACAACTCTCCGTTTTTCTTGACTGACCCTCGTAATAAGTACCTTCAGCACCCAATTGTATAAACGTTGGATAAAGTTATCCAGTGGATAACTATTGGATAAGTCCGACTTTTGGATAACTTTATCCAAATCTGGATAACTTTGACCAAAACCATTTGTATAAAAGTTTTGGACAAAGTTATCCAAAAGTTAACCCTCAAGTTATCCAGAAAAGTTAACCAGACTCCTCGAGTCTGGGTAACTATCCAAAACGTATGGTTAACTAATGACAAAAAGACGCTAATCAATATCCATCTACCGGGCATGTAATATCACAGTTAAAATATAATGTAAGAAGTTCACATAAGACTTACTCTGTGCTGCTGCTAACGTTGTTGTTTTAAATGTAGAAACAGTTGTTGTTGGTGATAACATTGTTGCCTTTGTTGTTCCCGTCGTTGTTGGTGACGTCATTACAGTGGGTGTGGTCGTCCCCGTTGTTGTTTGTGGTGGAACTGTAGGTGTAATGCATTGGTAATCTATTTTTAGAAACTTCGGGACGCCGCTACATGGATCACCAAGCGTTTGCCACGAATTAGTCACAGAACATGTTGATTTACCTTGGCATTGTTTGTTAACGTGATTCTTGGACTGTGAGCCACCAACACAGTTAAAATTTGTGATTTGTGATTTATATGGATTGCATGTGGTGATTGGTAAGGCATGGGTACGACCATATATGATGTTAACGATGTCTATATTTTGTCCAAGTGGACACACGATTGTACCAGGTCCTGTTGTCTCACATACGGTGATGGACTTTTGCTGCTGACCGTTTGCTAAACTGGATACCAGAAGCAATACTGAAATAGATGTTGTAGTAAACTAAACCTTTCATCATGTCTAAGTATTGTAACTCATCTAAAATGATGTTGGACAACTACGTACACAGGAGCATGACGATTTGGTGTACTCAATATTTACTTTTTGAATTAACTAAGTGTATAAGGTGAAACGGTGGCAGATTGATTAACACTCTCGACTACCCATTACCAAAATACCAAGGTTCAAGATTCGGTGATTAGCCGGGGACGCTTTCAGTGTTTCTCAACAAACTAGAAATGAACTGGTTGGAAACCCCGATGTAGTATATGTGACATGTTTAGGTCACCAAATTCGTTTAAAGAACCAAGGAGTCTATTTGAAATATGATTTTTTACATCATCCAAATTTCCGTCTGTTCCCTCGAACCTGGAGGTCATCTATCAAATATTGAGCAGACACACATTATGCCTTTTGTCTGACTTAAAGTGCGCATGTTTGGTTTTAAACCGGGCGTTAACCTCGCCAACTTACTCCTCGAACTTCCCGCTCAATGCAGTCAGGTATTAGTTAGCATTTGAGAACCATAAGCAGAAATGATTTGATTCGGTGTATATGTGTTTAATTAATCAAATGAATGTCATGTAATAATCACACAAATTTCAATGTGCTTGGAAACCCTTAAAGGTTTGATTTCATGTAAAACTAGATAGTTACATAGCATGTCTACAAAAATATATTAAAACAAAATGTATTAAATAAATGCGTACATCATTTATTCACTAAAGTGATGAAACTTAAGGGGTGTCCTAATGTTTGCGGTTAGCCAAATAATGTAAAACAATCCACTTGATATGTCTCAGTTAATGCTCCTCTTATAGATAACCTGCCCACATGCACTAGGATTACCCAGCAGGGGTTTGGTCCGAACCTTGGTCATATTTAACTAATTGCTAGTCGTTATAGGATTGACATCAAAGTTAGTTGCTACAACTAACCGTCAAAACATTAAACATGTCCAACAATAAAGATATGTTTATCAATTTCCAGTCGGGTCAATGTAGATGGTTATTTTTTGGGACACCATGTGCTTTTTAAAGATTGTATTCGTGCTTATGTTTTAAGTCTGAATTCAGCAGTCATCCGAAGTCAATACTCAATTTTATTAACTTGCAATATAAGTATACGCACCAAGCAAAAGGACACATTTTAAAAAAAGTGTGTTTATTAAATACACCAGTGAGAACTTAAGAATTGCACCATATGTTCTGATAATTTTTGCTTGCAAATAGAGACACACTTAATATGCATAACTTAACATTAATGGTATCATGAATGAATGTATATTGGAATTGTCGTTAACCGTAGAAATGTAATCGTGCGGTTTCGTTCTTGGTGTGGGCTGATTTTAAGAATACACAGGAAACATGCAAGTATTCGATGGCGATAGCCTTGCACTCGAGTACTAGTATATCGCAAAACGCACTGGTTAAGAAATGCTAGATTATGTAAGCGTTATTTTAGAACTAAAACATATTATATGGCAACAGCTAGAATAAATGTTTATTAAAATGTTATTTCAAGTACCGTCTCCAAACACGCTTTCTCGATGAAAAAAAACCCCGGTGAAATTAAAAGTAAAAGCGAATGAACTTTCTTTAAACGTAAACAAACAGTTTCCAGTAGTAATGTTGGTATACATTAAAAAATGTCGACATACTTAAATTCGATTTTTTGGATGTTTGTTCTGGATACAGAATCTCTGAAACAGAGGCACATAGTTGTAAATTGATTTTGTTGGGGCGATAATTGAAATTTGGAAATATACTAGATCTAGTCCAGAAAAGTATTAAGTAAACAATTTTAAAAGTGATGTCATGTCACCAACCAGTTCAACCCAAATGTTACATATAATAAGTGGGATATTTTATTCTACGACGCGATGATCTATGTTTTGAGATAGGAGCGTTTTTAACATTTTTGTTTGGTGAAACAAAATTAAGCCATTATTTGAATAGGTATAAGCCCATTTTCATAATTTTACTTTCAATGTGTTGTAGGTTAATCAAGAGAAATGTACGCATATCGCTGGCTTAGAATGAGAAGGTCGTACCTACTACTTACGACCTTATAAGACTCATATTTGAAATCTGCTTCACAGGGAGGCTTCTTATGCGCTTATTTTCATCAAAATCGGATATTGTCATGTTGACCAAAATGAAGTTTTAAAAACTAGTTTTCCCATAGGTAAAGAGTAAATAGACAGTTTTCTCTTGTTTTCTCAATAAATCAAATTTGTAGTTACGACCTTCTTATTCTAAGCCATCGATATGTCCCGCTCTTGCATTTCGAAACTACGGAAGTGCAACGTTGTCATTATTTATAGAATGAACCTCGTAGCAGGTAACATAAATAGCATACTTATATTATCATAGATATGTAACAAACATGTATTTCATATGTACACTGTTCCACTCGTTCGCCAGCTCTTCAGTCCTCACGTTTTACGGAAATATTTATGAAGTGTATAATGACTTAATTCAGCTTGGTTTAGTATGGTTACACTGTGGTACACCGTTTACCGGATATTGAACGTACATTTGAGTAGTATCATTACTTTCCACAGCCATAGAAGACATCAAACTGTAGCAGGTATATTATTAAGTGCTTAAAACATTATTGGAATAGGTGGCTGTTCACTCTTAAATGTTGACCGTGATGCTGCATAATATGTGTTTAGAATAACTGCATTACTAAGGTATACAATGTTATTGTTTTTTTTTATTGTGCATGCTTTTTTATGAACCAAAATACTAGTACACTTAGTACAAATTTCAGTAAAAATGACAAAAGTACACAAAAGAGACTTAAGTTAGTAAAACAGATACAAGTAACTGAACATAGTATCGAATTTTACTGTACAGAGTATTGCCAAATATTAAGTTTGTGTACGGAGTATTGCACAACACTTGGGCTATATTACTCATTTACTCATCCGATGTACACATATACCAGTGTGCAATTTAGTGCGAATGCAATTTAAAAAAGGTTTACGAGTATGTATGGAAATACACTCGCAGAACATAAACATAAATGAAAGAACAGAAACGAATTTCTATATTTTTAGACTAAACAAAATATTACATAAGAGACTGAACAAGTTATCTTACCGGTTAACATACATATATCCTCCCTCATCTTGTCTGATCGTTTTAATGATAAATTTCTAAATTTCTTGATTTATACTCTGGTCATGTACAAATTGCGCGCATAGTTGTGGATTGGTTTTAAAATCAAACTTTCGTATCAGAAAGCTGTTATTGTGGACAAACACCCTCATTGAAATCTCACAACATTCCGACGACAACCAATGGGTAGAGGGATAATATGAGAGCAAAGCCCACGTTCTGGATGCGCTCCTGGTGGAAATTGAGGTCACTAGATCAATGAAAATAGTGTTTAAGGACTCGTGTATTTATCAAAGTTCAATTTACAGCCATAATTGGCCTTTTAAGTATACCAGTACCTTTTATCGTCTCGGTATACATGTAAGAGTCGATAAGACTTGACTGGTTCGGGAGTATTCGTCACAATTCGTTTGTTTCCGTATTACAGATATGTTCGTGTATGATTATGTTTGACATATATACATGAACTTGCTATGGCACAAACCTTCTACATTGTACTTTAACACATGGAGACCAACTCATGTATGTTTTAATTACGATAAAATTCTGTCAACTGAAATACATTGGCACAAACACGAACTACAATATTCTTATATTCTTTTTTTGGGCACTAAATTATTGAATTTTGAAGCATTTATATTGGGTTAACTGAGTGTCAAATTGTGGTGCTTTTTAAAAGAAAACTTTTAATGATTCTAGTTTTCGAAGGATTGCCGGCAAACGCGATATTAGTGTATAATATTACACGTTTAGCATGTCACGCCCTAATTAAATAGCATTAAGCAGTTCATTCGCTCTGTGTTTTGTTGTTTCATTAAGTGATTAATTGAAAAAACTACATTTTACATGACTGCGTTAATTTTAAAACGTCCAATTTATACCTGTTAAAATTCGAATTTAGCGTAAAACGTAAATTGTCTTAGCCAAGTTATGTTGAAGTTGGCTTATAGTTGATTATTACACGGAAGTTGTGAGAATTGTTTTGTTATAGCAACCGGGTATATCGCACTTGTTATGACAACATCTTTCCTTTGGTTGGACTAGTTTGGACCATACAAACTGTTGGGTGTTTCTAGCAAGATGCTGAAGTACCTTGTTAGGGCTTAACTTTAAATCGCCGGGACACAAACAGGCATCAACTTGCATTATGAAATAGGCTTTTAATGAAAATGAACGCGTTTTAAATATTGATTTGTTTGTACGTTGGTGTTAGTTGTCTCCAAAAAATGTCGCGAGTTTATTGTCGAGTTTGTATGCGAGACCAGAGTATGTAAATGTTCGGACCATTTATAATAGTGTAAAGCAATGATAAATTTATAAAGTTGATAGAGAAGTAATTCTAAGAGTTGTTAATTGGAATTATATTGTTCCTTTTAATTATCTGTGAATCCCAATGAATGACAAATAAAGACATTCTTCAATGTATTGTACTTCGAATGTGCAAGCTCAATTTTGATTCCCACGGTCATTCAATCCACGATAATGTTCGCCACAACATTTTGTATATCAGTCGTTATGGCAACAGGACATAACTCACACGATCGCTAAAACTATCGTCACGATTTCAATTAATCATGAAAAACATTCAACCAAAAATAAAAAATGGGATTTAAACTTGAGGTTACAGAGTGCTTTCTGTTAGTTCATATACATATATATAACGTTCACCGTGATTAGTGAGTACTTAGTATCTGTTATATGCTACACAACCGTGAACGCGAAACTGTCTTGTTGAATCGTAATTTTTGCTTTGTAACAAGTGGTTAGTGCGCTTGACGTCTAAAATGGCGACCCAGGTTCACATCCGGTTGGAGACACATAAGCTGGCTGGCAAATGAAGGCAATGTTCGACATAGATTATCCTAACATTCCTGTACAGTTACGATTAGATCAAACGACATAGATTATCCTAACATTCCTGTACAGTTACGATTAGATCAAACGACATAGATTATCCTAATATTCCTGTACAGTTACGATTAGATCAAACGACATAGATTATCCTAACATTCCTGTACAGTTACGATTAGATCAAACGACATAGATTATCCTAACATTCCTGTACAGTTACGATTAGATCAAACGACATAGATTATCCTAACATTCCTGTACAGTTACGATTAGATCAAACGACATAGATTATCCTAACATTCCTGTACAGTTACGATTAGATCAAACGACATAGATTATCCTAACATTCCTGTACAGTTACGATTAGATCAAACGACATAGATTATCCTAACATTCCTGTACAGTTACGATTAGATCAAACGACATAGATTATCCTAACATTCCTGTACAGTTACGATTAGATCAAACGACATAGATTATCCTAACATTCCTGTACAGTTACGATTAGATCAAACGACATAGATTATCCTAACATTCCTGTACAGTTACGATTAGATCAAACGACATAGATTATCCTAACATTCCTGTACAGTTACGATTAGATCAAACGACATAGATTATCCTAACATTCCTGTACAGTTACGATTAGATCAAACGACATAGATTATCCTAACATTCCTGTACAGTTACGATTAGATCAAACGAATGTTTCCAGAAACTGATTAACATCTAGCAGATATTTTAACAAACGTCTCTGATTTTCGGCCGCCCAGTCAAATGTTCCCACAACTTAACATCACCTGGATTTCAAACTCCGCATTTAATTTAATTTGCTAAAATGCTCCCGTGTAATACTAAAAAAAGTCTTGAGATTGTTTGAATAGTAGTTTTTGTCACTTGATATTCCGAAAAAAATATTCAATGTTCAAAGTCTCAAAGACATTGATTATGCCGATTAACCAAATGAGCAGTGATTATTTAACAACCGTGTTGATGTAAACCAATCGTAAAAGCTCGGCCATTTCCGTTTGTCTCCAGTAAATATTATTTGCCTTTTCCATTGCATAAAGGTGGAGATGATCAGTACCGTGCAGGACCTCTGTTTAAAGTTCGACCGACATACTCAATTTGGACAAAGGAAGTGATGGAGCTAGGAATTAAAGGAACTAAACGTCCATAACATAATCAGTATGCATCATGTTACCCATACATAGATTAACCTCATTTTGTTATTTTTCCTTCCTAGTTGTTCATGATTTATAAGATCGTGGCGCTCATATTTATTTTATTATTGAAACGGTCATGTTGCCACTACAAATGGGGTTATATTTTTCTGATTATAATTTTTTCATGGAGGGTCGTTGCTAGGAGGTATATTTTAACTCTAAGTTGAACGAACAAAATCTTAATCGTCCGTTAGGCCATAGCAAATTAATGTTGTGGTTATTGTGACCTGTTGAGTATGTGTACATTAGGGTTTAATATTTTATTTCTTTAATTATTTTATTGATTATGTAAACTGAAAAATCAACAATTTCCAGCAAAATGCCAGTAAAGTTTAATGTTAAAGACAGGGGCAAACAAACAGTGTTGGTAGGGTAACTCCAACCACAATATACAATCGAAACTCCTCGGTCATCTTTCTAACGAATACCGAATGTGATTCGGAACTCCTCGGCGATATGTCACACTGGTCCAAAGTGCTTCCGGTCGTAGTATGCTAAAAAGTTCCTTTCAAAAAAATGATAATGTCTGTCCAAGTACAGTTTAAATGTGGAAACTGCTGATTGTTGTCCAATTTTATGAATGTAGTTCAAATATGGCCTGAATGTCAACATTTAAGAGTGTTTAATTAATATTTTCCATTAATTTTCGTTTCCTGTATGACAAAAGGCAATGTATGGATGCTTCAGTCGTCTTAACTTTTGAGACATGGAAAATATCATGTATATCTAACCAAGGAATTACATATACCTCCATAATCTAACCGGAAGCTCGGTGATAGCACGAAAACTAATCGTTCATCTTGTTCATTATCTCTATCTCATTTTGAATGACAGTGAATGTACTTTATGAAAACAGCAGCAGAAAACCATTCGGAATATCAGTGAGACGTGAAATTGAGTCATTTTTAATAGGGAGAAATTTTACCGGTGTTAATTCGAAATGATAATTGCACAAGGTGTTCCGAATGAACGAGCGTAGGAAGCGATAAGTGCCGTACGGACGTTCCGATTGCACAATATTATTTTGTGTTTGGCCTTATGTGGATTCATAGCAGATGAGAAATAATTTATCACTTTTTGTATTAGGTGAGTTCTTTCATTTTGTGATATATACAAGCGACGATACAACATAATGAGGGATGTTATATATGTGCTCATCGGTAAGCTAATACTAACACAGTATGTTGAATGTTTTAAAAATCTCATGTAATAATATACATCGGTAAGCTAATACTAACACAGTATGTAGAATGTTAAATCTTATGTAATAATATACATCGGTAAGCTAATACTAACACAGTATGTAGAATGTTAAATCTCATGTAATAATATACATCGGTAAGCTAATACTAACACAGTATGTAGAATGTTAAATCTCATGTAATAATATACATCGGTAAGCTAATACTAACACAGTATGTAGAATGTTAAATCTCATGTAATAATATACATCGGTAAGCTAATACTAACACAGTATGTAGAATGTTAAATCTCATGTAATAATATACATCGGTAAGCTAATACTAACACAGTATGTTGAATGTTAAATTTCATGTAATGTTATACATCGGTAAGCTAATACTAACACAGTATGTTGAATGTTAAATCTCATGTATTAATATACATCGGTAAGCTAATACTAACACAGTATGTTGAATGTTCAATCTCATGTATTAATATACATCGGTAAGCTAATACTAACACAGTATGTAGAATGTTAAATCTCATATAATAATATACATCGGTAAGCTAATACTAACACAGTATGTAGAATGTTAAATCTCATGTAATAATATACATCGGTAAGCTAATACTAACACAGTATGTAGAATGTTAAATCTCATGTAATAATATACAATTAGCGATTTTTGTGCACTCGTACTTATATGTTTCAGTTAGTCCATTATGTTTTTTTTAAAAAGTGCATTTTATTTCATTTCTAAAAATTGTATTTTACAGTAAAGTACTATATAGGGATGTGTAAACGACTAGTATTACTTGTTCGGATCTCGTAATATGATATCATACATAGATATTGTTTATTGTTTCCGTTAAACCATATTTTCATAAGAAATATCCTGTTCACCAGTGTCGGAATCTCCTTCTCAAACAACCGTACTCTGTCCGTCATATATCCAGATAGTGTCCGGGCCACAAATGGCCACTGTCAAATCTCCTTGTTGCTAAACCACACTTGGTTTTGTCCGACAATGCCACAATGATTGGCATCGGCGCATGATAAGTATTTAAGAATTGCAAGCATTAAAGACTTGTATGTTCAATGTTTAACTTTTAGACGTGTACAATCTTCTAAGTGGCCCAACCCACATACCAAGTTTTCATATGCATAGGCTTGAAAATTGTTTGAGTCATGTCAGGGTCCTAATTTATTGACGGATGTACTAACTAAGAGACGGACGGAGGGCAACCTATTAGTTCCCTACTGGTTGAAAACCGGTAATGCAAAGCAAATTTATATTGTGGTCGATCATCGAAAAGTGATCAGCTGGGACCTGTGACCCGGTGACCTGTGACAGCCCGGGTATTATCAGTCTTCCTATCTGATTATTATTTAAACTACATGTACAATAACGGAACAGTATATATAGAACCTGTGTTTATTTAGGTCTGAGATGGTATTCAATACTGATCTGACTTGACTAAAGGATAAGGACAGCTAATCAGATCACACCATATTAAACTCCTGATGGTCAGTAACAGGCGATATGATTGGCTATCCTTATTCCTCAATTATGTAAGATCAATATTAATAATTTCGTTTAATAGCCAACTATTTTCCTTTTTCAGTGTTGCTTCTGTTATCCAGTTTAGCAAGCGGTCAACAGCAAAAGTCCATCATAGTATGTGAGTCGACTGGACCGGGCACCATCACATGTCCACTTGGACAAAACATAGACATCGTTAACATCATATATGGTCGGACCCATGCTTTACCAATCACCACATGCAATCCATATAAATCACAAATCACAAATTTCAATTGTGTTGGTGGCTCACAGCCCAAGAATCACGTTAACAAAAAATGCCAAGGAAAATCAACATGTTCTGTGGAAAATTCGTGGAAAACGCTAGGTGACCCATGTTCCGGTGTTCCCAAGTTTCTAAAAATAGATTACCAATGTATTCGTGTACTATCACAACAAGCAACAACCGGTATGCCAACACCAACTGCGATGACACGTAAGCTTTACATTTGATCCATATTGGTGTCATCTTGTTAGGTACAAAAACTGTATCGCCTTTTGCGCAATTCTTAATGTGCCAAGTTCAGGCTAAAATCAGTACGAGGCACAAAACGTTTATGTTTTTATTCAAGTAAAAACCAATAGTCTACATATCTTACAGTTGTCTGTGAAAATGAATATATTTGGCGTCGGACAATAGCACAAAACCATACGAAATGTGTTTGCAAGCATGTTTACCTGAACTGATTATCGTGCACATGTACATATTTTCATGCAATTTAGGCCTTACCATCACCAAGTATCATAAACTAATGTGTTCATCAAATAGTTGCGCATTGAAACCCGATTTCGGTTTTAAATATATTAACAGAATGGAGTACTAATATGACGAATTTTAATTTCAGGTAAAACAACAATTTGTGAGACGAAACACGCAACTTTTACTTGTCCTACTGGCAAAGTTTTACACATAACCAACGTTTTGTGGGGTCGTCTTCAAAACGCTCCTGTCACCTTGTGTAATCCGTATCACATACCAGTAGCCGGGGTACACTGCAACAAGACACCAACAGCCACACAACACGTAGAGTCCATATGTAATGGCAAGCCAAGTTGTGTCGTTGCCAACGATTGGACCAAACTAGGACCTGATCCATGCAACAGTATTCCAAAGTATTTACAAGTGAGCTACCAGTGTGATATTTCTCCACCGACTGTTATATCACCAACAACAAGAACAACAACATTCCCATTATATCCAAGTAAGTACTGTACAAGATTCATCGCAATAAAACATAACGTTGTTTCTCTAAATGTTGTTTCGCGATTAAAAAAACAGACGGGCAACGGACGGACGCACGAGTGAGTGGACTGTGGACAGGAGGGAGGGATTGACGGTGGGAAGGGACTGACCGACATATTTGCTAATTTATTGTAACACGACCAATAACTTCGTTACATAAATGACACGGCGCAAAGGCGGACGAATGAACATCAAACAGCCCACATTGAGCATAAAGAGCACAGGTGAGATAAAAGTAATAACGATACTATGAAGTAATGCAAACTTGATTAGGTTTTAATATTATTACTTTCTTCCTTTTCAATGTGTTAAGATATCACTTTGATTTCCGAATATTTTCGAATGTATGGGTTTTTGGAATAGAATAATCGAATATATTTGTTTACAAAACAAGATTAAGGGAACATTTTAAATCAATCATGAAGCTAGAATATGTTGAATAAAAACCACATGTATTATTACTTATTATATTTGTTAGGTACAGTAACATTTGTTATTGTAATATCTTCACCTGAAGAAGACGTTAAGAAGACGTCGAAACGTTGTGAAATAAAACTAACTATGGATTGAAGGAGTTTGTTGCTGATAAATTCATAATCTTTTTATATTTGGTAATTTCAGATAAAACAACGATTTGTGAGACGAAACATGCAACTTTTACTTGTCCTACTGGCAAAGTTTTACACATAACCAACGTGTTGTGGGGTCGTCTTCCAAACGCTCCTGTCACCTTGTGTAATCCGTATCACACACCAGTAGCCGGGGTACACTGCAACCAGACACCAGCAGCCACACATTATGTAGAGTCCATATGTAATGGCAAGTCAAGTTGTGTCGTTGCTACCGATTGGACTAAACTAGGACCTGATCCATGCATCGGTATTCCAAAGTATTTACAAGTGAGCTACCAGTGTGATATTCCTCCGCCGACAAAGTTAGCACAATGTAAGTACGGTCCGAGATTCAGAATTACCAAACAAAAATGGTGCATGTACTAAAAATTTCTTTGACAAACGGACGGACAGACGGGTTGTTAAATCACCTGTGTCTAGCACTTCCAATTCGACATGCATTGTACATCAACATTTGCTGGATTAGATAATAGAAGGCAACAGTTACCAAAGTAAATAGTACGTAACTAATTACTTTACATGTACAGCAAGTACTTACTGTACCATATCAAAGCATAACATACAAAATGTTGTACATGTAGTTGTTTGATTTGTTTCAATATTGCAAACGTATGTTTTATGCGGCGCATTGCAATTACAGATAAAACAACAATTTGTGAGATGAGACGTGCAACTTTCACTTGTCCCTATGGTAAAGTTGTACACATAACCAACGTTTTATGGGGTCGTCTTCCAAACGCGCCTGACACTTTGTGTAATCCGTATCACGCACCAGTAGCCGGGGTACACTGCAACCAGACACCAGCAGCCACACAACATGTAGAGTCCATATGTAATGGCATGTCAAGTTGTGTCATTGCCAGCGATTGGACTAAACTAGGACCTGATCCATGCAATAGTATTCCGAAGTATTTACAAGTCAGCTACCAGTGTGACATTCCTCCGCCGACTGTTATATCACCAACCTCTACTGATGCTGCATCAAGATCAACAACATTCCCACCGGATTCAAGTAAGTACCGGTAATGCACAAGTTTCGTCGCAATAAAACATAAACGTGTTCATTTAAATTTTAGTTCGCGCTTTGACGAACAGATGGGGGAACGGGTGGGCCGGCTTAAGTGGACGGACGCATGGAGTGAGTGACTGGCGGAGGGAGGGAGGGACTGACGGACATATTTGATAACGTATTGCCGCATTACAAATGAATTCGTTTCATAAATGACACAATGCAGCATTGAACCCATGTGCCGGAGTTCCTATGTTTCTTTATATAGATTACCAATGTATTCCTGCACTACCACAACAAGCAACAACCGGTATGCCAACACCGACTGCGATGACGCGTATGCTAAATTGCATTTTCTTTTGAACACGATATGGCCAAGCCGATTGATCCATATTGGTCTAATTTTGTTAGCTACTGAATCGTTTTTAGCACGATCCTAAATGTGCCAATTTCAGGCTACAATTTTTATGAGGCATAAAACGGTTTTTTTATTCAACAAAGTACATACCTTACAGTTGTCTGTGTAAAATGTTGAATTTGGCTTCGGAAAATAACACAAAGTCATATGAAATGTGCAAGAATGTTTACCTGAACTGATTATCGTGCACATGTACATATTTTCATGCAATTGAGGCCTTACCATCACCAAGTATCATAAACTAACGTGTTCATCAAATAGTTGGGCATTGAAACCCGATTTCGGTTTTATATATTTTAACAGAATGGAGTACTCATATGACGAATTCTAATTTCAGATAAAAGAACGATTTGTGAGGCGGAACATGCAACTTTTACTTGTCCTACTGGCAAAGTTTTACACATAACCAACGTGTTGTGGGGTCGTCTTCCAAACGCTCCTGCTACCCTATGCAATCCGTATAAAACACCAGTAGTCGGCGCACATTGTAAAGGGGGACCGGCAGCCACACAGCATGTGGAATCCGTATGTAATGGCAAGTCAAGTTGTGTCGTTGCCAACGATTGGACCAAACTAGGACCTGATCCATGCAGCGGTATTCCGAAGTATTTACAAGTGAGCTACCAGTGTGCTATTCCTCCACCTTCTGTGATATCACCAAGCTCTACTGATGCTGCATCACAGACAACACTATTCACACCGGAACCTAGTAAGCACGATCCTAGATTATTTTCTACTGAGCTTTGGTTTTAATTTTTGGGACCGACAGATTGCCTAAATCCAATCAGTTCTCACTTCGTCGGTGATATAAATAACACGAACTAAATTGTCGCACAACATAACGTTGTTTCTACGTTCGAGATCATTCCCCAGTGTTCGTGGCAATCTAGGAGTCATATTAAAGTCCCATAAAGTCTCGGAAATAGCAATATTTTACTAACAAATAAGACCGTGCAACATTGACAGATTATATAGCTCCCTAAATGGTATAGAATCAGCATATATTTGATCTCTTTTGACTTTCATCCTTAGAATAATCATCTCCGCAAGTCGACAATTTAGTATTATGTCTGGTGGACAAAATACTCCTTTGTTTACAATTTGAAATCGACGGGTCGTTCCGAAGACAGTTCGTAAATTCACGTTATAAATCGATACACAGTATATTGATGACCAATTTATGCATATACACATGCCAAATACCGACATCCTCTTTTCCGTTACACGCCGGTATAGTGCGCACAGGATAACGAGAAACGCGGCACAATATGGTATAGGCCAGATAGGTGAAAAAGCAAGCGTGCACGATTAATCAGAGTTATTTTAGTATAAACTTGGCCATACGTTTATTTAAGCAACCAATGTTGCAACAGTAGACCGATTCAACCAATGTTTATAAATATCACCTTATCCTGGGCGCACTATGATCTATTGCACTTTATTGTATGGATAATCTAGTGTCGTATCTCACGGATGAATTGAAGGGAAAGTTGTTTCATTAGGTTACATGTATAATATCTGGACATTATGAACATATTGAGACAGAATGAAAGTGTAGATATAATAATGTTTTAGACCTGTCGTCCACTAGACCCGGATGCTATGCGAAGGGGTGCCGATTACGAGATCTGCTCGTTTTGGGAACTCTTCGGGATCATTTATCAATACGAATGGACGGAACTTTGTCATCGTGGTTGTTCGGGAAGTATTCGTGGAACAGTATACGAAGTGTTGCGGTATACACACAGTATGCATTTCGTAGCCTATCCGAAATAGCAGAATGTATCATGACTGAGCGTCGACAGTTCAAGAGTTAGTTCCGCATGTTTCCCGATCGTGCGAAAAGGTTGTGGTTACATTGTGGAATATGCCGAAGGGTTTGCAAATCGATGCCGATATATTGCCGAATGGTTACCGATGTATATATAGACGATACCGAACTACTATCTCAAACTGACGACATCGGTTTCGCTGTCATTCGGGATATACGTGGACGACTCGGCATCCCTTCCACGATCAACTGGTGCCTTTGGTAACTTTTCAGCATGAGTTCTTAACATGATCGGCATAGCTTCCCTGTGTATAACTCATCCCTTCGGCGTTTTCGGGAGCTTTCAGCATCGATTCGACTTTCCTTCGGGAACCGTTCGGGATGACTAATTACGAAGCCTCGCAGAAGACGACTTGAAGATGTGGATTGAATGTCGATGGGTTCCGGAACATACCGAACTGTTGCCATTGGTATCCCGATTACATCGAAGCTCTACCAAATCACTGCCGAACCTTCGGTGTCCAAATTTTAGACTTTTAGAATTTTGATGCCGAAGCCTTTGCGGTACCGAAGTGTCCTGACGGCTTCCAGAAGCGTTGCAATGCGGAAGGGTTCCATAACATCGCAAGGACATACCGAAATATCCCAATCTGGTGAGATTCTGCTTAGGGAGCCATTCGGGTCCTAGTAGACGACAGGTCTTAGACATGTTTGGTAAAAACATACAGTATAAATATTTTATTTCTGTCTCATTCTTGTTCAACAGCTGTCGCAAAGTAAGGTTTTAGCAGATGTTTAACTCACGAAAAAAGTGTAATTATACAAGTAGCACATGGTTAAATAGATAACTATAACACTGTTTGTGAATAAGTAATACAAACCAACCCACAAAAGTATAATTATAATGAGATCTCCCCTATACAAGGTAATATACAGCATGTTTAAGCAGCGATACCGACAGGCTCTATAGCTTCAAAATGATACCGGTGAATACTGCATAAAATCGGGATTTAGTACCCGCCTATATATAGAGAATAATAGGTTAGTGCCGTGGATGAGTAAGTTTATCTGGCAAGGCGGAGGAATTTATCGGGTGAGCCGTAGGCGAATCCGATAATTTCCGCAGCCGAGCCGGATAAACTTTCACTCACTCCACGGCACTAACCTATTATTCTATTTATCCGGTCACTACATCTGCTTTAAAAAGGGGAATAAATGTCGGACTATTTATTTGCCTTTTCATTATTTGTGCGTAACGTCACGTTCGTTCACTGACGTCACGACAAAACAACAACGTCGGACATCTTGATAACGTCATGTACACGCAGGTAAGTCGTAGAACAATTATTGATCGACCCAAGCTCATTTTAAATAGGAAAACCTCATCCTCGGATACAGAGTTTCAGCCGGCGACCCCGCTTTAAGAAGAAGTCCGTCAGATCACGTGATGAGGTGACGGTTTATTGCAAGTCACATGACCACTTGACGGTTTATTGAAAATGTTATCCGGCACCCTGTTATCGGGCTGATTTGGCCGGAAGTGACTGGATAAATTTGAATACACGTTCGCGAACGCTCGGTACTTGACGAAAATGAGCTCGGTGTGCATACATGTAAACAAAACATCAGAATGAAAGCCCAGCATTTTCCATATTGTGTAAGTCATCTGATTGTTGCACAGTGAACATGACTTATAAAAACATCATGTATTTTCGATCAGTCATTCATTTTGGGTACAAAATATGACACCAATGATACTAGCAGGACTGGTGACCACCCGAAATTCTACAGCGTATACTCGTCGTAAAAAAAACCTCTCATCTCATCCCCAAATTGTCAGCGATTCAATAATGTTGGAAGAAGGGAGTGGCTAACTTTGAAAGTGTATGTTTCCTTCATTAACATTGCTACACTACGCGATAGTGCACTACTATATGCATTTGTCCACTCCAGAGTCAAACAAAATTTCACTGGTTAAGAATGGGAAGGTCGTCACTACTACTTTCTACCTTATAAGACGCTTCTTACCAGAACATAAGAACTTGTCATGTTGACTAAATTGAAGTTGTAAAAGCTTGTTTCCATAAGTAAAGAGTAAATTAAAGACAGTTTTTCTTGTTTTCTCAAAATATCGTGTTTGTACTTACGACTATTCTAAGCCAGCGCGATCTACCTAAGCGCGAGTTTCAATTTCCTCAGTCTTGTTTTATATCCTTGTTTTTATATCACATTGAATGTTGTTTTCTAGGTGGAGGATGTATCAGTGATATCAAACACTGTGCTGGTAGACCGGTAGGAACTTATCAATCATGTAATGATTGTACTCACTACATCACATGTGCGGTGACTGGCGCCTGGCAAAGACCATGTCCCACTAATCTGAAATGGGACAACAACGTAAAGCGTTGTAAACTCTTTTCGTCGACTTGTCACGGTAGGAGTTTACCAGAATATGCTTACATTCAAGGGAAACGATGATTGTCTTACGATTTGCTATAGGCATATTCAGTGTATCATTGATATGACAAATGCTAGCCCCGCAGGCTTACTATACGTAATAAATATTTCAAGATTACATTTTATTTATTGTTTAATAAATATCGATTAACTAAACTATCCTATAAAAAGAGTTACGAGCTTTGCCACATTTCTTGTTGTGTCCATTGCTCTACAGGCTACAATAAAGGCCAATAGTATCTAAGACTCATGTCAACGAGCGTTGGTTAGTCTGACTCCGGTTGTGTGCTAACTATAGTTTATTTTTGACCCACGAACAAAGTCGCAAAACATGGAAACGCATACTTCAGAGGCGACTTCAGATAAAGATGTGCTGCTTTGAATGGTGATTAAACACTGTTTTTCTAGCTTTCGTTTTCCCGATCTTGTGTTTGATTGGTGTTCTTGTTTAAGTGTCGTCTACCTAGCTCGCTACTATGCCAAATATATGGTCGAAGGTTACTTTTCTTTCTCGACATGTCTTTAGAAACTGGAAATAAGATAATATGCATACTTAATACAACACTGAATGCATTCTACATGAATGCCTTATAAATTGTATGGAAAAGACCGGCTACCTGTATATGGTATATTATTTGACATAACACATCAATGTAAGTATTATAAATTATATTTTTATTATAAAATATCTTAAATGACAACTGTAAACAGCGCATGTATAATTTCTCGATTATGTGGTACGGCTTGGTACTCAATGCAACCATGAAAAATATGTTTCCCAGTGCAATCATTATACATTAATTTGAATAAAATCGTCAAAATGCCTCTTAATGCTGAATAGATAGGACACAGATACTATGTTGTGCAATGAGAACATATACGATCCATTATAATCTGGATAAATCCAGTATTTGACAAAAAACGTGACTTTTTTGCGTTAAGACCCAATGCAATCGCGGTTTTCGTAACAGAAGGTTCTCGATTCGAAATTGTGCACAGGGTAATCACAAAAACTACGGCACCTACAGCCAAAAGCAAGATATCAATGGAAACCGTACGTTGTTGGCCAGAACATGGTCAGTACAATATGTTAACATACCGAAGAAAAAAGACAGAAAACAGCAAATTACCTGTTTGACATGGGCGCCGCCATTAGAAAAACCGAAATGCAACCATCACGTGATCCCCCCTCTGTTTAAGATAACCCTGGCAATTTACCGAGTGCGCGGACTAGGAAAATTTATGAAGGAGATACTTTGGTATAAAATTTACATTATACACACTTAGTAAAGGCTATAATCGTCTCTGAACGTACCCTTGTCAACACTAAAATGTCGCGAAAATTGATAATTTTACGTTATACTGCAGTGAGAACGGCAGTCGTCTGCTAACTTTTTTCGTAAATATAGTTGACGTTAATTATGGCTCAGTCACATAGCCCGGCCGATGTCCGGGCTCGGTAGAGCTCGGTGGATTTTTTTTGGTGCCACCGAGCTCCCCTCATCGGAAGCAGAGCTCGGTGACGTGAACGGACTCCGTCCGGACATCTTCAGGCGACGGACCGAACACCGGCCGGTGATCGTACGGAATCTGTCTCAAAATGGGATTTTCTTTTCTGCCGATGTGGCAGCAACAACCGGCCGGAGGTCGGCCGGACATCGGAAGGAATACGGCCGGTACTCGAGCAGGTAACATGACACCGTGCGATCGCCGGCCGAGTTGTTAATGGGCTTTGCACAATGACCGGCCGATGCTCGTCCGATGTAACACGGACTTTGGTGCCGCGCTTTTCCGTTCTCCATACTGCCTGACATTGTCAGTTCATCAATATGGCTGCACCTAGGAGGCTTCAAATGGCACTGCTCGAACACGAACTGGCTCAAGCAAGGTTCCAGTACAACCTGGTCCTGGCGGCAATATTAGAAGCCACCGAGATGGAGCGACAGAGGGACGGCAGAAGAGAAAGACGCTGGTGGGTGCGAGAGTGGATTCTACGCAGACCCATTTTCGGCCAGTACGAGACTATCATGAGGGAACTCGAGGCCGAGCACGTTGCCGATTTCAAAGCCTTCCTCCGCATGGAGCCACAGATGTTCTATGAATTGCTTAACCGAGTTGGCCCCCGCATTACCAAGAGTACAAGGTAAGTTAATCCGTTTGTTTGTTTGTTGTTTGTTTGTTTGTACGTGTGTCAAGACCGAATGGATAATGCTGTATACAGACTGTAGCGAACAGTATATATACTAGCAGATATTTCCGGCCGGGTTACGGCCGAGTTCCGGCCGAGCCTCGGTCAGCCACCGGTACTATACTTTCAAAGGGTCTGTCCCACATCGGCCGTAGCTCGGTCGGAGCTCGGCCGTTGTCCGTTAAAAAAACTCGTCCTCTGGTTGTCTCAGATGCACGGGACACCGGCCGATACTCGGCCGTACACCGGCCGACGTGTTTTCCGATGTGGTTACGATGGGGCTGCGATGAGGGAGCTCGGTGAGAGCCCGTTGAAATTTATGCCTAGGTCACATAGACCGGCCGATGAGGTTCCGATGAGCCAGCGATGCGATTTTCACCGAACTCGGCCGACCACCGGCCGAACACCGGCCGGACATCTGTGGAGTTTGTTGCTTAAAACCGCATCGGTGACAGTTCGGTGAAATTTTAACTTTGCAGCTAAATTTCAACGGGCTCTCACCGAGCTCCCTCATCGCAACCCCATCGGAACCACATCGGAAAACACGTCGGCCGGTGTACGGCCGAGTATCGGCCGGTGTCCCGTGCATCTGAGACAACCAGAGGACGAGGTTTTTTTTAACGGACAACGGCCGAGCTCCGACCGAGCTACGGCCGATGTGGGACAGACCCTCATGATAGTCTCGTACTGGCCGAAAATGGGTCTGCGTAGAATCCACTCTCGCACCCACCAGCGTCTTTCTCTTCTGCCGTCCCTCTGTCGCTCCATCTCGGTGGCTTCTAATATTGCCGTCAGGACCAGGTTGTACTGGAACCTTGCTTGAGCCAGTTCGTGTTCGAGCAGTGCCATTCGAAGCCTCCTAGGTGCAGCCATATTGATGAACTGACAATGTCAGGCAGTATGGAGAACGGAAAAGCGCGGCACCAAAGTCCGTGTTACATCGGACGAGCATCGGCCGGTCATTGTGCAAAGCCCATTAACAACTCGGCCGGCGATCGCACGGTGTCCTGTTACCTGCTGGAGTACCGGCCGTATTCCTTCCGATGTCCGGCAGACCTCCGGTCGGTAGTTGCTGCCACATCGGCAGAAAAGAAAATCCCATTTTGAGACAGATTCCGTACGATCACCGGCCGGTGTTCGGTCGGTCGCCTGAAGATGTCCGGACGGAGTCCGTTCACGTCACCGAGCTCTGCTTCCGATGAGGAGAGCTCGGTGGCACCAAAAAAATCCACCGAGCTCTACCGAGCCCGGACATCGGCCGGGCTATGTGACTTAGCCATTAGCTGCAAAGTTAAAATTTCACCGAACTGTCACCGATGCGGTTTTAAGCAACAAACTCCACAGATGTCCGGCCGGTGTTCGGCCGAGTTCGGTGAAAATTGCATCGCTGGCTCATCGGAACCTCATCGGCCGGGCTATGTGACCTAGGCATTAGTCAACCGAGGGGTTTAAAGTTAATCTCACGTTAGGTTAACAACGCGCACTACCCCCCCCCCCCCCGGTGTTATACGCTGAAAAAGGCCCTGCACCGTAATCACACCGTTCAACCCAATACCTAGCATACAAATGGTACTTAGCATACAGCTGTCTATATACATGTACAAAATTCGAGCGGTTACTAGAATTGCTTGTATTTATATACATTTTATAGAGTTCGAACAAAACAAATTGTACACTCTTATTTGCAATTGAAAGAGATATCAGTACATAAAATTCTGAGCTAAATCGTGTGTTATTCAGGGAGAAATCACGGAATTGTTTGCGATTTATGAAGAAAAACGCGTTGTTTGAAACTATGACCCCCAAAAAGGTATTTTTAAACAAAACTGAACCCTTTTACTTAGACAATGACAAAAATAAATCGATTCACAGTCTATATGCTGATTTACAAACTTTTGTTTGTCCGTTTCGCAGAGATATTTGGGTAAAAACAAAACATTGTGCCATATATTTGAGAACAGTGAATACAGCTGGTGAGGAAAAAATATAATATGGTATACAGATACAACGGTAGAGATGATAACGGTGTATACAGTCAAAACGCAACGTTTTGCAGCGCAATCACAATGACATTATTATTGTTAAGTACAGTAGTACTGTCAGAAACCACAGGTCCAGTGATTTTATAGGTAATTATGTAGTATAACCTAGTGGTCTTCTAGCAAATTATGCCCAAATTGGGTCAAAATTGGCCCAGCACTTGGGGTCATCAGTTTAACATAGACTTGTTTAGGGTAAACTATGGATAATAGTATTGTCTAAAACTGCAATACATAGAGCTTTGGTGTTTGGTATGTATCCGCATAAAGTGGTCTTCTGCCATGATTGTTCAACTTATGCACCTGTTGTCAAACTTGGCATGGTGCTTCATCCATCAAAACCATTTTTAAGAAACCTATGAAATCATACTATATATACACAGCATTTTATTACACGTGTAATGCAAGCTTCTATTTAAAAAGTAAAACAAATATCACCACATGCATTCTCGATTTGTTTCATCTGTAAATGGTATCTAGGTACTTGACTTACCACTGATTTATGAGGATGACCAAATGTAACTTGAAAAAAGATTCTACATTAGGCCTACCCCATCTATTTTTGACGAAAAAAATGAAATTATTTTATCATACCTCCATAGATTTTTAGCGAATATTCCAAGCTTTCAGTTGGTATATAAATTTGAGATGTGACTTTCAAAACAAGCCCGTACTATCAACTATCATCATTTTGGATGCCGTAAAGTGACACAGCAACAACACATAGTGATAACGTTTGCGACGTCATGGTAACGGCATAATATTTTTTTATAGGACACAAATTGCACAAAAGATACACCATTAAATCATCACACTTGTATTCTTTTTTCCAACAGTGCCATTTATTATTAAGTTTTCTGATATTTTAAAAAAATAACCTTCCACCCCTCCTTGAATTACTATTCACGAGTTAACGATGGGTGGAATGCTTTAAAAATCAGTGCCTAGAGATTTGATATTTGGTGTGTAGCATCGTCTAGTCTTACACATTTATTCTTGGGTCGTCGTATGTGCATTTAGACAGGTGAGCAACCTAGGGCCCTTTGTGTCGTCTATTGTAAATCTAAGCAGAAGCTGGAGCCCTGCATGAACGCGGTTCAAGCGGATGTACGCATTGAATAGGTTAAGCAAAATAAAAGTGTTCTTCAAAAGTTAAATCCCTGATTTGCTACCTATAATGGGTAAAATAGCAATAGACAACCTCAGTAGAATTATTTGCTTGTAATTATGTTTAAAACACGGTGTATTTATCATTTAACGAAGACTGTATGCGCTGTTATCATCTCTATCGCTGTATCTATATACCATATTATCTTTTTTCATCATCAGCTGTATTCACTGTTCTCAAAAGTATGGCACCATGCCCTGGTTATACCCAAATATCTCAGCGAAACAGACGAATATGAATGTTTAATTCTGCATATAGTCTGTGGATGGATGTAATTTTGTCATGATCTAAGTAAAAGGGTTCAGTTTCGTTTAAAAATATCTTTTTGGGGTACGAAGTTTCAATCAACGCATTTTTCTTGATAAATCGCATACAATTTTCTCCCTGAATTACGAACGGTTTTGCTCAGAATGTTGTGTACCGTTACCTCTATCAATTGCAAAAAAATGTGTATACTTTGTTTTGTTCGGACCCTGCAAAAGGAATATATATATATATATATATATATATATATATATATATATATATATATATATATATATATATATATATATATATATATATATATATATACAAACAATAAATACTTCTTCTCGAAACCTGAACATGTACACTAATAGCTGTATGCTCGGTTTATCTCTATGCTAGGTATCGGGTTGAACGGCGTGGTAATATAAACAAGCAGAAACAGAATTCGATGTAAGCAGCCACTCACGACCTGTGGCAACTATACATGTGACGTGCGTCGACGTACTTAATTCGCACTTCCTTCCCATGTTCTGGGAAAACGCAACGGCCTTAGCCTCTCAAAATCGTAGGTGCTAAAACACACACGTCGGGTTGTGATCAGGTCTATACGGTTCGATTATTATTGACAGATGTCTAGAATATTGGAATGAAAAAATTTGTGTGAAGCGGCGGCCTAGATGTAGGCCTATGGTGCGCGCTCTGGGATCTTGAGGTTCCGGGTTCTTTCAGCAAGATTAACCCACATGCACCACTCCACTCAGGTGTAAATTGGGACTTGTGAGGGCAGTTTCTATTCCTATGCGCCACAGATCAATGTTGGCAGCACTCCCGCCAGGAGATGGATAATCTATAGATCTACAACAATCACTCGGGCGTAAATTAACTTTTAACATTGACGTAATCCAGGTTATAGGGGTGAAGTTACCCATAAAGCATGCATTAAGAATTGTCGGATCAAGTAGTGCGCATAGCGCAGTCGGCTAAGCTACAATGAATGCGATACTTAAACGAATGAGTTCGAATTCCATTCTTCGAAATATATATATAGATAAATTTTGCTCAGCAATCATGTTTCGTGCTTGCCTAATTACACAGAAATGCATAACTTTAAAAGTTTAAATTTGTAAAAGCACATAAGATAAAAGCTCCGCGAGTCGCATGTGTCGCCTGACTACATGAAATATGAGAATTGATGTTGTTAGTGACTTAACCTTACTTTAACTGCAATAATGTAGGATCCGTCATGAGTTGTCTTTGTTATTTATCGCAGAATTTTGGCACCTGGTAACACATACGACTCGTGGAGTTATTTAGTCATAAAATCAATTAAATAGAAATAATTGAAAAAGGGCAGGTTATGTTTTTTGCGCACTGCACTTCGACTAATTACAAGAAACATGCATAGCAAGTATTGAGAAATTCAAACCAACGGTGACAAAGTTATGTTCCGGACAAGAAATGCTGAATCAAAGGGAAATAATTCAAAAACAATGCAAGGTAGAGTTATATAGTTCTTGCGCACTGCACTTCGACTTATTGCAAGAAACATCCATACCAAATCTTGAATCATTTGAACTTTGGTGACAAAGTTATTGAAATGCTGTAATAAAATCAATCAAAGGGACATAATTCAAAAACGATGCAAGGATGAGTTATAGTTCTTGTACACTGCACTTTGGCTTATTGCAAGAAACATGCATACCAAATCTTGAGTCATTTGAACATAAGGTGACAAAGTTATGCTCTGGACAAGAAAGGCTGTAATAAAATCAATCAAAGGGAAATAATTAAAAAACGATGCAATGTAGAGTTATAGTTCTTGCGCACTGCACTGCGGCTTATTGCAAGAAACATGCATACCAAATATTGAGTCATTTGAACTTGAGGTAACAAAGTTATGCTCCGGACAAGCAATTTGTGACCTATATGTCGCCTTTTCAGGCGACACAAAAACTGTCATAGCTGGTACACAGATATAGCGACGACGCGAAAGAACTCATCGAGACCGTATTTGTATAGAGGAGAAGGGTTTCGCTTGTTAGTGTGTGAGAGAGGGTTGTTTGACTGACAACAGCTAGCATATTGATTGCATATAAGGTTGTCTCAGCGTCGAAACTTGTAACTCAATTGATAGTATTACCTACACTGATTCTGACACATTACATAATTGATTTAATGAATATACGAAAAAATATTAACGCAAAATATGAATAGAAAAAAATGTTATAATATGTAATCATAATTAGAATGCTTATGAATGCTTATACATGTAGGGACTAAGTACCATACACGTAAGAATAAGTTTATTAAATATAAAAAAAACCCTGTTTGTTAGTGGGTTCGAACTCAAACTGAAAGAAAAAATAGAGGATTGAAAGCGATGTAGTATGACTACTGCATCACACAGACAGCTGACAACGTATATCAGTAGCTATTTATTTAAACCAATATTCCATACCTGGCTAATAAACTCGTCCAAATGTCAGTTTCGAAGGTCGTTGTAGATCTATAACAATGCGTACAATAACGATCGTAAATTGCTGCAAACATGCAATGAGTAAAACTACTGGATATTGAATATAGGACGGGTCACAGCATTGTATCGTATCTCAATGCTAGTAAAAAAAAAAGTGAACATGACGCTGCTTCTCTCGTAAACGAAATGCCAACACTTAATTTCAGGCCTGGCATGCCCTTGCGGCGATCGATGTTAAAGCATATCTAGCGTTTCGTTTTATATAATGCTATAATAATAATGTTCTACATTTTGAAAAAAATGTTGATTTTTTTCACAAAATATCGCCTTTATTTTAGTGATAGCATTTGAATTCGGCGACCATATGTTACATATTACACTACACGCAAGTGCTACACTGTTTTTCTATTATATATTATATAATCGGATGGCATATTCTGTTCGAAATTGTTTTTTTCAAGTTTGTGTTTTTCAAGCATTTTCATCAGGTAACCTCTACCTTAAGCCAACAAGTTCTCTCCGGTGGATACGGCCTGGCGTGTTTTTTGGTGAATAAAGTCATCATTTTACATAATGTTTTTATATATTTTAGTATTAATTAGTTACTAAAGTATATATCTAGACTCATATTACAATATTATATCGTTTAATTTGTGTTAAAATGGTTAATTCCCGCTTCGACGACTTTTCTCAAGATACGACTCTCGCTTTAGCCAACCGAAGTTCTCTCCAGTGAAATGGTCGTCGTATAGGTTTTTTTTAAATTTCATACAATTTCCTTCCATTACAAGAACAAACTTATATATTACAATCGAACAGATTAAATGAAACAAGGAACGTTTAATGTTCTTGCAAAACTGAGTAACGAGGAGGAACTATTTTCATTGAGTGTATAGATTCTGTGTTGTCAGTTCTGGGAGTAAATTTTTTAATCTTTGTGGAATTCAGTTTTTGGCATTGTAATAGTCTGGCGACATCGCCAGCCTAAAAATTGTGTAAGAACATAAAATTTAGGTTCTAGTACAAATGATACCAAATCCAAAACATACTGCATTGCTCAAAAAGTGCTGCAATATATCATTAATAACATTTTCAAATGAATATGAGGTAGTCATATATGCAAAAATGGATGGAATGAATAAAATTCAAAGGCATGCCATCAGAAAACCGCCTATCTCAGAATCAACCCTGGTGATGTAATCAGTTTTAAGATTTCAATGTTGTTTTAAATGTTTTTTTCTGTCATTGTTCGATTTTTCCAAGAAAATTCGATCGTAAGATAAAAGACGCGCGTATCACCTTAAGAGAAATTAGTTTGTGTAAGTCTGATTGGTCGAGACAGTCAAGCGGTTACAAACAGAAATTACATCGTGTTAGTCCCATGTTCGAATCACGCTGTACATGTACTACTTTAATGCATAAAACTACAATGTATTTACAACATGCATGAAATATTATGTGCTATCATATACTAGCACCCATAAACAGTACACCAAGTTGTGAGATTGGTATCTCTTTTATTAGTCCCCTACCGGTGACACGTTAGTTGATCAGCTACCAGTCCTCTCTGTGAAGTTTTTAATACGATCTTATGACCCACCGTTTAGATAAGACATAGTCGAGCTAAATAATCATAAACAAACTATCGTACATTTACGAGGGGCGTTCAATATATAATGCCCACGTACCTTGCATTTCCAATGACAACTTTAAGGACAATTCTACGAGTTATTACTTAAAGGTATTATGTTTCTCCTTTATGCCATAGTCCAGTGTCAAGAATTAAGGGATACATTTAACTTTGAAGAGGGTCCAATCGAGTCCACTGGCCTTACTACTATCCTTTAAGCAAAAAATGTGTCATCTGGGCAGTAGTGGTTAAGAAAAGTAATTGTCAGTATTCATTAATATGCAACATGCGATAAGTTAACTAAATCCCTACGCACCCTCCAGAACAGAACATTACTTTATATCAATATCACTGCGGTATAAACGTACACCGGATATTGCTAGTAAAATGAGTAATGTTATCAATTTTGGGGACATGAAATGGAGACCAGGCTAAGTTTAGAGACAAGTTTCCAGATTTCTGACTACGTATGCATATCCCAATTGAGTTTTAACTTCTTCGGACATTTTTGTAACTTAATAGCAAACTGACGTATATCAGATATTCATTGGAAGGTGCATATTACCGAGTATATGGCGCTACTCACTCGCAAATATTAGCAACAGTACATTACAAGCTTGTGGAATGGCTGTATTACCAAAATGTAGATTTTTTTAACTGACTATTTTGTTTATATTTAACCTAAAAGTTCCATAAATCTTGAACGAAAAAAACCCTAAGATACACACCAAAACAGATACAAGTGGATGAACAGTGTATTGATGTTTAGTGTACAGAGTATTGCACATTTGCTGTTCCACATTAGTGCACGGAGTATTGCTTATAAAAATGAGCAAAGAAAGTATGTAAACGGACAGTTTAATCGTATTATTACATCTGCTCATCGATAAGGTCATGCCTTATTGGCTGTATGGTATGATAAGATATATGATAATGGTAAAACATTTCAATGCGGTGTCCTAGAGGTAGGACGCGCGCTTCGGAATCGAGAAGTCCCGGGTTCGATCCCCCTCTGGACTACTGGTTAATTTCTCTGTGTTAGACCCACATGCTCCACTCCACCATGGTGTACAATGGCACCTGCGAGGGAAGTGTCTATTCCTGGGCGCCGCAGATCGATGTTGGCTGCCTCACCCACAGGAGAGAAATAGTCTCCACAGGGAGACACGCGTGTAGGTTTCCATATGAAGCCCAATGACCAGGGGAAGTTGAAATGTGAAAGGGTGCTTGAGCGGCCTAACAGCTGAAAAGAGCCCTAGAAAATTGGTAACTTAACTTACATTATCTGGTAGACAGATGAATGCGATTAACAAAATAGAATGCTGATTTTCATACAAAAGTGTTCTCGTGAGTAATACAAATGTGATATTTAGCTATTCGTTGTGAGTCATGTTTATGATCAAACAGCAAATAAGGCCATTCGCCTCCATATATTCCCCTCTAGGTTTATTTTTTCATCTATTTCAGATGCTGCAATGATGTTGCTTTGCTATAACTTGCATTCAAAGTATGTGAACTATACTCATACAATTAATAAATATCATTTTTGATTCACCTAGTTTTCCATACAAATTTATATTTAGTATCTATCAGCAATCATTTTGAAATACATGTTCCTGGTACGAAACAACAAGTAAAATTCAGGGGGGGGGGGGTTCTTGGAGCTAGGATTAGCTTGCTACATTATTTTTTCATGTAGTCCATACAAACCAATTTAAATAGGTACATGTATATATCTACACAAAATAAGTTAGTTTTACCAAATAACTCTGATCATATCTTGTATTTATTCATTTTGTGTGACGAATAGTCACTGCACATTATATAGCAATACTCTGTACACGATACAGCAATACTCTGTACAACAGTGCGCAACTATATAGCAATACTCTGTACACTGACACTTGTATTTATTCTCACAATGCATCGTCATTTGTGATTAGTTTTGAATACTACATTTATAATATAATCTTTGTAACAAAAAGGACAATTCGCTTGATTCAAGTAGTGTATTTAAACAAAGAATATAAACAAAAACATCTTATCTCGACAGATCGCGCTTACTTTTTGCATGAGTAACGATACGACTTTGGTCTTTTAATCATCCTTTTGAGAAATTCCTGGTAATTTACTGGTTCTGTAGACTAAGAAAATTTATAAAAGAGATACTTTTCTATAAAATGTACATTAAACACATCCAAAAAGACTAAATATCGTCTTTGAACCTTTGTCAACACTAGAATTGATAATTTTACTCATCTTGCTTGCAATATCCGGTGTACGTTATATACGCAAAGAAACTGTTAAATGGTAAAAAAAAGCTTTTTTCTTTCATTCAAAATACAGAATATATTAAGTTCATCATTTAGAATGCAATAACTTTAGCAACATGTTTATACTCTAGTATAAACTGTACATTATTTAATTTATTTTTAACATCATTTAGTCTGGAAACACACTAGTTCACACCAACTTGAACTTGCGAAAAACATACATGGCATGATCAGACATGTGTACACAAACAGACAGCTGGGATACCGGATGTATGTGGTTAGAAAACAAATTTGCAATAATGATGGTCAGTCTGTGTGGAAATATTATGGTATCTGAATCAGCAGAACAGAACAGAACGGAACGGAACGGAACGGAACGGAACGGAACGGAACGGAACGGAACGGAACGGAACGGAACGGAACGGAACGGAACGGAACGGAACGGAACATTTCTGACTCGAACGGTATTAATTAATTAAAACATTTCAGACAAATTCAAGATAAATAATAATAAAGATATTACCTCTACCTTAGAATGAAAAGGTCGTAACTACTACCTACCATCTTATAAGACTGATTCACATTTGAAATCTTCATCATAAGGCGCTTCTTATGAGCCTATTTTCATGACAATCGGAACTTGTCATGTTGGCCAAAACGAAGTTGCAAAAGCTTGTTTTCCATAAGTAAATTTCAGACAGTTCTTTCTTGTTTTCTCAAAATATTATTTTTTGTATTTACGACCTTTTCATTCTAAGGCAGCGATATGTAATGTTTATTTTCTATCCTATAGCAAGACACATATAAATACAAGGTACAGTCTTTTCAAAGCCTAATGAGAACGGTTTGTAAATATATCGTCCGGCAGGTCAACTATGTTGATCTAGGTTTAGCTGGGTATACCTGAGTTAACGGCGTTCACCGCTATTATTTCGAATGGGATAGTTCCCTCATTAGTATTACTTATTGAATCGACTATATAAATACTAACGGGATAAAGGGAGACAAGCATGTATACTATTTGTTCAATTGAAAAAAAGAAATCGACACAATGACAATGGTAAAATGGAGGTCATTTATTGAACAGATAATAACCTGATATTTGGCCCGGTGATTATAAACGGTTCTCATTCTCATACTCAAACTCCATACTCCATGCTCCAACTTGAAAAACAGCTTTGTTTAGAATTTTGCATCAAAACCAACACCAACTTGTAGCAAATGATCTAATTGAGAAAACGAACCCCATAACATATGATTCATATGAAAATAAAGCAGTTTTTTGTAACTAAGAAATGTTCCAATTTGAGTATGGAGTATGAGTTGGAGCATGGAGTACGTTCTCCAATGTTTATATTCACCGGGCCAGGTTTGGGTAAAGGCTAATCGACAATATACGACACGTATACACTTAACCGAATTTCTAATTGGCCACCAAATGAAATATGATATAATACGATATATTCAGTCAATATTTCTAAAATTGTGGTTATTTTCATTCCATGCACTTATCTATCGATTTCAAGAAATAAATTATGCATGTATGTATAAAATCATCCATGCGGAACAGCTAGTGCAAAATGGCTTACGTGCACGTGGTTCACGTGCCCGACATGTTTGATTTTTGAAATCTGTCAAAATGTGTTATCTGTCGATTGAGTTAATGAAAGGTATTAATACTCGGTGATAATAAGAAATACGTGGCGCGCTGAGGCCGTTAGAATGACGAGTACCAGCACCAAAATCCAGACATGTATGTCAAAACGTCTTTTTGTAAAAAGCGATATTTACAATAACGTGGGGTTTAGCTCGAATTACTGCGAGAAACATATTTTCTATCAATAAAATTGGACAGTATCGGGGTTTCGATTATTTATATTCTTATAAAAGCCTGTTTTTTAAAACTAATTTATAAAAACACGTGGCCAATCAGAAATTCGTTCAATGTATGCATGCATCTGACGTCATGAGCGTGTTCCACGTGGCTCATTTTCACAAATTATAGTGTTTAAAGAAAAGTCGATCTACAGGAAACAAATTTATACCAAATACGATACTATTCCAAGCTGTGCACGGGGCCAACGTGCAAAAAAGCAATTTCGCACCAACCGTTACGCATGGATGATTTTGTATATGAATACGCCATTTCTTTCCAGGAATAGATAAGTAAGTACGTGGAATGAACAAATAACACAGCCTTAGATTTATTGATGTATTTTTTCAGATGATATAATATTTTTTAGGGTGGCCGAATTAGAAATTCGTTTAAGTGTATGTCCTTCCGTCTAGTAAAATAGATTATTTTTAAAAAAAAGTAGACACAAACAATGGACACGTATAAACATCGATATAGTAAAACATCAACTAATTTTAGATAACCTTGACTAATAAACACCATAGTTTGATATTGGCTGCGCACCGACCAGGCGAGAAATAGTCTACCGAGGGAGACTCGAGCCAATGTTTACTCAGGACACCTAATAGGGAAAGTTAAATGTCAATGGGTGGCAGAACTGCTGAAAGCGGCCATAGAAAACTAGGAACTTATTTTTAATTTTAATTAAGAAATAAAAATCTGTTCGCGTTTATTGTCGGTGAATAAAACACGGGCAGGAGTTCGGTTGCTGAAAAATTAAATCACGAGTGCGTAGCACGAGTGATTTAATTTTCCGCATCCGAACGAGTGCCCGTGTTTTATTCACCGACAATATACAAGAACAGAGTTTTTATTTCGATTCTAAATACGATAATATCCCGCACTATTTAACTGCGCGCATTCCATATTCACCCATTTGACATTGAACATAATTCCACGATGAAATTGAGTGGCTTATTAGCTGGTACAATTACCTCCCTCGTTAATGAAAACGACCTTCGTAATTTTCTGAAGGAAATACCACAATTTAAACATTGAAACAATTTTAATAACACGAGTATATGGTATCTATTTCATAAAATGAAAAATGTAAATGGATTGATTATCAGAAGCTTTAATAAAACTTGGTTTCTAGAGTACATTGGAGTTTCTAAAAATAGATGCGTCATAGATGTAACACTGGATTCTCGTGCAACTCGCCTTGTCATCGTGACTCGTAGTAAATTTTACTATAAAGTTTACGTTCATTCATTCATAAATATGTCAAGTGATACTGGGGCGTAAATAGAAACAGCCAATTTGATAGGTATGTTTTATGGGGGCAATAAAATATGGTTCGGTTCGTTCTTTGTGAATTGGATTAATCCGCGAATCGTGTTAGAATAACGCACTAAACACCATTCTGCAAACACAATTTTCTTTTAAGACCATTTTGCTGTTTCAAATAAAGACACACAGAATACACGGTGACCCGATCTCCATGTACATGATGTAACAACATGCTAATAGATTTACTGTAGATTGAAATGCTATACAAGTGGTAGCCGTTTATGGTTTTCATTTAATATTTAACGAAACCTAACTCTATCAATTTCCACAATTGATCTGTATATGGTTACACAACACGGGACATTTATTGAACTCGAAGACGGGTATATTGTAATCAATATTGTTATACAGTATATATAGACCGTCGTGGTTATGGTAATAAACAAACAAACAAGGTGCCCGCTTATTGGATATATCGGATAAAGCTTATACGTTGGACTTTAATTGTATTTGTACTTTATGAAGGAGTGTTAGAATTTATCAAACCGTGTAGCCATGTTGAGGATATTTGGAGTGCTGGCGTTGTTGTTTCTTATACAAGGTATGTTCAATCAGTTTCTATTATTTCTTTAAGGGTGATCAATATGTGATTGCCATTGTATTACTCGTCTATGATGAATACATCTAAATTGCATGCGAACTCAATATTATATATTGAGCATTCAGTGAAAACTATGGTACATATTTATATATAATAATGTAGTAACCATAGTTTTGCACGGATCAAGTCCTCGGTATAATGTACTGATAATAGCTTTTTATTCTAAACTGAGGATAGTGCTATCAAACGTGTTTAATGTTTTATCTTATCACTTTGTCACTCTGTCTTATATCTATACATGTTTAAACAGTTAGTGTACATGCAGTTTACTAGCTGAGTGATTCATGAATCGTCTTATCTAGGTATATTATATCGTATTGTCGTAAATGAAGTATTTTGTGAAGAACTTGGTAATATTGGACTAAATGTATGTCTTCCCAGAGTGATTGAGTCAAAGAGCGGTATTTGTTTTGTACAGGAATGTGTTGATACTAAGACAAAAGCTATTATACTTTATGATGATCACTAATATTTAAAATATAACAGCCAACCATTATTCATTTAGATTTGTAATAGATACAATTTCAATATCCAGTATATGTATGTATGTGTGTTGTTTAATACTCTGTTGCATATACACGTTGCATCTATAATACAAAATACAACATGATAGATGATAGTCTTGGTAATTTAGCAGTGAAAAAGGGTTTATATACATTTACAATGGAACTCCATATATGGACACATGTGCCATCTTTGCAAACTGTAGATATACGTAGGAGAATGTCGCTATATTTAGTGTCTATGTATAAGTTTTTGTATATTAATCCATTATGTCAATTTGTATAAGTATTTAACGGTTCAATAAGCTTACTATTTATACATCAATCTAACTTTATATCCGATTATTGCAAACTTTAAACAAAATATGAAATATGCGTACCATTGTTGAACAGGTCGTGAATTACTTACAAAACAACCGATCATAACACCGCAAACATGTTTATGACAACCCATGATAAGTATAGGTTATAGATCATAATTATATTAGAGTTATAATCATAATGTTTAGTCGATTTTCTACAATTGTATTTCACCTTAATAGTTCTTTATCCCTTTGCTTGAGGCGATTTATCATACACTATATTATAACTATAATGTCCTTGATTTTGACTGTCTATGGAAGTCTATGTTCGGTCGTATATGGAGACTCTCCAACCATGCTAGCTTCACACACAGGGACTATCCGTACACGCACCATGACCAAATTGATATACCAGCGCCATTGTCGCGACATTAAAATGTACATGTATTTCGAACCCAACCAACTCCCTCTCCGAAGTGAACGTTGTATAAACTATAACGAAATTATAGTTGCTCTATTCGGCATATAAATAACGCGAAAATGAAAATAGCTCCAACTTGTGACGCGACGTCTACATACATTACCAATCTAAACCACTGAGTGCTGTCTGTTTGTAGAAACTTTGTCTCATCTCCTCGTATATGCATGCCGTTGTACATTTGTATATTCAGCTGTAATGTTGGTTGGTATTGTATAATCAAGCACCATCTCCGATGAAGGGGTAAATTGCTTTGAGATGTCGGTCGGCCCGACTGTTGGTAGTCCGAATGATTTTCTCAAGAACGCAAATTGCCCTAGGATGTTCAAACTTTACATGGAGGTTGACAGAAAACAGTATACGACACGTATTGATTTTGAGGTCAGTAGGTCAAATGTCAAGTTCACTGTGACCTTAACTATTGTCGACTTCGAAGCTTCCATGGGGACCATATATGTTATATAAACATCTCTTATTATATTTGAGACTATAAACTAATCATATAATGATTTATTTTTATTTTATATTTTAGGAGCTGACTGGTAAGTTCAACTTTAACATATCCCTCCATGCACCGTCTCGATCCATATCCGTACACTGTCCATATTACAATAGAAAGTCCTTAATATAATCCTCAACTCAACTTCTGCATACTATAGTGTACAGTTCGCCTCAACTTTCTCATTGTTTTGAATTTAAATTGTTAAATTGATGTTGGCTTAGAAATATGTTGTCTCACCGAATACTAGTTTATTGTTTCGATGTTCCGCCTGTTTTAATGTTTTATACATGTGAATACATTTATAATAAAGTAAAGTATATTTCTAACAAATCAACACTTGTCCCAATACAAAAGAGTCAGTCAGTATCGGTCAAACATTAAATCCCTCATGCTCAAATCAACGAGACTACAATCATGTACGAGGCCCTCGTATAATTACACTGTATCAACTGAAACCTCCCATTTTATAGTCATCTACAATAAGCAGATTATTGTTTATCAATCTGACAATCATTTCAAGATCATGCGGACTTTAGTGTATACTATTTCACTAACTAAACATATCGCTGGCTTAGAACAAGAAGGTCGTAACTACCAAATCGATATTTTGAGAAAACACGGAAAAACTGTCGGACATTTAGTCTTTACTTAAGGTAAAACAAACTTTTACAACTTCATTTTGGTCAACATGACAAGTTAAGATTTTTATGAAAATGGCTCATAAGAAGCGCCTTGTGATGCTAATTCTAAATATGAAAAATCTTAAAGGTCGTAAGTGGCACTTACGACCTTCTAATTCTAAGCCATCGATATACGAGTACATAACCATGTACTAAACGAATGCAATTACTTCTAATATTGCACAATCCGAACGAACCTCTGTGTTATAGAAACGCCGTAAACATTTTTAACATATGTCAGGAATAAGATTTATCGATTTCAGATTTCAATATTTAATTGTAATGCATTGTACATTGTAAAAAGTGTAATTGGTATTTACTTGATTGTATGGAGCGTAACTAGGAGAGACGCGAGGTGACTTGTTCGAAAGAGAACATGAAATTATTTTGTAGATCTATTCAATAACTGTACATTTTGTATTTGTTATACCTGTACCCAACTGTACATACCAATGGAATTCTGATCGTGTCATTTACAATGTCACCGTCGCGCTTATAGGGCGACACACGGCGATGAGAAAACTCCATACATGAACCTATACAAATAACATATTTGTGAGACATGAATATTGTCCCTGTTCGTTAGTATAAAGCACTACAATATTAGTATTTGGTATTCAGCATCGAGTTGGCGGACATACAGACCGAGTCGACTGACCAGCGATATGAAATACTTGGTGGTATTCTTGTATTTATCGGAATGGTGGCACTAGTTGCCTTGTGTGTGGACACTAAGGTTCAACAAGGCATCATGAATGTGCATGACCAATGTGTTTAGCGTAGACATTTAATCAGAATGATTTGCTAGTGCTTACATAATTACTGAGTTGTATGTGGTGCAGCTTGCTTTGTCTTTTTATGTGATTTGGTGTATGGAATGTGGCATTTTACATTTACAACAATTATAAGCGAGCGACCTTATAAAGATCAAAACAGAGTATTGAGCTTCGACTGCACTTTTGGCTGTAGACATTACAATTATAGCGAAAACATAAAGGTCACGTCTCAATGGTCACGTTCTATTGATACAACAACAAATATAATGTGGACAAATGTAACTTTCGATCATGTATTACGAATACAAAAATACATCAGACACAGAGTAACTTTAAGAAAGATGGGTGTTTATTTGATACATGGATTAACACCCACTGACGCTACAGACCCTTCATGGTGTTGGGTCATCTTCATAACAAGAACAACATCGTTACGGTTCAAATCCGGGTGGAAGCACACGTTTGCCTGCCATATTAAGTAGAAAGCTGACTGACAAATAAAGGCTAAGCTCGGCATTAAAAAGCATAGAAAGTGGTAGAATCTAAAAGTTCTATTTTTTAAAATCATATTTCGTCCACCAAGAACTAAAACAATACAATGTTTGAGGAGTTAGACTTGCTACTAGTTGAGCATATAACCAATGTTATGCATGTTGTATCATTAGTGCTAGTTAATACAATTCGGAAATATTTCGCTTGCAATCGCCTTATAATCTGCTAACCTTCTATTTTAGCGCCGCCGTTGATGGGTCCACGGTTGAATCATCTGACGGATCACAAGTCACTGTTATAGGAGGAATTCTACTGCTGATTAGTCTTATAGCGCTCGTGGCGTTATGTGCTTCCGGTTCTGTGGCAGCTGGTAGCTAGCGTTTTTTTGTGTTATAATATCAACCCTAATCTCCATAAGCATCTCAATTTCAGTCATATATCATCTCAAATTTTGTCATGGTCATTTGGAAAATTTCATTTGTAGGCCAGAGTCAAAGTTTACTTCACAAAACAGAAAGCACTATTCTTAGTTTATCAATTATAATAAAATTTTAAAGAGATTGAACATAATGATTATCTAAAATTTTGACTTTGATTTTGACTTTGAGATGGTATTTGTACTTGAGATGCTTCTGGAGATCGGGAATTCCAGTAATAATACCCTAATGTGCTTAAGTTGATTACTTGATTTATAGACTGGCTAGATTTCTATGTTGTGTTTGATGTATACTCACAGAAATGTCTAATATTGACAGGAACGTGTCTTGCTAACACGTATCATGATTTTTTTATCCGAAATCCATTCTATATATCGTCGTATTTACGGTATATTGCCAGAAAGCCACATGCGACTACTACTATTTGTCCTCGTCCAAAACCAATGTGACTATCTGGCTTTGATGAAGCATGTGGTACGGTTTACAAGTTATATTTAGCATATTTTGTAATCACATACATGTTTTATTCATGGACCAACTTTTGCTAGCAAAGTCTTCATGGTTCCCGGGTATGCTCTGATGGATATTTGGTCTTCTTATGTTCTATTCATTTTGTCCAAGTGACATACAGTCCTATTCACCATAATATACCATTCAGCTATATAAAATCATCGTGAAAGATTAATTTCAATATTTACATGCCGCATTAGTATCTGCAGATTATAGTCAAACAAATAATTTGTTGCCCGTTTTAGTACGCTTGTTTGTATCATTTTTATTAACAAAGAATTTTGCTTGTAATGAAACACTATTTTGATATACGATTTAATTCCACTTTTACAGTGATGTATACATTACATGCATTTTATGAATAATGAAAATAATGAACATTTATGGTGAAAAACAACATAATATAGAATGTACAAGTGAAAGATACAGATAGATAATGCATAATTTATGAATGACATAATACAGTGCTGTCGGGTAATTCTGCGCACCTAACGGGTATTGGCTTTCTACATTTGAGATTCTTGTATTTTTAGAATAGATTATGGTGCTGTTTGGATAGAAACAACCTTCATTGACAAATGTTAACAATTCAAAACATCATACCTTCGCTAAACTAGGTCAAATGTCGTCACAAAACAAGATGGCTTCCGGTTTTCATGACGTAATTTTTTTCGGCTAATTCTGCGCAGGTGGAGTTGTATTTTTTTATAGTCTGTTTCAAAGATTTGTTTCACAAGAAATTTATCACAGTATCGAAAGAATAAGTCATTAAGACAATGTTGACAAAAAAGGAAAAGTCATCATCCATTAAAAAAGTGCTTTTATTCAATTTATGTGTCACGTGGTATATCAAATTAACAAAAATCGCCGTTGACACTCATTTTGGTCAATTTTTTGTAGAAATACTTTTCCGATTTTGTTGAAATGATTATAAAACTTTACATAAGTAACCCACATCTACAAAAACACTAGAGGACCGAAGAAAAACGACCCAGCAAAGTCTGTAGGAAATAGAAAGTTAGGGTGCGCAGAATTACCCGATGCGCAGAATTACCCGAAACGACTGTATAAGAAAAAGAAAAAATACACATTTCAATTTACATCATTTGACATTGCTTTGTGTAGCATTTTTAATTGAGTGAGTGAGATTTGCATATATCGTGAATGTATTTAATTGATAATTTAAGAAATAGTGATTGCGAGTCTCGCGATAATGAGTAGAGTGCGGGCAGCTGGGCACTAAACAAACACTGGGTAAAGAGTTCATTATCAGCTGTATCTAGAAAGGACCCTGCTTCTAACCCACAGGCCTGTGTTATGCAATGTATAAGTAAGATTTTTTTACGTCGAGTATACATGCATTGAGACAAGAGATGTAAATTGATGTCCTCCGTTTCGATCTTACAATATTTGCAGGTAGCATAGTTTTGAAAGCGTCTAAATGTAAGTATTCTAACAGCTGTGAAAGCATATGTGATTTCGGAGTGCGTTTCAGCTGACGACCATATAGGAGAAGGTGAGATCGATTCATGTATGAGTCTAAATCTTCGAAATTCTTCGTCATCATATACGCGATCTTGCCAATTACGCATTTGAAATTCAAATACAGATTTATTTACGATTGTTTTCCATGGATTTTGGCTTGGATAAGATGCATCTGATAAGTATTGCTGAATATAGTTAAGCAATTTGTATTTGACAAGTAGTTTAAAAATATCGGGAATGAAACCGCGCTGGTTTTTAAATCCCTTTACTACGAAGAGCTGGAGCCTATAGCAAAATATTTTCCGACATAAATTTTCAGATGGCATTGTGCTTAATTTCTGTAAAAAGCAAAGCTTTCTCCGGTCAATTTCAGTTTCGATGCTAAACCAACCTAATATGCTGAGGGCCATATCGGTTCTTGTATAAGTTGGTAAATGTTGGATTTTTTTAGCAGCAAGGCGTACAAGTTTTTCGAGTTTAAGTAGATCATTGGTTGATATATTGTACCATAGTTCTACACCATATAGAGCAGTTGGTATTACTACACTGCGAACAAGTGACGCCATCACGAGAGGATTTATGTCACCGATATTTTGCTCAAGAGCTAATATGGTGTATAGTGACGATCTCGCTTTTCTAACTCTTGCATCAATAGTGTCTGTACACAATGGGGGAAACGTATTGGGGCGGAAGTGAATACACCGACTATTTCAATGGCCGATTTACGTCGATTCGGTAAGTAAATCTTGACTTTTCGTTGCTTAGTAAGGCGTTTGAAATAAAAACAAGCTGACCAAAGTACCCGGCCAGGTTTCTAGTTTGCGACCCATGGTTGTTTTCCCTCCAAGCACCTATAGTTAAGCAGAACACTCGCGCAAAGTGCCGTTTTGGTTACAGATACCCTGATTTGTGAATATTTTTATCAGTAATATTGCCTATTTCTCCCGATTTTCATGGTTTATGGATTGTTTATGGGCCTAGTTTCATTATTTATATGATTATAAGTATGCATGTGCAAACAAAATTGCGATTACATAATATATTGAGGCAAAACACACGAAAGATCCGCTATGATACCCCTGATTAACGCCGTTTGGGGCAAACACCCCTGACACGTAAGAAATGTGGTATAATAAAAACAACATTCGACTTTACGCGCAAATGATAAAAAATGTACATTGTGAATACTAAACAAGTTTATATAATGCCAAAACAGGAATATGTTTTCAAGCTATACACATATATCTACTTGCCATACACATTTAATCTGCCACTGTGTTAAATTTTAAATTATATATTCACAATGTTTATGGTCATTCTAAGAGTGTTTTCTATTTGCAGAACAGCCCGTAGACTGATCACGTGATGTAGTTGATGCTGCCTGCTAAGACCTGACAAAGAACACATACCTACAACAGTGGATTCAATGAAAGGACCAAGCATTTCAACGACACAGTTGACAATGACATGGATGATGGAGTTCGATAGAAAGTGTGAAATTCTATACTAACATGAGAAATATCAAATAAAACCCTTAAAAATCCACTTTGTTTTGATAATAGCATGCACATGCTTGTGTGTGAGAACAGTTCACGGTGTCTACCCGTATTGTCACCCTCTCGACAGGAGAGGTACGAAAACCGACGATTGTGCCAAAGATACAGAAAGTCCTTGAACCAATCAGGCCTTTAAATGCTTTAAATATTGCAACTTTCATGAAATAACATTAAAAAGAGCATACTTTCCGTTTCGTTGTGGCACTGGAACCCTCTCTGTTCTGGCACCGGCACCCACTCTGTGCTATAGTTACTGTGAGCACAGCGAGGATTCCCGCGCCAATCAGCTGAACCACACAGAGATGATGCCGGTGCCACAACAAAACCGAGCGTAGGTATTTTACGTAATTTGATACGATACAGCGTTTTGCAGACAGTGTGCCAATACGGGTAGGGGACACCGGGGCAAGTGAGAACGGACATTTGTTTTTTAACGAGGGCTTCTCACAAATTCTGCAATTGTGTAAATTAAATGCGTATTTATTTATCAAGCATGGGCTCTACTCACATAATATAGAGGCACTTCATATACTGGACGATTGGTTATCAAAATATGAGCATCCAAATTGAGGGGGCAAATCGGAACACGGTCGGGGTTAAGATGGAAAAATAAATCATGCTCTGTCCTATCGTGTATCTACTCCCACCGGACAAGTACCTATTCATTGTAGTAATACGTACTCATCAGAACAAAATACAGCAATCCCTGACGAATTCGGATACTCACCACCACGGAACTCAAGTAAATACACCCTATTATTTGAAACAAATACTCACACAACCACTTAATACTTACATAGCATATCCCATTTTAGTACTTAACACATCAAACTCAAGTCACACTATGTCCTACGAATATTTACAACCACTGGATACAGCTAAACAAGGTCGTTTACGGTAGGTTGCCAACCTAGAGATCGGTTTTATTAGTCCCTATTTTAGTTGTTCGTACTTGCCACTACCACATACACATGCTATAAAAATATACCACTAATTGGTACTCACCACCATCTATTACAGCCATATCAGGTCCAATGCGGTGCTCAAACCAACATAGGACATTCACTTCCGAGACTGGGTACTCGCAAACATCAACTTCAACCATATCAGACTCGAAGGGGTCTCACAACAACCATATACTACCCATTTTTTTAAAATCAGTACAACCATACCTTATGCATATTTACCCACACAAGAATAGCAATACCCGACTACACGTATATGGACTAGCTACCAACCATGCGTACGGTACTTCCTCTTTCTACAGACAGGAACATAACAATGCATACATGGTTTGTAGCTAGTCCATATAGTCAGGTATGGTTGTACCTAAGGGAATAGGTTGGCAATTGTCGGTGGTTGTTTGAGATTGAGAACCCTTTCTTACCTAGAATGGGTTAAGTGTGTCGAATAATCACCACATAAACCCGGGTATGGTTGTTCTGGGTGGCAATGACGACCTGGTGTAGCTATAGCATGAGTTGATTTAAAAAAATGGGTATTATATGGTTGTTGTGAGACCCATTCGAGTCTGGTATGGTTGTAGTTGATGTTTGCGAGTACCCAGCCTCGGGGTGACTGTTCTATGTGGGTTTGAGCATCGCATTGGACCTGATATGGCTGTATTTGTTGGTGGTGAGTACATTAGTTGTATATTTTTATAGCTAGCATGTGAGTGTGTATGTGACAGTGGCAAGAACGAACAACTAAAATAGGGACTAATAAAACTGATCTCTAGGGTGGCAACGACCTTGTTCGGCTGTATTCAGTGGTTGTAAATATTCGTAGGACATATTGTGGCTTTAGTTTAATGTGCTAAGTACCAAAATGAGATATGATATGTATGTATTAAGTTGTTGTGTGAGTAGTTATATTTGGTGGTGAGTATCCGAATACGTCAGGGATTGCTGTATTTTGTTCTGATGAGTACCTATTACTACAATGAATAGGTGCTTGTCCGGTGGAAGTTGATCGATACAGGATAAGACAGAGTATGATTAAAGTATTTTTCCATCATAACCCCGACCATGTTCCGATTTGCCCCATCCATATGTATGCTCATATTTTGATAACCAATCGTCCAGTCTATGAAGTGCCTCTATAGTATATGAGTAATCCCATGCTTGATAACAATACGTATTTAGTTTGTACAATTGCAGAATTTGTGAGACGCCCTCGTTAAAAAAAATGACCGTTCTGACTTGCCCCGGTGTCCCCTACCCGTATTGGCACCATGTCTGCAAAACGCTGTATCGTATCAAATTATGTAAAATACCTACGTTCGGTTTTGTTGTGGCACCGGCATCCTCTCTGTGTGGTTCAGCTGATTGGCACGGAAATCCTCGCTGTGCACACAATAACTATAGCACAGATAGGGTGCCGGTGCCAGAGCAGAGAGGGTTCCGGTGCTACAATGAATCGGAAAGTAGGATATTTTTAATGTTATTTCATGAAAGTTGCAATATTTAAAGCATTTAGAGGCCTGATTGGTTCAAGGACTTTCTGTATCTTTGGCAAAATCGTCGGTTTTCGTACCTCTCCTGTCGAGAGGGTGACAATACGGGTAGACACCGTGAACTGTTCTCACACACAAGCATGTACAAGCTATTATCAAAACAAAGTGGATTTTTAAGGGTTTTATTTGATATTTCTCATGTTAGTATAGAATTTCACACTTTCTATCGAACTCCATCATCCATGTCATTGTCAACCGTTTAATCGTTGAAATGCTTGGTCCTATCATCGAATCCACTGTTGTAGGTATGTGTTCTTTGTCAGGTCTTAGCAGGCAGCATCAACTACATCACTTGATCAGTCTGTGGGCAGTTCTGCAAATAGAAAACACTCTTAGAATGACCATAAACATTGTCAATATATAATTTAAAATTTAACACAGTGGCAGATTAAATGTGTATGGCAAGTAGATATATGTGTATAGCTTGAAAACATATTCCTGTTTTGGCATTATATAAACTTATCTAGTATTCACAATGTACATTTTTTATCATTTGCGCGTAATATTCAGTTAATGATCAAGTCGAATGTTGTTTTTATTATACCACATTTCTTACGTGTCAGGGGTGTTTGCCCCAAAAAGCGTTAATCAGGGGTATCATAGCGGTTCTTTCGTGTGTTTTGCCTCAATGTATTATGGAATCGCAATTTTTTTTCACATGCATACTTATAATCATATAAATAATGAAACTAGGCCCATAAACAATCCATAAACCATGAAAATCGGGAGAAATAGGAAATATTACAGATAAAAATATTCACAAATCAGGGTGTCTGTAACAAAAACGGTACTTTGCGCGAGTGTTCTGCTTAATTATAGGTGCTTGGAGGGAAAACAACCATGGGTCGCAAACTAGAAACCTGGCCGGGTACTTTGGTCAGCTTGTTTTTATTTCAAACGCCTTACTAAGCAACGAAAAGTCAAGATTTACTTACCGAATCGACGTAAATCGGCCATTGAAATAGTCGGTGTATTCACTTCCGCCCCAATACGTTTCCCCCATTGTACATGTAAGCGCTGAGTTTAGGATAATACCGACATGAGCCGTTGAGCTCACTGGGGTTATAAGCGATTTATAAAATTTAACTGATATATCTATATTTTTCGCATTTTTTCCAAATATCATTAATTTGCATTTGTTGAAATTGAATTCATAACCCCAGCGATTAGCGTAATTACGAACAATTTCAAGTTGTTGCTCTAGGGCTAACTTTGAGTAGCATAATACCGTTAGGTCGTCTGCTAGTGTCGGGTTTCCGCAGTGTATTGAGCCTAATTTAACTCCGTTAACACTGGATTGGAGTGATTTAAGAAGTTCGTCGATGAAGAGTAGGTAGCTCCAAGTTGACATTACTCCCCCTTGTCGACAACTTTGCAATATTGGGAAGGTTTTGGATGTTAAACCATTTGCGCGCACACACCCATATATATGTGTGAAGGAATTTATGAATAATCTCATGAATTTCCCCTTTATACCAAGCTCCATCATTTTCACAAATAATGCATTGTGTCTTACATTATCGAAAGCATCTGCTGTGTCTAGAAACATAGCAAAAACATTTGAATTTAGTTCTATGGATTCGTTGACTGCTTCCTGCAGATTAAAAGATGTTGTTATTGAACTAAGACTAAGATAATAATAACTATAAAATAGAATCTACATGATTTATATGCAATTAACTATTATTATACCTTTAATAATTGCTGACATTATTCTAGTACATGATTATATATCCATACATACATGTTATATACGTAAACCATAACCTAATGAACGACCCATGTATTAAACCTAATGAACGACCCGTGTATTAAACCTAATGAACGACCCGTGTATTAAACCTAATGAACGGCCCCTGTATTAAACCTAATGAACGACCCCTGTATTAAACCTAGTGAACGACCCCTGTATTAAACCTAATGAACGGCAACTGTATTAAACCTAATGAACGACCCCTGTATTAAACCTAATGAACGATCCCTGTATTAAACCTAATGAACGGCCCTGTATTAAACCTAATGAACGACCCCTGTATTAAACCTAATGAACGGCCCTGTATTAAACCTAATGAACGGCCCTGTATTAAACCTAATGAACGACCCCTGTATTAAACCTAATGAACGACCCCTGTATTAAACCTAATGAACGGCCCTGTATTAAAACTAATGAACGACCCCTGTATTAAACCTAATGAACGGCCCCTGTATTAAACCTAATGAACGGCCCTGTATTAAACCTAATGAACGACCCCTGTATTAAACCTAATGAACGGCAACAGTATTAAACCTAATGAACGACCCCTGTATTAGACCTAGTGAACGACCCCTGTATTAAACCTAGTGAACGGCCCCTGTAATAAACCTAATAAACGACCCGTGTATTACAGGTGATCCTATTCCACCATGGGTGATGACCATCTCACCAGACCCTACCCTAGATGTTGGAATCACTGGTACCTCTGATGGTATCAATGCTATCAACAACAATTGTGTACATAGACACAGGAAAGGACACTTTGAAACAGACGGAGCCAGATGGGGAGCTGGTAAGATATTTATGTATGTCCTGTTTGAATTACACTATAATAATACTAGTATCCCTCAAAACATCATCGCAGCCAGTAGCTACTGTTCGTGTGATGGGTAACTGCGACCTAAATGGCGAAGACCTAGGTTACCACGTTAGTAATGGGTATTTCATCAGTGAATAACCTGTGCGTGTATAAATGTTCTTCTAATTATGGATTTACCAAAACGATTTAAAGCCGGATAGGATATGTCCATAAAGATCAGCTGTCTTCATTCGATAGTGTTAACGATATATTATAATTGTTTTATTACATTATTAAACGCCCTATGCTACTTTAGTTCTGCCAGAGACCCGGTTATCTAGGGTACGTAGCTAGTTTTGCCAGAGAACCGGTTATCTAGGGTACGTAGCTAGTTCTATCAGAGACCCTGTTATCTAGGGTACGTAGCTAGTTCTGTCAGAGAACAGGTTATCTAGGGTACGTAGCTAGTTCTGCCAGAGACCCGGTTATCTAGGGTACGTAGCTAGTTCTGCCAGAGAACCGGTTATCTAGGGTACGTAGCTAGTTCTGTCAGAGACCCTGTTATCTAGGGTACGTAGCTAGTTCTGTCAGAGAACGGGTTATCTAGGGTACGTAGCTAGTTCTGCCAGAGAACCGGTTATCTAGGGTATGTAGCTAGTTCTATCAGAGACCCTGTTATCTAGGATACGTAGCTAGTTCTGCCAGAGAACCGGTTATCTAGGGTACGTATCTAGTTCTGTCAGAGAACGGGTTATCTAGGGTACGTAGCTAGTTCTGCCAGAGAACCGGTTATCTAGGGTACGTAGCTAGTTCTGCCAGAGAACCGGTTATCTAGGGTACGTAGCTAGTTCTGCCAGAGACCCTGTTATCTAGGGTACGTAGCTAGTTCTGCCAGAGACCCTGTTATCTAGGGTACGTAGCTAGTTCTGCCAGAGACCCGGTTATCTAGGGTACATAGCTAGTTCTGCCAGAGACCCGGTTATCTAGGGTACGTAGCTAGTTCTGCCAGAGAACCGGTTATCTAGGGTACGTAGCTAGTTCTGCCAGAGACCCGGTTATCTAGGGTACATAGCTATTTCTGCCAGAGACCAGGTTATCTAGGGTACATAGCTAGTTCTGCCAGAGACCCGGTTATCTAGGGTACGTAGCTAGTTTTGCCAGAGACCCGGTTATCTAGGGTACATAGCTAGTTCTACCAGAGACCCGGTTATCTAGGGTACATAGCTAGTTCTGCCAGAGACCCGGTTATCTAGGGTACACAGCTAGTTCTGTATCATAACCGGACTGTTTTTATTGTTGTTGTTCGGTTTGATTGTTCGATGTTATGACGGAACTATTTTAATTTTGGAAATACAAAATGTTTATTCAATTTCAATACACTCTTTTCAGCGTTGTCTAAGGGCAAGCATGTGTTTGAGATTTATTGGCCACAAGCTGGTCGTGGAACCATGGCCACCGTAGGGGTTGGCACTGAAGACGCACCATTGTACGTCAAACCAAAAGACTCGCTGGTTGGATGTAACAAGCTATCTTGGGGATTTGATATCGTACGCCGTCGTCTGATGCACAATGGACAAATGATGGGTACCATGCCAAGAGCAGGAATGGTTCCAGACAAGTAAGTTGTGGTCTAAAAGTTGATTTTCTTTCTTATGAACATGTACTAAGGAAGTAAAGTATATTTCAAAATACCACAGACCACTGGCCCAAAATATACAACAATACATTATTTACCTATCTATACATCCATGTATGTCTAAAGAAACGGGTTTCATGACAGATTATCATTCAAACAGTGTTGGCTGGCTCTTTGGTCGTATCTTGCATAATATTTAGACTATAGCATTGAAACTTGCACCACTTGTCCGCTTCGGCGTAATGCAAATAAATTGGTAACGATTAGGTACACCCTAAAAAAATAGTACATTGACACATTACTTTGAAACTTTGCATACTTGTTCACCATCATGCTCACAACCTCTACAAAGGAGCTATAGGTAATTCTATAATTGTATTTTGTCATCATAATCTTTTTTTGTCTCAGCAAATACGAGTAAATCTTTAGATGCCGCCCCAAATACTCGAATGTCCAAAGCCCATTCACTTATTGCCTTGATATGCACACGGCATTCCAACGTGAGGAACTTTCGTGTTTCGATTTGGATGTACAAAATACAGTAACATTTATAGGTAACATTTATTGGTAATGATAATGCTGTTTATGTTCCGTTTTTGTATAGAAATGAGTGTAATATTTTCTTGTTGCAGGTTTTACATGTATGTTGACTGTGATGGTGGTACTCTTGGGTTCGGTACAGATCACGCCTACTGGGGAGCTCCCATCAATATACCACGACAGAATTTCCCCGTATACCCAATGATTGGATCGATGTGTGCTAACTCACAAATCACAATGATCTACCGAGGCTCAGAAAACCGTTCTAATGCTCCAGGAAATATCTCTACCGTAATGGTACCTTCTCAAGGTCCGGGCGGAGAGGTACAAGTCACCGTGGTCAACCCAGGAAGTATGTCATTCATTTAATTATACACATTATTTCATTACATAGTTTAACTCTTTATATTTCATAAATGACACTATAGTTGTTTATTAATGTTTGTGGTTGTGTTCATCAATTTTGTCATAATTACGTAGATTTTAATGGACGGTAATAAGATCTCTATTAATGTTAATGACTAAACCTTTCAGTATTGTTAATGTAGTCCCATATTTGTTGGCATTGAGTTATGTTGCTTACAATAAACAACATAACTAGGTTGTTTTAAAGTGTATATAACTATATCTGACCGGTCATTTAATGTCAAAATAATTACTTGCACCGTTTTTAGTATGATACTAGACTACCTTAATTGCAAATTAAAACTTTGGATGGGTTATGTGTACTTTGATTCAGTCGTCGAAAAAATAGACGAGTCTTATAATTTAATAGAGTGTTCCAGAACACTTTAGTATGAAAACGAACAATTCGCATTTCTAATAAATCACAGAGAGAGTTTCTGTTATAACTGAAGCGAAAAATGATCTAATGTATATGAAAGCATAATTGTTTTCAGTTTTTTGAATTAAAAAAAAATATCGTCAGATATAGCTCTGTACACTTAAGGTCACTGCAGGAACAAATGCTTGTAACCTCATTTCAAACATGTTTAATATCGATCGACTGTCTATTAAGACGTTTTAGTCGAAGGTTTGAGCCCCGATTGATGACCTATTGGTGAATCGTTAGCTAGTTACATGCATTGTAATGGTTGTCGTATGGACATATCTGTCAACTTGTGGAGTGCTCAAGCATCTCACATAACTACTTGTTAGCGTCCCATGGGTCAAAGCAATCGACTTTTTGTACAGATGACACTCAAATAGATACTTTCTTTACTTTATTGAAATACTTCGATATTTTTAAGGGGTGCGTTTTCATTATTCTGTGTTTTTTTTTCCAGCCGTCGTGACAGTTCAACAGTAAACATGTGATACCTTTGGAAAAACGTTGAAGGCGACAGTGCTGACAATATTGACAATCTTTTATACTAACTGAATGAGTATATCTTAGTATTAGTGTCCTAACAATGAACGTACAAAATACTTTGGACCCGTTGTAAGTAATGGAGCTGACACTACAACTTGCAACATACACCGTAATAATTAAAAAAAACACTCCTTTATTTGAACAGGCTTTTAAACGATTTGTTTTGAAGACCAATGAAAGTTTGGTACAAAATTGGAAATATTTCCAGACATTTTGGTGATATTGTTTAATCATAATCATGATAAGGTTATGTTATACGTAGTTTTTGTTACATACGTATGCCTATGAATATGATTTTATATAATTATTGCATGATCAAAATGTTTACCTGTTAAATGTTGATTGCTGAGCGATTAAACATCGCTTGTTACACTCGTACGCTGTTTCTTTTTTATCTGTTGTGTCTGTTTCGCTATTCAATTTTGTTAATGCGAATTGCATTGTATAACCACGTGATCACTGTCTGTTTGAGTTGTCTCCCTTTTGTCGTCTATCACTCGAGTAGTACTTATAGTTTCATCTTGTTACCTCAATGGAGCCTGGCGCCAGTCTAAGTTTAAAGCATTTAAAACAGTTATCACTTTAGTAGGAATAATTAATAAATATTTGTGGTTAATGATTCTCCTAAGAGCATTACTAGGTGTGTTACTCTATCGTAAATTACTCTTTGTATGTATGATTGTTAGTAGACTGTATCAATGCATCTGGATAAACATGATGATTGATTACATTGTGTGTGAGATGTGCGTGTGTGCGTGCGTGCGTGCGTGCGTGCGTACGTGCGTGTGTGCATGTGTGCAAGCGACCATGTGCGTGCGATCAAGTGCGTGTGCGCCTTTATATAAATTATCTGTGATATATAGTATCTGCAATTCCGTCCTATTTATTTGTGTAATTTTGGTATGTATAATGTACATTGTTTTCATATTTGAGTACTTAACTACCATATTTTGTGGAATGTTCTCGATCATTGGAAGTAGCCTACCCACAGTAAATGCAATGAACATGTGCATATACGTGGGGTTATCCAAAAGTTCGTGGACGTTTGCTCTAAAACTTTTATCTTAAGTCAGATCAGTATGAACATTACCATACAGTGACAACAATCTATTACAAACAATTACCTCAAAACATTTTTATAAAGTTCTATTTGTATGAAGAGTAACACGTCGCCATAGTAACACAAAAATGCGTTAGCGGCGCACTGCTGATTTTTTCCTGTCAAATGCGTTACGTTATTGTCGATTGTTACAGTGTTTCTTCATTTAAAAATACAAAAATGCGTCCTCATGTTAAGTAATGTCATACCGATATTTTGGTATAATTTAAAGGTTGTATCGCATATATTCGTCATTTTATGAGCATGAGGGTTAATGTTGGCATATAAAATTCAACGTAAAATATGACGTCACAAGATATCATTTACAGTCGCAAAATAATTCGGTTATATATACAGCTAGGGGAACCCGCAAGGAAGACAAGACTTGTTTGGCGAATTAAGTATGAACCCTTCTGCATTGTATATAATTGTTTTTAAACGGCATAAATAGTTAACAGACAGTCAGGGTGGTGTGACAGACGATGCATGTTAATAGGCACAAAACTGACGTTCAACGAATGAGCCTTACGTTGGTTAGAATCGACCGTCCTAGGTTTTAGAGAAAAAAATCCACTTGTAGAGATAAAAACGACACAATTCAGTTCACATCGACAGAACGAGTGTGTTTGCATATTATAAGTATACAGCTGATTACGGGAACAAAGAACAACTTCTTTACAGCGTTTAAGAGCTTCATGAAACGATTAAGTCGAAAGGACGACGTCATACGTCATTTCTGAGCGTGCGCCGGGTATGCCTACTACGCATGCTTACTAATGCTATATTTATGGGTGTTTTTAATTATATCCGTATTATATTTGGTATACGTGTTCAATATAAATCAATTTTACAGGGACCATAGATTCGTAGCTTTAAGTTAAACAGTTTTTTAATAAGAGCACAAGTCCACGAACTTTTGGATAACCCCACGTATATGCAAACTCCCAACAGTGACACATGGACATGTTCCGCAAAGTTTCATTAAAAGTGGGGTATATGTTGTACATACATGAGTACTATTTACCATCAGAATATAATTATGAGTTGTTTATATTTTTATCATCGAATATTGTTTGGAGTCAAAATCTGATTACGAAATAAATTTATATCAATTTTACTCCATCTGTGTTGTTTCATACGCCAATCACTATTGTCCGCTATACCAGATAGAAACATTTAGTATATAACCTTTGGTAGTCGGGATTGGTCCATGCTGAACACATGACCTAGTCATCTTAGTCTTCTCTCCTTGATTTTGATGGAGATGTTGTCGCAACTTGCATATCTTACTATCTTGCGCAGGCATCCATTGTAGAAGGCTTTCATTTTTTCCATATGACATTGTAATACGAGGGGTGTTCAAAAACAAATACAATTGACTCACTAACTTATTATTGACTGAACTAATTACATGTACAATGAAACTAACAGAAACCCTTCATTGAAATCGCCTCCACGCAATGCACACTAATTTAATTATTTAATTCAAGATAAAAAATGATGTTGTTTCGTCTACAAAAGGTACTACAGTTGCAAAATGGTTGAACATAGGCTTCATGGAAATGTACCTTCGTCATACATAATCTGATACAGTAGATGTCTAAGACAAACAGACATTTTCTGATGCTTTATGAAATTTATCTCAAATACTGTCGGTAAAACTTTCTAGTAACATATTTCCTCATTCGTTCGGGTATTTGAGTTTTAGGACCTTGGTCGTCAGAAAAGAACCTGTTTCAGTGTAGGTTAATGATAGTGAGTACCGTGTGAGTATGTGTCACGTTTGCCCTCTGTTACACGTTACGATAAAGTATCGTTTGAACGTATTAGGGGTATAACTTAAATATGGTTTGGCAATAAAAATATTATGTCGTTTTTGACACCCCGTAGTTTGCATGGTGTTCATATACTACTATGGTAGGTATGAACTACGTTTATGTATCAGCTAGTTATAGATAAATGTATGCAGATCTTAGCAAATTGGACACTAAAATACAAGTTGTCTAACAAAAAAAAACAATCTTCACATTTCGCACACAAAATGTGTTAATTGAAAGTATAGGAAACGCGCCAACAAATCTACAATAAAACATCAGTACACACGCGTATTCAATTATAAACAAGAAAATCACATAAAAACACATACAAAAATGTAATCATAGAATCGCTACTTGTTAGTAGACTTCGTACAGTAATGATGGGTTTTAGTGTTCGTTGCCTACACAAAGCGTTACGTAGCGCTTTCCAATGGAGGTAACCCATGACTTCTATATTTTATTGAACGGGAGGTAACTGAATGAAAGCGCTCAGTATCGCTTTGCTTAGGCAAGGGACTCCTGATTATATTATACCGACTTAGATTTTCTACTGTGATCGTTGTTACTACGGTGTAAACAATAATGGCTTTCATGTTAATTCTACAAGGAATATATCTACTAGCTTTTCTTGTAAATGATGGGATAGCATTATATTCTGACACTACATATAGGTAAGTACAAGTTTGCATACAAGCATGTGACTATTGATGTTTTCTTTAAATTATATGGGCCTTTCATTATGTTGTTCTATGCAGATTTGATAATGTCTATGATTGCTTACAAGTTCTTACAAATTGTATGTCAGTTGTTAACTTGTTATCACTTAGTCCTCCTAGATAGCGTCAGCTTTGAGTGCGGGAGGTCCCGGGATCGTCCCCAGTCCCCGGCATACCGGCAAAGACGAAATAAAAATGGTACCAGAAATTCCGTTGCTGGACGCTCTGCATAAATGGGGAATTTGTTTCTCTCATTTTCTCTCATTTCCTCGATAGAGGATAACATCAGGAATGAAGTGTCGAGGGTAATAAATATATGTTGAAAGAAACCTTTCACAATCGACGTAGATCTCAGTCATTATTATAAATCAAATAATTGTGCTTTTGTATCCAGCAACCAAGGTACCAGCCCAAGCTCTATGACGATGATCATTCCATTTCATAAAATATCGATGTCAGTTAAAATAAAATATTATTTAGTTATGGTATCCAGAACTACCAAGGTTCAATGTATATGAATGATATGTGGTATTGGCTTCTAGTCCAGTCATTTTAACTTTTAACCTCAAACTAATTGCAAAACAAACAGTTCTGTGTTTATATGGTGCGTAAAGCTATCCTTAGCAATGTACAAAATGTCCTAATTGAAAATTCGTGGGACTTTTTGAGATATTCACAAATATATTGAATTGTCACATGTTTTCGCGATATGTGTCACTTTTGATGTAAATATTTCTTGACTTGTATCAGTAACTTATTTTTACATCGTGCTTAGAGGTCGCAATTTTGGTCTGATTTTTTTATGAAAGTCGGCAGTCATGACAATCGGAAGCTAATCTAGGTCACTAGGTCAAAACATAGAAAAAAACAAGATATAGTCACCAGGGGTCACAATTTCGACCTTACAATGATCATCTTACAAAACTCAAGGTCATGTGTGAAATTGGATTAACCTGAGTTAAAAACGAGGTCACTAGGCCAAATAATTGAACAAATCTTAGACTTAGAAACTCATTTTCAATTATTCAAAACTTAGTAATTCAAATGTAAAAATGTCATTCTAAGTCGAAATATCCAATTTACCCTGACATTTACGCGTACTTGAAGAAAAAGTGACGTTAAAATTGGCACCCGGACATTTACACTGGGCAATTTCAATGTTTGGCACTAAGGTTGTGTACATACCAGTCTATAAGAAATGATATCTTCCAACAGGGTTATTATCACCATGTATTATGCTATGTTTTATAATTAATATTTACGTATTTATGATGCTCTAACCATACTGAACGAAACCGACATGAGCTCAAATGTTGCACAACAACGTTAAATCGCGTCAAGTGGACATTTTCACTAGGCAATTATAATATTTAGTATTTCTGTTGATAAGCGGATTTGATTAGGGATGTTAATATCAATTATTCAGTTTATTTATTTCAATTTAACCTAAGTATGTTAAAGACTGCGCAAGTGTTATCAATACTTATATTTTTCGTTTTGAAACCACGGCATACAGTTATTTCGGAGAAAATAATGACGTAAAAATGGAATGGGACATTTTTACAGATTTCCGTTAACATGTAATTCCGAGGCAATCTGAAGTGCCATCAGCAATAAGACAACCATGATGCATATACACTCTCGCTAACAGACAATAATAGCAAAATGTTAATAAATTCATTGCTTGTGATATATGTAATGTGGGAACTAAAAGAGGAATATTTTAACGAAGTTAAGCGAAGACGCAGCGTTGGGACAACGTCTACCTAGAAAATATATACACATATTAAAAAATAAATATAAAGAAACAGTATTACGAAAAATGTAAACAAAATCGCACCATCTTAATCAATTAACTCGAGTTTTTCATAGATGCCTAAAATTTCTCTTCTAAACATGACACCTTTTCCACATTCAGTAAACAGTGTGTCATGTTTTTGCTAATTTATTTGGGATATAGTGGGATTTATATAACATCAGTTACTTGCTTACGCTTATTGTGGCGTAATTTCAACGAATTTGAATTAACAGTTCGCTAGCTATGGACTGTTATATAAAGCGACGCAGAGATACTCGCAACACATGACAGCAGTTTTTGACGTGATTTTCCACTTTGAAATGAAAATAAGAATTTTCTTTTATTTCTTTGAAACAAGTTAACAAAATTATGTAGAAATTTCAAAGGAACATCGTTACGTGTCCTATTGAAAGTATTGCGCGTTTAGTTGTGTAAGTTCGCTCTCGTCTTTTTCAGAACCCCTTATGACACACCATATAAGCAACCCCTGGCATCATATTTGCTGCAACAAAACACCAAACCATATGCTAGTATCAAAACCCGGGTAACAAATACAAAACAAGATGGCGGATACAATTTTATTCCATTAAATCACAATATTCCGCCTGAGTATCGGGAATCAAGCTGGCAATATGCGGGTACAGGAGCATGTCCTGAAGGTTACATGATACAACAATATGGCGGGTCAGTACAATGTTCACCAGTGATGTATCCAGTTCCTACACGTGACACAATGTTAGCTTGTCTAGGTAAGTGATGGTATTATATCCAGTACATTCTGATCACTTCGGTCTTCATTCTACCGGAAACAAACGGAAATGACCAATGTTTGACGATTGGTAACCATCCATGGTCTTACGGTCATCCTCCTCGGCATGCTGAGCTAGACAATGGTTCTTGGACAGTGCATTTTCCCTTTTGCTATCTGTTAAGTTTCACGTCAGTCATATTCATAATTGTGAAGTTATTATCAGGAAAATGGAAAAAGGGGAAATAGCCAGGAAACATGGAACCAGAATCAGTTGTAACTGTTCTTGACCACTGCACATCCCCGGCCTACAATCAATTATAATGTCGTTTTATACATGTTTTTAAATTTCGAGGCATCCGGAATTATGCTCTGGTGTGGTATTAGATATTGACCTTATTTATTTGGAAATATGCTAAGGATAGCCAATCATGTTGTAATACTGGCCAATGGCTTAATATTAACAGAACATATTCCTGAATAACATTATTCGTCATTTTGCAGTTAATCCTAGATCTAATTGTGGTCGTTCTAGACGTACAAAATATTGCCCTACTGGAACACAAAGGGTTGTATCGATGGGAAAGGTTCACTGTATAGATCAACGCCCTGGTCGTCTGGATTCATCCGATGTTGATAACTTGCATCGTAGACATGAAATACCCGATAATCGTCCAAGTATACAAACTGAGGAGAGTCTAGATGAGACTCCTGTATGTAAGCATGGACAGGTACCAGCAATGTCGGACCATGGTTATGTATGTGTAGATCCTGTATTCCCAGCATCAGTGTGTCCAGACGACCGGGTACCAGCAATGTCGGACCATGGTTATATATGTGTAGATCCTGTATTCCCAGCATCAGTGTGTCCAGACGACCGGGTACCAGCCCTATCTACTGATGGAATACAGTGTATACCCTGTCCAGTAGGAACTACAATCATAAGAACACCTGATGGTGTAAAATGTGAGCTAGCTGAAAGTAGAATGCAGCAAGAACCACCATGCCCTGTCGGATTGCGACCATTGAACACAGCCACTGGAAGGTATCGTAACTTTATCTTTACACTCCAACAGTAATGAACAAGAAGACCTAATCTATGTTACAGTATAATGTTTGCTCTTGTCTGTAAAATAACAGGTCGGCTATTAAGTAAACTACTAATCTACCAGACTTATTCATTAAAACATTTATAAAAAATTATCAATTTAATAAAACGTCCAATGTGTATAAACGAAATACAATGTAGATATAGCGTCACAAGTCCACTAAAAATTGATACCACTGAGCAACTAGAATACTGAAGGAAAATGGTCACACATGTGCCAAACAGCGTTACATTACTATTGCAGGATATGTCAATATGTAAAACCAGAAGCAAATGATCAACAATCTAAGCATCCCGTACCTAATCACCCCAACCCATGTAACCTGCATGAAAGCCTGATCGTATCACAGGCCGGAAGTGTATGTCACGAGCCAATACCAAAGGAAGACTTTGTGGATCTAGGGGACAAGGCATGTCCTTATGGAAGCGTCCTGGTACAAGCGAGACAAAGGTTTAGCTGTTTAAAGGGCAGTATCCCAGAATACATATTTCCAATGTGTGGACCTAACTTTGTGCTAGCGAAACTTCATCATGAATATAAATGTATTTCTCAAGTGGATACAAGGGTTAAATGCTCAGGTAAAACTAATATGAATTATTATTGTTGTTTTGGATACGCCGTTTGCCTATTGAGATTGATCTCATGTGCGGGTATACTTGCAACTGCTCTTTAGCTAGCAACAACACCTATATCCCCGTATGGAGAACTAGTTACGTCGAAGGCGAACCAAACATGTCCGAAGTGGACCACTACTCGCTTAGATGACAATTTGTACGAACGTCCGTTCATAGTTTTGTATGATCAAATAGAAAAACACAAAAAGTACATGTGTATGTTCAATTTGTTTATAATTTTGAATCTACATAATAATATATAAACTTTAATATCATTTGTACGCTTATTATCTAGACAGTTTGATTTGTTTTATTACAGTAGTGAGAACTATTTTTCAGGAAACGACATACTGTCACAAGTAGACACCGGTTTCCAATGTGTCCAAAGTCAGTACCAACAAGAAGGAATCGCTCCAACAGTATGCGGGCGATACAGCCAATATGACACATACACCAGGAGGTGTGTGCCAGTCCATCACGTGCTGAACAATGGTGGCCATGTACGTTGTCCACGTGGTCAGACATACAGCAAACTTACTGACACGTGTTTATCTGGATATCAGTGCTTTCCTGGTCAGATATTTAGCAAGATAACCGGAGCCTGTGTCTCCGACTCACTCTGTCCACCAGGTCAAACATTTAGTAAACACATGAGTAGATGTATTTCTGCAAAACAATGTAAGTCAGGTGAAATGTTCGACCACCGAACTGGAAGATGTGTGACTTTAGGTGAAGACCATGTTAAGACAGAGATACAGTGTGGATATGGACAGGTGATTCACACGGACAAAGCTGGCAGACGACAGTGTATCTCGCTGACAGACGCTACAGGTATAGCCCTACCTACAATATTAAACTGAGACTCCTTGCATAATTCGTAAAAGTCCGGAGATAACGGTTTAAAGTAAATTAACATAAAACTCGAATACAACCGAGTACAGCCGGACGAATTTTACGGAGTTTAATGAATGTCAGTTTAATCTGGTCAAGCTATAATTTACGAATCTATTATGTCTTCACCAGCTAGTAAATAGGGATAACGTATAAAGCAGATTAATTTTTAATGGAAAAATATTATACTAAGTTATTTCTGATTGGGATTTAATTGACTACGGTTGCATATTTTTAATGTTTATTAGAATACATATTGGGTACACCCTCTACTTTTAGAACTGGAAAAAACGTTACTTGGGACGGGTGACTTTCGGTTTGGACGAGGTAAATATCTGATTTTCTATCAAACAACTTATTATCCATAAACATTAACTAGCGCACCGTGTGCTAAAGAGTTGTCACGTACAGAGTGTCATTTTTTGCTTTGAAACCATTCTCCAATTAAACAAAATATCCGGTACCATTGTTTTTATTTGAAAATTTAAATTTTGTACTGGCTACATCTATTTTATTTAAATCAGGAATCTTTTCAAAGAAATTGATAACAACCTGAAAGTGGTAACCCATAGGGCATACGGTATGCTAGTTGAGGTTTATGGATCACAAGATAGAAAATCACTTTTTACCTGAAAATCACCCGTCCCAAGTAACGGGTTTTCCAGTTCTAAAAATAGACGGTGTACCCAGTGATACATATTGTTGTCTGCGAACAGAAAATGATCTACGAAACGGGTTTTGTTCGCGCAAGTCGAAAGTTAGGAATTCTACACAAATTAATGAATTCTCGCGTCTGTATGTTCGAATCTTCTGTTTTAAAATGAACAGAATACTAGAGAATGTCATTCCAGACAATTCAGAAAAATGAATGTTCAATACAAGCATATGTTGCAGGTTTATGTGGAGCAGGATATAGAGCTGTGGAAGCCGATGATGGTTTCGTTTGTAAAATGGAAAGACAAACTATAACATGTCCACCTAGATACACACTTACATCTAGAAATGGACGAACTGTGTGTGTGAAAGGTAATACAAACTGACGTAAATCAGAAGAAACTCCTAAACTGAAACCACCATAATCCGAAATTATTCACAACTGACGTCTTGTGAAAGTTTCGTTTAGTTACCCGTGTATCTTTGACAAGATGTGAAGTTACCGTCCGGTTAGGGTGTACTGGTAGAATCCACTATTATGCGGTAATACCAATAATGAAAGCGGTGCGGTATAATTTCGATGATTAACCAACTTTACATTTTCATGCAATGGTTGTAAAGTTTTGGGTACACATAACCGGCTACGTCACTCGCAAAATGTTCTAAATGGACTATAGATAAGTTGTTTCTTTCTGTATAGTATGTGTAGTACACAAGTTTGATCTCTGATCATTTAACTACTTACATGTATGTGTTTGAAGGTCCGTTATCGTTCATTACATATGTATGTTTACTGAACATAACACATTTCAGGTAAGTGCACAGAGACCAGTGTCCAGCACCATGCCACAGATACACAGACTGGATGCCACCATCGGTACCCCGAATGTTCCGACCATTATACCTTGCAAGATGATGGTGATCAACCTTTTTGTGTTTTGAATGTAATTCAACCTTCCAAAGGACAGCATACTGAGCCTTGTAACGGCAATGGTACGTACGTGTATGTTAGCGTTTCTTAACATAATGTTACAGTTTGGACAAATCTTCCCCGATATCAAATTCTATAAAGTACTGTCTGTACGAGAGTAGATTGCTGAAAGGAAAAATGGTCGTGTGTTTAACGTCGATGTTAAGAGTACTCGCATACTGGTATTTGCAGTCGTTTGTCGACCTCGTAAATAAGGCTTAATTTAGATACCTTCCTAGTAGATTTTGAGAATCCAACGCAAGAGAACAATAAATACTCACGGTTATAAAACATTAAAACAAATGTGCATGGGGAGTATATACATTGCAAACCATTTTCAAAAATAATATGCGCACATGTACAGTGGTTTCTTGAAACCAAACAACCATTCCATTTGTGTTGTTTTCATTATTCAAGCGTTTGAATACTATGTTATGTTGCAGCATCTGTGCGGGCATGTGATGTACAAGCAGACGTATTATTACAACAATGTAACCCAGGATGTGCTAATGCTGGGACATGTTTCAACCGTACATGTGTCTGTCCGCCTGGGATCACAGGACATGCTTGTCATCTAGGTAACAGTAATACACTACAATTCAACAATCTCAATATATATGTTTGAAATCTAGTCTTTGTATAACGTTGAATCAGTACCTAAGACAGTCGGTTTTATCCCTGGCTTATTGACCAATATGACCCCTCGTTACATAAATTACTCGTATATAGCCAAACAAGCAAAACATACCTTGAAATCTGGTCTTTAATTAATGTTTTACTTTATCTTTCTACATGTTTTCATCTCACGTTTTCAGACATCGATGAATGTCTTACACATGCATGTGACTACCAATGTGAGAATACATTCGGTAGCTTTCATTGTGTATGTCCTGTGGGAATGATGTTAGAACCGGATGGAGTAGCTTGCAAAGGTAGAAGTTAAATACTGTTCTAAATGTTTCAGTGCATGTCCAAAAGTAAGAATGTCTCAGGATTGAATCCAACCATTGAATGCAATTGTCGAATAATACTCGGACAATACGAGTGGTGTCTCGATGATACCTCATAGGATGGTACAGTGGAAGTTGCATCTAGATGATACCTCATAGGATGGTACAGTGGAAGTTGCGTCTAGATGACAGCCACTTCTGGATAAACATCCTATAGAGGAGTCGTTACAAAAGCTAATATTGTAACATAGTTTCCAAAGCTGAACCGACATTCGTGAAAAGTCACCCTCATTACATCGCTATATAGTTTTATGTTGTAAAGTCTGATATAGTCCTTTAAATTAAAATTAACTTTGAACTCAGACAATGCCACATTATCGCGACTTAATATGGCGTTGTTTGTACATTTGTAATGTTGTACGTTGTATTTTATTTACAGATATTGGCTGTGTTCAGCCGTGTTTAAATAACGGAACATGTCGTCGTGGAGAGTGTGTCTGTAGTAGTGGGTTTGATGGCGAGCATTGTGAAATAGGTAGGTATTATAGTACTGAGTACAGTGGAATTTGTTTCACCCAAAACAGTTTTACATGTATCAATTAGACAACCAGAAAATTGTTCTAAACATTAGTCTAGGAGCTGGACACCAGAAATTCAATTTTCCACCTGGTAGAACATACCATAAGTATTGTCGAATAATATAGACATGCAGATTTCTGTTGATATGTGAACGCCCTAGTATACACCAGTATAGTTACAGGCAGAAACATTGAAGGTGGTTCACGTCTGTGCTAATTTCAGATAAGGACGAATGTGCTGTATATGATCGACGTTTATGCGAGTATCAGTGTAGGAATACGTATGGTGGATACCAGTGTATATGTCCTCCAGGATCTACGCTGAACACAGACGGTAGAACATGTAACAGTAAGTATCAGTGTAGGATACCAGTGTATATGTCCCCCAGGATCTACACTGACACAGACGGTAGAACATGTAACAGTAAGTATCAGTGTAGGATACCAGTGTATATGTCCCCCAGGATCTACACTGAACACAGACGGTAGAACATGTAACAGTAAGTATCAGTGTAGGATACCAGTGTATATGTCCCCCAGGATCTACACTGAACACAGACGGTAGAACATGTAACAGTAAGTATCAGTGTAGGATACCAGTGTATATGTCCCCCAGGATCTACACTGAACAAAGACGGTAGAACATGTAACAGTAAGTATCAGTGTAGGATACCAGTGTATATGTCCCCCAGGATCTACACTGACACAGACGGTAGAACATGTAACAGTAAGTATCAGTGTAGGATACCAGTGTATATGTCCCCCAGGATCTACACTGAACACAGACGGTAGAACATGTAACAGTAAGTATCAGTGTAGGATACCAGTGTATATGTCCCCCAGGATCTACACTGAACACAGACGGTAGAACATGTAACAGTAAGTATCAGTGTAGGATACCAGTGTATATGTCCCCCAGGATCTACACTGAACGCAGACGGTAGAGCATGTAACAGTAAGTATCAGTGTAGGATACCAGTGTATATGTCCCCCAGGATCTACACTGACACAGACGGTAGAACATGTAACAGTAAGTATCAGTGTAGGAATACGTATGGTGGATACCAGTGTATATGTCCCCCAGGATCTACACTGATACAGACGGTAGAACATGTAACAGTAAGTATCAGTGTAGGATACCAGTGTATATGTCCCCCAGGATCTACACTGAACACAGACGGTAGAACATGTAACAGTAAGTATCAGTGTAGGATACCAGTGTATATGTCCCCCAGGATCTACACTGAACGCAGACGGTAGAACATGTAACAGTAAGTATCAGTGTAGGATACCAGTGTATATGTCCCCCAGGATCTACACTGACACAGACGGTAGAACATGTAACAGTAAGTATCAGTGTAGGATACCAGTGTATATGTCCCCCAGGATCTCCACTGTACACAGACGGTAGAACATGTAACAGTAAGTATCAGTGTAGGATACCGGTGTATATGTCCCCCAGGATCTACACTGACACAGACGGTAGAACATGTAACAGTAAGTATCAGTGTAGGATACCAGTGTATATGTCCCCCAGGATCTACACTGACACAGACGGTAGAACATGTAACAGTAAGTATCAGTGTAGGATACCAGTGCATATGTCCCCCAGGATCTACACTGACACAGACGGTAGAACATGTAACAGTAAGTATCAGTGTAGGATACCAGTGTATATGTCCCCCAGGATCTGCACTGAACACAGACGGTAGAACATGTAACAGTAAGTATCAGTGTAGGATACCAGTGTATATGTCCTCCAGGATCTACACTGAACACAGACGGTAGAACATTTAAAAGTAAGTATCAGTGTAGGATACCAGTGTACATGTCCCCCAGGATCTACACTGACACAGACGGTAGAACATGTAACAGTAAGTATCAGTGTAGGATACCAGTGTATATGTCCCCCAGGATCTACACTGAACACAGACGGTAGAACATGTAACAGTCAGTATCAGGGTAGGATACCAGTGTATATGTCCCCCAGGATCTACACTGACACAGACGGTAGAACATGTAACAGTAAGTATCAGTGTAGGATACCAGTGTATATGTCCCCCAGGATCTACACTGACACAGACGGTAGAACATGTAACAGTAAGTATCAGTGTAGGATACCAGTGTATAGTTCCCCCAGGATCTACACTGAACACAGACGGTAGAACATGTAACAGTAAGTATCAGTGTAGGATACCAGTGTATATGTCCCCCAGGATCTACACTGAACACAGACGGTAGAACATGTAACAGAAAGTATCAGTGTAGGATACCAGTGTATATGTCCCCCAGGATCTACACTGACACAGACGGTAGAACATGTAACAGTAAGTATCAGTGTAGGATACCATTGTATATGTCCCCCAGGATCTACACTGACACAGACGGTAGAACATGTAACAGTAAGTATCAGTGTAGGATACCAGTGTATATGTCCCCCAGGATCTACACTGAACGCAGACGGTAGAACATGTAACAGTAAGTATCAGTGTAGGATACCAGTGTATATGTCCCCCAGGATCTACACTGAACACAGACGGTAGAACATGTAACAGTAAGTATCAGTGTAGGATACCAGTGTATATGTCCCCCAGGATCTACACTGAACACAGACGGTAGAACATGTAACAGTAAGTATCAGTGTAGGATACCAGTGTATATGTCCCCCAGGATCTACACTGAACGCAGACGGTAGAACATGTAACAGTAAGTATCAGTGTAGGATACCAGTGTATATGTCCCCCAGGATCTACACTGACACAGACGGTAGAACATGTAACAGTAAGTGTCAGTGCAGGATACCAGTGTATATGTCCCCCAGGATCTACACTGAACGCAGACGGTAGAACATGTATCAGTAAGTATCAGTGTAGGATACCAGTGTATATGTCCCCCAGGATCTACACTGAACACAGACGGTAGAACATGTAACAGTAAGTATCAGTGTAGGATACCAGTGTATATGTCCCCCAGGATCTACACTGAACACAGACGGTAGAACATGTTACAGTAAGTATCAGTGTAGGATACCAGTGTATATGTCCCCCAGGATCTACACTGAACACAGACGGTAGAACATGTAACAGTAAGTATCAGTGTAGGATACCAGTGTATATGTCCCCCAGGATCTACACTGAACGCAGACGGTAGAACATGTAACAGTAAGTATCAGTGTAGGATACCAGTGTATATGTCCCCCAGGATCTACACTGACACAGACGGTAGAACATGTAACAGTAAGTGTCAGTGCAGGATACCAGTGTATATGTCCCCCATGATCTACACTGAACGCAGACGGTAGAACATGTATCAGTAAGTATCAGTGTAGGATACCAGTGTATATGTCCCCCAGGATCTACACTGAACACAGACGGTAGAACATGTAACAGTAAGTATCAGTGTAGGATACCAGTGTATATGTCCCCCAGGATCTACACTGAACGCAGACGGTAGAACATGTAACAGTAAGTATCAGTGTAGGATACCAGTGTATATGTCCCCCAGGATCTACACTGACACAGACGGTAGAAAATGTAACAGTAAGTATCAGTGTAGGATACCAGTGTATATGTCCCCCAGGATCTACACTGAACACAGACGGTAGAACATGTAACAGTAAGTATCAGTGTAGGATACCAGTGTATATGTCCCCCAGGATCTACACTGAACACAGACGGTAGAACATGTAACAGTAAGTATCAGTGTAGGATACCAGTGTATATGGCCCCCAGGATCTACACTGAACACAGACGGTAGAACATGTAACAGTAAGTATCAGTGTAGGATACCAGTGTATATGTCCCCCAGGATCTACACTGAACAAAGACGGTAGAACATGTAACAGTAAGTATCAGTGTAGGATACCAGTGTATATGTCCCCCAGGATCTACACTGAACGCAGACGGTAGAACATGTAACAGTAAGTATCAGTGTAGGATACCAGTGTATATGTCCCCCAGGATCTACACTGAACACAGACGGTAGAACATGTAACAGTAAGTATCAGTGTAGGATACCAGTGTATATGTCCCCCAGGATCTACACTGAACGCAGACGGTAGAACATGTAACAGTAAGTATCAGTGTAGGATACCAGTGTATATGTCCTACAGGATCTACACTGACACAGACGGTAGAACATGTAACAGTAAGTATCAGTGTAGGATACCAGTGTATATGTCCCCCAGGATCTACACTGAACACAGACGGTAGAACATGTAACAGTAAGTATCAGTGTAGGATACCAGTGTATATGTCCCCCAGGATCTACACTGAACACAGACGGTAGAACATGTAACAGTAAGTATCAGTGTAGGATACCAGTGTATATGTCCCCCAGGATCTACACTGAACACAGACGGTAGAACATGTAACAGTAAGTATTAGTGTAGGATACCAGTGTATATGTCCCCCAGGATCTACACTGAACAAAGACGGTAGAACATGTAACAGTAAGTATCAGTGTAGGATACCAGTGTATATGTCCCCCAGGATCTACGCTGAACACAGACGGTAGAACATGTAACAGTAAGTATCAGTGTAGGATACCAGTGTATATGTCCCCCAGGATCTACACTGAACGCAAACGGTAGAACATGTAACAGTAAGTATCAGTGTAGGATACCAGTGTATATGTCCCCCAGGATCTACACTGACACAGACGGTTAAAACATGTAACAGTTAGTATCAGTGTAGTATACCAGTGTATATGTCCCCCAGGATCTACACTGAACACAGACGGTAGAACATGTAACAGTAAGTATCAGTGTTGGATACCAGTGTATATGTCCCCCAGGATCTACACTGAACGCAGACGGTAGAACATGTATCAGTAAGTATCAGTGTAGGATACCCGTGTATATGTCCTCCAGGATCTACACTGAACACAGACGTTAGAACATGTAACAGTAAGTATCAGTGTAGGATACCGGTGTATATGTCCCCCAGGATCTACACTGACACAGACGGTAGAACATGTAACAGTAAGTATCAGTGTAGGATACCAGTGTATATGTCCCCCAGGATCTACACTGAACGCAGACGGTAGAACATGTAACAGTAAGTATCAGTGTAGGATACCAGTGTATATGTCCCCCAGGATCTACACTGACACAGACGGTAGAACATGTAACAGTAAGTATCAGTGTAGGATACCAGTGTATATGTCCCCCAGGATCTACACTGACACAGACGGTAGAACATGTAACAGTAAGTATCAGTGTAGGATACCAGTGTATATGTCCCCCAGGATCTGCACTGAACACAGACGGTAGAACATGTAACAGTAAGTATCAGTGTAGGATACCAGTGTATATGTCCTCCAGGATCTACACTGAACACAGACGGTAGAACATGTAAAAGTAAGTATCAGTGTAGGATACCATGTACATGTCCCCCAGGATCTACACTGACACAGACGGTAGAACATGTAACAGTAAGTATCAGTGTAGGATACCAGTGTATATGTCCCCCAGGATCTACACTGAACACAGACGGTAGAACATGTAACAGTCAGTATCAGTGTAGGATACCAGTGTATATGTCCCCCAGGATCTACACTGACACAGACGGTAGAACATGTAACAGTAAGTATCAGTGTAGGATACCAGTGTATATGTCCCCCAGGATCTACACTGACACAGACGGTAGAACATGTAACAGTAAGTATCAGTGTAGGATACCAGTGTATAGTTCCCCCAGGATCTACACTGAACACAGACGGTAGAACATGTAACAGTAAGTATCAGTGTAGGATACCAGTGTATATGTCCCCCAGGATCTACACTGAACACAGACGGTAGAACATGTAACAGTAAGTATCAGTGTAGGATACCAGTGTATATGTCCCCCAGGATCTACACTGACACAGACGGTAGAACATGTAACAGTAAGTATCAGTGTAGGATACCATTGTATATGTCCCCCAGGATCTACACTGACACAGACGGTAGAACATGTAACAGTAAGTATCAGTGTAGGATACCAGTGTATATGTCCCCCAGGATCTACACTGAACGCAGACGGTAGAACATGTAACAGTAAGTATTAGTGTAGGATACCAGTGTATATGTCCCCCAGGATCTACACTGAACAAAGACGGTAGAACATGTAACAGTAAGTATCAGTGTAGGATACCAGTGTATATGTCCCCCAGGATCTACGCTGAACACAGACGGTAGAACATGTAACAGTAAGTATCAGTGTAGGATACCAGTGTATATGTCCCCCAGGATCTACACTGAACGCAAACGGTAGAACATGTAACAGTAAGTATCAGTGTAGGATACCAGTGTATATGTCCCCCAGGATCTACACTGACACAGACGGTTAAAACATGTAACAGTAAGTATCAGTGTAGTATACCAGTGTATATGTCCCCCAGGATCTACACTGAACACAGACGGTAGAACATGTAACAGTAAGTATCAGTGTAGGATACCAGTGTATATGTCCCCCAGGATCTACACTGAACGCAGACGGTAGAACATGTATCAGTAAGTATCAGTGTAGGATACCCGTGTATATGTCCTCTAGGATCTACACTGAACACAGACGTTAGAACATGTAACAGTAAGTATCAGTGTAGGATACCGGTGTATATGTCCCCCAGGATCTACACTGACACAGACGGTAGAACATGTAACAGTAAGTATCAGTGTAGGATACCAGTGTATATGTCCCCCAGGATCTACACTGAACGCAGACGGTAGAACATGTAACAGTAAGTATCAGTGTAGGATACCAGTGTATATGTCCCCCAGGATCTACACTGACACAGACGGTAGAACATGTAACAGTAAGTATCAGTGTATGATACCAGTGTATATGTCCCCCAGGATCTACACTGACACAGACGGTAGAACATGTAACAGTAAGTATCAGTGTAGGATACCAGTGTATATGTCCCCCAGGATCTGCACTGAACACAGACGGTAGAACATGTAACAGTAAGTATCAGTGTAGGATACCAGTGTATATGTCCTCCAGGATCTACACTGAACACAGACGGTAGAACATGTAAAAGTAAGTATCAGTGTAGGATACCAGTGTACATGTCCCCCAGGATCTACACTGACACAGACGGTAGAACATGTAACAGTAAGTATCAGTGTAGGATACCAGTGTACATGTCCCCCAGGATCTACACTGAACACAGACGGTAGAACATGTAACAGTCAGTATCAGTGTAGGATACCAGTGTATATGTCCCCCAGGATCTACACTGAACACAGACGGTAGAACATGTAACAGTAAGTATCAGTGTAGGATACCAGTGTATATGTCCTACAGGATCTACACTGAACACAGACGGTAGAACATGTAAAAGTAAGTATCAGTGTAGGATACCAGTGTATATGTCCCCCAGGATCTACACTGACACAGACGGTAGAACATGTAACAGTAAGTATCAGTGTAGGATACCAGTGTATATGTCCCCCAGGATCTACACTGAACACAGACGGTAGAACATGTAACAGTAAGTATCAGTGTAGGATACCAGTGTATATGTCCCCCAGGATCTACACTGACACAGACGGTAGAACATGTAACAGTAAGTATCAGTGTAGGATACCAGTGTATATGTCCCCCAGGATCTACACTGACACAGACGGTAGAACATGTAACAGTAAGTATCAGTGTAGGATACCAGTGTATAGTTCCCCCAGGATCTACACTGAACACAGACGGTAGAACATGTAACAGTAAGTATCAGTGTAGGATACCAGTGTATATGTCCCCCAGGATCTACACTGAACGCAGACGGTAGAACATGTAACAGTAAGTATCAGTGTAGGATACCAGTGTATATGTCCCCCAGGATCTACACTGAACGCAGACGGTAGAACATGTAACAGTAAGTATCAGTGAAGGATACCAGTGTATATGTCCCCCAGGATCTACACTGAACACAGACGGTAGAACACGTAACAGTAAGTACCAGTGTAGGATACTAGTGTATATGTCCCCCAGGATCTACACTGAACACAGACGGTAGAACATGTAACAGTAAGTATCAGTGTAGGATACTAGTGTATATGTCCCCCAGGATCTACACTGAACGCAGACGGTAGAACATGTAACAGTAAGTATCAGTGTAGGATACCAGTGTATATGTCCCCTAGGATCTACACTGAACACAGACGGTAGAGCATGTAATAGTAAGTATCAGTGTAGGATACCAGTGTATATGTCCCCCAGGATCTACACTGAACACAGACGGTAGAACATGTATCAGTAAGTACATTCAGGTCAGGTCTCGATATAACGACAGCCGGTATACTGACAACTTCATATACTGACACCATTTAATGGGACTTAATGTTTCAAAGACTCTTTATATCAATCCAGTATACTGATATATTCGTTAAAACGGTATTTTGCTTAGGAACAAACAACGTTGCTGTAACGAGACATGACTGTAAATGATAACTACGATGCCATGTGTACGTCATTGAGATAAATTGAAATAGACCATCAAAAATCCAAATTTCCAACACAGATGTTGAACACCCGTCTTACTTATATAATTGAAATGTGTTGCACTGCAAGATTTTAAACATAAAATAGCATTTTTCTCAATGACTTGAAAATCAGTGGACGTTATTAGGATTTAACAGCTTATCATGTGTTCACTGTATTTTGCACAGCATCAACGTTTAAGCCCATACATTCCATTGCAAGTTCAGTTACTACTTGCCCAATAGCTATGCATAATTCAAATTGGTTGAACGTGGGGTCCAACGATGGCTGAACATGCGTCATTTTCAGTATTGTTATAATTGTGTATTTTTCAGGCACAACCTGTACTCCAGAATGCCGTAATGGTGGAACTTGTAGAAATCACAAATGTCAATGTCCGAAGACTTTTTACGGCATTGTTTGCCAGTTTGGTAATATTCTTTTCAAAATGAAATCAAGCATGTGTGTATGTGTAATTATTTAAACCTTTCGGTCAAGGATAACCCATGAAAGTGCACGCACTTATTTCCAATGGGGTCCTATGTTTTGCTGAAGAGACAGGAGGTGGAAGAGACAGTAGTGTGATACATGGTATCCGGGTGCGATGCCCTAGCTCTTTTCGACAGACACCTTGATTCTTTAACGTGCCCGGTGTGTAGCACCGATACAACCCACTGTGTTGCTAACCAGTTCATCTCTAGTTGGGTTGGAAACACAGAAAAGCGTTTCAGAAATGATCAAGTGCCCCGGCCGAGGATCGAACCTGGGACCTCTCAATCAGCAGTCAAGCAGGCTATCCACTCGACCACCGTACCACCTCTATTGTTAATTTAGAGCTTTGATATATCTAAACACCCATAGCTAATTACAACTTCTACCTTTTAAAGGTACTAGCAAAATTTTATGTCACATGATATTTCATATAAAATTGAATTATATTACATTGTATCTAGACTACCGAGTACTGACACATAATACCAACTGGAGAATTAATTTTTCTAAATACCAAGGTAAACAAGTTAATTACTTGAGATGTATGTATGTATTTTAATGCTACATGTATAATGGATCATAGGTAACTGCATCATTGATTAAGATAGAATTTTTTTGTTTGCAAAAAATATGTTTTCCCCCTTTTTTGTCAATAATACAGTTTCTGTAAACAAATTCTATACTATAGTGGTTTGTTTATTTGTAGATGTGAATGAATGTAGAGAAGGAAGACCTTGTGAACATATCTGTACAAACTCATGGGGAAGTTATCATTGCTCGTGTAGACCAGGTTTCATACTTCAACCAGACAACAGATCATGCAGGGAGCACATGGGCAGCCAGTAGAAACTGTGCACGTTTTCATCATGCAGGGAGCTCACTGGCAGCCAGTAGAAACTGTGCATGTTTTCATCATGCAGGGAGCTCACTGGCAGCCAGTAGAAACTGTGCATGTTTTCATCATGCAGGGAGCACATGGGCAGCCAGTAGAAACTGTGCATGTTTTCATCATGCAGGGAGCTCACTGGCAGCCAGTAGAAACTGTGCATGTTTTCATCATGCAGGGAGCTCACTGGCAGCCAGTAGAAACTGTGCACGTTTTCATCATGCAGGGAGCTCACTGGCAGCCAGTAGAAACTGTGCACGTTTTCATCATGCAGGGAGCTCACTGGCAGCCAGTAGAAACTGTGCACGTTTTCATCATGCAGGGAGCTCACTGGCAGCCAGTAGAAACTGTGCATGTTTTCATCATGCAGGGAGCTCACTGGCAGCCAGTAGAAACTGTGCATATTTTCATCATGCAGGGAGCTCACTGGCAGCCAGTAGAAACTGTGCATGTTTTCATCATGCAAGGAGCTCACTGGCAGCCAGTAGAAACTGTGCATGTTTTCATCATGCAAGGAGCTCACTGGCAGCCAGTAGAAACTGTGCATGTTTTCATCATGAAGTACATTGATAAGAACATGTAAATGTAAACTTTTTGTATGTACGTGTGTGCAGTTACTACAGTGGATCATTTCTGCTGACATAAATTGAATGTTGCAAGCTAGGGACGTAGTCAGGCTGGATTTTATATTACGAATAGAAGCATTGAGGTTGGCGGTTGTGGTTGGAAGTCATTATTGTGACCTGGGACTTAAATGCCAATTTTACCATTTCATTGTTTTACTTTTTAGGTAAGTGTAACCTACATATCACTGGCTATGCCCCTACAAGTAACATTAATACTGTTATTCATCTGCTCAAATATACAATGTAATCTAGTTAAACCTGTGGTTCGTGGTCATCTGAATCCAATATGTCCTCAACAGCCAATATGAGTAAATTCCAATCAGTGGTAGTCATATTATATGCACATGCAATGCATTAAAGAGGCGTTCCGTTTAACTTTGATCGTTTAAATTGATTCAGGAATATTATACTTAAAATGAGAATTATTATTGTTTAAACTCCTCAAATCTTCAACAAAAAGCTTCCACCAATTACTGAGCAAAATAATAAAAATATATTTCCGTAACATGCCAAAATAATCGCGAGTTGTTTCCATTTAACCACATAATAATAAATTATTATTGGTGATTTGAATATATTTTTAACATTATAGAGACATATTTGAGCACACTTTCTTCTGGCAAATTATGATAATTGATAGTGCTTGGCAAATTTAGCTCATTTAATGTGATAGTAGAGAAAAATATGCTAGTTATAGGGAATGCCTCTTTAAACAAGTAATTAGGAAGTCCAAATTATTCAAAAGTCTCCTATTGGTTTAAACATATTTTCAAGGTTTCTGTTGTCATGACAACCACAATTTTTGTCCGAATAAAAACATTAGATGTGCATAATGAATGCCATAATCACCTTATTTGTCCCTATCTACATTTCAAGTTTTATAAACCTAGCTTTAAAACTGTTTGAGTTCTGGCAGGATCCAGGACAGACCGACTGACGGCAAACCTATAGTCCCCTCGTGTGGAAAACAGGTAGGCAGCTAACAGCCACCTGTTTTGTATAGCTTCATTTGATATACATATCTAATTCCAATGCCAGGCTGCTGTAGACAGTTAAGACATTGCACAGAACTAGACAGTTTAGACATTGCACAGAACTACAGAACAACTATACAAGTTTTCACCTTATTTTATTGCAACTACAAAAGATATTTCTTTTTTCTTCAGAGTACATCCATTTTAAGATTGTGTTCCAGAAAAGTGCTTTATATTAAAAAGTATTGGATTTTCAGTAAAAGCAATGATCTAATATTTGCAGCAATTAAGTCAGAATTATCCAAACATAAAATTATAAATAATAGAATCTACACATATTTTCATGGGTAAAAGTTCAAATTCTCAAAATACTGAAAAATGCTTGTCAATATACTTTATTCGATGATTTTCATATAAAGTACATAGTGCAATATTTTTCTGAAAATACTGAAATATACTGAAAGTATTTAGACTGAAAACTTTTACCCCTGTATTTTTTAAAGTGCTCAGAACCAACAATATGCACTGAAAAGTTTTCACTTCTTCTATAGGTAAAATAAATGCCTAAGCAGTGTTTCATTTTGGTGCAAGTCACGAGTCCCAGCTCATATAAATTGGTTGGGACTCAGTAAATTACGGAACTACTTAATTTTTACAATCATTGATTTTGCAAATATAGTGGTAAATGACTCATAATTTTCCAAACCAAAATGAAACACGAATAAGGTCCACAGAGTGGAAACAGATCACAATAAAAGAAGCTATAAATATATTTAAAAAGCCACAAAAAATAAATTGCTAGAATATTATCCATTTCATCATGTTTAACCTACCTAATGGACCTGTTTTATCATTGTTTCGAAATAAATCCTGAGAGATTAGTTACAAAATATAAAACATAAATTGGATAAATTTGACAGGGAATCAACGTCATGTCATGTTGTGTAAGTAGGAATCAAATAAACACTTAAAGTATGTAGCCTAGGGTCCAGATTTTCTCATTTAGCTATTCTGCAGGGGTATGATCAAGATTTGAACATTTTAATTTCGGCTTTTCACAAAATATAGAATAATAGTCCAGTAATTTATTAATAATGACCAAACTAGTGTACAAATATTAGAGCACATTTATTTCTCACAAAATTAGACCAACAACCTGTCTTGGAAAATTATTTCAGGAATATGGGGAGCCCATCAAATACAAAGGCTTGAGTATCAGTAATTTAAACATAATTTTAAACATGAGAGTATACATGCATAGTTTAACACTATACAGTAGAACACTTAAACGTTTTTTAAGGTACAATTAATGTTCTCTATCAAACAGGGAAAGTTGCAAGAATAGAGGGTTGTTTATTTTTCTAGATTTGTGTAATAATCTAGTAGTAATCACCAAAAAGATATTTTACACATAATACTCTGAGTACAGTACATAAATATTTATGAAAATGTCAATGTAAAAAAGAACACGCAAGCTTGACCGATATTCGTTAATGGTATAAATGTATTATATAATGTCAGAATGAGCATCATATGATCAACTATCCTTAGCGACTAAAACGCCTCCTGATTTCGCAGTATCATTATCTTGTTTTTCTGGCTCTTTGCTATCTTCACCTTTAATCTTGAGATTATGTGTCTCTCTGTACTGATTAATCTCAACACCTTTTTGTTCTAACTGTTTGTTTAAAGTTTCAACCAGTTTACCCATCTGAAAATAATCAAATAGAACAATATTACCACACAACTCTTGATAGCATCTCACTTAGATTGGTGATTTTAATCATTTCTAATACAAATTGAAGAGGGGAGAAGTTTCACAAACAGTATTAAGGTCACCAGGAGATGACATCATCAATGTTTCCAGACACCAGACAGGACCATCAATGTTTCCAGACACTAGACAGGACCATCAATGTTTCCAGACACTAGACAGGACCATCAATGTTTCCAGACACCAGACAGGACCATCAATGCATCAATATACAAGTATCAGTGCTTAGTCAAGTTCTTAAACTGCCTATAGGCTCCGTGAAAACTGTCAGTCCTACAGTCAGACAAATGTTGTTCTGGACTAACAGAAAAATCCTGTATTTGTCTATAAGACATAGAGGAACATTCATTCATTTTACCACTTGGGACTAACAAGTTAAACAAGACTGCGTTCAATAAACGCTTATGCCCCCGTGGAAGCCATGTCCATAAAAAGCTAAGACAATCAGGGGCCATTATTCAGTTAAAATGTTTGATAGTGTCACATGGCTTTGAACTATAAGGGGCTTATGATGGTAAACGAGTAATGCCACATTTGAAAGCAGTGCCTTGATCGACTTCATGTGTGATCTGGTGATACAGATGTTATGGTTCTTTGTCACTGCACTTCTCCAAGTTGCCATCTATTCATATACCAAGTTTCAAGTCAATATCTTAAACACTTTTGAAGATACACTCCTGTCAAAATTTGATTCTGAAAATACTAAAGGGGAGATAATTCAAAATTTAAGACAGACAGAGTTATGGTTCTTGGTCATTGCACTTCTCCAAGTTGCCATCTATTTATATTCCAAGTTTCAAGTCAATATGTTAAATAGTTTTGAAGATATACTCAGAGCAAAATTTGACTATAAAAAAACACTAAAGGGGAGATAATTCAAAATTTAAGACAGACAGAGTTATGGTTCTTTGTCAATGCACTTCTCCAAGTTGCCATCTATTTATATTTCAAGTTTCAAGTCAATACGTTAAATAGTTTTGAAGATACGCTCCAGACAAAATTTTATTGTAAAAATACTAAAGTGGAGATAAGTCTAAGTCCAAAATTAGGTCAAGGTGAATGTCAAAATGGAGTCAGGTGATACAGGCGTGTGGAGAGTGGTCATATACAACATCCATGCAAGTATGAAAGCTTTGTAGCAAGCCATTTTAATGCTAGAAGAAACGGTCAATTTGGGTTAACCAAGAATTTTACCTTTCAATAAGTCTAAGTCCAAAATTAGGTCAAGGTGAAGGTCAAAATGGAGTCAGGTGATACAGGCGCGTGGAGAGTGGTCATATACAACATCCATGCAAGTTTGAAAACTTTGTAGCAAGCCATTTTAATGCTAGAAGAAACGGTCAATTTGGGTTAACCTGGCCGGCCGGACGAACGGACGGACGGACGCCCCCACGTTCGCTACCTTAGGTGGTCATTCCATTGTTTAAGATCAAAGGAACGACCACTTAAAGGACAAAAGAATTAAGTGGTCACGGAATGAATTGAATAGATTTCTATTGTGTTAGGCCACACCTCCGACCACCTAAGGTAGCGAACGTGTGTGCGGACAGACGGACGGACGGACAGGTGAATTACTATATGCCTCCCGATCTATCGATACGGGGGCATAAAAAAACTTCATGCGAAGCCTGTGATGAACATGCACTAGAAAACATTAGCATTGGCAAGCCAGTTTTGGAATTTCCTTGTCAGCGGTGAATATTGTCAAGCAAGACACACATTCCAGTACCAGATTATATTATTTTGGTAAGTCATATTTCTGGAGTGAAGTAACAACCAGGTATACAAGAGATAGATGATTTGACCAGTAAATCACTAGGGCTGTTAGTAAAGCAGACAGACATGAATAAAGCCAACTCATGCGTAGGAAATTAACTACAGCATATACTTTTGCTCATTTTTTTATCATTCATGTCACTTATGTATTAGTGGCATTTTGGTTATTTACAATAGAATATCATCGCTGGAACTACATGAAGTTTACATATTATATTTATTCATTAAAACACAAAGGCAACAAACCACAATGGATATCGTCAATGCCTTTCATACTAAGATGCCCCTAAGCTATTTTACCATATATCGTTAAAAAAAATATTCTAGCATCAGACATTATTCTGTCATTTGATTATGTGACCTGGCCCCAATCTCCCGAAGCATCTCAATCGGAGCTAAAACTCATCTCTAATACTGGCATGCATCTCTTAGTTAATTTCCATAGGAGATAGTACTCCAAATTGGCATCTAAATAGAAAACATTATAAATATAATGTATAATAGTAACATTTAACAAGCTTGAACTTCAGATTTGTCTCAAATACAGACTCTGATTTATGCAAAATCTTAATTTCAGATGAGAATTCTACTTGAGATAGCTCGGGAGATTGGGGCCTAATCTGTCCTACATCTACAGTACCTGATCTTTATTGTTCACTAATGCAGGTAATACATCTTTAACAGTTCTTTCTACCAAAACACCACCAACCAATCGGAAACATTTTCTATCATCATCAACTTCTTTCAATGTTTCTATGACTAATCTGCAAGCAAAAAGAAATAGATCCTACTTAAACACCAACAATAATAATTTTCCTTACAGTAATATAAATTATACCTGGCAGTCGAATATTTTGCCAGCAGACCCAAACTACTGTCCCAAGTTCTGAGAGTCCAGGGACCTTATTCTCCAGCGTTGTTAGTCTAAAACTCAGACTTTACAATGCCAAATGTTCTATTCGCTCTTACGAGGGGTGATCAATATATTCGAGGACTTTCCTTCTCAATTTTGAATAATTGGAACTAGAGTAATGAAATTACAAGCTAACATAGATCAGTCAATTATCTCATGTTTTTCTAATTTACTTTATGATAACGTCATTATTTACTTGATGACGTCACTTTCTGTGCTCCATTCTTCATTGGAATAATCTAATTTCGTAAAGTCAACCACCATTTACCGAGTTTTGTTTTCAATAACACATCGATACTCTTTTTATTTCACCTCACATTTCAGAATTGGCTATTAAGTACTAATTTCAGTAGTGAAAGAAAACCAGTCTCATACATGGGACGGGGTATCAGTCCAGAAAGGAGCTATGTGCTTCTCCAACGGTGACGCTTGGAATGCAGTGTCTAGTCTAGAAATGAGAAATTAGGGGGGATTTTCCCCTGTTCTCTTGAAAAAAGGGGGATTTTCAAAAACAAGGGGGGGGGGGGGGGGGGTCAAAACCAAATACTTTTTTACCACAGAGATGTTTAATTGTATTACAATTGGCATGCATGATGTAATAACCAGTAGCTTTAGATCAGCCTACAATATTAGTATAGACTATAGTACAAATTATGCAGGCATCGGTCGGGTTGGAATCAGGCTGTTTATCAATATTTGATACGTTTGTAGAGGGTCCCGACTGTTTATCAATATTTAATAAGTTAGAAGAGGGGTCCGGACAATTTACAGTTGAATGCGATCCTTTCGTGGTCGCAGATTTGTTGAAAAAGTTGCTTCTTCATCGTGTAGCAGCGTCTGTACAAATGCGACGCAATGGAGCGATTAAATGAGTCAACAAATGAATTAAAAACAGACCTTTTTCTTGGTATTGTCTGAGGCCTTTATTCTGGCTCAAAATTGGTTCCCAATTGCTGAAAAAAATTCCCAATTGCTGAAAAAAATCCCAATTGTAAAAAAAATCCCAAAATCATGAAACCAAAATCATGAAAGTCAAGTAAAGTGTTTCTTTAAGTTAAACCAATGAACTATTAACAAATACCCAAATGACATTGTTGGTGTCAATAAATTGGAACAGTAAAGTTCATTCTATTTTCAATACCCCTATTCAATCATGGACCAAATAAATCCTAATTTTTGCAATTTATTCCATTAAATTGCATCCTAATTTCGAAAGTTTAGCGACGCAAAATTCCCAAATTTAGATGGGGCCTTTTTCCCAAAAAGGGCAGAAAAAGGTCTGTAATTACAATAACAGACTCCCTTGGTATTTAGACAAACTATTTTTATTTGATTAATAAATACACGAGTTACATCCCTTGAAAATTTTGTGTTTACGACGCGAACGGTGATTGAAATTAACTTGTCAATTTGGATCAAATTTTTGGATTTTAATGCGAGATTTTCGCGCGTATCGGCCGAAAATGTGCACGATCTTCGCAAAATATGCGTGAATCCCGCAATCGCGCGTCCTAGAATAGACACTGGAAATGACGTCGCATGACGTCCAACGTCACGTGCCGTTTGTATGAATCAAATAATTTTATTTGTGTATGCGGTCGGAGACATCTTACTCCGAATGATGTTAAATGGCTATAAGCCTTTCTGCCAATTTGAAATTGCTAGAAGAAAAGTCCTCGAACATATTGATCACCCCTCGTATGTAGTAATTATAAATTTAACGATTCAGTGGGTAAAAACAAATAATCAGATAAAATTTCACATCCATGGTTAAAATATAATTGCAAAGAAATGGCAGTTATGTATAAATATAAACCTAATTTTATTGGGATTCACAGTCTTCACAAAAAACTTTTCTAAGTACTAGCCAGTCGGGCTACCAACTAGGCAGAACTTACTAGCCTGAGAAGATATTTACTAGTCAGACCATTAAATTATTAAAATTATTCTAAATTTTCACTAGACTTTCGGACTAGTCACCTAGAGACAATTACTAGCCCGACCCAGTTTTTACTAGCCTCGGGCTTCGGGCTAGTGGCCAAATTCGAAGACTGGATTCTGGTTTTCATAGCGTCTGATTTGTGGAGAGTTTACTATATTACTTACTATATACCGGTAACTAACCATTGAAACTGGGAAAAGACTTGAGTTTTATCAGATAAGCGCGATGAACGAGGACCAGGCTTGTATGATTTGGGCTATCAAACTTTGAACCAATACAACGCTTAATTTATACTAATTCATTTAAGGTCGACTGTGAAACAAATTTTTCCAACAAGTTTATATCTTAAAATCACTCTTGACACCACATTCCTCATGAATGTTATCTATCACCACAAGGGTATGAGTGAAGAAAAGCTAGTTGCCCTTATAAATATGCCAAACTAATACGATGCTTACAGTTATGAGTTAACACTTACTTGAATGTGGGATACCACAATGAGAAAGCAAGACTTTTTGTATATAAAAATTGTTTAGCTTGATTTATTTGCAGTCACAACACCTACTAAGACATACAGGAATAAATAATACAAAATTGTGTCTTGCATTGCATTTCAATTCTCATGCCTTGATGAAACACAAGGAACTAGAACTCAGTCGGGAAGACTGACAAGAAATGAAGCACAAAAAATTGATTGTCAGACATAAGATGAAGTCTGGAGTACCGTCAGTTAAGTTTGAAGAGTGTGACAGAACAAGATACTTAGTTACAAATAATGCACCAGTCAATTAAAACCCTGCCCACCCCTCTAACCCCGGGGAAGAGGGAAATTATAACTTTTGCCTTTTTGAACACTGTTTAAATCCCTGACACGTAGGGCCATCCAGAACTTGAGAAGGTAAAATCTCCGCCTAATTACCTCCGCCCTTAACCAGAGACATATAGTTTTTTTATACAAACCAGTTTGGCCACCTGTCTGACAGAAAGCAGCATAAAATTTGAAAACAAAACAGTAACTTGTCTAGTGTCTTTCAAGACTTTCATTGGTCGTTCCTGATTTTATCTTATCTTCTTGATTTTCACTGGCCTCGCAATCGCACTCATTCGCAGCAGACCTGTGTAAGTGTCGAGCTCTAAAGTCCTGGGCCCGGCTATATGCCTCCGCCAATTTTGGCACAGAGCAATATAGCCGCACTCACTCGGCAGTAGGGGGCATTGGAAGGGTAAAACCTCGGTACTTTTCCCCTGCCCTCCCCTGGCTCCCCAGACACGGGGTTTCCGTTGACTGACCAGTGCATTATGTAGCAACAACATCTTGTCTTTCTTCAAGTCTAATTGGCGTTATGTATTCTTTCGTTCAACCTATGGTTGCGAGGCCAATATATTGCACATTACTTACTGAAATCCGTAACTAGCAATATATACTACAATTCAGTAGTTATTCATTCAATTAAACCGATTTATCAAGTAACTTGAAGTAAGGTTAATGACTGAAGAGTGAAGTGAAGGAACGGTTAACCTTTGTTGGTGTAAAACAATTAACCGGTTTTAGAATATTTATATACCCTTACATCAACGTATAAAGACAATAATAACCTTCCCTTACACCTGATTAATTGGTAACAGAATGAAATTATTAGACATAAAAACGTTGTCCGAAACTTGGCACTATCCGAAATAATGCTAGTTGGATAACACGCGCATGGCTATGTACGTTAAACAAAACGATATTCAAATGGTTCGTACTCATGTTCTTTCATGTCCATTTCAATATCAGATATTTTTCCAGCAAATTGTCTTTGTTGCTGTCTCATATCCTGAAAACCGGCAATGACTTGTTCCTGCGATGGTTTCTTGGTTGCCATTTTGGAATTTTATAACAAGGAATAATTTTGAACGAAATTTTCAGGGTGGAACATTCAGCACAGTGATTTCCCCTTCCAGGTGCAAAATCTTAGTGTTTTATTTTTGACATAAATTTACACACGTGTTACTAATAGTAGAGCATTTTAGCTAGCACACGCGCAAAAGTCAATTATAAACGATGAAAGACTTTGCAACAACGAAGGCAATGCTTTGACTTGGAAGTTAGTACTGCTGTACAGAGTTGTTTATGACCTAGTCGCTGTGTCATCTTCCTACCTACCGAACCGTTCAACAATCCAGTCTACTAGAGGATGTAACAATCAAAACTTCATTCCTCAACAGTGCTTGCGTAACGTTTACCAACACTCGATCGTTTTTCCCCAGGACAGTAACCATATGTCCAGGGACCTTATTCACCAACGTTATAAGTCTAAAATCCAGACTTAGACTTTATATTGCCAAATGTTCTATTCGCTCTCATGTTGTTATAAATGTACCGATCTTAATATAAATAGGTATACATGTTCAGTGGATAACATATAATAATTAGAAACAATGTCATATGGTTAAATCTTATTGTTAAGAAATGGCTGTGATTATGACTATTATCAATTTTAAGCATATCCAACTATTTGTCCCATTTGTATTGGATGTGTTTTCGAGTCGACCACAGTTATCTTTCCTTGACTGGTGTTATACCGGTTTTAATCTGGCCGATCTTATCTCGATTGCGTGATCATGCTGTGCTAACTCCACGGGTAGTCGGAGCGCATTAATTAATATATATCCTTAGCTGGAGGGGTTTTGTTCTCTCAGCTACTCTTTGGATATTTTTGATATTTTGTGTACATGATACATACCAGGGTCTTAATTAGGGCAGGAAGAGCTCTGTCATTATGAAATTCTGTTTTGAAGATATGTGTCATCAAGAGCATTTATTCTTCACTGGTATCATTCAGAATTCGTTGATCATAAGTGAAAAATCTAATAATTATGCATTTGTTCAACAAGTAACTGCAATACACTAGATGATATGTAATTCTATATAAGCATGCATGTTTTATGGGTGATATCAAATAATAAACGGTTACAAGTAACTGTACAATGCGCAAGTGTGTGAGAAATATCACTAAGTTCATTTTTACATCACCAAATTGTCACCGCTTCACTATTGTGCAAATACGAAAGAGATGCAAAGACAGTACTTTTTTTAACGAATCAACTCACTGGTAGACACCGTACAGCGGAAATAGCCCCCTATTTTGGACGAAAACGAAAGTAAAAGTGGTAATCGATTTCGGAGGACGGTAAGTTTTTAACCATTATTCGGTAAATATGTATGCGATTCACTTGAAGTGAACTGATTTAGGTAGTGTAATGTTTATTTTAAAGCTCCAATGTAGTCATTTGCTCTGTAACTTCGTTAACTCTTGACAAACAGCACCGAAATGAACCTCTTTTGGCGGACGGTACAGAATAACGTACATTTTTCTTTTATCGCAGCTAAATTTTACATTTTCCAAGACCGTGTTAAGATTTAAACGTTTACCCGTCATGTTCTTTACCTATGTTGAAACCCTCGTCAATAAACATGCACTAACAAGCATGTAATTGAAGAAAAACAACATTGCGTTGTGTACAGAGTCTAGCCTTTTTAAGAAATTTAATGTACAGAGTCTAGTTTTTTACTGCACTGGGTCTAGCAGTCCTGTACAGGGTCTAGTTTCCTAATTTTGACTATATTGACAAGAACTAATCGAATTTACCAAAACTATTGCTTTGTTTAAATTGTTCAGTGATATATTCATATAATATAAAAATTATTGGGGACGAAAATGTTATTTGATTTCCTATAGGTCGTGGGTTCAACCCCCACTAGAGCCAAAATATTTTTATTCTTTTTTTCTTTAATTTTTAGTTATAAGACAATGTTTTGGCTTCGTGACATCACTTTATAGTGTAATTTGGAGAAAAGTATTTTTTTCTTTCTTTTTTTCTCTTTAATTTTATAGGAATTTATATGTGGAAAATAGATGAAAATAGGGTTTCTATGGATTTCTGAAATGTATATTTTCAAAAGCGCTCGGTTAAAACATTACACACATATTGGAGTTATTTTTTTAAATCAATGGTGCCAATTGTTTACATCATATTTTATTGCCATTTATCTATAGGGTACTTATTGGCAATATGAAAAAATGCCTTAATTTCAAGGAGGGTAGGGTTACATTTTTATTTTTATCTTCTTCATAATCAGACCAAACATCATTTTTACACTTATGATTGAAGAAATAATCATTATCATTAGATTTAAACACACTCTTGTTTTTATTATGTCATCTGTTGCAGACTTATTTTATTTATCAAGCAGTTGACTCCATTTGTTTTTGCATGACTTTCTTACGCTGGGTGTAGGGAAATAAAAATAGGAATTACTTTCTTAAATGACAATGAAAGTGTTTTAAATTTCACATGCAGTTGTCTCAATGGATATACAATAGAATAAAAATGTTTAAAATGCAATCCTCAACATTTAAAAAAAATGTTTTTACACCCTATGCTGGACCAAATAAAACCATTCCGCCCACCAAGTCAGGACATGGGGGCATATCAATTTCGCCCCGTAATAATTCAGAATAGTCCCATGATAGGTCATTTGCTTTTTGTTCTTGGTGAAAAAAAAAAGTATAAAAAATGCGTTTTTTAATGCTTCGCTCACTAAGTATCTATAAAAATACGTTATCCCGCATTTTAAAAACTATAGCGCATGTCCTCGTCTGTAACTCCTGCTTTCTAGTTTGTCATATCCAATAACCTTCCAAATGAGGTTAAATCGGAAAACCGGGCAATTTCAGAAGAACAAGTATGAATAACAAGAACTTCAATTAGCTTGATTTTGTAACAAAATGGGCAAATAATACCAAATAAAATATCTCAGAATGCACCAGATGGATCCACTGTTTTTTGAAAATGTTCCCGGGGAGCATGCCGGACCCCTAATACAATAACCTCCTATTTTTACTAGCAACAACTTCCTAGATATACACGCTCTTAGTCATTATAAAGAAACACAAGACATCCACATACGCTTCCATAAACATGATGTTTTATCTATATCTATAATGTTTGGTCACCCCCCCCCCCCATTTTAAAGACGCTGCTATAGATAAACCACAATACAAGCAGTCGGACGTAACTCACTTTTAATAATGAAATAATCCAGGTAAACGGGGTGTCTTTTTCCCAATCAGAATTGATATGCATATTTGAACTGGTGATTTATATCGTCCACCTTGGTGCAATTGGCTAAGTTACCGCTCGTTAGTCTTTTTCAATGTTTTAGCCTGCGATCGAATCCCACCAACATGGGCATTCATTTTTAATATTGTTAAAAAAATAAACATGTGCGTGCATGTCTATTATGTACATTTCTAAAACATTTATTTGTTCTAATGTATACATTGATGCACTGAAAACATTCCCATGTGCAGACTTTTGAACCGAAGTTTCGGTCAACTGTCAGCCAAATTGCGCGCATTGAGTAACTATTTGCCAATTCTGACGTTTCTACGGAGAACTCTTAAAATAATGTTTCCGGCGAAACCAATGACTCAAGTTATTTGTAAATGAACCAAATAGTCGTCTGAGCAATGTTCAGATGTAAGATGAGCAATGAATACAATATCCATACTGTATTGTTTATAAAGTATAAAAACATGCATGTAGATTGTAGAATATAATACAAAAGTCCGATAAAAACAAAGTTGAACAGCAGAGGACTCGAACACACAGTCCATATAGAAAGTATGTTTCTGTGAATATGACAGGTTATCCAGAAGGCCATGTTGCTAACTAAAAATTAACATAATTTGTTTAAGATAAAACCATACTTTAATAGAAAAAACGGTAAAAATCGTTTCAACTCTGGCTAGAGGACTCGTCCAAAGGTCATATTTCGAAGGTCGTTTTACATCTATAAATTCACGCGCTAGACTAATGCAGTCATGTTCAGTTACCATACTTGTAACGATTTACTAAATGTAGATTTTCCAAGAGCTAATAATGATAAAAAGGTAAGAAGTTTACATTCATAATTAGTAATTAATATTTGACTTTCATCTATGTGTCGTTAGTATGCTAAGTTTAAATCTTTTCAAATGACAAACAAATGCCTACAGGCTCCGATGTAACGATCAATCGAAGAACCGGTGTTTTACTCTGGCTCGCATTCTAGCACAGATTATGACCTCTTTATAGAATTGGACTGCATGCAAATGCGACAATATTTCATGCATGATATCCAAAGCATGCTCTACATGAACGAAAAGTATCATGAAAACCATACAAATGTAGTTTACAGGTACATGTATACGCTTTATCTTCTGTACCTTCGTTGAAATGATCAAACCATGGCTATTTTTATATAAACTATCCTGGTGTTTGTCCCCAGTACGTTCAAATGAATATATACATTGAATCGGTGACACAAAGTTATTTTTATTTTCATAGACAAGCATGTATGATTAACCACACGGACTAAACCTGAAAATGAATCTATATTAACACTATTTACATACAAAAAATACACAAATGTAACGAGAAAATCAAATAAATAACATTAACTAGACCCCGTACTCTCGGCTAGACCCCGAACATTTGTTATGTGAATAAAAACTAGACTCTGTACAATAAAAAACTAGACCCAGTACACAACGCAATATTAATTTTCGTCAATTACATGCTTGTTAGTGCATGTTTATTGACGAGGGTTTCAACATAGGTAAAGAACATGTCAGGTGAAAGTTTAAATCTTAACAGGGTCTTGGAAAATGAATAATTTAGCTGCGATAAAAGAAAAACGTACGTTTTTCTGCACCGTCCGCCAAAAGAGGTACGTTTCGGTGCTGTTTATCAAGAGTAAAGGAAATTACAGAGCAAATGACTACATTGGAGCTTTAAAATAAACATTACACTACCTAAATCAGTTCACGTCAAGTGAATCGCATACATATTTATCGAATAATGGTTAAAATCTTACCGTCCTCCGAAATCGATTACCACTTTTACTTTCGTTTTCGTCCAAAATAGATGGCTATTTCCGCTGTACGGTGTCTACCAGTGAACTGTTTGAATTGATAACCTTCTACCGGTCTTTGTGGACGGGATTCGTGTCTATATAGTATCACGCATGTAGATATAGATACATGATAGTATGTGGCTGGTAATCACAAAGCATCTTAGTTAGACACGTAAATATTTCGACTTAAGTTAAACTACATGCCACTTATATTTCCAGTCAAATTAAAAATAATCAACTTTTTCTCGGTGATCATTGCAACTATGAAAATAATCACTGAATAATCACTTTAGCTGACTCAAAATATGAAATTGTGGCTCGATTTTTAAGAAAGAATATATATAGGTATTTCAAATGCAGACTCTGATTTGAGTATTATTTCAATTTGGTATGGAATTTCTACCCGTGATGCTTCGGGCAACCGGGTGGTTAGTACTCTTTACTTGCTTCTACTGAATCTTAGATTTTTAACAAACAAAAAACAATTGACTGTTTCAATTAATTTTATTGCTGCAGATCATGTTACTTTTTTAGACTAAACCAGGGATTTATAACTAGTACATAAATAAAGTAAATTGGTTCAGAAACAAGTGAAACATTTTATGAAAACATTTTTATGAGGACAGTTGTACAGTGTCACACTCTTTAGTAGGGTTTTCTTTCACCTTTTCAACAATTCGTATATATTCAATTAGGTGGTACAACGTGTCAATTAACCAGTATATTATACACGTGTAATATCATTCGTCATTTTCTATGTCTCACCTCAGTCACCTGTACGATTATTATAATGAATTAATCGTGAGCTTATTATATACATTTCACTATATTTAAATACATGTATAACTTTCAGAATCGGCAATGATTTAATCAATTAAATCAAAGTTTCAAATCTCAAAAATCATAATTTAGCGTGTATACAGGAAGTATAGCGGTTTATTACCCTTCAAGCGAGTGTACAAATTTTATTACCCCACATGCTGTGACAATCGCAGCGGGACGCGTCATAAAACAATTAACAATATGCCAATATATGCTGCTTTAAAAAACCGTAAAAAGGGGGTAGATCTAATTATCGCATTTCTTATATCAAAACTCCAATCTGACGGGAAGAAATTAAACTGGAAAATAAGTTTGCACAAAATATATCCACCGAGAAACGAAAGAACTATAAGCAAGAAAGTAAACAAGTTTGATATCAAATCCGTCCATTTCCATCTTTGTTCAATGTGAGTGATAGTCATGTTAAAAACCTTTAAAAAGGGGGTTGATCCCACAAAGACACAACTATGAAATTAAGGGCATTATTTTGAAGACATATCAAACTAAAAAATATGTTTGCACATAAGAAATATCTCAAATAGTTAGTATCATATGGAAAATTTTACGTGGAGTCCCCATGCCTTCCAATGGTAAAAAAATTGTCACATGTGCGAATACAAATGGGACAAATAGTTGGATATGTCTAAGTCTGAATTTTAGACTTATAACGTTGGTGAATAAGGCCCCAGAACGTATTGCCAACTGCAGTATAGTGACAGCCCCGGCCAAACGGTTAACCTGGATGCATTTAAGTCAGCAGCCCGGTCGCTGCCAGTGTTCCACGTCCAGAGAAGTGGAACAGTTTTTTACAGTGTAAATACATGTTTGCAGACGCTACACCACTCGCTTTTAGTCTAACTCAGCACTCTACATTTGCACAGTGTTTAAGCCTCTATAGTAGATGTCCTTGCGGCGTTGAAGATTATAACGTTGAAGTTGAAGTCAAAGAACATCAATTATCTGTGATTTTGAAGTACAAAACCCGTGACGATACCCTGTACTTGCTCAACACTAGAAAGCCGTCACGGAAATTCCGAAAACGCGTGACGATTTTCTCATTTGTCAAGGGACATTTATCTATCACGGGTTTTAGGCCATTAATTCATTATAAAATATAAGTAGGATACCACTCGTATAGAAACGACAATTGAGAGCTTCTACATGATATTATTAATGGGCATTAGGTATTTGGCGAGCGAAGCGAGGCAGAAAAAATGCAATATTTGTCAGCACAAACTTGTGTGGTGTGATTAATCCTTAAAGATGCATGATTTGCCCTAGCTCACACAAACTCGTTCTCTAAATGGTATGATCAATCCTCGCATTATTTACCCGAGCTGCATGCCACATAAATTCGTTCTCTACACGAACTTATGAAGCATTGATGTTATGTGACAAGCAATGCGAGCCAAAGAAAATGCACTGTTTCTCAAATTGCATGTCATGCAAACTAGTTGTCTACATGATATTTTAAACGAGTAGTTATTTGGCAAGCGAAGAGATCATGATTTCTCTGAGGTTCATGTAGCACAAACAAATCTCTACATGACATTCTTAAATATGTGTTCAATTCATTTGGCGAGCGAAGCGAGCCGAATTTATTTACAAATGTAAAACATTGCACTTCTAACTAGGACCACTTAAATTGGTGTAAAAGGGGTACGTTTGCGCCCGATGCAATCCTTAGTTATGACCATGTAGTGGTCCGGTGTATTTGTTAACCTAGAACGTTTCTGAAAGCACGCAATTAAACCACCGAATACACTTATAACATTGACAAAATCAGAAAAGTAGAATAGCGAATTAAGCGAGCTAGATAAACATTATTTATATTATTTGAACACCATGACAAAACATATTCTGTATTTGATAGTATTCACTTATAGATTTATCTATGTAGCCTTCTAATTGATAATAGTCACTGATACAGCTGTTGTGAAGGCGAAGCCAGCTGGAAAAAGCATTATTTTCTGAAAACCACCATTGGCGACAGGATGGTTTTTCTATTCGAGACACCTTTCATCAGCATATCCTACGAACTCGAAGGCTGCACATTTGTGTTAAGGGGAAGCCTGAACGATTTGAATGCAAGTAAATTAAGGGATCAATGTCATGCTGCACGGGAATTTTAAAACAAATTCATCTGCTACATTCTTTGGTCCCTTGTTTTGGTATTGAAAGGGAACATCAAGAAAATTCATAGCAATTTTTAAACAAGAGCTCAAAGGAAAAATACTTATATGCACATGCTTATACTCTTAAATGTGTAGACCGCCTCACTATTAAATTCATTGTAAACAGTACCATGCGAGCGTAGCGAGCGAAAATTGGCATATTAACTATTTTACTCACAGAACATTGACCTGGCTTGCGGCGATATTAAAGGATGGTGTGCCGGTGCCACTTGCTTTCTATATATAATGAAGGGAAAGTTTCCGGTATACTACCATTAAGGTGCAAATCTAGTGCCTCAAGTTGCACTATGTATACTACCATTAAGGTGCAAATCTAGTGTCTCAAGTTGCACTTTTTGTTTATAACTTGCGACAGCTTGTAATATTTTTTTATTATTCAGGCATTTTATTTTGCATATAAGTTGAAGACGAATTTTCCATCAAAAGGTTAGGTGTGCAAATTTTAGCCGAGGCTAACCTAGTGTCTCAGAATAAATTGCCTCATTGTTTATTACATGCGACAATTTGAGACATTTTATTTTAAATATATTCAGGGATATTTTATTACATGTATATATTAATAACAACAAACAAATGTTTGGTCCGCAAATTTTAGGCGAGACAGCTGCCTCGCCTGGCCTCAGTGTAGTTACGGCGCTGGTAATCAAAACACTGGCGTTTTTTGGCGCACTTTATTTATATCTTTCAAGTTTTCAACAGATTATGTGTATGCAAATAGTGTTCAATTCGTTTCCACCAGCGTGAACATCCACTTATTCTTCGTCCTTTTCTCCGCTGGATACGTACTTATGAATGAAAATTATTTTTTATTTTGATTTTAATAAACAATATTTTTTCAATGCCGCGATGCCCCCTATCAAGTTGAATCACAAACTCATAACTGGCTTGATATTGGACTCCAGCTCCTAATTGGTGCTAAATTCTCGGAGCGTATGTTTTCGTTTTATTTTACCTGTCTTTCAAACTAGCCTGTTACTGTATCAATGTCATAATAATGACTGTTCATTCTGCATGATTGTTACATGTAGATATAAATAAGTGAATATAAGTAAGTCAGATTCACCATAAATTCTCATATCAAATAATACAATCTGATATCAAACATTTATAAATAGACAAGAGCCTGGTCATATACTTGTGCACATGGAAACATCTGGCTTGGTTTATCAGGTGTGATTTATTACCCTCATACTGTGCCTTGCGACCCTGGTGTTATTATTGTAATTACGCCATGAAGACCATAAAGTAGTTTCTACTCATATTTTGGGGCTAGTCCTGTAACTGTCTAGTTAGTCTTATAAAGTACACATGTTCATACACATAGCATCAGTCCGGTTAATCATTCTGGATACTCTTTCTCTTTCGTAAAACAGCTTTCAACCAGGTCGTTTGTTTTTTGGCGGATGCGAAACACGGACGCATGTACATGGGTAGTTGAGTCCGATTTTGTCACGTCTTTTAGACATATTTTGAAATAAACGTTTTTAAACATGTGAAACAGAACTTATAATGAATGCCTTTGAGACTGATCAATTATACATTACTGACCATTTGTTACTCGCTGATCCCGGTGTTGACTTGTTCTCACGTTCTATATTTTTAATTTCATTCGTCTCTGTTTTCGGAGAGCTTGTCAATTATGCATGTGTATGATCGAACGCTTCTCGTAGTCTGGAGTTCCTTCCCCTATCACTACGTGCTTTGTAATCAGCAAAATCGGGAACCAGCCTAACGCTTCTCGGTATGTGTACCTGTCAATCGTGTGGCGTCACCGCACTGTTTTATCAAAGCATTTACGTTAATCGTAAACTTACGCTCAAATTTGAAATCTTGATAATTCTTTAACTGCTACACATGCTGGTAAAGCGATATGTATTATCAATGCTTAATTAATTCAGTAAATGATTTCAAACGAGATACTTCCCCAATTGGCAGTTATTAAAGAATTACACAGAATTTAAATTTGAACGTAAGTTTACGATTTCCGTAAGTACGTTGATAAAACAGTACCCTGGCGTGTAATTGTCGTATTTTGAGTGTGTGTTCGTATTTCATATTTATGCATAGTTAATGCATACATGTGTGTCAAATTGTGAAATTGTATGTAGAAACATAATAAAACATAATACTATAGTATTGTAACGTTTGACAAAATTGACCTGAAATCGTCGGCTAGCTCTTCAATTATTCATATTTGTAAACAATGTCCAATGTTCTATTACTCGCTTCGTACGGTACTGTAGCGTGTTTAATTATAAACTATAGATTCATATGTCCAAGTTGGGCAATCAACACACCGTTCCGTTCAACCCGATACCTAACATACATACGTATTTGGCCTACAGCAGTATGTAAACATGTACAACATTCGAGTAGAAGTTAGAATTACTCGTATTTATATCATATACCTTTTGCAGGGTTAGAACAAAACAAATTTTACACACTTATTCGCAATCGAAAGAGGTATCAGTAGTACTGTACACAAAGTTCTGAGCAAGACCATATGTTATTCAGGGAGAAACCACGGGAAATGTTTGCGATTTATGAAAAAAAACGCGTTATTTGAAACTTCGACCCCCAATGTATTTTTAATCAAGACTGAACCCTTGTACTACTACCATGACAAAAATAAATCCAGCCACAGTCCATATGCAGGTTTACACCCTTTTATTCGTCCGTTTTGCCGATATATTCGGGTATAAACAGGACACGTTGTCATGTTTTTGAGAAACAGCTGATGATGAGAAAAGATACTGATACCCCTTTCAATTGCGAGCATTTCTAACTTCTATTCGAATTGTGTACATGTATAGCTAGTTTGCGATAGAAAAAAATCGTGTTTTTTAAAGATTTCTGAAAATCTATTCATCAGATTGGGGTAAAAAATTACACAAAACTACAATAACTTCCTACCTAGTCTCATTTTGAATTTCATAATTTTTAGTCACCAATTAAAAGACATTTATTCTATATTACATATTGAAATTACATGCGTATTTACAGTTAAACGCAGGGAGGTAATCTGGTATTCCATTGATGATTTACTATCAATTATTTAACCGTTACAATCCGTGATTAGCGGGATTGAGATTGCTGTTATAAAGACAAGACTTAGGAGGCCCTTGTGATTCGGTTTTTTAGGTGTGTAGCTTGTATAAAATGTACAGCATTAACATGTACTTCGTCATATTCACAGACGGGCCTCGCATGTGTTAAATTAAGTAGGTTGCAAATACGTAAATATACCGTTATGCGTATCACGTGACCGTAAATTGGCTGTTGCAAATATCAAGTCTTCTAACTTGATTTTTCTTACAAAACTACAAAAATGAACAAAACTTTTTTAACTCATTTCTGATCTTGCTGAAATTTCAGTGTGTATTAGGTAGATATGTTTCATTTATTCGTGCAAAATTTCATACTTGTAGGTGTAGTAATTACAGAGAAATATTTAAAAAACACGATTTTTTTCTAGCGCAAACTAGCTATATACATCTGTATGCTAGGTATCGGGTTGAACGGTGTGATCAATAAATGAAATGATGGTAAAAACAGAAACATACATTTGAGTTACTATTTCATTGCAATATTAATGAGTTTTCATTTTTGACAATGGTAAAAATAATAAATTCCGATCGGGTTTTATACAAATATTAATATTCAACATCGTTGTTATAAAGAATGCAAACATTAAAATTAATTAGGATGGTGCTGATTGTATAATTATGTAACGGTATTGAAGGTAGAATGTCCTATAGTTGCTGTATTGATGTCCCAGGATTTTAAATAAAAAATGGAAATCCTAAAACATGACTATTCTATTAATCTTAGCCCATATGTGGTTCCAGGGGGAGGGGTATGCCGCCCCCCCCATAAAATCGTCAAAGTAACGTTTTTTGTGAGTCTAATAATATAAACAGTCGTTTCGGGTAATTCTGCGCATCGGGTAATTCTGCGCACCTTAACTTTCTATTTCTTACAGACTTTGCTGGGTCGCTTTTCTTCGATCTTCCAGTGCTTTTGTAGATGTATGTTACTTATGTAAGGTTTTATAATCATTTCAACAAAATCGGAAAAGTATTTCTACGAAAATTTGACCAAAATGAGTGTCAACGGCGATTTTCGTTAAATTGACACACCACGTGACACATTATTTGAATAAAAGCACATGTGTCATGGATGATGAATTTTCCTTTTTTGTCAACATTGTCATAATGACTTATTCTTTCGATACTGTGATAAATTTCTTGTGAAACAAATCTTTGAAACAGACTATACAAAAAACAATTCCACCTGCGCAGAATTAGCCGAAAAAATTTATGTCATGAAAACCGGCAGCCATCTTGTTTTGTAACGACATTTGACCTAGTTTAGCGAAGGTATGGTGTTTTGAATTGTTTACATTTGTCAATGAAGGTTGTTTTTATCCAAACAGCACCATAATTTATTCTAAAAATAAAATAATCTCAAATGTAGAAAGCCAATACCCGTTAGGTGCGCAGAATTACCCGACAGCACTGTATTAATGAAACGTGCAAGTGAATCAAACCTCTGACCCGATGGATCTCTAAGACAACGACGTACAACTAATCAATGCGATAGCCATACTCGTTATGCACAAGATTGTTACGCATTACAACAATTTATAAACGATAATATTCTGGTGAAAAGGAAACTATCAACGAAGCAAGACGACTCTATAGAAAAAGATACGGAAATGTCTATCTCACATCCTTACAAAATGAACTAGCTGAATTAAAATCTTTTTTTTAAAAAAACTATATATAATTCTTGTTGAAGGATGTTACATTTAATACAAAATAAAACAACCCACTAGCCTCAGTTTTATGAAAACATACAAAAAATAAACAGAAAGCAAAAAGGACAAACAGAAATTTCTGGTTCTGGTATGAGGTTTGCTATCTACTTATTATTATTGGTATTTATTTGGATATCACATAAAAATTCCGGTCATGTCATTCCAAGCATCGTTGAAATTACTGATACTGTTTTTCTTATTAGCTATTTCTCTTAATATGTTGTATTGATACCTTATATAGTGCTTAGCATAAAACAAACTTGTCTACACAAGATATGAACAATATGAAATCACAGCGAGCAGCTGACTCACATACGATTGAGTTACTACAGCGAGAACTATGTAATATGAAGAACTTCAAAAAAAAACCTCTTGAAATCAACAAACGCGCAACTAACCTATCGCGTTCTCTTAATAGAATTCCTTAGACTTGAAGTGTGCACGCTTAATAAGAACATGTCAATGCTAGATACACGTCCAAAATGCCAGACTGTGGGACCATTTAACCGTGAAAACAATATACAACAATGTAATTAAACATGTGAACAAAAACAACTCCCCTCAGTCATTATTCGCAAACGTAAATGTACAACATGAACCGACTAAACCAAAACATATATATAGTGAAACGTCAAACAATAACGTCTCCAAAATTCTGGATAAAAAAAACCCAAGCACCTGCTATGCAAACGAAAACATCGGATAGTAGAGACAACACGTCGTTGAGCTATATTGGTGCAGTTAAACACATAGTCCAAGAGCCCTGCAATAAAAGAACATTGTAACCCGGATCACTTCGAGATATACAAAGGTACCCGGGACCGAGCATCCATCACATTTAACAAACTCTAACAAGCATGTTGAAAACGAACAATTTGTCTCCCATAAAGATACCACGTACAAAAGCGACCCAAACATACTTACTCTCAAAATGACAATGACGAACCAAAGTCACGTAAAACCCGGCGTTATTATGTCGGAGGGATTGCCCAGAGCTCTACCCGAACAGGCATGATTGAATTCCTAAAAGAAAATGACATTAACGCGGCAGCAGTCAAACTGATTAACATGGGTCGGGGAAATATTGCTGGAAAAGGGACAATTTATGAACAAGAACAAAAAAAATTCTGGCCAAAAAATGTACTGTAGACATTGGTATTTGGAAATGGAATGGGAATCTAAGTTTTACACGACACTCGAACATGAAAATGGAACCAGCCACGAGCAGGTTGATTAACCCGATTAGTAATGAATACATCTAATGATCTCAAACTGCTTACTTGGAATATACGATGAGCGATGTCACCAGCCAGCAGTATCAGTATGTTGTTGGAAAAATACACATCGCACTTATACCGGAGCATAAACTCTTAGAAAATGCGAAGAAATTTCTTGGCACAGTACATAGTGAATATAGCAATAATAACTTGTAGTGAACCATCCCCGACAAACCAAACATTTTCCGAGATGTACACCTTCGTTGTTACGAAGTGGTATGAGGGAAATGTATGGGCATGATGAAAACTTGGCAAAATGTACATCCTCGACTTATACATCATAACTTACTGTGTGTACGCACCTTAAGGAAGTTAAATCAGCGCATGATGCACAACGTGCAGCTCGTGTAACATGAATACAAAACGGTCGTATAACTTTTCATCAGATGAAATTCTGACTGAAACAATTGATCAAGCAGAAATGCAGAACGCGATAATGCAGTTGAAAAAGGGCAAGGCCTCAGGGCACGACCAAATAGTGAGTAAGCAGATTGTTCATGGTGATGACACGTGTCACATTATCTTTGGACATTGTTCAACAAGATGATACAATCATCATACATTCCAAAAGACTGCAAACTGGGTATAACAATACCAATTCTAAAAGACGGTAAGCCGAAAAACTCGCCGAAAAGTTATAGACCAATCACGTTACTTCCAGTTGTATATAATATGTTTGAAAGAATCCTACTTAATAGACTTACCAAATGGTGTTCAAGATGTTTCCAAATGATCATCAAAAAGTGTACCAAAAACATCTTCGGTCAATTACTGTTTCATCAAACTTACGAGAAAGTTTGGACACTTGCAAGTTTACATGAACTGAAGTCTGTAACATACATTTTGTATTACCTTGCCGAAGTATCATATAACCATTGTTAAGACTAAGTTTACCCTTTAGCTTAATGCGCTATCCGTGAAATATATCCGAATACGTCAAAAATCGCTCACTGAGCGATGCGCATAGCGGGTCCACGACGTAAGCGTGCACGGACGGCGGAGACAAGGAATGTACCCTACATCTTTCAACCAGTTCTTTTTTGGCGGACGTGGATCACAGACGCGTGCACATGGAATACCGGCCTTATCATTATTTGTACTTGTTCATAGGAACAACCTTTGTTCAAGATCTACTTTTGTGTTATTGCTGTTTCAAAAGATATTGTTATGTCACTAAGTTCATGCATGTGATAGTATGATCTAACATTTACCGGATACATGGAATAGGATCCGTGTACTGACAAAGAAACTCTATTCCATGTAGCCGCTAATACTCATTGATCTATACGTGGAGACATGCATGGCGTACTGTACTCTGTATACACAGTATTATCTAGAACATTCTTTTAAATTATTATTCAAATAAAATTATTTCAATTGCTATGTGTTCATATTCAGGTCACACAGAAATGGATCTGAAACACGGCGCCAATGCCTCCCAATCGTCGAGTATTTGTACAAAGCTAAATTAGCACTGGATGACAATACGGATGGTGTCTTTTCAAGTGAAACGTGTGCTACAACCGACAATTCGTACTCATATTGGATAATGGAGTTTGGAATGGCGGGAGTTGTTGACATTGTTGACATCTATCTTCGGACTGATTACAGTAAGGATGCTTTTTTATCTGATATGATACGTATACAGTTGTAACAGAAACTGTACTAGTGTGTCTTAATTCTTACCGGGTATTAGATTTATAACACATTTAATACTGGCCCATTGCGAATGGCCATTAAACAATCCAGTTTTGTCGAGCCCGCTTACGGTGAGCGAATCTTTGTCGCCGCTTTTGATGTAACTATCCGTCCTATTTTGTCCTGGCCATTTCTTTGTCATACATTGATCAATATCGCTTATATTTGGTATGAATTTTCACATCTGTGAGGAGAAGTGCCATGATTCCTATCTCTAAGGTCAAGGTCACAATTGAAAGTCAAATTAAAGTTTTGCCGAACGATAACTTTATCATTAATTGACCAATATTCCTTATATTTGACATGATCGAGTGTTAACCTCCATGAGGTCGAGTGCCATACGCAACATCCAGGTTCCTATCTCAAAGGTCAAGGCCATAGTCGGAGGTGAAAGGTCAAATATAAGTAGATGTGGACCATTTCTTTTTTTTGTTTGGTGGGATTATATGTATCTTGGCACGTTTAAAGTTGTGCATTTTAACGTGTGCTAGGTCGACATAATCTGCCCGAGGGCATGCATTTCTAGTATGACAAACATCACCATTTGTGATAATGTTCTTTATTTGTTAAACACACTCAACAAATTATAACTCTTCAGGGATACTGATTTGAATATGCCCGAATATGTTTAGTACTTACAACAAATTTTGAGTATTTAAGTCTATGTGTATGTATTTGATAAGACGAAAATGTCCACTTTTAATTCAAACCTTAACTATGTTTTTTCACAGTTGTGAGAAATACTAACAGGACGGTAATGGTGGCCCAAACGTATGATGTTGCTGTGAACAAAGATGGCACTGAATGTGGTGGATACTTCGGACCCCTGATTAACACGTTACCTTGTAAACTGACCATTCAATGTCCCTTACCAATAGTTGGCAAGTTTCTAAGAATAAGCTACGAGGGTGACGATCTAATGGAAATATGTGAAGTTGATGTTTTCAGCCCCTGATATTTCACAAAAACGAATGCACACACTCATGTGGAAGTTTGTGAGTGTATGATGTGTTATATGATGACCATGTTTAACAATATTACAATGCCATATCAACTCATGTTTAACAATATTACAATGCCATACCAACTCATGTTTAACTATATTACAATGCCATACCAACTCATGTTTAACTATATTACAATGCCATACCAACTCATGTTTAACTATATTACAATGCCATACCAACTCATGTTTAACAATATTACAATGCCATACCAACTCATGTTTAACTATATTACAATGCCATACCAACTCATGTTTAACTATATTACAATGCCATACCAACTCATGTTTAACTATATTACAATGCCATACCAACTCATGTTTAACTATATTACAATGTCATACCAACTCATGTTTAACTATATTACAATGCCATACCAACTCATGTTTAACTATATTACAATGCCATACCAACTCATGTTTAACTATATTACAATGCCATACCAACTCATGTTTAACTATATTACAATGTCATACCAACTCATGTTTAACTATATTACAATGCCATACCAACTCATGTTTAACTATATTACAATGCCATACAAACTCATGTTTAACAATATTACAATGCCATACCAACTCATGTTTAACTATATTACAATGCCATACAAACTCATGTTTAACTATATTACAATGTCATACCAACTCATGTTTAACAATATTACAATGTCATACCAACTCATGTTTAACAATATTACAATGTCATACCAACTCATGTTTAACTATATTACAATGTCATACCAACTCATGTTTAACAATATTACAATGCCATACAAACTCATGTTTAACTATATTACAATGTCATACCAACTCATGTTTAACAATATTACAATGCCATACCAACTCATGTTTAACTATATTACAATGCCATACAAACTCATGTTTAACTATATTACAATGCCATACAAACTCATGTTTAACTATATTACAATGTCATACCAACTCATGTTTAACAATATTACAATGCCATACCAACTCATGTTTAACTATATTACAATGTCATACCAACTCATGTTTAACAATATTACAATGCCATACCAACTCATGTTTAACTATATTACAATGTCATACCAACTCATGTTTAACTATATTACAATGCCATACCAACTCATGTTTAACTATATTACAATGCCATACCAACTCATGTTTAACAATATTACAATGCCATACCAACTCATGTTTAACTATATTACAATGTCATACCAACTCATGTTTAACTATATTACAATGCCATACTAACTCATGTTTAACTATATTACAATGCCATACCAACTCATGTTTAACAATATTACAATGCCAAACCAACTCATGTTTAACTATATTACAATGTCATACCAACTCATGTTTAACTATATTACAATGCCATACCAACTCATGTTTAACTATATTACAATGTCATACCAACTCATGTATTCGTTTAGCGTCCACCCTAAGTTCCTAAACCTATCTAGCTATCCTGAGACAAAAACAAAACACTGACTTCTATTCTCGTCATTATTTGGCTAATAAATATAGCTTCAAGCATTATCAATCATGATAACTTACTGAAATAACTGAAATCTTACTGAAAACTACAGCTGTTCAGGGGCTAGGGACATGAATGTTGAACACGTAAGAAAGTTATATCTGAATTTAATTTGAATATATAAGAGGTTACATATATGTTTGTCTATCAGTCCTCGGACGCTAAACGAAGAATCGATTTGGAATTGCCCTACATACCAGTACATGAGAACCTTTATGTACAGACGTGTTAGCTCGGATGTGGCATTCAACTTATCATACGGGCTACCTGAACTTGCTGTGTTAGCTCGGGTGTGGTAATCAACTTACTATACGGGCTACCTGAACGTGCTGTTTCAGCTCGGTGTGGCAATCAACTTACTATACGGCCTACCTGAACTTGCTGTGTTAGCTCGGGTGTGGTAATCAACTTACTATATGGGCTACCTGAACTTGCTGTGTTAGCTCGGTGTGGCAATCAACTTACTATACGGGCTACCTGAAATTGCTGTGTTAGCTCGGGTGTGGTAATCAACTTACTATACGGGCTTCCTGAACTTGCTGTGTTAGCTCGGTGTGGCAATCAACTTACTATATGGGCTACCTGAACTTGCTGTGTTAGCTCGGTGTGGCAATCAACTTACTATACGGGCTACCTGAACTTGCTGTGTTAGCTCGGGTGTGGCGATCAACTTACTGTACGGGCTACCTGAACTTGCTGTGTTAGCTGTGGCGATCAACTTACTATACGGGCTACCTGAACTGTGTTTGGTCTTTATTTTATAATTTCTAATAATATTCAAAACTCTTATATAATACATGTATTACATGCACTACCTTTATACAAATGTCTGCTTACCACGATTTAGAACTGGTGTTGAATAACCTACCATTGTCGAATATATCTTTTGTTTGCATATACATGTATATACTAAAACAAGTGTAGCAACAACACTTAAATTTTAAAAATCGTAAATGGGTCTGATGATTTTTAACTTTTGTTGATGGCGTTCTATTGAATGGACATTCTTCTCTTTCAACAGAAACAATATTTTGACACCGGTGTTTCACTCATGAGATGCTTTGAACAGCGAACAATTAAAGTAGACAACACCTAAATTAGTTGGAGGGATGTTGCGTCCCAGTCGCTTAAATCGTTCCTATTTGAGTTTGACCGTGTAAGTGCTAGTCATCTAACTAAAATCTGGTGAAAAATAATCGAGATATGGTAGGCGATTAGCAGTGACGGTAAACCAACAGCATTTTGCTGTCGTCATGCTGTATACTGAAGCGCATGCCCAGGCGGATTCACACATCATGATGCTATTCCAAGTATTACAAGCGTACCAATCAACTCGATGGGGTCACAACAAGGGTGGGCATCTGTTTTCGCCCCAATACGCTGACTTTAATTATAAAGGAACGAACTTGATGTAGCACGGACACATGTAATCCCACCCCTGGGTTACCAATCATGTCATCTCTAGTTGGGCGGGAAACGTTTGTAGCTGAAAAGGGTTTCAGATGATGCAGACGAGGATTGAGTCAGGAGATTTCTAGATGTGTAGTCACGGGCGTAACGCCACCCGACCGCTGTATAATGACTTTAATCAGTAGCCGTTTAATATGAAATCCGTTCTTGTGGCTGGTGAGGAGCGCTATCAGTAGCCATTTAATATGAAACCCGTTCTTGTGGCTGGTGAGGAGCGCTATCAGTAGCCATTTGATATGAAATCCGTTCTTGTGGCTGGTGCGGAGCGCTATCTGCAGCCATTTAATATGAAACCCGTTCTTGTGGCTGGTGAGGAGCGCTATCTGCAGCCATTTAATATGAAATCCGTTCTTGTGGCTGGTGAGGAGCGCTATCAGTAGCCATTTAATATGAAACCCGTTCTTGTGGCTGGTGAGGAGCGCTATCAGTAGCCATTTAATATGAAACCCGTTCTTGCGGCTGGTGATGAGCGCTATCAGTAGCCATTTAATATGAAACCCGTTCTTGTGGCTGGTGAGGAGCGCTATCAGTAGCCATTTGATATGAAATCCGTTCTTGTGGCTGGTGCGGAGCGCTATCTGCAGCCGTTTAATATGAAATCCGTTCTGGTGGCTGGTGAGGAGCGCTATCTGCAGCCGTTTGATATAAAATCCGTTCTTGTGGCTGGTGCGGAGCGCTATCTGCAGCCGTTTAATATGAAATCCGTTCTTGTGGCTGGTGCGGAGCGCTATCTGCAGCCGTTAAATATGAAATCCGTTCTTGTGGCTGGTGAGGAGCGCTATCTGCAGCCGTTTAATATGAAATCCGTTCTTGTGGCTGATGAGGAGCGCTATCAGTAGCCATTTGATATGATTTCCGTTCTTGTGGCTGGTGAGGAGCGCTATCTGCAGCCGTTTGATATAAAATCCGTTCTTGTGGACAATCATCGGTGTTTGAATTATCGTATACTTAAAAGTTTGTTTTGTACACATAATTTGGCTTTCAGACGTTATAAATTTCGTAATATGTTTAAATCTTGAAATGTCGGCAATTTCTGTATATCTCCAGTAAATCTATCCAATGTCTTCACACCGTTCAACCCGATACCTAGCATACATATGGTACTAAGCATACAGTTGTCTGTATACATGTACAGAATTCGAGCGGAAGTTAGAAACGCTTGTATTTACATGTATATGCCTTATGTGGAGTTCTAACAAATAGTGTACACACTTATTCGCAATTGAAAAAGGGTATCAGTACACAAAATTCTGAGCACACGAGTGAGTTATACAGGGAGAAATCACTTATGTTTTCGATTTATGAAGAAAAATACAAAGATGTTTAGTAAAATTCATTTAAAGAAATTGTTGACGGACGGACAACGGAAAGTGATCATAAAAAAAGCTCACCTTGCAACTATGGTGTATGGGGGCTAGATATACAAATCGTGACCAATCGTTCCCAATCGGGAGAGGATCTGTGTGAACATAGAAGAAGCGTGGTGGAATTGCGTAGGTCAGGAAGATCGCCAACCTTACCACGCTTGTTTTGATATGTTCAAACCAAGCCTAGCGACACAGTCAGGTCAGTGACAATCATTATGATCGTAGTAAAAAGGGTTTAACCAAATATAAACAAAGGGGGGTTTTAATAATGTTTAAAAAATAATAGAGATCCAGTTGTACACATTTGTATCAAACAATAAAAATGTCTATGTTATTTGCGTTTGGACTGTATACACTGTTATCATCTCTACCGTTGTATCATGTGACCATATTATCCTTTTTTCATCATCAGCTGTATTCACTGTTCTCAAAAATATAACACCATGTCCTGTTTATACCCAAATACGTCATCGAAACGGACGAATAAAAGTATGTAAGTGCGCATATAGACTGTGGATGGATTTACTTTTGTCATGGTCTAAGTACAGTTCTGTTTTGTTTAAAAATACCTATTTGGGGGTCGAAGTTTCAAACATTGCGTTTTTTTCATAAATCGCAAACATTCTCCGTGATTTCTCCCTGTATAACTCACGGTTTTGCTCAGAATTTTGTGTACCGAAACCTCTTTCAACTGTGAATAAATGTGTACAATTTGGGTTTTTTTCGAACTCTACAAAAGGTTTATAAATACGAGCATTTCTAACTTCCGCTCTAATTGTGTACATGTATACAGACAGCTGTATGCTAAGTACCATCTGTATGCTAGGTATCGGGTTGAAAGGTGTGTACTTCAAGTGGCTGGGTTTTGGTTACCATAATTCATGTACCACGAAACCCTTCAGTGGTGGTTAAACTATGGTCGAACTATAGCTAGTTCGCCTTTTGTTTTTGTTGGTGCTGCGTCATCTTGAAACAATTCAAACGAAAATGTTGGTTTTGGCGACTGGGGAAACCAGCCATGCACAGATCATCTCGAACCAGACCAGACTATACGCCAAAACTCGGCCAATATCGTCTGTAACAGTTTCGTTGTTCATGAAATGAACATAAATAATTGTAAAAACATGTACAGGTTATATGGTGTCTGTATATCGCTGGCTTATAATTAGACAACTACTTACGATCGAACTTTTAAGACTGATACATGTACATATTTAAGATCACAAGCGGCTTCTTATGAGCCTATTTTAACGAAAATCGGAACATATCATGTTGATCAAAATGAAGTTAAACAGCTTGTTTTAGCATAAGTATAAAGAGCAATTTTCGGACAGATTTTTCTTGTTTTCTCAAAATACCGAGTGTACTTACGACCTCCTCATTCTAAACCACCGATTTTTTAACGTGTAGATCTTTTTGTTACAAAATATATTGCATATAAATTATGCATTGTATTCGAAACCACTGTAGATTTAAATTCCAATACATTCACTGGTACATCCCAAATGTTAATTCATGTTTTATGTATTAAGGTGGTCTTACTTATGAGGTTATTTTCGTGTAGAGATTTGCTGTAGAACATCCAGTAAGTAAAACCACTGATTTTCTTTTGTTTACCTCGGGAGTCCGTCGGTGATAGAACTAGCCCTACTGTTTACAAATAAATATGGATTTTTTGGTTCAGTTGTGTGCATTATTACTTGGAATGCATTCACTTCTTCAAACTGCACTGAAAACAAGCGACCAGTCGACAGTGCAGTGTTAACATGTTTTAATATTTTGTTTTGGTTTATGCATAGATCTATATACAAATACAATTCTAGAATTATCACCGGCGAACTATTATGCATATATCGTATGAACAAAAGTCCAAAGGTACACCAGTACAACTCACTTAACTTATTACTGGTTTGTGTTGTATGACCAAATTCATCGTTTTAGCCTATAAAAATACTAGTACTTATCTAATGTCCGAGAGTTCTTGAAGATCAAAGGATGTATAAGCTGTCAACTTTATAAAAAAGTGAATGCATTTTTTATATATGATAATTATACATGAATATTACAAGTGGGATTATATACTGACACTTGTAAGTGTCCTCCGCGTGGGTTGAAACCAATTGAACACTAAACACTATCAGAAACACCATGAGGTCCGGATAACGTATATGTCCCTGTCATCTAGAGTTATAAGAGATCTCTAGAGATATAATTATAGATATATCATTGCATTCTTCAGTGATGAATCCTAGGGTCACTGTATGGGTCTGATCCGTGGATATCAAAGGGATTTGGACGTTCTCGCATCATAAACATTAATTGAGTGCGAGGTTTACATGAACACCTCCATCGTATTTGCTGACACACCTGGCTACGAGGACACCTTCTGTACTGACAGCATCGACCTATCAGGTGTGGTCTCCGAGCATCACTCTCGAGCACGAGACACACCAGTAACATTCCAACCATAAACATAGCCACACCAAACTTCGCCATCTTCACAATGTTTCACTGAAACGGAATGTAATCAAATAACATTAATGTTTCCCTGGTTTTGTTATAAATTCATTGGATTAAGCCGCATCGATTTCAGTTGTCAACTAATTGTGTGCCTCTACTTTTACAACTGTCAGAAAATTAATCTTAACTTCTGGTAAATCAAACTGCTTCAACTTATAATTCTGATTTTAAATAAGAACATGTATAAGTCTAGTCTCATTCTAAGCCAGCGGTATTGTCACCAAATTTTAGGTCTTTTGGCTGAACTTCAAAAGCATGTTATTATTGTGTCTATATTAAAGTTTGTCATAGAACTATATACATTTCTTTGATCGGTGGGACATATCACAGGCAAATGTATCCCTGATAGGGCATTTCTATTCTACAGACATTGAGATATACATGTATGCATTTCAAATATACTTTTTCTTAAGATATATACATTTTTCAAACACTGTTTTTCAATTTGTTTTTTAACTTTTTATTGTGTTTTCAATGGTGTTTCACAAACTATTGGTGCCAACAAAGACATACAAAATAATACGAAACGATGGCATGTGTGTTGAACTGCAGGCGTCGATAAAAGTATTAATTGTCACAAAACCTTGCCACATGTCAGTACAACGCAAAATTACCTCGCAGAGCATTCACAATTAGAACAGAAAGTCCGAAAATTGTATGAAAACAAAGCGTTTACTGTGAGATGCATATATCTGGTAAATTACTGACCGAACACAGTATTTGCAATGAAAATATTATTGAAGTGCGAAGTTCGTAGAGTTTTAAACAAAGCTCTTACACAAATCTTACACTTACGACATATTTAGATTTTTTATAGTTATAAATTATGTAAAACTACAGATTTAAGGCGGGTCTGCATTTGATGAACTACAAACAATGTTCATATCCATATGACTGTGTAGTTTTAAAAGTATTCTGATGAATTACATTTGACCACACGTTAAAGATGTCCGCTAGTGCTTTGATAAAAACAGTAACGTAATCCTGGAGTTCTATTTGAATTACGACTATGTTCGTAATTACGCAGTATTAAAAAAGTAAATAGATGTGCTTACCAACAATATGTTTGAAATATAATTCCTCCAACAAATATATCTTCACTGATAATTGTACGACCTACTCTCGACAAGATACGTGTTCGCTATGAGTAACGATATATCCAAATCACACTCAATATTTGTAAGGCAAAATGAAATATATATTTGGTTCTTATTACCCAACAACGTAATCTGGTAAGTGCCATATGAATGATCGTGTCTCGCATCAAGAGGGCGAGGGGCGATAATTGCGCGAAACACGAAGCGACACGCGACAATCGGGCGATACACGAAGCGATGCGCGATATTCGAACACGAGATCTCGCTCTGTATCAGTATCTAAAACCTCGAGATTTCGCGGTAGAATATCGTGCCTCGCTTCATGCGTCGCACGATTCTCGTCTGTCGCTTCGTGTCTCGCGCTGAAACATCGCGCCTCGCTTCGTGTGTCGTGCCATTCTCGTGTCTCGCGTTCCTAGGTCGAGGGACGAGATGCGAAGCGATACACGAAGCGACACGAGAGAATCAGGCGACACACGAAGCGACACGAGAGAATCAGGCGACACACGAAGCGACACGAGAGAATCAGGCGACACACGAAGCGAGGCACGAAGCGACACGAGAGAATCAGGCGACACACGAAGCGAAGCACGATATTATTTGGCTCAATTGTCGCAGTCGCCTAAAATTTTCAAAACACGACACACGACACACGAAGCGACAGGCGATAATAGCGCGACACACGAAACGAGGCGCTACATTATATCGAGCAAATATCGTTTGATTGTCGCAGCCGCTCTTAAACGGTATAAAAGTAATTTTCACCATAAACAACCAGACTTGGTTTGATAAATATGAGCTCAAATAATACCTGATGGATCGTGCTGCAATTTTCAACATATGTAGCTTGGATATTTGGAATTACAATTCGGTTGATTTAAGTACCATCTGATAAAAACAATTACAATCAGAATAAGCAAATGATGACATTATCAAAAGCTAATGTCGCACATTTTTGCAGTGAATTCATTTGTCGTTTGTCTGGGTTTTGATGCAGCTATTTGATCGCTTTGCTTTTAAATTTTATTTTCAAGCATAAGTGCTTATCATTTGTCTAAAAGCAAAGTAAACCATGATTCGATTAAAGTACAATTGAGGATTAGAAATACCCACTTTCATCCGTAAGAAAGGAATATTTTGACAGAGTTCCCTCCCTTTGACCATCAACATAAAAAAGATTTTTTAAAAGTTGAAAAATACCATGTTGTTGAGTAAAGAATCTTATTATTTGGTGTTTTTTTTAATGTTGTGATATAACTTAAATTCAAATTTACCACTTAAACATAATTTGCACGTACATTGTATGTGTAATCCCGGTAATTTTGCTTTTTTTATTTTTCACGGTTCAATGAACCGCATCTTTTAATTTTGAAGAAAAAACTTTTTTAATTAAATCTTCAGGTAGACAATTGCATATAAACAAAATTTCTTGCAGAAATGACAATAAATAAAAAAAGGTACATGTATACGGTAAAAACACATGCACACTTATAAGATTTGTTAAGAGTACTTTCAAGCGTTTTTATCGCTCGGCCTCTGTCCACACTCTCTAAAATCTGCTATTACGAACGTCACGCGTTAGTCTGTGTCAAAATCTAACCATAAGTTTTCTTATACGCATTGTACTGACTGTACAACATCGAAATACGTGCATAGCACGACACCTTAGCAGACAAAGGTTCTACCAGACAATAGAAAGTTTGATTTATTGATTGGTTGATTAATGGCGGACTTACGAACGAAGTGGCTAGATGTGGGAGATGTCGATGTATGGATATTTATAAATAGATGGATGCAGTGTATGCACATGACAAACTGCTGTAAACACATATCATCATGATTAATGCACACAACATAATGACAAACACACGTAACGAAATGGTGTATGCACATGACAAACTGCTGTAAACACATAACATCATGATTAACGCACACAACATAATGACAAACACACGTAACGAAATGATGTATGCACATGACAAACTGCTGTAAACACATAACAACGTTAACACGATTAATGCACACAACATAATGACAAACACACGTAACGAAATGGTGTATGCAGATGACAAACTGCTGTAAACACACAACATCATGATTAATGCACACAACATAATGACAAACACACATAACGAAATGATGTATGCACATCACAAACTATTTATAAGTATATCACGATTGGTTAATGCACATTAAATGTTGACATATGCACAGGGCAGCATAGTTTATCTACCGGACAACCTGTTAAATACACATAACACAATGACAACTGTACAGAAAGAAACAGTGTATGTAATATATGTCGTTCGTACAGAACAAGTTAGAGTAAAGTCGCCTATTGTCGACACATTAAGCATCGGCACATACAAAATCGTGAAGTTTGCTCGCTAACGATTCGTAATCTGAAGATTTTTGTAAAACAAGTTTCCATTGGTCGAATTTCTGAACATGATGCTCCTACAGTCTAGTAAAAGTACATAACATAATGACGAATGCACAGAAAGAACTGGTGTTTGCACAACACAAAATGTCTTAAGTACAGAACGATTTGGCAAATGCTCATAACATAATGATGGTAGCACAGAAGAACTCAGTAAATGCACACAACAAACTGATTGGTACCAACAAAAGGCAGCAGTGGCGTTCCATAGGTTTGATTAAAGTATATATCTTTGTTAATATATGTAACAATTCTTTCAAATTTTCAGACACTCACTAATTCTCAAAATTTGAGCCAACTGCCTGTCACCACTATAATAATGTTTATTAAAACGAATAATCGAGTATGAGAAGTCTTAAATCAATTTCTATCACTAATACTATATAGTTCCTCAAAAATAAATACAAATAATATTAGAAATAATGGACTGGAAAAATATACAAGCCCGCAAGTTACGACACCCTACTCAAAATCGGCTGTCACCCACACACAATATATAATTTAAATGTTTCTCTTAATTAGTAACTAGTCAAAACATCTTAAATGTGTTGTTTATATGTAAGCAAATAATTTGGGAAATGAACCCATAAATACGCGAGAGTGCTATGAGCTTGTTGCTTTGATATTTTTTCGACATAGTTCGTGTCACCCACAAGAGGTATTTTACGTGACACTGTTTTGTGGATGTGATTTGAACCAGTTTGTTTATTGATATAAGCACTATCGATAAATACACTTATTTTTTTACCAAAATACACAAACAAAAAATATACGTCAGTATATTTCAAGCATGTACCCTTACCGGGACATTTATGTTGTATTCTTACGTGACAGCCACAACTAGCTTATTTATTAAGGAATGGTCATTTATCGGGATTCCTTGTAATATGTCTGGCACATATCGGATTTAACTATATAGAAAAGTTCATCATCTGCAATAGACAATGAATGAAGAAAAAATGCATCTTAGTGCGAAAAAAGTTTTACGTGACTGTATACTTACGTGACGGTTTTTTTAAAAAAAAAGTGATTACAACGATAAAAATGATAAGGAATAAATCTTATTCTGTGCCATTGTGACACATTTGATGTTTACAGTCAATATATACGTGGAAATACCACATAATTAGAATGAAATTGAAATTTTACGGTACGTATACCACGAATGGGATATTATTTGCTCATCAACAGAAATGATCAACCATTGACATATGGGGCATAATAAATATTTATTCTTGAAAGACATTGGTGTGTTGTGGAATCGAAAAATGCGCCCTAACGCCATGCCCTTCGCCTCGGCTCTGCGCCTTGCGCAACGTTCTATAGTTGGCTTAGTAGGAACTCGTGTGCAAAGCATATACTAGTTTCTATATGAGAAACTCAAAGTACAGTCAGATTTACTGACACGTCAGGATGACACCACTCTGTTTAATAAAACAGAGAAAATATAACAAAAATGATTTAAATTTATCAACTAAACTAATTTTAATGAACTAAGCAAACATCGTAATGCAATGAAAACAAACAATGTCATGAATTAAAAGTTACAAGATGCAATCAATTAAATTATTATTACTTAACTAACCATGACAAAATATGATGTTATAATTAAACAATGTTTGAAACAATACTCTAAAGTTATGGTCAAAATACAAGTATAATTAACTAGTCTAAAATAACCTTAATAATACACTAAACTTATGATCAAAATATCAGTATAAAATGTGTACAAAATAACCTAATGTAATGATAAAAATAAACAGATTAAATACAATATTAAAACTGTCAAATAAACCAATGCGTCCATTTGCCTAAAATCAAGCTCAAATATTCTATTTAATGATTCTGAACTTAACACGTATTTCAAGGAATAGTAAGTCTAAGAACTCTAAAATGGCTACTGCTAAAGTATAATTGATTACCAAAAATACAATTAAATGCAAGTGTTAAAATAATAAGAATAATTTACTAAATAAAATAACCTAATTAAATGACAAAATATTACTTAAATAATTTCAACAATTTACTTAAAAGCTCCAAGATAAATGCCTAAAGTACCTAAATTATTAATTAATTATTAATTAATTAATTATCTTGGAGCGAGGATTTAAGATCCTCCTATTTCAAAAATAAGTATCAGAATGATGAATAATGCCAAATTTACAGTTATATAGACATCATTAGTATATAAAACTATTTCTGATTGGTCAGTCACCATAATATTAACCAATCAAAAAGTATCTAACATAACTATCAAGGCAAGTCAAATTCCTTGTTTACATAAGCCCCAGATAGTATTACATAACAGGGTCCTTTGATCTCTAGGGATACACAGATCATGCAGCTGGTGGCTGATAAGTATAATGGAAGGTGCACAACATGGTGGTTAAACTTATGCAACATCTTAGAACTTTCTAGAATCTATAGATATTTGAACAATGGTTACAATAATTAAATGTCATTATGATTCATATGAAATGCAAAACATATATTCAATAAAGTATTAATACAAATTAATACACAAGATGGTGTTTAAATGCATGTAGATAAAGCGATATAAGCAATACACAATGTAATATACAGAGTGGTTCAAATGTATGTTTTTATCTCATATACCTATAGACTAGCTAAATATACCCACAATGACTCAAATAGACTAGCTAAATTCCTAACACAATACAGTATATAAGACTATAGAAAGTTAAATGAAGGTATATCATTAATTAATTATCTAATCATTGTAATATTATGTAACATGCTGGAGTAAAGGCCTAACTTTACAACAACACACTGGTTTTCGGGAAGAAAAATTTATTACTTTAAGAAAAGTAATAAATTTTTTCAAGATTAAGACTTAAAATATCATGTTACTAATATTACAGAACATAATTATATAACTAACAATCATAAAAACAAACATAATACAAAAGCTAATCTCAAAGAATGCTAAACATAAAAATGAAAACAATCCAAAAATAAGAATACAAAAACATGTAAAGTCATAATGCTAAACTTCATTATCAAACTTATCTCAATTATCTTAATTCTAGGCATCAGATGAAATAAGAAGATATATATAGCATGTAAAAACAATAAAGCAGAATATGGTCCAAAAAATGCTCAAGGGCCACATAAGGGAACGACAATATTTAGTCTTCTCTTCTTCTGGTAGTCTTCTAGTCGCGTTCGGGATATAAGAGTCAATGTTTCTCTTTAGTTTCGCATCGTATGGGTGCAAATATCATTATTAATGTTCATTGCCCATGTTTATTACTGAAAAGCGCGTAACTTATTATGTATTGAAGTTCTTTTAGTCTTCTGGTCACGTTCGAGATAAAAGAGTCAATGTTACTCTTTAGTTTCAATTCATATGGGTGTAAATATCATATTAAATGTTCATTGCCCATGTTTATTACTGAAAAGCGCGTTAATTATTATGTATTGAAGTTCATCTTCACATTCACTTGCGCGTCATAGTCGGGAAATACAATTAAATGTTTATTGTATTGTTTAAATAGTTACGAACCGCCGCGTTTAATTTCACTTTTAACACTAAAGTCACTTTTTTTCACTTTTTCGCGTATCACTTAGTATTAAGATAATATCACCTCATATCTACTGTAAGCAATTGCTTTCTTAGGAATTTTAAAATGAATTCTCAACAAAAACTGAGTGATTGGGTTACACTACCATGTTAAAATTAACATACAACAATATACATATTTCAAAAATATCAGCTTATCGCAGATAAACTGAATAGCCACCTTAAGTCAAACTAGCATAATGCTTCAACATCAATTACTCTAACGAAGCAACAATTTAGCTACTAAAAATTAAATGTAAGCATCTTATTGATATGAAAATGTATACCTCAACAGATTTGACAAAATAAAGTCTCTCTACTGTGAAATGCATCACAAAAAACTAAACATTAGACCTAGCCGCAGATGGGCTATATGTTCCTGGATAAAAAAGGCAGTCGCTTAAACCCTAGGATGCAATAGTGATGGGACGTCGGCAATTCAGTCCGACATATAGATATTACAATCTATAAAATACACAACAACAAATCTGTCCTAAACAGACACATATAGAGGTTAACTCTATAAAACGAGGGAAAGTTTAACATGACAGATGAACCAAGATACCTATAGGGATTATACCCTATACCGATAGATATTAACTCTAAAGGACAACTTCGTAATATCTTCAAGATCAATCCCATGAAAAAACTTAACATCCCTATGCAGCCTAGGAAGCCTAACTGAGACTCAAACCAATAAACTTTACTTCAAGTAAAAAGAGTTGCTGGCAACATAAACTTCAACAAAGTTTACAAAATTAATAGTCATCTTACAAAAAGAAGTTCTCAAAAACTTAATCATAAACTATACTTATACTCGTCATATGCAAACTTAAGTATCAACTCATCAACAAAACGAAGTCTCTCTCACAAAAACAATCATTTGATTCCTAGGATGCAAAAGTAACAAAAAATATGATATCTTAAATACTATGCCCATAGACCTTAAATTCTATGCAAACAAAATATCAGACACATAGCTCGGACCTATAGATATTAAACCTATATCCTATAGATATTAGAACCTATAGAGAATACGCTAAAGTTAGTCTGGAATAAACTGACACCTATAGATATTGGAATCTATATACCAAATGCCTAGGATATACAACAGACACATATAGATATTATAATCTATACAAACAATAGGACTCTAGTAGAGGTTAGACTCTACGCCAAACATACGGACATTAACTTCAGGGATGCAAAGACATCTATAGAGATTGTACTCCATATCGATAGAGATTAACTCTAAAGAACAACACTGTGATATCCTTAATATCAATCCTATAGAACTTAAATTCTATTCAACAATCTCTCCAAAATTTACTATGCAAACCTAGGAAACTATCCTTAAACTCAAACAAATAACTTCACTTAATCAAAAAGTTAACAAATAATCTTACATACAAAGTACATCAACAAATCGTTACAAAAATACAATGCTCAAAATATTGAGTTAAAAGCAACATGGTATGGTAGTGTAACTTATACTCATTAAACATATTTAAGCCAGACTTGTGTGCCACAATAAAAAATGTAAAAAATATGAAAATATTAGGTGATATTATGCCTAATAAACACATAAAGGTTTCTTACATAGTTGTCTCGTCTATCGATAGGTGTACCACATCATCACGGTACATCTCGGCACGGTTCATCTGGTCGGGACATCTGGGTTTTATCGTCATAGAACATCTCGGTATGGTACGTCTTCTCGGACATCTGGGTACTACGTTATATTGTTGTAGTACTTCTTCTCGGTATGGTACGTCTTCTCGGTACTACGTTATATTGTTGTAGTACTTCTTCTCGGTATGGTCGTCTTCTCGGTACTACGTTATATCGTTGTAGTACTTCTTCTCGGTATGGTTCGTCTTCTCGGTACTACGTTATATCGTTGTAGTACTTCTTCTCGGTATGGTTCGTCTTCTCGGTACTGCGTTATATCGTCGTAGTACTTCTTCTCGGTATGATTCGTCTTCTCAGTACTACGTTATATCGTTGTAGTACTTCTTCTCGGTATGGTATGTCTTCTCGGTACTACTTTATATCGTTGTAGTACTTCTTCTTGGTATGGCTTGTCATCTCTGTACTACGTTATAGCGTTATAGTACTTCTTCTCGGTATGGTTCGTCATCTCTGTACTACGTTATATTGCTTTAGTACTTCTTCTCGGTATGGTTCGTCATCTCGGCACTACGTTATATCGTTGTAGTACTTCTTCTCGGTATGGTTCGTCTTCTCGGTACTACGTTATATCGTTGTAGTACTTCTTCTCGGTATGGTTTGTCTTCTCGGTACTACGTTATATCGCCGTAGTACTTCTTCTCGGTATGGTTCGTGTTCTCAGTTCTACGTTATATCGGTGTAGTACTTCTTCTCGGTATGGTACATCTTCTCAGTCATCTCGGTACTACTTTATATCGTGGTAGTACTTTTTCTTGGTATGGTACGTCTTCTCGGTCATCTCGGTACTACTTTATATCGTTGTAGTACTTCTTCTTGGTATGGTATGTCGTTCTCTTCATTGACAATCGTTGAAGTAAGACAATCTTCTTTAGAAGTAATTTGTGTGGAGCCAATAACAGACTATTTCGGAGCAAATTACGGACTATTTGGAAACCAATCGGACAATGTGGAAGCCAATCAGACAATATGGAAGCCAATCTGACAATGTGGAAGCCAATCGGACAATGTGGAAGCCAATCGGACAAGACATTAAGAGCAAAGATGAACTAAATAAGAAATCATTTTTAACAAAGTAAAAACTTTTACTAGCAAAATTCTGCAGTAACTTTGCAAGATCAAGTATTCTAAACTTTATTTAAATAGTGCAAGTAAAAATCTTATTCCTAATAAGCTCTTCAGTAACTTTACTAGATCAAACATATTTAACTTATCCTATCATAAATTCTATCAAGTAATAATTTAAAATGAATACTTAAGTCTTTATAACTTAAAAATACCAAAAATCTAATTAAACTTTGTTTCCTACTAAGTTTAAAACTATCCCACTTCTGACACCATTGTTGTGGAATCGAAAAATGCGCCCTAGCGCCATGCCCTTCGCCTCGGCTCTGCGCCTTGCGCAACGTTCTATAGTTTGCTTAGTAGGAACTCGTGTGCAAAGCATATACTAGTTTCTATATGAGAAACTCAAAGTACAGTCAGATTTACTGACACGTCAGGATGACACCACTCTGTTTAATAAAACAGAGAAAATATAACAAAAATGATTTAAATTTATCAACTAAACTAATTTTAATGAACTAAGCAAACATCGTAATGCAATGAAAACAAACAATGTCATGAATTAAAAGTTACAAGATGCAATCAATTAAATTATTATTACTTAACTAACCATGACAAAATATGATGTTATAATTAAACAATGTTTGAAACAATACTCTAAAGTTATGGTCAAAATACAAGTATAATTAACTAGTCTAAAATAACCTTAATAATACACTAAACTTATGATCAAAATATCAGTATAAAATGTGTACAAAATAACCTAATGTAATGATAAAAATAAACAGATTAAATACAATATTAAAACTGTCAAATAAACCAATGCGTCCATTTGCCTAAAATCAAGCTCAAATATTCTATTTAGTGATTCTGAACTTAACAAGTATTTAAAGGAATAGTAAGTCTAAGAACTCTAAAATTGCTACTGCTAAAGTATAATTGATTACCAAAAATACAATTAAATGCAAGTGTTAAAATAATAAGAATAATTTACTAAATAAAATAACCTAATTAAATGACAAAATATTACTTAAATAATTTCAACAATTTACTTAAAAGCTCCAAGATAAATGCCTAAAGTACCTAAATTATTAATTAATTAATTATCTTGGAGCGAGGATTTAAAGCCCTACATTTGTCCTTCTTTGCTTCTGGTCCAGAACTTTATAGAGGGATCAGCATGATGCCAGCATTGTGCCAGCATGAGATCACTATCAGTGATTATCTGGGGTCATAAAACACTGTAACTGGTCAGTGTAAGGGATCAGAAGCCCGTACAGCTACTGATAATCAATAATGTGCTACTGTAATATGTACCCTTGAAAATATGTGTTGCATTGTGTGTTTTTTAATTTGTATAATTAGATATATTTCTTTGATTTTTGTTTCCATCTGGTTTAAGTGTGTAAAAACTATTTGTCAAAATATTTACTATTTTAGTTATTAATATTCCTTAAGAGTTATTTAAATAAATACACGCCCAAACCAGATACAAATAAAACTAAGCAACTATACCAAAGAGGTACACAATATCAATTCTGATTGTATGTCTGTGAATATACTTTTTTATAAATATAAGATAACATAATACTCATAGATCTAGTTAATAAATTTTTTAAAAAATTAATTCAAAACATCAAAACAAACCTAACATCAAAAATAACATTTTTATATCTTATGAATGATATAAATTCACTCATTTCATTGAATACATTATTAAGAAAATTAATGTTAATCATGAGGCATACAGCTACCGGTATATAAGTTATATATGTTCAGATTTTTTAAACATTTATATAATTGTGCATTAATTTGCATGCATCTGTGTCTAATCACACGACAGTCGTTTTCAAGCAACACAAACAAAATTATGTCAATCGTAATGGTTCAGGGTTTTTTTTTTCACAATAAAATATTACAAAAACTTATATATCAATTAAATTTACTATAGGCCTACAGATATTTTATAACTTCCTGTCATAAAGGTAACTCTTGTTGTCTCTTATCTAATACTAGGGCCTCTTGTAAACTAATTAACATGCTGTGCAATGTTGCATAATATTATGTAATAGGGTACAATATGGTCAGATATCTCAAAAATCAGTAACCACATGCTGAGAAAACTATGACCAAATTTGGTTGGCCCAGTGCCAAAATCCAGGTCTTTAAGATCCTCCTATTTCAAAAATAAGTATCAGAATGATGAATAATGCCAAATTTACAGTTATATAGACATCATTAGTATATAAAACTATTTCTGATTGGTCAGTCACCATAATATTAACCAATCAAAAAGTATCTAACATAACTATCAAGGCAAGTCAAATTCCTTGTTTACATAAGCCCCAGACAGTATTACATAACAGGGTCCTTTGATCTCTAGGGATACACAGATCATGCAGCTGGTGGCTGATAAGTATAATGGAAGGTGCACAGCATGGTGGTTAAACTTATGCAACATCTTAGAACTTTCTAGAATCTATAGATATTTGAACAATGGTTACAATAATTAAATGTCATTATGATTCATATGAAATGCAAAACATATATTCAATAAAGTATTAATACAAATTAATACACAAGATGGTGTTTAAATGCATGTAGATAAAGCGATATAAGCAATACACAATGTAATATACAGAGTGGTTTAAATGTATGTTTTTATCTCATATACCTATAGACTAGCTAAATATACCCACAATGACTCAAATAGACTAGCTAAATTCCTAACACAATACAGTATATAAGACTATAGAAAGTTAAATGAAGGTATATCATTAATTAATTATCTAATCATTGTAATATTATGTAACATGCTGGAGTAAAGGCCTAACTTTACAACAGGTGTAAATCAATTTATATTCTAGAATTATTCCGATAGTTTATGTCTATTGTTTGGTCCGCATGATCTTGTTTGTCATGTAAAATACAATTTAGTGCCACGCAAAATTTAATGTCAATATTTTGATTTCTTTATGAAACTACGTTTGATTGTTTACATTTGATGACTTATAGCATGGTTTTAGAGTGTATTACCTTTAATCAACTAGTGCAATACATAAAGTGTACTAAATTACTGCAATTATTGATTTTGATGAGAAGCAATGCTATCTGTTACATTTATCAAATATAAATTAAGTTATTAGCTTTCACAACTTGGCAAAAAGCGTAAATTATGACAGCAATCATGTGTTTGATAACCGTATAACTTTCGTCACGTAAAATACAAATAAGAAACCAGAGTTATTTGAGTCATTATAACAATTGATTATTGACATGCTGGTAATGATTTATTTAATATTTGCTCAAGTTTTTATCACTATATAATATTTTCCTTCATTGGATTTGAATAAAAACGAAATATTCACTGTACAATTTGGAAGAGCTCGTGTCTCGTTGGAAACAATTTTTTTTCTTCAAATTTCCAGACGACTGCACATGACTTTCATGGAAGCACAACAGAAAAATAACCATGATTAGTTACTGGATATACTAGTATTTTAGAAATAATGTGTGATAAAACTGAGTCATGTGCACACAAGTTTTGCTTCCAGATTAAAGGCTTGACGTGTGTTAATTGTTATTTAAAAATATGTTTCAAGACTGGTATTTTAAGTGACAGTATATAGATGTTCAATTGTGAAGTCATGCTTAGCATTTTAAGCTACAATTTTAACAGATAAATCGTGCTTAGATGCTTAAACAACCTTTATTTAGCATTAGTTTTGTTCCAAATTAGTCTTTCATGCTATTTCACCCCTACAATAGTATTTTACGTGACAATAATTCATTCCATACGTAATCTTATCCCTATAATCCCTATATACATTGATTTAGTTTTTTGTACATTGTTTACCAAAAACTGTAATAACATAAGGTCAGAATTGTCTCTACTGCACAACTTGTAGCATTTTATTATTGTATTTATGGATAATTTTCTTTCGTATTTTACGTGACGAACACGTTAGTACAAAGCATGTACCAACATATGTATATTAAGCCGGGTTTTATTTAGATGCATCTCCCGAATTATAAAGTAGTGTCATAGGTTCCAAGTCAGATTGGTGAAAGTAACATTAATACACACACGCTTCTCGTCTTCTAATTCAAAGATGATATAAAATACATGAAAGTAAAATATAGTATAAACGAAATAGCATGTTATGATGTACATACCGGTTTCATAAATGTATTGATAGTATATTGTTTTCGGAGAGTTGGTATGCGTAGATATGTAGTACTGGAGTTAAAAAAAATAATACAACCATTAATTAACTTCTTTGTTGTGTTCTCTAGGGTAATACGTATGTTGTACATGCTATCATAACGTAAAATACACAGGCGAAAACACAGGCTTAATTGTTTCCAACAGCGACATAGAAAAACATGCAATCTTGTTCATAGTGCCATGTATGAAAATTGTTCCTAATGGGGTTCGACTTTCATGTCCGATAGACGTTGTTGATATATTTAAAGGTCATTTTTTTAAATTTTATACTCTCGATATAATATTATTAGCCCAAATTTTGAGAATGAGTAACTGTTCATAATTAACAGTCTTGCCTTTGTACATAACGATATATTAATTAGAATCTATCATGCTTTTATATTAGAGCTAGTTAGTAATTTTGTAACTTGTTCCTGAAGAACGGCTCATATATGTAGATGATTTAACTATGCAGTGCACATTTATTTAGGCTCTTGATATTAAACGTAGCAAATACTTATATATACCGCAAACAAGTGTTAATTAATATATTTCAGACACATCCAAGCTTGGCCTAGCAAGATCGATATATTGTATATGATGCTCTTGTGTTTAAAGACTTTAGAATTTACATAAGTCTATAGCTGTAGAGAATTAGATTTAATAACCTTTAAATTTTTCTAAAAAAAAACATTTATTTGGTGTTCAGACGCGTACGTGTATGTATTCAATGTTCATTAGCGGTTGTCGCGACAAAACGTCCTGTCTGATACGTACGGCTTCCGTTCGAATACAGCAGGTACTTGAACAAACTAGCCAATCAAATCGACCATTTGGTGTAACCGTGTCATTTCCAACCAATCAGAACGCGAAGCGCAATGTTGTAGTACGGAACGATTAGCGATCGCGTATTTTGCCTATGATACGTCCCTTTAAACTGTAAATAAATATGACTTTGCATATAAATAAAATGAAAAGATGGATGTGAAACTATACTTTGACATCTTTTCTAAATACTCATAGTAGTTTGATGGAGTGTCAATAAAGAAATACATGCTAAATACGATGTTATAAAACTGCCCCATCAACATGGCCATGTTACTATTTTTAGACTTTTCAAAACGCTTTCGTAGTTCAGGGTTTGCAAGTACTTGTTCATGGGCTGTGATTCAGACACGGTACTATTTACGGTTGTGGCACGTATGGCATATTGGTAATAACTTGAATATAAGCCATAATTTTGGGTTGGTACGCGAAAATAATGCAACTATTTCGCCATAATGGCTGCAATTCGAACAAAATGTCGGCTGAATCTACAACATTCCGCCTGAAATGTCGACCTATTTACAAGCGGAGTAATGGCTGGTATCAGTACGCGAATTCATACTGCCTGGAGTTTATGATAAATCAGATAAAACTGTTCTAGTATTTTAGGAAACGAGAAAATTAGGCATGCATCTTTATATATTTTGACCCAATTTACGATAACATGGGGAAAACCGACTTTGTATGCATGATTCCCGTACTCGCCCCTAGACCGAATTTCTACATTTTTAGCCTCGTCTAAAAAGCACAACAAATATGGCCGCCATGTTGTTTTTCGTGTGATTCTGAAAAATTTGGTGAGAAATCAAAATTACAGGCTTATTTTACGGATATTTGTCCTCTTACTTAGCCCTTGAGTGATTCAATGTTGAACGAAGTAGGTCATTTGGTCTATTTATGGTAACGTGTAATCTCGGGCTTCCATTATGGCCGTGTTACTGTGGTGTGTAATGACGGAATAGTCGATACACAAATTTTGTTTTCTTGTTGATGTTATTATCCACAATATAACAATTATTTGTGTATAGAATATGCTTGAAATCTTTTATATACATATAAATAATATATTTCCCATGATATTATGGCAAATAAGTCAAGGAACACCAGTCATTACCGTCATTTTATGAGGAAAATTCCCAAAATAAACAATATGAATTATTTTGAGAATCGTCTCAATGTTGCTGGGATGTTACTGTACCCATACATACCCTTCTAACTTATATATGTATTGTAAACTAACATATGTTGCTTGATTTGATAAGATGTACAAAAGCCATTATCAGGTCTAGGATTATGCTGTTTTTATGGATAATCAGTAAATTTATGGACAATCCATGTTTTTACTGATAAAAATATCAGTAAATTTACGGACTTATATTGAAAATTTTCATTTTTTTCTAATTAAAGAAAAAGGGCACCCAATTACAAATATAATTATGTTCAGAATACAATTTTACAGCATTAAAGAAAGTTTCGTGAAATTCCTATGATTTTGAAATTTTGCTGATTTTCATATTTTCGAAGTTGAATTTCAGCCATCCAAAACTATAAGTTTTACTCATTTTAGTATACAATCATCATCTGAAGTGATTTACAAGATGTGGAAATTCACAAGAGCTATATTTCAGCTTTTTAAGGAAAACTTAGAAATTTGTCATTAAATTGTCAGTAAATTTACGGATATTTTGATCAGTAAAAATATGGACAATCAGTAAATTTACTGATTGTCCATAAAAACAGCATAATCCTAGACCTGATTATGCTCTAGTCAATTGAAACCATGTCCCTGGTCCCTAACATGGGGGATAATGGTGAAAGGCTGGGGTTTACCTTTTGATGTCCCGCATTGACATACGGGTGTGGGGAATTGTTGCGCATATAACTTGCGAGGATTTTAGCCGTGACTATATTTCACTTGCTTAGGGCCAGGGTTAATTTGCAGATAAAAGTAAAACTTACCGCCTGGGATACGGACAAAATTCCCACTGGACATAATACCCACTGCTAATTTTTGTCAAGGTGGATAAAACCCCCACCATGAATTTTGCAAGGTGGACATAATTCCCAGCATTGGATGGACAAAATCCCCATAATTCATTTTCCTATACTAAATCTTCATAAAATTGATTATTTATCAATTCTATTTTCTGATTTTCATGTTGTAACTCAAATTAATACAATAAAATGTTTTATTGTCGTAAAATGTGTTCAAAGTGTAACAAAGATAAAAAATAACATTATACATAGTGGGTGTTTTGTCCACCAAGTGCTGGGGATTATGTCCGACTTGTAAAATCCATGGTGGAGATTATTTCCACCTTGACAAAAATTAGCAGTGCATGGCAGGGCTTGACACTAACTATTTTCGGTCACTGGTCCCCCAGCAAAGAAACGTAAAATTTGTAAATAAAACAGTTAACTATTACTGATCCTTCAAGATTTTCACTGGCCTCGGACCAGGGGACCAGTGTTAGTGTCGAGCCCTACATGGGTATTATGGCCAGTGGGGATTTTGTCCTACTTTCACATCCTTCCACAGAGGGGGGGGGGGGGGGGGCAGGGTTTCAATTGACACATTTAGACATGCAACTTAGTTATAACATCATGTGCATAATATATATCTGTAAATATATTAATAATATTTTTTCTAATATGTACTAGTCCTGAGTGCAAACCGACATCAGACCAGACATTTTTTTCCCCTTTAATAGTTTAGGGTTTATTTCAAATGACCATTGAATATGTTATTTAACTTTGCATGTGAACAATATTTTATATAATCAATGATTTATCTGGTTTTAGATACACTTTTCCATGGAAACTCTAAACTGGAAATGTTTGAAGGGAAAAACATACATTACTCAGATGTCGATCAAAAACCTTTGTGCTCATTCAGTGGTAAAGTTTGTAATCAACGCCGTCTGAACAACTATGGATTCTGTGTCCGTCATATATTGGAAGATCCTACTGCCCCATTCAAAAGATGTGCTAATGTTGCCAAGTCCAGTCGTCAGATTTGCACGCAACCCATACCAAAGGACGAAGATAGACAGTGAGTTCTTTCACTATTGTGGCCCGTTTGACCATTAGGTTGATACGCAGACCTAAACACATTGTCCTGACAAAACTCTGTTTATTACTACTGATGAGAATGCGTTTGACAGTGTTAAAATATTGCCATAACCTGGAAATAAAGTTTAAAGGTTACATACTGGCGTTACACTGGTTGTTGATTGGAAAAAATTGTTTATTAAAGTCAGGCTGGTTTAATTGTGTTGGGTTTAACAGAACTTTGAAACTGCCCGAGCCCTCATATATCACACTTCTCACAGAAATTGCATCCCTTTGATTTTAACCAAATTTGATTATAAATCAAAATGTATGTCTAGAATGGCTTCATACTTTACTTCTAAATGATAGTATCACTATGGTATGTTGTGACTGCAGGAATACATACATACATTACATGTAAAGAAATGAATTGCTGTATAGCCATGTTATTGTTAATGATAGTGTGCCTTGCTACTATATACAGGGCCTGGGGTGTACTTGTAATTGCCAATTCTTGATTAATACTCCTTTATTGTGCTTTCAGATACTGCAACAACCACATGCAAGTGCTTGGCATGTTGCCAAAGAAGGAAAGAAAGCCTAAGAAAGAGAAGGAAAGGCTTGGAACAATATCAGCACAGCTTCATTTTGGAGGCGCAAAATCTGACCCAGGTCTCTTACAGAATAAAATCAAACCTCGTGTTAGTGCAGGAAGCATTAAAGCTAAGATGACCCCTACCAACAAACTGTCTTCTGGTGGGGAAGAAATGGATGACGTGTATGCCTTCCCTGCTGACAGTAATGACAATAAAATAAAAGGACTTACAGCTGTGTATTCTAGTGTTACTTTGCCAAGTGTATCTATCAATGTGTCTGGGATCAATTCACATGTTGCTACATTACCAAAGCCACAGATGGACACTGGCCAGTCATCCCTAGCCAAAATCTACCCAGAACTTGCTGAAAAATTGGAGAAAATCAAACCTAAAATAGAAACCAAAATCAAAGGAAAGGGGAAGAGTTCTAGAACTATGAACAGCCTGCAGACTAAGATTGCTCAGAACAAGATTAAGGATAAGTTAAAAAGAAATCAGTGTTCTTCAAATACTTCTTCACAGTCCCAGTCACCAAGCCACAGCTTTACTAGTTCCCCAGGATATCAAATCAACTCAAGCTCACCAAATTACTCAGCTCAGTTGAGCAATTCTCCTAGCCACACCGTGCCACCTAATGTGACAGTTATGCGGGACGGAATCAGCAATACAGTCGGGCCTGGTGCTAATTTGGGTACTTTAGCCAGCTCAGTGAATTCATCATCAGCCCCTAGTCTTTCACAGCTTAATCTACTGAATGGCCTAAATCTACAAACATTAAATCTCAGCTTGGAACAGTTAGGCCTGCCTGTACCAACGTTTAGTGACATTGAACAAACACTTAAACAATTAGCCTCAGCTGCAAATATACCTCTAGAAGGAACAGAGATGTTTGGTGGTGATGGTAACCAACAGCCTGCAGTGAGTAAAGCTAATACTGTGCTCTCCTCAACAGACTTACAAATGTTTCCTCAGGCTTTTCCACAGCAGTCACGGCCTCCACCTCCATATTCTAGTGTCCATCATAAACCTGCAACGGATTCATTGAATAGTGTAACACCACCTCAGATGAGCACTTTAATGTCCTCACAAATTGATAACAGTGTTAAAACTAAATCAACAAGTGAAAAGATTGTAGGACATCAAATTCGACCTGTGACTTCATCATTAGCATCTTCAGCATCACCGAAACTAAACCCTATACCCTTAGTGACGAGACAGTTAGTTCCATCAACACCACCGAGTGGTGCTAAACTTGTGCCAACTTCTATGACAGCATTATCATCAGCATCATTGACCCCAGCAGCATCGACATCATCTTCAACATTAGCAGCATCATTATCATCACCATTGTTACCTATATCATTTCCTGGACATCCAAAACTTACATTATTAACTACTTCACAAACTACCAAAAGTGTTTCACCAAAAGTACAAGAGACTGTGAAACAGACTCCACCAGCTTCAGTCAATCATACAAAATTGAAGCCTACGAAATCTCGACCACGATCGCGGAATCCTTCATCTGGTGTCAAACGACCGGTGCCACTGTTTTCATTACCTATGACGGTTGTTAAACCACGAAAGATTAGAAAAGTATTGGATGAAGAGGAAGTTAAAAAACTGAAAACAAAAAGTGCTGTGGATTATTACAACAAATATAAACAAAAGAGAATAGATTGTCACTTCATGGTGTATTCTAGTGAGTATTTAATTCATACATTAGTTTATTGGTTTTAGAAGTGTTTTTCCACACTATAAGTATTTGGTGAAGTGTGTTTATTGTTACACGCTAGTTGTAAACAAATTAATAAATCTGGGATCTTTTTACTGCTGCTGAATTACTTCTAAATTCAAACTCGGAGAATGTGATTCCCTTTACAGGGTTCTCGGCAACACGTAAATACGCGTATTTGGACGCATACTTTTTTAATTGGACGCATCAAATCGGCAATAAAGGAGTTTTCCGGACGCGAGCTTTTTCCAATGCACGCGTTTGACCTTAGGTCATAAATTTGTCCTATATCCCGGATGCAGTAAACAATTTACACAGCAGGACGCGTGTCAAGTAATTGACAGACAAGAGGAGGAGTTACCCATGATCCACCTTGTAAACCAATCACGATTCATCAGGCACTTTCTGACTGTCGCGTGCGCTAAAAATAATCTTGAGTAGAGACATATAATTGTGTAATTATAAACCCGTTATGTTAACACGTATGTTTTAATTGATCGGCGTTTGTTGATCTCTCGATTGAAAGTTTATTGTTCATTGAAGTCAAACTTTATATCTTATACTCTAATTGTCTCTCAACAATAAACCAATGGAAAAAGCATGTTTGATCAATGGACTTTGGCAAATTTGACTGTCTGGTGTGTGCCCCGAATTATTTTGTGTCAAGCTGTAGAGATATATGTCCTTTTTTCTTGAAACTGCTGGATGGTTTGTCAGTAACAACCTGTGAATTTGTTCATTTGGTGCTTTGTTTTTGCTGTAATCTAGTTTAAGTTGGGTTTTTGGTCTGCTTTCAAAAACCTTTCCATCAACATTAACGTTTCTTATTTACAGTTTTAAAATGTTATTTATTGAAGGTATTGCTAGTTCCGATGAGAGTGAGTTGTCAGACTGTGAAATGTTACCATGGCAACCAGACTGGTTTCAAGAATCCTCAGATGAAGACAGTATGGAAGATGATGAAGAGTAAGACTTTATTATTTGTACTAGTATCCTCTCTTCTGTACCTGGCTACAGAAATTATGAAATTTCTCGTACTAGCTCTCTCCCAATACACTCCTTGGTTCTTCAACATGCCCTATGATTGTGTATAGTACTGATAGTCACAAGATTACTTCTCAGTTTCCAACCACTTCATCTCTAGTTGGATGGCAAACATTTCCAACATTTCCATTGTCCTCGCCATAATCACAGGTAACTGTATCGTTTAAAATGAAAAAAGAAACGAAAAACAATTGTTTTTGAAAATTTATATTTTTCTATCAAGGTCAATTTGTACAGAAATCCACGAGCCGGTTCAAGCGGTGCAGTTTGTTTTTAATAAAAACACTGCTTTAGGTCACAAACCACCAAATAGAGTTGTTCTTTAACTCAATGTAAAGTGACCTAGGTCAGCCAAAAAAATGTCAACTTTTTGTCCATGGGGCCCTCTCAAAATCTTTTAATCAATAGAAATAGCATCCAGCTTGAAGAAAATGAAAAAAAAACAGGGGGTCATGTATCATATAAGAAAAATTTGGTTCGTCAAACGCGGTGAACAGATTTTCTCACATGTACGGATTTACTCATTGTCCGTTAGCCCCAACCTTACTTTCATTTTCATATTTAAGCCAGAATACAAAATATTTCTGAATAAAACCATTTCACTACATCACATACATGCATACAAAGCATTTAACATCAATTTCATGATTCTGATGCTGATTTGTCAAGACATACCCCCATTTCCAGTCGCTTTAAAGTTTTTTAACGGACTATTTGACTGTATCTGAATTTAGTCCGCGTAGGCATTTAGTGGTTATTTACCTTAAGGCAACCCTTTTTGGGTTGTTTAAGTGTTTTTTGCACTTTTTTCAATGCTACTATATATATGCAGCACAAAACAATCAATTCTAGACAAATTGGGCATGAATTCCAGAAAATATTGCAAACCTGCATATGCGCCTTTAAGGAGAAATTTGGTCAGCGCCTGTCAAATGGTGTGAATAGTGACATGAAATGGGGTTGTATTTGAGCTAAAATGGTATTCTGAACCCCAATTTGGCTTTAGATGCCTAATAATATGTCTATTCTTCATTTTCAATCACAATTATCCTTGTCTAGTACTAAAATAAGGGCAACATTCACATAAAAATGTCAATTTAAGAAAAAATAAATCTGAACTTTTCTGGATTTTTCATGATAAAAATCTGAATTTTCACTTTTTTAGACATTTTACACAGATAAAAATGGTTAAAACCCCATCTTGAGTGCATTTCCTATCATTTAAATGCAAAAATATGAAAACATGATTTTTAAGGAATTTTGCATGTCTTTAGGTCACAAACCACCAAATAGAGTTGTTCTTTAACTCAATGTAAAGTGACCTAGGTCAGCCAAAAAAAATGTCAACTTTTTGTCCATGGGGCCCTCTCAAAATCTTTTAATCAATAGAAATAGCATCCAGCTTGAAGAAAATGAAAAAAAAACAGGGTGTCATGTATCATATAAGAAAAATTTGGTTCGTCAAACGCGGTGAACAGATTTTCTCACATGTACGGATTTACTCATTGTCCGTTAGCCCCAACCTTACTTTCATTTTCATATTTAAGCCAGAATACAAAATATTTCTGAATAAAACCATTTCACTACATCACATACATGCATACAAAGCATTTAACATCAATTTCATGATTCTGATGCTGATTTGTCAAGACATACCATTTCCAGTCGCTTTAAAGTTTTTTAACGGACTATTTGACTGTATCTGAATTTAGTCCGCGTAGGCATTTAGTGGTTATTTACCTTTATGCATACCAATTATCTATAAAAGGATGTGTGTTTACACAAACAATGTTATGGGATGAATGTAAGCCAAAAATTAACTTCATATCATAAAATCCATTGTTTAAAGGTTTACTTTAACTGTTGCTGGTGTAACACATTGTGGGGGACGGCCATATAGATTTGTGTTGATTGCACCATAAGAATCAGCTGTGAAACAGTATCTACATTTTATAGCATAACTTTTAACTTTTTGATCAATTTTGATAAGAATTTAAACATTGCTGTATTATCAGCTGTATATGAATATCATTAGTTTATGGAGATATTGAAAGTCAAATTTTGTTTTTGATTGATTAAAATTCTGGTTCGTTTTTGAAAAAAAAATTATATTTTTTTTTTTTTCGTTTTCAACGATACAGTTACCTGTGGCCATAATAAATGATATTCCGAACCAGGGACCTCTCGATTGGCTGATGAGAGTGCTAACCACTTGGCTCCTGTTCTACCCTTACAAATGTATAATAGAAATTAAAAAACTACCTCTATTTGCCGATACATGTTGGTAAACAGGTCACTTTAAAAGATTGGCAGAAGGTGATGAAATGGTAAACGTGAATAAGTATGAGGAAATCTTGGCATTTAAAGGTTTTAAAAGTATTTTGCATGTTCAATAAAATAAATAATGAAGGTTATTATGGATGATTTGTTCATGTAAATTTTGTGAATTTCAGGATTGAATACGGCCTAAGAACAGCTAAACTAGCGCTAGGAAGAGCTAGACTACGAAGGCAGTGTTCACAAGCTCGCCGATCTAATCGTTCCTCGCACAAGGCTAAATCAATGTCAGATTCCACTCAATGCTTGATTAAAGCAGTCAGAGAATCCACAAAATCTGCTGTAAAGTGCTTACAAGAAATGTCAGTTACAAAATCAAAGACATCTGAAAGGTTTGTGTATATTGAAGCTTTAATATTATATTTATCAGTAGTTGTACTGTTAGGGTATGCATTTGTTGTGCTTTAGACTTGTAGCAGGATTTTCAAACATCTTCATTTATTGATTTCAATACTAACAATTATGAATAAATAGCAAAAGAATTTATTATAGATTAAAGTGTATAGAGCTATATTCTAACAGTCATTCAATGTCAAAATAATTACTTGCATTCGTTTTTATACGCCTGTTGAAAAACGGGACGTATTATGTGAACACCCTTGGCGGGCGGGCTGGGCGGCGGCGTCCAGAAATTTGTCTGTATACTTACTCTAACAGTATTTGTCCGATCGTCTTCAAACTTGCTGACACTGCTTATTGGCATAATATCTAGGCCAAGTTCAATTATAGGCCAAATCTGCTCAGGCCTTCTTGGGTTATGGTCCTTCATATATATATATACCAAAAAAATGTGAAATTGGCATTGTCGGTACTCTTACTCTAACAGTTTTTGTCCGATCGTCTTCAAACTTGCTGACAATGCTTATGGGTGTAATATCTAGGCCAAGTTCGATTATAGGCCAAATCGGTGCAGGCCTTCTTGGGTTATGGTCCTTCATTTACCAAAAAAGTGTAAAATTGGTCTGTCTGTACTCTAACTCAAACAGTTTTTGTCTGATCGTCTTTAAACTTGGTGACAACACTTATGGGCATAATATCTAGGCCAAGTTCGATTATAGACCACATCGTGCAGGCCTTCTTGGGTTATGGTCCTTCTTTTACCAAAAAAATGTGAAATTGGCCTTGTCTGTACTCTAACTCAGACAGTTTTTGTCTGATCGTCTTTAAAATTGGTGACAACGCTTATTGGCATCATATCTTGGCTAAGTTCGTTTTTTGGCCAAATCGGTGCTGGCCTTCTTGGGTTATGGTCCTTCTTTTACTAAAACAGGTTCTGACTTAATATGGGCTTTTATTTCATAATCAATATTTTTTGTCACTAGCACACCCAAGACGGGCGTATTTTGTGACATTTTGGCACTCTTGTAGTATGATACTAGACTACCTTAATTGCAAATTAAAACTTTTCATGGATTCCGTGTACTTTTATTCAATCGTCAACAAATAGACGATTCTTACGTATGAAAATGGACAGTTCACCATGTCAAATAAATCACAGAGAGAGTTTCTGTTAAAACTGAAGCAATAAATGATCTAATGGATATGAAAGCATAATTGTTTTTCAGTTTATGAAAATTTTTTATAAAGTATATTCCGATATAGCTCTGTACACTTTAAACTGTTTTGATAGGTGAGACATGTTTTTACTGGATAACATACTAGTACTACATGTAGTTAATTCATGAGATTAAGATAGAAAGGGGGTCCGATGGCATGCTCCCCGGGAAAATTTTCAAAACAGTGAATCAATCTGGTGCATTCTTGGTGTTCTGAGATGCCTTATTTGGTATTTTTCGGGAGAATTTTTGAAGAAAACCTTTAAATGTTTTGAGCAAATTTTAAAAGTTAGTCCTTATTTTGTAATTCTTCTTACTAATTCTTACTTAAGGACCCTTATTTTTAAAGTTAACCTTAACAAAACTGATGAAGGGGTTAGTAAGAAACCTGGCAATGACGCAGCTTAAAAACAACATAAGAAGCTGTTTTCGAACAGTACATGATAACATATTTCATATATTAATGTTATTCTGCAAGAGAAGCGAGCACGAGAAATCCACATGTAATATGATTTTATGTTTTCACCAAAAAATAAAGGCAAATTACCTTTAATGAGGCTTTTCTAGGCAGAAAATCATTAATTTGGTTTGAATTATTTTGGGGACCAAACATTATGTCCCCTCCCCCAGCTCCTATACCCATGTTAATGAGTTAAATCATTCATTTCTTTCAGATTGAAAAGTAAAGGATTGGTTAAAAGAAGATGTTTATACAGAGACAATGAAGAGATTCAGTGTAAAGGCAATGTGGTACCTTATACAAATCATTGTATAAAACGTATCCTTCTCTCTTATATAAATAGTCTACTGTTTATAGCTAGATTTGTGAATACTAAAGTGATTGGTTGAATTTTTGGGCATAAAATCCTGAAATTGGGAATTTTTGTAGGTGAAATCATGACATTGGGAATTATTGAGTCTGACTTATAAACTGATTAAAATAGAGTTTTAAATGTCTTAATAACTGGAAAAGGAACAAAAGTTGCAAGTTTGGAACCTTCCCGTGTTTTTTTCCTATATCCCTCCATCAGGGTTGACTGCCTATTTTTTCTAGATTGCAATAAAAGGGTTTCTCTGGTCTGAGCAATACTCCCTGAAATTGACTAATTGGGAAATACTGGGAGGGCCACCCTTGATGATTGTTTGATGTATTGCTTATATCTTGCTAATCAATAACAATAGAAACCTTCACTGGTATCAATGTAATTTGGGTTTCCTTTGAAACCATTGATGGACAGGGTAATTGTATATGGAATACTGGTATATAATTTTAAATGTTAAAGTGAGACTGGTATTGACCTTAACTTTGCTACAGATGTAATGTACAATGTTGACCAACAATTGTTTGAGTATTGTACTGCTAAGTTTGCTGATAACACACAATGTTGTCATCCTGTGATTGATATGAAACATGAACTACCATTGTGTATGGAACATGGAGTGAAGGCAGTAAGTTATATCTGATTATATATATCAAATTATTGTTTTTCGACTTTCATTATCACTGTCCAACACAAACACTTGTCATTTAGCACGTTTTGTGGTCCTGCATATTGTTTCAACTGTCTGTCCGTCTGTTTGTTTGTCCTTTTGTTACAAAAACGATTGAGTTAACGAGTTATGGACAAGGTGAACCACCAGGGCATAAGTGTTTACTGAACGTAGACTTGTTCTAACTATATTACTGTAGTTCCTCTTAATATACACAATTGAAGAATCCAACAGATTAGTTGACATTCAAGAAAAAAGTTTTATCTTAAATACAGTGAATGAAAAATAGCACCCTCAAAGTTTCTATTTGATATTTAATTATTTCAATCATTGAATTTTCGTTAAATTGTTCCATATCAAATTTGCTATTGTTGCAGACATATTGTTTCTGTTTGCTGAAAGTTTTACAATTCTTGAGGTAACTGTTTTCTAGTATCAGTTAGATTAACTGAAAACTATTTATTATTATGATAATTTCAGGATAACTTCCTAAAAACCCAGGATACTGAGCCGAAGCCAAAACGGCCGAGGAAAAAGACTAAACCATCAGCTTTGACACGGCCACCAAAGAAAGGCAAGAAGAAAAAGAATCAAAGAAAGAATGTCCGTCCACAGAAACCATTACCTCCCGAGTCAGAAGAACATGGTGAATATTTCATTACTTACCTCGGGTTAAATTGTCACCAAAATCTTGGTCAGGCTCTTGTCTCAAGTTCATCAGTGCCTTGTATCTAAATTCTACTGTGTATTATTAATGTTTGTGTGACAATGTCAGATATTCAGCTTTAACTAGTTGATATGCATATCTAACATAACATGCTGTTATTCTATCAACAATAAAATAAGCAATATGTTATGAATGTTTTGATTTCACTTACTGTTAAGTTAGGTTGCTTATGGCACAGACTTGTGACTCTTTTTCTGTATTGGGCAAAATGCCTCATTAGAACCCTTGATTTCAGTAACATTTGGTAATATCCATCTTGTTTTATCCTAGGGACATTAGAAAGTGATAATGAAGATGTATCATCTCAACCTCACTCTGAAATGAATGTCGATTCTGACTCAGATAAAGGTGAATCTCAGTCATCAGCTACTGATGTTCCTGAAAACGAGAAACTACCAGTGCCAATCAGTTCTCCAGCTCACAAGCCGAGTACCAACATAAGTCAGCAAATGACATTAGTTGTTAAAGATGGTATTAAACAGAGTACCAGTAGATTAAAAGAGGAAAAGAAGACGGTCAGTCAGTTGGAGGAACTAGAAAATCTCACCTCTCTATCAGGTTCGTTTCATGTACCATTTGCTTGTATTTTCCTCATGTACCTTTCTAAAAATAATTTTCGTTTAGTGTGTGGGCATTGCTCCGTGTTATTGTGTTATGTTGTGTTGTTGCTGTTTTCTGTGCTTGGCTGGTTAAGTGGAGTACTGCCTTCCCTTTCTCATTCCTCATATCTTTTTGACCTACTGCAAACTCTGCCTCATATCTTAAAGAAAGACCACCTCAAAATTATGACCATAATTTTCAGACCTATTTCTCACTGTTATGACTTTCTGTTAACCTGAACAGTGTTTCCAAAACCCCCTATATTTTTACCCCCAAAATGGCTTGCTGTACCCCCAATTTTGATGCACTCAACTACATGTATGTGACTGTTACTCAAGATAATAGTCAAACTGCATTGCTTATACTTGAACTTACACGAAGTGTATTTGTCCCAAAAATTTCCTTTTAGACTTGACTTACCTAATTATGAATGTTTGTTAGCAATATGCTGTTAACATTGTGTAATTTGTGTTATTTGTTTGTTTCAGATCTTGAGAACGTTAAAATGTTTGGTGATTTAGAGACAGCATCCAAACTACTGGAAGAGAATGACTTTCAGGAAGTGTTCAATAGAATACCAGATGAAGCATTTGATCTGTTTAACAGTAAGATTTTAACTTTAAATATTAAGATTTCCACTTTATTATTATATCTCTCTGACTCATAATGGGTGAATCATATAGATTTTGTGCTGAATTCTCACTTCTGTCTGCACGTCACATGAATGCTTTGTACCAAGCCTAGCTATGCATGTTGTCAGGAGTTTTAGGGTGCATGATTTTTATCAGCGTTATGACCCTTTATGGGAGACATGCATTTTTGTCTCAAAACCCTTCTTGTTTATTAACTGTTTTTAGCTCACATGTCACATAGTGACAAGGTGAGCTTTTGTGATCACTCTTCGTTCGTCGTCGTCCATCGTCCCTCAACAATTGGCTTGTGTACACTCTAGAGGCAACAGTTTTGAACCAATCTTCACGAAACTTGATCAGACTGTTGTTCTCCATGAAGTCTAGGCAAAGTTCGAAACTGGGTCATGTGGGGTCAAAAACTAGGTCACTAGGTCAAATCTTAGAAAAATCTTGTGTACACTCTAGATGTCACCAATTTGTTCCAATCTTCATGAAACCTGGTCAGAATGTTGTTCTCCATGAAATCTAGGACAAGTTCGAAACTGGGTCATGCGGGGTCAAAAACTAGGTCACTAGGTCAAATCTTAGAAAAATCTTGTGTACACTCTAGATGTCACCAATTTGTTCCAATCTTCATGAAACCTGGTCAGAATGTTGTTCTCCATGAAATCTAGGACAAGTTCGAAACTGGGTCATGGGGGGTAAAAAACTAGGTCACTAGGTCAAATCTTAGAAAAATCTTGTGTACACTCTAGATGTCACAAATTTGTTCCAATCTTCATGAAACCTAGTCAGAATGTTGTTCTCCATGAAATCTAGGACAAGTTCGAAACTGGGTCATGCGGGGTCAAAAACTAGGTCACTAGGTCAAATCTTAGAAAAACCTTGTGTTCACTCCAGAGGTCACCGTTTTGATCCAATCATCATGACACTTGATCAGAATGTTGTTCTCTATGAAATCTCGGCCAAGTTTGAAACTGGGTCATGTGGGGTCAAAAACTAGGTCACTAGGTCAAATCTTATAAAAACCTTGTGTACACCCTAGAGGTCACCAATTTGATTCAATCTTCATGAAACATGGTCAGAATGCTGTTCTCTATGGAATCTAGGCCAAGTTCAAAACTGGGTCATGTGAGGTCAAAAACTAGGTCATTAGGTCAAATCTTAGAAAAACCTAGTGTTCACACAAGAGGTCACAATTTTGATCGTATCTTCATGAAACTTGGTCAGAATGTTGTTCTCTATAGAATCTAGGCCAAGTGCAAAACTGGGTCATGTGAGGTCAAAAACTAGGTCACTAGGCCAAATCTTAGAAAAACATTGTGTTCATTCCAGAGGCCGATGATCCAATCATCATGAAACTTGATCAGAATGTTGTTCTCTATGGAATCTAGACCAAGATTGAAACTGGGTAACTAGGGGTCAAAAACTAGGTCACTAGATCAAATCATAGAAAAACCTTGTGTTCACAACAGAGGCCGTGGTTTTGATCCAATCATCATGAAACTTGATCAGAATGTTGTTCTCTATGAAATCTAGGCCAAGTTTGAAACTGGGTCATGTTGGGTCAAAAACAATGTAACTGGGTCAAATCTTAGAAAAAAAATCTAGTGTTCACACCAGAGGTCACAATTTTGATCGTATCTTCATGGAACTTGGTCAGAATGTTGTTCTCTATGGAATCTAGACCAAATCTTAGAAAAACATTGTGTTCATTCCAGAGGCCGTGGTTTTGATCCAATCATCATGAAACTTGATCAGAATGTTGTTCTATGAAATCTAGGCCAACTTTGAAACTGGGTCATGTTGGGTCAAAAACAATGTAACTAGGCCAAATCTTAGAAAAACATTGTGTTCATTCCAGAGGCCGATGATCCAATCATCATGAAACTTGATCAGAATGTTGTTCTCTATGGAATCTAGACCAAGATTGAAACTGGGTAACTAGGGGTCAAAAACTAGGTCACTAGATCAAATCATAGAAAAACCTTGTGTTCACAACAGAGGCCGTGGTTTTGATCCAATCATCATGAAACTTGATCAGAATGTTGTTCTCTATGAAATCTAGGCCAAGTTTGAAACTGGGTCATGTTGGGTCAAAAACAATGTAACTGGGTCAAATCTTAGAAAAAAAATCTAGTGTTCACACCAGAGGTCACAATTTTGATCGTATCTTCATGGAACTTGGTCAGAATGTTGTTCTCTATGGAATCTAGACCAAATCTTAGAAAAACATTGTGTTCATTCCAGAGGCCGTGGTTTTGATCCAATCATCATGAAACTTGATCAGAATGTTGTTCTATGAAATCTAGGCCAACTTTGAAACTGGGTCATGTTGGGTCAAAAACAATGTAACTAGGTCAAATCTTAGAAAAATCTAGTGTTCACACCAGAGGTCACAATTTTGATCGTATCTTCATGGAACTTGGTCAGAATGTTGTTCCCTATGGAATCTAGACCAAATCTTAGAAAAACATTGTGTTCATTCCAGAGGCCTAGGTTTTGATCCAATCATCATGAAACTTGATCAGAATGTTGTTCTCTATGAAATCTAGTCCAAGTTTGAAACTGGGTCATGTTGGGTCAAAAACAATGTAACTAGGTCAAATCTTAGAAAAATCTAGTGTTCACACCAGAGGTCACAATTTTTATCGTATCTTCATGGAACTTGGTCAGAATGTTGTTCTCTATGGAATCTAGACCAAGATTAAAACTGGGTAACTAGGGGTCAAAAACTAGGTCACTGGATCAAATCATAGAAAAACCTTGTGTTCACTCCAGAGGTCATGGTTTTGATCCAATCATCATGAAACTTGGTCAGAATGTTGTTCTCTATGAAATCTAGGCCATGTTTGAAACTGGGTCATGTTGGGTCAAAAACTAGGTCAAATCTTAGAAAAATTTTGTGTTCACTATAGGGGTCACCGTTTTGATCCAATCTTCATGAAATTTATATGGTCAGAATGTAGGTTGTACTGATACCTAGACCAATGTGCAACAGGTTAGCGCCCTAGGGCCTTTCAGGTTCTCTTGTTATCTGTTTAATAATTAATGTATCTCACTGTTGCTCAAAGTGCTCCTTTGAACTTTCATGGCACGTTTTGTCCCTACATTTCTTCCTGAATCATTTCTATCTTATTTGAGTCTTAGACCTGAATTGTTTTTGCCACTAATATCTTTTGTAAACATTCTTTGTGGCGCTAACAATTAGAACATGCTATGTTGACCTCACTGTGCATGGCAGTCATTTTTTCCTGAGGTTTCACTTATAAAGAAATAAAGAAGTTGTTTTCATTCTGTAACTTATCTTTCAGATAAAGCGAGTGGTTTACCTGTCACAGATGAACTGCAAGATTTTGAAGATTCATTAGCATTAGCCAATAGAGAATTAAAGCTGACAAAAGAACCTGTGTCTACCTCTACTCCAGTACCTGCTCCTACTGATACCACTGTGCTCGTTCCTGCTGCTCCCATACTCGAAGAGTCCGATGAACTAACTCGTCAAATTGCAGAAGAAATAATGAAACAAAATATTGGCCCAGGTGCAAGTATGGGAGAGTCAATGTGTAACGGTGACGCGGAGGAAAGCATCAAAGCCATTGCTAGAAGTTTGTCCAACACTGGTATGATGTTGGCCGCTGAAGCAAAGCATAATACACATCCAGATGGGCAACCTCAAGTTCAACCAAACCAGAGTCTTTCACAAGCACAACCCATGTCAGGTTACAGTAACATTGACAATATGTATTATCCTCCTAATGTGGCCATTCAGAATGTCCCAGTGTCAATAAATCAAGCTCTACGTGGACTAGCACCTACAGCTGTACTGCCTAAAGGTCAAACACCATCATCACACAGTCAGCTTGCGTATGGTAAAGTACAAACAAACATGGTGCCACAAAATGTTACTGTGACTCCGCAGGGAATCATTACAACTCATCTGGGTTCAGCTAGATTGGTACCTAACACTCAGACTGTAACAATAGGCAATACAACAGTGACAGGGAATCAAACTACTGGTATTATCACAGTTCCTGTACCTCAACAGTTAACAGCACAACAACTATCAGCACTAGTTCAACAAGCTACTGCTCATCTTCCTCCTCTACCCCCTTACACTCCGAGACCGCAATCTCAGGTGTCAACATCTGCTGTATCACAGCCTGCTACACGACTAGTAGGCCAGGATCAGCTCGTTCAACAGCTCAATAGACAGTCTGAACAAATCACTGAACAACCACTATTAACCGAGCAACTATTACAGCAGAGATTGGCCGTGTTGACTCAGCAACAAGTTCCTATCAAAGTAACGCTACCTTCATCTCAGAACCTTGGATTCTCTACTATACTCCATCAGGGAAATATTGCTCAGCTTGGACGATTGAATCAGGGAGTTGTTCATTCAATACCAAATGTTGGACAGATATCACAGTTGATCAAAACCTCGTTACCTACCTCACAAACTCTATGTGCTCCGGTTAGCTTACCCACTACTAACATAGTGTGGACTTCACCTCCTAATGTTACTATAACAAGTCCTAACGGTCTTCCTAGGACCGTCACTCAGAGTCTCTCAACAAACTCAAAAATGTCGGGAGCTAATCCTAAAAGTAAACTAAGTGCTATGAAAGAAACATTTATTGACTTGACGGAGACTAATGATCCACCACCACCATATGAGGTGGCTAAATCTACCCAGAACAAATCTCAGCCACCCAGTTATCCAGCTAAGACAAGTACCAACACGGCAGTTCCAGGCAAATCTTGACAGTAATTCTAGTATAGATATTTTATAATATATGAATAGTCTTATTTAATACAGTTAATGATGCTAGGGATTTTTCAAGTATTTTTAATTATCAGCAATTAATTTCAGTATTGTTCTTTTAGAACAAAACTGTAAATGTTCAATTTTAAGATGGGACTGGTTAAATCATGTTTGTTTTCAAATTCAAGTGGGACCAACATTTTCTGATGATTTTTTGGCTTCATTCTTTTAACCTAGAACATTCTTTAGTTTCGAGATATCAATGGCATTTAATTTCATATACTGTAAAATCATTTTATTTTGTTGGGACGAAATTTCGTGGTTTTGGTAAAAAAGACAATTTTGTTGGGACTTGAATTCGTGGATTTTGCATTTTAGGTAATAAAACAAGGGTCAAAATAAATGTTCATTGGAATTAAACTTCCTGGTTTAGGTGAACCACGAAATCCCTGAAATTTAATCCCCCACGAAAATTCATGATTTTACAGTATAATATCTGTCTTTCAGTTACTATTCTTTTTTCAAGTTTGAATGTTTGAAGTTGAATTATGTCAAAGAAACATTTATGTTAACACTTCAGTTACATTTAAACCTTACTTCAAACTTTAGTTCCTTCCCTAACAATCCTCACTTTGATCCCCAGGTTATGACTTACGCTTAATATTTTCGTGAAAGTGTTATGGTATGAATTGTAATATTCTGTACAAACTGATCAAATTGAGCCTCTAGATTCAATGCCTAGTTTCAGTATTGCAATAAATTAGTTGGTAAAATTCATGATGCATAATAACATAACATTCCATGAGTATAACCATGTCACTTCACAACTGATTCTCTCATTCCGAAATTTCATCTTTTTTCTGTTGAAAATCATTTTTTCCTCATACAAGTTTGAATTTGGTTATATGACCAAATATCACTCACTGCAGTACTGTGGATTATTTTGGTCTCTCACACACCTGTCAATTTAGAGGATAGATGTTACTAAGTAAGTTTGTCCAGTGTTTTCTCTTTAGTCACTAGTCAGATTTTCATGAAACTTTGCGTAAAATGTTGTGTTTATTGTCAGAAATTTATTGTTGGACGAATATTAGCAGAGTTATTGCTCTTTGTGGAAGACATACAGTGCCCACTAAAAGTAAGGATACACTTTTTGACAGATGCAGAATTATAATTGGTTGAATTATTCCATATCTTTGGGTCAGACGGTAACAATGTTTGCAATTTCTGAAAAAACAGTTAATGAAGGAGTATAAAATGTGACAGATAGAAAGATGAACATTTTCTGATTTAAAAATAAACTATGGGGTTCAAGTGGCTGAATTTGCCATATTATATATATATATGATCATGTTGTCGTTCAAAGCTGGCAAAGAAACTTAATATTTTCCATCTAGGGTACCAATCAATGTATTGTCTTTACACGAAATAAAAAAAAATTATTCCTGGTCTTCAAGAACATTGTTGCTTCTCTGTTCTGCAAGTAGTGTTATACAGGCAAGTAAATGGGGGAAGACTCTCTGTATCCATATTTTTGGTGGGCACTGGATTTGGTGTTAAATATAGTTTCTCTGTTCATTCTGGTTCCAATGGGTAGCCTTAGTTCTATTCATGCTGTCATGTCTTGCTGGTCAAGAATTCTAGGTAGTTGCTTTCATATAGCATATCATGTAATCTTATGTATGAATTGATTTTGTTTCAAATTAAATTACTATTAGTCCTTTTATAAATTTGTTGTAAATTGCATGTATTTTACAGCTTTAATATGCTTGCAATATGAAAATTGTTGAATTACAAAACTTTTCAGAATGTCAAAAATGTTATTGTACATTTAATTACTGTAATGGTTAAGTGTATTTGTTATCATATTATTACTTAGTTAGCCTGTCATACAGGGTTTGTCTTTATAAATTACATTAAGCTATCTTAGTTGTTTGTCTTCTAAGGCTGTGTTTAAAACACCCAGGTAGTAAAGTTGAGATCACTTGTAAGGTTGACACCAGTCACCTGTGATATATGTTTTGTTGTTGTGAAGTTTTCATGTTTTGTCAGGTACCCTGTTATGTTACTGTCATATGTGTATTGAATACATGTATAAATCATATAGTTGCAGGAACTGGGTCTGTAAAATCATGTGGTTTTGGTAAAAAACCATTTCAATTGGACATTAATTCGCAAAATTTGCATTTCAGGTTATAAATATAATGGCCAAAAATATTGTTCGATCAGATTTAATTTTTAATTTCGTGGTTGCAGTACAAAATGCACGAAATTTAGTCCCCTATGAAAATTAAGGGTTTTACAGTATACAATGTTCTTATTATAAATCTTAATCTATTGGTCATAAAAAAATGTGGTCATAATTATCTGGACCCATCAGTTCGTTTAGGGTTGTTGTATTGTGGAATTATTCTTGTTATAAGGTGAAAGATTAGCTTAATTATATGTAATGAATAAAATCATGAATAAAATTTTATATTTTATGTTACAATGCAAAGAGATCTTGAACACTATTTAGTTGTGATTTTTATACAGCAAAAATTGTGTCAGTACATGTGATATTGGGTTTAAGAAACGATGTATTGGGCGACTAGTAAATGACATGCCATATAATTGGCTTTAATTGATTTTCCATTTTCTCCATTAAGATTTCTTTTTGAAAGGTGACACCAGTATGATGAAGGTGTAAATAATCTAGCCGGTGTTTTGTCATACTGAAGGTAGATAAATGAGGATTCCATGGAGAAAAGGGTTATCAGAATCTTGAAGTAACATAATAATTACAAATGGTCTCATAGATGCTTAATTAAAGAGTAATTGGCTCTCTCTAGTTATAGAATGGCAATTTAGTAGAATTCATATTTAAAATACTACTATTTCTTATGAATTGTCTTTTAAGAGGAAATAAATATTAAGTTTTTTGTCAATGTTCCTGTACCGGGTAATTGTTGTTACTTGTCAAAGAATGTGTTGTTTAATATACACTTGTCAGCATTTAGTTTTTTTGCCAGTACACATATCAGAACAATTCAACTTAACTTTCTAATAAATGATTGAATGTCGTTGTCATAATATGACTGACAGCATTTGACAGTTGTTTCATTGATTCAGATTATAGATATATTTGGTCTACTTCTCTTTATAAAGTTACTATTTCCTGTATCCTTACCAAGTAAGATTGATAGTGAATACCACCCTGGCCACCAACGTGTTTTCTGTTGCTATAATAATTATTGTGTTAAAAAATAATAAATTTGAACTTAAAAATCAAGAAAAGATGGGGTCATTTTGCTAAGATTAAGAATGAGTGAGTTTGAACTTCATAATCATGAACAAATTAGGGACATCAGCAGTTGCTTAGAATAAAATTTTGTGAATTTGAACTTCATAATCAGGAGCAAATTGGGGTCATGTTGCTAAGAATCAATTTGATGATGTCTATATGTTCGCTTGTTTAAAGGAGGTGATTAGACGTCATCTTGAGATTGGTTGGTTGGTCCACTGTTAGAAGTTTCTATCATCAACAACTTGCATAGTATTATGATCACTATCAAGTATAGATGTGCATGGCACACTTTATTTATCCTGCCATTATAGGTATTGTCTATGAATTTTTATCATTAAAACCAGCTCATGGTTGACTTTGAATACTCTGAACAATTTTTGGTGAGAGCGCTACTGTCGGATCACATGCAACAAGAGATCTGAGGTACTGTTTTATCAAACCACTTATGGAAATCTTAAACTTGTGTTCTCATTTAAAATCCTTAAACATCCTACATATAATGATTAAAGCCTAATTATAAGAGACAAATATGGTTTGTATAAGTAAATTAACTGAATTATTGATATGGTAGTTCCCTTTACCACAATGTGCTGTTATTGATAGTATATAAAAACTGATGCAAGTGTCAGGGGGTCTATCATACAATTCTGGAAATCAGAATTTGCTGCATTAGGAAGTTATCTTTTATGCACATAATAAAAGATGTTTGATGAAATTTTTTTAAAGAATTGACAAAGTTGTGGTCTTTTGAAGGTCCATAATCAGATTCTTAACCATGAACTTGATGGAACAATGTTTGAAACCTAGTTAAGGTGTAGGGATTTGTGCTAATAGCACCAGAAACACACTTGCAACTCACTTTCAGGATTGGGTATTACTCGGTAGTATTCCTGAAGTTAACACATTTTGTAAGTGCTGTGATATAACAGTACCCCAATATGTACAATTTGAGAAAACCTGGATGATATCTGTTGAACTGTGTATACTTTCAACATTTCATGTCTTCTATATATTATACAGGGTAGTTGCACTTGTTTAATGTATTTTGGACATTTGTTACAAACAAAGACAAAATAATATGTACCAGTAGTAGTTATAAATATGTTGGGTAAGACTTAACATTGTTGTTCTTGTTAGAAAAACTTGCCTACTCTCATGCTTGTATATAAAAATGCATTTTTCTACTTGAAAGTGTTCTTTATTATATAAATTGTAAAGTTTTTTCTCGTTTTTTCCCCCAGATAAATCATATTATCAAGTTTAAATATTGTTTTATTTTGAAATTGTGAATGTACCATCGATGTCTGTGATAAATATATTATTCATTGATGTAAAACTATTGTAACTTTATTTAAAACCTTACACTACCTTTCCAGGGTTATGTTTGTTCTAGTTAAGCCATTATACATTAAATGCTACAGTTTCATTCAAAAATACTGTTATGGGGTTTTTAGCAATGGGTAATTTTTTCTTCATTCATGACTAAACTGTTATCATGACTGAACAGTAACTAGTCAATAGATAATAATAACAACTTTATTTAAATAGGCAACATAGTAGGGCAAGCCCAGTCTCCCTTGTGAGCCTCTCTTTCAACACTGGGTGATGCTCTAAACAATGGAATTAGCAATTTGGCACACTGAAATAGGTAATATAATTTTTATATGACTTAATTAACTGTCAACATGGTTGCCTACAACCCATGAAATTGCTGGATTCTTTCCAGGTCAATTATGAAATTAGTCTGTGAAATAGCTAAAACGTCGACATCCACCGCTAAGTGCTGTTAATTGAGACTCGAGGGAACATTTTTACATTATTCTCTGTCTTGGCATGCTTGCTGGACCATAATTAATGACATTAAGATTTAAGTGTAACAGAAATATTTTGTAGGAATTCGTTTCTAGCCGGCTGAATTTTAAACTTCAACCAAGAATATTTTCTCCAGTATCAAGTAACCTGTCTTTAGTGTCAATTGGTGTCAATGACTGCAATATAGACAATAATCATTTTGAGGAATATTACTTGTATTGTCCTAACATTAACCCTGGATTTTGTATTTGTGTGCAGCTATATTGAATATTGTACTGTATCAGTTATGTTATATTGTTGTTGTAGTCATTACATTTATCTCCATTTCACGTATAGTCGATTCAAAGATGTCTGTCAAAACCTCCATAATATTTTCTTTCCGAATAGCTAATTGCAGCAAGTATAATCACTACGCTATAGAAGCATTAGCTTTTTAATCATTTAACGGTATTATTGATGGTAAAATTTAATCCTAACATACATTTAATAGTCGACCGGGGTGAATGTTTGTTTACGCGGTTGTGACAGAGATCTTTGAATCAACTATACCTTGGTCACTCGAGTATTGCGTAGATTTGAAAACATGTGCAGAAAACTTGTAAACTTTGAACAAAATTGTGACCGAGTCCCTTGAAGTAAAGGAATCAATTCTTTGTGTTAAGCATTATTATGAATCTCATTTCTTACTGATTTACATGATGTTAGTAAATATATATGAAAATTAAACTTTGCTGTTTAAAACTCAATTAACTAACGAAAAAGTAACAAATAATAGTTTTAAACATGTTTATTTATATCATTTCTTCACCAATATGTTTCAAAGTATATACACATGGTGTAAATAATTGAAATAAATATATTTTTTGGAGAATCACAATACAATCCTCTATTATCAGAAATGACCCGTGAACTCTGATACAAAATATACCAGTAATTGTGGATTATCCAAGCGTTGAATAGATAAAAGTATGTCATTTGTATGGGGTAAATATTAGTTAACTATCTTAAAACTGTAACTAATAGAGGATTTTTTACCTGTCAAAATGAGTACACTGGCTGCATTGTATAGCTCAGTCATCACCAGAAAGGTGCTTACTGATCTGCATCATTCAGCTATTGTGTATAGTTTGACCTGAGATTGGTTCAACTTGGACAAGCACTTTGTGGGGGAGCATTGTTGTTATACATCAGAATGGCTATTCTATTAAAAAACTAGCCAGTGATTAACAAAAGGAAGGTCACAGAACATGCTAAATGTCTTGCGCCAATTTATTGAACTAAAATAATTGTGTTTCTTTTGACAGGTAAAAAGCATCCACTATAAATATAATTAACATGCTAGTACACAGTATATGTATTAAGATTTCATACAGTAATATCCATTAAGCTGAAACATTTTTGAAGAGACATCAGATCTATAGTATTATTTTAGAAAGAGTGAAATAGAATTGTTACCATTTGTTATGTACTGGTAATAAAATTTCAATATTAACCCGATCTTGTACGGAACAGTACTGTGAAATCATTGGATTTGGCTGGGATGTAAGTTATCTCATTTCAGTCTACGAAATTATAACTTATTCAGGACAAGTAATTCTTGATTGGGGCAAGTATCTGTTACAGTTATTATATATAGAGTATATAGGGAAACCATTAAATTTACCGATCCGGGCAAGAAGTTTCAAATTCTAAATTCACAGACTGTATTTAACCTGTCAAAATGAACATGATTGCACTTCAGCTGCTCACTATAGAAGATTATAGTCCTGGAATTTCTGGTGATGACATCTGTATAATTGTGTATTCATGCTTAAAATCTCATTTAATTCAAAATATTAAGTTTTCCTGCATGTTTGGAAAAATGATTTCACAGTACTATTAAGAATGAACATTACAAAACATTACATCATGTTTGTTGAGCTTGGTTGTCATGTTTCTTATTACTCTATATTGCTGTTTGTATTATATTAAATCAATAGATGTTTAGAAAAATGTTTTGTGCACAAGAACCTACAGTGCAATAGGCATTCTTGAAAAATAAAAAATATTTATAAAACTGAATGATTTTCCTGTTTTTTGTTTGACTCCCGTCACAAAAGAAATATGCATGCATTCTTATTACAACATATATCAGATCAGTGGTTGCCCCAAGAGTAACAAGGCTGAAATAACCAACATCATCCTATTACACTAATTTTAAGGCAAACAAGACTGCGGTCAGTAAACGTTTGTGCCCCAGTGGAAACCTTGTCCATAACAAATGGCTAAGTCCTTCAGAATTAAGATATTTGAGTTTCAACATTTTGTAATGGACGGACAGGTGCATCACTATATTCCTGGCTTAGAATGAGAAAGTGATATGTACAAAATCTATATTTTGAGAAAACAAGATAAAACTCTGAAATGTACTCTTTACAGTAGATGCCAGGGCATAAAAACAGGAAATCACTATGGAAGAACCTGTTTCTAGCAATCAGTAGACTGTAAAACAGCTGCACATGACATAGTCACATTGTGCCAGAAATACTTGCCAAGTTTTTTAACTACTGACACAAACTTGTAACTAGGACAAAGCACTAAAAGTATGTACAAGCTCACGATTGTAGAAAACATGTGCCATAATTTATTGAAGGATATTCAGACTACCGGTACTATCTTACAAATCCGAAATGAATATTTATTGGTTTATCATGACCAAAAACTCTATTAAAGTACAAATGCACCAAACATATTCACAAAAGTCTGTACAAGTCTTCAAAGTATTTAAGATACAGTTGCCAAAAAACAATGATGTGTAATGTAGTCAAAATCTATACATAGATGTTTAAGTGCAATATTAAAGTCACATAGGAAACTCTTCCTTTTAATAATCCACTATTCTTGAGCTGGTAAAAACCCAATACGGTAACAGTCAAATATGTGACATAAAGACAAGGTCAAATTGCACAGCTAAACTAGTTATGTTCATTAACCTTGACACAAGACAGGGCATTTTAAGTATTACCCACAGAGCATGGCGGTAATTCAGTGATGGAGTATGAATAGATATTAAATAACTTTAAAAACACTCAATCCAGGCCTTGGTGGTATGAAAAACCCTTAAAAAGTGAAAACACAATCCATTAAAATAATACATCTATAAGGTAACCAAGGTGACTTTATTTAATTTTATCAGCTTGTGCTTGTAATTGTGCCTGTAGTTGTTTTTGTACATTGTCTGGTATTTGTCCTTGTGATTGTTCTTGATTCAAAGCTGCTTCTTTTTCTTCTTGCATTGATCTCATTTCAAGCTCTTTTAATAGTCTATTCCTTTCTTTTAAGAGTGGTTTTGTATCTGGAACGAAAACCACACATTAGACATTATTATACACACAAAGTACTGGTACTACAAGGAAATCGCCACATTTATATCAGGGGCGTAGCTGGGTCAATTCCGAGTGTACGCCCGTTTTTAGATTTAGTTTTTTGGGAGTATCTATATAGCAACAGACTCAACGTGAAATCAACTGATAAAGGTATTATGCGAGTGAAGCGAGCTAGAAAAAAATCAGTTAACCTGAGCAGCAGACATGTACACTCATTCTCAACTTGATGATGTTCACTTATTACAGTACTTAAGAAGCGAGCGAAAGAGAAAAGAACTGAGCAGAAGGCATACATACATGTTCCCTACCTAATGATATTCATTACAGAACTGAGCGAGCAAAGCGAGCTAGAAAAACACGGTTTGCCTGAGCAGCAGGCCATACATACATGCTCCCTACTTGATTATAATAATAATATTCACGAAATACAGTACTGGGCGAGCGAAGTGAGCTAGGAAAAACAGGTCATACATACATGCTCTCTATTTGATTATATTCACTTAATACAATATTGAGCAAGCGAAGCGAGCTAGATAAAAACTGTTTGCCTGAGCAGTAGGTCATACATACCGGTACATGTTCCCTACATGATTATATTCACTTAATACAATATTGAGCAGGCGAAGTGAGCTAGATAAAAAAAAAGTTTGCCTGAGCAGTAGGTCATACATACAAGTTCTCTACTTGATGGTATTCGCTTATTAATTTTAATTGAAATGAGCTAAAAAACTCAGTTATATTTGAGCAGCAGTAGGCTATACCTTCAGATTCTCTACTTGGTGATATTTACTTTGTAGAGCGTAGTGAGCTGGAAAAAAATGTTTACTGTATAGCGGGTATATTTCACGGTGTCCAATTTTCGCGTTAATTGGATCCTTTTGAATTCACGGTGTCTTGAATTCGCGCTAACGGCCTTGACCGCGAAATTAAAACCTTGTTGGTAAACATGGAAGGGGTGGTAAACGTTAGAGTACGAGTATAATAGTCACTACTGATCTCGGGGTTGTGTATCGAATCCCGGGTTGGCCATCTAAAACTACTGATAGTATTTTGGGTGAGACTTTAAACCGAGGTCCCATGTATGGGTGCTATAAATATGGCATGCAAAAAGAACCAGGGATGCTTCTGGAAGGGCATCTTCTGTAAAATGCACTATCCCCTCAAAACTGAAAGTCTTCTGGAGGCCTAACCCATAAGGATTATCTGGTGATGAGGATAAAGAAACGCAATAAACCAAACATACTGATAATTAACTGCTAATATAATAAAAATTTGTAGATCTATTTACAAAAAATCATTATTTCGGCAAACATTTACACGTTCCGCAAACAAAACTGTTATTGAAATTGAACAAGTGTGATGAAACTGTTTACAATTCAAACCTTCAAACGATATTGATATGCATGCATAGAGATTTAAACACGTTCTTTACAAATATCCAATTTCTAACCATACTTTATACATGTCGTAGTCTATTTATTATTACCGTAATTTACAGAAGCGACACAATGTGTCGTTTTGTACATCTTGCAAAGTAATGTTGGATTATTTCTTAAAGTTCCTTGATGTATTGTCTCCCTTTGTAAAATTTGTATATTTTTGGTGATTATTTCGCGGGGTTTAGATTTCGCGCATTCGATGTTGACCGCGAATATAGCGAAAATTAACCCCCCGCGAAATATTCCGGCTATACAGTATTTGGGCAACATGTCACCCAGTCTGTGCTTTAGTATATTTGATAAATTTCTAGATTCTTATTAAAATATTGAGCGAGGTATTACTGTTTATTAAGACAACACGCAACACAGACTCGATCTCTATCAGATGAAATTTATTTTGAAAGTTGATGAGCGAGTGAAGCGAGCTAGAAAAATATCTAGAATATACCCTGAATCCCAAAGGAAGACTGCCTCCATTAATGAACATTAATGCCTAACGCTAGGGAGGCAATGATTTTTAATGCATTTTTGAGTCAGTTCATTTTATCATTTTTTCCATGGAGACTTTGACCAACTGAGATAAAAAACTGATTTTATCTGCAAATCAAGACAAGCCTCCGTAGCAAGTTAGTGAAGTAATTGTATAACTTAAATACTAAGCTCAAGCTTGCTTGCTTTTAGTCAGAAATAGTTGACGATCCTGCATGTGTAAAGCAATTATATGTATGTTAGACATGATTGACAAACCCATATGTTTAAAGAAATATACATGGCAAACATAAAAATGCCTACTCTAAACATATGGTTATATAGTGTTTATTCTGCAGCTACTAGAACTCAAACATTACACTACCAGTTTGTCCAGGAATAAATTCTCTATACACTACCAGTTTGTCCAGGAATAAATTCTCTATACACTACCAGTTTGTCCAGGAATAAATTCTCTAAAGATTCATCATCATTGTGCTACACAAAACTGGATTTTTCATATCACTATGTATGATGTGACTTTAAGGACATACTGTTAGATAATTATTTTTTGTGGGGGATTAAATTTCACTGATTTGGAGGTTCATCTTCAACCACGAAATCAAACCCCAACGAACAATAATTTTGACCTTTGTATTTTTTACCTGAAATGCAAAAGCCACAAATTAATATCCCATTGAAATGGTCTTCTTTAGCAAAACCATGAAATTTCCTCCCATCGAAATTAAATGATTTTACAGTAGAAGAAAATGAATGTTTTACAAAGTTTGGTTTGTTGGCTTAACGCTGTACATACTTACTTGAATAATAATATGTGGATTGTACAATAAGTCTGATAAAGGTGATCGCAGCAAATGATGACAAGACGAACACTGCACCAGAATGAAACCTGTCATATGTTACATATCTATGTGGCATTGGTATACCAAAACTGAAATGAAAATACAGGTACATGTACATATAAATATACCAGGCAAAACAAGGCGGTTCTAGGTGGCTCATCTGTTTTGGTAAGCAACTTAGAAATCCTTTTCAACTTCTAAGAGTTAAGAAGATGCAACCTTTATTGCATACATGCATAAGGTTTTCATATTGTTGTTACAATGCAGTGACCTTGTTAGTTGTGACCTCAAGATTACCTCTAGTGACTACACAATTTTTTTCTATGATTATACCTAATAACCAAATATCAAACTTGTCCCAGATTTTGCTGAGACCATCATTGTTTCATAATGATCAGACCACAATTGAGATCCCAATCTACCAAGTGTCTACACAAGCAAACGGAGGGACAAAGAGTAATCTTTGAGAAAGGTGAGCGAAAAAGAAATGTCTATGCATAGTAATATTAAGCGTTGTGTATGGATACTAGAACTCTGTAATTATGTATTATTTTCAATTCATTTTTTGCTAGAAACACCCTTTATAATCGAAGAATAATTTAATAGTATAGACAAGATGCATAAATGAAGCTTACAATTAACATTAGCCACGGTCATGTATGCAGTGTTTTCTTCAGGTTTCGACTAATAGAAAACATGGTATACATGCATGTGCTTGTGGGCAAATTGTATGTTTCATTTGTGCATTACCTCATTAATACTATAACTAGTTATTTTTAATAATAAAGGTGTTTCGGTAACACCACTTTACATTTGCATTTAGTTGATTGGTATTCAATCTATTGGTGCAAGTAGATGCTAAAGTTTTAAAGCAGCTTAACAAATGAGTAGGAGTAAAAGAAACGTATACATACAATGTCCGTTTAGCTTTTCCCTGACCAAATTTTTCTTGTATCTTTTTAGTGGACATTTTGTTTTGTGTACAAAATCTGAAAAACACAATGGATGTTTGTAAAAACACATATGCTGTCATGACAGCACAATAGTCGAAAATGGTAAAAGTCATAGTGACCTTGACCTACTGACCTTAAAATCAATAGGGGTCATCTGCTGTTGCTAACCAACCTCCAAGTAAAGTTTGATGATCCTAGGGAAAAGTATTCTTTAATTATTGAACAGAAACCATTTGGGCTTTAAAGATGGTAAAGGTCACAGTGACCTTCAACTTTGACCTACAGACCTCAGAATCAATAGGGGTCATGACTTGTGATGTATTACATACGTTTGTATGTAGAATAAAGTCTTAGAATACAATTCATAAGAATTGTGAAAATTGCATGTAGAATTATTGTTTTCGTCTATAAAAGTAAGAAATCTTGCTGATTGAGGGCGAGTCAGGTCTAAGGTTGGTCGACGAAAATGCATTTTTGTATTAATATGCTTTCACAATTTATAAAGTTTGTACATCTTTGTATTTTTTTCCCCAATTGTTAAATGAATTATTCAATATAGTTTACTTTGTAACCAAAGATACGAGTGTCATTGTCGCTTTTATTTATGTCTGAGACTGTCAAATTGTTGAAGCCTATTGTTAACATTAACTAGAAATTTGTGCCCTCAGGCAAATTATGTCGAGCCTCGGGGCACATTGAAAAAAATCCACTGACTTAAATGTGCTAAGTTACATCTAATGCCAGCATGCATAAAGAATAAATTATACCTACTAACTTCAATTTGATCTTTGACCTCTAACTGTGACCTTCACCTTTGAGAAAAGAACCAGGGGTAACCGGTTGCTCATGACACTCCGATTAATAGAGGTTGACATTCATCGCAATTTCAAGCAAGATTGGTCAATGCATGACAAAATTATGGTCAAGACAAGCTTCTTTAGAAATTTGACCTGCAACTGTGACCTTAACCTTTGATATAGGAACCTGAGGGTTGAGCATGACAATCCAGCTTATGGAGGTGAATATTCATGGCAAATGTAAGACAGATTGGTCAATGTACGACAAAGTTATGGTCTGGACAAGCTTCAATTTGACCTTCAACTGTGACCTTGACCTTGAGATATGAACCTCGGGGTCTGTCATGAACCTCTGTCTCATGAAGGTGAACATTCATGCCAAACATAAAAAAGATTGGTTAATGCATGAGTGAGATACAGCCCGGACAAGGCCTATAATGGTAATTTTTGAAGTTTGACCTCTGAGTGTGACCTTGACCTTTGAGCTAGAGACCTGTATCTTACGCAATGCACACCGCCTCATGGTGTTTAACAAATTTGCTAAGTTATTTAAAAATGTTTCAATGTATGAGTGAGATACAAGGTCTATAATGGTCATTGTTGATGCTTGACTTTTAAGTGTGACCTTGACCTTTGAGCAACAGACCTGCATCTTGCGCACTGCACACCGCCTCATGGTGTTTAACAATTATGCCAAGTTATTTAAAAAAATCACCCAACAAATGAAGAACATATGGTCCGGACAAGCAGTATTATGCCCATTTTGGACATTTGACCTCTAAGAGTGATCTTGACCTTCAAGCTAGGGGTACTGGTCTTGGTGGGCGTGACACGCCGCCTCAACACGGTGAACATTTGTGCCAATGTATTTCAAAATCACCCAACAAATGAAGAACATATGGTCCGGACAAGCAGTATTATGCCCATTTTGGACCTTTGACCTCCAAGAGTGACATTGACCTTCAAGCTAGGGGTACTGGTCTTGGGCGCGACACACTGCCTCAACACGGGGAACATTTGTGCCAATGTTTTTTAAAATCACCCAACAAATGAAGAACATATGGTCCGAACAATCAGTATTATGCCCATTTTGGAACTTTGACCTCCAAGAGTGACCTTGACCTTCAAGCTAGGGGTACTGGTCTTGGGCGTGACACGCCACCTCAACACGGGGAACATTTGTGCCAATGTATTTTAAAATCACCCAACAAATGAAGAACATATGGTCCGGACAATCAGTATTATGCCCATTTTGGACCTTTGACCTCCAAGAGTGACCTTGACCTTCAAGCTTGGTCTTGGGCGCGACACCCAGGGGTTAGTCAAACAATCTCGACCTAGTGACTACTCGTCGGAAAGAAAACCGTGGAAGAAAACCACCGGAGACCGAAATCGTGTCTACCCCAGGGGTGGGAGGGCCATGGATGCAACTGGCTGTCACTGCATGACCAGTGCATTATCAGAATATAGACTGTACAGTAACAGTATATTTGAGACAGGATTCTTTGGAGGACTATGGACTAGCATGTACAGACTGTCGATTTCTTCATGTTATATTTAGTGACGTGCCCTCAAAAGATGCAATTGTCATTGATTCTGTATTCTGGAACTTAGTTTCATTTGACAAATTATGTAATTTCGCGTGCAGTGTCAATCGTTATGAAGAACTCCAATTCTCCTTCTACAATTATAAGATAATGTTATGAACGAAGCAGAAACAAATACGATGACAATGTTGCGCGACAAAAGCTAATCGCGACACTTACTATTGATATTAAACTCACGTTTCTCTTTGCACTTCACCTTGTCCTAATATTACGAAACTAATCATTCGGAGTCAGCCCCAAACTTTATTTGATGAAAATGCGTTATTAACAATAAATACTGGATTCAAAAATATTGTTTTGGCTTAAATAAGTATACTATTGTTTTGAAACTTCAGATAAATAATGATTAAGAGTATTTTTGTGAGATTCGCAACCGCGGAACGAAGAAATCTCCAAGTTAAACAACATGGCCGCCGACAGTTAGTTTGAGTATGTTTACGTTCGATTTCACCTATGCTACGCCGTAATGTGTGATTTGAATCAAAATTTAAGTAATTGTGAAATTAATGATTATATAGGCTATTTGTATCTAATTGTTTTATTGATGACAATGACTAAATAAGCTTTGGTTAAGTTTTAAAAGTTTTTAACTACTGCTTTGTATAATCATGATAATGTAGCCTGGTAGTGACTCATGGCGGGTGACAGTGGGTTCGTCAAATCTCCGGTTCGTCAAACTTAACTTTCTGTACAAAATAGGTTGTGGTTTCGTCAAATTGAATTATAGAGGGATTTGAGTTGATATAAATAGAAGTGTGAACAAACACCTTTATGGGGTTGGCGATTGATTCATTTGTTAATATTGTGTGATAATCATGCAATTGTTGGTGTGTTTTAATTTAACAGTTATTACAATTTTAACTTAATTAAATGATAATTATCATCCGTTTATCCGTTTTGTTTGGCCGTTGCATGTTTATCATACTATGACAAACGCACATAGAATTACATGCATGGTGTGAATCACTCTATATTATCACTTTGACGAACCCGATTTTTGTTTATACTATAAATTCATTTTGACGAACCGGGGATTTGACGAAACCACAGTAATTCCTCATGGACTGTGGTGATTGACTTACAGCTATTCCTACAAATATGACTTTAAGTTTCGTATTTTGACATTTTTTTGTAAACGAATACTGGATAGTGCCATTTACAAAGTTACCTAGTATCAGCTGTATCATGCAGCAGTTAGTGCAACCACTGGCCCCGCCCCAGGGTCTGCCTGGATAGCCCGGGAAACGGTCGTGTTTTTACCTTTCAGCTTCCCCGCATTGCTGGGAAAATTGTGCAGGATTTTCTCCAAACCAATACCTTACAATACAATATTTAGTTGGGGATATACCAAAGATTTTACCATATATTGGCTGTCCTCCCCCCCTCCCCAATTGCGGGTGTTTGACAACACGTAAGTAAAAATCCAGAGCCATCCCCTGGGGGGGGGCATTGATGCAACTGACTGGTACATTACCTCTAGATTCTGGACTAACTTATGGCAAGCATTCAGCTTGCTCAAATGGCAGAGCTGAGAGCTTGAGACTAGTAATACCGGGGTAGTGGGTTTGAGTCCCATGTCGGGTGCCCTTTTCCCTCCTAGTTAACAAGAATGGTGGCAGCAGTAATGGGTGGGTTTTTTAACTTTTGGGTTGACAAAACCCTGTCATTCCCTGTCCTGTTGGGACAGCTGATGGTAAAATCTCTGGTATTTCCCCGGCCCGGCCATAAACTTATTGTCCCTGGGGTATTTGCTCAGAGAAAAAATCCTCCACATTTTCCCGGCTGTGCAGGGAAGCCAAAAGCCGTTGCCCTGACTATTCACCGCCCATCCCCAAAGGTAAAAATTTATGAAATGACTTGCTTTAACGCAATTGTGTTAAAAACTAGGTCACATAAAAGAAGAAAAAACATGTTAACACTGTAGAGCTAGCATTAATAACCTAATCTTAGTGAAACTTGGTCACAATGTACGTCTCTGCAAAAAAAATTCCAATACAGAACTTGGGTCATCTAAGGACTTTTAGGTAAAAAACTAGGGCGCCAGGTTCAGATAAAAGAAAAATACATTATTAATATGGTACAGAATTTTGGATGTTATTATACTAAATAATTACAAAATTGTGATGTTTTACAAGTTATATTTAATATCAGTATACCTTTTATTGGATATACAGGCATCTATAAAATATTTCAGCGAATATTTTACAATGATTTTGTATTTTTGCAATACGCCTTAACAGGCAGTCCCTTAAAGTAGGGGTGACCCAGGGGTTCTTCAATTCCGGAAGAAGGATATTTATTGCACAAAATAAAAGTTATTTGATAAAAAAAATTCCAAGAATAGACATAGGTATGGTCATATGAAGTGTCTTAATTTTCACAATAAAACAATGTTTGAAACCCTAGGTGTAGGGATGTGTGCTTTTGGCCCCCGAAACAGACTTGTGAGTCGTTTTTAGGATTGGACGTTACGTCTCAGCAGAACCATTGGGGTGACCATTGTAGTAAATAAACACTGCTTTATTATTTGATTTGCTTTACTGTTTTCAGATTGTTTTGACTGGAATTATTACAGTATACCCGGAGGCTTAGTATAGAGATGTCTAATACAAAGAGATCTAACTCAAGAAGTTCCTTGTTATCTGAAAGAGAGGGTAACAGGTCAAACAGTAATGTGGCGGGATCTAGGAGGTATATGTTTATATCATTTGTGCTTTCAGTAACAAGCTTTACAACTTTTATTTCTGCATGCAGTTGTATCTTAATACAATTTTAGTTATTTCAAAACCTGCTCCGCTGGCTGAGTATGTTAAGAGTACGGAACTAGTTGTAATACTCAACATGATGTGCAGGTTGTGTTCATTCACGTTTATATGAGGACCAATTTTATAACTAGAACTAACTTTCTTTTCCATAAGGAACCAGCAACTTCTCCACAGGTAGAGAAAAATAAACCTATTTTTGGATTTTTTCATGGAAGTGCATGTTTGACTTGGTGCCTCTGGGTAACTATTAACCTATATGGCATAGGTTATCAATCCAGCATACTAACCACGACTGATATAAATCAAGAATTATATATTTTTTGTTGAATATTGAAATTAATTATTCTTAATTTGCTTTATTTCTAATTGAAGGAATGTATCTTCACAGAAAGTGATGCCTGTCCAGAAACAAGTAAGTGTATACATATATAAATAAATAACTGAGTTAATGATAGGTTTGTTGTGCTGTATGATACTTCTCTATAAAAATGTCTTACCATTTTAGACAGGTAAGGTTATAAATTTGTTTGTAATTGATATTTATTGTTGCTACCAATTGCCTAGTCATTTTGGACTTTGGAGCATGATAAAGAAGATGCTCTTCCAGTTCCTTACACATCCCTGGATGTAGGCTCTATAGAATTATAGATAAAGTAGTTTTCTGATACATGTGTTAGTAAAGTGTGGTGCATGGAATCAGTCATGTGACTCTGGATTGCAAATACAGCAAGTTACCACTGTGAAAACACATCCAGTTACCTCATCATCTATATCAGTGCTATTACCTATGTTGATGTGTGATGTAATGTTGGCCATCTATATATACACACAATATAAACAAATACATGAGACAATAATATGGTGTTTATTCCAGTACTGATTTATATCTTGTATAATGAAATCATATAACAATTAACATAGTGTCAGGACTTGAAGTATTTGGTATGTAGTATCTTGTAGTGTTATCACATTTACTTTTACAGAACAGTTCATCAAGTTTGAAAATATTAGGGCAAGATGGTAAGTGATTTGTTTGGTTTACAAAATAATGATGAATAATGAATGTACATTGTATATGTCATGTATAGCTCCACACCATGCATCGTCTGAAATAAATCTCACATTGTGATAGCACGTTCATCTCTTTATAAGCATGCCAAGTACTAATTTGACACATGGTTTATTTCAAATAAAATTACAAACCTAACATACTGTGTAGCATCTTTTCAACATTTGATGATAATCTTGCAGTTATTTATACTGGAAACTTTTTAATCTGGGATAGTGCTCAATTCAAGTATGAGAGGTTTTAAATAGCGCTAGTCTAAGAAATGATCTCCCTTGTTTAGCATTGTGCATAGTTAGTTCAAGGTATTATTGCTGTCTCATCGAGTCTCGGGATAAGGTGTCTGGGTAGTCTCCATTTGAATGAAATACTGTTGACCAGTGGGACTTTAAATAATGTTTTTAAAATCATCAATTTTCACAAGAGCAATTAATTATTATAAGTTTTTGTATTATCTGACATTGCTTGCATTCATATAACATACATATGTCTAGGTTTATAATTTGTAGAAGAAGTTACTGAAGACAGTTTATGGAATGGTTCATCCTCAGATAGATCGACACCAGTCTCTAGTCGGTATGTATAATTTACCCACTCATGTTTGATCAGTACTGAGTTTGGTTGTTTAACTTTGAAATTATTTTCCTCACATATTTATATCAATTATATGATGTAAATACATGTTTTCATCTAAGATCAAAGTAGGTACACATAATGAAAACAAGCACAAGCATTTTGAATTGACATTTCTTTTTGAAATGCTTCAGGAGATTGTTGCCTGTCCCATATTGGATGATTGCTGTCTAGGGATGCTAATTGACATTATGCCAGAGCAGAGATCACTCCACCTGATTGTTTGTCGAAGGTTGCTTGGCGAAGGTTTTCAAGTTAATCCATTTGACCATGTGATTATAATATACTGTTAAAATTGATTTAATGAGTATTGATTGACAACTGGCGTAATGTCAAATGGGTTATGAATGAGTTGTATTACTGGTAAATGCTATCACAGGTCTAGACACCATACAAGATTGTTATGCATTATTATTGTATAAAATGTATGGAAATATTGCAGTTCACAGTCAGGTATGCGGCCTGGTTCAAACATGTCTCGTAGAACTCCAACACCATCGAAACAAATCTCACTTCAATCTGTGAAGAGAAAGGAGGAAAAGTAAGTTGATAGGCTAGCTGGAAATATCAAGTTTTTAGGAATATTGAAGATTATTTTTATGTCAGATGCTTGTGTTGGTGGTAAGTCACTGCTGCCGTTTCTATGTGGCTTGGGAGTAGCTGTGTGCTACACTATTTACTTGTACTTAGTTAGTGCTCTGTTAGTATTCAGTCAGTACTGAGTTTGTACTTTTTTCAAAATGTAAAAATCCGGCATTGGAAGTATTTTTAGTGGTAGATTTAAAATCATATTAAAAAAATATGACTATCATATTTTGCTGATGAAATTTTATGATATGATTCACTCCTGAATAACAGTTGTATAGTTCCAATGGGTTAAACACTATGAACAAAATGCTTATATAAATGCACCACTCTGATCCTGCTGTGAGATTTTGTATGCATTATTAGTATAAAACGAAGATTGACTTGATTTATATCCTTTATGCATGAATATATTACAAGGTTCTTGCATTGAATATATCAATTTCTACAAGCATATTGTGCAATTATGGTCCATTAGATTAGTGTTGGTATTATACATCAATGTCTTCATGATTCTCCCCTCTTATGAAAATATGAATTATAAATATAGACAATATATAGCTTGGCTAATTTAACACGAGCCTGACCTTATGATTAGCATTATTTAACAGTTGATATATTGCCTACGTTTACAACACCGATTGTATGTTTTCATAATCGGTGAGTATCACGAAGACGCTCAAGATGTAATACAAGCACAAATTTGAAATACCGATATTGCATGATTTTCTTGCGGAAATTAATATATTCAAAGCAAGAACCTTGTAATATATTCTTGCATAAAGGTCAGGTGCAGGTCAAAATAGCCAAGCTATATCAACTGTTGGATTATGCTATTAGACTTTCTAAGTTAAAATCTCTGTGCTGTTCTATGAATATTGGTTTGGAAATTTCAGGTCTGAGCCTCTTGAACCCATTAACTGGAATGAAATAGATCAACCATTTATGATGGAAAATGACAGGTAATTTATTGATGCTTTAAAGCATGTTTGACCAAATATACTTAACTATATATAGTTATGTGATCATGGTACATAATAATATTATAAGGATATTATTTCATGTTTATCGGTGGTTTACGGCGGAATAACGGTGGATTATTCCTTGATAATTTCACAGTTCATAATTTCACAGTTCATAATTTCATGCAAATGGACTATTTTTTTTCAAAACAAATTTCCCCGCTGCCAAAAATAAAATAATAAGCATTTTCATTTGCTCTCGTAATCTTTAACAAATAACAGAACATTATATGTACATAAATGTAAAAAAATGGACGAAATTGTAGCCATTACAGTAGAACTATTTGATTGCAACTCGACGCGTGCATGGCGGGAAAACGACGTCACGCAATACATTTCAGGTATATAGTGGAGTATTTCCATCATTTAAGCTATTTGAAGCATGAAATAAATTGAATATTAGTATTTTACCGTGTATGATCGTTTGATAATTCACCTCGTGAGCAGCTGACTTAAATTTTCACTCGTGGCTACGCCACTCGTGAAAATATTACATCAGCTGCTCACTCTGTGAATTATCAAACGATCATACACGGAAAAATACAAATATCCTCTGTATAATTATAAATATAACATAATTTAAAAATGAATCACCCTATAAGCCATGGTTTATCTCACTCAGAGTTATTGATCATGGTCATACAAGTGCTTAGACAGCCCACCTTATATTTAGACTGAATACACAGGATTGCAGGGAATATTTCCAAACCTATCTCATAAAGGTTATTACCCACTTTTCATGGCATCAACAGCAGCCAATTGATATAACCAGTTTTACTAACATTAACAACCATCAGTACTAACCTACAACTTCTACCATTCGTTGATAGCATCTCCACATGGATTCAATGATACAGAAGAACATATCCTGTCAAGCCTCGATCATTTGGGTGATAGTCTATTGGTTTAAACACTGCTTTAGTTTTGCTGGCATTTCATAATCACTGTGCACAGCTAACACACTTCTAGAAAGGCATTTTTGTCAGTTGGCCAACTGTCACATTATATTTTTGCTATCAATTCCTACATACCAGATTTTCAGAAATGGATGACTGTACTAGAATCAGATTTATACATTGTGTCATTATGTTACCAGTGCTATTGTTTGAAAATAACTTTGATGAGTTACCTGTTTTATTCATTTTGAATTGATATCTCATTTATATACTACTGTAAAATCATTAATTTTCAAGGGGGATTAAATTTCGTGTTTTTTTGTGGTTCACTTTCAACCACAAAATCGAATCAAACAATAATTTTGACCCTTGCATTTTTAAATACCCGAAATGGAAAATCCATGAATTAACGTCCCGTTGAAATGGTCTTTTTTTACAAAAACCACAAAATTTCGTCCCATTGAAATTAAATGATTTTACAGTAGTTAGTACATGTATATCTTACTTGTATTTCAAGGATTCCTTCATTACCCTTATCAGATGATGAGTCAGACATGACCCTGGGGTCAAGGCCGTTGTCAGCTGAGGACCATCTGGCATTGATAGAACAACGGACGAAGGAGATGACATCGGCGCTCAGTTCTGTTAGAATGGATGATTATGAAACTGGTTTGTCACAGCAACTTGAACTTATTGAAACTGAACGAGAGGAACGAGACAAGAAGGAAAGGGAAGAATTAGGTCGAAATATGGATAAAATTGAGAATTTATTGACTGTAGAAGATGGTCAGTTTACTTATAGAAATGAACATTTTCGTGATTTATCCCATCGTGATCCGAAAGATAAAATTGATAAAAGTTTTATAATGGAGGGTAGAGGTGCAACGAAAGATGAAATGTTGAAGGTTGGCCAGTCAAACAATGAACAACATCTTATGGATACTACTCCAGAAACAGCTGTAGCGGCAGGTTAGTACACTCATTATGTTTCATTGAATTCTCTGACAAACCACTGAGGATATCAGATCATTTTAAACCACACAAAATCATTTTTATGCCCTTGCATCAACTGATGCAGAGGCATACAGTGATTGTCATGTCTGTCTGTCTGTTTGTCCAACTGTTCGTCCGTCCGTCTGTTCGTTATAAAACTTTCAAGTTGATTGTCTTAGCTCATTATCATGGACAAGGCTTCAACCGGCGCATAAGGGTTTACTGAACACAGTTGTGTTTTTGTCTTAAATGAGGCTGGATACTAACAAAGTTACACATAATTATATCATGGTTATCCAATTTTTGTCCAAAGAGTTTCTAGTTGAACATTTCAATCATCCGATTTTAGATCTGTTTTGAAGAGCAATTACATTCTGTTTGAAAAAAGAGTCTGAATATTTTCATGCCTGTTGACGCACCTATATCAATGCATTAATGGTCTTTAGACAAGCAGATTGGTGTGTCGTAGTGTGAAGCCTTGAACATATACTCATCTAAGCCCTAAATAAGAAAATCACTGAAATAATATATTCTTTCTGTCTAACGTACATTTTTGGGTGACTTCAGTTCATGTTAGAATATTTTGTTTCTAACACAAGATTCCATTATCAGGATGACATGTGTTTTGATTTTTCAAAGGAATTTGTGTTGGTCAACTGTTGCTCATTATAATCTATAGCCAATTTGGTATTTCAAGCTACATTATTTTGGCTTTAAGAAAACCTGACTGGACACTGCAAGTTTGGTTTATGATAAAATGAAATAATATATATATATAAGTATAATGGCCTTCCTTTTATTCCACTTTTGTTTTTGTGTGGAGTCTTGGTGTAGAGGTACACATCATGCACATCATTGATTGAGAGATCCCGGATTTGAGAGATCCCGGGTTTGATTCCTATCTGGGTCACCGACACTGATCACATTTCTTTGAGTAAAAGAATAATGCACATAGTGACATTGCTTCACTTCAGCCAGGTATATGAATTAGTACCAGCTAGGCTTATTGTATTGTGGCTGCCATTGGTACCAAGTGTATCAGACAACTTGCGAGTCAGCGATTCAATGATTGAGAATTAAATGTGCAGTCAGCTGACCAAACGAAACAGATGATCTTTTAAAATTTGTATTTTGTTTTTCAGTGCATTATTAGCTCACCTGACCACAAAGTGGTCATGGTGAGGTTTTGTCATACCGAGATGTCCGTCGTCCGTCGTGCGGCGTGCGTCGTGCGTCCGTCGTGCGTCCGTCAACAATTTCTTCAAACGACTTCTCCTCCTAAACCGCTTGGCCAAATTTGATAAAACTTAATAGGAATGTTCCTTGGGTGGACGTCTACCAAAGTTGTTAAAAAATTTCCGGTCTGTCGCATAACTAGGTCACACAGGCTAAAAATAGATTTTCAAAAAGGAAACTTTAAAAATCTTCTTCTCTGAAACCGTAAGGCCTAGAGCTTTCATATTTGGTATGTAGCACCACCTTGGGGTCCTCTACAAAGATTGTTCAAATTATGTCCCTGGGGTCAAAATTGGCCCTGCCCTGGGGGCCCTTAGTTTTACATAGAGTTATATAGGGGAAACCTTAAAAAATCTTCTTCTCCGAAATCGCTTGGCCCAGGGCTTTCATATTTGGTATGTAGACTCAGCAAGAGGACCTCTACAAAGATTGTTCAAATTATGTCCCTGGTGTCAAAATTGGCCCCGCACCGGGGGCCCTTAGTTTTACATAGAGTTATATAGGGGAAACCTTTAAAAATCTTCTTCTCCGAAATTGCTTGGCCCAGGGCTTTCATATTTGGTATGTAGACTCAGCTAGAGGTCCTCTACAAATGTTGTTCAAATAATGCCCCTGGGGTCAAAATTGGCCCCGCCCTGGGGGCCCTTAGTTTTACATAGAGTTATATAGAGAAAACCTTAAAAAATCTTCTTCTCCGAAATTGCTTGGCCCAGGGCTTTCATATTTGGTATGTAGACTCAGCTAGAGGTCCTCTACAAAGATTGTTCAAATTATTCCCTCGGGTCAAAATTGGCCCCACCCTGGGGGTCACCATTTAACTTAGACTTACATAGGGAAAACATATAAAAATCTTCTTGTCTAAAACTACAATGCCTAAGAGCTTTGATATTTTGTATGTAGCATCATCTAGTGGTCCCCTACCAAGATTGTGCAAATTATGCCCCTGGGGTCAAAATTGGCCCAGCCCCGGGGGTCACCGTTTTACATAGACTTATATAGGGAAAACATATAAAAATCTTCTTGTCTAAAACTATACTGCATAGAGCTTTGATATTTGGTATGTAGCATCATCTAGTGGTCCTCTACCAAGATTTTTCAAATTATGCCCCTGGGGTCAAAATTGGCCCCACTCGGGGGTCACTGTTTTACATAGACTTATATAGGGAAAACATATTAATATCTTCTTGCCTAAAACTACACTGCCTAGAGTTTTGATAATTGGTATGTAGCATCATCTTGTGGTTTTCTACCAAGATGTTCAAATTATTCCTTTGGGTGAAAATTGTGCAGGGTTTATAATCAGGTGAGCGATATTGGGCCATCATGGCCCTCTTGTTTAATTCTGATTTCAGTTTCCAGGATGGAAGAACAGAAAGCAAACAGTAAAAGGTAAATTAACTTGTAATATCTACACATTTAGTGACAAGGTGAGCTTTTGTGACAACAAAAACTTTTTTGTCCAACAATGTGCACAATAGCTACCGACCGATAGACAAGCCTACTGACTGGCATGTGCCAAGCAATATACCAGTACCCCCTCATCAAAGATGGAAGGCATAATTAGTACTGCCGTAAACCAAATTGTAATGTCTACTGTAAAAACAACAATATTCCTCCTGGAAATCTGATAAAGACCAACATAGATCAATTTGATCAAATGAAAAGTATTTAGGAAAAACGATCAGTTTTTGGGAGTGAATTATTTTTATTTCTAATTTAAGTGTATATAAGAATATATTATACATTTTAAAGTACACAATAATCAGTATGCACCTGTTTCAGATTTGATTTTGTATAAAACACAATGCAGCCATACATTTATTATTCATATGCAGGCCTTTCGTGAAAAATAATTTAAGCACTGAGGCAAAGCTAGTATTTGAGCATCAACACCCATAGTTATTCAAGACACTATTCTAGGATTAAAGGCATTCTAGATTTTATTTTACATATACTGTGGTCCAGCAGTACTGTTATATTAGTATCAGTTTCGGTGCTTACTACGTAGAAAATCAAATATTGAAACAAAAATAAGAAAGTTTCCCTCTTGGAGTAATGTGCAACACAAAAGTATAAAAAACCTATAAGAAATAGAATGATATATAGCTTCAAAGAGCGGTGGGAAATAGAATGATATAAAGCTTCAAATAGCGGTGGGAAATAGAATGATATATAGCTTCAAAGAGCGGTGGGAAAAAGAATGATATATAGCTTCAAAGAGCGGTGGGAAATAGAATGATATATAGCTTCAAAGAGCGGTGGGAAATAGAATGATATATAGCTTCAAAGAGCGGTGGGAAATAGAATGATATATAGCTTCAAAGAGCGGTGGGAAATAGAATGATATATAGCTTCAAAGAGCGGTGGGAAATAGAATGATATATAGCTTCAAAGAGCGGTGGGAAATAGAATGATATATAGCTTCAAAGAGCGGTGGGAAATAGAATGATATATAGCTTCAAAGAGCGGTGGGAAATAGAAGTATGAAACCCACATCTCCTTTGATCAATGACTTTTAACAATTCAACAATATCTTGAAATATATTTCTGATAAGATATTGAAGTCCATCTTGTATCCTTGACAACAGGAATACAGCTTCAAAGTTTTCTTGTTGGGTCTCCTCTAACAGCCACAGGCAAACATTTTTAATTAATTAGGATGGAAATATTCTGCTGACAGGCTTTAGGATATGATTGGCAATGATGCGCATTAACACAAGCATCTTTATTTGTGTGTCATTGAATTGTTGGACTAGATAGATTTCTACCATTGTCAAACTGATTATCCATTGTAAATCTTCACACAAACTTCCACTACGACACACAGTGACGACATGAACTAGTAGTTGTTAGAACTTATGAGCCATTTGCTCGGTAGGCCAGTTGTTAGGACGAGGTCGGTTAGTACATGCCTGCAGAATAGATGGACATTCATATGTAAAGGCTTGAAGGTGGATACACATGCTATGTAGCCCTCAGAAATGGGACAATGTGTGGATATACTGATTAAATTACACATAATGAAGATTAATTAGTGAAAGCTTCAGGACTGCCTTGTATTTGCCTGATACTGACATAAATCACTTCAATAAACATTTACATAAACTTGTATCATTACGCAAAGTCTGTATAAAAAGACAAATATATAATAATGTGATTCTTGCTTACAGTGATCAGAAGGTTGATGATGAAGTGAAGGAGGAGTCTACATCTAGTGATGATGATAGCGACGATGATGAAGATGATCTCATTGGAGAGAAAGGGAAAGCCCCTAATGCCCTACTGATGGAGGTAAGCCCCTAATGCTCTACTGATGGAGGTAATCCCCTAATGCTCTACTGATGGAGGTAAGCCCCTAATGCTCCACTGATGGAGGTAATCCCCTAATGCTCTACTGATGGAGTTAAGCCCCTAATGCTCTATTGATGGAGGTAAGCCCCTAATGCTCTATTGATGGAGGTAAGACCATAATGTCCTACTGATGGAGGTAATCCCCTAATGCTCTACTGATGGAGGTAAGCCCCTAATGCTCTACTGATGGAGGTAAGCCCCTATTGCTCTACTGATGGAGGTAAGACCATAATGCTCTACTGATGGAGGTAAGCCCCTAATGCTCTACTGATGGAGGTAATCCCCTAATGCTCTACTGATGGAGGTAAGCCCCTAATGCTCTATTGATGGAGGTAAGACCATAATGTCCTACTGATGGAGGTAATCCCCTAATGCTCTACTGATGGAGGTAAGCCCCTAATGCTCTACTGATGGAGGTAAGCCCCTAATGCTCTACTGATGGAGGTAAGCCCCTAATGCTCTACTGATGGAGGTAAGACCATAATGTCCTACTGATGGAGGTAAGCCCCTAATGCTCTACTGATGGAGGTAAGCCCCTAATGCTCTACTGATGGAGGTAAGCCCCTAATGAAATTCCTGTGTCACACATTTTCAAATATTTTTTCTAATCATTTCGTTTTAGTTTTTGACCTGCATGATGGAGGAGGATTTTGAAAATGCAGAAAAATTGTGTAAAATGAGTAGGTATCTTATTTATATATTTGCTTTTAAAATCTTTACTTTCAAGTCATTGTTTTGCCCCTCGAATGTCTGAAAGGTGCATCAGTCTTGTGATTTCATATGATATATGGATGAGTTCTTGTGGCTTTGAAAGGACTTTTTATGATGATAAATAATTTTATTGATTCGTGAATTTGGATGTGTTTAATAGCGCAGAGAATTTGGTCTGATCCTGACTTTATGCTTGAATATAGTACAGGGTTCAGGCTCTTCTGCTTGAATATAGTACAGGGTTCAGGCTCATCTGCTTGAATATAGTACAGGGTTCAATCTCTTCTGCTTGAATATAGTACAGGGTTCAGGCTCATCTGCTTGAATATAGTACAGGGTTCAATCTCTTCTGCTTGAATATAGTACAGGGTTCAGGCTCTTCTGCTTGAATATAGTACAGGGTTCAGGCTCTTCTGCTTGAATATAGTACAGGGTTCAGGCTCATCTGCTTGAATATAGTACAGGGTTCAATCTCTTCTGCTTGAATATAGTACAGGGTTCAGACTCTTCTGCTTGAATATAGTACAGGGTTCAATCTCTTCTGCTTGAATATAGTACAGGGTTCAGGCTCATCTGCTTGAATATAGTACAGGGTTCAATCTCTTCTGCTTGAATATAGTACAGGGTTCAGGCTCTTCTGCTTGAATATAGTACAGGGTGTAGGCTCTTCTGCTTGAATATAGTACAGGGTTTAGGCTCTTCTGCTTGAATATAGTACAGGGTTTAGGCTCTTCTGCTTGAATATAGTACAGGGTTTACGCTCTTCTGCTTGAATATAGTACAGGGTTTAGGCTCTTCTGCTTGAATATAGTACAGGGTTTAGGCTCTTCTGCTTGAATATAGTACAGGGTGTAGGCTCTTCTGCTTGAATATAGTACAGGGTGTAGGCTCTTCTGCTTGAATATAGTACAGGGTGTAGGCTCTTCTGCTTGAATATAGTACAGGATGTAGGCTCTTCTGCTTGAATATAGTACAGGGTTTAGGCTCTTCTGCTTGAATATAGTACAGGGTGTAGGCTCTTCTGCTTGAATATAGTACAGGGTGTAGGCTCTTCTGCTTGAATATAGTACAGGGTTTAGGCTCTTCTGCTTGAATATAGTACAGGGTGTAGGCTCTTCTGCTTGAATATAGTACAGGGTTCAAGCTCTTCTGCTTGAATATAGTACAGAGTTCAGGCTCTTCTGCTTGAATATAGTACAGGGTTCAGTCTCTTCTGCTTGAATATAGTACAGGGTTCAGACTCTTCTGCTTGAATATAGTACAGGGTTTAGGCTCTTCTGCTTGAATATAGTACAGGGTTCAGGCTCTTCTGCTTGAATATAGTACAGGGTTCAGGCTCTTCTGCTTGAATATAGTACAGGGTTTAGGCTCTTCTGCTTGAATAAAGTACAGGGTTCAGTCTCTTCTGCTTGAATATAGTACAGGGTTTAGGCTCTTCTGCTTGAATATAGTACAGGGTTCAGGCTCTTCTGCTTGAATATAGTACAGGGTTCAATCTCTTCTGCTTGAATATAGTACAGGGTTCAGGCTCATCTGCTTGAATATAGTACAGGGTTCAATCTCTTCTGCTTGAATATAGTACAGGGTGTAGGCTCTTCTGCTTGAATATAGTACAGGGTTTAGGCTCTTCTGCTTGAATATAGTACAGGGTTCAGGCTCTTCTGCTTGAATATAGTACAGGGTTTAGTCTCTTCTGAGAACATACAGTCAGGGTATAAAGATAGACAACAGGCCCTTCTGAGAACATACAGTCAGGGTATAAATATAGACAACAGGCTCTTCTGAGAACATACAGTCAGGGTATAAATATAGTACAGGGTTCAGGCTCTTCTGAGAACATACAGTCAGGGTATAAAGATAGACAACAGGCCCTTCTGAGAACATACAGTCAGGGTATAAATATAGACAACTGGCTCTTCTGAGAACATACAGTCAGGGTATAAATATAGACAACAGGCACTTCTGAGAACATACAGTCAGGGTATAAATATAGTACAGTGTTCAGGCTCTTCTGAGAACATACTGTCAGGGTATAAATATAGACAACAGGCACTTCTGAGAACATACAGTCAGGGTATAAATATAGACAACAGGCACTTCTGAGAACATACAGTCAGAGTATAAATATAGACAACAGGCACTTCTGAGAACATACAGTCAGGGTATAAATATAGACAACAGGTACTTCTGAGAACATACAGTCAGGATATAAATATAGACAACAGGCACTTCTGAGAACATACAGTCAGGGTATAAATATAGACAACAGGCTCTTCTGAGGAGATACAGTCAGGGTATAAATATAGTACAGTGTTCAGGCTCTTCTGAGAACATACAGTCAGGGTATAAATATAGACAACAGGCACTTCTGAGAACATACAGTCAGGGTATAAATATAGACAACAGGCTCTTCTGAGGAGATACAGTCAGGGTATAAATATAGTACAGGGTTTAGTCTCTTCTGAGAACATACAGTCAGAGTATAAATATAGACAACAGGCACTTCTGAGAACATACAGTCAGGGTATAAATATAGACAACAGGCTCTTCTGAGGAGATACAGTCAGGGTATAAATATAGTACAGTGTTCAGGCTCTTCTGAGAACATACAGTCAGGGTATAAATATAGACAACAGGCACTTCTGAGAACATACAGTCAGGGTATAAATATAGACAACAGGCACTTCTGAGAACATACAGTCAGGGTATAAATATAGACAACAGGCACTTCTGAGAACATACAGTCAGGGTATAAATATAGACAACAGGCTCTTCTGAGAACATACAGTCAGGGTATAAATATAGACAACAGGCACTTCTGAGAACATACAGTCAGGGTATAAATATAGACAACAGGCACTTCTGAGAACATACAGTCAGGATATAAATATAGACAACAGGCACTTCTGAGAACATACAGTCAGGGTATAAATATAGACGACAGGCACTTCTGAGAACATACAGTCAGTGTATAAATATAGACAACAGGCTCTTCTGAGAACATTCAGTCAGGGTATAAATATAGACAACAGGCACTTCTGAGAACATACAGTCAGGGTATAAATATAGACAACAGGCTCTTCTGAGGAGATACAGTCAGGGTATAAATATAGTACAGTGTTCAGGCTCTTCTGAGAACATACAGTCAGGGTATAAATATAGACAACAGGCTCTTCTGAGGAGATACAGTCAGGGTATAAATATAGTACAGGGTTTAGTCTCTTCTGAGAACATACAGTCAGGGTATAAATATAGACAACAGGCTCTTCTGAGGAGATACAGTCAGGGTATAAATATAGACAACAGGCACTTCTGAGAACATACAGTCAGGGTATAAATATAGACAACAGGCACTTCTGAGAACATACAGTCAGGGTATAAATATAGACAACAGGCTCTTCTGAGGAGATACAGTCAGGGTATAAATATAGTACAGTGTTCAGGCTCTTCTGAGAACATACAGTCAGGGTATAAATATAGACAACAGGCTCTTCTGAGGAGATACAGTCAGGGTATAAATATAGTACAGTGTTCAGGCTCTTCTGAGAACATACAGTCAGGGTATAAATATAGACAACAGGCTCTTCTGAGGAGATACAGTCAGGGTATAAATATAGTACAGTGTTCAGGCTCTTCTGAGAACATACAGTCAGGGTATAAATATAGACAACAGGCTCTTCTGAGGAGATACAGTCAGGGTATAAATATAGTACAGGGTTTAGTCTCTTCTGAGAACATACAGTCAGAGTATAAATATAGACAACAGGCACTTCTGAGAACATACAGTCAGGGTATAAATATAGACAACAGGCTCTTCTGAGGAGATACAGTCAGGGTATAAATATAGTACAGTGTTTAGTCTCTTCTGAGAACATACAGTCAGAGTATAAATATAGACAACAGGCACTTCTGAGAACATACAGTCAGGGTATAAATATAGACAACAGGCACTTCTGAGAACATACAGTCAGGGTATAAATATAGACAACAGGCACTTCTGAGAACATACAGTCAGGGTATAAATATAGACAACAGGCTCTTCTGAGAACATACAGTCAGGGTATAAATATAGACAACAGGCACTTCTGAGAACATACAGTCAGGGTATAAATATAGACAACAGGCACTTCTGAGAACATACAGTCAGGATATAAATATAGACAACAGGCACTTCTGAGAACATACAGTCAGGGTATAAATATAGACGACAGGCACTTCTGAGAACATACAGTCAGTGTATAAATATAGACAACAGGCTCTTCTGAGAACATTCAGTCAGGGTATAAATATAGACAACAGGCACTTCTGAGAACATACAGTCAGGGTATGAATATAGTAAAGGGTTCAGGCTTTTCTGAGAACATACAGTCAGGGTATAAATATAAATATATATATATATATATATATATAAATAGACAACAGGCACTTCTGAGAACATACAATCAGGGTATAAATATAGACAACAGGCACTTCTGAGAACATACAGTCAGGGTATAAATATAGACAACAGGCACTTCTGAGAACATACAGTCAGGGTATAAATATAGACAACAGGCACTTCTGAGAACATACAGTCAGGGTATAAATATAGACAACAGGCTCTTCTGAGAACATTCAGTCAGGGTATAAATATAGACAACAGGCACTTATGAGAACATACAGACAGGGTATAAATATAAATATAATATATATAAATATAGACAACAGGCACTTCTGAGAACATACAGTCAGGGTATAAATATAGACAACAGGCACTTCTGAGAACATACAGTCAGGGTATAAATATAGACAACAGGCACTTCTGAGAACATACAGTCAGGGTATAAATATAGTACAGGGTTCAGGCTCATCTGAGAACATACAGTCAGGGTATAAATATAGACAACAGGCTCTTCTGAGGAGATACAGTCAGGATATAAATATAGACAACAGGCTCTTCTGAGAACATACAGTCAGGGTATAAATATAGACAACAGGCTCTTCTGAGGAGATACAGTCAGGGTATAAATATAGACAACAGGCTCTTCTGAGAACATACAGTCAGGGTATAAATATAGACAACAGGCTCTTCTGAGAACATACAGTCAGGGTATAAATATAGACAACAGGCACTTCTGAGAACATACAGTCAGGGTATAAATATAGACAACAGGCTCTTCTGAGAACATACAGTCAGGGTATAAATATAGACAACAGGCACTTCTGAGAACATACAGTCAGGGTATAAATATAGACAACAGGCACTTCTGAGAACATACAGTCAGGGTATAAATATAGACAACAGGCACTTCTGAGAACATACAGTCAGGGTATAAATATAGACAACAGGCACTTCTGAGAACATACAGTCAGGGTATAAATATAGACAACAGGCACTTCTGAGAACATACAGTCAGGGTATAAATATAGACAACAGGTACTTCTGAGAACATACAGTCAGTGTATAAATATAGACAACAGGCACTTCTGAGAACATACAGTCAGGGTATAAATATAGACAACAGGCACTTCTGAGAACATACAGTCAGGGTATAAATATAGACAACAGGCACTTCTGAGAACATACAGTCAGGGTATAAATGTAGACAACAGGCACTTCTGAGAACATACAGTCAGGGTATAAATATAGACAACAGGCACTTCTGAGAACATACAGTCAGGGTATAAATATAGACAACAGGCACTTCTGAGAACATACAGTCAGGGTATAAATATAGACAACAGGCTCTTCTGAGAACATACAGTCAGGGTATAAATATAGACAACAGGCTCTTCTGAGAACATACAGTCAGGGTATAAATATAGACAACAGGCACTTCTGAGAACATACAGTCAGGGTATAAATATTGACAACAGGCACTTCTGAGAACATACAGTCAGGGTATAAATATAGACAACAGGCACTTCTGAGAACATACAGTCAGGGTATAAATATAGACAACAGGCACTTCTGAGAACATACAGTCAGGGTATAAATATAGACAACAGGCACTTCTGAGAACATACAGTCAGGGTATAAATATAGACAACAGGCTCTTCTGAGAACATACAGTCAGGGTATAAATATAGACAACAGGCTCTTCTGAGAACATACAGTCAGGGTATAAATATAGACAACAGGCACTTCTGAGAACATACAGTCAGGGTATAAATATTGACAACAGGCACTTCTGAGAACATACAGTCAGGGTATAAATATAGACAACAGGCACTTCTGAGAACATACAGTCTGGGTATAAATATAGACAACAGGCACTTCTGAGAACATACAGTCAGGGTATAAATAAAGACAACAGGCACTTCTGAGAACATACAGTCAGGGTATAAATATTGACAACAGGCACTTCTGAGAACATACAGTCAGGGTATAAATATAGACAACAGGCACTTCTGAGAACATACAGTCAGGGTATAAATATAGACAACAGGCACTTCTGAGAACATACAGTCAGGGTATAAATATAGACAACAGGCTCTTCTGAGAACATACAGTCAGGGTATAAATATAGACAACAGGCACTTCTGAGAACATACAGTCAGGGTATAAATATAGACAACAGGCACTTCTGAGAACATACAGTCAGGGTATAAATATAGACAACAGGCTCTTCTGAGAACATACAGTCAGGGTATAAATATAGACAACAGGTACTTCTGAGAACATACAGTCAGGGTATAAATATTGACAACAGGCACTTCTGAGAACATACAGTCAGGGTATAAATATAGACAACAGGCACTTCTGAGAACATACAGTCAGGGTATAAATATTGACAACAGGCACTTCTGAGAACATACAGTCAGGGTATAAATATAGACAACAGGCACTTCTGAGAACATACAGTCTGGGTATAAATATAGACAACAGGCACTTCTGAGAACATACAGTCAGGGTATAAATATAGACAACAGGCACTTCTGAGAACATACAGCCAGGGTATAAATATAGACAACGCAAAAGGATTGTTTTACTTTACACTCAGTCACCCACAGAGTTGTTTCCACTAAACTTGTGTTATGTCCTCTTTGAGTTGTTTAACTACCAAGGTTGAATGATTTCCAAGGTATGGCTTGTTAAACAATAAATACATTTAATGAATTGTGTCTTTCACAAGCAATGTGCTAAAACAGTCCTCCTTGATACTTTTACATATTTAACGACCACAAAACTGTTTATTGATATGATTGATAATTTCAGTTATATTGATACATTTACTTTTGTATTTTCAGTTCTGATTTATGAACCTGAGAATCCAGAAGCATTGAATTTCTTCCCTTTGATACAGGAGAAACGAAGACAAGGTTTGTTTTACATTAATGCATCAATCAGCTGTATCCATCCCGGGTATGGGCTGACAATTTTACTTTTGGGTTGTCCAAACCCAGGCCATTCCCCGCCCTATATGGGACAGCCAATGGTAAAACTTGTGATTTTTCCCTGGCCCCTGACAACTTAATATTGTCCGCAGGTATTGGTTCAGAAAAATCCTCAACATTTCCCTGGCAGTGCTGGGGAAGCTGGAAGGTAAAAACCAACTGACTGGTTCATTATATTATGTCATTTATATGGAGTCCACTTTTATTTTTAAAGAAGAGACCCATGACACCCATATTTGCACTTCTTGCTGGTAGTCCTGAATGAATAATCTTTATTTTGTGGGCCCTAGTTATATTAAGAATTATGTTTTGTTTGCCTGAAATTAGTTAAAATGATGAAATATGCTTTTAGAATGTTTTTGGATTTGATGCTAATATCCTGTTCAGTGTAAGAAAACGATGTTTGAAACTTCCACGAGAAATACTCTGAACAAGTGGATAGACGTCACAAAGTTTTCTGCCCTTGTTCTAATTAACCATCGGTCTGATTTCTTAAAAACTTGGCACACATACTTGATTATCAAGTCTAGTTGTGTATACAATTAGGAACTTATGACTTGGATTATTATTGCCCAAGTTATGACCCTTAGTGGGAGATTACGTTTTTGTATAAATATTTCGCGGGCTTAGAATGAGAAGATCATAATGTACTACTTACGACCTTATAAGACTGATACATACTGTAAATACTCAGCCATTAGTCGTACGAAAATGGTCCCGAAAAAAATCAAAAAGTCACCACACTACTTATGGAAGAGTTTACCAAAAAAGATTACGCAATTTTGCCCTGATGAAAGACACTTATTAATAAGTAACAGAGCCAGTAACATTCCAATTTTGTCTGAAAATCACTACATTCCTCTCATCTTTATCTGAAAATTACCACATTCCCTCCAACTTTATCTGAAAATGACCACATTCCCCCCAACTTTATCTGAAAATGACCACATTCCCCCCAACTTTTTCGGAAAATTACTACACTCCTCCTGATTTTATCTAAAAATGTCCACATTTCCCCCGACTTTGACACTGGGCACATGATTTCAGCTTTCACAAAGATTGAAAACAATACATGCGACCAATGAAAGAGTTTAGATAAAAACCTTGATATTTTATTCAAAAGTCTCCCTGCGACTTATGGCTGCATGCGACTTATGGTCTAGTATTGGTATTTAAAATCTACATCATAGGGCGCTTCTTATGAGTCTATTTTCATGAAACTTTAAAACTTGTCATGTTGACCAAAGTGAAGTTGGAACAGCTTGTTTTACCATAAGTAAAGAGCAATTTTCGAATAGTTTTTTCGTGTTTCTCAAAATAATGACAATATCGATGTTGTACTTCTCATTCTAAGCCAGTGATTTGATCAAGTTGTTAGTATTGTTAGTGACTGGTTAAATATTGTAGAAGAAGAAGAGGAAGAAGATGATGATGATGATTCGAGTGATGAAAGTGATGACTCCGGGGAAGAGGAAGATAGTGACGCTGATGATGACGACGATGACGACGACTACGATGATGATGACAAGTAACTAATATTTTATAACCAAATTCTTGTGGAAAATGTTTGCCTCAAACAATGTGTATACAGATTTACCTTTGTCTGTCAGTCCTTTTGAGCATCAGGTGCTGTTTCTCAATAATGGTTTGAAATTATCTGATGAAAACTTGGATGCATCTTAGCTACTCTAGGCTTGCTCACTACCACATTTCAGCCCGGTTGGTAACCAGTGTACAATTGAGTTATGCCCCTTGTACTATAATGAATATTTGGCATGTTTGGTTTTTTATTTTAAACTTGTATAAAGCATTTGGTAAACATTCATCTTATTCAGCATTTAATACATTGAAAAGTGCAGATGTGCAACTGTTTGCCATACATGTAACCAGACTGTGAACATATTTCTGGTTTAATCACTTTTACACCTGAGTTACAAATGCTCATTAAGTTTCACCTGCATGTGAAGAACTTGTCAGTTTAATACAAAAGTTCATACTTTTTTTTCTGGAAAAAATGTTTAGCTGATGTGATTGCCTTGTATGAGTGATCATTTGTATAACAAGAAATGCGAACCCAAACAGACATAAAACTGTCTGATATTGTTGTAACAGACGTGAGTTGTATTGGATATAATGCAGAGAATTTGACACGATCCTTGACTTTTTATTAGAATAATTTAACAGCTGATATATTGTCTATACAGTATAACCTCCTGAAATGGCACCGCTGAGAATCAGCAACCTCCGAGAAGCGGCACTTTTATTTCCCCGGGTCGTTTTCTCTCTCATTTTAACCTCTGTAGCATGACACCTCCCTGAAGCAGTAAGTGGCTTATATCAGGAGGATGGCAGGGGTGTAATACAAAACAAACATATAATCTAAAGGACTGATGTTGCACGATATATTCACGCAAAAACCTTTTAATATTTTCATTCATAATGGTCAGGATCAAGTCAAATACTCTGAACTAGAACATATGGTGACATATTTATATACATGATAACGAGGCATAATGTGAACATAGTAACGTTTGTTTTTCAGTACATCAGAATCTGACGTTGAACCAGTTGCACATACAGACTCTGGTATTGCCTCCGCTAACTCTGATTGAGATTAGGGCTGTCTATATCTCAATGTTTGTTCACTCTATAGGATGAAAATCTCAAAATGACTGATCAATTGTTGAGGGTGAAAATCTCCGACCAGTTGATTGTATTATTCACTCTGAAGATTGTTCTTGTGTCACACTATATTCCATTGTAAAATGGCCAAATTACATTTGACGGTGTTGAATTATATTGAGGAATGCCTATTCTTGTTAAATAACCTGTTTAATGACATTGTTCTATTCTATGTGTGAACATGATGCTGGGACACACACTCACACAGAAGTGAAACAATTCCATGTGATATATTAAACATTCCACATCAAATGAAACTACTTGGTTTCATATTAAACTGTGTATCATTATGAACTATTAATTGTGATATTCTTCTGTATGGAATTCAGTTGAAGAACATTCCAGCACTTGATGCTGTGATACTTTGTACTGAAAATCGTAAGTTTGTGATGATCTCAATTAAGCAACCACCTGTCCTAATAAAGCAATCAACATGGAGTTACTGGGTCCTATTTTATTATCATAGCTTTGTAAAAATACAACTGCATGGTATGAAACAACAACTAACTTAAAAACAGCCTTATTTCATATATCCCTTGACTGGTGGTGTGTCATCATTGACCAATCAGTAAATGCTATATTTAGAGATGTGTCACTATCAACCAATCAGTAAATGCTATATTTAGAGGTGTGTCATTATTGTCCATTCAGTAAATGCTATATTGAGGGGTGTCACTATCAACCAATCAGTAAATGCTATATTTAGAGGTGTGTCACTATCAACCAATCAGTAAATGCTATATTTAGAGGGGTGTCACTATCAACCAATCAGTAAATGCTATATTTAGAGGTGTGTCATTATTGACCATTCAGTAAATGCTATATTGAGGGGTGTCACTATCAACCAATCAGTAAATGCTATATTTAGAGGTGTGTCACCATCAACCAATCAATCAACGCTATACTTGTCACTCTGTCACTCTGAACCAACCACATGCTTTTTATGTATCCATTAACTGACATGCTTAAGACGTGGTCAGTCTGTATTTGTATTATTGATCCTTGATACAGTGCCCACCAAAAATATGGATACACTTTTTGACAGATGCAGAATTATAATTGGTTTAATTATTCCATATCTTTTGGTCAGACAGTAAAAATGTTTGCAATTTCCGTAAAAACAGTTAATGAAGGAGAAAAAATGTGACAGATAGAAAGATGAACATTTTCTGATTTAAAAATAAACTATGGGGTTCAAGGGGCTGAATTTGCCTTATTATATGACCAAGTTGTCGTTCAAAGCTGGCAAAGAAACTTACCGGTAATATTTTCCATCTAGGGTACCAATCAATGTATTGTCTTTACACTAAATAAAAAAAAATATCCCTGGTCTTCAAAAACATTGTTGCTTCTCTGTTCTGCAAGTAGTGTTATACAGGCAAGTAAATTGGGGAAAACTCTCTGTATTCATATTTTTGGTGGGCACTGTATGTTTATTACTCATCAAGAAATGAAGCTAAGGCTCTATTTGTAAGTAAAACCATTCCATTATTTGATTTAGGACCTTACATGTAGTCATACAATTACCATTTTCAAATTTCACCATGAGTACTGTTGTTTTTTTGTTGCAGGCATCAATCACATTATTTTATGAGTGTTTTTGTTTGATTCCATTGAATGTAAAATTATACATTTATATATAACTGTTTCAAACCTTAGATGTTAATATGTTTTTGTTGTTTCTCATTAAATATGACTTGGTTGATGTAATATAATTACTTGAATGACTACATATGGTTATATGCCTTTTATATATATCACAAGCTGTGTGACTGTGTCATTGAGAAAGAAATTTCTTTTCAAGCCCCAGCATCTACTGATACTAGAGGTATATAGTGATTTTCTGTGCATCCATTTGTTTGTCCATCCCTAGATTTCTGTTGGATAGTTAGGAATGTGATACCATGATGAACTTTGCTGTGTATGTTACTTATGTAAAAAGCCTCCCCCCCCCTGGAATTCAAAGTAGGGCTGTTGGGGTCAGCATAGTCTTGGTGTCCGACGGGGCATAAGCGCTTACTGAATGCAGTCTTGTGTTTCAAATTTCATTATTTGTTTTCTTTCTCAATGAAACAGTTATCTATGATATGCACTAGTTCTGAATTACCTAAATGACCAAATTCATCACTTACACCTACATATATGAAGGGAGAGGTGATGTGAAGGAACAGCAGGGTGTAGATCCTGTTTATAAATGATAGTGACCTACTATATGAGACTAGAACACATTGTTTATCAGTCCAATGATAGTGACCTACTATATGAGACTAGAACACATTGTTTATCAGTCCAATGATAGTGACCTACTATATGAGACTAGAACACATTGTTCTTCAGTACAATGATAGTGACCTACTATATGAGACTAGAACACATTGTTTATCAGTCCAATGATAGTGACCTACTATATGAGACTAGAACACATTGTTCTTCAGTACAATGATAGTGACCTACTATATGAGACTAGAACACATTGTTCTTCAGTACAATGATAGCGACCTACTATATGAGACTAGAACACATTGTTCTTCAGTACAATGATAGCGACCTACTATATGAGACTAGAACACATTGTTCTTCAGTACAATGATAGCGACCTACTATATGAGACTAGAACACATTGTTTATCAGTCCAATGATAGTGACCTACTAAATGAGACTAGAACACATTGTTCTTCAGTCCAATGATAGCGACCTACTATATGAGACTAGAACACATTGTTCTTTAGTACAATGATAGCGACCTACTATATGAGACTAGAACACATTGTTTATCAGTACAATGCTAGCGACCTACTATATGAGACTAGAACACATTGTTGATCAGTCCAATGATAGCGACCTACTATATGAGACTAGAACACATTGTTTATCAGTACAATGATAGCGACCTACTATATGAGACTAGAACACATTGTTTATCAGTACAATGATAGTGACCTACTATATGAGACTAGAACACATTGTTGATCAGTACAATGATAGCGACCTACTATATGAGACTAGAACACATTGTTTATCAGTCCAATGATAGCGACCTACTATATGAGACTAGAACACATTGTTCTTCAGTACAATGATAGCGACCTACTATATGAGACTAGAACACATTGTTCTTCAGTACAATGATAGCGACCTACTATATGAGACTAGAACACATTGTTCTTCAGTACAATGATAGCGACCTACTATATGAGACTAGAACACATTGTTCTTCAGTCCAATGATAGTGACCTACTATATGAGACTAGGACACATTGTTTATCAGTCCAATGATAGCGACCTACTATATGAGACTAGAACACATTGTTCTTCAGTCCAATGATAGTGACCTACTATATGAGACTAGAACACATTGTTCTTCAGTCCAATGATAGCGACCTACTATATGAGACTAGGACACATTGTTCTTCAGTCCAATGATAGTGACCTACTATATGAGACTAGAACACATTGTTCTTCAGTCCAATCCAAGTTTTTTAGTGACGTCGCAAACGTTATTTGACGTAACGTTAACAATAATTTCATCAACCCAATTTGATGAAATATTGATGTAAACTTTTCAAATTTTTGTCACATTTTAGAATAATATTCTGATTATCATAAAACACGACACAATTGTGAGTGTTTACTTAAAGGGAAAAGTAGTAGGAGTATAGTTCACATACTTTGAATGCAAGTTATAGCAAAGCAGCATCATTGCAGCATCTGAAATATACTGAGTACATATAGAAACGCAACACTGTGGTTACTGTCAACACTTTTTCAAACTTTTATGATTGACAACCAGACTGCATTTACTTGAAGATTTTCTATTCCATGAACAATGCAACTATAACATTATTTTTATAACGTGCTATCGAAGCGAATGAACAGCGTTTGTACGTATAGTGCGGCTAAAAAGTAACGAAACACAAATTGGTAAAATCCTAATTTTTCCGAATCGTTGTTCTAGGTGTAAAGTTAAGATATTGATTAAATATTGATTAATTACATATTCATCACGTCCGACAAGTTGTTTAGAAGTGTATGAATCAGTTATGAACTTAGTCTAGAGATGGTACAGGTGGAGTTACTGGTCCTGTCGGAGAGTTGTTTCACATGGGTGACCTGTGCATAGGTGGTTGTAAACGGTGCCTAAGTGCTAGTAGAGAATCACCAGACGAGACATTATCGGTTCCTGACAATTTACCCCGAAGTGAAACCTCCAATTTGACGTTCCCGTCACGGGCATCCGAATCGCCAGATTTCGCTCATATTTGGACTATCCTGGCATTTTTATTCAGAAGCATAGAAATTTCTTTGTGTTTTTCTTTTCATTGGCAAACCTTACAAAGGATCCGAAGAAGTTTACATACAATTTTATCACGTGTAAATGGTGCACGTGGAATTCGTGCGTTTTGTGATTTACTTGACGCACGAGAGTACGATAACCCGATCGATAAAATGTTGACAATAGCCATGTTGCTTCGCGATAATACAATATTATTATACAAAATTAAAAAATGTATGAACAATGGAAGTTAGATGAAAACGTTGGGTTTCTAGATGTACTGAGCATAGATTGGTGGATAGAAAATTTGCCATCAGCTCAGAGAAAAATTTCTCATGGCATACCTGAGATAGTTATTACAACATATGCTAGTGGCTCTGGTTGGGGTGCCAGGTGCGATGGTGTCTGTATAAATGGAAGATGGACAAGTTTTGAGTCAGTACACCATATTAATTATCTTGAGCTGTCGGCAGTTTTCTATGCATTGAAATCTTTTTGCAAAAACATGTCAAACAAACATATTCAAATTCGGACAGATAATACATGTGCTTTGCCATACATCAAAAATTTTGGTGGAATTAAATCTAAAGATTGCAAGGACCTTGCAAAGAAATTGTGGTCTTGGGCAATTTCCAAACAAATTTGGGTTACAGCTACTTATGTTCCGGGATCTCTGAATGAGGCTGATTATGACTCACGGAATCACAATGACAATATAGAATGGATGTTGGATAACAAAGTTGTAGAAAAACTTTTAGGCTTTTGCGATATGCCGAAAATTGATATGTTTGCAGCTAGATTAAACACGCAAATGCAGAGATTTGTCTCATGGAAACCAGATCCCGAAGCAGAATTTGTAGATGCTTTTGCTATGACTTGGTCAGACATTTGTTTTTATGCATTTCCTCCTTTCAGTCTTATACCGAGGTTGATGGTGAAGTTGAGGGAAGAGAAAAGCGAGTGTATCCTCATAGCACCCATCTGGATGACACAACCGTTGTTCACTACTGTGATGGAACATTTAGTTCAAGACCCGTATATTCTACCAGTTCACAAACATTTGTTAATGTTACCAGGGACACGGAAAACTCATCCATTACACGAGAATCTAACACTCATGGTGTGTCGACTATCAGGGATTCTTTCCAAGGCAAGTAAATTTCGTGCATATCAGAAAGGGCTACGCGCATCATTATGTGCTCCTGGGCACTGTTTTATCAAAGCATTTACGCTAGCGTAAACCAAAGATTTCCTAAAATATTGCGTACGCGTCGATAATATTTGCGTAAATGCGTTTTACAAAGATATTTTAGTTCTCATTCTGTCGTAAATTTTAGCTTATTTCTACGCCAAGGCTGGGCAACCCTAAATGGCAAATATGAACGTAAGTGAATAGTTTTTAACACGCAGTGATGATTTTTGACCGTCGCATGTTATTTTAGACCGTCGTTTGTTGTTTTAGACCGTCATTTGTTGTTTTAGGCGTGATTAATCATCAAATCTTGACGCATATTTATTCATTCTGGTACACGTTATATTTGTTATATTAGAGAGGTTGCGAAAGCAACGTGTACGGGTACGTGTACGTGTAGATACCCGTACACGTACTCGTACACGTTGTAATTTAAATTTGCTTGCGAAAGATAACGTGTACGTATAAAATCGCGTGACAGTTATAGCACGATTTCCCCATGAATCGAAATGAGTGTTTGTATAGTTTGATTAGTCCATGTTTCTTTTGATAAAACGATTTATCCGTGCCTACGCATACATGTGTGATGTGGTACACATACCTCTACAAGTCCCACTTCACGGTTTTAACGTGTAAGCCCTACACATACCTGTATGACGAATTGCTCAAAAAGTAGTTCACTCGTACACGTACACGTTGACGTTCGATTTCGCAACCTCTCTATTGTGTCCCGAATTACGTTCAATCTTCAATATTTTTTGCGTAAATGTATGCGAGTAACGTTACTTGCGATCGTTTAGTAAAACACACTTACGAGTTTGCGTAAGGTAGATATCTATGCGTAAATATACGCGACATTTACGCATTGTTAGTTAAACAGTGCCATGGAGACATAGTACTCAGAAGTAGTACACGCTCTATATTAGAAAATGGGTAAAAGGGAGATTAGTTACTTTCAAGCGTCTATTAATGATGTGTTAGATTTTTTAGCAGAACTTGTTGAAGCTGAACTCAGTTATAGTGCAATCAATTCAGTCAGATCTGCTTTGTCAGCAATAGGTTTAGTAAAAGATGGGTGCTCTGTGGGTTCACACCCTTTAGTAATACGTTTCTTGAAAGGTGTATATAATATGAGACCACCACAATCTAGGTATGTTGAAACCTGGGATGTTTCAGTTGTGTTAAGATATTTGAACACTTTGTATCCAGAGGATACCCTTTCGTTGAAAATGTTAACATTTAAACGTGTGATGTTAATTGCATTGGTTTTGGCTGCGAGATGCCAAACCTTTCATTTATTAACTATTGAAGGTATGAGGAAGGAATCCTCTAAGTATGTGTTAAGGTTCAGTGGACCTTTAAAGCAATCCTGACCGCGGGTGATAATGTACCCTTTGCCGCGTTACGAGCATTTCGTCTGGATAAGGCTTTGTGTGTATATAATTCATTGACAGTTTATTTGAGCAAGACAGCTAACATTAGAAATAACACTGAAAACTTTTTGTTAGTTTCGAAACCGCATAATTCAGTTTCTAGTGCCACCATAGGACGCTGGATTAAAATAGTAATGTGTAATGCAGGAATAGACTGTTCTAAATATGGAGCTCATAGTGTAAGGTCAGCTTCATCATCTAAAGCTAAGAACTGTAGAGTTCCTATTCAGGAAATGTTGAAAACTGCTGGTTGGTCCAGCGCTAGAACATTCAGTCAATTTTATGATAAATGTGTTGTTACTAACCATTATGATGACATACTAACAGTTACGGAATGAACTGATTTGGAGATGCATATGAATAGTGGTTAATTAAATGTTGGATGTCAGTATACTGTTTTTGTCTCTGGTATGGGTGGTTGAAAATATTTCATACAGTAACTTCTGCTTTGAAGTCTCATCTGAAAACGGAAGTGTTATTACGTAAAAGAATCCCCAAAATAAACGAAACTTACCTTAAGTTGAAGTTTGGTTGGGATTCTTTGTAGTCATTAAACACTGGAAAATAAGGGCTTTCACATCCATATATACACACCGAGGTTTATTTTTAATCTCTCAACTATTTCTGATGCCGCAGTGAGGTTCCTTTGCTATGACTTACATTCAACGTTGCTAATTCAATTAGAGTGACAAATAGTCACTGCACTTATAAGCAATCATATAGCAATACTCTGTACACTAACACTTGTATTTATTCTCACAATGCACCATCATTTTCGATTAGTTTCGGATACTACATTTGAAATATAATCTTTGTAACAGGAATGACAATTCGCTCGATTCAAGTTGAGTATTTTAACGAAAAATATAAACAAAAACATCTAATTTCGGCAGATCGAGCTTACTTTCTGTGTGAGTAACGATGCGAGTTTGGTCTTTTAATCACACTTTTAAGAAATCCAGGCAATTTACCGGTTGCACATGCTAGGAAATTTTATGGAGGAGATAGTTTTGTATAAAATGTACATTAAACACACTCAGAAAAACTAACAATTGTCTCTCAACTTACCCTTGTCAACACTAGAATGTCGCGAAAATTGATATTACTCATCTTGCTAGCAAATTCCGGTGTACGTTATACCGCAGTGTTGTTAGTGCAGTGATAATTTGTCACCCAAATTAAATAAATACAAGGTATAATCAGTGTCATTTGGTAAAAATAACTTATATTGTGTAGATCTGTACCTATTAAAATCGGATTGTATTGACTACATGCAACGATTAAACTTCCAATGTACTCACTTTATTTACTCGTTCTTTCTTTCTTCCAAAAACGTGAGCCAAAAATTTCAAGTCAATTAGTTTTGAAGTCCATCATGGCATTACTTTCAAACTTGGCATATAGTTAACTATCACACACACGTTACATTGTCAAAGCCATGTAGCACTGTCCAACATTTCAACATATTCATGGCCCCAGATTCAAGCTTGTTTGTATGGACATATCTTCAACAGGGGCTTTAGCGTTTATTGAACGCAGTCTTGTTCTTTATGACATTGACCTAACAAAACACCATGTCTGCAGCATTGAGAGGTAGAACATTGAACCCAAACACAGACTTATCTCTCAGGGTTTTACTACCTTAGATTTAAGGGAAAGCAATCCAGTTTATTTGTTAATTTAAAACCAATATAAAAAAAACAAATCAAACATAGAAATATTGATAATAACAGGTGATGATCTATCGGTAATTGGCTACTAGAATGACAATCTGATAGATTATTTGTGTGGGTGTTATCCACGGTTTATTGGCATTGGGATAAGAGTTCGGTTTGTATTTTAAGTTAAAGTTTTGTAATTGCTCATCATAAGCACGATAGAGACAACACGTTAAGCTCAATCTTCATGGGGTAGACATACAAGTATGTGTCTTCATAATTAATTATTTTATGAAGTTAGAAATGTAATCTGTGTGTGGTAGACAATTAAAACTCAAATTGGTAAAAGCATGCGCTCACCATAGGCCACATTACTGATCAAATATTAATGAAGCATGTTCAGAATGATCGTCTGCATGGTCTATTGGATGAGACAAAAGCGAGACATAGGATCAGATGCTAGATCACCAACTCAAAATAAAACACATGTGAACACACTTTTGCTCCACTCTTCATGAAACCTTTTTGGAATCAGAAACTAGGCGACTAGGTCACATCAACAAACAAAAAACGTGTGAACACAATAGGGACTACTTTTGTGCTTGAAAATTGAGCGATAGTTCTCTGCTGAGAGATAAATGACGCTTGAATAGTTCACACTCTTAATTAGGAATTCGCAAGTTTCGTCTGTTTTCAGTTTAGGGTCGACATGAATATGTTGTTGGTTTACGATATGTCCGTTTTCGCGACGATATTATGGAACTATATTGGATACCACTATATCACTTTACTGGTGTAAAATTGCATGAAATTAATTAAACAACCCCCAAATGACGTATGGTTAGTTGTCAAATTCGTCATAGACACACACGTTAGCAACCAACAAAACACTTCCCGGTACCGTACACGTGGGTGCTTTATCAGTAATGTGTTTATTGTCGAACGCCCACACTTAAATGGGTTTTTTTTATCCATGGGCAAAGTCACTTATTTAAAGTGTTTTACCAAAGCTTATGTATTTTGAGCAACACCCAAAAGTGACCACTAAAATGTTCTGGGCAACACCCCAAATCAATTTGCATGGAGTGAAAACCTACCAAGACGACGCTGTGTTTATGACAAGTTAAAAGCTCGGTGGAAGGATGTTATTAATATTGAGATACTACATTGTAATCGTAAACATGGGCTACTATCATATCACTGCTGTGGTCACGTATTGCTTCTTGTTTATATAACTTTAACCAAACATGTGATAACACAGATTTTGAAGTACTCGAGGATGCCTTACGTTAAACCATCAATTAACTACTTGTTAAGTCATTTGAATCAGACAAGAGGTAACGTGGGAGGTTTTGGATCACTCGTTGGACATTTAATATCGAAGACTAAACTCAAGTTCAAGTTCAGTCGAGTTTAGGGTTATGTTGTTTTCCATTACGTTACGTTGAAAGGCAATATGTGAAAATCACAGCTTGTTATGAGTACAAAAACCCACTTATACTCGTATTGTGGGACCACGACCGCATCTTTAGTACCCGCACGAATCCAATTACAAAAAGATGTGACTGTTGTAAGACATTTGGTTCGAACACCCCGAGTTATTACGTCACAACAACACAAGACACGTCGCCTTGGTCAGACCTAATTTCTTTATATAGATAGGTTACAAAATGTCACCCGGTGGCAAAAACTGAGTCTAGTTCTAAAGTGTGTCATTCAGATTCAAAACATATACTCGCACTTTTGGAACTAATTCAAGGACTTGTTTGTTTTCAAAACATTTGCCCCCTGGTATGCATTTTTATTGGAATTTGAAGTGTTTGTTTTGGCTACATTTTGGCGTTTTTCGATAACAATATAATAAGAAAGCTGGTACCAAATTCCAACTAATCATCAATAAATCAGAGTACTATCTTAAAGTATTTAGGGAATTAAGTCTCCATTTAAATAATTGAAAGTTAGATAAGCTCCAATCAAATGAGAATTATCTAAATATGTGTTTAAATGAACGTTAATGATGTTTTAAAAGCACCAAAAGTTCGCCGGTACTTTAGTCTCGAATGTTGACTTTCGTTTGTAAACATTTATGAATGTGATACTATAGTGGTTACTATCAAAGCCATTAATCCCTGTGTTTGGAACAACCGAGAGTAGGAAGAAGTTAAATAAATACCACTTTAGTCTTATGTCCGCGTTCCTTCCCCCCACATAAAAGGGGCCAGCAGAAGGAAATTGTAACTACGAAATTCTAGTTGCAAAGATAATACAACGAGTGGTCAGTAAATTCATTCCATTATGACCCATGTGTCCACCCCATGGCATTCTAGTTATAGAACGTTCACTGGAGACTTGTAGGTGTCGTACAGGCGGGGACATTATTAAATAATCGTAGATACACGATTTTAAATATAAACAAATTACTGAATGCAAATATGGACGCGAGTTCACTCCCTATTGTTTAGCAAACATTGGCCTCTAACAACGTGATGCTATATAAACTCTGTTGGTCGACACCTAAACACCAAAGCATTCGTGGACTTATATAGCATCTTTACCTCATACGCATATACATTGATTATGTGATTAAATTCATTAATAACTTAATATTTATTTTATGTATCATAAAACATAATATTTATTGACACTGTTTTTTTTTGTTGTTTTTTTAATTTACTTGAATATTTATGCTTAGACGCATTAACGTTATTTTATTATATTTACGGCACTTGTGTTATATTTCTCAATATGGATTATATCAAATTACTAGCGATCGTTTGCCTCCTGCCAGTGGGATTGCACGCAAGTAAGTGTTTCAGATTTAAAAATAATCACACACAATATTTATCATACCATTTTAGTAGCACTGCCCAATGAGCATTTCTAAAATTGTTCATTTTCTGGATACACTAAATAATTCCGGACACTTCCATTTTTTTATCAAATATAATTGTGTCAGGAATGGCTTCATTACAAATGGTGTGGTTACGACAAGTTATTATTATTTCCCCATGTTGTGCACGTAAGGCATTTATATGGCCCCGTTCTCACACAGAATTAGTTCAAATTCAAAATGGTTTTATTTCTATAACATTCAGAACAAACGTCAATAAAACATAAGATTTACTCAGAGGAAACAATATTAAAAACTAACTTAATACAAAAAGTCAAATAGATTTAGTGTCTTTGCATAGCCTACATGGATACTGGTTTAGGATAAGCACTTACTAAAATCATAAAATTAAATTTAGTTGTTTTAGTTGGTTTTATACGCGAATACGCATTGGGGACGCATAATCATTGTAGGATTTTCTTGACTAATGAATAGATAAAACTGAACAACCGTTTACCGCCTTTTGTAGTTGTTTAGAGTTTAGCTTCAACGTAAGTTAATCATTTCCATAAGTGCTTTGATAAAACAGTACCCTCGTGATTGGATCTGGCTTTAGGAATTTGATCTTGAAATTTTGGAATTAGCCTCAGTCTCAAAAGCAAATACAATAAACCCCTTTTTGTTTTTATAAGGAAACAGATGTTTGAAAGTTTCACCTCATACTTGATCTTATCTACCAGAAGATGTTTAGGTATTCTGTGCGTGTTAATGGATAATTTGACAAAATAAAATTTGATCCTGAAATCTAATTATTTGTGAGAATTGGAATACTCAGTAGGGTACTATTTCAGCAAAGCACTAAAGAAAACTTGAATTTACGCTCGAATTTCAGTACTTCATAATTTTTGAACAGCTTCGAATTGTAATAAAAGGAATAAGTAATACTTATCTTAATAGACAGATGAACTTCTACTTACTATTATAATACGTAATATACATTTGAATGGAAGTTTGATATTTGCGTAAGTGTGTCAATGATACAAAGTAGTATCAAGATGCACAAAACGGCAAATAACCACGATACACTTATTGGGCATGTCTTACAATAACAGTTTTGTTTTGAACATCAGTGGCTACCACATTGGCTCCCGTCTTCTAGAATAGCTATGAAAACAGGACGACGAAAGGATGCAGGATCATTGAATAACGTTAATAACTAATAGAACAACACACAATGTTATTTTTACATTATTCGCATCCTCTGCTCGGACAGAGTCGCCCTCAATAAACAAGTGACCAGTGTTTAAAGGTGGGGATCAAACCGTAAGCATTTTGGTGAATAACGGTACTGTCGGTGACAAGGAAAAATCATTAATTTACGCACAATTGAAAAAAAATGCCTTTAGAACAAACACGCGCTATTAAAATTTACCTAGCATTTTCAAGAAGAACAAGAAATCAAGGTTCAACCCCACAAAAAAAATGTCTTCACATTCAACATTTGTATCATTGCGGTTTCTGACAACGTACATTTCTAACTTTTATTCCTTTGGCTTTTACAGTCAGCAAAGAAATCTGTGAACAGAAGGGGGAACTGTTAACCTGTCCGTTCGGTAAAGTCTTAATCATTAACAGTGTACTGTATGGTCGTTTGAAAACCGGAGTATGTAACCCCTACCAGGTACCTAACCTCCCAACCAACTGTCGCTCCACGGCCACCACTACAAACACTGTTAACATAATGTGTGAATACCGGAGTTCCTGTTTCCTTGAGGCCGATAACACTATTCTAGGTGAGAATTATTGTACCGACAATTCGCTGGTTTAGAATGAGAAGGTCGTAAGTACATTTTGAGAAAACAAGAAAAAACTGTCCTTAGTTACTACTTACTAATGGTGAAACAAGCTGTTTCTTTTGGTCACTATGACAAGTTCAGATTTTCATACAAATAGGCTCATAAGAAGCACCTTGTGTTGCTGATTTTATTATCACATATCAGTGTTATAATGTCGTAAGTAGTAGTTACGACCTTCTCATTCTAAGCCAGCGATATATATTTGTGATGTTACAAGTTGCTTTTTAGTAAGGAATAAATCAAGCTATATACAAAACACGCCAACCTTGCCTATATAGCCGGACCTGTCCACACAACCGGTTGGTCAATCGGGATGGGATCGTTGTGATATTCTGTCGCAATAATTATTATGGACTATATGTCTTTCACATTTAAACCGAGGTGTGTTTGTCTGCAGAAGAGCAAGTTACAAGTTGCATTACAGGAAAATTGGTTTGTACAACTGGTATATGGTTACTACAAATAAACGATTGTAAAATTCATTGAATACTAATTTTGACTCAGAATATGACTCTATAGTACGTACATACTTTCATTGGTTGGCTTTATGGAGGTTTTCTCAAATACGTTGTACTTTGCAATACACCACCGTTACACAAGATAACTAGTCAAATACTTGTTCTTGTTTGTATGAAATAATCAAAATGTACCAACACGAATTCAATCGTGGTAGTAATTGTATACTTCTACTGCAGGTGAAGACCCGTGTCCTAATTTTCCGAAATATCTGGACGTTAGTTACGACTGTGTAGTTCCGACAACGACAACAAAGTTTACCCCTCCAACTACGACGAAACGAACGACAACGCCAACAACTACGAGGCGTACAACGACGCCGACGACAACAAGACGCACGACGACTCCGACGACGACTTCCACTACATCTACGACCACTCCAACAACAACTACATCGACAACAACAACAAGTACCACGACTAGAACCACGCCGACGACAACCCGTCGGACCACCACCCCAACCACGACTAGACCCACCACCAGACTCACGACAACCAAATCTCCGATTGTACCGTTTGTACCATTCAATGCACCAGCAGGTAAGAATCATGTATGCATTAGAAATTTAAAATACATTTGATAGGTCTACTGAGCGCTATGTTATAATAATGTTGCCCTAGCACAGTTCGCATCTTGAGCGATATTCTTTCCCGGGACTTTCGTTGATTGATAGCGGTTTGAGTAGGTTAATATGGTAATCCTTAAAGTCTTAAGTCGTGTGCACCATATCATTTAGATTACTGGTAGTAATTCTAGGAAGGTACATGGAATGTCCGCTGAATAACTAACTTAAAAACGGTTATAAAACGCTGTTATCCATGAAAGATTACCGTTGCCTTGTGTGTACTTATCTACCTGTTGTAGCATTGTAGTTTAGTTTGACATTGGTAAAAGGACAATGAGTGGATTTATTTTGGATGTAAAGTCACATTACTATCCTAATGCGTTATTGGAGCCGAAACATCTTCACGGAAAATGTCAGACTGATCAAGAGCCTAAATACATGTACATGCATACAGTGGATGCAACCATACTCATATCATTATTATCATTATAATAGTATACTATAGGCCACAATATACAATGTACTAATACAATGTACAAGTTAATACGAGTAGATGTTAGTGCGACTTTCGATATTTGCTGAAACTAGATTATTCATCTTATTGACAGCTGAGATCTGGGCAGTTTATGTTTCTCGTTCGGTTTGAATAAATGTGTTTGGCGTTGTGTCGTGTATTTGTGGTATATTCTATTGTTTTCTATCGTCGGTTGGTTAAGCTGAGTGCTGCCTTCCTGTCCGACTTTCTATTATCTCTATGGTAAGATAGTTAAATCTTGAGGTGTGTCGGCAACATCTACACTTTCAGTACATGTATGTGTTTCTTCTAGGTTCTCAGCTGTGTCATGGTTATTTGGTGAGTGGGAACCATGGTGTACAAGATGGAAAACTGTCAGCATCATCTACCTATCAGACTGGTAGTTACCTTGACAACCATGGTCCAGATAGAGGCCGACTATTCTCTGATGCTACACGACTACCCAATGGTACATACAATAGAGGAGCATGGTCGGCAGCCACTGACAACCAACAACAATATATACAGGTAGATAATCAATCAAGTCGGATATAGAATTCCATTAGCTTTCTGTTCATACTGGAATTGCACTTGAATTGAAACTTTTTTCTGAAAACTTAATTTTCGTTTAAATCTACAACCAGACAGTGCATGCAAATCAACAAGCAAAATATCCAAGCCAGATTTCATGAATTAAGTCGTAAAACCTTTCTTCCATAAAAATATATATATTTTAAAACAAATCTCCCACTTATTTTTAAATAGCAGCAACAAAATATAGATGTTGAAATTAAATTTCTATACCAATGCCAGTTTCAACATGAATTCTTATGCACTAAAGAAAAAATATAGTTCTCTTTTCTGTATCTCCACCCTTTTAATGTCGTCACAATATATAATTATCTTGTATGCTTGTAGGTGCAGCTAAATGCCCCGAGTATCATCCGAGGTGTGGCCACACAAGGACGACATGTTAACCCTAACGATCTATGTTGTTATCAATATGTCACCAAGTATAAAGTCATGTATAGTGTGGATTGTGTCAACTTTCAAACCGTCAAAGATCAAAATGGCAACGATAAAGTGAGACATTTATTTGATCATTTTCATCTTCTTAACTTAAGTCAGTGTATTATACACCAACTGCTTATTTTACTTCTGATGTTATTGGTACCTCTTTCTTTTCACGCATAGGGGATACTGATTCGTGTAGAACATTTTAATTAAAGCATATTTGACTTCTTCCGTTATTGTTTTTACTACTACTATATTTTAAATTACTATTTGTACAGGTTTTCACAGGTAATGCTGACCAGGATAGTGTAGTGACCAACATGTTACCGTGTCCAGTAATGGCCAGATGTATTAGAATAAACCCTGTAGATTGGAAAGACCATATAGCTCTAAGGTTTGACCTACTTGGATGTTCAGCAAACACAGGTACGCTTGAACATGGAAACTTAAGAAGCAGCAAACTATTTTATTGATATTGGTAACTATAATAATTGGAAGTTAACGTATATCATTCCATGGAAATGACCTCTGTGCATGTATATTGGTCAGCTAAGCACATACTTCCATTGCGTCCATTTCTTATAGGTTTTTTTTATAATTCAGAATATACGCCAATGTATGTGGTATACATTTGCTTGTATTGGTAAACGTGTCATTGACTTTAGTGATGGCGACTGTATGCTCTTCAAACGCAGGTTCTGTAAATAACGTTTAGACGTAACGTCAAACGTTGCGACCCATAAACGTAACAGAAAACGCGTGACGTAAAAGTATCTGGTGTATTTTTTTGTATTTAAGTGTTATCACACCTAAACTATTTCAACGATTTATTGGAGCGTAATTAATATTCTATATTTTGATACATTTTTAAGGAAAATAGCATGAATGGTAATTAAATACTCCTCATTTTTACATTTTACACTAGCGAAATTTAGCATGAGTCGCAACTTTTGACGTCACGTCTAAGTATTTGTTTGGTTACAGCTGATGTAGGTCATTGCCCGAAAGGTTGGGAAGAGAGACCAGGCAGTAACCAATGTTATCTGATTACTGATGTAAATGACATGCGTACCAGAGATGATGCTAGTGCTGAATGTCAGAAACAACAAGGACATCTAGTGAAAATAGACTCTGTTGCTGAAAGGGTAAGTTGTTTCCAGAAGTAATTATTTCAATTACATGATACACCCATCCATCGTCATCATACATAATAAATAGACCAATGTTGTCCGGGCGAAATCGTAGACTTTTGACATTTGAAACTTGAAGTTTCGGCCTTTTGCTACCGATCGTTTGATCGTGTGAAGTATTGTGAAAACCCAGGCTGTCTAATGGTTACGAGCCTAGGAACGCTAGTCAGGTCTACTGGAATTGTTGTTCGGAAAAGTACAGAGAATCTGCTTAAAATCAAATTTGAATAATTTCAGGATTGGATCAGACAGAAAGTGGCGTTTTTACAACAAACACAAGGACAGTATCATTTCTGGACTGGCCTCAGTAATCGACCTAGAACCGACAACACTGGACATATCTGGGACGATCATACATCCATTGATACATACGTTATGTAGGTAGTTTGCTCGGTTGTCGAGAATATACTGTAGTATTTGATCTTTGTTTAACGCATTTGTATTTTGTGAATTTTTTATACACTTATTGTGCAAATTGAGTCAAACTATGAAACAAATCTTAGTTATCAAAAAAGATCATACCAAGGACAGGGAAGACAGCACTTAATACAAACAACATAAACAACAGAAAAAAACATAGAAACAAAAACAATCAGTCTACAGAAGCACAAGCCAAACGCCACAATGACGACCGCAGAAGTAATCAAGTTTTTCCAGGCTAATTTCACAATTCAATATAGGATATTTATCAGTATGCCAAGCTGTACATCTAAGGTTTTGCCAATGAATGCAATGGCTTTGAGCAGACACATGGACCTTGGCTTGACGTCCAGTATGATGTTGACGTTCACTAGATGTTTTCATTGGCAATGTCACGCTGTTACATAACTACTACATTTTGTATGATTATTCATGTTAAAGTGATTTGTAGGCCGTGGAAGTCAGGTCAGCCGGATAATGGTGGAGGTAACGAACATTGTGGAGAATTATGGAGTGGAGAAATGAATGACAATGATTGCAACCAACATTATCCATATATCTGTGAAATATCTAAATGTAAGAACTCAAGTTGTTCTCTTATCATTCCATTGACATACGAATCACACACATTCTGGCTCTCCCACCCACTATGGTTGATAAGGTTTTGGCAATGATAGCAAAGGCTTTGAGCAGACATATGAGTCTTGGCTTAGCTTCCATTACGATGTTGACGTTCACTAGATGTTTTCATTCACAATGTCACCATACTATATAATACTACTTTATCCAACCATTACGATGTTGACGTTCACTAGAAGTTTTCATTCACAATGTCACCATACTATATAATACTACTATATCTAACCAATACGATGTTTAAAATATGTGTAGCTAAATGAAGCCTATGAATCATCAATGTTTTGCTGTGAGATGTTCGTCTCACTTATTTCTTGTCAGCATTTATTAAACATGTTCTATGACGGTACAGACCAGTATACACTGAATACAATGCTTTATACCGTCAGAAATCTTGTACTGTTGAGAGACAAGCAAAACATGGTAAATATTAAACTGATATTATTATTTATTGTGTGTGGTCTGTTGTACAACTTGGTGTTCCGTTTCGCTTTCAGTTTGGACTCCACCAAAGAATATTCCAAATGCGTTTAACCCTATCATACCACCAGCAGCACCGACAACAACAACCACGTCAACATCATCTTATTCATCAACATCTACCAAGGCACCGGCTACAGGTAGAATCTCAAATATACTCGTCTTGTAGCAGCTGAATCTTAAGACTTTACCTTATCAGTTTTGCCTCTAACGTTAACTCTTCTACAATGTTCGTCTGGAGTATTTTAACGAATAACTGTTAATGATGATCAACTCTGTTGATTTCAATTCATTTATTATCAAACTGAACAATACTACATTCACATACTTTTATATGTCACCTTTCACATTGGTTTTCCATGTCTACCGTACGCATCGTTCACAATGCGGTTGAAATACTTGTAAATTTTAAGCTGTTCAAACTATTTACCCGCTTATCGTAAATGCATACTTGTAGCATATGTAGCATTTTCTAATGGGGATCAAAATCCAACATACTTGAAACTTGTATGTAGATAATACTCACCTTCAATGAATATTTCAGTGAAACCATATGTACGACCACAACTACCTGGTAGTCAAGTTATCAATGGTATACAATACTCTGGTAAGTCCATGTCTCAGGGTCTGGTGTCTTCATTTATTTTACCAAAACCATGATGCTTTTATTTCTTTCAATATCATCTCACTCACAGCTTGATTGCTTATTGTTATTTTATGCACATCATGCTTGCCCATGCTTACTGGTGTCACACCGGTGGAAAGTACTTCCGGGTCGTAGTATGCTAAAATAGTCCCTTTCAAAAATTTGATATATGTCTGTTGAAGCACTGTTTTAATGTGGAAAATGCTGATTGTTGGCCAAATTACATGAATGTAGATCAAATATGACCTGCATGCTAACTTTTAAGAGTGTTTAATTGATATTTTTCTGCATTATCTTTCCCTGGCCGAAGACTGACAATGTATGTGTGCTTCGGTCAAGTCAGCTTTTGAGGCATGGAAAATAGCGTTGTCCTTCCAGAATCCCTGCAGTAGCTCGAAAACGAAACTATCGACATGCCATTTTCTCCAGCTTATTTTGGATAACAGGGATTGCTTTTTATGGAAACGGCCACAGAAAATCACCCGGAATGTCAGTGAAACGGAGGGAGAGATGCGAATTTGGGTCATTTTGCATTAATTCCAATGGCAGAAAATTCACCGGTGTGACACCTACTGCTGTTGCTTTGATATTTGTTCCAAGTGCAAACATTTTCATGCATTTCAATATTTTGTTCAATTTGGTCCGTTAGAATTCATATGCGGTCAGTACGTAGTTCACTTGGACCAAACACACTCCTCAAACTGTACGTAATGCTTATATGGCAAATATTGGGATAGGTTAGATCCAACTAGCCGTATTGACCATTAAATGGAAGAATGAATACATGTACATTCATCATTTTGAAATATATTCTTACATGTTGCTTTGTACTTTATAAGCTAGCTTGTTGCTTTATATGATAGACAACGCTGACCAGTACGCTGTAGAAACATTTTGTTCTGTTGTTTTTACTGAATGCTGCTTTTCTTGTCCGCTTTATGATACTATGTGTGCATCATTTCGCTGTTTTGTTACAGGTGGTTGTATAAGCCAGACCAGCGATTGTTCCTTCAAACCAGCGGGGGATTACCAGTCGTGTCAAGGATGTCATTATTACATGACATGTGCTCCGTCTGGTGTGTTCACACGGCCATGTCCAGCTAATCTTGTCTGGGATGATAACGTGAAAACATGTCAAGTCACCTCATCAACCTGTGGACCTGCTTTTGGCTAAACCTGCGATATAAATATATAACCAGCTACCTCATATAGCATCATTGTGTCAATCAGTACTCATTGCTTTAACTTCTCATCGTGTCATTTCATACTACAGTAAAACCTCACTTTAAGACTAAAAAATAAAAGCCATGCCACAATGGTGCTATTTTGCAACTTTTATTTTTATTTTATTTTAGTCCAGTCATTGAAGCTAAAACATTTGGTCACCCTCAAACAAATTGCAAAACAGAGTTTCTTTGCATTTTCATCATCTACAGACTATTATCAACTACAGACAAAACGTCAAATATGAGAGTTCAGTGGGGAAAATACAAAAAATCGACATGTTTAAGGTCACTTTTGGTAGCAATTTCAGCGTTTTCCTTATTTCATACTACATCGGGAATTTTTCTTTCTAATAATTCCCGTGTAATTCGTTAAATATTTACTAATTGCACATTAAAACTTATATTTTCTGAAAGATACAACCTTCTTATATCGAATACAAATAATGGTTTTATCATCAGACAATTTACTTTTCATATATATGCCAGTCTACATGTTGGTATACTACCCATTCAAATGTCGACAAAATGACTCAAAATAGCACTTGGAAGGGGAAACAAAAGTTTAATTCATTTCTTTAATATTAATTCAATTTGTTTAAAAATTACACATATCATGTGTTGTATATATGTGTGTCTAATGGAAAAAGGATATTTGTGTTTGGACAGTATAATATACACGAATCTATCGACTCGGGAGAAATAGTGATTGTTCTCTTTGTCTGTTCTTCCACAACTGCATTTGTATCCACAATTTTGACTTTATGTTTATGTAACTTGGTCAGAGTGATCATCAGAACAAAATTAAGACCAAGGTAGGAAATGGATGATCAAGGGTAAAAAACTAGGTCATTAGGTCAAATTGTATCAAAACCTTGTGTAGTCGCTAGAGGTCATAATGTTTACCTAATATTTATGACACTTGGTCACAATAATAATAAAATTATCAACAAAATCTAGGTTAAAGTTATAAATTGGGTCATCCGGGGTAAAAAGTAGATCGCTAGTTCAAATCAAAGGAAAACATTGTGTAGGTACAAAAGTGACAATTTTGGTCTAATATTTATGCAACTTGGTCACAATACTCATCTCAACACATCTAAGACAAGTGCGTTATTCAGTTATTTGGGTCAAAATTAGGTCAATAGGTTAAAATAATTGATGCGACTTTTGGCTCAAGAAGGTTTATCTATTTTTTGACCTAGTGACCTAGTTTTAACTCATGATACGTAAATATTGAATTTGTCCTACATTTTGTTTTCATGATCCATGAGACATGGTTTCATAAAGATTAGTTAAAAAGGGCGCCTTCTAAAGATTTGTTCTATTATTTGGCCTAGTGACCTAGTTTTTAACTCAGGTTAATCCAATTTCACGCATGACCTTGAGTTTTGTAACATGAACATTGTGACTAAATTTCACAAGTGTAAGCTCGAAATTGCGACCCCTGCTGACTTTATCTTGTTTTTTCTATGTTTTGACCTAATGACCTAGATTTTGGCTCCGGTTAACTTAAAATTTTATTTGACCTAGATAAGCTTCCGATGATCATTGCTGCCGAGTTTCATAAAAAATCAGACCAAAATTGCAACCTCTAAGCACGATGTAAAAATAAGTTACTGATACAAGTCAAGATTTATTTACATCAAAAGTGACAAATATCGGGAAAACATGTGACAATTCAATATATTTGTGAATATCTCAAAAAGTCCCACGAATTTTCAATTAGGGCATTTTGTACATTGCTAAGGATAGATTTACGCACCATATAAACACAGAACTGTTTGTTTTGCAATTAGTTTGAGGTTAAAAGTTAAAATGACTGGACTTTGGTAATATCTTTATAAGACCACCTTTTTACTGTCTCTTTTGCAAAATTACTTCTTACATTAACATATACCGCAGTTATGATTTATGTATGTTTATTCTAAACGCTACGATATTGCCAAAATCATTGCAATTGAACAACTTTACTTGGTAGGGTTTAATATCATTTTATTTTTTTTAAATTATAGTTATGATTTATGTATGTTTATTCTAAACGCTACATTATTGTCAAAGCCATTGCAATTGAACAACTTTACTTGGTATGGTTTAATATCATGCTATTTTTTTGATTATAGAAATACATATTTTACAAACATAATTATATTTTCAATGCTTTTAACGGCTGTAAACTCCTCGAGTTCACGTCAATCGGATGACTGTGGTAACTTTTGGAGCAAGGGTCGTACAAATTATGAGCTAACGTAAAAAATGTTGCCCGGACGACATGAAATACACTTGTTAGCATCGTGTGATGTCAACAATATTCATGTATGTCTGGTATTTGTCCAAGACATGAGACTGAAAATGGTGCGATCTAAATACATGTATTGACTTTGTGCGGTTGCCTTTAACTTCATCATTGTCTATTTACACATTTCCAAATAATAAGTGATTGTATTAGCAATGATGTATATAATCGTCTCACTGTTTGTATTGTACGATGCATAGTACCAATGTGTTGAATATTTGTATTTGTATCGTTTGAAGGCGGCTGTGTGAAGGACTGTATAGGTTTACAACAAGGACTGTATCAATCATGTCAAGATTGTCATCATTATCTATCATGTGCTGTGTCCGGCACATTCCAAATGGTGTGTTCAGCAAATCTCTCCTGGGATGACAACATAAAGACATGTACCCATATCTCATCTACATGTGGACCAGCACCATTCCTGGGATGACAACATAAAGACATGTACCCATATCTCATCTACATGTGGACCAGCACCATTCCTGGGATGACAACATAAAGACATGTACCCATATCTCATCTACATGTGGACCAGCACCATTCCTGGGATGACAACATAAAGACATGTACCCATATCTCATCTACATGTGGACCAGCACCATTTGGATAGAACATACAAGTTGTTAGTTTGATCAGAGATCGCTCCAAATATGTTCTTCTCGAAAGTTTTCAAATGAATTCGAAAGGTTATGCATCCATGTGATAACTGTATATGTACTTAAATATACATATAAGTATACGTGTATTTATATATTTTATTGGTTGGCAACATTCGTGGAATTTGATAGATACAGATGCAACTGGGTGAGCACCCTTCTACATTGTTATATATCGTTTGGGGATAAACATTGAGTTAAGGCGACACTGATTCAAAATATGTTGGTTTTACATGTCAGCGTGTTGGACTTCTTTAAACATGTATATATAACATTAGCTTGTGGGATACTGTTTTATTATACAGCTTTGTTGATAGATTGAAGCTATTTCGTTATCATATTTAGAGATGTGTTCTGTAATCATTTCATTCACATTACATTTGGACCAAACCCATCTAGTCGGGCCCTAGATGTCCTACATGTAGACGTTTGTGTAGTTCTATTTGTTCATACGATTAATTGCAATAAATTATTATAAAAAATCTGATATTTATGCTTGTTCTTTAAACACATACGAAAAGAAGACACCAACATGTTGTATAATGTTACCTGTCGTGAATAAAGCATAGATAAGCATGCTCGTTTACTAAGAAAATGCATGGCTAAATGATGGCTCAGTCAGTAGATTATGCCATGTGTACGGTCAAACAGGTACGAGTATCGGGTGCATGAAGGTGCAAGTTATGCCATGTGTACGATCAAACAGGTACGAGTATCGGGTACATGAAGGTGCAAGTTATGCCATGTGTACGATCAAACAGGTACGAGTATCGGGTACATGAAGGTGTAAGTTATGCCATGTGTACGATCAAACAGGTACGAGTATCGGGTACATGAAGGTGCAAGTTATGCCATGTGTACGATCAAACAGGTACGAGTATCGGGTACATGAAGGTGCAAGTTATGCCATGTGTACGATCAAACAGGTACGAGTATCGGGTGCATGAAGGTGCAAGTTATGCCATGTGTACGATCAAACAGGTACGAGTATCGGGCACATGAAGGTGCAAGTTATGCCATGTGTACGATCAAACAGGTACGAGTATCGGGTACATGAAGGTGTAAGTTATGCCATGTGTACGATCAAACAGGTACGAGTATCGGGTACATGAAGGTGTAAGTTATGCCATGTGTACGATCAAACAGGTACGAGTATCGGGTGCATGAAGGTGCAAGTTATGCCATGTGTACGATCAAACAGGTACGAGTATCGGGTACATGAAGGTGTAAGTTATGCCATGTGTACGATCAAACAGGTACGAGTATCGGGTACATGAAGGTGTAAGTTATGCCATGTGTACGATCAAACATATACTAGTATCGGGTACATGAAGGTGTAAGTTATGCCATGTGTACGATCAAACAGGTACGAGTATCGGGTGCATGAAGGTGTAAGAAACGCACGTTTTGAAAAGCATTTGTTATTTGAATCACATGCCCCAAAATGGTAAGATACAAACAGACCAGTGTTATACTTTTTGGCATGTAAGTGTTGCTTTTCGTCTAGGTTTGGGCAGGTCAATTACTGCAAAGGTAACCAAACAAACGTACCTTGGTGAAATTGTTAAGCTGTTTGTTCTGTATTCATATTTGACTTGAAGCAGAGCGTTTTGGTTCCCTGGAATAGCCAGATGTAGTTACAAATGTACACATTTTGTGTCTGCTGTTGGGTCATGGAAACCACATTCTACTGTATGTTGAACACCTACCTTTACTGGTTCATAATAATGTAGTCAAGTATTCCTTCCAGGGATGGATTGCATAAAATGCCCTACCATGCTACGCCATATTTTACAGCATTATATAAGGTAAGTCATGTTATTACAGTGTATGTATAATGGGCCCAATTTTCAGTATTGGTTACTTTATACTTACATCAGTGCTCAATGGCAACCAAACATTTGAGTACTTTTCTAGGAACGAGCAGTAACTGTTGTTGGGTACGCTTACATACTTCAATGGTGGATCCAATGGTCCTTAATTTCATATCAAGGATCTGGTAACACGCTGTTGTATGACAGCCAATAAACAAATGCTTTTTTGCTTGGCACATGTAGGAGACAAGCCCATGTCCTTTAAAACTGTCCAAATGTGTTCCAAGACAAGTTTGACCACCACAACCCGGCAAGGACTCCAAGCCAGAGATGCCAGTTAACAAATCTTCTCACATAAGCATTCAGGGTGATACATTACTCCACTGATAGAACAAACATACAAACAAGTGTTTGAAATATATATTTTGCTATGTAGTACATTACATCTAGACTTAACAAAAATTGTACATAACATAAAATGAGTAATGATGCAGCATCACAAGCCATGCCATGGACTTAATGTACATATCAGAGGTGTTGTATATAAACAAACCACAATTACCTGATCACCACAATACAACAACAATTAATAGGGTTTCTCCACTGCATTTTCAATATACCGTAGTTAAAATTCTAACACAGTCTATTTTTAGCACCGTGTAAACGTAAAGGACTGTACCGTGGTTAAATTTCCGGTATATCACAGCTTTTGCCGTACTACTTTTTGGCTGTTGAATTACCTCCCACGTATAAATAACGCTTTTTATGAATGGAATTTACGTCTTATTTATCAAATGACGTCATGGATTTATGACGTTTATTTGGCGTCAACGTAAACGTGACGTTGTGCGAACTTTTATTTGCGTAGCGTTCTTTCTTAATTTATTTAATTATATCCGTATTATTCCAACAGCAATTGTATTTATCGATTCATTTTAGTTTTTATGAAATACATAGTTTGGAATAAGCTCTAGTACTGCCTCTGTTTAAATGAAATGAGCAAAAAACAATATTCCAGGGGTGGAGGTTTTATACTTTAAACAGCGGAAGTTGTCTATAGCAACACGACAAACAACGCACCACTCTGCAATAAAAATGAGTCCATATGAAATTGCGCATATTACACGTGTTAGAATGCAAAAAGATTTTAGTTTTCCGTGATATACCGGCCAATATATCACGGTTTGTCGTTCACATGCATAGTTATTAATCACTCAGGCCTACGGCCTTCGTGATTAATTCCTACGCATATGAACTCCAAACCGTGATATATTGGCCGGTATATCACGGAAAACTAAGATCTATTTCCTAATTAAACAATGAATTCTTCATACAAATATTTACTTTTATTCATTTACAATTTATATGAAAGTAGTATATGCTATTAAATCTGTATCAGTGATCAGCTAAATTAGGAAGCCACATGTCTTATTGTGTACCCTTCAAATTAAAAAATTCAAATTTCAGATTGACTTTTATATTTACACAATTTACATGAAAGTAATATACGGATTAAACTGGAGTCAGTGATTAGTTCGTCTTGAATTAAGCAAGCACCTGCCTTAAACAGTCAATCTGATTAAATCTATATTGTCGTAAGTATTTGTAATATCCCTGATTTAAACTGCTGCCAGTCATATTTGATGTTTTTTATGACAGATTGACAGTGTTGCAAGAAAATGCATTGTTTACAATGTGGCAGTGGTTAACAAAGAAAAAAATTAAGGCAAAATATCCAAAACTGACCAAAATATTTTAGATGTAAATTGTATTGTGGTAATCAGGGGGCATGATAAAGTTCTGGTTGTACATTAAGTTCTGCATGTTGAGTGTAATACTGGTGTATAGTATAAATGAAGTAGACCAATTATACAACATTTAACACTCAACCATAACATGATCCTGTGAGTAAATAAAACAATTCTCAAAAATATCATACAACAGAACCAGACAATTGTGTAGTGTTAGTTTCCATGGCAACCAGAATGATGAATATTCAATTAATGCACAATTTTTTTTTCAAAAACCTGTCATTTCTCTTTCCTTCCATTATGTTAAATTCTAAATTAAAATTTGAAATCATCAGGGTAAATAAATTCCGCAGTCAAGAAACAGCAACCACCGTAGCCTACTTAATTCTATTGACACTTGCGGAGAAATGCTTTCATTATTTGAACAATATTAAACAAAGCAACTCGTTTGTAAGTAGCTAGTACATGAATTATCATAAGATCTCTTATAAGTTGAATGTAAGTGTTTAGCAAGTAAAAATGAATTGACTTAAGAAATAACGAGACATTCTCCTTAATCAACATCATTGTCTCTTCTTATAATTTATTTATCTGGTCTGATCTTAGATCTTCAATGAGCATAGACATAATATGGACATGTTCAACAGATAACCAACACTACACAGAAACATGATATAACATCTGCACCATCACGACCAATGAAAACTGACAGGTATTCAACCGTAAATGTTTAACTATAACAGGTATATACTGTATGTGTAAGTGTTAATATAGCATTGCCAACATGAAATTCCGAAATATTGCCAAATTTCTCAAATTGACTAAATCAGCTATTATTTCTGATGTAAATCTTTGCAAACATGCAACTCTGCATTACTTAAAAATCGCTTATATTTCTGAAATTCAGAATTCCTAAACGTTATGACCAGGGGAGGTATTCAATATTGATCTAATTTAATTAAAGAATAAGGATAACCAATCATATTGCCTAGTACTGACCAAGAGTTCAATATGGTGTGATCCGATTGGTTGTTCTTATCCTTAGTTCAAGTCAGATCAATATTGAATACCGTCCCTGGTAGAAACATTCACTTATGCAGTGAGTATATCAGTGTAAAAGTATACCAATTTACTGGTAAACCGTAGTATAAAACTATTACAGTTAATTAACCATAAAACATTCAATTAACACACACAATGTAACCGGTACAATGATTAACCATAAAACACATTTAAAGGCACAAATCTCACATAACAAAATCATCTATCATCATGTAATAAAAACAAAACAACATTGCATAGCTCATAAAAAGTGCAAAAATGCATGAAAAACAACCATTTATTAGTGTAAAACTGTAGCACATTTATTCAAATAGTGTAAAATGCAGCAATTAGTGTAAAATGCAGCACTTAGTGTAAAATGCAGCACTAGGGATGCTAAAAAATGTCAGTAAAATCACTAATTCACCATACATTTATAATAATGGACAACTGTAAAAGTGATATATTGAAATGCAGCTTCATAAAATCTCACACTTAAATACATACTAGCTTGTTGAACCAGTAAAAACAACACATTTTGATTTTAAATTATAATATTTTCAAATAATCAGTTTTCATAGGGTTTAATTCAACTTGATTTCAAGAGAATAATGTTGAATATGAAGTTGAACCCCAAATAATTGACAACTATAGTACAATGTACACTAAACCAAACTATCAATAAGTTTCCCTTTAACTTCTTAAATTAGCGACCATATTACAAACAACCAAGAAATCAAATGCATGTCAAAAAGTAAATTAAAACCCCTTTTTACCAACAAAAATCTTACACTTGTTAAGAAGACAATTCACAACCCTTATAATAATTATTATAAACAACCAAGAAATCTTAAATGTAAGAAATTGAAGCTTTAAAACCCCTTTACCAACTCCAAATTGTTCAAAGAATGATTTTAGTTTGTTCCAAAAGTGATATGTTTAGGCTAACGTTGGCTGATATGGTGAAGAAATAACAACACTGACTATAATTATATTATGACTTGTCAATGTAAAAAGATTTCGAAAAAGGTTAAAAATATTTTTAAGAATATGTAGGACCATTGTAAATAAATACAATAAGCAATTTTAAGATAAATTAATGATTGACAGTCAGTTAGGGATAAGACATTGGATGCAACACTTTATTGCTGATGTTTTGTTTTAGTCCTCAATACATTGTATCTAACTATTTATTCTGCTGAATGCCTCTATTTGAGTATTATATGACCAATACTATCCCCAATCCAAGGAGAATGCATGTACCACTGACAGGTCAGAAAATATTTTCTTTACAGTTCAATTACAATGAAAAATATAGACAAATTGAAAAACATGCACCAACTATTTTGGAAGACAAAATTGTCACACTAAATGCACCATAAAGGCCTAATGGTATTATATATAGCTAAACAACAAGCACTTTTAATTAACAATAACAACAGAGTGTCCGTGCAGGTAACAAATATACCTTGGTCATGAGAATCATCAATCTACATAGATCTACATAATACACATATTTTTCGTAAAACTTTTTTTTTTGCAAACCTTAAGATAATTCCACAGAATTGAAGGAAAAGGCTAATATAGGCTAAGCCAGTTGCCCAATCCTATTTCGCTAAATTTAAGTATCCTTATATTAAACTAATTCAACAGAATTTAGACAAGATTTAAGTTCTGTGTAAGTCCATGTATTAGTAAAACAGTACACACAATATTAGATAATATGGATGGAAAATACTCGGAGTTGAGAAATAGTTGATATGGTAGTGTCATGATATGATTGAAGAAAAATTGTGATACAATTAAAAATATTGAAAATACACGGAGTTTGAATGTAAGCATTTTATGAGCATCCTTAAAAAACAAACATTCTGAAAAGAGTATCAATACCATGCTTTCAAATCCAATATGTAAAGTATTTATTCATAAAGACAATTTGCTTTTGATATCATCATCAATTCAACAAATTTACTGTTTGATTTATATCCCTATTGGAGATAAAAGTATAGAATGAGAATATTTTTAAAACCTGAGTATTTTAACTGTTGTTTGCACTGTCTTTAAAACAACAATGTACATAATTCTGCATAAAATTTGGAGTATTTTAAATGTTATTTGCAGCGATCATCTCTGAGTTCTTGATAAAACCACCAATAATATGAAACACAAAGTACCATATACCCCCGAATAAACGCCCCTGGGGCATGCATTTTGCAAAAGGGGGGGGGTATTTGGGAGTCTCATTTTTCCAAGTAAATTGTGGAAAAAAAATCAGAATAAATGTCTATTTTATTGAACATCAATAAGTATACTATTTTTCAAAAACTAAACAAAATTTCTCCAAAAAAAGGGGGGGTTCATATTAGAGAGGAGCTATTATTCGGGGGAATATGGTATTTGTATTTATAACAACTGTAAACAGATAATAGATGAACACAGTTTATGAGATTCACATAGAATTAATCTCTATAGTAACAATTTAGATTCCATAAAAAACACCATACATACATGCAATAAATATATAAAAATCTCCTCATTTGACAAAAATATCTCTAACTGGAATTTTATTCCAGACTTCACAACAACAAGAAAATAATGTTTCTAAAATAGATCTCAGCTTTAGCTAACATTTGTATTCAGGTATTATATTCAGTATACAAGGGATATTTCAAAAGTTCCAGGAAAAGTGATAAAAATGTTTATTGTATGTTCGAATAACTTCAAACTTTGTATTTAAATAGAAAACTGTGTGATACATATTGAACCATGAATCGAACGCATGAAGGTATGTCGTACAAAATGGCATTGCTGCCAATGTTTAACACACAATTAAAATTATAGAGCACTTTTCCTGGAACTGTTGAAATGCCCCTCGTATATAAGGTCCACATCTAAATCATTATTTGTGGTATTTCATGAGATTCAGTACCATATTGGGAATACATTAATGTATTTCAATTAAACAACCACCTGTTTAACAAAGCCAGATAAATAATCATGTAAAATGTGAATGTATCTAAAAATTCAGCTGTTTTTTAAAAACAGTCATAAAGGAGCTTTACTCCATGTATCTGTGATAAAACTTTTTACACTGCATAATATGTTCAAAACATATTGGAAATACTATAATTTTACATTTATTTTTTCATTGAACAGCATTAGGACAAAACTGAAAGCATACGAATCATGCAAGTATTTCATACAAATTATTTACAAACAATAATAAAATATATATATCCCAGAACATTACATGACCAACAGACATACAATAAGGCACAATATAAGATATATGTGACAAGGGTAGATCTAATTTTGGGCTGTAACACTGTCAATGTAGTTCAGTGTTATCAACAGTAAGCTTTATCCATTTAAAATGAAAATAATTCTGAAACAGTAAACTGCCATCTGCTTATGGTTGTAATTTAGTTTAATGTGGTCAGAGAAAAGTTTTTCCAAAATAATCAGATTAAGTAATTTTGATATACATGTTTATTTCCCCTTCACTCAATACATCCTTAATACTGGTACATCACACTCTGTTTAAAGCACACTGTAAAGAGTCAAACTGATGTGTGTACATAATTTCTATACTCTATACAAGTAATTAGAAAATAACTTACAATCGCCATCTGTACACTGACAAAGGCATTACAGATAGGACTATGGAGCTATGGGTTAGGCCCAAATTTCTAAAACCCCTACAACAATGTTTCTTGTCGAAAAAGGTATAAAATCGATCTACACTTATCAACAAACACTTAATTGCCCCTTAATGCATATTTGTTGTTCCTGTTAGAACAAATATAAAGTAATTTACCCTTAATTATGTAAACCTGGATTTCAGTGGTTCTAAAACTTGCTTACACAATTATACTCCAATAAGACCAATATGTTATCAATAACTAGGTTATCATCCAAGTATTTTCTTAAGAAGGTAGACAGGGGGAGTACTACTTTTAATTTCATTTCAAAAGCACAAAATGTGTGTTTCCGGTTCAATTGGAACTTATTACAGTTCTTTAATTTTAATTCTTTTTTTTTTAGGTAAATAACAAAACAATTTGGAAGGCTTGAATCATTTCAGGAGAGAGAGAGGGAGAGGGAGAGATAATAACCGAGGTATTAAGTTATATTGGCCTTATAGAGTGAACACTCGTTTCATGTACCCTTTATAGTGTCAAGATCAAATCTCCAATTCCATGAACTAAATTCAGTTGAAGTAAAAATTCTTAAACAATTTAACATACATGACTTATTTGCATACATGTACAAATAGCAATCACATGTTAATGATGAAAAGGCACAGGCATTTTCATTTACTTTGTAAAACATCACATTTTTCATTAAAATATAATTATAAGCAACAAATATTAACTCTAACCCATGTTCTACAATACTTTATGTTTTCTGAAACACTCGGCTTGTCAACATGGTAATCCAGTCGTAACAAATGAATATAACCATCCAAAAACATGTATAATCATTAACATGTATACAATTTAATCCAATATTGCCAGAACAAACTATATATCCAATCAATCATAGGGGGAGATCTTTGTTCACTATTGTATATCAGACATTCTTGAAGAACCTCACATCACCAAATTCATACAGTATTACATAACACTTACAAATTGAACACATTTTTCATATTATGTATGACACTATAATTATGATTAATTAAACACTTCATTGCATCATTGTCTTCGACTGAAAAATTTATTTTCCTCCGCAAGCTGCAACATTGTTGAGCTCATATCGTTTACGACCATATTTGACGTGTTCATTAACGCAGCACTATAACGCGATGCTTGCGAGTTAGAGCGATTGCTCATCGCTGTAGGACTATATAAGTGAGCCATGCTCTCCTGCGATATAGAATTGATATTATCCATAAAATTTTCTGCTGATATTGAGTTCAAATTATCCATGAAGTTTTCTATTGGTGGAGCCTCGGGCACCTGTTGACGTTCTACGACATCGGTAGAACTTGTAACCTGGTTACAACCTGGTGACATTTCTAATTTACTAAATGGCGATCTATGATCTTGTGTACTTTGTTGACAGTTCGGATTAAACTCCTGATTATTCATAGGTCCAAATTGCATATTCATATTAAACTGATTATTCAAATATTGCTGCTGCGGTTGTGGCCCTTGCTGGGGCATATTCATAGGGCCATTATAACCCCCATACATTTTATGAGGATAGTTCCCAGGCATGTTCATATTCTGATTGGGCGGACCCATTTGTTGGTGTTGTTGTTGTTGTTGCTCTGGTGACGGCTGCTGTTGTTGTTGTTGCTGCTGTAACATTTGATTTCTACTTGCTGCCTTAGCTCGTGGTGGAATCTGTGATTGACTGATGTGTGGTACCTGTACTTGAGGACTTCCCCGTTCTAGTTTAGTGGTAGATGGTGGGTGGGGTATATGTCCACCTGCATGTAACATTGGGTTTGGCATCATCTGTGTTTGATTCACTGACATTTGATTCATTTTAACCGAGTAATGAGGCGGAGGATTCATACTCTGTCCAGATTTAGGTGTAAGAGGTGGGTGGGGTGCTGGCATATTGGGAGGTAAAGGTGAATGCATCATATGAAGCATAGTTTGTGAATTATTGTTTGCATGTGGCATGTTATTATTCTGCATATTCCAGTTCATATTTGGCGTGACATTTCTATCCTTTGGTTTTGGTGGAGGCATGTTACCTGGCTGGGCTACAGGGTCCTGATTAGGGGTCACAGGTGGGAACATACCAGGTGACTGAGGTAGATTCTGGGTGTTCTGTCGCTGTACCCAGGCTGCTGTGTTCTCACGTGACAAGTTTTCACGTGACAATTGATGCTGTAATGCCATTGGATCATTTGGTACATTATCAGTCACATGACCTGGTGAGTTCATTTGCATATTGTCCATATTTGGATTATTAACATTGAAATTATTTACATGTTGTTTATTTGGCATCCCACCATTAGGATGGTAGAAATTCTGCATTTGCATTCCCTGAAGCGAGTTATTTGCAGAATACTGATTGCCGCCACCGTTAGATCCATCATGCGAATGCTGCGTAAAGTTACCACCATTTTGCACATTATTTACACTATTCCCTACACTAGCACCACCTTGTTGTAAGTAAAATATTTCCGACTCAGTCAATGCATTAGGATCGTATGAATATAATGAATGTCCGTCACCATATCTCTCGTTCAGGAATCTCCTCATATCATCAGGAATTATCATGTCCTCGTTATCCTCTAACATCTTCTCTTCTAGAGCAGCTTCAGTGTCAGTATCCATAATCTGACTGTCATAATCATCTATACCATTGCCATGTTCCGGATCTGTAGCTATACTACTCCGTGAAGAGTTAAAAGTATTATGTGATCCTGATTTATGTCTTAAACTCCGCACTCCTGGAGGCACTGGTAAAGGTTTACCCATATTTAAACTATGAAATCGTTGCAATTGTTTTAAGGCACCGTTAAAGTTTGGGTCCATAGCCCTAACAGGATCACTGGCCCTTCTTGCGTCCCTATTTGGCATTTCATGCGGTAATGGAGTTCTGCACGGTGTACTATGAGCACTGTTTCTCGCACTTCCAACATCTTGTCGAGCTGCCAAAAATCTGGCAATTCTTTCCTGTTGGTATTTACTAGAAGGACTATACATAGCACTATTATTCACCGAGTTGGATTGTGACTGTAAATTTGACTGACTTCCAAGATTTGCTTTCTGAAATTGGGCCTCCATGTTGCTCATATTAGCACTTGAGTCACTGTTACATGATCGGCGAGAATGATACGGTCGATTTCCCGTGATGTCATACTCGTACGGAGAGTTTGTGATACTAAGACGATTTGTTGACATTTCACTCGACCTACGACTCGATGCCAGACTACCAAATGGATTTGGACTATTGTCTGAGCGGAGACTGCTAAAGTATGAACTAAGTGTACTCGTGTTACTGTCACGTCGTGAACGGAACATGTTGTTACCATGGGAATCAGTACCACCTGGAATACAAACAAAACCAATATGGTAAAATATTGAAAGTTTTGTAGGAGGATTAAATTATGTTTATTTCCTGGATGAACTTGAGCAGAAAATCATATTGCCTTTAAGTTAAGTTGAATGAACCGGTCAAAAACGAAATAGCTGTCACATGAATGTACAACCCCAGAACTTGCCTATTTATAGATATACTAAAATTCAAACTAAAAAATTTAATAATTCAATAATTTCATAGTACTTATAACATACTAAAATATGTAAGATGCATGAAATTTCAACATGAAGTTTTAACAATAATACTTTCAGCCATAAATTCTCAAAACTGTTAGGCTGTATCCAGAGACAAATAAGCACTGAGGCAAATATGTTCTGGAGAGTACCTTGGGTTTCTTTTCTTCTAAAAACAAGCTTTTTTGGTATATTCTCAAATGTTTACTATGGCTTCAGGAAATATTTAGACAGATTTCTTGAATTCAGATATGCAACAAATTCAGAATTTCATGTAGCCACTAGTGTAAAGTAGAAATGTTTTGAAAATCTTGCGGAAACATATAGAAGGACTCACCATGAAAGTCGGATATACGTTTGCTGTGATTAGGTGCTGCCGGAGGTTTGAGATCAGTAAGTGATGTCTGTAAGGGTCCACCACCGTCTTTCCGTACTCCTGTAATAATTCAACAATATAAAAATATACCAAATAATTTAAAATTAGCATTATTCAAAATTAATATACCAAACAATGTATTTTTTATATTTTATAATGTAATAACAAAGAAACACTCATTGACATCAACTAGAACAGTAAACTACATGTTATGATGCTAGTTTGTTCATTTGGGTTTAATATTTCATTTCTCAACAGATATTTTAGATAGATAGATTTTATTCAGTATTGAAGTACATACATGGATATTCTATTTTAGTTATGTACAGTGACTGATTCATAGATCAGTTTTTTTGGGCTGTATCTTAATCAGTACTAACTTACATTTGCACAAAGATCCAGTAACTTCTCCACATGACGAGGAAAACTGACATTGTTGTCACATTATTACAGAAGGATATAATCTGCCATTTAACAGGAACCAGTCTCAGTAACTAAAAGTGTTTATGACATGAAATTGTCTTCTACAAAGGCCGTTACTCTGGCAAAAACCCTTTGAACTAAAATTTCTGGCACTATGTACAACTAAGCTTTGTACCAAGTATTCATGAACAAATGTGTTAAAATCCGACCAGTGGTTAAGGAGAACAAGCACAAGACCACACATACACTGTGATATCCATTCATCCTGACATCAAAACAGACATCCAGTACAAACCCATTATATCTAATCACAATAATGTGGATAACATAACACCAGGACCTGATATACAGGGTGTCCCAAAAAAACGGGGACCTAGGAAAAACAATTGTAACTTTTTTCTCAATTATAGATATCACACTATTAATATGCCAAAACAATAAGGGAAGAACACTGTTCAGAATACTTGTATCACTGTTGTGATAATATAGTTCAATACCCGGAGTTACCTCCCATGTTTACAATTGCATGTTTCAGTAAAATACCATAAACTGAAGCAGTGATTTCAGAATTCAATGAGATATATTTCCATGTTGACCTCAAACATCTTCTTATGTGCTCCAAATAATTGTTTATGGTTCGTGATACATTAGTACATTGTGTACAGCAAAGGAGTTCACTATTGGGATCAAGTTTGAGTAATTTTAAGATCATATGGCTTGTGATATGAGGTAAGATGTCAGTACTATTTCGCAAACATATCCTGATTTTGCTGCTAATTTATTGCAAGAAGAGTTTTCTGCTAGCATATGGTACAATTTTATAATTTCTGACATACACAATTTCTCCAAAATATATCTATGAACTGTTTGTTTGGATAAAACTTTATACTTTTAGCTTCTTTCTATAGTCTAAGCTTTTTTGGTAATACCCGTCTCTAGATATGCCATCCTTATTAGACAAATGCCGTGGAAATCCATGGATTTCCACGGTAATACGCGTAAATTAACATGGCAATTGATAGAATTCCACGGAAATCCGTGGAATTCCTGAAGAACATATATTTTCCATCAAAATTTGCCGCGGATTTCCATGAACTCCCTTAAAATTGCCATGGAATTCCACGGAAAATACAAAAACTGCCGCGTAAAGTTGGACATAGTCAAAATCTGACATGGAAAATAACATGGAAAAAGAACTCTAACTTTTCGGAGGATGGAAAATGATGGAAGCTGACACTTAGAAAATTTTGTGGAAAAATTGTCTCAAAATGATATTTCTTTTACTGAAAAAAGTCAATGATTTTATTAATGCGTAATTTAATTTCATCAACACATTAAATATTTAACAAAAATATTAATTATTGATAATTTGATGCATTAATATTTTGTACATGTATGTGTAAGCTAATGACAGAAATACCATGTTGCACCAGTCTATGATCAGACTCAAATACTTGAAATCCTCGCTCTACTGGTGACATATAGTTTGTGATTAAAAGCTTTTATTTCTTTTTTCTGACAGCAATGCATTTGGGGTCGCCTTATAATAATTCACCTCATTTAGTACAGTGATTATTAATTGACTGACCTAAGTAGTAGATATATACTTGTGAACACTCATAAATAAATAAAACCCTGGGGAGTATTTATCAGACCGAGCACCTGAGGTAAACTGAAACCATACATCTGGTCTTAATGAACTCACCACTGGAAATCTGATAAGCCATCGCACATACACATTGGAAGGTTCCATTGATACAGATATGTGGGGGAGTTTAAGACACTAGCTTTGTAAAAATGACCATTATTATGAATTAAGCAATATTTTTGAAAATGAGAAATACAGAATTATATTGAGAAAGTCCACTTTCTAAATCAATGTTTGATAATACTACCAGAGAATTCAATTTATTATGCATCTTTTGAAAACAATCCACATTTTCAAATGAGCTCACCCAGAGCAAATGTTACAGTCATTGTCTGACCTACATATTCAAATATTTTGGAGGTCAGTGCTAAATGTGGTTTAACATTGAGGGTTTTGTAGTGTTTGATTATAGATTTGCATGTGTACAAATGACTGCACTTTTTTACTGATGGCAGGAGTTGTTAGTGTTATAATTGTGAATAAAAATGAACTAACTTGAGAAACTTGGGAGGATTTTAAACAAGAGAAGAAAGTTTTAATTCAGTAAACAATGCTGTGGAACAACAATGTATGGTAAGTATGCTTTTCCCTCAATTTCAAGAATTAATCTTAAGATTCTCATGTAAACTTAAATACAAATAAAGATTTATTATTCATTATTTAAAGTATGCTAAAGACTTTCCTTTTGCCAAACAAAATAATACAATAATTATGTTAAGATTCAATAATAAGCCAACTTGTGGCACTCTGATAGTTTAAAAAAAAATTAGATAATAAACTCTTAAACATAGAAAAAATATCACTGACTTAAACTGATTGTTGTTATTTTGTGATTTTTTTTATCTGTAATCTTATCTTTCTAGGTCCAAATCATGGCCATCTGCAGTTTATTTCACACCTCAGAATGGAGCGTCTTAGTGGCCTGTTTCATCTTCATCTCTCAGCTGATGATACTGACCAACAACCACTCAATGTTTGTGTTCTAGAAAAGAGTCTGATTCTGGCCAGGAATGGAAGTTAATGACTTGAGACTTTTTGAGGGTAAGAGCTGAATGAATATATTGCTAATTATAATGATTAGGAATACAACTGTATCATTACTATTTACAGAATTTTAAATAATGGTGACTTCTAGACTGCATATATTAAATTTAAGCTGTGTGATGCTGCTATTACACAACTTATAGTTAATTACTTTTAAATTTAAACATTGATTGCAGATCAAGTTTAGTTATACAAACTTATTTTGATGATTTATTTATTTACTTCATGAAGTCTTGATTACTGTAGCAGCTCAGACCGAGATGTCACAATAGTGGGCAATATTATGAACCAGCATTTACCTCCACTGGTTAGGATTCCGGGAATCTGAGTTACCCCTACATTGAAGGGAGTGGATGTTGACAGTATACAATAAGTTTTAATATTGACAAAATAAGTCAAACTTCAGCTATTTATCAGTAAATTGGTTTTGTTTGAAATTATCATATAAATGAAACTATTTTCTTTTTACAGATCTCTGTGAGTGCTTGCTAAAGAAGCAGCCTTCTACACCAAAATGTTACATACAGATGATCATTGGAGATCTACTGGAGCTTATCAAGAAGCTCAATAAAAACAATGGAGTTTTCAGATGATTATATTTCCTCATCTTTAAGTGCTTACCATTATAATAGATATTAACAAACTGAATTGACATTATTTATTTAGATGAAAACAGCTAGAATTTGTATACCTAAGGAACAAATATTTTCGACTAGTTCGACTAGTTCGACTAATGATATATTAGGTTATGGTATATTAATAATTAATATGTATCAAAATGACAGGCAGTTGTTATCACTTTTATATTATATTAAGTTGAATGTGTGCATTTATGTTTTATACATGAATCAAATTTTTTTTTACTCTTAATTAAACCCTGTATTAATGATAATTACATTTTGTTTTTTTATTTAGCTAAGCAATCCCAGGCATTGAGGGAACCTGGAATTGATGGAAAAGCCGTGGAATTCCGTGTAATTTTTCATGGAATGCCGTCCCAATACTCCACGGCGTTCCGCGTAATTCCACGGCAAGCCGTGGAAAAACATGGAATGCCGCGGAAACACGTGGAACGCTGCGGAAAACACGGAATGCCGCGGAAAAACACGGAATGCCGCGGAAACACACGGAATTCCGCGGAAATACACATACTGCCATGGAATCCTTTTTTTCTTTCTTTTTTCCATCACTTCGAAAAGTTGATGGAAAAAAGTCTCAATACTCCGCGGCAGATTTTTACACGGAAATCCGCGTAAATTCCGTGGAATTCCGCGTAAAATCTAGAGACGGGTAGTCCTTGAAAATATTTACGTTTTTAATCATTGAATGATTGTTGATGCTATTTGGAAGGTTTTCCACTTCCCCTTGGTCAGTAAACGTGCCACGTTTTCCTCTGTTTTGCTCTTTCTTGTCATATTTGTTTTATTTTTACAAGATTTTGATCACCCCTTTCACTTTAAATGTTGTTTTCTAAAACTAAATGCCCTGACACAAATGCCCTTGTCTTATAATGCCCCTTTTCATGTGATTAAGCAAAAATAACGTGAAATGTTGCCATAGTGAAAATGATGACGTCACTTCCTGATTTGAAGCACCATATTTAAATAAGTGCTCTTTTTAAAATATCAGCTTAATTCATCAAAATATAAATGAGTAATAAGGGTTTTAGGTAGGTCCCCGTTTTTTTGGGACACCCTGTAGATACAATTACAGTTTCACTACAACACATTATATACCCTGTTTCCTCGTATAAGCACTCCCCCTCTAATTAACGCCCCCCCCCCGGCGATTTTTGAAAAAAAATCTCACCTTCATTAATTGGTCCTACAGTAATCCAATAAAGTATCCACAGAAATCCAGTAGTCTACATGTTTATTAGCCATTTTTGCATACGATAGGCAACAAAAACAAAGTCCGGTATTTTTAAGAAGGGGAAGTAATTCGTACTTAGGCTAAGTGCCGTACTATACGGTACCGTTCGATGAGGGGGCGTTTATACGAGGTCTGACTGTGTATGGAATTATTTTTTCATAAAATGCATCGCCCCCGGGGGCGATAATACAAGGTTTTACGGTATAGACAATAACTTACTGTTATTTCCCACAGGTGGAAGCAATGCCATGTTCTTCTGTAGTGATCTTTTCTGTAATGTTCTGTTAGAGTTGACACGATTCTGTCTCATGACGACCAGGTTATCCGAGCCTGGTACTTCTGCCTCATCAGGTTCCGGAATATCTGCCTCCTCCTCGATACCACCAACCTGTCCTATAGAGATAACCTGTGAGCCTGAGGTCATGTGATCATCAAGGTCAGATTGTAGATTATTGGTGACATTCACCTCTGGACTGCTCTGTGGTGATGGATGTTGCTGTATCACAGAGCCAACATTGTCCTGATATAACAGTAAAAGAACAGTTTATCAATCACAAGAGTACTACAACAATTGTCACACTATCAGATGAATCTCTCACACCAAAACATAAATAAATAGACAAAATATAACAAGTTGCCAGGCATTTTGGCTGATTTTCATAGGAAACATGGCACACATATTGTGCTAAAATTAGGAATCAGCATTACATTTTAGCAATCAGCATTCATAGCACTTCATGTAAATCTGTAACCACAAGATTAGGAAAAATGTGGATTATTATACAAGCTTTTTCCTAAAATAGTAGCAAATAAGCGCATATTTTGATCCACAATTCATGGAAAAACCTTGAGTCTATGTGAATAAATCCCCCCTTAGGAAGTATAGTAAAGAAACCTACCTGTGAGCTACGCCTTTCACCAGATGAGGTCTGGTATGTACCGACAGACAAACATTCTTCTACCTTCGTAGCACCATCCTCTCTTCCCTCATCAGGATGCTAAATATACAACACAAATATGATTGCATGTGATTGAATAAACTAAAACCATAGTTTATTATACCCACAAACCAGAGATGGTTAAATACCAGCTGGTTAATGACAAAAAACAATGCCATGTCACCTTTTTTATAGTACTTGTACATGTAATGTAGAACGTTATTTTGCTTAAACAGGCTTCCATTTCTTAAATTCTGATTATTTTGTCATGTGTATTTCCATAAAACATTATAAAAATTATAAAATGTTCAACTTATTTTGTAAATATCTTCAACCTACCATACATTGGAAGTGGATACTCTAAAAATAAGCCTAATATCAACTGCTACAACTAACCTGTCAAATTATAGCATGAAATTTGGTAGAAAGAGATGAGGACAAAAACTGTAATATGTTACCTGGTCGCTTTCATCTCTCTTTTCTTGTTTACATGAGTGATCTCCCTTGTGCTTTTTGTTGGCATAAAATTCGGGTCCATGTACAGTCTTCACATGTTTACGTAGAGAGCTAGGATCTGTATATCGCTTCGTACAACCAGGAGCTTTACATACATACGGTTTCTGAAATATCAATGAAATTTATGAAATTTTTACGTAAACATTGATAAAAACAAAACTCCATCTTGATGACACTTAATTTTTCCCTCAAAGCCAGGCCATTGGTCAATTAGGCAGCCATAAAACTGATCCACCAGCAGAAATTACAGTATTTACAGAACCATATGTAAAAACCCTTACCTGGCCATTGGTGTCATTTGTTTAAATCCCACCCAACCTTTTCAGAGATAGTTAAACTTATCAGAGATAGTACTTACAGCATTAGAGTGAGTTCTGTTTTGATGTTTTGCCCGATCACTAGCGTTACTGAATGCCTTTGTACATCCAGGGAATTCACACATATAAGGTTTCTCACCAGTATGAGACCTTAAATGGGTCTTCAGATTCTCTAACCTAGAGTAAGCCTTTGAACATCCTTCAAACTGAAACATACATAACATAAACTTCAAACATCATATTTCTCCAGAAATAGCGCTGATAAAATTTGGACAGACAAAACAACAGACAGACAACAATCATCGCTGCAATATAGTCCCAAAATACTTTGTATCTAGAGTTTTTATCAATTCATGTAATAAAAGTGTTTTTAAAGCAATAAACACCAATGTCACCTGTTCTAAGTGATCATCGCTCAAGGAACTGACCCCTGAAATTCATTACCCCTCAAGAATCAGAACAGGTCCTGAAAAATTATCCTTCCTTAAAGAACAAGCTTTCCTTACCATAGTATCAAATTCTTTACAAATATTTACGACCATCTAAACTTCATTCGTAATGCCATTACTCTCACTAACAAAAAGAACTTTCATAGCACTACAAAGTTAAATGAATGTGATCCATTGCTTGTTTCACATACCCTACAACTTTTTTATATACAGCGGGCATTTCACCTAACTAGTTTTTCTGGACTGTATCCTAACATGAGGAGGAAATTCAACTTGATAGTCAAATTTTCATTGAAGGGTATGACCTGCTGAAACAAGTCTCTTCTCTGCTCGGCTGGTTTAGTTGAGTGCTGCCTTCCCTGTCAAACTTTCTCTTATGTTTTTGATCTTCAGCTTACAAATGCACTGCACTAACCAGACTAGCTGTATCTGGAGACTGATATAAGGTTGAGTAGAGTAAACATTATACTTACAGTACATTTATGTGGTTTCTCGCCAGTATGTCGTCTCATGTGTACTACCAACATATATTGTGCTTTGAATGGTTTCTCTTCACGACTACATTCTGACCAGCGACATACGAACGCTTTCTTGTTGGCTTGTATATGATCCTGGTTTATATGCTACAAAAACAATACCATCAAAGATATATCAGGGTTGTATTCACTGAGGCAAATATTTTCTACAGTCTATTTGTGGAATTTTTCTCTTCAAAAACATTTTTCTTTTCACAATTTTTCATGAGGGGTCTGGACGTGCCTCAGTATAGCTACCGGCAAGTGTAATCAAGTAAAACTACAAGCAGTACTGGTAGAAGAACAAGAACCATACAACTCTCAAGCAGTACTGGTAGAAGAACAAGAACCATACAACTCTCAAGCAGTACTGGTAGAAGAACATGAACCATACAACTCTCAAGCAGTACTGGTAGAAGAACAAGAAGAAGACTAAACATATTAAGGTCAAATTCATCAAAGAACACAAAGGTAAGTTACTGTTTACAGTTTTATAATTTCCATCATTTTAAGACGACTTAAATACATGAAACTAATCAACTTCGACATTTGTTCGTATATAATCTTTATTCCAAAACGTGAATACTGATGTTTGTAGCAACATCATTCTTATTACTCAATATTTTGACCTATTAGTCTTCTACAGGAGCTAAGAATACTGAGTTTCCTGCATTTTAAAATGAATGTTGTATTCATGTATGCATGGATACAAGTACGTAAACTACACACCTTCACTAGTTCCTCCTGTGTGTCAAACTCCTTGGCACATTCTTCCCAGTGACAGTTTGTTTCCATAAAGTCTGGTTCCCCTTCCTGTGGTACATGACCGGGAGCCAGGTGTGTATCACCACTGAGAGGTTTCTCATCTCCATCATCATCTTCTCCTTCATAATGACCTGAAAATATAAATAATCTCCCTTTAATAAAATGTAAATTACCTCCCATAAATAAAATGTAAATTACCACCCTTTCATAAAGTGTAAATTACCTCCCTTTGATGAAGTGTAAATTATCTCCCTTTAATAAAGTGTTAATTACCTCCCTTTGATGAAGTGTAAATTATCTCCCTTTAATAAAGTGTTAATTACCTCCCTTTGATGACCAGTACACAGAAAAAATAAAGACATTATTAGTACCTAGAATAGTCCCTTTCTTAGTGCTATTCCATGGATTTAATCATAGTCTGCTTAAAAGTTATAAAGATTAATTGCATTACCACTACTTCCTTTATACGAAAGTACATAAGTTAAGTTTGTTTTAAATCAATATATTTTGCTAAATTGTTCAATAAAGGGCTTGACAAACAAATTAGGTAAACCTATATAATAGCTTACGAATATACAGTATTTACATACTTTTAACAGTGGAAATCATGTAACAGTTTTTTAATTTATTATTTGAATAAATTTATCCATCAAGAAATTAAAATTGAAAAGAGTACACATGTAGATCTACAATAAGTGTCGAGGTGTGACAAGTAAGTACTCTGTGTTCAATACTGAGAGATCATGGTAGATCTTTAGATATTGCAAAACAACTAGGAAACATAACTCTTAAAACGTCTACACCAACATCACAAGAATTGTCTCCCTTTGATCAGATCTGATATATAATAATGACCTAGTTAGTAAATTTATGTATGCACAAAGGTGAATGTAAAAACTCCTCATGAATACAACCAGCCTAACATAAGGATGACAGCATTGATATAAATCAAATTACACATGCAGAAAATAACTAGGTAAGACTGAATGGCCGTATACATGAACTAGTAATATGCAGGCCACACTGTGTATAAATATATAGTTTTACCTCCATTGTACATGTAAGTAACAACAGTATCAACCCAACAGAACAGAAGGGTTTACTTTCCAGTAACATTTCATCCCCCAATCTATAAAATCTATCATCAATATAAGGGTCAAGTGTTGGACTGAGGGAGTTTCACACAGACTGAGAGTGACATTCATGCCAACAAACATCAACAGAAACAAAGATATGCCATAATCAACTCACTTTAGAGTAGTCCAGTAAACGATCAAAGTTAACAAACTATTCTTGTATATGAGTATAATACTTGCATTGTGTAAATTCAACAGCAACTATAAGCACCATGATCACCTACAATAAGCAGGCACCTGTCTTGAAATGCTTGTGTCACCAATCTTGCATGACCCAATTACCATTATATTGACCTATTATTCAAGTTTATCTACCTTGAAAGTCACTATAAGAATATCAACATTGTAGTCAATTGACAATTACGTTAGTCGCGTTACATATACATAGCAATTAATTTATAAATTGATTTTTTATACACCTACATTGCGGACGAGACAGTCTGGAGGCTACACACATACCAGACAGCCAGTACAAGACGAGACAGTCTGGAGGCTACACACATACCAGACAGCCAGTACAAGACGAGACAGTCTGGAGGCTACACACATACCAGACAGCCAGTACAAGACGAGACAGTCTGGAGGCTACACACATACCAGACAGCCAGTACAAGACGAGACAGTCTGGAGGCTACACACATACCAGACAGCCAGTACAAGACGAGACAGTCTGGAGGCTACACACATACCAGACAGCCAGTACAAGACGAGACAGTCTGGAGGCTATACACATACCAGACAGCCAGTACAAGACGAGACAGTCTGGAGGCTACACACATACCAGACAGCCAGTACAAGATGAGACAGTCTGGAGGCTACACACATACCAGACAGCCAGTACAAGACGAGACAGTCTGGAGGCTACACACATACCAGACAGCCAGTACAAGACGAGACAGTCTGGAGGCTACACACATACCAGACAGCCAGTACAAGACATGTCTATCAGACAATACGTTTGACCTTAAAATACATGTACTAGCTATCATAGGTGAGGTCATTATTACGTCAATTATGTCACCAGAAATAAAGACAAAAGTGCCATCAAGCGCCTTTATTCAGTTACCTCCCTTCAATTTAATATCTCTGTGCCTCCATAGCTCAGTGGTTCAAGTGCTCTTGTGGTCTAATCTGGCAACCTGTGTTCAAATCTGGGTAGAGGCGCTCATATATAGGCCTGCCATATTGCAACAGAAAGCTGACTGTCAAATAAAGGCTATTCTCATCATGAAAAGAGTTTTTTTTCTAAAGAAGGCATGGATTACCTCCCGCTTACATGATAGCCCTCACCAAACAGGCCATGTTGACCTTCATCAGCTAATTGACGGATAAAGCTATATTCCCACATAGACAGAATCTTCTAGATATGTTTTGCTCTCATCCATTGATACATGGATACATAGGAGCAAATTAGGGCAGAAAGTGAGCGCAGATGTTCGCTATATTCTTAGATTGTCTTGTCATCTATGATTTATGATTGACAATCTGTCATCGTGAGTGCATTTATACACCACCACATATTCACTTACTGAATGCATGTAGTGTGATAGGGGCACTTCCAGCATGTATGGTATGTGTAGTATTATAGCGTGTGGCAATCAGGTACATCATATTGAAGTACACTCAGCACCTTGTGTCCATGGCCTAAGCAAAAAGCTACTGCACCTCTTCAATCAGTTACCTCCAATTCAATTCCATTGAATTAAATATAGAAGGTATGGATAACCACCTATGGAAAGCACTATGTTGTGCTTTGCTTAGCAAACTGACACCTGTTTGCTGGGCTAGTTGACTTGGTAGAGCGACTACATGTATTTGGTTAGTTGACTTAGTATGGAAGGCAACATCGTTACTGTGGTCACACAGGTAGAGTGACATGATATGATCACAGTATTCCAGGAGGGGTGTACTTGCTGTGGTCACACTGGTAGAGTGACATGATATGATCACAGTATTCCAGGAGGGGCGTACTTGCTGTGGTCACACAGGTAGAGTGACATGATATGATCATAGTATTCCAGGAGGGGTGTACTTACTCTGGTCACACAGGTAGAGTGACATGATATGATCACAGTATTCCAGGAGGGGTGTACTTGCTGTGGTCACACAGGTAGAGTGACATGATATGATCACAGTATTCCAGGAGGGGTGTACTAGCTGTGGTCACACTGCTAGAGTGACATGATATGCTCACAGTATTCCAGGAGGGGTGTACTTACTCTGGTCACACTGCTAGAGTGACATGATATGCTCACAGTATTCCAGGAGGGGTGTACTTACTCTGGTCACACTGGTAGAGTGACATGATATGATCACAGTATTCCAGGAGGGGTGTACTTACTCTGGTCACACAGGTAGAGTGACATGATATGCTCACAGTATTCCAGGAGGGGTGTACTTACTCTGGTCACACTGGTAGAGTGACATGATATGATCACAGTATTCCAGGAGGGCTTGTACTTCCTGTGGTCACACTGGTAGAGTGACATGATATGATCACAGTATTCCAGGAGGGCTTGTACTTCCTGTGGTCACACTGGTAGATTGACATGATATGATCACAGTATTCCAGGAGGGGCGTACTTGCTGTGGTCACACTGGTAGAGTGACATGATATGATCACAGTATTCCAGGAGGGGTTTACTTGCTGTGGTCACACAGGTAGAGTGACATGATATGATCACAGTATTCCAGGAGGGGTGTACTTGCTGTGGTCACACAGGTAGAGTGACATGATATGCTCACAGTATTCCAGGAGGGGTGTACTTACTGTGGTCACATAGATAGAGTGACATGATATGATCACAGTATTCCAGGAGGGGCGTACTTGCTGTGGTCACACAGGTAGAGTGACATGATATGATCACAGTATTCCAGGAGGGGTGTACTTACTCTGGTCACACAGGTAGAGTGACATGATATGCTCACAGTATTCCAGGAGGGGTGTACTTACTCTGGTCACACAGGTAGAGTGACATGATATGATCACAGTATTCCAGGAGGGGCGTACTTGCTGTGGTCACACTGGTAGAGTGACATGATATGATCACAGTATTCCAGGAGGGGTGTACTTGCTGTGGTCACACAGGTAGAGTGACATGATATGATTACAGTATTCCAGGAGGGGCATGATTTATATGTTAGCATGACATGATGACTGAAGATAATGCATCTATAGACATCAGTCCACCACATCTGAGCTCTGATTTATGTGTACAATGTGTCAGTTACTTACTGAGGGCAAGATTTAAGTATCGGCAAGGTCACCACCAGTCAGGATAAGCTAGCTTTAGTGGTCATGCCACCACCATGTATTGAGACCCAGTGATGAGTCAAAAACAAACACAGAAATTTCATCTTCTTATCAAATCCATGAAGGAAATAATTTGTCATAAACTTTACAGCAGAATTTAAAGTCCCAAGTCACTACTTATGTGTCTCTCTTTGTCATAAAAATTTCAAGCAGCAAAATAGTATACATGTCAACATACAACTTTTGACAATATTAAGTAAGACTATGATGTTAGATATAGGGTTCTCAATAACAGCAGGACTGCTTAAAAACCATTTTGGGCTATCTGAAAATGTGAAATTTATACACAATTTGAAAAAAATAGTTGCATTTAGGATCTTATCAGGTCTGTTGATTATAAGCATTTCTGCCTGCTAGGTTAAAACTTGTTGTGAACCCTATAAATATGTATGGTGTACGAGATATGTTGCATATTACATACATGTCTCAGTGTCTCATGTACCATCATATACACATACACCCTTAACACAATGACATAGAGTGCATAGTCGGAGGAGGTAACCAATGACCTGAGATTTATTCAAACCAAGACCCATCCCCCCTTGTGGTGTATGTAGCCCTGGTTGACAACCCTTCTTCTATCATAACTAAAACACACTGACAGATGCTATCAATTTTATGTAGATTTTCATACCTTATTGTCATAAAGCGTGACTATCTAGCTTATCACAGTTAGCTACAAACTCGTCAAACCATATAAAACTAGTTATACACTTAGTTGCTTCTCCACCTTATTTCACATGGTATAGCTATATACTTAGTATGTAAATTTTGACCGCCAAAAAAACGTTGAAAATCATTTTTAACCGTACATGTCTTACTCCATTTGATACACATATATTATTCAAACAGAATATAACAGAATATAATGTTACATATTTGGGTCATAATTTATTATGTTAACATGAAATGAAATCTATATTTATCTATTATAATGTGTTTGACACACCAAAACTGTAAATTAATGCACATATAAATTAACACTGTTATTCTTTTAAAAGATCACATAATTCATAAATTAATACATAGAGCATTATGTATTACATTATTTTCATTGACATTTTATTTCATCAATATTGAAGGCACTCATTTATTCACTTCAGATGCCATATGACAGAAAAGTCAAGGTTGCAAGGATGAAAGATTCAACCTGCTTAACCATTAAGGAATTATACCAAACCAAGATTTGCAAGATCACAATCTATCTGAGAACAACAGCTTGGAATAAGTTGGCAAACTCCACTAAAAATGTTCAATAATTGTTCCCTAGCAGCCAATCATTTGTTATAAAACTATTTATATGGGTGAATTGACTTGGTCCCAATATTTTTAAGTTGCATAATGAAACTGGAATTGAGCCTTTCTTGGCATCTTTACATAGGCAAGTCCCTAACAGCCGATTGAGCATTTCTGGAAACCCTACATGGACGAGTTCAAATTATAATGTGCAATAAAATTCCAGAACATTGTAACAACTGAGATGCATGTCCCTTACAGTCCACCATATAATAACTAAAACAACAACAACAACAAAAGCAGATGTGTTCCGTTGGGCGACTTTACTGATTATTTGAAATGATAATGACCTCAAAGGTTAATAAGGCACATTAAAAACACATTCTATTCACATTATGTGTACTACTTGAGATGGTTTTAATGGACCAATCATGTTGCTTACTCAAACGTCTTCCATAGCTTGTAAATCAAGAAACAATGCTTTTACCTATAAACCTAAAAATATTCCAGGAAAAAACGACCCCTCTACTAATTACTATCGGTACAGGTAACAGAAGTACTGGTACAATTTTTACATACAGAATCAGTTTTTTCCCTTTGATGACATTACCAAATGACAACTATTAGAGTGAAAGGATATAAAAACTATGAGACTAACAGTCTGATGCCTTAAGTACACCCGTGATTTATTCTCAGTCATTCCACAATAACTGATGGGATGTTACATACGTTAAATAGATCTAGTTATGCTACAGACATAACATCAACAAAAGTGTAAGTTATACATTGTTTTTAAAACAAGAGAACTGCCTACAAGTGCTGGACACTCGACACAATGAGAGAATGACTCTGACAATAAACTTAACCAACACACACACAGACGATCCCATCATGACAATAGCTCAACTTTTTTCTTAAAAAAATCTGCTAAAAATGCCACTGACTCATTATGACAGACACAAACGCTGTTCTCTTCATTGGATTAAGTAATTAGTGCTCATCAATGTTCATCATTATATCTGATAATGTAGACAATATACTCGGCAAGAAACAATCCAAGGTCTGCAGTAATGGTCCACACAAATACAAGAAGAATTCACCATAAAAGATAAGATATGGATCTGGCAATATGGGAGTCTTCTTTAAAACAAAATATAGGAACAAAGCAAGAAATGGTAATTCCATGAAAACAAGATTTACAAATAAGGGATATAACTGTTCTGAAATAACCATTATAATTGGTGCAGTACATCCCAAACCCCAGGTGCAGCAGTTCACAGGCCGATGTACATTCTCGGCTAATTGAATACTATTTCAAGACTTATGAAATACATTACAAGATAATGCTGCAATATAAACAATATTGATGCCTGTCAAACTGGATGCTCCTACCAAATAAACCAAGCTACCAATCCGGGTTCTAACTGTTAGAAAATCTTGTTACTGTAAACAACTTCACTTTCACAAAATACCAACTTTCGGGTTTTGCCATTCCTCAGCATATATTCATATATATATTCATATCTACACATTTTTGTGTTTTATGCCTCCTGTGATGCCCGTATTAATGTTTGAACACTTTCGCAGCTACATAATTTTGCGAATATCTACCACATGCAAACTCTGTGAAAACTAAATAGCGCAGAATAATTTTTCTTGGTTTACAGTAAACCTTACTTCAATGTCTGCTTATAATGGATCTTAAAACAAAATTACCTCCCCTTTAACCTACACTATTAGCAATTCCCATATTGCTGACAGTTGGTACTTATAATTTACCTACTGACATCCGATGTGCATCTGGATCTAATGCTAGAAACTTCCCAAGGCAAACTACTGTGGGTGTTTTCACATATTTCGACAATTAAGATTAAAAGTAAGAGCTTTTCTGCAATTTTTTCTAGACAACTACAGAGGAAATATTGCTGAGAACAACTGCCCTTAGAAAACAGTTAAAGTAGGATATTATATCATCTAGAGAGCGGTGTAGTGTACTAGCTACGAGGGGGTATCAAAAAGTTCGTGGACTGTGCCCGTCATTCGTTTAGTTTTTGACCGAATGCAGTAAAAATCACACATTCTTTAAAACTACGTATTTTAAATTGATTTGCAAATTTTCAACTCAAATAACTTTTTTCCGAGTATGTGGCGGTTACCATGGTAACTTAAATTATGCTCTGTGGCGCACTTTAAAAATATCATTCACTTGACCTCCCACATATACCTATAATTTAGTGAATCGTCATCCGATTAGAAATATAAAATCGTCGACATATACATTAAGACCGTAGGATCATCCTGGTTTACATATTATAGCGCTGATGTCATGGCTACTGATGTGACGTTATAAACATGCCGTTCTGTGTCGCCCGATTTTCGTCGCATTTCATGACGTCGGCGCACTTTTCGACACGACGTTACACTCGGGCTATCGATCTTCCGTTGCATTTTGCCCTTTTACTCAATTATACACAAATATTGATCTCAGATTAGAACATGTCGCCAAAGCATATAAAAGTAAGGTTGTCTTGCGAAAATGAATCTGTTTAAATGGTATGAAAGATGTAGCGATGAGACTTGAATGATGCTAATATCAGTAGTGTAGACTTTTTCATGTACTGTGTGATTATCGGCGCTGAAATAAATGAACTTGTCAAATCTTTCATTAACTGACCGAAATGTTTTAGGAATAAAGGCTATTACGTATCACCTAAATGTTCTGGTAGGCAATAGAACAGTTTGAACCAGATTTGTTAGTTTTGGAGTCTTTAGACGATCGAAAAGTGGGAGGAGTTTTGTCGTTTCATGACGTCGTACATGTAACGTCATAAAAGTGCGCCGGGAGGCTGTTGGTCATCTTTTAAATCGTTAGAATATTTTATTGATATTATCATTTAATCAACTTTTTATTTGTTTCTTAGTACAGAATTGAATGAAGTTTAAGATAACAAAATAAATAATTCAGTCGCATTACGCATATTAAAATGAACGGGTCAGTCCACGAACTTTTTGATACCCCCTCGTATATATTCTATACTTCTCTCAAAGTGTTTCTTAATTTATTGTAAACAGATGTAACATCCATCCATAATCTTGAGTGTAGCTGTCTGTTTAAAACATAACACCATGCAATATTAGATTGTTTTATGTGTTCTCAACTACCAAATAGCTCATACATAACTTTCCAACAAACACTGAAATCATTGCTTGCTGAATGGTTGGAACACTTCTGTTCTGATGGTTAAATCTTCAGAATTGGCACGACTTTGGTACAAGTCTTTAAAGCAAGTTGTGTTAAACTTGAAACACAAAAAAATCTAGCCCTTTGATTTGTTTTAAATGGGCTATGAACAGTCTGTTAACATAGAAACTGCCTAGAATTCCCCTTAAACATCGATTAACTCAACAGATTTACCTAAAATTTATCATCTTTACAGAATGATGTAGGTGAGTGGAGTTTGGCATTGTCTTGAAAATTTGGGATTTTCCAGACAAACTTGCATTATGTAACAAGTGCCAATAAGCATTTACATAAAGAAATTTCCTTCCTATTGCATCCTATGCATCTGAGTCTGTGTGCGTCTGGTTGGTTAAATCATTTAAAAGGTGAAATTACCACAGTGAAAGAAATGATAAAGTAGATTTTAACGATGATGATGAGTGTGGGGAAGGTGCTGATGGTTATAGTGATGCATCTCTGTAGTTCAGTCGTTAGTGCACTTGCCGTCTAATCTAGCAACCCTGGTTCAAATCCAGGTGGAGGCAGATATACCGCCTATAAGAACTGGACTTGTAAGTATTGATCTAGCTAATTTTTCAAGAAGCACAAATGCGCTTCCAGAATGCCGGATTACTGTCCGGATGTCAGGTGGAAGAGAGAGAGAGGATGACAGATTACTGTCCGGATGTCAGGTAGAAGAGAGAGAGAGGATGACAGATTACTGTCCGGATGTCAGGTGGAAGAGAGAGAGAGGATGACAGATTACTGTCCGGATGTCAGGTGGAAGAGAGAGAGAGGATGACAGATTACTGTCCGGATGTCAGGTGGAAGAGAGAGAGAGGATGACAGATTACTGTCCGGATGTCAGGTGGAAGAGAGAGAGAGGATGACAGATTACTGTCCGGATGTCAGGTGGAAGAGAGAGAGAGGATGACAGATTACTGTCCGGATGTCAGGTAGAAGAGAGAGAGAATGCCAGATTACTGTCCGGATGACAGGTGGAAGAGAGAGAGAGGATGACAGATTACTGTCCGGATGACAGGTGGAAGAGAGAGAGAGGATGACAGATTACTGTCCGGATGTCAGGTGGAAGAGAGAGAGAGGATGACAGATTACTGTCCGGATGTCAGGTGGAAGAGAGAGAGAGGATGACAGATTACTGTCCGGATGACAGGTGGAAGAGAGAGAGAGGATGACAGATTACTGTCCGGATGTCAGGTGGAAGAGAGAGAGAGGATGACAGATTACTGTCCGGATGACAGGTGGAAGAGAGAGAGAGGATGACAGATTACTGTCCGGATGTCAGGTGGAAGAGAGAGAGAGGATGACATGATAACAAACCTGAGGAAGTAGATGGTGGATATGGAGAGTTGAAAGAGATGTCAGAAACGAAAGCTAGAAACAGAACCAACTGAAGAAAACTGACACAAACAGGAATAAGTATCATAAAGAATAAGGCACCTGACAAATATAGCAGGACACAAAGAGAGAGGACTATAATTTAAGTAAGCCAGTAAAATCATTCCTTTATATTCTGAGTAAAGAAGTTTATAAGACAAAAATGTTGTGTACTTACTGTGTGTAAGATGATGATGATGATGATGGTGATGATGGTGATGATACGGATCTTTCTCGGCTTTTATCTTTGTACGTTTTAGATCCTGGTATCCGGCTTCTACTGTACTACTAACCACACTGCTACCTGCTTCCTTTGTTGTTGTACTGATCTGGGACTGAAATATATACATGAAAACATTCTAGTAAATATAAACCTTATATTAATTATTCCATAGACAGTACAATCTCTACAGAGCAACACCCTTTGGGAACTGCAAATACTGGCCATTGTTTAGAGGTTGTTGCTCTGCATATGTTAGATTTATAGTAAATATCAACTTTAAACTTTGTTAAAGGAAGGTTTTAGCATCAGCAGAATTTGCACTCGACCACAGGACAAAGGTGCTGCCACTGAACCATCTCTGGTAGAGAAATCCTCTTTCTACAGGAACCAAGCCTTTGACCTCCAGAGTCTAAGGTAGACCCTTTACCAACTTGACTTTGACCTTTAGAATCCAATATAGATACCTTATCCTATCAGGTACAAGACATGGTTAGATGATTTTATGTTTAATTTTAAAAAATCTTTAGCATAAAAACTAATGTGAAATCAGGTATGTTTTTATTACCAAAGTTATGATAGTTTTTGCAGCGTCACACGTTATCAGATCTGATGGTGTTATGATGATGCAGATCAGAATTACTCCATATAAACATCATTAAACATGTTACATTAAGAGCCGGTAGTTTACTATAAAATGCATTAAAGCAGCAAAGTTTACTGTAAAATCATTTAATTTCGTTGGGACGAAATTTCGTGGTTTTGGTAAAAAAGACAATTTCGTTGGGACTTGAATTCGTGGATTTTGCATTTCATGTAATAAACAAGGGTCAAAATTGATGTTCGTTGGGATTAAAGTTCGTGGTTGAGGTGAACCACGAAATCCACGAAATTTAATCCCCCACGAAAATTAATGATTTTACAGTATTTGCCCCTAGGATGATAGGGCAATAGATAACATGAGGAACATAATGAAGAAAGGTGTAAAAATAGCGGACAGCTGAATGCATATGTAAAATATAGCTAAGGATTTCCTTAGATAATGTTGGTTTTAGTTACTGTTTTAACCTTTCTTAAGCGGCCAGAAAAAATAGATATCATGCAACAGCCACTAGCTTGATATGACTGGCTGTCACTTGCAAAGTGTTACCCTTTGTCAAACTGTCTGGTGTCTGGCATTAAAGGATAGGAGGAAAGGTGTCTTATATAATCAGTCAGTATTGGCTGACCATTGAGTGGTGCTATGATTAATACACACCTTGATGTAATAATTCACAGGGGGGAATCCTATACATGTGTCTATCAATTTTAAAGAACCAAACACTACAGCATGTCGAAAGTCAATTCTAATGTCTAACATTCACCATAACAGTTTTGGACCATCTGTCAAAATTAGTTACTTTGCTTTAACCTAGAATGTATGGACATGTTGAAGTTTAGGATTGGATGTTAATTACAATCCTTCACATTTAAATTGACATGTACGACATTGTCACATAGAAACAATAGGTTGGTACAGGTAACTTTGTGATATCAATAAACCAGTCTGTGATAATATAATATCCTGTCACAGTCTAATTAAACATATCCCATCATTCCCGGTACAAAATGGCAGCTGCTGCTGTAGTCAAACAGCAAGGTGTAAAAGTATGAATACATTGACCTGACAGGTTAAACATCCATATAGCACGACACATCACAGGCATTTCATATCTAGTGATATCCTGTTTATGACAATTTTCTTTCAAAAGATTATTGATTGTCGAGATTACATGCTGAACTGATTATGCAAGATGAACATTGGGTAGTAACTTTCGGTATCAAGTTATATACAGTATTAAATTCATGCTATAACACAGGGCCTTCCGTAAAATATTACTTGTTTCCCCAAAAAAATGTACCCTACCTAAAGAAGTTGTCTTATTTCTTATGTTATAGTCCTTACGATTGGACCTTTTCTATTCAAATGTTTCAATAACTTATACATAGCATTTTGTTTTACACATCAGGGAATGAAATTGGGGCCTTATATTTATTTATGTCAACACCAGTTTTTTATATTCAAGGTTTCAAAACTAAAGAGAGCTGTCTGCAGCAGTCTTGAGTTGAGTGTAGGATAAGTTCTTTCAGATCCCACAATATCTTTTGCTGGCTTAGAATGAGAAGGTTGTAACTATATACTACTTACAATCTTATAAGATTGATACATATTTGAAATCAGCATCATGGGGCGCTTCTTATGAGTCTATTTTCATGAAAATACTGAACTAGTCAAGTTGACCAAAATGAAGTTGTAAAATCTTTTTTTCATAAGTAAAGAGTAATTTTCAGACAGTTTTTGCTTGTTTTCTCAATATATTGATTCTGTAGTTATGACCTTCTCATTCAAAGCCAGCAATATATACATGTACTAATAGAAGCCGTCAGTTTGAGGTAAAATGTCTTCAGTTAGGGTATTACAGGTTATAGCAAGGAAACATTATACTGACTGTGACATCAAAGAGGCATCACTTTTATAAACAATCTGCAACAGTGCACACTGAATCAAATAATAACTCAACAATTATTGTACTAACTGCTCTGGCATGAGACAACACAGAAATGATAATGCTTAAGGTGGAACATGAAGCCTCTTGCATGAGACAACACAGAAATGAAGATGTTTAAGGTGGAACATGAAGGGAAGGTTATAGACAAAGGTATGCACAGTGTCATTCAACTCTTATAACTAAGGGTTGCCAGCAAGACTGTTGTAACTGCTAATAATTATAGAAAGATGTGCAACAGTCTTGCATGCAGCCCTCAAATTATATGTTGTTTCTAATTTGACAAGCTGAAATTTACATTTAATTAGGCTAGCAAGGTTACAGAAATAGTAAAATCATATTTGAAGACAGTGATATCTAATTTTGATGAATAATGTATACATAATGTTCATAGATCTTACAGTAATGGGCAGCAAGGGAGAGATTTTCTTTTTGATTTATCGAGCGGTAAATTTAAATACTAATAATCCAAGTTTTAATTATTTTAGATGTACATTTTAACATCTGTTAAATCACCCTGCTTAAAATCACTACTGAATGGATTGAAATCAAAGCTGCATGATCTAAATGTTGCATCTGGGGCCTTATTCACTAATGTTGTAAGACTAAATACTCAGACTTAAAATTGACAAGGTTTATAATTACTGCCATTTCTTTGCAATTAGATTCAAAATTTTATCTGATTATTTGACGCTGAACATGTGTACCCATTTATATAAAAATCAGTACATTTACAACATGAGAGCGAAAAGAACGTTAGACAATGTAAAGTCTAAGTCGGAGTTTTAGACTTACAACGTTGGTGAATAAGGCCCCAGCTCTAGCTATGCAGAGAATCACTTGGCTTTTGATGAGTGCACTCAGTGCAGCTAGCAGTCAGAACTACCATTATGTAATGAATAATTGAAATTACGTCCCCACAAAATGGTCTTTTTCACAAAAACCTCCCAATTTTGTCCCACTGATTTGACAGTCGCCATGGCAATATTGCTGATGTGTGGTTTAACATGAATGACTTGCTACCTGAGTTTCTGGTTTCTGTGATGATGGTGGTGGAGGATGTAGAAGACTATGTGCTTGTGAGGTAGATGGTAACATCAACGGAGCTCCTGGTGGTACCCGACCCATCATCTGTGGCATGGCTGGGTGAAAGAATGGTGGAGCAGGGAAGTTAGCTCCTGGACGGAGGTATGGGTTGCTAGGCATCTGTGGATGATTGGCTGGGCTTAATGCACCAAGAGAAGCTGAAAATATATGAAAATGTCAATAAATAATTTTACATCAATTTTTAGCCCTGAAGAAGACTAATAAAAGTGGAAATGTTGGATAATTACAATTGGAGTTTGTCTTGTAATCCTTTAAACTTTAATAAAGGAATTTAATATTTAAAATAAGAATGTTCTACTGGGTTTTAATATGATTTGAATTAGTCAATAATTAATCCTATTTAAATACAATTGGACCGGTCAGTATTTCTCGAAATCATTATTACCTAGTTCTTAATTAAACTGGCTTTTCAGCAAGATACAGACTCAAACCTCCTAAATTATGTCCAGAACATTGCCCTTAAAGTGTATATAGCTATATTCTAACAGTCATTTAATGTCAAAATAATTACTTGCATCGTTTTGAGTATGATACTTGACTACCTTAAATGCAAATTAAAACTTTGGATGGGTTCTATGTACTTTGATTCAATTGTCGAAAAATAGACGATTCTTATAATTTCATAGGGTGTTCTAGAACACTTTCGTATGAAAATGGACAGTTTGCATGTCCAATAAATCTCAGAGAGAGTTTCTGTTAAAACTGAAGCGAAAAATGATCTAATGGATATGAAAGAATAATTGTTTTTCAGTTTTTGAAACTTTTTTAAAAAATATCGTCCGATATAGCTCAATACACTTTTATCTCCTATATCTTAAATACAATTATAACAATGCATGTGGAGTAGTTTAATTATGGCAGTAAGCTTTAACTGAAAATGTGATAAAAGTAGCAACAAATAGCACCAAACTCCAAAATACTGCCAATCACTTAGGACAATAACAAAAAGAATAAATGTAGGTCATTTCTATGAATTTGAAAGAAGTGGCAGCCCTTAGAAAACTTGGGTCATGTATGTTATGCTATAATGAGGCAAACTGAGGATTAAGTAGAGCATACATTTTTTATATCAACCGCCTTATTGCCTTTCAAACCAATACCTTATTTTCATAGAAAAATTTCCAGACTGCATAGTTAAAATGTTTATTCTTTCCCACTTTGAGTCGAGTTTTTGTCAATAATCTATTAACAATTTGGTAAAAGTTGAATTCCACCTTTTCAAAGACTGACTAGTTTTGGGAGGTTCCAAAGTTCTATTCATACTTATGTAAATAATCTGATATGAATAGTGTCAAAATAAGATAAATACACGAATAAAGCCTGCACAATAGTCACACCACATTTCTCATTTCTTCTAACATGTTCTTATTGTCAAATTCCTTCATAGAACAGTCTTAATTCAAAATACGTTTTACTGACATGAGAGTGCTTAAAAGCTAAGATGTTTATTTTTGATGGGTTTAAAAATATGATTAACATATCATATCATTATGCAATATGAGATTTACATTGATGTAAAGAACAAGACCACTACAATAAGGTGCTAGAAAAACTTCCCCCAAAAAAACAGGGTATATTATGAAACCCCTAGTGAATTGTGCTAACATTTTTTTCCCAAAAATTATTTGTCATTGTATTACATTACAATGTAACATATCTCAGAGTATGGAGTAAACATATTTGGAAACAGGAACCCCTTTTTGTTGATTAAATATTTTAACATCATATTATAGAACTGATGAAACTTATAATTTATTCAAAACTAAGCTACCATTTAAATAATAATTATCCTTTACTGAGTATTGATGCAGGTGTCAAATTAAAAAGGATTTTACAGCCTGCCCCTTAATAATGCTTTTATCAATTGCAAACCAGTTGTAAACATTGCAATAAATACCATGTAGCCAATCAGATCTATGCCATATAATTACAAGAAATGTACAAAAATATTTTTGAAAAGCATATTTTTTTTTTAATTTTGGACGAAATTTATTCTTGCCAAAATTTGTCTACTCAATTTTTATTCAAACAATAAAAGCACCCGTAGAGTCTGATAACACATTAGGTTAAAATAATTTTACCAAACAAATGAAGCAAAAAATACGGATTTTAATTCATAAGAATAAAACCGTTGGCGGTACAAAAAACTTCAGCTGAATGTCGCCTACATTGAAACCTCCCCAATAGGTTCATAAATGCTGGACAAAAACCGCGAGTATGAATATACAAACACATTAATGATAACACATACTAGCAGGGAATGTCTAATGACAAATAAAGGCATTCAAATGTTAAACATTTTACCTTAACTATGCAAATAACTCTGGGATATAAAATTAATTAAATGAACATTTTCACACCATATTTAATACTTGAAACACAGGGAGTAAGAACTTACAAGAGATGAAAGACAGAACCATGTAGAATACTTTTTTTAAAGAAAGATATTTGTAAAACACATATGCCCCCATGTGACCTTGACCTTTGACCTCAAAATCAATAGGGGTCATCTACTGTTGGTGGCCAACTTCCATGTAAAAGTTTGAAGAACCTAGGGCAAAGCGTTCTCTTGGGTTAATGAAATGAATGGAAACCGTTTTGGACAGACCGACATATGCAAAGAAATATACACCCTGATCTAAGATTTGGTGGGGGGATAAAAATATGAATTTAAAATAAATATGTTCAGGAATCATGATTTTGTGGTCCCTTGCTTCCATCCTACATTCACTATTTACACATAATGGACTAAACCACTGAACTAATAGGGATCAACCATTTCATAATCAATGGGAATGTCTTATGTCCTGAGTGCAAGGTCAAATTATGATCTTGTTGCAATTGAAGATTTAGATAATATACCGAATCCCAGGTTGGCAAGGGGAGCCAGAAATACTCACCAGCTGAGAGATGACCGTAAGAACCACTTGCAGCGCTTGAGCTCCTTGAAGCAGAATGTGTAGCCCCTAATAATGGGGTCAGTTGTAATGATCCTTCGGAACTGCGAGTGAGGCTCTGAATATCGAGGTAGTCAGAAATGGGTGAGTGTGATAGTGCTCGTTTTCGACTTTTACCAATAATACTATGTCTAGGACTAGTTTGTCGTGAACCTAGAAATAAACAAATGTTTCATTAGCATAATAAAATTCAATATTTTGTTGCATGTTCAAATTTAGGAGACTCAGTGGGAGGTTGAAGGAACACATTCAGATAGTTATTGAGATACCATATTGCTAGTTTTAAAATATCGGTTCCAGAATGCTTATCTGGTACATGGCATTAAATGATTATAAGGGTCAGATAGTTATAATGCTTAGAAATTATGCTTGTAATTATTTAAACCTTTTTAGTTAAGATTAATCTATAAAAGTGCAAGCACTTATTTAGAATGGCGCTCTGTGTTTTGCTTAAGAGACAGCAAGTAGAAGATACAGTGATGTGATACAAGGAATCCAGGTATGCTTCCCAAGCTCTTTCTGTATAGATGATTTAGTTCTTTGTTAATTTCCCAGTGTACAGCACTGATACATGCGAGACTACCCCTGGGTTGCCAACCAGTTCATCTATAGTTGGAATGGAATTAAACACTGAAAAAGCATTCTAGACATGACCAAGCACCCCGACTGAGGATCAAACCAGGGACCTCTCGATCAGTAGCCAAGAGCATTATTCCCTCGACCACCGTGCCACCAAGTGGTGTCTCATAAGGCAAACGAGGAAGAAAGGTATACATACTATTTTCAATGGATCCTGGTAGAGTTACACTACCGCTGCCTGGTGTAGGTGGCACATCTGTGAACATGCTGCGTGTTCCATAAGGGCTGAACCCCGAAGGATAATCACTGGGATATGTAGAACCACTACTGCCAGGAAAAGGTACACCTAAATAAAGACAAAACCATCAGTGATACAGACATAGTATTTGGAATATTATCATATACAACAAATTATTTTCATTTATCATTAATTGTAAGTTGCTTATGTAACAAGTCCTTGCAACTGATATTAACCATTCACGATGATTTACATTCTACACCTTATTTCTGATGGAGTATATCAGCAGAAGTAATAAGGTAATTCTGCTTCCAATCTTTAAGGGACAAAATGATTTCAACGTAAAGAAAAAAGAAAATTACAAATGCATTGCTTCTTTAGACAGAATTTGATAAATTTAGAAATTATTAGAAAAAAGAATTGATTTTGCCTTGCATAGCTTACCAGGTATCCATGGAAACGCCATGGACTGAGGTAAGTTATCCTGCAAACCCCTACCTGGGATAGAACCAGGGCTATAGCGACGCCCAGATACCGGACTCAGGTAGTTTTGTCGAAGCTGTTCCCAATGGATACGGGAAGCAAGTGCCGTCACGGATTCACTCGGCGCCATCGGGCTCCGTAGACCGTAGAGAGACGATACATCAGTATGAGACGGACTAGCAGGTAACCTGAAAAACAAGAAAATTCATGAAACATTTTATTTTCTCTAAATGCTGAGCATAGCTTTATTTGTCAGCCAGCATTCTGCAGAAATATAGCAGGCATATGTGTGCCTCCACCAGGATTTGAACGCGAGTCACCACAGTTAGGCGGCAAGCATGCTAACCACTAAGCTATGGTCGCACTCTTTATATATTATTTTTATATTATTGATACATTTGTATATAGTGCAACATTTTCCTCTTATTGAACATCCTATTGTTAATCCATGTTGGACATTGCCATGATAATGTAAGAGAAGAGAAGCAGGTTGCAAATTTGTAAATGCTGATCCCCTCAAACAAGAGAAAATACTGTATTGACATAACATGGCCTTGACACAGTTGAAGCATCCATAGTTGTTATGTCTTTGTGAAATTGGGTTTGGGCATTACTCGGTTGTGTTATGATGTTACTGGTTTCTGCACTCGGCTGGTTAAGTTCATTGCTGCCTTCCCTGTATGATTTACTCATTTCTTTCTTGCTGAGACATTAGGACATCCAACCACAATGTTCAACTTGCTGAGACATTGGGACATCCGACCACAATGTTCAACTTGCTGAGACATTGGGACATCCGACCACAATGTTCAACTTGCTGAGACATTGGGACATCCGACCACAATGTTCAACTTGCTGAGACATTAGGACATGCAACCACAATGTTCAACTTGCTGAGACATTGGGACATCCAACCACAATGTTCAACTTGCTGAGACATTGGGACATCCGACCACGATGTTCAACTTGCTGAGACATTGGGACATCCAACCACAATGTTCAACTTGCTGAGACATTGGGACATCCAACCACAATGTTCAACTTGCTGAGACATTAGGACATCCAACCACAATGTTCAACTTGCTGAGACATTAGGACATCCGACCACGATGTTCAACTTGCTGGGACATTGGGACATCCGACCACGATGTTCAACTTGCTGAGACATTGGGACATCCAACCACAATGTTCAACTTGCTGAGACATTAGGACATCCAACCACAATGTTCAACTTGCTGAGACATTGGGACATCCAACCACAATGTTCAACTTGCTGAGACATTAGGACATCCAACCACAATGTTCAACTTGCTGAGACATTAGGACATCCAACCTTAATGTTCAACTTGCTGAGACATTAGGACATCCAACCACAATGTTCAACTTGCTGATACATTGGAACATCCAACCACAATGATCAACTTGCTGAGACATTTGGACATCCAACCACAATGATCAACTTGCTGAGACATTTGGACATCCAACCACAATGTTCAACTTGCTGAGACATTAGGACATCCAACCACAATGTTCAACTTGCTGAGACATTAGGACATCCAACCACAATGTTCAACTTGCTGAGACATTAGGACATCCAACCACAATGTTCAACTTGCTGAGACATTAGGACATCCAACCACAATGTTCAACTTGCTGAGACATTAGGACATCCAACCACAATGTTCAACTTGCTGAGACATTAGGACATCCAACCACAATGTTCAACTTGCTGAGACATTAGGACATCCAACCACAATGTTCAACTTGCTGAGACATTGGGACATCCAACCACGATGTTCAACTTGCTGAGACATTAGGACATCCAACCACGATGTTCAACTTGCTGAGACATTGGGACATCCAACCACAATGTTCAACTTGCTGAGACATTAGGACATCCAACCACAATGTTCAACTTGCTGAGACATTGGGACATCCAACCACAATGTTCAACTTGCTGAGACATAAGGACATCCAACCACAATGTTCAACTTGCTGGGACACCCAACCACAATGTTCAACTTGCTGGGACACCCAACCACAATGTTCAACTGGTTTATATAATATTTATACAGGTTTGTTTCATCATATATTCACATTCCCCCATGTAACTTATTTGTACAATTTGATAGGATAGCCAGAAGAAAATATAGGAAATATATCAAAACATTCTAACATAAATATAAGGTGGGCAATTTCACACTGTATTATCAAGTTGTCTATACACACTCCTGACCAGGTTATTACTAACAAAAATAAGCAAACCCCCCCCCCCCGAGGACTTAACTTAACTTAAAGTGTGAGTGTAAAATTGTTAACAATTTCAGCATGAAAACTTTAAGCAATGATGAATACATATTTCCATATATGCTAATGCGGTTGATCTGTATCTCCATAACTAGGTAGAAACATAACGTAGGAATGTATACCATCACTTTGAAAACAGCAAGATTATCGATAAATTTCGAGAGCCGATGCAGATGCTATAATCATTGAGTTATACTTGAATTTTGGAATATTGGGTTAAAATTATGTTTATGTAATACTATATAAAACAGTAGATGATTACCTCAGCATGTCAGGTGATAAACACTGAATGTCAGTAAGGTTACAGCAGATAGAAATCTGCATTTAAAATACATTAAGTTACTATAATCTAAGATATATCAAGTACCATAAAACTAGTAAAATATGCACCATAAATAAAACAAGTTTATACAAGTTGATCAGCCAATGAAAACAGGCTTTACAAAAGATTGACCAATTGACATTGGACTTACAACACCAGCTATTCTCAATTGACATTACACCAGAGCAGAGATTCCAAGCTCCACCTGATTGTTTGTCAAGGGTTTCTTGGGAAGGTTTTCAAGTTAGTCCATTGGACCATGTGATTATAATTTATCATTTAATTTGATTTAAAGGGTATTGATTGACAACTGGCGTAATGTCAATTATGTTTTAGCTGTTTACATATTCCAATATTTCTTCAGCAAAGTCTATGATACTTGATTAGATGCTAAGTGATAATGCTTAAATGCCCGTCTTAGAAATTAGCACATGTCCGCAGTTGTCCAGGACAAATAATTATTGATTCGAAAAAGTAACTTCTGAAGAAATGTATGTATCAAGTTATGAGGAAAACTATTCAATTTTGCAGTTTGGACAAAATTAATCAATAGTTTCAGCTCCTAAACTCAGTCAGATGATAGATAGTACATGACATGCATTACATCAAAATTCATGGAAATGAGACTTCATACCTAAATCACCAAATAATTGCAATAAATTAGCAAGTAATTAGGAATAGCAAGCAATACAGAAGTCCCCTACATGACTTTTCCAGGTTGTCAATGTTATTGTTCCAATAATACAGTGCATAATCCCCTTATTGGCCTCCTATCCACATACCAAGTTTCATAAACCTAGCTTAAGTTATGGCAGGATCTTGATAGAGTAGAAGACGGTAGGGGTCCTAATAAGGTTACAGCTTTAGATAATCAGACATTAAATTTTGTGATTTTTTTAATAAACTTTTTGTGGTGCAAATATTATGATCAAATTGTGGTAACCTGTAATAGGTACTGTTAAATCATTAATTTTCGTGGGGGATTAAATTTCGTGGATTTCGTGGTTCAATTCAACCACAAACTTTAATCCCAACGAACATGGATTTTGACCCTTGTTTTGTTACCTGAAATGCAAAATCCACGAATTCAAGTGCCAACGAAATTGTCTTTTTTACCAAACCCACGAAATTTCGTCCCAACGAAATTAAATGATTTTACAGTATACTACGGTGACATGTATTTAGTTGGTACATGTATATATAACTTGTATGCTTGAATGACAATATATCTGTACCATGCATTTTGCAGAACTTAACAGGACAAGATTTGAAGATTTAACAGTTTAATATGAAGCAGTACCTGGAACAGGAGGGTACATAAATCAGTATTTAAGTGCACTGTACACTGTACAACATCTATGCCAAACTATCATCCACATAATGAAACAATTAATGGATTACATTAACCCTATAAACGTTACATTGCATGCATTGTCAGTGTACCGTATAAATGAGGACATCACAGTAACGAAACAGTAAAAATACATATAAACTACTGCATTCTTCCTTTCAAACACTGAACACACTACCCTCAATAAACATCATATAAAACACCTCACAAAGAAGTTCGATCATTACATCTCGGATGTAGAGCCTTTGTACAAACAACAAAGGCTCATGCACCTGAATTCAACAAAGGTTCTTATACTTAAATCTTACAATAAGTTATTTGCTGTATATATGAAGCCTATGGGGCAACTCTTACTGATCAGTCTGTAAGTTTGTAAGTTTGTAAGGTACATGTTTTATCACTATAGTATAATGTAATATGCAACAATGCAACAACAGTAACGTTGTGATGAACATTTGATAACTTCTATTCCGCAAACATCCTTTATCCCCCTATAAAGCTTACACCAACATAACCTCATTATTGATATCTAAAATGTGAATTGTTGTACCTTAAGTGAGATACATACCTAGGTCCATAGCCACCCAGAGGGACATAAAGGCGCGTGCCTCAGTAAAAATTCGCAAATGCCTAAAAAGTCAAAATACAAAACAATAGACCAAGCAGCTATCACATCCAACCCTACTAAAATGTTGTCCAAATATCCAAGATCAATGTAACTATATCGCTGGCTTAGAATGAGAAGGTTGTCAGTAGTACTGATACATATTTAAAATCAGCATCACAATGGGCTTCTTATGAGCCTATTTTCATGAAAATTGAAACTTGTCATGTTGACTGAACTGAAGTTGAAACAGCTTGTTTTACCACAAGTAAAGAGTAATTTTCGGACAGTTTTTCCTTGATTTCTCAAAATATCTGATTTCTCAAAATATTGATTGTGTGTACTGAAACGACCTTCTCATTCTTAGCCAGGGATATCATCATACAAACTATATTAATAATAATAATAATGCCTAGCATAGCCTTCATTTGCGAGTCAGCTTTATGTTGAAAATATCACAGGCATATATATTTGCCTCCACTAGAGTGATGAATACTATCTTACCCTGGCATGGGATGATGAAATCCTGGTGGTGGCCAGTTATACCGTCCCTCTAATGTCGAAGCATTCAGTGGTAATGGTGGGTTGATAGGATATGGTACAGGATAATATGGAAAGCCAGGTATACCTGAAGTCAGAAATATGTCTGATATAGTTAGCATGGCTTTATAATCATTTAAATAAGGTCGATTGTGAAACAAGTTTTTCAAACTTATATTAATCACTCTTGACACATCATTCCTGATGTTATCCATCACCATGAGGGTATGAGAAGAGTTCCCTTATATGCCGAGCATCCAGCAAGGGAATTTCTGGTACCATTTCTGTCGCCTTTGGTATGACATGACCAGGGATTGAACCCGGAACCTCCCGCACATGAAGTGAATTCTAAACCAATAGGCTACGGGTACAATACAGAAAATGTATAATCTAGGATGAAACATGTGCACTATATAGTGTAGTCACCTGGTGAATAAAGTTTCCAAGGTTATTTCTGACAGACGTAAACATGCAACATCTTGTTCAATCACCAGACCTTACTTCACGACAGTAATATCAGTCAACAACTGTCCGTACATTGCACTTACAAAGGACAACATACAACTATGACACACAATTATCACAATAACAGATATATGCAAATTCATAATTACTTAGAATGCAATATGTTTTAAAAACCTTAATTGCAAGCATTCAAGTCGTAGATTTATAAATAGGAGTTAGTGCAGGCGCAGTCAATTTGCTAGCAAAGGGCTGTTGTATGTTGCCTTTGCAAGTTGACATGAACTGTGCCATAAGCTAGCTAGCTAGGATGACAGTCTATATAGTTTCCAAAGCTTCACTGCTCAGGTTAACTTTACAAAAGATTAGGCCAATCAAAGACATGAAAGTTGGACATACACAACATTCAATTTAGTTATAGGTTCAAACACACATACCGGACAACAGGTTGAGCCACATTACAAGGGGCATTCTGCGCTTTCCAAGAGAGGTAATTCATGCCTTCTATATTTATAATTAGTTAAACAAGAGGTTTATAAAACTCAAAATACACCTGACTGAAAATTGATTTATGGAATCGCACCAAATCATATAATTTATTACACATAGAAAAAACCTACCATAAGGATTAGTGCTGTAAGCGCTGGCCTGCTCTAACCCATTCCTAGGATCTATGAAACTGGAGGGTAAATAATATGGATGTGGTAGTGACCGAGGGTCTACATGAGATATTGAAGGGGCTGGAGTGGGCCCGACCCCACGGTCAACTGTCTCCACAGAAGCGTCACGAGTCTTGCTGGAACTCGGCTCCTCCTCACCGCGAGAACCACTCGATGGTTCCCGGCTTCTGTGATGACTGGAGGAGTGAACTTGCTTACTGGTTCCCTCCTCTGAAAATACACAAAAAACTTCACATTAAAATAAAAATCATGAAATACATCTAACAAACAACAGAGTGATTTGGCCTTATGCTCAACATCAAGCATGTTTAACAGGGAGCAGTGGCCTAGGGTGCCCGTTTTGGGATTGACAGGTCCCGGGTTCAACCCCCGTCTGGACCACTGATTAATTTCTCTGAGCAAGAATAACCCATATGCTCCACTCTACTAAGGTATAAATTGGTACCCGTGAGGGCAGTGTCTATTCCTGGGTGTGGCAGATCAATGTTGTCAGTGCCACACTATCAGGAGAGAAATAGTCTCCACAAGCAGACTCGGATGTAGGTTTACATAGGTAGCCCAATGCCGAAGGAAGTTAAAATGTCAAAGGGTGTTTGAATGGCTGAACAGCTGAAATCAGCCCTCGACAATTGGTAACTTAACATAACTTTAACAAACCATGATAATGATATGATGTAGGCCTTACACGAGACACTCATCATGTTGATTGACAGTGTGGAGACAATTACGTTATTAAAATAAGTAAATTGATATTTTACTTCTTTTTCACAAGGTTATAAAAGCGACCAACCACAAGATGTTTCAATATGTTATGAACATTTCATTCTAGCAGTATATCGTATATTGGATTTCATTAGCTATTTCATGATTTTATCACTCGGGTCATCTTTCAATTGAGATCTAATATTGTGAAAATGTCTTCTATAGATATTGTTAATAAAATATATGAATCATTCTTTACTAACAAGACACACAAAGTCATATCTTAATGCAATAAAAAGCATGATATTAAAAGTCTCAAACCATGTACATGCATTATACTTTTCTCAAACATCAGAGATTTATTACATGTACATGTACTATGAAACATGTTTTATATTAAACATGCAACTCTCTGTCTAATGGTTTGTTCTTATATAGCCCTTTAAAAGCTCATCAAATGTTCCGATTCATTTTTAACATATCTTATTTTATTTTGCACACCCTCGTCCAGCATTGAGTCTCATTTTCAACATATTCAATTTTATTTTACACACACTGCATGTGTCAATTCTTCAGCAAAAGAAGCTACATGTACTTAAGTATTTTAAAAAGCTACAAACACCTAACACCTCTCAACCTATCACATGCTATCATCTGAATTGTTACAAATCTTAAGCTGAATATAACTTTTACAATATATCTAAGCAAATGGTATACAATATACTGCATTATATACAACACAGCAAAGGTTTAAACTGAAATTCACCAACTAATATCTGACCTGCAAACGAAAGGTTAACGCAGAAAAACAACATTTAAGAGTATAATGCTATGGTATAAGATATCTCACCCATTTAATCCAAGTTATTCAATCTCATCACCTTCCTACCAAATAATACTATAGTCATATTTCATGTTTAATGGATGGCCGGCTTTTATCTATTCCGATCACGAAAAAGGCAATAAAGGTTCATGTCACACAGAAGAGTATGTCCATATATCAACCGACTATATGTATAAAATGTCTTTCTACCTCCCCTCATATCAGCATACAAAACGCTATAATGGATGCTTAGCTGGCCATATACTTTATAAATGACAAAATCCTTAACAGTCAAAACGCAACTTTAAATCGGCACGGAGGTATTTTCCACATCACAAAAAATCTAAAAAAAAAATTATGTATGGGTTGTGAAACTGGGTGAGTCACTCGGCGTAACGATGAATATATTATATATTTTAATGGATGTATAACAGTGTTTAAAAAGTTTATAAAATCCTTCTACTGCCTTTCAATGCTACTTTAAGCTAATTAAATTGAAAATGAGTGGTTTTAGTGCATCGATATGTTGAAACATATGCTAGCAAATGATCACAAATAGAAATCTAACTGCTATTTTCAATAATCTTAAGCCCCCATTAAAACCCATCAGACAATGTAAGGAGTATTAAATGGATGACATTTCATACTGATATACGCCAAGTTTAGTATCAATACATTACCTTAGCTGATTTAATATTATGTCTTCAATGAATATGATTTAATGTATGCCACTGAATTAGTTTTTATAATGAGTTTTAATACTTGAAAATCTGTTCACTATGTCGGAAACAGTAATAAGCTTAATGAATTTGAATGATTGAGATAATATTTTGTTGACCAAATTTCTACACCCCTTAAAAACAATTATTGTTTGCACATTTAAAAATGGAAATATGTCACACGCATATTGTTCTTACAAATATTCCTAGAAATAACATAGAAGGTATTTTCGGCTATCATGAGCTATTTAATCATCATTTTATTGTACATGTATTTCTTGTCATATTTTAGCAGATGCTAGAATCGAATGTTGAAAATATTTTTCTTTAAAAAGTTAAGAAAAAATAATCTTATAATACATCTATAATCAATGTATTGAACAAGCTGGTTATCATTTTTAAACAGCAGTTTAATATACAATGGACCCAACAAAAGAGATGTAATGTATCATAATATTAACTCAATTTAAAAACAACACATGAAACATATGTTACAGTGGCAACAGGGTGTGCCATCTGTTAATTGACAATAGAAAACAACAATTGACCTAAAACCAAAGCATTGATAAAACCTCCTATTTGACAAACCTCGATGAATAAATAATTATAAAGACACACTCCATTGACAACTATTTAAAAAGGTAACATCGAAACAGATTAATCAATATCTGGCCAAGAAAAGACCAAAGAAAAAGGCAACCTTTGACATCAAATGCTTCATTTAGCAAAACTAATTACAACTCATACATTTCAATTTTAGCTCTTAGATGGGAAGTCAACAGTTATCCAACAGCCATTCCTTTATACAGTACCAAAGAAATAATGAAATATTAGCCCCTACCATTTCTCATTAAAAACACATCAACAACAATTTGTATCTTTGGCGCAACACGGTTGTATCTGACTACTTGCTTTACAGTGAGATACAGCATTGCTGCCACAAAGAGCTGAATTATTATACACCTAAAGGTTGGTTATAAAAAGTTGAAATGACAGTATAACTATTGACATGAATCCTGCTTGTGTAACTGTTCATCTATCTGAAATCTACATCTATGAAATCAAAACTTCATGTCATTAAAAATGTATTAAGAACCACCAAACTTGAAGACAAATGGGATATGACAACCTAAGACTATTCATCTATCAACACTTGGGAATAAAAGAGCATTAAACATGTATGTCATTCTGATAATCTGCATGAAACAGATGATAATCTGAAGAAAACACAAAAACCTCCAATCTGAAATTCACACTCAAACCTCAAATCTGAAGATCTCGCCAAAACCACCAATCTGAAAATCACACTCAAACCTCCAATCTGAAGATCACGCCAAAACCTCCAATCTGAAGATCACAGCCAAACCAGGTCCTTTGAAGACTCTGAAGATCATACCAAAACCTTCACAATGAAGATCACAGCGAAACCTCCTATGTGAAGATCAAGCACAGCAAACCGTCCAGACTTAAGATCATACAAAAACCTCTACCAAAACCTCTACTAAGATTACACCAAAATCTCTAATCTGAAAATAACACCAAAACCTCTTTTTTGAAGACTCACACCAACATCTCTAAATTGAAGATAACACCAAAACCTCCAGAAAGAAGATCACATGTGGCATGAGCTGCAAAAATCATATAAAAACAACAAACAAATGAACTAACAGAGACAATATTTAAAGTATTTATATCAGCTTAGTACAAGAGCATCCGACTATATACAATATTGTAATGATTTTTCAAGAAACAGGCAAAGGGTAACAAGTACATCCCATCTCAGAACGGAACTTCAATCTGCCAAAATCATGCAGATATCAACTAGTCGGGGTTGTTGAGTTCACTAGGTGAACGCTCGGCATTCTGGGCTGATCATAGCAGATATATGCATAAAAGTCATGTCTTCCTGATGACCAATAGTTTGTCAACCAACAGACGAAGAGGCCTCAGCCTCCAATACCCCCCCCCCCCCCGGCCATCACTCAGATATATCCCCCCCCCCCCCCGGCCATCACTCAGATATATCCCCCCCCCCCCGGCCATCACTCAGATATATCCCGCCCCCCCCCCGGCCATCACTCAGATATATACATGTAATCCAAACACACTACACTTGAACATTATACGCTGTCAAGCTGGGATGGCAATGGCATATTTCCATGTAAATGTTAACAAAGAATATGTAACATAGTGATATAACATAGCATGATGAAGAATATAATCCAGTAAATAAGTCTACAAACTTCTTCTATAATCCAGTACCATTAACATCATCAAGAAATACAAGCCAGGAACCAACAAAGCATGCTCGATGATTCTACACCAAAACAGCGCACAACAAGGTTTGAAGTTTCGTAACAAGCTGGCTCGGATGTCGACAAAGTAAATATACACACATACTGTAGAAGTTAGATTCTCACAACAAGAGCACAAAGTGTAATAACATACTAGGGAACATTTCACTACAAGTCTGCTTTTCCCATTGTCAGTAATTTTGTACCCCCTCTCAATTATTTGGCTCCATTTTTGTGGAAAAAAATACAGGATAATGGGAAAAGCATTTGTTGAGTGTGCTTTTTCCAATCATAAGGGTAGCCTGTAAAATTGGCTGACAAACGGTACACCCATTCTTTCACTTGATGATCCGATAATCACATTAACGTATACAAAAGTTACCCAAAATCTACCATTATTGATCATAATGAATTCAAACATGCAAGGGGCTGGTGTCAGTTTTCACCTTCATTTAAGTATCAAATTTTAAAGGTTGTAAAGGGTCAGTGGGTATTTGACAAGACATAGGCCCTTTGATTAACGTAAACTGTCAGTAGTATGTCATTAAGGGTTATCTATGTCTTTTAATTATTTTTTCTTTTGAATTACTCATATCCTTTCAAATTGCACACATAATGAATGCCGAGTTGGTGCATTTATTGTCACCAATGAGATTGAACAGGCGATGTATTACCCAGAGTTAAATGTTTTGTTTTACTGATACCATCAGATACCATCAGATACCATCAGATATTCTGAGTGTCATCTTGGATAGTATCATACTTGAAGGAGGGCAATAAGGAAATCAGACATCACTATAGAATGACACAATGTATGCATTAATTGAGACAGGTCAATGCAGTTAATGTGTCAGAGGTTATAAGTACGGCAGTGACGCTGTTACAGTTGCAGCTAGTGAGTCAATTATCGGAAATCCGATTGTTGAACCCCAACTTTGGGTTTTGTACCTATGTATGTGACTCTTTAATGGCAAAATGAACAAAATGATTGGAACGTTTGGAGTTCACAAAGTAATATAGAAAACAATCTTATGGACCACCAATGACTTTGAAAAGTTAGGTGGTCCTTCCAGTCAGGTTCCGATGCATCACTAACCTCAGGGTCAACTGCACATAGCATATGGCTTTATTATAGAAACAATGATTGAAAGGTGTAAAATAGATTTGCAGAACAAAAGCACATGGCAGACACATTTAAAATGAATATAACAGTAGTATGGGGGGGGGGGGGGAGGAGTTGAGTGGCACAGTAGACAAGGTATCAGACACAGAGTATGGGGGGGGAGTTGAGTGGCACAGTAGACAAGGTATCAGACACAGAGTATGGGGGGGGGGAGTTGAGTGGCACAGTAGACAAGGTATCAGACACAGAGTATGGGGGGGGAGTTGAGTGGCACAGTAGACAAGGTATCAGACACAGAGTATGGGGGGGGGGAGTTGAGTGGCACAGTAGACAAGGTATCAGACACAGAGTATAGGGGGGGAGTTGAGTGGCACAGTAGACAAGGTATCAGACACAGAGTATAGGGGGGGAGTTGAGTGGCACAGTAGGCAAGGTATCAGACACAGAGTATGGGGGAGAGTTGAGTGGCACAGTAGACAAGGTATCAGACACAGAGTATGGGGGGGGAGTTGAGTGGCACAGTAGGCAAGGTATCAGACACAGAGTATGGGGGAGGGGAGTTGAGTGGCACAGTAGACAAGGTATCAGACACAGAGTATGAGGGGAGAGTTGAGTGGCACAGTAGACAAGGTATCAGACACAGAGTATGGGGGAGAGTTGAGTGGCACAGTAGACAAGGTATCAGACACAGAGTATGGGGGAGGGAGTTGAGTGGCACAGTAGACAAGGTATCAGACACAGAGTATGGGGGGGGGAGTTGAGTGGCACAGTAGACAAGGTATCAGACACAGAGTATGGGGGGGGAGTTGAGTGGCACAGTAGACAAGGTATCAGACACAGAGTATGGGGGGGGAGTTGAGTGGCACAGTAGACAAGGTATCAGACACAGAGTATGGGGGGGAGTTGAGTGGCACAGTAGACAAGGTATCAGACACAGAGTATGGGGGGGGAGTTGAGTGGCACAGTAGACAAGGTATCAGACACAGAGTATAGGGGGGGAGTTGAGTGGCACAGTAGACAAGGTATCAGACACAGAGTATGGGGGGGAGTTGAGTGGCACAGTAGACAAGGTATCAGACACAGACACATTATGTACAGCCAGCGTATGTTGGGGTTGGATCCAAACAACAGGTCACTCTGCATAAAAGGCTACCTTTGGTGTTTTTTCCAGCAGGGAACTTGGAAAATACAAAATCAACCATACATAATCTTGTGCACAAATTATATAAACCTGAGAAATTGATCAGAATGTAAGAAGCTCTGCATCATCCAGTCAGTGAATAGTCAACAAATCGTCAACCAATCATCAACTAATCGCCCTCTAATTATCTACTGATCAAATGCAACAAAGTACAGATGAATCATTGTAAACTGGAAGGATAAATACTATTGGGAGTTGAATTCATCACAATAAAAGATAATCACAGGATACCTAGACAGACGACACTGATTAGGCAAACATGAAGTAATAGTTTGTTTCCTATGTCCCAAGTACACCTAAAACATGCGCTTTCCTCTGTCACAAGACCACCTTAAACATGCACCTTCCTATTTTCCAAGACCACCTTAAACATGCACCTTCCTCTCTGTCCCATTACATGACCTAAAGCATGCTCTTTTCTCTCAATCTTCAAATCTTCAGTCAGCAATTAATTATCAATAAATCATCAATCACTTTGATGCATGTCCAATGCAAAACATGACAGAATTAATTAATATGTTTCAGATTAGTTCAAAATTATCATGCTTAAATACACTGTGTTTCATTCAAATGCAGTCATTTCGCCCAGGTTTAATTGCACTATGATTTCCAGAGTTGGTGAAAATTGCAAAATCATCAAAAACATCAGGATTATTAAGTAAATGAATTTTATAAAAAAAATCAAACTGGTCTTGAAGGCTTATCAAAAGGTTCCAGTATGTAACAAAGATGTTAGCAAGGATTAAAACTGTTCAATGGTAGTACACATTAATAACTGTAAGTTTGTCTGGCCCCAAATGTCAGGTAATCTTGAAAGCCATCTGGGAAGCTTGCAATATTAAGACTTAGTCTAGGGTATGTGACTGTGGGAGAGAAGAAACCTCTCCTGTTTAACAATGGCCTTAGTACTTGAGTCTTGCAACATGATTTCAGTTTCAAGTATCCAACCTCATTCAAACAGTAGAAGATTTAGAGTTTAACCCAGCAATCTGATTAACACAAACACCTTCCTACCATTAAATCTTAAATTTATGTGAAATGCAATAAAGCCCTATTAAGACAAATTCCTACACTGTTGTCAATGGTTACAATTTATGAATGCAGAATCTTTGTATAGGCAAACAGGAAACTGTTTCATGGATGACAGGTCTCTCGGCCCAACATTTTTCTTTCAATACTACCTCTTATTCAAGTGTTTTCCAAATGCTATAACTAGTTTTTAATAGATTGACGATAAAAAACTACTCTAAGCTATCGTCATTTACAATTTAATACAAAACATTTTGGTTTAATATAAAACAGCTACTATAAAACACACGTATGGATTTAATGTCAGTCACCGTCAGCAACCATACACGAGACATATCGTCCACATTTACACATTAAAACCACCACACATTATAATTTGCTTGACTTATGCATGCCCTCGAAATAATACTTTGATGTAGACATAAGATCATGTAGCTGACATAGTAACAATATTCACCTTGCCAGTTACAAGGTAGGCCAATATGAATGACATGTTTTATGACTAGAAGCTTATCTTCTCCCCCTCCTATTGAAGAGTAGCCTTCTCCTCCAATTAAAGAGTAGCGTCATGTGACTTCTGTTCTATGGTCATTGAAGGTGAAGTACTACTTGCATATTGCTGTATCAGGCTAGGTGGACAAGATAGAACATAGAGTAACAATTAGAAACACTCATGTAGGTCATGGTTTAAGCTAGGGACTTCCCAGACGAGACAGTAACAAATAGTAACATGTAAATCATGACTTAAGGTGGTGACTTCCCGGGCAATTAAGATAGTATATTTTTTATAGTCAAGATTTTAAAGTAACAATTAATAACATGCTGATCATGGTGGAAGGTGGAGACTTCCTGACTTGTTGTAACAAACAATTTACATGCAATAACAAGATGTTAACATCATCATAGGCAGACAGATATTTAATAATCAAACTGACCAGTGACACATAAATAATATGACAAGATTTTGTCCCTATGTTTAGAGTGCATGTATATTTTAAGCAACATGCCACTCACCTTAAGTATGGTTCAATGCAATCAGCAGTCATGCTTTGTTGTTTGTTTATGTATGATTTGGACAGTCATAAGCGACATGCATGGTCATTCGAAATTTTCCAGCTGTCAGATTTGGAAATGGGTCCTTTGAGGAAGCAATTACAATATTTGACAGAAAATATTCATGACAACCAAGAAACACTTTCATTGTTGCATAAATTAACCAACATGCTGATTGTCCCAAAAAGTACGCACCATGTGTGATAATTACAAGGGGCATTTCTCTTTCAGTTTTAATGTAATCTGGATTGTTATCAAACTTCAACAAGGCAATTGTGGTAGAAACAGAATGTTATTGCAGACAATTTTTAAGGCTGTTGCTTTAAAGAAACTGGTGTCTGACAACCATATAGTTACACTGATAGGTTATCCCACAAATATACCACATTGTAAAATTGACCAATAAAATTATGTATCATATCCTTTTAAATTGAATTTGTGTTTATGTGCTCTGTCAAGGAATGGATCGGTACATATATGCACTTTCTGAAAACCTTAACTGAAAACAAAATTTTAAATCAAAATGATTTGACAAGTGTATCAAGAAATTAATTCATACATTAATAAATTATACATGTAGTTTATGAATTATTCTTTATGTCAGATCCCTTTGATGGAAATTGAGTTAAAGAATTTAAATGAAACATCGAAACAAATATAGTGATATCAAACCATTCATTAGGTTGGAGACATGAAGTCGTGTGGACAACAGGAGGGTGAGATACACAGATAATGTATGAGGTAGCGAACAAACGTTGTGATGTCAGCACACTAAATTACCTTCCAACAGCGACATCTTGACAGCCCGAAACAGTAAAAAACATAACACTGAATAAAATTTTCTACATAAGTTTTTATTGTGTACAGGAACTTGAAACATTTAAATATTAGCGATTGCCGTCTGCTTAAAATAGAAAATATGTCTGCTAAAAAGAGAATACGCAATCTTGCTTCAAAAGAATTTTCAAATTCCCTAGGTATCTCTGGATTGGGTTCTTGTGTGCACTTTTTATCGACTGCTTAGCTATCTGGTATAATTTAGTTTTTTATACACGTTCTTCATAAAATATGCATTCTGCATACTGGAGGTCTGCATGGCTAAGTGACTGAACTGTCTGTTATGCATATAAAGGTGATATAAAGCATTTGAAGAGATATTTTCTTGTCATATTCTGACATCTTTAGTTTTAATGCTTTTAGATTCCATGCGTAAGCCTGAAAATGCAGCAATTATTATATTTGACATAGGCCATTCTAGCTTTCAAATGTTATATGTAATAAAGTGCATTTAGAGAGTAAATAATGCACTAATGCACAGTTGAACCGCTATAAGACAGGCAATAACTGAATTAACTAACAATCCACAGTTTCTATTAGTCAATTGGAAGTTTTATCAGATGTGTCCTCTGAAACCAAAGTTGGTTTAAAACTTTAATAAATTTGAATGATCTTATTAAGTTCATCATTCATTAATTTATGATGCATTATTTAAATTTAATTGTAGAGAAGCTAAATTAAAATATAAATATATTAATTAAAAACCTAAAATAGCTGAAGACTTCAAAAACACTTTTGATCATATATGATTAACTTTAATATATAACAAGAGGGCCATGATGGCCCTATATCGCTCACCTGATTATAAACCCTGCACAATATACCCACAGGAATAATTTGAACATCTTGGTAGAAAACCACAAGATGATGCTACATACCAATAATCAAAATTCTAAGCAGTGTAGTTTTAGGCAAGAAGATATTAATATGTATTCCCTATATATAATTAAGTCTATGTAAAACAGTGACCCCCGAGTAGGGCCAATTTTGACCCCAGGGGCATAATTTGAAAAATCTCGAGGACCACTAGATGATGCTACATACCAAATATCAAAGCTCTATGCAGTGTAGTTTTAGACAAGAAGATTTTTATATGTTTTCCCTATATAAGTCTATGTAAAAACGTGACCCCCGGGGTTGGGCCAATTTTGACCCCAGGGGCATAATTTGCACAATCTTGGTAGGGGACCACTAGATGATGCTACATACCAAATATCAAAGCTCTTAGGCATTTTAGTTATAGACAAGAAGATTTTTATATGTTTTCCCTATATAAGTCTAGGTAAAATGGTGACCCCCAGGGTGGGGCCAATTTTGACCCGAGGGGAATAATTTGAACAATCTTTGTAGAGGACCTCTAGCTGAGTCTATATACCAAATTTGAAAGCCCTGGGCCAAGCAATTTCGGAGAAGAAGATTTTTTAAGGTTTTCTCTATATAACTCTATGTAAAACTAAGGGCCCCGGGGCGGGGCCAATTTTGACCCCAGGGGCATAATTTGAAAATCTTTGTAGAGGACCTCTAGCTGAGTCTATATACCAAATATGAAAGCCCTGGGCCAAGCGGTTTCGGAGAAGAAGATTTTTTAAGGTTTTCTCTATATAACTCTATGTAAAACTAAGGGCCCCCGGGGCGGGGCCAATTTTGACCCCAGGGGCATAATTTGAACAATCTTTGTAGAGGACCTCTAGCTGAGTCTACATACCAAATATGAAAGCCCTGGGCCAAGCGGTTTCGGAGAAGAAGATTTTTAAAGGTTTCCCCTATATAACTCTATTTAAAACTAAGGGCCCCTGGGACTAGGCCAATTTTGACCCCAGGGACATAATTTGAACAATCTTTGTAGAGGACCTCTAGCTGAGTCTACATACCAAATATGAAAGCCCTGGGCCAAGCGGTTTTGGAGAAGAAGATTTTTTAAGGTTTCCCCTATATAACTCTATGTAAAACTAAGGGCCCCTGGGGCGGGGCCAATTTTGACCCCAGGGACATAATTTGAACAATCTTTGCAGAGGACCCCAAGGTAGTGCTACATACCAAATATGAAAGCTCTAGGCCTTACGGTTTCAGAGTAGAAGATTTTTAAAGGTTTCCCCTATATAACTCTATTTAAAACTAAGGGCCCCCGGGACGGGGCCAATTTTGACCCCAGGGACATAATTTGAACAATCTTTGTAGAGGACCTCTAGCTGAGTCTACATACCAAATATGAAAGCCCTGGGCCAAGCGGTTTTGGAGAAGAAGATTTTTTAAGGTTTCCCCTATATAACTCTATGTAAAACTAAGGGCCCCTGGGGCAGGGCCAATTTTGACCCCAGGGACATAATTTGAACAATCTTTGCAGAGGACCCCAAGGTGGTGCTACATACCAAATATGAAAGCTCTAGGCCTTACGGTTTCAGAGAAGAAGATTTTTAAAGTTTCCTTTGTGAAAATCTATTTTTAGCCTGTGTGACCTAGTTATGCGACAGACCGGAAATTTTTTAACAACTTTGAAAGAGGACCACCCAAGGATCATTCCTGTGAAATTTGGTTAAATTCCATCAATTGGTTTAGGAGAAGAAGTCATTTAAAGAAATTTTTGACGGACGACGGACGACGACGGACGACGACGGACAACGACGGACGCCGACGGACGCCGGACAGCCACCTATCCTAAAAGCTCACCAGTGAGCACTTCGTGCTCAGGTGAGCTAAAAAGTACAGGTGCTGAAATTAATATCAAAAGGTTGCTTAAACAGACTAACAGTAAGTTTAAATGGACATTGGTATTGTTAAGGTTTTGATTTATGAACCAATCCTGACCTGACATGTTTGATCAAAATACCATGACATTATTGATGAATAAAAAACTTTCACCATTATTCATCACCATGTTGAACTCTTATTGACCACAAGAAAGTGAACACATTGATGCTTTACAAATAAATGGTCCATAGGTAATGAATTTGATATATTTTAATATGAACATAAATAACACAAATCTGGCAACTTCATCAACCATTATGTTTTCAAATTGACCATACAAATCACAAATGCAGACTGAACCGAAATGAACTGAACAGAACAGAAAAAAACAAAACAGAACTTAAATGAACTTAAACGAAAGAACAGAACAGAACAGAACAGAATAGAATATACATTTCTGTAAATAATTTTAAAACTTGATGCCAAAACATGGAAATGGGCAGACAGCAATAGGACAGACTATAGTTAACATGTTAAACCTAGATAAACACAGTTTACCTGACAGACAATCTTATGTTTATAAACATTCACATTTAACTTTGAAATGACTGTAAGTCATGTGCTTGCAGTTTACAGACAGATATAATGTCTTGCATGTAGTGTGTATTTATAATATCATATCATTTATAATAATTCTAGTATACTCAGCTAACAAGTTTAATTTAACTCGAGAACTGACAACTCATTGTGACCGTTGCTACAACGAAAGTCCCATAACATGCAAAATTTACAAAAATACTCAAAATAACTCTGTGTAATAATAATAAAATTAAAAATAAATGATTTTGAATAATTTATTCATCACCTTAATAATGACATGGAATGGAAGTTGGAATTACAAAGAAAGTCATTAAAGATTGGTTATTAAAAAGGTGTTACCAATATATAAACTTTAAGTGTTTTGCATTATATTTTACATTAAATTTGGCTGGTAATGTAATGGAACTCTATAATAAACATTTGTTTATCAAATATTTAGCGACTGACTCTGGTGGAATAAAAATTAAGTGAAAAATCCACAGAAGTGCTAATAGTTACACATTATCAGTCCATATAACTACATTACCAGTATAACTTTTCATGCACAGCTCTTTCATTTTGTAGTTTTCTGCCCGCTATCATGAGCATTAAAATCTAGTCATTAATATTAACAGCTGGTGAAATTCATGATATGATAGGATATCTGTTTTCTACTCACTGTAGCTTTACACAAACAAATCTCTGTACAAAAACTTGCAGAAAATAACTTTACTTGAGCTATCATGGTTAAAATGCTATCATATCAACATATTTATATGTCTAAGTGCCTAAATATCCAAAACGTAATTATGTCAAAGCAACTAATTTAAGCACTATTGTGCAATAAATATGTGTACCACATAATTATGTCAAAGACAAAACTTTAGTCGTGCCTTTGTATGTAATGCACCAAATGATTTCAAGTAATATGACAATATTGACAGATCAGCACACATACACTGCAGTTAGAGATGTAACTACAGTATCATTTACTAATCAATACAATCGGCATACTTAATTAATATACATAAAGTTATGCATGATATCACCAATACTAATTCTTTGTTCAATTTAAAACCACAAAATAATTATTTTTGGCTGCATTCATTGAAGCTTCAAATCCACTTTTGTTGACTGATATCTAAAGCACAGGAAAACATTCGGTAAGCGCTCAGATGGCGAAGTGTTGAGAAACGATGTGCTATCTGCAAGCATTGACAACTGTGCTCACTGGTACTCACTGTGTGTCATTGCATAGACATAGTTAAGCCAGTGATAGTGCTATTTGGTAGTAGTACTGTAGTTAAGCCAGTGATAGTGCTATTTGGTAGTGGTACTGTAGTTAAGCCAGTGATAGTGCTATTTGGTAGTGGTACTGTAGTTAAGCCAGTGATAGTGCTATTTGGTAGTGGTACTGTAGTTAAGCCAGTGATAGTGCTATTTGGTAGTGGTACTGTAGTTAAGCCAGTGATAGTGCTATTTGGTAGTGGTACTGTAGTTAAGCCAGTGATAGTGCTATTTGGTAGTGGTACTGTAGTTAAGCCAGTGATAGTGCTATTTGGTAGTGGTATTGTAGTTAAGCCAGTGATAGTGCTATTTGGTAGTGGTATTGTAGTTAAGCCAGTGATAGTGCTATTTGGTAGTGGTACTGTAGTTAAGCCAGTGATAGTGCTATTTGGTAGTGGTACTGTAGTTAAGCCAGTGATAGTGCTATTTGGTAGTGGTATTGTAGTTAAACCAGTGATAGTGTTATTTGGTAGTGGTACTGTAGTTAAGCCAGTGATAGTGTTATTTGGTAGTGGTACTGTAGTTAAGCCAGTGATAGTGCTATTTGGTAGTGGTACTGTAGTTAAGCCAGTGATAGTGCTATTTGGTAGTGGTACTGTAGTTAAGCCAGTGATAGTGCTATTTGGTAGTGGTACTGTAGTTAAGCCAGTGATAGTGCTATTTGGTAGTGGTACTGTAGTTAAGCCAGTGATAGTGCTATTTGGTAGTGGTATTGTAGTTAAGCCAGTGATAGTGCTATTTGGTAGTGGTACTGTAGTTAAGCCAGTGATAGTGCTATTTGGTAGTGGTATTGTAGTTAAGCCAGTGATAGTGCTATTTGGTAGTGGTACTGTAGTTTAGCCAGTGATAGTGCTATTTGGTAGTGGTACTGTAGTTAAGCCAGTGATAGTGCTATTTGGTAGTGGTATTGTAGTTAAACCAGTGATAGTGCTATTTAGTAGTGGTACTGTAGTTAAGCCAGTGATAGTGCTATTTGGTAGTGGTACTGTAGTTAAGCCAGTGATAGTGTTATTTGGTAGTGGTACTGTAGTTAAGCCAGTGATAGTGCTATTTGGTAGTGGTACTGTAGTTAAGCCAGTGATAGTGTTATTTGGTAGTGGTACTGTAGTTAAGCCAGTGATAGTGCTATTTGGTAGTGGTACTGTAGTTAAGCCAGTGATAGTGCTATTTGGTAGTGGTACTGTAGTTAAACCAGTGATAGTGCTATTTGGTAGTGGTACTGTAGTTAAGCCAGTGATAGTGTTATTTGGTAGTGGTACTGTAGTTAAGCCAGTGATAGTGTTATTTGGTAGTGGTACTGTAGTTAAGCCAGTGATAGTGCTATTTGGTAGTGGTACTGTAGTTAAGCCAGTGATAGTGCTATTTGGTAGTGGTACTGTAGTTAAGCCAGTGATAGTGCTATTTGGTAGTGGTACTGTAGTTAAGCCAGTGATAGTGCTATTTGGTAGTGGTATTGTAGTTAAGCCAGTGATAGTGCTATTTGGTAGTGGTACTGTAGTTAAGCCAGTGATAGTGCTATTTGGTAGTGGTACTGTAGTTAAGCCAGTGATAGTGCTATTTGGTAGTGGTATTGTAGTTAAGCCAGTGATAGTGCTATTTGGTATTGGTACTGTAGTTAAGCCAGTGATAGTGCTATTTGGTAGTGGTACTGTAGTTAAGCCAGTGATAGTGCTATTTGGTAGTGGTACTGTAGTTAAGCCAGTGATAGTGCTATTTGGTAGTGGTATTGTAGTTAAGCCAGTGATAGTGCTATTTGGTATTGGTACTGTAGTTAAGCCAGTGATAGTGCTATTTGGTAGTGGTACTGTAGTTAAGCCAGTGATAGTGCTATTTGGTAGTGGTACTGTAAAATCAATCTTTTTAATTATTATTAATGAACAAAATTTAATTTTCCCAATGAAGTTTTGCTCATAATGTAGACATACTTGTATAATATAATACATTTTGGACATTATATTCACTGAAATAATTGTTAACGGTATATAAATAATGTTTAGTCTTAAGTGTTGAATTTAAAGGCTCTCAAAGGCTGACTGCACAAAGGCCCCGCACTATCAGCATGAATAGAGGTCTCCCTAGAAGCAATGGACCAATGAGAGTGAACATCAATACTAATTGACCCTACATTTACAGTACTTCTGACAAAAACCAATTACAAAATGGAAATCTCAAAGTATTGCCGTACTTTTATTTATTCATATATCAAACTAATATTATTGAAATCACAGTCCACATACAAACAGTTATTACTTTCAGCAACAAAATCTATGTAAATTTTGTCTTCAGTTTTAAAAACAAATATGTTTAAGATAATTGCAAAGATTATAAGCCCAATGGTTAGTTATAGAATGATTTACAATGCAGTCTCAGACAAAATAATTGTAAACAGTTTCACAGCTCCCCACTCCCCAGGTGAAATTTACAATGATTTTATTTCCTTCTTTTAAGCAGAACAATAAACCTATTATAAACAAAAACATGCATTTCAGTGTTTTCGAAAAAGCAATATAATGTCAGCTTAGGGTCCATAATGTAATTACCATCCAAAGTGTTCATTCTCTGGTTACCATGTTGGTTGTTACATTAATTCCTAGTTGAGGTACTGCTTATTTCCACTGCACTTATTGAAGGTGGTCAATGAAGTGCCATATTAAAAGCCAGTGGTTGATAACTAATAAATTTATATACAAAATGTAAAGGAATTGGTGGGTTTTCGACTTATTTACATGAGGTACAAATTAAGTTGGCCTAAATCCTTTGATAATGCTAAGTATGGTGATTTAAATAAGCATTTGCTCATTTTATTGGTTCATTTATATGAATATTCATTGAACGAAAATGTGGATAACAGTAAAAGTGGTTTGTACGCATGATAATAATTGTGACAAAACCAGTCTTGTATTACCATTCCAGAGTAAATCTATTGCATTTAAAGTACAATGGTGTTCCATGCTGAGACACTATGTTGGCACTACCAGCTTGTACGACTTTAGGGATCAGACTTTAGGGATCAGACTTTAGGGATCATACATTTGGGCCCAGTCAGTCTGTACAAAAGGAACTTTATTGGAATGCATGAAGCAAACTAAAAACTTGAGCCAAACTTAGGTGAATGCAACTATTAGCAACCAGTATCTTATTCTTCATCTGGCAACAAGGGAAACAACATTATACCATGCTAAACACATAGTTACTCATCTTACTCACTTTGACTAGCAATTAAGAGGGTCTGACAATGCACACTATAATCTGATAATTATACTCTATAGTATATTCTCACATATAATACCTCAACAAATAGAAGGTAATAATGAGCTACATGTCCATATTGTTTTAACAATCATTACAACTATTAATGTATGGGTAGCTTTATGTAGTGTGTTTTGTAGTGCACATATGCCAAATGCTTTATAGATTTCAAACACAACTGAAGAAATTGACTACTAAAAATAGCGCAATATCATATGTTTTCACTTAACTTTCCATTAAACAATTTTTCTGACTACACAAAACTGAGATTTTTGTGCCATGGGTACAGGCATATGGATTCTATCAGAAACATCTCATATGATATCTGGGCAAGAAAAAAGGAAATTCAAGAAAATTGAAATAGACATGTTCTGTATATCACAATATATCATGTTTATTGAAACTGTTAGTTATAAAGCATACAAAGCTGTGTTTTTTCAGTATAGCTTACAGAATTCCTGAGGGCCAAATAAACAAACTGGTGTGCTTTCCAAAAGGAAAGTGAGAAAATGACATTTATGCCATACAAGTTTTATTTTATTTCTTTTTAAGAATCAAGGTAAACGTTTTTATTAAATGAAAATAATTTTGCATGAGCATGTATCTCTTTTCCCTTATTGCCAGTTGATGCCTTTTGATGCCCCACTCCCCCTATCAAACCCAGCTATGTTCCGGACAAGTGGGCATTGATACACTGACGATACAATCAAACCAAGTTTGAAAGCAATGCCTTGATTACCTTGAAAAATATTTGAAGGGATGGACAGTCGGACAGACAAATGGTCAGGACAATCATAAATATTTGCACCAACAATAACCTGCTTCCTAACAGTTAGTCATCATTGGGTATCTTACACAGCAACCAAACATTTACTATCATTTGGCCATAATACTGTCAAAGAAAGATTAAAGTTAAAGTCAAGATAAGTATAAGATGTTGAATTCTACCAAGAAAACTCAAAGCCTGATAATGTTAAAATGTCTAGAATGTACCAGTTATTCCTGAACTTTAAGTTATAATTAGGACAGAATGATACCCATAGTGTTCTTTTTATATTTTTCTCAGATAATTGTAGATTTCAGAATCTTAAAATCCTCGATATATCTACAAAGGATATTTCTTACATTTTATCTTTTGAACAACTAAATTATCCAAGATTTTTATTGATACAGTTACAGTATTTCAATGAGTTATTTCCCTTTTTTATATCCTTGAAATGTATGATGTTCTCTACCAGTACAAATAGAGCATTAAATGCTGCAGCTACATGATAAGACATTTAGCGTTATCGATAATCCATATACAGGTTCAATAACATTGACAGCAATATTGTTAATACATTGGGAAAACTGATGCAATTGCAATAAATGCATTCATTATACTAAGTGCAATCAAGTAGTAAGTGGAGCATAACGATTAGCTTATATTTCAAAACAAATTAAGCACAAAGTTTTATCATGGTTTTATATGTTATAATAGTGCAAAAACACTTTCGGATACACATTTTATTATGATGTTATGCAAATCTTGACTAACATTAGTGTATTAATTAACTTAATTAGCATGTAAATCTAATTGCAACAATTCTAGTAATTATTCACCTGGTCTGCTAGTATGCAAACTAAAGAGTGAATCAATTAGACCGCTTGTTTTCATAAAGACAAGTATCTCTGCAACACCATGCATGCAATGCTTCTGGTAAAAGACTAAAAGAGATTGCAATGCATTATGTTGTCCCGCCCTTGTGTTAATTGTGTCTAGAATTTTTACCAGTATTTCACTTGATTTTCCACTGTGTAACCCAAACAAGGTGTTGAATTGTGGCCTGAGTGGCCAGGGAATGACCAAATTCATTATGAGGGAAATAATCAGAACAAGACTGCGTTCAATAAACACTTATGCCCCCATGGAAGCCATGTCCATAAAAAGCTAAGTCAATCAGGGGCCATTATTCAGTTAAAATGTTTGATAATGTAACATGGCTTTGAACTATAGGGCGCTTTAATAATGATGGTAAACGAATATGCCACATTTGAAAGCAGTGCCTTGATCCACTTCATGTGTGATCTGGTGATACAGGTGTTATGGTTCTTTGTCACTGCACTTCTCTAAGTTGCCATCTATTCATATACCAAGTATCAAGTCAATATTTTAAATACTTTTGAAGATACGCTCCGGACAAACAATTATCATGAAAATACTGAAGGGGAGATAATTAAAAATTTAAGACAGACAGAGTTATGGTTCTTGGTCATTGCACTTCTCCAAGTTGCCATCTATTTATATTCCAAGTTTCAAGTCAATATGCTAAATAGTTTTGAAGATATACTCCGAGCAAAATTTGACTATAAAAAAAAACACTAAAGGGGAGATAATTCAAAATTTAAGACAGACAGAGTTATGGTTCTTTGTCAATGCACTTCTCCAAGTTGCCATCTATTTATATTTCAAGTTTCAATTCAATATGTTAGATATTTTTGAAGATACGCTCCAGACAAAATTTTATTGTAAAAATACTAAAGGGGAGATAAGTCTAAGTCCAAAATTAGGTCAAGGTGAAGGTCAAAATGGAGTCAAGGGATACAGGCGTGTGGAGAGTGGTCATATACAACATCCATGCAAGTATGAAAGCTTTGTAGCAAGCCATATTAATGCTAGAAGAAACGGTCAATTTGGGTTAACCAAGAATTGGGCCTTTCAATAAGTCTAAGTCCAAAATTAGGTCAAGGTGAAGGTCAAAATGGAGTCAGGTGATACAGGCATGTCGAGATTGGTTATATACAACATCCATGCAAGTTTGAAAACTTTGTAGCAAGCCATTTTAATGCTAGAAGAAACGGTCAATTTGGGTTAACCAGGCCGGACGAACGGACGCACGAACGGACGGACAAACGGACAGGTGAATTACTATATGCCTCCCGATCTATCGATACGGGGGCATAAAAATTGTGACACAGACTTAATCCAGGGTTGTGGTTTTACAGAAGCTAATATAGTAAAAGAAGCATATATATGGTATCCTGAGTATTTTAGATGTTAGTTCCCTGTCAGAATAGTTTACATAGCTGTCAGATTTGATATGTTAACATAATCATGGCCAGGAGATTTCAGCTGAACCATCTTATTTCAACAATTACAAATTGCACAGAGAATGTGTTCCTATTTTAACCGAGCTGCACATACACATTGCAGAACATGTTCCAATGGTGCTGAGAATCAAACTAAGACAAAGTTTTATATAACCAATATTATCCATATTAGTGAAATATAAACATTCTTGTACTAGCTCTGGGATGGTTACAAACCTTGACAACCAGTGGAAACATATCTAGAAAAGCTATTTATGAATTAAAGTGTTTGTTACTGTACTCAAGTAATTTATTTCAGTCAAGTCCATTAGTAAGCTAGCACAGTGGGTAATATTTCAAACACAGCTAGTGTATCAGTTTTACAAACCAGCTACTGGTATATAAAACACAGTGACAAAATATGTCATCTACAAATGAGCCAAGTATCAGCCTATAACTTGTGTGGTTGAAACAATATGATAAATGCTAATTAAGCATTCCTTTTAACCGCTATCACCTTTAACTAATTAGCAGACTTGATTATGTATCATCCGTGTCATTATAACCTCGATATAACAATATAGGAGCAGACATTGCATACATAATATGTGTAAGATATTCTAAAGTACAAGCTGAGCTCAAGTGACTGTTACTAAAGCTGGTTGGTTCTTAAAGTAACTTTTTACCATAGTTTATTATCTCAAGTTATATTTGGCCATTTTTGGCTGAAACAGGTATTATATTACATGAACTGGTATCTGTGTTTGCTATGACAACTGCAGAAAAACTTGGTACCAGCTTATGTTAAGTCATACCCATAGCAGCTGAACATATCCACTGTACTGTAACCTTCTCTTTGTATTTGGTACAACAAGCTACAACAATAAGCACTTGACAAATACTGCAATCAAATTATATGTATAGCTTGACCAGATTTAGTAGGCACTGACATTAAACTTCGGAAGCGTGTATTATTTTTGTAAGCGTAGTCGGTACTTATCGGAAATATTTGTTTATTTTTGCACCGACTTTGTCTTGAAAGCACTTGCACTAAAACATAGTAAGAATTTAAAACAAGCACTAAAGGATACACGATTGATAATACACTAATATTTCTTGTCACATCAAAAGTTCTTAATTTTCAGTAAAAATATGTCTTGCTATTGTGAGAAACCGAAACAAAACCTCATGGCAATTGGTCCAATAGTTAGATTCTGTTTAGTTCAACAGTCTTCTTGCACACATTATAAAAAACATGATAGTCATATTTATGTTTCAGGTTTTAAACCTATATCAACCTATAATGTTGTGCATGCTATGGTGATATGTTTTACTGTAGCTTTTCTTATTAACTTGAAAAGTGAAACGTCTTGATTATACTTAATATTTTATTTGATGTTTGGTGGTACTTAAATAAAACATTTTGTGTATTGCATACATAATTATGATATAAACACATTGCACGGTGTAAATTGTTTAAGGAAGCTTTTTTATTTAGTATTAAAACATCCCTTGTATATTTGTATAATTTATAAGAAACAAGTTACCATGATAATTAAATCTGATTTTCATAATCAATCATAAATAGCTATAATATTATTTTTCATAATGACAGCCCTTCAATCAATATAAAAGAATAAAGCATCCATAACAAGCAATTTACAATTAAAACGAGTATATAATTATAACAATTAAACGAGTATGAATTGCATATTAACTGTCACGTTGTGTGCTCTATATGAGTTTAAACATTTATATTATTTGAATATCAAGTTTAATGACAATTTGCTACAATGTGATATTGCCACACATAAAATTTAAGTCAGTCATCTTTAATATTTGGTTATAGTAGGTCTTCGATCAACTTAACAGACTATATTTCTTTGAATATACCATATTATCTTGCATATTATTTAAATCACTGATTCAATCACTGAGACTGCCTTGGATCATCTGGTGGAAGAGATTCAGCTTACGTGTAACATTTCAGACATGTGCAAATTTTCAGTGAACCAAGCTCATAGAAGCAGTCACAATAAACGGTTAATAATTCTTATTTGGGAAATGTGTAAAGATTACATATTACATGTTTTCCACATCTCAGCAAGTCAAGAATATTGCTCAAATTAAGGCTGCCTGATGAGAACAAGAACAACCATTGAGACATAAGCATAAGTAACCTATGGGAAAATCAGGCATTCAGCAATTGTAAGCAAAGAGAAAAGGTGTGCAATTGGCAGTTACAACCAAAGTGTACAATCGGACACAATTGTGCAATAGTGAAATGGGAATTGGGCATATTTGAGCAATGGTATAAGTCAAAGGTGAGCATTGGCAAAATGCAAAGGGGGGCAACAATTAAGAACAACCTGGGCAATGGCATATGCATAAATGTGAGCAATTAGAAAAAGGCAATGGATTGGATTGACAAATGGGCACGGGCGTACAATGGTATATGGGCAAAGATGAGCATTGATAACTGGACAAAGATGAACATTGGCAACTGGGCAAAGATGAACATTGACAACTGGGCAAAGATGAAAATTTGCAACTGGGCAAAGATGAGCAATGATAAATAGACAGAGGTGTACAATGGTATATGGGCAAAGATGAACATTAGCAACTGGACAAAGGTGAACATTGACAACTGGGCAAAGATGAGCAATGATAAATAGACAGAGGTGTACAATGGTATATGGGCAAAGATGAACATTAGCAACTGGGCAAAGATGAACATTGGCAACTGGACAAAGGTGAACATCGGCAACTGGGCAAAGATAAACATTAGCAACTGGACAGAGGTGTACAATGGTATATGGGCAAAGATGAACATTAGCAACTGGACAAAGATGAACAATGGTAAATAGGCAAAGGTGTGAAATGGTATATAGGCAAATATGAGGTATTTTGCACAATGCTTCACTAAGAACCCAAGTAATTATCAATCAACAAATAGTTAAACAGTTATTTTTTGACTGATTGTAACCACAGGTGGCAGTATCAGTGTTTGGAAAAGAAAAAGAACAAATCCGTCACTGAGCTAATACATTACATGGACCGTATATATATCGATTGTCTATCTAACTCCCTGTACACTATGAAGGTATAAAGCGTAGTATATGTCTATGTCCAAAGATTGTGGAACATTGCATCTTACAATAGGCTTGGTTCCCAACAATTATAACGATACTGTGAGCGAAGCGGGTAACCAGTGCATAAATAAAATGACATTGAGCGAAGTAAAATAACGAAAGTAACACTGTTTTGCTGTTTCGCAGTTATAAGATACAATTGAACGAGATTTTCGGTAAGAATTAATATCTTATAAGTTTATTTGAATGACTTGTATAGCAATTTTTCTTCAGCGCCCGTATTTTATGTTGAAACAACGAGATGAAATGTTCCACAATCTTTGGCATATAGACATATAGTACGCTTTATACCTTGATAATGTTAGTATATTAGTTCAGTATGGACATTTTTATATATTTTTTTATTATTTTATTTAATCGTTTGCGGACCAAACACTGATACTGTCACCTGTGATTGTAACAGACATCTCTGACTGTCAAACAGAGTATGAGTACTATCCATGCAGCTAAATATATTTCTATAAAATGTCACGTAAGTTTCAATTTGTCAAAATTGACACAACTGCTATCTAAACACTTGAGAGGGTTTCAAAGGAACACGGTTACCTATTGCACAACAAGAATACATTACTTACGGATGTTGTTTACTTTTGCAGACTGATTTTTCATGCTGTATTCTTCATCAAACATAACAATGAAGTATACCAAATGGTACGCTGATTTCAAGATACATATATTATATTATCTATCGTATGGCACATTATGATTAATAGTACATGTAATTATCATACGTAATTTCATGACATTGTCCTTCAGTTATAATTTTTTATTCTTCTGTTTATATTTTAATTTTCAAGCAATAAATGTAGCAATTTAATGGAGCAAGTTACCATTGCTGATTATGACACTGCATGTGCTTTTTTAAGCATGAAAACTTTATTAGTATGGAGACATTTTAAATTTGTATTAAATCTTTTGCACAAATTCTCTGAGTATAATTTTATAGAAGATATTGTCACTAACTTGAGGCAGGAAAGCAAACAATGAGAATCATATAAATAACATATACCATATAACAACATTATTACAGGAAGTCAAAATTGATATGAGCAGTGTAAAAGTCAGCAGAGTGTTCTTACAATACAGCATGTTAGAGTGGTCTTACAATACAGCGAGTTACAAACAAAATGACCAATGTTTATTATCATGTTGACTTGAATGCAAAATTATCATCATACAAAAATGAATTCCATGATTAAGATTTTCAAACTTATGTTATTAATTATAATAAGAATCTGAAACATATTAACTGGAACCAAACAACAATGCAAATTTATAATTGACTGACAATCAATACATGAAGCTAGAGGAATCTGAAAAGGGGTATAATCGAAATAGTGATCTGTTCTTGAATAAAAGAAACGAGAAATGATAACAAAACATTACACTATGTAATATAAAGATAATTTGTATAGTTATTGTCCTTACATTCTGATTATACTATACAATAGTTAAAGAACTTGATACTTGAAAAAGCCGAAACATTGGTCTTTAAATTGTGACAATTTTAACCTGTTTTGATTGTGTGGTGCCATTTGGTATCTTAGTATAAATATAATATTAATAATTGTAGAAAAATGCTCTTCAGTACCCTAATTAGAATAATAATTATTGATTTCAGAAACACTGACTTACCTTCGGAGATTGTCGGTAACTGATGGTGGCGATGTTTGTAGTCACCAATCAGCATGTAACATTATTCCAAATATGGTCAAATTTAATATCCACAGATTCAACACCAGTATTTCTCTATTTATGCAACATATAATATATAATATGTTTTCACATTGAACAAGAATATTCCATGAATTAAGACACTAACATGCACAATATTTCCATTTTTTACATTTCCACAGATCTTATTTTTATCAGTAACTAAGCAACATATATTATATAGCTTTATTTCATGTCACAATTTGGAGTTTATATGTTATATATATATATTTCATAGAATCGGCAGTTTGAAACAGTTATTGTAGATCAAACTAAATAAACAAGATTCAAATTTAGTCAAACATAAGAAACAACAAAATAGCACCCATGCTTTTTCCAAAATATTGTTTCAATCAAATTTTTAAAAAAGGCTCATCACTTTGGCACTTAATTCTTGGATTTTTCTACGAAATATGCCGAGATCAGCGGCATAAAATAAAGCAACATAGTAAAAATCAACATCATAACATTTATAAATTTCAAGATGGCTGCCATAAGTGATTCATTCAAGGTATTTTCTATATTCTGGTGTGAAATAAATGATATTAATTTCAAATTTAAGCATTATGCAATTAATCGGTGTTGTTAAATGAAATTAAACTCTTATTAAATGCATTAATGATACAATTTTTTATGATTGTAGTTGTTATGATTTCTTATAGCGGAAGAATGAAACAATACTCGCAAATATGAACACAACTCATGTGATAATGACCTAGGTCGATTTATTCACCTGTAAAATTGATAAACCTTTGTTTATTGGTCATTAACCTCTATAAACACCACAAAGTTTACACATATACCTGTTGTTTGGGATATTTTCTTACTGTACTGAAAAAGGTATATTATGCACAATACTCAAAGCATATCACTTATTCTATCACATTATTTTCAGCGCTAACGGATTCAGCATCACATGAAAATATGTTGTTTTTTCATATAATTATCACAAATTTTCCTCAATAAATTAATCCACAATGGCTGCAACACATATCTCGTGAACAAAATCTACAAAATCCAGGAGTTTAAATATAAAAATAAGAATAAATACACAATAAAATAGCTCAGATTATCACTATGTATTCTCGCTGTACTTCACATTATGAGTGTGTGGCCTATGCTACGCCTGTATGTACACACACTTTTGTATAGGTGGTCTCTGGTTTTCTACGTCGGAGGTCCTATAGTTAAGCAGGGCTCACTCAAGTGTGCCTAACTACTTAACAGCAAAAATGACGATATTTTGTATTTTGTGAAAAGAGATACTCCGAATTTATCACCCAGCTTATGGCCTATAAATGTGATATATTCATAGTACAAGAAAAGCCTGATTATAGTTGTCGTTTTCATCAGATTGTTAAATATAAAAGTGAGCAACCGTTGTTTGTTGTTTTTCTCTATTATAATTGTTTGTCGTCTTGTCCTTATACACGTGCCTTGTAATTAGAGGACATTATAATGTTTCACAGAATCAACAATGAAACTGTGTATTATACATGAACAAGAGTCGGGACAGTTTTTCCTAATTTATTCAGTCATTTCTATGTCAGCTATTGGAAGACATTTGACATGTACATTGTTATGGACCTGATAGATCCGATTTTGAATTAAAAGGTGCTTAAATGGGGCTGCTTTAATTCCTCTCAAATTTGTGTATGATAAAAAGCTATGATACAAATGTTCAAATTTGTGCAGAATGTGTAGTTATCAAAAATTTAAATAAATTACAAAAAGGGGTATTTTTTATGAAATATTATTTTTTCTGTGTTTAATGTGAATGCTAAAATATTATGTAATGTAAATTGTTTTTTGGTCTGCTAATTTTAATATAAATAATATTATATTTTATAAATTGTAACAGATGTTTTTAATGTTTAGAAATATAAAAAATACAAAGTGAATAAAATTTCCATTTAATGTATAAAAACCTGGTATATAATTATGTGTAAACATATACTATAATTTTCTGATATATATCAGTTTTGAAAATCAGACAAAATGCCAGTAGAGAACTTTGCAAGCATCATGAGTGTATCATTACTTGAAGTAATTATGCAGGTTAATTGATTTATAAACACTTAATTAATTAGTTTATTGATAAGAAACAAATTACCAATAACTTTCCAGGAAACATAAAAATCTTCCTAGGAAACATACAAGTATGAGTGTTCTAGATTCCAGGATAATCTACAATATCTGCATTAATTAAGCACTCCTACACCAAAACCACTGGTCTGTTCCTCCAATATTTTTATTTGAGTAAATAAGCAATAGAGATATATTATATTATATGCAACTTAACCTTTTGAGAGCTATAATTATTTTAGTTGATTGTGATACAAGTTTTTTCGACCCTTTTATTAATCATCGTCAACACCTCATTCCTGATGTTGATAATGGTATGATAAAGGGGAAGCAAGTTTACGATTAAAGCTAAGCATATAGTCAGGAAATTACTGTTTCTTCTATTTCGAATCATATTTACCTTTTTAAAATGTACAAAATAGATCATTGCCAAATATTTTTTATAACATTTAATATTGTCCCTATTAAAGTTGAACATTCGATTTGGAGTACAAATAAAATACAATAATTTATAAAAAAACATATTTTTTTACAATAAAATTTTATAACTTGTAATAAAAATTTATTAAATATAGTATATTACAGTTACTAAGTAAAGGAATTTGTGTAAAGAAAATTGTATCCATAGAAACAGGTTGACATGGATTAATGATTTGTCTCATTTACATAATATTTGTATCATTAATTATTACTGGACTAAGGAATAATTACACCAGTAATATTATATGACACAGGAATCACGCAAAATGACGCAATATGTATGTGCCTTCAAGTAGTAGAGCATATTATAATACAGCAAGGAGACTTGATTAAAAGGAATAACTTCATTCTTTATTGGATTATGAGAATTGTAAACTTTTCATGATCATAATATACTGTGTTCACTATTGTAGTAAATCATCAAATTCTCCTTTTTTCATGAATATAATATTATAAGAAATATTGGTCAGTTACATGTTTTGTTTAAGACGTCATCATAAAAAGTTCATAAACTGACAAACTGATACATATAAGATGACACAGAGCTCCTTAAATGTGTGCATTATTGTCTCACACCATAGACCAACTTCAGACATGACTCCACAAAGGCCAAAATCTTTCACAATTGTGCAAGTTGTCAATCAATTAATTGTCTTTAAATCAATTTTAACAGTAAACTTTATAATAATCATAAGAAATTATGTTCCAATGGATTTACTTAAAATCCTTTGTCAAACACCTTGGACAAACAGCAAGGCTGAGCATTCTGTTGTCTGGGGTAATGTCAATTAAGTTACCATCATTCATTGCTGAGGATAAACTTCTTATGTATCAGAATCTGGAGTTATCACAGACAATGCTTATACTCATGTTTATAGTGAAACACTTCAGAAATTGTTGCAGTCAGTGGATATATTACAACTAGGTCTGTTTCTGTTCGTGCACCATACAATGGAGGGTGTGAAAACATGGCTTATCATACTGTAAGTATAATGTATGATAGCAAGCAGACAGGGTATAAACAACCAGCAACTACATGGAACAATCTGCTTATTCAGTTCCTCCAACATCACGTGTTAGCATAACTTTCAAACCCTCAACCCAAGCAAATTGTATAATTATGCCTTTTATCAATTTACAGCATATATATAATACATACAGATAAATAATGTTCAAAATAATATTTTACAAAGACATGTTACAGTCATGACAAGGTAACGACATAGCTAATGCATGTTCATGAAGTCTCAGTGACTTGACATACTGAGCTAAACCATTATTGTATTATGTATAATTGGGAAATATTGTCTACATGTATATTGTATTATGTATAATTGGGAAATATTGTCTTCATGTATATTGTATTATGTATAATTGGGAAATATTGTCTTCATGTATATTGTATTATGTATAATTGGGAAATATTGTATTTGTATGAAAAAACATTATGTTGTATATATGTTGTGTATGAGCCGGTGGCCTTTAACATGTTTTGAAATAAACTGGAAACCATGGTCAACATTTCTACCAAGTTTGATGACTGTATTTCTTGATGGGAAACATTTGTATTTTGTCTGTTGAAGAAGATCCTGAGGATCAGCCAACAACAATGTTTGAAACAGAATACTGCCATTTCATTGAGGGACATCAGAGCATTATAGACAAAGCCCTTAGAAACACCTAGGCAATTAATGCCACAGTAAAACATTGAGAAATAACCACAATTAGCATGTCTTTTAATAATATTTATAATTGTCTCAAATATACCTTAGAGTTAGAACGTATTTGCCTTAGTACTTTTTACGAAAGGTAGCAACATATGAGGCATGACAAGATATGATAAAGCATGACAAGTCAGCGTATGATTTAAGAAGGAGAAATTGATAATACATGTAAATGTACCGGATCAACTGCAGGTAAATCACATATATGACATAGGCTCAAAGCAATCATACTGATATTATAAATAGAACTAAGGGTTTTTGCATTTCTTACAGTTTATGCATGCATGGCCTTGGATGAACAGGCAAGCCACATGCAATTATCAATGAATATATTATATATGTAGAACATTTAGTATAATAGGAGATTTGTCCGTATCTAACATGCTGTTTATAATGTTTTAATATAATACAACACCTAACATATACAAACTTCAATCTACTTAAAAAAACTGTGTTCAACGACTGATGTGATTTATATAATTCTACTATATTTTGTGGGAAAATATTCTGGTGTTGTTTTTTGCATGCATGATTCAGCAACAATATTATAGGTATATGTTTTCACTAATTAAGAGGCATGTTTTCTGGTATATCAAATAGTTGCAAGGAACATAAACTCACTCCTGCTTTATGTCATTACTAACATTATACCGTATACAACAAGCTCACTTTCTCGTAAATATGCAATAATTTCATGATTCTCACAGACATCTCACAGGCTTCATTGCAATGTTTGTGAAGACACTCACGGTATAACACGGTATTATGGAATGTTTCATGATAAGGGTTAATGTATTCTACCCGGCAGAAACGGCATTCGTTTCTTTTGATAACTCAGAAATTTTTCTCCAGTCTAAATTCAAGCTATTTATGTATCAGCATGAACTAATATTGTTTTATCAGAATGTTTTTTTCCACTTGGAGCAGACTCAGCCATCAAAGACAACACCTGTAGTTTATTTAGACAAATGGAGAATTCCATGTAATCCTAAAGCTTGCCTTCACACGTTTTTCTGGGTTACTTTTCCAGACAGTATGAATATTTGCTACTGACTTGATCATATGTGACAAAACTGCACAAACCATAGTAAGACTAAAATCTCATTTCATGTGAACGCTAGGCATCTTTGTATGATTCCATAACATCTGATTTGCTATGGTTTCTTCTTGACCTTATTGCAATATGGGAAATAAAACTGTAGAGTAGGGACTGAAACTGCATTCACAAGCCGGTACATTCCTCAAAACAACCATAGCAAAAGCAAAAGGAGGTCAAACACATTTGTTGACAAAGGACAACACAAGGTACATACACTCTGCTGGAAGATGAACCAAAGGCTTGCAACATGTTGACAAAGGACAACACAATGTACATAAAACACTCTGCTGGAAGATGAACCAAAGGCTTACAACATGTTGACAAAGGACAACACAAGGTACATACACTCTGCTGGAAGATGAACCAAAGGCTTGCAACATGTTGACAAAGGACAACACAAGGTACATACACTCTGCTGGAAGATGAACCAAAGGCTGACAATATGTTGACAAAGGACAACACAAGGTACATACACTCTGCTGGAAGATGAACCAAAGGCTTACAACATGTTGACAAAGGACAACACAAGGTACATACACTCTGCTGGAAGATGAACCAAAGGCCTATTACAACATGTTGACAAAGGACAACACAAGGTACATACACTCTGCAGGTAGATGAACCAAAGGCTGACAATATGTTGACAAAGGACAACACAAGGTACATACACTCTGCTGGAAGATGAACCAAAGGCTTACAACATGTTGACAAAGGACAACACAAGGTACATACACTCCGCTGAAAGATGAACCAAAGGCTTGCAACATGTTGACAAAGGACAACACTAGGTACATACACTCTGCTGGAAGATGAACCAAAGGCTGACAATATGTTGACAAAGGACTACACAAGGTACATACACTCTGCTGGAAGATGAACCAAAGGCTTACAACATGTTGACAAAGGACAACACAAGGTACATACACTCTGCTGGAAGATGAACCAAAGGCCTATTACAACATGTTGACAAAGGACAACACAAGGTACATACACTCTGCAGGTAGATGAACCAAAGGCTGACAATATGTTGACAAAGGACAACACAAGGTACATACACTCTGTTGGAAGATGAACCAAAGGCTTACAACATGTTGACAAAGGACAACACAAGGTACATACACTCTGCTGAAAGATGAACCAAAGGCTGACAACATGTTGACAAAGGACAACACAAGGTACATACACTCTGCTGGTAGATGAACCAAAGGCTGACATCATGCTGACAAAGGACAACACAAGGTACATACACTCTGCTGGAAGATGAACCAAAGGCTTGCAACATGTTGACAAAGGACAACACAAGGTACATACACTCTGCTGGAAGATGAACCAAAGGCTTACAACATGTTGACAAAGGACAACACAAGGTACATACACTCTGCTGAAAGATGAACCAAAGGCTTACAACATGTTGACAAAGCACAACACAAGGTACATACACTCTGCTGAAAGATGAACCCAAGGCTTGCAACATGTTGACAAAGGACAACACAAGGTACATACACTCTGCTGGTAGATGAACCAAAGGCTTGCAACATGTTGACAAAGGACAACACAAGGTACATACACTCTGCTGGTAGATGAACCAAAGGCTTGCAACATGTTGACAAAGGATAACACAAGGTACATACACTCTGCTGGTAGATGAACCAAAGGCTTGACAAAGGACAACACAAGGTACATACACTCTGCTGGTAGATGAACCAAAGGCTGACATCATGCTGACAAAGGATAACACAAGGTACATACACTCTGCTGGTAGATGAAACAAAGGCTTACAACATGTTAACAAAGGACAACACAAGGTACATACACTCTGCTGGTAGATGAACCAAAGGCTGTCGTGTCGACAAAGGACAACAAATGGTAATACACTCTGCTGGAAGATGAACCAAAGGCTGACAACACATTGATAAAGGACCGCAAAATGTACATAATACTAGCCTAATTGAGGAATTTGAACCTCAAAGCTGACAAAGAAGACAAAGCAACATGCTATAACACAAAGCTAAATACCAACTTAATTAACATATCTGTGGAATGATGAATATTGCCAATGTTTTAACAAAAGACTCTTCAAGGTTGCAAGTATGTCAAAGATTAGGATAAAGGTTTCCAAATGTTCTACAAATGTGTGCAGTATACTGCAGACCTTATTTTTTACATTATAAGTTTCCAACCCACGTTAAGATTATTTGGACAAAAACAGAAACAATTTCATGGTTAACCAGTAACACACACATATGCTCAAACAAAAATATGGGTTTCATCTTTTAAGTGCCAACCTTATTTTGTGAAAAAGACATTGCAGAAATAATCTAACAGGCATGTGCTGTATTAAGGAAGCTAAACTGATAACCAACTTTCAACTTTGCAAGCTTTTCTGAAAAACGGAATGTACAGATTGAGAATTGAAGCATAACACAGATAAACTTAAAATAGATCATAGATGTTAAATAAGAACCAAAATCGTTTGCAATTTGTAGTGATGCAGCTAAAGGCCCAAGGTTCATGAGAAAAAGTAATTGTGAAATCATACAAAATGGTACAGTTCTCTTGCCCTGCACGATGCTCATTTTTGGTAAGACGGGAAATTCACGGTTACATATCAGTATACAAGATTGAAAGTAAGAATGGAATCAATGTAGATTTAGTTTTTCTGTCTATGAAATGCTTTGTTTTAAAGCTGAACAGTAACTACATTTACTCTGCATTCAACAACCAAAGTTTTATTTCTACTTTGATTTCTATGAAACATATGCCGATCATGGGAAACTTCTGCAGTTGTTTGTATGAGCTGACTACAGTTTCAAGTCGACTTCTTTTCTTGAAGGTTTCACAGGATCCTATACTTTGTGGAAAAGTTGGCTTATAAAATATTTCATAATCTGTGTAGAAGGGAAATTAACAATTTTCAATATATTATTTTTGTTTTCCAACGCTGACAAATTTGGTCTTTGATTTGATGTCTTTAGTAACATCATAATCGCATGGTACTGCTTCACTGGTAAAGCTGTTTTAAATGGAAATAAATGTCAAGGATCAGTAAATCGCACATATTTATCTTTTAACATCTTTAACTATAAGCATCATTAAGTAACCAATTTATAGAAAGATGAAAATCTCACCCAAATGTGTAAGATTTAACACCAAGTAATATATTTAATGCCCAACTTTTATAGTTATTTCTCTATTTCAGTGTGAATAATAGTCAACACAAACTTTTATTGCTTGGAATTATGCATAAACTATGTTACAATCAATTAACTTTCTGTAATTGTATCAAAGGTACAACAAGTGCTAGCCACTAATAATAATTAATCTTACTCATTAATTTTTATTAAAGCTATGAAAATGATTTGCATGCTCAGTATTATCAAGCATGTTACTACGGGGCATATATTTTATGGGGCTAAAAATTCTATTTAGAAAATGAACATTATGCACATGGAACAAGGAATTTCTTGCCTGAAAGTAATTTAACCTAAACAACACTGGTGTTCAAACCATGCAACATAAAATGTTTACACCAAAACACACACTAATTATAAAGGAAACAACACACAAGTACTGTGCGTCACAATCAATGTGCGAGGAACACCCAATTACTGTGACTATGCGAGAAAATTGCATACAAAAACAATGCATCGATCCCGATCAATGTACAAAGAACACACAAATAAAGTGCATCCCCACCAAATAATAAGGACAAAGGCACAATGATAGGGCATTTCCAGCAATGTATACAAGGACAAACATTCAGAGACAACTTACAAAGAAATTATCCAACCCAACCCATTGGCAAGAGAGGACAAACATTCAATGACAGGGCATCCCTGATTATGTTCAAGGACACAATACTAAGACAATTGGATCCCCATCAATAACAATGTACAAGACAAAACAAATTTAAGAGGAGCCAAGTCAAGCATACAGTTGACCATTCCACCATAATTATAGTTAATTGAAGTGGACAAAAATGAGTGATACATAACAAGATATAAATAGAAACAACAATGTACATGTAGAGTAAGACAACAGATTGTACATTGTGCTACTATATTATGGTCGGCACTCATGTGTACCACATTAACGTCAGTCCATTTTGAAATTGAGAGCGTTTTATTGCTTGGTAACAAAAAGGTCATAGACACTGTGTGACCTTTGTAGGCAAATAAAGACAAGTATGAGACAATGTTATAACAATTAAAGTCCTTCCTTATGTTACAGCAAAAACATCATCAGCAACATCATTACGACCTTGACCTTAACATAAAGAGATACTCCTCATTGCACAATATGTTGTTACCTTTAATTGTAACCCACAATGTCATAACATAGAACCATCATATTGTTTTCAACATATTTGTACATCATTGCGTAAGAATGAAAATGTAAATGCATTTGAATGTTGTTTTAATCCCATATAAATCTACAGGTGGTTGAATAGTGAGTTATAGTCCAGCTAGGGTAATCTGACAGTGACGTCATACCCTAAAGATTAAAACCATTGCTTAAACAGGTAAAGTTTAGTTTGGTATTGAACTGTTGGTATAAGCATTTATACTTGTTTTTACACTGTACTAATGGATTGGTCCACTACGTCACTGGATTTTTATCCTAACTGGACTGTATACCCTTACAGGCACCCAAACTATTGGTTGTGGTTTAATAGTGAGTTAAACCCTTAAAGGCACCCAAACTATTGGATGTTTTACATCAGTGATTTACTTGTAGTACTATCATTTTAAAGCAGCATCTCCAACAGTTGACAGTAGTGTAATTGCATTATTAATTTCACTAAACACATTTTATAATGGCTATTATTTTTCAGACTCTTGATGCCAATGGAGTGGCTGCATACTTTGTAAGGGCAATTTCTGTTTCCCATCTGAATCAGTTATGGTATGCAGAGTTCACCTGGATTTTGGTACAACTAGGTTGATATTTAAAGACAATTTGGTATTTTTGAATAATTACTGAACGGTTACATATCACTCAGCTGTAACTGCTTATGGCTTGTCTATAAGCATCAATTTTATGGTCACAACAATTTGGGACGCAGGCCATATTGATTGGAAACAAAGGCATTATATAAATTATCTATAGTCGCAACACCATCAAAATAACGTGCTGAGCGGTTTCTGAAAAAAACGCTGTAATATTTCGAAGGCAGTCAACTGAACAGACATAACATCATTCATTAACATAAAGCTGAACAAGAAACTCAAGCATGTGTAACATGGCCATTTAATTGCATATTTTAGGAGCAATACGAACCGCGTCTTGTGTGACACCAATAAAGTTTAGCATGTCTGACATGCAATATATAGTAAATCAAAACTATTCCTCCTTTATTGCACAATCCGTATACATATCAGATGTCCGTGGATTACTTTTAGTACAAAACATCACCAAACCTAAAGAACACATTAGACTTAAGGTTAGATTGCAAGTTTGATAATAATTACCTCAGCGATGAATGTATATAATATATATAACGCTGGCTTAGAATGAGAAGGCCGTAAGTACACAATAGATATTTTGAGAAAACAAGAAAAAACTGTCCGAAAATTAGTCTTTACTTATGGTAAAACAAGCTGTTTCAACTTCAGTTTGGTCAACATGACAAGTCTCAATTTTCATGAAATAGGCTAATAAGAAGTGCCTTGTGAAGCCTTTTTTAAATATGTAACAGTTTTATAAGGTCGTAAGTAGTAGTTCCGACCTTCTCATTCTAAGCCAGCGACATGATGTTTATGTTACATATCGATGTCTATGGCTGGATTATAATGTTGCATTTTGGGTATTACTACCTCGGGGTGGGGGTATATGAAGCTCCATAGAAACAATATCCAACAATATCCTAGCTCAATTTCTGTTGTTATAATTGATGAATACTGTATACCTGTATCACAGTTTGTGACTAGGTGGAATGGTAAGTAAATCTGACATAAGACACAGCAAGAGATAGATACATATAGAGCAAACTGTGTTGCAGACCACACACATGTTCCGTCTGCAATATCTCATATAGCACGCATACCCCCCTCTTCTTTCTACAAAATTGAAAATATATATCTGCACTAAACTGCTATATAGTTTGTTGATGATTGCTCGTAAACCATAATCTTTCAAGTAATTGAAACCGCCATTAAGAATCGGGTGTAAAATCAACCAGACACATTTGCTAGGTATTCTTGAAAATGGTGCTTTGATGTTTTTAGTTCAAATCCATATTTCATATCTGAAATCACCCATAATGCACTGGGAAAATCATGCGAGTAAATTGTTTAATCGAATTGCACTTTACCCAAGTCTTGGGGCTAGCAATAAGGTAAGCATACAGCATAGTTGAACATACTTTATGTTTTATGGTTTTATTCATGCATATTTTTATTACATGCCTACAGAGCATTTAAACTGTTATATCTAACCATACACGGTTGCAATATCATATTCAAGTAAACACATAAATAACCAGGACCGCAGATGGTAAATTATTTGAAATTTATGTAATTAAGTCAATGAGAAACTTAAAAACTAGACTTAATGTATACATACAGATTGTCAGAAAGGCATTAATCAAAAAATTTAATTTTTAAGCAACTCTTATAGTACATTATTTAATTATTTTACATATTTTCTTATATACATACATGTGTATATGCATTTGTACTACAAAACACCCAATTTCAAAATCAACCTCATCAACTTCAATAAGTTAAAAGTTGTTCATACATTCCCCAGGTAACATGAAACACTGTCTGACAGCTGCATAAATCATCACTATATTTGGTTAAAATATGTACTGTTAAAATGAAGTTTATTAAAAATAAACATCCTCTATAAGATACAGAACAAGCAATGAGCAGAGATAGGGACCACCAGTTTTATCACATTGGACACATGTCTTTCTCTATACAGTATAGCAAACATTGCTTGTTTAATGATAAACCTATCATTTGTAGCGATCACAGGTTTGACAAGACCCTAGCGGTCAAATGTGGTCATCCAAACAGTGTGAGCATTGAAAATATTCAGTGAAGGAGAATATAATGTTTATAGGAGAGCAGCCCTACCTGTTACCATTGTTATCATTGATGCAGTATCTCATAGAATCTCCACACATCAAAGGTGTTGGAGCAGACAATGACCACATGTTGGTCACATTGTCCACATACCGTGTATATGATACATCCAGACTCAGGGAGGCAAGACCGTATCATCACTATAGGTAATTACAACCATACAGCATTGTCACATCTTGAGCACCCCTTTAATGGGCCCCAGATAGGTTTGTAACTTCTTTAGCACCCCTTTAATGGACCCCTAGGAAGGTTTGTCACATCTTGAGGGCCCCTCTAGTTGGTCCCTAGGAAGTTTGTCACATCATGAAGGCCCCTCTAGTTGGTCCCTAGGAAGTTTGTCACATCATGAAGGCCTCTCTAGTTGGTCCCTAGGAAGTTTGTCACATCATTTATTTATTTATTTATGTCTCATCTTTGTACAACATACAAACATATACTAATATAAAATACTTAAAACATTGCACGAAGTCATTCTGACAAGAATTATAAGAGACAAAGTAAAAGAGCAACACATCTACAATTATGTTACTCTACATACTTAAAAAAACATACTATTATACTATATAAAAACATACCAGTACGCTTCCCTATCAAAGAGAAGATACATATATAAGACATTATTACAAAGACGTATTTACATATGTAAGACCAAGGAACAGCTGTTAATCTTTAAAGTAAAACCGAATTAAAAGTGGGATTATAAAAAACTGAAAAAGAAAATGAGTACTAATGCACATAAATTAAAAAATGGCTTATGAAAACGATTATCACCCCGGTCAGACCGTGGATGAACTGATTAACAGCTGCTTCTTGTATGGAGATAAAATCATATACACTTTTATCATAAATAATATAGTCATTATTTACAGAGATAAATATTTCTACTATTTAAAATATCATGACAGGTTTTGGCACATATTCTAGTAACTGCCTGATTCGTAAAAACGAACTTAAGTTTTTCTTGATCAGAAAATAAATTAAAATCTAAGTTAATAGACACTGCTTTCTGCATTAGCTGTGTACGTTCACAAGCATATACATTACAATCAAACAGAACATGTGTCTCCGATTCAACTTTGTTGCAAAATGGACATTTACGATCAGATATATTTAAGTTTTCGTATCTTCCAGTTTCAATTCTGATTGGTGCAACACCACATCTAAACTTACTGAAGGCCGATCTATGACTTGGAGGAAGAATTATTTTACAATAAGGTTCGACTTCAAAAACAGATTTATATGTACAATAATTCCTGAGCTTATTTTGGCCTCTTCCAGATTTACTATCAGCTCTTAATAACGATGCTTTCCAAACATCAATATACTCTGACAATAATCTTTCAACAATGGTATCACAAATAATGTTTTTTGGCACATTATTGACTAAATATGTAAATGCAGAAAGTTGACACGTATGTAATTGCTTTTTAACAACAAACATCCAATTTTTACAGCCGTTACCTGCTTTGTTGCTAGCCCAGAGTGCTACACGCTTATTTACTCTAGTTGCTGGAGTATTGCATATTCTGGCCCAGAAGGGCCTCTCTAGTAGGGCCGCATGAAGCCCCTCCCCACAAGAAGCAAAATGCATCTGTAGCAGATTGGCCAAGGATACATAAAAAATGAATGTTTTAAATAGAGGTGCTTGTTCATTTCAAACATAATTGGTTTAATGTTTCCATAAGTGAAACCAGCCCTGTGACATCTGATGAAGTCAAGTTTTAATTTAATTATCAGAATTTACTCATTTAAATATGGTTAGTTATATTAAATCATTATTTGAGCCAAATAAGAAAAGTTCTTAAAATGTATTTCCTAATTGAAACAAAAGAAACATAAATATAACACTCAAACAATTAGGCAAAAATAGAATGAGTTTAACACCAGTAGATTCAACATGATCAAGCAACTAATAAGAGAGAAATCAAACAACACAATGTGGCGTCAACTTGTCTGAAATTTCAATGCAAGTTCATAAGCTTGCAGCAGTTTGGCAGACATGCATAGCTAAAAGGAGGACATTAATGATTTAAAGCCTATTACATTAATTGCAATACATACATTGTAATACATATTGTGAACTCAATTATCATAATTGATTACCCTACAGAAGCATACAGATGATACAAACCACAGTGTAATCACTGACAATAGTATAACAGACTATGACTTCCCTTTTGAAACTGCTTACCATTTTTAGAAACAACATAATAGTGCAATTAACAAACCAATTATCAATGTTTGATTCAAAGTTAAAAGACTTTTCAAGTCAGAAGCATCCTGACCTTAGATAATTTTGTAAAAAGTAAGCATGTCAAAAAGTAAACTACGGGTTTTACAAGTAGAGCCTGCTATCATGGGAAGGGATTTTTACTTTCGGGTTGTCAAGACCCCATTACCCCCTCCCCAGCTGATGGTATTTCCGGCCCCTAACAACTAAATACGGTCCCCGTGGTATTCATATTAATATTCAAGTCTGGCCAATTCTCATAATTCGTAATTATTCAAAAATATTTGTAGCTTATTGAAATAACCAGTATTTTATACATCTTTGACAGTTTAAATAAACCAGAAATTACCTAATAGTATGTACATATGAAACTATATATCAGTATAAGTTAAATAGAAATCAAGCCTGGTTATTCTTCACCAGGTAGAAACATACTAGAATAAACACTGTATATTGTTGTTTACAGAAACATTAGTAGTGGTAGACTTAGACACAACATCAACACCATGCACCAACAACAGTATAATGTAACATGCACACCATGGATCTCAATCATAGTCTGTCAAAACAATATTGCTTATGCCTAGGTCCCACTGAGCATTTAACATCGGTGATGTACTCCCGATTTGATAAATATGCATTGGAAGGCATCGGGAAAAGGGTCATCATAGTCTAGGGGAAGCTTAAGGGAAGTCATTAGAAAATTTGTGAAATCCCTATTCCAGATCCCTCATGAAGCTAATTTCTCTAAATCATGAGTACATTGCCGAGGCTAAACATACTCAGTGGGACCTAGGCTTTACAGGGAATATTATCAGATATTGTAAGCTGCATATCCAATCTTCAATATCAAGGGAGGTAACTCATCATCATTCCAATATTTGAATCAACATGCATTGGAAGAAATTTTATTATCTCATTTTTTTATTGTCAACTGTACATTATTTTTATCACATTATTTATGTATTAAATTGTTACAAATTTTAATAAAGAAAACATACTTAAACATTTAAAAGGGAAACAAAAACTATTTATGTTTATTTTTTTTCTCAATAATTTGTCAGTTATATATTAAACAGCAGCCGATCAGTCCTATTATAACCAGTTCATTTCTAAATGACGCATTTCATGATACAATAAAGGAAAGAACAGGTACATCTTTAACACTGAAAACTATAAATATGATCTTGAATCAAACTTTTTTTACATAAATGCCACTCCAAAAATGAATACATGGCCATCAATGACCACCCTATTATTGAACTGCCACAAGTATAATTGTCATTCAGCAAATTGCACACATTATTAAAGACTTGAATTTCAATGTTAAAAAGCTAGAATGTCAATACATATAAATTGTTATAAAAAACATAAAGCTCTTCGATTAAGAAACCAAAAAAAGCCATTTATCGCCGGTGTTAGAAGAGCTTCAGTGCAAAACACTTTTGAAAAAAGACAAACATGTCAAAAAGAAATTGTTAAAAATGAAATTTTTCTTGTCCCATTTTAAAGATATTTGAATGAAGACAATTTAACTATTATCTCCGAAAATTTTAAAGTAAACACAAAATGGATCACTACAGTCTGACATTCCTGGATTTAAGATTGATACAAATGGACCAATTAACTAAGCCAATATTAAAACCCCCACGACTGCACTAGGAATATTTTCCTCATGAAGTAACACAGCCAAAGGGACCTAATATGCTCCTATTGCAAGGTCAAAAGGGGTCAAGTATGACAATTTTGTCAAAAATCAAGATTTCTGCCCCATTGAATTTTGACAGAACTAATTAAAATAGTAATCATTCACAGTTAACAAGAAAAACCGTCAATGAAGGTAATTCAGTGGGCGTCCTATTTGCGCTATGCATCTTTCTTTTCAAACTAAAATTTTAAACATGAAACTAATGTTGCTATTTGTGTCTATATCTGGGACTAAAATTTAGAACCTTTTCACAGTCCAATGTCTCTACCATTGAGTGATATGGGCATACAGTTCTACCATACTTTAACGGGATAGTATTCATAGGGACTTAGTCACTGGGACCTGAAATAAAAGTATAATGACTTCAATTACATTCAACTCCACCCACTAATAAGTCTCAAATGGCGGTCCCAGTCACTATGATATCGAATTAGGTAATGATACAACTTCAACATCCTTAAATTGGTTGAACAATTTGATAAACATGTAAATTTAAACGATTTCAGCCAAATCAACTAGATTTACAGTATTCTACTGTTGAGAAAACTTAACACTCCCGCTTTATACAAAACTGTCAATATAATGGAAGATAATTTAACCAAAATATTGATTGATTGAAAAACTATTTCCAATTTTGAGTGTAATTATTTCTTCAAAAGTGTTTGACGATGGTTTGAACTTAACTCTTCGTTATGGAGATTTCCTTTTTAGAATGCTGTCAGGTCATTGGGAAAACTTGAATCAACGATAAAAGGGTGATTTATACGCCATTGTGAGGACGTTTTAATTGTGTAATTTTATACATGAAATATAACACGGCAGTTTCATACCGCTATATGACAACCTTTGCAGTCAAAGTTTTTGTTCAATATGTTTAGCAAAAAGTGGTGTAAACCTCCCATTGAGCAATTTCTGTCACAAAAAACATGACACAATGCATGTTCATTTGAAGTGTGTTGTGCAGTGTGGCAATTGAAGATAAAACTGATCTGTATATTAAAGTACACAAATAATTAACAAGAAGATAATTAACTTTTCCCCTACTTTCTAGAGTGAAAAGGGAAACCTTCAGTAAATTCTAATTTTTATTCAGTATGCAAAGGGGCTGACTGCATTATATTTGACAACAATTTTTTACTGAAGTTTTGACTAGTATTAATTTGTAACAACTTATTCTTTTATGAAAGTCTTGTTCGAATCATGGCATGGCTCAAATATATTTGACAAATCTATGCCAGGGTTATGGATTTATTATTAAATTTTACAGGTAATAAAATCATCATCCGCCCCAAGAGTAGGAACACTTGGTGCTCTAAGCAGTACAGCAACCACAGTATGCCGAAAAAAGTGCATCTCCCTTTGATAGATTAAATTTGTGCTAGCTTAGAACAAATGGCACAGTTGTTAGTTTAGTTTATACTCATAAATTAAAATAAGGGTGATTGTGAAACAAGTTTTTCCAACTTATAATAATAACTCTCGACACCTCATTCCTGATGTTATCCATTGCCACAAGGGTATGAGAGAAGAGAAGCCAGTTTCCCTTATATGCTGAGCGTCTTTCCCTTGTATGCCGAGTATCTAGCAAGGGAATTTCTGGTACCATTTTTATGTCGTCTTCTGTATGACGCGGCCTGGGAAGCAAATGCTCAAGCATGTGGCTATCAAGAAGGCAGTTGTTAAAGAGAGGTGGTGGCTTGAGAGAGAGGTGGTGGCTTGAGAGAGGTGGTGGCTTGAGAGAGGTGGTGGCTTGAGAGAGGTGGTGGCTTGAGAGAGGTTTCAGTCTGTTTACTGTATATGCGACTTCATAAACTGTGCTAGTATTATAAGTTACTTAAGTTTAAACAAAAGGCAGAAATGAATAGGTTTATTGTTGTATATAAAATCTCCCATTAAAAAAAAACATTAAGACAAATAATTATATATCAAGGTAAAAATGTAACAAAATGCTTACAAAAATATGAAGATTGATGGGTCCGCGTGTAATCACCAGGAAAAAGGTCAAATTTTGAAAATCTGTACATAAAAAGCTACAAAAAGTATGTAGATAGAACGTCTTCCATTATATTTGTTAAAACATAAGTGTCTAGTTAAAATGTTCGGCACCTTAAAGACGCCAGTTTCTTGTCGCATATAAAGATATAAAGTTCATTTTCTATTTCTGTATACCAACAAGAACTTTTTACTACAATAAGCAAGTCATCTATCGGATAATTGGGTTCAACTCCCACTTTAAATGTTTGTGAATTAATTAAACTATTTATAAAACATCACTTCACTGTGAATATAGGACAAAAAGTTGCTAATTTTATGAACCTGATCTGTCAAAATTGGCGACTAGGATGCAATCTGTTGTGTCGATGGCTGCTAGTTGACTTTTGAAATTAAAACAAAAATCATCAACAGTTAATTAATACAAGAACAATTGAACCATTGCTGGCCCTATCACGGTATGACAAACTGCTATTGGTGTCAGTTTGCATTCGAATAAGACCCTCATAATTAAGTGCATGGTCATTCCGTTTTTACCTGCCATACTGACAAATGACCTAGGACTTCGAAAGAAGAGATAGTTCTATGAATTTCAAAGAAGCAATACCCTATCTCTTTCTAATCTTGCACCTTGCTCCTTTAAAGTGCCCTGCAGAGTATGTGCAGTCCAGATACAAGCCAGACTACATTCGGGTTACCAACCAGTTCATCTCTAGTTGAGTGTGAAACTGCAGGCCAAGATTTGATCACTTTATCAAACTTTGTTCGCATTAAGTTAGGAAATGGTCAGTTTTGATTAAATTACAAGTCTTACATTGTGACCCATCCGGGAATGCCTTTTTCATGTCTACTTGTCAAACTTAAATCAAAAGTATGCATAATTTTTTAAAATGAGCAATAACGGAGAAACACTACTATACAAAATCCTAATATTTCTAAATATGCTTGACCGCTGTTTTTGTAAGTCAATTACAGGTAAAAGCTACAGGAATCACATCGACAATTATCTAAAAGAATGCAATATTACGTGTGCCACTTATGGTCTATCATGTAAATCTGTAGGTGTAAACAGTTAAGGAAAGAGAGCAAAAAACAAAGCAATGCTTGTGTCGTATTCTGCTTGTAACAACCAAACACGAGTGTTTTTGTTGTAAACATTGACATGAGATTGTGAAGTTTGTCATACATTGTCAACGTCAACATCCTTCACAAATGGACCTCAGTCATATCATACCATGTGTGTTATATCATTTAACATTGTGCAGCACATTGAGGAACACAGGTTTAGATTTCTAGAAGAAATATATTATGGGGTCAAGATGACTGTATTCAAGAAGGGCCAGATATGCTCCGCCTTAATACCCCTCCCCTTAATGCCCCACTTCCTTTGGTGCCCGCCTCCTTTGGTGCCCTGCCTCTTTAGTGCCTCTTTTCCTTTTTATGTGTCCACAATCATAAATAATTGTCCAAGAAATCCTTATAGATTAAACCATGAGTAGACAACTGTATCATAACTATAACCACCTGGGCTTAATAATTAAATAAAATAAAAATTGCTTTTATTATTGAAAAATAAAATAGACCAAATTTTAAAAAATAACGGTTTGAACAATTTTAAATGTAAATTATCACCTAACAGAAAGTTAATGTCTAGTTATAGTTCAATTCATTTGTGGTATAATAATGATGTACCTGTAAATTACGCTCATCTAGAAATCAAGGAGTGTACATTATAATGATGAAAATATGAGATATAAATAAAGTCAAATTGCTTTTCATATCGGAAGAATTCATATCATACTTGGGTATAAGATCTAATCATTTATACATATCAATTCAAAAAACATTTATGTATTATAGAGATAGCAATCAGCTTGTAACACGAAAGTGCGAACACATTAGCTATTCATGGTGATTCTAAACATATTAGAACTCCACACATAATGAGCAAATCACAGAATTAATGTCAAATATATTGTAATACATTAAATGAGACCTCATCAAACTACTGAATACTGTAATACAATATAAAGGAACCAAACAACCAACTCTTTTCATATTTTAATAGAACTATTTAGCAGACAAAAAATGTTGGCGAAATACCTATGGCCACCACGTAAGAGCTAAAAAAAGTTCAATAGATAAGAGATATTATACTTGATCAATTATATACAATCAAAGTATGCCAAGTGGTTCACAGACGACAGACAGATATGTATAACCATTTTTATATTCTTATCATATAAACTACAGCCTTGATCTTTGAAAAAAAAAACATTTAGGAAGAGACACACAGAAGTATAGTATAGGTGTTGAAGAGATAAGATATATCACAACCGCCACCTTGAAGAAACTACGTTTTGTAAATATATCATTATTCTAAATTGTAATGTTCATATCTATATATAGTTTACCAAACCATGCAAATGAATTTAATTGCTAAATAGGGTACTTTGAAAAGTAAAGGACACAGTATGAAAACTTGGACATTTTATAAAGAACTATTTGGGCATATTAGGATATGGGCACTACCCACATTATTGACAACTCATGTGCGATTGATTAGAAACTGGAAATTTTAATTTAAAGAAAGGGCCATCATCAAAGATGATGGGGGCATATTAAAGATACAGTAACAATATTATTGTCACAGTACAGTCATATTGTCATAGTCCGTCCCTTTGACGCTACAAGATTGTAACTCTATATATACAGTATACAGATATAGTAGACTAGTGAGATACAACCTTGTTGCACCAAAGTGGACAAATTATAATAATTACAGTTGTTTCCATGGCCATGTTATCATTGTCATATGGTTAGTTTTGAAATGATTCAATGTAAGACTTACACAGACATACAATAACTTGTTGTAAGTGGTGAGTGTAATGCAATATGTTTGTACTTTACCAAAAACGCAAACCATGTTATTTTATGCAAATGGCTATAATATATTCGCTCAAAAACAATTTGAAGAGAATGTATTGTATGTTATTGTATGTTAACATGTAATATTCTATAAACTACATGTTTCCTGTATGATGCATATCATGGTTGAATGTACCAGTATGTACAACTGCTTGTTACATTCCGCCAACCAGTCTAGGAATATTAATTGAAACAACCATGTGATGTCGTGTGATGTCACATGTCAACTATGATGAGTAAGTGAACGCTGAAGATTGATATATATATATACATTATGAATATGAAATAACGTTTCACACCAATAGCATAGAGTCATTTTGTCCCTTTGATGCAACAAGGTTGTATCTCTATATACTTTATACTTAGATACAACCTTACTGCACCAAAGGGACAATTTGTTTGATTGTAACGTTTTGGGGTTTCTTTTCATGGCATATTTACTTGTTCATACCATTGTTTTTTCTGTTAGCATCTGTCATGCTGTACGTTTGATCCTGTACCCATATGTGCCAGTACAATAAATACATAGATTGAACAGAATTGATAGATGTCATTTTTTAACAGGGTGCTTAGCACTCATTCTAGGTTAGCATAATGAAAAAAGCTAACAAGACTTTGATGCTAAAAATAGCCACAGGCTTTGTGACTGGAAATATAAGTGTCTGACCGTAGCAACATAACCTATTCTTTCAGCACTATCAGCGCTTTGATTAGTTAAGCCTTATGCACATAAACACCACAGTAGACTGATGAATGATCATTGTCTGTTGTTATATCATACAATGCTTACCTTCATTTTTATCTCGGGTTTCTGTAGCTGAGTCTTTCGTTTGTGTTTTACTATGATGATGTCGACTGGCATGGTGACCGCCTTCCTTAGAGGTGACGTGGTGTTCACGGTTGCCGTCGTGATGCCCACTAACGTGGTGTTCACGGTTGCCATCGTGACGCCCACGATACCCCTCCTGTGATGACATCGTCATCTAACACCATTGGAAGTCAGACCAGCATCTGTAATGATAAAATACAACATATAATTATATTACAGACAGATGACACATTTTATATCTCCCCATATGCTTTACAATTGAAAAGATTCAGTTACTAGACCATATCATTATCACATTCACACTTTAAGGCAGCATCCTACTCATGTTAATCAATACAAAGGAGTGGCATACTGGAATGAGGAGAAGCAAGGACAAACCTTGATAATGGAAGCAATAAAAACATTTACCAAATGGAAGCCAGACCAGGGCAAACAATGACCAATCCACTATCTATATAAACATCTGAATACAAGACAGCCTCGTTAACTGTACAATCACATATAACTTAAGGGGACAATATTCATATGGGCGGGAAAAGAAAAAGGGCATTTATAGCTAAAGTCAGAACCCAAATTCTCTTTGTCCAGCCCCATGCATCACTTCTTTTGGCAGCCCACTAAAAGCAGAGCAAATGTCTGCCCTAAACATTCCAGAAATAAATGTATGTGTATGTGAATTAAATGGAAACATTACAGGAATCCATTATGTTATAGTTTCACAGACCACAAGTGCTGAAAGGTTCCATCTTATGCAATCTATCATCAAAATATACAAAATTGTGCAACCTAGTACAGCTATTCGGAACACACGCTCATCGATGAAGTCTGCATTGCATTGAGTAAATACTTCATCGATGATGTCTGCATTGCATGGCGTAAAATATTTCTACACTGTTTCAAATTTCATCTTTGTTTCCTACTGGGATGCAAAATGAAAGAATGACATCTAAAGTCGACACAGTATCAGAACTTGAGCTGTCTGCTTTGTTTTCAGTTATGACTGTGGTGCACAATGCATCAAATTTCATACAAGATTAATTTCTCCTCTCAGCTAACATACAGCTTTCACTTTTTATGCAGGTGATTACATTGTTATATGCAAACGTAAAACTTTTATACTGCATATTTATACCACAACATGATTCAATTAACTCAAACAGCAGTCTGTTTAAACCTTGAAGTTCAATAGCCTACTCTACCGTCTAAGGTAGGTCACATATTGAACAGTTTTAATGTCATTAACTGAAATTCATCATGACACGAATAAGATGCGAAAATATGGAGCGTGCCCCACAATTAGTATACTCGTGAATCTGGCAGTCCCTTGTCCCCAACAGCTCCTATTTAAAGGTTCAGTGTCATTTTAATACCTTTTTATCACCCATGTATACTAAAAGGGAGCACGTCATCAGGTATGCTAGTAATTACATCACAAAGACCTTAGAGGCCACCTGCTAAACATAGTTCCACAGTCCTTTAAAGAAGAGGAAAAATATCAAAACTTAAATGTACCTTTCGAAATATGCTACTGACATGACCGTGCCTTATAAATAATTAGGAATTATATCTGTCTTATTTTCTTAGCTCTAACTTGGCTTTACCTGACTCCATACACAAACAGACAGACACAAAAGATGTTAGCAGGCTTACTGAAGAGGGCTCAGAGTTCCCATGTCATCCTGCAGTGATAGAAAATAAAACCTCTATTGTTATCTTCAATAAATTGCATGATTCCATTACTTGTGTAGCATTTGGCTGGATGTTTTGCAATATCTCATTTGGCTAAATGTTTAGCAATGTTTAGCAATATTTCCTTTGGCTGGATGTTTAGCAATATTTGATTTGGCTGGGTGTTTTGCAATGTTTCATTTGGCTGGATGTTTTGCAATGTTTCATTTGGCTGGATGTTTAGCAATATTTGATTTGGCTGGGTGTTTTGCAATGTTTCATTTGGCTGGATGTTTTGCAATGTTTCATTTGGCTGGATGTTTAGCAATATTTGATTTGGCTGGGTGTTTTGCAATGTTTCATTTGGCTGGGTGTTTTGCAATGTTTCATTTGGCTGGATGTTTAGCAATATTTGATTTGGCTGGGTGTTTTGCAATGTTTCATTTGGCTGGGTGTTTTGCAATGTTTCATTTGGCTGGATGTTTAGCAATATTTGATTTGGCTGGGTGTTTTGCAATGTTTCATTTGGCTGGGTGTTTTGCAATGTTTCATTTGGCTGGATGTTTTGCAATGTTTCATTTGGCTGGATGTTTTGCAATGTTTCATTTGGCTGGGTGTTTAGCAATGTTTCATTTGACTGAATGTTTGGCAATGTTTCATTTGCCTGAATGTGAAGCAATTTTTTCATTAGGATGAATGTTTAGCAATGTCTCATTTGACTAAATGTTAAGCAATGCTTCATTTGGCTGTATGTTAAGCAATGCTTCATTTGGCTGTATGTTAAGCAATGCTTTATTTGGCTGTATGTTAAGCAATGCTTCATTTGGCTGTATGTTAAGCAATGCTTCATTTGGCTGTATGTTAAGCAATGCTTCATTTGGCTGTATGTTAAGCAACACTTCTTTTGGATGAAGTTTGGCTGAATGTTATGCAATGCATGCTTTGGCTGAATGTTTACCAAATTATTGCAAACTATGTTTAACTCTCATAACAATATAATGAATACAAAATGTGTAATATTTTTACATATCTTCTCTTCTTGTCAGACCTTGAAACATAACCATGATTTATAGGATACGATGTATGTTACACAACAAAGAAATATATGACGTGTACAAAATGAATCTTTACTGACTGTCCTGTTTACAAGGTTACTTAAATTATAAGGTCATCAGTGTTAAATACGCTGTAAAAGGTTTACATAAAATGAAATGGCCGCATCACTGAATGTCCAGTAGTTTAGTGAACACCTAAGGAAGGAGGGGGGTTTAGGAATCCGAATGTGGGCCGGATTCCCCCATTATGTAACCAGCCTCGGTGATTTTTTTCTCTTATCAGTTGGAACATGTTAAAACGAGAGAATGTTCTTCTGCGTCTAATATAAAAAACCAAGATTTTTCTGCCATTTAGAATAAAAATTTATCAGTCCAAAAGAAAGAAATTAATACTGATCAGGAGATATTATATTTAAATTATTTAAAGTGTATATGTTTATAAATATTAAGAGTAAATTCTGAACAATATTTTACTGTCAGCTTAAAGAACACTGTCCTCTTTTATTTTCCTATTATAATGGAAGTTTGAAATGTTACTAGAATCTAGACAACAAGAATTATGTACACATATGAATGAAATTATTTTATTCTTCAGGTTTCAAATGTTTGTATTTGACTGCCTTAAAAAAGAACTAAACCCCACATATGGATGAACTTATTCACACTGTCAGACACTTTTGTGTGGAATAAATAATTCATGTCATAATGTAATTATGTAATCAAATGAAATGTCTTTGGGTTTAATAAATCTCCTTTTACCCAATTAATTTGAATCTTTTCCAAAAATGCAATACAGCAGAAAATGACTTTCATTGAAGGATGTGTGTGAATTCAGCACTTGAGGTTTTATAAAACCACCTCTGGGTGTCAAAGAATATCTTGTGTTTGAATAGTAGTTGAATTATATAAAAAGTTTTAAAATCACCATTGGAGCCATGCATTCAATGGTCTCTATGACACAATACCACCCTTTTACAATTTCAACAAGTTTCAATCGACCACTTTCAACTGGTGCAAACAGGGAATTGAGAGGATCTGTGATTAAAGGATCTAATTCAGCTGATATAATGAGATCTCGCTTGACTAGCACATTGCAAGTGGGGTTAATTTGCACCCTTAAGGATCCCTACTTCCTCTACCCTAATTCACACAGCGTTACCATAGAAATAGCTGTGTTTTAAAAACAGTTCAACTTTAAAATTATCCAGACTTATTCAATAGTTAAAATGTCAAATATTTGAACAAACCCAACACTGACTGGAGCAAAACTTAACTTTTTACAGGAATGACCAATTGAATTACCCAAAACAAATTTACTTTTTACTAAGCAAATCTTACAACTTTTGTGTCAATTTCTCTGCTTAAGGACACAACCGCTACTAGATTAATCTAATGGATTAATGAAAGACATTTCAAACAGTATGACTTCCATGATATTTGAATTTGTCCTCAATTTCACGTCAATTTCTTGTGTTTAATTTCGAGTGTTTGACATTCTGATAATCATTTCCGTACCCTTGGTTAGTCAATAAAACATTATCAAATTAAGCAAATATCTGTGTAATAAATTCTACATGATGCTTAATATTGAACGAAGTTGCAACATTATTCAGCAACAATTAAATCCTTGTTCCGAGACCTTAATGTTGATTTAAAGGAGTTCAAGGATTTAAACGTAACTCAGACACAGAAGCTCCGTTACAAAGCTTTGCTTTTCATGACCTCCAAAACTGTGACATTAGTTTACTGTGCAGCTTGACAGAGAACCTTTAAGGGCACCTAATGTGTTAGGACAAATATCATTTGCAATTAAACCCTTTTTGGCATAATAATATGTTTTATATGAATTATAATACTAATTTAAACTGTAACACATTACACAACCAAATAGTTGGCATAATTATACATGAGTTCACTTAATGATGATGAATTTTATTCTCTAACTAAATGTCTCAACTCAAGGCACAAAGAAAATTACCAAAAATTACTACATGTATAATATCTTCAATCCTATCTTTGTAACTTTAACGACCCCTCTATAAATCACATCAACAAATTCACAATAATAATGATGTTCAACAAGCTACCATCAATTGGAGGACATATTTAAGGGAGCCAATGAAAGCGAAAAAATAGTTGTGTATGACTCAGTTGCCATATTTGCTTAAACATACAATTATACCTTGCTTGGATGAATGTAGGAGCATTAATGGTATGTACCACCACCACAATGAAAATCATCTGAATTTTACGACCTGTTTCCCTCCCTATATAGCCCCATGATCTGCATTTATGATGTGTAATTACTACGTTATTACTACGAATGTGTCACATGAAAGACTTTATAGTCAATCGTTTAATACACACCTATCAGAATTATATACATCTTAAACTGACACTGTAGCTGCCACACTTAACAAGTTATATCTACATAAAATGCATCATGAAGCACCTTATTATTGTTCATATATCCTATAAAATCATCATTAAATATATGGATTTCCACCAAAATTTTATACACTATTCGTACTAAAGAACAGATAACTCTTCACCTGCCTAGCATACATATCCAAACACTTGTGAAATGAAGAGAATAAAACAAGACAGTTACGATGGCAATGTAATATACACTTTAGTACCTCAGACAGTCTGTAACTTGGCATTGTTCTATCAGTTAACATCAGTTTATAACAACCAATTGGTTGTGTTCATAATTGCTATTGGTCATTACTTTGTAACAATTGTTTTCATTGGATGATCGCCTCTAGGTTTGTTTGCACAGTTCAATATAACTTCAATGGAACAGAGCAACATCTTTGGGGACATGCACGTCTTTGTTGCAGTCCACAGAGCAACACCTTTGGGGACATGCACATCTTGGTTGCAGTCCGCAGAGCAACACCTTGGACAGGCTCATCTTGCCTGCAGCCTGCCTAGCAAAGCAACTTCTATTGGGACAATCAAAGTTTGGCTGCAGCGCTGCAAAGCAACGTATATTGGGACAATCGGAAATGTATTAACATAAGTCTTCTATAAGACTTGTTTACAAATCCAATTTCTACCCAAAAGTACCATAAAACTACCTGTTACTAATTATTGTATATGTACCTCTTATCTTGAAAAATCTGTCTATGTAACACATAAAAATGCATAATTATGGAAATAAATATTGTTTAAACTTATTTGGACAATCACAGTTTGGCTGCAGTGTTGCAAAGCAATGTCTATTAGGACAATCACAGTTTGGCTGCAGCGTTGCTAAGCATCACCTTCTGAAAATCATGCATGCAATCATGTCTCCAGTTCTCATGAGGTAGCCCTTCGGAACAATACCTTTTCAAATAAATGCACAATCATCTTGGCTGCAGCCCTGCAGAGCAACTTCTTTTGGGATATTCAAATCTTGACTGCAGCCCTCAAAGCAATGCACAGTTATCAAGGTTCAGCCCTGCAAAACAACACCTTTTGGGACATGCAAATCTGGGCTGTTGAATCCTCAAAGCAACACTTTTAGAAGTATGTGCATTTAGTTCCAGTTGTTAAGCTACAGGAGGCATGGCAACACTTTATTGGAACATAACCATGGGTCTGATGTGGCCCATTGAGTAACACCTTCTGGTCAGTACACATCATGGCAGTCCTTTAGACCAACACCATTTGGGATAATCACATGATGAGTACAGCTATCATGGTGAAGCTTGGCTGCAGAACCAACACACATTGCATTTCTTGGCTCTTGTTCATGAGGAATTGTTGCACTGGACAGATGTTGGAATTGTTGCACTGGACAGATGTTGGAATTGTTGCACTGGACAGATGTTGGAATTGTTGCACTGGACAGATGTTGGAATTGTTGCACTGGACAGATGTTGGAATTGTTGCACTGGACAGATGTTATATTGACAATAAAGGTGAACCATATACTCACACATTGTTGTCACAGAGCCTAGTCTGGCACTTCATTATCAGTGGTGGCATTTCCGAGACACAAATCCTATCTGCTCTAAATAGTGGACAAAACAGCAAAGGAAATACATTCTTGTTTAGTGCAAATTAACATTTCATGTGATAATAACATGAGTAGAAGAAATAACCCTAATATATTACAGACTGTGAAAGTAGTTTTCATGTTTTATCATTTGTTAGTTACACCTTCCATTCAATGTTTTTCACTTTTCATTCAAAATATTTCACAATGAATTTTAAATTTGATTCTCTCACGGTCAATGCCACCCCCACAATGTAGGAGAAAGGGCACATATTTCCTCCACCACAAAGGTTACAGGTGAACCCTAATGGCCATAAAGCACATTAAGAAAAGCTCTCCAACCTTTTATACTTGTACAACCAAGACATGAAATACACATATTTATCCCTATCAGCCTCAGTAATGGCTCCACCCGCTGGGATACGACCCCATTGAAAACACATCTTTTCTAAATCCCTACATGAAAATACTCGACTTCTCAGTTAGGATTGATACCATACAACTCTCAATCTTTAACATCTCAACAAATGATCAATTTCTGGATAGAAGTAACATGGTGTGACAGTCATAAGTATGTCTAACTGTATCATACCCAAGTAATGCCCACTAGCTAAGCATGCAAATTTTATAATGAAATTACAAATAAATTATTATTATGTTAAAATACAGCAGCAAGTACACTTTGAATTATCCAAAGCACATCCAAGTCATCCTTTTGGAGCAACATTATAGAAGTGTGATACAATTGTATGAACCAAAGGAGCAGTGTGTCTAGCTCAGGTGATGATACAATACCTAAGTGCTACTTCAGGTAGCTCTCCGTATGATCCCAGAAAACAGAGCTGCCAGGTATCACATAGACTTTGGTCATATTCAGATGCTGACACCAAAGAACATTACATGATTATAGTGAGTACTCCTTTTTGGTGAAATATCCTGCTAACTGTAGGTAGATCAACAAAGAAAATTACTGTCAACTGTATAATCACAGAAAAGGTTCTGAAAACTGACTTTCTCTCATCAATTCTACCTTTACAGTTGAAAAGGCTTATTAAGAAAATTCCAATAAGATCAACAAACATATATCAGCATTATATTGCAACAACAACAACAGCAGCAGCAACAACAATAACAATAACAACAACAAATCTCCATTTCCATTACATAAATAGAATTTAATTGCCACTAACTCATTACAAACTCATACAGGCTGATACATCTTGTAACCCTACACCAACAGAAGGATATCAAAACAAAAACCACCAAGTTTGTCTTACAAACATTTTTTATAAATTAAATTTAAACATCAAAGACTGATCAATTTGTCTTACTGAAAGTTTTCATTAAATTTGGGTGTGTCAGCATGCTAACAGTTATAAGAGGGAACTGTAGATATAAAACAGAAGAAAAATATCTCAAAATGTTTGCCTGAAACTTTGGTTAGAGGAGCAGAATTCTTGAGAAGACTTGCTTCAAACCTATAAGTCAAGCATGACATGATTGTTGCAGTAGATTGGCTTAGTTTGTGTTACCTCTTCCAAAAATACAAGTACCTAGTGTACCAAGTACCAAGCAGCAATTTAGCACCTCTTCTTACTATAAAGTGAGATATAATCTTGATGCATCAAAGGGATAAAATCTAAGACTTTTTTTTAAAGAAACATGCAATCACTAATTTGGGATAATAACTCAGTTCAATGCCTATCTCAAACTCGATCATCAATTAAACTTCAGTAAAAATGAAATTAATTTGCAAATAATATTGAATTCCAAATTCAAATTATTTCGAGATCCTCAATGGTACAGAGGTGAGTAGTAAGCAGCCCTATACTTTGCAGCTAGCTTAGTAGATAAAGGATGTAAACCACTATGAGGCAAAACAAAAACATTTTAAGATGAATTTCCTGATCCCCGAACTTAAATGATGAATGAGACACTCCAAATGAATCCAAGAATGCATTTGACAAATTAAAAGAGATAAATTCAAGACCACAGAACTGACTGGTACACACACATGTTTTGATCTTTATACTCATGACTACAAATTATTGGAACTTAATTTCCCAGTAAATATTATAGAATTAAATTTCAGGCCTATCATATTGTTACCTGTAGGCTGTAGCAAACCTCCAAAGTCAATACATGTTTGCCAACCATCAATAATTATGGCAATCAATAGGTACAGCACAGTAAACCCAAATCTTATACCTTTCCCACATCCATAAAATCTGAAAAGTTCTAGTTAATCCCATTACACTAAAACAGTTTAACAACACACTATAATCTCTGTATGAACTGGCATACCTGCTGCCAGTCTAAGCATGGTGGTAAAAGCTGTTGATTTATGGCATACAAATGTTCTAGACTTACAGGCAAGTATCAAACCTGTCTTATATTATCTGAGAAATAAACATAATCTTTATATAAAAGATGTAACTTGAGACACTACTGATAATTCCTCACAAATCTGTGTTTTTAACAGTTTGTGCAATGAGTAATATTAAGTAACTTGTGTATATATCTACAATGTTTGAAACCCTAGTCTCGAGTGAGTTAATTTGAAATGCTGACAACTTCATTTAACTGTCAGTATTAATCTTATTTCTTATTATGTGCAGTACATATTCAAACTGTGTAACATATGCTTTTTAACATTACTATTATTATAATAATTATTATTATAAGTATGTGTGAAATTTTAATGATGAATATCAATTTTATTGGTTTTTCAACATTAAAAGTCACAGCAGGTCATACCCTAGCTTCCAAGAAATTGAACAACAGAAGTGACTTTTGAGAGATTAGTTGCTGAAATTAACATTACTATAAGGGACATCATTACATGTAAACAGGGAACTTCTAATATTATACAGTGTATCAAGCTAATACCATCCATTTGAACAACAAAACGTTTAATGGATTGGATGATTGTATGTTAGTTAACGTTGTTGGCTGGTGACAAACTGTCTGTGTATTAACAAAGATGAAAATGCCATATTCAATCACATGAAGAACACTGTGTCATGTTAAATGTATTTTATCATTTGTAAGGTTAGAAGGTCAAGTCATGTTATATGCAAATAACCTCAAGACTCCTGGTACAATTGTAGACTCAAACAAACTTTTTTTATTCATTCTGCATGCTTTTGCATAAATTACATAACACATACATTCATTGAATGCAGACATTATGTACACCAATGTCATTTCTGATGTCATATTTGTATTGAACTCGAACAGTTGAAACCATATGCTTTATATATCTGCATTGAAATGATATAATTGCTTAACCTTTGCAAGATGAAAGAATATATATTTTTATAATTATCATACATGAAAGCCAGCAAGCATATACAATGATTGCATATACTGCGAATTCAATTCCTCTCTCAGCAGTCCTTATATACATTGCAGATCCTTACTAAAAAAGCTGGTCAACAGTCTTCAGGGTGCCAAAAATTAATATAATATCAGACAGGAAAAGCAGCACTAAACGTAGACAGTGTATTACAGAACATCACATACCACACTGACATGACACCATTCACATAACAAAATTAGCAATCAAATAAGTTAAACTGCTAGGTGACCAAGTTTCAGTTATCAAAAAGTCGAAAGTCCATGTTGTCAAAAGGCTGAAAGACCTAGTTTTAGCTACATAAAGTTCTTATAAGGTAACAGTGAGAACAAGTACATTAAAACAATTAAGATCAATACCAGAATTGTTTCTTTATCATGAATATATTTAATGATTCATGCAATGGCTCAAAGAATATTTGTACCAAACATATATAAATAAGCAATATTTGTACCCAAACCTATATTTGTACCAAACCTACATTTGAAAACTAGGTAAATACAAGAGTTATATGAAGAATGTAAATGTCTTGAGACTTAAGGTGGCGGTACCATCACATCTTATTGTACTAACCACCTGAAGGCGGCAAACTCCAATCTTCCTATTTCCTTTCAACCTTAATTAACCAGAGATTAAATATCACAATCCTATACAATTAATGAGGCAAAGCAATGATAAAGTTATCCAAGGTTTTTATGACCTAATTAAGCAAGATAACGAGCCAAAAAGGTATAGAAGACGAAATCTAAGTTTTTCAACACAATTTCTAATTAGTTATATCAAGTATTATGTATTATATATACAGTCCATTCAAAGTCAAATGATAACGGTTATAAACATTAGCTCACCCCCCAGGTAAACGTTTTGAGTCCCTGCTATTCTTCGGCATGGGCCTAAAGTTCACTCATTTGTATTACTTATTGTATTGAAAGTATTTTATATTACCGAAAAGATATTGTTGTGATAAAAATTATAAACATTTTTTCAGCAAATAGTATAATGTACTCAATCTAATTTCTAAAATTTACAAGATAAATGCGATGTTTTTCAAGCTATAAAATCGGTGTTTTTCAAACTATGATGTCCTTTAGACGAGACAAAAGATCTCCTTCACATCACATGCTCATAAATCATCTTCCTGTGGTTTGTGACAAACAAACCATACTGTAAAAGGAGTATTCATAATAAAGGACCTCTTACACCCTATCTGAGCATTTCATAAAGTACCTTAATATCGGTTAAATGCCTGTGCATCCATGAATCAGTCGATTGCAATAAAAGTACTGCAGAGCAACAGATTTCTACTAATCTCTCGTCCATGAAATTTATATTAAAGGAGACAAAATTATTGTTTCGACACAGATAATTATATCCATTTATTCACATGATGAACATTGAACATTATGCTGTGAAACAAAATATGCACATGTAGTGACTCAGCTAATTTAAATATTAAATGCACCTCAGCGGCAGAGCTGAACAATATTTCCGGCACAGGTTATGGCATAGAATCCTCAAGACTACAGGTTATGTGATAAATATATACATACAACATAATAAATATAGTCTTTATATCTTTTAAAAAATCCATTTAACAGGTTACTGAGTATTATCGCAGGTAAATCACAAACAACGGCTTGTCAAAACATAGCAGTGTAAGAGTGCCTTTAAACATTTTTATTGAAATTTTACACCTTTAATTACAAATATGAACCTTTATTTGAAAATCTTTGAATGAGATGAAAACATAAGTACAATGGAGCGCCCTCTTAAAATGGAAGAAAAATACGAGATTTTTAAACTTTAAGAATATATTCAACTTCGACTCAGGTTACCTTCAATATGACAAAATTATAGTTATTAATTATTCAAATTACAGGCGAAAAAGCAAGTGTCCTGCATCAACGGCAATTTGAATTTTCTCATCAAGTTGTATACATGTCATACATGACAATGGTGTAATTGTGTCATTGAGCCTATTTTCAGCACAAAACCTGCACCCTTGGTCTTTATTACAATCACACTTTCTGTAATCACACATATTGAGAAAATTAAGCGAGTCATGTGATATCGGAAAGGGACACAAACCTGCCTTCATGCAATCACACAATCCAGCATACTGGTAGTTTAGTCTGATGCTGCATAGATTGTTATCGGGACATAATAGGGATCAGATTCAGGAATGAGACATCGCCATAGTGTGACTGGACTGCTGTAACTACATGTTTATATTCATATCAGTGGCTTTAAATGGACTCAAGGAGGCTGTGGGTTCAATCCAAGGTTATGACATACTGGTGGTGGAACTCATACTCATTCATGGATGTAGTACACTTTATTACCAGGAAATACAAGAACGGTTCATCAAAGATGGAAATAACTTATACTACTACATGTATAGTAATATTTTTAAGGTTAATCCTGAAACAAGTTTTTCCAACTTATATTTATCCCTCTCGACACATCATTCCTTTTTTTGCCACAAGGAGATTCATAAGAGAATCCAGTTTCCCTTTCATGCTGAGCATCTAGCAAGGGAATTTTTGGTATTATTTTTATTTTATCTTTGGTATGACACTGCCTTGATCGAACCCAGGACCTGAGACCTGCACTCAAGCAGATGCTCTATCATCTAAGGCTATCAAAATCACAAATGTATCCCCTCCATTATGAAGACATGGAAACAGTTAAAAAATATCCAACATTTCAAGTTCAGATTGCTTCAAATCAACAGTTAATGAAAATATAAAAGCACAATGTTAGGTGTTTTATGTTGCATAAACTGTAAACAATTGCAGATTTTTTATTGTTTTCAAAGATCTTAGGATTAGTGCTTTCCTTTTGAATCAAGGAGGTAAACATGTGGTACTAATGAAAGAAGGCTCTTCAAATTGGAGGTAAGAAACTGTATCTGTTTGAAGATCAATAAAATTACCTGACATAAATGAAACAGATAGACAGCTATTCTCATCATATGTACCTACAATATGATACTCATACTTAGAAGAAACAGTCTTACTAAATCCCAGTAACTGATCAGTTTTATTAGATCGACTCACTAACTTAAGTCCTTATAATAAGTGGCTGCTTGCTGAGGTAAATACCAGGTTTGATACAGACAATGTAATAAACAATACTTTACATCTACACGCAGACAGACTCTGAGGAAACCATAGTCCTAATAGTAAACATTTAGAGTATTTTACAAATTTAACCCTATACTCCATAAATACACCAAATTTATTTACCTGTTGCAACCATTATTCTGATGGAAAATACTGTCAATGCATCTCCATCTCCATCTATGTTTATGTTTAATTGGAAAATAATTGATAGAGGTATGACAGGCAGGGGCATGTCGATGATGAATAGACAACTAGACATAATATGGAGTAAAGGATCATAGGGTTATCCAATTAAGAATAAAAGTTCATGTAATTTTCAGTTTCTTCCAATATTGGTATAACAAGGTTCAATTTCTACAGTCTGTTCAAAGTAAAATGAGAACGGTTATAAACATAAGATGTCCCACCAGGTAAACTATGTTTATCTAGGTTTAACTAGGTATAACTGAGTTAACTGTAAACCCCCTATTCTTTTGAATGGAGATTTCCCTCATTAGCATTACTTATTGAATCAATAGTACTGAAACTGTTACTGACCGACAGATGCCATATAATATAACAAACAACCTCTTACATGTAATGCAACAAACATTCCCAAAATAAACAGCTTGATTAAATTCATGCACAAGGGAAAGATGAAGAAATGAATCAAGTGTTCCAATTACATATTCTTCAAGCAAGTACACCATGCATCTTCAGTAACTGGATTTACAAATTAGCCTGTTTTTCTTTCATTTTGTAGATCCAGTTACATAAACTCCCATTTTTTCTCACCCTTCACAAATGAGTCACCAATGTTAAGACCTGGAACAGATTTTTTGAGGAGAAAACGTTATTTTGACAGCTGCATGTCGGATAAATGTAAGATATGCTGGAACTCTAATCAACTCCAGGCTACGCACTCTCAACCAATCCTTAAAATCATTATGCCAGAAGGTGTCTGCAAACTAGAGATACTCTTTATACTGTAAATATCACAAGGATTTAGTTTATAATAAGCTGGAGAGATCTATAGTTACCATCAGCCATACACCAAACAATATTTTAACAGACCCAAGGAAATTTAAGTCAGTCAGTCAGTGAGGTAGTGACTCACTTGGGCCAGGATATCCCATTTATCAATTTTTAAAAATGTTCAAACTTTGCTAGTTCACTACACACTGTGTATGAAAATTCCCTGATTTAAGTCTGTCTAACATACCCTATGTTTAGGAAGAAAACTCCTCAATCTACTCTTTTTTCATGAAATTATTTCCCTTAGCACCCTCAAACATAGATAATCAAGCCTAGAATACAATCTAGCTAAAATTGAAAAGGTTATGCTATTTGATTGATAAAATATAATTTCTAGTCGGGTGGCCAGACTAGTCCCTGATCAACTGATTGTACTAACACAAGGACAAATCTAGGAGCTGTTACAAACTCTCTAGAACAGCCTCCTGTAAAACAGCCACCTCTCTACAACAACCCCTCCATAAGTTTCCTATGGGGATATTTACTGGAAATGTAACCTCGGTAGAACAACAACCTCTATACAACAGTCAACATTTGTGGAGATTGAAATACATGTCAAACAATGGAGATCAACCACTGTGACAGTATCATTGGAATCAAACCAGCAACATCCCGGCATCTCCACTGCAAAATCACCCTAACCAAAACTTATAGACTGCCCCCAAGATAATGTGGTATTTACAAATATTGAACGGATTTGCCTACTATTGAAAAATTTCGTAAGAAAACTTATATGGTCAATACTATACTAAAATAACACTGTTAAATCGTGCACACTTAGTTTATCCACCTATGTTAGTTATACCAATGTTTCCCACCTTTCTTGTTACCCTGGGCACACGACATAATCACTGAAATAAAATTGGTCACACTGAAATAAATCTCATATACTGCCCTACATACTGTAAAATATATAAATTAAAGGTATGAAGCAAATTAGAGATAAAATCAGTAATTTGTAGGAATAGTGTAACCTGCACTGAAGTATCTACCATCAATCAAGATTCACTATGCATTCAGTACATTACTGTTAGTATGATAATCACCATAGCCTTATGCCTAGGTCCCCCTGAGCATTTTTGCATCGGCAATGTACTCAAGATTTATTAAATCATCAATGGGCTTCAGAAGGGAAAAGGGTTCTCGTGGGCTAGAGGAAGCTGCATATTTAGGGAAGTTATTAAAAAAATTGTGATATCACTGTTCCCATGCCTCCCAAAGCTAATTTATTGGAATCTGGAGTACATTGCCAAAGTTAATAATGCTCGGTGGGACCTAGGCTTTCAATCTTGAGCTATAAGATAACTGTGTACATAAACTGTGGGAAAAATGCAACATCTAAACAAGTTATCTATATAAGTTACAGCATTATAAATGAAGTGTGTCGGAGCATAATGTCTGTGCAGTATCAACACACAAGCTGAAACATTCAATATAAAGCATACTATCAGGGGAGTGTTGAAGTAATTTACCGTTTTAACAACTTTCTGGTCAATCATAGAACTTGATGTAACCAGTCAGCTTGTATAATAATCACAGTATACACATGAGTCGACTTCCGGTAACAATAATATCACAATAAGACAAACACATGTGCATATCACAAAAATCATACAGAGAATCGAAGTTACATGTGCTTTTATCAATAAGTGATACAAGTTGAATTTTTGTAGTACCCCATAAGGCATACAGTTTTTTGGTTTATAACTTTATGTATGCTGTCATAATGTAACAACACACACACAAAAATGCTCAAAAGTGTTTTACTCCAAATATTTTCTTTTAAAAGATTTTAAAATGGTTTGATGATAAAATATTATTCAACGAAACATTTGAACAAACCAAAACTTGTTTGATATCAAATACCTCAATAAAATAAAGATGCTGCATAAAACTTATTGAGATTCAAATGGTACAGTTTAATACTGAGGCATCAAGAAGGTTTAGTTTCAAACCATTTTTGTCGGATAAAATGAAAATATAGGCATATGGTTGTAATTTGCTGTGAAACTCAATCTGATATAAGACAGCATGAAGCACATTCCGAGTCAGCGGGCGCCCCATTAATACATACATTTTCTACATTACCATTGAAATGGTCATAGATATCCTACTAAGCCATAATCTATATACTGTCGACACATTGGCTGAATAAAAACATGAGGGCTAAACTGTTTTAATTGGGGGGAAAGGCATTATTTATGAAAAAAAGGGTGTTACATATTACCAAGAAACAGTTACAAAATGTGTTTCTCAAGGCAACACACTATGGAAATATACACTTCCTACAAAACTCATAAATTTGAAAGTGACTGACAACACCAGGTCCTACTTTTGGGGATGAACAACAAAAATAATGGTGGGAGAAAAAAACTTGCAACCATGACAGCGGTACTTCTCATATGGAACACATCTGATTGTACAGTTTGTCCTCCTTGGCTCTGAGGTTCATCCACAGAAATTTGACAGCTGCATGTTGATGGAAAAGTTGAATAATTCCTTGAAGAGTATTTAACCATTAACCCACTACTCCATCAGTATAAGTAATACTTACATTTAGGCATTAGATGACATCAGGTATATGTATCGCCCCAGTGCATTGAAAGCTAACATTATTACTTCTCCCATTGTACATTGTTTCATTTCAAAATATGAAAATGCTTGAATAATTTGGCATAGAATATAGCTTAATTACCTTCAACCAAACATGGTTACCCACAATTTGAAAGTTAAAACATGAAACATCTGTGTCTTATAGAACAAATAGTCTAGTCTTCATCAAGACCAAAAAAATAAATTGAGGGCTTAGTGCAAAACTATGGTACATGCCTCTATAAAATTGATGTAGTTACCATAGTTTTACACTGAGCCTTCAACTATAGTTTGATTACCATATCCCTCCCTGACTCAAAGTTCTATAGAGCTTCTGACAGGTTTTATTTCAGAGAGAAATTAGAAGAAGACCTTACAAGCCTAATAGAATCAGAGACAGATAGTAATTTCGAGGTATTAAACTAATGAGAAGGTCCTCCCAGATTCAGTATCAGCACAGAGGGATGATCATTCAGTAATAAATACATATATGACAGTCTTGCCAAGCAATATGTACAGTCCTTTCAAAGTTAAATGAGAACAGTTATAAACATAAGCTCATTTGTCTGTAAAGTATGTTTATCTAGGTTTAACTGACTGTAACCAAGTTAATTAGAAACCTTGCTATTCTTTCAAATGGGATTACAGTTCCCTCATTAGTATTACTTATCAAATCAACAGTAGGGCAGAAAATTTAACCTGATTTTGTAACACAGAACATAGTCAATTCAAATTTTTGGGGAAAAAATAATATAATGTAACTATAGGACACCATGGTAACATTTGTTGCAACATGAGTAATGCAGAATACAGTATCTGTATTCAACCTATTTACTTTGTGTCTATATATTGTTGAATCACACCATCATGTTTGAATTTAGTGAAAAACATTTCTCCCTGAATTAGAAATTAATTGGAACAAAACTTTGCCAGACATGCATCTTTTAGCCCTGGTAATAACAACACATATAAACCTGGTTATTTATCAAAGATTTTAATTGTGTTAATACAAATCTTTCATCAAAGTTTGTAGATTTAAAGTTGAAGTTTCATGTAACAGAAGTAATGGTTTATGTGAAATGTGAATCCATCTTAATTCTTAAAGCCATCATGGTAAGCCAAACTTGATGTTAGAAGAAAATGTAAATTCTGTAAATTCACAATAATTTGCCAACATGACCATATCACTAACTGAACAACTTACTACATTGTTCTAGTTATTATCACAGGAAACATGACCATATCACTAACTGAACAACTTACTCATTGTTCTAGTTATTATCACAGGTAACATGACCATATCACTAACTGAACAACTTACTACATTGTTCTAGTTATTATCACAGGTAACATGACCATATCACTAACTGAACAACTTACTCATTGTTCTAGTTATTATCACAGGTAACATGACCATATCACTAACTGAACAACTTACTACATTGTTCTAGTTATTATCACAGGTAACATGACCATATCACTAACTGAACAACTTACTACATTGTTCTAGTTATTATCACAGGTAACATGACCATATCACTAACTGAACAACTTACTACATTGTTCTAGTTATTATCACAGGTAACATGACCATATCACTAACTGAACAACTTACTACATTGTTCTAGTTATTATCACAGGTAACATGACCATATCACTAACTGAACAACTTACTACATTGTTCTAGTTATTATCACAGGTAACATGACCATATCACTAACTGAACAACTTACTACATTGTTATAGTTACTATCACAGGTAACATGACCATATCACTAACTGAACAACTTACTACATTGTTCTAGTTATTATCACAGGTAACATGACCATATCACTAACTGAACAACTTACTCATTGTTCTAGTTATTATCACAGGTAACATGACCATATCACTAACTGAACAACTTACTACATTGTTCTAGTTATTATCACAGGTAACATGACCATATCACTAACTGAACAACTTACTACATTGTTCTAGTTATTATCACAGGTAACATGACCATATCACTAACTGAAAAACTTACTACATTGTTCTAGTTATTATCACAGGTAACATGACCATATCACTAACTGAACAACTTACTCATTGTTCTAGTTATTATCACAGGTAACATGACCATATCACTAACTGAACAACTTACTACATTGTTCTAGTTATTATCACAGGTAACATGACCATATCACTAACTGAACAACTTACTACATTGTTCTAGTTATTATCACAGGTAACATGACCATATCACTAACTGAACAACTTACTACATTGTTCTAGTTATTATCACAGGTAACATGACCATATCACTAACTGAACAACTTACTACATTGTTCTAGTTATTATCACAGGTAACATGACCATATCACTAACTGAACAACTTACTACATTGTTCTAGTTATTATCACAGGTAACATGACCATATCACTAACTGAACAACTTACTACATTGTTCTAGTTATTATCACAGGTAACATGACCATATCACTAACTGAACAACTTACTACATTGTTCTAGTTATTATCACAGGTAACATGACCATATCACTAACTGAACAACTTACTACATTGTTCTAGTTATTATCACAGGTAACATGACCATATCACTAACTGAACAACTTACTACATTGTTCTAGTTACTATCACAGGTAACATGACCATATCACTAACTGAACAACTTACTACATTGTTCTAGTTACTATCACAGGTAACATGACCATATCACTAACTGAACAACTTACTACATTGTTCTAGTTAGTATCACAGGTAACATGACCATATCACTAACTGAACAACTTACTACATTGTTATAGTTACTATCACAGGTAACATGACCATATCACTAACTGAACAACTTACTACATTGTTATAGTTACTATCACAGGTAACATGACCATATCACTAACTGAACAACTTACTAATTGTTCTAGTTATTATCACAGGTAACATGACCATATCACTAACTGAACAACTTACTAATTGTTATAGTTATTATCACAGGTAACATGACCATATCACTAACTGAACAACTTACTACATTGTTCTAGTTATTATCACAGGTAACATGACCATATCACTAACTGAACATCTTACTCATTTTTATAGTTATTATCACAGGTAACATGACCATATCACTAACTGAACAACTTACTAATTGTTCTAGTTATTATCACAGGTAACATGACCATATCACTAACTGAACAACTTACTAATTGTTCTAGTTATTATCACAGGTAACATTACCATATCACTAACTGAACAACTTACTCATTGTTCTAGTTATTATCACAGGTAACTGTATCATTGAAAAAAAAGAGTAAAAATAGCTTTTACTAATTTGTTTTTTCATTTTAGTCTTTATCAATGATACACAGTTTAATACATGTGGTCATTATAAGCAATCTAGAGCTACAGTATTCTTCATGGAAATCTTGAGCAACAGTATTGTTCATGGAAATCTTAATCTTGAGCAACAGTATTGTTCATGGAAATCTTGAGCATCAGTATTGTTCATGAAAATCTTGAGCAACAGTATTGTTCATGGAAATCTTGAGCAACAGTATTGTTCATGGAAATCTTGAGCAACAGTATTGTTCATGGAAATCTTAGCAACAGTATTGTTCATGGAAATCTTATTAAAACATTTGAACAAATTATACACTGCGCGCGATGCTAATTGGGAGTCATTTGATATTCAATGGTAATAAATTGGTTACCTCCCTGGATCAATCTCTATTGTTGTAATTATAATTTATTCCAAACTTTCAACAAATGAAATACTCAATCAATTTACGAGTATTCTAATCATGAGTTAAAACAATACATAATCAATTACTTTACAGATAAATACTCATGCCATCATTTATTAAATGTTATCTGCAAGAAAAATATACATCCTTAAAAAAGGCATCTGATGAAAATAACTGATGAACATATTGTATGCATAATTATTTTCGAACAACAAACAAGCCTTTTTAGTAATGCAAAATCATATGCAGTATATTTCAAAGGGACTTTAAATTGAACAAAACTGGATCATCAAACAACACAAGAAGTAAACTGAAGTAATTATGCATTATATATGTTACATAATTATTCTGTTTCTATACTGCAATAAGACATTAACAAAAATTGTTTGATTTCAAGGCCCTACATCATTCACATACGCTCACAAAATTCTGGCGACCATGTATGTTTTTATGCAATTGCATCTTTTTTCTGTGTGAATGTTCGTTGTATTTTTTTTTTACTTTTCAAATCTCTTATTTAAAGGTGGGTAAGTCACACTATGAACATTTTGAACCAGCACTGGTCAGCTTTTCAAATGAAAAAAAATAAGCGACAAAGTCTGTCAAATTACTTTCACTGAAGGAATATATTTACTCTGACATGACATCATTTGCCAGCATTGTACCATTGTAAATGTATCAATGAATTGGCTATCATCAGGCTTCCTTAGAATCCATTGTACAATATTGAGTCAAGTTAAAGATATGATATGTAAAGTTTGTCTACGCTAAACCCTTGCATCAATGTTGCATTCAATGCATCTCAATCTATTGACTTAATGTTGGACAAGAGTTTGACTATGCTGTGGAAAGATCGCCTTTGCCAGCCAAAAAGCTTTGCTATTATGCTCATTGCATTGGATACCCCATTGTTGGCCACTGTTTATAAAAACATTTGATTAAATTCACCGACACCACCAGACTCTATGGACAAGGTAGAAATATTCAGCAAACACTGAAGCGGACAAAGCAACGTGCATAGCAAGCACAATCACTATCTTATCAATATAATGTATGTGCATTGTACTGCAGTTCTTGTAAAGAAATGTAAGATAAATGTCTACCAGTATTCTGATTCTATTTTTTTTTTTCTTTAAAATAATAAAATAAAATACCGGGTAAATATTGTTGATTTTTTGGTCTCTTTGATTCACATTATCAGACAAATAAATAAACAATGCACTTAAAATATTTGCAGTGTTTACTTTTTTGAAGTAGCAACAAATCTCGAAATTCACACAAAAACATTTTTTATTTCTCGATGTTTTTTTTTACTTTTTCTGTGTCACAGTATATAGGTTTTGGTTTCTCAAACAAAGAGAATCTTTCACATCTGAACGTGGTTAGGTATAGCGTGTAGAATTTCATATGAGAGAAGTAAATTACGATAAAATGCCCTGATAGGTAGCCATGCTGCAGTGATTGCGGGGCTTCTAGTTACCCGATTTACCTACAGGAAAACAATGCATTCTGCATACTTATGCAACAGTAGCGATCTGTTCTTGATCATTATGTGTTATAAATACACCACAGGTAAAGTCAATACAAATTTATTTGAGAACAACCAGCATAATGTAGTAAATTGGTTATTTGTAAGGTATGGGTAATGCTCTCCAAAATGAGTAGCAAATTCTGGTTTTATTCACGTTTCCGTAAATCAGTGTCATTAACTATTGGTCAACACCTACCAAATCCCTATTTTCATTGGTCAACATCTACCAAATCCCTATTTTCATTGGTCAACATCTACCAAATCCCTATTTTCATTGGTCAACACCTACCAAATCCCTATTTTCATTGGTCAACACCTACCAAATCCCTATTTGCATCGGTCAACATCTAGCAAATCCCTATTTTCATTGGTCAACATCTACCAAATCCCTATTTTCATTGGTCAACATCTACCAAATCCCTATTTTCATTGGTCAACACCTACCAAATCCCTATTTTCATTGGTCAACATGTAGCAAATCCCTATTTTCATTGGTCAACACCTACCAAATCCCTATTTTCATTGGTCAACATCTAGCAAAGCTCTATTTTCATTGGTCAACATCTACCAAATCCCTATTTTCATTGGTCAACACCTACCAAATCCCTATTTTCATTGGTCAACATGTAACAAATCCCTATTTTCATTGGTCAACACCTACCAAATCCCTATTTTCATTGGTCAACATCTAGCAAAGCTCTATTTTCATTGGTCAACATCTACCAAATCCCTATTTTCATTGGTCAACATCTACCAAATCCCTATTTTCATTGGTCAACACCTACCAAATCCCTATTTTCATTGGTCAACATCTACCAAATCCCTATTTTCATTGGTCAACATATACCAAATCCCTATTTTCATTGGTCAACACCTACCAAATCCCCATTTTCATTGGTCAACATCTACCAAATCCCTATTTTCATTGGTCAACATCTACCAAATCCCTATTTTCATTGGTCAACATTTACCAAATCCCTATTTTCATTGGTCAACATCTACCAAATCCCTATTTTCATTGGTCAACACCTACCAAATCCCTATTTTCATTGGTCAACATCTACCAAATCCCTATTTTCATTGGTCAACATATACCAAATCCCTATTTTCATTGGTCAACACCTACCAAATCCCCATTTTCATTGGTCAACATCTACCAAATCCCTATTTTCATTGGTCAACATCTACCAAATCCCTATTTTCATTGGTCAACATTTACCAAATCCCTATTTTCATTGGTCAACATCTACCAAATCCCTATTTTCATTGGTCAGCCCTTTTTTCATTGGTCAACATCTACCAAATCCCCTTTTTTCATTGGTCAACATCTAACTAAGCTCTATTTTCATCTGGTCAACATCTAACAAAAGTCTATTTTCAATTATCAACATCTAAAAATCTGTATTTCCATTGGTCAATATCTATAAAATCAGTATCTTCATTGGTCAACATCTAACAAAGCTAGTTCCTATTTTCATTGGCTGACTCATTGCAAACTCACACTATTTGTTTACAAGTGTTCTCAGCTAAATAAATAAACTTTCTGATGGCCAATGTTTTTCATACAAATAAATGTACAAACATCATAAGGAGAAGGTACTGGTATTATAGCGAGAAGGTATGGTGTAGGTTTTTATTGAAAGATGAGGAAAATCTGGACAAACAGTGAAAGCAGAAACTGATGTGTTTTAGCCATTATTCACAGAAGGTGAACATGTGCGCTTTCCTGGCTATTATATTCCTGATGTACAGAAACATTTGCTGATTTCATCATATGAAATGCCAGATTGAAGTTAAACATGACAACCAATTACATATTGGAAATATATACAAAAACTTTACCCATTCTCATATCAAAAAGTTCCACAATTGAAGTTTAAAGAAGCAAACTCAATGTACATGTATTAGCTTTTACAATACAATTAAATCTCAGCCTCAGTTTTTGGTTTGGTCATTGCAAGTTTTGTGAATTTTGAATAAATTGATATCAAGTTGGATTGGGACTTTCATTTTGGACTTCGTTGAAGTTTGTAATGTGACCTGAGGGCTGGTCATTGAAGATGTTAATGCAGGAGTTTCAAAACTTTACTCCAAGTATAATTTTCATTGTGTTTTACTGCACTTTAAAATGAACATAACAATTACACCTTTGGTGTCGTGATTGGTAAACATTGAAGCTCACAAAATATCAGTTATCACTGAAATCACTGACCTATTCATGTTTTGGCTCATCCAGTAGTAATATTAATAATATTATACTAGTATTCAGTATCATTATCAAACTGTACAATAAGTCAATAATAAATAGTTAATATGGATCACTTAAAAAAGTTTAACTTCTTGAACTAAATACATATTTTGTATATCCATTTTAATTAGGTCTCATTAGGAATTTTAACGTCAATGAATTGAAATGTATTACATTGCGAGTGTATGCACGGATGCACACTTATTTCAGTAGTAGTAACAATATGTTAATTAGTATAGATGGCACATTTATGTTGTATCCTTGACTGAATTATCCTGAAAAGGTCAAATTATGCAATCTAATGTCAAAGACATTTTAAATAACATTCCTTACCTTACTCCAGCTGTTGTATAAGTTGTCAGTCACATTATCAGCCCTAGGTTTCACATCAAATACACCTACAATGAAATAAAAGGAAATATAAACAATTTTGTATAAATTTATGTCATAATTGATTTGAGAATATCTATGAAAATTAGGGAATTGTGCATTCTTGTGTCTCAAAGTAAACTTTGTCCTAATATTTCAAATCAGTACCACAGGAATCAAGGTTGTCTCCAGAAACAAAAAAGACAGAGGCATTTTTTTCTACGGACTATTTGAAGCATTTCTTTCTTCAAAAACATAAATATCTTGGTAATTTATCAAAATTTTAACAAGGCAAGCGTCTTAGCCCTGGAAATACATGTATTCATTTTGAGAGAATTATGAATAACAATAAACTCCCTTGATTTTGAACATGCTATCAGTCCCTTTGAATAATATGAATCAAGAAACAAAAATTATTATATGGCAGTTGGAATACAGAGAAATAAAGAAGCTCTGCAATCAAAGACCATCAGTATTCGATAATAAAGAACTATAAAGCTGTCCAAATGTTAGATGATAATTGTACATTATTCAACATATGCACTTTTATCAACTGAACGCAACAATATCCTATCTGCTATATTATCATAGATACATTTATATATTTATTACCTTCAACCACAAACTATTACAAATATATTCATTATGTCATAACATTACCCGCCATTTGTACTGTAATTTCATTAACCAAAGATCCATGCACGAGATTTTTTAGGCTATTACTAAAAGTGTTATAGCCCCATTTAAACAGTTTTTAACCAACGTCTGAGTCACATGGCTACATTCTAATCATACAAATGGAATTTTAAGCAGCACAACAAACTGATGTATATTTATAGTACATAAATGCTGTAACCATGCCAGTACAACTCAAAATGAAACAATATGTTCATATAACATTACTGGTCCCTCAATAGCAGATCAATAGTCTGTAATGTTTCAGGTAATGTCAGCCTTGACCTTCAATCTTAAAGCTAAGAGGTCATCTACTGTTGCAGTAAACCAATCTGCATGCATGTAATGTTTGAGGACTTAGGTTCAAGCATCTTTGATCTGTTGAACAGAGACCAGTCGGTCTACTATAGATAGACACATGCTGACCATTGGACATGTGCAAAATATTGATACTGGTACTAATAAAAGATGATAGGGCATTACAAACCATTTGTATGGGATCTGAGTTACTCGAGACCTGGTCAGGCAGCCCAGCAAGACCAATGAAATCAGGAGAAACAGGGAAACCAACAGTGTCCAGGAGACCAATGAGGCCAAGAAAACAAGCGTGACCTGGAACCATCTGCGAAATCTGATAACCCAACAATATATTAGATTGACCTTAACAATAAACCAATTAAAATTTCTTCAACACTCACTCTCTCATTAGATACTAGTAAAAGATAGTTAAACAGCTTAAGGGGAAATATAGAAGTCTATTCATTCAATATCATCCTACTAGTTCTAGTATTACACTGTACAATGAGACTGAGGCCAAAATACATGTACTAAGTACTACTAACCCACATTAAAACTTTAGGACATGTAAAAGTATTTGTTAATAATTTAAATATTTCCACTTTTATACTTATGTTTATAATTCATGACATGGTGACAGTTTTCAAACATAAATTATGTCAGGGGTGTGCAACGCTATATGATTTGACCGAGTCACAAGAAATTCACAATAAAACAGCAACAGTCCCAGTTTAAACATATAAAAAGGGCTCAAGCTGGATAGCGGGGTTAGCAGACATTATAACTCTAATGTTGTTACCCATGGACAGTTTGAAGGATTTGAAATGTGAAAGACATGCAAGTGTCCTTACATCATAGAATTAGATTCTCACCAACCCCATGTATGACCAAGTCCATGTATGACCAAGTCCATGTATGACAAAGTCCATGTATGACCAAGTCCATGTATGACCAAGTCCATGTATGACCTAGTCCATGTATGACCTAGTCCATGTATGACCTAGTCAAACACCCAATTACATTCCAATAGCGACTTAACTCTGTTCCAATGATAACAACACATTTTCTAGACGTTTTAATCACCAAACTATGTTTTACGAATACATACAGTATTCTTACCATTTACATTACGATAAAAGGCGCTACTGATGAAAACTCACAATGATGTTTTACCGTCTGTTAATTAGGTGACGACTTTTCTCGGCATTTAGACACTCCTATGCCATAGAACAATGTTGAATATATATTTTAATGCGTTACTTAGTCACACTATAGTTTTATAGTTATAAGTTTTAAATGTAATAAACCGATGTTATGTGATTATTTTTCTTCTAGATGAATATGTCTAGATCTTATAGAAATGTATTAGGTCGGTCAAGCCAAAAAAATGCGATTTTAAGAGCACTTTTTGTTAAATTTTGCAATTTACCACCTGGAGCTTTTTAGTATTAATATCAACTGAAGTTGTTGGAGAAAAAATCAACTAAATGATACATCAGTGAATACTGAGACTTATAGTTAATACGTCCTTTTAAAAATATTTAATCATAAAAGTTTAATTCTTCAGAATGTGACCATCTTTTGACTGAAATAAAAAGTATTGATGTTTGATAGAAAATAATGGCCAGCCCCATTTGGCTTAATTCTAGGAACACTTCAAAACTAAGCAATTTTTTAAAAATTATTATACATAATGTTACTTCAAATTAGTTCAATTTTTGATAATTTTTTGTGAAAAATTAGTCCACTAGAAAATATTGCATGCTATTATAATTAACATACATACTGAATACATACACATAAAGACTTTAAAATTCATTGTAGACTTTCGAAGCAGCTTGCACCTTAATTACTTGAGTTATAATCATGCATGCGAAACCTGTGTATCTATACTGTACGAAGCTTCTGTTTTTTAATCAAATCAAGATAATAGTTTCTGATTTCCTTGTTCGATACTAACGAGTTTTTAACAATAGTCGTTAATTTGATACGCTTAATTCTTTATAGGTACAGATCATCTGATATCAAACTATAAAAGGACCTTCCAAAAGGTCTGGTCTTACATTCGCTCAAAATCTTAAGTCAGACAAAGGTTTAAAATTTTGGAAAAAAAGATGACACCCAACGACTATTTATAGGATTGGAAAATTATTCCCTTTAAGGGGAGACAATCAAAGTACACTCAAACAGAATTATATCTTAGTAAGCCTTTGTAACTCAGTGGTTTGTGCGTTTGCTGTCTAATCTGGCGACCCAGGTTCAAATCCGGGTGGAGGCACTCATGTACGCCTGCCATACTTCAGCAGAAGGCAAACTGCAAATAAAGGTTTTGCTTGGCATTTTTCTTAGAGTATTATGAAACTTCCTGGCAAAACAATTTTATGTACAATGTATCAGTTACATTATGAAAGTGCTCTTTCTTTGGTAAAGTGTTAACTACAATTCCACACATTGTTAAGAATCCACAGTAATTAACTCAAAACCCCCATATAATTAATCAAACTTGTTTTTTTCACAGTATGTCTCCCTAAATGTGGCCATATCTATCTTACGACATACTAGTACATCATTTTTGGCCTGACATCTTATTTTTATCCAAAAAAATATTTAAAAAATTAACATCATAAATTTTTTTCGTTTTTTTTTCGTGTTTTTCATTTGCCTTTTCTCTGGAAAGTTTAAAGTACATGTATAATGGTTCTAAATCCATTATTAAAATAGCATTCCTCTATTTTCATGATTTCATAGTAGAACTCAGGCGTTTTCTGACTCAAAACTCCCTCTTCCTAACAAAAACTAAAATATTGCTTTTTATAACTTGAACCTACTTTAATATTTAAACTCAAAACTTACTACCCGAAGAAAATAAATTCTTGACATCCCTATTCACAGCTTACTTAATGTTCCAGGTAGATGTCTGTATTATACCATCAATCATATTGAAATGACACCCATTTCAACAACATTAAAGTCTAGCATGCACTGTTGATTTTCAAATTTCAGATATGTAACAATTTTGTTTTTGTACAAAAATAGAAAATAGTCAACATTTATGGCATATCTCTGTATTTCAGTTCTCTAACCAGACGTATCAGTGAATAAAATGCTAAAAATATGACATTTTGTACTTACAGGCTGATATACTAGAAGAAGGTATAAGTAGAACTGGACCTATTATAGGTACTAACATGGTACAATAAATTTCTTAATAGAATTATAATTTTAATACTTTTAAAACGATTACAAACGACATGGTAGCATCTGATGCATAGATTTTAAAGTGTGGTGGCCGGTTGAGTTGGGTCCGATGAAGCCTCAGACCTCATCGCTTACTACCTGAACCTTTGTTATAAATACCGGGCTTAACCTTTATTTGCCAGTCAGCTTTCTGCTGAAATATGGCATGCATATATACATGTATAATAAAAATATGTGCCTGCAACCAGATTTGAACCAGGATCGACAGATTAGATGTCAAGCGCACTAACCACTGGCTACGGAAAGTTAGAACATTACTAGAAACTCTTCAGCACATACGGAAAGTTAGAACATTACTAGAAACTCTTCAGCACATACGGAAAGTTAGAACATTACTAGAAACTCTTCAGCACATACGGAAAGCTAGAACATTACTAGAAACTCTTCAGCACATACGGAAGGAGACAGAAATTACCATAATTCAAGATTTTTTATGCATTAACACAAACTGACATGTTTATTATTCATTTTCATAAAAAATATTTAGGTCTGACTAAAAGCTTTTTAGTATTTATAAAGCCATACGTATCAACTGAAGTTGCTGGAGAAAAAATCAACTAAATGATACATCAGTGAATACTGAGACTTATAGTTAATACGTTTAAAAATATTTAATCATAAAAGTTTAATTCTTCAGAATGTGACCATCTTTTGACTGAAATAAAAAGTATTGATGTTTGATAGAAAATAATGGCCAGCCCCATTTGGCTTAATTCTAGGAACACTTCAAAACTAAGCAATTTTTTTAAAATTATTATGTACATAATGTTACTTCAAATTAGTTCAATTTTTGATAATTTTTTGTGAAAAATTAGTCCACTAGAAAATATTGCATGCTATTATAATTAACATACATACTGAATACATACACATAAAGACTTTAAAATTCATTGTAGACTTTCGAAGCAGCTTGCACCTTAATTACTTGAGTTATAATTATGCATGCGAAACCTGTGTATCTATACTGTACGAAGCTTCTGTTTTTTAATCAAATCAAGATAATAGTTTCTGATTTCCTTGTATGATACTAACGAGTTTTTAACAATAGTCGTTAATTTGATACGCTTAATTCTTTATAGGTACAGATCATCTGATATCAAACTATAAAAGGACGTTCCAAAAGGTCTGGTCTTACATTCGCTCAAAATCTAAAGTCAGACAAAGGTTTAAAATTTTGGAAAAAAAGATGACACCCAACGACTATTTATAGGATTGGAAACTTATTTATACTTAAATGGTCTGAACCTTAATTATGGTTACTAATTGATCAGTCATATCCAGGGGTAAGATTTACAGGATGAATATAATTGAGCATACACTGGATCTAATGATAATCAAGAGTTCAGTTGACCAATGGGCGTATCTAATCATTGTCACATATGCTTCAGACCCAGTGTGGCAAACCTTAACTACGGAGCCATCTCTACCCTTGTGCCTCAGGTCAATTATGTGGTAGAAGTTCCTGGGATTCAAACTTGACCCAGTCGTAGTGTTTTATGACCCTAAAGATTTGTGTTTGAAGGGTCAATTACCCGTAAAAGCATGGGTATTTTGCATAATAAAATGGTATAAGTTACAAAATGACCCTTCAGATGGAACCCCTGTAGCTTAGTTAAAGAAAAGATTGTTGTGTTTCATGCTGGAGTCAGCTGGAGTCAGATCTAAGTGCTGGTATAAAATCTGATTATATTAACATCAAGTGTTATAAAGTGACCGGTTGTTTGATAGGTTGGTAGTTCAAGTCTAGCTGTTGGTATCAGGTTGTATTGTAAACTTCCAACAATCCTTTACATATTGAAGACGAATACCATTTTGTAATAATATGTCCTGTATATAATGAAATTAGAAACAACCTTATAAAACCATACTTCTTTAGACACCCAAGTGTTTTTAAATTCATACAAATGTTAACATTCGAAAACAAACGACTACTAATAAACCTTGGTAAATTTATTTCACAAGCATTTGACATAAGAAATTCTGTTTTAATAATATTGTTTAACTGATTAGGTTATCCAATCCAATGAATTTATGTTTCCTGTACATTGTATATTTACATGTTCTTGTATAATTATGTATATCAAAATTTGTAAAGTGTTAACATATTAGTGTTTATATTTTATGATTTACATCATTTATGTTTATTTAAATAAATACTTTAATTACTAAATAAGAACTAATCATTAAAATAGCCTCCCATCAAATCATAATGTATAACAATTATACGACGAATTGTATATTTCGATTACCGGAAGCTAAAAATATGTATGTACTTTTTGTTATTGTGATTTGTATGATGTAATATTATGTAATTATGCTTTGTAAATATGTTCATGGTCTTTGTCAAGAAACAATTTTGTTTACGACAATAAAGTATTCTGTTCTGTTCTGTTCATATTTACTAAATTAGACATACAGATAATCAAGCAGTAACATCAAATTATCATAGCCTATACACGAGTAAGGTAACACATACTGTAAGTTAAAACATTACTTGCACAGAACAGAACATGTAAGTAAAAAGGATGTAAAATAAAATTTCTTTAACTTCATAAAATAATATGCAAACGGTTAAATTGCAACGTCATTATTTCAAATAATTGAAAACAAATCCTAGCTTTTTGAAAACAGAATGCTTTAATTCAGGTGAAGAATTGAGGGTCAAAAAAGCCATAAGGAAGTTAACATCATCTCTAAAGGTGTATACATACATGATGCACTCTAATAAAATGTAAAGAACAACAATTTAAAAATCTTGGGTGACATTCAGTATACGAAAAAAAATAATAAAACCCGAATACTGTCCTCAAATTTCACTAATAAGTTGTTACCTTTTTTCTGGAAGTCACATGAATTTTTTAAAAAGGTAATTTTTAAAGCCTTGCTTTATATTGATATTAAATTAATAATTAATATCATAACAAATTGACTTTTGCTGGATTGTAATCTACCGGTAATTTGAATTATTTGTAAAAGAATAATTATGTTCTACATTTAAAACTTAATAGAAACTGATATCATGCACAGTAAGAGTATGTTTTTATATATTTTTGTAAATTAACTCTACATAAAGAGATATTTAGTTTCATACCTGTTTAAAAATTCAGATGCGATAGTCTGATGAAATATTATACAAAAAACCTGCAGAATATTATGTAAGCAAATACAAGTGAGAATGGGGATGTTTTTAATACTGTTTTTCTACCAAAAATTTAACGTTTCACTCTACGCCTAAATGTACAAAGTCAAACTTATATTTTTATAAATACTAATAAAATCAGAGATTTTTGATCTTGTTTATTTCAGACTTTCAAGTTATTTTTGCTATTTTCGTTGGCACAAGAAATTTGCAAAATTTAAGACAATGAAAATTTGAATGTACGCCAAACAGTTTAAAACTTAGTTAAAAGTGTATGCATTTATCTTATTGTCTGAACCAGTTGTGGCATTTCAATAAATCAGACAGATTATGTAATGAATATTGATGCAGGTTGTCTTTGAAGATTACACAATAATTTACTTTGATAAATAGGTTTTATAAAAATATTTATACAGCTCTTTTTAGTCCTGTCGATTTTCGATGCCCATAATATAAGAATTAATTATGTTATACTAGTATCAGAATAATAGCACACATTTATACATCTCTATTATAAGAATATCAACTCAAATACATGACTTTTGCAAAAATAAAATTCTTGAACATTAAATTTAAACTAAACTGCTTGAATCTGTGAAATTTCTATGGCACAAAATTTAGTCAATTAATTTATTATGAATGGAACATACCGCTAATTTAAGAAATGGAACATAGTAAGGGAAAACACTTGAGTAAGTGGTCAAGTTATGCAAGGTAACTTTAACACAAAATATATCACATGATATAACAAGGATTGATACATAGAATTTTAATTATAAATCTTATTTATTCATAAAAACTTTTTAATTATAATAAATAAATGAAAACAAGCAGGTTTATTATGTATGCTGATTTTAAAATACTGTACAAGTTTTAACAAAATATGTCATGGAAACCTTATTTTAATGTTATCAATTTTATTTATGAAACTCTTTTGATTCTTGATTACTTGTTGATAGATTGATCAAAATCTTCAGAAATATTAAGATATATAATAAAATGATAATTAAAAATACAGTGGTTGATTTTCTCAGCAAAAATCAAAAGTTTGCAATACATTGAACTATAAATGTATTAACCTTGACAAGAAAATATATTGTAAACCAAGGCAATTAGATAATTGAGAATTTCTGAAATTTTAATAACCTTTTTATTTTGTAAATTAGGAAGTTTTTAAAAAAATAAAAATGTTCACTTGCAAGCTTTACATGAGGATGTGGGGTGAATAAAAACAGTCCAAATCTGAACAAACATTTAAAGCTTGCCTTTCACTTCTTGCAATCCCATAGGGAGTTCATATGGGCCCATGAAGGTAAATCCCCATGGTTGAGAGCCCCTCATACATGTATTTACTTAGTAATAAAATATTCTCTCCTTGAATGATTGTGAATTAAAATTTACAGCTTGATTGCCTAAAACATAGCATTTATAAAATATGTAACTATACAAGAGAGGTGGTTATTACGGAAATGGCCCCACCCATGATAAAGTGTTTATTCTGAAATCGAACACCAGTATCAAGTTACAAATTCACACTTTTTAGATTGGTTACATGCATTCTTAATTTGCTGGAAAAAAGATACAAGATTATTTTATAAAATACAATATATACACGGACCTAGATACGACGTATACGTACATGTATATGAAATATTCTCATAAAAAAGATCTCAAAGCACATCTCCTTAAAATAATAAACTGATCAAAAATGCATACAGATAGGTTAATTGTCTATAATTTAGTAATAACACGTAATATAAATTGTACAACAAAAATAAAATTATCTTACTATAAAACGTGTCGATGAGTTGGCGCGTGTTTTATTGTTAACAAGGGTATCACATTTCAAATGAAACTGATGTTAAATCAACCTTAAAATGATCTATCTGCCACATAAATATGAATGCACGTTAAGTTATAATGTAGCATGGATTAACAAAAGTCAAGATTAGCAAAACAATATACACTTAACGTTGCATAAGTCTACTTAAAATTTACAAAAAAGCTTTAAACTCACCCAAACGAGCGATCAAGCAATATATTAGCACGTTTAAATAAATATTCCGACACTAGGTGTATTTTTATGTACACACTAATGCTGAGTTGAGGCACATGTAGTTTTTTTTGTGTACGGTATAAATAGTTGTGTTATGGGCCGTACAGCAAAATATTGTAGAGCGAGTGGTAACAGTATACGCACGGCTCTACACGGCTCACTGCCTCTCATCATTACATCCAACTTTACAGGTACAAGGGAAGTAACTCACTTGAATGTTGAAAAGTATTCTAGGGAAACAACTCGAGTTCCAGTACTGCAATGTTTATACAGCGGTTATTCCCCTTTACAGATTTAAGTATTTGTGGTATGTATAGCTTGGCTATTTTGACTTGAGCCTGACCTTTATGCAAGAATATATTACAAGGTTTAGGCTTTGATTATATCATTTCCGCAAGCAAATCGTGCGATATCGGTATTTCAAATTTGTGTTTGTATTACATCTCGAGCGTCTTCGTGATACTCCCCGATTATGAAAACATACAATCGGTATTTTAAACGTAGGCAATATATCGACTGTTAAATTATGCTAATCAAAAGGTCAGGCTCGTGTCAAATTGGCCAAGCTATACAACAGTCACTATTATTAGTCACACTTTTCGATAATTTTGACACTGTAAGCACAGAGGGTTCCTTTGCTAGTCAGCTGCAACTCACAGAGAGCGTCCGTGTCCAGAACAGAGGGCTCCGGTGTCTCAACGAAATCGAAAGTAGGGTGTCATCTGTATGGGCATCTAACGGTGTTCGGTATTCCTATCACTATACCTATGAGTCTGTTTCTAGTGGAAGCGATGTGTACGGATGTCGTTAACTCGTACGATACAGTGCCGTAACCAGATACAAATTTTAGCCGAGGCAGTCTAGGGCATGGTCTGGCCTCACACAAATGTGATGAGATTGTTAATGTTTAAAGTTATTTAGCGAGCGAAGAATAACACGCATTATTTGTTCTGCATGTCATATAAACTCTGTCTTTTCGCGTTATTATTTATTATTAAAGTCGTTTGATGAGTATGAAAAAAACGCATTTTTGCCCAAAATGCTAGCCTTATAAACTCTTTTTCTACACATAATTAACTGCTCTTGCAGTTATTTAGCGAGCGAAGCGAGTCAGAAAAGACCGCATTACATGTATTTGATCAAATTGCATGCTACATTAACTTGTTCTCTACACGAATTATGAAGCATTGAATTTATTAAGCGTGCAAAGCAAGCCAGAAAAAACATCGTTTCTGCGAACTGCACGTCATCAGGAGCTATTAAATGTATAAAAATTAGTTCTCTACACGATCTTATAAACGAGATAAATCATGTAGCGAGCGAAGCGATTTAGAATCAAAGCGCCGATGGCACTGGAAGAACAGGGATTGTTCCTGTCGCCAGAAAAATAGTTTTCCAGTCACAAGGCATATGAGGGCATATGCCAGCCCAACGCCGTATGTATGTTCCAGCATCTAGTTAGGCTGGCGATTTCGCGCCAGACTATTACAATCCTAAAAAATGAAATCCAATAAGATGAATTTACTCCCAAAACTGACAACACAGAATCTATACACTCGATGCAAATAGTTCCTCCTCGTTAGTCAGTTTTGCAAGATAAGACTCAACTTTCCTTGTTTCATTTATTCTGTTCGATTGTAAAATATTAGTTTCTTCTTGTAATGGAAGGAAATTGTATGAAATTAAAAGAATAGGTGTTTAAATGCGTTGATAATTATTACTACGCGTTATATACTATCGCGATATAGCGCGCGCAACAATGATTTTATTATGGTAAATTATTTAGGTCATCATTCTTCAACGAGATCGTGGTCGAGTGGTTGAGCAACTCGCTTAGTAATGTTCTGATACTAAGGTCCATTGATCGAATCACGGCCGCTCCAAAAAAAATTATATTTTTAATTTTTTTATTTTTTGTTAAGTCCAGCACTTACCTCTATTTCGACTTAGAAAACCACTTGATGTTATATTACTTGAAAAGCTATTGTTCCTTAGCAGTTCGCCAGCCTGTCAGTACTTTCAGTACTTTGATTTATTGAGTTAATACATTATTACCTCTACTGCCTGTACTACTCGTTGAGCGTTTATCACTGACCGGAGGGTAACCTAGCTTACATAACATAATACAATAGCTGTCTCGATATATCAAAGACGTCCGCAGAGTTCGAACAAAACAAAGTGTACACTCTTATTTTGCAATTGAAAGAGGTATGGACGTCTTTGGATATATTTACCAAGCTTCCTGCAATAAAGTGCTGCTGCGTGCAGTAAGTCATCATGCCACATGATAAACACTGTCTCGGCTAAAGATTAGGGGATAAAGTCCGAAGTCATCCCGCGAAATGCGCAATTAGATCTATTCAGTACATTTTTAACACTTACACTGATCAGGGCGCTAAAGCTCTCTGTTCAAAAACTGCATTATTTCAAATTTGCCCGAACTACATGCCATCGTGAAAAGTTCGTTCTCTCCACGAAAATATGAATTAGTGGATTTATGTGGCGAACGAAGCGAGTCAGAAAACTGCATTGTTTCTACGAGCTGCAAGCCACAAAAACTAGTTCTTTGCATTACATTATGGACGATATTAGATATTTGGCGAGCTAGAAATATTTTATTTGAGGTTCACGCTACACAAACTCGCTCTCTCCATGAAATTCTCGACATGCGTGTCTAATATAAGGCATTTGTCGAGCGTAGCGCTGCGAGCCGGATTTTTTACCAAGCAAATAAATTTTCTCTTAAAACACTATGTTGATGCTGGTACTTGTGAAAGGGGACGTCTTCGTAATCAACACCCTAGTTACAGCCATGTACGATTTGAATACAAGTCAATTAAAGGATCAAGGTAATTTTTTATCAATGGATTCATCTGCTAGGCCTATATATTCTTTTGTTCCTTATTTTGGTATAGAAAAGGGATACGAGACATTAATGGCAAAGTTCTATGTTCACAGATTTATGGTGTTTGGCTCACTTATCATTAAATTAAGCAGTCGGGTATATATATAAAATACGTACTACCGTGAAGGTGCAAATCTAGTGCCTCAAGTTGCACTAGTAGTTATATATGTCTCCTTGTTTATATAGCATGCAATATTTTGTAACACTTTGTATTATTCAGATATTTTACTAGATATAAGTGGTAAAATTTAGCCTTAGTGTAGTTACGGCGCTGCGAGCATCGTATGGAGTTATATCTATACATGCGTGCAGGAACAAACCCTGTTCTTTGATCGATATCAGCGCGTGCATAGAGCTCTGTGGTGCGTGTAATTGTTTTGTCAACTCGTTTAATAAAAGTGGTAAGGAATGATCACTCATTCAAGATCCTCTACGCCTTGATCTTATTTAGAATAGCCGGGCCAGGTTGTATTATAGTACATTTTCATAGCTAAAACCACTTTCCGAGACAAGATGTATCCTTTCCGCTCCATATTAAAATGAGATAAGTCACGTGAACATCACGTGTGCGAAACCGCGGGAAAGACTAGCGGAAAAACTATTGTTGTTGTTATTATTATCACGGAAAGATGGATGTCGCTGAACAACTTGCCAGGACTAATCAAGTGAAGGATCAGGTCGGAGAGCGTTGCCAGAAGCTTTTCCAAGACTTTCTAGAAGAGTAAGCTACCTGCCAATCAGTTCTTTTTCTAACATTTCTTTCACAAAGTGTCCCGATACCCCACCCACTAAACATCGCGTGGTGTGGTAGTCAAACAATCTCGACTTAGACGTATCCACTTCTAAGTCAAGACCCATTATGCGCTTTACCGATCAGTTTTTGAGTTTCATGAATTCTGTCTTTTACGCCAAATTAGAGCCATTTTCAGCATTGAACATGTAAAATATAATAAAAATAAACGAATGGTACAGAATACCTGTTAATATTGGTCCTTATAATCAATAAATCGATAAATAAATCAGCACGTGTAATTTCCGAAAATCCAAATGTAAACATAACTGTGAGTATCCGGTACGCGTATACCGCCCGTACAGCCCGTACAGATGAGCGCAACACGTGTGTAATTCATATGCTAACGTTGTGCGAATCGCTAAGCGAGCAGTAAAATTCATTTAACTTATCGTATTCTGTTCATAAGTCATTAACTATCAGTTTACAAAAAATCAGCTCGATTTGTCAACAAATCTTCGTTAATTTTTCGTTTTTAGTTTCACCGAGCGAGCTCAAGAGTAATTGGTTTCACGCGTACCAGTGTACATCACTGTGAAAACCAAATAGTGCCGAAGATCTCCCAGCATCCTCCATTGTTCTAGAAACTCATTCCATCGAGTATTCTGATTGGTCGATAGGGGAATGCGATTTGCATATCAACAACAAATAGCTGTGTAGTGGAATTTAAAAGTGCGACATCGTTGTGTTAAAATTGTCGGACAAACGAACCGCTGAGTGTTTTATGGATGTTTTTGGTGCAGATAACGAGAAAAAGGGTTGATTTTCGTGGACATGCTATATATTTCATGGTATTTACAACTTTTCATTCACCTTTTCAAGTGCCGATAAAAATTTGATCGGCGCTACTTCCACATATATGACACTTTAGTTCACATCTGCACTGGAGATAAAGGTCACAAATTAAAAAATCTCCTAGCAGATTGCCCCACATCTAGTGGTGTGGTAATTGGACGATTTGTAAAAGTTTGGTATAGGCAAAATGAAGATACGTTAACTGCGACTGATACACATTTTTGGTAGAAGAATATATTTCTTGCAGTGTTAGACGAACCGTCCTGAGGCGGATTGAAATCTCGCGATCAATTGAATTGATTACCCCGATTGAGTGAGAATCCATGTTGTTTCTCGTATCGTCGGGCTTTCTCATATGTCCAACACACATCAAAACTTCACTTCTGATATATTGTTTTGGAATATTTTGATAGATTTAACTGATATTAGTTGATTTCCACAAAAAATGCACCAGGTTTGGACAACCCCCCCCCCCTCCCCCGAACATTTACGCAAAAAAAATTCCGACGATACTGGGTTCCCCTGTTAGCGATATATACTAGAAAAATTCAGTAACTAAAAAAAGGGAAACAACTCGTCTGATTCTGCCTCAAACTCTTATTATACAGTCTTCGAAATTAGGACTCGTCTGATCACGTGAGTGAAAATAAAATTGAGCGACTATTCGAATCTGTTCGCCCCACGGCCGTGTGAAATTTATGGGCCAAAAAGTCCATTATATATGATTCTAACCTTTGATAGAAAGTCCCTGCTTTCATTGACCAAGCAAGCGATGTAAATCAAGCAGTCAGTTTAAATGAACTTTACAGATATTTGACGCAAGCTTAAACATCATACTAATATTTTTCCTAAATAAACAACTTGTTTATAGTTGATAAAAACGTCCCAACTGTGATAACAAATTAAAAAAAAAACAATTCCTTCTGCATGGCATTCTTGGATAATGGGGGAGTTTATTCTGTATTTGTAGATTTAATGTGGATGGAGAGCAGAAATATCTGACAGAAGTACAGGAGTTGATTCGTCCAGAGAGAAACACGCTGTCAGTGAGTTTTGAAGATGTTGAAAAATACAATCAACAGCTTGCTACAACAATACTGGAGGATTACTACAGGTAAAATATCACTTGTAACAAAAAAGTCTGACCTTGGTTGTAAGAGTTAAGACCGTAACCTCTATACAGGGTCAAGCTTGGATTTGTGGCCCACCAAAAATTGTCATAGCACTACAAACATTCTACTGAAGTAGCAGTTGTCTGATTGTCTGGGACAAGTAATTGTTGACTCGGGCAAGCAGCTTCTGCAGTAATTATTCTGCATTGCATCGGGTAGATAGGAAACCATCCAGTTTAGCCAATTCGGGCAAGTAAGTATATTACTTAGAGCTTACAGACTTGCGTTATTTGAAAGATGATGGTATAGTTTCTTTGTCTTTAATAAAATATGATAACATGCCACTGTTTGTCTTTCAGGGTATATCCATTCTTGTGTCGTGCAGTTCGTAACTATGCCAAGGACTGGGGACAAATTCCACCAAACAAAGAATTCTATGTTAGTTTTACTGATGTTCCTTCTAAACTAAAGTAAGTATTTACTAACCATGTTCTGAACTAAAATTAAAATGCGTCTACTACGCTACCTCTGAAATGCTTGTGTATCTCCGTAGTTCAGCGTTTGCTGTCTAATCTGGTGACCCAAGTTCAAATCAGGGGGTCAGCATACAGCGATTTTTTTCACCCTTTTGGGAACGGGTCCTGTACCCTTGGAATTGGGATTTTTTGTGTCGCGAAATCCTTGAAATTGGGAATTTTCGAGTCGCGAAATCCTTCAAATTGGGAATTTTCGCGTCGCGAAATTTGTGAAATTGGGAAAAACTAAAAATCTAACAATTATATGAACTGGTACTATTTAATACAGCATAAATGTGCTTAAACATGATATGATGCACACTTAAGTGTTTTTGAAGATGTCAGTTATGTCCTCAGCTGGTCAGACATTCCTCCCAATGTCCAGGACCAAAGACAACACAACACTATCAATGCATTGCGCGTGTCCTGGTCAAGTCTGTTATGGTTACCCGTATTGTGCAACAGAATTCATGTTCTACAGATGCTGTGCTTGTGGACAGAAACCTCCACAACAAAATGAGCTTGTACATAATGGCTGTCATCATCTGACCCAGCATCCCACATGGGTAGCATGGGTCTTTTAACCCACTGTCTAGCAAATCAGGGCGTGCAACAAAAAATTTGGGGTGACATTAGTTAAAAGTGTCCAAACTAGTTGGCTACGTTTGTTTTACATCTGGGTCGAAAATGGTTGAGGACGAATGCATAATCTAGAAAAGTGTAAAAAAACTTATTCTTATTACTAAATTCAAGCGGGATTCAATTTATATCGACGAAAAAAAGTTAATTATTCAACTTATTACGTTAAACAATACAAAACCACTCGGCGAGCGGCCAATCTTTTGTCCACGGTAAATTATCGGACCTAAATTATCATGTTTGTTTACGGTCGCAACATGCGTTCGTTTGACCATGATTAAACCACGTGGACGTGCTGAACCAATCGTAATTATCGTTATAAATATGTATCTAAAAATAGGCATAGGAAAACCAGTGATTGGGTCGTGTGCATACGGGCACTTGTTACGCACGCGCAAACGAATTGTTTTTAATGTAAACTTCAGGAAACAGATAAATTCCGTTCTGCATGTACCTTACAATTGCCGACATTGGATATAAAACCATTGGGAAAACACTGTTTCTGATTTGGGAATGAGCCGTCGGCGATTTAGAAACGGGTCCGGTCCCGATTGGGAACGGGTCCGTTTACCGGTACCGTCCAAAGAAGGAAAAAAAACGCTGGCATATATATAATCCTACCATATTTCAGCAGAAAGCTAACTTGCAAATAAAGGCTATGCTTGCACACAGTATATATAAAAATGTAGTGGTGTTAATAATCTGTTGTTGACAATGGACTGTACAGAGAGGACTGGCTGAGTGGATTGTATAAAGTTGACCCATCTGGCTGTTCTCTTTCAAAGCTTGTTTGATGTAACTTAACTGTAGCCATACTATTTATACATATTCACAGAATCAGTTGCTTTCTATTTCGTACATATTCTGCACTTGCTCTAGTACTGGTAATAGTTTTAACAAGTGATGGGAATGATTGGTTTGCAAATTATATTATCCCCAGTTATAATTGTAATTAGAACAATTTTGTTAACACTGATGTTGATAATTTGTAGAGTGAGAGAACTGACCACTTCAAAGATTGGTACATTGTTGAGAATAACTGGTCAAGTTGTGCGTACCCACCCGGTGCATCCAGAACTTGTCAGTGGAACATTCATGTGTTTAGAGTGTCGTACAATCATCAAAGATGTAGAACAACAGTTTAAATTTACACAGGTATGTGCAGTATAGTGTTTCAGTTGTATTTATAAGACGAGATGTAAAACAGTATGTTTGATGTAAATTGTAGAGTCCAGTAAGGGTAAAAATACAGTGATGCAGCGGTAGAATCGACTATTACAGTGTAAAAACAAGTATAAGGGCTTATAAAAACATGTTGTATTATTGCAATGCTAGACTAAATTCTACCTGTTCTGGTAATGTGTGTAATCTTTTGGGTACACATAAATCACTACGTCACTAGCAAAATATCCTAACTGGACTGTATATGGCAAACTTGAAAGGTGGGCCCAAATTGTTTGGCTCCAGTAAAAATTGTTAGTGCAAGTTGTAACTATCAGTTAATCGTATTTATGCTTCAACTTTCTGAATGTTTGATATCTGGCCCGATCTCCAGAATCGTCTCCATCTGCACAAGGATCTCATCTCAAATATTGGCATGGGTCTTAATGTTAACTTCTATGCATGGTTGGACTCAGCATTTAGCATCACTTAAAAGGAAATGGTATTCTAAGTTCATTAAAGTAAAATTTTAAGAGCTGAAACCTTAGATTTATCTCTTATTGTGACTCTGATTTTAGCAAAAAAATTTATTTGAGTTGAGATTTCTACTTCAGAGATCAGGGCCTGTTGTACAGTAACCTGTCAAACATTACTTATTTATGCTGCCAAGGTTTAGGAGGATAGGTTGGGACCTATAGATTTTCCATTGTGTATTTCAACTGTTGATATTTTCAGCCAAGCATTTGTCGTAACCCTGTTTGTAACAACAGATCAAAGTTTATGTTGGATGTGAACAAGTCAAGATTTGTAGACTTCCAGAAAGTGAGAATACAAGAAACACAAGCTGAGTTACCAAGGGGCAGCATTCCACGCAGGTAAGTTTAGTTGGTGTCCAGAGTCCATGACAGACTCATAAGATTTAAGTGGGACTCGTTAAAATTTGGAAGTTCAGTGGGAAAGATGGTAGTTTTTAAAACCAAATCACTATTAGTTAATTTGTTTTGGTGAAAAAGTATGAAATGTGAATTTTCGTGCTCGCTACGCTCTCAAAATAACTTGGAACAATGTAAACATGGTCCCCTCAGGTAGCTGTTGAAAGAGCTATATAAATACTAAAGAATGTAATTGTAAGATAAAATTGCCTTTAGGTTTTATGTTAAATAATAAAACAACCCTTATTAAACCCCTTCTCATTCAGGCAAACTCTCACAATTCGGTCACTTGCGAAAAAACTAGTTACTTTATAATAGATGTTTTACAAAATAAGGACTTGATCAAGGGTGTGTTGGTGTGCTTGATTTTGGAATAGAATATGCTCTGTTAATCTGTTTTATACCAAACTATAATCTCGGAACATCACTTAATTGAATCATTGTTTTAAAAGAACTTCTTTTAGACATACCATGGACCCCCTTGCTGTATGACAAGGTTTTAAATGCCAGGTATTTTGACCAACAATCTACTCATATACGTACCACCTGGCAGTTATTTTATACACATACATTTGTCGTATCCCAATGTTGGAGATGCTCCTACACCCATGGTCGCAAATGCCGCACAAATCATGGAAAATAAAATTTTGGTCAGGGAATTATCAGGGAATTGTGTTCTTCATTTTCTGTGGCCACCCTGTTCCTGGTTACGGCAGGTCAAAACATTCCATAAAAATGTGTCCATAATGTTGTTTTTTCTCACCCTGCTAAGGAGAAGTAAGCGCTGGTTAGAATACAGTAAGGAAAACTAGTTAGGGGATTCACAGAGAATACATAACTCAACATTTGTTGAGACATCATGAACCAAAATGAACTGCCCATAGTATTGTGTGAATTTGTACTAAATGTATTTTGAGCCATGTATATTATAGTGTTGAGGTAATATTGAGAGCTGAAGCTGTAGAGATGGCACAAGCTGGTGATAAATCTGACTTTACTGGTACATTGATTGTTGTACCTGATGTATCAACTATCTCATCACCTGGTACGTACATATCCCTCGCTTACAATGAGAAGGTAGTAAGTGCCACTTACGACCTTATAAGACTAAGGCATATTTGACATCTGCATCATATAAGGGGCTTTTTATCAGCCTATTTTCATGAAAATCGCAACTTGTCATGTTGACCAAACTGAAGTTGACATGTTTTTCTTGTTTTCTCAAAATATTTATTTTGTAGTTACAACCTTCTAATTCTAAGCCAGCGATGCACTGTTGATTTCCGATAATTGCAATAAGTCATACCCATAGTGACATTGTATAGTACAGCAATAAGTCATAGCGATAAATGATAACAAGTTTGATTTTATAGTAATTTTGTTTCTATCTCGATAATCTTTCAACTCTTGAAATTACTAATATCCCAAGAGATGAAATTAGATGCATCTACAGTCGAACTTCGATGCCTCGAACAGTACTTGCCTCGAACACCCCAGATGCCTCGAACTCGTTGTCCGGTCCCGTCAAAATCCCTTCTTTATTCATATAGAAAAACCATAGATGACTCGAACAGTACGAGGGTCGAACACTCGAACTGACCTGCTGGTCCCTTGCAATGATTTACCAGTAGATGACTCGAACAATGCAAATTTTCGCACCTTTCATTGATTGTTGAAATCCATTGTTTGACCGTGGGAAGTCGGTGAAAGGTGTTATTAACACCTTGTGACAATTATTGTACTGTTTACGACTGTATTGCATGTTTGTGAAAACACTTATAGATCCGTTAATTACATAATGAAGGAAATTAAAACTTTATTTTTCATCAATTTAAATGTTTGAATTCTTTCAAATAAACTAAACTTGATTTATATTGCAATAAAGTGATAACTCAAACGTATGTTTCTGTTTTCACTATCATTAATTCTTATTTTATATATTGATTAACAAACTTGACATATGCATCGCTATGTTATAATTAAAACATTGATTTAAAAGGCTACCGTACGGAGCGATTAATAGAGCAGGGAACTTTGTTTACATGTGTGAGTATTTGAAGAGCTAGCCGACGATTTCAAGTTAATTTTGTCAAACAATATCATGTTTTATGATGATTATGCAAATTATTTCACTATTTGACACAAATGCATTAAATATGCATTAAGTATGAAGTACGAACAAACACTCAAAATACGACAATAACACACGATTAACAGGTACACGTACCGAGAAGCGTTCGAACTTATACATATATAGTGCATATATACTCGTACCCTCGATGCCTCGAACCGGTAGATGGCTCGAACTATTTTCCCGGTCCGAAGGTAGTTCGAGGCATCGAAGTTTGACTGTATTCTATTAAAACACACGCAAGTTTGTTAATTTATACATGTATATTTTTGGTTGACATTCCAATTTGCTTAGAAATTAGTTAAAGCAATTGTTTGGCTATAAGCAACAATTTGTTGGTACACTTAACATAGCTTTATATATCAAACCAAACTTTCTATGAAATTTTGTAGGTGCAAGAGCGGAGACATCTGCGAAAGTTTCTGGTAACCAAGGTTATGAGAATGAAGGTGTGAGGGGACTAAAAGCTCTCGGTGTACGAGATTTAAACTACAGAATGGCTTATCTTGCCTGTACAGTAACATCAACAAGTGCCAGGGTAGGTAACTTGTCCTGTCTTACCTATTATAACTGCTACCTTTAACTTTGATAATCCCCCATATTTGTAGGAATCATTATTGTAAGTAAGTTATCATTGCAATTTGGTTGTTACATGTTACAAATATGCTGAGCAGGCATGTTGTAATGATAATTATGGCATTACCTGAAGCTTACTCATGCTTCTGAATGGTAGTTGACTAATGTTCGGTGAATTAGGAAGTTAAATGCAGTGTACTGACTAGGTATAAAAGGTACTGACATCATGTGTTCTGTGATGTGTAGAGCTACTTTGAGTTGTAAAATGTTACTTTAAAGCTGATTGTCTGTCTGTGTCTGTATAAATCTACAAGTTTTTCAATATTACATACTGTAAACTCATTAGTATTCGATGGGGATTTAATTTTGTGGTTGATCTGAACCACAAAATAAAATCCCCATGAATATGAATACTTTCTACAGTTTATGACGTAGCTGATATGATATCCTTGAAATTACATCGCCACAATATAGTCTTTTTCATCAAAACCACAAGACTTTGTCCCATTGAAATTAAAGGATTTTACAGTAATTGTGAATAAACTTATAGAAAAGATGTAACAAATTGTGTCTTCTTGTAGCTTGGAGGTACATCTCTTAGAGAAGAAGAAATGACAGCTGAGAATGTGAAGAAACAGATGACAGATGAAGAATGGCAGAAAGTGTATGATATGTCCAGAGATAAAAACCTATATCAGAATCTTTGCTCTAGTCTGTTCCCTACTATACATGGTAAGTAGTAATAACTAAAAAGTAGATGTCCATTCTTTGTTGTACAATTAAACTTCTAATCCTTCCCTGAAAACCCACATAATATTGCTATTTCATTAAGCAAATAATTGTGCTAGTTTAAACTTAGTTGATTACCAAGCAATATTGAATATTGTTAATTTCTATTGTTCATAAAGTCGTTTTAAACTGAGAAATTATAAATGATTAACCAACATACTGTAATAAGCTCCTCGCTAATGTATCTTTTCACTGTCTTTTGGGCTGCCAAGTTAACTGGCTAAATGCTGGCTAAATTGAAGATCATCTGATGGCTCTACCCCTATTGATTACTGGATGGCTCTACCCCTATTGGTGTCTGATGGCTCTACCCCTATTGATTACTGGATGGCTCTACCCCTATTGGTGTCTGATGGCTCTACCCCTATTGATTACTGGATGGCTCTACCCCTATTGGTGTCTGATGGCTCTACCCCTATTGGTGTCTGATGGCTCTACCCCTATTGGTGTCTGATGGCTCTACCCCTATTGGTGTCTGATGGCTCTACCCCTATTGGTGTCTGATGGCTCTACCCCTATTGGTGTCTGATGGCTCTACCCCTACTGGTGTCTGATGGCTCTACCCCTATTGGTGTCTGATGGCTCTACCCCTATTGGTGTCTGATGGCTCTGCCCCTATTGGTGTCTGATGGCTCTGTCCCTATTGGTGTCTGATGGCTCTGCCCCTATTGGTGTCTGATGGCTCTGCCCCTATTGGTGTCTGATGGCTCTACCCCTATTGGTGTCTGATGGCTCTGCCCCTATTGGTGTCTGATGGCTCTGCCCCTATTGGTGTCTGATGGCTCTGCCCCTATTGGTGTCTGATGGCTCTGCCCCTATTGGTGTCTGATGGCTCTGCCCCTATTGGTGTCTGATGGCTCTACCCCTATTGGTGTCTGATGGCTCTGCCCCTATTGATGTCTGATGGCTCTACCCCTATTGTTGTCTGATGGCTCTACCCCTATTGGTGTCTGATAGCTCTACCCCTATTGTTGTCTGATGGCTCTACCCCTATTGATTACTGTTCTTGCTCTTGGATTTGATGTTTTAATCCATTACATTGATGATGTGTGAATATTTTTTTCAGGTAATGACGAAATCAAGCGTGGTATATTATTGATGTTGTTTGGGGGTGTGGCTAAACAGACACTAGAACTTACAAAGTTACGTGGTGATATAAATATCTGTATTGTTGGTGATCCGAGTACGGCTAAGAGTCAGTTCTTGAAGCAAGTTGAGGAGTTCAGTCCACGTGCTGTATATACAAGTGGTAAAGCGAGTACTGCTGCAGGTCTGACAGCTGCTGTAGTGAAGGATGAAGAGTCGCACGAGTTTGTTATAGAAGCCGGAGCTCTGATGTTGGCAGATAATGGTGTGTGTTGTATTGACGAGTTTGATAAAATGGATCCTAAAGATCAGGTTGCTATTCACGAAGCCATGGAACAACAGACTATCTCTATAACGAAAGCTGGAGTCCGAGTAAGTTGGAATTCAATATGTGTAGCTTACTATGATGTCCGTCTGTGATATTATAATTTCATTGATGCTTAAGTTTACACATTTTGTCTGTGTGGTAGGTAAATAAAGCTTAAACATTTGTAGCAGATGTTATAGTCTGTTCTCTCAAATCATAATCTAGCTCAAATCTCCGACTCTAATCTGAGTTGAGTCTGAGAAAAGTGATATCCTTGGTGAGCCATAAAACACGGTTAAACACCTTTAGAACATGTGTTAGGTAAAGGTAAGAAGAATAAAGGTACATAATACATTGAATATGGCAGCAAGGAGTATGTAACTATGTATTTATTTCAGGCGACATTAAATGCTAGAACCTCCATCCTGGCTGCAGCCAATCCAATCGGTGGAAGATATGACCGTGCAAAGTCATTAAAACAGAACATTACATTGACAGCTCCTATCATGTCAAGATTTGATCTATTCTTCATTCTTGTTGATGAATGTAATGAGGTATGCTCCTTTATTGATTTGGTTTTATGTATTGGAGGTATGTTTCCTTGTTTATTTGTATGCTCCACCATAATCCTCTTCTCTTTGTTTTCTCTAAAAGGTTATGTTTCATGTAATTAATGTGAACTACAGTTGTCAAACTTCCCATGAATATTTTGATAAGTATTTTGATTTTAAATAATTCACTATTAGCAGTAATTGGCCTTGAAATTATCAAATTGCTATATGTGGCTATAAAAGTATTTGCTATCAAGTTTCTTCGAAGTACTAGTCGACAGACTCCTTTTCACTAGTATACTGATTCCAAATTGTCCAGTATGAAGAGTGTTAGAGCCCATGACATGATCAAGTGACAATTTCATGAAATGTTGGGTGAACTGCATTTTCAGTTGGATGAACTATTTCAGAAAATTAATAGCTCTATTGCTATGATTGAAGTCTATAAATATGTTCACTAGGCCAAAAATAAAATGCCCCTTCCCGACCGACTCGGGCCAAAAATGCCCGACTCAAAATATTTTTTCGACTTTCTGAAAAAATAATTTTATTTCGTTCTTTTCGTACCAAAATCGGTCTTTTGGTACGAATGTGCACAGAACGAAATGTGGGGAGTACGAAATCGCGTCTGTAATAAATTCGTAAGCCAATCACAAAGTGCGATCCATTTTTCTAACTCTGCGTTCTTGTACTCCTATTTTGAAGAGTCTCTTTCTAATTTCGCATGGGAAACATGGAGAAATATGGTTAAAACCGAAAGAATTATCGGTAATTGGCCATCGGACAACAGACTTAATGCTGATTTCTCGATGACAGTACTCGGAAACGAGGAAAGCCATCTCTTACTCTGTGTACATCGTCTTAAAAGGGAAATTAAAAATATTTGTTTTTTGTTGATTTTAGCGTACAAAATTCGGTCCGACAGATTTCCTTCTGGTCCGACAGATTGTCGGCGACTATCGGGAAGTCTGCTTCAGGATTGTAAACATTTGTCATTGTTTAGAGGTTTGTGATTTATTCACAACCTGTTCATTTTTAAATGTCGCTATTAATCTCCAAGTGTGCATTTATATCTGACATACACTTTACAAACGTTCTTACAATGTTCTAAGAAACCACCTGAAACATTGTTTTGTATTCTTGTCAGACCAATAAAGCTAGTAATTTCTGTATATATGTTTTTATTATACAAATATTTACAGAGAAATTTAAATCAAAAACACATTTATTAAGCATTCATTATTTTCTAAATACTTTATTCTGTCAAAGGAGGTCACATTGAATTTGTATTCATAATTTCAATTTAAAGCAAAATAGTATATTTTAAGCAGTAAAGTGTATATATGAATAGACACATATTTAAAGTGTTCTTGACCAACTTTTTTCAGAATAAAATATTTAAAAAAAGTAAATATTTTACCTACCTACCTTTGCCTGGGTCGGGAAGGGGAAACAAACAATATTTTATTTTTTGGCCCTGTGGTATTTCAGGTTACAGACTATGCTATTGCACGAAGAATTGTTGATCTACACAGTCGAGTGGAAGAATCCGTAGATCGTGTGTACACTGTTGAAGATATTACAAGATATTTGATGTTTGCGAGACAGTTTAAACCCAAGGTTGGTGTTCAAATATGTAGTCATGTTGTAGTATATCATGTTGTGACATCGCAATACAATCTTTGTTTTGTGTCCGATTTCCATCAGCTATTATCCATGTATAGCTATTGTTCAAAAGAAGATGGCCAATTTTCTTGATATAATATCAACTCTATATGACTAGTACACAAAGGAGTTGAAAAGGACTATTAAACATACAATATGTGAACTGATTCTGTGTGAATTCTCATGAAATGTAAATAACAAAATATGAATTAAAGTCTTCTTGATGCAAACAATTAATTAAGTTATTAATTGACCAATGTAAAGGTCATTATATTCCCACTACACTAGAATTCATTGTAACAAAATATGTTAAAAATGCAAACCATGTTACAAGGGATCCTGATATATTTTGGTTTTATACAATTTTAAACAGGGGTAAAAGTTTTCAGTCTAAATACTGAATAATATTTTTTATAAAAAATGCACTATGTAATCTAATTCAGTATATTGACAAGTAGTTTTCAGTATTTTGAAATTGTTGAACTTTTACCCATATATAAAGCTTGGTCTATGTAAAGGTTTTACGATTAATGTACAAATTGTCCCACAGATCAGTAAAGAAGCACAAGAATACATGATAGAAGAATATAAGAGATTGAGACAACGTGATGGTACGGGTGCTGCTAAATCAGCATGGAGAATTACTGTACGACAACTGGAGAGTATGATCCGACTATCTGAAGGCATGGCCAGGATGCATTGTCAAGATGAGGTTGGTGTGATATCATACATCTATCTGTTGCATAAAATCTGCTATGCTTTAGATTAGAAAATATCACTCTATCGTTGCTGTATGTATTTGAGTGCAAAATGCTTTACAGGTGACATGGTACTGTATGCCTGCTTTGGTCTGATATCATTTCTATCAAAACATTATATAACGGAACCTGCATACTTTCTTACAAGAAACAATCTGTGCTATTTTAGAGACTGTAAAATGCTTAGTAAGTTTATGCTTAGTAACTTCGGTAGACATAACTTTGAAACTTTTGTGATTAACTTGTTAGTCAACTGAAGAATACTGATCAATCAAATGGAATTGACATATTGATAGAAACATTCTAAAAGCCAATTCCATGAAATTCAAAATAGTGATTTTGTAATTGAAATCAATATTTGGGATAACCTGTCAAGGCTGTTATTAATAAGTTTTGATGATATTTTTTATTGTTTTTTGTTTGTGTAGGTTCAACCTAAACATGTAAAGGAAGCATTCCGTTTGTTGAACAAGTCAATTATCCGTGTAGAACAACCAGATATTCAACTGGAAGATGAGGAGAATGAGGAACAACAAGATGTAGAGATGGAAGTTGATGAAAGTAAGTGCTCACATTTTATCGGGTTTCTGTAATTGACATTACGCCAGTTGTCAATCAATACCCTTAATCAATTTTAACGGTAAACTATTATCACATGATCCAATGTATTAACTTGAAAACCTATGCCAAGCAGCCTTCGACAAACAACCAGGAGGAGCGATCTCTGCTCCGGAGTAATGTCAATTATAGATCAATCCAAAAATCCAAGGCAGCCTCACAAACACATTGGTCTGTGAGCAATGGTGCACTTGGGAATCAAACGTGGGATCCATTAATCACAAAAAAACATACCCTGCCTCTAAGCCACTGCTTTCTCTGTTTTATTAGGGCCCTGCAAATTTTTTGCAGGTGCCCTATAGTAATCACCCTGTCCGTCCGTCTGTCCGTCCACATTTTTCTTGTTTTTTCTTAATAACTTGCAAACCGTTAAAGGTATCGACTTCAAACTTTAAACATAAGATCACAGCAACAAAACACTATTGTATGCCACGTTATGTTACTCCAGCTACAATATTGTAAGAATTATGGCCCTTTGTAAAATTACAATTTTCCTCATTTTTCATCTTTTTAGCTCACCTGACCACAATGTGGTCATGGTGAGGTTTTGTCATACCGAGATGTCCGTCGTCCGTCGTGCGGCGTGCGTCGTGCGTCCGTCAACAATTTCTTAAAACGACTTCTCCTCCTAAACCGCTTGGCCAAATTTGATAAAACTTAATAGGAATGTTCCTTGGGTGGACCTCTACCAAAGTTGTTAAAAAAATTCCAGTCCGTCGCATAACTAGGTCACACAGGCTAAAAATAGATTTTCAAAAAGGAAACTTCAAAAATCTTCTTCTCTGAAACCGTAAGAGCTTTCATATTTGGTATGTAGCATCACCTTGGGATCCTCTACAATGATTGTTCAAATTATGTCCCTTGGGTCAAAATTGGCCCCGCCCCAGGGGCCCTTAGTTTTACATAGAGTTATATGGGGAAAACCTTAAAAAATTTTCTTCTCCGAAACGGCTTGGTCCAGGGCTTTCATATTTGGTATATAGAATCAGCTAGAGGTTCTCTACAAAGATTGTTAAAATTATTCCCCTCGGGTCAAAATTGGCCCCGCCCCGGGGACCTTAGTTTTACATAGAGTTATATAGGGAAAACCTTAAAAAATCTTCTTCTCCGAAACCGCTTGGCCCAGGGCTTTCATATTTGGTATGTAGACTCAGCTAGAGGTCCTCTACAAAGATTGTTCAAATTATGTCCCTGGGGTCAAAATTGGCCCAGCCCCGGGGGCCCTTAGTTTTACATAGAGTTATATAGGGGAAACCTTAAAAATCTTCTTCTCCCTAACCGCTTGGCCCAGGGCTTTCAAATGTGGTATATAGACTCAGCTAGTGGTCCTTTACCAAGATTGTTCAAATTATGTCCCTGGAGTCAAAATTGGCCCCGCCCCGGGGGCCCTTAGTTTTACATAGAGTTATATAGGGAAAACCTTAAAAAATCTTCTACTCCGAAACCGATTGGCCCAGGGCTTTCATATTTGGTATGTAGACTCAGCTAGAGGTCCTCTACAAAGATTGTTCAAATTATTCCCCTCGGGTCAAAATTGGCCCCACCCTGGGGGTCACCATTTTACTTAGACTTATATAGGGAAAATATATAAAAATCTTCTTGTCTAAAACTACAATGCCTAAGAGCTTTGATATTTGGTACGTAGCATCATCTAGTGGTCCCCTACCAAGATTGTGCAAATTATGCCCCTGGGGTCAAAATTGGCCCAGCCCCGGGGTCACCGTTTTACATAGACTTATATAGGGAAAACATATAAAAATCTTCTTGTCTAAAACAACACTGCATAGAGCTTTGATATTTGGTATGTAGCATCATCTAGTGGTCCTCTACCAAGATTTTTCAAATTATGCCCCTGGGGTGAAAATTGGCCCCCTTCGGGGGTCACCGTTTTACATAGACTTATATAGGGAAAACATATTAATATCTTCTTGCCTAAAACTACACTGCCTAGAGTTTTGATAATTGGTATGTAGCATCATCTTGTGGTTTTCTACCAAGATGTTCAAATTATTCCTTTGGGTGAAAATTGTGCAGGGTTTATTATCAGGTGAGCGATATTGGGCCATCATGGCCCTCTTGTTTCTACATTACTTCAAAATCGTTACAGATATTCAAATGAAACTTGCTATACATATTGACAGTGACAATATGCACATGTGTAGCAAAGGGCAACAACTCTAGCTTTAATAAATTTTGGCTTGTGCCCCTTTTTTTGACTTCAAAACTTTAACATTGTCCATAGTTCAAAAACTTTTCAAGATATTCAAATGAAACTTGCAATACTTATTGACAATGATAACGATAGGGCCCTGATCTCGACAGTGATTGTTCTAGTTACCACTGTAGACAATGTTTGGTGGAAGGTAGATAGACATTGTGTTGCTGTTCATTTGTTCTGGAACAGAAATGTTGTATTTCCTCCATTGTTTGGATTCCAAATACACCATAAACCTGATTGCTACTGTCAGAGTAGATGGTTGACACACTGTTTGCATATGCAACAGTCCTGGTATTGCAGTTATTGCACCTTCGATAAAATACAGTGAAGTTCCGCTAATAAGACCAGTCAAAAAGGTGGTCTTAAAAGTGAATCGTTCTTATTAGCGACTTTTTATACCCCGGAAACAAAGTTTGAAGGGGGTATACTGGAGTCACCATGTTGGTCTGTCGGTCTGTTGGTCTGTCGGTATGTTAGCATCGTGTCCGCTCTGTAACTTTGTTATTTCTTACTGGATTTTAAAATTGCCTGGTACAAATGTTCACCACATCAAGACGGTGTGTCATGCGCAAGACCCAGGTCCCTATCTCAAAAGTCAAGGTCACACTTAGAGGTCAAAGGTTATATAGTCATGCAAATCATGTCCGCTCTGTAACTTTGTCATTTCTTACTGGATTTTAAAATTGCTTGTACAAATGTTCACCACATCAAGACGGTGTGTCATGCGCAAGACCCAGGTCCCTACCTCAAAGGTCAAGGTCACACTTACAGGTCAAAGGTTATATAGTCATGCAAACCGTGTCCGCTCTGTAGGTTTGTCATTTCTTACTGGATTTTAGACTATAATTTTAAATAATATTCATGTGTCAAGGCGTGGTGCTGCGGGGGTATGATTCATCGCTCCTGTGATAGCTCTAGTTTTGTTCTAAATTTAATACTTTGGGACCTTAAACTGGCAAAAATCTGTATGATTTCAAAATAATCAAAGTGGTCTTATAAGCGGAACTTTACTGTATGTCTTTATCAAGTTTTGAATAAAGTTATATGATTAAAACTTTCTTGAAGCAACCATTGCATTAACAAACCATATTGATGTGAATTCTATGTATGCTCATTTCCTGTATTACAGATACCCCACCCACTCAGGACAATGTGGATGCTACAGGGGATGCCCAGCCGCTAGCACACAAGAAGGGACTCAAGTTGTCCTATGATGAATATAAACAAATGGCTAACTTGATGGTATTATTCATGAGGAAGACAGAAGAAGAAGCTGAAGGTATGAGTTTATTGTTAAAACATTGATTTAATGTTGGGCGATCCTATCATAGATTCTTCATTTAAAATGAAGATGTTTTATGTTTGGTTGGTCTGATATAAATTGAATAGAAAACTGATAAAGCAAGCTAACTAAGTACATGGCTTAAAGTGAATGAGAATTGAACAAATCTATGATATGTAGAGTGTGAACCCTGTATTCAAAATTTGACAAAAAATGTTGAATTTCTTTCACATGTTGAAGTTGCTGTTTCCATGTTAAAATTAGTGCCAGTTTTACACACAGCTCAGGAAAACCGGTTTGTTGAATCGGTCGCCAAGTTAAACCGAAATATTGTTGAACAGGTTGGGTTAATCTTGTATAAATGTTGCAGATTCTGAGAGTGCTGGTTTACGTCGTAGCAACCTGATCAGCTGGTATTTAGGAGAGATGGAGAGTGAGATTGAATCCGAGGCTGAACTCGTCGAGAAGAAAACAGTCGTAGAAAAAGTTCTGGATCGATTAGTACACCATGTAAGTGGGTCGGATTTCCTTCCAGTATTGAGTTATCTTGGTAGACTTGGTATTAATTATGCACGGGCATCTACTGATGCAGGAGGCATATCCTTCTTTCCTATAATTTCGTGAATTCCTATGGTTTCGTGAGCCCTGTTTGACATATTTCTGCTAAACATGCAGGTCCAAAATTATTGACAAATGATTGAAGAAGTTCAAAAAATGATTTTCTACAAATATTTTGAGCATGCCACTCTTAAAAATAAATTTTAATTGAAAATATATAAAATACCCCTAAAATTCAGTTAGACAGAGAAGCAGATGACCCCATGACTATAATTTCATCATTTGTATGCGTCAGAATCATCACACAGCCACCATTTTGTGAATACCCATGCTTGAAAAAAACCCAATGGAATTACGCTGTGAACCCATAAAAACAGAGTTCCAGAATGATTTTTACTGATAAGCCAATCAGAATTCACGAATCTTTAGGAAACTTGTCTTCTGATTGAAGAGTTGGAGTTCACTCTGTAAGATGGCTGCTACTTGGAAAATACGATTATTTCTCATCATGTTTTTTATTTAACTTGTTGAGAGGGGTTCAGGTATAAGTTTCATCGTAGAAAAATGTATATGAATCAACAAACAATTGAGCATTCTCCAAAAACAAGTCTTATGTTCACGAAATCACAGGAAAGCTGGCTATAGCGATTGTCCTGTCTGTACATTTGTATGTTACAAAATGTTGAAACTGAAATATATTTGAAGGTCATCAATGCATTGGTATCAAACTTGGCATTATCAAAGCTGTGTAAAACTATGAAACATTTCTAACAGAATTATGGCCACTAAATGACTTGTTTATTTTTTATGGACAAAGCTTCTACTGTTGCAAAAGTGTATACTGAATGCAGTCTTGTTTTCAGCTTATCCTTCTAAAACTTTTTCTTTACAAAATGAGCTGGATTGATGGTGCCTGTTTGACAAGATAACTGTCAGAATTTAATATAAAACATGGGTTAAGTGATACAGATCCACCTGATCGCTATTGTTGTTTTATATTATTCCCTATTCGCACCTGTTGAGGTGGAACATTTTTGTGACTTTGCAACATTCTTTAATTTTCGTATTTCAGGACCATGTGCTTATTGAACTTGCCCAGACTGGTCTTACAAGACGAACAAAACAAGATGATGAAAGTTTGATTAAGGAAGATGATCCATTCCTAGTTGTCCATCCTAATTATGTTGTGGATTGAATCAGTGGTGAATAGATTCAGAGCCGGGAATTAACATGTTTGAGAAATCATAAGATCATCTTTTATCTGCATGTTCTGCAGAATTTATACTGTGGATATTAGTGCTGGGTAGACAACTGAACTACTTTCATCAGTTACATTAACATTTGTGTCATTGAAATATTTTAAATGGTGCTTCATATAGTCAGCACAGTGCTCTCTGTTTTACTTGTATTTGCGTTTTGCAAACAGAGGTTGAAGAATAAAACTCGTAGTTAGGTAATGTTAAATGACCAAACTATTTTTGACAGTATTTGACAAAGCAGTGTTATATGATCATTTAAATATCGTAAACTGGGAATCTGTACATTACCCTTGTACATGTGATAGTGTTCAACCATTTGTGTTCAACTAGGTATGTGTTCAATCATGTTCATCTAAGTATGGATTCAATGCCTAGTGTTCAAATTTTGTATGTGTTCACATTTTGTTTGTGAACTTTGTATGTGTTCATATTTAGTATGTGTTCAATGACCTTGTGTTCAAACTCTATAATTTTATATTTATACATATTTGCTGACAAATATTATTTCCTTCATTATGAGACTTGCATGTATTTTGAAATCATGTTATTAATACTAGGTACAATTCGGAAAGTGCTCTTATTTGAATTGGCCTATTATTTCATTGATTTTGAATTGGAACAAAACAAAACTATTTTAATATCATACATGTCCTTGCGCAAACTTTCGTAATTTGCTAATTAATTGTATATTTTGATTGATATTTTGATTTGAAAAACAATTCCTGTTTGCTACTGAATATGGATTTAGAACTATCAATATTGACTATGCAATAAACTATGAAAACTACCTTGTTGTGTTAGTTATTGTATGATGTGGATCCATTCGTAGTTATCATTCGAGTAGAGTGCAGCCATCTGAAGAGGAACAACCTGACACCTTCAATAGTTCTCTAAGCTGACATTTACTATAAATTCAACCGTTGTGGAGAAACAAGCTTTATACTACAACCGATATTTGCAACTCTGAAAATAAGTTGTTCGACATAATACTGTTGTTACTTGTACTGTTCATGTAAAGTTGTAGACTAGCTACGGAGTGTACTTTTGTGATGACCAAATCTGTAGAAGCATACTCAATCGGAAGAGACATGAAAGCTGTGATCTCCATTGGTGTGATTTAGTTTCTATAAGGAACATTTCCGTTTCAAATTTTCAATTCCTTTCTTGTATTAGCTCAATGGCATGGTATTGATATGGCACGACAAGGTTAGTAGGTTGGTGTCATTGCATAGTCTGTAATGTTTTGATCTATGCCAGTGACCTTGTCTGTCACTTTTTTACAACTTCAATACCCATGATTGACCATTTGCATCACAACATCATGAAATCCTGCAGGGAGCTTCACACGTGATGTCGGACCTGAAGGGGCTGAATGAGGTTGACCATAATCCTGTCAAATGACAACAAAGCTGAACATTACGAAAACTATGCCTACACACAGTTACTACATAATGTATTTACGCAGCCTACCAAGATCTAATATGGCTGTATAAGTGATGTGTACATACACAGTGTAAGATTGATTTGTTTTATTGACTGATCTGTAAATGTCATTGGCCACTTTTTGGAAGGCATGTGGGAAACCCACAGTTGAATTCAACGGATGGAATGTGATGTTTCGAGGCGACATGACATTTAGAGGCACTACTATTGTCGGTTAACTATCGAGCAGTGCCGTACCCAGACACGAATTTTAGCCGAGGCAGCCTTGGGCCTGGACATGACCGTAACTAGGATTTTTCCAAAGTGGTGCGAAACCGGGTCTTGATTGTGTGACGGGGTATTTACAGGAGGGGTCGTCCAAATTCGTTCTGTACATGCTATTTTGAATATTTACAATGTATTTTGCGAGCGAAGCGACCCAGAAAAAGTGACTATTTGTTGAAGCTGACACAAATTTACTTTATGGCAAATATGCACTTTTTGTCCGAGCCCACACACATTTTTTTCCACATGATATTATTAATGCTCATAAATTATTTGGCGAGCGAAGCGAGCCACAAAAATGCACTATTTGTATCAGGCCACACATTTCGTTCTCTACATGAACTTGAATGGTGATAAGTTATTTGGCAAGCGAAGCGAGCCAGAAAAAACTTTTTGTTCGAGCCACCACGAAATTCGTAGTCTACATGATATTATTAATGGGCATTAGGCATTTGGCGAGCGAAGCGAGGTAGAAAAAATGCAATATTTGTCAGCACAAACTCGCGTGGTGTGATTAATCCTTAAAGATGCATGATTTGCCCTAGCTCACACAAATTCGTTCTCTCAATGGTATGATAAATCCTCACATTATTTACCCGAGCTGTATGCCACGTAAATTCGTTCTCTACACGAACTTATGAAGCATTGATGTTATGTGACAAGCAATGCGAGCCAAAGAAAATGCACTGTTTCTCCAAGTTGCATATCATGCAAACCAGTTATCTACATGATATTTTAAACGAGTAGTTATTTGGCAAGCGAAAATATCATGATTTCTCTGAGGTTCAGGTAGCACAAACTACTCTCTACATGACATTCTTAAATATGTGTTCAATTCATTAAGTTGAAGACGAATTTTCCACCAAAAGGTTAGGTGTGCAAAGCGAGACAGTTGCTAACCTAGTGCCTCAGAATAAATTGCCTCATTGTTTATTACATGCGACAATTTGAGACATTTTATTTTAAATATATTCAGGGATATTTCATTACATGTATATATTAATAACAAAAAATGTTTGGTCCGCAAATTTTAGGCGAGGCAGCTGCCTCGCCTGGACTCAGTGTAGTTACGGCGCTGGTCGAGTCAGGTTAATTTGCAGTGATTGCCTAGACATTTTTAGGGACTGTGGTAAAATATTTAGTCTACGTAGTTATAGATCGACAGAATGCTGGAAACCGACGGGACAAGGGAGCCAATACTCTTCAACTTGGTAGGGGTCGCCCGTTTTTCTTACTTCAACTTGGTGAGGTCGCCCGTTTTTCTTACTTCAACTTGGTGAGGTCGCCCGTTTTTCTTACTTCAACTTGGTGAGGTCGCCCGTTTTTCTTACTTCAACTTGGTGAGGTCGCCCGTTTTTCTTACTTCAACTTGGTAGGGGTCGCCCGTTTTTCTTACTTCAACCTGGTAGGGTCGCCCGTCTTTCTTACTTCAACCTGGTAGGGTTCGTACAAAAATGTTTTGCTCACAACAATCGAACGGTTGACTTATAGTTACACTTACGTATGTGAGATAGGCTGGTCTCATTACGAACGGTCAAGCAGACGACCTCACTGTGAATAATCGAGTCGATCACAGCGTATAAACGACTGTATGTATATACCGGATGTCGTCGTTGGATTTCGATTGTTGAAGAAAAAACCGCTATTATGTTGGTAGAAAAACTCCAAATACTTAGCATATACACAAAGCAAAATTGTAACCTGTACATATTTATTATCACGATTAACTTTGCCTTCGTTCGCATATACTCGATTCCGTAATGTTTGCTCATATTATTTAAAATCAATGAAAATCGTTTGACTTTTTTAGAGAAAAATGTACATCGGCCACTTTCAAACATTAATTACATCGTGATTCTGTACGCTTCAGTTCATTAATTGTACATATTACGCACTTTAGAAAAATAGTTTGAGTGACATGCAGTTAACACGAGTTTGTGTGGTAGGCTGCTTAGATAATATGCATTGTCAGTGTGGGGATTCACGTGACTAAAATGGTACTCAGCACTATGAAATAGATCGCGAAAATCTGGATATTTGGTTAGTTTTCCGATTCTTGGTAAGTACTCCTTGAATATTTTTACTAGTAATATAGTGCATGTTATGCGAAATTTAACGCTCTTTCTAATGGTACATAGATCATTCCTGTACTATCTCTGATTTTTGAGATACCTTCGAGGTTTTAAGGCGAACCAGGGACATATTTTGCCGACATTCCTAGATAAATTACACAAAAACTGTGTTTAATGGGAATATATTAAACCATGTTCAGGTGCCAGTACTTTATTGTATTCGGAAAAGGGTTTTTGTTGAAAACCAGTTACTCTTTCATACTTTATTGGTATTTAAATGCGTTATTCTGCAAAAAATGATAATTTATTGAAATGGTACATTCCACGGAACAACAATGTTGTGATACAAACCACGGATCATTTTAAACTTGTATATTAGAGCATGTAACTTTTTTGTTTTGTATATTTTTATAATGCTTACTTTAAGTTGCCTAATAATAGTTTTCATCTATTCTTTAACAGAAATAACAGGATCAAGAAACATGGTGCCGAGAGAACTGGAATCGAACTTGTGACTGCTCTGCACCAATTGAAGGAACTAGAATGAATCGTGTTATAGTACAAAAATAAACAATGTTACGAGTCTGTATTCTGAATTAACCATTACATCAAATTAAAGGATTTTCCCAAAAATTTCGATCAGAAAAGATAAACCTAATTCGAGCTTTTTAATCTTTTTTTAAATGCGACACTGAGATAAGTTGTCTTTTACCAGGATACTATTTCATTTGAATACAATGTATATGGTCTTGAATATCAACATATTGTCGACATTTTGGTAAAAATATCTAAGATCTGGCAAGTATTAATGAACTTATCCCGATACTAAGTCATTAATTCTTTAAATGAATGCCCCAGGGTTTAACGGTAAATTGAAACATATTATGCACTTTCAATTCTAAATTATGTAAATTAGGTAGCATACCAAGTGTCTGCAACAGCACTGCAACAAAACAAGGTAATGCGACTTCTTCGAATTTCGCATTATGCTGTTTCATGCTAATTAATTGTGACTTTCATTTTCTGGAGTTATGTCTTTGTTGTGCATTATTTTATTAAACACATACTTGTCGACTTTTATTAATTTTCCCTCTCCAGTAGCTCAGTGGATGCGTTGTCCGGTGACACTGGCTCAAGTCCGAGTGGAGGCACTCACATGTCTGTCATATTTCAGCAGAAAGGTGACGGGCAAATGAAGGCTATGCTCGGCATTTTTGCTACCAAAAAATAAGCTCATTTTTATCTGTGCCATATGAATTTAAAAACTAATTTTGGCTTCCTTTTAAAAAATCAACTCCACTCCCAATGTCGAGTTTTTAAATCGTTAGGTCAAAGACCCGTGATTTTTACATTGCTTCTGGCACCATTTGCTCTGTCATACGAGGGGTGATCAATATATTCGAGGACTTTCCTTCTCAATTTTGCAATATAGGAACTAGAGTGATGAAATTACAAGCTTATGTAGATCAATCAATTATCTCGCGATTCTTCTAATTTACTTTATGATAACGTCACTATTTACTTGATGACGTCACTTTTTGTAACCATGGTGAAGCACGCACCGTCGAGTATCTCGGGCGTAACGTTATTTCTGAGAAACGACATGCTATGAAAATTAACGCGAAACTTGTAAAATCCTCGCGATATCTCTGAACTAACTTGGCTAAATTGTGCATGGATTATGTGCGCTCCCAATCGTCCATTTACATATGATTTCGTTGTGTATGTGATTGTAGGGTCTCTGTCAAGCGGCTGAGTCGATAAAATAAGGATAAACAGCAAAAAATAACACCGCGTTAGGGACACTTTCCGTTAAATTCTGCGAAATAAGACGCTCAGATCTCAACCAAATGTTACTGGCGAAAACGAAGACTAGTATGGGCTACAAAACATTAAATCGTTGACTCCAAATCAAACGGGTTATTTCGATATTACGTCCTAAACCTGATAGGTCGTGCTTCATTCTTAATTGGAATAATCTAAATTTGTAAAGCCATTCGCCCTTTTCCGAGTTTTGTTTCCAATAACGCATCGATACTCTTTTTATTCCACCTCACATTTCAGATTTGGCTATTAACTACTTATTTCAGTAGTACAAGAAAACCAGTCTCATACATGGGACCTGGTATCAGTCTAGAAAAGAGCTATGTGCTGCTCCGACGGTGGCTCTTGGAATGACGTCGCGTGACGTCCAACGTCACGCGCTCATTGTATGAATGAAATAATTTTGTTCGTGCATTCGGTCGGAGACATCTTACTCCGAATGATGTTAAATGGCTTTTAGTCTATCTGCGAATATGAAATTGCTAGGTGAAAAGTCCTCGAATATATTGATCACCCCTCGTACATTGAAGAGCTGTTCATAATGTTCTACTTCAGTATTAAATTTGTCTTCGACTAGATTTATTTATGATGTTACATTATTAACTGTTTTACATGTATACTATTTAATAAATGCTATCGAAGAACCATTATGATTTTGTCAATATAAATGTTTGTTTTCTTCGTGATATCTTTGTGAGTAGTTTCAGCTGCAATTCTAATATGATTACACAGCAGATACAATATACTATTAGTTCGTTGATACTTCTTCAGTTGGGCATTGTATACCTTTATGTTCGCTCATAGTCTATAGTCGGTAATAAATGTATTTCGAATCACAAATGAAAAGAAAAAACTACATTACATCGCCATTTTTTTCTTATTTCGAATTAGATAGTGCATCAAATCAACTATCTAATAAGGAAGAGCGATGGTTGATTATAAGAACAAAATGCCAATAAAGTAAATGGACAACAAACTGTTATAGATGGGTGTTGCATTTAATCATAAAAAGACAAAACAGCACAGTGATTGTGGAAAAAAAAATAAAATTCACAATTGCAATGAAATAGCACTAAATCAGCTGTAAATTGCCGTCCTGGATGGATTGATGTAACATTATATTTGGATTCCATTCCCGTCCAACTATACAATCTTCAAACTACACGAATGAAAGCTATGTCTCTGCTTGGTAATAAAGTACATTGCATTGTTTTAAGAATCATTCCGCATTCGAATTCGCTCTGGTGATAGTGTGTATAAACTTTCTTTTTATTTTAGTTGGCCCGTGACGTGTTCCCTTCATTCGTCTGAGCCTAGCTTCTCGACAACGTCTTGCTGTAATTTCTGTATAAGAATAAAGGAAACATAATTAAACAACTGAAAGCAATTGTATTCAAACAGTATTCTGAACCAAGGTTCCAAAATGCGGACAAAAATTTGTTCTAGAATGTACAGGACTGGTTTAAAACTGATCCGTGATTTGTATCACAAATGTGTTATTCCGTGGAGAGTATCATTTCAATAATTTGCCATTTTTGCAAGAAATCCCTTAAAATCACCAATAAAGGACGTTATCAGTCAATATATTTCAACGAGAAGCCTTTTCCGAATACAATAAAGCACATAGCACCTGACTGTGGCATAATAAATTGCCTTTAAGTACGGTTTTTTGTGTAGTTTATACACATTAATGTAGACTTGTTGACAAGTATTCCACTGGTTCGCATTAAAACCTCGAAGGTATCTCAGAAACCAGAGAGAGTATAGGAATGACACGTGTACCATTAGAAAGCGCGTTAAATTTCGCATAGCCTGCACTATATAACTAGTTAACATAATCAAGGAGTACTTACCAAGAATCGAAAAACTATCCAAATATGCAGATTTTCGCGATCTATTTCATCGTGCTGAGTACCATTTTAGTCACGTGATTCCCCACACTGCACGTGTTTACGTAACAATGGGTATGCACACTTATACCCATCAGATAAACCGTGTATTTTTCAATACTCAGAGAGCACTTAGGATAGGTAGCTCAATCTTACATCCCGTCTTCTGAACACCCCGTTCAGTTCGATTTCGCACACACCCCTTTGGAAAACTCCTAGTTACGGTCATGGCATCTTCTGTATCTGAACTATCACTGCGGTATAACGTACACCAGATATTGCTAGCACGATGAGTAAAATTATCAATGACAAAGGTTAGTTCAAAGACGATATTTAGTCTTTTTGGATGTGCTTAATGAACATTTTATACAAAAGTATCTTCATAAATTTTCCAAGTCCATGCATCCAGTAAATTATTAGGAATTTCTTAAAAGGATGATTAAAAGACCAAAATCGTATCGTTACTCACGCAAAAAGTAAGCGCGATCTGTTGAAATAAGATGTTTTTGTAAAATAAATTCTTTGTTTAAATACACTACAAATGTACTTGAATTGAGCCAATTGTCCTTTTTGTTTTAAATCTAGTATTCGAAACTAATCACAAATGAGTATTGCTATATAATGTGCAGTGACTGTTCGTCGCACAAAATGAATAAATACAAGGTATAATCAGAGTTATTTGGTAAAAATAACTTATATTGTGTAGATATATACATGAACCTATTTAAATTGGTTTGTAAAGATTACATGAAAAAATAATGTAGCAAGCTAATCCTAGCTCCAAGAACCCCCCCCCCTTGAATTTTACATGTTTTTCAAAATGATTGCTGATAGATACCAAATATAAATTGATATGCAAAACTTCTAGGTGAATCAAAAATAATATTTAGTAAGTGTATAGTTCACATACTTTGAATGCAAGTTATAGCAAAGCAACATCATTACAGCATCTGAAATAGACGAAAAATTAAACCTATGTGTGTATGTATGGAGGCGAATGGCCTTATTTGCTGTTTGATTATAAGCATGACTCCATACGAATTGCATAGATCCCAGTAGTCCAGTCATTGAAGCTAACAAAATATGGCCAACCTCAAACAAATTGCAAAAACAGAGTTGCTTTGCATTTTCATCATCTACAGACTATTGTCAACTACAGACAAAACGTCAAATATGCAAGTTCTGTGGGGGGAATACAAAAGAATCGACGTGTTTAAGATCACTTTTGGCAGCAATTTCAGCATTTTCCTTATTTCATACTGCATGGGGAATTCAAAGTTCTAATAATTCCCGGGTTAGTCGTTAAATATTTACTAATTGTACACTTAAGCTTATATTTTCTGAAAGATACAACATTCCTCTACCGAATGCAATCAATGATGGCATATAACTCCCCCGACAAAAATTTCAAAACGATGGATGAATGTAGTGCATTCTAAGCATACATTGGAGCCCTGGAAAATCTTTTTTTTTCTCAATATTCTGAGAGCTTACCATAAAGAGACTTTTTCCCTATAACTAGCACATTTTTCTCTTCTATTACATTATAAGTAAGTCATAACATTCTTTAAAGGGCATAGAAAAACACATTTCAAACAATAGTAAATGATGTAAGTGGCACTCCTATAAAGTCTGTGACAGCCGCTTTTAGCATATTATTATTTGAAGGGGGGGGGGGGGCGAGAATCATTGTAACGGCCACCAGTGGTTATGTTGTTGTCGTCATAAGTAACCACAAATGTGACATGAATGTTTGGCAATTATGAACAATCTGGGCTCGTCGTAAGAAGTACCGTTCGCAAACTTTGATTATGGTGGGAATATGGCGTATTAATAAACTCGTTTAATTTTCACTAGGCTTGTCAAACGAGTAAACGTAATATTTAGTTAAAGTTATTTTCTTTCATTTCATTCAGGAACGAAATAAAGTGTGCCTGTTCAATATCTGTTTTTATTCTTTATTCAAAGTTTTTTTTTAAATTTCAGCCAACTGGAGGGCACGGGCGCTCGTGCCCAGTGTCTGTATACGTACCTACCGTGATTCGAACTTGGGACTAGCACGATGTTATTTCTGATTGCAAGCGCTTTACTGTCTCGACCAATCAGACATTCAAAAAATATTTTCTCTTAAGGTGATACGCGCGCCTTTTATCTTACGGTCGAAACATCGAACAATGACAGAAAAAACCTTTTAAAACTACATTGAAATCATAAAACTGATTACATCACCAGGCTCGCATTTGAGATAGGCGGTTTTCTAATGACATGCCTTTAAAGTTTATTCATTCCATCCTTTTTTGCATATATAACTACCTCATATTCATTTAAAAATGCTTTTAATGATATATTGCAGCAACTTTTTAGCAATGTAGTGTGTTTTGAATTTGACATCATTTGTAACAGAACGTAAATTTTATGTTCTTACTCAATTTTTAATTTATGGGCATGCTCGTAAAGTAACCCGGTCCTTCTTAATGCCAAAATAATTTAATGTTGTGGCTCTAGTTACATTTAGAGAAAACTGGGGAAAAATAAGGTCGGTTGGGTTACAATAAACACATGTATTATTGTGTTGATGCCTAATGGTAATTATCACCTGAACACACACCGATATCCAACCTCGTCTTGGTTTATAAATGCTTGAAGCTTAAACCGAACAATGACCACTACATCACGTGGCTAGAAATAACGAGTAAATCGTGATTGATAGCTCACGATGTGTTCAGGTGTTGACATTCTTGTGTTATACTGGTAGGGTTTGTGTCATATTGTAGTTTGCTGGGCTAAAACAGAATTGATGGGGTAAGTTATAGTTGGCGAATATTATTTCACGTATATATCATCTGTATAAGTTCCTCGAAAGTGTATCATTAAATTAGCAAAAGTCTTCGAGTTGTGTGTGATTTGGTTCTATGGATATATGGATTGTCTTGGCTAAATTCAATCTATCAGCTGATCAGTAGTTAGTTCTTTCGTTGTTTGTGAAACATAGTGCTACATACCCTGAAACATACGTAGGGTCAAACATTAGCACTAATCAGAAGTACGAAACAGAAGTTTTTAATTGTTTATTTTAATCAAAAGTCATTACTGAGTCTGGGAGCGAGTTCCAGTCGTGAATACTCAAAGTTTGATAAACAAAATAATATTTGTATCAGCGTAACTTGCTATTTGTACCGCCAATTTTGAATTTTAATGTCCTTGTTGACGTTGGCTGAGTTCCAGGAAAAGGGTGGACGACCAATTATAATGTGATGCTTTTGTGAAAGATCCTAGATGATGCAGTATGCTCGTTACACTTAAACGTTAAACACTTTGAATTTGTTTACATATTTTAAAATACTCTTGAAAAACATGTAACTTACAACAATGTATATAATAAAATTTACTGTTTGATTTCATGTATGCCAAGTTTTATGCTTTTTGAACCCAAACTCTTTCGGCAATATACTGTACAATTAATAAGTGTTTGAGGGTTTTCCCCTAAATCTAAGAATATCTAAATAAAAACTAGCCGAGCAAAACTGTTGGGAATTTGCAAAATAATTGACATTGATCTGATCTTCATAAAATAACAGGTTTTATATACATTGTACAAAAACTTCCAAAAGGGAGGTGATAAACCCATTGTGAAAACAAAATAATAATGCTGCGTTTTGTCTTTACAGAGTTCTTGTCCATTTGGTTATTTTTGTGGAGCCGTTGTGTTCAAGGTGGAGTGCTGTCTATGGAAATGATCGAGAATGGAGAACAATGAGTTCAAGTCAAAGGTAACTGTTGCTAAACCTTCATTGACAGATGTCTGAAATATCGGAATGAAGCTTTCTGTATACATATAGGTTGTTTGTACTCGTGTGTAGACGCTTGTGATTGAAAGCTGAATTATTTGCGTTAAGATTGCTGTTACTAAAATCGGGACATTGTCTATAAATAGTGTCTAGAGTCCCTTCTAAAATTTCTCTTTTTCAAATCAATAATATTTAGTTATGTGACATTGGAATGACTCTGTTTGTTTTGATAGTTTGTTTAAAGACCCTTAGTACGTTTATGTAGTGACAATAGGGCTGATGGGATACATATCTTTGTTACGAACGTAGAAAATCAGTTTCTTTCAATGCGCTGCGGTCGAGCGTGGCATCTGTCTTGTGGCGCTATTGTTTTAAATGTATGAACAATTGTTGAAGTGATTTGGATTCAATGCTGAAAGTACATATTGTTTGTGTATGTCTATTGAAAACAAAACAATAAAGATAGCGGTGTCCCTAACATCAAATGTGTTAATCATAGTTATTTACATGTCATTCTATTCTCAGGATTCGTCTAAGGGTGTAACAGCATTGTATCGTATCTCAATGTTTTGACCAGACACCTTTTGCAGATTTCATTTTGTTTGAATAAATATTAATTGAGTTTGTTCATGACGAGTTTCGGGGTATTTTAAATTATGTTATTTGCTTATAATTTCTAACAATCTGGGGTACTATATTTGAGTTGAAGGACAGTTTCTATAATTTATTTTTGTTTGAAATTGCCAGTGATATAATATGGGTTAAAGGAATTTGTGGAATCTATTATAATCGAAATTGCTCATTGTCATGATGTTCATTTTAGAAACGTTTAGGATTATTTATATCTAAATTTCAATTAATAACCGTTTGTTAAGTTATTTATTTGGTGTACTACTGTATTTAAGTTAAGCCGCAGTCGGAACTTATGCTTGGAAATATATTATGTAAAGTGTCAATTACTGCATTGTGTATTATTTCGTCCCTTAATGTTAACTGCTGAATAATTTCAAGTATCTGCGAGTGGGAGCTGTATGTACTGTGATGCAGTGCATGTTAGTTGCAGATCATTTGCATGATGTATGTTGTGATAGCCAATTCACTTGATGCATTTGTCATTGAATACATATACCTCTGTGGTTTAAGTGCGGCATGAATACTAGTTAATTAATTAATGGTATATTTCTTGCTGTAGAATTAGTTTGTGCTTAGCGCCAGGCCTGTGTGTGTGTGTGTGTATCTATGAATACATATACCTCTGTGGTTTAAGTGCGGCATAAATACAAATAAATGAATTTATGGTTTAGTCTTGCTCTTCAATTTGTTTGTGCTTAGCGCCAGGCCAGTATGTATGTGTATCTATGAATACATATACCTCTGTGGTTTAAGTGCGGCATAAATACAAATAAATGAATTTATGGTTTAGTCTTGCTCTTCAATTTGTTTGTGCTTAGCACCAGGCCAGTATGTGTGTGTATCTATGAATACATATACCTCTGTGGTTTAAGTGCGGCATAAATACAAATAAATGAATTTATGGTTTAGTCTTGCTCTTCAATTTGTTTGTGCTTAGCACCAGGCCAGTATGTGTGTGTATCTATGAATACATATACCTCTGTGGTTTAAGTGCGGCATAAATACAAATAAATGAATTTATGGTTTAGTCTTGCTCTTCAATTTGTTTGTGCTTAGCACCAGGCCAGTATGTGTGTGTATCTATGAATACATATACCTCTGTGGTTTAAGTGCGGCATAAATACAAATAAATGAATTTATGGTTTAGTCTTGCTCTTCAATTTGTTTGTGCTTAGCGCCAGGCCAGTATGTGTGTGTATCTATGAATACATATACCTCTGTGGTTTAAGTGCGGCATAAATACAAATAAATTAATTAAAGGTATTTTTTGCCTTTTTAATTTGTTTATGCCTATCGCCAGGCCTGTATGTGTGTGTATCTATGAATACATATACCTCTGTGGTTTAAGTGCGGCATAAATACAAATAAATTAATTAAAGGTATTTTTTGCCTTTTTAATTTGTTTGTGCTTAGCGCCAGGCCAGTATGTGTGTGTGTGTCATTGAATACATATACCTCTGTGGTTTAAGTGCGGCATAAATACTAGCGAATGAATCTATGGTTTAGTCTTGCTAACATAATGCCAGTATCTCTGACATAATATGCCATGCAGTAATAAAATTTTGCATAATATATTTTCAAGCTAAGGACGAACTGTTTCTTAACTACATTTGTAAATACTGCAGTACTCCAATTGCACAACTTAAAGAACAGTCATTAATTGAAAGTTGGGTATAACTAGTCCTAAACGTTTCTAAAATGAACATCATGACTATGGGCAATCTAGATTAAAATAGTTGCCACATATTCCTTTAACCCACATTAAAGTATTGGTATTTTCAAACAGGGATAAGTTATTGTAACGGTCCTTCAAGTCAAATATCGTACCACAGAGTGTTCGAACTTATAAGCAAATGATAAAATTGAAAATATCCTGGAACACGTCATTAACGTGCTCAATTAACATTTGAAATCTACAACTGTGTCTGGCCAAACATTGAGATACGATACAATGCTGCTATACCCTTCGACGACACCTAAGAAAAGAATGATATGTACATAACTATGCTTAACACATTAGTTGTTAGGGACACCACTATCCCTTTGTTTTGCTTTTCAATAGACAAACACAAATTATATGTACTCTTTACATTGAATCTAACTCGCGTCAGTAATTATTACTATATTCAAAACAAGAGTTCCTCAAGACGGACGCCATGTTCGACTACAGCACATTGTCAGAATCTGTTACTTTCTAATGTTCGTTACAAGGACTTACATCCAACCAGCCCTATTTTCACTATTTTAAAAACGTTCTTAGTCTTCAAATAAACTGACAAAACAAAAAGGTTCATCCCACTGTCATTATGCCTAACTAAACATTATTGACTTGAAGCTGGTTTTCAAAACCCTTGACATTGACAAAAAAAACAGCAGTTCAACTTCCATGCACAACAGGCCTTACTAAACTCTTCACATTCAGGTTAACTTTCAGAATGCGGATACTTGTACAATAATTAGAGCGAACATTTACAAATTAAGGACTTCAAGTTGCTTGGTTTTCTAAAAAAATATGTGTTGTTTGATACCAAATGAGGTATCTCAGAGCGCCGAGAATACACGAGATTGGTCCATTGTTTTGAAAAATTTCCCGGCGGACGATGCCCCGGACCCATCTACCTTTGTATTTACATTCGAATTATCCTGCATTGAATTGTAAAGAAAAATCGCACAGCAGCGCGTACCATGGCTCAATTATAATACGCACCAGCATTTGTCTTAGTTATGCTATTAAATGTCAATCCTGCTACACCCCTATCAATGTGGTTATATCCCTTACGGTACTTTTGGATCTTACTAAGGCATTTGGTCTGATTAATCACTCTCTTTTACTTGGTATAATACAAGATTTACCTAAGTTCTCAGAACTGGTTTAGGTCATATCTGTCTGAACGTTGCCAACAAGTGTCTATACAAGGAACGTTATCAACCTCACGTGAAATAACATCAGGCGTGCCCCATGGCTCTGTCTTTTGGCCCATTATATTTATTCTTTACATTGATAATTTGTCATTGCACTTACACAATACTTCTGCAGACATGTTTGCAGATGATACAGATGATACTACTAGCACTACAGTTGGTTCATCTTTACATACTGTTTGTGAAACCCTACAGACTAGTCTGAATTCAGTCCATAATTGGTGTCAAAGAAACTCAATGATACCAAATCCTCAAAAGACTAAAGCAATGGTGATCTCACCATCAAACACTATTTACAGACTTTCCTTAAGTGATGAACATAAACTTCTACTCAATGATCATAGTATTGATTTTACAGAAGTTGAAAAATTATTAGGAGTCCTTGTTGATCACAAGCTAAGTTGGAATACCCAAGTTGAACTTATTCTTAAAAAATGTAATTCAATGTTATACCTGCTTTTAAGAATCAATCAATTTCTTTCTAAACATATGAGAAAATTATATTTCAATGCCTACATCTTGCCATACCTTGATTACTGCTGCACAATATGGGACAACTGTAGTGATACATTGACTAATAAACAGTACAAATTTCAGAAAAAAGCAGCACGAATTTCATGACCGCATCCTCTTTAAAAAGGCAACTTTTGTGCATAAATCTCTTAACAATATTTTTCCCGAATACATGTCAAACCTGTTTAAAGAATCAGATAACATATCTTTACGATCACACTCTAACCACGCACTGTATGTCCCAAAACCACGTCTGGAATTTTGTAGAAATCATTAGCATATTCAGGACCAGTTATAAAAAAGTTACCAATTTTCTAGGGCTCTTTAGCCTCTTGTCCTTATTAAAGTAACATCCCGTGCATAGTTTGCATTCATTCCATTGCTCGACCCATAAGACGTGATATATGCCGTCACGTGACATCTACCACAAAGTTTTGTTTATGACGCACCCAACTTCTCTCGGGGCTTGTATTTCTAACCATGCAGGCTATTTTTGAGTTTAAGACATGGCCAAAAGTAGCCTGTAGTCTATTCTGGGTTATAGGATGGGTGTGGTTACAGTTATATATTCAGGTCCTAGATTGTTTCCGAAACAACGCTGCGGCTAAGGATTGGCGAATTTTCATGGTATATCAGAATTTTATACATTTGAAGTTGTATACATGTGCTTTCATTTAGTGGCCGATAACAACTGAGATTTAATTATTGCTAAAATAGTTTCTAATAACAGTAGCTTTCGGAGAAACACAGTAATTACAAGTTATTCTTTGTATATCTCACAATATTATGGTCAATACACTTTACCGATCACCAATTTTAACGGCCAATGGGCGGCGAATATGCTTATCGTCGTTGTTTGCGCCTCTATTGCCCTTTAAGTACTTCTTCGACATTCGATTAACAGAAGTCCCTATAAACTGCATGGAAAATTTTCTGAATGTAAAAGACATATTGCCTGAGTAATGTATAAATCTTTAATACAAAATGTTACTCGATCATACTTGGCGACGCCATATTTAATAACGAGCCAATGGCATGACGTTAGAGTATTGCTATGGCGTCATAAATTAGTTCACGAAATTATTGATGGGCCCACGTACTTAAATAGATTAGCATTCAAATGCCTACAGTCCAACACTACACGGAGCTTACCCTCTTTGTTTGAGGCCAAGGTTAACGGTTTTACTACATAAGGGATTTTGACTACCTCTGTGATGCATTGCTTATGTTTCAATTTTAAAATTTAATCACAGACAAAGGCTGAGTGTTTTAAGGAAGACTGGTTATTTTTAAACTCAACCCAAGCAATTGCATAAATGGAATCTTGTAATCGTTTTGAATAATGTCTTAAATCTATTCATTTGCACCATTTCTTCGCCATGTGACATATTTGCTCTACAACCGACCGACAATAGACTCAGGTATAATCCACAGACAATGGTTCCTGTGGGATTGCATTATCAACACCAAAGCAACTTGTGCTGTTATCAGTTACATAACGCTGCTCGCTGCAATGCGAACACTGTTTCAAGTCCTTCATCAGAATAACAACATTATGACAAATTTAAAATGGATGTAACTTAAGTACATGGAAATGGAAATATATTCTGATGAAGGGCATGGGCCCGAAAATTTAATTACGAGTCAGTTATTTGTTATAAAATTGAACATTTCTTTCCTATGAGAGACAATTAATATAATATATACTGTTTCAAGTGTTTGAATGTATCAACAACTACACCAAGTAAAGTTTTACTTATCTGAGTGACTTTCTGCTGCTCAGCTAACACTTCGCTTCCCACTTCTCGACATTGAAAACGCCAGTGCCCAGGCTTGCCACACTTGAACCAAAGACCAGGTTTTCTTCCACTGCCCATGCTATGTTGAATGTTACTAGTCGAGGAGTCCGAAACTGTTGTCTGTGCTGATCTGGGATTGTAAGCTGCGTCGTAAGACTGGAAGCGTCGCTTTTAACGTCGTTCTTGTTTAACTTTATACGGCTCGTAGATGTCTCCGTTGATTCCGATGGATTCACTAACAAAGAGTCTGCTAAAGAACTATCTGCGTATCTCAGCTTATCAAGAACTTGATAAGAAGTTGTCCTTGTGTTGTTTTTCATTTCCCGTTTTTCAAAAAGCATAACCGTCGGAAGCAATATTTTCTAGTTTCGGCATTTGCTCATTCTTGTTAGAAGCGAATTATCTTTCCCCTTGTTCTACCACGTGGTTGAAAATACGAGCTCACACAAGTAAGTCTTGTCAGTGCAACGTCTTCTGGTAGAATGATTAATACCCTACACATTCAATAACCCATAACTTTACACCCACGAAAACTTCGTTCAGGGGACCAGCTTGGCCAATACATGTTAGTTTAACACACCGTAAAGACAAATATTAAGTTGAATATGACTATTGATAAGTGTGCCATTCCTTCGAAAATATGGCGATCGGGATGTTTGTTGCCGGAAGATCGTTATGAAAATGCCAAAACGAAAGGATTCAAACGCCCATCACCCAAATCCATTGTTTCAAGATCGATACCGCGTTTCAGGTCTACAAACTTGAACCAAAGACCTATACACTTAACCACTTTAGAAACGCAACCTTTATTAGGGTTGTAAATTATAATAATAATAATAATAAAGACTTTATTTTACGAGGAAACTTATTTGACAATATACTAAACAATCAATCTACCATAAGATCCTCAACAATGAACTAGAAAAATAACTAAGCCAAGAAAACAATGATATTTGATATTTTGGCCCCTATGATGTCTCACAATATAAGTTGAAAAATTCATAAAAGAGTGTCAGTGAAAGGATTTAAACGCTTAATCCGATATAGACACACCATAGGAGCCAGCGTATCATTATACATGTGAACGACATAATCAATATACTTAAAGCAATGGCATTTCAAAAACATAATACACAAAGGAATAATTTTGCAGACGGATATATAGATTTTTATACCTGCAATAGTAATGAAGTTTGCTAGCCAGTCATTAGGTTGTAGCAATAGCATGGGATGTTTCAAAGTATGATGGCTTCACCCAGCGTAGATATAAAGTTTTAAAATGTTGAATAGAAGTAGAGTTTTTGATGTAAAGAGGGATAGAATTCCATATTGAGGTACCAGAGAAAACAAAAGTACATGGCGAAATAACTCGGTGTTGGGTTTTGGACTGTACAATTAGTATGTAGAAGAAAAACGTAACAGTCGTGAATGAATATCTGTAGTAAATGTAAATGCATTCTGAAGATAATCTGGTGCATCTCCTCTGAGAGTCTTGTACATTTGGATAGCTTCTTGTATAGCTTATTATATTTTATTTTGTTGGATGATAAATCAATAAATGAGACGAAAGTCTTATGCCTGGTATGATTTTTTCACGAAAAAAATATTTAAATTTAACCCACTACTCGTCATTTTGATGATTTCCAGAACGGATCTTGGTGAGACGTTTAGACCGACAAAGTGAGGTAAACGATACACCGACCGAAATGCAATCAAATAAGGCTTGGAGTTTGTTGCATACGTTGCCACTCTTTAAGGATGCAGAACATCATAGTTCTATTGACGAACTTTAAACTGATATGTGACGTTTTTCCGTGGCAAAGTAGTTTAATTATCGTCTTTTGACGATTTTACGACCTGTGCAGTGTTTTTCAAGAAGCAGTTTACACCTACGATTTTATGTGTGAGATAAAATGACGATAAAAGTACGTAAACATGTTGGCACCATACCCGTGTTTATTTGAAGACACCACCTCTGGTCAACAATTTTTTTGTTATACCTATACCTTGAAGTCAATGAAACGTACGATTTAGAAAGTTTGCTTAAGTATACATTCCTTAACATTTTATTTAAAGTTTATTGTGATCTATTTTGAAAATATCTTCATTCTTTCTGTTTTCTTATGTACCCTGGCATATTTCTTTATCGACTTCCGTTTATGGATTTAAGATGCCACATACTTAGGAAAGGTTTAATCGTAACCATCAGATACAATGCAGCATGTGCTAGATAGGCAAAATCTTATTGACAGCCCATGTTACGACTGTGGTGACCACTGCATTTTTACTGATGAAGCTAAATTTGAAGGCAGACTCCGATGGCCGCCAAGAAGGGCATCATCAACCAGAAGATCGGAGCGTTTAGGGAGTTACGTATTTTCCTTGCAAATGTGTATAATAACATTAAAATGTCCTATATTTTCCAACAGGCACATGTTTTGTTCAGCAGATCGTAACTTACCAATGAATAAACAGTTTTGTGACTTACTTTTTCGGTCACAACATGTCGAGGTTCAGTTCAGTGACTTTTCAAACCTTGATTACAATAAAATTTGCACATTCGATACTTCATGTATTGAATTCATATGATGCCAAATTTCAATAAAATTGAAGCACCCCAACTGACTAAAATGTTTCAAAACCCACTATTGCGTTTTTAAAGCGGTTAAATGTACATTACAATGATAAGAAATTCCCGTAAGAGCATTCTGTCAATAGAATTTTGCAAACTACCAAAACCCGTATGAGTCAAAACTCGATGAATTTTAAGTCTTTTCATAGAATGGTTATTTCGCTCTTGCAATAATGTAATGTACGTGTGTTTGCTGTGACGATCTGCGATGACCAGTCCACCATGTTAGAGCCTTCAGGTAGTGCTCTTACACCAAGGTCTCCAATCATCAAACGTTCTTGGATATGTTTCAGACGTATATAATTGATCGAGCCCAGTCCGTGCGCCACTTCCGAAGCGGAGACGCGGAGCGGTCGAAATCTTGAGGCGGACGGGCGGTTAGCTCGCTCGACGCGCCAATGCACGGCGCGAAATTATTCACGTAATATAATACTGCTGTGTGAATACAGTACCACAGGATGATTCGTTATCGAATTTCCGATTTTGTGAAATAAAAACTTAACTGTGTAAATCACTAATCAGTCAGAAAATAATTAAACATCGTTTAAACCTTAACCAATGAACTTGCCCGAGGGTCGGTTTTCAAAGGTAGTCTTACATATATCTACATCAAACGTTAAACCGACATATAAAATGACATTTCTTATTTAGCGGTAAGCAAGAAAATGAAACATCTACATATATAATGTATGTGATATGGCGGAAAGAATAAAGACGAAAATTATTGAAAATTAAAGTTTTAACAAGCACGATTACAGTAAAATTGAACACACTCAGTTACTTTCTGCTTTTAATAGAATACCGAATCATCAATCAAAGCGCTACCAAGGTACAATGTATAGCTAAATGATAGTTTATTGATATTGACGTCGATCTTTTAATGAACTGCAATGTAATGCAAGCATCATCGTCAAAGCCCCTTCGACTAAGCTCAAGCCTGTTAGTAGATGGTACTGTAGATGAAAACATGCACACAATGTCAGGTTGTATAGCTCATTCTTACAGGATTCTAGAGAGTTATCCTCGACAATACATGCTGGTTGGTTGGTTCACAGGCGGATTGATGCAGGAAATAAATAGAACCTGAGTACAACTATGGATGTTAAAGAGTTATATGGCCAGGTATCTGCAGGTAGTGTTGTTGTCCTTGGTCTGCTTTAGATCGGTGTTTTGTAGGAATCATGACCTATCACTAGATGATTGGTGCTTTTGTTGAGCATACATATATCTGTATAACATGTATATCTAAATAGAAAACCTTGGAATAGCCCCGTCAAACTGAATACTATATAGTATGCTCAACAAAAGCAATACAGCTCACATATGTGAATTTTAAATGAAATAACAGAATGAGTTTTTTACAACATAAAATTGGGAAGAAGAAGAAGAAACATCAACAAGACACAAGCTAAGTGACCAAATACACAAACATTTAAGAATATGACGAATAAAGGAATTATTTCATTCTAGTGAGTTATAAGTTAGTTACAAACTCGTGTGTATGACTATAAGGTATGACTGTCCGCCCGCACAAACCACACCAGACCTGACTGACGTCATGGGCGGTACATGAGTCGGTACGGGCCGGCCTAGTGGTGTGCTTGTTAGTGACATGTTGTAAACAAGCCGTAAATCGTAAACAAAACTGTTCAATGAGGAAATAGTATGTGTCCTTAAACCACCGACCTGTCATTGATTGACAATTTATTGATATTTAAAAATTTGAATCGGAAACAAAGTTTGTTGCCTAAGGCAAATACGTCACAAATTAGTGATAACATAATTGGTCAATACACATCCGTATACTATCTCTCTTTCTCATTTGTCATTAATTAGTATTTTAATTTGTGATTACTGAATTATTTTGTAATTTTAGACTTTTAAGGCATTGAAACATAGCATATTTAGATTGATTGTGTATGTGCAAACACCAATACAATATTTAATATTTAATGTTGTTTCTAACATGTGTGTAATCTATATCATTCGTTTATGAGATACTAGTATAAATGTGTTTTGAATTATTTTCCTTTTTTACAAAGAAAACGCAGCCTAGAAGTTGAATATATGACAATATCATTCAGCAGACATTACAACAATCGTGTGATATACGGAAGCTGTATTGAGACATTACGACATTTCATAAAATGTGTCGTCACATATTTGTGTGATAAGTAAGCATAAATAGGAGTGTACGGGACAATAAAACGTCCACTTCACGCTTCATCGGCTTATTTAGTGACTTAATGATATACAAAAACTCAGTGATATATCATGTATTGACCATTATTGATACATATAGTAATTTATTGTGATTGTGTCATAAAACGCGCTTGAATACTGTGGACATATATAACATTTTACTGGTATATGCTATTTATTATTCAGAATGCAGTTTATTTGTGGAATTATTTGGATTGTAGCAGCATTTTCTGTGTCCGGTAAATATAAGTTCCTAGAAAATTTTGAAACGCGTAAATACCCCTAACCTACGACTTAAAACATTCACAAAATGTCCGTCTGTCTTTGAAACTATACGAAGATGAAGAAATGCACCCCCAACACGACCAGCACTAAAAGGCTTTGTGGAGAGTGTTTTGTTCGTACATTTTCAAAATAATATTTAATAAAAGAATATCAATATAGTGTTATAGTAATTTTACACTTATTTGAAAGGCGTATTATTTGCTGGATAAAGCTTAACATTGGTCCGAGGTGCTGGTTCGATTCCTTGTTCAGTCTCGGTTTGAGTCTAACACGTGCGAACACGATCAACAAAATAGTCACAAAGTTCCCTCTATGATACGCCGTGATAGCGTGAATATTACGTACCGTATAACTAATTGCTTGTTAATTTTGTTTACATTCTTAAAAATCATTTTACTGTTTTGTTTATTTTGGACTTACATGTATTCAATGTCATTTGACTACCAATTTTACCGTGGGGTTCACGTCTCGGCTAAACGAGAATGGATGTATGTCCGTTGCCTATGGCAGTCACATCTGTTGGGTCAATACTTTGGCCACATTTTGGTCAACACTATCAACAACTGTGATTTATATGAAGTGATGCTTTAATACTATATACAGAGTCACCCCCCATTTTATGAATGCGTCTGATTTTTGTGATAGTGTATGAAAGTGATCCCCTCTTCTGAAATTGGTACTTGTTCTTGAAAATATGTCGCATCTAAACAGAAATTGACGTCATTATTATAACTATGGCAACATTCCTTGTCATTCTGCTAACTCATCTTGAAAATGGCATTATAAGAAAAGGACATCAGTGTCTAGACATTTATAATAGAAAAAAGGGGTAAAGCCAAAGGGGTGGTGAAAATCTTGTGAAAGTAAAATAGATGTAACATGGGATAGCAAAATAGAGGGAAACATGGTGAGTTTACTTAACAAAAGGGAAGCGGACAAACTTCCAAAATAACATTAAAAATCGTTCAATAATTTAAAACTTAAGTATTGCTGAGGACCATTACCAAAAAGTTTAGAATATAGGAAGAAGCAAAACGGTTTATCCAAAGGAACAGTTCATAGATCATTTCAGAATCATTTGGTGTGTTAGCATTGATAAAATAGCATCATAGGATAGCAGAAAACTCTTCTTACAGCAAATCCCAGCCAAATCAGCATAACTTATTTTCGCGAGGAAGTCTCAACATTTGACATCACATAATAGGCCCAATCACCTCTAGATATTACTCAAACTTGAACCAAATAGTGAATATGTTTGCATGGTAGGTACAAGTGTCATTCAGTAAGTTCGTGGACTTGGTTCATCATTTTAATACCCAATGACAAAGAGAAAAAACAAGATTTTACACAACAAAATATGTCTGAAATAAAAATGTCACTTTACCGCGACCACAACACATTTATACTCTGACGTCAGCGAAGTTATGGACGTTTCGCTACCTGTCTATAGCACATAATGGAATACTGCAATGAATACGGAACGAAACATAAGCATTAAAGTTGTATTTGATTAAATGTATCTAACACAATATCTGATAAAGTTTTAAGTTAATGATTAACGCTAGATATAATGGCTGTATGTTAAAATAAAAAAATATCGTATGTTCGATTGATGTTGCATGAAACGTCACAACGTTTGCCTATCTGCACATCCATGAATCGTTGTTAATACCAGGCTGTCTTTTATGCATTTGCTTTTGTCACTTAAACACAAGGCCGCTGTGCTGTATGCTGTATGTTCTGATTTCACTTTCTGTAGCAGAGCTTTTTGGTGACTGTGTTATTCCAAGGTCCGTGCACAATTTTAAAAATCGCATTAGTTTCCATGCGTTAAGTCATAGCTATTTTGTGAGGAGTGAAAAGAACATATATTACATAAGTGCATGAAATTCCTAGGCCCTATCTTACTTTTATCGAATTAAGAAGGTTCCGGAGATAGATAGAGGTACGGTATGCGAGGCACGGCAACCAACGTCACGGCGTCGGTTAAACGTCAATCATTACAAAGTACAACATGTATAATGTTTTCACTGGACTGAATTCAGTTTAATTCCCGCCTTTGCTTAAAACGTGTTTAATACCTGAAAGTGTACCCAATGTTTGATCACATGCTAGTACTGTTCCTGAAAGTAACTGGTAACCTTGTTATGTACCACATAAATGAACATACATGCCTAGATAAAAAAGTTATGACAAAAGTCGACGTAATTCTTGCACTGTGTACGTAATAAGTTAATGTTTGTAATGGTATAAGAAAATATCATTTAAACACAATTATAATCAAATGAGAACGATGGTCTCCGAATATATTGAATGACCCTCGTAACTCTTGGTATTCGACTAAATAATCACAAAAAATGGTGCTAGTAATCCGGACTGTTTTCTTCCCCTATTGTTTATTCCCTTATAGGTGATGTCTATAATAGAGAAAATGTAACATGTTACAGATGTTTATTATAGTTCCCCGTTTTGGGGAAATTCCCTATACTATGCTAACATCAATACTTGGCAGTGATGCTTAAATATACCATATCTACTGTACAGACAAAGATATCTGACCTATACCTATTAACTATCCTCATCGTGCCCGCTGACACTAAAGGCTTCAACCAGGTCTCTCCATTTATGTCTGTCCTTCTGTTTTTCCTTATTGCATGCCCTTGTCATCGACATCTTCGTCGTTTTATTTGCGGTGTAGCGATATTTGACAGTGACCCTTTCATACCATATATACTATACTGGGGTTAGTTTATGTACAGTCCTCCAATAATACCAAGTCTGTACTGACAGCGATTGTTTATAATAATAATATCAATAATAATAACGTCTTTATTTTCTGTGGATAACATAATTGGTAAACCAATTTTCATTATGGTCCACATGTTTATTGTATATACTATATTGTTCTTACAGTCGTACGGTGCGAGTTCAAGTTTGTATTGTCACAGAACACGGGTACGTGGTCAGAGTCTGATGCAGCATGTAACAGTATCCGAGGTTCACTGGCTGTCCTAGATAATCTAGAGTTACAGAAAAGTTTTGATCGAGATGTAAAACCCAATCAAGGTGAAGGTATCTGGGTGGGACGTTACGTTGGTTACACACCCTTAGTGACAATAGAAGGTAAAACATCAGTCGTAATATTTGGTAAAAGCATGTATGTCAAGTCACAGCTAAATATATCATTGGTGAAGCTTTTTTTACAGAAATTGATATATAGATTTTTTTTCTCATTTTTTATATTCTTTTATAAAGATACAGTAACCTGTAAGCAATGTCAGATATAATACTAGTATTCAGTGCGGTGGTATTTATATTCATATGGGTAGTGCGATTAACTAATTGGGGGTTTTCAAGGTTTTGTGTTTGGTTTTGTATTGGAACCCATCGCTTTGAATAACATGCGAACAGTCTACTTTAAGTATTTGAGCTCCGTTATCTGAATGTTCCATTTCACGAGGGGCGTTTCAAAAGTTCCAGGAAAAGTACTCTACTGTATAATGTTTATCGTTTGTTCAAAGTACTCCAAACTTTGCATTTAAATAGAACAATTACTTGAGCAGTTTCACCACATTATTGGCATTATTACATATTTAAATTAACATTAACCGTATTCATGGGTTCCCAGTAAAATAAAATGGCGATTTTATTTTTGCTATAATAGAGGACGTAAATATTTAGTGTTTAACAAGTTTCGTATTTTCAGGTTGCTATAGAAACCAGTCATTGATAAAGACACGTACCAAACAACTGGTAAACAATTACTTGGTCACGTGTTTAGAAGAATGTAAGGATACAGCTTATATTGGCATGCAGGTAATGTATAATCGTTCAAACATGTGCCTCCGTAGCTTAGTGGTTAGTGCACTTGGTGTCTTATCTGATGACTCGGGAGACACATGCATATGCGTGCCATATTTCATCGGAAAGCTGACTGGCAAATATAGGCTATGCACGGCAATATATATGCTACCGGTAGTCAAATGATCACAACACGCTTGTCGTGCGTAGTGGTTGATAGACTTGAACCCTACACACTAACTCGGACCTACTTCCGCATTATAATATGCATACATCTAGTACAAGTAAACATAACATATCTTATATAAGTGTGAATGTATATATTTACCCACAGCCCGGCCAAACGTGTTTGATCTTTTTTCTGTGAAATGTCCAACATAAATTATGTAGCTTTGATATGTGGTATTAAAATTCAACTGACTTGATTACAATCTGGTAACCATTTTCACAGACATCTAATAAACAAATGATGATATGAGGCAAAACTAAAGTTACACATTATTGTCTTGTGTCCAAGTTTCTGCCGGCCTTTGTCAAATTTTTAATGTAGCTATATCTATACTCGTATAAACTTACATGGATTCGTTCAATGACAATGGATCACCACACTTGGATAAGCATCCATCATTGTAAATCATTACATAGGGTTTTGTGACAAAAAATGAGAAATGTTAATGTTTTGTTTAAGTGTTAACTGAGGGTCAAAACAAAAATAAATGAGAACTGTTATTAAAAATTAGGTTTAACTGAGTTAATGGAAGCCCTTCGTATTCTTTCGAATGGGATAGTTCTCTCATAAGTACATGTATCACCTTTTGAATCGATGTGTACTTGATTTATACTCGATAGTCCAAATAGTTTTTGCCTGAGTGTTGTTAGTAGGCCTAGGCATGATTATTTCTTCCATTAGTTTGACAGTGATTTTATACTTTGCAGACAATCATCCAACAATTTTTCCATTCAATTTTAATTCAAAAAGTAATACATGTAGGCCCTATACATGCATGTGCTTTTGATCAGGAATGAACATGGATAAGACAAATATTTTAAAATATGTAAATTGCAAGTCCTCACAAACTATATGTTCTTTAGAATTCTCATGATTTGAGTGATATAAATTGTAATTGAGGTATTTTACCACAGTATGTCACATAAACAATCAGTTTTAAGTCCAACATTCATTGAATGTTGTGAATCACGATGTGTAAGTTTATTAGAGCGCCCTGGGCGTGTGAGTTGTTTACAAGATTTATACGACATTGTGTGTGATGAATTCAGTTGAAATAATTTGACAAAAATCATTCATTGTTCGTTATTCCATGATCGTTTGTTGTTATAATTATTTATCTAGGTTTAATTGGGTATACCTGAGTGAAATGCAGTCCCCGTTATTCTTTAGAAAGGACTAGTTCCTACATTTCCCTCATTGATATTACTTACTGAATAGACAGTAATTTGTTGTTATATTATTCTGTAGGGAGTGATGTGTTACTGTATAGACAGTAATTTGTTGTTATATTATTCTGTAGGGAGTGATGTGTTACTGTATAGACAGTAATTTGTTGTTATATTATTCTGTAGGGAGTGATGTGTTACTGTATAGACAGTATCTTTTTGTTATATTATTCTGTAGGGTGTGATGTGTTACTGTATAGACAGTAATTTGTTGTTATATTATTCTGTAGGGAGTGATGTGTTACTGTATAGACAGTATACCTGCACAGACACAGGCAGCTCTAGTGGTATCAGGAAGGTACTGCCAATCAAACTGTCCCGGTGAGACACCAGGTAGTGCTGGTACCCGGATGTCATCATGTGGGATACCAAATCCTAGCGTCAACACTGTCTCAGTCTACAGAAAAGGTAAATCAACATTCTATCAACATCTTTCTTTCCGTTGTTTCATACAGCTGAAGAACGATAAATCTTCTAAATATGCGAACATTCCACAGCAGTTACTTCCCCTGACTTGTATAATTAGCTAGAAGTACAAGTTATTAGTTTAATTGTTGTTCATTTGCCTTTGTGTTAATGTTCCACATCTTCACTTTTTCTCTTAATGCAAAGTGAGTGTTTCTTATCAAATCTGGTCATGATTTAGGGACAATAGACATAATCTAACCCAGACTAACTTGTTGCAGATATATCAATTCCATTGTCTTACTAAGTAATTGTAATTTGCCTTTGGTTTCAAAACGTTTTCAAACCAGCACTTTTAGTCTTCAAAACTGGGCGCATAATGTTTTATTAATTATTATGTATCAAATAGTAGTCACTATTTTTTACGAATGTCTATATTTTTTTATTTCAGTCAACACTGATGAAATCAACATTGATGAAAGGGTTGCCAATGTCGGTGAATGTTTTGGATATAACATCGGAACAAAGCTATGGCAACCAGTGGCCTGTAATGAACAGAAACGCTTCACATGTGATAGAAGTGAGTAGACAAGTTATATGTGTAGTAATTTGATATTTCTAGTAATGATTTATTGCAAACTAGAAGTTAATATGGAGATACATAGCTTCGTCCATACATAGCTTCGTCCATACAAAGCTTCGTCCATACAAAGCTTCGTCCATACATAGCTTCGTCCATACAAAGCTTCGTCCATACATAGCTTCGTCCATACATAGATTCGTCCATACATAGCTTCGTCCATACATAGCTTACATAAAGTTATGTATTTAATATATTATTTCATTTCTAATATTATTTTTAAGATAATATTTTATTTGTCATGTAATTCATGCACATTAGTTACCGGTATCATATTTAGTTGTATGTGTACACTGGCATTATTCATTTTCTATATCCTTCTATTCCCAGTTAATAATTCGAATAAGAAAATTAACTACCAAACACGTATAGATTAATTTTTTTAGTTAATAGTTCAGCAATCTGAGCAATCTTAAATTTTGTGCACATCAGGGATACAAGTTAACATACTCATGTATGGATTGTTCCACCACATACCTAATAAATTATATCACAAATTACAGTTTTCAATTCCCCAATTATTCTCCTATTCACTATTAAAGTCAGTCTTTTATATTGAATGGGTGAAAAAAGGAAGAAGTGAAAACTAGTTTTTGATAAAATCTCGCTGGCATGTGGATCCATTGATAGGCTTAAATGTAATGGTTATTTATTAAGTTTAAATACTAGTATCTACTCATTTCTTGGTACTTTCATATCGTGTTTTTCAATGTTTTTCACTTAACGTTTCTCTTGTTTCTCTACCATAGAACCATGTAATGGACCACTGCGTGGATGTATAATGGAGAGTAATATACCCAGCACGTGGATACAAGCACGTGATATGTGTAATAACCAGAATGCTGTCCTATCAGCTGTCAATGTGACAACAAGTTCATACTTCAACATGAAGTCACCCGTACCAGACCCTCTATACTGGACAGGCATACATAGGAAAGAGATCATTGCCTGGAATTATGGTAAACCTTAATACTTCTTTCACATTGGCGTCCAAAGTCAAACAAATGCATTTCGTTGGCGATGGATACTCGTAGCAATGTTGTGTTAATATATGTTAATATGAGTTGCAGGGGCCATATTCACAAACATTGCAAGTCTACAACTCAGAATTAGACTTCACATGTTCTATTCGCTATCTGTATCATGTTGTTATAAATGTATCGTTTTATTGTATATATAAACGGGTATTCTTGTTCAATGGGTAACAACAAATAATCAGATAAAAATTCACATTGTTTTATAACAGTGATTATAAATGTGGTCAATTTTAAGTCTAAGTTTCAGTCTTGCAATGTTTGTGAATAAGGCCGCAGGACGTGTAATTGGCAGCTACCGTCTGGCTTATTGGTTACCTGGAAAATGATGACATTATGGCAATAATTATATTCCAAAAATGCAACGCATGCAATTTCGATATTATATATAACACCACAACGTTTTCTTCGTCGATTATGCATAGCTTAAAAGCCTTATGTTAGATGGGCAGCACCTTGAGAATCAATGGTATTCCGCATTGCTCGATAGACGTTGTCCATTCTCTTATTTGGTTGGGTATAAAATGTTTAAGTATAACATTTAATGTGATGTATGATAGAAACAATAAGCATGATTTAATTATTTTATATATTTGATTATAGACAAAGATACTGGAGTGGCCGAATATTCAGACCGATGTTATGTTGCTGTAAAACAGCCTGCCGGAAACTGGCAGCTCGTTGTTGATTGGTGCAAAAACCCGCACAGATATGCATGCGTACAAGGTAAGGAAATCAGTCAATCGGGGCACCTCTGACAATTCTAAGACGAATCATCACTCGGACGTAAAATAGAACGTCACCATTATTCAAACGGTTCTTTACGGTTTTTAGCGAAGCCAGAACGGTTTTGTAACCTGATTAAAAATGGAACTTGTGGGACTGTTTATATCTTGGGCATAAATATACGCTTAAAACTTAGCATGTTTTATAATATTTATTATTATTACATTTATGTTCTTTAAAAACACCATAGGTTATTATGGTTTATTTTCGGGCAAACCGCATCACACATGTGTGACCGAATCACCGTGTGGAACTTTTCCACGTATCACTACACTACATACATCCGAGGGAGCTTCCGGATTCATCACGGAAAGACCCGAGTAGTTACGATCGGAAATCAGTATATGTCATTTCAATGGGACAAAATTTGGTGTGCTTTTTTGTGTGAAAAACAAAACAATTGATGTGGACATAATTTCAAGGATATCCTATCCACTAAGTCATATACATGAGAAGTTATTAATTTTCGTGGGGATGATATATTGTGGTTGATACCACACACTAAATATACGAATTTACACCCCCCGAATATTAATGATTTTACGATAGATTTTCCAGCCAAAATGCATAGACGTAACGCACGGTATTGAGTACGTTTGTGTAACGTCGTTTTACGTCAGCATATTATTAACTAACTTTGCGTAATACTTGTCTTATGATCTAAACATTGATGTTTAACTCTGCAAATGTTTACAATGTCGAAAACAACAGTACATTTATCTGTCAATAACATCGTTTTTAATTAAAAAATATTGGGTGTCTTTCGGTAGCAAATTCTCCCGCTTGTTCAAGTTAACGCTTATTCACTCGTATCACCCGATGTCTATCTGACAAGTATCTTACTCACTCACGTATTCAACCCCTAACACACTTATCTATGTACTGTTTTATGAAAAACAAAACACCACATTGTTCTAGAATATACGGGTACAAAATGCATTGCATGCCTATGCATAATATCGCTCAAAATAATTATTTTGGTAATGTAGATCGTCCACTATAAAAACTTGCGTTGCATAAAACGTCCAAAACGTCGCAAAATTGCGCCGTAGGACAATCTTCCTCCACACATTGAATCAAGTGTGTCGGACTTATTTTAAGAGCAATCACACAGAATTTTTAAATGTAAAAATTTCACTCTGATAATATTTCAAATTTTGTTTTAATTGTACTTTCTATGACTTATAATAAAATTATTAAATTTCGAAAATGGTCTGTGCCACAACGTATCGCTAAAACGCGCGAGTAGGACAATTTTCCTCCACATATTCCATTCTAATAATCTCGATAAGTATTGGCTAGAATGCATTGGGATTTTATTATTTATAATAAAACAAAAATAATATTTTAAAAACGAAATCATAATTATTTTATTTATAAAAATGGAAAAATAATTGCGTACTAAGCATGCGTCTTCGGAAAATTTTCAGCATTTTTTTGCAAATTTGCACTTTTTTCGTGTTACCAGTTTATTCTTTAACTTTTTTATTTTTTGCATCCGTGATTTTTCACGATAGTATGTTAAAACACGTCACTTCTGGTGTCACTCGGTGAAGTATCCCACAAATTTAATGACATTTTGAATAAAACGGCTGTTATTTTATGCCGACGACCAATATTTTGTGTTACAAATTGCACACGGATTTTTGTATATCTGTCGGGCATTGTCTCCAATTCTACGGCTACATATTATTCTACATGAACTCAAATTAAAATTTCAACGTAGACAATTTTATATTGAATAGTTTGGTATATGATATGTAATGTATCGAGTGAATTAAAAAGAAATATCAACTACTGTTTTACAGCGAATGTACGAAATCACGAACGTACTCAGTTACGTGCGTTACGTCATAATGCTAGTACTTGAACAACAAAACAAGGAACGAACAATACATTAATACAATGGTCGTGCAGTTCATAGTTTATACCAATCAATTTGACAACAATATCAACAATGATGTATTGCCGCACAAATTTCGTTTGATCTTTGTACAAAAGTATAGGTCCATTCTGAGACTGGTGTAGTGTTTGGTTATTTGGTTTTATCCCTGTCACACTGGCAAATGTCCTCTGACTTCGAGAGAAAATGGCATAGCAATATTGAATATGTTCAGTCTTTCAGGTCATATATTTTCTACATTTCACATCTAAACTTCATTATGTGTAATAACTTCTGTATACAGTATAACATTGTTATTTCGAGGAGACATCGGGTCATACACAATGTTCGATATACACCATGTGCTCGTAATACTGATGCTCATCAAATACATGCAAATTCACCGGAACTCGTATTTTCGATGCTCGTCATAACGAAGTTTTACTGTACATACATGTATTCTGGAACGCTATAATAGTGTTTGGGCGGACCTTCATACTTGAGTGTGTATTGTATTCTTACAAGGGCAATCGGAAGTTATTGTGTGACATTGTGTCTGTACTTAAAGAGACGGACACTTATCAACCGCCAATTGTGTAGGCAATTATCACAAGTATGATCATTATAAGGCAATTCATGCTTTCCTGAATACATGAAGTTTGTACTTTAACACATACTCTGGATACTAAACATTGTCTTCGAATTTGAATAGATTACCTCGTGTTTTTGGACAAAAACGAATTGACTAGACGCCAGTGAACGTCCCAACCCGGTGTTTGTCGAAGGTTTTCAAGCGAATCCATTGGACTATACAAACTTAAACAACATTTCAAATGTTTTACTATTAAAATTATATATATGTTATTGCATACATGTATTATGTAAAGTTTGGCGTATCGCCAATCCTTATTCGTGTGCTGGCAATGACCACATCGCTACTATACCTGTACCATATATGCCTAGGCTATGACCTGTCAACGTTGTTAAGTAATTTTGTCACTTTAACAGTTCGGTAAAATTTGGTTTTCATTTCAGATCTCCGTCCAACTGTTAAACCTCCTACTCCAGCTCCGACCAACCCACCGACCAACCCACCAACTAACCCACCAACTACCAGACGACCTATAACGCCATCTACCGGTGCACCAACTGTGACAACATCTAGAAGTCTTCCCACAGTTAATCCGACTGCACTGCCAGTAAATGTGACGTCATCGGCACAAAGTGTGTTTGCTAGTTCAATGTTCGCAATGATTGGACAAGGTGTGCTCGTTGCTGTTTCATGCGTCATGTCGCTTAAATTCCATTTCATGTTTATTTACCATTGATAATGATTACTTATTGTCATAGACAGAACTGTGTGAGTGCTACACTTTTTGATCATCAAAATAGAACTCAGCCGAGTTGTTTCGTGGTCCCGTGTTTGGTTAGATAAACTTCTTCATGCTGCCGTCAAAGTATAGTGGGTTCTTCCGACAGTTATTTGGTAGACAGCCGCCAATGAACTGTGACATTGTATCTGGCTGACCACTATAGCCAGGACAATCCAGATGTCATCTTGTGACCGTTCTGTTTGAGATTTACCGAACAAAGAAACATATTGTCAGAAGCAAACGGAAGAGGACAGACATTGAACGCACACTGTCATTACTGGAACTCGCCATTTTGATTAGCAATATCTGCTTAGCTCTACCGAACGTTGCGCTTAGCTCTTTCGACCGTTGTGCTTAGCTCTATCGAACGTTGTGCTTAGCTCTTTCGACCGTTGTGCTTAGCTCTACCGAACGCTGTGCTTAGCATTTTCGACCGTTGTGCTTAGCTCTATCGAACGTTGAGACGCTGGAGCTTGAAACACAGAAGAGGCCCAAAATCGAACGAATCGGAAGATCTCTCTTGGTTAAGGAACCTAACGAACTGGTCACAATATGATGTGCGGACATGGATACACGGACATTATAAAGTGCAGATATACATCTAGTTTACATTCGGAGATAAAACTGAGTGTTTAAAATAATACATATCGAAGAGTTGTTTTAAGACCACGAAATAGAACTCAAATGTTTACATAGCACTATTGTATTTATTGTGTACTTTTATATTTATTCATATATAAAGTGTTTTCATTTTTGTTCTTGTGGAGTTAGATAATTATACATGCTTTTCATCCCTACCTGCTGCTTGTGTATAGTTTTGCTTATGCTTGTGTTTATATCTATTTATATATTTATCCTATTGTTTATGTGATACTGGTAGATGTGAGTCGGATGTATGAGGCAACTAGAGTGTTCTTGTCTGAAAAATAAAACACCAAACTCTAAATCTATTTTTTAAGTTCTTTACAACGACATTTGAACTCGTCTTGTGTTTTCAAAGAAAGGTTTTCAAAGCATTGTTGGGGCTGTAGTACCAATTAAGAATCAGTTATACGTGCCGCTTCTTCTTATACATATAGTATCACATTGAATATACTTTCTTTGTGTACACAAATGTGTTTGTAATGAGACTCTAGTGGCATCGCTCCACAACCACTATTATATATGATTATCACAAGCCACCAACATTTCTCACTATTCGTCTTTTTGATCAGTTAGTAATTTGAGAACAGTAAACTGTTCTGAGAGTTTGTGTTTCTCCGCACTGGTTAGAGATAGTAATTTTTTAGATGTTGCCACCTGCTTGAATATTGCAGATGAAGCTATAGGGACATAATATTCGCGACTGAGCACCATACATCGGTCGACGGGGTATCGTTGTTGGAAAGTTGGGAGTTACCCAGGAATTTTATTAAACAATGTATGTGGTATAATGGTATCCGGTACTTGTTTGAACCTACAACAAGAGCACAAACGACGATAACGTGCATCAAACACGTGCGTCTCTTACATGCTTGAATAAGAACGACACATGATTGCAAAATGAATGCAAAATATCATAGAACAATCTTATCACAGTTTGTTTTAAGAATGTGGCGGAAGAAGCTGCTACGACTAACCCAGGTCTTCCCTGCGATATTTTGGTATATGTTGCCTAATCCGGCGACCCGGGTTCAAATATGTTCACATACAGTATGGATATATTTCTCGCACACAGAAAGTTTACTTCCTTATTGCAAAGTGAGCGATACAATGGATAAGAGACCTATTAACCACTCAACCAGGAAAACCCTCTCTCAATTAACAAGCGGTAATTGTAAAAATTGTATATTAACATTTACATGTATGCATACATATATATCTGATTTGTATCATTTAATAACATGGTACGAAGTTCATACAGGGACGTAAATTGTTGTTGCTAAATGGTAGCAGAGGTGCTGCCTTTTGTAAAAAGACTAGGGATGGCAACGAGTACCTGAGACCTCGAGTACTCGTTCAAAGGTCCGATTATCGAATAGTAAAATCTGAATTCGAGTACTCAAACAAAAGAGTGAACAAATCATTGTTAATCCTGTCTTATAAAGAACGTGTCCAACTGTAACCTGGTCAACTAAAATTATAATTAACAACAATCAAATAAAAACCATCAGTGCATACATTAGATAAATAACAGCTTCTTAATGTATAAATGTACTGCACGTGTATTTGTATTTAATGTAAACTATTCATAAAACAACTTAATTATTGCATATGACCTGATATAAATCATAATTACATCAGTTTTATAACTTTTAACTAGTTAAGCTAACATTTAACTCGATGCTGAAATGATACTGCACTTTTTAGATAATATAAAACTGTATGTACCAGTACATGACAGCCAGCGACACGAGTGGTTTTGGTACATTGTTACATTAAACAACACAAATCTTTCTACATGACTGCGTGTACCACCAACATCACAACACGGGAAACCTCCCCATATAAGGATGTTAATATACATTGTTTTCAAACAGTGACACATGTGTGTAAATGTTTAAGTTGTCTTCATTTGTTGTCATCCTGTATTCGGCTACAGATGTGTGAGGGAATAATGTATGTATGTAAACAAGCTAGATATATCGTCACCATTTTGTTACAACTTGTATACTATAGTCAAGGTGAGTCAGAGTTTATCAAATCATAAAATAATTATCATATACATGTATGAATATTCTAGTTCATGTTCTAGCAACGTTTTAAAATATCGCCGGCTTAGAATGAAAAGGTCATAAGTACAGAATCAATTTCTTGAGAAAACGAGAAAAAATGGCCGAAAATTACGCACTCTTTACTTATGGCAAAACGAGCTGTTTCAATTTCAGTTTGGTCAACATGAAAAGATCCGATTTTCATGAAAATAAGCTCATAAGAAACGCATAGGGTGCTGATTGTAAATATGTATCAATTGCATAAAGTTTTAAGTAGTAGTTACGGCCTTTTCATTCTAAGCCAGCGATATGTTCTATCTTAAATTGACTTCCATTTAAAAGTCAAAATAATGTTTTGATAAGTTACGTACACAATGTTGGTATACACGTATATTATATTATGGGATCGGTGGCTTCGTGACAAACAGTTCGTCCCTGGAGCTGTAAGTCATAGATTCGAATCACGGATGGTCATACCAAAGTGATAGGAACTGTTCTATAGCTAGCTCATATGCTTGTGTTCGATAGTATAGATGTTCTGTTACGGCAATCTATCGGCATCCATTCGTAAACCCTCCCGCATTCTCCGCAACGTTACCGCGTCCTTTCCGCACGATCGGGAAACATTCGGGACTAACTCCTGAACTGTCGGCATGTAGTCGGGATACATTCGGCTTCTTAAGATAGGCTTCGGCATGTATAGCGCGTGTATTCCGCAATCATTCGTATACTTGTCCCCGAATGCTTCCCGAACAAGCACCTAGACAAAGCTCCGCCAATTTGTATTGATAAATGATCCCGAAGTGTTCTCGAATCGAGCAGATTGTAATCGGCATCCCTTCCGCATAGCATCGGGGTCTAGTGGACGGCAGGTCTTAGGAAAGCCTGTAAGTGACTTTGTCACGACCCTTTAACAGCAGTAAGCTGAATACGAAATCGTATCAATTTACCAAAACTGCAACGAACCATGTACATCCATTCAGAGCAGCAAGCTTTTGACAACCTTAGTGCACATGGATAGTGTGACCGTTGCTAGCACTGGTCCGTGAAAAGTGTTCTACGTAACCTATATAATACATAAAATACGTATATAATTATGTATAAATAAGCGATCTTGGACAATTTTCGCGGACCCGTGGTTGCCAGTATCGTAAAAGATGGTTTTCCAATCTGAGCATCGAATCAGGGCATGTATGGTCACAGCGTATACAAGTACCTACTGTGTTTGTCAGAAAATGGAGGCAATAAAGTTATATATATCATCCATCTCATAGGAAGTTCGGAGTGTTTTATAATGTGTCCACGTCGTATGAGCATGTATCACAGTAAATTTCACAATATAATGTTCGACGCCGTTATATCCGTCTCATTTCAATATAATACGACCGTAGGTACTTGCATGGTTCACTTCCTATATATAAGATGTAGCGATGCAACCATGAACCGGAATATAATAACGTTGCAAACACTTCAATACTTCGGATCATTTTAAAATTCACGGAAAAGAGGGTGATGTCAAATTGATGTATCCAATGTCATACACATTTATCATATTTATAAGCTCGAAGTCAAATATAAGTTTAAACACAATTTCCCAATATTTTAGGTAGATTATCAAACAAGGTCTTACAACTTATATTAATCACTTTTGACACATCATTTCCAATGGAAGCATGAGAGAAGAGAGCAAGCTTTTTATCTTTGTTGAGCACCTATCACAGGCATTACTGATTAATACGGTGTTTAGTTCGTGTTTGATTTGAAGCGGTAACTGATCGACTTTGCGACTAAATTATCCTGATGACATATTATTATAATCTTTTTAATGTCGTTGTAGATAGTTTTTCTGTCATTTTAAGGTGTCTCGATGAAAGTTAAATTGTTAAATAAAAGGCGCGCCTACAACCTTAACGATGATATCGTAATATGTTTATACTCCAGCAAAATACAGGATATCACAGAATGCTACCTCATGGAACACACCCTCTACTTGTACGGTGGCTACACCCGATATACAATTTGGAAGCAAGCCCGGAGAATATTTGATAAACGATTCAAATCGTCTGCTGACACCGGAAATGACATCATTGTGGATTGGTTACTACCAAGTTCCTGTTGGATTCGAATATATAGGTATGCATGTACTTGTAAAAATAGGTCTAGTGTTCTCCTTCCTATAAATATGTAATATGTAAATATTTATTATTTCTCATAAACTTGTTATCGATCATCTAGTAAATACAAGGAATAATCATGTTCTCCACAAATGACCAATAACTGACGACAGAGTGTAAAAAACATCTGTCAACATAGAATGCCTAAAACACATTTTGAAAGAAAAATATTGATTTTGCTAGAGTTGTTTCCCTTAGACTATAATCAAGCCTCGTTATTTTGTCAACAAACCATCTGTATGATGTAATTCGTTTTCTTCAGTTTTATGTTGTTTTCCACCTTTGAGACTCACTATACAGGCTCAAACCCTATCATTATGCTGATTGGTTACCAAGTTATAGCTATTTGATAATAGTCAAATAGTCGTTAAGGGCAAAATGCGTCTTTACGTTGTACGTCGTCAATACTTTGATAAAACCTTGTTTTATAATGATTCGAATCCAAATGATTTATTATCTTTATTTCCTCTTGCATACGATCTCATTATAATCAGACCCTTATTACGCTACACTACTTTGCGCTGGTATATGGTCAATCATAAAAGCTCGACCATTTCCGTTTGTCCCCGGTAAATACACCTCCTGTATAATTGTAGAAATACACCAATATGATTAGCCCTCACTACTAAAGTCAGCTACATTCTATTGGATAAAAACCGAGGTGATCAGAATGGTTTATGATCTGTCGATGTGAACGTCATCCAATCAAATCGCTTCTTTTGCAAATCTGAAGTGCGGCGAAACTCTGTAGACTGCTGTGACTATTGATTTTTCACAACGTGTGGCGTCATTGTGCTCTATCTTAACGTGACCTCTTTCGGAGTGTTGTCAGATCTCTAAAAGCGTAAAAAGGAATGCAGCAAATGTTATGATAGCGGCATGCATACTATATATAAGTTATTCACTTGATCGTGAAATTTGACAGTGAAATTCGAAAGTGAATTATGTTTAAAAACTGAAACTAACATAGTTTACATACATTTTATTGGAAGGCTGTATTACGAAGGACAATATTGGGAATTTGGATGACGTCACCCAACAACCAATCAATGGTGATCCCGGTGAATGCTTCCTGGGTTGTAGTTCCGCATCGATAATTGCAGTTTCTGATGTAAGCATATGTTGTGTATTTAATTTTCGGACATTGAGATAACCCCTGAATTGCAAGTTGAGTCTTTTTTTCGGGTAAAAACTGTCCCCTTTGGCATAACAATATTAAGCGGCATCAGGCGGGCACTGGGCATATTCGATCATTCTGGAATTGACACACTACGTGGTAGACCCACACTATATATACATCTAGTACAGACATCTATGTTGGAATACAATTCGCATTTTGTTACTGTACATAAGCATCATGTTTTGTTCCTAGCTATATGAATGCATATTTGATTTCGTATTTGAATAAAAACAATTACATTTAACTAAATTCAAACCATCAAATATTTACTTCATGATTATTTTCTCATTTGTAGAAAGAGTGTTACTGTCTGAACGAGAACTATCATAATATAACAGAAAGAACAAGTACTAGATGCATGACACGATGTTCTCCGGTACTCAGGGTCGCTTGTGGTGGCACAAGTGGCCATCTTTCTGTTTACAGGGTGATTTCAAACGGTAACCAGGTCCCATGAATAAAAAGCTTTTTCATGCTCAATTAAATGTCGTGATCAAACTTTCCATGAATCGAACAGTAAAACATTTGAGAATTTACTGACCTTTTCATAATTATTTTTTTGATAATATAAAGATTATTTGATTGTTGCACTTTTCAGAAGCTATGTTCACACTTAAATTGAGGAGAGCATGAAAACAGTTTATTATCTGATATGTAGTGGTTCAATATAGCAATGACAATTGTGCATACAAGTATAAACCTTATAAAAACATGCCTGTGTCTTAAATTCAAGAAATGGCTAGAATGAGCACCCGTAAATGATAAAGTAATTGGGAAACCGAGCCTGGTGGCATGTCATTTTATTGTCTGTTTGAAGATTATTTCCTACGGTACTTAGGTATTTAGCGGGAAAATATTTCTATATATTTATGGTGTTCGTACTCCCTTAAGATTATCAAAAGCACTACGTTCAAATTAAAAGTAGTTATTAATACAAAAATGTATTATAAATAATAATACATTTACTGAGAAGTGTGATGTAAGTATCTGCAATAATGAAGCTAATGGCCGTACGTGGTTGTCTTAAACCTCAGCAATAACTGCATTACTGTAAATAATAATCCCCTCGGATGGTATTATTTACGTTGCATGGCATCGCATTTCACTGCATGGATTGTACTCAATAATGGAATTTTCTTGTGCAAATACGTTTTTTTTTTACTTTCAGTCACCAAGCAGGAAATAAAAAAATCTGAACAACAATCATCTCAACCAAAGATTTGTTTGACATTTAACCCACCTCAAAACAACTTCATATGGGATGACTGTATTAAATCGCTTTCAGGGATGTGTGTGTATGGTAAGCAACTATATCAGGGTAACATACCATGTGCCCCTTTAGCTAAGTCTAAAGGCAACAACAAAAACATAAAAACCACCAGAACTACTTCATTCTTTGGTCGATTTTCATGAGGTATGTTCGACGCTCAAGCCGTGAATGAACACTACCCAACCAACTCAATAGTTTTGTGAAACAGGTCGCAGTTTATATCCGAAACCTGCTCAACTGCATGTAAAGCAGTTGGTCGGTTTCTGTCAAAAACTGTGACATTCTGTTGAAAGTGGAAACTTACATTGACCATGTTAGTGTGAAGGCCATAGTTTTGCTGTCATCTTCATGAAACCTGGTCTCATGAATATACGTTTAAAAAAATCTTTCAAGTTTATGTTTTTTCAAACAGAAACATGACTATCATTCTGTTTATATATATATGAGCCGTTCTCCAGGAAAACCGGGCTTAATGACATTGCATTGTAATTATGCAATAAGAGTTAGAAAAATGTCTAAAATGAGAAAAAATCGTGCCCTTTGATTTCATATTTAAGTAATTGGATAGTATAGTACTATCCACTAGCTTCAAGTTTTCTTTAAAATCGTGTTAAAATAACGTCTGTTGTTGCTATGGTGATCGATTTCTAAAAAGTACTCATATCAAGGAAAACAAGGGTTAAGTGGCTAAAACATTTTGCTATTTTCCCTGGAAGTAAATACTCACAAACTGGACACGTTTTAGTTAAAATAAGAATATGATTATAAGATCTGCCACAATTTTGAAAGTTTACGTCAAAGATATATCAGATACCAAATCATTGAAATGCAATGTTACGTTACGTCAATAATATCTAGAGCATGACGTTCGCGACGTCACTAATAAAGACGGTGGTAGTGGTTGGTTTAAAAAGTCTTTAACTTTGTAAGTTTATGGAATAATTTGTTCAAATTTTCAGAAACTGTTCATAAACGTCTCCTCTTTCTAACCATATAATTATCAATATTTTCACAATTTTGTCAATAAGCCCGGTTTTCCTGGAGAACGGCTCATATATAAGTATCGACTATGTAAGGAACATCACGTATTCATTGATTCAACAGGAAAAAGAACGACTGAGCTTCCACACCAGGATTACAAAGACTGGATTGAAACTAGTACAGCATGCTTCAAACAAGGAAGCATGCCCGTACCATATTTGATCAATCCTCAATGGCAATTCATCCAGTCGACCGGTGTGTTTTGGACGGGCATTTTCAAAACATATGCTACATTCAAGATTCATGATGTACCAGGTACTGAATATTTATATTCTAAATTTTTAATTTATTAAACTTGAACTACTAGTATTAAATCAAGAGGTCACGTGATAATTTTGAATACGATTTTCAAACTCATGAACTAGGAGCATGTAACAATGCAGCTTCGGTAGTACGGTGACCCTTGAAGATAGATGAACTGTCAATCGACTAAATGCATATATGCACATTACATGTGGAAACGAATCCATTGTAATGCGGACCAACAACTTGTTTAGGGGTTTTAAGCGTATATATATACACAGTATGTGTCCGTGTTAGATCTGATAAATGCACCAACGCATTAATAAATAATAATAAAGTTCAATAAATGCCTTTCCTGTCCAATTTGTCGTCATCGTTTTTACAATCTGCTTAGATGAACACTTTTATTTTTTAACAAACTTGATAGGAGTACATCGCTGGCTTAGAATGAAAAGGTCATAGGTACTACTTATGATCTTATAAGACTGATACATATTTAAAATTAACTTCACAATGTGCTTCTTACGAGCCTATGTGCATGGAAATCGGAACTTGCAATGTTGACCAAACTGAAGTTGAAACAACTTGTTTTACCAAACGTAAAGAGAAATTGTCACACAGTTTATCTTGTTTTCTCAAAACAGTGATTTTGTACTTGCTACCTTCTCGTTCTAAGCCAGCGACATGTACAACCAATGCAGTGATATTTCTTACAAACTAACCATTCCATGTGAATATTGTACAGGTTGGGTGGATTTCACCGCGGATGATATAAAGTACGGTATGCTGGAATATAATACATCAGATACGAATCACTATCTACACTTTGTTGATAAAGATGTTACAATTAAAAAGTCGCTTTGTAAAAGCGATGCTGGAGGTAAGCATCTATGAAGAATATCATTTAATCAAGACTGAGTTTGGACCATCGTGTTTCAGTGTGGTCCACCCAACCTGAACTGAACTGGTTAATAACCCAGATAGATATAAGATGTAGTTAATCTGTTCTGAACACTGGGCACATTAAAAAACCAGTGAGACTATTCGGAATGAGAAAGCACAGCATGCCCTTATTGCCTGTGTCATACAAACGTTTTATCTCTTCTTTCGAAGGTAAAGATTATCGGCCTATAAGGCACTGAATAGCCAAGCACTACGACTAAGAGAGATACATGGAACACAAGTTAGCAAGGAGAGAAGTATTGTTCATTTGTTTATTGCGTGCTTGCATGAAATACCGATGCCTTTAACACTGTCTAGGGAAATGATCTTTAGAGGACATAATTTACTGCTGCTGAAGTTGAGATGTAACTGCTCTAGAAATTGTGCAATTATACAAATTAAAGCCTGCCTTGTGATGTTAACTGAAGGGGTGGCGCTAAATCCAATGATAATCGATGGGTGTGTCTTCATTTTCAAAGGAATGAGTGCAACAACTACAGTACAGGATAATTTTATCCTGCATTGAAGTAATTGCACTCAAATAACATCGTTCATACTTTAACCGTACATGATCACATGATATTGTTGTCGAAGATATGTTTTACTCTTAAGCGTGATGCTTTTGAGGCGTTAATGCTATCGAAGGAGGTGTGCGTGAGAGGTTGTTATGGACATACATTTTATTCATGTCTTTGTTTTACGCTTACAGATATAACTACGCCCTGGGGCACAACTGCCATTAATATTGTACCCGACAGTCGGAAAGACAAGTCAGGTAATAATAAACTTCCGACTGACCCAACTATTTCAGATGCAAACTCTACACAGACCGAAACAAGTCCGAAACAACCAGTATCAAACGGTATTTATAATCATAATGTCATAATTATGTTTTCTTGGTCATATATAAAAAACAAACGTATTATTTAGTGACTACATGAGTAGGTGGTGTTTAGGTGATTGGTGGGCATAATTATTAATTTATTTCTTGTTATTCAAATATCAACTCCCTTTAATGTACATAGATCTGTGGTGGTATTCAATACTGATCTTATTTAATTGGAGAATAAGGAAAGCCAATCATATCGCATGCTAAGTACCAACAGTTCAATACGGTGGGGTTTGATTGGCTGTTCTTATCCTTCAGTCAAGTAAGATCAACATTCAATACTTCCCCTGGTCGCTTTAACATACCCTATGGACGACAAAGGAAATCACATGGGCGCTGATTTGATGGTTTTTGGAAATGATACGTGTTTTCCGACTCGTTTGATGTGTGTTTAATTTTCCCACCATAATATTTCAGACAACATGGTGATCGGTGTGGTGGTTGGAGTCGTACTGTTTTTTGTGGTAATTCTAATCATTGCCGCCATCATTTTGATGAAAAGGTAACCTTCATACAAATAGTGTATAAATAAACGTTAAACAAATTTAAAATGTCTTATTGTAGATTCAATATTTGGAATTTATTTATTATACTTTTTTTTCGTTGTTTTCAAAACCTTATGAATGACTAAGGAATTCATCGAGGAAGCAGATGAGAGATGTTTGCATTACCGGACTGAACGACAACGAGAAAGCCAAAACGACACTCTCAACAAACACTAGATATGTTATAGCTTACAAGTGCATCAGCCTATTTATTTACATATAGGGTGTTAGTACATTCTTGGTATAAATATCTAATAATATACCGTTTCTTTTAAATCACCAACTTATATATATCAAAGAACGTAACTTTTTTTATTTTAGCTATATTTTTATTCTGGGTTTAATTATCTATGTTTGAGGGTTCAAGGGGAAATAATTTCATGCGAAAAGAGTAGATTGGGGAGATGTCTTTTTTATAAACATAGAGTATGTTAGACAGACTTATATTTATAGAACAGTTTCTGATTCTATTTACCTTTCTACGCGAACAATGAAATAATAAGTATGCATTTCAGAAGAGGGAATCGATGCTGCTCATGCGTTAAAGAGAAACCAGCAACGACAATCGACGAAAAGACCGGTAGCGGAATAGGAAATGCTAACGACAACCACGCCTATTTTTCATTGGAACCGCACGGGTTAGAACAAACAGAAAATACATGTGACGTCGATTACAATTACGTGGATGTTGAAACGTCTAATAATGCTGGGATCGAAAATAAAGCAGACGATAAATCTAACATTGGTAAACCTACGCCAGAATCTAATCCAGACGTTGACACATACGACACGACAACAGAAGTCAACAAAGGGAGAGAATCGGGCGAGGGAAATATTTACAATAAGATGTCCAGCAGTGACAATACGTACAGCACTACAACACATACGGTAACACAGAAGAGTACAAACCAAACTACAGATGATGTTTACAATGAACTGGGTGGTAATAATGAAGAAACATACGACAGTACAACAAGCAGACGACACGAATACACTGATGATATATATGATAAAACATCGCCCGTACCAGATGATACGTACAGTCATCTACAAAATAGCAACAAACTTGTAAACAAACAAACTGTGCACACAGATAATGTGTATGGCAGCGCCACTTGAACATTTCTCTGGCTTAGGTACATAATTATTATAAATCAGCATTACAAGGCGCTTCTTATGAGCCTATTTTCATCCGAACTTGCCCTGTTGACCAAACTGAAGTTGAAACAGCTTGTTTGACCATGAGTAAAGAGTAATTTTCGGACAGTTTTTACTTGTTTTCTCAAATATCGATTTTGAACTTACTACCTTCTCATTCTAAGCCAGCGACTTATTATCGGAACAAAGCAATTGCATATAATATATATATATACTGACGTCTTAATCATTTATCATTTGGTAAGCGCCGTTCTTGTGATATAGACATATTCAGAACTCGGAAAACAACACCTAGTTTAATTTACTATGATGTTGTATAATACTGATAAAGAGCCGTTGCGAACCGTATCTGACCCCCGATTCGGTAGTTTTTGAAATAATTATATGTACTTTAAATATGTGTGTGACTTTGAGGTTTCCGTATTGGCTTTGGTTTCACATTTATCTACTTTATAGTCATTTATGTTATAACGAGCACCTCGGTTTTATTCAAAGGTCATCGTACTGTTCAGTGACAGGTCAACCCATGCAACTGTATGTACGTATATTACAGCGTGTACTCGTATAATGAATAAAGTGTCAGTATTGACACACTTCAATCATGACAAATCTAACATTTGAAGAAAAAACTACACCAATAAATCGGAGAAATTTAAATGCTAGTACGTTTTATGAATGGCGGGTTAAGCCTTGGTTCTACAGATAAGTCCTCATCCGCCACCTAGAATTTAAATTCACTACATGCTTTAACATTTCCCTATGTTCTCGCGATGTCAATAAATGTCTCATGAAGCACGTCCACGAAGCATTCACAAGTTCTCAAATCTCATTTATTTCAAATAGGAGAAGATCGCAGAGGCATGATATGTTCATTGGAATCTTGGTTATACTGTAATCCTGATGGTTTTGTTTCCGAACCAATACACCGGGGACAATATTTTGTTGTTAGGGGGATACCAGAGATTTTACCATCAGCTGGCAGAGGTTTTGGCAATCCAAAAGTAAAATTCTCATCCATCTCCGGGGTGGGGCCGTTCTTACAACTGGCTGATGCATAAGGTTTGTGCGTTTATGACTGACTCTACATGTACATTATACATGTAATAAGAATGTGCATATGTTCTGTGTGTGCGTATGTGTACCTGCAGTGTATGGTCAAATACCATCTGCCAATTTTCAATGATCTTCAATCAGACCATTTTAACTATATTTGACCTGTTAAAAGACAATCGATGAGATTGGTTACAAGATACCATCTGTCAACATAGACCACATTTTGTTGTTCACACGAATGATCTTTACACTGGCAGGTTCAATTGCATTGTTAATACGAAATACACTCAATAAAAAGTATTTTCATTTTATTATGCATACTACATATTTAGTTTTCAAATACATGTATAATGTTTAAAAAATACATACAAACTTACAAAAACACATGTTAAACAATAAACGATTCTTTCGTGTTTTTGAGATTTGCGTTCAGATTGTTCAATGGTCCAGGTATCACTATTGCATTGTACAAAACTACCATTAGATAGTTTAAACATGGTCAGCTCTCAATGCCTGAAGTGATAAAGTCCATGCTTGCATATGGACGGTTCACAAATGCTCGTGCAGAATGGTTCAGGTTTCAGTAGAAGGCAGGTTCTAAACCTTGTAGCTAAACATTCGCATCAACTAGGATATACTGTAAGTTTTTGGATGGGACAAGATAAACCACGAAAAGTTCGGTAATCTCTAAATACTAGTTTAACAAAATTATCGGTCATGCCAGCATGAGCATCTTTTTAGTAAATCTGGAAGCGCCGAGTTGGTCCTCATCATGTACGGTTCAAACGTGTACGCCTGAAGTATCTGTGATACGGACAGATTCCTCCGTCCTTCTGAGATGTCTCCATACCATGAGAACACATTTAACAATAGCAGCTACCCCGGCCACTCCCAGTAAAATTATTGTAATTGTAGTATTGCGAGCACCTGCTACATAGTTCCTTGTAAGGCTTCCTATGAATGCAACAACCAGTACTAGGTATGGAGTGAATGTATAGCGGGTGTATCTGTCCAAGAAGAACCAGTCAGTGATGAGGAACACGACAAGGATTGCAGCTAGAATACTGAGACTTACAGTACAGGCGTCCTCTTGACTGATGTCGTACGCTGAGCGGTATGACATGACCATGGCAACATTTAGAAGCGTTGCTATGGTAACCCATGTAGCGTATATTGAAAGTCCATTTTGTATTAGAAATCTTGTCAGCCATACGTCAGACTTTCTCTCCTGTTTAATGAGAACTTCAATGCCACGATCGAGGTTTCGGTATGAGAAGAACAGACAAGCATACAGTGTTACCGTGATGAAAAACAAGAGCGCGAGGGCTAGTTCCAAGATCTCTCTGTCAAATGCCAACAACCAACCAACATTAGCAATGAGGTTTAAGATGTATATCACATAGAATGGCACCGGTTGTAGGACCGGGAATGTATAATATGGACCTTTCTCCGATGTACGGAAGAGGTTGACTAAGCTGTATATTATCCATAAAGCTTGCCAGATGTATATAAAGCCCCATATGCTGAACACCCAGCCAGATGGTGTGATTTCTATGTAATATTTGTCAGATATGTCTCCAGTATTTGACACGTAGATGTCTGAAATAAATAAAAAAAATAAAAATCAATCAATCAATCAGTTTGTAAGTAATTACATGTACAATAATTGTGTGCGCCAGGTTTACCAAACCGTATCTAAATTCTAGTTCATGTTTTGACCTTTATACTGACGTTACATTCTATCAATCTTACTTGTGGCTATAATTGATCACGTTTATATAAGCGTTTTCAACGCGTGTACGTTTATCGTTTTATAAATAGTTGCAACATCGGTGAATTTAAAAGTACGTACAAGTGTACTTGAAGTAAATGATCTCAAAAACAAGACGTAGACGAATTATATAAATAGAACGAGTGCTTGTGAATATTTGTATAAAGAGGTTATGTGTGCTTTTGTACTTTAAGCTTTGTATTGTATACTGCCTAGTCCGCAATATGACCTTTTTGCAGATAGTATTTACATTTTGTATATAAACCTGCTGACTCTAGCTAGCCCTAACATAATTTATTTTTAATTATAAACAAATCGAGAAAGAAATGTGTCGAAATTTCCAAAACGTATTATTGCTTAACTTTGTTATTGAGCCCCACGAACCTTTAAAGCGTATAAAATATGTACATAAATAATGCCGATGAAACTGAACTAAATCGTTTCATCGAGTGTACGTAATTTCGTTTAGCAAAAATTCAAAATATTCCTTTTCAAAGGCATTATAACGAAATGACGAGTTATCAATTAGAAGTCTGAATTGAGCGAGTTGACATCATGCATATTTGGTAAATTTCTTTCATTCGCGGTGGAAATGTTAAAATATTTTACTGATTTTGCTTTAAAAAATATCCATTCGCATCTATACTGGAATACTTGCAATCTGATTAAAATCAGATCCTAACATTTGCTCCATTCCTTTACGTCGTAACGATGACGGATGCTAGAGCAGTCTATATCAGTATAATGTAGTGTAGCGTAATAAGGGTATGAACATATGGTGTTATGGTGTACTTGCAAGTTTTGTTGAGTGTGAGAATAACTTTCTGGGCATTGTGATATCAGTTGTTGAACGTTTGTTATTGTGGTTAAATGATTTACATTCAGTCATCATCAAGTCGGTTTACCCAAAGACCTAAATACATTAGGTTTTCGATTTAACGTACGTCAGAGGTATTCATCCTCATACATTAGTCAGTTTATAAAAAAAGTTCCCACATATACTAGCAAGTTTCGCACATAAAATACGCAGGTCGAACGAGGATGGAGGGATTGGTCACAATGGTTTTATAACCACCGAGATGATATTTTGGTGATTATACATACAAATACACGCGGCAATAAAGATTGTATTAACATGTGAAGGTAATATAGTAAGTAACAATCCCAAATCGTGAATTGTCGGTCATCTCCGGTCAGTATACATTCTGATCACCTCGGCCTTTAAGCATATTTACCGGAGAAAAAAACGAAAATGACCGAGTTTTCACGATAAGGTAAGTATTCTGTAATGAATAAAGAACGACATGGTCAGAAAGGTGATTTTACGAACCTGTATCTGCGCTTCCAATTGCATTGAATACCACTGTAATGATATAGACACATGGAACCAATACGGTGAGAACCAATAACAGTACGTTATGTCCCATCGTGAGATCTGAAATACAAATAATATTAAATATATAATATATCTAACATAAATATGTTATACATCACAATTACAAGGTAACAACAAGCGCCTAGGGGTAACTATCTAAATTATAAATCAACAGTTACCGAAATCGACCGTCATGGCCACCAACATTACTATGTACAACTTGGCTATCTAGAGCAACTGGAGTTGTCTACTGTTAATAAGTAAGTTCCCATTCCTCGTGCGCACGGAACTTACAGTGTGCACAGCCTATTAATATTGCACTCGAGATAGAATACCCCTCGAGATATACACAATGCACAGCTACAATGATGATGATACTGAATACAAGAAGTATGGACCTCTTATATATACCACCGTCCTATATCTTCATGTATTTTACCAAATTCTGGAATCGTACGGTACCATCGCCACGTACTCATGGTACTACGAGGAAATAATAAGTATGCCTGCTACTACACATAGAACTTACAAACTATAGCTATACATCATTTGGATTTTAGTTTATGTGCCACCGACCAATGAGCAGATGACCCCGTGAAGTAGATATAAATTCACATGTTTCTGAATATTCTGAAAAACATATTTTAAATTAATTATCTAAGACCTAAAATACAGTATTTAGGTCTTTGTTAGAAATTGCTGATTTGTAATCGGGCTGGGTGATGAATGTAAATAAATCAGGCATTTTTACAAGAACACAAACATATGATAAGCAGAACTCACCTTAATCAATTATTTCCAAATTAAAATTGTAAGTACAGATTACAAGACAATGTTGTTCAATTGAAGATTCGTGTAACTGTAAAAACTCTCCCAGCGCACATCCATACATACGCACATGAACACATGTGTTTACACGTGACTGCTAGAATTTATATAAGCTCTTAATGTATAAATAGCTTACCTGCGTGGCCAAGGTAAACATATCACAGGTTTTCTATCGATCGCAGTTTTATGGTTCGCTGATTCGTTTAAACATTTTAGCCGATATTTGCCCGACTAACTATTGTCCAACGTCAAGTCGTTTAAGTTAAAATCAAGGCCAATCGCCACCAAACTAGCAGCACAAAGTTGACAGATGTTATATTGTCCACTCAATTACCATCAATTACAAGACTTGAAGCTGTGGAAAAGTTCTACAGTATTATATATTCGCTGGACTTATATAAAAACCCTTAATTTTAGTATACAAATTTAATCAGTATACAGACAAATAAGATATCTTAAAAATGAGCCTGCAAATGCGAATACAAATGATTATGGAGTTAATTTCTTCCTAACTTTTCAGCATTTATGATATTAATTTCTGCATTGGAATACCGCAACTACTTCAAGATACAAAAAAGAATATAAACATGGTGTAAACAAATTATGTAAAAATGCTTCATAGACAAATATTTCATTGTAGTCGTAGATCATTCTTAAACAAATGGGAAAAGTCCTTATAAAGGGAAACATGTGTTTGAGTGTACCAGCGCACAGTCAGGAATACAGTGTGTTTGGTAACATAATGTCTATCCATATATTGTCCGTGTGTTGTCAGAAACCAGTTTGCAAATAAATGATTTGAAACATTACAGGAACACGTGATCCTGGTATGATCCTCTACTGTATTATATTACTGCAAATCTAAGTGATATCACGAAATTATGAAATTTGCAATACTTCTGATGACCAAAATCAACATGTTTGGAAACTCATCGACCATGGGGTCTTCAAATTGAACTACACGTGATGATATGCTAGCAATTCCTTATGGGTGACGTGCAATTATAATACAATGTCCATGCATTGAACTAAGGATTTCAATAAATGTCTCATGACGCACACGAAGTTTGACCATACTAACTATGATAAGACAAAAGGAACATATTCCTGGAGCCTCTAGAAGCTAATTTATTCCCAGCCGACACTGAGCCACACGAGTAATTCATTAGTAGTTGACATCAATGGTAATTGATAGAAGTAATAGTAAGCTTTACATAGTTACGTTTGTCCATCAAGGAAAGACCAATCCAGCTTCCGTGTCGGTACCAGGGTGAGAGACCCCGCTGACATAGCTCCGGCCCATCACTCTAGGCGTTACTTTGCATAAAAATCCCCTTTAGACGGTCAAGTTGGAGAGCTCACTCTTAAAGGATGCAAAAGAACGAGCCTCAGCAATAGATGTTGGAAGGTTAATTGTTCCACACAGGGATACAAAGAGGGAAGAAGCTGAACTTGAATACGTCATAAGTAGTAGAATAGATCAGACATCTGGTGTTGTGATCTGGGTCTGCTTCTGGTGGGTGTCCAGTAGGGACCTGTATCAATATCTACAAGGTGGTGAACGATCTTGTAGAGCATGGTCAGTTGTATCTTTTGGCGGCGTGATTCTAGGGTTTCCCATTTCAGGGCGGATGACGTATCGGTGACACTGCTGATGTTGTGATTGTTTGTAGCGAAACGTGCTGCTCTTCTCTGTACCATTTCCACTTAATTTATGAGACTTTTTATGATGAGGATTCCAAATAGTGCAGCAATATTCTAGGTTTGATTGAACGAGTGATGTATAGGCGTTGGTTTTAGTTTCTTTGCTTTTTTTCTTAAGTTGCGTTTTGGAAGCCGATCATGTTGTTAGCCCTTTTGTTGTTCTGTTTAGATGTGTTTTCCACCCAAGGTGTGATTGTATATATAGGTCCTCTACTAGGTATTTTGAAGATTTTTCGTCCGTCAGCAGTATACCTTGAATCGAGTTACCCGTAAGATGCTGCATTTTTGAGGATGAAAGTCCATGCCCCACAATTTCTCCCACCTGGCTAGGGAGTCCAGATCTTCATGGAGCAGCTCTGTTTATGTTTGAAAGACCCTCGTCTACATCAATGTTAAATTTAGAAATGAACAAGCGAAAATGCAATGGTTTTGTATTCAATGACTGTCCTAACTATATGAGTTATTTAACAAATACAACTCTAATTATATATGTCGTTTACTCAGGATGGTCACATTTTATTAAACATGATATTGCGCACACAACCATTATTTCATAAACAAATAGTCAGACCTGGTAATTATCAATCATTTTTAAGTCTGAAAATTCCTTGGTTCAAACCCTGATACCGCTACTGAGTACTTTTAATCACATCCAATTACTGAAGCTTCAGTGGTTTTCATCAAAGCATTTAATTGATTTCAATTTCAAAATGCCTATGATGCAGTAATCTGCCTCAATAAAGTTTAAACATGTGCTTGTATTGATCCTTGGTACATACATACTTATTCAAACTGTATGGATCAATTTGTGCATAACATTGCAATGGATGAATGTTTATTGCCACATAAATACGTTGAGTACACAATTTATAATGGGGGATACAAAGTAATAACCCATATTTACATTTTAACATACTAGTAGTACATGAAAGCTTTTATATAATACACATAAAAGACGAGAGTTATATAAGAGCAGAAATGTTCTATAAAATAACTTCTGAGTGTGCACTATTTCACTTAACTAATACAGATTCTTAAGCAATTACGCCTCCTAAAATGTGAAAAGGCATTCAAGCAAGACATGTGTACAATAAGAAGAAAATGTGAATGTTAAAAGTTGAATAAGTTCATTCAATTAATTTCTTACATAACTATATGACACCAACATAACTCATGTTAAAAGTTTTATCTTATTGCATCACCTTTAATGAATTTCACAATTGTTTTAGATAAGAATTAACAAACTTTTAGTTCCAATGATCAACTATAAATGTTCATTAATGGCAATTTACATGATTAGAGTGCACATAGTTGATATTTTTAACTTTGGATGGGGAACAGGAAGCACATTTGTAAATTATATGGTGTACAAATAGTCACTACAATTGTTCAAATGCATCTTTTTAAAATAAATGTGTAGTGTATGATTTATCAATAAGTAGTAGCTACATTTTGAAATATTTTTCCTAAAATGTTATTTCATTCAAAAATGCAAATTAGGTTAATTTATGCAAATTTATTCAAAACAAGAGATGTTTGTAAAACACCTGTTACGGTATTCCCCCATGACAGCTCAACAGTCGAAAACGGTTAAGGTCCAAGTGACCTTGGCCTTTGAGTTACTAACCCCAAAAGCAATAAAAGTCATCTATTGTTGCTGACCAACCTCTGTGTAAAATTTGACGATCCCTGGGGGTGAAACATTCTAGTTATTGAACGGAAACCATTTGGTCTACCAACCGACCAACCAACAGACAAACATGAGCAAAGCAATATAACCTCTCACGATCATTGCAGTTAGAAGCTAAATTCATATTCAACATAGATACTATTAGATAGACAAAAGTTGGTGTTTCATAATTATGTCATGGAAAAGGTTGCTTTCAGTTTCAGACACAAAATACCTGACCTCTCCAACGATGATATTTTCCCCACAGCCTATTACGCGAGGGCCCAGCTTCACCCATTGAGTCGGGGGTACATTGAGTCATATATTGACTTGTTTGAAATATCTTTTTTGGGGATGTAGATGCTTCGTTCTGTGTCTGACTCTTGCCTGGGTGCTAGGCGAAGTCGCAGTTTTTGGGTGCTTCTTGATTGGTTGTGCACCACAGTATTTTTTTTTTGATATTATGAGTGGAGCTAACTCTGTACATCTATACATTTGTACTTTGAATGTCAACTGTTGAAAGTCATGATGAAACATGTAATCTTGTTTCTATTACAGCTTTATGATGTGGTCAATCAATACATACATACATTCATGCTTATAAAATTATATAATGTTGCAAATATAAAGACTTTCAATGTAAGCTTTTCATATAATTTATTGTGACAAAGTATATAAAAGAACATTCAACAAGTCTATAATGTACATGTATATATTTCATGACTTGCCTTATGAGAAAGGTCCTGCATAATATCATATTTTGATAGAAATTTTCCATGAATGAAAACCCAAATACAAGTTTCTGGAATAAATACCCACCATGAGTTACTGATTGCTATTTAAACACACTCACTACCACAGATATAGATGAAAAACTTGATAAAATCAACTACATTGTACATTGGAAAAGCTTAGCTTATAAACACAAGTTTTATTAATGAGTGGACAAAACAGCATGACAAGAGGCTTTGCCTAATGCCATATTGATTATTTTGGTGAGTTCAATAAAAACATATGTAAGGAGCATTTCATGGAGTATGAAAGTCAAGATTGAATTTTTCCAGTTTTATAGAACAACTTACAATGCACAGAAATAATTTCACTAATGAGATATCGGACCTTTCTCATTACATATGCTTCATCATAAATGCATTAACCATAACAACATTAATTGTACATTAAGATATAAATGCTAATTACATACTTATTTAAAGTATACTATACATTAATAAATCAAATAACTGCAAACATATAATACACGAGCACAGCCTACAAGTGCTGGACACTCGACTTTCTCGTTTTTGATAGTAAGGGCAGATTACTCAATAAATGAAAGTCACAGGGTTATCCTCTTGTGATGGTGAATAACTATGCTAAGTTTCAAGTAGATACCTTTGATAGTCTTTGAGAAAATGACTCTGACAATAAACTTTACCATTGCACATGCAGACAAACATGACCCCATCAAGACGATAGCTCAACTTTTTTCTTCTGAAAAGTCAGCTAATAACATAATCTTGTCAACAGCAATATTAAATTAATTCATAGATAACAAATTAACAATCCACCCCAATTAAGCACACAAATCCAAATTACCGAACTGCTGGTGTCAAGTGTTACATAGACTCCATGTTTTCTTATCCATTTAGTCATCTTATACCATAAATGCTACAGTAGGACAGTGGTGTAATTCTGACGTCTCTGTGGAAAGCCTCTCGCCCATCAATCACAGAGGGTAAAAGAAAGGTTAGATAGTGATCTATGAATCAATTAATAATTGGCCCATCCATAACATGCAGCAAAATCACTAGAACATGCTTATAAATACATTATAATTAGAATGTACAGTGGAATGTGATACAATAAAGCTGAGCATTGCATGCGCTTGTAGAAAATAATATAAAGCCAAACACATATATACAATATAGGCATCACAGAATTATACATTTTGCTATACATTAATGCTGTGGAATATATTAATGTTTATTGAATAGCATATGAATGCCAAAAATCTATACCCTCTGAATATTGAATATTTGGGGGGGGGGGGGGGGGGGGAGGGTGAGGATAAAAACACTAGAACCAGGATATTTAATGAACTTATCACATTCACAGAGACAGTGACAAACAATCCCTCGTAATAATTCATGATTCTATAGTACCTCTAGGATGATATTGTGACATAAGATTATATGCAGCTAATGTTTATGTTTGTGACTTTCATCATTGACTTAATGATAAAATCTCTTGGACGCAAAAAACATGTATAGGGGCATCATGATTCACTAATATATAATTTCAATATACATCCGAAATGAGTTATGCATCTTCTTGAACTATTCAATATACAGTAAACAGATTTACAACGTACAGTTAGTGTATATACACATAACTATGTTTCTAATGGATCACTCTAAATAATGTCATATATTTACAACTAAATGCAACTGGTAATTTAAAACATTGAAAGAAAATACATGAACAGTTATAAATACTTAGAACATAAATATAATAGCATATGAATATACCTATTTCAGCATTATGGGTGCTATGCATTGTACAGTATATTGCATCCTAATACAAACCCCCGGTAACATGGGACAGACTAATTAAACAATTCATAATGTCATATAATGTATAGTGAGCCGATATTAACCTGACCCTCTTATAGTTCAATTAGTATTATTGAACAGCTGACATATTTGCTTTATTTATCCCAGGTTGAATGTTTTTAAAGTGGGAAGTTTACAAATAATAAAGAGATAAATGTAAACAATTTTCTAGATGAAATTGATGTATTCAACACAAGAACCTTGTGATTTATTGCTGGCTTAGAATGAGAAAGTTGTAAGAACAAAATTGATACTTTGTGAAAACAAGAAAAAACTGTCCGAAAATTACTCTTTAGTTTTGGTAAAACAAGCTGTTTCAACATCAGTTTGGTCAACATGACAAATTCCAATTTACATGAAAATAGGCTCGTAAGAAACGCCCTGTGATGCAGATTTTAAATATGTATCAGTCTTATAAGGTGGTAAGAAGTAGCTATGACCTTTTCATTCTAAGCCAGCGATATATTCATGCATAAAGAACCTTGTGATATATTGCTGGCTTAGAATGAGAAAGTTGTAAGAACAAAATTGATACTTTGTGAAACAAGAAAAAACTGCCCGAAAATTACTCTTTAGTTTTGGTAAAACAAGCTGTTTCAACATCAGTTTGGTCAACATGACAAATTCAAATTTACATGAAAATAGGCTCGTAAGAAACGCCCTGTGATGCAGGTTTTAAATATGTATCAGTCTTATAAGGTGGTAAGAAGTAGCTATGACCTTTTCATTCTAAGCCAGCGATATATTCATGCATAAAGGTTATAGAATCAAATTAAAATCTCCAGACTACTAAATCAGTTGGCATCATTTGAAGAGAAACAATAGTTGCTACTATAAACATATTCTTCATCTTGTATAGAACACTAACCAAACTGGATTCAGGTACTTTTCTTCAGTATAAATAATAAATAAATTATGCAGATAAAAATGGACGGCAATTTGGCAATAATTCATTTTAATTAGATAAATACATGAATATATAAAGGAATTTTAAGATGACTCACCATGTTTCGTAAACCTTTTATATAAATAAGCATGGCTTTTATCAGATTTTATCACTATCACATAGGTAGGTACTCCACACATGCATATTAAAACATGTGAAAACACACACATAGAATTGTCAACAACATCAATCTTAACATGTTAGTTTTTGGTGTACACCATTTCATTACTGTCATGTCCGACACAGTATTCTCCCTTTACATAGAGTGCAAACCTAGGGAACACAAAAATGATATTAAATTGTTTCATCCCTCCTTTGATTTTATACAAAATGATATCAATCAAATAAATTGAAAAGGTAATATTTCATAAACTATATCAAAGCTTGTCGGTGGTTGATTTAAACAAAACATTCAATACAAATCTACAAAGTATGGCATTATTTGAGAAATGATATTATGCATATCCCATTATTGAGATTTTTCTATATAACTGTAAAATAATGGCATATTATGATTCTAAATTCATTTTCAGGTGGGAAATAAATACAAATTACACAAAATAAAAAACACATTTTGATTGATCCGCCTTTATCACAGCCGAAAAAAGAAATAAAATACTAAGGTGACAAAAAGTACATTAAGGTGACAAAAAAGTATGGCACCAAGTTAAACATGACCAACACAAGTTAAATGGTAGCAGTGGTGACAAAATATCTGGTAAACCGTACATATTAACAAAACTGAATAAAATACAAGGCAGTTAATATGAAGCTTTTATAGAAAATAATAATTGCTATCATGTCCAATAGGGTCATGCAACCCTTACTTGTGTGAACATAATTAGTCAGACCATGAGACACATGAATCTGTTATCATATCATGAACTGCTCTCGTTTCTTTTCATGAAGTACCTGAATATTGACAAACTATTAATAATAGACTGGCACATGAGCAAAGGTTTGTGATTAAATGTTGGAGATATATATCTGATCATGGTATAAGATGATAATTAACATGTAAAACAACCTGTTTATGTATTACCTACAGGCAGCATGTGAATACATAGCATTGCACATTTAAAGTTTGTTTTTAGTTATAATAATTTGTAGTAACCTGAGTGTAAACTATTTAAACTTTACTCAGTTTTAAACCATGTCTACCAAGGCAATTATCACATTCAAGATATAAATTCATGAGCATCTCACAAACATAAAACTGATCATACTCACAGTGATCTGAACTGTGATTGTTTTTAAAACTACAAAAGAAACAAATAATATACTAGAATCAAGGCAAAATGGCAAGATTAGAGTTAATATAATACTATTGAAGCATTTGAACAATGCTACATTTCATTCTATAGTTTTACATGTAAGTTTAGTAATTAAACATCCTGGTACACCAGAGGCAAGTTAAGCTCATGCAAATGTTCCAACAATGCCCCTTTGTTTTTATTATACTATATAAATGATAGTAAAGAAAACTTGGTAAAATCAGTATATATCTCATTATAGAGGGGCATTATGAAGAGGGTGTGCAAAATAGTGTATCCCCCAAACTGCTATAAATATTAATAGTATATATAAATATGCATTTTGTTGAGCTTGAAACAATTGACAATTTCTCCACATGTGGAAGATATAACGACAGACAATGTCACAGAGGATCATAAGTGACCCGCCAGTCTATTCTCAGTATCACACACCAACTTCTAACTAAGAGCTTGACTGTCTACCAACTATACTAGTAAGGTGTGAGATGTGGGCGTATGCCTGGGTTGATGTGAATTGTTCAAAAGACACAGGCACATAAAATAGATATCACATAGTGAACTTACACAGTCCAATTTTAACAAGTGTAGGATGCATTCACACATATTTGATAAAAATAACAACAATATAAACATTATTTCATCAATATAGAAGTGTAGGCTTATGAGAAGATATTTGAGGAAGGCACAGAGCTGTATATATGTTGATACCGGGTACAAGAGTGTAAAATATGCACAAAAAATATTACAACAAATATATCTGCATTTTGCTATACGTTTGTACATGTAAGTTCATATAATTAAGTAGAAGCCAGATACAATATATAATAATCATATCTATCATGCATCACTCTATACTTATAAATACCATAAACAGCATGATATAATATTACATGTACACACAAATTATTATGAAATACAATAAGATTACACTCAACATTTTGATCGGGGCTGGTATTCACAAAGAATCTTAAGGGAAACTTAGAATTTCCTTAAGAGTTTCAGGAAAATCAAGATTAATTTATCAACTTTTTTGCTTTGTTTTGAAGCAGGGGTTATTCTTAGTTTCTTGCAAAATATGGTCAGTTTAATTTTTTTTTTAACTAAAGTCAAAATATTTAAATTTTCTCTTAAGATGCTTTGTGAATTCCACACAGTTGACCTTTCAGTGAAATCTATTTACTAGACTGGAATATAATCATAAACAAAGATAGTATACTATTATGACTATTCTAGTGAGTTAATGCATTAAGATTCTCCATATGGAGGGCTCAGTAGAATTTAGATACCACAGATTTGCACCAAACCCTCAGAACGGTGTACAGAATAATTGGAAAAGTTAGCAACATGGAAATATTGGCAAATTTAAATTTGGTTAATTTACTATGTAAATATAGTTCATCCAGTGTAACTCGTTGTCAGCATAGAGCTCTGCTGTGAAATTAAAAAAAATGCTAATACAGGGTGTTTCATAATATCTGTCCCCATTACAAACTTCTGTCATGACAAAATGCTTGATCTCATATGAAATCATCATATACCAATAGAAAGCCAACAATTCAAAGTTTTATTAAGTATATCACACGACATTATTACTATCAATGCAACATAGAAATTAAGATTCCGGGAAAAAGGCATTTTTTCGATAAATGTCAAAATGACGTCCATATTGAATTTGTTTCCCAAGTTGAAAACTATAGTTTGTAAAGTATTGGTGATATAACAAGCTTTTAAAAACAAAAATATTATATTGATATGAATATTTAATCCATTTATGATCATTCAAAAACTTTTGAGTGATACAGTTGTTTTGGTTATTTATTGCTGGGCGAAAAAAGAATATAACACAAAACATAACCTTTTCTACTTTTTGCTACTTTCTCGCTTTTATACCGAATAAACAAGTTGCGGGTATCCTTGGTTGTTTTCTTACAATAAATATTACCTTAAAGTCACCGATAGCTTTTTGAGGTAGTATTGCAGACTTTATACCGTCTGTTTGTGAATTAAAAACATTATTTTGGAAAAAAATAGTAGTCGACAACCAGTCACCTGTTTACTTGACTACTAGCGATAATGTATCTGCGTGGTTAAGTTCTTCTGTTGCCTAGCAACTAGAAACCCAAGTAACGATAACATTAATTTATTTTAACTCGTTGTATATAATATAAACTTTCAAATCAATTAATTATTTTGTTTATAAACATTTTAAAACTTGTATTATCATTCAATAATTGACAAGCTACGCTATCAATTTTGGAAAAAAATATTTTAACGTCATTTTGACAATAATAAAAAAATGACATTTTGCAAGAATCTTATTTCCTTGGTTGTTTTGATGGTGATATTGTCATGTTATATACCAAATAAAACTTTGAAATGTTGGCTTTCCATTGGTATATGAAGATATCAGATGAGATCATTCACATACGTATGGCATCCGTTTCTAATGGGGACAGATATTATGAAACACCCTGTATTCCCCAAATGTCATACATTCAGAACTTGCTAAAATAACCGCTTACAATGAAATAATGAATGTTGCACTCACTTAATCTCAAAATAATCTAAATCGAACATTGCATTCACAGATCATTGTATGAAAAATATCATTACCATATATTTAACACAAGGTAAAGATAAACAATATAAGTAAAAAATCACTTTAACTACTCTGTAATCAAATCTTCCACGGTACTTTGTGAGAATTTTACCAAAAAGTGGTACTCATAAATGCACTGCTGGTATTATGTTAAACTTCAATGTCTAGGTTTCTTCATAAATTCTGTAATGAATTAATCTTCCATGGTACTTGGAGAATTTAACCAACACACGGACAGGTGACAAGTGATACTAACTAAGTACTCGTAAATGCACTGTTGGTATTATGTCAAGCTTCAATGTGTAGGATTCTTCATAAACTATCAAGACGTTTCTTGATGGCAGTATCAACGATCTCCAGACTGTCTCTATCTAAATCCTTTATAAGAATTAACACTGCCTGTAGTACATGAGCATTCTGAAAATACACACAATGGAAATATACAACTTTCTGATAACAAAACCTATTCAAGTTAAACCTTAAAGTACAGACAACCTCAAAATTATGACCATCTTCACTGATCAGTTTCTTTAAACACAGAGAAAATTGGCATAGGCCCTTTTTAGGGGCACACATACTAGGGTGGGGTTGAAACTGACTAGTCAATTGAATAAAAGCTCTGTGAGTCCTATGTGTTGTCTGTGGCACAAGGTAGAGTAATAGTTCTTGCACTTTGCACTTCAAGTCATTGCAGGAAACATCCACATCAAATTTGAAGTCATTTGAACTTAAAATGACAAAGTTATACTGCAGACACTAAATGCTCTAATAAAATCAATCAAAGGGAAGTAATTAAAACTTGCACAAGATGAGTTACGGTTCTTGTGCAGCACTGCATTTTGAGTCATTGCAAAAACATGCAAACTAAGTTTGAAGTCATTTGAACTGACAGTGAAGAAATTATGCTGTGGACAAGAAATGCCCCTATAAACCAATCAAAGGGAAGTAATTCCATAATGATGCAATGTGGGGTGATGAAAATGTTATGCTGCTGACAAGCAAAGTGGGACGAAGCCACCACTGTCACTGACGAAAGTAACTCCTATGTGTGTTCAAGCTACACAAAAAACCCTGCATAAAATATTTTTCAGAATTTGAGTTTAGATATTATCGTAGCTAAAAAATTGCAGGCCTAGTTTGCCTCCCTTTGCAGAAAGGGTTTAGAGTAAGAAAGTGATGGTTGACTTATGGATATTTTCAGCTGTAGTTGATGATATACATCATATTTGAAATATTCTTACTTCTGTTTATCTCCATAGAGTGAAGGATTTAAGCAATATAAATGATATATTCTCTAAATAAATTATTATTTGCTTGTATAATGTAAAATTGTAAAACTTTCATACAGAATATATATGAATAGTGAATGCATGTTTGTTTTATATTAATATTACATGTAATTTTACTTCTTTCTAGAAAGACAAGACAAATATTACACTTGTCTGTGACATAGGCAATACTAATGGATGATTTAAATATCAACCAATGATAATTGCCAATACAACAACAATCAGAAAACAACATACCCTAGCTCTAGTAGATGCAGTTGGCGCTGATTTAGGTGAACCAATCTTTTCTATAGGTAGAGGTCTCAGACCGAGCTGTTCTCGAATTTTACTGAAAGAACAAAATTATACTAAAACCTTCCTCTCAATGCAGAAAAGTTATGCCCAATCATTTAAAAATTAGACTAGAAATCGTAGGCCTACTGACCAACACACACAAATGAATACAAGCAAAGCAATGTTCCTCTCATATTCAATGTTTTCATCATGATTATATTCCATTAATTGAAATTTCTCTTAGAATGGTTACTCCTTCTATATGTATGATATATCAATAACAGTTTTTCTATTGAAACAAAGGGAGATAATTTTGACAAATGACTTCACTAACAGTGTAATACAAAGAAATCTACATGTATATTCGTATATGCAATTACTACACAATATCTATCATTAACTGAACTTGTCACCACACATTTGGCAAACAACATAAAAAATATACAACAAAGATTACAATTTGTAGCATGCCCAAGATTGTACTGTGCAATCATAATATCCGAACATTTTAGCTCCATCTTCTTGTTCGTCAAAGGATTTCAAGCAAATTCATCAGAATGTCAGTGTGAGCTTATAAATATAAATAATTTACTTTTAATGGCTCGGCAGAACACTTTTGCAACTCAAATGTAATAAACAGCAAGTTTTCGACCAAGCCACTAAAATGCTATCATACTTAGTTTCTTCCCAACTTAAAGTGACTGGATCTTTAGGTAATGGTTTATCAATCTCTTTATCACCATCACTTGTTGGTTTACTATCATCTCCATTACTGATAACACCATTATCTGACGGTTCCTCCGTGTCTTCACTAGATAATGTCAGTTCTTCACCTTGTTCCTTGGCTGCTTCTCTTTCTTCATCTTCAATAACTAAAATATGATAAAATACTGGTTAACTTCCAATTTTGGGCCCACCTATGGGCATACAATTCTGAAATATAGGTGGCCTAAAGTTCAAAATATGCATTATCAGAAAACTTATACTGCTTAACTAATTACTAAAAGAACAATAACTGTTAAACATACTGCCTAATTTTTCTGCTGACCAAATAATCTAGCATATCAATAAACAGCATCATAATTGTATTATCAAATAAACAGTGTTTAGCAATTAATGAACCACAGACGCAGAAATAGCTAGATTAACTACAGCAATTACATGCAATCATGGGCCCGTTTAAGATCCAAGGTGTCAATTGATATATTTTAAATTTAACTTGTTCAGTGAATTTTATAAAGCTCTACAGAGGTGCCCTTAATAAAATTTCCAAAACTTGTTAAATATAAATGTATGATTGACAACCCGTGATAGATCCTCTATATATGTTATTCTATAAATAACTTACCAACATTGTCCAGTTTCTGTAATGTAGGAAGGTTTCTGAGTACTGTATGTCTGTAATTATCTCCAGTAGCACATGGGTTATCTGCCAGCCATAATATACGTAACTGCGTTAAGTCTTTCAAGTAACAGATTTCAGATAACTTTTCTATTTTATTATTTCTGATGTAGAGTTCCTGTATATTCTTACAATATTGAAAATCTTCTAGAGATGTTATGTCATTCACACTGAAAAACAAATTAATAGTAGCATCATAGAATGAAACACTTTCACATTGTAGAGTCAAGAGGCATTTATGGATTCTAAAAACAAAATGATATGATTTTGAATTTTATTAACAGTTTGGGCCAAGTCATAAAAGCTGCTATTAAAATCACTTACAAGTTCAATGATTAATTATGTAAAAAAAACAGTATATGAAAAACAATAATGTATCTATGAAAATACACCAATGAATGTGAAGAAAGTTATCTATATATTAAATATACCTGACACTACAGATTTCAAGATTTGGCATCCGTCTGACAACACTGATATCTTCAATCTCTGAACCCCTGAAATACGACAATCACCATGTTCAACATTAAATTTCACTCACCAAAAGTTTCATGCACCCAACTCAATTGTATTTTTGAAATATACAGATGGATTAGCCGTTTTTAATATATTTTTTTTGCTTTTCGCGACATTAACATACTATCAGTCACAGTGTTAACTGGCTCAAGATCTTAACTTAAGCTACCCTACCTCATTCAGAGTTTTGGCTTCTAAAACTTTAAAAGCCGCTTTTTAATTCTTTTTTTTGGTTTTTTGCGGCATTAAACTATCGTCGTGGTATGGGTTGTGGTGTGGTATCAGATAAATGCTCTTTTCATGAGTTTAGCACCCTAAATGACTTACCTAACCAGTGTATTTTTGAAAGGCAGTATGTTTTCTGTTTGCGATGTAAATAAATAAGACCTAAAATGAAAGATCATGCTTTAAGAACTCAAAATGCATACCCTACCAATATTTGTTGTTATTTTCTTACGTCACTTTTTGCCTCCAACATTATAATTCCACAATTTTGAGAAATGGAATATTTATTTTATTTTTTTTTGATATAGACCACTAGCACCGATGCTAGCATAACGTCATATACCGGGTAATTAAAATGTCCTACACACCTGTCAAATTCACGGTAAGGTGCCCAGAAGGATGTGGTTTTCTTATCTTCAAAAACTAACAAAATTGGTCAAAATAGGAAATAATCGGTTTGGTAAGTATTGGTATTGACATTTTTGGCTTTCCCAAATCTCAAGGTTTACAGATCTGACAGATCAGATGCCATGACCAATGCTTATGTTGTTGTAAAAAGATAATAACATCTCATTAGGACACATTCAAGTTGATTTCTTCAGTCAAATAAAGCATGGCCATTTACAACCAGTGTTATTCTGTGATGCAATTTGTTATCGATTTATAAACTGAGAACATGTAAAAGAAGTTAGCCAACTGTTATGCAAAATTGACCTATGTGGACGTAAAATAAAATTGAAAACATTTTCATTATGATTCCTTTTAGTTTTTTAGCCGTTTGGGACTAGACGTTAGGTGTGCCATTTGGTATACCGTGGACGCAGCGAAATTGGCCGAGAATGTCATTCCTTGTAATGAACGTAAAACATGTGATGAAGCAGTTATCAAGTAATATTTAGTGTCAAAATGTGGCCTATAGTCAAACACTCTCGACTTAGAGACTACTCGTTTGGAGTTAAAAGTCAGAAATTAAAAAAATCTCCTAGCAGATTGCCCCACATTTAAATGTCCCTAGCAATAGGTAAAGACTTTTATTACGGATGTTTAATTTATAAAACAATATTATCATGTAAACAGTTAAGTGCGCCATTTCCCATACCACTGGGATACATGTACATTGCATGCTTCAAGATAAACCAATACGAGCGTGTCAGGTTCAAGGATTACTGGGAAACTTTCCTTTTGCAATTGTCTTCAGCTTACCCATACTATCACAGTGTAAACGGATATGCTGAAGATCAGTATCTTAAGCTACCTCATTCGGGGCAGCCTCGTTGAATGAGGTAGCCTCGTTGAGTCATTCATTGTTTCTTAATCTTATCAAAGTGGACACCTTGTTACTATATGTTAGTGCCTGATCAGATAGTATCAAACTTGTCAACAATAGCTTCTTCTTCTTCCGTTAAATGGGTAGAAATCCTTCTGGAATGTCTAGTACCCAGCGATAAAATCTGTCATGCCCGACAAAACAGTTGTATATGTATTTACAGATTAAAACTATGTACAAGGACTGGTGATCTAGTGGCCAACTGGTAGAGACATCACTGCAGCTCTGAATGTCTCTATGCTGGTACTGTCTGTGACCATCGCCGGGAGCTTGTTCCATTCCGATATCGTTCTTGGGAAGAATGATGTCCTTTATGCCGCCTCTGGCGCTGTTAGTTGCTTAAAGCGGTTAACTCCCCTTGTGCGTAAGTCTGGCTGGTGGAGTGGGTGCTCTGGTACCTCGACTAGTCCGTTGCTGATTTTGAAAATCATGGTGATTCTTACATATATGGATGACTGTACATTTTTCGGGGTGCAGTGGTTGCCATCCAAGGTTGGGCTGTAACTGGATCCCAAATGGTGGAGGCATATTCTAGGATCGGCCTCACCATGGTGCTGTAAGCCGCAGCCTTGACCTTGGGTGTACAGTCTGATAAGTTGCGTCTTATAAAGCCTAGTGTCTTGTTCCCCTTTGATGCTGTGTTGTTGATATGTTTCGTCCAGGTTAGATTGTTGCTGATGGTAATTCCGAGATATTTACTGTCTTCTTCAGTTGTTAAAATGTGTCCATGGAGTTTATATTGAGTGTTGATTAGGTATCTCTTGTTCTTACATATATGGATGACTGTACATTTTTCGGGGTGGAAACTCATCTGATATGATATGAGTTTTAAAGGAGAATAAATCATCACTTATTAAGCTTTTCTACATGGAGAATATAGCAAGTAGCAGCATGAACACATGTAGTTCTGGGTACCATAACTAAATGATCTTTTATTGATAATGACGGTGATCTTGATGAATAGGAATAATCACTGAAATGGAATAATCATCGTCTAAGAAGCTTGGACTAGAACACATGAAGAGGAAGATCAGTCTACAATTCGGTACTATCCGAATACTAATACATTTATAAATAAAGTGGGGCGTATTGCATAAACAGAAGGTGATATCCTGTGTTTGACGTTGACAAAAGCCTTACCAACAATTTAACTTTCTGACACTCTCAAGATCTGGCGCACGAGTGCGGGCCAAAACAATGGGTCCAGTTAAACTTCTGAGCGTCGTATCCATCTTCAACCGGTGTATCGTGAAATTTGTGAGACCGTGAAATATCAAACTTCTCGTTGTATATACGATTTAATTCCACTTTTACAGTGATGTATACATTACATGCATTTTATGAATAATGAAAATAATGAACATTTATGGTGAAAAACAACATAATATAGAATGTACAAGTGAAAGATACAGATAGATAATGCATAATTTATGAATTACATAATATAAGAAAAAGAAAAAATACACATTTCAATTTACATCATTTGACATTGCTTTGTGTAGCATTTTTAATTGAGTGAGTGAGATTTGCATATATCGTGAATGTATTTAATTGATAATTTAAGAAATAGTGATTGCGAGTCTCGCGATAATGAGTAGAGTGCGGGCAGCTGGGCACTAAACAAACACTGGGTAAAGAGTTCATTATCAGCTGTATCTAGAAAGGACCCTGCTTCTAACCCACAGGCCTGTGTTATGCAATGTATAAGTAAGATTTTTTTACGTCGAGTATACATGCATTGAGACAAGAGATGTAAATTGATGTCCTCCGTTTCGATCTTACAATATTTGCAGGTAGCATAGTTTTGAAAGCGTCTAAATGTAAGTATTCTAACAGCTGTGAAAGCATATGTGATTTCGGAGTGCGTTTCAGCTGACGACCATATAGGAGAAGGTGAGATCGATTCATGTATGAGTCTAAATCTTCGAAATTCTTCGTCATCATATACGCGATCTTGCCAATTACGCATTTGAAATTCAAATACAGATTTATTTACGATTGTTTTCCATGGATTTTGGCTTGGATAAGATGCATCTGATAAGTATTGCTGAATATAGTTAAGCAATTTGTATTTGACAAGTAGTTTAAAAATATCGGGAATGAAACCGCGCTGGTTTTTAAATCCCTTTACTACGAAGAGCTGGAGCCTATAGCAAAATATTTTCCGACATAAATTTTCAGATGGCATTGTGCTTAATTTCTGTAAAAAGCAAAGCTTTCTCCGGTCAATTTCAGTTTCGATGCTAAACCAACCTAATATGCTGAGGGCCATATCGGTTCTTGTATAAGTTGGTAAATGTTGGATTTTTTTAGCAGCAAGGCGTACAAGTTTTTCGAGCTTAAGTAGATCATTGGTTGATATATTGTACCATAGTTCTACACCATATAGAGCAGTTGGTATTACTACGCTGCGAACAAGTGACGCCATCACGAGAGGATTTATGTCACCGATATTTTGCTCAAGAGCTAATATGGTGAATAGTGACGATCTCGCTTTTCTAACTCTTGCATCAATAGTGTCTGTACATGTAAGCGCTGAGTTTAGGATAATACCGACATGAGCCGTTGAGCTCACTGGGGTTATAAGCGATTTATAAAATTTAACTGATATATCTATATTTTTCGCATTTTTTCCAAATATCATTAATTTGCATTTGTTGAAATTGAATTCATAACCCCAGCGATTAGCGTAATTACGAACAATTTCAAGTTGTTGCTCTAGGGCTAACTTTGAGTAGCATAATACCGTTAGGTCGTCTGCTAGTGTCGGGTTTCCGCAGTGTATTGAGCCTAATTTAACTCCGTTAACACTGGATTGGAGTGATTTAAGAAGTTCGTCGATGAAGAGTAGGTAGCTCCAAGTTGACATTACTCCCCCTTGTCGACAACTTCGCAATATTGGGAAGGTATTGGATGTTAAACCATTTGCGCGCACACACCCATATATATGTGTGAAGGAATTTATGAATAATCTCATGAATTTCCCCTTTATACCAAGCTCCATCATTTTCACAAATAATGCATTGTGTCTTACATTATCGAAAGCACCTGCTGTGTCTAGAAACATAGCAAAAACATTTGAATTTAGTTCTATGGATTCGTTGACTGCTTCCTGCAGATTAAAAGATGTTGTTATTGAACTAAGATGTCTTTTGTAAGCATTCTGTTGCTCGTTCGGAAAGTCGGTATGTCGGTAAGAACACCATTTGTTTAACCGGGTATGAAGCACCCTTTCAAAGAGTTTGTAAATAACCGGAAGAAGGGTAATTGGACGATAACTCTTAGGTTCTGTGCGAGGTTTACCGTCTTTGTAGACAGGTATTATTATACCAGTCTTGCATTGTTGGGGTATATACGATGTAGTTATCATCATATTAAACAATTTTCGTAAGTATGTGTGTAACGTGGGACCACCATGGACTATTTGTTCGGGATAAATTTCATCATTTCCCGGGGCTTTGCGAAGTTTGACAGTTAGGATAGCCGAGTTTAATTCACTTTCCGATATGTTTTCGGTGAGTAAGGTGTCATCTGAGAAGTCTTCCGAGGCTAGGAATTCTTGGACCCTATTGTCTAATTTTTTGAAGAACGATTGATCGAAGCTAGGATTGTCTTTTGGCGTGAAGACATTTGCATAATAAGCCTTAAATGTGTTTAAGATGACTTCCGGTTCTCGAACTATACCACTTTCATTCTTTAGTTCGTTTATCGGTGAGAGTCGCTTTGTGCGTTTTTTCTGGACAAGTCTCCAGAATAAAGTAACATCGCATTCAGCAGTTCTATTAAGATCGTCAAAGAATTTACTATTTAGATCGCGGATCGCTGTTTTCTGAGCATTTATAAACGCTCTTTTTGCGGTTTTGTAGTTAGTGTAGTACACGTTTTCTCGAGTACGAGGACGACCTTGTTGTACCCATTTTATTCGTTCTAGCATTTGCTTTTTATGGGCTAATTTAACTGATTGGTTCCAATAAGGTTTGGCATTGCGGTTAAACTTAACCTTTGGTAAGGAAGAGCATGTCGCTTCGGTAATGCTATCAATTGTATATTTGTATAGACGCTCAGTACTCTCCGGGTCATTGAGTAACGTGTTTAGGGGGAGATTTGTAAGAGCTCTATCTATTCTAAATATATATCTGTGGCACACCTCAAAATTATAACCAATGCTTACACTCAGTACTCAAATATTGATTTTGTTAAAAAAAATATAATGACCTTTTATTTGTTCTAGGTTGGCAACTTGCTAATCTAGGTGGGGAAATATATAGAAATGCTATTTGAAGGTTGAAAAATGACAGTTGATAGTAGGCCTATCATACACTTTCTTAGCCATTCTGTATGATGTTGTCTCGTTTCTCCGTGCTCCTTAACAGTTTCAGCGACGCATGCGCACTAGCCCAAACAAGTTTTAAAATTGTTTGCACCATTTTCGGAAGAAAAATGTTAACTTAACTTATAAGAAAACAGGCACGGATCCAGGCAGTGGGCACGAGGGCCCGTGCCCCCAGTTGGCTGAGATTTTTTAAAACTTTGAATAAATAGTAAAACAGATATTGAACAGACATCTCTAAATAATATGGGTATTTTTTCTTATGTTCTAGATGAAAAAGTATTTGTAAGATGGGCATTTTTCGTGCTCGCTTCGCTCGCAGAATATTTTAATATACATGTATATATTTATACGTAGCTGTTGCATCAAAGAAATCAATTACAAGACAATTTTTGCCCTATCTCATTTTATTACCTTTTGACTGTTAAATAATCATAACTAAACCATTAAGGTTAACTCTCAGAATGAAGAAAAAAAGGTATTTCAGGGCTCCCAGATAGGCTTAGAATGCACTAGATTCATCCATTGCTTTGAAAATTTACCCGGGGGAGTATGCCCCCGGACCCCCCTACTTATGTTATAATATTCCAATGGCCAAAAGGATGAAAGTTGGTGTATACAAATACTGTATGTGAACACTCACTAATATGCACGAACATACACAATGTACATGTTGACGCTTATAACATAAAAAGTACTATGGATTCCCTCACATCTACAAATGTACCCCTTCCTGTGCATTTTCACACACATATTAAGCAATTGCCCCCCCCGGAATCCCTTAAATTCCTCGTGCCCCCTACTCAGAAATTTCTGGATCCGGGCCTGGAAAAAGAAAATTAAAAAATGATCACAAAAACTCGTAAAATCATAACTTTTTTATGTCTAGGTCGATGCTCTGAATCCTGGTGACTGTTTCCCATGAAATCCGTGCCTCCGTAAAAACGGGTCTGTATTGGGACCCAAAGTGATGGAATTTCCAATTTGTAGTTAGATTAGATAAATTTGGAGTAGTGATTATCAAAATGCGTATTCAGTTTGAGTATTAAAGCCTTAGGTGATTATAATAATGCGTAATGAAAACGGGATGCAAAAAAAATAACAAAAGTTGAAAAATATCAGTTGGAATAATTACTAGGTGTATCGTTCCTGGTCGTCAAGGTGACAGCTTTGGCGTGTCGTTCAAAATAATGGCTTCAATTGATGTAGGATATTTGTAGGATGATTTATTTGGATAATTTGACCAAAATGACTATGTAGAACATATACAAGAGTTGAATTCAATTAATCATGGTTTTCATGAGAAGGCACAAAATTATGAGACAGAGGTATACTAGTGATCGATGAAGTAAAAAACACAATTATTCAATCTTAGTGCCATATCTGCACTCAGACAGTGACACTGATAGATTACAAATGTAGCTTACAAATAAACTAAGTAAGATTATGGAGTAGACTAAAAATAATATTGATAACTTCTAGAGGTTGCTTTCAAAAATTGGGGACATTGAACCTCAAAATGATTAAATTCAATATTTGAGTGATCGGTGCCAAGTTTAAGTATTGGTCTTGGTCCGGTGATTATAAACATTTCTCATTCTCATACTCGAATGCTCCATGCTCCAATTTGAAAACAGCTTTTTTAGAAGTTTGCATCAAAAGTTTGTGGCAAAACATCTAATTAAGAAAATTAACCCCAAATTTAATATGTTTACATTCCGTAATATTAAAGAAGGTTACAACAGTTTTTGTAACTAATAAATGCTTCAATATAAATATTGGAGTACGGAGTATGAGTTGGAACACGGATTACGTTCTCGGGCCAATGCTTATAATCACCGGGCAAGAAGCCAGCCTGAATCAACTGTATTTATGGCGTCATATATAGGATTTGTAAAGACTGAATCATTAGATTAATGAATACTGGGCCATAGGGAACGATTGATTGGAAAAAAGAATGAATCATGCCAGCTGTATGGGAGTGTTATTTCTTTCTTTTTTTGGCATTCCGGTGGGTACTTGTGGCATGTGTCGTGGCTTTCTTGTATGCGTGCTACTTATTGTGCCTTTCTTGTCCTGTTTAGTTCTACACGACCTGTTCGATTTACGGCATACATTGTTCGGGAAGCTCTAAGATACCGAAGTCTTGTCTTCCCCTCGATGTCTGTTTCCTCCGTGTCTTCAGATCGGTCTAGCACATATAAGCACCTGGGTTCACTATTGAACAGTCTGGCACTGGTATGTTATAATCCATTTTTAATTTAATTAGTTACTTCATTTGTTGGCATTACTACAAGCTGCATAAGATTATGCTTGAAACAAAGCTCCAAACGATTTAAATAACTCAGCTAAATAACATTATGCTCTTTGAACAAGCGATGATGTAAGTAGTTGATTGGATTGGATTAATCTTCAAATACTTTATTGTTCATGCAAAACTCCTTTGACGTAAGAAATAAATTCAATTATAAGAAAGTAGGACCTTACCTTATTTGTTTAAAGTCTGGGGAAGTTCAATTACTGAAGACTTTACACATGTTATTGCTGGATCCGGACAAAATCCCGGGTGGACAGAATACCGTTCCCTCATTTTTGACAGGGTGGACATAAACCCGTCCATGTTTTTACAGGGTGGACAAAATCCCCACCCTATAAACTTCAGGGTGGACATAAAACATCAAATTTTCGCTGTGTCACTTTACCAGGATGTTTGGACCTTTGTAATACTTTTAACTATAATGCTCATAGAACTACGGATATGCGATATAATGGGGGTTACCGTCTTCCATTGATAATTTTATATACATTGTAGTTCTAAATTCACTGTTGATTTCTACTGTTTGCTATCTGGTTATGATTCAATGTGCAAAAAGAAAACGTTCTGAATCTTAAATCAGATGTAATTCCCACAGAAGGAAACTTTACGACAGGCCATTGCGCTTATCGTTTGAAATAGGTGTTTGTTTTTTCGTGTCTACAGATTAACAGACGAATGATGGACAAAGCACTGCGTATAATGTTTGATATTATTCTTACCCGCTAAACCATTTTAGCATTTTAAGCATCATATTGTTTTTAACATAGATAAATGGATTACTTTTTTCAAATTTCAGTAAGCCAAAATGTTCACATGAATACTAGTATACAAAAAAGTGAAATATCACAATACGCACAATTTTCCTATGATAACCAACGTACGTGTATTGTACGTATATGTACGTGAATAATGTACTGCAGTATAACAGTAAATGTTTCACTTTGTAATTTCAGGACAAATGTACCACGAACGATGTACAGTTTGTAGCCCTACATTCAGGACAATGGTATTAACAGGTACATTTGTATATGATATAATCCTTTAAGAAGTACTTAAGTTTAACATTTAGTCTGCGACAAATCTGCTGAACGAATTAATTTCAGGCGTGAAGAATATGTGTTTATCTAAATTAAGCTTAAAATGTAAGAAAGCATACTTTATAGATATAGTTTACAATATGTATAAGTGATTATACTTTATCCTGTCTCGTAAATGTTAATCGTAATACAGTATAAAGCACTGACCATTACGTTCTAAAACTGCACTTCTTGTGTGACAACAGCCAATCATGGTACCAGTCGACTTTCTTAAGGAGGAACGAGACTCTGATATAATGATCAAATCCTACACCAAACCCATTCACAAAAAACTTTCGATGGTAGACTAATCTTCTCAACTAAGGTCAAAATTGTAAAAAATGACAAGTCATCAAATTTGTTTTCGAGATAAACGTGGTTTGTATGTCCTATCATTTTCTCGTGTTCGATATATCCACTGTATGATGCATATTGTAACATGTTCGACCCATTTGTACATTGACATACTATTAATGTAGCCCATCTTTGATATCCGTCGTTCGGTCTGTCGGTAGACGAAATGGTTTCAATAACACAAGAACGCCATTCCATAGGATCTTCAAACTTCATATATGGAGGTTTACCAACAACAGCTGATGAGACCTATCGAATTTGATGTCAGTAGATCAATGTCACTATGCTCTTCACGATTTTTGACTATTGGGCAGCGACGGGGTCATACTAGTATATGTTACGCAAACATCTTTGGTTTTGTTTAATTTGACACCGTCGTTTCTCATGAACTGCACTACCCACCGAGAGAGTCTATATTGTCGGAAGATGCAGGTGGAATTCCTCAGCATTTGCAGGCGTTTCTTTGAATTTTGTGAGGCTAAACTGTTTTGCAGATCGCGTACGACTTACGTACCTGTGGTGTAGAAGCCGCGGTAAACGTTCTTGTTCAGTGGACACACACGCTTAAAAGCATGTTCCAAATAGTCTCGGTATTGTCCAATTTCAACTATTCTTAGTAGAACTAGAAGTTATGTGCTATTTATTCTTTTGACATTATGGAAAATTTTATGTGTCGATAATAGTCCAAATAAATAGTCGCCGACAGTTTCAAATTAACAATCATGTCCATTACTTTTCAAGATATTTCAAATTTATTTACTGCAAACACGTTGTTGAGTTTGTATAACCTAATGTTCGTATTTGAACAGCCTCTTTGAACGTTAATTTTTGAAGCGAAGAAAAGAAAAACGCAAAGTATAGCAAAACGAACAGTAAGGATTAGAATTGTCATTATCACTTACATGGCAAAACTGGTGACTTACTTTATGACTTTACAGGGATGTGTAGGTAGGTTGCTCATACCTCCTTAAAACTAGTTGCTATTTTCCATAACGTCTTGTTGTCTCCCATTTATTCAGTTAATTGTTATATCTATTCAGTATGGGTTCATACAGTGTACTTTAATTAATGTGTTTTCATTTGATTTCTGGTAACTTTCTCTTTTGATCACAATGGACAATGTACCTGTTCAACTTTTTAACAAATAAACTGTAATATGTTTAAGGTTTGTCCATTAGCTTACTGTGAAATGCCTTTAATAATACTTTTACTTTGTACTTTAGCAAGAGATCAATATTTTCGAGAACAAGTACTCCCGTCGTGTTGGTGTGTGTTCGGGATCTCGGTCACGTCTTTAAACAAGAATATCCACCAAGACGGCTTTCTTTCAAGTAGGATTAACGCTTGTTGCAGAAATATGAAAACTGTTTGAACGCACTTATCATTAATTTACAGTAAGTATTTGCGTATTCGGTCAATAGGTCAAAAACGCGTTTTCACTGGATGAACTTTTTATACTTGAATTTTGCTATTGATGTCACAGCTACCGTCGGAATATTATATATGCACTCTTTCACCATCGGCCTGGTTCCAACTGGAACATAAGATGCCAAAGGACAAGTCACCGTACGTAACCAAGTTAAATTGTTTTTTAAACATCGCCTCTATTCAAATGTTTGATTGCAAGGCGATTTTGAACATGGAACTACATAAGCTAAGCGCGATAGCAATTTAGTATTTATATTGATTCCAAATATTACTATATATGTTCGTTTCGCTTAATTTTATGTTGTTAAAATATTTTCAGAACATTATAATTATTAAATTGATCAGAATGAACTTGTTTAATATTCAATGTATACAGGTTCCCCAAAAAGACACTATACAGTTTCAGTGTATTTTGTCAAATCACAACGTTCTGATATCGCAAAGATAACTTCCACATGTGTAGACAATAGATGTAAGTTTCTTCTGGAACTGGTTTGAAAGTTGTGACTTTGGTATTATTGAAAAAAAACAAACTTTTTTTATAAAATACCTCCGTGACGCCAGTTTGACGTAATTTACGAAGTTTTCAAAATGTCTGCACTGGTCTGTTCCCGCATTGCACATGTTCTTTGAAATTGTTTATTACATTTTGACATGTACCTTGAATAATCTTAAGTATATGGTCATTATGGTGTTCGTTAGGAGCTATTTTAAAGTCTTGTTTGCTGGCCTTTGACTGTACACTAGCAATGCAGATAGCAATTCAGATACACTACCAATGCAGATAGCAATTCAGATACACTAGCAATGCAGATAGCAATTCAGATACACTAGCAATGCAGATAGCAATTCAGATACACTAGCAATGCAGATAGCAATTCAGATACACTAGCAATGCAGACAGCAATTCAGATACACTAGCAATGCAGATAGCAATTCAGATACACTAGCAATGCAGATAGCAATTCAGATACACTAGCAATTCAAAAAGAAGTTAAAGACATTATGTTACGTTACTTTATGATAAGCGAGTTCATATCTGAAGTCTGGAGCAAATTTATTGTATAGCATACTGCGCAGTTCGTGCATGGTGTGACAGGGTGTTGAATGAATTGCAAGGACAATTAATGATGGGTCATAGTAATGTTAGGAAATGCCACTGTATTGTAACACGGCTCATCCACAGCAAGGATCTTAATCACTGTGACGTCTTTCTTTGGGGCTATCTCAAATAACTAGTGTGCACTCGAAGCTAATGGACACATCTTTTCTCCTGCGAAACACCAATGGCCGCCAATTTAAGAATATCAGTTTTTACACATCGATGCATATGTAATAAACAATTTCATAGAAAGAGAATATAATTGGAACATTTGATGAACAGACATAATGAAAGGGTCGTATATTACGCCAAAATGCCGTCGCAGACAAAATAAGGTATTATTTTAGAAAAATTATTTTTTTAAACACATATCCGAATAGCAATTTTCAAACTGGTTCCAGAAAAAAACTTACATAATTATATTGTCTAACCATTTAAGTTTTCATTGCGATAGCAGAACGTATATATTGACATTTTATCAATATACATTGAAAATGTATACTTTCTTTTTGGAAAATCTGTGTGCATTATTATGCGTGAAAAAGTGAACACTTTCTGAACGATACATCCTTCATCTAGCCAAACAATATAAACAAAAATAAGAAAATATACCCATTCACCGATGTGACATCAATAGGGGATTACGAAATTGCGACATATTAAGGTATACAAGTAATCGAAATGGTTGATATTAATGTTCATAATTTATACAATATCATTCTAAACTACAGTTCGTACGTCATATGCTTGTTGAACTAGTGGTGAATGAACATTACTGTTCGGATAGTGTAACGTTAATGGACCAAAACTGTACATGGTATTTAAGCATTATTCAAATGAAGTTCAATAGTCTAACATGCCAGATAGCGCTTAACCTGACGTACGTAGTACGTACAGACACTGCACTGAAACGTTTTTAAGTACAACATATCATTACTCGTACATGCACACTTATATATTGTATACATGTATTGTTTCAATAGATATTTTTCTCTTGTTATGAAATAATTTGGGTTTAAAGTGTATAGAGCTATATCTGACGTTTTTTTTCATTTCAAAAACTGAAAAACAATTATACTTTCTCTGTGATTTATTGGACATGCGAATTGACCGTTTTCATACGAAAGTGTTCTAGAACACCCTATGAAGTTATAAGAATCGTCTATTTTTCGACGATTGAATCAAAGTACACGGAACCCATCCAAAGTTTTAATTTGCAATTAAGGTAGTCTAACATCATACTAAAAACGATGTACACATGTTAGTATTTTTTTTGGCATTAAATGACCGTCAGATATAGCTCTATAGACTTTAAAATATGAAATGCGTTCTACAAAGATGAAATATAGAAACATCTAAAATTGAAGGCAAACGAAACAATTGATCACAGAAGACAGAAAAATACATATGGCAAGCACACCAGACAACTTGGTATTCAGGCAAACAACTATTATATTGTGTAAAGTATTGCACCAAGAAGTATGAACAATCAAGGTTAATTGCCTATCAGCTTATCAAAAATTGAGTAGAGGGTGTAGTTATTTGCGTTTGTAGGGTCCAAAACTTGAAATGATGATGTTAACATTTCTCTTAATTAATCGACGTTTTAGTATCATCCTGAATATAATATTCTATTTTTGCAGCATCGGGAGACCTCGGCATCCACTGATTGTATATCAAATTGTCCTTCTACAGGTAAGTATTTGGCGTTGTGAATGGTGACTTGAAGATGAGTTTGGATGAAACGCTTTGTTCTCGGAACAGTCGTCAGGAACTGTACGTTATTTATCTACGATACCTGTTTTAACGAATATAAATCTAACATAATATGTATTAACCTTTTTAGAAAGTATTTACTAGTTACGCCTCGAAACCTTTCTTTAGTATATCTCTTTTTCCATGCATTTGGATACAAACAGTTGATATCATAAGTTTTTTTACTGTTTTAGTATTCTCTATTATAAGCAGTTTAGTGCAGTTAGGTATAATACTTGGTCTTTTCAGTATACCAGTTAAGCTAGGATAACACGTGTATAACCTAAGTCGGTCACTTAGTAGTGTGTCCATTTATAAGCACAGTGATTCTTTCATGTATCCGTATGCTATTATATCGGAATAAGGTGATCGAAATCTATTTAAGAATAACAATATGATAATATTAGTGTAATATATATATTAAATCGAATCCGATCATATAGTCGACTACACTCAATGACGTATGTCTATTAATACGTTAATCTGATAACATTCCGTTAAAAGACAGGACAAAGCTTGTAAAAAAGCTGTTAAAGAAGAAAGGACGATCGTACTAGATTAATAAAGTGTTTAAATAAATAATACATGATTTGAAGCAAGTTTAAATACACCAGGCAACAAAAGAAACGTACTCATTCCACGCACTTTCCCAGAATTATATCATGCGCTGGACAATGTTCGGGAGTTTAGCGTTTTATTAGATTAATAAGAATGACTAAACTGTTTTAGAAGAGATAACTAAATGGCTATGCACAATTTGAATGAACCTAGACTCATTCAAGCATTGTTAAAATATACATAATACAATGATGTAATCATCAAACAACACAATACGTATAACAACTATTTGATTTGAAGGCACTAACAACGTACGGAACGTCATATCTTTTTATATAAAAAAACAGCACAACAATGTATATGTTTGTTGATTGGTATAAGATATGAATACATTGTATATTGTTTATATTATTATTATTCAAATGTACCAAATTTATATAACCCTTTTTATGAAAATAACACGTTCAAAAGTACAAAAATGTAATGTACTATGGCGATTGAGACATGGATACAAACCTGCTAGTCAAAATAGTGTGTGTAAAATATAAACAACTATGAAGAATGTTATAAACCAACACATCCTCCACTAGTTAATGCACAAGACATCCACTGCTAACGAGAAAAGTCTCCAAAGATATAACTACAGATATTTAAAAGATACCCATATACTTCAAAGAAATAGAATACTATTTTTAATAAAACCATACTAATCTGAATTAGGCTTTTTAACCCCCCCAAACAAGTGTGCGTTTTCAGCGATTTCTTGAAAGAAACATCTAACACGCATCTAATTTTCTGACCACTAACGCAATACCATACATTCGCCGCCAATGTATTGGTGTCTTTTGACCTTGCTAGAACGTTCTACAACTTCCAACAATCAGTTTTGATAGATACGAGGAAATCGGACATGGAAGGCAGCCCGAGCACAGAAAAACAGTTACAACATAACACAACACAACTACAAGGAGCAATGTCCACGTGTACAACTAAATGAAAGGATTGAACCAGACGGCGACCATTCGACGCCTGTTTGTCAACCAAGTTAGAAAAGCTTTTTCCACAACTTTGGTTGTCATGCAACGCCAACCCGCAAATGACCACAAGAAAGCAATGTGAAACTTCTATAGCATCAACTGATCATAAATAACACAACTGGCGCAATACACATTTAATGGTACAATAAATTCCATAGCTATAGACGTTTAGCATAAACTAAACCAAATGGAAAGCTGGTTGATCACTCGTCTACCCTTGTGGCGACTGACCCGTTGTTGCCTTTTCGTTTAATGCATACAATGTGCATATTTATGTATAAATGTAAGACTATAAGCTAGGTCTGCTTTGTCAGTAATAAACCTTCTGTTCTGTTTTGTTCGATAATATGGAAATAGTGTTTATGGCAGATTTATTAGTTCCGTTCCACCTCAGTGATTGTACTTGTATTTCCCGATCATTGACTTGCAAGTCGTTATACTCGGCGCCGCTGGCAGTCACAGTACATCAGAATTTGACCCTTCCAGATACCCAATTATACAATTGGATAAAGTGGATCATGTGGGTTATTCTTTCTCGGAGCAATTAAGCAATGGCCACAGACAGGGATTGAACCCAATGGGACCTCTCGATTGAAAAGCGCGTGTCCCACCTCTTGACCATATCCCCATACAGCTACCAAGTTAGTTATTTTAAGGTCAATCTGTCACAGAGTAACATAATTCAACAAACTGTATTATGTAATACAGGAATATGATAATTAAACCGAAAAAGAAGCTGAACTAAGAATATATATCATAACAAATTTGCCTATTCACATGTTTACGACAACTTTGCATAAGAATTTACGAAACAGGTCGTTCCGTACATGGCATTGTATGTGACAAGCGCGTTCAAATTGTCATTAAACTGTAAAAGTTGCCTGAACTTTTGAACGAAAATTATCATACGTATTGTAAGCATACAACAATATAATTTATAGACTTTGTGTTATGTGCGTCATTCTTTGGTAATCCTTACTGTTATTTAAAATACCGAACAAACAAAAGCCGAACTAGAACCGATATCAATAATACTTAGTAGTTAATTTTAACAGTTCACCGAGGGCCGGAGCGGTCAAGAACTCATGTATTTGATTTTTTCCCTTTAAATTAAGACAGTGTGTGTATTTCGAGTCATTTGCGCTTGGAACGACAATGGGAACGGGTGTTAGAGAAAAGATTTTATGGTTTTCGAGAAATCTCGTCTGGATTTATGTATTGACAAATGTCGTCTGCCAAGGTATTTAGATATTAGATGTGACAATTATGAAGTACTTGCAGAGCTTCCGAAATTGATTATATTATTTAACAAACTTTAATGTTGCTGTAATGCATTTCATAAATAGCATGCATTGTCTAGCTTATTCTAATGCGTATTTTCTCTTAGTAAATGTTTACAATTGTTAAAATATGTATACTTGTATATGCATTTGTACTATTATATATTAATTGTATAAAGCTTAAGAATTGTGTTTATTTTTGAATGGCGAACAAATCCAGCTTATAAATATATCTTTTATACAATTAATGATTCTTTGAAACATATGCATATCAAAGAAGGTTTTAATGTTACAACATAATTATAAATTAAACCAAACCATGCAACAGTTGGCATACTTAGTTTTGTATGCATAGCACCTGCACTTCATTAATATATTTTCTAACATTTGTAAATATCAAGATCTAATGCATGCGTTTTACGATTGCCATGCTGAAAACAATGTTGATATAATGATATAATTTATGATCGTTTTCTCGACTCATGAAGTTGAAATAAGACGAAACCATGCATAATTCAACATTCACTGACTGATTTATTCGTATGTTGTAAACGCTTGTAGTTATATTATTTTATCATTTCGTACGCATTCAATATGTTATGGATACGTTTGCAAACACAAATCTGGCTATAAATAATATGATGTTTGGAACGATGCCCAAGTGAAATTCATATTATGCAATTCTTTTTGCATATTATACGATTATGCAATTGTTTTATTATTGTAAATGATGTAGAGTTTGTTGTTTATTAAAAGCCAGTTTGAATAGAGTATACTACAGCGCTTTACAACAAATAACATTTTACGATGATATCTAAGTTATGGGAACGTTGCGGAAAGTTGGCATACGCTTTAACATTCGGTGTTTGTAGTGCGCCCCTTGCTCTTGAGACCCGATGGCCTACTCTAGACAAACGTTCGGTAATGCAGGGAAAAGGTAGCTAACGCTACAATTATGCTCATTGCATTGGATACCCGTTAGCCTCCGTTAGATAAAAATATAAAAACTCGCATATATCATCAGCATTTCAGAAAGCTTTTGCCAGCAGAGTTTAATTTCTGCACGCTTAGTGCAAATGTATGCATTATTCAGGAAGGTTTACTGACGGAGTATAACGTACACAAACGTTGTTTCCAAACGTATAAAGTTTTGCATGTTAGTTTTTTCCACAAACCTGACGTCAGCGTTAAACAGCGAATATCACCTTATTTTTTATCAGCAAGCTTTAACTTTGTATGACGGCTTCTTACAGTAGTCAGTTTGATCGTTCGTCTAGGTCAGACTTATAAGGGACCGCTGTATATACGTGCATCAAAAGTTCATACGCGCTTAATCAAAATTAACTACAATACTGACACACTTTATCCGGTGCGAGTACCTGCTGCTGTCAAACATATTCTAGGTAAGGTTTGCAAACATTGACGTGCACCAGATACATAACCTATGAACAAAACTATTTCTCCTCGTGAACGTAATTTTACAGAGTTTGACTCATCATTTCGAATTATGAAACAGTGATCATCTCCATAAACAAACGTTCATAGTTTGAAAATCCCAAGTTAAAGGCATTTACGGTCTATGCTCCAAAACATAAAACTATTCCACATTGGCAAAGTTGCTCATAGGCATCAGTTGTTTAACCTTCGTTCATATTTTCAATGCACAACGATTAAACAATCTTAGTAAATTTATTTCAATAAAGCAACACTGAGCATGCGCAAGACATGATGTAATTCAATGTAAAGGTTTAATCCTTATCATAGTTCCAACAACTAGTTGACGGCTGTTTGTCGACCAGAGTTCCAATACCTGTACATCGCTAGAACAAAGGGGTAAGCGTATTAAGTGGTCATACTGCCACACCATTATTAAAATAGTTTAGTTGTTCTTGCCAAAAATGTGTAATATCGGTTTTTGTAATCAACACGTAAAGTTGAGATTACCTTATGTTAGGTGTGTACCTACTTTGTACAGAGTGACGATTAATGCGATCGAATACCGGGTAATAATTATTCACCCATTATCAAAATAACAAAGTAATTACGCCAAATTGGCAACTATGATGATAAACATGTTATGTGTATGTGTGCTGTTGACACAGTAAAAAGTCTCATGGTCTTAATCTTAGTATTGATAGTTCTTCTCCGAGTCTCTTTAGGTATTCCTCTGTTTCTTTACCCCTGATAGTGTCCGCTTTAGTGATATCTTTGTAACTGAACCAGAGCTGCGGTTCTGTTCTATATGGGACAGCATAATTATGTTGAGAACTATACAATCACGTTTCCCACACTGTGATATAAACCAATGGCGCTGACTAAGTCTATTTAGCCGACCGAATACAATGCTAGTTTATTCAGTTCAATAAGTGACTCGAATATTAGCTTAATTTATTACGCTCCAAGTAGACGTTTGGCTATGATAGAGGCAAAAGGTATTACCAATATTAAGTCTTCTTGATTTGCATTGAATTCAATTGGATGATATAATTCAAGCTTTGTAACGGAACGTCAGTACAATTGTACTTAACAAATGTAGCTTTATGCAAATGTAGCATACCATTGGTACATGTTCCGGGGATAATCGAATGTATTTATACCGTTCGTTCGTCCCGTCGATTCAATATCTAACATATTTCAAAAAGTAAATTATAAATAAATAACTACAGTTGCTTGCGCTTTATATGTAGTATGGCATAGTATGTATATGTAAATAAAGTATTCATTCAAAAGTACAAATATAATATTAACAAATATTCCTAATAACATTACAAGATTTCAGTACCCGAACCAATGTTTCAGCAAGTTACTGACAAAAAATCCATACAATTACATATTGTCACACCAGTTGGTATGATATATAATACATTCATGCAACTTTGCAACATGCATGTATATGAGACGTTCGTAAGTACAAACTCGGTATATTGATAAAACAAGAAAAAGCTGTTTGCAAAATACTCTTTAGATATGGAAAAACAACCTTTTGGACTTCAGTTCCGATTTTCTAAAAATATGTTCAGTGGTTTAGAAGAATGCGTTATTTTTAGAACGTGCACAGCAAATTGAACGCAGTTTACATTATTGTAATTTTATACAAGCTATTGGCAGTAATGAGAAAACCCCTGGACGTTTCTCAACTTTCCACTCTCCGCTTTGGTTGTACATGTCTAATAGGCTTATAAAAAGCGCATTGTAATTTAGATTTCAAAACATATATGAGTCTTATAAGGTCGTAAGTAGTACTGGTGTACTTACAATCTTCTAATTCTAAGCCAACAATATGTACATCAATGAGACACGAATACAAATTTATAGTGCCATTGTCCGAATTGTATTGTCCAAGCTATACACTGTCCTGTATGTTGTACAGAGGAGCTTGACCTTTTCATTCCGCTCAAATACTTAATACTTACGGTTCTTATAAGAAATGTAACCAAAGCAATGCAAAGAATTTCAACGATTAAATCAATTATTGAACAAATATTTAATATATATGTCAAAAATATCACAACATGTTGAAAGTTTAGCTATTGTATTTTTAATCTTTACTTAGACTTTTGAGCAATCGAAAAAATATTTGTTATATACTAATAATGCTACATACACAACCGGCTTTGTGTTTTCTTTGGCACGATTTAAATCGGAAACATTCTATCCTCGCTTATTGTTAATTGATAACTAATACATTTTACCTTATCAGCTTTGTATATAAATATGTCCATTGAATGACAGTAGAAACATATTTACTGTGGACTTTTACCAACATATTATATTGTATAATCCTTGTATTGACTTAAACTATAATTGATATGAACTATAAAAATACTTTGACAATTGTCATACAGTACGCAAGGGTAACACAGTCCAAATAGCGACACATACATTAACACAAATCATTGAAGTAATACATTGCAGCGAAACTTTGTGCATTAAATATGCATTAATTTAATACCTGAACGCGATATATAAAAATATTGCATAAATTTGATACATTTTTAAAAGCGATACATGCAAATCATGCATTAATTTTATACATTGAAGCAATACATGAAAATATTGCATATATTTGATACATTGAAGCGATACATGAAAATATTGCATATATTTGATACATTGAAGCAATACATGAAAATATTGCATATATTTGATACATTGAAGCGATACATGAAAATATTGCATATATTTGATACATTGAAGCGATACATGAAAATATTGCATATATTTGATACATTGAAGCGATACATGAAAATATTGCATATATTTGATACATTTAAGCGATTCATGAAAATATTGCATAAATTTGATACATTAAAGCGATACATGAAAATATTGCATACATTTGATACATTTAAGCAATACATGAAAAAATTGCATAAGTTTGATACATTTAAGCGATTCATGAAAATAATGCATTAATTTGATACATGAAAGCGATACATGAAAAAATGCATTAATTTGATACATTTAAGCGATACATGGAAATATTGCATACATTTGATACATTTAAGCGATACATGCAAATAATGCATTAATTTTATATTGTAGCGTTACATGAAAAAATTGCATATATCTGATACATTTAAGCGATACATTGAAATATTGCATAAATTTGATACCTGAACGCGATACATGAAAATATTGCATAAATTTGATACATTAAAGCAATACATGAATATCATGCATCAATTTGACACATTAAAGCGATACACCAATAAACATATTGAAGCGATACATTAAAGCGATACATTAAACTGATGCAAATTATTTGATAAACGGATACTCATTCATTGTTAGATGTTCGATAATATAAATAAAGTCAAGTTATCCTTAGAAAAAGTGTATTCGTCAAGTGGATTAAAGTCCAGGTTACTGAAATTCACAAACGTGCTTGGGTCAGCATTTTTAGGCTTGTAACTATTAAGCAAACCTTAACCACTTATTTTAGTCTGAAACATAAATTTAATGCAATTAAAATGTGTATGTTCTTGCTGGTGTTAATTAGACTGAACTCTACATTCGGCACACAAACACATATTCATCATATTTCAAAGGCTATGTTATTTGTCCTTGTTCTTATTTCATGTTTTATGTGTATATAAAGCCAACAAGATCAAATATCACCAATCACTGACCAATGACCATATGTCTTTTTTAAAGAAAACATTTACGCAGGTAGGCGGATTTTAAGCTATCAATTTACATTTGTCCACTTTGCTACCCGTTCCAGATGTTCTGTACATGTACGTGAGCTTCTGGCGACAAAGAAGTTCCATATAAGTACATTGTATATAGAACTGCTGTTGCAAGTTTTTATTTGGACGGCACCAAACGTCAAATAAAACTACAATGCTGCGCACACACTCCCACTGGTAAGCAGATTATCATCGAACATAGAGATAACATGGATGCGCTTTTGCCAGTTGAACCCAGAGACTGTGACTTATTTCTATGAATCCATTTTTATGCCATTCGTGCTCTGTAGATTTTTGCCTTTCCTGTCCTTTTTATTTATCTGTATTATACTCATGCATTAGTACGTATCTAGAATAACAGTGTATTTCCTAAATCGTTTCAGGGGCATTTGTAACAGAGGTTAAGCCATCACAAGGAAGTTTGGGTGGCGAGACTCGTATCACAGTAATCGGTGGAGGTAAGCTATACATACACACACATTAGTCTATTTGGTATATTGTTTCAATGTCATATCCTTCAAATAGTAATAACATGAATATAAACATCCAGTTAATGAATCTGATAATCACACTTGTATACAGTAGACGCTTTCAATGAAAACTGTGGTTGCAAATATCAACTATACGTACAAATATTCAACTGTCAATTCATACATCCTTTACGGTAGAAAAGGGCATTTAGAATTGAGTTTTGATTGATTGCTACTTCCAGGTTTCAGTGCCGATCAATTCAAAGAAAATGACGACCCTACAGCCGGTAATAGAGTCTATTTAGTGGGAGAATCTGGCCGCAAACACACATGTGTCGTGCACAAAGATGGATGTACTGAAACACAAATTATGTGCTACACTCCAAGGTAAAATGTTTGATAGTTCTATACTGAATAGCGCTAAGCATATAAAAACTAAAGCTATTGATTGTAACTATGGACATACTTGACAACAATATATTAAAACAAACCATACCTAATTGTTAGCGCGGCATGACAGGTTGAGCAGATTCTCTGGGCGATTCATGTTTGAATAATTTACCAGGAATGCCATTGTCGATAGTAATACTGGTTAGTGGCTATAAAAGGCATATATATATATCTCCGGGTCAGTTGTTGGTCACATACAGAAACAACAAGTTCGAACTGCCTGGTAATTAATTCAAAGAAAGCGGACCACCACATAATGAAATTATGTTTGAACTACTGTTGAAAACACTATAACTGGTGCTACAAAGAATGCCAATAAAACAAAATGGTAATGAGCCAACTGTTTTTATTGATTTTAAATATTTGTAAATGTAAAATAATACCTTATTTGATCCGTCTTGTTCTAAAACAATAAATATATTTTTGTGTTTATATTGTGAACAGTGAATACACTCATTTTTGTTGATATTGTAAACAGGGGTTAAACAGTAAATATAATTATATTGTTTATATTGTAACCAGGGGTATGCAAGAAGAGGCTCACTATGTTAAAGTGGCTGTGGATGATATAGCTGTTGTTGACGCCGATCTGTGTGATGGTCAACCTACATCTGATAGCTGTACATACACGGTGAGACTAGCACACATTTCATTGCACATACAATAAAACGTCAAGGCTCTTCGTTTCATTAAAATATTTGAACGTTTGGATTTCTGGAAAACAATTTTAGCAATTTTATATACAGAATTTATATACAGTTTCATCAGTGCAACTTTGTTTCAATACGTAAGGGCATTTTATCACCCACTGAGAAACGATTTGGGCTGGCTAAATTAAATGTGAATTCAAAATAAACATAATATCCATATTGTATACAATATGTCTGTTGCTCAATAAATATGTTTCAATTGTTTTCATTAGCTTACAGCTCCCAATGAGGTATGTAGTATTAACAACGGTCACTATGTGCAGTACTCGACCCAACAATTAAACTATCGGTTAGGATTTTGACATTTATTATTATTATTTATTTACAGCCATCTGCGGACAATACTCCAACAATAGAGTCTTTCTCCCCTCGATCTGGACCGCCAGGTAACTATATTCTTATTTTAAACATGAACACATGGGTCCTGTATGCGTACTGATTATTGCCTACCTATGGTAATCACGGTCATTTTAAAATAACTAATTATACATTTACCTTCTAAGTGATTGTCCAATTGTCTATGGTTTGGACGATCTTAATTAGTTATACGACATAATATCGGTCCCGGAGCAGAATGTAATAATACATATGGATGGTTTTTCAGGAAAACTGCGCTTAGTGGCATTATAGTAAATTATGTTATACAAAAGTCATGTTCATTGGTTTAATAAGTATAGTATTTTTTTCTCATACATTACATTAAGATAATTTCTGTCGTTTGTTTTGGTAAACAACGTCTGAAAAATACACATATTGAGCAAATCTGTTATAAGCAAACACTCAAAACTGTACAACGTGGTATCATTATCATTTTCGTAATTTTGTCACTAAGCCCGGTTTAACTACAAGTGGTATACTAGCATCACGTGAACAAAATAACCACTTTATGAATTTTATCTTTTGTTTTGAAGGTACACTTCTAAAAATGGATGGACGTATTGTATCTGACAGATACGGCAGTAACATGGAACAAGCCAGCAATGGCAAGGCTGAGAAAGTTCTCCGGTAAGGGATTTTACCATGTGTTATTTTTTGGGGTGTTGCTCTCTGGTTCAAATGTTGGATACTATTTTAAATAAGATAGTGACGGACCGTGCATCAACGTGACATATCATTTTTTTTCCGTTTAATAAGAAACAAAATATATAAAAACTAGATCTGTATAATTGATACATTTTGTGTATGTTTCGTTACTACTTTCCGTCTTTTATTTTTGCTCACTGTTGGATGACGTACATAATTATGATTTGTTAATCTGCGTTAAGTGCGTTAATGTAATTCCCGGGAACATGTTGAAATACATTTACACGTATAACAATTCAAAGATAATGTGGATTTTATCATCTTAGGTCATGTTTATCTGGTGCTTGCAAATCATGATACATTTTTTTTATTTCAGTGTGTATGCTGGACCTCAAGATTGCGCACTTAAGGATGGAGATGCTTTGTAAGTTTATAATATAATCAAACATAATTAATTAATTACAGGTACTACTATAACTAAACGACGTAAGTTTTGTCTTCAGGAAATGAAAAGGATATTTAACATGAAAAGTTTACAAAAATATAGAAAATTAAAAACGCAGACCGAACTTGTTGAACTCTCTGCATATTCATTTTCTGGAACACGTGATTTTGTCAGATATCTATAACACACTCACTTCCTGATACTACACGTCAATCGTTCAATGTCTCCACGTGGTCAAAGATGTGTATATACTCCATGCATTAATATACTTCAGCTATGGGTTGAAATTAGCGGATGAAGAGTCCGATTATGGAACACTGGAATGCAAATACAAAGGAACATCTGTAGGCAAGTACTTTATCATTGGGATACACATGATTGGGCTATTAATAGGTTTCATCTATCCCAAACTATAGCATACCGGATCATGGCAACAGCCCCAATTAAAGGGGGGCGTAAATAACCAGTATTGATATATAATTGCATAATTCTCACCAACCTGTTGTCATTCACGAATGTCTTATTAAAAATATATTTGTTTCGTGTACGAATGTTTGTAGCTTTATATACATTAAATTGAACCAAGTGTTAAGCTGTTGGTTTCCTACTCATGACTGACATTAATGCTCATCTAGATTGTTTTATATTTGACAGGATTTTACAATGCAAGTATCATTCTGGAAGCTCCATATGGAAGGTAAATGCAAACCATTTATTACATACATGTACTTTTTTGTATTAATTGTGTTGATAATAATTTGACGAAAATTATAAAAAAACGAACCGTACATTAATATTCTAGTTGGTTATACCCTTGTTTAATAGCATTTATGACATATTCCTCTCTCTGATGCCATGGCACGTCAGAGCTATGTCTTGGTCAAGCGCGCCATTTTGTCGTGAACTATCAGTAAAATACACCAACGCTCCAGGTGACATTTCGCTGCCTTAGATTGAGAAGGTCGTAACTACAAAATCAATACTTTGAGAAAACAATAAAAACTGTCTGACAACCACTCTTTACTTTTGGTAAAACAATCTTTTTCAACTTCAGTTTGGTCAACATGATAAGTTCCGAGTTTCATGAAAATATGCTCATAAGAAGCGCCTTATGGTGTAGATTTTAAATGTGCATTAGTCTTATAAGGTGGTTCTAAGCCAGCTTTTTACTTACGAGTATTTGTGTCATATGGACGCATGCGTGGTTATGTATATTTATACATTTGAACATTTCAGAACTGTAGCTTCAGATACATACAGAATGGCCTACAATGACAAGATTTACATGTATCAAGCATACACAGGTACCGTATTGTTTCCGCTTTTTGTTAGTGTACTCGTTAATTGTGTTACGCCGAAATCTACCCCCGCTGCGCTTTCAAATAGGAATTAGTATGTTGCAAATTGTTTGTGTCCAGAGAGAAATAATGAAAAAGCCGTTATAGGCGTGATACCATTTTAGACAACCAGGTGCTTTAATAGATCATCTTTAAGCATGTCATGTGATGTCAGACCTCGGATACGTGTCTGATGGATACCTTTGTGGAATTACCATTTCATTAGTAACATTTGTGAACTGATGTTCGTAATATTATCCTTTAGTAAAATATTTGGCCACGTGACTTACAAATATGCAAATTAATAATATAACCCTTTTAACAAACACTCCTGATGATGAGACATTGCAATGAAGCGAGAGCTGTAATTATATTTTACATTTATTAGAAATTACTAATAAATCTGAAAATTTCTTTCATAAACCAACTAGATGACACTTTCACTTTTTCCATTTTACCTTCTTGTTTCAGATATCACTTCAATCAGTCACTCATCTGGTAGTACAGAAGGAGGCCTGGCTCTAACTGTATTTGGAAACTATTTCGATGACCGAGCTCCTTATGTAGCACCGAGAGCCTTCGTTGGAGGTAGGATTTATTCTTCACAATATCTATTGAATTTTATGACTTTGTACATAATGTACAGAATTGTTTTAATTAAATTCACGAATCGTCAGTGAATTTAACATTATTCCGACGCCAAGCTGTCTGTAAGGCGGTATACTCATAACATACACGTACCTTAAGTCATTTAAAGCGAGTACCTCGATTGATCACTGGTAATGTACACATCATTCAATGCTAATTGGGAAGATACTTAATTAATAAACAAAAACCTGCATGGATCGAAGCTCATTAAAGCGTTTTGATAGTTTGTGTTTAATTTAAGCCATAATTTGAACCATACAGCTGTAACTTCTCTCCATTACAGATGCCGAATGTGAGATTACCAATGTAGATATCGACAATTATGTTGAATGTAAGGTTGCTGCCGACCCACAGTACTCTGACTCCAAGTTTTCTGGAAACCGTGGGGTGAATTTTGAGTACTGGACTGGAGCAAGTAAAGATAGCAGTAGCCTGGATTCAATCAGAACAATGTCTAGCTCAGATTCTGGATACACATCCGGTGATTTAGATGAGACCTATTTCTATGACGCCAACGATACAATGGATACCTATGCCAGCAGAATTACAACCTTCTTCAAACCTCCACATAGCGGCGAGTATCAGTTCTTTCTGAGTGCAGATGATGAAGCTAAACTCTTCATTGATGATGTGAGTACTAAAATACGTGTAGTTAAACATCTGCCATTTTCTATAATTCTAACTTAGAATGTTATAATTAATTCAAAGTTTGAATTAAGCAGTGTATATTACATAATAAAAAATAACCGGTTCAACTGATAGTAAAGATGATGTGCTTTTTCGGATGGTTTATACCTCATTATTCATGATTTTGACCGGGGTCACTTTCATGCAGAGTTTGCAAATTGTATATGGTTCTATGTTGCGTGTTGTTCGTGCCGCTCGTTTTCAGTTGATTATATTAGACGTGATGTGATCGTTAATAAGTTAATGCATTATATTAAAGAATGAAGCAGTGACAGCAGGTTTAGAATGGGAGACTTCTACAAGAATGGAGTTAGATGAAAATCAAAGGTAGTAACCTTTTCATTAAATAAAGATTGCAATAATATGTGTACGATTAATTACCACTTTTTGAGAGTTGTACAATGATATTATTGTGATATCACCAAGGTTGTATGGAACGTTTTACTATTATGCTTAACCGATGTCGCGTTTTTACGTGTTCGGAAGACATATTTGAACATCTAAAAAGAACAATAAAATTCCAGTACTGTACCGACCTTATTCAACAACTATTCAAATCTACGACACATACTGTATAGCGGGTAAATTTCACGGTGTCCAATTTTCGCGTTAATTGGATCCTTTTGAATTCACGGTGTCTTGATTTCGCGCTAACGGCATTGACCGCGAAATTAAAACCTTGTTGGTAAACACGGAAGGGTCGGTAAACGTTAGAATATGAGTATAATCGTCAGTACTGATCTCGGGGTTGTGTGTTCGAATTCCGGGCTGGCCAACTAAAATTACTGATGAGACTTTAAACCGAAGTCCCATGTATTGGTGCTATACATATGGCATGCAAAGAACCAGGAATGCTTCTGGAATTAGGGCATCTTCTGAATCATGCATTATCCTCCAACAACTAAAAGTATTAAGTCTTCTGGAGGCCTCGCCCATAAGAATTATCCGGTGGCGAGGATAAAGAAACGCAATAAACCAAACATACTGATCATTAACTGCTAACATAAGAAAAACATGTAGATCTATTTACAAACAAACAATTATTTCGGCAAACATTTACACATTCCGCAAACAAAATACTATAACACAATTTAGTGACTGTATGTGTGTTTCTTATGTACTTGTATCTATATCTGTCATTTGACTTTCAATGGAATATTTGTAACATCTTTGTCTGTTTTACATGGACATGGTGGTTTAAGTAAAGCAATATATGCTGAACCAAATATGTATGTCGTAATTATGAACCTTTATAAAGAAATATCTTGTAAAACTTAAGGTAGACTCATCGCATAACCAATCGAATGTAAACAGTGCTGTACATAAAAATCTAACTTATTTTTGACATTTGATCAATATTGATGTGCAAATCACCCGGAAGAAATTAATAAATTTGCGTTTTCCTTTATTAATTCAGGTATTTATTGGAAGTGGTACATTATGAAACTACCGGGGAATCTTATGTTCACTTGAAGGCTAAATACTACAACACCAAGTTTACACGTGATTCCATATTACAAGCGGTACAGGAAGAACAAATTATTGCAATCAGATCTGATGTGCTTTACGATGTACAGGTAATACGTCTTTGCGTTTCATTCGTTAACTTGGATCACCATTATTTCATTGTGAAATTGGGTGTTGGCATTACTCCGTTTAGTTGTGTTGTAACTGTTTTCTGTGCACGACTGGTAAAGCTAACGGCTGCCCTTCCTGTCCGATGTCCTCATTTCTGTTTTCATCGTTCTGTAATTATATTGTAATTATTTGTGGTATAAGGGAAGTTTGATAAGTAAACGTTACTTGCCTGAACAACACACGTTATAATGTCTTCCAACATGCAATGAAAATTATTTGGTATGTATTATTTCTGTGGTAGTTGGAATTTGTTATGATAGAAATGACTCATGACACATTTTTCTCCACAATTGCATACCTCTTTTAGAGTAACATGTACATGTATACAAAATGTACAAACAACTTTTCATATTTTAGTATTCATAAACAACTTACTGTAATTGATGTGCTTGAATTGGGTAGATTGTGGCGTATTTACATACTGTATAGGTGAGGCAATGGACAATACTTGTATACAAATTCTTATTTAAAAATAATATGATATAACCTCAGTAATATCCTTCTTATTTCAGCAATTAACGTTCGCTCAATTTTCAACTGACACATCTGCTAATGAGGTGCAGCTATTAGAAGTTGAAACAAATGGAGAATTCCGTATTGGACTATTTGGTGCTTACACAGGTACGTTATATTGGCTGTTAATGATACATTATATAAATACTTATAAACAAATGGTTGAACTAAAAAAGAAGTAATAAAATACATTTAATGGGTACATGTTTATATAATTATCTCACTGCAGAACCGTTGACCACAGCTATAGATGACATTACACTACAGAACGCCATTAATGCTCTACCAGTATGGGGGAGTGAGGAGTCTGTGACTGTAGAAAGACAAGCTAGTTCCACACCAACATTTCAACTGACCTTTGTATCTAAACGAGGTAAGTCAGTGGGTATATAGCAAAAAAATGTCAAGGATAATGTGTACAAGTGAGAATATATAGAATTCTATAAAGTTTACAACGTTCTATAAGAATTTTGGTAGAACATAAAACATAGAACCGTGTGTAATCGAATAGAATTGCTATGGCTGTCATAATTTATCAAACATTTTTGTATGTATCTGAGTTTATAATTTCCAATTTATGTCCAAATATTCTTCAATCTAGGTGATTTCCCTGATGTTACTGTCGTCAAGGTGACAAACAGTTCTGCAGTATCGTATTCAGTATCAGAAGATACTAAGGGAACCCCAGACCAGGATACAGTAGCTTTATCTCTGGAAGGACGAGTCTCTCAACCATTCTCTGTAGCAGCTCTCTCTCAAACTACAGTAAGTGCATTTATTGCAACTACGCTTGTAATGTGATATTAATTTCATGAATAGTTCGCTTGCTTAGAATGAGAAGATCGAAAGAACTACTAACGACGTTATAAGACTGATACATATTTAAAAATTAGTATTACAAGGCGCTTCTTATGAGCCTATTTGAATGAAAGTCTGAAATTGTCATGTTGACCAAACTGAAGTAAAAACAGCATGTTTTACCATAAATAAAGAGTAATTTTCGAACAGTTTTTCATTATTTTCTCGTAATAACGATTTTGTACTTACGACCTTCTCATTCTAAGCCTGCTATTTCTTTAAGGGAACCTTTCAAACTAGCCGGTTTGGATGTACATTCTCTTTACTCCTGTGGTAAACGATGGCAGTCACAAAAACAAATTACCATTTACTTACTTATCATGTTAATTATTGTTTTTAGCTTAGTGGCGCCATCAATGGTATGTTTGAAGCCAGGTGTCCAGATCTTTTCGAAAGTACCCGAATTAGGAAGTACTATCAGAGTTTTGAATCTGACTCAAGTGACTTTGGCGGCACCAGAGTTTCTGATACTGAACCATTTTGTGGACGGTACGTGCTGAAGAATCCATGGGCAATCTACAAGAAGCCAGAAGACAATGTTGGCATTACAATGTCTACTAGCAATTGGGTATGTTATTTGATGTATTGTTGTAACTGTGGTATTTATAGAATAAACATTTATCCTGTTTTAAACAGACACGTACTGTGCTAAGTTCATGTGCTTACTAGTGTACCAATATTTAGAACGATGCCTACAACATTGCACGTTGTTGTCCTTTCGATCAACTGAAGTGGTTATATGCAAAATGGTTGTATTAATTGTTCTGATTCATGTCCTAGACTGTGTGACACGGTTATCGATAGAAATAGTTAGGGAAGTTGATCAGTGCTTGTAGAGATGTATATGGAGACTGGTTTTGTCAGCGGTCCACAAATTTAAACGAAAGAATGGTAATAAGAAGACAATGTTGAGACTGACTTGGTGAATGTCTGTAGACATTCACGTGGTCATTTGATTCCACTTGTTATGAATTGAAATGCTTTAATATATATTAATATACTAAAACTATTTTATATGCAGCTTTGCCTTGCCTACAAAGGATTTCATCGAAGTTTCATTCGTGTGAAAGTTTCCTACAAGTCGACAGCTGATGAGGAAACAAAGACAGTTGTCAGATATTTACCCTTTACATTCAAGACAGACTCTGACACCGAGTAAGTCTTTGTGTAATATAACAATGACATGTATTGATAGGCGGCTGCTACTTGACTATTGTTTCATTTGTGGTGCTCTGGTTTTTTTTATTTGTATAAAACACATATATGTCAAAATATGAACAAAATAGCACTTTTTTAACCTGAAAGACTTCCTTGGTTACTAGTCCAAACCTCAATTAACTCCGAAATTGCAAGGTGTGAACTGGGATACCACTGACGAGGAAAATTAACTTCATCACCACCTCAACAAATACTTAATAGATTGTGATTAAGAAATTGCAAGATATCAACTCGCCCTCTGTAGGACAGTAAGTCTTTCTCAAGCATCTATTGAGGCGTATTCCTTTGCAATTCAATAAGCTTGAACATAATGTGTGCCGATACATTAATAACTTCAACATTTTATGTATTGATTCTTATTTCAGATCTAATACATGGTATTATACATGTCACAATGTATTTGATCCAATATACGATATGTTTTCCACCGACACACTACATCGGTTAGATGAAGTAAATGTCTACAGTTTGAACAGTGAACAAGTTGGTTATGTTGATTCAGTGTTTATTGGACAAGCCGAAACCACGGATGATCCAGGTAATATATTTGTTATAGGTAATACTACAAAATTTAGTCAAAAGTAGTCCATAGTATCACGCAAATGTTTGAGAGCAAGCAATACTAGAAAAATATTTTTTATTGTGCCTGCACTCCTTACACAATCTCCATCTTCTGACACCAACATATACCGATCACAGCCGAAACAACAATTCAAAAGGTTTAATGCTGGCATCGTTGTAATTGCCATAATACTTTTTCTGCCTATGTACAGGACAACGCTCTTACCATTAAAACATGGCTACTGATTCCTGTCTCGTATATATAATCCGTACGACATAGCAAGCGATGTGTCTATGGCGGTGTCATGTCATACATGTTCTTTGGACACATGTTTTGTCTTTAAAATATATGTGTTGGACTGTTACATTGTTTATACGATACTATACTATATAGATGAAGGTTTTGTTCAGGAAACAGTTAATATACTGAATGAAATATTTGAGAATAATATCTACATACACTGCTTATATATAAATGTACATATACTAACATTAAACTACTGTTTCTGACAGAGGTGATTTTACGCCGTCAAGCTCCTTCAATGCCTAATGGTGCGCTGGTTAATGAAGTTGTAGTGACTGAAAGCTCATCAACTGAATATTCCGTTACTTTGAAGCCATTCGATTGTGGAAATGCCTTCCCTCTATTCAGTTTGGCTCATGCTTCTGTAAGTATATTTCGATTGTTCTTTATAACTTAGTAACAGAAGTTATACGCACTATTATACACATAACCCATTCACATGATTCGTATACTAGTATTAAAACTTATTATCAGTACATTACTGGTGTACTATGAAACAATATAATATAATTATTCAGCTTTTGCCGTTTCTTGTTTTGAACAGGTCAGTACTGGTCGTTTGGCTTACCCTAGTTCTTCGGTAAAAACAAGTTTGTCCAATGGTGCTGGTGCCCTAACTGTGAAAAGAACATCAGAGGCTTCACCTGCTGTTTCAGGATTTATTGGAATCGAATTTAACGGAACTTCAAAATCTGGTATGTGTAGTGTACTGTTGTTTTTGTTACTGTTTCACTCGAAGCTGGGATAAATCTAAGTTTATCAATAAATTGACAGATATTGTAAGAGAGTTGTAACGTTTATAGCATTCTCCCAGTAGAGTTGTTATTCGTTGCTAAGGATTTAATCGTGGTAATGGAAGATATTTTCAAAACTTATCCAATGAAGATAATTGTAACAAGAGGTTATATTACAAAACAGTTCAATCTTAAAATCACTATATTGTATTGGACTTAATAATACCTACTTTGAATACGTTAATGCCTGTATTTTAGGTTTGAACGTATCATTGGAAGCCAACCAGTTTGACAAAGAACTTGAATCATTAAATGGTATTGGTTCGTTGTCTATTGAAAAGACAGGAGATTGTGCTAACTTTAATCTAGGTGTGACTTTCGTGACTCTACCTGGAGATCTTCCAAAGATGGTTGTAAGTATATTTGAAAATATAATACCACGTGGTCGTTCGTATTTTTCCACGCAAAATTTTTTTTTCGTGTGTCCCATATATTAATTATCAAATTGTTAAATGTATTGACCCACACTGTTGGTGAGAAATGAACAATAGTTATTCAGAATTACAGTAATGTAGTTAACAAAGTTCTTCCATATTATTGTTTTCCGATAAGCAATGTTTAAATGTGTTTATTGTAGCATCGGAACAAACGTATGCCATGCAAATGTATACAATGTATACTCCCCGATTCTATTAAGGTGCAGCGGTGGATGTGAGCTATGTAAAATTACGCATTTCTGTCATTTTATCCGTGAGTGTTAGTGGTAATTATGGATGCCGGGCTGTATACATTATATCACATACCCTCGAGACAATGGTTATAATCTAGAATGAGGTGATAATTATAAATTCGAAAGAAAACTTGTTAAAAAATCGACTTAAAATGAATCAGTATGAACAAAAAATGTACATCATCTGATTTGCTAATCTTGTATTGTTGCAGATTTCCGATGGTGAATTGGAAGGTATTAATCCAGTAGGTAGTGTGGTAGACCAAGTTGATGGTGGTTTGTTCTATAACCCACTTACCGGAGATATGGTTTCTACTGTGCACTCCTCACCACAAGTCCGTGTATATATGAATGATGTACCAACATCTTGTGATGGAGATTGTTCATTTGAATGGCAATCTAGTGCTACACCAACTGTTGATGGAGTTACACCACCTTCTGGTAATTTTTGCTGGATTCGTTTTTGCCATTTTATGCAACTCATGACACTTTAGATTTATTTGAAATTGGAAGATTGGTATATCATAATGATATTTTGCATATTTCATTTTGTCGAATAGATCTCCTTTACTCAATAACCAATATGCAGATAATGAGGTGGCTAATAAAGAATTCGTAAAGTATTCGTTGCTTGTTGGTTTCTGATATCGTTGATACACGTTAGTAACTTACACCTTTGGTATACGAGCTTGTATTATGTTAGTATTTTAATCTGAGGAGTTTAATCTTTAAGAACGAATGCCAGTCGATCACTGTTAGTGTTACTTATAGTATTATAATTCAATCACTATTTGTCACTTACAATGTCCGTTGGGTACAAAGACAATGTTTGGTCTCCTATTGCTTGTAGAGGTAATAGAGTTGAGTTGAACCAGTAGGTTAATACAGTACGAGCATTCTGTTACAGGTACTTCAGCCCTGGGAACCTCAGCTGTTATCACTGGGTCAGGTTTCAATGCTGACATTATACAGAATACTGTGACCATTGGTGGAGTAGATTGTAGTGTAACTGATGCAAGTACCACGTCAATCACTTGTGATGTTGGGAATGGTCCTGTTGGAGATCATAAAGTCGAAGTTAATGTGAAGGGCAAAGGTGATGCCAAGCATACAGGCGCAGATGTGACGTTCGAATATACTGCTGAAATATCTAACATTGACCCAGTCGAAGGCAGTTTGGGAGGTACGCATATGAAGACATCAAACGTCTTGACCTTAGTCATAGTTGTTAAGCCTTGATTAATATTATGTTTAAATAGTATGTTATGTTTAAGTATACTTTATTTTTTGAATGATTTAATGTAATTCATTGGTTAGAGAGTTTCTTTTGAATTTGAAATGGAACACTCTCCATCGCATTATTTAGGTATAAAGTGCAATATATCAATGTATGCTAATGTATGAACTTTTCATTGATGTCTGTTCCAGGTGGCATTGAATTGATTATTTCTGGTTATGGTTTCAAGGAATCTGCTGTTGTTACTATCAACAGTGCAGTCTGTGAAATTGTCAGAATAAGACCTGACCAGATTAACTGTACTGTCCCAGCAATGGTTAGTAATCATATAGATCTCTTATTTTGTGTTGTTCAGTCGTTATCCAATTGCTCGCAAGTCGAATCGTTGACTGTAAATGTCATAATTAGACCAATATGCTATTATCATTAGTCCTACTGAATGCTGAAAATCAAACGTTGCTTTGCAACAACGTAGACTAGAGCATATTTTGATCGTAATGAACAGTATGGTAGAGAAGGATCTCAAATCCTATTTACTATTGTGTTACGTCATTATCAAGTTAGTTTCTGGAGAGGTCGCACTATATATAGCATTCACTATTTGACATGTGCTTCTACTACTACATATTATGTGCTATACTTTATGATGATATTTGTCATATTTCAGACTGCTGATGGTACTTACGATGTTGTTATAAACCAAGGATCCACTACTCTATCAATCTCAGATTTTACATATTCTTCATCTCTAACAGCTGTTGTGGACAGCATTTCTCCATCAGCACTCAACGTTTTAGGTAGGTACATGTACACTAAACGGATGCTCTCATTAAGTTTAGCAGAAAAATAGAGCACCTATTTATTATTTTTATTATAACCACTATGTTGTCATTCCCTTCTCATTGATGCGTCATAATTACTTCAGATATGAAATACTAAAGCATCAATTGTTAAATAACGCCATTTATTATGCAATGACATGCCAAAGAAAGTACCTTTTAAACGTCCAATTGCTTACACATGTTGCATGTATGGTTCGCTCAGTGTCTGTCTCTTGTATGGATAATAAAGGGCTGCTCCGGTTTCTGTACTGCTTCGAATTGTTTGTGTTTGGCTACTCGGTATGTAGAAATAGTGTAACCACGTGTCATTGTCATGATACACAAATCTTCAACTATTCAGTATGTATTATATCGATGATTTAAGATTGCTGATATTGACATAGGGGTAAGTAGCCAGTATACCTCATATACACTAGATTATACCTATATTCATCAGGTGGAGCACTAACTATTACTGGTTCTTCCTTCACATCAACTGCGTCCAGAGTGTTTATTGGGTCTGAAGAAGCCGAAGTGACTAGTTGGACAGACACTGAAATAGTCATTAATGTACTTGAAGTTTTCGCTGGTACTCACGAGGTCATGGTATGGAGTGATAATGGGAGAGCTGTTGATGGGTAAGAATCCGTGCAATGTAATATTTGAGTTCAACATTGAAAGCAATTGTTATAATGACAGATATCTTTTAAATAAAGTATGTTCTTTACTTCATTGTCATATAAACATAGTAGAAATAGCATATACTAGTTACACGCACTTTAGAATTAATTGAATTATTGAAATTTGCTGTCGGAGACGCCAATACCGCATTATAAGTTGCTACTGTGTATTTTTACCTAGGTTTACTCTGTCCGATGTATTTCACTGCCACAAACTGTATAAAAAGTTAGCGAGCTTAAATAGTTGCTAAATTTCGCCAATTTATAAAAAAACTCTGACATACTTCTTGCATCGTTTTAGGCCTGAAATCAATGCTACAAATGAGTTAAAATGATATATAAAGTCCTTACTTATAATGTCTGAAAATCAATATTCACTTAATAAGCGACTTGTGGAGGCATCCACTTATATGCGGTATTTTCTACTATTTCTTTCAGATCTGGAAATGTCCCTACTATAACTGTAGATCTCAGTGTCTCCAATATTTTCCCATTGCATGGTTCCCTACTTGGTGGTACCAAACTCACTGTAACAGGGTCTGGATTTGGTACCAATGATAGTCTGGTGAATGTACAAGTTGGTGATATCAGTTGTGATGTTACCATGATTACTGACGCTGAGATTCAATGTGAGATAAGTGATGCTGCAACAACACACCAAGTTACTAACGGAGGATCTGATCCAGGTATTGTTTTTAATTACCTGACATATGTGCACCACTGACAAAATTTAATGTACTCAATTATTTTTTCAAACTCAGTATGTTTTGGTTTATTCCTCCATTAAGCTATGTAAACAATTGTATCATGAATGTGGAACACTAACTTTAACCTAGGATAAACATGTTTAATATAATCTCATTATTTTTCCTTCAGCGTTTGGAGTATTCTATGCATTTGATGAACCTTACATAACCATCAACCAAGGTGACTATGTTCAATGGTCATGGGAGACCCCGGAATTCGTCAATGAAGTTGCTCATGCAATTATTGAAGTAGACAGTCCCAGTTCAACAACAGCTAAAGAAGGAGGGTTTAGTAGTGGTACCCCAGTGGATATTGGTAAGCATACATAGTTTGATAATATTGTCCATTTCAGTTTCTTTTCCGTCGACACAGAGTGACATTCTACCTACGTATATTGTGTAAGTAAACTATGCATTACATGTATGTTTGTTAAAGTATACGTTGTAGATACTCATCGCCAATCGCATACCTTACTATTTAGTCAATTTCTAAAAGCTGCAATCATTTCATACCCGGATACCTGTGTTATTAGATTGTTAAAATGTCAGTGTAAAATTAGTTTTTGAAAATGAGTTTTTGTTTTATAAATTTACAGGACAATTTAGACACCAGTTCACGGAGACGGGCACTTACTATATATGGAGTGGATATGTTGATCCCTGGGCAATTAAACATTACTCTGGAGTAGTGGAAGTGGTGTCTGCAACATCATATGCTGCTGAGATAAGTGTACAACTTGCTGGTGTCGAAGCCTTACACAATGTCGGAGGTAGATATATGTTGATATTTAAGCGGTTATTAAGTGGTTATTATAGGTCGTTTATGTGTACTTAGGTCACAAATCATAAGTATATCAAAGTACATATTTAAAAAAAGCTTGGATCAAATTTGTTGAATTGATGAAACTTGGAACCCAAGTTTTGCATCTGTAGTCTAGATAGAATTTCTAATTCTTATACGCCGATTGTTTACGTCTAATAATGCAAATTGTGTAATTTAACTTGAATTACGTTTATGACTTTTTCCATCGTATATTGATACATAATATACTCATAAATAACACATATAAATTGTCTTGCAGGTTCCAGTGATCCCGATGATACCTCAAACTGCCAGGCTGTCGTATCAAAGAAATCAGGATGCTCAGATTCAAAACCATCTGGTGCAGATAATTCTAAATTTAACTTTGCATTCTGGACATGTGGAACACCAGTTGTAACGTCCTTAGACCGAAATAATGGCACAGCGCTATCAACTATAACAATATATGGTGAAGGGTTTTCGTCTGAAGATTGTCAGAATGAAGTAAGCTTTGGTGGTAACCCATGTACTGTTACATCTTCAAGCGACTCAATGATTGAGTGTAGCCTTGAGAAGTCTGCTGAGCCAGAATTGGGCGTCTTGCTCCCATTAGCTGTGAGGATTGGAAACCGTGGTAATGCCTTAGTTTCGATTGTAAATGCCGAGGACAAGTCATTTGGCCTGCTACCTAATATTGAGACCATCTCACCAACTGCAGGATCAAAAGCTGGTGGTACCAAAATCACAATCACTGGGTTTGGCTTTGGTGATGAGCCATATGTTACCATTGGCGGTGACTCGTGTGATGTTATAGAAAGTTCTTATACAGAAATCATCTGTGAAAGTCGAGCATCTTCTCGAGAAACGGACAAAGATATTGAAGTTTCTGCAAACGGTATACCTGCTGAATGCGAGACGTCCACTAAAACATGTAGATTTTTACATTCATCGCAGAGGACATCACACATCTACACTGTCAGTCCAGATAGTATGTCATCAACTACCACCTTCAACATATCTGGTGCGTCCTTGGGAACCGATGTTGCCAATCTTGAGGTGACTTTCGGCGGAGAAACCGCTACAGTTTTGACTGCAGTCAATACATACGTTACAGCTTCCATTGATAACGTGCCAGCAGGCGACAATGCCGTTGTCGTAAAGGTGCTAGATGTCGGTAATGCTGATGGAGTATTGACAGTGTCTGGTCTACCAACTATCACAAATGTTTCGCCATCTTCTGGAAGTACCCATGGTCAAACAACCATAACCATTAGTGGAAATGGCTTTGTTGTCAATGAAACCACAGTAACAATTGATGGTTCGGCTTGTGAGCTAATATCTACAGGTTTGTCTCAGGTTACATGCGTTACTGGATCCCATGCTGCTGGTTCCGTCTCTGTGGATGTTGTATCTAATGATGAGTCGTATTCATCATCGTCATTCACTTACTCCGCTGGTTCTACTCCTACTATAACATCTGTGAGCCCAACCTTTGGTTTAGAAGGAGATACTCTAACAGTTAGTGGATCCAATCTAGGTCCTGGAACAGCTACTGTATCACTTGATGATATCGAATGTGCAGTTACATCAAGTTCTAACACCCAGATACAGTGTACACTAGGAGCCCATGCCACTGGTGCTGTCCCGGTGTCTGTTTTTGTTGAAGGTCTTGGAGCTTCAAACACAGATGTCGAATTTGAATACCAATTATCACTTAGCAGCATCACACCGACACAAGGTATGTCATCTTAAAACTTAACTTGAGAAAATATTTTTTTGACATAAATTGAGAAAACTTTATATATGTTTGAATATTGTAGTGTGGAAACCGCATTTTTTACACTCGGTGTAAAGTCAATGTATACGTGTTTGGAATGATCTATACAGACAGAATATATAATATAATTTACAAGAACATATTGATAAAGTTATTCTCATACTTTTTCTACTGCACCTCTCTGTTTGGTTTTCTGTGATGTGACATTACTCGTATGTCGATACATTGTTGGCACTGCATTACAAATTAGTGAGGATGATAATTGGTTTTTAGTTGTTGGATCATTGGCAGTGATGCTGATCATGAGTACAAAAAACTGTGCTACATAACTTAATATTGCATGAACCATCTCCGTACTAATTATGCCAGTGATTATGTAATCAAAATTGGCTGGTTCTTTTCATAGAGAGCCCGAATTACATGCGAACTAATAATTGAAATTACATATAAGGCACTGAAGCTGTTAAAGGCAACATTAATTAATATTTTGATTACAAAATGCGTAAGTGCTAGTACATATATTTACAAACATTTCTATCATCATGATTACAGGAGGAACTGCTGGAGGTCAGACTGTTGTTCTATCTGGTAATGGATTTGACGATACAGCTACAGTAACTGTTTGTGGCCAATCTTGTTCCTTTGTCGAAACAACATCCACAGCATACACATGTAGAACACCTGCAAATACTGGTAAGTTCTCTAAGAATAAAACTTTGATGGGTAAACTATGTTTAAATTATGTTACTTTTATGCATCTGTGTGCGAATCAAATTGTGGCATTGTGATGGCAGGGCACCAGAAACTTGAGATTATCTCTGTCTGTCTTGTGGACAGATCTCATATACATACAACTTATTTTCTCTCACTTACATGTACAAGATTTCGTCTACAAGATAAATTGATACTAATACTCGTATATGGTGACAGAAATAATACTTTGAACTTATTATTATGTCCAAACGCTACATACTATTATTAAAACAGTGGATTCATCAGGGTATCTATTCAACTTCACAGGTACATTTTCAGAATTTTAATGAAATATTGATAAGAAAAAAAAGTACGTACGTAAGTGAGAGAACTACGAAATCACGAGAATTATAATTCTGATTATATTTAGAAATAACTCTGAATTTGAAATATGCTTAACGAATTTCAGCCCAAACTGGTGATGTTGTATTATCTCTGAATGGTTTAACCAGAACACTATCCAGTGCATACACATACAATGCAGCACTAACACCAACCATATCAGGTGTGAACCCAACCAGAGGAGGCACCGGTGGTGGTACTTCTTTAACTATATCTGGATCAGGATTTGGGTAAGTATTGTTTCATTATCTAATCTGTATAAAGGAGGGACAAGGGTAAACGACTCCGCTTATTAATAGTCAGTTTGTATATACAACCAAAGTGTAAAGAACAAATGTTTTTTGTTAACAAGTGGTCTCCACTAACAAGTTAAATAGAATAAATACAAAATTGAAAATGTTCCTAGGGGAGATGAAACATGTGTTTGTTTTGTATATACGATTAACAGTATGTGTATTGATATCTTTTCGATGTAGGTCTTAAACACTTGATATACTTGTAACCTTGATTTTTTCCAGAACCGACGATAGCAGTGTTAGTGTATTGATAGACGGGTCTGAATGCGAGGTATCTTCAGTCACCGACACGGAGATTGTATGCTCCACTGGACCACATATGGGATCTGTTGATGCTAAAGTTGAGGTACAAGTCTCTGGAAATGGAATAGCTGAAGAGGTAATTTTCCGATACTTCGTTTAATTCACCCAATAGAAACCCATCGATACAGATGGTTTATCCAAAATCTATGTACAATGTTTATCTTCTTTAGTGCTATTTTGTAACACTGTCTTATACATAATCTTGTTAGTAAATAGTGTATGGTGAAACCAGTAAAAAGTATTTATCAACAAAATTAAATAACATATGAGATCAAGAATTTCTCGTGACATACGGCAGTAATGGGGACAGATGTTATTGAACACTCCATTCTGTACCATTCTTTTATTCTAGGCTTCTACTGGTGATGCTGATTTTAGTTATATTGATGTTTGGTCTTCAAGCTTCACATGGGGTGGAGGATCTTTACCACAATCTGGAGAATTTATTGTCATCCCAGCTGGAATGACGCTTCTTCTGGATACAGATACACCAGTTCTCAGTTTCTTGCTGATACAAGGTTAGTCACTGACACTTGTAATCTGACGTCATGTGATTGTTTTCGTGTTTGTCCAACCGATACGGTAAGCTAATAGGATATTCAGTGGAAGTTTATTGTCAATGGTAACGGCAGATGAATTGACAGTGTTGAGCATCATACATGTAGTAAGATGAAATAGTACTTGGGATGTTGAAAGCCAAAAAAACGTCGTCACAAAGTACTAGGAAACGTTTTGTTTATTACAAGTAAAGCTTTATACTACATGTAGTATCGAATGGAGAAGAAATCGAAAAGATGTAGTTATGCATTGGTCTAAAACAACTGGGTATTAGTACAACCAATGCACTATAATTTGACTATAATTCTAAGTTTTGATTGATTGATATAGGAATGATGAAGCATGTATGATTCAATCACCATATGTTTAACGATTGAAATTGCTTACAGGTCAACTAATCTTCGATGACAAGGATGTTGAGCTGCAGTCAAACATAATTATGATCACTGATGGTGGTTTGTTACAAGTGGGAACTGAAAGCGAACCATTCCGACATAAGGGTATTATTACCTTACACGGGCATCACCGAAGTAAGGAACTGCCAATATATGGTACTAAAGTCCTTGCGGTCAGAAATGGAACTTTGGATCTTCATGGTAAGTTTTACGCATCTTTTACATATGATCTAATTACATGTTTATAATAATCAGAGAATACGAGGGTCATTCAATATATAATGCAAACTAACAATTATCTCTAAATCCAGTCAAGATAATAAAATGAAACTTTGCATGATTATAACATAGGACTATTCCTATTTGGTAGACGATTTTAAGGACATCTGACGTCGATGACGTCACCAGTGCGCGCCCTCGTTCGACGTCACTTGAAACGTCATGGACGCGGTAACGTAACATGGAAAACGTAGTTAACATTTAAATCTATTGATTGTGCAACAAAAACTCAAGGGATATTGTATTATCTTATGAGAGGCATGTTTCAAAATGTCAGCTACCGTATCCTTAAATGGTGATACTATCAAATGAAAATACTAACGACAAATTTTGACTTAAAGGCTACTAGTGTGCAAAACTTAAAAAAAGTGCAACGGACCAATGTCGTATCGAAATATCGAGAGAACTATAGAAACCAGACATAATATTAAGATACGTAGAGATAGCACAGGGACTTGACAGTAGTTTTGGCTAATTAAATTTGAATTTTCAGAATATATTAAACATGCAACCGGTTTCCGCTTATTGTGTGTCGTATATTTTTGACGTCAGAGCCGTCCGAACGTCGCACCGAACTCATCGCAAGCTTAAATTAGCGCTTAAATATAGAAGGAAAAAGATTTTTATGCAAACTTGTAGTGATATGTGACATCTAGATACAATATTACAAGTCGAAAATCAGACCAAACTTATCTGGGAAGTCGACATGCCGCCTCACATAAGGTTGACTAGACCGTGTTCATGTAGTTATAAGTGCATGTACGTAGTTGCCTAGCAACAGGAATAGAATAACGTCCGAAAGGACAAACGTCGGTCATTGACCTTAAGAAAAGTTATTTTGAATGATTATGGCAGTATTTAAAAGATAAATATAGTATCAAAGAATTTATATGATAGTTTGCATTATATATTGAATGACCCTCGTACATGCTTCGAAGTCAAAAAAGTTTATCGCGTGAACAAACTACGAAGAAGTTGCAAAAACGCGAGTAACTGAATATCATATTTGTCGAATTCATAATATCTACTTGATTGTTTAGTCAGTGAGGAAAGAATGTGCAAGCAAGTACACACCGAGACAAATTACTCTGCTAACTATTGATTTCATATAGAATGTATCGGTGTTTGACCTATTATTTATACATATGCAATTCGACAATTATCGTCAACTTTACTTTGCTCGGCGATATAAACCACATGATGTTGATATTACCAGGTATTGAAGTACCACTGACTTGGACACGACTAGCATCCACAGCGGCAGCAGGTTCGGATACTCTTGTACTAGAACACCCAGTAGAATGGAATGTTGGGGATGAAATAGTCATAGCTTCTACGGGACACAAACACTCTCAGAGTGAGAATGAGAAGAAAACAATCTCAGCTGTTTCGTCGGATGGACTCACATTGACTTTAGAAACTGCTTTGGAAGCTGAACATTATGGAACAGAAGAGACATTTGATGGAACTCTGGTAGAATTTAGAGCTGAAGTTGGTCTACTATCTCACAATGTTGTTGTCCGTGGCAACCAGGAACCAGCATGGGAGGACAAGATCGAAGCTTGCGAAGATGGATTTGACACTGGTATCTATAGTTTGTTTATCTATATGTTGTGTTACTACTCTAGCACATGTATTTGATAAGGTCACTGTGAAACTATTCCTATACATATTAGGTCACTGTGAAACTATTTCTATACATATAAGGTCACTGTGAAACTATTCCTATACATATTAGGTCACTGTGAAACTATTCCTTTACATATTAGGTCACTGTGAAACTATTCCTTTACATATTAGGTCACTGTGAAACTATTTCTATACATATAAGGTCACTGTGAAACTATTCCTATACATATTAGGTCACTGTGAAACTATTCCTTTACATATTAGGTCACTGTGAAACTATTCCTTTACATATTAGGTCACTGTGAAACTATTCCTTTACATATTAGGTCACTGTGAAACTATTCCTATACATATAAGGTCACTGTGAAACTATTCCTATACATATTAGGTCACTGTGAAACTATTCCTTTACATATTAGGTTACTGTGAAACTATTCCTTTACATATTAGGTCACTGTGAAACTATTCCTTTACATATTAGGTCACTGTGAAACTATTCCTATACATATTAGGTCACTGTGAAACTATTCCTATACATATTAGGTCACTGTGAAACTATTCCTTTACATATTAGGTCACTGTGAAACTATTCCTTTACATATTAGGTCATTGTGAAACTATTCCTATACATATTAATCAATCTGGACAGCCATTCAGCGTTTGCAGCGTAAATACAAGGAGCGGCTTCGATGTATAAAACACCTGCCGATTAAGTAACCAGTCATCCTATGTACATGTACATCAATTATCAAGACTGCAACCTTTTGTATGACCTAAATCACTACCCGGGATAAAATAGATATTATGATGCTTTAGAAACAATATGTTAAGATACCTCGCGCTTATATTAATGTTAATATCTTATGCAATAAATGTAATGCAAATCTATAGCGCCATAACTGATACAATGTACTATAAGGTGCAGGTTTTCAGTTCTGATTTTGTGTGAATAAATCATTGTTACCTTGAGTAAAAACGTCAAGTGTTCTTGCTGAGATGACAATTTCTGATCCGTTAGTTGGAATAAGAAAATACATGCGATAGGCACTTATTATTCATAGAATACGCCATGCTTTGATTTATCTCTGAATGTCTCGGTATCAAATGTAATCTATATCTACTTCAGGTGAATTTGCAACTCAGACATGTTTCCAAGGTCGGTTTGGTGACGAAATCGGTAGCAGTCAATTTGGTGCGATGATACTTGTCCACGCTCCTGTTTATGATACACATGAGGCACAAGCTCGACTCTCATACACCGAAGTTACATTTGCTGGCCAAGCATTCAGACTTGGACGATACCCAGTACATTTCCATTTGAACGGTGATATGTCTACCAGTTACGTCCGGGGATGTGGTATCCACCATACATTCAACAGAGCTGTAAACATCCACGGTACTCATAATACTCTCATCGAGAAAACTGTGATATACAACATCATGGGTGGTGCATTCTTCTTAGAAGATGGTATCGAAACAGGGAACACTATTCAATATAACTTGGCTGTGTTTGTGCGGGAGAGTTCTAGTTTGTTGAATGATGATATTACACCTGCCTCATACTGGGTCACCAATCCAAACAATACGATCCAACACAATGCTGCAGCCGGTGGTTCTCATTTCGGTTACTGGTATAGAATGCATGAACATCCTGAGGGTCCATCCTTCACACCTGATGTGTGTCCAGTACATGTTCCTCTTGGAGTCTTCTACAATAATTCAGCTCACTCATTTGGATGGTTCGGACTGTGGATATTCCCTGACTATTTCCCATTGAAAGATCCATGTGGCGGAACAGAAGTAGAACCAGCTGTTTTTGAAAAGTTGTTCGCGTGGAATTGTGAAAAAGGAGCCGAAGCAGTCAATAGCGGAGCTCTTCAATTTAAAGACTTTACGCTTGTTCAAAATCAAAAGGCTGGTTATGAAGGCAAACTTGTGCTAGAGGTTCCTCAGTACACAGATGATGCCCCTATGATTGCAGACAGTTTAATTGTGGGTACAACAACCGTTATACCAAGTGGTGAACAAGGCTGCACAAGGGGTGGTATCATATATCCCTATGGCAATGGTTTCAAAGCATCCAATGTGAGATTTGTTAACTTTGCTGATTCTGAATGTGTAACACATAGAATGACAAGAATTGACGGAACTTGCACTATTTACTGTGGCGGCTACAACTACCACACAGAGGCTATGAAATATGTGAATGCACCAAACAAGGCTGTGTTTGAATGGCAATGGGAGGGTATAATAATGGATCTGGATGGAACATCTACAGACAAATCTGCTGGTTGGTCAGTCCTTCCAACCTCTGATACGCTACCATCAGATTGTGAAGCAGCCCCTGAATACAGTCACGGAATACCTGCCAGTATGTGTCCCTCACAATACAAATGGCACAGATTTTCATTCAACGAACCTCAGCCATCATCATTGGTGGGCAAAAACTTCCTCATGACCAATGAGTATGGTACCAGCTCTGTTCCGTTTGCTCAAAAGAGAATATCGCATCCAAATGGATGGGCATGTGCTTTGTTGGGAGGTGCAACCTACACATTCGAATTTGAATTTGCTGACCAGATACATAATATCAGTTTTAAGGGACAGTTTTATGCTTTCGAGGTTTGTTAAATTGTTCCTGTTTCTTTTTAAACTATGAAGTTCATAAGTTTAGTTCTCTCGTTTAAGACAATTAGCGTTTATCACATTCTTCAAAGATGGTTGACTGGAAGTCATGCTATATTTTACGTTATTTTGTAGAGCGGCAGAAAGTCACTTCAAAAGTTGTCTCAAGATCACACGATTGAACATGTTTTGTAAAATTATTATTTACTTATGAATTCGTGGTTCTCTATAAAGCTGCTCCGTCACTGTTTATTTCACTGTTTATTGTTATGAGAAGTTAATTTCTGCCACAACAATTGAATTATGGAATGAATGAATCGAGCAGTTATACAACATTTTGATGCATACATTTTTCAGAGTGACGATTACATATTTGCAAAACTTGATGTAGAGGAACTACCAGACAGGTTCTCATTAGATGGTGGACAAACGTTTATCAATGCTACAGTCGGTGGTATTGATCCCACAACGGCACATAATGGAGACTGGGAATGGGACAATGTTAATTCAGCTTATAAATTCATCAGTAAGTATATATTAGAATGCATTTTGAGAGCTGAACAATGCTGAACTATGCAAATATTTGTATTTACGTTCGACAGTTACCCGTCGTATGCACCTATACTACTTTATTACAATTCTTTTTTTACAGTTGATAATGAATCATTTTTCTTGATAATGAGTGTCGATACTGACTTGATTTGGCTTTATAGGAGTGCGTAAGTCGTTTATACATAGCAATTCATATTTTTCTTTATTATTAGGCACATCATATAATATATTGAAATATCTTTAAATTCATAGTTCATGGAAGAACTCGTTCTCGACGAGGAGGTGGTAATTCCGTATATGATGTCGATCGACCAACAACATTCACTAGTTATAAGTGCTACTACGAAGACTGTATTCCACCACCAGACCCAGACACTGTTCCTCCAGAGACAAGTAGACCTTTAGATTTTGAACTCTGGCATTCTACCAACTGGAACCAATCTGAGGATGGTTATGTGACCAACAGTGTTGGTTCATACGGCGTACCAAATGATTATGATGATGTTAAAATTGCATTTGGTAACTAGCTGTACTTTCACATTTGGATTTTCAAATAGAATGTCAATTGCAGCGTGTTGCATTAAATTCCTTAAATCTTTTTAGTGTACTTCAGTCATCCGTTTCATTACTTTTATCTATATCATGCTTACATGTACTCAAACTGTACCAATATAATTATGTATGACTTTTAATTATTTGTAGATCCTAGAGATTACCAATAATAAAAAAGCATGGTATAAAATGGTTACGACTAATGTGATCATTACGCTACTATACTAATTATATTCACTCACCCAAATTATCAGAACAAATGTGATAAAAGCAACATAAATATGATTATTTAATTTTCTTTGAATAATATTATTGTCGCAATCAATTTTCTCTTTTTTCAAAATCTTGATTTATTTTCATTTCAGATTCCTGGGTAGTAGTTAACGTTACTGGAGACAGTGTGACTACGATTAAACTAAACACACTTGTTCTGGAAGGTGTACTCGAATTCTTTGACACCCCTGGTGCCGAGTATGTGATTGAAGCTGATTTTATCATCATTAAGGGTGGACGACTCATTATTGGTTGGCCAAATGATGCATTCGATGGCTTGGCCTCAATAATTATTCGTGGAAATCACTCTTCACCTCAATATGCAGCTGGGGATGGACCGACAGTTGGTTCAAAGGCTATTGGTAAAGGCTCTCATTAGTATATATGTGTGAAATTGTTGATATATTTTCCGTATCATCAATTTGCTATGGCTGTAAGTAATGCAACAATGTCTGTAACATTTTGGCCTATGTATACCAAATAAACTTCAAAATAAATGCATTCACCAATGTTTAATATTACAAATGTCACTGAAGTTATTTTCCCTACTGTAATTATCTCAATATCATATAATGTATGCTTCCGTTAACTTCAAATTCATAAATGAATCGATGCTAACGTTATTGTACTTGTTATTGTACAGGTGTGTTTGGAGGTCTAGATTTGTTCGGAAAGGATGTAGGTAGAACATGGACACAGATAGCAACAACAGCTGAGGTCGGATCCAATCAGATAGTACTTAAAGATCAAGTACAGTGGGCAGTAGATGACGAGATCGTACTCGGAACAACAAGTTACAATGCATGGCACACCGAATCATTCAAGATTGTATCTGTTGGGGCTGATAATGTCACTTTAACGTTAAACGGAACTCTCAAATACAAACATTGGGGTAATTATTTAACCATTTCATTTTCTTCTCATTTTAAGGGAACTTTGTACGTAATTATGGAAGAACATCTATTGAAAGTTTCTATGTTTCATTTCATTTTGCATACGTGTGTGCATTTTTGTATTACATTAACTGCCTTTTTATTTTTTGAATCGACGTATTTCATTATTATGAAGTTGTTGTAATGTCGGTATCACACCAACTCAATACATGAACCAAACGTACTCATTATATACCACGCATTTGAGGAATTTCATGAAACTTCACACCAATGTAATTGTAGGGATTGATGTGTTATTCTAATAATCATCCAAGTGGTCAACGTTCACAGTTACGGCCGTATACTAGTATATACATGTAACTAACTTTCTAAGAAAGTAAGGGCATGAGTTCACCTTTTAAAATCACTATAGATATACGAAATTCGGGCCAGTAACAGAATGTGTATTTTGTTTTGTATTTCAGCACACTCGGAAACATTATCCAATGGTGAGGTGATTGATCTAGCTGCTGCCGTAGGTTTGTTATCTCGTAACATTAAAGTGATTGGTGAAGATTATGCAGAGATGTATGACGATTCGTTCGGTGCCAGAGTAATTGTTGGACTTATAACGTATGGAGATCAGTCATATACAGGTGGGCTTACTGTACACTCATTTATGTTTCTGAATGTTTACTGTTTAGTTTGCTTGAAATCAGTTAACCAGTAAATGCATGTACCTAACTGAACTGAAACGGCATTAGACCATTCGAAACTGAGCGATTTAGTAAGTTTAGGCTTGGCGTACAATATATCCCACAAAGATGCACATGTACACGGTTTCGTCGATTTAACTTGAATGATTTTGATTTTGTAAAATCCTTTTAAAAAATCATTTAAAATTGTTAAAATCGACGAAGCCGCGTGTCTGTGCAAAGAGCAAAGAATGAATAATGAGCGAGTATTTATATGCGTTAACCTTATAAAATAACATTAAGACACTCACAAATCTCTCAATATATGCATACTGTATTTGCAGGTTATGCAAGATTGTCCAATGTAGAATTTTACCATACTGGACAGGAGGGTTTTACAGAAGAGTATGACCCAAGATTCTCGATTGCCTACGTTGCCACAGGAACCGTGAGCAATGTGAAACCCTCAAAAATAACAAAATGTGCCTTCCACAATGGATTCAATACTGCTATTGGTTCTTTCGGAACTGGTGGTCTGGAAATTTCAGACAATGTTGTTTTCGGTAGCGTTGGTCATGGTAAGTTTGCGTGTACAAACATTTAGATATTTATCCAACGCAGTACGTGTAGTTTGGAGTCCACACGTATTTGGCTACATTAAATGATGCCGTCTAATTGTGGTAATTGCCTTAATGAAGAGTTGGCTTGTAGAGGTGGTTAATTCAGTGACATTTACTTCTCGTCTGTCGTTTGCCCGCCAATGAACTGAACTTCCAGAACTATCTAATGTTTTACTCATCCTTGGCTACGAGTAAGGTACAAATGACAATTATCTTGTATTCTACATGAATTTAAACAAATTGATTAAGTAAAAATAAAATTAGTAAATGGATGCACGATTGTTAATATCATAATTTTAGTTAATATGTAAGTCACGAAGGGCTGTTACAACTTATAGAACTTATTAAGTCATCCATATGCTAATGACAGCATATTCAGTTATATTGCCATTATTCGTGTATAATAAATCATCGCTGGCTATTTTATATAATTTAATGCTATAGTTGAAATTATTTTTAAAGGAACGCACTAATACACATCGGCAGTCGATTTAATGGACGTAGGCCTGAAATTAGACATTTACTTTCGTATAACAGGATTCAAATTGAAAAACCTTTGTTTCCCTTTGTGAATTACATAACTATTATGATACTTGTTTTGTAATACATGGAACAAAACCAAACCAAAAAGCTTTTGATCAATGACACGAACCATGTTCAAGAACATCACATATTGTCATCAGTTGTAAGTTAGCGCTTTTAAGGGATAATAACTAAGTCAATACTTAACATTTGTATACTTTTAGGACTACGAACAAGTTCCAATGGTACACGAGTTATTAACAATCTTGTGGCTTTAATGGTAGCCAGACCCACTTACCAGGATAGGTATGAACCGTATAACTTCGAGTACGAAGCCGGTATAGAAGCTATATCAGCTACCGAGTTAACATTGCAAGACAATCTGGTTACCGGATCAGAAAGAAGTGGCTACCATGTCGCCCCACTAGAATGTGATGATGTATCAGGCAGATATCAAAACAATCGAGCATTTGGGAACCTTTTTGGTGTCCACATTCTACCCGAAGATGAACTTCCAAGCCCTACATGTGTGAAGCTTGCAAACTTTACTGTCTGGAAGAATCTTGATTATGGAATCTACTACCAGAACAAGCCTAGTCTTGTCACTGAAGATAATGTTTACATTGACAATACAAATGGACTTTTCTCTATAGTGTTAGGACCTGAAGCACTTGCGCATGGGTTTGCTGAAAAGACTGTCACTGTTAACAGTGACACATTTGTTGGTCAAAGCGATGCGTTTGATTGTACTGTTGATAAAAGTCCTGTTAACGATGACAATTATGCCATATCTTCATTTGCAAGACCCAGCACTCTGCCAGGTGGAGGTATGACTGGACTAGTATTTCCAGGTTTCCACTCCGCAACGAACAATGCCCCCGTAAAACCGTTTAGTGGTATTATGGCTTATAATGCTATTGGTGGTTTAACCAAACTATCAGATGTTACGTTTGCCAAATTCGGAACTACATCATGCAAGAAAAATTATGCTGTGGCAACTGGTAAGAAAAATGATGACCTTCAACATCCAATAGAAGCATCCTCTTCAACCTTGATTGATGTTAATGATGATAACAAGATCTACTATCATAGACCTAACACTGCGTAAGTTGTTTAAACTATTGAGAGGGGGTACTTACTGGTATTTAATGTGTTTTGGAAACTGTACAGATGTACTGAAGAACAGACTAGTTTATTTCCCTTGCAATGTGTACTTTGAATATCTGATGTTTTTCCTGAGACGTAACATTAATTATTTTAATTGGTCAAACACATTTTATTGTTCAAGTATTGGTAGCTTTGTTAAATGCAAAACTGTCGGTGAAATTACAAGTTACTTGCTTTATGGCTTTGTTTATTAAATCACTGGATATGATTGGATAATGATTACGCCACCACAATGTAATTAAATGCCACAAACACAATCGGAATAGGACTATAGCATACAGTTTTTATATATTTTTAGCAAAATCAACGGTGCGGATTGTGTGGATATGGATTGCGACGGCATGAAAAAAGCATTGTTTAAGGATCTGGACGGTACATTCCTTGGACACGCAGGTGCTGTAGTTCCTGAGTCTGAATTTGAATGGGATGAAAATCCTGTACGTGGACTTGGTGATTACAGAATTCCAAAGGAACTGGTTACTGATACGGATGGTAATAGAATACCATATGACGACATCGTGCCTAACAAAGGTTTGACTTACATTATTAACTGCTTTAGATGAGTCATGTTTCGTTTTTTTATCTAAGCATCTGCACGAAACTATCAGCCATATGAAGCAGAAAGGAGCCATTTTTTGTTATTTTGATTTACAATTTGAATTGTTTTATGTTGTTAATGTTGTATAGTTATAGTGTGCAGTACATGCTTTTCAATGACATGTATACTCCAGTCCTCTCAAGAAGTGAAGTTATTCATAATTGTTAATTCATCATTAATCTCATCTAATTGTTTTGTTCAAGTATAGTTTGTCATATTTATATATGCTTTGTTTTTATAAACTATAATTTATCTGTGATTTAGGTATTATAAGGAATAGCAACTGCACATACAGAAGCAGCTGGCAAGCTTACGAATGTGGAGATGATTTGAATTATGATTTGTTAGTGATTGAAAGTATGGATGGGGACACGGAGACCAGACGACTTTCCCCTGTAGCTGTGGTTGGTGATGGTTATGTAGACTTGATTAATGGACCACAGGATCATGGATGGTGTAGTGGTTATACATGTAGATTGCGGGTATCCCTATTCCATGCTATGGTGGCCACAGGTAATTACAACTGTTTATTAGCTGACGAAATGGTGAGGGAAAATACGTCTGGGAATTTAGCACTCAACTAAAACAGGCGAACACAAAATATAATAAAAAACATCACACGCCACAAATACTTAATACACAATGCCTAACTAATTGCCGAACGTGCAAATCAACTGTCAAAGTTCCAGAAACTTACATAGTTTCAGTAGTTAAAGAAAATTGCAGCGAGTTTAAACAAATGAATGCTTTCAAATAACATAATATTAGGTAAAGTGATGTTTCTTAATATCACCAATATCTATGGACGATCTTGAATCGGCATAGTTGCTGTCTGTCAATTCACCATATGAGTTATAACATTTTGTTTACAAAAGAAGACATTTAAACATTGAACATAAATTTGCAAAAATAGATCACATGTATTAAATGGTTTCTTTTTATGTGTCTTATATTGCAGATAAAGAATATCTCGTGCATTTCACCAGTTTAACACCTGAGAAGTTACGATACCGATTATTGAATGCTGACTCCACTGAGAATGTGAAACTGTCTGTTTGGTACTCAAGATCTAACAGACTTGATGTTTTTGTTGATGATGTTTATGTACAGGCCACAGATTCAACACTTGACAATGGAAATTACATCAAAACCATGGCTACAGGTCATTTTTATTTATATAATTATGTTTACATATATTCTATTTTTAACCCTGATTCAGCCATTTATACAACGAAACTAGTTCGTGATTGAGTAATGCAAAATAATAAATAATCAATAATTACCTTGTATAAGTGATACAGTTGGTGGTTGGTCATAAAAAATTAGTACGTCGAAATATAATATATTATATAAATATATTATATCATCTTTCCAAACCATTATCGCGTTGTCAAAGATTTTCAACTGACTGTATACTTAGATTGATGATGCTGCCCTTAACTGACAAAGACCGAGTTAGTACTCCGGTTTAAAGCATTTGTTTTAATTAAATTCCGCTTGTGAAGAAAAATAAGCGATATATTGCATCTTCTTACACGTCCTAGTTTGAACATGTAAGTGGTAGTACCCAGGTACTAATCTTTTCCACAAGCAACATGGTCGACGGGCCCCTGAATCTTCTCTCATCAAGCTATTGTCCTTACCAGTACAGGCTTTCAATACCAATTAATATCACTTAGAATCGGTACAAAATTAACATTTTAATAAAATAATCATATCGAAATGTTAATTTATTTGTATTTGTTATTTGAAACAGGAAACGAGTTTGATCCCCTTCTGTCGGACCCAACAGGCACAAATTATTTCGACAAGGACACTGGTTACCTTACCTTCATTGTTGGTGGAGCACACAAAATTGACATTATCACCCAAAAGACTGTCATCGTCACGTTTGGAATTCCTGCCCTATCTGTGGATGATTTCTTCGGCGACAGTATTGTTGAAAATATGGCTATGTTTTTGAATATCCCATTGAACAAAATTAGGGTTGTGAATGTTGTAAGTGCTTCTGGAAGCAGGCGTAGAAGATCAACTGACGGTATTACGGTTGAAATTGAAATTGGTGACGAACCAGTATCAAGTGAGTGTATATCAATTTAAGTTATTAGTTAACTGCTCGGGTTGTGTTACATAAGTCCTTTTCAACTTTTATACAAATCATTATATTAATTCCTGCACGTATATAACACTGAAGATATTTAGTATTTAACTACGCTGTATATTTATTGGCATAAGGGTTTGGATTTCACTAATGAACCAGGAACCCTATATGCGGTTCCTGAATGAACACAAAGCCAATATCTTATCCCGTAATATATAGTCTTTAAACATATTCAAAAAATGGTTCTTTAAAAAAACATTCTGTTGCAGGACATGTATTCTATATAATATATATTCTGTACTTAGAATTAGACATACCGATAGCATACCATATGCCTTCTTTTGTTTACAGATGTAAATGATACTGCCTCTGATTCAATTGACTTTGCTTCACTTCAACAACTTGCATCCGATATTGTCAACGAATGTCAAGTAGGAAATATTTCCGAAGCGTTCAATGTGACAGGAGCATGTGAAACAGTAGATGTACCATCTGGATCAACAGCTGATGAACCTATTGTATACAATACACCATCACCTGATTATCTGTATTTCCACACTGATCCTGTACCGGAATACGAAGGTGTTTTACTGAAGAAACAGCCAATGATCCGTGCCGCCGATATTTCAGTATGTGTTTGTATAATAAGCGTTGAGATTAACAACTCAAGACTATTTTTGTGATTAATTAACATTTTTGATGGTTATGTAAATTTCACATGCGAAATCATTGTTTTTTATAATACATGTACTATACTATCGTGTGAATAAAGTAATTGGTTCTCGTTTCCTTACTTTAAATGAAGGACGAAAGAATTGCTGTTTGAGATTCCTTTTTTTTGCTTTAAGCATAACTTAATAACCCATTAATTGCTTCCATATGTAAGATGTTTACGCATTCATTATTGCAGTCATGTTCATGCTTATTTAGAGATATCTTGTACTTAATTCACAGGATGTTGTGGTAACGGAGCTCGGAACGACGGAGTTCCCATGGCAACTAACAGCAAGTCTTCGCTCTGGCACTGGACATCCTAATGCTGTTTTGAATGGAACGCTAGTCATCAATTGTACTGATGGATGGTTCAATTTCACTGATCTTGAAATCTCGCACATGGGCACTGATTACATTCTTGACTTTAATGTGACGTACCCAGCTGAGGCTGAAAACTTCACTCTAGAATCGACCAGTTTTGATGTTGATGGAAGACCGATACAGGCTCATGTGTATGATCAAACCAGTGGTGACATTGTACGAAATGCCAGATTCTCTATCACACTGGACCTGCTCGATGGTAACACTGATGAACTCATTTCAGATATTGCTTGGAGGGTATGTAGTTTATAATCATCCTTCTAATCTATAACTCAATCAAACTTTCGTATAAATATATTTCAATGTTGACATTAATGGTCTGCTTTCTTGTATTTAGGCAATTCTTGTTTGTGACATTCTATGATTATGTCACATTATTTGCAGGATCACACATGGACTGCAGAAGCCAGTATGCTGGGAAGTTCTGAATATGGTTCATTAGATGGAGTATTGACCAGTAGTTTCGATCCATCATCCGGTCGTGCCATGTTCCCAGACCTCAATTTTACAGGATTTGGCATGTACTACCTACAGTTCAGAGTAGTATCCGACCCCGCAGATTTCAATTTTACATTCAACCACAAAGTGAACATTATGCATCCAGATCACGTTGGTATGACTATCGAGGATTCATACGAAGTACAGGTAATTGCCGCAAATGCTTTTTTCAAGTTGTAAATATTTTCTGATTCACTTTTGTTTATTGTGTAAATTTGTAAAATATATTATGACAAGGTTGTAAGTTCAAAAGTGATATTTTTAGAAAACTGTTGAACAACTGTCAGAAACGTACTTTCGTGCATGAAAAAAAACAATCCTTTTCTACTTCAAGTAAGTTAACACGATCACTAGATTCATAAAAGATGTGCCCTTTGATGCATATTTCAAATTCTTCTATAGTGTCGATTTGTAGATGACTGTTTACCTCATTATATTATGAGACTATTGCTCACCCATCCTGATATAACGTTGCAGGTGAAGTTTAATGTTGACTTCAATAAAGTGTTGCCTACAGAAGATGACCAGGATGCATTTGAGCAGATGGTTCTGTCTGAGTATGCTAACATGTGGCCCCAGGTCATGTTGTCTATCGGATCAATCAGAGAAGGTAATTATATTTGAATACATTTTAAAATTACTTAGTATTTCAGTTTGGTGTTTGTATAGTTATGAAGTACAATTTGTTTATACATACTGAGTAACTAGTTTAAATACCGTTACAAAAAGCGTCCACCAAAATGAATGGATATTTGTAACGATTTTGGGAATCATTTGTGTGATTTAGAGATGTGTTCCCATTTTCATATACCATGTTTATTGGTACATGTGTATATTGTATTTTACCAGTATGTATTTCAGCGTTGTGTATCTGAATGTTAATTTTTATTAAACAGCACGGATGCCATTTGCTGATTTTCGTCGTCAACTCTGCTTTAGTTAAATAAGATATGTTGATGCTAAGGTCAATTCTAAAATGTACATGTTGTTTTTCATTTTTCAGGAAGTATTGTGGTAACGTTTGTAATGAGTGGATCATCGACAGATGTGAATGCTACAGCATACAGTGTGTGTGAGGCGATAACTAATGGAACAACATATTCATACAATGGATATAACCTTAAACTGACACAATACATGACTGTTGATAACCAGACGTTCTATGGTGTTTCCTGTGGAGAAATGGTATTTTAATATCTTATACTTATTAAGGCTGAAATTTTTTTTCGCCAGTAAATATATTTCACTATTTGCTATGTACTAATTTCCTGAGGTTCTAAAACACGTGTAACACGTCAATGTTAAGTTAAGTTACAAATTTGCAAGGGTTCTTTTCAGATGTTATGCCGCTCAAGCACGCCTTGAAATTTTAACTTCCCCTGGTCATTGAACCTACGTTCGTGTCATCCGGACTTCTCTCATGTAGTATGAACATACTAGAAATTAAGTTGTTTTTTGTTCTGTTACAGGAAAAGGAAGACGATGATGGAATGAAGGCCTACCTGATTGCTATCATTGTTATACTATGTGTACTCATTGTCGGTGTTGTCTCAGCTATTATCATCTGGAGATGTGTGGTCAAACCAAAGACACAAACCACAGGTTAGTGTATATTCTACTTAATTAAATCAGCTGGTATAATACAACCTTTCATTAAAATGTGATATTGTTTAAGTAGTGCAACGTGGTCACTATAGAAGTCTTGGTCTTGTCTATCGCTTTTCATGTGCTGTAGTTACACCGCAGGTAAATGTAACATTGATGAAGCATTTGTACAGCTTTTAAATACATTGTATAGTTCTATAAATATCTATAGATTTATAAATCAATGATACAATTGCTAGCGAGCTAAACATGGTTTCAAATGTATGTGTATTGTTTTTTCGTTTAAAAAACTGGTGCTTGTACATAATTTGGTGCCAGTTTGATTGGTGAGTTTCAAAACATCTGCTTATTTTGTCTTGTCAAAGTGTATCGTAATAAAAGTGTAATCCCCATATTGTAAATAAGGAAAAGCTGAATAGCTAAATTAGACTTGTTGACATCTAAAGTCTAAAGAATGAAGTGTATTGATATATTTGAGGAATTTCTTGTGTCATATAGCACAGGGCACATAGATTCTCTCACTGTATAATGATACATGTATGCTGAACATGGTACAAGAGACTGACTGTTTGAAATTTTGTTACAGCGCGCATCCATATTAAACAAGCAAAGTCAAAGAAATCATTTGATGGTAAATTGCGTTTGATGTTTGTTCACATGTTCACATTTGTGTTTTGACATTCACTTATCTTGAATTATGTGTGTTATCTGCATGTTTGTGTGTATTATTCTCGAAATGTTGTGTCTTCGACAAAATCCAATATCCTTTCCGATTTGTCTGTGTTGTTGTACATTGATGTATGTTGTGACACAGTTATCAATTTGCTCACACGGAATCGTATAATTCACCTTCTTTTAAAGTGACTGCCTCACGTTTGGGAGTATTGCAAAAATAAAATTGTCAATTATTCACTTAATCTGTATATAGATGGATGTATATTCCATAAACAAGCACACTCTATTAAATACAACTTGCGAAACATCAGGATATTGTAATACGGCATAGAATTTAAACTACGATCATTTAAATTGCCTGGGATTTAATCGCATGTTATGAAAACGAATTAAAAAATGAGCCGACTATGCCATAGATGATAAGGCTGAAGTTTATGTTACACATCGATCTAGTAAATAACATAACTCCCAAATCATGCTGCAAAGGAAAATCAACGCTTCTCATTGAATTGATACAAATGCTCATATTTGTCCAATTGTTGCTGTCATTTCTGGATTTATATTTAGCATTTCATTGTCATGCTATTGATTATTTAGGGTATTGAATCACACACTGTTGCCTGCATTATCACAGTTTTGTAATAACACCGTGTTTATCACCCGGCTTTTTGTGTGTTTGCCGTGACGACTACGTAGTGTTCTCAGACCGCGATGCTTCAACATTAGCTGGCATGGCTGGTTTATTGTAATATATTTAAACAGCTAAACGAATACATCATATTTTAGTCGAAATATTTGAACGCAATTACAATGCATAATGACAAAATTGAGTATGTGGAATGCATTCTACTGGGCGTAGTTTTATAATTGTGAAGCATCGCTGTCAATACGAGGTCACTATATGTTTTGCTTTGATGTTTGCATATGAAGACTAACTGCTTTATGTAGAAGATGTAAAGGTATAAACTTTCAATTACTTTTGTCCTTTATTTGAGGTCTGCAATAGAATTGTAACTAAGCATTGGAAAAACGGTTTGGTTAAAACTAATGCTTATCAGTAATTAATGGTATGATTTTGATATTATGCTTTTTTATTGTCTTAAATTATGTATTGTGTTTGTTATAAACAGTTTGAATATTTTTGTTCTTTATATAACACATTTTAAAATTGTTAAATTTGCCTTTCGTGTCTTACTTTAACTAGCAATTAATAGTAACTCATATGTTTTAATAGATTGTGTCAAAGTAATTCTTTATACTACAAAAATGTAGTATGCTAATATATTTTTTATTTATATTTATAGCCAACATGCCAATGTACATTGGCTACAGTGACAAGGGAGTTGAGCAATACATGTTTAGGGACGCAACATTTACAAGTCTTAAGGGTGGTGACACTAAACCCTACCAATCAGCACCGATGTCTACAAACTTGGCATTGGATGGTGGAAATACCTATAATGACTACATCGTTGTCTCCCCTGGCCGAACACCACGTTCCGTTGATAGTATCCAAACACCCCGATTTGTTTTCGATGAGCAAATCCAACAGCCTGGATCGAATTTGCTACAACGAAAGATGAACAGCCAACTACCATCAGCACATTCCGTCACCAGAAGCGATTCTAACCGAGCTACTGTCTTAGTATCAGCACGATCCACCAAACCCGAGAAATCTGCCTTAGACACGTTTGTCGCATCTCAACTCACACAGAGCCGACCTCATACCCCTATAACACAAGAAGAAACTCATCTACCTCCTGTTGGGGATGCGGATCAGTCAGACTTGATCTAAATATAATTCTAAGTTGGGGTTTTCAATGACAGAAATAGATGTGTGGTTGAATCTTTACACTATTTGTTTAATTTTACCGGAACTATCATATCTTGAATGAATCTTACATGCTGTTGAATTGTAACAATACATTCGAGCTATGTTACCCGAGCTCAAATATCATGTCTGTTTACACGTGTTCATTCTGACCTTTTTAGTTTAAAGTGTGTTGTGAGTTTAGCCATGTTTCCCTCCATTAACCACTGAGATTAACGTAGTGCGCTCATATATCATAAATAACAAAGCAGAAATAGATATTTCAAAGGTACACTTACTTGCCCGTGTAGTTGCTAAAATGGTCGTGATTGGCTATCAGAATGCTTCATTACTATTTGAATCAAATGCCCTTTTCATTTGTGTAAAAATCACCCTGTCTGCCCCAAGAAAAACACATTTGTTTTGATTTCGTCACTAAGTTAAGCATCAAGTCACACGTTATTATCGTTAATATTTTACTCTTGCCATTGTTATATTTGATGAATGCATGTCGTGATATATGCACCCATTCAACTGACCGTGAGACATAATAATTAAAGGATTACCATTGCGATGGATAGTTTCAGTTAATTTTTGTAGCATGCGAAGAAGAATACAGATTTCGTGTCATTTCAGTACATTAATTTACTATTTTTAGTCACTATTTTCCATTCTACACGATGGCTTAGTGAGAAATTGTAACTCCAATGTCCAAAAAGATTGAGTTAGAATAGTTTTCCCCAAAACCATCGATACATGGAAACACGTACTTGTATCATATCGATATATCGATTGCATAGGCGCATTGATGACTAACTATACTAATTTTCATGCTTAGTTAACCCTGTCTTTCAACTCCATCTATGTTTTGTTTTGAAATAAAATTCTGCCTCGTGTACTTAAGCGTTTGTTTTGCTTTATTGGTGACAAAAAGGTATTTATACAATACATTATTTATGTTAGTCTTCAATATTACACTTTAAGCGTTAAGACTATGTAAAGTTCAGTTCAAAAGAAAAAATAATATATCAATGAACACTTTTCTCAATGTTTTAATAGAAGTCTTTTACGAACTGAATGTACGTATTACTTGTTTTATTGATAAAAGCGGTCGAAAAGGCATTGCTTGTTTTATTGAGTTAGTATGTACACTAAATGAACAATACCTTCAAAAAGTTATAAGTTCAGTGCCTCTCGTATAACACATCGGGTATGGTTATGGAAGAAGGAAAGACCGTACTTAACAGAAACATAAGGACACGAAAGGCACAAACTATAACACAAAGAGAAACATCACAGGCTACTATCACACGTCACAACGACTCCGACAGTATATGCAGTATTAGCATATTTACAGTACCTTGTCTTGTGTACGTCGTATCATTTGAATCAACGAAATGTAAAAAAAGAGAAGAACACCAATAACCAACTTTTACCAATGACAATACTGTTCAAATTGTATCAAACCTTAAATATAAGCACTCAAATGTGGTCAATGTGTGATATGAAGATACGTATGATAGTACAAGACAATTCAAAACAAAACATGAAGGCAAAACCTTTAATCATGTACAGTGTATAGTGATTTCCGATCAAATTTACCTACCTATCTTTTTTACAAAGCATCTTGTTAAGTATAGTTTGTGGGATGATTTCAAACTATTTCCCGTGTATAAGCACACTTCTATATCAAAATGTTATAATTATGTCGACCACACAACTTGGCTCTATCTGTACAGTAATCATTACGAGTGTGGTATACATTTTAGACCATAACATGTATTTAATTTGGCATCACAGTCAGTCCGACAATACGTTTACTCTGTCATTGTTTAACGTTCTATGAGTTTCTATGAATTATCAACGATAGGTTTAAAGCAGTATATGTCATGGATTCAGATATTTACACTAGCCTAGTTATTTCATACACAGTGTAACACTTTTTTGTTTCTCGTATTGTTTGGGCCATACACTTTTAACAAAAACACCCACCCAAGTACAATGTAAGAGTCGACAAACCTAATATAGCACTTTAAATTTGCGAACATCAGTTGTCTATCTTTTAATGATGGCTTTTCAAATTGAAAGTTCAACTTCAGACAAGTTGGGTCATACACTTGTTACAAATACACCGCTCAAAGTGCAGTATAACAACCGACGCTTTTATCGTTAGTAAGATAAATGTGTACGTAAGTAATGTTTTGTAAGTTCACTTCAAGTTCTCTATTGTTGATCATGCCAACAACCGAAATCAAGATTATTGGTAGTGTTCAAAATACAAAATATATCAGATATACATGCACACTATCATTCTATAATAGTCGTCTGACGATAATACTAGTCTTGTTCGGAGGCTAAAATTAATTAAATCGGCTATAAAATACATTTCCGACGGTGGTGTATGTCCCAACTATTGCATAACACATTTAATGCGGGCACATAACCCCTCAATTTACAATGATAAAAGCAACCGATCGACCATACAGCGTTATAATTATCTCCAGCGAGATATACGTACCTCGAACGTTCTCCTGGTCAGTGGCATACCACATTTTTTGTATTTTCATCAGTTGGCTAGAATCATTATTCAATATTAAAATAATGGAAAACAACATTGGTTTTCAGAAAGCCTAATGGAGCACTCGTCACTGGTGTGTACGAGAATCAGTTGTCTATGTTTTAGTGATGGCTAAACAAATTAATATTTCAGACAACTCCAATGGAGCATTCTTCATTCGTTGTTTATTTGTCAATGTATATGTTATAAAGATGGCTATTACATTTGCATTTTCAGAAAAGACTAATGGAGCAGTCTTCACATATTTACGCTAGTTGTCTATGTATGTTATAACGAGAGCTTATACGTTTGATTTTTCAGAAAAACTCCAGATGTGGTATTCCTCAATTGTTTACGTCATTTGTCTATTATATAATGATAGTTAATGGAATTGATTAATTCATATTGCAGACGAGAAGTCTAATGGAACATTCTACCATTCACAAAAGCCAATCGAACATCTACTCTTCAATGACGACACCAAATACAACTTCACCAAGGGACGCGCACCTGTTGCGACAGGTATTGGCGGAGAACGTCAGTCGTCTGCTTTGTCTGGATTCTCCCTGAGGCTGAACACACCGGATCTGATGGTATCACCTACTTCACGTCATGTAAATGCTGGCGTGAAGAAAACAAGAGTGGAACCAGTCAACGAGACCGGAAGTCGATCAAAGAGTCCAGGAGTAGCGTCCCTAAGACGTGAAAATTCTACTACTCACTCAATCGTCTCCGACCGTGAAAGTCCATTGCCACCAGTTGACAACAGTGTGTACAATGTCTAATATATTTACTACTAGTATTTAACGCTTGCTGTGATATTTGACATTAATGATACATACTTATGAGTGGTAGCATTAGGATATTAGATTTATTTACTTTATTTAGGATCAAACATTCTACATGTTAATCATGATCATTCTTGACAACTCTTTCCTGGTCATGTTCGTTTTAAGGTGGCTTTGGTGTTCATAGAATAGACTGAATTTGTTTGATTTAATTGAATATCTACGCAAACGAGCGCATGGCTGTAACAATAAGGAGTAAGTATGTTACATTGGGTTATCATATGTAATGTCAGTAGCATTCCATATGTCACATGGGTCCAGTGACCCATAGTCGTCTATGACGAGGAAGTGATTTTATATTTAACTTCCTATATTTGAACACTGCTTAAGATACAACAGGATTGAAAATGAATAAGCGTGGCTCGACTCTTCATTTACTTGTACTTTGTACTTTGTAGTATCTGTTTTCATAATATGTTTGAACCCTTTATTTGTTTCATGTTTGTTATCCAGTCTGGTTAATTTCTGTTGACCAGTTGGAGATAATCATTCATATTTGCATACGCTACGTTCATAAGTCTCTTACCTTACTGTTTCTTTTAAGCTATGAGTGTGTCTTAGCAAGTATTACTAACAATTATAACATACAAACTAAATAACGTGGCGTCTTAACGTGGTGGTAACTTCGTGTTTATCAACTTGATTTGGAAATGGTCTTTGCATACACAAAAGTACCCATACCTGCACATTAGGACGAAGCATTGTTACGGAATGATTTAAACCGTTTTTTTAGATTATGAGAGTGGCGGACAACTACAAAGAGCCTCAGTAGATACGAATCCATTTGTTATACGTGTATAATTTATTGTTATCTACTATAAATTGTTTTGATATTTAAAAGTTTATTGTTGACGCTGAGCAGTGTGTTTGTTATATTAGGTTTTCAATAAAATATAACTTCTGATGTCGTTTATTTTACTTTGAAAGAGATAGACACGAAAACAATAACTCAAACATAGTTATATCGTCAAATGCTTTCAAGAATACCATAAACGAATCGCAGCGTTACATAGTAATACAACCACGTACGTGTCCATTGGTTTAAAATCATTACCAATTCATGGAATATGACACTAAATACATGATGTATAAATAGCCAAGGCTTTCCAAAAGTCCAGGGGGGAATGAAACATATTTAGTCAACAACAGGAATGTTTCAAAGACTTGCAACACGGACAGGAAATTCAGCGCATAGCAGAAACAGCAGAACATGAACGGAACAAATGACACAAAACTCACAGATTACAAGTCCCTGGGACTAGTGAATGAATGGACAATTACAAAAATATAACAGCTGCAAAAATGGATCTCTACTCGAATACGTCTACCGCATCAGTCAATCAAACATAACCAGAGTTTGAGCCAACAGACAAGAACGAATCACAAAGACAACCCAAAAACAATATTCAACAGAAGTCTTTACGCAATGAAAGAAGCATTGCAAGTAGCGAGTAGACAATGTACATTGCGTTTGCGTTTGTTTTGACGATGCCAACATAATACTATCATGCGTTCAACGTTACCAATCGATTTAAGACTGCCTACATTCGTAATGGGGGACGGGATATTTAATTGAATTAACGTAAACACATGCTAACATGTCCACGACACGCTATGCAAAATAATATACGTGGATTTCTGCATGTTTTCAAACGACTTCCATTGTTTGACAAAAGTCATAAGTACATCTATATTATTTCTATATTGAGTTTAAGAAAACACAAAATGAATGTAAATATGCGGATACATCTTCTTTATTCAATTTACACAACGACGTGTTGTCCATTCTGACTTTAATAACTCTTGGATGTGATAAAAGGGTACTTTTGCTGTAACAAAAATGACTTACTTGTATGTCATTATGCCACTGATGGTAATGTGACATTAACGCAATCTAGAATAAGCATCAGCAAACTTTGCAACTTATCCTGATCACTATTTTTTATGTACTTTGTAGTCGTATTAGCTTCTTTTGAATGTCACTGATTTTGAATAACCGACGATCTTTGAAAGCCTCATAATCCATACAATTCACATTAAGAATGTTTGTATTTAGTGCAAGTTATGTTCTCCAATGGTACATTTGTGTGTACTTAATTAAAGTTATGTGCTTTAACACGTAAAGACACTATGTATTAAGTCGTAGAATAATGAATGATCGATTGATTGGGGAATCTACAAGGCTAATAAATTGTCACATAACGGTGTTTTTTCTAAGAATTAAGAACTTTATTCCAAGTGATCACATCGATTGGAGATTGTCACCAGTATATATCAAAACAACATTCAAATAGTTAATTTCATTTATTTGACATTGAGAAGCAGATCGACCGGCGCTTTTTATGGGAGCAGTTTTTATACGCATTAAAGTGAAGGTCTTTCAATGTGTGTATTGTATTTATCGCTTTATTACAGATCCATTTTTCGTTTAGGGGAAGTAAAATAGGTGAGTTCAGAACACGAAAGCTTTGAAGCTGTTTGCATGAACTGAAGTGAAATAAGACAATGACTTTAAAACTCTTTATCCATCAATGTCTGGGAGAAAGTCTACGACCATTTGATGTAGGTCCTAATTGGACCTTTTGCAAAACGCATACTTCATCTGATATTGAGGGGTTTTGAATTATTAATGTACATGTATACTGCCTCCACAATTTGACATTGCGTTCAGTATGGCATTTACCAGAAAATAACTCTATACATATATACATATACATGTATAAGGACTTCCGCTTGTGCCTATTATACTTATCTGATGCCATGTCAGTTCGCAGCCGAAATCCCGACAAACGGCTATTAACACTTACGTAGTATCTAAAAAATGCTTAGATTATTAAATACTGTTCCTTATTAGACTTTTGAGCCATTGTAAATCATCAATAAAGTACTGAGTAAATCAACTTCCCAATCTGATCTTAATTGGCCTGAATTAAAATACAATTAACGGTGATGCATTATCTTTGTGACTTATTATATGATGTACTGGTAAGAACATTTTAAAAAAGTTTAATCACTTGTCGATGAGGATGAGCCACTTTGTGCGACGAACTAGCCGATTAATCCATATGTTACGTAATAACAAATAGCTTAGAGTATGTGTCAAACAGATAACGCTCGTATGAAGTTTTTTGTTATTATTGATATTAAACAATATATCTGCATTTATAGAATAATATCATCAATCAATACAATTAGTCAAGCAGAGCAGTACAAAACGTGATATTTAGTCTAGGAGATGGTGACCAGACATTGGTGATGGCACAACAATTTGCAATGCTTACACTGAGTTGAATAGGCTGGTAATTCAGGTACAGGATGTTTTATAATCGTATATGTCCCCATTGCAAACAAATGTCATGAGAATGTACATGATCGAATGTGATATCTCAATGTAACTAATAGTCTATGGAAGGCCAACATTTAAAATTTTATTCAATATGCTTGTACTATCAAGGCAACCCAGGAAATGACATTTATGATGAAAAAAAATCATTTTTCGATAATTGTCAAAATGACGTTAAAAATATTTTTACCCTTAATTGATAACAAAGCTTGTAAAGTATTGAATGATAAATTAAGTTTAATAATGTTTATAAACAATATTATACACTGATTCAAAAGTTTAAATGACATACAACCCGTTCAAAATAAATAAGTTTTACAGTTACTTTGGGTTCTAGTTGCTAAGCAACGAAGGAAATAAACACGCTTGTAGTCCAGTAAACGGGTGAGTAATTTTTACTAGAATTGTTTTCCAAATGAATGTTTTAAATTCACAAATATACGTATAGATATAAGCGAATTGTCATGAATAAATCTTTTTTATACCAATAACTCAACATCAGGTTGTCAATTCTAATGACTTGTATGACTTATATGCTACAAATTGGTAGTGTAATACTGTATAATGCATTAGTATTAATGACTTGTGACATTATTTCACTCATGTTAATGTGACATTAACGCATTTATGTCTCTAATCTAAAATCAGCAAATTTCGCAACTTCTCTGAATCATTCTTTTAATGTGATTTGTGACATTATTTCACTCACGTTAATGTGGCATTAACGCATTGATGTCTCTAATCTAAAATCAGCGAATTTCGCAACTTCTCTGAATCATTCTTTTAATGTGTTTTTAGTCGATATAGCATCTTTTGAATGCCAAAGGGTTTGAATGCATGTCGTTTCTTGAAAGCCTAGCAATAATAGACCATTCACATCAAGAACATGTGTATTTAGTGCAAGTTATGTTCTTCAACGGTACTTAATTAATGTCATGTCCTTTCACGTGTAAAGGCACTATGGATTTAGTCGTAAAATAATGAATGATCGAGTGATTGAAAAACCATCAATTGTAACATAACGGTGGGTTTCCTAAGAATTAAGAAGGTTATTTCAAGTGATCAAATCGATTAGAGATTGGCACCAGTGTATATTAAAACAACACTCACATACTTAAACTCATCTCTTCGACATTGGCAATTATGCAAATCAATAAAGTTGACCAAAAAGAAATTTGTGAAGCAGGTATTTAAACTTGTTTTCTTAGGGCATTTTTGTACGCATTAAAGTAAAGGTCTTTCATTGTATGCATTTTTTTATCCTGCAACGCTATAGTACATATAGAGCAAAAAAAATAATTATATTGTTTCGGAGAAGAATGATATCTGAGTTGCGAACACAAAAGAAATCTTTCAATTCGTTTGCATGAACCTAAGGGACTAACTGGACCTTTTGCAAAACGCATAATTAATCTTTTATTGTAGAAACACCGACTGCTTTAATGGGAACGGTAAGTCAATGTGCATTATGCACTCCCACTTTCCCCTGCAGTTGTTCTAGGAAGACGATAATAGTAGACGATATGTTTGCTGTGGCTTGATGTTTGCAAAAACAAACATTTGAAAAAATAAATTAATGATGTATACCACCTCAAAATTTGTGTTCAGCATGTCATATACCAGAAAATAACTCTGTATATCATAGGTTAAGAATGAGAAACTGAAGTTGTAAATTTCTTTTTTGCATAAGTTAAGAGTAAATAAGACAGTTTCTCTTGTTGTCTCAATAATTTGAGAAAGCAAGACAAAAATTCTGAATGGTAAAACTAACTGTTTGGACTTCGGTTTGATAAACATGACAAGTTTTTTCCTGACAATAAGAATCGCCTTGTAATGCAGATTTCAAACATGTATGGGTTTTTACAAGGTCGTAAGTAGTAGTGACGACCTTCTCATTCTAAGCCAACGATAGTGCCTAATTGACCTAATTGATGTCATATGAGTTCGCAGCCGAAATCCCGATAAACGAGTATTTACTCTAATTATCAGATTATTAAATCTTGTTCCATTTTAGACTCTTGGGCCATTCTAAATCATCAATAAAGTAATGTGTTAATCAACTTACCAATCTTATCTTAATTGGCTTGAAATTTGTGGCAAGAAACACAATTAACGGTAATGCACTATGTGTGTGATTTATGATCTGATGCACCGGTTAGAACATTAAAAGTCTAATCACTTGTCGGTGAGGATGAGCAACGTTGTGTGACGAACTAGCCGATAAATCTATATGTCGCGTAATAACAAATGTGGATCAAAGCATAGAGTATGTGTCCAACAGATTGCGTTCTTATAGGTTTCCGGTTATCCTTGATATTAGACCAGATATCTGTATTTATAGAAACACATTATCCAGGAGTTTAAGTCAAGCAGAACAATACAATATGTGATATTATTATCATTGTAATTATTACAGCAATATCGAGTGCTAGCTGCCTGATATGTTCTTATACTTAATATAATGCTCTCTGAGAGGAGTGACTGTTAAGGTTAAGTTATCTATATTGATACTAGTAATTTACAATCGATCAATCCAGATAGCGCCATCATGTGACACAAGAACTAGACCATTTACTGGTAGCCAATTTTGTTATGTTTTTAAACAGAATCTGGTTTCAATAAATAGATCAATTCATCCGTTGTTATAGTGGTTACATCCATATATTTATTTATTGTACTCAATTAATCAGCTTTGTTAACTACTCTTGCAATATTTGTTTTACAAATAACTAAATACCTAAATGAACCACATTTTAACTGATACACATTACATACACATGAGCGAAATAAAACTTGGAGCTCAAATTTAAGCTAGTCAAACAAAACAGAAATGGTTAGTTGGATACGAAAACATCACTGATAAAAATTGAGCACCTGATTGATTCACTTTTGTGGAGTATATCATTGTTCCCGCCTTTCTAGTTTTCGTAGACACACTATTGCCAATGTGATAATATCTAATCGATGTAATAACTAATTATTAATAAGATAACCGAACCAAAACACTCATGTCGACACATAATAAATCGGATAACCATACCAATAAAATACGTTCTAAGCTAAGGGCGACCTAAGGACATGGTCAAATCGACGAACACTGAAATGAACACCACAATGCACAGCACTGAAGCTGAATATGCATTTTGTAATGGATGTAAGCTCAAAGACAACGAATCAAATTATACGATTATTATTGAGCTTTTCATTAAAATGACCTCAGCCAAAATGATATTGCGAGAATATTTATATGTGATATTTGCTACTATAAAAATATGAAGAGATGGGCTGGGGAGGCTGCACTGGCGTTGACTAGGCTGACAACTCAGGTACACATACCATACTCGTATATGTAGGATAAAAGAACATTACCATACGATTTAAACACAATTTCAAGAAAATAAAATAATTTTGTACATAAAGACATATACATGTAACTTTATACCAATTACTTAACATCTAATGACTTTGATAACTTAAATGCTACACATCGACCATACATAACTAATTATACTTTAGTATTAATGACTTGTGACATTATTTCACTCATGTTAATTTGGCATTAACGCATTGATGTCTGTAATCTAAAATCAGCAAAGTTTGCAACTTCTCTTAATCACGTTTTTAATGTGATTTTTAGTCGAAAAAGCATCTTTTGAATGTCGAAGAGTTTGAATAAACGCCGTATGTTGAAAGCCTCGAGATAATAGACCATTCACATCAAGAACGTTTGTATTTAGTGCAAATTATGTTCTTCAATGGTACTTAATTAAAGTTATATCCTTGAACACGTAAAAGCACTGTGTATTAAGTCGTAGATCAATGAATGATCGATTGATTGGGGAATCTGACAGGCTCATAAATTGTCACATAACGATGTTTTCCCTTAGAATTAAGAATGTTATTTCAAGTGATCAAATCGATTGAAGATTGGCACCAGTAAATATCAAAACAAAATTCCAATGCTTAATAGTATTTCTTTTATACATTGTTGTAAAATAATTCAATACGATAGACCAAAAGAGAAAAATGATACAAATCAAGAAGTGCTTTGTTTCTGGGAGCAGTTCTTGTACCCATTAAACTAGAAGTATGGTTTTATTTATCCTAAACGTTATTGCAGAGATTGAACAGAAATCAAGATTACAAGAAACATAATAAGGGAGGCAAGAACGTAAGAGAAAACTTACAGGTGGTTCTTTTGCATTAAACGAATAGAAATGGAGTCAATCATTTTAATTCGGGGCATTCTGTGTTTGCCAGATGCATGCTTTAACGGTTAAAATACTTTTTAAATGTCTGCTTATTTAGGAGACTCCATGTGCATATTTTAAATGTTTAAGACGATTTGATGGAGACTTGTCCACTTTAAGACCCTCTCCATGGAGACTTGTTATTATTTTGAATATTTTGTAAACCATATGTATATTATAAACGTCTTACAGAGGGTCTTGGCTTGATGTTGCGAGTACATCATTATTGGAACCAAATACAGTGACTACACCATCTGCCTGCAACAAGTGTTGTGATTTCCGTATTTGTACTCCAAAAATATGCATACAATAATAAAGCATGGTTTTATAATTGTGTGCCCTATTTATGAATGATCCATTGATTGGAGAATTTGACAGACACAGAATTTTTCACATAACGGTGTTTACCCTTAGAACTAATAATGCTATTTCAAGTGATTAAATTGATTTAAGATTGGGACAAGTACGTATCAACACACTCAAATACTCATTTCTTTGACATTGTCAATAAAAGAAATCAATAATGGCGACCCAAGGGAAACGGTGATGCAGATCGACCAGTGCGTGTGTTCTAGGTACAGTTTTATATGCATTGACTCAAATGTTTTACAAAGTATGTATGTACGTTATTTAGTCTGAGAAGTTAGAGAGAGCTTGAGCGGAGATCAATGATGTGTTCAGGAGAAACATAATGAGCTAAGAACAAAAAAGAAAACTTAAAAGTTGTCTGCGTGATCCGAAAGGAAAGAAGGCAACCGTTTCAAATAGAACATCCATTATCCATCAATATGTGAAATGCAGTTCCGACTTAATGTAATTCTTAAAATCTTAATGTAAGTCTTAAATTGACTTTTACAAGACTCACCATTCATTCAATTTATGTTTTAGAAACACATGTTTTGGCCAAAAGAAAAAATACATTAATGGAGTAATACTGTCTCCAAAATGTTACTACTAGTATATATTTAGAATGTCATTTACCAGATCATAATTATATAAGGGTGTGTTGTTGCACCTAATGGCAATCCTATGATTCATAAATATTGACCAATGTATTTGTATATGTTTTACAGACACCATTCTTGTCAACTGACTTATGTGATCTTAACTTCAGCACAAAGGTCAAGTGCCTAAGTTTCTTCATTTCGTGAATTACAACTTATAGCCGTATGTTATGTTAAAATATCAAAGTAAATCAATTGTATTCAATGTGTAAATAACTAAAGCCATTATATGCAGCAATCACTGTTTTGTGTACTGGCAAACACGAAAGCAGCCATATGCACATTCTACAAACAGATTGATAGGGGCATACAAGTTCGCTGTCGAAATCCCGAAGAATTCGATCTTACAGTCTTAGTAATGTTCAGACTATTATGTCTGGGGTGTTAAGCGTTAACACAGTAATGAGTCAATTAGCTTCCAAATCTAATCTTTATTGCCTTGACATTGTCATCATGATGCATTTAGCGGAGATGCATTACATGTATATTTTATTATCTTATGTATTTGTTATAACATTGAAGGTCTGATCACTTGCCGACGACTATGAGTCACCTTATGTGACGATATAGGCAATAAATCCATATGTCACGTAGTAACAAGTACGGATCAAAGCAAAGTGAATGTGTCAAACAGATTGCAATTGTGTGGCGGTCCCGGTTATCATTGATATTAGACAAGATAACTATATGTATTGCATCCTATTTATTAGAACATTTAGTCAAGTAGAGCATTACAAAAAGTGATTTTATGATGGTCATAACGGATATAAGTGTAAGATGGCTGATATGTCCATACTCTTGCATTTGCTCTGTGATTGCTCAGGATAAATAAATAATACTTTGCGAGCAGCATTCCTAGCTCCTTTTGAAAGTTGTCCCGGTCAAACTGGCATTGCGTGAACATGTTTGCATGCTTTGCTGCAATAAAAGTTTCATTTGGCAAAGAAGAGTTATTAGCATTTAAGTTTTCGTTCTTTATTTCAAGATGCTGTCATAAGCAAGTACATGTACTCGATTCGTGATAGATAACGTTTAGATGTTGATTATTTTATTGTAGGCGATCACCAACACAAGAGTTTAAAATAATTCACCAAGTCATTGTGGAAATTTCTCTTGCGCAATCAAGGTAGACAATCCCAAATATGTATGCGACGAAAATAGCATTGTAATTACGTGCAGTTAATTGTTTAATTATTTATATAAAGTATATTTTGTTTTAGATACTAGCAAGTACATTATCAGCTAGGGTAAACGTATCTGAAATTGAAAGTGTGTTCCCATGGAAACTCTTGGCTATTACATCAGTTTGTTTTTGCTTCCCCTGGATAACAATGTGTTAGCACCGATGGTTAATAGGTTGACAACCGAGGTACGAAGCTATACATTAAAAAATAAAATATTGAATTCGCGGGTCGCCTACAAGACTGTTGTACGTGCTTCTTCCATTATAAGCAGTTACAGCAATATTGTAGGCAACCCGCGTTATGTAAAAAACTGATTGGAGTTCTATGGGAGGCGTAAGGCTAGCTTGAAAAAGCTTAAGTGAAGTTGAATATCAACCTGTTGAACCCTAGTCTTTATATTCAACTAAGCAGTCGAGTAGACTGATCTTAATGAATATAAAGCAATTTATTATATGAACACCGAAAACATGTCCGTTATAAAGAATACTGGAATTTTCGTAAGAATAAACTTGCACTTATAGTACAATAATAAGACATATACAATTCGATCATAAGTCCAGGACAATAAAAACAGTCAGTTGATATACGGAGGCAATTTTTAAAACCATTCACGCAACAAGAAAATATCCATTCAGTTGGACTTTAATTACTCGTTGATGATGTAATCCTGTACATTTGCTGTAACATAAATGAGTAATGACAAGATGCCACTAATGGTAATATGCCATTAAAGCGATCATTTTGTTTATCAAAAATCAGCAAAAATGCGCAATTTCTCCTTATCATTCTTTTTAATGTGATTTTGAGTCGACATAACATAACATAAACTTCGTTCTTTTAACATCTCGAAATAAATACAATTCACATCAATAATGTGTGTATATAGTGCAAGTTCTGTTCTTCAACGGTACTTTATTAAATTTATATCTTTTAACACGTAACGGCACTATGTCTTAAATTGTAGACCAATGAATGATCGATTGATTGCTATTCTGCCAGGCTCATACAATGCTATATAACGGTATTACCCCTTTGAATTAAGAATCTTATTTTAAGTCGGTTGAATATTGTCACCAGAATGTATCAAAATAACGCTAAAATACCCAATACTACTAATTTGACATAGTCAACTAATTAAGTAAACAGTGTTGACCAAATGAAGACGATGAAGAAGACCGAACATTGTTTGTTTTCTTGGAACAGTTCATAGACGCATTAAACAAACGGTGTGATTTTATTTATCTTTAAGCGTTGTAATTGAAAGCAACATTGAGTTCAGGAGATACTTTATAAGGGAATTAAGAACAAAATATTTAGCTTTAAATCTGGTTTGCATGGGAGAAGAGAACAGTGACAATAACTTTAAACAAAAATCATTGTCGATCAATATGTGGAAGCGGATTTCTCATTTCAGTCTGAAGTCGTAGACACTTAGGTAGAATTATGTACGTTTTTATATTGGCCTTTGAAAGAAATACATACTTCATCTTATAATGCAGAGACATGAATTACTATAATAGGTACGGAAAAGAAATTTGTATCTCGCACCAAATCTTTCTCCATACACTACATGTAGATCTAATAAGTTGTAAATTGTTTTATTCCTCTAAGTTTTCTAGTGGAACTGCCAAATAAAGTAAATTTCTGATAGCTAATTATCGTTTCTATATGTACACTTGGTAAATGTTATAAGTACACCAAGATGTAATACGTATATCTTTTTTATTACGCATGTTATCATGTTCATTTTTCTTTGCATGTCTTCATGCGAGTAGTATAGCAGCCATATCCGATAATTCGATGATTATAATTCGCACGCTGTGAGCAGTGAACCCTGAATTTTCAAATTATTCAAAATGCAAGTGCAAAACAAATGATTTTCGCAAGAACTCTAAAAATGTCGCATACACATACATCAATACCCACACCAGGAGAACACAAAACCGGAAGAATTACGATAACAGACCGTACAAGAGAGGTTCGTAAAACAAACACGTCTCATGACAGTAATAAGCCTAGTGTAGCTAAGGTCACCACGAATTTGACCTTTGACCTATCGACCTCAAAAAAAGTAGGAGCCCACATCTGATGATTGACAACCTCTCTGTAAAATTGTACGATCTACGGTCCTAAATTTCTTATGGTGTGGACCAGTGATTGTTGTGTTTTCAAAGGTCATGGTGAGTTTGATATTTGATCCAAATGACTTTGAAATGGAGTCGGGCCGCCTGTGGAGGATGAATAATCTCCATTTTAAATTTTAGAATCCTAAGTTCAATCGTTTTGGAGTTATTGTTGAAAAAACATTCGGCATGTCGACCGACCGACTATTTGCACTGTAAGGCTATGTACTGTGTTGGTGTACTTATAACATTTAATGAGTGTATTGTACACAGACACGTCAATGCAAATAACGTGCTTGTTGATTACATAAAGACAAACATTGTGACCAGGTTTTAAAAGGATTAAATGAACATTGTGACCTCTAGAGTGTTTTTCAAGGTTTTTCAGTGATATGACCTAGTTTTTTTACCCAGATGACCTAATTGTGAGCTTGACCTAGACTTTATAGAAATAAACATTGTGACAATTTTCATAAAATGATAAGGTCAAAATTGTGTGTTAAAACGTTTGTTTTCTGTGATTTGACCTAATGACAGAGATTTTGGCCCCAGATGACCAAGTTTCGAAATTGCCCTAGATTTCATTGCGACAAACATTGTGAACAAGTTTCAAGTGCATCTTCAGTAAATGTGGACGTATTTCTATACAAACTGGTTCCCTTTTTGTTGAGGATTTTGGTATTTACGAGGTCACAAACAGTAAAACACATAGAACACATACAACGGAAATCGCTACGTACGAGTTAGTTATCCTGGTTATATCGTTTGGATAATTATGACCAGGTTATGTTTAATCATTAGCACATTATTTTTGCTTTTCTGTTACATGTACAAACCAAATATCGTCATTCAGTCCATCTACGCTACAAATGTAGAGTGTAGAATGACAAACGCTCTAAGCTGACCACTCTGGAATTAATCTGCTAGGTGATGGAGAAAATAAGAAAACTACAGCCTGGTCAATAATGTTTCTTAACTTGGCCTCAATGACATGTCGGTGGTCTTCCAAGCGTTGTAATCGCATTGCAGAATAAACCTGTTTTCTCAGCGAGATATTGTAATACAACCATGATATGAGTGTCAAGACATTATTATTAGATAAACAAAGATTTAATTTTTTCTCTCATAATGCGCTTACACGTTTCATCTTTTTATATGATATAAAAATGATTGATAGCCTACATCCAGCACATGTTCGAAACATCATGAACTAGACAAAATAAGTAAAGCTGGGAAATCATATTCTATTTACAGGAATGAATACCACATAGGTAAGAATGTATGACAATAACACCCGCATTAGTAGGTAAAACAAGAGATTAGAACTCATATGCACATGATTTCAGTATTTATCAAGCTCTTTGTTATACACATTGAAGTACTAAAATACCACAAAGAGCATTCATCTAATACGTACATAAGATACCCTGAGATAATTTGAAACCACCTGCATATTCTCTTAATGTGTCAATGAAGCCGTCGAGAAATTCTTGCAACTATAAACAACAACGGTTTCATCATGTTTTAGGTAAGATTCTATCAACTTAACATCTAGACGTCTTGTATTCACTAAAATCATTATACTACAGTATACGGGCACACTATAAAATACGCTTTTGCTGTTTTAAGACAATACCGTTATCTCTTAAGACATTACTGGTTTTGAACAATAATGGAGCTAGTAATAGATCCCGTGTAAGTAAATGAAGAAAACAGCTAATGAAAAACAGATTTAGATGTTAGCGTTCCCACAATATACGTCTCATACTATTGGTTTTAATTGCTACAAGAAGGTGACATTTATTTCAATGAAAGACAGCCAAAAAGTCTGAAAAGTTCCAGGTTCGAATATGAGCCGGGGCACTAGAAATGTTTTTTCTGTAACACTTATACTCACCCAGCAAGAAATAAAGAGATTGGTATCTCAGTCATGCGTTCGGTATATGAAACTAGGTTATCCAGCATTTTACAGCAGAGAATTGGGTATGTTATGCCGTGTATTTGTGTTATGTGATCGTGTTTATATTTTCTGTGCTCTGCTGGTTAAGTTCAGCGCTGCCTTCACTATCCGATTTCCCCATATCGTTTAACTCGCGTGACAATCAAAACCTCCTTATTGCTAAGTGTACATGTGTTGCGTCATTTATGTCGTCAATTTCACAAATATGGAATTACAGTTTTTTTTCTAGTAGAAAAAAAACTCAACTACAGGACCACCACAATCCCGATAAACGAAGAAATACCGATTTGAAAATGGAGATTGCTACCGTATGCTACATGCAACCAACTGCATCCCCATGGGGCTATGGGATGGATTCCGACAGGAAGGAAAAACAGACCTGACGATCAACAAGACTCAAGATGACAAAGAAAGGGTGCACCGTTCCTGGGGCTATTTGGAGCCGGTAGATAGTGCACACACTCGAATTAAGAAACGGATGTAATGATAGGTTTCACAATATTTCATGCATTGGTAGACCAGCGACTCTGTAGTGAGAGATTAAGCTAATTAAATCACGAGTACTCCTCTGTCATTATCATGTTACAATTTGGAGCTAAAATGCAAAAGCATATAAACATATTTTCTTCCAATAGTGTAAATGTCTAAACGACCAAAACCTATTGGTGATATCGATCATTATTGACCAAGTTCTCAATAAGCATAATGTATACACATCCACCGCGTAGTGTTGACGAAGCGTAAAATAATATAAATACCGGCCGGTATTTAATAAGCGAACAACACTAGGACATATATAACATATAAATAAATGAAGAATCTTCAAGCACATATAATTGAGAACAGATTTCCCAGGGAAATGGTTTACGTTATTAAGAAATTAGTCAGTATTGATCTGTAAAGGTAATTCGACACGTATTTGATTGTTGTTACGTTGCTCGAATATTCCTCGGAGTGTCATAAAACGGTCGTTACAAAATAAATATTATCATAGAAAGTAGTTTTTATATTCTGTATTTTCTGTACCGTATTGTTTCTCTAATTCTCGTTAATTATACGATATCAGCGCGTGTGACAGCACTAACAAGATTCCGGGAGTGTATTCCGAAATAAATTATGTAGTATAATGATTTTATATAGACATTTAAATGACAAAATTGCTGATGTCGAAATACTCTCCTGAGAAGGACTAGTATTGTGTCGGTACGGATAAATTACGGCTTACACAGTGCAATGGCAATTTGATTTATTTTGAGTTAATCAAATGAATAGATAGAAGTATGTCTTCTTTATTTAAAATTATTTTGGGTGCTTTTACTACCAACATTATACTTCTTATTATTTATGCCAAATGTACAATGTGTTGTCCGTAGGTGCGTTTACATTTTGTATCTTATATTCTGCGACAATACGCCTTGCCATATATGATGGTGGTTGTGCACTGTTTGCAACAATACATGTACGGGGACGTAAAAAATAGAGAGGATCGTGATATCAAGGTTTTAAACGGTTGAATTCCAATGATTCGGTAAGCGCTATGAAATATCATATGACTTTGTTTTTTTTAGGTTAAAATAGAAACAACCTACTGTCTTTCTTTCTAAGGCTTTAGATGTTATTCGGTGTAAAAATAGATATCCAATCTGCATTAGGCAAATTGTTCACGAAGTGAGAAATTAGGACTAACAAAGCGACAATAATTTTGTTGCGATATGCGCGTAGACAGAAATACTGTCTTCGACCCCAGACAAAACGACCAACCTATTGATTAGAGTCATAAAAATGCGTAATACAAAATTAATCCAAGAAGACATGGTAGTTAGTTCTCAAGGTATTATATTTGCCCTCGGACATAATACGTTAATGAACAGTATGTCTAGTACCATGAGAACTAACTACCATGTCTTCTTGGATTAATTTTATATTACGCATTTTTATTACTCTAATCAATAGGTTGGTCGTTTTGTCTGGGGTCGAAGACAGTATTGTCTGTCTACGCGCATATCGCAACAAAATACCATTTCATTACCATCAGACTTTAGAATTAGGACAAATGAGTTATACCGCAGATTACATTTTTGTACTTTCAATGCGACAACCGTCTGGAATATGCCGTATATTGCTTTCAATGCGACAACCGTCTGCAATATGCCGTAGATTGCTTTCGATAGAACGAATGGCTGGAATATGAGCTTCAATACGACACACGCCTGGAATAAGCCGTACGTAGCTTTCAGTATGACAACCGGTTAGAATATGCTGTATATCCCTTTCCCGATGCGACAACCGGTTGAGATATACCATCTTATGTTTTCTTGTCATTTCATTTAGACAAACATAAATTATTTATCATTTAATAATACTACTAATAAACAACAAACAACAGTATAGGTGTTGTTCCAGCTAGCATGTATTTCAGTATTTCAATATTTCGCATATTAAAGTTTAAATTAATTAAATCGATAATCACACCCATACACATACGATGGCTGCAAAAAAATATGGCCTTAAGACAAAGGCAATTATCATAGTCTTTAACAATAATATATGAAAAAAACACATGGATAAAAGTCACTATCCATGTAACGTTCATAGCCATCGTCTCGACACGCACACAAACACTATTTCTCACTCTTTACTTGACGAACAAAATACGTCAAATAGTAATGTAAAAGAACAGTATTAGCTTCATGCATATAACGCAACAAAGGGTGGGTTGGTGGGAAATTACGACATCAAAGCTATCGACCCATCTTCGAGCTATCTGGACTTCAAGTGACCACCAATCACTACAACTAGCTAATCCTCCGTGCGTATATAATACGCACTGGTGATTTCCAATCATCTCTATAATTAGCCGTGAAAACCGAAAATAAATACATTTAAAACCGCTTACCTAGCGACAGCCGATTTGGATATGTCATCGTATTACATCGAACACCCCATCTGATGCTGGTTTAAACCTCGCTATAGAACGACCGTTCATTTTTTTGATTACTACAACCATAAAACATTTACATCTAATTAAAGAATATTTTAGTTCAATACAAACAACGATTACGATACAGGACGGCTTTCCCAAACAGACATGCGCAGTAATTGCTTGAGTAATACTAGTAATCAACAAACATAGTACCCCTAATTGACTTTGAATTGGAAACAAATAAGGTTGGCGAATTAAGTGAAAATAGGAGTAAAAGACTATTAGCTAGGAGCATGGAGTTTTTATCACTTAGAGGGCAAAGGAAAGATCAATGGCAATAAGCATATATTTTATTGTTTAAACTAACCAGTATAAAATCAACTGAATTGATTATTTGTTGAATCTAACACAGTCTCGAAAGTGGTTTTAAATATACGACGTAAGTACTTGTGACACGATGACTTTGTATAGATAGTATCAACTACCGACTTTGTTCGTAAACTACACACATAATTGCCATACTGGACTGAAGAATGGTTGAACTAGGTCAAGACGCAGGTATGCCTCTTTTGGTAGCTTGGATCACCGTTTTGGCATATTTGTTAAAACAACATAGAGCTAGGAATATGTTATGTTATTCCCCTCCCCAATTTGCTGTTGTAGCTTTCCCTGTTTGCTGGGGAAAAACTATTAACATTATGTCACTGTGTATGGTCCTTATTAACTAAGGTCTTAGCTGCGTGTCATTCGGTCACTTGGGATCACCGTTTTTTTTGTTATCTCTTTGTTACATTTGGTCATCCTGTATTTTGCGGCGAGAACTAGGGCTTTTAATCATTTCTTTGGGTTGTGTGTGAACATTGCGCTTTGTAGTTATGTTGTGACTGTTTCCTGTGCTCGGCTGGTTAATTTAATTGCTGCCTTCCCTGTCCGACTTCCTTATAATTTTCAAGGTATATGTATTTGCTTAAAGACGATGCAATTTGTCGTCTTCATGTTTGGCAAATGTACATTTGTATAGAAAATATAGTACCTTACTACGAAACATGGATGAATTTAAAATTCACAAATGTTTACAAAATTTCCAGTCTTATTTAATAACATGAACCGCATATATAATAATTTTGTCAACAAATTTCAAGCAAGCCAGGAACATTAAAGTGATTTCTTTCTATTTTTAGAATGCGTTATTGGTAGTTAGAGTTCACAAAGATTGCTGGAAATGTGTGTTAAGTTAAAAGCAAACATGAAAATGATGAAGGGTGTCGACGTGGGAAAATTATACACCAACGTATCAGTTCACATTGGAAACTCATGAAATATTCTCAAATCGCCTGACTGTTACAATTTGTATGCAAACATTCATTGAACGTCAATATTAACAATGACAGAAGATATGTACAGCAACTTCAATGAGTCTCGTTTTAATACCAACTGACATGAAATGTTCACTTAACATAGTTGTACCGTCCATCAAGACTGGAGACAATAACGTCAGTAACATACTAGCGGTGATTAAACGTAACTAATGTGATGTATCAATTCAAACTAAGGCTATGAATATCAGTGCAAAGTGGCCAGCTTGGAGGGGATGTAATGTTTTGGTTGTCTCTACAGGACACAATGATAATGTATGCTTAACTTATCTTATAAGCATGAATGATTATATCACACATAGCTCGGTCAATACGTATTAGATCTGCATATTTAACTTCGTTAAGAGGAATGATAAATCAATTGATTTTATTTACAATATCATAACGTTTTGCAAACAGAAAAAATAACTCATACAATAGCCTTTCCTAACAGGTAACCTGCCCTTGACAATGAAATGGCCATACTTGATGCAATAAAGTTAAAGACTAAATAATCATCATGAAGCAGAATGAATAGCATACTTTTGTGGAGTCTTCGGATGATTTAACGACATCCATAAGCCTCGAATTTACCAAGCCAAACATAACTTACACATACCGACCAATTTCTCAAAGCTTACGCCTTTTGATATTTCGTGATTCAATAAACATTTAATTTGGATGAATTCTTTATAAATTCAATCTCGTGGTAGTCAACGGAATGTACACTTTGATATCGACAACAAATTATCTAATTGCCAATTTGGTTTTCGTAAAGACAAAAGCACAACGGATTGTGTTTTTATCTTACATACTATCATTAATAAGGTTTTGTATTCTGAAAATAAGAAATTATATTGTTCATTTATAGACTTTAAAAAGGCTTTTGATATGGTGTATAGAAATGGTATATGGCTTAAGCTATTAGATAGTGGTATATCCTGTAAATATGTTCATATGTTGATGTCAATGTATAATTCTGTTCAAATTGCTGTCAAATCAAACGGAAACCTCTCAGAACTGTTTGAAAGTTTAATGGGTGTTAAACAGGGTGAAACCTTATCACCCTTACTTTTTATTATTTTTATAAATGATTTGTCTACTATGCTACATGACGAAAATGCTGATATGTTTAGTTTTGAACAATTACAAATATTTATTCTTCTTTTTGCCGATGACACGGTTTTATTTTCGTATTCGGCAAATGGTTAACAATTACTTTTGAACAAACTTGAAGTATATTGTAGAAAATGGAACGTAACGGTAAATACATCAAAAACTGTTGTAATGGTCTTTAAAAAAGGGTCACGGTGTAAAAATGTTAACTTGTTCTATGAAAATGTCAAACTTACTAATGTTAAGAGATTTGTTTATCTTGGTGTTACCCTATCCGCAAATGGGAAGTTTTACTACACTCAAAAACAATTGTCTGAACAGGCCTCGAGAGCTATATTTTCCTTATATTCTCTATTTGATAACGTGTCTCTCACTATTGATGACAAATTGAAGTTATTCAACTCTATGGTTTTACCAATTCTTCAATATGGTTCTGAAATATGGGGTTTTCATAAAGCTCCTGATATAGAAAAGATATATATTTCTTTTTTAAAAAGAATTTTAAAGCTCCGTTCCCAAACGCCAAATATTATTGCATATAGCGAATTAGGATTGTTTCCCTTACATATATTGAGAAAAGTAAAAATTATTAAATATTGGTATAAGATTGTCAATTCTACAGATACATTATTTATGTATTTATGCTGCAAAAATACAGTTATATTAGACTCTTGGTATTGTAATGTAAAACAATTATTGAATACACATGGATTTGGATATTTGTGGAACTCTGTTTCGCTTACTACCTCACAACTAAATAGTGTTTTAACCAGACTATATGACCAGGCTAAACAAAACATGCATAGTGAAATAAATAACATGTCAAGATTATCTACATATAAACAATTTAAAACAACGTTCGAATGTGAAAAATACCTTACTATTGTAAATAATGACAAGCATCGTGTGTCTCTAACTAAATTACGTTGTTCTTCCAAAAATAAGCCATTGAGGAAGGACGAATTCGTAACATTGAATGCAAAAATAGGAAGTGTGTACTTTGTTCTATGAATGTTGTGGAAGACGAATACCATTTTGTTTTGGTTTGTCCGTACTATCGTCATTTACGGAGAACTATTTTACCAAATTATTATTGTCATTGGCCTACTATCCAAAAATTTACCAGATTAATGTCTTCATTCAAAAAAATGATACTATGTAAATTAGCAAAATATGTGCACCTAGCAATTCAAAGGCGTAACTCTTATTTAGATAATCAGTAGTATTTTTGTTATCATTAATTGTTCTATAAACATGTATGGTTGTATGGTGACTAGGGCTAACCAAATAACTAAAATGTGGTTCTTAACGAAGTTAGGAGTATCCATAGTAACTACCAAAACAGAAATTTCGCAAAAATAAAATGCCAAAGAATATCGATGTTCACAAGCGCATAAACAATCGTCTTTTACAACATATGAGGGGTGTACCAGAATAACGTAGACTTTTGTCATAAATTTTTTATTTAGGCATGTTGTATCACCAAATTTGCAGTAAAAAAACTTCAAACCTTTTTCAAGAGAATCGGTAAAACTATTTTCTAACATAATGTTAGAAAGCCAATCTGTCGCCATAGTAACCAACAGTTGGATAGGCGGGGCAGCGAATTTTTAAAACATTTTTGGCATTATTCAATTGCTTATACCTCACAGATATCATGTCTAATTCTATCGCAACTTCGTGACATACAAGCTTTAATAATTTTTACTTATAAAAATACGACGAATAAAAAGGACGAAAGGCCCGCACACGTTTGGCAATGTCAACATTATGTCTATAATAGTGTTACACTAGAAACAAATATAAGATCGCACTGGAATTTTACACAAACTGTAATTTTGAAAAGCTACGAAAAGATGCATCATTTTTTAATAGTTGGTGTTACTAGTATAGACGCCATCACGTGGTTTTGTTGTCAATTGCAGTTTGTTTAGAAACCATCACGTGGTTTTGTTGCCACTTGTAGTTTGTTTAAGTTATTGCCTTAATATTGAATTCTAGTATAGACTATATACTTGAAAATGGAACGCTACATATTGGCAATTTACTCTTATTGACCCGGACTTGTCAGTTGGTTGATTTTTTAAGTCCTCTATGTCCATTAAGAAAGCTATAAAACAGGTTGCTCGTGAAGTCCATGTATAAACTTAACGTGTAATTACTTCAATTGTACATTTGCTTTGTTCTTGTTAAGTAACTAGTAAATCATGTACTATATAAAGTAAGTTTTGTCACATTAATGTGTTGTCGAGTACACGATTCCGGAGAGCACTCAATGTGTCTATTTAACAAGCTGGCACCTAATCTGATAGTAAGAAGTTCAATATTTACAGGAAAGATCAACACATTAATGATGTATAATGGCATTAAGAGGAACACATTACTGATGTCTAATGACATTGGGATTATCTTTTAAGAATCACATACCTATATATACGAGCTAAGGTCTGGGTACGTTGTCGTTGTGTTGCACAATTTTAGGTATATTCGCTGACCAAATATATCACGTGTTGCGGTAATGTGCCATATTATGTCCAGTAAGAATAATGTGAGTGATAGGCCCGTGTGTACATAAAAGATTAAAACCATTGTCTGAACATGTAAAGTATTACAGTTTCATTGAAATTATCTGCAAGAGTCTCAATATATCTGCTTTTGTACCGTAAAAGTGTATTTGTCCACTGTGTCTCTATATGATGTACACCCACTGGCCGATACACCAATACACCAATTTTGCTTTCCCTACAAAACCAAAGGTCGTCATTCTAAGCATCATTGCTAAATATCTGATTGTTTATTTACTCTTTGAGTGAAAAACGCCTGAAGCTGACGACACTGGAATTAATCTGATAGGTGATGAAGAAAACAGGAAAACTTAAGCCTGGTCAATAATGTTTCTAAACTCGGCCTCAATGACATGTCATTGGTCTCTCAAGCGTTGTAATCGCATTACAGAATAACCTGTTTTCGCAGCGAGATATTGTACGTTTACAATCATGATATAATTGTCAAGACCTTACTAGATAAACTAAAAATTAATTATTTATTTTATAATGCGCTTTTATGTTTCATATTTTTTGTGCGACATAAGAATGATTGATAGCCTACATCCGGTACAAGTTCGAAACATCGTGAACTTGACAAAATAAGTAAAGCTTGGAAATAGTTTTCTATTTATATTACTTTATACCCTTTAAATAAGATCGGATTACAATAACACCCGAATAAGAGGGTAAATCAAGCGATTGGAAATCTTAGTCACATGATTTCAGTATTTGCCAAGTCCTTTGTTTTACACCTTGAAGTACTAAAATACCACAACGAGTCTTCATATACGTACGTAGGATACCCTGAGATAATTTGAAACCATCTGCCTATATGCTCTGAATGTGTCAATTAACTCCTAGTACTTGCAACCATAAAACAACAGTTTCATCGTTTTTAAGTTAAGAGTCTATCATCAAAACATCAAGACGTCTTGCATTCAAAATAATTATACTACAATATACGGGCACACTATGAAAGACAAATTTGCTGTTTTGAGACAATACCTCCTTTATCTCTCAAGACTTTACCGGTTTTGGCCAATAATGGAGCTAGTAATAAGTCCTGCGTAAGTAAATGAAGAAAACAAATAACGAAAAACAAATTAAGATGTTAGCGTTCCCACAATATACGTCTCGTACTATAAGTTTTAATTGCTACAAGAAAGTGGCATTTATTTCAATGTAAGACAGTCGAAGTTGCCTATCCCTAGATTATGTCATTTATTTTAAGCTATTTAACATATCAAGCAGGCATCACGTAATCAATCAAAGTGTTTTATCTTTAGAATTATGACGGATTTATTCACAATAGGTGGTAGCAATGTGGTCTCTTGGTTAACACTAGACTCTGGAAGTCCAAGGTTCGAATCTCAGCCGGGGCACTAGAAACATTTCCGTTATATTCACCCAGCTAAAGATGAAAATATTGGTAAATCAGTGGCAGACACGCGTGAATACAATGAAGATGGTGTATACATTTTCGATTCATTCATATTGCAACCACAGTTTGCTTTCAAAACAACATGTCTGTACTTGGGGTCACCGTTTTGGCATATCTTTATGAAACTAGGTTATCCAGCTCTTTTACAGCTAAGACTTGGGGTTTTTATGCCGTGTATTTGTGTTATGTAATCGTGTTTATATTTTCTGTACTCGGCTAGTTTAGTTCCGTGCTGCTGCCTTCCCTATATGATTTCCTCATATCGTTTAACTTGCGTGACAGTCGAAACCTCCTTATTCCTAATTGTGCATGTGTTGCGTCATTTTCAAACATTCTGTCGCCAATGTGATAAAGGTGGTTACTGTTTATTTTCTAGCAGAAAACAAAACCCTCCATTATAGGACCAACACCACCCATATCAAGAAATAAAGAGACGAAGATGGAGATCGGTGTAAGTGCTGTATACTATCTGCAACCCAATGTCAGTTACCTGTAGATAATGCACACACGAATTAAGAAAAGGACGAACTGTTAGGTTTCGCAATATCTAATGCAGTTGTAGATGGGCGACACTGTAGTGAAATTTTAAGTTGTCATCATCATGTTATATTTTGGCGCGGAAATACAAAAGCATAATTATATACATGTTTTCTTCCAATAATGTAAATCTAAACGACCATATCCTGTTGGTGATATCTATCGTACTTGACCTAGTTCTCTTTGAGCATACTGGATACATCCACTGCTACGTGTTCATCTTATATGAATACCGACCGGTATTCAACAAGCGAACAACACCACGATGTGTATAATCACATATAAACTAATGAAGATTCTTCAAGAACATATAACTGAGAACAGAGCTCCCAGGGATATATTGTACGTTATTAAGAAATTAGTCAACATTGTTCTGTCAAAGTTATTCGACACGTATTTTTTTACTGTTACTTTGCTCGAAAAATCATCGGAGTGTCTTAAAATGGTCGTGACAAAATAAATATTATCATAGAAAGTAGTATTTTTATAGTCTGTGTTTTGTGTACCGTATTATTTCTCTTATTCTCGTAAATTATACGATAAAAGCGCGTTTGACAGCACTAACAAGATTCGGGGAATTGTTTATTGGAAATCAGGGACTGATGCTTATTGCTTCTTAGTGTACGTTCTAAAAAGGAATTATGCAGAATAATGATTTTATAAAGACATAACTGCTTAAATGACAAAATCTCTGATGTCGAACTACTCTCTTGCGAAGGAGTAGTATTGTGTCGGTACCGCTTAATTACCGCTTACAACAGTGCTATGGCAAATTAAATTTGATTGATATATATCTTTTTCTGGGTGAATCAAACGAAGAGATCAAAGTGTGTTTTGGGTACATTTAGTACCAACATTATATTATGTACTTCTGAAAATATATGCCGAATGTGCAATGTTTTGTCCGTATATGCGTTTACATTTTACATTTTTCATCTAATAAAAACATAAACGAAATGAAATGAACAGCTGTGAATGTACGCCTTACTTTACCTAAAATTATTATCCTGTATATTTTTGCACTGTATAACAATAACAACATATGTACATGAGACTTTGAAAATAAAGAGGCACAGTGCAGTTTCAAATATCACAGATCCTCAATAATATTACGAAATTCAAGCGAAAATTCGAAACCCATTTCTTCATGTAACACTTTCAAGTACAGTATTTTCGAAACCATGGTAACACGTACCGGTGCATTCCGTCAATAACCATCTATGTCCACAAACGCAAAGAGACATATATTGAATGTGTATAATTCACGTATCTCAAAGTTTTAAACGGTTGAATAACATACTTGGTAAGCGATATAAAATATAATTGTTTCGACGTTTGTTTTGTAAAAATAAAACAACCGACTGTCTTTCTTTCTAAGGCTTTAGATGTTATTCGGTTTAAAATTAGATATCCAATCTGCATAAGGCAAACTGTTCATGAAGTGAGAAATGAGGACTTACAAAGCGAGAATGATTTTATGTTCATTAACGTATAATGTCCGAGGGCAAATATAATATCCTTGAGAACTAACTACCATGTCTGCTTGCATTAATTTTATATAAGGCATTGTTTGACTCTAAACAATAGGTTGGTCGTTTTGTCTGAAGTGGAAGACATAATTGTTCTTCCCCGCGCATACCGCGACAAAATGCCATAATATTGCCATCGAACTTTAAAATTGGGACAAATGGAAAATACCGCTGATCGCCAATTTGGATAATCCATCGTATAAAATCGACCACTCCATCAGATGGAGAATTTTGTCCCAGCAACGATCGCTTATTCGTTTAATGAGTACAATCAGAAAACAGTTAAATCTGAATAAAATATATTTCAGATTAATACAGACAACAATTTAAGATACAGAATGGCTTACCCCAACCGACATGCGCAGTAATCACTCGAGTACTACTAGTAATTAAAAGACGAAGTAGCCATAATGGCCGTTGAATTTAAGCAAATAAGGTTATCGACTTGAGTGTAATTTAGAATAAAAGACATTTACTTAGGAAGATTGGGTTTCTATCAGGAGGCGAAGTAAAGATAAATGACAATTAGGGTGTTTTTTTATCGTTTTAACTAGTCAGTATAAAATCAACATTATTAAATACGTATTTGTCGAATTTAACAGACTCCAAAGTGGTTTGAAATATACAGAGTAAGTGATTGTGATGTAATTATCCCAACAATTACTTCGTACTGATAGTATCGACTACCAATCGTTTTCTGTGAAAATAAAATGCCCAGAACGCACGCATATTGCCATACATGACGGAAGAATGGTTGACATAGGCATATAACCGGTTACCCAATATAGCATAACAATGAATTTGCTAAAGCACGATGTGTACAGTAAAGTATATTTCTTGGATTGGTTATATGAGTGAAGTAAAAATGAATGCATTGTTCGAAGTGCAATTAACCGTTGTTTTGGTTTTATATTGCACCTTTGAATACGCAAGTTACAAACGGGTTTGATTATAGAAAATATAGAAATAACCTTACAACGAAACATGCATGACTGTAACGCTCACAAAGGTTTACATTACTCAACAGTCTTATTTAATAACACGTGCCGTAATTAATTTTACTTTCTTAATGACCAATTGCTTTATGTAAACGTCGTAATACTGATATAAACACGTGCTATCAAATGAAATCACGATGACTATTAAAGTAATGGTTACATCATGACTAATGTGTTGTATACCGAATTTTTTCAACAAATTTCAATCAAGCCAAGAACATTAAAGTTATTTCTTTCTATTTCTTAAATGATTGATAATAGTAGTTAGAGTTCACAATGATTGTTGGAAATGTGTGTTGAGTTAAATGCAAGCAAGGAAATGATGAAGGGTGTCGACGTGAGAAAAGTATACACCAAAGTATCAGTTCATATTGGAAACTGATAAAATATTCGCATATTGCATGACTACTCAAATTTGTATGCAAACATTCATTGAACGACTACATAAACAGCGAACGAAGATTCGTTCAGCAACTTCAGTGAGTCCCGTTTTAACACCAACTGTAATGAAATGTTGACTTAACATAGTAGTATCGTCCATCAAGACCGGGGACATTAACTTCAGTAAGAGACAAGATGTGATTAAATGTAACTAGTGTAACTAACCCCGACGAAATATTGACGGAAGGACAGCACACCTTTGGCAATGCCAACATAATGTCTATAATAGTGTTACACTAGAAACAAATATAAGATCGCACTGGAATTTTTCACAAACTTTAATTTTTGAAAACTACGAAAAGAGGCATGGTTTTTGAATAGTTGGTGTTACTAGTATAGACGCCATCATGGTTTTGTTGTCAATTGCAGTTTGTTTAGACACCATCACGTGGTTTTGTTGCCAATTGTAGTTTGTTTAAGTAAGCCTTAATATTGTATACGAGTATAAAATATATACTTGAAATTGAAACGCTAGATGTTGGCAATTTACTCTTATTGACCCAGACTTGTCAGTTTGTTGAGTTTTGAAGTCCTCTATGTACATTAAAAAAGCTATAAAACAGGTTGCTTGTGAATTTCTAATGTCTTCTTAACGTATAATTAGTTTAATTGTACGTTTGCTTTGTTCTTGTTAAGTAAATCATGTGCTATAAATAGTAAGTTTTGTCTAAGTAATGGGTTGTCGAGTACACGATTCTGGAGAGCACTCAATGCGTCTATTCATCAAGCTAGCACCTAATCTGATAGCAGGAAGTTCAATATTCACAGGAAAGATCAACACGTTAATGTCTTTAATGATGTCTAATGGCATTGAAATTAATCTTTAAGACGCACATACGTTTATATACGAGCTAACGTCTGGGTATTTTGTCGTTGTGTTGCACAATTATAGGTATATCCTCTGACCAAATATATCACGTGCTGCGGTAATGTGCCATATTCTATCCAGTAAGAATTGTGTGAGAGTAATGTTCGTGTGTACACAAAATATTAAGACTATTGTCTGAACATGTAAAGTATTACAGTTTCATTGAAATTATCTGCATAAGACTCAATATAACTGGTTCATTCCGTAATAGTGTATTTGTCAACTGTGTCACTCTTTGATGTACACCCACTGGCCGGCTAGTACATTATGTTGAACGTTGCAATGTCATTAAATCCCATAATACACAGTGTCGAATCATGTCATGTTATCATGAATACACCAATTTTGCTTTCTCTACAAATTCAAAGATCGTCATTCTGAGCATCTTTGCTAAATATCTGATTTTTTATTTACTCTTCGAATGAAAAACGCCTGAAGATGACGACTCTAGAATTAATCTGCTAAGTGATGAAGAAAACAGGAAAACTTTAGCCTGGTCAAAAATGTTTCTAAACCCGGCCTCAATGACATGCCAGTGGTCTTCCAAGCGTTGTAATCGCATTACAGAATAAACCTGTGTTCGCTGCGAGCTATTGTACGCATAAATTCATAATATAATTATCAAGACCTTATTAGATAAACAAAAAAAAATTATTTCTTTTATAATGCGCTTTTGTGTTTCATCTTTTTTGTGCGACATAAGAATGATTGATAGCCTACATCCGGTACAAGTTCGAAACATCATGAACTTGACAAAATAAGTAAAGCTTGGAAATAGTTTTCTATTTATATTACTTTATACCCTTTAAATAAGATCGGATTACAATAACACCCGAATAAGAGGGTAAATCAAGCGATTGGAAATCTTAGTCACATGATTTCAGTATTTGCCAAGTCCTTTGTTTTACACCTTGAAGTACTAAAATACCACAACGAGTCTTCATATACGTACGTTGGATACCCTGAGATAATTTGAAACCATCTGCCTATATGCTCTGAATGTGTCAATTAACTCGTAGTACTTGCAACCATAAAACAACAGTTTCATCGTTTTTAAGTTAAGAGTCTATCATCAAAACATCAAGACGTCTTGCATTCAAAATAATTATACTACAATATACGGGCACACTATGAAAGACAAATTTGCTGTTTTGAGACAATACCTCCTTTATCTCTCAAGACTTTACCGGTTTTGGCCAATAATGGAGCTAGTAATAAGTCCTGCGTAAGTAAATGAAGAAAACAAATAACGAAAAACAAATTAAGATGTTAGCGTTCCCACAATATACGTCTCGTACTATAAGTTTTAATTGCTACAAGAAAGTGGCATTTATTTCAATGAAAGACAGTCGAAGTTGCCTATCCCTAGATTATGTCATTTATTTTAAGCTATTTAACATATCAAGCAGGCATCACGTACTCAATCAAAGTGTTTTATCTTTAGAATTATGACGGATTTATTCACAATAGGTGGTAGCAATGTGGTCTCTTGGTTAATACTAGAGTCTGGAAGTCCAAGGTTCGAATCTCAGCCGGGGCACTAGAAACATTTCCGTTATATTCACCCAGCTAAAGATGAAAAGATTGGTAAATCAGTGGCAGACACGCGTGAATACAATGAAGATGGTGTATACATTTTCGATTCATTCATATTGCAACCACAGTTTGCTTTCAAAACAACATGTCTGTACTTGGGGTCACCGTTTTGGCATATCTTTATGAAACTAGGTTATCCAGCTCTTTTACAGCTAAGACTTGGGGTTTTTATGCCGTGTATTTGTGTTATGTAATCGTGTTTATATTTTCTGTACTCGGCTAGTTTAGTTCCGTGCTGCCTTCCCTATATGATTTCCTCATATCGTTTAACTTGCGTGACAGTCCGAACCTCCTTATTCCTAATTGTGCATGTGTTGCGTCATTTTCAAACATTCTGTCGCCAATGTGATAAAGGTGGTTACTGTTTATTTTCTAGCAGAAAACAAAACCCTCCATTATAGGACCAACACCACCCATATCAAGAAATAAAGAGACGAAGATGGAGATCGGTGTAAGTGCTGTATACTATCTGCAACCCAATGCCAGTTACCTGTAGATAATGCACACACGAATTAAGAAAAGGACGAACTGTTAGGTTTCGCAATATCTAATGCAGTTTCAGATGGGCGACACTGTAGTGAAATTTTAAGTTGTCATCATCATGTTATATTTTGGCCCGGAAATACAAAAGCATAATTATATACATGTTTTCTTCCAATAATGTAAATCTAAACGACCATATCCTGTTGGTGATATCTATCGTACTTGACCTAGTTTTCTTTGAGCATACTGGATACATCCACTGCTACGTGTTCATCTAATATGAATACCGACCGGTATTCAACAAGCGAACAACACCACGATGTGTATAATCACATATAAACTAATGAAGATTCTTCAAGAACATATAACTGAGAACAGAGCTCCCAGGGATATATTGTACGTTATTAAGAAATTAGTCAACATTGTTCTGTCAAAGTTATTCGACACGTATTTTTATACTGTTACTTTGCTCGAAAAATCATCGGAGTGTCTTAAAATGGTCGTGACAAAATAAATATTATCATAGAAAGTAGTGTTTTTATATTCTGTGTTTTGTGTACCGTATTATTTCTCTTATTCTCGTAAATTATACGATAAAAGCGCGTTTGACAGCACTAACAAGATTCGGGGAATTGTTTATTGGAAATCAGGGACTGATGCTTATTGCTTCTTAGTGTACGTTCTAAAAAGGAATTATGCAGAATAATGATTTTATAAAGACATAACTGCTTAAATGACAAAATCTCTGATGTCGAACTTCTCTCTTGCGAAGGAGTAGTATTGTGTCGGTACCGCTTAATTACCGCTTACAACAGTGCTATGGCAAATTAAATTTGATTGATATATATCTTTTTCTGGGTGAATCAAACGAAGAGATCAAAGTGTGTTTTGGGTACTTTTAGTACCAACATTATATTATGTACTTCTGAAAATATATGCTTAATGTGCAATGTTTGTCCGTATGTGCGTTTACATTTTACATTTTTCATCTAATAAAAACATAAACGAAATGAAATGAACAGCTGTGAATGTACGCCTTACTTTACCTAAAATTATTATCCTGTATATTTTTGCACTGTATAACAATAACAATATATGTACATGAGACTTTGAAAATAAAGAGGCACAGTGCAGTTTCAAATATCACAGATCCTCAATAATATCACGAAATTCAAGCGAAAATTCGAAACCCATTTCTTCATGTAACACTTTCAAGTACAGTATTTTCGAAACCATGGTAACACGTACCGGTGCATTCCGTCAATAACCATCTATGTCCACAAACGCAAAGAGACATATATTGAATGTGTATAATTCACGTATCTCAAAGTTTTAAACGGTTGAATAACATACTTGGTAAGCGATATAAAATGTAATTGTTTCGACGTTTGTTTTGTAAAAATAAAACAACCTACTGTCTTTCTTTCTAAGGCTTTAGATGTTATTCGGTTTAAAAAAGATATCCAATCTGCATAAGGTAAATTGTTCATGAAGTGAGAAATGAGGACTAACAAAGCGAAAATGATTATATGGTACTAGACAGACTGTTCATTAACGTATAATGTCCGAGGGCCAATATAATTTCCTTGAGAACTAACTACCATGTATGCTTGCATTAATTTTATATAAGACATTGTATGACTCTAAGCAATAGGTTGGTCGTTTTGTCTGAAGTGGAAGACATAATTGTTCTTCCACGCGCATACCGCGACAAAATGCCATAATATTGCCATCGAACTTTAAAATTGGGACAAATGGAAAATACCGCTGATCGCCAATTTGGATAATCCATCGTATAAAATCGACCACCCCATCAGATGGAGAATTTTGTCCCAGCTATGAAACGATCGCTTATTCGTTTGATTAGTACAATCAGAAAACAGTTAAATCTGAATAAAATATATTTCAGATTAATACAGACAACAATTTAAGATACAGAATGGCTTACCCCAACCGACATGCGCAGTTATCACTCGAGTACTACTAGTAATTAACAGACGAAGTACCCATAATGGCCGATGAATTGAAGCAAATAAGGTTGTCGACTTGAGTGTAATTTAGAATAAAAGACATTTACTTAGGAAGATTGGGTTTCTATCAGGAGGCGAAGTAAAGATAAATGACAATTAGGGTGTTTTTTATCGTTTTAACTAGTCAGCATAAAATCAACATTATTAAATACGTATTTGTCGAATTTAACAGACTCCAAAGTGGTTTGAAATATACAGAGTAAGTGATTGTGATGTAATTATCCCAACAATTACTTCGTACTGATAGTATCGACTACCAATCGTTTTCTGTGAAAATAAAATGCCTAGAACGAACGCATATTGCCATACATGACGGAAGAATGGTTGACATAGGCATATAACCGGTTACCCAATATAGCATAACAATAAATTTGCTAAAGCACGATGTGTACAGTAAAGTATATTTCTTGGATTGGTTATATGAGTGAAGTAAAAATGAATGCATTGTTCGAAGTGCAATTAACCGTTGTTTTGGTTTTATATTGCACCTTAGAATATGCAAGTTGCAAACGGGTTTGATTATAGAAAATATAGAAATAACATTACAACGAAACATGCATGACTGTAACGTTCACAAAGGTTTACATTACTTAACAGCCTTATTTAATAATACGTGCCATATAAATAATTATACTTTGTTAATGACCAATTGCTTTATGTAAACGTCGTAATACAGATATAAACACGTGCTATCAAATGAAATCACGATGACTATTAAAGTAATGGTTACATCATCACTAATGTGTTGTATACCGAATTTTTTCAACAAATTTAAAATAAAGCCAAGAACTTTAAGTGATTTCTTTCTATTTCTAAAATGATTGATAATAGTAGTTAGAGTTCACAATGATTGCTGGAAATGTGTGTTAAGTTAAATGCAAGCATGGAAATGATGAAGGGTGTCGACGTGAGAAAATTATACACCAACGTATCAGTTCACATTGGAAACTGATAAAATATTCGCATATTGCATGACTACTTAAATTTGTATGCAAACATTCATTGAACGACTACATAAACAGCAAACGAAGATGCGTACAGCAACTTCACTGGGTCTCGTTTTAATACCAACTGACATGAAATGTTGACTTAACATATTTGCGTCGTCCATTAAGACTGGAGACAATAACTTCAGTAAAAGACAATATGTGATTAAATGTAACTAATGTAATGCGTTAAATTAAGGCTATAAATATAATAGACAAGTGGCCAGATCGGAGTGAGAGTAATGCTCTGTATGCCTTATAAATAGCATTATTTTGTGGGGTATTCGGATAATTTAAGGACATCCCTACAACTCCAATTTATCAAACCGAACATAACTTACACGAACCCACCAATTTCTCAAAGCTTACGCGTTTTGATGTTTCGTGATTCAATAAAACGCTAATTTTGATGAATTATTTATTAATCCAATCTTCAACGTCAACGGTATATACACAATTTGGTGTAGCCATTTTTATAAATAAAAGTGTTACGGTAAATGCATGTGCGCAATAAAAGCGTAGTCTGAATTCCTTTTTTCTAAATAAATCCGCAGACTTTAGTTAGTTAAACGTGAATAATATATGTTTTGTATATGAGATAGACAAGACTTAAAAAGTTGACTTTGCTGCAGATATCAGCGGTTAGACAATTTTCCATTTGTTTTCATTTAGCCTTTTCATAAGCATAATTGCAACTTAAATCTTCTAACACGATCACAGAAGTATCATGTAATTATAAAATGCAGTTTTGGTACCCAAATGTTAATTTTTTTAAATTTCTAAACCTGCTTCGAGAAGTTGGTGGGGTAATGTTTTTTTGTAAAAACCACACATAAAGTAATTTTAGCCTTGAAATACCTACCATATCATTTATCTAACAGTATTATAACTTTTAAAATTCTGGTTTAACCAGTTTTATGTATACAGTATAAAATTCAAATTCAGATTTTTATTATTTATGCAACCGCTGTGATCTGCTGTAGCATCTTTGTAAACCATTTTATTTTCAAATATCAGTCCAAATTTGACAAAGCATTCCAGAATTGTCATGTAGGGTATTGCCCTCACTGCAACAATATATTTTTTATCGAAATTTGAATATTTTTACACTTAACATCCCATTAAAAAATATAGTAAAAATTCCATATAACCCTTTCTGTATACTACAATGTACAACATAAGGGAAACTACTCTTCTTAATACTGATCCCTGTGAATAAACCGTGGAAATACTAGAATAACTCCTACTTAAAGCTCTTTTGAATAAGATTACAAGTTGTTTTAAAAAAGATGTTTGTTTTGCATTTTTTATTACTAATATCATCGGTACCTTTAGCTTTAGGGAAACATCAAAGTTTATTTCGCTTGTGATCACAGAAAATTTAAAATCTGATTTCTCTGACCAAACCGTAAAATAACATTATATTTTATTATACCAAACTCAACAAAGAATTTACTGAACAAAACACAGGAAGTAATTCTTCCCATAGCATGTCGCGTTTAAACAATATTTTCTTTCCTAGTATAATGTCCTATCATTACTAGGGTGATACATTATTTCATGCGATACAGAAAATAACACAAATTTCGATAAGAATTATCCTATAAACATGTGATTTTCATATCGGAACATGTCATCTAATGGTGATCATATTAGGTTCCGTACAGTCTTATCTGTATCCGATTGATTCTTGTCAGAAAATAAGACATCGCGGCAAATTAAATTAATGGCACAGATTGTAGGGGACTTTACGTTTTAAAGTTTATAATCCCTTCACAGTTGTTAGTGCCTAGATGTATATGCTGTGTAACAATGCTGAGTCAAATAATAACGTTAGAATGATAGAATAATGGATATTCATAACTCTGCAATATGCTGTAAAGAAAGTGCCAAAATACTGTTTTGGTTAAGACATGAACATGATTTCAAACAATGATTCTTATTTGTATATGTAGACAACTCACAAAACACGGTTTTAATGTTAACCATAACAAACTTGACACGAAAAGTATTTTTGAAAATGATTTTGAAACCCATGAGTCTTTTCCTATCTGAAACAAAAATGAGCTGCACTACGTGAAGATATTTCCAAACTTTAAAGCCACATTATTTTTCCAAAACACGTTTGCAATAATGCAATAAAAACAAGAAGTTATGATGGTACTACATTATTTTTCGAATGATTTTCACAATTGACCAATCATTGATGACAATATGTTAAGTTGTTAACTATATGCACTATAATTATGTTGCTGCATTGGTAGGTCACAAATCACATTATGTAAAATGTATGGATGACATAATACAAAGTTTGCAAGAGGTACTTCCCTTAAATGATTCCTCATGCATTTAATGTTTTCAAATAAGTTTACAAACTAATTAGATGCTGTTTTTCATTTTCTAATACCTTATGGTTTTTCCACCTTTGTTACCTTACTCAAGTGCTCTCTGCGACGTTATCGCATTTTGAAAGTGGCTTAATAAGTCAGGAACTGGGGATTCGCATCAGACGAAAAATAATAAAATAAATTTATAAGGTGTGGTGTTGAATATTGTAAATAAAAGTATGTTTAAAACTTTATGCGAATTTGTATCTTCGTTTTATATCGACCAAGAGAAAATGCGTTTTCAATCACTTTTGTTTGCATTGTATGTTTTATGCATGTATAGCAGCTCGACGCACATGATATATATGTTACATGTAATCTATATATCAGAACTTGTATAAACGAACTAAGCACACTAAATAATTAACTGCACATAGCGTTCCTAGTCTCGATTCAAACTAAATGACTTCATACCCTGAAATTATCAAAGGGATGAGTAACAATATTTGGCCTGTAAAAATCATCAAAATAAATTAATTCCTTTATTTGCCCAATCTCACCATCACTATGTGGCATAATCGCAATAGTGAACGTATAATTTATTAATAGAGAGTCAATTGATATTATATCAACAAAGGTCCCTACATGTATAAAAAATATCAAAGGGAATTCGAAAATTCAGATGCCACACAATCCAAAAACACAGTGCAAAGGTCACATGGTTGTCCGTTTAGAAGATTTTGTATCGAGCAATTTGATAAGATGATAGTATGATTATGACGATAAGGATTTAACGAAACAACACAGTTGACTGTTTGATGTACCCAGCTTTTCAGGTGAGCTTCAAAATAATAACTAACAATGCAGAAATACAGATTTGGTTTGATGAATAGAGAGTATGTACCAGTCCTTTGAAACCACTGCCCCATGATGGGAAAGTGCAGGGATTTCTGCTTTTTCAAAGACCGGGTGAATCCCTGCCCCCAGAGCCATACAGATTGTTCCCCCATAATTAGGTGAAATAGTTACGGCAATATTTCCCCGCTATATCGGCGCGAAACAAAAACCCATACGCACACAGCGATGAGACATTGTAACGAATGTCGACTTCTTGGTAGGGGCGTAGATCTTTCTCATATAGCAGTCTGGTCGTGTACCGTAATTATCTCAATGGTAATGTTTTATCTTATCAGAGGTGACACAATATCTATATAACCGATTTTTTTTGCAGTAATATGGTGGTAATAGACGATTGTTTTTGCGCTTGAGAACACAGATATTTTCGGAGTTTGACATTTTATATTTGCGAAATTTCGGTTTTGGTAGTTACAATGGATACCCCTAACTTCGTTGAGAACCACATTTTAGTTATTTGGTTGGTCCTAGTCAACATACATCCGACGAGTACGGTTATCAAATTAATAGTCGCTTTTGGGCATTTTAAAAATATTTTGATTTATTTCATTTATCGGTGCAACATAACAAAAACCGCAAATGTCGTGATTCAACCTTATTCAGGTTCGAAGATTCAAAGATTATATCAAAATGTATATATCTCATGATCAAGACAAAATTTACAGTTCATTCAAAACTTCTTAAGATAATATTAACTTCGAAGTTTGTGTCAAGATTTGTAAACAACTTTTTGTATAACGTAATACCGAAAATGTGCTCCTGCAACGAAATTGATACGAAAACAAATGACAGAAGGACCGCAACTAGTATAGATACAATCACCTGGTATTGTTGCCAATTGCAGTTTGTTTAAGTTATTGCCTTAATATTCTATACGAGTATAAAATATATACTTGAAATTGGAACGCTAGATATTGGCAATTTACTCTTATTGTCCCAGACTTGTCAGTTGGTTGACTTTTTACGTTCCCTGTGTCCATTAAGAAAGCTATAAAACAGGTTGCTCGTGAAGTCCTTATGTCTACTTAACGTGAAATTACTTCAGTTTTGTACATTTACATTGTTCTTATTTAGTAACTAGTAAATCGTGTACTTTAGATAGTACGTTTAGTCTCAGTAATGTGTTGTCGGGTACACGATTCCGGAGAGCACTCAATGTGTCTATTTAACAAGCTAGCACCTAATCTGATTGCAGTAATGTATGATCAATATTTACAGGAAACAGATCAACACATAAATGATGTATAATGGCATTATGATCACATTACTGATGTCTAATGTCATCGAGATTAATCTTTAAGACTCACATACGTGTATATACGAGCTAAGGTCTGGGTATGTTGTCGTTGTGTTGCACAATGATAGGTATACCCCCTAACCAAATATATCACGTGCTGCGGTAATGTGCCATATTATGTCCAGTAAGAATAATGTGAGTGATAGGCCCGTGTGTACACAAAAGCTTAAAACCATTGTCTGAACAGGTGGAGTATTACAGTTCATTGAAATTATCTGCATGAGCCTCAATATACTGATATTATAGTATATTAGTCCACTGTTTCACCCTATGATTTACATCCACTGGCCGTCCAGTACATTATGGTGAACGTTGAGTTGTCATTAAATCCCATAATACACAGTGTCGGAACAGCTCATGTCATCATGAATACACAAATTTGCCTTTAGTGCAAAACAAATTATCGTCATTCTGAGCATCTTTGCTAAATATCTGAAAATACGCTACGAATGAAAAACGCCTCAAGCTGACGACTCTGGAATTAATCTGCTAGGTGATGGAGAAATTAAGAAAACTTTAGCCAGGTCAATAATGTTTCTAAACTTGGCCTCAATGACATGTTGTGGTCTTTCAAGCATTGTAATCGCATTACAGAATAAATCTGTGTTTTCAACGAGATATTGTACACGCACAATCATGATATAATTGTCAAGACATTCTTAGATAAACAAAGATTTAATTATTTCTCTCATAATGCGCTTACACGTTTCATCTTTTTATGTGATATAAGAATGATTGATAACCTACATCTGGTACATGTTCGAAACATCATGATCTTGGAATTAACTCGAGCTTGGAAATCGTTTTGTTTTGCAGAATGTATAGATAAAAAAAGAAGAAAAAATAATATAGGAAGTAGGAGGTAAATCTTTTGGGAAATGCAGGATGTAGCTCTAAATGTGTCTATGTACTCATAGAGTTAAAAGTTCAATAAACCAATTGTTTCCGGAAACGTTACTATAATATATTCTCAATGTGTTTTATAATTTAACATCCTATCAACAAAACATCAAAAAGACTTGGAATCATGACCATTATACGAGGGGTGTTTCATAAATATTGCAACTGTCCCACGCACGCGCGCTGGATGCTGAATAAGGTAGAACTGTTAATTGTTTTCGAAAAAGATATTATTCATTGACAATATCCTAAAAGATTACCAAAATATGTCGGTATATAAAGCCGGGGTATGACTCTATTTAAGGTCCACCCTCACCCACTGTGGCAAATTCAGTAATGAAGAGATAGACAAATCATGACGTTGTCCAGTTTTGAATGACCTTTAAATGGTATTTGCATCGTACGATTTTATTGAAACTTGGCATGTGTCATCAGTAGTGTCTGATCTATACAATGCACTGTTTGCGCATGCAAAATCGAACTGAATATCCAGAATAAACTGCATTTTCTAAGAAAAACAAAATCAACCAAAAAACAACCCATTTTTTAAAACAAATACTTTTCAAAATGACTGAATAAATATTGAGCACAAAGGATCATTTCTTTATTTTATACATATTTAGAAAGCTGAACATATTTTCAACAACACTCTTAATTGCTACATGTATTATTTGCACATGCGACCACAAAATGTCAACTATGATAAGCTACACGATAACTTTCATAGCTTAATTTTAAATATTTTTGCCCCATTGAGAATCTTTAATGAAGCAATAAGTTTTCCTCGACTACATCAATAGTTTAAAATTGTTCATGCTGATAAAGCATATGTTGCTTTATATATTTCAAGTTTAACATATCACATGAAGCCCAAAAATGTCGTTTTATGCTACATTTATTGATAAGTCTATTTAGGCATGTACAGTGGCCGTAATTGGGGTCTATAAAACGTTCCATAACTACCTTAATACTTGATTGAAAATCGTGAAAATTTGCCAACTAGCACCAGAAAGTTTGCTTAACATATATCAGTTTACATAACTACAATAATAGACCGCAAATAAATTTTGCAACTAAAGTTGCATTATTTATGAAACACCCCTCGTATTTGCAAAAAGCTAAATAATATACTACATTTTTCTTTTTCAAGACAGTATATTATTTGTAAACCTTTACAATGATCTTAAAACTAACTGTAGCTTGGAAATCGTTTTCTATTTTTTGGCAGAAATGTATTCCTAATAGCTTTGAAAAGCAGAAAATATAGTATAGGAATTAAGAGGTACATGAAACACTTGGAAATGCAGGAAGTATGTTTAAGGTAAATAACCACTAAATGCCTACGCGGACCAAATTCAGATACAGTCAAATAGTCCGTTAAAAAACTTTAAAGCGACTGGAAATGGGGGTATGTCTTGACAAATCAGCATCAGAATCATGAAATTGATGTTAAATGCTTTGTATGCATGTATGTGATGTAGTGAAATGGTTTTATTCAGAAATATTTTGTATTCTGGCTTAAATATGAAAGTGAAAGTAAGGTTGGGGCTAACGGACAGTGAGTAAATCCGTACATGTGAGAAAATCTGTTCACCGCGTTTGACGAACCAAATTTTTCTTATATGATACATGACCCCCTGCTTTTTTTTCATTTTCTTCAAGCTGGATGCTATTTCTATTGATTAAAAGATTTTGAGAGGGCCCCATGGACAAAAAGTTGACATTTTTTTTGGCTGACCTAGGTCACTTTACATTGAGTTAAAGAACAACTCTATTTGGTGGTTTGTGACCTAAAGACATGCAAAATTCCTTTAAAATCATGTTTTCAATTTTTTGCATTTAAATGATAGGAAATGCACTCAAGATGGGGTTTTAACCATTTTTATCTGTGTAAAATGTCTAAAAAAGTGAAAATTCAGATTTTTATCATGAAAAATCCAGAAAAGTTCAGATTTATTTTTTCTTAAATTGACATTTTTATGTGAATGTTGCCCTTATTTTAGTACCAGACAAGGATAATTGTGATTGAAAATGAAGAATAGACATATTATTAGGCATCTAAAGCAAAATTGGGGTTCAGAATACCATTTTAGCACAAATACAACCCCATTTCATGTCACTATTCATACCATTTGACAGGCGCTGACCAAATTTCTCCTTAAAGGCGCATATGCGGGTTTGCAATATTTTCTGAAATTCATGCCCAATTTGTCTAGAATTGATTGTTTTGTGCTGCATATATATAAGAGCATTGAAAAAAGTACAAAAAACACTTAAACAACCCAAAATGGGTTGCCTTAAGGTAAATAACCACTAAATGCCTACGCGGACCAAATTCAGATACAGTCAAATAGTCCGTTAAAAAACTTTAAAGCGACTGGAAATGGGGGTATGTCTTGACAAATCAGCATCAGAATCATGAAATTGATGTTAAATGCTTTGTATGCATGTATGTGATGTAGTGAAATGGTTTTATTCAGAAATATTTTGTATTCTGGCTTAAATATGAAAGTGAAAGTAAGGTTGGGGCTAATGGACAGTGAGTAAATCCGTACATGTGAGAAAATCTGTTCACCGCGTTTGACGAACCAAATTTTTCTTATATGATACATGACCCCCTGCTTTTTTTTCATTTTCTTCAAGCTGGATGCTATTTCTATTGATTAAAAGATTTTGAGAGGGCCCCATGGACAAAAAGTTGACATTTTTTTTGGCTGACCTAGGTCACTTTACATTGAGTTAAAGAACAACTCTATTTGGTGGTTTGTGACCTAAAATGTGTCTATGTACTCGAAGAGTTAAAGGTTCAATACATCAAATGTTTCCCAAAACGTTACTATAGTATATTCTAAATGTGTTTTATAATTAAACAACCAATCAGTAAAATGCCCATACGTCTTGTATTCATGACCATTATACTTGTAACAAGCACAATATATACTACATTTTGCTGTTTCAAGACAGTACATTATTTGTAAACCTTTACAATAATTGACATTGGTCTAGTTCAGGTGTAAGTGAATGAGGAAAACAGCTAATGAACAATAGCTTTAGATGTTAGTGGTCCTAAAATGTTCATGTCGTACTATTAGTTTTAATTGCTACAATGCAGCGACATTTATTTCCAGTATTTCATGCACAGATAAGATATCTAACATCTCGAGCAAACATCAATTAAATAAGCAGTGTTTTATCATGACAATTAACGGTCCATTTAACGGATTTATTCACATTAGGTAGTTGAAAGGTGGGAAGATGACCTGGTTGTTAACGCTCGCGATCAATTATCCAATGCATGTTGGAATCTGAGCCGGAGCAATATAGACGCTTTTCCGTTATACTCATCCAGCTAAAAATATACTCGATTCATACACGTTGTACAGAAAGTTTCCTTTCGGAACAACATGCGTATGTATTCGTGTTAACTCACACCTGGCAGGTAAAAACTCCTATATTTTGTCATTATGCATGTTTTCCATCATTATGTTGTCCATCTGACAATGGGATAACTGAATATATTCTAGCCTAATACCATCTGAAGCATGTACATCAACTAGAGACCAACACCATCAAAATATCCAAAGGTATACAGACACGAAGGAAGATATACACGGATATTGGTCATGTGTAATGCGTGCAATCCAATGACATCCCACTGGTTGCTATGTTGTAGACTGCAGCGGTGAAGAAAAACAGGGACCGTCTTAAGCAAACCTGGAGAAGACAAATTAACCACAAGATGACAAAGAAATGGGGGACATGGGGGCCAGTCAGAACGTTTGACACACGCATGTTAGAAAATGAATAAACTTGAATGAAGAATTAGCCGTAGCCGTGGATGTTTGGTTTCACAACTTCTCTAACATTGGCACAAAGAATAACACTCTATTGGGCGATGAAGCTAAATAACTAAAGGTCACAATTTGGTAACCAAGCTATGTTTAGTTTAAACATTATTCATTCAACAACTTTTTACAACATTTGGTAATCAAATAATGCTATAAAGGATGGGGAAACAAGTTTGAACTAACTTATATAAATCCCGCTCCTTGAAGTTATGTTAAGGTGCAGAAACTCAGGAGTATAGCAAAATGTTGTCCTCAAATAGTTAATGACCACAACTTATTGTTGAGATCGATCGTTGACCTAGTTAAGCGTTATGGGTACATCCACTGCGCCATGGAACCAATGTCGTTCATCATTGTTAACGAAGTGTGAAATAACATAACTATCGGTCCGAATTCAATAAGCGAACAACACCAGTATATATATAACAACATATAAACTAATGAAGAATGTTCAAGAAATATAACTGAGAACTGATTGTACGTTATTAAGAAATTAGTCAGCATTGATCTGTCAAAGTAATTCGGCACATGTTTGATTGTTGTTACTTTGCTCCAATAATCCTCGGTGTATCGTAAAATGGTCGTACCAAAAATAATTATCATAGAAAGATGTGTTTTTATATTCTGTATTTTCTGTACCGTATTATTTCTCTAATTCTCGTAAATTATACGATGGCACTAACAAGATTCGGGGAGTTATTTATGGGAAATTAGGGACTGATGCTTATTGTAATTACCAAAAGAAATAATGTAGAATAATGATTTTATATACACATAAGTTCTGCTTAAATGACAAAAGCCCTGACGTCGAAATACTGTCATGGGAAGGACTATTACATGGTATTGTGTCGGTACGGATAAATTACGGCTTACACAATACAATGGCAACTTGATTGCTAGATATTTGTTCTGTGTTAATCAAATGAATAGATAGAAGAGTGTCTTCTTTATTTTAAATGATTTTTGGGTATTTTACTACCAACATTATACTTCTTAATATATATGCCAAATGTACAATGTGTTGTCCGTATGTGCGTTTACATTTTGTATCTTATATTCTGCGACAATACGCCCTGACATATATGATGGTCGCTTTGCACTGTATGCAACCATACATGTACGAGGACGTTAAAAATAGAGAGGACCGTGACCTCAAAGGTTTAAACGGGTGAATAGCAATGATTCGATAAGCGAAATATTATTACTTTGATATTTTTTGGTGAAAATAGAAACAACCGACTGTCTTTCTTTCTAAGGCTTTAGATGTTATGCGGTTTAAAAATAGATATTCAATCTGCTTGATGCAAATTGTTCATGAAGTGAGAAATGATGACTAACAAAGCGAGAATGAGTATATGGTACTAGACAGACTGTTCATTAACGTATAATGTTCGAGGGCAAATAAACTATCCTTGAGAACTAACAACCATGTCTTCTTGGATTAATTTTGTATAACACATTGTATGATTCTAAGCAATAGGTTGGTCGTTTTAACTGCGATCGAATACAGTATTGTCTGTCTACGCGCATACCGCAACAAAATGCCATGATATTACCATCGAACTTTAGAATTAGGACAAATAAGATATACCGCGCATCGCTTTCAATGCGACAACCGTCTGGAATATGCCATAGATTGGTTGCAATGCAACAGCCGGCTGGAATATGCCGTTCATCGTTTTCAATACGACAAACGGCTGGAATATGAGCCGTATATCGCTTTCAATATGACAAACTTGGAATATGAGCCGTATATCGCTTTCAATAAGACAAGCGCCTGGAATATGCCGTACATCGCTTTCAATATGAAAACCCACTTGGATATGCTGTATATCGCTTTCAATGCGATAACCGGTTAGGATATACCATCTTATTATCGCTTACCTAGCGAGAGCACATTTGGATATGCCAACTTATTATATAGAACACCCCATCTGATGGATTAATTACTCGTCATTGAACGACCGTTCGTTCTTTTGATTAGTACAACCAGAAAAGATTTAAATCTGATTAAATAATATTTAAGTTCAATATAAACAACGATTTAAGATACAGGATAGCATTCCCAAACAGACATGCTTAGTAATCACTCGAGTACTTCTAGTAATCAACAAACATAGTACCCCTAATTGACTTTGAATTGGAAGCAAATAAGGTAGGTGACTTAAGTGAAAATAGGAGTAAAAGACAATTAGCTAGGACGATGGAGGTTTTATTACTTAGAGGGAAACGAAAAGATACATGGCAATAAGGATGTATTTTATCGTATAATCTAGCAAGTATAAAAGCAACTGGATTGAGTATTTGTTGAATTTAACACTGCCTCTCGAAAGTGGTTTGAAATATAAAATGTAAGTGCTTGTGCTGTACTAATTACAATTTTTACTTCGTATTGATATTAGCAATTACCATTGGTTTTTCCTAAACTACAAACTGCCTGCAACCCATGCATATTTGCCATATATAACTGAAAAGGGTTGAACTAGGTCACCGCTCTGTTTTTGGAACAACATATAGCTAGAAATATGCTATATTGTATCTCTCCCCTTTTTACTGCTGTAGCTTGCCCAGTTTGCTGGGAGGGAGAGAGAAATTATTTGATTTTGGGCACTGTGTTTCGTCTTAACTAGGGTCTTAGCTGCGTTTCATACGATCACTTGGGATCATCGTTTTGTTATTTCTTTCTGAATTTGGGTCATCCTGTATTTTTGCGGCGAGGACTTGGGCTTTTAATAATTTCTTTGTGTTGTTTGTGGGCATTGCTATGTGTAGTTGTGTTGTGTTGTTACTGTTTTTTGTGCTCGGCTGGTTAAGTGGAGTGCTTCCTTTTCTGCATGATTTCCTCGTTTCCTTTTAGGTAAAGAACCACTAAATGCCTCCGCGGACCAAGTGGTGATACACTTAAGTAGTCCTTAAAAAAACTTTGGTTTGCCTGTAAATGGAGATATATCTTGACAAATGTGGAGTTGAATGATGAAATTGAGTTTAAATGGTTGGTAAATATGCATGTGATGTAGTAAAACTGTAATATTTGTATTATTCCGCTATTTTGTTCTTGATACCAAAGTGAAAGTAGACTAGGGTAAAACCCAGAACTTATAAATCCGGACATGCGTAAAAACGGATAGACCGTGTTTGAAGGACAAAAACTTTCTTAGAAGATACATGATCCCCCTTTTTTATTGCATCATTTTGAAGCTTAACTGCCCCTCTTCACAATGATATATGTGGTCCAGGTGGCCATAGACTAAAAAAAGTTGAAAATTGGGGCCTACTATGGCCAATTTACATTGAGCTATAGAGCAAATCTATTTGGTGGTTTCTAACCTTTAAAAAACGGCATATTTAAGGTTACCTGATATAACATAATGTTTAAGTTCAATGTAATTGTTAAAGCACGATACGTGTAGTAAATAATGTATATTAGATTGTTAATGTGAATGAAGTCAAAATGTTTCACTACTTGCATATTTCGAAGTGCAATTGTCCATTGTTTTGCTTTTATTTTGGACCATAGGCAAACGTTCGTGTGTATAGAAAATATGGTAACTACCTTACAATAAAAAACTTCTATACCGAATTTTGTCAAATAATATCAATCAAACCAAGAACATTAAAGTGATTCATTTCTATTTCTAAAATACCAAATGTACTTAATTAGTAGTAAGAGTTCACAATGCTTGCTTAAAATGTGTGTTTAGCTAGATGCAAACAAGGAAATTATAAAAGGTGTCGATGTGAGAAAATTATACACCAAACTATCCGTTCACATTGGAAACTGAAAAAATATACGCATATTGCATGACTGTTCCAATTTGTATGCAAACAATCATTGAACGACTACATAAACAGTGAAAGATGACGCGTACAGAAACTTCAGTGAGTCTCGTTTTAACACCAACTGACATGAAATGTTGACTTAACATAGTTCTATCGTCCATCAAGCCTGGGGACAATAATGTCTGTAAGAGACAAGAGGTGATTAAATGTAACTAATGTGATATATAAATGCAAACTCAGGCTATGAATATAAGAGAAATTGGCCAGATCGAAGTGGTAGTAATGCCATGTTTGTCTACACAGGGCAACATTCTAATGTACGCTTAACATATCTGATAAGAATGAATGCATATATATACCCAAAGCTCGGTCAAAAAGTGCTAGGCTTTCTAACAATGTCCAACATATCAAACTTCGTTAAGTGGAATGACAAATCAATATATTGGTTTTATTTACCTAATCATAATGTTTTTACAAACTGAATTCCCAACAGGTAACCTCCCCTTGACAATGAAATGGTAATACTATAAAGTTAATAACCAGTTTGAAGTAGACTGAAAAATAGCATCATTTTGTGTGGTATTTTGATATGACGACCTACCTACAACTAGAATTTACCAAAAACAATACATAACGTACACATTCCCACCCATTCTCTTAGCTTATGTTTTTAGATGTTTCGTGATTCAATAAACATTTAATATTGATGAAGTCTTTATAAATGCAATGTCGTGCAATGGAAATACTAGAATACTTTCTACTATAATGATCTTTTGAATAAGATATCAAGATGTTTTGAAATGGATTGTTTGTTTTGGAAATTTTCATTACTGATATCATCGGTACATTTTGCTTTTGGGAAATATCAAAGTTTATTTCACTTGTGATCACAGAAAATTAAATGTTGATTTCTTTGAACTATTTTATTATACCATAATCAACACATATCTCTAAATTAAATTACAGAACAAAACACTGGAAGTCATTCTTCCCATAGCATGTCGCGTTTAAACAATATTTCCTTTCCTAGTATAATGTCCTATCATTACTAGGGTGATACATTATGTCACGCGATACAGAAAATAACACAAATTTCGATTAAATTTAACCTATAAACATGTGATTTTCACATCGGAAAATATCACCGAATGGCGATCATATTAGGTTCAGTACAGTCTTAACTGGCTCAGATTGATTCTTATTGGAAAATAAGACATTGTAGCAATTTAAATTAACGGCGCAGATTGCAGGAGACTTTACGGTTTGAGTATTTTATCGCGCCACAGTGGTTAGTGCTAAGATCTATGTGTTCTCATGTGTCGAACTGAAAATGCAGTGTCAAATACGTTAGGCTGTTAGAATAATGGATATGCACAACTTTGTAAATGCTGTAAAAACGCATGTTTTCGGTTAAGACATGAACGTGATTTCAAAAACAAACTCTAACTCAGAAAACATGGTTTTAGTGTTAACCTTAACTAACTTAAAGTTATTTTTCAAAATGAGTCTTTTACCCCTGAAATAAAGTATAAATGAGCTCCGCTATGTAAAACTAAATATTTCCAAACTTTAAAACCCCATTATCGTTCCCAAACCACTAACTTTTGCAATCATCCAAAAAGAACTTATAGTGCTAAATTATATTCGAATGCTTTTTTACAAATGAACAGTGATTGATGTCAATATGTTAACTAAATATGTTGAAATAGTAACCCACATATCACATTAATTATAAAAACGCATAAATTGTTTACACACACTTATTTTATCATGTTGAATAATAATTCCTAATCAAACTTAATGAGTCAGGGACTCGGGATGTTTAAATTATGTTTAAATCTAAACGCGAAACTGTCTTTTTGTTTTTGTGTTTTATCGAATACGACGAAATTCGTTTTCAATTACTTATGTATGCACTGCAAGTTCCAAGTTTTGTGAATATAAAGCAGCTCGACGTGCATGATACATGTTGTTCAAACACTTAATTCCTCGTCTGTGGGTTTCTGTGGTCACTAATGGTAACCTACATTACAGTGCAAATCCAGTTTTATATACTGTACCATTGATATGCCATGTAGTGCACTGGTCAAAGTGATTTTCTCCCCACAGTGTAAACTCGTGTGGCAATTTTCTTTCTGAACTTCATGGGCACAAAACATTATAATGTATCCATAGTTCACCTGATAATAAAATAAGGTAAACTGTGTGTATTCGGGTAACCACCGTTTCTTCAAAAGAAGTTTTCATATATGTACGGTTGCAGATTCACCAAACGGGTTTTCCTGGACTTCATTTTTATCATAACGAGTACTAACATAGCATATACATAGCACCGGACACGTATCTACATGTGGAGAAAGATTGACCTTGTCAAATTGTCATGAAAGAATATGGCCTACCGCGATCTGCAAGAGAACCAAGATCGCCAAATAAATACAACCCGAACAATGACAATGATTTTATTTCTACAACAACAGCTAATAACATAACACACATTAAAAACATTTACACGTAGTTTGTTACGTGTTATCTATATATATGTACTAGTATGAAAGGAACTTAACAATCTACGCGTTCCTATAAATTACTTCACTGCATAAACCCAGAATGTATCAAAGGAATGAGTAACGTTTGGCCAGCAAAAGTTAAAAACATAAATCTGTACTTTCATTTGCCCAAATATCATCATTATTATGTCACATTATCATCCGTTAACGTATAATGCATAAATTGAGAGTTAATTGGTATATTTCAATATGTTTTAAACGAAATGTTTACAGTTGGATATACCCAGTGGAGCCAAACAAAAGCCCCGTGCTCACAAGGCTGTGCGGGAACAACGGAAATGTAAAAAAACACGAGACTATTCCCCGGATATTCCCCGCCTTTCTCCAGGGTTGGTTGGGGGGGGGGGGGGGGTTCAAAAGACTTGTGAATTATTCTCTAAATCGAATTATAATGCATACTATCTAGACAATGTCGACCAAATAGTTTCGAATGAAATAGCTAGTTATGTATCTAGAGCCATGCATGTAGCAGCATATAACATAGTACGATATGAAGCACCACTAAAACAAGGTTTTCCAAATTCACATTATAAATATCTAGCATTGAATCGATTTAAGTGCATATAAAGAACACAACTATGTAGGTGTACGAAACCAGCAGGTATACGCATGGTAAGCTACAACAAATCAAAGAACATGCCACCGGGAAAGTAAGAACAATGACTAATTGCGGGAAACACAATGAGGTGAAGCGCACTCGACCACATACATATTCATATTCTCTTTGACCACCAGTTGTAACTACACTTACGGACTTTGAAAACGCACCGATTTTCAGTTGTCGGTATTTTTTGTATGAACTATTTAGGATTATGTTATACCAATGGAATAATGTTCCTGTGTCAGAACGTTGTCAGTAAAGTATATTTTAATTCATTTTTACCAAATGAAATGCGAGTAATTACCACGTGGCCGAATCTCATGTTTAGCGCGTGAGTCTTGTGAAAACGACGATGTCTAAACGATTCATTAGCATACCAAAAAGACAACACATTTTCAGTTTTTCAAAACCAAAGGTATATTTCATGTCAATCTGAAACTGATGTGTATTGAGGTAAAGACGCGGGTTTTGCGCGATTAAATTGACATGGTACAATAAATATTCGTCTTCAATAGCGTTTTATGCAAACTGACACCACCATTGATCTCCAAATAGGGACTAAAGGCCTAAAAAGACACCTAATTACCGGATAAATTAATGCGCATGCTTCGCCAAATAAACGACTTCCGGTCAGCAACCGTTCCTGTCAAAAGAATGTTTGGTGTCGATAGATATGCTAAAGGTCAGAAACGACCAAATAGAATTGTAACTCAATGTCAGCCGAAATAATGTCAACTTTTTGTCCATGGGGCCCTCTCAAAATATTTTAACCAATAGAAATAGCATACAGCTTCAAGAAAATGAAAAACAACAGTAGGGGTTATGTATCATAGAAGAAAGAATTGGTTCGTCAAACGCGGTAAACAGATTTTTTGACATGTACGGATTCACTCAATGTCCATTAGCCCCAACCCTACTTTCACTTTCATATTTAAGCCAGAATACAAAATATTTCTGAATAAAACAATTTCACTACATCACATATATGCATACAAAGCATTTAACCCAAATTTCATGATTCTGATGCTGGCTTGTCAAGACATACCCCCATTTCCGGTCGCTTCAAAGTTTTTTTACCGGACTATCTGACGCCTAGGCGTGTTTTTTACCGGACTATCTGACGCCTAGGCGTGTTTTTTACCGGACTATCTGACGCCAAGGCGTGTTTTTTATCGGACTATCTGACGCCTAGGCGTTTAGTGGTTATTAACTTAAATAATCAAATAAAAATATCAAACACGTTTATTTATGAAATAAAACATTGTCATTTAGTACCCTGCCAATTTGTGTTTCTTCTTACATTGAACACGTGCACAACATGCAGTCACTTCCTTCTTGTATTACTGTTTCCGGATGACAGGGACGCTTGGACAGTATTAATATAACCATGTGTATAAATAACGCGTAACAAACACTTTTCTTGAAAAAAAGAACAATATCTACGTGATGGAATGCCCCAGATTTTGATCCCACCGAAAACGTATGGCATGTTCTTTCAAACATGAGTCCATGGATGAGTTCCATGATGCGATCTGCCCATAAGGTTGTCCAAATTTTCTACATTCTACAGAGGCAGATCGCACTTGTAATGAGTACCCGTTGTTGTGAACGCACCAAAAACATAACTGAACACGCACTCCCCTTAACTGTGAATTTGGTTTTGAAACTTAAGAACGTAGATGTCACGTGACTAAGTAACATAGTTAACTGTCGTTTTGAAATTTTGCTACATGTTAAAACATAAAACACTATAGACAAATTTTAATGCAACTAAACAATGTTACTTTTAAATTTCGTGATTTGAATAAGTGGTGCGTTTTCAAAGTCCGTATACATGTATGCACATTTCTCTACATACTTAAAATATCGATGGACAAGTCACAACATTTAACGGTTTTTAATAATGAATAACACCGACTTTCATAGTTTATAAACGTCATGTTTAGAACATCCTCGAATAGTACATAAACATCGAGCGATTATAAGTATGATATATTGAAAATAATTGCTTGGATTCTAAAACGCTGAAACGAAACGATTTGCATAGTAACACTATTTAACACAACATTTGTTCAATCAAGTGACGAATTAACAAATAACTCAATATGATTCACAATTCATATCGAAAGTGATTAACTAACTGTTAAACTACTTCGTCTTCAGTTCTTTGTATTCTGTTAGTCCGAGATATTATAGAAAATGGGAGAAGCTGTTATTTCTCAGCTAGTAATTACAGGCAAAATGTCTATGTCTAAAACATACAAATCGCTATTTTAAATCTGCTATTCGGCAACATTTATTTAAAACACAGTATCTTTATTCCATATTTTTGCAGTCTGACGGTCAAAGCGCGAGTTCGTATCATATTTAATACGTTCAATTCTGTCAGTTTCAAATCGTCATAAATGACTATAAGCCCCTCCAAACCAATGTGTCCCAGGAAAATATTGCTACAATCTAGACACAAATGTAGTATAACAAAGGGAAACGTATTCACACTATAACGTTCTTGTCTGATTATCACAGTGTTAAAATGAAATAACAACGACACGCTTTCCGCAAATGTTGCTGTATGACCAATATAAAAGATGTAATATTTTAGTATTTCAAGAAACAAGTGACGATTATTTATTGTCATTGTCATAGAGCTACAAAACTGGTTGTGTTTGGTAGCTGCACTTTTAGAAATTTACATCAAGTCTGAAGGTTTTGTTCCTTTATGTTCTTCTTCAACGTCAGATTTTAATTCCGTATCACTGTCCTTTTCAATATCGTCTATCTCAAACAAAGAATAACCAGAAAACGATGAATACATGTAACCGTGTATATATGGTGCACGCTTGAGAAGGACTAGCCAAACCTGATCCCCGGACGTTAGGTTCAGTATAGCTGTGTTTGACGACGTCGCCCAGTACGGTATACTCTCCGCCCATATCGTCTCTACCATCGTCCCGTTGTTCATCATCATTGCAGCAGCCTGGTGGATAGAAATAATGCACGACAAATAACACTTGGCACGTTTGGTTATGTAACGAACTCATCTACATCAGTACGATTATCTTAATTTTTAATTGTGAAAACTCCAAGAGAAATGTGAAAAACGATTGGTATATGCGAATTGGGCATGTCGTTATTGTAATGTGAACAGAACCAAACATTGTAACGTAGAGAAAGACCATAATAAACTGAGCGTGTTGTCTAGCAAATTGAAGTATGAATATAACTTAATCAACATAAACAATAGGTAGTTGATGACTTCCACATATAGTGTGTAGTACAATTTTTCTTGCGATGTTGCTTTGGTAGCATTCAGAAACATACCTACGAACTTCGTACTTATTTAAATAACTCTTGTATGTCTCAGAACAGCTTTACCTACCAATGGATTTAATAATGTTGGCAAGATTATAAAATGATATGTATATCATCGGTGGAAACTACATACATTACATCCTTGGATACGCGAAGATTCTCGTGCATTCTTTCTTCACATGGCTGCGGGATGACGTCATACAAAATAAGGATCGAATCCAACTAGATGCAAACTATTGATACTTAAAATATTACGTCTTACCTTTTGGCGTCCCTGTGCCGCCACTACCACAGTGAAATGATAAAGGCCTGAGAATGGGGCCGTAAAATGACCTGTTTGGCCATTATACGCTCCTCCTACGTTCGTTATAACTTTCTCGAAAACGAGGTCAGTATTGTCTTCAACAGGGCCCTGATTAAATCCCAGACCAGCAAAGAATGCCACGTGATTTATAGACTGTGCCGACTTACCTGAAACAATAAAGCAATATGCATTCATAACACTGATTAAATACATACGTAAGCCATAATGACCAGAACATATTTAACTGGTCCTAATGCAAAATGTATCAAAGTTCAGTCATAAAACGAAATACAATTCATACTACAAGTGGGTACACTAGTACCAAATTAACCACCAGAAATGTCCCGGACAGTGCTTGCCCAATATTTATATTTAAAACAAACTACCACAGATGCAACCTGACTTTTCAAAAACATTACGTAAAAATTGAATAGTTCATGATAAAGATAAACAAGAAATAGCCATTCCAAAAGAAAAATATACTTCTTTACCTTTCAAAAAATAGTTTACTAGTGCATGCAAATTAAATTGACTTCGACGTTTTGTGTCCAGATTTGTAATTAATTCTAACGTTTTTATAAAACAAAATAATTTCTGAAGAAATACCGTTAGAATATAAAATTCTTTATTGACACCATATTGACACAAAAAACTATACCTATAATTAGGTCGAGTAATTGCAAAACTGATGCAATATTCCTCTCGAATAAACATGTGTGCGAGTGTTCATATAAATCAACATTACATTATGCTCGTATTTACATTTCCTGTTCAGTATAAAGATCACTTAATAGACTATCAACTTTTTCCATGTTAATTGGTCTAGAGAAAGATGGTAACGCACGATGGATGATTTGACCATCTAGTTCTGGTCCCGTTCTAACAAAGGTTTTTTTCAGAATTAAGCTCAAGCTCAAAAGTTAGCCATACACTAGAGACAAATATTAAAGCTGGCATAAAAAGTTTATAGGACCATGCAACTTTGTAATGATGCAGACAAAGACATCTTACTAGTACCGGTAGTTGGTGCTTTAAACACCATTTATACATCATTTTGGTTTCGGTGTCAATTACTATTTGTTCAGGTTATTTTACTACTATTTACATATTACTTTCTTCGTCCAAAATGAAAACGCTAGCTATTGACAGTTAACCAACATTGGCCTAGACTTGTCAGGTTGGTTGACACTGAGCGTTCTCTCTGTCCATTAAACAAGCTCTACAACAGGTTGCTCGTAAATTCCTGATGGCTACTTTACGTGTAATGTCTTTAAATTTACATTTGCTTTATTCTTGTCTAGTAACTAGTAAATCATGTGACACACACATAAATAGTAAGTTTTGTCTCAGTAATGTGTTGTCGGGCACACGATTCTGGAGAGCACTCAATATGTCCATTTAACAAGATATCACCTAATCTGATAGCAGTAATTTAAGTTCAATATTTACAGAAGATCAATACATTAATGATATCTAATGGCATTAAGATTAATCAGTAAGATTCACATATATACGAGCTGAAGTCTGGCTATTTTGTCTTTTTGTTGCCCGATTATAGGTACGTATATCCTCTGACCGTATATATAACGCGGTGTGCTAATGTGCCACATACCGTGTCCAGTAAGGATAGTGTAAGGATAAGGTTTAAAGACTTAAGTTGTACACAAAATATTACAACCATTGTCCGAACATGTTTCATTGGACATATCTGCATGAGCAACTGGTTTTATACTGTAATAAAGGATTTGTCAACTGTATCACTCTATTATTTACACCCACTGTATCACTCTAGTATTTACACCCACTGGCCAGTACATTCTGTTATAATAATAATAATAATATTAACGACTTTATGTTGAGAGGGTACATGTACACAGTTGGGCAAGCCCAGTCTTCCCTGTGAGCCTCTATGGCAAAACAAGTTTACAAAAATAGTATAACATAAGTAATAAACAGTCTGAAGTATAACAACACAATATAAAGTATTAAAGGTGGATTTTTCAACATATCTCAAAGTATTTTGCCGTAAAGTGATTTATCATTGAATACTATTTTAAGGATGAGATGAAAAAGGTATTGGATTTCAACAGATAACAGTAAATCATCTAGTGATTACAATTTAACAATTTATTTCTGGCACAATACCTGTAAGGCTGTTATTTGTACTCATGGTCTATACGGTGGCATGCGGCAGGTCAGAAAATTCCAACTATACGTTGGTAATACAACACAAAATTATTCATAATAAAATTGTCGAGACATTATTAGATCAACACAGATTCTCTCATAATGCGCTTTAATGTGTCTTACTTGTATATGAAATAAGAATGATTAATAATCTACATCCGATACATGTTCGAAACAGCATGGACTTCAAATTAACTGAAATTTGAAATTTGAAAATCTTTTCATATTTATAGAAATGTATTCAACAAGTATAAAGAATAATAACAGTAATAAAGGAATTGGGAGGTAAATCCATCTCTTGGTAATTGAAAGAAGTAGCTTTAAATGCGTCGATGTTCTCGTAGAGTTAAAAATGTTCTTGCAACAATATACCAGTTATATCATATTCTAATTGTGACCAAAACATTAATACGTCATGTATTCATCAGCATTATACTGGTAACAAGCACTCTTTAGTCTACATATTGCAGGATCTAGACACTCCCTATGATGTAAACCTTCACAATGATTAAAATTCGAATAGTTCATGTGTAAGTAAATGAGAAAAATAGCTAATGAAAAATAGACATTAGATGTAAGTGGTCCTAAAATATTCATGTCGTACTATTAGGTTTAATTGCTACAATGCAGCGACATTTATTACCAGTATTTCATGCACAGATAAGTTGCCAATCTCGGGGAGATGCCATTTGTTTTAAGCAATTTGATAACTAGAGCAAACATCAATTAATTTAAGCAGTGTTTTATCATGACAGTTAACGGCACATATAGCATATCTATTCTCATTAGGTAGTGGAAAGGTGGCCAGGTTGATAACGCTCGTGATCAACTATCAATCTGGTGCTCACATGTTCGAATCTGAGCCAGTACAATAGAAACAAAAGTTGTACAGAAAGTTTCCATTCGGAACAACATGCGTACATGTATGAATACGCATGTTAACTCGCCTGACAGGTGAAAAATCCTTATCTTTTGTTAGTGTGCATGTTTTCCATTATTATTTTGTCCATCTGTCAATGGGATAACTGAATATATTTTCTGGCCTAATACCATCTGAAGCATGTACTTCCATAAGAGGACCGACCCCATCCAAATCTCCAAAGATATACAGACACGAAGAGAGATATACGTGCTGGCCCGGTGATTATAAACATTGGAGAACGTACTCCATGCTCCAACTCATACTCCGTACTCCAATTGGAACATTTGTTAGTTACAAAAACTGCTGTAACTTCTTTATTAATTAATGGAAACACATGAAACTGGTGTTCATTTTCTTAAGTAGATCATTTGCTACAAGTTGGTGTTGATGCAAAATTCTTAAAAAGGCTGATTTTCAAGTTGGAGCATGGAGTATGAGTTTGAGTATTAAAATGAGAAATGTTTATAATCACCGGGATATGGCTGTTGTCATGTGTGGTGCGTCAATCTAATTATATACCATTGGTTGCAATGTGGTAGCATACAGCAGGAAAGAAAAACAGAGACCGTCTTAAGCAGACCAGGGAAAAACCACGAGATGACAAAGAAATGGCGGACATAGGGGCCAGTTAGACATTTGACACACGCACGTAAGAACATGAATAAACTTAAATAAAGAATTGATGCTGGGTTTCACACTCTCACATCGGCAGAAGAACGACACTCTAACGAAAAAGCTAACTAAATAAAGATACTGTGATGACCAAGTTATGTTTTGGTGCGGAAACCCAATAGCATAGCAAAATGCTGAGTTAATGACCACAACTTATTGTTAAGATCGATCGTTGACCTAGTTAAGCGTACTGGATATATTTACTGCGCCAGGGAATCAATGTTGTTCATCATTCTTGATGAAGCGTGAAGTAACATAAATGTTATCGGTCCGAATTCAATAAGCGAACAACACCAGGATATATATAACAACATACAAATGAAGAATGCTCAAAAACATATAACTGAGAATTGATTTCTCATGAAAATGGTTAACGTTATTAAGAAATTAGTCAACATTGACCTGTCAAAGTAATTCGACACGTATTTGATTGTTTTTACTTTGCTCCAATAATCCTCGGTGTATCGTAAAGTGGTCGCAACACTATAAATATTATCATAGAAAGTAGTGTTTTTTATATTCTGTGTTTTTCTGTTCCGTATTATTTCTCTAATTCTCGTAAATTATACGATAACCGCGCGTGTGACAGCACTAACAAGATTTGGAGGATTAATTATGGGAAATCAGGGACTGGTGCGTATTGTATTTTTTGAAAGAAATACTGTAGAATAATGATTTAATACACATAACTGCTTAAACGGCAAAATCCCTTATGACGAAATACTCTCCTGCGAAGGACTAGTATTGTGTCGGTACGGATAAAGTACGACTTACACAGTGCAATGGCAATTTGATTGCTAGGTATTTTTTCTGAGTTAATCAAATGAATAGATTGAAGTATATCTTCTTTATTTAAAATTATTTTTGGTATTTTACTACCAACATTATACTTCTTATTATATATGCCAAATGTACAATGTGTTGCCCGTAAGTGCGTTTACATTTTGTATCTTATATTCTGCGACAATACGCCTTGACATACGTATATGATGGTCGCTTTGCACTGTATACAACAATACATGTACGAGGACGTTAAAAACAGAGAGGACCGTGACCTCAAAGGTTTGAACGGTTGAATAGCAATGATTCGGTAAGCGATATATAATATAACATTACTTTCCTTCTTTCTTTAATAGACTTTATAAGGCTTTGAATGTTATTCGGTTAAAAATAGATATCCAATCTGCATGAGGCACATTGTTCATGAAGCGAGAAATGAGGACTAACAAAGCGAGAATGATTATACGGTACTAGACAGACCGTTCATTAACGTATAATGTCCGAGGGCAAATATAATATCCTTGAGAACTAACTACCATGTCTTCTTGGATTAATTTTATATAACGCATTGTATGACTCTAAGCAATAGGTTGATCGTTTTGTCTGAGGTCGAAGACAGTGTTGTCTGTCTACGCGCATACCGCAACAAAATACAATAATAATACCATCGAACATTAGAATAAGGACAAATAAGATATACCGCAGATTGATTTTAATGCGACAGCCGGTTGGAATATGCCGTTCATCGCTTTTAATACGACAAACGGCTTGAATATGAGCTGTGTATCGGTTTAAATACGATTAACACCTGGAATATGCCGTACAACGCTTTCAATATGACAATCGGCTGGAATATGCTGTATATCGCTTTCAATGCGATAACCGGTTGGGAGATAAAATCTTATAATCTCTTACCTAGCGACAGCCGATTTGGAAATGCCATCTTATAACATCGAACACCCCACCTGATGCTGGATTAAGTCCCAGCCATTGAACGACCGTTCATTCTTTTGATTAGTACAATCAGAAAACATTTACATCTGATTAAAGAATATTTAAGTTCAATACAAACAACGATTTAAGATACAGAATGGCGTTCCCCAACAGACATGCGCAGTAATCACTGGAGTACTAGTTATCGATGGAGTACTTCTAGTAATCAACGAACGAAGTACCCCTAATTGACTTTGAATTGGAAGCAACTAAAGTTGGCGACTTCAGTGAAAATAGGATTGAAACACAATTAGCTATTACGATATTATCACTTACAGGGACAAAGAAAAGATAAATGACAATAAGGATGTGTCTTATTGTTTAAACTAGCCGGTATAAAAGCAACTTAGTTGAGTATTTGCTGAATTTAACACAGTCTCAAAAGTGGTTTTAGATATACAATGTAAGTACTTGTGACGTAATAATTACAACATTAACTTAGTATCAACTACCGACGGTGTTCTAAAACTAATCGCATATTTGAAATACATGACTGAAGAATGGTTGAACTAGGTCAAGTCACTGGTATGCCTCTGTTGGTCGCTTGGATCACCGTTTAGGCACATTTGTTAGAACAACATATAGCTAGAAATACGTTATGTTATTCCGCTCCCCCATTTGCTGTTGTAGATTTCCTAGTTTGCTGGGGAGAAACTATTAACATTGTGTCACTGTGTATGGTCTATGTTAACTAGGGTTTTAGCATCACTTTATTCCATCACTTGGGATCACTGTATTTGTTATTTCTTTGTTAAATTGTGTCATCCTGTTTTTTTTGCGGCTGGGCCTAGGGCTTTTTATCATTTCTAGGGTTGTGTTTGAGCATTGCTCTTTGTAGTTATGTTGTTACTGTTTTCTGTGCTCGGCTGGTTAAGTTGAGTGCTGCCTTCCCTGTCCGAATTCCTCACAATTTTCAAGTTCAGTGTATTTGCTAAGCCATGATGCAATTGTTCGTCGTTATGTTATTATTTTGTACCATTGATTATGCAAGTTGCAAATGTGCGTGTGCAGAAAATATAGAAAGTACCTTACAGTGAAACATCGTGAATGTAAAGTTTACAAAGGTTTACATGACTGTGCAGCCTTATTTAATAACACGTACCGGATATATAATTATTTTTTTGCAAATAATCAATTGTTTTGTGCAAATGCCGATTTGCTCATAAATTTGCCATTCAACTCGTAATACAAATGTAAACACCTTAGACATGCTATCAAATGAAATCACGATCACTATCAAAGCAATGATACCTTCATGATTATTGTGTTCTATACCGAATTTTGTCAACAAATTTCAATCAAGCCATGAACATTAAACGGATTTCTTTCTATTTCTAAAATAATATATTAGTAGTTGGAGTTCACAATGATTGCTGGAAATGTGTCTAAAGTTAAATGCAAACATGGAATTGATAAGGGTGTCGACGTGAGAAAATTATACACCAAAGTATCAGTTCACATAGGAAACTGATAAAATATTCGCGAATCGCCTGACTGCTCAAATTTGTATGCAAACATTCATTGAACGACTACATCAACAGTGAACGCAGATACGTACAGCAACTCCAATGAGTCCCGTTTTAACACCAACTGACATGAAATGTTCACTTAACATAGTAGTATCGTCCATCAAGACCGGGGACATTCACTTTAGTAAGAGACAAGATGTGATTAAACGTAACTAATGTGATGTATAAAATTAAACCTAAGGCTATGAATATCAGTGAAAAGTGGCCAGATCGGAGTGGAAGTAATGTTCCGTATGTCTTTACAGGACACCATACTAATGTACGCTTAACTGAATGAATGCATACATCTACACGGAGCTCGGTCAATGCACGTTTGATCTTGTTAAAATGTGCAATACGATGGTTGTACCAGAATAACATATACTTTTGTCATAAGTTCCATACTATTCATCATACAAACAAATACTTTTGTGTGGAGTGAAAATAATTTTTACTGCGCAAGTATATGAAATTTCAAAGCCGTATCTCATTTGAATCAAATTCCGCAGCTTCCGGGGATAGATTGGGGTTCGGTATGCGGGGCACTTCAACGGAACGTCATGACGTCGGTGGAACTTCCAGGATAATTGAAGCTTCGAACTATGTTCTGTGTAGCTATAAGATTGACACAACCGTACAAAAAACTTACAAATGTTTATTTACTATATTAAATGTAATAAACAGTTCCAAGATATTACCAATGTCGCACATAACCTTAATAATAGAACGTCGATCGCTTAGTGATGTCGCATTCGCCGTTGGTTTTCGCCGTCGTTCCATGTTGTTTTATTCGGTTTCGACCACGATTGATGCGCTTGTGTCGTTTGAATATCAGGTAACACGATACAAGAGATTTAGAGTTAGAAGGCTCCATCATTTAAAGCGTTTGTTCAGGCGTCTTTTGTAGGTTCACACAAAACTTCATATTGCTGTGATTGCCAGCATATTCCGCTAACGTCATATTTTCACTGGAGACGCGCATCAGCTGTTGCTGGTTTTGTACCATAAATCAACAACGGTAACCTTTAAAAAGTCGAAATTTACGACGTACGTTTCAATGATATTGCGCTTGTATGTCACAAAGTAGCGGTAAACTTAGACTTTATATCTGTGATGTATAAGAAGTTGAATTATGCGAAAAATGTTTTTTTTTAAATTCGCAGCCCCGCCTATCCAACTATTGGTTACTATGGCGACAGATTAAATGGCATTCAAACATTCTGTTATTTTTACTGATTCTCTTGAAATAGGTTTGAAGTTTGTATACGGCAAACTAGGTGATAATACATGCCTAAATAAAAAGTTTATTACAAAAGTGTACGTAATTCTGGTACATCCCTCGTATATTAAACTTCGTTAAGTGGAATGACAAATCAATTGGTTTTATTTACAAACGGAATAAACAACTGAATTCCCGACAGGTAACCTCCACTTGACAATTTAATGGTCATATAATATGCTATAAGGTTATTAACCATTATGAAGCAGACTGAAACATGGCATCATTTTGTGTGGTCTTTGGATTGTTAATCTACCTACAAATCGAATTTACCAAACCAAACATAACTTACACATACCCACCCAATTCTCACAGCAAATGTTTTTAGATGTGTCGTTGTTCAATAAACATTATGTTGGATGAATTCTTTATAAATGCAATGTCGTGCAATGGAAATACTAGAATATTTTCTACTAAAATGATCTTTTGAATAAGATTACAAGATGTTTTGAAATGGAATGTTTGTTTTTGAAATTTTTATTACTGATATCATCGGTACCTTTAGCTTTTGGGAAGTACCAAAGTTTATTATATACCAATGTATGTATTGTCTAAAATACAGAACAAATCGCACAGTGGAATACAGCGCGACGGATCACATTTCCGTATCAAACATGTCTAGTATCCCGAATCCGTATCATGCATGTCTGACGTGTAAGATTTGTTTATATGCCGAAAATATGCCGACGTCGATGACGTCGTGACGTTAACATTTACTTTTTTATGAATGGACGTTGCGTAATATGCCAAAAATATGCTGACGTTCGTGTCGTCAGTGTTTACACATTGAACGCGTTTTCGCGCGTAAAAGGCCCTTTTCACTTTTACGGATATATAAAAGGAATATATATCACTGCAGCTGTGTTGATACGTCGGCCCGTATTACCTTTCGTTGCTTGCGTTATACCGTATCACGCTCTACCTAACGCTCACGCGACAAGCAACTCTAGGTGATACGGCCAGCTGTATCAACACACTGTAGTGATATTCCGCATTTATTTCACTCTTGATCACAGAAAATTAAATGCTGATTTCTACGATCAAACCGTAAAATAAGATTATATTTCATTACACCAAAGTCAACAAATATCAAATTAAATTACAGAACAAAACACAGGAAGTCATTCTTCAAATAGCATGTCGCGTTTAAACAATATTTCCTGTCCTATCATTACTAGGGTGATACATTATGTCACGCGATACAGAAAATAACACAAATTTCGATCAGAATTAACCTATAAACATGTGAATTTCTCATCGGTAAATGACATCTAATGGCGATCATGTTAGTTCCGTACAGTCTTAACTGGATCAGATTGATTCTTGTCGGAAAATAAGTTATCGCGGCAAATTAAATTAACGGAACAGATTGCAGGAAACTTTACGTTTAAAGTTAATACTCGCTAAACAGTCATTAGTGCTAAGATCTATATAAAATATGTTGTGTTATTCCGCACTGAAAATGCTGAGTCAAATACGTAAGAATGATGGATACGTATAAATCTGTAAAATTATGTCAAACAAAGTCTAAAAATAACAGTTTGGTTATATATGAGCCGTTCTCCAGGAAAACCGGGCTTAATGACATTGCATTGTAATTATGCAATAAGATTTAGAAAAATGTCTAAAATGAGATAGAATTCGAGTCTTTTGATTTCATATCTAAGTAATTGGATAGTATAGTACTATCCATTAGCTTCAAGTTTTCTTTAAAAATGTGTTAAAATAACTTCTGTCGTTGCTTTGGTGATCGTTTTCTAAAAAAGTACTCATCTCAAGGAAATCAAGGGTTAATTGGCTAAAAACACTTGCTATGTTCCCCTGTAAGCAAACACTCACAAATTGGACACGTTTTGTTAAAATAAGAATATAATTCTAAAATGTGCATCTATTTTAAAAGTTTACATCAACAATTTATCAGATACTGGATATTTGAAAAGACAGTTGACGTTACGTCAAAAACGTAGAGAATGACGTTCGCGACGTCACTCAAATAGAAGGCGGTAGTGGTTGGTTTCAAAAGTTTTTAACTTTGTAAATGTATGGAATAACTTGTTCAAAGTTTTAGAAACCATTTATAAGAGTCTCGTCTTTCTTACCATATATTATCAACATTTTCACAATTTTGTCACTAAGCCCGGTTTTCCTGGAGAACGGCTCATATATAAATGATTATGCCTGCCATATTTCACAAGAAAGCTGACAGGCAAGCAAGGGGTAAGCTCGGCCAATAAAGGTCACGCTCGCTAAGCTAATCTCTGCAGCTTAGTAGTTAGTGCACTTGTCACCTAATTCGGCGACCCGGGTTCAGATACAGTTGGATCCACTCACATGCCTGCCATATTTCAGCATAATGCTGACTGGCAAATAAAGGTTTTGCTCGGCATTTAAAAAAGTTAAGACATGACGTGATTTCAAAAATGTATTCTCATCTATCACTAAAAGCACTGCTTTATTGTCAACCTTTACTAACTTGACATACATAATGAAGTTATTTGTGACATGATCAGACACTATTGCTTAGGCTGTGAAACACAATATACCAGAACGCTATAGCAGAGTAGAAACTTCACTGGTGTAAATAAAAAGAGCATTATAGACAAGGAATTTATCATTTATTTCCATACAGTCCTCCACTTTGTGGAAAGCGTACTTATTACCGGCTAGTTCTTTGCTTCCAAATGTTGGTGCGATACCTGTTTACCATACACACAACACCCTCATTATGGGCATGCAACTGTATAAAAATACCAAGCTTATCATTACAATATTTACTGAACGTTAAAGTAGATCCTGATCTTGATCCTGAAACCTAATCCTTTGTGAACATAGGGCCAGAATACAAGGAAATGCAGACAAGTGAAATAGTGAATCCCTATCTTCAAACAAATTGCGACCATAATTCAATTTGGTAAATTGGTAAAGTTACTCATCTCAGATTACAGTTAGTATAATAAAGTAAAATACTTTTTTTAAATTATAAATTATTTACATTTCATATGAGTGGTTGCTAAGCAATTCTAGAATGTTAAAAAAAGCGAAGGATTGTTCACCTCATGAGGTTGTCATGGTAGCACAAAACTACTATTATATTACCAATTATATAATTATGGTAATTATATATTATATAAAACTACTATAGTAGTTTTCCTTCGAACTTTGTATGGTGAGCACTTCGCTAAGTAACAAGATAAAGATACTGTCAGCGCACCATAAAACCTACATTCTACCTTACAACAAACTACTAACATTTAATTCAAATTGATCTTATAAACGATGGATTGCGCCTTTGAGTTAAGTTTATCTGAAGAAAATCGAAATGATCAGATGTACAAAGCAAACATTTGAACCATGTTCTGGCATTTTTACAAAAAGAAAAAAAAACACTGATTTCATTGGGACCTCATTTTGTCCAATGACTTTCGAGAGATTAACGTTTGCCAGTTTAAGATACGACCTTTCTGTAAGAAATGAAATTGACTAAACAAATATATACTATTAGGCATTCACTTATTTTCTGTACTGTGGGAATAACAATGACATCCAGAATAAGTGTATACTCAAAAGTTTTCCTTGAAGTTCTAAAATCTCCTCGAAACAAAAAAGTAATTTGATTTTGGACTATGATAAGGCTTGCTAGCATATGGTATCAAATCGCCTACAGTAGAATTTTAGTTCTAAGTTCATGCAAATTAAAGTACAAACAGTCAAATTTTATTTTCCTACGAACTGTGTATGGTGACACTTCACTAAGTAACAAGACAAAGATACTGTCAGCGCACCATAAAACCTACACTCTACCTTACAACAAACTAATATGGAAAATGATTGCGATACGAAACGTCACTATGTGATGAGTGAAACGCGACAATTATTGAATAAGCAAGGGCAATCAATTTCTTATACACTTTCTGAAGGTGATTCCAAAAATAAAAAAGATCTCTAGATACAATTATGAAAAGTGCACCACATATTTTTGAATAGCGGTAACATTTTGTATTGGTTATGCTTACGTTATATTTATTATTGTGAAATCTGTCAGGTGAGACATCCAACCATTGTGAATGTCACTTCCTGTATTTCTAGATGTATAAGTAAATAAGCAACGATTGTGTTCGTGTTAAATACGAAACAAATGTCATTTCCTTATAATAGCAGCGTTAGTAAGTGGGAAGCAAATTAGAAATTGTATTCGGTAAATGGCAAATGTCATCAGCAGTGACAAAATGTCTAAGAAACAACATGATGAGATTTACCGCTCTGTCGCACCCTACGTCAACTTAGTATGTGCAATTCTATGAACTAAAGTTCGCATTGTGCTCTCCTTTTCGCTACTTACGAATAATGTGTGCGTGACCCAAAATATTTTGTTGAAAGTTTAGTTTTCATGGTAGGCAACATCAAAACGATACAGTTTCTATCAGTGTAGGTCAAAATTCGTTAGAAATCACAAGTTTACTTTTTTCGGTAGATTGGTTATGTGTGACGAGTCCTTTCACCAAAAGAAAGTAGAAGAACGGTACCATTTATTTTAACTTTATGTGCGAATTCATATTGAATTTATTGATAGATATAATTAGTTCCTATATTCTGGTGATATATCAAATTTTGTACACTTTAAACGTGTATAACTTTTAAAAAGTATATAACTTTTATTCCTCCAATTCTGAAGAGCATAAATTTACATAAGTATATACATTTGTGTACAACAATACAATATAACCTACAAAACAGCATAATTATGATTGAGATATATACAAGTATGTATGAAAAATATGGATGATCAACCATGATGTTTATATAATCCACTACGAAGATTACTGTTCGCTATCTGTAGTTATGCAGAGATGTCACCTTATCATAACGACCATATCAAATATACTTTAGGCACCTGGCAGGTAAGGCAAACATCACATATCAAAAACTGACAAAAACATACGAACTTATTGTACCACTGAATATCCAGCCTTGTCCGAAAACGAAACACAAGGACGAATTAATGGTAGTTATGATGATAAATAAATAAATATATCAGGTATTACATATAAACAACATCAATTACAACATATCACAGACCAACTTAAGCAGGTTGAAATGGCAGAAATATTTGTTTTCTGCAATGTGCAAAGCACGATAGACCAGTCGCCTACTCATTTCAAATGTGGGTAGATGTATGAACTGAGAGTAGTTATGTATCCCTATTACTTTGGAATGTTCAATGATTAGTTGACATCTTTTCTCCTCAGACGTTTCACAAAACCATAAAACATGGTCGACGAGGCATTCAGTAAAGCGTTCGCATTTCACACATTTAGTTACAAACTGTCTAGAGACTATCCAACTGAGCAGTCTCATAACCTTTTTACAAAGAACTGATAATGATGGAGTTGTTCTAGCGATCGAAAATAAGACGAGGTGTTGGTCGTTCGTAAATAAGTACGGCACATCACATTTTATTTGTCCACGCACACATTCTCTTCGTTTAAGTCTGTTCGCTATTTTAACATTGTTCCTAATAGTTGTTTTCCAACATAATTTACTCGGAAATATACCACTCGCAATGTACACTTGAATAATTGGCAATAGATTATACTTCTGCAAGAGTCTATATATTTCGGGAACAAATCCCAGCGTACTACGATCACTCACAAAAAATCGTACAAGTCTGTGAATGAAGACTTGTTTTGCTAGAAAGTGTTCAGGAAGCCGACACAACTGCCCCAAAAACTGCAATTTTTCATAGTCTATTAGCTCTTCCACGGATTCAATGTTCAAACATGCCAACGAAAAGTCTGTATTTGTACATCTACTGACACTAATTATCTGTTTGACACAACGTCTATGTGAAATTTCAAGCTGCCTCAAATCGCCTTGAGAGTAATTTGACCATAACGGAGCGCCATAAAGAGCCTTGGGCAAAACAATATTCTTATAGATTTTAAGAGTTGTAATTGGGTTAAGATCGGTCGGGCTTAAACCACTGTTTATGATAGAATTGAGAGTTCCTCTTAAGTTCAACGAGGTGTCACACATGACTGTACCGGTGGACATATAATTGTCACATCTTAAACCAAGGTGTATGTATGAATCAGCTTCCTGTATACGTTCCGGTCCAAGATACCAAGTACGATTTATTTCAGTATCACGTTGTTCATTGAATACGATCACAGCACATTTAGAAGGGTTATAATCGAAACGCCATTTACACGAATAGTCATAACATATGTTCAACATTCCCTCAAGCGCTTTTCGAGAATATGAAATGAGTACCATATCGTCCGCTACAGTTGGGCTGTTCATGTTCAAATCATACATACAGAATCCAAGCCCCGATTGCTCTAGCTCACATATTAGTCCATTTATATATACCAAATAACAGTCCGGGGAGCTCTTTCCTCCTTGTCGCGTTCCTTGACGTACAGAAAACCATCTGGATGTATAACCAAGATTCCTTACACAACTTGTCATGTTCGAGTACAATTCCATTAAGGCCAGAAGTGATGTAGAGTCGATACTAGCACTAAGTTTGTAAAATAGTCCCTGATGCCAAACTCTGTCAAAGGCTTGCTTGCCGTCAAGAAAGCACATGAATAGTTTCGAACCATGTTCGCGCGCGAAGTATACACTTTCCCGTAGCATAAACGATGTCATGAGGCAGCCTAAACCTTCTTGGAAACCGCATTGTTGTATGTTCAGATCTGCCATCATTGCTGTTTTACATCGTTGTAGCACTACTGCTTCAAACAATTTTAGCACAACAGAAGTCAACGTGATCGCTCTATAACTGCTAGGATTGTCCTTACGTTTTGAACCGCCTTTAAACAATGTAATTATTATTCCGCGCTTGAGAGCATCAGGTATGTAAGCTATGCGTAACATACATGTAAATAGTTCTGCCAATTTTGAGGACACTACACTCGCCACACACTTCAGATGTTCATATGAAACACCATCACATCCAGAGGCTTTACCTTGTGGAAAAGCAGTGATGATTCTTTCCACATCATTAGGTAAAACTATCGCTGTTTTATCAGGAACTAGATTTTCCTGCAATAATTTGACTTCATTGTTCACTTGATCACACCATTGTTTATCATATTGGTCCGAATTCGAAGGCGAGTACAACCGTTCGAAGTAAAATCCCCATTGTTCTGTAATGGCTGACTGGTCGCGGTAAGTAGTGTCATTGAACTTAATACCTGATGTAGTTTGGTTGCAGTTATATACTCTACGACGTGTATTTACATGTTTCCAGAAATCATTTGAATTTAGTTCTACAGACTCGTCAATTTCCTTATTCAATTGCTTCATATGTTCATTTGCATATCTTCTATGAGCTCGCCTAAATTGTCTCTTTGCTGACTTATATGCATTATATGTTATGTCTGTACGACATCGCGGTCGACCAGATCTACACCAATCAACACGTTGGTTTCTCATCGCTTTGTGGAATGTACCTAATTCACTGTTCCAAAACGGTTTCAGATGAGGTTTAAAGGCTTTGTGTCCTACACACGATAATGCGGCACTGGTCAAAATATCACACATATTGTTATATGAGGAATCAACACTCTCCTTTGTTTCTAGAACAGATGAACACATTTCAACAGAATACGTAACACTCTCAACATAAGCATTTATCTGTATATCGCTTGCCTTTTTCCAATTTACACGTTTAATACTAACAGTCTCAGAGGAAGAATTACAATTCACCATGGGTATAATAATACGAGCAGCGACTGGTCTATGCCTAGATACATTAAGACAATCATCATCTAATATTTCACAATGCGCAACAATATCAATACAGTCATTTGGTAAGCATACATAATCAATTGTTGAAGTATATACATTACCATATGAAACAAATGTGTTCTTTGCACCACAACACGTTGGCAATGTATTAATGGGTATGGTTTGAGTGTCCGAAAGAAACCGTCTTAATAACAAATTCCTTTGTTTATCATCAAAAATTGAACTATTGAAATCGCCCATGATAATTACCATCCCTAACTCAGAGTATGCATACCACAGTTCATACAATTTCTGAACATATTCTCTATATATAGCAATTGAATGATTAGTACAAGGCAAGTACAGCTGAATAATAAATACATAATTGTTTGGTGATAATTGCAGCTGTATACCAATAATCCTATCATCGTCAATATCAAGGGGAGAAACTCTGTCATTAATGTCATATTTCCACAATAGGGCCACACCCCCTTTTCCAACCTTCCTCTTACTAGGTAATAACAAATCACCATCACACTTTATCACATATCGATAGTTATTAAAAACAGAGTCAATAAAGTGAATACTATTATGAAACAGCCAATGCTCAGAAATACCACACACATGTATATCATAATCAATCAAAGTTTTACGCAGATACGATGCACTCGACATTATACCTGAAGCATTCCAAGTCAACATATTTAAATGAAAATCTGTCATATTTAAATGAATAAATACATGAAAATACTCCAAAATATAGACTACAAAATATTGAAGTCAAATTAGTATCGACCGTCACTTCCAGGTCTATCAGATTGGCTGTTCATATATCTGCGCCAATTATCAAATCTCGGTGGCACATCACTCGCTGTCCGCGTACGCCATTGTCTACATGAAACATAACTCGGCCAAAAGTTTTTGTCCATCAAACGATCAGCATGTTCATCATCGAAAACGTTAAGCCTTAATACCGCTTTATGCGGGTTAGACTTCGTCGGAAACACACGAATCATTGACACAGTCGGTCCCTTGCGTTTAATTACCGAGGCCAAAATATCAGTGTTGACATTTGCACTAAGACCAAGTAAACAGAAATGTCTCGTTCTTCTTCGACGTTGAACTGAGAAGTCACTATCTTCATGCACTGTGTTGGTGACGTCATCATCTGTCCGTGGACTTATACGCACCGGAATGGAGCGTTGTTCATGATGACTAGAGCTGACAGGTATCGGTGATGTCTGAGTTCCTCTATCTATCTTCTCGACCGGACTCAAGACGGGCACACAATCAGCACGCACTGCCGTATATAACCCACTTTCTTCACTTTCGCTGATTGCACTATTCTCTGTCTCTACACATACACTGTCGTCACAATTCTCTATCTTTACTTCTACAAGTCTTATTCTGTCCTCAAGTTCCGTAATTCTGGCTACGGCTGAACTGACTATATTCCTCATGGTCGACAAAGTGGCAACGGAACAATCCTTAACACTCCTTGAGCATGTCAAGATGTCTGCTTTGATCGAATACAGGGAGTCCTTCACAGTATCGATTTGCTTGGTACGTAAGTCATTGCTTACATGGAGAGCCTGCTTAAGTAACAAATGGTCCGCCTGGAGAGAAGCCATTTGATCCTTAAGCACGGATATGTCGTTAGAGCACATACACTTTCTAGATGGATGGTCACCACTCCCTCGAGTACGGGTTACCTTCACCGTGGATGACTTCCGACTTCTACAAATGCTCACCATGGATTTCAGTATAGTCGGGTCCCCTCCTTCCGAAACATCAACGATGTTATAAATATCCTGCGCCAAACGTATTGGTAGCGGGTCTCCGGTTCGAGTAAACATACGCCTCTTTAGTTCAGCATTTACTCCGAAAGGAAATTCAGCGCACGTTTCTTTAAGATGTTCGAAGTACACAGATCGTATACGCTCCAAATCCTCTTCACTCGATGAGTATTCTCTCACTATTTGCGCTATACACATGTCTCTTGGTAAATCACGGTAGAACTGCACTAACTTCCGGTATTCCTCTAGGGCCCGAATGTTTACTTCGGGGATTTCGCCCATATCCTCCCATAGTACGTCATCATTAGTATCGATGTGATCACGTGTATGATCATGGTCAGACGATGTCTGATCTATTGAATGCTCGAAGCTATTGTCAGTCATCATCGGGTGTATTATTACACAAACCGTTAGTTAGATAATCCTCTGGTATGATCGCTGATTGAATGCATACGAACAAGTTAACGGTCCAGTGTTCAGTCATGCGTGACAAATTTTTTGTCATATATCGCGTGAACACTTTTCAAAGTTAGACTTTGACACTTGTATAATATTCGATATTTCAAAAGTTATACAAAGAACAATCAGAAACACAAGAATTACACGTTACTGTTGTTAGTTGTTATCCGATATTGACAGTCAAGTACCAAAGCTTTATGAAAAGTTGGAATGAAAGGTAGGAGATACACCCACGGTTAAATGTAAATATACGTTTTGTAATAAAAATAGTCTTGGTATGTAAAATGCTAGATCTACATAAAATATAATAGTATATAAAATTATAAATGGTCATACCTGCTTCTCCCGGCGTCCCTGGTGTCCCTGCCTTTCCTGGCTGTCCAGGATCTCCCTTCTCTCCCGGTCGGCCGGGAGGTCCACGTGGACCTTTAATCGGGAGTTTCACAGGGGTTTTAGTTTCTGATGTATCCCCTTTACATGTTATTTCAAGTTCACATTGTCCAAATCCGGAAATATCTTCTTCGTCGCGAAGTTCTTTACCTCGACCGGAATGTCTGTTCCGATCACGACGGCCGCCACTACCGGCTTCCTTTTTGCACATTGTAAAGGCAAACAAAATAAAAGGCACAACTAGCACAATAGGCTTCATCATATGTTATTTATTTTATGATTCCAAGTTGTAACCAAAGTAACTAACTTATTTTTTCAGAGAACACCACGTAATAGCAATCTGCAATAAAGAAAGAAACACAAATTACTTGTTATATGTGTTAATACGTCTTTATTGTTTTAATACTATTATGGTGATGAAATATAAATAAAATAGCCAAACACTTACCTTGGTATTTATAGTGAACGACAATTTATAGGCCCCCGCCATTATCAAATAAAAATAATTTTGACTAATAAAGATGTACATAATGTGTCACAATTTATGAGCATCTTGAATTTACCGTGGCAATAGTGTAAATCTAATTAAAATTTGAATAGCGTTACTTATTGTATAAATGGTCATCTGCCCCTAAACATTGAAACAATCAATTTAAAACTATTACAAACCATTATCATTTACCATAAATAAATACACGAAATAAATTTCTTATCAATTATTACATAGACAAATATCAAAAAGGAAATTTCAATAATTATAATATGTATCCAAAACACTTTACGCTGAATGTTCTATTGTCTCCCGCATAAAGCAAACACAAGTTCTCGTATATCTCAATCCTCAGAATGAAACCAAGTACAATCCATGCCAAAGGTGAACGACGGACCAATCATTTAACGGACATCTTAATTAATCTTAGAAATAAAATAGAAACATATCCCTACTTACGTTTTAGCTGGCAATGACAAATCAGCTGTTTAAACAGATCACCACTGCAGCAATTTAGTGAAACGCCTATCACCCACTCTCTGTCTTTCTCTCTCAAATTCCACAACGATGCCACTGTCGCTTTCTCAATATTGGCTAGGATTGCTGTCAATTGGTCATAACATCCCAGTTAGATTCGAAATCAATTTATGTGACCTCGCGATTTCTTTGAAATCTTTAATTGGAGACATGTTAGCTATACAAAAAGTACTCAATGCCTCTTGTACTGTACAACAATACTTGTGTGTGAAAGAAGTTCACGTCAAAGAAAACAAAAAGTAATATAATGAAGATCACACCACAAACGCCACATTCATTGATTTGAGATCTACAAAGATATTTTCTCTCATGTAATTTCTTTTTACTCAAGACTGGTGTTCAGATACGAATAGGATTATTTATGCTTTGTGGATATTTTAAGATTCTGAAAAAGTGAAAAATGATCTTACAAAAGACATGTTATATGTTGATGCCATGGGTCTTATTATTCCAATTAGTCGGTATATTCCCTGAGAGTTTTTAAATCTATAAATGGTATACACTGTCCGTAAACCTAACGTAATATCGATGATTTGAAATTACAAAACCTCTTCATACACCGCAGCTAATACCAAACGCCCATACATAATTCTATGAGTCTGTGTGCGTTAATCCCACATAATGTTAACATATAGTTCTGTACCGGAATTGTCAACCTATTCAACGTCAGTGTAATCACTCCAAATTGCTGTGTATGGGAAAGCAACTTAAAAGGTATGTAATAGTCACCGAGTTTCCATGGAAACACAATTTAGGATACATTAACTCCTGCTGATATGGTACGTACGATAATCTAAAACACAAGCATTCGTAATTTACAAATTTTATCAATTATGGTGCACATAATTACAATGTTATTTTCGTTTCTTTACATTGTATATTTAAGCCATAAAACCCGTAGTATATCGCCTGATATACTCTTACAATGGTATGGTGTTCTTACGCGTAGGAATTAACCACATAGTGTTTAATAACAGGCGTCAGTACAACAAACCATTGCGTATCAGCCGATAAATTACTGCGTTTGAGATTTTTATTTCGAGTCTAACAATTATTTAAGCGCGCATTTAAATATAACACCTGTGTTACTTTGGGAGCGTATTTTGTTAAGGTAACTTGTTAACCTACATGACGTCACAAAAATACGACGTGATGTCACTTTCATTGTACAGGGTGATCATGGTAACATAAATAACTTAAATAACTTTGTCAATTTTTAAGATAATATTTCTTGCTATACATCATTGATAAACATATGTATATACATGTAAGTTTTATTCTGGACCTAAATCATTTTCAAATGTTACTTATTTTCTTCTCAGCAGATATTTGAAGCGTTTTCCTTAATTCTGCAAAACTGCCCAAATCAGCTGCAAATGACGTCGTAAATTACCAATTTTTCCTTGCATTTTACACTTTAGTGCTTCCGATTTCGCATTGTTTTGTTGGTTTCAAATCAAATAAATATACCAGTTTTGTATTAAACACTCCTTCCTTCAGGCATTACCATTATGAGAAATCCGAAAGGTTTAACTCCGGTGAGTCTAGGGGACTTCTTTAAATGCGGTATTCAGCAAAATGATTTTATCGCAAAATTTCCCGGAATTATGGAAAATGGACTACTTCATTGATGACGTTATTGACATTCAGTTCACTTGGCATGCATGTATTATCCAAATTTAATGAAAACTTGGACTCATTAGCTTTGAAATAAGGGTCTAATCACTTCTCTATGATTAAATCTGACAAAGTTATTAAAGTTATTTATGTTACCATATATCAATGATCACCCTGTATATCGGCCGATATAAAATGATTTGACTTGTTCTATGTCTATATAGGCAAAATCGGCAGTCATGAAAGAATTGTGCTTATCTACTTCGATACTGCAAGAGTACTTTGCACAATGGCTTTGTGAAAAATTGTAAACCCTCAAGCTGAAGATAGCCGGCATTAGGATAATCAACAACATCAAGTGTGTACTCGCGATCTAAAACTTAATATATCACTAATCGATTAATTGCTAATGGCAGAATCGGGAAAAAAAAGTTTTATTGGTAATACATGTAACTCCTTTTACCTAATGACAAAAATAAAATTGATTGTAGAAAATAATTATGTATAAATGTCCAATTATTCTATGCATAGACATCCGATTATCCAATGACGTCGGATAGACGTAACCCTATTACCATACGTTTACTTTATACGTTATCATCCGATTAGGTAATACATAAGCACGGGGTGTCCTATGATGTCTTTTTGACCTTTCACATTGTTGTACGTAGCTTTTATAGCTTAGGTTTTATTCATTTACGGTTTTGTTCGATTGTCAAATTATGACCAGTACCGGTTTGATTATTCCATTATCCGGATGTATCGATTATAAATCAGACAAATTTACTAACCCCCTAGAGCTCAACCAAGTGCTCCGGTGTATCAGCCATCTAGCATTCGTCATATCCGTAATCATAATAATAAAATCACGTGTTGTAATGTTCTGCTTGACTAGATGTGCTGATTGATGATATTCTATAAATACAAATATCTTTTCTAATACCAATGAAAAACCGGAACCTCACTTGACTCTTATCTGTTGGACACAAACTCTTTGATCCGTTATTGTTATTACGTGTCGTATGGATTTATTGGCGCGATCAGACTTTAAATGTTCACTGTGATATAACGTACACCGGATATTGCTAACAATATGAGTCAAATTATAAATTTTCGCGACATTCTAGTGTTTACAAGGGTAAGTTCAGAGACGATTTATAGTCTTTCTGCGTGTATTTCATATATATTTTATACAAACGTATCTCGTCCATAAATTTTCCTAGTCCGTGCAACCGGTCAATTGCCAGGAATTTCTTAAAAGGGTGATTAAAAGACCAAACTCATATCGTTACTCACGCAAAAAATAAGCTCGATCTGTCAAAATAAGATGCTTTTGTTTATATTCTTCGTTAAAATCGAGTGAATTGTCATTCCTGTTACAAAGATTGTATTGTAAATGTAGTATTCGAAACTAATCGCAAATAGCGGTGCATTGTGAGAATAAATACAGGTGTTAGTGTACAGAGTATTGCTATATAGTTGCTCTCTGGTGTACGGAGTATTGCTGTATCGTGTACGGAAAATTGCTTTTAAGTGCAGTGACTATTTGTCACACAACTTGAATAAATGCAAGGTATAATCAGTGTTTGTTTGGTAAAAAATAACTTGTTATTGTATAGATCTGTACCTATTAAGTTTGGATTGTATGTACTACATGAAAGAATTAATGTAACAAGCTAATCCTATCTCCAAGAACCCTATCCCCTGAATTTTACATGTTGTGATATTAGAAATGTACACCAATTCTACAGGGTTTAGAATGTGGTCTGTACTATTTCATAAGAACAATCGCTTCTTTGACCGACTGAGCAAAATAAGTTGTCTAACCTCTGATGGGAAGAAAATGCAAGATCCCCTTGAGAAAATATCTGTAGTCGGGCAAACATGCTTCGTCACCCACATATCAATATTTTCTGTTAGTGCTTTTGTGACAACATAATACAAAATACCACACAAACCTTAAACGTTCTTTTCTGTTAACTTGTTAAGTTGGTGTTTAGATTTTAACATTTTAACCATGACATTAAGATTTCTAACGTTAAAGTAGATGTATTATTGGAATTGTTGTAGGAGTCACCCTTGTCTTCAGGAAATGGTAGAATTTCCATTTGTAATTAAATATACCCGGTACAATACATTGTCACATTAAAATATCCAAAACCTAGATTGCTTTGTCATTATCTGGCCAATGATTATACAACCATTTCATGCTTAAAGTAAGTCCATGAATTTGCTTGAAAAGTGTTTTACTGAAACTTTTATATCAAATTGATAAGCCTTAAAGATAGCAGAAAATATTTTCTTAAATAGAATTAGTGATGTCCGTATTTGCCATTTGATCGTAAGCATGACTGTCAACGAATTATATAAATCCAAGATAAATATCACTTTGTTCTAGTCATAAGAACACTTAATGTATGAAAATCAGCATTCTATTTTGTTCATTGCATTCACCTGCCTGACAGATTGAAATATGTTAATATTATCATAACAATATTCTTATTATATCATACAGCTAATAAGACATGACCTTATTGACGAACAGACGTAATAATACGTTAAAACTGTCTAATTACATTCTTTATTTGCTCATATTAATAAGCAATATTCCGTACACTAACGTCGAGCTAATGTGCAATACTCTGTACAGGGCAATAAACAGCAATACTCTGTACACCTGCTTGAATCTATTTTGATGTGTATCTTCGTTGTTTTTCGATCAATGTTTATGAAATTTGGTCACAACACTTTTGGGTTCAATATAAACAAAATGGCCAGTTCAGAAAATCTACATTTTGGTAATACAGTCATTCCAGAAGCGTGTACAGTACTGCTGTCAATATTTGCGAGTGAATATCGGCATAATACTGGACCATTTGAACCTTCCTATAAAGTTACAAAAATGTCCAAAGAAGTTAAAACTCAATTCAGATACGCATAAGTAGTCAGTAATTTGGAAAATATCGTATTTAAACTTACCCTGGTCTCCTCAAAATTAATAATATTACTCACTTTACTAGCAACATCCGGTGTACGTTATACCGCAGTGATGTTATAACCAAAAAATAAGATAATAAATGTATTTCTTGAAAAAACTTTCAAGCCAATTAATATTTGTTAATTAGCTCATTACTGTTTCTAATTTATTATGGTTCAAGAATCTAATATGGAACCAAACTTAATGATCTGAACATTACTTATCTCGTAAGTGCAAATTGTAGTTTTATTTGATTATCGCTATGACCTGCTTCACGCGGATGGCTGTAGTTAACGTAAACGAAGAAACCTAAAACAACATTCATTCGCGTGATGGTTTAGCTCTGAGACAACAGAAGTTACCGGGTAGGTTGAGTGAAAAAGAGAATTGAATACGCTGGCCAATATTCATTGACCATATAATTGACAACTGGTGTAATGCCAATTGCCTTTAGGGTCAATCTAAGACAATCAAAGAGTGCTTTTTGTGGTAAGTGACATGTTTAACATAGTATCACACATTTTCGATAGCGTATACATCAGTATTCCATTCTATTCCATGCAATATTCGTGTTGATAAATATAAAGTCACCCCATAAATATCGACTTACTAGAACTACATGTATTGTATGGGGAAAAAGATTTGGTGCGAGTTACACAATTTCCTATCATACTTATTATAGCAGTTTATAAGATGAACTATGTGTGTCTTTCAAAGGTCAATATAACGACGTATATTATTCTAGCTAAATGTCGTAGACTTCAGACGGGAATGAGAAAACTGCCTTCCACATATTGATCGACAATGATTTTTGTTTAAAATTATTGTCACTTTCTCTTCTCCCATGAAAACCAGAGTTAAAGCTTTCTATTTTGTTCTTTGACTCTCTCATAATGTTTCTTCTGAACTCAACGTTGATTTCAATTACATCGCTTCAAAATAAATACAATTATACCGTTAGTTTAATGCGTCTATGAACTGTTCCAAGAAAACAAACAATGTTCGATCTTCTTCATCGCTTTCAGCATTTTTTTTTATTTAAGTGTTGACAAGGTCATATTAGTGGTATTGAGCATTTAAGTGAAAACATTCAACCGACTTGAACACTCGAACTAGCATTCTTAATCCTTAGGGAAAATACCATTACATGACAATTTATTACTTTGACAGAATAACAATCAATCGATCTTTCGTTGGTCTGCAACTAAATACATAGTGACTTTACGTGTTGAAGGATATAACTTTAATTAGGCAGTGTTGATGTACATAACTTGTACTAATACACACATTATTGATGTTATAATTATATATATATCGAGACATTAAAGGAACGACGTTTATTCCACTCGATGACATTCAAATGATGTTTTATCGACTGAAAAACACATTAAAAGAATTATATGTAGAAAGTGCGCATTTTTGCTGATTTTAGACAAAAGAAATGAGTGATTTAATGACACTTTGCCATTAGTGCCATATTGTAATTACCCCTCTATGTTACTGCAAAAGTACCTATTTACAGCATCAAAGAGTAATAAAAGGCCATCTGAATGTATACTTAAGTTATTGCGTAAATGGTACCTCCGTATACCAACGTATACTCTTCTTTTTCTCCTTGAATTGTTATTGGATTGTATATACATGTAGTACTTATTTTTGAACACGTATGTACGAGGGTCATTCAATATACACTCAACCGGTTTAAAAACGCACCACTTTTGAAAATAATCAAATTTTGTCAAAATACCTTTTTTGCTAAAATCGATAGTTTACAGGTTTTGTTCAGTTCATAAGCTGGACCTAAATAAAGAAAACGATTAATTTTTTCATTCGGAATACCCCGCTCAGAGAACATTTTTGATTTTGCATGTTTTGCGCGTGCAGATCGATCGCGTCGATCTGTTTGATCATTATTAACTTTAAACTGTACGCTGTTGGTTTACACATTGAAAAAACAACATAAAGAATATTTGCTAATGTTATTTTTATACTGCGAATATCTCGAATATTTGTTCTCGATGATTGTGCCTTCGCTTTTAACTAAAAAGAGCCTCGGTGCCTTAGCATGGCTGATCAGCTGACACCATACAATGATTGTGTGCTTAGAACATCGATTCCTAGCGAATAGCACAGTCACAGACCGACCTGGATGAAACCAGCTAAAGGTATTGAGCCCGAGCTAGGAGGAAACATGACACAGATTGTGTCACTTTAATTGGTTCTGCATGGCTGCACACAGTGTCAAAATAATGCTGGGTGTCAATCAACAAGCCAAAAGTGCATTATTGCATTTTCATAATTATTTCGTTCATAATTGTCAATAAAAAGGAAGATTATTTAAGTACATTTTTAATGATTTTTCTCCCATTTAGAGCCTAAAGTCCCAACTTTTTGTCTTCAAGCTCCTTCATAGTGTTGATTTGAGGTGCCATAGAAGCACCACGGGATATGTCCTGACAGTCTGATGCTCATAACCAAGAAGACTTCAAGCTTAAATAAGGCTTGAGTCCATCTTAGGTTCACATAATGCGCATATCTGAACCGCACTCGGTCGAACCGTATTAGCCAGACAGCCATAGCCACATAACATTTATAATTCAAGTTTTGCATTGCTTGAATGGTGGGAAACATCATGTCGAACATAATTATATCCTATTACGTAATTAATGTTATGTTCTAGGAGGAGATACCACGTGTATGCATCAATGTAGCGGGTTCTTATAAATGCTTTTGAAATTGTGACTTTGACTTTCATGGGTCTCAGTGTTATCTATATCATAGTTCATTTCAAACTCGTAAAAATGGCGTGAAAATCACACATCTCGTTGAATATAGACTGAAGATTATAAATCCGAAAATAAGTAACCATAAATTGACGTTTTCGTCACTAAAACCGATATTTCTTATGTGGTGCGTTTTTAAAGCGGTTGAGTGTATAATGCAAACTAACATGTAAATTATTTGATACAATATGAATCATTTAAATATAGTCATAATCATTCAAGGTAACCCTCCCCGTAGTCAATAACCTACTTTCACTCTTTCTGTCATTATCTATTCTTGTTGCTAGGTAACTACGTACATACACTCATAACTGCTCGGCCTAGTCAAGCATGTCTAATTCCCAGGTAATTGTAGTATTATTTTCGGCGGGTAATATTGTACCCAAAGGTTATATATCAGTATAATTTTGCATAAAAGTCTTTTCCTTCTACATTGAAGCGCTTAAGTAAGCATGTTTTGAGTTTGGGGTCCGGACGGCCCTGACGTCAAAATATATAAACCCAATGAGCGGTTAATAGTATGTCTGGTTTCAATTGTTCTCTCATTTTTATTGGTAATACATAGGTCCATTCCACAGATTTCCAGTTTTTCACTCTAGTAACCTTTTTACTCACATTTGTTGTTTGTATTTTCATTTAACGGTATCGCCAATGTATACGGAAGATGACATTTAGAAACATGCTTCTGATAAGGCAATACAAAATTCCTAAAGTTTTTGTTGCACGATCACCACATTTATATGTTAAGAACGTTTTCAATAAGACGTTACCGCTTCCATGACGCTTCAAGTGACGTTGAATTAGGGCTCACGCTGATGACGTCATCGACGCCAGATGTCCTTATATATTCTATCAAAAAGGAAGTGTCCTATAATATAATCACGAAAAATTTCAATTTATTATCTCGACTGGATTGAGAGATAATCGATAGTTTGCATTATATATTGAATTGTAATTGAAATCTTACGAAATTATTCCTTATTGCTTTATTTTCATTGAGACCAGTCCACTTGACCGTTCCGTTGGCCTTAAAGAGTATGATAAGATAAGATAAGATATTGTTTATTTTCAAATTTTGGGCCCACATATAGGCATACAATTTTGAAATATACATGGCCTAAAGTTTGAAATATACATTAACAAATAACAAATAACGATTCTTACACTGATTGATACAACATGTCGATATTCAACTTCACTAAAGTCTGTGTCATAGTAACCCTGTGCCTCCCATAGTAACCCTGTGCCTCCCATAGTAACCATGTGCCTCCCATAGTAACCCTGTGCCTCCCATAGTAACCCTGTGCCTCCCACAGTAACCCTGTGCCTCCCATAGTAACCATGTGCCTCCCATAGTAACCCTGTGCCTCCCATAGTAACCCTGTGCCTCCCATAGTAACCCTGTGCCTCCCATAGTAACCCTGTGCCTCCCATAGTAACCCTGTGCCTCCCATAGTAACCCTGTGCCTCCCATAGTAACCCTGTGCCTCCCATAGTAACCATGTGCCTCCCATAGTAACCCTGTGCCTCCCATAGTAACCCTGTGCCTCCCATAGTAACCCTGTGCCTCCCATAGTAACCCTGTGCCTCCCATAGTAACCCTGTGCCTCCCACAGTAACCCTGTGCCTCCCATAGTAACCCTGTGCCTCCCACAGTAACCCTGTGCCTCCCATAGTAACCCTGTGCCTCCCATAGTAACCCTGTGCCTCCCATAGTAACCCTGTGCCTCCCATAGTAACCCTGTGCCTCCCATAGTTACCCTGTGCCTCCCATAGTAACCCTGTGCCTCCCATAGTAACCCTGTGCCTCCCATAGTAACCCTGTGCCTCCCATAGTAACCATGTGCCTCCCACAGTAACCCTGTGCCTCCCACAGTAACCATGTGCCTCCCATAGTAACCCTGTGCCTCCCATAGTAACCCTGTGCCTCCCATAGTAACCCTGTGCCTCCCATAGTAACCCTGTGCCTCCCATAGTAACCCTGTGCCTCCCATAGTAACCCTGTGCCTCCCATAGTAACCCTGTGCCTCCCATAGTAACCCTGTGCCTCCCATAGTAACCCTGTGCCTCCCATAGTAACCCTGTGCCTCCCATAGTAACCCAGTGCCTCCCATAGTAACCCTGTGCCTCCCATAGTAACCCTGTGCCTCCCATAGTAACCCTGTGCCTCCCATAGTAGCCCTGTGCCTCCCATAGTAACCCTGTGCCTCCCATAGACACACACCCACTTTTTGACATAACAAGGGTTGCCTGCAAGACTGTAGTAACTGCTTATAATTAAAGAAGGACTACAGTATTACAGACAATCCTCGATAATTTCTAAGTATGTTAATAAATAGCTTGGAACCTTGGTTGTCGACCTGTTCAACGCCAGTGCAAAAGTTTCAAATTGTTATGCGGGGAAAGCAATAACAGACGCATGTAATAGTCAACGAATTTCCATGGGAACAAACTTCCAATCTCACAAACATTTACTCTTGCTAATAATGTACGTAATAAGTATCTAAAACAAAACATTCGTTATTTAAAATCTTTATCAATTCGTTACACGTAATTAGTAATTGCAATGCTATTTCCATCACATGTATATTTGGATTTTCTAGCTTGATTGTGCAAGTACTTTCCAAAGTGGCTGTGTGATTTATTCTAAACACTTGTGTTGGTGATGAAAGCCGACAATGAATGGAATAATCAAAGTCAAAACTGAATCAATCAATAACTCATTACGTGCTTTTGACTGAATCTGGAAATAAAAACCTAAATGGTATTAACTCTTCTTTCTTTGCCAAATGGAAACATTATTGCAGCACACCTGCATACATGTTCATTCAATGTCAGTTTGATCAGGACAGCCTATGGAGTTAGGAATGCTGTTCGTATAATGTTATTTACTTATCCTCAGCAATCACAGAGCAAATACAAGTGTATGCACATACATGTATCCGCTATCGTACACTCGTCATATACGTAATAACCGTAATTAAATTGATTTTTGTACTGATTTTCCTGATTAAATGTTCAGATGAACGTGTTTCAATAAATACAGATATCTTGTCTAATAACAATGATACCCGGAACCGCGACACACTTGTTACCTGATTGACACATACTCTACGCTTTGATCTGTACTTGTAATAACGTGACATAGTTATGGATTTATTGGCTATCTCGTCATAGAAGGTGACTCATACTCGTCCGCAAGTGATCATACCTTTAGTGTTATAGCCAGTATTTAAGATAATAAAATACATAGATAGTTACTTACTTACTCTGTTTCCAGCAGTTCTTTCCATATCATTCCAGGTGTTTCCATTTTTTTAAATTTCTATCTCCCCTTTTCCTTCTACCTTGAGGGTTTAACTTTAGAGCCTGCTTGGTTATGTTTGGGTTAGTTTTTCGCAGTGTGTGCCCTATCCATCCCCATTTAAATCTTTTTATCTCTATGTTGATAGATGTTGTCAAACCATTTTATCGTTAGAATTCTTCTTAAGCAGGAGTTGGTGAAGCTTTGAAGTTTCGTTAGCATAGCTGTGTTTGTTCTCCATGTTTCTGATCCGTATAAGATGACTGAGTTCACGTTTGAGTTGAATAACTTGTGTTTTTTTCTGGATAGGTTTTTTGAAGTCCATATGGTTTTTTAATATTGAATATTACTCTGGATTTGTTGATTCTAGCCTTAACATCGGCATTAGTTCCACCTTGATTGTCCACAATACTTCCTAGATAGGTAAAGGAAGCTACTTCGTCTAAATTCTTATTGTCCATTTCAATTTGCTGGACATTGTTGTATTTTACTTTCATTACTTTGGTCTTGGCCTTTTCAAAATCAATAAAGTTCAGATATACAGATGTGTTCCATTCTATTGATTGCCCAATGATACTAATTCTTAGAGTTGCAATTTGGTCAACACAACTTCTATCTTTCCTGAAACCTGCTTGTTGGTTTCTCAGTTTTGAGTCGACAGCTTGTTGTAATCGCATTAGAATAATTCTGTTTAGAACTTTTCCTACCACTGAAACTAGCGTTATTCCTCTGTAGGTTTTGAATTCTCTGAGGTCACCTTTCTTTGGGATCTTGATGATATGTCCCTCGTTCCATTCTTGAGGCATGGTTTCACTTTCCAAGATGTCGCCAAGTAGTTTATGTAACATATTTGTTGAAAGGTCTATGTTTGCTTTGAGTGCTTAAGGTGGTATATTATCTGGTCCTACTACTTTACCCGACCTTAGCTTCCTTATGGCTTGTTTGATCTCAGTCTTTCAAAAATGTATACAATGTTGCTTCCCCTAATTTGCCAAGGGAAGTATATATGCACTGGCGTAAAATGAGTCAAACACGGTTGCTTCCCCTGATTTACGAAGGAAGTAACTGCATAGATTCAAATAAGTCGAACAGAGTTACTTCCCATGATCTGCCAAGGGAAGTTACTCTGTACCAACTTCAAATAAGTCGAACAAAGCTGCTTCCTCCGATTTGCTACTGGAAGTTACACTGTACGGACTTAAAATAAGTTTTAAAAAAGTTGCTTCCCCTGATTTGCGAAGGCATGTAACTCTGCTACGACTTAAAATAAGCCGTGCATCAACTCAAAATAAGCCAAACACGGGGGGTAATTAGCTTGAGGAAGCTGTATACTTCTTTCAGTAACAAAAAAATACAAATTGAATGTTTTGGATTCTCACCTTCAATTAATTCAATATGGCAGTTGAATGATGTCTAAAACATTTTCATCCTTAGTCATTTTTCTCCAATTTTCAATGTAATTTTTAATTCTACCTGCACAAAATGTACTTACATGTTCTACTTTTTCTGTTGAGCTTTGTAGTTTTTTAATAGCGTGGACTCTGTAAGTGGGAACCCACGACCTCTTCCTCGCAATACCTCTAAATAACAGCAGGCTGCAGGCAAAATTGACTGCTTGAACACCATTTAGGCCGGCTGAAAATGTGAAATTTATACACAGATTGAATAAAATACATTAAATAGTTGCATTAAGGACCTTATCAGGCATGTTAATGAAGAACTAATGCGTGCTAGGTTAAAACTTATAATTTGAGAACCCTGGTACTCCACTAGGGATATGGGTTGAAACTGAAACCCCTTTTACCAAAACCACGACTTCTGAATGATTCAGCACCACAATTGAACACTTTATCAAACTTATTATCCTGTTCATTATTGTTCACGTCGTGGTTATTTCCATATAGAAGGTCTGTGTAGGACAAAGATGCAGATCCACGCAAGACAATGGTATTTATAATCTTAGTCCACTTTGTGCAGATCTTTACCATGAACACCAACAGCAACAGCTTTATTTTGCTGAAACTTATCAGTTAGATTTAACTTCTGGTATCGACTCTGTCCGGAAAGAGATGGTGTTTCAGATTGAGAACATGCATATTCAAGCTCATAATCATAGTCATACACATCATCAAATTGTTCGTCTTCCTGCCAATCTCCGGATATTACTAGTATCTCCTTTTAAGATTGCTCTTGCCAAGACGTGAATTTTGCGCAAGCATATTAAACATCCTTCAAATTACCTGTATTCTTATTCGAAGATACTTTTGAAGAGCCCGTCTGAGACGTAGACGCCACTGTTGTATGAACTTGAGACTTTACCGACGAAGGCGATGACTTCTTGACTTTATACCACCATTTTTCGTTGTTGTTTTTTCATCTTGCTCCGCCATATTGGACGATATTGCCGCCAAAATGCACGTGTGACAAGGTTTTCGGCCGATCGTAACTACACGGGTCTTTCCGTGATGAATCCGGAAGCTCCTTCGGATGTATGCAGTGTAGTGATTTTGTGGAAAATTTCCACACGATTAATTGGTCAAACATGTGTGATGCGGTTTGCAAGAAAATAAACCATAACATATCCATCGCATATGTAAGCTATGACGTTTTAAAGAACATAAATACATAAAACATGCTAAGTTAAAATTATATTTATGTCCAAGCTGTTTAATCAGTGCCGCAAGTTCCATTTTTAACATGTTTAAGATGATTCGTTTTTGAAGGTAAAGAACCACTAAACGCCTCCGCGGACCAAATTTATTTAACTCGTCGACAAAAAACAATATAACCTCGGCAGAGCCTCGTGTCATATTGTTTTGTCAACTCGTTTTATAAAATGGTAAGGAATGAACACTCATCCAAGGTCCTCTATTTACACTATTTTCAAGCTCGCTAAACAATAAGTATTAATCAATATAATCATGAATACATGTAGATCGAATATGTGGAAATCTATTCACATGTATAAATACTGTGCTTTTCAAGATCGCACTGTTTTAATAGTTACTAGTAACTAAACTAATGAAATAGAGAACGCTTTTAGGTCACAAAAGTATGCATTTTTCTTGCTCACTTCGCTTGCCAAATAACTTTAATAATCAACAATATCTAGCAAGGGTATGAGTTTGTGAGGCATGTTACTTGGACAAGTACAAAAAGTGCATTTTTTCTTGCTCGTTCCCTCGCCAAATAAAGATTTATAATATCAGGCAGAGAACGAGTTTGCGTGGCATGAACCGTGGAAAACTATGCTTATTTCCGCCTCGCTTCGCTCGCTAATTAACATTGATAATTTATATATAATGTAGAAAACTAGATTGAGTGACATGCTGTTTAAACTAGTCTGTTCATCCAATAGGCATCTTTTCAGAGCTGTCACACTAAGATAAGCCATGGTTATTTTACAATACTCTTGAAAGCACTAAGCCACAGCATCCGTTAGAAGGATATGTTATTCAATCGATGTGATCACTTGAAATAACATTCCTAATTCTAAGGAATAACATCGTTATGTGAACATTAATGCGCCTGTCAGATTCCCCCAATCAATCGTTTATTCATTATACTACGACGTAATACATAGCGCCTTTACGAGTTAAAGGGTATAACTTTAATTAATTAAGTACCATAGAAGAACATTACTTGCCCAGAATACACACAACATTGATGTGAATTATTGTGTATATTTCGATTCTTTCAAAGAACGGTATTTATTCAATATCTGCGACATTCTAGATAATGACGATGAAAGATGCTGTATTGACATTAAAAAGAAATGATTAGGAGAAAAGTTATCTGATTTTATATAAACGAAATTAGTTTGTTAATTCCACATTGCCATTAGTTGCATAATGTCATAGTAGGTTATTTATATTAAACACAATTGCCTACTTATAACATCCCGGAGTTCTAAGAGTCAGTCTGAAAGGACAATCAGTTCTTATGTAAATTGTTTAAAGAAGATGCTTCTATATATTTACAAATTATTTTTTTCTTATAATTTCTGATTTACATTTTATACAGTTTTGTCTCACAAACACTATGGTAGCCTTACGACATACGTGCTAACAAAAACATCTTAAGCAATGTTTTAAGACATTTTTGTGTATATAATTATAATATGATGAATCGCTTTATTTGACCGCTATTCGCGACTGCTTCGCCGTGTTAATAATCAACTTCCCTTCAGCCTCGGTCATATCAGCATTGTGCCTGTCATTGAATTGTTTGCTTGATGCTGCTTTGGAACTTGTTGAAAAGTTTGATTACTTTGATTGTGCGGTAGGCCTATCGAGCATTGAATGTTCTCAAAATACGTAACAAATATTTATTGATAAACCAGGTGTGAGCCTTCCAAATCTCGAAGACGGTTCCCACAATGCCCTACCGACAACATTGCTTACGGATTTTGATAAAAGTTGTGATTTTTATGAATGAGTAGTATATTGTGGTCAAGTGCATATTGAATGATTGCATCCAGTTTGTTTGAAATATTGAGCATAATACTGAGTTGGGTATTTCAGGGCGAATAAATGATTTCATACCCTGTCAAATAGACAGTGTATACATAGTGATTGGCTTTTAGTCGTGCTGAACCCCAGGAATAAGGTGTCGAGAGGGAATAATATAAGTTGGAAAAGGCGACAAAAATGCTCAGTGTGGCATAGGTTTGAGTGAATAAAACAAAAGCAGTGACCAATATTTCGTCGTGTTTCCATTACATTGCACATGTATTTGGACAATTACGTATATTAGAATATCAGCCATCCAGCAAAAGAAGAGCGTATTTTTGAATCACTCTGTAGCAGACGACAGTCCACGGAATGCGATCTCATCCTTACATAGATATGAGATCCCGCCTGGACATTGGCTAACACGAATGTTGTGGCTGGGTGGGTGCCGGTTTGGTTCGGGTGTGCGGAAGAATCGTCAGGATCGGTTGTAAGGGAGGCAATCACATGTCCATCGACCACCAGCTCGGTACCAAATGCTCGCTGATGTTTGGGTGCGGCGATAGTCCAGGTGAAGGCGTATATACCATCAACATATGGTGTGAATATTCCATCAGTATTGTATCCAGTGTGGAGATGAGAGGGAGTGGTGTCGAACATTATCATCTCGTTGTTACTAAGACATCTATTAGAACTGAGGTACGCATAGAACGCAATCTGGGCATCACCTGCTGCTCCTAAAATTAGAAATATAAGGAATGATATAATAGCACGTGCAATTGTCCTTCTTTACGTTTATTAAACTACCATTTTTATTATGCGATAAACACAGCTGATTCATAGGAAAGAATATAGTTCAACCTCAATCTATTTCGTTGTGCCCAAAATTGCATAGCATTGGCGATGTTAGAACAAGAAAATACTGTCTGATATTTACTCTTTCCTTTACAACTACCGATTTTCATGAAAAAAGGCACAAACTCAACAACAACTCAAAAGAAGCGCCGTATGATACAGATTTCAAATATGTATCAGTCTTATAAGATCGCAAGTGGTAGTTACGACCTTCTCATTCTAAGCCAACGATATACGTTATTCTAATTAACAGGCTGTCATTTTTGAAAAACGATATTGAAAAGACACACCATGCCCACATTAATGACAACTGATGCTAGTGTCAGAAAGGCCGCCAAATCCATGTCGAAGTATGTCAACAGTGGAATCCAAGTGACGAAATTTATCAACATTGGAAAACGAAAATAGCAACTGCTTCGCCGTTTGTTTCCCATCACCCAGTGTAACATTGGAACATAGAATTGCTTGTTACTGTAGTCCGCTCGCATATAAATCACGCCAAATGTTTCCCAGGGTGCTGGGCAGAAATGACCAAGCTACTGAAAGAGAGCTATCAGTATATGTCGTGGAAAGCATACTTTAAGAATGAACGTGTATACATGTATGTTTCCCTTAGGCTGACGTACAGTATGCTTCACATGAACTGAAGAAGAAGTAAAATACTAGTTCTCTACGCGGAGCAAATGTTGACAAATTTCGTCTTGGGATTGATGCATATAGCGATGACAGATGTGGTCTTGCTACCCTGAATTATAGCAGAGGCATGAGTTTACAAAAAGTATACAAAGTAAATTTAGAAAACGGAATGAACAAACGCTTTGAAACAAGATCCGTAGCTCCGTAGTTTTCCACGATCCAGGAAGTTTCTGTGTTGGAAGACTGTGTGTGGAATCTCTCGGTTCTTTCCTCTAGTGATGACAGCGTGTTGTCGGTGGCTATATTAACCTCCATGTTTGCCCGTACCTGTTGTTCGAGGGCTCGAACCCGTTCTAAGAGAGTGTCGGCCAGACAGACAGATAAAACTTCAAACGCTAGAATAAATATTAAACACTTCATGATGATTATATTATTCTGGCAACCCTATAATAAAGTATACACATATGTGCACCTAATTTAAGTAAATTTACATGCCTAGTTTGTATGTCACGTGATTAATATGTCGCAGACGAGCGGCAGGGTTACTAAAGTTGAAAGTTTATCATGCATTTGTGATCCCGGACAATCCGAAATAATTTATTACGAAAGTACGAGGATTGTTTGTGTATGTCATTGATTATGATCCCGCACCAAGTTGTGATTTTACACAGGGACAAGGCACACAGGACGTAGAGATAATATATAGAGCAGCTGTTCCAAATAGACATGATCTCTTTTAGGTATTTACATTTCGATATTTCAGGTAAACATAGACTGTGTTTTCAAACATTCCAATGGATTTCTCGAGCGTTACAAATAGTCATTCATGAAATTAGATTTATTGTATTATTTATTGCAACGGTGATATCATCCCGTTTCATATCGCTCTGATGGAACTAAACGAGTTTGCACCTCGGACGGGTCGCATACCATCTATATCCTGTGCTTCGTCAATAGGTTGCATAGGTTTTCAGATCCACCAGAGCTATATGAAGACTACACAATCTCTGGCGGAACTGAAAAGCGGCGAATCGGGATGTGCACATTGTTTACTATCAACTGAATATACGACAAAACAAAGGGGTCTAGTTGGAACATTTGTTCAGTTTATACCTCGTGTGGTGTCCGCAAGACTGTAGTAACTATATATAATTAAAGAAGGACTTACTACAGTCTTGCGGGTACCCCTCGACTTGACTAATATAATAATATTTGGAAAAGGAAATATCCGGATATTCGCTTCTAATTACATGTATACAGAGCAAATAGAGTAAAGTCGTGGCTGACCTTCTAACAGCAGCCTTTATAGATCGAAAAACACGAGGGTACGACTCAGAGGTCGGCTTCTATCTACAGTTCTTTCAATGTTAAACGAGAACGGTTTATAACATCAGCTCGTCCTCCGTCAGGTAAACTATGCTTACCAAGGTTAATCTGCGTATACCTTAGTTAACGGTAAACTAATCCCCGCTTTTCTTTCGAATTGGATTCTAGTAGTTATTAGTATAACTTATTAACTCGACTATATGCAGTTCACGCCTTTCTTCATTTTTAATGAATTTAACTCAGAAAGATATTACCCCCAGTGTTGGAACTGTACTTCACAGTTGTTAGAAGAGGGTCTGAAAAGTGTTCACACTTCAATATGTATAGAATATTATGTGACCATTTAAAACATACATAGGGTCATACCCCTGTGGTCATGAACGCGATGGAACTGAACTTAATTGTTATGGGACAACGTTACAGTCAAACTGCGCCATGCTTGTCTCAGCGTGTCCGTATATTACGATAGGTTTAGAATAACCATGACAAGACGGAAAAGTCTGAACACTTCCGATTTAAACATTAAGTATCTTTAAAAGTGTACCGCGGCCGATGTAGCCCAAATATCGCAGGACACCCGATTTCGGATAGAGGAATATCACGATATGCAGCCAAAATTGATTGTAGTGCGCCTATATAGATTTCGCACAAATACAGACACGATCCTCATGTGTGACAAATAATATCTTGGTCGAGTGGAGCATGATGTGGTATTCTTGCTCAGAGTCATCAATTATATCCAAGACTTATTTATTCCAAAACGCATGTACCCTTCATCAACCGCTCCCTAATTTATTTTCAGCTTCTGCTTCTGTCATTAAAACGATATCAGGCAACAATCGCACCACTCGATGTGTTCAATTCAGAACTAAAGAATTGTACCTGCAATGCAAGCATGTTCGTTTTTTACAAAATTTTACATGAATAATGTCACAGGTTTTAATCGACAGGCTTTTTAGACTTGTATAAACTTGTACATGTATATTCGTTTGTATACCATAGCATTAATTTATCTTTTTGTATACATGTTTGCAAGTTACAGAGACAAATGACCCCTCACCCCAAAAAAACGAAACAAAAACTTGAAGCAGGAGCGTGTATATATTTGTTAATTACTTGCTGCAGCTATATCAGTTCGCTTTAATTTCGATTTTTGCCGAAAAAAACAACCGGTGACCATTTTCATTTTAGCTTTTTTAGTACGAACTTTATATTACATGCATACCAACGCTGTGGGTATTCGACAATAAGAGATTGGCATGGAATACTTTCTAGCAGGTAATTGTTTACAAGTACAAGTATTGCCGTAATGTCGTCTTTGTAGGGTCTTACAGTATTCTTTATGTCGTTTGCAGAAGTAATGACTTAATTTAAAAGGAAACTCAAACTATTCTATATACGACATCGAGTTCAGATAAATGTTTTTGCAAATCTAAGAGTTTTTCATAGACTGGTACCATGATCTTATAATCAGCTCATTGTAGTCTGTGTCGGAAAACTGCACGCCAAATGAGTATCAGTCTAGGTTATCATAAGGCTTTGTTGTGACTGCATTAAGAACTTTGTGACTGCATTACTTCAATCGCTAGGCGACCATAACACTAAAATGTCTAGTTTGTTAGCGTCTGTTTGCTGTTTAGCTCTTACATTTAATGGTGTACTCTGTGCCGAGGTTAATCTTGAGGGTCGAATTAATGAATTGGAGAAGTTAGTTGAACGACAAAATGTTGTTAATAAAGCATTAAAAGCGCGCGCTGAGGATCTAGAAGGAAGATTGGACCAGCTGAAGAATTTGGAATGTCAGACGTCAGGTAGCGATAGCAACGTGCGAGGCGACATTGGTAATGTGAACGAAGTGACAGGCCTGATGGACCACACACATAAGCGTTTGTTGTTTTACTTTTTTTATTACATGTACATTGGAAATGTAGATCCATATAATTTTTATTAAGTTGTTTGCTGATTTAAATGCTAGTTTCGTGATTTTAATTATGAATGTAATTTAACTTAATTTTACATCAAACATTTTAAATGACGATACATCACCTCTCCTATGTCCTCTATACATGTTAGAATCTGGGGATAGGTGCCGCGAATGCAGTTGACTGGTGTATAAAATGTAATAAGGTGTTTGTTTTTAGACTCGTTTAAGACATGTTGATCTACAAAGATAACTCATGACGGATCCTATATTTATGTTTCCAATCTTATCTTCCTTAGGTCAGCAAATAGCGGAGGGGAAACATGTTGCATTTCATGCGTACCAAAATATCACGAGAGCCTACTACACACATGAGCCCATTAAGTTCGATGTGGAAGTGGTGGACGAACCAACGCACGGCAGCCATCTAAATGGATACTCTCCCAATGAAGGTATTTTTGATGCACCTATGTCCGGTGTCTACGTGTTTACATGGACAGTAACAGCGCTGAGATCCGGAGTGAGTTTCACTACAGAATTATTAGTTGGCGGAGTACCGGTCACCAGTACAACATCCGACTCAGACTTTACGCCGGCTGGCAGTGGGAACGGCGTACATCCATCCACAGCAGTATACGTGACGTCAGTAAGCGCCGGGGAGCATGTGTCAGTGAGGGTCCTACATACAAGCTCCACGCCTGTCTTCGTGAAGAGCGACACTGAAGTACGCGCAACGTTCTCTGGTTGGTTGTTATTCTGAATATCTGGAAAACATAAGTACTAATATATCGCTGAATAAAAGAGCATCAATAACAAGTTTGTCAGTTCACTTATAAATACATGCCGAGAGCACAAATGACAATTAAAAATCACAAACACGATAACAGACTTACACGCTCACTGATTGACGGGTTACCGAGCCGTCCAGAATTTCCAATCAGTATCTAACATCGTCCAGGTTAGTTCTCACCAGTACTAACCAACAGCCATGGCTTTTACCCAGTACTAACCAATGATCATGGTTTCCAACCAGTACTAACCAGTGATCATGGTTTCCAACCAGTACTAACCAGTGGTCATGGTTTCCAACCAGTACTAACCAGTGATCATGGTTTTCAACCAGTACTAACCAGTGATCATGGTTTCCAACCAGTACTAACCAGTGATCATGGTTTCCAACCAGTACTAACCGGTGATCATGGTTTCCAACCAGTACTAACCGGTGATCATGGTTTCCAACCAGTACTCACCAGTGATCATGGTTTCCAACCAGTACTAACCGGTGATCATGGTTTCCAACCAGTACTAACCAGTGATCATGGTTTCCAACCAGTACCAAACAGTGATCATGGTTTCCAACCAGTTCTAACCGGTGATCATGGTTTTCAACCAGTACCAAACAGTGATCATGGTTTCCAACCAGTACTAACCAGTGATCATGGTTTCCAACCAGTACCAAACAGTGATCATGGTTTCCAACCAGTACTAACCGGTGATCATGGTTTCCAACCAGTACCAAACAGTGATCATGGTTTCCAACCAGTACTAACCGGTGATCATGGTTTACAACCAGTACCAAACAGTGATCATGGTTTCCAACCAGTACTAACCAGTGATCATGGTTTCCAACCAGTACCAAACAGTGATCATGGTTTCCAACCAGTACTAACCAGTGATCATGGTTTCCAACCAGTACTAACCGGTGATCATGGTTTCCAACCAGTACCAAACAGTGATCATGGTTTCCAACCAGTACTAACCAGTGATCATGGTTTCCAACCAGTACTAAACAGTGATCATGGTTTCTAACCAGTACTAACCAGTGATCATGGTTTCCAACCAGTACTAAACAGTGATCATGGTTTCCAACCAGTACTAAACAGTGATAATGGTTTCCAACCAGTACTAACCAGTGATCATGGTTTCCAACCAGTACTAACCGGTGATCATGGGTTCCAACCAGTACTAACCAGTGATAATGGTTTCCAACCAGTACTAACCAGTGATCATGGGTTCCAACCAGTACTTATCAGTGGTCATGGGTTCCAACCAGTACTTATCAGTGGTCATGGTTTCCAATCAGCACTCACCAGCAGCCAAGGTTTACAATCAGTACCAAACAGTGATCATGGGTTCCAACCAGTACTAACCAGTGATAATGGTTTCCAATCAGCACTCACCAGCAGCCAAGGTTTACAATCAGTACTAACCAGTGGTCATGGGTTCCAACCAGTACTTATCAGTGGTCATGGGTTCCAACCAGTACTTATCAGTGGTCATGGGTTCCAACCAGTACTTATCAGTGGTCATGGTTTCCAATTAGCACTCATCAACATCCAAGGTTTACAATCAGTACTAACCAGTGATCATGGGTTCCAACCAGTACTTATCAGTGGTCATGGTTTCAAACCACCACTATTCAGTTCTTTTGGTTTCCAATCATTCATAACAAGTCGCCATGGTTTCCAACCAGTTCTAACCAGCAGTCTATTTAGTTTTCCTAGTTTACAACCAATCCTACTCAGTGGTCATGATTTACAACCAGTACTAACTAGTGGTCCGACAGTGTTTCCAACTAAAACAGTCCAGTTGTCATGGTTTTCAACCAGTACTAACTATTGGTCAAGGTTTACAACCAATCCTACTCAGTGGTCATGGTTTGCAACAAGTACTAACTAGTGGTCATGGTTTACAACCAATCCTACTCAGTGGTCATGGTTTGCAACCAGTACTAACCAACAGTCATATTACGTTTTGTAATGATATCACATCCCGACGAGGGTGGACGATTGTTCAACGGAGGTCATATGATATATCGACCTAACCGTGAAGATTAAATCTAAATATGATATGTATAAGTATACAGTATGGTCTTTGGCAAATTGTCTTGTTTTGTATATTGTTATGAACAAGGGTATGACCTTGAAATAAGTATGATGTCATAAAAAGTGTATGGATAATGGTAATCATAACAGGTCAGTTTAAATATTTTAATATCAATATAGCAATTTTACATATATAATATATAGATAGTTATTTTGATCTCAAAGCATATGCGATTGAATTCATGAATGAACAAAAACAAAACCACCACAAACAGATACAGTTTTATGTATGATAACGTGGGGAGCGGTAGCCTATATGTAGGACGCACACCTATGGATCGAGAGGTCTCGGGATCAACCCCGTCTGGGCCACAGGTGAATTTTATCTGAGCAAGAATAATACGCATCCTCCTCCATCAAGATGTGAATTGGTACATGTGAGGGCAGTCTCTATTCCTGGGCATCGCAAATCGATGTTGGTTGCCACACCCACGAAGGTTTCCGTAGGTAGTTCAATGACCAGGAGAAGTTAAAATGTCAAAGGGTGCTTGAGCAGCTGAAAAGAGCCCTAGAAAATTGGTAACTGTTTTATATAAATACAACAACGTGGAAATTTCTGTATGGTATCAATACTCCAGAAATCTTTACTGAGATACAAACGTATACATAATTTAATTCATGTCCATAAAAATAATCTGTTCATCTTCTAGAAGACTCGGACTTTTTGTTGTGTTTCTTTTTCTTGTCCGTTTCACTTTGTTCCGATTCTTCAGATACGATCTCCGGTAAAATGCTGTCAGTGACTTTCTTCATGAACTTGAGTAAGTTCTCCGAACCCATGGCAATATTTGTGAAAGCGGCTTCTGTTTCCTTTATTGTGTTATCCAGCCTGTTCCGTATCACGACTTTATCACAAATCACCTCGTTGACTTTCATCAGTTTATCAGTTATCTTTTTCAAATCGTTTTGAATATTATCCTTTTCTTTCATTTCGTTGAGAATCTGTTTATGTAGGTGATCTCGTTTGTACCTATAATAACAAATTTCAATTATAATATTCAAATAAGAAAATCAGTACGAATGCAATTTATTCCGTAATGCACCGGTCAGTTGCATCCACGGTTCCACCCAGGAGATGGGCCGGGATTTTTCTTTTGGTTAACAAACCCCCCGCCCCCCGCCCTTCCAAAACCATGCGGATACAGCTGATGGTAAAATCTCCGGTATTTCCCTGGCCCCTGAAAAATAAATATTGCCCCCGGTGTATTGGTTCGGAAAAATTCCCAACATTTACTAACTGGAAGGTACGATAGGGCGACGTCGAAATCGACGTCGAAAACGACGTCGAAAATCATTGGTTTTAATCATTCTAGCATACAATACCAAGCAAAATTAATGATTTTAAATAATAATTGCATTTTGTTGTATCGCTGTATCGAGCTACGGAAACAATATTTAGCGCACTTGTATATTGCTAGAATATATTTAAAAATTAAAACACGAACGCATTAAATATAAATTATTTAGTTATTGACTTATACATATTCTACATATTTTAGTAATTTAAACGGTGTGACTTTATTAACCCATGGTCAATTTGAACAGTATAATATACAGATGAGGTCCTGAGTACACTTAAGTGAAAGTCGAGTGACTTATTCAAACAGTAAGTCCTATATTATTGACAAATTATGTTGTAAATCGACCATTCTTTGCACACTTTTAATCCCATAACGAGCAAATAATAAAGGTTTGCTTTCCAAATAGTCGGTACTTATCTAACGAGTTGCGTATCATTGTAAAACAAACTTACTAAATTGTTTAGCACATAATGGTCCCATCATGGCATTTAACTGTTTGTTCAGTTTTAAATCAGGCTATTAAATATTCCACAGAATCCATTTCAACAATCTGCATTTATAAATGGTTCTTTTATAAATACAAGTATGTTGGATATTCAAAAATGCCTCATTGCTCTTTCAGAAGCACTCACATGTCGTCAAGAATGAATACATGTATTAGCAACAGCGTCGATTATGCCTATTATGTGTAATGTACGTGTTCAATCACCGGGTACTGGGCAACAAATAAGTAGAGTACTCAATGTGTACCAGGGACCCGTTTTGTAAGCAAAACGCCTATATTTGATTAAATAGGCATTACCTCTCGTGGAAAGTGAAGCGCTTTCCTTTGTTAAATGTCACATATGTCACAAATTGTACCCGATCGCCATCAGATGGTCGGATATCGTGCTTGAGCTAAATCGAACTCACATGTATGCATAGCTACTCATCGAGAGGACGGGTCCCCACATGAATCCTAGACATTGGCTAGACATCGGATACACAGACGTTTTCCGGCGTCCAGATAATAAAGTACTAAGTTTATTTGTGACCCAGATGTATTTGTTAAAACGTTTCTATTCGGACGTTACACAATCAGTCTGCGTATTTTCTAGTTTGCTAAATATAACAGAATCTTTGCTGAATAAATTTAGTTTTAAGATTTATTCTTATTAAAACCATCTCAGATAATACTGGGAAGATCGTGCATTGTACATGTATACCAGAGTCACACTTCCAACTCGCTCACCGTTCTATAATCTGACTACATGTGTTTCGGTCTCATTGAGCATCGTCCGGTGTCCGATAGAATACTTGTCAGATTGATAAGAGGTGTTCTTACATAAAGCCGCTGCTAATTAGATTGTAACTTGTGAATGTGTCACCTGTAAGAGGATGTCGTAAGTACAAAATCAATATTTTGATAAGCAAGCAAAAACTGTCCGAAAATTACAATTTCCTTGTGGTAAAACTAGCTGTTTCAACTTCATGTGTTCAACATGAAAAGTTCCGATGTTCATGAAAATAGGCTCATTAGAAGCGCACTGTGATGCTGATCTTACCAATGTGCCGGCCTTATAAGGTCTCAAGTACCGGTAGTACCCATTGTAAGTCAGCTATATAAACCCCAACGTGCATATCGATGCATCCCTCTTACAATTTATACTACAGTAAAGCAAAAATGCGTTTACCTCATTTCATCGATGCAGGATAGTAACTCGAGACTGTACTGTTGTAGGGCCACATCCGGTCCCTCATTGGGTTTATTTGTATGGTTTCGTGACATGATAGCTATCTCCGCTTATTCGTTCAGGTTCGATGTTCACTTTAACCGTAGAAAGTGTTGCCTTTTTCCTTTGTTTATGTTCCAGGATAAACCAAATGAATTGACAATGTCAAGTACAAATTCGTGTTCAAATTATCATTTTAAATTACGTCCAAAATTCGCTTTCAATGAAAGATACAGTCCTGTTTCAACCGCTTAGTTCTGCTAATATTGTCAGGTTACAAGGCAAATCAAACTTCATAACAGATTTTTTGAAAAATAAATTTTCAATTTAGAACCACATTTACAATTACCGAGTCAAATAAACGCAAATTGTCCTTTTCATAGTTCGATCCTACCATACAACACAATAACTCATTTTGACCAGTACATCGACCATCGATAGTGAATTATAATATTATTAATCTGTCACAAATCTTCATTTCCTAACTTAATTCCAAACGCCGAATGTTCGAATCAGTCAAGCTTCATATAACTGATAAACTGACGGATATTGAAATAATTTATTTGTATAAATTTACGAATTCTGATCTATCAACCATTCGACACGTTTATGTATTGATCAGTGACAAAACAATCCAAGTGACAGTGATCACAAAAACCAGATAAAACAAAAGAAAACCAGTAAAATAATTTAAACAATAGTTTATCACCCCATTGATTCTTTTCACCGCTTTCATTTACCTATTTATCAAAATGAAAGTTGAGAAGTGCTTTACACGGTGTATTATTTAACAAGTACTTGTCGAGTTGAATATTGTGACATTACAAACGAGTAGAGATTAAACAAATTCTTACTGGATCAAATCTTCATGATTTTAACACGAACTCTGACAACACAATAATGCGGACAAACTCCTTCACAATAGTTGATATTAATTTCATTTTAAGTTACGCCATATTCACAATCGTTTCATCGCCCTTTATTGTATATGAAAAGAAATTGTTCTTAAGTACAGTGTTGTGAATTTTGTACTCGTTTTTTTCTCTGGCTTTAATATAGGCATTTAAGTTCAGAGTTGTGTAACGTTACTTGAATCAAGTGTATCGCTGTACATCACATGAAAGCGTAAGTCCACCTGACCATGTTTTGCCTCGGTTCGTACTCCAGCACCAGATATAAACTAATGAATTTTAGGAGGCGTCGGGAACAAAACCCTTGATTGTGGTATATGGGAAGGTTCGTAAGACATTTTTGTGACACCTGGAAGAGACATCGCAAGATAAAGTCACCTAGAGTTACTGTCCGCGTCGATACTCGAGGAGGCAATTACAAGATGAAGTTGTCGATATCGTTGACGGAGACGGCGTCTGTGTCGATACTTTGCACATTTATTCACCACCACAACCCCAGCCTCAACATGGGATAACGTAACGCTTTCAAGTATTTGTTGAAAGTATGTCCCTGTTCGACTATGAAACACAGGTTGAAGTTAAGATTCTTTCCTAAAATATAGTGCACCTGTATACACATTAGCTCACCATCGTGTCCACAACTTCTACTCACGCGTAGGCGATTCTGTCAAGCATGTTGTCAAAGGTATAATTATTCTCCTTTCGAGTTAAGAAGAGAACTGCGAAACATGGCATATGCAACCTCTATATAGATATGAGTGAAATAAGATTACATATTGGAAAGTGTCAGAATAATCAGAAGTTTGTGTCTTGGAAATTTAACACTTGCATGAATTATTCGAAACTGTTCAAACGAGTTTGCTAATCTATTAAGATGCTATATTTGCTGCATATGTATATATCCACGTATTGCTAAGTACTACCAGTATCATTTGTTCCAACGTTCATAAACTAAGCGACAATGTGGTGATTCGAAGTTGCTGCGCAGATATGTTCATGGAACCAGGCCCCGTGATTATAAACTTGTTCTCATTCCCATACTCAAATTCCATACCCCATGATCAAACTTGTAAAAAGCTGTTTTAGAATTTTGAATAAAAACTAACACCAACTCGTAGCAATGATCTAATTAAGAAAATGAATCCCAATATTATATGTTTCCATTCAGTAATAAAGAAGTAACAGCAGTTTTTGTAACAAAGAACATGCTCAAATTGGAGTACGGAGTAAGAGTTTGAGCATGGAGTACGTTCTTCAATGTTTATCATCACCGGGCAAGGTTTTGTAATTACAAATATTGCCACTATTGACACAAACGAATAAATTATATTTAATTAAACCAGTGTCTTGATCTACGATTATATATCACTAAGATACCGCGTGTACAGTCGTCTCAATGAAGTAAGTAGTTCAGTATTCTCACGACCCTCTCCGAGAAATAGATTTTATTTGATATTATTCAAAGTTTTATTAGTTAAGATGGGTTAAGCTTCTGTTAAGCTACTGAATATCATAAAGTAATATACTGGATAAGGGACGATACATTTTAATGAAGAGCCATTTGATTTTATATACCGTATGCTATCTACAATTTTATTTGAAGTGCAATTTATTGTTGCATTTATCAAAGACCTAAATTACATGTAATTTAGGTCTTTGCATTTATTGATTCACGTTTTATTGTTTCGGTTAATAAGCATTATTACGTTATTTATTTTTGTGCATGGAAAAACTTGTTACATGAAATATGTTACAATGAATCGTACGAAGCAGTGTTCCAAAAATGAAACAATACATTTTAGAACATTTTTATTTGGCTGACCTATAAAACCCAAACTGATTAAAATCATAAAGTATCCTCAAACCAGCTACGCTAGGCTTGTCGTGAGGAAGATCAAGTACTTTAGTCAGATTGTATGAAAGTGGTTGCCGGTGCAACATCATGTTGCACGGTAAAACATAACGTTTGTAAATTTCACAATCTTGCCCAATCAGTGCCGTAACCAGACATCAATTTTAGTCGAGGCAGTCTAGGAAATGGCCGTAACTAGGATTTTTCAACAGAGTTTGCGAAATCGAGTCTTGAAGATGTGACGGTGTGCTTAGAGTTCTGACGGGATGTCCAAATTAACACATTCATTGTATACATGATATTGTTAATGCTCAAAGTTATTTTGCGAGCGAAGCGAGTCTGAAAACTTCAGTACATGCGCGTCGTGTGGTCCTGTCTATTGGACAGCAGGTGGGTGAGGGAGGTGTGTCCCCTTATACTAATTTTAAGTTATTTGACAAACGCATTATTTCTTTGAGCTGCATGCCGTATTAACTTTTTCTTTTCACGTTATTATTTACAATCAAAGTCATATAAACTCTTCCCATACTCAAGAAGTAATAACTATTGATATTATTTGGCGAGCGAAGCGAGTCAGAAAAAATGCCACATAACGTGGGTATATCCAAAAGTAAACATAAACAATTAAACCACGGAAGGAGTGACATTACTTTTGGATATACCCTCGTTTTTGTGCATGTCACACAAATTAGTTCTTTACATGATAATATAAATGAAATAAAATACTTGGCCATGCTTCGTGGGAATTTTTAATCAACGAACTCACCTGCTATATATTCTTGGGTTCCTTATTTTGGTATTGAAAAGCGAACACATACATCAATGACAATCAAGAGCTTAAAGGAGGTACAAATCGAGTGCCTCAAGTTACACTCATAGGTGGCAGTATCAGTGTTTGGAAAAAAATGAAAAAAATCCGTCACTGAGCTAATACACTACATGGACCGTATATATATATAGTGTCTATCTAACTCCATGTACAATGTCAAGGTATAAAGCGTAGTACATGTCTATGTCCAAAGATTGTGGAACATCGCATCTTACAATAGGCTTGGTTCCCAACAATAATTACGATACTGTGAGCGCAGCGGGTAACCAGTGCGTAAATAAAATGACCTTGAGCGAAGTTAAATAACGAAAGTACAATTGAACAGAATGAATATCTTATAGTTTATTTGAATGACTTGTAAAAGCGATTTTTCTTCAGCGCCCGTATTTTATGCTAAAACAACGAGATGCAATGTTCCACAATCTTTGGCATATAGATTTTATACCTTGATAGTATATCAGCTCAGTGACGGATTTTTTTATATATTTTTTTATTTTTATTTTTTTTAATCGTTTGCGGACCAAACCCTGATACTGCCACCTGTGGTTACACTCTGTCTTATTGTTTATGACACACGACCGTTTGTAACAAAATTTATTATTCAGGCAGTTTATTAGATAAGTTGAAGACAAAGTTTGACAAAATTTAGCCTCAATGTAGTTACTGGGCTGTATGACGTCATCATTAGTACGGCCATACTTAGAAGATCCCCAGCAGGCACAGCAACGTTTATACAACGTTGAAAAAACGTTGCGGCGCAACGTTGAAATAAGGTTGTATCAGCGTTTCATTTGCAACCACTATGTTGCAACGAAACTTCAACGTTAATACAACCTTAATGCAACGTTGCATTAATGTTGAAATAACGTTGCATCAACGTTGAAATAGGGTTGCATTAACGTTGCATCAACGTTGAAATAAGGTTGCATTAACATTGAATCAACGTTGAAATAAGGTTGCATCAACGTTGAAATAAGGTTGCATTAACGTTGAAATAAGGTTGCATTAACGTTGAAATAAGGTTGCACTAACGTTGAAATAAGGTTGCATCAACGTTGTCCGCCAGAAATTCTGTGCTTGAAAAGCGAACAAAAAGTGATCACAAAATCACGATAGCCTAGTGGTAGAGAGTCTGCTTCGAGTGTGTGTGGTTCTTGGTTTGATCCTATGTGTGGCCGCGTCAAAGCAAAGTAACTTTAAATGGTACCAGAAATTCGCTATAAAAGGGAAACTTGCATCTCTTCTCTCAGTATGTATACCTTTTTGGTGATGGATAATATCAGCAATGAGGTGTCGAAAGTGATTAATATAAATTAGAAAAACTGGTTTCCCAATCGACCTTAAATACTCGTAAATAAGTAAAAACGAAAAGCTCAATATGTACCACACTTCCCGGTCAAATGAACAAGTCAGTATGTTTTAGAATACATCTGAGATTCATCACTACCAACTTTACATAAATATTCAAATTCAAACAAGTATCAAATTCTTATTTTATTTGTTGTCTACGTAAGTTAACAAGCAATTGACATTATCAGCCCAAGTCTATCGCCTCCTTCCTGGCCCGTCTCTCCTTGGCAGCCTATTTTGCCTTCTTAAGTTCCTGCATGTCTTCTTCTTCTTGATCCCCCATTAACTAAGTTCTAAGATGACACTAATCAACAGCTTCTGAAAATACATTGATCAATAAAACATTATGAAATAGTGTGCCCAGGATAACAAGAAAGGTGGGAAAATTTGGTATAACCCACATCAGTTTATTAACCTGTGTGCACAATTTATCGATGTTATTTAAGTATGAAATGGAAGTGGGTGACAGCTGTTTCTAAAATCTCCGGTACTTCCCTGGCCCCTGAGAACTAAATATTGTTCCCGGGGTAGTGGTTCAGACAAAGAATCTGCCACATTTCCCGTCAGTGCAGGATAAGCTGGAAGGTAAGAACATGACCGTTTCCCCGTCTATTGACCTCCATCCCTGGGGTAGGGGGCCGTGGTTGCAACTGACTGGTGCATAAATTCAAGGACATTTCAATTTCTCAAAGCATGGTTTGTGGCGCGGTATCAGAAATGGCGCACCTAGTAAGTTAAATGCAATTTTCATGAGTTTAGCGCCCTAAATGACTTAGATTACCAGTATATTTTTGAACGGTACTATATTTTCTGTCTATATTATGTAAATAAATTATATAATTTTTCGCTGGCTTAGAATGAGAAGGTCATAAGTGCCACTTACGACCTTTTAAGACTATTGTATATTTGAAATCTACATTATAAGGCGCCTTTTTCATGAAGATCAGAAGTTGTCATGTTGACCAAACTGAAGTTGAAAAAAAAATTACCATCAGAACAGAGTGATTATCTGACAGTTTTCTTGTTTTCTCAAAATATTGATTTTGTAGTTACGACCTTCTCATTCTAAGCCAGCGATATGCTTCAATCGATAATAAAAATATAATAAAAATTATAACATATTATAATGAAGCGCCTATAAAGTAATAAAATCAATATGTTTAGTTTTACTTACATTTCTGTCGATTCTAACACTGAGGCTGTTTCATAGAACTGCATTTAAAATCACTTGTCAGTTGTAATATCCTAGTTTAAATGTTGATCCAGGAACTCTGCTGGTATTTAGTCAATTACCACCATAAAACGCCTGTCCTTATAGCAACACTCCCTGTACAAGCAGAGTCTTGGTCTTGTACAAAGTAACCACAACTTTCAAAAAGACAAATTCTATAGTAACTGTTATTTATAATCTGGCCTTTCTCATCTTTAGTTGAACATAATGTATAGCACTTGGTTAACAGTTTTGCTGGCTTCACCATTAAAGGAGGATGTTATATGTCACTAAGATCTGCAATAATCAATTTAATCTCTTTGGCAAATTTATGGTGATGTTAAGTCCATGTATTAAGTGCACAATTTATCAATCTCCTGTTGAGCTATTTACTTTTATCTGATAAAAATCCAGTATGGTGATATAATCCTTTATAATCCTTGTTTTAAAGCTAAGAAGAAACTTTCTGACGAATGCCAACGGTTATTCAACGTTTTATCAACGTTGAAATAGAAACCATTTACTTTTTCGTTGATATAAGGTTGTACTTGCGTTGAAAATGGTTGCAACGATTGTCAACGTTTATTCAACGTTGAATCCACGTGGATTAAACGTTGTGTGCCTGCTGGGTCATAATTGCTAATTTTCAGCAAGGTACTATATTGCTGTTATGAAAACTGTGAGCGAATATCGAATCTGAGTTACCCAATTAAAGTATCGATTACAAACAGTATAATTATACTAGAAATTTCCTGTAAGCTCAAGGGGAGTACGTGTGCATAAAAATTATTTAATATGAAAAGGGCTCGAAATATTATTTTCATGCAAGTTTACTAGTATTAGATCGATGAAACCGTGCGCCTGGGATTTCTTGTCCGCAGCATTAATATTTGAGAAAAAAATTAGAAGAATAAAAATAAAAGTAAGTAACGTTAGATCAATATGATAAATTTAATATCAACCTAGCTATAGGTCAAATATAATCGGCCTGTAAATCACAGTAATTAATAAAAATTAAAGCATAATGTCCAGTGATATCAAAGACCTAAATTACATCTAGGTCTTTGTGTCTATGTATATATACTCAGAGTCCAGGGGAGAATCTTTTTGCAAAAATGAGGGACCATATCCACAGTTTATGATATTAGCGTGTAACGAATGTTTTTAGTATATAATGACCGAGGTTAAGTAAATTTGCCAAGTTATTACGCCAAGTAGATCTATAACATAAAGCAAATATATTATAATATTTTGGTGTACAATAATATTCAGTACGAAGATGTCTGGTACGAAATTTCTTTGGGACGAATATATCCGGGACTTCAAATTATTTTTATTATGTAAATATTTATATATAATAAGTGAATTTCTTTCAAATAAAATATCTGATAATATATGCATAATGTTGAAATTTATTTTTTTTTTTTTTTAATTTCCAACCAAATTTATTTACTGCGGTACAGCAAACGCGGTTCAAAATGGCCGTCCAAAAGAAAAAAGACGGAATTCCGAATTCCAAATTCTTCGAATCTGTGGAAACTATTGCTCAGTTTGATTCTGTCAGAACTTGGCTACACAAAAATTGTAAAAAGGTATTGAAGCATGTCATTGTGAACCACCAATTTGTCATGAATTTAGCGTCTAACACTGATATGTTCTCGCTTTCGCCGGCCGGTTCTCTTTGTTCAAATTACAGAAACAAACAACATCCTCTTATTTTGAATTGGTTGATAGGTTATAGATAAGATGGGTTTATGCAATATATAAGCATTCTATGTTACAAAACTGTCACGAGATTGCAAGATGACTTGTACGGAATAAAAGTTATTGAACTTCAAAACTGCAAGGTTTTTGTCAATATTTTTGGATTACCTCCCCTTAATTAAACAATTGACCACATCAAGCTCCCAATGATTATATACACAAGCAAATATGCGGGAGGGTTATGGCGGATGGGATGCAGGGGGAATTTGACATTTAAACGAACATTCCCCACTGGGAATTTGACAATCCACTCATCGGCATTATCGCAAATTTTAGAGACAGAGGTACGGCGAGACTACCTCTAGGTTTCCTACCAGTTCATCTCTACTGAAGTTGCCTTGGGTGGTAAACACTAAGAATCTTACAGGGGTGTGGAAATCCTAAAAAAACTTGCCCGAAGACTGAATCTACTTGCCCAGGAGAACACAAAAAGCTCTGAAATTCCAGTTTCAACAATCAAACTTGTCAAGCTTAAGAGCAGCCTGCTGTGTACCCGATACTGAATCATTTTCAGTCAGAATTGATGGATTTACTAATGTTTTTAGGTGAAATATGACAGTCACACTGAATACTATTTTCTCATGTTAATTTTGCCCTTGGGCAAGCTAGATGGAAAAAGTCGGACAAGTCGCAGGGGTTTCAATGGACCCGAGTCCGGACCCGGGAGATTTCCAAAAGACGCAGAAAGGACCCGGCATATTTCAAGCCTGTGCGTCACTCCGGACCCGGGGGATTTTTCCTTTGTCAGTCCATTAAATTATCGCACGTTTCCTGTCATAAAACTGTAAATATTAGCGTGTAAACAATCACTGGACGCTTGAGTAATCGCTATCAATCAACGCATTATCGCAATCGATGAACGCTTGGATGGGGACCCGGGTGCGTGACGAAATTCACGAGTCGGTCAGAAGCCAATGATTGTCGGCCGAAGGCATGGCTTGAATAAATTACATAGTAAAATTCCCAAGGTCGTCGTAGGTGATGTAAACACGAGGCGGGACTTATATGCAGATTGACGGGCAGTAAATTGTTTGTGTAGATTTCACGAAAGGCGTTATAATTGGCATTAATTAGTGTTTAATTGTATGCGTTGATTGTGACACGCACGTGTCGTCTTAAACCACTGGGTAGAGAATTAAAAGCACCGCCGTCACACGATAAGTTTGTAGAAGTTACCAAAATATCCCAATTTGATATTATTTTGCCACCAGCAGTGACGAAAACCAAAATTATAATGTCACTTTCGAATGTCATGTTTTCGCGATATTGGCGTATCGTTCAGAAAAACGAAAGTAGAACTAAGTTACTAAGTGGTATTTTAATCCATCAAGAAGTTTATAAATACACGCAGATACGTGTATTAGTATATTGTTTTTGGTATCATGAATCTATATAATGAGCATGGTTTTCGTGTCCAGCTGTTTTTGGTTACATCATAAATTGCTTGGTGTCCAACAATTTATGAATTTTAAGTTGATTTGTAAACCACAAAATTTTAGTTTAATTTTGAGTTTGTGGAAAGTCCTACAATTCCTTGAAATTTGAAAAAAAAATATTTAGACATTTTCCAATTACAGACAATTTATATTTGTTAAAAGTCAATGATGTAACACTGGACACTTTGCCTAAAACATTTGTAAAAAAGAAGAAGAATGACAGTATATTGTATAATTAGCCAACAATTAGTTTCTTTTCAGGCATATGCATTTAACACGGTGTATCTTTATTGTTTCTGATGTAGAACAGTGAGAGTTGTTCCATTAAAGTCTCTATGATGTAACTGGACACAAACACATATTTGTAATATTCATAATTATATTATTAGAGCAAAATCAGTACTTTAAATTACATACATCTGCAGCATTTACTTCCTGCATATTTATTTAAGACATTGTGATAACTTACATGGCAGATAAATATGTTTTCAAACACTTCATGATGTAACATGAGACACCGATGGTATAGCGTGTCAATGTTACATCTTGGCAATTCTTCACTAATTCTTAAAGATTTAAGTCTGTTTGCAGACTTTTGGAACATTTTAATACTGCACAATGTGGCCACAAAATTGCTACTTGAGTTTTATTTTCATTGTAAAATTATTTAGAGAAAATACAATAAATGGTTTCTATGACGTAACTGTGAAGCGAGTTATATAACTTTTGTGTCAATGTTCGTCCCGCAACCATATTCTTTGTTCTAAGCTGCCCAATGCATATAAAAACATAACGCGCTCGCGAACGTGTTTAGTTTTGTTATCGCGTACCACAATGTGTTCGATGTTCGATTTATACTGTATTTAAATTGAGAATTCAAAATGACGCAACAAGGACCCTGAATTCTCAGTGCACATCTAATTTAAACATGAAAAGACGTAATTATTTTGCCAACTCGCCCTTGCAGAGCTGCGTCGTCCGCCATTTTTGTTTTTTCGGTCGCTTATGATTTTTAAACTGCCGCTTACATCTTCAAAATTACACGAGGAAGCAAAAGTCCAAAATAAAGTTTAAAGTATTTACAAAACGCCAGTTTTTAATTGATTGTAATGACGTAACATTTAAGACACGATTTTTAGGTGAGAAAAGTAATTACACGAGATAAAAATGCGCTATTGTCGGGAAGCGCACATTCGTACCCAATCGATTACGTACCCAACAAGATTCGCACTCGACCGATACTCGTGATTTAACAAAGTCTTAAAAATAGAGAAATGGGCACATCCGCCAGACGTAACAATTTGGACACAAAGTTACATCATTTTTTTGGCGTTGTTTTTCATAGAAATTATACATATCTTGGTGTTATTTTCCATTACTATCAGCATTAGTTGAAACATTAAAACCTTATGGAGCAACCGATTTATTTTCACCCAAAATAGGACTAACACTTTTTTTTCTTGTAGCAATTTCCACAAAGCCTTTTCAGAACTGTCCACCATTTTGTCCACAATTGTGCATAATTTGTTTTGTTTTATTTACTGTTTGCTACAGGACTTTCAAAATGTATACTTGAGGAGATTCGCAAATGCAAGACATACATAAATGGGGTACAATTACTTGTTCCTTTTAGAAGAAAAAGCAGTTTAACTCAGTTTTGGTCAGATGTAACCAAAAACAGCTGGAAACGAAAACCATGCTCATATATATTAGCCTCACAACCCTGTTCAAGACTACCACTTTTGTAGCCTACTTTAATTATTAGAAAAATCATATAAAGTTGTAAATAAGCCATTATTTGGCTAAATTTATGTACATGGTAACATTTATTTGACATTAAATAAAACAACAACACATTTTATTAATAAACTGTGTTCATGTTACTTAGCAAGAGCTGCATAATTAATGGTATTAACCATTAATGTAGACAGGCATGTTCGGGAAAGGACTCCCAGGTTTCAGAAAAGGACCCTCCAAAATTTTGAGTGAAGGGTCCTGGGACCCTCGGGTTTTCAGGTCTAGTGAAACCCCTTAAGTCAGACGCTGGAATACCAATTTCCACATCCCTGATCTTTTCTGAATTTGAAATGACCAAGTGTCAATCAAGAGTCAAGTGTCTCGACCACTATACCACCTGAGAATCTACTAAGCTCCCGTGAAATAGACTTTTGTCAAGTTCAAAACCCATGATGTGTCGCAATCCCGGGGATTTATAGTAATATGCTCATTTATTTTGCTGTAAGCATTGCCCTCCCCCTTCTACACTACTGATTCTGAAGGTCAACACAAGATGACTGACAGCTGTAGTTGGTGAGTCGGTTATGGGCAAGTTTTTTACTATTATATAAGTGGCATGGAATGATGGATACTACTAGTAGTAGTAGTACTCATTCTTGGCTTGAGCGTGGAGGATGTCGCATTGTCAGTCTAAGAAAAAAACTCAAGGTCTAAACTTGTTGTTTACACATTTTTGCTTGCGGTGTGAGGCAAAATTTAAGTTGCATACGCAGCATACCACCTGGTATTTCCACCCAGATTATATGTATATGACAATGTGACATGTCTTGTCCTAGTACTCCTACAACTCCTTTTACTAGTCTTCTTGTCTATTTTATTTGCAATGTTTGATACTACTGATACTCTGATAGTTGTCTTACTTTGCAAAAAATTATAATCTTATCAGTAATCCTATTTCTTATTTTTGTAGTACACACAAGCTGATCCTCCTACAAACAAAAGTTTGTCCAGCCTGGTCTTGCAGCTATTGCAGTTTCAGGAAGATGCATTTGGAAAGTCAGTGAATAATTCTCCCTTAACAAAATTGCCTGTAAGTGTACAGTTATTGTTTATTTGCATCACATGTCCTTCTGTCCAATTCAAATTTTAACTCCTACTGTAATATTTTGACTTCGTAACCATTTATAACATTTATACACGCTACCTACAATATGGAAATTTTTACTTTTTTACCTCAGTACATGCCTTTGTTTGCATGTTATAGGTTTTTAGTAGTCATTTGTGTAACTTATGATTTTAATTAAAAATTATGCGTCGATTTTTTTCCAGATGAAATGCTTCCTTGATTTTAAACCAGGTGGAGCTCTCTGTCATATTCTTTCTGCTGTCTTCAAATTTAAAACGGATCAAGGATGGTAAGTGTTCTATTGTTGGTTTTACTGATTAGTCTAAATGCTATTCTCACCATTGAGTATGACTAGGAGTGATTCAAATACACTGCTCTGCCAGTGTAGATTTGTCATAATGTGTGGTCAAGTTTGCAACTGGGTCATCTGGAGTTGACAGAAATACTTGGTTATGGCAAAAACTAAGTGCAAAGCCTCTAATGAACATTTCATGGCCAAGTTCTTTTAAACATTTTTTGTATAAAATTGTGCACTCAGAGCGACTCCAGCTTTTGCATAGATGCTTGAACCAATTTTTGGAGGTGTTTAACAGTTAAAGACCTTGACTTGTGGTTTATGCTTTGCCAATGCAATTTCCTCAGGCATTTTATTGTTATAATATATTTTAACTTACAGGAGAAGGTTCGATTTTCAGTCACCATCGAGAATGGATCGAAATGTAGAAATGTTCATGCAAATAATGAAATCTCTGCTTGCCAACAAATGTCACATTCAACCTAATGTATTCCTTAAACCTAACCTTGATAAAGCACTGTTATCAAGACTTAAGGATATTGTAAAGAAACATCAAGGTCTGATATCAGACGATGATGAAGATGCTACGCATGTCATCCATGGAATGCCACCAAACTCTGGTCAGGAAGGTAAATCATTTAATCAATTCATAATATGGCATCATGACATAATATTGACTTATACAGTACTATTACCATCCCCAACAGATGTAAGACTCTTGCCAAGTTTCAGGACAGGTTAAAATAAAGAAAATACCAGTTAAATAAATAAAAATGATTGCTGCACAAAAGTGCACTTATTCTACTTCTTACACTTACGTTGGCGAAACGATATTGGAAAGGCACTAAGCTAGATACCTGTTAGTGTATTGTGGAAATAAGCAATTTTGTGATATCATTGTTTCTTTATTTTTTCCCTTGAATAAGTTTCATGTACATGTATTACCTTTGTCTATTTATTTGATTAAGCAATATTTACTGATTTAGAAAAAGCTGCAATCATTATATAAGTTTAATATATATCCTATTGAATAGAGTATGTAGAAATCTGTCCGGGTGGAAATCCATTTTACAATATGACATAATGAAGTATGTTCTTGTTTTCAGAAGAATGGTGTAGACCTGTAATGAAGAGAGACAAACATGCTTTAGTACATTGGTGGTACACTCCAGACAGGTAAAAGTCTCTTCATTTATTCTTTGAACCCTGTAACACAACTGTATCAAGTAATAAAATAGTACAGAGACAAATAGTCCAAGATAGATTTCAATAATTGAGGAGTTACTTTCTGGAAAACAATTTTAATCAAGGCAAGTGCCTCATTAATTTTAGAATAACCCTGTCTCTGCAGGCGGTATAGTAAAAAGTTCAAGGAAGAAGAATTTTAAACTTTTTCAATGCCAAGAATCAAGTTTTGTGAATCATAAATTTTGAGCAGTTAATCAATGTATTACCTTAATGGATTACAGGGCTCAACACTAACACTGGTCCGCTGGTCCAAGGCTAGTGAAAACCAAGAAGGACCAGTGAAAATCTTGAAGGAGCAGTAACTGTTTTATTTACAAATTTTACGTTTCTTTGCTGGGGGACCATTGACCAAAAGTAGTAAGTGTCCAGCCCTGGATTATACAGCAGATATCTGTTAATTAATGTGAATTGAGACTGCAATTGACTTATATCGGAACCTAACTCTGGTTGTACAAAACTTAACCCAATAGTTTCACATGTAAACGTCTGTAAAACAGTAACGAGTATCTGACAAAGACTGCTATGTAATTAGGTCCAACATCTAAATATAGCTAGTTTATGTTTTCAATTAATGAAAAAGTTGTATTTTCTTTGAACAGTTATGATAACTGGATTACAGAGTTAGGTTGTGAACAGGAACCAGAACCATCCTGGTCCCCACCTGGACCTTGGGAGGTAAATATATTATAAAGTATTAGCTACAATACAGGCATGAACATACCTGGTGTTCACTAGCTGTTTATAATGCTATATAGTCTGAGTGTCAATACTGATATATACTTGTATGGTATATTTGACACGTTGAGGCTATTTGAGGTTTTCACTTACATTCAGCATGTACCGTATAGCTGGTTATTTCTAAGGGTGTAAAATTTTGCATTTTTGCCTCAAAAATGGGTTTGGTTTTTTCTGCAGATTTTAATTTCTGCTGATTCATGAAATTAGAAGAGTAAATTTCTGCGGTTTGCCAAATAGCAAGAATATATTTCTGTATCACATAATCGATTATACAAACAATTTTAGAACCCGGCTGAATTCTTCAATAAAATATGTAACGTTACATTAATTATTTGTCATTGTCACTTTGTAAAAATCATCATTATCACATGTACAAACAATACTCACTTCAATCATATCACCTTGGTTACACTCGACAAACTGCTATAAACAATACCATACTTGTCAACTTGTATATATATATATTTGTAATTCTTTAAAGTGGTGATAATATTCTGCGTGAACATTTTCTACGGAGTATAAAATTCTGCGGTGATCTAATTCTAAAATTAATATAAAACATTAGTAAAGCTTTATAATAAAAACACACCTACTTATTTACATTAAGCGAATTTAGTAGAAAGTGTTTAAAAATGAATTTATTCTGATTGCCTATTTGTGTGCATGTCGTTACTGACTCCAAACTGAAATAATTCATGTTCAATAATCAATAATTTATGTAGGTATCTGCACGCTGGTTACTGGACCTTGAAGAATACAATGAATGGATGAATGAAGAAGATTATCTTGTGGAGGAGGAGGTCAGTTTTCCTGTAGAGAAAAGTCGAGTACGCGTGAGTACCACATGGCTGCAACACACTGTTTAATGATAACCACACACATTCCAAGTTCATGTTTCAAATCACAGCTTAATCCATTAAGTTAATTATTTTAGAAATTCACAGCAAAATGCAATTAAAAACTAACCCTAATGAATTTGTTTAAACGCTTTAATCACAAGCTTATTTTTTGGGCCAACCAATATGGTATCTTTACATTGGTATGTTCTATAGCTCCCTGTACATGTGGTAACAGTATAATACCCTGTCTGTTGAGTGGATAAAACCCTAACTTGTCATCTGAGAGAAATTGGTTTCCCCGCTTGAAACAGTTAAACTAGGTTGGACAGGTTATATTCTTCTTTTGACATTGAGTCATTCTCGTCTTCCACATGTGAAGAAGTTGTCTGTGTCAGCAGAAGTGAAAGTTAATAATGGTTGGTAACTGATGCCAGAAAAGCTGGTTTGATCAACTGATCATCTCACTGAAAATGGCACCAAACACACGAAAAATACAGGTATATCACATTATGACAAAAGGCTATCCGATGCAGTATGTTTTACTAGACTTGTGCCACTTGGTAGTTAATACAAGTTGCTTGTCCAAACGAAATTAACAATTTCTTGTCCCATACAACTGCTTATTTTCGCATTGTAGACTGATACAATCCAAAATATTAATTATTATTTGAAAACAATTTGCAAACCATAATTACTACTGATCATTTTATTTTTAATTCCTTATCAATTAAAGTGAATACTTATGATGACTTGTTAATAGGATAACATTTGCTGCATTTTAAATTGTTCAAATCTCTGTTCCTTACACAATTAATCTCAAGTTAGTTCTAACATCTAAATTGTGCTTACATTGTGTATAATGATAAGTCTCATTTTAGAGATTCTCTGAGATAAACAAAAAGATCAGCAAATTAGTTCAACTATGTTTATTCATTCATAGTTATTTAACAGGTGTTGCGTTTGACTGATGAGTAGGTGTTGATCCTTGAAATTTCCTTAATGCCACATTTTGAGTTTTTGATCATCATAGTTTTGGCTTGAAAGGTTATTTTTCTGTTCAAATCAAGAGTATTTTACCTATAAAACTTGGTAAAAAGTATCAAAATGACCCTTCAGTTTAAGAAGCTATAAGAACCCCTGATTTAAGAGATTTCGTATCTACTTGTATACCTTGTGTAGTTTTATATGATGATAAATAATAACTGGAACTGGACTAAAGATGTGTGTGATTGTACTATAGAAAAGTGTTTTGTTACATGTGGTACTTGTTATACTTTACTTTTGACAAGTTAGTGCTGAATGATATTGTGCTCACTTTGAAGAATGGGTATGTTGTTTATACAAGTTCAGGTTTTATGAATCTTTTCAAGAGTTGTGTTGCTAAAATGTTTCCTTAATTGTTAGAAGTTTGATTTATCTTATTTGAGTATGACTGTATAATATAAAAAGAAACGTTTTATGATAACTGAAGCATGATAGATGGTATGTATACATGTATATTAGCACTCATTGCAAACAAGTTAATTCTGTTTATTTTTCCAGTATGAGGGTAAAAAAGTGAAAAAGAAGCTGCCAACAAAATATTCTCCTGAAGAGGTATGTTCATGTATTCTTAGCCTTTTCATAGACTTTACATTATACTGTGGCTGCTCTGGAGAAGTTACCTCTTTATCAACAACTTTAGTGCCTCAGCTCTCAATTTCTACTATGATTTGTACACATTCTAAGCGATAAACTCACAAGAGAAGTAACCTCTCAGCAGCACATGTTTCTCTTCCAATAATTATCTCTTGGAAGGGGCTCTGTGTAAAAGTAAAACCACTATGACTTTTTAGAGCCCTTGGAAACCTTACATGAATGGACGGTACCACGACTAGTTTGGCATGTTGTCTGGATTATAGGGTTAGATGATTATCAACAAGTGTTATGGATTTAGTAGAAAACATAAGTTTTTGTGTTAAAATATCCTAGTTTCGGTAAGTTTACATTGAGGATTGACTCAAAAATCATATGGTTATAAAATATAAATTCAAATCTTAGTATGAAACAGACTCTCTTGTTTTCTTGTGGTTCAATTTTGTCACTGTGTGTGTGTATTTTTGCCTACAGTTAATTGGTGATGATAAAAGAGATAAGAAGAAGAGTAAAAGGAAACGGTCACCTTCACCACCACCTAAAGCTAAAAGAAAGAGGTATGTACGGTCAATTCTTGCTTAATGACCTAAGACAACTCAATGTATGCATTCAAACACCCTAAAGTGTCATATATTGTAATGTAAAGATATAAAAAATTATACCTGGCAATGAATTCTGTTTCATGATTGTATTAATTTGTACAAAATGCCCCAAAAAAATGAGTTTATGGAATATTCATCAATGTGTTTGTTTGAAATACTGTACCGTAAAATGATTTTTTCTTATATAAACCGTTAGCTTATACCTGGGTCACAATTTCAATTTGATGGCTTGTATGATAGCCTTGTTGATCACATAGTGTAGGTTCATTGACATAAGTGCCCGTCAGGCACTCATATTCCAGGATTCAATACAGCTAGCTCCCAGCTTTTACATGATGCCCGGACATCAAGTATACATCACATATGTGGCATTTTTCTTGTGATTAATATCAATCTGGTATTGAATGTAAACTTTACTTATCACTACGTATTGTTGTATTGTAGTGGACGTACATCAGTTACTGGTTCAGCTATCAAGAAGAGTCGACGTGAGGAGGATGAGGAAGATTTAACACAGGAAATGGAAGATCCAACACCTGAACCTAACATACAGGAAGTACAACTCTCTAAAACAGGTAAATTAATATGTTTCTATACATATCAGGGGTCCTGAAATCCATTTTCCCTATTTACCATTTTGTCCTAAGACCTGTATGGACAAGCGGTATTTGACCAGAATTTACTATGAAATTAACGTATCGTCAAGTACAAACTAGCAGTTTGGAATAACGGACAGGTAAGTCTAAATCAGATTTCAGGACCTCAGGATATAGTTATGAGATATTGACCTAATCCTAACATTCATGCATGAATATATTACAAGATCTTGCATTGAATATATATAAATTTCCACAAACAAATTGTGCAATATCGGATCTCATGATTTGTGTTTTAATTACAACTCAAGTGTCCAAGTGATACTTCAAAACATACAACTGGGGTTACACATACAGACAAGACATCAGCTGTTAAATTTTGCTAATAGTAATAGATGATGGAGGATTACTTATCCGCATTGTGCAGCTACCATGTAAATATTTGTGTTTAGACAGAGTCGAAATGTATTAATTTGTCCTAAATAGCGGTATTTACAAACAATGTACTCGCATGCTCCACGATATCTCTCAGTAGTAGTTGAAGTGATTTGTTTGTCAGAAGAAAATCACTTAATATACAATTATACAGAAACTAGTCCTATCTACATTTATTATATAATCAAAACTAATATGTATTTCATGACTTTGCTTAACAGTGTCACGCAGTAATAAAGACACAGAATTACAGCCCATTAAAGGTGGTACAGTTGTTGATATGGAGGAGGAACAATCTCAACAAGTGAGTACACAATACTGCTACTATGATTCCCTCTAGCAAAATGAAAGTTATTTCATGTTGTTCCTCTTGACACCCTGAATTTTTTTGTGCCCCCCCTTCACTTATTTATGTTACTGGGGGGCATATAGTATTGGTGCTGTACATACGTAGCTCAATTCTTCTGTGATTAATTCCTCACAAGGGTTGGTCTGAATTTCTTCAACCTTTCACATATAAACAACCTTGATGTGTAGTTGACTGTAATGGAAGGAATTTCCGCTGCGACAATTTTACCAGAGTTATGGCCCTTTGTTACTTTTACTATATTTATATGTTAGGTTGGTGAGGAGCAGATGGAGGAGGAAGTTGAACAGACAGAGAAGAAGGAGAAGGATGAAGCAGAGGATAGTGTTACAGAACAGACACATCATATTATTATACCTAGTTACGCTTCATGGTTTGATTATAATGGTATCAATGCTATAGAGAGACGAGCTTTACCAGAGTTCTTCAATGGAAAGAATCGTTCCAAGTCTCCCGAAGTGTAAGTTGACATGGATTTTCAAGTAAAGTTATTAAATCTTTGTTTTATCATAAAATATAGTGAAAGTACGAGGGGGTATCAAAAAGTTCGTGGACTAGGCCTGCCATTTGTTTAGCTGTTGACAGAATTCCGTAAAAATCACACATTCTTTAAAACAACGCATTTTGAATTGATTTGCAAATTTCCAGCTCATTTAACTATTTTCCGAGTGTGCGGCGGTTACTATGGTAACTTAAATTATGCCCCGCGGCGCACTTTAAAAATATCATTCACTTGACCTCCCACATATACCTATAATTTTGTGAATCGTCATCCGATTTGAAATATAAAACCGTCGACATAAACATAAAGATTGTAGCATCATCCTGGTGTATATATTATAGCGCTGTTGTCACGGATACTGGTGTGACGTAATAAACACGCCATTTGTGTAGCCTGATTTTCGACGCATTTCATGACGTCGGCGCACTTTTCGACAGACCGTTACACTCGGACTATCGATACTCCGCTGCATTTTGCACTTTTACTCGATTATACACCAATTCTGATATCAGATTAGAGCATGTCACCCAAGTATGTAAAAGTAAGGTTATCTTACGAAAATGAATCTGTTGAAATGGTATAAAAGATGTAGTGATGAGAGTTGAATGATGCCAATAGCAGTAGGGTAGACTTCATGTACTGTGTGATTATTAGCGCTGGAATAATTGAATTTGTCAAATCTTTTATTAACTGACCGAACTTATTTTACGAATAAAATGTTATTAAGTGAAACCTAAGAATTATAATAGGCAAAAGAACAGTTCAATCCAGGTTTATGAGTTTTGGCTTCTTTAGACGATCGAAAAGTGACTGGGGTGTTGGCGTTTCATGACGTCGTAACGTCATAAAAGTGCGCCGGGTGGCTCTTGGTAATCTTTTAAATCGTTAGAATAGTTTATAATAATTATCATTTATTCAACTTTTTATTTGTTTTTCAGTACAGAATTGAATGTAGTTTAAGATGATAAAATAAATAATTCAATCGCATTATGCATATTAAAATGAACGGGTCAGTCCACGAACTTTTTGATACCCCCTCGTACTTCACAGTTTGGATCCTGATATAACTCAAACAGTTTTCATGCTAGGTTTATTAAACTTGATGTGTTTGTAGAGGTCATTAAAGAGATAATGAACATTTAAATGTTGTTTGAATCTGACAGAAATATGGTTGCTATGAAGACAGAAAAAGAAAAAACTATTTAAATCTATTGGACCTTTATCAGAATGATATTTATGAAATAATTATCAATGCTAGGTTTATGATTTGTGGTATGACTATGGATATTGATCAATGTTGGGATGACACACATTATTTATATTAATGCTTAATTAATTAATTCTTCCATATGATAAACATTGTAGTTACCATGGCAACAGAAACATCGAAAATTTATGACGTTTTTTATTCAAACCTGTAGGGAACTTTAGTATTACATGCAATTCTTAAGTGACTTGATATTTACACATGTTTATTTTATTGTTTGTAGGTTCATGGCTTACAGGAACTTCATGTTAGATACATACAGACTCAATCCTATGGAGTATCTGACGAGTACAGCATGTCGTCGTAACCTGGCTGGAGATGTCTGTGCAATCATTAGGTAACGTTACTTTCTACTTCTATGTTGGATGTTTACATTTAGTCCAGTCACACACAAGTTGCGACAACCAGACATAACCATCTACTTTAGGGCATTGATGTGTATGATCAACATAGCCTTGATCTTTAATATTCTTTACCCAGACGCTCTTATTAAAAAAGATATTTGAATTGTGAATTAGGTAGTAAATATTGCAAATGTTTTATCAAACTCTTCTGTAATGTGTTGCATTCATTTAGATCTCCAAAAGTGTTTTATCTTTGGTCTATAATTGTAAAACATAACCCTTTTACAGAGTTCATGCTTTCTTAGAACAATGGGGTCTGGTGAATTATCAAGTAGATGCAGAGAGTCGACCTACAGCTATGGGTCCCCCACCCACTTCTCATTTCCATATTCTAGCAGACACGCCATCTGGCTTACAACCAGCCAATCCCCCAAGATTAAATCAGGTAAGAAACGTACATGTATTCAGCCAGGAAATTCTACACAACTTACATAATTTGGTGAAAGTATCATGTTCCTGTTGAGAATATTGATTTTTTTTCTCGTATTTTTTCTCTGGAAGAAGCATTATCTTATGGCCCCTAAGTGTAAGGAAAGAAACCCTCAGGGTCACAAATAAACCAGATGCATGTTACAATGATGTACTTAATCTAGTATCTAATGTATGGCCTCCTGCTGAGGTCAGATTGTATTTGTGATAATGGCATGAGAATGAATCAAGATATTTTGATAATGTGTTTCATGTTTTATTTCAGCCATCAGCAGCCAAACAGATTGTCAGTTTTGAAGAATCAAAAGATGGAGAAGAAAAGAAAGATGCAGCAAACTTTGGTCTGAGAACAGATATATATGGCAAAAAATCCATCAAGGTTTGTCATCTTATAATGGATATGTTAAAAAAAAATGTTCTGTTTGAGACGAATCAGTGATGGATTTTGCAGAAAGTTGAAAAATCATTACTACACTTATGATCTACTGTAAAATCATTAATTTTCGTGGGGGATTAAATTTCGTGGATTTCGTGGTTCACTTCAACCACGAACTTTAATCCCAACGAACATTGATTTTGATCCTTGTTTTGTTACCTGAAATGCAAAATCCACGAATTCAAGTGCCAACGAAATTGTGTTTTTTACCAAAACCACGAAATTTCATCCCAACGAAATTAAATGATTTTACAGTATATTAGGCTATGAGTTCATTCATCTGGAATGCTAGCTGAGACAAACTGCTGGTAATATATATGATATAAACCTAACTTTCAAACAATTTAGGATATTTCAATTTATGTATACATATTGTTAAGGTCATGTATGGGTTTTTTCTGTCTCTGTTAAGAGTCTGAACTGACAACGCTGATTAAATAATTGCTCCATACATCTGCCTGTCTGCCTTCATGGATTGGTTGTTAGTTAAACAGTAAATGTACTCTAAAAGAAGGGGTCCGTTGCCTCAAGCTTTCATTCTGTTACCACCTATTCAATCAATTATAGAAGGCATTGATTACCTCCTGTGGAAAGCCCTACAAAGTGCCCGCTCAAGATGTCTCCTAAGTCAGATATGGCTAGTTCGTCAAATAGCTTTAGTAAAAGAGTCGTGCCTATAAAATGATGGTTGTATCAGGGGTCCTACAATTCCAGAATAATCCTGAAAACCAGATTTGCTGCATCAAAAAAGAATGATGTTTTCTTCACAAAATCAAAGTTATTTGATAAAAAAATCAAAGAATTGACAAATTTATGGTTAAGTTCCTTAATCGGAATAAAATAGTGTTTGAAACCTTCTTAAGGTCTGGGCATTTGTTCTTCTTGCACCTGAAGTAACTTACGGCTTGTTTTTAGGATTTAGCATTATGTCACAGTAGAACCCCTGTGGTATATAAATTTGTCACGGTTTCTGTTGTCATTGAAACCGGACTATAACACTATAATGTATAACCACTTCATTTTTCAGGATAAGGGTGCAGCTACACGAACACGAGACTGGACAGATCAGGAGACATTGTTATTACTGGAAGCATTAGAGATGTATAAAGATGATTGGAATAAAGTTAGTGAACATGTTGGTAGTCGTACACAAGATGAATGTATACTACAGTTCCTCAGACTGCCTATTGAAGATCCATATCTAGACGAAGATTATGGTCATTTAGGTTAGTCAACATTTGATATATTTTAAAGAATCATTAATAATCGTGGGGGGTTAAATATCCTGGTTGAGGTCATTCACGAAATCAATGAAATTGAATCCCCCACAAATATTAATGATTTTACAGTATGTGCATTGTATGGTCCTGAATAATTAATACATACGAGGGTATATCCAAAAGTAATGTCACTCCTCTCGTGGTTTATTTGTTTATAGGCTGATATGCATAAAAACGATATCAAAATGTGCAGTAGTTCAATTCTGATTAATATACAACATGCTACATTATTCGATTATCATAATTGGATTATATGTACATTTAAAATACATCTATGACGTCATATCGCCACACATGAAAATTACGATTTGTTTTCATAATCTTAACAATTTTCTTTTATGTGTTTTTATAAAAAAATAATTCTCGAAAGCAGATGATACTTTCGTGACGTGATGAAACAAAAATGTTTTTTGTCTGCTGCTAAAACTTCATTGACGTCAACCTATTTTAAAACTCACAATCTACTTTCAACGAACTGACTACTTAGTGAAAACACGACAGATTTGTGACAAAAAGACGCTGCGCGTAGTAATGCACTTTTCCTATAAGTTGTGAAAGTCACCTACTGAAACTTATCGTAACACACGAGACAAACATGGTCTCGTGTACATGTAGTATAAGCTTTTATGGGACATGTATAGCCAAATCATTATCAACATACAGTAGGGCTGTAACGGTATACCGCGGTATACGAAATACCACGGACTTCAGTCCCACACGGTTCACGATACAAGACTTCTAAATTTCGGTACGGTTCGGTATAAGCTTTTTTATGAGCAAAATAATATCCAGACAACGAAAACTCCTGACAGCCTTCTGATTATGTATAATAACCATGTATTACTCGTTTTAATTGTATTGAAATATGCTTCATATTGTCTAAATTCACTAAAAATAGTTAATAGGGATATAATTATTGCTGTTATTGAAGCAACACATTCATTATTACTTAAACATTGTAGTATTTAAGCAGCTGTTAGGGAATACTGTATCATACCGAAATATACCGAACCGTTAGAAAAATTGATGGTACGTATCATATCGTGAGGTGAGCGTACCGTTACACCCCTAACATACAGTGATATGAACGGTTTTTAGTAGATCTGAAAAGAACACACTTGAGTATTTTTAACGCCGTATTTTCAACTCGACGTTCAAAATTACGATCATTATGTGGTGAGTTAAAATTTTAGCTTTGAGGCTATCTAGAGGACACTTAAAAATAATTCGAAGAGAGTAAGTGTCGGGTGGGTTGCACATTTTAAAGACTGTGGAAATGACTGCATGATTTGGGAGTCGTAAGAAATCACCAGACATGAACGATTGCCGGATGAGTAGGCGTCAGCAAGTAACGTCATTATGACGTCGTTGACGTCAGACTTGCGGCGATGTTCGTAAGTACGCCTCATATAAATGTTCATATCTCAAGAACTACTCTTTGCAGTGTTGCGAAATTTGGTCATCGAATTCAAAATAGACTGAAGTTACGGTGTGAAAATTTGCGTAGTTTTACTAACATTATGCATTATTATATAGCATCAGTGACTTTACTTTTGGATATACCCACGTATTTGTATGAAAATTCATGTTTGTTAACATCTTTAAATACATATTTATAACAACCACTGATCAATTGGTACTTCCAGCTTATAATGGATTTTGCAATTTATTGTTGAGTGTCATAATTTTCTTACAAGGTTTTAGATTTAAGACAATAGTTTAAATTAACATGTATATTCATTGCTGCTACCTTTTTATGTTACTAACAGTTTTGCTGTAGTATGCAACACTGTAATCTTAAAATATACCAAGTCCAACTTTATCATGATAGAACAACCAACGGAAGAACCCAGTGAAATTTTCTCTTTAAATTGGCAAAATTTCCAAATACTTCAAAAGGTTTTCTTTAAATATAGTTCTATTTACATCAATTCAACATCTTTATTTTATTGAATTCATTTTCTCCATTTTAATTTTTACTGATACCAATATTTCATGATTGTGTATGTTTTCAGGTCCATTAGCATACCAACCATTACCATTCTCACAAGCTGGTAATCCTGTCATGTCAACTGTAGCTTTCTTGGCGTCCACAGTAGATCCGAGGGTGGCTAGTGCTGCAGCTAAAGCAGCATTGGGTAAGACGATTCTTCAGTATTATTGAATATGAAATTATTCATAACTTAAATGTCATTTCATTCAAATAAAGATCTTATAACTGATGTTAGTTGTCAATAAACTGACGTTTGTCTCCAGGAATTACTACTAGCTGGTTTGTCTAAAATCATAGTTAGATAAATCAGGGGTGTCAAATTACCTGATTTATCCGAAATTCCTGATCGTTATTCCGGATCATTCCTGTGAAAGAGCAGTGACTTCTGACATACGGTCATTTTAAAAGGTAATAAGATTGAATATATTGTAGAAGTTTAATAATGACTACCTTCTTTATATCAATACAAAATGTTTGGTTTTGTCTCTAGCACTACTCTGACTGTGTATATGTATGATTGTAGAGGAGTTTTCTAAGATGAAGGATGAAGTACCACCAGCATTGATAGATGCACATGTTAAGATGGTAGAGAAAGCTGTTACTGATGGTAAATCTGTAGATGAAGAGTTTGGGTTAGATCAGTCAGGTATTGCTGGTACAGTAGCTGATAAGGAAGAAGGTAGGTGAAGTCAATCAAAAACAATCTTGTTTGGGTGGTACGGTGGTCGAGCAGATAGCCTGCTTGACTGCTGATCGAGAGGTCCCGGGTTTGATCCTCGGCCTGTGCTCTTGATCATTTCTGAAACACTTTTCTGTGTTTCCCACCCAACTAGAGATGAACTGGTTAGCAACCCAGAGGTAGTCTCGCGTGTATCGGTGCTATACACCGGCCACGTTAAAAAACCAAGGTGTCTCTTCGGAAAGAGCTAGGGCATCAAGCCCGGATACCTTGTATCACATTACTGTCTCTTCCTCCTGCTGTCCCTTCAGCAAAACAAAGGACCCCATTGGAAATAAGTGCTTGCACTTTCATGGGTTATCCTTGACTGAAAGGATTAAAAATAATTACACACTCTATTATATGAGGGGTGTTCCAAAAGTTCCACAAATTTTGCTCTATACTGTTTATAGTGTGTTTAAAATGCTTCAAACTTTGCATTTAAGTAGAACAATTCATGATACATATTGTACCCTGAATCAACTGCATGAGGGTGAGTTGCACAGAATGGTAATGTCAGTAATGGCTACATGGGGCAACGTTATTTCTGACATACATACATTATTTGCATGTTCTGAATAAATCTCTCTCAGTCAGTCAAATGGTACATACAATTCACCTGTCACAAGAATAGCAATGCTGGAAAATTCTTGAAAAATGCATCGCTTCACAGTACGCAATTCTAGGGTCGCTTTGCTAAGCATTCGAAAGTGTCACAAAACCTAGCAGAACCGTCTGATGCAAGGTCTTGCGTCTGATTCACAGCTGGCTGTCCCTTCCTGTGATCACCTGCAGCAGTACCACTGGTAGTCTGGATTAGATTTCATAGTCAAGTTAAACAACTTAAATTCCATTTCCAAAAAAAATATTGATTTTACGGTATTATCTAACTATTACAGGAGAGAAGAAAGATGAGAGTGCAGAAAAGAAGGAGGGAAGTGAAGAAGACAAGATAGGACAGGAGAAATCTACTGAAGAAAAGGTTAGTGTTCTGAATTGTTACATTCAAACTTAAATAAAACCACCTCAAAATAAACTGGAGTCCTATAGAATAATCCGGGATTCTGGATTGGCTGCATTAGAAATAATAATTTCTGCACAAAATAAAAGTTATTTGAAGAAAAAAATCAAAGAAATTCAAAAAGTTATGGTCATTTGAAGTTCCACAATCTGTATTTGAAGCTTTGTTAAGGTGTACGAACCAGACTTGCAACTTGTTTTCTGGATTGAACATTATGCCTCAGTAGAACCCCTGAATAAGAACCTGGTGCTTGTTAAATCTCTAATTATTGCCAATGGTGATTAATAAGATGTTAATACAAAATATATGCACTACTACTAATCACTCGTACTCAGCACTCAGTAGTAATTAAGTCCAAAGTCCAATAATAATGCTATACATGAATTCCCGTGCTCCACACTCAGCATATAGAGTTCCAGCTAACTGCAGGTTTACCATGTGGATGTTTATTAATGAAAAGATGTTTTCATATAAAATGTTGAATCATAATGTTTATATTTTACTATTTTGTGACAATCAACAGAAAGAAGAATCTTTGGAGACAGATCAGGCGAGTGTGAAGACAGAAGAACAAACAAAGGAAGAAAAGGATGGAGAAAAGACAGAAGAAAAGAAAGATCAGGTTGGTTATTGGGGTAGTGAACAAAATTATCTTATCACATAACCTGCTGTCTTGGAGTGTCGGAAATATTGTTCAGGACTCCCAGACTGTTACATAAATATTTAAATTAGCTTCCCGTAATGTAAACCAATCCATGCCTTGATCGGTCCATGACGTCAGGAAAATACAAACACCCTCATGATGTCGCACTCATTTTACTGCTGAGTTTTGAATGAAACGTAATCTCTCCGACATCATTTTTTTAAACGATAATGAGTGTTCGCTAAGGTTATGTGATAAATAGAGTCTTACATTCTTGCATATTACATACAAGTTTTATCAAAAGCATGATATCGGGTCACTTTATGACTTTATGGAATACTAAACAGGTCAACATGGTAGGTTATTTTGATAATCAGAAGTTGACTTGTTTATACATTGTGATATTGAAGACTTGTTTCATGTTGAGTGTTATATTATTCCAGGAGGAGGCCAGTAAAGACGGTGAGAAGTCTGGTGATGGAGAGAAGAAAGATTCTACATCAGGTACAGAGATTGTGAAGAGAGTAGAAGAAGGTGAAAAGGGTAATGTTGCCACGGCAGCAGCAGCAGCATTATCAGCAGCAGCTGTAAAAGCTAAGGTATTATTGGATTTATAAAAATATTCTTAAAACTTAAAGACTGGAAAAATTGCACCTATCTCTAAAATATCGGTTTTGGTTACTAGGAATGTCAGCATGTTGTACATTTTCTGGTTCAGATTTACTGGAACAAACTTTTAATTGAGTTACAGACATTGTTTGAATACTCCAGTTCTCTGAATTCCTGCACTTCATGGCTATTCTTAAATTTATTATCTCAAAATATAATATTTCGTTGCCATATTCCGTGATGACTCTTTATTAAAAGTAAATTGATACAAACTTTCTAGATATAGTCCTATTTTGTTCTCATATTTGATACCAGCGTTTTCTCCTTGCTTTAAATTCAACTGAAAAATTTGAAAGTTTTTTCTTTTCATTAATATTCATGTTGTCTAAATATTTGAATTTGCCAACTGTACACAGAATTAATGATATCTTAACTCTTGGTTTCATTTTCACCATCTGAAATCACTCTGACAAAGTTTTAACCTATTTTCTTCCTTTTAGCACCTAGCTGCAGTTGAGGAGCGTAAGATCAAAAGTTTGGTAGCTTTACTGGTTGAGACACAAATGAAGAAGTTAGAGATCAAATTACGTCATTTTGATGAACTGGAAGCAATAATGGACAGGGAACGAGAGGCAGTAAGTTAATTAGCTCGTACTTTTATGCTGGAAATATCATTTTTCACTAAGGATGGCAACGGATATTCCTATCACGTTCCGAGTATCCGAATAGTAAATTGGGATCCGAATATCCGTTATAAAATTCAATAAAAATGTTTTCTCATAACTTTACGACGAAAACATCAATTGACACCTAGAACAATAGAATACATTTGATGTCGGTGACACATTGTTTATTGGGGGTCTGTTTATTTCTTTGACACGGGGTCTCCGTTAGATTTGCTTTTGCATGATAATCACTGCGGTGTATCTTAAAGTCTGCTTTTGCCGGACAATTATCAGATTATAGGTGTTTGTTAGTAATTATCCCGATTTTAACAAGTTGTCTACTCAATTAGAAATTAAATAAGACCAGTTTCGATTAATTGCGCGGGTCCACGAAAGGTGCTAATAGTGATTAAAGGGGTTACGAATTTGGTATTTGTCTTATGTAGCCGTATGTTACAACCATTCTTTTCTCATCGGCAGCTAATTAAAATCAAGCTAAGCTTTGAAGTTTTGGTTAATCTGAACGTAACTGTCGGCAAATAACTTACAATTAATATGCGTCGACGTTTATCATTGGCTTTGACCCTGCAACGCCCATTTCTAATTAAATATTACTCAAAGTGTATCAAGACTATCGATTGGTTATGATTGGAAATAAAAACTAAAATTGCACAAATCATGTTATCAGTTATTTATTAACTTTCTGCTTAAAACAAGATACTTATATACAGCTACAATATTAGTATATGCAATCATGCCTCCGAGTCTGCAGTCTAATATTTGTAAATACTTCACACGAGCGGATGACCGTAAGTCAGCTAAATGTAATTTGTGTGAGATAACACTTGCTTATTCTGGAGGAACTTCTAACCTAAGGACGAACATAAAAAAATGCACCAGGAACCCAATAAGTTCCATGTGTATATCGTCAAGGGAGATCACTGTGTAGCAGCTTGTCAAAACGAAAGTAGAAATAATTCAGATGGAGTTACGTACCCTTATATCAAACAGTCTCACTCAACGGTAAACACAAAATGTTAACAACTTACAGGTTTCTTAAGATTAAAGCTTAGAGGTCAGATTAAATATTTGGACTCGTAGGTATGGATGTAACAATAGCAGAATATCCGCATTGAGGCCTTTAATGTAAGTCTGTCTGGTACACAAAGACAATGGTGGTCGCAAAATTATGTTACATTGTCGCAAAGCATTAGCTTTATTCCAACACGATTTTAACAACATTCAATTTGATACGGATATCCGGATATCCGTTCGGATACCGTTCCGGATATCCGGATACCAATTTTGGTATTCGTTGCCATCCTTATTTTTCACACAGGTAAAAGAAGAATTGTCCAAAATGGACTGCTTTCTTTATTTTATGTATCTTGATTGTATTAGGATTTCAAAATTGCTAACTTTTACCTATGTAGCCATAGTGAAAGTTTATGGAAATAAAGTGAATTTGGTTTTGTCCAACATAGTTTTCTTTAATTTGACTGAACTTTAAAATGCAACTTACTACTTGGTAAGAGATCAAATTTGAATTGCTAAGTATTTCAAATAATTGATACTTATTTTGTACTTATCCTTTGCTGTGTGATTACCTCTATTAAAATGTGTGTATTTGTGTTTTGTTTCAGTTGGAATATCAAAGACAACAGTTGTTGCAGGAACGACAACAATTCCATATGGAACAGGTTCGAGCTGCTGAGTACCGTGCCAGACAGGTTGCTATGCAACAGATGGCACAGGAACAGAAGCAGACCCCACAGGGATCTGGAGATGGTAAGATACTTTAGTTTGTCTTAATTCCCTCAGTTATAGCTGGTACTACAAATGAATATAGCCTTTATTTGCCAGTCAGTTTTCTTTGGTAGTATGGTAGGCATATGCTAGTCTCCACCCGTATTTGATTAGATGGCATGCATACTTACAACTGAACTATGTGGACACAAACTGTCTATATTTTCTTCATTTTGACATTGTTTGTCTATCTTCCAGTTTATCATGGAATTATTCCTTTCTGAGACTACTATTCACTGTCATGGCAACATCTGTGATATGTCCCTTGCACATAAGTTAACCCACCTCTGAAGCTTGTTTAGGTCAAATGGTTTTTGCCAGAGTTTTGGCCCTTTGTGGAAAACTTGTAGTTTGATATAATTCTATCAACTTATTCTATAATCCCTTTTATATTTGTTCATTGTAGGATTGACACCTGGTCAAGGTTCTGTGACTACTCTAGCTTCATCAGTGGGACAGCCATACCCTACATCAGGATCTCCTATGACTCCATTAGGACCAACAGCTCAGCAAGGATCACCGGCACCTCCACCAACTACACAACCCCTCCCTCCATCAGCACAAGGTCCGGGCTCGGCTAAACCAGCAACACCTATACCTAGTCAGTATTTTCATCAATTGATTTTATCACATTTTTCAACTACAGGTTACTGTATTGTTGAAAAAGAATTTAAAAAATTGTAAAATGTATAAATGAGGTAGATTAAAAACTGTAAATCCATTTCTTTGTAATAATCGTTGTCAACGATACAGTTACCTGTGATTCCAACATCAGAATATTAGTAATATGATTTAGAATCATAGCTATAATGCTAAAGTAGACAATCAAGGGCACCAGTAATGTTTTAGCAAATAAATGTTATTTATTATTATTTCAAATGCAAATATTTTTTTGTATAATGATTTGCCATAGAATGGATTGAAAATTATTTTGTTACACCATTTTGTCATTGACATTGATAGAATTATTCTTCTTATGATGAGACAGTTTTTAATTAAATGTATACTAAAACATTATATTTTGTTTAAATTAGCAGGTGAAGGAGACAATTCTAATGCTTCCACTGAAGCTATGGATACACAGCCAGCACAGTCAGCGCCGGTTCCTGCAACGTAGATCTCTCCTGGTATCATTCATCAACACATTAACACATCATTGCTCGCTCTATACAGTACTCCCAAGTTATGTGCATTTAGTGATTTATGGATTACGATGACTGCATTTACACGGTGCTGAACAAATATGGATCTGAAGTTGATATAAATAGATGACAGTTTGAAAACAAATGTTTTACTTGTAAAATTGGACAGAAAAATAATATGACAGGTTACATATTTTGGATTTTGTTGACAAGCTTACTTGTATAATGTCAAATACTGGACAACAAACAGGGGAAAACGTATTACTTAATTTTCCATATATTGAGCTGCATTACTCATACATGAAATGAGTAGATCTCTAGTTGAATTTGTGAATTGGGTGGTTTGAATATTTGTGACTTGTGGACTTGTCAGTTGTGCCCAACGAATGTTACAAAGAATGCACATTTATAGTAATTGTGTTGTATGTATTGGTGTGCCAATCTTAAACATATTTATATCAAGTGGGTCACACGAAGTAACAATTTATTGGCAAAGTATTGATGTTAACATCACTACCTTCAACAAGAAGATTTACCTGAGACTTACTGGTAGGGAGGGGGTTCCAAGACTTACTGGGCTGGAGGGGGTACCGTGACTTACTGGGTGGGAGGGGGTACCATTTGTGTTCTAAGTAGATAAATGTTTTTCTGCATTGTAACTTGTACATAACTTCATTATCTATTTTTATGCCCCCCTATCTTTGATGAGGGGGTATTTTGCTTTGCACATGTTGGTTAGTCTATCTTTCGGTAGACCAAAATGGTTTCCATTGAGTTACTCAAGAACGCTTTACCCTAGGATCTTGGAGGGTAGCCCACAACAGTAGATGGCCCCTATTGATTTTGAAGTCAGTAGGTCAATGGTCAATGTCACTGTGACCTTTACCATTTTCGACAATAAGTCTGCCATTGGGGCATGCATGTTTTACAAACATCTCTTATATTGTTTTGATATATAGTTGTCATTTAATTCATTTGCATCAATAGTTACATCAGAATATTCATATTTAAATGATAAACACAATTTGGCTGAATGGCTGTACAGGAAAAACTTTCGTACTTGACATGACAAAATATTCAACATTACTGATATCAGTTGCCTTTATGTTTGATAACTTTTGATTGGATCGTCTTCAAGCATTACAGCCATTTACTTATAAGCCCATGACGGGACATTTATGTTATATTTTGTTGTATTGATTTAATTAGGAATTGTGTAAGAATGTGCATTGTAAGTAAATAAATTGTTGTCAATGTATTAATAGTTTGGTATTTACTTTTGTTTCAATCTTTGCATTTATTAGAACAACGTTGCTTAGACTAAATGTCTACCTTGTGTCTTATCCTAGAACCCTATACCATTTCCATGTGAGCCTGGAAGCATACTTATAGTTTTTTCAGAGGGTTTCTCAAATTTTGTTGACAGGATGACCGTTTTGTAGACTTGCCTGTGAATCGTCTCAATCTCATTTAAATCAGACCTTTACTACATTCAAATACTTTACATTGATAAAGGATCTGACTACACTCTGTATGGAGTTGTGTTCATGCGAACTTTACATCATCCAATCAGATCACAGCTTTCACTAATGTGAAAGTACTGAACAGTGAGAGAAATGTATTTAAATCCTACATTTTTACCTAGAGATTTAAACTGGACTAACTTCAAAGTATATTCTCTATACATACACAGTAAACATGTACTGTAAGAGGTCATCTGAACGTTACCTCTTACAGAATATTGTCAGATCCATAACAGCGCAAAGAAATGAGCAAATGTTAGGATCTGATTTTAATGAGATTGGAATTGCCTCTATTGATGTTGATATCAAAAGTCAATGGTATGAACTCATGCTGACATTCACTGGAAAACGGTGTATGAAATACATTACAACTACAATTCGGGAATATTCCGGATTTGCTGCATTAGAAAGAATTATATTTTCTGTACAAAATAAAAGTTATGTGGTGAAAAACATCTGAGAATTGACAAAGACACTGGTATCGAAACCTAATAGTAACAATAAGTTATTTTAAATCCTGATGCTTTCAACCTCGCACGAATTGTTACACCTCTGAACCAGGCAGGAGTAAACACACAACCATCGTAATATCTACTTCAAGTCACAGGCACACAAAATAACGTAGATCTAGTAATTTACTAGATATATGTTCTTTTTTTATGCAAGTTTATTAAATCGATGACACCGTGTGCCTGTGCTTCAAGCCATTTTCAATGTATCAATACATTATACAAGACTTGCATCCATGGAGAACATCTCACATTCAGAAAACGCAAAATATCTACTCACTAAAATGACAGCCAATATATTCAGAGAAAAATGATAAATTTATTGCAGAAAACATAAGTAACGTAAAGCAAACTTTTCTCAATTAACAATTCCTGTCTGTTTTTCACAGATGTTTCTCTGCTGTCCATGTAACTGTTGTTTGGAAATGTTCTTACAAACAACATGTCCATCATCACCCAATATTGAGCTCCATGTTCCTAAGTGTCCTGAACATGCTCCAATGATGAAGGTGAATCAGACTAAGCTGCTGTAACATTACTATTTGAAACTATTATACTAGGTAATGTCAAATACTGGGCATCAACATGTTGCATTGTAATGAGGTTTTACGTCATGATTATGACTGACAATTGCCTTTTTGTGCAAAACATTTACTTCCCGTGAATTTGTTGTGGAGATTACGAGGTACATTGGATATGCATTCTTAAATTGTATGTCACTACGTATATAGTTAGTAGAACTACTAGAAAGTTTATTTGGACATGCATTGAAAAAACCTTGAACCAATATTGAAGCTACATGTATTTGTGAACATTTTCCTTCGAATGGATATACATGTACAGGCCAAAATAAGTCTATAATCAGCTGCATTCATTTGACTTATCGGTTTGCGTACCTTTATATTTTGATTGTTTACCTTTATATTTTGAATGGTGTACAATTGACCTATATACGGCACAGGTAACAGTATCGTTGAAAACGAAAAACGTTGTTTTTTTTAAAATTTATATTTTCTTAAATTTAAAAAAAAGGTTTTCGGTTTTGATTTCGTTTTCAATGATACATTAACCCGTGATAAACGGTGCATTTAATTAAGTATGATATAGTACGCACGCGTTGACTGCATGTCGGTTTATCAAGTGTATTTTAAAAAAAAATAATGCGATACATCGTTCCATTCACGCATGCAGTGTGAGCATAAATACGTATATGTCACTGTCTTTATACTAGGAAAATAACTTCAAAACGTGCAACATTAAACTCTGATAAGATAGAAATAATGTGCAAGAAAGTGTTACCTCATCATACATATCACGATAAAATCGGTTCCTTTTGGTGTATTACATAAAGGTAATATGCTCTGCTGAAATTGAACCTACGAGTGTCACTGTGGTATAACGTACACCGGATATTGCTTGCAAGATGAATAAAATTATCAATTTTAGTGTTGAAAAAGTTAAGTTCAAAGACGATATTTAGTCTTTTAGGATGTTTTATAACATTTCATAGAAAAGTATCTCTTTTATAAATTTTACTAGTCCATGCAACCAGTAAATTACCAGGAATTTCTTAAAAGGATGATTAAAAGACCAAAGTCGTATCGTTAATCACACAAAAGAAAGCGCGATATGTTGAAATAAGATGGTTTGTTTATATTCTTTGTTTAAATCGAGTGAATTGTCCTTTTTGTTACAAAGATTATAATATTATAAATGTAGTATTCAAAACTAATCACAAATGATGGCGCATTGTGAGAATAAATACAAGTGTTAGTGTACAGAGTATTGCTATATAGTTGCTCACTGGTGAACGGAGTATTGCTGTATCGTGTACAGAGTACTGCTATATAATGTGCAGTGACTATGTGTCACACAAAATGAATAAATACAAGGTATAATCAGAGTTATTTAGTAAAATTAACATATATTATGTAGATATATATATATGTACCTATTAAAATTGGTTTGTATGGACTACATGAAAAAATAATGTAGCAAGCTAATCCTAGCTCCAAGAACGCCCCCCCCCCCTCCTTGAATTTTACATGTTGTTTCATACTAGAAACATGTATTTCAAAATGGTTGCTGATAGATATCAAATACAAATTTGTATGGAAAACTTCTAGGTGAATCAAAAATGATATTTAGTAATTGTACGAGTATAGTTCACATACTTTTAATGCAAGTTATAGCAAAGCAACATCATTGCAGCATCTGAAATAGATGAAAAAATAAACCTAGGTGTGTATGTATGGAGGAGAATGGCTTTATTTGCTGTTTGATCATAAGCATGACTCACGACGAGTTTCATAGATCCCAGCTAAATATCACATTTGTATTACACACGAGAACACTTTCTGTATGAAAATCAGCATTCTATTTTGATAATCGCATTCATCTGTCTATCAGATTGAAATGTTTAACCATTATCATATATAACAATATACTTATCATACCATACAGCCAATGAGTCATGACCTTATTGGTGAGCAGATGTAATAATACGATAAAACTGTCCGTATACATACCTTCTTTGCTCATTTTTATAAGCAATACTCCGTGCACTAATATGGACGGCTTATGTGCAATACTCTGTACACTAAACAGCAATACACTGTTTATCGATTTGTATCTGTGTTGTGTGTATCTAAAGTTATTTTTTAATTTTAATGAATACTGACAATTACTTTTCTTAACCACTACCGCCTAATGACACAACTTTTGTTTAAAATGATAGTCGAGCATAGCCTTTAAAATGATAATAAGGCCAGTGGACTCGAGTGGACCCTCTTCAAAGTTAGATATATTACTTAATTCTTGACACTAGAATATGACATAAAGGAGAAACATACAACCTTTAAGTAATAACTCGTAGAATTGTCCTTAAAGTTGTCATTGAAAATGCAAGGTACGTGGACATTATATATGGAACGCCCTCGTAAATGTACGTTAGTATGTTTATGATTATTTAGCTCCACTATGTCTTATCTAAACGGCGGGTCATAAGATCGTATTAAAAACTATTCTATTCTATTCTGTTCTACATTATACTCCCGAACAATCGAACTCGATTATGATTGGGAGGCACAGATATTATTGGCAGTGTCTGACAGGGGCAGACAATCAATGAAGAAACAGAAGTGAGATACAAGGAATCCGGGTGCGATACCCTAGCTCGTTTCGAATAGATTCCTTGGTTCTTTAACGTGCCCGGTGTAAAGCACCGATACACGCGAGACTACCCCTGGGTTACCAACCAGGATCATCTCTAGTTGGGTGGGAAACACTAAATAGCGTTTCTGAAATGACCAAGTGTCCCGGCCGAGAATCGAACCCGGGACCTCTCGATCAGCAGTCTAGCGTCTTACCACTAGACCACCTTGCCACAACTTTACAGAGAGGACTGGTAGCTGATCAACAGAACTAACGTGTCACCGGAAGGGGACTAATAAAAGAGACACCAATCTCACAAGTTGGTGTACTGTTTATGGGTACTAGTATATGATAGCACATATTACATGCATGTGGTAAATACATTGTAGTTTTATGCATTAAAGAAGTACAGCGTGATTCGAACATGGGACTAGAACGATTTAATTTCTGATTGCAATGGCTTTATTGTCTCGACCAATCAGACATACACAAAATAATTTCTCTTAAGGTGGTGATGCGAGCGTCTTTTATCTTACGATCGAATTTTCTCGAAAACATCGAACAGTGACAGAAAAAACATTTAAAACGACATTGAAATCATAAAACTGATTACATAAGCAGGCTCGATTTTGAGCGGTTGCATTTGAATTTCATTCATTCCATCCTTTTTTGCATATGTAACTACCTCATATGCATTTGAAAATGTTATTAATGATATATTGCAGCACTTTTTGAGCAAAGGTGCGTACACACATCTTGACCTATAAGTCCAGATGTACTCACAGGTGGCAGTATCAGCGTTTGTAAAATAAAATAAATAAAAAATGAAAACAATTCCGTCACTGAGCTAATACACTATCAGGGTATAAAGTGTACTATATGTATATGTCCAAAGATTGTGGAACACCGCATCTAAAAATGGACTTGATTCCTAACAATGATTACGATACTGTGGGTGGAAAGGGGATCCAGCACGTAAATAAAATGGCCTAGAGCGAAGTTAAATAACGAAAGGAACACTGTTTTGCCGTTTCGCAGTTATAAGATACAATTGAACGAGATTTTCGGTAATAATGAATATCTCATAGTTTATTTGAATGACTTGTATAGCGATTTTCCTTCAGCGCCAACGAGATGCGATGTTCCACAATATTTGGTATAAAGACATATAGTACGCTTTATACCTTGATAGTATATTAGCTCAGTGACGGAATTTTTTTAATACTTATTTAATGTTATTTTTTTAATTATTTGCGGACCAAACACTGATACTGCCACCTGTGGATGTACTGTGTAGTTACGTCTACTATACATTTTCTCGAGATGTACACCTTCGTTGTTACCAAGCGGTATGAGGGAAATGTTTGGGCACGATGTACACGTGGTAAAATGTACATCCTCGACTTATACACCAAAACTTACTGTGTGTACACACCCTAAGGTAACCCAGTCCTTCTTAATGCTAAAATAATTTAATGTTGTGGCTCTAGTTACATTTAGGGAAAGCTGGGGAAAAATAAGGTCGGTTGGGTTACAATAAACACACTATTAATGTGCTGTTGCCTAACGGTTATTATCATCTGAACACACACCGATATACAAATCGTCTTGGTTCAATGCTTGAAGCTTAAAACCGAACAATGACCACTATATCACGTGACTAGAAATAACGAGTAAATCGTGATTGATAGCTCACGGTGTGTTCAGGTGTTGACATTCTCGTGTTGTACTTGGTGGGGTTTGTGTCATATTGTAGTTTGCTGTGCTAAAACAGAACTGATGAGGTAAGTTATAGTTTGGCGAATATTATTTCACGTATATAGCATCTGTATAAGTTCCTCGAAAGTGTATCATTAAATTAGCGAAAGTCTTCGAGTTGTGTGTGATTTGGTTCTATGGATATATTTATTATTTTGGCTAAATTCGATCGATCAGCTGATCAATAGTTAGTTCTAGCCTGAAACTTGTTAGTGAAACATAGTGCAACATACCGCGAAACATACGTAGGGTTAAACATTAGCACTAATCAGTAGTACGACACAGAAGTTTTGACTTGTTTATTTTAATTAAGTTCATGAAGTTCATGAAGTATAGAGACCCATATAGTCATTTGACTATATAAACTATAGTTTTTTAAAGGTCCTTTTTTCAATTTTCCAAAATGTTCATTCCTTCCGGTTCCGCACATAATTAATTTATTTTTCTTCACTGTTCACTTTTCAATTACATTTCACCCACATATAAAGTCATATGTGTTACACTATTCACACTACTATTTTAAAAACTAGCTTTCATATGTGTAATGTCCTATGAAGGCTGATTAAAACTATTTACAAGACTGATTCATTAATTAGAAGACCCTACCCATTCTTTTCTACGAGCCCTTTTTATTTGTAACAATCTGCGTCGAACTTGTTTTCTACTTTCCACTGTTTATTTAGTGTAGCCTTAAAACAGTTGACTGTGTGTGCGTTTATTACTTCAAGCGATAGTTTGTTCCATGTGTTTATAACTCTATAACCAGGTCTAGTATTATGCTGTTTTTATGGATAATCAGTAAATTTATGGATAGTCCATGTTTTTACTGATAAAAATATCAGTAAATTTACGGACTTATATTGAAACTGATCATTATTTTCCGATTAAAGTAAAAAGGGCAACAAATTACAAATATACTTTTGTTCAGAATACAATTTTACTGTATCAAAGTAAGTTTCGAGAAATTCCTATGATTTGGAAAATTTGCTGTTTTTCATATTTTCGAAGGTGAATTTCAGCCATCCAAAGCTATATTTGTTACTCATTTTAGTATACAAACAACATCTGAAGTGATTTACAAGTTGTGGAAATTCACAAAAGCTATATTTTAGCTGTTTCAGGAAAACTTCAAAATTTGTCATTAAATTGTCCGTAAATTTACGGATATTTTTATCAGTAAAAATATGGACAATCAGTAAATATACTGATAGTCCATAAAAACAGCATAATACTAGACCTGATAACTGAAGGTATTCCATCTTACTTTTGACCGGTCCCTTTTTTAACAGTTTTTTATCGTGTCCTCTTGTAATACCCTGGTTTTGGATTAAGAACATTTTTTCCTTATCTACAGTATCAATTCCATTTAGTATTTTGTACACTTGTATTAACTGATTAAGTCGGCTCTAGCCCTTCTGTATTCCAGTGTTGGGATTCCTAAAATTACAAGTCTCATTTTATAGGACAGTTTCGATATAGATTTTACCATTCTAGTAGCCCTTCTTTGTACATTTTCCATTGATACAATGTGTTTTTTGAGTCCAGGTGACCACACTGTGGATGAGTATTCTAAATGGGGTCTAACGAGAGATTTGTAAAGGATCACAAACATTTCTTTTGACATATAAGTAAAACTTTTCATAACCAGTCCCAAGTTTCTATTAGCTAATTTTACTTTCTTGTTTATGTGACTATTAAAGTTCATTTTTTCGTCAAAGGTTATCCCAAGATCTTTTTCGTATTCTACTCTCAAAAGTCATTACTGAGTCTGGTAACGAGTTCCAGTCGTTTGATGATAAACAAAATAATATTTGTATCAGCGTTACTTGCTATTTGAATTTTAATGTTCTTGTTGACGTTGGTTGACGGCCAATAATGTGATGCTTTTGTGTAAGAACTATAGGCGTTTGTTTCGTTGACGCTTCCTCTGTGTCTTCCATCCTAGCTGATGCAGTATACTCGAACGTTACACTTCTTTTTATTCATAATATTCCCGTTTTAGTCATTGCATCAAAATATGGGGGCATATCTTTGTTTGTTTTCAATTGTATCCAAACTTGAATCGTTTGTTTAGAAGCGTTTGGTAACTGGATTACAATATTGAACAGGTTGGGACAATACTTAGTCTAGATTTAGTAATTATCGTAAACAACTGACATTACCATTCAGAATCAAACTACGTCCCCATAATTGCTTTGTAAGGTGTTACACGAATAAACTAATTGTAATTGGTCGTTTAACACAGGAACAATGTGATTAGAATTACATTGTTCCTGTTTAATATAAATATTATTAAAATAAAATAAAATTAGGTAAACAAGAAGAGCAACTGATCGATATATGTTTAATAATTTAGTCAAATGCTAAAATCCAGATACAAAATGAACTAATAACTAGGCGTAAATAGTTTGCTTAATGTTATTGCTACCTTTTCAATTATGCGGAAGGTTAAACATTGCAGTCCCTTAGACGTATTTCAATCTTCTATCTACCATGATCAAAACGTATGCAAAATCTTAAAATTGATGTGTCAGTCCTTTTCATGTCCTAAAATCGAGATAATTCTGAAAGTTAATATCAATTAACATTATTGATAAAAATATTAATTTACATCATTGATAAAAATATCGAAAAAACTATTCACGAAACCTTACGAATGATTTTTTCCACTTTCTTTAACACCATTTCTCACGAATTGGTTACAGCGTTTGTAAAACGTAACACTGTGTACTCATATCAAAACTAGTCAACCGCATCCCGATCTTTTTAGAAGGTTCGTTTGCATTTATTTCTTAAGAGTATTGACTACCAAATGCAGAATAAAAACCTCGTTAATTGTTAACATACTTGATTATAAACGTTTATTAAACACGTATTATCGCGAAAACTATAGACAACGGATGCGAAACGTTTCTGAAATCACTATATATATATAAGTTAAATTCTAAAATATCTAGCCAAGCAAACGTCATGTCATTTGCTATGAAACTTTTATAACTGTATTTGTTGCAGATACGAAAACAGTATGTTGTTCAACGATTTTTCACATTAAACATATTTCTAAAAAATACATATTTTAAAATACTCTTTAAAATGCATGTAACTTACAACAAAGTGTAAAATAAACTTTACTGTTTGATTACGTACATGCGAAATTTCACGTATGCCAAGCTTTATGTTTTTTTAACCAAAACCTTTTCGGTAAAGTACAATGTTTAGTGTTTAAGGGTTATCCCCTAAATCTAAAAATATCTTTAAAACTAGCTGAGCAAAACTGTTGGAAATTTGAAAAATAATTGACATTGATCTGATAAAATAACAGGTCTCATATACCTTGTACAGAAATATCCAAAAGGGAGGTGGTGAACCCATTGTGTAAACAAAATAATAATGCTGCATTTTGTCTTTACAGATTTATTGCCCTGATGGTTATTTTTGTGGAGCCATTGTGTTCAAGATGAAGCGCTGTCTATGGAAATGATCGATAATGGAGAACGATGACTTCAAGTCAAAGGTAACTGTTGCTAAACCTTCATTGACAGATGTCTGAAATATTGGATTGAAACTTTCTGTATACATATAGGTTGTTTGTACTCGTGTGTAGACGCTTGTGATTGAAAGCTGACCTATTTGGGTTAAGATTGCTGTTACTAAAATCGGGACCTTGTCTATAAATAGTGTTTAGAGTCCCTTATAATATTTGTCAATTTCAAATCAATAATATTTAGTTATGTGACATTGGAATGACTCTGTTTGTTTTTGGTAGTTTGTTTGAAGACCCTAATTACTTTTATATAATGACAATAGGGCTGACGGGATACATGTCTTTGTTACTTACGTAGAAAATCAGTTTCTGTCAATGCGCTATGGTCGAGCGTGGCATCCGTCTTGCGGCGCTATTGTTTTAAATGTATGAATAATTGTTGAAGTGATTTGGATTCAATGTTAAGAGTACATATTGTTTGTGTATGTCTATTGAAAACAAAACAATAAAGATATCGGTGTCCCTAACATCAAATGTGTTAATCTTAGTTATTTACATATCTTTCTTTTCTCAGGAGTCTTCTAAGGGTATATCAGCATTGTATCGTATCACAATGTTTTGACCAGACACCTTTTGCAGATTTCATTTTGTTTGAATAAATGTTAATTGAGTATGTTGATATTGGGTTTCGGGGTATTTTAAATTATGTCATTTGCTTATAATTTCTAACAATCTGGGGTACTATATTTGAGTTGAAGGGCAGTTTCTATAACTTATTTTTGTTTGAAATTGCCAGTCATATAATGTGGGTTAAAGGAATATGTGGAATCTATTTTAATCGAAATTGCTCATTGTCATGATGTTCATTTTAGAAACGTTTCGGATTATTTATATCCAAATTTCAAATAAAGACCGTTTGTTAAGTTATGTAATTGGTGAACTGCTGTATTTATGTTAGCAGCAATCGGAACTTATGCTTGGAAATATATTATGTAAAATTTCAATTACTGAATTGCATATTATTTCGTCCGATGAATAATTTCAAGTATCTGCGAGTGGGAGCTGTATGTACAGTGATGCAGTGCATGTTAGTTGCAGATCATTTACACGATGTATGTTGTGATAACCAATTCACCAGATGTATTTGTTCTTTCAATTGGTTTGTGCTTAGCACCAGGCCAGTATGTGTGTGTGTCATTGAATACATATACCTCTGTGGCTTAAGTGCGGCATGAACACTAGTTTATTAATTAATGGTATATTTCTTGCTGTATAATTAGTTTGTGCTTAGCGCCAGGCCATTATGTGTGTGTATTTATGAATACATATACCTCTGTGGTTTAAGTGCGGCATAAATACAAATAAATGAATTTATGGGTTAGTATTGCTCTTCAATTTGTTTGTGCTTAGCACCAGGCCAGTATGTGTGTGTATCTATGAATACATATACCTCTGTGGTTTAAGTGCGGTATAAATACAAATGAATGAATTTATAGGTTAGTCTTGCTCTTCAATTTGTTTGTGCTTAGCGCCAGGCCAGTATGTGTGTGTAGCTATGAGTACATATACCTCTGTGGTAAAAGTGCGGCATAAATACAAGTGAATTAATTTAATGTTATTTTTCTTGCTGATTAATTTGTTTGTGCTTAGCACCAGGCCAGTATGTGTGTGTGCCATTGAATACATATACCTCTGTGGTTTAAGTGCGGCATAAATACTAGCGAATGAATCTATGGTTTAGTCTTGCTGTTCACTTAATTTGTGCTGAGCACTATGCCAGTATGTGTGACATAATATGCAATACAGTATAAAATGTAACATAATATATTTTCAAGCATAGGGTCGAACTGTTTCTTAACTTAAATACAGCCGTACTCCAATTGCACAACTTAAAAGAACATTCTTTAATTGAAAGTTGGATATAACTAGTCCTAAACGTTTCTAAAATGAACATCATGACTATGTGCAATTTAGATTAAAATAGTTGCAACATATTTCTTAAACCCACATTAAATGATTGGTATTTTCAAACAGGGATAAGTTATTGAAACGGTCCTTCAACTTAAATATCGTACCACAGATTGTTCGAAATTATAAGCAAATGACAAAATTGAAAATATCCTAAAACACTTAATTAACGTGCTCAATTAACATTTGTTCAAACAAAATGAAATCTACAACTGTGTCTGGCCAAACATTGAGATATGATACAATACTTGTATACCCTTCGACGACTCATAAGAAAAGAATGATATGTACATAGCTATGCTTAACACATTAGTTGTTAGGGACACCACTATCGCTTTGTTTTGCTGTTCAATAGACATACACAAGTAATATGTACTCTTTACATTGAATCTATCTCGCTTCAGTAATTCTTTCTATATTCAAAACAAGATCGCCACAAGACGGACGCCATGCTCGACTACAGCATATTGTCAGAATCTGTTTTTTCTATTTTAGTAACAAAGACTTACATCCAACCATACCTTTTGTCACTACTTTAAAAACGTTCTTTGTCTTCAAATAAACTGACAACACAAATAAAAATGCCAGGATAGTCCGAATACGGGCGAAATCAGACTGTTCGGGTGGCTATGACGGGACGTCAAATTGGAGGTTTCACTTCCGGTAAATTGTCATAAACCGACAATGTCTCATCGGGAGACACTGTACTAGCACGTTGGCACCATTTACAACCACCCATGCGCAGGTGATAAATGTAAAAAAAACTCTCCGACAGAACCAGTAACTCCACATGTACCATCTCTAGGCAAAGTTCACAACTGGTTCATACACTTCGAAACAACTTGTCGGACGTCATGAATATGTAAACAATAAATAAATAATCAATATTTTAACTTTTCACTTAGAACAACGATTCTGAAAAATTAGAATTTTACCAATTTGTGTTTCTTTACTTTTTAGCCGCACTATACATACAAGCACTGTTCATTCGCATCGATAGCACTTTATGAATACAATGTTACAGTACCATTGTTCATGGAATAAAATACCATCAATTAAATGCAGTCTGGTTGTCAGTCATAATACGTTTGAAAAAGTGTTGACAGTAACCCCAGTGTTGCGTTTCTAGATGTACTCAGTATACATTCATAGCCTTTAATGACTTCCCAACAACATATTGCTGGTTTAAGTCAAATGTCCCAGTATAGTTAAAAACAACACCTAAGTAATTAAAATCATTGACTACTTCTAATAATGAATTGTTTATAATACCATTGTTCGTTGTTCTTTATCGGTCCTCTCTTACGAAAGACAACAATTTTAGACTTTGCCGTATTGACTTCAAGGCCCCACAAGTTACTATAATCATTTAGACGGTTTAAACTATACAGGAGATCTTCGACCGAATGGCCAACTAAAACCATGTCGTCTGCAAAAAGGTAAAATCATAATACATAGCTCATAAATATTCATTCCACAATCGAAGTTTCCCTGCAGACTCAGTTCTAGGTTCTTTAGAAATAGAGCGAACAATACTGGGGAATTATTTTGGCCTTGTCTTAGTCAAATAGAAATATCGAAAAAATCGGATAAGGAGTTGCAGCCCTTGACACATGATTTAACAACAGAATACATATCTTTAAACATTCTAAGAATTTTACCATCTTAGCCCATATTAAACAACTTATACCACAACGCTTTTCAAAAGACTGAGTCAAAAGCCTTTGATATGTCTATGAATGCACAAGGCAGTCTTAATTTATTAATCAGGGCATTTTCAACCACTGTGGAGACGGTGCTGTAACCTTTTCTAAATCCGAATTGGGCATCGGACAGTCTATCGTTCTCTTCAAACCACGTTTCTACTCTTTTGGTTAGTATGCTAGTAAAAAGTTTGCCAAGATTGCTTAATAGGTTAATTCCCCTATAATTGTTGCTGTCATTGACATCGCCTTTCTTATACATCGGTACGGTATACCCGTGGGACCATGTTTCGGGGGAAATACCCAGCGTTGAAGACAATGTTAAATAGGTCTGTTAAGTGGCTTACTAAGATGTCGATCGATTCGATAAAGAAATCATTTAGAAGATTATCGGCCGGACAAGACGTTTTACCGCGTTTTAAGGACTTAACAGCACTGCGCACTTCATTTGGTGTTATAGATATATTTAAAGACGCAAATGTAGGATTATCAATATTAAAATCAGAATCCCGTACAAAATCTTTAGCATCCGGCACATGTGTGGTTTTAATATCATTGAATAATTTAGCAAAATGATCCTTAAATGAGTCAACGTGGATATTGTTTGATGTTTTAATATTCTTAGATTTAAAGTGATTCCAGAACTGTTTGGGTTTCTTGTTTCGTAAGTCACACAGTTCCTTACATTTCTGCATTTTGTAGGCTCGTTTAGCTTAACGCACTAATTTCTTATACAGTGACTTCCTATCGCATAGTAACTGTCTATTAGCAACTGATTTGTTCCTATTGAAATTTGCAAGTGCTTCTAAGTAAGACCGTTTGGCTACATGGCATTCGGTGTCGAACCAACTATTATTGCGTGAATCTTTGTTAGCCATTGTTTTAAATTCTTGTTCGAAATATGGGTTTGCACAATTCGAAATGACGGCTGAAAATGTATTAACAATTTCATCAACACCGTTATTCGATCCATCAAAGCTATTTAGTACATGGTTAAGTTCATTGATTGGAGATTAACTCGCTCCTAAACAAAGATCGTTTCTCACTATTCCATTTATATTACACTCGATTTCCTGAGTCATTATTAACAGTGTTTACCGGTATCTCACGGATAGAAGACTTAATGGAGAATATTAGCGGTGCATGATCGCTAAATGCATTGAACTGGCCAATTGTAAATGAGCTTATAACATTTAGACCACAGCTTACTGTAACTGACCAATCAACGAGCAGAAAAAGTGTTGAATAAATCCCATAAAAAACATTTATACAACACTTTTCTGTGGTATATAGAAAAAGTGTTGTATATAAACCTACATTGATTTATCCAATACTATTAAGGCCAAGCAAAATAATACATCAAGTCAGGAATTTATAGCTTTATTGTAAACACAATCCATCGACAAGTGTAATTGTAACAGTGAAGTTAAGCATTAACAATCACTATACATGCATATATCCAATACAAACATCAAACATAGAGTTTAAAGAGGATGAAGCGGTGTTTTCAATGACTTAAAATTGTTATGTTACTTTATATCTATATTTTGTGTAACTAAGAGTAAAGTATCATTAAAATACAGAATAATCTATTGCTGAAGCAGTTAGAATTACAATAGTATCGATTATAAAACATATACATGTACTTAAATACTATTTAAGCAGTTAAGTATATCTAAAAAAATATTAAATCATTGTTAATTAATGAACTTTCTGCTCTTTTACAAAATCGGTATGCCAAAAATGAAAAACAAACTTTCATTGAAATAACATTTTTACATTTTACTGCTGCTAACACAAATGTTTTGACTGGTGATTTTACAGTGTAATCAACATCTTTCTGACGCCTTTGAAAAACTATAATAGCAGATATACAGCCAGGTACTTCTATCACAATAGCATTTGGGTCTGGCAAGCCAGCAGACTCGGCCTTGATAACCGTTGCCGAGACGACTAGTCCAGCTGTATACTGGGGCGATGGAGGCGTCTTCAATAGCGTTTGTAGTTTGGATGATAAGTTACACTGCAGTGCCTCTAGCGGTTGTTTATAATAACACACAGCAGTGCTTCTATGCCCACTGCGTGCCATTATTGCTTGTTCGTCAAAATTGTTTTCATATAGACGGATACCCTGTATATTTAAATTATGAAAATGTAGTCCTGGTAATATCTTAGAATTGCGTCATTGTACATATTGCTCGTATGCTGAACATGTCCAAGAATGTTGCTTTCTGGTATCTTTCGGCAGACGCTGTTCTGAATGCGGTTGCACTCCCTTAAACCTTTGATTTTAATTCAGATCTTTGACTAAAAGGTCTCAGGTTGGAAGATGCTTGATTTGCGTAACCGCGGTTACGTCCTCAAACTCCAAAAACATACTATATGTCGTTGGCTTAGAATGAGAAGGTCGTAACTACAAAATCGAAAATATCATGCATGCAAGAGAAAACTGTCTGTAATTTACTCTTTAACTTTAGGAAAACAAGTTTTTAAAACTTCTTTTTGGTCAGCATGACAATTTCAGATTTTCATGAATATAGGCTCATAAGAAGCGCTTTGTGAAGCAGATTTCAAATATGCATGAGTCTTATAAGGTCGTAAGTAGTAGGACCTTCTTATTCTAAGCCATCGATGTAGTAGTTTCATCAAGTAAATCAAATTCCACTACTTGTTTTTGAAAGCACATGCATGTACACTTGCTTTAAAAAGATATGTTAAATATGTACGATGCAGAAAGAAAGTTGACCAATGGAATGTTACCAACGAAAACACAAAATACCGCTGCACCAAACATTCCTTGATTTGATTTTATGAATGACTAATGTAAACGATTTGGGGATATTGTGTTTATTACGTATTAATCATAGAATTAAGTAGTTGATTGTTGTGCAAATTGTATCTGAGAAACAAACATTTTTAGCTGTGGTCTAAGACAGATAGAGCTCTCGTAAGTGTTGGGTATGAAAACATAAAATCTCGCAAACTCGATTTAGTTTTCATACCCAACACTTACTCGTGTTCTATCCTATACAAAAATCATTATCCCTTGTTAACACATAGTCTATAGTACTACTAGCCTGTCGGCTAAAATATGTATACGCGCCTATATTACAATCGTTATATAATCTTCCATCCACAATTCGCATAGACATAGCTTTACACAACTCAAGCATACGAATTCCTCGTGTATTACAAATCTCATATAGTGAGGCCCGTACAACGGGTATGTCTGGTATATAGTTATAGGAGTCAATATAATTTACAATGGTATCATGCGTCACAAAATCAGGCTTTTCACCTTCCCTACGATTCCAATCGCCCGCCAAACGTACAGTACCAATACTTTCAAAGTGCATAATGTCATGACAAATAGCATCAAACAAATTAACATCATACAATGCATTATTTGGCGAATCATCAGACCATAAGTATACAGCACATATATAATATGTCATTTTCAAAAGAAAAGTATGTTTTATCAAATTTCAGCCACAGAATCGTATCATAATTATTTTTCACAACAGATACACCACCAGTCAGTTCGTTTTTACATATATAACTATACCTCCACTGTGTCTCTTGGCTTTTTTATGTTTGAATTTCCGGTAAAAGTTATAGGTTGTAAAACCTTGAATGTCAATATTAGAATCAGAATGTGTCCATCATTCGGTTAATATAGTAACATCATTTGCTTTGATATGGTTCTGGAATTCACAATCACTTAGTTTATCATCTGTTAACCCGTTGCAATTCCAAACACATATCTTAAGTTCATTCTGCACGCAATTCTAGCTTCCGATGGTGACAGGTCGACCGTCAATGTAGAGTGTGTCACATGAAATCCACGCATTTTTCTTAGCTTTGTTTCGCCTCCTTTAATTTGGGTACGAGTTTACGTCGTTTTTCCATTATTTCAGATGGGAGCTGCTCAGCCACATAGTAGGGTGTATTATGTAAGTTGTGGCATTGTTTTCGAATGAGTTCTCGGTGTTTGAACTCGGCAAATTTACAAATGATAGTTCTATTGCGTATAGGGATGCCATCTTCTTTATGGTCTCTGACACGATGAGTCCTTTCTATTCTGATAGTGTTGACAGTATCTACGGCAATTTTGAGTTTATTAACGAGGAAGTCACGGATTTTGGTCTCGCAATCGGATGGTTTCTCATCTTTGCTTTCCTGGATCCCGCCAAAAACCAAGTTGTTGCGCATACTTTGTGATTTCAAATATATAAGTTCTTCAATCATTTTAGCGTTTTGAGCTGCTAGGGCAGTGAGCTCAGACTCCATTTTGGCATCATTGAATTCTAAATGTTCCATTTTATCATCAATAGTTGCAAATTTCTCGTCAAACTTTTTATTAGAATCATGTACTGATAGCCTCAGTTTATTTAAGTCACTATCGAATTTATCGACTTTTTGTTCAAGGATCGTTAGTGTTTCTAGCTTCGTCTCCACTTTTTCAAGTATAATTATCAATCTTTTGTAGTATAGTAATAACCGTGCCAAGCTCAGCACTGGTGGGCTCGACCGAAGTTGGACTGGTGTTACTGGCCAGTTTTGGCGTACTGGTGTCACACTGATACAAGAAAACAGATGAATCATCAAATAGTACAGAGTTTGCTTGATTTAATATTTCACTTACAGTTTAATCGTCCCCCGCCGAACCTCTCGTCTTCAATGACTTATTTGAATTTTGAAAATCTTCGTCCGTGCTGCTTCCTTTTTTAAGTTTAACTACTCTTTCCCGAAAACCTTTTCCCATCGCTTAATCCGTCACAATAATGTCACTTCACTTGCACAAACAACATTATTTCCAATAATTATCAGTCCAACAAAATTGCTAAAATCCATCTTGGTCACGTGATCATGTACTAGTTATAAATCCCTGGTTTAGTCTAAAATAAAGTAATATGATTTGCAGCAATAAAATCAATTGAAACAGTCAACTGTTTTTTGTATTTTGTTAAAATTCTACAATTAAGTAGAAACTAGTAAAGAGTACTAACCACGCCCCGGTTTCCCGAAGCATCACGGGTAGAAATTTCATACCAAATTGAAATATTACTCAAATTAGAGTCAGCATTTGAAATACCTGTATAATATTATATTCTTTCTTACAAATCGAGCCAAAATTTCATATTTTGAGTCAGCTAAACAAGTGATTATTTTCATAGTTGCAATGGTCACCAAGAAAACGTTGATTATTTTTAATTTGACTGGAAATATAAGTGGCGCGTATTTTAACTTAAGGACATTCGTTCCTTTTGAACTTTTCTGTACAAGGTATAGCTAGTTTGCGATAGAAAAAAGTCGTGTTTTTTTTAAATATTTCTCTGTAATTATTACACCTACACGTATGAAATTTTGCACGAATAAATGAAATATATCTACCTAATACACACTGAAATTTCAGCAACATCAGAAATGAGTTAAAAAAGTTTTGTTCATAAGTTCAATATAACATAAACTATAAATACGCATGTAATTTCAATAGGTAATAAAGAATAAATGTCTTTTAGTTGGTGACTAAAAATTATGAAATTCAAAATGGAAGTAGGTAGGAAGTTATTGTAGTAGTGTGTAATTTTTACCAAAATCGGATGTATAGATTTTCAGAAATCTTTAAAAAACACTTAGCTTTACATGATATTATAAATGGTGATAAATTATTTGGCGAGCCAGAAAAAAACTATTTGTACAAGCCCCGACAAAATTCGTTGTCTACATGATATTATTAATGGGTATAAGGTATTTGGCGAGCGAAGCGTGCCAGAAAAAAATGCAATATTTGTAAGCACAAACTCGTGTGATGTGATTAATCCTTAAAGATGCATGGTTGCCCTAGCTCACATAAATTCGTTCTCTAAATGGTATGGTTAATACTAGCATTATTTAACCGAGCCGCATGCCACATAAATTCTTTCTCTGCACAAACTTTTGAAGCATTGGTGTTATGTGACAAGTGAAGTGAGCGAGAAAAAATGCACTGTTTCTACAAGTTGCATGTCATACAAACTAGTTCTCTACATGGTATTTCAAACGATTATTATTTAGCAAGCTAAAAAATCATGATATATGCCAAAGACGTTTATAATAGTGACCAAACAGCACAGTGACCTAATTAAAAATAGCTCATCCAGCATCTCCGCAAGATACAAAACATATTCTGTATTTGATACTATCCACTTATAGATTTATCTATGTAGCCTATAAAAGCTATTTTCTAATTGATAATAGTCGCTGATACGGCTACGGGCACAAGACAAAGTTTGCTTCACATCGAAAACGAATACATTCGTAAGCATTTTATTTCTTCACTAATTGCTATGAAATGTACGCCACGATAAGGGGATAATTATAAACTTTCCTCAATATATACTTACATTACATATCTATCCGTAGCTGAACTGTTTACACAAGCATCCTGTGAAACCAACGGCGTGTCGGACTAAAGATTCCTAAACTCCTATTCTACAAGGTTTCCCTGTGTGCTATATAAAACGACCCTGCTGCTAATATTAAATAAGGATCCTGCGTTTCGATGAAAACTTACATATTTTACCTTATGTTGATAGAAATAAGTATAGAAATCAAGCACTAGAAGTGTATGGAGCAATATCGGACAATATTTTTTATAAAGTTTCAAAAACTAGAACACCCTATGAAATTATAAGAATTGTCTATTTTTCGACGATTGAATCAAAGTACACTGAGCCCATCCAAAGTTCAAATTTGAAATTAAGGTAGTCTAGTATCATACTAAAAACGATGCAAGTGGTATCGATGCGTCCGGTCCACACCCTGGCCAGTTAACTTTAATCTGATGAAGATGGCCAGTGCATTGAACAAGAAGATGAAGAAAAATGTATACAAATACAGCACGGTTATTTTCCAAAATTGATATTGCACCAGTCAATGGGACAGTTTCAGACAGGCTGCTGATAAGCGGAAGTAGAAAATAAGAGGTATACAAGCTATACTACACTTCGCTCACAGCAGAGTTTAACATAGAGTTTAAGGTACTTGGCTACGTTCGTTTGCAAAATTCGCACATCGCCCGATTTTCCTGAAAATTAGTGTGTAATAAGATTGGCCATTCTAGATTTTAAAAATGTAATAATTTTGCACACTTTGGCTGACGTCGTCATGGTAACGTCTTTCGTTCGCAGCACGTATAGTTAGGTGCTTGACGTGAAAAAAGACGTATAGTTGTGTCAAATATGCATATTAATTATTTATTAAATATAATTTAATAATTTATTACCATGAAATGATTCTACAGGATGGTGGAACATTTGAATTTACAGATATTTGACACAATAAATATATCATATTAAGCCTTGAAGCTTTAAATACTTGATCTTTTCAACATTAAATTTAGACTGAACTGGCGTGATAATTAGCACATTTTGGGTTAAATATATATGTGTTCTATTTGTGTAGCGCTTAATTCAGCATAGTTAATTTATAAACTTAATATCAATAAAAAAAAATTAAAGTGGTTATCACTGTAATAATCGCGAATTGCAATTAAACAAAGGGCTGATAACCCAAACTGGAAAGAGCAAGTCCCTACCACACGTTTGAAAAAATGCAAGTTGACAATTTGCAAGGCGGGATTGTATTGCACTGGTTTTGGGTGGAGCTGTTAGCGGTTTTTTTACCTTCTTCTTGACCCTTAGGGACAGAATTTTAACCGGGATCCGCAAAAGTAAAAGAACCATCACTTCTCCTAGGTTTGGGGACCGAGCTTTCAATTGACTGGTGCATTATCAATTTTGGAATATAACAGTTACTCCTATATCTGTATACATTCTTAATCTTCATAGTTTATACATTCTAAGGACATCATAAATCAAATGGTTGAACTTGACAATGAATATTATGAGGTTAAGATTGTGTTTATATGAGTATTTAATAATACTTAAAATATTAACATAGTGAAACACTCCTGATACAAACGCTAGTACCACAATGTATGTACAGTTTATTTTTAAGGTTTTAGGCTGTCACATATAAAGGTAATTACCAGCAATAATTTTCAAGTAATTAAAAACATGTTACTTTATTTTCTTCATGTAGACTCCAATACTATGATTTTGACACTCATGTGAGAATATCTTCCAGGGTCAATTTCAAGTTTATATGAATACATGTATTACGTGCACAAAAATAGAAATAATAAAAAAAGAGAAACAAACCAAAGAGATCAAAACTCAATTAACGTTACTTGCTACTCAGTCCCTTTTTATAGTATAAGTGGTCAGTATTAAGTATGGCCTCAGCTAAAGGCACTTATGTAACCAATTGTACTCTTCTGTAATGCAGATGTTGTATATATAAAGTTACAAGTAACACAGTATGTCAAAATATATGTCCATAGTACAAATAATGTTGTATACAATACAAATGTATCATATTTGTTATGAATTAAAGGAAAATAAGCATTTAAGTTAAAGTTAAATGATGATGAACATGTAATAATTTATGTTAACAATAGTAGTATCATAGTTTACTATCTTAAACATAATTTGTATTGTGTTTACTATCATCTCAGACTGAATATTTTAATAATGATTCAGATATAACTGGACATTCCATCTAGTATGTCAGATTACCTTACCTAAAAGTGAAATATACCACTAAAAAGCACCCATATTGCAAAGGAGAATTTGATAGTAAGTTTAATGTAAATTAAATTTTCTTAGACTGAAGTACTAATTAGTTTATTCTTCAAAACAAACCCCTAATTCGTTAATTAGATAAGGTCAGCTGATTGAATACTACACATTCTCCTTCTATTATTCAATGTAAACCTGCTATACAGAGAGATAGCTAGCATACAGTGTATACCTCTTATTTGACAAGGGCGGTGCAGAGATAACTCTGCTGGATTATTTGGAAACTGCCCCATTGAAACCTCAGCCCCGAAACCTGGGGCAGTGATGGTTCTTTTACTAGTGGGTTTTCCGACCCCGGTTAAATCCCTGCCCCTGTGGGTCAGGCAGAAGGTAAAACCTCGCTAATAGCTCCACCCGAAGCCAGTTAATGCAACCACGGCTTGCAAATTGTCAACTTGCTTTTATTCAAACCTGTGATAGGGACTTGCTCCTTCTAGTTTGGGTTACCAGAGCTTTAATTCATTGCAGCTAAACACTGTAATGTTTTTTCATTAAGTTTATATATAAATTATACTGAATTAAGCGCTATGCAAATGCATATAAATTTAACCCAAAATGTGCTAATTATCATACCAGTTCAGTCTAAATTATACTGATGAAAATAAAAGTATTCGAAGCTTAAAGGCTTAATATGATAAATTTATTGTATCAAATATCTGTAAATTGATGTGTTCCACCATTCTGTAGAATAACCCCATGGTAATTTATTATTAAATCATATTTTAACAACTGATCATTGTCCAGCAGTTATATTGTAAAACCCTCTTAAACTCTATGTTAATATCTGCTGTGAGCAAAGTCTAGTATAACTTGTATACCTCTTATTTTCTACTTCCGCTTATCAGCAGCCTGTCTGAAACTCCTTCACTATTTTGTCATTAAATGACTGTTAGAATATAGCTCTATACACTTTAAGACTCTTTTTGTTTTGGAAGTGAATCAAATTTCGTTTTGGGTCTGTAGTTCAAAGTCACATGGCATTGCTACACTTATTCACACTCAATGACCGTTTCGCTGTTCAGTATGGTTTTTTGGAGGATTGTGGGCTAAGTATTGAACCAGACTTCAGACGAGATCCGAGTGTACTATGTGCTCAACTCCCCTTTCACATATTCTGCTTTCCCATACTTACACTATCAAAACGAAGCAATGTATATCTTAATTTCCTCTGTAGAATTTTTATATACTTAAACCACTTAATTAACTTGCGCGCGTGCTACTAAATACAAAATGTACTTGTATGTCACGGTGTCAGGTCGATGACTTTCAAGAACCTAGTAAAGTTTTAACGCTTGCCTATATGACGGGGAGGATCGTTGTTTTAATCTTGAATCATTGTTGTTTGACGCGTACGGGGAAACAGGCGGAATTTTGAAACAAAGTGAGTAAATAACAAGTTATTCATTATGATAATATTACAATAAGCAACATTATTCAAACAATTAACATATAGTATGTGCACATACAAATGATATATTATGACAGACTAAACCACCAAACACTGAATAACGTTAAATTGTTCACATTTATTTTGTGTTAAATATTTTTGATTGATATAACCTCATTTCTTGTTAGTTTAAAACGTACGTTTTTGTATTTACTTAAAAATTGCATTTTCATGTTATTTGAAGTTATTTTATAATCAGGTAGACATTAGTCAATTAATGCAAGTTTTTCAGTGCGTTGTGGGTATTTTGTTGGTTTCTGCTTCCGATGCAATGTTTTTTTCTGTTCATATTTCACATCATTGCAAAAATTAATAAGAAAACACCAATAAAATTACGTCATTACAGAAAATATTTTTAAATGAAACACATAATTATTGACTTATTTCTAACGGCCTTTGTGAATTCAATCAAACAAAAGTACACGATCGTCTAAAAACTGAGGAAAAATAGTTTTTTGTTCATTTTATTCTCTGTTAATAAATTGCTTGTCATAATTCTTACGTATCTTTACGTTATGACTTACAAGTTGTATTTGTGTTATTTGACAATAAACATGCATGTTGACATATAAGTTATGTTTACTAGTAGTATGATGTTTTCTCTAGATGTGTTGTACGATAATTGTGACATGATTGAGTTGAAGTCACTCTATGATTTAATTGTATGCGACAGTTATTGTATACTGAGCGAAATGTTGCGAACAATGCTGAGAAAAATAAGTCAAATACACACGCACTAAACGTAGTAAATGTCTAATTTGTGAAGATACATCCGTAACTCACAGGTAACTGTATCATTGATAAAGACTGAAACAAAACAAACTTGCTTGTATAATTTATGTTTTTTCTTCTATAAAAATTATATTTGTTTTCGGTTTTTTTCTTCATTATCAATGATACAGTTACCTGTGTCGTAAATAAGATACCAAACGATTTAGTAAAGAAATGTTACATTTTTTAAAATTATATGTTTTAAGTCGGAAGCGCGATTGCTAAAAAGGGATGCCCTAAAGTAACACGATTTCTTGGCACACAAGACGAAAAACTAAATATTTATTTTGTCTTTTGACCAAATCCAATGCAATTTTACAATGAAGCTTGTGGGAATTGATGTTACACATTCGTATCAAGCAGAAAGTGACGTAACTACATGCGACGTTTTCTGATATAATGATAATCATATCTGGATAGGTATGGTAGGTAAAATAAAAGCACTGGGTTGGTCATCGGTTGCTTCCAGCAGCTTCGCGTCTCCATCTTCTTTCCTTGACAATAGCTACGACCATGTTCAATGAATATGATGACGTCATCAGTTTCATGTAGATGAGTAAGTTAGTGCTGGTAGAAAACATAGACAACTCCAACTAATAGCTGCCGTATAATAACTAGATCGAATGTTTGCAGACACGTGGGTTTCATATTCGACAGTCTAACATACAATTTGTGAAAGTATGCTCGTATTTTGTTTACTATTGTATATTTAAGGATTTTAAATATTATTAGTTCACTAGATTTATTTCTACATACAATGTACAATTAACATGACTAAATACTTAAATACACTTAGCGGCACTTCTAACGCTGCCACTTATATATTTCAGTTTTTCTTTAAAAGTCTTCAATGAATTGTAATGAAATTTGGCACACTTGAAGATCAATATTTGACACAAGTTCAGGCGAATTTTCCGCTCGATCCGACGATATTCTACTGCATGACCCGTTTTCAACTGACAAGATACTTATATTGAAAGTCGCAATTTATCACGCAATAACGGTCATATGATTGTTTTGTATGCCTGTACATGTTCCTTTTTCGTATAATGGTTGTGCATAACAACATTATATTCGCTCATGATTTTTAATAGATATTAACAATATTTACCAAAATGCTAGTAAACGAAAATTACTGGTTTTGCTGCAAAATATAGTGTTTCCGTACCCAAAGCCTGTCTGTTGAGAAAATACGATTCCTGCGAGTAACGCGGGTTGCGCTCAACTTGAAATTTAAATTTAGGGTGATCAGATATTATATCAAGCTGAATAAATTCAACCCTACTGCATACTATTGACATTCATTATTCAGAAGAAGTGTGAATTTTACAATTCAGGTAGCTTTATTTGAGGTTAAACGTTTATTTTAAACGCATCGTTTTATATTCAGATTATGAGCTGATTTTGAGGCGGTCTACAGCTTACCAACGACTATTTCGTTACCTAGGAAATTGTAACGTAGATGAATGTTATGAATACTTTTATTGTGTACACTTATTACATAACACTTGAAGCTGTAAAGAAATAAAATATTGAAAAACTCAATTGACCCCTAATAAACACTCAGTTTAATTTTGTGACTTTGTAATTTCGAGTGACGTAAATTACGCTTTTACCACGAATTTTAATACACACCAATTCCTGAATTAACAAGTGCAGCAATAGACACATGCATTGAACTAAAACTGGTGAAAATTTGATAAAGTTATCTCAAACGGTTTTCGAGATATCAGGAATAATCAAGTGGCAGCGTTAGAAGTGCCGCCGAGTGTATATATGTCAAAACATAAGTTTAAACAGTAAACAAACATGCATGCAATAAAAAGAACCACACGTTTGAAAACCACATTGTAAGTATATGTTTCAATCAGTATAAAACAATACTTAATTATTTTCTTGCTGTATGTAAAGAATCGATAATTTGTCGTTGGGACAAGGTCTAATTGGGAGCGGTGGCCTAGAAGTAGCGCGCGCACTTCGGGATCGAAAGGTCCCGGGTCCCGGGATAAATAGTTTCCCTAAGAGAGACGCAAACATAGGTTTCCATAGGTAGCCCAAAGACCAGGGGAAGTTAAAATATCATAGGGTGCTTGAGCGACTTAACAGCTGAAAGGAGCCCTAGAAAATTAGTAATTTAATTTAATCGTTCCTGTTTATGAACAACGGCATGTTAGGGATACACACATGTCACGGCCAGGTTGCTGGTTATATCTGTTGACGGGTAACTACAGAGGGGGGGGGGGGGGGGTAAATAAAAAGCCTTAGGTTATAATTAACTGCCATTATAAGCATGTTAAATTCATTTAACGAACTAGATTGCCTGACGTAAACTTGTCACGTGTGCAACTGTTCCCAGTGTATATAATTTACATGCGGCCTCGTCAACTTTACGATGTATCATGTAAATAATGATTTGTATTCTAGGCACGTTGTTTGTTTACATTGAGAAATGAGATAAATATCACATAGCCGCTTGTTGTTGTTGTGACAAGGTGTACCATTAAATTGAAAGTTGCATTTAATTTCATTATTTGTTTTGTACCTGTTACATTGACGGTTAACTGTAATTTAATAAAATTGATAATGTTGTTTGATTATTCAACACGTGTTTAATGTGAAGCACCTACATTCAGGACTGGTTTAGGAGGGGATGTAAAACACTTAAAACAGACAGTATGTCATATAATATAGAATAAGTGATATAGGACCATATTGAGTAAGGTGCTGGTCTACACATAATTGATGTAAATCTTTAACTAAAGTAGTACGCGGTATGAGTTGTTCCTGGGCACTTGTCATATAGCCAATACTGTCTTATCAACATGAGTTCTATTATTAATACATCTTGTGAATAAACGTGACACTTCAAAGATTATTTATAAAATATTTGTCAATAATACAATAAATATGTCGACATCCTTCAGGAGTTGTTACAGTGTCAAGTTAATCCATTGTAGCATCAAAATCATATATCTATGCCATTCTGATTGAGAATATTATTTATGATACAATTGTGTAGCTTTTTCCTTTAAATAAACTGGGTACCATATGGTACTTGGTACAATTGACCTCGACTGCAGAGCTTTATTTAGGTCATGATGCAAAAGTTGTCGCGTCATACCACATACTCTCAGCATTAAAGGGAATCTGGCTTCTTTTCTCTCATACCCTCGTGGCGACTGACTTCATAACATCAGGAACGAGGTGTCGATGGTGATTAATATAAGTAACTTGTTTCACAATCCACCTAAAATAACTTAGTATAAACTAAAAATCAAACTTAGTAATGCAATAGTTGTATATGCACTAAGTAACTGTTGTATATAAATAAGACAGAGGTATAGTGCGTTAGCGACTAAGCTGGACCCCCATAAACCTTAAATATCTTAAAAAGTAATTATGCAATTTTATTGAAATTTGGCAGAGTTTACTTAATTACCTTTACCAACTCTGAGTTTAAATTTCAGATTTTTTTACTGTCGAATTAATGTTTTTCCAATTGGGTCTAATGTATTATTTTTGGTATTTTGATCAACTAATAGACAGGGAGTAAAATAAGCTATTACGATCAGCTAGTTAAGATTATGCTATTGTATAATGTAACAACTATAACGGTATAATTTTATAACTTTGACCAACATTTGTCAGATCATTAATGTGTATATAGTTGAAGCCCATCTTCTGATTGGAAGGAACATTTATACAAACAAGAAATACATTGTTTTTCTTGCAAATATTGCTACGAAGTTGCTTCAGTTATACAAACTAAGATAAACGTTCGTGTATGGGCCTCATTATATATTTTCAACAGTCACTGGTGTGTGACTAAATGTACAGTTATACTGGACCAAATTGTTGACCTTTGTTGTTCCGGTCACTTCCAATACCCATACGTATTTACCCTGTTTTAGACTCAAAATTTTGCATTAGGCGTCTATGCAAAGTACACTTTTCTGTGGACCGAAAATTCTGTTTTATTTTATGAGATTTGGTAAGCGTGTTTTACGAAGACATACCCATTTTTGTTCTAATCGGCATTGTACTTTTTAAGATATTTAAGGTTTATGGGGGTCCAGCTTAGTCGCTGACGCACTATACGAGCCGTAATTTATTCTGCCTGATTTGTTATAATACTTAACGATATTTATGACTATACTTACTCTAACATAAATGGTGTTATAAAACTTTATCTTGGAATCAATAAAGCTGTAAACAAGACGTATGTTTACATGTTCAAAAGACTTCAAATTGAAGTATGTTGAGATAGTACATGTGGTTTTAAGTTTAGCCGAGCGTCTGTAGGAGCGAACTTAGGTGATTTTAAAACCATAGTTCGTTCCAATGCTGCATATCATTATTAACTTCTAAACGCACTTTTTGGTATTGCCTATTCCATTGCCATAGATCGTTGCAAAATAAAATTATTTCAAAATGTATCTTTATTGTATCTGAAACTACTTGAATGTCAACCTTTTAAGACATGAAATTACGCAGTTGACCTTTTGGCTCGTTCCCAATACCTATAAGTATGGTTATTAAAACAGTTTGTCCGTTATACATTTGCTCATCTGTGGACACAAAATTGGAAAATAAACAATATTTTACATTTTACACAATATAAAGTAATGATGAATTTGGTTGACAGTATGTTTTGATCATTTAACGAACAAAATGCTTTTTGTTAAATCACACTTACGCTCAACTTCTAAGTGTGTTGGGTGTATGGATACGAAACGAATTTTGATAAGTTCGTTGAACTCCAACGTGCGTTCAATTGCTATACCAACATAATGTTAACCAGTTAAAGTCTGCATTTTACACAATCCATTCCTGCACCGACATAGTCTGAGAGCAACACCCAGGCGGGGCTATTATCTTATTATCTTAATATATTATGGAAAAAACATAATGTAATGCATGCAAATACAAATCACAACTCTCTGACTGTTATTGCGTATATGATGGCATCGCTAAATATGAATTACGTTTCAATAAACCAACACACACATAACGTCACTATGTGTGACTAAATGAATCATCGGAGACGGATATGGATTCTCTGAAGTGGAATTTGTCTTTGTAATATAACGTTGAAGCACTCGGGGTCAAAAGTTAATGTAATTGTATGCATGTTGTTGTTGGAACCACGGTTTTCAGCTAATAAATGTAACTGCGGGATTACAATACGTATTTTTATAGCCGATTCAATAAGCCATACTAATGAGGGAACCATCCCATTCAAAATAATAGCGCAACAATACCGTTAACCCAGCTATACCCTGTTAAACCTAGATAAACATAGTTTACCTGCTGGATGATAGTATATTTTCAACGGTTCTCATTTGACTTTGAAAGGACTGTACTGATAAGTTGCATGACATGTGTTAAAATATATCATATAATACCCCTATACATTGTTATTGTATTTATCGTACACATGTTACAGAATGTTGGGACAAGTGAAGAGCTTGTTCCTGTGTCTGGTTGTCACACTAACTGTCAACTTATCGGTACAGCAAACAGAAGACCAGAAAGTCACAGAGTACTTTAATGGACCAGATGGCTACAACAAACGTGGAGAGGCATTGTCTAACCAATATAGCATCTTATCTTGGGCATATTATACAAATATAACAACTTACAACCAACAGAAAATGGTAAATAAATACATAACTTTAATAGTACATGTATCTTTTTCTCGGGTGTAGTCTTAATCACCAAAATTTGTCTTAAAACATTGAACAGGATAATTAAAATTTGAGTCAATGAACATAATTATACGGATAAAGAATACATGTAGTTAGTCAGGATGGCAACGAATATCCGGATAGACAGGAAAACGTACTTATTAACAGTTTCTGAAAATTGGAGCAAAATGTTATACATCTGCATGTTTAAGTTGCATATCTTAGAAACTATCTAATTATTTAAAACTTACCAGTTTTCAATGGCCTCAATTTACAAGGCATTTTTAAAATGCATGATTATTTTCAAAGTTCTCTGTTGTTAAAACAGCAAACATTTATTAATTTAGCTATGGTCGTTCAGGGATATCATTCTTAAATTTTATTATAGCAAATACCTTTTTTTTTGCAGACAGAGATAAGTTTAGTCTGGTCAGAATTCGCTAAAAATGAATCTGAAAAAGTGAAAGCGTTTGACTTAGAAGCAGTAACTGACGCTAGTCTAAAGCGACAACTTGAGAGCATTCTAGATGTTGGAATATCCGGATATGAGGACCCGGCAGTACTCAAAAAGGTATAGTCAGTAAAGTCATACTAACTTTCATTATTTCTTATATTTTGTACTTATACTCCGATACGCCCTGTGACCCCATTCATAAAGTGTACATTATTTTCGTAAGTGTACACTTTTTGAGTTGTAAGAAAGTTGTTTGTACAAAACATTTACTCAGAAAGTAATTGGTCAATCATGACAAATCTGCTTATAACTACATGAACAGTTAAATAAATGACATACTTTAAAATCAATAATATTCGAGGGGATTTGATTTCGTGAATTTTGTGGATGATTTCAACCACGAAAATCCTTTAAATTACGTTGAACTTTCCACGAAATGGTCTTTTTCACCAAATCCACAAATTTTGTCACATTGAAATTAAATTATTTTTACTTGTCAAAAACATGCAGCTAGAAAATTGTAAATCCACCCACTGATAGTGCAATATTAGCCTGTACTATTTCTGTAAAACATCTAATTTGTGGCGTTTTACTCGAATCAATAGTGTAGATAACTAAACCATGAATTCCAATATTCTTGATTAATTTAGGCAAGAACAAATTTTAGAGAAATTGCTTATTGTTTCGTAAACCGCAAAATGGGGAGCAAAACTTATATTCTTGTAATGACCAAGAAAAGTAGAATTAATTATAGCTATTGAAGCAAAGTTACAGAATATTCATACCAAGCAAAAGTTATTTTCTTACTATTCCCAAGAAAAGCAGTGCTTTTACAGTATTTTTAAAGCATTCGTAACAAATTAAGCGAATTTAAGATTAAGCTGTAAAAATCCATTGTGCAATTAATTACATGTACAAGAAACCTGAATATACAGCACACAAATAGTTACTATAATAGACTATCGGGTGAACTTTATTCTATATATTAATACGACTGTGAGCGTCATCATGGGTAGTATGAATATAACCTTATGTGTATTACAAATAAAACAATACGAATATTTTCATAGAAATATGACAGTTGTAAAAATAAGATGCATAAATTTCTACCTTTGTGCACTAAGTCCTTTATCAATGAATAAAGAAAACTAGATGCAAGTGTATTATAAGCACTTATAAGGTGTATAAACACATTGACACTTGTGAATTTTAATCACAAGCTAATTAAACCTATGAATGGACATTTTTGGCCAGTTAACTTAATCCCTTCGGTACATTATAGGCCAAGCATATTTTTACATTAGTACTATATTTTCTATGATGCGAAAGATGCTCTGTGCATGGATTGTGCAAGGAAAGGAACTTTTGGATAATCCTGGTCTCTCTGGAGATCATTTTGCTTTTTGTCGGAGTATAAGTCAGATACAGAACTTGTTGTCGCTCAAAAGTGTCTGCTTACAAGTGTTATTGTACAGTTTCGGAAGGACGAACAACAAATCATCATCGGCTTCGCCTCGGACAATTATGTTGTTTGTCCTTCCGAAACTGTACAATAACGCTTGTAAGAAGACACTTTTGAACGAAAACTAGTACTGTATCTAATACACATACAAAGTTCATACGTACATAATCATTTAATTTCAACTGTGCGTAAACTGTGATTTTTCCTAATGACGGATAGTCTCGTAGTCTACCCTAAGACCTAGGGGTACGTAACAGGGCAAAATCATCACAGTTAAAAACCAAACGTCTATAGATGCTTACTTATAGTCAACATGTTGACAAAAAAAAATCCAAATTTATTTTAAGACTTGCTGCACAATACAAATGGAAATCATGTACAGGACACATGAAACTTAATAAGCAATATGGTTTATGATGTTGCTTTGATGACTGATGTATCCATTTTGTTGTTAACGTGTCCGAGTAGGGAGTACATCCAATGCAATATTCTTGGCATTGTAGGAGAAGGTCCGATTGATACTAGTACATGTTATACTAGTGTTCGAAATTCCTAATAATAGTTTCACAAATTATGACACAATTATGAATAATGAATCAGTAGCATACAAAATATTTCTTGTTCAACAGATTGCTGAACTCGAAGCTGAAATGACAGGCATATATAGCTCGGCCAAATGGTGCAAGACAGAAAGCGATTGTCTCGCATTGGAACCTGGTAGGTTTCCTTAAACTATAATAAAGACCGGTGTGAAATTCGGGAGTCAATTACATAGTATGACTAGTATTTTACATGGCAGACATTTTTGTCGTAATATGTTATTCAAAATATATGACCCGTTCTCCAGACAAACCGGGCTTAGTGACAACTTTGCGAAAATTGATAATATGTTGGTAGAAAGAGGAGACTCTTATCAAAGACCTAAATCACACAGATTGGACAATCCTCTGAAAATTTAGAGAAAACGCAAAAAACAGGCAGCAGAATCAGTTATTGTGCATAAAACCTTTTTTTAGTCATCCACTTTTACTGGACTATGTATCATGTTGAAGAATTAAGTTTCTTCTACTACATGAAATAACTCATTTTTGTCTACCTCTTATTAAGGTATCAGGTATCTTCTGATAAACTTGGACTTTTCATTAATTTGATGAATATGAGAGTAGGCCTGGCTCTTCGGGGTCTACTGTTTTATTCCTTGACTGATTACAACAAATGAGGTATCATTTTAAAGCTGAACAATAAATCTATTGCATTGACTTATTATGTTTTCATAAGTATATACAGGAAATATAAGGTATTAAAAATGGACGAGATTTCGCAAGATTTAGAAGATCTGCCACGAGATATCGTGAGTTTTGGTACAGGTTTCCAAACTGTGTAATTTAGGTCTTTGCTCTTACGAACCATTTCTGAAACTTTGAACAAATTATAACAAACATATACAAAGTTTTATACTTTTCAATAAAAACCACTACCGTCTAATTTTTCAGTGACGTTGCAAACGCCATTCGAACGTTTTCGACGTTACGTTAATTGGCATTTAACAAATCCGGTATCTGATACATTATTGACGTAAAGTTTTCAAATTGTGTCACATTTTAGAATCGTATTGATAATTTCTTATTTTAATAAACATGTCGAAATTGTGAGTGTTTGCTTACAGGAACATAGTTAGTGTTTCTAACAACCAGACCCTTGTTTTTCTCAATATGGGTGCTTTTTAAAAAGTGATCACCATATCAACGACAGAAGTTATTTTATCAAATTTTATGAGAAAAAAATAAAAATTAGAGATGGTCCTTAAATCAAAGGACATTAGTTTTTTCTCATTTTAGACCTTTTTCTAGTTACTGTTGCATAGTTAACTAGGCAATGTCATTAATCCCGGGTTTCCTGGAAAACGGCCCACAATTTTTGTATTATTTAAATTTAATGAAAGATAGCACATGACGTATAGGTCAGCTTTGTTAAATTACAAACATGACGTAATTGTCGTCCAGTGTTGCCATTCACAACAAGCTCACTGTCATATATTTCCATTTGCTAGTACATGAAACTTATTCTGAATAAAACTTGTTGTGTCACTGTGTACTGTGTACACATAATATGACTTAGAACTACTGTTCTATCACTGTGGCGGCTATTATAGCGGTTTCCCCTGTATTGGACCTGATTATGTTTTGCCTGCTTACAGGGTTGACCGACTTGATAACAAACAATCGAAATTATGATGAGCTAGCTAAAGCATGGAAAGGTTGGCGTGATGTGAGTGGTGCAAACATGAGAAAACAATACCAAGAATTTGTGGAATTGATGAATTTAGCTATCAAAGCTGAAGGTAATTGAACATACAAACGTAGTAGTTCCATCCCATATACATAAGCAGTTACTGTGTCAGTAGAAACAGTCGGATACAAAAGGTAAAAAAAAAATAGTGCACAAAATGCAATTTGTAAAAAAAAAAAAAAAAGAATTAACATCATGAAATTCGAAAGCAAGATTTGTACTATATTGGACAAGACAATTGCCTTTTTGGGTTTTTCTGTCAGCTTTGATGCGTTTTTAAGTTAGAAGACAGTAAACTCGTATATTATGTAGATGTTTGTCCGGTTTTCACATTTGAAGATTACAGACACGCATTATGTGAATACATTCAAGAAAGAAATGTCGTTATAGCTGTGAATCAAACTTGATATAATGTTGTAAACCTCAACTATGTATACTAACTACAACGAGCCATTTGTTGGTTTCAGGACGGTATGAAGATATGGGTGACTACTACCGTTCTTGGTATGAAGATCCTAACTTTGAAACAGATGTACAGGCATTGTTTGTGGAGTTAAGTCCTCTGTATGATAATCTTCATGCTTACGTCAGGAAAAAGTTACGAGAACATTATAACGGAGTGACCTTTCCATCAGAAGGACATATACCGGCACACATTTTTGGTAATGAAACTTTTCAATAATATACTTTGTATTGCGCACAGTAAACTATGTCGAAACCTAACTTCAAAGTACGAATACATGTGCTTTAGGCAACCGACAAAGTCGACTTTGGACTTATCAGTGTTATTGGCAACATGACCGTGAACACATCCTACCGATAATTGCTAATCCGACAGATCGACATTATACAAAAACTTTGTCAACATGCTTTGAGGTATAACTTAATAACAATCGATCAAAATCTAGAATTTCGAAATCGTTAGTTAATGGTACAAGACATTTGAAGGTGGTATTGTTTATTGCCCCCAATAGTTGCTAAACCTATCCAACAATGCTCAGCATATTTCCTGCTCCACATTGAGCATCATATTTGAATGGTTTATTTCCGTCTCATCCACATTGACAATTCGCTGGCTTACAATGAGAAGGTCGCAAGTGCCACCCACTTACGACCTTATAAGCCTAATGCATATTTGAAATCTACATCATAAGGCTTCCTATGAGTCTATTTAATGAAAATCGGAACTTGTCATGTTGACCAAACTAAAGTTCAAAAAGATTGTTTTACCATAAGTAAAGAGTGATTGTCAGACAGTTTTCTCCAACTGTACATTACTTATGTTATAATTATGTCGTCATTTCCTTTATGTTTAGGAAATATGTGGGCACAGCAGTGGGGCAACATATATGATCTGCTGGAACCTTATCCAGACCATGGCAGTGAGAGTATTACAGAGGAAATGATAGCTCAGGTACACAGTTTGAAGTAACTTGTTAAATACATAGATTCTATGCATATAGTAGTACTGTACGATGGTTGGTATCTTCTGTAAATGATGATACATACACGGACAATCAAAATTAATACAAATTATGCTTTTTTAATTACTGCAGTATGATTTACTCGATTTGAAATAAAAGTTATTTTGACGATGCATCCGAAGCGTCTTTGTCAGGATAATTCGATTTTATCCCCGTTTTCCAACATTTTTTAAGAGGTACAACAAAGGTTTTCTGCGGACAATTATCGTGACCATTTTACTTGACAATGATAACCTGGCTTCGACTTCTGCAGTCGATGGTGGAGATGAACCAGTCCATTCCGTTCATTTGATCTTTGACTAAGGATCAAGCGCTTTCACAATTGCGCTTTGAAATTGAATTATTTCTGTCTGAGTCATTTTAAAAGTTGTCTTACATGTTTTCAGTTCTGAAGTAGGCCTTTAGTAGAAATATTAATCAAGTAAGAAAAGGAGAGAATTGATATAATATTTCCTACGGATAAACCATTAAGTTTATAAATCTGTTTACATTCTTATTGTAATTAACCACTTTATTACTTAATTGATAAAGTAGATTACATAATTTATTTACAGAATTATAACATCACTCACATGTACCGACTGGCAGAACAATTCTTCGAATCTCTTGGAATGGCACCCATGCCGGATTCGTTTTGGGAACTCTCTATGTTAGAGAAACCTGCTGACGGTCGAGATGTTGTTTGTCATGCTTCCGCCTGGGACTTCAACAATGGAACTGACTTCCGGTTAGTTAATTGCACGACTCGTGCACAGGAAACTGTATCATTGAAAAAGAGTAAAACGAAAAAACATTGTAAAATTTATATTTGTCTAAAAATTTCCGAAAACAAAATTCCAAATTTGCTTTTACTATTCTCCAATGATACAGTTTCCTGTGGACTCGTGTACATGTGTCTTCGGGGTGAAATTTCATTCACTAAATCAACGTAGGTTATACATCTCGAATATTACTGATAGCGTGGTCGTGTAACACGTAATTGTGTTCTCTTCAAACATCAAGGATCGAATAACAAAACAAATATTTTATGCTAATGAGAATTTGGTAAAACTGTATTAATTTTGTAAAAGCCTATTTGCAGTTTCCATGTTCAGTATAGGAATGTTTTGTTTCGTTCACAGTTTGGTGCATAGTTCCTGATTGTTACTTTATAGGTTGTCCTTCATGTCGTTATTGTCTGCTGATACTTGTTCCAGATATGTTTGTCTGACTAAAGCAACATGTTGTCGGAATGGGATGTCGTGTTAAACAAGTGTTTCAGTCTTTCGTGCTCTGTTTTTGTTCTGGGTGCTGTTTTCCCTGGCTCATTTGTTTTTATTTTTATTTTTACAGAATCAAACAGTGTACTACAGTGACCCAGGATCAGTTGATAACGGTTCATCACGAGATGGGACATGTACAGTACTATCTAGAGTACATCAATCAACCCTATCTATTCAGAGGTGGCGCCAATCCAGGTTTGTATGGTCATTCAACACCTTGCACGTGTTTGGTTATTGCAGTAACATCAGTTTTACTGACATCACACTTGTAGTTCTTCCAGGCTTGCTGTCGGCATCCACGCCCTTACATTCGATAGTCGATAACTTATTAGAACTATTGTAGTCTTAGACAAATAAGATTGTGAGAGCAAATATGCAATTTTGCGAAAACGGGAAAAACTGTCGGAAACTGTCCTTTACTTAGAGAATTGCAAGCTTTTTCTTTATCAGTTTAGTCAACATAATATTTCCATTTTTCAAGACATTAAGGCTTCCTTCTGATGTCAATTAATGTGCACTGTGTTTATTTAACAATTTCAGGATTCCATGAAGGTGTGGCAGATATTGTAAGCTTATCATTCCAGTCACCAGAACACCTACAGAAGATTGGCTTGTTACAAAACCTTCCTACTGGTACAGGTATGTATTACATACAAGTACCAACACAATCTTAGTGAAGTTCGGAAAAAAATAAGTTTCAGTAGCATTCACATTTTCATTGGCCCGCTAAGGAAATTCGGTCGAATTTGTTTTATGCTACCAAGTTAGTTAGCATGCAGTCAATGGATAAATACAGAAGGATGTCCGTACATGCAAATTGTGATATTTTTTTACTTCGAACTGTCAACAGAATCCATCCGGTGATTGCTAAGTTTGGTCAAGGATACTGACAGGCCCCGTTGATCTAGTGACTAGAGTGGCATTCTGTAAATTATGTTCTCTCGTTTGACTCTTTATAGAAACGGGTTCTTCATTACTACTTGCCTCGCAACTCGCTTAACATCTCTTACTTGTACGTGGCATTGATTATTGATGTTTTTTTAAGATTGTGTTATGTCTTTCAGAGGGGGATATCAACTTTTTGTTCAGTATGGCTTTGGATAAAGTCGCCTTCTTACCGTTTGGATATTTAATTGACCAATGGCGTTGGGGTGTTTACCGGGGAGAAACGACACCAGACGATTATAACAAGGCCTGGTGGGATCTCAGGTGATTTATATTGCTCTTACGCTCCGTACAGAAGTGAAAAAAATATTTTTTTTTAGATCTGGGTATGTGTTAGAATAAAGGTCCGCTACATCAAGAACAAATCATTGCGCTATTAAGGCCATCATTTTCTAGTCTCATTAACGGTATCAGTCGAACATTTTCCTGTGACTTATGGGTTAATAGATAGGTGATTCGAATTTTACAGTAATGAATGATATTCATAAACGATGTACTGTGGACGAACAAAGGATGGACCGGTAGTTATCTTGAATGAATAGTATACATGTGTGTAGCTAATTTTATTTTCGAAATCGAGTACATATAAATGTTGAACAGAATTACTTCACTAGAGGATCATGTCTTTACCATGTATATTTTGTAGTAACATTTTAGACAGAAAGAGTTGAAACTGTAAATTTATTAAATGTTGCATCTGTTACGAATAAAGTTGTAAATTAATAGCAATTGGTGTTTACAAGTCTGGCCCCGATATCCAGAAACAACTCAATCTGAGCTTAATGTCATCTCAAATATTGTCATTTGTATTTGAGTTAGTTTCTATGCCATGTATTCTGTATTCTGGTATCTTCCTCCGTTAGATTGCGGAGCACACCTCTTCTAAGGTTATTCAGTAATAATCTTCCCTGTTGAATGAATCATATTAAAAATAGCATCTTTAGCAATAACATTTTTACAAACAATATTAATATATGACATTTTACATATCATCCAAACTTGTATATATGCAGAACGTGTTCTAACTATGTGTACAAATTTTGTTATACACTAATTTAACAAGATAAACTATGAAATGCATGAGTTTGCATTTAATGATTATTTAATTAACACTAAAATAGCTCAACATAGATATATAATTATACATATTATACGCAAAAAGTATTCGACTCTGAACGCAAATTTAAGTGTACTATAATCTATCAAGTAAAACTATACAATGCAAATGCAGCTGCATTTACTGTTAATTTGATTAAAGACAAGAAGTCTCAAATGAAATATGAGACCAAAATGGGCATCAACATACAGAAACATCGTTCTGAGTTTATTTTAGTAAAATTTCAAGAGCTTGAAAATCAGATCTATCTAAATTTCTGGCCCTGATTTGAGTAAAATTTCAATTTGAGTTGAGATGTTTTACTTGAGATGCTTCGGGAGATCGGGAATTGGATCCCTATGAAGAAAATACGTACTGAGAACACTGTATGAGAACACTAACCGTTCTATATATGATCCTTATTGTTGCAGATGTAAGTACCAAGGTATATCCCCACCTGTAGAACGTTCAGAGAATGACTTTGATCCCGGAGCAAAGTATCATATTCCTGGAAACACACCATACATAAGGTAGATACAATAATTATATTGTAATTGTATCCCGTTCATGCATTTGTTTGTTTTAACATCCATATTCTGCAAACCATACTCGTATGTAGGTATTACTTTTATGGTTGTTCGCGTCAAATCATACTAATACAATTATACATTAACCATCCACGAGTTTATAAAACAGTCAAATTAATTAATTTAAGACAGATCCTATAGTATCAACATCTTTACATTTTTGTAATATGATCGTTATTTGCTGTCTAAGAGAGTTCCTGCTGTAACATGCGGAATTCAAATGACGTTCTTATGTAAAAACCTATTCTTATTGTTAATATGCATGCATACTGGTGGAACACGTAACAAACTGAATTCATGAGAAGCCCCTAACTTAAGTATTCATCCATATACATGTATGTAGTTTATACTCTATTTATTACGTTTCGACATACTAATAAGCCTTTCTCAAAAACACATTCATGACAAGTTTATGCAGAGATGTCTATAGGAAAGTATTGTTCCAGGTGGTTTTAAATTGAAGTGGGATATACAGATGGGATGTTCTGATGATTTATTTCAAAACTGCGAAAAAATTAAAGAAGATGCATCGCTGAATTGAATGGACATTTCTTTAAAAGCCTGAATTCAAGTATTTCATGTTTTTCACCAGGTATTTCGTGAGTTTCGTCCTACAATTCCAATGGCACCAGGCATTGTGTGAGCTTGCTGGACACAATGGATCTCTACATAGATGTGATATATACGAGAGCAAGGCAGCTGGACAGAGATTGAGGTCGGTCAATAAGATGTTAATTAATTGTGGTTGAGTATTTCTCTATGGTAACACGTGTATTGTCTTTGTTTGTTTTGGATTTAATGCTTAAGGGCTAAAAATTATTATAGGAATAGCCAAGCAACCAGTACTTACACACCATGATACTCTTTTATTACATTTCTAACGCGAATCTTTAACTTATGTCCGCAAATTATTTTCTTATATCTACATCGAGAAACACACCTCATAGAACCAAATCATCCAGCCTGTTGGACCCAAGATTAGTGTTATATGGCACTTATGGTGTGATGCCGTTTGATTGTGGTCGGAGTTATTTCTGTTAAATGTGCTCGACTGTTTCAGCTGAGTGCTGCCTTCCCTGTCTGGGTTTTCATTAAATTTTGTTCATGCGTCACCTTATGTTCAACATATGGTGACACTGGGGTCAATTTGTCTATATTTATTTTAATTCTAACAGAGAGATGTTACAAATGGGATCGTCCGAGCAATGGGGAGAAGCTTTATATACATTGACACAAGGTACTTCTGCAGAGAGTAGGAAAATGAGTACCAAGCCATTGTTGGATTATTTCAAGCCCCTACAGGTAATTCGGTAGTTTTACATGTTCAACTAGTCTGTGATCCTATTTGATTATGTATGAAGTAGGTGGACTGCAAGATGAAGTATTGTCTGAATTAGTTAAAACCCACTGTTACTTTCTTACCGTGAGTTTGGCTAAGTTATCTGCAATATAATAATAATAATAATAACGACTTTATTTATAGCGGATGACATATTAGGTTCAAGACCAATTTTCAATATGGTCTACAATGAACAATGAAAACATAGTTGTATTGTGGATATTTTGTGAAGATTTGTTCCATATACATGTTGTACACCTAGTACATTACAACACCACTACTTTGTCAGATGTGGTAGTTAATGTCATCTATGAAATCAACAAATGTTAATCTTTACCGTGTGTGTTTTTATTTAAGGACTGGCTAGAGATACAAAATGCAGGGGAGACAATTGGTTGGAATAAAGACAACTGTCCGAGTGGATCATTTGCTCCAACTTCTAGTGCATCGCAATTTTCCACAAATATGTGGCTCATAATGCTGGTCATTTTCATTGTGGCTGCTATTAGAACTGAGCTCTAATTCATTTTTTAGAGGTTTACTCCATAAATGTATGCTTAGTGTGTTAGCAAATAATTGGAACTACATACTTGCCATTGGCAATAATTTCTATCTTTGAAATCCAGATATTTTTAAAGAAACTATAAATTATATGCTGATATCCGCGAATGATGAAGAAATGTTGGAAGTCAAACTCTTTCGGCTCAAAGTCTAAAAGTAGAATTCGTTAGGAAGTTTTCTTATATAGTTACTGGTATTACAGGTCTAAGAAATTATATCACAAAAACAGAGGCTAACATCCCCTATTTTCACTGATTTATTAGATAAAAGAATATTTACTATACATTTTTTTGTAATATTGAATGCATGAAAGATTGGGGAGGTAAAATTTGTAGTTTGTCTTATAATGTCTTAGACCTGTGCTGATGTAAACGCACACATTTAATCGCTGACTTTTTTCTCAATGTGGTCAGAGCAGGTTTTCTTCTCTGGAAAGAGTTCGACCAGCTTTTTGCACGAGGGCGTCGAACTAGCTACCCTTCACTGAGGGGTAACCTGACACGAGGGCATCGAACTAGCTACCCTTCACTGAGGGGTAACCTGACACGAGGGCATCGAACTAGCTATCCTTCACTGAGGGGTAACCTAACACGAGGGCATCGAACAAGCTACCCCTCACTGAGGGGTAACCTGACACGAGGGCATCGAGCTAGCTACCCTTCACTGAGGGGTAACCTGACACGAGGGCATCGAACTAGCTATCCTTCACTGAGGGGTAACCTGACACGAGGGCATCGAGCTAGCTATCCTTCACTGAGGGGTAACCTGACACGAGGGCATCGAACTAGCTACCCTTCACTGAGGGGTAACCTGACACGAGGGCATCGAACTAGCTACCCTTCACTGAGGGGTAACCTGACACGAGGGCATCGAACTAGCTACCCTTCACTGAGGGGTAACCTGACACGAGGGCATCGAACTAGCTACCCTTCACTGAGGGGTAACCTGACACGAGGGCATCGAACTAGCTATCCTTCACTGAGGGGTAACCTGACACGAGGGCATCGAACTAGCTACCCTTCACTGAGGGGTAACCTGACACGAGGGCATCGAACTAGCTACCCTTCACTGAGGGGTAACCTGACACGAGGGCATCGAACTAGCTACCCTTCACTGAGAAGTAACCTGACACGAGTGCATCGAACTAGCTACCCTTCACTGAGGGGTAACCTGACACGAGGGCATCGAACTAGCTACCCTTCACTGAGGGGTAACCTGACACGAGGGCATCGAACTAGCTACCCTTCACTGAGGGGTAACCTGACACGAGGGCATCGAAATAGCTACCCTTCACTGAGGGGTAACCTGACCTGGTGCATAACACTAACAATTTCTTCTCAAGACAAACCTGGTTTTGTCAACATTTCAATGGGACGGGATCACCTAGATCTGTGTATGCGTTTGTTTTGATATTTAAACTGATAAATTGTACATAAATATAAGAATGCATGTATAGTTGTCATAATTTGCTGTAATGTCATTATTACATCTGTACATATCGTCAATGATAATTTCAATATGCATTATGATCCAGGAGACCGAAAAAAAATAACGAATTTTTTTTTTCTTCAGTCGGGTCAAAATTGTTTTCTTTGGTTTCTTTGGCATTTACTATTTTCAGGCAAAAAAGATTCGTTATGTTCTTGTTTCTGTTTTTTTGTATATGTTTGAGAGATATCGTTTTCTTAAGTAGTTTACATCACCTTCGCCATTTGGTATTTTCCTAAGAATATTCAGATACATGGTTTGCGCATAACTCCGACGATATATTACTTCTTTCAAGTTCTTTGGTTTGTCCTTCTACACATCGATGGCTTAGAATTAGAAGGTTGTAAGTGCCACTTACGACCTTTTAAGATTCATACATATTTAGAATAAGCATCACAAGGCGCTTCTTATGAGCCCATTTTCATACAAATCTGAACTTGTCATGTTCACCAAAATGAAGTTGTCAAAGTTTGTTTTACCAAAAGTAAAGAGTAAATGTCTGACAGTTTTTCCGTGTTTTCTCAAAATATCGATTTGGTAGTTACGACCTTCTAATTCTAAGCCATCGACATGTATGTGTATATATAATATGAGTCTATATTATTTCATAGTTTCTTTTTCTTACAATTTCATATTTCATTCCATGCATAGTATACATGCTCTATCGGAATGAATAGTATAATGTATGATACTTGAACTCTGCACATTCATGAGGTACAGTTTTACTTGAAATCCGCATATTTTCTTTGCATGTTCATCTATATAGTATATATTCATATATTTATAACTAATCAAGTTGTGAACGTATACAGATTATATATAGTATCATGTGTTAAAATACTTGGATTAAATAAACATATCAGCTTTATGAAATGATGGTTTAGTTTTAATTTTCTTGATAACGTTTTACTTAGCAAATGTTCGAAAGTCATACCTAATTTTTCTCTGACCTTTAGACGTACATATTTCAACAACATTTGTATCAAGGCATGATATCTAAAAAGACAAACAAAGAATTACTGTAAATCAACTATTTATAAACTAGTTATTGAAATAATGCGTTTTGTAACTCAATGCAACATGACAAATATCAGCTTTTGAAAGTATATTGTCAGCTGACTCGCACCTAGCTGCACCAATAATTGTTCACTGTTACAATTATGGGAGAAAACAGAGGTCGGTGTTTGCCCCTAAATGTTCCACAAAGGTGTATAACTCCAACGCGATATTCTGCAATGTCAATATCAACAGAAATCACTGACCATTACATCGATTTAGGGAGAGCGGAAGTTTATTTTACCTGCTCACTTCTATTCACCAAGCAAGTTAAAATAACGGTAAAGCTTGGCCACATTGACATGAGCCTGACCGATTAGCATAATTTAACAGTCGATATATTGTCTACCTTTACAACACCGAATGTATGTTTTCATATTTGGGGAGTATCACGGAGACGCTCGAGATGTAATACAAACACAAATCTGAAATACCGATATTGCACGATTTGCTTGCGGAAATTGATATATTCAAACCTTGTTATATATTCTTGCATAAAGGTCAGGCTCAGGTCAAAATAGCAATGCTATACACATTTAAAAGATAATCCCTTTTCCAATATCCTTATGTTGTCATACCTGCTTTGCCTGTTTACTTTAAGTGGCACAGGTCCCAATACCGCGTTAGAGTTATAGACACTAATACACGTACTGACATTAGGCCAGTTGTCAATATATACCCTTTACATCAATCTAATCGGTAAATAATAATCACATGGCCCAATGGAATAACTTGAAAACCTTCGCCAAGCAACCTTCGACAAACAACCAGTACGAGCGATAATTGCTCTTGCGTTATGTCAATTGATTCAATACGGGTGAATGCCTTCGTGTTCTCTATGTGACCCGTACGAATGAAATAATAGCAACAGGGATGCACATGTTCAATAATTTACTTTCATAAATCACTAACCCCCTATATCATATTTAGAGTGTTGAACTTCTACACCCATTTGTAGTAAAACAATAGACACTTATTTATTCTGGAATGTCTAATGTGATGCTTACAATGATAAATGGATATCATTATATCGACAGCGTTGTGTATGTACGTCATCATTATTAAGCCTCATCTTGATATATGTACTATAAATCAGTGTTATAGATAATATATAATGGCACCTAGCAGTCAACAAACGATTCGGACATGGAACTAACCCTTCACACACCCCTTAACAAGGGATCATATCAGCAATGAAGTGTCGAAAGTGAAAACTTGTTTCAGACTGGATTTGAAATAATTAAATGTAAATTAATATTTCTATATTTTATTTGACCCATATATGCATCATCCATCTACGTTGCCACTATCTTACGTGACTTCAAATTTTCGGAATTCGACGTATACAGGTACTGAGGTAGTATTTATCGAAAGATCGCGAAACTGGTCGATCAGGAAGTGTCAATATTCGACGCAAATTATTTTTCACTCTTCGAATATGACTCATTCGGTTCAACAATGTACACCTCTCGCACGTGCGTTTCGTACATATGGATTTTAAGATAAAAAATAGCTCATTAATTTATCGATCAGCATATGAGATAAAACATACAATTACTAGATCTAAGTAATTATCAAAACAGGGTAATAATACGTTGATATATTTAAGCCGAACACATTCGCATGCGTGTTGCACGTGTTTGTCGTGGATATCGGCATTGAATAGAAGAAGAAGAGTTTATTTCGATAATATATACATATACAATACACATTTGAATTAGAATTATTTGAATTATGGTCCTTGTTCAAAACAAAACAGCATGTACTCACGCACTCACACACGTACACACACACGCACCTATACATAACACACACACACACACGCCCACACATGCACGTTCTCACGCATAAATAATCTGTTCATACGCACATGTAGTTATAAATCTCACAATGCATTACTACAACATAATTTCAGTAAGTATAAGCATGTGTGTTGAAAGAAACCCCAGTGTTGCGTTTCTAGATGTACTCAGCATATATTAATTGGTATAGACGATTACTCATGTACATACTTCTATATAGTATGACCCTCAATCTTTTTGGGGATATACCCTGCTTATTTATAGATTGTTTACCAAATGACATCACTGTCAAAAATCGTTGGTCGGATAGTAACTGTAAAAAAAGTGAAATTTATATATTTCTTTTACGAGGGGGTATCAAAAAGTTCGTGGACTGCCCCTTTAATTTTAATATGCGTAATGCGATTGAATAATTTGTTTTATCATCTTTAACTACATTCAATTCTGTACTGTGATGATAGACAGCCACCCGGCGCACTTTTATGACGTTACGACGTCAACCAAAGTCAAAACACTTGTCATTGTTCCATTGTCTAAGGGATCCAAAACTCACAAACCTGGTTTTGAATGACATGTAGCCTACCAAAATACGCAGTTTTTACTGAATTTTCTTTTATTCATAAACAAGGGTCGGTCAGTAAATGACCTTATTGATCAATTCATTTATTTGAGCACCAATCTGTCCAGTGGTCACACATTATTTAAGTTACCATAGTAACCGTCACATTCTCGGTAGAAGTTATATTAGTAGGACATTTCCAAATCAATTCGAAATACGTTGTTTTAAAGAATGTGCAATTTTTACTGAATTTTGTCAAAAACTTTCCAAATGGAAGGCCCTGTCCACGAACTTTTTGATACCCCCTCGTATATAAAAATATGAATTTCACAAGATGATACAGATACCCGAGGTTGTTACTTTCCAGTCACGTTTAGCTGTGATATGTACCGATTTTACAGTAATTAAAAGCCAGCTTATGACCCTTTGGTCAGTTCATCTGAAGTTCTCGTTAACAATATAATATGATATGACCATATGATTTACTATATTCATGGTAATAAGCCTCCTGGAGAAAGCCTCAGAAATTAGGAATTATTTCTACATCTTCATCGTACGTCGACGCGGTCACACTTGTACATTACGCGACGGCATTTTGCTAAGGTTTGCTCAGTGAGAGTGTGCTAAGGGTTGATGTGATTTCCATGTAAATATGAAGATGTTGCTCTAAACTCGCCATTTCTGGACGCTTATATATTAAATATTTCTTAGCGAAAAGAAGGTTAGTGTCTTTGTTTGATTATGATGTAAATGTGCGTTAGTATATTTTACTTACTTTTAAATAGTTTAATTAACAGATTGAATTGTTACCAAGATAGGCTTATTCACAAGGCAAATCGACAAAACAGTATTTCTATTAAATATGGCACATATATGCTCAGTACATCTAGAAACGCAACGTTTTCATCCTTGATTGTTTCTTACTTTCATTGCTCATACATGTTTTAATTTTGTGTAATAATATTGTATAATCGTGTAGGAACTTGGCTATAGTCCAAATTTTATCGATCGGGTTACGTAACTCCCGTGCGCCAAGAAAATCGTAAAACGCACGAATTCCACGTGCACCAATAATGCATGATGAATTTTGGTGTAAATTGCTTCGAATCCTTTGTAAGGTTTGCCAATGGAAAGAAAATCACAAAAGAAAAGTTCTAGGCTTCAGAATAAAAATATCAGGATAGTCCGAACATGGGCCAAATCAAGCGATTCGGATGCCTATGACAGAGACGTCTACTGGGAGGTTTCACTTTGGCTAAAATGCCATGAACCGACACTGTTTCATCTGGAGACACTCTACTAGCACTTTGGGACCGTTTACAACCACCCATGTCCAAGACATCCATGTGAAATAACTCTCCGACAGGACCAGTAACTCCACATGTACCATCTCTAGGCAAAGTTCACAACTGGTTCAAACACTTCTAATCAATTTGTTGGACGTCATGCATATGTATTCGATCAATAATAAAATAATATTTTATCTTTTCACTTAGAACAACGATTCTGAAAAAAAAGGATTTTACCAATTTGTGTTCCGTTACTTTTTAGCCGTACATCGATAGCACCGTTTCTAGATGTACTCGGTATATAAAGACTCTTCTCCGACGTCTGAATTTTATGGTGATTTGCTTAAAGTCCCATAAAGTCTCAGAAATAGCAATATTTTACTAACAAATAAGACCGTGAAACATTGGCAGGTTACAGAGCTCCCCAAATGGCATAGAATCAACATATATTTGATCTATGTTGACTTTTATCCTAAGAATAATAATCTCCGAAAATCGTCAATTTGTAAACAAAGGAGTATTTTGTCCACCACACAAAATACTCCTTTGTTTACAATCTGAAATCGACGGGTCGTTCCGAAGACAGTACGTAAAGTTCCGTAATATATCGAGGACACATTATATTGATGACCAATTTATGCGAGTACATGTATATGCATTTAAATGAAAGTCAAATACCAACCGGTATCCTCCGGTACTGGTAATCACCGGTATCCTATTGCACTATATTGTATAGGGTAACCGAGTGTATTATATCACGGGTGAATAAAAGGGTACATTGTTTTCATTAGGTTATAATATAATATATTGAGAAGTTAAGTGTCTATTTAATAATGTTTTAGACCTTACGTCAACTAGACCCCGGTACTATGCGGAGGGATGCTGATTACAACATGCTCGTTTCGGGAACCCTTCAAGTTCATTTAATGAAAAGCATGGATATTGGCGAGAATAAGTAACATGGGGTGCGCTGAGGGTGTCAGAATGACAAAAATCCAGACATGTATGCTAAAACGTCATTTTGAAAAATGCGATATTTATAATAACATGGGGTTTAGCTCGAATTAGTGCGAGGAACTTATTTTCTATCAATAAAATTGGACAGTATCGAGGTTTCGATTATTTGTATTCTTCTAAAAGCAATTTGTTAAAAACTAATTTATAAAGACACGTGGCCAATCAGAAATTCGTTCAATGTATGCATGAATCTGACGTCATGAGCGCGTTCCACATGGCTCATTCTCTCAAATTGTAGTGTTTTTAAGAAAAGTCAATCAACAGGGAACAAATTCATATACCAAGTACGATAATATTCCAAGCTGTTTACGAGACCAACGTGCAAAAAATATTTGCCGTTACGCATGGATGATTTTTACATGATTAAGCCATTTTATTCCGGAAATCGATAAATTAGTGCGTGGAATGAACAAATTACAAAGATTTATTGATATAATATATCAGATGACATAATGTTGTTTTAGGGTGGCCAATTAGAAATTTGGTTAAGTGTATAAACGATGCCGAACTACTATCTGAACCTCTTGGTAAACTGACGGCATCGCATCCGCTGCCATTCGATATACGCTGATGACCCGGCATCACTTCTTCCACGATCAACTGGTGCCTTTGGTAACTTTTCGCTTTTCGGCTTGTGATCTTAACATAATCGACATAGCTTCCGTGTGTAGAACTCATCCCTTCGGTGTTTTCGGGGAGCTTTTGGCATCGATTCGACTTTGGAAACCTTTCGGGATGTCTACATGATTACGAAGCCTCACAGAAAGCGTCCCGAAGATGTGGATTGAATGTGGAATGATGCGGAAGGGTTCCATAACATCGCGAGGACATGCTGAACATCTCGATCTGGCGAATTTCTGCTTCGGGAACCCTTCCGGTCCTAGTGGACGGCAGGTCTTAGACATTTTAGTTTAAAATATAAGTATAAATATTTTATGAATATTTTAATTTCTGTCAATCCTGTTAAAAACTGCCGCAAAGAAGCGTTGGCTTTAACAGATGAAAAAGTGTAATATACAAGTAGCACATAGTTAAATAGAAAACTATCACAATGTTTGTGAATAAGTAATACCAACCATCCCACCAAAGCTTAGTTATAACAAAATCTACTCTATACACGGCAATATACAGTAAATTTAACCAGCGATACCGACAGTTTCTATAGTTTCAAAAAGATACCGGCGGACACCGAGATTTAGTACTCGCCCACGTATGTGAATAACTTCAGGCTTGCGTGCACTCGGTACTTGACGAAAATAAGCTCGGCGTGTATAACAGTAAACAAAACATCAGAATGAAAGGCCAGAATTATCCATATTGTGTTAGTCAACTTATTGTTGCACAGTAATCAATATTTATAAAAACATAATACATTCTCGATAAGTAACTCATTTTGTGCACAAAATATGACTGCTTTTGAGCGTTAATGGGACTTTAATAAAATCCGAAACATTGTGGGTCATTTATTCGCAGCTACTTTCATGACACGATGTATATTTATCTGCAAGACTATTAAACGTATTTTTGGAAGAGGATTGGATCCTTTAACTTTGAAAAGGGTGGCGTGCTTGGTGGTGGTCCAATGAAGAGTTCGCCATTATACTTCATATTCCCCCAGGCATAAGAAATTATATCACAAACTATAGTTCTTACTTCCCAAAATGTTCACCTATTCAATGTAGTAAATATGTGACAGGTGTGTAACGCTCGGTTTAGAGTCCATCGTCAAACCGAACTGTACGCTATATATAGACAATAGCCTGCATCATTCGCTGCTAGTCCGCGCTAAATTAAAAAAAAATGCTTATAATCGTCATATAAGAACAAATCCGAAATATATCGCAGTGGATTGTGGCTTTTAGCAAACATCGTTACTACTATTAGCGTTGACGAATATCAAAACAACGCGACAATGGCATCCAGCCCATAACGGCTCATCGTCGAAAGTAACTGACATTATAACTTAAACATGATTAAATATATATAATTTGAATGTTTTGTGTGATAGAGACATAATTAGATCCATAATAGGAGATTCCTGAAGGTGTGCGATCAAGACGTTTCAAACCTGTTCCTTTTCTCTTATATTATGAGTGGGTGAAAATTGGGAATGTCAAACTCTGTTTTTTTTTGTGTGTGTGATAGTATTTCTTAGGCCTGTGACATTTCGATCATTGTGCGATAACTGGAAATTGTGCAGGAACTATGAATATGCCTAACCATAAGCATTTCCGGACGGAAATTGTTGATATTTGTCTGTTACATTATCGTGTCGTGCCCTGAAATGTTTTGCTCTTCCGTTGCTCTGACTTAGGATATGTAAATGCTATGAGGTTTGGTGCTCTGTAGAACGTTTACCCCTTTGTTTGGTCACACTTTTGTTTATACGTATTTATGAAACTTAACGTCATTTAGCTTTTTAACGATGTCCGGGTGTAAAAACTTTTTTTTTTAATTTTGAGGAATGCATTTTAAATATTTTTATTCTATTGTATACCCATTAAGACAACTGCATGTGAATTTTAAAACACATGTATTGTCATTTAAGAGAGTAATTGCTATTTTAATTTTCCTACACCCAGCCTAAGAATGTACTGCACAAACAAATGGAGGCAACCGCATGATAAATAAAATAAATCTCCAACAGATAACACAATAAAAACAAAAGTGTATTTAAATCTAATGATAATGATTATTTCTTCAATCAAAAGTGTAAAAATGATGTTTGGTCTAAAAATGAAGTAGATAAAAATAAAAATGTAACCCCACCGTCCTCGAAATTATGGCCTTTTTTTGCATATTGCCAATAAGTACCCTATAGATAAATGGAAATACAATATGATCTAAACAATTGGCACCATTGAATTTTTTTCAAAAATAACTTCAATGTGTGTGTAATGTTTTAACACAATTTTAAAAGGTTTTACCGAGCGGTTTTGAAAATATACATTTCAGAAATCCTTAGTAACCCGATTTTCATCTGTTTACCACATATTAATTCCTAAAAAATTAAAGAAAAAAAATAGAAAAAACATATTTTTCTCCAAATTACACTATAAAGTGATGTTACGAAGCCAAAACATAGTCTTATAACTAAAAATTAAATAAAAAAGAAAAAAAATATTTTGGCTCTAGTGGGGGTCGAACCCACGACCTACAGGAAATCAGTCAATTTGTCATAAAATTACTGAAATTGAGAACTCTTCAAGAGGAGATTCTTTATTAGACCAGGATATCCTTAACAGCTATATGACTTGGCTATTTCATTTCTCGTTCCGTTATATGTGTTGACACTGTGCCAGGGGTTTGTGGTATGTTGTACTTATTGTGTTTTCTGTGCTCGGCTTGGTAATTTGAGCGCTGCCTTCTTGTTCGACTTTCTCAAATCTTTTTATAGAATGACATCCGTATGTATTTTAATCGCATGTGGCAAATACCAAGAACACAAGGATAATGCGGGAATGTTTAAATTCATAATTTTAACCTGATAGAAAACGTATTAGCATAAATCAAGGGGTATAACCTAAAGCATGGAGATTGGTGGTTTAAGTAAGACTTTCCATGGAGATTGGTGCCAATGGCCGATATTTTGATGTTTTTTGTCACTTGACGGACACATTTCCACCAAAGTAAGTTCATTGTCTTGTTTTATATGCGGTGTGTATGCGATAACCACCTAGACATAAGTTTAAGCCACCTATCGGCGGTCTGTTTTAGTCCGTCAGTGCAGCGATAAAAGCCTGAAAGAAGGGATGGTGACATCGGGTGTCCGTAGTCCGCATCTATTTTTATTAATTCTGAGGTATCCGGGGCATTCTGGCTGGTTTTATTGTGCTTGCTAGGTACTTCATGCATGTTTTTATGGTTAAATACTGTTTCTGCTTATTTAGGAGGCTCCATGTGTATATGTTTAACGTTTAAGACGATTTCATGGAGATTCGTCAACTTTAAGACCCTCTTCATGGAGACTTGTTATTACTTTGTAAACAATACTAGTATGTGATGGTATTATAATCATGAAAGTAATCTCTATTTTGTACCAATTTCAGGGTTACTGTCTTACAGAGGGTCTTGACTTAGCGAGTAACATATTATTGAAACCAAATAGTATACAGTGACAACACCACCTGGCTGCAATAATTGTTGTGATTTTCTTATTTGTACTTCAAAGATATGCATATAATAATAAAGGATGATTTGTTTTATAATTGTGTGCTCTGTTTTTTATGCACCAGTCAAATCAAACCCTGACTCCCCAACCCCGGGTTATAGACACGAGTTTTTAACTTTTGATGTCCCCTCACTGGTGAATGAGAGCAGGACTTTTGCTCCGCACCTAAATACGTAGACCGGGAATATGTTTCACTGATAAGGGCGGTATTTTTACCTTTTTTAAGGTTCTCGGGCAGGGATTTTACCATTGTTTAAAAAGTCAACCCCTCCTTTCCCCATGCTAAGGGTTTCAATGGACTGGTGCATTGTGTATCTGTAATGATATTCAGTTGAACTGACAAAAGGCCTAGTAGTAGCCGTCTTCTCTACTAGATGGATATTATCTTTTTCGGAAATGTGTGCTACAGGCAACATCAATTTGGTAGATTGTGGTTTCAAATATACATTTATTTGAAACACCCACCGTTTTCTGCATCGCATTTATGATATAGAGGATTTGGAATCAGTTTTCGGATCAGTATTCTTTCAAGCACTTACGTACAATCCACAAGGAACCAACAACTTCTCAACATGAGGAGTAAAACCAGCATTGACAAATTGAAGCAACTAGGAATCAAACCAATATTGGTGGCTACAAACACTGCGCGTTAACCATTGCATCAGTTTATAAGTGGCATGTCAATGTTCAAAACATCACAATGAAACCTCACTGACTTATCCAACCACCCTTATTTATTTTAAAACATACTTATCATCGCTGTTTATATATTAATAAAGGCTTATCATACTTGAAACTGTCATATTTTAGAGTTGGTTGTATTATAAATCAAGAGTACAAAATGTAATCATTGGAACTGACTTCGAACTGGAGGTTTTAATTTTAAGGTGGTCTTTAAGTGAAGTTTTATTGTTTGCTACATTCATAAGAGTGAAATTCAATATTCGCTCTCATCTCTATAATGCATTCATCTTGTTAAATGCATTGTACCTTTGACACTTATTTCAAATGGGTCATTTGTTTTTGCTTAAGAGGCAGTAAGTAGAGAACACAGTATGGTGTTACCATGTATATGGGCGCACTGCCATTCAGACATTGGTTCTTTAACGTACCTGGTGTACAGCACTGATACATGCGAGACTACCTCTGGGTTACTTTCCAAATAGATCATGTCTAGTTTGGTGGGAAACACGGAAAAGCGTTCCATGAATAACCAAGTGCACCGACCGAGGTTCGAACCAGGGACCTATTGATCAGCAGTCAAGCGGGCTATCCGCTCGACCACAGTGCCACCCTAGTAAATACTTTGTGTACTACATTTGTATTTATAAAGGGGTCATTGCCGAGAGGTCATAGTAGACCGATGGTCACTTTTTGTGCAACCAATATAGTAATAATTACGTAAATTTGTTTGATATTTTTATTTACAAATTGTAGTTTTAAAGGCTCATTAGCGCAGATGATCAATGTTATAAAGGCAGTTTGATCTGATGCTTTTTGAACCAAAATATTCCAGGCAGTATCTTAACATATTCAGCAAGCATTGTTGAACAATAACATTAATTTTAAAGTAAACAAAAACAAAGAATACAACCAAAATCTGTGCTATTGGATCTTTCCAACAAACCAAATAGACATATTATTTCATGTTCTTTTATAATTTTATAGAATCATAACCTTGAACATGTATTAAATTACGTGAATAAAGTGTTTTCATGAGTCTTTACTCTATATTTATTTTCTGGCTTTTCACTGGGGTTCTTCGTGCCGATACAAATGACAAAGGTGATGCTGAAGTTAATCGTTTTCTTTTTGATGACGAATATCTAAATGGTGACGGCGTATTTAATTAACGACACAAAGCTTTTTAGTTACACTTTCATTAGGCAAAGATATTTCATTAAAATTTATCTTTCGTTCTCTTTTCTGCCGTTTTCTCCTTGAATGAAGTAACGTCTTTTTGGTACGCATTCTTCAAACCAGGAGTCTGAAGAATAAATAGAAACTATATTTTTAATCAATGAAGATAACACACTATGGTGCAAAACATTTTAGAACAGAATACTTACATTGATTTAATTCTCCACAGTTTGGGTCTTAAAGTTGACGAATCTCCATGAAATCGTCTTAAACGTTAAACATATGCACATGGAGCCTCCTAAATAAGCAGAAACAGTATTTTAACCATAAAATCATGCATGAAGTACCTAGCAAACACAATAAAACCAGCCAGAATGCCCCGGATACCTCAGAATTAATAAAAATAGATGCGGACTACGGACACCCGATGTCACCATCCCCTCTTTCAGGCTTTTATCACTGCACTGACGGACTAAAACAGACCGCCGATAGGTGGCTTAAACTTATGGCTAGGTGGTTATCGCATACACGCCGCATATTAAACAAGACAATGAACTTACTTTGGTGGAAATGTGTCCGTCAAGTGACAAAAAACATCAAAATATCGGCCATTGGCACCAATCTCCATGGAAAGTCTTACTTAAACCACCAATCTCCATGCTTTAGGTTATACCCCTTGATAAATAATCAAATAGGAATAACCGGCATTTCAGTTGATGCTGTAAATCGTAAATTTAGTCTTTGGGGCCCTGAAATGAGTATACTTCGATATAGAACTGGACACTAAGAGCGCGTGAACGCAATAATTTTTATGTTAACGCATGGTTTTCAAAAGCACATTCGTAGAACGTTCCGTTGATAAAACAAACCTATTGAACTATGAATGATTATATTGTAGAATGTTTGGTGGTTGTAGCACACTGTATGTCGTGTATGTACTCATTGTACATCATACACCACAATGTTCCGCACCACAACCGGCCAATAAACAAGTCCAACTGGATAAAACAACGGAGAGAGAAACAACACATTCAGAGAATAGAGACATCGTTGAGCTACATGAAGATTCAATTACCACGGCAAGTAGTTTCCCTGTATCCAAACAACCATCAGTTGATACTAGCACTTCGACAAGTAGTTTCCCTGTATCCAAACAACCATCAGTTGATACTAGCACTACGACAAGTAGTTTCCCTGTATCCAAACAACCATCAGTTGATACTAGCACTACGAAAAGTAGTTTCCCTGTATCCAAACAACCATCAGTTGATACTAGCACTTCGACAAGTAGTTTCCCTGTATCCAAACAACCATCAGTTGATACTAGCACTACGACAAGTAGTTTCCCTGTATCCAAACAACCATCAGTTGATACTAGCACTACGACAAGTAGTTACTCTGTATCCAAACAACCATCAGTTGATACTAGCACCACGGCAAGTAGTTTCCCTGTATCCAAACAACCATCAGTTGATACTAGCACTACGAAAAGTAGTTTCCCTGTATCCAAACAACCATCAGTTGATACTAGCACTACGACAAGTAGTTTCACTGTATCCAAACAACCATCAGTTGATACTAGCACTACGACAAGTAGTTTCCCTGTATCCAAACAACCATCAGTTGATACTAGCACTACGACAAGTAGTTTCCCTGTATCCAAACAACCATCAGTTGATACTAGCACTACGACAAGTAGTTTCTCTGTATCCAAACAACCATCAGTTGATACGAGCACTACGACAAGTAGTTTCCCTGTATCCAAACAACCATCAGTTGATACTAGCACTACGACAAGTAGTTTCTCTGTATCCAAACAACCATCAGTTGATACTAGCACTACGACAAGTAGTTTCCCTGTATCCAAACAACCATCAGTTGATACTAGCACTACGAAAAGTAGTTTCCCTGTATCCAAACAACCATCAGTTGATACTAGTACTACGACAAGTAGTTTCCCTGTATCCAAACAACCATCAGTTGATACTAGCACTACGACAAGTAGTTTCCCTGTATCCAAACAACCATCAGTTGATACTAGTACTACGACAAGTAGTGTCACTGTATCCAAACAATCACCTGTTGATACTAGTACTACGACAAGTTTCACTGTTTCCAAACAATCACCTGTTGATACTAGGCAACACACACACGCGTCATTGTTGGATACTGAATCTGACAAGACATATTCACCATTGGCAGACACAAGCAAACATACTAGTCAGCAAGACTTTGAAGTTATTGGCCAAGTTAGCAACGTCACTATTATGCAATTTCTTCCCTCGATGTTACAACATTTCTGCAAGGGACGACATGTTTGCTTTGACAACCAGAATATAAGTGGAACTAGATCTCCAGCAGGATCAGAGTCATGCTGCACAGGTAATATTCGCCTATATTCATTCACTTTTGATTCGTCTGTTTGTAGTATAACTGCACTGTAGTATACGTGTACTCCTTACACGAGGAGACAACTCGGTCGTATTTGTTTTAATAAAACACTTCCATCACATTGTCATACACAGGGGTTATAAAAAGTGTTGCTAATAATAAGTGTTATATGTAAATGTTCAATATGAAGGAATTTGAATCTAAACTAAAAATGTATTATATATGCTCTAGCATTTTCCTGGTACGTGCGTGAAGTTGGCACAACATACGACATTGAACATTGGACATTGAATTTTTCGAATGTAGTTATGAGATATCATCCATCTCAACATTGAACATTGGACATTCAAAAAAAGTTTTTTGAATGTAGTTATGAGAAATCATCCATCGCGACATTGAACATTGGACATTCAAAAAAATATTTTTTTGAATGTAGTTATGAGAAATCGTCCATCGCGACATTGAACATTGGACATTCAAAAAAATATTTTTTTGAATGTAGTTATGAGAAATCGTCCATCGCGACATTGAACATTGGACATTCATAGTTATGAGAAATCGTCCATCGCGACATTGAACATTGGACATTCATAGTTATGAGAAATCGTCCATCGCGACATTGAACATTGGACATTCAAAAAAATATTTTTTTGAATGTACTTATGAGAAATCGTCCATCGCGACATTGAACATTGGACATTCAAACAAATATTTTTTTGAATGTAGTTATGAGAAATCATCCATCGCGACATTGAACATTGGACATTCAAAAAATATTTTTTTGAATGTAGTTATGAGAAATCATCCATCGCGACATTGAACATTGGACATTCAAAAAAATATTTTTTTGAATGTAGTTATGAGAAATCATCCATCGCAACATTGATCATTGGACATTGGACATTCAAACAAATTTTTTTTTGAATGTAGTTATGAGAAATCATCCATCGCGACATTGAACATTGGACATTCAAAAAAATATTTTTTTGAATGTAGTTATGAGAAATCATCCATCGCAACATTGAACATAGAACATTCGTTAGCTAGCTGCCAATTCAAATTTCACTGTCGATTCTCCCAGCTTCTTTGATCTGGAAAAAGCTCCGGTGGAGCTACCTCCGTGGTCTCAGCATAATACTATAGTAGGTCATTATCAGCAACACCATGTATTTCATACCAATAAACTGACTTATTAAAAGTGTGCAGGGGCGTAGCTGGGCATACGCAAATACGCAAGGTGCGTACGAAGTTGGAATAACTGACAAAATTAAAGTGATATTAAAAAGCAGTAAAAAACAATGCCTAACCCGGGTCAGGCATGTTTTACATGTGATAATACGTAATTCATATCAACCAATCTATAAAAAGTGTCCTGAATTGATTTTCTGACTGCATTTGCTCGCGAAATTAAATTAATATACAAAATTAATCATGTTGAATACGTATTTGTGTGACATTCAGCTCTGGTAAATAATGCATTTTTCTAGATAAGTTTGCTCACACAATTCATTTATTGGTGAATAGTATCAAGTAGAGATCAAGTTTGTGTGATAGATGTAGGCGGTTCAGATAGTATGAATTATTTCAAAGTTTCATTGCGACAAGTATTGTAGGTTTTACGTAACAATGTTTGTATGCGCTATGCCCCTCTTGCGAGTACTGAGTCACATATTCCATTACTAGAATGAATAGTTTTATGCCCCCTCCGCTAAACCCGTCATCTTTTCAAACCCGTTTTGTGTCCCCTTTTTAAAACTTTAGTTACGGCAATGGACAGGTCCGCATCCTATCAAGATTCGGTACTATTCATACACTCTGCGACCATCGATGCTGTGGTAACAAGACAAAACGGACGAGCGCGTGCAAAACCAACAACAACACACAATCTACCAGACTCCCATTCGGATGACTAAGGAATGTCCCGGATTGACATTTCAGAGCAACGGAATAACTCGGACGAGAGACACGGATAATCTCGGATCAACGCAGTATGTACCCGCGTACTCCATGTAACCACCATGCTAGGCCTGGGGACAATCGCACCTCTGCTGTCTTGCTCATTGATAGGCCGGATCTGATAAATGCCGAGAAGGCACGTCAGGGTACGGACGCCTCCAGTTAGTCAATACAGATATACCGATGAACTTCATGTTCACATTCGTCGCAAGATTGTTCGTATAACATTAGAAGATGAGATGTAGGTGACTAGCGGTTTGTTGGCGTAGATATCCCTGTGATGAGAAAATAACCAGTTCTGTGTAGTTTTTATTTGATAGCTGGATATATTGCCTTATAAGGTATCTTTTATTTGTATAAGACGCTACTAATAAAGCTTTAGCCACTAAAAAATACGGTTCTATTTTATGCCATGCAACATCCCGGTTTCTTATACATGAATAGGATACATCAAAACGTAATGCAAATTAGGCCTACTAGAGTATAAGAACGAAATCATACATGTGTATGTTTTGAAAATGAAGAATATGGTATAGAATCAGAGTTTATCATGCCATATATTACCGATATGCTATAACATGGTCTGGAACAACTCCAGAAAGCATGTACGGCTTCGTAGAAATAAAATAACCTAGCAACCCTGTTATCATGTTAATGTATCAGGTTAAATATGTCCAGCTACGCCCCTGGCTAAATGACCACCACATGTTAAGTATGATCTAATAGCCAGATAAAAGCTGATAAAACCGCTGGCAGACAATTGGCCGTTAGATGCGCTGTGACCGGGTTTGTTTTCAAAGGCAAGCTGACCAGTTGAGTTTGATGCCAAATGATAGAGCACATGAAGAGCTTTCCAACTCACCTAAACTTGGCCGGATCGGAACTTATGCAAAATGTTTTTCCCGGGATGTAATTTTGGAGGGTTTGGTAGAAGGGAAATCACGCCGATAAAGCCGCCTGCAAAGCCCGGTCGTTAGACGCGCTGTGGGATTTTTTTCAAAGGCAAGCTAGCCAGTTGAGTTTAGTGTTAAATGATCGAGTATGGAAAGAGCTTTCCAACGCATCCAAACTTGGCCGGAGTTCATGGGAAAAAGTTTTCCCCGGCGAGAAAATTTGGAGGTCTTGGTAGAAGGGAAATCCCGCCTATAAAGCCGCCTACAAAGCTCGGTCGTTAGACGCGATGTGGCATTTTTCGAATGCAAGATAGCCAGTTGAGTTAAATGTTCAATGAACGAGAATGGAAAGAGCTTTCTTACGCACACAAACTTGGCCGGTTTGGAGCTCGTGGGAAGAAGTTTTCCCTGAGGTGAAATTTTGAAGGGCTTGGTAGAAGGGAAATCCCGCTGATAAACCGCCTTCAGAAGCTCTGCCGTTAGACGCTCGATGCCAGTTTTTGTTTAAAGGCAAGCTAGCCGGTTGAGTTTGGTGTTCAATGAAAGAGCACGGAAAGAGCTTTCCAACGCACCCAAATTTTTAGGGATCGGAATTCATGTGAAAAAGTTTTTCCCGGTGAGAAATTTTAGAGGGCTTAGTAGAAGGGAAATCCCGCCTATAAAGCCGTTTGAAAAACTAGATCGATAGACTCGCTGTGGCATTTTTTCAAAGACAAGCTAGCCGGTAGAGTTTAGTGTTCAATTTACGAGAATGGAAAGAGCTTTCTAACGCACCCAAACTTGGCCGGTTCAGAGCTCATGGGAAGAAGTTTTACCTGAGGCGAATTTAGAAGAGAAATCCCGCCGATAAACAGCCTTCAGAAGCTCGGCCGTTAGACGCTCGATGCCAGTTTTTGTTTAATGGCAAGCTAGCTGGTTGAGTTTGGTTTTAAATGAAAGAGCACGGAAAGAGCTTTCCAACGCACCCAAATTTGTTGGGATCAGAATTCATGTGAAAAAGATTTCCCCGGGGTGAAAATTTGGAGGGCTTGGTAGAAGGGAAATCCCGCCTATAAAGCCGCCTGCAAAGCTCGATCGTTAGACGCGCTGTGGCATTTTTTCGAATGCTAGCTAGCCAGTAGAGTTTAGTGTTCAATAAACGAGCATGGAAAGAGCTTTCTAATGCACCCAAACTTGGCCGGTTCGGAGCTCATGGCAAAAAGTTTTCCCCGAGGTGATATTTTGAAGGGCTTGGTAGAAGGGAAATCCCGCCGATAAACAGCATTCAGAAGCTCGGCCGTTAGACGCTCGATGCCAGTTTTTGCTTAAAGGCAAGCTAGCCGGTTGAGTTTGGTGTTAAATGAACAGGCACAGAAAGAGCTTTCAAACGCATTCAAATTTGCAGGGATCGGAATTCATGTGAAAAAGTTTTCCCTGGGGTGAAATTTTGGAGGGCTTGGTAGAAGGAAATCACGCCGATAAAGCCGCCTGCAAAGCTCGGTCGATGTGGCATTTTTTCAAAAGCAAGCTAGCCGGTTGAGTTTGGTGTTAAATGAACGAGCACGGAAAAAGATTTACAACGCACCCAAACTTGTAGGGATCGGAATTCATGTGAAAAAGTTTTCCTGGGGTGAAATTTGGAGGGCTTGGTAGAAGGGAAAAAAATTTGAACTGGCTGACAGTTACCAGTTGCCAATTCGATTTAACCGAAAAATTTGAATTGTCAGCTTGCTGACAGTTGCCACTTCGATTTTACTGTGAAATTTGAATCGTCAGCTGGCTGAATGTGGCCAGTTGCCAGTTGCCAATTCGAGTCTACATTGAAATTTGAATCGTCAGCTGACTGACTGATGCCAGTTGCCAATTCGAGTCTACAGTGAAATTTGAATTGTCGGCTGGCTTACAGTTGCCAGTTGTCAATTTGAGTCTACAGTGAAATTTGAATCGTCAGCTGGCTGACAGTTGCCAGTTGCCGATTCGATTTGCAAAATCGAATTGGCTGCTGGGTTGTGAACTTAGCTGCCATTTGCCAGTTGCCGATTCAAAAAGTTGAATCGGCAACTGGCTTCTAACTTGACCAACTAACGTTTGCTAGTTTGACTGACGCCGGACGTTGTCAGGCTGCAGATCGGGGGTATTGTGTAGCATCTAGTGACGACGGCCTGGGTTAGTTAGAGTGACTTAAAACATATACTAGTACGTAGCAACTCATCGGTCGGTTTCTGCAAGATCATCAATAAAAATTGGGTACATATCGGATACACGGGCGGACGGAAGAGACATTATGCTAGATTCTGGAACCCTAGCTTTTTCGAATATACAACTTGGTTCTTTAACGTTCTAGGTGTCTATTTCTAGTCGGATGGAAGCGATGAAAAGGGTTTCAGAATGGACATGTGTCCCGATCGAAATTAAAACCTTGGATGCACTTGTCGATCCGTAGTCTAGAGCATTACCCACTCGAACAAAGTATAAGTGTCACCCGAATGGTTGATTATACCAGATGTTAAATGACTTGTTGACAACCTTACATATTGGGTGTTCTTAAAATCATTCAAGTACTTGTTTCAAAAGCTAGTAGCGCCATTATTATAATATACCGGTCATAGTTATACCTTTTTTTAAGAAGCAAACCGGCTTTGCAAGACCGACTTCCCTGTAGGCCTCTATTCGTAGCTGATTCTTTTTAATAAACAATCATACAAACAAGGACACATAAAGTTACTGCTTGCCGAACATATCGGGTGACAAGACTAAATCCGGCCACCTAGAGTCCTAGACCCACAACGGTCGTACGACATAATACTTGACCCAAGAGAGTCCAAAGATAAGCAGTTGCGTTATGCACATCGTACGACCGATCGACATGCGTACGATAATAGAATTGCCAAACAATTGCCTATGTTTGACTAGGTCATCCTGTAGTGGGGACTTGGGGAACTCGGCCGGGTCCTGGCCGTGTTCCATTCGTTCTCTTGGGGTCACCGCTATTTTGCAATTTCTTTGTAAATTTTGATTACTGTAAACTGCAATTTGGCGGCAGGGACTCGAACTTCTCTTCTAAACGTGACACCTTTTTCACATTCAGTAAACAACATGTCGTTTAGTTTTGGCTAAAGTGGAAATGATATGACATCAGTTGCTTGCTTACGCATATTGTTAAAGAAATATTTCAATAAATTTGAATTAACAGTTCGCTTAATCTGGACTGTTATATCAAGCGACGCAGAGATACGCGCGACGCGTGACAGCGTTTTTTGACATGCAATTTCACTTTGAAATGAAAATAAATGAATGTTCTGTTAATTCTTTGAAACAAATATTGTTATTACAATATTGCTTTCAAAAGTACCGTTCTAACGATGTATATAATTTTAATATTTCTCCAACAGTTGAATTGAAAATGGTCAATAACTCTTAGTGACCACCCGAAATTCAAACAACGTACGAGTTCAGGTCCCGGTACGTCCTGGTATCTTCCGGCGGAAGAAAGCCAGTATACCTTGATGATCCTGCATGTATTTGTAACAAAACTCAATTGCATTGTCACATTCCAGATATTACTCCGTTGTACCCCGGTCTGACAGAATATTATATCAGTTTGATGCTAGAGTTTCTGTGGTTATTCCCGGTTTCAGGACGGTGTCGTTACAGTGAATTTAGGTAGGGCCCCAAAAAACCCCGATTTGGTCTCGGTTGATGCCGGTGGTGTTTTGGTCACCACCGGTGGTGGTCCGGTGATCACCAGTGTTACCCGTCATACCACAGTTGTGTGTCCTGGTGGCATGCTGGTGTTACCCGGTTGTCACTGGGTGTTATACTAGTATATAAACCTGAAGAAAAGGTGTAAACAGCATCAGTTCTTACTAAGCTGTCAAGCACACCCGATAACATCGTGACAAGGGATAAGAGGCCAGCTTTAGTGCGCCCAGGATAATGTGATGTTTATAAACATTGACCGGTTTAGCATACTGTTGTAAAATGGGTTGTTTAGATAGCACATAATTATGGTCAATTTCGTACTAAAATAACACTTATAAATCGTGCTCGCTCGAGTAATCCACCTTTGTGGATCATTCCAAATTTTACCGCCTTTCTCATTATCCCGGGCGCACTATAAGACATACGCGTCGGTCGAGCGTGAGAAGTCAGAAACTCACGGGAACTTCGCCGTCCTTAACTGCGACGGAACCGTGACTCAGTCTGTCATAACCGCAGAAACACCGCCATTTTCAGCGTAACATCTGGGGGCCTAACCGACAAGAAAACCGGTCCATAACGTTGCGCTCCCTGCCTATAGCGGGACATGCATTGGCTACACCCTTCAATACAAGGACTCAGCTTGTAACTTACGGTTCCTCACGGCAGACATACGGTAGAGATACCGGCCTTCCCGGAAAGCCCCGGCGGTGTCCCGGAAATTCACGGTGGCAATGTCCCGGTACTCCCCGGATTAGGCCGTTTCTCGAAATCGTTCCCGGTGGTCACCTGTAACTCCCAGTTGTATTAAACATTTTAAAACAAATGTGGCTGTTAGCTGGTGCCTCACGGTTTATCATTTAACATTTAAAAACAAGCGGGGCTGTAGCTGGTGCCTCACGGTTTATCATTTAACATTTTAAAAGAAGCGGGCCTGTAGCTGGTGCCTCACGGTTTATCATTTAACATTTTAAAAGGGCTGGTGCCTCACGGTTTATCATTAAAATTTTAAAAGAAGCTGGCTTGTAGCTGGTGCCTTACGGTTTATCATTTAACATTTCAAAAGAAGCGGAGTATCTATGTGTTCTTTTATCATTTAGTTAATGACAAATGTGCAATATACGTGTGAGTTTCCTACATCAATCATACCTACGAGCTCGTAGACAACTCGGGGGGCTCGGATAAAAATTCACCGAGTCCTCAACAAAAATCCGTACAATGCTCGTACGAGTTAACGATGTCCGTACGGACGCCTTACGGCATTTTTAAATTTCGACGCGCACGGAGCTCGTACGATTAATGTGACCAGGGGAAATCAAGTGTGCCGATGAATTTTATTCTTGTCGTACGGTCATCGTGCGAGAATCTTACGGACACCGTAATGATGTCGTACGAGTGACTTGCGAATTGCGTTTGATCTTCGAGTACCGTGCAAGCAGCACCGTGCGATCCCCATACGAGTCCCGTACGATATCTGTACGAAGATTAAGATGTACGAGACATTATCTTTTATTCGTACGAGGTCTGTACGAGTTGTGACCAGAAGCTAAGAACCTACACATACCGTTAGGCGGTGTTCCCTGTGCACCTGTCCGTGGTCCGTGTGCGCGTGCAAAATAAGTGTTGCAATAAAAGTTGTTGCTCTATTCAATGCCGCTCATGGTAATACAATGTGCATTACAGTGCTTAAATATCATTCACAACAATAGCTTTTAAAATACTGTCTAACCTTTGTTAAGACCCTTTATTCGTGAAATATGTCCGCATACGTCAAAAATCGCTCACTGAGCGATTCTTTGCGATCACACAATACGGACGGCGTATGCGTGCACGGAACACGGGGACAGGGAATGTATCCCACAGCTTTCAATAATTTCTATCTTTTTTATAAAAAATTATATATCTTCAAATCTCGACGGTTTAAATTCCGGAAACTTTTAAGTATCGCAAATCCCATAACCGCATATTTTAATAGCTGATTTGTGCAGTTTACAATAGTGTTTAATTAAAATGTACGCTTATCTCTATAATCGTTGATTAGTTTATTCTAAACGTTCCATCCAAAAGTGGGGTCTATAAGACCAAAAACAAAACAATGCGATTGTGTCGGGTGTTGAGACTTTAATGATATCGACACATATTTTTGCTTGTACGTGTTCAATAATGCTACGGTCACAATGCTCGTACGATGTATGTACGGATTAACTAACTTGTACGAGTCTGAAATATTTTAATCCTAACGGTATTTGCATCTGGTCACAGCTCGTACGGATCTCGTACGAGTTGATCAGAATGTATAGTTTTCACCAGATCACCGAGTCCTCTACGAGTTGTAAAAATCCGTATGATGCTCGTACGAGTCTCGATATCCGTACGGGCTCCGTACGGACGTCGTGCGAGTTCAGAAAAATCAACTCGTACGGAGCTCGTACGGAGCTCGTAGGGCAAATGTGACTAGGGTATAACTCAATGTGTAGAATCACGTGATCAAATCGATTGAAATAAATGCGGTTTTACGCTCAAAACTATTGCGATTTCGTCGGCAAGTACCGAGTTCGCTCTATCTTAAGCTGTTTTTGATTGATGCTCGACCAAATACAGTTTCCATCCGAGTGTAATAATTTGGTCGAGCATCAATTAAAAACAGCTAAAGATAGAGCGAACTCGGTATGTGTCGGATATTCTTACATATACGGAATGTACTTTAGGCTATATAATATAACCATATTAAATGCACCATCGTTATAATCAAGAAAAAACTCACCGTTAGCAGACGAAATCAAATAGTTTTGAGCGTAAAACCGCATTCATTTGATCACGTGATTCTACACGCTGTAACTGTAACTGTTTTTTGAATGTCCAATGTTCAATGTCGCGATGGATGATTTCTCATAACTACATTCAAAAAAATTTTTTTTTGAATGTCCAATGTTCAATGTCGCGATGGATGATTTCTCATAACTACGTCCAATGTTCAATGTCGCGATGGATGATTTCTCATAACTACATTCAAAAAAATATTTTTATGAATGTCCAATGTTCAATGTTGCGATGGATGATTTCTCATAACTACATTCATAAAATATTTTTTTGAATGTCCAATGTTCAATGTCGTGATGGATGATTTCTCATAACTACATTCAAAAAAATATTGTTTTGAATGTCCAATGTTCAATGTTGCGATGGATGATTTCTCATAACTACATTCAAAAAAATATTTTTTTGAATGTCCAATGTTCAATGTTGCGATGGATGATTTCTCATAACTACATTCAAAAAAATATTGTTTTGAATGTCCAATGTTCAATGTTGCGATGGATGATTTCTCATAACTACATTCAAAAAAATATTTTTTTGAATGTCCAATGTTCAATGTCGCGATGGATGATTTCTCATAACTACATTCAAAAAAATATTTTTTGAATGTCCAATGTTCAATGTCGCGATGGATGATTTCTCATAACTACATTCAAAAAAATATTTTTTGAATGTCCAATGTCCAATGTCGCGATGGACGATTTCTCATAACTACATTCAAAAAAATATTTTTTTGAATGTCCAATGTCCAATGTCGCGATGGACGATTTCTCATAACTACATTCAAAAAATATTTTTTTGAATGTCCAATGTCCAATGTCGCGATGGACGATTTCTCATAACTACATTCAAAAAAAAATTTTTTTTGAATGTTCAATGTCGCGATGGACGATTTCTCATAACTACATTCAAAAAAATATTTTTTTGAATGTCCAATGTTCCATGTCGCGATGGATGATTTCTCATAACTACATTCAAAAAAATATTTTTTTGAATGTCCAATGTTCAATGTTGGGATGGATGATTTCTCATAACTACATTCAAAAACTTTTTTTTGAATGTCCAATGTTCAATGTTGAGATGGATGATATCTCATAGCTACATTCGAAAAATTTAATGTCCAATGTCGTATGTTGTGCCAACTTCACGCAACCCATTTTATATTGTAGATTGCTCGTGTCCTCCGGACTGTACACAAACCGGAAGTTGTTGCTTTCCAGAGCAGTTACAGGAGACTACCACAGAGTGTATATCGGAAGGTCTGCCTCATTCAAATAAGCTAACCCGTTACAAAATGGTAACGTCCGAACTGAACTATGACGACAACACGTCTTTGATTGAACCTTGTGGTGAAAAGGTTGTAGCACCATGGGGAAGTCTATTTCCCGTGTTTTCAAAATCTCACAAGAAAATCTACAAAAACAAATTCTGTGCTGACGCCTATGACGTCACGGACGGTGTCACATGGAAGATCTTTGTCAGCTGTCCTTCGAGTACTTCATTGCTACGTAACAGAATAATAGATGGCTGTATTGTTTATTTTGAATATCCTGGTAATGTAAAAGATATAGAACATTTAGTGTGTTTAATTAGCGATATATCAAATAATTCGTGGTGTCGAAATAAGATTGTCTCAAAACCGCCTGATACACCGTTTCATAGAGACGCGATATTGGCAGCTTGCTATAGTGGTCTGGTATCCCCGTATGTGGTGCGGCGATTATTTTACGCTAATGTGTTTTGTGCCATGTGTGAAGAATTTGGCGTAAATCTACTGAAGTCCAATGTGTGTTCTGTTAAAAATGGATTTATCGAAAAATCAGGTGGCCGGTTAATGTTTCTATTAGACACATCGTTACTGGCAGAGTTGAGTGCGCCACCCAAAACACAGTCAAAACAGAAACTTGCTTGTGTAAGTAAACGTCTTGTAAAATTATTTAATTTCGATTAGACGAAATTCCGCGTTTTTTGTAAAAATGACCATTTCGATGGGATATTAATTCGTACATTTTGCATTTCACGTAACAAAAATTATTGAAGGCGAACTACGAAATCTACGAAATTTAATCCCCCACGAAAAGTAATGATTTTACAGTACATTTTTTGTGTATTGATATTGTCAATAATTCAATATCAATACTGCGTCACCTTATTTCCACAACCGTATAACTGCATTTTTGACGAAAATAAGAGTTTGGTATCGTTGGATTCGTCTTGGAAAGCTCTACACCATGATATAACTTATATGTATGTAGAAATAACATGAATATGTAAAGTAGCTGTGCCACAAACGTCTAACTCGCCTGAAATGCAATGAAGTTAGATCCACAAACGAACAACTGTTAAACCAATGAGACTTCAAATTTTTTACCACGTGATCTAACGAAAACTGGTGTAATGGCTGCTCAAGACTTAAATATGAAAATACTTGGCTATTAAAATGTTCATTTAATACTTCTCAATACGATGTTAGTATTACTTACTCAAATGTATATATACATTATGTTGTTAGGAGAGTATAAACCAAATAGATCTTGTTTAAATGTGAAAACCAACAGGTCTGCGAAGTATACATATTTTCGGATGTTACACATTTTTGACGAATTGTCTCAGTTTTGAACATTTTTTAAACTTAAATTGTTACAATTTCAAAATTTTCATACGTATTTGTGTGTTAGCTTTATTACTTATCAAACCCAATTAGTTATAAGAATCTTAGTTGAGATGGAGTTCATCTTTATACGATAATATTTCAGTATCAGAAGAAGAAAATGAACAATATGTGCATAATGTGGTCATAGAGCAAATGGTGTATGTTGAATGAATATGACACAAGGTACACATGTACGATAGGCTTAGCCCCACCAGGATACTATAACCATCATGTTAATACATGTATGTATCTAAGTTGTAGTGTCAACCACTTTGTACAGCCATATCAGGTCCTAAAGGATATACTTATCACCACAAAGGACAGCCTTCATAGCCCATGTGGGGGTAATCACCACCATCGAGTACATACATTTCATGGTCAATAGTGTAATCACTTCCATTTAGTACCGTATTAGCTGTACCAGGCACTATAGGAGGCATATACAGCTTAAATATGACATTACCACCATGTAAAAATACAGACCAGACTTTGTCAGGTACACATGGTCACACAATATTGCCTCTCAAAAGTACACTCAACTGCAATGAAAATATTTCTTATTAAGTATTTAGTTTACCACAACAAAGAACAGACATACATTTGCCATTAGGAGAACTAAACATTCTAAACCATCAAGCGCAGCAGTCAGGGAAGCACTGTCCATATGTGGTACCACCATGCACAGACATCACAGGCTCTGTAAAAGCAATACAGCCATACAAAGGACGAAGTAGTACTCGCCCTCCGAATCACGTTCCCAATTTGTTACCCAATACCACATCGATTATTTATAGGGTATTTTGCCCGCTTTATGTCATTACACTCTCTTAGGGTTACGTCTGTCCAATCAAAAAGGCAACCCTGCTTGTCTGAAGTACTAATCAACACCACGCGAAGGGCTCTAGGGGGTTCCCCATCACACAGGGTAACCAATACAGACATGTTTTATTGGAGGTTTCAACACCGTTACCCACACCTGTGATAACCTTTATGTTATACTAAACTCGCACAAAGTACATGAAACCTATGGATTACTCGCGAACACCAAACCAAGCTTCATTGAATAATCTACTGTCCAAACTACTAGTATAAAGTGTAGCCATTACATACAAGGGTGTTCAGTCCTGATGCTGTTAATCAGTCCTGGTACGATGAGGTAGATAGATAGATAGATAGATAGATAGATTTTATTCAGTATTGAAGTTCATATTACATGGATAATTAAAAACATGTATACATAATAAAACAAATCATACGTACATGTATTCAAAAGTACCCATGACAGGCACACCAACACTAAGGATAACACAAAAAAGAGATATCTCTTATTTCCATTGTGGTCCTTAGGTACACAACACATCATGATACAAACTACACGTCACATATGTTTAGTACTAGCAGTACCCTAATACCTAGCACTGGTACAAGTATGGGTAGTGGTGGCATAGAGGTAGGGCGCGCTCTTCTGGATCGAGAGGTTCCGGGTTTAACCCCTCTCTGGACCACTGGTTAATTTCTCTGAGCAAGAATAACCCACATACTCCAGTCCACCAAGGTATAAATTGGTACATGTGAGGGCAATGTATCTTCCTTGGTGACACAGATCGATGTTGTCTGCCACATCCACAGGAGAGGAATTTTCTTCACAGGGAGACACGAACGAAGGTTTCCAAAGGGTGCTTTTGTGCAGCTTAACAGCTGAAAAGAGCCCTAAAGCTTTGACTTAATTTTAACACCTTTTAGGTGACCAACAGAGACAGACAGTCAATTCGGTACATTACTAAATGCCTTAAATGCTATAACCTACACAACATAGCAATTGACTCTATGTGTACCTTAACCAAGCAACAAGGGGGTCTGTTATTGAACCGTCAACCAGTTTAGCATGTACGCCCATCACATCTTGTACTAAAACATGTAAATGTAAACATATTATATTATATTGAATGATGGCCCTGGTAAAAGGTAACACAAATGAAACGCATTAGTCTAAAAAAAAAACACTAGTATGCATTGTTTAAGACTACATGCATGTGCGATTAAAATTGTTGTTTATTAGGCATTCGTATATTACATTTCTTTTTATTTGTTTGGGTCGTCAGACCAAACAAATATATATACCACTTTTCAGAAACCACTCATCGTTAGTTACGTTTTTGACAAATAGTCCGCCACTTCCTCACAACACTGTACTTACAGATATCAAGAACTTATCATATATGCAAAAGTTAAAAGAAATACATCAAATAAGACAAACATTAATTTTTTTACAAATCAAGTATTGAGTAGAAAGCAAAGTTTATTTGTAAACTTGTTTTATCAACATACAATATCGTTACGCTAGACTCTCAAATAGTGTTGCTTTATCCATTCATAAAAATACGGGAGTTGGTGTGTATTCTCACAAGGATATTAAGGGTATCGCCTCACAGATGGAGTTTAAATTTGTGTACGGTTGAATTAGGAATTATTCTACCAAACCACGTTATTTATATTATAGAAACATGCTGACTGTTGTTTTAATTAAGCGTGTCTTTTAACATAAACACAATGAATCCAGCCTTAGATAAAATTTAAGAAAGAATTTAATAGTGAAATGCAGAAAGTGAGAGATGAAATGAATGAATTAAAAGTAAACAATTCGCAGAAAGCTAATCAAGAAGGAAATCGCCAAATGATGGATACGTCAGAGACTAAAAATTCTGCTAATTACATAGACGTAACGTCAAAAGGTGAGGCACAACCAACAGCGAACAACTTCCAACGATAATTATTGCTTTACTCGGCCTAGCAAACTGTAAATTATATCATTAAACGCAGAAATAAAATGTGCATTTAATAATGTATACATATAAATGGAAATAATAAACGTAAAATGCACCAAGCGTTATTTTGCGTGACTATTTCGCGAAAAAAGTAGCGAGACTTGTAACAAAAACACAGGGTCGGTTAGGTAAAAGTTATAATAAAGAAATAACTACGGAACATATTCACAAAGAACCACAGTCACCGGTTAAAGCATGCTAGTCCAGTCATTGAAGCTAAAAAATATGGTCAACCTCAAACAAATTGAAAAACAGAGTTTCTTTGCATTTTCATCATCTACAGACTATTATCAACTACAGACAAAACGTCAAATATGCGAGTTCAGTGGGGAAAATACAAAAAAATCGACATGTTTAAGGTCACTTTTGGTAACAATTTCAGCATTTTCCTTATTTCATACTACATGGGGAATTTTAAGTTCTAATAATTCCCGTGTAAGTCGTTAAATATTTACTGATTGCACCTTAAAGCTTATATTTTCTATAAGATACAACCTTCTTCTATCGAATACAAATATTGATTTTATCATCGGACAATTTACTTTTCATATATATGCCAGTCTACGTGTTTGTATACTACCCATTCAAATGTCGACAAAATGACTCAAAATAGCACTTGGAAGGGGAAACAAAAGTTTTATTCATTTCTTTAATATTAATCCAATTTGTTAAAAATTTACACATATCATGTGTTGTATATATGTGTGTCTAATGGAAAAAGGATATTTGTGTTTGGACAGTATACAATAATGACAATATACAAAATGTACACGAATCTATCGATTTGGGAGAAGTAGTGATTGTTCTCTTTGTCTGTTCGTCCACAATTGCATTTGTATTCACAATTTTGACTTTATGATTATGAAACTTGATCAGAGTGATCATCTGAACAAAATTTAGGCCAAGGTAGAAAATGGATGATCAAGGGTAAAAAACTAGGTCACTAGGTCAATTTGTAGCAAAACCTTGTGTATTCGCTAGAGGTAATAATGTTGACCTTATATTTATGAAACTTGGTCACAATAATAATATCAACAAAATCTAGGTCAAAGTTATAAATTGGGTCATCCGGGGTCATAAAGTAGGTAGCTAGTTAAAATCAAAGGCAAACGTTGTGTAGGTACAAAATTCACAATTTTGGTCTAATATTTATGCAACTTGGTCACAATGCTCATCTCAAAACATCTAAGACAAGTATGTTATTGAATAATTTGGGTCAAAATTATGTCAATAGGTAAAATAATTGATGCGACTTTTTGGCGCATGAAGTTTTGTCTATCATTTGACCTAGTGACCTTGTTTTAACTCATAATAAGTAAATATTGAATTTGACCTACATTTTGTCTTCATGATCCATGTGACATGGTTTCATAAAGATTAGGTAAAAAGGGCGACTTCTAAAGATTTGTTCTATAATTTGGCCTAGTGACCTAGTGGCCTAGTTTTTAACTCAGGTTAATCCAATTTCATACATGACCTTGATTTTTGTAAGGTGATCATTGTGACTAAACTTCACAAGTGTAAGGTCGAAATTGCGATCCCTGGTGACTATATCTTGTTTTTTCTATGTTTTGACCTAGTGACCTAGATTTTGGCTCCGGTTAACTCAAAATTTTATTTTACCTAGATAAGCTTCCGATGATTATTGCTGCCAAGTTTCATAAAAATCAGACCAAAATTGAGACCTCTAAGCACGATGTAAAAATAAGTTACTGATACAAGTCAAGATTTATTTACATCAAAAGTGACAAATATCGCGAAAACATGTGACAATTCAATATATTTGTAAATAACTCAAAAAGTCCCACGAATATTCAATTAGGACATTTTGTACATTGCGAAGGATAGCTTTACCATATAAACACAAAACTGTTTGTTTTGCAATTAGTTTGAGGTTAAAAGTTAAAATGACTGGACTATGCTTGAAACATGATGTCATGTAAGTTTCGTACGATTTCGTCGAAATGATTAAACATTAAGTGGAAAAACGACAACGGCAAAAAGCGAGACTTTCGAATTTTCGTCACGTAATTTTAAAATGTCTATCTTTTAAGGTGAATAACTTTAATATGTGAGTGTGAACGTGAGTAATTTTATACTAAAAAAAATACTTTTTCCGTAGATTTATTGTTTAAAAAATTGTTTTGTTACCATAAAATACGAAAGTTTTCTTGAAGATGAGGTTGCGGGTACAAAATGTCCAAAATAAGTTAAAATGTACAAAAAAGTGAATTTTAAAAAAAGTTCAATTTTTAAACTTTTGTACATTTGGTAGATCCAAAGTTATTCCAATGACAAATAAACAAAAAATTACTTTTTTCCGTAGAACAAGCATAGCGATTTTCAAGTGGATTGAATGATAAATAAAAAAGATATATTTTTTTTCCTTGCGTCTACAAAATGTCCAACGACGTCAAAATAGTCCGAATTATGACGTCGACGGGAATTCCGACAAAAGATGCCTTTTACATTACTCGTATCATGGCTTAAGTAAGAATAGAGATTCCGTTGAAACGCCCATACGACCTTTTGTGTATGTAGTATCTAGATATTACCAACTTAAAATTTAACAATTTCATTTTGTAGTCCATGTGACAGATCGAACTCCATTACCAAATTGGTGAACAGATCCAACAATGATTTTCGGTTAGCTTAATATCTAAGCTGTCTGAAATCAGTTGATGGACTTGCGGGACATTTTGCCAAATGACCTTTTGGCGGCCATCTTTAAAGGTGGCCGTCGTTATTTTAAGCAATCAGAGGGTTTAGGAAAACTTCAATTATTCCTCACTCACACGGGCTATCGGCTTGTGAGTTGTCTTAAACTGTTCGCAATTGCACTGCGCATGTAGTAATATATTAAAATAAGTAATATAACATGGTTATTAATTAATAATTATTGATTTTTAAGGAAATTATGATATTATTCGATTTTTGTCGTTACTTTTTCTCTTTCAAATCGGATCTGAGTGTGTATTTGACCAGTTGTTGATTGTTATATGCAGAGGATGATTCTAGGCGTCCATAATAAACATTACATTGACAGATTTTCATTTAAAAATCCTTCATGAGCCAGGAATATTGGATACCTAAAAGTTTAATAATAGTCCTCTCTATAAATGGGATATTTAGGTTAGACCCAACATTGGATTGTATAGTAAATATTTCTTTGTATTTTGTTACGGAATATGTTCCAATTGAAGAATCTGAATGATGACCAGCTGTCATCGTTGTGAATTTTGTAAAAACCAAGATGGCGTCCAAAATGGCCGCCAAAATCAGAAAAACAATCAGAAATGCCAGAAATTAGTTACAATTTTCTTTTTTGCCGATTTGTTGTAGTTAAAATGTTTTTAACACATGTATTTATATTATATCTATTGTTATTCGTCGATTAAAATATTGTGGGATGATATCCATGTCGGCTGAAATCAAAATGGCGGTTACAACGGCCGCAATAATGGACATATTGATATATTCTATTAAAACATTTATTTAAATGATTGTTTTTGATATCGGAATTAAAATAGTTAACTGACATTCAAATAAAAGTTCGATTCGACTCACTTGACCCGTTGCCTTATTCAAAATGGCGTCCAAGATGGCCGCCAAAATCAGGAAATATGTCGGCGGTGCAAGAGATAAGTTACATAAATTACTATTGTTGCTAATTGGCAGTTGTTTAGATGTTAAACATAGTATCTATTCAATCATAGCATTATTAATTGTTTGAAATTATTTAAGATACCATACTAAGAAATCAACTACCGGCTGTAATGGCCATCATAAATGTAATTGCTGAATAACACATCTTGCTAATTGCTGACATCAACATTGACCCTCCCATTCATTGCTATAGTCTGTCCATGTCATCTTGTTAGGCTTAAGCATTTTCTTTAGTAATTACCCTGTTCAAGAGTTTGTTGTCAGCAAGCAGATGGTGAGTAGATGTTGCATGAGTTAGAAGGTGGTAGATATACAACAGAAAAAAGTGGTCCAATGGCTGATCCCTGAAGTACGCCTGGTGTGACTGGTGCTGTGTTGGTGGACTGTTCTCCGACCAGTACATGTTGAATTCTGATTTCAAGAATGATGCTAGTACTATTCCTGCCCAGCCGGTTCCACTGATATTGTAATAATTCAGTTTGCCGACTTGCCTCTCCATAGACCGAAGGCTTTGTTGAAGTCCCGAATGACGGGCCAATCTGATCTCCACCATCTAGGTAACAGTTGTAGTTGGTTATGGAGTGCAGCTGGCTCTCATTGAATATATTTCTGAACCATGTTGTTAGTCAGCTACAAAATGTAGTATCTAAAACGTGTCAAGAAGGGCCATGATCTGGCTTTGAAGTAACGGTGTGAGCTCGACCAGTTCACTTCACGCAGACTTGATTGAGATGGACCAGTAGTTGCTAGGTCGCTATAAATTGGTCTTCCGTTTTGATGATGGGTGTGACGCTCTAGTCTGAAGGGAGTATAATATTCCAAAAACTTGTGTGGATGTTGTTGGAATCGTTGCTTCATGCGGACCATGACCAGTTATATTCTTTCCCACATCCAGTTTGTCCTCACCTCACCTCAGTCGTTCGTTCTACACTATCATCCCATGGTCTTCCGCAGATCATCAGCGTCTCCATAGAGTTTCTCTTCAAGAGTTGTGTCTGTAGGCCACGTATCAGTTCGATCCTGGTTGTGTCTTCTGCAGCTTTGGAGGACATGATCGACAGTTTGTTCTTCTTCCCCGCATGGACAGATCGGAGACGGCACCAATTAGTACTTCCGGTACATGCGGTGGTTCAACATGTTGTGCCCTGAGCGTAGTTGTACCATAATCACTTGTTCTGACCTGTTAAGGCGATGGTGGGGATCAGCATCTTGTCTTGTGAAAATCTTGATAATGGTAACTTTCTATTTATATCTCACATGTACTGGTGGTTGTGCTGACTGAGCTCCCAGTTTTTGCCAATTAATCTGTTGTTTCATGTCCAGGCATTCCACAGTGGACAGGAATCCTCTGTAAGGCTAGTTAGCAGTGAGTACTAAGGTTATGTAGTATTTTGACTACTTCTGGTGTTGTGAGCTTCGGTCTACGCTCTTTAGTTACTGCAGTGATTCCCTGAGGCTCTGTGATGTCTCTCTTTGTTACCTGGTGTATATTGGATGAAGATTCCAGCACCTCCATCTTTGATAGCTTTGGTGTCTGAGCCATCAGTATAGACATGTGTCCATATCTCAGGAGGGTATTCTTGGCTTATCATGGATAGTGTCAGGCTCCTTCGAACACATTCTTCATCTTGCTTGCCTGGCTCGAGTTGAGGGACTTGGAGTCTCACAGTTACCGCAGACTGCTGATGGGTTGACTATACCATCCCTGACAAGAGGTGTACTTGCTATGGTCAAATAAGTTGCAAACTATTTGTCTAACTTCTTGGTTTCGTGTACAAAGCTGCTTCGCTTGATCCGATTTTTGGTAAATCCAGCTAATCTTGTTGCCATTGGGTGGTTCGGTATTGATCTGAACTTCTCAGCTTGAAGCATGACTTTGACTGGCCTTCGTTTGTATAATGGCTGGATACCAGTGAACTTTTCCATGAATTCAATCGGTGTAGACTTCGAAACACTAGTCATTATGCGCAACGCTTAGTTCTGGACCTTGTCGAGAGCTTGGCTGTTGGTATCCAGTGTGTCTATACTGAAGTTGTGCGGAATGCCCACTTATTCATCATAGATGTTTGACTTTTCTGATTACTACTAACAATGGTTGGAAAAACCTTGGTTGGTATATGTGTTTATAATTTTATATGGTACGTTGGCATAGTTTCTGAAATAACATTCATAAAGTGTCGTTCTTGCCGGGTATTCCATCTTTCCGCTGTGGTCCTCGCCAATATGAATAATACAGCGCTATGGTCGCTCACCCAAGATAGTGCTGTACTGGTTATAAAGAGGATACGTTTGTTGTTTACCCCTATCGTGAAGTTGACAGATTTTCTGAGCTTGTTTCTGTGACCGTGTCTATAAATATTGGGCAAGTATGGCGATGGTAGGTGTTGTCTGTAATCATGCAAGTTTCCAAGTCGATATCTGGTAAGTTGATGTCGCCTGTTAGCCATTTTGTCGATGTTGGTTAGGCAGGTTGGAGGTGGTTGACTTCATAAAAGCTGGGTTGCTGATGGTGGTGGGTCACTGCTGGGTGATCGGTAGATTAGTGTAATTGTGAGCGGATCGCTTCCGTGGCATATTGATGGTGCTACTGTGAATTCGGTGTATGGGTCGAGTTTGATGTATGAGCAGATGAGCTACTACTATTCTTTGACGGCAATGTGTAAATAAAACATGTATAAAACTATGTATGAAGAATATCTTATACATATACCGCACCACGTTACCAACCCAACATACATTGGACAATCAGTACCGGTGGTACACAAAATTGATCGTACTTGACTTAAGAATAAGGACATCATACCACAGATAACCAAAGTAAACACTTGGTCAGTTACAGGCGATGTGACTATGTGGCTATCCTTATTCTCCAATTAGATAATATCAGTATTGAATACCGCTCCCATTTGAACATACATGGTTGGCAACGATCTTAGAAGTCATATCAAATATACTGCACATAAAGTGTTCTAATGTTACAGTAGATCTATATTTTTTAACCTATAGCAGTATTCACATATGGCGTGTAAAGTGTTGCATTATTGTATGTTTAAAAAATATGGTCTATTTTTATATATTCATTGTATACGGTAAAATTTTATTCTAAAACAAAAAGTAATTGTTGTAAAAAGTAAAATATTTATTCAATGTGAAAAATATTTATTTGATAGTTTCAAAAATTTTATTCTATCCTATAAAATATTTGTTCTATGTGATAAAATATTTATTCAATACGTCAAATATTTTTGTGCAATCCTGTAAAATATTTGTTCAATGTGAAATATATTTATTCGATAAATCGAATTTTTTTATTGTATCGGTTACAAATAATTGTTCAATAATTTGAATGCTGGAAAATTTGCTGTTTTGTTACGACGGACTTCATTGGTCGCGACCAATAGCGTATATTAAAGTTGCTGCAGTTAAAAAACTCGTAGTTGGATCTCGGGTGCAGGCTTGTGGTCCGCCTCGCGGCTGTCACTGCTCGTCCTGACCTCCACGCCGGTTGTCCGCGCCTTGGTGCTCTTGATTGAGTGTCTCGGCCGGCCGGAACGTTTACTTTGAAGAAATTAGAGTGCTCAAAGCAGGCTACTACCGCCTGAATAATGGTGCATGGAATAATGGAATAGGAGCTCGGTTCTATTTTGCTGGTTTTCGGAGCTCGAGGTAATGATTAATAGGGACAGACGGGGGCATTCGTATTGCGGCGCTAGAGGTGAAATTCTTGGACCGTCGCAAGACGAACTACAGCGATAGCATTTGCCAAGCATGCTTTCATTAATCAAGAACGAAAGTCAGAGGTTCGAAGACGATCAGATACCGTCGTAGTTCTGACCATAAACGATGCGCCAACTGTCGATCCGCCGGAGTTGCTTCAATGACTCGGCGGGCAGACTCCGGGAAACCAAAGTGTTTGGGTTCCGGGGGGAGTATGGTTGCAAAGCTGAAACTTAAAGGAATTGACGGAAGGGCACCACCAGGAGTGGAGCCTGTGGCTTAATTTGACTCAACACGGGGAACCTCACCCGGCCCGGACACCGTTAGGATTGACTGATTGAGAGCTTTTTCTTGATTCGGTGGGTGGTGGTGCATGGCCGTTCTTAGTTGGTGGAGCGATTTGTCTGGTTAATTCCGATAACGAACGAGACTCTAGCCTGCTAAATAGCTCGGGGAACCTTCGCGAGTCCCCGTCAGCTTCTTAGAGGGACAGGTGGCGCTTAGCCACACGAGATTGAGCAATAACAGGTCTGTGATGCCCTTAGATGTTCGGGGCCGCACATGCGCTACAATGAATGGATCAGCGTGCGTCTCGCCTGGTCCGAAAGGATCGGGAAACCCGTTGAACCCCATTCGTACTAGGGATTGGGGCTTGCAATTGTTCCCCATGAACGAGGAATTCCCAGTAGGCGCGAGTCATCAGCTCGCGTCGATTACGTCCCTGCCCTTTGTACACACCGCCCGTCGCTACTACCGATCGCTCCAGTTAATGAGCTCTTCGGATTGGACCCGTGGGCCCGCTTCGCGGCGTGCCATCGGTGGCCGAGAAGATGCGCAAATTGACCGGGGTAGAGGTCGTAAAAGTCGTACCAAGGTATCCGTAGGTGAACCTGCGGATGGATCATTACATTGCATTGATCCAATCAGATGACGCATTACAATTGGTCGTCCTTCCCAGCATTCAAATTATCGAATAAATATTTTGTACAACATCCAATAAATATTTAATATAGGACAAAAAAATTCAAAGTATGGAATAAATACTTTTAACATGGAACAAATATTTCGCAGGATTGCACAAAAATATCAAACGTATAGAATAAATATTTTTATCACATAGAACAAATATTTTAAAGGATAGAATAAAAATTTTGAAACTATCAAATAAATATTTTTCACATTGAATAAATATTTTGCCTTTTACAACAATTATTTCTTGTTTTATAAAAAAAAGTTCCGTATACAATGAATATATAAAAATATACCATATTTTTTAAACATACAATATTGCAACACTTTACACGCCATATTCACATTAACACATTCCATTACGATACATGTTTAAATGCAATTTGTCAGTTTGACATACCTGTATGCGATAGCCATTTGTCACAATTATGATTTCAGCCTTCATTGATACCATTTTAAACGGGAAAAGTCGATCACCAAATAGATATAATTTTATAGTTTATACATTGTATTTAAGTTGTAATTATGTTTGCAAAAGTTACACTGCTATCGATCACAAAAGTATCCATTTGTAACTTCTTTGGACCACTAACACACTATGTAATTGATTTTGGAAGATTTTGTACGCCATTTTGAATCAGCTAATTGTGCAATGCTTAAAACTCAAAGATTTCTTGGAGCATTTATTACATATTACAGTTGAACAATTTATTTTACACCACTTCAACTTAAATTGTGATAAAACAAATATTTTCCTAACAGCTTGTCATTTTAGCCACCATGTTGATTCCAGCTATCACGATTGCCCTTTTACATTCACTTACTCAATCAATTATATTGAATATAAATAAATAATTATGTTTAAAACATTTAAACTACAACCAGTCTGCAAAAAGGCGATTTGATCCTAATTTCTGGCAATTTTGGTGGCCATCTTGGACGCCATCTTGATTTTCACAAAATGCTCAATGATTCCAGCTGGGCATTATTCATATTCTTCAATTACAACAAATTCCGTAACAGAAAACAAAGAAATATTTACAATACAATCCAATGCCGAGTATAACCTAAATATCCCATTTATAGGCTTGACTATTAATCAACTTTCAGTTATCCAATATTCATGGCTAATGAAGGATTTTTTCAAATGAAAATCTGTCAATGTAATGTTTATTATGGACGCCTAGAACCAACCTATGCATATAACAATCAACGAATAGTCAAATACACACTCAGATCCGATTTGAAAGAGAAAAATTAACGACAAAAATCGAAAAAAAATCAATATTTATTAATTAATAACCATATTATAATATTTATATTTATATATAACTACATGCGGGGTTCAATTGCCAACATTTTAAGACATATTTCAAGCCGATAGCCCTTGTGAGTGAGGAATAACCGAAGTTTTCCTAAACGATCTGATTGTTTAAAATAACGGCGGCCACATTTAAAGATGGCCGCCAAAAGGTCATTTGGCAAAATGTCCCGCAAGTCCATCAACTGATTTCGGACAGCTTAGATATCAAGCTAACCGAAAATCATTGTTGGATCTGTTCACCTCTTTGGTAATGGATCTTCAATTTTCAAGACCTGGGACATGGACGACTATTGTGCGTATTCTTATCCGTCGTATTTATTTCTGACACTGACGTTTTTAACAAAAAGGCTGTTCAACGTCAAAAACGTTACACTTGCGTGCCTCACCTTTTGACGTTACGTCATAGTGATCAGAAATTTACCAGAAAGTGTGAAGGAAAACGTGACAGATAAAGTGAATTCGCTCATTAATTACAGATGTCTTACGGGTGAAAGTAACTGTTGTTGAAGCAACCAGAAAAGCGGCTAAATCAAGCAGAGATACAGGCGTGATAATCTTGTAATACATTCTTGCATAAAGGTCAGGGTCAGGTCAAAATAACCAAGCTATAATACGCATAAACGCGGTGCAATCCCTTTAAGATAAACATGGGTAACGCAGTGCCGATTACAGTTCATTCTGTCTCGATTACCTAATGTCAGTATTACTAATGAACAGACTCACTGTAAATTCGCTTGTTAATCTGACATTTCAAATCGTTTGATCACGTGATTCTACACACTGGCTGTCTTACCAACAGGAGGTGTAATTGTCAAGAATAGGGCTCAGTCGGTCCTTCTCATCTGTCCGACGTGCTGAAGTTTCGCCGAAAATCGACGAAAAGGTACGAGAATAAACGGTTATTAACGGATCCCGGAAATTTACATTGTAATCAATTAGTTTGCGCGTGCGCATCGCTGCACACGACCCATGGTTTCCTACGCCTATTTTTAGAATCGCATATTTTATAACGAGCGACTATGATTTGTTCAGCGCGTCCACGCGGTTTAATCAAGGTCAACTGCACACATGTTGAATGTAAACAACGGCGAATTCTTCTGTGATCTACCACCGATAGAAATTAGCGCAGTCGGCGATTGGTTTAATATTGTTCGATCGGAACGATTCTTTTCATGTGTTTCGGTTGTATTTTACCGATATCCATTGATTCCCGCTCGATTTTACCCTGCAAAGTAAGGAATTTAACGCTTTCCATGATTAAGCATTCGTCCCCAACTATTTTCGTACCCGACGTAAAAAATACGTAGACAACATTTCAAACATTGTCATTTCTTTTTTATTTAAGTAAACTTAAGTTGTGTACATAAACAATAAACTGTATTGTTAATGAATGCTAGCTTTCTGGGGGGTTTACTGGGTAAACTTTTATGTCAGTTGACCTCTCATTTTGACATTAAAAATTTCATCCATTTGAGTCATTTCGAGATGAAACATTTGACCTCCAGGAAGATTTTTTCACGGGAATGGATATGAATGAAAAATTGAAATAAATAAAGAGTATTGTTCCAAGTATTCAATATGATACAATAAAATGTAATGAAGTGCCCCATCAAATGACTGCATAATTATAAATGCTAAGAAATGGTGTTCCAAAAGATATTTCTTTGGCCCGGTGCCTTTTTCCGGTCCGGTGCTATTTTCAAGAGTGCAGGACCGGATGTCCGGTGCTCTTCTTAATTAATTTTTTAAAAAACCAAGTAATTTTGTTTCAAATTGATTAAGTCTAATGATTATGATATTGCGAGTACTGCATTTGTGAAGCTGATCTGTTAGCACGTATTTTACATTAAATGTGATCAGTAAATAGTTCCAAACCGCGGGAAATCTGAAGTCACTTGATCAATAACTGCGTCATTTTGCACGTGTCTCGGTCAATCAACCCGCAACTTACGGAGAGGAAACAAGATTCACAAATGAACCAGGTTACTATCAATTAGACGAAATAAGTAACTATTATTTATCAGCATGACTTTTCAAATATGACAAAGCTTACTATTGACTGAACGGTTTGACTCTGCATTCTACATTTGATATGCTATATTTTGAAACATTTCTTAAAAATGGATATGTCCGCCAAACGATTTTTGGAAAAGCTAAAACTTGTAGAATGACTATTCCTCCATACTTATTCATGAGCGGTTTATTTGGTCCTAAAGAAGTTGGCCCGTCTACTAACGACTACATAAATACGGCCGTTATTTACAATGTAATGCGTATTTTAATTGAAAAATCATTTTACACTAACTTGATTAGTGAACTGTTATTAGATAAAAGAACTCAATGTTATTTATGTGTTCAGCATAATTTGAACTAAGGGAATTAAGAAATATCATACAATGTCAGAACTGATGAAGATAAGTCATCATCAGTAGATGAAGTGCTGTTGCTCCGTATGCTCAAATGTAATTATAAAGATCATAGTGGTCTAATACATGGTATTAGAATGTTGTAGGCTGTCGTTCTCACAAATGATATTCATTTAATGTGCATTTGTTTATCTCTGTCATACTATAACGGAATTATTGATTAGTATATACGAGTCACACAAATAATAGTGTTGCCTGATCAGACAAACTAAATAAATTAACCTATTGATAAAACAGTACGGTGCAACTCCCGCAGTGATTAAAGCATACACACTTTCATTCATGCCGTGTTTTCATTGTCACAAAGTTACATTGCTTAGTATCAAAATAAAGAGCATATTAATTATATATAATTAGAGCATATACCTAGACCACGACCGAGTGAATTGGAAGCAGGAGACTGAAATGATCGGTAGGTGATTGCGAAAGTTCTGCAGTTAATTGACATTTTCATTATTTCAAACCCAAACAAATTCAGTGCCTTCAGCGCTTTGATTTTAATATTTTGTAGTTTAAGTTACAAAATGTATGAAACAAGATTGATTGTATGCTCCAATTTATGGCAATATCCATCCGAAATCTACTACACTCCTCCTTAAATTATGAGATAAACGCTCGAAAATCAAGCCACCGTTCAAAAATTGAGAACCAAAAGCAGATAAGTAGTAAATTGAACGTGGAACTCAATTCATTCATATTATATGATCAGTAAGAAATGGCCAACTTTGCAAGTTTTATTTTTTGAATAGCTTTTTTTATTCTTTAATCGAATCGTCTCATTTATTTGACAACATGCATTAATACATGCATATAAAACTGTATACCAAATTTCAGTCTGTTTATGTATATGAGTCCGAGGAACTTTCAATCTTTAAACGCGTTTTTCTCCAAACGAAATGAATGAGTTCTACGATTGTTGAATTAAGGTGACGACTGGTGTAGGCTATTCATTGAAAAATAAAAACTCTTAATATCAGGTACACGAAAAACACACTGAATGTGTTCATGTATCAATGCAAACTTGAAGATGTGTCTTTCATTTTTGCGAGAACATCAATGAAACCCTGTGAGAGATATGAAATTGAGTCTTTGCATATTTTTACCGGTGTGGCACACAAATGTGTCATGTTTATTGTAATTATCAGAATAAAGATAACTTGTGTATATATAAAATACAACAAACACGCACACACGCACGCGCTCGTGTAGTTCTTGGAATAATTATGCTTCTCGTGTGTTGTCAGATGGCCCTAAACGGATACTTTATAGATACATGTTTCAAACGCTTTTATGTAAAACTGTGTTATTTATTTATCAAACAATCCAATGTACTTATTCAAATATCATTTGCCATTGGTTCAGATTGCAGACACCTGTCGACCCTTACTATGTCCCTCTGAACAGGTTCTAACTTCAGCTGGCGAATGCATATTTGTAGCTAAAGAATGGTATAACTACGAATACGTGGTACCTCTACAGCTCACAGCGGCTCAATCGATCAACTTCACTGAATTGTTTCCAATTACATCAGATGGTAGGAGTATAAGGAACTTGCAAAGCCCTTGGTCAAAACGATGGACAATTATGCGAGTTCTTTGCGAGATCAATGCTACAGGTGACCCCCACATGACGGACACTATCATCGTATTCATGCAACAATCAATATGGAAAGTCTCACCCATTGATATATTGCAGAATATCAAACGATTTAAAAACAAGCCCTGGGTCATTGTCATTCAAGATACGAAATATTTTCTCGAGTCAGAGTTACTGGGGAATCGTAATTTCTATCCCACACGGGGTGGGCGAATAATGGAAATTCAGAATGGTCATATAAACGAGTCAACTTTCGTGTTGCCAAAATTGTTCGTGGTCTTCAATATCGGGGTTTTTCTTAGCATGCCTATTCTGATCACTGAAATGTTTTATTGTGATCAAGTAGAACTGGTACCAACAGAATACGAATTAAATGTGAATGTTATTTATAACAAGTTCACAGGACGCTATATATTTGATGGGTTTTTCACTTTGCTACGCGAGAATACAACAGCCAGAGTATGTTTGCAGTATTCTGGTATGACCATAGCCAGCAATACAGCGGAACATTGCTTTATAATGTCATTTCTAACATACATCCTACCAGCCTTCATCATTGTTGGATGGATGTTTTAATGGTCGAGAGATATTTCCACAAATGTGGTCATTTACTACAAACCTATGAATGAAATTACAAGCAACCAGTTGAACCTACCCCGGCCCATCCCACAGCCATTTCAAGACTTAGTCTACGTACCATATTTTGCTAGATTTATCAATTATAGCAAATTATATAAAAAGTTATAAGTTAACAATTTTCTAGGGCTCTTTTCAACTGTTAAGCCGCTCAAGCACCTTATGATATTTTAACTTCTGTAGAAGATATAGAAAATGATATAGTGAAACAGGTGTCTAACACTCACAAACAGCGGTAAATAAGTACAGCTGGTACTGGTGATCAGACCAAAAACTGCAGACTGTGAGCAAACAATCTCTGAAGAAACTGTTTGAAACAGGTACCATTACCTAGAAAGGAAGCAGACATATTTATGGAACATCAAAGTATAACTATGTACGTGGATTTTTAAATACTTTGTAAAAAGTTGTGTTCATTGCGTAATAACATCATGGAGTCGCACGAACAATCGCGCGGTGATAAAACATTAAAGTCAATGTTTGTGTGAAATTCCTGTTGTAGTGACTCTTTGTAATGAAATATCTATGGTAATGATTATTTATAATGAAACAAGTATTCTAGTGATGATTCGTAATGAAATATCTATGGTAGTGATTATTTATAATGAAACAAGTATTCAAGTGATGATTCGTAATGAAATATCTATGGTAATGATTATTTATAATGAAACAAGTATTCAAGTGATGATTCGTAATGAAATATCTATGGTAATGATTATTTATAATGAAACAAGTATTCAAGTGATGATTCGTAATGAAATATCTATGGTAATGATTATTTATAATGAAACAAGTATTCAAGTGATGATTCGTAATGAAATATCTATGGTAATGATTATTTATAATGAAACAAGTATTCTAGTGATGATTCGCAATGAAATATCTGTTGTAATGAATCGCTGTTATAAAATAAATGTTGTAGTAAACTTTAGATCTTAGAGTTGTAAGTAAGATGTGCGACAATAGATATATACTGCAAGATATAAATAACCCACTTCAGGATTTGTAATATTCCACGAGTATCTCCACGTTAATAAAAACGCACCAATTTATCTTTCGCAAGAACTTGTTCCTCGGGTGGAATAAAACGAACAATCGAAATATCTGTATATGCAATATAATACATGAGTGCACTACTAACAAATAACTAACATTCGACTCTTCGCTGATGACACAAGCCTCTACATGTATAACATTTGGTGATCCAATCCATTCAGCAATTACTCTAGATACAGACATCAATACTATCTCAAACTGGGATAAAACAGCTGTAGACTTATATCAAAATAAAACAACTTCTTAGCTTATTTCTCGAAAACACAACAAACAAGTTCATCACCCCCTCTCTATGAATGGTACACGTATATCAGAAGGTAATTTTCAGCTCACTCACAACGTTTCAGTATCATGCGCTCACTCACAACGTATCAGTATCATGTGATCACTCGCAACGTATTAGTATCATGTGCTCACTCACAACGTATCAGTATCATGTGCTCAGTATCAGTATCATGTGCTCACTCACAACGTATCAGTACCATGTGCTCACTCACAACGTATCAGTATCATGTGATCGCTCACAGCGTATCAGTATCATGTGCTCACTCACAACGTTTCAGTATCATGTGCTCACTCACAACGTATCAGTATCATGCGCTCACTCACAGCGTATCAGTATCATGTGCTCACTCACAACGTATCAGTATCATGCGCTCACTCACAACGTATCAGTATCATGCGCTCACTCACAACGTACCAGTACCATGTGTCACTCACAACGTATCAGTATCATGTGCTCACTCACAACGTATCAGTATCATGCGCTCACTCACAACGTATCAGTATCATGCGCTCACTCACAACGTATCAGTATCATGTGCTCACTCACAACGTATCAGTATCATGTGCTCACTCACAACGTATCAGTATCATGTGCTCACTCACAACGTATCAGTATCATGCGCTCACTCATAAGGTATCAGTATCATGCGCTCACTCACAACGTATCAGTACCATGTGCTCACTCACAACGTACCAGTACCATGCGCTCACTCACAACGTACCAGTACCATGTGCTCACTCACAACGTACCAGTACCATGCGCTCACTCACAACGTACCAGTACCATGTGCTCACTCACAACGTACCAGTACCATGTGCTCACCCACAAAGTATCAGTATCATGTGCTCACTCACAACGTATCAGTATCATGTGCTCACTCACAACGTACCAGTACCATGCGCTCACTCACAACGTACCAGTACCATGTGCTCACTCACAACGTACCAGTACCATGTGCTCACCCACAAAGTATCAGTATCATGTGCTCACTCACAACGTATCAGTACCATATGCTCACTCACAACGTACCAGTACCATGTGCTCACTCACAAAGTATCAGTATCATGCGCTCACTCACAACGTATCAGTATCATGCGCTCACTCACAAAGTATCAGTATCATGTGCTCACTCACAACGTATCAGTACCATATGCTCACCCACAAAGTATCAGTATCATGTGCTCACTCACAACGTATCAGTACCATATGCTCACTCACAATGTATCAGTGCCATGTGCTCACTCACAACGTATCAGTATCATATGTGCTCACGCAAATTAACTTTTGATAGAAAGTTAGCATATGTTAGGATATGTTAGTCTTTCACTCTTGGAGTATCCTGACGTTACCTGGGGCGGTATGACTCTCCATTGTCAAAACGATGGGTGGTATTCACAAAGCATCTTAAGTGAAAACTTAAATATTTTGACTTAAGTCAACATATTGAGCTTAACATAATTCCCAATAAAAATAACCAATTCTTTGCTATGTGATAGCTAGATAATTGTTTCCAAACAGTGTAAACGATTGTTAATCATGATTTTCCTGCTTAAGGAAACTTTGAGACTTTTAGAAATATCTAAGTTATCACTTTAGATATTTTGTGAATACTGTAAACCTAGAAATTATTTCGCGCGATTTAAGTTCGCGGTGTTCGCGGCTAGTAAAAATCCGCGAAAGTAAATAGCCGCGAACACGTCCAGGACAAGAAAAACGCGAAAGTTTCTCGTTTTTGAAGGAAACTCATCATTTTGGTACGACGTTTAAAAGACCGTATTATAAGTGCTATTTTGTCGAAATATGGAATGTTAAGTGTATGTACTTTTTCTGAATAAAGCCTTTTATGATCACGGTACAATAATGAAAACACTTTGAAAAAAAATCTTGAAAACGTGTTTAACAATACACTCAATATATGAACATGCGTGTAAATATCGCTGGTTATTACTGGGTATATCATATTACAAAATGACTGATAGTGTCAATAAAACTGTGAAAACATTACCAGCGTAGTTTGCAATTTGTGTAAACAATACAATAGGTAACTATCCACATCAAAAAGAGTTTGAGAGGGTTTAACGAAGGTGAGAACTATAATTAACAAGCAATTATATACGAACCGAGCAATGTATGTGACAGGTTCTAATATCAATAATTTTGTCACAATGCGACTTAGTGTTCGCGGGAGACTTAAAAACGCGAAAGTTTCTAGCCGCGAATATGCCGACAATCGACAAAACGCGAAAGTTTCTAGCCGCGAAAGTTTCTAGGTTTACAGTACCACCCAGGATGTTTGTGAATCATTTGTGGAGATACTAAACTAATTTCCATAGACAACCTTTAAACGGGCCTCTACTTAACCCAGTAGACGGGGCCCTACTAAACCTAGTAGTAGGGATCTCTGAGCACTGTTGGCAGTGCATTCCAGAGTGTCGGTGCAGCAGCTGTGAAACATCGGTCACTGTAAGTCACAGTCCTCGTCCTTGGTACAACTAGAAGAACAGAATCATTTTGAGACCTTAGCTGTCTTTGTGGAGTATATACTTCCAACATACTTCTGATGTAGCCAGGCGATTTTCCATGTAGTGCTTTGAAAACATGAGTCAAGACCTTGTACTCTACCCTGTACTGTACCGGTAGCCAGTGAAGATCCTTCAGCACAGGAGTGATGAGATTGTAACGCGGTGTCCGTGTGATGAGGCGGGCAGCTGTATTTTGAATAATTTGTAGTTTATTCAGAATGATTTTCGGGATGCCACATACCCGGTAGTAATGAATTGCAGTAATCCAGTCTCGATGTTACTGAAGAATTGATCAGGGATTGTGTTGCATCAACAATCAAGTATTGTCTGATTTGACCTATTTGTCGGATCTGCATGAAACACGACATTGAGACAGAGATTACATGTTTGTCCATGTCCAAATGCGAATCCAACAGGGACCCGAGGTTTCTCACCATCGACGTTGGTCTGATCACAGCCTCACAAACTTTTACCTTGAGATTGTCGACTGAACTGGCATTCCTTTTCGGTACAAACAGGATTACCTCTGTTTTTTCGGCGTTAAGTTACAGCAAATTTTCTTTCATCCAGTGCAAGATATCCTTCAGACAAGCTTCAATTCGTTGCAGTGTTTCATCTCGCGAGACACAATCTTTTGGTTTGAATGCCATATACAATTGCGAGTCATCGGCATAGAAATGATGTTGCAATTGATGTTTTCTACAGGTTGCACCTACTGGTTTTGTGTACATAATGTAGTTATTCGGACCAAGCACCGAACCATACGGTACACTATAGCTCATTAGTACAGATTTTGAAAGTTCTCCATCGATACAGACAGTCTGGTAACGGTCATACAAATATGAGTTCATCCACTCTAGTGGCTTGCCTGTTATACCGAAATGATTGTCAAGTCGGCGTAATTGATTGTTGTGATCAATGGTGTCAAAAGCTGCTGATAAATCCAGCATTACCAGGACCGTAGCTTTATTCTGATCGAGAGAGCAAAGGATGTCATTTTGCACACACGAAGAAGAGCCGTTTCAGTTGAGTGGAATTTTTTGTATGCTGACTGACGTTCTTCGTGGAGATCATGCAGTGTCAAATGCTCTTCCAGTCGAGCATCGACTACCTTCTCGAGAACTTTGGAAATGAAAGGTAGGTTTGACACAGGTCTATAACTTTTCAGTACATTTTGATCAATGCCTGGCTTCTTTATCAGTGGTCTTACTCTAGAGCTTTTAAAAGCCTTGGGTACATAAGCACTTTTGAGTGATGCATGAATATTCTTGTCAATAATGGCAGTAGTTCATTCAAGCAATCCTTTAACAGCCATGTTGGTATTGGATCAAGTTCATATGATTTACTAGGTGATCTCTCTATTAGTTTTCGGATTTCATCCTCAGATGTTGGAGAAAATTCGGACAATTGCTCTTTCCGAACGGAGTTTCGACTTCAACACTGTCGTTTTGTTGGTATGACTGAATAGAGGAGGCTATTTCAGTACGTATTACTTCAATTTTGTTAATGAAGAAATCACTGAAATCCTGTGCAAGCATTTTAGCAGGTTTACTAGTTGGCAACACAATTTCTTTTTCTTCACCCATCAGATGTTTAGTTATCTTGAATAACCTTCTCTGATTATTAACACAGGACTCTACCTTATCTGTGTAAAAGGATACTTTGGATCGTTTCAACATTTTGTTGAATACCGAACATTATAAATATTTCTGCTATTGATTAGGAACGAGTTTATAAATAAGCTTCAAAAGCTTTCGACTCAATCCTTGATTAGTATAATAAAATGTGCATCATGTTATGAAATCAATTATTGTTTAAACTAAAAATCTGTCTGATATATAATATTACAGAATTTAACGGTAAACAAATCTCCCCTGAATCTGCAAGGGTAACTACATTGGAGTATTAAAGCATTTGCAGGGACTCGATCCTTATCTCTGTAAAACTGCTTAGCCATACAGGTGCCACGAATGTACCTATAAAATGGGCATAAATCCCTGGCTTAGAATGAGAAGTTTGTAAGTACTTACGACTTTATAAGACTGATATACATTTACAATCGGCATCACAAGGTGCCTTTTTATGACACTATTTTCATGAAAATCGGACTTGTCATGTTGACCAAACTGAAGTTGAACCAGCTTGTTTTACCATAAGTAAAGAGCATTTTTTCGGACCTTTTTATTTTCTTAATATATTGATTTTGACCTTTTCATTCTAAGCCAGCAAATTATGCTTAATACAATTAACACTGTGAACATGCTTAAATATAGGCATGCATGAAACACAGGAGGGCAATGAAATGACGTCACAGTCTTCTTGTAGTGTGTTTTCAGCATACATTGTAACTGCAGTGCAACTGTTACTTCCCTTAAGATTGAAGTTGACGAACTCAATCGTAAACATTAATTGTCTTTTCTTTGACAAATGGCTTAAATTCGAAAACAATCCATAGACAAATGTAATAAAGACACCAATAATCACAAGCATTCATAACGAGACTGAAAGACTAAAACACATAATATTTGTAAAACGTTTAATTTTGGCACACAGATATTATTAATATGTCAGTACATTACATGTACATACATTATAGTCAAACTTGACTTAAAGGAATAATACTAAACATATAAATAAACAAATCTTCACAACAGCACAATAATCATATAGTGGTCACATAAAATGGCATTCAAATCATAAACAATAAAGAACCATTTCACTTAGTTTACATACAATATGAAATGCATGTTAATGAATGTACTGGGGTATGTGAAATAAGCTCACCTGTATCGATGGCTTAGAATTAGAAGGTCGTGAGTGCAAGTGCAACCTTTTTAGATTCATACATATTTAGAATAAGCATCACAAGGCGCTTCTTATGAGCCCATTTTCATAAAAATCTGAACTTGTCATGTTCACCAAAATGAAGTTGTAAAAGTTTGTTTTACCAAAAGTAAAGAGTAAATGTCAGACAGTTTTTCCGTGTTTTCTCAAAATATCGATTTGGTAGTCACGAGCTTCTTATTCTAAGCCATCGATATGTAGGTTCGGTTGGAAAACATTTTGAGCAGGTTCTAACATAATAATCACAAAATTAGTTAATGTGAATATCAGTAATTGCATTACGCTTCACACTTTACAAATAATGAATAGCTTGATAGTTAGTATGTAATTAGTTTGATATGGCACAGTACAAGCGTACAAATATGACACAAAACTGACTAGCTTGAACACAGTCCAGGTTAGTGTATGTTTTATATGCAGTGTAATTGCTATATGTTTATTAAAGAGAACACATGGTCAGTAATAATATGACTTCCGTCGGGACTTGATTTCAAGCAATCTTTGTTCATCTCCCGTTATAGGATATGGGAGATCTCACGGACACTGGTGTGATAGATACTTTAATCATCTTTATTGTTCTTTTAAATGATAGTACATGTAGTGTTGTATACCTATGGAAGCTATGGTAATCAGTTTAATGATTGAAAAAAAATGAAACTCAATGCAACAAAAATATCAATGCAAAAGTTTAAAAACTTTCCTATATAATTCATATTAAAAAGAAAATACAAAAAAATATCACAGCAACTTTGTAAGTTATACGATAAAAATATTGAACAGTCAGTCAATGTCTCCAGTTGATAAACAGTACAACCTCATTTAATACCATGTCAATAATTAGACTAAATCATTGGTTACACAGGTTTAAGAACTCCATTTTGCTTTTAATCGAATCATAATAGAACAAACACACATCACAAACTGAAGACCAGTGGTCAAGTGTTTCAAATGTGGTCTTAATATTGAACTTTCACTGTACATATTGATAATTTACATAGAATACAACCATTGGACTATAACTTTAACAACATATCCTGATTTATATATTTAAACAAGTTAAATACACAACCACCAACGCAGGCAATGTATAGGTAAAGGTTTGGTAGAAGCATGTCTGGAAGAAATATATTATTAATCAGGGGAGGTAATATACATTTGTACAGTTCAAATATGTACTTATGAAAACAGAAAGGGAAATAAAGCATTGAAAAAGCTATGTGCCCAAGAACCAGATATTTTAGTGTATTGTCCCAAAACTATCAATCCGCCTGTTACTTACCAGCACGTATATAATATACAAGCTTATATTTACTAGTGCTGTTCAGTAAGGGGGGCTTGCATATATATAGTGCATGCACAATGTTTTGGGTCGTATATATAAAATATCAGGATACTGTGCTCTGTATAACAGTAACTGAAGCACTAATATTTAAAAGTATTTCTTCATGAAAATAAGTCAATATCTTCCTCATTGCCAGCATTATCTTGAATATATTTCAATATATCATCTTCTGTACTAATCTGTTCAGATACAGTTGAAGTTATATCACCACTTTCAACAACGCCACTATCAACACTACTCACTTTCTCATTTTTTAAAACTGTTTTCGGTTTAAGTGAAGGTTTAGGCTTTAAATCTGGTTTTCCAGCAATGTCAGGCTTTTTCTTTAAAGGTGGTTTAGGTTTGGTGCCAGCCTTAACACCGACATCCTTACTCTTATCATCAACACTCGCTGACTTAACATCTTTGGAATCACTGTTGCTTGTGGCTTTATCCTTCCGCTTTGGTAATGCTGGTTTAGCTTTAAGTGCTGGCTTAAGAGGCTTAGTAACAGGAACAGAGTCTATTTCATCCGTTGTAGTGTCTTTCACAGTTTTAGAATGATCAGCCTCTTCAGTAACATTGTCATTTCTTTCAAGGTCAGCTTCACTTTCATTGTCAAGTTTGGTTGTAATTTTCATCTTCATTATGTCTTCTAAATCATCATCTATGCTGTAAAAGAATAAGATTGTTAGATTACTAAATGTTCAATGTCCAAGATGATTGCCTACAGATATGCTGTATCTAGTAAACTAAAATCATGAAAATGAAAAAAAAACATTACACAGCAGTTGTTATGTTGTACCTGTAGATTAACATATAAGAGGCTGGCAAGCAGCATCCAAGAGTCATTAGGAATATAATTATGTAAATATATATGGTGCATACATGTGTATAATAAGCATTTATAAAACCCAAAATGACTTGGCTAAGGAAAACTTACTTGAATAAATCTTCATTATCCTCTTCTTCTTGGTCACCATCAGTCACCTTGGAAACGACCTTGACCTCTGACTTAGCTCCAACAATAAACAAATCATCATCTTCTCCCTCCTCTACAGCGCCGCTAAAATCCTGATCAGCAAATATCTTCACTTCTGAAAAAAAGATAAACAAGAGATGTTTGTGAAAGCATCTTTATCAGTAGAAAACTTATAGTAGAAAACTAAAGAGTTTTCTGAAAATTTTCTTTAGTTTAACTGCTAAATAATACCTACAAGATTATTAATCACTTACCGGTACACAGTTATATGCATTATGTAAAGAGCTACTATAATCAATTTAGGAAACATAGAATATTCTTCACATTGTGGAAAATATGCACATCACAAATCTTTGACTTGAGTGAAAATATTTTCTAAGTTTTCCACTAAGATTTCAAGGCACTGCACTAAGATTTAATGTGCTGATGGAAAGCTGAGTCTGATTTAAAGGTGATGAGGTACCACAGCACCTACTGTCCCTCTGAGCTAGAACAACATCAATATTCACCAATCTAATGTCATCTATTTATATTCAAATACATATAACATATACGAGGGTCAGTCAAGAAAAACTGAGAGTTGTCATATTTAGCCTTCAAAACGTATTAACAATTACTTTTTCTACCAATTATCGTCAACTATTATCCATTGCGGATATTCTCATGAATTCTGTGAGCGGATATAGGCTTATAAATAAAGTTGCCAAGCAACCAAAGAACATCAGTAAAGGGTATGCGTTCGCGCCAGCGACTGGGAGACTTATTTTGTTGTCAATTCAAACGTTTATTTCAACTTGATATAGGGTAATTTAGTACAACTAACATGTGTATCTTGTAGAATCGTCTATATCAAATATAAATGGGCATTTGATACAGAATGGTCACAAATGTTGAATTGTTTAGTTGCCTAGCAACAATTTTACCCGTATTTTATCGATTTTCTCGGCATGAGTTCTTTTCGTTGCCATGGTATCTAAAACTAATCACTAAATGCACAATTTCTACTCAGGAGGATTTTGAATGTATCAAATGGAGTCCAGTGACCGTAATAGAAATATAAAATATAACTTCGCTTTTGATAAACATCATGCGTTCTTTCGGTGGGGTAAAATTGTGGTAACAATACCAACAAATAAAGTGACAATTAATAGTTCCATCAAGTATATTTTCTATATTGGAGGAACAAATCAACCGTAATCAAGTATATTTGATAGATTAATGTATTACAAAACAAGAGGGCCATGATGGCCCTATATCGCTCACCTGATTATAAATGAAGCCCTGCACAATTTAGACTAACAAAGGTAGAGCGTAAATATAGAAACTGGTGACCCCCGGGGCGGGGTCAATTTTGACCTCAGGGGCATAATTTGAACAATCTTGGTAGGGGACCACTAGATGATGCTACATACCATATATCAAAGCTCTAGGCATTGTAGTTATAGAGAAGAAGATTTTTATATGTTTTCCCTATATAAGTCTATGTAAAACGGTAACCCCCGGGGCGGGGCCAATTTTGACCTCAGGGGAATAATATGAACAATCTTTGTAGGGGACCACTAGATGATGCTACATACCAAATATCAAAGCTCTAGGCATTGTAGTTTTAGAGAAGAAGATTTTTATATGTTTTCCCTATATAAGTCTATGTAAAACGGTAACCCCCGGGGCGGGGCCAATTTTGACCTCAGGGACATAATATGAACAATCTTGGTAGGGGACCACTAGATGATGCTACATACCAAATATCAAAGCTGTAGGCATTGTAGTTTTAGAGTAGAAGATTTTTATATGTTTTCCCTATATAAGTCTATGTAAAACGGTGACCCCCGGGGCGGGGCCAATTTTGACCCCAGTGGCATAATATGAACAATCTTGGTAGGGGACCACTAGATGATGCTACATATCAAATATCAAAGCTCTAGGCATTGTAGTTTTAGAGAAGTAGATTTTTATATGTTTTCCCTATATAAGTCTATGTAAAACGGTGACCCCCGGGGCGGGGCCAATTGTGACCCCAGGGGCATAATTTGAACAATCTTGGTAGGGGACCACTAGATGATGCTACATACCAAATATCAAAGCTCTAGGCATTGTAGTTTTAGAGAAGAAGATTTTTATATGTTTTCCCTATATAAGTCTATGTAAAACGGTGACCCCGGGGGCGGGGCCAATTTTGACCCCAGGGCCATAATTTGAACAATTACTGAATCCCCCAATGCCACGTACATCCTGGCAAAATTTCATCAAAATTGGCCAAATGATTTCAGAGGAGATGTCGTTTGAAAGTGTGGACGGACGGACGGACGTTCTCACTGACTTGACATTGTGGGGTTTTCTTTTGTTCATCCTTTTGTTTGTAAAACCCCATAAGCAACATATTGCACCCCGTAAGCAACGGAATGAATAGAATCTAAATATAGCCTATTGTTCCACACCTCACAACTACAAGTGGGTGAGTACGGCCATACAGACGGACGGACGGACGGACGACGGACGGTGAGTGATCACAATAACTCACCTTGAGCACTTTGTGCTCAGGTGAGCTAAAAACTCACCGTTAACAAACAAATCGCAACAGTTTTGAGAGTATAACTGCATTCATTTGATCACGTGATTCTACACACTGATATTAGTCTGTCAAATGGCGAGAACTCTTGTGACTTAACCAGTGTACCATGCATATCGCAGAACATACCAGACAGACATCATTACCATAAATGGAAACTAATATTTTTAAAATAGTTTCAATATAGAATCATAGATCGAATACGGGTAATTGAGTCTGACAACAGCCCTTTTGCTGTCAATTCAATAAGTTATACTAACACTGGAAATATCCCTTTCCAAAAAAAAAACAGAGACTACAGTTAACTCAGTTACTTCAAGTTAAACCTAGATAAAGAGAGTTTACCTGATGGACAAGCTTACGTTTACAACAGTTCTCCTTTCACTTTGAACAGATTGTGGCTATGAACTAATATTATATACTGTCGATAAGATAAGTAATGAGGGACCAATCCCATTCGAAAGAATAGCGGGGACTACCGGTTACCCAGTGAAACCTAGATAGACAGACCAGCTAATGTTTACAACCATTATCAATTAACTTTGAACAGACTGTATTGTAAATCCAAAGGTAACGATTCTGAGGTCAGATCTATACATAGCAAGATACTCAGTCATCATATCGATGGCTTAGAACCAGAAGGTCGTAACTCCTACTTACGACCTTATAAGACTCATACATATTTGAAATCTGCTTCACAAGGCGCTTCTTATGAGCCTATTTTCATAAAAATCTAAAATTGTCATGTTGACCAAAATGAAGTTTTAAAAACGTGTTTTCCCATAGTTAAAGAGAAAATTACCGACAGTTTTCTCTTGTTTTCTCAATATATCGATTTAGTCGTCACGACCTTCTTGTTCTTAGCCATCGAAATATACTGGTTTGTACTCAGATTTCAGTGGGTAATTGTAATGACTAATCAGCTTTAATTGATCAATGTGCAGTAACAGCTTGTGCCATGTTAACAACTCGCCAGTACCTAAATACAGTTTATAATGTCTTTATTATACCAGAAATCTATACCTTTCATCGTTAAATGCATGTCTTTCATGTGACAGCAGTAGATATTACAGTCAAACACATTATGTTAAAACCTCATCGGAACCAGCCACCTGTGTAAAGCAACCAATATATTTCATTGAAGTTCAATTGACCAACCATTTTTTACAATTTTACATTTAGTATTACACCTGTACTATACAGTCCCTCTCATAGAAGCATGGGTAAAAGTTTAAAATGTTCAAAATACTGAAAACTACTTGACAATATACAGAACTGGATGCTTTCATATAAATAACATAGGGCAGTTATTTCTAAAAATACTGAAATCATTATATAGTCTGAAAATTGTTACCCATGTAGAAGCACAAAAGCCCTGAAAGTGATTCAATGTCTAGAAGAGTTTATTTTCATTAGTAAGGTTGCATAAGACTATAATTACAGCTTAATAATTGTTTAATAGTTTGTAAACATACAATCACTGTAAACGATGATAACCCTAATATCCACATTCTGCATTTAATTTAAATTAAAGCCTCAAAGCTGCTAACAAGTACACATTTCGTAGTTCTACAACTAAAATATAGTAAGAGAGACAACTCTTACATGATCACAACCAGTATAATTACAGAGTACACTCCCTTTGATAAAATGAAAAACAAGGTTTTTCTATTACTTGACCTAGTAGCCTAATTTTTGACCTCAGATGACCAAATATCGAACTTGACCTAGATTTTGTTAAGATGATCATTGTGACCAAGTTTCATAAAGATTAGGCCAAAATTGTGACCGCTAGAGAGGACACAACCCAATTGTTGACGGACAGACAGACGGACGGACGGACGACGGACGAAGAGTGATCACAAAAGCTCACTCTGTAACTTTGTGACAGGTGAGCTAATAAAAAATAAATTTGGAAACGTTCGATATAACTTTATGTTTCCATAGAAACGCACAATTGTGTTCTACAGACAGCGCAAACGCATGCCTTCGAGTTGTCTTCTTCGGTTGCTTGGCAACAAGAATCCAATTTTCATACACAAAATTGGTATTCGCCAAAACATCAATGAGATACCATATTTCAAGATAATGCATAGACAATATACGAATACTTATTCGCCTGATCATTATTCACCAACTCTCAGTAACCCTCGTAACATCACTGTGTTCAGGAAACACTCTAGGTGGAGGCATTGTCCATAATGACTAACTAAGTCCATCAGGGGAAAAAAATCTATAGCATTACATGTCTTTGACAATGTAATGTGTTTATGATATTGCATCTATGATAGTAAACAAGTTTGAAAGCAATGCCTCAACAGATTACAAAAAAAATTGAGTTTCAACAACTTGAAAGTTTGGTTAAACATTAGACAGACAGAGAGGAAAATCAAGTTACATGCCTCTGTATCAGCAGATGCCAGAGCATAAACATCATTTAATAGAACAACTTAAAACATTACAAAAGTGGCATGCACCTTTATCAGTGGAAACATCTTCAGCTCCAAACAAATCTTCATCATCATCATCATTTTGTGCTTCATTGTCCCCAAATAAATCACTGAAATAAGCAGCAAAATGATGAATATATAGAAAGCATGACAAACTATGACTTATTACAAACATAGTTATTGTTGTTTTTGACTCTTTTATTAAATATATTGTAAATTTTTTAATTTTTACTTTTACTTCTTTGTGTATTTGATATCGTTATATTGTTCTATTCAGGGACCCCTAAATCCCTGCTTATATGTACATGTACCATAAGTCTGCCTTAAGCATTGGACCCCAAGATTCTAGCACTAGGTAACAGGTTCCTAAATACTCATATAACAAGTAATAAGCCTCATGTTATGCAATATATACGAGGGGTGATCAATATATTCGAGGACTTTCCCGCTCAATTTTGAAATACTGAAACTATAGTAATGAAATTACAAGGTGATGTAGATCAATCCATTATCTCGCGATTTGTTTAATTCACTTTATGATAACGTCATTATTTACGTGATGACGTCACTTTTTGTAACCATGGTGAAGCACGCACCGTCGGGCATTTCGGACGTAACGTTATTTCTGAGAAACGACATGCTATACAAATTAATGCGAAACTTGTAAAATCCTCGCGATATCTCAAAAATGACTTGACGAACTTGTGCAAGGATTCTGTGCGCTCCCAATTGGCCATTTTCATATGATTCCGTTGTTTATGTGATTGGTGGGTCCCTGTCAAACGGTTGAGTCAATAAAATATGGAAAAACAGCAAAAATAACATCGCGTGAGGGACACTTTCCTTTCAATTCTGCGCAATAAGACGCACAGATCTCAACCAAATGTAACTGGCGAAAACGAAGACTAGTATAGGCTACAAAACATTAAATCGTTGACTCAAAATCAAAAGGGTTATTTTGATATTACGTCCTAAACCTGATAGGTCGTGCTTCATTCTTAATTGGAATAATCTGATTTTATAAAGCCAATCATCCTTTTCCGAGTTTTGTTTCCAATAACGCATCGATACTCTTTTTTTATTTCATTTCACATTCCAGAACTGGCTATTACTACTTATTTCAGTAGAAAAAGAAAACCAGTCTCATACATGGGACCGGGTATCAGTCCAGAAAGGAGCTATGTGCGGCTTTGGCGGTGACGCTTGGAATGACGTCGCGTGACGTCCAACGTAACGCGTCCCTTGTATGAATCAAATAATTTTATTTGTGCATTCGATGGGAGACATCTTACTCCGAATAGTGTTATATGGCTTTGAGCCTTGTTGCCAATATGAAATTGCTAGATGATAAGTCCTCGAATATATTGATCACCCCTCGTACCTTTCCAAACACATAACATACAAATATTCTGCTATACATACTCATTGGTTTCATCTTCTACATTTTCATCATCATTTACTACATCTTCTATAGTTGTATCATCTGATTTATTGACTATAGACTCTGAAACTTCCATCTTCTGTAACTTTCCAGCTTTCACAGAGCTGACGCCTGTCAATATAAGCAATCAAATATCACAGAGCTGGCACCTGTCAATATAAGCTATCAACTATTACAGAACTGACGGCTGTCAATACACTTAACAAATCTTATAAGTGTGCATATGTTTTTACATTGTAACTTTTTTATTTAAGAACATTTCTGCATGAAATTTTGTATAGATGCTATTGAGTACCTCAAGATTGGATCAATAAAGTTTTTACTTCGAAATTAAAAGATGCGGTTCCTTGAACCGTAAAAAATCAAAACAAGCAAAGTTACGTTACCAGGAAATTTAGACATACATGCAAATTATGTTAAAGTATGGTCAATTTGAATTTAAGTTGGTATTACATGGTATTTATCAACTTTTTAAAAATCATTTTTATGTTGATGGTCTAAGGGAGGTAACTCTGTCAAAAATTTCCTTTTTCGGATGACAGTGGGTATTTCTAATCCTCAAGTTTACTTTATTCGAAACAATGTTGGTTTACATCGCTTTTAGACAAATGATAAGCACATATGCTTGAAAATAAAAGTTTAAAGCAAAGCGGTCAAATAGCTGCATCAAGACCCAGACAAACGGCTGATGAATTTGCTGCAAAAATTGGTGACATTAGCTTTTGATGATGTCATCATTTGCTTATTCTGATTGTAATTGTTTTAATCAGATGGTACTTAAATCAAATGAATTGTAATTCCAAATATCCGAGCTACATATGTTGAAAATTTCAGCACAATCCATCAGGTATTGACTGAACTATCGTTAATATAAGCATGCACCCTTAAGTCTTATAAGATTTGTTAAGTGTATAAGCAATCAACTTTCACAGAACTGACACCAGGGGCCTTATTCACCAACGTTGTAAGTCTAAAACTCAGACTTAGACTTAAAATTATCATTATTCATAATCACTGGCATTTCTTTGAAACTAGATTAAACCATGTTGAATTTTATCGCACTATTGGTTGTTACCCACTGAACATGTATACCAATTTATATCAAAATCGGTACATTTATAACAACATGAGAGCGAATAGAACATTTGATGATGTAAAGTCTAAGTCTACTATGTTTTAGACTTACAACGTTGGTGAATAAGTCCCCAGGTCCTGTCAATAAAAACAATCAACTATTAATTAACTAACATTTATATACAAAATTAACATAGATGTACATGTACGTAGGGCGTTCCAAAAGTTCCAGGAAAAGTGCTCTATTGTATTTATCTTATGGTCAATATACTTCAAACTTTGCATTTACAAAGAACAATGCATGATACATAGTGTGTTATGAATTGAACGCATGAAGATGTGCCGTACAAAATGTCACAGCTGCCATAGTAACGTCAGTTATGGCTACCCGGGGCAATGTTATATTTGACCGTACGTTATTAACATGTTCTGACTAAATCTAACTTAGTCAGTCAAAGGACACACAAAATACACCTGCTACAATAACTACAATGCTTTATATTCTAAAAGAATATCTCGCTTGATTGCATGCACTTCCAGGGTCCATTTGCAAAGCATTCGAAAGTGTCACAAAATGAAGCAGAAACGTCCAACGTAACGTCTAGAGTCTGATTCACGACAGGTCGTGCCTTCCTATAATCATCAGCAGAAGTACCACAGGTAGTATGGAAGCGTTCATATCATACATACATCCTACCCAATGACAAACTAAGTTTTTAACAGGTATTGTTTATAAATTATATTGGTTCAAGTCTGAATTTTTCCTGCCAAAAAACATAAACTCGTCAAATTTCAATGATTTACTGACAATTGACGGGTGTTTCTAATATGGCGACAAAAAACCTGAACACAACAGTGGGACTATTTAAATTATGGTATAAATAGACCAAAATGATGTAATACCGCCCTTCGCAAATGTTCCATGCAGTAATTTTAGGTCATGGTTAATTGGTAGCTGTTTGGTTGGGAGCAATGCTTAGGTTAGTTGGCGATTTCTACGACGCGACGTCAAAATTGCCCCGGGTAGCCATTACTGACGTTACTATGGCAGCAGTGCCATTTTGTACAACGTACCCTCATGTGTTTGATTCATGGTATAATATATATCATGAAGTATTCTATTTAAATGCAAAGTTTGAAGTAATTTGAACATACCATAAACATTATAGAGCACTTTTCCTGGAACTTTTGAAACGCCCCTCGTATACTGATAATTGTATTCTAAATAACAATATATGACCTTGTTATAGCAGAAATCATCTTTAATTCTACTATTAAACAAGATTAATGTTGAATACAACCCATTTGTACATTTCTATTTAGCAACCACCTATTTAAGGTGACCACTATTTATGTAACGTTCACATCCCGCTGCTTTAAGGCAAGTAAGACTTACCTAGAAACTCCAGTAATACAGTCTCTGTACATAATTTAGGTGTGCAAGCTAAAAACTTCACAAAGTGATCCAGTGCATTCCGTCGTTCTTTAGCAACACCTTCATTCATCATCAGAACTTTCTTTGGTAGAAGTGGGAATGCAGTTCCACTGAATTTTGTATTAAATTTTGCATGCAAATCTTCAAAATCGGTCAATTTCTTCATAACCTGAAGTTGCAAAGTATATGAACAATATTTTACTATTAAAAAGGGCAAGTCTATGAGATTTAAATGAAGACATATTGGTTCTTCCTTCAATATCAGGCATCAGACAGGTGGCCTTTGTAGGTACCAGTTACCATGAGTTAAGTAGCTGGATGACTCAACCAAATACTCACATGAGATTGTACAATAAGACATAACCTCAAAGATCAGACATAATCACTTATTCCTAAAATATTTCTTCAAAAGCACGCAAAATTCAGGATAACTAGCCTAATATGCCCCTTCTTGACTTTTGTTCAAAGCTGAAATAATAGTACTACTTTCATTTAATACTATTTAATCTCAAATGCCATTTTTTTTCAATCTAAATTATCATTGAAGACATCAGAGATTAATTAAATACAACACTGTCATAACCACTGATGACCGGGTCATAAATTATTGTTCTTAAAATATACTTACAGTGAATTGAACGTTGTCAGTCTCCTTATGTTTAGCCGATTTAAAGCAGGAGAGATTGGATACAACAACAACTTGATACTCATACGAAGATCCAATCATTCCTTTTGTTTCCTTGAATGACGTAACAGACAAGTCAATGCCCGTCTCCTTATTCTTCAACTCTCTGAAAAAAAATATATGGTGCAATTTAGGGAAAGCACCTCATGAGGAAACAGTCGAGTTGTCTAGAATAAACATTGGGTATGTAGGGTATGTAATTGGTAAAATTGTGGCAGGTATAACTGTAGTCTATAAAGTTATTGTTTAAGCCATTAATAATGCAAAACTGGGGGCTATTGGTTTGGCCTGACTGGAGTACACTCAGTCTACATACAATATTTTCACGAAATAATGCAATATAAATACAAGTCAGGTACTATGATTTTATGGTTTACTCACGGTGACCAGTCATTCAGGACTAGTGAGCTAATTACAATGTACACTTATGCACACTTCTAGCGCAACACTTTTATAATTCTAATTTCTCAGACACTGCTGAAGATATCAAGTTGCGCTAATAAACCATGTTGTTTTAAGTCATTAGCAATACAGGAATGTTGAAATCATTCATCCGTGACGCTTTGTCAGTTCTGAGCGTTGCGCGGTGGTGATTTCTTCGTGCTGCACGTGCAAATGGTAGTCAGTGGCAAAAATCGATATTTTAGTCATTGAGTTCCTCTCTGGCGACAGTCCGACTGAAAAAACAGATTTGTATAAAAAATAGCCCTTATGACAATTGAAGAGCATCATCATCAGGTCGCGCAGTAGGAAACTTACAGAGTGGCCAATCCATTAGACAGGTATGCTCTGTAATTTATTACACATTTTTATAAAGGTTGAAAAAAACGTTGAAATATCATCGTTTGTCAATATTTCGAATATTATAATAATAAAACTAAAATATGATCAATATTTTCAAGTTTCATATCGTCAAATTTTTCGGCCGCCATGTGTCTACAATTTCAAGACTTCAGAAGTTGCAACTCCCCGACCGACTTAATGACCAGCCAAGGAAGTCTCACGGTAAGGTAACAACACAATGGCAGTATGTACAAATTGTTGCTGACCGTCTTCACGACCCTTTAAAAACAGCAACGTCGACTGCAAGAACTACACATGGACAGCATGGTGGGCCAGTCGGCCGCATTGTGCCGTTTTGTGACTTTTGATTTTACAGTGATACTAAATATTTGAACTTATTTTCACCTTACTGTTTATCAACTAGAATAAAAATGCTATGAGGCATTTGTAAAGGGTTGGTTTATTTGTACTCCAAATTTTAATCAAATCCCTTCATGAATATTTGAGAAATCATGAAAAAAACAAGTGTTGCGTTAGGAGTGTGCGTAAGTGTATAGGCCTACAGATCAGTATATGCCGTCTCTTAATAAATTGTAGAGTTTTTTACTCAAAATGCTACAATAAATGCAGATGTAACCCTTACCCCACATAACTGCAAAAAATAATATATGTGATTGGATTACTTTAGATCATTGTTACACAAACTTCAACACTGCTGTACGTAAGTGTGGATTTATTATAGTTCTTAGATAGTCAATTAATTCATGAGTTGTAATGAAAGTTGAAAAGTGCTTGTGAGTGTTTTCTAAGTGGTACAGTTCTGCTGCTCAACTGGAGCCTGTTGAATATATAGCCAAGGCCCTATATATAAATTATAATTGAGTGCTTGCTTCAAAAAAGCGCTACATAGCGGACAAAGCAAAGAAATGATATCACTTTATCTTTTCAGTGAGCGCTCGCCAGGGTGGCCACAGAAAATGAAGAATGAAATTCCCTGATTTTCCCCTGACCAAAAGATCATTTTCCATGAATTGTGCGGCATTTTCAACCATGGTTTAGTAAAGGCTGTTTTATTATTCAACATATAACCAAAAAGCAATATAGGATATGGCGCAAACTTTATCTTACTATTTCTTTTTGAAACTACTTGAAAAGATATTTGTATATAATAGATTAAGGTTATTTTGCAAGCGAAGCGAGCACGAAAATTCACATTTCAAACTTTTCACCAAAACAAACGGCAAATTAACAATAACAAGACTATTTGATTTCTCCAATTTTGTAAAATTCCCTGATAATTCCCTGATTTTTGCCCAATTTTGAAATTCCCTGATTTTTCCCTGCAAGGAATTTATTTTGGACATTTTCCCTGTTTTCCAGAGTCTGTGGCCACCCTGGCTCGCGGCTAAGCAAACAGATACTCAGCAAAGCGCTATATGAATATCACAATATAGAGCTCTGCCACAGAGTACATGTACGTATTATACATGCATGGTTCTACGGAAGCAATCCGTTGTAAGCATTTGCCTAGCATAAATTAAAGTGCTGAGAAACAGTACGCTATCTGTGGAAACTGCTCATTGCATAGACGTAGCAAAGCACTTGGGCTCCTAGCTGTTCAACTTCATGAACTTGAATGTCTAAACTGCAAACATGCCAATATCTTCTTCTTCTTCTTCCCGTGAATATCGATCCGATGATGGCGATATTGGCTACTGTACATGTAGATGTGGGGCAATCTGCTAGGAGATTTTTTAATTTCTGACCTTTATCTCCATCGCAGAAGTGGATACTCTAAGTCGAGATTGTTTGACTACTGTACATGTTGGCATATCGTGGTTGGCATTCCGATATCGAGGTCCGATATAGGCAAATACACTGACATCGACCGATATAGTGTGGTTTACAAATATTGTAATTTCTTGATGCATCATTCATAATTTCTGCATAGTTTGGTCAGTATATATATAGTCTCAATTAAGATTAGATCCCAGGATATGCCCTAAGAAACATAAAACGCAATTTAAACCATACATTTATGTTTTAAATAAACCTAGGTACCTCACAGTTACTGTGGCACGGGACATGGCTGGTGACAGTAGTTAATAACGAAATAAGAATTATGTTTTCTTTCACGCCCCTTTCAAAACAAAAACATGCATCAATGTAGTCACATGATACGTCACATGACTTCGAACAGACGCTTAGTTGTGATAATGTAATCCTTTCAAGGAGCTTGATGAAATTAAACCAATGGACAAACTCGTAACAAAATTCAACCAATCACAAGGCCGCTCTCTTAGGTAGTTTCGATATCTCGAAGCCGGCGAGATTTCATGTTTGTTGATATTCTAGCACATTCTAGCTGGAACCAAACTAGGAATCCAACTCAATCTGTGACTGAAAGACATTGATTCCAGACAATCTGAACAGTAATGGATTCCCGAGGATCCCTAGCGTTCGACGAATATGGTCGTCCGTTCATTATTCTTCGTGATCAGGAGGGAAAATCCCGTTTAAGCGGCATAGAAGCTCACAAAGTAAGAATTTTAGTCTTCATAATTTATCTGCCCAAACCCGTCATAGGTTCAAGTTGACAACCGTATATACTGTTGTTCAGTTCCAAGTGTACGTTGTGCGGTTTGCATATCTCGGTACTCGCTACAAGGCCGGCTCTGGTTATCTTGCTAAATACATCGCATCTTCCAAAATCGAAACGGAGCCATGGCAGGGCTATTGAATCTAAATATCAAATAAAATGATTCGTTTCATAATATTTTGCATCTCGTTCCAATGGTTATCATAAAACACAAATGATAAACTGTAAACAAAAACCTGTGAAGTTAATGTTAGACTACTTGTTTTGATTGTTTGACTGCAATTTCTACATTAAAATTGAAACATGCCCAAACTTGGCATGACAGCTCGCCCAAATAACTGGTTGAAAACAAGATTTTATATTGATTATACACACTGGACAGTGCTCGGGAGTTGCTGATGTTTTACGTATCAGCTTTACGAACATTGTAACGCCAATCAAAATATAAGCGTAGCAAGATGACTGCAGTCGGGCCCTATGATTATAAACATTGGAATTTGGAGTACAGACTCCATGCTCCAACTCATACTCCGTACTCCAATTGGAGCATTTCTTATTTATAAAAACTGATGTTATTTTTTTGTTACTGAATGGAAACGTATGATATGGGGGTTCATTTTCTTAATTAGATCATATGCTACAAGTTAGTGCTGGTTTTTATGCAAAATTCTAAAAAATGGGAAATGTGTATAATCACCGAGCCTGTTCATTGATTTCCGTAGTAATTAATTGTGCAGCTGAAGTGACAAGGCTATGCAATAGTAAATGCCATTCAAATACGTCTGTACTGTCAGTGTTGATTTGTGGCAGGTGTCTATAGTATATACCGGTGTATTTGAATTATAAATTAGAAATTCATATAAATGTATTTCTCTTTACAGTCCCATATCATGGCTGCAAAAACTGTAGCTGGTGTGCTGAAGACTTCGCTTGGTCCAAAGGGTCTTGATAAACTACTTGTGTCCCCTGATGGTGATATTACAATTACCAATGACGGAGCTACTATTCTCAAACAAATGGATGTGGAGCATCAGATTGCCAAACTGATGGTTCAACTTTCCCAGTCACAGGATGATGAAATTGGTGATGGCACTACTGGAGTGGTTGGTACGTGTCTGGTTGATTATGAGTTTTATTAAAAGCGTATACTATAATCTTCAATTTGTGCTTATAACTGACTCAGTCTGGTAGGGATTTTACAAAATATATTTCACTTGCAAATGTGTAAGTGTTCAAAACTTACATTTGAAATTGTCGGCCTCCTTTCAAACTGTTTTGCAAACTTGTCTATGTTCGACACTTACGCTGGGGCCAAACTTAAAATATTCTTGGTTTCCCCATCCCGACCCTAGTAGATTTAGAATGGGTAGGTAGGTAGTGTAATTTTTTTTTTTGGAATTGTTTCAGTATGATAGTTAATGGTCTAGACATACAAATAATGATATTTAGAATTAATAATGAAACCCAACTAAAAGTTAATGGTACATGTAAGAAAGAAGCCAGCAAACAAAAAATAAAATTTTCACTTCCAATTTTTGATAAAAAAAATATTATTTCAATATCGGCAATGAAATATTTTTGGTAGAGCCCTTTTTAATTGGGAAGGTAGGCGTGGGGAAACAAACAATATTTAGGCCTGGTCTGAGGCCAGTGAAAATCAAGGACCAGTGAAAGTCTTGAAGTTGAAGGACCAGTAACTGTTTTGTTTACAAATGTTACATTTATTTTCTGGGGGACTAGTGATTAAATAAGTAAGTGACAAACCCTGCTTGTGTGCATTCAAGGGCTATGAGCTTCACCTGTCAAGCATGTATTTTCCTCAAGATGTTGTCTTCAGCAATCCTGGTCAAGCTACATGCAAAATAAATATTCTCTCAGAACCATGGTTAGGCTTTTTTAAGCCTATCACACTGATTAGAGAGGTATATCATGTTAATTATAAATGTTTAGAACTTAAGATAGATTTCTAAAACTTGCATTAGATTTGTTTGTCAAGGTTTGTGTTTACTAATTAATGGTACTGCCAATCTATAAGGATTGAGAAGTAAATGTTGCCCATGATTATATTCTGTATGTTGTTTTACAGTCTTGGCTGGCGCTTTGATGGAACAAGCTGAAAAATTGCTTGACCGTGGTATACATCCGATCCGTATCACAGATGGTTATGAAATGGCTGCCAAGGTGGCCGTAGAACATCTAGACACCATTGCTGAAAATTATGTCATTAACCGAAAAGATACAGATACATTAACTCAGTTAGCTATGACAACTTTAGGATCAAAGATGTAAGTATACAGTGACTTTTTGTTGCTATTAGTCCATGTGTTAGTTTGATGTTTATTGGACTTTACGTTGGGCATGAACATATAAAAACTGTGTGTACCTTTTAAAGTAAACATAATAAATTGCGTAGCTGTATGAGATTCAATTTTATGTACTGGCTTAACTAATATGTTATGTTATTAGTAAATTTTACTGTGTGTAACTGTTTCTTTTAGAAATCATGTAAATGATTAATCTATGATATTGTTTGTTTATTTTCAGCATAAATCGTTGTCATCGTCATATGGCTCAAATAGCTGTTGATGCTATTATGTCTGTAGCTGATTTCGAGCGTCGTGATGTGGACTTCGAACTGATCAAAGTTGAAGGTAAAGTGGGAGGAAAACTTGAAGACACAATGTTAGTGAAAGGTGTAATTGTAGACAAAGATTTCAGCCATCCACAAATGCCCAAGGTAAACTTTTATAACAGAACTGTGTAGGCTTCAAGCCTTGCAGTAGGAGTAATTATGAGTATGAGTAAAATTACATTTAAAAATTGTTAAAAGTGTTTCTGAATGCAAGTTAGTTTCTTAATTTTAGAAAGAAGCAGGATCCTTGCAAAACGCCAACATTAGTCTAGTTGGCTGTCAGTAGTTGTGAACCTTGTTTGAAAACAAACAAAAATTAAAGTATTATTTGAATTTAGTTCACATAAATATATTGAACTTATTAATTATTGTAATCTTTACAATGGCAGGGATGCAGACTAGCAGGGGCCGAATAGCCCACGGCCCCTAGATTTTGGACTGGGCCACTAGATTTTTCAAGAAATTCCCTATATACACTATTCAATAATCAACGAAAGTACTATGTTGGGCTACCAAGTTGAAAATATCAGTCTTTATCCCTGCAATGGTAGAAGAGTTAACCGTCCATATTTCACATTTTCAGGCTGTGAAGGATGCCAAAATGGCTATTTTGACTTGTCCATTTGAACCTCCAAAACCCAAGACAAAACACAATCTGGAAGTTAAATCAGTCGAAGACTACAAAAAGTTAAGAGAGTATGAACTGAAGAAATTTGAAGATATGGTTCAGCAGGTAACTTGATTTCTTTGAAAATTACAATAAGTATGAAGCAAAATCATGCCTTACTAAGATGCTTATATTTAATTAATTGGTTTTTCGGAACTTGTTTGTTGGTTTGATTCAGTGTGTTTGTGAGACCATAGATCAGCTCCTATGTTTGTGATTTCACTTTGACCCTGTAGCTCATTTGTTTGTTGTACTTGGCAGATAATGATATGTGGATCGGGTAGTTTTGGTCCCAGTTCACTTCTTTACCACCGACCAATGTAATACTATTTACTTGGTTGGTAAAACTGAAGTGTAGACAAAAATACAGAATTCACTTTCCTGGGTTGTCTTAATGATTGCCTGGGCATTATGTTCTGTGACAACACTATTGTCACATTTTCTAGACTCCAATAATGTTAAAATATCTGTATCTATGTCTCATTGGTTTTTTTGTTTTGCCAAGGCACTGAGAATTCCATTTGTTGTATCTCAACATTACTGGTCAGACACTGTGCTATATAAATATATCTTTCTGAACCATGGTCAGGAGGTCAATATTTAGCCTGTCACACTGATATGCAAGGTACAAGTATTTTTATGCCCCAGCAATTATGTGTTGCACCCGTCATTCATTACAAAATTTTGAAACTCTTTAATATTTTTGAAGTCCATCAAGGCATTGCTTTCAAACTTGGCATACTTGTTTACCATCATAAATACATTACATTTTCAAAGTTTTAAAACACTACAACATATTGACAGAACTATGACCCCTAATTGACTTAGCTACTTATTATGAACAAGGCCTCCACCAGGGCATAAGCATTTACTGAACACAGTCTTGTTCTGATTGATCTTATCATGTCACTTCTTTACCACCGACCAATGTAATACTATTTACTTGGTTGGTAAAACTGTAGTGTAGAGAAATACAGAGTTCACTTTCCTGGGTTGTCTTAGTGATTGCCTGGGCATTATGTTCTGTGACAACACTATTGTCACATTTTCTAGACTCCAATAAATCCTCTCTTTTTACTAAAGTTCTATGTTAAAATAAGTTAAGATTAGGCATGAAATTATCTCTTTGATGCCTGTGTATGACTCTGCCCTTATTGTTTCCCCATTGCACTGAGAATTCCATTTGTTGTATTTCAACATTACTGGTCAGACACTGTGCTATATAAATCTATCTTTCTGAACCATGGTCAGGTGGTCAATATTCAGCCTGTCACACTGATATGCGAGATACAGTTTTAATTTTGAATTAAGGGCAACAAGAAATATTAATAAATTGATTACATAATTTTTATGCCCCAGCAATTATGTGATGCACCTGTCAGTTGTTCATTACAAAATGTTGAAACTCTAATATTTTTGAAGTCAATTAAGGGATTGCTTCATAAATACATTACATTGTCAAAGTTTTGAAACACTTTAACATTTCAACAGAACTATGACCCCTAATTGACTAAGCTACTTATTATGGACAAAGTATCCACCAGGGCATAAGCATTTACTGAACACAGTCTTGTTCTGATTGATCTTATCATGTCACTTCTTTACCACCGACCAATGTAATACTATTTACTTGGTTGGTAAAACTGAAGTGTAGAGAAATACAGAGTTCACTTTCCTGGGTTGTCTTAGTGATTGCCTGGGCATTATGTTCTGTGACAACAATTATATTGTCACTGTTTCCTGACCCAAACCATCAATCTTCTTTTTATGATGGTTTAAGCTTAACTAAGTTAAGAAAATGCATGAAGGCTAGTCTTGTTAATGCCTAAATGTATCTGTATGAATCGGCCTTATTTTTGCGTCAATGCACTGAGAATTCCATTTGTTGCATTTCAACATTACTGGTCAGACACTGTGCTATAGAAATATTTCTTTCTGAACCATGGTCAGGTGGTCAATATTCAGCCTGTCACACTGATATGCGAGATACAATTTTGATATGAAAATGATAGCAGCAAATATTAATAAAGGGCTAAGTTGTTTTTCCTACCAAACACCTCGTATGTCTATTTATATGTATCATCTAAGTTTTTAAGGTGGCCATGAATAATTTCTTTTTATGATGGGTATAGTGAAATAAGTTCTGATTGGGCATGAAGCTTAGTAGGACTGTAACGGTATACCGCAGTATACGAAATACCGCGGACTTTAGTTCAACACGGTTCACGATACAAGACTTCTAAATTTCGGTACGGTTCGGTTTAAGCTTTTTTATAAGCAAAATAATATTCAGACAACGAAAACACCTGGGAGCCTTCTGATTATGTATCATTACCATGTATCACTCGTTTTAACTGTATTTAGATATGCTTTATATTGTCTAAATTGACTTAAAATAGTTGATTGGCACATAATAATTTCTGTTATAGAAGCAACAAATTCATTATTACTCAAAAATTGAAGTATTTAAGCAGGTGTTAGAGAATATTGTATCATACCGAAATATACCGAACCGTTAGAAAAATTGACGGTACGTATCATATCGTGAGGTGAGCGTACCGTTACAGCCCTAAAGCTTAGTCAAATCAAATTAAATCAATACCTGCGTTTGTCTGGCTTAATTGTTACATTAATGCACTGAGAATTCCATTTGTTGTATTTAAACATTACTGGTCAGACACTGTGCTATATAAATTTATCTCTCTGAACCATGGTCAGGTGGTCAATATTCAGCCTGTCACACTGATATGCGAGATACAGATTTTATTATGCATAGGAATGATTGCCAAAAGTGTCCCTCTGGTCATTTTTAGAAATCTTTAAATGTGGGAAACCAAGTCTTTTAGGAAAGAAAGTGCATGGGGTTGTTGTGTATGTTCAGATAGTTACTAAAGATCATGATGAGTGTATCATTTTACTGAATAAATCATACAGATTGTAAGCATGATATAAAACAATAAATATAATAAAACAAGTACATTGTACTACGAAAATTAATAGAGAGTAAATTGTAATGATGAACAGTAAACCACAACTGAATAAGTTGATACCTAGTCATCTTCAATTCTTTGTCAGTAATATCAATACAAGCAAGATACCTGAACTTTTCCAACACAGGTCACTTCTTTACCACCGACCAATGTAATACTATTTACTTGGTTGGTAAAACTGAAGTGTAGTTCACTTTCCTGGGTTGTCTTAGTGATTGCCTGGGCATTATGTTCTGTGACAATAATATTGTCTTAATAATATTTACTGATTCCTATAAAATAATGGTGATAAATTGGTATTGACTTGTAACTTCTTCATGGCCAAACGTATAGCTTGCTCCATTTAGAGGTTCACTTAGCCCCACTTAGTATTTTTTAAAATGGATGTTCAGTCAGCGCGTACTCAATAGCATTGTGTTGTTGAACTTAAATTATGGGTGTAAGTTGATGTATGTTCATGCAGATGATATTTATCATGAAGTATTTGGCTCATCTACAGGGTATGACTTGGGCTGATTGTTTGGTCAATGCACTGAGAATTCCATTTGTTGTATTTCAACATAACTGGTCAGACACTGTGCTATATAAATATATCTTTCTGAACCATGGTCAGGTGGTCAATATTCAGCCTGTCACACTGATATGCAAGATACATAGTGATTATACACAAATTACTCTGGAACATTTTCTTAAACCTTGATTGTGCATGATTCAAATAATTGAAGTAAACCATGTCATTGTAAGAGAACCATTGTGATTGTTACTAAGTAATGGTGGCATACTATTGTAGAATAAATGCACTAGTTACATGTACCTTTATGTCAATAAAATGAAAAAATCCACAAAAAGTAGATATTATTGAATGCATAAAGAACAAATAACAAAGGACAAATAATATGTCAAAGTATGCCTTTGAAAACAGTTGTTTATATTTAAAAAATGTCTATATGATGTTGTTTTTGTGTGTTTCAGGTGAAGGATGCTGGAGCGAATCTGGTTATATGTCAGTGGGGCTTCGATGATGAAGCAAATCATTTGTTATTACAGAAAAAATTGCCTGCTGTAAGATGGGTCGGAGGTCCAGAAATTGAGGTAAGTGTTGTCTCTAGAGATGTTGATTTGGTGCAGTCAGACTGACAGAAATAGAAAGCTTGAAAATGTCAATGTTAAACACATTATTATTTGTTAATTGATTGTTTCTTATATGCTCGCTTTAAATGATGTGCACAGAGAATTCCATTTGTTGTATTTCAACATTACTGGTCAGACACTGTGCTATTTAAATCTTATCTCTCTGAACCATGGTCAGGTGGTCAATATTCAACCTGTCACACTGATATGCGAGATACATGTATAAGACTAACAAACTTTCAGCTATGGTGTTGATTTACTGATTGGATAGTAGCATGTGTATTTATTATCTATAGATTTATAATAAGATGGTAAGCTATTTATAATAATAGTTAATATCCTTTCTGTATTTCAGTTAATTGCCATTGCAACTGGTGGACGTATTGTTCCTAGGTTTGAAGAGTTGACTGCTGCGAAACTGGGTAAAGCTGGCATTGTGAAGGAATTATCATTTGGTACAACAAAAGATAGAATGTTGGTTATTGAAGAGTGTCAGAACTCAAGGGCTGTTACCATATTTATCAGAGGAGGCAATAAAATGGTACGTGTGTCTTAATTGTTTGCTACATCATTTTATGGATTTGGACATTTATAACTTCAAATTGCTCTTGTAATCACCATTATCAACATTTCTTTACCTAACTGATTAAAAATTTTAGCAAACATTAACTGTTTGAAACTCCCCCCCCCCCCCCCCCCCCCCATTGAATCTGAACAATGGAACCTCGTTTTAGACCTAAAATTACTTGCAAAGACGTGCTTTCAAGAAGAGCGGTTGATGTGATGAATTATTTGTACACTTTCATAGTCATATAATTGGTCTGAAATACAAGGTCTTGTTTACTTGTAGATTGTTGAAGAAGCCAAGAGAAGTATCCATGATGCTCTTTGTGTCATTCGAAATATTGTGAAAGATACAAGAATTGTATATGGTGGTGGTGCTCCAGAAATCTCATGCTCTCTAGCTGTAGGCAGGGCTGCTGATAAGGTATAGTATACACAAATATTAACATCATGTCTGGTGACTTGCTTTCTGTCTCAGACTCTCAATGTTGACAAGTATCACTAAATTTCGTCATTACAGAATGCGCATTAAGCATTCCAATGTTTTGAAGTCTTCCTCACATATGTTGTGTGAGTGACATACTGTTAATGTACTTGACTTCTGTTTGGATGGAGGTCTGTCACTGTCTGCACTTATTTTCAGTACCCATTTGTTGAAATTTGAATGAAATTCACCGAAATTATAAATAAGATGATTACTGTCATAGTGAAAGAAAATGTAGCCCTTCCGCAGGGTTTGTTAAGGAGAATAACTTATTTTGCAATTGATTGGTAGTCAAGATTTCTAACTACTGATCAAGCTATACTTTAAATAAGGTTGTGCACGGAGAATTCCATGTGTTGTATTTCAACATTACTGGTCAGACACTGTGCTATATAAATCTATCTCTCTGAACCATGGTCAGGTGGTCAATATTCAGCCTGTCACACTGATATGCGAGATACATTTACTATTAAAAATGTTGTTATGTGTATCGTTAATTATTGGAAAAAGTGGCCGTGTGAAGTATGAAACATCTAGTGAAATGCATGCTTGGATGTGTTAACCTTTATTCAATAAAAATATTCCACTATCTTAAAGACTATATCACTGGATCAGGTCTGTTTACTGGACATGTCTTTGCAGTACTTGATTGTAATACAAATACTGAACTTTTAAAAGATATATTAACTGTATAGGTTTCAAATAGTTTGACATCCATTATTATTGTTTGTATTATATTTTCCAGATTTCCACATTGGAGCAATATGCCATGAGAGCATTCTCTGAAGCTTTAGAAAGTATACCACTTGCATTAGCTGAAAATAGTGGTTTATCACCTATACATACTCTAGCTGATGTCAAGTCTCGTCAAACTAAAGAAAAGAATCCAAAATTAGGAATTGATTGTCTCCATAAGGGAACTAATGGTAAGTGTAGTAGTCAAAGACTCTAAAAACAAACCAACATATCAACTTCAAATGTGTGAGGTCCCGCATCCTCTGAAAGACAAAATAAAATATGGTACCTGTATTTCTCTTGCATGATGCTTAGCAAAAATGAGACTTGCTGGATTTTTAGTTTGGTGATGTAATTGTTGTTGAAAACTTATAAATGTTTGATCAACATGTTGATATTAGTAATTTTTAAAAATGAAGTTGTGCACGGAGAATTCCATTTGTTGCATTTCAACATTACTGGTCAGACACTGTGCTACATAAATATATCTTTCTGAACCATGGTCAGGTGGTCATTATTCAGCCTGTCACACTGATTTGCGAGATACAGTTTTGATAAGACAATAACAGCAATGATATATTAATAAAGTGTCCAGTTATTTTTCCAACCAAAAACTGGGATGTCTATTTATATGTATTGTAAATTTTTCAAGACAACAATGAATCCTGTATTTTTATGGACACGAAGATAAGTGTCATCAATACCTGTGTTTGTCTCGGCTTTGTTGTATGATGAATGCACTGAGAATTCCATTTGTTGTATTTCAACATTACTGGTCAGACACTGTGCTATATAAATCTATCTCTCTGAACCATGGTCAGGTGGTCTATATTCAGCCTGTCACACTGATATGAGAGGTACATGCTAGAACAATTACTTATGAGTTTATCGGCTTCCAAGATTTAAATTTCAATTAAAAGTTAGTCAGAGAGTCAGTTGAATCATGTATTGGACATTTTCATTGCAAACAGGCTGGTTATCTTAGCAAGCATACTTCAGATTTCTTAACATTTTAGTTAATTGCTGATGTCAATTTCACTTCAAATGTTACAGTTACAGCCCTTGTTTTAGTGTTAAGTGGAAATATTGATTGTTATAAATTGATAGCAATGATATATAACATATTATGTTACTTACAGATATGAAGGAACAACTGGTGTTAGAAACGTTGTCCTCTAAGAGAGCACAGATCATGTTAGCTGTTCAACTTACCAAAATGATCTTGAAAATAGATGATATTAGAGCGCCATCAGATAGGGTAAGTGCAAGTACAACATGGGTTGCTTCTGTGTAATTTGAGGATTGTAAGGGTGGTTGACTGCTCATTCAAGATCAAAGCAGATCAAGTTTGAGATTTTGTCAAACTTCAGTCAAGCTGAAAGATGTACCTCCGTAGCCTTGCGTTTGCCGTCTTATCTGGCGACCAGCGGTGGAGGCATATTCAGTGGCTTAGGATGAGAAGATCTCTTATAAATCGCTTCTTATGAGCCTATTTTAATGAAAATCGAGACTTGTCATGTTGACCAAACTGAAGTCGAAAGAGCTTGTTTTACCATAAATAAAGAGTAATATTTGGAAAGTTTTTCCTTGTTTTCTCAAAATATACTTTCTCACTCTATTTTGTAATACCCTACCATGAAAATTAAACAAAATGTTGATCTTCTACATGTGGAGAAGTTGCTGGTTCCTCCTTGAAGGAGTAGTTGACTACAATGTTGAATATCTTCCAAATGTTCCAAGTTGCTGGTTCCTTGTAGGAGACAGTTATACACTCCAGGTCGTCCAGGAAAACTAGTTAATGTGAATCAGATGAAAAATTGTTATGAAAATGGCATTTAAGTATTTACTTATAAATACATTTATGTACTTTCAGATGTGAACAAACCAATTAATGTGCTAGGAAGAAAATGAAATGTGGACTCCGTCTTACCTGTGATAGTATATACAACTGTGACAAGCCATCCAAACACTTCTAGCTGTCACATGTTAACTGCAATAATGACTGGTTAACTTAATCCATAAAATTATATGTATAAATGTTGGCATTATGTGAAATGCTACACATATTCACTATTCAGTATTGACTTTGTAGCAGCAGCAAAGTGTGGAATTAAGAACAAAAACAATAAAACAGATACTGTCTCCTGTGCTCGGCATGTTTGTGTTAATACTATAATGAAAGATCTTTTATTTTAATTCATTCTTGTACCTTATTTATTTCACTATTGCAATGTGTTCTCTGCATGTTTTCATGATATCAACCTGACATTTCAATCATGTCATTCTACATTTTGTCATGTTATAATCATGCATTGAGAAATCTCTGAATGTGCTTTGAATGTGTTTTTTGATAAAATTTTATATAAATCAACAAAAAATTGAATTTACTGTTGTCATTTTTATGCCCACCATAGTAATTTTAATAAGGGTGTAAAGATTTGCTATTGTATGTCTTGTTTCCAAATGTTGTCATCTGTAAATGGGAAATAATTTGTGCCGCATTTGTCATGTATGTTTTGATCAGTATTTACTTCATGGCAAAGTCTGCATGGGCAGTTCTGGTCAAATGACATGTGGGCGCATTCTTTCAAGTTGTGCATGTGTCTTGCTGATTCATAATGTGAACTTAATGTTCACTCTTAGATCTGTTCCTGACTACATGTAATTGATTGTACTCTGGCATAGTCCATCACTGTATATACGTGGGCCCATCAATAATTTCGTGAACTAATTCCACAGTTTTATAACGCTTTGACATAGCTTATTGAAAGTTTGTATAGTCAAAGATAATTTATTCTCGAATTAATTCAGCATGAAAAATGGTTGCTGACGTCACGATGTATGACTTCATAGCAACATTCGAACGTCATGTCATGGGCGTTCGTAATAAAAAATGGCGTCGCCTAGTAGGACCAAGTAACGTTTTGTGTCAATGATTTATACATTACTCAGGAAATATGTCTTCTACATTCATGAAAATTTGCATGCAGTTTATAGGGACTCTTGGCAATCAAATAGTGCATTTTTAATGTTGAAGAATTGCTTTAAGGGCAATAGATTAGCATACAAAGATGATAAGCATATTCGCCGGCCATTTTCCATTACAATTGGCGGTCGTTAAAGTGTATTGGCCATAATATTTTGCGGCATACATGGAATAACTTGTAATTAATATGTTGCTTCGAAAGCCTACTGTTATTAGAAACTTTTGCAGGAGTAATTAAATTTCAGTTTCTTTCGGTAATGAAAAGAACGCACGTACAACTTCAAATGTATCAGATTCTGTTATACCATGATGATTTGCCAACCCACAGCATCAGCGTTGTTTCGGACACAATCTAGGACCTGGATATAAAACTGTTACGCACCCATCATATAACCTAGAATAGGACATTAGCAACTTCTGGTCATTTTCAAAAATAGGCAGCATGGTTAGAAATACAAGCCCCAAAGGAGTTGGGTGCGTCGTAAACGGAAATTTGCGGGAGATGTCACGTGACGGCATGTAGCACGTGACCCGGTTATGGGTCGAGCAATGGAATAAATGCAAACCGTGCACGGGGTGTTTCTTTTAAAAGGACTAGAGTCTAATAGTGTGCTAGGCTAATTATATTCGCAACATAAAATTAGTTCACGAAAATATTGATGGGCCCTCGTATAATGCCCAAGTGTGCTGAACAATGAGCCTTTTTTGGGAGTCTTATTTACAAATCCATGAGCTTAACATGCTGTGTGATACGAAGATAATGTATTTGATAGTAAACAGTTTGGAGTTTACATCCTAGGGCTACTCCATCATGAAGCAAGGAGACTTGATTACATTGCCATTCATTACATACATAATCAAGTTTATATCTGAAGATTCACAGATTTATGAAGGGACAAGTTTGATACATGGTACTGGAAGTTATTACATGTGTATGGCAATTCATTGATGGCATCCAGCTCAAAATAAAGAGAGAAGAGCACATTCTTGTCAGGTCCATTTTGAAATAACAGGCAACTTTCCTGTTTCAATGTGCAGATCCATTTGAATTCTGTTATAGCTTGGTTAATTTGACATTATCCTGACCTTTTGATTAGCATAATTTAACAGTCGATACTCGGGGATAGGTCTCACCAAGATGTTTGAGATGTAATACAAACACAAATATGAAATACAGATATTGCACGATTTGCTCGCTGAAATTATATATTCAAAGCAAGAACTTAGTAATATATTCTTGTATAAAGGTCAGGTGCAGGTCAAAATAGCCATGACTACACACGCTGCAACAAATAAACATAGTTATCCAGTCTTCACAAAAAACTTTTCAAGGTACTAGTCAGTCGGGCTACTAACAAGCCAGAACTTACTAGCCTGAGAAGAAATTTACTAGTCAGACCATTAAATTATCAAAATTATTTTAAGTTTTCACTAGACTTTCGGACTAGTCACCTAGAGACAATTACTAGCATGGCCCAGTTTTTACTAGCCTCGGGCTTCGGGCTAGTGGCCAAATTCGAAGACTGGTTATCTATAATCTAATGACAATTCTTGGAGCTTTTCAACTCTTGACACTTCTAAAATTTTATGCAGAATAAAAAAGCTAAACAAAGACAGTAAACTAGAAATCCATTTATTCTAGACCACTGCACAGGGGCTTGTGGATATGAATCTATCACAATGAGCCTTCGCCTCTATATATACGAGAGGTGCCCGACTTATATTTGAACAGTGTTGAACATCCCATACTTTAACATGACATTGAATCGTCGAAAAGTCTTTATTCAATCGTATACATCAATGTGTCAATTAACATATACACCCATTGTTTTTGTATTTGCAATTAAGTTAGAACCAAAAATTCACATTTTTGTACGGGAATCTTTTCGAGCATTTTTATGACAGAACCAAATCCAACTAATGTTGTAAACATGTATCGAGTGTAATCAATGTTGCTTTATCCTTAAGATTCCAATGCTTTGGATGCTTTTGTTCAAAAACTTCTTTGATCATAAATGACATAATATTGCTAGCTGATTCGTCTATTTGTAGAATGAATATGAGGTCTTTTTGATGAGTTATAACAAACAACAACACATGTAATGAAACGGCTGATAACCCATGTAGCTTAACGAATGTCAACTTCTTGGTAGGGTCGTAGATATTTCTCATACAGCAGTCTGGTCGTGTACCGTAAAAAAATGATAGGTCAATAGAATAAGACCAAAAAAGGGTGACCTGGGGAAAAAATTCAGATGTTATCAAACTCTTCGATTTTGTACTCAACATGGTCCCTAGTATCACGGAAAAAAAGTCCCAACAAATCCCTTTTGGGGAAACTTTTTTATGATGCTTTGAAGTTTAGCATGTATACCACATTGCCGAGAAATTTGGAAACTTTTTTCAAAATGATAAAATTTTCATAAGGTATTGCATGTGACATATCAAACTGACTGGAAAGATGTCAGAAACCCAAATCAGATATAAATATTGTTGTAAATTACATATTAGGAGCGAAATGGGCTATTTTGGGGTCAAATTTTACAAAATATAAGCTAAAATTGTGAAATTTTGGAATTGATGGACTACAGCACTATTAATAATTTGATTTGAAAATAAATAACTACAATATGCATATATTACTTTACAGGATTCCTAATTATCACAGAAAAAAGTTCTAATGAATCCCTTTTGAGGAAACTTTTTATGATGCTTTGAAGTTTGGCGTGTAAATCCATTGCCAAGAAATTTAGGATCTTTTTTGGAAATGATAAAAGATTCATAAAATATGGCTTTTGACATATCAAACTGACCGGAAGGATATCAGAAACACAAATCAGACAAATAATTATTGTTTTTCATTGCATATCGAGGGCGACATAGCCATTTTTGGGTAAAAACCCTCAAAATATAAGCCAAAAGAATGAATTTCTTTAATTGATGGAATACAGTGCTTTTAATAATTTGATTTGGAAATAAATCACTACAATATGAATATGCAGTGTAATATATCAGAATGTAGTATTAGAATGTTATGAAATTAATGAGCTATTTAAGGTAAAACATAACAATTTCTCAAAGAAAAGTATGATTTGGGGGATTTGGCAAAATACATCGCTAAGTCAAGTGCTTAGCTATTGTGAAAAAATGTAGTGTTTTGCGTAAAACAATACACAATTAGATATACATGTACTAGAACCAAAGGTGTGTTTTAAAGTGTCTAACTATAAACTCAAAACCGTTTTTATTGAGTTTGATATTTAATGATAATGGAACATAATAACTTTCGCTGTTATATATTTCTCATGGTATGAATAAGAGCTTCAAATATTCCGCAACATACATTTCTGTATCTAGCTGTGGTAGGTACTCCTACCTATAATAATGCTGAACCTGGCTGTGGTAAGTACCTAAGAAATCCAGAAATTGTTGTATCCCTCTGAGGTATGTACGTCAGAAAGCCGGAAATTGCTGTATCACGCAGAGGTATGTACCCAAGAAAGCCAGAAATGGCTGTATCTTGCTGAGGTATGTACCTCCGAAAGACAGAAATGACTGTATCACACTGAGATATGTACCTCAGAAATCCTGAAATGGCTGTATCACGCTGTGGTGTGTACCTAAGAATCCAGTATTGGATGTACCCCGCTGAGATATGTACCTCAGAAAGCCAGAAATGGCTGTGTCTCACTGAGGTGTGTGCCTACAGAAGCCAGAAGTGACTGTATCCCGCTGAGGTATGTACCTCAGAAAGCCAGAAATGGCTGTGTCCCGGTGATGTATGTACCTTAGAAAGCCTGCAAGTGTTGTATCTGGCTGTGAATGTGGTGGGTACACCAGAAACCCAGAAACAGCTGTTGGTACATCAGGAAGCCAAATACAGCTGTGTCTGACTTTATTAGGTACCCCCAAAGGCCAGAAATGGCTGTTTTTGACTGAGTTAGGTAGATACTACACAGAAGACTAGAAACTGCTGTTACAATATTTTTTGTGCCCCAGAATGCCAGCTATATGAGTATTAGGTAGTATTCCATACTCAGTAGAGCCAGAAAATACATTACATTACCCAGCAGTGAAATGTACACCATAGAGCCAGAAATGGTTTGACATTGAATTGTTAGGAAACTTGTAGAGCCAGAAAAGGCTGTGTCAGATTGATGTAGATACCTCAAAAGCTTGAAATGGCTGTATCCGTCTGGGTCTGTACAGTAGAAAGGGCAAGAAAAGATATGTATTATATATGCAGTGACAGTAATGCAGACATCCTAATCGTATCGACGGCTCTGACATACACACAAAATGGCCAATCAGTGGCAGTTGTTGCTGAAGACACTTATATTTTCATAATGCTACTACACCACTGAATGACCGACATGGCTGATATCCACATAAGGAAAAGGAATAAGCATAGTTTTAAAGCTGCAGAAATCCATGGCATCAGAGAAGCTTATGCTGTAATGGACCCTATAATTGTGAATATGAATATACATTGGATCCATGCTTGAAGTAGTTGCGACACCTCTACATCTACATTTGGCAAGGGAAAACCCATCTACTAAAGGCACTAAAGACTTGCAAACTCTCACAAAATTTTAGACGAAGCAGCCACGATAACAATTGGGAAAGTACACAAGACGAAATCAGTAATGCTGGAAAATCTGTTTTCTCCGAGTTGTATGGTTGCAAATGGTGAATCGCGACCCCTAACATCATTAAGGCAGTTTTGGTAACAAATAATGGTTGCCCGATGCAACCTAATAGAACCAGAGAGACTATCACCAATGGAAAGAACAGCCCATTATCACAAATAGCTCAGGAGAAGACCTAAATACCTCATGTTTCGATGCTTCAGAATGGGGTTGTGCTCTGGATAAACAAGTTATGCGCCATATAATGACAAACATGGAGCAAGCACCTGCAAATCCATTCATTGCAAATGTAATAGTACCAACCCGACAGTGCGTCACAAACCAGTGTTCTTGTCATAGAAATGGAATCAAGTGTTGAGTGTCCTGTGGCGGATGTCGCGGAAAGAGCTGTTAATCCTTCTCTCGATCCTGTTCTCAACGATGCCGAAATTGATATGTGACATTAATGTTGGTACAAATATAGACATATCCATTGTTAAAACATTTCATTGTGTCATTGTTTGAATGGTTATTTTGGTATAGTTTATGTGGATCATTTACTACTATCAATGGTTATTGAACTAAATAAACAATAAGTGTCCGGTACTGAAAATATAAGATGATGGTCGTTTTGAAGCAAAAAAAAACATTTTGGGGCTTTTCTTTTTCTATATTTGAAATAAAGAAATATTTCTATTTGCAAATCGTTCCTGATACTTTACTGGTCAGTTTGATATGTTACATGCTATACTTTGTGCAAAATTTTGCATTTTCAAAAATGTCCTAAAATATTTTGCCGATGCGTTATTATGCAAAATTTCAAAATGGCGTCAAAAATTTTCCCCAAGAGATTTTTCTTGGGACTTTTTTTCTGTTGTTCTGGGGCACTTGGGGAGTAGAAATACGAAGAGTTTGATAACATCTGAATTTTTTCCCCAGGTTCGACCTATTCTACTGGCCTATAATGTATTGTCTTATCAGAGGTGACAAAGCTATTGATATATAATAACCGTACCGTTGTAGTATACACTTACGCACACTTCTAACGCAACACTTTTATAATTCTGAATTCTCAGACACTGTTGAAGATATCAAGTTGCACTTATAAACCATGTTGTTTTAAGTCATTAGCAATACAGGAAAGTTGAAATCATTTACCATTGACGCTTTGTCAGTTCTGAACGTTGCGCGGTGGTGATTTCTTCGTGCTGCACGTGAAAATGGTAGTCAGTGGCAAAAATCGATATTTTAGTCATTGAGTTCCTCTCTGGCGACAGTCCGACTGAAAAAACAGATTTGTATAAAAAAGTGGCCCGGATGACTATTGAAGAGCGAGGTCGCGCTGTAGGAAAGTTACAGAGTGGCCAATCCATTAGACAGGTATGCCCTGTAATTTACTACACATTTTTTATAAAAGGTTCAAAAACGTTGAAATATCATCGTTTGTCAATATTTCTAATAATATAATAAAAAACTAAAATAAGATCAATATTTTCAAGTTTCAAGTGTAGTCAGATTTTTCGGCCGTCATGTGTCTACAATTTCAAGACCGACTAAATGACCAGCCAAGGAAGTCTCACGGTAGGGTGATACTACAATGGCAGTATGTATAAATTGTTGCTGACCATCTTCACGACCCTTTAAAGACAGCAACGTCGACTGCGAGAACAACACATGGGCAGCATGGTGGGCCATTTGGTCGCATTGTGCCGTTTTGTGACTTTTAATTTTACAGTAATACTAAATATTTGAACTTATTTTCACCTTACTGTTTATCAACTAGAATAAAAATTATATGAGGCATTTGTTAAGGGTTAGTTTATTTGTACTCAACATTTTAATCAAATCCCTTCATGAATATTTGAGAAACCATGAAAAATACAGGTGTTGCGTTAGGAGTGTGCGTACAGTAAGTGTATATGGTTGTTAAAACGATCGTTTCCCTTTAATTTTTGGTTTGGTTTTGCGCTAGTGAACACCGATATTTTCGGAGTTAGGCATGTAGAATTTGCAAAAATATTTCTGTTTTGGTAGTTACAATGGATATTCCTTCGTTGAAAACCACATTTTAGTTATTTGGTTGGTCCTAGTCAGCATACACCAACTGAGTACGATTTTAAACAAATATACACTTTTTGGCATTTTTTAAATATTTTGTGTTACAAATGTATTTCATTTATGGGCGAAGCAAGACAAAAATCACCCTTCTATTGACGAGTACTACTGATTATCTTCTTAAATATATTTCTCCAACTTCTTCTTGGCGATTCGTTGGGAGTGTTTGTCCTTCAAAAAGCCGAAAGCAACATCTTCTACAATATTGGCAATTTCGGTTGGAACCATATTGCGAATATCCACAACAATTATTGCGCCTGACACAGTACTTCTCACTGTTCAAAAGAGATATTTCATTTATATCGGGTTATATGGGATATATCGGGCATTCCGCACTGTTCAAATATAAGTGGGGCACCTCTCGTATAACACATCAACAAATAATAAAATCCAACACTATATATTTAGAACTCGGCTAAATGAAAAACACATTCAATTAAATGAGTTCAACATCCCATACTTGTCATACAGCGTAAATGCCCATAAAAGTCTGTTTTATAAGTAGTAATTATAGTGAAACAACTATGACGTCATTGGATTCCACGGCACTGGTCCCAGGTTTAACGGTAACGGAAGTGGTACTGTGCATGCTCCACACATACTTGATGGAGTTGGTTGAACGATTCCAGGTAAACTCGAGTAACCCATATTTCTGAAAGTTATTAAGGTCACCATTATAAGTTTTTATTACATATTATATACGTGATCAGAATACGTACTGACAATATAGTGAATATACATGAAAGTGGTAGTGCTGAACATAATCAAGCGTTAAAGGCATATATAGTGCGCCCAGGATAATGTGATATTTACAAACATTGACCGGACTGGTCCATTGTTGCAACATCGGTTACTTAAATAAATGCATACTATTATGGTCAATTGTTTACTAAAAAACACTGATAAATCGCACACACTTGTTTTTTGCACCTATGTGGATTCAACCAAATTTGCCAGCCTTTCTCGATATCCTGAACGCACTATACCATACATGGTTCTTAAACGTATATCATAACGCATCAGTACTAGTAAGAATTAATTATAAACTTTGACAATAAGGGACAGCAGTATTCATTTTCCAGCAAGTGACGTATTACACATGGGTCCTACAAAACCCAGTGTAGCGATTCCACGTGACGTTAACATCACTTAAGACAGAAATCAAAGACGATTTCGTCAGCATTTGTTCAAAATAGCCATAAATAATTTAAATATTCAAGTTATATTTTTACACAGATTTCTAAGTAGGTCTAACATACGCCAGTCAAATCATACAAGCTTTTCATCAAATGTAGGACCCATATCAACAGCTGGTCCAATTTTCCAACTGTGGAACCTTGAAAGAGGACTGATTGAAAATGTAGTCCGACCGAATACAGCCACTCATAATATGTTTCACCATAGTGATTGAAAGAACCCATATGACGTGAAAAACATTTGTTAACCCCTAAGACTAAAACATGTTTCATAAGAATCGCATCGGGATCCTCATAAATATGTGGTTGGTCAAGTTCCCTGACGTTTTGGATGAAAAATCAAAATACTTGAAAACTACTAGTGTATTTTTGTTTTCGAAGCGAAGCAAATTTCGTCTTGGATTTGTAGTCTTTAGTCATGTCAAAATCGCGTGGTGTTGCTAAACTGATTCCGGAATTGCTGTAATAGATTTTGGATTTTTTGCAGAAAGTGAAAGTTATTGGTGATGATTTTAAAGAAAGGACAAGTGCATGGTCATTTGAAAGTTCAAACAGACTTGCGACTCGTTTCAGGCTTGTACAAAGTATGTATCAGAAAACCTCAGACAATAGAAAATACTCGTACAAACACAAAACCCTGATATTTTTCGAGGTTCGTCAAACATGTCAGAGACTATAAAATACATCAGGACATATAGATCATGTGTCCCCGTAGCTCAGCCGTCTGGCGACCATGGTTTCAAATCTGGATGGAGGCACCTTATCTATGTATGTCTGCCATATTTCAGTAGAAATAAAACAAATCGCATATATATGACATAGGATGGACGTATTATTTTATGTACCAGTCAGTTGTATCCGCGGCCGGATGGCCCGGATATTTACTTTTGGGTTATCAAAACCACCCGCCCTTTCACGACCCTGCGGGGGACAGCTGATAGTAAATTTCCGGTATTTCACCCGTCCCTGACAACTAAATATTTCCCCGGGGCATAGTATTAGTTCGGAGAAAAAATCAAATATGTACCCGACAGTGCGGGGGAAGCTGGAAGGTAAAATCACGACCGTTTCCTCGGCTATCCACCGCTCTTCCCCGGGGTGGGGAGCCTGATGCATATAATTTACCTTAAGTGATGGTCCATATGAGCTTTCTCAATTCGTTTGTCTTTAGCTCGTCGATTCTGAAACCAAATTTTGATTTGACTTTCAGTTAGGTTGAGAGTTTCAGCCAGTTCAAATCGTCTGGGGCGGGTGATATAGTCTGCTCTGTTATATTCCAGTTCTAGTTTTAGAGTTTGATCGCTTGTGAAAGTTGTTCTTTGTCGTCGTGGTCGATTTTCCCGCCGTCGGCGTCGTTGAACTGGAAAATTACAAATGCAGTTTGAACTAATTTTGACTGATTCGCGGTTTAGTGCATCATATCATTATTGCAATAAAAAGTGAGCATAATATTTTACGACGTCAACAGCGTTATGAAATCAACGCTGACGAGCATCGGATGGCATTGATGGGTTACTTAGTTTCATGATGATTAAATAAAAACTGTGACCTGTAGAGTGAACACAATATTGCTCTACGATTTGACCTAGTGACATAGTTGTTAACCCCACATGGCCCAGTATTTACATTGGCCTAGTATGGAGAGCAACATTCTGACCAAGTTCATGAAGATTGCATCAAAACAACTATCGGACATCTATCTAGAGTGTACACAAGGTTTTTCAAAGATTTGACCTAGGCTAGCGACCAAGTTTTAACCACACATGACGTACTTTTGAACTTAGCCTACATGTCACGGAGAACAACACTCTGACCAATGTTCATGAACATTGGAACAAAACTGTTGCCTCTAGACTGCATATAATAATATATACAAGCAAATTGTGTAATTACAGCTATATGTGTACAGCTTCATGTTGGTACACAAGATATCAAGAACATCTTTGTAACATCATGAAACATTGTGAAAAGATTAGCTATGAAACAATTAAAGATGACATTAATGTCGCTGTTGATAGTTAATACAGAGGATATATCCACGATGGGGGGTCCAACATATCGATACCAAAATGGGTTATGCATAATTTCATATGTCGAACTCCCTGGTCTACATATGTTGTACACATTTCGACAAAAAAAGGTAAAAACTTATTTGTTATTGATTTATGTTAAAATCAAATTGTTTTGCCCAAATATCTCAATGCAGTGCCACCCTTTATACATTTTCAAACATGTACGTGTATTTATCTTATCTGTACGTGTAGCAATAACGGAGAAAAACTGATTCTCCGTCAGGTGGTGTGGCTGAAAATTCGCCGCAGTTTGATCACCACGAGAAACTCTTTTGTATTTTCACCTCATTTGTTTGATTATTGTTATAGAAATATAACATACCTTTCATTATACACATGTTTCAAATTTAACGGCGATTTGATGGCTAGAAAAGTATTTATTGTTAAAAGACAGCATGCTCTACATATGTTGTACGTGCTATCATACGATTGGTTTTATTTATTTTAAAAATTATATAAAAATTTGTATGCGTTTGTCTACGGCTTTGGTCAATTTCCAGCATAAAACATGTATAAATTTTAAATAATTTAATGTTTTTTTTCTTGCAAGTATTATGTTGTTTTGAAACTAAAAATAGTTTAATACTACATACGTACATATGTTAAATTGTATGCTTCGCGTCCATACTGAAGGCGCAGTGGATATGAAACTCGCCAGTCGGCCCACCATAGTCGTCAGGATATGTATGTTCACTACTTGTGAAGAAGTTGTCAGTTATTACCAAAATATCAAGGTAGTACTACTTAATTTCAAGTCAAACTGACCACCTTATGTAACCAGCAACTATATATTCTTTTTAAAAGTCAAGTGGTCATGGTGATTCAAGGTCTAGAATCGGTATCTTTAGGAAATCATTTTCCGGCAGGCAGAGAACATAAATTCGTTTAAAAGACAAGTCTTACAATTGAAACAAAACGCTTCTATATGATTTGTGTATACCTATAGATATTAATACTTTTTATATATGATGTATATATTTGAAAACATCTCTCTTCACAATTGAAAATGATCATGTATACACTATTATATGTATGTCAAATGTTATTTATTTATGATTTAATGTTTTAATAACAGTCATGTGTGTTTTCATATTCAGATCATTTCATTAAGTACATGTAATATGTGATGCTGTATGTATTTGCATCATAAATATGTTTGTATATTATCATGTTATCAATGTATATATGTATTGAAAATTGGTAGATCACCAAATTTGTTATCTACTATTTATAAATAAAATCGTTACTTACTTACTTACTCGTGAAAAAACTTACTATTGGTCTTTAAAGTTATGTAAAATAAATACTTACATATTTGAGCGAACGCCGGTGCAATGTGTGATCCCACTGTAAAATCTCGTCTGCTAGGGCGGAAATCCGGTTGTGTTAACTGATCGTACAGATTCAGTTTAAACACGTGACTGTCCGCTATTTCTGACGGAAGGTGCGAAGATGGTCGAAGTATTCCGGAAAATGCCGAATACGGACCTCCGAATTTTATGTCCTTGCATGCCCGTGGTTCCAGCGACTCGGGACTGTCCTTTGATTGTTTATCTGTCGGATGATGCATGCTTTTCTCCTCCATTAGTACTACACTGATCACTTCCAGTTAACACTAATTTCGATATTTCTATATAAGTTTCTCTCAGCGATATGTCTTAGTACACTAATATTAATCAAACTATTGAGCACATGTCTTTTAAAGAAAATATAATTAATTAAGTGGAACTATTCCAGCACTTATTGAGATTTAACAATCTCGCTTGGTTTAATATATAATCGTCATTTAACTATTTTATTATCATTATATTACTCTCAACTTGATTTTCTTCATGCACTTGTTCTCACTAAACCAGATCCACTAACTGACGCATTTACTGGTGAACTTCACAAAAACAAGGTTGAATTTAACTCCAAGACGACGTATAGACGGATTTAATTTGCCAACATTAATTCAAGTTCTGAGAAAAACGCCAAGTGCTTTAATAGTGTTCGTTGTTTCCTCTTTAAGGGCATTTATTTTATTGGACGTTAATTAACAGTTTCCGGAATGCTGACAGGTTCTCTGTTAGATAATTTCGTAGTTAATCTGAATTGGTATTAGGTACCCTCAACGATGTGAAGTGTCTCATGAAAAATGTATGTCTAATTACTACGATTTGTCGTTAACCCTTATCACCTGCTTAACAACACTCATCCGAGATGACAATTACTATTATTTTTATTGTATCTTCTATTAAATGATAACAATTAAGAAACAATATTCCCTTTTCTGCCCGTCTTGTATCTGACGAGCTTGCCATCCGTTATGAAGCATTAATTGGGCTCCGGTTTAATTGAAACTGTAATAAAATCAGGAAATTACCCGATACTTCTTTTATAGTGACAGAAATCTGATACCACTGGCTTTGTTTAGACCAATAATGTCTTTAATTTGTGTTTCACAAAACATGTGTACGCCATTTTATTCCAAGCCTGTATATTTTTTCACTATGAGCTATAAATACACGATTCATCCACGCACACATAACTAAACGTACACGTACGTCTTTGAAGAAATAATGCCCATGTAACTTATTTTACAGGCGAACCTTACACACAGACCACCTCAATATTATGACCAGCTTAAAATTAAGATTACACCATTCACAGGTGTTTTTTATTATTTAGTCTAACCCAAGACCAAGTGCATCACCAACAACAATGAGACCGGTGTTCAAGGTAGCGCTGTACGTATATACAGTGCTTGTAGCATGACATTTAATTGTTCCTTTAATAAATTACTGATCGAATGAACAATTATGTGAATGCTAAAATTGATTGATAAGTCACAAAGGAAGTATATTATACACATGTCATACTACCTATATTATAAACACTCTTAACAATCTAAGGATGACCTCGATACTACGACCACCTCAACATGAATGTAAATACAAGTTTCATGTCCACTGACATAATTATTATACAAGTACAGGGTGATCATTAATATATGGTAACATAAATAACTTTAATAACTTTGTCAGATTTAATGACAGAGAAGTGGTTTAACCCTTATTTCAAAGCTAATGAGCCCAAGCTTTTGTAAGATGTGGATAATAAATGCATGCTCCGTATACTTGATGTCAATAACGTCATCGGTGAAGCCCATGGAAACCATACAGTAATTTCAGGAAATTTTGCGATCCGGAATCATATCGCTGAAGACCGCAATTTTATTTGCCCCCTATATTCACCGGACTTGAACCCTTTGGATTTCTGATCATTGGAATACCTGAAGGAAGGATTGTATGATACAAAACCAGTATATTTACTTGATTTGAAAACTACAATACAGCATCAAATTGGAAGCATCAATGGGTAAAATTGCAAGGAATTAATCGGAATATTATCTTAAAAACTGACAAAGTTATTAAAGTTATTTATGTTACCATATAATATATATTATTAATGATCACCCTGTATACATGTACATGCATTTTTTATCCAATCAGAATATTAACCGACTGAGTTTATAGGGTCCATTGTTTGGTCATACGTTAAGGTTTTACTGTAGCATCTGTACGAGGGGTTTCTAGTTCTGTGGTGCGGAATAGTATACAGTCATAATATATAATCGAACAGCCTCGTTCAAAACAGAAGCAGATATCTTAAGTATGTTTTTATTGTGTGATATGCGTACATCTCCCAGTATTAATAACAATTCAATGCGAAGACTAGGCCACTGAAGGGTGGCAGAGCCGTATCCAGAAGCCAAAAATAACCGGGGCAAATCCATTCTTGTGACTTTTTGCTTAGTTTTCTTCGACAAAGAAATCCCGTAGATTTTTGAGATTCCTAAAATTGTCAACGACACAAGCGCTTCGATGTGCCTCAGCGTGAATACGGGCCTTGGTGGACTTATTTTTGATGGGGGGGGGGTGCACTGTATTTGATATAATAGGAAACGTAGATTTACAGTAGCAGCTAGAACTGTGTGGACTATACAACTATTCCTCATCCATATTTGACGGGATGTTAAAATGTCATCATCAACCGGTAAACATTTTCTTCAAATATTCTAAATGACCGCTTGATACAAGTGTATTCAATAAACAATGATTTGGTTTTGAAATGAATACAAGTATATATATGGTCTTGCACTCTGCTTAACATTACATATAGGTCCAACCGTTAACTCAGCTGCATGTAGTTTGTTTCTGCACTCTTCAGCTCCATTTAGAGTTATTGACCTTTAATTAAAATGCAATTATCTACTTTACGACGGATAAATATTTAAATACCAGACAATCAGTATCCAATCATCATCCGACAATCACAGTAGTAGAAGATCTGCAAATTACAAAATATCATATCGGCTGAGTCGCTGACACTCGGTGCAATCCGATCTCCCGAATGTCGACCGGTCGTTAACGATGTGCCGAAGGTGATTAGAACAAAGCCTTCCAGTGAGCTAGATCAATGATATATGGACAATAGAGGTACTAAATACTTGAGTCTTGGAAAATATCTAAAATCGGGACAAAAGATGTTGAATTAACAGATATCTCAGAGAAATCAACACGGCGAGTGTTGAGCTTTAATTATTGCGAGGATTCTGTGAGTTGAAAGTTCTAAGAAAAGGTTTCAATTTAATTTCACAAGCACTGTTTGTGCAATCATATTTCAAATATATTCTTCAGCGAAGTGTCGTGCACATATCGATGGCTTAAAATTAGAAGGTCGTAAGTGCCACTTACGACCTTTAAGATTCATACATATTTAGAATAAGCATCACAAGGCGCTTCTTAAGAGCCCATTTTCTTAAAAATCTGAACCTGTCATGTTGACCAAATTGAAGTTGTAAAAGTTTGTTTTACCATAAGTAAAGAGTAAATGTCAGACAGTTTTTCCGTGTTTTCTCAATATATCGATTTGGTAGTTACGACCTTCTTGTCCTAAGCCATCGATATATATGAAAACTACATGTTGATGCAGAGATGTACTTGCATTGGGCAGTGCATATTTAAGTACTGCAAAATCACGAACATGCTTACCCCAATTCCGCGTTAAACTATAGATATGTCAGTAGGACTGCGCGCTCGACTATCGACTGATAGTGAAACAAGAAATCAAAACAGAAAGGGACATAATTTGATGAAAATACAAGTAAGATTTACGTGACTTGTTCGGTGACCCTGGTGACACATGTAAAGTTTAATTGAATAGCTTTAGTGGTTTCAACGATATGAGCATGCATGCAAAACTTTAACCAAGATTTTCTAAGTACAGAATGGGGCATAATTAATATTCAGATTTATTGGGCTCGTTCAGTGACCTTAGATAATGACACTGAATGCAGTTTATAAGTACATGTGTGAAGTTTCAATTGAGCGGTGGCCGAGAGGTGGGGCGTGCGCTTCGGGATTGAGAGGTCCCGGGTTCAACCCCCATCTGGACCACTGGTTAATTTCTCTGGGCAGTGTCTATTTCTGCGCGCCGCAGATCGACGATGGCTTCCACACAGGAGAGAAATAGTCTCCTCAAGGAGACACGAACCTAGGTTTCCATAAGCTAGCTCAACGACCATGGGAAGTTAAAATGCCGAAGGGTGCTTGGGCGGCTTAACAGCTGAAGAGTCCTAGAAAATTGGTAACTTAACGTTTTAAGCTTCAAATTGAATAGCTTCAGTAGTTTCAGAGATCTATGTATGAACTTGTAGGCAAAACTTAACCAACCTCGCCAGTTAGAAGTTGACGCTAATCCCACCCATGTAACACCAACGCCGACATAGCTCTCCATATACTATAGTCGAGCTAAAAAAATATGAGTTTAATAATAAGTACTTATGTTGAGTAATTGTGTTTTTTTTGCTCTTGTAATTTATTTTTAAAAAAACAATAGTGTTCGCGAAAACTGCGTCGGCAAAACACATATATACAACATTTATAAGACAGTTATGGCGTTCCATACAGTTGGACTATGTGTCATAATTTTTTTTTCGATCATGATTGTTTATATAAGGTGCATACAATACATGTACATAATTGACATTGCAAACGGACTTAATAAATATTGTGTTTAAAATTTAAATTTCAAGTCAGTTTTTCAATGCTTGGTTCTTATCTGTATAATCAATCCAATTATCGGACCACGAGAGACGTATTTACGCACGAGTATGACGTCATTCAGTGACGTCATAAAGCAAAACAATCAAAATGGCGGATGTTGACAATATAAACAATGCTGAACCTGAAATTGCAAGTGGAAATAATTCCAGTGACATTGATAATCCGAACACTGATGAAAGTTATATAAATGACAGAATGGTTGAAGTATCGAATTTGGTCATGTTGGCAAAACTGCAGGCGAAAGAAGCAGAAATCCGTTCGAGATACGCAAGGGAATTTGCTAACAGAGCAGTGGCTGAGGCATTAGCAGCACATCAAGTTTCTGCCTCCTTAGCAAAAACTTCCAGAATGGTTGCTGCGTTAGCATTAGAATTTTCTAACGAAACCAACCTATTGAATGAATCATTTGTGGACAGTGAGAGTGATTCACGTTATTCGAGCTTCCTGAGTGCTGACGTATCTTTGCAATCAGCTGGTGACCTAGGTGCTTTGTCAAACATAGCATGCTTCGACGATTCTACAAACAATGGAATAGCAGGGCAGGTGAACTCCGGTTCAGTTATGAATAAATACGATACTCAGTTTCCCGAGAATGTTGATGTAAACCATGTATCAGGTCCTGCCGAGAAACCTCTTTCTACTGTGTATGAAGACAGTACAAATGAACAAAAACCTGATTCAGATGTTAAAGCTGAGAACAAGAGTAACCCAGACTTGGCTGAGGAATTAAAGAATCTTGAAATCAGGAGAAAAATGATGTTGTATAGGGACAGTAAGCTATTACCATGTAACTTTACCCGAGTAACAAATGAAGAACCAGCCATACAGCACACCTATACAGAACAAGCTACCCAGACAAATATTGTGGTATAGAATGATGTTCAGAAGTCCCAATATACTATACAATAACTTTACCAGCAGATCAATGTTTTGGAATCATGTTGTGTCTTGGGTATAAATTGTTAAAACATGTTGTGTCTTTAAAAACTTATTAAATGCCAATTAATTTGACAGACTTATGTTGTGAACTTGTGCTGTAAAATGCTAGATCTACTAAGTGATGGACATGCTTTGTGATAAACTGTGAAACATGACTTTATTTAATTTTATGTTAAACTATTGTTTATAATTATATAGTGTTGTTTTTTTGTCTAATATATATTGTATTTATTTATTGCTGTAATGATGTTTTAACCAGCCTGTGATATTAAATTGTTAGCATTGATGTATACATGCATTTGTTTAGTTTTTGCAATTAATTTGTGCTGGATTGATTTCAGGTACCTAGCATTGTGACTCACACCTTGTACTACATTACATATAGCAATATAGTGTGCCTAGGATAATGTGAAAGGCTGGAAATTTTAGTATCACCCACATGTGGTTTAACCAAATGTGCATGATTTATCAGTGTTATTTTAGTAAGGAATTGACCATGTGTGTTACCTTAAGAAACCAATTTTCAACAGTTCAATGTTTATACCTGGTAAATATCGCATTATCCTGGGCGCACTATACCTGATAATAAATTGCCAGGTTATTATTGCCATCCAATTTCTTTATTAATTAAAAGCTAAAGACAAATGTTTTGGAACAGGCAATGAGCACAATAGTAATACAACACAACCTCTCCAAAGTGGACCTCTGTAGAGTAACATCATCTTTTCGAAACTAATATTTACTATTAATTGAACCTCTATAGAGCAATACCTCTAAACAATGGCCACTATTTATAGACCAAATAGGACTATGCTGTACAGAGGTTGTAGAGTATACTATTATAAACTTGATAATCCCTTTTAAGGAACTAAATAGAAGTTTTGACTAGCACAAAAATAGAGAGGGTAGGATGATAATGTAGCAATGAACTTATTCTGGCCTTGTATCACCTTAACAAATGTGTGACATGTATAACATATGTATAATTTATTAAGGCTCATCTTATTAATAACATCTTTGTTTGGAGCTACCACGCTGACTGCACATATGAAAAACATTTCGGCAATATAAAGTATAAGTCTGAGTTTTAGACTTACACCATTGGTGAATAAGGCCCCTGATAATATTGCAGTTGTAACATCCAAATAATGACTCAAATTGGTACACATGTTTTTATTAAAGAAATACAATTATACATTTTATAATCAGTATGACATATAAGCTGTAACATGTTTTACAATGATTCAATGCATGGTGATAGTCAGCAAACATGTCAAAATGAATTACAAAATGAATTACACTGGCCAGCAGAGTAGATGATTTCACAAGTCCCCTGGACATACATAATTATACAGTCTTACATGGAATATGCCCCACACATTCAGCCGAAATGTTACATCACATGGGGCTGCTAAAAGTATGTGGCTGATCAATACTGGTGAATTGAAAATATCAGCTCAGTTGTTTTATGCAGTTACTTGTACAAGAGACTCTGATAAAAACTCAACCAGTAAAAGTTCCACCCTTGATGGTCAACTATACATTTATGCTTAGGTAACACTGGCGATGTGAAAGTCAAAATAGTTTCTCCCGATGGCCCCATAAGCATTAATTAATATTGGGAGTACATCCATGAGGCAGTGGGGCTAACAAATAATGTTGGGAACAAACCGAGAGTTCTCCCAGAATCTGTTCCGGATGCTTACTAATTTCCACCAGAAATTCAAGGCTGAGGCCAAAAATACTCAGTGGGACCTAAGCTGTAGGTTGTTAATCTGTAAACGTTTGAAGACATTCCGCTCAACAGTTTGTGAGGAGTTCAACACACTAGATTTGCATTGCATACTGACAGCACCAATGCTATATGCCCCCACTCATAAATAAATGAGGGGACACAAAAATAATTAAAGTGTGTCACCAGACTTATTTTTGAGTTATCTACCTTTGAAACTAGAATTTACTTCAAAAGCGGTTACCAATGGCAGAGAACTCCTAAACAAGCCTAGCAACCTGTGTTTTATTTTTTCATTTCTCTTTTTATGTGACAAAATATACGTACACAATTTTGAAAAATTCTAGTATTAGGAAAACTTTCCCCGCATCGCAGAAGATACCCTTGAAAACAAGTAGTGGCTAGATTCAGCTGACCACAAACATAGCTTAAAGTTTAAACAATACTTCAACAATGCTAGTATCCAAAGATACACCTTAGTACAAATCTCACATATTCATTTTCATCTTGTGGTGACATGTTGTACACATGTCCATGTGTACAAGACAATCATAACTTCTACTGATTACAATGTTCAATGATAAACTGCAAGCTAAAGATATTTTGACATTAATCAGGATTGGTTTTAAATGTGCAGCATATATGATTATGATAAATATGATACTTCACAACCTATCAAATCTAATACAGATACCGGTAGCTGTGGCAATATCTTGGAATACAGTAAATGAGTTTTTGTATTTTGTCACAAACACTCTGTTATGATTTATATCGGAAGTCAGTTACGTGGCATTCACAGAATTTGCCCTAATCAACCAAAACTAGCAACCTGTAGCAGCACTTCAAGCTTTAGGTCAGCATAGTCCTTGTTCTTAACACAATGACAGAGACGTGATAACACTGTCCATCAGACAAAACCTTTCACATAGAATGAGATCTACATCACAGTATTTATAACAAACATTTAAACTTGTTGCTAACAGAATAATCTCATTGCAGAAACTGAATGGTCTGTCCAGTATAATATGCTGCTAGGTGTGTTTGTTGTCTATTATTTCTGATGAATCTTCAATCATCTTCATCTTCCTCTATATTCTGATTTGATGCACCAGCATTCACTACCTGTGCCAGATCCTCTCCACTTTTCTTCAATCTTTCTCCTAATGAAAATAATTGTAACATTACAGATACAGTTAAATACTTCTGAACCATCATGGCAGAGCTACAGATAAGCTGCACATTGGGATAATTACCCAATTTGTTTTCTTAAAAACCCAATAGATTTTGAGATAAGGGAGTAAGAAAAAAAGCAATGATAACCTGAAATACCCAAAAAGAAAAAGATGATATAGTGAAACACAGTACATTATTTACACAGATCATTTACCCTACGAGTTTGATTAAGTAGCCAAATAAAATTTGTCAAAACGGTTTAACCCAATCAAAATTGAAACTGGGAGGTAAAATATCCAATGGACTATATCTGTAGCTTTGACAATGTTAACACACAGGCTACTGGTCAGGTAATAGAATGATAATCAGAACTAGATTTTTGTTTATTGAAGACACGTTGCTATGACGTCATTGTCTGCAGTAAACTCACTTATATTCATGACCTACCAATCTCAATCAATGGCAGGGATGGAGAAATGAAACCAAAGACGGTGAAATTGACTGGCTTTTTAAACATTCTTGCAGGCTACTTTTGTCATTTTTTGTTACTATGTTACTGTAAGTGACATTTCAAACAAACTGCCAAGAATGACTAGCAACTTAAAAACATTTCTAAACCACTATAAAGTCTCCCAACTAATGATGCTGACAAACCTGTACATTAGGTGTGAGGCTTCTAGACCACTTGCTTCTTTGATATTCCCACATCTTTGATATGGGTTATTATCACAAGACAAACAAATATTGTTAACTTCAATTGGATTCCATAGAAATCACAGATACATTTTTATAGCAGCCAACTAAACCATATTTTCCAATGTTTTCAGGATACTTTTAACTAAGAGTGTAATGCTACTCTTAAGCAAAGATAAATTCAGGAGAATGTGTCGTATTCAGGGGTTCTACTAGGGCATAATGACTAATCCTGACAATGAGTCACAAGCCTGTTTCGAATGCCATTAGCACACATCCCTACACCTTTACTAGGTTTCAAACCTGATTTAATGGTTAAACTTCCTATTATGGAACTTCAAATGACCATAACATTGTCAATTTGTTGATTATTCTGAATAGTAGAACCCATGAATACATTGTAAGCACTTACTTATCAATTCTGCAATTGCTCTTTGAGTTCTTCTTTCTAATTTCTCTAGTTTCTTGGCAACATCTCTCTTCAAGTCCCAATCTGGTTTCCTTGGAGCTAAATTTACCAAGTCCTATTAAATACAGAAGGGAATCAATCACATATTAAAGTTAAACCATATGTCCCGAAATTAATAAAAAAAATGCCAGTACAGATAAAATGTGACCATATGATAAAGATGCTCCCATATGACCACGAGGACGGCCCTAAAGGCACTACATGAGTTATGAGCAACAAAAAAAGATTTTATAAATTCAAGGGTCACAACTCTGCTGATACAAGTACAATATGATTTGAAAGGTGTCGGTGTGCAACAAAAAATTTGACTAATTCCTATGAAGTTTGATGACTGTAGCAAAAATTTTTTTAAGTTATAGTGATACAACATTTTTAGACGTCCAGGATGACAAGGGAAAATCTACTGGTATTTACCCCCTATAGTTTGTTGGGGGCATACAATTAAAAGTGTCTATATTTTTAGTATATGAGATTGACAATGATAAATTAGACAGTTAATTACCAAAAAATCTAAACATGAAAATCTCTGCTAAAATCATTTCTTTACAGAAATTCCAAAATGCTTTGCATGAGGATTTAATGATCTATTTTAGATTATCTTCTAGAAGCTTGGGCGTACTGACAGATGGAATGACGTGTACTATTACCACATCCCCATTGCCTTGATGAGGGAAAATAAAAATTATATTGATGTAAATACTAACCACTTCCTCAATAACTTCATCAGTTTTAGATGCATCAAGATGACCTTGTATTTTCTCTGTGACTAAAAAGTATGAATGAGAACAAAACTAGAAGTTTATAAAATTGATTAATACACGACAGGGGAGCCATTTGAGTAAATTGACAAGGATGTTGACAGCTACCAAATCCTAGCTCATGCTTCAGTTCATCATCTATCAATCCGATAAACCTTCAAACAGATCAAGTGAAACACACACCTTCTTTAGAAAATATAAAATCATCAATATTATTTGACAATTGTGACATAGTTTGTGTCTCAAAATTACTTAATAACTAATTCATAAAGTTATGGTAAAAAATGTGACCTTTCAGACTGTAGTGCTCTCAGCGGCTCAGATGACAGAAGCAATTGTGAATGGGCAAATAATGAGAAAAAATCCCACATTAGTGATTACTCATTAGGACCTAAAACATGTTTCATTACTGTAATATATGTATATGTTGTAAGGGCCCTAGGTCGCTCACCTGTTGCACATTGGTCTAGGTATCAGTACAACTGACATTCTGACCATATTTCATGAAGTTTGGATCAAAACACTTTTTAAACAAGGGTCTGTAGAGTGAGCACAAGATTTTTCTAAGATTTGACCTAGTGACCTAGTTTTTGACCCCACATAACCCAGTTTCGAACTTGACCTAGATCTTATGAAGAACAACATTCTGACCAAGTTTCATAAAGATTAAATTGGATCAAAACGGTGACCTCTTGAATGAACACAATGTTTTTCCAAGATTTAACATAGTGACCTGATTATTGACCCCACATGACCCAGTTTCAAACTTGGCCTTGATTTTATAGAGATCAACATTCTGACCTAGTTTCATGAAGATTGGATCAAAACGGTGACCTCTGGAGTGAACACAATGTTTTTCCAAGATTTGACTTTGTGACCTAGTTTTTGACCCCACATGACCCAGTTTCGAACTTGGTCTAGATTTTTTGAAGAACAACATTCTGACAAAGTAACATGAAGATTGGATCAAAATAGAGACTTCTGGAGTGAACACAAGCTTTTTCTAAGATTTGACCTAGTGACCTAGTTTTTGACCCCACATTACCCAGTTGCAAACTTGGCCTAGATTTTATGGAGAACAACATTCTGGCCAGGTTTCATGAAGATTTGAGCAAAAGGGTGACCTCTGGAGTGAACACAGGTTTTTCTAAGATTTGACCTAGTGACTTAGTTTTTGACCCCACCTGACCCAGTTTTGAACTTGGTCTAGATTTTATAGAGAACAACATTCTGACCAGGTTTCATGAAGATTGGATCAAAACGATGACCTCTGGGGTGAACACAAGGTTTTTTTTAAGATTTTACCTAGTGACCTAGTTTTTGACCCCACCTGACCCAGTTTCGAACTTGGTCTAGATTTTATAGAGAACAACATTCTGACCAAGTTTCATGAAGATTGCATCAAAACTGCTGCCTCTAGAGTGAACACAAGCCAATTGTTGACGGACGGACGGACAAACGGACGAAGAGTGATCACAAAAGCTCACCTCGTCACTATGTGACAGGTGAGCTAAAAATAAACAGGCTGAGATTGATCCGTTCCAAAAAAAAAAAAAAAAAAATGTCTCTTAAAAGTATTATTACAAGTGTAAAAAAAACTCTGATTAAGGTTTCCAATATTATATTATAATGCTTAGTAGCACACAATTGAAAACAATAGCTACTCACCGTCTGCAGGTTTTATCTTAGGTAATGAACTTTCTTTTAAGCTGTCATCAACAGGTTTATAGCTTCTGAACACTGGCCTAAAATTCAGAATAGCAAATTGTTATACAACATTAAAATCATTCAGTGATTTTTTTTTGAAAGAGGGCTATTATGTTCAGCTTTTTGCAGGAAGCCTTAGTCACTTATATACACTGGTCAGTCAATTGACATTACGCCAGAGCAGAGATCGCTCCACCTGTCTGATTGTTTGTCGACGGTTGCTAAACAAAGTTTTCAAGTTAATCCATGGGGCCATGTGAGTATAATTTTCTATTAAAATTGATTTAAGAAGATTTCGCTATTTGCCAAAATAGTGGGAAATATAGCTGTAATTAGTTAATTGGTTTAGGAAAGGGGAACAATAAGTTTTTAATAACCTTCGGCATGACACTGGGGTACAGGGATTTTACTCGGGTTGGACTAAATGTAAAAACCTTGCTAGGTGTTGTAGCATGGTTTCAATTGGCACATGCTTTTAAAGGAACTAAAATTTACACAGCTTATTTGTATAGACAAAGACCTAAATTACACAGATTGGACTCTCCACTGAAAATTTGGAGAAAACGCATAATTAGTATTAATTACAGACAGCAGGCTGCAGAGTCAGTTATGGTGCATACAACTATTATTAGTCATCCAATTTTAATGGACAATGTGTCATGTTGAAAAGCTAAGTTTCTTCTACTACATAAGGTAACTCTTTTTTGTCTACCTCTTGTAAAAGACAGAAAATTAGGATTTGAATGAGGCAAATCAGGTATTTTCTGATAAACTTGGAATTTACATTAATTTCATGAAAATGAGAGTAGGTCTGACCCTTTGGGGGTCTTCTGTTTTATTAATTGAATGATTTCCATAAATGAGGTATTATTTTAAAGCTGAATAATAAATCTATTGCATTGTCTGATTAGTTTTTTTGTAAGTATATTAGAACATGAGATATAAGGTATTAAATTATAATTAAAACAGATGAGATTTCGCGAGAGTTCAGAAAACCTGCCACAAGATATTGTGAGACTTGTTACAGATTTCTAATCAGTGTAATTTAGGTCTTTGATACAGATCTCTGTATAATTTGTGAAACATTATGTTTTTGGTGTACATAACAGTAATGCACTGGTCAATCATTGCATCCACAGCCCCCTTCCACACCAAGGAATAGTCAAATAATCTCGACTTAGAGTATCCACTTCTAAGTCAAGACCCATTATGCGCTTTACTGATCAGTTTTCGAGTTTCATGAATTCTGTCTTTTACGCCAAATTAGAGCCATTTTCAGCATTGAACATGTATATATAATAAAAATAAACGAATGGCACAGAACACCTGTTAATATTGGTCCTTATAATCAATAAATCGATAAATAAATCAGCACGTGTAATTTCCGAAAATCCAATGTAAACATAACTGTGAGTATCCGGTTCGCGTACACCGCCCGTATAGATGAGCGCAACACGTGTGTAATTCATATGCTAACGTTGTGCGAATCGCTAAGCGAGCAGTAGAATTCATTTAACTTATCATATTCTGTTCATAAGTCATTAACTATCAGTTTACAAGAAAAATCAGCTCGATTTGTCAACAAATCTTCGTTAATTTTTCGTTTTTAGTTTCACCCGAGTGAGCTCAGTGTAATTGGTTTCACGCGTACCAGTGTACATCACTGTGAAAACCAAATAGTGCCGAAGATCTCCTAGCATCCTTCATTGTTCTAGAAACTCATTCCATCGAGTATTCTGATTGGTCTATAGGGGAATGCGATTTGCATATCAACAACAAATAGCTGTGTAGTGGAATTTAAGAGTGCAACATCGTCGTGTTAAAATTGTCGGACAGACAAACCGCTGAGTGTTTTATGGATGTTTTTGGTGCAGATAACGAGAAAAAGGGTTGATCTTCGTGGACATGCTAGCCTATATATTTCATGGTATTTACAACTTTTCATTCACCTTTTCAAGTGCCGATAAAAATTTGATCGGAGCTACTTCCACATATATGACAACATAGTCCACATCTGCACTGGAGATAAAGGTCAGAAATTAAAAATCTCCTAGCAGATTGCCCCACATCTAACCGGGGAATAGCCAGGCAAATGGTGGTGTTCTTACATTCCAGCTTCCCCGCACAGCCAGGAAATGTCGGGATTTTTTCTCCGAACCAATACCACAGAGACAATATTTAGTTGCTGGGAAATACCGAAGATTTTACCATCAACTGTCCCCAGCAGGTTTTTACTTGTAACCCAAATGGTAACTTCAACTTCAGTGTTGTACTCTCCAACGCCACTAGGGCACTTACTGGTATAGTCCAAGCTTCTTAGACGATGATTATTCCATTTCAGTGATTATTCCAATTCATCGTCTAAGACGTTTCTTCTTTAAAACCTAACAGGTGTACGACTCAGATTGAGTCGCGTTCGTTTTATGTCAAAACGCATGTTTTCAACAAAATAAACATCGCCCCCCTATGAATTGAACCATATTCTACCAACGTACACCAAAAAACAAAATCAATTATAAGAAATACCATCAATTCTGTCGATTGTTTCAACCCTATGAATTTCACAGTTTCTGTTGCAAATTGCAATTATTTGAAAAGCGATAATAACAGAGGTGTTCCGGAACAAACCACGTGATTCATTTTGGGGATTCCTGGGGTTTCCCGGTGTTACCATGGATTGTCGTCTGCGAAAATAGCATTAATTTTTAGTGAGAATTAAAGTTTAAAGTTTGTTTTTGAAAATAACATGTTTATCTATCATGTAGGTGTCTATTTAGAGGTTTGTTTTAAGAAAGACACATTTTCAACCATGTTTCATAAAAAATCGTATTTTCGAAAGCGCACATGCGCGCACCTGCAACACATGTAAATATTTACAATGGCGGCTATGTTAGTGTAAACACAGAAGTGAATTGAAACATCGGGTGTGGGATGGTTATAAGTAGGTGATATATTGATAACTTTTTGACAAAACATTTGATTGATATTACTTTTATACGCATGTGCTATTTTTTCGGCGAATTTCGAACAGTGAACTTGCATTCCGAGCGTTTATCTTAAACAGTTGACTTTTAAAGAGGACAGTTCCATAACTAAAGATGGACGTCAATCAATAAAAGATCATTTACTTTAGTTATGGTACCCAGAACTATTACTGGTAAAGTCCCGGCACATCCCCGGTTCGGGGGTGAATGGCACTGAGTGACTGACTTGTGAATAACTGAAAGGTGGACACAAGTATCAATACAAAAGTCATGGTTATAGAACGTCAACTTCGAAGTTAAGACATGAAACTAATTACGGGTACGATTTAGTCAGGGTACGAACTGAGAAGAACCAACTCAAATCAACCAGTAAATCACACTAGATGCCATTATTAAAAACCAACTTTGGTAATTTCTGTTTCTCTCCATCCGAAGTGTTAGTTGTGACACCTTCATTAGTTGGCTTGTTACGCAGATTACGCAGTCTTTCCTTTCTTCGAAGTGCTTCGTTTTCTAACGTTCCTACAGCCGCCATGCTTTCGGTGCGCGTAAGATTCGTACTGTCGTGATAATTGCTAGAAGGCATTAAACTGCCCGTGTACCTACCACCACAGGTGGCAGTATCAGTGTTTGGTCCGCAAACAAAATAATTCGTCACTGAGCTAATATACAATCAAGGTATAAAGCGTACTATATGTCTAAATGCCAAAGATTGTTGAACATCGCATCTCGTTGTTTCAGTATAAATACGGGCGCTGAAGGGAAATCGCATTCTCGTTCAACCAGCGTATGTTTTTTTCAATTACACATGTCTAGGTACTTGACTAAGCACTGATTTATGAGAATGGGAAATCGTTACACAAGTAATTCAACTAAACTATACAGGCCCGGATCCAGAAAGTTCGGACTGGGGGGGGGGGGCACAAGACATTTTTTGAAGGCCAAGTTGGGGTGGGTGCGGGAGGGGTCCACTCCCGGCGACGAAATTTTCACTTTTTGAATTAAAATCATGCAATTTCCTGCACTTTAAGCTTTTAAAATCAAAAGTAAACGTATAAATTTGAACTGCTACATCATCAAAAACTAACACGAATTACACAATATTCTTAAAAGAAATCTTCCAGACTAGCCATAAACAATACTTGAACTTTGAAGATCAGTACTGTAGTGAAATAATTATGCACCAGTCAGTTGCATCCACCCCCACCCCGGGGATGGGCCGTGATTTTTACTTTAGAGTTGTCAAAATCCCCGCCCTTCCACGGCCCTGCGGGGACAGCTGATAGTAAAATCTCCAGTATTTCCCCGTCCCCTAACAACTAAATACTGTCCCCGAGGAATTGGTTCCGAGAAAAAAACCCAAACCTTTCCCCGGCAGTGGGGAAAAGCTGGAAGGTAAAACATGTAAGGTCGTTTCCACCGGCTATCCATCGCCCATCACCGGGATGGGGCGTGGATGCAACTGGTTGGTGTCAATGATTACATATATAGGCCATGCATGATTTTATCTTCGACATTTAATAGAGTTCACAGGTTCACATCATTTTTTTTAAATAATAAACATCTTGCAAATCATTGCGCCCTTACGTTTTAGAAAATTGATTTGAACTTGCAAAAATAGACAATTTAAATGTGCCCCTTGTGAAGATTTTTTTTCAATTTTGAATGAAAATCGTTTTTTAGCGTTTTTCTTTGAAAATCAGACTGGCTTGATATTATCAAAATTGTAGTGTTATAACAAATAAACATATCAATAAGAAAGTTTACTTTCTTCAAATTCATGTCAAAACTTTTAATCTGTTAATTCAAGCGCTGTGGTGACATTAATCAAGGGGCACAGACACCTTGATCCGCATCATTCAGACGCTGTAAAACAAACACCTGAATGATTAGATCCAGTGTAATCTGGACCTGGAGATTACACAACAGGGGGCACATTTTATTGACCTCGCTTCTGAAATATGTAATATACAAGGTTGTTGTCACAACATATCGATCCACAGCCATATCGATTGGTAATATTTTAAGGATTTTAACATTTAAGTGATGCAAAAAATGGTCACTCAGAGGCCAACTGGGGGGGGGGGGGCACAGGCCCCCGGTGCATCCGGGCCTGAGTATAAGATACTCATTCTCACCGAAAATCTCGTTTAATTGTACCTTATAACTGCGAAACGGCAAAACATGTGTGTTCCTTTCGTTATTTGACTTCGATCGAGGTCATTTTATTTACGCGATGGATACCCGCTCGACTCACAGTATCGTAATTATTGTTGGGAACCATGGTCTATTTTTAGATCACAATCTTTGGACATAGACAATTGACATAAAGTATATTATATAATGATGCAGTTGAGCATGATTTCATGTGATATATTTTTTTATGTATGACAAAATCCATGTACTGTACAATAATATTTCATTTAATAAACACACTACGGCGAGTTAAACGCGCATCATGCGAACTAAAGTGCCGTTCAAAGCGGTAATAGTTCACAAGGTTTCGAATTGAAAAGAAATAACTCAAATTGGATTAATTATAATGTTTAAGATTATAAATCCCACTTGATCGCAAATCTGTCGATAACTTATCACACCTATTAAATAATGTCAAGGACATCAGTGTTTTCTTAAATAAATCACTCAGGAAGTTAATTTATGTTAACTGATTATTAGAGAAGGTCCTGCATGACTCGACGAAAAAAAGTTTCACATTAATACATAAATGTTTTTGATTTTAATGAGTTTCTTTATCCTCGCCACCGGATGATCCATGTGGGAGAGGCCCCCAGAAGAGTTTTAGTACTTTTAGATTTTGGGTGATAGTGCATGAAGATGTCCCAATTCCAGAAGCGTCCCTGGTTCTTTTACATGCCAGGTGGTAATGATTTATTTAATATTTTCACAAGTTTTTATCATTATATAATATTTTCTTTCATTAGATTAGAATAAAAACTGTACAAATTGGAAGAGCTCGTGTTTTGTTGGAAACAAATTCATTTTTTCAAATTTCCAAGCCAAATGTCCAATAATTACGTAAACCCATGTTCACGGTCGTAAAACTAGGTTTTACGGTCCTAGTTTTACGGTCGATAAACTAGGTTTTACGAACGTAAAACCAGGTTTTACGAATGTTAACCTGTATTTTCGAGCGAAAACATAGGATAACAGTCGTAAACCATAGTTCACGCTCGTGAACATGGGTTTACGTTCGATAAACTAGGTTTCTCGATTGAACTATGAATTTCGACCGTTATCCTATGTGTACGGCCGTCATCCTATGTTTACGCTCGTGAACCCCGGTTCACGAGCGTTAACCATAGTTTACGAACATTAACCTGTGTTTTCGACCGTAAACATGGGTTTACGCCCGTGAACATGGGTTTACGAACGTGAACATGGGTTTACGAGCGTAAACATGGGTTCTCACTCGTGAACATAGGATAACGACTGAAATTGATAGTTATGTCCGAGAAACTTAGTTTATCGAACGTAAACATAGGTTCACGTTCGTGAACTATGGTTTACGCTCGTAAACCCAAGTTCACGCCCGAAAACATAGGTTGTTGTTCGTAACATATGGTTATTGCAAGTAAATTGTCCAATAATTACGTAAACCCATGTTCACGTTCGAAAAACTAGGTTTTTCGATAGAAAACATAGGATAACTAGCGTAAACCATAGTTTACGAACGTGAACCCATGTTTACGGTCGAAAAACTAGGTTTCTCGATAAAAATATATATTTCGGCCGTTATCCCATGTTTACGAGCGTGAACTATAGTTTACGAACACGTGAACCATAGTTTACGAGCGTAAACCTATGTTTACGAACTACAACCCATGTTTTCGACCGTAAACATATGTTCACGCCCGTAAACTATGGTTTACCCGTAAACTATGGTTTGCGAATGTCGTATCTATGATTTACGTTCGTAACTATGTTTTACGCTCCCGTATCTATGCATTACGAACTTGTATCTATGATTTACGAGTTCAGCCAATCGAATCACACCTTCTGTTTTCAGATCCCCACATCGTCCATCAAAGGCAGTTATTCCGATTTTGGCCGGAAAACCAGCACAGTTACTAACAACAAGCTAATTCACATTCAATCAACGTAAATTTACAAATACTAACCCAAAATGTAAAAGATATGTACGTGTTTTCAATAAAATTGGACTTAAACAAGTTTTCTCAAACCGAAAGTACAAGCGCTCAAGAAATCCTCGATTTATTTTATCCGACAGTCCAGACATGCGCACTAAACGCCAGTCACGCTAATTGGGGGTCGGCTCAAAACAATTTCTGTTATAGCAATATGACGTCATACGCAAAAAACGATCATATTAAATATTCAAGATAGCTGTCTATAGAACTTCGTTGATGTTCGCACATTCTTATTTTTGCATTATGATACGATGCTAGGCAATTAATAGAAAATTAATTTCGCTGTAGAATCGTCTTTTTATAAAATCATGTGTTAGTAAGCCTAGTCTAATTATACATGTAGGCCCGAGAAAGATCTACTTTGAAGTCTAGATAGATCTACGTACGCTTACGTCGTGTATATAACATCAATTACAGGTATATAAAATGATTAAATCATCTACCATATGAGTAAATGACTAGTTAAAACAGGTCTTATAGCTCTGTGCTATCGCACTAGGCTGTCAATCTAGAGGTCCTGCATGGGAACGGGATATTTATGAAATTTTATTTGTATCATTTCCGCTATATCTGACCATGTGAACTGCACATTATCTGGTTAAATGTGCAAGGAAGCTGTGTATCGGTGTTATACACTGGACTCATTAAAAAGCCACACTTTCTAAACGAAATTAGAGGTAGGTGCACTAGGTCCAAACAATGCCAAAATAGCAAGGAGAAAACAAAAATTGTCCACCATTTTGGTCTTCTGAGAAATATTTCTAGTTTCTTGATTCCCATTTGGGAAATACGATGTTTTGATTGGCTTTGCTCGTAAATCATAGATACTGGTCGAAAATCATAGATACAATTCGATAAACCTGGTTTTACGCTCGTAAACATGGGTTCACGCCCGTAAACTATGGTTTACGGTCGTTATCTTATGTTTACGAGCGTGAACCTATGTTTACGAACTGCAACCCATGTTTTCGACCGTAAATATAGGTTTACAAACGTGAACCTATGTTTACGAGCGTGAACTATAGTTTACGGCGTTATCCTATGATTTCGATTGAAAAAACAGCTAAATTTGCATTTACGTTCGAAAAACCTAGTTTATCGATCGTTAATCCTAGTTTTTCGACCGTAAACCATGGTTCACGTAATAACTTGACACAAGAAATACATGCCAAGTCTGTGAACTATAGTTCACGCTCGAAAACATGGGTTAGCGTTCGTAAACATAGGTTCACGTTCGTAAACATAGGTTCACGCTCGTAAACATAGGTTCACGTACGTAAACCCATGTTTACGCCCGAAATTCATAGTTTATTTGAAAATCTTAGTTTTACGTTTGATAAACTAGGTTTCTCGATTTAACTACTGATTTCGGTCGTTATCCTATGTTTACGACCATTAACCTATGTTTACGCTGGTAAACCCTGGTTCACGCTCATAAACCATAGTTTACGAAATACAACCCATGTTTTCGACCGTAAACATAGGTTTACGAACGTGAACCTATGTTTACGAACGTGAACCTATGTTTACGAGCATGAACTATGGTTTACGACGTTATCCTATGTTTTCGCTCGAAAATATGGGTTAACATTCGTAAAACCTGGTTTTACGAACGGTTTTACGTTCATAAAACCTAGTTTATCGACCGTAAAACCTAGTTTTACGCCCGTGAACATGGGTTTACGAAATTATTGGACATTTGGCTTGCCATAAACGCCTCTTTACGTCACTTTAAACATACTTTAGGGACTCCGCACTAATAATATATACGCATCGAAAATTCCATACAGATCGGACAAATCGGAAATATTGGTTTATCTATCTTCTTCTTCTTCTTCCATGTAATTTGCTGGACCCACTCTGGGGGCATTGTCGCAAACATTTAGAGACATAGGTGAGATAAAAGGAATCCGGGTGCGATACCCTTGCTCGTTTCGAATAGATTCCTTGGTTCTTTAATGTACCCGATGTAAAGCACCAACACACGCGAGACTACCCCTGGGTCATCTCTAGTTGGTCGGGACAAAACTAAATAGCATTTATGAAATGACCAAGTGTCCCGAGAATCGAACCAGGACCTCTCTATCAGGACTCAGGAGTCAAGCTTCTTACCAATCAATCACCGTGCCACCAATCAAGCTACAAATCAGAGATTTTTGAACATTTATTATATTTTATATCTTGATTACATGTACTATTAAGGCATGATCTTTCGACACAATTAACCAGTTTAATAATACTTTCAAGCAGTATTAGTGCAATAAACCACTGTGTTGTATTTTATATTTCCGATTTGCACACCGAAATTATCGGTTTGTCCGATCTGTATGGAATTTTCGATGCGTATAATTATGTTAAAGGTACCGATAGAAAGTTATGTTAACACCGTGCAGAGAATCGCGGGAAATGCGAACACAGGCGGCGGAAAAAACAAAAACAATAATTGCAAGATCGTGTTGTTCAATCAAACAAACTCAAAGTTTTTTGCAGTGTTTGTAATATTACTTGAATATAGAGAGGTCAGTGTGTGTTCACTATTGAGCTACATGGTAGCGGTTACTGTAGACCGATTAGTTTATCTACTCAATTCCTGATTTCGTTCCGAGATATTTCTCCCCAGGCCTTTCGCACCTATATTCATTCAAGATAACACTTCGTATACAACCTTATAGAGGTGTTTATAGACTGACATTGATCGCTTTGACAAAGCAGGATACGGTACTTACTACAAGTTTCTCAAATAAATGTTATAAATAAAAATGCATTTATTTATAGCAAACTCTAGGAACATGTTCTCTCAATCAGTCAATGCGGAATATTTGATGTTTTATTTATGCAGGTGTTTCTTTGTAATAGTATTTACGCATGATTGACTTAAAAAAACATTGGCTTAGGTCCTGTTTCTATAATAGTAATACTTATTACTAACACATCATTATTTATAAGAAAAAAGCTGACTGACAGATTTACAGAAACAAAATTTCTGTTTGCAATAAAAAAAAGAACAGGATAGTCGGGGAAACTGCCGTGTTTTTACCTTTCAGCTCCCCCGTCACTGCCGGGGAAATGTTGGTGATTTTTTCTCCAAACCAATTCCCTGGGGACAATATTTAGTTGTCAGACCAGTTAGGGGTCAGAGAAATGACAGATGTTTTACCATCAGATGTCCCCCACAGTGGGGGAAATGGGGGGGGGGGGTGACAACCCAAGAGAAAAAATCCCTGCCCGGGGTGAGGGGGGTAGCCTGGATGCAAGTGAGTCTGACTGACCAGTGCATTATTATGAAGCCACTGCAATTGTCTATATAGATCAAATTGATCAGAGAATAATTAGTTGTAAAAATGATGTAAAATAAATTTCCAGATCCCATAATCAGTTCCTTTAGGCTTTAAGGTTGGCATTGATTCTACTGTATTTGTAAAGAAAACCATAATTCTTGGGGTATAGAATTTTAATATAATAAATCCAAATATATATATTTAACATATTACAAGTTAAGTATGCCACCTACACCACAGATAAGCTCCCCACCTGTTAGTGTTAAGCATAGTTTTATCATTGATATTGTATATTCACATTCCACACCCATGATGTTACACTAATGGCTTAATGCACCATTCAGCTGCCCTATTGGCAACCTACAGAGCTAACACTAACTTTGGTCCAGTTTTAAGACCTGGGAATCACAATGTGATTCAATATGTGTCCCGACCCCGGGTATTTATACAGTAAGCAGTGTGTCAAGGGTGGAGATTTAGACATAAAAAATGTCTAATTCCCCCTGGGTTATCCCCTACCTGCTATATACAGTTTAAAAGCATATTTCTAAATTTGAAACCCTTAAAATAAATAAAGGTTAAGGTAACATAAATATCTGTATAATTCCTCTTTGGATTATATCACATTGTTATTAATACATTTATTGTTCTATATTTTGCAGGTTACAGGTTAAGCTGTTGCCATGGTGATGCATGTGGAATTACAAGCTACGTGTAGTGCGCTTGGTTATCAAGAAGGAAAATTGTATGTGAAAGAACCAGATTGTCTAGGTAAACTATTTACTACTACTACAGTACAGAGATTTTGACTTAATCCTTGTCTACGAGTGTAATTTAACAGCTGATATATTGTCTATTATATACAATGGAACCCTGGTTGTATGTTGTCATAATGTACCAGTCATTTGAATCTCCAGCCTTACAGGGGACAGCTGATGGTAAAATTTTGTATTTTTTCATGACAACAGTTGTTAAATATTGTCCCTGGGGTATTGGTTGGGGAACACACCCCCCCACATTTTCCCAGCAGTGCGGTGGAAGCTGGAACGCAAAAACCACAGCTATTTCCTTGGCTGTGAATGCTGTGAGTGCATAAGCAGTGAATATCACAAAGAGGCTCAATATTTAATACCAACGGCACCATTTATTATAACGTTTGAGGTCTTATTTGACATTTTCACAAATTAGCTGGGGAGAATAGCAGAATTTTCTTCTTTCATCCAAGCCCATTCTTGACCTTAAAGTATTGTATTGTGTACTCTTTATAAAATATCATAATTGCAAAGTTATTACTTGTGGAATTGCACTGATCACTGTTATATATTTGTTTACCAGAGACTGTTAAAGATTTGATACGTTTTTTGAAACGTGAGGATGAGACGTGTGATATACGACGACAACTAGGGCATGCACAGATTGTACAGAATGATGTCATCCCAATACTTATACAGTATGTCAAGGAAGAATCACTGTGGGAGACCACTATCAGGTAGTCAATTACTGTAGATATAAACATGCTTCAAATTCATAGGACTTTTTTCATTTTCAAGATGTGTCTGCCGATCATTGTTAAAAGTATAAAAGAAATCAAGACAAACTCCAGTTAATTCCCACGAATGTTTCAACTTTAATCTGTCTTTTTTAGGGAATGGTTTAAGTAATACATAAGCATTGAGCATAATCCAATTTTCCATAACACATTTTGACAGAATTAGTGCCCTTTGATTCTCACTAATACTTTTATTTGACCATGAATGTTCTGACCACCTGTGTCCTGTTCAGTAATATCACTTGTTTCTCATTTACATTGTATTTGGTATTGGGTAGCCGCTACTGTGGTCCAGTGGTTAGTGCTGGGATTTCAAACCCAGTGAACCTGAAACCCAGCGACCCTGAAACCCAGCGACCCAGCAACCCTGAAACCAAGCGACCCTGAAACCCAGTGATCCTGAATCCCAGTGATCCTGAAACCCAGCGACCCTAAACCCAGCGACCCTGAAACCCAGCGATCCTGAATCCCAGTGATCCTGAAACCCAGGGACCCTAAACCCAGCGACCCCGAAACCCAGCGATCCTGAAACCCAGCGATCCTGAAACCCAGTGATCCTGAAACCCACCGATCCTGAAACCCACCGATCCTGAAACCCAGCGACCTTAAACCCAGCGGCCCTAAACCCAGCGACCCTGAAACCCAGCGATCCTGAAACCCAGCGACCCTGAAACCCAGTGATCCTGAAACCCAGCGATTCTCAAACCCACCGATCCTGAAACCCACCGATCCTGATTTCAACTCAATGATCTGCGTTTGAATTCTAGTCGCTGCAGGCTATTATATGCTTGCATGAAAATTTGACAACAATGTTTATTCCCCACCAGATGTGGAAAGGTTACAATCCAGAAAAACTGGTAAGGTGTATCAGCAACTGTCTAATACTTAAAACATTTAATGAGAAATGTTGTTCGATATTATATAAACAAAACATAAGCAATGATTTATTTCTACCCAGGTTACTGGTGAATCTTACACAGCCCGCAGTTTTATGTTTCAATGGACATGTACCTGAAGACAAATCATTACGCAATAATTACCTGGAAGTGGAGTCACATTTACAGTCTATGAAGGAGGTGGGTGTATAGTCTGTACAAAGTTAAATGATAACAGATGTAAATAAAATTTTGTCCGTCAGGTAAACTATGTTTATCTAGATTTAACTGAGTGTACCTGAGGTAAATGTTGACCCGCTATTCTTTCGAATGGGACAGTTCCCTCATTAGTTTTTCTTATTGAATCAATAATATACTCATTATTTATAATTTTGCTATTACAAGTTTACAAAAATCTGATTTATAACAATAAAAAGTGTTTGAAACTTAGTTAATCATTCCTGGTTTAGCAAGCTCTACTTTAGATAAATGTACCGCTTTGTAGCTTTAAAATTTATACTCTCTTTTAGTAAAATTACAAGTATGAAACATTTTGACTATAATTAAATTTGTTTTCAATTTGGTTCCCTGTATAATTTTATTTCTGCTGAGCTTACACATTAAAGAGGCATTCCCTATAACTTTGATCTTTTAAATCGATTCAGGAATATTAAACATTAAATGAGAATCATTATTCAATTTGCTTAAACTCCTCAAATTTTCAACACAAAGCTCTCACTAATTACCGAGAAAAGAATGAGAACATATTTCTGTAACGAGCCAAAATAGTCACGAGTTGTTTCCCTTTGACCACAAAAAAATAAATCGCTGGAAGTGATAAATTATTATTGGTGATTTAAGTATATTTTTGACATTATAGAGACATATTTGTGCACACTTTATTCTGACAAGTTATGATAATTGATAGTGCTTTGTACATGTAGCTCATTTGTGATAGTAGAGAAAAAATAGGGAATGCCTCTTTAAGTTACATTTTCTTGTTTTCATGATCTTTGACACATAATGCCGAATTTTGAATAAATTTCAGTCTTTCATAAATGAGGAAGTGTTTGCTGTCATCACTGGTAAATTAGGAGAACTTCTCAAACTGGTGAGTCAATCTAGAATGGTTATTTAAATTCGTTAAACAATTATGTAGCAGTATCTTTTAGGGATATAATAAGGTTTCTTCGCAAGGAAAAATCTTGAAATCAATGTAATTCTAGCTAAATGGTTTTCTATGTCACCAAATAGACCTATTGCCCCTCGTATAACACAAAAAAGTCTAGTTAATACCATTTAACCAGCATGTACTGATTGTAGGTTTGCAGGGATGAGTCTCTGACCCCATAAGACCAATGGGAGAATAAATAGGGTTACCCACTTTTGGCCCTCAAAAATAAATAAAAGGGTATGTACTGATTGTACTGATTGTAGCTATTCAGTGTCTTCTATGAACTCTCTTTCTGTGTTGTCTGCTTATCCCCCTTGTCAGTGTATATAATTGCATGAAACACGTTTTAGTAGCGTTATTGACCTTCATTATAAACCTTGTTTTTGCAGAATTAATTTCCCCTTTTCTCGCTGCATTGTTTTGTTATCTTTGATCTCATAACTATAATTTTTTGTTGACGTATATTTACTTGTAGGATTGGGAACACCGGCATGAGGAGCATAGGTTACTGATTGAACGACTGCTCATTCTGTTACGAAACATTCTACATATCCCATCCAATCCAGAGGCTGAATTGGTATGACTTTACTCTAATGTCATATTATTTGATTGGAACTCATTCTCATAATCTTGACCTTAAATCACATCTATATTACTTAGCAGTAGTTGGTCTTAATATCTTCAGACTTTATTGGGAAATTGTTCTATATTTTAATTATTGTAAGAATGTCAAGGCATATCTGAGGTAGTTTTGATACTAGGTCTTATTGTTCTATATTTTAATTATTGTAAGAATGTCAAGGCATATCTGAGGTAGTTTTGATACAAGGTCTTATTGTTCTATATTTTAATTATTGTAAGAATGTCAAGGCATATCTGAGGTAGTTTTGATACTAGGTCTTCTCTTGTTGAACACAATTCAGTTTGCCTGATCATTTCAACGTAAGCTTATGAGTATGATGATGATCAGAGTTGTGTTGCACGAGTGATGACTCCTGATAATGATAGTCATGGAAGTTCTCATTCTGTATTTCTCTCTTATTTACCTATTTAAAATCTACTTACATTCAATATGAAAGCTACCCATTCAAATCATTACTGTAAATAAATAACTTTTGCAAATACTAACTTTCATGTTTTGTCAATGACCAACATATTCCCATTTAAAACACTTTCCCGGCCACTTAATTTTACAAATTTCTATCATTCCTTAACTCAGAAAAATTACATTTTGCTAAATAATTTCTTGGTTTACTGTAACTATTTATTATGAAACTGAATATGATTACAGAGAACAGATGATGATGCAAGTATTCATGATCAAATCTTATGGTAAGTCTTTCTACGTGTATATATATGCCTGGAAGTTGTGCTACATGTGTCTTTATTGTGCCACCTCACTTATTCATATAGCAATGCTGCTGTCCTTCCATATGTAATGCAAATTGCGTGTGTTGAACTCCTCACAAACAGTTGGGTGGATTTTTTTGACAGACTTGGTGTGGCAATTTTTACGACAGTTATGGCCCTTTGTTACTTTGACTATATACCCCAAATGGGGCACCCGTGTCGATGGACACATTTCTAGTTTGCTAGGAAGTTGTACTACATGTATCTATGTGTTTTTGAAGGTGCTACATATGCTTACATTAGCTTAGGAATTGTTGGATACAATCGGCACAAATGTTTAACTCTGTTAAAGACTGACAAAGGGATTCATTCAACAGATCCATAGTTATTCTCCATCACAAGGAGAGTCCCTACATGCAAGCCTTGTTACTCTGTGACTTGTATTTATTGAATTATCAAATTTTACATTATACATACTGAATTTCTCAAGCAATTTTCAAGCTTTCAATTTGAAACTCAACATACTTGTGGACTGTGGTGACCTACATCTACTGCCAAGATGTAACAAATCTATTCAGCATGTTATAAGAGTTATTCCCCTTTGGTGGGAAGCGGTGGCCTAGAGGTAGGGCGCGCGCTTCGGGATCAAGAGGTCCCGGGTTCAAACCCTGTCTGGACCTCTGGTTAATTTCACTGAGCAAGAATCACCTACATACTTCACCCAACCATGGTGTAAAATAGTACCTGTGAGGGCAGTGACTATTTATGGCACCGCAGATTGATGTTGGCTGCCACACCCACAGGAGAGAAATAGTCTCCCCAGAGAGGCACGAGTGTATGTTTCCATATGTAGCCCAATGACCTGGGGAAGTTAAAATGTCAAAGGGTGCTTGAGTAGCAGCTGAAAAGAGCCCTAGAAAATTGGTAACTTAACTTATTTCCGACTTATTTACTCAAAGTTATAGCTATTCACGATCATGATTCAAGTCCATACTGGCACAGTTGGTCACTACATTTATGGGTTAACTGTCCTTGTTACCCTTAGAATTTTCACTCACATGTGAGCAAGGGTACTTTCAAGTACAAGAAAGTGGAGTGCCCAGCACTAGTAAGCGGTGCTCTTGTTTTTTTTCCATGGACAGCCTCTCTTCCTAAATGGAGGTAAAATTTGAAACTACCTGTGGTCATATTTCAATCTATGAGGAAGTTTTTCACTGTTCTCAGAAAATCAGGCTACAACTGGTTGATTGTTTAATGTATTTACATCACTTTAGAAATGATTGATGTAACACTAATGTTACATATAATTTCAGGGCGATGCATGTGAGTGGTTTAGAAGATATTCTGTTGTACATAGCAAGCTCTGAGGAGGAACGTAACCTATCTATGCACATTCTGGAGATTGTATCCCTCATGTTCCGAGAACAGGTAATCTTAACACAAGTTTATTGGGACCACACCCTATGAGTCTGCTGTTATCAAGTTCATTAGTGCTGCACAAATCAAGAATTGATATAAACATTGGTATGTGTACTGAGCACTTTAGTATAGCCCTACCAGATTAAACTGAGACTCCTTGCATAATTCGTAAAAGTCCGGAGATAATGGTTTATAGTAAATTAACATACAAATCGAATACAACTAAGGATGGCCGGACGAGCTTTACTGACTTTGATGAGTGTCAGTTAAATCTGGTCAAGCTATAACTAGATCATGGAAGATTCTTGTAATAACAATTCTATTGTATGTATAGTTCAAATGACTAATTTTTTATATGTGCTGGTCATCCTTATGGTCTTATTAATAAATAATGCATTAATTGTGAAATGAATATTCAACAAAGTACTTCAGAAATTTTTAGCTGATTACTAGATACTGCATATACAATGAAAATATTATAGAAATAAAATGTCACATAACTGAGTATTTCAGGACAGCCCTCATATATTGATGTTTGATAATTCAGACATTATTTTGGGACATCCCTTGTATGTTGATGTTTGCTGACTATTTCAGACAGTATTTTGGGACAGCCCTCGTGTATTGATGTTTGATATTTCAGACATTATTTTGGGACAGCCCTCGTGTATTGATGTTTGATATTTCAGACAGTATTTTGGGACAGCCCTCATATATTGATGTTTGATATTTCAGACAGTATTTTGGGACAGCCCTCATATATTGATGTTTGATATTTCAGACATTATTTTGGGACAGCCCTCATATATGGATGTTTGATTGACTATTTTAGACTTATATTGAGACAGCCCTTGTATGCTGTTGTATGTTTGATATTTCAGACTGCTGATATTCTAGCATCTGCTGGAGCACAGAGATCTGTTACAGAGAAAGAAAAAGATGAAAGGTTTGTATAGTATGGGAATATTGATGTGATCCTAAGCTTTATTGTTGGAAGATATTTACTTGATCCCGTAACATTTATTATATACCAATGTATGCATTGTCTCAAATACAGAATAAATTGCACAGTGGAATACAGTGAGACAAATTACATTTTCCATATCACACATGTCTGGTTTTGCGATTCTGTATCATGTATGTCTGATGGGTTATATGCCGAAAATATGCCAAAGTCAATGGCGTCATGATGTTTACAATTACCTTTTTATGAAAGGACGTAGTGTTATATGCTGAAAATATGCCGACATTCATGATTCCAATGTTTGTACATTGAAAGCATTTTGGCGCGTAAAAGCAGATTTTTTTCTCTCACTTTAGTGGATAAATAACAAAAGGAATTTCACTGCAGTTGTGTTGATATGTCTGCCTGTATTACCTCTCATTGCTTTCGTTATTCCGTATTTCGCTCACACTGCGGTGATATTCTGTATTTATTGTACAGCTGTAGCTGAGAAACAGATAACCAGCATCTTTGCCTAAATACCCAATTAAAATGGACCAAATACCCAATTAAAATGATTAAGAAGCGTACAAAAAAGCATTTAAAAAGTTACGTTCAGCAAAAAAATTGCCGATGATGCGTAAAGGGTCCGCATTTCGCGACGTTGAGAGGCAGTTGTGACTCCGTACAATGTCGTCCGGGCGCTTATAGTCAAAAGATTCACAGAAAAACAATATTTTCCCCTACTTTACTGCTGCTAGTAGCTCCTTGGATGTGGAAAACATTGCAAGGACTATTATAAACGAAATGTTGACAGATTCAGTGCCAGACAGTGGATATTTTTTAGGAAATACCCATTTATTAAAAATTAGTGTGTATCGAAGAATTCATTACCCAATTGAAAAACTCAGGTACCCAATTATTTTAAACAGGGCTCGACACTAACGCTGGTCCGATGGTCCGAGGCCAGTGGTTTTTGAGGAGGACCAGTAACTCTTGGGATTTAAAGGTCCGACGGGCCAGTAAGAATTCTGATTAAAAAATTCTAAGTGAGGTATCGAAATACAAAACGAAACTAAGAAAATAGTACAGGCTCGAGTGAACTAGATCACTAGAACGGAAAACAGGATTTTCCCAACATTTCGATTCCCCGGATGTTGTTCGGTAGGTACTAAAGTCCAAATATGTTCGGAACGGGTGTTTATATAACGGCTACGTATGTTGCAATTTGCGGGTCGTAGCGGGGGCTCTTAAAAAGTAAAAAAAAATCGATTTGCGCGGAGCGGCGATTTTCCTTTCAAACTTGTTATAGTTAAAGTAATTAACGCATTACATAAATAAAACTGGCATTGATATGGTCTGGTATTGTTTATTCGGAATGAGAATCGCCGATGTATTTAGCGCCGCAGATTGTTTAAATGAAGACCGTTCAATAAACTTTAAAAGGTCGAGGCTAAATTTACCGAAAACAAAACTTGAAACAACAAAAACGGCCAATGTTGTGGCATTTCTAACGTGTATAACCAGGGCTTTTTCTGTTCATTTTGGGAAGGGGTATTAGCCTCTAAATTTTGGGGAAAATATCGGTGTATTTCCTGTTTTGGGAAACAAAAAAGTAGGGCTAACTTGTTTTTTTTTTGAAAACTGCATGCCTTTAAAGAAATTTCCAATTGGGAAGGGGCCATTTGCAGGCCTCTGTTATATAAGGAGAAAAAACCCTAAATTAACATGGTAAAATTTGTTTATGACATGTTGAAGGACCAGTTGAAATTCTAGAGGACCAGTAGATTTTGAAAGCTGGTGGTCCTTTGGGCTACCATGAAAAATTGGTTAGTGTCGAGCCCTGTTAAAAAGAGTGGGTATTTACCCAATTGACTCCAAAAGTTATCTGTCGCTTTGCTGTATTATGGAGTTATTTACCTGATCCCTACAAGATTATTGTGTTGAATATGTCAATTTCTGTTAAAAAATCATGCAACTTTGGTCCTTTAGATTTGTGTTTGTATTACATCTTCTAAGTGTCATAGTGATATGCTTCTGAGGGGTCCCAGCAGGTATAGTCTGCATGTGGTTATTACCAGAGTAATTGATCTATGAGCTAGCATTAAGTAATTGCTTGAACCACTTGACACATGGCATAGTTATGCACCATCACAAGAACGAGTCTATACTGATATGTTGATAGCTCTGTGACCTATGTTAATTGAGTTATCTGCCCTTTTAACTATCAAAAACAAGGAATTTGATCATCCAGCACTTGTAGACGGTGCTCTTGTTAGAATGTATCCAAATAACTGGTTAATTTGGGGAAGTATGCAAACTTGCGTGTTTTGGATCTAAAAATGGCAACTTATTTCTGCCAGTATCAATTTAATCCTTTGACCTTGACAAAACTATGCTGTAGAATAACCAATTATACTGTAGTGTAAGATATGACCGATTATTACAGGGAACTAGAGATGGTTCGAGAACAAGAGAGACTACAGAGGAAAGCCAATCAGATGAAGTTCAGCTCTAGGTATCTTGTCACAGTTTATTTACCCGTCTTTGATGAAGTGATGTATTTCTTTACACATCGAGGGGTGCCTACAAGATTGTCATATGTCGTTCGTTAATTACAAAGGTTACAACAGTCATGCTGGCACCTCTTGACATGCCGATCAATCTGTTGGTCTGTAGCTTGGACGGTCAGTTGACATACATGTTTTAGAAACATCTCTTGTTAATTACTTAATGATCTCTATGATATAAGATTATTCCTAGTATAATTATATCCCTAACAAGGGATCACAGTATCGTTTGTAGCAAAACCACTCTAGACTCAAATTGAAGTACACCAAATGTAACATGACGTCATGACGTCATGGAGACATCATAACAAGTTACAATGCAAAGACTTCAAGCTGTACTGAAATGTAGAAAAATTGTAAGTGAATCATATCTCTTGAAAAAGACCACAAGTTTGAAAATTTGAGTCTAGAGTGGTTTTGCTACAAACGATAAGATTATTGGTTGAATTTTGCCCTCCATATGGTAGAAACCTTTCTACTTAATAAGTTAATACCAAGACTAGGATAAAATAGATCTATATGATATCTTATCAGTCAGATTTGACAATGTGCTTGGACAATACAATACCTGGTTTCTTGTGCCCTGATTGCCATTTTGAAACAATTGCATTAACTCTAGCTCTTGCTTCAATACCAGGAAATGTAATATGTTTTCTTACAGTTTTCCTTTTTATACGCCCGTTGAAAAACGGGACGTATTATGTGAACACCCTTGGCGGGTGGGCGGGCGTGCGTGCGTGCGGGCGGGCGGGCGGCGGTGTCCAATATTTGTCTGTACTCTAACTCAAACAGTTTTTGTCCGATCGTCTTCAAACTTGCTGACAATGCTTATGGGTGTAATATCTAGGCCAAGTTCGATTATAGGCCAAATCGGTGCAGGCCTTCTTTGGTTATGGTCCTTCTTTTACCAAAAAAATGTGAAATTGGCCTTGTCTGTACTCTAGCTCAAACAGTTTTCATCCGATCATCTTCAAACTTGCTGACAATGCTTATGGGTGTAATATCTAGGCCAAGTTCGATTATAGGCCAACTCGGTGCAGGCCTTCTTTGGTTATGGTCCTTCTTTTACCAAAAAAATGTGAAATTGGCCTTGTCTGTTTTGACATAATATGGGCTTTTATTTCATTATCAATATTTTTTTCACTAGCACAACCAAGACGGGCGTATTTTGTGGCATCTTTTTTAAAATGTTAGTGTAATAAACTAAAAGTAATGTATCATAATATTTTATTCTTCACGCTTGTTTATTGCTTTTGCTTACCCTCCATATGGGCAAGGCCCCCAAGAGAGTTAAATAATTTTAAGTTATTGGGGGTAGTGCATTATACAGAAGGTGTACTTGTTTCAAAGACACTGCTGGTTCTTTTACATGCCAGGTGTATAGCACCCATACATGAGACCTAGATTGAAAGTCTCATGTGAAAGACATTTAATTATTAATTATTTTCAAGTTTAGTTGCAAGTTATACAACTCATTATTCTGATTTTAGTAAACATATATACTGTAAAATTATTTAATTTCGATGGGACGAAATTTCGTGGTTTTGGTAAAAAACCAATTTTGATGGGACCTTAATTCATGGATTTTGCATTTCAGGTAATAAATACAAAGGCCAAGTGTTTGATGAGATTTGATTTCGTGGTTTAAGGTTGTGGTTAAAGGTGAACCACGAAATTTATTCCACCATGAAAATTAATGATTTTACAGTAAATCAATTCTGTATCTTGTTATTAGTTATTAATGATCTATTTAACAGACACTCACGGTTTGGTGGAACGTTTGTTGTGAAGAACTTCAAGTCAATCAGTGATAATGATTTGATCTATCATAAGTCTGGCGGGGACGTGGCTAAAATAGATCTGGATGCCAACAAGAAACTGAAGAAGAAACCAAAAAATAGAAAACCCATGATAGAACGTGAAGTGAGGAGAAGATCAACATTGAGTATACGTCTCGGTCTGAAGGAATTCTGTATTCAATTCTTGGAGAACTGTTACAATCCATTGATGTATGCAGTTAAGGTAGGATATACAGCGCCCACACAAATAAGTATACATATGTTATTTTCCCATTTACTAGCCTATATAATACTATTTGCAGAACAGAGAAACAACAATGTTTTTGAAGACCAAGAATATTTTTTGTTTATTAAGTTTAAAGACATTGATTGCTACCCTAGATGTAAATGTTTAGTTTCTTTGCATGGTCATGTAAAGACGGAAATTTAAGCCCCTATGACCCCATGTTTATTTTAATACAGAACAGATTCCATCTTTATTTCTTTCACATTTATACTTGTTTAGTAACGGTGGTTTCAGAAATTAATATAATTGTGACCATCTGATAAACAGTCAGATATTGAATAATTTAACCCATTATAATTCTGTATCTGTCAAAAAATGTATAGTTATTTTTGGTGGGCATATATGGGTATATGTTTAACTCAGTAATGGGTTAAGATTGGTTTACTTGATATTTATTGATTTCTTTCCGTGAGCAAATCGTGCAATATCGCTCCATTAGATTTGTGTACGTATTGCACATTGAGCATCTTTGTGATGGCTGCATGAAACTGGGATTAACAGATAAGATATCAGCTGTAAAATTATGATAATAGTTGGTTAAGGATCGTGTTACAATTCCTGTACTTTGGCCTCCTGATTTAAACAGTCAAGTTTAGTTTACCCTTCTTGAAAATTACGGATTGTGACACTGCTAGTCAGTCACTGTTTCAGGTTGGGTGTAAAGTTATATTAGCTATGGCCATGTCTTGAATATGCTACTTTAAACTTGTTTGCAAAAAACAAAGTACTAGTTGATTCTGAATTCCAGAAATACTGGTTTGGTGATCGCCAGTTATGAATGAAAGATATTGAGACTATTTTGTAAAATGGCAAGAATTCGGATGAAATGAAGTCCAGTACTTTAACTATGTTATGTCTTGTGTTACAGGATGTTTTGAATCGTGAGAAGTCGCAGGAACATGATGAAACCTACTACCTATGGTCTATTAGATTCTTTATGGAGTTCTGTAGACTACATAGTGGACAGGTGGATCTTGTTAGGTAATACATTGTTGTATACCACATTGATAATATGTGCATTGTTCTCCCACACATACTGTAAAATCACTCATTTTCATGGGGAATTAAATTTAATGGATTTCGTGGATCACCTTCAACCACGAAAATCAAATACCATGGACCAATAATTTTGACCCTTGAACTTACTGCATGAAATACAAAATCCATGAATTAATGTCCCAGCGAAATGGCCTTTTGTACCAAAACTATGAAATTTCGTCCCATCAAAATTAAATGATTTTACAGTAGTGGGAGAGACAGACTGATTCTGTGTTTGACTTCTAGATAGATGTCACAAAGTTTGTCCTCACTTGTTCTTTACCATTGGTCAGTTTGCAATGAGACAACCATTGGTCAGTTTGCAATGAGACAACCATTGGTCAGTTTGCAATGAGACAACCATTGGTCAGTTTGCAATGAGACAACCATTTGTCAGTTTGCAATGTGACAACCATTTGTCAGTTTGCAATGTGACAACCATTTGTCAGTTTGCAATGAGACAAACTTGGTTACGAGCCTAGTTATACCCCCACTACCATAGGTAGAGGGGGCTATATAGGAGTCACTTTGTCCGTCTGTCGGTCGGTCTGTCGGTCGGTCGGTCTGTCGGTCTGTCGGTTGGTCTTAAAAGTTTGTCCAGGCTGTAACTTACCCATACATTGAAGGATTTTAAAATAACTTGCCACAATTGTTCACCATCATGAGGCGGTGTGCCATGCGCAACAATCACATCAATATCTCAAAGGTTAAGGTCACACTTGGAGTTGAAAGGTCAAAAATGGCCATAATTTAGCTTGTCCAGACAATAACTTTGTCATCTATTGTGGGATTTTAATATAACTTGGCACAATTGTTCACTATCATGAGGTGGTGTGTCATGCGCAAAAATCACATCAATATGTCAAAGGTCAAGGTCACACTTGGAGTTGTAAGGTCAGAAATGGCCATAATTTAGCTTGTCCGGACAATAACTTTGTCATCTATTGTGGGATTTTAAAATAACTTGCCACAATTGTTCACCATCATGAGGCAGTGTGTCATGCGCAACAATCACATCAATATCTCAAAGGTCAAGGTCACACTTGGAGTAGAAAGGTAAAAAATGGCCATAATTTAGCTTGTCCAGACAATAACTTTGTCATCTATTGTGGGATTTTAATATAACCTGGCACAATTGTTCACCATCATGAGGTGGTGTGTCATGCGCAAAAATCACATCAATATGTCAAAGGTCAAGGTCACACTTGGAGTTGTAAGGTCAGAAATGGCCATAATTTAGCTTGTTTAGCTAGCCTGGAGTGTAACTATGTCATTTATTGTGGGATTTGAAAAAAATTAGGCACAAATGCTCAGTACTTCATAAGCAACCCCAGTTTCCTTTCTCAAAGGTCAAGTTCACAGTTGAAGATCAAAAGTCGCATTGAAGTTTGTATGGATCATTCATCTTTATGCATGATGGGATTTGATGTAACTTGAAGACATCGCGAATCATCGTTGGACCAAACGGTCCTTTTGGACATTTAGACAATGGTCTGATGGTTGCAATCGTTTGTCTCTGACCAATATCCGACAGTTGTTGAGGCGCTGACGATCGAAATTTACCCTGTATTGCGCAGTTGCGGCGCCCATGTTGTTTTCGGTACATTTGAAATACTCGTTCGTTAACAGGGTGTTTAATTCTGTACCATACTGGATTTTTACCGGGAATAAAGTTACACTCGAGATTGGAACATCATGTTCATATGTTGAAGGAACTTTGTTAACTTTAATGGTTTGGTCCTTTAACATACAGAAAAAAGTTAAATTAAATACATGTATTATCACACCAGAATAGTATTACCTTGATATTACCATAGACAGACAATTACAATTATCTAGAGCCCCCCCCCCCCCCCCCCCACACACACAATGGGCTTATATATACAAATAAATTTGATTATCATTTCTTGAAATTTGAGTCCGTGTAAAATTGTTGCCCACCGTGTGACATTAATTTCATATAGACATGGTTTGCCCTAAGTCTGTGACAAAGCGGTATGTGGGGGTATTCTTAGTCACTCTGTGGCAGTTCTAGTTGTCACAACTTGTGAACATTGGCATGACAGAATTTTAGGTCAGGCATTTTGGTCAGAGATATGGGTCCTGTGTGAGGCAGTTTTTGGGCCAACAGCCGTTCTAGTTATTTCATACAATTTTCCTGCTGAGCTTTGTTTGAAAACTAGATTTTAATGGAAGCATGTCTCTTACCCAAGTTTGGAGGAATTTTTAGTACTAAATGCTACTGTCAATTCAATAAGTAATACTAACGAGGGTATTATCCCATTAGAAAAAATAGCGAGGATTACAGTTAACTCGGGTATACCCAGTTTAACCTAGATAAACTTAGTTTACCTGATGAATGAGCTAATGTTTACAACCGTTGTCCATTAACTTTGAACAAACTGTATTTCATCAAGCTTCTCAAACTTATCTATGTTTTTCTAAACAATTTGATGGTCGTTGGTTTTTCAGTGAGACTATGTCCGTACAAGCGTTCCATTACATACAAGTACAACTGTTCCAGTACTATGAGATGCAACAAATGGAGAAGAAGGAAGCTATAGTTTGGGGGAAAAGGTATTGTGTAAGCTATGTCCCCATCTACAAAATTATCTCAAACTGAGCTAAATCTCAGCTTAGATATTGTCATAAATATATGGAGTTAATTCAATGTGAGATTGGACACAAAAATTGGTACCACGATACTGAAACATTGTTTATTGCAGTAAAATTTAAACAGCTTCAATTTCCTATTTGTGAGAAACTCAGAATACAGAATTATCCTAAGTTAAGTTAAGTTAAGGTTTGTACTTGAAATGCTCACCTAAACTGTATGATAATAAATGGAAAGTTTGGAAAATGTTGGGTCTCAATAGACTAAAAGTTAAAACCCTAAATTTTGATGAACATGGTTGCCAGTGACCAGTCAGGGAAATTTGATTTTTTTTCAACGTCAATGAAGTGTCAGGGAATCAGTGAAAAGTAAAATTTCAGAAAGGTCAGGGAAAAATGAAATTCTTGGTCGATGTTCGATATGTTATTTCGCTTTGACAGTCATTTTTTTCTTGCTTGCTACGCTTGCACAAAACTAGAACATACTTACATTATTTCTTTTGAAAAGTTGTCCTAATTGTTTGCCTAAATAGTCATATCTGGGTAGTACTAAAATTATGAATATTACAAAAGAACAACCTTAATTTAATACAAGGAGTTTGAAAATTACTGCAGTGTCGGTCAGGGAAAATCCTACTAAAACTAGGTTATTGTTTTGACCAGTATATATGTTATGTTTATTTCAGAACTCACCTTGCATTGAAGGCATACCAGGAACTGTTGCTGACTCTAGATTCTATGGATAAATCAGGCAATAATACATTAATGGAAAGCTCGAAAGTTATCAAAGGTAACTCATTTTTTGTTCTTTTGGAATGGGGTTTAATTATGACTTGTGACTCAACATCGATTGGTCATGCAATCGCCAAAGGTAATAACCATAACAATAGAAAGAGAGTAAAAGAAGGAGCGTAGAGTGTTGGGGTGCACTACGTTACATGGTCTTACAATCACTACTGTACTATCGTGTACCGATAACTACAACTATATAACCGAGGATCCAAACTGTGACACAACAAATACTTTTTTCTGAGCATTCTTTAAGATATGGAAGTTTCGTTGTTATTACAATATGTAATCTTGTGTAGTTATATTTCAATACCTATTTATCTACCTACAGGTAACATATTTTACATGATGGAGTTTCGAGACATTTTCCTGACACTGTTACGGCACTTTGATCAGAATAGACAATCAAGGTATGTTGTCTGAAGTTTTCTTGATAAATACTTTTGACAATCAATTATTGTAATTGTGTAGTAGTAAGAATGGTGCCCCAAGGGCTGTAAGGTTGCAAGTTCATTCCCGAACTGTTGGCCGCTGGGTTGATAGGTTTTGTGTCTCTGTAGCTCAGTGGTTAGCGTAATTGCAATCTAATATGGGGAGTTTGGTTTCAGATACCCATGTCTGCCATATTTAAGCCGAAAACTGACTGGCAAACGAAGCCAGGCTTACTGTATTTTTGCATACATGTTCAATTTAGCCTAATGGAATTGAATATAAATCATGTTTGTATTAAATGTTTTACTTTACTTTGGTATATATAGTCATTATGTCTACTTGATTGTGTCAGGGGGTGATACGTTTTTTGTCACTGGTCTGACAGTGAAGAAGCATTAAATTTGCAATGAATAGTGTTATAGGTCCATCATGATTTCACTGGTCCTTAAGATTTTCACTGGGTCAGAGGCTAGTCTTAGTATCGAGCCCTGTGTTTGATATTACTATGAGCTTGTACAGTATATGTATACTACAGGTCCTATTTGAAAGATCTGATTGAGACGACACATCTATTTCTGAAGATGTTGGAACATTTCTCTAAAAGAACCGGACATCTTGTTGTACAAAAGAAGAAGAAATCTGGAGGAAGAAAGAAAAAGCCCAGAAATCCAGGTAACTTATTCAGGGCTTTTTCCCCCAAAATTGTGAAGAGGCACTAGCCTATCTGATTGGTGTAAGACAAGTGCAATGTTTATCAAAATTGTTAAAATTCTAGCGATATTTTTCTATAAAATTGTCAAAGTAGAAGCGCAATATTGACTCTTATTATTTTGTGAAAAGCCATTTACAACTAACATTTTTCTTTATTTTGTAAAGAAAATCAATAAAGGCTTGAAATATTTCATTATTAAATGTTATAGCTACTTTCATGTAGACTGCCGACGCAGGCTAGGCCTACCAAAGAACAGTTGGATTTTACATTAGTTTACAAACGGTAGATACATACATTGGAATTATTGTTAAATGTATTATATTGTGATACTTTGATATGTAGTTTTAATCTACATTGGAAACAGGCCTTATATAAATCTTACGATTTAAATGCAAGAAAAGATCACCATTTTGATTTTTTGTAGCCTGGCCTCACTTTTTATTGCCTCGGACTATACGCTTATTTCGCAGACTGCACATACGTATAGAGTTTGTTGTTTTGGCTATTTACAGAAAGTCAAGGTCATATTGAACCGAGTGAACAAGAATTGGATGATCTCTGGGACGAGGTGTCGAGTGAATTATCTGCCATATTTCAAGGAAGGAAAGAATTACCTGATGATGTCACACCTTTTGATGCAGCTTCTGAAATAGACGTTGATCAACAAAGGTATTCCACCAAAATATTCGAAAACTTATACCATAAAAAACTTATTTGTTTATACTAATGATCTGCAGTATGCCTGGTTTTGGAAAAAAAATCTGAATACTCCATTCAGTACTGTGTATGAATAGTAGTGGTATAATGGTATACTGCGGTACACGGCACACAGCAAACTTTAGCCCCACTGGGTTCATCGTACAACAATTCTAATATTTGCATGAACCAAATAATATTCAGACTACGAATACATCTTGCAGCTCACTGATTTTGTATTATGAATAAATAATAATAACAATGCATCAGTTGTTTAGATTGGCTTGAGATATACTTCATATTGTCAAAATCCATTTGAAATATTTCATAGACACATTATTATTTGCTGTAATAGTGTCAACATATTCATTGTATTTAAACTGCCGTTAGCGAAAACCATACCGTACCCATATATACCGAACCATTTGAAAAATTGGTACGTACCAGGAGGTGAGCGTATCATTACACCCCTAATTGATAGTTGTGTTGTTCTCTTGTTACAGGGGTGTCAATTTTCAGGATTAATCCAGAATTCCGGATTTACAGATCCCAGAAAAGCCATGTTTTCTGACCAAAATAGAAGTTATTTGATGAAAATATCTCAAGAAATGAAAGGCTTCTTGATTGTCAAACATTGTTAACAGCATATGATTTTCCTGATTTTAAATTTGGCTCCATTGACACCCTTGTAGTTAACACCAATATTTAATACTGATATTAATATGATGCGTTTGAAGTAAAATATACACAAGTTTTTGTGTTGTTATAGGGTAGATGCAATGGTACGTATACAGGATTGTTTGCGGGGCAGACAACCAGGCGAAGCAGTAGCATTATTTAGGGCTGCTAGGTATAGTACTTCTCCTTTTACTACCCTTACTAACTCATAGTAAACTTTGGTCGATGGACATTATTTAGCTTGATGTAGGATTATAATTGGAGAATTTCCTATGCTTCTTGTGATAATCTCCTTGTATAGCAGTGTATATCACACCCTAGTATGCATTATAAATTAGACAATCATGAACAAAACTAATTTATTATCTCCAAGGGTAAGTATGAGTTGATACATATGAGATTTTCTCCCTTTGTAAAAATCATAAATTTAGCTTTAGTGATTGTCTCCCTTTGAATACATGGTAAGTTTGTAATTATATCCCCTTATTATTTGCTTTCAATGGATTACGGTGATTTTCAGTGAACATTACAGTGAATTTAGCATTTTGATTCTTTCACTGTTTTGGAGCTGGTTCCAGTATTGAGCAGAAAAAGAAACTCAACATTGACAGCGGCCGGCTGCAAAATATGTGTTACATCATTATGATAGGTGTTGGCATGATTAACTGATAATCTTGATATGTTTATTATAGAGATGTGTGGCCTGATCGTAATGAGTTTGGATCTGCTGATATTTCACCAGAAGATGAGTTCATGGCCCTGAGAGAGATCTTCATGACTGCTCTTCCAAGTATGTATAGATACCTTGGTTAGGTAAACTTGGAAAACTAGAAATTAACTATGAAAATATGAGTAACTTCACTTTAATAGGAGTACTTGGCAGGTATGGATATAACTTCTCTGTGGTGCTGAAGCTGCCTAAAGGCTGAATGTGTTTAAATGGATGAAACATGCCTGACTAGATGGTAGAATTGTCAGACCTGGTGTCTGGCAGGTAAGGTTGATGTTGACGCTCTTCATACTCGTTATTTGTTGTACACGGTGCATCATATCCACCTATTTTCATGAAATTTGAAAGTGGTATTGTTCACTAAACATATTAAGTAGAAAAGAAGTCACAAAGAAAAGGACACAGGGTTTTCCTGCTGTTTTCCTTTCTTTCTCAAAGAGGCTTTTTTGCAGGCAGTTGGCACTGGTTGATAAAAAATGACTTCCAGGAAAACTGGTTCAGTCATTTTGCTGCTTTATTTGACTAAACTAGTGTTGAAAAGCACCATGGACTAAGCTGTTGAAGAGAAAATCCTATGATTGATAATTAAAGTGCGCCTTTCAAGTTAAGAAATGTGACAAAACGTAATTATATTGTAAAACAGTTTATTACTTACATAAAGATATAATACAATATTTGGCAATTTTAAAAACATACATCCAACTAACACCATAGCCAACAGACATTCACTGATGCAAACTTTTATATGTTTCAATCAAACTTGTTATTTTCAATCCAATTATTGTAAAATCACTTATTTTCATGGGTATTAAATTTCAATGATTTTATAAAACTGCATTTTTGCATTGAGGAGGGGGGGGGTAGTTATGAACAGTTAATGTAACATGTAGTTAAAATTTAATACCTTCTGTGTAAATCATTAATGAGTAACATTGCAAATCAAGCGAGGTTGGTGAAATCAAGGCCAGGAAAAATAGAGAAAAATATTGCCATTTACACGTATCATATATTTTGATACAGCCACCACATTTCTGTATATATTGCTTATGCCCAAATTGAACGTTAGAATGGTGGAGCAAAAGTTTAAATGCCATAAATGGTTTCAAATGGAAATTAATGGTTCAGAACAAGGTAGTGAGAGTAGACTTGAGAATTGTATCTTCATTTGGAGATGGTTTCATTATTTGAATGGTAGTTATGTTTGGGTTAACTGTATTGGAGAAATAATGAATATGTATTGCATAAATAGAGGATCTATCACGAGTTGTCAATTGATATAAATTTATATTAAACGAGTTTTGGAAATTTTATTAAGCGAACCTCTGGCGAGCTTAATAATATTTCCTGAACAAGTTTAATATAAATATATCAATTGACCACGAGTGATAGATTCTTTTTATCATATGACACAAAAAACGCAAAATACGCATTGATTTATTGGAAAAACTCAATAGCTTATACTACACGTGGTACGTATAACTTTATACATACTGGCTATACTAACCTGGATACAAGGAAAGTCATGTGATAATAAAATATAAGCACAAGTTTGGATGCGTAGTAATTATATCATGAGTGTGTAGCATCTAAACGAGTGCCTATATTTGATCATGCAATAAAGCACTGCTTTATTCATGATTTCGATTCTAAGATTGTCACTTTGTAGCACAACAGGCCAGGTTGACTGCAAACTGCATGTATATTCTTTCATAAGAAGGTTACGTTATTTGTCATATCATATGACGTCATATGTGACGTCATCAATCAAGTAATAAAACACAACTAGTTTAATATATGTGCAGAACACTAATTTCACATGCTATGTTAGAATATAAAATAATGTGCCAATATTTGTTCATTGTTATATATCACTCGTCCATATCTAGAGTGTAAACTCGCATATTTGTGTCTATATGGTTAGTAATATCCTCACTAGCATGTGATGTGGTTGATCCTCGCTCTGCACGTGACATCTTCCTGTGCACCTTAGGCTCCGGTCTGTCCGGTCGGTCTGCCTTGGGTGCTACAAATACATAGTCCAGACTAGTGGCTGGATGACCATTCTGTTGAGAACTTCTTGGTCCCTTGGTAACTAGTTTATAAATGAGAAATGCTAGAAGAAGCATGCCTAGTATAACACCAAAGGACATACCAATCGCTATTCCAACTGATTTCATAGAAACCGACTCACCATTATTATGTTGGTTTGGAACATTTCGGTTTTCGTTGTCAAAATCCTCAGTGTCAGCAGTGGTGGTAAAAAAGGCTGTTCTAGGGGTACCGATAGGTGAGGTTAAGGTTGCTATGGTAACGTTTTTTGTGGTAGTGGTTGTTACATTTTCTATTTCATTGTTTGTGTGTGTTGTTGTGGTGACATCCTCCACAATGTTTAATGTAGTAGTTGAAGTTCTCGGTAAGCTTGTAGTGGTTTCAATTTCCTGTTGTTGTGTGGTTTCATGGTAGTAAATATCATAATGATTATCATAGTCATAGATATATGGATCATAATAATAATCATGTACACCACTATCATATATAGTGTCCACTGTTGGATGTACATAGGTTGAATTGTCATCTGTACCGGAGTCCATGATGTCAGAGTAGAGTTTTAGATGAAGCACAATATCTAGGAAGATACCTTTCAATCTGTTCGGTGTGTGACACACAGCGTGTCCAATGTCAACAAACACGTGGGGTTTACTTAAATACCATTGTTCCAACCATGCTAAGCTTTGAGTGCAATTAAACTTGTTACCTGCTATAGTTAACTGTGATACGTCTGGCAGACTTTGTTCTAAATCTACTGGGAAACTTGTCAGGTTGTTGTTCTCTAAATGCAAGTTCTTAAGTCCTGAAAAAATTATTTTGTTGTCAGTAATACTTTTAAGTAGGTTGTCAGCTAGAACCGGACTTTCCTCAAGATGTAGAACTATAGGGCTGACATGTTTGAATATACCCCTCCCAACTTTATCTTCGGACACACTAATAAATGGCATGTGTAGTATACCAACCTTCTCAAGTCCTAACAAACAGTTTTCTTGGATTTCGGTCAACTGTAGGTGACTTAGGTCTAAGTGATGTAATGACGAAGCCATTGAAAATATTCCATCTTCTAAAACAGCTATAGGATTACCTCCTAACTGAAGACTGTGTACTTGAATGTTGTTTCTGAACAAGTTGTCAGTGATTTGTGATATGTTGTTATTCATTAATGCTATATGGAACGTGAACGGTCCTATCCAATGAAAATGGTCTGTTCTCATTGTAGTGATAAAGTTGTTATCCAATGAAATGAATCGTATAGAATTCGGGAACGGTCCGGGTATTTGGTGCAGCCTGTTTCCTGATAGATCAAGCAACTTAAGTGACGTTAATTCATCCAACATTCCTGATTGAATATTGTCAATTTTATTATCTGCTAACTTTAACTCTTGTAAGTTATAAGCATATTTGTCAAAGTCGTCTGCTGAGATCTGGCGTATATTGTTCTCCGATAATTGAAGAATTCTGAGTGTGTCGGGAAGATCACTTGGAACTTGTGTTAACTCACACCCTTTCATACTCACCAAGTGAAGAGTTGTGTCACTCAGCGATATATTATCCTCGTCTAGAATGTTGTAATCAAGTATCAATTCCTGTAAGTTCAGATTTCTATCAAACAACTCAGATCCAATAGTGGATATTTTATTTCGACCTAAGTCTAGGTAAGTTAGATTCAGCAAATCTGAGAAATCTTTGGCTGAGATCTCCGATATTTCATTTCCATGTAGATACAGTTTCAATAAACTCGTCAGCCCTTTGAAAACACCATGTATTGATGTTAGACTGTTGTTGCTTAGCGACAGTTCTTGTAGGTAACTGGCTGATTGAAACATGCCCTCTTTTAATTCAGTAATTTGGTTTTGATTTATGAAGACACCTTGAAGTTTCACTTCATTATTGTTGGTGCCAGATAATTTGTCGAAGAATTTGTCACTTATGTTGGTAACTCTGCTGTTCTGTACTGCCAGTGATGTCAATTGTCCAATTTCTGACCCGTTTTCTATGTCAAGTATATGCATATTTGCATCTTTAACATGGAGAATGGTCACAGAGTCAGGAATCTTCGCAGGTAATCGTGTCACATCGTGACCTTCACATGTCAGCCTTCGACCGATTGTGTGACAACCAATGGGCAAATTAAACGCATCCTTTCCAAGTGCAATGTTTTGAGCATGAAGTATCCATAATGTTATATACACCATTTTCACAGCCATTGTTAAATCACAAATATTGTTCAAACCCAAACTAGCTCAGAATCACTTACTTAAAAACTTCAATGTAACTTTAAGTATATCCCATACACTGCACTCAGAATTTAATGTATTTATATTGTCCGATTCCTATGTGAGTACTACTATAAAGAAGTGGCCAATGCTCTTAGTTTCAGACCACTTATACACATTGTCGTTCTAAGCTTGTAATTTGGACACATTTATAAGGCCAAGAAAAAAACTTTGAGTGGTTCTTGTATTATAGCATAAAATTCTTCAGTTTGCATGCCAGATTGCCTGCATCATGTGTGAGTCTCATTCTTGTTTAGACTCTATTCATACAACTTTGCACGCAAATTTGTAAATCTTTTGGATATTCTAGAATCTGGCATTTGTTGTGAAACAGTTTCAAATGCTTTATGGAGCATGCATGGTCTGGTTATACAAGTAAAACCAGCAAAACTTCATGTATAAGCAGAGTTAGAGATGATTCAATAAGTACCGGTTATACTAATGAGGGAACTATTCCATTCGAAAGAATAGGGGTGAATACGGTAACTCTGGTATACCCCGTTAAACCTAGATAAACATAGTTTACCTGCCGGACGATAGTATTTTTACAACGGTTCTCATTTGACTTTGAAAGGACTGTAAGAAAATCCCTTACATTTTATCCCCAATCACACTGAAAAGGCTCTTCTTAACTTTGTGAAAATGTTTAATGACTTTAATCACATAACCAGCCGTGGCCCCACAGTTTTGCAATATTCCAATTAGCACTTTGGGGCCAAATGTTTTTTGTCCCTTGTCCCTCTTTATAAGTTTGTTTTTATCTCAAACATACTGTTGCCCTGACCACATATTGAGGTTATACTGTACATGTACATGGGTAATTTATGACAGAAACAATTAATGGCATCTATTGAGGCACCTAATTAAATGTGTTTGTCAAATTGAGATTTTGAGGAGGTTACTTAATAAGTCCTTAAAATGAGCAATGTCCTTTGTTTACCTACTTGTCTGAGCACAGAATAATGACGGGCAGTGTCCGCCAATCTTATCAGACTCAATGCATTATTTGAGTGTTTTAGCAACAACCCTTACGAGCAGTCACATTCTGGAGTCAAGTTTTTGTTTTATCCATGCCATAATGGCTGGCTTGCATTGTATCTAAAGTCTTCCTGGTTATTTATTGTTTTCCCTTTCATGCTGACCGTATAGCAAGGGCTTTTATTTTTGATGAGGGGGTATATTGCTTTGCACATTTCAGCTGGTTGGTCGGTCTGTTTGTAGACCAAATTGGTTTTTGTTCAATAACTCAAGACGCTTTGTCGTAGGATCTTCAAACTTTACCAGCAACAGTAGATTATCCCTATAGATTACCTATAGCTACCATGGGGGCTTATGTGTTGTACAAACTCCTTGTTTTGCTGTGAAGTTTAATGCAGCCAGCAACCTGATATCTCACTCACTTGAAGCACAGATCTACCACAATGTTACCTATAAAGGCAGTTGTTACAATATTACCTGTTATTAAAGACAGATGTTTGCTAAGGCCAGATGATTATTAACATAGAATAATTTATTCAACCCTACAGTTCAAAAACTCTTTAAAACTAGTTAGTTTTGTACTCCAGTGGAGGGGTGTAAAAAGGCGGGATAAAGTTACGAGTAGATTGAACAGATGTGTGACCTGTACTCTGGCCCGGATTATAGAGAACTATGTTACACTATTTAAGTGTTGATGCTTGTCACAGGAAACAGACCCTTTTATACTCACTAATTGATATAAAGTTTCCTATTTATAATTGAATCGTGTATTTCTGTAGTATTTTGTGGTTAAATTAAGACATGGTATGTCTATACAGCAGGAATCATGTAGTGTAACGTGGGGACAGTCTGGTTTTATATGTTGACGGTGGGAAATCTCACATACTGTTGTTTCTTACTTGGTTGATTATATCTTGAGACTACTCCTGCATGATTTTAGGCAAATTGACCAAATCTCCTGCATTTCTTGGAATACTGGAACCTTGACATTTTTTGTTTGCATGAAGAAAATGATAACAAATATTAATTTAAATAGCTTCATGAAGCATACATGGTAATGTCCTACAAGTCAATTAGGTGAAAACTGCATATTATATAACTTCATTTATTTAAGTTTAAAGTTTGAGCAAGAAAAATCTCCTGCATTTCATTTAAATCTCCTACATTTCCATCACCAATCTCCCGCATAGGCTTCAAGAAAAGATGGTATGTATGTAAACATGATGAAGAATCATCTCAGTCTAAAAAGTCACACCCAACTTCATAGGGGGGTATATGGTAACTTGGTGTTGAAGTGTTATGTATAGAGAATATTGAATGAGTGTTGTGACATCATCACATTCAATATTGAAGTCATTTTCGTATCTTACATTTAATTCAAATTATCCATTAGGCCAAAAAAATGCTTGTTTCCGCTTCACCTACCGACCCCATTTTTGCTCCCTACCCTTGTGTTTTTTTTTGGACAAATTTAAGAAAAAATCAAAATCTATGAATTTTAGTTCTTTCTGTTTTTCTTTTTCATGGAAGGTGTCTGTGAGTATTCTTAACATGGAAGTGGATGATTCAAAGATCAACTCTGAAGTTTTATTATAAGAAAAAAAAAATCTTCCCTACCTACCGACCCTATTTTTTTCCAAAGCAACGAGCACTTGTTTTGGCCTTATCACAGTAACTGCGCATTACAAGTTTTAAGGCACCACATGTAGAAAAGTGCACTGGTGTATGTGTGCTAACAAGTTTGACTGTATATTTATACATTGTATATATTACTATAGGACCAAGTGCTGATATCCCCGGTATAACAGAAGAAGGATTAGAAGATGAAGGTAATCCTTTATAATGTAGTACATTACGCAATTTGCCAATCAATTCCCTTTAAATCAATTTTAACAAGTAAAATAAAAATCACATGGTCCAATGACTTAGCTTGTAAAGCTTTGCCAAGCAGCCTCTGAAAAACTGTCAGGTTACATGAGCGTCTCTGCTCTGGTGTAAAGTTTATTGTACATTGACTTTCAATCCTCCAGAGTACTATGTATATTTGTCCTCATGATCTGTGGACACGCTGATTGATGTTCATATTTAAAAGAAATGCTTAACATAACCTTTATTTACCATATTCTGCTGAATATGACTGGCGTATGTTTGCCTCCACCCAAATTTGTACCTGGGTTGCAGGCAGTGGATTAGGCAGCAATCGCTCAAACCACTGAGCTATGGAGACCTGACAAATCAGTTTGCAGTATATAAAAATTCCGATGTCATTCCATTCAATATCCGATCAAAATTTGTCAAATTGTCATTTTTTAAAGAAGTTAGAAACATAGAATGTAAAAAAAAAAAACATTTAGTGGATATACACACAAAGTTCTTTGAGTTGATCTTATTCAATGCCCATTATCTTATAGTTGTGGAAGAAGAAATGGTGACCATGGAAACATCGGAGCAGGAATTTGTGTTCAGAGAGTTTGTCGTGAAGTAAGTCTGAAGTTTCTGTTCCATAGAATACTGTGGCCATGGATACCATCAGAAATTGGAAAGAATAAGAAAAACTTGACTATTGATTCCATAGTCTAGACTAGTTCTAATTCACGTGACCTAGTCACATGATCTATGTTGGATCCTATCAGGTGTTAAAGTGGGAGATAAAATGAGATGTTGAGAGTGATAAATATAAGTTGTAAGAACTTGTTTTGACTTAGAATATAGTATAACTGTCCAGTATATAGATGCATATTGAAGAAATATTATTAAAACTTTAAACATTTAACTTTTTCTGAGTGAAAACTTTTCCACATGAACGGACACTTGGTTAACGTAATGCCATTTGTAACTATTAGTTACTCCAAAATCGCATACTAACCCTCACTCGGTTGGGTGTGATTCGAACACACTGTTTGTAAAACTGCTAGTTGTTTGCTATAGTAGGCATGCTGCACTTATGACTGTGTAGTACAATGCTTCCAGTGCAACTCTAAAATAAGACCATAATAAAGTACTGGTGTTGATAATGAATGAAAAGCAAATATTAAAACAGACTGGAAACTGAGGTGATCAGGTCATGAAGATGGTCGAATCATTAAGGTGGTCATATCATTCAGGTGATCAGATCATTCAGGTGGGTTTGATATTAAGGTAGTCAGATCATTAAAGTTGGTTTGGTATTCAGGCAGTCTTATAATTGTGGTGGTATTTATTAGGGCTGTAACGGTATACCGCGGTATAGTATACGAAATACCGCGGACTTCAGTCCCACACGGTTCACGATACAAGACTTCTAAATTTCGGTACGGTTCGGTATAAGCTGTTTTATGAGCAAACTATTATTCAGACAACGAAAACACCCGACAGCCTTCTGATTATGTATAATTACCATGTATCACTCGTTTTAATTGTATTGAGATATGCTTCATATTGTCTAAATTCACTTGAAATAGTTGATAGACACATAATAATTGCTGTTATAAAAGCAACAAATTCATTATTACTTAAAATTAAAGTATTTAAGCAGCTGTTAGAGAATATTGTATCATACCGAAATATACCGAACCTTTAGAAAAATTGACAGTACGTATCATATCGTGAGGTGAGCGTATCGTTACACCCCTAGTATTTATGTGATTCATTATTGTAATACTGTTTTCAGGTTTGTGAAGCCGGAAGTTTTGAAGTCTTACGTTTTACTGTTGGGAGATTTTCAGAAGAATTCTACACACACAAATCATTGCTGTATAAAAATGTTACATAGAATTGCTGTGGATCTTGGTTACATAGGAATGATGTTTCAGATCTCCTTATTCCGAGTCTTCCAGAAAATTCTACTGAGTCCTCTCGTTAAAGCAACAAGATTTAAGGTAAACATGAACTCATGTAGTTATTACATTCACATCATCCTGGGAATCTCCCCCTAGCAGAGTTAAACAGTCAACAACATAACATACAATGTTACTTTTGTAACCCCAAATTTAGATTAAAAGCTTGGTGTGTATTATAAAATGTACATGGGTATAAATTTCTTCACAAACTTTCATAGATTAACAACCTTGATTTGTAGTTCGCCGTTAAGGATGAAATTATTGCTGCAGCAATTTTTACCAGAGTTATGGCCCTTTGTTACTTTTACTATATACCCTAATGGGGGAACCCGTGTCCATGCACAAATTTCAAGTTACTGACATTTTTTGCATTCTTATTTCTATATACATTTACTTTGGAAAAACATCAAAATCTTCTATTATACCCTTTGGACTATAGCATTGACAGTTTACAGTTTAAATATCATGAGGACCCCCATGGTGTAGGGGGAGTTGTTTAGCAGATATTTAGAATATCTCTGTGACATTTTGCGGAGGCCGGTTTTATTATATTATTCATGAAAAAAAACACCATTTGAAAAAATCTTTTAAGGGAAAGATACTCAATAATGGCCCTTTCTTTAAAAGGGAAAAAGCCAAAGTCAAGACAAATCTTATTTACAGTATTGTTAGATATGGTTATAACAATTTAAACATGAGCTGTGCATAGCTACTGATGTTAGTGATCTGTTACATTATTTTATGATTATAATTTAGAAATAATATTTGCAGGAAATTGGTAAATTTGCCACATTTGTTGTTCGCAAGTTTGTTGAAGTTGCTACAAACAACAGTAAGATTTACATGGAATTGTTGTTTTGGAAAACAAACAAGGATGCTATTGAGATTGTGGAAGGATATGGTTCTTATCAAAGGTTATATATTCTTATTTGTTTACCAAATACTGTAAAATCATTTAATTTTGACGAGACAAAATTTTGTAGTTTTGGTAAAAAATGCGATTTCGTGGATTTTAAATTTCAGGTAATATATCTAAGGGCCAAAGTTAGTGTTAGATAGGATTTGATTTCATGGTGAAAGGTGAACCCCAAAATCCATGAAATATAATCCCCCACGAAAATTAATGATTTTACAGTATGTGTTTGATGATGTATGAGGGTCATTCAATAAATTCGTGGACTGGACTCGTCATTTAAATACACATTGACAAAGATAATAACTAACAATATCACACTAAACTACAGCCTTTCTGACACAAGTGCAGAAAACTTTACCCCAAACAATACACTTTTAAGGAAATTTGGCTAAAACAAAACTATCACCTTACCTCAACCACCACACAACGCAAACATATTCTGACGTCAGCGACGTTATTTACGTTTTGCTATTTCTCAAATAGTAAACCCGAAATTGAATTATATCATTCATGTGGAATTAAGAACATAAAATATTTAATTATATATTATTAAATATATCTACCGAAACATTTTATGTATTCAAAGATAAGGATTAAGCTAGACTCAGTGGTTTTATGCTAAGTTGAAACGCCTCGCACATTTTGACTGGTGTTTCTTCAAACGTCCAGGGCTACGTTTGCAAATTTCGTTCAATCTCTGTATCCTTTTAACACCGTGCTGCTCTTCAAAAATGTGTTTTAGCCACTAAAACGTAGTGACACTGAATATTAAATGTTCCCCGTTTGCTCACATTAGCAGCTTATGTGTGTGTGTTGTGTATTTCCAAGACAAATACGACGATATGATAGTTGCATGAATTTCCTTGCGTAAATTCATCGGCATTTTGACGTAAATGAAAACGTGACAGGCATAGATCAAATACTTCTCAATCGAAACTCAAAAGTCCAAACAACTTAATAATTTCACCAAATACTATGATAATATCCTGCAATGATCTAGCAAACATATGGGATTGTAGATTAATTAGTTTGGAATTTATAACTAGTTGAACTAGTGAAAAGGACACGTTACGTCGGTCGGGGTGGTAGTGCGTTACTATGGTAATACAACGGATGATGGCATGCTACTGTGTTTCATAATCAAAGATAGTTTTGTATCTATGGTAGGTTATAGATAGATGTTTATAATGATATAAGAATTTATTGTTTAAACATAAATATGATAAAATGAGAACGATTGTCTTCGAATATATTGAATGACCCTCGTACACCAGGCATAATTATTGAACATTAATTAGTGGTTCTCACATATGTACAGATACTGTGTGAAATTGTGTTACTTCAACTCACAGTATTTCAGGCATACAATACTATTTATTTACATATGAGTTAATTACTGTTCAATATTGGACAATTTATAAATTGCAATAAAGATGTTTTGCTACAGAAATCTGTGAGGGTAATAAGAGGGAAAGCAATAATTAAGGGGAATACACTATTTTCAAACTTAAGAATTTTGATCATTGCCAAAAGTTCACTATGGAATCTAACTAGTGACTTTTTATGAAACTCAAAGATAAGGCGTGGATATCAATGAATCATTATGCTTGTTGTTACAGTAAGGGGAAAGTGATGTGGTCTGAGGACGCGGAGGCAGAAGTGAGAAGATTGTTTGAAGATTATCAAGTCAATGAAGAACGTAAGAACATTTTGTTAAATACTTGTTTGGTATTTATCATGCAACTACCTTGGTAAAGGCCTGATAACACATGACCTGAGACGAGTATGTGATCTCAGGTCAATAGCCTGAGAACACCTTTAGGCTCTGCCCACAAATAACAGACTATTTTGCAATTTCTCATTCCGTCTTAAATTGACATAAATGTCATTGAAAACAACATTATTATGCATTTAATAGCTCTTATTTATTCAAAGTTTAGTTTTACAATTCATATTAGCAATACAGTCGAACTTCGATGCCTCGAACAGTACTTGCCTCGAAGACGCCAGATGCCTCGAATTCGTACTCCGGTCCCGTCAAAATCCCTTCTTTATTCATATAGAAAAAACATAGATGACTCGAACAGTACGAGGGTCGAACACTTGAACTGACTTGCTGGTCCCTTGCTATGATTTACCAGTAGATGACTCGAACAATGCAAATTTTCGCACCTTTCATTGATTGTTGAGATCGATTGTATGCCCAAAGGAAGTCCGTGAAAGGTGTTATTAACACCTTGTGACAATTACAGTACCCAAAAAATGTTTATGGCTGTCTTGTATTACATGCTCGTGAAAAAAAACTTAACACTTTTATGTCCGTTAATTACTTAATGAAGAAAATTATAACTGATTTAGTTTTCGTGAATAAAATTTAGAAACAATAAATTTGTCATTAATTTACATGTTTGTATTTTAAAACGATGCTGAATGGTCATTAATCGTAGAAAACCTGATCGGAATTTATCGAAAAGTAACGAGGATATACTACAAATTAAGGCTGTACAAAGCAACTTGACTAAGGACCCGGTAACGGAGGGATAACAGGGAACTTTGTTTACAAATGTGAATATTTGAAACTAGCCGACGATTTCAAGCCAATTTTGTCAAACAATATCATGTTTTATTATTATTATGCATACTAGTTTACAACTTGACACAAATGCTTTAAATATGCATAAAATACGAACACACACTCAAAATACGACAATTACACACGATGGACAGGTACACGTACCGAGAAGTGTTCAAACTTATACATTTACAGTGCATATATACTCGTACCCCCGACGCCTCGAACCAGTAGATGGCTCGAACTATTTTCCCGGTCCGAAGGTAGTTCGAGGCATCAAAGTTCGACTGTAATTCTTCGCCAGGTAAGGCTACGCCACTGTAATTGTTCTTAAATTCATACGGGTCACCCACAGATCGATCGTTTTGAAAGGCCCTGAAATAAACCAACACACACAGATAAATACACTGGCTAAGCATCATCAAAGATAAATGAACATTTGGTTTCATGATAAATAGAAATGCGGGTCCCTGTCCGGCTCGCACAATGTTATCAGGCTTGGCGATATCGCTGGGATGGTTTGGTAAACCTCGCCACCCGAACGATATCACCTCGCCTGATAACATTGTTCTCACCGGACAGGGACCCGAGTTTCTCTATATCACCAGTATACATCTTGTATGGAGTATTTTGAAGTGTTTATGTTTCCCACTTACATGTATTATTTCATGGTAGGAGACCATAATCATTTTATGCTGGACACATGTATGAATGTAACAAAACTTGTTTGCCATTGTTCTCCGTAACTATTGGTCCAATTGTGATGAAACTTCATATGAATACTTGGTCCCAAGCCTAGTTCTTCATATTGTTGGACATTTTAGATCCAATGACTACGGGTAGTTTTAGCCCTTTCTGGGACACATAATTTTGTGTCACAATGGATTCTAGTTTGTCCTATAATGGAGTATTCTTCTGTTTCCTTTGGAATAAGTGGTTTTTCCATAGGTAAATTATGTTGGCAGGAGATGTGTATATTGAAAATGTATCTTCTGAACTAATCTGCTTTGTATTGTATGCTATGACAGCTATTTATCTTATTATTTTACCAGCTGACAAAGACACTGTTGATTGCATTATGGAGAGAATTACTGACCCTTCTAAGACAAGGGGTCAGATCATTAGGGAGTTGAAACGACAGGAACTCATAGAAAGTGCTAAAGATCTCAAGAAGCCAAAGAGGTTAGTTGTTTATTTCTTCTTCACCTTTAATTGGTTTAAATGGTCGTGATGGTATTTGCAGGTCCTTTCAGTATTATTTGACTTGATCCCACCTTACTGGATTGCCTCACTTGTGTGCTATTGTAGATGTTTTATTATGCACCATCTTTGATGAGGGTGTATATTACTAAGCACATGTATATCTTTCGGACCCCTTTTGATTTTGAGGTCAGTAGATCAAATGTCAAGGTCTTGTGACCTTTACCATGCAGCATACATGTTTTACACACATCTCTTGTTAGTAATCTGTAGAAAAGTGTCCGTTTAATGTGTTAAAATGTGTTTGGATATGTACCAGGGATAGTATTATAGGGGTTTTGTAAACAGCGGCAAAAACTGACCTTAGGGTTTTGTCTACAAGATGTTTATACAAGTTAGCAATTACTGACTGAGGGATTTTGTCTGCAAGGAGTTTATACTCTTAAGCAACTATTGACTGAAGGTTTTCCTTGGTAACAATCCCAGAGATGTTTTTTTCTGGGAGGGTATTGTTTCTGGTACTGGTACTAATGTTAGGGTAATATTTGTAGTGGATCTAGAGCTGGACCATGGAGAGAGGAAGATGAACTAGAACTACAGCAACTGTATGACAGATTTAGACACGCTGATGGTACGTAACATATTCTCTGTCAAAATATACCTAGATTTCATCATAATATTATTTTCCATGATAGCTAAAACAAATTAACATGCTCCTCTTACCTTCTGTTAGCAAAATTACAATTCATAATTATATTGGGGGGATTTTGTCATGGATGGATGTCAACGCTTGTTCCAGTTCTACGGAACGTCACATGATGAAAAGTGTGTACCAAGCCCACTTTTACATATTTTCTGGCTGATTTTAACAGATTCATGGCCCTTTATGGGAGGCATGAATGTTGGTGTCAGAAATCATTTTAGTTTTATGTTGTTCATTTGTTTTACCTATTTGGGCTACCATTTTAAAATATAATGTCATGCTACATAACCTGTATTGTATTTGTTACTTGTGATGATGTAGATCCAGTTGGTTCCATTATGTCCGAGATGTGTAAGAAGCGTAGTCGTCCTAAAGTCATGGAGAAATTGCTAAGTATGGGTCTGGTATCTGACAGGAAGGAACTGTACAAGAAACGTGGCAAGTCAGGGGGGCGTTCACATCGTAGAAATAGCTCAGATGAAAGTGATAATGAAGGTATATCAGCTTTCTTGAATCTTTTCTTTGCGACATGAATCAGAGCTACTGATAAACTGCGTATTGGGATAATTACCCAATTAATTTCTGAAAAACCCAATAGATTTTGAGTGGAGGGAGTAAGAAAAAGCAAAGTCCATCTGAAATACCCAAAAAGAAAAGTATTTTACTGGTATAGTGAAAAACAGTACATAAAAGATCATTTACCCTTTGAGTTTGATTAAATACCCAAATAAAATTTGTCAAATTAAAACTGGGTGGTAAAATATACAATGGATTAAAACCTTATCTGTAGCTCTGATGAATGCAAACTTACTTACTGTTCCTGTTCTCTTCATAAATTATCATGTATTTCAACTTCCTTCATAATCCTCCTTACAAACTTTGTACCTTGTCTATCCCCTCTCACTTTCTCCCTGCTTGCCCTTCTATTTTTATACGCCCATAAACCATCTTGGATGGCGGCATCTAGTAATTTGTCTGTAGTTTTGATTCAAACAGTTTTCATCTGATCGTATTTTCAAACTTACTGACAATTTCTATGAGCATAACATTTAGACCAGGTATCATATATGGCCAAATTATTGCCGGGTCTTGAATTACCAAACAAATGTGAAATTGGCCTTTTCTCTTCTGTAACTGTTTTCATCAGATCTTCTTCAGACTTTGTGACAATGTTATATAGCTTGACAAATTTAACACGAACCTGACCTTTTGATGAGCATTATTAAACAGTCGATATTGTGTCTATATTTATAACCTCAGTTGTATGTTTTCATAGTAGGGGAGTGTCATGAAAACACTTGTGATGTAATACAAACACAAATTTGAAATACCTATATAATATTGCACGATTTGCTTGCAGAAATTAATATATTCAAAGCAAGAACCTTGTAATATATTTGTGCATAAAGGTCAGATTCAGGTCAAATTCACCGAGCTATACGTGTTTGATATGTATAATTCAGGACCAAGAGAGCTACCGTCTGACTATGAAGAGCCTGGGTTTGGTGAAGAATCACGACATAGAAGTGGTAGTAGTGGCAGCAGTGTGAGTAGTATTAGTAGCTCTGATGATGATGGTGCAGGTGCTGCTGCTGGTGGTGATACTGCTGATGCTAGTGAAAACATGGCTGACATACTGAAAGGATTAGTTAGCAGAGGTTTGTTTTTAACTTTTACATTATTATATATTGATTTTTGAAACCAGTCTATGAATTAGATAAACCAATGCAAATGGCTGCTGTCCGAACAAATATGATTTGTGATGTTGACCATTCAGATGGACTGAGGCCAGCATGTTTGTTTGTTCACCCTGTACATGGACACATACAGTGGCATTTCATTTCAATACAACCTTTGTTTTCAGTATTTGTCCTTTACAAGACAGTTACCGTTATACTATACAGTCATGTAACAGAAGTCTGGCAAACTGTTGCTGAAATAGATGAACTTTCTTTCTTATCCAGTTTTCAAATGGAAAGTAGGCATTCAGGCTGAGAGATTTGCAAGCATCAATGTTCATATTGTGCCTATCTTCAAATTATTGACAAATATTATTGAGCAGTTAAATTCATGCAGTTTTGTTTGGATGCCTTTGAAAGGATGACCTAGGTTTAGTGTAGAATTTGTTATACTGTCATTTATCTGACATATCAAGTATTTATGTTTTAGGTTATAAGGACCAGATTGCATGGATACAAAGGGGGATAAACAGGACTGCCGGAGATAGAGAGGAAGAAGGTTAGCTCCCTTGTTAACATTTCTCTCAAATATCTTTATATCAGGGGTGTGGGATTCCAGTGTCTGACGTGGGGTTTTTGCTTTGGGCAAGTGCAAAATTACCATGCCTTTGAGTAAATAATATTAATTTTCCTATTTTACCTAGATTAGCTTTAATACAAAAAGTGAATCCCTAAATTCCCTAAAATTAGCATCAGGTGTAGTACTCACAAGCTTGACAAGATAAATACACAAACGAAACTGAAATTTTGTTGTTTTTATCAAAATTTTGTGTTTTCCGGGGCAAGTTGGTTTATTCTTCGGGTAAGTGGACTTTTCAGTCCAACTTGGCAAGTGAAAAATTTGTGGATTTCCACACTCCTGAATTATGTAGAAATACAATGTATATTCATTTTACACTTCTGAAGAATTTTGGCATATCATATGATATATCTTCTTTCTATTTCCCAATACTGTTTTGTCTTGTGGTTAACTATTGTATAAGTGGATATTTTCGCTCGCGAAAAGTTAGCATACTCGTAATTCCAGGTATTTTGCTTTCTTTAAAATTGAGAAAATGAGATTTCAGAAGGTTATAGTATTAGCTCGAAATGAACATTACAAATTGGATTGTTTACTGAACAACAATTTCACTTGTCACCTATAATCAATTGCATTTCCCAAACTGGGTACTATGGTATGCCTACTTTTACTGTTCAAGTGAGTGTTAACCAACTCAGTTGTTAGGCTTCATCAATTGTTGTTAATGACACATGTAGACGGTTGAAATTCAACAATTACAATTTGTAGTATTATCTGGACTGTTTCCAGTACAAGTATGATTTTGATTATAATTTACATTAATACTCATATTTTGTTTACACTAAAATTAACATGATCTGTATAGTATATACTATTGGGCTACCATTGGGTGATACATATATACACACATCTCATTGTTATTGTCAGATGAGGACGTGGGTGTACCACTGGTACCTTTAACTGAGGAGAATGAGACGGCCATGGAGGATCAAGTTTTCTTGTCCTTTCTCAGCAAGATTGGTATGGCAGCACCTGCTAATGAACAGGTCAGTTTTTTCATTTTGTACACTAATCTATAGTGAACACTATTATATTGAAACTTGTTGTGTGTATTGTCAAGACTTTGAAGTCTGATGATTTGCTGGAGTGATGGCCCTTTGTGTGAGACATATGTTTTTGTGTTATTTGCACAGTACAAAATATTTAACTATAATTATATGGCCATAGTGTTGGATACATTCTGGTTTTGACATAGATGTCATACCTGCCAATTACTCCTATTAAGGTGGAGTTACTCCTATTTTTTTTGTTAATTTCTGGTTTTCCAAGTTCCTAACTTCGAACAAAATTTACTTTGATCCATTTTATGATCTTCTGTCCCACATTTATAACAACTAGAATTAATTCACTCCTTGTTTATACTATATCCCCTTTAAATCACATTTCAGTGCATCTTATGACATGTTTTGCTTTATCACTCCTATTTTTGAGTTAACAGGTATGTAGACATTGAAGCTATTTGTAAATAAATTAAATACTGTTCACATTTCAATTTTAAATTTTGTGGTAAATCAATATATTTGTCTGCAGATTGCTATATCATTTGGTTATTGTTACTCAGGAAGCATTTTGGAGAATACCTGCTGGTGTCAGTCCAGAAGAATTGAGAAATATTGCCAGTGGACTGGATCTAGATGAAAACAATGAACCAGTCCATGCTGACAGAATTAAAATTAAACACAATGAGCCTAAAAAGAAAGAAAAGAAACAAAAGAAGAAAAAAGTGAAGAAAACCCAACCGAAGAAAAATGCCAGCAAGATAGCTGCCCTTAAGGAGTTGATAAGGAGCAAAAAGGAATCAAAGAAAACAAAAAGGTATCCTATCTAGACATGGGTCTTTCTGTCCATATATTCATGTTGCATATTAGGGGTATATCCACATAGTATATTTGTACAGGGTTCTGACAGAATAGAGTGTTGAGGAAGCAAACAGGAACTTTTGTCAACACTGCCTCAGTCAGGAAAATGTCTTGAATTTTGTGAAAATGCAACAGAATCAGAAACAAGGAACCAAAATGGTTTAGGTGCGATGATAAAGTTTGAAAGTCAAATTGATTACAAAAGTCTTCTTATAATGTCTCCTTGACGCTGAAATTCTTACTAATATACTTTAAAATAATAAAAAAAAATTTGTCGGGGATTAATTTTCGCAGATCTTGCGGTTCACCTTCAACAACGAAATTAAATCCAATTGAACAATGATTTTTACCCTGGTATTTATTACCTGAAATGCAAAATCCTTGAATAACATCCATCAAAATGGTCTTTTTACAACCCCCCCCCCAAATTTTGAATTTAAATGATTTTACAGTAACATAAACTATATATTGTAGAATCAGGAAGGTTGTACCGACAGATGAATCAAGTTCAGATGAGGATACTAATCGTACACCACTACATAACAACAATACACGTAATCAATCACCAGCATCATCTAACAAAAAGAAGAGAATACAAGTTAAGCCAGCATCAGACAGTGATAGGTAGGTATGATCATTGCAGGGGAGGCAATTTTCATGATTTGTCCAGAATTTCGGAGTTTGCATACCTAGAGCAATGCCTTTTGACCAAAATAAAAGTTATTTGATAAAAAGATCTTAAGAAATGGCCAAGTTATAGTAAATTTAATCTTCTGAAGGATTTACTTTAAGTAATATGAACTGAGTTTAATATTGAAATACTGTCTAAGAAGGCCAACTGTTCTGCCACATGCTACTTTCCTGATTGTTAATTTGGCCCTGTTGCCACCCCAGTTATTGCAAGATTGGAACAGACCTTGAAAAGTTGCTTATAACCTTTAAAGTACTAAATTAAAATCAGTATTGAAAACATCGCAAAAATGGTCCCTGAATTTTACTGAAAATCCTTGAATTGAGGCAAACTGCCTTGAATATACATAAAAGTGTATGGCTGTTGTTAAAATGACTCATTATCTGCATAAAATGAAGAAACACTTGTTTTCTTGCTTATTAAAAGTATGTAAATATAATGTTGTGTTAGACATGAAGTGTTAAGCAGTAGTCGATATGACCATAAGTTAATGAGTCGAAATTGTACAAATTTACCTCAATAAATGATTTGAAAAAGACCTTGAAAATACAAATTCCACCTTGAATAATCCTTGAATGTAGGTGAGAGAATTGTGTATGAATCATGCATTTGGGATAAAATCATTTTTAGAAAAAACTTTTTGTTTCGAGTTAAGGCCCTTTTTTGAGGGACTAATGTTTTTAGCTCACCTGTCACAAAGTGACAGAGTGAGCTTTTGTGATCACTCTTCGTCCATCGTCCGTCCGTCCGTCCGTCCGTCCGTCTGTCCGTCCGTCAACAATTGGGTTGTGTCCTCTCTAGCGGTCACAATTTTGGCCTAATCTTTATGAAACTTGGTCACAATGATCATCTTAACAAAATCTAGGTCAAGTTCGATATTGGGTCATCTGGGGTCAAAAACTAGGTCACTAGGTCAAATCAAAGGAAAACCTTGTGAACACATTAGAGGTCACAATTTGAGCCTAATCTTTATGAAACTTGATCACAATGATCATCTCTGTATAATCTAGGTCAAGTTCGATATTGGGTCATCTGGGGTCAAAAACTAGGTCACTAGGCCAAATCATTGAAAAACCTTGTGAACACATTAGAGGTCACAATTTGTGACTTATCTTTATGAAAATTGATCACAGTGATCATCTCTATAAAATCTAGGTCAAGTTCGATATTGGGTCATCTGGGGTCAAAAACTAGGTCACTAGGTCAAATCAAAGGAAAACCTTGTGAACACACTAGAGGTCACAATTTGAGACTAATCTTTATGAAACTTGATCACAATGATCATCTCTGAAAAAAAATCTAGGTCAAGTTCGAGATTGGGTCATCTGGGGTCAAAAACTAGGTCACTAGGCCAAATCATTGAAAAACCTTGTGAACACATAAGAGGTCACAATTTGTGACTTATCTTTATGAAAATTGATCACAATGATCATCTCTATAAATTCTAGGTCAAGTTCGATATTGGGTCATCTGGGGTCAAAAACTAGGTCACAAGGCCAAATCATTGAAAAAGCTTGTGAACACACTAAAGGTCACAATTTGAGACTAATCTTTATGAAAATTGATCACAATGATCATCTCTATAAAATCTACGTCAAGTTCGATATTGGGTCATCCGGGGTCAAAAACTAGGTCACAAGCCTTTGAAGGCCAAATCATTGAAAAAGCTTGTGAACACACTAGAGGTCACAATTTGAGCCTAATCTTTATGAAACTTGATCACAATGATCATCACTATAAAATTTTGGTCAACTTCGATATTGGGTCATCCGGAGTCAAAACTAGGTCACGAGGCCAAATCATTGAAAAAGCTTGTGAACACACTAGAGGTCACAATTTTGACCTTATCTTTATGAAACTTGATCACAATGATCATCATTATAAAATTTAGGTCAAGTTCGATATTGGGTCATCTGGGGTCAAAAACTAGGTCACGAGGCCAAATCATTGAAAAATCTTGTGAACACACTAGAGGTCACAATTTTGACTCTATCTTTATGAAACTTGGTCTCAATGTTTATCTCTATAAACTCTAGGTCAAGTTAGATACTGTGTCATTTGGGCCATAATCTAGGTCACTAGGCCAAACAGGTGAGCGACCCAGGGCCCTTTGGACCCTCTTGTTAAATAAGTGAAGGGCATATAGCATTGGTGCTGTCCATCCCTATGTACGTATGTAACACAAATTTTGTGTCTTAACCTCATCACAAACTTTCACTGAATAACAACCTTGTTTTGTAGTTTACCTAAAGGATGGAATTTTTGCTGTGGCAATTTTTACCAGTGTTATGGCCCTTAGTTACTTTTACTATATACCCTAATGGGAGCACCCAAACAGAAATATGATGATAAACATGTCTTTCTCTGACAGTGATGATGATCTACCCTTGAATAGTTTGACAGCAAATGATGATTCATCTGGTCCTGGTTCCCCTATCATACCTGAGATTGGGAACCAGACTACACCTAATGCTGGTAGAGCTGGTACCCAGAAGTCTGGATCGTCACAGAAGAAAAGGAGGTTGAAACCTCCAGTGCTAACATCAGATAGTGATAGGTAAGTGAATATGAACTTTATACATTATGTCTATAGCTTTGATAAGTTCCAATTTCTGTTGCTTCATCTTGCATAGTATTATTTTCTTTTACACCGCACACAATACCTGAATATAATGACATGGCACTGTCATTCAAATATGAAACTCATTTTATTAATGCCCATAAATGTTGACGTAACAAGTTTGAGTGTAGTTCCATCTCCAGGAGATGTACTGATTTTGTACTGGGCATCTCTCAGGATGAATGTTTGTCACTAATGTTGTCTGTGCTATTTCTCCTTAAACGTCGGTTAGACTTCAAATAAACTCTCGGTGCCAAGCATAGTAGTGTATATTGTCAGGATTTTTTATTAGGTAATTTTTGTGAGAGTTAAGGCCCTTTGTTGGTCATAAATTTTTCACCTAGTTTGATATACTGTAAAATCATTAATTTTGAAGGTTCTTGTGGTTTTGGTAAAAAAGAAAATTTCGATGGGACCTGAATTAGTAGATTTTGCATTTCAAGTAATAAATACAAGGGTCACAATTAGTGTTCATGGTTAAAGGTGACTGCAAAATCCACAAAATTTAATCCCCCATGAAAATTACTGATTTTACAGTAAGTGTGTGTTACTGTAATTCTTCTACTTACATTGCCTACTATTTCAGTGATGATGATATACCACTAAAAGGTTTGATATCTGGTACCCAGTCTGACGGCGATGTGGGGAACCAGTCTGATAAAGAGAACCAGTCGCAGGATTCTGAGAGTCAACCATTATTGTTCCTGTCTAGTAGTGATGAAAGTGATAAGGAAGCTGGTATGTTGTAGTTTCTGTTTCATATTTCACTGAATGTATATCAGTCTTATAGCAGGTGTCTGTTGCCTAAACAAAGCTCTACAGAGTGCTTTCATTAAGTTACCTCCACTCAATTAGATACAGAATGCATGGATTATCTCCTGTTGAAAGCGATACGAAGCACTTCACTTCGGCAGCGGACGCTTGATTTAATGACTAATATAATAATGTCATATGCTCTATACATTGGACCATTCCAACTTTCCTGTAACTACCCTTTTACACTAAGAAAACGCATAAAGTACTAGTTCAAATGACTTTAAGTCTTTTGCAGTGTCTGACAGGATAGGCAAAATTTATAGCTATGGCAAGAGCATATGCATATGTTTTAGAGGAAACATTACTGTAATGTAAACATCAAGTCTGTTGTGATGTTAGGAATTGTTTTGTATGTAAATGATCAATGAGCTGTGTGATTAATCCATTTGGCAATACCAATGGTTATCTGCAAGCTGTTTACTCATGCTCAATTTATAATTATACCCCCACTACCATAGGTAGAGGGGGCTATATAGGAGTCACTTTGTCCGTCGGTCTGTCTGTCGGTCTGTCTTAAAAGCTTGTCCAGGCTGTAACTTACCCATACATTGAAGGATTTTAAAATAACTTGCCACAATTGTTCACCATCATAAGGTGGTGTGTCATGCGCAACAATCACATCAATATCTCAAAGGTCAAGGTCACACTTGGAGTTGAAAGGTCAAAAATGGCCATAATTTAGCTTGTCCGGACAATAACTTTGTCATCTATTGTGGGGTTTTAATATAACTTGGCACAATTGTTCACCATTATGAGGCGGTGTGTCATGCGCAAAAATCACATCAATATGTCAAAGGTTAAGGTCACACTTGGAGTTGTAAGGTCAGAAATGGCCATAATTACGCTTGTCCGGACAATAACTTTGTCATCTATTGTGGGATTTTAAAATAACTTTCCACAATTGTTCACTATCATTAGGCGGTGTGTCATGCGCAACAATCACATCAATATCTCAAAGGTCAAGGTCACACTTGGAGTTGAAAGGTCAAAAATGGCCATAATTTAGCTTGTCCGGACAATAACTTTGTCATCTATTGTGGGATTTTAATATAACTTGGCACAATTGTTCACCATCATGAGGCGGTGTGTCGTGCGCAAAAATCACATCAATATGTCAAAGGTTAAGGTCACACTTGGAGTTGTAAGGTCAGAAATGGCCATAATTTAGCTTGTCTGGACAATAACTTTGTCATCTATTGTGGGATTTTAATATAACTTGGCACAATTGTTCACCATCAGGAGGCGGTGTGTCATGCGCAAAAATCACATCAATATGTCAAAGGTCAAGGTCACACTTGGAGTTGAAAGGTCAAAAATGGCCATAATTTAGCTTGTCCGGACAATAACTTTGTCATCTATTGTGGGATTTTAATATAACTTGGCACAATTGTTCACCATCATGAGGCGGTGTGTCGTGCGCAAAAATCACATCAATATGTCAAAGGTTAAGGTCACACTTGGAGTTGTAAGGTCAGAAATGGCCATAATTTAGCTTGTCTGGACAATAACTTTGTCATCTATTGTGGGATTTTAATATAACTTGGCACAATTGTTCACCATCAGGAGGCGGTGTGTCATGCGCAAAAATCACATCAATATGTCAAAGGTCAAGGTCACACTTGGAGTTGTAAGGTCAGAAATGGCCATAATTTAGCTTGTTTAGCTAGCCTGGAGTGTAACTATGTCTTTTATTGTGGGATTTGAAAATAATTAGGCACAAATGCTCAGTACTTCATAAGCAACCCCAGTTTCCTTTCTCAAAGGTCAAGTTCACAGTTGAAGATCAAAAGTCACATTGAAGTTTGTATGGATCATTCTTCTTTATGCATCTTACATCTTACATCTTACATCGTTGTAGGGTCGCAAGTTTGGTAAACTTATATAACCCCCTCTTGTACAGATACCCAGGTATTTTCCGGATGAACTGTATATTTCATGTCATCCATAAAGTCATCTAGTCTATTTTTGAACGTATTCAAAGACGGTGCACTGATAATATTTTCAGGAAGGGCATTCCAGTCAGAAATAACCCTGTTTGAGAAGAAGTATTTTCGAATATCTTTCCTGCAGGATGGTATGTCAAGTTTAAGACTGTGACCACGAGTGATTTGATGTTGTGATTTCTTAAAGAATAGTTCATATGACAAGTCCTCCTTGTTGTTTATTAACTTATAAACCTGGATCATATCCCCACGAAATCTTCTATAAGATAAGGATGGAATTTTCAGCAGTCTAAGTCTATCAAAATAGGAAAAGTTCCTGACATAATACACCAACTTTGTTGCTCTCCTTTGAACTCGCTCTAAAGCATCAATATCCATCTTAAATCTGGGAGACCATATGATGTTTCCATATTCCAGGTGAGGCCTAATAATAGACTTATACAGCTTACGGAAATTTCTAGTAGTAATATGGAGAAATGAGCGACGTACAAATCCTGTCATTCTGTTTGCTTTATTAATACAATCGTTTATATGTTGGCATGATTGGATTTGATGTAACTTGACAGACATCGCGAATCATCGTCGGACCAAACGGTCCTGTTGGACATTTAGACAATGGTCTGATGGTTGCAATCGTTTCTCTCTGACCAATATCAGACAGTTGTTGAGGCGCTGACGATCGAAATTTACCCTGTATCGCGCAGTTGCGGCGCCCATGTTGTTTTCGGTAAATTTGAAATACTCGTTCGTTAACAGGGTGTTTAATTCTGTACCATACTGGATTTTTACCGGGAATAAAGTTACACTCGAGATTGAAACTTCATGTTCATATGTTGAAGGAACATTGTTAACTTTAATGGTTTGGTCCTTTAACATACAGAAAAAAGTTAAATTAAATTGATAATTGAGAAAATTTAAGATTGGAAAACTTTGTATTCCTGTATACATGTATTATCACACCAGAATAGTATTACCTTGATATTATCTTAGACAGACAATTACAATTATCTAGAGCCCCCTCCCCCCCCCCCCCCCCCCCACACACACAATGGGCTTATATATACAAATAAATTTGATTATCATTTCTTGAAATTTGAGTCTGTGTAAAATTGTTTCCCACCGTGTGACATTAATTTCATATAGACATGGTTTGCCCTAAGTCTGTGACAAAGCGGTATGTGGGGGTATTCTTAGTCACTCTGTGGCAGTTCTAGTTTTATTTACAGAGTTACAATGTTAGTCTCTTTTAAACTTGCTTTTTCAAATGTCTATTCTATTGCCCATGTCATACGTTGTCAATCTGTGTCTCTACTATACAGATGATAAGGATATAGATGATAGTGCAAGATCTGTGAGCCAGTCTAGTAAAAGGTCAAGGTCAACAGATTCAGAGTCGGGTCAAACTCTATCTAAGAAAGCCCGCCTGGATGAGAGTGAGGAGGAAAGCACAAAGCCAGCATCTACAGTTCCTGGAGGTAGGTATTTGAATCATATCTTTCACACACTAGTTATACCCCCGCAAACAAAGTTTGAAGGGGGTATACTGGAGTCACCATGTTGGTCTGTTGGTCTGTCGTTACGTTAGCATCGTGTCCGCTCTGTAACTTTGTCATTTCTTACTGGATTTTAAAATTGCTTGGTACAAATGTTCACCACATCAAGACGTAGTGTCATGTGCAAGACCCAGGTCCCTATCTCAAAGGTCAAGGTCACACTTAGAGGTCAAAGGTTATATAGTCATGCAAATCGTGTCCGCTCTGTAACTTTGTCATTTCTTACTGGATTTTAAAATTGCTTGGTACAAAGTCATGAAATTTCAATCATGGTGTTTTTCAATCTGTATAGCAGCAGATTTCCATCAAATGTGTTGTTTAGACTATAATTATAAATAATATTCCTGTGTCAAGGCGGTGCTGCGGGGGTATGATTCATCACTCCTGTGATAGCTCTAGTTAACATTACTACAATGTTTGAATGCACAATGACTAAGTTTGACCCCAATCTTTGATGAGAGAGTATAATGCTTTGCACATGTCTGTCAGACCTGTTGGCCAAATGTTTTCTGTTCAATGACTCGAGAATGTTTTGCCCTAGCATCTACAAACTTTATATGGGGGTTCATAGTTGACTATTTTACCTATTGCATGTATTTATGTTTCAGAAACATTTCCAGCTACACTATACACACAGGGTACAGAATCAGACTCAGACCTTGATGATCATGTACCGTTAAGAAAGATCATACAGAAGAAAAACTTGATAGAAAGTGATGATGATGATTAACATACCTACATTGTAATAACAATTATGATATCATTATGTTACAGACTTTTTCGAGCCAGTAAACAACTAAGTGCTACAAAAAAGAAATATTATCTTAAAAATATTTTTCTAAGAAATAGTGGAAGGATTATTCTTGAAATCCTGATAGAGTATCTGTTTTTCGATTTTTACTGAATTGAATTCTAATCGTCATTCTTTTATTCAATTTTTAAAATATTCAAGTTAATGGATTGCTATGGTGAGCCTGGATAGTTAAAACAAGAGTAAAAACATAGGGAGTGTTAGCAATGATGATCTCACTCTGGCCTTATCATTGTATTACATGTGATCCTGCAAATCTTGATTTATATGTGATAGGTGGTTGCATTGTGATCTATACAAATGATTTTACTTAAAACAAAAATATGTAACATTATAATATTATCATCCATTATGAGTTGATACACCACACATGTAGAGTTACACTTATTATAGATAAAGTGCTGTACTGTCATGTAAGAGATTCCGGTTGAATTCCCAGGATGGACTGGTCATGTTCTTCGGGCTTACATGTAAGGAATGTGTCATTGGCTTGTGGAAGCATATAATAAGTTAGTTCCAGTTGATGACTACTGTAAAATCATTTTATTTTGTTCGGAAAAAAATCTTTGTCTTGGTAAAGGCAAGGGACAAAATTGTTGTTCAATAAATGCAAGCGACAAAATTGTTGTTTAATAAATGCAAGCGACAAAATTGTTGTTTAATAAATGCAAGCGACAAAATTGTTGTTTAATAAATGCAAGCGACAAAATTGTTGTTTAATAAATGCAAGCGACAAAATTGTTGTTCATTAAATGCAAGCGACAAAATTGTTGTTTAATAAATGCAAGCGACAAAATTGTTGTTCATTAAATGCAAGCGACAAAATTGTTGTTTAATAAATGCAAGCGACAAAATTGTTGTTCAATAAATGCAAGCGACAAAATTGTTGTTTAATGGCATTTAATTTTGTAGTTGAGGGTGAACCACAAACTCCTAGAAATTTAATCTGCCAAGAAAATTAATGATTTTACTCATTGAAACTGGTAAGGTAAAATGACTACTGTGTATGACTGAATCATTGTTGAAATACACCTTGTACAGGAGATAGGAACAGATGAAAAAATAAACAAAATGTAACCGATATAATTCAGGACGGGTTTTTCCAAGTTTGTGTTCAGAATGTGTACTGGGGCCTTATTCGCCAACGTTGTAAGTCCAAAGTTCAGACTTACTTTAAATCATGATGTTGTAGTCGCTCTCATGCTGTTATGAATATAATGATTTTGATATAAATGAGTAAACATGTTAAGTGGGTAACAGCAAATAATCAGACAAAATTTAACATGGTTAAATCTAATTGCAAAGAAATTATTACAGTGTATTAATAAATTGACTATTGAGCTGACCTTGAAATCTTTTGAGTTACCTGACCTTCTCAGGGAAATCCTAAGCTGATTACCTTGTTTAGCCTTTCAGGAGAAAATTATTTACATTTCTTGAGTGTTCATAAAAAGATATACGTGGGGTTATCCAAAAGTTTGTGGACTTTTGCTCTAAAACTAATATTTTAAGCCAGATCAGTATGAAAATTACCATACAGTGACATTGATCTATTATAAACAAATGCCTCAAAACAGTTTTATAAAGTGCCATTTGTATGAAGAGTAAGACGTTGCCATAGTAACACAAAAATGCGTTAGCGGCGCACTGCTGATTTGTTCCAGTAAAATGCGTTACGTTATTGTCGATTGTTACAGTGTTTCTTCATTTAAAAATACAAAAATGCGTCCTCATGTTGAGTAAAGTCATACCGATATTTTGGTATAATTTAAAGGTTGTATCGTATATATTCGTCAGTTTATGAGCATGAGGGTTAATGTTGGCATATAAATTTCAACGTAAAATATGACATCACAAGATATCATTTACAGTCGCAAAATAATTAAATTATATATACAGCTAGGAGAACTTGCAAGGAAGAAAAGAATTGTTTGGCAAATTAAGTATGAACTCTTCTGCATTGTATTCAATTATTTTTAAATGGCATAAATAGTTAACAGACAGTCAGGGTGGTGTGACAGACGATGTATGTTGATAGGTACAAAAATGACGTTCAACGAATGAGCGTTACGTTGGTTAGAAACGACCATCCTAGGTATTAAAGAACAAAAGTCCACTTGTAGAGATAGAAACGACACTATTCTGTACACATCGACAGAACGAGTGTGTGTGCATATTATAAGTATACAGCTGATTACAGGAAACAAAGAACAACTTATTTACAGCCTTTAAGAGCTTCATGAAATGATTAAGTCAAAGGGCAGCGTCGTACGTCATTTCTAAGCGTGCGCCGGGTATGCCTACTATGCATGCTTACAAATGCTATGTTTATGTTATTTTTAATTAAATCCGTATGATATTTGGTATTCGTATTCAATATTAATCAATTTTATAGGGTCCATAGATTCGTAGCTTTAAGTTAAATGGTTTTTGAATTGGAGCAAAAGTCCACAAACTTTTGGATAACCCCACGTACATGTATGTAATTTATGCATATTGCAAAAGTATAAAATCATCAAATATTCACTTTATACATATTTGATTTGGTGAAGAAAATTATACTTAAAATGTTTCGCTCCATCTGTAAGGCAGTCCCTTTAAAATGCCTGCCTAGCTACCGACCTAAACCATTTTGGGTCAGGTGGAAACAACAAGAAAAGTTTAAGATTTGCCTTGTTTAAATTTTAAGAGATCTGCTTTCTCAGAGATATAATACACTAACACATGTAGTAATATATTCAGAGGAAGTTATATGTTCAATAATAAATTGTGTACTTAAGATATCAATGCTACCCTATGACATGTGTGTAGTCTTGATTCAACTTTATTATTTATCATAATTAAACATTCTAAAATATCACATCTGTTGTTTGTCTGTTTATTATTATTATTGCCCTGTGGTACTGTAGATTCTATAAGTAATACAAATGAGGGAACTATTCCATTCATAAGAATAGCAGGGACTACCGTTAACTCGGGTTTATCCAGTTAAACCTTGATAAGCATATTTTATGTTTATAACCGTTCTCATTTAATTTTGAACGGACTGTAGGTGTGTTCATATGATGGCAATGTATAAACACCTCACTATAACAAACACCTGGTGAAAGCTCGACCATTTCCGTTTGTCTCTGGTAAATACACCTCGTTTATAAGTGTAGTAATATACCAAAGAGAACAGTCCTCACTGCTTTTGCATTGCATAAAAAAGAAGTTACCAGAATGCAGATTATAGGAACAATGCAAAATCATTGACCAAAGTTGCACAAGCAACAATATTGGTAAGAGCAGTTTTCACAGTAACCCTTAAGAATGATTCAATTCTTTCAATAATCAGTTTGCAAAAAGTTTATTTCGTATATCAGAGATATATGTGAAATTTGTTTATAAAAATTCTAAGTTCTGCCATTCACTGAGTAATTGGCTGCTGAGAAGATGATCCAGAGGATCAAGATGTTTGTTGGCAAGTTAAGTGATCTCAAAATATTTGCCCTCCGAATCTGACTGTAAGTCACCATAGGAGTACGGTCCCTCAAACAATCTACAAGTCCCACCATCATGTGTTGTTGAGCTGTGTTGATAGTTAGCTCCCGTACACAGTCCATTAAATGTACATTTGGCAGCACAGTCTATTTCACTTCTTGCTGATTGGTCGGTTCCTGGAGACACTCGTATCATACCATGATGCAGCTTGAAGAAACGGCTTCTCTTGGCATCTGAAAGGATCAATTGTATAAGTTATTGTTGACAGTTTATTACTGAATGTCCCCACAAAGGCATCAGATAAGTCTTCGCGATGTTTTCCCCCAACAAGTCCATATATAGGCATTTCGTTTAATTAAGCTTTGCGTAAATTGATGACTTGCTTGTCATCGATAGCTCCGTTACAGGTAAAGAACCACTAAATGCCTCCCCGGACCAAGTGGTGATACACTCAAGTAGTCCTTAAAAAAACTTTGGCTAGCCTGTAAATGGAGATATTTCTTGACAAATGTGGAGTTGAATGATGAAATTGATTTTAAATGGTTGGTAAATATGCATGTGGTGTAGTAAAACTGTAATATTTGTATTATTCCACTATTTTGTTCTTGATACCAAAGTGAAAGTAGACTAGGCTAACACCCAGAACTCATAAATCCGGACATGCGTAAAAACGGAAAGACCGTGTTTGAAGGACAAAAACTTTCTTAGAAGATACATGACCCCCCTTTTTTATTTCATTATTTTGAAGCTTAAATGCCCCTCTATACAATGATATATGTGGTCCAGGTGGCCATAAACTAAAAAAAGTTGAAAATTGGGGCCTACTATGGCCAATTTACATTGAGCTATAGAGCAAATCTATTTGGTGGTTTCTAACCTAAAGAAGGGCAAAATTCTAGTAAATTCATGTTTTCATTTTTTTGCATTCAAATGTATGGAAATGCATCCTAGATAGGGTTTTGACAACTTTTATCTGTTTAAATTGTCTAAAAAAGTGAAAATTTGGATTTTTATCATGAAAATCTAGAAAATTTCAGATTTTTTTCTTCAAAAATTGACATTTTTATGCCAAAATTGACCTTATTTTACTGTCAGACAGGAGTAATTGTGATTAAATATGAAGAATTGACACATTATTAGGCATCTAAAGCATAATTAGTGTTCAGTGAAATAGTTTTTCACAAATACAACCCAATTTAAAATCACTATTCATAATATTTTGCAGGTGCTGGACAAATTTCTCCTTAAAGGCACATATGCGTGTTTGTCATTTTTTCTAGAATTCATGCACAATTTGTCTAGAATTGATTGTGGTGTGCTGCATATACATAGTAGTATTGAAAAAAGTGCAAAAATCACTTTAATAAGTAAAACTAGGCTGTCTTAAGGTAAAGAACCACTAAATGCCTCCCCGGACCAAGTGGTGATACACTCAAGTAGTCCTTAAAAAAACTTTGGCTAGCCTGTAAATGGAGATATTTCTTGACAAATGTGGAGTTGAATGATGAAATTGATTTTAAATGGTTGGTAAATATGCATGTGGTGTAGTAAAACTGTAATATTTGTATTATTCCACTATTTTGTTCTTGATACCAAAGTGAAAGTAGACTAGGCTAACACCTAGAACTCATAAATCCGGACATGCGTAAAAACGGAAAGACCGTGTTTGAAGGACAAAAACTTTCTTAGAAGATACATGACCCCCCTTTTTTATTTCATTATTTTGAAGCTTAAATGCCCCTCTATACAATGATATATGTGGTCCAGGTGGCCATAAACTAAAAAAAGTTGAAAATTGGGGCCTACTATGGCCAATTTACATTGAGCTATAGAGCAAATCTATTTGGTGGTTTCTAACCTACATACTCTTATATATAAGGGTGTGTAACGGGACTATTGGTGACAAGCAAACTCATTCATTTATGCACAGTTAAATTAAACCAAATGCTTTTGAAGAAAGTACATCACTTGAAGTCAAGCAATAACGCACCGAGTAACCATTGATGATTTCAATCTCAAACTTACTAGTAACTTCTCCTATACATGATGGTCATGTTTTGTACCTTTTGCTAACAGCAATATCTCCACAGTGTCCACTTAAATTGAGATAAAAACATACATATCGTTGGCTTAGAATGAGAAGGTCGTTACTACTACTTACGATCTCATAAGACTAACACATATTTGAACTCTGCACCACGAGGCACTTCTGATGAGCCTATTTTCATGAAAATCGGAAATTGTTGTGTTGACCTAAATGAGGCTGTAAAAGATGAGTTTTCCATAAGTAAAGAGTAAATTTCAGACAGTTTTTAATCTTGTTTTCTCAAAATTTTGATTGTGTACTTAAGACCTTCTCATTCTAAACCAGCGATATATTACCTGTGCAAATGGGTAGATGAGACCAAGTTTTATCATGTTGACATTGTATCTGTGTTTGACTATGTGCTGTATCCGTATAGTACCCGGTATGACAGTCTACTCTCGCCGTGCCTTCATACTCCAGTGAGTGAATAGTAACATCACCATTCTCAACAGTGAAGTTAGCACATTGTATTTCTGAAATAATATATAATACATGAATCTTATATGAGATACAGCATGAAGCAATGACACGTAACATTATGTCACCAGCATGGGCTACATGTGTTCACGGTCGTTTTAGTCGAAGAGGTGTCACACTTGTTCAACAATTTCGCAGTTCAGACTATCTAACTGATTGTTCTGGAATAACTTGCCCACCTTTACCAATTCGTCCTTCTTCAAGACCTTTTTAGTCACTCACAATATCCCACCCAGTAAAAAGTAACACAACGTACCAGCACATGTCTAAGAAGTTATATCACAAAAAACAACTTCCGCAAATATTCGCTCATTCATTAGATAAAAGAGTTTATACTATAGCTATAGAATGGATAAAAAATGGGAAGTAAAAGCTGTCGTTTGTGACACAATTTTTAGACCTGTGGCACCAGCAATGGTACACTATGTGGCCACTGTACAGACGCTTAACCGATCTCCCAGGGAACATAATTATATAACATGTGCTTGGCTATATATCTGTCTTCCTTATTGTTAAATATTTTTTGTACTTGTTTGTAACATGGCTTTATAATAAGACTGACTATGACCATGCACGAAGTGAACCGCATGCTCTCGATTTCAGAGTCGGGTAAATATTTATACTGTGCACCAGTGTAGTGTTTAGAATTTATATTTTTACCAGTCACTATAATCGCACAAGTAGGAACACGAACACTGTGTTTAAATGATTGGACGGAGAACAGTCATGTATATTCTCACATTCAAGGTACGAGAGATGATCTCGCAACACCCGGATAAAGTTTGAGCAAAATCGGCAGGATTATAAAACAGTTCTAACCATTCTTTCATTATATATTGATCATCCCTCGTATACCTGCTGGATCAACATGCACACGGTTTCATGCAAGTTTATTAAGTCGATGTAACCATGTGCCTGTGGCTGTATCGTGAATAGATATACTCCGGAATTCAATGCAATCTGGTTTTTCCACACTAATCCCGCGGTACAAACAACTTTTACCGTTACCCATGGTTTCGTTCGATAAATATTCATGTATGAACCATTGAAATGAGCGATGCTTATTTAAATCACAATAGCATTAGTAAAGGATTAAGGTCAACACTATTTGTACCGCATGCAAATTTGCGGAAAACCCACAATATTGTACATTCCGGATTGTATCTATTACGAAAGCATCATTTGACATCCATACTTTTATATATATCTGTAACAGTATTGAGAATATAAAGGACGGTCTATTCAATGAGGACTCACAGAATTTCTACAAATAAACGTACTTGTGCAGTTGTGTATAAAGTCACTCCACGTGTTTGACTGTAAGCACTCAATCTCTGTATCGGTAACATCCGGCGGAAGTTCATATCCTTGGTCACACTCATAATGTACCTTCGTCATGTAAGGACATATATCAGAGGCATTGATTGATGGATTTACTCGAGTCACGTGTCCATTCGTCAATAAGTCGTCTGCCGGCTCGCAATGTTTGTCTTTATAAAAATAAAGATATTATGCAAATGTAATCTTTCTTGAGTAAAACAACAGCAGAAAAAAAAACTTTCGTCCATATATGTGCAAGTTTTCTGTGTGATAGCAGAACGTAAAGATTTTACATGTAGTTACTGAATAAAGCATAGAGAGTAAATTACTCTATTCATTACCTTTGGAACCGTATGTGCATTGTAGTGATAAACATGGGCACACCGAATCTATCCACTCTTTATCTCTCTTAAACAACAACAATTCATTCAGTATTTATTTAACTAATTATTTACAGCAAACACTTCAGCGCAAAGTCCCCGTTTCGTACACGCCAAATGCGGTTGCTCTGGAAAGGTTGATGGTCGCTTTGTTTTAAAGCATGTACCAAGCTGTTCTTATGGTCTGCTTATCTTACCCAAACCACCAAGGACTGGTTTCAAAGCAGACTAAAGTTAATTATTTACCATTGATTTGGCCAACGAGATCGACAAAGCTAACATAACAAAGTCATTTGAATTTCAATCAGATGTACAAAACAAACTTAATGAATGCGCGATAGAAGTGTGGTATTTCAATCACATGATTGTCCCATATAACCTCATCATACAAGAGGTCACCACTGGGTTGAATCCGTCATGATACAACGTATCTATACTGTATATTATAAGTGTTACAAAGTTGTTTCGTTCGGGACAAGCCTCGTTGAGACAATTAAATACTAGTATTTTTTAGTTTTCGAGTGCGCATTTGAAAATTGAAATTTACTTTTTTACGATCATAAATGTTTTAATTCGGGGCGAATGGTCGAAGGTTCGAATCCCGGCGGAAACCGGGTTAAAAATGATGCGGTCGGTTGGTGAGCAACCAGCTAGTTAAAGAATGGTTTCCGTAAACCCACCCCTGTCAGGCGCCCAGCAATATGAGAAGGGATTCGGGCGGTGCTGTGCGCAATAAAAATAGGTTTCTCATAAGTCAAAATGACTGGCCCTATCAATAGAGGTGACACTATAATAAACAAACACTTTTATGCATGATTTTACGTTTATTAAACAATTAAATAAATACAAAAAATAATATGAAGAACACGTGTGATTGCACCGATATGTTGCGTCACCATGGCAATGTTCCTTGATGTATAGACACATGGACACACCTGAGATCATAACGTATTGTACTTTCTTCTCGCTAGACCAGCCATAATCTGGAAATAAATGTTCGAACGTTAAAATGTTACTGTACATGTAGTTCATAACTTCATATCCCTGTAACCCAGACACTTCTAAATTGTTGGATATTCCTAAATAATGGATGCACGTTTCCAAACTCTGTATTGATTTGTTAACGTTATGATGCTACAGGAAGACAGGATGGTAAGTTGCTTTCATGAAACTGAAACCGTTTTGTCAAACAGTTTAAAAATACAATGTTATACTTTTGCAAAAAGTGAATAAAACAAATTTCTCTTATTGTTGGCTGTGTGGTTGTATACACCGTTCTGACATAGTTTACAGTAAACGATTTAACTTATTTTTGTGGTTTGTACATGAAAACTATTTGTAGTAACCCATGTGTGAAAAATAGATAATAGCCAAAATGATCGAGGATAAGTTACCAAATGATTTAAATGATTTTAAAATATATATCATGTGCCACGAATTAGAAGCACTACATTTAACGGATACATACGGCTGAGTGAAAAGCAGACGTGAATCCAGACTGTTCTATAGCACTTGTCTCTGTGTATTTGATTGCACCTATACAACTAGCCATGTCCTCAGCCTCCTCTGTCGTTACAGCATCGAACTTATCAATACCAGAGTTTTGACAATCATCTGAAAATAAAATGGCTACAGTAAACTATCAGCTATAGATCTGTTGTAAATTGACAAAGGCATTTATGATATTTGCCGGTTATGCCAATCATATTTAGTGTACAAATGTATATATTGTAAATATTCTTGAATTATGAAAAAAATCGATGTGACTTAAATTTATGTAAAAGAAAATAAATTCCTGTAGAAGAGCAATAGCTCGAAAATTTGAATAAGAGTCGATGTGATTTATCTTATCATGAGCAAATGATTTAAAACATCCATCCATTGATGGGATGTATTGTAATTCTTATATCCGGTGCATCAAGAGGCTTACCTCGTTTGCATCCAACAAGTACTAGGGGAACTCGTCCTCGGACGTGTTGGTCTATTTCCGGTAGCCACTTGGTTAGAACATTTTCTAAAGATTGTCTTGATTTGAGAGAAAAACAAACAAGGAAAGCGTCAGTCTGTGGATAAGTCAGTGGTCTTAATTCACTATATTCGTCCTGAAATACAAAGCAATATATATAGATATATATAAATAAATTATAATGGGTAATTTGATGTTATACAATGATCATGATAAAATAAGCATGAGTACAAATACAAGTATCATTGACATACCATATCAAACGTCTAGGTATCGACACATGAGCTGTAGTTAAATGTTTGTTTTTATCATAATGTCACCTCTAAAGAAAGGACAAGTCGATTTCGATTATGAAACACATATTTTGATTTTTTTCTGATCACACTTACATTCCAGCTCCTAAGCGAAGACTGTCCCTGTCGGCTTTCAAACATTCAACTCGTCGCTCCGGAGGCTCACGATTAACATTATGAACTTCATTACAACGTGGAACTGACTGTGTTACAGTGTTTTATCTGGGTTAGAACAACGTGGAACTGACTGTGTTACAGTGTTTTATCTGGGTTAGAACAACGTGGAACTGACTGTGTAACAGTGTTTTATCTGGGTTAGAACAACGTGGAACTGACTGTGTTACAGTGTTTTATCTGGGTTAGAACAACGTGGAACTGACTGTGTAACAGTGTTTTATCTGGGTTAGAACAACGTGGAACTGACTGTGTTACAGTGTTTTGTCTGGGTTAGAACAACGTGGAACTGACTGTGTTACAGTGTTTTGTCTGGGTTAGAACAACGTGGAACTGACTGTGTTACAGTGTTTTGTCTGGGTTAGAACAACGTGGAACTGACTGTGTTACAGTGTTTTATCTGGGTTAGAACAACGTGGAACTGACTGTGTTACAGTGTTTTATCTGGGTAAGAACAACGTGGAACTGACTGTGTTACAGTGTTTTATCTGGGTAAGAACAACGTGGAACTGACTGTGTTACAGTGTTTTGTCTGGGTTAGAACAACGTGGAACTGACTGTGTTACAGTGTTTTGTCTGGGTTAGAACAACGTGGAACTGACTGTGTTACAGTGTTTTATCTGGGTTAGAACAACGTGGACCTGACTGTGTTACAATGTTTTATCTGGGTTAGAACAACGTGGAACTGACTGTGTTACAGTGTTTTATCTGGGTTAGAACAACGTGGAACTGACTGTGTTACAGTGTTTTATCTGGGTTAGAAGTCTAATAACCCAGATGTTATTTACAACGATATATAGAATGAGACCGCTATCATATCTAACAAATGCGTTCCATGATAGGTTGCCTATGCAGTGGCATGGTGTTATTTGGCAAATAGGTGTCCGCTGTGTACAACAATTAGATATTGACTTCAAGAATGTGATAGAAAGTGTATTTAAAGGTCTAACAAAGTTGTTTGTACATTGATATTTAGTATAGCTTGACCAATTTAACACGAGCCTGACCTTTTGATTTGCATAATTTAACAGTCGATATATTGCCTACGTTTACCACACCGGTTGTATGTTTTCATAATCGGCGAGTATCACGAAGACGCTCGAGATGTAATGCAAACACAAATTAAAAAATACCAATAGCGCACGATTTGCTTGCGGAACTTGATATATTCAAAGCAAGAACCTTGTAATATATTCTTGCACAAAGGTCAGGTTCAGGTCAAAATAGCCAAGTTGTGTATATTGTACATAAACCACGACTTTCTTACCGACCCAGAGTTATCCCAGATCATAACATCAACAACACGTCCGTCCAGTAACGCTGTAGCAGCATAACAGTTTAAAACAGAAGGTACGTATTCCTTAAACACATAGTTAGCTGTATAGGATACACTCAGCATTGTTTTCCCGACGTATGAATCTCCGACGACGCCTAAGGTCACACGTTCCATGTCGGCAAAAATAGTTCATCTGGCATCACATGCATATAGGTAACATCACAACAAACCGTTCTTACAAAAATCACCGTATTCTATTCACGTTTAAATTATCCTTATTTTCATTATATAGAGTTACTAAGTATTAATGTTTAGTTTATTATTCCGACGATTTCCGCTCACGGAAACAATCAAGTATAATACAATTGAAACACTTCCTCCGTGTTTACACTCCAATCTTGACTTGTCATGCTTACGTTCTATTCATGTACCCTTTGTATAGTACCCATTAACTTCCAAACATAGATTACATTTCAAATGTTGGACATGTGTCACGATATCAATTTTGTACACGGAAATAGTTACATCTTACACACCCCGATAGCAAACCATCGTGTACATTTTACCACTCACCTCTCTATGTATTATAATGTTTATTAATGATAAACACAATATTGATAAAGATTTAAACTTTATCCTAAGTTCTGTTACACATGCTTTTGATTGTTTTAGGCAAATATATCACAAGTCAATATTAAACTGAGTCAACCGATCCTCCTTCACTATCCATCGTTACAAATCTAGGTGTCAGAACACGCGCACATACGTACATTACACTAGATGTGTAGGTGTGCAATACCCGTGTATTTCAACGCAATATGGAGTTGTTTCTACCGAATAAGTACATCGGCAAGTGTGTGAGAGGATGGGCTAGTGATTAGTCCGAGTGATTTAGATACTTGTAAGACAGATAGCGAGCACTACCCTTATACTACACTGAAGCAAGGCAACTTTACTGTACCACACTATTGATATGTTGTGGCCTAACGTTGAAAACTCGTTCAATGTCCTCAATCCTGTGCGGTCATTCTGATCACTATATCTATTCCATAAAACATGTACCGAACTACTCAACATTTAATTATGCCATCAACTAAGGGATTTGGAAATCGAGATCTACATGTATATACCATATTGAAAAGACATACATCTGTAATCAGCTCGAAAGTATAAAATATATATATATTTGCACTGTCATACTATATGATATATACTTACAAAACGTTCGATGAATAGCTCTATAGTGACCGGTACCTACATGGTTATTATCTAGGACTGGACAATGAGAGTCGTTTACAAAACCATAGTTGAAATCACCGTACCCACACCAGCATGTAGAATAATCATCTGTAAATGTGGTAAAAGACGGATTTGAATAACAACTACGACGTATCAGCTTTCTATATTTAATGTTACCGCTTCAAACATAGTTCATGTAAAGACGACAATTGTACGACAATAATAACACAAACAACACCCTCTTGTCAGTCGAGATAAAACGATGATAAAATTATGTCTTGATTGAATAAAGCCGTTTACAACCAAGCATGTTTATCTCTTCGGGCCAAACATGTAGTTTTGATTTTACAGTAAAATTTAAGCTACAATTTAAGCCAACCTTAAAACCATTTTGTTCCGATGATTTATGTTTTACAATTATTTGCACCAGGAAATGGCAAGCCATACCCACTCCCGACCAGGCAATGGGTAATGGAGACAAATTATAATGTCATATCAAGCGGAAGAATAAAGCTCAATTAGGTATAATTGATCACAAGTCTGTACATATGACTATAGATTGATACGTATATTTGCAATCATGTCAATGTGGCTAAATTACCGAAGCTCATTCCAAAAAATAGACCGACGCACTACACAAAGACATCAAAGTTGAGGGTAGAGTCATCCACAAGGACATAAAAGACACCAGCAACTGCGTGTTGAAAGTAGCCAAGAAAACAATCCATAGAGGAGCCAGAAAAGAGTAGAAGATGTACTAGGTGGAGAGTGCTGCAAGAAGCCAAAGAAAACGTTTCATAGAGAAGCCATAACAGATTAGAAGGAAGTTGTACTGGACAGGGTGAGTTGAAAGTAGTCAAGTCAACAATTCATTGCCTGATGTGCCAGGTTTCGAACTCTATGGTCCAGAGAGTTTAGTATGCATTAAACCAAACCACTGAAGCCGTATTAATGGAAGACGACCGAAGCAACAGTTATGCTAGGTCCCACTGATCATTTTATCATCGGCGATGTACTTCCGATATAATAAATGGGCATCGGAAGGCTTCGGGTAAAGGGTCCTCGTATTAGAACATTTTGTGAAATATCTATCCTGGATGCGTCCAGAAGCTAATCTAAATCGGGAGTACATCGCCGAAGCAAAATATGTCCAGTGGGACCTAGGCTTAAACAACATATATTTACCTATACTAGCGAATGGCATACGTTCGTTCCTACATATTGTTCTACACTCCTCGGTATCGTTGGCTTGACTGACGTTATTGTAAGTAGTATCTGGATCTATCATACAACCTATGTAGGTATCCGAATCTGTAAATAATCAGTCTTCTGTCATTATGTAGTAAGACACAATGTTCAACATCAACTAGATCAACCATATTTCGGGTAGGTACATGTACTATGGCCGTCACACAAGTAAGTGTTTTATTTGAATAGCGTCAATTTATTTTTTGTATATTGAGAAACAATATCAATAAATTAATTACTACTCCAAAAACGTATACATGTCTTACAAAAAGAGCCATTCTGGCAATATACAACCTACACAAACATCCGTTGTAATAATTGGTCGAATGTTCATGAATGTATATTGTTTAGCTAACGACATTCAGTTGAACAAACAAGGAAATTACCAAGAAATACACAGCTAGTATTCAACTATTCATCAAGTCCGAGTATGTAGGTTTAAACGATTTGCCGTGATGAAATACTAGTACTTTGCAGCTGTTAAATTAAGTTGCATTTGTATTATTTTAAGTAATTGGGTTTCTCATTTTTGGCGTGTACTTATGATTTGTGTTTTTTCTTTTGTTTGTTTGTTTGTTTTCCCTTAGTGCTTTGATGTTTCTGTCTTCGTTGTCCGAAATGTATCACCTTTTTATATGTCATTCAAATACGTGTTTGTTGACAAATACTCACGATTGAACTCGGAGAACAACTGACCAGCAAACATCACCTGGAGTGACACAGAGTTGTACCACGTGACAGGAAGAAGATGAATCTCATTGGTTACCACAGGGGTTGTCAAGAATCGGAAGCACAGAAGATCAGTGACGTCACAACTGGTAACTAACTGGAAGGTGGTGACAATTTTGGTAAACTTTGTACAATTATTTCGAGTATAAATGACTGTATAACTAGAACTTTGTTCATACATGCCTAGAGAATGCTGAATTCTATTTTCATCACTATGCAAGACCACATGTAACTGTATCATTGATAACGGAATAAAACGGAAACATATTTATTGTAAAATTTACATTTTTCTTTCATAGAAACATATAAATTTTACAAAAATATTTATTTCGTTTTCAAATAGCCTTATCAATGATACAGTTACCTGCGTGCTGCGAAACCAGCGTTGATAAAAGAAACGCCAATAACTAACCATCAACAGATTGGACAGATTACGTTTGACTTGAGGGTACTTTTCTAACATTGACTATAATGCAAGTGCTTCTCATGGTTGCACAGGGACATCGCCAGTAGTGACTGAATAAATGAGCGTTTCTTCTTGATAATTAATTCTAGAATAGCTGACTTTATTATTTAAACGTGGTGTAAACCTGCTTGAATAAAAGAAACAAAATACCAAAATAGTTTCTTATAACATTCTATGTTTTCTAAACGTAAACAATATAAGGCAACCAATAGACTGAGTGGATGTCGAGTCAATAAACACTAGTATGATATGTTCTGTGTAGGCATTATGGTGTTAAACAAATGAGAATCTCTATCACTAACCACTTTGTCCGATTGCTCGAGGTAGTCATCCAGGTCCCCAGTGAGGACATCTCTGTATTGTATCCGGAATGATGTGATATAAGACTGTTCCTCTGATGTATGCAAACCTTTCAATGGAAAACATGGTACCTCATTATACACACTTTAATAAATCTAACACTTTTGTCTGATTCTAAAATTTGAAACCATGTTGTTCTTCCTGTCTGACAATACATGCCACATGGTTAGATTGTGCACATAATGTCAACGAGAAGTGTAGTTCGTCAACCGTTTGCAAATATGATCACCGTTAAGTTACTTTACACCCTTTCTAATATAGACATAGTTTTTATACAAAATAATATTAAATACACGATTATTCACAAATATTCACATTTACTAAGATAGACTGTTTCAAAATACGGAACAAATGGCCTTATCAACAGCATACTATACATGTATATTCAAGAAATAGTGAACTTAAAAGCAATACTAATACCATTATCAATATTGAGCTGGGTATATAAAGAGGCGTTAAAGGATAATCATGATACGAATATTAATATCCGTGATTATTGACAATATGCGTGCGGAACTAAGGCCTTTATTATTCTGATTTCAACCACAACTATTTTTGTCTTAACATTTTAGCCGAGGCAACCGTTCTTTTATTGCTCAGTGCGGCATTTGCTAAACCACGAACCAATAATAGATCTTCACTTTACCTGACATCATGAAACCGGTGATAATGTATTCATATTCCAAGACTATCTTTATAAACTGATCCTCATTATCTACAGCTGGTTTCCATGCCGACGTAAACGGATATACAAACCTTGATAAATTAAAAAATTCGATTATAAAAAGTTCGAGCTTCGAAATAGAATAATTGTTGTCACCAGGTTTCTGATATGTAAAATATGCCAAATAGTATTTTAAATAAAATGAATCCTATAAGAAAGTATTGCTCGATAATACATCTGAGAGATACTAGTAGATGTACTTCTTAGCTATGGATGCGGACAGAACATTAAGTAGGGCTTAGTAAAGTGTTATTACATGCATATTCATATTAATACATTTAATAAAATGTGTGAGCTTTTTTGTTATTTATTATATTTTTCAATCATAATATCTATAGATCTACTCATTTTGAATAATGGACTGTTCCATGTAATTGATCAGTTGGTTTAAAGCAACATAATACTAGTATCACAACAGCAAAGTGACATAACAGCATGTATATACTATACGTACTTGATTGACTCCAAAGTTTGACCAGGTAATGTTGACGATGCTGTGATAGACAGGGTGGCCTCTGTAAGATTCTGGTACGCTAACAACGGAGCTGCAATAGTTAAAATGCATAATGGAAATTTATCTATATAGTCTAAAAGGCAATTTCACTTTTACTTATTTGCTTAGCAGATACTTGGAATTTAAATCAACCAGATAAAACGTTATCATTCCATAAACTCATTAAACTGCATTAGTCTGGCAGGATAATAAAAACTCCACCATGCCGACCAGCATGCGCATTTGTTCGTGTGCATGCGATGCACTGTCACTCAACCAGAGGAACATTTTAGATAAACTGTTAATACAGTCATGGTAATTTATTTTTTAAATTATATGTTTTAGGTCACGGTTATTTATTGATGTTTTTTTTGGTTGAGTGGTTGTGATGTGATGTTACACAGTCATATATGTGTGCTAGAATATAACGCATACTGCTTTATGTAGGCATATGTACATTTGCACCCATTCCAGTGTCTTATGGGACCATGGCGGAATCACTTATCTTCATTGTAATTATTCATCTATAAGTTAGTATACATGGAGACAACAAGAACAAACTGATTATTGAACGGAATGGACACAAATCACACCAAGGCCAAATGTATCAAAACATTGTGATAAAACGTGATGAAGACTGCAGACAGAGAATATTTGAAGACGGTTGTGATGCACACTGCCTGTCACCCATCAACCACAAGAGAATGGTTTACGGTATGTCAAATAAATCATAAAGTATGACTAGATAGAATAACCTAACGTACGGTTATTGAAGCAATTTACTGTGACATCAGGGTCAAGGTCCGAGTAACTGCGGAGTTTATACCATCCAGCTCTGTACACACCGTGTGTAAACATCTCCTGGCAGGAACCCAACACCGCGGGTAGATTGGCTGAAACAACAAATGATACATATCTGAATGCTGAACAATATTGGTTTGACATACCGCTAACTTTACGCTCAATCTGAAATATGACATGAACAATTGAATTTCGATTATCCAACATAGTGGTCATTTTTATGTTGAACGCCATATCATCTTTTGTCCATTAGATTTCCATAATATTATGCTGATAGCCCCTACTAGCAATCAATAGACGATTTATAGAGCCATACAAAGATATTAATTAATTATATTGTAAAACAATGGTTAAAATGACCGCTTGCTCCCGAACAAGTAAGACGTAAAGTGACAATTTTACATCATATACTTATGCATGAAGTGATCGTCGGATACCCACGGTCGGTGCGGCCGCTACCTCATCGTACAATGATGGCATGGTGTTAACATAGACATACACTCGATACTTCCAAAGTTATGATTAAACAATTTTATTGTTTTACAATGATATATTGAAAGACGAAGTTACACACGTTTTGTCAATTTAATTGCATACAGTACTGGCTTAGAGGGTCGAATTATATGCGTACAAAAACGCTATTTTAAGAAAACAAGAAAAAAACTGTCCGAAAACTGCTTTTTTACTTTTGGAAATTAACCTTTTCGAATTCTGTTTGGTCAACATTCAGTTCCGATTTTCACGCAAATATGTCTATAAGAAGCGCCGTGTGATGCAGTTTTCACATAAGTATTAGACTTATTAGGTCGCAAGTAGCGCGTTCAACCTTTCTTCTCATTCTAAGCCAGTGATACATGTACGTGTGTATGATATTATATAATTATTACTTGTATTAACGACGGTGTAAAGTTTATTCGAAGCCGCATCCACTCCTCCACACATCTGTGATTGTACCGCGTCACAAACTATGTCACATTTACCGGAAGCTGACGTCATATTCGGGCTGTCATGGAAACATAAACACTCATGTTGATGAGCAGCGGCATAACTAAAGTTCAATCCTTGACACCAGTACATACACTGTGTTAATGAGTTACCAATATGGCTCAGATAGTAAGCAGCATCGGAGAAACTGTTTATGATGTTACATCCAAGATAGTCTACAAGATAATATAATCATCATTGGATTATAATAAATATTAGGTTTGGATTGATCGATTCTATGTCTGTTACATTTGATAGATCGACTCAATACAAACAATTTGGTGTAGTTTAATGCAGTGTTGATAATGTAAGGCATGTATAATAAAACTCCCCGGCATGTCGACCGTCTTCTAAAGGTAGGGGAGAACGGGGCTAGTCCGGCCCCTTTTCATAAAAATCACGATTTACAAACAACTGATTTAGCTTCGTATCTGAAAAATGTATATTTATGTAAGGCATACTCGGGCGTACCTAGTGCTACTATTTCGTATCGTGTTCTTCTATCGTCCTGGGAGTAGTACCTGATTCAGATTATCAGGTCAAGGTGGCCGGACCTGCCCCGCGAAGGGGCAAGTCCGGTCACCCTATGGGGCAAGTTCGGTCCGCAGAGGCATGTTCTTTAAATGTTTGCATAAATTGGAACCAATCTTTAGATTAAAAACCAAAACACATGTATAGCTTTTAGCATCATATTGCTGTACTAGTATTATTTTTAAAGATCGGCATGTTTTCGAACAATTCGTGCTTACTAGTATCACAACGATGTTAATTAACATTGAACTACAACAAATAAAGAACAGTTTCAATTCAAAACGTAGAACGTTCAAAATAGTCACTCAATTGCAATAAGAACAGTTAGATAACGGATCATAATATAGTGCGTCCAGAATAACGCCGGGAAAACTTGGTATAAGCCACCAATGTGGTTGAACCAAGTTCACAAGATTTATCAGTTTTATTTTAGCATACTTATGTACAATTAACCAGCTGTGCTTATTTCAATTAACCAATCTTGCGACAGTAGTCCATCCCGGTCAATGTTTCGTTAACATCGCATTATCCTGGGCGCAGTATATAATTCATTTCAACACTGTTCGTCATCTCAAACACTTAAATTAATATGGAATATATTAGCTATTTGAAATATAATGTCAACAGTTATTTAACACGAAAAACATTCATTCAACTATAGGTATCAATTAACAACCATATATCCTATTTAAAATGGTATCATAATAGTCATTTAATTTGCAAGATGGATAGCAACGTTACATTGACTATCATCATCCGGTGTTCTATCCCGTATTTATTACATGGTCTATCATCAAGTATTTAAAACCGAATATTAACAGTCATTTAGCTAGTCAAGTATCAACGGCAATCATAATAACAACAGTTATGTAACAAGGAACACATATCAATACAACACACGTAACACAGTACAGTATACCATCAGGTAACGTGTAGTCTATTCGGCATCCGAATCACAGTTATGACACTTATAAAACAGCATGCCTGTTGTGTCTGCACATTCCTCGTGAGCCCACATTTTGCAAACCGTACATTCAATCCATTCTTCATTTGACCCGCTGTTGGACCAACTCTCGAGACAAACCAAACAAAAACATTCATCTTCGCTATCAGAGTTTTCATTCCGTTGATTGATTGATTTACCCATTGATGTGCCTTTGGTTTTGTCTGACTGTTGTACGGGTTAAGTTGATTTCGACTGCCCTTTTCTCGGTTTAGTTATTTTGGTTGGCTTGATTCGTGTATTCTTTTGTTTTGATTTGCGTTTCTCCTGTTCTAACCTTAGAGCCTCCTTTTCCGGGGTATCAGTTAGGATACACGTCTTCCTGCGTTTCCTGTTTCGAACTAGATTCTTGCGCGCTGGTGCCTTTGGGTGAGGTTTTACAGAATCAGGTGTAAACTCCATTTTATTTGAAATAGGTGTTGATGGATATGTGCTATTATTAGTATTTGAGCCGACAGTATCAACAGAGGTAGGCAATTCAATCTGTATGGCAGATGACACGTTATCCTCTATTGTACCCGACCTGACAGCTCCACTGTAATGTGCATTCGCATCAGAATCTTGAAGTATCAAGTATATTGTACGGCGAACTTGTACTCCGGGTTTTCCGGGAAGCAGAACCAATTCGCTAATGACACCATTTACTTCGCGAATTACAACGGCTTTCATGAACAAGGCATTACACAAAGCATTGAGGAAAAGGTCACACATGTTATTGTTGAACTAATTTTCTTCAATATACTTCTGAACAGCAACCATAATGTCATCGTCTCCCGTTACCATAAAATCCCTATAGAACTGTTGATTTGAACGAATTTCATCAGCAAGACATTTTCCTAAATCCGCTTCTGTATAAACGGAACTTTCGGCAGCATGCAGAGATGAGCTCACTGCATAGAGTAGACAGTGTCCGTCTCCACTGACGGGAATAGCTGAAATTTTATGATCTAGAAGGTATCGATTTAAGTCTCTATTTCTGTCAGTCTGGTTGCAACCTGCTTGCTCTGAATCTGTATTTCCATAAACGACAGTATCATTGGAGCTGTCGATAACTTGATCTACTTGGGCAGTCATTGTATGTGCATTGTCTGGTGTAGCATCTAATGGTCTGTCAGTCACGTCTGCCGGCATGAAATCATCATCAGTGAATATGTCACTGTTAAATGGCACAATCCCAGCCTTCTGAAATCCACTACATATGTTAGTCATAGATAAAGCTGATTTCCAAGGCTCTAATAGGATGCCTGCAATGTCATAGATTGATATTGGCTTCCCTGGATTATTGCGTAGCCAGTTGCTTTGTGATACCGACAATTTCCTTTTCAGGGGTCCAAATACAGACAGGTCCAATGGCTGTAAACGGTGCGAACAATGTGGTGGGAATGATAACATTACTATACCATTCTCTTTGGCGTAGTCGAGAGCATCTATTGACAGATGAGAGTCGTGATTGTCTAGTAATATCACCACTGGCTTATCTTCGTTGGGTTTCACATGTCTTACAAAATGTTTCATAAATATAAGAAAGTTCTCAGCAGTCATCCACCCAGACTGATGGGCGGTTCCCATGGAACCAGCGGGTGCTCCGGTCAGGAAATGGTCCCTGAAGTTGACACGGGGATAAACCAAGAATGGTGGGATTGTATTGCCACTAGCAGAAATTGCCGCGCATAGGGTTACAAGTTGTCCTCTCTCGGCTGATGTCAACGCACCTATTTGCTTCATACCGGTTGACGCCAAGACCTTTTTTGGTTTTACCACCGTTATTATGCCTGTCTCATCGACATTCCATATTCTATATGCGTCGATCTTATATCTGTCCATGACCTCAGAAAGCTTACTAAAGAAATCCGACACGTTTATTCTATTAAATGCTGTCGCTCTGGCTATGCTTGTAGCTTCTGGTGTCCGCAACGAGAGTCCAGAATGGCGTTTAAGGAAGGAAGTAAACCAATCCGCACCAGCTAATTCTTTCTCGGGCCACGATGCTGGCATCTTAATTTCGAATTTTTTAGCGCATTCATATGCTAATTGTCTAACCTCTTTAGGACAAAGTCCAAAATATATTGACGCGGCATGTTTTAAATAAGCAACAGTTATATTCTCCTGGTCATCGGTGAATACCTGTCTAGGTTTCTGATACCCGAATGTTAACTGAGATTTATGCGATTCGGGAAGCATTTTGTATTTTCTAACATAGTCCTGTAATGTCGAGCGGGGTACGCCATACAGCTGACTTGTCTTCTTGTACCCATCCGAGGTACTATTATAATGGTCCAAAGCTTTCCTCAGAACATCATTGGACTTGATGTCTGCCCTTTTCCTTTTGTATGTACGTACCATTCTGGAATAAATGTATAGTCGAATTAAAGATATGGATTTAATTAAAACTAGATCTATACTTATCTTTGTTTTTAAATATATAACTATTATATCATTATCGGTAATTCTCCTTATAAAGGTTCAATAAGATGAAATATAAAGATGTATATATATATATATATATATATATATATAAATATATATATACAAGCAGCACCACATTCAGTTTAGACAATTTTTAAATACTGAAAACGAAGAACATAGATTTTTATGAGCTATTTTAAAATTCATGGAAATATATTTTAGAGCGGGGCATGTTCGGCCACTGGCCGAACGTGCCCCGTCTCAAAAGGCCGAACTTGCCCCAAGCGGTGTAAACATAAAAAGCTCGTGATATCACATTGCACCGTACAGACGACGACATCTACATGGTATTACATGAATGTCCGTTAGTATATCTTAGTACACGAATATAACTTTGATCGGAATCGTAACGGGTCTCAAGAAAAAGAAAAATTGAAAGTAATATGGAATGTTTACTCACCTATAGAACAAATAGACTTTCCGACCGTAAACGACACAAATAACCACAAGGCGGCCATTGTAGAAATGACGTAAATAAAAACGTCACAAATGACATCACAATATGGTCCATGGCTCTAAAATATGGTTTTGGCGCCATTTATAACCATTTGCCGAACATGCCCCGAGGCCGAACTAGCCCCGGTCTCCCCTATTAGTAAATACATTTGATAAAATAACGTTCGTATACTTATATACTTAGAATAACTCTATACCTGCATCTTTCTGACACACCGCTGGTAATTTACTTGACATACTATTGTTGAACCACGACATGGAACTTATATCCAGGACAGTAACTGTGTCAGGGATACTTCCGTTTGAAACACTAGTAAGCCCTCTATCGATGATACGACCACTTGACGTCACATAACTCATGTTATAAAACACAGAGCTTATCCCAGTCATCCAGGTGGTTTCGTTATCAAGCAAACCGGAAGTAAGGGCAAAGGACTGAACAAAGCTCATGGACCAGTCATCGACAGGGTTAAACAAGTATGCGTCGTTTAGGGCGCAGTATAACCGGGCTGTATTAAAATCATGATGCGTTTTGTATATTTTGAAACATGATTCGTTCTTTCCTAACCACTTGACTTCACAACTAGTATTATCTGAAATAAAACGATACACATATTCAGTAACATATAAGTCAGTCCATTAACAAAATTACCTAACATAGACAAACACATGAAAGCAGGTGGCAATTGCAGTGTCCGGGCTGCATTTGTAACGTACGTAAAAGTAAAGTAAAGGTGATGATAAGCACTTGTTTTAGTAAATCAATGGACACATTGTTGCAAATTTGCTAATTGTTAAAAACGCCTTTAGCGTAAAAACTTCATATATCTCGTAACTATGTGTTTTAAGCGATGCTTAAGAAATGGTTATATTTGTGAAATTCTATATTTCGGAATAAACGTGAAAATGAACGAGCCGATCGGGAACGTTGTACGATGAAACTATGATTGGGTCCGGTACCTGTAAATCCACATTGATTCTCTACCGCCGCTGTATAACCCTTTGGTTGTATCATATATGTTGTATTATAGAATATACCATTCTTGTATAAATGTTCACAACTACGAGCAAAGTTATCTACTTCTTCCATATCTGTAATAGAGACAAAATGTGTATGTCTGTTGTATCACAACTACCAACGTCCTGTTTATGTCCTAAAATACTATAAAATCATCGTTTTTCGTGGGGGATTACATTTCTTGGTTTTAGTGGTTCACCTTCATGAGGCTCACATGGAAGACATGATATACCCAACTGTGTTGCCTCTTTCAATAAATTCTTTATTATTATAAATCAAATCCCCGCAAACAATAATTTTGACACTTATATTTGTTACCTGAAATGCAAAATCCACGAATTAACGCCCCAACGAAATAATCCTTTCACAAAAACCACGAAATTTCATCCCAGTGAAATTAAATGATTTTACTGTATGTTAACAATTTGACGGACAAATTGTTTTGTTCACGAATTATTTGACGTGACCATGATATCTGTAAATACATGTACAGTGTAATCGTGTAATGTTCGATTTCAGCTTTGTCTGAGCTTTAATTTATGGAATGAATTGTCAATAATCTCTTGTCATTTATATAACCACTGCGGTATAACGTACATCGGATATTGCTAGTAAGGTGTGTAATGTAATCAGTTTTCGCGACATTCGAATGGCGACCAGAGTAAGTTCAGAGACGATGTTCCGCCTTTCTGAGTATTTTTGCACACAATTATCTACTTAATAAATAGTACTAGTCCGTGCACCTGGCAAATTGAGTCGCCTAATGAAGTGTTTCTTAATAATCACTACCAACTGTCTGTATAACGGACACTGAATGTTATACTCACTTGTACGATATGCCCACATAATTGTTCCATTTCCACACAATTGGTCTGAGTGAAGAGAACAACGCTCGTCACATTCTGCACGTGACGTCATGGCAAAAGTAGACAGTTCCGCTTCCGTTGAGCATGCGCAGAAGTTACTTCCCATTAAAGTGATTTCATGCAGTATACAAAGTTGACGACACATACCAAGTTCCATGGACCCAAACGAGTGTTTCGTTTGAAGATCAGTTGGTTTCTCATAGCAACCTACACGATCTGCAAAATACATGTATACAACACCGTCATTACTCTACATGACAAAAGGATCGGGTCACAAGTTCTTCCTCATGCATTAGACACATTCTCCACCGACGTCTCAGAAAAACCCGATGTATGATGAAGCACAATTGATCAAGTTAATATATCCATAAACGGTGTTCGGTTTATACTTTTTTAAGATAATGGTATATTTAGTTCCACCACGAAATCATCCTCACAATCTAGTAATTGTTTCGGAGAGGTTGCATGACTTTTCAATTTAGGATGTAAAACTCGATGTTCGCCCATAAGATAAAGAATGAAACACAAATTCGCAAAGTGGGAAAAGCATGATGAAACCTTGAAATAGTATGTAGGCCTACTAAAAGTCTTGTACTGATATCGAGACTTACATTTATCTTCCTTGCAGATAATTCCACCATCAGTGTCGTACTCATCATATGTCACATAGAAAGCTATATATCCAAACGTGTCATATAAATCCTCTACATGAAGTGGTCCACCGGTAGAGTTGAGCAGGGAGTATTCGGTCAGGTATCCATCTTGGCTGATGAACACATCCATATCATAACCACCGTGTGATATTCCGGTAAATATACGAGCTTTCTGGCCATTTAAATTGACACCTGACACATAGGCATATCATTATAATTATTACAGAAATGTATTTTATAGTAGTAATATTTAGTGAATGTAATCAGTCATTGCCCCAGCTTGTCCAGTTTAGTGCTTGGACCGTCTGCCACGGGGATATAATATTTCTAGTGGGTTACCTAGTCCAATGTGTTCGTAATCAAACACGGTTCTGTTATAGCATCATTTTCGGGTATTGCACCTATCAGAGATGTTCGTCGACAAGTAAGTTAGTCATAATGATAAACTGAACATTTGGCAGAATTTTAGCCTTCATATCGATGGCTTAGAACAAGAAGGTCGTAACTACCAAATCGATATATTGAGAAAACAAGAGAAAACTGATTGTAATTTACTCTTTACCTATGGGAAAACACGTTTTTAAAACTTCATTTTGGTCAACATGACAATTTCAGATTTTTATGAAATGGGCTCATAAGAAGCGCCTTGTGATGCTTATTCTAAATATGTATGCATCTTAAAAGGTCGTAAGTGGCACTTACGACCTTCTAATTCTAAGCCATGGATATGACCGAGATGCAAAACTGAATTATTTAATAAAACATAGAATTAAAATACAGGAACGTAAATTAGAATAAACAGATCAATACGAATTTTTGAGAAAATATTTTTGAGAAAATATAACGAAAATAGTTTAGAGAGATTATTTTCAAAATCAAGAATCTCGTAGACAACATATTAAATAGCTGTTATTTCATCACTCACGTCTTGTATAGTTTAATAAGTTCTCAAACTCTTCCACACTCATTAACGATGTTTGTACGGCGTCGTTATGTTTGCAGATATCGAAGCGTGTCTTCGTTCCATGCACAGGGAAATATTTGTAACAATTACCGCCAATACCCAGCCACCCTGTCTGGTTACATACCGTACCATCTATAGAATGAAACAATATGTTAAACGTGAATTTCAAATCAGGAATACTATATAACATATAGAAAATATACACATAAACGTTGCAAACGAAAACGGGTTTAAGTTATAATATAGCCAATGTTGCCATTATAAACATATTTGCATTTGAAGTCATTGAATGCACAAAACATTAAACATGACATACACATGTATTTATAATCAACTAATTTCAAGTTGGATTCATATACGAGACAGTATCCATAATTAAGCAGAATTAAATGTGCCGAATACTAAAATACAATTTGAAGCAAAGCATAAAACAACACAGCCACATATTCGTACTTTATCTGCTTGACATTCCCTAAAAATCCCAAATGATTTACTCGAATAACAAAGACACATACATAACGATGCAAAATAGACGAGCGATATTAAACAGTTCTTTATGGTTGAAAATGACACGAAATTCAACCTAGTTCACAATTTTATACATGTATTGTGTCATATATTTTGATGTATCTAATTAGTCTTGAAATCATTAAATATTACATATTTTACATGTGCGAGATAATCATACTGGTATAAAATAATTGTACCTAGGAATACACAATCTTGTAGAGTTCCCGACAGGTTATAGGTGGCTGATATAAATATACCCGCATCATACAGATCTTCACAACTCTCATATAATGGGTAGGCATCTGTAGATATAATATATAACAATATAAGTATATGTCTTGTTTTTTGCTAACAATAGCCTGGTATGGATGTACTCATTTACTATATTTACAATATAAAATTGCGCTTTTTAAGCTTGGCTGTTACCAGATAGTTTCAATTAATTGAATTTCAGATTCACAGGAAAATAAAAAAATAAACCACTACCATGACGTACTAAATGTACTAAGTATTTAACAATAACCTTCCAATTTCAAGAAATGGCTTGTTCCAATAAATACAATTGGATGAAATGATCGAATTGAAAATATAACAAGAAAAGTCATACTCTACGTTCAGACGTGAAAGTAAGGTAACTTACCTGTATCATACATTGACGTAACATTGTCACCGCCACATACTTGATTACTTTGTCCACCACAGCTTGACACGCATGCGCCGTATTCCTTTGTTGTCAACGTATTGTTGTCACAGGCACACTTATGACTGCCTAGATACGCATATCGGAAGGAAGCTGCACGACATAGTTCAACACATTGTTGTATGGTCATTGCTGTATAATTGTTCACTATCACATTGGACCACGGTACGTCATCTCGGTAGCAACCAATATACTCTGGAAAAAATTACCCATGCATCGTTCAACATACATTGGAAATTAACGTTTGGTTGAAATGTGCTCATTTATTTCAATGTTCCTTAATCTCACAACTCCTTGGTATGCGACAAGCAATTTTTCCTGGAATAAAAATTATCGACCAGCATCGAAAGTGTCTTTAGCAAGGAACTGACACATCTCTCCGCATATAAAGGATATTAGTTACCTCCGGATATGAATTAGATTTTTTAACATTCTACCGTACCATATGAAGTATTGTATAGTGTTTTTTGTATGTTCACGTTGGCTAGAGATAACTGAAAATTGAAAAGCACTGTCTATTTATTATAAGGACAAAACAATCTTATCTTTGTCATGAAGCCCTCAGAGAAAAGGAACATTCTATACACTAAAAGAACAATGAAGCAAAATGAATGCACGATAAAGATTGGTACGCTCGGCAAACAGTAGTGACAACTGTAGATATACATAACACGTTCAAGATACATTACCTGGACCCCTTTCACAAATGAATTGTGTCCTGTCAGAATTCCTGGACAGATCAACCCAACTCGATGGATCTGTGCTTGTCACACCAACAATTGCATTCTGTCCTGTCACAGCATTGTCCCAGTACTCCAGTTCTATAGATTTACCATTTGACCAGCGATATAAACCTCCATTCCTTCCTAGCGACACCAGGCCTGACCTCCACGTCGCTATATCTTTATATAAACCTAAAATATATTCAGAGTCATTACTGTGTGGTTGCTTGTTCACTTTTTCAGTGCTTTAATACCCGGAACGATCGTTGAATAAGGACTAAGAATTGTCTTTTTGAGATTAAAATATATTCACTTTTTAAGCGTTATAACAATGATCATCTTGTTCGGAATTTAATAATTTGCTATCGGTCTTATTACGGTCCTGTGACCAATATACCTCAGACAGGCCGATTAGCAAGCCTGGTCCTCGTTAGCATTGTATGACTAGCTAAGCATATGGTAGATACATATAAGGCAACATTACATTAAATGTAGTCGAAACTGAAGAAACATAAACAACTTCATTCAATTAATCTAAAATCCTATTGGATCATATATAATATAAACTATTGTGTATGAACTCACTTATATTCTGTGCGGCATACATCAAGGTATAAACCTCATCTGATGTTTCGATAGTGGTCATGTAGGAATCTTCCTTAGCACACAGTTGGAAAGCTTCAAGAACTGGACGCTGGAGTAGGTTGTATTTGTAACAATTGCCATCCAATAAAATCCAAGATGGTGGACACGCTGAAAATATAGATTCACTTTATTATTCACTGTATTATCTTTGAAATAATATTTTGAATCAAACACAATGAACCGCATTAGCAGAACATGTATATTTAGTGCAAAATGTACCCTATACGACGGTGATTGACCAATATATAAGATTCATTATTTCACCAATTTACAATAGTTATCACAGTATAGTATATGAACCTAATTACTGTTTGAATTACTGGGAGACTATACTTGCTGATGATCAGACCGAATGCGTCTAAAGCTTTGGTACAACGAATAATTTGTCTTTGTGACGCAGACTATATTTTAGCTTACAGAAAGTAATGAAAAGATTCGGAGAGGTGGGACGTTTACTTACGTGATTCCCCGCAGGACCTATAGGTATCTATGGTCGAGTTAATCTGTAGATGATATGTATTGTTGTCTATTCCATAAAGATGTAGTTCTTCACACGACACCGCCGATACCATTAGTGAAGCTACAATAAACCACAAAGTAGGACACAGTGTATCAAACATACTTGTCAAACATTCGCTATATAAGTAACAGAACGGACTACACAAAAAATATGTATCTACCAGTTCGTTACTCCTACTACTGAAGCGTTCAACCTTGTCAAAGAAGTATTTTAGTGACCAGCTCGGACAGAACATAAGAATATGATTATTGATCTTGAATATTTTTGCAACGGTGCTAGTTGGTAAATGAAGGATCGTCTATATAGACATTAGCATTCATACAACAGTAACATTGCTTACTGCAGCATATCATGATGAACTTAAGGTTTAGCTTAACTTGTAGAACATGTACAGCAACTATGTCACTTACCATCTATAGCTGAAAAAGTGCCGTCAAAATATCCTCCACAAAACTGAAAGTTATGTCCAGGACATGGCAAGTTACACTCAGTAACATTGACTTCACTTTGGAGGGGTAGAGAATCCATGCAGTGACATGTTGTATTTTCGAACACTGCGTATTTGAGTTGTTTGCCCTTGCACAATTGTGAACAATACGATACTGACATGGAATCTAGTATCTCGGTGGTGTTAGGGTGTAGTTGGGCCACCTGGATGCATCTAGATCCCACTATATGAGAAAAAAAGCAAACCTAAGTCATGCATATTTATTTATAGTCAGTTGAGCAAATTTATAAGAAATATTTTTGTTGAGTTTTAGACACCAAATTGCTATTCGGTTTCGTGTTTTAACTTTTTATATAGCCAATAGAACACACAAAAACATACGGGTAAGCGTATTTTGAATATCACATTTTACTTATAATTAATTAACCTATTTTCAATTCAAAAAGCTACTCTTGGAATAAGTTTCATGTGTACAAGGGACGAACTTTGTTGTTCTGAAATTAAAACCGTCTTTTGGTTGATGACATATTTTACGGATTTGATAACGGCAATGAAATGATAGCTCCAAAATGTAAGTAGCTGCAAAATTCTTTTTTTGAAATTATATAAATATATGATGCCACATACAGAAGTATCAATTGAGCTTAAATCTTCTTGCCTACCAACATTAATTTAATTTTATGAGTGTACTGTTACTAGAACTACCTGCTGGTTTCTTGCACATAACGTTGTTCTCTGTATCACACGCATACTCAGACCACTGGTACCCATGACGTGAGTTGTCTACTGCACAGGTCACCGTCTCATCCTCGGGTATCACATGGAACTTGAGAACTGTCATCAAACTACCATCCACCCAGGAATACAACAAGTTGTTGGCATTGTCAATTAACCCGAGCCACCATGTTTTTATGTCTCCGTTCGCCCAAAGATCGCCATGTACTGGTATAATATGGAAATTCAAATGTTAAATTGTGTGTCACTTTAAAGAAACCACAAACCATTCCTCATTCATGTCTGACACAAATACAATTTTATATAGAACATAATTATGATTACCATAGTACGGAATACCGTTAGGGCCATCGTGGTTACACATTAAAATCCAGAGGGCGACAATGCGATAGTGCGATAGTACGATGGCGACAATGCGATAATACGATGGCGACAATGCGACAGTACGATGGCGACAATGCGACAACGCGATAGTACGATGGCGACAATGCGATAGTACGATGGCGACAATGCGACAACGCGATAGTACGATGGCGACAATGCGATAGTCATATCGTACTATCGCCATCGTACTGTCGCATTGTCGCCATCGTACTATCGCGTTGTCGCATTGTCGCCATCGTATTATCGCATTGTCGCATTGTCGCCATCGTACTATCGCATTGTCGCCATCGTACTATCGCGTTGTCGCATTGTCGCCATCGTACTGTCGCATTGTCGCCATCGTACTATCGCGTTGTCGCCATCGCGTTGTCGCATTGTCGCCATCGTACTGTCGCATTGTCGCCATCGTACTATCGCGTTGTCGCCATCGTATTATCGCATTGTCGCCATCGCGTTGTCGCATTGTCGCCATCGTACTGTCGCATTGTCGCCATCGTACTATCGCGTTGTCGCATTGTCGCCATCGTACTGTCGCATTGTCGCCATCGTACTGTCGCATTGTCGCCATCGTATTATCGCATTGTCGCCATCGTACTATCGCGTTGTCGCCATCGTACTATCGCGTTGTCGACTATCGCCAATCGACTACTGAGTCCAAATACTAGGTTTCATCGACTCAATACAAGGAATAATCCTGTGAAGTTTGACTAACCTTGCTCAATGTAAGGTCATGTGACCTTGACCTTTTGCCTACTAACCCCAAAGTGTAGGTTTCATCTACTTAATACAAGCAATCATCCTATGAAGTTTGAATACCTTAGGTCAAAGTAATCTCCAGTTATTGAGCCAAAATCCTTTTCTATCATAAGGTCACAGTGACTTTGACTTTTCGACTGATAAGTATCATCTACTGAATATAAGCAATAATGCTATGAAGTTTCACTTCCATTGGTCAAATTGTTCATTAGTTATTTAGCTGCAACTGTGTTTTAATGTAAGGTCACAGGGACCTTGACCTTTGATCTACTGATCCCAAAAACATTAGGCTTCATCTACTTAATACAAGCAACCATCCTATTAAGTTTGACTACCCTAGGTCAAGGCAATCTCTAGTTATTGATCAGAACAAAAAGGTCTACGGACCGGCCCATCAACATTTGCAAAACAGTATACCCCCACTTCTTTTCAGTTATTATTCACAGAGTTATCTACTCGCGCCTTTTGATGGGGAGTGTGATCATAAACACGTATGCAAAGTTTCAAGGCAATATCTTGAAGGACTTGAATTTAAGGACAATTTATGTCAAATATCTAAGGTCTAGGAAATGTGGTTCTGGTGAAGATTTTTAGTTTTTCCCATCCGAATCCAGAGATGCCCCGAGGAAAGGTCTATCTGATCACTGGGGTTATGATTTAATCAAACTTCAAAATTGGTAGAGGTCCATTAGACCATGCTACATGTCAAATATCTAAGCTCTGGCTCTTGTGGTTCTGGAGAACAATTTTCGAGTTTTCCTATGACGTCGCGCACGATGTTCCGTCTTTTTACGTTTTTAGGGTATGCGCACTGGAAGAAAATTGGTAAAGAGCTTAATTTTTATCGGATTTCTTTCAAATTTTAACTAGGAGTAGTTTTTAAAATGTACTTTTCGCCCATAATTTCAAAATAGATGAACACCTTCCTGAAAATTTACAATAGGCATTTTTCTTGAGATTTTTGTTGAAAAACGTCGTGTAACTGCGTCACATTTGTCTTGATGCAGTGTGCGATATTTCACCTTAAAGAAGTCGATTTAAGGTCAAGTTTTACGGTGAGATACCACATGTGTTCGCAAATGAATAACGAACAAGATGTCATATTACATTTGAACGTGAGACGTCAAACTTAGCTGTTGGTAATTGTTAAATAGTTTGTAAAATTCTGTAACTTTGCCATTTTTTGCGTAAAATATATAAAACTTCTATATAAAAATTCCTCCAGTTATTTTCATTTTCCCTGCAAAATATTGATATTTTGTATACTTTAAGAGAAATAATATGACATCAAACTAGTAGTGAAAATATGGTTGAGAAAACGCAATTTTAGAAAAAACAACAATTTTATAAAAATACAAAAACATGTCACAAATTATTTTGACGCGACAGTAAAATCCGAAAAAAATATTTCATACACAAATATTTCTTTATGATCGTCACTTTTCTTTTTTCCCGTATCAACATGTTATAGTTATGACCATCATGCAAAGTGTACACTAATTAAAAAATAACTGAACTATAATTTTTATGATTATATAAGCATTCTTCGTTTGCCACCCGGCATGTCACAAAATAGAAAATGGCGTATTTTTCGTAGTTAGCGTTCCAGTAGCTTATATTATGTCATTAATATTGGATGCTGCAACATAATTTCATAAAAAAGAAAGGTACTTTTTCATTGATTGTTATACCTTTATCAAAATGTCGAAATTTCAAATAGCTAGGGTACTCAATTTTGTCCGTGAGAGGTTATATTCGGATGTAAGTCGTTTTGTAAACTTTTTCTAAAATGTTAAAATTCGAACCATGACTCTAATTATTCATTATTATTTAAACTACGGTGTTAGTAGATTTTAATGAATACTGAAACAAAATTATGATATTCATATTCCGTTTTCATGACAGATTTATCATGTAAAATTTCATAAGTTTCCCAGCATAAATGCTAAAATAATACAATATTTTACATCGGCATTATAGCTTGTAAACTTTTACAAATTTACGCTCTAAACATGACGTCGGACATAACTAACGTCCGCATGTTCTGACACACAGATACATAATTTTAATACACATAACAATGAAAACACACGTGTATGATATACATATATTATATTTTATTCATAATTTATGTTAAACATTACCTATGTTTTGTGAATGAAATCTTATCAGGGGGGGGGGGGGGGGGCAAATACGAACACATTAATAAAAATATAAGCAATATTGATTTATTAAAACAAACTAGTTATCAATAACATGTTGCATGGCATTCGCTAGCTTATAGAATGAGAAGATTGTAACTACATTTGTATTACTTACAACCCATATTCAAGTTATGGAAGACTGCTTCACAAGGCGATTCTTATTAGCCTATTTTCGTGAAAATACGAATTTGTCATGCTGAACAAACTGATGCTGAAAAAGCTTGATTTACCATAAGTAAATAGTTTTTTTCTTGATTTCTCTTAATATCGATTTTGTAGTTACGACCTTCTCATTCTAAGCCAGCGCATTGTTTCCTACATAGAGTAATAAAACATATCGAGGTTATTTACAAGTAATAAATTAAAGATGAAGATTACAACTAAATTAGTGATCTTATTGTTGAAGAAAGAACCGTAAAACATTATTAAATCCGTCCTTTTTGTAAATACAAAATACTTTTCCGACGTTCTTTATAAAAATATTTAATAAAATTACAAGTTATATTGGTATTCTTTTCAGTATTATTATCGTTGATATATACTTGAACAATGTGTTGGATTTAATTCACATCACTATAGTAGTTTTTTCAAGACAACGCGATGAAAATGACTGCTCGAATATTTTGACGTTAAATTTTACGCTTTCCATGTGACGCTTCCACGACGCAACACCGTGCGCGACGTCTATACAAAACCATATATGCCGCGGGGCCAATCTTACCCGGTGGTCATGATTTTAACAAACTTGTCCCCTAGACAATGCTTCACACCAAATATTCAAGCTCTGGGCCTTGCTGCATCGTAGAAGATTTTTTTTAAATTTGGCTGCCATGGAAACCAGAGTTCCTCATGAAATTCCATTTTTGAACAACTTTGAAATGGGACCACCAAAGGATCATATCTACCAAATTTGGTACCAATTGACCCAGAGGTTTAGGAGAAGTTTTTTTTGTAATTTGAGGCAAAAGTTTGACGGACACATGGATGGACAGTCTGATGACAGTTTCCACAAAATCTCAAAAGCTCACAATGTCACAGTGTAACAGGTGTGCTAAAAATTGGACTGGTACGAAAATTTTAACCAACGACAACACCGTGGTAAGAAGAGCTCCGCTATTCCTTGAATAGTAAAGCTAACTAGAACTCCACACAATGAGATCTATATATGTATCAAGTTTCAAGTCAATATCTCAAATACTTTTAAAGATATGCTCCGGACAAAAAAATAAGTATTTTAAATAACAAAGGACAATTACTCAACAAGAGGGCCATGATGCGACAATGCGACAATGCGACAGTACGATGGCGACAATGCGACAGTGCGATAGTACGATGGCGACAATGCGATAGTACGATGGCGACAATGCGATAATACGATGACGACAGTACGATAACGCGATAATACGATGGCGACAATGCGATAGTACGATGGCGACAGTACGATATGACTATCGCTTTGTCGCCATCGTACTATCGCGTTGTCGCATTGTCGCCATCGTACTATCGCATTGTCGCCATCGTACTATCGCGTTGTCGCATTGTCGCCATCGTACTGTCGCATTGTCGCCATCGTATTATCGCATTGTCGCCATCGTACTATCGCACTATCGCATTGTCGCCCTCTGGATTTTAATGTGTAACCACGATGGCCCTAACGGTATTCCGTACCATAGTAATTGCTGGCGTGATGTTTGGTGCACGCCATTTGTCACTGCCCGCACCAAGGCGGAAGTCAACCTTCTTTTCTATTTTTATATACCTTGGAACTATTTGTATAGAAACATATAAAAAGTTTGCAAAAGTGGCTTTTCGTCAAACTGTGCGCATACTGTTGAGTGTTGCGTTGTAGGTTGTTCTTTTGTTGTATGGGCGTCGTTATAAACAGTTCGGCTTTGTGTCTCGCTTGCACTGCATGTCAGATTTGTTATTATCTTTTTAATTTTAACTTCAGTCACATTAACCTTGACATAGTTTCATTTTACAATTAATCAAATATGACTTATGTAAGTAGTATGTATGTCAAGTCGATTCATCACATTCATGTAAACAGTATAACATTATTTATGGTAATTATTACACAATGATTTATTTGATTACTTTATATATTACATAGCATAAGATGCATTATTCATGTAAATAATTAACGTAGTTTCAAATCATGGGGCATGCGCTAGAAATTGATTTTATTAAATTTTGAAACGACATGTGTGCATGTTTTGTTGACGGTTTTATTACGACAATCGTGATGAAACTACGCCAACATGAAACAAACGTTTAAGTGACCGTTTTTTTGGGTACAATTTCACCCAAAGCACTATAATTAAATATAATATATTATAAAGAACCCTTATCTTCCATTTATGAATATTCAGGCGCATATACGATTTACTGATTTAAGCATTGGAAAGGATTGGTCTGACTTGCAACCAGACCCAGTTGACAATCAAAACGAGGTCAATCGCACACTTCGCAATGCCTATTACGACTGTTGCCAAACACGGTGATTATGGCTTTCTAAGTGACATTCTTCTTGACGTTATTATTTGCAATTTAAATGACGTTCTTATCAATATTCATACTAGTAGTTTAGTAACTAGTGATAATAAACGACGACAAAGGAGAACAACAGTATACTTTTTATACATTAATTCCAATGATTTGAAATGTGAGGAATTAGTTTAATGCTATAAAAATACAATCTGATATCAGATCTGACAACATCCCGTATGGGGTCAAGTCGATGTGAACTTTACATTATCCTATTAAATCACTACTTTCGCATCTCTGCAGTTGCAGAGAATCTCTCTGCTGTACTACCTTGTTTCCAGTGACAGAGATGGTTTATACCTATAGTTTATACGAGACTGACTTAGGTAGATATAACAGGTGAATAATCATACTATACATGCGCTAGAGAGCTAATTTAAACACGACCTCTTATGTATAGTGTTTTTTGCTCTAACTAACAGCGTAAGGGAATTGGGCAAATGTTGGAATCTGATTTTAATGAAATAGTAAAAATTAACTTATTTCAAGCTTCTTTCAATTTGATAACATAATGGGAACAACGGAGGTATACATAGTTAAATTAGGATTCGTATTTGAACAGCCCTCGTAAAAATTCTAAATGTGGTAAGGTGACAATAGCCCTCGTCCAGCAAACATCAGATCATCACACACAGACATTATGCCGTCATAGTCACAGTGACTGAATACACCCGATGATTACTTACAAAATTATACCAGTATTCATTAGAGTCATACTAATTAACTGTTCGTATAGCATAAACGTGATCTAGTTGTTACAATATGTAGTACAAAGAATACTTGAGAGAGTGCTGTAAAGTCACACAACTGATTCATCATCCCACAGACAGGAAATAAATCATACTGTACCTTTTCTGTTCTATATTATTCACATAACCTTGTACAAGTATATTACAAATGTAATTAGAGTATCATGAGTATTTAATGTGAAAATGTGAATTATTTTTAAGTAGATCACAGATTTTAACAACTTGTACGAAACATTAACATCGATTAACTTCTTAAACACCGAGTGTAGTTTAAGAAAGGTTTCATATAAGTTGTTAAAATCGACGAATAGCCTAGAAACCATGTGCCTGTGCAATAAACATAAGACTTAAGTAACATTGTTATTAATTGCTAATCATAGAATTGCTTAATTGCTGTAAGCTCGCTGCTGTTTTTATTCATTCATTTAGTTGTACTACGACTGAAACTAGTAGGCATTTTGACGACTGTGACTTGGACAATCAACATTTTCACATTCAAACTTGGTATTTCAGTGGTTAAGTTAATTTTCTCATGTCGGACAATGTACCGTGTATGCGATGTTGTTTATGTTTTCTATGCTCAGCTGTTTAAATTCAGTGCTGTCCCAGTTAAGTTTACCGTTTTAAGTAATTTTTTGATACGCACCTGTTACAAACATACACACGACAACAGTTCTAACTGCATGTACTTGTAATTTGAAGGTTGCGAAACGGAAAATGTTAACGGCTAAATGTACGACTACGAGGACACTTTTTTGGAGCTTTTCGAGATTTTGTCACAGCGATGTGATTAAAGATTCCATAAGCGATAGACGTATCACATACGACATTATTCAAGTACTCACATCGTACATGTATACATATGCCCATGATTCAAATGTATCCCCAATTTACTGATTGCATTAATAAAAACACCTAGTATTTAATTCGCTCAATATTAGGCCTACTCGTTTGTTTCGCAACATTCTTAATACTCGTAACAACAAACTTACTGTCTCTTGTTTCTTGCAGGAAGTTAAACTCTTCCTCTGTTGTTATAGACACCAGATCAGCACCAACAGACATACAAAACTCTCGTCCAGCAGTAAAGTTCATCAGTAAAGTGTTGTTAAAATAATAGCAGCTGTCATCGAAGCCGATCCAACCGTCCTCACATAATGTACCATCTGAAATAACTTCATTATGTTGCTCAAGTGATTAAAAACCTTTGGCCCCTACTCTTACGCAATGGCCACATTTTGACCACCAGGGTGTGTAGGGACAATGGTCTATTAGTTAATCATACAACTAAGACTAAAATGGTGGTATCCATTATATACTTTTATTAGCTATCTTCCATATGTCATTAAGTGTTTGATCAGTTGTGAGGGCGGTTTTCTTTCTAGTCACATTTGGTTGTTCTTTGGACTTACCAATTTTCTTAGAAATGAGTATTAACATGCGCATGTACAAATTTGCTTCAAGCACTTGATTAATCGCTCATTGATAAAATACATTATATCTCTACCTGGGGAAGTAAGTTATCCGTTGTCAATACATTGTTTGTAGGAAGAGATTAACCTACTCAATTGGGCATCATCGAATTAAGAACCGTATCTGACCTGCTGTCAAACAAATACTTTCGTTTCCAATATATATGAATACTTTCCGTTTGCATTGAGCAACGAGTTTTCTGAATATTTGAGGAAAACATTTAATGCAATTCAAGAGTAAATATCCGATAGAAAATTATCATAGTATACTATCTTGGGTGTTATCAGAGCATATAATTGCTTGAAGATTTATACTCAAACGTTTGAATCATGATAAAACCATAGGAAGATAAAGCATTGCCTGTGAGGATGGAACTTCTTACCACTGAATACACAGTTGACCTTTCCTGTAGTCAGATAATAATCACCGTTCATTCGGATTCCCTTTTTGTACAAATCATGACATGATGTAGCGTCTGGGCGACTCGGAGCTGAAACAAGATATAGTTTGTACAAATCATGACATGATGTGGCGTCTGGGCGACTCGGGCTGAAACAAGAATTAGTTTGTACAAAACATGACATTATATGACGTCTGGGTGACTTGGAGCTGAAACAAATAAATACATAGTTTGTACAAATCATGACATGATATAGCGTCTGGACGACTCGGGGCCGAAACAAGAAATAGTTTACAAACCATGCAGTGACCAAATGTAGCTGTAAAATTGAGTACAAAACATTTAGGTAACTTATATAATTGTTTCCTGTTTACGTGCTTATCTTAATTCTAACTGTTTATGGTTAAAAGTTGAACTGAACTTCTTGAATTTGAAAATCACCTGAACTTTAAGGTCGTATGTTCGAGACATACAACATAAACGTATTCCCACTTACCCAGACTGTTTACATTGACCATATTCGAGTTGGATGTATTCGCACATTGAGTTGTTGACCCTTTGATAGCTGCAGTTTGTGTCGTATTCAAACAATGGCAGATGTTTGGGTTCTGCATGGCTGAGTAGAGAAATTCCTTCCCTCGACATCGTTCATCACACGTGACCTGTTCATTACCTATCACACTCTCGGATTCATTCGTTGTTAATGAATCTATAGTGTAGCAGCCATCTGGTGAAAATAATACATGTATAATGATAATATCAACCATTCCATGATTAACACATCAATATTCACGAAGGCGTCGAATGAAGAACAGTATTCATAATTATTACAGAAAGTGAAATAATGTTTCAGCAAGTTACCCTGGTTTGACGTATGTTTCTAAGAAATTGGTGAAGAAATACCAAACTTACGGATATCTCTGGTTTAAATTAAAGATTATATGTGTTTTCTTAGCATGGCGTTAGTTGCATATAAATAAACTTAAGTATTAGGTAATTTGAGGTAATTTTATTATGCTTTTATACGTACGGAATGTCATATACACTGCCATATGTCCTGCATGTCCGCCACAGAACACTTGCTGCTCATTATCTTCACCATCATACCCTGGACATATTTGGTCACATTTATCAATAGTTTCCAGTGTGTAGTTTTCATGCAGTGTGTCAGCACATAAACACGTAGCATTCCTTACACCGGCAAGTCTGTAAGTATGAGTTGCTTGGATATATTCTTAGGTCAATCAACTATGTTTTATCATTTTGCCAAACCAAACGATACACCGAAATCTTAAACACAGACAGGCATTGATAACCTGAGAATGTATTCGATCAACAGTGAGTCTCATATCAATCAACTGCAATCATTGCCATGCCGAGAAAGCTACGAACACACACCCAATCAATACATCGAGTATAAACCTTAACTAAAGCTGTTTTAGTATTTTGTAAATATATTGACAACATTGTATTAAAACGTATTTAAGTAGTCTTAGTGGCCTACCCTTTGTTCTGACCATTGCAATAATCTACACAGGAATGTACCCCGTTCTCCATGGAAACCGTTTCTATTGGTAATATCATACTTCCGTTTGACAAACAACCGACAGAGAACGTCAACTCTGTAAATATATTATTTAGTTTAGAGATTATACCTGACAAATGTTAAAAATGATAACATGAAGGCTCGATAAATTCTTAACATTAGTTCAGTATCCCAAATCACAGGGATTAGGTTCAATGAGTCGAAAAATATGGTCATATTCTATGTTATAATACTAGAACGTATTATATTATAGAATATGACCATATTTAACGTATTTTTCGACTCAATGAACCTAATCCCTGTGTCCCAAATCAATAGTGATTATAAAATTGGACCACATTAACCGGAATTATAAACATTACATTTGATGTTCAACATATATCAATTCTCTGTTCTCAGCAATACCACACCACTGTGTTTGCCTATCCAGTCTAAAGTGTTGACTTGTTTGCTTTAAGATGATTTAATTTGGTGGTTCAAATGTCATTGAGACCAAATATGTAAATATTTCTTGCAGTCGTTGATCATACGAAGTTATTTTTACTTCAACATCATCCAATGGCTACTTGTTCTTTGTCAAGAACGTGACAAACAGTTTAATTGAACACCAAAATCTACCACCGAATACCAAACATATACACCTGCTGTAACTCATAGGCTTACAAAAATATCTTAAGCATTGAAGTATTGCAAAATCATTAATTTTCGTGGATTTCGTGGTTCATCTTCAACCACGAAATCAAATTACATCGAAAACTAATTATGGTTGTTATATATTTATTACCTGAAGTGCCAAAACCACGAATTAAGGTCCCATCGAAATGAAGTTTTTAACCAAAAGCACGATTTTTGTCCAATCGAAAATAAATGAGTTTACAACAGTAATATATACCTGTACATGAGTTGCCTTGTATGTTTACCCATTCACCGGATTCGTTACATGAAGCTATACGCATGAACGTAGATCCACTGAATGATGTGCCTGACATACATTTATATAATACAGTAGAGTTTATCGTCACGTCCGTGTATTCTTTCAGTGAGTTTGATACAGTCGGTGGGGTAGAACAGGAAATCACTGAAAACATTGATTATACGTCGTAATACTGTGATAATTGGTCGCAGTCCCCGAAAACATCTCAATTGGAGCTAAATCTCATTTAAAATACTAGTATTGCATTGTGTCGTTTGGATAATTTCCTAGAGAGGGTGGACTCAAAATAAGCACCAACAACAGCAAACGTTATTCTTTGTTTATTTCAGTGAATTTTAATAACTTCAGACTTGATTTGGACAAATCTCAAATTGAAATGAGATTTCTGCACGAGATACTTCGGGATACCGGGCCAGTTTATCACAGCTTGTGATTTAGGAGAATAATGTAGGAAACATAAACCTTGCGACAGCATGTACCTCAGTCAGTCATACAAGTGACAAGCGTAATTAAGATGAAGCAGCCACTAACAATATTAATCAGAAGGACAACTACAAATCACATGAACAACCCCATGTAGCAAACAGCTGTAAAACAACCCATATTTTATTTGGAAACAGTGCGGTAGTAAACAACTGATTGAAATTGGCACCAGATCAAATGACACTGATTGAAAGCAAAGGACTTGAAGGTCTTTAATTCATTGAGTTGAGTTGACTTGAATACTTTTAATTGACTCTTACTAAATTTGACGGTTTTTGAGCTTAACTATGGGCCTAGCGCCATTTCGAGTACGAAATTAGACATTTAGTAGACTTTTGATCTGTTTATTGTTTTACACATATTAAGTGACTTACGGTTACAATTTCCCATGTCCTCCCAATTTGCATTTAGAGATTTACTAATATCTATACAATCGATTTCTTTTTGTGAAGTCACTCTGTCTAACATAGGTAACTCGTGGTCAACATTAAATGCATATCCATCATCACATATCACTTCTACACGATCACCGTATTCATATACAATATCTGAGGTGTTGTAAAGGTACATATTGGATCCCAACATGGTGGTTATATTGGGACATTTTTTCTCTGAAATAATAAATAAATGTACATTACATGGTTACGATTAAAACCCTTTGTCGGTATTAGTAGACTACATTGTACCAAGACTTATCATAGTTGAACAGGAATAATCTTGGAATTTCTAGACAATATCAACGTATATAACATGCAAAACAGAATCTGTAGAACCCGACATATCGCTGGCTTAGAATGAGAAGGTCGACTACCACTTACGACCTTATAATACTGGTACATATTTGAAATCTGCACCATAAGGCACTTCTTATAAGCCTATTTTCATGAAAATCAGAACTTGTCATGTTGACCAAAATGAAGTTGTAAAAGTTTATTTACCGTAAGTAAAGAGTGATTGTCAGACAGTTTTTCTTGTTTTCTCAAAATATTGATTTTGTAGTCACGACTTCCTCATCCTAAGCCTGCGAAATGTCCAATTAAACCCCTTTGTCGATATTAGTTAACCACATTATACATAGACTCGTTATGTTTGATCGGGAATAAGCTCGGAGTTTCAATTTAATCTAGACTGACAATACTAATGTATAACATGTAAAACGGTATCAATAGAACCTGACACCAGAACCGTAACCTTTGGGTATTCACTATATAAATATACGTATCTAGCTAAATGTGTAGTTACGACTCGATACCGGTAGACATGTGGGCTGTTGGTACAAGCAACAACCCATGATCTGAAGGTCGATCCCGTCTTCAGTCGGATCAGAAAACAGAAATGCTTTTCTGTGTTTCCAACCTTAAAACACTAACTTCACTAACAATCATTCGGATGATACTTCAAAAACCTAGGTCTCGTGTATGATGCTATACATCAGGCACATAAAAGAATCATGGATGTTGGGGCTTCTTCTGTATCATGCACCATCCCTCAAAAACTTAAATGACTTAATTCTTCTTGGAGCCACGCCCATATGGATCTTCCGGTGTCGAGGATAAATAGTAACATCCCAACAAAAAGATATGTCTGTCAATAACATACCCTTTGCTAATAAAGAAAACACACCTGAACCTACTCTTTTGTTATGAAATAATTTCCCTTTGCATCCTTAGATATAGATAATCAAGTCTAGCATAAAATGTAGCTATTGAAAAATAAATTTATGATAATTGATAGATAAAATCATACAATACATGTACAAGTCGTATATTATCTACTCGGTAGCCAGACAGACAAAAAGACTCAATACTCGTTTTTAATCTATACAGAATGGTGTGCTTGTATATAAACATTGTTGTTTGAATTTTTATTTTATCATTGTTATTTCACGTGTGTTTACTTCAATGTCACGAGGGACAATGTAGTTCAGGAAATAGCTTGACAGTTTAGGTACTGCGAACATTATATGGAGGCTCGGTCAATACCATCCATATCAATATCGTCCAATAGCCACAAGTAAAAATGTGTTGTTTAACAATGTCGTCTTTTAATAATAAAGCATTTCCACATTTGATATATGCTACTTTTTCTATAATTTTATCCATTAATTGACTTTCATCACGCTTGTTGATAATGGCTTTATTCTAAAACTTTCAAAGATTACCATAAATGAACGATTTATTACCACTAAAACAGATAAATTATTTTAGATAAACATATTTTTTATCTGTCCATTTCCGAGTGAATTCCATAAACAATAAATTCCTAATATAGTTAGAGTTCACAATAAAACGCATTATGGTAACGTTAGCAACAATAAACAAACCGAACTACAGAACTGAACTACTTAAAACGTCAAATCCGAGTCCTTTTTCTGTGTGATCGAGCATTATTCTTTATATATGGGATGATATGAATATTGCCATCCGAGACACAGAGTCACATCACATCATCCGCGGCGAACATGCAAAACATTTACTACAAATAGCGTATTAGCAGCATGGAACAACGGACCACCATAATAAAATCGTTCAAGACTTGCGCAGAAAATTCTCCAATCATACAGTACGCATTGAATGTTTCTAAGCAATATAGAGGGGTATATGTATTATGACTGACTTTGAGTTGCAAGTACATGTATAGTTTCATCCAACACAATAACGGGACAATACGCTTAAGTTTTCTATAGGTCAAAAGGGGCTATTCACGAGAAGTAATTTTTAAGACACACAATTTTACATACCGCCAATGTCATGAATGCATGTATAAAAATACTACTTACAAGCTTCAAAATGGAATAAATGGATTATGTATTGAGAAGTATGTGATGAAATACTTGTATAGGCTCACTCGTATATGCGACATTCGAAAATAAATGCACACTAGAACATCTCTCTACATACGAATATCCGTAAGATTATAGAAACTCGAAAGGGACAGGCAGCACTTAAATATTTAAAGAGACGACTACAGAAAAGTCACATACCTCAATTACTAGGCACACTGTCCAATGCGATAAGCACATCAACTTGCATAATAATAATAATAATAATAATAATAATAATAATAATAATAATAATAATAATAATAATAATAATAATAATAATAATAATAATAATAATAATAATAATAATAATAATAATAATAATAATAATAATAATAATAATAATAATAATAATAATAATAATAATAATAATAATACTTACTTTCACATTCGCCAAGCGCATCACTCCAGATCGCATTTCCCTCTGATATAAAATCGCACGTGATGTTTTTCTCTGTTACACCGGTATCTAGCACGTGTCCTACATCACACGTGATAACAATGGGTGGGTCACCAACCCAGCCGGTAGTTTCCGACAACATCATATTCTGGCCCAGCATCAGATCGTCACATTGCTGACCGGTAGCTTGAAAAATAAAGCCACATACGAATTAATTCAAACTATATTTTAGTACCTAATTCGCCTTTTGTCCCACTTCATATTTGTTTCAGACAAAACTAACCAGGCAGATCTGCGACCATATACTTACGCAGGACAAAATAAGAAACCTAAATTGTAATTTAAATAGAGTTTCAAATGAGTTTCGGGAACATATTATTAGGTCTAAGTAAAAAAACTAGCATCGTAAATAGTTAATTTGATGTGTTGTTTTCTCCAGATACAATGTTCACGTACGTAGATGCTAATAAACTGCCACCCATAAACCAATCCGCATATAGGCGTTTGCATTCCTGAGGAACAGCTTTAGTGGGGCTTGGATGCCATGGAGAAACAAAGTCACTGCACCCACTGTGATTGCTCTCAGTGCGGCTGTTGATAGGTCGATCATGATACCAGTAAATAATACGGTGTAAGTGAAACAGTATTGAAATGGGCGGCCACTGAACTGTCGTGTTAGAGTGAATTTGACGCTATCATTTCCCCATGAACTACAGTGTAGTGTTCGCCAAGGCAGCTGCTTAACACAATGGTTGTATCTTACATTATGTTGGGACACTCTTTGTTGTCATCCAATTATCTATCTCTGTATACGGATTTGCAGACGATCATACGGCGAATAATCACTTTAAACCCACATCTCCATCAAACGGATCAAACGCGATATGGAAACTTGAGCAATGAGCTGTGACAATTAATAACTGAATAATTATAAACAGAGTTTTGTGATATTAGCTCTAAACGGACGACAGACAGCTTGTTTGAATTATTATGCGTGTTTGTCGGCATTAAAAAGGTTAAAACGCGGGATGAGACATACACCAGCATCTGAAATGCGTTAACGTTCAAATCTTTGTTTGAAACAAGATTAGTTTTATTGTTGACAAGTCATTACAATAAACAATACGCAAACTTGGAATCAATTAACTATAACAACGATGTTCCTTCAAAGTTAACTTTGTAAACACAATAAACGATTGAACCATCGTAGGACAGTCATTGGTGAATAATCAAATATCATGTTTGAAATGGCAGACATAATATTATCATAAAGACTGTGTTTGTTTACATTGGATTTTACGCCGTTTTTTTCTATATAATAATTATCATATTTACTCAAAGGCTATCAGGCTATCAAGTGATATGGTCTGTTTCCCCCAGTACATATGTTTTGCTCAACCAAAAGCAATTTCATCAAGCACGGGAGACATAACCACATTCAATAGTACATAACAAACAAGTAAACATTGTGATTACATTTTCAATAAGCTCATTTATTCATGGATCTCCGTTATATGGTTTATTTTAATTCAACACCGTCAAAAATAAATAGGGTGGATGTAAAAATGTTCACAGTGGATGCCTTTTAATATTATCATTATTATTAACCTACATGACCAATCACTTCGCCGCTACTTCAGATCGAGGACAGACCCCAAATAATTTTGATGTGCCTGCGAAGCTGAACTGCTCTTCTCATATGTAATAATTTGGTGTTTCTTCTGACCATGTGTTGTCATTGAATGACTTCCAAACTTGAATCGAACTTAACTATCCAAATACATTAACAGTACATCTAATATATCGGTCATTATCCAGGTTATAGAGGACGAAACACTCGGCAACAACCACAACATACTCAAAATGTTGTTACTCATTTGGCCGGAGGGGTTTCATCATTTATAGAACTTTCTGATGACAATGATGTGATTGTACCAGTGAAACTCTGGGCAGTGATAATGCTATGGAGCATTATGGTTAGCTACTGGTGTTACGTTTATTTGTTTAGATGACCTATATACATATTTTTATTGCCATCGTTTATTGCAGATCAATTATGGTTTCATCGGATAAAATAAAGTGCACCTTTTATATTGGTGCTGCACAAAGTACCGCATCATACAAACAGACAAGAGCGATATGTGTACCACTTTGACGAACATATCAGATAGTCTGTCAGAACTAATTGCAAACAGTCACTACA